>CM061134.1:139222553-144185212 GCA_030789695.1 Scilla litardierei
TTACAGTTTTCTGAATTCTATTTGTTTTTCCTTCAAAACCAGCCTCTTATTATGGCTTGTAACTTGGATTTTATTTTCAATTGTGTATCACCTTAAGCTTAGTTATAAATGAGTTGAGGTATTTGAGCTGCTGCTAAAATTGATGGCCGCATCTGTTTTGATTTATGGACATTTTATTTTTATCTCACCTGTTCATTACTGCTTGAAATCATGCAAGGGTTTAAGAACAAAATGGCGTAGAAAAATTCTGAAACACGAAAGGGTCAGTTTTCCTTGAAGATTCAATTCATATTGCTCTATAAATGTTTCCCACTGCGGAATTTTTGTGGAGTATTGGGTTCTCAGCGGCGCTTGCTAATTTTTGCTGCTTGACCCTAGAACAGATGATTTAACCATGTTTTATGCTTTTATGCTGCAAGATTGTCTTCTCAATGCCACTAACAAATCTTTCTGGGTTTACCAATTTGATGAGTATAATGATTATTAAAGTAGTATTTCTAAATCACACTTGCTCCACTTTTTACCCTCAACTATAACACTTGTTTCTGTTTTTGTTATTGTCAGATTGCATGAGTTGTCAAGGCTTTATGGTTTGGTTAGACCTTCATCTGGCGTTCAGCAAGCATTCTTTCATTCTCTCAAAAGGCTCGTTTAACTTGTTTTTTTTGTGTATATATAGGAGTGGTGAGATGTAAAGGAAAGAGAAGGGTTCATCTGTGAAGCAATCACATTGGGATAAATTCATTTTCTGGCATACCTTTGTAAATATATATTTCTTCATTAAGTTTCCAATAAATGACTGTAATCTGTAAATAATATCAAGACTGGAAGTACCTGCTTCAGTGCCAACTTTTACTATGTAACAACACATGATAATGTGCTTATATAATGGTAGAATGTCCCGTCTCCAATTCATGTTTTTTTGCTGCTACTTGCAGCACTTTGACAGTGAGTGGGTCAATTAATACACTTTTACTAAGTTGCAGGTGTGTCTTGTGTAATTACTAATTGCACCATGAATGTGACATATAAGAGAACTGGAATTTCCTCTCAACTCCTAGGACATGCACCATGTGCTATGGTTTCTTAGAATACCTATTTGTAATCAACTCCGATGGTCATCAATCCTCCCCTAATGACCTCACATTTTAAGAACCCACGCTATTTTCATATAGCTAGTGTACTGTCATCGTTTTGCTCTCATATTGGTTGCGCTATACCTCTGAAACTTTCTAATCTTTCTTCTCCAAACTGACATAAGATATTAGTTCTCTTTGTCTGTGCTCTAAATCCAATGTTCTTTCTCCATAACTTGAAACTGACATCCATGCTTAAAATCATCCAAACCCATTTTTTGATTCTCCTGACATTCAGGTGGCTATCATGGTGATGTCAATACTCCACCTATGTGAATTTAAACTGATTGTATAGATTGCCAAGCAAAAGGCATAAAAGACTAATGTGCATCTTGTTCTTATAGATAGCATTGAGATACCTCCATCTGAAACATCGAATGGTTCTCTGCAGCTCAATATTTAATTGCACGAAAAAATCTCAAGGATTAGCTGATGTGTGTATTCCCTTTAGATTATAGAACCATATGCGTCATTTCCTGTCATGTACTCGTTTCTTGGCTTATCCAAACTTGACGTCTCGTTTGCCACTATTAAGCAACCTAGACCATGATCGAAGTCCCAAATTAAAGCCACAAGCAGGGGCGGAACCACCGTATGACTGCCCTGGGCAGCTGCCCAGGGCAGAAAAAATCAAAAAAAAAAACTTTTATACCTATTTGGCTATTTCTATCGGTTCCCACTTCCCAACGCAAAGGATGGCTAAAAGTCTTTGCCTATAAACCCTACACCATGCGCTAGCCTCTCCATCCGTCAGAATTTTGGGGAAAAAAATCAACAATTTTTTTTAATAATAAACCTACAATGATCCCACAGCACTTCTCGTTTCTCAATTCCATTTACTTTGTTTTCACTTTCCAGTGCTATGAACAGACGGTTAGCTTTGTTCTCTAACTCTTCTCCCTAGGGCTCTTTGCTTGCTCTCCGTCCTTCTCCACGAGACGAGACCATCGGTCGTCGCGCACCGCCCGGCGCCCACGGCCACCTCCGGACTCCGCCGTTGGCCCGTTACCCCTCCCGCGGCCTCCAGCGATCCTCAGGAAGACATGAACCTGCCGCATTCCGTTGTGAGTATTCTGTATTCTGTACTTCTCAATTTAGCAAGATGGAATCCAATTTTTGGTATTTGTGAGTAATCTGAAAATAGTTGACTGTGAGTATTCTGAAAATCATTGAGTATTCTGAAATCGTTGTGGGTATTCTAAAAATCGTACACAAATACCAGCAAGATGGAATCCAATTTAGCAAGATGCAAATCGTTGTGAGTATTCTGAAAAATCATGATTGTGAGGTGCCATGTTTAGCACCAGACATATCTGGAAGACTGGAATTAGCCACTCTTGACAAAATATCCTTATTTTTTCTTATTTCTTATTATTTTATTTATTATTATATTGTTAAGACAATACAAAATTATATTTGAAACAACCCTCATTCATTCTATACCCTGTGGATGTCAGCATTTGCAAACAATTAAGCCCAATTTGACAACAGAGTTTGTGAAACTAAGGTATTATTTAAGTTAAAATGAAACCAAGGTTTGTATCCAAACGATACCAAGTTGGAATTTAAGTTAAAACGAAACTAAGTTATTTGTTGCTAAGATCAATCTCGTATTTTTTTCTAACATTTTCAGGAAGTTCAAAATCAATTTGGTTTGAGCTATAACATCCTTGTTATAAAATTATGGGTATTATTTTAGAAGAATCTTCTTTAGAATAGGTAATTATCAAATTAAGGAATCCTTGTTTGCTTCACTATATTTAATTTGTATAATGATGTCTTGAATCCTGATTTTGTGCGTTTTAATTATGCTAATTGTCATGCTTTAGAGATTACATGGAAATTTAATTAATTGAGTATCATTTCTTAGGCGTTCACGCCACATCGCCACGATCATCCACGTCCCGGTCCCGACGATCCACGCCAGTGACGCAATAGCCGTCTACCCCTCCGACGATCTCTAGGGTTTAAGTTGAATTCATAAGGTTTGTCATTATTTATTGGCTTACTGCTGTTTATTTGTTGTTGAAAAGGCTACAAATTATTTTGATACTTGTTGAAAAAAGCGAATAGACTTCCTTGAGTCTTATTAAATCTCTTTTATGACATACCTACGTTCTACAACCCATTTTTCATCTTTCCCATTAGTTTCTTTAACCTTTGCTAACAAATTATTAGCATACATAAAATTGTCATCCATCTCATTTGCTCTTTTCTTTTTTTTCTACATTCATGTGAACACTTTTGATACTTATAGATATATTAATTTTTGAAGCTAAAATGTCTCGAAAAGGAATGAAAACTTTGTTTTCATTTTATCCAAAAAAAGATGATATTGGGGCATCAAGCGAGACACATTCTGCAGAGCCAATGGTAAATGATATTTCTCCATCGACTTCTATAGAGCAAGTGCAACATCCTCCGAAGCTTCAAAAAGTTAAGGATACGATATCACATGATCCAGGATTACGTCAAGCAATATGGAAATATCCATATAAAGAACAAAATGAAGTTCGACGTCGTTTCATAGCAATGGGGCCATGTCAACCAAAACTTCAAGAATATCCAAGAAATGAAGAAGGACGTAGCTTTCGATATGATTGGTTCAAAACTTATGATTGGTTAGAATATTCCGAAGCGACTGACCGTGCGTATTGTTTTCCTTGCTTTCTCTTTGATAGCAATTCCTCACAATATCATAAACAAGAAGCTTGGATTTCAAAAGGATTTAATAGTTGGAAAAGAGCTGGTGGAAAAGATAGTCATCTTCGAGTGCATGAAGGAGAAACAGGATCAATACATTCAAAAAATGTTTTAATGCTAGATGATTTGAAAAACCCATCTCAGAATATTCAGAAACATTTGACCTTACAAGCTGAAGCTGAAATAAAGAAAAATCGTCTTCGTGTCGTCACTACAGTTAATGCTATTCGTTGGCTAGCATGTCAGGGATGTGCTCTTAGAGGACATGATGAATCTCCTAATTCAACAAACCGTGGAAACTTTATTGAATTGCTCAAGTATAGTGCAACTCTTAATTCAAAAGTTGCAGAAGTTATTTTAGAAAATGCCCCTGGAAATGCTTCTTATACTTCACCATTGGTTCAAAATCAAATTATGGAAATTATGGGAGACTTGGTCAGAAAAAAGATTTGTGAAGAAATTGGTGACTTTAAGTTTTGTATTTTAGTTGATGAATCTCGTGATGAATCTAATTGTGAGCAGATGGCTATCGTGTTAAGATTTGTTGATGATGCGGGTTTTATAAAAGAGAGGTTCTTTGATGTAGCAGGAGTTGAAGATACTACCGCATTAACTCTTAAAAAGGTGTGTTCACTTATCCTTGATCGTAACGGGTTGCTCATACAAAATATAAGAGGGCAAGGATATGATGGGGCTAGTAATATGCGAGGTGCATGGAGTGGGTTACAAAGTTTATTTTTACAAGAATGTCCTTATGCATACTATGTTCACTGTTTTGCCCATCGCCTACAACTTGCATTGGTTGCGGCATCAAGTGAATTATCTGATATTGAGTTATTCTTTCAAATGTTGAATTGCATTGTCAATTTGGTTGGTGCTTCTCCTAAGCGAAATCAACAACTACGAGCTGCTCAAAGGGAACAGATTGAAAATTTGATGGAAAAAAGTGAATTACAAACAAGCAAAGGGGGTAATCAACAGACTACTTTGAGACGGCCTGCTTCTACTCGTTGGAGCTCACATTATTCTTCTGCATGTAGTTTACTTAATTTGTATGAACCTGTCCGTAAAGTTCTTGGTGTTATAAAGGCAGATGGGTTGAATAGAAAAATTCGTGCGGAAGCTAGTGGTGGGTTTACTGCAATGAGTTCATTTGACTTTACATTTAACTTACACCTAATGGTTGAAGTAATGGGAGTAACAGAAGTACTTTGTCAGTCGTTGCAAAGAAAAGATCAAGATATTTTATCTGCTCTTGATTGTATTTCTATCACAAAAAGTCTTCTCTGTGAGTTGAAAACTGATTACAAATGGCAAAAGTTTCTCCAAACTGTAGTGTCCTTTTGCACAAAATATGACATCGATATGCCTGATATACATGCACGTTATTTAAAGGGTACTGGCCGTTCTTGTCAGCAAAGTGATGAAATTACAATTGAACATCATTATCGATTTGATATATTACATGAAGTTGTTAACACACAAGTGATGGAGTTAAATGAAAGATTCTCTGATAAGGCTGTGGAGCTTCTAAGCCTTAGTTCTGCTTTGGATCCAAAAGATTGTTTCAAATCATTTAAAGTTGATGACCTTTGCATGCTTGCGGAAAAGTATTATCCTGAAGATTTCAGTGAAATGGAGATTAATTATCAGCTAAAGCATCAATTGCAGCATTATGAGCATGATATGCGGCGTGATCCGGATTTTCAAAATATTAGCACACTTTCAGGATTATGCCAAAAGTTGGTAAGCGTGGAAAAATCAAAAAGGTATCCTCTTATTGATCGGTTGATTCGGCTCGTGTTGACTCTTCCTGTTTCGACTGCAAGCACAGAAAGAGCATTTTCGGCAATGAAACTTATAAAAACATCATTGCGCAACAAGATGGGAGATGAACTGCTTGCTAACAACATGATACTTTATATTGAGAAAGAAATTACTTCCAGACTCGACACAGAAGACATTGTGAATGAGTTCGATTCAAGATATACTCGTAGAGTTCGACTTAGATAGCTTCTTTAGATAGCTTCTTTTTGGTACGTTATATATATATATATATATATATATATATATATATATATATATATATATATAATATTTTGCATATATTTATGTTACTATTTTGCAGTCATTATCAATATATAATGAAGCAATCTTAGCGTTTAATTTTTTCAGTGTTAATTTTTTTTAAATGTACTCGTCGCATAAATTTTATTTTCGCCCAGGGTAAAAAAAATTCCTGGTTACGCCACTGGCCACAAGCTATCAAGCATGAAATAAAACCCAAATTTCATCCTAATCATAAAAATCTCCGCTACTCAAAAAACCTTAGCACCCTACGTTTTCTCAGTCAAACGTAAAAACAATCAATCACGACCAAACTCTTTCAAATTTGAACCCTCCAACAACAAAAGGTCCACTTCCATCATTCAAAAACTTAAAATTAAAACTCATAGCTTATCTTCACACCTGAAAAAAGCATAAATTTTTAGTGCAGTTTGCAATAATTAAAAGTTTAGCTAAAAGTTTAGCTAATATGTAGTTTGCAATAATATGTAGTTTAAACTGCGAAAGAAAGACCTGTTTTCAGTGTATGTCAAAAGTGAAAAAAGTTTTTCACTGATTCAAACTGGGAATTTTCAGTGTATGTCAAAAGTTCTTAATATTTAAAAGTTTGCAATAATTAAAAGTTTTTCACCAAAACCCCTATGAGAAACTAAACTGTGAAAATATTTTATCTACAAAATGAGGGTGGTTTGTCTTCAAAAATATTTTACTTGATTGGTTTTGGAAGTCCAGAAGGGTCTCCTTGGTTGATTCGTCATAATGAAGGTGAGATACAAAAATGGTGGCTGAGATTGGTTGATTCGTCATATTTTATCTACATAATGAAGAATGCAGATAATGAATGTGAGATACAAAATGGTGTCTGAGATAATGTGGCTGAGATAAGCATGTGGAAAAATTCAATTAGTACAAAATGAGGCTGAGATAAGCATGTGGAAAAATTCAATTTGGTGAAGGGAAGATTTGTTTACAGGGGACAAAAATTGAAGCACATCAAATTGATGACAACATATTTAAAGATGCAAAGCGTGAAGGATGGCAAGAATTCAGTAAATCCAAATTAGTAAGACTACGTACCTTCAGAGATACAAATCAGCTCTTTAAACGCACTTCCAAATCAGTAAATCCAAACTGCAAATTAGTTTCGTGAATTAAAGATTTGGTGAAGGGAAGATTCAGTAAATTAAAGATTTGGTGAAGGGAAGATTTGGTGGTTCTGGGTTTCGTGAATGGGCAAATGAGTTTGTTCCTGCTTACAAACTGCAAATTGATGCCAACATATTTAAAGATGCAAAGCTTGAAGGATGGCAAGAATTCAGTAAATCCAAATCAGTAAGACTACGTACCTTCAGAGATTACCAATCAGCTCTTCCAAACTGCAAATAATCAAATAAGAATTTTACTATGTGGAAGCCTGAACTTGGGACTAAATAAGCAGAAAGCCTAACCTTCAAACTCAAACATGGAAATATTATTCAGAAACTGTACTACTAAGAAAATGTTCTCCAGATCGAACCCGTACCTTTAGATCGGAAAATGTCCAGCGAGAAAATAAGCAACCCTTGCTATGTGGGGAAAAAGCAAGAGGAGTTTCCGAAATGAGATTAAACTGGGAAAGAGCAAGAGGAGTTTCCGAAATGAGATTAAACACCCTTGCGAGAAGAATACACCCTCAGATCTAGCAAGCTCAAATGAGATTTAGAAATGAGATTTTGTACCTTTAGTAAGACTCGGTGAGTATCAGCAAGATCAAATGAGATTCCTCTTCTTCAACCCGTGCCAAAAATTCAAATGAAAATTCAAACAAAATTCAATGAAAATTCAAAGCATGACAAAATTTGAGATGGAACAGGCGAAAATTTAGCGGCACGGGCCAAAATTATTGTAATAGAACTCCCAAAATTCAAAATGATGGGAATCTTTGAACCATAGAACATCATTCAAACAAAATCCACAACTAAGTAATAGAACTCAAACTGTCAACCCTCAACCAAAATCCAAATCATTCAAACAAAAGGGAAGATGTGCAAGGTTTTTTTTCAAAATGGTTTGTTTCATTAGAAGTGTTAAAAATATTTATTTTGGTTCATTAGAAATGAAGTTTCTTAAAATAATCCACCTGTTAAAAATATTCTGGGTATCGTATTGTGCTGATTCTGGGGATATTAATGTCGGCATAAGGCTGCATATTTGCTAAATGATAGTTGAGTGAGTGTGTAGCGTGGGAATGCTATGGTAGAGATGTATGCAAAATGTGGGAGCAGTTGGAGAGCAGTTGAAGTATTTCGATGGATGAGGGAGAGGGATGTGTCGAGCTGGAATTCTGTAATTGATGGGTTGGCCGTCCATGGGCATGGTGAGGAGTGTGCTCATCTGTTCGAAGAGATAAGGAGGTCAAGAGTTAACATCACTCCAAATGCAGGATCAGATATTCCAAATCCTGGAATATGGGTTACAATATTCGGCATTCCAAATGCATGATGTTGATATGCAGTATTTGGCATATCTGATCGTGCATTTGATATGGGATTGAAAGAATATGTTGATAGTAGAGTAATTTCTTCCCCATCCTAAAGTTTAATAAAAGCAACAAATAAAAGATTATATGAATTGTGTATGTGTATGTGTACATCAGATTATTGTTCTACTTCTACATCCGATGCAAGTTAGCAGTTTCTTCAGAGTATTGTTCTACTTCTACAAACAGAGATGTGATCTTCACTATTATTATCAACAAAGACTACTACCACCAATATCCACCCAAAAATAGGACATGGATCAATGCCTTAAACCTTAACAAAAAATATACATGAAAAAATTAGAAAAGAAAAAAACATGATGTAATTCCAAGCTTCATGGTGGAAGAGGAAATTTAACAAACAGTTTACGTACCGAAGATCTGGTAGTCTAGGGTTTTGACTGGTAGATCAAGCTAGATACTGCAAAAAATGATGAGAAATGGAAGGGATTAGAAGCCAATATTGAGAATAAAAGATTTCAATTTGCTAATTTTTTGGTTAAAAAAGGCAAAAAAGTTCTACAATGAAAAAGTTATTTTAAAGTGATTAATCAAAAGTTACTGGAAAAGATCTTATATTGGATACAGGACCACGAACTCCAGTTTATTTTACTTCTGACCTGCACTCACCAACCAAGTTCATGGTGGCACACAAAAGCTTATCCATTAAAAAGGACAATCATTCAATGGTTCGTATATGAGGACTAGTACATTCAATGTCCTTTCAAGTGAACAGAACAAATAGAGGCCAATGGACAAAGTATTTAGTACTCCAAAATGTTTCATACATGATTTTGGTCTTGTTCATGATTTTGGTCTTGTGCAGGTTCCAGTGGACAACCCCTGTGTTGCATAAAAGATGTTGATGGATATTACTGAATCTCCTGCCGTAACATCAACAGATTAGCCCAATAAAAACTCAAATTATCACCTCCAACCTATTTATAGATTGATACATGAAAAAATAAAGGCATTGTCAATAAAAGCATTTGTTTCAATAAACAAAGGTATTGCCAGAAGTTTTTTAAAATCATTTTTCCTGTAAGTAGTTTTTATCTACTTTTTGGAAGTTAGTAAAATTGTTTTCTATCTTCTTTGATTAATTAGTGTTCTAGAAAATAAAAATTAGAATGAGCAGTAAATCATTTAAAAACCTGTGCTAGAGAAAACCTTCCCTTGTTTTCTTCTCTAAAAACATAGAACAGAAACCAAGCAACTGGAAATTTACCATAACATTCTCCTCTATTCATGCCCTCATCTAAACACAAAATCATACAATCAGGTGACCATGAGAGGAGAGAGAAAGCAAAGATTCTAACACATTGAACAAAAAATTAACAAATGCAGCAACACCATGAAAAAAAATACAAAAACCCGAAATATGAGAAACTAATATTTGTATTCGCACTTTTTTTCCGTCGATCCATGCTGTCTTTGTTTTCTTTTGCCGCAAACAAATCTCTAAAAAGATTGGTAATGCATAATTTAGCTTGCAAAAGAGTAGTAAAATAAAAGGTCATCTCGAAGCAAATATTAGAGTGTAAAGGCTTAACTGATTGACTTGGACTCAGCAAAGGCTTAACTAATTACGGCGACGCATGGAAAACAAACTCATCTAATACCAACAATTCTCCTCATAACCCAAGTTGGCAATTTAAAGAATGAAAACAATATAATGGTAACATGGAGATGACAATTGTTCAGGTGGACAATCGTACCACCAACTGAAAGTGATTCTAATTTTCATACAGAGAGCTTATTATTGAATTTGCCAATCAATAGGTACCAATTATATATTTTAAGCATGCGCAAGTAAAATGCTTAATGGAAAAAAGTCCCAGAAATTGTTCGACCTGGGCACCTTCTCATCTTCACCAAATTTCTTCACCAAATTTCTTCGACTTTGTCATAAAACAAATAAAGATCAAAACTTCAATACAAAGAGGCAATTTCAAGCCTATTGTAATAGCATGCACCTTGAGGGAACAAACGCCAGCTTGAGGGTGGCTGTCAAAAAATGAGAATAACATCCAAAACCAAAAAAAAAGCATAGCCTCTTCATTCACCTTGACATTTAGTGCTTCTTCTCGATTCTTTTGGTCTCTGCATTCACACATCCAAAACAAATAAAGTTCAACAAAAAATGAAGCAAGGAGAAGGGGTCACGTCGAGATCCATCATGATCCATCAGCAAGGAGAAGGGTTTGGATTGCCATACCTTGAAGAGAGACAACATCGAGATCCATCGACGAGAGTAGGCGGCGACCAAAGGCTTCTCAATCTCAGCGAGCAGAGAAGGGGTGAAGGCTTCTTAGTGTTTGGGAGGCGAGATCATGAGATTGGATCTCATCCTGCGAATTCGTTTAGTGTGACTCCAATCAAATTACTTGAGATCGGATCATTTGGTGAGATCCCTGGTGAAAATGTAATTCGTTTGGAGTTTGGAGATAGGATCAGATCAAATTTACTTGAGAACTTACTTGAAATTGCTGTTTTGGTGCAATTCCCTGGTGATCGGATCACATTTGATGTTTTGGTGGAGATCTCCAAATGTAATTCGTTTGGAGATTAGGACCCAGATCGCTTGATCCTTTGTCATATAGCTGTAAATTGCTATTTTCGCTCAAATACGACATGAAGGATGAGATCAAACCACTTGGCTATAAATTATAGCTATGTTTTCGATTGATCATTCGAACACGTACAAAATGGCCTCGGCGCAAATTGTTGTTTTCCACCAAAGAACTCAGTTCCCCTCAAGCTGGAGTTTTTTGAGACGCTGAGTCTTTGGGCGGCTGAGGCATGCGAGAAAGAGAGCGAGAGAGCAGCAATTGAAGTGGGTTTGAATGACGCGTGGGTTCTGCTGAGAGAGAGAGAGAGAGGTGGAGAGAGCGGCGAGAGAGGGAGAAGACTTTGAGGCGTGGGGTTCTGATGTGTTAATTTGATTTTCAAAATTCAAAATTCCAACTCATTTCTCCCCCTCAAGTTTCCCCCTCAAGTTTCCTCCCAAATTTCAAAATTCCAACTCATTTTGCTTGTCCTAGTCAGCAAAAAAGGTTTGTCCCATTCATCATTTCTTTGTCCACGTAGGACAAACCCCTGCCACGTAGGACAAATTTCAAAATCTTCATCTTTTATAGAATATATATATATATATATATATATATATATATATATATATATGTATATGTATATGTATATGTATATGTATATGTATATGTATATGTATATGTATATGTATATGTATATCTATATATGTATATGTATATATATATATGTATATGTGTATATATATATGTATATATATATAGGGTAAAGGGATCCTAGGGTGCCTCCTTAGATTCAATCTAAGGAGGCGCCCCTATTTCCCTCCAACTCACACATTTTTTCGAAAAAAAATTTCATGGGTTTATTGTCCACCTTATGGATGATCAACATACCAAATTTCAAGGGATTCCAATACTTTTTGAGCCCCCATCTACCCCTTGCAACTTCGTGGGGTTTTCAGCACGTTTTCATACCGTTGAACTTGTAAGGGGTAGATGGTGGCTCAAAAAGTATTGGAATCCCTTGAAATTTGGTTTGTTGATCATCCATGATGTGACAACAACCCCATGAAATTTTTTCCCAAAAAAATTGTAGGAGATTTGGGGGGAATGGGGACGCCTCCTTAGATTTTCATCTAAGGAGGCACCTTAGATCCCCTTTTTCCATATATATATCTATATATATGTATATCTATATGTGTGTGTATATATATATGTATATATGTATATATATACATATATATATACACATATAGATATACATATATATATATACACACACAAATGACCCCCAAAAATAACACCCCAAAATGACCCATATCAAAAATCCTATGCCCCCCATTTTTTCGAAAGATCCGAACCGTTCATCTTTATCTCCACCCTCTAAATACCTGACCCACCAATTTTCAACCATATCCCATGTGTTTTGCCTGTTCATCCATCCGACCCAAATTTAACGGTTTTGCATGAACAGAACTTTTGCGAATGGTTGATGAACGGGTAAAACACATGGGATCGGGTTGAAAATTGGTGGGTCAGGTATTTATAGGATGGAGATCAAGATGAACGGTTCGGATCTTTCGAAAAAATGGGGGGCATATGATTTTTGATAGAGGGTCATTTTTTGGGGTTATTTTTGGGGGTCATTTGATCCCACCTCTACATATATATATATATACATATATATACATATATATATATACATATATATACATATATATATATACTAGTCATAACCCGTGCCCGCAGGCACGGTTCATTTAAGATTTCACCCGCGAAATCTTTCTTCCCGAAAAATTATTTCCACACCCAAAATTTAACAGAAAAATAAATAGCGTAAAAATATTTAGCGGCATGGGCACCTTCGGCGTGAGTATTTTCGGCACGGAACAACAAATTCAGCGCAGTCGCCTTCAGCGCGGAACAACAAATTCGACGACGAACAACAAATTGGGCGACCGCGCCTTTGGCGTGGAACAACAAATTTGCGTAAAAAAATTTAGCGGGCGCCTTCGGCGCGGAACAACAAACCTCAAGGATTTTTACGCTAATCTGTTGTTCTGCAAATTGTTTTACGCTAAATTTTTTATTTTGTTTAATTTAATGGATCATGCTTCTCCACAATCTTTCCCAAGGCACTTTTAATTTCAAAGTTTAGGTTATCAAGACACTTTTCCCCCAAATTTAATCTCCACAATCTTTTCCAAGGAACTTCTAATCTCAAAGTTTAGGTTCCCAAGGCACTCCCCCCTATTTAATCTCCATGATCTTTATCAAGACACTTCTAATTTTAAAGTTTTGGTTCCCAAGACATTTTTCCCACCAAAATTTAAGTTTTCCCACTAAATTTTTTACATAATCCAATCTCAACCATTGATTTACCAAGATCAAATCTAAGGCACTCTAAATTCAGCATGGAACAACAAATTCAGCGCGGGTGCTTTCGAGACGGAAAAAACAAATTCGGCGCATGCGCCTTCGACGCGGAACAACAAACTCGGCGTAGAACAAAAAATTTGGCGCAGAAGCCTTCGACGCAGAACAAAAAATTAGCGTAAAATAATTTAGCGGGGCGCCTTCGATGCAGATTATCTTCATCATTCATGTCCAAAGCTATCTCAAATTTCTTGTTCTCCTCCCAATTCCAACCACAAAAAGAACTAAAACTAATTTTCTTATTGCCAAAGCTATCTCAAACTTCATTAATTTTGGCCAAAGCTTGTAACACCTCTCACAAAAAAACACAGATGTGGGATTCAAGAAAAGGGCCTTAAAGTGGGGTTTAAACTAATTTTCTACGAATCTCATAACCCTTTCTGTTTCAGAGTGTTTTCTCACTACAAAGCGTTGACTGTGGACAACCCGGTCAACGTGGTCAAGGGGCCCGTTTGGGTCCCTCGGGCGAGTCGAGTTGGTGCAGTCGAGGCTCGAGTCGGATCTGCAGACGACGTGGGGCGCGTCGGCTGGGTCGAATCGGGGTCCTCGGCCGTTGGTTGGGCGAGGGGTAGCCTCGGCCCGGGTCGAGACGCTCGGCCTCGGTCGGTTGCGCTCGGCCTCGGCGGTCAGACGACGAGGGGAAGCCTCAATCGTCCAGCTGGTTGCGTGGTCAGCGAGGGGCGGAGGGGAAGCCTCAGCCCGTGGATCTGATGCCCTCCTGCGGAGACGAGAACACTCGTCAGGGGGCCGGACCTTGGTTCCGGCCAAATCCCCTCCGATGCCTAAGTCAGACAGAGATCGGAAAGAGGAGGCCCGGCGGAGACGGTTCGACTCGTGAGGAGATCGGAACGGCGTCTCACGGCGCGAGCGGGGGAGGAAGGAGATGAAATGGGGGAACTAGGTCGTTGATGGAGTACCTTAGGTTCTAGATACCTGAAAGGCCGTCCTTTCTCCTGTCGTCCTCCTAGCCCCTTTATAGACCTCCGCCGTGATTGCCCCTGACCCACGTCGCTCGTCCGCCCTCGATCGTGCCCCCTCAATCTGCCCCCCGTCGCCGCTCCTTGCGCCATCCCAGCACCTCCCCATCACTGTCATTAAGTGGTAATGGGATCGAGGGAACGGTTACCGCAGGAGTGGGCGAGTGACCAGCGTGTTACCGGGGCCGGGTTGGATCGACATTTGGGGGGAGGGGGGCCCCTATAGGGCCTTATTGGTGGGCCTGAGTGCGCAGATGGGCTCTTGACTGGTGGTCGGGTTTCTGGGCTCGTGTCTTTCGGGCCTCGGCCAAATAGGCATAACAATTGCCCCCATCGGTCGGGTTGATCGGCTTCGGCCGGTTCGGCCCGGCCGATGTGACTTCCGCCGACTTTGACAGGCTCGCCAGTCGATGTCGACTCATTTATTAGTCGTCATCATGAGTTGGCCCGCTCGATACTCTTAAGGCGCAGGCTCCGAAGCGCCGTCAGTCCTCTGATGCTGCCACGTGCAGCTGCGAGCTTATCCCCACCGCTCGCGGGGTCGTCTTAAGTTGAGAATCCGAGGGGTCCGTGAGCTGCCCTCGGTGGGGTCGATCGGCCTTGGCTTGCTCGGTTCGACCGCTGTGCCTCCTGGGGTTCCGAGTGGCGCTTTAATCGAGGCGTGGTCATAAATGTAGGTCATGATGAGGTGGATCGATTGGACTTCCCTTGGCGCCGATTTCGAAACGCCGCCGGTTCTTCGAGGCCTGCCACGCGTTCTTGTCAGGCACTTCGAATTTTTCCCTGTGTCCGGTATATAAGATCCCCAGCTGCATTGATCTCCACTTCTCTCTTGCTCTTCCCATTGTTCTAGGCTTTCCACAACCCGGAGTTCCCCGTCGTCTTCGCTTCATTGTCTCCCTCAAACTAGTTAAAAGGTAATTCCTTTCTCGCTCTCGTATTATGGTTGCTCTTAGGATAGGCGGTTCTGGCCAAGGGGCGAGGGATTCTCCAGAGTCCAGGCGGGGCAGGCTCCGGCTAGTGGGATCAGGTTCCTCCTCCGGGAGTCGTCCCCTCCGAGATAAGGGGAAGGGGAAGCTATTCCCAGACTACGCCTGTGATGACGTGGCGTCGGCTGCCGTGCGTCTTAACGTGCCCCCGGTTGTCCTCCGAACGCCGTCGAGGACCACTCCTTCAGCGGTCATGGAGATCCGGGAAAGGTATCTCTGCTTCCCGTACGATGTCCGAGTTCCATTCGTCGACGAGCGGATTTGCCTTCTGAGGAGCAATGAAGTCGGCGTCTACGTCGAAATGTTTCGCCTGGGTCTTCGTTTCCCGCTCAATCCCTTCCTTATCCAGGTCATGGAATATCTCATGGTGTCGCTTTGCCAGTTCACCCCTTGCTCGATTGCGGTACTGACGGGCTTCGCTACGCTCTAATGTACCCGCGGTCTGGAGCCGTCTCTCCCCCTTCTCTTCCACTTTTACCAGATCCAGACGGTCGGCCCGGGGTCATGGCTGCAACTCCGAGCCCGCTCGAGGAGGGAATGCCTGATCGGGCTGCCCCGCTGGTCGGGGGATTGTAGTTCGGATTACGTCTTTGTGGTCTTCCTGAAGGATGCTCAGATTTTGACAAGTTGGGGCGGGTCTGTCCAGCCTCGCCCGTCGCTAGCCCTCTCAGATGTCGATCGGGTAGCCGCTGCGCTGCTGTCGACCCTCCCCTTGGAATCGAAGTCCATCTGGTCTTTGTTGGACGACCTACTCCTGAAGGCCGTCTTGTGGTCTCCGGGTAGGTCGCTTTTTCAGTCTTGAATCGCCCTGTGACTCATCCTGATTTTGGTTTCCCTTGCAGGGATGGCTGGCCGCGAGTTCGTCCGTGACGTCGATGAGCTGATCCGCCGTGGAGCTGCTCGGAGCCGAGGCGGTACCTCCGGAAGGGCGCCTCGACAGACCATTGAGGAGGAGGTGCGCCGAGCCGAGCCCTCCGTGGGCAAGGTGGTGGCCGTGCCTCCCGCCTCTTCTTCTGGCGATCTCCTCCCCGGGGGCGTCGCAAGGGCCGGACCCTCCCCATCAGCCCAAGAGGCAGGGGGTAATGACGGGTCCGGTGCAGTCCCTCCTGCCCTTGGCGTGCCCCCTCAGGTTTCCGAGGGTGGGGATGGTGCGAGGCGGAAGCGCTCCCTTCCGGCGCCCTCGGAGCCCCACGGAGGAAAGAAGAGGAAGGAGGACGCGGATCCCTCCAGTCCGGCGGGTTCCGCGCTTCCTGCGGCGACCACCGGGGATCCTTCGGTAGCCTTGTCAACCACCCCCCTCGCAGCATCCTCGCCCGTATCACCGGGGATTCGAGCCTTGTTGGCGAGCAATTTGGCTTCCCTCGATGTCGTCCCTGGGAGTTCGATGTTTGTCGACCGAGCCTTGGCCCAGCAGGTTGCTGAGGTCTCCGTCCCTCCCCGGGACCGCAGCCTCCTCAAGAAGATCCCTGCAGACAAGATGTCGGATTCCTTGGTCTGGATCCTTCAACAGGTTCGGTTATCTTGCTATCCTCTCCTTCCCTTTATCCTCTTCTTAGCCCATGTCTCGTCTTTCCAGGGTTCAGCGCTCGCCGTGGAGTTGCAGTGTCGAGCCGTCCGCTTGAGGGAGCTGGAGGAGTCCTCCATGAGGGCCCAGGAGCGGGCCGGGGCGACGGAGGTGGCTATGACGGAGGCCCAGATGGAGTCTCGGCGTCTCAAGCTCCGTGTGACCGAGTTGGAGGGACGAGTGGGTGACCTCCAGGGAAAGCTGGAGGATGTCCGGCAGTCGGCTGAGGAAGAGGTGGAGTCGTTCCGCCTGGAGAGGGAGAAGCTTCAGAGGGAACTGTCGGATCGGCGCCAGGTGACGCGGCTTGCAGAGGAGGTGGAGAGGGGCGTCGTCGAGACCCTGGGGAAGAGGATCTTCGAGGTTCTCAGGGAGGCCTTCGATACGTATGAAGACCTCATCGCCCCTCGGATCGTCGAAGTTGTCCAGTCTTCCTTCCGGGAATGTGCGGAGCGCGTTCGGCAAGCCCCTCCGCCGGTCGATCCCCCTCGCTCCGAGCAGGGGGAGGTGCCCGAGGATGCGCTCTCTCGAGCCCGGGTTCCCTAGGTCGTTCCTCCTGGCCGTTTATCCTCAAATTTTTTAGCATCCGCTTCGCTTTGGGCCAGTCTACTTGGAATGGACCCCTGACCCTGCTTTCTCCTTCGGCCTCGCCACCGACTCCCTGGTCCAGAGCCAACAATTGCTGGTTGCATGGATTTTTGCTTAGGCCAGTAACTTCGAGTTCTTTAGTCGACAAGTTTTGCTTCGTCGGTGTGGCCCTAGTTTCTGTAGGTGACGAGCTTTGTTGTCCGTTGAGAGCGGATTAATTGTAGAGAGGTTTCTTCATTTTGATTTCCTGTAAATAAGACATACTGTTATAAACGAAATTTGACTTACCCGAGCTTCTCGTATATTTTGCTTTGTTGCTTCGTCCTCGGCCTAGGACCGGCTGACGCCCGAGCTGGCGGGGGGAGTTGTCTTCAAGTTTAGAACGATTGAGTCGGTCGGCGAGGGCGAAGCTCCTCGGCTTAGGACCGGTCGGCGTCCGTGCCGGCTGGGGGAGTTGCCCCAGACTTACGAGCGCAAGGGTCTGTCGGCGACGGTCGGCGTCCGTGCTTGGCTGGGAAGTCGCCCCCAGGCTTACGAGCGCAGGAGTCGGTTAGCGAGGGCAAAGCCCCTCGGCTTAGGACCGGTCGGCGTCCGTGCTTGGCTGGGAAGTCGCCCCCAGACTTACGAGCGCAGGAGTAGGTCAGCGAGGGCGAAGTTCCTTGGCTTAGAACCGGTCGGCGTCCGCGCCGGCTGGGGGAGTTGCCCCCAGACTTACGAGCGCAAGGGCCGGTCGGCGAGGGTAAAGCTCCTCGGCTTAGGACCGGTCGGCGTCCGCGCCGGCTGGGGGAGTTGCCCCCAGACTTACGAGCGCGAGGGTCGGTCGGCGAGGGCAAAGCTCCTCGGCTTAGGACCGGTCGGCGTCCGCGCTGGCTGGGGGAATTGCCCCCAGACCTATGAACGCCTTCCCTCCAGTAGAGGTCTTCGTTCTTTTGCTCCCTTAGTGAAACGTTGATTCCATCGAAGATTAAGAGAAGATAAAAGGGAATGCGATTGTACTCTTAAGAGTCTTGTCGGACTAGTACATTTGGAGAAAAAGGAAAAAGGAAATGAAGCTAGACAGAGGGATGTGAACCTAGATAATCCCCTCGGACTAGGCTGCGACTGGGGGGAGAGACCTCGCCAGCTCACTCTATGATGCGGAGGGGCCCTTGGACGGTGTTGATCTTCTTCCCCTTGTCTGGCTGCATGGAGGTCCCCTCTCCGTGGGCTGGCTCGTCGGTTAAGCTCCTGGCGTGTCCCCGGCTCATCAGCTTCTCGATGTCCTTCTTTAAGTGCCAGCAGTCTTCAGTGTCGTGGCCGTCGTCCTTGTGGTACTTGCAGTATTTCTCCCTATTCTTCCCACCTCTTTTTGCCCTCGGTGGGGGGCGATCGGCGCGTTCTTCCTTCTGCACTTGGGCGAGGACGGCGTCTGGGGTGGCGTCTCTCGTACCTTCTCCGCGCTGCCTGTTTCTCGGCATCTTCTCGGTCCGGTATCCTTCGGGGCTGCCTCGTCCGCTGTCGCCGCGCTTGGTCCCTCGAGTGGCTTTTCCTGCATCCACGGCCAAGGCCTCCTCAGTCAACATGAAGCGCTCGGCCCTCGCCATGATCCCGGAGAGGTCCTTCGGGGGATCGTTGTGCAGGGACTTCTTGATGCCTCTGTCGCGAAGCCCTTTCTTAAGGGCCGTTTGGACCACCAGGTCGGGAGGGCTGTTCACGTTCAGCCTCTCCGCATTGAAGCGGCGCATGAACTGCCGGAGCGGCTCGGCCGGGCCTTGCACTATGTTGAACAGATGTTCAGCATCAGGCTTGATCTGCCTCCCCGCTATGAACTGCTTGCAGAACAACTGGGTGAGTTCCTCGAAGCTGTCGATGGAGCGGCTGGGCAGGCTGCGGTACCAGGTCCTCGCCGCTCCCCTGAGAGTAGAATAGAAGCCTCGGTAGAGCAGGTCATCGTCAGCTCCTTGGAAGGACATGTCCCCCTCGTAGTCCATCACGTGGTTTCCCGGGTCCCCTATCCCGTCGTACTTCCCCAGCGCCGGGATCCTGAATCGAGAGGGGACCCGTGCGTCGGTTATTCTCTGTGATAGGGGGCACCGGTCTCCGTGGATGCCCCCGGGGATTCGACAGTCGCATGCCTCTGGCTCGTTCGGTGGTGGAGGGTGCACAGGCGCCGGCGGGGCTGGCTCCACGGCCCTCGCCACGCTGGGGGGTCGGGCTGACTCGGCGCTCCCGGCTCCTCCGGCGGGAGCTCCTGCTCCGCCGTGATCGGTCTCTCGAGTGGTGTCATTCGCTTCTCCTGCGGCGGGACGACCGTGACCGACGAGATGATGCGGTCATCGATTCGCCCTCCGTCCCTTCGGTTTCTCTTCGGCTCCTTTCACGATAAGGGGAGGAGGCACGTGATCTCGCCTGACGGGAGCCGGACAGCGTGAACCGACGATCCGTGTTCGGTTTTTGGGTCCCGTGGTCGTCGACCACGGCGGACCGCAAGAGCGGGGGACCCCCCACCCATCGATGGCTATCGCCCAACGCGCCTCCGTTGGATGGCGCAGGGCCGACGAGCTGCTGTACCGTCGCGACCAACGTCTGGAGGCTCGCGTTGGTCTCCTGAGCCAGGGCGCGGAGCTGCCCCTGTGTGGCCAGTCCTGAGCCGCCGGTCTCTTCGGTTGAGGGGGCGGGGTGATCGCCGACGGGCGTGTCTTCGGGGTTGCCGTTGGATGCGCCATTTCCCTCCTCCGGGATGGGGGGCATGCGCTTCCTTCCATTGCTGCCTCGTGCCATTGCTGGTGTGGTTTGCTTCTTCGTGGGACGGTTTTCGGTTCCCACAGACGGCGCCGGATGTTTCAGAGTGTTTTCTCACTACAAAGCGTTGACCGTGGACAACCCGATCAACGTGGTCAAGGGGCCCGTTTGGGTCCCTCGGGCGAGTCGAGTTGGTGCAGTCGAGGCTCGAGTCGGATCTGCAGACGACGTGGAGCGCGTCGGCTGGGTCGAATCGGGGTCCTCGGCCGTTGGTTGGGCGAGGGGTAGCCTCGGCCCGGGTCGAGACGCTCGGCCTCGGTCGGTTGCGCTCGGCCTCGGCGGTCGGACGACGAGGGGAAGCCTCAATCGTCCAGCTGGTTGCGTGGTCAGCGAGGGGCGGAGGGGAAGCCTCAGCCCGTGGATCTGATGCCCTCCTGCGGAGACGAGAACACTCGTCAGGGGGCCGGACCTTGGTTCCGGCCAAATCCCCTCCGATGCCTAAGTCAGACAGAGATCTGAAAGAGGAGGCCCGGCAGAGACGGTTCGACTCGTGAGGAGATCGGAACGGCGTCTCACGGCGCGAGCGGGGGAGGAAGGAGATGAAATGGGGGAACTAGGTCGTTGATGGAGTACCTTAGGTTCTAGATACCTGAAAGGCCGTCCTTTCTCCTGTCGTCCTCCTAGCCCCTTTATAGACCTCCGCCGTGATTGCCCCTGACCCACGTCGCTCGTCCGCCCTCGATCGTGCCCCCTCAATCCGCCCCCCGTCGCCGCTCCTTGCGCCATCCCAGCACCTCCACATCACTGTCATTAAGTGGTAACGGGATCGAGGGAACGGTTACCGCAGGAGTGGGCGAGTGACCAGCGTGTTACCGGGGCCGGGTTGGATTGACATTTGGGGGGAGGGGGCCCCTATAGGGCCTTATCGAGTGGGCCTGAGTGCGCAGATGGGCTCTTGACTGGTGGTCGGGTTTCTGGGCTCGTGTCTTTCGGGCCTCGGCCAAATAGGCGTAACACTTTCTTTTCTTTTTTTTCATCTTGAAGTAATCTGTAATAGAAATTGAGCAGGTAACAGCTTCATGTCCTATCTTTGGATAGAGAACACATAAATCAATAATATGTATGGAAAGAAGACGCTTTAATAGAATAATGTGCCTAATGCAATGTAAAGAAATATTCCAACTTCTTATAGAAATCACAAAAGCACATCATCCCAAAACCAACTTTACAATGAAACACCGGAGAACTCGATCTCACTTTGACAAAATCAGGATCGACGATCGAGTATGCCTGAATACAATGAATAGTAGAGCCAACATTATGAATAGCATGAATACTGACAGCTCCACTATCAGGTGGGTGATTGTATCTGCACTTCCCTCCATAAGCACAAAATCGAGTTCCAATGAAGTAACTGCAATCATGCCCATCAGGTCTTTCTGTGTACATGCAATCCTCGCTATTACTGTCCAATCCCAATCGCCTCACATATTCTACCAAAATGCAAGATTCCAAAATAACCAGTTAGTAGAGAATGCAAAACCTAACACCAACTCTATCAGAGAATGCAAAACCTAGCAACAACTTTATCAGCTCAATGCTCGACCAAAAAAATACAAATCCATTGCAATTCGGCTCGCAGTAAAAGCACACATGCGCAAATGCACAAAAGTTGGGTATAAATTAGAGACTTTGGCAAATTTACCAATACAACAAAAAATCATACAAACTTGGCCAAATTTCGACAATATTTTTACATGAAAGTAACTAACAAATTTACAACATCAGTCCCAAATTCAAATAGAGCAAAATTTCACTTGTAAGACAATAGTTTTATAACAACGCAAAATTCCCATTTTTAGAATACAAAACCTTCTCGCAATTCCATATTTCCCAGCTGAACTTACCAAGTGAAACAACAATAAATAAGTAGACAAAACTATGTTCTTGTTCCCAGCAATGTTCTTGTTCCCAGCAATGTGATCCCCCTTTGATAACATTGAATGCGGGGACAGACAAAACTAAGTTCTTGTTCCCAGTAATGTGAGCAATGTGCTGCATGACAAATGATTAAAAAAATAAAATAAAAGTCAGTAACATATCATTGATATACTATTGAAGAACAATAAAATCATGAGTGACAGGGACCTGGTAGAGCGGAATCTTCTTTACACTGGATCCTGCTTTGCATTTGGCAAGTGACACAGCAAGTATGGCATTCGCACCAAGCTGAAATAGATCAAGAATATTGATCAATATGATACATAATAAAAGTAAGCAAAACATAACAAACAGGCTGCCAATAGAATCTATGTCCAACCCCTAAGATACCTTCTGCTTGCACCAACCCCGCTCGTTTTTGGTACCACCAAGCTCATGGACCATAAAGGTGTCGATATGGGTCTGCCTTATGGGATCATGTGATAAAGAGAAGCAAAGCAAATCATTACTACTAATCTCTATTAATTAGGCTACAATTTCCCCCTAACCGAAATAATGTTTGCATACATTTCCAACCAACGCTGGTCCAATGATGGAATTCACATTATGAATAGCCTAAAAGAAAAACTACATTTTCTGATACTCCTGCCACCTACGCAAATGCAAAAAAATTATAGTATGCCATGTAATCCAGAAACAGTAATAAAAACAGCAAAAGGATTATATCATGCTGAATTTTAACAAAATTCCAATAGAAATAAAAACATCTGCTCAAATACTGGGGCCTTAAATGCATATAAAAGAAATTTTAGCAAATAAAGTAATTCCTTTGACGGGAGCTTGAACAACATGATGCTAGAAAGAATGCACACAAACTTTTGAAGTATTCCAAATTAACCAAAATTTATCAAGCATTTGTACTACTAACACTTTATGGTGACAAACTCAACATGGCATTGAGAAGAAATTAAATTGAACACAAAAGGGAAAAACAAATATGAAGTCACAAACATCTAAATTGCTATTGAACTCGGTCCAATAGTCATCTAAGAAACATTTTAAATTTTTATTAAAAAAAGCAAATTCATCATCATATTTCCTAAAATCAAGTTACCAACATTCTTAATCTTGCAAAGCTCCTTGAAAATATCAGGGAATTACCAATATTTACAATGCGATATCCACGCTCAACAAGCGTAGTTGACACCAATGCATCAGCTATCAGAAAAATCAAGCAACAATCAATAGGAAAAGAACACATCATTATACGTATGTATGTAATCAGAACAAAGTTTGAATGTTTTTTTACCTCTCTCTTTAATGATTGACTCATTGATGAAGCAAAATTTGCTTATTCTCATATTCTAGTTTCAAAACAGCTAGCCCAGTTAACAATGAATCCAACTACACTTTCAAAACAGCAAGCCCAATTAACAGAACAAAAGGGACTCATCTTTTCTTCATTGAATCGACAATCCAGTTAACAATAAAGTTCGATTGTAATGAACATAATCAAAAAAGAAAAGAACTCAGTTCATTCGGTAACACATTAATCAAAAGGGAGAAGATTATGCTATTGTACCATACTATTTTTTGTTAACTATCATATGAATTTAAGTAAAACTGGGAGTGGAGATCAGAATACTACTTCCATATTAATATGATATTCACATTATTATACATGCTCCAGACATATCAATATGATGTGAAAGCACAGTATACTACTTCCATCAAGTATGCCAAAATAAATATATGGTATGGATATGTGATATTGTTTTGGTAGACAAATCCTTGAAGCAAATTTTCTTTCGCCACAGTTCTGTAGACCCGCATTATCATATGTTTCACATACTCGATCCATCTTAAACAGTTAGGCCAATCTTGTTCATTCTTGACACTACATATGGCTTGTTTCTAATCAACTCATTTCTTGTATATTTAGGTGTCATGTGGCTCGTCCATCACATGCCTTACTTTGGTCATGTTACATAATTTCCCAACAATACAACCCATAAAGTATGTATGGTTTTTGTGTATGCCTTACACAACACATGGTATTTTGTGGTCACATTAAATTAGTAGGTCCAGGCTCCAGAATCACTTCTTCATTTTAACCGTCATGTTTCAATCACTTCTGCATTGTCTTTGACATTACCTTTGACATGCAATGAAGAAAATCGCAGTCAGTTAAGGTGTCCAATTCTTTGAACCCCTCAAGAATTTCGATCGGCTACTGCATACTCCGCCACAACATCTCCAAGACCTATAATCAAGAAGTTTATAAAGGCTTCAGGTGATATTTGACAGAACACTTCTCTCATAAGCTTATAAAGGCTTCAAGTGATATTTGACAGACCACTTCAGGTGATAAAGGCTTCAGTTGAATTGGACCTCATTTTATAATAATAAGAGCACCTTTAAAAGATTCATCTTCATTCCTTCTACTTGGTCCTTCATCTATATCTGGTTCTTGTTCGATCAAGAGCATAACATAACACCTTGACAAAAAATAAAAAAATATAAAGTAAACTATAACAAATTAACAATCAAAGTAGAAGAAAAGAAACCAGCAAATGAATCAAGGGAAAAAATCTTACATATGAGTCATGACAATAAATCTAAAAAGAGGCATAAAAATAAATCTCATATATCTTTTTTGGGTATCTATTTTAATAATAAACAGTCAACTTGATGAACATTAAAGATTAAAGGGAAGCATGATACAAAATTTTACAATAAAACAATTTAAACTTTATTAAAACAGCAACATTATCTTTATGTGAATCATACTCGCTCATATATATATCGAATACAGAGATGCATTTATGTATACGTATGCGTTTTAATACATATAAACATTATATCCACTGTTATTTTTTATTTGGATATGCTCATGATTTTGATATCCGAATAAAATGATTAAAATTAACAAATATAGAAATAGATGTCATTGATGGTGTTGGTTGAGAGCAATTATATGAAGTGGGGTTGAGATGAAATTTTTGCTTCCAAATCCATTCTTTGTAACATTTTTGGAATCTTAAAACCTTAATACATCAATCATACATACATGTATGTCATATGTCGGATAAACTCACATTGTAATATTTATATCTGTAAGAAGTATACTTCTTAGAATTTACGTAAGTATCTAATGTCATCAGCAACCATTTGAATGAAAAATAGAAAGACAAAAATGATCGACCCAGCTTCTCTTTTTTATGAAGATAATGAAGTGAATGGTGATGATACACAATAGTGCATGATAAAGAAGTGAAGCTTTCTGGAAAAAGATACTGAAAAAAAAGAAGTAAAACCCCCTTCAAATCTCTCTCCCTTACATTTGAGCTGTATAACAAATCTAAGTGCAAAAAATAAAAGCTCTCTAGGCTGTGAGCTTGTAGAGTTTCTCCACCATTTTCCTGAACTCTGCACACAACATAACAAAATAAGATGCATCACACACATCAGAGTTGCCCATCTCAAACAAACGAAGAAAACTTCATTCATGCAAACAAACCTTCTTGATTGATCCAAAGCGCAACGACTTGAGTATTCAGCGGAGATTCATTGTTTGGTTTTGAAAAACATAGACAATTTCAACACATAACCTAGAACCGTGGATGAAAATTCAACACTGAAGCGGATCGAGAAAGAATTTTTACCTCCCAACAGGCTCTGAATCGACAGCAGAATGGTTCGAACGTCATAAGCAGATGCAAATTTATCCTAAAACCAAAGAAGAGCAACCCAACTTCCAACATCAAAACAGCCCAATTTGAAAAAATTATCACCTCCTAAGCCAATTCCCATCCATCTTGGGTGGGTGTCATGACGTCCGATACAAATCTAGGAAGCTCAACAAAAGAATTTAGTCTTTTGTGAATGGTGGCAACCTGACGCCAACCATCAATTTGTGCCAAAGTCATATAGACTGAAATTAAAATAAATCCTAATTCTTCAAACCCTAATCACCGATCACATCTCAAGCTTGAATAAAATTCGCAGCCAAGAAACTATAAATACCATAGGGCCGTCACATAGAACCATTTACAATCATGAAAGAGATCAAATGACATAATATGCCATAAGAAAAGCAATCAAATTTTGGCAACAACAATGCAAATGAGCTGGATAAGAAATAAAAATCAGCATAAAAGAGCAGCATTTTCTAAAATATCAAATTCACCACTTTTTTGTTTTCCCCTATAATCCATCAATCTATCTTTTTGCTTAACCGTCGATCTCGAATTCCCTGAAATTACAATTTTTCCTTGAAGTTGCCCTAAATGATGATATTGATCAACGAATTGAAACATTGATCAAGAACATAATCCCTAGAAATGTTATTGAGAAGAACTCACCTAAAATAGAGGGGAGGCATTGGAGGCGGAGATGAGAGAACTGACGGCCCTGGAAGCAGATCGACATTCCAAAACCCTGTCTGAATCCTTTCCTTGATGCCATCGACCATTACCGACAACATTGTATTGAGGGCGTCCACCGACTTCGCCACGCTGGAGCTCGCCCTCTCCCTGTTTCTACCACTAATGATGGCCGACGCGATGCCCTCAAATGCTATTTGCTCGGTGGTTCGTCAGCTCGTCCATCGGCATCAGCAAGTTCAGCTTCAGGCCCAGCGCTTCAGATCCCATGGCGGCCAGCTTTTGGAGCGCTTCAATCCAGCTCCTGAGCTGCCATTGATTCTCGAGGATGTCGGCTTGGAGACCTGCAATGCTAGCTTCGGGGTCTCTTTTCGGGCTACTTCGGTGTCGAATGGATTCATGGCCGCCAAGTATCCCACGGCACTGAGACCCTTTCCGAGGTCTGAGAGAAAGCATTGCGCCTCGCCGTCAGCCCCTTCTTCAGCCCCTGCCTTCATCGTAGTTGAAAGATGTAGTTCTAGTCTTCTAGCAATAGCCCATGGCAGTAGGGGGCTTTTGGTGGCAGGGAGGGAGGGAGGGAGAGGGGGAGTGAGAGTGAGGGAGAGAGGGATAGATTCAATTTTCAGATTTGGTAAACTGAATATTTCGCTCTCCAAATTTTTAAATGTCCACCACAATTTCCCCCCAAAATTTCAATTTTCAAATGTCCCCTAAAAATTTCCCTCCAACACTGTCCTAGTCAGCACTTTTTGTTTGTCCCAGTCAGCATTTTTGTCAGCATTTTTGTGGCCACGTAGAACAAAGCTTTGTCCTAGTAGGATAAAATTCAAATTATGCTCTCTTTTATAGAATATATATATATACACACACATACTTATATATATACATACATACATACATACATACATACATACATATATATAGTTTGCACTTGGATATGCTATTGTTATTGTGGAATATGATGAGAGAGGTATGTGCTTTAATGACCATAGCTGCATACAAACTGTGAACTGAACTGGTTGCTTCATTCAGTGTCAGGTATGTGCATGCAGTCTTGGTTATGTTCTTACTTGCATTGTCGGTTATGTTATTACGAACTTTGAGTAGCTGGTGTGCACAATTCATGAGCTTTGAGTATAATCGGGTGATGATGACTCGCCGTGCTAACCAGGTCCTATTTGATGGCAATGCAACTTGGGGGTAAGCAAGTATTTGCTAGCAACAGTTGCAGCAAATTACAAATTTTGGTTAAATGGTAGGAAATATATATGTATATGTCGACGAGGAAAGGGCATGCCTCGGCCATTGCACCATACAACATCTTTTCAATTGTAATTACAATTGGATAATAAATGAGGAATGACCTTTGCCCTCAATTACAATTGGATAATACATCTTGTACTGTTTTCCACCTCTTTCATTTAATAGACGACTGACCTTTGCTATATCAATAATTGATGAACCATATTTTACATACAACAGCCAAAACAAGGAGTAATACATGGATTGGGTGGTAAACAATTCTCCGTTTTCTCTTACTCATGTATGATATGTTGTGCAGGCACACTGAGAGTCCACAGGGATGGTGTCTTTACATGATATTCGGGTCGAGGACCCAGTTGAAGCAGCAGAGGAACTAGCATTCTGTCGGGGCTGCACTCGATTTGGTTTCTGATTAAGTTGTTTATGAATCCATCGAGTTGGTAACTGGAATTGATAAACAATCCCAAAACTAGCACAATGAGAGTCCTCTTCTTTTTATGTTTTAGAGTCCACAGGGATGGTCTCTAAATAAAGATATTTTCATAAAAAATGTGTTTGCTCATAGATATCCAAACGAGTATCCTCATGAATCTTTTTTGTATAAATCTCATCCTGCAAGCCACTAGAACGCATGCACACAGAATTAGGGCTGTTGGCGAACGAGCTTGAACGAGTTTCAACAGTGAGCTTGGTTTTGTTCATGAAGAAAATCCATGTTCAAGCTCTGTTTGTTTACTAACCGAGCTCTAAACCCCTGTTCAAGCTGTTCGTTAAGCTTACCGAACGAACGTAAATGAATATTTACCGAGCTTGTTCAAGAGTAGTTTGTCGAATGTTCTGTCCGTTAACAAGACTTATCGAGCTTGGTCGTGAACATGTTTAGGAACATGTTTGTGAACACAATCAATCTTGTTCATGAGCAGATTTTCAAACAAACGACGAACGTCAATTGTTAATCAGGAATAATAATATTTAACCATAATTGCCAATGAATAAATCAATTAAATAACAGGATTAAATATTTACAGGACAAAAACAAACAAATCTAGCATAATAGCTCCATAAATCCCATTATAAGCATCCATTCCAAGCATAATAAAGATATAGTATTTATCTAAATGCAATACAATGTAAGAACCCAATATTCCAACAATTCTACCATCAATGTATTATAATGAACACTTAACGAGCTTGGTCATGAACATAAATGAACGATCACAGTTATGTTCATGCTTTGTTCGTTTATTAACCGAGCTCTAAAAATCTGTTCAAACTTGTTCATTAAGCTTTTCGAACTAAGGTAAACGAACATGTTCCGAGCTTGTTTACAAGTAGTTTGTCGAAGGTTCTGTTCGTCAACAGCCCTATCTATAATGAACATTACATCTGTTCTGTGTGCAACTCGTTCTAGTGGCTTGCATGATGAGATTTATACAAAAAAGATTCATGAGGATACTCGTTTGGATATCTATGAGCAACCACATTTTTAATGAAAATATCCTATTGGATATCCAGTCATACCATGAACCTATTTATTAATGCAACCTTAATGATCTTTCAATTTGGTTTGATTTCTTGTTTCAGGTTGCAAGAATCGCTTATGAAAATGTAGACAGAATGATGAGGGAGCTCTATGACAGAGAGACAGATTGTATATGTTCCATGATATAGCCAGTATACCTTGTTGCGAAAACAGATTGCAAAAACAGGTTGTTGCAAAAACAAATTGTTGCCACCAATACATTCCAGGTCTGATATTTCCAGTTCGGATATAGCCAAGTATGCAAGCTGGCTGTTGCAAACAGATTGTTCCAATCGAAACTGATTGTTGCAAACAAAAAATTCCACTTCTAGGCTATATCCATGTTCTATTACATGGCCAAGTATGCAAACAGAATATGTAGGCTGGAAAAAAATTCAGCTTGCTTCCAACTTTGCTTCAGGATTCTTCAGGTTGCTTGCGTTAGAAATTCCCGTTGGAATTCTTCCCGTTGGAATCTTCCTGTTAGTGATCCAGTTGTAAAAACCTAATCCCGCTTAAAACCCCGAATTTTTGAAATGAGATCGTTGATGGAACAGATCTCACATCTATAAATAGAGGGTTTTGGTCCCTCAGTCAAGGCATTCAATCAGAGTTTATACACCATCATTTTGTGAGTGTCTAAGGCTGAGAAGATCAAGATCTTAGAAAGTTTACCTCTTGTTTGAACAGCAATGGCCGGAGGTGAGTATCGATCCTCTTCTTCCGCGAATCGGTGATGAAATTCATCATCATAAGTCTAACAATTGGTATCAAAGCCTTTTGATCCTCTGCCTTGCTTTATTTACTGTCGATTTCTTCGATTTTGATCGGAGGAATCCATCTATCTGCGTTTTTTGGGTTTGTTAACGTATGTCTCAAGATTGAAGATGAACATTGGGGCATTTTGGACTTTTAATAAAGCAACTTTTGACCTTTGACTTAGGGCCTGTTCTTTTCTCCGTTTCTTGGAGAAGAATCCCTGCATTTTAACTGTTCATGCACGTGGGCATGGAATCCGCGTTTAGATTGCATTTCGTGTTCTTTTGCGATTCTGAGATTTGTGAAATCTTGTCCGACGTGGAGCTTGAAATAGGAATCGCGGGTGCGATTTCGTGCTCGCCGTAAAAAGCGCGGATTACAGCAGAATCCCGAGCTTTTGCGGGCCCCTCTCTCTCCCTTGACCAATAGCAGCAGCGCCCGCGTTTTTGTTTTTTTTTCCTTTTGCTGTAGTGCAGCGCGGGTGGCGGGCCCCATTTCAACGAATCAGAACGGTGGTTTGTATTTTTTTAATTTTAATTAGTATTATATAAATAGTTTTATTAATTATGAGTGGACCACACACCACTTTTTTCATCCAACTTTCTTCATACAAAAGAACACACTACACGGGGTGGGTCCCACTTCAACTTTCCAACTCCACAATCCAACCCCACTTTCCAACAAAAGAACACACTACACACAAATTTCTCTCTCTTCAGATTCCTAACTTCTCAACTTTCCCAATTATACTTTCCTACAAAAGAACAAGCCCTTACCTGCTTTGAATTGCATGGAGCAACGAGACCTTTATACAAGCCCCCAATTGTCAGAACTTTATATTGCAGAATTAATAAAATAGTTTTTCTCTTAAATTACGATCATGCCATAAGGACATCATGCTGTATTTTGAATTTGACCCCACGAGATGATGTTTGGGCTTTTGCAGTATAATGATAGCAAAAAAGTCAGTGCTTTAGTTAACATTGCATAAGGACGGTCCTTTTACTGTCAGTGCATTGTTAACTAATATTTACTAAACTAATATTGTTACTGCGTTCACATGCTGCATTTTTCAATGGTCAGTTTGTATTTGGATATATTTGGACTGCATTTAAACTACTTGCACGATCAGTGCTTGTATAATTCATAGTTGCCTAAACAGTGCATGTGCATGTTTAATTCAATTTAAAAGGATGAGAGACGGACTGACAGAGGAAGGTAACAGTAATTATGCATTTTACTGTAAAATTCATGAAATATGTTGTTTTGATATTAAGGTGCAGTGTGTACGAAAAGATAAATACAGTGCAAAAGAAAAGATAAAAAAAACCGGTTCATGCGTTGACAGCACTGAAAAGTTTCTTTACGAGATGTGTACATTTTTGGCAATTGTACATTTCAGTAGATGTATTTGCATGGTACACATCATACATATTTCTATCATGTTAAGCACTGTTAATGATAGTGAGTCCAACAATTTAGTGTTCAGTTCAGTATACCGACAGTATAATATTTATATTGCTTAAAGTATTATGCAATAATTTGAGTCCAAGGATTTGGTTAATGTTTAGTGATCTATATAGTTTTAATTAATTATGGAGTAGCCACAGAATCTTTAATTAATTGAAATTATATGTTGAATTTGATTTAAAGATCACATTTGGAGAACAAACATTAGTTACGATTAATCATATCTAATATATTAAAACTTTTCCCACATGAATTTTTATTATATTATGTATGATTAATTAGGATAAAAAATCAAATTATAGTTTCTAATTTACCCACATGGATTAGAAAAGGAACATGATTTGATAGTTTTATCATGAATCTAATTGAGTTAGAACTTTGACCCACATGTCAGTTTTATGTCACTAGATTCATTCTTTCTATGTTTTGCATTGGTACGCATAATTTAGTTTGTTAAGTCTCAAAAATATTGAAGTGAGTATGTTAAAATTTTGCAGCATCACAATCTGTGACCGTTACTGATATCAAATGTGACGTTCCTGAACTAAATGGTGAAAATTATAGGATATGGAGGGCGAGAGTACTCCTTCATTTAGAAGTGGCGGGCATTGACTATGCCATCCTCAAGGATGAGCCACCAGCCATTACAGATACTAGCCCTCCTGAAGCTTTAGTCCTTTATGAAAAATGGGAGAGATCTAACCGTCTCTGCGTTATGTTCATAAAGACTAAAATATCGGCTAGTATAAGGGGCTCGGTGGAAAAGAATGACAAGGTCCGATCACTATTAAAGGCCATTGACAAGCAATTCCAGAGCTCAGATAAGGCACTTGCGAGTACTCTTATTGGGAAGTTTTCATCACTAAGGCTTACCGGTCTTGGAGGTGTGCGTGAGCACATCATGCATATGAGGGACATTGCGGCACAACTCAAGACATTAGAGGTTGAGATGTCTAACAGTTTCTTGGTCCATTATATTTTGAACACTCTCCCGCATCAATACAGACCTTTCAAAGTATACTATAACACACATAAGGATAAGTGTTCAATGAACGAACTTTTGACCATGTGTGTTTAGGTAAGGCACTTGCGAGTACTCTTATTAAAGGCCATTGACGAGCAATTCCAGAGATCAGATAAGGCACTTGCGAGTACTCTTATTGGGAAGTTTTCATCACTAAGGCTTACCGGTCTTAGAGGTGTGCGTGAGCACATCATGTATATGAGGGACATTGCGGCACAACTCAAGACATTAGAGGTTGAGATGTCTGACAGTTTCTTTGTCCATTACATTTTGAACACTCTCCCGCATCAATAGGACCTTTCAAAATATCCTATAACACACATAAGGATAAGTTTTCAATGAACGAACTTTTGACCATGTGTGTTCAGGAGGAAGGTCGGTTGATCATGGAGCATGGAGAGAATGTGCTGATGACAACCAATAAGACAGATGACAGACGCCCCAAATTTAAGGGGAAGGGTAAATGATCACTCCTTATTTTACACCTTTTTTTCGTGTATTTGCATGCCATTTAGATTGCCCAAATCATGTTTTTCACGATATATCGACGATATTGCGATGCTTTTCACGATTTGTTGTTTTTGTCGCATTTCAGGTGATTTGGCGCGATTTGGAGTGATCTTGAGATGCGCTTACTCTAGACGGTCACCGACGACCTCCCCGAGGGGTATTTTGCTGTTGGAGAGGAGCGAAAGAAGAATGGACGTCGTAGGAGCGACGAGGAGGCCAAAACAATCAGATTGGGCATTTTTTGTGTCCCACTCGGCCGAGTGGAGGAGCCACTCGGCCGACCAGCGAGACACTGCTCGGCCGACCCGTTCAGACACGATTTCCATGTGTACTCGGCCGAGCGACGGAGACCACATCGGCCGAGTGACTATACCACGTCCGCCCGAGTGGCATCCAGACGAAGCCCCTCCAAAATATCGAAGTTTCTGTTTTTCGGCCACCTGAGCTTCAGAAGACCCACTCGGCCGAGTGGATTATCCCGTCCGCCCGAGTGCAGTGAAGCCGTCGGCCGAGTGACGACAACTCACTCGGCCGAGCCGCTCCCGAAGTGAAGACCCCTGAAGGCCCCGACTTACTGGAAAAGTACAGGGTTTCTCACTCGGCCGAGCGACATTTGTCACTCGGCCGAGTGCGATGCGCTGCCTGTAGCGAAATTTGCGGAAAACAGGCTGTGCAGGGGCGTTTTGGTCAAGATTTTTGGACGATTTTTGGGGCTATTGAAGCCCTGATTTTACCCTAGTTTTGAGAGCCATCTCTTAGATTTTTTGCAGCTTTTTAGATTACTTTTTAGCTTTATTATTGTGATTGGAGAAGAGGAAAAACTTGGATTTTTGTTGGATTAAATTGAAGAACTCCATTGGTTTGCATCTCTCTTCCCTAAAAATTCTATTTTTATTGTTTATCTCAATATTTGTAATGAATTCCATTGCTTATTTCATTGATCAAATTTGTGATATTGCTATGATTTGTGAGTAGTCACCACGTCTTGGGGCGTGGGGATGAACCCTACGAGCCCTATTTCATAATTGTGATGAATTGGTGGAAATTGAGCTAGGATTGTTATTTGAGATTAGATTGGGATCGATTTACTACGGATGGCTAGGTATTCATATCAATTGGGATTTGCAAGAGATTGGATCCCAATTCGATAGGAAACCCTAGAAATCCGAATTGGGTTGGAGTCGGATTTTCGAAGTATCGGTTTGCAAGAGATTGGACCGATATTAGGATTTCCGGGTGCAATTCCATGCCAATACCTGTTTGCAAGAGATTGGACGGGTAGGAACTATCCCAATCTAGATCGTGGACCGAGTTTGCAAGAGATTGGGCTCGGTGCGCGATTGGACGATGATGTTGATCCTAATGCTAGCTTCCCTAGGCTAGGGTTTGCAAGAGATTGGACCCGAACCTAGGAAAGCTATAGACCGGCAACAGCGCGAGAGCGTGAGCTTGGTTCTACATTCAGTTGCAACTAGTTCATCCGAATTCTCATTCTAGCAATTTTAATACCGACGAACCACTCTTATGAAATACGGTGAGTAGCGGGGATTCCCCATTCCCTAGACGTTCTTTATTTGATTTGATACTTCGCACATTTGTCTGACGATTGTGACAGGATCGCCCAAGGCAATTATCTCTCTCGAATAGCCAGGTTGATTAGGAACAAGCACGGTCATTCGTCCTCCCTGTGTTCGATACCCGCTCGCCGCTATACCGTGCGCTTGCGGTAAAACTACAACCGTCGCTCCGGGACGTGTATCCGGGGCGCGATCAAGTTTTTGGCACCGTTGCCGGGGAGGCGATTGCGTTTGATTCTTTTCCACCCTAGCTACTTCTTTCTTTTATTTTTATTTTTCTTTTTTCATTATTATTATTATTTCCATTACTATTCTTACCTAACCCTTCCACGGTGCTAATCATCTCTTTGAAACTCTGTTTTCCCTGTGCATGTACACGAGATCTACGGCGGACCCCGAAGCCTTATTATTTGATCCGGAGATCGAACGTACCGCGCGGAGACTTAGAGCGGAAAGAAGACAATATCCGGAAGGGCGGTTTATGACCAACCCGAAAACTCCCGAAGAATTGGCGGCAAGGATGGCGAGAATAATTTCTATTCACGATAGGCTTCGGCCTAAGACCTCTTCTACCACATCATCCATTGCCGTGCCGGAGTTGGCGGCCGACAAGAACTTCGAGCTAAAGACTGGATTGGTGGTTTTGATGCAACAAGACCCATTTCATGGGAACACCCATGAGAACCCCCACTACCACATCCAATCATTCTTGTCGAAGTGCGCCACATTCCAAATGCCGGGGGTCCCCATCGATGCCATCAGACTGCGTCTCTTCCCCTTCACGCTAAAGGACAAGGCACTCTATTGGCTGAGGACGCAGGCTGACGGAGTTTTCACCTCTTGGGACGGGTTGGCGGATGCATTCATTGACAAATTCTATCCGCCATCCAAGACGGTGAAGATCCAGAGCGCTCTCATGTCCTTCAAGCAAGGACCACAAGAGACGCTCTATGAAGCTTGGGAGCGATTTAAGGATTTACAGCATCAATGCCCGCACCACAGTATAGAAGATTGGGAGCTAGTGCATAGCTTCTACAACGGTCTCCAACCGGGGACCAAACAAATTATTGATGCCGCGGCGAATGGTGCTATCTTGTCAAAGACTCCCGAGGAAGCTACGGCCCTAATCGAGGAGATGGCCTCAAATAACCAACAATGGGGCGATGAGCGAGGACACTCCACGTCCTCCTTAAAGCCAACAAGCATCTACGAGGCGAAGGCCGTAGCGGAGCTTACGAGCAAATTTTATTCTCTCCACAAGGTGGTGGAGAGATTGGGGAAGTTCATTACGGAGCCCCAAGGAAGCCCTTCCACCTCCGCGCCGACGAACCAAATGTGTGATTGGCAAGACCAATCTCAAGCCATGTACTCGGGAGGAGAGCAAGTAGAAGAATCCTTGGAGCAAGTACAATATGTTGCGGGGAACCAAGGGTATTGGTCCAATCCGGCCGCAAGAAATCATCCGGGATTCTCCTACGCCAACAATGAAGGAGCTTTGAACCCGCCACAACAACCGCCTAATCAAGCTCGGCCACCACCACCCCAACAACAATATTACCCACCGAGGGGGCCTACTCAACAAAACTTTCAACCGAAGCAACAAGTTCCACCTTATAGGCCTCCCGGATACAACCAAGGGTGGAGGAATCAAAACCAAAGCCCTCCACAAGCTCCGCAACGAACCGACTTCGAAACTAGAGTGGAGGCGTTCATGGTCGAGCAAAATAAGGTGAATGCTACTTTGAAGGCGGGGCAAGACTCTCTTAATACCGTAGTGGCTCAAATATCGGAGCAATTGGCTTTGCTCAATCGGAACACTCAACGATTGCCGGCGCAACCGGAGCAAAACCCACGGGGCAACACCTGCCACATCAACGCCGTAGTTGCCGTTACTACTAGAGGCGGGAAGGACACCACCCCCGCCATGATTCCTACCGAGGAGCCCGTGGAGGAGCGCTTGGAGCCAATTGAGCCAATAGTAGAAGTTGAAAATGAGAAGGAGCCGCATGACGAGGAGAAATCTAGAGCGGAGCAATTGATTGAGGAAAGGCGCTTCATGCCACCGGTCCCATTCCCCCAAAGGCTCGCTAGAGCTAAAATGGAGAAAAGGCTAGCAAAATTTCTCGAGTACCTAAGAGGAGTTAGCCTAAATATTCCCTTCCTTGACGCCATCGTCGAGATCCCCACATATGCCAAATTCTTGAAGGACTTGATTTCGGGGAGAAAGAGGAAGGAAAAGATAATGCTAGCCGAGGAGGGCTCTTGGTTCACCAAGAGAGAGAAGGAGCCGGCGAAATTTAAAGATCCGGGGAGTTTTCGGATTCCTTGCACCTTGGGCGGCGTTCCTCTTCAAAAGGCGTTGGTTGACCTTGGGGCTAGCGTGAGCCTCATGCCCCTCTCCATGTTCTTGAGACTAAACACCGGGACAAAGTTGAAACCCACCGACATGCGCATTCAATTAGCCGATGGACGGATAACAAGGCCGGTGGGGATTGCCGAAGACATCCCACTTCAAGTCCTGGGCGGAATATGCTTGCCATGTGACTTCATCATCATGGACGTTAAGGAGGAAGGAGACACCTCATTGATACTTGGACGCCCATTCCTCGCCACTGCCGGAGTCATCGTCGACGTGCGCGAAGGTACCTTAACCTTAAACGTCGGAAACATCGAGGTGGAGCTCCACATTCCTAAGGCTATGAAGCATATGCCTTATCACGAGGAACTTGACTACATGGACCTCCTTGATGAGGTGATAGAGGAGGCGATTCCCCACTCAATTGGCGCCCTTTTTGATGAAGATTTTGAAGAAGGCCCGGATTTAGGCCATGAAGAGAATAAAGATGATTCCCCCGACCTCTCCGGTGAAGAAGATGAAGGCGACGCTGATGTCGCAAGGATTCGAGAGCTCTGCAAGCTCTCAAAATTAAAGTCTCCAAAGAAAGCTCTGCCGGCACGGAGACCGGCATCACCGGTTAAGCCGTTGACCGGAGCAAACGCTAGCTTGGGGGGAGCCTCCCCCCGACACTATTCGAGACGAGAGACCACCGCGGGAGAACGCGCCGCCGCCACATCCAAATCCAAGCGCGCTCCCCGGAAAATTCGATGGGTGCATCTCATATGCACCAAACATCCCGCATTGATTGAAAATTATAGGGGGTCGAGCTCACGACCTTAAACGAGCGCTTGTCGGGAGGCAACCCGACGGCTTTTGCTTTATTTTTACTTTTTCTTTATTTACGTTTTAGAAATTTTTAGTGTTTCGAGTCGTTCACCCAAAAATTTTGTGATAACGGGTCCTATTTTTCTTGACAGGAGAGGAGATAGGTAGATCCATCATGAGGAGGATGAACGAGACGACGAGGAGCGCCCCAAGAAGGCGCTCGATGCTTAGGAGGAGGATGAAATCGACTGGAGGAAGAAAGACGGAGTTTAGAGCCCAAACGAAGACAAACAGCAGAAAACAAGGCTCACTCGGCCGAGCATACTAGTCACTCGGCCGAGTACAGAAGTTCGTCCGGCCGAGCCGCTCACGAACGAGGGAAGTCTGTTGTACCCAACTCTCTGTCTATTTTCCTCATTTCATTATAACTGCTACTCGGCCGAGTATATATATTCACTCGGCCGAGTGAAACGGATACCCTCCTAGGGCGAGTCATGCCGAGTAGCTTGAGTCACCCGGCCGAATGGACTTACTCCACTCGACTGAGGCTGGCAAAGCCACTCGGCCGAAGCGATATCGGGGAGGAAACTTTCAATGGTCTCGCTCGGCCGAGTGACCACGTCACTCGGCCGAGTCGTAAGTTTTATTATATAAGGGCCGAGGGGGGCTCATTTTTCGAAATCCCAAAACCCCCCAAGCGCCCGACGCTCCAGCTCCCCTCGCCCGATCTCGCTTCGCTCAGACCCTCACTCGCCCGGACGACCTCGTCGCGCCGCCGCTCGGTCCGCCACCGCCAGCCGAGCACACGCCGGTGCCTCGCCCGAGTCGCCGCCGGCGGCACGCCGTTCGATCACCTCCGGTAACCCTGTTTTCGCCGTTTTCTCCTCTTTTCGTGTATTTCTTGAGGATCCATGTGCTAAACGCCCCCAGTGGCGTAACCAGGAATTTTTTTTACCCTGGGCGAAAATAAAATTTATGCGACGAGTACATTTAAAAAAAATTAACACTGAAAAAATTAAACGCTAAGATTGCTTCATTATATATTGATAATGACTGCAAAATAGAAACATAAATATATGCAAAATATATATATATATATATATATATATATATATATATATATATATATATATAACGTACCAAAAAGAAGCTATCTAAAGAAGCTATCTAAGTCGAACTCTACGAGTATATCTTGAATCGAACTCATTCACAATGTCTTCTGTGTCGAGTCTGGAAGTAATTTCTTTCTCAATATAAAGTATCATGTTGTTAGCAAGCAGTTCATCTCCCATCTTGTTGCGCAATGATGTTTTTATAAGTTTCATTGCCGAAAATGCTCTTTCTGTGCTTGCAGTCGAAACAGGAAGAGTCAACACGAGCCGAATCAACCGATCAATAAGAGGATACCTTTTTGATTTTTCCACGCTTACCAACTTTTGGCATAATCCTGAAAGTGTGCTAATATTTTGAAAATCCGGATCACGCCGCATATCATGCTCATAATGCTGCAATTGATGCTTTAGCTGATAATTAATCTCCATTTCACTGAAATCTTCAGGATAATACTTTTCCGCAAGCATGCAAAGGTCATCAACTTTAAATGATTTGAAACAATCTTTTGGATCCAAAGCAGAACTAAGGCTTAGAAGCTCCACAGCCTTATCAGAGAATCTTTCATTTAACTCCATCACTTGTGTGTTAACAACTTCATGTAATATATCAAATCGATAATGATGTTCAATTGTAATTTCATCACTTTGCTGACAAGAACGGCCAGTACCCTTTAAATAACGTGCATGTATATCAGGCATATCGATGTCATATTTTGTGCAAAAGGACACTACAGTTTGGAGAAACTTTTGCCATTTGTAATCAGTTTTCAACTCACAGAGAAGACTTTTTGTGATAGAAATACAATCAAGAGCAGATAAAATATCTTGATCTTTTCTTTGCAACGACTGACAAAGTACTTCTGTTACTCCCATTACTTCAACCATTAGGTGTAAGTTAAATGTAAAGTCAAATGAACTCATTGCAGTAAACCCACCACTAGCTTCCGCACGAATTTTTCTATTCAACCCATCTGCCTTTATAACACCAAGAACTTTACGGACAGGTTCATACAAATTAAGTAAACTACATGCAGAAGAATAATGTGAGCTCCAACGAGTAGAAGCAGGCCGTCTCAAAGTAGTCTGTTGATTACCCCCTTTGCTTGTTTGTAATTCACTTTTTTCCATCAAATTTTCAATCTGTTCCCTTTGAGCAGCTCGTAGTTGTTGATTTCGCTTAGGAGAAGCACCAACCAAATTGACAATGCAATTCAACATTTGAAAGAATAACTCAATATCAGATAATTCACTTGATGCCGCAACCAATGCAAGTTGTAGGCGATGGGCAAAACAGTGAACATAGTATGCATAAGGACATTCTTGTAAAAATAAACTTTGTAACCCACTCCATGCACCTCGCATATTACTAGCCCCATCATATCCTTGCCCTCTTATATTTTGTATGAGCAACCCGTTACGATCAAGGATAAGTGAACACACCTTTTTAAGAGTTAATGCGGTAGTATCTTCAACTCCTGCTACATCAAAGAACCTCTCTTTTATAAAACCCGCATCATCAACAAATCTTAACACGATAGCCATCTGCTCACAATTAGATTCATCACGAGATTCATCAACTAAAATACAAAACTTAAAGTCACCAATTTCTTCACAAATCTTTTTTCTGACCAAGTCTCCCATAATTTCCATAATTTGATTTTGAACCAATGGTGAAGTATAAGAAGCATTTCCAGGGGCATTTTCTAAAATAACTTCTGCAACTTTTGAATTAAGAGTTGCACTATACTTGAGCAATTCAATAAAGTTTCCACGGTTTGTTGAATTAGGAGATTCATCATGTCCTCTAAGAGCACATCCCTGACATGCTAGCCAACGAATAGCATTAACTGTAGTGACGACACGAAGACGATTTTTCTTTATTTCAGCTTCAGCTTGTAAGGTCAAATGTTTCTGAATATTCTGAGATGGGTTTTTCAAATCATCTAGCATTAAAACATTTTTTGAATGTATTGATCCTGTTTCTCCTTCATGCACTCGAAGATGACTATCTTTTCCACCAGCTCTTTTCCAACTATTAAATCCTTTTGAAATCCAAGCTTCTTGTTTATGATATTGTGAGGAATTGCTATCAAAGAGAAAGCAAGGAAAACAATACGCACGGTCAGTCGCTTCGGAATATTCTAACCAATCATAAGTTTTGAACCAATCATATCGAAAGCTACGTCCTTCTTCATTTCTTGGATATTCTTGAAGTTTTGGTTGACATGGCCCCATTGCTATGAAACGACGTCGAACTTCATTTTGTTCTTTATATGGATATTTCCATATTGCTTGACGTAATCCTGGATCATGTGATATCGTATCCTTAACTTTTTGAAGCTTCGGAGGATGTTGCACTTGCTCTATAGAAGTCGATGGAGAAATATCATTTACCATTGGCTCTGCAGAATGTGTCTCGCTTGATGCCCCAATATCATCTTTTTTTGGATAAAATGAAAACAAAGTTTTCATTCCTTTTCGAGACATTTTAGCTTCAAAAATTAATATATCTATAAGTATCAAAAGTGTTCACATGAATGTAGAAAAAAAAGAAAAGAGCAAATGAGATGGATGACAATTTTATGTATGCTAATAATTTGTTAGCAAAGGTTAAAGAAACTAATGGGAAAGATGAAAAATGGGTTGTAGAACGTAGGTATGTCATAAAAGAGATTTAATAAGACTCAAGGAAGTCTATTCGCTTTTTTCAACAAGTATCAAAATAATTTGTAGCCTTTTCAACAACAAATAAACAGCAGTAAGCCAATAAATAATGACAAACCTTATGAATTCAACTTAAACCCTAGAGATCGTCGGAGGGGTAGACGGCTATTGCGTCACTGGCGTGGATCGTCGGGACCGGGACGTGGATGATCGTGGCGATGTGGCGTGAACGCCTAAGAAATGATACTCAATTAATTAAATTTCCATGTAATCTCTAAAGCATGACAATTAGCATAATTAAAACGCACAAAATCAGGATTCAAGACATCATTATACAAATTAAATATAGTGAAGCAAACAAGGATTCCTTAATTTGATAATTACCTATTCTAAAGAAGATTCTTCTAAAATAATACCCATAATTTTATAACAAGGATGTTATAGCTCAAACCAAATTGATTTTGAACTTCCTGAAAATGTTAGAAAAAAATACGAGATTGATCTTAGCAACAAATAACTTAGTTTCGTTTTAACTTAAATTCCAACTTGGTATCGTTTGGATACAAACCTTGGTTTCATTTTAACTTAAATAATACCTTAGTTTCACAAACTCTGTTGTCAAATTGGGCTTAATTGTTTGCAAATGCTGACATCCACAGGGTATAGAATGAATGAGGGTTGTTTCAAATATAATTTTGTATTGTCTTAACAATATAATAATAAATAAAATAATAAGAAATAAGAAAAAATAAGGATATTTTGTCAAGAGTGGCTAATTCCAGTCTTCCAGATATGTCTGGTGCTAAACATGGCACCTCACAATCATGATTTTTCAGAATACTCACAACGATTTGCATCTTGCTAAATTGGATTCCATCTTGCTGGTATTTGTGTACGATTTTTAGAATACCCACAACGATTTCAGAATACTCAATGATTTTCAGAATACTCACAGTCAACTATTTTCAGATTACTCACAAATACCAAAAATTGGATTCCATCTTGCTAAATTGAGAAGTACAGAATACAGAATACTCACAACGGAATGCGGCAGGTTCATGTCTTCCTGAGGATCGCTGGAGGCCGCGGGAGGGGTAACGGGCCAACGGCGGAGTCCGGAGGTGGCCGTGGGCGCCGGGCGGTGCGCGACGACCGATGGTCTCGTCTCGTGGAGAAGGACGGAGAGCAAGCAAAGAGCCCTAGGGAGAAGAGTTAGAGAACAAAGCTAACCGTCTGTTCATAGCACTGGAAAGTGAAAACAAAGTAAATGGAATTGAGAAACGAGAAGTGCTGTGGGATCATTGTAGGTTTATTATTAAAAAAAATTGTTGATTTTTTTCCCCAAAATTCTGACGGATGGAGAGGCTAGCGCATGGTGTAGGGTTTATAGGCAAAGACTTTTAGCCATCCTTTGCGTTGGGAAGTGGGAACCGATAGAAATAGCCAAATAGGTATAAAAGTTTTTTTTTTTGATTTTTTCTGCCCTGGGCAGCTGCCCAGGGCAGTCATACGGTGGTTCCGCCCCTGAACGCCCCCCTAACCCAAATCAATTCCTATATCTATCCATTATACCCCTATTGCTCCATACATTTTGATTATTACTCGCTGATATCACTTTTTCATGCGCAGGTTGCTTTTTGGAGCTTAGGGGAGCTCAGGGGAGCTTCTACGGGCTGCTCAGGACTTCGTGGAGGCGCGGACTTCGCACGCTTCCACTGCCTAGCACTCGCGGCGTGTTTGGGTATACTCTTTCCATTCTTTTACACGCACCGCACTTTTTTCACTTTTTCGGCGCGCGCTCGGGGCCGATATGCCGCCCCGGACACGGCCGCGGTCGACGAGAGCTTCCGCCAAGCGGAAGCGGTCGGACGAGCCCGGCCCCTCCCACTTGGTGGAGGACTCTCCTCCGCCTTCCCCCACACACCCCGCACAGCCTGCAGGCCCCGCACACCCCGCACAGCCTGCAGCGCACCCACAGCCCGCACAGCCACTCCCCGCCGCTGCACAGCCACCACCACCGGCTCCACTGGTCGGGCCGCTCGGGATCACGTTCCGAGACGACGCACACCGCGCCGTCTTCGAGCGTATCTCCCAGCGCTCGATCGTACCCTCCAGGTTTGCACACCTCGCTGACCTTGGACGCCTGGGGGTACTAGAGGGGATACTCACGTTGTACGACAACGTGGGTTGGCGCGACTTCCTTCAGGTGTCGGCGGACACGTTCACCCGCCCGACACTTGAGGTTTTGAGTTCGATCGCCCGGACCGATGAGGGATGCTCATTCAGGTTCATGGATCGAGAGTGCCAGGTCACTCTCGATATGATGAGAGCATTCTTCTCATGGCCCGCAGTCCCCGGAGCCGATCGCGGTTACGGCCCTACCCACATCCCCCCACCTTCCTTCGACGCCGGTGCCTTCTGGGCCCGGATTACAGGCCACCACGCCGCCTTTGACCCTAGTAGGGCCAAGGCCTCGGCCATTGTCCACCCCTGCCTACGTATTGCCCAGCGCCTCATGGCGACCACCTTTTTGGCCAGATATGAGCCGGGCACGATGTCTACGCCAGAGCTCTACATGCTCTATGCGATGACACGTCCCAGAGCTCTATCTAGGGATGGACACGAGCTTGTCCCCGCCGTCGTGATCGACATTGCGGCTTGGTTTTTAGACCGCATCATTGTATCGGTGGGCGCTCGCTCACCGATCTGCTGCGGTGGTCTGATCACCCTGCTTACCATGATGACGGGCGAGGACCTACCTGACAACCTGCGGCGAGTATCGGGCCCCACTTCTTTGTCGATTGATGTCATGGTCCGGATGAAGATGCTTCGTCCGCATGGTGAGCGTCACTGGGTCTGGTTGCACGGCCCCTACGGGGCCGATTACATGATTCTCCCGAGCCCTGCTCGGACCCAGATTGCACCAGCCCACGTTGACTGGCTCCCAGAGATGGATGTCCTCATCCCCGCCGCCTACGTGCTCGAGGCCGAGGAGGCCGAGCAGGCCCACGCTGCCCACGTTGCCCAGGCTACCCCCGCAGACCCTGCTGCACACCCTGCCGAGCCTCCCGCCGACCCTGTTGACCCAGTGGCCCCTCAGCCCATACCAGTCGTTTCCGCTGCTCCTGACACTTCTGTCCCCACCTCTGTCAGTGTCGAGAGTACTTTTGCTGAGCCCACTTCCACCACTGTCACCACTTCCGAGGCTGTCCCCACCACTCCCGCTGCCACCTCTGGCCCTCTGTCCGTGGAGCCTCTTTGCTCCGCACTCCCCGAGCGCCCACCGACCTTTGTCGAGCATGGAGCGCCCTCGTTTGCTGCGGTCGTGGAGACCATGGCTAGCATGATCTCCGCTGGGATTGCGCCTTTTGGTCCACACAGTTCCGCCCCAGCGGTAGAGTCCTCTGTCTCCACAGCCGCCGTATTCTCCGAGAGCGTCGTGGCGTCTGTCCACACTTCTGGGCCACTGACCTCTCTTGCCACCTCGTTGCCACTTTTGCACGCTTCCTTTGCTGCCGCTGCCTCTACTTCTCACCAGCCGGCGTCCCGGCCTCACACTGAGGCCAGGCCCACATTTGCTGGCGTGGCACCTTTTGTCCCCTTCCCTGCTGAGCCCGTTACATACTCCACACGCGTACGCCAGCCTCGCCCTGCGCAGCCTAGACCGGTGCGTCCCTCTGCACCACCCCCGCCCGACACTGTACTGCAGAGCATTCGTGCTCTTGAGTTGGCGGTGGGCGGTCTCAGAGGTGATCTTAGGACCCTGTCCTCCACCGTCTCTACGATGGCTGGACGCTTTGACCTGATCCCTCAGATCCACTACTGCCTGACACAGATCTTAGAGCGTCTCCCGCGCGTACCCCCACCCACCCAGCAGGTTCCCACACACACTTCCACACACACTAGACCTGCTCCCACTTCCACGCCCACCTCAGCTCAGCAGCCTACACCACCACCACCTCCTCCTCCACCTCGGGACGGAGACGGTGCAGCGCCACCTTCTTAGGCACCCCTGATGCCTTAGTCTATTCATGCCGTTATGCTGCCCGTTTCTGCTGGGTCCCGTTGCATTTTTGTACGCCCCCCCTCCCCTCACTTATTTTGGGATTCTCCTTTTGCCGTATCTATTTATATATCCTTTTTGGGAGAGGGAGAGTTTTTGGTGACACATCTATACTCGTATCACTCATATCTGTGCATGAATCATATTCGCATCATATTTTCATTTCTTTATTTTTCGTTTTATTATCTTTTTCCTTTCCATCATGCATGCATCCTCACTTGCCCCTCACATTACTTGTCTCTCTGTGTGCCACACTTTGCACATTGAGGACACTGTGCCGTTTAGCTTGGGGGAGTGAGTTCTCACGTTCTTTTTTGTTTTGCCACCTTTATTTTTAGTTTTTCACGCCACTTTCCGCTTTTGCACTTATTTGCACATATTTTCATCATTTTTTCTCATTTTACCATGCATCACGTTTTTCTTATTTCTCTGCGTGCCGCATTGTAAATAGTTCTATTTTTCCTTTATCTTTATTTCTTTCTTTTTCATCTCATGCTAGAGATGAATTTTCTGTGATGATGTCTACGTGGAGTTAGCTTATTCTATATGCATGCTATATTTGTCATGTCTTAGATTTTATTTCTGATATCATATGCTATGACTTACTTTGCATTTAGAAATAGTAACCCACACTTTTTCCACATGAAAATGGATGAAATTTTATTATTAGCCGAGCCTGAATATTCATATGTATGCTATCACAGAAAACACACCAAGATTCACGCATTGAATGCCTATATCTGGAGTACTGATTTCTTTTCCTTTATCACTTCTATATGCATGAATTGTACACTTCACTTCAGGATGATTGAATGATGATTAGCTATGATATATCTGGATTAGTTAGCTTTTTGTGATCAAAACTGAGTAGATTAGATTACCCTGCTGAAGTTGTCGTGCATGTCTTATAGAGTGAGCCGAGAGTTATATATATTTCTTTCTCCACAAATCTTGAACATCATTTCTCTACTTTTAAAAATCATTGGTGAATCTCCCCTTAGTGATTCTATTTTATGGCATTTCCCCCGCTATTAATTCCTAGCTCCAAATCCCCTATTCAAAAAATAATAATAATAAAAGAGAGAAAAACATTCTTGTATATCATTATCTCTCTCTGAGATGGGATCATTGTGTATATATTGCTTATTGCAAAGAAAAAAAAAGGAGAGGAAAAATCCTCAATAAAAGACCCCATCTCACTTTCTTTCCCTCTTCTTTCTTTTCGTTGCTTTTGGAGCTATATATATAAAAAATGGGGATGTAAATATTTTTGTGCCACCACGCTTATAGATAAGCTTGGGGGAGGGGATCCATTGATGAGTGAGAGAGTGACTACTTGACATTGCACGACAACCTAGGCTAAGTAATATTCTGTACTCGGTGAGATTGTTTCTAGCTTTACGAAATCCAGAAATCTAAGCCTAGCGTTCATTTCATGAAATCCATACTTTTCTATTCTCTCTAATCTATAGTGTGATACTCTTATACTCCAGATAGAAAGCGTTCAATTGAAAAGTGTGTGATCTGTGATTTGTATACCGCTTTAAATGATTCAGACGATGTTAATTTTAAAATCATTCCGTTTTTCATGATTATATCGTTGTTCGTGGGTTTTCTATTTCTATTTGCACTATTATACTATGATATCAAAATAAAATTCTTTGACAGGTATTTCTCATTCGGTGCATGTTATAAGAGTAAGTGAAACCCACGTCCTGAGAAAATGATCTAGCATCCCACCTCTTCGCTTCTTTCTTTCTTTCTTCCTTCCTTGTTTCCATTTCGTTTTCATTCTTCTTCGTTTTTCATTTTTTTCGTTTTTCGCCGTTTTCGTTTTCCGAATCCACCGGGTTCGCCTTTTACTTATCTTCCTCGAGGACGAGTAAGAGGCAAGCTTGGGGGATTTTGATCACTCCTTATTTTACACCTTTTTTTCGTGTATTTGCATGCCATTTAGATTGCCCAAATCATGTTTTTCACGATATATCGACGATATTGCGATGCTTTTCACGATTTGTTGTTTTTGTCGCATTTCAGGTGATTTGGCGCGATTTGGAGTGATCTCGAGATGCGCTTACTCTAGACGGCCACCGACGACCTCCCCGAGGGGTATTTTGCTGTTGGAGAGGAGCGGAAGAAGAATGGACGTCGCAGGAGCGACGAGGAGGCCAAAACAATCAGATTGGGCATTTTTTGTGTCCCACTCGGCCGAGTGGAGGAGCCACTCGGCCGACCAGCGAGACACTGCTCGGCCGACCCGTTCAGACACGATTTCCATGTGTACTCGGCCGAGCGACGGAGACCACATCGGCCGAGTGACTATACCACGTCCGCCCGAGTGGCGCCCAGACGAAGCCCCTCCAAAATATCGAAGTTTCTGTTTTTCGGCCACCTGAGCTTCAGAAGACCCACTCGGCCGAGTGGATTATCCCGTCCGCCCGAGTGCAGTGAAGCCGTCGGCCGAGTGACGACAACTCACTCGGCCGAGCCGCTCCCGAAGTGAAGACCCCTGAAGGCCCCGACTTACTGGAAAAGTACAGGGTTTCTCACTCGGCCGAGCGACATTTGTCACTCGGCCGAGTGCGATGCGCTGCCTGTAGCGAAATTTGCGGAAAACAGGCTGTGCAGGGGCGTTTTGGTCAAGATTTTTGGACGATTTTTGGGGCTATTTAAGCCCTGATTTTACCCTAGTTTTGAGAGCCATCTCTTAGATTTTTTGCAGCTTTTTAGATTACTTTTTAGCTTTATTATTGTGATTGGAGAAGAGGAAAAACTTGGATTTTTGTTGGATTAAATTGAAGAACTCCATTGGTTTGCATCTCTCTTCCCTAAAAATTCTATTTTTATTGTTTATCTCAATATTTGTAATGAATTCCATTGCTTATTTCATTGATCAAATTTGTGATATTGCTATGATTTGTGAGTAGTCACCACGTCTTGGGGCGTGGGGATGAACCCTACGAGCCCTATTTCATAATTGTGATGAATTGGTGGAAATTGAGCTAGGATTGTTATTTGAGATTAGATTGGGATCGATTTACTACGGATGGCTAGGTATTCATATCAATTGGGATTTGCAAGAGATTGGATCCCAATTCGATAGGAAACCCTAGAAATCCGAATTGGGTTGGAGTCGGATTTTCGAAGTATCGGTTTGCAAGAGATTGGACCGATATTAGGATTTCCGGGTGCAATTCCATGCCAATACCTGTTTGCAAGAGATTGGACGGGTAGGAACTATCCCAATCTAGATCGTGGACCGAGTTTGCAAGAGATTGGGCTCGGTGCGCGATTGGACGATGATGTTGATCCTAATGCTAGCTTCCCTAGGCTAGGGTTTGCAAGAGATTGGACCCGAACCTAGGAAAGCTATAGACCGGCAACAGCGCGAGAGCGTGAGCTTGGTTCTACATTCAGTTGCAACTAGTTCATCCGAATTCTCATTCTAGCAATTTTAATACCGACGAACCACTCTTATGAAATACGGTGAGTAGCGGGGATTCCCCATTCCCTAGACGTTCTTTATTTGATTTGATACTTCGCACATTTGTCTGACGATTGTGACAGGATCGCCCAAGGCAATTATCTCTCTCGAATAGCCAGGTTGATTAGGAACAAGCACGGTCATTCGTCCTCCCTGTGTTCGATACCCGCTCGCCGCTATACCGTGCGCTTGCGGTAAAACTACAACCGTCGCTCCGGGACGTGTATCCGGGGCGCGATCAGTAAAGCGCCTGTTAAGGGAGGGATTGCTAAGGAATCCAAGTGCTTCTTCTGTAAAAGGAAGGGGCACATGAAGAAGGATTGCCTAAAATTCCTTCAATGGCGTAAGAAGAAAGGTAACTCAATCTCTCTCGTCTGTTTTGAATCTAATATGACTGATGTTCATTGTGACACATGGTGGATTGACTCTGGTTCTTCAATCCATGTTTCAACAACTTTGCAGTGTATGACAAACCTGCGGAAGCCAGCGGGAAATGAACGAGGCATTTTCTCAGGAAACAAAATGCGCTCAGCTGTCGAATATGTTGGAACATGCCAGCTTATGTTATCTGGAGGCTTTATTTTGCTTTTGCATAATGTTTTTTATGTACCTGGTTTTCCCAGGAATTTGATTTCAGTTTCTAGACTGTTACCATTAGGTTTTGCTTTTAATTTTCAAGGAACATCAATTAGTTTGGTTTATAAATCAGATGTTATTGGAAATGGCATATTGTGTAATGGTCTCTTTATGCTTAATTTGCAAAATAATGCTGTCATGCATGTTAATGCTGGTATGAAAAGATGTGTTATGAATGAGGAATCTTCAATGTTATGGCACCGGATATTAGGACACATCTCCAAAGATAGAATCAAAAAGTTAGTAAATGATGGAGTACTTAGTACTTTGGATTTTGCTGACTTCGAGATTTGTGTGGACTGCATAAAGGGAAAGCAGACCAAGATATCTAAAACGGGTGCACATAAAAGTTCTGAATTACTTGAAATCATTCATACAGATATTTGTTGTCCAGACATGGACATAAGTGGTCTGAGATACTTTATCTCCTTTATTGATGACTTTTCACGTTTCATGTATATCTACTTGCTTCATAACAAAAGTGAAGCATTAGATGCCTTTAAGGTTTTTAAGGCAGAAGTAGAGAAACAATGTGAAAAACAAATTAAGATCGTGAGAAGTGATAGAGGAGGAGAGTATTATGGTAGATACACAGAAGGTGGTCAAGCACCTGGTCCATTTGCAAAGTTTCTTCAAGAGCATGGAATAGTTGCTTAGTACACTAATCCAAGATCTCCTAGTGAGAATGGTGTAGCTGAAAGAAGAAACCGGACTTTGATGGAGATGGTTAGAAGTATGCACAGTAATGCCAAACTTCCTATAACCTTATGGACTGAAGCTCTTAAAATGGCAGCGTATATATTGAACCGAATTCCAACTAAGGCTGTTCCAAAGACGCCTTTTGAATTATGGAAAGGTTGGAAACTGAGTTTGTGCCATATACGCGTTTGGGGATGCCCTTCTGAAGTAAGAGTGTATAATCCACAAGAAAAGAAACTGGATCCTAGGACTATTAGTGGGTATTTCATTGGATATGCCGAAAATTCCAAAGGATACAGGTTCTATTGTCCATCTCATAGCACTAGGATTGTGGAGTCAAGAAATGCAAAATTTCTTGAGAATGACATGATCAGTGGGAGCGATCATATTTAGGGTACTATTCCTGAAAGGGATCATGCTGGTGATAGGCCTTCCACTTCAAATGATCGAATAATTGTCAATAGTAGTGCCCCTCGAGTTCAAAAGGGCATTGATCAACAAATAGAGACTCCATATGTTGATATTGATCCAGTAGATCAAGTTGTTCATGAAACTCCAGAAGCGGTTGAACAACCTATAATTCAAGAAGAACCACTGACGAATGAGCAACCAGTTGATCAACATGATCCTCAAGAGAATGTTGATACAAATTTAAGAAGATCTAGTAGGACAAGAAAATCAGTAATATCTAGTGACTATGTTGTGTATCTACAGGAATCAGACTTTAATGTTGGAGCCGAAAATGACCCTGAGACGCTTTCACAAGCCATGAGTTTGAAAGAATCAAACTTATGGTATGATGCTATGAAAGATGAGATGAATTCAATGGCATCAAATGGGTTATGGGATCTTGTTGAGTTACCTGAAGGGGCGAAAGCTGTTGGATGCAAATGGGTCTTTAAAACTAAGAAAGACTCATTGGGTAACATTGAGAGATACAAGGCCAGACTCGTTGCCAAAGGATTCACTCAGAAGGAAGGGATTGATTACAAGGAGACTTTTTCTCCTGTATCAAAGAAAGATTCTCTTCGCATAATCATGGCATTGGTTGCACATTTTGATTTGGAATTGCAACAAATGGATGTGAAAACGGCTTTTCTTAATGGAGACCTAGAGGAAGAAGTATACATGAAGCAACCTGAAGGATTCTTCTCTAGTAATGGTAAGCATTTAGTTTGCAAGCTTAAGAAATCCATATATGGATTGAAACAAGCCTCACGTCAATGGTATTTGAAATTTCATGATGTTATATCTTCATTTGGATTTGAAGAAAACGGTGTGGATCAGTGTATATACCAGAAGGTCAGTGGGGGCAAGATTTGTTTCTTAATCCTATATGTGGATGATATTTTACTTGCAAGCAATGATAAGGGAATGCTATATAAGGTGAAACAATTTCTCTCTGAAAACTTTGATATGAAAGATCTGGGCGATGCACCTTTTGTCATTGGTATTAAGATACATCGAGACAGAATGCGTTGTATTCTGGGAATGTCTCAAGTGACATATATTAACAAAGTTTTAGAGAGGTTTCGGATGAAGGATTGTTCACCAAGTGTGGCTCCCATTATGAATGGTGATAGGTTCAATTTGAACCAATGCCCAAAGAATGACTTTGAGCTGGAACAGATGGTAAACATTCCTTATGCTTCTGCTGTAGGAAGCCTAATGTATGCTCGGGTTTGCACTAGGCCTGACATTGCATTTTCTGTTGGGCTGTTGGGAAGATATCAGAGTAATCCAGGCATAGAACATTGGAAGGCTGCAAAGAAGGTGATGAGGTACCTTAAGGGAACCAGAGACTACATGCTCATATACAGATGAACCGACAACTTGGAAGTCATTGGCTACTCTGATTCAGACTTTGCTGGATGTGTTGATTCTCGAAAATCCACTTCGGGATACATTTTCTTACTAGCCGGTGAGGCTGTGTCATGGAGAAGTGCAAAACAGACATTGATTGCTACTTCTACCATGGAAGCCGAGTTCGTATCTTGTTTTGAGGCTACTTCGCATGGTGTATGGATTAAGAATTTCATCACTAGACTTAGAATCATGGATTCTATATCTAGACCACTGAGATTGTATTGTGACAATACAGCCGCTGTCTTCATGGCTAATAACAACAAAATTGGTAGTCGAAGTAGACACATCGACATCAAGTATTTAGCCATAAAACAGAGGGTTAAGGATAAATCAGTCGATATTGCGCATATTCGTACTGATTTAATGGTTGCTGATCCTTTAACTAAAGGCATGCCACCACTAAAGTTTAAGGATCATGTGGATAAAATGGGACTTGGTTCCTTATTGTAATAACATTGTTATTTAATGAAATTCTTGTTTTGATATTTTCTCATATATGGTTGTGTGGACATTTAGATACATTATCATGAGAAAGATCATTAAGTTTGGACCATGAATAAACATTGGGTTTATTCATAAAGAAATATAACCTATTATTAAGAAACATGATACATTGTAATACATGGAAGATAATACTTGCTTTTAAAAAGGACTTATCGCCATGATTCATGTATTTTTGTTTCTTGTTGGGAATATTGGTTTAAGTGGATCAAGTATGAGAATGTTAGAAATTCCCGTTGGAATTCTTCCCGTTGGAATCTTCCCGTTAGTGATCCAATTGTAAAAACCTAATCCCGCTTAAAACCCCGAATTTTTGAAATGAGATCGTTGATGGAACGGATCTCGCATCTATAAATAGAGGGTTTTGGTCCCTCAGTCAAGGCATTCAATCAGATTTTATACACTATCATTTTGTGAGTGTCTAAGGCTGAGAAGATCAAGATCTTAGAAAGTTTACCTCTTGTTTGAACAGCAATGGCCAGAGGTGAGTATCGATCCTCTTCTTCCATGAATCGGTGATGAAATTCATCATCATAAGTCTAACAGCTTGAAGTTGTTTCAAGCTTTAGTTTGCTTCAAGCTTCAAGTTGATATAGCCAACTTTGCATCAAAGTATGACATGAAGTATGATACAAAAAAATTGTGATACAAGAAAATTGTGATTGTAAAATCAATTTTTTGTATGGAACTCCACTGTTTACGGTTTTTATTTCCCCAACAAAAAACTATCTGCAGCAAGATTGGGGGGAGAAAGGAATTTTTGTGTGGAACTAATGTATGGTACTAGCATTCTGTAAACTATCGGTAGCTTCAAGCTTGGAGCCTAGGATTTTTACCAACAACTTGCAATTCGGAGAAGAAGAGGGCAGCTCTATGGCATCCTTCGAGCGGGTGTAGCACGGCGATTCCTGGGAGAAGCAGAGGGCGACGCTAGGGCTTGGGTCGAGAGGATGTAGCATAGCTCAAGAAGAAGAGGGGTTGCTTCGAGCGGTGCTAGGGCTTGGGTCGAGCGATCGAACCTCAGAGAGAAGAAGAGGGCTTGGGTCGAGCGATCGAAGCACATCGAGAAGAACAACAACAAAGGAGAAATTTTTTTCTCCTCTGAGCTCAGGCGACATGACGCACCGGTAAAGCGCGAGTTGAAAAGCAGGGGTTTTTCTGCAAAACTATGTTACAATTTACTTTTTGCACCATCTTGGAACTAATTGCTTGATGAACGGTGGAGATGGAGCCACTTCAACAACCAAGGAGGGACTCCCTCCTCAGCCAGCTGACCTCTATTTCTCCCATATTATGTACATATGTATGTATACCTATGACATATGGCCAGTGACGGATTCAGGAATTAAATTCGGGGTGGGCATAATTTTTTTGTCGGTAATAATTTTTGTTTAATTTATTTATTGCAAATGTATAATTAAAAATTACATTGACTCAAGAGCATCATTAGACAATATTGTCATAACAACTTACAAATTACAATTGCACTCGACGAGGTCTCATGTTTTGAAACCGTTGTATAACAACTTCATTGTCGATGCTATCAAAAATATCTTTCTCAATGTACATAATCAAGTTGGCATTCATCAATTAATCTCCCATTTGATTGTGTAAACGGCTCTTCACAATATTCATACCAGAAAATACTCTCTCAACTGTTGCCGTCGCTACTGGAAAAACTAAAGCAAGTGTAATAAGCAAATAAACTAATGGATATACTGTATTCTTTTTTGTATTGACCATCTTCTTAGCAAGATCTCCCAAGTCTTTGAGTCTAATAAACTCATCATTAGATCGTACATCAAATATATAAGTTTCAAGTTGATCTTCAAGTTTCAAAAGCTCTACAGGAGAAAAGTCTTCGGGATAAAATTGAGCAAGACAGACTAGCTTTTGCTTGTCATAAGCAAAAAAAGAATCATTAGGACACAAGCATGCTATACAAAGAAGAAGCTCAGTATTCACCTCAGTGAAACGATCATTTAACTCCTGAAGTTGCATATCAATAACTGAATAAAACAACTCAACACGAAAATGATGCAAATTCGTCACTTCTTGAACTTTACGCCTTAACCTCCCTCGAGCTGTAAATGTATCATCCATGTTAGGAACATCAATTTTGTTTTTTCCACAAAAAGAAGAAACTTCACCATAAAATGTCTCACATCCTTCATCTTGCATCATTTGTAACCTTTGCTTACAAATTTTCTCCAAAGTCATAGCATTCACAATATCTTGATCCCTCCTTTTTAATGCTTTTGACAAATCATTTGTGATTCCCAATATGGCTTTCATCAAATAGAGAGTAAAAACAAAATCAAAGGATTGTATCATACCCAACATATTATTTGCTTCAAATTTTTGCTCTGAACTCGACCCCTCCTCTACAATTATCTCAAGAAGATCAACTATAGATGAGAACATAGTTATCAAACTAAGTAGAGAATCATAATGAGAGTTCCAACATGTATTTGAAGAACGCTTGAGCATGGTTTCCTGATTTAAGCCTTTTCCCATAGAGATCTTGCCATTATCAAGAGCTTCAATCTTGTAATTGATGAAGCATATCACAACGTTTAGATGAACCTCCAGCAACATTGATGACACTAGAAATTTTAAGGAATAGACTTGCAACTTGAGTATGTTTTTTAGCTACTGCTACAAGAGCAAGTGGAAGTTAATGAGCAAAACAGTGAATATAAAAAGCATATGGGTTCTCATTTAAAATAAGCGGTTTTAATCCATTGAACTCTCCTTGCATATCACTAGCACCATCATAACCTTGGCCTCGCAATCTAGAAATACTCAACCCATGTCTGTTAAAAAGGTGATCAATTGCATCTTTAAGTGATATAGCTGTTGTACTTGTGACATGTTCAATACCCACAAAACGCTCTACTACACAGCCATTTTCATTCAGATAACGCAATACAATAGCCATATGCTCCTTCATTGAGATATCACGAGATTCATCAACCAAAATAGAAAAATACACATCACCTATATCTTTCATGATGATATTTATGGTTTCAACAGCAAAAATATGTATAATATCCTTTTGAATTCTAGGTGATGTTAATGTGAGATTTTCAGGAGCATTCTTCAATGTCACAGAATTTATATCATCATTGTGTTGCGCTAGAAACTTCAAAAGCTCAAGAAAATTACCTTGATTTCTTGAGTTATCTGATTCATTGACACCACGAAATGCAAGCCCTTGGCATAAAAGAAACCGAACACAATCAACTGATGCATTCAATCGTATTAGATATTCCCTTCTTGTTTGAACTGTTTGCTTCATAAAAGCATGTTCAATATGTTGTTTCTGATTCGTTAGAGCTTCAAACTTATTCCAAGCTTAGTAATGAGCACTATTATGACCTCCAACAAGAGAATCAAATTTATCTTGCTTTTTCCAATTTCTGAATCCATGACCAACAAAATGATCACCACCTCCTTGATCTCTAGTATTTGGTTTAAATAGATAACAACAAAGACAAAATGCTGCATCTTTTATCTCGCTATACTCCAACCAATTAGCGTATTGAGAATACCAAGCACGGTTGAAACGCCTTTCTTTTGGCCCAAATTTGGTGGAGGGAAAATTAACAAGGTTCGGTTGACAAGGACCTTTTGCTATAAATGCTCTTCGTACATCTTCTCGCATATTTGGATGATAATCTGAAATTGGAACTCTTTTTCGAGGATCCGTCTTAAGCTTCATAGGATCAAATTCTTCTCTACTTGATTTCTCATTGTCATTGATTTTTTCAGTCGCCCCAAGATTCATAGTGTCAAATTCTTCTCTACTTGATTTCACGTTGTCATTATTTCTCCCTTTGAGAGTTGGTAAACTCCAAAGTCCTTTTAAAGTACCTATGCATAGCTATTTCACAAAAAATAAATGTATTTCACAAAATGAATTTAAAGTACCTATGCAAAGAATAGTTTTTTAAAATAACAAAGCAATTAACAAGCACATACTATCACTACTTACTTGGGCCTTCCCTTGTCATCCAAATACCCCAAGGCTCAAATGTATAACAAGCTCATTGATAAATGCAGGAAACGGCTATCTAGCTGGATCTCCACTTTGCTTTCTATTGCTGGACAAATTGAGCTGGTAAGATCAGTAATATATGGAATGCTCGGTTTCTGGGTGCCAGTATATAAATTTCCAACAACTGTTTTGCGGACTTTAACATCATTGTGTAGGAAGTTTATTTGGGGTTCTACAAAATCGTGGGCCTGGAGTGACTCTTGCAGACCAAAGGAGGAAGGGGGGTTGGTTTAAGGTTATTGTCTGACCTGAACCTTGCAGCGGGTATTAAGCTAACTTGGAGACTTCTGAAGTCTAGGGGGCTTTGGGCAGAGTTCATGAGAGACAAATATAAGGATTCAGCATCCTTCTATGCAGCTACGGGTTCATCCACCCAATCTGTAACTTGGAAATTCCTCCTTCATTGCAGAAGCCTTTCGCAGAGGATAATTGTGAGGAAGGTTGAAGATGGGAAAGATACCCTTTTTTGGCATGATAATTGGCTCCCTTGTGGGCCTCTCAAATCACTATACTGTATTTCAGATGGCGCCAACAGAAAGTGAGTGTATGACTACTAGGATGGATCTTCGTGGAAGGCGGATACTGAAATATCTTTGCTCAGAATTTTGCTCCAAAACATATCTTTAACTTCTGGAACCGATTACTGGGCTTGGGGGCAGGACTCGGTGTTCAGCTTCAAGGATGCATGGAACACGGTGCGTACAAAATCTTCTCCCTTTCCTTTTTACAACCTTGTTTGGTTCGGCAGGCACATCCTAAAATTTTCTATTCACTTGTTGAGAGCCTTCAAGGACAAGCTCTCCACAAAAGACCGCTTGGCAAAATGGAGCAGCCTGGCGTCCTATACTTGCGACCTAAGCTCGGGTAACAGCCAGGAAACAATTTCCCATGTCTATTTTCAATGCCCCTATTCAAATTATATCATGCGGAGATCTTTTCTAAAACTCGGTTCCATTGGCCCTGCTGTACTTTCTCTGCCTGAGATTGGGAATTATTTCTTGGTGAATTACAAGAAGAAGGGTGAGCTAGGTCAGCTAGCTAAAACAGTCCTTGGCGCTGTCGTATGGCACCTTTGGCGTATGCGTAATAGACGTTTGTTCGATAATGTACAGAAGCCCAAAATTGTTCTCTTTGAGGAGATATGTGCAGACGTCCGTTTAGCCCTTCGGAATATGGAGGAGGTAGAAGATGAGGCTGCAGTGGCTTTCGATAATTGGGATATCCGCGATAATGGCTGACTTTTCATGTCCCTATTTCGGTTCAGCCAATTGAGGGAGTGTATTTTGTATTTATTTCATCCAACTGAGGGAGTGTCTTTTGTATTGTACTCTGTATTGTTCCCTGGTTCTGTCCATAGTTCCTGAGCTAATTGATCTAGGGTGACGGCGCTTGTGCCCTCTCCCCTAGTCACTGAGTTCGAGTTCCTACGTCCAGACCAACTTGTAACTACTGTAAATTTATTAATAAAATTCTAACTTACCCTGCATATATATATATATACTAGTCATAACCCGTGCCCATAGGGGACGGTTCATTTAAGATATTACCCCCTCAAAAATCTGAGTTTCCCCCAAAATTAAAGCACAATAACTGCTATGTAATTTCCTCAAAAATTATTGTTACCCAAAATCGTTTGTGTTACCCAAATGCTACATGCAAAGTCCTACATAGTTTAACAATTTTGTGTCATTTGTTCATGTCATGTGTCATGTGCGTGCAGTTTAACTCTTCCTCTGTCTGGCCAAGTAAATCACACAACAAAAATGAACAACATGGGGGATTTTGGTTAGGATTTTGCAAACTGGACAGCATTTTGCAAGCAATTTTTCACAAAATCAAACACTTGTTAACAATTCTAAATGGCCAGGAAAAATCCAACATAGGTTAACAATTGTTAACTCTTGCTTTGTTTTGTGTCATTTAGAAATTATGTGTTATGCATATCATACAATTCTGTTTTATGTTAACTTCTAGAAATTGTAGGGATGTTAACTTAAAACAAAACAACATTGCTTTGTTTTGTATTACCATACAATTTTGTGTTTTCATACAATTTTACAGGGATGTTATCATACAATTGTTAACTCTAAACAATCGTTTGTTTACCCAAAATCCAACATATGCAAAATCCTATATAGGTTAACAATCCAACATATGTATTAATATGCAAATGTATTGATACTATTAAATTGGCTCTGTGAAGTAGCATTAAGTTCAACACATGGAAATTTACCCCCACAACATATCCCATACATAATTAGCACCATCTAATTTAGAAGCAAGCTGCCTATAGGAAGAATAAATGGAAATTAGTATAATAGAGCAATTTGATTAAACCCAACAGAACACAGAATAGTAAACAAACCCACCCACACACCCACAAAGATTACCATCTCATACAGAAAGAAAGAAAATAAATAAGCATACAAACAACATAGAAACGTAATGAATAGATGTAATTTGATTCGATCAACATAAAACACTGTATAGGGTTAGTTAGCAAGACAAAACCACAAATATGACCTTTTACCCATAAGCACGAAGTTCAAAGAAAGCATCAAAGAAAGATGATAATTAACAATAAATTAATGAACTTTATTAAACCTACAAAACAACAAAGTACAATTCAGAAAGAAAATTCCACCAACAAAAAGGCAAAACCCCCCCAACAAAATCTTCTGCATTCTTCTACATTTATGATGCCTCATATCTCATCTTCTTTTTTTCTTCTACATAATTTAATATTATTGCTATGTCTTCTCTTTTCTTTCTTTCAGCACCATGTTCTATTTCTCACCTGCAAGCGGCAGAGCTATAATCATAAGAAAATCTCATGATCAAAATTATACTGTGATAGTTAATTTGTACGTGGATTTTGCAAGTGGCGTAGCTAAAATCGTACTGTCATAACATGTATGTGGATTTTGTATGTATAATCGCATCAAAATCTTAATAACATAATTGGACTGAGAACATGAAGTGATGGGTGTATAACAGGGTAGATTGCATTTAGAGCAGTTAAGCCATATATGTCTTCATGTCGTATTCCCCATTATACATTATTACCCTTATCAACCCTCCAAAGTTTTAATAAATATATATAAATAAATCAAATTTCCACAGATCTGACATTTTTTTGTGAATTCTACGTCAGTGAACCCAGCTGGCGGGTTAGATACGGGTCACAAAGTGCATCTTAAAGTGCAGTAAATCGAAACAATCAAATAAACAAATGAAAAAAATCATGAAAGAAAATTCTCGGTCAATGGTCAACAAAAATATGCAAACTCGCTGTCGCGCTACTGACTCACAACATGCATCAGGCCAAAGCACTGGATTAGGGTGTGAAAGTGCCATCATTTCCTGAACGATCGCCGCGGAGCCACCATCTTGGAATCGGACGACGCACTCCCTTCATCTATAAAAAGGACTCGAACTCTATGCCTTCTCTGCACCACCAATTCCTCCAGTTTCAAAGCACCGGGACATCGTCAGATAAAATCGGATCATCCTCTAACATGGATACTACCATGGAATCAGGGACATGGAAACTAACGTTATTTCAGATGCAGATAGACCAGCCACCCTGTCGTAAGGAGAAGTGTCCTATATACTATAGAAAAGGACCTTGCAACGGAATAAGAAACAAACAATAAATCTAAATAAGCCCTAAATCTCTATGCCAAGGTAAATTTGCATATCAACATAGCGCTTCTAAATCACACCGTTGTGATTTAGACCTCATTAAAAGTATAATAACAAATATTAAAGGGGAAAACTAAGCTTTATATTTCCTGGAGCATGTGGACATATATTAGATATTAATGGTGAATACCTGAATCAATTGTTTTCTTGAAAACAGTGATATGAAACATCAGCTACCAACATTAACATAAAATACTTATTTCGTTAGTATGCATTTAATAGTGACAGGAGAGGTAGGACCAAATGAAAATAACATCAAAGATGAATAGAATTGCCTTCTCAAGGTAAATAAGTTCTTTAAAAAAATATAACAATTTATAGACATGAAATAAAGAAAATAAAATAAAGATGTGGTACCGCTCAATGAAATCTTTATAATTTTCTGAAAAATCTTCTCCAAGTCTGTCGAATGGTTGGCTAATCACAATCTTGTAGCTACAAAGACTATTTATGGAGTTTGGAGTCTGCGACGACGACTGTGCTATATCTGTCCAGTATCTCTCCAGTACATATATAATATAATGATGTTTCTCCTGTTGTTTCCTCTGCAGGGGAAATTAGGAGGGGAGAGGTTGCTGGTCTGAGCTCAGCATCCTGTTGTTGGATCATTTTGATATATCCAGGAATCTTCCTATTTTGATGAATTTTATATTTTGAACCTGGCAGGCGTCCTCTTTTCAATTGAGGTACAGCCAATTCTGCTGCTGGTGAATTGCATCCATCTTTGGGAATGTCAATCCTAGCTGGCGTCTTGGCAGTGGGGACGTGTGAACGAACAATCTTCTGGTTGTCCGCAATTTTATTCGACAATTGATGTACTTTAGTCTTAATGTGAAGGATCTTCTGGATCTCAACTTCACACAGAAAAAGTATGCGGATCTTAACGAGATTAGGACTTTTGTGTCCCATGATATGGTCTCAGAAGCTTCAGGCTTCTTTAGACTGCGTGCCTATTTTAATGAGATTTTGCTCATCAAATTCACATTTATCAAGACTTGATGGTAAACCATAAGCAAGCAGCATCAGCAATAAGACATGGTAACGAGCGGGCCGTATAGTGATAAGCGATGCGGAATGCAGTGTATTGGTCCCTAAACATCAACATGCAACTGGGATTTTACAATGGACGTGGAATCCATTGGAATCTCTATACCGGAGACTCTGCTAACCCATTATGAGTATAAACATGCTGCAGGATGTTCAATTTCAAAGTCAGTTGCCTGGCAGAAGTCTTGAATGATTTGTGTAGTAAATTCACCCACATTATAAGCTTTTGAGAAAGCTAGGTTGCGAGTGAATATAAAGGCACACAAAAGACCATCTAGTAGATGCATATATCAGTACAGTAATGAAGTACCGAAAATGAGCCACTTGCGGGGTGAATAGGCCCGCAAAGGTCACCATGTATTCTCTCAATGAAGCCAGTAGACTCTAATCCCACTTTCAGGAGGGAAGGTCTCTTTATTAGTTTTCCCTTATGTCAAAGGGGGACAAGGAAACTCAACCTTTTGAAGAATCTTCTGGTTCTCCAATGGATTCATTTGATGATGCGTCTATCATCGCTGATCCAGGATGAACAAGTCCATTTTGCCAGAGCTAAAAACTATGGCAATGAAAGGCACTTCTGGTGCTCAGTCAAGTTGGCTTTCTATAGGATGAATATCTGTAATTAAAGGGGCCCGTCGGGGGCCCACTGAAATCGTAAGTAGATGGGCTTCTGGCCATCCTCTTAACGATTTACATATTGATATTCAATATTTATTATCCACAGTTTTCAAGTTAAGTTCAGTTAAACGAACTATCCTTGAAAATTGTAAATTTCCTATATGTTTAAGGGAAGAAGTTTGCATCTTATAGTCTCGTTGTATGTGGGAGCAATATAAATGCTACACCAGTGCAACGAGGCACTGTCCACAATATTACATACTTCATCTATAAGCAAGACGAAATTTTATTTAAGTAAATGTAAAAATGCATTCAAAATAAAAGTTCGTATTTAAGCAAATAAAAGATGAAGATACATCGAATTTTAAATGCATAGATAAATGATCATGCTTAATCGAGCAGGTCGTCGTTATCGCAGTCTTTTGCAGTAAACATCGTTGGCGGCTGAACAGCCACCAAGTTTGTTTCAGGTAGAGACTTCTGGCTCGCCTGATATAGATCCTGGAGGTGGCGAGGAGTGCGGAAGTTTCTGGACCAATGGCCAGTCATGCTGCATCTATGGCATTTATCCTCCCAGTTCTTCTTAGGAAGTGACACTTGGTCGGTGTTCTTTTGCTTCCATATGAATTTTCTCTTTCCCTTATTGTTTTTGTTTGTCTGGGGGGCTGCACCTCGTCCATTCTTCATCACGGCTTTCCCTTTGGTATTTTTAGCCTTCTTCTTGTTTTTCCACTTCTGGGGAGAAACGTGGTGGGCCTCAGGGATAGGTGCAGTGCCAGCTAGACGTAAATTATGAGTGGCTAGCAGTAAATCTCGATTCTGCTCTGCCCTAAGTAGGCATGAGATCAGATCAGAAAATTTCGTGAAGTTGCGTTCACGATACTGCTGCATGAGGATTGCATCTTTCTCGTGAAACGAGGTAAATGTCTTTTCCAACATGCGTTGTTCTGTCACTTCTTCACCGCACAACTTCAGGCGTGAGGTGATATTATAAATTGCAGAATTATACTCAGCGACGGACTTATAGTCCTGAAGTCTGAGGTTTTCCCACTCACAACTGGCACGCGGTAATATAACATCAATTTGATGTTTATACCATGCCTCTAACGTTGTCCACAGTTCCTTTGGGTCCTCTACCGTTAAGTATTCGACCTTTAAGGTCCGATCTATATGTTTCCTAATGTAGATTATGGCTTTCGCCTTATCTACATTGGAGACAGTGGTAGGAGTGCTACTGCTAGATGTAGCAGAAGCATCGGCCGCTGCTGGGGCCAATGAATGAGTCAAAATGGAGCCAAGGAGGGCCATAGAATGCAAGTGGAACTTCAGGTCCACTTGCCAACTCAGGTAATTATTCCCTGCAGAGTCAAGGACTTCGAAATCGACCCTTGCCAATTTTGCCATTTATTTACGCAATTTAAAATAAGCATGAATTAATTAAAATTGAAATTCACCCATTAAAAATTAAAATAAGTAAAATGTGGGGATCGGCCAGATACCCAAATAAATACAAAGTCCAAAGTCCGAATATATAGTCCGTAAATAAAAAGAAAAATACAATTTGGAAACCTAGAATGGGTCCCTATTTTTTCCAATTTTCGCTTCCGTCTTCATTTTTCGGTACATCGGTCTTTGGCATAAATACATATAAACCTCACTTACAAATTCTCTCAAAATAAAATAAAATTGCAAGGAATATAAATGGTATCAAATTGGCCGATCCCAAAAATCACATTTTAGCTTATGTAAACATCCACACAGTTTATAAATGCCACAGGCACAAAAGAAACAACCACGCATGTATATAACACAGGCATATATTAAATGGAAAAATAGGCTAGAAAATATAATAATCTCTCAGACCACGGGGAGACATCATACACCGTTAGGTTAGTTTACTAACGGCAGAGCGGTCGCAGGATCCTTAAGATAATTATATTTTGAAAAAAAATCCTAATATTCCATAATTTAATAATAATGCAATAGTGTTATAAATTTAGCAATATGAAAGACTGGACGACATGCCCATGACAAGGAATTAAAATAAATTAATAGTTTGAATGGGGCTGCAGGCCCAAAAATATTAATTATTTTAATATATTATTAACATTTGAGCTGCAGGCCCATTTGCCAAAAATTAATAAATTAATTATAGCAATTTGCTTTAACATGGCATCAGGCCCAATTTGTCAAATTACAATAGTGTTAATATTTAGGCTTCAGGCCCAGACACATTAAAAAAATGCAATCGGATTTACTGGGCTTCAGGCCCAAATTTGGTAGGCAAAAATTTATTAAGTACACAAAAATTTACTGGGCTTCTGGCCCATAGAATGTATGTGCATTTGTGACAAATGGGCTACTGGCCCAATGAATAGGCTATATTTTATTTGAATTTAAAAAAATTAGCCTTTAAGCCCATTTTTGGGCTGTGGAATGCCGAAAACCCACAACCCTAAGTCTGTCCCCTTAAATTCCTAGGGATTAGCAAAATCCCCCTCTCAACCCCGCCCGTATCAGGGTTCGGCCAAGGCCCCCTCCCCTCCCCTTCGCTGCTGGGGGGGGAAGCACAGCGTTGTAGGCACCCCTTCGGGGGGTGCGGATCGCCGAGGCCCCCCCTCCACTTGGGGGGCGCAGAATCGCAGGCACCCTGCAGGGATCACCGGATAGGCGAACGGGATGGGCCCCCCTCCATCTGGGGGGTCAGCGACCGACGGGGAAGGCTCCCCCTCTGCCTGGGGGGGGTGGCGCCGAGGAACGCCCCGCTTGGGGGGGCGGCGCCGGGGAATGCCCCCCGTCAGGGGGGGCGCAGGTCAGAAGTCCCCCACTTGGGGGGGGGCAGCGTCGGAACAGCCCCCCCCCCCCCCCCGGCTGGGGGGGGGCAGCCCTGCTTCGGCTGCAGGTGAATATCATATTTTCCTCGGGAACGTTTGGTTGCTTGCAACTGTTTTTCAATATTTGTTTTTTTACCCCACATTAGTATCCTTTTTCGTTGGCCATTGTTTACCAATTTATTTTTTAAAGAAAATGCCTACAAAATTAACAAAAACTGTGCTATTGTGAAATTGATATATTTTGTGAAGCGTCAACCAGGGAACCTAGTGAAAGAAATCACATGAACACTGATTTTTCTAGCAGGTTTTCGGTCATTTTGGATGGAGGAAAATACAAAAAAAATATTCATCTTGTTGTGAGTTGAGGGAGGCCTTTGGCCTCCCTCCCCTCATCATCTCACCATTTACTCCCCACTAACTTAGTGGGTAGTCCCTTGGACTTCTAAAGTGAATGAATATATAGAGAGCCATGGCTTATGCCATGGCTACTTCTGATTGTAGAGATTAGTTTACACTCTTCTCCATATTATCTTAACACGTTATCAGCACGTGGGTTCTCTTTCTTGAGCTTCTCTTTTTATCCCCTCAAACCACCCTCACCGCGCTTAGGAATCTTGGTTGCTGCAATCTGTTGCGGCGATTTCTACGCGTTGAAGCTCGATCCCTTGGAATCTTTGGTTGCACCGATCCGTTGCGGCGATTTCTACGGGGCATCGGAATCGAGGATTTATTCTACGGTTCTTTATTTTTATCGATCTTCCCTAGATCTTTGATCTAGAGGTAAATTCTTAGAAATCCCTAGATCAATATTTTTACATGCTAGTTAAATCTGTGATATTTTTTTTGATCTAGAGTTATCTATATCAAAATATTTAGAAAATCAATTTTCAAAACACAGATTTCCTGTAAAAATAAACACTGTTTTTAATTTAACAAAGACAGATTTAAAAAAAACAAAAAATAAATAAATAAAACATAGGGCAGTCGACGGGGCCTTCGGATCTCGCTGGCAACCCTCCCGGGGGAGTTCTTAAAGTATTTAATAAAAGGGGTCAATTATTAAGAACTGCTTCAAAAATTAAAATGTTTTAATTTACTAACAGTGTATGGCCTTTCTGAAACTGTGTCTGCATACGAAGCCTTACAAGAATTTTGCAGTTAAGTTAGGAACTAAGATAAGAATCTTATCCAACATTATAGCTTGAGAGGCAAAAGTTTATACCGTTATTTGGATGATAGGGTCTTCTACCACAGTTCAATATTACGTGGTCTGGTCTCACCTATAATGACCTCTGGAAGTGTTGGCCTGAAGTTCCACTGCTACGGTTTTAATTTTACTCACCTCAGCCGAATTAAAATGTCGCCCATATGTTAATTATGTTGACCTGAATGTCCCTTCGAATCATAATTCAGCTGAGGGGGGCCTGCCCTTAACTGGAAGTTATGTTATTTATCCACTGGAAAATTAGATTAACTTGTTCCAGGATCAATAACATATCTGGGAAGTTATGTTATTTATCTACATATTCAAATTCCCACTCATTTACTAGTTGATTAGTGTACTGAATCCGTCGCCCCTGATTCGTCGTCCCTCCTCCTGTCGAGGGGGGCCTGCCATGCCGATCGTGGCCGCCACTCCCTGACGGGGGCCTCCAGGCATGGGCCTCTCCTGATGGGCCAGAAGCACAGTTATTAACAAAATTTATAATAAATAATTGGGTATTTTTTTGGCTAACGGGCCTGCAGCCAGTAGCCAACCCGCGGGCCTCTGGCCTGCAGGCTAAATTAATTTAAAATTCAGTAAATACCCTATTAAACCCCTGAAAATCCAGAAAAATCATGGAAAACAGGGTGAAGATATTGAGTTTTATTAACTCTTTATGGGGTATTTGGCGCAAATTAGAATAATAATTTAATTTGTCTATTTTTTTGGGCCAGAAGCCAAGTTAATAAAATTGCTTATTAAAATGATTATTATTTTACTTATGGGCCTGCTGCCCCAATCATAATAATAAATCATTTTAATTTCTTGTTTGGGCCTGAAGCCCAGTTAATCCAATTGCAAACTTAAAAAGTTAATTAAAATTTTTACGCTTGGCCTGCAGCCCAACTGTTAACAATATTTTTAAATTTGACTTCTTATGGCCAGAAGCCTAGTAGATTTTATTGCAATATTTATTTTGTTGATTTTTGGCAAATGGGCCTGCAGCCCAATTATAAATGAAATATTACACAGATTAATATTTATGGGCCTGCAGCCCCATTAAAATTATTAATTTATTTCAATTCTTTGTTATGAGCTTGTCGTGTCATATTGCTAAAAGTTATAACACTCTTGCATTAATATTAATTTATGGAATATTAGGATTTTTCAAAAATATAATTATCTTAAGGATCCTGCGACCGCTCTGCCGTTAGTAAACTAACCTAACGGTGTATGACGTCTCCCCGTGGTCCGAGAGATTATTATATTTTCTAGCCTATTTTTCCATTTAAGATATGCATGTGTTATATACATGCGTGGTTGTTTATTTTGTGCCTGTCGCATTTATAAACTGCGTGGATGTTTATATAAGCTAAAATGTGATTTTTGGGATCGGCCAATTTGATACCATTTATATTCCTTGCAATTTTATTTTCTTTTTTGAGAGAATTTGTAAGTGAGGATTATATGTATTTATGCCAAAGACCGATGTACCGACAAATGAAGACGGAGGCCAAAATTGGAAAATATAGGGACCCATTCTGGGTTTCCAAATTGTATTTCTTTTGTTTATGGACTGTATATTCGGACTTTGGACTTTGTATTTCTTTGGGTATCTGGCCGATCCCCACATTTTACTTATTTTATTTTTAATGTGTGAATTTCAATTTTAATTAATTCATGCTTATTTAAAATTGCGTAGATAAATGGCAAAATTGGCAATCGTCGATTTCGAGGTCCTCTATTCTGCAGAAAAAAATTACCTGAGTTGGTGAGTGGCCTGAAGTTCCACTTGCGTTCGATGGCCCTCCTTGGCTCCATTTTGGCTCCTCCTTCGGCCCCAGCAGCGGTCGATGCTTCTGCTACATCTAGCAGTAGCACTACTACCACTGTCTCCGACGTGGATAAGGCGAAACCAAAATCTACATTAGGAAACATATAGATCGGACCTTACAGGCCGAATACCTAACGGTAGAGGACCCAATGGAGCTGTGGACAGCGCTGGAAGCATGGTATAAACATCAAATTGATGTAATATTACCGCGTGACAGTTATGAGTGGGAAAACCTCAGACTTCAGGACTATAAGTCCGTTGCTGAGTATAATTCTGCACTTCATAATATCACCTCACGCCTAAAGTTGTGCGGTGTAGAAGTGACAGAACAACGCATGTTGGAAAAGACATTTACCTCGTTTCACGAGAAAGATGCAATCCTCATGCAGCAGTATCGTGAACGCAACTTCACGAAATTCTCTGATCTGATCTCATGCCTAATTAGGACAGAACAGAATCGAGATTTACTGCTAGCCACTCATAATTTACGTCCAGCTGGCACTGCACATATCCCTGAAGCCCACCACGTTTCTCCCCAGAAGTGAAAAAAAACAAGAAGAAGGCTAATAATAACAAAGGGAATGCTGTGATGAAGAATGGACGAGGAGCAGCACCCCCGTCCAACAACAACATACAGGAAAGAGTAACTTCATATGGAAGCAAAAGAACACTGACCAAGTGTCACTTCCGAAGAAGAACTGGGAGGATAAATGCCATAGATGCGGCATGACTGGCCATTGGTCCAGAATCTACCGCACTCCTCGCCACCTCCAGGAACTATATCAGGCGAGCCAGAAGTCTCTGCCTGAATCAAACTTGGCGGTTGTTCAGCCACCAATGATGTTCACTGCAAAAGACTTCGAGAACGACGACCTGCTCGATTAAGCTTCATCTTTTATCTATGCATTTAAAATTCAATGTTGCTTCATCTTTAATTTGCTTAAATACGAAATTTTATTTTAAATGTCTTTTTCATTGACTTAAATAAAATTTCGTTTTAGTTATAGATGAAGTATGTAATATTGTGGACAGTGTATCGTTGCACTGGTGTAGCATTGATATTGCTCCCACATACAACGAGACTATAAGATGCAATTTCTCCTCTTAAACATATAGGAAATCTCCAATTTTCAAGGACATTTCGTTTAAAGAAAATATCTTGAAAATTGTGGATAATATATATTGAATATCAATATGTAACTCGTCAAGAGAATGGCCAGAAGACCATCTACTTACGATTTCTTTGGACCCCCGTCGGGCCCTTATAATTACAGATATTCATCCTATAGAAAGCCAACTCGACTGAGCACTAGAAGTGCCTCTCTTTGCCATAGTTTTTAACTCTGGCAAAATGGACTTGGTCATCCTGAATCAGCGATGATGGACGCATCATCAAATGAATCCATTGGAGAACCTGAAGATTCTTCAAAAGTTTGAGTTTCCTTGTCCCCCTTTCTCATAAGGGAAAAACTAATAGAGAGACCTTCCCTCTTGAAAGTGGGTTTAGAGTCTCCTGGCTTCATTGAGAGAATACATGGTGACCTTTTACGGGCCTATTCACCCCGCAAATGGCCCATTTTCGGTACTTCATTACTGTACTGATATATGCATCTACTAGATGGTCTTATGTGTGCCTTTATATTCCCTCGCAATCTAGCTTTCTCAAAAGCTTATAATGTGGGTGAATTTACTTCACATATCATTCAAGACTTATGCCAAACAACTGGCATAAAAATTGAACATCCTGCAGCATGTTCAACCTCATAACGGGTTAGCAAAGTCTCTGGTAAAGAGACTCCAATGTATTTCATGTCCATTGTAAAATCGCAATTGCCTGTTGATTTTTAGGGACCATTACACTGCATTCAGCATCGCTTATCACGATATGGCCCGCTTGTTGCCATATCTTATTGTTGATGCTGCTTGCTTATGGTTTACCACCAAGTCTTGATACATGTGAATTTGATGAGCAAATTCTCATTGAAATAGGCACGCAGTCTAAATAAGCCTGAAGCTTCTGAGACGATACCATGGGACACAAAAGTCCTCATCTCATTATGATCCGCATACTTTTTCTGTGTGAAGTTGAGATCCAGAAGATCCTTCACATTCAGACTAAAGTACATCAATTGACGAATAAAATTGCGGACAACCAGAAGATAGTTCGTTCACACGTCCCTGCTGCCAACACGCCAGCTAGGATTGACATTCCCAAAGATGGATGCAATCCACCGGCAGCAGAATTGGTTGTACCTCATTTTAAAAGAGGACACCTGCCAGGTTCAAAATATAAAATTCCTCAAAATAGGAAGATTCCTGGATATATCAAAATGATCCAACCACAGGATGCTGAGCTCAGACCAGCAATCTCTCCTCTCCTAATTTCCCCTGCAGAGGAAATAACAGGAGAAACATCATTATATTACGTACGTACAGGAGAGGTGCTGGACATATATAGCACAGTCGTCGACGACGGTTTTGCTTTCGCTATTGCCGTTCACGTCGCTGAATACGACGATGACGTCTACCCACTTTTCTATAGCGTAAACGCATAGAATGGCCAAAGTGGGACGAGGCAATAAGAGTAGAGCTGGACTCACTCTTGAAAAGCAAAGTCTTTGGACCAGTAGTCCATACACCTGAATGTGTAAAAACCTGTGGAATATAATTCGGTTTTTCATAAAGAAATTGAAATGAAGGAAATGTAATCATTTTCCTACTAAGCCTACACTTCTCCGAAAAAGCCAATACATGCAGATCATGGACGTTGTGACTGCATATATATACGGCAATATAGATATAGAGATCTATATAAAACTTCCAGAAGGGTATACTCTACCCCCAGAGATGAACGAGAGACGTAGAAACGTCTTCTCCATAAAGGCTACAAAGATCATTAGTTGATCTTAGCAATATTCTGCCTGTGTATCTTTTTCGAAAGATCTTTGACAGGATTTGTAATATTCACCTTATATGTGGTCGACTTAAAACTAATAGGATCTCATGCAGAGACCATTGAGATATCAGATAGCTTTAAGCATACTTTGGAAATGAAAAACCTAGGTATAACAAGGTATTGTCTCGGCTTATATATTTAACACCTTCATGGTGGAAACCTTTAATATCCTTCATACACCTGGAGTTTATGAAGAATGATGTCCATTTGCAATCTATTAAAAATAGATGCTTATTTATGACACCTTCCAGTCGCTGTAAGAGGGGGAGGACATCCTAGGTCCCAAGAGCCTATCTCTAGTGTACTTGTTACACTTCTTTATCTGGCCAACTTCACGTGTCTTTGATAGAACGTCTGCAGTAAAGTTGTAAACCAGATATAGTGTTGTCCTGGAGAGCACCATTAGACCAAAGATAAGCTGCTTCTGCGCAACTTCCAAGGGTCAAGGAATATTTATCGCATATGCAGGTTTAAAGATCATCGCGATGACTAAAACACAAAAGGCCGTCCACCTCCTAAATTGTAATGCCCTACAAGCTACTGCACAAGTACTAGAGGGGGGTGAATAGTACTTTAAAAATAACAAGGAGTATAATTCCTAATTATAATGCAAACAACTACCAAATCAATTTGTGGAAGCTTAAATTGAATGACAACAACAAAATTAACAATGCTAACAAGAGATGTTACTGGGTTCGGATCCACCCAAGTCTCCCCGACTTGTTCCCGGTGATCCTACGTCCCAACCACCCGGATCCCCTCCGAATACTTGAGTTAGAAACACTAACTCAAGATTTCCACTATGAAATACTTGTGAAAATCCTCCACAAGTCAAATCATACAAAAAGTAATTTGTGACTCCCACAACCCGGGATCACAACCACACTCTCACAACCGAGAGTGAAACTTACAAATCAAATATGAAATGAAATAAGAAAACTTCTTACCGAACAAAATACCTATGCCTTGAGTATTGCTTACGAATTAGGGCAAGGATGATTTTGGGGAAGAAGTGGCACCAAACCCTAGCTCCAAGATGTAGATCAGCGATGGAGAGCTTTGGGGATGTTGGTGACCTAGAATCAAGCACTTGGCTTGGAAGGCTTCACACTCAATGAATCTCTCTTTGGAAGTAAGAGTGAGGAGAGATTATTGAATGGAAAGAATGAGCTTTGAATGCACTTGGAATGATCTCTTGATCTCTAAACTTGCAATAATATCAGCCTTTTTAGCAATGAATGCAGCCCAACAAGTATATATAGGATAGAGGAGAGAGAGAGAGAGAGAGAGAAACGTTTCAATTAAAGCTCCAACGGCTCTTTTCTGAACCCAACTAGTCGGTCAAAGAACAACCACCGACCGACTAGTTCATCAACTAGTCGGTCGGTCAATTAACGTAAAGCGACTAATGAGTGAACTGAGAAAAGATCAAAGTACAGACAAAAGGAACTAGTCGGTCCAAGAAGAGTCACTGACCGACTAGTTTCACAACTAGTCGGTCGGTTACTCAACGTGGACCGACTAACAGATAAAACTGAAGTCTGAGAAGAATTAGACTTAGTCGGTCCAAGAACAAATGTTGACCGACTAATTCACCAACTAGTCGGTCACCAAATGAACATAGACCGACTAACAATAAACAGTAAGTATGGTGAAAAATTTGGCATGTACAGTAAACTAAACTAGTCGGTCTAAGAAGAAAAGTTGACCGACTAGTTCATCAACTAGTCGGTCGATCAAAGAGCACAGACCGACTAATGATAAACAGTAGCTCAAGCTCAAATGTGCATGAACAGGGAAAGCTCAACTAGTCGGTCACAGAAGCATCACAGACCGACTAGTTTACAAACTAGTCGGTCGGTGAGTCAACTTAGACCGACTAACTGTAAACAGTAAAGAGCAATGAATTAACTGAGAAGAACTAGTCGGTCCAAGAAGCTTGGCTGACCGACTAGATCACCATCTAGTCGGTCAGTTCTTCTTCTTGAACCAACTAACATGCACAAGAAGTCCCGAATTGAAGCGCGATGCTTCGGGAGGGATTGTATGGACTTCTACTAAGATCCTAGAGCTAAGATATTAGCGTTATGAAGATTTAAAACGTAAGACCTACTCAAGGCTTAACATTCTACGAAAGAAGCTTAAAGACTATAAATTAAACTTGACGATACCGTCTTCAATAGCTTCAATCGAATCTTCATGACTTCTAAATAGGTCCATAAGCTTCAACGAAGCTTTAGGCATACGATCACGTGCTTTGAGAAGTCTTGAGACGTCGTAATTGATATTCATGTGAATTTGGCGACGATCTCCATAACTGCGCTCACAAAGTGTTAGTTCATATTATATTTATGTTTGTTCATCATCCAAAACCAAATCCGGGGAGTCCAATATCCAACATTCTCCCCTTTTTTGGTGATGACAAACCAACATAAATAATAATCAAAAATAATAATTCAAATGAAATTTACTTACTCCCCCTGCATTGATGACACGTTAATTCCAATTTAAACAAAAATAATACGCATCAAGCAGACGAGTGAAGTATATTAAATGATAATCGATTATTGAATTATTGAAATACCAAATGTAGGTTATTGAAATATCGGATTTGAAAATCCATTTATATATCTTAACTCCCCCTGAATCTAACACATCAAGTTAGATTCTTGGAGAAATGCTTTAAATTTTCATTTGGCACATCGTTATTATTATATCTCTCCCCCTTTGGCATAAGCAAAAAGAGCGGGAGGATAACAACGACAACAACAATGGCCTCAAATTAAAAAGCACGGGAGTCGTAGAATACGACGAAGGTTCAAGTGACACCAAAGAGAAAAATACGAATAGAATCAAGGCGTGTCAAAGATACCAAAGTCGAAAAATCGTAAAACGAAATCATCAAAACTCAAATCATTTTAACGGATTGAGTTATGGAATATACTATCCAATATCAACATTTCTTGGTTAATTTAGTGCATGGAAAACAATTCTATGTTTTCATAGAAGAAATTTCTATTAAACCAAGTGAATATCGTCGAGCGACGAAATCAAACATTAGAGACAGAAAAATTATACATTGCACAATATAATGAAATGTCAACTGCGATGTATTTATATATATATAATATGAAGCAGAGTACATCACCGATATACAAAACTTCGATCAACTGATCGGGGCACAAAAATACATCATCACATGACAAAATATCGGAGTGTCAACAAAAAATACATCATCATCAAACATATCAAAATACATCATCACAGATATCAAAAAGACATCAAAATGATCCAAAATACATAGCCACCCACACTATCCTACCCAACATCTCTCACAACTAGATATATCATCCAAAGAGTATCAGGAGAGGCCTCGGAGAAACTCAAGAGGCAGCGGGAGGACCAGAAGCAACTGCAGGCTCAGCAGGAGCAGAAGAGGTGACTGGATCAGCAGGAACGTCCGGAAGATCAGCAGGAGAGACGACTGAAGTGGCAACCTCTGAAGCAGCAACCGTAGTGGCCTCGGGAGCACCAGTCGGAGTATCCACCATAGGAGTGGTGGCAACAGGTGTGCTATCGGGGGCACCAGCAGAAGAAGCAGCAACAGCATCACCGGAAGTGGTAGCACCAGCAGCAGCAGTACCAGCAAAAATGCCCTCGGGGGCACGAGTCGAAGCACGACAAAGCTCCTCAACGTCCTCCTCAGCCATCTCATCTAACTCCTCATCCTCAGACACGGAAGGAGGAAGCTCAACACCCATAAGACGAGCCATACGGCAGACTACCTCCTCGGTACGAGCCAAGCGGGACTCGTGACGACGAAGTATCCGTACGACATCATCCAGGGTGGCAGAGGTAGCAGCAGAGGCACTGGCAGAGGCAGGGACAGACACTGAAGGTGTCGTCCTCTGAACGTGACGAAGCGCCGCAAGAGATTTCTTGACGGCCGTCGCGTTCAGGGGAGGACCAAGGGGACGCTCATCGTCACGAGGCAACGTGACACGAAAATGACGAAATACGAGGGTCAATAAGCAAGGAAATGGGATATGAGCCGATTTATTGGACTTGCGAATACACTCGAAAGAATCAATCTTATCGAGTATAATGCGAGCCCAATTAATCGAGCTCCCCATGAAGATAGCATAGATAAGCTTCAGAAAGGGCTGGGACGGGAGAGATGAGGAGCCGTACTTGGGAAGCAAGCACGACTTCAGAATCAGATTTAGGACCCATGCATTTGGCTTGAAAGATTTAGATGGCACGCCAATCATGGCAGGAGGGATCTGATGGAAAATCTCAGAGAGGACGGTCTGATCTAAGGAAGAAATATCGTCAACCGAGATATCAGAGGGAAGAAGACCAGACGAAGAGATACCCAAAATCTCTCCTAAGATTTCCGCAGTGAGGACTATAGGAGTCCCCAAAACGGTCGTCTCAACAGAGTGGGTCTGATCGTACTGACCCCGGATCCTATTCGCATAGAAAAGCTTCACTAATCTAGGGTAGGGGTGAGGATTCGCCTTCGGGTCAAATCAAAGGTATTCGAGGAGACCCGACGACGAGAGAAGATCAGCTAACCCTATAAAGTCGCTAAACTGGACGAAATGCTCCAGAAGCAGAGGGCAATGTTCGATACGGTTGTACGCCGCGAGACACATAGGGTCGTCGCGACACAACGAAATATCGACACCGCCCACCGGCATCAGACCCTTTCCCTTAGGCTTACGGGTAGACGCACGAGGGTGTGTGCTAGACTCGGGATGGATAGGAGGAGTGGGTTCCCTATGAGTCTCGGTCTCGGGGTTATACTCCGTATCGGAATCGGTAGGAGTATGGAATGAAGAAGGAGAGGCAAGAACTTTGGTCTTGGGCTTAGGCTTGGACTTAGGCTTGGGCTTAGGCTTGGGCTTGGCGGTCGGCGTCCTCTTCTTCTTGAGAGGAGGCGAAGACGACGAAGGATGGGTGGTCTTGGCACGGCGTTTCGGAGGGGTTGGATGCTCGGGATCCGAAGGGTTTTGGTCTACGGTCATCGGCGAGGGGCTAGATGGAGTGATCGGGATACGTGTTCTTGCCATAGTCGAAGCAAGACACGGCACAAGAAGATCAAAAGAAGAAGCCCTAGCCGAAAAAGACTTAAACCCTAAGAACCCTAGAAACCCTAGAAACCGAGCTAACCCTAGCTCTAGGAATGGAAATCTAACCCTAGAAGGAGAAGAAATCACCTAGAAGAAGGGGCCGACGGTGGAGATCGATGGAGATGGCCGGTAAACGGCCGGAGATCGATCGGAAGTCAAAGGGTCTAGAGAGGGATCGGGGTTTTGAGCTGGAGGAGAAACACTTTGGACCAATTAGAATGAGTACAGACCGACTAAACTGAGTTTAAGTCGGTCGAGATCGCAAATGACCAAACAGTCCCTGGCACAACTAGTCGGTCACAGTTCAAGCACTGACCGACTAAATCACGATCTAGTCGATCGGTCAATGAGCTTGAACCGACTAGTTGTAAACAGTGGCTGAATCCAAGATTTACTGACAAGATTTAGTCGGTCTGCGTTTATTTACTGACCGACTAGATCTAAATCTAGTCGATCGGTCACTGAACATGAACCGACTAAAAAGTTGAAATGAAGAGGAGACTCAAAAAAGATGAGTTAGTCGGTCTAAGTTCTTCTACTAACCGAATAGATGAACATCTAGTCGGTTGGTGGTTGAACTGAAACCGACTAAAAGAGTCCAAAAAGTGATAATCAAGTTCTCTCTTCAAAACGCTTGGACGATATATCGCAAAACTCTCAATAATCATCTAAACTACCCCATTAAACATCGAAAGCTTAAATACGACATTCAAAACATGAATTCGAGCAAAAATTCAAAATATCACATAAATTCCCGAAAAATCCAATAAGTCTAGCATGAACGAAATATTTCGAAATATAATAGCATGCAAGAATATTGAATGAAACATGAATCCTATTTCTCGGATTCACCCATAATCCCCAATTCTCGACGCAACCGCACAAAGGAGTCCTCCTTTAGGGGTTTCGTGAAAATATCGACGATTTGCTTTTGGGTTTCAACGTACACTAAAATGATGTCCTTTTTAGCAACATGATCATCAAAAAAGTGGTGTCGGACATCTATGTGTTTCGAACGGGAATGGTGTACCGGGTTCTTGGAAAGACATATTGCACTTTGGTTGTCAACCATGATAGGGCAAGTATCACAATTAATACCAAAGTCTTTAAGTGTGTGTCTCATCCAAAGAACTTGAGCACACGCGGCACCGGCGGCAATATATTCCGCCTCGGTGGTTGAAAGTGATACGGAATTTTGCTTCTTGGAAAACCAAGAGACAAGAGAATTTCCTATAAAATGGCAAGTGCCACTAGTACTTTTCCTGTCGGATTTGCATCCCGCATAATCGGCATCACTATATGAGATTAACTCATACGTGCTAGATTTTGGATAAAGTAATCCAAAATCAAGTGTATAACTTAGATAACGGAAAATACGTTTTACCGCTACTAAGTGAGACTCCTTAGGTTGAGACTGATAACGAGCACATACGCATACGGTAAACATGATATCGGGCCTACTTGCGGTAAGATAAAGTAAACTACCTATCATACCTCGATATAGACGAATGTCTACATCCTTACCGCCTGTATCCTTGTCAAGATGCGTAGTCGTGCTCATTGGAGTCTTTTTCCCGGAAGCACTCTCCATTCCAAATCGCTTAAGCAACTCCACCGTATACTTCGTTTGGTGGATGAAGATTTCATCGTCCATTTGGCGAATTTGGAGACCTAAGAAATACTTGAGCTCACCCATGTGGCTCATCTCAAATTGTTCCTTCATAACATTAGAAAACTCTTCGCAAAGAGCAAAGTTAGTAGCACCGAAAATGATATCATCAACATATATTTGAACTAAAATTATATCATTATTCGAATGCTTAACAAAAAGTGTAGAATCGGCTTCTCCCATTTTAAAATTCAAATCCAAAAGAAAATTCTTTAGGCGATCATACCAAGCTCGAGGAGCTTGTCTCAAACCGTAAAGTGCTTTCTTTAGTTTAAAAACATGATTTGGAAATTTTTCATTTATGAAGCCCGGAGGTTGAGAAACGTAAACTTCCTCAACGACATCTCCGTTTAAAAATGCACTTTTAACATCCATTTGAAATAATTTAAAATCCTTATGGCATGCAAAAGACAATAATAATCTAATTGATTCTAATCTAGCTACCGGAGCGAAGGATTCTTCGAAATCAATACCTTCCTCTTGTCGATAGCCTTGAGCAACTAACCGAGCTTTGTTCCGGACGACGACTTGGTTTTCGTCGGTTTTGTTCTTGAAGATCCACTTTGTCCCTATGACGGTGTGGTTCTTCGATGGCAATGGAACAAGCTCCCAAACTTCATTCCTCTCGAATTGAATGAGCTCCTCCTCCATGGCTAAGATCCAAGCGCTATCTTCGCATGCTTCATTAACATTCTTTGGCTCTATCGAGGAGGCAAAGGCACAATGAGCGAAGTAGTTCACTTGAGATCTCGTCTTGACACTATCATATATATTGCCAATGACTTGCTCATGAGGATGGTCACGAACGGTATGAAGCCGTTTGGGAATACCTTGGTCACTAGGAACATTCTCAACAACTTCATTAGTTGGGTTAGTCTCAATAGAATCAATAGAATTATTAGACTTAGAATTATCAAACGAATCACATAAAACATCCAAAGAATCATTATCATTTGAAATTCTAGTTGGAACAAATCCTTCATTAAATGAGACATGAAGCGACTCCTCGATCGTTGAGGTTCGTTTGTTGAATATCCGGTAGGCTTTGCTACGCGAAGAATATCCAACAAAAATCCCCTCATCGGATCTTGGATCGAATTTGTCCAGACTACCATACGTGTTCTTAATAAAACATTTCGAACCAAAAACACGAAAATGTTTAACTTGAGGCAACCTACCAAACAACAATTCATAACAAGTTTGTTTAGTGCCGGGCCTCAAAAGTATTCTATTAAACACATAGCAAGCGGTGTGTACCGCTTCCGCCCAAAATTGATGGCCAAGTTGGCTATCATCAAGCATAGTGCGAGCACACTCCACTAGCGTCCTATTCTTTCTCTCAACTACACCATTTTGAGGAGGTGCATGAGGGAAAGAGAAGGTGTGGGTAATACCAACTTCATCACAAAATGTCTCAAAAGACTCATTCTCAAATTCACCTCCATGATCACTACGAATAGTGACAATGGTGGTTCCTAAGAGATTTTGTACTTTCTTAACAAAAATTGTGAAATTTTCAAAAGCTTCATTTTTATTACATAATGAAAATACCCATGTAAATCTCGAATAGTCATCTACGATGACAAGTCCATATCTTGCATTTCCTAAGTAAGCAACTCTAGTTGGCCCAAATAAGTCTAGATGTAATAGCTCTAGTGGCCGTTTAGTAGAAATGCTTTTCTTAGGTTTAAATGAAGATTTAGGAAGCTTGCCACGTTGACAACAATCACAAAAACTTTTCTTTTCAAAAACAAGCTTCAGAAAACCTTTAATGGAATTTAATTTTGAAAGCTTATAAAGTGTTCCAAAGTTCACATGTCCAAAGCGTCGATGCCATAAGTGTTGTTCACTTGTGTTGGCAATGAGACATTGTTCATAAGACTTAGGAAGATCAAAAATATAAATATCTTTATGACGAGTGCCGGAAAATAATAATTTATCATTATCTTTTCTTAAAATATGACACAATCCTTTCGCAAAGCTAACTTTGTAACCTTTGTCACAAAGTTGGCTTATTGAAATAAGATTATGATTTAAACCATTAACAAGATAAACATCACTAATTAAGGGTTTAGATGGGTTACCCACTTTACCAACACCTATGATGGTTCCGCTCTCGTTGCCTCCAAATACGACGCGGTTTCCATTTGCTATGGGAACCACTCCGGAGAGCAAACTAGCGTCACCCGTCATGTGTTTTGAACACCCGCTATCGAGTATCCAATTTCCCTTGGAGCTAAATTTAAATTTGTTGCTCCTTTTCTTTTTCTTTTCCTTGAGTACCTAAAGATAGATAATTACATATCATGGTACCCAAGGTCATTGGGTCCAAAAGATTAGACCTTTGGAAGCCAAGTCCAATTGGACTTAGACTTCCCCACATAATTTCTACTATGCACAACATCCGAAAAATAAGCATTCATATACATTTGTTTTTCGTCCATGCTTGTGTCCTTTGGGCTCCAAATGGTGAAAATCTTGGGAGCCCTCATCCTATTGGGTGCATGCATTCGACGTTGATTTCTACGTGATGCATGTTGTGGATAGGCATAAGGAACATGATGGAATGGTGCACGATGAGAATTATTCATATGATGTTGTGGGTGAACATATGCATGTGTGGGAACACGTGCGTGAGGGTGTCTCACATTGTGTGCACGTGCCCGAGAATGTGTTGCATAAAAATCATCATATGTATGAGGCGGTGGAGTAGGACGTGTGTTCCTACGTGGCATGGTATTGGTGTACATATAAGCATGCCCCTTCTTTGGAGGTCCACCCAAAGTGGGTTTCTTTCCAAAAGAGGGTGTGGACGAGGTGGAAGCACCATTGGTAGATAAACTACCAATAGAGTGTTTGCTACCACTCGTAGAGTCACCGGAAGTTGGCCTAACAAAAGTAGTGGCCGCTTTGGATGGACATCCCATCGTATACCCCAAACCAATGTGGTGATTGGCCGGAAGTAAGTCACTTAGGATTTTATCCAAATGGTCCTTACCCTTATTGAATCTATTGATTCGGCCTAATGTGTTCTCATATTTCTCTTTGAGAGAACGCATAGAAATATCCAAAGTGGATACTTGCGATGTGAGCACATAAACACGAGATTTAAGATTCTCGTTCTCAATACTCAAAGTCGAGTTTTGAGAAGTTAAATCCGCTATCCTATGTTCTTCCAGATCATCAATGCTAACATGTTCAAGTTTAGATTTGAGATTAATAATCTCATTTCTCAACTCTTCAACAACGGTGTCGTTGTTGGTGATGATAGTCTTAGGCGAGGTTTGAATGCTAGCTAGGTCATCTTTTACCTTAGTATATCTATTTACTAATTTAGTGTATTTTGACCATAATTGAGAGTTAGCATTCCTAAGATCATCCATAGTTACCTCATCGTTGCCTTCGTCATCACTATCATCGGAAGAGGAGGATCCTTGATCATGCTCCTCTCTTGCCATGAAGCACATGTGCGCTTGCTCCACTTGCTCATCGTCCGACTCTCCGCTTGAAGAATCCTCGGAGTCGGTGAATGTTGCTCCGACAAGTCCCTTCTTGTACCCCTTTTTGTACTTCTTGGACTTATCGAATTTTGGCGCCTTCCACTTCTCCTTTTGTTTGTTGAGAGGACACTCCGCTTTCATGTGTCCTGGCTTATTGCACTTGAAACACAAAGGAGAGGAAGAGGCGTTAGAAGAACCAAATTTAGCTTTGTTCTTATAGTTACCTTTTCGGAAGAAACGGTTGAACTTCTTGGCCATGAGTGCCATGGACTCCAAGTCCAACTCGTTTTCCGAGTCTTCATCATCGGTTGATGTGGATGTGGATGGAGCGGCCTTGAAAGCAATAGCCTTCTTCTTTGGCTCGTCTTGCTTTAGATAGGACTTCATCTTTTCCTGCAATTTGAGCTTGCTATCCTTGTGTACCTCGTATGACATTAAAGTACCCATTAGTTGAACTACGGTGTACTTATTCATGTCATTACCTTCCTCGATGGCGAAGGTACGCTTTTCCCAAGAAGAAGGAAGTCCTTCGATAAGCTTCGAACACTTCTCCTTTTGGGTGTAGGATTTGCCGAGAGCCTCTAACTCGTTTATGATGTCGACGAAGTGAGCGTAATACTCCTTCATCTTCTCGCCCTGTTGCATATGAAACATTTCGTAATCTTTGTTTACAACTACGAGTTTAGAGTCTCTTACCCTACTCGTCCCTTCATGAAGAATGAGGAGGGAGTTCCAAATTTGATATGCACTCTTACATGTGCATATCTTATTGAAGTCCTCAGGCTCCAATGCGCATTGCAAGGCGTTCATTGCCTTGGCATTGCTTACCTCCGCGGCGACCTCCGCGGTTGTCCATTTCTCGAAGTCTTCTTCTTCGGGTTCGATGTATTCCTTCATTGTAGTCCTCCACAAGGATGCACTCCGGAGGAAGGTTTCCATCCGGCATTTCCAGTACCCGTAATTGGTACCGTTGAAGAATGGAGGCCTCGTAGAGGAATGTCCTTCCATCACCGAAGATGCTCCTTCACGGTTCCTGAAGGTGTCATAGTTGGAAGGTGGACGCACGGTCTTGTTGTCGTTGGCAGACATAGCTAAGTATCTGGCTTTGATACCAAATGTAATGCCCTACAAGCTACTGCACAAGTATTAGAGGGGGGGTGAATAGTACTTTAAAAATAACAAGGAGTATAATTCCTAATTATAATGCAAACAACTACCAAATCAATTTGCGGAAGCTTAAATTGAATGACAACAACAAAATTAACAATGCTAACAAGAGATGTTACTGGGTTCGGATCCACCCAAGTCTCCCCGACTTGTTCCCGGTGATCCTACGTCCCAACCACCCGGATTCCCTCCGGATACTTGAGTTAGAAACACTAACTCAAGATTTCCACTATGAAATACTTGTGAAAATCCTCCACGAGTCAAATCATACAAAAAGTAATTTGTGACTCCCACAACCCGGGATCACAACCACACTCTCACAACCGAGAGTGAAACTTACAAATCAAATATGAAATGAAATAAGAAAACTTCTTACCGAACAAAATACCTATGCCTTGAGTATTGCTTACGAATTAGGGCAAGGATGATTTTGGGGAAGAAGTGGCACCAAACCCTAGCTCCAAGATGTAGATCAGCGATGGAGAGCTTTGGGGATGTTGGTGACCTAGAATCAAGCACTTGGCTTGGAAGGCTTCACACTCAATGAATCTCTCTTTGGAAGTAAGAGTGAGGAGAGATTATTGAATGGAAAGAATGAGCTTTGAATGCACTTGGAATGATTTCTCTTGATCTCTAAACTTGCAATAATATCAGCCTTTTTAGCAATGAATGCAGCCCAACAAGTATATATAGGATAGAGGAGAGAGAGAGAGAAAAACGTTTCAATTAAAGCTCCAACGGCTCTTTTCTGAACCCAACTAGTCGGTCAAAGAACAACCACCGACCGACTAGTTCATCAATTAGTCGGTCGGTCAATTAACGTTAACCGACTAATGAGTAAACTGAGAAAAGATCAAAGTACAGACTAAGGAACTAGTCGGTCTAAGAAGAGTAGCTGACCGACTAGTTTCATAACTAGTCGGTCGGTTACTCAACGTGGACCGACTAACAGATAAAACTGAAGTCTGAGAAGAATTAGACTTAGTCGGTCCAAGAACAAATGTTGACCGACTAATTCACCAACTAGTCGGTCACCAAATGAACATAGACCGACTAACAATAAACAGTAAGTATGGTGAAAAATTTGGCATGTACAGTAAACTAAACTAGTCGGTCTAAGAAGAAAAGTTGACCGACTAGTTCATCAACTAGTCGGTCGATCAAAGAGCACAGACCGACTAATGATAAACAGTAGCTCAAGCTCAAATGTGCATGAACAGGGAAAGCTCAACTAGTCGGTCACAGAAGCATCACAGACCGACTAGTTTACAAACTAGTCGGTCGGTGAGTCAACTTAGACCGACTAACTGTAAACAGTAAAGAGCAATGAATTAACTGAGAAGAACTAGTCGGTCCAAGAAGCTTGGCTGACCGACTAGATCACCATCTAGTCGGTCAGTTCTTCTTCTTGAACCAACTAACATGCACAAGAAGTCCCGAATTGAAGCGCGATGCTTCGGGAGGGATTGTATGGACTTCTACTAAGATCCTAGAGCTAAGATATTAGCGTTATGAAGATTTAAAACGTAAGACCTACTCAAGGCTTAACATTCTACGAAAGAAGCTTAAAGACTATAAATTAAACTTGACGATACCGTCTTCAATAGCTTCAATCGAATCTTCATGACTTCTAAATAGGTCCATAAGCTTCAACGAAGCTTTAGGCATACGATCACGTGCTTTGAGAAGTCTTGAGACGTCGTAATTGATATTCATGTGAATTTGGCGACGATCTCCATAACTGCGCTCACAAAGTGTTAGTTCATATTATATTTATGTTTGTTCATCATCCAAAACCAAATCCGGGGAGTCCAATATCCAACATAAATATCTACACATCATCCTCCAATGTCTACATCTTCTGAGAAGCTCATCATCCAAGAAGCAAGTATTGAAAACGCTCAGCCAGGTCTAGAAGTACCTTGCAGGCACACTGAAGACTGATTCAAAGAATACTTTAGTGGAGTCATCTACCAACTTCGAAGAGCATTCCACTCCAGAGCGCCACTACTTTCCAATTGCCGCTAGATGAGTGAAACTTGTATAGATGAGTGATAAATGTATTTTCTTTCAGAACATGATGGATGTATAGACAAATAGGAGATGATTGTATAGATACATAGGAAATACGCAAGCCTGAAGTTTGTACAGATCAGGGGGAGTCCCTCAATAGTTGTACTCTTTTCCCTTAAGCTGCTGGTTTTTCCCACTGGGTTTTCCACAGCTAAGGTTTTAACGAGGCAACCACAGTGGCTCTGGATTCAGAAGTATCCACCCCATTAGCATACTGAATCCTGAAGTATTCATATGCTTAAACCAAGGTAATGGAAAGATGAGGGGGAGTGTTGTGAGTTGAGGGAGGCCTTTGGCCTCCCTCCCATCATCATCTCACCATTTACTCCCCACTAACTTAGTGGGGAGTCCCTTGGACTTCTAAAGTGAATGAATATATAGAGAGCCATGGCTTATGCCATGGCTACTTCTGATTTTAGAGATTAGTTTACACTCTTCTCCATATTATCTTAACACATCTGACAAATCGACTTGAATCCCCAACCCGCGAATTCTTAAGATCGAAATATAGGCGTAAAATATGATTTTCACCTAAATTAACGAGGTGTATGTTCATGATATTTAGCAAAAATATATCTAATTTTTGCATATAATATATCTACGGGATAAGAAATTATACCTCTAGATTGTTGATCTAGGGAAGAACAATTGTAATCCGTAGAGAAGAAAAACAATCACCGCTCAGGAAATCGACGTCGAAATAGCTTTACCGCAAGGGATCACTGCAACCAATGGTTTGCCGCAACAACAGATTCCTTCGCGTGTTTAGGGGTTTGATTTTTGAGAGGAGCCGGGATGGGAAGCTCAAAAAAAATAAGAGCGTAGGTGCTGATAACGTGTTGAAGGAATTTAGAGAAGAAGTGGAAATAATCACAAAATTAGGAGTAGCCATGGCACAAGCCATGGCTCTCTATATATTCATATGAATTAGGAGTCCAAGGGACTCCCAACTAAGTTAGTGGGGAGTAATGGTGAGATGTTGATGGGCTTGTGACATGGCTCTCTATATATTCAAATGAATTAGGAGTCCAAGGGACTCCCCAGTAAGTTAGTGGGGAGTAATGGTGAGATGTTAATGGGGTAGGACAAAGGCCTCCCTCATCTCATAACAGTTTGGTTTCGGAACAGTGACATAATATGTCGTATATGTTGTGTAATTGCTTTTGTAATTGGTCCGGGTTCGAATTTGCCCCAGAAATTGGACCCGAGTTTGAACCGTGCAATTTATTTACAAAACTCAGAAAAATAATGCGCACCATGGGCTTTGATCGTGGGTTGCCTTGGCAAGGCCGTGAAAGCTTACCGCCAAGCTAGGGAGCGTGTGTAGTATTAAGATCTACATTTTATATAAAACTATATTCTATTGTGATAATTCTTTTCAACAAAGGGTATAATCATAATTTCTTCCTTAATTACCGGGGGCACGTGCCCCCCCGGCCCCCACTTGGATCCGTCCCTGCATATGGCTAAGATATATATGTCTCGAAAAATCTACATACACTTACTTTTTGAACGATCAGAACTGTTCATTTTGATCTTCATCTTCCAAAACATGAAAACATCAAATATTAGATGAACTCGAAGGGGTTTGCTCGTTTATCCAACCATCACAAATTTAACAGTTTCATATAAATAGAACTTTTTGCAATGGTTTGATGAATGGTTAAAACCTAGTAGTTTCACTCAATATTTGATGTTTTGTGGTTTTAAAATATGATGAACAAAATGAAAGGTTCCAAACATCGGAAAAAAATAGTGATGGATGATAGAATTTTGAATGGCGACATATATTGCGTAGGTATATATGTTGTTAAGTTTGAATTTCTGCTGATATTTGTTGGCATTAGTGGCACTACATCTGGAGGTTTCAGGCTGCGGAATCAGATGTCTTTTTGAGCAGCTTAAGCAGTAATGTTGAACATAATGTCGTTCAACATAATGTTTAACATTCGGGATCTGGAATTCTGGTTCGTATGCTAAAACACTGCTTTGGTTTCAGATCTGATTTGCTGCCTAAAATGCCGGGGATTTCTGAATTGATTGTGGAATATCTGCTTGAGAGATTTCTGAAAAGCCCTTCCTAAATCTGTTGCTAAATTGAAGGGATGTTGGATTGAAATAGAAAGAGAATATCTTACAGATTTGTTGGTTGGAAAGATTGATTGTTGCATATCTTTTTATTGTTGCTATTTCCAGAAGATTTGAAAGAATCATTTCCTATCTTGGTTCAGTTAATTGTGGGTGAGCTGGAGATATATTTGGAAGCTATTATCTCTCGTTATTATTGTTGATTCGGTTGGAAAGAATCTCGCTCGGTTGGAAAGGATCATTATTGTTGCAATTGAAGATCTGTTGGAGATATAATTGGAAGTTGCTATCTCTCGGGATTTGTTATTGAATTTGTTAGAGAGATTTTCACCCGCAAATATTGGTTGGAAGATCTTGTTGAAGATATTGTGGAACCACTTGTCCGAAGTGATTCCTTAATTTGTGGGCTACCGATTCTGCACGGGATTTTCAGTGAGCGACCTTCCTTATCTACTCTGTGATTGAGGGGGAGCGGGTATTAAACGTGTGTGCAGTTTTGTGGCAAGGGACGACTTTTGAAAAAAGAATTTTGAAGAACTCCGGGAGGAGGCTGACGGCTACGCACGCAAGATCAAGGGAGTTGATCTAGTAGGTTGTGCAAGGGGAGCTTGCGGGCAAGGGGAGCTTGCCGAGAATACTCCATGGGTTGGTAGAGACCACCCATCACGGTTTGTATTGAGGGGGAGGTTGTTCCTCCTAATAAATCGCGATAATTAGTGATTGTACTCATTGATTATTTTAGTGGAGTATTCTGATTTTCTTGGCGTGGCCCCGCAGGTGTAGGTGTGCGCACCGAACTGCGTTACCAAGTCTTGAGTGTCTCTGATTGGTTCTTGTTTTTAATCTTTGTGTTTATGTGATTATTCCTACGTACTGAACTTTCAATTGGTATCAGAGCAGGTCACCCGTGTATCTTTGTTATCAAAGAAGGTGTGATCTTGGATTTCAGTACTTGAATCATGGCTACACGAGAAGGTGCCTCCGTTGTTCGTCCTCCACTGCTCACTGGTACAAACTACACTTACTGGAAGTCTCGGATGCGTGTATTCATCAAGTCCATTGATGAGAAGGCCTGGATTGCTGTCGTTGAAGGATGGACACCGCTGATCGAAATTGACAAAGATGGCAAAGAACTCCTCAAGCCGGCAAGAGACTGGAGTCGAATTGAAGAACATAAGGCCTTGTGCAATTCTAAAGCAATTAATGCTATTTTTTCGGCTGTAGATGAAGAGCAGTTCAAGCTGATCTCCACATGTGAGTATGCCAAAGAAGCATGGGATATTCTCCAGAATGTTCATGAAGGAACAAGTACCGTAAAAGTTTCCAAACTCCAAATGCTAGCTTCTCAGTTTGAAAATCTAAAGATGTATGACAACGAGACTGTTGCTGAATTCAATGGGAGGTTGAGAGATATAGCCAATCAGGCCTTCCAGCTTGGGAAGAAATATTCTCAAAAGAAGTTAGTTGAGAAAACCTTGAGATCTCTTCCAGATAAATTTTCGGCCAAAGTTGCAGCCATTAAGGAGGCCAGAAATGCGTCCACCATGAGGCTGGATGAACTTATGGGGTCACTTCAGACCTATGAAATAAATCTGAAGCAGAAGAACGTGGACAAAGTAATGGCCCGGGACAAAGTAATGGCCCTGAAAGTTGAAGCTAGAGATGTCTCTAAAGAAGATGATGTATCGGGTGTAGATGCGGATATTGCCGTGTTGACTAAAAACATCAGTAGAATGCTGAAGAAGATCAGTAGTAAAGGGAAATGGAAAGGAAAAGGGATGCAGTGTAGAGTATGTAAAGGATTTGGGCATATACAGGCTGAATGTGCAAACACTCTGAAGAAGAAAAAAGGGAAGTCCTCGACCAGTACCTGGAGTGAAGATGAGTCTGATAGGAGTGCTGAAGATGAGGAAATCGCCAGAAATTACATTGCCCTCGCAGCCTCTCAGAAGAAGCGACCTGATTACAACACTAGCAGCCATGTTGAATCTGATGTTACAACATTACATACAACATCAGCCAACAAATCAAACAGTGTCAGATCCAGTGTTGCAACATCAGGTTCAACATCATCCACAACTTCTACAACTGAATCTGAGTCTGAAATCGATAGCGATGAGGATGTTAGTGACGATGATATCAGAAAAGAATACCAGATGATGTTTGAGAAGTGGGTGCAAATCTGCAATATCAACAAAGTCTTGAAGGTGGAGAATGAAAGACTGAAGAAAGAGAAGGAGGAGGTCAAAATCAAATGTCTGAAAGTTGAGGAAAATTGTAGAGAATTGGAAAGCAACTTCAGAAATGTTCTTCTTAGGGCAGAGAAAGCTGAATGCACATTGGATAAGTGGAATTCTGGGAAAGCAAAGCTGGATGATATCTTGAACATGGGTAAGATTTCAGGAGATCGCACCGGAGTGTGATACAATAGAGGAGCTTTCTATAATGTGTCTGCTGAAAGAAGAAGTCAAGTTACCAAAGAACTTGAAAGAATGGGTCAGCACAAGGAGCATGATCAGAAGAAGCAGACTAGAGGCGTAAAAGGTGGTCGTCCTACGTGTGCTTACTGCAAGTTTATAGGCCATACTGAGAGAAACTGCTTCAGTCACATGCGACATTGGTCAGAAGGAAGAAATGTTAGACACCCTGATATGAAGCTGAAGAAGCAATGGGTCAGAAAGTCTGAATTATACAGCAAGAAAACTACAGCTTCAGAGAAAGCACTTCATGTTGTGACTAATGTTGTAACATTAGATACAACACAGAACAATGTTGCTGCAGATGTTATGACACCAGACTCGACATCTCCCCTCGACAATCACTGTGAGCAACCTGTGCCAAAGTCTCATGAATCTTCCTCCAGAAATATCAAAGTGCTATCTCGCTGCTCTGCTCTCTGCTCTTCCTCCACCGGTGCCATTGGATCTTCACATGTACCCTTTGTCAACACCGCCGATGTTTTCAATTCTCCAACTACTTTTCGGCCCCTCAGTACTCGACTTCTACCCTGGACATCATTTCATTCGTCACCCTACTGTCAGATGTGAGGTATAGTGTTCTTTCTCTTATTCCGCTATGGCTGAGATTTTATTTGCTATTAAGAAAGGCAGAGGAGTCTCTGGATGTGCCTCGGTTGAGTTTTTCTGAATTTTCTTTTGGAGTTGTGAGGCTAGCTAAAAAGGGGTAGAATGTGGTATCTTTTCTGAATAATTTGGCTGTATTTTTTGAGGTGATCACTGCTCGGGTTGTTCTAGTAAGGGGGAGAATGTGTTTTGGATTATTGTGGCTCAAAGGGGGAGAATGGTGTGCTTGGTTGGTAATTGCTTGGGTTGTGCCACATAATGCCAAAGGGGGAGATTGTTAAGTTTGAATTTCTGCTGATATTTGTTGGCATTAGTGGCACTACATCTGGAGGTTTCAGGCTGCAGAATCAGATGTTTTTTTGAGCAGCTTAAGCAGTAATGTTGAACATAATGTCGTTCAACATAATGTTTAACATTTGGGATCTGGAATTCTGGTTCGTATGCTAAAACACTGCTTTGGTTTCAGATCTGATTTGCTGCCTAAAATGCCAGGGATTTCTGAATTGATTGTGGAATATCTGCTTGAGAGATTTCTGGAAAGCCCTTCCTAAATCTATTGCTAAATTGAAGGGATGTTGGATTGAAATAGAAAGAGAATATCTTGCAGATTTGTTGGTTGGAAAGATTGATTGTTGCATATCTTTTTATTGTTGCTATTTCCAGAAGATTTGAAAGAATCATTTCCTATCTTGGTTCAGTTAATTGTGGGTGAGCTGGAGATATATTTGGAAGCTATTATCTCTCGTTATTATTGTTGATTCGGTTGGAAAGAATCTCGCTCGGTTGGAAAGGATCATTATTGTTGCAATTGAAGATCTGTTGGAGATATAATTGGAAGTTGCTATCTCTCGGGATTTGTTATTGAATTTGTTAGAGAGATTTTCACCCGCAAATATTTGTTGGAAGATCTTGTTGAAGATATTGTGGAACCACTTGCCCGAAGTGATTCCTTAATTTGTGGGCTGCCAATTCTGCACGGGATTTTCAGCGAACGACCTTCCTTATCTACTCTGTGATTGAGGGGGAGCGGGTATTAAACGTGTGTGCAGTTTTGTGGCAAGGGACGACTTTTGAAAAAATAATTTTGAAGAACTCCGGGAGGAGGCTGACGGCTACGCACGCAAGATCAAGGGAGTTGATCTAGTAGGTTGTGCAAGGGGAGCTTGCGGGCAAGGGGAGCTTGCGGGCAAGGGGAGCTTGCCGAGAATACTCCATGGGTTGGTAGAGACCACCCATCACGGTTTGTATTGAGGGGGAGGTTGTTCCTCCTAATAAATCGCGATAATTAGTGATTGTACTCATTGATTATTTTAGTGGAGTATTCTGATTTTCTGGGCGTGGCCCCGCAGATGTAGGTGTGCGCACCGAACTGCGTTACCAAGTCTTGAGTGTCTCTGATTGGTTCTTGTTTTTAATCTTTGTGTTTATGTGATTATTCCTACGTACTGAACTTTCATATGTCATATGTTTCTTATCATTATTATATATTAGCAAAATGCATATTTGCTATCAGTGCAGGAAATTTTTCCGTGCTAACTGTAAATATACACATTTTTTATTTTTAAATTTTTACAAATATGTTCTACACATTTAACAGTTTCATATCCAACCATTACAAATTTAACAGTTTCATATCAATAGAACTTTTTGCAATGGGTGGATGAATGGTCAAAACCTCTTAGTTTCACTCAATATTTGATGTTTTGTGGTTTTAAAATATGATGAACAAAATGAAAGGTTCCAAACATAGGACAAAATAGTGAATGATAGAATTTTGAATTGCGACATATATTGCTTAGGTATATATGTCATATGTTTATTATTGTTATTATATATAAGCAAAATGCTTATATGCTATTAGTGTGTGAAATTTTTCCGTGCTAACTGTAAATATACACTTTTTTTATTTTTAAAATTTTACAAATATGTTCTACACATCATGATGATCATCATATCAAAAAATTAAGTGAATCCAACATTGTTTGGCCCTTGATCTGATTGATACAGTTTCAAAAGTATAGATCTTTTTGTAACGAGTAGATCGGGGGTAAAATTCCCCTAGTATTCATCCACATTTGGGATTTTAAATATGTACAACAAACTGGAAAAAAATTCAAAATTTTCTAAATATTTTAGGTGCAAATAGCACTGGAAAGTTCTTGCACTAGACATTTCCAGCAACCTCCCAGCGATATTAGCATATTTCCAGCAATCTTTACATATACATACACACACATATACATACATACATATAATTGTATGTCATATGTGATTAAACCTCATATACACCTCCAAAACTCCACCCTCCGCTATTTTTAAAGATCTCATTTTGATCTACACATTTTAAAACACCAAAATACCAAATGTTGGGTGAACCCAAGAGGTTTTACCATTCATTCACATGTCAAAAATGTAATGTTTTTGCATGAATAGAACTTTTGCGATAGATGGATGAGCAAGTAAAATCCATTGGATTTACCCGATATTCGTGCTGAATATGAAAATCAAAATAAACGGTTCCGATTCTCAAAAAAATAATAGAAGGTGGAGTTTTGAAGGCCATTTATAAGACTTAACCTTATATGTAATATGCCAATTATTCCCATGTGCGTGCGTGTCTGCGTGCAGCACACATCGTGTGCACATTTATATTATACTGCCAAAACGAACATATGATTCCTATACACTTGCATGCTTCAAGCATAATTCTATGATGCATTCAAAAAAAAAATAAAGTATATTAGGATGCAACATGGGCACATTGATACAATACTTCTTAGAGAACATAAAATCAATATGACAACCAAGGGGCTATCATGTTCCTTCTCCCTCCAAAGCATGAATTCTTAAAACCAAAAAGATTGCATAAGACCAACAAGAAGACTGCATACGATGGTCCAAAAGGAACTCGTCCACAAAATAACTTGGAAATTTCATAAACCCTCAAGCAAACCTCATCCATTTATTTACGAAAGCTTCACAAAAAGCCCACAGAATTAAATTGAATTGTGACCCCACACTAAGTATCAATTAAGTTCATCATATATGAATATGCTGGGAATCGTATATGCAATATCTAGTAACAAATTGTAGAAACAACTCATATCACCTAAAAGCATAATATCAAAATGCCACAGAGCCTTGCGTATCTGACATGAATGTGGTCACCCCTGTTAAGCATCCATTCCCAGTCAGGCCCTTGTCTTCACTTAGATGTGTCCTAGATGAAGCCTAGCATGTACAACAATGGCATATGTCAACCAGAATACCGTCAGGATTACATAACCAAGTTATAAGTAAAACAATTAAAATGCTACAGTATCCAATCCAGGTTTCAGGAAAATTATACAGATAGCAAATCAAAAGTCAGTTGTTCCCAGCAGTAGATAACAAATTGGATTAAATATATGGGATTAATGGGTATCATACGCCATATGAGATAGGCTCTCATACTCCCTCTCACATAAAGCAACCAAGTACAAGCCCACATGGGCTTGTACTTGCTTGTACTTGGTTGCTTTATGTGAGAGGGCGTATGAGAGCCTATCTCATATGGCGTATGATAGCCATTATTCTCTAAATATATAGGACACAGTAATGAACACGGGAATACCCACCATTACAATCTCGGTAAGCACACACACATTGTCTACATGAACATGCATAAACATCAAATTGTAACAAATACACAAAAGTCATATGTCCAATCTGCAAGAAATGATACCGAATAGACAACAATAATACACGATGAAGATGCTAGACATGCGCATCTGCAGCAACCACAGCCAGGGTAGACGAAAAAATTGAGCTGAAGCTTGATACAAGTCCCTCAAGCATCTGGACTTAGTCTCTCTTCCCATTTGAAGGGGAGCAGATATGCTCCAACGTCCTTCCAAGAGATGGCAAGCAACCCCCTTCTTTCTCTGTGGGCGACTTACGATCTGGCTTCTTAGTATGAACAGTTTGCACAAGAGCCTCAATCTCCTCCTTTGCTCGTTCGAAAACACTTGGGCCTTTGACTTTGTCGATCGGTGTGTCAACATCAATGTCATTTCTCATCCCATGAGTTTCCTTGTGATCTGGCTCCTTTTTCGCATGAATTGTTACTACGAGAGCCTCAATCTCTTCCTTTGCTCGTTCAAAAATACCTGGGCCTTTGACTTTGTCGATTGGGGTGTCTTCATCAATGTCATTGCTCATCCCATGTGTTTCCTTGTGATGGGTCTTTTTCATATGAACAATGGCTTTAAACTCTTCCTTTGCTCTCCCAAACAAGTTTGACGACTTCAAATCATTGACTATCGAAATGTAAGGGGAAAAAAGATTCAAATTAGAACTATAGCCGGAAAATCAAAATACATAAAACCATGAGCAAAGAGCATACTTCCAATAATAAAAACTTGTTATAATCATAAGTACACATAGACTATTAGAACCCAAGCTGTTGGAGTTAGGATGGAGACTGCCGACATCCGTACAGAGGAGGCTGATGTTCGAGTTCGAGCGGAGGATGCGGGCATGGAAGAAGCAGATTCAAAATTCAAACCACTTGAATCGCCACCGCTCGATGAGATGAACGAGACCATCAAGACCGCTGATCAAGCTGGGAGAAGAATTAATCCTGGCCACTAGTCCGGGGTTCGATTTGAACTCAGTCGTTGATCGGAGAAGGAGTATCTAGTGGCGGTTAGTTTGTTATAAGTTAGTTAAAGTGATTGGAACTGTATAAATACATGTCGGTGTAAGAAGGAAACCATGTATGAACGATTCTGAAAATTCTCTCTCAATTTTCTCAATTTTTTTCTCATTTTTACTCACAAATCAATAAGAGTTTCATGTCTTGAATCCGCCATTTTTGCCGGAGTTCTTGCGTTCAGATCTTGTTGAGGCTTGGTCTTCAACAATTTGGTATCAGAGCAAGCAACGAAGCATGGGAAGAAGAAGAACCGGGGCGGAGGAGGTGAGCCCTTAGCCTGCTGCATGAGAAAGAGAGCCACATCCGGATCCTGTGCTCAAGATGCAAGGGGAGCGATCGGATGATTCCACTGAATGGATGAGTTCTTTTTCTCAACATGAAGATAGGACCAAGACGCTGGAGACGAAAATGGACTCCCAATTCCATTTTCTTCTGTCTCAGCTGCAGTTGGTCTTTGAGTAATCAAAATAAATCAGATACCCCGGTGGACAACCATGAAGTAGGATCAAAAAGTCGAGTGGAAGGAAGATGACACGATCCTAACACCAGCCATGGCAAGAATTCAGAGAAATGAGGTGAAGCTTTTTCTGCAACATTAGTTCTAAAGCCCGAGTTCCCAATTTACAATGGAGAAGAGAACGTGCTACCTTGGTTGAGTCAAGCACATCAACTTTTTGATTGCTATTCTACTCCTTCACTCAATTGGGTTAGAACATGTGCCTTCTATTTGAGGGGTGAAGCTTTCCAGTGATTTGAGTGGAGAAAAGTTAAAGTGGAAAATTTCTTTTGTTGGGAGAAATTTAAAGAGAAATTAGTGTCACGATTTGGCCCTACAGAGTTAGAAAAACCCTTCACAACTTTTTCCAATCTCAAACAAACCGGTACAGTGAGGGATTATCTTGGGAAGTTTCAACAGTTCACTGGATTATTGCTTAAATTGCCTGAAGAATATGTGCTGGACAAATTCATAAGAGGATTGAAGGATGAGATTCGCTTTGATGTGATGGCTGCAAGGCCTGAAACTTATAGGATGGCAGTACAACCAGCGAGAAGATCCTGCTAGAAAAAAAAGATCAAATTTTGCATTGAATCTTCTCCCTAAAGCTCATCCACTTCAACGTCAGGATCAGTCAAGGCAAGTATTACCCATGTCCCTAGAGGGAAGCTACTGACGCAAGAAGAGATACATGCGAGGAGAAAGAATAATCTTTGCTTTACTTGCAATGAGAAATGGGAAAGAGGCCATAGATGTAAAAAGCAATTATATATACTTGATACAGAGTGGGAGTCAGAAGCTGTAGGTGAAGAACAAGATGGAACGACTGACGAAGTGCCTCAAGAATTACAGGAAATTGTAGTAGAAGAGTCTCCCTATATTTCCATCCATGCATTGATAGGATTTCCAGCAACCCAGACCCTTAGTCTAAGGTATTTGATGTTATAGTGCCAAGTGGAGATAAACTTCAGGGATCAGGAATCTGCAAAAAGGTCCTCATACATTGCCAGGGTGTCCTGATTTCCACGAATTTACTGATACTACCACTGGGAGGGCAACAGGTTGTATTGGGCAACCAGTGGCTAAGGCAATTAGATGACATCATTTTCAACTTTAAGAAACTGCAAATGAGGTTCACTATGGATGGAAGAGAATGCCCTTGGCAGCGAATAATTCCTACAATTTCTCAAGTAGTGGATGAGAAGGAGATGAACAAAGTTTTTAGGAAACAGAGGGAAGGGTACTTGATCCAGCTTAATGTAAGTTCAGTTGCAATCTTTCTCTGGGGAGTTGAAGGAAATCCTTGACCAATTTCCTGAAGTGTTCCGTGAACTGAAGGGATTACCTCAATGAAGAGCTTGTGACCACAAAATTCCTGCAGAGATGGGGGCCAAGCCAATTTGTATTGGGCCATACAAGCATGCTTACTTAAGTCGGAAATAGAGAGGTAGGTGACATAAATGTTAGACGCTGGCATCATCCGACCAAGCTCCAATCCACATGCTTCACCCGTGGTGATGGTCAGAAAGGCAAACTCCAGTTGGCGAATATGTGTCGACTACAAATCCCTTAATCAACAAACTATCAAAGACAAATTCAATATCCCCATCATAGATGAGTTTTTGGACGAACTGTATGGAGCTCAATTTTTCTCCAAACTGGACTAGAGGTCAGGCTACCATCAAATCCGCATGTTCGGCGATGACATTTACAACATTTACAAGACATCGTTTCGTACACATGACATGCATTACGAATACCTCGTGATGCCGTTCGCCTTGAATGCACCCTCCCCCTTCCAATCTTTAATGAACTCTATTTTAAGGTGTATCTCCGAAGATTTGTTCTCGTCTTCTTTGACAACATTCTAATATATAGTAAGGATTGGCTATCGCACTAGAAGCATCTGCATTGTGTGCTACAGATTCTAAAGGAGCAACAGCTGGTGGTCAAATTATCTAAATGTTCTTTTGGACAAAAATTAGTAGAGTATTTGGGTCATGTAATCTCCAATCAGGGGGTGGCTGTGGAACCTAAAAAGATTGAAGCTATTTGGAATTGGCCCTTACCAAAGAACACCAAGGCAGTAGGGGGGGTTCTTGGGGCTTGTAGGTACTATCGAAAATTTATTCGGGGTTTTAGAGGTATTGCATCTCCTCTTACAAATTTGCTTAAGAAAGAAGGATTCACCTGGTGTCATGTAGCTCAAGAATCCTTTGAGAAGTTGAAGGGGGCTTCGACGATAGCTTCAGTTTTAGCTATGCCAAACTTCGACGATGAGTTTGTATTGGAGTATGATGCTTCTGGTAGGGGCATTGGGGCAGGCTGATGCAACGTGGCCAGCTCATTGTGTACTTAAGTACAAAACTCACAGGGAGGAACCTATTACTGTCTACCTATGAGAAGGAGCTCCTCGTCATAAAGTGACAAAATGGAGTCAGTATCTCATGGGGCCGAAGTTCACTATCCGCATATCACCAGAGCTTGAGACATTTGTTGGATCAAAAATTATAACATGCGATGCAGAGCAAGTGGTTAATGAATTTGCAATCTTACAATTATCGAGTAGAATATAAGCTTGGGAAAAAAAATCGGTCTACTGATAGCCTATCGAGAGAGATGGACAATAATGTTGACACCGAAGAAGATTATTGACCAATATATCACATATCAGCACCAGTGTGAATGGATACATGACATCAAGCAAATGGTGAGCATTGACTCTTACTACATGCAAATAGATGAGAAAATGCGACATGGAAACCTAGATTCACAGAAATACACCAAAGTGTATGGTGTTTATTATTACAGGGGGCGTACCCTAATCAGTCCAAGCTTGAAGAAGATCCAACAAGTTCTGCTCCAGGAATTCCACAGTTCAGCAATAGGGGGCACTCGGATGCCATAAGAATGCTCCATCGAATGAGGAAATCCTTTCATTGGATTGGAATGAAGTCGGACGTCGGGTAATTTATCTGAGAATGCGACGTCTGCCAGAGAAATAAAGCGCTTATTCGGGTCTTCTAGAGCATCTGCTTGTACCCACACAAGTATGTAAAAGTATTTCCATGGATTTTATCATTGGACTGCCCCTGTGCAACGGTTTCAGTGTGATTTATGTTGTGGTCGATAGACTGACAAAATATTCCCACTTATTTCCCCTTAAACACCCATTTACTGCCAAAATAGTAGCACATGTGTTCTTTGAGGGAGTCTTTAAACACCATGGGATTTCGACAACGATTGTCAGCAACAGAGATGCCATCTTCACTAGCCAATTTTGGACTGAACTCTTCAAGCTACAAGGTACTCTATTGGCTTACAGTTCTTCCTACCATTCCCAACCCAAAGCGATAGATAGACAGAAGTGACCAACCGAAGCTTAGACTGCTATATGCGTGCTTTTGCAGCCATAACCCAAAAGAATGGGTTAATTGGTTGCCACTAGTCGAATTCTGGTTCAATTAAACCTATGGAAGTTCAACCCAAATGACCCATTTCGAAGCTTTGTATGGTAGATCAGCTCCCACCTAAATTTCTTATGTCCCATATACTTCGCAAGTGGCAGCAGTAAAAGATGCCCTCTTCACACGAGAAGTAACTCTGCAACTTCTGAAGGATAATCTGGAGATGGTGCGAGAGAGGCTGCGACGTTATGCAGATAAGCATCGGTCAGAGTGTAATTTCCAAGTTGGGAATTTGGTCTACTTGACATTGCAACCTTACAGGCAATTCAGTGTGGCTATGAGGAAGACCCACAAGTTGTCTCTGAAGTATCACAGTCTGTATCGGATTCTGGAAAGAGTTGGAGAAGTTGCTTATATTCTTGAACTGCCTGAAACTGCCCACATTCACCCAGTTTTTCACGTCTCCCAGTTGAAGAAGAAGATTGGAGCTCGTACGGTCCTACAGGATAACCAGTCTAGTTATATTGAGGAGATCATCAATGAGCCTAAGGCTATCATTGATAGGAGAGTGGTGAAAATATGCAAAGATTTGGTTTCTCATGTTCTCATCAAGTGGAAGCAACGGCCTTTGGAGGAATCTAAATGGGAAGCGTATTGTGATCTGGTTCGAAGGTTTCCCGCATTTGACCTTGAGGCAAGGTCTCGAAATGGGGGAGTGATTGTTAGAACCCAAGCTGCTGGAGTTAGGATGGAGAGTGCCGACGTCCGAACAGAGGAGGCAGATGTTTGTGTTCGAAGGGAGGATGCGGGCATGGAAGAAGCAGATTCAAAGATCAAACCACTCGAATAGCCACTGTTGGATGAGATGAACGAGACCATCAAGACCGCTGATCAAGTTGGGAGAAGAATTAATCATGGCCACACGTCCGGGGCTCGATTTGAATTCAGCGTGATCGAAGTTAAACGGAGGGGCCTGCAGCCGTTGGCGTTCTTAACCAACTGAAGATACGCATTGTAGCTCTATTGAAGATGCGCACTGCAGCTTCATCTCTAACCGCTCGACGAAATGCCAACTAAGCTCTGCAACGGTTGTCTCGACGGCGATAGGTCTAGCGGTTACAATCTCCGGCGTAGTAAGGAGTATCTAGTGGAGGTTAGTTTGTTATTAGTTAGTTAGAGGGATTGGAGCTATATAAATACAGGCCGGTGTAAGAAGGAACCCATGTATGAACGATTCTGAGAATTTTCTCTCAGTTTTCTCCTCTCTTTTTTTTCATTTTTACTCACAAATCAATAAGAGTTTCATGTCTTGAATCCGCCATTTTCGCCGGAGTTCTTGCGTGGAGATCTTGATGAGGCTTGGTCTTCAACACAGACTGTAGTAAACAATGATCTTATCTAATTTTAGTGTTAAAAAGCTATGATTTTTCTGATTGAAAAACGAAAATAATAGACACTACATAGTTTTCAAGACTGAAAATTTCTAGCCATAGTTGTTCAATTCGAATAACCAATTATGTGCAATGACATTCTTTTCCCAACTAAGGAACATCAAATACTCTACGTAGGACATCATAAGGTTAAAATGAACAGCATTAATCTGAATGGGGCAAGAAGGACAATTTCGAATAATCAGTAAATCATATGATTGAAGCGTATATATAGATGTGCCCCCAACAAATTGCATCTAAAGACTCTAAATTTACCATGTAATTCTTCCCAAAAGTCAATGAAACAAATAAAAAATAAAAAATTGTGTTCCCAAGATAGAGGAATGTTGCTAGTGTTGAGAAATTAATCCAGAGAACTGAAGCTATGAGGAGTACAACTACAACCAAATCAATCAGCAACTCATAATTTTCCCAACAAAATAAATAGAAGGGAACGATACCTGATTCTGACTCAGCCATTTGTGAGGACACGCTGAGATAGATCAAACGCGGAGATTGAGAATGCGAGACAAGAAGAAGAAGAAAAAGAAAATACCATAAATATGATAGGACAGATTGTTGCCAGCGTAAAAATAAGAAAAAAATAAGATAAATTAGGGACAACGAATCGTTGCAAATTTGGTTGTCAGATCGATAACCAGTTGTAATAGCAAATCGAAGTGGAAAGAATACTTGGAGTGATATTTCGGCCGGCTGGGCCCCTGAACGCGGCCCATCCGTGTTGGGCCGGATATGAGTCAGGAAACTTGATTTGGTCTACATTCGGATGATTAAAGGGTAAGATCAGAAAAGGGTAATCATCATCAGATCGGGTTGGAGGTGGGCTGTGTTGTGCTGTATCCACAAAATTAACCAGGACATGGAGTGTATATGCCTAGAACACAAATCTGCTTGCGTATATGACATATGACACGATGGTGAATATGCACGCGTGTACGGCTATTATACATGAGGTATATTTCGACTTATTAGTATTATGACTTGTTGACGGGTAAATCCGTCAACAGTGAGTTGGATGTTGACGAGGACGCCTACAGTGACGTGGTGCTTCGTCAGCGGAATGGTGGTCAGCGGAAGATCGATCCCGGGCTGATGAGAGGAAGATCCGAGTTGCTGGGTTGAAGCATGATCTAACTCCGAGTTGTCTTCGTAGGTCTGCAACACAGAGAAATCGTCAAAGGAGTTGGATCTGGGTTCCGACCCAAATCCCCTTCGATGCTTAAGTCAGTGTATGACTAGTAAAGGCTCGGGGCATGTAAGTCCGACCAATTGGAAGGTCGTTTGATCACTGTCTCGCCAAGCTATGTAGAAAATATGAAGTAGGTGGAATGGATATTAAGTACTGGGCTACTTTAGGATCTTAGCCACCCTCTCACATTGCCTCAAAGAGTTCTTATAGGCCAAGTGTTGCATCGTAACCTCCAGGCTAAAAAAAAGTTGCCTCATCCTCGGCATTGATGAGGAGGCGTTTATGAAGAGGCATTCATTAGAGTAACGGTCATCATGAATGTTGTAACGGCCTGTATTTTTAGACGTGTTTGGAATCGTGCGTACCGGTATTTTATTTCAGTCGTTTGTATAATCTTTCGTCCATACGTTCTTGCTACGCGTCGACGCGAGTGCGCCTCTATTTTTATTTTTAGATTTTACAGTATCATAATTAATTGACTATCAAGTTTAAAAAATTACTTTAATTTAATTATCATTACAATTTGCTAATCACGTTTAACTTTTACTAATTACCCTAATTAAACATCACATGTCGGCAGCCCCTCAATTTGATAAACGTGTGATTTACTTTTCTAAACTTAGTCTAAGCTAACCTAACCCTTTTAATTTCCATTTACTAAATAATTAATGCAAGCTTAACATTTCAAAACTCAGCTCACATTTTGAAGGCAGATTCATTCCCCTTGCTTAAGTCAACAACAAAATAAATTCCCATCTAAATCAAAAACCTAACCTATTTGACTAATGTTAGGCATGTCCCCTGCTAATCTTCTTAAGGACTGCCATTGTGTTCTTCCCTGCAACTGCAAACCCATCATCCCGTCTACTCCTGAATCCTCCATCAATCAGCACCGAATCAGTTTCCCAAACAAATTTCACCAAAATCAAACCCATCAGCTTCCCAAATTCTTCCTGTTACGCCTATTTGGCCGAAGCCCGAAAGACACAAGCCCGGAAACCCAACTACTGATCAGACGCCCACCTGCGCTATCCGGCCCGCCCGACAAGGCCCAATAGGGGACCCCCAAGTATCGATCCGACCCGACCCTGATAGCGCGCTGGCCACTCGCCCACTCCTGCGATAACCGCTCCCCCAGACCCGTGATCATTTAAGGGCCGTTATGGGGAGGAGCCAGGGGGGGCGTAGGAAGCGGCGAAGGTGCGGGTTGAGGGGGCACGATTGAGGGCGGACATGAGGCGTGAGTCGTGGGCAGACTCGGTGGGAGGTCAATAAGAGGGCTAGGAGGACGACAGAACAAAAGACGGCATCTCAGGTATCCAAAACCTAAGGTACTCCATCAACGACCTAGTTCCCCCATTTCACCTCCTTCCTCCCCCACTCGCGCCGTGAGACGCCGTACCGATCTCCTCTCGAGTCGTACCGTCTCCGCCGGGCCTCCTCTTTCAGATCACTGTCTGACTTAGGCATCGGAGGGGTTTTGGCCGGAACCAAGGTCCGGCCCCCCTGACGAGTGTTCTCGTCTACGCAGGAGGATATCCAATCCACGGGCCGAGGCTTCCCCTCCGCCCCTCGCCGACCACGCAACCAGTTGGACGATCGAGGCTTCCCCTCGTCGTCCGACCGCCGAGGCCGAGCACAACCGACCGAGGCCGAGCGTCTCAACCCAGGCCGAGGCTTCCCCTCGCCCTACCGACGACCGAGGACCCCGATTCGACCCAGCCGACACGCTCCACGTCGTCTGCAGATCCGACTCGAGCCTCATCTACACCAACTCGACTCACCCGAGGGACCCAAGCGGGCCCCTTGACTACGTTGACCGGGTTGTCCACGGTCAACGCTTTTGTAGTGAGAAAACACTCTGAAACATCTGGCGTCGTCTGTGGGAACGAACTGTCCCACGAAGAAACAAACCACACCTGCAATGCCGCGTCTTCACCCGTCTCGACGAACAGAGAGCAAGGCTTTGACGCGAAGCGACCGGGCCCGCCATCGTTGGCGAGAGTGGGCCCGGGCCCGACGCGAGGAGGATCACGAGGAGAGGGCCGGGAGACCCTCACCATCCCCACCGGTCGGGAGACCAAGCACGTCTGTAACGGTGCGCAGCTCGGACGCAGCTTTGGTGGTGTCGGTGATCATCGACACAACCATGGTACGTCGACTGCTCGTCGACACCGGCAGCTCCTGTGACGTCCTCTTCATGTCAACCCTGGAAAAGATGGGGCGGCGGAAGGAAGACTTACGACCTCGTTCGGGTCCCGTGGTGGGATTCACGGGTCATTCCACCCCCATCATCGGCACGATCCACCTCCCGGTAACGCTCGGAGGCCCACCAGACTCGGTGACCTTGGCGGTGGAATTCATCGTGTTGGGGATCGGGTCGGAATATAATGGGATCATCGGCCGGCCCATACTCAACGCCATCGGCGCGATGGTCTCGACCCTCCATCAGACTGTCAAGTTCCGAACGCCCGGGGGGATAGGGCAAGTTGAAGGCGACGCGGGGAGACCGAGTACCTGCTATCAACTGGCGGAGGAAGGTCCCGAAGATCGTCTAGCCGACCGAATGGCCGCCCTCGACTTAAGGGGCGGGCCGAGGCCCACCCCTGTGGAGGAGCAAGAGCAGATCCCGGTCACAGACGTCGAGGGCCGGTTCGTCTCAATTGGGAAAGGGCTAAGCCACGACATGAGGGACCAACTGGTCGAGTGCCTGGAGGCGAACCTAGACATCTTTGCTTGGTCACCAGAGGACATGCCCGGTATAGATCCCCAGGTGATCGTCCACCAGATCAACGCCGACCCCAACTTCAGGCCGGTCAGACAGAAGAAGCGGAACCTGGGCGGCGAGAAGATGAAGGCGGCCTCTGAGGAAGTGGAGCGTCTCCTCGACGCCGGCTTCATACGGGAGGTCTGGTACCCGGAGTGGCTGTCGAACGTGGTGATGGTCAAGAAGCCCAACGGGAAGTGGCGCATGTGCGTGGACTTCAGTGACCTCAACAAGGCCTGTCCTAAGGATAGCTACCCCCTGCAGCGCATTGACCACCTGGTGGACAACGCCTCGGGGTACGAGATGCTCAGCTTCATGGACGCCTACTCAGGGTACAATCAAGTCCAGATGGATCCCCGGGACGAAGAGATGACAGCCTTCACGACGGACCGGGGAACATACTGCTACAAGAAGATTCCCTTTGGCCTGAAGAATGCTGGGGCCACCTACCAGAGAATGGTCAACAAGGTTTTTAGCTCCCAGATCGGGAGGAACCTGGAAGTCTACGTCGACGACATGCTTGTCAAGTCAAGACAACCGGAGGACCACATCGCTGACCTTCGGGAGACCTTCGAGCGGTTGCGGCGACACCACATTCGACTCAACCCCACGAAGTGCACGTTCGGGGTAAGATCTGGCAAATTCTTGGGGTTTATGATAACTAACCGTGGCATTGAAGCTAATCCTGACAAGATCGAGGCGCTGATCAACATGCATGAGCCGACGACGATCAAAGAATTGCAGAGGCTGAATGGGCACATCGCAGCCCTGGGGCGATTCCTTTCCAAATCGGCCGAAAGATCGCTCCCCTTCTTCAAGGTCCTGAGGAAAGCGATTGCGGAACCTTCAGACAATAGGAAGGCGATACTATGGGACGAAGACTGCTCCAGGGCGTTCGCGGATCTCAAAGAATATCTCCGCAGCCCGCCTCTCCTGTCCAAGCCACGAGAAGGGGAGTCGCTGAGCCTTTACCTGGCGTGCGCAGAGGAAGCTGTGAGTTCGGTGCTGATCCGGGAAGACGGCGGGGTGCAGTGGCCTGTGTACTACACGAGCCGGATCTTAAAGGGGGCGGAGGTGCGGTACACGCCCATGGAGAAACTGGCGTACGCCCTCGTCCTCTCAGCACGAAGGCTCCGACCCTATTTCCAAGCCCACACCATACTCATCCTGACCGACTCACAACTGGAGCAGAACCTCAAGAGATTCGATCGAATGGGGAGGATGCTGAACTGGGGGGTGGAATTGAGCGAGTTCGACCTCCGGTTCAAACCGCGCACGGCCATCAAAGGGCAGGCACTGGCCGACTTCATCGCTGAGTGCACGACGGAAGGAAATGGCCCCCCGGTAGAAGAAGACCCGACAACGGTAATTGCCCAACCCTTGTCCTTTCTTTCGGCTGACCACCTCCAGCCAGGAATTCCAGGAGCGTGGATAGTCCATGTGGACGGATCGGCCACACAGTCAGGAGGCGGGGCGGGGATTGCGATCCGGTCTCCGGAAGGGAACGTCGTGGAATACGCGTTGCGGTTCGAGTTCCCGGCCACCAACAACGTGGTAGAATACGAAGCGGTGATCAACGGCCTGAAACTAGCCCGGGAGCTTGGGGCCGAATCTGTGCGCCTCCTCAGCGACTCGAAGCTCATTGTCAACCAACTTCTGGGAAGTTACGAGGCGCGGGAGGAGACAATGCAGAGGTATCACGCCGTCGCCAAAGCTGCGCTCTCCTGGTTCAAGAACACGGAAGTCTTGCATCTTCCGCGGTCGGAGAACGCACGGGTGGACGCGTTGTCGAAACTAGCCTCGTCCTCGCCTAAGGAGCTGGGCTGCACCATCTACGTGGAGAACCTGCAGTCCCCCAGCACGGAGGAGCAGGAGGTGATGGCAATCGACCAAAGTCCCACCTGGATGGATCCGATCATTCGGTACCTCACTCATGGGGAAGTGCCGACGGACTGGGACGAGCGTCGGACCCTGGAGAGGAAGGCGCTCCGATACATGATCCATGAGGGGACGCTCTACCGGAGGCGCTGGACGAAGGCTGATGTCCTCCCGTACCTGAAATGCATCGGACCGCAGGAAGCCGACTACATCCTGCAGGAAGTTTACGAAGGGATCTGTGGAAATCACCACGGGGGCAAGGTAGTTGCATAAAAAATCTTGAGGGCGGGATACTACTGGCCGACCCTGGTACAAGACGCAACGAGCTACGTCCAAAAGTGCCAGGAATGTCAGAGGTACACCCACCACTCCTCAGTTCCCCCATCGGAGCTCATCCCTATCGTGAGCCCCGTCCCCTTCGCGAAATGGGGGCTCGACATCCTCGGACCGTTTAAACCGGGCCGGGGGGCAGCGGAAGTATCTGATAGTGGCGGTGGACTACTTCACCAAATGGATCGAGGCGGAACCGTTGGCCACCATCACATGGAAGAAAGCGAAAAGCTTCGTGTGGACTTCCATCATCTCCAGATTCGGAGTCCCCCGGTCTATCGTCACAGACAACGGGAAACAGTTCGACTCCGCTGGGTTCAAAGACTTCTGCGCAGAATGGGGAATCAAGCTTCTCTTCGCCTCTGTAGCACACCCCCAGACCAATGGGATGGCGGAAGCGGCCAACAAGTGTATCATAGAGCCCCTCCGGAAGAAGGTGAAGGACGCCGAAGGAAGCTAGCCGGAAGAGCTCCCCGGGATACTCTGGTCATACCGGACGACCCACAAGGAGGCCACCGGCGAGACCCCGTTCATGCTTGCCTATGGGGCCGAGGCAGTGGTACCGGTCGAGTTGGGCGAGGAATCTCTCCACCTCAAATACTTTGACGAAGACAGGAACTCGCAGGGTCTGGAGCTCAGCCTGGAGCTCCTCGGTGAACGACAGGAACAAGCCCTGGCCACCATCATCCGCCAGAAGCAGAAGGTGGCCCGATACTACAATGCTCGGGTCAGGGGTCGAAGCTACCACCTGGGAGACCTGGTCCTCTGGAAAGCCGGCTTCAACCCGGATACCGCTCGCAAGGGGAAGCTCGCGGCTAAATGGGAGGGGCCCTACAAAGTCATCGAGGTCCTCGGACCTGCGACTTACCGTCTAGCCAATATGGAGGGGAGGATTCTCACTCACACATGGAATGCGGAACATTTACGCAAATACTTTCAATAAATGTATCTTTTCTTGCGAAATAAATTTATTTTGAATTCGTTCCTTTCCAGATAAACAAAAAAGATGTACAGACGGACGCACGAAGAGGCCGAGGGGCATTCCCCTCCCTCATTCATCTCCAGGGGCACCTGTGGGGCCACCAGCTGGCAGCCCACTTGGGTCATCCCCCACCTTCCGTTCGGCGTCAGGGTACACCCGGAGATCCTCGAAGTTGACCACCGAGAGTGGGAACTTCTTTTGGATCTCGGGCTGACACCGGGTGAAACCCTTCTCGAACGCCTCCGCCAAGGCGGTCTCAACGAAGGAGGTGGCATACTTGGCCACGGCATCCTGAGCGATCCGGGCCGGATCCACCTCCTCGAGCCCGCGCACCCGGGCCTCTAAGGTCTCGATCTGGCGTCGGTGCTCCGCCCTCTCCTTCTCGATCTCCCGGGATCTCTAGCCGAGTTGAGCAAGGAGAACCCTCACCTGCTCCTCCGCTGCTTCCAGACGATCGGGGAGCTCCAGGGCCTCGGGGGCAGCAACGGAGGCGGGGATCCTTTTGGCTTCCCCAGACGTGCCGGCATCTCTCAAAAGCTCGGTGACCCGCGCCTCGGCCTCTGACTTCGCAGTCAGGGCCAAGGCCCTTTCCCAGTCCACCTCCTCCAAGGCAGAGGACAGCTCAGCTACGCGGGTCTCCCAAGACCTGACCCGCACCTCCTCTAGCTGACCTGCCTCTCCTTCCTCACCATGGGCCTCAAGATCTCGCCCGGCAGCGGACTTGGCTTTGGGAAGCGCCGCAAACTGACGCCTCATCGAGAGACCCACCGAGGACAACTGCACCAAGGCAACAAAAGTAAGACAGCGAGAGCAGCTGGAGGAAGGACGAGCAGAGGCACTCTACCTGTTGGCCGGCCTGAATCACGAAGGTGGCCAGACAATCACCTCTAACTCCGTCCAACGCAGCCTGATCGGGAGGGAGGCAACTATTCTCGGCCACTCGCGCGGCGGCTTCGCGGCTCGAAAACACCGATTCTTTCTCCCCTACCGGGAAGCGTGGACGAAGAAGACCCTCGTCCGACGAAGGAAACTCCCCCGGGTTGGAGCGGAACGCGCCCAGATACCGATCGTAGGCATCATGGAGAGAGCCGTCCGGGAGAGGCGAAGGGCCGACCCACGGCCAGGCAAGCTCGACAGGGACGGGTTGGGGCTGATCCGCGGGCGGCAGGGCATCAACTTCCTCGACACCTTCACGGACCCTCTTGGAAGACACCAACAAGGGGACGGAGGGGGACGGCCCCTTCTTCCTTTTTGAGCCCCCAGTCGAGGCCACGGCCCGCTGCTTCTTCCGGACCTCCAGCACATGATCCCTCCTACGCGGATCGGGATCTGGGGCCTGCACATGAGCGCCGTCGGGAGAAAGACCGGGAGGGAATCCACCTGCACTCAAGGGAGAAATGAGAGACCAGGCAGAGCCCAGGCAACCTCGAATGGCGAATACTCGGAGAGCTTACCCAAGGGCCACACCGTCTTACGCAAGTTATGGTCACTAAAGAGGACGTCGACCGACCGCTCCATCGCAGGAATCGCCAGCATGTCCTTCGCCGTCTGCTGCTCAGCGACAGTCGGCTCACCCAGATTGAGGATGACGTCGCCGGCCGACTCCCACCGAACCGGGAAAGGTACACTCGACGGGAACGTGACAAACACGTATTCCCCCTTCCAGCGTTTCAGGGAGCTCGGCAACCCCAACACCAGGGTCATCTTCGGGCGGGCGCTGATGTAAATCCACGCCCCCGATTGGTGGTGACTCAGGTGGTAGAACTGGGCGAAGAGACGAAGAGAGGGCGCCACTCCCCTCAGCATGCAGACGACGACGAACCCGACGAGGAGCCCGATGGCATTGGGGCAGAATTGGCACAGGCACACGTTGTGGGCCTGGAGGAACTCAACGATGAAAGGGTGGAGCGGGAAACGAAGCCCAAAGCGGAAGCACTTCTCGTATATTCCAACCTCGTTGGGACCGGGAAGGCAGATCCGCTCGTCGGGCCTAGGGGCACGAGCCGAGTAGGGTGGAAGCAGATAGGCGGAGCGCATGCTCCCGATGGCGGTGGCGCAGATCGACGAAGGCCACGACAAGACCTCTGGGGGCACCCCTGAAAGTTCACCCCCGTGCCGACGAATCGTTGAAGGTGGGCTGCCCGCCAGGCCGGGAGCATCGTCGCGCTCCGGACGACCCGAACCCGTGGCAGAGGAAGACGACATAAGGTAGAGCTTAGGCAGAATCGGGATCAGCGCAAAGAAGGAAACGACAGAATGGCGGCTCACAACCCACTCGGCTTCTCAACTTAAGACGACCCCGCGAGCGGTGGGGATCAGCTTACAGCAACACGTGGCGGCATCAGAGAACCAATGACGCTTCGGAGCCCGCGCCTTAAAAGTATTGAACTGACCAACGCATGATGACGACTAATAAATGAGTCGGCATCAACTGACGAGCCTGTCAAAGTCGGCGGAAGTCACATCGGCCGAGCCGAACCGGCCGAGGCCGATCGACCCGACCAATGGGGGCAATTGTTACGCCTATTTGGCCGAAGCCCGAAAGACACAAGCCCGGAAACCCAACTACCGATCAGACGCCCACCTGCGCTATCCGGCCCGCCCGACAAGGCCCAATAGGGGACCCCCAAGTATCGATCCGACCCGGCCCTGATAGCGCGCTGGCCACTCGCCCACTCCTGCGATAACAGCTCCCCCAGACCCGTGATCATTTAAGGGCCGTTATGGGGAGGAGCCAGGGGGCGTAGGAAGCGGCGAAGGGGCGGGTTGAGGGGGCACGATTGAGGGCGGACATGAGGCGTGAGTCGTGGGCAGACTCGGTGGGAGGTCAATAAGAGGGCTAGGAGGACGACAGAACAAAAGACGGCATCTCAGGTATCCAAAACCTATGGTACTCCATCAACGACCTAGTTCCCCCATTTCACCTCCTTCCTCCCCCGCTCGCGCCGTGAGACGCCGTACCGATCTCCTCTCGAGTCGTACCGTCTCCGCCGGGCCTCCTCTTTCAGATCACTGTCTGACTTAGGCATCGGAGGGGTTTTGGCCGGAACCAAGGTCCGGCCCCCCTGACGAGTGTTCTCGTCTACACAGGAGGATATCCAATCCACGGGCCGAGGCTTCCCCTCCGCCCCTCGCCGACCACGCAACCAGCTGGACGATCGAGGCTTCCCCTCGTCGTCCGACCGCCGAGGCCGAGCAAAACCGACCGAGGCCGAGCGTCTCAACCCAGGCCGAGGCTTCCCCTCGCCCTACCGACGACCGAGGACCCCGATTCGACCCAGCCGACGCGCTCCACATCGTCTGCAGATCCGACTTGAGCCTCGTCTGCACCAACTCGACTCACCCGAGGGACCCGGCCCCTTGATCACGTTGACCGGGTTGTCCACGGTCAACGCTTTTGTAGTGAGAAAACACTCTGAAACACTTCCCAAAATCAATACCCCCAAATCAAACACAAACTGATTTTAAATAAGTAATCAAAAGAGGAAAAAAATAAACCCAAATCAAAATAACTTCAGATCCTTCTCTCCTCCAACCCCATCTCTTTCTCGTGCTCCCCCTCACCGGAGGACAGCCACCGCCGTACCCGCAGCCTCCCCGCGCGTGCCTGCCTCCTTCCAGCGGCCACTGCAGCCCTACCGTGCCACCAGGCCGCCGTGCAACCCGTCGGAGAGCCGCCGCCGTGCCATGCCGCCCTTGCGCGCCGCCGTGCGCCGTCCCCCTCCCCCGGTGCGTGAGTTCCCCAGGTAAAACAAAGCATGAAGCAGTGCTAGTCCTAGTGGGTCGAAGTAAATCTTTTAAAGTCCTAGGCACTCCAGGTTGCACATTATTCTCGTTATTGTTGCTAAAATTTTCATCCATATTATTATTAGCCATATCAAAACGTCGAGTCAACCTATGTGTCCTAGGAGTCCTATGCCACATACACTAGCACAAATATTTTTTTTATATTATATGAAAGCAAACAAAAGTTTATATACAATAAAGTGGAAGGATCTCACCGAAGGTCCTCTGAATGAAATAAACCGTAGTAACAAACCGTTCTCCCCGGCAACGGCGCCAAAAACTTGGTGGGCTCCGAAAGGTGCTTCTCTCAAGCGCAAGAGTCCGTTCAAGTAGTAAAATCTGGGAGTCCAGATGTCGAATCCTCGGGAGAATCTGTTGATACCACAAGTCCAAATCAAATAGAGTAACTACGAATAAAATCTAAACACTTTAATAGTGATGGTGAAGGTGGTATGAAAAGTGTGGTGATGGAATTGTTACGTGCGATCAATGCAAACAACGAACTCTAATTCGTGAAAAATAGATATAAAAAGCATGTACATGGCATGGGTTCATTAGGATCAGCGAATCGTAAGCTTTGGTTGATCAAGTATAACTCAACGAAACCTCCTTTTGGGAGCAAATCGTCGGAAGATATCCTTTTGGGAGTTAACGCATCAATTCTAATAATATATCGCTAAAGTTGTAAACGTATATATGAAGTATGAACCTCTCTTTTGGAGAGATCAAATCTCACCCTTGTGGGGTGATCATCTACTAGAACAATTCTTTTGGAATTTGTAAAAGTGGATTTAAGAACGACGATTAAACTTTAGCGAATATAGCGATTAAGCGCAAAAATACAACCAAAGAATACGATTCACATCACCTAATTAATCCATACCATGCACATAAAATATTTAGCTACTCATGGTGCAGAAATACACAATTTTCAGATTCAAATTCATAAGTTTATTAGCAAAATACGGAAGTTTAGAGGCAAAATACAAGCTAAAACACCCAAATACAAGCTAAAGTTGAAGAAAATATCACCAATTATCTCTGAAAAGTCTTCAAAACTCTCTGGAAATTAGAAACTAGGCTCTGGAATTTTACAGAATTTTTGCAGAAGAAAATACGGCTCCTAAGTGCTCCAATACGCCAATTATACGCCCAAAAACCCTAGAATACGCTTAAATAATAAGATTGCGGGTTTATTGGGCTTAACGGGTTCGAACCCGCACAGTAGTCGCACCCGAACGGATCTCGACCGCACATCTGGAGCGGATCAAACAACAGCCGTCCATCGTTGCGGGATCTAACCTCCGCTCGACACGTGGCCGCCCAAATCGGATCCTCTCGCATCCGCTCGCAAACTCCGGGCGGAGTCGATCGTGGCCGTCGGATGATGGATCGACGGTTATCGCGTGGCCACGTCGCCCACTGCGAATTCGATTTCGTTTCGAATTCGAACTCGTTCTGCGCCGTCCGATCTTCGATCTGCGGCCCTCAACGCGCCACGTCGCTCGTTTCTGAGTTCGAATGCGGGGTAAATCGCGTCCGTAAGATCTCGATCGGGCGGCTCTGTGATCGCCGCGTCGCCCGAAGAATTGTTGTGTTCCGCTTGATTTTGGGCGACGATGCTGTCCGTCCGATGGAGAATAGACGCCCCAGATAATCCCACGTGTCCCGCTTGGAAGCCCAGCTACTCCGCTTGCGTTGCCTCGACGTGCTCCGTCGGATCTCGATCTGACGGTCAGATGAATGCCACCTCGTCCGCTTGATCTCGTCCGTTAGTGCGAGCGGGAGCCGTTAAGATTAGACCACGTGGCCTTTGAGATTCGTGCGTCTACCGTATATCTGTATTTACTTGCGTATTTCCCCCATTTAAATGGTATTCTGCATTCAAAAATACACAGTAATTAGCACAGATCTCAGAAAAATACAAATAAATATTCGTTGGAATCGTGAGATCGAGACGATGCTAAGAAAAATATAAAATGTGCAGAATTGCATCGTTAAATGCTGTTTTGTGCTCAAATAGTGTGTTTTCTCCAATAAATAAATGTGTAGAAAATACGTCTGTACTAGAGACCAATATAGCATCACATGAGCACAAAATTGGGCTAAATGGGGGGTCAAATACGCAATATTGAACCCAAATCACACCCCCCAACTAGCGTTTTGCTAGTCTCTAGCAAAAAGAGCGATTAGAAATACGCCTAGATCACCTTATCAGATCTCAAATCATTCACCACCATACTACAACGACAAAAGAGATATCCAAACACTAATATCAATATTTCAAACTCATCAAGTAATGGTACTTGTGGGTTTTCAAAAAAAAAATGAAAGTCAAGCATCTCAAATGGTTATAAAATAGACTCTAATTCACTATCAATTACTTCATAGCTCATAGTACTCAAAATCAATGGCCCACACCGTTCAATCAAATATTTTAACTTGGAGCGTAGATGGTTCATGCAAAGCAAGCATCAAAAGTAGGATGGTATCAAGACATACACACGTCAATCTTTATTCATAGGAACTCACACCACATCTTGCGTTTTCTTTAAGCGTTGGAAGTTCTCTTGCTTCGCTAATCATGCACACTTATTCTCTATGTTCTTTCACTTCTTTTTTTTTCATAGTTCCGCGTAACGCGCATCAAGCAACATTCGCAGAAAAGTATATAACTTGGATCGCTCCATCAAATAATTGAGGTTCCGGTCAATGGCTCCCAAATCAGACGATAATAGGGCATTAGGCCAAGAAGGACCCCTCGGACTGTACTACTCGAGCCAACCAAGTTATTTCTTTAATAGCACATTTATTCATTCTTTCCTTCCTCATTCATCTCATTTTTTCTTCGTTTGTGTGTGCATAAACAACGTGGCAAAATAACTTCCTCTTCTTTAATTGTTCACAAGAATGTGTATCCTAATCATTTCAAATGACGTGGTACGTTTTTCTACCCAAAATCACACCAAGCATGCAAATGGCAATGATTACGAGATAAAAAAACAATGCTCCAGTTAATTTATGAATTATTGGTACATGAACTTTGGTGTGTACCAATGAAAGCATACCACTTGCTAATCCATAATTTCTAGGTTCATTAAGTCATCAATTAATCTTGCCATTGAGATGTATAAAAAGAAACTCACCACAAGCACTCAAATTCATGTAAAATGAGATTGAAATGTTGAATAATAGTGATGGGGAAAATAAATCACGAGTGTACGGTGGTGAATAAATATCGAGAAATTTCATCACATGAGGGTCATTTCTAGGTAAAGATAGACTTTGGTGATATTTTCTTAACTCAAAAATTTTTTCAATGCAAAAAGGGAACTAAATAAAATCCTAAAAGAAAAGGACAAAGAAAATAAAATCCTAAAAAAAGCAAAAAATAAAAAAAAGAAAAGTCCTAAAAGTTATTTCCCTCCCCCCAACTTAAAATAGACATTGTCCTCAATGTTAGGAAGAGGGAATCATGGAAAGAACACACCTGATTAGTTCCCACCCAAAGGTGGGTCTGTGAGATCCATGGTGCTCGCTTCCTTGGTCCAAGGCTCGTGAAAATGCTTCAATCGTTGGCCATTCACCTTGAACTCACTTCCATCTTTCTCATTTAGTAAGAGCACAGCGCCATGTGGGAAAACTTCTTTGACGACGAAAGGTCCATACCACCTAGAGCGAAGCTTCCCAGGAAAGATGTGTAGCCTGGAATTGTATAGGAGTACTTTTTGGCCTGGGGTGAACTCCCTCCTCAAGATCATCATGTCGTGGACGGATTTCATCCTCTCTTTTGAAATTTTAGCGTTGTCATACGCATTTCTCCTCAACTCCTCCAGCTCCAACAATTGCAACCTGCGAGAAGAAAAAGAGACATCAGTATCAAAATTCATTTTCTTTATAGCCCAATAAGATCTATGCTCTATCTTAACAGGTAAGTGACAAGACTTTCCAAATACAAGACGGTACGGTGACATCCCCAAAATTGTTTTGTAGGCCGTCCTGTAAGCCCACAATGCTTCAGGTAAGCACAAACTCCAATCTTTTCTTGATGGATTCACCGTTTTCTGCAAAATTCCTTTGATCTCTCTATTTGCCAACTCTGCTTGGCCATTGGTTTGGGGGTGATACGGAGTAGAAACTTTATGTGTGACCCCAAACCTCTTCATTAAAGTAGCGAACATGCGGTTGCAAAAATGAGACCATCCATCACTGATCAAGGCCTTGGGCACTCCAAACCTAGAGAAAATGTTCTCTTTAAGGAACTTAAGCACAACGGAAGTGTCGTTCAACCTGCAAGGAATAGCTTCCACCCATTTAGAAACATAATCAATACAAACCAAAATATAAGCATATCCAAATGAAGATGGGAAAGGTCCCATGAAGTCTATGCCCCAACAATCAAATATTTCAATCTCTAAAATGGGGTTTAGAGGCATCATGTTACGTTTAGTAATACCCCCTAATTGTTGGCATGCAGCACAAGTCTTGCAATAATGAAATGTGTCTTTAAACATAGATGGCCAATAAAAGCCACATTGCGAGATTTTTGCCACAGTTTTGTTCGCTGAAAAGTGTCCACCACATACTCCATCATGGCAAAATTGTATCACACTGGTTATTTCATGATCAGGAATGCATCTCCTAACAATTTGGTCACTACAGTATTTATATAAGTACGGATCATCAAAGAAGAAATATTTTACCTCGTACTTGAACCGTTTAAAGTCTTGAAGAGACCAAGTGTCAGGGGTCTTACCAGTTACCAGATAATTAACGATATCAGCATACCATGGAGAGGTGGAGACGCTAAAAAGATGCTCGTCAGGGAAGGAGTCCTTCAAAGGCACATCCGCTGAATCAAGGCCTACTGTCAAACGTGATAAATGGTCAGCTACTAGATTCTCCACGCCTTTCTTGTCCTTGATTGTGACATTGAACTCCTGCAACAATAAAATCCATCGTATCAATCGAGGCTTAGCATCTTTTTTAGACAATAAATATTTTAAAGCAGAGTGATCAGTATATATCAAAATTGGTGATCCCAAAATATAGCTCCTGAATTTTTCCAACGCAAAGACTACTGCCAGCAACTCCTTCTCTGTTGTTGTATAATTCCTTTGAGCGTCATTTAATGTCTTGCTAGCGTAGTAAATCACTACTGGAACTTTGTCTTTTCTTTGGCCCAGGACTGCACCAACTGCGTAATTGCTTGCGTCACACATTATTTCAAATGGTAGGGACCAGTCTGGCACCTGTAAAATAGGAGCAGAAATCAGCAACTTCTTTAAAGTTTCAAAAGAAAGTTGACACTCAGGTGTCCAAATAAATTCCACATTTAAAGTAAGTAAGTTACAAAGAGGGCGAGATATAGCGCTAAAATCTTTGATGAACCGCCTATAAAATCCTGCATGTCCCAAAAATGATCTGATGTCCTTCACGCATTTAGGACTTGGTAGCTTCTCAATTACTGCTACCTTGGTTCTGTCTACCTGTATACCATCTTTAGAAACCAGGTGACCTAGGACAAGTCCCTCTGTGGTCATAAAATGACACTTCTCCCAATTCAATAGGAGGTTATTTTCAATGCACCTGTCAAGAACAAGAGCCAAGTTAGCTAAACAATCATGAAAAGAGCTACCATATACTGAAAAATCATCCATAAATACCTCAACAATTTTCTCAACCATATCATCAAAAATACTGAGCATGCATCGCTGAAAAGTAGCTGGAGCATTACATATACCAAACGGCATTCTTTTAAATGCAAAAGTACCAAAGGGACAGGTAAAAGTGGTCTTTTCCTGGTCCTCAGGTGCAATCTCAATCTGATAATAACCTGAATAACCGTCTAGAAAGCAATAATATTCATGTCCAGCTACCCTCTCTAAAATTTGGTCAAGAAATGGAAGAGGGAAATGATCTTTTCTAGTTTGGGAGTTCAACTTCCTATAGTCTATGCACATCCTCCAACCTGTGGTGGCTCTAACTGGGATAAGCTCATTATTCTCATTTTTAACCACGATGAGGCCAGACTTTTTTGGAAACAACCTGTGTAGGGCTAACCCACTTGCTGTCAGAAATAGGATAAATAATGCCTGCATCCAATAATTTTAAAACCGCGCCTTTCACCACTTCTTTTAATGTTGGATTTAACCTACGTTGCATTTCTCTAGTGGGTTTGGCGTCATCCTCTAAATAAATGTGATGCATGCATACAATAGGGCTTATACCTTTAATGTCAGCAATGGACCAACCAATAGCACCTCTATGTTTCCTCAGCACATCAAGTAATGAGCTTTCCTGCTCTAAAGAAAGTTTAGAAGATATTACCACAGGGAAGCTGTTTTCATTGCCAAGAAAAGCATACTTAAGATAGTCAGGAAGTGGCTTCAACTCTGGCTTTGGATCCTCCACCTCAGATGAAATTTGAATTGATGCATTGGTGGCAAAGCCTCGAACCTAGGCTCCCATACCGCATTGAGCTCCTTCACGTTCTCCTGCACAAAAGATATGTCATCAAAATCACCAATAAAAGTCTCAACAATAGAAGCATCATCACAAAATTCAGAACAAATGTAATCATCCACCAACGAATCAATCATATGCACCCTCTCAATCTCATCATCCACATGTGGCAACTTGCAAGTATTAAAAATATTCAAGTCCAAAGTCATGTTGCCAAAAGTTAGTTTCAGTTGACCATCTCTACAATTTATTAAAGCATTGCATGTCGCTAGGAATGGTCTACCTAGGATGATAGGAGTAGCATTGGCAGTTTGGGGTCCCTGGATGTCTAGAACTATAAAGTCCGCGGGGTAGTAAAATTTGTCCACCTGAACGAGGACATCCTCAATGCATCCCTTTGGAACTTTAATAGACCTATCAGCTAGTTGCAATATAACAGATGTAGGCTTTAGCTGTCCTAACCCAAGCTGCATAAAAATAGGATATGGCAATATATTGACACTAGATCCTAAATCCAATAAAGCATTTCCAATTTTCTTAGTGCCAATGGTGCAAGTGATGGTGGGTGATCCAGGGTCTCTAAATTTAGGTGGTGTATTTTGTTGCACAATAGAGCTAACCTGTTCAGTCAAGAATGCTTTCTTTTTCACATTTAACTTTCTTTTAACAGTGCACAAATCTTTCAGAAATTTAGCATAGGCAGGTATTTGATTAATAGCATCAAGCAATGGAATATTGATCTGGCACTTCTGAAAAATTTCACGAATTTCAGTTTGATACTTATCTTTGCTTTTCTGAAGTAGCCGATGAGGGTAGGGTGCTGCAGGTACATATGCTGCGGGTTCCTTCTCTTTAATGACGCTTTTGCTCACACCCACATCCGTGCTCTCTTCCTGCACCTCCTCTTGTTCTTTAATTCCCTCTTCTTGGATCTGAATTTCCTCTTCCTGCTCAGCTTGTCTGCTCGGTGGATCAGGCTTCTGAATCTCTTTTCCACTCCTCAAAGTGGACACCGCTTGGCAAGGCTTCATATTATTTCCTGCAGAAGAAGATGAGCCCATATTAGGATTTGGAATTGACTGAGATGGAAGCTTACCTTTTTCTAATGTCGCTGTAAGCCTCGCCAAGCTCTCGCTCATCTGCTGATTCTGAGTCTGCTGAGCCTGAAATTGAGCCTGCTGCTGCTGCATCTGGGCTTGTTGCAATTGGATAAGCTGCTGAAGCGCATCGCCAAATGGTTGCATCTGCTGTTGTTGCACTGGCTCAGGGTCCCTCCTCTGGTTCCCACCTTGATAGTTGTTGTTGTTGTATTGAGGTTGTCGGAACGGAGGGGGAGCCTGCTGCTGCTGAGTCTGCTGATTGGGGCCCCAGTTCAAGTTTGATTTGTTGCGCCACCCCTTGTTGGAATTGAAGTTCTGGTAGTTCGAAGAAACTTGATTCACCCCAGTAGGATTTCCTAACATGCTCTTTAAGGCTGGAAGCGTAGGACAAGCACTAGTGTCGTGGCCACCAACGTCGCAAAGTGCGCAAATCTGCTCTATCTCGACTGCCTTGGCCTCTTTCAAATTCATTGCATGAAGCTTGTTTGAGATCATGGCCTCCATCTTTACCTCCAACGCATCCTCTTGCTTCAAATTATAAACCAGTCCTCGCGTAGGCTGGGATGGTGCAGAATGGCCTCCTCTCTCGTAGTCTGAAGTGGTGTCCCATGTCTGCGCATTTTCTGCTATCTCCTCCAGGTACGTCCAAGCTTCGTCTGGCTCTTTATCAAAGAATCCTCCATTGCACATCATCTCTACAAATTGCTTCATTTGCGGCTGCAGTCCATCGTAGAAGAAGCCAATAATCCTGCTTTTGTCGAAGCCATTGTGCGGACATGCGAGCAGTAACTCATTGAACCTTTCAAATGCCTGGTAGAATGTTTCCTCGCTTTTCTGGGCAAAGTTCATAATCTGCCGCTTCAGTCCCTGTGTCCTGTGAATAGGAAAAAACTTCTTTAGAAATTCAGCCTGCAAATCAATCCATGTAGTAATAGAACGTGATGGCAATGCATTCAACCAATTCTTAGCTTTGTCTTTCAATGAAAATGGGAATAGTTTAAGATATACCGTGTCCTCGCTAGTTTTCCCATCAAAGCATGTCAAGCAAACCTCCTCAAATCCTTTAATATGAAGATATGGATTTTCCTTGTCTAACCCATGAAAGGTGGGCAAGAGTTGGATCACCCCAGGTTTAAAATTGAAAGAATTTGCATCGGCAGGTAAAACAAAGCATGAAGCAGTGCTAGTCCTAGTGGGTCGAAGTAAATCTTTTAAAGTCCTAGGTACTCCAGGTTGCACATTATTCTCGTTATTGTTGCTAAAATTTTCATCCATATTATTATTAGCCATATCAAAACGTCGAGTCAACCTATGTGTCCTAGGAGTCCTATGCCACATACACTAGCACAAATATTTTTTTTATATTATATGAAAGCAAACAAAAGTTTATATACAATAAAGTGGAAGGATCTCACCGAAGGTCCTCTGAATGAAATAAACCGTAGTAACAAACCGTTCTCCCCGGCAACGGCGCCAAAAACTTGGTGGGCTCCGAAAGGTGCTTCTCTCAAGCGCAAGAGTCCGTTCAAGTAGTAAAATCTGGGAGTCCAGATGTCGAATCCTCGGGAGAATCTGTTGATACCACAAGTCCAAATCAAATAGAGTAACTACGAATAAAATCTAAACACTTTAATAGTGATGGTGAAGGTGGTATGAAAAGTGTGGTGATGGAATTGTTACGTGCGATCAATGCAAACAACGAACTCTAATTCGTGAAAAATAGATATAAAAAGCATGTACATGGCATGGGTTCATTAGGATCAGCGAATCGTAAGCTTTGGTTGATCAAGTATAACTCAACGAAACCTCCTTTTGGGAGCAAATCGTCGGAAGATATCCTTTTGGGAGTTAACGCATCAATTCTAATAATATATCGCTAAAGTTGTAAACGTATATATGAAGTATGAACCTCTCTTTTGGAGAGATCAAATCTCACCCTTGTGGGGTGATCATCTACTAGAACAATTCTTTTGGAATTTGTAAAAGTGGATTTAAGAACGACGATTAAACTTTAGCGAATATAGCGATTAAGCGCAAAAATACAACCAAAGAATACGATTCACATCACCTAATTAATCCATACCATGCACATAAAATATTTAACTACTCATGGTGCAGAAATACACAATTTTCAGATTCAAATTCATAAGTTTATTAGCAAAATACGGAAGTTTAGAGGCAAAATACAAGCTAAAACACCCAAATACAAGCTAAAGTTGAAGAAAATATCACCAATTATCTCTGAAAAGTCTTCAAAACTCTCTGGAAATTAGAAACTAGGCTCTGGAATTTTACAGAATTTTTGCAGAAGAAAATACGGCTCCTAAGTGCTCCAATACGCCAATTATATGCCCAAAAACCCTAGAATACGCTTAAATAATAAGATTGCGGGTTTATTGGGCTTAACGGGTTCGAACCCGCACAGTAGTCGCACCCGAACGGATCTCGACCGCACATCTGGAGCGGATCAAACAACAGCCGTCCATCGTTGCGGGATCTAACCTCCGCTCGACACGTGGCCGCCCAAATCGGATCCTCTCGCATCCGCTCGCAAACTCCGGGCGGAGTCGATCGTGGCCGTCGGATGATGGATCGACGGTTATCGCGTGGCCACGTCGCCCACTGCGAATTCGATTTCGTTTCAAATTCGAACTCGTTCTGCGCCGTCCGATCTTCGATCTGCGGCCCTCAGCGCGCCACGTCGCTCGTTTCTGAGTTCGAATGCGGGGTAAATCGCGTCCGTAAGATCTCGATCGGGCGGCTCTGTGATCGCCGCGTCGCCCGAAGAATTGTTGCGTTCCGCTTGATTTTAGGCGACGATGCTGTCCGTCCGATGGAGAATAGACGCCCCAGATAATCCCACGTGTCCCGCTTGGAAGCCCAGCTACTCCGCTTGCGTTGCCTCGACGTGCTCCGTCGGATCTCGATCCGACGGTCAGATGAATGCCACCTCGTCCGCTTGATCTCGTCCGTTAGTGCGAGCGGGAGCCGTTAAGATTAGACCACGTGGCCTTTGAGATTCGTGCGTCTACCGTATATCTGTATTTACTTGCGTATTTCCCCCATTTAAATGGTATTCTGCATTCAAAAATACACAGTAATTAGCACAAATCTCAGAAAAATACAAATAAATATTCGTTGGAATCGTGAGATCGAGAAGATGCTAAGAAAAATATAAAATGTGCAGAATTGCATCGTTAAATGCTGTTTTGTGCTCAAATAGTGTGTTTTCTCCAATAAATAAATGTGTAGAAAATACGTCTGTACTAGAGACCAATATAGCATCACATGAGCACAAAATTGGGCTAAATGGGGGGTCAAATACGCAATATTGAACCCAAATCAAAGCGCACGGTGTAGCGACGAGCGGGTTATCGAACACAGGGAGGACGAATGATGGTGCCTTCTCCGAACAACCTGGCTATAAAAACAAAAAAAGGGGAATTTGCCTTTTGGCGATCCTGTCACAATCGTCAGACAAAGTATGGGGATATGAAATCAAATAAAGATGCCTAGGGAATGGGGAATCCCCGCTACTCACAGTATCTCGTCAATGTGATTCATTGGTATCACAATTGCTAGGGTAGAATTTCGGATGAACTAGTTGCAACTGAATGTAAAACCTAGCTCACGCTCTCGCGCTGTTGCCGGTCTATAGCTAACCTAGGTTTGGGTCCAATCTCTTGCAAACCCTAGCCTAGGCAAGCTAGCATTAGGATCAACATCATCATTCAATCGCGCCCCGAGCCCACTCTCATGCAAACTCGGTCCGTGACCTAGGTTGGGATAGTTTCTACCCGTCCAATCTCTTGCAAACGGGTATCGGCATGGAATTGCAACCGAGAACCCTAGTATCGGTCCAATCTCTTGCAAACCGATACTACGGAAACTCAATTTCAACCCAATTCGGATTTCTAGGGTTTCCTATCGAATTGGGATCCAATCTCTTGCAAATCCCAATCGATATGAACACCTAGCTATCCGTAGTAAATCGATCCCAAACTAACCCTAATAGCAATTCTAGCAATATTTCTACCAAATCATCACAAATCAGAAATTGGGCTCGTAGGGTTCATCCCCACGCCCCAAGACGTTAGGACTACTCACAATTCATAGCACAAATACAAAAATAATCAAATGAAATAATAAGAGAATTCATCACAATATTCAAATATGCAATAAAAATAAGATTTTTAAAGGAGAGGGAGACAAACCAATAGAGTTCTCCAAGAATCCAACAAAAACAAACTTTTCTCTCCTCTCCAATCACAAGAATCAAAAGCTAAAAAGTTTAATCTAAAAAGCTGCAAAAAGGTCAAGGAAAAGCTCTCTAACCTAGGTCAAAAACTGGGGTTAAATACCCCCCAAAATCGTCCAAAAAACTGTGACCAAAATGCCCCTGTACAGCCTGAAAATCGCAATTTACGCTACAGGCAGCGCGGCTCACTCGGCCGAGTGACAAAAGTCGCTCGGCCGAGTAAGAAACCCTGAGAATTTCCAGTAAGTCTGGGTCTTCGGGGGTCTTCATTTCGGGGGTCGCTCGGCCGAGTGAGTTGTCGTCACTCGGCCGATGGTTTCTATATACTCGGGCGGTCGGCATTTTCCACTCGGCCGAGTGGGTCTTCTGAAGCTCAGGCAGACGAAAACAGTAAGTTGGCTCTTTTTGATGGGCGTCGTCTGAGTGCCACTCGGGCGGACGGGGTCTCGTCACTCGGCCGATGTGGCTTCCGATGCTCGGCCGAGTGCACATATGGAGCGTGTCCGATCTGGCCGGCCGAGCGGTGTCTCGCTGGTCGGCCGAGTGACTCCTTCACTCGGCCGAGTGAGACACCAAAAATGCCCAAACAGCTTGTTTTTGCCTTCTCGTCGCTCCTGCGACGTTCTTTCTTCTTTCGCTCCTCTCCAATAGCAAAATACCCCTCGGGGAGTTCGTCAGTGACACTCTGGAGTAGGTGTATCTCGGAATCACTCCAAATCGCTCCAAATCACCTGAAATACGACAAAAACAACAAATCGTGAAAAGTATCGCAATATCGTCGATATATCGTGAAAAACATGATTTGAGCGATCTAAATGGCATGCAAACATGCGGGAAAAAAGTGTAAAATATGGAGTGATCAAAATCCCCCAAGCTTACCTCTTACTCGTCCTCGAGGAAGATAAGTAAAAGGCGAACCCGGTGGATTTCGAAAACGAAAACGACGGAAAAAATGAAAAACGAAAAAAGAATAAGAAAGAAGAAAGCGAAGAGGGAAGCTGCTAGATCATTTTCTCAGGACGTGGGTTTTGCTCAATCATATAGCATGCATCGAATGTAAAACATATGTCAAAGAATTTTATCTCGATATCATAGTATAATGGTGCAAATAGAAATAGAAAACCCAAGAATATTGTTATAGCATAAAAAACAGAATAATTTTAGAATTAACATTGTCTGAATCATTTAAAGCGGTATACAATATCGCAGATCACACACTTTTCAATTGGATGCTTTCTATGAGGAGTATAAGAATATCACGCAATAGAATAGAAAGAATAGAAAAGCATGGATTTCATGAAATGAGTGCTAGGCATAGATTTCTGGATTTCGTGAAGCTAAAACGATCTCACCGAGTATAGAATATTACTTAGCCTAGGTTGTCGTGCAACGTCAAGTAGTCACTCTCTCTCACATCATTGGATTCTCTCCCCCAAGCTTATCTATAAGCGTGGTGGCAAAAAAACAATATTTACATCCCCATTTTTATGAAGCTCCAAAAGTAATAAAAATAGAAACAAAAAGAGGGAAAGAAAGAGAGAACATGAGATGGGATTTTTTATTGAGGTTCTTTTCTCTTTTCTTTTCTTTTTTCTTTTTTCTTTTTTTAGCATATATACACAATGATCCCAAATCAAAGAGAAGTAAGGATATACAAGAATTTTTCTTTTTCTTTCTTTGGTTTTGGGAAATTTGGAGCTATGAATTAATAGCGGGGGAAATGCCATATATTAGAATCGCTAAGGGGAGATTCACCAATGATTTTAAAATAGAGAATTGATGTTCAAGATATGTGGAGAAAGAAGTAAATATGTCTCTCAGTTCACTCTATAGGATGTGCACGACAACTTCAGCAGGGTAATCTAATCTACTCAGTTTCGATCACAAAAAAGCTAGACTAATCCAGATTTATCATAGCTAACATCATTCAATCATCATGAAGTGAAATGTACAAATCATGCATATAGAAGTGATATAGGAAAAGAAAACGGTACTCCAGATATAAGCATTCAATGCGTGAATCTTGGTGTGTTTTCTGCGATAGCATACATATGAATATTCAGACTCAGCTAATAATAAAATTTCATCCATTTTCATGCGGAAAAGGTGTGGGTTACTATCTCTAAATGCGAGGCAAATCACAGCATACGATATCAGAAATAAAATCTAAGACATGACTAATATAGCATGCATATATAGAGAAAGCTAACGCCACGTAATCATCATCACAGAAAAGTCATCTCTAGCATGAGATGAAAAAGAAATAAAGATAAAGGAAAAATGAAACTAATTACAATGCAGCACACAAAGAAAATAAGAAAAACGTGATGCATGGTAAAGAAAAAGAAAAATGTGATGAAAGTGAGTGTAAATGCGGAAAATGGCGTGAAAAAACCAAAAATAAAGGTGGTAAATCGAAAAGATCGTGAGAACTCACTCCCCCAAGCTAAAGTGCACAGTGTCCTCAATGTGCGAAGTGTGGCATGCCGAGAGACGCGTAATGCGAGGGGAATGTGAGGATGCATGCATGATGAAAAAGAAAATAAAATAAAATAGAAAATAACGAAATGAAAAATATGATGCGGACATGATGCATGCAGATAGAGGAGTGAAATAGATATATAAGTGTGGCACCAAAAAACTCTCCCTCTCTCCCAAAAATGATATATAAAGATATGAACAAAATGTGTATCCAAAACAGTGAGGGGAGGGGGGGGGTGGTCAAAAGCATCAGGACCCAGCAGAGACGGGCAGCACGACGGCAAAAAAGATCGATGGCATCAAGGGTGCCTAAGAGGGTGGGGCTGCGCCGTCTCCGTCCTGAGGCGGAGGAGGTGGTGGTGATGGTGGGGGAACAGTCTGCTGGGTGGGTGTGGGTGTGGTAGCAGGCTGGGTGTGGGTAGGGGTGGGGGTGGGTACCTGCTGGGTGGGTGTGGGTGTGGGTACGCGAGGGAGCCGGTCGAGAATCTGCGTGAGGCAATAGTGAATGCCCGGAAGTAGGTCGAAGCGGCTGGCCATGGTGGTGACAGTGGCAAACATGGTCCTAAGGTCGCCTCTGAGGGCACTCACCGCCCCCTCAAGAGCACGAATGCTCTGAAGTACAGTGTCGGGGGGAGGTGGTGCAGGGGGACACACCTGTCTGTGCTGTGCAGGACGAGGCTGGCGTACTCTGGTGGCGTAGGTGATGGGCTTAGCATGCATGTGTAGGTAGGGTGCTGTGCTCACTAGTGTGGGCCGAGCCTCAGGGCGAGGCTGGGGCGCAGGCTGGCGTGAAGTGGAAGCAACAGCAGCGGAAGTGGAGTATAAGAGTGGCGACGAGGCGGCCAGAGAGGCCAGTGACACAGACGTGTGGACAGACGTCACGACACTCTCAGAAAGTACGGCTGCGGTGGGGACATAAGTGAAAACCGATGGGGAGGAAGCGTGGGGTCCGAAAGGCGAAATCCCAGCGGAGATCATGCTAGCCATGGTCTCCACGACTGCAGCAAAAGAGGGCTCTCCACTCTCAATGAAGGTCGGTGGGCGCTCGGGAAGTGCAGAACAAAGGGGCTCAACGGACAAAGGGCCAGCAGGGGTGGTGGGAGTGGTGGTGGTCTCAGCGAGTGTAATCCCGACACCGGCAGAAGTGTGGACAGAGGTGTCGGGAGCAGCAGAAATATCAGGCTGCTGAGGGGCCACGGGGTCAGCGGGTGCAGCGGGGTCAGCGGGTGCAGCGTGGGCAGCGTGGGCCTGCTCAGCCTCCTCGGCCTCGAGCACGTAGGCGGCGGGGATCAGGAGATCCATCGCCGGGAGCCAGTCCACCTGTGCTGGTGCAATCTGTGTCCGAGCTGGGCTCGGAAGAATCATGTAATCGACACCGTATGGACCATGCAACCATACCCAGTGTCGCTCACCGTGCGGACGAAGCATCTTCATCCGGGCCATGACATCTATGGACAGTGAAGTGGGGCCCGGAGAACGACGCAAATCGACCGGTAGGTCCTCGTCGGTCATCAAGGTGAGCAGCGTGATCAGACCGCCGCAGCATATCGGTGAGCGAGCGCCCACCGATACGATGATGCGGTCCAAGAATCAGCTCGCGATATCAATCACGACGGCGGGGACCAACTCGTCACTATCCCTAGCTAGAACTCAGGGACGCGTCATCGCATAGAGCATATAAAGATCTGGCGTGGACATCGTCCCAGGCTCATACCTCGCCAAAAAGGTAGTCGCCATAAGGCGCTGAGCTATGCGGAGGCAGGGATGGACGATGGCCGAGGCCTTGGCCCTACTAGGGTCAAAGGCAGCAGGTAAGCCCGTAATCCGGGCCCAGAAGGCGCCGGAATCGAATGAAGGTGGGGGAATGTGAGTGGCGGCGTAACCACGGTCGGCCCCGGGGACATCGGGCCACGAAAAGAATGCTCTCATCATACCGAGAGTGACCTGGCACTCCCGGTCCATGAACCTAAACGAGCATCCCTCGTCGGTCCGGGCGATATAACTAAGGACCTCAAGTGTCGGACGGAGAAACGTGTCCGCCGACACCTGGAAGAAATCTCGCCAGCCCACGTTGTCATACAACGTGAGCATCCCCTCAAGTACCCCCAGGCGTCCTATGTCGGCAAGGTGTGCGAACCTGGAGGGTACGATCGAGCGCTGGGAAATGCGCTCGAAAAAGACGCAGTGTGCGTCGTCCCGGAACGTAATTCCCAGCGGCCCGACAAGTGGAGCCGGTGGTGGTGGCTGTGGGACGGCCGGGAGTGGCTGTGCGGGGTGAATGGGCTGTGCGGGCTCTGCAGGCTGTGCGGGGGTGTGCGGGGCCTGCAGGCTGTGCTGGGTGAACGAGGTGTGGTGGAGTAGGCGAAGGAGAGTCCTCCACCTCGTGGGAGGGGCCGGCATCATCCGACCGCTTCCGCTTGGCGGAAGCTCTCCTCGACCTCGGCCGTGTCCGGGGCGGCATATGGCCCCCGGGTGCTCACCAAAGACGTGAAAAATACGGCGTGCGTAAAATAAAGGAAAGAGTATACCGCGACACTCCGCGAGAGCAAAGTAATGGAAGCGTGCGAAGGCGACGCCTCCACGTAGCCCAAAACGATCCCCGGAAGCTCCCCTGGGCTCCCCTAAGCTCCCCAAATTTACCTGCGCATAAAACGAAGAGATTAGCGTGTAATATTCAAAACGTATGGGGGGTTAGGGGCAGAATAGATAGAAATTGAATTTAATTTGGGTTTGGGGTTCGTTAGACACATGGATCATCGAAAAATACGCAAAAGAGGAGAAATAGGCGAAAAATCGGGTTACCGGAGCTCGGCCGGCGAGGTGACCGCCGGCGGCGACTCGGGCGAGGGGCGGCGGCATTCGGCTGGAGGTGGGTGGCCGAGCGCCGGCGCGTGGTCGGAGATCGGGTGAGCGAGGGGGGGAATCGGGTGCTGGGGGAGTCGAAGGGTCGGGCGCTGTGTGTTTTAATTCGTTTCGAAAAATGTGCCCCCACGCCCCCTTTTATAGAAAAAGTTACGACTCGGCCGAGTGACTAAGTCGCTCGGCTGAGTGAACTCAACGGAATTAATTTGAAAAATTCCTCCCCGCTTACGACTCGGCCGAGTGTCCTTGCCATCCTCGGCTGAGTGGAGTAAGTCCATTCGGCCGAGTGGCACAAGCTACTCGGCAAGACTCGCCCTAGGAGCGTATCAGTTTTACTCGGCCGAGTGACTATATACACTCGGCCGAGTAGCAATTATACTGAAATCAAGAAAAGAAATAGAGAGTTGGGTACAGCAGACTTTCCTCGTTCGAGAGCCGCTCGGGCGGACGAACTTATGTACTCGACTGAGTGACTAGTATACTCGGCCGAGTGAACCTTGTTTTCTGCTGTTTGGCTTCGTTTGGGCTCTAAACTCTGTTTTTCTTCCTCCAGTCGATTTCATCTTCCTCCTAAGCATCGAGCGCCTTCCTGGAGCGATCCTCGTCGCCTTGTTCATCCTCCTCATGATGGATTTCCCTATCTCCTCTCCTGTCAAGAAAAATAGGACCCGTTATCGCGAAATTTTTGGGCGAACGACTCAAAACACTAATAATTTCTAAAACAAAAGAAAAGAGAAGTAAAAATAAAGCGATAACTGTCGGGTTGCCTCCCGACAAGCGCTCATTTAAGGTCGTGAGCTCGACCCCCTTTGATTTTCAATTAATGCGGGATATTGGGTGCATATGAGATGCACCCGTCAAATTTTCCGGGAAGAACGCTTGGATTCGGAAGTTGCGGCGGGGCGTCCTTCCTCGGTGCTCCTTTGCCTCGGGTAGTGTTGGGGGGTGGCTCCCCCAAGCCAGCGCTTGCTCCGGTCCTCGGCTTCACTGGTGACACCGATTTTCGTATCGCCGGAGCTTTCTTCGGAGACTTCAGTTTTGAGAGCTTGCAGAGCTCTCGAATCCTTGCGACATCAGCGTCGCCTTCATCAATTTCCGTGGAGAAGTCGGGGGAATGCTCCATCTTTTCATCTTGGCCTAAGTCCGGCCCTTCCTCAAAATCTTCTTTGAATAGAGCGCCGATGGAATGGGGGATCGCCTCCTCAATAACCTCGTCAAGGAGGTCCATATAGTCCAGCTCCTCGTGATAAGGCTTGTGTTTCATTGCCTTGGGAATATGAAGCTCCACCTCGATGTTGCCGACATTCAATGTTAGAGTTCCTTCACGCACGTCGACAATGACACCGGCGGTGGCGAGGAACGGGCGTCCAAGTATTAGCGACGTGTCTCCCTCCTCCTTGACATCCATGATCACAAAGTCACATGGCAAACATATGCCCCCCGGGACTTGTAGCGGGATGTCCTCTGCGATCCCTACCGGCCTTGTGATCCGACCATCGGCTAGTTGTATCTGCATGTTGGTAGGCTTCAATTTTGTGCCGGTATTTAGTCTTTGGAACATAGAGAGAGGCATGAGGCTAACACTAGCCCCTAAGTCCACTAATGCCTTTTGAAGGGGGACGCCGCCTAAGGTGCAAGGAATCCGAAAACTCCCCGGGTCTTTGAACTTAGCGGGATCCTTCTCTCTCTTGGTGAACCAAGTCCCCTCATCGGCTAGCATTATTTTCTCCTTCCTCTTTCTCCCCGAAATCAAATCCTTTAAAAATTTTGCGTATGTCGGGATCTCAACTATAGCATCAAGAAAGGGAATATTGAGGCTTAACCCTCTCAAATATTCGAGAAACTTCGCTAGTCGCTTCTCCATCTTTGCTCTAGCGAGCCTATGAGGGAATGGGACTGGTGGCATAAAACGCCTCTCTTCAAGCAATTGCTCCGCTCTAGACTTTTCTTTTTCTTGCGGCTCTTTCTCCGGCTCAACTTCAATGATAGGTTCACTTGGCTCTACCCTCTCCACCACGGGCTCCTCGGTTGGAATCATGACGGGAGTGGTATCCTTCTCGCCTCTAGTTGTAACCGCAACCACGGCATTGATGTGGCCGGTGGCGCCCCGTGGGTTTTGCTCGGGTTGAGCCGGCAATTGTTGAGTATTTCGATTGAGCAACGCCAATTGCTCTGAGATTTGGGCCACAGCGGTTGTAAGAGAGTCTTGGCCCGCCTTCAAGGAAGCATTGATTTTCTTTTGCTCGACCATAAACTCCTCCACCTTATCTTCAAATTCGGATCGTTGATGAGCTTGTGGGGGGTTTGGATTTCTCCACCCTTGATTGTATCCGGGCGGCCTAAAGGGTCCAACTTGTTGCTTTGGTGGGAAATTATGTTGCGGAGGCCCCCTCGGTGGATAGTGTTGTTGTTGTGGTGGTGGTCAAGCTTGTTGAGGTTGTTGTTGCGGCGGGTTCAACGCTCCATCATTGTTTGTATAGGAGAAACCGGGATGGTTTCTAGTGGCCGGATTGGCCCAATATCCTTGGTTCCCCGCGACGTATTGAACTTGCTCCAAAGATCCCTCTCCTTGTTCTCCTCCCAAATACATAGCTTGAGATTGGTCTTGCCAATCACACATTTGATTTGTTGGTGCGGATGTGGAAGGGGTTCCTTGGGGCTCCGTGATATACTTCTCCAGTCTCTCCACTACCTTGTGGAGAGAATCAAACTTGTTTGTCAGCTCTGCTACGGCCTTTGCCTCATAGATGCTAGATGGCTTCAAGGAGGACGAAGAGTGTCCTCGCTCGTCATCCCATTGTTGATTGTTTGAGGCCATCTCCTCAATTAGGGCAGTAGCTTCGTCGGGAGTCTTCGATAGGATGGCACCATTTGCCGCCGCATCAATAATCTGCTTGGTCCCCGGTTGGAGACCATTGTAGAAGCTATGGACTAGCTCCCAATCTTCGATGCTATGGTGGGGGCATTGATGCTGCAGATCTTTGAAACGCTCCCAAGCCTCGTAGAGTGTCTCTTGGGGTCCTTGCTTGAAGGACATAAGAGCACTCCTAATCTTTACCGTCTTGGAGGGAGGATAGAACTTATCAATGAACGCACTCACCAACTCGTCCCATGAGGTAAAGACTCCGTCAGCTTGCGTCCTCAACCAATAAAGAGCTTTGTCCTTTAATGTGAAGGGGAAGAGGCGCAGTCTGATGGCATCTAGGGTGACGCCCGGCATCTGAAATGTGGCGCACTTCGACAGAAATAGCTGGATGTGGTAGTGAGGATTTTCATGGGCGTTCCCATGGAATGGATCCTGCTGCATCAGAACCACTAGTCCGGTCTTCAGCTCAAAATTCTTGTCGGTCGCCAACTCCGGCACGGCAATGGATGAGGTCGTAGAAGAGGTCTTAGGCCGAAGCCTATCGCGAATGGAAATGATCCTCGCCATCCTTGCCGCCAATTGTTCCGCAGTTTCCGGGTTGGTCATAAACCTCCCTTCCGGATCTTGTTTCCTCTCCGCTCTAATTCTCCGCACAGTACGTTCAATCTCGGGATCAAATAATATAGCTTCAGGGTCCGCCGTTGATCTCGTGTACATGCAATGAGAAAACAGAGTTTCAAAGAAATGATTAGCACAGTGGAAGGGTTAGATAAAAAATAAAGAAATAAAACAAAAAGAAGAAATAGCTAGGGTGATAAGATCAAACACTATCGCCTCCCCGGCAACGGCGCCAAAAACTTGGTCGCTTCACAATGTAACCCAAAAAAGAGCGACCGTGTAGTTTTACCGCAAGCGCACGGTGTAGTGGCGAGCGGGTTATCGAACACAGGGAGGACGAATGATGGTGCCTTCTCCGAACAACCTGGCTATAAAAACAAAAAAATGGGAATTTGCCTTTTGGCGATCCTGTCACAATCGTCAGACAAAGTATGGGGATATGAAATCAAATAAAGACGCCTAGGGAATGGGGAATCCCTGCTACTCACCGTATCTCGTCAATGTGATTCATTGGTATCACAATTGCTAGGGTAGAATTTCGGATGAACTAGTTGCAACTGAATGTAAAACCTAGCTCACGCTCTCGCGCTGTTGCCGGTCTATAGCTAACCTAGGTTTGGGTCCAATCTCTTGCAAACCCTAGCCTAGGCAAGCTAGCATTAGGATCAACATCATCGTTCAATCGCGCCCCGAGCCCACTCTCGTGCAAACTCGGTCCGCGACCTAGGTTGGGATAGTTCCTACCCGTCCAATCTCTTGCAAACGGGTATCGGCATGGAATTGCAACCGAGAACCCTAGTATCGGTCCAATCTCTTGCAAACCGATACTACGGAAACTCAATTTCAACCCAATTCGGATTTCTAGGGTTTCCTATCGAATTGGGATCCAATCTCTTGCAAATCCCAATCGATATGAACACCTAGCTATCCGTAGTAAATCGATCCCAAACTAACCCTAATAGCAATTCTAGCAATATTTCTACCAAATCATCACAAATCAGAAATTGGGCTCGTAGGGTTCATCCCCACGCCCCAAGACGTTAGGACTACTCACAATTCATAGCACAAATACAAAAATAATCAAATGAAATAACAAGAGAATTCATCACAATATTCAAATATGCAATAAAAATAAGATTTTTAAAGGAGAGGGAGACAAACCAATAGAGTTCTCCAAGAATCCAACAAAAACAAACTTTTCTCTCCTCTCCAATCACAAGAATCAAAAGCTAAAAAGTTTAATCTAAAAAGCTGCAAAAAGGTCAAGGAAAAGCTCTCTAACCTAGGTCAAAAACTGGGGTTAAATACCCCCCAAAATCGTCCAAAAAACTATGACCAAAATGCCCCTGCGCAGCCTGAAAATCGCAATTTACGCTACAGGCAGCGCGGCTCACTCGGCCGAGGGACAAAAGTCGCTCGGCCGAGTAAGAAACCCTGAGAATTTCCAGTAAGTCTAGGTCTTCGGGGGTCTTCACTTCGGGGGTCGCTCGGCCGAGTGAGTTGTCGTCACTCGGCCGATGGTTTCTATATACTCGGGCGGTCGGCATTTTCCACTCGGCCGAGTGGGTCTTCTGAAGCTCAGGCAGACGAAAAACAGTAAGTTGGCTCTTTTTGGTGGGCGTCGTCTGAGTGCCACTCGGGCGGACGGGGTCTCGTCACTCGGCCGATGTGGCTTCCGATGCTCGGCCGAGTGCACATATGGAGCGTGTCCGATCTGGCCGGCCGAGCGATGTCTCGCTGGTCGGCCGAGTGACTCCTTCACTCGGCCGAGTGAGACACCAAAAATGCCCAAACAGGTTGTTTTTGCCTTCTCGTCGCTCCTGCGACGTTCTTTCTTCTTCCGCTCCTCTCCAATAGCAAAATACCCCTCGGGGAGTTCGTCGGTGACACTCTGGAGTAGGTGTATCTCGGAATCACTCTAAATCGCTCCAAATCACCTGAAATACGACAAAAATAACAAATCGTGAAAAGTATCGCAATATCGTCGATATATCGTGAAAAACATGATTTGAGCGATCTAAATGGTATGCAAACATGCGGGAAAAAGTGTAAAATATGGAGTGATCATGATGCTTCAGGGAAGGGCCTAGGGTGCGTTCTGCATCAGCATGGCCATGTGGTCGTGTATGCTTCTCGTCAGCTGAGGACACACGAGAAGAATTACCCGACGCATGATCTGGAATTGGCGACGGTGATCTTTGCATTGAAGATCTGGAGGCACTTCTTACTGAGTGAGAGCGTGAAGATTTTCACCGATCACAAAAGTTTGAAGTACATATTCACGCAGAAGGAGCTCAACATGCGTCAGAGGTGATGGTTAGAGCTCATGGCTGATTATGAGATAGACTTGCAGTATCATCCGGGGAAGGTGAACGTAGTGCCGGATGCTTTGAGTAGACTTTCTACTGCGATGGTGCATACTGCCGACTGGAGGATTCAGCAGGAGCTGAAGGAGATGGATTTGGAGGTCGTCCTACCTGGTGTGGTTCATTCTTTCATGAATTTGCAGATTCATTCCACGATCGTGGATTGGATCAAGGCAGCACAGGCAAGAGATCCAAAGTTACAGAGGATCAGGAGGCAGGTTGAAGCTGGGTTGCGTGCGGAGTTCGCGATTCATGAGGATGGTTCGCTGTGGTACGGTAGCAGACTCTGCGTACCTGCAGGTGATGTTCGGGAGGAGCTTTTGAGCGAGCCTCATATCTCGCCTTATTCTATACATCCTGGTGGTACCAAAATGTATAAGGATCTTCGACTGAATTACTGGTGGATTGGCATGAAGAGGAGTGTGGCACGGAGCGTTGCCAAGTGTTTGATATGCCAACAGGTGAAGGCCGAGCACTGTCGTACTGCTGGGTTGCTGCAACCACTTCCTATTCCGGAGTGGAAGTAGCAACATGTTACGATGGATTTTGTGACTGGTTTACCTCGAACCCCGAAACAGAACGACGCAGTCTGGGTGATCGTAGATCGATTGACTAAGTCTGCGCATTTCATTCCCTTCCGAGTGGGCCAGTCTACAGAAGCCTTGGCGAGGAAGTATCTAGAGGTAAAATTACTTCTCTTACTTCTCTTTAATTTTCCTCCTGAGTTTGTTGTGACGTAGACTGTGTACGTGCAGGAGATTGTACGCTTACACGGGGTCCACGTGAGCATCGTGTCTGACATATGACGTGCGTTTATATTTCATATATTTGCGCACGTTTTCTTCCGTGTTTTTCCGTATTTTACCGTCGTCTTTTATTCGTTTTCTCGTGTTTTCTTGTTTTCTTTCACTTTTCCGTGTTTTCCGCATTTTGCAGGAGTTTACTGGTATATGGGGCATAAAACGATGATATCATGTGTCCCCGGAGCAACGGGAGGCGTCACGCGTGATCCAGGGGGTCAAACGACGAAGATTGCATCTTTCAGCCCCTCACCCGATCGGTTGATCATCTTCAACCGATCGGGTGATGCACGCGTGCACCACCTGGACGCAGCTTGGAGCTCACGAGAAGTCACCCGGCCGGTTCAGTGACCGGGTCAAAAGCTCAAAGTCTCTGGAAATTCGGAGCTGATTGCCAACCGATCGGGTGACCTTCACCCGATTGGTTCACCTGTAGCTGAATTCCAACAGCCAAGATCCGATGATCCAACCGGTCTCCTCACCCGGTTGGCACCAAGATCCAACCGACCGCACCCATGCTCCAACCGACCGGTTCATCCTGACCGGGTGAAACCCCGCATTGCGCTGTAATTTTGTGAAGCGGTTCACCCGATCGTTTGACTTGTCAACCGATCAGGTGATGTCGTTTTCTATAAATAGAACCCTAGGTTTCCCAGATTCGAGAGCTGGTTATTTTTTGCTGTTTTCTTCATTTTGTGACGGCTGTAATTTCCCAGTTTTTGTAAGTTTTCAGATCTTTGTGAAACTTTAGTATTATCTTAATTGCTTTACTACCATTACATTTCTATTGTCGGATCATGATTTTTACGGTCGATTTCTGTTTAGATCACTTTTTCCTAAATATGTGTGAGTAGTTCCCGAATCCGGGATTTTGGTGGAAACCCCTTCGTGGGTTCTCCCCGATGCATCCATAGGGTTAGGAAATCGATAGGGATTAGGAATCTAACGGTTATGCGGGGTGTTTCATTGTCATCGGCGGGAAAAAGACCGTCTTTGACCGTCGGGCCAAGGGGGAATAAACTTGGCGGTTGACTCCCTAGCCATAGCTCACACCCTTAGCGTAGACGTCGAATCCTAGCGCGCGGGAGCGACAGGATGAGACGTTGGGAGTTATCGTTGCGAGCTTAGTGCTCCCGGAGTCGATCAGTGTTAATGGACACGGGAGTGCCCACTGATCAAACCCGGGAAGTCCGGCGTATCATCCTGGGCACCGACCGGAATATCGGGCCCATGAGACGTCGGTACCACTTTCAGAGGCAACGTCTCACCATTAGACCCTAATTCCGATCGCTATCCTACCCGTAGGCTGTATCGGCGAGAGTCGCTCGATAGGGTGGAAACCAAAGTCCCGGGTTTTTCTTCTATATTTTTTATACCTTGCTTTCTATTTACCATGACAAACCCTCATTTGATCCGGGCTAGCTCGCCCATGGGGTGAATTTGATCCTCTCTGACACAAGCACATCCACGCCTCCCTGAGTTCGACCCCCAAGCCACACTACAACACTGTGCACTTGCGGTTACAAATATTTAAATCTCACGCCCCCGATCATATCGTTGCACACATCTGGCATAGCAAAAGCCGGGGGGCGTCAAGCTTTATAGCGCCGTTGCCGGGGAGGCAACGTGCTTGTCATTTTAGGATTTCATGAACCCTTGTGTCTAGCTCTTATCCCTATCTCACGATAATTTTCGCACCCTACACTTTTCAATTTCACTTGTCCATATTGTAGATAGTAATTATATAGTACTAATTGACTGAATCGCCGTGCTACCGTCGCTACATTCGGTTCCCATTTATGCAACCCGTGCTTTTGACGTGTTTGCTATTTGTGCAGTTCTCTCTCCCTCCTTTCTTATAGGTTCATTGCCCCACGACGAGGATGTTGCATGCAGTTTCAGGAGACATCTGGGATCACTCACACCACATCTGTTGTTTGGCACGAAGATTAGCAGAATCCCTAAATACTTCGAATATACTATCCCTTCTGGCTGCCGCCGTGGAAAATCAGAGGAGGTATCAAGATACGCAGCAGCAACTTGCCACGACAACTCTCTTTCCTCATGATGAAGTGGCGTATATCGACATTCCTAGTCCCGAGTTTAGTGAGGAAGAGTTGTTCGCGGAGTTTTGTCAGGAGAACCATCAGGCTGAGTCTGTCGGTTACGTTGGACAGGAACCGATCTATTCCTTGCAGACTTCTATCGAGCGTCCCGGATCTTTGGATAATGAGGAAACTAGAAGCAGTTGTGGGGAACCATCGACGGTTGAAACCTGTTTTCACTTAGGAGCCTTCTTCCCGGATAATTATTATGAGCTTGAAAGAGACCCAGTGCCTTCCTCGGTCATTCCCACAATACCTTGCGAGACTTTGCCATGCGGAACCGCGGCTGGGAGTGAGGTTCCGGATGCTGGTTTCCAAGAAATCCATGAAGAACTCCTTTCCCTTGAGGATGCTCAGCTTGAGAAGTATGCATCGACGCCTCATGAAGTTGAGATGAACGAGTTACCCCCGGGGCTAAAGTATGAATATTTGGGGGTGGGCTCGACCCTGCCAGTCATAGTGAACTCTTCACTGCCTGAAGACCAAATGACCAGACTCCTTGGTGTTTTAAAAAGGTTTAAAGGAGTTTTCGGATATGCAATTGAAGATTTAAAAGGGGTTAGCTTAGGCCTCTGCTCACACAGAATTCTGCTTGAAGATGAGCAAGCCTCCTCGATTGAGCCGCAGCGGAGGCTAAATCCCATAATGATGGAAGTTGTAAAAAAGGAGATTGTTACTCTTATACATGCCGGTATCATATAACATATCTCTGATAGTCGCTGGGTTAGCCCGGTGCATGTCGTACCCAAGAAAGGAGGAAAGACGGTGGTTCGCTACGAGAAGAACGAGCTAATACCGACGAGGACCGTCACGGGGTACAGGATGTGCATTGACTATAGAAAGCTGAACAAGGCTACGAGGAAGGATCATTACCCTCTCCCCTTCATTGACCAGATGCTCGAGAGGCTGGCGAAGCACAACTATTTCTGTTTCATGGATGGGTACTCAGGATTTCTTCAGATCCCTATTCATAACGATGACCAGGAGAAGACGACTTTCACTTGCCCATTCGGGACATTTGCCTATAGAAGAATGCTGTTCGGACTTTGTAACGCCCCTTCTACGTTCCAAAGACTCATGTCCGCTATCTTCTCCGACTACTCCCAGGACATCATGGAGGTTTTCATGGACGACTTTTCCGTCTATGGAACTAAGTTTGACTCGTGCCTCAGTAATCTAACTAAAGTCCTGGAGAGATGTCAATAAAAGGGATTAGTCCTAAACTGGGAGAAGTGCCACTTCATGGTCCAAGAAGGGGTTGTGCTGGGGCATGTCATCTCTTCGAGGGGAATCGAGGTTGATAAGGCTAAAGTTGAGGTGATTGAAAAGCTTCTGCCACCACTCAATCTCCGAGGAGTCCATGGTTTTTTAGGACATGCGGGATTTTATCGCCACTTCATAAAAGACTTCTCGAAGATTTCCAAGCCACTGACCCAACTCCTCGTGAAGGACGTGCCTTTCGTCTTCAGCGAAGAGTGTATGGAGGCCTTCCGCGCCCTGAAGCAAGCCTTGATTTCCGCGCCCATAATACAGCCACCAGACTGGAATCTGCCCTTTGAGCTGATGTGCGACGCTAGTGATTATGCTGTTGGTGCCGTCTTGGTGCAGAGGAAGGATAAAAATCTGCATGTCATATATTATACGAGCAAGACCCTTGATGCCGCCCAAAGAAATTATACTACCACGGAAAAAGAATTTCTAGCGGTCATCTACGCCATGGACAAGTTCCGAAAATATCTCGTTGGCGCCAAGGTGATCGTGCACACTGATCACGCGGCTCTTAAATACCTATTGAGCAAGAAGGAAGCTAAGCCGCGGCTCATTAGGTTGATTCTCCTCCTCCAGGAATTCGACCTGGAAATCAGAGACAAGAAGGGGGCGGAGAATGTCGTTGCCGATCACCTGTCCAGGATGTCTACCCTCGATTTAAATGCTACGCTGATCGATGATTCTCTCCCTGACGAGCATCTTTTCTCCGTCTCTTCCTCCTGGACCCCCTGGTACGCCGACATCGCAAATTATCTGGCTTATGCCATCGTCCCCCACAATGTGAGCTACCAGCAGAAGAAGAAATTTTTCCATGAGGTCCGCAAATTTTATTGGGATGACCCCCATCTGTACAAAACCTGCAATGATGGGGTGATACGAAGATGCATCCCTGAAAATGAGGCGACCTCCATTATTTCCCATTGCCACGGTCAGCAATGTGGAGGGCATGCGAGCACCTACAAAACCACAGCGAAAATTCTCCAGAGCGGATTCTACTAGCCAACCCTCTTCAAGGACACACATGCTTATGTCTAGGCCTGCGACAAATGCCAAAGGACGGGGAATATCTCCAAAAGGAATGAGATGCCTCAACACTACATCCTGGAGGTGGAAATCTTCAATGTGTGGGGAGTGGACTTCATGGGACCGTTCCCTTCCTCTTCAGGGAACCCGTATATCTTGGTGGCTGTGGACTACGTATCGAAGTGGGTTGAAGCGATAGCCAGTCCAACCAATGATTCCAGAGTGGTGGCCAAGTTCTTTAAAAACAACATCTTCCCGCGTTTCGGTGTTCCTCGTGTCCTGATCAGTGATGGAGGGAGCCACTTTATAGAGAAGAAATTCGAGGCTCTCTTGAAAAAGTACGGGGTACAACACTGGGTGGGGCGTGCCTACCACCCGCAGACCAGCGGTCAGGCGGAAGTCTCTAACCGGGAGATTAAAAGCATACTAGAAAAGACGGTGGCCAACTCTAGGAAGGATTGGTCATCAAAACTTCCTGACGCGCTTTGGGCCTACAAGACGGCATTTAAAACTCCGATCGGCACAACCCCCTACCGGCTTGTCTATGGGAAGGCGTGCCATCTACCTGTGGAATTGGAGCATAAGGCATTTTGGGCAATTAAGAATCTAAACTTCGACGCCAAGGAGGTAGGTGGGCACCGGCAGTTACAACTCAACGAGCTCGACGAGATCCGGCTTAATGCCTATGAAAACGCCAAGATTTACAAGGAAAAGCTGAAGCGATGGCATGATAAGCGAATCTTGAAGAGGGAATTCAAGGTAGTGGACCTAGTTCTCCTATTCAACTCAAAGCTGAAGCTCTTTCCTGGAGAGCTCAAGTCAAGGTGGTCGGGACCATTCCGCGTCACCAAGGTTTTCCCGCATGGGGCTATTGAGATAATGGGAAGGGATGAGCCGTTTAAAGTCAACGGACAGCGTCTGAAACACTATGCAGTAGGAGAACCAGAATTCTCTCCGGTCGGATTCTCAACGACCAACAACTCTTCTTCGAACCCTCCGGATCCTAATTGACCACCGCTTGAGGCATCGAGGAAACGATGTTAAACAAAAGCGCTTCGTGGGAGGCAACCCACGCTCTAAATCCCTATCTCCAATTTTTAGAATTATTTCTAACTTTATTTTATCTATTTTTAATAAATAAATCCAGCCGCAAGAACTTCCGTTGAGGATTGAGGCCATGTATGTATTTTTTGCAGGAAACAAGACCCCAACCGATCGGTTGATAACTCAACCGATCGGGTGGGATGTATCAGCTAGATTGCCGTATCAGTCACTTAACGACCCGATCAGGTGAAGACAGCCGAGACCGGGTCGCTGACCGTGTGGGTAGAGCTGAACTTTCGGGAAATTTGGAGATCACATCAACCGATCGGTTGAGAATACTGCGGACGGGTGAGTGGCCGGGTGAAATGTCACATACTCTTGGGAAAGATTTGGGATGCGGTAAACCGATCGGGTGACTACCCACCCGGTCGGTTCATGCTTGAACGCGTCTCAAGTATGTGATGCTTGAGCGCTACTCCCAAGTGTAGGAGGACGTCAAGTAATAAATTTATATCCGGTGAGACCGGGTCGGATCACGGGGACAAGTCGTTTTGCAATCACAAATTCAATTGATGTAGGAAGGGTAACGGCGGTTAACAACCAACTACACTAACGGGGTGGAAGTGTGTGAAAATGTGTGTGAAACCATCTACCAAACCAACATCCTAGGGTTCGAGAATCGGAGAGGCAAATAGGCGAGGAAGCTTGTGTGGTGTGTGGGAATGAGGTTGCTAAGCATATGGGTTCAATCCGAGGATAACTCAATTGTCTTTCCGGCTAAGGAAAACGCAATCGGTGGATGTGGCATTTTATCGAACACTTGGTGTGCAATGAAAGTAGGGTATGAAAAATTGAGATAATAAACAACCAAGCATACAAGAATGGTACCACTAGGCAAACTCCACTCTAGGGACACCTACTAGGATCCCTAATTCAAATTATATCTCATCAATTCTACCACATAATCATTAAAACATGCAAGATTGAAAACCAAAGCCAAAGCAAACACAAATCACCATACAACCACACAAGAAGAAGATCTAGCTCATTATAACAAGAAAAGAGAGATTTTTACTTCTAAAAACATCATCCATTATCATTACAATTCACTAAATCAAAATACACAAGGAGATGGAAAGAGTTCACCAATATCTCCAATGAAGAACAAAACCCAAACCAAATGCTCCTCCTTGCTTCTTTGTTGCTCCACCAAAACCCTAACCCTAAGATGAAGAATGAGGAAGAAGGAATGAGGGAAAAAGAGGGGAGGAAAGCCCAAGAAATAGACTCAGAATTTCGGGTCTGAAAACAGCCCAAACGGGTCGGATCCGCGCCCAAACCCGCAACTAATGCCCAAATCTGCAGAAATTTCAGCACCGTCACCCTATCTTGCAAAAATTCTAGAAAAATCATCCGACCTCGGAATAATGCGTTCCAGGCGGCGATGGAACCGTAACAAAGTGTACTATCACTGAAAAATATCAGGAGGCCGAAATATATACTGGAATGATAGCAGATTTCTTCACAATAGGGGGCAAATCTGCAGAAATTTTCAGCTCCGCCACCCTGTCTTGCGAAAATTCTAGAAAATTCATCCGACCTCGGAATGACGTGTTCCAGGCGGCGATGGAACCGTAACAAAGTGTAGAATACCAGAAAAATATCATTATGTCGGAATATATACTGCAATTATAGAAGAATTCTGCACAAGAGGGGAAAAGCAGACTTTCTAGCCCAGAAATTTTCAGCACCGTCACATTGTCTTCTAAAAAATGTAGTAAATTGCTCCGACCTCCAAAAATTCTGGAAAAATATGCGTTGGAATCGGAACTTCACGAAATTCAACTGAAAAATAATAGAAGACCAAGATGAAGATGCTAATAAGCTGGAAAAATTATGTTTTAAGCATATAAAAACGGTAAGCTCCAATATTAAGTGATATCATCAAAATGCGCGTATCGGAGCCAAAATGAATACAAATTATGCATAAAATGCCATCTAATGAGGGGTAAAATATACAATATTGAACCCTAATCAGTTCACCTGTAGCTGCTGGCCGACAGAAAATTTTCGAAATTCGTCCACCCGATCGGGTGAGAACTCACCCGATCGGTTCATTTTCGCCCCTATAAATACCCCTGCTGCACGATGACCGCCACCCGACCCCCAAATTCCCCTTCACGCGATTACCCACCCTCCAACTGTCAAATCGACCTCCTCCATCCAACATACTGCCCTTAGATCTTCATCCCCACTCATTTCCATACTTCCCCACCCTCGTCACCTTGCCATCATCAACATGCCATCACCAAAACATCCAAACCCTAACCCTAGCCCCCAAATTTTCGAGAACCCTGTATCTTGTTGGATCAGCGAGTGGCGGCTTCCCAAATCGCTTCCTCCTACTACGTGAGTCCTCCGGGAGCTTGGTCTTCCAATATTGATGGGTAACACCTTTCCACTCTACACATCTCTTACCTTATCTGTAATGTCCTGAATTGGTGTTATACCTGCTTCACCCGCTTTATAATTATCATAGGCACACTCCCACTTTCCTTTTCACCATCCACGTTGTCGCCATGTCTAGAAAAGGGAAATAGATTGCCTCATCTTCACGCCGTAATCCGCTTTACGGACCCTTTTCACCCTCTTTTCTTGGCATAAACCCTACGTCTGAGGAGCAATCCGATCGTTTACAAGACCTCCTTCATCGCCCAATCCGACCTACTCTTTTCGCGGACTTCCCCACCATACAATCCCTTGGACTCTTTAGGGGCGTCTGTGCACTTTTTCGTTTCATAGGTTGTGATTATCTTCTGCGGACCCAGGCCAATACACACAGAAATCTCACGCTTGAATTCCTCAGTTCTCTCGAGGTGTCTGATCATGGTTTCACCTTCCGGGCCTTCAATTGCGATTTTTCCATGAGCTTCGTCCAGCTTAACAACAATCTACTCTTCCCCAACCCCGATTGCCTTGTTGATTGGCCTACTCATGATCGATCTGACATTTTTTCTCGTTTTCAGGCTGATGGTGTTTGGCAACGATTCACTCGATATACCTCCTTTTCGGCGGTAGCCCTCACCTCCTACATCATACACCCTTGCTACCGTTTTGCTCACTGCTTCCTTGCCAACACCATTTTCGCTCGTGTTGATGTATCCGCGGTGTCTAGCGATGAGCTGCTCTTTCTCTACGCCATGTCCCATGACCAGATTCATGGCGAAATCCCTTTCCCCTTAAACACCGCTCATTGGATCGTCCACGAGCTCTTATCCATCAGTCGCGCCGCTTTTGGATCTATCTGCTGCGGGGGTATTGTCACTCTTATTGTCAGCTTTGTCTTGAGGATGCCCTTCGACCTCCCTATTGTCCCGGGACGTAACCGTATCGATCGTGACTACTTGTTCTCTATCGGTATGCTTACTCCTTTTGGGGAGGATCGTGCAGCCTACCTCTATAGTCCCGCTTGTACTCCTTTTGCCATCCTCCCACCCTCATCTTCGGAGCGTTTCCCCCTACGCCTTACACACCTGCCCTGGGAGTTCTACCCAGATCCTTGGTACGCTTCACTCGTCCACTTCCCGCTCGTGGATCCTCCCGATTGGCACCCGTATGTCGGTCCACCCAGTCCCACCACCATCCACCATGATCCACCGATGCATCTCGATCCTCCGGTTGTCCTACCTGTTGCCCCCCTTCTCCTATTCGTACACCCTCTCCTTCGTCCTCAGAGGATTCCTTCTACCATTATTCACCACCCTCCTCGCCATCCCCTTACCATTCCACCACCAGCGACTCCGATTAACTTCCCCCTTCCATTGTGTTTTGTTTTCTTTGTGTGTGTGTGTTTGTGTGTGTGTATGTGCTTGTTTTACTTTTTGTTGTGTCGTGTCATTTTCTTTCTTTCCTTTTCTATTTTTCGTGTCATGCGGTTTGATTTTGTTTTTCTTTATTTTCATTTTTCGTATCTGTGTTTTTCTTCTTTTCCGTGTCTTTTTGTGTCTGTGCGTATTCCCCCCTTCTTCATTGCCCTCCCGTACTCACTCTTATTGCATTGAGGGCAATGCAAAATTCAGCTTGGGGGAGTCGTACTTTGTGTGTCATTTGAGTCTTTCTTTTTCGTTTTTGTGTCGTTTTCATCGTGTTTTTAAAATTTTCTTTTCTTCTTTTTATCTCTTTCTCCTAGAGATGAACCCTATGATGAATTGCCACAAAATCACACACACCTAGCATAGCATCGATAATCACACTCACTAACCCTAGGATATCGAGTCCTCTTGCATTTCACGCATCGTGGGTCCACTTAGCTTTTTTGTGAGTTGTGTGTCGTGCCTAGCTGTTTGGTGTGCTTCTGCTTTGTGATTTTACTTTATATACCTGTCCAGGAATGACCCCTAGATTATCACGAGTCGATATGAATAATGCGGTATTTGCCTCTCTTGCCTGTATCTGTATGCATGATTATATACATATCGTATGCTTCATTTCGCATGTGTCGGGATTCCACAATTAAGGACTAGGACAACCCATTTAGCCCATGCTCTAATTAGCGAGAATAGTTTCCTTTGCCCAAGTGTTTAGATTCCGATTTCTCTTTTGTTTTACTTGGTGCAAATCCCCTCGTCGTGTACCGTTCTCCCACTTGGGAGAGTACACATGTGTATAACCAATATCCAAAAATAAAAAAAAAGAGAGAAAAGAAAAGAAAAACCCAAAAAGAAATGAAAGAAAAAAATTGTATAGCCAAAAATCCAAAAAAATACAAATACCCAAAACCCAAAAAAAAATTCCCGTGTGAATATTTTCCTTCTTGCCGTGAATAAAGGGAAGGCGAGAATTTGCACCGAGTGTTCTTCTCCACATCATCTCAACCCCCATCGGTTTCGAAAACACTTGGCTTAGGAACTTTTTAGCTATTATCTAGGCTTTAGTGTGGTGATTTCCTTAACCCTAGTTGTGGAGCCCCCGACGCATGATATGTTTCGATTCTCTCTCTATTCTCATGCATGCTTGAACTATATATTCACCGCTTTATTCAATTCGAAACGATATTTGGGTCGTTTCCTGGATTTGTGTATATCGAGCTTTATCGCACATCGTAGATAGTGACACGGACTGCTAGCGCACGTCCACACTCACTCGCGCTTCACCACGTGGGCCCACGACACTTGTCTGGACTCGTACTCCTTGGTTTAGTGATGTGATTTGGCGTTTGCTCGCTTGGTGTGTCGTTTTTGATTTTGTTGGCCCTGACGGGCGATCTAGGATTTAGAGTTTTCTTTTTCTCTCTATTTTTCCTCTCCGTGCTCCTACTCTCACTCGTCTTCCTCGAGGACGAGGAAGAGTTCAGCTTGGGGGATTTGACGTGTGTTTATATTTCATATATTTGTGCACGTTTTCTTCCGTGTTTTTCCGTATTTTACCGCCGTCTTTTATTCATTTTCTCGTGTTTTCTTGTTTTCTTTCACTTTTCCGTGTTTTCCGCATTTTGCAGGAGTTTACTGGCATATGGGTCATAAAACGATGATATCATGTGTCCCCGGAGCAATGGGAGGAGTCACGCGTGATCCAGGGGGTCAAACGACGAAGATTGCATCTTTCAGCCCCTCACCCGATCGGTTGATCATCTTCAACCGATCGGGTGATGCACGCGTGCACCACCCGGACGCAGCTTAGAGCTCACGAGAAGTCACCCGGTCGGTTCAGTGACCGGGTCAAAAGCTCAAAGTCTCTGGAAATTCGGAGCTGATTGCCAACTGATCGGGTGACCTTCACCCGATCGGTTCACCTGTAGCTGAATTCCAACAGCCAAGATCCGATGATCCAACCGGTCTCCTCACCCGGTCGGCACCAAGATCCAACCGACCACACCCATGCTCCAACCGACCGGTTCATCCTGACCGGGTGAAACCCCGCATTGCGATGTAATTTTGTGAAGCGGTTCACCCGATCGGTTGACTTGTCAACCGATTGGGTGATGTCGTTTTCTATAAATAGAACCCTAGGTTTCCCAGATTCGAGAGCTGGTTATTTTTTGCTGTTTTCTTCATTTTGTGACGGCTGTAATTTCCCAGTTTTTGTAAGTTTTCAGATCTTTGTGAAATTTTAGTATTATCTTAATTGCTTTACTACCATTGCATTTCTATTGTCGGATCATGATTTTTACGGTCGATTTCTGTTTAGATCGATTTTTCCTAAATATGTGTGAGTAGTTCCCGAATCCGGGATTTTGGTGGAAACCCCTTCGTGGGTTCTCCCCGATGCATCCATAGGGTTAGGAAATCGATAGGGATTAGGAATCTAACGGTTACGCGGGGTGTTTCACTGTCATCGGCGGGAAAAAGACCGCCTTTGACCGTCGGGCCAAGTGGGAATAAACTTGGTGGTTGACTCCCTAGCCATAGCTCACACCCTTAGCGTAGACGTCGAATCCTAGTGCGCGGGAGCGACAGGATGAGACGTTGGGAGTTATCGTTGCGAGCTTAGTGCTCCCGGAGTCGATCAGTGTTAATGGACACGGGAGTGCCCACTGATCGAACCCGGGAAGTCCGGCGTATCATCCTGGGCACCGACCGGAATATCGGGCTCATGGGACGCCGGTACCACTTTCAGAGGCAACGTCTCACCATTAGACCCTAATTCCAATCGCTATCCTACCCGTAGGCCGTATCGGCGAGAGTCGCTCGATAGGGTGGAAACCAAAGTCCCGGGTTTTTCTTCTATATTGTTTATACCTTGCTTTCTATTTACCGTGACAAACCCTCATTTGATCCGGGCTAGCTCACCCATGGGGTGAATTTGATCCTCTCTGACACAAGCACATCCACGCCTCCCTGAGTTCGACCCCCAAGCCACACTACAACACCGTGCGCTTGCGGTTAAAAATATTTAAATATCACGCCCCCGATCCTATCATTGCACACATCTGGCATAGCAAAAGCCGGGGGGCGTCAGTTCACATCTCAGTTCTGGAGAAGTCTGCAGGAGCATTTGGGTACGAGTCTGAGTTTCAGCACGGCGTACCACCCGCAGACCGATGGCCAGTCCGAGCGGACTATTTAGATTCTGGAGGATATGCTGCGAGCTTGTACGCTCGATTTGAAGGGATCTTGGGAGGACCATCTCCATTTGGTGGAGTTTTCTTATAACAATAGCTATCAGGCGAGCATTGGCATGGCGCCGTTGCTGCCTTATATGGGAGGAAATGTCGATCGCCACTGAGCTGGGATGACGTTGGAGATCGGGAGCTGTTGGGTCCGGAGATGATAGTAGAAGCTGTGGATGTCGTGAGAGACATCAGGGAGAAGCTCAGAGTTGCACAAGATCGCTTCAAGCATTGGGCGGATGCCAAGAGGAGACCATTGGAGTTTCAGCCTGGGGACCACGTATTTTTGAAGATTTCTCCGAACCGCGGATTTATTCGTTTCGGGAAGAAGGGGAAGCTGAGCCCGAGGTTTATTGGACCATTCGATGTGCTGGAACGTGTGGGGGCAGTGGCCTACCGCCTTGCTCTGCCACCATCTTTGGTGGGGGTTCACGACATATTCCACGTATCTCAGTTGTGTCGGTACGTCAGTGACCTGTCACACACGGTGGATTTCTCTAAGATCATGGTCCATCCGGACCTGACCTATGACCAGCAGCCCGTGCAAATTTTGGACCGTCGACAGAAGCAGTTGAGGAACAAGGTAGTCGACCTGGTGAGAGTGATGTGGCGTCACGGATCACCTGGAGAGTCCACTTGGGAGAGAGAGGATGAGATGAGAGAGCGTTACCCTCACCTATTCTTATAGAAATTCCGAGGGCGGAATTTTCTTAAGGTGGGTAGGATGTAACGGCTGGTTTTTGTATGATGATATATAGTTATAAATATATGATTGTTCGTCTTCTCTCTTTTTCTTTTCCGTACTTTTTCCACTATCTGGAGCTGAGCGTGCTTCATGACGCTCTTGTCTCGGAGCCAGACTCATTTTAGAAGTCCCTAGAACCCATCCCGAAGCTTCACACTTCATTTGGAGACTTGGTGTGCATTTTAGTCGGTTCAAGAACAAGGACCGACTGACTAGATGTCAATCTAGTCGGCCAGAAACTCTTCATGGACCGACTAGTTTCCGTCAGATTTTTCCACTGAGTTACTGTTTACTCTTAGTCGGTCTAAGTTCATCCACCGACCGACTAGTTGTCGAACTAGTCGGTCAACACTTCTTCGCAGACCGACTAAGTTAGAGATCATTTCATGCAGTTGAGTTACTGTTTATTGTTAGTCGGTCAAAGAAAGAATACCGACCGACTAGTTGACGAACTAGTCAGTTAAGTTTCCTTCGCTGACCGACTAATTTTCAAAACTACTTGTCGACCACTTTCATCCGTTAGTCGGTCAATGAACACTGGCCGACCGACTAGGTTGCAAACTAGTCGGTCGACGAGCCTTCTCAGACCGACTAAATCTGTCAACCCTGTACCGACATTGTTCTCTGTTTGCTTTTAGTCAGTCTCAGTTGGACGACCGACCGACTAGTTCTCAAACTAGTTGGTCGACCGCCCTTCACTGACCGACTAGTTGACCCCGAAACCCTAGGTTTTGACCTAGCCGCCGTTTGTTTTCTTATTTAAACACGCGGTTTTCTTCTTTCCTCCTCATTATTTTTGGCCATTCTCTACCCCAGGAGACGACAAGATCTTCGCCACCACCTACGGAAGCCGATGACACCACCAACAAATCAACGTTCCTTGCTGCGCTACCCACGGCCTAGGAACTTCCGGACGACGCAAAGCTTCCACCTTTTCCAGATCTGACGCCGGATCTTCGTGCAATCGTCGAATCAGGTTGGTTCCCTAAATTCGTAGAAACCCCCACCGTAAATGATCAAAACCTAATTAAATCGGCAACTTTAATCAATTAAATTTATTTTTCGTCGAAACATTGTACAACCATAGATAAATCGACGAATGGACTTTATATATGTGCACATAGGATAGATCGTCGATTAGGTTAAATGCATAAAAATGTGATTTTTAACAATTAGGATAGTCCTGATAACCTAGACACAACCCTAATAGGAATTATTGAATCGCGATCTGACACCGTCGCCATGTCACGATTTTCAGACGTCCTTTCGTCGACGAGACGTTTGGACGAGACGTGCCAGGGAGACGACGCGCTCGCCACCACAGGCAAGTGTACCACTTGCGTTCTTGGCCGTGTTTAGGCCTTAGTCTTGTTAGGATCGATTTTTGGAACAATGAGAACCGGACGTGAAATGATAGCGTCCGGGACGCCCTTGATGGCTCAGACTTGACAACGAAGTCTGAGTCCAACAACAACAATTTTGACATCATAGGATTGACATGTGTGTGTGTGAGTTGTGGACACCCTAGTACAACCCCTCCTATTCGGTCGTGTCATGTTCTTTTCGTCTTGCCATGTCCCTTCCGTCTTGCATAGCCGCAGGGCAATAGGGCACTCGCCAAGCCAGAGCGGGTCATCCCTTGTACTGATTCACAGCCTGCTGGGCAATAAGGCACCTGTCAAGCTAGAGCAGGTGATCCCTTGTACTGATACACAGCTCAGAGAGCAATAGGGCACTTGTCAAGCTAGAGCAAGTGATCCCTTGTCCTGTCACGATTCTTGGGGTTTTGGGGTAGGGTTGGGCGTGCACGCGGCAAGAGGGACTGATCCCCCTCGAACCGTAAAGGCGTGAACCCTTTTCGTGTCTTGTCTTGTCCTGTCTGGCTCTCCGTGTTTCGTCTTGTTTTGACACCTGTAGGCTAGTCCCGTAGTCGGTAGCACTCGCTACGACTACTTCTTGTCATGTTTACTTTCCTGCTGTGTGTACTTTCTGTTTGTACGTCTGTCATAACCTCAGCATGTTAATCAACCAGTAAAACATTGTTAAATAATTGGTGCACTTGCAGTTTGGTCTAACCTTTTTTTGTAGACCTTACCTGACGTACAGTTCCTTCTTTTGGTGTTGTACGTCAGGGATTGAGCCAGAGTACGTTGAGGAGACTGACTTGCCAGCTGATGTGGAGCCAGAGAGCGTCGATCCTGAGTACGACCCTGAGGAGGACCAGTGTAACGACCGGTTTTTGTCTATGCCTTGTCTATCATATATATGTGTTGGTTGTTCTCTCCTTTGTATGTTTTTCCCGTTTCTGTGGTTGGGCGTTTTCGCTCAGTTCTTTATAGCCTTCTAGTTCCTTTCCATAGAACGTTGAGCTTGGAGTAAGTATATTTACAATGAGCTTCATAGCATCCATAACTTAGAGCTAGGTTGATCTTAGAAGCCGTAGGAATCTTCCCGAAGCCTCACGATTCAATTCGGCACTTTTCGTGCATCTTAGTTGGTTCAAGAAGGAGAACCAACCGACTAGATTCCAATCTAGTCGGTCAGAAACTCTTCTGGAACCGACTAGTTCATTAAATCAATTATTCAGAAGTTACTGTTTACTCTTAGTCGGTCTAAGAACAACCACCGACCGACTAGATGTGAAACTAGTCGGTCAGAACTTGCTCTCAGACCGACTAGTTCCTTTGATTAAATGTAGGAGAATAATGCCCTCCAGGCTATTTATCTCTGTGTGAATAACACAAACATCTTGTTCGAAATAACAGTAAGCTGTTTGGTAATGATTTATCTAAGTTATATAATAATGTAGTTAACATTAGACATTAAACTTAGGTAAAGTCCTGAGACTTTATGCAAGGTCAAACAGGTATCGAGATGAGTATCTCGATCATGGAGAAATATTTGACCGTCTGTAGCATAAGTCTAAAAGGGTTCGTGGTCGTAGATGTTTCGAGACAAGGATATCGAAACATCAGATAGACCATTGTGTCTTAGTCTTCACCGTTAAGCAGTGACGATGATCTCATGATCGTTCGACTTGGCGAAGTCGGAGACGAGACACAGGTGCTCATTAGAGAATGAGTTCACTGAACGATCCACAAGAGTTATCATATGGTTACATTGACCAATCTGTCAATAATAACTCTTAGTGATGATAGGCTAGTTGGTCTTTTGACTTGAGGTCATTTTGACGAACCTGTGCGTGAACGGTGCCACTTAGATCACTGACCTAACTTCGAGGTTAGGTCTGTTGAAAGGTCTTTGATTGGGTGTCACTTGAAGCGTACGAGGAGAGTAATGACCAAGAGAGGATTCATCTCTCCCAGTCAATGGGAGTTAGTGTCGTAGAGTTAGTTCGGTCTTTAGTAAAAACTCTGCGCAGAGTATGTTGGAAGAAGTCCAACATTAATTGACTAACGATCGATAGAAACTAACCGGAGTCAAGTTATCAGGGTTGACAGTTTGACCGTACCCTAGACTTGATCTACACGACATAGTTAAGACGAAAAGACTATAACTGCGGAATTCATCACGGACACAGTCAGAGTGGTCCCGACAATACTCATGTCAATGAGTTAACCACATAATAATGATTCCTGAAGAAGGGACGGCAACCACTGCTCGTGGTCACTGCCGTATAGGGCTTCGAGCCCAACCTGTTGTAAGGGTCAGGCTGTAGGGTCTCACACAGAGTAAGATCTTTGTCTAGTAATAGGTAGAAATTAGTTAGGGAGAATATTTTGCATTTTTGATGCAAGGGATGGAATAATTGCATTTGATGCAATATGATAATTTAAGCCTAGATAGGGACTATTTTGCATTTGATGCAAAAGATATTAAATGTGTTTTAAATTGTTTAAAACAGTATTTAATAAAATAAATGCAAGGAAATGTTCATGGGTAAGACGGGAATGTCCAGGTCTACGCCCAGGTTCGAACGGCGTCCAAATCGGACGCCAAACGTAAAAGTTATGTCCAAAACAATATAAACCCCAAGCCCTCGTATACATCAGCCCAAGGGGCTGATTTAATTAAAGAGAGGGGGCCCAGCAGGCCCGGCCAAATGGCCGGGCAATTAAAAAGGGGCCCAGCGCCCGTGTGGGCGCTGGCGCCCGTGTGAGCGCGTGCAAAGCACGCGCCCACGTGGGGCATCAGCGCCCATGCAGGGCGCGTGCCCTGCACGCGCTGAGGCGTGTGCAGCGCACGCGCCTCGAGGCGCGTGCGCTGCACGCGGCCTGTCGCTGGTTGGGCCACACGCTGCCTAGGGCAGCGTGTATTTTTGGGCGGCTGCTGTTTTTGCGTTTTGGGTGTGTTTGGACTAAACTTTGGACATATAATTGGAGGGTCAAACGAACTCCGATTGACGAACGGTTTTTTCCTATGCGTTCACCGTTGAACACCCTTCAGATTGATAGGTTGTATCAATCATGAAGCTCAACGGTTAGGGAGTTAAAATTCACGGAAGTTTGCACTTTGTGAAGTGCAAACTAACTTGATTTTAACTTACCCAAATAATTAGTCCCACATCGGATTTTGAGAAAAGGGGAGAGTCCGCCTCCTATATAAATAGGGGTCTGCTCTCCTCCTCAAAACTCGTCCCAAGCTCTAGATCTGAGTGGCTCTCGTAAACGTTGGAGCACGCTCGGATCTAAGCTTAAATTAATATTTCTCTATCTCCTTAAATTTCTGCCTTACTCCTGAGGGCTCTAGCAAAGCCGCAAAGGAGTTCAGATTCTGGATCCGAAATCTTGGCGGAGGTTTCACTCGCGTGAAACTTTCTTCGACGGTTGGTTGGCTCGGTGACACGGGATTGATCGCCTCGGGGAGCGGTTCGAGGAGCGGTTCGGCGTGGGACGGGAGCAGCTCGGAAGACGGTGCGGAACATCTCGCCTGCTCCAGGGTTGAGATTCCGGGTATGTAGTTTAATAAGCATTAGTTTAATTTAATCGCAGTAGGTTAGATCCTTCTTGGGATGGTCAGATCCATCCCAAGTTGGCATAGATCTTGGCTAAGGGTCTTGGACCTTAGGGCTAAGTTAAAATTGTTTTAACTGCATGATAATTAGATAAACAAGTTTTTCTTCCGCTGCAATTGTTTTTTCTGTCTATGTTCCGTCCGACTTAGGACGGGACTAGAGTTTTTGTGCCCTAAGGGTATCGCAAATTCCCTTCAGTGGTATCAGAGCCTAGGTTTGCGTAGTCGATCTAGCACTGCGATTTCATTAAACCTGTTAATGCCTTTTAAAATACTTTTAATTTTTTTTAAAGTTATAAGATAATTTTAAAAAATGTTTTTGATGTTCAAAATTCTATGTGATAAATTTTTGAACATGAAATTTTTTAAATGACGTTTTTAAAATTTATGTAATAATTTTAAAACTAATTTTAAATCTTTAAAAGTTTAAAGTTATTTTTGGATGCCTAAAAAAAATTTTATATGATAAATTTTTTAAGCATGGAAATTTTAAAATGGTGTTTTAAATTTATGTGATAAATTTAAAATTGATTTTTAGGCTTTAAATTTATGCGATAAAATGTTTTAGATGTTTAAAAATTGTATGTGATAAATTTTTGAACATGGAAAAATTTTAAAGTGATGTTTTAAATTTATAAGATATTTTTAAAACTGATTTTAAAAGTCTAAAATTGTTTATGCGATAAATTTTAGTCTATTTAATTGTTAAATAGTTGTTCACTTTATTTTATGCGATAAAATTAGTGTAGCTTTATTTTAATGGCTAGTTCCTCTTGTCCCTTATTTGATAACACAAGACAACCCTTTTAGGTTAGCCATTAAAAAGGATTAAAATTTATTAATTGAATTTTAATGACATGCTATGTTTTAATAAAACATTAACAATGCTTCAAGACCTAATTCCTGATTAGGGTAGTCCCTTTAATGAATTTTAATTATAATTGTTATAATTAATTCTCATTAAAGGACTTCGTTTTTAGCGTTGTTAATAAAATTTATTAAAATCCTAATAACGATTAGGATAGCACATGAACCTTATAGTTGATAAGGACTTAATAAAAGTTATTAAACAAATCCTAAAATTTTGAATTTAAGGATTCAACTAGTTGATAAGATTAATTAGTTGTTAATAAAAGCTGTTTAGTCTATGGCATACATACAAAATGACAAGCTTCATTCAATGGACCATGATCCAGTCAATGTGCTTGGCTAAGAGTTCTGGATCAACCCTTACTAGTCTAATGGGTAGTGATCCTGGCTTAGTCAATTCCCTGGCTGTGTTCCGCTGGACCGCAATGTCGCGAATCATGATTGTATGACACCCTGGACTATATCTAAGTCAAATACGTTAATGATCTTTTTCAAGATTAGCCGTAGCCCTCCTTGTTTTAGGGGTTGGCAACTATAGGACCCGTATTATAGTTGTTGAGCTACACTCAAGCTTAACATGGCAATCTTATAGAATCCAATTCCTTAAATACATAAGATGAAATCTTGACTGGACCCAAACCGACGTTGTCGTGAATACACCGAGCACCGGCGTAAGTTGAGTCAGAGATGTAGTCTGACTAGATGTAGTCTAAGACCTGACCCAAACCGACGTGTCGTGAATACACCGAGCGAAGGGGCAAGTCAGGCTAGACACGAAAACAAGGATTCGACTAGACTAGACATTGTGATTTGGATGAGCACACTCATGATCACAAATGGATAGGGGCAAAAACCGATTAAGAGAGTCATATCTGATATGATCGATGAAGAGTCATCTTCCGATCGCAGAGTCGAGCAACTTGTTGAGCTACACTCAAGGTTGTTAGGCTCAAGGTGATTGGATCTCTTACCCATTATTTTAATTCGATTAAATCGTTCGTTATTAAGCTTTGAAACGATCATAAAATAGTGGGAGGATATAGATAGATAAAAGCCAATCTACCTATATTTAATATTGAACGTATGCTAAACTAGGGCAAGACTATGTTTACCGAAGGAATCAAATATATAATATGTTAATCAGTTAATTGGTCAAATAGGTTGATAAATTGAATATCAAAGTTAAATTCTAGTTGATAGAATTAAACTAAATTCTCGTTGACACATTAAAATGACCTTCTAAAGAACAGACTTAGAAATATGATTTCATCAAGTTCTGGGTCCAACAAAAAAATTAACGCTACATGTCACTCGTCTCTATATGAGGCAGCTTGAACATATAGGATATTCGAAGTATGTTTCTCCCTACAACTTGTCGAGATACCCTCAAGGTTGTATGGACAAACAATTTTGATCCGCAAAGTTCGAGATTTCGATCAAACCGTTTGAATCGAATATGAGTGCATGAGCGAGGCAAGGCTATGTATCCCAACCGGATCTTGAGACAAGCAACTCCTTGAGCTACACTCAAGATTGCAACTCTCAGGCGTTTGGATACATGAGATGCTTGCATAGCTATTTATTTTTGTTGGGCTACTTAATATCTAAATGTGATTTAGAAAAGGAAGAAGGCACTCCGGAAAGTCAATTGAGAAAGTTAGTTTAATTTATCATTAGTAAAGGCATAAGTAGGAGGAAATGAAAATGTGACATATTCTGATGTCACGATTTCAGAATAAATTGTTATACAAAAACGTCTAACACACTTTGACGAATGTTGTCACCTTGCTTCTGAAGCAATGTTTTGTGTTAAGTAATTTGTGATAACTATAATATATTAAATGTTAGTATATATAAATACACAAGATAGTAGCAAACTTACATGGTAAAATTAGACTAGGCCGTATCGAGAGATTAAGCTTCACAAGTCACAAAAAGAGGGGTCTGACCTCTCGTATTATGAAGTCTACGGACATTTGTGAGTCTTAGCCTCTTAGATATAATGGCCGAAATCCATCTGTAAGACAGTTGGAGAATGAGTTGTTGAACACAGTCTCGTACATACTGTCACGCCCCGCTTCCCAAAATGGACGGAAGCGAAACGTGACGAGGCCCGCTTAGGCAAGAGCTGAGAAGCTCGGACCCAATAAGCGTCTGTAGAGGTACCATTTTAAAAGATTTTCAGGTTCTTGCATTATTAAAGTTCGAAACAACAGAAGTACAGGAAGGAAGTTGCATTCATTAAATTAGAGATATAATATCCAACAAGTACAAAGTCTAAAGAAAAGCCTAAGCGTGGCAACAAACTATCTAAAAGCAAACTAAAAGTAGTAACCTCTGAAAGTGACGACTAAGAAGACCTCAAGGTCTGGTCCTCGTCGGGCGCGTACTCTGGGTCGACGTCCTCGGATCCTCGTGCTCCAGTGCGTCTGCCTCGTCCACGAACTCTGGCTGAGCACCTGACGTACAGTACCCAAGAAAAAGGAACTGTACGTCAGGTAAAGTCTACAAGAAGGGTTAGACTTTACTGCAAGTGCACCGAACTTTAAACAACGGTTTACTGGTTGATTAACATGCTGAGGTTCTTTTACACAACAGTTTACTGGTTGATTAGCATGCTGTGGTTATAACAGGGTAACACAACAGGAAGTAACGTAGCAGGAAAGTAAAACGGGACAAGTAGTAGTCGTAGCGTGTGCTACCAACTACGGGGACTAACCTACAGGTGTCAAGACAAGTCAGGACGTGGCGGGACAAGACGGGACAAACAGGACGGGACAAGACAAGACAAGTGTGACACGAAGGGTTCACGCCTTACGGTTCGAGGGGGATCAGACCCTCTTGCCGTGCGCACGCTCAACCCTACCCCAACCCAGGAACTCAGGACAAGAAGTACAGGGATCACTTCCGCTAGGGAAGCATCCGAAACGCCCGAAGGCTTTTTGTATAACAGGGATCACTTCCGCAAGGAAAGCATCCGAAACGCCCGAAGGCTTTTTGTGTAACAGGGATCACTTCCGCTAGGAAAGCATCCGAAACGCCCGAAGGCTTTTTGTATAACAGGGATCACTTCCGCAAGGAAAGCATCCGAAACGCCCGAAGGCTTTTTGTGTAACAGGGATCACTTCCGCTAGGAAAGCATCCGAAACGCCCGAAGGCTTTTTGTATAACAGGGATCACTTCCGCAAGGAAAGCATCCGAAACGCCCGAAGGCTTTTTGTGTAACAGGACACGACATGACAAGTGTAGGGAGTTGTTATTCTAGGGTGTCCACACGCACACACACACACACCCATATGATAGCCCTACAATATCAAAAGTTGTTGTTTGTCGAGCTTAGACTTTGTCGTCAAGTCTAAGTCGTCAGGGGCATCCCAGACGCTATCATTTCACGTCCGGTTCTATACATTCACAGTCTAACAGTTCTAGCAATCTAAGACCAAAGCACGGTCAAAACGCAAGTGGGTACACTTGCCTGGAATGGCGAGTGCGTCGTCCGTCTGGAGCGTCTCGTCCAGTCGTCGTGTCCGCGGTAGTCCGTCTGAAATAGTGTCACGGCGACGATGTCAGGACGCGTTTTCAGTAAATCCTATTTAGGTTCATATCTAGGTTGTCGGGACTACCCTAATTGTCAAAGTCACAATTTTGATGTTCAGTCCTATTCGACGATTCTATCCTATGTGCACAGTTCAAAAGTCCAGTCGTCGAATCTACTGTTTCTCAACGTTTTAAAGGCGCAGAAGATAAATTTAGTTACAGTTGTCCGATTTTAGTTAGGGTTCAGTTTGCTACGGTGTGGGTTTCGCTACGAGTTAGAGGGACCAACCTGGTGCGAGGGACGCGCATGAATTTGGCGTCGAGTCTGGAAACGGTGGCGGTGCTCGTGTCCCCGACTGCGGTAGCACAGTGGAGATCGTCTCGGGATCGTCTCAGGATCGTGACGGCTGCGGGTAGCGCAGTGGGACGTCTTAGGCAACGGTAACGGCAACGGATCACGATGCTGGAAGATCGTGAGTCCTGCGGCGTCTACGTTGTCTCGACTACGGGTAGCGTAGTGAGACTCGTCCGGGCAGCGGACGAAATGCGGCAGCGGGTACGGTCAGTCTGTCGGCAAGGGCCGGGGTCAACAGAACAACCGTGCCTTGGGAAGGCGTCGGAACGAAGTAGTCGTGGCGGCTCGAAGGAACAACAGTAGTCCTCGGGTTGTTGCTCTCGCTGATCTTCACGCGGAGCGGCCACCGACGGTCGGGCTCTGCGCGGTGGCCACAGGCGGCACAGTGGCGGCGGGAGAGCGCGGAGGGCGCTGCGCGACCCGCGGGGTCATGGCGACAGGGGAACCGCGAGAGTGGTGCTCAGGGTCGGCGGATGGCTGGAAGAGCAGGGGAGGCACGCAGCGCCTGCGGGAGATCTGTTGGGGTCGGGGTCTCGCGAGGGAGACGACGGCGGAACGGCCCCGCCGCGGGGAGGCGGCGATCGGGGTGACTGTGGGTCGGAAACGCAGCGGATCTCGACTGTTGCTGCCGCGTGGGGGGGGGGGGGGGGAAGAACCACCCGACTGGGGCGGCCGTGGGCAGAGACAGGCGCCACGAGGGGATGGCGTCGGCTCGTGCAAGGCTGACGGGGACGCGGGTGCGTCGGGATGCCGGTGGAGGGTCGGAGCGGCGTCCGAGGGGCTGACGGCGGAGGGAACAGCCCGGGGGAAGTGGCCGTGGCCTTGGATGGAAGCGAGGGGCGGCAGCCTGTGACGTACGGCGGCTTGAGCGGGGCGCTGCGCCGTGGACGGGAGACGCGGCGGCGGGGCGTTGGAGAGCGCGGTGGTGGCGGAAAACGAGGGTGAGGGAGAGGAGAATCCATCGGGGGGAGGCGTGCTGTCGCGGAGGGCGGCGTCACGGTGGTCGGAATTCACGGATCGCGACGGCGTTCGTCGAGAACCGCGGCGGAGGGATCTGCGAGGGCGGCGTCGGGTCGCTGAATGGCGGAGGTCGGAGGGCATCGTGGCGGCGCCGCGAGGGATAGGTGCGGATCGGAGATCGGGGGGGTTGTGTTTTTGGGGGGATGCCGGCGGCTGAGAGGGGAGCCGCGGGGAGAGAGAAATCGGAGAGAGAGAAGGGGGAAAAAATTGAAGGGGGCGACGACTGCGTGTGGGTTAGGGTTTAGGGTAAAAGCTAGGGTTAGGGATTAATTATTATAATAATTTGAAATTGCTAAATGGACAAAACCCTAGTGTTAATTATGTTGGGGGTATAGAGATGAGGGGTGTGCAGATTGGGGTAAGGCTAGGGAAAAATAGAGAAACAGTTTAGTAAAGATATAATACAGATCAAAGAGGATTTAGCCAGATTTGGCTAACAAAATTTCTAATTTGAATATATCGGGAAATCGACGGTCGAGATTTCTCCGGGCGATATCTTTCAATCCGGGCGTCAGAAAAATAATCCGAAAATACCGGGGCGATCGCGGAGACGAGACGCACAGATCTACGGAGCCCGATCATGCATAACGCCTACCAAAAATTTACGTAAAATTGGGAATGGTGTTTTGAGTCAAAAGACTAAGACACCCCTATCATTCAAAATCGTTTCGCGAGAAAACGAGCCATGAAAAGACGTTCCCAAAAATTACAATAAAATTCAACACCCCAAAACGATCGCAATGGCATATCACACCGCATATGCCGGAGCTCAGAAAAAGCCAAATAAAATATGTGCATGATAAAGCACGTGCACGCAGGAAAAACAAACGGTCGGAAAGCGGCCGTTACATTCTACCCACCTTAGAAATGATTCCGCCCTCGGAATCACTCATACTAAGACCTATTTATAAAATCCATAAATACTTAAACCTATAACTCCCATCTTCCCCACAAGGATCTCTAATCCTATCACTTCAATATCGTCCCTCAAATAATCCATCATAACCCTTCTTTACACCGGACAATGCTACAACTAAACTCACCTCCTAATAATTAGCTATATGCCCATCACTACTGTTCAAACTTCCAACTCCAAGTTCTCACAAAAGAATAATAATTATCACTGCTCAATAATATCTTTTAAATTTCTCGATTCCTCCCAATGTTAATCAATCTCCAAGAAAAATGAGATTCTAGTCAACTACCAATCCAAGGCAAAAACTTTGTCTATCCTATAATACCTTCACCAATCAGCAATCGTCGTGTCTTCAATACATTCTCGTCATATCTCCCCATAAATTCATCCACCAAATAATTTGATCTGTCAGAACTACATCCCATCCTGCTCACTATAACTAATCCCAACCAATATTAAGTTCGGCTACCTAAACATCCATTAATCTCATCACGTCGTGTTATTCTCAAAGTCTTCTCACGTCAATTCATCAATCAGTCTCAATGCTAATATAAGCTCTACTCAATCTCATGATCACCCTAACTCATACTATTCTCGGCAGTTACTCCTATCTACTACCCGTCTAAGCCTCAAGTCTGATGAGTTCTCATCTCCTCGCATATAATCTCATTCAACCAGAATTCTCCAATGAGTCCTTCACACCTCGGTATTATAAATAAGTCTTGGACAGTTCATTCTTTTCATCCAAAAGTTATTCTAATCCATCATCCTCATGTTCCCAAAATCAATTAATCATTGCCATAATAAAACTCATCTCACTCCAAGCCTACCTGCAAACAAAAATCCTATAACGATAATAGCTAGTCCCAACTAATATAACAACCATAAACACGAAAATTTTGTTTAAGGGAGAAAGAAGAGAAGAGGAAGGGAGACTTAAGGCCAAAGAAATATTTTTAAAACTTTTGGAAACAAAAAAAAACGTGTGGTGTTGCAGTAATGGATGAGGGAGGTTAAGTGAGCAGATGGTAGAATTTTAAAATTTTGGAAAGAGGTAAGACGAAAGAAGGATGGGTAGGGTGAAAAACGATTGTTTTGCAAATGAAAATAAGTTTACACAAAGATTCTGAAATGTGGTCACGAAGAACATAGAACAGATATAATAATAACAATAAAATAATTGAAGTCCCCCTAGTTTAGAAAATATTTAAAAAAAAAGTATGCACAGTAAGTGATTTAGAAATAGATCTTGTAGCCCAGAAAATATAAATTGAATTATCAAAATGTCAACACGGTTTAAAAAAAAATGAAAATATGAAAGATACAGATTTGAAATAATTTCCAGATAGTAACTTGCAAATTGACGACTAAGGATATTTCAAATTCTAAGAAGGAAACTTTCAACCGAAAAGCAAGAAATTTTAAATATATATAATAAAGGGTTTTCAAGGGAGTTAAACCGAGCGAAGAGTTTAATAATGGGTTTCGAAAACAAGAAATAAAAGGAATAAAAGTGGGATGAGATAGCGATTGTTTTGTAAATGAAAGTAAGTTTAAACAAGGATCCTTGAAGTATGAGCACGATGAACATAGGGATGTTTATATGTAAAGAAATTTAAAATCCCCCTTTGTTTTAGAAAAAAATATATTCTAAAGTACGTACGTAAAAGGTAAAAGAAGATAAATTTCGTAGGTTAGAAAAATGATATATTGAATTCCCGAAATGGTAACAAAGTTTTAAACTAAAATACGATGGATACTGATTCGAAAATAAGTACGAGGCCGTAACTAAAATTTTTACGACCGAAGGGTTTCAAAATTTGCGAATGAATTTTAACTCAACCAAAAGTAGGAAATTTTAAATAATTAATAAAAGTTTTCAAAGAAGTCAAATTGGGCGAAGGATTTAATAATGAATTTCGAAAATACTTTTAAAGGAAGCAGGTTTTGGGAAAAGGAAAATTTGAAAATAAGTACAAGATAGTAGAAATAAATTGTGTAGTTTATAAAAGTAATATATATATTTTGGAAACAAGGCAAATAATGCGAGATATTGACTTAAAACATTTACGTCCGAAAAAGCTCCAAGTCAATTAAAAGTTTTAACTCGATCCAAAACAACAAATTTTAAGTATATAATATAGGGGTTTTTAAAGAAATCAAGCCAGAGCGAAAACTTAATAAGGAAGGTCGAAAATAATTTTAGAGGAGGTAGAATTGGTCAAGGAAGGGATTCGAAGGATCGATGATGATCGTCAGGAAACGATCACGAGGATCGAGAGAAAGGAAAAATGATCGCATGTTGGTTACACATAGGATAAGATGCAAGGGGGCTACTATGGGACCCTACGATTGATAACACAGAAGTGTAACGATCAGAGAGACGCTAGAAGTCAGAGGTCCTAATTATCGGGTCGCCTAAGATCAGGAGAGCTCGGCACTAAGATTTCCTAATGAGCTAGACTGTAACCAGGATCTAATGGGAAGGTTCCTAAGAGAATCCAGGTTAGTCCTGCTGGGCCCGAAGTCGATGGGCCCGAGCGAACGACTAACAGAAGGGCTCTAGAAATCTAATTTGGTCAGAGCTAGGGAGGGAGAGGCTACTAGAATATCATAAGACGGGTACGGCTAAATCTTAACTAAGGTGTCTGACTATCCACTGGGACGTCTACCTAAGTCTTCCTACTATCTAAGACGGGGAAACTAATTCAGACTTGTACGTGGATATCAAATGAATGCGGTACTTTTATTGTTTCGAACTTTTGCAAGACCTGCATGGGCCACCACTAAAACCTGTCACGCCCCGCTTCCCAAAATGGACGGAAGCGAAACGTGACGAGGCCCGCTTAGGCCAGAGCTGAGAAGCTCGGACCCAATAAGCGTCTGTAGAGGTACCATTTTAAAAGATTTTCAGGTTCTTGCATTATTAAAGTTCGAAACAACAGAAGTACAGGAAGGAAGTTGCATTCATTAAATTAGAGATATAATATCCAACAAGTACAAAGTCTAAAGAAAAGCCTAAGCGTGGCAACAAACTATCTAAAAGCAAACTAAAAGTAGTAACCTCTGAAAGTGACGACTAAGAAGACCTCAAGGTCTGGTCCTCGTCGGGCGCGTACTCTGGGTCGACGTCCTCGGATCCTCGTGCTCCAGTGCGTCTGCCTCGTCCACGAACTCTGGCTGAGCACCTGACGTACAGCACCCAAGAAAAAGGAACTATACGTCAGGTAAAGTCTACAAGAAGGGTTAGACTTTACTGCAAGTGCACCGAACTTTAAACAACGGTTTACTGGTTGATTAACATGCTGAGGTTCTTTTACACAACAGTTTACTGGTTGATTAGCATGCTGTGGTTATAACAGGGTAACACAACAGGAAGTAACGTAGCAGGAAAGTAAAACGGGACAAGTAGTAGTCGTAGCGTGTGCTACCAACTACGGGGACTAACCTACAGGTGTCAAGACAAGTCAGGACGTGGCGGGACAAGACGGGACAAACAGGACGGGACAAGACAAGACAAGTGTGACACGAAGGGTTCACGCCTTACGGTTCGAGGGGGATCAGACCCTCTTGCCGTGCGCACGCTCAACCCTACCCCAACCCAGGACCTCAGGACAAGAAGTACAGGGATCACTTCCGCTAGGGAAGCATCCGAAACGCCCGAAGGCTTTTTGAATAACAGGGATCACTTCCGCAAGGAAAGCATCCGAAACGCCCGAAGGCTTTTTGTGTAACAGGGATCACTTCCGCTAGGAAAGCATCCGAAACGCCCGAAGGCTTTTTGTATAACAGGGATCACTTCCGCAAGGAAAGCATCCGAAACGCCCGAAGGCTTTTTGTGTAACAGGGATCACTTCCGCTAGGAAAGCATCCGAAACGCCCGAAGGCTTTTTGTGTAACAGGGATCACTTCGGCTAGGAAAGCATCTGAAACGCCCGAAGGCTTTTTGTATAACAGGGATCACTTCCGCAAGGAAAGCATCCGAAACGCCCGAAGGCTTTTTGTGTAACAGGACACGACATGACAAGTGTAGGGAGTTGTTATTCTAGGGTGTCCACACGCACACACACACACCCACATGATAGCCCTACAATATCAAAAGTTGTTGTTTGTCGAGCTTAGACTTTGTCGTCAAGTCTAAGTCGTCAGGGGCGGCCCAGACGCTATCATTTCACGTCCGGTTCTATACATTCACAGTCTAACAGTTCTAGCAATCTAAGACCAAAGCACGGTCAAAACGCAAGTGGGTACACTTGCCTGGAATGGCGAGTGCGTCGTCCGTCCGGAGCGTCTCGTCCAGTCGTCGCGTCCGCGGTAGTCCGTCTGAAATAGTGTCACGGCGACGATGTCAGGACGCGTTTTCAGTAAATCCTATTTAGGTTCATATCTAGGTTGTCGGGACTACCCTAATTGTCAAAGTCACAATTTTGATGTTCAGTCCTATTCGACGATTCTATCCTATGTGCACAGTTCAAAAGTCCAGTCGTCGAATCTACTGTTTCTCAACGTTTTAAAGGCGCAGAAGATAAATTTAGTTACAGTTGTCCGATTTTAGTTAGGGTTCAGTTTGCTACGGTGTGGGTTTCGCTACGAGTTAGAGGGACCAACCTGGTGCGAGGGACGCGCACGAATATGGCGTCAAGTCTGGAAACGGTGGCGGTGCTCGTGTCCCCGACTGCGGTAGCACAGTGGAGATCGTCTCGGGATCGTCTCAGGATCGTGAAGGCTGCGGGTAGCGCAGTGGGACGTCTTAGGCAACGGTAACGGCAACGGATCACGATGCTGGAAGATCATGAGTCCTGCGGCGTCTACGTTGTCTCGACTACGGGTAGCATAGTGAGATTCGTCTGGACAGCGGACGAAATGCGGCAGCGGGTACGGTCAGTCTGTCGGCAAGGGCCGGGGTCAACAGAACAACCGTGCCTTGGGAAGGCGTCGGAACGAAGTAGTCGTGGCGGCTCGAAGGAACAACAGTAGTCCTCGGGTTGTTGCACTCGCTGATCTTCACACGGAGCGGCCACCGACGGTCGGGCTCTGCGCGGTGGCCACAGGCGGCACAGTGGCGGTGGGAGAGCGCGGAGGGCGCTGCGCGACCCGTGGGGTCATGGCGACAGGGGAACCACGAGAGTGGTGCTCAGGGTCGGCGGATGGCTGGAAGAGCAGGGGAGGCACGCAGCGGCTGCGGGAGATCTGTTGGGGTCGGGGTCTCGCGAGGGAGACGACGGCGGAACGGCCCCGCCGCGGGGAGGCGGCGATCGGGGTGACTGTGGGTCCGAAACGTAGCGGATCTCGACTGTTGCTGCCGCGTGGGGGGGGGGGAAGAACCACCGGACTGGGGCGGCCGTGGGTAGAGACAGGCGCCGCGAGGGGATGGCGTCGGCTCGTGCGAGGCTGACGGGGACGCGGGTGCGTCGGGATGCCGGCGGAGGGTCGGAGCGACGTCCGAGGGGCTGACGGCGGAGGGAACAGCCCGGGGGAAGTGGCCGTGGCCTTGGATGGAGGCGAGGGGCGGCAGCCTGCGACGTACGGCGGCTTGAGCGGGGCGCTACGCCGTGGATGGGAGACGCGGCGGCGGGGCGCTGGAGAGCGCGGTGGTGGCGGAAAACAAGGGTGAGGGAGAGGAGAATCCATCGGGGGGAGGCGTGCTGTCGCGGAGGGCGGCGTCACGGTGGTCGGAATTCGCGGATCGCGGCGGCGTTCGCCGAGAACCGCGACGGAGGGATCTGCGAGGGCGGCGTCGGGTCGCTGAATGGCGGAGGTCAAAGGGCATCGTGGCGGCGCCGCGAGGGATAGGTGCAGATCGGAGATCGGGGGGGTTGTGTTTTTGGGGGGATGCCGGCGGCTGAGAGGGGAGCCGCGGGGAGAGAGAAATCGGAGAGAGAGAAGGGGGAAAAAATTGAAGGGGGCGACGGCTGCATGTGGGTTAGGGTTTAGGGTAAAAGCTAGGGTTAGGGATTAATTATTATAATAATTTGAAATTGCTAAATGGACAAAACCCCAGTGTTAATTATGTTGGGGGTATAGAGATGAGGGGTGTGCAGATTGGGGTAAGGCTAGGGAAAAATAGAGAAATAGTTTAGTAAAGATATAATACAGATCAAAGAGGATTTAGCCAGATTTGGCTAACAAAATTTCTAATTTGAATATATCGGGAAATCGACGGTCGAGATTTCTCCGGGCGATATCTTTCAATCCGGGCGTCAGAAAAATAATCCGAAAATACCGGGGCGATCGTGGAGACGAGACGCACAGATCTACGGAGCCCGATCATGCATAACGCCTACCAAAAATTTACGTAAAATTGGGAATGGCGTTTTGAGTTAAAAGACTAAGACGCCCCTATCATTCAAAATCGTTTCGCGAGAAAACGAGCCATGAAAAGACGTTCCCAAAAATTACAATAAAATTCAACACCCCAAAACGATTGCAATGGCATATCACACCGCATATGCCGGAGCTCAGAAAAAGCCAAATAAAATACGTGCACGATAAAGCACGTGCACGCAGGAAAAACGAACGGTCGGAAAGCGGCCGTTACACATACTGATGTACCCGAGTCTATATTAACCAAAATAAGTTATTCGTATATTTTATTAAGACACGTGTTCTTGATGAAACACAAGTCTGATAAAATAAAGAACGAAATGACTAAAGTATTTAAACTGATTCGATTAGATCGAATGGTTAAATACTTAGCTACATAAAATCTTGCGTAATTAAAAGAAAATGTGATTTTCTCTCAGGTAAAGTCTGTTAACACATCCGTGTGTTAAAAAGTATGAATCACACTGAGTTAGACTTGATGCGATTCATTGCAAGTGACTCTGAGTTAAGTCCTCCCTCTGGGTTAAGTCCCAGATAGTAATGCCTAGGTTTTGATAATGTTCTATGAGGACATTATCAATAAGATATTCATTAAATCAACCGTAAGGAAGTTGTAAAATTACTCGAAACTCGTGAGACGAATTGTCGAGTTAGACATCATAACTGATGATGACTTAGTCAACTTCCGGGATGAAATTCGGAGTGGTAACTCCGATTTATAACTTGATGCAACCAAAATGGGTCCGTGTGCGTAAATAAATTTTGGAATTTAGTTTACGTGCCTAAGGAAAATGTTTCCTCACTTACTGCAAGTAAATCTTTAAGTTGAAAGATTGGTGCAGAAAAGAAAATAGTGAAGTACAATCATGTTGGTCGAGAACGGTTTTCATCCTAATTCCTATAAAACGGATTATTATGAAACCATTTTCACCAGCAGATGTGTACAGATCTACTCGGACCAAAACTCGATGTAAAACGCTCATGTTGACCATGAAAATTGGAGCATTCACTTATAAGTTCGTTTTTCTAAATATGATTTAGACGGACCAACTTATATGAATTAGCCAGAGAGTTTTCAAGGTCAGTGGGAGCGTATAAATTACATGCGAGACATCAAAGGGATGGATCATTTATTTTGACAAAGTTATCAAAAGGTTTGATACTTTATCAGAAATAAATATGAGCCATTTGAAATGACCAATAACTAATTTAAAATTATTATCGTAAGGTACGATGAATTGGATAAGATCCACGTAGATAAAAATATTATGGATTCCGAAAAGACCAAGTGACTTATTTGAATGAGATTCAAATGGTTGGTCTACCATGAACATAGAAACCCCTTAAGTCTATAGTGTAGACTGTTTTAGCAGATCCACTCACGAAGGCTCTACCACATGAAGTCGGGAAAACTTATGTGTAAAAACGGTATAAGATACCGATATAAATGGGCCTGAGTGCAAGTGGGAGATGTAGGAGAATAATGCCCACCAGGCTATTTATCTCTGTGTGAATAACACAAACATCTTGTTCGAAATAACAGTAAGCTGTTTGGTAATGATTTATCTAAGTTATATTATAATGTAGTTAACATTAGACATTAAACTTAGGTAAAGTCCTGAGACTTTATGCAAGGTCAAACAGGTATCGAGATGAGTATCTCGATCATGGAGAAATGTTTGACCGTCTGTAGCATAAGTCTAAAAGGGTTCGTGGTCGTAGATGTTTCGAGACAAGGATATCGAAACATCGGATAGACCATTGTGTCTTAGTCTTCACCGTTAAGCAGTGACGATGATCTCATGATCATTCGACTTGGCGAAGTCGGAGACGAGACACAGGTGCTCATTAGAGAATGAGTTCACTGAACGATCCACAAGAGTTATCATATGGTTACATTGACCAATCTGTCAATAATAACTCTTAGTGATGATAGGCTAGTTGGTCTTTTGACTTGAGGTCATTTTGACGAACCTGTGCGTGAACGGTGCCACTTAGATCACTGACCTAACTTCGAGGCTAGGCCTGTTGAAAGGTCTTTGATTGGGTGTCACTTGAAGCGTACGAGGAGAGTAATGACCAAGAGAGGATTTGTCTCTCCCGGTCAATGGGAGTTAGTGTCGTAGAGTTAGTTCGGTCTTTAGTAAAAACTCTATGCAGAGTATGTTGGAAGAAGTCCAATATTAATTGACTAAAGATCGATAGAAACTAACCGGAGTCAAGTTATTAGGGTTGACAGTTTGACCGTACCCTAGACTTGATCTACACGACATAGTTAAGATGAAAAGACTATAACTGCGGAATTCATCACGGACACAGTCAGAGTGGTCCCGACAATACTCATGTCAATGAGTTAACCACATAATGATGATTCCTGAAGCAGGGACGGCAACCACTGCTCGTGGTCACTGCCATATAGGGCTTCGAGCCCAACCTGTTGTAAGGGTCAGGCTGTAGGGTCTCACACAGAGTGCGATCTTCGTCTAGTAATAGGTAGAAATTAGTTAGGGAGAATATTTTGCATTTTTGATGCAAGGGATGTGATCTTCGTCTCGAGGCGCGTGCGCTGCACGCGGCCTGTCGCTGGTTGGGCCACACGCTGCCTAGGGCAGCGTGTATTTTTGGGCGGCTGCTGTTTTTGCGTTTTGGGTGTGTTTGGACTAAACTTTGGACATATAATTGGAGGGTCAAACGAACTCCGATTGACGAACGGTTTTTTCCTATGCATTCACCGTTGAACACCCTTCAGATTGATAGGTTGTATCAATCATGAAGCTCAACGGTTAGGGAGTTAAAATTCACGGAAGTTTGCACTTTGTGAAGTGCAAACTAACTTGATTTTAACTTACCCAAATAATTAGTCCCACATCGGATTTTGAGAAAAGGGGAGAGTCCGCCTCTTATATAAATAGGGGTCTGCTCTCCTCCTCAAAAATCGTCCCAAGCTCTAGATCTGAGCGGCTCTCGTAAATGTTGGAGCACGCTCGGATCTAAGCTTAAATTAATATTTCTCTATCTCCCTAAATTTCTGCCTTACTCCTGAGGGCTCTAGCAAAGCCGCAAAGGAGTTCAGATTCTGGATCCGAAATCTTGGCGGAGGTTTCACTCGCGTGAAACTTTCTTTGGCGGTTGGTTGGCTCGGCGACACGGGATTGATCGCCTCGGGGAGCGGTTTGAGGAGCGGCTCGGCATGGGACGGGAGCAGCTCGGAAGACGGTGCGGAACATCTCGCCTGCTCCAGGGTTGAGATTCCGGGTATGTAGTTTAATAAGCATTAGTTTAATTTAATCGCAGTAGGTTAGATCCTTCTTGGGATGGTCAGATCCATCCCAAGTTGGCATAGATCTTGGCTAAGGGTCTTGGACCTTAGGGCTAAGTTAAAATTGTTTTAACTGCATGTTAATTAGATAAACAAGTTTTTCTTCCGCTGCAATTGTTTTTTCTGTCTATGTTCCGTCCGACTTAGGACGGGACTAGAGTTTTTGTGCCCTAAGGGTACCGCAAATTCCCTTCATTAAATTCACCTAAGTTAATGTTTATCGTTAGTCGGTCTAAGAACATTCGTCGACCGACTAGTTGTGAAACTAGTCGGTCAGTAGCTCTTCTTTGACCGACTAAACCATAGTTCATTTCTTCTTCAGGAGTTACTGTTTGGTCTTAGTCGGTCACAGTTGAACGATCGACCGACTAGTTTCCAAACTAGTCGGTCAGCCGCCCTTCATGGACCGACTAACTGACCCCGAAACCCTAGGGTTCATTTCTGCCGCCGGGTTGTTTCTATTTAAACCCCCGACTCTTTCATTCCTTCTTTCATTTCTTCTGAGCCATTTTCTCCCCCCAAATCATCCTCCAACATTTCCCCAAGCCCTTCCTTCCTCCTTTGGAGCTTCCCTCTCTCCATTAGCGCCGGCCACCTCCCTTAGGCCGCCGGCCAACCCCAAAACCCCACGAATCCCAAATTTCTCCAGATTTCCTCGCCATTTCCAGATCTGAGCCATAGTTCCCGGATCGTTCTTCCGTTGCCGTGCTTGCTCGGCATCGTTCTTCCGCTACGACACGGTTAGTAAATCGATCCTTTAATATTCTCTTAACCCCCATTGTGACTGTTGTTAAACCCTAATAGAACTGGATTGGATGTTGTTCTGATATTGTTTTTCCATGGCAGCGATTCCATCTCCGTAGTTTAACATTTTGTGACGTGCCTCGTTGTTCGTCATCCTTTGGTGCCAGGCAAGTGAAACTTGCCACTTAGGGTTTTAGGCCATGCCCTTAGTCCATTTACTTGTCTTAGCGTAAAAGAGACTGGGCAGTGAAAGGATAGCTGCCTAGACGCCTTTTGATCTAGCTTGACAACGAAGCTAGATCCGTCACCTTCATCATGCTTGCATGTCATGTTTAATTTCAATTAACGGTACGCGAATATCTGTTCATTTCATTGCATACATTGATTGTTCATTGTGATTGTGTAGCATACGCACTCTAAAATGTAAGCTGCGGCGAGTAGGATCTTGACTCCTACACAGTGATCAGGCTAGGTGCACCCCTATGCCAAATACACTTCCTGGCTTGTGATCCAGAAGCGAGCATAGTGTGTTGCTAATCCCAATGCTTGATACACGTGGAGGGGTAGGGTTAAACGGTCGCTTGAGCGTAGAAGTGAGCCCGTACAGCCACTTCAACCAAAAGACGGAAACTCTGAGCACAAGTGAAAATAGTGATAAGTGATTCGTGATTAGTGACTTGGTAGCTTTTGCTACATCGTGCGTGCTTGTCTTTTCTTTTAACTGTTGCAACATACTTAACTGCCATGTCATTGCATCTTACTATAACTGCTAGGTTGTTAGTTTACCTTCCCTTCAGTTTCCTTGCCCAAGTCTCTTGTAGACTTGCTGACATGTGCCCCTTGCTCTTTTGGGTGTCACATGTTAGACCCTGAGCCAGAGACCGTAGCTGAGTTCGTGGTTGTTGCTGACGCTGAGCCTGAGTCCATGCATGCCCATGAGGAGTTTTGTGGATACTGGTGACCATTCTTAGTGATCCCTGTCGGGCTCCCTTTTGTTTAGGTTTTCTGTTAAGTTGTCGGTGCGTGGCACTTGTACTTTGTTTTGTACCTTGTACTTTTGTTGGCCATGCTGGGGCCCTTAGATTCTTTTCTCTTTAAGCCTGGTGGCTTTTTCTGTGATGTTGGAATTTAATATGATGGATATTCTGAGATTTGCCTTTGTCGCATTTCCCTTCATTATTATCTTTGTTTCGTATCGCGTTGCAAGGACCTGCCAATTTATTGTTGATTGACGCTTATCGGGCTTGGAGCTTTGTAGCTTCAAGTCTGAGCGGACCTTCTCACGTCTTGCCTCCACATTTTTGGGAAGCGGGGCGTGACAGGTTTTATTGGTGGCCCATGCAGGTCCATCTTGCAACTGCGAATTATCGGAACAACGATAATAACTATGGAATGTCCATTAAATAAATTGCAACATTCGAGTCATAAGCCATGAGTCTAGTCGTTTTCCTATGTCACTTGGTGATAAGAAGACTTAGTTAGACGTCCGTGCTTGCTAGTTAGAGGCCCCTGATTATTAGTTAGACTCCATGCTAGGAATTGATTTAGTCGTCCTAGGAGTTACCTTAGCGGTTCCTGTCTAGCTCTGACCATGGTAGACTTCTAGAATTTCTTTGGTCGTCCGCTTGGGTCCATCGATTTCTAACCAAGCTGAACGCAATTCATTACCATCTAGCTCCTTAGAAAGTCTTAGCGCTTAGTTCCCTAATCCTTAGTGGGTCAACCGTAGGGGTTTCCCGTAGGTTTTCCTGAGTCATATCCTAGGCGTGTTTATGTTTCGATCATGCGACCAATTCCTTACCTTGAATCACGTGATCACTACATTATGATAATCGTTGACTTTCAAATGTCTCTTTCGCAAAGCTTGATTTTTCCAAAGTTATTTCTTCGATTTCCCTTGTTAAAAGTTTTCGCTAAGTTTAAATTTTGTTTTAAACTCTCTATTTATATATTTAAAATTCCTCACATCTGATCGAGTCAAAATTTCCTTGTAGATTTTGAAGTCTAATGGTTGTAATTATAATTGCTATCTCGTAACCATTTTCTAATCTATATTTTCGCATTTCGGTTTAAAGACTCTATTACTATTTTGGGAAAATAAATTCGATATACCGTTTTTCTAACTATGAGATCCATTTTAATCGCATAGCATACATACTTTAAAATCTTTTCCAAGCTAAATGGAATTTCAATTATTATATATATACTTATACCTCATACTCTTTTGTTGACTTAAATTTATTTTTGAATTTCGAAAGTTTTGACGAGATTTTGATTACTGTTTTATAATGTTTTTCCAGCCTATACTTTTCATACCTATTTGAATATCTTGTCCCTTTTTCATATATTAATTTAATTCTGATCCGTATTTCTTTTCTCCCAATTTGATTTATAATTTTCCTTTCTTATTTATGCCATTCAAATGACACATCGCGCTTACTTTTAAAGTACTTTTCAAGTCACATGGGAATTCAACTTTCAGCAAGTCGATTTTATGCTCATCGTTTTCTCTATCTTAGAGTTTTGTAAAATTACTATTTCATAACCTTTTCCTGATCTAGGCCTTCCATAATTTGGTTTTAAAGCTTATTACCAATTTTGATAATTCTACTACTAGGTTATTATTATCTTTCCGTTCACCATACATGCTTTTAGAATGAATTCTAAACTAAATAGAATTTCAATTACTTTATATATTATATATATATATATATATATATATATATATATATATATATATATATATATATATAGACACACACACACACACGTATCCGGCTCGTTGTGCTCGCATGTTAAGAACCTTGTGTAAATCGGTTTCTTTTTGGCAAATCATGGTCCCTCTAAAGGTAGTTTCAGATATTGATTATTTTAAATTTTTCCCTAGCTTAAAGACTTAGAAAGCATTTAAAACGATTTTAAATTCTTCAGTTAATTTAATTCTTTGAATTCCAAAACTTTTGCCAACATTACTAGGTCACTGCCGTATAATATTTTCTAAACTACGACCTTAATGTTCGTGTGAATGACTTACTTCTTTTTATAATGATTTTCGATAAGCCGATAAATCATTTTCTCTATTATGACTATTCGACTCAAACTTATTTCGAATAACTTGTTTTATCGATCTCCAAATATTTTATACAGACGAGGACTCCAAACTTTTCAAGTACATCAGTTTTCAAATTCCACATATTTTAGCTTATGTCATTTACCCTACTTCCTTTCTCTAACCTATAATAGTATCACTACATCTCCCTTTCCTCTACCGAAACATTCACAAGTGAATCGCTGTTTCACCTAACCAAGCTGTCTCCTTGTATTCGTCCTATCTGAACTCGTGCTTATCGATCCTTCCCTCGTCACGCTTTCGACCTCGATTCCCCTCTATTGCTTAGGCTTTAGTGCTCGTCAATGACTGTGTCAACCCTAATTTGTTAGTAGGCCCTTGGACCCTTGTGATGTTGTCATGGTGCATGTACCTAAATTGTGTGTGTGTGCTTGAATGAGTGTACTCCCTGTAGTATATTAATGTTTGCCTGTTGTGTGATATATATATATATATATATATACAAACCTTGATATATTCAAGATGTTATGAAGTGGTATGTGTGTTGGTATTTATAGATATGTGCGTGGGTAGTTGTACCTCTCTAAGGGCGTCTATGTATATAAGATCGGTGTTGGTATACCTAATGAGGTGTATGTAGTTGGAGACACTTATAATGGTTGAAATAATATGTTGGTAAGCTATGAGTATGTTAGGTGTGATAATAATAGGTGTACGTATAGTTAAGGTGGGTAGGCCTATCTTATGACCTATATGCTAGTACGTGTGAGTATGTGCTCGTACGTAGATACGTATTGTGACTAGACATAAGTAGTTATGTATTTGTTGCATGAGTATATAAGTGTTGTACCTATAGTCGTATGGTTATAATTTTGATTGGTATTGCTTGCTTTTACGGATGCTGTATGCGTGTATACCATGAGGTATACACGACTAATGCGTATTTTAAGTATGTATGGATAAGTAGATGTATCGGTATACTAATTATAGGTTGACGGATATGGTGTGAATAAATGTGTTACATGTGTGTGACTATACGATGAATGCCTGTATTAGGGAGTGTATTATAATTATACGTATGCTGATGTCTGTAATATTATTATGGTATATAACGAAATTGAACTTTGTGGGTGTTACCTGACTAAATATTAAGTGTGATTGACATATGGTATGTATATGGTTATATTGGTGGATGTGTACACATTGGAGCGGTATTGGTATAGGTATAAATACCGTGTTACGTATATAAGTATTACGATATGTGTTTTGAGTCTCACTCAAGTTGAGTGGGTATACTCTAAGTATATTGTTATGTATGTCGGTGGTTGCATATAGTGATGTTTGATGTATATATAGTGATACGAGTGTTTGTGCCTGGTTGTGTCACGCACATGATTGTGGGTCGCTATACCAGTATATAATTATAAGTGTTGGTCTTGTGGTGTAGTTATTTACTAAGGACTTGCTTGTGTGAACGTATGTGTGCTAGATAAACTAGGAGTAGATGTGCTAAGTATATAGTGGTGCGACGGGTATATGTGAATGAAATGTTAGCGTGTATGGGTGTGCACCATGCACGGGTAAGTATGTGCTTAGTTATAAGTATTGATGACCATGATATGTGTGGCGTGACATGGATATAGTTATAGGACCGTATGTGATGTGAATATACGGTGTAATAATTACATACATTTTGAATGACTATATATTGTGAAATTATAGTAGTGGTGAATGTATATTAGATATAGTAATGACTTGTTTTGAATGATGGTATGGTGCGACTACATGTGTCGTGGTGTTGGTATTGGGTGTATACTAGGAGATATTAGGGAGAAATATACCCATGGTTGCTTGATGCATAGGTAGCTGTCTATACGTAGAGCGATGGTTGTATTTGCTAGTATGAAACTAATCTTATGTGAGTATCTGAACTATTGTTTGTGCTAGGTAAGTAGTAGCTATATAATGGATGTATATATATGCTTGAAATACGTGTATGAGTATGAATGGCTATGATAAGTATAAGAGTATAATGTGCGTGAATGAATACATGTTAGTGGTGTTTATGTTTGACGACCTAGTGCATATATAAGCACTTGTGATGACTATACCTGTTTTAAATTATAATATGCTATGATTGGGGTAGTTACTGGAGCGACTACGTATGTTGGAAAGTCCGAGAACAGACTTTATTTTTAAGGTGGGTAGGATGTAACGACCGGTTTTTGTCTATGCCTTGTCTATCATATATATGTGTTGGTTGTTCTCTCCTTTGTATGTTTTTCCCGTTTCTGTGGTTGGGCGTTTTCGCTCAGTTCTTTATAGCCTTCTAGTTCCTTTCCATAGAACGTTGAGCTTGGAGTAAGTAAATTTACGATGAGCTTCATAGCGTCCATAACTTAGAGCTAGGTTGATCTTAGAAGCCGTAGAAATCTTCCCGAAGCCTCGCGACTCAATTCGGCACTTTTCGTGCATCTTAGTTGGTTCAAGAAGGAGAACCAACCGACTAGATTCCAATCTAGTTGGTAAGGAACTCTTCTGGAACCGACTAGTTCATTAAATCAATTATTCAGAAGTTACTGTTTACTCTTAGTCGGTCTAAGAACAACCACCGACCGACTAGATGTGAAACTAGTCGGTCAAAACTTGCTCTCAGACCGACTAGTTCCTTTGATTAAATTCACCTAAGTTACTGTTTATCGTTAGGCTGTCTAAGAACATTCGTTGACAGACTAGTTGTGAAACTAGTCGGTCAGTAGCTCTTCTTTGACCGACTAAACCATAGTTCATTTCTTCTTCAGGAGTTACTGTTTGGTCTTAGTCGGTCACAGTTGAACGATCGACCGACTAGTTTCCAAACTAGTCGGTCAGCCGCCCTTCATGGACCGACTAACTGACCCCGAAACCCTAGGGTTCATTTCTGCCGCCGGGTTGTTTCTATTTAAACCCCCGACTCTTTCATTCCTTCTTTCATTTCTTCTGAGCCATTTTCTCCCCCCAAATCATCCTCCAACATTTCCCCAAGCCCTTCCTTCCTCCTTTGGAGCTTCCCTCTCTCCATTAGCGCCGGCCACCTCCCTTAGGCCGCCGGCCAACCCCAAAACCCCACGAATCCCAAATTTCTCCAGATTTCCTCGCCATTTCCAGATCTGAGCCATAGTTCCCGGATCGTTCTTCCGTTGCCGTGCTTGCTCGGCATCGTTCTTCCGCTACGACACGGTTAGTAAATCGATCCTTTAATATTCTCTTAACCCCCATTGTGACTGTTGTTAAACCCTAATAGAACTGGATTGGATGTTGTTCTGATATTGTTTTTCCATGGCAGCGATTCCATCTCCGTAGTTTAACATTTTGTGACGTGCCTCGTTGTTCGTCATCCTTTGGTGCCAGGCAAGTGAAACTTGCCACTTAGGGTTTTAGGCCATGCCCTTAGGCCATTTACTTGTCTTAGCGTAAAAGAGACTGGGCAGTGAAAGGATAGCTGCCTAGACGCCCTTTGATCTATCTTGACAACGAAGCTAGATCCGTCACCTTCATCATGCTTGCATGTCATGTTTAATTTCAATTAACGGTACGCGAATATCTGTTCATGTCATTGCATACATTGATTGTTCATCGTGATTGTGTAGCACACGCTACTCTAAAATATAAGCTGCGGTGAATGGGATCTTGACTCCTACACAGTGATCAGGCTAGGTGCACCCATATGCCAAATACACTTCCTGGCTCGTGATCCAGAAGCGAGCATAGTGTGTTGCTAATCCCAACGCTCGATACACGTGGAGGGGTAGGGTTAAACGGTTGCTTGAGCGTAGAAGTGAGCCCGTACAGCCACTTCAGCCAAAAGACGGAAACTCTGAGCACAAGTGAAAATAGTGATAAGTGATTCGTGATTAGTGACTTGGTAGCTTTTGCTACATCGTGTGTGCTTGTCTTTTCTTTTAGCTGTTGCAACATACTTAACTGCCATGTCATTGCATCTTACTATAACTGCTAGGTTGTTAGTTTATCTTCCCTTCAGTTTCCTTGCCCAAGTCTCTTGTAGACTTGCTGACATGTGCCCCTTGCTCTTTTGGGTGTCACATGTTAGACCCTGAGCCAGAGACCGTAGCTGAGTTCGTGGTTGTTGCTGACGCTGAGCCTGAGTCCATGCACGCCCAGGAGGAGTTTTATGGATACTGGTGACCATTCTTAGTGATCCCTGCCGGGCTCCCTTTTGTTTAGGTTTTCTGTTAAGTTGTCGGTGCGTGGCACTTGTACTTTGTTTTGTACCTTGTACTTTTGTTGGCCATGCTGGGGCCCTTAGATTCCTTTCTCTTTAAGCCTGGTGGCTTTTTCTGTGATGTTGGAATTTAATATGATGGATATTCTGAGATTTGCCTTTGTCGCATTTCCCTTCATTATTATCTTTGTTTCGTATCGCGTTGCAAGGACCTGCCAATTTATTGTTGATTGACGCTTATCGGGCTTGGAGCTTTGCAGCTTCAAGTCTGAGCGGACCTTCTCACATCTCGCCTCCACATTTTTGGGAAGCGGGACGTGACAACCAGAGCTAGAGACTTCCCGTTGCAGCTTCCAGAGTTATCCATTAACTTTAGTTGTGTGCGTAGCACCTTTTGTTACTTGTTTAGGTTGGGTGCTTGCACCGTTAGATTTTCTTTCTGCTGTTGTAGTCCTTCAGGCGTTGAGACTTGGTACTCTTGATATGTTGGAATAAAATGAATTGTCTTTCCCTTTCTTGTGCTCTTATTGTTCTGTACTAATATGCAGGGACCTGTACCTTTGTCTTGGTACCACACAGACGCTTATTGGGTTAGGGCCCCTTGGCTCTGGCCTAAGTGGGCCTAGTCACGCTTCGCCTCCGCCGTTTTGGGAAGCGGGGCGTGACCGCAGAGGACTGGTGGACTAACATTGTTGCTGTTTTCTTTTAGTTTACTTTCAGTTGTCGTGTAGTGTACGTTTCTCCTTGTTGTTAATTTGGCCCAGCTATGTCTTTTCGTTTATTTCATGTACGGACATTTATAATTCTGGATGTGGCTTTAATTTAGGAATGTTTCTTATTGTTCTGAAATGTATGCAAAGGACCTACCCTGTGTTTCTATCACAGACTCTCATTGAAATCGAGCCTCACCGCTCCAGTTCATGCGGACCTCATAACGTTCTTGCTTTCGGTGTCTTTTGGGAAGCATGACGTTACAGGTTTTAGTGGTGGCCCATGCAGGTCTCTTTGCATTTGCAAAATTCAGAACAATGAGAATACTTTTCATTAGCCAAACATCTTGAGAAGTCATATACACGAGATTAACTCGGGTTTTTCTTATCTCGGAATGGCTGGGAGACGAAACACCCGATAAGGATCCGGAGCTTCCATGTGCATCCTATCTCGGACGTTCATAGTCGAACACTCGATACCCACCTGCACACTTCCCAAGTGTTGGAAAATTACAACTGGGAATGTGATCACTCCATATTTTACACCTTTTTTCTGCATGTTTGCATGCCTTTTTGATTGCCCATATCGCGTTTTTCACGATTATTCGACAATATTGCGATGCTTTTCACTATTTCTTGTTTTTGTCGTATTTCAGGAAATATGGAGCGATTCAGAGTGATTTTGAGATCAAGTGGGTCGCAAGCGCTAAGGAGTGTCACCCACGCTCATTTGAGGGCCATTCAGCGATGGAAGATGGGGGGGAAGAAGAAGGAACTTCGTGAGAGCGACGAGGAGGAGAAACAGAGAAGATTGGGCATTTACAGCATGCCACTCGGCCGAGTGGATCACTCACTCGGTCGAACAAGAAACCCCACTCGACCAACCAGAACGGATACGCACACAGAGCTAATTTCAGTGTATACTCGGCCGAACGAAGAAATCCCACTCGGCCGAGTGTGAAATCTCACTCGCCCGAGTGGTACAGAGAAATTATCCAGAGAAAGGCCGAAGTTACTGGAATTTTCAGAGATCCTTTGGAGACCTACTCGGCCGAGTAGAGAAGCCCACTCGACCGAGTGGAGAAGCCCACTCGACCGAGTGGAGAAGTCCACTCGACCGAGTGACGCCGATGACACATACGCCCAGATTTTCAGACAACCTTTCACTATTTTGAAATCTTCTATCATTCCAGCAATCAAAGTATTTTTATCATATTTTTTATGGATAGTAGACTTCATGACGGTTTCAACGCCACCAAGAACGTGCCAATCGGAGGTCAAATGAAATCTGGAGAATTTCTGCAAGTTGATGCTGCAGTGCTGGAATTTCCACTCGGCCGAGTCATTTTCCCACTCGGCCCGAGTGACGGCGGGCCCAGATTTTAAGTTGCGGCCTGGGCTGTTTTTGGGCAGGATTTTGAGGGGTTTTCTAGGGTTATTTGCTAGGGTTTTGGGAGGCTATATAAGGGGTTTGTAGCCGTCATTAGAGGGGAGTTCCATGATGTTTTCTTAGACTATATTTTAGAGGTTAGGCCATGCCCTAGGCCCCCTCTTGGATCTAAAAGCTTGTATTTGGATTGAAGATCTTCATCAAAGCTAAGTATTTTGTTCTTGTTATTTGAATCTTTGTTTTTCTATCTTTTTGTATGCAAGCAATGATTTTTATTGATTCTCATATCGTTATTGCTATGCTTGAGTAGATTTGTTGTTCTAGGGCATGGGGACGAACCCTATGGATCTAATTTCAGATTTGTGATGAAGGAATCTATATGTTGCTAGAATTTCTAAAGGGGTTAGGTTGTGATCGATTTATTACGGATAGCTAGGGATTTCCATCGATTGGGGTTTGCAAGAGATTGGATTCTAATCGATGGGAAGGCCTAGATATTCGATTTAGGTTTATAATCGAGATTCTCTAGACTTGGTTTGTAAGAGATTGGACCAAAGCTAGGATTTTTATTATAAATCTATACCCATATTCGTTTGCAAGAGATTGGATGAATACGAACTATCACAACCTAGATCGTAACTCGAGTTTGCACGAGAGTGGGCTCGAGGGGCGATTGAACGATGATGTCGATCCTAATGCTAGTGGCTTAGGCTAGGGTTTGCAAGAGATTGGGCCCTATCCTAGGTTGCTATAGACCGGCAATAGCGCGAGAGCGTGAGCTTGGTTCTACATTAAGTTGCGACTAGTTCACCTCGACACAAGTCTAGTAATTTTGAGATTCACTATTTACAATGATGAATGACGATCCGTAGTGGGGATTCCCTAGCCCTAGACACTTTTATTATATTTTATTTAAATCGATATTTGACCGACTTCTTTATCACCGACAACGACATCCACCACCATTGTCATTACATCATACCTTAACCATCTCCACCAATAAAACCCTTGTAGTCGAGCCAACCTAGGATAGATTGGAGCCAACACCACCTCCTCGTGTTCGATACCCGCTCGCCACTTGACCGTGCGCTTGCGGTAAAACTACAATCGTTCTCCGGGTGTATATCCGGGCATCGATCAAGTTTTTGGCGCCGTTGCAGGGGAGGTGTTTTCCGTTGGGTGCCAATTTGTCACAATTAGGTTGATTAGACTACGAAATAAAAAAAATTTTAACAAAAGGAAATTTTCACCACCGCCACCATTATTATCATTTCTATATTCTTTTGTGCCACTGATATTTTTCTCCAGGTATTTATCTTTGTTGATCAGGTGCTATGGATTATACTATGTGGACCACAGATTTTGATCAGAGTGCTCAGATGGGAGAATACTATTTTGATCAGAGTGCTCAGATGGGAGAATACTATTATGATCAGAGTGCTCAGATGGAAGAATACTATTTTGATCAGAGTGCTCAGACGGGAGAAAACTTTTTTGATGAGATGCATGCACACCAGATTGAAATACAAGCCAGGCTTGATAAGAGCAACCTTCAATTGGAATGAGTGAAGAGGGAACTTGAAATGAATGCGCTCATGCTTAAGGTTGTAGGGATTTGCAAAGATATCAGTTCTGCTTCTTCATTTTATGGGCACGAAGCATCACCGGTCATATTGCCAGAGCCAGAATGTGCCATCATCGATCCCACATCCTACGATACAACTATTGCATATAAAGAATGGATGGACGAAGAGGACGTGGGGGAAGCAGAAATTGAGTCATGTGCGCATCCAGAGGAGGACGCATTTCAGAGATTATTGGAGGGCCTCTTGGAGTCAGTGAGATTCGCCGGTTCAGAGAGCATTACAACAGGTGATGCATTTGAGCTACGATTTGCAGATTTTGTTATGAGCCGTGTTTCAGCTGCAGGAACAATCGAGGAGGACATTCATGTTAGTCTTGAGGGGGATAGACTATATTTTCGGATTGCTTGCGGGCATTCCCCTACACATGATACATCCCAACAAGTTGACACACATGAGCAGCCAGCATCACCATTCCAGAGAGAGCCTACATTGATAGTTGATGAGAAGGCAAAGGAGCACACTGTCGAGCCAGAGCATATTGACGAGGAGGTCTCACATGCGGAGCCAGAGCATGCTTTTGAGGGGGCCTTACACACAGAGCCAGAGCTTATCACTGAGGAGGTCGTACATCGGGACGAGGACACAGCCATTCATGAGGATCCCGAGCACTATCCTCCTCCATTAGAGCTCCCGCAGCATCCTCATCCTTCCACTGACGTCGAGGACTATCCCACAGAGCTTACTGCTCCCACTCAGGGAGATATTTTTACACATCCCATTTCTGAATCATGTATTCCATTTGATATTTATTTTGATTCAGATATTTTTGACACGTCATACCTTTTGCAGCACACATACGATTATGGACCGGAGGTATGCTTGGACGTGTCACAGTTTGACGAGCTTATCGAAGAGGTCCACACCTATGATCCAGATTTACCTGAGCAGCTGAGAGAGGACACCATGGAGATAGCTATCACAGCACGAGAGGATATTGGATTATTTCCAGGGAAGTATCATCCACCATTATTTATTTCATATATTTCTATTGATGATCCTCTTTGGAATACTTTTATTATGAGGGTGAAATTTTTGCAGCAAACGGATGCATCCTATTCTCTGCAGGGTACAGGTGGAGTCCTTGTAGGAATACTGGAGGATGCATTGCTGGAGTTCGTTGGAGTCCGTGGTCATATGCGTCTGGCGGAGCCACGGAAGGAGTAGTTGGAGCAGTTGCCAGCACCGGCAAAGATACTGGATCCACCTTTTGCTATAGGTGATATCAATCCAGTAGTGTAGAAATTTTTATGCTTTAAATAAACACGAATTCTCTCGATAGCGAGAGGACCGTATAGATTTGCTTGAATAAATATTACCTCATATGACGGCAATAAAAATTTTTACACCCCAAACCCATTATATATATTAATTGCACTCTTTATATTTTGATGTGTCACATCCTTTTTGCTCACCACCCATCGAGCATTTCTTTCAAGTGAATACTCACATTCTTATTCGTTTGACTCAATCTCGCTTAGCAAAGCCATGACATTTTTGATCGAGTCATTTGAATAGGATTGTTTAGCATAAGCTTGGGGGAAAGCGCTCTCATGCATCATTGCATATGCATATAGTTGCATTAGGATTTCATGTCATTCATTTCATCATTTTTCATTCACCTCCCTCATATTTATCGTTGTTCCTCATATTTTTCCTTTTATGATCACATTGAGGACAATGTGAAGTTTAAGCTTGGGGGAGTGCATTTCCATGCCATCTAGTTGCACTTTTACTTTATTTTTAGGGTTGGGGGATTCTCACAGCTCAGTGGAGATTGCAGCAGGATCTCCGAAGGATGGATGTTGAAGCTGTCTTACCGGGAGTCACGTCGTCATTGATGAACATGCAGATTCAATCGACGATTGTGGATCGAATCAAGACTGCTCAAGCTGGAGATGCTAAGTTGAAGAAGATCAGGGAGCCGGTTGAAGCAGGACTCCGGACAGATTTTCTGATTCACGAGGATGGATCTTTGAGATATGGTAGTAGGATCTGTGTACCTACAGGAGATATCAGGAAAGAATTGATGGATGAGGCTCACAGTTCGCCTTATTCTATTCATCCTGGAGGTACTAAGATGTACAAGGATCTTCGTCAGAATTTCTGGTGGCATGGGATGAAGAGAAGTGTGGCACGAAGCGTTGCCAAGTGTCTTGTGTGTCAGTAAGTGAAGGCTGAACATCATCACACTGCTGGACTACTACAACCTCTGTCGATTCCGAAGTGGAAGTGGCAGCACATTACGATGGACTTCGTGACTGGCTTACCTCGGAGCACCAAGCAGTATGACGCAATCTGGGTCATTGTTGATCGATTGACCAAGTCTGCGCACTTTATACCTTTCCGAGTTGGGCAATCCACGGAGATAATGACCTAACTCATGCCTTTATAATTTCCTTCTAGAAAAGTCGTGATGTGAATTATGTCGTGTAGGAGATCGTGCGCTTGCATGGAGTCCCTGTGAGCATTAAATCAGATCGTGATACGAGATTCACGTCTCAGTTCTGGAAAATTCTACAGACCAATCTGGGTACCAGTCTGAAATTAAGTACTGCGTATCACCTGCAGACGGATGGCCAGTCAAAGCGTACCATACAGATCTTGGAGGATATGCTGAGAGCATGCATGCTGGATTTCAAAGGCTTATGGGAGGATCATCTGCACCTGGTGGAGTTCTCCTACAACAACAGCTATCAAGCGAGCATTGACATGGTGCCATTTGCTGCTCTTTACGGGAGGAAATGTCGATCGCCACTGCGTTGGGATGAAATCGGTGATAGAGAGCTCTTGGGGCCAAAGATGATAGTGGAAGCAGTCGATGTTGTGCGAGATATCAGAGACAAGCTTCGGATCGCCCAGGACCATTACAAGCATTGGGCGGATGCTAAATGGCATCCTCCGGAGTTTCAGCCAGGAGATCATGTGTTCCTAAAGATCTCCCCGAATCGAGGAGGGATCCGATTTGGAAAGCGAGGCAAGCTTAGTCCGAGATATATTGGACCATTCGATGTGCTAGAGTGAGTTGGAGAAGTAGCTTAACGCTTAGCATTGCCACCATCCTTAAAGGGAGTTCATGACGTCTTTCATGTGTCCCAGCTCCGTCGTTATATCAGCGACCCTTCTCATGTTGTGGACTACTCTGAGATTATAGTTCGGCCAGATCTAAAGTACGAACAACAACCAGTGGAGATCCTAGATCGACGCCAGAAAGACTTCAGGAACAGGACTGTCGATCTAGTCAGAGTGATGTGGCGTCACGACTCGCCAGGAGAATCTACCTGGGAACGGGAAGATGAGATACAAGAGCGTTATCCATATTTGTTTCATGCTCATTAGTTCATAAGAATTCTGAGGGCAGAATTTTTCTTAAGGTGGGTAGAATGTAACGGCCTTTATTTTTAGACGTGATTGGAATCGTGCGTACTGGTCTTTTATTTCAGTTATCGGTATAATCTTTTGTTCGTACGTTCTTACTACGCGTCGACACGAGCACCTCTCTATTTTTATTTTTAGATTTTACCGTATCATAATTAATTGACTATCAAGTTTAACAAATTACTTTAATTTAATTATCTTACTAATTACAATTTGCTAATCAAGTTTAACTTTTACTAATTACCCTAATTAAACATCACCTGTCGGTAGCCCCTCAATTTGATAAACGTGTGATTTACTTTTCTAAACTTAGTCTAAGCTAACCTAACCCTTTTAATTTCCATTTACTAAATAATTATTGCATGCTTAACATTTCAAAACCCAGCTCACGTTTTTGAAGGAAGATTCATTCCCCTTGCTTAAGTCAACAACAAAATTAATTCCCATCTAAATCAAAAACCTAACCTATTTGACTAATGCTAGGCATGTCCCCTACTAATCTTCTTAAGGACTGCCATTGTCTTCTTCCCTGCAACTGCAAACCCATCATCCCGTCTACTCCTGAATCCGCCATCAATCAGCACAGAATCAGTTTCCCAAACAAATTTCACCAAAATCAAACCCATTAGCTTTCCAAATTCTTCCCAAAATCAATACCCCCAAATCAAACACAAACTGATTTTGAAATAAGTAATCAAAAGAGGAGAAAATAAACCCAAATCAAAACAACTTCAGATCCTTCTCTCCTCCAACCCCATCTCTTTCCCGTGCTCCCCCTCGCTGGAGGACAGCCACCGACGTACCCGCAACCTCCCCGCGCATGCCTTCTGACATGTGTTTATATTTCACCTTTTGCACATGCTCTTTATCGTGTTTTCATATGCGTTTCATCTCATTCCAAGTTGTATATATCACATTTTGGTTCATATTGACAATTCGGTGTATTGCAGATAAATGTCGGCATTTCGGTGTCTTCTGGAGTCAACATTGCATGTCGGGACCAAAGCGCTCTTATACGGCAAAAATCTGATGGCCAAAGTTGAGGATTTAAAGTTTTGGAGCTTCACCCGGTCGTGTGGATGAGCCACCCGATCGGTTCGTATCATGGTATCAGTCCTACGCTCCACCCGGGCAACACACTACGCCACCTGATCGGGTGGATGATCGGATGGTGAGGAGACAAAGTGGCATTCATGGGAGAGCTTTCCAACCGATCGAGTCATCTCCTCGGGTCATTCTGGGGAAGAACTCACCCGACCGGTTGACACTTCAACCGATCGGGTGGCCTTTTCTTCCCCTTTCGATTACTTCTGTTGCATTTATTGAAGATATACTATCATTCCAATGGGAGTTTGGGTGATCTCTTATTTTTTTAGCATCGGCATCGTCTTTAGCTTTCCAACGATAGGTCGCATGCCCAAATCCGAATTTTCTACATTTTTCTGGAATTTCCTGAGCGCAGCTGGGTTTTGAAATTCTGGGCTGTCTGGAATTTGTACTTCAACCGATCGGGTGGGCTATCCAACCGATCAGATGAGCCCATTTTCAGCAGTTCAGTATCTCTGTTTGTTTCCACCCGATCGGTTAAACTTCCAACCGATCGGGTGGCCCTTTTTCAGCAGTTTTAGTGGGTATTTGTACCCGAACTGTTAAGGTTTTGTGGGGCCTATGAATATGAGATGTTGGACGACTTGTAATGGGTTCCCCCTCTATTTTTCAAGGCTTTTCTGCCCCTTTTATGGGAGCTTTAGATTAGTTTAGATTAGGGTTTCTCTTTCAATAAATCTTGTAATGGATTGATGGATTCAAATGCAAGATAAGTATCTCTTTTCTTATTTCCATTGCTTTGTGTTATTTTCAATAAGCTTGATGGTGAATGTTTGTTTGTCCCTTTTATTACTTGCTATCATGTTCTTCACCATTGAGTAGTGTTTGATGAAACCTAATATGGGTTAGAGTAGGATTGATGCTTGGGATATTTCATTTGACTTGATTGCATGGCAAGTGTTTGATGGAATGTTTCAATGGGGATGTCTAGCAATCTGAGACCAACTAGTATGGCAACACACTAGATGGAGTTGGGGGTTGGGCTCCGGATGCTTGTCCCATCAAGATCCACTTTGATGTATTGCTAGGAATCACATTCGACCTATTTGGCCATTAGGGTTACACTAGGGTGTTTCATTGTCATTGGCGGGAGAAAGACCACCTTGGACCGTTGGGCCAAGAGGAAATAAAATGGGAGTTTGATTCTCTAGCCGTAGCTCACGCCCTAGCATTGACATTGAGTCCTTGCAGGTGGGAACGGCTTGGACGAAATGTTGGGAGCTATCATTGTGGCCTTAATGCTCTCGATTGCGGAGGGTGTTGGACATGGGAATTCCCACCGTCTGAAACTGGGTAGACCTAGGTATCATCCTGGAAACCGACCGAAATATCGGGCCCACGGGGCGCTAGGTACCACCTTTTGGGGCAATGTCTCATCCTCGGTCGAGTCAAATACCAAGTGTCATGAGTGCTCTAGCCCGTGTTAGCGGGGATTCATTTCTTGTCTTTTATATTTCTTTCCTTTGTTTCTACACTACCCACTCATATCATCTGCGTAGCTCACACACAACCAAGGCGAGGCTAGTAGCCATCAAGCCATCCACCTACATGTGTTCGATATACCCGCACCCTACACTAACCGTGTACTTGCGGTAAAACGACACCGCGTCCTAATCATAAATGGGGCGCCGGTCACCTGCCTCCTACCAGCGGCCACTGTAGCCCTGTCACGCCGCCAGGCCGCCGTGCAACCCGCCGGAGAGCCACCGCCGTGCTGTCCTTGTGCACCGCCGTACACCGTCCCCCTCCCCCGGTGCATGAGTTCCTCTCTCCCCGCGTGCTCCTTGAGTGCGTGAGATTGCCCAGCAACAAACAAAAAAGAAAAAGAAGAAGGGGATAGAGATAAGAGAGGAGACAGGTAGTCAGAGAGAGAGAGAGAGAGAGAGAGAGAGAGAGAGAGAGAGAGAGAGGAGTGATATTATTATATGTGTAAGATGGGTATTAATATATGTTGGAGTAGGTGTGGTATTAATATAGTGTTAACCTTATAATTAAGTTAAAGTATAGTTAAGTTATTAGATAAGTTAAAAGCCATATTGTAATATTTGGTTAAGTAAAAATAGTTAATTATTTTCAGTTATAGTTTTTTATTAGTTAATATTCAGCAGGTTATAACTTTGTGTTTGACCAAAACAGAGAATTGGACGTACCATAATGTAGTACCTGTCAAGACGAACCCAACGACACCAAAATCGCTGAAATCAGGCAAGTATGCAAATTATAGTGAATTTTTGAAGTTAGATGCTCATTTCGTCTTTTGCATGTAAAGTTGTATAACTCAAAATCTACACGTGAAATGACGCATGAAATTAATATCATGACGTCTGTGACTGAAAATGTGACCCAACGACATATAACTTGATATACCTTAGTTTTGAACAATAGCAAAGAAAGTTAGTTTCCGTGACATGTTCGTTAAATTATTATGTTCAACACTTTTATTAAATTATTATAAATGTTGTTCGACACTCTCGTAACCATTGAAAATATTGTATAAAAATAAATAATGATATTATTTAATTTCTTCATGTCTTAGAATATTTAACAAATGTCTGACATCGTGAAATCGTGCGTCTCGAAGGCAAAATCGTGACTTCCGTGATGTCGTGTGAGTCGACTAGGCTGGCTCGTGTTCCAGTACAAATCTGGGGTGAGGTTAGGGTTGAGCGGCCACTAGGCGTATGAAAGAGTCCTCTCTTCAAGAGCACCACCCGCATGCGGTGGTGTAGCGTCAATCACGGTAAACCCCGTGAGAAGAAAGATTCACTCATCACGACCTAAAGGCGAGAACCCTATGATAGATATGAAAAATTGACATGGAACTTGAAATTGTTGTCTCGGTTAAATTGACATGCTAATGAATCAAAAGAAAAGTTTTACTTTACTTGTTAAACTGCTTAGAATTGCATGATAGGAGTGTTTTACTTTATTTCATTTTATAATCGGCATGTTTAAACTTGTTGTTGATATCTCGTTAAATTTATTAATGCTTCTTAAATTTAGTATTATTTGTATATCTTGCCTTGGATTTTCTAACATCTTCTTGCAGACCCTTGCTGACATACATTCATGTTTTTGGATGTGTGTCAGATCCCGAGCCTGAGTACCAGGAGGATCCTTACGAGACGCCTGACTTAGAGAGCCAGGAGTTCGTCGTAGATGCCGAGTCTCTCCATGCGAAGGACTAGTGGACTCACACCGTTGCTGTTTTCTTTTAGTTTACTTTCAGTTGTCGTGTAGTGTACGTTTCTCCTTGTTGTTATTTTGGCACAGCTGTGGCTTTTCGTCTATTTCGTGTACGGACATTTATAATTCTGGATGTGGCTTTAATTTATGAATGTTTCTTATTGTTCTGAAATGCATGCAAAGGACCTACCATGTGTTTCTATCACAGACGCTCATTGAACTCGAGCCTCACCGCTCCAGTTCATGTGGATCTCGTAACGTTCTTGCTTCAGGTGTCTTTTGGGAAGCGGAGCATTACAAATGTCTCTATAATTGTTAGAGTTACGGTCCCCATGAATGTCGCTTATAATTGTGGGATTAATTGCCATGAAGGCAGTTCATAATTGCTGTAACAATAGCCTATATCTCCCGAGCTCAACCGCTGTAAAGCTTGAGGCTGGTGTTGGTTCTTGAGTTCAAGATCAATGTTGTTTTGAAGATGATCAACATTACATTGTGGGCTAATCATCTTATGTTTTAGTCTCAGAATAACTTCATATTTTATCTTGATGGAGATAAAGAATATTGGTGATGGAATGCTGATTTCAAGGCCTGGTGAGAAGATTGTTAAGAAATATTGAGCTTCAATGTACTACTTTTGTATTTCTTCATTTCTTCTAATAGAATTGATGCAGCCTTGAATAGATGCACATACGTACTCATATGCGTCATTTTCATCTTATGGTATCTTAGAAATCATTTAGAACCCATCTTATTTGATCCCATGCTCTAAACACTCTTTATAGTGTATTTAGAGCAAGATCAGACGTCAGGTATATATGCACCAGACGTCTAGCATGTCAGCTTTTAGATAGCTTGACATACCCATTTGTCAGTCGTCTGATGTTTAAAGACCTGACGTCTGAATAGTTTCTCAGACGTCTGGACAATGAACTCCAGACGATTGACTGTGGGTGTTAGTTTTCTTGAACTCTCTATTTTTCTCACCCACAATTCTTAGTCGTCTAAATTAGGCTTTCAAGATGACTGAACAGTTGATCAACCATCTAACAAGTGTTCTTCAGACGACTGGTTGCTTGGAGATTGGACTTCATTGATTTTCTTCTATCCATCTCTTCTATCAGCTGCCTGATGTTATATTCCCATGCGTCTGAACAGTTGATTATAATGACCATGGCTATGAGGAAAACACTAGACGGGGGGTTGAATAGTGTTTATAAAATTTAAACAATAGTTATACCAATTTAAATTCATAACCTACAATAAATGTGGAATTATAAATAAATCCAAAATGAAACAATGCTAACACAAGGTATGTTTCAAGGGTTCGGATTACCCAAGTCAACTCCCGACTTGTTCTTGGTAATCCTACGTCCCTTCCACCCGGATACCTCCGGATACTCGAGTTAGAATACTAACTTGAGGTTTTCTTTAAACCCACTTGTAGCAACCCTACAAGTGAAATCGAAACACAATCGATGTCCTTGAGTCCCACAACTTGGGATCAAGCAAACCGCTCTCACAAACTGAGAGTAAAACTAATATCAAAAGATATGAATAATGAAATAGCAACACCTACAATCATCTATGCATTGAAGTAGATCTTGAAGGAGCAAGTGTGTTGTGTGTTGAAGTCTCTTCCAAGAAGATAGAAAGCACTTTCTCTTGTCACCACAAATTGCCTAGAGGATATCACTTTGATTCTAGGTTGGAGAGCAAGAGAGAATGAGATTGGAAATCTATGGCTTTTGGATTTGAGAGCTTTGAAAACTTGAAGATGAAAGCTTAGGGGTTTCAAGAGATGATCAAGAAGTTCTCAATGGAACAGTAGAAGCTCTCTTTATAGGTTCTCTAAAACCCTCAAACAGAATCCCCAAAACCTCCTTTGAAATCCGTGGAGAAACAGCCAACTGATAGAATTTACACACTCGACAGTCGACTGATGAAGAACCCACAGTTGACTGTTGTATTGTGTCAGAGGATAGGTGAGAATTCAAATGGTAACTTACTGGTGCACTCCGGATTTACACCCGGAAACTATTTCAAGTGCACGGTGTCAGAGCTTTGTAATTTAGAAAGATATCGATCCCATATGAAGGTGATGCTTATATAGTCTTGGGTATTTCTAAATCTCAGAACAATGTCAGCAGGCGTATTCAAAGATGGTTACCACGATTATCTCCTAACGGGATTATCAACAATATAAAAAGACTACAGCAATAGGAGTCACCACTAGGACCGTCAGATGTCAATGCTAGGTTAGAATTCTTACGTTGAATTGGCTTTATTAGGGAGAGATTGTCGCATCTAAAATGTAGAACTCAGGGCCAACTATCGTTGTGCCACTCGTCTAATGTGCCCTACCTCGTGGATAGACTCACACGATCTATGCATTACGATCGACAACTATTCTCAATCTGTGCTCATGCCACCTTGTGGATTAGAGCTTTGATATGTGTATTGGTGGCTCTTATTGACGGTACTATCATAGTCATCAATTAGTAACATAGGATGTTGGAATTCCCATCAAAGTGCATGCTACTATCGTGGTCATGAACCCTAATTGGATTCACTAACATACCGATTTAAGTTCATAGGATATCCGTCCAAAGTGCATGCCACTATCGTGGTCATGAATCCTATTTGGAATCTCCTACAAACTTGGCTGGATCAACCAAAACACATCCCTTTTGTACCAAAACAACATAGAAATCCTAACTTTACATCTAAATCCTAAGATCCTAGGGCTAATCCATTAGCCCTAGATAAGACTACTCATAGATCATAGAAATAACAATGGAGAATTCAATAAAAGTAAGCGAGATCATCATCACAATAGAAGACATTAAAGCAAGCAATAGAAGATTAGAAATTGTTACCAAAGCATCGTAGATCGATTGACAATCGCAGAGAATTAAGAACTCAAGATCCCAAGCAAAAGCAATATATAAAAATCCAATCTTTGTCTTCAACAAAATTGCAACGGCTATGAAAACTCTATAAGAAGACTAAACTAAATTTAAAACTAAGGACAATAACTTGCTCTCCTGAAAATAGGGTAAAAATTGTGTTTATATACAATAGGGGTGGACCCCACAAAAATCTGAAGATATGGGCAATTGGACCCACTAGTAAGTCAGATCGCGACGCCCTACTCGGTCGAGTAGTGGCGTCGCTCGGTTGAGCTGGATATACGGCTTCGCTTTGCTGCTTCTTTGGCTCTGGGCTGATACGGGCTACTCGGTCGAGTAGCCCCTCCACTCGGTCGAGCTAAAGTGGGCTGAAAGTCTCTCCAACACTGCTCTGTTTAGTTCGTGCTCGGTCGAGTAGATGATCTACTCGGTCGAGTGGTCTTGTCTACTCGGTCGAGCTACAGTGCTTGGAGAGTTGCTCAAAATAGTCATTCTGCTTGGATTTAGCTCGGTTGAGTAGAAGCTCTGCTCGATCGAGTGGGATATGTCGGTCTGCTGGGGTTTCAAGAGTATCAGCTTGGTCGAGTGCTGAGCAACTCGACCGAGCTGCCTGGGAAAATAGCATCCAAGCCTCTAGAGCTCTAAAATCTCCTTCTCTTCTCCTCCTCTACTCCAATGTTCTTCTTCACCTTGCCGAACCCTTGTTGAACCTTTCCAATGATGTTCTGGACGGCTCAGATGTGTCAATGTCCTAAAATTGCTTTAATTCGCTCCAAAGTTACTGAAAATCCATAATTCTATATGAAACTCAAATATAATGTTAAACGTACGATAATATATGAAAATGTGAACTTTTTATGGAGAAAATGATATGAAATGATGCATTAAATGCATGGAAAATATGGACACATCACTTACCACATAGGACAGTCGACTGATGAAGGTCTGACAGGCACCTGTAAATCTAACAGGCGACTGAGAAACCTTCTACAGGTGACTGAGCAAAACATGAGTAAGTTGAGAAAACTTAGGAAGTTTGGGAAGACAGGATAGGCGACTGATGCAGAATCCACAGGCGCCTGTGCCATGGACATGCGACGGTGAAACCAACATCAGTCGTCTGCCCAAAACTTGCAAATCTTGTTAAACACCAAGTGTTAAGGCAAGGATCGACATGCGACTGAAGAAGCATTCACAAGCGCATATGCCATTGGTAGGCGACTGTCAAGTCAACATCAGTCGTCTGACCTAAACTTGCAAAACTTGTCAAAACACAAAGTGTCAAGACAAGCATCGACAGGCGACTGAAGAAGCATTCACAGGCGCCTATGCCATTGTCAGGCAATTGTCATGTCTATTGGAACTGGATCTAAGCCTAGAGAGGGGTGAATAGGTGAATAAAATTCTTGCGAACACACAAGCAATCACAGGCAGTTATTCAACACTTATAATAATAAGCAGGGTAAATAAAAACAATCACAGATCCTTGCGTAAGTCTGAGGAGGTGGAACAAGAGGCCGAATTAGCTTATGCAAACTGGGACATTAGGGACAATGGTTGATTGTTCCCTAATGTTCACTTACATGACTGTATTTTGCTCTGTGTATCGTTCTTTTGTGGCCTAATCTGGATGTTTGATTATTAGATCTAGGGTGACGACGCTTGTGTCCTCTCCCCTAGTCTCTTAGTCTCACATCCTTTGGTTAGCCCACCTTGTACTATATGTTTATTAATACTAATGCTATCTTACCTTGCAAAAAAAACAATCACAGATCTGCACGAGTAGATTTATCCTGGTTCAATCGTTCACACGATCTACTTTAGCCCCCAAAGCAGATACTAGATTAATAATGTTACAGGTATAACCATAAAAAGCTAGAGCACCTCCTCTATGCTTACCAGTCTCTCCATACTGCACTCCCAAAGTGCTAAACAAAACTAATCCTAGTATATGCTTTCTATTGACTAGCCCCAACTAGTCAAGTCCCTATTGTCTAGTCCCAATTAGACAAGACCCCAAAAACGTCACAAGTATGGTAAAGTTTCTCCTACAAAGATCGCTACACTACTACACAAATATAATAATAAAGAGTTTAGGAAATCTCAGTTTGTGTTGGCATTGTAGTCGTCTCTGTCAATTAGCTCAGGTCAGACCAAGTCTGACAGGATGTAGTCGTCTATCTCACGTCCCTCCTTGGATGAAACTTGCGGCCTTGTTGGACTTGAAGCTCTTGCTTGCCCAATGTAGAGGCTCTTGGACTTTAGGTTGCGCAATGTGGGAAGAAGATGACCTTGAAGCTTGGATGCAAGTTACGGCCTTGAGATTTGTCTCCCCTTCAATGTTACGACCTTAGATGGATGGAGAGCTCTTTGAGTTGCACAAGGAGGAGTTGAAGTATTGGCTTGGTCCTTTGCGCAATGAAGAAACTTGGGACGTGAATCTTGTGGCCTTGGAGGAACTTCCCTCTTAATGTGTTGCGCAAAGGAGAGGATGAAAGGCTCTTTGAGATGTTGCACAATGGAGACTTGAATAGGCTTTGTTACTTAGTGGCTTGCAATGGAGAAGATGAGAACTCCTTGAAGAGTATTGCGGCTTTGGAGGGATGATGGCTTGCGCAATTTTTAGATAGGAGATGCTTGCAACTTGCACAAGGAGGAGAGGATGATGTATGGCCAAATTTTCTCTTGGGTTTCCTTTCACTTTTCTCTCCTTTGAATATGAGTTTATATAAGAGAGGATGGGATCAATTAGAATCAAATAGAATCCCATAATTGAAGGAGATTGGATGTAATCCTAACTTGAATATGATTTGAATGAATCACCATGGAAGATCTCTTCAATCACCATTGGATATGGAGTTTGAATATGGATGGCTATAGGATTTGAATTTGAATGGCTATAGGATTTGAATATGATCTTATTTAGGATCTCATTTAATCACAACTTTATTTGCATGAGATTTGGTTCAATCACTTTGGAATGAATGAGATCTCTCCATATCTGTCCATCTTTAACCACGTCCAAATTGCAAATGAATTGCAATTTCTCCATCAATTGACTAAGTCTTCTTTGTACATTTCTCCTTCACTTTGACTAAGTCATCCTTTGATTATTTACGAGCTTGCTACTCCTGTAAACACTTAGCGCACACATCAAATCGTTCACACACGTTTGTTGTCATCAAACACGAAGTCATCAATCGTTGTTTCCAACTACACGTTGTATCCAACAATCTTCCCCTTTTGATGATGACAAACAAATATAAGATTTGAGCAATAACGATTCATATAATATCATCATGACATGTATGTGTGAAGTGTGATGATGGAGGAAGTATGCAACAATATAACAATGATGTTCAAGTATACACGCATGCAACACAATGATGTTCAAACATACAAGCATGTTCTATTCATGCTCCCCCTTGAACATATATTTGTTGGATACAACGTGTGTCAACAAACATGTGTGAACGATTTAATGTGTGTGCTAAGTGTTTTCAGGAATGACACTCTCGCAAATACTCAAAGAGAGACTAAGTAAAAGTGATGGAGAATTTGCCATGCATTAGCCAAGTGGACTAAGTCAAAGATGGAGATAATGGCTACAAATATTGGACTAAGTCAAAAATGTGAAAATAAGTAGGAAATCAATTCAAATCCATATTTGAATTGATTCAAATCAATTGGTGCATGAATCAAATCCTAAAACCATACAAATTGAAGACTTGGTCAAAGATGGAGAGATATGGAGAATCTCATGCAAATCAATAGTGATGAAATGAGATCCAATTCAAATCCTATTGCTACTCATTCAAATCCTATAGCTATCCATATTCAAACTCCATATCCATGGTGATTCATTCAAATCCTATTCAAGTTAGGATTCTGTCCTGGCCTGTTTAGCCCTATACGGCGACTGATACGGTAGTCCTTTACGCACGAGTAGAGGGAGTATGATGAGTTGATAAGATGTGATATGGAGTAAATGTGGCTCGTGGCAGTCGTGTAATTCCGTGAAAAGTGTACGGGCATTTTGGTCATTTGGCTATATGGGTGAAAGTGTGTTTAGAGTAAAAGTGGGTGTGTAAAGTAATGTCACACTTGTAAATTTTGAAAGAGTGGGTTAATGTGTGAGGGACCAGTGTGAAAAGGGATGGGTTTAGTGGCACACCCGTAAATTTTTAGAAAGGCTAGGGGCAAAACGGTCTTTTGGCCTAAAACTGTTGTGCGTACATACTAATGTTGTATGTGCATAAAGTAATGGCAAACTTGTAAATACTTGGAACTTGAGGGGTAATTTTGGAAGGGTATTAAAGTCATTTTAGCTTTGCATGCTTATCCTAAAGAAGAATCTAGTGCTAGGACTTTCTAACTTCTTCTTTAAGCTTCTTTAAGCTTCTTTTCTTTTCTTTTCATTTTTCTATTTTCCCCTCTCCCATCCCCTCACATTGGCCGAACCCCCTTCCCTATTTTCAGTCCCTCAACACTTCAAAAACCCTAGCTTTTGCTTCCAAAAAAATTCAAGAGAAAAACCCTAGCTTTTAAGAGAAAGAAAGGTGGAGAGAAGAGAAAGAGAAGAGAAGGAGAAAGAGACTTCATTGAGGTAGGAATTCTAACCTAGGTTGGGAATTTTTATTTAGGGATATGAGAATGTAGGGATGCTATTTATATTGTTTATATTCTGGATTTCATGTATTATGTTTGTAATAGCCCAAAAGATTCAATCTTTTCCTTGTTTTCCTAGCAAATCACCCTCTCTTGAAAAAACAGAAATTCTGTATGTGTGTTTATACATCAATTCTGATTTCTGTAGTTCGAATTACTTTCTGAAAAAAATATGTAGTTGTAGATCTTGAAGTCCTACCCCATATTCATATAAAATTTGTTCTATGTTGAATTCAATAAGTAGGGGTAATAATTCAATGTTTGCAACATGTCTGAATTTCTGTCAAGCTGTACACAGTTTAGCAAAATGAGGATTACTACCTGCACACTCTATGGATTTTGCTGATCTTGGTTTTGTTGAAATATTAACAAGTCTATCTAGAATTTCATCAAAGTGATTACATGTCGAAATTCTGGCTCCAACTTGCTTAAAATTGGCTTTCAATACTAGTCCAGAATTCTGTCTGAAAAACAGTCTGGACATGCTGCACCAATTAATTCACTATACATCACTCAGTCCACATTACTGCATGAAATTTTATGGGTGAACCCATGACTAGTATATCTCCAACTTTCATTCAGTAAGTTTTGTCAAATTCACAATATAAATTAGTTAAAAATGCTGACTTTCTAGCTGTTCTTGCAATTTCAGCGTGTTGGATTGTGTTGGGTGAAGTTGGATTTGTGTGATTATGTTAATTTTTACACTCCAAAATTCATGAATGGTGTTAATGCATGTATGTAAGTTTGGTTATGCTATTTGTTACTAAATTTGATGGTGAGACACTTTTCATTTACATGGCGTCCGCCATATGTTCGTTAAAATGCCCAAATGAATGTGCAATTGAAGAAACTTGGAAAATAGCTATGGGAGTGTTGTGCCATGTAATTCATTATGAAATTGCATATGATTATTGAAGATTATGACACATGATTTGTTAATTGGGATGCCTCGATCTGCTCTAAGGCGGGTGAACATCCTGGTATGGGGATGTGGAAGTTTGGTATAACTTGACTATAAGGGGCTGGACTGAGAAGTTGGGGAGAGAGATATGTGATATGTGATATGTATTTCCCACTCTCCTTTACCGGGAGTGGAGGGGCATATGGAGGTTGTGTTATTATGTGGAGCGCCTCACTCCTGTCAGGGACGGGGGAGCTGAGAGGCCCGGCGTACAGTGCCCGTGTCCACTGCGTCGTGTGATATGTTCACCCCAAATTTGGGGTTAGGTCCAGGCCCTTATCTTTAGGTGATACCCATGCTTCCAAAGAGTCACTAACATCTGCTAACTAATAAACTTTATATGTGTTGTTGATGGACGTTTGTGTGTTGCACCTTTCACTTTGGCTGCTTGTGCTCCTATTGCCTTTACACTCATAACCCTAAATGATTTTCCCTACCCTAGTTAGTTTCCTACTGTGCACGTTTGACGTGCTCATTTTACTTTTCAGGTTTTGAGCAGGTGACACCAGAGCAGAATCCCCCTCAGGAGATTCCTTAAACATGAGTTGACTTGGGGAGACCACTCTTTTTGGGTTGTGTTGTGTAGTGTGAGTTGAGTCGAGTGGTGAGGGGGTTGTCTTTTGTAGCTGTTATATATGTTGGTGGCTTGTAGCACTTCTCATGCATGTACTTGAATCAGTTCACTTTGTACTTGATGATGGTGTGTGGTACGCTCTTTGGTTAAGTGGTTCTGTGGATATGTACTCTCTGTGATGGCAGTATGTGTTGTTTTTCTTTTATATATCTGTGATGTATGATCCCAGCATTCGCAGTGGCCTGCTTATTGTGTTTCTCTATTCATGCTTGGTGTAATACCGTGGCTTGTCATGCTCCATCCTCCTTCCCCATGGGTTGTGTTGCCTTATAAAGTATTTGTGGGAATGGGGCGTGATAGATTCATTCTAATCTCCATCAATTATGGGATTCTATTTGATTCTATCATATCTCATCCTCTCCTATATAAACCCATATTCAAAGAGAGACTTTTGGGAGAGAGGGCAACCAAAACAAAGAGGGATATTTCAGCCAAGACAAAGGGAGAGGCCGCAAGTTTCACTGTAAATTCCCCCTTAGGGTGTGCAACATTGAAGAGTTTCTCCATTGCCTAAAAGCTTCATCTTTTTTCCTCCTCAAAGCCAAGCAACTCCATAGCCATAGCTTCTTTGCGCAAAGCTCTATAAGCCTCATCAAGGCCGTAACTTTCATCTCCTAACCCTAGCCAAGGCGGCCCTCGGATACACACCCAGGAGAGCACGATTGTAGTCTTATCGCAAGCGCACGGTGAAGTGGCGAGCGGGTATCAAACACGAGGAGGACTAATGATGGTACTTGAATTTAATCACCTAGATATTGGTGGAAGGATGGTTTTGAGAATATTGTCACAATCATTCAGTTAACAATTTGAATTCAATATAATAAAGGTGTCTATAGCTAGGGAATCCCCACCACGGATCGTCATTTATCTTCATGAATCGTGAATATCAATGTTGCAAGGCTTGAATTGAGGTGAACTAGTCGTAACTGAATAGAAAACCAAGCTCACGCTCTCGCGCTATTGCCAGTCTATAGCAACCTAGATTAGGGCCCACTCGCGTGCAAACCCTAACCTAAGCCACTAGCATTAGGATCGACATCATCATCCAATCGCCCCTCGAGCCCACTCTCGTGCAAACTCGAATTACGATATAGATTGTGATAGTTCGTATTCGTCCAATCTTTTGCAAATGAATATGGGTATAGATTTATAATAAAAATCCTAGCTTTGGTCCAATCTCTTGCAAACCAAGTCTAGAGAATCTCGATTATAAACCTAAATCAAATATCTAGGCCTTCCCATCGATTAGAATCCAATCTCTTGCAAACCCCAATCGATGGAAATCCCTAGATATTCGTAATAAATCACTCATAACCCAACCTCCTATCAATTCTAGCAACACATGAATTCGTTCATCACAATTCTAAAATCGGATCCATAGGGTTCATCCACATGTCCTAGAACATTGAAATTACTCGCGATTAATCATGGAAATAACAGAATAAACAAATAAAACATATATCTATTCATGGTTGAGAGAAAACAATTCACAAACACAAGAAATTTTAATAATAAGAACAAACCAGATCTCCAATCTTTAATCTCCAGCTGGGAATTATAATTAGAATAATGCTAAAACCTAATTTCTGGGCTCCCCTTTAACTAGGATAAAAACTAGCCTTAAATACAAGCCAAAGTCGGCCAAAAAATCCTGACAGATTTGCCCCTGGCGCAGCCCAAAACCCTAGTTCGCGATACAAGCAGACTGCGCCACTCGGCCGAGTAGAGTATGTCACTCGGCCGAGTGACGGACCCAAAAGAAAACAGAGATATGGAGGTTTGGGGGTCTGTCGCTTTGCGTCACTCGGCCGAGTAGAGTTCGTCACTCGGTCGAGTAGACTTTCTCACTCGGCCGAGTGAGTCTTCTGCTGTGCTTCTCCAAATTCCAGAGAGTCGGCTAAAATTTCCTTTGGGAAGCTCTGACGCACTCGGGTGAGTGAAGTTCTTCACTTGGCCGAGTGAGATCATTCACTCGCCCGAGTGGACTTTGACTCCATGTGCTCTTGTATCCGCTGTACTCGACCGAGTACGTTCCTTAACTTGGCCGAGTGAACTGTCTGTCCGGTCGAGTGGCCTGTTTCTGGAGTCCTATCTTCTCCTCCTCGCCTCCTCGTCGATTCTATCGAACTTCTTCCTATTCTGCTCATCATCTAACGCTACTAGCTCCTCGATAGGGTCATAGGCGATGCTCCAGCATGCGTGCAAGTCCCTTGATCTTATTTATGCTCCCGATCGCTCCATATTTCCTGAAATCCAACAAAAACAAGAAATAGTGAAAAGCAACGCGTTATCGTCGAATAATCGTGAAAAACGCGATATGGGCGATCAAAATGATATGTAAACATGCAGAAAAAAGGTGTAAAATAAGGAACGATCAAAATCCCCCAAGCTTACCTCTTACTCGTCCTCAAGGAAGATGAGTAAAAAGGCGAACCCGATGGATAAAAAAATAAGGAAAAAGGAAAAGGAAGATAGAATAGAAAACGAAGAGGGAGGTGCCCGATCATTTTCTCAGGATATAGAGTTGCTTACTCAAATAGCACACGGTGAACCAAAAAAACATGCCAAAGATGTTTACCTCGATATCATATCATATATAAATGCATTCGATATATAAACCACGAACTACAAAATGATATGAGATATGAAATCATTCTAAAATTAGCATCGTCTGAGGCATTCAAAGTAGTATACGTAATCACAGAGTGCACACTTTTCAATTGATCGCTTTTTACTTGGAGTATAAGAGGTATCACACATCATAAAGCAATAAGAATAGAAAGAGATGGTATTCATGAAATGCATGCCAAATTTCAATTCATAGACTTCGTAATACTCTAAGTGATCTCCCTAAGTATCAAAAATTACCTAGCTTAGGTCGTCATGCACATATAGGTGGTCACTCTCTCACACATCATTGAATCCCCTCCCCCAAGCTTATCTATAAGCACGGTAGCATCAAACAGAACAATATGGCTTTCTCCTATTTTTGAGGCTCCAAGGAAAAAAATAAAGGAAAAAAATAAAATAAGAGAGAAAGAAAGAAAGAAATGGGATCGTGTATGTACAAATGAACTTCTTTATTTTTTTTCTTTTCTTTTTTTCCAAAAGCAATATACTGAATAACAATCCCAAATCAAAGATGGAAAGATAAGCATGTTTATATATATATATTTTTTCTTTTGATTTTTGGGCAATGGAGCTTGGATTTTATAGCGCGGGGAAGATGCCAATGTAAGATTTGCCAAGGGAAGATTCACCAATGGTTCTAAGTATAGAAATGATGTTCAAGATATGTGGAGAAAGAAAAGTATGCAACACTCAATTCACTCTTTTGTATATGCACGATAACTTTCAGCAGGGTAATGTCATCTATTCAGTTTGATTTCATAAAGTAAACTTATCCAGTTATATCAAAAAGGCATACATTCAATCAACCGGGAAGTCGAGCGTACAATTTCATGCAAACAGAAGTGATAATAGACAACAAAGCAGTACTCCAAGTTTAGGCAATCAATGCGTGAAGCTTGGTGTGTTTTCTATGAAAAGTATACGATATAAATCTTCAGACTTAGCTAATACTAGAATTACGTTCACAATCATATAATAAAGATGCGGGTTACTATCCTCAAACTCATGGCAATGTATAGCATATGATATCTGAAATAAAAACGATGGCATGGCAAGAGAATATGCATATAAGAGCAAGCTAACTCCAAGTCATCGTCATCACAGAGAATTTATTTCTAGCAAAAAAGGATAAAAGAAATAAGGATAAAGGAAAAATAAGAACTACTATACAAATGCTGCACACACAAAATAAGAAAACATGATGCATGATGAAAAATATGAAAAAGTGGGTGAAAATAAGTGGAAAATAAAGAAAGGTAGGGAAAATGAAGATAAGAATGAAGAAAATGAAAAGTACGTGAGACACTCACTCCCCCAAGCTAAACTGCATAGTGTCCTCAATGTGCTAAGTGTGGCACAAGGAGAGAAATGATAGGGGTGGGAGGGTGAGGATGCATGCATGATAAAGGATGAAAATGAAAGAAAATGGGATGGATATGCGAGTGATGAGTGCACGGATCAAGTGGGTGCAATATAAGGGTCCCAGAAATACCTCCTCTTTCCCAGAAAGCTATAAACAGATCTCAACAAAAAGTGACGAAAATGTGTGGGGAGAGGGGGTGCAAAATCAGCAGCTAATATAGCATCAATCACAGCAGCGGCAAAAAATATGAGAGGCAACAAGTGTGTGCCTAAGCAGATGGTGGGTCGCCAGCACCTCCCTGTGGTGGGGGAGGGGGGTGGTGGTGGCTGCTGTGAAATGGGATGGGCAGCGGCAGGTGGAGGATGTGGCAGGCGCGCAAGAATCTGGTTCAGGGTGACCTGAATACCAGGCAGAAGGGCAACGCAATGCTGCACAGAGCTAACGGTGGCGGCGAGAGCCCGAAAATCTGCTCTGAGGCCACTCACGGCCCCCTCAACAGCATAGAGGTGCTGGATGAGAGCGTCGAGAGCAGGGGAGAGGATCGCACTGGTAGAGGTCGGGGCTGACGCACACGGCCACTGTAAAGACAAGTGGGGCCACTACTGGGTGAGGGTGTGGTGTTGTGCTTGCTAAAAGACGCTTAGCCTCTGTGGAAGGCTGAGACACAGGAATGCTCTCAGAAGTGTGATCAGCGACAGAATATGAAGCGTGACAGAGGGCAAGAAGGGTGGAGAGGTCGATGACACAGAAATGGGGACAGACGTCACGACGCTCTCGGTGAAAACAGCGACAACAGAGACGTGAGGGTCGGTGACTAGGGAGGTCATGAAATCAACAGAAAATGACTCCCCGGGGGTCGAGAAATCTGGTGAGGATAGGGTCTCAGCTGTCGAAATAAAAGAAGGCTCGCCACTCTTGAAAACAGCGGCAGGGGCGCTCTCAAAACTCACAAAAGGAATAAGACCGACAGTCAATGGCACAGAGGTGGTGGTGGTGGTGATGTAGGTGGTGCACTCAGCTAAGGGGCTTCCGACACTGGCAGAAGTGTGGATAGAGGTAGCGGGAGCTGGAATCAAATCAGGTGCAGACTGAGGGATCGGGATCTCTGGGGCTAGAGGGTCGAGAAGGGGCTTCAGCTAAGTGCCCTCAGGCTCAACCACGTACGCAGCTGGGATGAGGAGGTCCATCTCTGGTCTCCACACCCCTCCTGCGGGTCCAATATGGGTCTGAGCGGGGCTCGAAAGCACCATACAATCAGCAACAAATAGACCGTGCAGCCAAACCCAGTGGTGCTGACCATGAGTACACAACATCCTCATGTGGGCCATAACATCTATGGAAAGGGTAGTGGGGCTCGTGGGTCGAAGAAAATCAGCTGGGATCTCAACGCCGCATAAAGGAGCTAGCAAGGTAATCAAACCGTCGCAACAGATCGCCGTCCTGGTAGTGGCAGAAGAAACATTGCGGTCTAGATACCAGCTAGCTATATCGATCTGAATGGCAGGGACTAAGACATTCGTGTCGCCCTCAAAGGCTCTCGCTCTAGTCATTGCGTAGAGCATGCAGAGCTCAGGTGTAGACATCGTTCCAGGCTCATACCTCGCGAGAAAAGTGGTCGCCATAAGGCGCTGAGCAATGCGGAGGTATGGGTGTACGATAGAGAAGGCCTTGGCCCAGCTAGGGTCAAAAGCAAGAGCAGATCCCGTGATCAACGTCCAGAATGCATGTGTATCAAAGGAGGAGGGGTGATGTGTGTGGGAGCAAAAGCGTCGTCGGGGTCTGGGACAGGGGGCCACTGGAAAACGGCTCGAAGCATATCGAGAGTGATCTCGTACTCGCGATCCATCAGACGAAACGTGCAACCCTTGGGAGTCCTACGGATATAACTCAAGATCTCGAGGGTCGATCGGATATAAGTGTCCGCCGCCGCCGACAGAAAGTCACGACACCCCACGTTGTCATACAACTGGAGTAGGCCCTCGAATATCCCTAGGCGCTCAAAATCTACAATGTGTACAAACCTAGAGTGGAAAATTGATCGATGGGAGATTCTTTCAAATCTGACGCGGTGTGTGTCATCTCGAAAAGTGATCCCCATCGAATCGAAAGCCAGGACCGGCTGGGCTGGTAGGGGCGGAATAGGTGCGGTAGGAGGCAGAAGTATAGGTGGTGGTGGGCTAGGAGGCGGGGAGTTCGCTCTAGCGGAGGAATAGCTAGGCTCGCTAGTCCTCCTCTGATTGGGAGCAGGCGCCCGTGCACGGGACCTAGTGCGCGGGGGCATGGTAATGCCATGCAACGTGCCAACCAATGCGAAGTGCTAATAAAAAAGGAAAGAATATACCGAGCACGACGCGAATCCAAGCAAGCAATGCACGCAAAGAAACGCCTCCCCTGAGAAGCGCTGAATCTGCCTTTGATCTCTCCCAAGCTATCCTGAAACACAAAATTGATTGATTAGCAATGAATATCGAAAGATATAGGGGAAAATCAAGAGAAATAGATGTGAAAATGGTTAAATTTCGATTCGGGGTGGAATAGGGCTTACGAAATGGAGATTAGGAGAAAAGGGAAAATTTTGAGGCTAAGGAGGCCGACCGGCGACGAGGGAGGCGGTGGCGGACGGCGATCGGGCGGCGGTCGGACGGCGGGGGTTGCGCCACTCGGGTGCGGCCAGTGGCGACTCGGTCGAAGGGAAAGGATGCACGGGCGATTGATCGGATGCGCGAGCGAGAGGAAATCGATTTGGGGGATTTTGGATTTTAGGGCCGAATCACTGGGTCATATAGTGTTGGTCACTCAGCCGAGTGGATGCGACCACTCGGCCGAGTAGCCATAGTTTCAAAAAATTAGATATTTTTCAAATAAGTTACGACTCAGCCGAGTAGAACCGTCACTCGGCTGAGTAGACAAGAGTCACTCGGCCGAGTGGCTAGGCCACTCAGAGCTTTTCAAGTGCTGAATGTGTTTGGTTCACTCGGTCGAGTGACAAAGTCACTCGACCGAGTGGCATGTAATTAACAGAGAGGGGTTTTTCAAAACTTCCCTGAGCAGTACCCTACTCGGTCGAGTAGGGTCTTCACTCGACCGAGTAACAATGTCACTCGGCCGAGTGGGCTGCTGTTTTCAGCTCCAACTCTATGTTTTTGCACCACTTTCTGATTTTCTTTCTCTCGTCAGTTTCTTCCTTCTCTTGATGTTTGAGCGCATACTTGGAGTGCTCCCCCTCGCCATGGTCATCTTCCATTCATGTGGTCTCCTATTCTCCTTCTCTTGAAATGAAAAATGTTGCCCGTTGTCAGGTTTTTCTTCGACACTTGACTCTAAACACTAATAAAGATCTAAAACGAAAAATGAGAAGAAAATTCAACTAAAGGTGTGATAGAACCATCGGGTTGCCTCCCGACAAGCGCTCGTTTAAGGTCTTGAGCTCGACCACTTAAGATTTGCGATTAAAGCTCGATGTTTGGCGCATTGGAGATGCACGCGTCAAACTTGCCAGGAAGGCTGCTTGGGTTCAGTTGTTGATTTTCTTCAGCGTTCCTCAACTCCCCTTCATCATAGGTAGGAGTGGAGGGTGAGTCCCCCAAGCTTGAGCTTTCGACGTCATTTTTCTTGGCCGGCGGCGAAGATTTATTGGTCGGTGGAGCTTTCTTCACATGCTTCGTCGTAGAGAGCTTGCATAGCTCTCTAATCTTAATGACATCAGCGTCGTTCTTTTCTTCATCCGTAAGAGTATCCGGTGGGTCTCCCATCATATCGTCATTTTTGGTAAGTTGGCCCTCTTCGAGGCCGTCATCGTGCTTGGCCCCAATGGCAAATGGCATGGCATCGTCAATCACCTCGTCGAGGAGGTCAACGTAGTCTACGCTCTTGCCAAGGCATATGCTGCATCGCCTTCGGAATGTGGAGCTCAACTTTGATATTACCGACGTTCAAGGACAAGGTTCCTTCCCTCACATCTACAATCACTTCGGCGGTGGCTAAGAAAGGGCGTCCAAGTATCAGCGACGTATCACCTTCCTCCTTAATATCCATCACCACGAAGTCGCATAGCAAGCAGAGTCCTCCCGTTACTTGAAGTGGTATGTTTTCAGCTATCCCCACCGGCCTAGTGATCCGTCCATCGGTGAGTTGTACCTTCATGTCTGTGGCTTTGAGGTCAGTTCCTATATTCAATCTCTTGAACATCGTGAGGGGCATGAGGCTCACACTTGCTCTCAAATCTACTAGAGCTTTTTGAAGTGGGACTCCAACAAGCTTGCAAGGGATTCGGAATCTACTGGGATCTTTGAACTTGGTGGGCGCCTTCTCCTTTATAGTAAACCACGGCTTTGCTTGGCAAGCATGATCCTTTCTTTTCGCTTCTTTCCCGCGATCAAATCCTTGAGAAACTTTGCATATGACGGGATTTTGATGATTGCATCCAAGAATGGGATGTTCAAGCTTACACCTCACAAATACTCCAGAAATTTGACGAGCCTTTTCTCCATCCTTGCCTTTACCAACCATTGTGGGAATGGTACCGGTAGCGTATAAGTTCGCTCCTCTCGTGGCCTCTCTACTTCAGATTTTTTGTCGTCGCTTGGCACTTTTGGGTCTTCCTCTTCGTTGACCGGTTCCTTCTCAACCGAAATTTCTTCCCCTGGATCCTTAGCTTGAATCATGGCAGGAGTATTGTCCTTCCCGCCTCCTGTAGTCACCGCCATAACCACATTGATATGGCTGGTGTTGCTCCGTGGGTTTTGTTCCGGTTGAGCCGGCAATTGTTGATTGGTCTTGTTGAGCAACGTAAGTTGTTGTGCTAACTATGCCATGACAGTGTTGAGGGAGTCTTATTGGGCCGTCAATTTCGCATTAAACTTCTTTTGTTCGACCATCAATTCTTCAACCCTCACCTCGTGGTCTGACCTTGGCGACGCTTGTAGGGGATTGGGTGCCCTCCATCCTTGATTGTATCCCGGGGTCTATAGGGCCCTGCTTGTTGCCTCGGTGGGTAGTTTTGTTGTTGGGGTGGTCTCTGTTGATACTGTGGTTGTTGTGGAGGTCGGGCTTGTGATTGTTGCGGCGGTGGATTCAAGGCTCCATCATTGTTGGCGTATGAAAATCCAGGGTGACCCCTTGTATCCGGGTTCACCTAATAACCGGTACTACCCGTAACATATTGGGCTTGCTCCATGGCTCCGTCTCCTTGCTCCCCTCCAAGAAACATAACTTGGCCTTGATCGTGCCAGTCGCTCATGCTTCCTCCTGGTGTACACACGGTGGAAGCTCCATATGGTTTGCTCACCAACTTTTCCAACCTCATTATGGCTTTGTGAAGGGAATCAAATTTTGTAGAAAGCTCTGCCACTGCCTTTGCTTCATAAATGCTAGCCAGCTTCAAAGATGACGAAGAATTTCCCCTTTCGTCGGCCCACTGCTGATTATTCGAGGCCATCTCCTCAAGTAGGGCCGTATCGTCATCTGGTGTTTTTGACAAGATAGCTCCATTGGCGGTTGCATCAATTATTTACTTTGTGCTCGGTTGCAATCCATTGTAGAAGCTATGCACAAGCTCCCACAGCTCAATGCTATGGTAGGGGTATTGGTGTTGGAGGTCCTTAAAACGCTCCCACACCTCATATAAGGTTTCCTGAGGGCCTTGTTTGAAGGACATCAAGGCACTTTGTATCTTAATAGTCTTGATGGTGGATAGAACTTGTTGATAAATGCGCTCGCCAGCACATCCCAAGTGGTGAAGATCCCCTCGGCTTGCGTCATCAACCAATACAATGCCTTATCTCGAAGAGTAAACGGGAAGAGGTGCAGCCAAATAGCATCTGCCGGCATGCCAGTATCTGGAAAGTAGCACACTTAGCCAAGAACAATTGCAGATGGTAGTGTGGGTTTTCTTGTGCATTCCCATAGAATGGGTCTTGTTGCATCAACATTACTAGTCATGTCTTCAGCTCAAAATTCTTGTTGGCCGCCAATTCCGGCATTACTATAGAAGAGGTGGTAGAAGTGGTCTTGGGCCGTAGCCTATCTCAAATGGAGACAAGCCTAGCCATACGTTGCGCTAGTTCCTCTGGTGTTTCCGGCGCGACCATTTGATTATCCTCTATAGGAAATCTCCTCTCAGCTCTAAGCCTCCTTGCCGTACGCTCGATCTCAGGGTCGAATAATATTTCTCCTAGGACGCCTTCGATCTCGTGTACTTGCACAGAAAAAAAGAGTCTAGGTAGAATTGTTAGCACAGTAGAGGAATAAAAGGGTGATAATAAAAAATAAAAAAGAAATAGCTAAGTAAAGAAAATAAAATACCGTCGCCTCCACGGCAACGGCGCCAAAAACTTGATCGGCCCCCAGATACACACCCAGGAGAGCACGATTGTAGTCTTACCGCAAGCGCATGGTGAAGTGGCGAGCGGGTATCGAACACGAGAAGGACTAATAACGGTACTCCATTTTAATCACCTAGCTATTGGTGGAAGGATGGTTTTGAGAATATTGTCACAATCGTTCAGTTAACAATTTGAATTCAATATAATAAAGGCATCTAGAGCTAGGGAATCCCCATTACGGATCGTCATTAATCTTCATGAATCGTGAATCTCAATATTGCAAGGCTTGAATTGAGGTGAACAAGTCGTAACTGAATAAAGAACCAAGCTCACGCTCTCACGCTATTGCCGGTCTATAGCAACCTAGATTAGGGCCCACTCTCGTGCAAACCCTAAGCTAAGCCACTAGCATTAGGATCGATATCATCATCCAATCGCCTCTCGAGCCCACTCTCGTGCAAACTCGAATTACGATCTAGATTGTGATAGTTCGTATTCGTCCAATCTCTTGCAAACGAATATGGGAATATATTTATAATAAAAATCCTAGCTTTGGTCCAATCTCTTGCAAACCAAGTCTAGAGAATCTCGATTATAAACCTAAATCGAATATCTAGGCCTTCCCATCGATTATAATCCAATCTCTTGCAAACCACAATCGATGGAAATCCCTAGCTATTCGTAATAAATCAATCACAACCTAACCTCCTATCAATTCTAGCAACACATGAATTCGTTCATCACAATCCTAAAATCGGATCCATAGGGTTCATCACCATGCCCTAGAACAGCGGAATTACTCGCGATTAATCATGGCAATAACAAAATAAACAAATAAAAACATATAGCCATTCATGGTTGAGAGAAAACAATTCACAAAAGCAAGAAATTTTAATAATAAGAACAAACCAGATCTCCAATCTTCACTCTCCAGCTGGGAATTACAATTAGAATAATGCTAAAACCTAATTTCTGGGCTCCCCTTTAAATAGGTTGAAAATTAGCCTTAAATACAAGCCAAAGTCGGCCAAAAAATCCTGACAGAATTGCCCCTGGCGCAGCCCAGAACCCTAGTTTGCGATACAGACAGACTGCGCCACTCGGCCGAGTAGAGTATGTCACTCGGCCGAGTGACGGACCCAAAAGAAAACAGAGATATGGGGGGTTTGGGAGTCTGTCGCTCTGCGTCACTCGGTCGAGTAGAGTTCGTCACTCGGTCGAGTAAACTTTCTCATTCAGCCGAGTGAGTCTTCTGTTGTGCTTCTCCAAATTCCAGAGAGTCGGTTAAAATTTCCTTTGGGAAGCTCTGACGCACTCGGGCGAGTGAAGTTCTTCACTCGGCCGAGTGAGATCATTCACTCGCCCGAGTGGACTTTGACTCCAGGCGCTCTTGTATCCGCTATACTCAGCCGAGTACATTCCTTCACTCGACTGAGTGAACTGTCTACTCAGTCGAGTGGCCTGTTTCTGGAGTCCTATCTTCTCCTCCTTGCCTCCTCGTCGATTCTATCGAACTTCTTCATGTTTCGCTCGTCATCTAGTATTGCTAGCTCCTCGATAGGGTCATAGGCGATGTCCCAATACGCGTGCAAGTCCCTTGATCTTATTTATGCTCCCGATAGCTCCATATTTCCTGAAATCTGACAAAAACAAGAAATAGTGAAAAGCAACGCGATATCGTCGACTAATCGTGAAAAACACGTTATGCGAGATCAAAATGATATGTAAACATGTAGAAAAAAAGGTGTAAAATAAGGAGCGATCAGCCACAACCAAGTCTCTCCAAGAACACTCCATTGTGCAACCTCCAATCTCCAAAGCCAAAGCTTCATCTCCCATTGCCATAGCACATTGCGCAACATAGCCTCATCTTCTCCAAAGCTCAAGCATCCATTTCCATAGCACATTGCGCAACATAGCCTCCTTTTCTCCAAAGCTCAAGCATCCATTGCCATAGCACATTGCGCAACATATTTTCCAAGCCTCTCATCTCCTATATTACACAACAACAAGGGAGAGTCATCATCCATTGAGCAACACAAGAGGGAGAGCCATCATACATTGTGCAAGCCAACAAGGAGTTCCTCTATACAAGGCCACAAGTTTCAGGGGGAGAATACCTATGCCGCAAGTTTCAAGGAAGGAAGACGTGACGTTGGCGACTACATCCTGTCAGATACGATCTGACCTGACCTGATTGACAGAGACGAGTACCGCTACACAAACTGAGAATTCCTAACTCTTTATTATTATTTTTGTGTAGCAGTAACAGTCTTTGGAGGGAAAACTTTACCATGCTTGTTTTGGGGTCTTGTCTAGTTTGGTACTAGACAAGAGGGACTTGAGTAGTTGGGGCTAGTCAATAGAAAGCTTATACTGGGATTAGTTTTTTTGAACACGTTCGTCGTGGGGGTACGGAGAGCCTGGTGAGTGTAGAGACTGTGGTGCTCTAGCTTATGGTTGTACCTATTACATTATTAATCTAATATCTGTTTTGGGGGCTGGATGTAGGTCGTGGGTCGACTGAACCAGGGTAAATTTGTTGTGTACTCTGTGATTGCTTATTGTTTACTCTGCATCTGCTATAATTGCCTGTGATTGCTCGTGGGTTGCACGCGAATTTTTATTAGCCTATTCACCCCCTCTAGGCTTAGATCCAGATCCAACAAGTGGTAGCAGAGCAGGTTAAAGGATCTAGGCTAGATTGAACATGAAGTCTATTGATTGTGCTTTTACTGAAGGTCAGTCTATATCACGACCCCCAAAATTTAATTGGGCTGATTATGCTTATTGGAAATCTAGAATGAAAGTTTATTTAGTGTCTGTTGATTATAAAGTGTGAAAAATTGTTGAAAATGGCTATAAACCTCCCATGATTAAAATTGAAGACACTGAAATACTTAAACCCAAGAAAATGGAATGATGCTGATTAGAGTATTTATTCTCTTAATGGTAACGCTATGAATGCGCTTATTTACTCTCTTGATAAATCTGAATTCAATCGTATCTTACATTGTCAAACTGCGCAAGAAATATGGCATACGCTGGAGGTGATGCATGAGGGAACGTCACATGTGAAGGAATCTAGACGTGCCTTGCCGAGCACAAAGTACGAGAGCTTTCGCATGCTTCCATCATAATCCATCTCAGAGATGTTTGCGAGGTTCACCAACATCGTATACAAGTCTAGCTCCCTTGGTAAGCCATATTCTAGTCTTGAGCAGATAAGGAAAATCTTAAGGGCGCTGCCAAGCTCGTTCCGGCCTAAAGTAACTGCCATTCAAGAGGCTAAAGATATATCACAAATGAGAGTGGAGGACTTGATAGGTAACTTGATGTCACACGAGCTTGAGCTGCAGAACATTGAAAGAAAGAGAGAAACCAAAGGAAAAGGATCCAAAAAATATTTTTCAAGCTAGCGAAGATGAAGATGAGAATGAGAAGCAAGCGCTAAGGGTCAGAAACTTCAGAAAATTCATCAAGACCAAATAAGGAAGTGCAGAAATGGCACCAAGGTGTAGTCGCTCTTATAAGTCTAATCCTACTAGAAATTCCTCTGATCAGATTGCTACTGAAAAAGTTATGTGTTATAAATGCAGGAACGGAGGACATCGCATGAAGGATTGCCCATAAGATAATAATAATCCAGCAGAAAAGAAGAAGGAAAAAGCTCTAGCGTTAACGTGAGACATAGACAGCGAAAATCAGAATGATGAGTATAAAGCCCACTCTTCCCTCTGCTTAATGGGCAAACATGATGAGGTAATACTGGTTGTAAAGCTGAACTTCTTATTATTTGTAAAGAAATGCAAGATAAAATTGTCGATCTAGAATCCACCTTAGATTCTTATCAAAATGATAACTTTGAAATGCAACAAGAAGAGTACAACATGTCTAAGGAAATTGAAAACCTGAAAGAAAAACTTATTGCATGTAACTCTACAATAGATTTGGTGAAAAAGGAGAAAGCTCACATGCCTGAAAAATTTAATTGTATTTCTTGTCCCTCTTTGATGAATGATATTAGCATCTATAAAGAAAAACTGTTTAAGCTTGAAACTAAAAATAAATTGCTTATTGAAAATATGTGCATGCTAAACAATGAGATTAAAAGCAAAATGATTAATTTTGAAAAGAAAGAAGATGAGAACAAAAAAGCTTTCATTAGTAAATGCACTTTGCTCGTGAATGAGAATGCTTTTTTGAAATCCAAAGTCACTAGTCTAGAATTGTCATTAAAGAAATTTTCTATTGGAAAACATTCGTTAGACACTATTCTTGAAAATCAATTGTTTGGCAATAATAGACATGTACTTGGATTTGGTTCTAAACATGTTGCAAAGCGTAATTATAAGAGATTTCATAATGTGCCAAGCAAAGTGAAAAATATTTATGCAAAGTGCTTTACTTGTGATAGTGTTGGTCCTACCCCATATTATTACAAATTTAAGAACACAAACATAAAGTTTAAGCAAGTGTGGGTTCCTAAAACTTTGATGACTAACACGAGTGGAACTTGTTGGATTCCAAGGTCACACATAACATCTACCGTGTAAATAATATGGAGATGGCAAGGAACTTTGGATTGAACGTTTCATTATTTAGTTCCTTAGCCAAACGATGATGAGAATGTATGGTTTTTCTATTTGAACTTAATGCATACCTGCATAGCATTTTTTTCTTTTATGTGCTTGACTTCCTATTTTTATTTGTGGGCTAGTTTGTTTGCTTTCTATCTTGTTTTAGTTCTTTATAAAGAAAAATAAAAATAAAATGAAAAGGACAAAAAATGTGCTTAATGTATATTTTTCTTTTGAATCATTTAAGTGATATTATTGAATGATGATCATATCCATGTAGAAATTGATGTATTATAGTTATGGCTACATGCGCATATTTGATTTTCTAAATAGCCATGACACCCACACTTTCACTTCCACAAATATTGAATATTGTTGTATATTTGCAGACATCTTTTATGAAATATTGTAAAGTGAATGTAAGATGAAAAATAACTGAAAATCTAAGGGATATGATGTGTCTTGCTATAGATAAAAATTGAGCACAAAAGAATTGAATATGAAAAAATTGAAAAAGAATGAAAATAGCTTCGTATGAAAAATGGATACAATCCTTGGCAAGTATACTACCCACGAGTATCCAACATATGCTTTACAGGTAATCTTTAGCGTTGGTGTTATACTCGTCAAGCAATGCCACCCCCACATCTAAGGGTCCTTATAGGCTATGTTTTTTGGTGCGGTATCTTGAACTCATTTTTAATAAGATGGGAAAAATCAATCCTAGGTGATTTCATGTTTAATGGAAAATGTGGATGGGTTTTGGTTGATTTTCTTAAAAGTTCTCCTAATGTGCTTCAATGTTTTATCATCACACTTACACGAAGGTGTTGAAGTCTATGTTATAATTTTCATTGAACTTGAAATGCTTATTTTATGAATGTCTACTTGTAAGTGCTAGTTGCAATTTATAATACTCTTTAGTTTGCATGTGGTATGAAATTGACTTCATGTATACACTTTTGATGATAAAAAAAGGGGGAGAAATATTGAGAAGATTTGTTTGCATTAATGCTTATGAATATGTGCATATATGAATATTGGTTTAAGGGGGAGCATTAATGAATAATGAAAATGTGATTAATGAAAAATGAATATATGTGAGCATGAATAAAGGGGTAGCATGCTTGTATGTTTGAAACTAAAGTTGTTGCATGCTTGTATATTGCACACCATTGTCATACTTGTTGCATATTGCATACATCCTCCATTATCACACTTCACACACACATGTCATGATGAAATCATTTGAATCGTTATTGCAAATCTTATATTGGTTTGTCATCATCAAAAGGGGGAGATTGTTGGATATAACGTGTAGTTGGATACAACGTGTAATTGGATACAACGATCGATGACTTCGTATTTGATGATAACAAACGTGTGTGAACGATTTAATGTGCTTGCAAGTGTTTTCGAGAATGGCACTTTCGCAAATACTCAGAGAAAGACTAAGTAAAAGTGATGGAGAATTTGCCATGCATTAGCCAAGTGGACTAAGTCAAAGATGGAGATAATGGCTACAAATATTGGACTAAGTCAAAAATGTGAAAATAAGTAGGAAATCAATTCAAATCCATATTTGAATTGATTCAAATCAATTGGTGCATGAATCAAATCCTAAAACCATGCAAATTGAAGACTTGGTCAAAGATGGAGAGATATGGAGAATCTCATGCAAATCAATTGTGATTAAATGAGATCCAATTCAAATCTTATAGCTACTCAAATTCAAATCCTATAGCCATCCATATTCAAACTCCATATTCATGGTGATTCATTCAAATCCTAATCAAGTTAGAATTCCTTCCAATCTCCATCAATTATGAGATTCTATTTGATTCTATAATATTCCATCCTCCTATATAAACCCATATTCAAAGAGAGACTTTTGGGAGAGAGGGCAACCAAAACAAAGAGGGATATTTTTGGCCAAGACAAAGGGAGAGGCTGCAAGTTTCATTGTAAATTCTCCCTTAGGGTGCGCAACATTGAAGAGCTTCTCCATTGCTTAAAAGCTTCATCTCCTCTCCTCCTCAAAGCCAAGCAACTCCATAGCCATAGCTTCTTTGTGCAAAGCTCCATAATCCTCATCAAGGCCGCAACTTTCATCTCCTAACCCTAGCCAAGGCCGCAACCAAGTCTCTCCAAGAACACCCCATTGCGCAACCTCCAATCTCCAAAGCCAAAGCTTCATGATATGGGAGGAGATATCAATGGACTTTATAGTGGGGTTACCCCCATGTTGAGGTTTTAGTGTAATCTATGTGGTAATTGATAGGTTGTCAAAGGGGGCACATTTTTGGAGTCAAATACCCTTTCACAGCAAGGCAAGTGGCTCAAATATTTTTTGATGGAGTCTTCAGATTGCATGGTCTTTCAAAATCCATAGTAAGTGATAGTGACCCTGTTTTCCCTAACATTTTTTTGGCGAGAGCTCTTCTCTTTAAAGGGAACAACCCTAACTATGAGCTCAGCCTACCATCCCCAATCTGATGGGCAGACATAGATTACTAATAGGCAATTAGAATGTTACTTGAGGTGCTATTGCAGTCATAAACCCAAGGAGTTGTTGAAATGGTTGCCTTTGGCTGAGTATTGGTTTAACACCACCTGGAAGGCTCCAACCCAAATGACACCCTTTGAAGCTGTGTATGGGAGAAAACAACCAACACTATTGAGCTATGTGCCTCATACCTCACAGGTGCATGGAGTTGATGAAGAGCTATTTTCTAGAGAGATAACACTCCAACTACTCAAAGATAATTTGAAGAAGGCTCAGGACAAAATGAAGAAACATGCAGATAAAGGACGATCAGAAAGGGAATTTAAAGAAGGAGATTGGGTGTATTTGCGACTTCAACCCTATAGACAGGTGACAGCCACCATGAGGAAGCCACATAAGCTATCATCCAAGTATTATGGGCCTTACAGAGTGATGGCAAAAATTGGTCAAGTTGCTTACAAACTGGAGATGCTTTCGACTTCAAAATACACCATGTGTTTCATATTTCATAACTTAAGGAAAAACTGGGGTCTAGAGTGGTGTTACAGAATAACCAACCATGTTATACTGAAGAGATCATCGATTAACCGGAGTTATTCTTGGAGCGCAAAACCATTTGACGTCGAAATGCACTAGTTTCTCAAGTGCTAATTAAATGTAGGCAGAGGGAGGTAGATGAGGCCACTTAGGAGAATTAATGGGATTTGGTCAAGCGTTTTCCTACATTCGACCTTCAGGCAAGCTCGATAAATGGGGGTGGCAATGTAAGAGTACCGACGGAGCTGAGGGCTGATGCACAGCTCTGCCATCTGGTGGAGGAGAAGAGCAGGTTGCAGTTGCCACGAGCGAGGAAGTAGCCATTGGGACGAGCGAAATCGTTGGATTGGGGAGCCAAGATATCACAGCCTTTGATCTGTGAAATGATCTCAGCCGTCTGACAGTTTGTATGGGGAATTATTATCCTTTGGATGATTGGAACCCGACTAGTTAAATTGTAACGGAGTGATAGCTGGTTCTTCTCTTATCTCCAGCTACCAAGGGAACCTACGCGAGTGGAGAGGAGGCTCAATTAGTCTAACAAGAATTGGTTGAGGGCTGTTAGAATGAGGAAGAGTATATAAGAGGAAATCTGAGTGATTGAGCTTTTTATCCTGAATATAATACCATCCAATATCATACTCGGGCGAATAGTGACACCCGACCACATCGATTTACTAGCTGTAAGTGTGCCATCACCTCGCACACTCACATTATTACTAATTCACAATCTATTACCCTATATCTTATACACTCATCATTTATAATGATATAGTGCCACACATCACATAAACATACCACTAATACATAAATACAATCATTCTTCGTCGATTAACACTTCAATCGTGCAATCACTTTTACATACCGCATATTACCATATACACATATAATATATATTACTATACGTATATACATGCACGTAATACTTTACACCATACACAGATTTATATACGCCTTACTCATAGTACTAGGGTCATCGTAATCTATCCACCTTAGGATAAAGTCCGTCTTCAGACTTCCTTAAATAGGCCGACATAGGGGTGAGGGGACTTAGACACTAAGGTCATTCTATCCCAGTCATACATACATTATAATGAAACTATATACATCCATACGCATACACTTACTCATATATCACACACTTTCAAATACATATACATACGTTCATTTTACACACATATACATGCTTACACTACTACACGCCTACCTCATATCTACATAGAACAGTTATATACACACACCGGTATTCACAACCATGGTAATTTACATACATAGGGCTAGTATACTATTACATACATCCATATATACTAGTCACAAACATATGACTAGGCATACTTCCTGGTATACACATGCTCATACATCATCCTGTAGGGGAAATATTATAATCCTACTATACATATAAAACACTTATTCATACAATGTATATATACTAGTCATAACCCGTGCACGTGGGCACGGTTCATTTAAGATTTCCCTCGCGAAATCTTTGTTCCCCGAAAAATTATTTCCACAGCCAAAATTTAGCCAAAATTTAACAGAACAATAAATTAGCGTAAAAATATTTAGCAGCACGGGCGCCTTCGGCGTGGAACAACAAATTCGGTGCAGACGCCTTCGACGTGGAACAACAAATTCAGCGTCGAACAACAAATTTGGCGCCCGCGCCTTTGGCGTGAAACAACAAATTAGCATAAAATATTTAGCGGGCGCCTTCGGTGCAGGCGCCTTCGGCTCGGAACAACAAACCTCAGGGTTTTTTATGCTAATTTGTTGTTCCGCTAAATTGTTTTACGCTAATTTTTTATTTTGTTTAGTTTATGGATCATGCTTCTCTACAATATTTTCTCAATGCACTTTTAATTTCAAAGTTTAGATTACCAAGGCACTTTTCCCCCCAAATTTAATCTCCACAATCTTTCCCAAGGCACTTCTAATTTCAAAGTTTAGGTTTCCAAGGCACTTCCCCCCAAATTTAATCTCCACAATCTTTTCCAAGGCACTTCTAATTTCAAAGTTTATGTTTCCAACGCACTTCCTCATTTCAAAGTTTTGGTTCCCAAGACACTTTTCCCACCAAAATTTAAGTTTTCCCACTAAAATTTTCACAATATCCAATCTCAACCATTGGTTTACATAGATCAAATCTCATCCACTCTTTATCTTTTCCTAGTCAGCCCTAGAATTCAAAAAATGTTGTCAAATGTATAATAGATATATATACTGATAACTAACAACATATATAAATATACGCACGAGCACACGCCAGACTTGCTAACATGTAGATCACATAATACATCTGCACACACAACTATACGTACCCTATTACCATTATACCGAACATACATATCACTGCACTAGCATATAATTACAACCATTAACAAGTACGACTAAGATACAAATACTCCTAGTAACTAGCCAATATTAAATCTAATACGCACAAATATTTCCATAGTGATATAGCTAATCACTCGCCTAAGTATAAATATAACACTTACTACTCTACACTCGACTATATACATATATATCACAAATTACCGTACATACATGCACATATGACACAATAGATAATCATACTATACTAATATACTCAGGATAAGCACACTCATACTTGGGTGGTATATAGAGATTAGCACAAACGGGTCCACACTCACTATCTATATACATGCACCACAACACCACAATCAAGCTAATGGTCCCACTATACTTAAACTAAAGCTGACATAAGCAAAGATAAGCACTAATGTGATAACTAAGTAATAGGGTAGGATTCAGAGTTGAATGAGGCAACGGTTAATGTTGTGATGGACAGTTCCGAATGTGGAATGGATAAGAGGTTAGTCGGTTGGGTGAGATAAAATATTTATGAACAAAAGTAAGAAGATAAAGATGTGTGTAAGAATAACAATATCGTCATAACTTACGTAAAATAGTGAGCATATTGTAGAAGTTAAAACGTAAATATGATTATTCAATAATATGTGAAGAGTAATATGGGCATAGTGTTGCAGTGCTTGTTTTGCAAATGGAAATAGGTTTGTAAATTTTTTTAATAGAAATTTGTAGACAATGCTTGTAAGACTGATACACAAGATATTGAAGTTCTTTTTAACTTAGGAAAGTATTTTTTTAAAAGTATGTATGAATGACTGTTTTTGAAATATGTTAGTAAGAAAAAAGGGGATGATATTTTGAGCTAGCGAATTAGGAATAAAGTTTTTTTTAAAAGAAGTTCTTTACATAGAAAAAATAGGGTAGCCATACGAGGTTATGTGAAATAGAAGTGTGGAAGATGTATGTTAGAGAATCACTATAAAATAGTAATTAAAGATCGCATCAGAAGAGTTTCATAAGCAAGATTGGGTTTAAGTCGACTAAAGTGTAGAGAATCTAAGTAAAAGTTTTCGAAAGGGTTTTAAACTTAGTGAAGAATTCAATGAAAGAAGTATCAAAAATACTTTTTAAAAGACCCTGGATCTACAATGGGGAGGTTCAACGTTAAAGATGACGGACCTGAAGAGTTTATGTGAATCGAGGACAAGGAATAGGTTTGACGATCGAAATATAAGGACGACTAAGAAGTAACTCCGTGAATACACTACGATGGCTTTCTACGATCATTAATATGGAAGTGTAATGATTAGGGAATAATAAAATCAGGGGAAAATAATCATTGGGTCGACTAAGGTTTAGCACTAAGTCTTCAACGAACTAGACTGCGATAGGGAAGCCGAGGTGAGGGTTCGTAGAGGATCAAGATCGAGATCTTATGGATCTGGAATATCTTACGCCTCGAAGTCTACTCATTGCAGGCGTCTCAGGTTCGACTTGCACGGCGACGATCGCTACGTTCGGTTGGGCCCAAGATTCGGTAAATCTAAGCGAACGACTAACGAAACTCAAAAATCTAATATGGTCAGAGCTGGATGACCAATCGCTAGGGTGGCTCCCAAGATGATAATACTAATTTGTGGCAAGGGTGTCTAACTAACGAGCACGAGCATCTAACTAACTCTTCCGATTATCATGGTATTGGGTTTCCTATCGTGCTGAGAAAAAGGTATTCGAGGAATTTTGCGTACGAACTAATTCTGGATGTTTTGGCTAATGAAAAGTGTTCTCATTGTTCTGAATTTTGCAGTTGCAGGACCTGCATGGGCCACCACTAAAACCTGTAACGCCCCGCTTCCCAAAAACACCAGAAGCGAGAACGTTACGCGGTCCGCTTGAACTGGATCGGTGAAGCTCGAGTCCAATAAGCATCTGTGATAAAAACACAAAGGAGGTCCTTGCATTTGCGTTCAAAACAATCGGAAAACATTCAAAGAGATAAAAGCCACATCCAGAAATATTAAGTCCATACACGAAATTAAACGACAAGCCACAACAGGGCTAAAGTAGCAACAAAAGGAAAGTATACAAAGCAATACCAACAATGTCTGAACGTAAACTAAAAGGTAGCAACGGCACGAGTCTACTAGTCCTCTGCGGGGAGAGGCTCAGCATCTACGACGAACTCCTGGCTCAAGATCTGACATACATTCAAAAAGACATGAATGTATGTCAGCAAGGTCTGCAAGTAAAGGTCAGAAACCAAGGCAAGGTGTGCATGTAATATGAATTTAGAAATGACAGTTATTTGCATATAAGGTGTCCACAACATCATTTTAAGGGATGGCAAATTTAAAAGCGAAGTAAAATTAAACATTACTAACATGGCAGTTCTAAGCAGGTACGTGGAAGTAAAGTAATGACATTCATTTTATTGGCATGGCAAGTTGTAATTTCATGTCCACGTTATCTACTCACTCATAGGGTTCCTGCCTTTAAGACATGATGAGTAAGTCATTCTCCTCACGGGGGTATAATTGTGATTGATACTAACCCACCGTATAGGTGGTGTTCTTGAAGACATGACCCCTACATACGCTTAGTGGTCGTTCAACCCTAACCCCACCCAAAAGTTTGCCGGAACACGAGCCGGCCTAGTCGCCTCACACGACATCACGAATTCACGATTCTGCCTTCGAGGCGCACGATTTTCACGATGTCCAACTTGTTAAATATTCCAAGACTTGTAGTTATTTAACATTATCAATATCACTTAGTTTACAAAACATTTTCAATGCGTTGAAGGGGTTAAACAATATTTGCAACAATTTTAACATAGCGTTAAACGTAAGTTTTTGGTGAACATGCTACAGAAACTAATTTTTCTTTGTTGTTGTTTAAAATCAAAGTATATTGTGTGATATGCCAATGGGTCACAAATTTAGTCCAGAATGTCATGGCATCGTTTTCATGCGTCATTTCACGTATGGTTTTCAAGTTATACAGCAATAAGTGAAAGTGACGTATTACGCATCAAACTTCAAAAATTCATAACTTATTGCACACTTGCCTGTTTTTGGCGTTCTTGGTGTCGTCGGAAACGTCTCAACGGGTACTACGCTACGGTGATGACGGTTCGCTGGTTTGACAAAACATAAAATCAGATTAAGCATTTTTCGATCATAACAGCGTTATAAAAAGCTCCTACGACGTCTAATCATCCGTTTTATTAGGTTCTCTAAATTATGGTGTGGGTTATAAGTTGTTCAAGGGTAGATCTACTAACCGGAAGTGCAGCGAAGGATCGGGATGCAACGATGGGTAGAGGTGACGTGTACAACTCCAACAGCGACGTTTGAGCTTCGGGAAGGAGGGAGATGGGCTGTTTATGGCTCCTTGGAGTGGCAGGTCGTGAGCTCAGCAGGGTGAGGGTTTCTGTTGCTGCACGCGGCCTGCCGGAAGGAAGTTGGTCACGGGTGGAGCTGCTCCGGCGACCGGGGGCTTGCGCGCGAGGATGGGAGGAGGGAGAGGCCGCTGGGTTCGTGTGTGCGGCTCTCGAGGCTTCTCGCGAGGAGGAAGAAAGTCATAGGGCGATGGAAGATGGGAAGAGGAAGTCGACGGTGGCCTACTGCGTGCGTGGATGAAGAGAGGGATGCAGGTCGCTCCTGATGCATTTGGTGGCAGATAGGGGCGTTGTGCGGCTTCCTGGGCAAGGGAATGGAGAGGAGGCCGAGGGGGTTTGGACGCTGGCGTTGCGAAGAAGAAAAGGCCGCGGGTTCGTGTGTGCTGGGCGTGAGCTGCTCGTTTGCGTGGAGGAGGTTCTGCTCGCGTGCGTGCGTGGAGAAGAGGTTAGGGGCGACGGCGGGTGCGTTGCATGAAGAAGAGGGGGCTGCGGATCTTTGTGATGGCGTGGAGGAGATGAGAAGAGAGGGGGGTAGGGCGGCTGTTGCCCTAGGGTCTCCTAGGGTTTTCTAAATAAGAATAGGATGAGGGGGTTTGAAACGTACAGCACGTGAGGCTAGGGTGGCAGCTTAGGTTTCTTCTTAAAATAACTTTTGGTGTGTGGGGGTTTTGAATTGTACAGACCGTGAGCATGTAATAGGGTCTTGGGTTTATTTCTAATGTTTATGGGTAAAAAAAAATATTGCTGTGAGTTTGGGTTGGGTTCGGCTTAGGGTAGAAAACGTGGGTTAGATGTAAGGTTGGGTTTTAGTTATATTAGGAAGTGATTTGAATCTCAATTAATAGGATTAGTATTAAATGGGTTTAATCAAGGGAATAATAGTTAATCAATAAATTCAAATGGGATTAAAAATGGTAAGTTTCATTTGACTTTAAAAAAAGTTTGAATTATTTAAACATAATTATTAGAGGAGATATTTCATAGTAGATTCGAGAAAATAATAATAATAAAAGCTAATAATAAAAATAATGTTAAGGTTGATAATATTAATAGCTAGTACGTATAAGGCTAGAAATTGGTATGGGTACGGGGTCTGGTACGTCTCAACTATGGATACGGAAGAGATAAATACACGGAAGAATACGGATAAAATGCATCGTAAAAACTGGTCGTTACACATTCACACGACAAACCCCAAAAAAACCCCAAATCTAAGGTCTTTTGTCTCTATGTTTGCTTGTATTTTGATGGGTCTCTAATTCTCAGCTCATTTCCCGGTTTCTCTTCAAAGATGCTATATTCGCTTCATTAATTTGATTTAATTTGATGAGGTTTTGTTATTGTCTCTTGATTTTGATTGTTGATCTTCGTTTTTGTGGATTAGTGTAATTGCTGATTATTTTTATATCCCCAAAACCCTGTTTAAGAAACAGGAGCAAATGTATGTGAGAAAAAGTTTAAGTGGTATGTGGTATGTGCACTGTTTACGGGTGAATTCTCACCACATGTTGATAGTCTGGAGGCCTGGATGGCACAGTTGTCACGTGAGGTGGAGATGACCCTTGGAGTCGACCGATGGCGCGTTCACTTGAGCAGGAAGGCACAGATCCGTTCTTTGGTGCATCGAGGGGTAGCCTCGGCGGGACGACAACCTCTGGGATCGGTTGAAGGTGGAGTCGCTCGATGAGGGACACGCAAATCCTCGCGTTGGCTTGTCGAAGTGTAGCCTCGGCAGAGCGACAACTTCCTAGTGGTGGAGATGAGCTGACTCGGGGACGGGGGCGCTCGGCTCCTGCTGGAAAGATGCTGAGGGGTATCCACGGCGTCGCTGGATCTCCTGGACCAGAATAGACAAGAGAGCTCGTCCGGGGGGTCGGACCTTGGTTCCGACCAATTCCCCTCCGATGCCAAAGTCAGATCTAGTCTGATAGATGCTCGGTGAGATCGGACTTGGTTCACGGAGAGACCAAGCACCGATCCTCGTGCTGAGCTATGGAGGAGAAATATGTTAGGTGGAAGAAGGTGAGAGTTTGTATGCGATACCTCCTCTCTAGATCTCGAAGATGCGCCCCCCTTTTTCTATGATGCATCCCCTTCTTCATATACCTGAGCCCCCCACGATAATGGGCCATTATTGCCATCATTCATGGGGGTGTGCCAAGTGGAAAGTATTGACCACCACTAATTGCAGCCGTTTTAATGAGGGGATGAATGCCATAAAGGTGGCCATGATGGCTGGAGTGATGGCCTTGGGCGGTTGCCATATTTGGCGAGCCGTGATGGCTGGAGAGTGATGGCCATTAAGTCGGGCCATAATTGGTGGGCCATGATGGCTGGAGTGATGGCATTGGGCAGTTGCCATATTTGGCGAGCCATGATGGCTGGAGAGTGATGGACATTAAGTCGGGCCATAATTGGTGGGCCATGATGGCTGGAGTGATGGCATTGGGCGGTTGCCATATTTGGTGAGCCATGATGGCTGGAGAGTGATGGCCATTAAGTCGGGCCATAATTTCCTCCACTATGGAAGTGGCCAGTCTTTTGGGCCTTCGTCTTGGGTGGAGAAGTGCGACCCACCCGTGAGATCCTTGGGTCGGACCACAAGGCCGTAGTAGGCCGGTTGACTTGTCGTAGTTGACTTGGCTCCTCCGGGCCTGGTCAAAATATTCGTATCAATTGCCCTCATCTTCCAAGCTCTACCATTGTTGAGGGGCAGGTCGGGAGATGTAGTATAAGGGGGAGAAGTGGCTCCTTTTGTAAAATTGGTCCGACTTGCATAGTCGGCTAGTGACGATAGATCGTCGGTCCGAGATTCGTTCGGTGGCGAGGAGAGTTGTCCCTCGACTTATGGCCGACGAAGGAGTTTGGTCAGCCAGCTGGGGGAGTTGCCCCAGCCTTACGACCGATCTCGATCATCCGGTGGCGAGGGGAGTTGCCCTTCGACTTACGACCGGTGAAGGAGTGGGTCGACCTGCTGGGGGTGTTTCCCCTAGCCTTACGGTCAATCTCATTCGTTCGGTGGCGAGGGGAGTTGTCCCTCGACTTACGGCCGACGAAGGAGTGGGTCGACCTGCTGGGGAGTTACCCCAGCCTTACGATCGATCTCGTTTGTTCGGTGGCGAGGGGAGTTGCCCCTCGACTTACGGCCGACGATGGAGTGAGTCGACCTGCTGGGGGAGTTGCCTCCAGCCTTACGGTCTCTGGGTCGGTATACCCGCTGGGGGGCTATCCCTCAGGCTTATGGTAGATCGATGGACCGGCCTACTGGGGGAGTTGCCCCCAGCCTTACGGACAGTTGGGTCGGTCCACCCGCTAGGGGAGCTATCCCCATGCTTACGGTAGATAGATTGACTGGCATGCTGGAGGAGTTGCCCCTAGCCTTACGGACAGTCGGGTCGGTCCACCTGCTAGGGGAGCTATCCCCAGGCTTACGGTAGATCGATTGACTGGCCTACTGGGGGAGTTGCCCCAGCCTTATGAATAGTTGGGTCGGTCCGCTGGGGGAGTTGCCCCAGCCTTATGATCGACGGGTCTATTGGCCTGCTGGGGGAGCTACTCCCAGTCTTACAGTCGATCGAGTGATCGGCCAGCTAGGGGAGTTGCCCCCAGCCTTACGACCGATCCGTTTGTTCGGTTGTGGGGGGAGCTGCCCCTCGACTTACAGCCGACGAATGAGTGGGTCAGCCAGCTGGGGGAGTTGCCCCCAGCCTTACGACCGATCCGTCTGTTCGGTTGCGAGGGAAGTTGTCCCCTGACTTACGGCCGACGAATGGGTGAGGACATTATGACAGCTTTTTCGAAGGTTCCATGGTGGCACCTTGCACCTACTTCATCCGGCTTGGGTAGATGCGGGAGCAGTTTGGCGGACCGGTCAGGGCCATTCGTCTGGCGGTAGCATTGGCGGCCCTTCGGAAGGGCGGCTCGGATGTCCGAACGGAGTCCGGACGAGCAGCTTGGTCGGATTGGTTGATGGGGCTGACAGCTCGGTAAGCGGGGTCCCAGCTGCATAGTTGGAGGAGCTGTATGGGCGCTCGAACCCAGACGACTGTGGTTTTGTCAGATCGGTTTGGCCAAGGTCGGAGGAGCTGTTTGGATGCTCGAACTCGGATGACGGTGCTTCGGCCAGATCGGCTCGACCTCGGTCAGAGAAGCTGCTTGGATGCTCAAACTCGGATGATTGTGCTTCGGCCAGATCGGCTCGTCCATGGTCGGAGGAGCTGCTTGGATGCTCGAACTCGGACAACGATGCTTCGGCCAGATCAGCTCAGAAACGGTCAGAGAAGCTGCTTGGATGCTCGCACTCGGATGACTGTGCTTTGGCCTGGCTTGCGAGAAGAGCTCGGCATGGCCAGTAACTCGGCTTTGAGCTCGGACTATGCTGGATCAGACGGGTGCCTTGACTCGAGAGCTGCCCTCAGATCTTGTGGTTTTGATCTGATCACTCTTCTTATTCTGTTGAAGAAAAATGTGCTGGGTGAACGAAGGTTGAAAATCAGAGCTCAGGTCGGACGCTTGCACAATGGAGATTTCGTATCTTATTGATCAACGGCGAGAGCTTCTCAAGGAGGGTCGAAGGGTCAGAGTGGGTACAACCCTCAGGTGGCTAGCTCGGAGAGTCGAGCTCTGTTGAATCTGAGCTTGGATGAGCATCGATTGGGAGGTAATCGACCTATGCGAGCTTCATCGATTGATCGAAGGTCTTTGTCAGACTAGTTTCGACCTCGAAAGCGCCGATGTTCCGACGAGTCAGGGATGCCCCATCAACACAGATGGAAGTAGGGTACTGCATGGATTTAGATGGAGGCAAGGGGCTTGCTCTGATCAGAGATCGAGTCAACTCCCAGCGAGGCAATGAGGCCCATCGACTCGGATGTCAGTATGGTCATGTTGTCGCGGGGGTCATGATGTCGGAGTGCCTTGGATCGGAGGTCGCTGAGCCTCGATCAGGCTGTCAGAGCTCAGACCTGGGTCATCGGAGTTCGCCGAGCCTCGATCAAGACAGCCGGACCTCCGATCTTGGTCGCCGATGGAGGCTGCCAGTTGAGGACCCAACCCCGTCGAACGTGGCCGTCGATCGAGACTGGGGCTGGGCTGTTGTCGATTGTAGTTGGTGGAGATGCAGGGTAAGGGCATCATCAGTCGCTTTGAATCGATCTGCATCCTCGAACTCATGCTTGGATGCCTCGATCTGGGTCGATGGAAACTCGGCGGCCTCAAACCCGTTGCTGGATGTTTGTAATAGATAGTCTCCATCTCCGTCGAACCGTAGAGGCTCGAACTTTTGTTGATGAAGGTGGGTTGGGGATGCGATCCAAAGGATGGCCGGATCTGTCTCCTTTGACCGGGAGGGTGTTCAGAGGGTTACAGGCCGCTGGGTCGATGCTCATCTCTCTTTGGTAGATCGGAGGGTCGATCGTCAGCTCCGTGAGTCGAAATCACCCCAGTCGGATGAGATCTATGCTCGCCCTCATAGAGAAATGGATTGATTTGTTTTCGATTGGGGATGGCCTGTTGTTTTGATCTCCCCTATGGCAGTGTCGATGCAGTGATAATCTCCTCAGGATCTCGGTTGATCTCCTTTGTTCAGTCTTCCTCTTAGATCGGAGTACGATCGAATCCGCCGTCTCCGACCAGAAAAAAGCCGATCTAAGCCCGGACGGAGATCGAACGGGCCATCATCTCGAAGGTTAGAAGTCCTCGATGAAGGTCGAAGGTGGTCAGATTTGCAACTTCGACAGCCGATCATCATTGTTTAAGATCGAACAGGTTCTGGGAAGCCTCGTGAAAGTTGCAATCCTGGAGCGACAGTCGATGTTCCTCGAGGGGAGCTCTCTGATGATGAGATGATGAGGATGAATGAAAGTGCGGTGCACGTCGACGTTCCTCCCGGCTGCCTGGCTGATCAAACATTAATGGAGCGCGACCATTCATTTTGCCTCCACCGTTGGGTCGGTCGGATGTCGATGGAGCCCGATCGACCATCCCGACGACAGCATTTGGGTCGATCGCACGAAGCTCTGTTTGATCAATCAAAATGTTCTGTTAATGAGGAGCCTGCCTCAGAGATGTAGCTTGCTTTCTTCTGGTTGCCGAAGTGGTCGCATTCCTAGTTGAGGATGGTCTGGGACCAACCGTGGGCGGCACGGCCGACGGTCGCCTCGCGAACGAAGGTGGTTCGGGGGGACCCGCCACTAATGAAGTCAGTGGTTCGTCGGCTGCGCATCCTTGAGAACGGGATGTGGTGAAGCCACCGATCCTGTTATTGGGGACGAGTTATCGTCGCGCCACATCTCGCCGCACTGGGGGCTCCTGTTTGGGTCTGTGAACTTTAAAAAGGAAGCCTGGATCTTCCTTCATCAAATATTTGTGGGGAAGAAAACCGATGAGAGATTTTGAGTAAGGGAACACATCTTTTTTCGGTGTGATGGTTGTCGTGGATGTTGATCGGTTCCCACAGACTGTGACAGATGTTTACGGGTGAATTTTCACCACATGTTGATAGTCTGGAGGCCCGGATGTTGTAGCTGTCACGTGAGACGGAGATGACCCTTGTGGTCGATCGATGGCGCGTTCACTTGAGCAGGAAGGCGCAGATCCGTTCTTTGGTGCGCCGAGGGGTAGCCTCAGCGGGACGACAACCTCCAGGATCGGTTGAAGGTAGAGTCGCTCGATGAGGGACGCGCGGATCCTCGCGTCGGCTTGCCGAAGGGTAGCCTCGGCAGAGCGACGACCTCCTGGTGGTGGAGATGAGCTGACTCAGGGACGGTGGCTCTCGGCTCCAGTTGGGAAGACGCTGAGGGGTAGCCTCGACGTCGCTGGATCTCCTGGACCTGAATAGACGAGAGATCTCGTTAGGAGGGTTGGACCTTGGTTCCGACTAATTCTCCTCCGATGCCAAAGTCAGATCTGGTCTGATAGATGCTCGGTGAGATCGGACTTAGTTCGCGAAGAGACCAAGCACTAATCCTCGGGCCGAGCTATGTAAGAGAAATATGTTAGGTGGAAGAAGGTGAGAGTTTGTATGCGATACCTCCTCTCTAGATCTCGGAGATCAGTCCCCCTTTGTCTATGACGCATCCCCTTCTTCATATACCTGAGCCCCCCCCCCCCCCCCCCCCCCCCCCCCCCGCGATAATGAGCCATTATTGCCGTCATTCATGGGGGCGTGCCGAGTGGGTAGTACTGACCTCCACTAATTGCACCCGTTTTGATGAGGGGATGAATGCCATAAAGGTGGACATGATGGCTGGAGTGATGGCCTTAGGCGGTTGCCATATTTGGCGAGCCATGATGGCTGGAGAGTGATGACCACTAAGTCGGGCCATAATTGGTGGGCCACGATGGCTGGAGTGATGGCATTAGGCGGTTGCCATATTTGGCGAGCCATGATAGCTGGAGAGTGATGACCATTAAGTCGGGCCATAATTTCCTCTACTATGAAAGTTGGCAGTCTTTTGGGCCTTCGTCTTGGGTGGAGAAGCGCGACCGGCCCGTGAGATCCTTGGGCCGGAGCCCAAGCCGTAGTAGATCGGTTGACTGGTCGTAGTTGAATTGGCTCCTCCGAACCCGGTCAAATAGTCGTATCATGCACTATGGTAAGCAACTTGAAGGATGTGAACTAGGTACGTAAACTTAACAAAAATTATTTCAAGCACGTTTTGAAAAATCTGATATGTGAACCCAACAAAAATTGGATTTTTTTCAAAAAAAGTATGGTATTGTGCTGAGCAAAAGTTCAAGTGGAACGTGAATTGAGCAAAAAGTTGTGTTCGCATAGCAATTCCCGAATTATACACGTCTGCTATAAAATCTGCAGAAACCTTTTCCCGTTCTTTCACCTCCCTCTCCTACTCGTAAATTGAGCGAACTGATGTAGTCTTCTTCTAGGGTCTCGATTCCCCATCCAAAAACTTGAAAGCTTCGGTCTTTTTCACTTAAAACCCGAGATTCTGCTTGCTTACTGCTTCAATCGATGGCGGGAAAAGGCAAGTGGCCGGCGATTGGGATCGACCTTGGCACTACCTACTCGTGCGTCGGAGTCTGGCAGCACGATCGGGTGGAAATCATCGCCAATGATCAGGGGAACCGCACGACGCCGTCCTACGTGGCGTTCACAGACTCCGAGCGACTAATCGGCGACGCAGCCAGAAACCAGGTGGCCATGAACCCCACCAACACCATCTTCGGTGAGATCCCTCGATCTCTGCTTCGATGTTTCTCTGTTCATGTATTTTGTCTGATTCAGCGAGTTTAGTGATTTCTATGTTGATACTTTTCAGTGAATAAGAGGAAACACCATTCGCGCTGTGATTTCTCTCTTATTCAGCTTCAGTTGATTTGAAACCCCTGCCATTTTCTTTCTTGTTATTTATTTTCATGCATGCATGGACGAATGATTTCGGTTGTGAACGGTTTAGGTAATCAACCAAAAAGTTGGTTTTGTTGCTTAGGAGTTAGGATCTCGTTTGTGAACTTCCATTCTGGCAATGGCATATTAGATTTTTACGAGCGGTGTATACTAATAAAAAATGATCGACATGCAACAACATTATTTGGGTGGAGTTTGATGGTAATGTATCGCCATTTCAGTTTTCTGTCCCGTTCCCAACATCATACTTGCTTTTAAGTTGATGCATGAAGCCTCCACAACTTCTGCTATTAGAAATGATCATTGCATGTCGGTAAAGCTCGATACGTAAGGCCCTATGAGCTTCAGAAACGATGGACGTCATTGCCTAGCATCATCGACGGTGGCAAACATCAGTAAGTGTTGGAGCTTTTGAATTTTTCAAAAGAAATTTGGACTCTCTTTGGTTTTCCCTCCATGAGCCTTAGTTCCACATTGCTTGGGCAAAAATGCTTGGAGGAGTATATATAGAGTTTGTTGAGCCTTAGGGGTGTGCCCCTTGGGGTATGACTCTTTTGTAAAGGGGAGAGGACTTACATGAACTTGGGTTCAACACGCGCGTCGCCGCCCGCCGGCAGTGACGTGTTGTGCGTGCGTTCGTGCGGTGATAAATTTTTTGGATAAAATAATTTTTATATATAATTATTTTGATAAACCGAATTTCAAATTTCAAACGTTTTTAAACGTTTCAAATTCAAACGTTTTCAGATCTAAATGTTTTTATATCCAGAATTTATAACCACTATTAATTCCAGAGCTAGAATTAACTCACGTTAATTTCAGATCTAGAATCTGTTACTAATTTTACTTATATAAGTTTTGTGTGCGTGAGTTCAAAAACACACAATTTTTGTGAAAATCGTTCTGTCTGCGAAAAATTCTCAAAGCCGCAGTTTTTCCCTCTGTTTTATTTTTCCACAAATACTCTTTGATACCGAGCAGTTCAGAATTGGGTGTTGTTCCATCCGACCATCTTCAGTGCAGAGGTGGTCATCAACAGAAGTTCTTCTGGGCTGTTTTATCCTGGAAACGACGAGGCTGTATACTGCTTGCAATCTTGGGCAGAGCCACGAAACGTCTTAAAGAGAGTGACTTAGTCCGCGACTCAGCCCTCTTTATTTTGGTAAACTCATTCCTGTCTTCTTTTGGTTTCTGCAACAGCAATTTTTCCAACAATTTTAAGACGTCCTATCTCTGCAATGACAATCGAGACCGATGCTGTTGTTATTACCTCTGATCTTAACAAACCGTTCCATTTTAAAGGCTCCCATTTTAAACGTTGGAGGGAAAAGATGTTATTTTTCTTAACAATGAAAAAAGTGCCTCTGCGTGTACTTCTGATAAACCTGCTTTTGTCCTTCCCGAAAACCCTACTGAAGCACAGATCAAGGAATCCCAAACATGGGATGAAACAGATTTCCTGTGTAAGAATTATATATTAAATGGACTGTCTGATGATCTTTATGATTATTACAGTTCTCACAAAACAGCTAAGGAGGTTTGGGAGGCTCTGCAGAAGAAATACGACACCGAGGAAGCTGGGTCAAAGAAGTATACTGTCAGTCGCTATCTGAAATTTCAGATGATCGACGATAAATCTGTGGAAGTCCAATCTCACGAGCTTCAGAAAATAGCTCATGAAATTGTGTCTGAAGGTATGTATTTGGATGAACAATTCCAAGTTGCTGTTATGATAGACAAACTGCCCCTTAGCTGGAAAGACTTTAAGAATACACTTAGACACAAAACTAAGGAATTTTCTTTAGAAAGTTTGATAACCCGTCTTCGAATTAAGGAGGAGGCTCGTAAACAAGATAAGAAAGATGAAATTAATACTGTTTCAAACAGTAAAAAATCTGCTTCTGTAATTCTGAAACCGAAAGGTAAAACTGTGAAGAATCAGAATCAGAATCAGCATCGTAATCACTACAACCAGTCTAAGAATCAGTCTCAAAATCAGAGAGGCATTAAACACCCTTCAAGAAATGATTCGATACAGTTTGTATGCTACAACTGTAACAAGCCTGGCCATTTGGTTAGGAACTGTCGGAATAAGCGTCGTCCTGTTCCGCGGGCGAATCTTACCGAAGAAGACTGATTGCAATGATTTCTGAAGTCAATGTAATTGGTGGATCCGAAGGGTGGTGGATAGACACTGGTGCTTCACGCCATGTCTGTTGTGATCGTGGATCATTTAAGTCCTATTCTGAAACTACGGATAAGAAAGTGTTGTTGGGAGATTCCCACTCCACTATAGTAGCTGGTGTTGGTGATGTCGAATTAAAGTTGACCTCTGGAAAGACAGTTACTTTTAAAGAAGTTCTACACACTACAGAGATGAGGAAGAATCTTGTTTCGGGCTATCTCCTCAACAAGGCTGGGTTCACTCAAACTATTGGGGCTGATTTGTATACTATTTCTAAAAACAATGTATTTGTTGGGAAATGGTATGCACTGATGGGATGTTTAAATTGAATGTTGATGCTAATAAAGTTTCATCTTCTGCTTATATGCTGTGTTCTTTTAATACTTGGCATGCTAGACTCTGTCATGTTAATAAACACATTATTAATAATATGAGCAACTTATGACTTATTCCAAAAATGTCATTAAATGATTTTAATAAATGTGAATTCTGCAGTCAAGCAAAAATCGCCAAAACCCCACATAAATCAGTAGTTAGAGAATCTGAACCACTTGATTTAATTCACTCTGATATATGTGAGTTTGATGGTGTTTTGACTAGGAATAACAAACGTTATTTTATCACATTTATTGATTGTTCTGATTTCACTTTTGTTTATATCATGAAGAATAAAAGTGATGCCTTTGATATGTTTAAAATATTTGTGACTGAAATTGAAAATCAATGTAATAAGAAGATTAAAAGATTACGGACTGATAGAGGAACTGAATATGACTCTGATATCTTTATTGATTTTTATAATTCACATGGCATAATACGAAAATTGCTCCATATTCACCTGAAATGAATGGTAAGGCTGAAAGAAAAAATAGAACTTTTTTGAATCTGTTGCTATTTTACTTAACTCTGGTGCTGCTTCTCATTGGTGGGGAGAAATTTTATTGACTGTTTGCTATGTGCTTAATATGGTTCACTACTACAAAAAACGCTTGCATAACGCTTTTTTTATAACTTGGATAGAGCTTTTAAGCGCTATCCAAGCTACCGCTATGGTAGCTTAGATAGCGCTTTTATAAGCGCTATCTAAGTGGTTTACTAGGATAGCGCTTTACTAACTTAGCGCTTTTGGAAGCGCTATTCAAGATTACTCGAGAAATTTTGATTTTGACCTTGCATAGCACTTTCTAAGCGCTATACTAGGTACCACTAAGATAGCGCCTAATAAGCGCTATTGTAGATTTTCATAACATAGCGCTTTCTTAAGCGCTATTGTAGTAAATTACTTCGATAACACCAAAATTTTTTATTTTCATTATTATAGTCATTTTTTGTTAATTATTTGCTTTTATTAACGTCACCCAAAAAACTGATTGTATGCGAAAAAAATTAATCTATTTAACGAAATGGTCAGCTTTGTTCCCACGAGCCAAACTTTAGAACACCAAAGGAATATTTATTTGTACAAAGAATGGGGAAACAAACCCCCAAAAAAAATTAAGACTACAAACTACACTTGAAACTGACCATCACATTTTACTTCTGCGACAACAATAACTGTTCTTTGCAGTCACTCACACATGTACAGGACTCAACCCAGCCGGCCAAAAACTCGCGGCTGCAAACCTTCGAGCCCACCCGTCGTAGTGTATGATCTCTTCGAGGGAAGGGCTCAACACGAGCTCGTTCCTGTGGGCGGCGCATGTAAGCTCCACGACCTTGAAGATGTCCAGGTAGCTGATCTTGCACATCAATGCATCACACGATGCTCAAAACTTCTAATCATTTATATCTGAAAAAAGAAAAATAATCCAAATGCACAGAAAAAAAGAATTGAATTACCTTATGTTTTAAGTAGCAGTTTAACAGAAAAACAGAATTTATGTCTCGGACACTTATCACATATAACTTGCACACATCATAGTTTAGGCAACATCAAAAAACAGGGGCAAGTGAAAGGTGTAATCGACATGTATCTGAATAACCAAGTATTATATAAATTATGCATGGATGCTGCACCTTCATTGAAGAGCTGGGTTTCATAGCTATCCAGAAAAGAAAATGTTTGGGTCTAGCTTAATAAGCATGTCAAAAGAAAATGTATTTGTTTTCTAAATCATGTGTTTTATGTAAGGTAGAAGTATTCATGCAGATATGACATAGCAATTCATTTGCCCTCCAATATCCAGGTTAGAAAACAATTTTCCCCTTTAAATTCACTCAAGACCATAAAGAAATAACATACAGACCAATATGAACATAGAATAAAATCATATTAAAACTTTTTATAAAAAGCGAATTAGGTAAAAGATGATCAAATAAACAAGTAATCAACATATCAATCGGTTCAATATGAAAATATCATGTTAATAATTACATTACATACTTCGATACAATTATAAATGCTTATGAAGTGAATATTCTCAATAGTTAATACACTGAATTAACAGTTCAAAACCTTGCTTAAATTAAATATGTTTAATTTTTAGCAGGTAATGGCCAAGGTTGCCAGGTCTGCAGTATGCAATGATACAGTTATCATTGCATGATACAGATATCATTCTTTAATCCTAGTTTTCGCTAACATGATACAGATATCATTCTTTCCCTCTATTCACAATTTTCATGATTTTGCTATAATAAACATCATTAGCCATAGAGGCAATCAGCATAAAGATGGCAGAATACTTGCTATTACAATGCTATTTCAACGCTATCAGGAATAAAGATGGCAGAATACTTGGGATTACAATGCTATTGCAATGCTATCAGGAGACCATGGTAGATGCAGTACCAAAAGAGTTCAGATCAATGAAACGGTCAAGAAAATACAGCGGATGATTTCCCATAAAGTGGGAACAATAAGCCAGCCACTCTATTTATGTCAAGATTGTCAAGCCACCTTAAGGCAGAAGGTAGAAGAGACGGACAAAAAAGATGAAAAGGCAAAAGGAGAAGATGATGAAGATAAAGAAGGGCAGAAGAATCGAAAGAGAAGATGAAGGAGATGCTAAGGAAGTAACGACGGAATCATCAACAAGATTTCATCTTTCTAAAAATCCAAGATTCGTCTGCAAAAATATATCCACTTAAAATCTTCAAATATATCCAATTAAAATCTTCATTGAAGTCTAGCAATCGCATTTACAGGACTTGAACCAACTTACTGGCACGCCAATGTCTTTAATTGAAAAGCATTAACAAGTCAACAAATTAGCTACTCACAAAAGTCGCTTGAATCAAGATGTCATCTGTTGGTTGTATATATATTGAAAAAATTCAAAAAAATTTTAACTCGAGAAATCAAAAAAATGTCAATTAGAAGATGTCTCACAAAACATCCAAATGGAAAATTTTTAGGCTTGCACATCACAATTGTATGGACTGACTGTCATAAAAAGAACAACCGAAAAATGAATACTAATACACCAAATTAAGCACCATACCTTAAAATAAAGAGTAATCAAGTGTCCAGGAAGTAAAACTTCCTGATTTTGCAGCACATCCCCATTGTCATGTGCAGCAGTTTGATCTACAAGGGCATAAAGCTTCTGCAGCATAAACCTAAAAAGGGAACTCTGTATTAACACCATAGTAGAAAAAACTGTTTCATGAAGTAAGCTATTAGAGAATGGAGAAAGCTAATAGTCACCTAAGTGCAAGTGGAAGAAACATTTACTTGCATCAGCGAATTAAACTTGTCGTGGTTGCTGGTAAGATGCACAAGTACGTAATCTTTAAGAACGGCATCTGCAACCTACACATAGGTTCAAAATGTGACCAGTTAGAGACAGCATAGGCAACTTCCTAAGGGAAAATTGATGAACGTAAAGTTATGTTAGAATAGGATTAAAAACGCTGCAGTTTACTTACAACTGTATAACTATCTGTTTCAAATCCTCCAATAGCAGGTCGGAAGTACTCCCCTACAAAAGGACCGAAATAAGATATATAGTAGCAAGAAAATGGAATTATCAATATTAAACAGCCAAGTGGCATCAGTGAGTACCAAGATGCTTTAAGCAGTCAGAGCGAGAAAAAAGTGACAACCTTTAACTTCATCAAGAATAATTTGAGCCCTTTCACCAATCAGTTGAGTGCCAACAGCACCCTTTTCCCGTTGATAGGTCTCATTATAGCAGCATGTTAAGCTCACATAGATTTCATGGTCATTAGTGTCGATGAGAGCCTGCCCAAAATCAATTTTTTTCAGCAAACAACCAAACATCCATTTAAGTAGGTTCACAATGTCAAATATTTCCATTGAGTAAACATTAAGATATAGGAGTAAATATATTAGAAAGTAAAGCAGGGGTTCCAGGAATTCTTTTACATGCTTAGACATGAGACTGCAACCTCAGATTAAATTTAGCATTGATACGATTTTAACCCAGCACCAAAACAAAAAAAGTTCTATAAAATGGATACAAATACTGCTTCTAAAATAATATTCCAAAATGTACCAAGAATGCACAAGGAGAATTCACTTCTAAAATGTACCAGGAATGCACAAATATATAACCAAATACGAGCAACCATAAAAGTCTGACAAAACTGAGTTAATGATACCAAATCTCAAGACAATGCCAACATGAAGTGTACTCTCTCCCTCTAATCCTACACAAATTTAGTAGGAAACACACGCTGTGATGACAACATAACTTGGACTTCATCCCAAAAACAGTAATGTCAGTGTTATTACCAGAAACCCAGCCGTGTGCTTCCATTCTGAAGGTAATACAATTTAACTGTCACAGAAGATTGATTTTCTCATACACATCTATAGTAAAGTGGGTAAGTTTAGAGCTAATCAACATTAATTATCAAACATGTAGCAAAAAGTCCACAGCGACATTACAAAATTAATGGAGCTTTAAGAATGAATTAACAAGCTTACTGACCAAGAAGGTATACGTTACATAGATACCTACCTAGAAGCAAGACGGCGAGGTATAAAATATGGCAACAAAGGGAAAAACATGCAAGCATCCTTGATTTCTTTTTTCAATGTAATTTTTGTTTACCTTTCCACATTTTCCAATTGAGTCCAAGCCAACCCAAAAGTTTGGGAGCAAGCTAAGCTGATGCTGATGATGACCATGTAACATTTTTGTCCTACAAGTTTCAGAAAAATTATTCAATAAATATCCGCTGTCACATAAAAATTATGTTCTTGTGTGATTTTAAATCACTCTACGACTACATGCAATAAATAAAGAATACAATACATTAGCTGTGATTGATTATAAAGCGTTGTTTTTTGTCATTAACATGTAGCATTACAATGTTGGATGAAAGCTCACTTAAATAATTTTGGTTCCAGACAAATGGAGGAGTTTTGACACACATAGTCCATGAGCCTATATGATGCACTTTTATTTTGAGGGTAATATTACCATTTCCACTTCCATAATTAGCCATATGTTGAGATTTACATTTCCACTTCACTTTCCTCTCATCCATCACTCCCCCAACATGCAGCAGCATTGGTATTGGTATGGTGAGTTATTTGGAGCAAATGTAACTAACTATAATCACTGTATACTAATATTAGCTGTCATTTTAACATTTAACACGCCAGTATTTATAAAAGCTTTAACATAAACAAACTTATCTCAGGATTATGGATCTCCAGTGCATGTTTGAACCAAGGAATACTCAATTGACAGTTTAAAAAACTTATCCATATTTAATAATTGATGCCAATTACAAGATATTCGATGTAAACATTCCAATTGGTCTTTCTGAACATTATTTGACTTATTTACATAATATTAGTAATGAATCCCTACATCACTCATGCTTATGAATTTGTGGCGATTTTAATTGTTGGTGATGCATCATAATTTTAATGCATGTTGATTACATATCATTATTTTGTTCTCAAATTATTGCTCACAATTGTCTGCTCAGCTCTTCAAAGTTCGGTGCTTTAACATTATATCGAGCTCTCTATAATGAATTTCAACTTACCGCTGAATGCTCACAACAACCATCCAAATTTACGCAATTTCAAACTAAAATGCTACGACCACAAAACCCAGAAATGCCAAACTGACAACCCCGGACTACGATACACAACAGCAGATCAATTATCTTCTTCGGTATTAACTAAAAACTACAACTAGAATCAGAGATAAATGCTGACCTCTTGAGCAGTGGGAGGCGAATCCAGGGTAATATGTTCTCTGTAGTGATCAAATCCGACGATACGCACAGTGGCGTAACCAGGAATTTTTTTTGCCCTGGGTGAAAATAAAGATGATATTTAGAATTTTTTTAATAAAAATACCAAAACAAAAAAATTAAATGCTAACCTGTTTTAATTATTTATTGACAATAGTTACAATTTAGCATTATACATATATTTAAAATATGATATATAACATAAAAAATGTCTATTTAAGTTGACAAAATAGTATCATACATATAGACATGCATGCCTATGAGAATAATATTTGATAAACAAAATAATAATTGAAGATTATTTTTTTTGCATTAATACATACACACAAACACATACACATGGAAATAATAATTGATGTAGAATTTTTTTACATTAATTTAGAGGTAGAAAAGAGTGAAAGTTAGAGAGAAAAAGAGTTAGTTAGAGGTAATGAGAGAGAGGAGAAAGTCAGAAAGAGAGATCATTATACATAACTATAATGTTTTTTCTTCTTCTCCTCAGCTGCACAAGTTGTGCACATTTCCTTCCTTGCATATCAAATCTAATGTACAAAATTTTTATATGGTAAATATATGATTATTGTATGTAAAAAAATATGTAAGAAATAAAAACTTTGTTTCATTTGTATTCAATCCCATAACCTATAACAATACATCAATGCCTTGGCGAGTGGGGCTGTTAAACAAATGGTGACAATAAATAATTATTGTGAATTATGTAGGAGCTGTAAAATGCATTGGCTGGGGCATGTGACACTGCCCTATCGATATAAATAAATGGTGATAGAACAAGAGATTTTAATTATTATGAATAAATGATTATTGTTTGTAAAACATGCCAGAATGTATAAAATGCATTCCCTGGGGATCGAACCCAGAACCAAGCCTAAAATGCCCCCAACACCTTTGCCATTTAGGTATAAAGGAATGATGTTAAAGGTTACTAATAACTACCATTTTATTTTCTTGCCCAGGGCAGCTGCCCAGGGCTGCTTCAATGTAGTTACGCCCCTGGATACGCACCCCCGAAAGAATCAAAGAGATCCCGCACATCTCCGCGCCTCTCGGTCGCCAAAAACCCGAGAAAGAATAGAGAGAAAAGAGATCCGATCAAAAACAGATCTAACCAAGATCCGATCACCACCGGAGAGAGAGAGGAGAAAAGAGATTGGAAGTTTACCGTAATAGAGAGACACCGGCGCAGCGGAATGATCCATGGCGATTCGAAGCAGAAGGCTACTGAATAAGGGATTGACTTGGATCTGAATCCAAGACGAAGAAGCGGAAGCCAGAGAGAGAGTTTGTGAGAGGAGAAGCGAGAGATTTTGAGACAGGAGAAGATTAGGGCCGGGAAGAAAAAGGGGGGAAACGAAAAAGATTGGCGGAAACATTTGGGAAGTCCGAGCCAGCGAAATTTCAAGCGCTATCTAAGGATAATATATATGTATATTTTTAAATAAAAGTGCTTACGTAACGATTAGTACCATAGCGCTAACAAAAAGCGCTATGTAAGGTATTACTTAGATAACGCTTTAACAAAAAGCGCTATCTAAGTGATTTTTACCTTAATTTTGATTTATTTTTATTTTCTATAAATGCAGAAGCGCTATACAAGAGCTCACTTAGATAGTGCTTTAAGTGGCGTTAACCAAGCCCAAATCTGTAGTAGTGGTTCCTAAGTCTAAAAGCAAAATTTCTCCATATGAAGTTTTTAAGAATAAAAAACCTAATCTGTCTTACTTTAAGACTTGGGGTTGTTTAGCCTATGTTAGAATTCTTGACCCCAAGAGGAAGAAACTTGCTAGTAGAGCATATGAATGTGTGTTTATTGGTTATGCTATTAATAACAAAGCTTTTAGATTCTATGATTTGAATGATCATGTTGTTATCGAATCTATTGATGCTGATTTTTATGAAGATAGATATCCTTTTAAATCAAAGGATAGTGGGGGCTCTAGTTCTAGTAACTTACCTATATGTAGAATTGATGAACCTGATAAGGATTTAGAATATGAACCTAGGCGGAGTAAACGTGCTAGATTATCTAAAGATTTTAGTTTTGGTTTCTATACATATATACCTTAGAAGAAGATCCTAGCACTATAAAAGAAGCTTTGTCCTCAGTAGATGCCAACATGTGGCAAGAGGCTATTAATGATGAGATGGACTCTCTTGAGTCAAATAGAACTTGGCATCTAGTTGATCTTCCTCCTGGTTGTAAATCAATAGGATGTAAGTGGATTCTTAAGAAGAAATTGAAACTTAATGGAATTATTGATAAGTATAAAGCTCGTCTGGTAGCCAAAGGATTTAGACAACGAGAAAATATAGATTTCTTTGACACTTTTTCACCTGTTTCTAGAATTACATCCATACATGTACTATTAGCTATTGCTTCTATACATGATTTAGTAGTACACCAAATGGATGTTAAAACAGCTTTTTTAAATGGTGAATTAGAAGAAGAAATTTACATGGATCAACCTAAAGGTTTTCTAGTTCCTGGTCAAGAAGATAAAGTGTGCAAATTAGATAAGTCACTTTATGGATTGAAATAAGCACATAAGCAATGGCATGAAAAATTTGATAGCCTTGTTATAGCTGATGGTTTCATTGTTAATGAAAGTGACAAATGCATATATTATAAATCTGAAAATGGTATTTGCACCATTATATGTCTTTATGTTGATATGCTGATATTTGGTTCAAACATTCATGTTGTGAACAAGGTTAAATTCATGTTAAGTGCAAACTTTGACATGAAAGATATTGGTGAAGCTAATGTAATCCTTGGAATTAAAATAACTAGGTCTGAACATAGAATTTCTTTGAATCAATCTCATTACATTGATAAGATTCTAAAGAAATATAATTATTTTGATTGTAAACCAGCGTGTACTCCTTATGATCTTAGTGTTAAGTTGTTCAAGAACACCGGCGACGGTGTTAGACAAACTGAGTATGCGAGCATTATTGGCAGTCTTAGATATGCTGCTGATTGCACTAGACCTGATATAGCTTATGCTGTAGGGTTACTATGCAGGTTTACAAGCATATCTAGTATTGAGCATTGGCATGCTATTGAGAGAGTCATGAGGTACCTTAAGAGGACCATGAATCTCGGATTACATTATCAGAAGTTTTTCGCTGTCCTTGAAGGATATAGCGATGCTGATTGGAACACCCTTTCAGATGACTCCAAGGCAACTAGTGGCTATATTTTTAGCATAGCTGGTGGAGCTGTATCTTGAAAATCTAAGAAAAAGACTATCTTAGCTCAATCCACCATGGAGTCTGAGATGATGCACTAGCTTCAGCTAGTGAAGAAGCAGGTTGGCTAAGAAACCTGTTATCAGAACATCCTTTATGGGAAAGACCGATACCAGCTGTCTTGATCCATTGTGATAGTACTGCCACTATTGCAAAGATTCAGAACCGTTATTATAACGGAAAAAGGCGACAAATACGTCGCAAGCACAGAGTATATGAACTCTGGAGCTGTGAGAGTGGATCATGTATGTACTGATGATAACTTAGCTGATCCTTTGACGAACGGATTAGCTCGAGAAAAGGTTTTTAAAACCTCGAAAGGAATGTGACTCATGCCTTTAGAATAATGAGTCACTTGTGAGGGAAACCCAACCTACAGACCGGAGATCCCGAGAAATAGGTTCAAAGGGTAATAACAAATCATGAAGTGATATGTGGAGAATCATAGTATAATTATTAGTCCTATTCCAGTAGAATCATATTGAGCATGATATCATGAAGTGATAAAAGGATGAGTTAATATTAACTCTTAATGAATTCTATACTCTATGTGGAGTGGGGTACCTAGCTACAGGAGTAACCTTGATAGAATCACCTATGTGAACGTGGAAGTGTGGCCGCTTCCTATGAAATGTTGGGCAAGATTCTCTAGAGCATTCACTATACTGGGATACACGTACATGGCCGTAAAGCACGGGCTTATGAACAACACCTTGATAAGGTTGTGTGTGTGATGCTGTAAGAGATAGAGTTCAAAACTACGAGTTACTCTAGTTAAATCTAAATCATCAACACTATATAAAGGTTCAAGTCGGTAGACACCTTTATTTATGCACAATTCTTATATTAAAATATATTGCTCGATGAAAAATGATTTTTAGTTTATGTTTTAAAAAAAAATTCTAGTGGGGGATTGTTGGAGCTTTTGAGTTTTTCAAAAGAAATTTGGAATCTCTTTGGTTTTCCCTCCATAAGCTTTAGTCCAACATTGCTTGGGCAAAAAGGCTTGGAGGAGTATATATAGAGTTTGTTGAGCCTTAGGGGTGTGCCCCTTGGGGTATGACTCTTTTGTGAAGGTGAGAGGACTTGCATGAACTTGGGTTCAACACGCGCGCCACCGCCGGCTGGCCGTGACGTGTCGTGTGCGCGCGCGGTGATAATATTTTTGGATAAAATAATTTTTATATATAATTATTTTGATAAACCGAATTTCAAATTTCAAATGTTTTTAAATGTTTCAAATTCAAACGTTTTGAGATCTAAACGTTTTTAGATCCAGAATTTATAACCACTATTAATTCCAGATCTAGAATTAACTCACGTTAATTTCAGATCTAGAATTAAATCGTTTTTGATTTAGCCGTTACTAATTTTACTTATGTAAGTTCTGTGTGCGTGAGTTCAAAAACACACAATTTTTGCGAAAATCTTTCTGTCTGCGAAAAATTCTCAAAGCTGCAGTTTTTCCCTCTGTTTTATTTTTCCACAAATACTCTTTGTTACAGAGCAGTTCAGAATTGGGTGTTGTTCCATCCGACCATCTTCAGTGCAGAGGTGGTCGTCAACAGAGGTTCTTCTGAGCTGTTTTATCCTGGGGACGGCGAGGCTGTATACTGCTTGCACTCTTGGACAGAGCCACGAAACGTCTTAAAGAGATCGACCTAGTCCGCGACTCAGCCCTCTTCATTTGGGTAAACTTGTTCCTGTCTTCTTTTGGTTTCTGCAACAGCAATTTTTCCAACAGTAAGCACCAACAAGCGGAGAAGAGAGATGTGTGTATGTGCCGCTAAGAAGAATAATAATGTACCTATTTGCCAACTCCATGTGTAGCTCTATCAATATGACCTTATTATTGGAGTATTGGAGTAATTGTGTGGGAGTGAAAAGTTTGTAGTTACGCCGGCGCCTTTGGCATATTGGTAAGGCGCTCAACCCCGACTACCCAGGTCGAGGGTTCGAGGCCCGCTGCCAATTTATTGAGGGGCGTTTGGTGGGTGACCTGTAAGTCCTCTGTAAGCGCTCTAAGAGCCCGGAGGCTTGCCATGGCCTGTGGTGGGGACCGCTGCCTAAACGACCCGAACTTTTGCTATTCCGTGGGCAGTAATCATCTAGAAACTTCCGGGGTCGAAAGCCGTATTGCCCACTACGCATCCATGGAATTTTTTGCTTTCCATGTATGAAAGTAACCGCCCATAGATTTTGGGCTTTTTACCAACTGTCCGCGAGCGAAAGCCCTTTATGTTGTAGTGAGCTGTGCCTTTAACTTTAGATTTTTGTGGGATAAACATAGTAATTGTTTGGACGAATGGGAGTAATTGTTTGGACAAATGAAACAATTGGTTATGTATAATTCTTATACAGGAATGTAAAGCAATCGGATGCAGCCAATTTGTTCACATGGACAAAAATTAAGCAGAAATATTGTGCTTCTTAAGATGGTAGAGCTTATAATGCCATTCGAATTTTACTTTGGCTATTCTTGTCGATTTTGTTACTAAGCAGACATAAATTGCAGCGATGTATTTGAAGAGATTATGAAATTAAGGGTTTTTTGCTTTGGGTTTGATACGTTGTAAGCCATGCGTATGGGTAAACATTGCTTTTTGCAGGGTTACTTTTGTTTCTTTTCTATTTTTATGTATTGGCTGAATATTCAAAGTTTAGCCTTTCCTATACAGATGCAAAACGCTTGATAGGCCGAAGATTTAGTGACTCTTATTTGCAGAGCGACATCATGCTATGGCCATTTAATGTGATCTCTGGCCCTGAGGAGAAGCCCATGATTATGGTACATTACAAGGGAGAGGAAAAGCAATTCAGCGCAGAAGAGATTTCATCTATGGTGCTGATGAAGATGCGTGAAACTGCAGAGGCTTACCTAGGGACCGCCGTCACAAACGCCGTCGTCACAGTCCCTGCATATTTCAATGACTCTCAGCGCCAAGCAACCAAGGATGCTGGCCAAATTGCTGGCCTTAATGTCCTGCGCATTATCAACGAGCCTACAGCAGCTGCTATTGCTTATGGCCTTGACAAGAAGGAAACCATCGTTGGCGCTAGGAACATCCTCATCTTTGACCTCGGCGGGGGCACCTTTGATATATCGTTGCTTAGAATGGAGCACACAGTCTTTGAGGTGAAGGCTATAGCTGGAGACACTCATCTTGGCGGAGAGGACCTTGACAATAGGATGTTGAACCACTTTGTTAATGAGTTCAAGAGGAAGTTCAATAAAGACATCAGCGGAAACGCCCGGGCCCTTAGGAGACTAAGGACAGCATGTGAAAGGGCAAAGAGGACGCTTTCCTCGACATCCCAGACCTCGATCGAGGTTGATTCCCTATATGAGGGCATTGACTTCTACTTGACCATTAATCGTGCTAAGTTTCAGGAGCTGAACATGGACCTATTCAGGAAGTGTATGGAGTGCGTGGAGAAGTGCCTGAAGGATGCTGCGATGGACAAGAGCTCTGTTGATGATGTTGTCCTTGTAGGCGGATCGACAAGGATTCCCAAGGTCCAGCAGATGCTGCAGGATTTCTTTGATGGGAAGGAACTGTGCAAGAGCATTAATCCTGACGAGGCCGTTGCTGTTGGTGCTGCTGTTCTAGCTGCTAGCTTGAGCGGCCATAAAGATCAGAAAGCCCCACAGCTGCTGTTAATGGATGTCACTCCTCTATCTCTTGGCATAGAAAACATGGGGGGTATTATGTGTCATAATCCCAAGGAATACCCCTGTTCCAACCACAATGCAGCAGAACTACACTGCGCATGACAACCAAACACGAGTTCGGATCACGGTCTTTGAGGGTGAAAGGACTATGATCAAGGATAATAATTTCCTAGGGGAGTTTGAACTTGATGGTATCCCACCTGCTCCCAAGGGTGTTGCAAAGTTGAATGTTTGCTTTGAGATAGATGCCAATGGTATCTTGAATGTCTCTGCAGAGGAAAAGACAGGTGGGCAGAAAAAAAAGATCACCATCACCAACGATAAGGGCAGGTTGACTAAGGAGGATATTGAAAGGATGTTCCTTGAGGCAAAGAAGTATAAAGCAGAAGATGAAGTGAAAAAGAGAATGGCGGAGGCTAAGAATGCACTGGAGGATTATATGTACGACATGAAGAATGGTATCAAGTTTGGCAAGTTTTTGTCTAAGCTGACCGCTGCCGACGAGGCAAAGATCAAACGAGTAATAAAGCAGGCGACCCAGTGGCTGGATGACAACCCGATGGCTGAGGCTGATGCGTTGGAGGATAAGATGCAGCAGCTGAAGGGAGTTTGGAATTCTATGGCGTAGCCCAGCATGAGATGATGAAGTCTCATCCGTTTCTGATTTTCTGATACGCTGGCCTTTCCTGATGGGTTCAAGAGCAAGATGGAAGATCTACCTGATATATGTTACCCTTTTGTTGTCTGGTAATGGATGTTACTAAAAATATTGTTTTTTTGTCCACCATCTCCCTAGTTGTGTTACCCTTTTGGCTAGTCTGTTATATATTTGTTAAACTTCTGTACCCCTATAATATTTGTCCCAAACTACGTGTTGCATGCCCTTCGAATGAGTGCATGTACATCACACCACGCCACATTCGGTGGTTGGTGGTTGCCAAAGCTCTTTGTCTTTTGATGATCATCTTGTATTTTGTGTTGAGTGTTGGCTCGTATGGAGTGTTATTTTTCACTATTTGAGAAGCAAGGATTCAACAATTTTATGGATATCCTTGGTATTTCTCCACATTACATCAGAGCTAAAAGGGTGGTAGTTGCATTTGCTAAATCCCCTTAGCGAAAACGAGCAGTGTCTCGAAGATGTATCGAAGATGGAGTTCGACGGATGTCGTGGTCTAGGCATCAATATGCATAATAATTTCAATTACAAGATGTGGAGTACTATCATGAAGTCTCACCCCAGATCAAACAATTAGTTAAAAGATAGATTTAATTTTTAATTATATTTACTTAGGCTAAATTAAATAAATTTAATCATGACTAAATTATTTTTCATTAAATTGAAACGAATCAAAGTAATTAGAATTTAAACCAAAAATTTTAAGACCAAAATTGAAGAAAAACCCCACTTAAAGACGTAGGATTTTGAGGTAAAATGCCATAAAAAGTGGCTTCTTTCCAAAAATCACACACGCAAAATGTGAAGCAAACAAGTTATTTCGGTGGTATGTCTTTTCTCTATACATCGGGCTCTTGTTAACTCCAGATTCATCCAGATTCATGTGATATCAGTAGCACATTTGGCGTAACATGATTGAAAGAATTGCTGAAGAATCTTTTGGGAAATTTTTGGAGCAAATTCCAGAAACCCTTCCTATATCAGGTGCTACACATCAACCAATATAGAGTAGACTCCATGATATTTTGGTGATATTATTTTAATTATTATTGCATTTTTATTTTTTTAGATTAATTGTTTTAGGAGTTATTTTTTAATTAATCTCAAACTTCATTATGGGGTTAGCAATACTTTAAAGTTTAAACAGTGAATCATTTTTTAATGTTTTGTAACGTTTTGGATCACCACCCGTAAGGGTGTGTTTGGTTAGTGGGAAAAGGAAGGAAAAGGAAGGAAAATAAGAAGGAAAATGATTTTCCATTGTTTGGCTTAAAAGTAAAGTGAAAAGAAAAAGAAAATGAAGGAAAAGAGTGGAAAATAAATAATAAAACTTTTCTTTCAACTTTTCCTCCTCTTGACCCAAGGAAAATGAGGGAAAACAAAGCAAAACTAACTATTCTCAATTCATGCATTTGTGTTTTTTAACAAATATAATTAGTAGCTATTTTTAATGAATTCATGAATAATTCATGAATTTTTTTCAAAAAATTATGAATGAATTTTTCAAAAAAATCATGAATTATTATCAAAATTTTACACATGAATTATTTAAAATTCGCATATTATTCAAAATTTACGAATTTTTCCCGAATTTTTTCAAAATAGTATGTGAATAATTCAGAATTTTTTTTGAAATCATGAATATTTAAATTATTTTTATTCATGAACTTGTTCGAAAAATTCGCGAATAATTCGTGTAATTTTTGCGTTTTACTTGAAAAATTCGCGCATTATGCACGAATTTTTCTAATAGCTTGCAAATTATTTCCAATGTTTCATATAATTTTTAAATTATTTATGTACTATTTAATATCATATTATCTATGAATCATGATATTTGTATAGTTAGAGAATTATTTGTTAGAATTCGTAATTTATTTGCTAACTTTCTGAATTATTCAGAACAACTAACAAATTTTTAATTTATTATGAGACTAAAATACCTCTTAAATTTTTTAAGCAAATTATTTATAAAGTTAGCAAATACACCTCTTAAATTATTTAGCAAAAACACCTCTTAATTTTTTTCATTTTGAATTAATAACATAATGGAAATTTCCTTATTTTCCTTTGAACTTTCTTCAAAATTTTCTTTGGCAACCAAACATGAGAAAGAATCTCATTTCATTTTCATTTCACTTTTCTTTCTTTTTCATTTTCATTTCACTTTTCTTTCATACATTTTCTTTCAATCCAAACACACCCTAAGAGTCATCAAATATACGTTTTTAGGGGAGGGGTAAATTCTCAGGGAAATTCGGAGAGGTATGCATATTGCCAAACTTTGTTAACAAATTTTTCTGTGTTTGTGTTTACATGTGTTGGATTACATTTTATGTGGTGGATTATTTTCATCCATTTATTTTGCATAGATTAATTTAAACACTTAATTTATCATCAAGTAAAATTGGAATTAATTTTAAATTTGTGTTAAAAACCCATATTCACACCCTTTAAGGTTTTCAGATGGGTTTGGAAGTAAGGGCAAAGTTGCCTTGTTGTAGCGACTACAGTGTAGACTGACTTTTTGATGGCATTGTATTTTAGTCTGTTTAGATATTGAGTCTCATCATGTATAGTTTTGCTGATGAACAAATATATCATCTAATATCTATGAGTGCAGATTAGAGTTTAAGGCAAATCAAAGAAGCAATCAATGGATTAATAATGAGTTCAACAAGGACATAGACCAAATTTGAGCAAGACTAGGAGCTTGGAGTGTAAAAGAATGCATCAATGGTCATCGTTGTGCGGAAATAAAGTCTCAAATTTATACCGCAAGCGCACGGTATAGGTGTAGCGCTATACAAGTCGTTCACTGGGAGGAAGTTGTTGATGTTGGATATGGAAGACGTTAGTACACCCTTGTAGGGGATGTACGAGGGAATACGGACCTCGAACGTCGCGTACACGAAGTCGTGTGCAAAGGGAAATGTTCCCTTGCGGAGAGGATCTCTAGATTGATGGGAAAGTCGCATTATATGTGCATAAGTGCATGCGACATATGGCTAATAAAGGGGTAATATCTTAAGCTTATGTTGTACCATGCATATGGTACAACTTAAGCTTATAATATGCCATGTACGATGGTACACCTTAGTTAAATTGTTCCAAAGGAACAATTGCTCCTAAAATAACTACCTTGGGGGCTATAAATAAGACCCAAGGGTTAGCCATTTCCTTACACTTTTGCATGGCATTCTTGCATGCATTTCATTCTAGCGAAGCTCTGCCGAAATCCTTCCTCTCTCTTTATACAAGTTCTTAATCTAAAAGTAGATATTTAGATTGTGGATTTAGTAGCCTTACTCCGTTCGTGAGAAGACTCGATCCGTCGTGGTGAATCCGAAGGCAAAGTTCTGTGACTACCGTGCCGCATACGCAAGCGTAAGTCACAACTTCATTTATCGATCCTAACTCTGTTTTGGCAGGATCCTACATTGGTATCAGAGCCATACGGGTTCGCCCCGGTCAAACCGCCGCCCCGTCGAAACTATGAACGAGTCGTTGTCTTTTTCACAAATGGGTATCCTACCATTACGGATATGGTAGGAACGCTTCGTGACGGAGAGAACGCAGCGGTTGTTCTTTTCACGTTAGGGTCTCCTATCATTACGGATATGGTAGGAACTCTCCGTGACGGGAAGAACCGACCGTTCACGTAGTATGTTATTTTTCATTTTTGGCACACGGCCATTAGAAAATAACCACTTTCTCGACGAACGGGTGCTTCATCGACGCACGGGTGCTTCATCGAGGAAGATGATGGAAGTTATCTCCATCGGAGAAGATGGATTTTGGTGCATGTGCACCATGGCCAAATGGGCTATGGAGGCCATGCACACCCCCTCCCCATGCGGAGGGGGTTGGCTACGGCCAATAACCACCGCGACCACCCCATCAAGGGGGAGGAGTGCATGCGGCCACCCCATGAAAGGGGAGACCGGCCATGGCCAAAGGGCCATGGCCGGTCAAGGCCAATAAGCCATGGCCGGGCCATGGCCGGCCACGGCCAGGGCCAGGGAGCCCTGTCCGCGGCCAGGCCAGGGCCAGGCGGCCCTGGCCGAGGCCAGGGCAGGGGCCCTGGCCCCAGGCCAGGGCCAGGCGGCCCTGGCCGAGGCCAGGGCAGGGGCCCTGGCCCCCGGCCAGGGCCAGGCCGCCCTGGCCGAGGCCAGGGCAGGGGCCCTGGCCCCGGCCAGGGGCCTGGCAGAGGCCAGGGCAGGCGCCCCGGCCCCGGCCAGGGGCCTGGCCGCCCTGGCAGAGGCCAGGGCAGCGCCCTGGCCTCAGGCCAGGGCCTGGCCGCCCTGGCAGAGGCCAGGGCAGGGGCCTGGACGCCCTGGCAGGGGCCAGGGCAGCGCCCTGGCCTCAGGCCAGGGCCTGGCCAGCCCCGGCCCTGGCAGAGGCCAGGGCCTGGCCAGCCCTGGCCTCGGCCAGAGCCTGGCCAATGGCCGGCCCTGGCCGCTGCCAGGGCCACGGTCGGCCCTGGCAGCGGTCAGGGCCTGGCCGGGGGCCGGACTGATCGGCACTGGCCGGGAGTGATTCAGACCAATTTTTTGGTTGACCAATTTGGGTGTTTTGGTCGACCAATTCGACAAAAGGCCTTGGTCGAACATAAACGTGCCGACTAGCCCATACGGGGCCAAAAGACAGTCGTCTGCGCCAAAATTCTCTCATACGGGGGGAAACGCCTGGATCCATACGGGAGCCAGCGACGATAGTTTGCAGAAAAATCCCCAAAAGGGGGATCCGACCAAGGCACGGCTACGGCTCATTCCCGACAAATGGTCAGGAAGTGCCGAATATTTCACAAGTATCATAATGGTACTAAGTTGAAATATACATTTTTTTTGAAAAAATATGTTTTCATACGTTTTGAAAAATACGTTTTCAAAAACGCTTTTCCGATGCGAAGTACTATAAGAGTACTAACATTTGATAAAGTGAGGGAGAAATATTGAAAGTTACTCTAGATGGTGATTGGAAACATAGTGACCTTTCCGATTCTAGAGTAACATCTTCAATATTTTTCGAATGTAACTTATCAAATTATGAATATCATTCCAAGTGGGAGTTGATTTTAGAACTATCCATATGGGATATTCTATTATCATTTCAAGTGGGAATTATATCTGAAAAATACGTTTTCAAACTCGTTTTCCGCTGCTAGTACTATAAGAGTACTATTGTTTGATAAGTGATGGGGGAATATTGAAGGTTGTTCTAGATGGTGATTGGAATCATAGAGACCTTTTCGATTCTAGAACAACATCTTCAATATTTTTCGAAAGTAACTTATCAAATTATGAATATCATTCCAAGTGGGAGTTGATTTTAGAACTATCCATATGGGATATTCTATTATCATTTCAAGTGGGAATTATATCTGAAAAATACGTTTTCAAACTCGTTTTCCGCTGCTAGTACTATAAGAGTACTATTGTTTGATAAGTGATGGGGGAATATTGAAGGTTGTTCTAGATGGTGATTGGAATCATAGAGACCTTTTCGATTCTAGAACAACATCTTCAATATTTTTCGAAAGTAACTTATCAAATATAATATAATTCCAAGTGGGATTTGAATTTTTTAGAACTATCCAAATGGGATATTCTATTATCATTTCAAGTGGGAGTTATATTTTAAGAATTTTTATGCAATGTTTTGATCAAACATTCGGTTTTGTGTCTTTTGCAGCATTTTAAAAGTAAAATGTCTTCCGCTTCAAAGAATATCGTCGCTGAGTTAAACAGAGGTGAAAAACTCAACGGCGATAATTACAAACTTTGGTCCATTAAGATACAATACGTTTTAGAGGAGCAAGAAGTGCTCGAAACTCTAAAGAACGTAATGATTGAACCCGAGTTGGGCACTACGGCCCAACACAGTCGAGACAAGGAAGCTTTTGATGCTTGGTCTCGGAAGAATAAGATAGCGCGCATTACGTTATTAAGCAGTATGGCTGATGACATAATGCGCATCTTCCGGGAGCATGACTTAGCCATGGACATATGGTCCAAGCTTGAGGAGAAGTTTGGTGGCACATCGGTGTCCAAACTTCGAGCCTTGACTATAAGATTTGATTCATATAAGAAACGTCCAGATCATTCCATGGGGAAACATCTGCGACATATGGCGAATCTAATCTCAGAGTTAAAGGATGCAGGTCATGTGCTCACAGATGAGCAACAAATCCAAGCAGTCATACGTTCCCTACCAAATGGGTGGGATCAGATGAAGATGCATCTCACTCATAATGAGAGCATCAAGACCTTCAACGATGTTTCCAAGCAACTCGAATTAGAGGAAGAGCGGCTTGCGGCTGCCAAGCCAAGTGCAGAAGTGCACATGGTTGCTAGTTCCTCACACGGGGGAAAGAAACGTAAAGATCGTTCGAAGTCTTCTAATGAACGTAATAAGCAACCTGAGTCTACCAAGGAACCCAAACATAAGGGTGGGCACAAGAAATGGCACAAGAAGAAAAGACTTGAAAATGATTAAGTGCTTCAAGTGCAACAAGCTCGGTCACTATGCTCGTTTGTGTACGAGTGGAAGTGACGAGGTAACTTGTAATACTAGTTACATATGTGTTTCTAGTTCAATATTTCTTGTGGAATCTAATCCATTTTTGGGATAATTGATTCAGGTGCCACCGACCACATAACAAGGGACAGACGGTCCTTCGTGGAGTATCACCGGATACCCCAAGGAATGAAGTGGATCAATGTAGGAAACAACACACGTGTTGAAGTGAAAGGCGTTGGGACTCGCAAGCTAGTCTTGGACAACGGCCGCACTCTCCTACTTCATGATGTTCTCTTCATTCCATATATTCAAAGGAATATTAAAACTGTGGTCAATTTAATGGGTCTTGGTTATAGTTGGTTCCTTCATGATTGTAATATGGACCTATTTTGTAATAATTCCTTTATTGGTACTGGGTTTGTATTTCAAAGGATTTATTGTAATAAGTACAATGTATGGTTCCTCATGTAATGAAAATTTCCTTGTGACAAATTCTTTGACTAATGAGTCTAATATAATTTGTTGGCACACAAGGCTTGGTCATATTGGACCAATGCGTATGGATAGACTTGCCAAACGTAGCCTTCTATCCAATGTTTCAAAGGTTGAAATGTCGACCTGCGAACATTGCCTTGTGGGGAAATCTTGTCGCAAGCCGTTTGGAACCGGCACAAGGGCCGAGGTTCCATTACAGCTTATCCATTCGGACATATGTGGTCCGATGAATGTCAAGACAAGACGCGGAAAGTCCTATTTCATCACTTTTATTGATGATTTCACCGGATTCGGACGTATCTATTTGATATCCCACAAAAGTGAAGCTTTGGCTTGCTTTAAAAACTATATGAGTTTAGTGGAGAATCAATTAGATCGCAAGATTAAGGTCTTGCGAACCGATAGGGGCGGTGAATATCAATCAACAAGTTTTAAGGAACTTTGTGATGAAAAAGGCATAGTACATCAGGTAACTATGCCTTATACTCCTCAACAAAATGGTGTTGCAGAAAGGAGAAATAGGACTTTAATGGAAATGGTCCGTTCAATGATGGCGCAAGCTAACTTGCCAATCACCTTTTGGGGTGATGCATTATTGATGGCCACTTTCATTTTAAACCGCGTACCCTCGAAATCAGTTAGCTCCACTCCTTAGAAGTTGTGGAACCAAAGGTCTCCTGACTTAAACATTTTGAAACCTTGGGGTTGTGCATTCTACGCACATATTTCCTCCCATAAGTATGGCAAACTTGGGCCAAGGGGAAGGAAATGTATCTTTATACGATACGCAGAAAACTCCAAAGGTTATGTTTTTGTTAGTCAGGAAGACAATGGTGGGCTAATTGAGTTTGAGTCGAGGGATGTCACTTTCTTGGAAAACGAGTTTCCAAGACAGGGCGAGATAAGTCAGGACTTATCTCTATTTGAGATTTATGATCAAGAAGGATTACCTCATTCGAGTGGGAGAATTCTTGGTGAAAACGAAAATACGTTTCAACCTTCACCAATGGATTATACGAATGATGATTATCCTATTCCATACGGGAATAATAATCCAAGTGGGAGCAATTCTAACGACATTCCAAGTGGGAGTGATATTAGAATTGATCTAAATTCGAGTTAACAAGGACTTGAAGAATCTCAAATACGACGTAGTAGTCGTACAAGGTTGGCTCCTCTAAGATTTGAGGATGAATTTCCGCAAACCTTTATGACTTTACTACAAGATGATGACGAGCCTGCTACTTTCAAACAGGCCGTATCATGCCCTGCAAAAGACAAATGGATGGAAGCGATGAAGGAGGAATTGAAATCCATGAAAGTTAACCAAGTCTGGGACTTAGTTAACTTACCCAGAGGACATAGAGCAATTGGGAACAAATGGGTTCTCAAGATCAAGCATAAGGCTGATGGCTCTATAGATAGATATAAAGCTCGCCTTGTCGCGAAAGATTTTACGCAACAGGAAGGGATAGACTACGAAGAGACCTTCTCACCTGTTGTGCGTTTTACCTCGATTCGCCTGATTCTGGCAATGGTAGCTTGCTTATACCTCGAATTGCATCAGATGGATGTAAAGACTGCCTTTCTCAATGGAGAATTGGACGAGGAGATCTATATGGAACAACCAACAGGGTTTGTAAAAGAAGGAAACGAACATAAGGTTTGTAAACTTCGTAAGTCCATATATGGTCTTAAATAATCCTCGAGGCAATGGTATATACGATTTCAAGAAGTTGTCTTATCAAATGGATTTTCCATGCTTGATGAAGATAACTGCGTATATATCAAGAGGATTAAAAGCAAGCATGTTATTATGTCTCTATATGTAGATGACATTTTAATAACCAGAAATAACAAGGGCTTTGTGATGGATATCAAGGCTTGACTTTCATAAGTTTTGAGATGAAAGACATGGGGAAGCCACATATATCCTTGGAATTAAGATTTCAAGGAATCGTTCAAAGAAACTTATTTCTCTTTCACAAGAGACTTATATAAAGAAGGTTCTAGAACGGTTTAATATGTAGGACTGCAAGTCCAATTGATACTCCTATAAGCAGATGCGATAATTTATATCTGAAATCATGTCCAAAGAACCAAAAGGAAAAGGAAATTATGGAAAAAGTTCCATATTCCAGTACAGTTGACAGTCTTATGTACGCTATGATGCATACAAGACCGGACATCTGTTTTGCCGTTGGAATGGTAAGTCGTTACCAATCCAACCCAGGGCAAGAACACTGGAAAGCTGTTAAGAGGATAATGCAGTATCTTAAAGGAACTGCAGATTTGCAAAAGACTATGATAAACCAAGAAGGTAGACATAAGGTACATATCTACGCATGAGATGATAGAGGATCAGCTTACGAAAGCGATCCCCAGAAATGTGTTTTATAAACACTTATCATCCCAAGGATTGCGTAAGAGCTGAGTTGTACCAATATATATTCCCATGTCTGAGAAAGATCAAATTTAATAAAAGAATAAGTTCTTTTTCAAACATTGCATATGAATCTCTTGAGAAATGTTTGTGTACATTTTTGAAATCTCAGCTAAATTCTAGTATGTCGGACAGATTGAGGTTGGCTCTCTCACATGAGCAACCGCCTTATTCTATCAGACGGATAGAATAGAGATGAGACCTGTTTAAAGTCAAAATCATCAGACGGATGATTTAGAGTCATGACTTAAACAAAATGGTCGCATGAAAGATCTGCATCATATGGATGCTTACAGAAGATCTCAGAGGATTTTTGAAATCCCATCTGTCTAAATACGGGATGTGAGTCAAAATGATTATTTGAGTAGAAAAAGGGACTCAAAGTCAGACATTGTGGTGTCCGATCATCATCCTTACAACATCATTGAGACATACACTCCCTGGGAAAGGAGCGATGTTGTAATACGTGTTCATACCACGTATGCATTTCGACCACTGAGTTAGTAGCAATAGTGTTTGCTATTATGTGAGACTCAAAGGCCATATGGGTCTTAACTCTTACCCTTAAGGACTCCAAGTGGTTCCTTTAGATTTGACGAGATGATCGCTATCTTAGCGTGTTGCTAATGGGCTATGATAATTCGGCTCGGCGGGGCACGTTAGAAAAGCGAATCAAGTCAAGATCAGAAGGTTCGCAAGAAGAGGAAGATTGATTTCATATTCACATTTGGACTTTAATGATTCAAAGCTGGCCAGCCAATTGTGATCCAGATGGGATTCAATTGTTGAATATAAAGTATAATAAATGTGAAGAAATAATCTAGGGTAAAGCATGCGTTGAACTACTCAACTTTGCACCTTCGAGGTCATTGTGTATCTCTAACAAGTGCACAACAACAGACTCTATGCGCATGACGGTTGCACGGTCTATTTCTCGGTATGATAGATGAAAGAACTAAGAGAAAGACGTTCTCTTACAATCCCCTCAAGTGTGAGTGGGAGATGTTGGATATGGAAGACGTTAGTACACCCTTGTAGGGGATGTACGAGGGAATACGGACCTCGAACGTCGTGTACACGAAATCGTGTGCAAAGGGAATATGTTCCCTTGCGGAGATGATCTCTAGATTGATGGGAAAGTCGCATTATATGTGCATAAGTGCATGCGACATATGGCTAATAAAGGGGTAATATCTTAAGCTTATGTTGTACCATGCATATGGTACAACTTAAGCTTATAATATGCCATGTACGATGGTACACCTTAGTTAAATTGTTCCAAAGGAACAATTGCTCCTAAAATAACTACCTTGGGGGCTATAAATAAGACCCAAGGGTTAGTCATTTCCTTACACTTTTGCATGGCATTCTTGCATGCATTTCATTCTAGCGAAGCTCTGCCGAAATCCTTTCTCTCTCTTTATCCAAGTTCTTAATCTAAAAGTAGAGATTTAGATTGTGGATTTAGTAGCCTTACTCCGTTCATGAGAAGACTCGATCCGTCGTGGCGAATCCGAAGGCGAAGTTCTGTGACTACCGTGCCGCATACGCAAGCGTAAGTCACAACTTCGTTTATCGATCCTAACTCTGTTTTGGCAGGATCCTACAGTTGAGTACCAGTTTCTTTCTAAGTTTGTTAGCTACACGATCAATAGGTGGCTAGGAAGGAAGAATTCTAAGACAAATATCAATAAAGGAAAGCTCTAGGACCTAGGTATCCCCACCATTGGATTAAGGTTAAGATTGAATAGGATTGACCGATTGTTGAATTCATGGGACTTGGGAGAGGTCGTCTAACCTAAGGGTATTCTGCTACCCCCCACTTCCATGACGCAATGAAAGGATATTCCCTTATGTTATCCTACCCACACTCTCGTGATGCCATGATAGGACTACCTAACCCATATTGATGCTAACTCACGTTGATACATCGATATGCGTTAGGTGTATTATATTCGACGAATGTCCTCAATCTTCCTCAATGCCACTTCTGTGGATTAGGATTCAGATCTATACTATGATGGCTCTAATCTATGCCTGAATCTCGTCAGCCGCACGGATAGTATGGATCAATATAGGGATTGAAAACCGTAGATTAGCCTTGAATCCCGCCGTCGACTAATCTATTTATCCACAAGAGGGGAGATCAATTTGCATTGATAATAATCATTATATATAGCATACCCCCAATCTCCAATTATTCAACAATCATCAATCCATAGCCAAATTCAATGGGGTTCAACCTGATACGACTAATTTGGAGAAGCCCAAGAGCGAGAGACCCAAGCCCAAGACAAGGACGGGAAGCCCACGCATGGGATTAGGCCCACATGACGAGGCCCGCGGAAGGACTTGAAGTCGGGCCGGCCCCAGCCCAGAGAACGCACGATCAGCTCGTGCTCTCCGGAGACAACCGTCCCCCTGAAAGCGTGGAACCTTAATGACCATTAAGGAGCCCACTAATCGACCACCCCACGACGCGCAGGCGCCTTGATGAAGACGGATCGTGGGGGTTGAGGGGAGGCGGACGAGGGACGTGGATTGAGGCCAATCGTGGGCCAAACCCTATAAAGGGATGGCAGGGGCAACCGGGAGGGCGATCGAATCCTTGGCACCTACAACTGAGGTATTCCGATAACTAGACCTTGATTTCCCCATTATCTCCTCTGCCATAGCTCGGCCCGAGGATACATGTGTTGGACTCTCCTTGAGTCGTACCGATCCCGACGAGCATTTCACAGATCCGTTCGGACTTAGGCATCGGAGGGGACTTGGCCGGAACCAATGTCCGCCCCCCTGACGAGCTTCCTCGTCTGTCCAGGAATGAGCTGAACCAAGGCATCGAGGCTACCCCACGGCACGGAACGGACCCGCTCGTCACCAGCGGGGGTCGACGCCAATCAAGATCAAGGAGCATTCAAGGCACCGAGGCTACCACTCGACGCTCATCCAGCCGAGGCCGAGCACCCGACCTGGAACCGAGGCTTCCCCTCGTCTCCATGTCGACCGAAGACTGACGCTCCGCCAAGAAGCGTCTGCTCAGCCACGGATCCATCGCCTACCCACGCCGAGAGCACGTGAGCTTGGTGTAACCAAGGGATCCCTTCGACCCCTTAACCACGTTGACCGTCCAGTCATCGGTCAACGATTCCGTGGTGAGAAAACACCCGTAAACATCTGGCGCCGTCTGTGGGAACCGAAAAGCCCACGTCAAACCACTGGAATGGAACCAGTCTGTAATGGCTCGGGGCGCATGCCCCAATCCAGGAAGAGGGTGACTACATCCCTCCCGAGAACCAGCACAGCCATACTACTGAGGGGACCGGTGACTCCCGATCGGTAACCCAGGAGCAACTTTGTCTCTTCGCTCAGGAAACCAACGCCAACCTCCAGACGTTAGTCGCCACGATTCAGCAACTCGTTGGCAACCCGGCCACCCAGCGAGAGGGGATAGCAGGAGCCCACCAGGGGGAGCGGACCGCCCGCTGGTACAATCAGCTGTGGTCACTGACCGCAGGGACAGAGCAACCAACTTGGAATGGCGGTTCACTATACCGGGCTTCATCCCAGAGAAATCCATCACTCCCACCTCGCTCCGCGAAGGAGGCGGGATGGGACTCGAGCAGACTGGAGGCGAATCGGTTATAGCCTCGTCTCGACGACCGGGATCTACAAGTCGGCGGTCGGCGAGCCACCGATCCTCGGGGGACCAACCCTGACAGAGCGAAAGTCCCCGTCACGCAAGGCGGGAGAAACGAGAATACCGGGAGGAGAAGAAGAGCGCCCGCTGATCAACCCCCACCCCTAGTTCGACACGAGCTCGGGCGAACTCCCGAGGTGACCGCGCTATCTCACCTCGGCCAGCCGGCAACGACGCGAGCACTGAGGGACCCCCGGGGGGGAGCTGGTCGGGATCGTTGTCCATTGTCCCGGAGGATAATTGAGGCACGGGTACCCTCTAGGTTCAAGGTGTCGGTGCTGGAGAAGTATGACGGCACGGGCGATCCAGCGGACCACGTGATGTACTAGGAAGGGGTCTGTTAAGTTTCTATCATAGTACAACTAATTTATACGCAGCAGAAAATAGAAACCTACCAAGATCCATGCGATTCTAATTAATTCGAATAGATTACTAACCTTTCTGACGATCTGAATCTGTCGGACTGTAGGTGCTGCGACGATCTGAATCTGTCGGACTATAGGTGCTGTTCTACAAACGACCACCCTCAATCGGTATCCACACGCGAACGTCACGAATAGGACTTGCGAGGGTGCTAGCTCCTTTGCCGCAACTAGGGTTTCTCTCGCTCTTTGTTTTTCTCAAAAACGGAGGAGATAGATTGAAAAACGTAAAAACTGAAAATCATGATTCTATATCTTATATAGAATCCTACGTTAACCCCTTAACAACATTCAGTTACGTGACGCTATCTTAGGAATAAGAATCCCACGTTAACACATTAACGTATTTCAGTTAAGCGACGATATCTTAGGGATAATATCTTAACGAGATACGATATCTGACGGTTAAGATATTTCACCTTATCACGAATTTCAAATCATATTCAAAATCATGTTTAAACCCTATCTTATCCAATTCGTTCTTTGTATGCGACCCAATAGGCTCATATTAAATTGGCAGTGGGCCTAATCTCATTTGAAGCCCACAAGTCATAATTGGTCTCTAGCAAGACATTTTGACTACCCAATTAATATGAATATCGTTAGTCCGATATTAACCTAACCAATAGGACATGTTATAATCCTTTTGTCACACGATATCTTATTTGAACATAAGTCATGGGTAGTGTCATACTTATATTGTTCAAACATTTAATTTCTCGCTTTCTAAGTAGACTGATAAAATCAAATGACATTCATTTGAGCACGGCTATGCATTTCTCAGTCCTACTTATCGAGGGGCCCATTAGATATCTCTCACAGAAGAGGAACAAATTCCATCTTGTTCATTCACTTTCCTCTGCATAATTCACATCATATTCGATCATAACCTTTATGATTATCTGATTAAAGATAACGTTTGATATGTCAAAATATGATGTTCCTTGTGTAGGAAACTGTGATGAGCTCAGGTTAAGGATTCAATGACATAACTATTATGAGATCATTTATGACACTAATCCATGTAATGATCTCATAGCGAGTCTATCCAGTACATGTTCTCCAACAAGTACCTATAAGTTTGATTTGTATCACCATATATATAATTATCTCATAATTATCTACCAAACTCATACTAATCTTACTTCTTCATTAAACCTTTAATGATGAATGACTAGGGATTATTAGAATAGCATAAAACAACTATTCAACTATTATTATAAAGAAACATGCAAGCAATATAATAATAACAATAATAAAAGAAACATTTTATAAATGAAAATGACATAACATAAAGGTCCAATTATTTGGCCTAGGGTACAACCACTAACAGGGTCATGGTGTTCCATGGGGCTGACGACACCCTGCTTTGCAAAGGATTTTACTCCACCCTCCGGAGGGCGGCCAGGAGCTGGTACCTGTAGGGGAATTGGCGGTCCCTTAGGGCACAAAAACTCTAGTCCCGTCCTAAGTCGGACGGAACATAGACAGAAAAACAATAGCAGCGGAAGAAAAACTATGTTAACTAATTAACATGCAGTTAAAAAAACAATTTTTTAACTTAGCCCTAAGGTCCAAGACCCTATGCCAAGATCTATGCCGACTTGGGATGGATCTGACCATCCCAAGAAGGATCTAGCCTACTGCGATTAAACTAAACTAATGCTAAAAATACTTTAACCACATACCCGGAATCTCAGCCCTGGAGCAGGCGAGATGTTCCGCGCCGTCTTTCGAGCTGCTCCCGTCCCACGCCGAGCCGCTCCTTGAACCGCTCCCCTAACCGCTCCTCGAACCGCTCCGCATCCCGAGGCGATCAATCCACGTGCCGCCGAGCCAACCACGCACCGAAGAAAGTTTCACGCGAGTGAAACCCCCGCCTAGATTTCGGATCCAGAATCCAAACTCCTTTGTGGCTTTGCTAGAGCCCACAGGAGTAAGGCAGAAATTTAGGGAGAAGAGAAATATTAATTTAAGCGTAGATCCGAGCGTGCTCCAACATTTACGAGAGCCGCTCAGATCTAGAACTTGGGACGAGTTTTGAGAAAGGGGGGAGACCCCTATTTATATAGGCGACGGACTCTCCCCTTTTCTCAAAATCCGATGTGGGACTAAACAATGAGTTAATTAAAATCAAGTTAGTTTGCACTTCACAAAGTGCAAACTTCCGTGAATTTTAACTCACTCACCGTTGAGCTCCAAGATTGATACAACCTATCAATACGATGAGCGTTCAACGGTGAACGCATAGGAAAAAACCGTTCGTCAATCGGAGTTCGTTTGATCCTCCAATTGAGTGTCCAAAGATCAGCCCTAGGCTAGTTTTTCGTAAAAACTGAGCCGTCATTTGATTCAGCACACTTAGGGTTCAAAACCCTAGAGGTGGGACCCATGGGTGGGCCCCACGCACCCCGCGCGCACCTAAATCCACCTGGGCAGAGCCCAGGCGGGCCTGGGCTTGCCCAGGCCTGCGCCTGGGCAGTTGCCCAGGCCCTGGGCAAGTCCAGGCCAGTGCCTGGGCTTGCCCAGGCCTGTCTGTTCTGGTCTTGACCAGTAGATTAGACCAGACTGGTCTGGGTCTGTCTGGTCTGACTCGTTGGGCTGTTTTGGCTCTAACTTGAGCATCTGGTGTCCGATTTGGACGCCGTTCGAACCTGGGTCTAGACCGGAATATTTCCGTCTAACCCGTGAACTTTTCCTTGCGTTTATATTATTAAATATTGTATTAAACAATTTAATACACATTTAATCACTTTTGCATCAAATGCAAAATAGTCCCTATCTAAGCTTAAATTACCATATTGCATCAAATGCAATTATTCCATTCCTTGCATCAAAAATGCAATTATTCTCCCTAACTAATTTCTACATATTACTAGACGAAGGTCGCACTCTTTGTGTGACCCTACGGCCTGACCCTACTACAGGTTGGGCTCAAAGCCCTATACGACAAAGACCACGAGCAGTGGCTGCCGTCCCTGTTTCAGCATCATCATAATGTGGTTAGCTCATCAACATGAGAATTGTCGGGACCACCCTGACCGTGTCTGTGATGATTTCTGCAGTTATAGTCTCTTCGTCTAAACTGTGTCGTGCAGATCAAGTCTGGGGTACGGTTAAACTGTCAACCCCAATAACTTGACTCCGGTTAGTTTCGATCAATCTTTAGTCAATAAATATTGGACAACTTCCAACATACTCTGCGCAGAGTTTTTACTAAAGACCGAACTAACTCTACGACACTAACTCCCATTGACCGGGAGAGACGAATCCTCTCTTGGTCATTACTCGCCTCGTACGTTTCAAGTGACACCCAATCAAAAGACCTTTCGACAGGCATTGCCTCGAAGCTAGGTCAGTTGATATAAGTGGCACCGTTCACGCACAGGTTTGTCAAAATGACCTCAAGTCAAAAGACTAACTATCCTATCATCAATCAGAGTTATCACTGACAGATTGGTCAATATAACCATATGATAACTCTAGTGGATCGTTCAGTGAACTCATTCTAATGAGCACCTGTGTCTCGTCTTCGACTTCGCCAAGTCAAGCGATCATGAGATCATCGCCACCGCTAAACGGTGAAGACTAAGACACAATGGTCTATCCGATGTTTCGATATCCTTGTCTCAAAACATCTACGACCACGAACCATTTCAGACTTATGCTACAGACGGTCAAACGTTTCTCCATGATTGAGATACTCATCTCGATACCCGTTTGACCTTGCATAAAGTCTCAGGACTTTACCTAAGTTGATATCTAATGTTAACTACATTACAATATAACTTAGATAAATTATTACCAAACAGCTTATTGTTATTTCGAACAAGATGTTTGTGCTATTCACAAAGGAATAAATGGCCTCGAGGGCATAATATTCCTACATCTCCCACTTGCTCTCAGGCCCATTTATCTCGATATCTAATATCGTTTTTACACATAAGTTTTCCCGACTTCATGTGGTAGAGCCTTCGTGAGTGGATCTGCTAAAACCGTCTACACTATAGACTTAAGGGGTTTTTATGTTTATGTTAGACCAACCTTTTGAATCTCATTCAAATAATTCATTTGGTCTGTCGGAATCCATAATATTTTATTTCCCTGGATCTTATCCAGTTCATCGTACCTTACGATAATAATTTTAAATTAGTAATTGGTCATTACAAATGGCTCATATTTATTTCTGATAAAGTATCAAACTTTTTGATTACCTTGTCAAAATATATGTTCTATTTCTTTGATGCCTCGCATGTAATTTATACGCTCCCACTGACCTTGAAAACTTTCTGGCCAATTCATATAAGTTGGTTCGTCTAAATCATATTTAGAAAAACGAACTTATAAGTGAATGCTCAAATTTTCATGGTCAACTTGAGCGTTTACATTGAGTTTGGTCTGAGTAGATATGTACACATCTGCTGGCGAGACGGTTTCAACATAATCCGTTTTATAGGAATTAGGATGAAAACCGTTCTCGTCGAACATTATTGCACTTCACTATTTTCTTTTCTGCATCAACCTTTCAACTTAAAGATTTACTTGCAGAAAGCGAGGAAACATTTTCTTTGGGCACGTAAACTAAATTCTCAATTTATTTACGCACACGGACCTGCATCAAGTTTTAAATCGGAGTTACTACTCCGAATTTCATCCTAGAAGTTGACTAAGTCATCATCAGTTATGATGTCTAACTCGACAATCCGTCTCACGAGATTCGAGTAATAATACAACTTCCTTACGATTGATTTATTGAATATATTATTGATAATGTCCTTATAGAACATTATCAAAACCTAGGCGTTACTATCTGGGACTTAACCCAGAGGGAGGAGTTAACTCAGAGTCACTTATTTATGGATCGCACCAAGTCTAACTAAGTGTGATTCATACCTTTTAACACTCTGATGTGTTAACAGACTTGACCTGAGAGAAAATCACATTTTCTTTTAATTACACAAGATTTTATGTAGCTAAGTATTTGACCATTCGATCTAATCGAATCAGTTTAAATACTTTCGTCATTTCGTTCTTTATTTTATCAGACTTGCGTTTCATCAAGAACACGTGTCTTAGTAAAATATACGAATAACTTATTTTGTTAAAATTAGACTCGGGTACATCAGCATGTACGAGACTGAGTTCGACAACTCATTCTCCCACTGTCTTACAGATGGGTTTCGGCCATTGTATCTAAGAGGCTAAGACTCACAAGTGTCCGTAGACTTCATAATACGAGAGGTCAGACCACTCTTTATGTGACTTGTGAAGCTTAATCTCTTGATACGGCCTAGTCTAATTTTACCATATAAGTTTGCTACTATCTTGTGTATTTATATATTAACATTTAATATATAAATAGTTATTTACAAATTACTTAACACAAAACATTACTTCAGAAGCAATGTGACGACATTCGTCAAAATGTGTTAAACGTCTTTTGTATAACAATTTATTCTGAAATCGTGACATCAAAATATGTCACATTTTCATTTCCTCCTACTTATGCCTCTACTAATGATAAATTAAACTAACTTTCTCAATTGACTTTCCGAAGTGCCTTCTTCCTTTTCTAAATCACATTTAGATATCAACATAAATAAATAGCTATGCAAGCAACTTATGTATCCAAACGCTTGAGCTTTGCAATCTTGAGTGTAGCTCAAGAAGTTGCTTGTCTCAAGATCCGGTTGGGATACATAGTCTTGCACCGCTCATGCACTCTTATTCGACTCAAACGGTTTAATCGAATTCTCGAACTTTGCGGATCAAAATTGTTTGTCCATACAACCTTGAGGGTAGCTCGACAAGTTGTAGGGAGAAACATACTTTGAATATCCTATATGTTCAAGCTGCCTCATATAGAGACGAGTGACATGTAGCTTTAATTTATTTATTGGACCCAGAACTTAATGAAATCATATTTCTTAAGTCTGTTCTTTAGAAGGTCATTTACTGTCAATGAGAATATAATTTAATTATATCAATTAGAACTTAACTCGATATTCAATTAATCAACTTTTGACCAATTAACTTATTAAAATATTATATTTTAATTCCTACGGTAAACATAGTCTTGCCCTAGTTTTAGCATATGTTCAATATTAAATATAGGTAGATTGGCTTTTATCTATCTATATCCTCCCACTATTTTTACGAACGTTTTAAAGCTTAATAACGAACGATTTAATCGAATTAAAATTAATGGGTAAGAGTTCCAATCACCTTGAGTCTAAACAACCTTGAGTGTAGCTCAACAAGTTGATTGACTCTGCGATCGGAAGATGACTCTTCATCAATCATATCGGATATGACTCTCTTAATCGGTTTTTGCACCTAGCCATTCGTGATCATGAGTGTGCTCATCCAAATCACAATGTCTAGTCTAGTCGGACCCTTGTTTTCGTGTCTAGCCTGACTTGCCCCTCAGCTCGGTGTATGCACGACACATTGGTTAGGGTCAGGTCTTAGACTACATCTTATGTATTGAAGAAGTTGGTTCCTATAAGATTGCCATGTTACAGCTTGAGTGTATCTCAACAACTATAACGCGGGTCCTATAGTTGCTAACCCCTAAAACAAGGAGGGCTACGGCTAATCTTGAAAAAGATCATTAACGTATTTGACTTAGATATAGTCCAGGGTGTCATACAATCATGATTCGCGACATTGCGGTCCAGCGGAACTCAGCCAGGGAATTGACTAAGCCAGGATCACTATCCCTTACAGGGTGATCAAGAACTCTTAGCCAAGCACATTGACTGGATCATGGTCCATTGAATGAAGCTTGTCATTTTTGTATGTATGCCATAGACTAAACAACTTTTATTAACAACTAATTAATCCTATCAACTAGTTGAATCTTTAAATTCAAAATTTTAGGATTTGTTTAATAACTTTTATTAAGTCCTTATCAACTAGAAGGTTCACGTGCTATCCTAATCGTTATTAGGATTTTAATAAATTTTATTAACAACGCTAGAAGCGAAGTCCTTTAATGAAAATTAATTATAACAATTAGAATTGAAAATTTAGTTAAAGGACAACCCTAATCAGGAATTAGTTCTTAATATTGTTGTTAATGATTTATTAAAACATAGCATGTCATTAAAATTCAAGTAATAAATTTTAATCATTTTTAATGGCTAACCTAAAGGGTTGTCTTGTGTTATCAAATAAGGGACAAGATTAACAAGCCATTAAAATAAAGCTACACTAATTTTATCAACATAAAATGAAAGTGTATATCTATTTAACAATTAAATAAACTAAGTTTATCGCATAAACTATTTTAGATTTTTAAAATCAGTTTTTAAAAATATCTTATAAATATAAAACATTACTTTAAAAATTTTCCATGTTCAAAAATTTATCATATACAATTTTTAAACATCTAAAATATTTTAAACTTATCGCATAAATTTAAAGACTTAAAATCAATTTTAAAATTTATCACATAAATTTAAAAACACCATTTTAAAATTTCTAAAGATTTAAAATTAGTTTTAAAATTATCTCATAAATTTTAAAACGTCATTTTAAAAATTTTCAAGTTCAAAAAAAAAATTTATCACATAGAATTATGAACTTCAAAAACATTTTTAAAATTATCTAATAACTTTAAAAAATTTAAAAGTATTCAAAAAAGCATTAAGAAGTTTAATGAAATCGCAGTACCTAGATCGACTACGCAAACCTAGGCTCCGATACCACTGTTGGGGAATTGGCAGTCCCTTAGGGCACAAAAACTCTAGTCCCGTCCTAAGTCGGACGGAACATAGACAGAAAAACAATAGCAGCGGAAGAAAAACTATGTTAACTAATTAACATGCAGTTAAAAAAACAATTTTTTAACTTAGCCCAAAGGTCCAAGACCCTATGCCAAGATCTATGCCGACTTGGGATGGATCTGACCATCCCAAGAAGGATCTAGCCTACTGCGATTAAACTAAACTAATGCTAAAAATACTTTAACCACATACCCGGAATCTCAGCCCTGGAGCAGGCGAGATGTTCCGCGCCGTCTTTCGAGCTGCTCCCGTCCCACGCCGAGCCGCTCCTTGAACCGCTCACCGAACCGCTCCTCGAACCGCTCCGCATCCCGAGGCGATCAATCCACGTGCCGCCGAGCCAACCACGCGCCGAAGAAAGTTTCACGCGAGTGAAAACCCCGCCTAGATTTCGGATCCAGAATCCGAACTCCTTTGTGGCTTTGCTAGAGCCCGCAGGAGTAAGGCAGAAATTTAGGGAGAAGAGAAATATTAATTTAAGCTTAGATCCGAGCGTGCTCCAACATTTACGAGAGCCGCTCAGATCTAGAGCTTGGGACGAGTTTTGAGAAAGGGGGGAGACCCCTATTTATATAGGCGGCGGACTCTCCCCTTTTCTCAAAATCCGATGTGGGACTAAACAATGAGTTAATTAAAATCAAGTTAGTTTGCACTTCACAAAGTGCAAACTTCCGTGAATTTTAACTCACTCACCGTTGAGCTCCAAGATTGATACAACCTATCAATACGAAGAGCGTTCAACGGTGAACGCATAGGAAAAAACCGTTCGTCAATCGGAGTTCGTTTGACCCTCCAATTGAGTGTCCAAAGATCAGCCCTAGGCTAGTTTTTCGCAAAAACTGAGCCGTCATTTGATTCAGCACACTTAGGGTTCAAAACCCTAGAGGTGGGACCCATGGGTGGGCCCCACGCACCCCGCGCGCGCCTAAATCCGCCTGGGCATGCCCAGGCCCACGCTTGGGCTCTGCCCAGGCGCTGGGCAGAGCACAGGCGGGCCTGGGCTTGCCCAGGCCCGCGCCTGGGCGGGCCCAGGCCCGTGCCTGGGCTCTGCCCAGGCGCTGGGCAGAGCCCAGGCGGGCCTGGGCTTGCCCAGGCCACCTGGGCAGTTGCCCAGGCCCTGGGCAAGTATAGGCCAGTGCCTGGGCCTGCCCAGGCCTGTCTGTTCTGGTCTTGACCAGCAGATTAGACCAGACTGGTCTGGGTCTGTCTGGTCTGACTCGTTGGGCTGTTTTGGCTCTAACTTGAGCATCTGGTGTCTGATTTGGACGCCGTTCGAACCTGGGTCTAGACCGGAATATTTCCGTCTTACCCGTGAACTTTTTCTTGCATTTATATTATTAAATATTGTATTAAACAATTTAATACACATTTAATCACTTTTGCATCAAATGCAAAATAGTCCCTATCTAAGCTTAAATTACCATATTGCATCAAATGCAATTATTCCATTCCTTGCATCAAAAATGCAATTATTCTCCCTAACTAATTTCTACCTATTACTAGACGAAGGTCGCACTCTTTGTGTGACCCTACGGCCTGACCCTACTACAGGTTGGGCTCGAAGCCATATACGACAAAGACCACGAGCAGTGGCTGCCGTCCCTGTTTCAGCATCATTATAATGTGGTTAGCTCATCAACATGAGAATTGTCGGGACCACCCTCACCGTGTCTGTGATGATTTCTGCAGTTATAGTCTCTTCGTCTAAACTGTGTCGTGCAGATCAAGTCTGGGGTACGGTTAAACTGTCAACCCCAATAACTTGACTCCGGTTAGTTTCGATCAATCTTTAGTCAATAAATGTTGGACTTCTTCCAACATACTCTGCACAGAGTTTTTACTAAAGACCGAACTAACTCTATGACACTAACTCCCATTGACCGGGAGAGACGAATCCTCTCTTGGTCATTACTCGCCTCGTACGTTTCAAGTGACACCCAATCAAAAGACCTTTCGACAGGCATTGCCTCGAAGCTAGGTCAGTTGATATAAGTGGCACCGTTCACGCACAGGTTTGTCAAAATGACCTCAAGTCAAAAGACCAACTATCCTATCATCACTCAGAGTTATCACTGACAGATTGGTCAATATAACCATATGATAACTCTAGTGGATCGTTCAGTGAACTCATTCTAATGAGCACCTGTGTTTCGTCTTCGACTTCGCCAAGTCAAGCGATCATGAGATCATCGCCACCGCTAAACGGTGAAGACTAAGACACAATGGTCTATCCGATGTTTCGATATCCTTGTCTCGAAACATCTACGACCACGAACCATTTCAGACTTATGCTACAGACGGTCAAACGTTTCTCCATGATCGAGATACTCATCTCGATACCCGTTTGACCTTGCATAAAGTCTCAGGACTTTACCTAAGTTGATATCTAATGTTAACTACATTACAATATAACTTAGATAAATTATTACCAAACAGCTTACTGTTATTTCGAACAAGATGTTTGTGCTATTCACACAGGAATAAATGGCCTCGAGGGCATAATATTCCTACAGTACCATGGTCTTCCCAACATGTCCATTGATAGCTTCGAGGACCTCTCCCAGCAGTTCTGCAAACAATTAATGGCCGGACGTCAGGTAAAGCCGGACTCAGAGCTCCTGTTTAATGTGGTGCAAGGTCCCGGCGAACCCCTGAGGAGCTACATGCGTCGATTCAATGCAGAGCGACTGAATGTGGAGAGTTGTCCCGAGTTGGTCATCAAGACAGCCATGAAGAAGGGGCTCTGCCACAGGGGCCTGAGAAAATCGCTGCACAATGATCCTCCGAAAGACCTCGCCGGTGTCATAGCCCGTGGCAGAACGCTACATGCTGACGGAAGAGGTGCTAGCCGTGGACGATGGAGGCCGCCCCATGGGAACGAGGCGGGGATCCAAGCGCGACGAGAGCGAGCGCCGCGGCCCCGACGAGCATAGTCAAGAGAAGAAGGCCAAAGGGAAGCATCGCAGGGAGGAGCCACGACCCTTCAAGTTGGACGCCACCCCAGAGGCTGTCCTCACGCACGCCCAGAAAGAGGGGCACTTTAGCAGGCCGCCTTCGAGGATGAAGAGGGGCGGAAAGGACGAGGAGAAGTACTGCAAGTATCACAAGGACAACAGCCATGACACTGATGATTGCTGGCACCTGAAGAAGGATATAGAGAAGCTGGTCAGCCGGGGGCACTTAAAGAACTTCGCCGACGACTCGGCCCCCACCCCTGGGGAAGGGACATCCAAGCAAGCAGACAAGGGAAAGAAGGTGAATGTGGTTCAGACGGCCATGCGCATCATCGAGTGAGCTGGCGGGACCGCCAGTCGCCGCCTCGTCAGGGCAAGGCTAGCTTGCCCTCGCCATCTCTGTTTTATGTTTTTCCTCCAAATGTACGCCCGGGTTCGAGGAATGGAAAGAACCGTGTTAGTACAGCTCTTTGTCTTTCACTTTGGCTGGCTAGATGATCGATTGCAGAACAGGCATGAAGCCACCTCTCGGGGAGATCATGTTGGATATGGACGATATGAATACACCCATGAGGGGATGTATGAGGGTATACGGACCTCAGATGTCACGTGCACGAAAGCGTGCACGAAGGGAACCTTTTCTCGTGTGAAAAGGACCACTCGATAAGTGGAAAAAGTCACTTTATTAGTGCATAAAGGCACTTGATAAGTGAATGAAAAAGAGGATAAGTAAATGTGCTAATATAGGCTAATAAGCTTATATTTAGTTATTTCCTACAATAACTACCCCTAAAGCCTATAAATAGGACCCAAGGGTAAGGCATTTACACCATTCCATTCATGCCATAAGTTTGCATAAGGCAACTTATGTTCTTCTTCTCCCTTCCATTAAAATCCTATTCTAAATAGAGATTTAGGCGGTGAAACGCTGCTTCGTTCCTCCGTGACGAAGTACCGACCGTTGTGGCGAATCCGAGGGTGAAGTTCAGAGACTACGGTGCCGCATACGCAAGCGTAAGTCTATGTTATTATTCGATCCTATCGTCGTCATTTTGACAGGATCCTACATTGGTATCAGAGCCATACGGGTTCGCCCCGGTCTAACCGTCGCCCCGGTCTAACCGATGAACGAGGCGTTGTCTTTTTCACGAATGAGTTTCCTACCATTATGGATATGGTAGGAGCGCATCGTGACGGAGAGAATCGCAGCAGTTGTTCTTTTCACGTTAGGGTCTTCTGTCATTATGGATATGGCAGGAACTCTCCGTGACGGGAAGAACTGACCGTTCATCTCGCCAAACTCGCACTCTTCATGGATGCTGAGTCTCCATTCATAGGGAATGTGAACTCTCTTCATGTGGAGCGTGAAGTTTGCGGCCTTAAAAACGCGTTCTCTTCATTTTTTGGCACGCGGTCATTGAAGAAAAAGCGTTTTCTCGACGAACGGGTGCTTCATCGGAGAAGACGGTGGTGGTTATTCTCAACGGAGAAGATGAATTTTTGGTGCATGACCACCATGGCCATATGGGCTATGGAGGCAATGCATCCCCCCTCCCCATGCGGAGGGGGTTGGCTACGGCCAATAACAACCACGGCCACCCCACCGGCGGGGTGTGTGGCCAACCCCATGCAAGGGGGGTGGCCGGCCATGGCCATATGGGCCATGGCCGGCCATGGCCAAAGGGCCATGGTTGGCCATGGCCATGGCCGGCCCCGGCCATGGCCTGGCCGGCTCTGGCCGGCCAAGGCCAGGGGGCCCTGGCCGTGGCCAGGCCAGGGTCAAGGGGCCCTGGCCGTGGCTAGGCCAGGGCCAAGGGGCCCTGGCCGGGAGCCAGGGCCAGGCCAGGGCCCTGTCGGCCCTGGCCGGAGGCCAGGGCCGGCGCCCTGGCCTCAGGCCCGGGCCTGGCAGGCCCTGGCCGGGGGCCAGGGCCAGGCCAGGGGCATGGCCGGCGGCGCCCTGGCCGGACCTGGCCTCTGCCAGGGCCATGGCCGGCCCTGGCAGTGGCCAGGGCCAGGCCGAGGCCTGTCGGCCCTGGCCGAGGCCAGTGCCTGCCGGCCCTGGCCGAGGCCAGTGCCTGCCGGCCCTGGCCGAGGCCAGGGCCCGGCCACTGCCGGCCCCGTCCTCGGCCAGTGCCGAGCCCCGGTTGACCCTGTTTTTGGGGGGAGGCTTGCATGAATGAGACATGCATGGCTAGCCCATACGGGGCCGACAGCAGTTCTCTACGGCAACATTCTCCTGCAGAAGGGGAGCGCCTGGATCCATACGGGAGCCGACGACGATGGCTTGCAGAAAAATCCCCTCAAGGGGGATCCGGCCTTGGCACGGCTACGGATCAATCCCGGCAATGGCCAGGGATTGCCGAATATTTCACTAGTATCACAAGGGTACTAGGTTGAAATATACATTTTGAAAAATACTTTTGAAACCCACGTTTTCAAAATACGTTTTCAAAAATCGCTTTTTCTGCTGCAAGTACTTTAAGAGTACTATCGTTTGATAAATGAGGGGGAAATATTGAAAGTTGTTCTAGATGGTGATTGGAATCGTAGAGACCTTTTCGATTCTTGAGCAACATCTTCAATATTTTCCGAAAGTAACTTATCAAATGTTAAAAATATCATTTCAAGTGGGATTTTTTCTAAGTGGGAGTGATATCTATGTATAAGAAATTTTATGCAATGATTTTTGATCGAACCTTCGGTTTTGTGTCTTTTGCAGCATTTTAAAGCTAAAATGTCTTCTGCCGCTAAGAACATCGTCGCTGAGTTGAACAGAGGTGAAAAACTCAACGGCGATAATTACAAACTATGGTCCATCAAGATACAATACGTTCTAGAGGAGCAAGACGTGCTCGAAACTCTAAAGAACGTAATGATTGAACCCGAGTTGGACACTATGGCCCAACACAGACGAGACAAGGAAGCTTTTGATGCTTGGTCTCGGAAGAACAAGATAGCTCGCATTACGTTATCTTCCGAGAGCATGACCTAGCCATGGACATATGGTCCAAGCTTAAGGAGAAGTTTGGTGGCACCTCGGTGTCCAAACTTCGTTCTTTAACTATAAGATTTGATTCATATAAGAAACGTCCAGATCATTCCATGGGGAAACATCTGTGACATATGGCGAATCTAATCTCAGAGTTAAAGGATGCAGGTCATGTGCTCACTGATGAGCAACAAATCCAAGCAGTCATACATTCCCTATCAAGTGGGTGGGACCAAATGAAGATGCATCTCACTCATAATGAGAGCATCAAGAACTTCAATGATGTTTCAAAGCACCTCGAGTTAGAGGAAGAGCGGCTTACGGCTGCCAAGCCAAGTGCAGAAGTGCATATGGTTGCTAGTTCCTCACACTGGGGAAAGAAACAGAAAGATCGTTCGAAGTTTACTAATGAACGTAATAAGCAACCGGTGTCTACCAAGAAACCCAAACATAAGGGTGGGCATAAGAAATGGCACAAGAAGAAAGACTTGAAGAGGATCAAGTGCTTCAAGTGCAACAAGTTAGGTCACTATGCCCGTTCTTGTACAGATGGAGGTGACAATGTAACTTGTAATGCTAGTTACATATGTATTTCTAGTTCAATATTTCTTGTAGAATCTAATCCATTTTGGATAATTGATTCAGGTGCCACCGACCACATAGCAAGGGACAGACGGTCCTTCGTGGAGTATCACCGGATACCCCAAGGAACGAAGTGGATCTATGTAGGAAACAACACACGTGTTGAAGTGAAAGGCGTTGGGACTTGCAAGCTCGTCTTGGACAACGGCCGCACTATCCTACTTCATGATGTTCTCTTTGCTCCGGATATTCGAAGGAATATTATTTCTGTGGTCGTTTTAATGGGTCTTGGTTATAGTTGGTTTTTTCATGATTGTAAAGTGGACTTGTCTTGTAATAATACTCTAATTGGTTCTGGGTATGTATTTAAAGGATTTATTGTATTAAATACAATGTATGATTCCTCATTTTGTAATGAAAATTTCCTTGTTGCAAATTCTTCGACTTATGAGTCAGATATAATTTGTTGACACACAAGGCTTGGTCACATTGGACCAACGCGTATGCCGTATAGATAGACTTGCCAAACGTGGCCTTCTATCCAATGTTTCAAAGGTTGATATGTCGACCTGCGAACATTGCCTTGTAGGGAAATCTTGTCGCAAGCCGTTTGGAACCGGCACAAGGGCCGAGGTTCCATTACAGCTTATCCATTCGGGCATATGTGGTCCGATGAATGTCAAGACAAGACGCGGGAAGTCCTATTTCATCACTTTTATTGATGACTTCACCCGATTCGGTCACATCTATTTGATATCCCACAAAAGTGAAGCATTAACCTGCTTTAAAAACTATATGAGTTTGGTGGAAAATCAATTAGATCGTAAGATTAAGGTCTTGCGAACCGATAGAGGCAGTGAATATCAATCCACAAGTTTTAAGGAACTTTGTGATGAAAAGGGCATAGTTCATCAGGTGACTATGCCTTATACTCCTCAACAAAATGGTGTTACAGAAAGGAGGAATATGACTTTAATGGAAATGGTCCGTTCAATGATGGCGCAAGCTAACTTGCCAATCACCTTTTGGGGTGATGCATTATTGACGGCCACTTTCATCTTGAACCGCGTACCCTCGAAATCAGTTAGCTCCACTCCTTACGAGTTGTGGAACCAAAGGTCTCCTGACTTAAACATTTTGAAACCTTGGGGGTGTGCATCCTACGCACATATTTCCTCCCATAAGTATGGAAAACTTGGGCCATGGGGAAGGAAATGTATCTTTATACGATACACAGAAAACTCCAAAGGTAATGTTTTCATTGGTCAGGAAGACAATGGAGGTCTAATTGAATTTGAGTCGAGGGATGTCACTTTCTTGGAAAACGAGTTTACAAGACAGGGCGAGATAAGTCAAGACTTATCTCTATTTGAGATTAATGATCAAGAAGGATTACCTCATTCGAGTGAGAGAATTCTTGGTGAAGATGAAAATATGTTTCAAACTTCACCAATGGATGATACGAATAACGCGAATCCTATTCCATACGGGAATAATGATCCAAGTGGGAGCATTTCTAACGACATTCCAAGTAGGAGTGATATTAGAATTGATCTAAATTCGAGTCAACAAGGACTTGAAGAATCTCAAATACGACGTAGTAGTCGTACAAGGTTGGCTCATCTAAGATTTGAGGATGAATTTCCGCAAACCTTTATGACTTTACTACAAGATGATGACGAACCTGCTACTTTCAAACATGCCGTATCATGCCCTGTAAAAGACAAATGGATGGAAGCGATGAAGGAGGAGTTGGAATCCATGAAGGTTAACTAAGTCTGGGACTTAGTTGACTTACCCAGAGGACGTAGAGCTATTGGGAACAAATGGGTTCTTAAGATCAAGCATAAGGCTGATGGCTCTATAGACAGATATAAAGCTCGCCTTGTTGCGAAAGGTTTTACGCAACAGGAAGGGATAGACTACGAAGAGACCTTCTCACCTGTTGTTCGTTTTACCTCGATTCGCCTGATTCTGGCTATGGTAGCTTGCTTAGACCTCGAATTACATCAGATGGATGTAAAGACTGCCTTTCTCAATGGAGAATTGGACGAGGAGATCTATATGGAACAACCAACAGGGTTCGTAAAAGAAGGAAACGAACATAAGGTTTGTAAACTTCGTAAGTCCATATATGGTCTTAAACAATCCTCGAGGCAATGGTATATACGATTTCAAGAAGTTGTCTTATCAAATGGTTTTACCATGCTTGATGAAGATAACTGTGTATATATCAAGAGGATTAAAAGCAAGTATGTTATTATGTCTCTATACGTAGATGACATTTTAATAGCCGAAAATGACAAGGGCTTTGTGATGGATATCAAGGCTTGGATTTCATCAGTTTTTGAGATGAAAGACATGGGAGAAGCCGCATATATCCTTGGAGTTAAGATTTCAAGGAATCGTTCGAAGAAACTTCTTTCTCTTTCACAAGAGACTTATATAAAGAAGGTTCTAGAACGTTTTAATATGCAGGACTGCAAGTCCATTGATACTCCTATAAGCAAATGCGATAATTTATGTCTGAAATCGTGTCCAAAGAACCAAAAGGAAATGGAAATTTTGGAAAAAGTTCCATATTCCAGTGCAGTTGGTAGTCTTATGTACGCTATAATGTGTACAAGACCGGACATCTGTTTTACCGTTGGAATGGTAAGTCGTTACCAATCCAATTCAGGGCAAGTACACTAGAAAGCAGTTAAGAGGATAATGTGGTATCTTAAAGGAACTATGGACTATGCTTTATGCTATCAAGGAGATGCCTTGAGGCTCGAAGGCTACACTGATGTTGATTGGGCGGGTGATCTCGATGAGCGACGATCGACCTCAGGATATGTTTTTCTACTTGGATCTGGTGCAATATCCTGGAGTAGCAAGAAACAATCCTGCATCGCACTTTCAACTATGGAAGCCGAGTTTGTAGCATTTAGCATGGCAGTCCAAGAGGCTGTTTTGCTTAGGAAATTATTAGACAGGCTAATTGATGCAAGTGACTTAGGTGCTGTACCAATACACATCGACAGTCAAGCATCTATAACCTTTGTCAAAGATCCAAAATTCCATTGTAAGACCAAACACATTGATATCCGCTACAAGTTTGCAGAAGACTATGATAAGACCAAGAAGGTAGACATAAGGTACATTTCTACGCATGAGATGATAGCGGATCCGCTTACGAAGGCGATCCCCAGAGATGTGTTTTACAAACACTTATCATCTCAAGGATTGCGTAAGAGCTGAGTTGTACAAATATAAATTCCCATGTCTGTAAAAGATCAAATTTAATAAAAGAATAAGTTCTTTTTCAACATTGCATATGAATTTCAAGAAAATGTTTGTGTACATTTTAAAATCTCAGCTATATTTTCTAGTATGTCGGACAGATTGAGGTTGGCTCTCTCACATGAGCAACCGCCTTTATTATATCAGACGGATAAAATAAAGATGAGACCTGTTTAAAGTCAAAATCATCAGACGGATGATTTAGAGTCATGACTTAAACAAAATGGTCGTATGAAAGATCTGCATCATATGGATGCTTACAAAAGATCTAAAAGGATTCTTAAATCCTATCTGTCTTATGCGGGATGTGGGTCCAGAAGATTATTTGAGTAGTAAAAGGAACTCAAAATCAGACATTGTGGTGTCTGATCATCATCCTTACAACATCATTAAGATATACGCTCCCTGGGAAAGGAGTGATGTTGTAATACGTATTCATACTACGTATGTATTTTGACCATTGGTTTAGAATAGTAATTGTGTTTACTATTATGTGAGACCCAAAGACCACATGGGTCTTAACTTATTACCCTTATGGACTCTAATTGGTTCCTTTAGGTTTGACTGGGTGATTGCTATCTTAGCATGTTGCTTATGGACTATGGTCAATTCGGTCCGGCGGGGCATGTTAGAAAAGCAAGTCAAGTCAAGATCAAAAGGATCACAAGAAGAGGAAGATTAATTTCATATTCACATTTGGACTTTAGAGATTCAAAGCTGGCCAGCCAATTGTAATCCAGATGGGATTCAATTGTTGAATATAAAGTATAAGAAATGTGAAGAAATAATCTAGGGTAAAGCATGCGTTGATCTACTCAACTTTGCACCTCGAGGAGTGTTGTGTATCTCTAACAAGTGCACAACAGCGGACTCTATGCTCATGACGGTCACATGGCCTATTTCTCGGTATGACAAACAGAGGAGTTAAAGGAAAAGATGTTTCCTTACAATCCCCTCAAGTGTGAGTGGGAGATGTTGGATATGGACGACATGAATACACCCATGAGGGGATGTATGAGGGTATACGGACCTCAGATGTCGTGTGCACAAAAGCGTGCACGAAGGGAACCTTTTGTCGTGTGAAAAGGACCACTCGATAAGTGGAAAAAGTCACTTTATAAGTGCATAAAGGCACTTGATAAGTGAATGAAGAAGAGGATAAGTAAATGTGCTAATATAGGTTAATAAGCTTATATTTAGTTATTTCCTACAATAACTACCCCTAAAGCCTATAAATAGGACCCAAGGGTAAGGCATTTACACCATTCCATCCATGCCATAAGTTTGCATAAGGGAACTTATGTTCTTCTTCTCCCTTCCATTAAAATCCTATTCTAAATAGAGATTTAGGCGGTGAAACGCTGCTTCGATCCTCCGTGACGAAGTACTGACCGTTGTGGCGAATCCGAGGGTGAAGTTCAGAGACTATGGTGCCGCATACGCAAGCGTAAGTCTATGTTATTATTTGATCCTAACGTCGTCGTTTTGACAGGATCCTACATATCAACGAAATGATCGACCATAAGGCTGGGGGCAACTCCCCCAGCAGGCCGATGGTCGAGCCCATCCGTAAGGCTGGGGGCAACTCCCCCAGCAGGCGAGAACGTTGATTGGTTATAAGCCGAGGGGTAGCTCCCCCGCAGACCAATCGACCCGACCGACCATAAGGCTGGGGCAACTCCCCCAGCAGGCCGATCACTAAGCCCGTCCGTAAAGCTGGGGGCAACTCTCCCAGCAGGCAGGAACGTCGATTGGTTATAAGCCGAGGGGTAGCTCTCCCACAGACCAATCGACCCGACCGACCATAAGGCTAAGGCAACTCCCCCAGCAGGCCGATCACCAAGCCTGTCCGTAAGGCTGGGGGCAACTCCCTCAGCAGGCGAGAATGTCGATTAGTTATAAGCCGAGGGGTAGTTCCCCATAGACCAGTCGACTTGACCGACCATAAGGCTGGGAACAACTCCCCCCGGCAGGTCGATTACCGAGCCCGTTCGTAAGGCTGGGGGCAACTCCCCCAGCAGACGGGGACATCGATTGATTATAAGTTGAGGGGTAGCTCCCCCCGCCGACCAACCGATCCACCCGACCATAAGGCTGGGAACAACTCCCCTAGCAGGTCGATCATCGAGCCCGTTCGTAAGGCTGGGGGCAACTCCCCTAGCAGACGGTGACATCGATTGGTTATAAGCCGAGGGGTAGCTCCCCCCGCCGACCAACCGATCCGACCGACTATAAGGCTGGGAGCAACTCCCCCAGTAGGTCGATCGCCGAGCCCATCCGTAAGGATGGGGGCAACTCCCCTAGCAGGCAGGACCACCGGTTGATCATAAGCTGAGAGATAGCTCCCCACACGGACCAGCCGACTTGATCAACTAAAAGGTAAGGGGCAACTCCCCCAGCGGGTCTGAACGTCAGATGGGTATAATCTAGGGGACGGTATCCCTTGCGGCCCGAAGGATCCCGTCAACCTAGGGACCGGAGGCGATTCCTCCCGCAGGCCGAGCCCCCCAACTGGCCATGAGACTAGAGGCAATCCCACAGTGTGCAAGACGGTTGCTCGAATGCCCCAAGTATCACAAATGAGTGAAAAGCCACAGCGGGTCGGCTGAGAGCACCTCCAAGACCCCAGTCTATGGGGCCAACGGGCCCAGAGTCACGAAGACCCTTCACACTCGCCACGAGTGATAAAGGGATGCCAGCGAATCATAGAATTCACGACTAGGTCAAACACAACAAAAGATCAAAGAGACCGAAAGCCCCCACCCTCAACAAAGCAGAAAACCCCGACGACAAAAAAATGGCGACAAGTACATAGACCGACAAAGAAGCTTTATACATAAATTGTTCGAAGTTACAAGCCAAAAAGGGGAGGGGAACAAAATAGAGAAGGGCCGCCTAAGGCCCCGGGGCACGGGAGGAAGCGTCCTCTGGAACCGTGCCCTGCTCGGAGCGTGGGGGATCTGCGGGACCAGCCGAGGGTGGGAGCGGTTGCCGGGCGTGCTCCGCAAACTGTCGGAAGGAGTCTCGGAAAACGTCAATAATCCGGGACGTGATCCTTGGCCTCAGGACCCCGTCGACGCCCCTCTCCACCTTCTCGACGAACCGGGTCATCTGACGCAGGTCTGCCAGCTCATTCCAGAGATCTTCCCTCTCCCGGTGGAATGCCTCTTCCGCCTCTTGGGCCGACCTCTGAGCGTCGGACAGTGCCCCCTGGAGGTCCAGCACCTGGGAGGCAAGCTCATCCACATGGCGTTGAATTTGTCGAGCCTCCATACCTGCCTCTTGGGCGGCCACTTCGGCCGCCCCGGCCCTCGAACACTCCTGAGCCGAGGACTCCTTGAGGTCTTTCGCCTGGGCCGCCCGACGTTGTGCCTCGACGGCCATCATAATGGCCTACAAAGAGAAATAAATTATGCTAAGAAGAATCAAGAGACAGGTTTGAGAGCAGCAAGGCGGCCAAACCTGTTGAAGTTGCAAGACTAAGGAGTTCGACAGTTTGTCAAAAGGAGCTCTCTCCAGGAGAGAGCGGTCCCTCGGGAGGACGGAGCTGTGCGCCAACTGGTTGGCCACGGCCCGGTCGACAAATACAGAGTCCCCAGGCGTGACCTCGGGGCCAACTAGGAGGGTCGCCAGCTTGCCACTGGCTCCCACCAAGGATGGCTCGGCCGAAGCTTCAGGGGCGGCCACCAGGACCAACGGGAGGGTTTCGCCCGAGGCAACAGAAGCCCCGGGAGCCACCGGAGGGCGGGCTTCCCCGCACTCCTTCCTCATCTTCCTCTCGATGGGCCCAACGAACGTCGGTGGAGTGCTTGCGCCCCACACCGTGACCATCGGCGGACATACAAGGGGCCAACCCGGCTCCCTCGTTGCTCCCATCTGCTGGGACAAAGCGCGGGGAGGGGGGGTTCGGCCCCTGTAACCTCCGTCGTGGGGAGATCCGTCGCAGCCAAGGGGAGCGACGCGTCCACGACAATGGGCTACACCCTTTCTACCGCAGGCTCAGCCTGATGCACCTCCTCCTCAACCGTGCGGCGGGGCGCCTGGCCTGAAGGGTTCCCTCGGCTTCGACCGGATCCCCGATGGATGAGCTCATCGACATTGCAGGTAAACTCACGCCCATCCATCTCTACAGAAGGAAAGAAGATCAGTGTAAGCAATAGGGAAAGCAGAAAGAAAAGAAGTGCCTACCGGGAGACCACATGACGGCCTTAAGAAGAAGGTCGTCTAGCAGAGGCCAGACCGACCTCTCCTCCAAGGGAAGAAACGACAGAAGCCGGACAGCGGCCTGGTCAGCCTCAGAGAGCGTCTGATCGCTTCTGGGCGTACACCCAAAAGAGCGACCGTGTAGTTTTACCGCAAGCGCACGGTGTAGCGGTGAGCGGGTATCAAACACAGGGAGGACGTATGACAGTGCCTTCTCCGAACAACCTGGCTATAAGGACAGAAGAGTAGGAATTTGCCTTTCAGTGATGCTGTCACAATCGTCAGACAAAGTATAGAGATATAAAATCAAATAAAGACGCCTAGGGAATAGGGAATCCCCGCTACTCACCGTATCTCGTCAATGTGATTCATTGGTATCACAATTGCTAGAGTAGAATTTCGGATGAACTAGTTGCAACTGAATGTAAAACCTAGCTCACGCTCTCGCGCTGTTGTCGGTCTATAGCAAACCTAGGCTCGGGTCCAATCTCTTGCAAACCCTAGCCTAGGCAAGCTAGCATTAGGATCAACGTCATCGTCCAATCGCATCCCGAGCCCACTCTCGTGCAAACTCGGGCTGCGACCTAGGTTGGGATAGTTCCTACCCGTCCAATCTCTTGCAAACGGGTATCGGTATAGAATCACAACCGAGAACCCTAGTATCGGTCCAATCTCTTGCAAACCGATACTACGGAAACTCAATTTCAAACCAATTCGGATTTCTAGGGTTTCCTATCGAATTGGGATCCAATCTCTTGCAAATCCCAATCGATATGAACACCTAGATATCCGTGTTATATCGATCCCAAACTAACCCTAATAGCAATTCTAGCAATAGTTCTACCAAATCATCACAAATCGGAAATTGGGCTCGTAGGGTTCATCCCCACGCCCTAAGACGTAATGACTACTCACAAATCATTTCACAAATAGAAGAATAATCAATTGAAATAGCAATAGAATTCATGGCAATATTCAAATAAGCAATAAAAATAAGATTTTTATTGAAGAGGGAGACAAACCAATGTAGTTCTTCAAGAATCCAACAAAATAAACCTTTTCTCTCCTCTCCAATCACAAGAATCAAAACCTAAAAAGTTTAATCTAAAAAGCCTGCCAAAAAGTAAGGAGAAAGATCCCTAACCTAGGTTAGAATCAGGGGTTAAATACCCCCCAAAACTGCCCAAAAAACCGTGGCCAAAATGCCCCTGCGCCTCTTCAAATTCGCGTTTTCAGCTACAGGCGCGCGGCTTACTCGGCCGAGTGACGAAAGTCGCTCGGCCGAGTGAGAGACCCTGAGAATTTCCACTAAGTCCGGGGTCTTGGGGGTCTTCACTTCGGGCGTCGCTCGGCCGAGTGAGTTGTCATCACTTGGCCGATGGGCTTCTATTCACTCGGGTGGTCGGCAATTGCCACTCGGCCGAGTGGGTCTTCTGATGCTCAGACTGACGAAAAACAGTAAGTTGGGAGTTTTTGATGGGCGTCGTCTGAGTGCCACTCGGGCGGACGGGGTTTCGTCACTCGGCCGATGTGGCTTCTGATGCTCGGCCGAGTGCACGCCTGGAGCGTGTCTGATCTGGCCGGTCGAGCGGGGTCTCGCTGATCGGCTGAGTGACTCCTTCACTCGGCCGAGTGAGACACTAAAAATGCCCATTCTGAGTGTTTTTGCCACCTCGTCGCTCCTACGATGTTCTTTCTTCTTCCGCTCCTCTCCAATCTGAAAATACCCCTCAGGGAAGTCGTCGGTGACACTCCGGAGTAGGTGTATCTCGGAATCGCTCCAAATCGCTCCAAATCTCCTGAAATACGACAAAAACAACAAATCGTGAAAAGTATCGCAATATTGTCGATAAATCGTGAAAAAACGTGATTTGAGCGATCTAAATGGCATGCAATCATGCGGAAAAAAGGTGTAAAATGTGGAGTGATCAAAATCCCCCAAGCTTACCTCTTACTCGTCCTCGAGGAAGATAAGTAAAAGGCGAACCCGGTGGATTCAGAAAATGAAAACGATGGAAAAACGGAAAACGAGAAACGAAGAAGAAAGAAGAAAGCGAAGAGTGAAGCTGCTAGATCATTTTTCTCAGGACGTGGGTTTTGCTTACTCATATAGCATGCACCGAACGTAGAACACATGTCAAAGACTTTTATTTCGATATCATAGCATAATGGTGCAAATAGAAATAGAAAACCCAAAAATATTGATATAGCATGAAAAATGGAATAATTCTAAAATTAACATCGTCTGAATCATTTAAAGCGGTATACAATATCGCAGATCACACACTTTTCAATTGAATGCTTTCTATGAGGAGTATAGGAATATCACGCAATAGAATAGAAAGAATAGAAAAGCGTGGATTTCATGAAATGAGTGCTAGGCATAGATTTCTGGATTTCGTGAAGCTAAAACAATCTCACCGAGTATAGAATATTACTTAGCCTAGGTTGTCGTGCACCGTCAAGTAGTCACTCTCTCACACATCATTGGATTCTCCCCCCCCCCCCAAGCTTATCTATAAGCGTGGTGGCATAAAAACAATATTTACATCCCCATTTTTATGAAGCTCCAAAAGTAATAAAAAACAAAAAGGGGGAAGAAAGAGAGAGAACATGAGATGGGATCGTTTATTGAGATTCTTTTCTCTTTTCTTTTCTTTTTTTTTCTTTTTTTAATAGCATATATACACAATGATCCCAAATCAAAGAGAAAGAAGGATATACAAGAATTTTTTCTTTTTCTTTTCGGTTTTGGGAAATTTGGAGCTAGGAATTTAATAACGGGGGAAATGCCATATATTAGAATCGCTAAGGGGAGATTCACCAATGATTTTAAAATAGAGAATTAATGTTCAAGATATGTGGAGAAAGAAATAAATATGTCTCTCAGTTCACTCTATAAGACGTGCACGACAACTTCAGCAGGGTAATCTAATCTACTCAGTTTCGATCATAAAAAAGCAAAACTAATCCAGATTTATCATAGCTAACATCATTCAATCATCCTGAAGTGAAGTGCACAAATCATGCAAATAGAAGTGATATAGGGAAAGAAAACGGTACTCCAGATATAAGCATTCAATGCGTGAATCTTGGTGTGTTTTCTGTGATAGCATACATATGAATATTCAGACTCAGCTAATAATAAAATTTCATCCATTTTCATACGAAAAAAGTGCGAGTTACTATCTCTAAATGCAAGGCAAATCACAGCATATGATATCAGAAATAAAATCTAAGACATGAAAAATATAGCATGCATATAGAGAAAGCTAACTCCACGTCATCTTCATCATAGAAAAATCATCTCTAGCATGAGATGAAAGAAGCAAAAGATAAAAAGGGAAAATGAAACTAATTACAATGTAGCACACAAAGAAAATAAGAAAAACGTGATGCATGGTAAAAAAAGAAAAAGTGATGAAAATGAGTGCAAATGCGGAAAATGGCGTGAAAAAACTAAAAATAAAGGTGGTAAATCGAAAAGAACGTGAGAACTCACTCCCCCAAGCTAAAGTGCACGGTGTCCTCAATGTGCGAAGTGTGGCACACCAAGAGACGTGCAATGTGAGGGGAAGGTGAGGATGCATGCATGAGGAAAAAAGAAAATAAAAATAACGAAATGAAAAATATGATGCGGACATGATGCATGCAGATATAGGAGTGAATCAGATATAAGAGTGTGACACCAAAAATCTCTCCCTCTCTCCCAAAAATGATATAGAAAGATATGAGCAAAATGTGGACCCAAAAACAGTGAGGGGAGGGGGGTGGGCAAAAATCATCAGGACCGAGCAGAGACGGGCAGCATGACGGCAAAAAAGATCAATGGCATCAAGGGTGCCTAAGAGGGTGGGGCTGCGCCGTCTCCGTCCTGAGGCGGAGGAGGAGGTGGTGGTCGCTGGGGAACAGTCTGCGGGGTGGGTGTGGGTGTGGGTGTGGAAGCAGGCTGGGTGTGTGTAGGAGTGGGGGTGTGTACCTGCTGGGTGGGTGTGGGTACGCGAGGAAGCCGCTCGAGAATCTGAGTGAGGTAATAGTGAATGCCCGGAAGTAGGTCGAAGCGGCTGGACATAGCGGTGACGGTGGCAGACATGGTCCTGAGGTCACCTCTGAGGCCACTCACCGCCCCCTCGAGAGCACGAATGCTCTGAAGTACAGTGTCAGGGGGAGGTGGTGCAGAGGGACGCACCTGTCTGTGCTATGCAGGACGGGGCTGGCGGACTCGGGTTGTGTAGTGGATGGGCTCAGCAGGCATGTGGAGGAAGGGTGCTGTGCTCACAAGTGTGGGCCTAGCCTCAATGTGAGGCTGGGGCGCAGGCTGGTGTGAGGTGGAAGCAGCAGCAACAGAAGTGGAGTATAAAAGTGGCGACGAGGCGGTCAGAGAGGTCGGTGACACAGACGTGGGAACAGACGTCACGACACTCTCGGAAAAAACGGCTGCGGTGGAGACAGAGGTGACAACCACGGTCTCCATGACAGCAGCAAAAGAGGGCTCTCCGTTCTCAACAATAGTGGGTGTGCGCTCGGGTAGGGCGGAGGAAAGGGGCTCAACGGACAGAGGGCCAGCTGTGGTGGGAGTGGTGGTGGGCGTGGAGGTAGTGGAGGTGGTCTCAGCGAGTGTACTCCCGACACCGACAGAAGTGTGGACAGAGGTGTCGGGAGCAGCAGAAATATCAGGCTGCTGAGGGGCCACGGGGTCAGCGTGTGCAGCGTGGGCCTGCTCAGCCTGCTCGGCCTCCTCGGCCTCAACCACGTAGGCGGCGGGGATCAGGAGATCCATCGCCGGAAGCCAGTCCACCTGTGCTGGTGCTATCTGTGTGCGAGCTGGGCTCGGAAGGATCATGTAATCAGCACCGAAGGGACCGTGCAACCAAACCCAGTGCCGCTGGCCGTGCGGACGAAGCATCTTCATCCGGGCCATGACGTCTATGGACAGTGAAGTGGGGCCCGGGGCTCGTCGCAGGTCAGCCAGAAGGTCCTCACCGGTCATCAGGGCGAGCAGGGTGATCAGACCGTCGCAACATATCGGTGAGCGAGCGTCCACTGATACGATGATGCGATCCAAAAACCAGCTCGTGATATCAATCACGACGACGGGGACCAACTTGTCACTCTCCCTAACTAGAGCTCTGGGGCGCGTCATCGCATAGAGCATATAAAGCTCTGGCGTGGACATCGTCCCCGGCTCATACCTCGCCAAAAAGGTAGTCGCCATAAGGCGCTGAGCTATGCGGAGGCAGGGGTGGACGATGGCCGAGGCCTTGGCCCTACTAGGGTCAAAGGCAGCTGGTAAACCCATGATCCGGGCCCAGAAAGCGTGGGAATTGAAGGAAGGTGGGGGAATGTGAGTGGGGGCGTAACCACGGTCGGCCCCGGTGACATCGGACCACGAAAAGAATGCTCTCATCATACCGAGAGTGACCTGGCACTCTCGGTCCATGAACCTAAATGAGCATCCCTCGTCGGTCCGGGCAATAGAACTAAGCACCTCAAGTGTCGGACGGACGAAGGTGTCCGCCGACACCTGGAAAAAATCTCGCCAACCCACGTTGTCATACAATGTGAGCATCCCCTCGAGTACCCCCAGGCGTCCTAGGTCTGCAAAGTGTGCGAACCTGGAGGGTACAATCGAGCGCTGGGAAGTGCTCTTAAAAACGACGCGGTGTGCGTCGTCCCGGAACATAATCCCCAGCAGCCCGACAAGTGGAGCCGGTGGTGGCAGTGGGTCGGTAGGGAGTGGCTGTGCGGGGTGAACGGGCTCTGTAGGCTGTGCGGGGTGTGCGGGGGCTGCAGGCTGTGCGGGGTGAACGGGGTGTGGTGGTGTAGGCGGAGGAGAGTCCTCCACCTCGTGGGAGGGGCCGGTCTCATCAGGCCGCTTCCGCTTGGCGGAAGCTCTCCTGGTGCGAGGCTGTGTCCGGGGCGGCATGTGGGCCCCGGGTGCTCACCAAAAGTAGTAAAAATACAGCATGCAAAAATAAATGGAACGAGTATACCGTGACACGCCGCGAGAGAAAAGAAGTGGATGCGTGCGAAGACGACGCCTCCACGAAGCCAAAATCGCTCCCCGGAAGCACCCATGGGCTCCCCTAAGCTCCACAATATACCCGGAGCTCGGCCGGCGGTGGGATCGCCGGCGGCGACTCGGGCGAAGGAGCAGCGGCCTCGGCCTGAGGTAGGCGGCTGATCGCTCCAAAATGTAACCCAAAAGGGCGACCGTGTAGTTTTACCGCAAGCGCACGGTGTAGTGGTGAGCGGGTTATCGAACACAGGGAGGACGAATGATAGTGCCTGCTCCGAACAACCTGGCTATAGGATAAGAAAAGAGGGAATTTGCCTTGCGACGATCCTGTCACAATCGTCAGGCAAAGTATGGATATATAAAATCAAATAAAGACGCCTAGGGAATAGGGAATCCCCGCTACTCACCGTATCTCGTCAATGTGATTCATTGGTATCACAATTGCTAGGGTAGGATTTCGGATGAACTAGTTGCAACTGAATGTAAAACCTAGCTCACGCTCTCGCGCTGTTACCGGTCTATAGCTAACCTAGGTTTGGGTCCAATCTCTTGCAAACCCTAGCCTAGGCAAGCTAGCATTAGGATCAACATCATCGTTCAATTGCGTCCCGAGCCCACTCTCGTGCAAACTCGGGCCACGACCTAGGTTGGGATAGTTCCTACCCATCCAATCTCTTGCAAACGGGTATCGGTATGGAATTGCAACCGAGAACCCTAGTATCGGTCCAATCTCTTGCAAACCGATACTACGGAATCTCAATTTCAACCCAATTCAGATTTCTAGGGTTTCCTATCGAATTGGGATCCAATCTCTTGCAAATCCCAATCGATATGAACACCTAGCTATCCGTAATAAATCGATCCCAAACTAACCCTAATAGCAATTCTAGCAATAGTTCTACCAAATCATCACAAATCGGAAATTGGGCTCGTAGGGTTCATCCCCACGCCCCAAGACGTTAGGACTACTCACAATTCATATCACAAAAGCAAGAATAATCAATTGAAATAGCAATAGAATTCATCACAATATTCAAATAAGCAATAAAAATGAGATTTTTAATGAAGAGGGAGACAAACCAATAGAGTTCTCCAAGAATCCAACAAAAATAAACTTTTCTCTCCCCTCCAATCACAAGAATCAAAAGCTAAAAAGTTTAATCTAAAAAGCTGCAAAAAGCAAGGGAAAAAAGCTCTCTAACCTAGGTTAAAAACTGGGGTTAAATACCCCCCAAAACTGCCCAAAAATCCGTGACCAAAATGCCCTTGCACAGCCTGGAAATCGCAATTTACGCTACAGGCAGCGCGGCTCACTCGGCCGAGTGACAAAAGTCGCTCGGCCGAGTGAGAAACCCTGAGAATTTCCAGTAAGTCTGGGGTCTTGGGGGTCTTCACTTCGGGCGTCGCTCGGCCGAGTGAGTTGTCGTCACTCGGCCGATGGCTTCTATTCACTCGGGCGGTCGGCAATTTCCACTCGGCCGAGTGGGTCTTCTGATGCTCAGGCAGACAAAAAACAGTAAGTTGGCTCTTTTTGATGGGCGTCGTCTGAGTGCCACTCGGGCGGACGGGGTTTCGTCACTCGGTCAATGTGGCTTCTGATGCTCGGCCGAGTGCACACTTGAAGTGTGTCCGATCTGGTCGGCCGAGCGGGGTCTCGCTGGTCGGCCGAGTGACTCCTTCACTCGGCCGAGTGAGACACCAAAAATGCCCATTCTGATTGTTTTTGCCCCCTCGTCGCTCCTACGACGTTCCTTCTTCTTCCGCTCCTCTCCAATAGCTAAATACCCCTCGGGGAAGTCGTCGGCGACACTCTGGAGTAGGTGTATCTCGGGATCACTCCAAATCGCTCTAAATCTCCTGAAATACGACAAAAACAACAAATCGTGAAAAGTATCGCAATATTGTCGATAAATCGCGAAAAGCGTGATTTGAGCGATCTAAATGGCATGCAATCATGCGGAAAAAAGGTGTAAAATATGGAGTGATCAAAATCCCCCAAGCTTACCTCTTACTCGTCCTCGAGGAAGATAAGTAAAAGGCGAACCCGGTGGATTTAGAAAATGAAAACGACGAAAAAAACGAAAAACGAAAAACGAAAAACGAAGAAGAAAGAAGAAAGCGAAGAGGGAAGCTGCTAGATCATTTTCTCAGGACGTGGGTTTTGCTTACTCATATAGAATGCACCGAATGTAAAACACATGTCAAAGACTTTTATTTCGATATCATAGTATAATGGTGCAAATAGGAATAGAAAACCCAAGAATACTGATATAGCATGAAAAACGGAATAATTCTAAAATTAACATCGTCTGAATCATTTAAAGCGGTATACAACATCGCAGATCACACACTTTTCAATTGAACGCTTTCTAAGAGGAGTATAAGAATATCACGCAATAGAATAGAAAGAATAGAAAAGCGTGGATTTCATGAAATGAGTGCTAGGCATAGATTTCTGGATTTCGTGAAGCTAAAACGATCTCACCGAGTATAGAATATTACTTAGCCTAGGTTGTCATGCACTGTCAAGTAGTCACTCTCTCACACATCATTGGATTCCCTCCCCCAAGCTTATCTATAAGCGTGGTGGCATAAAAAACAATATTTACATCCCCATTTTTATGAAGCTCCAAAAGTAATGAAAATAAAAACAAAAAGAGGGAAGAAAGAGAGGAAATATGAGATGGGATCGTTTATTGAGATTCTTTTCTCTTTTCTTTTCTTTTTCTTTTCTTTTTTCTCTTTTTTTTAATAGCATATATACACAATGATCCCAAATCAAAGAGAAATAAGGATATACAAGAATTTTTCTTTTTCTTTTTGGTTTTGGGAAATTTGGAGCTAGGATTTTAATAACGGGGGAAATGCCATATATTAGAATCGCTAAGGGGAGATTCACCAATGATTTTAAAATAGAGAATTGATGTTCAAGATATGTGGAGAAAGAAATAAATATGTCTCTCAGTTCACTCTATAAGACGTGCACGACAACTTCAGCAGGGTAATCTAATCTACTCGGTTTTGATCACAAAAAAGCTAAACTAATCCAGATTTATCATAGCTAACATCATTCAATCATCCTGAAGTGAAGTGTACAAATCATGCAAATAGAAGTGATATAGGAAAAGAAAACGGTACTCCAGATATAAGCATCCAATGCGTGAATCTTGGTGTGTTTTCTGCGATAGCATACATATGAACATTCAGACTCAGCTAATAATAAAATTTCATCCATTTTCATGTGGAAAAAGTGTGGGTTACTATCTCTAAATGCAAGGCAAATCACAGCATAGGATATCAGAAATAAAATCTAAGACATGACAAATATAGCATGCATATAGAGAAAGCTAACTCCACGTCATCATCATCACAGAAAAGTCATCTCTAGCATGAGATGAAAAAGAAATAAAGATAAAGAGGGAAAATAAAGCTATTTACAATGCAGCACACGAAGAAAATAAGAAAAACGTGATGCATGGTAAAATAAAAGAAAAAGTGATGAGAGTGAGTGCAAATGCGGAAAATGGCGTGAAAAAACTAAAAATAAAGGTGGTAAATCGAAAAGAACGTAAGAACTCACTCCCCCAAGCTAAAGTGCACAGTGTCCTCAATGTGCGAAGTGTGGCACACCGAGAGACGTGTAATGTGAGGGGAAGGTGAGGATGCATGCATGAGGAAAAAGAAAATAAAAATAACGAAATGAAAAATATGATGCGGACATGATGCATGCAGATATAGGAGTGAATCAGATATAAAAGTGTGACACCAAAAACTCTCCCTCTCGCCCAAAAATGATATAGAAATATATGAACAATATGCGGACCCAAAAACAGTGAGGGGAGGGGGTGGGCAAAAATCATCAGGTCCAAGCAGAGACGGGCAGCACGACGGCAAAAAGGATCAATGGCATCAAGGGTGCCTAAGAGGGTGGCGCTGCGCCGTCTCCGTCCTGAGGCGGAGGAGGTGGTGGTGGTGGTGGCTGGGGAACAGTCTGCTGAGTGGGTGTGGGAGTGGGTGTGGGTGTGGAAGCAGGCTGTGTGTGTGTAGAAGTGGGGGTGGGTACCTGCTGGGTGGGTGTGGGTACGCGAGGAAGCCGCTCGAGAATCTGAGTGAGGCAATAGTGAATGCCCAGGAGTAGGTCGAAGCGGCTGGCCATAGCGGTGACGGTGGCAGACATGGTCCTAAGGTCGCCTCTGAGGGCACTCACCGCCGCCTCGAGAGCACGAATGCTCTGAAGTACAGTGTCGGGGGTGGTGGTGCAGGCGGACGCACCTGTCTGTGCTGTGCAGGACGGGGCTGGCGGACTCGGGTCGTGTAGTGGATAGGCTCAGCAGGCATGTGGAGGAAAGGTGCTGTGCTCACAAGAGTGGGCCTAGCCTCAGTGCGAGGCTGGGCCGCAGGCTGGTATGAGGTGGAAGCAGCAGCAGCGGAAGTGGAGTACAAAAGTGGAGATGAGGCAGCCAGAGAGGTCGGTGACACAGACGTGTGGACAAACGCCACGACACTCTCAGAAAAAACGGCTGCGGTGGAGACAGAGGTGGAAACCACGGTCTCCACGACTGCAGTAAAAGAGGGCTCTCTGCTCTCAACTATAGTCGGTGGGCGCTCGGGCAGGGCGGAGGAAACGGGCTCAACTGACAGATGGCCAGCGGTGGTGGGAGTGGTGGTGGGCGTGGAGGTAGTAGAGGTGGGCTCAGCGGGGGTACTCCCGACACCGGCAGAAGTGTGGATAGATGTGTCGGGAGCAGCAGAAATATCGGGCTGTTGAGGGGACACTGGGTCGACAGGAGCAGCGGGGTCAGCGGGTGCAGGGTGTGCAGTGTGGGCCTGCTCAGCCTGCTCAGCCTCCTCGGCCTCAAGCACGTAGGCGGTGGGGATCAGGAGATCCATCGCCGGAAGCCAGTCCACCTGTGCTGGTGCTATCTGCGTCCGAGCTGGCTCGGAAGGATCATGTCATCCGCACCGTAGGGGCCGTGCAACCAAACCCAGTGCCGCTGACCATGCGGACATAGCATATTCATCCGGGCCATGACGTCTATGGACAGTGAAGTGGGGCCCGGGGCTCGTCGCACGTCCGGAAAGTCCTCACCGGTCATCAGGGCGAGCAGGGTGATCAGACCGCCGCAACATATCGGTGAGCGAGCGCCCACCGATACGATGATGCGATCCAAAAACCAGCTCGCGATATCAATCACGACGGCGGGGACCAACGCGTCACCCTCCCTAGATAGAGCTCTGGGGCGCGTCATCGCGTAGAGCATATAACGCTCCGGCGTGGACATCGTCCCAGGCTCATATCTCGCCAAAAAGGTAGTCGCCATAAGGCGCTGAGCTATGCGGAGGCAAGGGTGGACGATGGCCGAGGCCTTGGCCCTACTAGGGTCGAAGGCAGCAGGTAGACCTGTGATCCGGGCCTAGAAAGCACCGGAATCGAAGGAAGGTGGGGGGATGTGAGTGGGGGCGTAACCACGGTCGGCCCCGGGGACATCGGGCCATGAAAAGAAAGCTCTCATCATACTGAGAGTGACCTGGCACTCTCGGTCCATGAACCTAAACGAGCATCCCTCGTCGGTCCGGGCGATGGAACTAAGCACCTCAAGTGTCGGACGGACGAACGTGTCCGCCGACACCTGGAAGAAATCTCGCCAACCCACGTTGTCATACAACGTGAGCATCCCCTCGAGTACCCCCAGGCGTCCTAGGTCTACAAGGTGTGTGAACCTGGAGGGTACGATCGAGCGCTGGGAAATGCGCTCAAAAACGACGCGGTGTGCATCGTCCCGGAACGTAATCCCCAGCGGCCCGACAAGTGGAGCCGGTGGTGGTGGCTGTGGGACGGCAGGGAGTGGCTGCGCGGGGTGTGCGGGCTCTGCAGGCTGTGCGGGGTGTGCGGGGTGTGCAGGCTGTGCGGCGTGAACAGGGTGTGGTGGTGTAGGCGGAGGAGAGTCCTCCACCTCGTGAGAGGGGCCGGGCTCATCCGGCCGCTTCCGCTTGGCGGAAGCTCTCCTCGACCGTGGTCGTGTCCGGGGCGGCATGTGGGCCTCGGGTGCTCACCAAAAGCAGTAAAAATGCGGCGTGCAAAAATAAATGGAACGAGTATACCGTGACACGCCGTGAGAGCAAGGAAGTGGATGCGTGCGAAGACGACGCCTCCACGAAGCCAAAATCGCTCCACGGAAGCTCCCCTGGGCTCCCCTAAGCTCCCCAATATACCCTGCACATCAAACGAAGATATCAGCGAGTAATATTCAAAATGTATGGGGGGTTAGGGGTATGATGGAGAGATAATGAAGTTGATTTGGTTTTGGGGCTCGTTAAACATATGGATCATCGAAAAATACGCAAAAGATGAGAAATAGGCAAAAAATGAGGATACCGGAGCTCCGCCGGCGAGGTGGTCCCCGGCGGCGACTCGGGCGAGGTGGAGGAGGTGTCGACCGGCGGTGGTCGGCCGAGCGCGGCAGCGGGACGCGAGGTCGGACGAGTGAGGGGGGCTGCGGGCGAGGGAAAATGATCGGTCGCGAGTTTTGGATTTTTTTCTCGCTTCGAAAAACGCGCCGACCCGCTCCCCTTTATATAGGAAAAGTTACGACTCGGCCGAGTGACCACGTCGCTCGGCCGAGTTATCGTAACGGAAATATTTTGAAAAATTCCTCCCCGCAAATGACTCAGCCGAGTGGCCTTGCCATCCTCGGCCGAGTGGAATAAGTCCATTCGGCCGAGTGGCTCAAGCTACTCGGCAAGACTCGCCCTAGGAGCGTATCAGTTTTACTCGGCCGAGTGAAGTTATATACTCGGTCGAGTGGCAATTATACTGAAATCAAGAAAAGAAACAGAGAGTTGGGTACAGCAGACTTCCCTCGTTCGTGAGCCGCTCGGGCGGACGAACTTATGTGCTCGGCCGAGTGACTAGTATACTCGGCCGAGTGAACCCTGTTTTCTGCTGTTTGGCTTCGTTTGGGCTCTAAACTCTGTTTTTCTTCCTCCAGTCGATTTCATCTTTCTCCTAAGCTTTGAGCGCATTCCTGGAGCACTCCTCGTCACCTTGTTCATCCTCCTAATGATAGATATCCCTTTCTCCTCCCCTGTCAAAGAAAAATAGGACCCGTTATCACGAAATTTTTGGGCAAACGACTCAAAACACTAACAATTTCTAAAACAAAAATAAAGGAAAAGTAAAAATAAAGCAATAACCGTCGGGTTGCCTCCCGACAAGCGCTCGTTTAAGGTCGTGAGCTCGACCCCCTTTGATTTTCAATTTAATGCGGGATATTGGGTGCATATGAGATGCACCCGTCAAATTTATTGGGAAGAATGCTTAAATTTGGATGTTGTGGCGGGGCGTTCTTCCTCGGTGCTCCTTTGCCTCGGGTAGTGTTGGGGGGTGACTCCCCCAAGCTTGTGCTTGCTCCGGGCCTCGGCTTCTCTAGTGACACCGATTTTCGTATCGGTGGGGCTTTCCTTAGAGTCTTCATCTTTGAGAGCTTGCAGAGCTCTCGTATCCTCGCGACATCAGCGTCGCCTTCATCAATTTCCATGGAGAGGTCGGGGAAATGCTCCATCTTTTCTTCTTGGCCCAAATCCGACCATTCCTCAAAATCTTCTTTGAATAGAGCGTCGATGGAATGGGGGATCGCCTCCTCAATAACCTCGTCAAGGAGGTCCATATAGTTCAGCTCCTCATGATAAGGCATGTGTTTCATTGCCTTGGGAATATGAAGCTCCACCTCGATGTTGCCGACATTCAATGTTAGAGTCCCTTCACGTACGTCGACAATGACACCGGTGGTGGCGAGGAACGGGCGCCCAAGTATTAGCGACGTATCTCCCTCCTCCTTGACATCCATGATCACGAAGTCACATGGCAAACATATGCCCCCCGGGACTTGTAACGAGATATCCTCTGCGATCCCTACCGGCCTTGTGATCTGACCATCGGCTAGTTGTATCCGCATGTCGGTAGGCTTCAATTTTGTGCCGGTGTTTAGTCTTAGGAACATAGAGAGAGACATGAGGCTAACACTAGCCCCTAAGTCCACTAATGCCTTTTGTAGAGGGACGTCGCCTAGGGTGCAAGGAATTCAGAAACTCCCCGGGTCTTTGAATTTGGCGGGCTCCTTCTCTCTCTTGGTGAACCAAGAACCCTCCTCAGCGAGCATGATTTTCTCCTTCCTCTTTCTTCCCGTGATCAAATCTTTTAGGAACTTGGCGTATGTCGGGATTTCCACGATAGCGTCGAGGAAAGGAATGTTGAGGCTTACCCCTCTCAAATACTCGAGAAACTTGGCTAGCCGTTTCTCCATTTTTGCTCTAGCAAGCCTCTGAGGGAATGGGATCGGTGGCATAAAATGCCTCTCTTCAATCAATTGCTCCGCTCTGGACTTTTCTTCCCTTTGCGGCTCTTTCTCTCTCTCAACTTCAATGGCCGGCTCGCTTGGCTCTACAATCTCCACCACGGGCTCCTCAGTAGGAATCATGACGGGAGTGGTATCCTTCCCGCCTCTCGTAGTAACTGCAACAACGGCGTTGATGTGGCTGGTGTTGCCCCGTGGATTTTGCTCGGGTTGCGCCGGCAACTGTTGACTATTTCGATTTAGCAACGCAAGTTGCTCCGCAATTTGTCCAACGACAGTTGTAAGAGAGTCTTGGCCCGCCTTCAAGGAAGCATTGATCTTCTTCTGCTCGACCATGAACTCCTCCACCTTAGCTTCAAATTCAGATCGTTGTTGAGCTTGTGGAGGGTTTTGATTTCTCCACCCTTGATTGTATCCGGGCGGCCTATAGGGTCCAACTTGTTGCTTAGGTGGGAAATTTTGTTGCGGAGGTCCCCTCGGTGGATAATGTTGTTGTTGTTGTTGTTGTGGTCGAGCTTGTTGAGGTAGTTGTTGCGGCGGATTCAATGCTCCATCATTGTTTGCGTAGGAGAAACCGGGATGGTTTCTTGTGGCCAGATTGGCCCAATATCCTTGGTTCCTCACGACGTATTGAACTTGCTCCAAAGATCCCTCTCCTTGTTCTCCTCCCAAATACATAGCTTGGGATTGGTCTTGCCAATCACACAATTGATTTGTTGGTACGGATGTAGAGGGGGTTCCTTGGGGCTCCGTAATATACTTCTCCAGTCTCTCCACCACCTTGTGGAGAGAATCAAACTTGTTGGTCAGCTCCGCTACGGCCTTTGCCTCATAGATGCTAGATGGCTTCAAGGAGGACGAAGAGTGTCCTCGCTCGTCGCCCCATTGCTGATTGTTTGAGGCCATCTCCTCAATTAGGGCCGTAGCTTCGTCGGGAGTCTTCGATAGGATGGCACCATTTGCCACGGCATCAATAATCTGCTTGGTCCCCGGTTGGAGACCATTGTAGAAGCTATGGACTAGCTCCCAATCTTCAATGCTATGGTGGGGGCACTGATGCTGCAGGTCTTTGAAGCGCTCCCAAGCCTCGTAGAGTGTCTCTTGAGGTCCTTGCTTGAAGGACATGAGAGCACTCCTAATCTTTACCGTCTTGGAAGGCGGATAGAACTTGTGACCGGCGCCCCGCTTGCGTCGCGGCGGCGCGGTGTCGTTTACCGCAAGTTTCATGGTTAGTGTAGGGTGCGGGAATATCGAACTCAGGGAGGCGAGGTTGTGCTTGGGTCAGGTAGGACCTAAATCACCCCGAGGGGCGAGCTAGCCCGAATCGGTAGATGGTTGTCACGAAAGAAAATAAAAGGGTGTGAACGAAAAGAAAGTAAACCCGGGACTTTGGTTTCCAACCCGACGAGAGACTCTCGCCGATACGGCCTACGGGTATGGATAGCGATCGGGATTAGGGTCTAATGGTGAGACGTTGCCTCTGAAAGTGGTACCGGCGTCCCATGGGCCCGATATTCCGGTCGGTGCCCAGGATGATACACCGGACTTCCCGGATTCGATCAGTGGGCACTCCCGTGTCCATTAACACTGATCGATCCCGGGAGCACTAAACCCGCAACGATATCTCCCAACGTCTCATCCTGTCGCTCCCGCGTGCTAGGATTCGGCGTCTACGCTAAGGGCGTGAGCTATGGCTAGGGAGTCAACCGCCAAGTTTATTCCCCCTTGGCCCGACGGTCAAAGGCGGTCTTTTTCCCGTCAATGACAATGAAACACCCCGCGTAACCGTTAGATTCCTACTCCCTATCGATTTCCTAACCCTATGGACGCATCGGGAAGAGCCCCCGAAGGGGTTTCCACCAAAATCCCAGATTTGGGAACTACTCACAAAAATTCATGAAAAAGCAATCTAAATGAAATTTAACCGTTGAAATCATAATCGGACAATTGTAATGCGGAAGTAATAGAGTAATAAAGACAATACTAAAATTTTAGAAAGATCTGAAAACTTACTAAAGAGTAACAATTACAGCCGTCACAAGGAAATAAAACAGTAGAAAAACAGCAACTCTTGTTTCTGGAACCCTAGGGGTTCTATATATAGAACTTCGCATCAACCGATCGGTTGACAAGTCAACCGATCGGTTGATCCGTTACAAATAAATAACAGAAAACGGCGAGTTTTCACCCGATCTCATGAACCGGTCGGGTGAGTTCTTGAGCGACCGGTTGGATCTTGGAGCAGTCGGGTGAACCGATCGGTTCGACGCCCGTGTCTTCAGCTCTTCTTCTTCAGCTACAGATGAAGCGATCGGGTGAGAGTCACCCGTGTTGGGGTTTTGCCGGACCCCCAGAGCTCGGATCCGTATCCGTCCTAAGTCGGACGGACCACGGAGGCACAAAAGCGCAGCGGAAAAACAGAAATCAAAATTTCTAGACTAGCTAAACAATTTAGCTAGGCTCTGGGGAGCCAGAACCCAGCCCGATCTATGCCGACTTGGAGTGGGTCTGACCACTCCAAGAAGGATCTACACTAAGCGACTAATTAAATTACGCTAAAAAAACGCTTAACCACATACCCGGAATCTTGGCCCTGGAGCAGGCAAGATGTACCGCACCGTCTTGAGAAGCTCCTCGTAGCCGAGCCGCGTTGACCCGATCTCCCTGAGCCGCCTCGCACCCTCGCACCGATCCACCCGAGCCGCTTTCGCCTCCGAGCCGATCACACGCGGTAGAAAGTTTCACTTGAGAAGAAACCCGCGTCTTAGACGTCCGGATCAGATCCAAACCCCCTTCGTAGTCGTGCTAGGACTACTCCGGAGAATAGGAAAGTAGAGAGAGAGATTTAGTCGCGGACCGAGCTTGCTCAATAATTTGGAGCTACCCGATCGTTGACTGGTGTGTGTTTCAACGAGGAGAGTGCACCCCTATTTATATAGGGAGTGAGCACTCACCCTCTTGTTGCGGGCAATGTGGGACAATCCACATGAAGAGAAAAGCCAATTAAGCCATTTGGCTTAATTTTAATTTTTAAAGTTAGCCTTTCACAAAGTCAAACTTTAACGAATTAATTCTCCTCACACACTAAACTTCAGACACCAAACAAGCTATCAATCAGAAGAGCTTGGAAAGGTGAACGCGTAGGAACTGACGGTGTCGAATTTCGACTTCGTTTGACCCCTCAAACAATTGCTCAAAGTTTAGCAATTTCCACAAAATTCGTAGCCGTCATTTGGGTTTCAAAAACCCTAATTTTAACTTAAGTTGCGGGCGCGCCCGCTAGGCTTAGCGGGCGCGCCCGCCCAAGGAAGCTAGGGCGGGCCGCCCGCCCGCTGCCGCAGCGGGCCGCGCCCGCTGCCGCAGCGGGCGCTGGCCCGCTGCATGCAGCGGGCCGTGCCCGCTGCATCAGCGGGCGCTGGCCCGCTGCATCAGCGGGCCACGCCCGCTGATGCAGCGGGCCGCGCCCGCTGTGCAGCGGGCGTGCGCCCGTTGCAACCAGCGGGCGTCGCCCGTTTTGCCCTTGCACACGGGCCTCTTGGCCCGGTGGGTCTAACCCACTTCCCCTTGAACTCTTTCTGCGTTTCTGGGCTCGTTTGAGCTCCGATTTGGACGCGGTTTGAACCTGTGTTTAGACCGAGACGATCCCGTCATCCAGGTAACCCTTTCCAACAAGTTTGTTCCTACAAAATTCGTCGTAACTAATTTACAACACGTTTAGTTAACGTTAGCATCTAATGCAACGTTGTGTCCCTATTGCTATTGCGACTAACTTTCACAACTTAACTTGTGAATATCATCAAATGACATTTCTCTCTATTCTATATTCCTATTACTAAGACACGAGTACTACTTGGTGTGAGACCCTACAGCCTGACCTTACTACAGGTTGGGGCTCGAAACCCCTAGACGACGGTCACTACGAGCAGTAGCTGTCGTCCCTGTTTCAGAGTCATCATAACGTGATCGACCCTTTGACAAAAGTATCATTGGGTTTGCATTGGCTGTGTCAGTGATGAATTCCGTTAGCTAAAATCCCTTCGTCAAGACTGTGTTTGATGTTGGTCTAGGGTATGGTTTACTGTCAACCCTATCAGACAACATTTGGTCAGTATACGACGGTCTTTATTGTATACACGTTGTACTACTTGCAACGTACCCCGGCCGAGGATTAACATAAAGACCGTACTGAGCCTATAACACTAACTTCCCTTTAATGGAAGTGACGAATCCCATCTTAGTCACTTACTCACCTAGAGATCTTCTGGTGCAACCCAACCTAAGATCTTTCATCAGGACTGGTCCTCGAAGCTAGATCATGGGTCTAAGCTACACCGTCCGTTCACAGGTTTATACAGATGACTTCAGGTCTTAAGGATCAACTAACCTATCAACACCCTAGAGTTATTAAAGACAGATCATTAAAGTTAACCATTTAATAACTCTAACTTGGTCGTTCAGTGAACTCATTCTCTAATGAGCACCTGTGTCTCGTCTCCGACTTCAGCAAGTCGAATGACTATGAGATCATCATTACCCGAAGGTAAGACGAAGACACAGTGATCTATCCGATGTGTCGATATCCAGTTCTCGACACATCTATGATCACGAACCGTTTTAGACTTACGTTTCTGTTCGGTCTCTTACTTACTCATAATCGAGATCTCATCTAGATATGTAAGGACCTAACTCTAAGTCTATGGATATTATCTAAGTATATTAATACAAGTGTTTTGTACTTAGAATAATACGTACCATATATGGTATTAACAAGACGTATAATCAAGATAAATTGCCTTATGGGCATATATCTTCCTACATCTCCCACTTGCACTTAGGCTATTTATCTCGGTATCTCATGCCGTTATAGCATATCAGTCACTTTGACATTTGATATGGCAAACCTAAGAATGGTTCTACTAATAAGCATCTACAACGAATTTTAATGGATTGAAATTACATCTCTTGATCACACAGGGTTGATCCTTTGGAAAAATGATCTGGATCAATTTTCCTAACTTTGTATAGCTAACAGTTAGCTTATACTATTTAGATGTGGGGTCTAACATTTCCGTAAGTCAGTTCTAGCTCACTCCACTTTACTGTGTCAATATGTCAAGTACATATTTGACACCCTAAGTCTCTATATATATGTGATTAAATCAAAACAATTTTGACTTAATGATTTATATAGAAGATTCATTAAAGTGAAAAATCCTTTTTACTTAGTCCGGAAAAACCGGAACTAAGTATACTTACTTGCTCCCACTGACTTTGAGAATTACCTGGTTAAATTACTTCAACATAATAACTAAATCATATTTAGATTTATGTGCAAAAATAACCTTTTGGTAAGTGCCTTAGATGGAATGTACAAGTGTCAGATTCGGTTTGACGAATGGGTCAAGTCAAGATCGTTTTAAGGAATCTTGACATTGACTCGTTCAATCAAAATGTTCTACACTGTACAAATTCCTTTAACCACATTTAGTATTAACTCTTTTAATAACTAAATGCAGATGATCAAGAATTAATCTTGATGTGCGTATTATTGTGATCGCACACAATTTATACGTCCCCTGGAACCTTTACTTAACTACTGATTGACTTCTAGCTTTTAGTCAGCTCCAAAATCAATATTATCGAAGCAATACACCATTATTCGAAAATATACGCAACCATCACAGAAAAGCCACATCCACAGAATTTGAGCCAATTCAATTTCAATTGTAACAAATGAGACATCCATTCCAAAACAACGGGTTCATAAAAGGAACCTTAATTTGTTTATCAAAAATAAACCTTGAGTGCAAAGCACTCATTCATTGTTTTCGATCCTTAAAGATGATACATTTTATTCAAATAAGAAAAATATCATCTCCATCACGATCAGCGTCTCCAGAAGTCTTTGAGCGGTCCCAGCAGCAACTGTTGCTTTAATTGCCGACCGATCTCCGTACTTCTCCAATCTCCAGTTCTTATCAGCCACCTGTATACAGTACACAGATGTCTATAAGTTTCTCATACTATATGAATGGAAATAATTGTATTTAATTGAATTTTAATTTGTACCTGAGGTAGAGGCATCAGTATGCCCCTTCTTCTTCTCTGCAAGATAGATCTTGCAGTTCCTCTTCCAGTGGCCAATCTTGTGGCAATGGAAGCACTCAGATTTCGACGGGGCCCCTTTGTTCTTCTTCTTCCCATTCTTAGCCTTCGCAGGTTGTGGGACCTGCCTCTTCTTTCCTTTGCCTTTCGGCTGGTCGGAAGTGGCAGAGCCAACAACCAGTGCAGCCGGCTTCTTATGAATCTCCTCAAACTGCCGGAGCATATTGAGGAGACCCGGAAGATCCGTCTCAAGGCTGTTCATTATAAAGCCAGTTATAAAAGGCTTGAAATCGGGAGTCAAAGACTTTAGGATAATGTCCGTGGACATCTCATTGTCCAGGACAAATCCTAACTGGGCAGCGTCCTCCACGTACCCGATCATCTTGATAACATGATCTTGTACGGGTTCCGTCCCCATCTTGGTGCCCCAGAGGTTGCTAGTGGCCTCGAACTTGGCAGCTCTTGATCGCTTGCCATACAACTCTTGTGCGTTGAGGAGCATGCTTTGAACATCCATATGTTCATGCTTCCTCTGCAACTCGTTGGTCATCGAAGCCAGAGTAAGGCACCTGGCCTTCTCTGCATCCCTCTGGTACAATTTGTAGGCTTCCTTTTCCTCGTGGGTCGAATCTTCATCCGGCTTATCTGGAGCGTCCTCGAACAGTACGTATCCTATTCCGGCTAGGGAAAGGACCAACTTGATGTTCCTAAGCCAGTCTTTGTAGTTCGTTCCATCCAGCACGTTCTTCTCAACCATGTATCTAAGTCCCGAATCCATTCTGTATTTTATAGATACTATAGTAAATGTTCGTAGTATAGTTTTAATGGTTTTAATAAAACTATATTCTCCCACTAAATTTATTTAAAGCCATAATAATAAACAATTTATTATAAAATAATATTTGTGAGAGAGGGATCCGACTACCCTGAGTCTGACAACCTTGAGTGTATCTCAACAAGTTGTCCGACTCTGCAGTCGGTAGACGAACTCGTCGTCAATCATATTTACTATGATTCCCTATCGATTTTTACCCCTAGTCATTTGTGATCATGAGTGTGCTCAACCGGATCACAATGGCTAGCCTAGTCGGACCCTTGTTTTCGTGTCTAGCCTGACTTGCCCCTTTGCTCGGTGTATGCACGACGCGCCGGTTTGGGTCAGGTCTTAGACTACATTCTTGGTTAGACTTACGCCGAAGCTCGAGGGATGAGACAACGGTTTTAGTCAGGTTAAGATGTCAATCAAGAAATCGGTTTCTATAAGATTGACATGTCACGGCTTGAGTGTAGCTCAACAACCGGAACATGTTTCTTAAAGTTGCCAACTCCTAAAACAAGGAGGGCTACGATTTATCTTGAACAAGATTATTATCGTATTGACTTAGGTATAGTCGATGGACTTACATAGTCATGAATCGACTCCTTACGGTCCAGCGGACGCGGCCAGGGAATTGACTAAGCCAGGACCACTTGTTACCCAGTCTAGCTAGGTTGGTCCAAAAACTTTAGCCAAGCACATTGACCGACATCATGATCCATTGAAGGAGTTGTCATCAATCTTATGTTTTCCAAACAACTAAATGGCTTTTAATTAAAAGAACTAATTAATCCTTATCAACTAGTGGATCCTAAAATTCAAAATTTTTCAGATTTGTTGAACATCTTTTATTAAGTCCTTATCAACTATAAGGTTCTACGTTCAACTTACTACCCCAATCTTATTAGGATTTTAATGAAACAATTCAACATTTTTGTCTCTTATGAAAATCATTATCTAAACATTTTAATGAAATGATTTACAAACAAAGGGACTATCCTAATCAGGTATTAGGTTCGAATGTTGTTTTGTTTTATCAAACGTAGCATGTCACTATCATGTTTTAATGGCTAACCTAACAAGGTTTGTGTATACATTATACAACATGAAATGAAGCAACTAATTTTATCCGCATAAAAGAAAGTTTAATTTTTAGTGACATATTATAGATATTTGCAAGTTTTTAAAATTATCTATATAATACAAACATGCAAATCTAAATTTTAACACTTAAAATTAAAGTTTAAAATTTTAAGGCCTTCATAAAATTTTATCGCATAAAACTAAGTCGTACAAAATTATCTAATAATTTTAAACTTAGGCCTTAAAAAATTTTAACCTCATTTCTAAAATTAAAATATCACATAAAAAATTTTAGAAACATCTATGTAGTAAAAGAAATTAATTTTATATAACATCTCATGAAATAAAATTATTTCTACTATTAACATATTTAAACAATTTTAAAACTCTTTTAAAATCTTTTAGAAATCCTTTTTTAGAAGCATTCAAGTAAAGTTTAAAGATTTCTAACTTTATGTAACTAAAGAAAAATTCTTAAATTTCAAAAATAAAATTTTTCTAAAGATTACATAAACATTAAATACCCTTTTAAAATTTTTAATGGCTCATAAAAATTTTATAAAGTATTTATAATAAAGGAGACTACCTTTTTAGATTTATCGCATAAAATTAATTTTGCTCCAAAATTAAAATAAATATCAGTGTTGCAAAAAAAAAAAAATTTTTTTGAAACACAAAATATTTTCAAAACTAATTTAACATAAAAAAAAGTTTTGCATATGAAAGCTAAGCATTTTTAACTATTTAAAAAAGTCGCTATAGTAGATCTATAGCATAACCGTGGCTCTGATACCACTGTAGGGTATCACTCTGATATCATTGCGACGCTGTTAAGGCCCATCATCCATGGCACCCTAGACCCGTCTCAAGATACCTCAGAACTTGTTTTACGGCATGCCTCTCGACAACGCCAACCTATCAAAGATCTCCATCTTTTCAGGACTTGGTACAGTAAGAGCGATTACTTCGGGTCAGCTCATAACCCGAGAACCCGTACTCAAGCTCAACAAGCTCTGATACCACTGTTGGGGTTTTGGCGGACCCCCAGAGCTCGGATCCGTATCCGTCCTAAGTCGGACGGACCACGGAGGCACAAAAGCGCAGCGGAAAAACAGAAATCAAAATTTCTAGACTAGCTAAACAATTTAGCTAGGCTCTGGGGAGCCAGAACCCAGCCCGATCTATGCCGACTTGGAGTGGGTCTGACCACTCCAAGAAGGATCTACACTAAGCGACTAATTAAATTACGCTAAAAAAACGCTTAACCATATACCCGGAATCTTGGCCCTGGAGCAGGCAAGATGTACCGCACCGTCTTGAGAAGCTCCTCGTAGCCGAGCCGCGTTGACCCGATCTCCCTGAGCCGCCTCGCACCCTCGCACCGATCCACCCGAGCCGCTTTCGCCTCCGAGCCGATCACACGCGGTAGAAAGTTTCACTTGAGAAGAAACCCGCGTCTTAGACGTCCGGATCAGATCCAAACCCCCTTCGTAGTCGTGCTAGGACTACTCCGGAGAATAGGAAAGTAGAGAGAGAGATTTAGTCGCGGACCGAGCTTGCTCAATAATTTGGAGCTACCCGATCGTTGACTGGTGTGTGTTTCAACGAGGAGAGTGCACCCCTATTTATATAGGGAGTGAGCACTCACCCTCTTGTTGCGGGCAATGTGGGACAATCCACATGAAGAGAAAAGCCAATTAAGCCATTTGGCTTAATTTTAATTTTTAAAGTTAGCCTTTCACAAAGTCAAACTTTAACGAATTAATTCTCCTCACACACTAAACTTCAGACACCAAACAAGCTATCAATCAGAAGAGCTTGGAAAGGTGAACGCGTAGGAACTGACGGTGTCGAATTTCGACTTCGTTTGACCCCTCAAACAATTGCTCAAAGTTTAGCAATTTCCACAAAATTCGTAGCCGTCATTTGGGTTTCAAAAACCCTAATTTTAACTTAAGTTGCGGGCGCGCCCGCTAGGCTTAGCGGGCGCGCCCGCCCAAGGAAGCTAGGGCGGGCCGCCCGCCCGCTGCCGCAGCGGGCGGGCGCCCGCTGCCGCAGCGGGCCGCGCCCGCTTGCAGCGGGCGCTGGCCCGCTGCATGCAGCGGGCCGTGCCCGCTGCATCAGCGGGCGCTGGCCCGCTGTGCAGCGGGCCACGCCCGCTGATGCAGCGGGCCGCGCCCGCTGTGCAGCGGGCGTGCGCCCGTTGCAACCAGCGGGCGTCGCCCGTTTTGCCCTTGCACACGGGCCTCTTGGCCCGGTGGGTCTAACCCACTTCCCCTTGAACTCTTTCTGCGTTTCTGGGCTCGTTTGAGCTCCGATTTGGACGCGGTTTGAACCTGTGTTTAGACCGAGACGATCCCGTCATCCAGGTAACCCTTTCCAACAAGTTTGTTCCTACAAAATTCGTCGTAACTAATTTACAACACGTTTAGTTAACGTTAGCATCTAATGCAACGTTGTGTCCCTATTGCTATTGCGACTAACTTTCACAACTTAACTTGTGAATATCATCAAATGACATTTCTCTCTATTCTATATTCCTATTACTAAGACACGAGTACTACTCGGTGTGAGACCCTACAGCCTGACCTTACTACAGGTTGGGGCTCGAAACCCCTAGACGACGGTCACTACGAGCAGTAGCTGTCGTCCCTGTTTCAGAGTCATCATAACGTGATCGACCCTTTGACAAAAGTATCATTGGGTTTGCATTGGCTGTGTCAGTGATGAATTCCGTTAGCTAAAATCCCTTCGTCAAGACTGTGTTTGATGTTGGTCTAGGGTATGGTTTACTGTCAACCCTATCAGACAACATTTGGTCAGTATACGGCGGTCTTTATTGTATACACGTTGTACTACTTGCAACGTACCCCGGCCGAGGATTAACATAAAGACCGTACTGAGCCTATAACACTAACTTCCCTTTAATGGAAGTGACGAATCCCATCTTAGTCACTTACTCACCTAGAGATCTTCTGGTGCAACCCAACCTAAGATCTTTCATCAGGACTGGTCCTCGAAGCTAGATCATGGGTCTAAGCTACACCGTCCGTTCACAGGTTTATACAGATGACTTCAGGTCTTAAGGATCAACTAACCTATCAACACCCTAGAGTTATTAAAGACAGATCATTAAAGTTAACCATTTAATAACTCTAACTTGGTCGTTCAGTGAACTCATTCTCTAATGAGCACCTGTGTCTCGTCTCCGACTTCAGCAAGTCGAATGACTATGAGATCATCATTACCCGAAGGTAAGACGAAGACACAGTGATCTATCCGATGTGTCGATATCCAGTTCTCGACACATCTATGATCACGAACCGTTTTAGACTTACGTTTCTGTTCGGTCTCTTACTTACTCATAATCGAGATCTCATCTAGATATGTAAGGACCTAACTCTAAGTCTATGGATATTATCTAAGTATATTAATACAAGTGTTTTGTACTTAGAATAATACGTACCATATATGGTATTAACAAGACGTATAATCAAGATAAATTGCCTTATGGGCATATATCTTCCTACAACCCGATCGGTTGGAATTCTGCTCGAAAAAACAGAGAACAGCCGCCCGCAGAACCGGTCTGTGAACCGGTCGGGTGACTTCTTTGTGAGCTGCGGCAGAGACCGGGTGGTGCACGCGTGCATCACCCGATCGGTTGAAGATGACCAACCGATCGGGTGAGGGGCTGGAAGATGAATTCTTTGACGTTTGACCCCCTGGATCACGCGTGACTTCTCCCGTTGCTCCGAAGACTTGGGATATCATCGTTAAACATCCCCTACGTGGTCGAACCCCTGCGATCATGGATAAACAAAGAAAAGTGAAAGAAAACGGGAAAATATACGAAAACGAATAAGAGACGGCGGAAAAACACGGAGAAACACAAAAGAAAACGTGCGTGAATATATGAAATATAAACGCACGTCAAAATCCCCCAAGCTGATCTCTTCCTCGTCCTCGAGGAAGACGAGTGAGAGTAGGAGCTCGGAAGGGAAAAATAGAGAGGAAGAAAGGAAAAGAAAACTCTAAACCCTAGATCGTCCATCAGAGCCACCAAAATCAGAAACGACACACCAAGCAAGCAAACGCCAAATCACACCACTAAACCTTGGAAAGCGAGTCCAAATAAGTGTCGTGGGTCCACGCAGTGAAGCGCGAGTGAGTGTCGTCGTGTGCTAGCAAATGGTGATGCCTTCTACGATGTGCTATGAGGCTCGATATACACAAATCCAAGATATGACCCAAAATATCGATCCGAATTGAAATAAGCGGCGAATATAAGTTCAAGCATGCATAAGAAGAGTTAGAATAGAAGCGTATCATGCATCGGGGACTCCATGACTAGGGTTAAGGAAATCACGCCACTATAGCCTAGATACTAGCTAAAAAGTTCCTAAGCCAAGTGTTTTTGATAACGACGGGGGTTGAGATGATGTGGAGAAGAACACTCGGTGCAAATTCTCACCTTCACTTTATTCTTGGCAAGTATGAAAAAATATTCACACGGAAATTTTTTTGGGTTTTGGGTATTTGTATATTTTTTTTGAATTTTGGGCTATACAAGATTTTTCTTTTCTTTTCTTTTTGGGTTTTTCTTTTCTTTTCTCCTTTTTTTTTATTTTTGGGATATTGGCTATACACATGTGTACTCTCCCAAGTGGGAGAACGGTACACGATGAGGGGATTTGCACCAAGTAAAACAAAAAAGAAGTCGAAATCTAAACACTTGGGTAAAGGAAACTATTCTCGCTAAATAGAGCGTAGGCTAAATGGGTTATCCTAATCTTTAGTTGTGGAATCCCGACGCATGCGAATTGAAGTATACGATATAAATATAGCATGCAAACACTGGAAACAAATACCGCATATTCAAATCGGAGCATGATAATCTAGGGGTCATTCCTGGACAGGTATATAAAGTAAAATCACAAGGCAGAAGCACACCAATGCTAGTCACGACACACGACTCACAAAAAGCTAAGTGTACCCGCGATGCGTGAAATGCAAGAGGACTCGAAATCCTAGGGTTAGTGAGTGTGATTATCGATGCAATGCTAGGTGTGTGTGACTTTGTGGCGATTCATCATAGGATTCATCTCTAGGAGAAAGAGCTAAAAGAGAAGAAAAGAAAAAAAAATAAAAACACGATGAAAACGACACAAAAAACGAAAAAAGAAGGACTCAAACGACGCACACAGTGCGACTCCCCCAAGCTGAAGTTTGCATTGCCCTCAATGCAATATGAGTGAGTACGGGAGGGCGATGAAAATGGGGGGGAATACGCACTGACACAAAAAGAAATGAAAACGAGGAAAACACATAGATAAAATTAAAAAAGAAAGAAAGATTAAAATCAAAATCAAAATAATACGAAAAAAAAATAAAAAATAAAAATAAAAGGCACACGACACGACACTCAAAAAATGAAAAACAAGCACACACACAAAAGATGAGAAAAACAAACAAAACACGACAGCACGCCAAAGTAGACGTCCCCCAAGCTAGACCAGAAAGTGCTAGCGAAATGATATGATCAATGAAATCCAGATATGTGCAAGGGGGAGTCAAAAACAAAAGAGGTGAAGTCAGAAAGCAGGAGGAGCTGAGTCCTCGTCCTCCTCGGAAGAGGGTGTGGATGGGTGGTCGGGGGAGGCTGGGGGTGTGCTGAGAAGTGGGAAAAGAGGCGAAGGAGTAGGGGCAGTGGTGGTGTGAACAATGGGAGGAGTGTCGGTGGTGGTGGGTGGTGGTGGTAGGAAGGCGATCAAGGCGGTGGTGAGAGGAATAGAAGTGGAGGAAGTAGATGCGGTGGTGACGGTAGTGGGAGGTGGTGGGAGTGATCTGGAGCGCACCGGCAATTTCCTCCGGCGCACGTATGGAGTGACGGAGGAGGAGTGAGGTAGCGTGGGTGCGGTGGAAGTGGTCGGGAGGGGTGAAGTGGATGCTGGGATGGGATGTGAAGAGGGAGGAGAGGAATGTGGTGAGGGGGGTGATGGATGTAGAGAAGTGTGGGTGGGTGGAGGAGAAGATCGCCTGGGTGGTGAAGGTGGGGGTGGTGAAGGTGGAGGTGGGCCGTGGATATGGGTAAGAAGGCGGAGAATGGCGGCCACGTTCCTCTCAAGTGCGAGGAAACGTGGGTGAGTAAGAAAGGAGGATGGCGATGGGTCCGAGGAAGCAGAGGACATGGCGAGCTCACGAAGAGCAGCGACCTCCCTCTCAAGCCCCAGACGGGCAGATACCTGACGGCGACCAAAAGACGTAGACTGACGCGAGGCAGAGGTGGTGCCGCCAGGTAAGGTCGAAGAGTTGCCGACGGCAGTGGTCATGCCAGCACAGGAGACAAGGCCAGAAATGGCCGCAAAGAGGTGCTCAGACGTGATCGGTCCCGGAGCAGAAACGGGACGACTCGGGCCAGCCCCTAAATCTTCCCCAGACACAGGGATATCCTGCTCGCCTAAGTGGGCGGCAGGGGACGGTGATCTGCGGGTGCCTGCGGGAAGGAAAGGAAGATTCAACCCCGCTAAGAAATCGGGATCAGGAGGGAAAGTCCAATCTCCCACGAGAGCAAGGGTCATGCGAGCGGGGTTGGGCAGAATGGTGTAAGGGGCTGGGGGGTGGCCATAATGAAATATGAAGCGGCCATCCGAGCGGGGTTTGATCATGTGGATGTGCCGCAGGACATCAACATCAAGATGTGAGGGTCCTGCGGCAGCAGGAAGATTATCGGGGATGGTAATATTGAATTGGGCGTGAGAGCAGATGATCGTGATGATGCCCCCGCAACAAAACTTCCCCTTACCGGCCCGGCTGATCTCGAGTAGCTTGTAAACAAGCCAATCGCCGCCATGGATGGGGACGGTAGGGGCCCTGAAGCTAACTCCATCATCATCCCGGACATAAGGAAAAGTCATGGCCCAAAGGATAAAAAGGTCAGGGATAGTCACAGTGCCTGACTCGTCCCTAGGAAAGAATGCAGATGAAATGATTCTGTGGGCCAATCGAAACACGGGATGAATGATGGAGGAGGCCTTGGCCCTTCCTCGGGGGTAGTCGCGGATCAGCGTGAGGCGGAACCAGAATTGATCGACATCAAACTCGGGCGTGTACCCGTAGTGTCGGATGGCATCATCCCCGAGATTGGGGAAACCAAATATATCATTAATCGTGTTCAGATTTGTGGTGACGCTACAGTTACGCACCCTGAATCTAATGATCGACCCGGACTCCCAGACAAGTGTAGAGAGAAATTCGAGTGTGAGTGCCGGGTAGGATATGGCATGTGCATTAAGAAAGGCTAACCATCCTAAGTTAGCGAAAAGAGATTCGACCTCGGTGAAGACACCGAGATCGACAAGTGTACGTGCGTGCGGGAACTTAGTGGATAGATGCCCTCGAGCATCAAGCCTACGGTAAAAATCTTTGTGCTCCTGGTTCCGAAAAATATACCCATGCGGGCCCAGCATTGGGTCCACAGGGGGGATAACAGGTGGAGGAGGGCCAAGTGTAAGTGCTCGTGTACGGGAAGGGGGGCGTGATTGTTTTCGTCTCTTTCGAGACGGCTCCTCTTCCCGCATAATTCCCTTCCCCTTATCCGTATCCCGAGCCATGTGTAAGTGTGTGAGCAAGAATGAGTGTAAAAACAGCGGATGCACACTACACAAGCAAACGAGCAAGCACAATTAATAGGGCAAATATATAAATTTGAGCTTCGGAACGAGTGTACCCAAACGGAATGGCGGAGCTTGCTCGTAGATGCCCCACACTGTTCAACGAGAGTGGCGTGGAGCCGCGGCGAACTCCTTCGGCAATAATTTTCGAAATGGGGGTGGTTTGGGGAAAATTAGGTCAAAAATTTGGAATAGGAGGGGAGAGAGGGTTGAGATGATGGAGGGATTGATGGAGGTGGTGGGGAGAAGGAGTAATGGAGGAGTAGAGGCCGTGGGGGAGGAAGATCGGTTGTTGGGAGAGAGGGGAAGGCGAAACGACGGCGAGATTTGCGATCGGGCGAGGGTGAAAACGAGCGGGTGTCGGGGGGGTTTATATAAGGTTTTAAGTCGAACCGATCGGGTGACTTGTCACCCGATCGGTTGACGGTTAGGTCGAAAATCTTGCCGAAGAAATGCTACAGGCAAACCGGTCGGTTGACTTTTCAACCGACCGGTTGGCCGCTCCACTCATTTTCCCGAGAGCTTAGGGCTGCTCACCCGGTCGCGTCAACCGATCGCGCTCGAACTCAACCGATCGGTTGATATTCCCCAAAATTTCCCGAGAGTTCTTCCCAGCTCACCCGGTCTGCCACCCGGTCTCTTCATTACTCAACCGATCGGGTCATATGGGGACAGATCTCGGCATGTATCTGATACATCCCAACCGATCAGGTGAGTTGTCAACCGATCGGTTGGGGCTTGTTTCCTGCAAAAACCAATAGATTTGTTTAAGTCCCCGAACGGATGCTCTCGCGGCTGATTTTATTTATAAAAATAGATAAAATAAAGTAAAAAATAACGCTAAAAATTGGAGAAAAAGTTTAGAACATGGGTTGCCTCCCATGAAGCGCACTTGTTTAACGTCGTTGGCTCGACGCCCGCAAGAGATGCTCATGGTGGTTGGTACGGGTGATGCCCAAAGTTCGGCATCTCTTTTTCATTGGAGCTGAAGGAACTTGGAGTAGTCAGCGGCTGGAAAAATACTTGCTCGACTACCCTCCCCTTGATCTTGGGATCCGGGGGCTTTTCCTTGGTGTTGGCGCTTCCCGCCATCTTCTTCAGGATCCGGACCTCGTCTTTAGTGAGGTCCATGGGCTCTTTCCCCGTTCTCCTCACAGGAGGAGCCTTGGGGAACCCGGGAGGGGTCGTTCTTGCTGCACTCGGTTCTCCAGCAGCTTCTTTGTTCTCAGGGCCGTCTCCATCTTCTGAATCCCCCAAGTCATCGGGGGGGTTTCTCAGGAGAATCTCCCAGGAGCTCTCCTCTACAGCTTTTTCTTCTTCTATCTCAAGCAAATTGCATCCAGGGTCATCAGGGGGATCGGGGTGCTTCATGGATAATCCCAGATCAAACTCAACTTTCTCTCCGCTGACGTTCAAAGATAGTTTTCCGTTCTTCACATCTATTAGAACGCCAGCAGTGGCCATGAAAGGCCATCCCAGGATAATGGGGGTGTGTGCGTCTTCGGGCATGTCCATGACTACAAAGTCCACAGGCACATGCACCCCTCTCACATTCACGGGGAGGTCATCCACAACTCCCACCGGATATTTGACCGATCGGTCAGCTAGTTGTAGGGTCATACCGGTGGGCTCCAAATCGCCCATCCCTATCCTTCTGTACATTGACAAGGGCATCAAACTAACACTCGCTCCGAGATCGACGAGTGCACGATGAATCTTCACTGCCCCGATCGTGCAAGGAATAGAGAAGCTCCCCGGGTCTTTAAGTTTCGGCGGATTTGCCCTCTGGATAAGAGCGCTACACTCCGCCGTCAACACTACTTTCTCTTTTCTAGACCCTCTAGTCACCAAATTTTTCAAGAATTTTGCATAGGAGGGGATTGTTTCGATTGCTTCTAGGAAGGGGATCTGCAAACTCAGGTCCTTGACCATGGCGAAGAACTTGCCATATTTCTCATCAATTTTTGCCTGAGCCAACCGTTGTGGAAATGGCACAACGGGTTTATACACTTTAGGGCTCTCTTCCCCCCTCTTCTCCTTCTCTTCTTCAGAGACTCCCTCCGGAGTCATAGGATTTGATGACGAAGCACCGGTGTCGTTTGATTTTTCGATCGGTTTCTCAACGACCAATTGTGCTTCCAGGTTGCTAGGGGGCACTCTAGTAGGAATTTATGTCCCGCTTCTCAGAACGATAGCGGACACATTTGCGTGCTCGTGCACGAGTGCCGATGTTTGGGTTGCTCCCCTCGGGTTCACCTCCGGTTGTGGCGGTAATTGGTTTTGTGACCTTGCAAGCTTCGCCACTTGTAACCCCAGCTGGGTTACTTGGTCCGTGAGGGTCCGCTGACCCATTTCCAGCTTTTGGTTGATCCTCTCCTGGTTGGTAATATATTGAGTCAAGAGAGACTCAACCGGAGAGACGGCCCTCTGTTGGCCATACTGCTGCTGCTGCTGGAACGGCTGCTGATTCCTGGGGGCGTAAGATTGTTGCTGAAATGGTTGCTGCTGTGGCCTAGCCGGCTGATAAGTTTGTTGATGCGGCTGCTGAGGCGGTGAGGGCTGAAATGGTGGCCGGTAACTGAAGTTCGGGTGGTTCCGGTTGTTTGGAGAGTAGGCCGGGTTGGAATTTGTCCTTGGCGGATACGGCGCATTTCCCGTAGGGTTGTAAAATAGTGCGCTCGCCTGATCCAACGGTGGCGAGATGTCACCACCGTCGAATTCCCCAAAGAATTCGGACTCCACCGCAGAAATTTGCTGTGTACCGGCCCCACCGGCTCCTACCATTAGTGCGGAGATCTGGGTCGAAAGCAAGTCAAACTTGCTTGAAAGTTTGTCGATGTCCTCGACTCTGTGTATACCCCCGGATCTTGGTGTGGCTCTCTCGTCACACCACCGCTCATTGTTGGATGCCATATTTTCCAGAATATGCCCGGCATCCTCCTCACTTCTAGACATGAAGGAACCCCCAGCCGCGGTGTCCATAGAAGATTTCAGGTCATCCCTCAACCCATTGTAGAACAGATTAATAATCTGCCACTTCGGAAGCTCATGGTGAGGGCATCTTCTTTGCATCTCTTTATATCTCGTCCAAGCTTCATGCAAGGACTCGTGGTTGGCCTGGGAGAAGGAGGAGATCTCACTCCTCAACTTCATGGTCTTCCCCGGAGGAAAGAACTTTGTCAGAAAAGCGTTGGAGAGCTTCTCCCAGGTGTTGAAAGTGTTGGGGTCCTTCTCCCTTAGCCATTGCTTGGCTTTATCTCGTAAAGAGAAGGGGAACAGCTTCAGACGGATAGCCTCTGTCGTGACACCATTAATCCGGAAGGTGTCACACTTCTCCAAGAAGGAGTCTAGGTGCTCGATCGGGCTCTCCATGGGTGCACCCGCAAATTGATCCTGCTGGATCTATGTCACTAGAGACGGCTTCAGCTCAAAGCTTTGAGCCGCAATAGCTGGAGGACGGATGGCGGAAGTAGACTCGATGGATGGCATTGAGTACTCCAGCAGAGACTTTTGAGGCGGGGTGTTCTCCTCCATGGATTCAGGATCTTCTCTTCTTCGCTTCTCGGCGGCCAAACGCCTAAGGGTGGCGTTAATCTCTGGATCGAGGGGAATCAAGTCATCAAGACTCCTTGAACTCCTGTGCATGAAAATCAACAAACACCCGTGAAGCGACAAGTGGGAAAGAAACAGATAAAATAAGAAATAAAAATAAGAAAAATAAAAAAGAAAAAGGAGAATGCGAAAATTATCGCGAGGTAGGGATGTGAGCTAGACACGATGGTTCAAGAGATCCTAAAATAACAAGCACGTTGCGATCCCCGGCAACGGCGCCATAAACTTGACCGGTGCCCCGCTTGCGTCGCGGCGGCGCGGTGTCGTTTACCGCTAGTTTCACTGTTAGTGTAGGGTGCGGGAATATCGAACTCAGGGAGGCGAGGTTGTGCTTGGGTCAGGTAGGACCTAAATCACCCCGAGGGGTGAGCTAGCCCGAATCGGTAGATGGTTGTCACGAAAGAAAATAAAAGGGTGTGAACGAAAAGAAAGTAAACCCGGGACTTTGGTTTCCAACCCGACGAGAGACTCTCGCCGATACGGCCTACGGGTATGGATAGCGATCGGGATTAGGGTCTAATGGTGAGACGTTGCCTCTGAAAGTGGTACCGGCGTCCCATGGGCCCGATATTCCGGTCGGTGCCCAGGATGATACACCGGACTTCCCGGATTCGATCAGTGGGCACTCCCGTGTCCATTAACACTGATCGATCCCGGGAGCACTAAACCCGCAACGATATCTCCCAACGTCTTATCCTGACGCTCCCGCGTGCTAGGATTCGGCGTCTACGCTAAGGGCGTGAGCTATGGCTAGGGAGTCAACCGCCAAGTTTATTCCCCCTTGGCCCGACGGTCAAAGGCGGTCTTTTTCCCGCCAATGACAATGAAACACCCCACGTAACCGTTAGATTCCTACTCCCTATCGATTTCCTAACCCTATGGACGCATCGGGAAGAGCCCCCGAAGGGGTTTCCACCAAAATCCCAGATTTGGGAACTACTCACAAAAATTCATGAAAAAGCAATCTAAATGAAATTTAACCGTTGAAATCATAATCGGACAATTGCAATGCGGAAGTAATAGAGTAATAAAGACAATACTAAAATTTTAGAAAGATCTGAAAACTTACTAAAGAGTAACAATTACAGCCGTCACAAGGAAATAAAACAGTAGAAAAACAGCAACTCTCGTTTCTGGAACCCTAGGGGTTCTATATATAGAACTTCGCATCAATCGATCGGTTGACAAGTCAACCGATCGGTTGATCCGTTACAAATAAATAACAGAAAAAGGCGAGTTTTCACCCGATCTCATGAACCGGTCGGGTGAGTTCTTGAGCGACCGGTTGGATCTTGGAGCAGTCGGGTGAACCGATCGGTTCGACGCCCGTGTCTTCAGCTCTTCTTCTTCAGCTACAGATGAACCGATCGGGTGAGAGTCACCCGATCGGTTGGAATTCTGCTTGAAAAAACAGAGAACAGCCGCCCGCAGAACCGGTCTGTGAACCGGTCGGGTGACTTCTTTGTGAGCTGCGGCAGAGACCGGGTGGTGCACGCGTGCATCACCCGATCGGTTGAAGATGACCAACCGATCGGGTGAGGGGCTGGAAGATGAATTCTTCGACGTTTGACCCCCTGGATCACGTGTGACTTCTCCCGTTGCTCCGGGGACTTGGGATATCATCGTTAAACGTCCCCTACGTGGTCGAACCCCTGCGATCATGGATAAACAAAGAAAAGTGAAAGAAAACGGGAAAATATACGAAAACGAATAAGAGACGGCGGAAAAACACGGAGAAACACAAAAGAAAACGTGCGTGAATATATGAAATATAAACGCACGTCAACTTGTCGATGAACGCGCTTGCCAACTCATCCTATGTGGTAAAGACTCCCTCAGCTTGCGTCCTCAACCAATAAAGAGCTTTATCCTTTAATGTGAAGGGGAAGAGGCGCAGTCTGATGGCATCCAGGGTAACGCCCGACATCTGGAAGGTGGCGCACTTTGACAGGAAGAGCTGTATATGGTAGTGGGGATTTTCATGGGCATTCTCATGAAATGGATCCTGCTGCATTAGAACCACAAGCCCAGTCTTCAACTCAAAATTCTTGTCGGCCGCCAATTTCGGCATGGCTATGGACGAGGTCGTGGAGGAAGTCTTAGGCCGGAGCCTATCTCAAATAGAAATAATCCTCGCCATTCTTACCGCTAACTCTTCAGGCGTCTCCCGGACATTCATAAACCTCCCTTCCGTATCGGGTCTCCTCTCCGCTCTGATTCTCCGCAGTGTACGCTCGATCTCAGGATCAAACAATATATCAATGGGGTCCGCAGTGGATCTCGTGTACATGCACGGGAAAACAAAGTTTCAAAGCAGTGATTATCACAATGAAAGGGTTAGATAAAAATAAAGAAATAAAACAAAAAGAAAGAAATAGCTAGGGTGGTAGGATCAAACACAATCGCCTCCCCGGCAACGGCGCCAAAAACTTGATCGCTCCAAAATGTAACCCAAAAGGGCGACCGTGTAGTTTTACCGCAAGCGCACGGTGTAGCGGCGAGCGGATTATCGAACACATGGAGGACGAATGACAGTGCCTGCTCCGAACAACCTGGCTATAGGAACAGAAAAGAGGGAATTTGCCTTGCGACGATCCTGTCACAATCGTCAGGCAAAGTATGGAGATATAAAATCAAATAAAGACGCCTAGGGAATAGGGAATCCCCACTACTCACCGTATCTCGTCAATGTGATTCATTGGTATCACAATTGCTAGGGTAGGATTTCGGATGAACTAGTTGCAACTGGATGTAAAACCTAGCTCATGCTCTCGCGCTGTTGCCGGTCTATAGCTAACCTAGGGTTGGGTCCAATCTCTTGCAAACCCTAGCCTAGGCAAGCTAGCATTAGGATCAACATCATCGTTCAATCGCGTCCCGAGCCCACTCTCGTGCAAACTCGGGCCACGACCTAGGTTGGGATAGTTCCTACCCGTCCAATCTCTTGCAAACGGGTATCGGTATGGAATTGCAACCGAGAACCCTAGTATCGGTCCAATCTCTTGCAAACCGATACTACGGAATCTCAATTTCAACCCAATTCGGATTTCTAGGGTTTCCTATCGAATTGGGATCCAATCTCTTGCAAATCCCAATCGATATGAACACCTAGCTATCCGTAATAAATCGATCCCAAACTAACCCTAATAGCAACTCTAGCAATAGTTCTACCAAATCATCACAAATCGGAAATTGGGCTCGTAGGGTTCATCCCCACGCCCCAAGACGTTAGGACTACTCACAATTCATATCACAAATGCAAGAATAATCAATTGAAATAGCAATAGAATTCATCACAATATTCAAATAAGCAATAAAAATGAGATTTTTAATGAAGAGGGAGACAAACCAATAGAGTTCTCCAAGAATCCAACAAAAATAAACTTTTCTCTCCCCTCCAATCACAAGAATCAAAAGTAAAAAAGTTTAATCTAAAAAGCTGCAAAAAGCAAGGGAAAAAAGCTCTCTAACCTATGTTAAAAACTGGGGTTAAATACCCCCCCCCCCAAAACTGCCCAAAAATCCGTGACCAAAATGCCCCTGCGCAGCCTGAAAATCGCAATTTATGCTACAGGCAGCGCGGCTCACTCGGCCGAGTGACAAAAGTCGCTCGGCCGAGTGAGAAACCCTGAGAATTTCCAGTAAGTGTGGGGTCTTGGGGGTCTTCACTTCGGGCGTCTCTCGGCCGAGTGGGTTGTCGTCACTCGGCCGATGGCTTCTATTCACTCGAGCGGTCGGCAATTTCCACTCGGCTGAATGGGTCTTCTGATGCTCATGCAGACGAAAAACAGTAAGTTGGCTCTTTTTGATGGGCGTCGTTTGAGTGCCACTCGGGCGGACGGGGTTTCGTCACTCGGTCGATGTGGCTTCTGATGCTCGGCCGAGTGCACACTTGAAGTGTGTCTGATCTGGTCGGCCGAGCGGGGTCTCGCTGGTCGGCCGAGTGACTCCTTCACTCGGCCGAGTGAGACACCAAAAATGCCCATTCTGATTGTTTTTGCCCCCTCGTCGCTCCTACGACGTTCCTTCTTCTTCCGCTCCTCTCCAATAGCTAAATACCCCTCGGGGAAGTCGTCGGCGACACTCTGGAGTAGGTGTATCTCGGGATCACTCCAAATCGCTCCAAATCTCCTGAAATACGACAAAAACAACAAATCGTGAAAAGTATCGCAATATTGTCGATAAATCGCGAAAAGCGTGATTTGAGCGATCTAAATGGCATGCAATCATGCTGAAAAAAGGTGTAAAACACGTAGTGATCAGCGGCCGAGTGCGGCGGCGAGGCGGGCGGTCGGGCGAGTGGGGGGTGACAGCGGGCGAGGGATACGAGCGGTCGCGCGTTTTGGGTTTTTTCTCGTTTCGAAAAACGCGCCGACCCGCTCCCCTTTGAATAGGAAAAGTTATGACTCGACCGAGTGACTAAGTCGCTCGACCGAGTGATCGTAACGGAAATATTTTAAAAAATTCCTCCCCGCTTACGACTCGGCCGAGTGGCCTTGCCACCCTCGGCCGAGTGGAAAAATTCCATTCGGCCGAGTGGCACAAGCTACTCGGCAATACTCGCCCTAGGAGCGTATCAGTTTTACTCGGCCGAGTGAATATATATACTCGGCCGAGTGGCAATTATACTGAAATCAAGAAAAGAAACAGAGAGTTGGGTACAGCAGACTTCCCTCGTTCGTGTGCCGCTCGGGCGGACGAACTTATGTGCTCGGCCGAGTGACTAGTATACTCGGCCGAGTGAGTCCTGTTTTCTGCTGTTTGGCTTCGTTTGGGCTCTAAACTATGTTTTTCTTCCTCCAGTCGATTTCATCTTCCTCCTAAGCATCAAGCGCATTCCTGGAGCGCTCCTTGTCGCCTTGTTAATCCTCCTAATGATAGGTACCCCGTTCTCCTCTCCTGTCAAAGAAAAATAGGACCCGTTATCACGAAATTTTTAGGCAAACGACTCAAAACACTAATAATTTCTAAAACAAAAAATAAAGGGAAAAGTAAAAATAAAGCGATAACCGTCGGGTTGCCTCCCGACAAGCGCTCATTTAAGGTCTTGAGCTCGACCCCCTTTGATTTTCAATTTTATGCGGGATGTTGGGTGCATATGAGATGCACCCGTCGAATTTATTGGGAAGAATGCTTAAATTTGGATGTTTTGGTGGCGTGTTCTTCCTCGGTGCTCCTTTGCCTCGGGTAGTGTTGGGGGGTGGCTCCCCCAAGCTAGTGCTTTCTCCGGGCCTCGGCTTCACCGGTGACACCGATTTTCGTATCGGTGGGGCTTTCTTTGGAGTCTTCATCTTTGAGAGCTTGCAGAGCTCTCGTATTCTCGTGACATCAGCGTCGCCTTCATCAATTTCCATGGAGGGGTCAGGGGAATGCTCCATCTTTTCTTCTTGGCCCAAGTCCGGCCCTTCCTCAAAGTCATCCTTGAATAGAGCGCCGATGGAATGGGGGATCGCCTCCTCAATGACCTCGTCAAGGAGGTCCATATAGTCTAGCTCCTCATGATAAGGCATGTGTTTCATTGCCTTGGGAATATGAAGCTCCACCTCGATGTTGCCGACGTTCAATGTTAAAGTCCCTTCACGTACGTCGACAATGACACCGGCGGTGGCGAGGAACGGGCGCCCAAGTATTAGCGACGTATCTCCCTCCTCCTTGACATCCATGATCACGAAGTCACATGGCAAACATATGCCCCCCCGAGACTTGTAATGGGATGTCCTCTGCGATCCCTACCGGCCTTGTGATCCGACCATCGGCTAGTTGTATCTGCATGTCGGTAGGCTTCAATTCTGTGCCGGTGTTTAGTCTTCGGAACATGGAGAGAGGCATGAGGCTAACACTAGCCCCTAAGTCCACTAACGCCTTTTGTAGAGGGACGCCGCCTAAGGTGCAAGGAATTCAGAAACTCCCCGGGTATTTGAATTTGGCAGGCTCCTTCTCTCTCTTGGTGAACCAAGTCCCCTCCTCAGCGAGCATGATTTTCTCCTTCCTCTTTCTTCCCGTAATCAAATCTTTTAGGAACTTGGCATATGTCGGGATTTCCACGATAGCGTCGAGGAAGGGGATATTGAGGCTTACCCCTCTCAAATACTCGAGAAACTTGGCTAGTCGCTTCTCCATCTTTGCTCTAGCAAGTCTCTGAGGGAATGGGATCGGTGGCATAAAACGCCTCTCTTCAATCAATTGCTCCGCTCTGGACTTTTCTTCCCCTTGCGGCTCTTTCTCCGTCTCAACTTCAATGACCGGCTCACTTGGCTCTACTCTCTCCACCACGGGCTCCTCGGTTGGGATCATGACGGGGGTGGTGTCCTTCCCGCCTCTCGTAGTAACTACAACCACGGCGTTGATATGCCCAGTGGTGTCCCATGGATTTTGCTCGGGTTGAGCCGGCAACTGTTGACTATTTCGATTGAGCAACGCAAGTTGCTCCGCAATTTGTCAACGACAGTTGTAAGAGAGTCTTGGCCCGCCTTCAAGAAAGCATTGATCTTCTTCTGCTCGACCATAAACTCCTCCACCTTAGCTTCAAATTCAGATCGTTGTAGAGCTTGTGAAGGGTTTGGATTTCTCCACCCTTGATTATATCCGGGCGGCCTATAGGGTCCAACTTGTTGCTTAGGTGGGAAATTTTGTTGTGGAGGCCCCCTCGATGGATAATGTTGTTGTTGTTGTTGTTGTTGTTGTTGTCGAGCTTGTTGAGGTAGTTATTGCGGCGGGTTCAATGCTCCATCATTGTTTGCATAGGAGAAACCGGGATGGTTTATAGTGGCCGGATTGGCCCAATATCCTTGGTTCCCCGCGACGTATTGAACTTGCTCCAAAGATCCCTCTCCTTGTTCTCCTCCCAAATACATAGCTTGTGATTGGTCTTACCAATCACACATTTGATTCGTTGGTGCGGAAGTGGAAGGGGTTCCTTGGGGCTCCGTAATATACTTCTCCAGTCTCTCCACTACCTTGTGGAGAGAATCGAACTTGTTGGTCAGCTCCGCTACGGCCTTTGCCTCGTAGATGCTAGATGGCTTCAAGGAGGACGAAGAGTGTCCTCGCTCGTCGCCCCATTGTTGATTGTTCGAGGCCATCTCCTCAATTAAGGCCGTAGCTTCATCGGGAGTCTTCGATAGGATGGCCCCATTTGCCGCGGCATCAATAATCTGCTTGGTCCCCGGTTGGAGACCATTGTAGAAGCTATGGACTAGCTCCCAATCTTCAATGCTATGGTGGGGGCACTGATGCTGCAGGTCTTTGAAGTGCTCCCAAGCCTCGTAGAGTGTCTCTTGAGGTCCTTGCTTAAAGGACATGAGGGCACTCCTAATCTTTACCGTCTTGGAGGGCGGATAGAACTTGTCGATGAACGCACCCGCCAACTCATCCCATGTGGTAAAGACTCCTTCCGCTTGCGTCCTCAACAAATAAAGAGCTTTATCCTTTAATGTGAAGGGGAAGAGGCACAGTCTGATGGCATCTAGGGTAACGCCCGGCATCTGGAAGGTGGCGCACTTTGATAGGAAGAGTTGGATGTGATAGTGGTGATTTTCATGGGCGTTCCCATGAAATGGATCCTGATGCATCAGAACCACAAGCCCAGTCTTCAACTCAAAATTCGTGTCGGCCGCCAACTCTGGCATGGCTATGGACGAGGTCGTGGAGGAGGTCTTAGGCCGGAGCCTATCTCGAATGGAAATAATCCTCGCCATTCTTGCCGCTAACTCTTCAGGCATCTCCCGGACGTTCATAACCCTCACTTCTGTATCAGGTCTCCTCTCCGCTCTGATTCTCCGCAATGTACGCTCGATCTCAGGATCAAACAATATATCGATGGGGTCCGCAGTGGATCTCGTGTACATGCACGGGAAAACAAAGTTTCAAAGAAGTGATTAGCACAATGGAAGGGTTAGATAAAAAATAAAGAAATAAAACAAAAAGAAAGAAATAGCTAGGGTGGTAGGATCAAACACAATCGCCTCCCCGGCAACGGCGCCAAAAACTTGATCGCTTCCGGGCGTACACCCAAAAGAGCGACCGTGTAGTTTTACCGCAAGCGCACGGTGTAGCAACGAGCGGGTATCGAACACAGGGAGGACGTATGACAGTGCCTTCTCCGAACAACCTGGCTATAAGGATAGAAGAGTAGGAATTAGCCTTTCGGTGATGCTGTCACAATCGTCAGACAAAGTATAGAGATATAAAATCAAATAAAGACGCCTAGGGAATAGGGAATCCCCGCTACTCACCGTATCTCGTCAATGTGATTCATTGGTATCACAATTGCTAGAGTAGAATTTCGGATGAACTAGTTGCAACTAAATGTAAAACCTAGCTCACGCTCTCGCGCTGTTGCCAGTCTATAGCTAACCTAGGCTCGGGTCCAATCTCTTGCAAACCCTAGCCTAGGCAAGCTAGCATTAGGATCAACGTCATCGTCCACTCGCATCCCGAGCCCACTCTCGTGCAACTCGGGCTGCGACCTAGGTTGGGATAGTTCCTACCCGTCCAATCTCTTGCAAACGGGTATCGGTATAGAATCGCAACCGAGAACCCTAGTATCGGTCCAATCTCTTGCAAACCGATACTACAGAAACTCAATTTCAACCCAATTCGGATTTCTACGGTTTCCTATCGAATTGGGATCCAATCTCTTGCAAATCCCAATCGATATGAACACCTAGCTATCCGTGTTATATCGATCCCAAACTAACCCTAATAGCAATTCTAGCAATAGTTCTACCAAATCATCACAAATCGGAAATTGGGCTCGTAGGGTTCATCCCCACGCCCTAAGACGTAATGACTACTCACAAATCATTTCACAAATAGAAGAATAATCAATTGAAATAGCAATAGAATTCATGGAAATATTCAAATAAGCAATAAAAATAAGATTTTTATTGAAGAGGGAGACAAACCAATGTAGTTCTTCAAGAATCCAACAAAATAAACCTTTTCGCTCCTCTCCAATCACAAGAATCAAAACCTAAAAAGTTTAATCTAAAAAGGCTGCCAAAAAGTAGGGAGAAAGCTCCCTAACCTAGGTTAGAATCAGGGGTTAAATACCCACCAAAACTGCCCAAAAAACCGTGACCAAAATGCCCCTGCGCCTCTTCAAATTCGCGTTTTCCGCTACAGGCGCGCAGCTTACTCGGCCGAGGGACGAAAGTCGCTCGGCCGAGTGAGAGACCCTGAGAATTTCCAGTAAGTCCGGGGTCTTGGGGGTCTTCACTTCGGGCGTCGCTCGGCCGAGTGAGTTGTCGTCACTCGGTCGATGGGCTTCTATTCACTCGGGCGGTCGGCAATTGCCACTCGGCCGAGTGGGTCTTCTGATGCTCAGACTGACGAAAAATAGTAAGTTGGGAGTTTTTGATGGGCGTCGTCTGAGTGCCACTCGGGTGGATGGGGTTTCGTCACTCGGCCGATGTGGCTTCTGATGCTCGGCCGAGTGCACGCCTGGAGCGTGTCCCATCTGGCCGGCCGAGCGGGGTCTCGCTGGTCGGCCGAGTGACTCCTTCACTCGGCCGAGTGAGACACTAAAAATGCCCATTCTGAGTGTTTTTGCCTCCTCGTCGCTCCTACGACGTTCTTTCTTCTTCCGCTCCTCTCCAATCTGAAAATACCCCTCAGGGAAGTCGTCGGTGACACTCCGGAGTAGGTGTATCTCGGAATCACTCCAAATCGCTCCAAATCTCCTGAAATACGACAAAAACAACAAATCGTGAAAAGTATCACAATATTGTCGATAAATCATGAAAAACATGATTTGAGCGATCTAAATGGCATGCAATCATGCGGAAAAAAGGTGTAAAATGTGGAGTGATCAGCGTCAACGTCAAGTTATATTAACACAACCCTCCCCAACATGTCAAGATCTCAGCGTCCCCAGGGAAGACAACAAAAACATAGCTCGAGCTCCAGTCCCCCACCCAGCGGGGTAGACCGAGCAAACACTCCCTTTCCGCACGGGCCCGGAGGTGATGCCACGACCCTTGGCCGACCGTTTGGACCCGATAGTAGTGAAAGAGAAGAGGAAGAGACGGCTCCAAGCCGTGGACGCGGCAGATCATGATGAACCTGTTGAGTATTGGTGTTTCATACCAATATTATTTTGATGATGATCACAACATTATGTTGTTGTTAATGACTCTCATGTTTTAGTCTCTCAGTTTATTTCAAGAATGTCTTTCTTGGAGACTAATCACTTGTTGTAAGGATGGACATCAAGTGAAGAAAGACCAAAGCTTGGACTCAAGGAGTGCCAAAGCTTGGAGATGATGGAGAGCAATATATGCATCAAGATTGAAGACTTGGACTCTAAGGAAAGCATTGTAATCCATGTAATTTACTTTATTGCTTTCTCTCTCTTTTGAGTCTAGGATTAATGTAATGCCTTGTTAGATGGTTTACTCATTCATGCATATGCATTTAACCATCTTAGTGAGCCTTAGGATTATCATAGAATCCAACCTAATAGGGTCACTCTGTCCAAAGACTCATTTGGAGTCTCTGGCTTTCCATCAGTCGCCTGATGAAGGAAACATAGTCGACTAGGTGATTTTCAGTCGCCTGTAGATTCTTCTACTGTCACCTGATATGCACAGCTCAAGTCAACATTTCAATTGACTCAAACTTGAGCTTTACGCACAATCGACTACTGGTCAGTTTACAGTCGCCTGTATATTTACAGTCGCCTGTAGATTGGTCATCAGTCGCCTGAGTAGCGTAAGAGCAATCTCTGCATCTCTCTGTCTTTTCTCCATCTTATTCAGCAGACGACTGATTAAGGTTTTACAGTCGCCTGACTAATAGACAGTCGACTGTATTATTGACATCAGTCGCATGTGCGATTAAATGGAGAAAGAGTGCAGCTCTCTGTTTTATTCCATCCCCTGCATCAGTCGCCTGCTGAAGGTTTTACAGGCGCCTGTCTTGTTCTCAGTCGACTGTACTGTCTTCATCAGTCGACTGTCCTGGCTCAGATTATAGCCATTGGATATTTTCTAACCGTTGATCAGTCGACTGTCTTTTGATCATCAGTCGACTGTTCCTGTCATTTTCACCCAGTTTCTAGTCGTTGCAGAATTGATTCTTTGGCTGTTTTCTTGGGTTTTGGGGTTTGATATAGGGATCCTATATAGATGAGTGGGCTGCCATCTCTTATTAGTTCTTGATGCTATTGAATATCACAAGAGATCTATAAGCCACTCCCAAACTCCCTCAATTCCCTCTCAAGAGCTCTCATTCTTCTTCATGCATTGAAGTCCGGCTCAAGGGAATTCATCCAAGTGCTCTCAAGTATATCTCAACACTTGGATATCCTCTTCCATGCCTTGCATCCATTCATGAGTAAGCATCTCAAGGCATAGGTAAGAGTATTTACTTTACTTGGTGAATTTGGTGTCTCTAATTCTCTTTGTGGGAATTAGTCTTTCTCTCTTTGTGGGAGGTTATCTCTTTGTGGGATTATGATTTTCCCTTTGTGGGAATAACTCTCTTTGTGGGAGTAACTTTCTTTGTGGGAGTTTAGTGTCCTAGTATAGGGCTAACCCTAATTCTATGAGTGGGAGTTAGTGATTCTCTATGTACGAGTCTTGACCCTCGTGTAGGGTTGGTTGGGTCCTTGTGTAGGGCATAAATCCTCTTTGTGGGGATCTCCTTGTGAGATTTGTATTCACTTCTCTGTGTGGGATTATAGTGGATATTGGTGTGGCTGAATGTACCCAAGTTTGGGAAACCAGGGTAATTCCCTGTGTTTGCGTTTGGATTGATAGTGTCAATTATTTCCTCTTGCATTTATAATTCCGCATTTGCAAGTTTAATTTTAATTGGACAATTTTATTGCCATTACACTATTCACCCCCCTCTAGTGTGTGTTGTTAGTATTGCAAGGGTAAGGCGATCCCTACAATTGGTATCGTTGCGAGGTTAAAGCATACTGCAACGATGGCATTCAACGCAACATCCGTGTCTCATGAAGAAGGTCATTCAACGGTCCGACCCTCGCTCTTCAACGGAACAAACTATCGAAGTTGGAAGATTAGGATGATGGTTTACATGAAGGGTCACGGCCTTTGGGACATCACGGAGTCGCCTTTCGAGGAACCTACTTCACCTGCAGCCTTGAGAACTAAAGCGGAGAAGGACTTGATCAGAGTCAATGCTAGGGCTATGTGTGTTTTCCATTGCGCCCTCACTCCGGACGAGTTCGACCGTATCTCCATGTGCAAATCGGCTAACGGTATTTGGCATACATTGGAGATCTCTCATGAAGTGTTACTTCAACATAAGGAAGATGTTCAACCTATTAAGCCTGAGAAGAAAAGGGGGGTTGCACTCCATGTTGAGAAGGAGTCATTCAAGTGGAGAAAGAACTTCCAACGGGAAGCTTCGAGTGAAGATGGTGATGAAGATGATGTTAGCGACGATGACTATATTGAGCTTTCCAAGCAATTCAAGGATTTCGAGGCATTCCTTAAGGACAAACAAGGTCATCATGCTTCTAAATGTCTTTCCAAACCCACCAAAGATACCTATAAAGATAAAGGGAAGAAATTTTGGAATGCCAAGTCCGAGATCAAGAATCATAAGAAGGGACTAATTGGCACATTTGATGATTCCGATGTGGACACATCAAATGACGAGGAAGAGGATGACAATGAGCACGATCACAGGTGTTTCGTTGCTTTTGATGATTCTTCATCAACTTCTTCTAACTCAAGCGATGAAGAGATATAGGCATGGCTCAACTCCAAAGTAGAAAGTTGCTTCATGGCTAATGGGAAAGAGTCTTCGTCTAGCTCAAGCGAGGAGAAAAGCGATGAGGAAGTCAAGGAGGAAAGTGATGAGAAAGCTGAGAAGGAAAAGCCATCCTATGAGGAGCTCGAATACCGCCTAAATGTGGCCTCCAATTTGGCAAGTAAGTGCATCGACTCATATGATAAAATGAAAGCTAAACTTGATAATGCTATGAGTAGGGTGCATGATTTAGAATCGTCTAGTGTAAATATTCATAATGAAATGCATGTGTGCGACACTAGTGAGAGAGACACACTTCTCTCTCAAGTTAAGGAATTGAGTTTAACTAATGAAAATCTTGTTGCTCAAAACCTTAGCTTAGAATCTCACATTCAACAACTTACGTTGAAATGTGAAGAGGAATTCCGGAAGCTCATAAGCTTTGTGTATTCCAGGGATTCACTCCACGATTTGTTGGAAAAACAACATCTGGCAAATCTTAGAGGAGGTTTGGGTTATATTCAAAATGTGGTACCCAAACCTACCTCTAATTCATCTTATGGTGCAAATATAAGAAAAATTGCTAAAGCACCTAAGAATAATCACCATGCTTTCTTGTACAACAATAACATCAACAAGAAGCATGTAGCTCACGAGGTAATAAGGAAGAATGAAAAATCTTCATTTTTTTGCTAAGAAGCAAAATCCTCATTCCTTGCATGCTAAGAAATTCGTTTCTACACCTAAGCATGCCACATCCATCTCTCTTGCAAAGGTAAAACCCTTGCCTAGGAAATCCTTGAGATTATGGATTCCCACTAAGGTTAGTGTGCAAGAGAGAGATAGTTACATCAACTCTTTAGTTAGGGACGTGATCACCTCGTGTGATTATGTTAGGAAGTCAAACTCATCTTGGGTTTGGTTCCCTAATGTTTAGGTTCCCCACACACATTTGCATATTGCATGTGTATTGTGCTTAATGTTATATTTTTGCATACCCATTGGTTGTGTGTGTGTTTCATGATTTTGAAAATACTTTCAAATGTATGTATTTTTCATGAAAATGGGAATCTTGGGGATTTTATTGACATGCATGCACTTTTGATCCATGTGTATGTCAATAGGGGAGTTAATATGTTATATGTTTAAAATATTTTAAAACATATTTTGACTCTCATTTTGAGATTGTTTGAGATCATTATTTACAATTGGTTATTTTTTTGGTCTCAAACCTAACCTCTTGTATATTGCCAACATGTTTCTTGTTATATTTGTTTTGACAATATCTTTGTGTATCATTGAAGCTTGATTTTTCCATATCAATTGCTTTGATACATTGTTTTTTTTCGGCCCATGGCTCCAATATTGGTATTAGATCCTAGAAGTCAAAAGTTGACCATTTCTATGATCTAGGGGGAGCATGAGATAGTGAATTGATACCCACTAAATTTTTCAATTTGGTATCATACATCTCTTTCTTTTCTTGCATATTGTCACATCTTAGTGAAGATGACAAAGGAGGATATATTTGATGTCCACCTTTTTAACAATGTCAAGGGGGAGAGAAATATGCATTATGTAACTATATAGGGGAGAGTTATATACTTATGCATATGGGGAGAGATATATGGGATTAGATAAACCATTCATGTTTGCATGATATTGTCTATTACTATTGGTTTATGTGATCCTTGCCTATTATATGTCACCATGATGTTATTTGGTATAATGAGTATTTACTATTGTGTAGCTCATTGTTTTATTGGTGCATATAAGTAGGGGGAGCTCATTATCATTGTGCTTTAATTATTTGTATTTTACATAATGTGTGTCATCATCAAAAAGGGGGAGAATGTTGAGTATTGGTGTTTCATACCAATCTTATGTTGATGATGATCACAACATTATGTTATTACTAATGACTCTCATGTTTTAGTCTCTTAGTTTATTTCAAGAATATCTTTCTTGGAGACTAATCACTTGGTGTAAGGATGGACATCAAGTGAAGAAGGACCAAAGCTTGGACTCAAGGAGTGCTAAAGCTTGGAGATGATGGATAGCAATCAAGGCATCAAGATTGAAGACTTAGACTCTAAGAAAAGCATTGTAATCCATGTAATTTACTTTATTGCTTTCTCTCTCTTTTGAGTCTAGGATTAATGTAATGCCTTGTTAGATGGTTTACTCATTCATACATATGCATTTAACCATCTTAGTGAGCCTTAGGATTATCATAGAATCCAACCTAATAGGGTCACTCTGTCCAACGACTCATTTGGAGTCTCTGGCTTTCCATCAGTCGCCTGATGAAGGAAACACAGTCGACTGGGTGATTTCCAGTCGCCTGTAGATTCTTCTACGGTCGCCTGATATGCATAGCTCAAGTCAACATTTCAATTGACTCAAACTTGAGCTTTACGCACAGCCGACTACTGGTCAGTTTACAGTCGCCTGTATATTTACAGTCGCCTGTATATTGGTCATCAGTCGCCTGAGTAGCGTAAGAGCAATCTCTGCATCTCTCTGTCTTTTCTCCATTTTATTCAGCAGACGTCTGATTAAGGTTTTACAGTCGCCTGACTAATAGACAGTCGATTGTATTATTGACATCAGTCGCCTGTGTGATTAACTGGAGAAAGAGTGCAGCTCTCTGTTTTACTCCATCCCCTGCAGCAGTCGCCTACTGAAGGTTTTACCGGCGCATGTCCTGTTCTCAGTCGACTGTATTGTCTTCATCAGTCAACTGTCCTGGCTCAGATTATAGCCGTTGGATATTTTCTAGCCGTTGATCAGTCGACTGTCTTTGATCATCAGTCGACTGTTCCTGTCAGTTTCGCCCAGTTTCTTGCCGTTGCAGAATTGATTCTTTGGCCGTTTTCTTGGGTTTTGGGGTTTGATATAAGGATCATATATATATATGAGTGGGCTGCCATCTCTTATTAGTTCTTGATGCTATTGAATATCTCAAGAGATCTATAAGCCACTCCCAAACTCCCTCAATTCTCTCTCAAGAGCTCTCATTCTTCTTCATGCATTGAAGTCCGGCTCAAGGGAATTCATCCAAGTGCTCTCAAGCATATCTCAACACTTGGAGATCCTCTTCCATGCCTTGCATCCATTCATGAGTAAGCATCTCAAGGCATAGGTAAGAGTATTTACTTTCCTTGGTGAATTTGGTGTCTCTGTAACGACCGGTTTTCTTCGTTACGTTATCTGTATTTTTTTTTCTTCCCTCGTGTGCTTTTCCGTATCCGTAGTTAGACGCACCTGACCCCCATATCCGTATTAGCTGCTAGCCTTCTACGTATTAACTATTGTTATTTATTTTTACATTATTTTTATTAATGACTCTCAACTAACTTACGTAATACTCTTACCTATTTATGTTTTCGAATTCGAATTTCAAATTTTAAACTTTCGAATACAAATGAAAACTCCCCATATTAAATCCTAATAAAACTCGTTAATTCAATGTTTGGTAACGTTCCTAATTAGACGCATTTAAACCTATTATTAATCGATTTTATTAGCCCTGATTACTCCTCATTATAACAAGGCAATCTTATTATTTTAAATTTCAAAACTCCTAGCCTAATCTAATATCAGCCACCCGATTTTGAACCCAAGAACCCAAATAGGAGCTCACGCACCCATGATTACTAGATACCCATGCTAAAATTGAACATAACAAATTCCCAGGCCAACAACTTTCGAAACCCCACCCCTAGACTAGCCAGCTCACGTGCTGCCTTCTCAGGCCCTTACACAACTCATTTTATAAGAGCCCTGTTATTTTCTTCATGTAGGTACCCGCATTATACCAATTTATAGTAACCTAAGCCTAGCTCATACTGCCTTTCATCACCCTTCACGTGCTGTGTCTACTGCATGAAACCAAGTGCAATATCGAACCTAATATTAAAACAAGTGCAAAATTGACCACAATATCAAACTTCATGAGCTGTGCTTCATTGGATTCACGTGCTGTGGTTACTATCATATAATAAAACCTAGGTCTTTCTCTCCCCTACTTATTATAACCCTAGAGGAGACCTACCAAACAACGCAGCCGCCAACAAACACAAGCCAGCGCCGCCCCGACTTCTTCTTCTCCGCACGTCAACACCCACGCCCTCGCTCACGTGAACGCCAACACCCCCGTGCCTCCGTCGCCAAACAACGCAGCCCCGGACACCTGCCGTCGCATCTACCATCTTTCCCACGCTTCAACCCCCTCGCCCTACTTCAGCCCCGTGCCTTCATCCCCCTCACGCTGACAGCTGCGCAACCCAGCAACCCGCGGCCCCCTTTCCTCCTCCTCCTTCTTCAAAGTCCAGCCCGGTGCCCCTCCGTGATCTGCTCCCTCTCCACGCGACAGCGCCCTACAAACAGCGACGTCTTCGCCCCCCTAAGCATCGAGCGGCCATCCCCTTGTCTCCTCCGAGCGCCGGCCTCTCCCCCGCAGCCCTCTCCTCACGCGAGCAGTCGCCGGCGGCCTCCTTCCCATGTCTGATTGCCCGTCGCCGTGCTGTTGCAGCAGTTGCTGCCGCCGACTACCCACAGACGGCCCACTCGCCGTGCAAACGCCCCGACGTGCCCTGTCGGCCTTCACTCCGACGAAGCTCTCGAGGGCCCCGCTCCTCTTCCTTCGCCGGCTGCCGCCGTCCAAGCCCAGTCTCTGACCTCCCACTTGCAACACAAACGCTACAATATGAACGAATAAGGGTGAGTTCCTGTTATCTAAATCACAACATAGATGGATGACATATTAATAAATTTATAAGTATGTGAATAGTAACTTAGGGTAAGTGTATAGGATATGGTCAATACCTGGGAACTCTTTATCCTTCTAATGTTAGTTTCCAATGCATGAACAGTACCACATATTTATATCATAGGGTAGTTAGTTATGTATTGATGTTAGCTTAGAAAAATTTGTGTACTGATTGAATTACACATGTTATGTTAAGATAATAGTAGGTAATTACGTAAGATGCTTGTGTGATAGCTGTCAGTATTTAATAGATGCCTTGGTTTTTTTATATATACAGTATAGTTTAGATATATGTTATTTAATTTGGTTAAAGATTCTCTGGCTTGATATTATAAGTTTAACGACGCAGATATACGGTGCCTCCGTTGCAATCACCTAGCCCCACAATTCACCGAAACCAGGCAAGTGTGCAATTAAATACGAATTTTTGAAGTTTGATGACTAGTACTCTATTTTTACTTCAATCTGCATATCTTGAAAACTACATGTTAATTTACGCATGAAATCTTTTCCGTAACATTTTAGACTAAAAATGTGACGTTTGGACATACAACTTGTTAGTGTGCAACTTTAAACATTGGCAAAGAAAACTCAGTTTCGCAACCTGTTCATTAACTCACATGTTCAACACTCTCATGTCGGCAACCCCCTCTTAATGATTGAAAACGTTGTATGTAAGAAATGATGACATTGTTAAATTGGTACACAACTTGTCTGGGCATTTTGAATGCCTAACAAGTATGGACATGGTGGAAATCGTGCGCCTCGAAGGCGGTATCGTGATATCGTGATGTCGTGTGAGTCGACTAGGCCGGCTCGTGTTCCGGTAAAACTTTTGAGTGGGGTTAGGGTTGAGCGGTCACTAGGCGTATGAAAGGTACTCTCCTCAAGAGCACCACCCGCACGCGGTGGGTTAGCGTCAATCGCGGTAAGCCCCCGTGAGAGGAACGACCTTCTCATCACGACCTACAGGCGTGAACCCTAGATTAGAATGCTAACTCTTGACATGAAAACTTGCAACGCTAACTTGGTCATCTTGATAATTGAAATGCTAATGAACTCAAAGAAAAACCCTACTATAATTCTTGCAACTACTTAGAACTACATGTTAGGGATGTTTAATTTTCGTTTCAGTATAATTGTCTCGTTATATTGCTGCAGTCACCTTTCTTTTTAAAATGTTTAATGTTTCTTAAATTCGTATCAGCTGCACATCTTGGTTTGGTTGCTAACCTTTTCTTGCAGCCCTTGCTGACATACATTCATTGTTTGTGGATGTATGTCAGATTCAGCGCTTGAGTGCCCGGAGGATTCGTACGTGACGCCTGGCTCGGAGAGCCAGAGTTGGTCGTAGACGCCGAGCCGCTTTCTACGGAAGACTAGAGCCTTCGTCACTGCTTTGAGTTTTAGTTTAGTTCCTTGTAGTAGGATTAGTGCCTTGTCATAGTTTCCTTTTTGGCCACGCTGAGGCCCAGTTGTATTATTTTCTTGTATGAACAATTCTGGAAGTGCCCCTTTTAATTTAATGAAATGTTTTCTGATTGTTCTGATACGCAAAATGCAAGGAACCTTTTTTGTGTTTTTATCCCAGACGCTTATTGAACTCGAGCTTCACCGCTCCAGTTCAAGCGGACCGCGTAACGCTCTCGCTTCCAGTGTCTTTTGGGAAGCGGGGCGTTATAGGTTTTAGTGGTGGCCCATGCAGGTCTCCTGCAACTGCGAATTCAGAACAATGAGAACACTTTTCATTAGCCAAAACATCCAGAATTAGTTCGTACACAAAATTACTCGAATGCCTTGCCTCAGCACGATAGGAAACCCAATACCAGGATAATAGGAAGAGTTAGTTAGACACTCGTGCTCGTTAGTTAGACACCCTGCCACGACCTAGTATTATCATCTAGAGAGTCACCCTATCGATTGATCGTGCAACTCGGACCTTATTAGATTTTTGAGTTCGTTAGTCGTTTGCTTAGATTTATCGATTCTAGGGCCCAACCGGACGTAGCGATCGTCACCGTGCGAGTCGAACCCGAGGCGCCTGCAAGGAGTAGACTTCGAAGCGTTAGATATTCCAGATTTATAGACAAGACCTCGATCTTGACCCTCAACGAACCCTTACCTCGGTTTTCCTATCGCAGCCTAGTACGTTAATGAACCCTAATGCTAAACCTTAGTCGACCCAATGATTATTTCCCCTGATCTTACTATCACCTAATCATTATACTTCCATATTTATGATCGTAGGAAGCCATCGTAGCGTATTCACGGAGTTACTTTTTGTCGCCCTTACATTTCGATCGTCGAACCTAATTCTTGTCCTTGATTCACATAAAATCTTCTGGTCCGCCATCTTGCTGATCCGGGATCTTCTAAAAAGTATTTTCGATACTTTTATTGAATTCTTCGCTAAGTTTAAAATCCTTTCGAAAACTTTTACTTAGATTTTCTACACTTCAGTCGACTTAAACCCAATCTTGATTATGAGACTCTTCTGATGTGATCCTTAGTTATTATCTTATAGCGATTTTCTAACATACATCTTCCGACTTCTATTTCGTATATCCTCGTATAGCTAATCTATTTTCCTCATGTAATGAATTTCTTTTGTTAAATAAAAAAAATCTTTATTTCTATTTCGCTAGTTCAAAATATCATCTTTTTTTTCTTACTAACATATTTCAAAACAATCATTGAACTTCAAAATCATGTGTGTCAGTTTAATAATCAATGTCTTCAAAATTTTCATTTAAAAAAAAATCTTTTTACAAATCTATTCACAAAACAAGCACTACAACACTATGACCATATTACTCTTCACCTATTATTTGACTAATCATATTTTACGTTTTAACCCATACCATACATTCGCTATTTTACGTAAGTTATAACGATGTTTACACATATCCGTATCTTCTTAATTATTTAATCACTCATAAATGTTTTATCTCACCCGACCGACTAACCTCTTATCCATCCCATATTCGGAACCGTCCATCACAACATTAACTCGTTGCCTTATTCAACTGTGAATCCTACCCTACTACTTGGTTCTCACATTAGTGCTTATCTTTGCTTATGTCAGCTTAGGTTTAAGTATAGTGGGACCATTAGCTCGATTGTGGTGTTGTGGTGCATGTATATAGATAGTGAGTGTGGACCCATGCGTGCTAATCTATATACCACCCATGTACGAGTGAGCTTACCCTTAGTATATTAGTATAGTGTGGTTATCTACCGTGTTGTATGTGTATGTACGGTAATATGTGATATATGTATATGGTTGATTATAGATTAGTAAGTGTTATATTTATAATTAGGCGAGCTATTAGTTATATCACTATAGGAATATCTGAGCGTATTAGATTTAGTATTGGTTAGTTACGAGGAGTATAGGTATCTTAACCGTACTTGTTAATGGTTGTAATTATATGCTAGTACAGTGTTATGCAAGTTAGGTGTATGATGATAGGTGTGCATAAAGTTGTGTGTGCAGATTTATTGTGTGATTTGTATGTTAGTATGTCTGGCGTATACTCGTGCGTATATATGTATGTGGTTAGTTATAGGTGTGTGTATATAAATATTGTATGAATAAGTGTGTTTTATGTATAGTAGGATTGTTATATCGTGTTACCCCTACGGGATGATGTGTGAACATGTGTATACCAGGAGGTATGCATAGACGTATGTTTGTGACTACGTATATATGGATGTATGAAATAGTATGCTAGCCTATATAAAATTACCATGGTTGTGTGTACTGGTGTGTGAATATATCTGTCCTATATAGATATGAGATAGACATGTAGTAATGTAAGTATGTATATGTATGTGAAATAAAAGTATGTATACGTATTTGAAGGTGTGTGATATATAAGTAAGTGTGTGCATATGGATGTATATGGTTTCATTATAATGTATGTATGACTGCAATAGAATGAACTTAGTGTCTAAGCCCGCTCACTCCTATGTAAGTCTGAGGACGGGATTGATCCTAAAGTGGGTAGATTACGATGACCCTAGTGCTAGAAGTAAGGCTTGTATGAATCCGTGTAAGGTATTACGTGCATGTATATATGTGTAGTGATATGTATTACAATGTGTATATGGTATCATGCGGTATGTATCAGTGATTGTATGATTGAAGAGTTAATCGATTAAGAATGGTTGTGTTTACGTATTAGTAGTACGTTTAAGTGATGTGTGGTACTACATCATTATAGATTACGAGTGTATAAATATATGGTGATACTTTATGTGTCAGTAATGATGTGAGTGTGCGAGGTGTTGGCACACTTACAACTAGTAAATTGATGTGGTGGTGTAGTAAAGTGTTACTATTCACCGAGTATAATATTGATTGGATTGTACTTGTAGGATGATATTATATTGAACATGTTATGTTAATTCGTAATTAGTAATGTATGTACATGTGTTGCTACTACTATTAGCATGGATGTTGATTAATGTTATAAGTAGAAATACTATTCGTGTTGATATTAGTATTAATTAGATACTATTTGGTTATGGCGTGATGGTTATTTATGGTGTGCGTGCATTAGAAGAGGAGATACTAGCGTTACCCTTATGTTTTTTTTTCGTCGTTGCCTTAGCCGATGAGATTCCAAGGACGGAATCGTTTTTAAGGTGGGTAGGATGTAACGACCGGCTTTCTTCGTTACGTTATCTGTATTTTTTTCTTCCCGCGTGTGCTTTTCCGTATCCGTAGTTAGACGCACCTGACCCCCATATCCGTATTAGCTGCTAGCCTTATACGTATTAACTATTGTTATTTATTTTTACATTATTTTTATTAATGACTCTCAACTAACTTACGTAATACTCTTACTTATTTATGTTTTCGAATTCGAATTTCAAATTTTAAACTTTCGAATTCAAATGAAAACTCCCCATATTAAATCCTAATAAAACTCATTAATTCAATGTTTGGTAACTTTCCTAATTAGACGCATTTAAACCTATTATTAATCGATTTTATTAGCCCTGATTACTCCTCATTATAACAAGGCAATCTTATTATTTTAAATTTCAAAACTCCTAGCCTAATCTAATATCAGCCACCCGATTTTGAACCCAAGAACCCAAATAGGAGCTCACGCACCCATGATTACTAGATACCCATGCTAAAATTGAACCCAACAAATTCCCAGGCCAACAACTTTTGAAACCCCACCCATAGACTAGCCAGCTCACGTGCTGCCTTATCAGGCCCTCACACAACTCATTTTATAAGAGCCCTGTTATTTTCTTCATGTAGGTACCCGCACTATACCAATTTATAGTAACCTAAGCCTAGCTCATACTGCCTTTCATCACCCTTCACATACTGTGTCTACTGCATGAAACCAAGTGCAATATCGAACCCAAATATTAAAACAAGTGCAAAATTGACCACAATATCAAACTTCACGAGCTGTGCTTCATTGGATTCACGTGCCGTGGTTACTATCATATAATAAAACCTAGGTCTTTCTCTCCCCTACTTCTTATAACCCTAGAGGAGACCTACCAAACAACGCAGCCGCCAACAAACACAAGCCAGCGCCGCCCCGACTTCTTCTCCGCACGTCAACACCCACGCCCTCGCTCACGCGAACGCCAACACCCCCGTGCCTCCGTCGCCAAACAACGCAGCCCCAAACACCTGTCGTTGCACCTACCATCTTTCCCACGCTTCGACCCCCTCGCCCTACTTCAGACCCATGCCTTCATCCACCTCACGCTGACAGCTGCGCAACCCAGCAACCCGCGGCCCCCTTTCCTCCTCCTCCATCTTCAAAGTCCAGCCCGGCGCCCCTCCGTGATCTGCTCCCTCTCCACGCGACAGCGCCCTAAAAACAGCAACGTCTTCGCCCCCCTCAGCATCGAGCGGCCATCCCCTTGTCTCCTCCGAGCGCCGGCCTCTCCCCCGCAGCCCTCTCCTCACGCGAGCAGTCGCCGGCGGCCTCCTTCCCATGTCCGATCGCCCATCGCCGTACTGTTGCAGCAGTTGCTGCCGTCGACTACCCACAGACGGCCCACTCGCCGTGCAAACGCCCCGACGTGCCCTGTCGGCCTTCACTCCGACGAAGCTCTCGAGGGCCCCGCTCCTCTTCATTCGTCGGCTGCCGCCGTCCAAGCCCAGTCTCCGACCTCCCACTTGCAACACAAACGCCGCAACATGAATGAATAAGGGTGAGTTCCTGTTATCTAAATCACAACATAGATGGATGACATATTAATAAATTTATAAGTACGTGAATAGTAACTTAGGGTAAGTGTATAGGATATGATCAATACCTGGGAACTCTTTGTCCTTCTAATGTTAGTTTCCAATGCATGAACAGTACCACATATTTATATCATAGGGTAGTTAGTTATGTATTGATGTTAGCTTAGAAAAATTTGTGTACTGATTGAATTACACATGTTATGTTAAGATAATAGCAGGTAATTACGTAAGATGCTTGTGTGATAGCTGTCAGTATTTAATAGATGCCTTGGTTTTTATATATATACAGTATAGTTTAGATATATGTTATTTAATTTGGTTAATGATTCTCTGGCTTGATATTATAAGTTTAACGACGCAGATATACGGTGCCTCCGTTGCAATCACCTAGCCCCACAATTCACCGAAACCAGGCAAGTGTGCAATTAAATACGAATTTTTGAAGTTTGATGACTAGTACTCTATTTTTACTTCAATCTGCATATCTTGAAAACTACATGTTAATTTACTCATGAAATCTTTTCCATAACGTTTTAGACTAAAAATGTGACGTTTGGACATACAACTTGTTAGTGTGCAACTTTAAACATTGGCAAAGAAAACTCAGTTTCGCAACCTGTTCATTAACTCATATGTTCAACACTCTCATGTCGGCAACCCCCTCTTAATGATTGAAAACGTTGTATGTAAGAAATGATGACATTGTTAAATTGGTACACAACTTGTCTGGGCATTTTGACTGCCTAACAAGTATGGACATCGTGGAAATCGTGCGCCTCGAAGGCGGTATCGTGATATCGTGATGTCGTGTGAGTCGACTAGGACGGCTAGTGTTCCGGCAAAACTTTTGGGTGGGGTTAGGGTTGAGCGACCACTAGGCGTATGAAAGGTACTCTCCTCAAGAGCACCACCCGTACGCGGTGGGTTAGCGTCAATCACGGTAAGCCCCCGTGAGAGGAACGACCTTCTCATCACGACTTACAGGCATGAACCCTAGATTAGAATGCTAACTCTTGACATGAAACTTGCAACGCTAACTTGGTCATCTTGATAATTGAAATGCTAATGAACTCAAAGAAAAACCCTACTATAATTCTTACAACTGCTTAGAACTACATGTTAGGGATGTTTACTTTTCGTTTCAGTATAATTGTCTCGTTATATTGCTGCAGTCACCTTTCTTTTTAAAATGTTTAATGTTTCTTAAATTCGTATCAGCTGCACATCTTGTTTGGGTTGCTAACCTTTTCTTGCAGCCCTTGCTGACATACATTCATTGTTTGTGGATGTATGTCAGATTCAGCGCTTGAGTGCCCGGAGGATTCGTACGTGATGCCTGGCTCGGAGAGCCAGAGTTGGTCGTAGACGCCGAGCCGCTTTCTGCGGAAGACTAGAGCCTTCGTCACTGCTTTGAGTTTTAGTTTAGTTCCTTGTAGTAGGATTAGTGCCTTGTCATAGTTTCCTTTTTGGCCACGCTGAGGCCCAGTTGTATTATTTTCTTGTATGAACAATTCTGGAAGTGCCCCTTTTAATTTAATGAAATGTTTTCTGATTGTTCTGATACGCAAAATGCAAGGAACCTTTTTTGTGTTTTTATCCCAGACGCTTATTGAAATCGAGCTTCACCGCTCCAGTTCAAGCGGACCGCGTAACGCTCTCGCTTCCAGTGTCGTTTGGGAAGCGGGGTGTTACAGTCTCTAATTCTCTGTGGGAATTAGTCTTTCTCTCTTTGTGGGAGGTTATCTCTTTGTGGGATTAGGATTTTCCCTTTGTGGGAATAACTCTCTTTGTGGGAGTTTAGTGTCCTAGTGTAGGGCTAACCCTAATTCTCTGAGTGAGAGTTAGTGATTCTCTGTGTGGGAGTCTTGACCCTTGTGTAGGGTTGGTTGAGTCCTTGTGTAGGGCATAAATCCTCTTTGTGGGGTATCTCCTTGTGAGATTTGTATTCACTTCTCTGTATGGGATTATAGTGGATATTGGTGTGGCTGGATGTACCCAAGTTTGGGGAACCAGGGTAATTCCTTGTGTTTGCGATTGGATTGATTGTGTCAATTATTTCCTCTTGTATTTATATTTCCGCATTTGCAAGTTTAATTTTAATTGGACAATTTTATTGCCATTACACTATTCACCACCCCTCTAGTGTGTGTTGTTAGTATTGCAAGGGTAAGGCGATCCCTACAGAACCCGGTCAACACCGCGACGGAGTATGGAGTCAACTGGCACAAGGCCACCATCAAGAACTACATGACTTGGATGATGAAAGGATGAAGGGGGAAGCGGAGTCCCAGGCGAAACATCTCGACATAGACGCCGACCTCATTGTTCCGCGGAAAGCAAATCCGCTCGTCACTAAAAGGGATCCTGACGTCGTATGGATGGTATAAATACTTCTCCCGGATCTCCGTAACCCTAAGAAGGGGGCCATAAACGGCGACCCAAGGTCCGCCGGGAGAACATCGAACCTCTCAGTAGCCCGAGCCACATCATCACCGACGGGGTCCGTAAAAATCTTTCTTTTCCCCTTGTCCTGTACGGGACCAGTCCCCAAGGGGACTCCGGGACCCGAAGGCCGGATATTACCCGACTCGAGCGCCGGGGGGTCTCTTGATCCCGACGCTGAATCGCCTATCCTAAGCGTAGCCATGTGGCAAATAAAGGAGAAAGGAGGTTACCTTGAAAAGAATCTGAAGGAAGATAGACAACGGAGAGAAGGAGCTTGTAAGACCAGAATCAGGAGGAAAGGCGCGAAAGAATCGAAATTTGGGAGGCCGACGCCTTTATATGGAAAGCAATCGCGGGATCAAGACCGTCCTAAGGGGAGCACATGGCGGCATCTGAAGATCGATGGTGCTTCAAATCCCACACCAAGAGAATTTCAAGCAGATCGCGTCATAATGGCCCTCATTTAATGGGTTGGCCTCGACTGACGCGTCAAATCCCCAAGAGTTACATCGCCCGAACCGAACCGACAGAATCCGAACGGCTCGGACAATGGGGGCAATTGATATGACTAATTTGGAGAAGCCCAAGAGCGAGAGACCCAAGCCCAAGCCAAGGATAGGAAGCCCACGTATGGGATTATGCTCACATAACGAGGGCCTCGGAAGGACTTGAAGTCGAGCCGGCCCCAGCCCAGAGAACGCATGATCAGCTCGTGCTCTCTGGAGACAACCATCCCCTGAAAGCGTGGAACCTTAATGACCATTAAGGAGCCCACTAATCGACCCCCCACGACGCGCAGGCGCCTTGATGAAGACGGATCGTGGGGGCGTGAGGGGAGGCAGACGAGGGACGTGGATTGAGGGCAATGGTGGGCCAAACCCTATAAAGGGATGGCAGGGGCAACCGGGAGGGGGATCGAATCCTTGGCACCTAAAACTGAGGTATTCCGATAACTAGACCTTGATTTCCCCATTATCTCCTCTGCCATAGCTCGGCCCGAGGATACGTGTGCTGGACTCTCCTTGAGCCGTACCAATCCCGACGAGCATTTCACAGATCCGTTCTGACTTAGGCATCGGAGGTGACTTTACCGGAACCAAGGTCCGGACCCCCTGACGAGCTTCCTCGTCTATCTAGGAAGGAGCTGAACCAAGGCACCGAGGCTACCCCACGGCACGGAACGGAAACGCTCGTCACCAGCGGGGGCCGACGCCAATCAAGACCAAGGAGTATCCAAGGCGCCGAGGCTATCTCTCGATGCTCATCCAGCCGAGGCTGAGCACCCGACCTGGAACCGAGGCTTCCCCTCGTCTCCACGTCGACAGAAGACCGACGCTCCGCCAAGAAGCGTCTGCTTAGCCGCGGATCCATCGCCTACCCACGCCGAGAGCACGTGAGCTTGGCGTGACCAAGGGATCCCTTCGACCCCTTGACCACGTTGACCGTCCAGTCATTGGTCAACGATTCTGTGGTGAGAAAACACCCGTAAACACAACCTAAGGCCATAGACGGGCAACTACTCAGAATCAATATAAAAAATATGCAATCAAATTGGTCGATTGAATATCCATGGCAATAAGAGATTAGCAGAAATTAATAGTCAAACAACCCACAATAATCAAGAGAATAAGAGAACTAATTTCTAATACATGGTTAGAACTAGAATCCAAAAAATAACAAAAAGAACAATTAAAGTTGTAGAGAATATTAATAAGAGTATACCTGATTGAATCTCGAAAAGCTTTGAAAAGTACTGTAAAAGGCGTCCTTTTCAGATGAAGGAGAAAGGTATTTATACCACAAGAAAATACCCCCAAAATCCCAAAAATACCCCTGGCGGCGCCCAGAAAAACTTAAGGGGTCCAATTCCACGCAGTCACGTCGCCCAATTTGTGTACTATGGCAAAATTAGTCTTCAGACGATGCGACCGTTTTACGATTGACGCGATTACGTCGTCTGGCGTTTGTCAACGTCGACAAGAGTTTAGAATTTGATTCCATTTTGTGGTTAAGATTTTTGCGTGCCGACGTGGAAAGAGCCCAATAATATTTTAATCGGTCGGCTCATTTTTGAACCGGCTGAGGATAGTTGTGGTCAGCGTGAACTCAGCTTTAAAAATTTAAAAAAATTAAAAAACTTGGCGTCCTGAAACAACAAATTCGGTGCGGACGCATAATTAATTAACTCTATGTAATTAACTCATTCCACATAATTAAATCTTTCTCATAAGTAATTCCACATTTCCAAACACTCATCTCAACCCTTCTTTTACTAAGATTAAATCCTGGCCATTCGTATTCCTTCCACATAATTAATTCTTTCCCTAAGTACTTCCACATTCATAAACACTCATCTCAACCCTTCTTTTATCAAGATTAAATCCTAGTCATTCTTTTTTTGTGTGGAGAACATGCTTTGCGTCTTTATTGATCTCAAGGTAAAAGTACAGGACCCAAGGATGGAAGAAGGATGCTAGTATTGTAGGGCAAGGGCACAGGCGCCGTCCCCCCACCAATACTTAACACCTTCCGCTATCCAACGAGCCACAACCAACAAAAAATACAATAAAAGGTCCTGCTAATGTACTAACCCCCAATTTGAGGGAGGGCCACTATCAGCATCATAATCCCAATCCACATGCAGCAAAGCAACTCTGACATCATCGGCTATGCTATCGAAGAGAAGAGTCTTCATCTGACAGTTTCCTTCGAATATTCTCCTGTTCCTCTCTCTCCAAACGTGCCAAGTCATCACAGCCAGGACAGTCTTAGCCAATCTCCCCAAGCAAGAATTCTTAAAATGTGATAGAATAAGGGCGCCCATTCCTGCTAGGGTAGCAGGCAAAGTAGAAATGACCCCCAATTTCAGGAAGCTCCTGCGAAGTATGTAGTTAGTATAGTTGCATTCAAAGAATATATGATCTAAACTTTCATGAGCATTTTCGGTGCATAAGACACAAAAGGGTGAAGTAGGTACTCCCCATTGTACGAGCTTATCACGGGTAAGTAGTTTCCCGTGGAAAGCTCGTAGCAAAGTGATAGCCATCTTGGGGATGTGCCCCTGGAACCAAACCACTTTGTAATAAGGAATGAGCGGTTTTATAACCCGAGATCCAACCCAAGCATCAGAGAGAGAAGGAGACTTAGATACCCAATTCCAAGAATCATCACCCACAGTCAGAGAAACCGCATTAATAACATGATGAACACGACGAAGGGCAATGTTGTCCACCCATCCCTCATTGGACCAGTAGTCCCTAACCATTTTTTTCTCCTCCCCAGTAGGCACATCATAGGACTCACTAAGGGGCCCACAAGGCAGCCAATTATCATACCAGAAAAAAGTAGATGCCCCATCCCTGACAATACGTTTGGTATGCTTCTTAGAAAACTTGCGGCAATGTAAGATAAACTTCCAAGTACCCGATTGCATAGGATGGGGTTTTGCCAGGAACAACCCAGTATTGTTCATATATTGATTCCTCATATAGGAAGCCCATATCCCCTTGTGAGTAAGCATGCGCCAGGATAGTTTAATACCATAAGCATTGTTTAAATCGGTCAAACTTCTGATCCCCATGCCCCCTTCCTACTTAGGAGCACAAATATCGTCCCAAGCCCATAATTGATTCCTCCCCCAAATGAATTTTCTGCAAATAGAAGTTATGCCCCGTAAGACAGTTTTAGGAATGCGGAAGGCTTGCATCCAAACCCCCACCATGCCATAGACAACAGTTTTCACAAGTTCAATCCGGCCAGCAATAGATATGAGGGACGATGACCAACCCTGCAATCTACTTCTGCATCTGTCAATCAAACGTACATATGTTGCAGCATTAGGATACTTGGAGGAGAGAGGGAGACCCAAGTATGTTGAGAGGGATTGTACCCTTTGAATACCCAAGACATCAGCAAGATCACCTGCCCCCCTGGTGCCCTTACTAAAGATGCCAGCACTTTTGCCCCAATTAACCTCAAGCCCAGAATAGTTTTTGAAAGTGCATAAAAGATCCCTTAGCCCCTCAAAAGATTTGATGTTGGCTCGGCAGAAAACCAGCAAATCATCAGCAAAGAGAAGATGGGTGATAGCCCCCACTCTTTTCATGGGCAAAATACTACGCACTGCATTGGCCCTGGCCATAAGTAAGGAGAATGCCTCCATAACAATTACAAAGAGGTAAGGAGATAAAGGGTCACCCTGCCTCAGCCCTCTATTGGATTGGAACATACCATAGGGGAAACCATTAATTATAACATAGAAAGAAGGGGTAGAGATACACTCACAAACCAAGCTGATAAACTTGTGCCTGAACCCCATTTGATGCAGCATGAAATAAACAAATTCTCTGTTAACACTATCAAAAGCTTTCCGAAGATCCAGTTTTAGGCAAGCACGGGCCCCCATATGGCTATTGAAGTCCCTAATATGCTCATGAGCAAGCAGGGCACAATCAGAAAGCAACCGGTCTTGGAGAAATGCAGCTTGGTTAGGCGAAATGAGTTCAATGACCGCTCTTTTCAGACGATTACATATGATCTTGCTGATAATCTTGTATAGAACATTGCAACAGGATATAGGTCTGTAGTCGCCAAGCTCAGAAGCATTAGCACTCTTAGGAATAAGCGTCAAGAAGGTATGATTGATCTGCCGAAATATCTTCCCAGACTGGAAAAAATTAAGAACAGCGTTGGTAACATCCCCCCCAATGATCGCCCACGAGTTTTGGTAAAAGAAGCCATTGAACCCATCCGGCCCAGGGGCTTTATCAGCCCCAATCTGAAACACAGTACTTTTAACTTCCTCAGCAAGGACATGCCTTTCAACCCAATCAGCAGCCTCCCTAGTAAGAATTCTTTTTGTGGTGAGACTGGGAAAGATTCTCCAGTAATCATTTTGATTATATAGACCAGCATAATACTTAGGGTCCTCAACTTTAAGCATATCAACAGAATTATTACGAGAACCATCAGCAGAAATAAGATGCCTAAGGCTATTATGACTTTGTCTGGCTTTCATGGCAGTATAAAAGAATCGAGAATTACGGTCCCCAAGGCTCATCCAATCTTGTCTACTCTTTTGCCTAAGAATGGATTTAAGAATGGATTCTTCAATGTCAATAGCATCAGCCAGACTGTTAATTAGGATATGCTCTTTCCTTTGCAACTCCACACATGAGCCCAGATTCGGATTATTCTGAATATCATCAAGATCAGCACGTATCTTGGCAATATCATTAGAATCCCTAAAGCCCGCCCCGAAGACTTTCAGACCATTTTTCAGATGTTTAAGCTTAGTAACAAGCCGTATCATAGGACATCCCGTAGCCCTGATATCCCAATGATTCTTCAGCAATTTAAGATAATCAGGATTGCGTTGCCAGGCATTGAAGAATTTAAAGGGCTTAGGGTCAGTCCCCCCCAAACAGTGAGTATGTATAATAAGCACGGAATGATCACTAGTGCCACTAGCAATGTATTCGCAGTAAGAGGATGTTAGAGTGTCCATCCACTTGCTATTGCAAAGAGCGCGGTCAAGGGTAGCAGAGATGCGTCTTTGCCCAATACTCCGATTAGACCAACTCAAAGCATTACCAACAGTTTTGAGTTCCATAAGCGCACTGATATTGATGCAGTCATTAAATTCATCAACCATGCACCCATCAATCATCCTACCTCCCACTTTATCCATAGCATATCGGACACAATTAAAGTCCCCCCATGATCCAAGGGAGATGCTTATATCTGCTGGCATTAGTCATAATACTGTCCCAAAGGGTACGACGATCTTGATAGGAGTTGGAAGCATAGACAATGGTCGCAACCATATGGAGGCCAGCAGCATTAATACACTTTATAGTGATATGCTGAGCATTCATATTCTCTACCACACACTTCCAAGTGTCCGGATCATACATGATATCAATACGGCCATTGTGATGAGCGCTGCGATTGTCAAATAATAACCACTTTTTTGGGAAACACTTGAGAATCCTCTGAGCATTCTTCTCAATTACTTTGGTTTCAAGGAGACCAACAAGGGAGGGAGCGTACTTACGGATACGGGCTTTAAGCTCGCTACGTCTAGCAACGTTATTGAGCCCCCGCGTATTCCAAAAGAACAACGTCATTAATTGGCCTTGGGGGGATGATCCACATCCTTATTAATTCTAGAACTCTTACGAGTTCCCCTAGACGAAACCAGTCCCCTTTGCGGGTTCATTTTCTTCCGCCCTCTACTGTTCTGTTTTAGCTCCTCTTGTTCTAATTTCCAATCCTCATTAACAGTGGTAAAGTCAATAGGTTCATTATCAGAATCATTGCTATCCTCGGGCATAAGCAATGAGGCCCCTAGCTGCGGACTCCTAGCATTCAGAATATCAAATGGATTTGAGTCTCTCCAGCGATGAGCACTTGGTTTCTCGGGGACTTTCGCAATAGGCGAGACACGTAGGGTGTAGGAGTTCGGCGAGGGTAGCATGCCTGAGATTCCCGAACCCTTCGCAGAGATATCCCCTGACCCGCCCCTCCCCATATTATTATTTGTGTTTACAATGGGGCCTTGGTCATTGTTACACGGGTTGCCATCAACCCCCAAAAAGCTAGACGCAGCTAGCCTATACCCTTTAGTCCCACATTCTCCATCCATAGCTTGCAGATTTCCCATCGAATAACTTGGCCCCGGTTCTTCATCTGCCGCTATTTGTTGCTGCTTCTTCCCCCGCTTTCCTTGGGTCTGCAGTTCTCTAGAATCAGTATCACCCTCCCCCTTATTACAAACCTCCCCACTACTAGTCGCAGCTAGCATGCCAAGAACATCATCCCCCTTATTACAAACATCCCCATTGCTAGTCGCAGCTAGCATGCCAGGAACATCTATCCCCAAAATACAGACATCCTTGCCACTGGGCACAGCCAGCGAACCACATATGGCTTTTACATAGGCCTCCTTGCCTTCCTTAGGTTTACACATGCTTGATGTAGTTCTGAACCCCCCTCCAGCTTCCTGTGACACAACATTATCTCCAACATTACAATCCTTCTCCCCCTCCGAGCTAGCAGGCACTCGGGTAACAGCGTGCACCTCCCCAACATTCAAATCCATATTACGCCCTTCACCCTCACCCCCTACATTCAAATTCGCCCTGATACATTCATTCTCAGCCTCCGAGATAACAGTCACTCGGGTAACAGCATCGTCATCCCCCCTAATACATTCATCGATCCCCTCCGAGCCAACAGGCACTCGGCCAACAGAAGCACCCTTGACAAAGCCCTCTCCTCCTCCAACCTCTTTACTCCCCCTAGGACACTGATCCAGAGAATGCCCAAAACAAACACAAGCAGGGCATCGGGGGGGCTCACCTTCGTATTTAACTCCGACTTCAATCGTTGCTTTCTCTCCCAACTGAACAAGCACGGAGCGAGGCAGCGGCTCATCAGCCCTCACTTCGATCAGGCACCTGGCGTACGCTAGCCTCTCCAGTCGTGCCGTCGCCCGATCCAAGCAGATGGGATCTCCAATGACGCTGGCGATGGAATTGAGGATCCGCAGAGTCCACAAGTTCACCAGCAAGTTGGGGATCTGCACCCAAACAGGGACCGTCGTGAGGAGATCTCGCACGAACCCCGCTTCCTCATTCCAACGCTGCAGTACAACGAGCCGTCCATCGAAAAGCCACGGCCCACCGTGAAGAACAAGATCCCTGTCCTCTTTTGAATCAAACCTGAAGAAGAAAAAGCCATTCTCTCGTGAGAAAATGTTGATCTCCCCCATGGTTCGCCAAGTCCTCGTCGCCCAGGCCTTGATCTGTCCGAAGAAGGGGATATCACCCACGACATAACCGACGAGCGTATTCTCCCATCGCTGGATCCCCTCAGCCATCATCTCTTCCGATAACACCGCGATCGCTACGCCATCATCGTCTATCTCCGGTTCAACAAAAGTCATTCCCAGAGAATTAGACAGCTTCCTCCCATTTGAACACACATCGGACCACGAGCGTTTCTCCGCATTGGCACTGATCCTCAGGAGGATCTTAGGCCTCATCGCCCTTCTTTCGATCACCTTGCATGCATCGGTCCTGTTCCCATTGTTCATCGCAGCGCCCCGCTTGGATCCGTGCACAGGATCCTTCACATTCTTCTTACCAACCTCCCGCCATTCCTTTGATGAATCGCCGGCCTCCATATCTGAGTCACCGCCCGATCAGCTCTCCAGAGTAGCAGCAGTTGAAACAGCGAACGTGCAAGAACAGTTAACAGGATTATTAGCCAAATCCTGAGCAAGTAAGTGAGGATCAAAAAGTAGCAAGCTATATGGACGTACCACCAGATCGAGATCTGCTCAGAGATCTCGATCCAACCAAGGAATCCACGAGAGTACAAGCTACTTCAAGGATCAGTAGTCTCCGGCCTCCACAGCGCGAGCAAGCAAGAGGAGAACCGCACCAACTCAAAAGTACAACACCGCCACCCACCGAAAACACAAAAGATCAGCAGCGAAAGAAAGACGATGAAACAAACAATCGAGAACCGATGGACTTACCACCGGATCGAGATCTCGATCCGAACAAGAACAGGTCGCCTTCAAAATAGAACTCGATCCGAGCTTCAGATCGCCTTCAACTGCTAGATCTACCGAGATTGAGATGGATCGGAAATCGAAGTAGCGAGATCTAGATCTAGCAGCACGAACCGGCGGAAACGAACAGCTACCGATCGTCTTTGGGCGAAGCGACCGGTGAAGCTCTCCACTCAAGCCAAAACAACACAAGATCCGGCGACGAGAGCCACCGGCCAGCCGCGAAGGCGGCCGGTGAGAATCGCCCCCACACACGAACTCAGAGCTTCTCTCTCTACAGCGAGATGAGAGAGAGACAGTATCACTTCTCTCCCTAGTCATTCTTCTATCAACCTCTTTATACATTAGTATGACATCAGCTTGTCCTAGTCAGTAAGACAATTCAAAAAAGTTCTCAAATGTAATATAGACTAGTCATAACATGTGCCCGCGGGCACAGTTCATTTAAGATTTTCCCTCGTGAAATCTTTGTTCCTTAACAAATTATTTCCACAGCCAAAAGTTAAAAGAACAACAAATTAGCATAAAAATATTTAGCGGCGTGTACACCTTCGGTGCGGAACAACAAATTTAGCACAGACGCCTTCGACACAGAACAACAAATTCAGCAAGGTCGCCTTCGGTGCAGAACAACAAATTCGGCTTAGAATAACAATTTCGGCGTGGTCGCCTTCGGCGCAGAACAACAAATTCGGCATAGAAGAACAATTTCGACGTAGGCGCCTTCGACGCATAACAACAAATTCGGTGTGGTCATCTTTGGCACGGAACAACAAATTCGGCGTAGAACAACAATTTCGGCGCAGGCGCCTTAGGCGCATAACAACAAAGTAACGTAAAAAAATTTAGCGGACGCCTTCGGAGCGGGCACCAAACCGTTCATATCCAATTCTTTTAAAAATTTTATGTTCATGCTTATTCGCATGTCGTATCATGTTTGATATTCGAGTATGTACCATGAACAACATACATCCACACATGAAGCACAAAGCACGACAATCAATAGGAATTTCTAATTAACTATGTTTTACCTTTAGAAGAGTTTCATGATTTTTGTTTTAGTTTCTTTTTAGTCCCCTCACCTGCATGGTATCATTTTCTTCGTATGTAACTCTTTCAATGAGAGATCAACACACATGAAAACACACGCAAGCCATGAATGCAGTCATCAAGGCCACAAAAGGTTAGAACTTAAACATGCCAGTAATTTGGTCAATTCCCCAAATCAGTGCTTAAACTTTCTCTAAACTCATCTCAACCTTTCAATCCCTACGATCAAATTCCAGCCACTTATCTTGTCCTTGTCAGCCTTAGGATTCAAAAAAGTTGTGTTTTAATATATAGACTACGGTTCATTTAAGATTTTCCTCAGCGAAATCTTTGTTTCCCAAAGAATTATTTTCATAGCCAAAATTTAAAAGAATAACAAATTAGCGTAAAAATATTTAGCAGCACGGGCACCTTCGGCATTGGCGCCTTCGACGCGGAACAACAAATTTGGCACGTCACAACAAATTCGGCGCAGGTGCCTTCGGCACGAAACAACAAATTCGGCGCGGGTGCATTCGGTGCAGAACAACGCGCGAGCGCCTTTGATGAGGAATAACAAATTTGGCGTGGGTGCCTTTGGTACGGAACAACGCGCGAGCGCATTTGATGCGGAACAACAAATTCGGCCAGGGCATCTTCGACATGGAACAACAAATTCGACGTAGGCGCCTTCGATGTGGAACAACAAATTAGCATAAAAAATTTAGTGGAATAACAAATTCGGCGTGGAACAAAAAATTCGACGCGGAACAACAAATTATTGTAAAAAATTACACGAGCGCCTTCGGCGCGAGTGCCGTTTGTTGGCACGGAACAACGCACGAGTGCATTCGGTGCGGAATAATAAATTAGTGTAAAAACATTTAGCGGGCACCTTCGGCGCCTCAGGGTATTTTTCAGTGACGGTATTAACTTAAATTTTTTTACGCATTCGGCGTAGAACTACAAATCTCTGGGTATTTTTCGGTGACTGTATTAACTTAAATTTTTTTACGCTAGTTTGTTGTTCCGCTGAATTTTTTTACTCTAATTCTTTTTTACTTTGTTTAGTTTAATGGATCATTTTTCTCCACAATCTTTTCCAAGGCGCTTCTAATTTCAAAGTTTTGGTTCCCAATGCACTTTCCCCCCAATTTAATCTCCACAATATTTCCAAAAACACTTTTAATTTCAAAGTTTTGGTTTCCAAGACAATTTTTCCACCAAAATATAAGTTTTCCCACTAAAATTTTCATAAAATCCAATCTCAACCATTGATTTACCAAGATGAAATCTCAGCCGCTCTTTATCTTGTCCTAATCAGCTCTAGAATTCAAAAAAGTTTGTCAAATGTATAATAGACTAGTCATAACCCGTGCCCGCGGGTACGGTTCATTTAAGATTTTCCCCCGCGAAATCTTTGTTCCCTAAAAAAATTATTTCCACAGCCAAAATTTAAAAGAATAACAAATTAGCGTAAAAATATTTAGCGGAACAGGTGCCTTCGGCATTGGCGCCTTCGGTGCGGAACAATGAATTCGGCGTGGGAGCCTTCGACGCGGAACAACAAATTCGGCGCGGGAGCCTTCGACGCGGAACAACAAATTCAGCGCGGGCGCCTTCGACGCGGAACAACAAAGTCGGCGTGGGCACCTTCGGCGTAGGCGCACAATTAGGAATCATATAACCAGACCTTAATGTTGGTTTGCTTATGGTGAGATTAGGATCTGATTTGGTTAAGGCTGACTGACTGATTTCATGCACCCAGGATTATAAATCTTGAAGCAAATCAGATGCCATTATATTTTAAGGCGAAGCTTTATTCATTTGCTTGACAGCCTATTTTTTGTTACAGTGTTTGGTTTTGTTGTTTTTATGTTGGCAATTTGCACGCAATTTTGTCCATTTTGACTTCTCTTTTATTACGTTACGTTAAGAATTTCCAGCATATGGACGCTTTGGCTTGGGTTGATAAGCAATCCTGAGTTCATAAGGCTTTTGGCATGCAATTTCCATTACAAGGTTTAATTTCTGGTTGCATTTATAAGAAATCGGCAAGTTTTATCAATTTATGAAAGGCTGCAATTTGCTTAAGGCTGCATTTTTTCATAATTACAAATGTCATTGGATGTTACGTTTTTCCATAAAATTTCAAAATTTTAAGTTTTTCAACTAAATTGATTCCCCCTAAAACTTTCTTAAAACTCATCTCAACTTTCCATTCTTCAAAAATAAATATAGCCACTCTTTATCTTGTCCTAGTCAACCATGAATTTGAGTTGTCTTTTAATATATAGATGTGTAGGAACCTTCAGCATGGAACAACAAATTTGGCGCATGCACCTTTAGCGCTGAACAACAAATTCGGTGCAGGCACATTCGACATGGAACAACAAATTCGGGGTGGAACAAATAATTAGGCGTAGAACAACCAATTAGCAAGGGCGCCTTTCGCAAATTCGACGTAGAACACCAAATTCAGTGCAGGCACCGATCAATTGTTCGGGTGAGAACAGTTCGCACGTCATTCTGTTCGCAAAACTCACACACGCACGCACGCCCCCAACCTCTCCCCCCAGCTCTCTCTTCCCCATCCTCATCTTCCTCATCTCTCTTCTTAATCCTAAAGAAAAAATAGCATGGGGTGGAATCCTTTCTATCTCTCATCTCTGTTTGCATTCTATCACAATCTATTCAATTATTAAGTGATTTCCATGTTGATTTTGCAAGTCCATTTCATGGTTTTTGTCATATAGTCTATTAGATTTTGTTTTCTGTTTTAGGTAACCCAACAAATAAATTACCAGATGATTGTACATTAGACACATGGAATCTATCAAAGCACCCAAGATTTATTCACCACACTTAGATACCTACAGATCAAAGGCCCCATCATGGTATGCCTAACAAAGCCTCATTGGTCTTTTTTTGCAGTGGCTACCAAATGCAGTTCCAATTTTCCAAGCTATAAACTCAAGAAATATACATACTCAACATACATATTAATAAGGATGAATTTTATGCATCCATTGATACAAAAATTACATACAAAACCTTTCAAGACATTTCTTGCCTATTCTCAAAACAAAAGAGCATATGAATAGCATCACAACTAAACTGATACTAACCATTAAAAACAGAAAAAGAAAAGAAGACATGACGTAATCATAAATACACGTCTCTATACATGATCATCACTCCATACGTGATCATAAATACATCCGACATTGATTCTGTTGCTGGCCCCTTTATATTCTTTGGAAGTTGAGTGTCTTGATAGAAAAGGCAAAGACCACGGTGAACATCACAGTGAATCCAACCATCGCAAGAGCAATCCATCCCAAGAAGTCGTACATGAACCCAAAGTGGTGCCCAATGTATTCAGACCCAAGATTTCCAAGCAAAACAGACAAATGATGCTTCCATGAAAGAAGTATAAGAAAAATGTAGCAAACCAACACTATGGAGAAGATAGAAGAAATTAACAGACATGCAGTAGTGCCAACATTGAGAGAAATGTAAACATATATTTTAAAATTTTAAAAAGAAAGAAATAGAAAGGATTTGATATTTGGTAGACCTGGAAGATGAGGAGATCCAAAATGAATCTAACTCCAAGAAATTTGAACTAAATCTCAAAATATTTTCTCAACAAAAAGCAAACGTCTTCATACTATAATCCAATTGAGCAAATCCACAAGCTATTTATCAAACTATGTTAGATGCTCATCATTCTTAATTATTAAATAAGCATATTGTAATTATTTATTATGATAGGAATGGAATTATTAATGCATAAACCGACAGGAGACTTAGCAATGATGTTTTTTATTACATCTCATGACTATAATCCATTTTGTAGGAGCTGCACTCTGCACTCCATGATAGAACCTGATGATTTGTTTCCTCCCACTTTAAGAAATGAAAACATGTAGAGAGATAAGGAAATTATTTCTCAGCTCGCCATAAATTTGCTTTAGAGAAATCTGAAGTTGTTATTATTATTATTTGTGAATCTATTAACATTCTAGGAATATTTCTTAACATTTATAGATATCCAGCAACACCAACATCTTAAGGATTAAGGATGCAAACAAAAATTAAATTTTGAAACATCACAGTTTTTGAGCTTCCTCTGCAAGATGTATAGGCCGCCGACGAACAGATCCACGCCCTCGCTCAACACGCAATGTTTCAAACATCTCAAAAACAATTCGATCAGAACCTACACCGCAAAGAAGAGATCTTTGCAGTGCCACTTGCAGTGCCACACCTTTAACAACAGATGCAGACCCAATTGCTAAGATAACACCATGAATGGAAGAATTTTGAATTCAAATTAAAAAGAATACATGAGTTTCCAGGCATATGAATAATTTCCCCAGAGTACATCACATAATAGGTTCTTAGCAGGGAAAAAGATATGCATGTAGTGTAGTTAACTTACTATCCAAATGTAGTTACAGTATGTGGTCATAAAGATATCGAAGCCTTAAACTACAAAAACATGTACCAGAACTACCAAATAATCATGTACCAGAACTCAGTGTCATATCTTTAACAACAGATGCAGACCCCGTTGCTAAGATAAAACCATGAATCGAAGAATTTGAATTCAAATCAAAAAAGAATACATGAGTTTCCAGGCATATGAATAATTACCCCAGAGTCTATCACATAATAGGTTCATAGCATGGAAAAAGATATGCTTGTAGAATAATTAACTTACTATCCAAATGTAGTTACGGTATGTAGTCATGATGATATCAAAGCCTAAAACTACAAAAACATCATGTATGTCTCATCATGAGGCATAAAATTATCCTGAGCAAACGCCGTCTGTGCAATGTGGGTAGATACAACCGAGGGACATACCTGAGACATCTAGTTCTACAAAGACAGACATGCATGTCTCATATGACCTAGTTTGTTGCCATTATTACAAACCACATCAAAATGTCCTATACATCTACCAGAACTACCATATAATCATGTGCACACACATCCTTTGGTTTCATATTAGAAGTTATGGAGACCACCCATAACGTTGCTTCATACTATTGCCAAAATTATCTCCATAATACAATCAAAACATCCCACAACAATGACATCTTAGCAGTCCCTATTTCATTTCAAATTTAGAACCAATACATGATCATCCCTCCATCCATTACCCATATATCTCAACATGCAACTATCTTGATATCATAAAAGATATATTCTCATAGTCATATGCATTTATCAACATACCCCTATAAAACAATCTATAGCAAGCAAAAAATCCAACATTTAGAACTATTCACATCAACAATGCCAAGCTTAATGATGCATTTAGAACTATTCACATCAGCAAGTCCCAGATATAATGAAGGTGTGATCCATTTGATATGTAAACATGCAAGATGAGATATGTAAACATGCATGATGCTTGCTGCTATTTTTGAACACCAATCTATTTCTTTTTCTTGATGCATTCATGATGCATCTATCCCTACTTCGACCTGAGTCTTCAACACTAATCTATTTTTAAAAACATTTAGTAGCAAATGCCAAAGGATTAGAAAACATGTAATTACCTTAGGAACAAACCCTGTCGCCTTAACATGTTGCTATTCTGTCATATTGTTTTCAGTACAATAGGTCCACCAACAAAACATTGTTGCTATTCTGTCAGATTTATCAACATACCCCTATAAAACAACCTATAGCAAGCAAAAAATCCATCATTTAGAACTATTCACATCAACAAAGCCAAGCTTAATGATGCATTTAGAACTATTCACATCAGCAGATCCCAGATATAATGAAGGTGTTATCCATTTGATATGTAAACATGTATCATTAGATATGTAAACATGCATGATGCTTGCTGCTATTTTTGAACACCAATCTATTTCTTTTTCTTGATGCATTCATGATGAATCTATCACTACTTTGACTGAGTCTTCAACACTAATCTATTTTTAAAAACATTTAGTAGCAAATGCCAAAGGATTAGAAAACATATAATTACCTTAGGAACAAACCTTGTTGCCTTAACACCGTTGCTATTCTGTCATATTGTTTTCAGTACAATAGGTCCACCAACAAAACATTGTTGCTATTCTGTCAGATCTATCAACATACCCCTATAAAACCATATATAGCAAGCAAAAATCCAACATTTAGAACTATTCACATCAACAATGCCAAGCTTAATGATGCATTTAGAACTATTCACATCAGCAGGTCCTAAATATAATGAAGGTGTGATCCATTTGATATGTAAACATGCATGATGTGATATGTAAACATGCATGATGCTTGCTGCTATTTTTGAACACCAATCTATTTATTTTTCTTGATGCATTCATGATGCATCTATCCCTACTTCTACCTTAGTTTTCAACAGTAATCTATTTTTAAAAACATTTAGTAGCAAATGCCAAAGGATTAGAAAACATGTAATTACCTTAGGAACAAACCCATTCGCCTTAACATTGTTGCTATTCTGTCATATTTTTTTCAGTACAATTGGTCCACCAACAAAACAGTCCATTCAATAATATATCCAAGACAAAATTTTCCTAACATAAAACTAATGAGTTTGTAAATCTAGTTCATCCCTGGTTTACAAAGTTCTTAAAAGATCTACCCCTGAACCTCTACAATGATTCATGCCGGTTTGACTTCTTCTTCATAGCCTGCATACCAAAAAATTGGGATCAGCTTGATTTTTTAAGTACAATTTGGCATCAGCTTCATGTGGCTGATTTCTAAAAAGATTTTGCTTTTTTGGTTAAGATAGAATGTACAAACATCCCAATGGTAATTTTTGTCACAGTTCCAAGCCAAATGTCTCAGTTCCTCAAATTTTCAAGCACTATTATAAGAAGTGATTTCCATAGATGCCTTTCCTATTAGCTATGACCTTATCATCCTCTCATGTTAGTCAAGGTGTCAGTTGCACTCGATTGACAAAAGGATTAAGTTATCATTTGGTTTGAAGAGCTACAGTTTCAGTCCTTAATCATATGCACAAACAACTCAGCATGAATCAATGTTTAGTCACCAAATCGACTCTTAGAATGTCTACCTATTTGATTTCTAGCTTCTAGATGCTAAACATAAAACCCATTCCATTAATCTAATCAATTTACTGTAACCGATATAAGGGTCCAAATTCAAAACAATGAATTTTCCAGATACACAGCTCAAAAAGAAATTGCTTACCGTATAATGTGAAAACAATTGCATAATGTATATAGTGAAACAGATGATGACTCATGAAGTTGCTTTAAAAATTGAAAAAAAAACACGTTGCAAGTAATTGGAGTAGGACTCAAGGTATACCGCTTCAATGATAAAAAATTCGTTGATATTCCCCTACCAATAAAAGGAGTTCATCAGTTCAATGTCCTGGGGCACTTAACAATATACGCCCACCCTTTTTAAAGCAAGCGATACCAGAAGATAGAACCTCATAACATTCTTTGCTGCAACCGGTTGAAATTTAAAAAAATTAGCACATTCTAACTTGCATACCTGTTATCAAAGCACACCATTATTAGAGACTTAATTAACAGTTAATTTGGTTCCCATGTGTATATGAATGCGAAATTGGTTGCCATGTTGCATGTTTATTTCACAAAAGCTTTCAAATAATTTCGTGTGATTTAAAAGAATGTTTTTTTCCAGCTAAAGGAAAACAACAATGGGTAAAAATAGGAATATAAAGAAATTGAGAGATCTCAAAATAGATTCGTGTACCTTTTATCAAATCGACACCTTGAAGATGATACTGTGGGTAAAAAAATAGGAATAGAAAGAAATTGAGAAATTTCAAAATAGATTCGTGTACCTTTTATCAAATCGACATCTTGAAGATGATGTTGGCTGAGAGAAGGCTCTAACGATGGTGGGGTTACCTGCGACAACTCGGAAAGAGAGAACGAAGATCAAATGAAAGCCCCAAACCTGTGAGCATCATCTTATAGCAGATCTCGGAGAGGGGGTTACATGCAATGAGATTGAAGAGTTTGCGATGGGAGAGGAAGATCAAAGTTGCCCTAGTTCTTTAGGCTGGCGAATGATCTCGAAGCTGGCAAAATTGATGGGGAGAAGCAACAAAACCCATTGATGAAGGATACTAATTTTAAATTGATGGGTTTTTATGAAGAAGGCAAGGCGTCGTGTGGAGGAGCCGAGGAGCCGTTGGGTGCTGATGATTCCCGCTGGCGTGCTGTTAACAGCCCAAATTACTGATGCCGAAGGCGTGCTGTGTGCGGTGGATTGGTGGGTTGTGAGGTATTGTGCATGGAGGATTGGTGGATTGGTGAGTTCTTTTGGGGGGAAGACAACTGCAATGATTCCATGTTTCTTTCCAGCTGGCTCTTTCCTTACTGGCAATGATTCAAACTACACCCAAACCAACAAAAACCCACATATTGACCTTTTCTCTTTTCAGCTGACCCCAACTCATTTTTCCCATCAAGTTTCAAAAAATTTAGTTTCCTCCAAGAGTTTTCTCTCAAAAATCAAAGTGGTCCCCCCAAAATGTTTTACAATCATCTGGTAATTTATTTGTTGGGTTACCTAAAACAGAAAACAAAATCTAATAGACTATATGACAAAAACCATGAAATGGACTTGCAAAATCTACATGGAAATCACTAAATAATTGAATAGATTGTGATAGAATGCAAACAGAGATGAGAGATAGAAAGGATTCCACCCCATGCTATTTTTTTCTTTAGGATTAAGAAGAGAGATGAGGAAGATGAGGATGGGGGAGAGAGAGCTGGGGGGAGAGGTTGGGGGCGTGCGTGCGTGTGTGAGTTTTGTGAACAGAATGACGTGCGAACTGTTCTCACCCGAACAATTGATCGGCGCCTGCACTGAATTTGGTGTTCTACGTCGAATTTGCGAAAGGCGCCCTCGCTAATTGGTTGTTCTACGCCTAATTTTTTGTTCTATGCCGAATTTTTTGTTCCATGTCGAATGTGCCTGCACCGAATTTGTTGTTCAGCGCCAAAGGTGCATGCGCCAAATTTGTTGATCCGCGCTGAAGGTTCCTACACATCTATATATTAAAAGACAACTCTTTTTGAATTCATGGTTGACTAGGACAAGATAAAGAGTGGCTATGATTTATTTTTGAAGAATGGAAAGTTGAGATGAGTTTTAAGAAAGTTTTAGGGGGAATCAATTTGGTTGAAAAACTCAAAATTTTGAAATTTTATGGAAAAACGTAACATCCAATGACATTTGTAATTATGAAAAAATGCAACCTTAAGCAAATGGCAGCCTTTCTTAAATTGATAAAACTTGCCGATTTCTTATAAATGCAACCAGAAATTAAACCCTGCAATGGAAATTGCATGCCAAAAGCCTTATGAACTCAGGATTGCTTATCAACCCAAGCCAAAACGTGCATATGCTGGAAATTCTTAACGTAATGTAATAAAAGAGAAGTCAAAATGGACAAAATTGCGTGCAAATTGCCAACATAAAAACAACAAAACCAAACACTGTAACAAAAAATAGGCTGTCAAGCAAATGAATAAAGCTTCGCCTTAAAATATAATGGCATCTGATTTGCTTCAAGATTTATAATCTTGGGTGCATGAAATCAGTCAGTCAGCCTTAACCAAATCAGATCCTAATCTCGCCATAAGCAAACCAACAGTAAGGTCTGGTTATATGATTCCTAATTGTGCGCCCGCGCCGAAGGTGCCCGCGCCGACTTTGTTGTTCCGCGTCGAAGGCACCCGCGCGGAATTTGTTGTTCCGCGTCGAAGGCTCCCACGTCGAATTTGTTGTTCCGCGTCGAAGGCTCCCACTCCGAATTTATTGTTCCGCACCGAACGCGCCAATACCGAAGGCACCTGTCCCGCTAAATATTTTTACGCTAATTTGTTATTCTTTTAAATTTTGGCTGTGGAAATAATTTTTTTGGGGAACAAAGATTTCGCGGGAGAAAATCTTAAATGAACTGTGCCCGCTGGCACAGGTTATGACTAGTCTATTATACATTTGACAAACTTTTTTGAATTCTAGAGCTGATTAGGACAAGATAAAGAGCGGCTGAGATTTGATCTTGGTAAATCAATGGTTGAGATTGGATTTTATGAAAATTTTAGTGGGAAAAATTATATTTTGGTGGAAAAATTGTCTTGGAAACCAAAACTTTGAAATTAAAAGTGTTTTAGGAAATATTGTGGAGATTAAATTGGGGGGAAAGTGCCTTGGGAACCAAAACTTTGAAATTAGAAGCGCCTTGGAAAAGATTGTGGAGAAAAATGATCCATTAAACTAAACAAAGTAAAAAAGAATTAGAGTAAAAAAATTCAGCGGAACAACAAACTAGCGTAAAAAAATTTAAGTTAATACAGTCACCGAAAAATACCCAGAGATTTGTAGTTCTACGCCGAATGCGTAAAAAAATTTAAGTTAATACCGTCACTGAAAAATACCCTGAGGCGTCGAAGGTGCCTGCTAAATGTTTTTACACTAATTTATTGTTCCGCACCGAATGCACTCACGCGTTGTTCCGTGCCAGCAAACGGCACCCGCGCCGAAGGCGCTCGTGCAATTTTTTACAATAATTTGTTGTTCCGCGTCGAATTTTTTGTTCCACGCCGAATTTGTTATTCCACTAAATTTTTTATGCTAATTTGTTGTTCCACGCCGAAGGTGCCTACGTCGAATTTGTTGTTCCATGTCGAAGATGCCCGGGCCGAATTTGTTGTTCCGCATCAAATGCGCTCGCGCGTTGTTCCGTACCGAAGGCGCCCACGCCAAATTTGTTATTCCGCATCAAAGGCGCTCGCACGTTGTTCTGCACCGAATGCACCCGCGCTGAATTTGTTGTTTTGCGCCGAAGGCGCCTGCACCGAATTTGTTGTGACGTACCGAATTTATTGTTCTGCGTCGAAGGAGCCAATGCCGAAGGTGCCCGTGCCGCTAAATATTTTTACGCTAATTTGTTATTCTTTTAAATTTTGGCTATGAAAATAATTCTTTAGGAAACAAAGATTTTGTGGAGGAAAATCTTAAATGAACCGTGCCCGCGAGCACGGGTCATAACTAGTCTATATATTAAAACACAACTTTTTTGAATCCTAAGGCTGACTAGGACAAGATAAGTGGCTGGAATTTGATCGTATGGATTGAAAGGTTGAGATGAGTTTAGAGAAAGTTTAAGCACTGATTTGGGGAATTGACCAAATTAATTGCATGTTTAAGTTCTAACCTTTTGTGGCCTTGATGACTGCATTCATGGCTTGCGTGTGTTTTCATGTGTGTTGATCTCTCATTGAAAGGGTTAAATACGAAGAAAATGATACCATGCAGGTGAGGGGACTAAAAAGAAACTAAAACAAAAATCATGAAACTCTTCTAAAGGTAAAACATAGTTCATTAGAAATTCCTATTGATTGTCGTGCCTTGTGCTTCATGTGTGGATGTATGTTGTTCATGGTACATACTCGAATATCGAACATGATACGACATGCGAATAAGCATCAACATAAAATTTTTAAAAGAATTGGATATGAAAGGTTTGGTGCCCGCTCCGAAGGCGTCCGCTAAATTTTTTTACGTTACTTTGTTGTTATGCGCCTAAGGCGTCTGCGCCGAAATTGTTGTTCTACGCCGAATTTGTTGTTCCGCGCCAAAGATGACCACACTGAATTTGTTGTTATGCGCCGAAGGCGCCTACGCCGAAATTGTTGTTCTACGCCGAATTTATTGTTCCGCGCCGAAGGCGACCACGCCGAAATTGTTATTCTAAGCCGAATTTGTTGTTCCGCGTCGAAGGCGACCACGCTGAATTTGTTATTCTGTGTCGAAGGCGTCTGTGCTAAATTTGTTGTTCCTCACCGAAGGTGTACACGCCGCTAAATATTTTTATGCTAATTTTTTGTTCTTTTAACTTTTGGCTGTGGAAATAATTTGTTAAGGAACAAAGATTTCACGAGGGAAAATCTTAAATGAATTGTGCCCGCGGGCACAGGTTATGACTAGTCTTTATTACATTTGAGAACTTTTTTGAATTGTCTTACTGACTAGGACAAGCTGATGTCATACTGATGTATAAAGAGGTTGATAGAAGAATGACTAGGATTTAATCTTGGTAAAAGAAGGGTTGAGATGAGTGTTTATGAATGTGGAAGTACTTAGGGAAAGAATTAATTATGTGGAAGGAATAAGAATGGCCAGGATTTAATCTTAGTAAAAGAAGGGTTGAGATGAGTGTTTGGAAATGTGGAATTACTTATGAGAAAGAATTAATTATGTGGAATGAGTTAATTAATTATGCGTCCGCACCGAATTTGTTGTTTCAGGGCGCCAAGTTTTTTAATTTTTTAAAATTTTTAAAGGTGAGTTCACGCTGACCACAACTATCCTCAGCCAGAGGCGGAGCTAAAGGGGGGCTTGAGGGGGCCGTTGCCCCCTATGAATTTTTTAAATATAAAACCCAAGTATGCAATATCTCAGGCCCATTGTTCTGTCCAACATCAATTCTCTTTCGTTGCCCCCCTAATGATTTATTTTATATAAAACCCAAGTATGCCCAGGCCCATAATCAATTACTTTGTCACCATAATTCTCTCTCCCATTCGTTCAGACCCAACAGAGAAAACTCAAAAAGAAAACCCTACTCGTTAATTGGCGCCGCGCTCTCTCTCACGGTCACCTCGGAAACTCTTGTACGTAGCCCGCCTCAGAAATCGACCGGCCATCCTCCGGCAAATCAATTCGGCTACGCCCCCGACGGCCACACGCACGCGGCCCTCTATTCGGAATCGGTTCTGTTGTTCGCCTGTTCATCCGCCTGTAGGGAGCGCAAGAAGAAAGGTGACATTTTTTTGTTGGGTTAATAGCAAATTCTTTCTTAATTTAATTTTTCTCACCTCACCTCTCTAATTATCTCAGTATTGAATTCGTGACCTTTTTGAATTTGGTCTGATTTCATGTCTTTCTAATTTTCTCACCTGAATTTCTAATTCCAAATTTCACATGAATTTCTAATTCTCTCTAATTTTCTCACCTCACCTCTCAAATTCTTTCATGTATTTTTTTATCTGATTTCATGTGAAATTTGGAACGAGGTTAAGCGAAAAAAATCTGTAGAATACCTCGCTAGAAGAAAACTGTGTTGCTATTGGAGTTTAATTGGTGTTGAAATTTGTGCATATTTGTGTATTGTTATTGGAGTTCAATTGGTGTTGAAATTTGTGTATATTTATGTATCCAGCCGACGGCTACGCCCCTGACGGCCCCACTCACATTTACAATTCATCATCCAACTGCCACAACGAGCACACGAAAGGTCGAAGGTATGATTTTTTTTCATAGCCCTAGTTTAGTTTCAGTTGCATGTATTTGTGTTTTTTCGTTTGGTGAAAGTCGGTACCCATAGTTGGATAGAAGATAACATTTTTAGTATTTCGATGGAAAATTTTACTGGAAAATTTTAATTTTGAAACATGCAGGTTTATAAACTGAATTATCATGTCACTAGAAAAGTATTTCAAACGTAAATCTCTTGGGGTTGGAGAGTCATCCAATGATCCTAGCAATGTTGCTCAATTAAATTCAAAGAAAAGTCATATCGAAATCAATCCCGACGAACTCATTGCTGACCCTGGCCTAAGAAGACCAATACATGAATATGATGTGAACGTTAGAGATGAAATTCGAAGAGAATATTTACAAAAGGGCCCTTGTCAGCCTTTACAACATGATTTTCCTCAAAAGCAATTTGGAAATATATCAGTCTGACGCTTCAATCCGGCTTGGTTTGGTGCATACCCAACTTGGTTAGAGTACAGCATAGCTAAAGATGCCGCTTTTTGTTTGTATTGTTACCTTTTCAAGTCCCCAGGGGGTAAGGATTCGTTTGTGTGTGATGAATTTTCAAATTGGAAGAAGAAGGATAGCTTTGATCTTCATATTGGAAAGCCCAATAGTGACCACAATGTAGCTCGAATGTGAGAATTTAATGAACGAAAAACAAAGTATCATACCTTTGTTATCTAAGCAGACAACGAAGAGTCAAAGTGATTATCGAACTCGATTGAATGCTTCAATAAAGTGTGCTCGTTTTTTGTTGCACCAAGGGCTTCCTTTTCGTGGACATGATGAATGTGAAAGTTCAAGCAACCAAGGAAATTTTGTAGAGCTGTTGAGGTTTCTTTCTAGAAATAATGAAGATATTAAATTAGTTACTTTTAGTCAAGCTCGTGGGCACAACAAATTGACCTCTCCAGATATTCAAAAGGACATTACTCAAGCTGCTGCAGAGGAGATAACTAATGTGATTATTAAAGATCTTGGTGATTCATTATTTACAATTTTAATTGATGAGTCACGCGATATATCGACACGGGAACAAATGGCAGTTGTTCTACGATATGTAGATAATAATGGGCATATTATTGAACGTTTTCTTGGCATTCAACATGTGACAAATACATCTGCCAGTTCACTTAAGGCGGCTCTTGAGTCTTTGTTTTCTACACATGGGTTAAGCATATCAAGATTGCGTGGTCAGGGTTATGACGGAGCAAGTAATTTGCAAGGTGAATTCAATGGTTTGAAAGCACTTATTTTGAATGACAATCCAAGTGCGTACTATATACATTGTTTTGCTCACAGGCTTCAATTGACGCTCGTAGCTGTCACAAAGAAACATAATGAAGTTGGAGATTTCTTTAATTTTATTTCTAGCATTTTGAACATAGTTGGAGCATCATGTAAAAGGATGGAGGTGATTAGAGAAAAACAACATGCTAGAATTATTGAAGGACTTGAAAAAGGAGATATTTCTAGTGGACGAGGTCTAAATCAAGAAACATCTCTCAGAAGATATGGTGATACACGTTGGGGCTCTCATTATGTTACACTTGTCCGTCTACTGTTGATGTTTTCATCGGTGCTTTATGTTCTTGAGATTGTAAGGGAGGACGGTGTGAACTCGGAACAGAGAACAGAAGCAGTTGTCTTAACAGATATTATGGAATCATTTCATTTTGTCTTCATGCTTCATTGCCTAAGAAGGATATTAGCAGTTACCAATGAGATATCATAAGCATTACAAAGAAAAGATCAGGATATAGAAAATGCTTTGTGTTTAGTAAAAACATCAAAAGATCGATTGAAAATAATGAGGGAGAATGAATGTGATGATTTGTTAGGAGACGTGTCATCCTTCTGCAGCAAACATGGTATTGATATCCCAAACATGGATGATGAGTATAAACTCCGGGGGCGTTCAAGGCGAAAATCTCAGGGGATTACAAACATACACCATTTTCGTTATGAATTATTCAATAATATAATTGACATGCAACTTAATGAATTGGATGATCGTTTCACTGAGGCAAGTACGGAGCTACTTCTTGGTGTGGCATGTTTAAACCCAAGTGACTCTTTCTCTGCTTTCAATAAAGAAAAGCTTATTCGCCTTGCTCAATTCTATCCAGAAGATTTCTCTGCAGTGACCTTATGGTACTTCACGATCAACTTGATACATATATTGTTGATGTCCGTAGTAATGATGAGTTCTCTACTATTGAAGGCATTGCTGGTCTTGTGGAGAAAATGGTAAAATCAAAGAAGAATATGGTATTTCCATTAGTATATAGGCTTATCAAAATGTCATTACTTTTACCAGTTGCAACGGCTACAGTGGAGAGAGTTTTTTCTGCTATGAATATTGTTAAGAGTAAATTGCGGAATAGGATGGGAGATAAGTGGATGGATGATAGTTTGGTTGTATACATTGAGAAAGACATCTTTACTGAGATTGATAATGAAGTCATTATGAAGAGGTTCCAAAATATGAAAACTCGAAGAGAACAACTGTAATGTGAGTTTTCTTCTTTTGCTTTTTATATTTTTTTACATGATTTTCATTTTGTTGGGCTATTTGCATAATGAGTGTTTTATTTTCTGCAGATATATGATGCCATGGATTTATAGTTTGCAAAACCTCAGTAATTATCAAAAAAGTGGACATGAAGTTAACGACGGGTATTTTGTTTTGTTCTAGCTATTTTATTTATAGAATATATTATATTACGAAGTACTTAATAAATTTAATGTGAGATAATTTATGACTTTTTCTTATTGGTTTTTATTGTACGTTGAAATTATTTTGTATTAGCTTATAATTTGCCCCCTAAACGAAAATTTCCTGGCTCCGCCACTGTCCTCAGCCGGTTCAAAAATGGGCCGACCGATTAAAATATTATTGGGCTCTTTCCACGCCGGCACGCAAGAATCTTAACCATAAAATGGAATCAAATTCTAAACTCTTGTCGACGTCGACAAACGCCAGACGACGTAATCGCGTCAATCGTAAAACGGTCGCGTCGTCTGAAGACTAATTTTGCCATAGTACACAAATTGGGCGACGTGACTGCGTGGAATTGGACCCCTTAAGTTTTTCTGGGCGCCGCCAGGGGTATTTTTGGGATTTTGGGGGTAATTTCTTGTGGTATAAATACCTTTCTCCTTCATCTGAAAAGGACGCCTTTTACAGTACTTTTCAAAGCTTTTCGAGATTCAATCAGGTATACTCTTATTAATATTCTCTACAACTTTAATTGTTCTTTTTGTTATTTTTTGGATTCTAGTTCTAACCATGTATTAGAAATTAGTTCTCTTATTCTCTTGATTATTGTGGGTTGTTTGACTATTAATTTCTGTTAATCTCTTATTGCCATGGATATTCAATCGACCAATTTGATTGCATATTTTTTATATTGATTCTGAGTAGTTGCCCGTCTATGGCCTTAGGTTGTGTTTACGGGTGTTTTCTCACCACGGAATCGTTGACCGATGACTGGACGGTCAACGTGGTCAAGGGGTCGAATGTATCCCTTGGTCACGCCAAGCTCACGTACTCTCAGTGTGGGTAGGCGATGGATCAGCGGGTGCCCAATCGGCGAGGTTCGAGGCTAAGTGCGCATTTCCCACTAGTCGAGGTGGACTTCCGGGTTGATGGTCGACGAGCGGGCTAAAGGGGGCATATGCGGTCAACTGGCGAGGTTGGGGCGGGGAGCGCCCTCCTATCAGTGGAGATGAATTTTGTGAAGGAAGGACGAGCTAGCTGGATGTCTGGCGGGCTTTGATGGTTGGTCGGGATGTCACGATTTTTAGGTCGTAACAGTTACCATTGTTGACCAAAACTACTATGAACTCGATAATTATTTATAAAAAATTGTTTAAATTTTGAGTTGAATTTAGTATAACTACCTAATAGTTCCTCCATTTTAAGATAGTTTAGGCTTAAAAACAAAATATAAGAAGATTTTGATGAATTTCTAAAGCCTAAAGGAGAGAATAAGTTAAAAACATGGATAATGTAAGACCTTATTCATAAATTAAGTCTCAACAAGAATAATAAGAAACAACATTGAATGGACCTGAACACTTCCTGTATGAAAGATGCAAATATTATTGGGTTTGCACAAAGTATGATTAATGAAATTCAAAAGGGCAGTTTCATATTTTAAATTTTATTAATCGTGTCCCATCGAATTCTCCCAATTAAATCGTCTCCTTCCTTTCCCGAAAAAAAAAACACACCTTTCCATGAACAGCCATTATTAACTCTTTGATTTTATTCTTAAGTGGGATTGTGTAATTTGACCATCATCCCGCGCTTTGTGAGTCCCCAAACATGTATTTATTCTGCTTTACTCGCAACATGAGCGAACTGCTGTAGTCTTCTTATAGGGTATCGATTCCCCATCCAAGAAGATTGAGATATACTGCTTGCACATTGCATCAATCGATGGCGGAAGAAGGCAAGTGGCCGGCGATTGGGATCGACCTTGGCACTACCTACTCTTGCGTGGCTGTCTGGCAGCACGAACGGGTGGAAATCATCGCCAACGACCAGGGTAATCGCACCACGCCCTCCTACGTGGCGTTCACCGACACAGAGCGACTAGTCGGCGACGCAGCCAGAAACCAGGTGGCCATGAACCCCTCCAACACCATCTTCGGTGAGCTCCCTTGATCTCTGCTTCATTGTCAGTAAAGCTCGATATGCAAGTCTATATGAGCTTCAGAAATGATTGAAGTCATTGGCTAGCATCATCGAGGGTAGCTAACAATATTAGTGAGCACCAACAAGCTAAGAAGAGAGATGTGTGTGGTTACGGCTAATAATAATAATCCACTTTTGCCAACTCCATGTCTACCTCTATCAATATAACCTTATTATTGTAGTAAATTTGTAGGTACTATGTATCACTTTGTCATGTAGTTATGGTAGTGCTTCTGCCAATGGATTTTCTCTATGCAATATTTCGTGGGCAGCAATCATCCAGTAACATCCTTCGTCAAAAATCGTATCGCCCTCTACGATGCTGCCAACGGACTCTCCCTCGTGGAGTTTTTTGTTTCCCCTGTGTGAAAGTAACCGTCCACAGATTTCGGGCTTTCAGCCCTGGAATTGTCGGCGTATGAAAGCCATGTACCTAGTAGTGAGCTTGTCTTCAATTTTAGATTTTTGTGGAATAACCGTAGTAATTGCTTGGACGAATTAGAGTAAATGGTTATGTATTAATCTTCTACCAGATGCAGCCAATTTGGTCATATGGCCAAAAATTAAGCAGAAACATTGTGCTTTTAAAGATGGTAGGGATTCATTAATGGTGCCATTCGATTTTGTCACTAAGTAGACATAAATTGCAGTAATGTATTTGCAGAGATTTTAAAATTAAGGTTTTTTTTTGCTTTGGGTTTGATAAGTTGCATGTCAAGCATACAGGTAAACATTGCTTTTTGCATGATTACTTGGTTTGTTATCGGACATCTATGCTATTGATTCTTTTTATTTTTATTATTGGCTGAATATTCAAAGTTTAGCCTTTTCTATAATCTGTTTCAGATGCAAAGCGTTTGATAGGCCGAAGATTTAGTGACTCTTATGTCCAGAGCGACATCATGCTTTGGCCATTTAGTGTGATCTCTGGCCCTGAGGAGAAGCCCATGATTGTTGTGCAGTACAAGGGAGAGGAAAAGCAATTTAGCGCAGAGGAGATTTCATCTATGGTGCTGATGAAGATGCGTGAAACTGCAGAGGCTTTCCTAGGGACCGCCGTCACGAATGCTGTCGTCACTGTCCCTGCCTATTTCAATGACTCTCAGCGCCAAGCAACCAAGGACGCTGGCCAAATTGCCGGCCTTAATGTCATGCGCATTATCAACGAGCCTACAGCAGCTGCTATTGCTTATGGTCTTGACAAAAAGGAAGCCATCGTTGGTGCTAGGAACATCCTCATCTTTGACCTCGGCGGTGGCACCTTTGATATATCTTTGCTTACCATGGATAACACCGTCTTTGAGGTGAAGGCAATGGCTGGAGACACTCATCTTGGCGGAGAGGACTTTGACAATAGGATGTTGAACCACTTTGTTAATGAGTTCAAGAGGAAGTTCAATAAAGACCCCAGCGGAAATGCCAGGGCCCTCAGGAGACTAAGGACGGCCTGTGAAAGGGCGAAGCGGACGCTTTCCTCCACATCTCAGACCTCGATCGAGGTTGATTCCCTGTATGAGGGCATTGACTTCTACATGACCGTTAATCGTGCTAGGTTTCAGGAGCTGAACGTGGATCTATTCACGAAGTGTATGGAGTGCGTGGAGAAGTGCCTGAAGGATGCTGCGATGGACAAGAGCTCTGTTCATGATGTTGTCCTTGTAGGCGGATCGACAAGGATTCCCAAGGTCCAGCAGATGCTGCAGGATTTCTTTGATGGGAAGGAACTGTGCAAGAGCATTAATCCTGACGAGGCCGTTGCTGTTGGTGCTGCTGTCCAAGCCGCTAGCTTGAGCGGCCATAAAGATCAGAAAGCCCCACAGCTGCTGTTAATGGATGTCACTCCTCTGTCTCTTGGTACGGATGTCCGTGGGGGTCTTATGTCTGTCATAATCCCAAGGAATACCCCAATTCCAACCAAAATGCAGCGGAACTACTCGACCCAGGGGGACAACCAAACAAGGGTTCGGATCCAGGTATTTGAGGGTGAAAGGAAAATGACCGAGGATAATAATTTCCTAGGGGAGTTTGAACTTGATGGTATCCCTCCTGCTCCCAAGGGTGTTGCCAAGATGATTGTATGCTTTGAGATAGATGCCGATGGCATCTTGAATGTCTCTGCAGAGGAAAAGACAGGTAGGCAGAAAAAAACGATCACCATCAGCAACGATAAGGGGAGGTTGACTACGGAGGAGATTGAAAGGATGGTCCGTGAGGCGAAGAAGTATAAAGCAGAAGATGAAGCGAACAAGAAAAGGGTGGCGGCTAAGAATGCAATGGAGGGTTATATGTACGACATGAAGAATGGTATCAAGAAGATCGAGTGTGTTATAAAGCAGGCAGCCCAGTGGCTGGATGACAACCCGATGGCTGAGCCTGATGCGTTGGAGGATAAGATGCAGCAGCTGAAGGGAATGTGGAATTCTATCTCATAGCCCAGCATGAGATGAACAAGTCTCATCCATTTCAGATTTTCTGACATATCTGGCCTTTGGTGATGATACATGTTACCCTTTGGCTGTCTGGTGTGGTTACTAAACTATTGTATTTTGATGTATTAAACCGCACCAGTGGATTTTTAATTATCAACTTTTTTGTCCAGTTGAACTGCTTCCAACTTATGCTGCCATTATTTATTATGATGATACATGCATGTGGTGCATTAGTCATTACAGGTATAAATGGTCCGGTTCTTTAATATGATGCTTCAGTTTAATACGATGCATGTGCTGCCATGGTTTCTTTGATGCAATTGTCGGAGAAGTGAAGTCTGATTCGGATTTTGTGGGTCATTCTTGCAGAGTTATACCTTTGTAGAGTTGAGGACTCTTTGGATGTCTGTCCGGTTAGCAGGCAGTGTGTGGGCCGCTGCCTATGCGAGAGATTGATGGCGGATCGCCCAAAAGATAAACTGGCAATATTTGCCAAAACTGGTTACAAATTAGATAAACTCTTATAATTTATAGCTTCTCATATTTGGTTAAAAAAAACCTTAATTCAGTGATCGTGGACGTATGCAATATTTGCCAAAACACTAATTTTTCTGTTTGTGTGCAATCTCTGTTTTCTATCCTTCTTTTTTGCTTGATGTGTTCATATGACAGCAACCATATTTGGTTCTTTTGGGTACAGTTCATATTCTTTTGTTCCCAACCCTATGATTTTGTTGCATATTTATATCTTGAGCACTAGACGAATTTATTCTTATATATGTTTTGTATACATTTAATTTCTTGGCATTTTCAATTGCCATGATATAGAGGTAATGTCTCAGTCTATATAAGTGTTCTCCTAAAATAAGTCTACTTTGCTGATGAACTGGATCTTCTTTTGAGTTCTCTGGTGCAACGAATGCGGGAAGGTCACCTGTTAAACATGTGTATTAAAATTTAAAGCAAACATTTTTGGGACATTTATCATATTATTTTTATTTATTTTCATATATGAGGGATGTAATGAAGTTCATGCATGTAAGCAGTAATATTATAATTTTTGGGGCATGCGTAATGCATGGGAGACAACACCATTAATCTTCCAACTTCATATGATTGTTTTGATCAATAACTTTTTAGTTTTTTCCCATGCCATTTAATACATATATTTTTCAAGAGAGCTCTGATCAAAGTCATGTGTCTGCCACCTAGATAAGCTTACTCCTCCTCCATCCACCGTCAATTGTATCAAACTACAAGCTTCAAATTCAATCATCCCTTTTCAATTTTTGTCCACCATCTCCTTAGTAGTGCAAGCTCCGTCAAACATTTGTATGTTATATTTTTGTTAAACTTCTATCAGTACAAGATCTCTATTTCCCCTTCTATATTATGCCCAAACTAGGAAGTGTTGCACCCGCTTGACTGGGTGCATGTACATCACACTACCTACGATGGTTGAAAAATCTTTGTATCTTTGGATGATCATCTTTTATTTTGTGTTGTAAGTGTTAGCTAGTATGAAGTGTTATTTTTCACTATTTGACAAGCAAGATTTCGACTATTTTTTGGATCTTGGTATTTCTCCACGTTACTTCATAGCTATAAGGGCGGTAATCGTGTTTGCTAAATTCTCTTAGTGAAAACGAGCGACAATTCAAGTGATGTTGTAATAAATTCAACTACAAGATGTTGGGGACAATCATGCAGTCTTATGTCGGATAAAAAAAAATTAACTAAAACCTAGATCCAATTTTTTATTCTACTTACTTAGGCTAAGTTGAATAAAATTAATCATGACTAAATTAAGTTATTATTAAATTGAAACTAATCAATTAATTAGAACTTAGCCCAAAATTTTAATGATCAAAATTAAAGAAAAAGCCCACTTTAAGACATACGATTTTGAGGTAAAAGGCTATTAAAAAGTGGCTTCTTCTCAAAAATAACACACTTGTTATGAGTGAGGGATGCTTTTGGCCTCCCCACCTCTCTATCCCTCCATTACTCCCCACTACTTAGTAGTGGGGACCCTTGGTATACCATTGATATGAAGATATAGAGGACCATGGCTATGAGCCATGGTTACTCTTTCTTTGACTTTATTCAACACTGTTAGGGTTGAATTTTTGCTAATATTTGTTGGCATTAGTGGCACTATAGCTGGAGAGCTCAGTTTGCGGAATCAGAATTTTTTTTGGGCAGTTTGAGCAGTAATACTGAACATAATGTCGTTCAACGTAATGTTCAACATTCGGGGTCTGGAATTCTGGTTCGTATGCAGAAACGCTGTTTTGGTCTGCAGATCTGTCTTGCCGATTCAGATCTGATTTACTGCCTAGAATATCGGGGATTCCTGAATATGGTTGTGGAATATCTGCATGCGGGATATTTGGAAAGCCCTTCCTAAATCAGTTGCTAAATTGAAGGGGTGTTAGGTTGAAATAGAAAGTGAATATCTCGCAGATTTGTTGGTTGGAAAGATTGATTGCTGCAGATCTTTTTATAGTAGCTTCAACCTATTCTGGTATAGGTAGCTGTGATTGAGGAATCGCTGGAGATATATTTGGAAGCTATTATTCTCTTGTTATTATTGTTGATTCGGTTGGAGAGAATCTCGCCCACTTATTGTTGTTGCTATTTTTAGAAGATTTGGTTGAATCATTTCCCATCTTGGTTCAGTTAATTGTGTGTGAGCTGGAGATATATTTGGAAGCTATTTATCTCTCGGAATTGATTATTTGTTAGAGAGATTTTCGCCCGCAAATATTGGTTGGAAGATCTTGTTGAAGATGTTGCGGAACCACTTGTCCGAAGTGATTCCTTAATTTGTGGGGAGCCGATTCTGCACATGATTTTGATCGAGCGACCTTCCATATCTACTCCATCATTGAGGGGGAGCGGTGATTGAAGGGAGTGTGGTTTTGCGGCTAGGGAAGAACTTTTTACGAAAGTTTCGAAGAACTTCGGGAGGAGGCCGACGGTTACGCACGTAGGGATCAAGGGAGTTGATCTAGTCGGTTGTGCAAGGGGAGCTTACCGATAATACTCCATGGGTTGGTAGAGACCACCCATCACGGTTTGTATTGAGGGTGAGGCTGTTCCTCCTAATAGAATCGCGATAATTAGTGATTGTACTCATTGATTATTTTAGTGGAGCATTCTGATTTTCTGGGCGTGGCCCCACTGATGTAGGTATGCGCATCGAACTGCGTTACCAAGTTTTGGTTGTCGTTGCTTGATTCTTGTGTTTTATCTTTGTGTTTATTTGATTATTCCTACATACTGAAATCACAATTGGTATCAGAGCAGGTCACCCGTGTTCCTTTGTTATCAAAGCTGGTGTGATCTTGAATTTCAGTACTTGAATCATGGCTACACGAGAAGGTGTCTCCGTTGTTCGTCCTCCATTGCTCATTGGTACAAATTACACTTACTGGAAGTCTCAGATGCGTGTATTCATTAAGGCCATTGATGAGAAGGCCTGGATCGCTGTAAGTGAACGATGGACACCGCCAACCGAAATTGACGAAGATGGAGAAGAACACCTCAAGTCGGCAAGAGACTGGAGTCGGATTGAAGAACATGCGGCATTGTGCAATTCTAAAGCAATTAATGCTATTTTTTCCGCTGTCGACAAAGAGCAATTCAAATTAATCTCTACATGTGAGTATGCAAAGGAAGCGTGTGATATATTGCAGAATATTCATGAAGGAACCAGTACGGTTGTCACGCCCCGCTTCCCATTACTTGGGAGCGAGGACGTGAACGGACCCGCTTTGGCTGGAGCGGTGAAGCCCCAACCCAATAAGCGTCTGTGTATGACTAATTGTCAGGTTCTTGCTTGCGAACAATCGGAACAACACAAATATGGTGTCATCATTAAACTTTGACTTCTAGATTACATGTACACAAAAGAATTAAAGGCCTAGCATGGCCATTACAAACAGTTACAAAGAATTTAAAGTACACCTGAATGAAATACAACAACAAATAGTAAACTTCTAGCAAGCTGCGATGTGTCTGTCGTCTTGAGCAGTGGATCTCGTGCTCCTGATAATCCTTGGTTACCTTCTTCAATCTCCAAGTGAACTTCACTGTGAACTCTGCTCAAAACCTAACGTATATTTCACAAACAAGGAAATATATGTCAGCGAGGGTCGCTCGGCAAGTGTTACGCCTATTTGGCCGAAGCCCGAAAGACACGAGCCCAGGAACCCGACTGCCGATCCAAAGCCCATCTGCACGATCAGGCCCGCCCGACAAGGCCCTATGGAGGACCCCCGAATATCGATCCGACCCGGCCCTGATAACGCGCAAGTCACTCGCCCACTCCAGTGATAACTGTTCCCCCAGGCCCGTTACCACTTAACGGCCGTTATGGGGATGTGCGGGGATGGCGCAGGAAGCGGCGAAGGGGGGGGGGGGGGGGGGGGGGGGGGGGGCGGATTGAGGGGGCACGATTGGGGGCAGACAAGGGACGTGAGTCGAGGGCAGTCATGACGGGAGGTCTATAAAAGGGCTAGAAGGACGCCTGGAGAGAGGACGGCATCTCAGGTAACTAAAACCTAATGTACTCCATCAACGACCTAGTTCTCCCATTCCTTCTCCTTCCTCCCCCGCTCGCGCCGGTAGACGTCGTTTCGACCTCCTCTCGAGTCGAACCGTCTCCGCTGAGCCTCCTCTTTCAGATCATCGTCTGACTTAGGCATCGGAGGGGATTTGGCCAGAACCAAGGTCCGGCCTCCCTGACGAGTGCTCTCATCTGCGCAGGAGGACGTCAGATCCACGGGCCGAGGCTTCCCCTCTGCCCCACGCCGGCCACGCATCAAGCAAGACGACCGAGGCTACCCCTCGTCGTCCGACCGACCGAGGCTGAGCACGTCCGTCCGAGCCGAGGCTTCCCCTCCGCTCACGAGGCGCCGAGGCTACCCCTCGTCGTCCGACTGTCCGAGGCCGAGCGTCTCACACCGGGCCGAGGCTTCCCCTCGCCCCCCTCGTGGCCGAGGATCCAGATCCGGCCCAGCCGACGTGCTCCACGTCATCCGCAACTCCGATTCACGCTGCGTTGGCACAGACTCGACACACCCGAGGGACCCAAGTCGGCCCCTTGACCACGTTGACCGGGTAGTCCACGGTCAACGCTTTTGTAGTGAGAAAACACTCTGAAACATCTGGCGCCGTCTGTGGGAACGAACTGTCCCACGAAAAACAAACCACACCAGCAATGACACAGATTCACCCATCACGTCGGGGAGAAAGCAAGGCCCAGACGCGAAGCGACAGGGCCCGCCATCGTTGGCAAGAGTGGGCCCGGGCCAAACGCGAGGAGGATCGTGAGGAGAGGGCCGAGAAACCCTCCCCGGCCCTACCGGTCGGGAGGCCGAGCACGACTGTGGCAGCGCGCAGGTCGGACGTGGCTTTGGTGGTGTCGGTGATCATCGACACAACCATGGTACGGCGATTGCTCGTCGACACCGGCAGCTCATGTGACGTCCTCTTCATGTCAACCCTGGAGAAGATGGGGCGGCGGAAGGAAGACTTGCAACCCCGCTCGGGTCCCGTGGTAGGGTTCACGGGTCATTCCACCCCCATCATCGGCACGATCCATCTCCCGGTGACACTCGGAGGCCCACCAGACTCGGTGACCCTGGCGGTAGAGTCATCGTACTAGGGATCGGGTCGGAGTACAACGGAATCATCGGCCGACCTCTTCTCAACGCCATCGGCATGGTTGTCTCGACCCTCCATCGGACTATCAAGTTCCGAACGCCCAGGGGGGATGGGGCAGGTCGAAGGCGATGCGGGGAGACCGAATACCTGCTACCAACTGGAGGAGGAAGGGCCCGAAGATCGTCTAGTCGACTGGATGGCCGCGCTCGACTTAAGGGGCGGGCCGAGACTCACCCCTGTGGAGGAACAAGAGCAGATCCCGGTCACGGACGTCGAGGGCAGGTTCGTCTCAATCGGGAGAGGGCTAAGCCATGACCTGAGGAGCCAACTGGTCGAGTGCCTGGAGGCGAACCTGGATGTCTTTCCTTGGTTACCAGAGGACATGCCCGGCGTAGATCCCCAGGTGATCGTCCACCAGATCAACGTTGACCCCAACTTCAAGCCGGTCAGGCAGAAGAAGCGGAACCTGGGTGGCGAGAAGATGAAGGCGGCCTCCGAGGAAGTAGAGCGTCTCCTCGACGCTGGCTTCATACGAGAGGTCTGGTACCCGGAGTGGCTATCGAACGTGGTGATGGTCAGGAAACCCAACGGGAAGTGGCGAATGTGCGTGGACTTCAGTGACCTCAACAAAGCCTGTCCCAAGGACAGCTACCCCCTACCGCACATCGACCACCTTGTGGACAACGCCTCGGGGTACGAGATGCTTAGCTTCATGGACGCCTACTCAGGGTACAATCAAGTCCAGATGGATCCCCGGGACGAAGAGATGACAGCCTTCACGACGGACCGGGGAACATACTGCTACAAGAAGATGCCATTTGGCTTGAAGAACACAGGGGCCACCTACCAGAGAATGGTCAACAAGGTTTTCTACTCCCAGATCGGGAGGAACCTGGAGGTCTACGTCGACGACATGCTTGTCAAGTCGAGAAAGCCGGAGGACCATATCGCCGACCTTCGTGAAACCTTCGAGCGGTTGCGGCGACACAACATTCGTCTCAACCCCACGAAGTGCACATTCGGGGTAAGATCTGGAAAATTCTTGGGATTTATGATAACTAACCGTGGCATTGAAGCTAATCCTGACAAGATCGAGGCACTGATCAACATGCGAGAGCCGACGACGATCAAAGAACTGCAGAGGCTGAATGGGCGCATCACAGCCTTAGGGCGATTCCTATCCAAATCGGCGGAAAGATCGCTCCCCTTCTTCAAAGTTCTGAGGAAAGCGATTGCGGAACCGTCAGACAACCGGAAGGCGATACTATGGGACGAAGACTGCTCCAGGGCGTTCGTGGATCTCAAGGAGTACCTCCGCAGCCCGCCTCTCCTGTCCAAGCCATGAGAAGGGGAGTCGCTAAGCCTTTACCTGGCGTGCGCGGAGGAAGCAGTGAGCTCGGTGCTGATTAGGGAAGACGGCGGGGTGTAGTGGCCGGTGTACTACACGAGCCGGATCTTGAAGGGGGCGGAGGTGCGGTACTCGCCCATGGAGAAACTGGCGTATGCCCTCGTTCTCTCAGCGCGAAGGCTCAGGCCCTATTTCCAAGCCCACACCATACTGGTCTTGACCGACTCACAACTGGAGCAGAATCTTAAGAGATTCGATTGAATGGGAAGGATGCTAAACTGGGGGGTGGAATTGAGCGAGTTCGACCTCCGATTCAAACCGCGCACGGCCATCAAAGGACATGCCTTGGCCGACTTCATCGCCGAATGCACAACGGAAGGAGAACACCCCCTGGAGGAAGAAGGCCCAGCAACGGTAATTGCCCAGCCCTTGTCTTTTCTTTCGGCTGACCACCTCCCATCAGGAGTCCCGGGAGCATGGATAGTCCATGTGGACGGATCGGCCACACAGTCAGGAGGCGGGGCTGGGATCGCGATCCGATCTCTGGAAGGGAACGTCGTGGAATACGCGTTGCGATTCGAGTTCCCGGCCACCAACAACGTGGCGGAGTACGAAGCGGTGATCAACGGCCTGAGGCTGGCCCTGGAGCTCGGGGCCGAGTCTGTGCGCCTCCTCAGCGACTCGAAGCTCATTGTCAACCAGCTTCTGGGAAGTTACGAGGCGCGGGAGGAAGCGATGCAGAGGTATCTCGCCGTCGCCAGAGCGGCGTTGTCCAGGTTCAAAAACGTGGAAGTCTTGCATCTCCCGCGATCGGAGAACGCGTGGGCAGACGCGTTGTCGAAGCTAGCCTCGTCCTCGCCTAAGGAGCTGGGCCTCACCATCTACGTGGAGAACCTACAGTCCCCCAGCACGGAAGAGCGGAAGGTGATGGCGATCGACCAAGATCCCTCCTGGATGGACCCGATCATACGGTACCTCACTCATGGGGAGGTGCCGACGGACTGGGACGAGCGTCGGACACTGGAGAGGAAGGCGCTCCGATACGTGATCTATGAGGGGACGCTCTACCGGAGACGTTGGACGAAAGCGGATGTCCTCCCGTACCTGAAATGCATCGGACCACAGGAAGCCGACTACGTCCTGCGGGAGGTTAACGAAGGGATCTGCGGCAATCACCACGGGGGCAAGATGGTCGCACAGAAGATCTTGAGGCAGGGATACTACTGGCCGACCCTGGTCCAAGACGTAACAAACTACGTCCAAAAGTGCCAAGAATGTCAGAGGTATGCTAACCACACCTCAACTCCCCCGTCGGAGCTCATCCCTATCGTGAGCCCCATCCCCTTTGCGAAATGGGGGCTCGACATCCTCGGACCATTTAAGCCGGGCCGGGGGCATCGGAAGTATCTGATTGTGGCGGTGGACTACTTTACCAAGTGGATCGAGGCTGAACCGTTGGCCACCATCACGTGGAAGAAAGAGAAAAGCTTCGTATGGAATTCCATCATCTCCAGATTCAGAGTGCCACGGGCCATCGTCACCGACAACGGGAAACAGTTCGACTCCGCGGGGTTCAAAGACTTTTGCGCGGAATGGTGGATCAAGCTTCTCTTCGCCTCTGTAGCGCACCCCCAGACCAACGGAATGGCGGAAGTAGCCAACAAATGCATCATAGAGCCTCTCCACAAGAAAGTGAAGGACGCCGAAGGAAATTGGCCAGAAGAGCTCCCCGGGATACTCTGGTCATACCGGACGACCCACAAGGAGGCCACCGGTGAAACCCCGTTCATGCTTGCCTACGGGGCCGAGGCGGTGGTACCGGTCGAATTGGGTGAAGAATCTCTCCGCCTCAAATGCTTCGACGAAGACAGGAATGCGCAAGGTCTGGAGCTCGGTCTGGAGCTCCTCGGCGAGCGGTGGGAGCAAGCCCTGGCCACCATCATCCGCCAGAAGCAGAAGGTGGCCTGATACTACAACACTCGGGTCAGGGGAAGAAGCTTCCACCTTGGGGACCTGGTCCTCCGGAAAGCTGGCTTCAACCCGGATACTGCTCGCAAAGGGAAGCTCGCGGCTAAATGGGAGGGACCCTACAAAGTCATCGAGGTCCTCGGACCTGCAACCTACCGTCTAGCCAATATGGAGGGGGGGATTCTCACTCACACATGGAATGCGGAACACTTACGCAAGTACTTTCAATAAATGTATCGTTTCTTTTACGAAATAAATTTATTTAAGTTCGTTCCTTTCCAGATAAGCAAAAAGATGTACATGAAGACGCACGAAGAGGCCGAGGGGCATTCCCCTCTCTCACTCATCTTTGGGGGCACCCGTGGATCCACAGGCTGGCTCTCCACTTGGGCCGCCCCCGTCGCTCCGTTCGCCATCCGAGTGCATCCGGAGGTCCTCGAAGTTGACTCTCGAGAGCGGGACTTCTTCTGGATCTCGGATTGGCACCGGGCGAAACCCTTCTCGAATGCCTCGGCCAAGGCGAACTCAACGAAGGAGGTGGTATACTCATCCACGGCGTCTTGGGCGATCCGGGATGGATCCACCTCCTCGAGCCCACGCACCCGAGCCTCTAAGGTCTCGATCTGGCGTTGGTGCTCTGCCCTCTCCACCTCGATCTGCCGGGATCTCTCGCCGAGTTGAGCAAGGAGAACCCCCACCTGCTCCTCCGCCGCCTCCAGACGATCGGAGAGCTCCAGGTCCTCGGGGGCAGCAACAGAGACGGGGACCTTGTCGGCTCCCCCAGACGCGTCGGCATCTCCCAGAAGCTCGGCGACCCGCGCCTCGGCCTCTGACTTAGCAGTCAGAGCCAAGGCTCTCTCCCGGTCCGCCTCTTCCAAGGCAGAGGACAGCTCAGTAACGCGGGTCTCCAAGGACTTGACCCGCACTTCCTCTAACTGACCTGCCTCTCCTTCATCACCGTGGACCTCGAGATCTCGCCCGGCGTCGGACTTGGCCTTGGGAAGCGCCGCAAACTGGCGCCTCATCGAAAGACCCACCGAGGACAACTGCACCAAGGAAACAAAGATAAGACGGCGAAAGCAGCGGGAGGGAGGATAAGCAGAAACACTCTACCTGTTGGCCGGCCTGAATCACGAAGGTGGCCAAACAGTCACCTCTAACTCCATCCAGCACAGCCTGATCAGGAGGGAGGCAACTGTTCTCGGCCACTCGTGCGGCAGCTCCGCGGCTCAAGAACACCGATTCCTTCTCCCCCTCCGGGAAGCGTGGACGAAGAAGGCCTCCCCCGACGAAGGAAACTCGCCTGGGTTGGAGCGGAACGCGCCTAGACACCGATCGTAGGCATCGGGGAGAGAACCACCCGGGAGAGGCGAAGGGCCAACACACGGCCAGGCAACCTCAACGGGGGCAGGTCGGAGCTGATCGACAGGCGGTGGGACGTCAACTCCCTCGACCCCCTCACGGATCCTCTTGGAAGACCCCAACAAGGGGATAGAGGGGGATGGCCCCTTCTTCCTCTTGGAGCCTCCAGTCGAGGTCACGGCCCGCTGCTTCTTTCGAACCTCCAGTACATGATCCCTCCTACGCGGATCCGGATCTGGGGCCTGCACATGAGTGCTGGCGGGAGAAGGACCGAGAGGGAATCCACCTGCACCCAAAGAAGAAGTAAGAGACCGAGAAGAGCCCGAGCAACCTCGAATGGCGGATACTCGGAGAGCTTACCCAAGGGCCACACCGTCTTGTGCAAGTTATGGTTACTAAAGAGGACGTCGATCGTCCGCTCCCTCGCAGGAATCGCCAGCAGGTCCTTCGCCGTTTGCAGCTCGGTGGCAGTCGGCTCACCCAGATCGAGGATGACCGCGCCGGCCGCTCCCCACCGAACCGGGAAAGGTACGCTCAACGGGAACATGACAAACACATATTCCCCCTTCCAACGTTTCAGGGAGCTCGGCAACCCCAGCACCAGGGTCATCTTCGGGCGGGCGCTGATGTAAATCCACGCCCCCGATTGATGGTGACTCAGGCGGTAGAACTGGGCGAAGAGACGGAGAGAGGGCGCCACTCCCCTCAGCATGCAGATGACGACGAACCCGACAAGGAGACCGACGGCGTTGGGGCAGAACTGGCACAAGCCTACGTTGTGGGCCCGAAGGAACTCAACGATAAAGGGGTGGAGCGGGAAACGAAGCCCGAAGCGGAAGCACTTCTCGTATATTCCAACCTCGTTGGGACCGGGAAGGCAGATCCGCTCGTCGGACCCGGGAGCACGAGCCGAGTAAGGCAGAAGCAGGTAGGCAGAGCGCATGCTCCCAATAGCGGTGGCACAGACCGACGAAGGCCACGACAAGACCTCTGGGGCACCCCTGAAAGTTCACCCCCGTGCCGACGAATCTCCGAAGGAGGACTACCCGCCAGGGCAGGAGTGGCACCGCGCTCCGGCTGACCCGAACCAGTGGCAGAGGAAGACGACATGAGGCAGAGCTCGGGCAGGATCGAGATCAACGCAAAGAAGAAAATGACGGGATGGCGGCTCACAACCCACCCGACTTCTCTACCTAAGACGGCCTTGCGAGCGGTGGGGATAAACCTGCAGCTACACGTGGCAGCATCAGAGGACCGACGGTGCTTCGGAACCCGCGCCTTAAAAGTATCGAACGGACCAACTCATGATGACGACCTATAAATGAGTCGGCATCGACTGACGAGCCTGTCAAAGTCGGCGGAAGTCACATCGACCGATCCGAACCGGCCGAGGCCGATCGACCCGACCAATGGGGGCAATTGTTACGCCTATTTGGCCGAAGCCCGAAAGACACGAGCCCAGGAACCCGACTGCCGATCCAAAGCCCATCTACGCGATCAGGCCCGCCCGACAAGGCCCTATGGAGGACCCCCGAATATCGATCCGACCCGGCCCTGATAACGCGCAAGTCACTCGCCCACTCCAGCGATAACCGTTCCCCCAGGCCCGTTACCACTTAACGACCGTTATGGGGATGTGCGGGGATGGCGCAGGAAGCGGCGAAGGGGGGGCAGATTGAGGGGGCATGATTGGGGGTGGACGAGGGACGTGAGTCGAGGGCAGTCACGACGGGAGGTCTATAAAAGGGCTAGAAGGACGCCTAGAGAGAGGACGGCATCTCAGGTAACTAAAACCTAAGGTACTCCATCAACAACCTAGTTCCCCCATTCCTTCTCCTTCCTCCCCCGCTCGCGCCGGTAGACGTTGTTCCGACCTCCTTTCGAGTCGAACCGTCTCCGCCGAGCCTCCTCTTTCAGATCATCATCTGACTTAGGCATCGGAGGGGATTTGGCCGGAACCAAGGTCCGGCCCCCCTAACGAGTGCTCTCGTCTGTGCAGGAGGACGTCAGATCCACGGGCTGAGGCTTCCCCTCCACCTCACGCCGGCCACGCATCAAGCAAGACGACCGAGGCTACCCCTCGTCGTCCGACCGACCGAGGCCGAGCACGTCCGTCCGAGCCGAGGCTTCCCCTCCGCTCACGAGGCGCCGAGGCTACCCCTCGTCGTCCGACTGTCCGAGGCCGAGCGTCTCACACCGGGCCGAGGCTTCCCCTCGCCCCCCGCGTGGCCGAGGATCCAGATCCAGCCCAGCCGACGTGCTCCACGTCATCCGCAACTCCGATTCACGCCGCGTCGGCACAGACTCGACACACCCGAGGGACCCAAGTCGGCCCCTTGACCACGTTGCCCGGGTAGTCCACGGTCAACGCTTTTGTAGTGAGAAAACACTCTGAAACAGCAAGATTTAAAACGTTAGTAATAAGATGACCCTACAAAAAAATAAGGAAACCCATACAAATTTAATAGAAGCCTCCTCCCTTCGACTTTTCCGACTCCGATCGGCGCCTCAAATCTCCAGCCTCCGTCCCGACTCGTCTACACCCCCTCCACGTCTCCCCAGGCGAAACACCACCGAGCGCCTTCCGTTCCTCCCTCTCGCCACAAACCCAACGGCTTTCCCCGACGCCTTCTTCCTCTCCCAAGCTGTTCTCGACAACCCACGTCCCACCTTCTCCTCTCCGACCTCCTCACCTGAACCTGTTCCCGCCTCCGTACAGCTGCCGTTCGCTGCGCCTACAGCCACCCCAAAAGACCGCCAGCGCCTGTAACCCCGGTGCGCCATTATTCCTTCAGCTCATCGCACCCCGACGAGGTCAGCGCCCGGCCGCACGACGTCCTCCTCCAAGCCTCGACGAACCCAGCGACCGCCGCCGTTCGCTGCAAACCAACGTCGCCCGACTACCCATTTCCGTTCGAAGCCGTCACCTGCAAGGTGAAGAGAAAAACGAACTCAAACAAGTAAGTGCATTCACAGTATATTTATAAACAAAAACAAAAAAAAACAATATTAGTTGGTTATTAAACTTTGAACCCAGACCCATACTTTAAAGACATTGAAACGTGAGCATGTTGATTTCTTATAGGTTAATTTTTAAAATATAGAGTACTATAAGTTTGCAGCAACACTCCATCACCTGAAAGCCTTTAAAGCCTTTGAGTTAAATGCAAACGAAAATCTGCCATGCAAACAATGCTTGTTGAACCAAATACTTATGTGTATATATTAATAATGATATGTTACTGTCAGCTCGTTATGTTAGTGTATATATATATGAGCAGTATCCTACCTTCATTAATGAAACATACAGGATAACAGCTAGTATAATTTATAACCTTAATTGCTATAATAATGTTGTTGGATGGTGATGATTGTTAATGTCAGAAAGATGTTTTTCTTTTTAACATGAATTGGTACCTCAATACACATCTTCAGTAGCCTATGTACATGCTAGTACGAACTAATTGGTTGGTGGCATTAGTAGCACTTGTAACCGGGGGAGCTGAAACCATAATATTAGTCATGATTAATAGCGTGAGTTAGTGGCAAGTGAAGTTTTGTCATATAATGTTAGTATATATACATTATCACATAGTGTTAGTTAATAGATTACATTTATATCATGTCCTAAACCCCACCTCTAGGGTAGAGAATCTAATAAAATTGAATCCTTAGATGTCGTAAGAATTGCTTAACATTCTAATCCTATCGTAGCAAACCTAATTCGGACCTTGGTTTAATCAAAACAGAGAACCAGTTATTTCATAGCGTAACGCTCGTCGAGACGAACCCACGACAACGGACATCACCGGAAACAGGCAAGTGAAACTTGCCAACTTTTCTTTAGGCCATGTCTTTAGGCCAATTCCTCGTACTAGCGTGAAAGAGACTAGATCGTGAAATGATAGCGATCTAGGCGCAACTTTGTGATCTAGCTTGACAACGAAGCTAGATCCGACACCTTGCCATATCTTTTATGCATTGATATCTGTCATGTTTAAATTCCTTAACTGTACGCATTTGAATTGTTAACTGCCATGCATTGCATCGTACATGTCATCCTAGTTAAATTTGTATCGTAGCACACGCTATACTACTTGTACAATCCATGTTTCCGTGTTACCGGCTAGGCACCCATTATGCGGGCATAACCCTATGCCATCCGTGTTAAAAACACTTCCTGGCTCGTGATCCAGAAGCGAGCATTCCGTGTTCGGGGGTAATGCCCTGGCTCGACACACGTGGAGGGGTAGGGATAAACGGTCACTTGAGTGTAAGAGTTGGCCCGTACAGCCACTCTAGCCAAAGGACGGAATCTCTGAGCACGACGTGATTACAATTCCAGTACTTGTCTTTTACTTGTTTACTTGTCATGCCATGTCATTTGTCATTTTATATCCATGTCATACTTTACTTTAGAACTGTTAGGTTGCCTTACTTTTATAGTTTCCTTGCACAAGTTTTTAGACTTGCTGACATGTGCCCCTTCTCTTTGGGTGACGCATGTTAGTTGCTGAGCCAGAGACAGTTGCGGAGGGTGACGAGTTCGTAGAGTTCGTGCCCGAACCTGTTGGTGACGTGGAGTACGAGGACATCGGTGACCAATCTTAGAGATCTTCCGTACTCTTCTTTTGTTAGCTGTAGTTGTCGGTGAGTAGCACCGTTTTGTTAGATTCTGTTGGCCATGCTAGGCCTTTTGCTTTTGACTCTTTTGTTGCCTGGTGGCATTTCTGGTTGTTGGACTATGAGTTGGAATAATGTTATATTATTGTCTCTCCTTTTCTATTATTGTTATTGTTGATCTGAGTCACATTACAGGGACCTGCTACTTCGTTTTATTTGACGCTTATCGGACTTGCGGCTTTGCAGCTTCAAGTCCGTGCGGACCTTCTCACGCTTTGCCTCCATGTTTTTGGGAAGCGGGGCGTGACAGGGTAGTCCACGGTCAATGCTTTTGTAGTGAGAAAACACTCTGAAACAGCAAGATTTAAAACGTTAGTAATAAGATGACCCTCGGCAAGATTTAAAAATGTTACAAAGCTTTAGGAGATGAGGGGCACAACATGATTTCAACAAGAGGGAAAGATAGTAATATATTGACACATGTGAGCATAAACAATGTGTAATGTGCAAAGTAGTGAGCAGGCGAAGTGTAGTGTGCAAGTAGCAAACACAGCAAGGTGTAGTGTGTGAAGTAACTAGCACGGCAAGTGTAGTGTGCACAGCAAACGTAGTGACAAGTGTAGTGTGTACAGTAAAAGTAGTGACAAGTGTAGTGCATAAAGTAACAAGTGGCAAACATGGCTTTTGTAATGCACAAAGTAAAGACACGGCATTTGTGATGCACAAAGTAAAACATGATATGAACTTAGTCAACGGTTTATACAATCACGATAGTAGCTAAAACAAACAAGAGTGCCAACCTGTACTTAATCTAGTGTCAAGCCCAGTGTCCGAGGGGGAGGTGACGTACGTGGGCGGTTGCGTGAATCGTGAGTGATAAAATCCCATGCGTGGGATTCTGCGGGCGAAATATCCGCAAGATCGGTGACATGGGGGCCTCGATGGCTGTTAGAGGGTGACGTGGGGTAGGATTGTTGAGATAAGAGTTTTGATTTGAATTATCAATAGGCTTATATGAAAACAGTTTATCCAAAAAATGATTTGATTTGATATAATAATAATAATCAGAACATGCGAATAGTTGTAGTTCAGCTAAGGATTTGATTTATAATCAAAACAAACTAAACCTACTGATAACAGAATGAATAACATTTAGCTTTCAAAAAAACGTGCAGGCCTTAAATTTTATTTAGGAAAAATATTTTATAAATCAGTAAAGAGATAAGCAATTGGTCCCTCGACGTCCAAAAATTGTAAAGAAAATACAGGAGCGATCGTGCCTCCGAGAGGGTCGTGAATACAGAGTCCGGTCGCAGGTACGAGTCAAGGAAGTAGTGATAAAAATCGGAGAGCAAACATAAACACGATTCAGTATAACAAGGAGATTCATACGAAAATACGTATAGCCGGAATGTGGTCGTTACATCCTACCCACCTTAAGAAAAATTCCGCCCTCGAAATTTCTTAAGCCAGATAATGATCAAGGAACACTAATAGACGAAGTAGTACTAGCATAAAGGTGATAACACAACGTCAAGAAAGCAAGAGATATATAGGTGCACGTAAACTTATGAACTGAAAAGGTCTAAGATCGAAATAATTACAAATCAAACAACACCTAAGATATAACAAAGCAAGATAGACGATATAGTGATAGTAAAAGTAAAAGATACATCTAAGAAGCGACAAGCAAAGATAAGCACATGATATGAATTATTACGTGCGAAGATAGGTCAGGGTCCAACGTCATCGTTCACCACTGGCTCGTCATCCTTAACTTCCTCAGCGATCATAGAGTAATTTTGGCGTCGACTATGTTTGGGATTGGCCTGTTGAGGAACTTGACGCTGAGGGGCTAGAGACGGTCCATATTGGGTCACAGAATTGCTAGCGCGACGAGAGCAGTTCCTGGCAATATGATCAGGTGCCCCGCATGCCAAACACTGGTTCAGTAACACGCGACAATTCCTCTTGACGTGCCCAACTCGGTTACAATGATGGCACACCACTGTAAATCTGGGATCGACAGGAGTTGCAGGTTTCTTGAAATCGGTGGTCTGAGTCGGTCGGAGATCGTTTTTTGGCGGCTCCTGCGGACGCTTGCCTGTTTGACGCGCCTTCTTCTGATTGGCGATCCGCTCCTGATTCTTCGTAGCTACCAGGACATCCTCATGAGTGGAAAAAGTATTCCCAGACAGCACACTCTGGATGTCTAGATCCAAGCCCTGTAGGAAACGATGTGCACAGTCCTCAGGTTCTTTCACCATGGCAGGAGCATATCGACTCAGCATAGTGAACTCCGCCTCGTACTCATTAAAAGTCATAGTACCCTGCTCCAGGTTGATGAAGCGACTCTCCATCATTTGCTTTGCAGACTTGGGAAAATACTGGGCGTCAAACCTCTTGCAGAAGGTATCCCATGAAATCGGCTTGGTCAGCCTGGCTTCCTCCGCATTCCACCAGCTGCGGGCATTATCTGTCAATTGCTTCCTGACAAGCTCTACCCATTCATCTTTATTGATTCGGGCAAGGCCCAAATCATCCTCAGTGCTCTGACGCCACTCTTCGGCTGCTAGCGGGCCATCTCGTCCGGAGAAGCTCTTCGGATGCATCTCTCTGAACTGCTTAGCCCCCGGAGCTGGTGCAACTGGTGCGACGGGTGCAGCTGGCGCAGCCTGGCGCCCCTGCTGGACTAGATGATGTTGAACCTCCAGCATATCTCTCATGACTCCAAGCATCTGTCGAATGTCGTCCTCTCCGCCTCCAGCAGCTCCAGATCCTCGTCGAGTGTTACGTCTTCCTGACATGCTGCAAACAACAAAGTAAACATTTGCGTACAAGATTTATCCAGACAGTCTAGTTAATAATGACATCTATATTGTTCCGAGCATTTCGCAGAGAGCAGAACCTGCATGGGCCACCACTAAAACCTGTCACGCCCCGCTTCCCATTATTTGGGAGCGAGGACGTGAATGGGCCCGCTTGGGCTGGAGCGGTGAAGCCCCAACCCAATAAGCGTCTGTGTATGACTACTTGTCAGGTTCTTGCTTACGAACAATCGGAACAACACAAATATGGTGTCATCATTAAAACTTTGACTTCCAAATTACATGTACACAAAAGAATTAAATGTAATGCCCTACAAGCTACTGCACAAGTACTAGAGGGGGGGTGAATAGTACTTTAAAAATAACGAGGAGTATAATTCCTAATTATAATGCAAACAACTACCAAATCAATTTGCGGAAGCTTAAATTGAATGACAACACAAAATTAACAATGCTAACAAGAGATGTTACTGGGTTCGGATCCACCCAAGTCTCACCGACTTGTTCCCGGTGATCCTACGTCCCAACCACCCGGATCCCCTCCGGATACTTGAGTTAGAAACCCTAACTCAAGATTTCCACTATGAAATACTTGTGAAAATCCTCCACAAGTCAAATCATACAAAATGTAATTTGTGACTCCCACAACCCGGGATCACAACCACACTCTCACAACCGAGAGTGAAACTTACAAATCAAATATGAAATGAAATAAGAAAAACTTCTTACCGAACAAAATACCTATGCCTTGAGTATTGCTTACGAATTAGGGCAAGGATGATTTTGGGGAAGAAGTGGCACCAAACCCTAGCTCCAAGATGTAGATCAGCGATGGAGAGCTTTGGGGATGTTGGTGACCTAGAATCAAGCACTTGGCTTGGAAGGCTTCACACTCAATGAATCTCTCTTTGGAAGTAAGAGTTAGGAGAGATTATTGAATGGAAAGAATGAGCTTTGAATGAGCTTGGATTGATTTCTCTTGATCTCTAAACTTGCATTAATATCAGCCTTGGCAGCAATGAATGCAGCCCAACAAGTATTTATAGGAATGAAGAGAGAGGGAGAGAAAAACGTTTCAATTAAAGCTCCAACGGCTCTTTTCTGAACCCAACTAGTCGGTCAAAGAACAATCACCGACCGACTAGTTTATCAACTAGTCGGTCGGTCAATTAACGTAAACCGACTAATGAGTAAACTGAGAAAAGATCAAAGTACAGACTAAGGAACTAGTCGGTCTAAGAAGAGTAGCTGACCGACTAGTTTAACAACTAGTCGGTCGGTTACTCAACGTGGACCGACTAACAGATAAAACTGAAGTCTGAGAAGAATTAGACTTAGTCGGTCCAAGAACAAATGTTGACCGACTAATTCACCAACTAGTCAGTCACCAAATGAACATAGACCGACTAACGATAAACAGTAAGTATGGTGAAAAATTTGGCATGTACAGTAAACTAAACTAGTCGGTCCAAGAAGGAAAGTTGATCGACTAGTTCATCAACTAGTCGGTCGATCAATGAGCACAGACCGACTAAAGATAAACAGTAGCTCAAGCTCAAATGTGCATGTTCAGGGAAAGCTCAACTAGTCGGTCACAGAAGCATCACTGACCGACTAGTTCACAAACTAGTCGGTCGGTGAGTCAACTTAGACCGACTAACTGTAAACAGTAAAGAGCTAAGAATTAACTGACTGAAACTAGTCGGTCCAAGAAGCTTGGCTGACCGACTAGATCACCATCTAGTCGGTCAGTTCTTCTTCTTGAACCAACTAACATGCACAAGAAGTCCCGAATCGAAGCGCGAAGCTTCGGGAAGAATTGTATGGACTTCTACAAAGATCCTAGAGCTAAGATATGAGCGTTATGAAGAATTAAAACGTAAGACCTACTCAAGGCTTAACATTCTACGAAAGAAGCTTAAAGACTATAAAATAAACTTGACGATACCGTCTTCAATAGCTTCAATCGAATCTTCATGACTTCTAAAAAGGTCCATAAGCTTCAACGAAGCTTTAGGCAAACGATCACGTGCTTTGAGAATTGATATTCATGTGAATTTGACGACGATCTCCATAACTGCGCTCATAAAGTGTTAGTTCATATTATATTTATGTTTGTTCATCATCCAAAACCAAATCCGGGGAGTCCAATATCCAACATTCTCCCCCTTTTTGGTGATGACAAACCAACATAAATAATAACCAAAAATAATAATTCAAATGAAATTTACTTACTCCCCCTGCATTGATGACACGTTAATTCCAATTTAAACAAAAAATGATACGCATCAAGCAGACGAGTGAAGTATATTAAATGAGAATCGATTATAGAATTATTGAAATACCAAACGTAGGTTATTAGAATATCGGATATGAAAATCCATTTATATATCTTAACTCCCCCTGAATCTAACACATCAAGTTAGATTCTTGGAGAAATGCTCTTAATTTTCATTTGGCACATCGTTATTATTATATCTCTCCCCCTTTGGCATAAGCAAAAAGAGCGGGAGGATAACAACGACAACAAGAATGGCCTCAAATTAAAAAGCATGGGAGTCGTAGAATACGACGAAGGTTCAATTGACACCAAGGAGAAATAATACGAATAGAATCAAGGCGTGTCAAAGATACCAAAGTCTAAAAATCGTAAAACGAAATCATCAAAACTCAAATCAATTTAACGGATTGAGTTATGGAATATACTATCCAATATCAACATTTCTTGGTTAATTTAGTGCATGGAAAACAATTTTATGTTTTCATAGAAGAAATTTCTATTAAACCAAGTGAATATCGTCGAGCGACGAAATCAAACATCAGAGACATAAAAATTATACATTGCACAAAATAATGAAATGTCAACTGCGATGTATATATATAATGCACGAAGCAGAGTACATCACCGATATACAAACCATCGATCGACTGATCGGGGCACAAAAATACATCATCACATGACAAAATACATCAGCACAGACATCAAAAAGACATCAAAAAGATCCAAAAATACATAGCCACCCACAGTATCCTACCCAACATCTCTCACAACTAGATATATTATCCAATGAGTATCAGGAGAGGCCTCGAAGAAACTCAAGAGGCAGCGGGAGGACCAGAAGCAACTGCAGGCTCAGCAGGAGCAGAAGAGGTGACTGGATCAGCAGGAACGTCCGGAAGATCAGCAGGAGAGACGACTGAAGTGGCAACCTCTGAAGCAGCAACCGTAGTGGCCTCGGGAGCACCAGTCGGAGTATCCACCACAGGAGTGGTGGCAACAGGTGTGCTCTCGGGGGCACCAGCAGAAGAAGCAGCAACAGCATCACCGGAAGTGGTAGCACAGCAGCAGCAGTACCAGCAGAAGTGCCCTTGGGGGCACGAGTCGAAGCATGACAAAGCTCCTCAACATCCTCCTCATCCATCTCATCTAACTCCTCATCCTCAGACACGGAAGGAGGAAGCTCAACACCCATACGACGAGCCATACGGCAGACTACCTCCTCGGTACGAGCCAAGCGGGACTCGTGACGATGAAGTATCCGGATGACATTATCAAGGGTGGCAACGGGAGTAGCAGAGGCACTGGCAGAGGCAGGGGCAGACGCTGAAGGTGTCGTCCTCTGAACGTGATGAAGCGCCGCAAGAGATTTCTTGACGGCCGTCGCATTCAGGGGATGACCAAGGGGACGCTCATCGTCACGAGGCAAAGTGACACGGAAATGGCGAAAGACAAGGGTCAACATGCACGGAAATGGGATATGAGCCGATTTAGAGGACTTGCGAATACACTCGAAAGAGTCAATCTTATCGAGTATAATTCGAGCCCAATTAATCGAGCTCCCCATGAAGATCGCATAGATAAGCTTCAGAAAAGGCTGGGATGGTAAAGATGAGGAGCCGTACTTGGGAAGCAAGCACGACTTCAGAATCAGATTTAGGACCCATGCATTTGGCTTGAACGATTTAGATGGCATGCCAATCATGGCAGGAGGGATCTGATGGAAAATCTCTGAAAGGATGGTCTGATCAAGAGAAGAAATATTGTCAACAGAGATATCAGAGGGAAGAAGGCCAGACGAAGAGATACCCAAAATCTCTCCTAAGATTTCTGCAGTGAGGACTATAAGAGTCCCCAAAACGGTCGTCTCAACAGAGTGGGTCTGATCGTACTGACCCCGGATCCTATTCGCATAGAAAAGCTTCACTAATCTAGGGTAGGGGTGAGGATTCGCCTTCGAGTCATATCGAAGATAATCGAGGAGACCCGACGACGACAGAAGATCGGCTAACCCTAGGAAGTCACTGAACTGGACGAAATGCTCCAGAAGCAGCGGGCAATGTTCGATACGGTTGTATGCCGCGAGACACAACGGGTCGTCTCGACATAACGAAATATCGACACCGCCCACCGGCATCGGACCCTTTCCCTTAGGCTTTCGGGTAGACGTACGAGGGTGGGTGCTAGACTCGGGACGGGTAGGAGGAGTGGGTTCCCTATGAGTCTCAGTCTCGGGGTTATACTCCGTATCGGAATCGGTAGGAGTATGGAACGAAGAAGGAGAGGCAAGAATTTTGGCCTTTGGCTTAGGCTTGGGCTTGGGTTGACCTCTAGGCTTGGCGGTCGTCGTCCTCTTCTTCTTGAGAGGAGGCGAAGATGACGAAGGTTGGGTGGTCTTGGCTCGACGTTTCGGAGGGGTTGGATGCTCGGGATCCGAAGGGTTTTGATCTACGGTCATCGGAGAGGGGCTAGATGGAGTGATCGGGATACGTGTTCTTGCCATAGTCGAAGCAAGACACGGCACGAGAAGATCAAAAGAAGAAGACCTAGCCGAAAAAGATTAAAAACCCTAAGAACCCTAGAAACCGAGCAAGCCCTAGCTCTAGGAAAGGAAATCTAACCCTAGAAGGAGAAGAAATCACCTAGAAGGAGGGGCCGACGGTGGAGATCGACGGAGATGGCCGGAAAACGGCCGGAGATCGATCGGAAGTCGAAGGGTTTAGAGAGGGATCGGGGTTTCGAGCTGGAGGAGAAAGACTTGGACCGATTAGAATGAGAATAGACCGACTAAACTGAGTTTAAGTCGGTCGAGATCGTAAATGACCAAACAGTCCCTGGCACAACTAGTCGGTCACAGTTCAAGCACTGACCGACTAGATCACGATCTAGTCGGTCGGTCAATGAGCTTGAACCGACTAGTTGCAAACAGTGGCTGAATCCAAGATTTACTGACAAGATTTAGTCGGTCTGCGTTCATTTACTGACCGACTAGATTTCAATCTAGTCGGTCGGTCACTGAACATGAACCGACTAAAGAGTTAAAAACTTGAAAATCAAGTTCTCTCCACAATACGCTTGGACGATATATCGCAAAACTCTCAATAATCATCTAAACTACCCCATTAAACATCGAAAACTTAAATACGTCATTCAAAACATGAATTCGAGCAAAAATTCAAAATATCACATAAATTCCCGAAAAATCCAATAATTCTAGCATGAAAGAGATATTGCCAAATATAATAGCATGCAAAATTATTGAATGAAACATGAATCCTATATCTCGGATTCACCCATAATCCCCAATTCTCGACGCAACCGCACAAAGGAGTCCTCCTTTAGGGGTTTCGTGAAAATATCGCCGATTTGCTTTTGGGTTTCAACGTACACTAAAATGATGTCCTTTTTAGCAACATGATCATCTAAAAAGTGGTGTCGGACATCTATGTGTTTCGAACGGGAATGGTGTACCGGGTTCTTGAAAAGACATATTGCACTTTGGTTGTCAACCATGATAGGACAAGTATCACAATTTATACCAAAGTCTTTAAGTGTGTGTCTCATCCAAAGAACTTGAGCACACGCGGCACCGGCGGCAATATATTCCGCCTCGGTGGTTGAAAGTGATACGGAATTTTGCTTCTTGGAAAACCAAGAGACAAGAGAATTTCCTATAAAATGGCAAGTGCCACTAGTACTTTTCCTGTCGGATTTGCATCCCGCATAATCGGCATCACTATATGAGATTAACTCATATGTGCTAGATTTCGGATAAAGTAATCCAAAATCTAAAGTGTAACTTAGATAGCGAAAAATACGCTTTACCGCTACTAAGTGAGATTCCTTAGGTTGAGATTGATAACAAGCACATACGCATACGGCGAACATAATATCGGGCCTACTTGCGGTAAGATAAATCAAACTACCTATCATACCTCGATATAGACGAATGTCTACATCCTTACCGCCCGTATCCTTGTCAAGATGCGTAGTCGTGCTCATTGGAGTCTTTTTCCCGGAAGCACTCTCCATTCCAAATCGCTTTAGCAACTCCACCGTATACTTCGTTTGGTGGATGAAGATTGCATCGTCCATTTGGCGAATTTGGAGACCTTCCTCTTGTCGATAGCCTTGTGCAACTAACCGAGCTTTGTTCCGGACGACGACTTGGTTTTCGTCGGTTTTGTTCTTGAAGATCCACTTTGTCCCTATGACGGTGTGGTTCTTCGATGGCAATGGAACAAGCTCCCAAACTTCATTTCTCTCGAATTGAATGAGCTCCTCCTCCATGGCTAAGATCCAAGCGCTATCTTCGCATGCTTCATTAATATTCTTTGGCTCTATCGAGGAGGCAAAGGCACAATGAGCGAAGTAGTTCACTTGCGATCTCGTCTTGACACTATCATAGATATTGCCAATGACTTGCTCATGAGGATGGTCACGAACGGTATGAAGCCGTTTGGGAATACCTTGATCACTAGGAACATTCTCAACAACTTCGTTAGTTGGGTTAGTCTCAATAGAATCAATAGAATCATTAGACTTAGAATTCTCAAACGAATCACATAAAACATCCATAGAATCATTATCATTTGAAATTCTAGTTGGAACAAATCCTTCATTAAATGAGACATGAAGCGACTCCTCGATCGTTGAGGTTCGTTTGTTGAATATCCGGTAGGCTTTGCTACGCGAAGAATATCCAACAAAAATCCCATCATCGGATCTTGGATCGAATTTGTCCAAACTACCATACGTGTTCTTAATAAAACATTTCGAACCAAAAACGCGAAAATGTTTAACTTGAGGCAACATACCAAACAACAATTCATAACAAGTTTGTTTAGTGCCGGGCCTCAAAAGTATTCTATTAAACACATAGCAAGCGGTGTGTACCGCTTCCGCCCAAAATTGATGGCCAAGTTGGCTATCATCAAGCATAGTGCGAGCACACTCCACTAGCGTCCTATTCTTTCTCTCAACTACACCATTTTGAGGAGGTGCACGAGGGAAAGAGAAGGTGTGTGTAATACCAACTTCATCACAAAATGTCTCAAAAGACTCATTCTCAAATTCACCTCCATGATCACTACGAATAGTGACAATGGTGGTTCCTAAGAGATTTTGTACTTTCTTAACAAAAATTGTGAAGTTTTCAAAAGCTTCATTTTTATTACATAATGAAAATACCCATGTAAATCTCGAATAAACATCTACGATGACAAGTCCATATCTTGCATTTCCTAAGGAAGCAACTCTAGTTGGCCCAAATAAGTCTAGATGTAATAGCTCTAGTGGCCGTTTAGTAGAAATGCTTTTCTTAGGTTTAAATGAAGATTTAAGAAGCTTGCCACGTTGACAACAATCACAAAAACTTTTCTTTTCAAAAACAAGCTTCGGAAAACCTTTAATGGAATTTAATTTTGAAAGCTTATAAAGTGTTCCAAAGTTCACATGTCCAAAGCGTCGATGCCATAAGTGTTGTTCACTTGTGTTGGCAACGAGACATTGTTCATATGACTTAGGAAGATCCAAAATATAAATGTCTTTATGACGAGTTCCGGAAAATAATAATTTATCATTATCTTTTCTTAAAATATGACACAATCCTTTCGCAAAGCTAACTTTGTAACCTTTGTCACAAAGTTGGCTTATTGAAATAAGATTATGATTTAAACCACTAACAAGATAAACATCACTAATTAGGGGTTTAGATGGGTTACCCACTTTACCAACACCTATGATGGTTCCGCTCTCGTTGCCTCCAAATACGACGCGGTTTCCATTTGCTATGGGAACCACTCCGGAGAGCAAACTAGCGTCACCCGTCATGTGTTTTGAACACCCGCTATCGAGTATCCAATTTCCCTTGGAGCTAAATTTAAATTTGTTGCTCCTTTTCTTTTTCTTTTCCTTGAGTACCTAAAGATAGAGAATTTCATATCATGGTACCCAAGGTCATTGGGTCCAAAAGATTAGACCTTTGGAAGCCAAGTCCAATTGGACTTAGACTTCCCCACATAATTTCTACTATGCACAACATCCGAAAAATAAGCATTCATATACATTTGTTTTTCGTCCATGCTTGTGTCCTTTGGGCTCCAAATTGTGAAAATCTTGGGAGCCCTCATCCTATTGGGTGCATGCATTCGACGTTGATTTCTACGTGATGCATGTTGTGGATAGGCATAAGGAACATGATGGAATGGTGCACGATGAGAATTATTCATATGATGTTGTGGGTGAACATATGCATGTGAGGGAACACGTGCATGAGGGTGTCTCACATGGTGTGCACGTGCCCGAGAATGTGTAGTAAAAAAATCATCATATGTGTGAGCCGGTGGAGTAGGACGTGTGTTCCTACGTGGCATGGTATTGGTGTACATATAAGCATGCCCCTTCTTTGGATGTCCACCCAAAGTGGGTTTCTTTCCGAAAGAGGGTGTGGACGAGGTGGAAGCACCATTGGAAGATGAACTCCCAATAGAGTGTTTGCTCCCACTCGTTGAGGCTTCGGAAGTTGGCCTAACAAAAGTAGTGACCGACTTGGATGAATTTCACATCATATACCCCAAGCCAATGTGGTGTTTGGCCGGAAGTAAGTCTTTTAGGATATTATCCAAATGGCCCTTACCATTATTGAATTCATTGATTCGGCCTAATGTGTTCTCATATTTCTCGGTGAGAGAACGCAAAGAAGTATCCAAAGTGGATATTTGCGATGTGAGCACATAAACACGAGATTTAAGATTCTCGTTCTCAATACTCAAAGTCGAGTTTTGAGAGGTCAAATCCGCTATCTTAAGTTCTTCTGCATCCTCAATGCTAACATGTTCGAGTTTAGATTTGAGATTAACAATCTCATTTCTTAACTCTTCAACAACGGTGTCGTTGTTGGTGATGAAAGTCTTAGGCGAGGTTTGAATGCTAGCTAGGTTATCTTTTACCTTAGTATATCTATTTACTAATTTAGTGTATTTTGACCATAATTGAGAGTTAGCATTCCTAAGGACATCCATGGTTACCTCATCGCTTTCGTCATCACTATCATCGGAAGAGGAGGATCCTTGATCATGCTCCTCTCTTGCCATGAAGCACATGTGCGCTTGCTCCACTTGCTCATCGTCTGACTCTCCGCTTGAGGAATCCTCGGAGTCGGTGAATGTCGCTCCGACAAGTCCCTTTTTGTTCCCTTTCTTGTACTTCTTGGACTTGTCATACTTTGGCGCCTTCCACTTCTCCTTTTGCTTATTGAGAGGACACTCCGCTTTCATGTGTCCTGGCTTATTGCACTTGAAACACAAAGGAGAGGAAGAAGCGTTAGAAGAACCAAATTTAGCTTTGGTCTTGAAGTTACCTTTTCGGAAGAAACGGTTGAACTTCTTGGCCATGAGTGCCATGGACTCCAAGTCCAACTCGTTTTCCGATTCTTCATCATCGGTTGATGTGGATGTGGATGGAGCGGCCTTGAAAGCAATGGCCTTCTTCTTTGGCTCGTCTTGCTTTAGGTAGGACTTCATCTTTTCTTGCAATTTGAGCTTGCTATCCTTGCGTACCTCGTATGACATTAAAGTACCCATTAGTTGAACTACGGTGTACTTATTCATGTCATTACCTTCCTCGATGGCGAAGGTACGTTTCTCCCAAGAAGAAGGAAGTCCTTCGATAAGCTTTGAACACTTCTCCTTTTGGGTGTAGGATTTGCCGAGAGCCTCTAACTCGTTTATGATCTCGACGAAGCGAGCGTAATACTCCTTCATCTTCTCGCCCTGTTGCATATGAAACATTTCGTAATCTTTGTTTACAACTACGAGTTTAGAGTCTCTTACCCGACTCGTCCCTTCATGTAGAATGAGGAGGGAGTTCCAAATTTGATATGCACTCTTACATGTGCATATCTTATTGAAGTCCTCGGGCTCCAACGCACATTGCAAGGCGTTCATTGCCTTGGCATTGCTTACCTCCGCGGCGACCTCCGCGGTTGTCCATTTCTCGAAGTCTTCTTCTTCGGGCTCGATGTATTCCTTCATTGTGGTCCTCCATAGAGACGCACTCCGGAGGAAGGTTTCCATCCGGCATTTCCAGTACATGTAGTTGGTACCGTTGAAGAATGGGGGCCTCGTAGAGGAATGTCCTTCCATCACCGAAGATGCTCCTTCACGGTTCCTGAAGGTGTCATAGTTGGAAGGTGGACGCACGGTCTTGTTGTCGTTGGCAAACATAGCTAAGTATCTGGCTCTGATACCAAATGTAATGCCCTACAAGCTACTGCACAAGTACTAGAGGGGGGGGGGGGGGTGAATAGTACTTTAAAAATAACGAGGAGTATAATTCCTAATTATAATGCAAACAACTACCAAATCAATTTGCGGAAGCTTAAATTGAATGACAACACAAAATTAACAATGCTAATAAGAGATGTTACTGGGTTCGGATCCACCCAAGTCTCACCGACTTGTTCCCGGTGATCCTATGTCCCAACCACCCGGATCCCCTCCGGATACTTGAGTTAGAAACCCTAACTCAAGATTTCCACTATGAAATACTTGTGAAAATCCTCCACAAGTCAAATCATACAAAATGTAATTTGTGACTCCCACAACCCGGGATCACAACCACACTCTCACAACCGAGAGTGAAACTTACAAATCAAATATGAAATGAAATAAGAAAAACTTCTTACCGAACAAAATACCTATGCCTTGAGTATTGCTTACGAATTAGGGCAAGGATGATTTTGGGGAAGAAGTGGCACCAAACCCTAGCTCCAATATGTAGATCAGCGATGGAGAGCTTTGGGGATGTTGGTGACCTAGAATCAAGCACTTGGCTTGGAAGGCTTCACACTCAATGAATCTCTCTTTGGAAGTAAGAGTTAGGAGAGATTATTGAATGGAAAGAATGAGCTTTGAATGAGCTTGGATTGATTTCTCTTGATCTCTAAACTTGCATTAATATCAGCCTTGGCAGCAATGAATGCAGCCCAACAAGTATTTATAGGAATGAAGAGAGAGGGAGAGAAAAACGTTTCAATTAAAGCTCCAACGGCTCTTTTCTGAACCCAACTAGTCGGTCAAAGAACAATCACCGACCGACTAGTTTATCAACTAGTCGGTCGGTCAATTAACGTAAACCGACTAATGAGTAAACTGAGAAAAGATCAAAGTACAGACTAAGGAACTAGTCGGTCTAAGAAGAGTAGCTGACCGACTAGTTTCACAACTAGTCGGTCGGTTACTCAACGTGGACCGACTAACAGATAAAACTGAAGTCTGAGAAGAATTAGACTTAGTCGGTCCAAGAACAAATGTTGACCGACTAATTCACCAACTAGTCGGTCACCAAATGAACATAGACCGACTAATGATAAACAGTAAGTATGGTGAAAAATTTGGCATGTACAGTAAACTAAACTAGTCGGTCCAAGAAGGAAAGTTGATCGACTAGTTCATCAACTAGTCGGTCGATCAATGAGCACAGACCGACTAAAGATAAACAGTAGCTCAAGCTCAAATGTGCATGTTCAGGGAAAGCTCAACTAGTCGGTCACAGAAGCATCACTGACCGACTAATTCACAAACTAGTCGGTCGGTGAGTCAACTTAGACCGACTAACTGTAAACAGTAAAGAGCTAAGAATTAACTGACTGAAACTAGTCGGTCCAAGAAGCTTGGCTGACCGACTAGATCACCATCTAGTCGGTCAGTTCTTCTTCTTGAACCAACTAACATGCACAAGAAGTCCCGAATCGAAGCGCGAAGCTTCGGGAAGAATTGTATGGACTTCTACAAAGATCCTAGAGCTAAGATATGAGCGTTATGAAGAATTAAAACGTAAGGCCTACTCAAGGCTTAACATTCTACGAAAGAAGCTTAAAGACTATAAAATAAACTTGACGATACCGTCTTCAATAGCTTCAATCGAATCTTCATGATTTCTAAAAAGGTCCATAAGCTTCAACGAAGCTTTAGGCAAATGATCACGTGCTTTGAGAAGTCTTGAGACGTCGTAATTGATATTCATGTGAATTTGACGACGATCTCCATAACTGCGCTCACAAAGTGTTAGTTCATATTATATTTATGTTTGTTCATCATCCAAAACCAAATCCGGGGAGTCCAATATCCAACATTAAAGGCCTAGCATGGCCATTACAAACAGTTACAAAGAATTTAAAGTATACCTGAATGAAATACAACAACAAATAGTAAACTTCTAGCAAGCTGCGATGTGTCTGTCGTCTTCAGCAGTGGATCTCATGCTCCTGATAATCCTTGGTCACCTTCTTCAATCTCCAAGTGAACTTCACTGTGAACTCTGCTCAAAACCTAACGTATACTTCACAGACAAGGAAATATACGTCAGCGAGGGTCGCTCGGCAAGATTTAAAACGTTAGTAATAAGATGACCCTCGGCAAGATTTAAAAACGTTACAAAGCTTTAGGAGATGAGGGGCACAACATGATTTCAACAAGAGGGAAACATAGTAATATATTGACACATGTGAGCATAAACAATGTGTAATTTGCAAAGTAGTAAACAGGCAAAGTGCAGTGTGCAAGTAGCAAACACAGCAAGGTGTAGTGTGTAAAGTAACTAGCACGGCAAGTGTAGTGTGCACAGCAAAAGTAGTGACAAGTGTAGTGTGTACAGTAAAAGTAGTGACAAGTGTAGTGCATAAAGTAACAAGTGGCAAACTTGACTTTTGTAATGCACAAAGTAAAGACACGGCATTTGCGATGCACAAAGTAAAACATGATATGAACTTAGTCAACGGTTTATACAATCACGATAGGAGCTGAAACAAACAAGAGTGCCAACATGTACTTAATCTAGTGTCAAGCCCAGTGTCCGAGGGGGAGGTGACGTACGTGGGCGGTTGCGTGAATCGTGAGTGATAAAATCCCATGCGTGGGATTCTGCGGGCGAAATATCCGCAAGATCGGTGACGTGGGGGCCTCGATGGCTGTTGGAGGGTGACGTGGGGTAGGATTGTTGAGATAAGAGTTTTGATTTGAATTATCAATATGCTTAGATGAAAACAGTTTATCCAAAAAAAATGATTTGATTTGATATAATAATAATAATCAGAACATGCGAATAGTTGTAGTTCAGCTAAGGATTTGATTTATAATCAAAACAAACTAAACCTACTGATAACAGAATGAATAACATTTAGCTTTAAAAAAACGTGCAGGCCTTAAATTTTATTTAGGAAAAATATTTTATAAATCAGTAAAGAGATAAGCAATTGGTCCCTCGACGTCCAAAAATTGTAAAGAAAATACAGGAGCGATCGTGCCTCCGAGAGGGTCGTGAATACGAAGTCCGGTCGCAGGTACGAGTCAAGGAAGTAGTGATAAAAATTGGAAAGCAAACATAAACACGATTCAGTATAACAAGGAGATTCATACGAAAATACGTATAGCCGGAATGTGGTTGTTACAACGGTAAGAGCATCTAAACTTCAAATGCTCGCTTCTCAATTTGAAAATCTCAGGATGAATGATGATGAGACTGTGGCTGAGTTCAATGGGAGACTGTGTGATATATCTAATCAGGCATTTCAATTGGGGAAGAAGTACTCACAAAAGAAGTTGGTTGAAAAAACTTTGAGATCCCTGCCCGATAAGTTCTATGCGAAGATTGCGGCCATTGAAGAAGTGAGGAACACATTCACCATGAGATTGGATGAACTCATGGGATCTCTTTAAACCTATGAAATGAATCTGAAGCCGAACCATAGGGATAAAGGGGTGGCTCTAAAGGTTGAAGTCAGTAAAACATCTAAGCCTGAAAATGACTCGGATATTGATGATGACATTGATCTACTGACTAAGAATTTCAACAGAATGATGAGGAAGATAAGTAACAAGGGACAGAATTACAGATCTGCCAACAAGGAATCAAGACCGTATCTTTCTACTACTGGAAAGGCAATCAGTCATCCCGCACAGAAGTATGAGCCAAAGAGTAAGGGTAAAGGAATACAGTGCAGGAAGTGCGAAGGTTTCAGTCACATACAGGCCGAATGTGATCATACCCTCAAGAAGAAAAAGGGGAAATCATTAGCTAGTACCTGGAGTGATGAAGATTCAGAAGGAAGTTCTGGAAATGAAGACATCACCAGCAACTATGTGGCTTTTACGACTATTCTTGTTGATCAATCCGATGGGTACATTTCTAGCTGTGTTGGACTTAATGTTGCGACAGCTAGTACAACATTGGAGAACAAAACTGCAAATGTCAGAAAAAATGTTACAACATTATGTACAACATCATGTACAACATCTACAACCGAATCAGATTCTGAAGCTGACAGTGATGAGGAAGTTAGTGATAATGATATCCGTACAACATACCAGGTGATGTTCAACAAAGTCCTGAAGGAGGAGAATGATAGACTGAAGAAAGAGAAGGAGGAGGTCAAAATCGAATGTCTGAAAGCTGAGGGAAACTGTAGAGAATTGGAAAGACACTTCAGAAATGTTCTTCTCAGGGCAGAGAAAGCTGAATGCACATTGGAGAAGTGGAATTTTGGAAAAGCAAAGCTGGATGATATCTTAAACATGGGTAAGATTTCTGGAGATCGCACCGGAGTGGGATACAATAGAGGAGCTTTTTATAATGTGTCTGCTGAAAGAAGAAGTCAAGTTACCAAAGAACTTGAAAGAATGGGTCAACACAATGGCCATGATCAAAAGAAGAGGCAGATTAGAGGTTTAAAAGGTGTTCTGTGTGCAGTTACTGCAAGTTCAAAGGCCATATGAGAGAAACTGCTTCAGCCGCATGCGACATTGGTCAGAAGGAAGAAATGTCAGACATCCTGATATGAAGATAAAGAAGCAATGGGTCAGGAAATCTGAATTATACGACAAGAACACTACAGCTTCAGGGAGTACACTTCATGTTGTGACTAATGTTGTAACATTAGATACAACACAGAACAATGTTACTGCAGATGTTATGACACCAGACTCGGCATCTCCCCTCGACAATCACTGTGAGCAACCTGCGCCAAAGTCTCATGAATCTTCCTCCAGAATTATCAGAGTGCTATCTCACCGATCTGCTCACTGTTCTTCCTCCGCCGGTGCCATTGGATCTTCATATGTACCCTCTCCAGCACAGCAATCCACTGCCGTTTCATCTTTTGCGGCCTCTTCACATACACCGGCTGACTTCACCAAATTCTGTCCACTTCTTCACCGTTCCCACCTCATCCATGTCTCCAAATTTTGACATGCAAATCTCCGAAGGCTTTCTGTCAGCACCGCCGATGTCTTCGACTCGATTTCTTTTTCGGCCCCTCAGAGCTCGACTTCTACACTGGATATCCTTCCATTTGGACAGCCTTCCGTCAAATGTGAGGTATAGTGTTCTTCCTATTATTCCGATGTGCCAGAGGATTTATTTGTTAATAAGAGAGACAAAGGAGCCTCTGGATGTGTCTTGTTTGAGTTTTTCTGTATTTTCTTTTGGAGATGTAAGGCTAGCTGAAAAATATTAGAGTTCAATGAGGACATACTTTTTCTGAATTTTAGTTCTCTCTTCTGAGGTGATCACTACTCGGGTTGTTCTAGTAAGTGGGAGAATGTGGTTTGGATTATTGTGGCTCAAAGGGGGAGAATGTGTGCTTGGTTGGTGCTTACTTTGGGTTGTACCACATAATGCCAAAGGGGGAGATTGTTAGGGTTGAATTTCTGCTAATATTTGTTGGCATGAGTGGCACTATAGCTGGAGAGCTCAGTTTGCGGAATCAGAATTGTTTTTGGGTAGTTTGGGCAATAATGCTGAACATAATGTCGAATGTGTGCTTGGTTGGTGCTTGCTTTGGGTTGTGCCACATAATGCCAAAGGGGGAGATTGTTAGGGTTGAATTTCTGCTAATATTTGTTGGCATTAGTGGCACTATAGCTAGAGAGCTCAGTTTGCGGAATCAGAATTGTTTTTGGGCAGTTTGAGTAGTAATACTGAACATAATGTCGTTCAACATAATGTTCAACATAATGTTCAACATTCGGGATCTGGAATTCTGGTTCGTATGCAGAAACGCTGCTTTGGTCTGCAGATCTGTCTTGCGGATTCAGATCTGATTTACTGGCAAGAATATCGGGGATTTCTGAATATGGTTGTGGAATATCTGCATGCGAGATATTTGGACAGCCCTTCCTAAATCAGTTACTAAATTGAAGGGGTGTTAGGTTGAAATAGAAAGTGAATATCTCGCAGATTTGTGGGTTGGAAAGATTGATTGCTGCAGATCTTTTTATAATAGCTTCAACCTATTCTGGTATAGGTAGCTGTGATTGAGGAATCACTGGAGATATATTTGAAATCTATTATTCTCTTGTTATTATTGTTGATTCGGTTGGAGAGAATCTCACCCACTTATTGTTGTTGCTATTTTTAGAAGATTTGGCTGAATCATTTCATATCTTGGTTCAGTTAATTGTGTGTGAGCTGGAGATATATTTGGAAGCTATTTATCTCTCGAAATTGATTATTTGTTAGAGAGATTTTCGCCTGCAAATATTGGTTGGAAGATCTTGTTGAAGATGTTGCGGAACCACTTGCCCGAAGTGATTCCTTAATTTGTGGGGTGCCGATTCTGCACGTGATTTCGATCGAGCAACCTTCCATATCTACTCCGTCGTTGAGGGGGAGCAGTGATTGAAGGGGGTGCGATTTTGCGACTAGGGAAGAACTTTTTACGAAAGTTTCAAAGAACTCCGGGAGGAGGCCGATGGCTATGCACGTAGGGATCAAGAGAGTTGATCTAGTCGGTTGTGCAAGGGGAGCTTGTGGGCAAGTGGAGCTTGCCGAGAATACTCCATGGGTTGGTAGAGACCACCCATCACGGTTTGTATTGAGGGGGAGGTTGTTCCTCCTAATAGAATCACGAAATTAGTGATTGTACTCATTGATTATTTTAGTGGAGTATTCCAATTTTCTGGGCGTGGCCCCGTAGATGTAGGTGTGCGCACCGAACTGCGTTACCAAGTTTTGGTTTTCGTTGCTTGATTCTTGTGTTCAATCTTTGTGTTTATTTGATTATTCCTACGTACTGAAATCACAAACACGTTATCAGCACGTGAGCTCTCGTTCTTGGGCTTCTCCTTTTATCCCCTCAAATCACCCTCAACGCGTTTAGGAATCTTGGTTGTTGCGATCCGTTGCGACGATTTCTGCGCATTGAAGCTCGATCCCCTGGAATCTTTGGTTGTTGCGATCCGTTGCGGCGATTTCCACGGGGCATCGAAATCGGGGATTCATTCTACGGATCTTTATTTTTTTATCGATCTTCCCTAGATCTTTAATCTAGAGGTAAAATTTTCCCTAGATCATCTTTTTAGATGTGCATGCTAAATCTGTGATACTAATTTTATAAGATTTCTATAGCAAAGTCTATAGCTAGAAAATCAATTTTAAAAACACAGATTTACTGTTAAAAACTCATTTTAAATCTGTTTTAATAGATTAATTATTTAAAAAACCAAAACAAATTCTTTTTTTCTGGCCGGACCGGCGGCCACCGGCAGGCCACCCCCTGCAGGGGGACGCCGGCGAATGCAGGCCGCACTGTGATGCGTGCATCCCCTTTTTAAAAAAACTTTAGCACTGCACCCTTTTACAGGGAATATCAGCCGTCCCACCTTTTTAGGTATTTAAAATTTTACCCTTAAACCCAATAACAATACAGATGACTTGCTTCCTGATCAGTGCTCTGCCGTTTTGTTTTGTTTTGGTGCTGAGAATTGGGGTGCTCCAATGAGAATTTTTGTGCAGCCTCCAATGAGATGTGAATGGCCTCTTTTTAGTTGAATTGTGCTTTCAACTTTATGATGCTTGTCCCTGCAAATTTCCAGCACACAACAAACTTTGAGGTGAGAAGCTTCATCATAAATTCCTGATAATGCTTTTGGCTTCTTGGCAGGCCGCCCCCGCAGGGGGACGCCTGCATCGGCGCCGGCAGGCCTCCCATGGGCCTCCTCTGATGGGCCAGAAGCCCAATTATAGCAAAATTGCAAATAAACATAGGTATTTTCTGGCTGACGGGCCTGCAGCCCGCAGTCAGACCGCGGACCTCTGCCCTGCTGGCCAAAATATTTTTAATTCAGAAAATACCCTATTAAAACCTCGAAAAATCCGAAAAAATTCTAGAAAAATCCAGAAAAATCAGGGAAAATCAGGATGAGGATATTGAGTATGAATAACTCATTTTGGGGGCTGAATCTAATCCCAAACCCTTGGATTAAGGTTAGGAATATTATTGCAACACTAAACATATGGGCTAATAGCCCATTAACCCATTTATTATAAGTAAAAATAAAGATTTTAAATTGGTTGTTGGGCCTGAAGCCCGCAGCGAGCCTAAGGGCTTTTATTTAAATAATTGGGTTATGTTATTTTTCTGTTTTAAAGATAATTTTAACTAAAAAAATTCAATTATATCTAGAAAAATATCAGAAAATACCAGAAAATTACTGGAAATTCTGAAAAATCTGGATAATTGATGTGTTTCATTAATATATCCATTTATTTCGTGGGCGGGACCCGTGACGAAACTGGTATCAACACTGGTATAAAAAAATACTACACTTAACTTTTGAAATTCACTAAAACGTCTACTAACTTTGTTTTTTTTCACTAAAACCATCCTTAGTTAATTTTTATCAAAGCTATCTTAAATGTTACCATTGTTGACCAAAACTACTATGAACTCTATAATTTTTTATAAAAAATTGTTTAAATTTTGAGTTGGATTTAGTATAACTACCTAATAGTTCCTCCATTTTAAGATAGTTTAGGGTAAAAAAACAAAATATAAGAAGATTTTGATGAATGTCTAAAGCCTAAAGGAGAGAATAGGTTAAAAACATGGATAATGTAAGACTGTTTTCATAAATTATCTATCAACAAGAATAGAGAAGGACTAAATGCACCTCAGCCTCTGAGGTGCATCCAATCATTACTCTCCATTTTTGCAAAAAAAACAAGTGAGAGACTGTTATGAATGAGGGAGGCCTTTGGCCTCCCCTCCTTCATTACCCATTCATTAGGTCCCCCATTACTTAGAGTAATGGGGACCCTTGGTCTACTAGAGGCTCTTGGCCTCCCCACTATGAGATAAATAAATAGAGCACCATGGCTCTTAGCTATGGTTACTCATTCTTAGCAATGAAATGATCTATCTCTCTCTCTTGAGTTCATTATCATACAACACGTTATCAGCACGTGTTCTCCATTCTTGAGCAAAAATCTTCATCTAAATTCATCCCTACGCGCAAGGAATCTAACGTTGCTTCGGCGGTTCGTTGGAGCTTTGCGGCATCCTCAAAGCGTTCGGGAGCTTGGATTTTTATTTCTACGGATCATCGTCGCGTTCTTCCCTAGATCATTGATCTAGAGGTAAAACCCTATAATCCCGTAGATAAAATTAGACTAAATAATTTTTACATTGTTTTAATATACAAGTAAAAAAAATTAGTCTAATAATAAAAAAAAAATTTCCAAATTACAAAGTTTTTTCTATGAAAATTTTTTCCTTTTGCCATTAAAATTCTTCGGTGGGAAGAAGAACCGGAATGAAATCCTCCCATCCCCCCCTGACGGAGGAGGGGGCCTTCCCACAACGCCGACCATGCACCCCCCTGCAGTGGAGAGGGGGGCCTTCCACGCCGCCGCCTCCCGCTGCAGGGGGCGGCCTGAGGCCGATCCCCCCTGCAGGGGGGGGGGGGGCCTTCCACGCAGCCGCCCCCCGCTACAGGTGGGCGGCCTGAGGCCGATCCCCCCCTGCAGCGGGGGGGGGGGGGCTTCCGCGCCGTCGCCCCGCGCTGCAGGGGGGCGGCCTGAGGCCAATCCCCCCTGCAGCGGGGGTTCTTCCGCGTCGCCGCCCCCCGAGGCCGAGGTCCGAGGTCCGAGGCCCGCTGCAAGGAAATTCCCGCTACAAGGGGGCGGCCCGAGCCCCGAGGCCGAGGCCGAGCCCGAGCCCCGAGGCCGAGGCCGAGCCCGAGCCCCGAGGCCGAGGCCGAGGCCGAGCCCGAGCCCCGAGCCCGAGCCTGAGGCACGAAGCCGAGGAGGCCGAGGTCCGATGCCCGCTGCAAGAAAATTCCCGCTGCAAGGGGGCGGCCCGAGGTCCGAGGCCGAGGCCGAGCCCGAGACCCGAGGCCGAGGCTGAGGCCGAGTCCCGAGGCCGAGCCTGAGGCCCGAAGCCGAGGCTAATAGCTTATTTTTGGCCCGAAGCCATAATAATTGTGGTAAAAAACTTTGCAGAACTGCGGAACGGGCCACAAGCGCTTATACTAAAAATAATTTTTGGCCCGAAGCCACAATATTCTACACAAATTCGGCTTCTTCATAATTTTAAAGAAGAATTAAATTTGCAAATTGAAATTTATGAGAAAAACTTTGTAAAATCAATAATTACATTTATATGTTACTCTATTTATTTAAACATCTATCTTGCAAATTATTATGTATGGTTTACTAGAATTTTTAAAAAATATAATCATCTCAGAGATCCTGAGACCGCTCTGCCGTTAGTTACCTAAACTAACGGTGTATGACGTTTCCACGTGGTCTACGAGATAATTATATTTTCTAGTTTACTTTTTCCATATTTTTTGTGTTTGAGATATATGCGTGGTTGTTTAATTTATGCCTGTAGCATATAAACTGCGTGGATGTTTAAAATAAGTAAAAATGTGTCTTTCGGGATCGGCCATTGCATACCTATTTACATTTCCAGCACTTTTTCTTTTTTTTGAGAGAATTTGTAAGTGAGGAAATTGTATAAATAGCCAAGGCTCGGTGCAACAGCATAAGAAGACGGATGCAGAAATAGGGACCCACCCGGGGTTTCCAAAGTTGTATTTTTCATTCTCTTTTCTTTGGACTGTATTCGGACTTTGGACTGTTTATTATTTTAGGTATCTGGCCGATCCCCGCATTTTTACTTATTAATTTCTTTATGCATGGTTTGTTGAATTTATTTTAATTCATGATTATCTTTAAATTGCATAGATAAAATGGCTAAATTGGCAAGCGTCGATTTCGAGGTGCTCGATGCAGCTGGCAAGAATTACTTGAGCTGGCGAGTGGACCTGAAGTTCCACTTGCGCTCTATGGCGCTCCTGCACTCCATTCTGGCCCCCGCAGTGGCCCAATCATCGGCTCCCGCAGCATCCGATGCATCTGCTAGCAAAGCCCCAGAAGCGGCCCTTTCAGCTGGCAGTACCTCTACCACTGTCTCTGACATGGATAAGACGAAAGCCATTATCTATATCAGACGACACATAGATCGGACCATGAAGGCCGAATACTTGACGGTAGAGGACCCTCTGGAGTTATGGACAGCGTTAGAGGCACGCTACAGACATCAAATTGATGTCATACTCCCGCGTGCCAGCTATGAGTGGGAGAACCTCCGCCTTCAGGACTACAAGTCCGTTGCTGAGTACAACTCAGCACTTCACAACATCACCTCACGCCTGAAGTTGTGTGGTGAAGAAGTCTCGGAGCACCGCATGTTGGAAAAGACATTTACCTCGTTTCACGAGAAAGATGCTATCCTCATGCAGCAGTATCGTGAACGCAATTTCACGAAGTTCTCTGACCTGCTCTCTTGCCTCCTGAGGGCAGAGCAGAATAGAGACCTTTTACTGGCCACTCATAACCAGCGCCCAGCAGGCTCAGCTCCTATTCCCGAAGCCTACAGTGTTCACCCCCGAAGTGGAAGAACAAAAAGAGGGGCAGAAAGAACAAAGGAAATGCCCCTATGAAACCAGCCAATGCTCCTCCCCAAAGCAAGAATAACAAAGGGAAGAAAAACTTCACTTGGAAGCGTAAGAACACTGATACAGTGTCAAATCCAAAGAAGACATGGGAGGACAAATGTCATCGTTGTGGCATGACTGGACATTGGTCCAGAAACTGTCGCACACCTCGCCACTTCCAGGAACTGTATCAGGCGAGCCAGAAGCCTCCGCCTGAAACAAACATGGCAAATGTGGAAAATCCGATGAAGTTCACTTCCAAGGATTTCGAAAATGACGACCTGCTCGATTGAGCCTCATCTTTATCTATGCTTTTCAAAGAATAAATTGTAGCTTCATCTCTAGTATGCTTAATAAAGACGATCTTTTATTTTAAATGTATGCATTTTACATTTCCATCAATAAATTATCGCCTTTTGCTTATATAGATGATGTATGAGTGCCTAGTGGACAGTGCCTCGACGCACACTATCCTTCGCGATGAATGCTATTTCAATAGCATAAGTAAATATGACGGTCCTGTCATTACAATTTCAGGACTGTCCAAAATAATCGAAGGATCTGGTGATGCAATATTATTGCTCCCAAATAACACAAGACTAAAAATCAATAATGCACTATTTTCTCCAAGATCAAATAGAAATCTCATAAGTTTCAAGGACATCCGTTTAAACGGATATCACTTAGAAACTAGAGATGAAAATAAGGTTGAATACCTGTATGTCACTCTTCGTAAAGATGGCCAGAAGACCATCTGTGAAATATTTAAGGGACTCCCGTCGGGTCTCTACCAAACATACATTCAACCAGTTGAAGCCAATATGACTGAGCACCAGACGTGCCAGCCAATGCCACCATTTCAACTATGGCATAACAGACTTGGTCACCCTGGATCCATTCTGATGCGACGCATCTTATCTGAATCCCGCAGACATGATTTGAAGAACCAGAAGATTCTTCAGAAAGGTGAATTTTCTAGTCCCCCTTGTTTCAAGGGGAAACTAATAACGAGACCATCGCCCCTAAAAGTGGGTTTAGAGTCTCCTGGCTTCCTTGAGAGGATACATGGTGACATTTGCGGGCCTATTCACCCCGTAAGTGGCCCATTTCGGTACTTCATGGTACTAATAGATGCATCCACAAAATGGTCTTATGTGTGCCTCTTGTCCACCCGTAACCTAGCTTTTCCAAAGCTGTTGGTACAGATAATTAGGTTACGTGCTCATTTCCCCGATAACCATATCAAGAAACTACGTCTTAATAATGCGGGCGAATTCACATCTCAAGTCTTCGAAGACTATTGCCAGGCAACGGGTATAGAAGTTGAACATCCAGTAGCTCATGTTCACACCCAGAATGGATTAGCAGAGTCTCTTATAAAGAGACTCCAATGGATTGCACGTCCATTGCTTATGCAATCCCAATTGCCGGTGGATGCTTGGGGGCATGGGTATGCTATTCTGCATGCCGCATCTCTTATCAGCATACGCCCCTCTGGAGGCAATACATTATCCCTGATGCAACTAGCATACGGCTCAACTCCAGATATATCTCATTTGAGAATATTTGGTTGTGCGGTCTATGTTCCAATAGCACCACCTCAGAGGACCAAAATGGGTCCTCAACGTCGTCTAGGAATCTATATTGGATTTGATTCACCCTCGATTATTAGATACCTAGAACCCCTAACGGGGGACACATTTAAGGCACGTCTTGCTGATTGTGAATTCGATGAGAAAACTTTTCCAAAGTTGGGCAAACATTCCAAGAAGCCTGAAGCTTCGGAGACCATTAATTGGGAAAATAAGTCTTTGTCCTTTTATGATCCGCGTACAAATCTGTGTGAAGATGAGATCCTGAAGATCCTTCACATCCAGAATACAGTACACCAATTGCCGGATAAATTCACGGACAGCCAGAAGATCGTCCGTTCACACGTCCCTGCTGCTAACACTCCAGCTAGGATTGACATCCCTATACATGGATGCAATCCACCCGCAACAGAAATGGTTGTACCTCAATTGAAAAGAGGACGGCCACCAGGTTCAAAAGATAAAGTTCCTCGAAAGAGGAAGATTCCTGGTGAAAATAAGATTATCCCTCCACAGGATACTGAGCTCAGGACAGCTACCTCTCCCCTCCTAATTTCCCCCGCAGAGGAAACATTAGGAGAAACATCATTAAACTTTGTACGTACTGGGGAGGTACTGGACCGACATAGCACAGTCGTCGACGACGATTTTGCGTTCACTATTGCCGTTCACGTCGCTGAATACGACGATGACGTCGAACCACTTTCTCTAGCGGATTGTAAACGCAGAGATGATTGGCCAAAGTGGGACGAGGCGATAAGAGTAGAGCTGGACTCACTCTCGAAACGCAAAGTCTTTGGACCTGTAGTCCAAACACAGGTAGGTGTTAGACCTGTGGGATATAAGTGGGTTTTCATTAGAAAAAGAAATGAACAAAATCTGATCGTCCGCTACAAGGCGCGTCTTGTAGCAAAGGGTTTTTCCCAAAGACCGGGTATCGATTATGAAGATACATACTCCCCGGTAATGGACGCTAATACATTCAGATTCTTAATAAGTCTATCATCTCTGGCAAGCCTAGAAATGCAGCTCATGGACGTTGTGACTGCATATCTTTATGGCGATTTAGATAAAAAGACCTATATGAAACTACCAGATGGGTTTAACTTACCCACAGAGATGAAAGAGATACCTCGGGACGTATTCTCTGTTAGACTACATAGATCCTTGTATGGACTAAAACAGTCAGGCAAAATGTGGTATAACAGACTAAGTGATTTCCTTGCACATCAAGGATTCACTAATAACGAAGTCTGCCCGTGCATCTTTATCAAAAGAACGGGAAAAGGATTCGTCATCATAGCAGTTTACGTTGATGACTTAAATCTCATAGGTTCTCCAGCAGAGATTAATGAGATATCTACAAGGCTAAAGCACACTTTTGAAATGAAAGACCTAGGCAGAACGAAGTATTGCCTTAGCTTACAGATTGAACACCTACGAGGTGGAATCCTTCTACATCAATCCAATTATACCAGGAAGCTTTTAAATAAGTTCCAAATGGATAAATGTCATCCTTTATGTACCCCTATAGTCGTGAGATCATTAGACGTACAAAAGGACCCCTTCCGGCCTCTGGAAGAGGGGGAGGAGATACTGGGTCCAGAAGTACCCTACCTAAGTGCCATTGGTGCACTTCTCTATCTGGCTAACTGCACGCGTCCCGATATAGCGTTTGCAGTCAATCTTCTAGCCAGACACAGTGCAGCGCCTACAAAGCGCCACTGGAATGGAGTAAAGCATCTTCTGCGATACCTCCAGGGTTCCGTAGACCTTGGACTTTACTACCAGAGAGGTGCCTCCTCCCAGTTACTTGGTTATGCCGATGCAGGCTATCGTTCAGATCCGCATACGGCAAAATCACAGACTGGTTTTGTCTTTACCTACGGAGGTACTGCTATCTCCTGGAGATCGGTAAAACAAACCACTACTGCTACATCTTCTAACTATGCAGAGCTCATCGCGATCCATGAAGCGAGCAGAGAATGTTTTTGGCTACGCTCCGTCGTCCAACACATTCTCCAATCCACTGGCCTGAAGACCGGTGATCTGAAGCCTACTGCCCTATTCGAAGACAACGCCGCGTGCATTGCTCAGCTTCAGAAGGGCTACATCAAAGGCGACAGGACAAAACCCATTTCTCCCAAGTTTTTCTGGACGCACGAGCAGAAGAACGACAAGCAGATTGAAGTTCGACAGATCCAGTCATGCAACAACTTAGCTGATCTTTTTACTAAGGCATTGCCGAAATGTACTTTTGTAAAGCTTGTAAAGAACATTGATATGCGACAGTTGAAAGACCTACAAGCCTGAAGCTTGTACGGATCAGGGGGAGTAACCTGTGGGTTGCACTCTTTTTCCTTAAGCTGTTGGGTCTTCCCACTGGGTTTTCCACAGCTAAGGTTTTAACGAGGCAAACACACTTACTCTGGATCCAGAAGTATCCACCCCTTGCCTCAGTAGCTGAGACCGAAGTGATGAATGTGTAAGGGGGAGTGTTATGAATGAGGGAGGCCTTTGGCATCCCCTCCTTCATTACCCATTCATTAGGTCCCCCATTACTTAAAGTAATGGGGACCCTTGGTCTACTAGAGGTTCTTGGCCTCCCCACTATGAGATAAATAAATAGAGCACCATGGCTCTTAGCTATGGTTACTCATTCTTAACAATGAAATGATCTATCTCTCTCTCTTGAGTTCATTATCATACAACAGAGACTGGATTGTAGACAAATTGATATGATTGAATTTTACTAAAATTAGAAACTAATGATGAGTTGCACCTCAGATTTGAGGTGCATTTAGTCACCTCCCAAGAATAATAAGAAACAACACTGAATGGACCTGAACACTTCCCGTAGGAAATATCTAGGGAATGTCAACCGCCGCGCGCCAGTGAGACGAGGCCAAAAGATGCAAATAATTTTGCGTTTACACAAAGTATGATTAATGGAATTCAAAAGGACAGTTACATTTTGAATTTTATTAATCTTGTCCCATCGAATTCTCCCAATTAAATCATCTACTTCCTTTCCCGAAAAAACAAACACCCCTTTCCATGAACAGCCATTATTACCCTTTGATTTTATTCTCAAGTGGGATTGTGTAATTTGACCATCATCCCGCGCTTTGTAAGTCTACTCGCAACATGAGCGAACTGCTGTAGTCTTCTTATAGGGTATCGATTCCCCATCCAAGAAGATTGAGATATTCTGCTTGCACATTGCATCAATCGATGGCGGAAGAAGGCAAGTGGCCGGCGATTGGGATCGACCTTGGCACTACCTACTCTTGCGTCGGAGTATGGCAGAACGAACGGGTGGAAATCATCGCCAACGACCAGGGGAACCGCACGACGCCGTCCTATGTGGCGTTCACAGACACCGAGCGACTAGTCGGCGACGCAGCCAGAAACCAGGTGGCCATGAACCCCTCCAACACCATCTTCGGTGAGCTCCCTTGAACTCTGCTTCATTGTCAGTAAAGCTCGATATGCAAGTCTATATGAGCTTCAGAAATGATTGACGCTCGCATCATCGAGGGCAGCTAATATTAGGGAGCACCAACACGCTGAGGATTTTGGGCTTTCACCCTTGGAACGGTCCTTGGGTGAAAGTCATGTACGTAGTATTGAGCTTGTCTTTAATTTTCGATTTTTGTGGAATAACAATAGTAATTGTTTGGCCGAATGAGACAATTGGTTATGTATAAATCTTCGATCTACATGAAGGTAAAGTAACCAGATGTAGCCTATTTGGTCATATAGCCAAAAATTAAGCAAAAAACATTGTGCTTTTTAAGATGGTAGGGGTGCCATTCGATTTTGTCACTAAGTAGACATAAATTGCCGTAATGTATTTGTAGAGATTATAAAATTAAGGCTTTTTTTTGCTTTGGGTTTGATAAGTTGCATGCCATGCGTATAGGTGGTAGACATTGCTTTTTGCAGGACATCTATGCTATTGATTCTTTTTTTTATTGGCGGAATATTCTAAGTTTATGCTTTTCTATAATCCGGTTCAGATGCAAAACGTTTGATAGGCCGAAGATTTAGCGACTCTTATGTGCAGAGCGACATCAAGCTATGGCCATTTAATGTGACCTCTGGCCCTGAGGAGAAGCCCATGATTGTTGTGAATTACAAGGGAGAGGAAAAGCAATTCAGCGCAGAACAGATTTCATCTATGGTGCTGATGAAGATGCGTGAAACTGCAGAGTCTTACCTCGGGACCACCGTCACAAACGCCGTCGTCACAGTCCCTGCATATTTCAACGACTCTCAACGCCAGGCAACCAAGGATGCTGGCCAAATTGCTGGCATTAATGTCATGCGCATTATCAACGAGCCTACAGCAGCTGCTATCGCTTATGGTCTTGACAAGAAGGAAGCCATCGTTGGCGCTAGGAACATCCTCATCTTTGACCTCGGCGGTGGCACCTTTGATATATCTCTGCTTAGAATGGAGCACACCACCTTTGAGGTGAAGGCTGTAGCTGGAGACACTCATCTAGGCGGAGAGGACTTTGACAATCGGATGTTGAACCACTTTGTTAAAGAGTTCAAGAGGAAGTTCAATAAAGACATCAGCGGAAACGCCAGGGCCCTCAGGAGACTAAGGACGGCCTGTGAAAGGGCGAAGAGGACGCTTTCCTCCACATCCCAGACCTCGATCGAGGTCGATTCCCTATATGAGGGCATTGACTTCTACTTGACCATTTATCGTGCTAAGTTTCATGAGCTCAACATGGATTTATTCATGAAGTGCATGGAGTGCATGGAGAAGTGCCTGAAGGATGCGGCGATGGACAAGAGCTCAGTTCATGATGTTGTTCTTGTAGGAGGATCGACTAGGATTCCCAAGGTCCAGCAGATGCTACAAGATTTCTTTGATGGGAAGGAGCTATGCAAGAGCATTAATCCTGATGAGGCAGTTGCCGTTGGAGCTGCTGTTCAAGCTGCTATCTTGAGCGGCCAAAAAGATCAGAAATTCCCACAGCTGCTGTTAATGGAGGTAACTCCTCTGTCTCTTGGTATGTATGTCCGTGGGGATCTTATGTCTGTCATAATCCCAAGGAATACCCCAATTCCAACCAAAATGCGGCGGAACTACACTACCGTTGCAGACAACCAAACAATAGTTCAGATCCAGGTATTTGAGGGTGAAAGGACTATGACCAATGACAATAATTTCCTAGGGGAGTTTGAACTTGATGGTATCCCTCCTGTTCCCAAGGGTGTTGCAAAGGTCATTGTTTGCTTTGAAATAGATGCCGACGGTATCTTGAATGTCACAGCAGAGGAAAAGATGGGTGGGCGGAAAAAAAAGATCACCATCACAAACGACAAGGGCAGGTTGAGTAAGGAGGAGATTGAAAGGATGTGCCTTGAGGCGAAGAAGTATAAAGCAGAAGATGAAGCGAACAGGAAAAGGGTGGAGGTTAAGAATGCACTGGAGGATTACATGTACGACATGAAGAATGGTATCAAGTATGGCAAGTTTTCGTCCAAGCTGACCCCTGCCGACGAGGAAAAGATCGAGGGTGTAATAAAGCAGGTGACCCAGTGGCTGGCTGACAATCCGATGGCTGCGGCTGATGAGTTGAAGGAGAAGATGCAGCAGCTGAAGGGAATTTGGAGAATTCTATGGTGTAGCCTAGCGTGAGATGAACGAGTCTCATCCATTTCTGATTTTCTGACAAGCTGGCCTTTGCTGATGATATGTTACCCTTTTGCTGTCTGGTGTGGTTAGTAAAATATTGTATTTTGATTGTATTAAACCGCACCAGTGGATTTTTAATTATGAACTTTTTTGTCCAGTTGAACTGCTTCTAACTTATGATGATACATGCATGTGGTGCAATAGTCATTACAAGTATAAATGGTCCGGTTCTTTAATAAGATGCTTCAGTTTAATACGATGCATGTGGTGCCATGGTCCATTTGATGCAATTGTTGGAGAAATCAAGTCTGATTCGGATTTTGTGGGTCATTCTTGCCTAGTAATATCTTTGTATAGTTGACGACTGTTTCGCTGTCTGTCATGTTAGCAGGCAGTGTGTCTAGAGGGCCGCAGCTCCCCTTGCAGCGATCAAGTTGACAATATGCCCCTACCTATGCGAGAGCTTGATGGCGGATCGCCCGAAAGATAAACTGGCCATAGAGTCTGGTTACAAATTAGAGTTCATGTATTTATGTCGATATATATATCTCTTATAATTTATAGCTTCTCATATGTGGTAAAAAAAAAAACCTTAACGCTGTGGTAGCAGACGTATGCAATATTTGCCAAAACACTAATTTTCCTAGTTTGATTGCAATCTCTGTTTTATATCCTTTTTTTTTGCTTGATCTGTTCATGACTGTGTGCATGTACATCACACCACCCACGGTTGTTGGAAAATCTGTGTATCTTTTGATGATCATCTTCTATTTTGTGTTGATTGTTGGCTAGTATGAAGTGTTATTTTTCCCTATATTAGAAGCAAGATTTCGACTATTTTTTGGATCTTGGTATCTCTCCACGTTACATCTTAGCTACAAGGGTGGTAGCCCTGTTTGATAAATTCTCTTAGTGAGAAGGAGCGATGTACCAAAGATGGAGTTCAACCGATGTTGTAGTCTTGGAATCGAGAGGCGTAATAAATTCAACTACAAGATGCGGATGGCAATCTTGGAGTCTTATGCCGGATCAAAAAAAATTAATTAACAGCTAGATACGATTATTTATTCTACTTACTTAGGCTAAGTTGGATACATTTTGACTCAGTTATGTTTTTATTAAATTGAAACTAATCAAATCAATTAGACCTTACCCCAAAAATTTAAAGGTCAAAATTAAAGAAAAAGCCCAAAAATTAGACACTTAAAATTAGGACATAGGATTTTGAGGTAAAAGGCTATTAAAAAGTGGCTTCTTCTCAAAAATAACACAATCAAAATGTGAAGAAAACAAATTATTTTGGTTGTATTTGTTTTCAGCATGCATTGAGCTCTTGTTAATTGTTGGAGATATCAATAGCACATTTGGCGTTACATAATTGGATGAATTTTCTAAATAATTTTTGGGAGATTTTTGGAGCATATTTCAGTAACTCTTCCTACATCAGATCTGCTACACTTCAACTAATATAGTTGAGCTCCATGATATTTCGGTGATATTATTCTAATTATTATTGCCTTCGTTTTAATTAGATTAATTTGTTTTAGGAGTTATTTTTTTATTAATCCCAATCTTTTTAAGGGGTTATCAACACGTTACAATGTGAATTTGTTTTTTTATGTTTTGTAATGTTTCGGATCACCACTCGTAAGAGTGATCAAAGATACTTTTAGGAAGGGGTAAATTCCCAGGGAAAGGTCGGAGACGTAGGCAAGGATCCGAACTTTGTTAACAAATTTTTCTTCGTTTGAGTCTACATGTGTTGGATTATATTTTTGTCTTAGATTATTTTGCTTGATTTATTTTATATAGATTAATTTAATCACTTAATTAATAATCAAGTAAAATTAGAATTAATTTTAAATTTTTGTTAAAAAAACCATATTCACACGACTCACACCTTTAAGGTTTCCAGATGGGTCTGGAAGCAATGGCAATGTTGCCTTGATGTAATGACTATAGTGTAGGCTACCTTTTTGATGGCCCTATAGTTAAGTCGACATCCTTGAGTATTCAGCCAATGAAGTATGCTAGGATGTGTACTTCATCTTCTTATTTGATAAGTAATGAATCAATACCTCTATGAGATGGATGATGGGAAATCGAATCCCACTCCTAAGTGGTTTTGATGATGAGCACACCAAATGATGTTAGTGTGCTAACTACACTACAAGTGTGCAGGTTATGCGACAAACGGTGACTTTACGCATACTCCAAAGAAGCTCAACCACACTCGAGACGAAGACGAATTGGCTAGTTCTACATCAAGCACAAGATGAAGTCTGTGCTCAAGCTTAATGAAGAAGGAACTCAAATTCAGGAGAATCAAGCTTCTACCAGATCAGCTTCCCTAAGGTCTTGTCTTAGTGTAGTGTGAGTTGTGTTTCTTAGGAATATGTTAAAGCCAAAGTAGATATAGCACACACACATAAATGATTTCGAAAATAAATGCTTTAAATGTTTTAAAATCATTTTAAACTCTTGAGAGCAATTGCTAGCTTTTTCATATCCTAATAGTCAATCTCCATTACACCCAGGAGTTGACTGCACTCTTTGGTAGCTGAGTTTCAGAAGAAATTGCTATGAGAGTCGACTACCAAAGGAGGGAGTCGACTACCAGCTGGACGCAAATTTTCCAATGAAACACTCTGAGAGTCGACTACCACTCCTATGAAGTCGACTACTAGCTGGCGAATTTCAACGATTTGACTTCCTATTTTCTCTCATCCATTCTTAATTTTTGGGACGAAAGTCAAACCTCATTTGAAATTTGAATCCTCTATTATCACTATAAATAGAGGACTCTATGAGATCTTTTAAAAACAACAACATTATTATCAATTCTAAAATTTCTCTTGTGCTAAAATTCTCAGATCTCTTATTCATTCTGCTCTCGTTATTTTTAGCCAAATCTGTTTTAATTTCTGATCTCCTAATCGTTTTCAAAGTTATTATTTTTGAGATCAAATTTTATTTGGCTATTAAGCTTCATCTTTTATCTATGCATTTAAAATTCAATATTGCTTCGTCTTTAATTTGCTTAAGTACGAACTTTTATTTTGAATGTCTTTTTTCATTGACTTAAATAAAATTTCGTTTTAATTATAGATGAAGTATGGAATATTGTGGACAGTGCCTCGTTGCACTGGTGTAGCATTGATATTGCTCCCACACACAACGAGACTATAAGATGCAAACTTCTCCCCTTAAACATATAGGAAATTTCCAATTTTCAAGTATATTTCGTTTAAACGAACATAACTTGAACACTGTGGATAATAAATATTGAATATCAATATATAAATCGTCAAGAGGATGGCCAGAAGCCCATCTACTTACGATTTCATTGACCCCCGTCGGGCCCCTATAATTACAGATATTCATCCTATAGAAAGCCAACTTGACTGAGCACCAGAAGTGCCTTTCATTGCCATAGTTTTTAACTCTGGCAAAATGGACTTGGTCATCCTGGATCAGCGATGATGGACGCATCATCAAATGAATCCATTGGAGAACCTGAAGATTCTTCAAAAGGTTGAGTTTCCTTGTCACCATTTGTCATAAAGGAAAACTAATAGAGAGACCTTCCCTCCTGAAAGTGGGATTAGAGTCTCCTGGCTTCATTGAGAGAATACATGGTGACCTTTACGGGCCTATTCACCCCGCAAGTGGCCCATTTTCGGTACTTTATTACTGTACTGATATATGCATCTACTAGATGGTCTTTTGTGTGCCTTTATATTCACTCGCAACCTAGCTTTCTAAAAAGCTTATATTGTGGGTGAATTTCCTACACAAATCATTCAAGACTTCTGCCAGGCAACTGACATTGAAATTAAACATCCTGCAGCATGTTCAAACTCATAATGGGTTAGCAGAGTCTCTGGTAAAGATACTCCAATGGATTTCACGTCCATTGTAAAATCGTAGTTGCCTATTGATGTTTAGGGACCATCACACTGCATTCCGCATCGCTTATCACGATACGGCCAGCTTGTTGCCATATCTTATTGCTGATGCTGCTTGCTTATGGTTTACCACCAAGTCTTGATAAATGTGAATTTAATGAGCAAAATCTCATTGAAATAGGCACGCAGTCTAAGGAAGCCTGAAGCTTCTGAGACCATATCATGGGACATAAAAGTACTCATCTCGTTATGATCCGCATACTTTTTCTGTGTGAAGTTGAGATCCAGAAGATCCTTCACATTCAGACTAAAGTAAATCAATTGACGGATAAATTTGCGGACAACCAGAAGATTGTTCGTTCACACGTCCCTGTTGCCAACACGCCAGCTAGGATTGACATTTCCAAAGATGTATGCAATCCACCGGCAGCAGAATTGGCTTTACCTCAATTGAAAAGGGGACGCCTGCCAGGTTCACAATATAAAATTCCTCAAAAGAGGAAGATTCCTGGATTTATCAAAATGATCCAACCACAGGATGCTGAGCTCAGACCAGCAACCTCTCCCCTCCTAATTTCCCCTGCAGAGGAAACAACAGGAGAAACATCATTATATTACGTACGTACTGGAGAGGTACTGGATAGATATAGCACAGTCGTCGTCGACGGTTTTGCTTTCGCTATTGTCGTTCACGTCGCTGAATACGACGATGACGTCTACCCACTTTTCTATAGCGTAAACGCATAGAATGGCCAAAGTGGGACGAGGCAATAAGAGTAGAGCTGGACTCACTCTTGAAAAGCAAAGTCTTTGGACCAGTAGTCCATACACCTGAATGTGTAAATACCTGTGGAATATAATTCGGATTTCATAAAGACATTGAAATGAAGGAAATGTGATCATTTTCCTACTACGCCTACACTTCTCTGAAAAAACCAATACATGCAGCTCATGGACGTTGTGACTGCATATTTATACGGCAATATAGATATAGAGATCTATATAAAACTTCCAGAAGGGTATACTCTACCCCCAGAGATGAAAGAGAGACGTAAAAACGTCTTCTCCATAAAGGCTACAAAGATCATTAGTTGATCTTAAGCAAAATTCTGCCTGGGTATCTTTTTCGAAAGATCGTTGACAGAATTTGTGATATTCCCCGTATATGTGGTCGACTTAAAGCTGATAGGATCTCCTGCAGAGACCATTTAGACATCAGATAACTTTAAGCATACCTTGGAAATGAAAAACCTATGTATAACAAGGTATTATCTCGGCTTATATATTTAACACCTTAGTGGTGGAACCCTTTAATATCCTTCATACACCTGGAGTTTATGAAGAATGATGTCCACTTGCATCCTATTAAAAATGGATGCTTATTTATGACACCTTCCAGTAACTGGAAGAGGGGGAGGACATCCTAGGTCCCGAAGAGCCTAGCTCTCCTGAAGAGCCTAGCTCTAGTGTACTTGTTACACTTCTTTATCTGGCCAACTGCACGTGTCTTTGATAGAACGTCTGTAGCAAAGTTGTTAACCAGATATAGTGTTGCCCTGGAGAGCACCACTAGACCAAGGATAAGCTGCTTCTGCGCAACTTCCAAGGGTCATGGAATATATATCGCATATGCAGGTTTAAATATCATCGCGATGACTAAAACACAAAAGGCCGTCCACCTCCCAAATATCTACACATCATCCTCCAATGTCTACATCTTCTGAGAAGCTCATCATCCAAGAAGCAAGTATTTTAAACGCTCAGCCAGGTCCAGCAGTACCTTGCAGGCACACAGAAGACTGATTCAAAGAATACTTTAGTGGAGTCGTCTACCAACTTCGAAGAGTATTCCACTCCAGAGCGCCACTATTTTCCAATAGCCGCTAGATGAATAAACTTGTATAGATAAGTGATGACTGTATTTGCTTTCAGAACATGATGGATGTATAGACAAATAGGAGATGATTGTATAGATACATAGGAAATCTGCAAGCCTGAAGCTTGTACAGATCAGGGGGAGTCCCTCAATAGTTGTACTCTTTTCTCTTAAGCTGCTGGTTTTTCCCACTGGGTATTCCACAGCTAAGGTTTTAACGAGACAACCACAGTGGCTCTGGATCCAGAAGTATCCACCCCATTAGCATACTGAATCCTGAAGTATTCATATGCTTAAACCAATGTAATGGAGAGATGAGGGGGAGTGTTGTGAGTTGAGAGAGGCTTTTGGCCTCCCTCCCCTCATCATCTCACCATTTACTCCCCACTAACTTAGTGGGGAGTCACTTGGACTTCAAAGGTGAATGAATATATAGCGAGACATGGCTTATGCCATGGCTACTCTTGATTTTAGAGATTAGTTTACACACTTCTTCCAATCTATTTCTCAACACTCTATAATTTTTTATAAAAAATTGTTTAAATTTTGAGTTGGATTTTAGTATACCTACCTAATAGTTCCTCCATTTTAAGATAGTTTAGGGTAAAAAAACAAAATATAAGAAGATTTTGATGAATGTGTAAAGCTTAAAGGAGAGAATAAGTTAAAAACATGGATAATGTAAGACTGTTTTCATAAATTATCTATCAACAAGAATAATAAGAAACAACAATGAATGGACCTGAACACTTCCCGTAGGAAATATCTAGGGAATGTCAACCGCCGCGCGCCAGTGAGACGAGGCCAAAAGATGCAAATATTTATGCGTTTACACAAAGTATGATTAATGGAATTCAAAAGGACAGTTACATTTTGAATTTTATTAAGCTTGTCCCATCGAATTCTCCCAACTAAATCCTCTCCTTCATTCCCCAAAAAAAAACACCCCTTTCCATGAACAGCCATTATTACTCTTTGATTTTATTCTCAAGTGGGATTGTGTAATTTGACTATCATCCCGCGCTTTGTGAGTCCCCAAACATGTATATATTCTGCTTACTCGCAACTTGAGCGAACTGCTGTAGTCTTCTTCTAGGGTCGATCGAGATATACTGCTTGCACATTGCATCAATCGATGGCGGAAGAAGGCAAGTGGCCGGCGATTGGGATCGACCTTGGCACTACCTACTCGTGCGTGGCTGTCTGGCAGCACGAACGGGTGGAAATCATCGCCAACGACCAGGGGAACCGCACGACGCCGTCCTATGTGGCGTTCACCGACACCGAGCGACTCATCGGCGACGCAGCCAGAAACCAGGTGGCCATGAACCCCTCCAACACCATCTTCGGTGAGCTCCCTTGATCTCTGCCTTAATGTCAGTAAAGCAGCTCAATATGCAAGGCTATATGAGCTTCAGAAATGATTGAAGTCATTGGCTAGCATCATCGAGGGTAGCTAACAATATTAGTGAGCACCAACAAGCTAAGAAGATAGATGTGTGTGGTTACGGCTAATAATAATAATCCACTTTTGCCAACTCCATGTCTACCTCTATCAATATAACCTTATTATTGTAGTAAATTTGTAGGTACTATGTATCACTTTGTCATGTAGTTATGGTAGTGCTTCTGCCAATGGATTTTCTCTATGCAATATTTCGTGGGCAGCAATCATCCAGTAACATCCTTCGTCAAAAATCGTATCGCCCTCTACGATGCTGCCAACGGACTCTCCCTCGTGGAGTTTTTTGTTTCCCCTGATTTCGGGCTTTCAGCCCTGGAATTGTCGGCGTATGAAAGCCATGTACCTAGTGGTGAGCTTGTCTTCAATTTTAGATTTTTGTGGAATAACCGTAGTAATTGCTTGGACGAATTAGAGTAAATGGTTATGTATTAATCTTCTACCAGATGCAGCCAATTTGGTCATATGGCCAAAAATTAAGCAGAAACATTGTGCTTTTAAAGATGGTAGGGATTCATTAATGGTGCCATTCGATTTTGTCACTAAGTAGACATAAATTGCAGTAATGTATTTGCAGAGATTTTAAAATTAAGGTTTTTTTTGCTTTGGGTTTGATAAGTTGCATGTCAAGCATACAGGTAAACATTGCTTTTTGCATGATTACTTGGTTTGTTATCGGACATATATGCTATTGATTCTTTTTATTTTTATTATTGGCTGAATATTCAAAGTTTAGCCTTTTCTATAATCTGCTTCAGATGCAAAGCGTTTGATAGGCCGAAGATTTAGTGACTCTTATGTTCAGAGCGACATCATGCTTTGGCCATTTAGTGTGATCTCTGGCCCTGAGGAGAAGCCCATGATTGTTGTGCAGTACAAGGGAGAGGAAAAGCAATTTAGCGCAGAGGAGATTTCATCTATGGTGCTGATGAAGATGCGTGAAACTGCAGAGGCTTTCCTAGGGACCGCCGTCACGAATGCTGTCGTCACTGTCCCTGCCTATTTCAATGACTCTCAGCGCCAAGCAACCAAGGACGCTGGCCAAATTGCCGGCCTTAATGTCATGCGCATTATCAACGAGCCTACAGCAGCTGCTATTGCTTATGGTCTTGACAAAAAGGAAGCCATCGTTGGTGCTAGGAACATCCTCATCTTTGACCTCGGCGGTGGCACCTTTGATATATCTTTGCTTACCATGGATAACACCGTCTTTGAGGTGAAGGCAATGGCTGGAGACACTCATCTTGGCGGAGAGGACTTTGACAATAGGATGTTGAACCACTTTGTTAATGAGTTCAAGAGGAAGTTCAATAAAGACCTCAGCGGAAATGCCAGGGCCCTCAGGAGACTAAGGACGGCCTGTGAAAGGGCGAAGCGGACGCTTTCCTCCACATCTCAGACCTCGATCGAGGTTGATTCCCTGTATGAGGGCATTGACTTCTACATGACCGTTAATCGTGCTAGGTTTCAGGAGCTGAACATGGACCTATTCACGAAGTGTATGGAGTGCGTGGAGAAGTGCCTGAAGGATGCTGCGATGGACAAGAGCTCTGTTCATGATGTTGTCCTTGTAGGCGGATCGACTAGGATTCCCAAGGTCCAGCAGATGCTTCAAGATTTCTTTGATGGGAAGGAGCTATGCAAGAGCATTAATCCTGACGAGGCGGTTGCCGTTGGAGCTGCTATCCAAGCCGCTATCTTGAGTGGCCAAAAAGATCAGAAAGTCCCAGGGCTGCTGTTAATGGATGTCACTCCTCTGTCTCTTGGTACGGATGTCCGTGGGGGTCTCATGTCTGTCATACTCCCAAGGAATACCCCAATTCCAACCAAAATGCAGCGCAACTACTCGACCCAGGGGGACAACCAAACAAGTGTTCGGATCCAGGTATTTGAGGGTGAAAGGAAAATGACCGAGGATAATAATTTCCTAGGGGAGTTTGAACTTGATGGTATCCCTCCTGCTCCCAAGGGTGTTGCCAAGATGATTGTATGCTTTGAGATAGATGCCGATGGCATCTTGAATGTCTCTGCAGAGGAAAAGACAGGTAGGCAGAAAAAAACGATCACCATCAGCAACGATAAGGGGAGGTTGACTACGGAGGAGATTGAAAGGATGGTCCGTGAGGCGAAGAAGTATAAAGCAGAAGATGAAGCGAACAAGAAAAGGGTGGCGGCTAAGAATGCAATGGAGGGTTATATGTACGACATGAAGAATGGTATCAAGAAGATCGAGTGTGTTATAAAGCAGGCAGCCCAGTGGCTGGATGACAACCCGATGGCTGAGGCTGATGCTTTGGAGGAGAAGATGCAGCAGCTGAAGGGAATGTGGAATTCTATCTCATAGCCTAGCATGAGATGAACAAGTCTCATCCATTTCAGATTTTCTGACATATCTGGCCTTTGGTGATGATACATGTTACCCTTTGGCTGTCTGGTGTGGTTACTAAAATATTGTATTTTGATGTATTAAACCGCACCAGTGGATATTTAATTATCAACTTTTTTGTCCAGTTGAACTGCTTCCAACTTATGCTGCCATTATTTATGATGATACATGCATGTGGTGCATTAGTCATTACAGGTATAAATGGTCCGGTTCTTTAATATGATGCTTCAGTTTAATACGATGCATGTGGTGCCATGGTCCATTTGATGCAATTGTTGGAGGAGTGAAGTCTGATTCGGATTTTGTGGGTCATTCTTGCCGAGTAATATCTTTGTATAGTTGACGACTGTTTCGCTGTCTGTCATGTTAGCAGGCAGTGTGTCTAGAGCGCCGCAGCTCCCCTTGCAGAGATCAAGTTGACAATATGCCCCTACCTATGCGAGAGCTTGATGGCGGATCGCCCGAAAGATAAACTGGCTATAGAGCCTGGTTACAAATTAGATTTCATGTATTTATGTGGATATATATATCTCTTATAATTTATAGCTTCTCATGTGTAGTAAAAAAAACCTTAATGCTGTGTGTTTCTGAGTGTTTTCTCACTACAAAAGCGTTGACCGTGGACAACCCGCTCAACGTGGTCAAGGGGCCCGTTTGGGTCCCTCGGGTGTGTCGAGTCGATGCTGACGAGGCGCGAGTCGGAGCTGCGGACGGCGGGAAGCGCGTCGGCTGGGCCGAATCGGGGTCCTCGGTCGTTGGTAGGGCGAGGGGAAGCCTCGGCCCGGGTTGAGACGCTCGGCCTCGGACGGATGTGCTCGGCCTCGGCGGTCGGACGACAATGGGTAGCCTCGACCGTCCAACTGGTTACGTGGTCGGCGAGGGGCGCAGGGGAAGCCTCGGCCCGTGGATCTGATGTCCTCCTGCGTAGACGAGAACGCTCGTCAGGGGGCCGGACCTTGGTTCCGGTCAAATCCCCTCCGATGCCTAAGTCAGACAGTGATCTGAAAGAGGTGGCCCGACGGAGACGGTTCGACTCGAGAGGAGATCTGAACGGCGTCTCACGGCGCGAGCGGGGGAGGAAGGAGATGAAATGGGGGAACAAGGTCGTTGATGGAGTACCTTAGGTTTTAGATACCTGAGATGCGGTCTCTTCTCCTGTCGTCCTTCTAGCCCCTTTATAGACCTCCCGCCGTGATTGCCCCCCAACCCACGTCGCTCGTCCGCCCTCGATCGTGCCCCCTCAATCCGCACCCCCCCTCCGTCGTCGCTCCCTGCGCCATGCCAGCACCTCCCCATCACGGCCATTAAGTGGTAGCGGGATCAGGGGAACGGTTGCCGCTGGAGGGGGCGAGTGCCTAGCGCGCTATCAGGGCCGGGTCGGATCGATATTCGGGGGTCCTCTATAGGGCCTTGTCGGGCGGGCCAGATCGCGCAGATGGGCTTCTGATCGCCAGTCGGGTTTCTGGGCTTGTGTCTTTCGGGCTTCGGCCAAATAGGCGTAACAATTACCCCCATTGGTCAGGTCGATCGGCCTCGGCCGGTTCGGCTCGGCCGATGTGACTTCCGCCGACTTTGACAGGCTCGTCAGTCGATGCCGACTCATTTATTAGTCGTCATCATGAGTTGGTCCATTCGATACTTTAAAGGCGCGGGCTCCGAAGCGTCGTCGTTTCTCTGATGCTGCCACGTGTAGCTACAAGCTTATCCCCTCCGTTCGCGGGGGCGTCTTAGGTTGAGAAACCGAATGGGTTGTCAGCCGCCATCCTGTCGTTTTCTTCTTCGCGCTGATCCTGATTCTGCCTGAGCTCTGCCTCATGTCGTCTTCCTCTGCCACGGGTTCGGGTCGGCCGGAGCGCGACGCTGCTCCTGGCCTGGCGGATAGCCCTCCTTCGGCGATTCGTCGGCACGGGGGTGAACTTTCTGTAGGAATATGATGCCCACGAGGCCATTTATTCCTGTGTGAATAGCACAAACATCTTGTTCGAAATAACAGTAAGCTGTTTGGTAATGATTTATCCAAGTTATTTTATAATTAGATATCGACTTAGGTAAAGTCCTGAGACTTTATGCAAGGTCAAACGGGTATCGAGATGAGTATCTCGATCATGGAGAAACGTTTGACCGTCTGTAGCATAAGTCTAAAATGGTTCGTGGTCATAGATGTTCCGAGACAAGGATATCGAAACATCGGATAGACCATTGTGTCTTAGTCTTCACCGTTTAGCGGTGGCGATGATCTCATGATCGCTTGACTTGGCGAAGTCGAAGACGAGACACAGGTGCTCATTAGAATGAGTTCACTGAACGATCCACTGGAGTTATCATATGGTTATATTGACCTATCTGTCAGTGATAACTCTGAGTGATGATAGGATAGTTGGTCTTTTGACTTGAGGTCATTTTGACAAACCTGTTCGTGAACGGTGCCACTTATATCAACTGACCTAGCTTCGAGGCAATGCCTGTCGAAAGGTCTTTTGATTGGGTGTCACTTGAAATGTACGAGGCGAGTAATGACCAAGAGAGGATTCGTCTCTCCCGGTCAATGGGAGTTAGTGTCGTAGAGTTAGTTTGGTCTTTAGTAAAAACTCTGCGCAGAGTATGTTGGAAGAAGTCCAACATTAGTTGACTAAAGATCGATAAAAACTAACCGGAGTCAAGTTATTGGGGTTGACAGTTTGACCGTACCCTAGACTTGATCTACACGACATATTTAAGACGAAGAGACTATAACTGCGGAATTCATCACGGAAACAGTCAGGTGGTCCCGACAATACTCATGTCAATGAGTTAACCACATAATGATGATTCCTGAAGCAGGGACGGCAACCACTGCTCGTGGTCACTGCCGTATAGGGCTTCGAGCCCAACCTGTTGTAAGGGTCAGGCTGTAGGGTCTCACACAGAGTGCAACGCTTCGTCTAGTAATAGGTAGAAAATAGTTAGGGAGAACATTTGCATTTGATGCAAAAGAAGAGATAATTGCATTTGATGCAATATGGTAATTTAAGCTTAGATAGGGACTATTTTGCATTTGATGCAAAAGCGATTAAATGCGTATTAAATTGTTTAATACAATATTTAATAAAATAAACGCAAGGAAAAGTTCACTGGTAAGACGGGAATGTCCCGGTCTAAACCCAGGTTCGAACGGCGTCCAAATCGGACGCAAAATGCTCAAGTTATAGCCAAAACAGCCCAAAGCATCAGACCAAGTCAGGCCCAGGCAGAACAGGCTGCCTGGGCTAGCCAGGCACAAGCCTGGGCTTAGCCCAGGCTCGGCCTGGGCAAGCCCAGGCCCGCCTGGGCTAAGCCCAGGCGTGCCTGGGCTCTGCCCAGGCGCGGGCCTGGGCGCGCCCAGGCGCCTGGGCGAGCCCAGGCGCGGCCTGGGCTCTGCCCAGGCTGTGTTGCGCGCGCAGTTTGAGGCTGTGGGGCCCCTGGTGGGCCCCACACGCCTAGGGTTGTGAACCCTAGGCAGAATCATCATGACGGCTCAGTTTTTGTGAAAAACTAGCCTAGGGCTGATCTTTGGACACACAATTGGAGGGTCAAACGAACTCCGATTGACGAACCGTTTTTTCCTATGCGTTCACCGTTGAACGCTTGTCGTATTGATAGGTTGTATCAATCCTGAAGCTCAACGGTGAGTGAGTTAAAATTCACGGAAGTTTGCACTTTGTGAAGTGCAAACTAACTTGATTTTAATTAACTCATCATTTAGTCCCACATCGGATTTTGAGAAAAGGGGAGAGTCCGCCGCCTATATAAATAGGGGTCTCCCCCCTTTCTCAAAACTCGTCCCAAGCTCTAGATCTGAGCGGCTCTCGTAAATGTTGGAGCACGCTCGGATCTAAGCTTAAATTAATATTTCTCTTCTCCCTAAATTTCTGCCTTACTCCTGCGGGCTCTAGCAAAGCCACAAAGGAGTTCGGATTCTGAATCTGAAATCTTGGCGGAGGTTTCACTCGCGTGAAACTTTCTTCGGCGCGTGGTTGGCTCGGCGGCACGGGGATTGATCACCTCGGGATGCGGAGCAGATTGAGGAGCGGTTCGGGGAGCGGATCAAGGAGCGGCTCGGCGTGGGACGGGAGCAGCTCGGAAGACGGCGCGGAACATCTCGCCTGCTCCAGGGCTGAGATTCCGGGTATGTGGTTAAAGTATTATTAGCATTAGTTTAGTTTAATCGCAGTAGGCTAGATCCTTCTTGGGATGGTCAGATCCATCCCAAGTCGGCATAGATCTTGGCATAGGGTCTTGGACCTTAGGGCTAAGTTAGAAAATTGTTTTTAACTGCATGTTAATTAGTTAACATAAGTTTTTCTTCCGCTGCTATGATTTTTCTGTCTATGTTCCGTCCGACTTAGGACGGGACTAGAATTTTTGTGCCCTAAGGGACCGCCAATTCCCCAACAGTGGTATCAGAGCTTGTTGAGCTTGAGTACGGGTTCTCGGGTTATGAACTGACCCGAAGTAATCGCTCTTACCGTACCAAGTCCCGATAAGATGGGGATCTTATAATGGGTTGGGCATTGTCGAGAGGCATGCCGTAAAACAAGTTTCTGAGGTATCTTGTGACGGGTCTAGGGTGCCATGGATGATGGGCCTTAACAGTGTCGCAATGATATTAGAGTGATACCCAACAGTGGTATCGGAGCCTAGGTTTGCGTAGTCGATCTAGCCTGCGATTAATTTTAAACTTAAGAATGCTTTTAAATATTTTTTAAAATGTTTTTAAAGTTATGAGATAAATTTTAAAAATGTTTTATATGTTCAAATTTATTTGATAAATTTTTTAAGCATGAAAGTTTTTAAAATGATGTTTTAATTTATGAGATATTTTAAAACTGTTTTAAAAGTTAAAAATTTTTATGCGATAAATTTTTTTTTAACGTAGCATGCAAATTAGTGATTTTAAAATTAATTTTTTTATGAGATAAAAATAAAATAATTTTAAAATCATATTTTAAATTTAAATGTTAAATTTATGTATGCATGCTAAAAATTGTTTATGCGATAAACTTAGTATATTTAAATGTTAAATAGTTGTGCACTATCTTTATGCGATAAATTAGTGTAGAGTTATTTCAATCGCTTGTTTATCTAGTCCCTTATTTGATAACACAAGACAACCCTTTAGGTTAGCCATTAAAAATGATTAAAATTTATTACTTGAATTTTAATGACATGCTATGCTTTAATAAATCATTAACAACAATATTAAGACCTAATTCCTGATTAGGGTAGTCCTTTAAATGAATTTTAAATTCTAATTGTTATAATTAATTTTCATTAAAGGACTTCGCTTCTAGCGTTGTTAATAAAATTTATTAAAATCCTAATAACGATTAGGGTAGCACGTGAACCTTATAGTTGATAAAGACTTAATAAAAGTTATTAAACGAATCCTAAAAATTTTGAATTTAAGGATTCAACTAGTTGATAGGATTAATTAGTTGTTAATAAAAGTTGTTTAGTCTATGGCATACATACAAAAATGACAAGCTTCATTCAATGGACCATGATCCAGTCAATGTGCTTGGCTAAGAGTTCTGGATCACCCTTTAAGGGATAGTGATCCTGGCTTAGTCAATTCACTGGCTGAGTTCCGCTGGACCGCAATGTCGCGAATCATGATTGTATGACACCCTGGACTATATCTAAGTCAAATACGTTAATGATCTTTTTCAAGATTAGCCGTAACCCTCCTTGTTTTAGGGGTTAGCAACTATAGGGCCCGTGTTATAGTTGTTGAGATACACTCAAGCTGTGACATGGCAACCCTGTAGAAACCAACTCCTTAAATACATAAGATGAAATCTTGACTAACCCTAACCGTCGTCTCGTACCCCGAGCGCCGGCGTAAGTTAAGTCAACGATGTAGTCTGACTTGATGTAGTCTAAGACCTGATCCAAACCAACGTGTCGTGCATACACCGAGCTGCGGGGCAAGTCAGGCTAGACACGAAAACAAGGGTCCGACTAGACTAGACAATGTGATTTGGATGAGCACACTCATGATCACGAATGGCTAGGGGCAAAACCCGATTAAGAGAGTCATATCCGATATGATCGATGAAGAGTCATCTTCCGATCACAGAGTCAATCAACTTGTTGAGCTACACTCAAGGTTGTTTAGACTCAAGGTGATTGGAACTCTTACCCATTAATTTTAATTCGATTAAATCGTTCGTTATTAAGCTTTAAAACGATCGTAAAAATAGTGGGAGGATATAGATAGATAAAAGCCAATCTACCTATATTTAATATTGAACATATGCTAAAACTAGGGCAAGACTATGTTTATTATAGGAATTAAAATCTAATATATTAATAAGTTAAATGGTCAAAAGTTGATTAATTGAATATCGAATTAAATTCTAATTGATATAATTAAACTATATTCTCATTGACATTAAATGACCTTCTAAAGAACAGACTTAAGAAATATGATTTCATTAAGTTCTGGGTCCAACAAATAAATTAAAGCTACATGTCACTCGTCTCTATATGAGGCAGCTTGAACATATAGGACATTCAAAGTATGTTTCTCCCTACAACTTGTCGAGCTACCCTCAAGGTTGTATGGACAAACAATTTTGATCCGCAAAGTTCAAAAATTCGATCAAACCGTTTGAGTCGAATACGAGTGCATGAGCAATGCAAGACTATGTATCCCAACCGGATCTTGAGACAAGCAACTTCTTGAGCTACACTCAAGATTGCAAAGCTCAAGCGTTTGGATACATAAGTTGCTTGCATAGCTATTTATTTATGTTGATATCTAAATGTGATTTAGAAAAGGAAGAAGGCACTCCGGAAAGTCAATCGAGTTAAATAGTTTAATTTATCATTAGTAGAGGCATAAGTAGGAGGAAATGAAAACGTGACATATTTTGATGTCACATTTCGGAATAAGTTGTTATACAAAAGACGTTTAACACATTTTGACGAATGTCGTCACATTGCTTCTGAAATAATGTTTTGTGTTAAGTAATTTGTAAATAACTATACATATATATTAAATGTTAATATATAAATACACAAGATAGTAGCAAACTTATATGGTAAAATTAGACTAGGCCGTATCAAGAGATTAAGCCTCACAAGTCACATAAAGAGGGGTCTGACCTCTCGTATTATGAAGTCTACGGACACTTGTGAGTCTTAGCCTCTTAGATACAATGGCCGAAACCCATCTGTGAGACAGTGGGAGAATGAGTTGTCGAACTCAGTCTAGTACATACTGATGTACCCGAGTCTAGATTAACCACAATAAGTTATTCGTATATTTTATTAAGACACGTGTTCTTGATGAAACACAAGTCTGATAAAATAAAGAACGAAATGACTAAAGTATTTAAACTGATTCGATTAGATCGAATGGTCAAATACTTAGCTAAATAAAATCTTGTGTAATTAAAAGAAAATGTGATTTTCTCTCAGATCAAGTCTGTTAACACATCGGTGTGTTAAAAGGTATGAATCACACTTAGTTAGACTTGGTGCGATCCATAAACAAGTGACTCTGAGTTAACTCCTCCCTCTGGGTTAAGTCCCAGATAGTAATGCCTAGGTTTTGATAATGTTCTATAAGGACATTATCAATTATATATTCAATAAATCAATCGTAAGGAAGTTGTATTATTACTCGAATCTCGTGAGACGAAATGTCGAGTTAGACATCATAACTGATGATGACTTAGTCAACTTCTAGGATGAAATTCGGAGTAGTAACTCCGATTTAAAACTTGATGAAGGTCCGTGTGCGTAAACAAATTTGAGAATTTAGTTTACGTGCCCAAGGAAAATGTTTCCTCACTTTCTGTAAGTAAATCTTTAAGTTGAAAGATTGGTGCAGAAAAGGAAATAGTGAAGTACAATAATGTTGGACGAGAACGGTTTTCATCCTAATTTCTTTAAAATGGATTATGATGAAACCGGTTTCGCCAACAGATGTGTACAGATCTACTCGGACCAAACTCGATGTAAACGCTCAGTTTGACCATGAAAATTTGCGCATTCACTTATAAGTTCGTTTTTCTAAATATGATTTAGACGAACCAACTTATATGAATTAGCCAAAGAATTTTCAAGGTCAGTGGGAGCGTGTAAATTACATACGAGGCATCAAAGAGATGGAACATATATTTTGATTAAGTAATCAAAGAATTTGATTATTTATCAGAAATAGATATGAACCATTTGCAATGACCAATAACTAATTTAAAATTATTATCGTAAGGTACGATAAACTGGATAAGATTCAGGGAAATAAAATATTATAGATTCCGATAGACCAAATGAATTATTTGAATGCGATTCAAATGGTTGGTCTAACATAAACATAAAAACCCCTTAAGTCTATAGTGTAGACGGTTTTAGCAGATCCACTCACGAAGGCTCTATCACATGAAGTCGGGAAAACTTATGTGTAAAAACGATATTAGATATCGAGATAAATGGGCCTGAGTGCAAGTGGGAGATGTAGGAATATGATGCCCTCGAGGCCATTTATTCCTGTGTGAATAGCACAAACATCTTGTTCGAAATAACAGTAAGCTGTTTGGTAATGATTTATCCAAGTTATTTTATAATTAGATATCGACTTAGGTAAAGTCCTGAGACTTTATGCAAGGTCAAACGGGTATCGAGATGAGTATCTCGATCATGGAGAAATGTTTGACCGTCTGTAGCATAAGTCTAAAATGGTTCGTGGTCATAGATGTTCCGAGACAAGGATATCGAAACATCGGATAGACCATTGTGTCTTAGTCTTCACCGTTTAGCGGTGGCGATGATCTCATGATCGCTTGACTTGGCGAAGTCGAAGACGAGACACAGGTGCTCATTAGAATGAGTTCACTGAACGATCCACTGGAGTTATCATATGGTTATATTGACCTATCTGTCAGTGATAACTCTGAGTGATGATAGGATATTTGGTCTTTTGACTTGAGGTCATTTTGACAAACCTGTGCGTGAACGGTGCCACTTATATCAACTGACCTAGCTTCGAGGCAATGCCTGTCGAAAGGTCTTTTGATTGGGTGTCACTTGAAATGTACGAGGCGAGTAATGACCAAGAGAGGATTCGTCTCTCCCGGTCAATGGGAGTTAGTGTCGTAGAGTTAGTTCGGTCTTTAGTAAAAACTCTGCGCAGAGTATGTTGGAAGAAGTCCAACATTAGTTGACTAAAGATCGATAGAAACTAACCGGAGTCAAGTTATTGGGGTTGACAGTTTGACCGTACCCTAGACTTGATCTACACGACATATTTAAGACGAAGAGACTATAACTGCGGAATTCATCACGGAAACAGTCAGGTGGTCCCGACAATACTCATGTCAATGAGTTAACCACATAATGATGATTCCTGAAGCAGGGACGGCAACCACTGCTCGTGGTCACTGTCGTATAGGGCTTCGAGCCCAACCTGTTGTAAGGGTCAGGCTGTAGGGTCTCACACAGAGTGCAACGCTTCGTCTAGTAATAGGTAGAAAATAGTTAGGAAGAACATTTGCATTTGATGCAAAAGAAGAGATAATTGCATTTGATGCAATATGGTAATTTAAGCTTAGATAGGGACTATTTTGCATTTGATGCAAAAGCGATTAAATGAGTATTAAATTGTTTAATACAATATTTAATAAAATAAACGCAAGGAAAAGTTCACTGGTAAGACGGGAATGTCCCGGTCTAAACCCAGGTTCGAACGGCGTCCAAATCGGACGCAAAATGCTCAAGTTATAGCCAAAACAGCCCAAAGCATCAGACCAAGTCAGGCCCAGGCAGAACATGCTGCCTGGGCTAGCCCAGGCACTGCCTGGGCTAGCCAGGCACAAGCCTGGGCTTAGCCTAGGCTCGGCCTGGGCAAGCCCAGGCTCGGCCTGGGCTCTGCCCAGGCGCCTGGGCAGAGCCCAGGCCCGCCTGGGCTCTGCCCAGGCGCGGGCCTGGGCGCGCCCAGGCGCCTGGGCGAGCCCAGGCGCGGCCTGGGCTCTGCCCAGGCTGTGTTGCGCGCGCAGTTTGAGGCTGTGGGGCCCCTGGTGGGCCCCACACGCCTAGGGTTGTGAACCCTAGGCAGAATTATCATGACGGCTCAGTTTTTGTGAAAAACTAGCCTAGGGCTGATCTTTGGACACACAATTGGAGGGTCAAACGAACTCCGATTGACGAACCGTTTTTTCCTATGCGTTCACCGTTGAACGCTTGTCGTATTGATAGGTTGTATCAATCCTGAAGCTCAACGGTGAGTGAGTTAAAATTCACGGAAGTTTGCACTTTGTGAAGTGCAAACTAACTTGATTTTAATTAACTCATCATTTAGTCCCACATCGGATTTTGAGAAAAGGGGAGAGTCCGCCACCTATATAAATAGGGGTCTCCCCCCTTTCTCAAAACTCGTCCCAAGCTCTAGATCTGAGCGGCTCTCGTAAATGTTGGAGCACGCTCGGATCTAAGCTTAAATTAATATTTCTCTTCTCCCTAAATTTCTGCCTTACTCCTGCGGGCTCTAGCAAAGCCACAAAGGAGTTCGGATTCTGAATCTGAAATCTTGGCGGAGGTTTCACTCGCGTGAAACTTTCTTCGGCGCGTGGTTGGCTCGGCGGCACGGGGATTGATCGCCTCGGGATGCGGAGCAGATCGAGGAGCGGTTCGGGGAGCGGATCAAGGAGCGGCTCGGTGTGGGACGGGAGCAGCTCGGAAGACGGCGCGGAACATCTCGCCTGCTCCAGGGCTGAGATTCCGGGTATGTGGTTAAAGTATTATTAGCATTAGTTTAGTTTAATCGCAGTAGGCTAGATCCTTCTTGGGATGGTCAGATCCATCCCAAGTCGGCATAGATCTTGGCATAGGGTCTTGGACCTTAGGGCTAAGTTAGAAAATTGTTTTTAACTGCATGTTAATTAGTTAACATAAGTTTTTCTTCCGCTGCTATGATTTTTCTGTCTATGTTCCGTCCGACTTAGGACGGGACTAGAATTTTTGTGCCCTAAGGGACCGCCAATTCCCCAACACTTTCAGGGGTGCCCCCAGAGGTCTTGTCGTGGCCTTCGTCGATCTGCGCCACCGCCATTGGGAGCATTCGCTCCGCCTACCTGCTTCCGCCTTACTCGGCTCGTGCCCCTGGGGCCGACGAGCGGATCTGCCTTCCCGGTCCCAACGAGGTTGGAATATACGAGAAGTGCTTCCGCTTCGGGCTTCGTTTCCCGCTCCACCCTTTCATCGTTGAGTTCCTTCAGGCCCACAACGTGTGCCTGTGCCAGTTCTGCCCCATCGCCGTCGGGCTCCTCGTCAGGTTCGTTGTCGTCTGCATGCTGAGGGGAGTGGCGCCCTCTCTTCGTCTTTTCGCCCAGTTCTACCGCCTGAGCCATCACCAATCGGGGGCGTGGATTTATATCAGTGCCCGCCCGAAGATGACCCTGGTGTTGGGGTTGCCGAGCTCCCTGAAACGCTGGAAGGGGGAGTAAGTGTTTGTCACATTCCCGTCGAGTGTACCTTTCCCGGTTCAGTGGGAGGCGGCCGGCGCGGTCATCCTCGATCTGGGTGAGCTGACGGTCACCGAGCAGCAGACGGCGAAGGACATGCTGGCGATCCCTGCGAGGGAGCGGTCGATTGACGTCCTCTTTAGTGACCATAACTTGCGTAAGACGGTGTGGCCCTTGGGTAAGCTCCCCGAGCATTCGAGGTTGCCTGGGCTCTGCTTGGTCTCTCATTTCTTCATTGGGTGCAGGTGGATTCCCTCTTGGTCCTTCCCCCACCAGCACTCACGTGCAAGCCCCGGGTCCGGATCCGCGTAGGAGGGTTCATGTGCTGGAGGTCCGGAAGAAGTAGCGGGCCGTGACCTCGACTGGAGGCTCTAAAAGGAAGAAGGGGCCATCCCCCCATGTCCCCTTATTGGGGTCTTCCAAGAGGGCCCGCGAGGGGGTCGAGGGAGTTGATGTCTCGTCGCCTGCCGATCAGCTCCGACCCGCCCCCGTTGAGGTTGCCTGGCCGTGGGTCGGCCCTTCGCCTCTCCCGGACGGTTCTCTCCCTGAGGCTTACGATCGGTATCTAGGCGTGTTCCGCTCCAACCCAGGCGAATTCCCTCTGTCAGGGGAGGGTCTTCTTCGTCCACGCTTTCCGGTAGGGGAGAAGGAATCGGTATTCTCGAGCCGTGGAGCCGCCGCGCGAGTGGCTGAGAATAGCTGCCTCCCTCCCGATCAAGCTGCGCTGGATGGAGTCAGAGGTGACTGTCTGGCCACCTTTGTGATTCAGGCCGGCCAACAGGTAGAGTGTCTCTGCTTGTTCTCCCTCCAGCTGCTTTCGCCGTCTTACCTTCGTTGCCTTGATGCAGTTGTCCTCGGTAGGTCTCTCGATGAGGCGTCAGTTTACGGCGCTTCCCAAGGCCGAGGCCGATGCTGGGCGTGATCTTGAGGCCCATGATGAGGAGGGAGAGGCAGGCCAGTTAGAGGAAGTGCGGGTCAGGTCCTTGGAGTCCCGCGTAACTGAGCTGTCCTCTGCCTTGGAGGAGGCGGACCGGGAGAGGGCCTTGGCTCTGACTGCAAAGTCAGAGGCCGAGGCGCGGGTCGCCGAGCTTTTGAGAGATGCCGACACGTCCGGGGGGGGCCGAGAAGACCCCCGTCTCCGTTGCCGCCCCCGAGACCTTAGAGCTCTCCGATCGTCTGGAAGCGGCGGAGGAGCAGGCGAGGGTTCTCCTTGCTCAACTTGGCGAGAGATCCCGGGAGATCGAGAAGGAGAGGGCGGAGCACCAGCGCCAGGTCGAGACCTTAGAGGCTCGGATGTGTGGGCTTGAGGAGGTGGATCCGGCCCGGATCGCTCAGGATGCCGTGACCGAGTATGCCACCTCCTTCGTCGAGACCGCCTTGACGGAGGCGTTCGAGAAGGGCTTCGCCAGGTGTCAGTCCGAGATCCAAAAGAAGTTTCCGCTCTCGGGGGTCAACTTCGAGGATCTCCAGATGTACCCTATCGTCGAACGGAGTGTGGGGGATGACCCAAGTGGACCGCCAGCCGGTGGCCCCCCAGGTGCCCCTGGAGATGAATGAGGGAGGGGAATGCCCCTCGGCCTCTTCGGGCATCTCTCTGTACATCTTTTTGCTTATCTGGAAAGGAATGAATTCAAATAAATTTATTTCATAGGAAATGCTACATTTATTGAAAATACTTGCGTAAATGTTCCGCATTCCAAGAGTGAGTGAGAATCCTCCCCTCCATATTGGCTAGACGGTAGGTTGCGGGTCCGAGGACCTCGATGACTTTGTAGGGCCCCTCCCATTTAGCCGCGAGCTCCCTTTGCGAGCGGTATCTGGGTTGAAGCCCGCTTTCCGGAGGACCAGGTCCCCAAGGTGGAAGCTTCTTCCCCTGACCCCGAGCATTGTAGTATCGGACCACCTTCTGCTTCTGGCGGATGATGGTGGCCAGAGCCTGCTCCCGCCGTTCACCGAGGAGCTCCAGACTGAGCCCCAGACCCTGTGAGTTCCTGTCTTCGTCAAAGTATTTGAGGCGGAGAGATTCTTCGCCCAGCTCGACAGGCACCACCGCCTCGGCCCCGTAGGTGAGCATGAATGGGGTCTCGCCGGTGGCCTCCTTGTGGGTCGTCCGGTATGACCAGAGAATCCCAGGGAGCTCCTCCGGCCAGTTTCCTTCGGCATCCTTCACTTTCTTTCGGAGGGGCTCTATGATGCACTTGTTGGCGGCCTCCGCCATTCCGTTGGTCTGGGGGTGTGCTACAGAGGCGAAGAGAAGCTTGATCCCCATCCCGCGCAAAAATCTTTGAACCCTGCGGAGTCGAACTGCTTCCCATTGTCTGTGACGATGGCCCGTGGCACCCCGAATATGGAGATGATGGAATTCCACACGAAGCTTTTCGCTTTCTTCCATGTGATGGTGGCCAACGGTTCGGCCTCGATCCACTTGGTGAAGTAGTCCACCGCCACAATCAGATACTTCCGCTGCCCCCGGTCCAGCTTAAACGGTCCGAGGATGTCGAGCCCCCATTTCGTAAAGGGGATGGGGCTCACGATAGGGATGAGCTCCGACGGGGGAGTCGAGATGTGGTGGGCATACCTCTGACATTCTTGGCATTTTTGGACATAGCTTGCCGCGTCTTGGGCCAGGGTCGGCCAGTAGTATCCCTGCCTCAAGATCTTCTGTGCGACCATCTTGCCCCCGTGGTGATTTCCGCAGATCCCTTCATGAACCTCCCGTAGGACGTAGTCAGCTTCCTGCGGTCCGATGCACTTCAAGTATGGGAGGACATCCGTCTTTGTCCAGCGTCTTTGGTAGAGCGCCCCCTCATGGATCACGAATCGGAGCGCCTTCCTCTCCAGGGTCCGATGTTCGTCCCAATCCGCCGGCACCTCCCCATGAGTGAGGTACCGTATGATCGGGTCCATCCAAGTGGGATCTTGGTCGATCGACATCATCTCCTGCTCTTCTGAGCTGGGGGACTGCAGATTCTCCACGTAGATGGTGCAGCCCAGCTCCTTTGGTGAGGACGAGGCTAGCTTCGACAGCGCATCTGCCCGCGCGTTCTTCGATCGCGGGAGGTGCAAGACTTCCACGTTTTTGAACCTGGAGAGCGCAGCTTTGGCAACGGCGTGATACCTCTGCATTGTCTCCTCCCGCGCCTCGTAACTTCCCAGAAGTTGGTTGACAATGAGCTTCGAGTCGCTGAGGAGGCGCACAGACTCGGCCCCGAGCTCCTGGGCCAGCCTTAGGCCGTTGATCACCGCTTCGTACTCCGCCACGTTGTTGGTGGCTGGGAACTCGAACCGCAACGCGTATTCCACAATGTTCCCTTCCGGAGATCGGATCGCAATCCCAGCCCCGCCTCCTAACTGTGTGGCCGATCCGTCCACATGGACGATCCACTCTCCTGGAACCCCTGGCTGGAGGAGGTCAGCCGAAAGAAAGGACAAGGGTTGGGCAATTACCGTTGCTGGGCCTTCCTCCTCCGGGGGGCCATTTCCTTCCATTGTGCACTCAGCGATGAAGTCAGCCAGAGCCTGCCCTTTGATGGCTGTGCGCAGTTTGAAGCGGAAGTCGAACTCGCTCAATTCCACCGCCCAGTTTAGCATCCTTCCCATTCGATCGAATCTCTTGAGGTTCTGCTCCAGTTGTGAGTCGGTCAGGATCAGTATGGTGTGGGCTTGGAAATAGGGTCGGAGCCTTCGTGCCGAGAGAACGAGGGCGTACGCCAGCTTCTCCATGGGCGAGTACCGCACCTCAGCCCCCTTCAGGATCCGGCTCGTGTAGTACACCAGCCACTGCACCCCACCGTCCTCCCGGATCAGCACCGAACTCACTGCTTCCTCCGCGCATGCCAGGTAAAGGCTTAGCGACTCCCCTTCCCGTGGCTTGGACAGGAGAGGCGGGCTGCGGAGATATTCTTTGAGATCCGCGAACGCCCGGGAGCAGTCTTCGTCCCAAAGTATCGCCTTCCTATTGTCTGAAGGTTCCGCGATCGCTTTCCTCAGGACCTTGAAGAAGGGGAGCGATCTTTCCGCTGATTTAGAAAGGAATTGCCCCAGGGCTGCGATGCGCCCGTTCAGCCTCTGCAGCTCTTTGATCGTCGTCGGCTCGCGCATGTTGATTAGCGCATCGATCTTGTCAGGATTAGCTTCAATGCCACGGTTAGTTATCATAAATCCTAAGAATTTGCCAGATCTTACCCCGAACGTGCACTTCGCGGGGTTGAGTCGAATGTGGTGTCGTCGCAACCGCTCGAAGGTCTCCCGAAGGTCGGCGATGTGGTCCTCCGGTTGTCTTGACTTGACAAGCATGTCGTCGACGTAGACTTCCAGGTTCCTCCCGATCTGGGAGCTGAAAACCTTGTTGACCATTCTTTGGTAGGTGGCCCCAGCGTTCTTCAAGCCAAATGGCATCTTCTTGTAGCAGTAAGTTCCCCGGTCTGTCATGAAGGCTGTCATTTCTTCGTCCCGGGGGTCCATCTGGACTTGATTGTACCCCGAGTAGTCGTCCATGAAGCTAAGCATCTCGTACCCCGAGGCGTTGTCCACCAGGTGGTCAATGCGCGGCAGGGGGTAGCTGTCCTTGGGACAGGCCTTGTTGAGGTCACTGAAGTCCACGCACATTCGCCACTTCCCGTTGGGTTTCTTGACCATCACCACGTTCGACAGCCACTCCGGGTACCAAACCTCTCGTATGAAGCCGGCGTCGAGGAGGCGCTCCACTTCCTCGGAGGCCGCCCTCATCTTCTCACCGCCCAGGTTCCGCTTCTTCTGCCTGACCGGCTTGAAGTTGGGGTCAGCGTTGATCTGGTGGACGATCACCTGGGGATCTACGCCGGGCATGTCCTCCGGTGACCAAGCAAAGATGTCTAGGTTCGCCTCCAGGCACTCGACCAATTGGTCCCTCAGATCGTGGCTTAGCCCTCTCCCGATCAAGACGAACCGGCCCTTGACGTCCGTGACCGGGATCTGCTCTTGCTCCTCCACAGGGGTGGGTCTCGGTCCGCATCTTAGGTCGAGCGCAGCCATCCGGTCGACTAGGCGATCTTCGGGACCTTCCTCCGCCAGTTGATAGCAGGTAGTCGGTCTCCCCACGTCGCCTTCGACTTGCCCCATCCCCTGGGAGTTCGGAACTTGATAGTCTGATGGAGGGTCGAGACCACCGCGCCGATGGCGTTGAGTAGGGGTCAGCCGATGATCCCATTGTATTCCGACCCAATCCCCAATACGATGAATTCCACCGCCAGGGTCACCGAGTCTGGTGGGCCTCCGAGTGTTACCGGGAGATGGATCGTGCCGATGATGGGGGTGGAATGGCCCGTGAATCCCACCACGGGACCCGAGCGAGGTCGTAGGTCTTCCTTCCGCCGCCCCATCTTTTCCAGGGTCGACATGAAGAGGACGTCACAGGAGCTGCCGGTGTCGACGAGCAGTCGCCGTACCATGGTTGTGTCTATGATCACCGATACCACCAAAGCTACGTCCGAGCCGCGTGCCGTTACGGACGTGCTCGGTCTCCCGCCCGGTGGGGGCGGTGTGGGTCTCCCGGTCCTCTCCTCATGATCCTCCTCACGTCGAACCCGGGCCCACTCTCGCCAACGATGGCGGGCCATGTCGCTTCGCGTCAGAGCCTTGCTCTCCGTTCGTCGAGACGGGTGAAGACGCGTCATTGTAGGTGTGGTTTGTTTCTTCGTGGGACAGTTCCTTCCCACAGACGGCGCCAGATGTTTCTGAGTGTTTTCTCACTACAAAAGCGTTGACCGTGGACAACCCGCTCAACGTGGTCAAGGGGCCCGCTTGGGTCCCTCGGGTGTGTCGAGTCGATGCTGACGAGGCGCGAGTCGGAGCTGCGGACGGCGGGAAGCGCGTCGGCTGGGCCGAATCGGGGTCCTCGGTCGTTGGTAGGGCGAGGGGAAGCCTCGGCCCGGGTTGAGACGCTCGGCCTCGGACGGATGTGCTCGGCCTCGGCGGTCGGACGACGATGGGTAGCCTCGACCGTCCAACTGGTTACGTGGTCGGCGAGGGGCGGAGGGGAAGCCTCGGCCCGTGGATCTGATGTCCTCCTGCGTAGACGAGAACGCTCGTCAGGGGGCCGGACCTTGGTTCCGGCCAAATCCCCTCCGATGCCTAAGTCAGACAGTGATCTGAAAGAGGTGGCCCGGCGGAGACGGTTCGACTCGAGAGGAGATCTGAACGGCGTCTCACGGCGCGAGCGGGGGAGGAAGGAGATGAAATGGGGGAACAAGGTCGTTGATGGAGTACCTTAGGTTTTAGATACCTGAGATGCGGTCCCTTCTCCTGTCGTCCTTCTAGCCCCTTTATAGACCTCCCGCCGTGATTGCCCCCAACCCACGTCGCTCGTCCGCCCTCGATCGTGCCCCCTCAATCCGCACCCCCCCCTCTGTCGCCGCTCCCTGCGCCATGCCAGCACCTCCCCATCACGGTCATTAAGTGGTAGCGGGATCAGGGGAACGGTTGCCGCTGGAGGGGGCGAGTGCCTAGCGCGCTATCAGGGCCGGGTCGGATCGATATTCGGGGGTCCTCTATAGGGCCTTGTCGGGCGGGCCAGATCGCGCAGATGGGCTTCTGATCGCCAGTCGGGTTTCTGGGCTTGTGTCTTTCGGGCTTCGGCCAAATAGGCGTAACACTGTGGTAGCAGACGTATGCAATATTTGCCAAAACACTAATTTTTCTGTTTGTGTGCAATCTCTGTTTTCTATCCTTCTTTTTTGCTTGATGTGTTCATATGACAGCAACCATATTTGGTTCTTTTGGGTACAGTTCATATTCTTTTGTTCCCAACCCTCTGATTTTGTTGCATATTTATATCTTGAGCACTAGACGAATTTATTCTTATATATGTTTTGTATACATTTAATTTCATGGCATTTTCAATTGCCATGATATAGAGGTAATGTCTCAATCTATACAAGTGTTCTCCAAAAATAAGTCTACTTCTTTTGAGTTCTCAGGTGCAACGAAGGCAGAAAGGTCACCTGTTAAACACGTGTATTAAAATTTAAAGCAAACATTTTTTGGACATTTATCATGTTATTTTTATTCATTTTCATATAGAACTTGCACCTCAGAAATGAGGTGCATAGTACTTGTCTTTTTCCAAAAATAGTAAACATTTTCCAACAGATTGTCTAATCATCATCTATTTCTTCCAAATTTTGCAAAATATTGCACAGAGTTTTATATGCACCTCATTTTTGAGGTGCATTTAGCAATGTTCTTCATATATGAGGGATGTATTGAGGTTCAATCATGTAAGCAGTAATATTATACTTTTTTGGGGCATGCGTAATGCATGAGAGATAACATCATTAATCTTCCAACTTCATTTGCTTGTTTTGATCAATAACTTTTTAGTTTTTCCCATGCCATTTAATACATATATTTTCCAAGAGAGCTCTGATCAAAGTCATGTGTCTGCAACCTAGATAAGCTTACGCCTCCTCCATCCACCGTCAATTGTATCAAACTACAAGCTTCAAAATTCAATCATCCCTTTTCAATTTTTGTCCACCATCTCCTTAGTTGTGCAAGCTCCATCAAACATTTGTATGTTACATTTTTGTTAAACTTCTATCAGTACAAGATCTCTATTTCTCATTCAATATTAGACCCAAACTAAGAAGTGTTGCACCCCCTTGACTGGGTGAATGTACATCACACCACCTACAATGGTTGAAAAATCTTTGTATCTTTGGATGATCATCTTCTATTGTGTTGTAAGTGTTAGCTAGTATGAAGTGTTATTTTTCACTATTTGACAAGCAAGATTTCGACTATTTTTTGGATCTGGGTATTTCTCTACATTACATCAGAGCTATAAGGACAGTAATCGTGTTTGCTAAATTAGTGAAAACTAGCGACGCACTGACGATGGAATTCAACGGATGTTGTGGTAAATTCAACCACAAGATGTGGAGGACAATCATGGAATCTTATGTCAAATAAAAAAAAATTAACTAAAACCTAGATCCAATTTTTTATTCTACTTACTTAGGCTAAGTTGAATAAAATTAATCATGACTAAATTAAGTTATTATTAAATTGAAACTAATCAATTAATTAGAACTTAGCCCAAAATTTTAAAGATCAAAATTAAAGAAAAATCCCACTTTAAGACATACGATTTTTGAGGTAAAAGGCTAATAAAAAGTGGCTTCTTCTCAAAAATAACACACTTGTTATGAGTGAGGGAGGCTTTTGGCCTCCACACCTCTCTATCCCTCCATTACTCCCCACTACTTAGTAGTGGGGACCCTTGGTATACCATTAATATGAAGATATAGAGGACCATGGCTATGAGCCATGGTGACTCTTTCTTTGACTTTATTCAACACTGTTAGGGTTGAATTTCTGCTAATATTTGTTGGCATTAGTGGCACTATAGCTGGAGAGCTCAGTTTGCGGAATCAGAATTGTTTTTAGGCAGTTTGAGCAGTAATTCTGAACATAATGTCGTTCAACGTAATGTTCAACATTCGGGGTCTGGAATTCTGGTTCGTATGCAGAAACGCTGTTTTGGTCTGCAGATCTGTCTTGCGGATTCAGATCTGATTTACTGCCTAGAATATCGGGGATTCCTGAATATGGTTGTGGAATATCTGCATGCGGGATATTTGGAAAGCCCTTCCTAAATCAGTTGCTAAATTGAAGGGGTGTTAGGTTGAAATAGAAAGTCAATATTTCGCAGATTTGTTGGTTGGAAAGATTGATTGCTGCAGATCTTTTTATAGTAGCTTCAACCTATTCTGATATATGTAACTGTGATTGAGGAATCGCTGGAGATATATTTGGAAGCTATTATTCTCTTGTTATTATTGTTGATTCGGTTGGAGAGAATCTCGCCCACTTATTGTTGTTGCTATTTTTAGAAGATTTGGTTGAATCATTTCCTATCTTGGTTCAGTTAATTGTGTGTGAGCTGGAGATATATTTGGAAGCTATTTATCTCTCGGAATTGATTATTTGTTAGAGAGATTTCGCCCACAAATATTGGTTGGAAGATCTTGTTGAAGATGTTGCGGAACCACTTGTCCGAAGTGATTCCTTAATTTGTGGGGAGCCGATTCTGCACGTGATTTTGATCGAGCAACCTTCCATATCTACTCCGTCATTGAGGGGGAGCAGTGATTGAAGGGAGTGTGGTTTTGCGGCTAGGGAAGAACTTTTTACGAAAGTTTCGAAGAACTTCGGGAGGAGGCCGACGGTTACGCACGTAGGGATCAATGGAGTTGATCTAGTCGTTTGTGCAAGGGGGGCTTGCCGAGAATACTCCATGGGTTGGTAGAGACCACCCATCACGGTTTGTATTGAGGGGGAGGTTGTTCCTCCTAATAGAATCGTGATAATTAGTGATTGTACTCATTGATTATTTTAGTGGAGTATTCTGATTTTCTGGGCGTGGCCCCACTGATGTAGGTATGCGCATCGAACTGCGTTACCAAGTTTTGGTTGTCGTTGCTTGATTCTTGTGTTTTATCTTTGTGTTTATTTGATTATTCCTACGTACTGAAATCACAATTGGTATCAGAGCAGGTCACCCGTGTTCCTTTGTTATCAAAGCTGGTGTGATCTTTAATTTCAGTACTTGAATCATGGCTACACGAGAAGGTGTCTCCGTTGTTCGTCCTCCATTGCTCATTGGTACAAATTACACTTACTGGAAGTCTCGGATGTGTGTATTCATTAAGGCCATTGATGAGAAGGCCTGGATCGCTGTAAGTGAACGATGGACACCGCCAACCGAAATTGACGAAGATGGAGAAGAACACCTCAAGTCGGCAAGAGACTGGAGTCGGATTGAAGAACATGCGGCATTGTGCAATTCTAAAGCAATTAATGCTATTTTTTCCGCTGTCGACAAAGAGCAATTCAAATTAATCTCTACATGTGAGTATGCAAAGAAAGCGTGGGATATATTGCAGAATATTCATGAAGGAACCAGTACGGTTGTCACGCCCCGCTTCCCATTACTTGGGAGCGAGGACGTGAACGGGCCCGCTTGGGCTGGAGCGGTGAAGCCCCAACCCAATAAGCGTCTGTGTATGACTACTTGTCAGGTTCTTGCTTGCGAACAATCGGAACAACACAAATATGGTGTCATCATTAAAAATTTGACTTCCAGATTACATGTACACAAAAGAATTAAAGGCCTAGCATGGCCATTACAAACAGTTACAAAGAATTTAAAGTACACCTGAATGAAATACAACAACAAATAGTAAACTTCTAGCAAGCTGCGATGTGTCTGTCGTCTTCAGCAGTGAATCTCGTGCTCCTGATAATCCTTGGTCACCTTCTTCAATCTCCAAGTGAACTTCACTGTGAACTCTGCTCAAAACCTAACGTATATTTCACAGACAAGGAAATATACGTCAGCGAGGGTCGCTCGGCAAGATTTAAAACGTTAGTAATAAGATGACCCTCGGCAAGATTTAAAAACGTTACAAAGCTTTAGGAGATGAGGGGCACAACATGATTTCAACAAGGGGGAGGTGACGTATGTGGGCGGTTACGTGAATCGTGAGTGATAAAATCCCATGCGTGGGATTCTGCGGGCAAAATATCGGCAAGATCGGTGACGTGGGGGCCTCGATGGCTGTTGGAGGGTGACGTGGGGTAGGATTGTTGAGATAAGAGTTTTGATTTGAATTATCAATAGGCTTAGATGAAAACAGTTTATCCAAAAAAAATGATTTGATTTGATATAATAATAATAATCAGAACATGCGAATAGTTGTAGTTCAGCTAAGGATTTGATTTATAATCAAACCAAACTAAACCTACTGATAACAGAATGAATAACATTTAGCTTTCAAAAAAAACGTGCAGGCCTTAAATTTTATTTAGGAAAAATATTTTATAAATCAGTAAAGAGATAAGCAATTGGTCCCTCGACGTCCAAAAATTGTAAAGAAAATACAGGAGCGATTGTGCCTCCGAGAGGGTCATGAATACGGAGTCCGGTCGCAGGTACGAGTCAAGGAAGTAGTGATAAAAATCGGAGAGCAAACATAAACACGATTCAGTATAACAAGGAGATTCATACGAAAATACGTATAGCCGGAATGTGGTCGTTACATCCTACCCACCTTAAGAAAAATTCCGCCCTCGGAATTTCTTAAGCCAGATAATGATCAAGGAACACTAATAGACGAAGTAGTACTAGCATAAAGGTGATAACACAACGTCAAGAAAGCAAGAGATATATAGGTGCACGTAAACTTATGAACTGAAAAGGTCTAAGATCGAAATAATTACAAATCAAACAACACCTAAGATATAACAAAGCAAGATAGACGATATAGTGATAGTAAAAGTAAAAGATACATCTAAGAAGCGACAAGCAAAGATAAGCACATGATATGAATTATTAAGTGCGAAGATAGGTCAGGGCCCAACGTCATCGTTCACCACTGGCTCGTCGTCCTTAACTTCCTCAGCGATCATAGAGTAATTTTGGCACCGACTATGTTTGGGATTGGCCTGTTGAGGAACTTGACGCTGAGGGGCTAGAGATGGTCCCTATTGGGTCGCAGAATTGCTAGCGCGACGAGAGTAGTTCCTGTAACGACCACTTTTCGTTGTACTTTGTTCGTGCACGTGCTTTTGACCGTGCACGTGTTTATTTTAGACTTCATTGTTTGTGAACACTTTTGTGTGATATGCCTTTGTGAACGTCTCTGAGAGTATTAAATAGTGGCACTATTTTGGAACGACGTTTCTCGAGTCGTTTTCCCACAATTTAATCTTATTCGATGAGACGTGACGATTTTCACTTTTGACAGGAGACGTTTCTATTTTTAGTTTCGTCCCCCGTCGTCGAAATTTTGATCCGTCTTCTCTGTTAAGTTTCTATCGTCCGTGCGGTCACCCCCAGTATTTATTTTACAATTTTTGGGCTTCGTTTGACCTACTTTCACTGTTTGGCCCAACCTATTATTTTCTTAACCCAAGTTTCACCTAGCTTAATTCCTAATAAATCCTTAATGATAATAAATTTCCCTAGTTTTTGACTTGGTCTTTTCCCCACATTGGCCGAACACCAGCTTGAGAGAAAGAGAGTGGTTGGTAGTTTACATAACAATTCTATTATATATATAACTCTAGCTAACCTAGGCCTAGGAGCCCATGTGACTGCACCCCTCTCATATATTCAAAAGCCTAGGGCCTATTTATTTTCCCAGCAACCCAAAGCCTAGGCCATCACATGCTGCTAAAAACCCCAAGCCATCAAGCCAGCACATCACCCTATTTCAAAGAGAAACCCTAGGCCATTGTTTCACAGCACGCAAGGTCTTTTGCAACTCGCGATTTCTCACAGCGCCGCCGCCCTAGGCTTGTTTCATCCGCAACTCCCGAGCGCAGCATACATCTTCGCCCACGCTTACATCCTCTCACAGCCATGTCATCGCTTGCTCGCGGCCCTCTCCAGGCGCTGCTGCAGCGTGCAGCAGCATGCGGCAGCTCGCAGCGCCGCTCCGGCGTGGCAGCAGCGCTACCAAGCGCCGTCAACGGCGACTGCAGGCGACGCCCGCACGACGAGACCCCCGTCTACCCGTTCTCGGCGCCTTCCCCCGGAGATCGCCGGTGACAGCGCCTCTAAGCGCAGATCACGACGCCGGCCTCCCCCACGGCGTTCCCTGATCCCAGAGGCCTTCCTCCGGCGTCGACAGCCTCGCAGATCCCCTCCGGACATCTATGCCGCCGGAAACCCCAAAGACAGCCTGCACGCCCCATTGCCGCATCCTCTCTTCTTTCGACAAGCTCCGGCATGCTCCTTCCCGTTGCTCTGGGATGCCTCCGACCACGGGTTGCCGTCGACTTCCAACCGCCATCACCTGCAAGCATGGGCAGTGTGACAACGTTAATGGAGTATCCGTCTCCCTATACCGTACGCAATACCGGAATCCAACCCCTGACGTCGCTACCTGTCGTCAGAATAGCTCTCGCGTCGTGTTGGGGTAAGTCTCTCTCCGTAGGAACCCCAATCTTGCCTGTTAATCAACCTAAAACTTGTAGTCTTTGATCGTTGTAACTCACTAATTGAAGATAATGAATACGTGACTGTAGGCTGATTGTTGGACCGAGCGTGGGAGCTCTGGTCATTGTGAATCTGTGATCGGACATTGAAGATTGTGATACCAGCACGTATTTCAGGCAAGTGAAACTTGCAACTTAGGGTTTTAGGCCATGTCTTAGGCCATTTGCTTGTAGTAGCGTAAAAGAGACTAGACGGTGAAATGATAGCCGCCTAGACGCCTATTTGATTTAGTTTGACAACGAAACTAGATCCGTCACCTCAATTGATCTAGCTTGACAACGAAGCTAGATCCAACCCTTTTAACTTGTTGTTCATGCATATTAAACTGCCATGTTTAATTCCTTATCTGTACGCCTTACTACATGCCATGCCATCCATGTTGAATGTCACATTTGTAGCACACGCTACAATACTTGTGTTTCCTGGCCCGTGTTCCAGAAGCGGGCCATGTGTTGGTTGATAGCCAATGCCCGACCTACTAGTTTCTGGCTAGGCACCCACTTTTCGTGGGCATAACCCTATGCCATACGTGTCAATACACTTCCTGGCTTGTGTACCAGAAGCGAGCATTCCGTGTTCGGGGGTAATGCCCTGGCTCGATATCCGTGTTAAGCACATTTCCTGGCTCGTGTTCCAGAAGCGAGCATTCCGTGTTCGGGGGTAATGCCCTGGCTCGACACACGTGGGAGGGGTAGAGATAAACGGTCACTTGAGCTTAGGAGTTGGCCCGATCAGCCACTCTAGCCAACAGGCGGAATCTCTTTGCACGACGTGTTTACTTGACGTGATTTACTTGACTTGTACTTGAACACAGCCTGCGGGCAATATGGCACTCACCTGTGTGTGAGTGATCCCTTGTACTTGTCACTTGACAATACCTACCACTTGTTACTTGCTACTTGTACTTCACTTGTTACTTCCATTCCATACTTGCCACGCATCATGCTATAACTGCTAGGTTGTTAGTTTACATTACTTTCAGTTTCCTTGCCCAAGTCTTTTTAGACTTGCTGACATGTGCCCCTTCTCTCTTTGGGTGTCGCATGTTAGTTGCCGAGCCAGAGATTGTTGTTGAGGGCGACGAGTTCGTGGAGTTCGTGCCCGATTTTGTTGTTTGTGGAGGAGTTTGAGATTCCGGTGATCTTTCTTAGGATCTTGCTGTTTCCTTTCGTTTTAGGATTCATGTTAGTTGTCGGTGCGTGGCACCTTTTGTTTGTACTTTGTACTTTTGTTGGCCATGTTTGGGCCCTTAGATTCTTTTCTTTTTAAGCCTGGTGGCTTTTTTCTGTGATGTTGGAATTTAATATGATGGATGTTCTGAGATAGTCTTTTGTCTCTTTTCCTTTATTATTATCTTTGTTACGTATCACGTTGCAAGGACTTGCAAACTTATTGTTGATTGACGCTTATCGTGCTTGGAGCTTGCAGCTTCAAGTCTGAGCGGACCTTCTCACGCTTCGCCTCCACATTTTTGGGAAGCGAGGCGTGACAGGTTTTGTTGGTGGCCCATGCAGGTCTCGTCTTGCAATTGCAAATTAACGGAACAACGATAATAACTATGGAATGTCCATTAAATAAATTGCAACATCCGAGTCTATAGCCTTGAGTCTATTAGTTTTCCTATGTCACCAGGTGGTAGGAAGGCTTAGTTAGACGTCCGTGCTTGCTAGTTAGAGACCCCTGATTGTTAGTTAGACACCCTGCTAGGAATTGATTTGATCGTCGTAGGAGTTACCTTAGCGGTTCCTGTCTAGCTTTGACTAGGATAGACTTCTAGAATTCTTTGGTCGTTCGCTTGGGTTCATCGATTTCGGACCAAGCTGAACTCATTTCATTGCTGTCTAGCCCTTAGAAAGTCTTAGCGCTTAGTTCCCTAATCTTTAGTTGGTTGATCGTAGGAGTTTCCCGTAGATTTTCCTAAGTCATGCTCTAGGCGTATTTATGCTTTGATCATCCGACCAAATCCCTTGCCTTGATTCCCATGACCACCACGTTTCGATAATCGTTGATCCTTCGAATGTCCCCGTTCGCAAAGCTTAATTTCTTCTAAAGTTATTTTTCGATTTCCCCTATTGAAGTTTTCGCTAAGTTTAAATTTTGTTTTAAACCCGTTACGTATATACTTAAATTTCTCACTTTTCGATTGAGTCAAGATTCCTTGTAGATTCGGAGCCTAATGGTTGTAATTATAATTGCTATCTCGTAACCATTTTCTAATCTATATTTTCGCATTTCGGTTTAAGGACTCTGTTACTATTTTGAAAAAAATTCGACATACCATTTTTCTAACTATGAGATCCATTTTAATCGCATAGCATACACACTTTAAAATCTCTTCCAAGATAAATAGAACTTCAATTATTTTCATATATCAGTACTAGGTTCATTGTACTCGTACTTTAAGATCTTGTATAAATCAGTGTTTGGCAAATCCGGGTCCCTCTAAAAAGTATTTTAAATGTTATTTATTTGGAATTTTCTCTTCAGTTTTAAAACTTGGAATCATTTAGCATGGGCCTAAATTTTCACACTATGGTTGATCGGATTTCATTCTTTGAATTTCAAAATTTTGCCGGAATATTATATTAAGCTACTGCCGTATAATGTTTACAAACCTCTCCGTTGCAAATCTTGAATTTTCCGAAAGTATCTTTTCGACTTCCTTTTTTCTAAGTTTAAATTTGTTCGGAACTTTAATATATATATACTTATACCTCATACCCTTTCGTTGACTTAAACTTATTTTTGAATTTCGAAAGTTTTAACGAGATTTGATTACTGTTTTATAATGTTTTTCCAGCCTTTACTTTCATACCTATTTAAATATCTCGTCCCTTTTCATATATCAATTTAAATTCTGAGCTTACTAATTTTTCCCAAATTCGATTTATAAAGTTTTTCCTTTCTTATTTATGCCGTTAAAATGATTCGTCACACTCCCTTAATATACCTTCCAAGTCACACATGATTTCGGCTTTTAACAAACCAAGGATATGTTCAACATTTTCTCTATTACAATTTTTGGAAGAATTACGTTTTCGTAACCATTTTCTGATCTAGACCTTCTATAATTTGGTTTTAAAGCTTATTACGAATTTTGATAAACCTACTACTAAGTTTTCCGTTCACCATACATGCTTTTAGAATAATTTCTAAACTAAATTGAATTTCGAATATTTTCATATATCCATGCTAGGCTCATTAGCCCGTATGTTAAGAGCTTGTGTAAACCGATTTCTTTTGGCAAATCCTGGTTACACTAAAAGGTAGTTTCAATATTGATTATTTAAGCTTTTCCTGGCTTAAAGACTTTGAAAGTATTTAGCACGAGTTTAAAATTCTTTCGTTAATTTAATTTCGTTTCAAACCTTTGCCAACATTATTAAATCACCGCCATATAATATTTTCTAAAACTACGTCCTTAATGTTCGTATGAACGCTTTACTTCCTTTCATAATGATTTCCGTTAAGCCAATAAATCTTTTCCTCTGACTATGTGTTTTCAACTCAACCTTATTTCGAACAACTTATTATATCGATCTTCAAATATCGTTTTTACGGAGGAGAACTCCAACTTTTCAAATATGACCATTTTATACCTTTAATGTTTTGACTTATACCATTCACGTCCTATTTTCGATAACCTTGAGGGTAATATTTACATCTTTCTTCCCCACCTACACATCCACAATTGTATCTCAGTTTCACTTGATCTACTTACCTCCTTGTCCTCGCCCTACCTGAACCCATTTTTTTTACGATCTTGTTTCGTTGCGCCATCTAATCTTGGTTTCCTTCCTTCTGCTTGGTTATCCCACTAGTGTTTGCCGTTGTTTACGTCACGCCAGTTTAGTAGTGGGTCCTTGGACTTTGGGTGATGTCATCGTAGTGCATGTACCTAAATTGAGTATGTAGGCTGGAATGAGTGTACCCCCATATAGCATGATAATGTTTGCCTATTGTGTGATATATATATGGTAGTATAAATATAATTTTGATTTGGTATTGCTTGCTTTTATGGATGTTGTGTGCGTGTACGCCATGAGGTATACACGGCTATTGCATATCTTAACTAATGGATGAAGTAAGTGTATTGGTGTGCCAATTATAGATGGATGTATATGGTATGAATATATGATACATGTATGTGACTATACGATGACTGTATTTATTAGGGAGAGTATTGTAATTATAGATGTGCTAATGTTTGTAATAATATCATGGTATACGAGGTGATTGAAATATGTGATATTACCTGATTAGATATTAAGGGTGTTGACATTTAGATATGTATGTGGTTATGTTGGTAGACGTGTATGCATTAGATAGTATTGGCATATGTATGGATACTATGTTATGTATATGGAATTATTCTGCTATGATTTTGAGTCTCACTCAAGCTTGAGTGGGTATACTCTATGTACGTTGGTGTATTTGTATGTGGTTGGTGTATAGTGATGGATGATGTATGTATAATGTTTGGATTGTTTGTATCCGGTTGTGTTACGCACATGATTATGGGTCACTAACCAGTATATAGCTATAGGTGTTGGTCTTGTGGTATAAATATTTACTAAGGACTTGCCCGTGTGATCGTATGTGTGCTAGCTAAACTAAGCGTGTCAATGTACTGAGTTTGTAATTGTATGATTGGTATACATGGATGAAATGTTAGCGTGTATGGGTGTGCACCATGCACGGGTAAGTATGTGCCTAGTTATAAGTTTTGATGACTATGGTATATGTGGCGTGTCGTAAATACAGTTATAGGACCGTATGTGATGAAAATATATGGTGAACTATTTGCATGCATTTGAATGACTATATATTATGAAACTATAGTAGTGGTGAATGTATATTAAAATTAGTGAAGCTTGATTTAAAATGGTATGGTGTGACTACATGTGTTGAGATGTTTTGTATTGGATGAATATTAGGGAGTTGTATACCCATGTTTTTTTTGCGTATAGGTAGTTACCTATACGTAGAACAACGATTGTATTTGCTAGAGAAGGATTATACTTATATGAGTATCTGAAATATTGTTTCGTGCTAGGAAAGTAGTAGTTATATAAGGGATGTATGCTTATATATACGATTGAAATATGTGTATGAAGTTGACCGACTATAATGGGTATAGGTGTATGACGTACGTAAATATATACACGTGTTGGTAGTGTTAATGTTTGACTACCTAGTGCATATATAAGCACTTGTAATAACTATACCTGGTTTGAATTATAATGTGACATGATTGGGGTAGTTACTAGAACGACTAGATATGTTAGAAAGTCCGAGGACAGACTTTATTCTAAGGTGGTGAGGATGTAACGACCACTTTTCGTTGTACTTTGTTCGTGCACGTGCTTTTGACCGTGCACGTGTTTATTTTAGACTTCATTGTTTGTGAACACTTTTGTGTGATATGCCTTTGTGAACGTCTCTGAGAGTATTAAATAGTGGCACTATTTTGGAACGACGTTTCTCGAGTCGTTTTCCCACAATTTAATCTTATTCGATGAGACGTGACGATTTTCACTTTTGACAGGAGACGTTTCTATTTTTAGTTTCGTCCCCCGTCGTCGAAATTTTGATCCGTCTTCTCTGTTTAGTTTCTCTCGTCCGTGCGGTCACCCCAGTATTTATTTTACAATTTTTGGGCTTCGTTTGACCTACTTTCACTGTTTGGCCCAACCTATTATTTTCTTAACCCTAGTTTCACCTAGCTTAATTCCTAATAAATCCTTAATGATAATAAATTTCCCTAGTTTTTGACTTGGTCTTTTCCCCACATTGGCAGAACACCAGCTTGAGAGAAAGAGAGTGGTTGGTAGTTTACATAACAATTCTATTATATATATAACTCTAGCTAACCTAGGCCTAGGAGCCCATGTGACTACACCCCTCTCATATATTCAAAAGCCTAGGGCCTATTTAGTTTCCCAGCAACCCAAAGCCTAGGCCATCATGTGCTGCTAAAAACCCCAAGCCATCAAGCCAGCACATCACCCTATTTCAAAGAGAAACCCTAGGCCTTTGTTTCACAGCACGAAAGGTCTTTTGCAACTCGCGATTTCTCACAGCGCCGCCGCCCTAGGATTGTTTCATCCGCAACTCCCGAGCACAGCATACATCTTCGCCCACGCTTACATCCTCTCGCAGCCCTGTCATCGCTTGCTCGCGGCCCTCTCCAGGCGCTGCTGCAGCGTGCAGCAGCATGCGGTAGCTCGCAGCGCCGCTCCGGCGTGGCAGCAGCGCTGCCAAGCACCGTCAACGACGACTGCAGGCGACGCCCGCACGACGAGACCCCCGTCTACCCGTTCTCGGCGCCTTCCCCCGGAGATCGCCGGTGACAGCGCCTCCAAGCGCAGATCACGACACCGGCCTCCCCCACGGCGTTCCCTGATCCCAGAGGCCTTCCTCCGGCGCCGGCAGCCTCGCAGATCCCCTCCGGCCATCTATGCCACCGGAAACCCCAAAGACAGCCTGCACGCCCCATTGCCGCATCCTCTCTTCTTTCGACAAGCTCCGGCATGCTCCTTCCCGTTGCTCCGGGATGCCTCCGACCACGGGTTGCCGTCGACTTCCAACCGCCATCACCTGCAAGCATGGGCAGCGTGACAACGTTAATGGAGTATCCGTCTTCCTATACCGTACGCAATACCAGAATCCAACCCCTGACGTCGCTACCCGACGTCAGAATAGCTATCGCGTCGTGTTGGGGTAAGTCTCTCTCCGTAGGAACCCCAATCTTGCCTGTTAATCAACCTAAAACTTGTAGTCTTTGATCGTTGTAACTCACTAATTGAAGATAATGAATACGGGACTGTAGGCTGATTGTTGGACCGAGCGTGGGAGCTCTGGTCATTGTGAATCTGTGATCGGACATTGAAGATTGTGATACCAGCACGTATTTCAGGCAAGTGAAACTTGCAACTTAGGGTTTTAGGCCATGTCTTAGGCCATTTGCTTGTAGTAGCGTAAAAGAGACTAGACGGTGAAATGATAGCCGCCTAGACGGAAAGTAAGGCAACTAGCTGTGAAGCCCCAAACCCGATAAGCGTCAATAATACATAAACAGGTCCCTGTAACCACAACGGAATAACAATAATAACACAAGGAGAGACTGAAATAAAATCTCACATCTCATACATTGTCTAACAAGAAAATAAGTCCAACATCCAGAAAAGCCACCAGGCTAAAAGAGAAGAGTCTAAAGGCCCAGAACAAGGCCAACAAAAGCAACAACAACAACAAGGTATAGGTGCTACGCACCGATAACAAAACAACTGTCTAACAAAAGTAAAACACAACGAAGACACTAGGACTGGTCCCCAGTGTCCACGTACTCCCCGTCAAACACAAGCTCGGGCTCGGCGTCAGCAAACACCTCGTCCTCAACGAGGTACTCAGGCTCAGGATCTAACATGTGTCACCCAAAAGAGTAAAGGGGCACATGTCAGCAAGTCTAAAAGACTTGGGCAAGGAAACGGAAAGTAAGGCAACTAGCAACCTAGCAGTTTAGTATGCATGACATGGCAGTTATAACATGAGTGCACAATTAAAACATGGCAAGACAATTTGTACAAGAGAACAATTATCGGGACAAGACAAGAGTAGCCAAACTACTATCAATCTCAATCAATTCACATTGTTGTAGGTGTTTACGCCCTTCAGCTGAATGGTTCCTCATTCACACCGATCGGCACTAAACCCAATTCATGTTTCACGTTGTTTTGTAGATGTTTACGCCCTTCAGCTGAATGGTTCATCATTCACACCGATCGACACTAAACACTACCCCACCCCAGAGTTTACGCCTTACAACTGCAGTTGTTGATCAAACAGACTCCCAGTTGAATGGCCGCTTAACCCTTACCCCATCCCACACGTAAACAAGCCAGGGTCCCTGCACATGAGCCCATCAAGTGAGCCAGGGTTGCCCCGCACGGGAGCTTGTTTCTTAGTTCACAATTCAATATATCGAGCGTTGGGGTTAGCAACTCATTATGCTCGCTTCTGGTCACGAGCCAGGAACACAAGTATTGTAGCGATGCTACGCAATCACGGGATCACCAAAAGAATGCAATGACATGACATTTAATTCGCATACCGTTAATGGAAAGTAAACATGACATGGTAATTGTGCAACATGCTAAATTTCGGAACTAGCTTCGTTGTCAAGCTAGTTCCCCAATTTGCGCCTAGGCGAGTATCATTTCGTCGCCTAGTCTCTTTTACGCCTACAACAAGCAAATGGCCTAAAACATGGCCTAAACCCTAAGTGGCAAGTTTCACTTGCCTAGCACCGGGGATGACGACCACTTCGTCACACGGATGCCAATCTACGGGGAAATCGCTGTTTTGGGGGAACAATCATCAAACAACATGAAATTTTATTAGGGTTTCATAAAAATATAAATAGGTTATGAAAACAAGGTAGATCGATTTCTTACCGAGAGGAGGCGGAAGAAACACTCCGGGGAACCCTAGGATCAGATCTGGAAGCTAATGGAGAAGTTTGGGGAAACTAGGGTTTTGGGGGATTTGGGGATTTTGATGGATTTGGTGAGATTTTGGGGAAGATGAGAGGTAGATAGAGTGAATGGATGGTTTGGATGATGGATTTAGGGCTTGGAATGAAGAAATGAAGCTTGGAGGAAGATGTGGGCTCAAGGGGGAAGATTTTAGGGTTTTGGGTCGTGTTGAGGAAGAAGAAAACGTTTGGGTTGGGTTTAAATAGGATGGGTTGGCGGCTGCCCAGAAATTAGGGTTTTAACACAGGTTAGTCGGTCAAAGAGCAACCACTGACCGACTAGTTTGGCAACTAGTCGGTCGGTCGACCAACGTAGACCGACTAAGTGCAAACAGTAACTCCAGAACGAAAATAGGATTTTAGAGTTAGTCGGTCCATGAACAAATACTGACCGACTAGTTTAGTATCTAGTCGGTCGATGAACGTTCTTAGACCGACTAAGAGTAAACAGTAACTCAACTAAAATTAAGATGATGTGTTAGTCGGTTAAAGAAGCATTGCTGACCGACCAGTTTGCAACCTAGTCGGTCAACCAACGTTCTTAGACCGACTAACGATAAACAGTAACTCCTGAGAAATTTAGAAAGCCAACTAGTCGGTCCAAGAAGGATTGCCGACCGACTGGATCGTCATCTAGTCGGTCGGCGGCCCTTCTTACACCGGCTAATGAGCACCAAAAGTTCCGATACGGAGCGCGGGGCCCCGGGATCGATTCCTAAGACTCCTAGGCTTGATCTAATAGTTAGATACGACCGTTATGAAGTCCGTCACGAATGACATACTTCGAAATCGACGACCCTAAGGAAGAAACGAGAAAATACGACGAATCGATCGAAAATGAAAGCTACGGAGACGAAAACCACACATGAGGAGAAAATCCACCAAAACATATATTATATTATAATAAATCCAGATACATGAAAAGCAGTCGTTACATCCTCCCCAACTTAAGAAAAATTCCGTCCTCGGAATTTCCGAATACTCACGAGTCCGGAAACAAAAGTGGGAAACGCTCTCGCATCTCATCCTCATTCTCCCAAGTAGACTCTCCAGGTGAGCCGTGTCGCCACATCACCCTCACAAGATTGACAATCTTGTTCCGAAGCGATTTCTGACGCCTGTCCAGAATCTGCATTGGATGCTGGTCATACGTCATATCGGGGCGAACGGTAATCTCCGAAAAATCTACCGCATGAGACGGATCGTTAATGTATCGACGAAGCTGCGACACAGGGAAAACATTGTGAAATCCTTCCAAAGATGGCGGCAAGGCCAAGCGATAAGCTACCTCGCCAACCCTCTCCAAAATGTCAAACGGTCCAATGTATCGCGGGCTCAACTTCCCACGCTTCCCGAAACGAATCACACCACGATTCGGGGAAATCTTCAAGAACACATGGTCGCCCGGCTGAAACTCCAAAGGACGACGTTTAGCATCCGCCCAATGCTTAAAACGGTCCTGAGCAATCCTCAACCTCTCCCGAATATTCCTGACGATATCCACGGCCTCCACGATCATCTCAGGTCCCAACAACTCCCGATCACCAACGTCATCCCAACTCAATGGCGATCGACATTTCCTCCCATAAAGAGCGGCGAAAGGCACCATGCCAATACTCGCATGGAAGCTGTTGTTGTAAGAGAACTCCACCAAGTGCAGATGGTCCTCCCACGAACCCTTGAAATCCAACATGCACGCCCTCAGCATGTTTTCCAAAATCTGAATTGTCCTCTCGGACTGGCCATCCGTCTGCGGATGGTACGCCGTGCTGAAACTCAGACGCGTACCCAAACTCTTCTGCAAACTCTGCCAAAACTGAGATGTGAACCTCGTGTCTCTGTCAAACACGATACTCACGGGGACTCCATGGAGTCGCACAACCTCCTGCACGATCCACGTTACATCACTATCCATACTAGAAAAAGGAAATAAAACGGAGAGTAAAAGAATTTTACCTCCATGTATCTCCTCGCTAGCGCCTCAGTGGACTGTCCCACTCGGAACGGAATAAAGTGCACAGATTTGGTCAATCGATCTACGATCACCCAAATCGCGTCATTCTGCTTCGGACTCCGAGGTAGTCCAGTCACGAAGTCCATAGTGATGTGTTGCCATTTCCACTCCGAAATCGGAAGCGGTTGTAGTAACCCGGCCGTACGCTGATGCTCCGCCTTCACTTACTGGCAAATCAAGCACTTGGCTACACTCCGAGCCACACTCCTCTTCATACCATGCCACCAATAATTCAGACGAAGATCCTGGTACATCTTGGTGCCACCAGGATGCACAGAATACGGCGAACTGTGTGCCTCCACCATCAATTCCTCTCTAATATCCCCAGCCGGCACACACAACCTGGCTCCGAACCTCAGCGAGCCATCTTCATGAATCAAAAAGTCAGTCCGCAGACCGGCTTCCACCTGCTCCTGAATCTTCACTAGCTTCGAATCCTCAGCCTGGCCAGCCTTAATCCGATCCACGATCGTCGACTGTACCTGCATGTACATTAACGAAGAAGCCTCTCCAAGAAGAACAATCTCCACGCCAGACTCGCAAAAATCCTGCTGCAATCTCCACCGCGAGGTCAAAACCATCACCGCCGGAAGCCTACTCAAAGCATCCGGAACGACATTCACCTTGTCAGGGTGAAACTGCAAATCGATATCATAATCCGCCATAAGCTCCAACCATCGACGCTGTCGCATGTTGAGCTCCTTCTGAGTGAAAATGTACTTCAAGCTTTTGTGATCGGTGAAAATCTTCACTTTCTCACTCAGCAGGAAGTGCCTCCAAATCTTAAGAGCAAACACAACGGCAGCCAACTCCAAATCATGCGTCGGATAATTCTTCTCATGAACCTTAAGCTGACGAGACGCATACGCCACAACGTGCCCATGCTGATGCAACACACAACCGAGACCCTTGCCAGAAGCATCGCAAAAGATCTCAAATCCACCGCTGCGATCAGGCACAACAAGAATAGGGGCAGTCGTCAACCTCTCCTTCAGAACACCAAAAGCACTCTCACAATCACCCGACCAAACAAAAGCAACATCCTTCCGCGTCAACCTGGTCATCGGCTCAGCAATACGAGAAAAGTCCTTAATGAAACGCCGATAGTAACCAGCAAGTCCAAGGAAACTCCGAATCCCAGACGCAGACGACGGAGCAGGCCACTCTCTGATGGCCCTAATCTTCTCGGGATCCACTGAAATACCATCTCCAGTCACCACATGCCCGAGAAAAGCAACTCTATCCAGCCAGAACTCGCACTTCGAAAACTTAGCATACAACCGATGCTTCCTTTAAATCTCCAACACCGTCCTTAAGTGTGAGGCATGCTCTTCCTCCGACTTCGAATAGATCAGAATGTCGTCAATAAAGATAACGACAAACTTATCCAAGAAGTCGTAGAAAATCAGGTTCATCAGATTCATAAAAACTGCGGGTGCGTTAGTTACGCCGAAAGGCATAACCACGAACTCATAGTGTCCATACTTCGTCCTGAACGTTGTCTTCGGAACATCACCCTTCTTAACCTTCAACTGATGGTAACCACTCCTCAAATCCAATTTTGAAAACACCCTCGAACCTCCAAGCTGATCAAAAATATCATCGATGCGAGGCAACGGGTATTTATTCTTAATGGTCACCGCATTCAACTCCCGATAGTCCACGCACATGCGACGCGAACCATCCTTCTTCTTCACCAGTAACACCGGTGCTCCCCACGGAGACACGCTAGGATTAATGTAACCCTTCTACAAAACTCATCCAACTGCTTCCGCAACTCCTCCAATTCTGCAGGTGCCATACGATACGGCGCCTTCGAAATCGGCTGCGCACCTGGAACGAGATCAATAGAAAATTCCAGAGCTCGATCAGGCGGTAAACCAGACATCTCCTCGGGGAAGACGTCGCCAAAATCACGCACCATAGCTGGCCACTCCAGCTCCATCTGCATAGCCACAGCCTCCACCGGCCTGGCCCGAAATCTGACAGGACCAAGCGAACTGCTGCCACGACTGAACTCAAACACTGGATGTCCAGGAATCTCGAACACCACCTTCTTCCTCCGACAGTCGATCGTAGCATAGAAGCTCGCAAGCCAGTCCATCCCAAGAACTGCATCATAGTTGATGATGTCGTGGACAATGAAATCAGCGAAAAGCTCATGTCCACAGACCACCAACGAGCAAGAATTGTAACCACGATGCACCGAGACCACGCCATTCCCTGTAACGATATTCCAACTCTTGGGAAGAGGGGACGTCGACAAGGAATGCCTCTCCACGAAGCTCCGAGAAATAATGCACATCGATGCACCGGAGTCAAAGAGGACTCGTGCAGGAAATGTGCAAACCATAACCACACCTAATCAAGCAATTAGCAATCAAACCCTATTCTAGCAAGCAACCATGTTCAAGCAAACAACACAATCTAACAATCAAAACCAGCTAGGAAAGTAACAGCTAGATTGAGGATTACCTGCGATAACCTCATCCACAGCCTCGCTCTCCGCAGCGGTCATCAGAAAAGCCTGCCTCCTCGGCAGAACAGCCTGCTGAAAAGCCTGCCTCTGCGGAACAAGAGCTGCTCCACGACCAGCAGGAACAGACGCTCGTTGCTGCAACGGCTGTGCTGCAACAGGAGCCCTCCGCAGCGGACCCGCATGCCGACAATCCTCCGCGACATGGGAAGCATCACCACAAACCAGACACTGGCCCAAAAACTACCGACACTGATCCTTGATATGGCCAGGCTTGCCGCAGAAATGGCAAGTCTTCAGAATAGGCCCTCCTGGCCTCTTAAACTGAGCGGACTGATTAGGCCTGAATCCAGGTCTAACCACAGCTCTCACCTGTTCCACAGGCCGCTTCCCAGCACCAACAACAGACCCCCTCCTCTGGTTCACGAGCAACTTCTGCCTCTTAGCTGCTACTAGAACCTTCTGATAAGACTCCCGGTCAGAGGAGGTCACAAAACTCTGGAGCTCCGAAGCAAGCCCCTGCAGGAACCTCTGAGCCTTCTCCTCAGCGTCCTGTACCATCTTTGGTGCAAACCGACTCAGCCTCATGAACTCTTGGTGATATAGGTCCACCGACGAGCTCCCCTGCTTCAAATCGATAAAACGCTGCGGCATCTCTTCCCTGGCAGCCTTCGGGAAGAACTCACCCTCAAATCTGGCCTTGAAGGTAGCCCAAGCTATCGGCTCCACCAACATCTTCTCTTTCGCATCCCACCAATTCCGAGCATTATCCTTGAGTTGCCTCTTCGCCAAATCAACCCATCCAGCCGGGGTGATCTTGGCCATCTTCAGATTGTCCTCGATGTTCCGAATCCACTCATCGGCAGCCAGAGGACCCTCAGAACCATCAAAATATGCGGGACCCAGCTCCCGAAATTGCTTCGCTCCTGGCTCAGAGCGAGGGGCATCCGGAAGAGCCCGGGCAGCTCGAGCAAGTGGAGCATTCTGGACTTGCAGAAGCACGCCCTGCTGCACTTGCATCATCTGGAGCATCATCCGCATCATCTCACCGCTGGTGGGTTCCCGCTCAGGCTCCTCATCATGAGGGATCACGCCACTACCCCCACCACGGGTGAAACGTCTTCCTGCCATCTAGTGACACAGAGAACGAATCAGATTAGACTCATAGCTTATGACTCGGACGTAGAACTTAGTTTATTGGACATTCCAATATTATTATCGCTATTCCAAAAATCGCAGTTACAGAAGGACCTGCATGGGCCACGAACAAAACCTGTCACGACCCGCTTCCCTAAAATGGAGGCGAGACGTGAGAAGGTCCGCACGAGAGTGGAGCTGTGAAGCCCCAAACCCGATAAGCGTCAATAATACATAAACAGGTCCCTGTAACCACAACGGAATAACAATAATAACACAAGGAGAGACTGAAATAAAATCTCACATCTCATACATTGTCCAACAAGAAAATAAGTCCAACATCCAGAAAAGCCACCAGGCTAAAAGAGAAGAGTCTAAAGGCCCAGAACAAGGCCAACAAAAGCAACAACAACAACAACAAGGTATAGGTGCTACGCACCGATAACAAAACAACTGTCTAACAAAAGTAAAACACAACGAAGACACTAGGACTGGTCCCCAGTGTCCACGTACTCCCCGTCAAATACAAGCTCGGGCTCGGCGTCAGCAAACACCTCGTCCTCAACGAGGTACTCAGGCTCAGGATCTAACATGTGTCACCCAAAAGAGTAAAGGGGCACATGTCAGCAAGTCTAAAAGACTTGGGCAAGGAAACGGAAAGTAAGGCAACTAGCAACCTAGCAGTTTAGTATGCATGACATGGCAGTCATAACATGAGTGCACAATTAAAACATGGCAAGACAATTTGTACAAGAGAACAATTATCGGGACAAGACAAGAGTAGCCAAGCTACTATCAATCTCAATCAATTCACATTGTTGTAGGTGTTTACGCCCTTCAGCTGAATGGTTCATCATTCACACCGATCGGCACTAAACCCAATTCACGTTTCACGTTGTTTTGTAGATGTTTACGCCCTTCAGCTGAATGGTTCATCATTCACACCGATCGGCAGTAAACACTACCCCACCCCAGAGTTTACGCCTTACAACTGCAGTTGTTGATCAAACAGACTCCCAGTTGAATGGTCGCTTAACCCTTACCCCATCCCACACGTAAACAAGCCAGGGTCCCTGCACATGAGCCCAGCAAGTGAGCCAGGGTTGCCCCACACGGGAGCTTGTTTCTTAGTTCACAATTCAATATATCGAGCGTTGGGGTTAGCAACTCATTATGCTCGCTTCTGGTCACGAGCCAGGAACACAAGTATTGTAACGATGCTACGCAATCACGGGATCACCAAAAGAATGCAATGACATGACATTTAATTCGCGTACCGTTAATGGAAAGTAAACATGACATGGTAATTGTGCAACATGCTAAATGTCGGAACTAGCTTCGTTGTCAAGCTAGTTCCCCAATTTGCGCCTAGGCGAGTATCATTTCGTCGCCTAGTCTCTTTTACGCCTACAACAAGCAAATGGCCTAAAACATGGCCTAAACCCTAAGTGGCAAGTTTCACTTGCCTAGCACCGGGGATGACGACCACTTCGTCACACGGATGCCAATCTATGGGGAAATCGCTGTTTTGGGGGAACAATCATCAAACAACATGAAATTTTATTAGGGTTTCATAAAAATATAAATAGGTTATGAAAACAACGGTAGATCGATTTTTTACCGAGAGGAGGCGGAAGAAACACTCCGGGGAACCCTAGGATCAGATCTGGAAGCAAATGGAGAAGTTTGGGGAAACTAGGGTTTTGGGGGATTTGGGGATTTTGATGGATTTGGTGAGATTTTGGGGAAGATGAGAGGTAGATAGAGTGAATGGATGGTTTGGATGATGGATTTAGGGCTTGGAATGAAGAAATGAAGCTTGGAGGAAGATGTGGGCTCAAGGGGGAAGATTTTAGGGTTTTGGGTCGTGTTGAGGAAGAAGAAAACGTTTGGGTTGGGTTTAAATAGGATGGGTTGGCGGCTGCCCAGAAATTAGGGTTTTAACACAGGTTAGTCAGTCAAAGAGCAACCACTGACCGACTAGTTTGGCAACTAGTCGGTCGGTCGACCAACGCAGACCGACTAAGTGCAAACAGTAACTCCTGAACGAAAATAGGATTTTAGAGTTAGTCGGTCCATGAACAAATACTGACCGACTAGTTTAGTATCTAGTCGGTCGATGAACGTTCTTAGACCGACTAAGAGTAAACAATAACTCAACTAAAATTAAGATGATGTGTTAGTCGGTTAAAGAAGCATTGCTGACCGACTAGTTTGCAACTTAGTCAGTCAACCAACGTTCTTAGACCGACTAACGATAAACAGTAACTCATGAGAAATTTAGAAAGCCAACTAGTCGGTCCAAGAAGGATTGCCGACCGACTGGATCGTCATCTAGTCGGTCGGTGGCCCTTCTTACACCGGCTAATGAGCACCAAAAGTTCCGATACGGAGCGCGGGGCCCCGGGATCGATTCCTAAGACTCCTAGGCTTGATCTAATAGTTAGATACGACCGTTATGAAGTCCGTCACGAATGACATACTTCGAAATCGACGACCCTAAGGAAGAAACGAGAAAATACGACGAATCGATCAAAAATGAAAGCTACGGAGACGAAAACCACACATGAGGAGAAAATCCACCAAAACATATATTATATTATAATAAATCCAGATACATGAAAAGCAGTCGTTACAAACGTGCACCAAAAGTTCCGAAATGGAGCGCGAAGCTCCGGGATCGATTCCTAAGACTCCTAGGCTTGATCTAACAGTAAGATATGACCAATATGAAGCCCGTCACGAATGACTTACTCCGAAATCGACGATCCTAAGGAAGAAACGAGAAAACACGACAAAACGATCGAAAATGAAAGTTACGGAGACGGTAACCACAATTAAGGAGAAAATCCATCAAAACATATAATATAAAATAATATATCCAGATACATGAGAACCAGTCGTTACAGCGTCAAACCTCTTGCAGAAGGTATCCCATGAAATCGGCTTGGTCAGCTTGGCTTCCTCCACATTCCATCAGCTGCGGGCATTATCTGTCAATTGCTTCCTGTCAAGCTCTACCCATTCATCTTTATTGATTCGGGCAAGGCCCAAATCATCCTCAGTGCTCTGACGCCACTCTTCGGCTGCTAGCGGGCCCTCTCGTCCGGAGAAGCTCTTCGAATGCATCTCTCTGAACTGCTTAGCCCCCGGAGCTGGTGCAACTTGTGCGGCTGGTGCAGCTGGCGCAGCCTGGCGTCCCTGCTGGACTAGATGATGTTGAACCTCCAGCATATCTCTCATGACTCCAAGCATCTGTCGAATGTCGTCCTCTCCGCCTCCAGCAGCTCCGGATCCTCGTCGAGTGTTACGTCTTCCTGACATACTGCAAACAACAAAGTAAACATTTGCGTACAAGATTTATCCAGACAGTCTAGTTAATAATGACATCTATATTGTTCCGAGCATTTCGCAGAGAGCAGGACCTGCATGGGCCACCACTAAAACCTGTCACGCCCCGCTTCCCATTACTTGGGAGCAAGGACGTGAATGGGCCCGCTTGGGTTGGAGCGGTGAAGCCCCAACCCAATAAGCGTCTGTGTATGACTACTTGTCAGGTTCTTGCTTACGAACAATCGGAACAACACAAATATGGTGTCATCATTAAAACTTTGACTTCCAGATTACATGTACACAAAAGAATTAAAGGCCTAGCATGGCCATTACAAACAGTTACAAAGAATTTAAAGTACACCTGAATGAAATACAACAACAAATAGTAAACTTCTAGCAAGCTGCGATGTGTCTGTCGTCTTCAGCAGTGGATCTCGTGCTCCTTATAATCCTTGGTCACCTTCTTCAATCTCCAAGTGAACTTCACTGTGAACTCTGCTCAAAACCTAACGTATATTTCACAGACAAGGAAATATACGTCAGCGAGGGTCGCTCAGCAAGATTTAAAACGTTAGTAATAAGATGACCCTCGGCAAGATTTAAAAACGTTACAAAGCTTTAGGAGATGAGGGGCACAACATGATTTCAACAAGAGGGAAACATAGTAATATATTGACACATGTGAGCATAAACAATGTGTAATGTGTAAAGTAGTAAGCAGGCGAAGTGTAGTGTGCAAGTAGCAAACACAGCAAGGTGTAGTGTGTAAAGTAACTAGCACGGTAAGTGTAGTGTGCACAGCAAAAGTAGTGACAAGTGTAGTGTGTACAGTAAAAGTAGTGACAAGTGTAGTGCATAAAGTAACAAGTGGCAAACATGGCTTTTGTAATGCACAAAGTAAAGACACGGCATTTGCGATGCACAAAGTAAAACATGATATGAACTTAGTCAATGGTTTATACAATCACGATAGTAGCTGAAACAAACAAGAGTGCCAACCTGTACTTAATCTAGTGTCAAGCCCAGTGTCCGAGGGGGAGGTGACGTACATGGGCGGTTGCGTGAATCGTGAGTGATAAAATCCCATGCGTGGGATTCTGCGGGCAAAATATCCGCAAGATCGGTGACGTGGGGGCCTCGATGGCTGTTGGAGGGTGACGTGGGGTAGGATTGTTGAGATAAGAGTTTTGATTTGAATTATCAATAGGCTTAGATGAAACAGTTTATCCAAAAAAAATGATTTGATTTGATATAATAATAATAATCAGAACATGCGAATAGTTGTAGTTCAGCTAAGGATTTGATTTATAATCAAAACAAACTAAACCTACTGATAACAGAATGAATAACATTTAGCTTTAAAAAAAACGTGCAGGCCTTAAATTTTATTTAGGAAAAATATTTTATAAATCAGTAAAGAGATAAGCAATTGGTCCCTCGACGTCCAAAAATTGTAAAAAAAATACAGGAGCGATCGTGCCTCCGAGAGGGTCGTGAATACGGAGTCCGGTCGCAGGTACGAGTCAAGGAAGTAGTGATAAAAATAGGAGAGAAAACATAAACACGATTCAGTATAACAAGGAGATTCATACGAAAATACGTATAGCCGGAATGTGGTCGTTACAACGGTAAGATCATCTAAACTTCAAATGCTCGCATCTCAATTTGAAAATCTCAGGATGAATGATGATGAGACTGTGGCTGAGTTCAATGGGAGACTGCGTGATATATCTAATCAGGAATTTCAATTGGGGAAGAAGTACTCTCAAAAGAAGTTGGTTGAAAAAACTTTGAGATCCCTGCCCGATAAGTTCTCTGCGAAGATTGCGGCCATTAAAGAAGTGAGGAACACATTCACCATGAGATTGGATGAACTCATGGGATCTGTTTAGACCTATGAAATGAATCTGAAGCCAAACCACATGGATAAAGGGGTGGCTCTAAAGGTTGAAGTCAGTAAAACATCTAAGCCTGAAAATGACTCGGATATTGATGATGACATTGATCTGCTGACTAAGAATTTCAACAGAATGATGAGGAAGATAAGTAACAAGGGACAGAATTACAGATCTGCCAACAAGGAATCAAGACCGTATCTTTCTACTACTGGAAAGGCAATCAGTCATCCCGCACAGAAGTATGAGCCAAAGAGTAAGTGTAAAGGAATACAGTGCAGGAAGTACGAAGGTTTCGGTCACATACAGGCCGAATGTGATAATACCCTCAAGAAGAAAAGGGGAAATCATTAGCTAGTACCTGGAGTGATGAAGATTCAGAAGGAAGTTCTGGAAATGAAGACATCACCAGCAACTATGTGGCTTTTACAACTATTCTTGATGATCAATCCGATGGGTACATCCCTAGCTGTGTTGGACTTAATGTTGCGACAGCTAGTACAACATTGGAGAACAAAACTGCAAATGTCAGAAAAAATGTTACAACATTATGTACAACATCATGTACAACATCTACAACCGAATCAGATTCTGAAGCTGACAGTGATGAGGAAGTTAGTGATAATGATATCCGTACAGCATACCAGGTGATGTTTGAGAAATGTATGCAAATCTGCAATATCAACAAAGTCCTGAAGTAGGAGAATGATAGACTGAAGAAAGAGAAGGAGGAGGTCAAAATCGAATGTCTGAAAGCTGAGGGAAACTGTAGAGAATTGGAAAGAAACTTCAGAAATGTTCTTCTCAGGGCAGAGAAAGCTGAATGCACATTGGAGAAGTGGAATTTTGAAAAAGCAAAGCTGGATGATATCTTAAACATGGGTAAGATTTCTGGAGATCGCACCGGAGTGGGATACAATAGAGGAGATTTTTATAATGTGTCTGCTGAAAGAAGAAGTCAAGTTACCAAAGAACTTGAAAGAATGGGTCAACACAATGGCCATGATCAAAAGAAGAGGCAGATTAGAGGTATAAAAGGTGTTCCGTGTGCAGTTACTGCATGTTCAAAGGCCATACTGAGAGAAATTGCTTCAGCCGCATGCGACATTGGTCAGAAGGAAGAAATGTCAGACATCCTGATATGAGATAAAGAAGCAATGGGTCAGGAAATCTGAATTATACGATAAGAACACTACAGCTTCAGGGAGTACACTTCATGTTGTGACTAATGTTGTAACATTAGATACCACACAGAACAATGTTACTGCAGATGTTATGACACCAGACTCGACATCTCCCCTCGACAATCACTGTGAGCAGCCTGTGCCAAAGTCTCATGAATCTTCCACCAGAATTATCAGAGTGCTATCTCACCGATCTGCTCACTGTTCTTCCTCCGCCGGTGCCATTGGATCTTCATATGTACCCTCTCCAGCACAGCAATCTGTAATGCCCGGCTAAGCTACTGCACAAGTACTAGAGGGGGGGTGAATAGTACTTTAAAAATAACAAGGAGTATAATTCCTAATTACTTGCAAACTCTACCAAACAATGCGGAAAATGTAAATGTTAGACAACAAAGAAACAATCGCAAACAACGATATTACTGGGTTCGGATCCACCCAAGTCTCCCCGACTTGTTCCCGGTGATCCTACGTCCCAACCACCCGGATCCCCTCCGGATACTTGAGTTAGAAACCCTAACTCAAGATTTCCACTATGAAATACTTGTGAAAAACCTTCACAAGTCAAATCATACACAAAGTAATTTGTGACTCCCACAACCCGGAATCACAACCACACTATCACAACCGAGAGTGAAACTTACAATATGAAATTGAAATGAAATAGAACTTCTTACCGACAAAATACCTATGCCTTGAGTAATGCTTACGAATTAGGGCAAGGATGATTTTGAGGAAGAAGTGGCACCAAACCCTAGCTCCAAGAGTAGATCAGCGATGGAGAGCTATGGGGATGTTGGTGACCTAGAATCAAGCACTTGGCTTGGAAGGCTTCACACTCAATGAATCTCTCTTTGGAAGTAAGAGTGAGGAGAGATTATTGAATGGAATGAAAGATCTTTGAATGAGCTTGGAATGATTTCTCTTGATCTCTAAACTTGCAATAATATCAGCCTTGACTGCAATGAATGCAGCCCATCAAGTATATATAGGTTAGAGGAGAGAGAGAAAGAAAAACGTTTCAATTAATGCTCCAACGGCTCTTTTCTGAACCCAACTAGTCGGTCAAAGAACAACCACCGACCGACTAATTCATCAACTAGTCGGTCGGTCAATTAACGTATACCGACTAATGGAAGAACAGCCAAAAGGTCAAAGCACAGACAAAAGGAACTAGTCGGTCCAAGAAGAGTAGCTGACCGACTAGTTTCACAACTAGTCGGTCGGTTACTCAACTGAGACCGACTAACAGATAAAACTGAAGTCTGAGCACAAATTGACTTAGTCGGTCCAAGAACAAATGTTGACCGACTAATTCACCAACTAGTCGGTCGCCAAATGAGCATAGACCGACTAACGATAAACAGTAAGTTAGGTGAAAAATGGCATGTACAGTAAAACTTAACTAGTCGGTCCAAGAAGAAAAGTTGACCGACTAGTTCATCAACTAGTCGGTCGATCAATGAACACAGACCGACTAAAGATAAACAGTAGCTCAGGCTCAAATGTGCATGTACAGGGAAAGCTCAACTAGTCGGTCACAGAAGCATCACTGACCGACTAGTTCACAAACTAGTCGATCGGTGAGTCAACTTAGACCGACTAACTGTAAACAGTAAAGAGCTTGGAAATGACTGACTGAAACTAGTCGGTCCAAGAAGCTTTACCGACCGACTAGATCACCATCTAGTCGGTCAGTTCTTCTTCTTGAACCAACTAACATGCACAAGAAGTCGCGAATCGAAGCGCGAAGCTTCGGGAAGAATTGTATGGACTTCAACTAAGATCCTAGAGCTAAGATATGAGCGTTATGAAGATTTAAACCGTAAGACCTACTCAAGGCTTAACATACTACGAAAGAAGCTTAAAGACTATAAATAAAACTTGACGATACCGTCTTCAAACGCTTCAATCGAATCTTCATGACTTCTAAAATGGTCCATAAGCTTCAACGAAGCTTTAGGCATACGATCACGTGCTTTGAGAAGTCTTGAGACGTCGTAATTGATATTCATATGAATTTGGCGACGATCTCCATAACTGCGCTCACAAAGTGTTAGTTCACGATATATTTATGTTTGTTCATCATCCAAAACCAAATCCGGGGAGTCCAATATCCAACACAATCCACCGCTGTTCCATCTTTCGCGGCCTCTTCACATACACCAGCTGACTTCACCAAATTCTGTCCACTTCTTCACCGTTTCCACCGCATCCATGTCTCCAAATTTTGACATGCAAATCTCTGAAGGCTCTCTGTCAGCACCGCCGATGTCTTCGACTCGATTTCTTTTTCGGCCCCTCAGAGCTCGACTTCTACACTGGATATCCTTCCATTTGGACAGCCTTCCGTCAAATGTGAGGTATAGTGTTCTTCCTCTTATTCCGATGTGCCAGAGGATTTATTTGTTAATAAGAGAGACAAAGGAGCCTCTGGATGTGTCTTGTTTGAGTTTTTCTGTATTTTCTTTTGGAGATGTGAGGCTAGCTGAAAAATATTAGAGTTCAATGAGGACATACTTTTTCTGAATTTTAGTTGTCTCTTCTGAGGTGATCACTGCTCAGGTTGTTCTAGTAAGGGGGAGAATGTGGTTTGGATTATTGTGGCTCAAAGGGGGAGAATGTGTGCTTGGTTGGTGCTTGCTTTGGGTTGTACCACATAATGCCAAAGGGGGAGATTGTTAGGGTTGAATTTCTGCTAATATTTGTTGGCATTAGTGGCACTATAGCTGGAGAGCTCAGTTTGCGGAATCAGAATTATTTTTGGGCAGTTTGAGCAATAATGCTGAACATAATGTCGAATGTGTGCTTGGTTGGTGCTTTCTTTGGGTTGTGCCACATAATGCCAAAGGGGGAGATTGTTAGGGTTGAATTTCTGCTAATATTTGTTGGCATTAGTGGCACTATAGCTGGAGAGCTCAGTTTACGGAATCAGAATTGTTTTTGGGCAGTTTGAGCAGTGATACTGAACATAATGTCGTTCAACATAATGTTCAACATTCGGGATCTGGAATTCTGGTTCGTATGCAGAAACGCTGCTTTGGTCTGCAGATCTGTCTTGCGGATTCAGATCTGATTTACTGGCTAGAATATCGGGGATTTCTGAATATGGTTGTGGAATATCTGCATGCGAGATATTTGGAAAGCCCTTCCTAAATCAGTTGCTAAATTGAAGGGGTGTTAGGTTGAAATAGAAAGTGAATATCTCGCAGATTTGTGGGTTGGAAAGATTGATTGCTGCAGATCTTTTTATAATAGCTTCAACCCATTCTGGTATAGGTAGCTGTGATTGAGGAATCGCTGGAGATATATTTGGAAGCTATTATTCTCTTGTTATTATTGTTGATTCGGTTGGAGAGAATCTCGCACACTTATTGTTGTTGCTATTTTTAGAAGATTTGGCTGAATCATTTCATATCTTGGTTCAGTTAATTGTGTGTGAGCTGGAGATATATTTGGAAGCTATTTATCTCTCGGAATTGATTATTTGTTAGAGAGATTTTCGCCCGCAAATATTGGTTGGAAGATCTTGTTGAAGATGTTGCGGAACCACTTACCCGAAGTGATTCCTTAATTTGTGGGGTGCCGATTTTGCACGTGATTTCGATCGAGCAACCTTCCATATCTACTCCGTCGTTGAGGGGGAGCATCGATTGAAGGGGGTGCGGTTTTGCGACTAGGGAAGAACTTTTTACGAAAGTTTCAAAGAACTCCGGGAGGAGGCCGACGGCTACGCACGTAGGGATCAAGAGAGTTGATCTAGTCGGTTGTGCAAGGGGAGCTTGTGGGCAAGTGGAGCTTGCCGAGAATACACCATGGGTTGGTAGAGACCACCCATCACGGTTTGTATTGAGAGGGATGTTGTTTCTCCTAATAGAATCACGAAATTAGTGATTGTACTCATTGATTATTTTAGTGGAGTATTCCAATTTTCTGGGCGTGGTCCCGTAGATGTAGGTGTGCGCACCGAACTGCGCTACCAAGTTTTGGTTTTCGTTGCTTGATTCTTGTGTTTAATCTTTGTGTTTATTTGATTATTCCTACGTACTGAAATCACAAACACGTTATCAGCACGTGAGCTCTCGTTCTTGGGCTTCTCCTTTTATCCCCTCAAATCACCCTCACCGCGTTTAGGAATCTTGGTTGTTGCGATCCGTTGCGATGATTTCTGCGCATTGAAGCTCGATCCCCTGGAATCTTTGGTTGTTGCGATCCGTTTCGGCGATTTCCACGGGGCATCGAAATCGGGGATTCATTCTATGGATCTTTATTTTTTTATCGATCTTCCCTAGATCTTTAATCTAGAGGTAAAATTTTCCCTAGATCATCTTTTTAGATGTGCATGCTAAATCTGTGATACTAATTTTATAAGATTTCTATAGCAAAGTCTATAGCTAGAAAATCAATTTTAAAAACACAGATTTACTGTTAAAAACTCATTTTAAATCTGTTTTAATAGATTAATTATTAAAAAAAACAAATTCTTTTTTTCTGGTCGGACCGTCGCCGTCGACGGCGGCCACCGGCAGGCCACCCCCTGCAGGGGGACGCCGGCGAATGCAGGCCGCACTGTGATGCGTGCATCCCCTTTTTAAAAAAACTTTAGCACTGCACCCTTTTACAGGGAATATCAGCCGTCCCACCTTTTTAGGTATTTACAATTTTACCCTTAAACCCAATAACAATACAGATGACTTGCTTCCCGATCAGTCCTCTGCCGTTTTGTTTTGTTTTGGTGCTGCGAATTGGGGTGCTCCAATGAGAATTTTTGTGCAGCCTCCAATGAGATGTGAATGGCCTCTTTTAGTTGAATTGTGCTTTCAACTTTATGATGCTTGTCCCTGCAAATTTCCAACACACAACAAACTTTGAGGTGAGAAGCTTCATCATAAATTCCTGATAATGCTTTTGGCTTCTTGGCAGGCCCCCCCCCCCCCCCCCCCCCCGCAGGGGGACCCCTGCATCGGCGTCAGCAGGCCTCCTATGGGCCTCATCTGATGGGCCAGAAGCCCAATTTTAGCAAAATTACAAATAAACATAGGTATTTTCTGGCTGACGGGCCTGCAGCCCGCAGCCAGACCGCGGACCTCTGCCCTGCTGGCCAAAATATTTTTAATTCAGAAAATACCCTATTAAAACCCTGAAAAATCCGAAAAAATTCTGGAAAAATCCAGAAAAATCAGGGAAAATCAGGATGATGATATTGAGTATGAATAACTCATTTTGGGGGCTGAATCTAATCCCAAACCCTTGGATTAAGGTTAGGAATATTATTGCAACACTAAACATATGGGCTAATAGCCCATTAACCCATTTATTATAAGTAAAAATAGAGATTTTAAATTGGTTGTTGGGCCTGAAGCCCGCAGCGAGCCTAAGGGCTTTTATTTAAATAATTGGGTTATGTTATTTTTATGTTTTAAAGATAATTTTAACTCAAAAAAATTCAATTATATCTAGAAAAATATCAGAAAATATCAGAAAATTACTGGAAATTCTGAAAAATCTGGATAATTGATGTGTTTCATTAATATATCCATTTATTTCGTAGGCGGGACCCGTGACGAAACTGGTATCAACACTGGTATAAAAAAAATACTACACTTAACTTTTGAAATTCACTAAAACTTCTACTAACTTTGTTTTTTTTTCACTAAAACCATCCTTAGTAAATTTTTATCAAAGCTATCTTAAATGTTACCATTGTTGACCAAAACTACTATGAACTCTATGTTGTGAGTTGAGAGAGGCTTTTGGCCTCCCTCCCCTCATCATCTCACCATTTACTCCCCACTAACTTAGTGGGGAGTCACTTGGACTTCAAAGGTGAATGAATATATAGAGAGCCATGGCTTATGCCATGGCTACTCTTGATTTTAGAGATTAGTTTACACACTTCTTCCAATCTATTTCTCAACACGTTATCAGCACTTCGCTCTAAAAAAAAGTTGAGCCATAAAATTTCTTCCCCACAAAAATTTCTCTTTCTTGCGAAGGAATCTTGTAGTTGCGGCAAAGCTATTGCAACTATTGGTGCGACGACGATCGGTTGATTACCTTCGCGGTATAGCGGGAGCGGGGATTATATTTTTCTATCTACGGATTTTATTTGTTCTTCCCTAGATCATTGATCTAGAGGTAAAATTCTAATCCCGTAGATATTGATTATTACATATATATGTTGATTGTATTACTCAAATCAACATATCAAATTAGAACAAATTAATATCTCCCATTTTTTCCCCCTGAAGGGGATCCACGCACAATTCCATTTTCCCCCTCCTCCTAATTGTCGCAACCCCACGGAAGGGGAGCCTTATCTTGATGGTTGTCTGGCCGCGGGAAATCGAAGCCCCCCCCGCGTAACGTGGTTGTAAACTGATGATTACTTATTTATATTGTTTACAACCACCAAGATCACATTTCTTATCAGCACTTTATGTTATACTGATCATTACTTATTATCAGTTTACTTATTTATACGTGGTTTCAAATTATGAGAAATAAGTAATAGTGATGAACAGTTTATGTTGGCTGTAAATGTGGTTATCTGGACGCGGCGTTGAACATCAATTTATGTTGGACATGGGGGGAGCCTTATATTAACGCACTTTTGCAACCATAGCGTCGCCCCCTCTGTCAGGGGCTCCGGACCCCCCCCCCCCGGGGGGGGGGGGGGGGGCTCATCTCCGCTAACCCCCTTGTCTGGGGGGCTCCTCCCAATGCCCCTTGCCCTGTCGGCGTTGGGGGCCTGAGCCGTCGCCCCCCCTTGGGGGCCTTCCGTTGCTCAAATCGTAGGGGGGTTTAGATTTTCGTAGATAAAAAGGAGATGAGGAGACACATTCTGTTATTCAGGGTCTGAGGGACCTTTCAAATTCCCTTAAAAATTTGTTTGAAGGCTTCTTTTCAATTAATTTTTTTTAAACATTTGGGCCTGCAGCCCAATTCTTACTAAACAAATTAATTGGGTTGTTTATTGGGCCAGAAGCCTAGTTTATAAAAATGATAATAAGTTTTATGGGCCCGCAGCCCCATTCAGATCAATAATTCATTTTATCTTCTAATTTAGGCCTGAAGCCTACTACATAAAATTAACTATTTTTGTCTGGTTATTTGGGCCAGAAGCCCAGATAATTTAAATTGCTAATTAAAATGATTTTCATTTTGCTTATGGGCCTACATCCCATATTAGAATAATAATTAATTTTGTGTTCTAATTTGGGCCTGAAGCCCAGTTTATAACAATGATAATTAGTTTCATGGGCCAGCAGCCCCATTCATATTAATAATTAATTTTGACTTCTAAATTGGGCCAGAAGCCCAGTTAACCCAATTGCAAAATTAATATGTTAATTAAATTTTTGCAAATGGGCCTGCAGCCCAAATATTAATAATATATTAATTTTGTTTTTTTTCCTTTGGGGCCAGAAGCCTAGTTAATAAAATTGCTTATTAAAATGATTAATATTTTACTTATGGGCCTGCAGCCCCAATCAAAATATTAATTTATTTTAATTTCTAGTTTTGGGCATGACGCCCAGTTTGTCAAATTGCTAAAATTATGTTAAATATCACTCTTGCATTATTATTAATTTATGGAATATTAGAACTTTTCAAAATATAATCATCTTAAGGATCCTGAGACCGCTCTGCCGTTAGTAAACTAACCTAACGGTGTATGACGTCTCCCCGTGGTCCGAGAGATTATTATATTTTATAGTCTATTTTTCCATATTATATATGCCTGCGTTATATACATGCGTGGTTGTTTCTTTTGTGCCTGTAGCATATTATAAACTGCGTGGATGTTTATATAAGCTAAAATGTGATTTTTGGGATCGGCCAGTTTGATACCCTTTAAATTCCTTGCAATTTTATTTTCTTTTTGAGAGAATTTGTAAGTGAGGATTAAATGTATTAATGCCAAAGACCGGTGTACCGACAAATGAAGACGAAGACGAAAATTGGAAAATATAGGGACCCATTCTGGGTTTCCAAATTGTATTTTTCTTTTCTTTATGGATTGTATATTCGGACTTTGGACTTTGTATTTCCTTGGGTATCTGGCCGATCCCCACATTTTACTTATTTTATTTTTTATGCATGAATTTCAATTTTAATTAATTCATGCTTGTTTTAAATTGCATAAATAAATGGCAAAATTGGCCAGCGTCGATTTCGAGGTCCTTGATTCTGCAGGGAAAATTACCTGAGTTGGCGAGTGGACCTGAAGTTCCACTTGCGTTCGATGGCCCTCCTTGGCTCCATTTTTGCTCCTTCATCGGCCCCAGCAGCGGCTGATGCTTCTACTACATCTAGCAGCAGCACTCCTACCACTGTCTCCGATGTAGATAAGGCGAAAGCCATAATCTACATTAGGAAACATAAATCGAACCTTAAAGGCCGAATACTTAACGGTAGAGGACCCAAAGGAACTGTAGACAGCGCTGGAGGCACGGTATAAACATCAAATTGATGTTATATTACCGCGTGCCAGTTATGAGTGGGAAAACCTCAGGCTTCAGGACTATAAGTCCGTCGCTGAGTATAATTCTGCACTTCATAACATCACCTCACGCCTGAAGTTGTGCGGTGAAGAAGTGACAGAGCAACACATGTTGGAAAAGACATTTACCTCGTTTCACGAGAAAGATGCAATCCTCATGCAGTAGTATCGTGAACGCAACTTCACGAAATTCTCTGAGCTGATATCATGCCTACTTAGGGCAGAGCAGAATCGAGATTTACTGCTCGCCACTCATAATTTACGTCGAGCTGACACTTCACCTATCCCTGAAGCCCACCACGTTTCTCCCCAGAAGTGGAAAAACAAACGGACGGCTAAAAATAACAAAGGAAAAGCTGTGATGAAGAATGGACGAGGAACATCACCCCTTTCTAACAACAACAATAAGGGAAAGAGAAACTTCACATGGAAGCAAAAGAACACTGACCAAGTGTCACTTCCTAAGAAGAATTGGGAGGATAAATGCCATCGATGTGGCATGACTGGACATTGGTCCAGAAACTGCCGCACTCCTCGCCACCCCCAGGAACTGTATCAGGCGAGCCAGAAGTCTCTGCCCGAAACAAACTTGGTGGCTGTTCAGCCGCCGAAGATGTTTACTGCAAAAGACTTCGAGAACGACGACCTGCTCGATTAAGCTTCATCTTTTATCTATGCATTTAAAATTCAATATTGCTTCGTCTTTAATTTGCTTAAGTACGAACTTTTATTTTGAATGTCTTTTTTCATTGACTTAAATAAAATTTCGTTTTAATTATAGATGAAGTATGGAATATTGTGGACAGTGCCTCGTTGCACTGGTGTAGCATTGATATTGCTCCCACACACAACGAGACTATAAGATGCAAACTTCTCCCCTTAAACATATAGGAAATTTCCAATTTTCAAGTATATTTCGTTTAAACGAACATAACTTGAACACTGTGGATAATAAATATTGAATATCAATATATAAATCGTCAAGAGGATGGCCAGAAGCCCATCTACTTACGATTTCATTGACCCCCGTCGGGCCCCTATAATTACAGATATTCATCCTATAGAAAGCCAACTTGACTGAGCACCAGAAGTGCCTTTCATTGCCATAGTTTTTAACTCTGGCAAAATGGACTTGGTCATCCTGGATCAGCGATGATGGACGCATCATCAAATGAATCCATTGGAGAACCTGAAGATTCTTCAAAAGGTTGAGTTTCCTTGTCACCATTTGTCATAAAGGAAAACTAATAGAGAGACCTTCCCTCCTGAAAGTGGGATTAGAGTCTCCTGGCTTCATTGAGAGAATACATGGTGACCTTTACGGGCCTATTCACCCCGCAAGTGGCCCATTTTCGGTACTTTATTACTGTACTGATATATGCATCTACTAGATGGTCTTTTGTGTGCCTTTATATTCACTCGCAACCTAGCTTTCTAAAAAGCTTATATTGTGGGTGAATTTCCTACACAAATCATTCAAGACTTCTGCCAGGCAACTGACATTGAAATTAAACATCCTGCAGCATGTTCAAACTCATAATGGGTTAGCAGAGTCTCTGGTAAAGATACTCCAATGGATTTCACGTCCATTGTAAAATCGTAGTTGCCTATTGATGTTTAGGGACCATCACACTGCATTCCGCATCGCTTATCACGATACGGCCAGCTTGTTGCCATATCTTATTGCTGATGCTGCTTGCTTATGGTTTACCACCAAGTCTTGATAAATGTGAATTTAATGAGCAAAATCTCATTGAAATAGGCACGCAGTCTAAGGAAGCCTGAAGCTTCTGAGACCATATCATGGGACATAAAAGTACTCATCTCGTTATGATCCGCATACTTTTTCTGTGTGAAGTTGAGATCCAGAAGATCCTTCACATTCAGACTAAAGTAAATCAATTGACGGATAAATTTGCGGACAACCAGAAGATTGTTCGTTCACACGTCCCTGTTGCCAACACGCCAGCTAGGATTGACATTCCCAAAGATGTATGCAATCCACCGGCAGCAGAATTGGCTTTACCTCAATTGAAAAGGGGACGCCTGCCAGGTTCACAATATAAAATTCCTCAAAAGAGGAAGATTCCTGGATATATCAAAATGATCCAACCACAGGATGCTGAGCTCAGACCAGCAACCTCTCCCCTCCTAATTTCCCCTGCAGAGGAAACAACAGGAGAAACATCATTATTTTACGTACGTACTGGAGAGGTACTGGATAGATATAGCACAGTCGTCGACGACGGTTTTGCTTTCGCTATTGTCGTTCACGTCGCTGAATACGACGATGACGTCTACCCACTTTTCTATAGCGTAAACGCATAGAATGGCCAAAGTGGGACGAGGCAATAAGAGTAGAGCTGGACTCACTCTTGAAAAGCAAAGTCTTTGGACCAGTAGTCCATACACCTGAATGTGTAAATACCTGTGGAATATAATTCGGATTTCATAAAGACATTGAAATGAAGGAAATGTGATCATTTTCCTACTACGCCTACACTTCTCTGAAAAAACCAATACATGCAGCTCATGGACGTTGTGACTGCATATTTATACGGCAATATAGATATAGAGATCTATATAAAACTTCCAGAAGGGTATACTCTACCCCCAGAGATGAAAGAGAGACGTAAAAACGTCTTCTCCATAAAGGCTACAAAGATCATTAGTTGATCTTAAGCAAAATTCTGCCTGGGTATCTTTTTCGAAAGATCGTTGACAGAATTTGTGATATTCCCCGTATATGTGGTCGACTTAAAGCTGATAGGATCTCCTGCAGAGACCATTTAGACATCAGATAACTTTAAGCATACCTTGGAAATGAAAAACCTATGTATAACAAGGTATTATCTCGGCTTATATATTTAACACCTTAGTGGTGGAACCCTTTAATATCCTTCATACACCTGGAGTTTATGAAGAATGATGTCCACTTGCATCCTATTAAAAATGGATGCTTATTTATGACACCTTCCAGTAACTGGAAGAGGGGGAGGACATCCTAGGTCCCGAAGAGCCTAGCTCTCCTGAAGAGCCTAGCTCTAGTGTACTTGTTACACTTCTTTATCTGGCCAACTGCACGTGTCTTTGATAGAACGTCTGTAGCAAAGTTGTTAACCAGATATAGTGTTGCCCTGGAGAGCACCACTAGACCAAGGATAAGCTGCTTCTGCGCAACTTCCAAGGGTCATGGAATATATATCGCATATGCAGGTTTAAATATCATCGCGATGACTAAAACACAAAAGGCCGTCCACCTCCCAAATATCTACACATCATCCTCCAATGTCTACATCTTCTGAGAAGCTCATCATCCAAGAAGCAAGTATTTTAAACGCTCAGCCAGGTCCAGCAGTACCTTGCAGGCACACAGAAGACTGATTCAAAGAATACTTTAGTGGAGTCGTCTACCAACTTCGAAGAGTATTCCACTCCAGAGCGCCACTACTTTCCAATAGCCGCTAGATGAATAAACTTGTATAGATAAGTGATGACTGTATTTGCTTTCAGAACATGATGGATGTATAGACAAATAGGAGATGATTGTATAGATACATAGGAAATCTGCAAGCCTGAAGCTTGTACAGATCAGGGGGAGTCCCTCAATAGTTGTACTCTTTTCCCTTAAGCTGCTGGTTTTTCCCACTGGGTTTTCCACAGCTAAGGTTTTAACGAGGCAACCACAGTGGCTCTGGATCCAGAAGTATCCACCCCATTAGCATACTGAATCCTGAAGTATTCATATGCTTAAACCAAGGTAATGGAGAGATGAGGGGGAGTGTTGTGAGTTGAGAGAGGCTTTTGGCCTCCCTCCCCTCATCATCTCACCATTTACTCCCCACTAACTTAGTGGGGAGTCACTTGGACTTCAAAGGTGAATGAATATATAGCGAGACATGGCTTATGCCATGGCTACTCTTGATTTTAGAGATTAGTTTACACACTTCTTCCAATCTATTTCTCAACACTCTATAATTTTTTATAAAAAATTGTTTAAATTTTGAGTTGGATTTTAGTATACCTACCTAATAGTTCCTCCATTTTAAGATAGTTTAGGGTAAAAAAACAAAATATAAGAAGATTTTGATGAATGTGTAAAGCTTAAAGGAGAGAATAAGTTAAAAACATGGATAATGTAAGACTGTTTTCATAAATTATCTATCAACAAGAATAATAAGAAACAACAATGAATGGACCTGAACACTTCCCGTAGGAAATATCTAGGGAATGTCAACCGCCGCGCGCCAGTGAGACGAGGCCAAAAGATGCAAATATTTATGCGTTTACACAAAGTATGATTAATGGAATTCAAAAGGACAGTTACATTTTGAATTTTATTAAGCTTGTCCCATCGAATTCTCCCAACTAAATCCTCTCCTTCATTCCCCAAAAAAAAACACCCCTTTCCATGAACAGCCATTATTACTCTTTGATTTTATTCTCAAGTGGGATTGTGTAATTTGACTATCATCCCGCGCTTTGTGAGTCCCCAAACATGTATATATTCTGCTTACTCGCAACTTGAGCGAACTGCTGTAGTCTTCTTCTAGGGTCGATCGAGATATACTGCTTGCACATTGCATCAATCGATGGCGGAAGAAGGCAAGTGGCCGGCGATTGGGATCGACCTTGGCACTACCTACTCTTGCGTCGGAGTATGGCAGAACGAACGGGTGGAAATCATCGCCAACGACCAGGGGAACCGCACGACGCCGTCCTATGTGGCGTTCACCGACACCGAGCGACTCATCGGCGACGCAGCCAGAAACCAGGTGGCCATGAACCCCTCCAACACCATCTTCGGTGAGCTCCCTTGATCTCTGCCTTAATGTCAGTAAAGCAGCTCAATATGCAAGGCTATATGAGCTTCAGAAATGATTGAAGTCATTGGCTAGCATCATCGAGGGTAGCTAACAATATTAGTGAGCACCAACAAGCTAAGAAGATAGATGTGTGTGGTTACGGCTAATAATAATAATCCACTTTTGCCAACTCCATGTCTACCTCTATCAATATAACCTTATTATTGTAGTAAATTTGTAGGTACTATGTATCACTTTGTCATGTAGTTATGGTAGTGCTTCTGCCAATGGATTTTCTCTATGCAATATTTCGTGGGCAGCAATCATCCAGTAACATCCTTCGTCAAAAATCGTATCGCCCTCTACGATGCTGCCAACGGACTCTCCCTCGTGGAGTTTTTTGTTTCCCCTGTGTGAAAGTAACCGTCCACAGATTTCGGGCTTTCAGCCCTGGAATTGTCGGCGTATGAAAGCCATGTACCTAGTAGTGAGCTTGTCTTCAATTTTAGATTTTTGTGGAATAACCGTAGTAATTGCTTGGACGAATTAGAGTAAATGGTTATGTATTAATCTTCTACCAGATGCAGCCAATTTGGTCATATGGCCAAAAATTAAGCAGAAACATTGTGCTTTTAAAGATGGTAGGGATTCATTAATGGTGCCATTCGATTTTGTCACTAAGTAGACATAAATTGCAGTAATGTATTTGCAGAGATTTTAAAATTAAGGTTTTTTTTTGCTTTGGGTTTGATAAGTTGCATGTCAAGCATACAGGTAAACATTGCTTTTTGCATGATTACTTGGTTTGTTATCGGACATCTATGCTATTGATTCTTTTTATTTTTATTATTGGCTGAATATTCAAAGTTTAGCCTTTTCTATAATCTGTTTCAGATGCAAAGCGTTTGATAGGCCGAAGATTTAGTGACTCTTATGTCCAGAGCGACATCATGCTTTGGCCATTTAGTGTGATCTCTGGCCCTGAGGAGAAGCCCATGATTGTTGTGCAGTACAAGGGAGAGGAAAAGCAATTTAGCGCAGAGGAGATTTCATCTATGGTGCTGATGAAGATGCGTGAAACTGCAGAGGCTTTCCTAGGGACCGCCGTCACGAATGCTGTCGTCACTGTCCCTGCCTATTTCAATGACTCTCAGCGCCAAGCAACCAAGGACGCTGGCCAAATTGCCGGCCTTAATGTCATGCGCATTATCAACGAGCCTACAGCAGCTGCTATTGCTTATGGTCTTGACAAAAAGGAAGCCATCGTTGGTGCTAGGAACATCCTCATCTTTGACCTCGGCGGTGGCACCTTTGATATATCTTTGCTTACCATGGATAACACCGTCTTTGAGGTGAAGGCAATGGCTGGAGACACTCATCTTGGCGGAGAGGACTTTGACAATAGGATGTTGAACCACTTTGTTAATGAGTTCAAGAGGAAGTTCAATAAAGACCCCAGCGGAAATGCCAGGGCCCTCAGGAGACTAAGGACGGCCTGTGAAAGGGCGAAGCGGACGCTTTCCTCCACATCTCAGACCTCGATCGAGGTTGATTCCCTGTATGAGGGCATTGACTTCTACATGACCGTTAATCGTGCTAGGTTTCAGGAGCTGAACGTGGATCTATTCACGAAGTGTATGGAGTGCGTGGAGAAGTGCCTGAAGGATGCTGCGATGGACAAGAGCTCTGTTCATGATGTTGTCCTTGTAGGCGGATCGACAAGGATTCCCAAGGTCCAGCAGATGCTGCAGGATTTCTTTGATGGGAAGGAACTGTGCAAGAGCATTAATCCTGACGAGGCCGTTGCTGTTGGTGCTGCTGTCCAAGCCGCTAGCTTGAGCGGCCATAAAGATCAGAAAGCCCCACAGCTGCTGTTAATGGATGTCACTCCTCTGTCTCTTGGTACGGATGTCCGTGGGGGTCTTATGTCTGTCATAATCCCAAGGAATACCCCAATTCCAACCAAAATGCAGCGGAACTACTCGACCCAGGGGGACAACCAAACAAGGGTTCGGATCCAGGTATTTGAGGGTGAAAGGAAAATGACCGAGGATAATAATTTCCTAGGGGAGTTTGAACTTGATGGTATCCCTCCTGCTCCCAAGGGTGTTGCCAAGATGATTGTATGCTTTGAGATAGATGCCGATGGCATCTTGAATGTCTCTGCAGAGGAAAAGACAGGTAGGCAGAAAAAAACGATCACCATCAGCAACGATAAGGGGAGGTTGACTACGGAGGAGATTGAAAGGATGGTCCGTGAGGCGAAGAAGTATAAAGCAGAAGATGAAGCGAACAAGAAAAGGGTGGCGGCTAAGAATGCAATGGAGGGTTATATGTACGACATGAAGAATGGTATCAAGAAGATCGAGTGTGTTATAAAGCAGGCAGCCCAGTGGCTGGATGACAACCCGATGGCTGAGGCTGATGCTTTGGAGGAGAAGATGCAGCAGCTGAAGGGAATGTGGAATTCTATCTCATAGCCTAGCATGAGATGAACAAGTCTCATCCATTTCAGATTTTCTGACATATCTGGCCTTTGGTGATGATACATGTTACCCTTTGGCTGTCTGGTGTGGTTACTAAAATATTGTATTTTGATGTATTAAACCGCACCAGTGGATATTTAATTATCAACTTTTTTGTCCAGTTGAACTGCTTCCAACTTATGCTGCCATTATTTATGATGATACATGCATGTGGTGCATTAGTCATTACAGGTATAAATGGTCCGGTTCTTTAATATGATGCTTCAGTTTAGTACGATGCATGTGCTGCCATGGTTTCTTTGATGCAATTGTCGGAGAAGTGAAGTCTGATTCGGATTTTGTGGGTCATTCTTGCAGAGTCATACCTTTGTAGAGTTGAGGACTCTTTGGATGTCTGTCCGGTTAGCAGGCAGTGTGTGGGCCGCTGCCTATGCGAGAGATTGATGGCGGATCGCCGAAAGATAAACTGGCAATATTTGCCAAAACTGGTTACAAATTAGATTTCATGTATTTATGTGGGATATATCTCTTATAATTTATAGCTTCTCATATATGGTTAAAAAAAACCTTAATTCAGTGATCGTGGACGTATGCAATATTTGCCAAAACACTAATTTTTCTGTTTGTGTGCAATCTCTGTTTTCTATCCTTCTTTTTTGCTTGATGTGTTCATATGACAGCAACCATATTTGGTTCTTTTGGGTACAGTTCATATTCTTTTGTTCCCAGCCCTCTGATTTTGTTGCATATTTATATCTTGAGCACTAGACGAATTTATTCTTATATATGTTTTGTATACATTTAATTTCTTGGCATTTTCAATTGCCATGATATAGAGGTAATGTCTCAATCTATACAAGTGTTCTCCAAAAATAAGTCTACTTCTTTTGAGTTCTCAGGTGCAACGAAGGCAGAAAGGTCACCTGTTAAACACGTGTATTAAAATTTAAAGCAAACATTTTTTGGACATTTATCGTGTTATTTTTATTCATTTTCATATAGAACTTGCACCTCAGAAATGAGGTGCATAGTACTTGTCTTTTTCCAAAAATAGTAAACATTTCCCAACAGATTGTCTAATCATCATCTATTTCTTCCAAATTTTGCAAAATATTGCAGAGTTTTATATGCACCTCATTTTTGAGGTGCATTTAGCAATGTTCTTCATATATGAGGGATGTATTGAGGTTCAATCATGTAAGCAGTAATATTATACTTTTTTGGGGCATGCGTAATGCATGAGAGATAACATCATTAATCTTCCAACTTCATTTGCTTGTTTTGATCAATAACTTTTTAGTTTTTCCCATGCCATTTAATACATATATTTTCCAAGAGAGCTCTGATCAAAGTCATGTGTCTGCAACCTAGATAAGCTTACGCCCAAGGGCGGAGCTATGTAGGGGCTTAGGTGGGCTATAGCCCGGGTAAGTATTTGAATAAGCACAATATTCTCTTCTACAACCTCTAGAGGTAGCCTAGTTGGTAGAGCATTTATTCTTGAAGATGGAAGTCAAGGTTTCGATTCTTGGCAGGTCCAATTGTTGTGGTATCACATTCATTTTTTCTTCTATTTAGAAAAACTTGATAAATAATTCTCTTTTATTTTTTCAAAAAGATCCAGATATGAAGATCTTAACAAAGGCAGAAATGAAGCTCCATCCAAAAAAAATTCTCCTTCATTTTTGTGGTGATATGAAGATCCATATAGCCAAAAAGATCCAGAAACGAAGCATATTAACAACAAGAAAAGAAAATGCAAGAATCCTTGTCACCACAAAAATCTCCTCTTTTTTGAATAAAATGTCTCTAAAAGGCTTGTCCGCTAACTGTCAAAATCCAATATCCCAAACCTAATTTGCATACTTTTTGTATTTGGTCGGTAGCCCAAGGCAGAAAAAATTCCTGGCTCCGCCCTTGCTTACGCCTCCTACATTCACCCAGTCAAGGGGGTGCAACACATGGCAGCAAGCTTCAAAATTCAATCATCCCTTTTCAATTTTTGTCCACCATCTCCTTAGTTGTGCAAGCTCCATCAAACATTTGTATGTTACATTTTTGTTAAACTTCTATCAGTACAAGATCTCTATTTCCCATTCAATATTAGACCCAAACTAAGAAGTGTTGCACCCCCTTGACTGGGTGAATGTACATCACACCACCTACAATGGTTGAAAAATCTTTGTATCTTTGGATGATCATCTTCTATTGTGTTGTAAGTGTTAGCTAGTATGAAGTGTTATTTTTCACTATTTGACAAGCAAGATTTCGACTATTTTTTGGATCTGGGTATTTCTCTACATTACATCAGAGCTATAAGGGCGGTAATCGTGTTTGCTAAATTAGTGAAAACTAGCGACGCACTGACGATGGAATTCAACGGATGTTGTGGTAAATTCAACCACAAGATGTGGAGGACAATCATGGAATCTTATGTCAAATAAAAAAAATTAACTAAAACCTAGATCCAATTTTTTATTCTACTTACTTAGGCTAAGTTGAATAAAATTAATCATGACTAAATTAAGTTATTATTAAATTGAAACTAATCAATTAATTAGAACTTAGCCCAAAATTTTAAAGATCAAAATTAAAGAAAAAGCCCACTTTAAGACATACGATTTTGAGGTAAAAGGCTAATAAAAAGTGGCTTCTTCTCAAAAATAACACACTTGTTATGAGTGAGGGAGGCTTTTGGCCTCCACACCTCTCTATCCCTCCATTACTCCCCACTACTTAGTAGTGGGGACCCTTGGTATACCATTGATATGAAGATATAGAGGACCATGGCTATGAGCCATGGTGACTCTTTCTTTGACTTTATTCAACACTGTTAGGGTTGAATTTCTGCTAATATTTGTTGGCATTAGTGGCACTATAGCTGGAGAGCTCAGTTTGCGGAATCAGAATTGTTTTTGGGCAGTTTGAGCAGTAATTCTGAACATAATGTCGTTCAACGTAATGTTCAACATTCAAGGTCTGGAATTCTGGTTCGTATGCAGAAACGCTGTTTTGGTCTGCAGATCTGTCTTGCGGATTCAGATCTGATTTACTGCCTAGAATATCGGGGATTCCTGAATATGGTTGTGGAATATCTGCATGCGGGATATTTGGAAAGCCCTTCCTAAATCAGTTGCTAAATTGAAGGGGTGTTAGGTTGAAATAGAAAGTGAATATTTCGCAGATTTGTTGGTTGGAAAGATTGATTGCTGCAGATCTTTTTATAGTAGCTTCAACCTATTCTGGTATAGGTAACTGTGATTGAGGAATCGCTGGAGATATATTTGGAAGCTATTATTCTCTTGTTATTATTGTTGATTCGGTTGGAGAGAATCTCGCCCACTTATTGTTGTTGCTATTTTTAGAAGATTTGGTTGAATCATTTCCTATCTTGGTTCAGTTAATTGTGTGTGAGCTGGAGATATATTTGGAAGCTATTTATCTCTCGGAATTGATTATTTGTTAGAGAGATTTTCGCCCACAAATATTGGTTGGAAGATCTTGTTGAAGATGTTGCGGAACAACTTGTCCGAAGTGATTCCTTAATTTGTGGGGAGCCGATTCTGCACGTGATTTTGATCGAGCAACCTTCCATATCTACTCCGTCATTGAGGGGGAGCAGTGATTGAAGGGAGTGTGGTTTTGCGGCTAGGGAAGAAATTTTTACGAAAGTTTCGAAGAACTTCGGGAGGAGGCCGACGGTTACGCACGTAGGGATCAAGGGAGTTGATCTAGTCGGTTGTGCAAGGGGGGCTTGCCGAGAATACTCCATGGGTTGGTAGAGACCACCCATCACGGTTTGTATTGAGGGGGAGGTTGTTCCTCCTAATAGAATCGTGATAATTAGTGATTGTACTCATTGATTATTTTAGTGGAGTATTCTGATTTTCTAGGCGTGGCCCCACTGATGTAGGTATGCGCATCGAACTGCGTTACCAAGTTTTGGTTGTCGTTGCTTGATTCTTGTGTTTTATCTTTGTGTTTATTTGATTATTCCTACGTACTAAAATCACAATTGGTATCAGAGCAGGTCACCCGTGTTCCTTTGTTATCAAAGCTGGCGTGATCTTTAATTTCAGTACTTGAATCATGGCTACACGAGAAGGTGTCTCCGTTGTTCGTCCTCCATTGCTCATTGGTACAAATTACACTTACTGGAAGTCTCGGATGCGTGTATTCATTAAGGCCATTGATGAGAAGGCCTGGATCGCTGTAAGTGAACGATGGACACCGCCAACCGAAATTGACGAAGATGGAGAAGAACACCTCAAGTCGGCAAGAGACTGGAGTCGGATTGAAGAACATGCGGCATTGTGCAATTCTAAAGCAATTAATGCTATTTTTTCCGCTGTCGACAAAGAGCAATTCAAATTAATCTCTACATGTGAGTATGCAAAGAAAGCGTGGGATATATTGCAGAATATTCATGAAGGAACCAGTACGGTTGTCACGCCCCGCTTCCCATTACTTGGGAGTGAGGACGTGAACGGGCCCGCTTGGGCTGGAGCGGTGAAGCCCCAACCCAATAAGCGTCTGTGTATGACTACTTGTCAGGTTCTTGCTTGCGAACAATCAGAACAACACAAATATGGTGTCATCATTAAAACTTTGACTTCCAGATTACATGTACACAAAAGAATTAAAGGCCTAGCATGGCCATTACAAATAGTTACAAAGAATTTAAAGTACACCTGAATGAAATACAACAACAAATAGTAAACTTCTAGCAAGCTGCGATGTGTCTGTCGTCTTCAGCAGTGAATCTCGTGCTCCTGATAATCCTTGGTCACCTTCTTCAATCTCCAAGTGAACTTCACTGTGAACTCTGCTCAAAACCTAACGTATATTTCACAGACAAGGAAATATACGTCAGCGAGGGTCGCTCGGCAAGATTTAAAACGTTAATAATAAGATGACCCTCGGCAAGATTTAAAAACGTTACAAAGCTTTAGGAGATGAGGGGCACAACATGATTTCAACAAGGGGGAGGTGACGTATGTGGGCGGTTGGGTGAATCGTGAGTGATAAAATCCCATGCGTGGGATTCTGCGGGCAAAATATCCGCAAGATCGGTGACGTGGGGGCCTCGATGGCTGTTGGAGGGTGACGTGGGGTAGGATTGTTGAGATAAGAGTTTTGATTTGAATTATCAATAGGCTTAGATGAAAACAGTTATCCAAAAAAATGATTTGATTTGATATAATAATAATAATCAGAACATGCGAATAGTTGTAGTTCAGCTAAGGATTTGATTTATAATCAAAACAAACTAAACCTACTGATAACAGAATGAATAACATTTAGCTTTCAAAAAAACGTGCAGGCCTTAAATTTTAATTAGGAAAAATATTTTATAAATCAGTAAAGAGATAAGCAATTGGTCCCTCGACGTCCAAAAATTGTAAAGAAACTACAGGAGCGATTGTGCCTCCGAGAGGGTCATGAATACGGAGTCCGGTCGCAGGTACGAGTCAAGGAAGTAGTGATAAAAATCGGAGAGCAAACATAAACACGATTCAGTATAACAAGGAGATTCATACGAAATTACGTATAGCCGGAATGTGGTCGTTACATCCTACCCACCTTAAGAAAAATTCCGCCCTCGGAATTTCTTTAGCCAGATAATGATCAAGGAACACTAATAGACGAAGTAGTACTAGCATAAAGGTGATAACACAACTTCAAGAAAGCAAGAGATATATAGGTGCACGTAAACTTATGAACTGAAAAGGTCTAAGATCGAAATAATTACAAATCAAACAACACCTAAGATATAACAAAGCAAGATAGACGATATAGTGATAGTAAAAGTAAAAGATACATCTAAGAAGCGACAAGCAAAGATAAGCACATGATATGAATTATTAAGTGCGAAGATAGGTCAGGGTCCAACGTCATCGTTCACCACTGGCTCGTCGTCCTTAACTTCCTCAGCGATCATAGAGTAATTTTGGCGCCGACTATGTTTGGGATTGGCCTGTTGAGGAACTTGACGCTGAGGGGCTAGAGATGGTCCCTATTGGGTCGCAGAATTGCTAGCGCGACGAGAGTAGTTCCTGTAACGACCACTTTTCGTTGTACTTTGTTTGTGCACGTGCTTTTGACCGTGCACGTGTTTATTTTAGACTTCATTGTTTGTGAACACTTTTGTGTGATATGCCTTTGTGAACGTCTCTGAGAGTATTAAATAGTGGCACTATTTTGGAACGACGTTTCTCGAGTCGTTTTCCCACAATTTAATCTTATTCGATGAGACGTGACGATTTTCACTTTTGACAGGAGACGTTTCTATTTTTAGTTTCGTCCCCCGTCGTCGAAATTGTGATCCGTCTTCTCTGTTTAGTTTCTCTCGTCCGTGCGGTCACCCCAGTATTTATTTTACAATTTTTGGGCTTCGTTTGACCTACTTTCACTGTTTGGCCCAACCTATTATTTTCTTAACCCTAGTTTCACCTAGCTTAATTCATAATAAATCCTTAATGATAATAAATTTCCCTAGTTTTTGACTTGGTCTTTTCCCCACATTGGCCGAACACCAGCTTGAGAGAAAGAGAGTGGTTGGTAGTTTACATAACAATTCTATTATATATATAACTCTAGCTAACCTAGGCCTAGGAGCCCATGTGACTGCACCCCTCTCATATATTCAAAAGCCTAGGGCCTATTTAGTTTCCCAGCAACCCAAAGCCTAGGCCATCACGTGATGCTAAAAACCCCAAGCCATCAAGCCAGCACATCACCCTATTTCAAAGAGAAACCCTAGGCCTTTGTTTCACAGCACGCAAGGTCTTTTGCAACTCGCGATTTCTCACAGCGCCGCCGCCCTAGGCTTGTTTCATCCGCAACTCCCGAGCGCAGCATACATCTTCGCCCACGCTTACATCCTCTCGCAGCCCTGTCATCGCTTGCTCGCGGCCCTCTCCAGGCGCTGCTGCAGCGTGCAGCAGCATGCGGCAGCTCGCAGCGCCGCTCCGGCGTGGCAGCAGCGCTGCCAAGCGCCGTCAACGGAGACTGCAGGCGACGCCCGCACGACGAGACCCCCGTCTACCCGTTCTCGGCGCCTTCCCCCGGAGATCGCCGGTGACAGCGCCTCCAAGCGCAGATCACGACGCCGGCCTCCCCCACGGCGTTCCCTGATCCCAGAGGCCTTCCTCCGGCGCCGACAGCCTCGCAGATCCCCTCCGGCCATCTATGCCGCCGGAAACCCCAAAGACAGCCTGCACGCCCCATTGCCGCATCCTCTCTTCTTTCGACAAGCTCCGGCATGCTCCTTCCCGTTGCTCCGGGATGCCTCCGACCACGGGTTGCCGTCGACTTCCAACCGCCATCACCTGCAAGCATGGGCAGCGTGACAACGTTAATGGAGTATCCGTCTTCCTATACCGTACACAATACCGGAATCCAACCCCTGACGTCGCTACCCGACGTCAGAATAGCTCTCGCGTTGTGTTGGGGTAAGTCTCTCTCCGTAGGAACCCCAATCTTGCCTGTTAATCAACCTAAAACTTGTAGTCTTTGATCGTTGTAACTCACTAATTGAAGATAATGAATACGGGACTGTAGGCTGATTGTTGGACCGAGCGTGGGAGCTCTGGTCATTGTGAATCTGTGATCGGACATTGAAGATTGTGATACCAGCACGTATTTCAGGCAAGTGAAACTTGCAACTTAGGGTTTTAGGCCATGTCTTAGGCCATTTGCTTGTAGTAGCGTAAAAGAGACTAGACGGTGAAATGATAGCCGCCTAGACGCCTATTTGATTTAGTTTGACAACGAAACTAGATACGTCACCTCAATTGATCTAGCTTGACAACGAAGCTAGATCCAACCCTTTTAACTTGTTGTTCATGCATATTAAACTGCCATATTTAATTCCTTATCTGTACGCCTTACTACATGCCATGCCATCCATGTTGAATGTCACATTTGTAGCACACGCTACAATACTTGTGTTTCCTGGCCCGTGTTCCAGAAGCGGGCCATGTGTTGGTTGATAGCCAATGCCCGACCTACTAGTTTCTGGCTAGGCACCCACTTTTCGTGGGCATAACCCTATGCCATACGTGTCAATACACTTCCTGGCTTGTGTACCAGAAGCGAGCATTCCGTGTTCGGGGGTAATGCCCTGGCTCGATATCCGTGTTAAGCACATTTCCTGGCTCGTGTTCCAGAAGAGAGCATTCCGTGTTCGGGGGTAATGCCCTGGCTCGACACACGTGGGAGGGGTAGAGATAAACGGTCACTTGAGCTTAGGAGTTGGCCTGATCAGCCACTCTAGCCAACAGGCGGAATCTCTTTGCACGACGTGTTTACTTGACGTGATTTACTTGACTTGTACTTGAACACAGCCTGCGGGCAATAGGGCACTCACCTGTGTGTGAGTGATCCCTTGTACTTGTCACTTGACAATACCTACCACTTGTTACTTGCTACTTGTACTTCACTTGTTACTTCCATTCCATACTTGCCACGCATCATGCTATAACTGCTAGGTTGTTAGTTTACATTACTTTCAGTTTCCTTGCCCAAGTCTTTTTAGACTTGCTGACATGTGCCCCTTCTCTCTTTGGGTGTCGCATGTTAGTTGCCGAGCCAGAGATTGTTGTTGAGGGCGACGAGTTCGTGGAGTTCGTGCCCTATTCTGTTGTTTGTCGAGGAGTTTGAGATTTCGGTGATCTTTCTTAGGATCTTGCTGTTTCCTTTCGTTTTAGGATTCATGTTAGTTGTCGGTGCGTGGCACCTTTTGTTTGTACTTTGTACTTTTGTTGGCCATGTTTGGGCCCTTAGATTCTTTTCTTTTTAAGCCTGGTGGCTTTTTCTGTGATGTTGGAATTCAATATGATGGATGTTCTGAGATTGTCTTTTGTCTCATTTCCTTTATTATTATCTTTGTTTCGTATCGCGTTGCAAGGACTTGCAAACTTATTGTTGATTGACGCTTATCGTGCTTGGAGCTTGCAGCTTCAAGTCTGAGCGGACCTTCTCACGCTTCGCCTCCACATTTTTGGGAAGCGGGGCGTGACAGGTTTTGTTGGTGGCCCATGCAGGTCTCGTCTTGCAATTGCAAATTAACGGAACAACGATAATAACTATGGAATGTCCATTAAATAAATTGCAACATCCGAGGCTATAGCCTTGAGTCTAGTAGTTTTCCTATGTCACCAGGTGGTAGGAAGGCTTAGTTAGACGTCTGTGCTTGCTAGTTAGAGACCCCTGATTGTTAGTTAGACATCCTGCTAGGAATTGATTTGATCGTCGTAGGAGTTACCTTAGTGGTTCCTGTCTAGCTTTGACTAGGATAGACTTCTAGAATTCTTTGGTCGTTCGCTTGGGTTCATCGATTTCGGACCAAGCTGAACTCATTTCATTGCTGTCTAGCCCTTAGAAAGTCTTAGCGCTTAGTTCCCTAATCTTTAGTTGGTTGATCGTAGGAGTTTCCCGTAGATTTTCCTAAGTCATGCTCTAGGCGTATTTATGCTTTGATCATCCGACCAAATCCCTTGCCTTGATTCCCATGACCACCACGTTTCGATAATCGTTGATCCTTCGAATGTCCCCGTTCGCAAAGCTTAATTTCTTCTAAAGTTATTTTTCGATTTCCCCTATTGAAGTTTTCGCTAAGTTTAAATTTTGTTTTAAACCCGTTACGTATATACTTAAATTTCTCACTTTTCGATTGAGTCAAGATTCCTTGTAGATTCGGAGCCTAATGGTTGTAATTATAATTGCTATCTCGTAACCATTTTCTAATCTATATTTTCACATTTCGGTTTAAGGACTCTGTTACTATTTTGAAAAAAATTCGACATACCATTTTTCTAACTATGAGATCCATTTTAATCGCATAGCATACACACTTTAAAATCTCTTCCAAGATAAATAGAACTTCAATTATTTTCATATATCAGTACTAGGTTCATTGTACTCGTACTTTAAGATCTTGTATAAATCAGTGTTTGGCAAATCCGGGTCCCTCTAAAAAGTATTTTAAATGTTATTTATTTGGAATTTTCTCTTCAGTTTTAAAACTTGGAAGCATTTAGCATGGGCCTAAATTTTCACACTATGGTTGATCGGATTTCATTCTTTGAATTTCGAAATTTTGCCGGAATATTATATTAAGCTACTGCCGTATAATGTTTACAAACCTCTCCGTTGCAAATCTTGAATTTTCCGAAAGTATCTTTTCGACTTCCTTTTTTCTAAGTTTAAATTTGTTCGGAACTTTAATATATATATACTTATACCTCATACCCTTTCGTTGACTTAAACTTATTTTTGAATTTCGAAAGTTTTAACGAGATTTGATTATTGTTTTATAATGTTTTTCCAGCCTTTACTTTCATACCTATTTAAATATCTCGTCCATTTTCATATATCAATTTAAATTCTGAGCTTACTAATTTTTCCCAAATTCGATTTATAAAGTTTTTCCTTTCTTATTTATGCCGTTCAAATGATTCGTCACGCTCCCTTAATATACCTTCCAAGTCACACATGATTTCGGCTTTCAACAAACCAAGGATATGTTCAACATTTTCTCTATTACAATTTTTGGAAGAATTACGTTTTCGTAACCATTTTCTGATCTAGACCTTCCATAATTTGGTTTTAAAGCTTATTACGAATTTTGATAAACCTACTACTAAGTTTTCCGTTCACCATACATGCTTTTAGAATAATTTCTAAACTAAATTGAATTTCGAATATTTTCATATATCCATGCTAGGCTCATTAGCCCGTATGTTAAGAGCTTGTGTAAACCGATTTCTTTTGGCAAATCCTGGTTACACTAAAAGGTAGTTTCAATATTGATTATTTAAGCTTTTCCTGGCTTAAAGACTTTGAAAGTATTTAGCACGAGTTTAAAATTCTTTCGTTAATTTAATTTCGTTTCAAACCTTTGCCAACATTATTAAATCACCGCCATATAATATTTTCTAAAACTACGTCCTTAATGTTCGTATGAACGCTTTACTTCCTTTCATAATGATTTCCGTTAAGCCAATAAATCTTTTCCTCTGACTATGTGTTTTCAACTCAACCTTATTTCGAACAACTTATTCTATCGATCTTCAAATATCGTTTTTACGGAGGAGAACTCCAACTTTTCAAATATGACCATTTTATACCTTTAATGTTTTGACTTATACCATTCACGTCCTATTTCCGATAACCTTGAGGGTAATATTTACATCTTTCTTCCCCACCTACACATCCACAATTGTATCTCAGTTTCACTTGATCTACTTACCTCCTTGTCCTCGCCCTACCTGAACCCATTTTTTTACGATCTTGTTTCGTTGCGCCATCTAATCTTGGTTTCCTTCCTTCTGCTTGGTTATCCCACTAGTGTTTGCTGTTGTTTACGTCACGCCAGTTTAGTAGTGGGTCCTTGGACTTTGGGTGATGTCATCGTAGTGCATGTACCTAAATTGAGTATGTAGGCTGGAATGAGTGTACCCCCATATAGCATGATAATGTTTGCCTATTGTGTGATATATATATATATATGGTAGTAGAAATATAATTTTGATTTGGTATTGCTTGCTTTTATGGATGTTGTGTGAGTGTACTCCATGAGGTATACACGGCTATTGCATATCTTAACTAATGGATGAAGTAAGTGTATTGGTGTGCCAATTATAGATGGATGTATATGGTATGAATATATGATACATGTATGTGACTATACGATGACTGTATTTATTAGGGAGAGTATTGTAATTATAGATGTGCTAATGTTTGTAATAATATCATGGTATACGAGGTGATTGAAATATGCGATATTACCTGATTAGATATTAAGGGTGTTGTCATTTAGATATGTATGTGGTTATGTTGGTAGACGCGTATGCATTAGATAGTATTGGCATATGTATGGATGTTATGTTATGTATATGGAATTATTCTGCTATGATTTTGAGTCTCACTCAAGCTTGAGTGGGTATACTTTATGTACGTTGGTGTATTTGTATGTGGTTGGTGTATAGTGATGGATGATGTATGTATAATGTTTGGATTGTTTGTGTCCGGTTGTGTTACGCACATGATTGTGGGTCACTAACCAGTATATAGCTATAGGTGTTGGTCTTGTGGTATAAATATTTACTAAGGACTTGCCCGTGTGATCGTATGTGTGCTAGCTAAACTAAGCGTGTCAATGTACTGAGTTTGTAATTGTATGATTGGTATACATGGATGAAATGTTAGCGTGTATGGGTGTGCACCATGCACGGGTAAGTATGTGCCTAGTTATAAGTTTTGATGACTATGGTATATGTGGCGTGTCGTAAATACAGTTATAGGACCGTATGTGATGAAAATATATGGTGAACTATTTGCATGCATTTGAATGACTATATATATTATGAAACTATAGTAGTGGTGAATGTATATTAAAATTAGTGAAGCTTGATTTAAAATGGTATGGTGTGACTACATGTGTTGAGATGTTTGGTATTGGATGAATATTAGGGAGTTGTATACCCATGTTTTGTTTGCGTATAGGTAGTTACCTATACGTAGAACAACGATTGTATTTGCTAGAGAAGGATTATACTTATATGAGTATCTGAAATATTGTTTCGTGCTAGGAAAGTAGTAGTTATATAAGGGATGTATGCTTATATATACGATTGAAATATGTGTATGAGGTTGACCGACTATAATGGGTATAGGTGTATGACGTACGTAAATATATACACGTGTTGGTAGTGTTAATGTTTGACTACCTAATGCATATATAAGCACTTGTAATAACTATACCTGGTTTGAATTATAATGTGACATGATTGGGGTAGTTACTAGAACGACTAGATATGTTAGAAAGTCCGAGGACAGACTTTATTCTAAGGTGGTGAGGATGTAACGACCACTTTTCGTTGTACTTTGTTCGTGCACGTGCTTTTGACCGTGCACGTGTTTATTTTAGACTTCATTGTTTGTGAACACTTTTGTGTGATATGCCTTTGTGAACGTCTCTGAGAGTATTAAATAGTGGCACTATTTTGGAACGACGTTTCTCGAGTCGTTTTCCCACAATTTAATCTTATTCGATGAGACGTGACGATTTTCACTTTTGACAGGAGACGTTTCTATTTTTAGTTTCGTCCCCCGTCGTCGAAATTGTGATCCGTCTTCTCTGTTTAGTTTCTCTCGTCCGTGCGGTCACCCCAGTATTTATTTTACAATTTTTGGGCTTCGTTTGACCTACTTTCACTGTTTGGCCCAACCTATTATTTTCTTAACCCTAGTTTCACCTAGCTTAATTCCTAATAAATCCTTAATGATAATAAATTTCCCTAGTTTTTGACTTGGTCTTTTCCCCACATTGGCCGAACACCAGCTTGAGAGAAAGAGAGTGGTTGGTAGTTTACATAACAATTCTATTATATATATAACTCTAGCTAACCTAGGCCTAGGAGCCCATGTGACTGCACCCCTCTCATATATTCAAAAGCCTAGGGCCTATTTAGTTTCCCAGCAACCCAAAGCCTAGGCCATCACGTGCTGCTAAAAACCCCAAGCCATCAAGCCAGCACATCACCCTATTTCAAAGAGAAACCCTAGGCCTTTGTTTCACAGCACGCAAGGTCTTTTGCAACTCGCGATTTCTCACAGCGCCGCCGCCCTAGGCTTGTTTCATCCGCAACTCCCGAGCGCAGCATACATCTTCGCCCACGCTTACATCCTCTCGCAGCCCTGTCATCACTTGCTCGCGGCCCTCTCCAGGCGCTGCTGCAGAGTGCAGCAGCATGTGGCAGCTCGCAGCGCCGCTCCGGCGTGGCAGCAGCGCTGCCAAGCGCCGTCAACGACGACTGCAGGCGACGCCCGCACGACGAGACCCCCGTCTACCCGTTCTCGGCGCCTTCCCCCGGAGATCGCCAGTGACAGCGCCTCCAAGCACAGATCACGACGCCGGCCTCCCCCACGGCGTTCCCTGATCCCAGAGGCCTTCCTCCGACGCCGACAGCCTCGCAGATCCCCTCCGGCCATCTATGCCCCCGGAAACCCCAAAGACAGCCTGCACGCCCCATTGCCGCATCCTCTCTTCTTTCGACAAGCTCCGGCATGCTCCTTCCCGTTGCTCTGGGATGCCTCCGACCACGGGTTGCCGTCGACTTCCAACCGCCATCACCTGCAAGCATGGGCAGCGTGACAACGTTAATGGAGTATCCGTCTTCCTATACCGTACGCAATACCGGAATCCAACCCCTGACGTCGCTACCCGACGTCAGAATAGCTCTCGCGTCGTGTTGGGGTAAGTCTCTCTCCGTAGGAACCCCAATCTTGCCTGTTAATCAACCTAAAACTTGTAGTCTTTGATCGTTGTAACTCACTAATTGAAGATAATGAATACGGGACTGTAGGCTGATTGTTGGACCTAGCGTGGGAGCTCTGGTCATTGTGAATCTGTGATCGGACATTGAAGATTGTGATACCAGCACGTATTTCAGGCAAGTGAAACTTGCAACTTAGGGTTTTAGGCCATGTCTTAGGCCATTTGCTTGTAGTAGCGTAAAAGAGACTAGACGGTGAAATGATAGCCGCCTAGACGCCTATTTGATTTAGTTTGACAACGAAACTAGATACGTCACCTCAATTGATCTAGCTTGACAACGAAGCTAGATCCAACCCTTTTAACTTGTTGTTCATGCATATTAAACTGCCATGTTTAATTCCTTATCTGTACGCCTTACTACATGCCATGCCATCCATGTTGAATGTCACATTTGTAGCACACGCTACAATACTTGTGTTTCCTGGCCCGTGTTCCAGAAGCGGGCCATGTGTTGGTTGATAGCCAATGCCCGACCTACTAGTTTCTGGCTAGGCACCCACTTTTCGTGGGCATAACCCTATGCCATACGTGTCAATACACTTCCTGGCTTGTGTACCAGAAGCGAGCATTCCGTGTTTGGGGGTAATGCCCTGGCTCGATATCCGTGTTAAGCACATTTCCTGGCTCGTGTTCCAGAAGCGAGCATTCCGTGTTCGGGGGTAATGCCCTGGCTCGACACACGTGGGAGGGGTAGAGATAAACGGTCACTTGAGCTTAGGAGTTTGCCCGATCAGCCACTCTAGTCAACAGGCGGAATCTCTTTGCACGACGTGTTTACTTGACGTGATTTACTTGACTTGTACTTGAACACAGCCTGCGGGCAATTGGGCACTCACCTGTGTGTGAGTGATCCCTTGTACTTGTCACTTGACAATACCTACCACTTGTTACTTGCTACTTGTACTTCACTTGTTTCTTCCATTCCATACTTGCCACGCATCATGCTATAACTGCTAGGTTGTTAGTTTACATTACTTTCAGTTTCCTTGCCCAAGTCTTTTTAGACTTGCTGACATGTGCCCCTTCTCTCTTTGGGTGTCGCATGTTAGTTGCCGAGCCAGAGATTGTTGTTGAGGGCGACGAGTTCGTGGAGTTCGTGCCTGATTCTGTTGTTTGTCGAGGAGTTTGAGATTCCGGTGATCTTTCTTAGGATCTTGCTGTTTCCTTTTGTTTTAGGATTCATGTTAGTTGTCGGTGCGTGGCACCTTTTGTTTGTACTTTGTACTTTTGTTGGCCATGTTTGGGCCCTTAGATTCTTTTCTCTTTAAGCCTGGTGGCTTTTTCTGTGATGTTGGAATTTAATATGATGGATGTTCTGAGATTGTCTTTTGTCTCATTTCCTTTATTATTATCTTTGTTTCGTATCGCGTTGCAAGGACCTGCAAACTTATTGTTGATTAACGCTTATCGGGCTTGGAGCTTGCAGCTTCAAGTCTGAGCGGACCTTCTCACGCTTCGCCTCCACATTTTTGGGAAGCGGGGCATGACAGTTCCTGGCAATATGATCAGGTGCCCCGCATGCCAAACACTGGTTCAGCAACACTCGACAATTCCTCTTGACGTGCCCAACCCGGTTACAATGATGGCACACCACTGTAAATCTGGAATCGACAGGAGTTGCAGGTTTCTTGAAATCGGTGGTCTGAGTCGGTCGGAGATCGTTTTTTTTGCGGCTCCTGCGGACGCTTGCCTGTTTGACGCGCCTTCTTCTGATTGGCGATCCGCTCCTGATTCTTCGCAGCTACCAGGACATCCTCATGAGTGGAAAAAGTATTCCCAGACAGCACACTCCGGATGTCCAGATCCAAGCCCTGTAGGAAACGATGTGCACAGTCCTCAGGTTCTTTCACCATGGCAGGAGCATATCGACTCAGCATAGTGAACTCCGCCTCGTACTCATCAACAGTCATAGTACCCTGCTCCAGGTTGATGAAGCGACTCTCCATCATTTGCTTTGCAGACTTGAGAAAATACTGGGCGTCTGTCACGCCCCGCTTCCCTAAAATGGAGGCGAGACGTGAAAAGGTCCGCTCGAGAGTGGGGCTGTGAAGCTCCAAACCCGATAAGCGTCAATTAACATAAGCAGGTCCCTGTAACCACAAACGGAACAACAATAATAACACAAGGGGAGACAGAAATAAAATTCTCATATCTCATAATTGTCCAACATTAAAATTAAGTTCAACATCCAGAAAAGCCACCAGGCTAAAAGAAAGAGTCTAAAGGCCCAGAACAAGGCCAACAAAAGGAACAACGTAGCCAAGTATAGGTGCCACGCACCGACAACAAAATAGCAGTCTAAAACAAAAGAGGAAAGCACAACGGAGACACTAGGACTGGTCCCCAGTGTAGTGTCCACGTACTCCTCGTCAAACACAGGCTCGGGCTCGGCGTCAGCAAACATCTCGTCCTCAACAACGGACTCAGGCTCGGGATCTAACATGTGTCACCCAAAAGAGTAAAGGGGCACATGTCAGCAAGTCTAAAAGACTTGGGCAAGGAAACCGAAGGTAAGGTAAACTAGCAACCTAGCAGTTATAGTATGATGCATGGCAAGTATAACATGGAAGTGACAAGTAAAGGGAAACACAAGTAGCAAGTATGTCACGGATATCAAGTAAAACACGGACAAGTACAAGTCAAGTGGTTCACGTCAAGTGAACAGTCAAGTAAACACGTCAAGTAACAAGTTGTGCACAGAGATTCCGCCTGTTGGCTAGAGTGGCTGATCGGGCCAACTCCTAAGCTCAAGTGACCGTTTATCTCTACCCCTCCACGTGTATCGAGCCAGGGCATTACCCCCGAACACGGAATGCTCGCTTCTGGAACACGAGCCAGGAAGTGTGTTTAACATGTATGGCGTAGGGTTATGCCCACGTATAGTGGGTGCCTAGCCGGAAACTAGTAGGTCGGGCATTGGCTATCAACCAACACATGGCCCGCTTCTGGAACACGAGCCAGGAAACACAAGTTTTGTAGCGTGTGCTACGAATGCGACATACAACATGGATGGCAATTTATTCGCGTACCGTTAATCAAAATTGAACATGACATGGTAGTTATGCAACATGGTAAACGACGGTCCTAGCCTCGTTGTCAAGCTAGTTCCGGAATTTGCGCCTAGGCGAGTATCATTTCGTCGCCTAGTCTCTTTTACGCCTACAACAAGCAAATGGCCTAAAGCATGGCCTAAAGCATGGCCTAAACCCTAAGTGGCAAGTTTCACTTGCCTAGCACCGAGGATGACGATCCACGGGGGTTCGTCTCACGGATGCTAATCTACGGGGAAGTCGCTGTTATGGAGAAACAATCATCAAAACAACATTCATTTCATTAGGGTTTTACAAAAACATAACGAGTTAAGAAAACATCAAGAGATCGACTATTACCGTATCGGAAACGGAGGAACGATGCCGAGCAACCACGGCAATGGGAGAAATGCTCCGGGGAACCTAGGGTTCAGATCTGGGAATGATTGGAGAAGTTTGGAGAAATAGGGTTTTTGGGGGATTTTGGGGGTTTGATGAGATTTTGGGGAAGATGAGAGGTAGAATGTGTTAAGGGAGGGTTTGGATGATGGATTTTGGGCTTGGGATGAAGGAATAAGGGTTTGAGGTGGAAGGGGGCTCAATGGGGGAGAAACTAGGGTTTTAGGTCGTGAGGAAGAAGAAGAAAACGTTTGGAGGGGTATTTATAGAGTTTGGTGGCGGCTAGGGCAAAACTAGGGTTTCACTGTACTGCTTAGTCGGTCAAAGAACAACTGTTGACCGACTAGTTTGACATCTAGTCGGTCGATGAACGTTCTTGGACCGACTAAACGTAAACAGTAACTAGTGTCAAAAATAGTTAATGAGTTAGTCGGTTAAAGAAGCATTGCTGACCGACTAGTTTGCAACCTAGTCGGTCAACCAACGTTCTTAGACCGACTAACGACAAACAGTAACTCCAGAATAATTTAGAAAGCCCGTTAGTCGGTCCATGAAGGTTTGCCGACCGACTGGATCGTCATCTAGTCGGTTGGTGTCCCTTCTTACACCGGCTAACGTGCACCAAAAGTTCCGAAATGGAGCGCGAAGCTCCGGGATCGATTCCTAAGACTCCTAGGCTTGATCTAACAGTAAGATATGACCAATATGAAGCCCGTCACGAATGACTTACTCCGAAATCGACGATCCTAAGGAAGAAACGAGAAAACACGACGAAACGATCGAAAATGAAAGTTACGGAGACGGTAACCACAAATAAGGAGAAAATCCATCAAAACATATAATATAATATAATATATCCAGATACATGAGAACCAGTCGTTACATCCTCCCCAACTTAAGAAAAATTCCGTCCTCGGAATTTCCAACACTCACGTGTCCGGAAACAAAAGTGGGAAACGCTCTCGCATCTCATCCTCATTCTCCCAAGTAGACTCTCCAGGCGAGCCGTGTCGCCACATCACCCGCACAAGATTAACAACCTTGTTCCGAAGTGACTTCTGACGCCTGTCCAGAATCTGCACTGGATGCTGGTCATACGTCATGTCGGGGCGAACGGTAATCTCCGAAAAATCCACAGCATGAGACGGATCGCTAATGTATCGACGAAGCTGCGACACATGGAAAACATTGTGAACTCCTTCCAAAGATGGCGGCAAGGCTAAGCGGTAAGCTACCTCGCCAACTCTCTCCAGAATGTCAAACGGTCCAATGTATCGCGGGCTCAACTTCCCTCGCTTCCCAAAGCGAATCACACCACGATTCGGGGAAATCTTCAAGAACACATGGTCGCCCGGCTGAAACTCCAAAGGACGACGTTTAGCATCCGCCCAATGCTTATAACGGTCCTGAGCAATCCTCAACCTCTCCCGAATGTTCCTGACAACATCCACAGCCTCCACAATCATCTCAGGTCCCAACAGCTCCCGATCACCGACGTCATCCCAACTCAATGGCGATCGACATTTCCTCCCATAAAGAGCGGCGAAAGGCGCCATGCCAATACTCGCCTGGAAGCTGTTGTTGTAAGAAAACTCCACCAGATGTAGATGGTCCTCCCACGAACCCTTGAAATCCAACATGCACGCCCTCAGCATGTCTTCCAAAATCTGAATCGTCCTCTCGGACTGGCCATCCGTCTGCGGATGGTACGCCGTGCTGAAACTCAGACGCGTACCCAAACTCTTCTGCAAACTCTGCCAGAACTGAGATGTGAACCTCGTGTCTCTGTCCGACACGATACTCACGGGGACCCCATGAAGTCGCACGATCTCCTGCACGATTCACGGTACATCACTATCCAAACTAGGAAAAAGGAAATAGAAACGGAGAGTAAAAGAATTTACCTCCATATATCTCCTCGCTAGCGCCTCAGTGGACTGTCCCACTCGGAATGGAATAAAGTGCGCGGATTTGGTCAATCGATCCACGATCACCCAAATCGCGTCATTCTGCTTCGGACTCCGAGGTAGTCCAGTCACGAAATCCATAGTGATGTGTTGCCACTTCCACTCCGGAATCGGAAGCGGTTGTAGCAACCCGGCCGCACGCTGATGCTCCGCCTTCACTTGCTGGCAAACCAAACACTTGGCTACACTCCGAGCCACACTCCTCTTCATGCCATGCCACCAATAGTTCAGACGAAGATCCTTGTACATCTTGGTCCCACCAGGATGCACAGAATACGGCGAACTGTGTGCCTCCACCATCAACTCCTCTCTAATATCCCCAGCTGGCACACACAACCTCGCTCCAAACCTCAGCGAGCCATCCTTATGAATCAAAAAGTCAGTCCGCAGACCGGTTTCCACCTGCTCCCGAATCTTTACCAACTTCGGATCTCCAACCTGGCCAACCTTAATCCGATCCACGATCGTCGATTGTATATGCATACACATCAACGAAGAAACCTCCCCAGGAAGAACAACCTCAATCCCAGACTCGCAAAAATCCTGCTGCAATCTCCACTGCGAGGTCAACAACATCACCGCTGGAAGCCTACTCAGCGCATCAGGAACCACATTCACTTTGCCAGGGTGATACTGCAAATCAATCTCATAATCCGCCATGAGCTCCAACCATCGACGCTGTCGCATGTTGAGCTCCTTCTGAGTAAAAATATACTTCAAGCTTTTGTGATCGGTGAAAATCTTCACTTTCTCACACAGCAGGAAGTGCCTCCAAATCTTGAGAGCAAACACAACAGCAGCCAACTCCAAATCATGCGTCGGGTAATTCTTCTCATGAACCTTAAGCTGACGAGACGCATACGCCACAACGTGCCCGTGCTGATGCAACACACAACCGAGACCCTTGCCAGAAGCATCGCAAAAGACCTCAAATCCACCGCTGCGATCAGGCACAACAAGAATAGGGGCAGACGTCAAACGCTCTCGCAGAACGCCAAAAGCATTCTCACAATCACCCGACCAAACAAAAGGTACATCCTTCCGAGTCAACCTGGTCATCGGCTCAGCAATACGGGAAAAGTCCTTAATGAAACGCCGATAGTAACCAGCAAGTCCAAGGAAACTCCGGATCTCAGACGCAGACGACGGAACATGCCACTCTCTGATGGCCCTAATCTTCTCGGGATCCACTGAAATACCATCTCCAGTCACCACATGCCCAAGGAAAGCAACTCTGTCCAGCCAAAACTCACACTTAGAAAACTTAGCATACAACCGAGGCTTCCTCAAAATCTCCAACACCGTCCTTAAGTGCGATGCATGCTCCTCCTCCGACCTCGAATATATCAGAATGTCGTCAATAAAGATAACGACAAACTTATCCAAGAAGTCGTAGAAAATCAGGTTCATCAGATTCATGAAAACTGCGGGTGCGTTAGTTACGCCGAAAGGCATAACCACAAACTCATAGTGTCCATACTTCGTCCTGAACGCTGTCTTCGGAACATCATCCTTCCTCACCTTCAACTGATGGTAACCACTCCTCAAATCCAATTTAGAAAACACCCTCGAACCTCCAAGCTGATCAAAAATATCATCGATGCGAGGCAACGGGTATTTATTCTTAATGGTTACCGCATTCAACTCCCGATAGTCCACGCACATGCGACGCGAACCATCCTTCTTCTTCACCAGCAGCACCGGTGCTCCCCACGGAGACACACTAGGGTTGATATAACCCTTCTGCAAAAGCTCATCCAGCTGCTTCCTCAATTCCTCCAACTCAGCGGGTGCCATACGATACGGCGCCTTCGAAATCGGCTGCGCTCCCGGAACAAGATCAATAGAAAATTCTAAAGCTCGATCAGGTGGCAAACCAGACATCTCCTCGGGGAAGACGTCATCAAAATCCCGCACAACCGCTGGCCTCTCCAGCTCCATCTGCATAGCCACAATCTCCACCGGCCTGGCCCGAAATCTGACAGGACCAAGCGAACTGCTATCCCGGCAAAACTCAAATACTGGATGCCCGGGAATCTCGAACACCACCTTCTTCTTCCGACAGTCGATCGTAGCATAGAAGCTCGCAAGTCAATCCATCCCAAGGACCGCATCATAGTTGATGATGTCGTGGACGATGAAATCAGCATAAAGCTCATGTCCACAAACCACCAACGAGCAAGAATTGCAACCAAGATGCACCGAGACCACGCCATTCCCTGTGACGATATTCCAACTCTTGGGAAGAGGGGACGTCGACAAGGAATGCTTCTCTACGAAGCTCCGAGAAATAATGCACATCGATGCACCTGAGTCGAAGAGGACTCGTGCAGGAAATGTGCACACCAAAATCACACCTACAATCAGTCTAACAATCAAGCCCTAGTCTAGCAAACAATCATGTTCAAGCAAACAACATAATCTAACAAACAAGCCAAATAAGAAAGGAACAGCTAGGTGAGGATTACCTGCGATAACCTCATCCACCGCTCCGTTCTCCACAGCGGTCATCAGAAAAGCCTGCCTCCTTGGCGGAACAGCCTGCCGAAAAGCCTGCCCCTGAGGGACAAGAGGTGTTCCACGACCGGCAGGAACAGACGCTCTCTGCTGCAACGGCTGTGCTGCAACAGGTGCCCTCCAAGGCTGCTTCGACCTCGGACAATCCTTCATGACATGAGTAGGATCCCCACAGACGACACACTGGCCCAGGAATCTCCTACACTGATCCTTGACGTGCCCGGTCCTACCGCAGAAATGGCAATTCTTCAGAATAGGCCCTCCTGGCCTCTTGAACTGAGCTGGCTGATTAGGCTTGAAACCAGGCCTAACCACCGCCCTGGCCTGCTCCATAGGCCTCTTCCCAGCACCAGAAACATGTCCCCTCCTCTGACTCAGGTTCAGCTCCTGCCTCCTGGCAGCGACCAGAACCTTCTGATAAGAGTCCAGATCAGAGGAAGACACAAAACTCTGGAGCTCCAAAGCAAGTCCCTGCAAGAACCTCTGAGCCCTCTCATCAGCATCCTGCACCATCTTCGGTGCGAACCGACTAAGCCTAGTGAACTCTTGGTGGTACTGATCCACCGTCAAGCTCCCTTGCTTCAGATCAATGAAGCGCTGCAGCATCTCCTTCCTAGCAGCCTTCGGAAAGAACTCCTCATCAAACCTGGACTTAAAGGTAGCCCAAGCTATCGGCTCCACCAGCATCTTCTCTTCCGCATCCCACCAGTTCCGAGCATTATCCTTGAGTTGCATCTTCGCCAAATCAACCCATCCAGCCGGGGTGATCTTGGCCATCTTCAAGTTATCCTCAATGTTCCGAATCCACTCATCGGCAGCCAGAGGACCTTCAGAACCATCAAAATATGCGGGACCCAGCTCCCGAAATTGCTTCGCTCCCGGCTCGGAGCGAGGGGCCTCCGGAGTTGCCCGAACAGCTCGACCAGCCGGAGCATTCTGGACTTGCAGGAGCACGCCTTGCTGCACCTGCATCATCTGAAGCATCATCCGCATCATCTCCCCATTGGTGGGTTCCCGCTCAGGCTCCTCGTCATGAGGGAGCGCACCACTACCACCACCACGGGTGATTCGTCTTCCTGCCATCTAGTGACACAGAAAACGAAACAATTAGACTCATAGCTTATGACTCGGACGTCGAACTTAGTTTATTGGACATTCTAATATTATCATTGTCAGTCCGATAATTGCAGTTACAGAAGGACCTGCATGGGCCACCAACAAAACCTGTCACGTCCCGCTTCCCTAAAATGGAGGCGAGACGTGAAAAGGTCTGCTCGAGAGTGGGGCTGTGAAGCTCCAAACCCGATAAGCGTCAATTAACATAAGCAGGTCCCTGTAACCACAAACGGAACAACAATAATAACACAAGGGGAGACAGAAATAAAATTCTCCTATCTCATAATTGTCCAACATTAAAATTAAGTTCAACATCCAGAAAAGCCACCCGGCTAAAAGAAAGAGTCTAAAGGCCCAGAACAAGGCCAAAAAAAGGAACAACGTAGCCAAGTATAGGTGCCACGCACCGACAACAAAATAGCAGTCTAAAACAAAAGAGGAAAGCACAACGGAGACACTAGGACTGGTCCCCAGTGTCCACGTACTCCTCGCCAAACACAGGCTCGGGCTCGGCGTCAGCAAACACCTCGTCCTCAACAACGGACTCAGGCTCGGGATCTAACATGTGTCACCCAAAAGAGTAAAGGGGCACATGTCAGCAAGTCTAAAAGACTTGGGCAAGGAAACCGAAGGTAAGGTAAACTAGCAACCTAGCAGTTATAGTATGATGCATGGCAAGTATAACATGGAAGTGACAAGTAAAGGGGAAACACAAGTAGCAAGTATGTCACGGATATCAAGTAAAACACGGACAAGTACAAGTCAAGTGGTTCACGTCAAGTGAACAGTCAAGTAAACACGTCAAGTAACAAGTTGTGCACAGAGATTCCGCCTGTTGGCTAGAGTGGCTGATCGGGCCAACTCCTAAGCTCAAGTGACCGTTTATCTCTACCCCTCCACGTGTATCGAGCCAGGGCATTACCCCCGAACACGGAATGCTCGCTTCTGGAACACGAGCCAGGAAGTGTGTTTAACATGTATGGCGTAGGGTTATGCCCACGTATAGTGGGTGCCTAGCCGGAAACTAGTAGGTCGGGCATTGGCTATCAACCAACACATGGCCCGCTTCTGGAACACGAGCCAGGAAACACAAGTATTGTAGCGTGTGCTACGAATGCGACATACAACATGGATGGCAATTTATTCGCGTACCGTTAATCAAAATTGAACATGACATGGTAGTTATGCAACATGGTAAACGACGGTCCTAGCCTCGTTGTCAAGCTAGTTCCTGAATTTGCGCCTAGGCGAGTATCATTTCGTCGCCTAGTCTCTTTTACGCCTACAACAAGCAAATGGCCTAAAGCATGGCCTAAAGCATGGCCTAAACCCTAAGTGGCAAGTTTCACTTGCCTAGCACCGAGGATGACGATCCACGGGGGTTCGTCTCACGGATGCTAATCTACGGGGAAGTCGCTGTTATGGAGAAACAATCATCAAAACAACATTCATTTCATTAGGGTTTTACAAAAACATAACGAGTTAAGAAAACATCAAGAGATCGACTATTACCGTATCAGAAACGGAGGAACGATGCCGAGCAACCACGGCAACGGGAGAAACGCTCCGGGGAACCTAGGGTTCAGATCTGGGAATGATTGGAGAAGTTTGGAGAAATAGGGGTTTTGGGGGATTTTGGGGGTTTGATGAGATTTTGGGGAAGATGAGAGGTAGAATGTGTTAAGGGAGGGTTTGGATGATGGATTTTGGGCTTGGGATGAAGGAATAAGGATTTGAGGTGGAAGGGGGCTCAATGGGGGAGAAACTAGGGTTTTAGGTCGTGAGGAAGAAGAAGAAAACGTTTGGAGGGGTATTTATAGAGTTTGGTGGCGGCTAGGGCAAAACTAAGGTTTCCTATACTGCTTAGTCGATCAAAGAACAACTGTTGACCGACTAGTTTGACATCTAGTCGGTCGATGAACGTTCTTGGACCGACTAAACGTAAACAGTAACTAGTGTCAAAAATAGTTAATGAGTTGGTCGGTTAAAGAAGCATTGCTGACCGACTAGTTTGCAACCTAGTCGGTCAACCAACATTCTTAGACCGACTAACGACAAGCAGTAACTCCAGAATAATTTAGAAAGCCCGCTAGTTGGTCCATGAAGGCTTGCCGACCGACTGGATCGTCATCTAGTCGGTCGGTGTCCCTTCTTACACCGGCTAACGTGCACCAAAAGTTCTGAAATGGAGCGCGAAGCTCCGGGATCGATTCCTAAGACTCCTAGGCTTGATCTAACAGTAAGATATGACCAATATGAAGCCCGTCACGAATGACTTACTCCGAAATCGACGATCCTAAGGAAGAAACGAGAAAACACGACGAAACGATCGAAAATGAAAGTTACGGAGACGGTAACCACAATTAAGGAGAAAATCCATCAAAACATATAATATAATATAATATATCCAGATACATGAGAACCAGTCGTTACAGCGTCAAACCTCTTGCAGAAGGTATCCCATGAAATCGGCTTGGTCAGCTTGGCTTCCTCCGCATTCCACCAGCTGCGGGCATTATCTGTCAATTGCTTCCTGTCAAGCTCTACCCATTCATCTTTATTGATTCGGGCAAGGCCCAAATCATCCTCAGTGCTCTGACGCCACTCTTCGGCTGCTAGCGGGCCCTCTCGTCCGGAGAAGCTCTTCGAATGCATCTCTCTGAACTGCTTAGCCCCCGGAGCTGGTGCAACTTGTGCGGCTAGTGCAGCTGGCGCAGCCTGGCGTCCCTGCTGGACTAGATGATGTTGAACCTCCAGCATATCTCCCATGACTCCAAGCATCTGTCGAATGTCGTCCTCTCCGCCTCCAGCAGCTTCGGATCCTCGTCGAGTGTTCCGTCTTCCTGACATACAGCAAACAACAAAGTAAACATTTGCGTACAAGATTTATCCACACAGTCTAGTTAATAATGACATCTATATTGTTCCGAGCATTTCGCAGAGAGCAGGACCTGCATGGGCCACCACTAAAACCTGTCACGCCCCGCTTCCCATTACTTGGGAGCGAGGACGTGAACGGGCCCGCTTGGGTTGGAGCGGTGAAGCCCCAACCCAATAAGCGTCTGTGTATGACTACTTGTCAGGTTCTTGCTTACGAACAATCGGAACAACACAAATATGGTGTCATCATTAAAACTTTGACTTCCAGATTACATGTACACAAAAGAATTAAAGGCCTAGCATGGCCATTACAAACAGTTACAAAGAATTTAAAGTACACCTGAATGAAATACAACAACAAATAGTAAACTTCTAGCAAGCTGTGATGTGTCTGTCGTCTTCAGCAGTGGATCTCGTGCTCCTGATAATCCTTGGTCACCTTCTTCAATCTCCAAGTGAACTTCACTGTGAACTCTGCTCAAAACCTAACGTATATTTCACAGACAAGGAAATATACGTCAGCGAGGGTCGCTCGGCAAGATTTAAAATGGTAGTAATAAGATGACCCTCGGCAAGATTTAAAAACGTTACAAAGCTTTAGGAGATGATGGGCACAACATGATTTCAACAAGAGGGAAACATAGTAATATATTGACACATGTGAGCATAAACAATGTGTAATGTGTAAAGTAGTAAGCAGGCGAAGTGTAGTGTGCAAGTAGCAAACACAGCAAGGTGTAGTGTGTAAAGTAACTAGCACGGTAAGTGTAGTGTGCACAGCAAAAGTAGTGACAAGTGTAGTGTGTACAGTAAAAGTAGTGACAAGTGTAGTGCATAAAGTAACAAGTGGCAAACATGGCTTTTGTAATGCACAAAGTAAAGACACGGCATTTGCGATGCACAAAGTAAAACATGATATGAACTAAGTCAATGGTTTATACAATCACGATAGTAGCTGAAACAAACAAGAGTGCCAACCTGTACTTAATCTAGTGTCAAGCCCAGTGTCCGAGGGGGAGGTGACGTACATGGGCGGTTGCGTGAATCGTGAGTGATAAAATCCCATGCGTGGGATTCTGCGGGCAAAATATCCGCAAGATCGGTGACGTGGGGGCCTCGATGGCTGTTGGAGGGTGACGTGGGGTAGGATTGTTGAGATAAGAGTTTTGATTTGAATTATCAATAGGCTTAGATGAAACAGTTTATCCAAAAAAATGATTTGATTTGATATAATAATAATAATCAGAACATGCGAATAGTTGTAGTTCAGCTAAGGATTTGATTTATAATCAAAACAAACTAAACCTACTGATAACAGAATGAATAACATTTAGCTTTAAAAAAAACGTGCAGGCCTTAAATTTTATTTAGGAAAAATATTTTATAAATCAGTAAAGAGATAAGCAATTGGTCCCTCGACGTCCAAAAATTGTAAAGAAAATACAGGAGCGATCGTGCCTCCGAGAGGGTCGTGAATACAGAGTCCGGTCGCAGGTACGAGTCAAGGAAGTAGTGATAAAAATCGGAGAGCAAACATAAACACGATTCAGTATAACAAGGAGATTCATACGAAAATACGTATAGCCGGAATGTGGTCGTTACAACGGTAAGAGCATCTAAACTTCAAATGCTCGCATCTCAATTTGAAAATCTCAGGATGAATGATGATGAGACTGTGGCTGAGTTCAATGGGAGACTGCGTGATATATCTAATCAGGAATTTCAATTGGGGAAGAAGTACTCTCAAAAGAAGTTGGTTGAAAAAACTTTGAGATCCCTGCCCGATAAGTTCTTTGCGAAGATTGCGGCCATTAAAGAAGTGAGGAACACATTCACCATGAGATTGGATGAACTCATGGGATCTGTTTAGACCTATGAAATGAATCTGAAGCCAAACCACATGGATAAAGGGGTGGCTCTAAAGGTTGACGTCAGTAAAACATCTAAGCCTGAAAATGACTCGGATATTGATGATGACATTGATCTGCTGACTAAGAATTTCAACAGAATGATGAGGAAGATAAGTAACAAGGGACAGAATTATAGATCTGCCAACAAGGAATCAAGACCGTATCTTTCTACTACTGGAAAGGCAATCAGTCATCCCGCACAGAAGTATGAGACAAAGAGTAAGTGTAAAGGAATACAGTGCAGGAAGTGCGAAGGTTTCGGTCACATACAGGCCGAATGTGATAATACCCTCAAGAAGAAAAGGGGAAATCATTAGCTAGTACCTGGAGTGATGAAGATTCAGAAGGAAGTTCTGGAAATGAAGACATCACCAGCAACTATGTGGCTTTTACAACTATTCTTGATGATCAATCCGATGGGTACATCCCTAGCTGTGTTGGACTTAATGTTGCGACAGCTAGTACAACATTGGAGAACAAAACTGCAAATGTCAGAAAAAATGTTACAACATTATGTACAACAGCATGTACAACATCTACAACCGAATCAGATTCTGAAGCTGACAGTGATGAGGAAGTTAGTGATAATGATATCCGTACAGCATACCAGGTGATGTTTGAGAAATGTATGCAAATCTGCAATATCAACAAAGTCCTGAAGTAGGAGAATGATAGACTGAAGAAAGAGAAGGAGGAGGTCAAAATCGAATGTCTGAAAGCTGAGGGAAACTGTAGAGAATTGGAAAGAAACTTCAGAAATGTTCTTCTCAGGGCAGAGAAAGCTGAATGCACATTGGAGAAGTGGAATTTTGGAAAAGCAAAGCTGGATGATATCTTAAACATGGGTAAGATTTCTGGAGATCGCACCGGAGTGGGATACAATAGTGGAGATTTTTATAATGTGTCTGCTGAAAGAAGAAGTCAAGTTACCAAAGAACTTGAAATAATGGGTCAACACAATGGCCATGATCAAAAGAAGAGGCAGATTAGAGGTATAAAAGGTGTTCCGTGTGCAGTTACTGCATGTTCAAAGGCCATACTGAGAGAAATTGCTTCAGCCGCATGCGACATTGGTCAGAAGGAAGAAATGTCAGACATCCTGATATGAGATAAAGAAGCAATGGGTCAGGAAATCTGAATTATACGACAAGAACACTACAGCTTCAGGGAGTACACTTCATGTTGTGACTAATGTTGTAACATTAGATACAACACAGAACAATGTTACTGCAGATGTTATGACACCAGACTCGACATCTCCCCTCGACAATCACTGTGAGCAGCCTGCGCCAAAGTCTCATGAATCTTCCTCCAGAATTATCAGAGTGCTATCTCACCGATCTGCTCACTGTTCTTCCTCCGCCGGTGCCATTGGATCTTCATATGTACCCTCTCCAGCACAGCAATCTGTAATGCCTGGCTAAGCTACTGCACAAGTACTAGAGGGGGGTGAATAGTACTTTAAAAATAACAAGGAGTATAATTCCTAATTACTTGCAAACTCTACCAAACAATGCGGAAAATGTAAATGTTAGACAACAAAGAAACAATCGCAAACAACGATATTACTGGGTTCGGATCCACCCAAGTCTCCCCGACTTGTTCTCGGTGATCCTACGTCCCAACCACCCGGATCCCCTCCGGATACTTGAGTTAGAAACCCTAACTCAAGATTTCCACTATGAAATACTTGTGAAAAACCTTCACAAGTCAAATGATACACAAAGTAATTTGTGACTCCCACAACCCGGGATCACAACCACACTCTCACAACCGAGAGTGAAACTTACAATATGAAATTGAAATGAAATAGAACTTCTTACCGACAAAATACCTATGCCTTGAGTAATGCTTACGAATTAGGGCAAGGATGATTTTGAGGAAGAAGTGGCACCAAACCCTAGCTCCAAGAGTAGATCAGCGATGGAGCGCTATGGGGATGTTGGTGACCTAGAATCAAGCACTTGGCTTGGAAGGCTTCACACTCAATGAATCTCTCTTTGGAAGTAAGAGTGAGGAGAGATTATTGAATGGAATGAAAGAGCTTTGAATGAGCTTGGAATGATTTCTCTTGATCTCTAAACTTGCAATAATATCAGCCTTGACTGCAATGAATGCAGCCCATCAAGTATATATAGGTTAGAGGAGAGAGAGAAAGAAAAACGTTTCAATTAATGCTCCAACGGCTCTTTTCTGAACCCAACTAGTCGGTCAAAGAACAACCACCGACCGACTAATTCATCAACTAGTCGGTCGGTCAATTAACGTATACCGACTAATGGAAGAACAGCCAAAAGGTCAAAGCACAGACAAAAGGAACTAGTCGGTCCAAGAAGAGTAGCTGACCGACTAGTTTCACAACTAGTCGGTCGGTTACTCAACTGAGACCGACTAACAGATAAAACTGAAGTCTGAGCACAAATTGACTTAGTCGGTCCAAGAACAAATGTTGACCGACTAATTCACCAACTAGTCGGTCGCCAAATGAGCATAGACCGACTAACGATAAACAGTAAGTTAGGTGAAAAATGGCATGTACAGTAAAACTTAACTAGTCGGTCCAAGAAGAAAAGTTGATCGACTAGTTCATCAATTAGTCGGTCGATCAATGAACACAGACCGACTAAAGATAAACAGTAGCTCAGGCTCAAATGTGCATGTACAGGGAAAGCTCAACTAGTCGGTCACAGAAGCATCACTGACAGACTAGTTCACAAACTAGTCGGTCGGTGAGTCAACTTAGACCGACTAACTGTAAACAGTAAAGAGCTTGGAAATGACTGACTGAAACTAGTCGGTCCAAGAAGCTTTGCCGACCGACTAGATCACCATCTAGTCGGTCAGTTCTTCTTCTTGAACCAACTAACATGCACAAGAAGTCGCGAATCGAAGCGCGAAGCTTCGGGAAGAATTGTATGGTCTTCAACTAAGATCCTAGAGCTAAGATATGAGCGTTATGAAGATTTAAACCGTAAGACCTACTCAAGGCTTAACATACTACGAAAGAAGCTTAAAGACTATAAATAAAACTTGACGATACCGTCTTCAAACGCTTCAATCGAATCTTCATGACTTCTAAAATGGTCCATAAGCTTCAACGAAGCTTTAGGCATACGATCATGTGCTTTGAGAAGTCTTGAGACGTCGTAATTGATATTCATATGAATTTGGCGACGATCTCCATAACTGCGCTCACAAAGTGTTAGTTCACGATATATTTATGTTTGTTCATCATCCAAAACCAAATCCGGGGAGTCCAATATCCAACACAATCCACCGCTGTTCCATCTTTCGCGGCCTCTTCACATACACCAGCTGACTTCACCAAATTCTGTCCACTTCTTCACTGTTTCCACCGCATCCATGTCTCCAAATTTTGACATGCAAATCTCTGAAGGCTCTCTGTCAGCACCGCCGATGTCTTCGACTCGATTTCTTTTTCGGCCCCTCAGAGCTCGACTTCTACACTGGATATCCTTCCATTTGGACAGCCTTCCGTCAAATGTGAGGTATAGTGTTCTTCCTCTTATTCCGATGTGCCAGAGGATTTATTTGTTAATAAGAGAGACAAAGGAGCCTCTGGATGTGTCTTGTTTGAGTTTTTCTGTATTTTCTTTTGGAGATGTGAGGCTAGCTGAAAAATATTAGAGTTCAATGAGGACATACTTTTTCTGAATTTTAGTTGTCTCTTCTGAGGTGATCACTGCTCGGGTTGTTCTAGTAAGGGGGAGAATGTGGTTTGGATTATTGTGGCTCAAAGGGGGAGAATGTGTGCTTGGTTGGTGCTTGCTTTGGGTTGTACCACATAATGCCAAAGGGGGAGATTGTTAGGGTTGAATTTCTGCTAATATTTGTTGGCATTAGTGGCACTATAGCTGGAGAGCTCAGTTTGCGGAATCAGAATTATTTTTGGGCAGTTTGAGCAATAATGCTGAACATAATGTCGAATGTGTGCTTGGTTGGTGCTTTCTTTGGGTTGTGCCACATAATGTCAAAGGGGGAGATTGTTAGGGTTGAATTTCTGCTAATATTTGTTGGCATTAGTGGCACTATAGCTGGAGAGCTCAGTTTACGGAATCAGAATTGTTTTTGGGCAGTTTGAGCAGTGATACTGAACATAATGTCGTTCAACATAATGTTCAACATTCGGGATCTGGAATTCTGGTTCGTATGCAGAAACGCTGCTTTGGTCTGCAGATCTGTCTTGCGGATTCAGATCTGATTTACTGGCTAGAATATCGGGGATTTCTGAATATGGTTGTGGAATATCTGCATGCGAGATATTTGGAAAGCCCTTCCTAAATCAGTTGCTAAATTGAAAGGGTGTTAGGTTGAAATAGAAAGTGAATATCTCGCAGATTTGTGGGTTGGAAAGATTGATTGCTGCAGATCTTTTTATAATAGCTTCAACCCATTCTGGTATAGGTAGCTGTGATTGAGGAATCGCTGGAGATATATTTGGAAGCTATTATTCTCTTGTTATTATTGTTGATTCGGTTGGAGAGAATCTCGCACACTTATTGTTGTTGCTATTTTTAGAAGATTTGGCTGAATCATTTCATATCTTGGTTCAGTTAATTGTGTGTGAGCTAGAGATATATTTAGAAGCTATTTATCTCTCGGAATTGATTATTTGTTAGAGAGATTTTCGCCCGCAAATATTGGTTGGAAGATCTTGTTGAAGATGTTGCGGAACCACTTACCCGAAGTGATTCCTTAATTTGTGGGGTGCCGATTTTGCACGTGATTTCGATCGAGCAACCTTCCATATCTACTCCGTCGTTGAGGTGGAGCATCGATTGAAGGGGGTGCGGTTTTGCGACTAGGGAAGAACTTTTTACGAAAGTTTCAAAGAACTCCGGGAGGAGGCTGACGGCTACGCACGTAGAGATCAAGAGAGTTGATCTAGTCGGTTGTGCAAGGGGAGCTTGTGGGCAAGTGGAGCTTGCCGAGAATACTCCTTGGGTTGGTAGAGACCACCCATCACGGTTTGTATTGAGAGGGATGTTGTTTCTCCTAATAGAATCACGAAATTAGTGATTGTACTCATTGATTATGTCACGCCCCGCTTCCCAAAATGGACGGAAGCGAAACGTGACGAGGCCCGCTTAGGCCAGAGCTGAGAAGCTCGGACCCAATAAGCGTCTGTAGAGGTACCATTTTAAAAGATTTTCAGGTTCTTGCATTTTTATAGTTCGAAACAACAAAAGTACAGAAAAGAAATTGCATTCATTAAATTAGAGATATGATATCCAACAAGTACAAAGTCTAAAAAAAGAAGCCTAAGCGTGGCAACAAAACTATCTAAAAGAAAACGGAAAGTAGTAACCTCTGGATGTGGCGAATAAAAGACCTCAAGGTCTGGTCCTTGTCAGGTACGTACTCTGATGACAACATCCCCGACTCCACGTACTCCAGCGAGTCTGCCTCGTCCACGATCTCTGGCTGAACACCTGACGTACAGCACCCAAGAAAAAGGAACTGTACGTCAGGTAAGGTCTACAAGAAGGGTTAGACTTTACTGCAAGTGCACCGAACTTTAAACAACGGTTTACTGGTTGATTAACATGCTGAGGTTCTTTTTGACAACAGTTTACTGGTTGATTAGCATGCTGTGGTTATAACAGGGTAACACGACAGGAAGTAACGCAGCAGGAAAGTAAAACGGGACAAGTAGTAGTCGTAGCGTGTGCTACCAACTACGGGACTAACCTACAGGTGTCAAGACAAGTCTGGACGTGGCGGGACAAGACAGGACAAACAGGACGGGACAAGACAAGACAAGTGTGACACGAAGGGTTCACGCCTTACGGTTCGAGGGGGATCAGACCCTCTTGTCGTGCGCACGCTCAACCCTACCCCAACCCCAGGAACTCAGGACAAGAAGTACAAGCATCCGAAACGCCCGAAGGCTTTTTGTATAACAGGGATCACTTCCGCAAGGAAATCATCCGAAACGCCCGAAGGCTTTTTGTATCACGGGGATCACTTCCGCAAGGAAGCATCCGAAACGCCCGAAGGCTTTTTGTATAACAGGGATCACTTCCGCAAGGAAAGCATCCGAAACGCCCGAAGGCTTTTTGTATAACAGGGATCACTTCCGCTAGGAAAGCATCCGAAACGCCCGAAGGCTTTTTGTATCACGGGGATCACTTCCGCAAGGAAGTATCCGAAACGCCCGAAGGCTTTTTGTATCACGGGGATCACTTCCGCAAGGAAGCATCCAAAACGCCCGAAGGCTTTTTGTATCACGAGGATCACTTCCGCGGAGGGAAGCATCCGAAACGCCCGAAGGCTTTTTGTGTAACAGGACACGACATGACAAGTGTAGGGAAAGTTATTCTAGGGTGTCCACACGCACGCACACACAAGATAGTCCTATGTTGTCAGCAGTTCATTGTTGTCAGGCTCAGACTTCGTCGTCAAGTCGGAGCCGTCACGGGTCGTCCCGGACGCTATCATTTCACGTCCGGTTCTCATCACACACAATCTAACAGTTCTACAAACTAGAACTAAAGCACAGTCAAATCGCAAGTGGGTACACTTGCCTGCGGTGGCGAGTGTGTCGTCCGTCCAGAGCGCCTCGTCCAAGCGTCGCGTCCTCGGTAGTCCGTCTGAAATAGGGTCACGGCGACGGTGTCAGGTCGCGTTTTTCAATAATCTTATTTAGGTTCATTTCTAGGTTGTCGGGGCTACCCTAATTGTCAAAGTCACAATTTGATGTTCTATCAGCCTAGATCGACCACTACCCTATGTGCACAGAAAGTTTGTCCGATGGTCGATTTCTACGGTGAGCAACGTTTTACTGGTGCGGAAAAGTAAATTTAATTACAGTTGTCCGATTTTAGTTAGGTTTTCAGTTTTTGCTACGGTGTGGGTTGCTATGAGTTAGGGCACCAACTTGGTCTGACGATCACGTGTACGTTCGATGTTGGATCCGAAAACGGCAGCGTATCACGTCGCCTTTGCTCCGATTCCTCTACTGCGGGTAGCGTGGATTTACCTGTGCCAACGAAGTCGTGATATTAAACCAAGGTCTAAAACTCAATAAAATCATTATGTCCACCTCGTATCTATGTGTTCACAGCCTTCGAATCTTTATAAGTACGTTTCTACACAGAACCAACCCATACACATTTTTATTATTATTAACCCATAGCTAACATATATTATTACTTGTTAATATCTCCCTACCTTGCATTAGGCCCTATTGCTAAAATTTTGGCACAATACCGTAAATAACACATAACAGCGAATCCCTAGTACAAATCTTTTAGCCCACAAATCTGAACTAACAATTTAACCTGTCTTAGCTTTCTTCTCCTTTGTGTATGCAGGTGGGTAGAGAGGAGACGCCGGAGGGGTCGCGCTGGCCGGTGACAGGGGAGGTCGGTCGGAACAGGGATTGCAAGACGGCGCCTGCGGTGGTGCGACGCCGGAGAAGAATAGCAGCGGCGGATCCGCTGCTGCTGTCGATGCGGTTTCGAAGCAAACGGCGCCGGTCGAAGTTGTGAACAGCGAGGCGGTCTAGGCGGGAGTCGACGGCGGTGAGGGGAGCTCCGGGCGGCGACGTGCGGGCGGGCGGTGCCGGAAAATGCAGCAGCGGCGGATCCGCTGCTGCTGCTGCTCGCTGGCGTGGAAAACAAACCGCCGGCGGGCGGTACAGGGTGGTCGGGGCATCAGGTGGCTGCGGCGGTGAGAGGGGTGCACGGGGGCGGAGAAAAGGCCGGCGATGGCGATGAACGCCGGCGGGCATAGGTCGAGAGCGAGAGAGAGAGGGAGAGAAAGAGAGGTCGGGGGAGAGTTGAAGGGGCGGCGGCTGCAAGAATGAAAGGTTTTTTTTTGTGACCTAGGTTGTCACGTGAATGGGAAAAGAGTAGGGTTAGGTTTATTTAATAGTTGGAAAAGTTTGCTAAATGAAACTAAACCTAGGGTTAAATGAGTTTGGGGTAAAGAGATGGCGGGTGTGCAGTTTGGGGTAAGTCTAGGGGAGATTAGCGAAAACAGTTAAGGAAAGATTTAAAACAGGTTAATTAGAGATTTAGTCAGATCTGGCAATAATTCGAAATTGAACTGATCAGGGCAAATCAACGGTCCAGATTTATCCGGACGATATTTCTCAATCCGGGCGTCAAAAAAATAATCCGAAAATACCGGGACGATCGTGGAGACGAGACGCACAGATCTACGGAGCCCGATCGTGCGTAACGTCTACCAAAATTTTACGTAAAATTGGGAACATCGTTTTGAGTCAAATGACTAAAACGCCCCTATCGTTCAAAGTCGTTTTGCGAGAAAACGAGCCGTGAAACGACGTTCCCGAAAATTACATTAAAGTCCAACACTCCGAAACGATCGCAATGGCATATCGCATCGCATGTGCCGGAGCTCAGAAATAGCCAAAAAAAATACGTGCACGATAAAGCACGCGCACGCAGAAAACACGAACGGTCGGAACGCGGCCGTTACATTCTACCCACCTTAGAAATGATTCCGCCCTCGGAATCACTCATACTAACAATAATAACATCTATTATACATTTGACAGTGTTTTTTGAATCCTAGGGCTGACTAGGACAAGATAAAGAGTGGTTGAGATTTGATCTTGGTAAATCAATGGTTGAGATTGGATTTTGTGAAATTTTTTGGGGGAAAATGCCTTGGGAACATAAACTTTGAAATTAGAAGTGCCTTGGGAAAGAGTGTGAAAATTAAATTTGGGGGGAGAAGTGCATTGGAAACCTAAACTTTGAAATTAAAAATGCATTGGGAAAGATTATGGAGAATCATAATCCATTAAATTAAACAAAATAAAAAATTTAGCGTAAAACAATTTAGCAGACAACAAATTACCGTAAAAATACCCTGATGTTTGTTGTTCCGGCGCCCGAGCTAAATTTTTTTACGCTAATTTGTTGTCCCGCGCCAAAGGCGCGGGCGCCAAATTTGTTGTTCGACGTCGAATTTACTGTTCCGCGCAGAAGGCGCCTGCGCCGAATTTGTTGTTCTGCACCGAAGGTGCCCGTGCCGCTAAAATTTTTACACTAATTTATTGTTCTGTTAAATTTTGGCTGTGGAAATAATTTTTGGGGAGCAAAGATTTCGCGGGGGAAATAACATGCGCTTGCGCCGAAGGCGCCTGCGCTGCGCTAAATTTTTTAACAAAGATTTGTTGTTCTGCGCCGAAGGCACGGGCGCCAAATTTGTTGTTCGACGCCAAATTTGTTGTTCCACGCCGAAGACGCATGCGCCGAAGGTGCCCGTACCTTAAATATTTTTACGCTAATATACTGTTCTGTTAAATTTTGGCTGTGTAAATAATTTTTCGGGGAACAAAGATTTCGCGGGTGTTACGCCTATTTGGCCGAGACCCGTAAAGCACGAGCCCAGGAGCCCGACTACTGGTCAAAAGCCCATCTGCGTCCTCAAAGCCCATTCGACAAAGGCCCTACAAGGGACCTTCTCGAACGCCGATCCGACCCGGCCCCAATAACCCGTTGGTCGCTCGCCCACTCCTGCGAAAACCACTCCCCCGGACGCGCGACCACTAAATAGCGATAATGGGGAGGTGCTGGCAGAGCGGAGAGAGCGGCGGCAAGGGGGTACTGATGGGGCACGATCAATGGCGGACGTGGGACGTGGGTCAGAGGCGATCACGCCGGGGCTCTACAAAAGGGCCAGGAAGACGACGAAGAAAGGGACCGCATCTCAGGTAACAAAACCTATGGTACTCCATCAACGACCTCGTTCCCCCAATTCATCTCCTTCCTCCCCCGCTCGCGCCGAGAGACGCCGTTACGATCTCCTCACGAGTCGGACCGTCTCCGCCGGGCCTCCTTTCTCAGATCTCTATCTGACTTAGGCATCGGAGGGGATTTGGCCGGAACCAAGGTCCGGCCCCCTGACGAGCGTTCTCGTCTGCGCAGGTGGACAACAGATCAACGGGCCGAGGCTACCCCTCGCCCCTCTCCGACCATTCGATCAACCGGACAGTGAGGCTTCCCCTCACCGTCAGCCTGCCGTGGCCGAGCACGTCCTACCGAGGCCGAGCGTCCTAATCGGGTTCGAGACTCTCCCTCGCCACCCGTCGGCCGTGCGTCTACCCGGGCGACTGAGGCTTCCCCTCGTCCCCCTTCCATTGGCGACTGAGGCTTCCCCTCGTCCCCCTTCCAGCCGAGGCCGAGCACACCTGTCCGAGGCCGAGCGTCTCAACTTGGGCCGAGGCTTCCCCTCGCCCCTTCTGCACCGATTCGAAGCCCCCGAGGGACCCAAAGCGGGCCCCTTGACCACGTTGACCGGGTTCTCCACGGTCAACGCTTTGTAGTGAGAAAACACTCTGAAACATCTGGCGCCGTCTGTGGGAACGAAGACTGTCCCACGAAGAAGCAAACCACACCTACAATGGCGCGAGCCAGCAATGGAAGGAAGCGCATGACCCCCATCCCGGAGGAGGGGAATGGCGCATCTAATGGCAACCCCGAGGACACGCACGTCGACGGCCACCCCGCCCACTCAATCGAAGAGACCGGCGGCTCAGAACTAGCCACACAGGGACAGCTCCGTGCCCTGGCTCAGGAGTCCAACGCGAGCCTCCAGACGTTGGTCGCGACAGTACAGCAGCTTGTCGGCCCCGCGCCGCCCGACGGGGGCGCGCTGAACGATAGCCACCGATGGGCGGGGGGTCCCCCGCACTTACGGTCCGCGGTGGTCGACGACCACGGGACCCGGAAACCGAACACAGAGCGTCGGTTCACGCGGTCCGGCTCCCGTCAGGCGAGGTCACGTGCCTCCTCGCCCTATCGTGAAAGGAGCCGGAGGGAGACCGAAGGGACGAACGGCGAATCGATGACGGCATCGTCTCGTCGATCACGGTCATCCCACCGCAGGAGAAGCGAACGACACCAATCAAGAGACCGATCACGGCGGAGCAGGAGCTCCCGCAGGAGGAGTCGGGAGCGTCGGGTCAGCCCGACCCCCAGCGTGGCGAAGGCTGCGGAGCCAGCCCCACCGGCGCCGGTGCTACCTCCACCCCCGCTCGAGCCGGAGACAGGCGAATACCGCATCCCCGGAGGCATCCACGGGGACCGGTGTCCCTTATCACGGAGAATAACCGACGCCCGAGTCCCTTCTCGATTCAGGATCCCGGTGCTGGGAAAGTACGACGGAATAGGAGACCCGGCACACCACGTGATGGATTACGAGGGGGACATGGCCTTCCAGGGAGCTGACGATGACCTGCTCTGCCGGGGCTTCTATTCAACTCTCAGGGGAGCAGCGAGGATCTGGTACCACAGCCTGCCCGGCCGCTCCATCGACAGTTTCGAGCAACTCGCCCAGTTGTTCTGCAAACAGTTCATGGCGGGGAGGCTGATCAAACCTGGTGCTGAACATCTGTTCAACATAGTGCAAGGCCCGGCCGAACCACTCCGACAGTTCATGCGCCGCTTCAATGCGGAAAGGCTGAACGTGAACAACCCACCCGACCTGGTGGTCCAGACGGCTCTTAAGAAAGGGCTTCGCCACAGGGGCCTCAAGAAGTCCCTACGGACCCCCCAAAGGACCTCCCCGGGATCATGGCAAGGGCCGAACGCTTCATGCTGACTGAGGAGGCCTTGGCCGAGGATGCAGGAAAAACCGCTCGAGGGACCAAGCGTGGCGACGGCGGACGAGCTAGCCCCGAAGGGTACCGGACCGAGAAGAGGCAGAGGAACAGGCAGCGGGGAGAAAGCACGAGGGATACCACCCCAGACGCCATCCTCGCCCAAGTACAGAAGGAAGAGCGAGCTGATCGCCCCCCACCGAAGGCTAAAAGAGGCGGGAAGAACCGGGAGAAGTACTGTAAGTACCATAAGGACGATGGCCATGACACGGAAGATTGCTGGCATCTGAAGAAAGACATTGAGAAGCTGATGAGCCAAGGGCACGCCAGGAATCAGGCCGACGAGCCGGCCTACGGAGAAGGGACCTCCACGCAGCCAGACAAGGGGAAGAAGGTCAACACCCTCCAAGGCCCCCTCCGCATCATAGAGTAAGCAGGCAACGTCTCTCCCCCCGGTGGCAGCCTAGTATGAGGGAGTTATCTAGTTTTACATCCCTCTGTTTAAGCTTCATTTCCCTTTTTTCGTTTCCTCCAAATGTACCAGTCCGACAGGACTCATGAGAGTACAAACGCGTTCCTTTTATTGTCTTTACTTAAAATCCTGACTGAGTTGACATGTCGCCAATAACGCAAAAGGCCGGGGACCGCCGCCTCACTGGAGGAGGAAGAGGAGCTTTGCCCCCGCCGACCGTCTCCGGCACTCATAAGTCTGGGGGCAACTCCCCCAGCAGACGCGGAGGCTGACCGGTCCTAAGCCGAGGAGCTTTGCCCTCGCCGACCGACTCCGGCGTTCATGAGTCTGGGGGCGATTCCCCCAGCAGGCACGGATGCTGACCGGTCCTAAGCCGAGGAGCTTTGCCCTCGCCGACCGACTCCAGTGCTCATAAGTCTGGGGGAGATTCCCCCAGCAGACGCGGATGCTGACCGGTCCTAAGCCGAGGAGCTTTGCCCTCGCCGACCGAATCCAGTGCTCATAAGTCTGGGGGCGATTCCCCCAGCAGGCACGGACGCCGACCGGTCCTAAGCCGAGGAGCTTTGCCCTCGTCGACCGACTCCAGAGCTCATAAGTCTGGGGGCGATTCCCCCAGCAGGCACGAACGCCGACCGGTCCTAAGCCGAGGAGCTTTGCCCTCGCCGACCGACTCCAGAGCTCATAAGTCTGGGGGCGATTCCCCCAGCAGGCACGAACGCCGACCGGTCCTAAGCCGAGGAGCTTTACCTTCGCCGACCGAATCTAGCGCCCATAAGTCTGGGGGCAATTCCCCCGGCAGGCACGGACGCCGACCGGTCCTAAGCCAAGGAGCTCTGCCCTCGCTGACCGACCCCTGCGCTCATAAGGCGGGGGAGAATCCCCAACGCCAGTTTCGTTCATTCCCAAGCCAAGAACAAGGCGACAACGCAAAGCACGCAAGAAATCCAAGTAAGTCGATTTCGTTTATAATAGTTAACCCGAGTACAAAAATGCGTCTTATTTACAGGGGATCAAGGCGAAGGAAACACCCTACAAACAATCTACTCACGTCGAACGACAGAGTTCTTCGCCTACGGAAGCTAGATCGACACCGACAGAGCAAAATTGGTTGACAAAAGACCCGAAGTAGGTAGCCCAAGCTGGCAGCCATGCAACCAGCAATTATGAGCCACGGAGCCGGAACCGAAGCCGAAGGAGGTAGCGGGGGCCAGGGATCCATTTCAAGTAGACTGGCCCAAAGCGAAGCGGATGCTTAAAAATTTGAGGATAAGGCTGGGAGGGACTGCTTAAGGAGCCCGAGCTCGGGAGGACACATCCTCGGGCACTTCGCCCTGCTCGGAGCGAGGGGACTCGACTGGCGGAGGAGCTTGCCGGACACGTTCCGCGCATTCCCGGATGGAAGACTGGACGACTTCGACGATCCGGGGGGGCGATGATGTCTATATACTTACCGAAGGCCCCCCTGAGAACCTCGAAGATCTCCTTCCCCAGGGTCTCGACGACGCCCTTCTCCACCTCCTCCGCCAGCCGCATTACCTGACGCCGGTCCGACAGTTCCCTCTGAAGCTCCTCCCTCTCCAGACGGAACGACTCCGCCGCTTCCTCAGCCGACTGATGAGCATCCCCTAGCTTTCCCTCGAGGTCACCCACTTGTCCCTCCAACGCAGCCACACGGAGGGCTAGGCGCCGAGATTCCATCTGGGCCTCCATCATGGCCACCTCGGCCGCCCCGGCCCGCTCCTGAGCCCTCATGGAGGACTCCTCCAACTCCCTCAAGCGGACGGCTCGACACTGCAACTCCACAGCGAGCGCTGAACCCTGAAAAGACGAGACATGGGCTAAGAAGAGGATAAAGAGAAAGAGAGGATAGCAAGATAACCGAACCTGTTGGAGGATCCAGACCAAGGAATCCGACATCTTGTCGGCCGGGATCTTCTTGAGGAGGCTGCGGTCCCGTGGAGGGACGGAGACCTCGGCAACCTGCTGGGCCACGGCTCGGTCAGCAAACATCGAACTCCCAGGGACGACAATCGAAGCCAAGTCGCTCGCCAACAAGGCCCCGACCCCTGGTGATACGGGCGAAGACGCTGCGAGGGGGGTGGCTGGCAAAGCTATCGAAGGATCCCCGGCGGTCGCCACGGGAAGCGCGGAACCTGCCGGGCCGGAGGGATCCACGTCCTCCTTCCTCTTCTTTCCCCCGTGGAGCTCCGAAGGCGCCGGAGGAGAACGCTTCCGCCTCGCACCATCCTCACCCCCCGGAAGGGGATCGCCAGAAGAAGAGGCGGGAGGCGCGGCGGCCACCTTACCCACGGCAGGCTCGGCTCGGCGCACCTCCTCCTCAATGGTCCTCCGAGGCGCCCTTCCAGAGGTACTACCTCGGCTCCGAGCGGCTCCGCGACGGATCAGCTCGTCAACGTCACGGACGAATTCGCGGCCAGCCATCCCTGCAAAGGAGACCGAAATCAGGATGAGTCATAGGGCGATCCGGGGATGAAAAAGCGACCTACCCGGAGACCACAAGACGGCCTTCGGGAGTAGGTCGTCCAGCAAAGACCAAATGGACTTCGTTTCCAAAGGAAGAGCCAACAGAAGCGCAGCGGCTGCCCGGTCGGCGTCTGAGAGAACTAACGACGAGCGAGAATGGACAGAACTGCCCCAGCTTGTCAGAATCTGGGCCTCGCCCAAGAAGACCACGAAGACATAATCCAAGTTCCAATCCCCTGACCAGCGGGGTAACCCGATCAGGCATTCCCTCCTCGAACGAGCTCGGAGTAGCAGCCATGACCCCGGACCGACCGTCTGGGCCTGGTAAAAGTAGAAGAGAAGGGGGAGAGTCGGCTCCAGACCACGGGTACAGCAGAGCGTTACGAAGCCCGTCAGTACCGCGATCGAACACGGGGTGAACTGACACAGGGACACTGTGAAATGTTCCATGACCTGGATGAAGAAGGGATGGAGCGGGAAGCGAAGACCCAGGCGGAACATCTCGACGTAGATGTCGACCTCATTGCTCCTCGGAAGGCAAATCCGATCGTCGACAAATGGAACCCGAACCTCGTATGGGAAGCAGAGATATCTTTCCCGGATCTCCGCGGCCACCGAAGGAGGGGTCCTCGACGGCGTACGGAGGACAACCGGGGGCACATTAAGCCGTACGGCAGCCAACGCCACGTCATCACGGGCGTAGTCTGGAAAAAGTTTCTCCTTCCCCTTATCTTGAAGAGAACGACTCCCGGCGGGGGAACCAGACTCCCCTAGCCGGGGTTCGCCCCGCCCGGACTCCGGAGGACCCCTCGTCCTCCGGCCAGAACCGCCTATCCTAAGAGCAGTCATAGGATGAAAGCAAGAGAGGAATTACCTATTTTCAACTATTTTGGAGAGGACAAAGAAGCGAAGGCGACGGGGAACTCCGGGTTGCTGAAGGCTCTGAATACCGGGAGGAGCGAAGAAGAAGTGGAGATCAACACAACTGGGGATCTTATATGCCAGGGGAGAATTCGAAGCGCCTGACAAGAATGCGTGGCGAGGCTCGAAGAGTCGGCGGCGTTCCGAAACTGGCGCCAGTTGAAGACCAATCGATCCGCCTCATCATGACCTGCATTTATGGCCTCGCCTCGATTGAAGCGCCGCTCGGAATCCCAGGAGACATAACGGGTGATCTGAGCGAGCCGAGGCTGATCGACCCCACCAATGGCGGCTCACAAACCCTTCGGCTTCTCGAACTTAAGGCGACTACGCGAGCGGCGGGGATAAGCTTGCCGCTACACGTGGCAGCATCTGAAGGCCGACGGCGCTTCGGAACCCGCGCCTTAAAAACATCGAACGGGCCAACTCATGATGACGACTAATAAATGAGTCGGCATCGACTGGCGAGCTCGTCACAATCGGCAGAGGTCACATCGGCCGAGCCGAACCGGCCAAGGCCGATCAACCAGACCGATGGGGGCAATTGTTACGCCTATTTGGCCGAGACCCGTAAAGCACGAGCCCAGGAGCCCGACTACTGGTCAAAAGCACATCTGCGTCCTCAAAGCCCATTCGACAAAGGCCCTACAAGGGACCTTCTCGAACGCCGATCCGACCCGGCCCCAATAACCCGTTGGTCGCTCGCACACTCCTGCGAAAACCACTCCCCCGGACGTGCGACCACTAAATAGCGATAATGGGGAGGTGCTGGCAGGGCGGAGAGAGCGGCGGCAAGAGGGGACTGATGGGGCACGATCAATGGCGGACGTGGGACGTGGGTCAGAGGCGATCACGCCGGGGCTCTACAAAAGGGCCAGGAAGACGACGAAGAAAGGGACCGCATCTCAGGTAACAAAACCTATGGTACTCCATCAACGACCTCGTTCCCCCAATTCATCTCCTTCCTCCCCCGCTCGCGCCGAGAGACGCCGTTACGATCTCCTCACGAGTCGGACCGTCTCCGCCGGGCCTCCTTTCTCAGATCTCTATCTGACTTAGGCATCGGAGGGGATTTGGCCGGAACCAAGGTCCGGCCCCCTGACGAGCGTTCTCGTCTGCGCAGGTGGACAACAGATCAACGGGCCGAGGCTACCCCTCGCCCCTCTCCGACCATTCGATCAACCGGACAGTGAGGCTTCCCCTCACCGTCAGCCTGCCGTGGCCGAGCACGTCCTACCGAGGCCGAGCGTCCTAATCGGGTTTGAGACTCTCCCTCGCCACCCGTCGGCCGTGCGTCTACCCGGGCGACTGAGGCTTCCCCTCGTCCCCCTTCCATTGGCGACTGAGGCTTCCCCTCGTCCCCCTTCCAGCCGAGGCCGAGCACACCTGTCCGAGGCCGAGCGTCTCAACCTGGGCCGAGGCTTCCCCTCGCCCCTTCTGCACCGATTCGAAGCCCCCGAGGGACCCAAAGCGGGCCCCTTGACCACGTTGACCGGGTTCTCCACGGTCAACGCTTTGTAGTGAGAAAACACTCTGAAACAGCGGGGAAAATGTTAAATGAACCGTGCCCGCCGGCACGGGTTATGACTAGTGCTTCCATAGTCAGCAGCAACTAGATAACCCGGTTAATTAACAATCTTCAACCCATTGATTCTTTGAATTATTCTCAAATCCACATAAGTTTCGCTCCGTTGAAAGTTACCCCACTGAAAGCGTAATATTCCACTAAAAAGGGCCAAAAGAAAAAAGAAAAAAACTAGCTTGCCGTTATGGTTTCAATAAAAACGAAGCCTAAGATTCTACGGTTCCACCTATTTTACATAATTCCATGCCATTGTTCGCTCGATTTCACATTCGACTGTTTATTTGATTTCAATGCACAGACAAATAGTAGAACAGGGAAAGAAAATGAACCTGGAGAGAGCGGAATCCAAGTCGTCAGACGCTTTGATTTGAGCGATGGCATCTCGCTTGGCATGCGCGATGGAGGGGCGCCATGACGCTGAGGATTGGGGTTTATCTAGGGTTTTGGAACAATTGAGAACAGACAGCTCTCCCGTTTTTGAGCTGAGATCATTTCTAGGGCTGCGGTCGATGATGAGGGGAGGAGATAGAGAAGAGTGAGAGAGCATCGAGAAAGCCTGCTTCATCATTCGTCCTCTTCGGTCCCGACCTCCCCTGCCTCTTTCTCTGCCTCCTTATGGCGATGGGATGATAACGGGTCGAGGCCCACCATTGGACCCTGTCCCGGCGAAAGTAAAAAGCCGATCCGGCCCATCCTTATCTAAAATTGGGCACTCGACATCTCGGCCCATTATGTTCGGTCAGCCCAACAATTTTATCTTAAGGCTAACCTTAGTTCTTGGGTGCATGAATCTTGGAGATTAAGATACAATCAAGAAAATTCTACCCGCCGAAAGCGACGTTAAACAAATATCATGAATATGTGTACATTAAGAAGGCCATTTGCAAACAAAACGTGATATTAATGAATCGAAAACGATGGCCACTTCACTGTCTTTCTCCTCTAAAGAAAGCGAAAGGGCCATCCCCTTAATTAAATATTTAGGTTGGGGTTATTGCGTCCAAGAAATATCAAATATGTGGTTGATAAATTAGAATGAACAAATCTGTTGAAAGATGCTTGTTATAAATAATTCAGGATTAATTTCGGAAAACTATATCATACTTTTACTGGATTCCAAAAAAAATACATCTTATTTTGATATAATCGCAAAATTATCTCATACTTTTCTGGTTTCGATAAACTCTCTCATCCCCATATCCCTTATCTCCCACCGTTGCCCTTCGCCCTCCACCCACCGCCGCCCTCCTCCCACTCCCCCCACCGTCCTCCCACTCTCCCCATCGCCACCCTTCGCCAGGTTTTACTGATTAATTCGATCCAGATTTTATCCAGGTCGGTCGAGTTGACCCAGATGCGATCCAACCCGATTAGTCCTCGACTCATACCCGACTAAGGATGCCGGGTTTGAGTCGGGTCGGATTCATTTTGCCACCCATATTTTCTTACTAGCTGCACATATATAGTTAACCTTACTCCCCAAGTATTTTTGGCCATGTTAGTCAACAGGTTAAACTAGTCTATACATAACATTATACCCAAAACTCTCATGTCTACACATATAGATTGCTAATCTTATAACTTCAAACAAAGTTCTTCAAATAATTCTTCATAACCCCTCTTTTTACTGGATAAAGCCACAACTAATCTCGCGTCCTAACACTTAACTATAGACCCATTACTGCTGTTAAATTCCCAACTCCAAGTCCTCATAAAAGAATAATAATCATCTTTTCATACCATACCATTCCACTAACATCATCGTTCAATAACATCTTCAAATTTTTTTTTCAATCTCTTTTCAATATTAATCAATCGCTAAAATGATGTTCTAGTCGATCACCGATCTAAGACGAAGATTTTGTCGATCTTATAACACCTTTCACAAATCAACAATCGTCGTGTCCTCAATACATTCTTTGTCATATCTTCCCATAAATTTATCCGCCAAATAATCGAACTATCAGAATCACCTCTCATCCTAATCCCAACCAAAATTAAGCCCGACTACTTAGCAATCCATTTATCTCTACACGTCGCGGTATTCCCAATGTCTTCTCACGTCAACTCATCAATCAGTCTCGATGCTAATAAAGCTCTACTCAATCTCATGATCACCCTAACTCATATTATTCTCTGCAGTTACTCCTATTTACCACCCGTCTAAGCCTTAAGTTTGATAAGTTATCATCTCCTCGCATATAATCTCATTCAACCAGAATTCTCCATTGAGTCCACCACACTTCGGTTTTATAAATAAGTCTTGGACAGCCCATTCTTTTCGTCCGAAGGAAATCTATTCCAACACCCTATTGTTCTAAAATCGGTTAATCATTTCTATAACAAATCTCATCTCTCCCTGAGCCTACTCGCAAACCAAATCCTACAACAATAATAGCTAGTCCCAAAACTATAGCAACCATAATTTAACGTTTCTAAATGGAGAGGGAGAGAATAGAAAAGGGAAACTTAAAACCAGTGACACATTTTTAAAACATTTGGAAAAAAAACGTGTGGAGTCGTGGTGATGGATGAGGAAGGATAATTGATTTGTGATTTTGTGAGCAAATTTCAAAAACTTTAAAGGTTTGGTTTAAAAGAAAACAAAATTTTAATGCAATCACACGCAGTCAAAGATAAGCCATTCTATAATCACGAAAAACTACATCTAAAGAATTTGCCTGCTATGACCCTATTCTTATACGTATGAATACTGTCATTCAGACAACTTCAATCATATCATGGTTAACACTGGGTACATATTCAAGACACAAAAGGCAGTTATCAGGATCCTAAAGATGACACACTCATACAGGTCTACACACTCTACCTATACTCATGCATCACGACAACACCATAAACCAAAGGCCCACTACTAACTAGAGATGACACAGGCAACTACAGACACTGATGTCGACATACAAGAGGGAGACCGAAACCAAAAATGACACGAAACAAGGTTGAAAGAACGAAGTCTGGTAAGGCGAGGATAAGGAGACAGTCGGGTGGATAGGACAAAATATTTGCTAAAATGATTTAACGATGAAAGAGGGGTTTTGTGCAAAATATGGTATCATATATTAAATATATATATATATTTACATACTTAAAAGTGAGCAGATGTAGCAAATTAAAATTTTGGAAAAGTAAGACGAATGAAGGATCGGTAGGGTGGGAAACGATTGTTTTACAAATGAAAATAAGTTTACACAAAGATTTTTGGAATTAGTCAGGAAGAACATAGAACTGATATAATAATAATAATAAAATAATTGAAGTCCCCCCTAGTTTAGAAAATATTTTTAAAAGTATGTACGGTAAATGATTTAGAGATATATCTTGTAGTCCAGAAAATATAAATTGAATTATCAAAATGTTAACAAGGTTTTAAAAATGAAAAATATGAAAGGTACCGATTAAAAATAATTACCAGATAATAACTTGAAAATTGACAACCAAGGAGATTTCAAAATCCAAGAAGGAACTTTCAACCGAAAAGCAAGAAATTTTAAATATATATATAATAAAGGGTTTTCAAGGGAGTTAAACCGAGCGAAGAATTTAATAATGAGTTTCGAAAACGTCTCCCTTTTTTTTAGAAAACAGGATTTGCAACAGAGGGATTTGCCCGACAAGTGTCATGAAACGATCACGTGAATCGAAACATGATCGTACGAAGAATATGAGTAGGATACGAATCGGGAAGAGCTACGATGGAACATTACGGTCGATAACACAGAAGTGTAATGATCAGAGGGACGCTTGAAGTCAGGGGTTCTAGTCATCGGGTCGTCTAAAGATCAGGATAACTCAGCTCTAAGACTTCCTAATGAGCTAAACTATAATCAGGATCCAAGGGGAAAGTTCCTAAGAGAACCAAGGTTACGTTCTGTTGGGTCCGAAGTCGATGGAGCTAGGCGGGCGACTAACTAAAAGAAGATCTCTAGAAATCTAATTTGGTCAGAACTAGGGAGGGAGAGGCTACTAAGGTATCCCAAGACGGGTGCGGCTAAATCTTAACTAAGGCGTCAGACTATCAAATTGGGACGTCTACCTAAGTCTTCCTACTATCTGAGACTGGGAAACTAATTCAGACTTGTACGTGGATATTAAATGAATGCGGTACTTTTATTGTTCCGAACTTTTGCAAGACCTGCATGGGCCACCACTAAAACCTGTCACGCCTCGCTTCCCAAAATGGACGGAAGCGAAACGTGACGAGGCCCGCTTAGGCCAGAGCTGAGAAGCTCGGACCCAATAAGCGTCTGTAGAGGTACCATTTTAAAAGATTTTCAGGTTCTTGCATTTTTATAGTTCGAAACAACAAAAGTACAGAAAAGAAATTGCATTCATTAAATTAGAGATATGATATCCAACAAGTACAAAGTCTAAAAAAAGAAGCCTAAGCGTGGCAACAAAACTATCTAAAAGAAAACGGAAAGTAGTAACCTCTGGATGTGGCGACTAAAAGACCTCAAGGTCTGGTCCTTGTCAGGTACGTACTCTGATGACGACATCCCCGGCTCCACGTACTCCAGCGAGTCTGCCTCGTCCACGATCTCTGGCTGAACACCTGACGTACAGCACCCAAGAAAAAGGAACTGTACGTCAAGTAAGGTCTACAAGAAGGGTTAGACTTTACTGCAAGTGCACCGAACTTTAAACAACGGTTTACTGGTTGATTAACATGCTGAGGTTCTTTTTGACAACAGTTTACTGGTTGATTAGCATGCTGTGGTTATAACAGGGTAACATGACAGGAAGTAACGCAGCAGGAAAGTAAAACGGGACAAGTAGTAGTCGTAGCGTGTGCTACCAACTACGGGACTAACCTACAGGTGTCAAGACAAGTCTGGACGTGGCGGGACAAGACAGGACAAACAGGACGGGACAAGACAAGACAAGTGTGACACGAAGGGTTCACGCCTTACGGTTCGAGGGGGATCAGACCCTCTTGCCGTGCGCACGCTCAACCCTACCCCAACCCCAGGAACTCAGGACAAGAAGTACAGGGATCACTTCCGCTAGGAAAGCATCCGAAACGCCCGAAGGCTTTTTGTATCACGGGGATCACTTCCGCAAGGAAAGCATCCGAAACGCCCGAAGGCTTTTTGTATAACAGGGATCACTTCCGCAAGGAAAGCATCCGAAACGCCCGAAGGCTTTTTGTATCACGGGGATCACTTCCGCAAGGAAGCATCCGAAACGCCCGAAGGCTTTTTGTATAACAGGGATCACTTCCGCAAGGAAAGCATCCGAAACGCCCGAAGGCTTTTTTGTATCACGGGGATCACTTCCGCAAGGAAGCATCCGAAACGCCCGAAGGCTTTTTGTATCACGGGGATCACTTCCGCAAGGAAGCATCCGAAACGCCCGAAGGCTTTTTGTATCACGAGGATCACTTCCGCGGAGGGAAGCATCCGAAACGCCCGAAGGCTTTTTGTATCACGAGGATCACTTCCGCGGAGGGAAGCATCCGAAACGCCCGAAGGCTTTTTGTGTAACAGGACACGACATGACAAGTGTAGGGAAAGTTATTCTAGGGTGTCCATACGCACGCACACACAAGATAGCCCTATGTTGTCAGCAGTTCATTGTTGTCAGGCTCAGACTTCATCGTCAAGTCGGAGCCGTCACGGGTAGGGGTGGCAAAATTGACCCGACCCGACCCGACCCGACCCGAACCCGGCCTCTTGGGTCGGGTATGGGTAGGGGCCAATCCGGGTCGGGTCGAATTCGGGTCAACCCGACCGACCCGGATAAAAATCCGGGTCGGGTACGGGTTTGACCCCTCGACCCGGTTGACCCGAATTCGACCCGTATTTTCACTCTTTTCACCCCAACCCGACCCGGACCCGACCCGAACCCGACCCGAACCCGACCTTTTTTGAAAAATAATCAATATTTCACACCAAACCCGACCCGAACCCGACCCGAACCCGACCCGTACCCGACCCGGAAGACAAACCGGGTCGGGTACGGGTCACCCGGGTTACGACCGGGTCGGGTTCGGGTATCCGAACCCTGACCCGAATTTAATTCGGGTCGGGTTCGGGTTTACCCTTATTCGGGTCGGGTCAAACCTGACCCGACCCGAACCCGACCCGACCCGCCCGTTTGCCACCCCTAGTCACGGGTCGTCCCGGACGCTATCATTTCACGTCCGGTTCTCATCACACACAATCTAACAGTTCTACAAACTAGAACTAAAGCACAGTCAAATCGCAAGTGGGTACACTTGCCTGCGGTGGCGAGTGTGTCGTCCGTCCAGAGCGCCTCGTCCAAGCGTCGCGTCCTCGGTAGTCCGTCTGAAATAGGGTCACGGCGACGGTGTCAGGTCGCGTTTTTCAATAATCTTATTTAGGTTCATTTCTAGGTTGTCGGGGCTACCCTAATTGTCAAAGTCACAATTTGATGTTCTATCAGCCTAGATCGACCACTACCCTATGTGCACAGAAAGTTTGTCCGATGGTCGATTTCTACGGTGAGCAACGTTTTACTGGTGCGGAAAAGTAAATTTAATTACAGTTGTCCGATTTTAGTTAGGTTTTCAGTTTTTGCTACGGTGTGGGTTGCTATGAGTTAGGGCACCAACCTGGTCTGACGATCACGTGTACGTTCGATGTTGGATCCGAAAACGGCAGCGTATCACGTCGCCTTTGCTCCGATTCCTCTACTGCGGGTAGCGTGGATTTACCTGTGCCAACGAAGTCGTGATATTAAACCAAGGTCTAAAACTCAATAAAATCATTATGTCCACCTCGTATCTATGTGTTCACAGCCTTCGAATCTTTATAAGTACGTTTCTACACAGAACCAACCCATACACATTTTTATTATTATTAACCCATAGCTAACATATATTATTACTTGTTAATATCTCCCTACCTTGCATTAGGCCCTATTGCTAAAATTTTGGCACAATACCGTAAATAACACATAACAGCGAATCCCTAGTACAAATCTTTTAGCCCACAAATCTGAACTAACAATTTAACCTGTCTTAGCTTTCTTCTCCTTTGTGTATGCAGGTGGGTAGAGAGGAGACGCCGGAGGGGTCGCGCTGGCCGGTGACAGGGGAGGTCGGCCGGAACAGGGATTGCAAGACGGCGCCTGCGGTGGTGCGACGCCGGAGAAGAATAGCAGCGGCGGATCCGCTGCTGCTGTCGATGCGGTTTCGAAGCAAACGGCGCCGGTTGAAGTTGTGAACAGCGAGGCGGTCTAGGCGGGAGTCGACGGCGGTGAGGGGAGCTCCGGGCGGCGACGTACGGGCGGGCGGTGCCGGAAAATGCAGCAGCGGCGGATCCGCTGCTGCTGCTGCTCGCTGGCGTGGAAAACAAACCGCCGGCGGGCGGTACAGGGTGGTCGGGGCATCAGGTGGCTGCGGCGGTGAGAGGGGTGCACGGGGGCGGAGAAAAGGCCGGCGATGGCGATGAACGCCGGCGGGCCTAGGTCGAGAGCGAGAGAGAGAGGGAGAGAAAGAGAGGTCGGGGGAGAGTTGAAGGGGGCGGCGGCTGCAAGAATGAAAGGTTTTTTTTTGTGACCTAGGTTGTCACGTGAATGGGAAAAGAGTAGGGTTAGGTTTATTTAATAGTTGGAAAAGTTTGCTAAATGAAACTAAACCTAGGGTTAAATGAGTTTGGGGTAAAGAGATGGCGGGTGTGCAGTTTGGGGTAAGTCTAGGGGAGATTAGCGAAAACAGTTAAGGAAAGATTTAAAACAGGTTAATTAGAGATTTAGTCAGATCTGGCAATAATTCGAAATTGAACTGATCAGGGCAAATCAACGGTCCAGATTTATCCGGACAATATTTCTCAATCCGGGCGTCAAAAAAATAATCCGAAAATACCGGGGCGATCGTGGAGACGAGACGCACAAATCTACGGAGCCCGATCGTGCGTAACGTCTACCAAAATTTTACGTAAAATTGGGAACATCGTTTTGAGTCAAATGACTAAAACGCCCCTATCGTTCAAAGTCGTTTTGCGAGAAAACGAGCCGTGAAACGACGTTCCCGAAAATTACATTAAAGTCCAACACTCCGAAACGATCGCAATGGCATATCGCATCGCATGTGCCGGAGCTCAGAAATAGCCAAAAAAAATACGTGCACGATAAAGCACGCGCACGCAGAAAACACGAACGGTCGGAACGCGGCCGTTACAGATTATTTTAGTGGAGTATTCCAATTTTCTGGGCGTGGTCCCGTAGATGTAGGTGTGCGCACCGAACTGCGCTACCAAGTTTTGGTTTTCGTTGCTTGATTCTTGTGTTTAATCTTTGTGTTTATTTGATTATTCCTACGTACTGAAATCACAAACACGTTATCAGCACGTGAGCTCTCGTTCTTGGGCTTCTCCTTTTATCCCCTCAAATCACCCTCACCGCGTTTAGGAATCTTGGTTGTTGCGATCCGTTGCGATGATTTCTGCGCATTGAAGCTCGATCCCCTGGAATCTTTGGTTGTTGCGATCCGTTTCGGCGATTTCCACGGGCATCGAAATCGGGGATTCATTCTATGGATCTTTATTTTTTTATCGATCTTCCCTAGATCTTTAATCTAGAGGTAAAATTTTCCCTAGATCATCTTTTTAGATGTGCATGCTAAATCTGTGATACTAATTTTATAAGATTTCTATAGCAAAGTCTATAGCTAGAAAATCAATTTTAAAAACACAGATTTACTGTTAAAAACTCATTTTAAATCTGTTTTAATAGATTAATTATTTAAAAAACCAAAACAAATTCTTTTTTTTTGGCCGGACCGGCGGCCATCGACAGGCCACCCCCTGCAGGGGGACGCCGGCGAATGCAGGCCGCACTGTGATGCGTGCATCCCCTTTTTAAAAAAACTTTAGCACTGCACCCTTTTACAAGGAATATCAGCCGTCCCACCTTTTTAGGTATTTACAATTTTACCCTTAAACCCAATAACAATACAGATGACTTGCTTCCCAATCAGTGCTCTGCCGTTTTGTTTTGTTTTGGTGCTGAGAATTGGGGTGCTCCAATGAGAATTTTTGTGCAGCCTCCAATGAGATGTGAATGGCCTCTTTTTAGTTGAATTGTGCTTTCAACTTTATGATTCTTGTCCCTGCAAATTTCCAGCACACAACAAACTTTGAGGTGAGAAGCTTCATCATAAATTCCTGATGATGCTTTTGGCTTCTTGGCAGGTCGCCCCCGCAGGGGGACGCCTGCATCGACGCCGGCAGGCCTCCCATGGGCCTCCTCTGATGGGTCAGAAGCCCAATTTTAGCAAAATTGCATATAAACATAGGTATTTTCTGGCTGACGGGCCTGCAGCCCGCAGCCAGACCGCGGACCTCTGCCCTGCTGGCCAAAATATTTTTAATTCGGAAAATACCCTATTAAAACCTCGAAAAATCCGAAAAAATTCTGGAAAAATCCAGAAAAATCAGGGAAAATCAGGATGAGGATATTGAGTATGAATAACTCATTTTGGGGGCTGGATCTAATCCCAAACCCTTGGATTAAGGTTAGGAATATTATTGCAACACTAAACATATGGGCTAATAGCCCATTAACCCATTTATTATAAGTAAAAATAAAGATTTTAAATTGGTGTTGGGCCTGAAGCCCGCAGCGAGCCTAAGGGCTTTTATTTAAATAATTGGGTTATTGTTATGAATGAGGGAGGCTTTTAGTCTCCCCTCCTTCATTACCCATTCATTAGTCCCATTACTATGGGTAATGGGGACTCTTGGTCTCCTAGAGGCCCTTCATATCCCCCTCTAAAGTTAATATATAGAGAACCATGGCCATTGGCCATGGTTACTCATTCTATCTCTAAGAATTCCTATCACTATTTCCTTCTTGAGTTTGATTACTCTCTAACACGTTATCAGCACGACCGCTCTTCTCTTTTGAGCTTTTCTTTCCGTCTCCTACCAAAAATCAAACCCCTACGCGCGAAGGAATCTGTTGTTGCGGTAATCCGTTGCGGCGAAGCTTTACGGGGATTTTTCTTTGGAGCGTATCGGGAGCGTAACTTTCTACGGATCTCAATTTTACGCTCGTCCCTAGATCTTTGATCTAGAGGTAAATTTTTTTTTGATCCCGTAGACAATTACAAAATAGAGTTTGCTATGATTTTACCATGCTTTCCTATAAGCTTGTATAAATCAAATAAATTCTGTTTACTATCAAATTTAACACAAGAAAAAAAATCCCAATATACTTTTCTGCACCCCCCAAGGGGGGGTCCTCGGCAGATGATTAACGACCGTGGCATGCTAAGACCCTAACATGCTTGGATTTGTAGGCAGAATCAATTTGATGGCAATATAAACTAGACTTGGGTTGTTTGCTCAATTCTTTAGTCTCATGTATCTGAACTTCGGCCAAGTTCTGAAGCAATGCTTCTTTCTTTCGACTACTAATTTGGGCAAGTTCCGAAACCCTGAATGTTTGTGGATCTCAAACCATTCATCACAAATATTTAGTTCTGAAGACATCCCAAGTTTTTCTGAATGTTTAGTTCTGAAGCAATATTATATGTGTAGTGAATTCCTTGATGTGAAATGATTTTGTGGTGCAAATATTGTATGCGGTGGCTTAATATATTATTTTATACCTTGAAACAAAAGACATGCACAAATTCTCTGTCTATTAAAAGGATCATGATCATAACACTTGCATGAGTGTTGCCAAATCTAAAAAGATACTGATGATTGATCACCTAAAACGCTATCTAACGAACTCCCTGAGGGGTCGAGAATGCGAGAAGACAGACCAAAGAAACGATAGTTAAACTCAGAATAAAACATAATTTATCAACTAAGCATGGAGATGAATTTCGTGGACATTACACCATCATCAACACATGTTAACACGAGCTGGAGATCATGGGAGAGGAGGAGATCTCTGGGACTCCGAACATGCTGCGCCTTAACCCAATAGTAGGCGTAATCTAATTAAAATTGATTGTTTTTGTTGTTGGGCCTGCAGCCCATTTGTGCCTATCAATAACTAAATAATTCAATTGGGCCAGCATCCCCTATTACTTAACGGTTAATATTTTTGCCCACTAAATAATGGCATGATGCCAATTACTTAAAGGGACTCTCCTCTTTGTAAAATCAAAAATAATTTATATATTCCATGTTGACAAATTGTTTTAAACATCCCTCTTGCATATTATAATCTATGGTTTACTAGGACTCTATTTTTTAAAATATAATTATCTTAAAGATCCTGAGACCGCTCTGCCGTTAGTCAACTAACCTAACGGTGTATGACGTTTCCACGTGGTCTACAAGATATTTATATTTTCTAGTTTCCCTTACCATTTGTTTTGCTTGAGATATATGCGTGGTTGTTTACTTTTATGCCCGTAGCATATTTAGAACTGTGTGGATGTTTAAATCAGTAAAAATGTGTTTTTCGGGATCGGCCATAGTATACCTATTTACTTTCCTTGCACTTTTATTTTCTTTTGAGAGAATTTGTAAGTGAGGAAATTTGTATTTTAAAGCCAAAGCTCGATGCAACAGCACATAGAATTGATGAAAACTCCTTCAATGGATCATGATGTCGGTCAATGTGCTTGGCTAAGTTTGCTGGACCAACCTAAGCTTGACTGGGTAACAAGTGGTCCTGGCTTAGTCAATTCCCTGGCCGCGTCCGCTGGACCGCAAGGAGTCGATTCATGACTGTGTAAGCCAAAGCTCGATGCAACAGCATATGAAGACGGAGATATAGGGACCCAGTTCAGTTTGGGTTTCCAAAGTTGTATTATTTTTTTTCTATTATGGACTTTAAACTAACTTTGGACTGTGTACTATTTTGGGTATCTGGCCGATCCCCGCATTTTTACTTGTTTATTTCTTTATGCATGAATTTTTGAATTTTAATTAATTCATGCTCATTTTAAAATACGTAGATAAATGGCAAAATTGGCAAGCGTCGATTTCGAGGTCCTCGATTCTGCAGGGACAAATTACCTGAGTTGGCGAGTGGACCTGAAGTTCCACTTGCGTTCAATGGCCCTCCTTGGGTCCATTTTGGCTCCTTCCTCGGCCCCAGCAGCGGCCGAAGCTTCTGCTCCAGCTAGCAGCAGTCCCACAACCACTGTATCCGATGTAGATAAGGCGAAAGCCATAATCTACATTAGGAAGCATATAGATCGGACCTTAAAGGCCGAATACTTAACGGTTGAGGACCCGAAGGACCTGTGGACAGCACTGGAAGCACGGTATAAACATCAAATTGATGTTATATTACCCCGTGCCAGTTATGAGTGGGAAAACCTCAGACTTCAGGACTATAAGTCCGTCGCTGAGTATAATTCTGCACTTCATAACACCACCTCACGCCTGAAGTTGTGCGGTGAAGAAGTGACAGAACAGCGCATGTTGGAAAAAACATTTACCTCGTTTCACGAGAAAGATGCAATCCTCATGCAGCAGTATCGTGAACGCAACTTCACGAGATTCTCCGATCTGATCTCATGCCTACTTAGAGCAGAGCAGAATCGAGATTTACTGCTAGCAACTCATAACTTACGTCCAGCTGGCACTGCCCCTATCCCTGAAGCCCACCACGTTTCTCCCCAGAAGTGGAAAAACAAGAGGAAGACTAAAAATACTAAAGGGAAAGCGGTAATGAAGCAACCAAGAGGTGCAGCTCCCCAGACAAACAAAAACAATAAAGGGAAAAGAAACTTCACTTGGAAGCGAAAGGACACCAAGCACGTGTCACTTCCAAAGAAGACCTGGGAGGACAAATGCCATAGATGCGGCATGACTGGCCATTGGTCCAGAAACTGCCGAACTCCTCGCCACCTACAGGATCTATACCAGGCGAGCCAGAAGTCTCGACTTGAAACAAACTTGGCAGGTGTACAGCCGCCAACAGTCTTTACTGCTAAAGACTTCGAGAACGACGATCTGCTAGATTGATCATCATCATTTATCTATGCATTTAGAATTCGATGTATCTTCATCTGTTATTTGCTTTAGTGCGGACTTTTATTTATGAATGTTGTCTACATTTTCCCTCAAATAAAATTTCTTTTTTTGGCTTATATAGATGATGTCTGAGTGCCTAGTGGACAGTGCCTCGACGCACACAATCCTTCGCGATCATTGCTATTTTAATAGCTTAAACAAATATGACGGTCCTGTTATCACAATTTCAGGACTGTCCCAAATAATCGAAGGAACTGGTGAAGCAATTATATTGCTCCCAAATAACACAAGACTTCAAATTAATAATGCATTATTCTCTCCTATATCAAACAGAAATCTCGTAAGTTTCAAGGATTTCCGTTTAAACGGATATCACTTAGAGACCAGGGATAAAAATAAGGTTGAATATCTAATTGTAACTCGTCAAAAAGATGACCGGAAGATCATCTGCGAGCGATTCAAGGGACTCCCGTCGGGTCTATACCAAACATACATTCAACCAGTAGAAGCCAATATGATTGAACACCAGACGTGCCAATCACTACCAGAATTCCAACTCTGGCACAATAGACTTGGTCACCCTGGAACAGCAATGATGCGCCGCATCATCACTGAATCCCGTGGACACAAATTGAAGAACATGAAGATTCTTCAAAAGGGTGAATTTCCATGTCTCCCTTGTTTTAAGGGAAAACTAATAACGAGACCATCCCTCCTGAAAGTGTGATTAGAGTCTCCTGGCTTCCTTGAGAGAATTCATGGTGACATTTGCGGGCCTATTCACCCCGCAAGTGGCCCATTTCGGTACTTCATGGTACTGATTGATGCATCAACCAAATGGTCTTATGTGTGCCTCTTGTCCACCCGCAACCTAGCTTTTCCAAAGCTATTGGCACAAATAATAAGGTTGCGTGCTCATTTCCCCGATAACCATATCAAGAAACTACGTCTTAATAATGCGGGAGAATTTACTTCACAAGTCTTCGAAGACTATTGCCGGGCAACGGGTATTGAAGTTCAACATCCGGTAGCACATGTTCACACCCAAAACGGATTAGCTGAGGCTCTTATAAAGAGACTCCAATGGATTGCACATCCATTGCTTATGCAATCCCAATTGCCTGTGGATGCTTGGGGGCATGCTATTTTACATGCCGCATCACTTATTAGGATAAGACCCTCTGGAGGTCACACTTTATCCCCGATGCAACTAGCATACGGCGTATCTCCGGATATCTCTCATTTGAGAGTGTTTGGTTGTGCGGTATATGTCCCAATAGCACCACCGCAGAGGACCAAAATGGGTCCTCAGCGTCGTCTAGGTATATATATTGGGTTTGATTCGCCCTCTATTATCAGATACCTTGAACCCCTGACGGGTGACGCATTCAAGGCACGTTTTGCAGACTGTGAATTTAATGAGAAATTTTTTCCAAAACTGGGCACACAGTCTAAGAAGCCAGAAGCTTCTGAGACCATTAGTTGGGACCAGAAGTCTTTGTCCATATATGATCCGCGTACTAATCTGTGTGAAGATGAGATCCTGAAGATCCTTTACATCCAGAATACAGTACATCTTTTACCGGATAAATTCACGGACAACCAGAAGATTGTCCGTTCACACGTCCCTGCTGCCAATACGCCAGCTAGGATTGACATCCCCATAGATGGATGCAGCCCACCGGCAGCAGAATTGGTTGTACCTCAAATGAAAAGAGGACGCCCACCAGGTTCAAAAGATAAAGTTCCTCGAAAGAGGAAGACTCCTGGCGATACTAAGATTATCCCTCCACAGGATGCTGAGCTCAGACCAGCTACTTCTCCCCTCCTGATTTCCCCAGCAGAGGAAACAATAGGAGAAACATCATTAAATTTTGTACGTACTGGAGAAGTACTGGACAGAAATAGCATAGTCGACGACGACGATTTTGCGTTCGATATTGCCGTTCACGTCACTGAATATGACGATGACGTCGAACCACGATCTCTAGCGGAATGTAAACGCGGAGATGATTGGCCAAAGTGGGACGAGGCAATAAGAGTAGAGCTGGACTCACTCTTGAAACGCAAAGTCTTTGGACCAGTAGTCCAAACACCAGTAGGTGTAAAACCTGTGGGATATAAGTGGGTTTTCATAAGAAAAAGAGATGAAAATAATGTGATCGTTCGCTATAAGGCATGCCTTGTAGCCCATGGATTTTCCCAAAGACCGGGGATTGATTACGAAGATACGTATTCCCCGGTCATGGATTCGATCACCTTCCGATTTTTAATCAGCATAACTTCTCTGGAAAGCCTAGAAATGCAGCTCATGGACGTTGTGACTGCATATCTATATGGCGATATAGATAAAAATATCTATATGAGACTTCTTGATGGGTTTAATCTACCCTCAGAGATGAAAGAGATACCTCGGGACGTATTCTCTGTAAGGCTACATAGATCATTATATGGTCTAAAACAATCGGGCAAGATGTGGTATAACAGACTAAGTGATTTCCTTGCACAACAAGGATTCACGAATAATGAAGTCTGCCCGTGTATCTTTATAAAAAGAACGGGAGAAGGATTCGTCATCATAGCTGTATATGTAGATGACTTAAATCTCATAGGATCTCCTGCGGAGATCAATGAGATATCTGAAAGCCTAAAAAATACTTTTGAAATGAAAGACCTAGGCAAAACAAAGTATTGTCTTGGCTTACAGATAGAACACCTAAGGGGTGGAATCCTATTACACCAATCTAATTATACAAAGAAACTTCTACGCAAGTTTCATATTGATAAATGTCATCCTTTAGGTACTCCTATGATCGTAAGATCACTAGACATACATAAGGACCCCTTCCGGCCACTGGAAGAGGGGGAGGAGATACTGGGTCCTGAAGTACCCTACCTCAGTGCCATTGGAGCACTTCTATATCTGGCTAACTGTACGCGTCCCGATATAGCGTTTACAGTTAATCTTCTAGCCAGACACAGTGCAGCGCCCACAAAGCGCCACTGGAATGGAGTAAAGCATCTTCTACGATACCTCCAGGGTTCCATTGATCTTGGACTTTACTACCAGAGAGGTGCCTCCCCCAAATTATTTGGTTATGCTGATGCAGGTTATCTCTCAGATCCGCACACGGCAAAATCCCAAACAGGTTTTGTTTTTACCTACGGAGGTACTGCTATCTCCTGGAGATCGGTAAAGCAAACCACAACAGCTACATCATCCAACCATTCGGAGCTCATTGCGATCCATGAAGCAAGCAGAGAGTGTTATTGGCTACGATCCGTCGTCCAACACATTCTTCAATCTACTGGCCTGAAGACCGGTGATTTGGAGCCTACCGTCCTGTTTGAAGACAACGCTGCATGCATTGCTCAACTTCAAAAGGGCTACATCAAGGGCGACAGGACGAAGCACATATCTCCCAAATTTTTCTGGACACATGAGCTAAAGGAGGACAAGCAAATTGAAGTTCAGCAGATACAGTCCTGCAACAACTTAGCTGATATTTTTACTAAGTCTTTGCCAAAATGTACTTTTGTAAAGCTTGTAAAGAACATTGGTATGCGACAATTAAAAGACCTGCAAGCCTGAAGCTTGTACGGATCAGGGGGAGTAACCTGTGGGTTGCACTCTTTTTCCTTAAGCTGTTGGGTTTTTCCCACTGGGTTTTCCACAGCTAAGGTTTTAACGAGGCAAACACACTTACTCTGGATCCAGAAGTATCCACCCCTCTTTGCCTCAGATACTGAGACCAAAGTGATGAATGGGTAAGGGGGAGTGTTATGAATGAGGGAGGCTTTTAGTCTCCCCTCCTTCATTACCCATTCATTAGTCCCATTACTATGGGTAATGGGGACTCTTGGTCTCCTAGAGGCCCGTCATCTCCCCCTCTAAAGTTAATATATAGAGAACCATGGCCATTGGCCATGGTTACTCATTCTATCTCTAAGAATTCCTATCACTATTTCCTTCTTGAGTTTGATTACTCTCTAACAGTTATGTTATTTTTCTGTTTTAAAGATAATTTTAACTCAAAAAAATTCAATTATATCTAGAAAAATATCAGAAAATATCAGAAAATTACTAAAAATTCTGAAAAATCTGGATAATTGATGTGTTTCATTAATATATCCATTTATTTCGTGGGCGGGACCCGTGACGAAACTGGTAGCAACACTGGTATAAAAAAAATACTACACTTAACTTTTGAAATTCACTAAAACTTCTACTAACTTTGTTTTTTTTCACTAAAACCATCCTTAGTAAATTTTTATCAAAGCTATCTTAAATGTTACCATTGTTGACCAAAACTACTATGAACTCTATAATTTTTTATAAAAAATTGTTTAAATTTTGAGTTGGATTTAGTATAACTACCTAATAGTTCCTCCATTTTAAGATAGATTAGGGTAAAAAAACAAAATATAAGAAGATTTTGATGAATGTCTAAAGCCTTGTTAGCAATACGTAATACAGAAAATATTCGGAACGCGAATAAAACGTGTTTAATTCGATCAATTTCAAAAGGCGTTCGGTCAAAAATTCGGTCAAATATGCGCAATACGGGACTAAAACGTAAACGGGTTAAATCGTGTTTAATTCGTTAACCCAGATAAAAAATGCGACTAAAAATACGAATACTGTCAAGATATCATTCATCTAATTGAACTTAAAAATCAACAATATCAATATAAAATAAGAGTAACATAACTTCTATAGTCATGATTTAAATAAATTATATTCATAGTTTTAACCAAAATGACATGATCATACTATTATATTCCATGCAGCATGCCCTAAACCAAAGTATGATCATGAAATCATAGTTCAAAATGATTTAAAAGTGCCCCTAAAACGCGTTTAAAACACATAAAATGCGCAACACGGGGATAAAACGCGTTTTGTTCGTCTACCCCTAAAAAAGCGCGTATTTGTCTGAATAATTCAAATGGACGGCCATTTAATACGGAAACCATTTTAGACGGATTTTAAACGTAAAAAATATAAAAATTCGCATTTTTTACTAACAAGGGTCTAAAGCCTAAAGGAGAGAATAAGTTAAAAACATGGATAATGTAAGACTGTTTTCATAAATTAAGTATCAACAAGAATAATAAGAAACAACAATGAACGGACCTGAACACTTCCCGTAGGAAATATCTAGGGAATGTCAACCGCCGCGCGCCAGTGAGACGAGGCCAAAAGATGCAAATATTTTTGCGTTTACACAAAGTATGATTACTGGAATTCAAAAGGACAGTCACATTTTGAATTTTATTAATCTTGTCCCATCGAATTCTCCCAATTAAATCCTCTCCTTCCTTTCCCGAAAAACAAACACCCCTTTCCATGAACAGCCATTATTACTCTTTGATTTTATTCTTAAGTGGGATTGTGTAATTTGACCATCATCCCGCGCTTTGTGAGTCCCCAAACATGTATATATATTCTGCTTACTCGCAACTTGAGCGAACTGCTGTAGTGTGCTGTAAAATCCGCAGAAACCCTTTCCCGTTCTGTCCCCTCCCTCTTACTTGCAACATGAGCGAACTGCTGTAGTCTTCTTCTAGGGTCTCGATTCCCCATCCAAGAAGATTGATAGATTCTGCTTGCACATTGCTTCAATCGATGGCGGAAGAAGGCAAGTGGCCGGCGATTGGGATCGACCTTGGCACTACCTACTCTTGCGTGGCTGTCTGGCAGCACGAACGGGTGGAAATAATCGCCAACGATCAGGGGAACCGCACGACGCCGTCCTATGTGGCGTTCACCGACACCGAGCGACTCATCGGCGACGCCGCCAGAAACCAGGTGGCCATGAACCCCTCCAACACCATCTTCGGTGAGACTCCCTCGATCTCTGCTTCAATGTCAGTAAAGCTCGATATGCAAGTCTACATGAGCTCCAGAAATGATTGAAGCTCATTGGCTAGCATCATCGGGGTTAGCTAACATTAGTGAGCACCAAAACGCTGAGGATTTTGGGCTCTCACCCTTGGAACCGGCCTTCGGTGAAAGTCATGTATTTTCGATTTTTGTGGGATAACCGTAGTAATTATTTTGGCCGAATGAGACAATTGGTTATGTATAAAACTTTGATCTACATGAAGTTAACCAGATGGTAGCCAATTTGGTCATATGGCCAAAAATTAAGCAGAAACATTGTGCTTTTTAAGATGGTAGGGATTCATTGGTGCCATTCGATTTTGTCACTAAGTAGACATAAATTGCAGTAATGTATTTGCAGAGATTTTAAAATTAAGGTTTTTTTTTTGCTTTGGGTTTGATAAGTTGCATGTCAAGCATATAGGTAAACGTTGCTTTTTGCTGGATTACTTAGTTTGTTATTGTTTCTTTTTATTTTTATTATTGCAGTAATGTATTTGCAGGATTGCTTTGACATCTATGCTATTGTTTTATTGTTTCTTTTTATGTTTATCCTTTTCTATAATCTGTTTCAGATGCAAAACGTTTGATTGGTCGAAGATTTAGTGACTCTTATGTGCAGAGCGACATCTTGCTTTGGCCATTTAGTGTTACCTCCGGTCCTGAGGAGAAGCCCATGATTATGGTACATTACAAGGGAGAGGAAAAGCAATTTAGCGCAGAAGAGATTTCATCTATGGTGCTGCTGAAGATGCGTGAAACTGCAGAGTCTTACCTTGGGACCACCGTCACAAACGCTGTCATCACAGTCCCTGCCTATTTCAATGACTCTCAGCGCCAAGCAACCAAGGATGCTGGCCAAATTGCAGGCCTTAATGTCATGCGCATTATCAACGAGCCTACCGCGGCTGCTATTGCTTATGGCATTGACAAGAAGGAAAGCATCGTCGGCGCTAGGAACGTCCTCATCTTTGACCTCGGTGGTGGCACCTTTGATATATCTGTGCTTAGAATGGAGCAGACCGTATTTGAGGTGAAGGCTGTAGCTGGAGACACTCATCTAGGCGGAGAGGACTTTGACAATAGGATGTTGAACCACTTTGTTAAGGAGTTCAAGAGGAAGTTCAATAAAGACATCAGCGGAAACGCCAGGGCCCTCAGGAGACTAAGGACAGCATGTGAAAGGGCGAAGCGGACGCTTTCCTCCACTTCCCAGGCCTCGATCGAGGTCGATTCCCTATATGAGGGCATTGACTTCTACTTGACCATTAATCGTGCTAAGTTTCATGAGCTCAACATGGACCTATTCAGGAAGTGTATGGAGTGCGTGGAGAAGTGCCTGAAGGATTCTGCGATCAAGAAGAGCTATGTTCATGATGTTGTTCTTGTAGGCGGATCGACTAGAATTCCCAAGGTCCAGCAGATGCTGCAAGATTTCTTTGATGGGAAGGAGCTCTGCAAGAGCATTAATCCTGATGAGGCCGTTGCTGTTGGTGCTGCTGTTCAAGCTGTTATCTTGAGCGGCAAAAAAGATCAGAAAGTCCCACAGCTGCTGTTAACGGATGTCACTCCTCTATCTCTTGGTATAGAAACCAGGGGGGGATCTTATGTCTGTCATAATCCCAAGGAATACCCCAATTCCAACCAAAATGCGGCGGAACTACTGTACCATTGAGGACAACCAAACAAGGTTTTTGATCCAGGTCTTTGAGGGTGAAAGGACAATGACGGAGGATAATAATTTCCTTGGAGAGTTTCACCTGGATGGTATCCCTCCTGCTCCCAAGGGTGTTTCAGGGATGATTGTTTGCTTTGAGATAGATGCCGACGGTATCTTGAATGTTACAGCAGAGGAAAAGACGGGTGGGCAAAAAAAAACGATCACTATCACCAACGAGAAGGGCAGGTTGACTACGGAGGAGATTGAAAGGATGTGCCTTGAGGCGAAGAAGTATAAAGCAAAAGATGAAGGTAACAAGAAAAGGGTTCAGACTAAGAATGCACTGGAGGATTATATATACGACATGAAGAATGATATCAAGTATGGCAAGTTTTCGTCCAAGCTGACCGCTGCCGACGAGGCAAAGATCAAGCGAGTAATAAAGCAGGCGACCCAGTGGCTGGCTGACAACCCGATGGCTGAGGCTGATGAGTTGAAGGAGAAGATGCAGCAGCTGAAGGGAATTTGCAGAATTCTATGGCGTAGCCTAGCATGAGATGACCGAGTCTCATCCATTTCTGATGTTCTGACAAGCTGGCCTTTGCTGATGATACATGTTACCCTTTTGCTGTCTGGTGTGGTTATTTTGATGTATTAAACCGCGCCAGTGGATTTTTTAATTATCAACTTTTTTGTCCTGTTGAACTGCTTGCCATTATGTATGATGATTCAGGCATGTGGTGCAATAGTCATTACAGGTATAAATGGTCCGGTACTTTAATACGATGCTTCAGTTTAATACGATGCTTGTGGTTTCTTTGATGCAATTGTTGGAGAAGTGAAGTCTGATTCGGATTTTGTGGGTCATTCTTGCCGAGTCATATCTTTGTATAGTTGACGACTGTTTAGCTGTCTGTCCGGTTAGCAGGCAGTGTGTCTAGAGGGCCGCAGCCCCCCTTGCAGAGGTCAAGTTGACAATATGCCCCTGCCTATGCGAGAGATTGATGGCGGATCGCCCGAAAGATAAACTGGCAGTATAGTCTGGTTACAAATTAGATTTCATGTATTTATGTGGATAAATATCTCTTATAATTTATAGCTTCTCATATGTAGGAAAAAAAACCTTAATGCTGTGGATAAATATATCTCTGTTTTATATCCTTTTTTTTTTGCTTGATCTGTTCATGACTGTGTGCATGTACATCACACCGCCTACGGTTGTTGGAAAATCTGCGTATCTTTTGATGATCATCTTCTATTTTGTGTTGATTGTTGGCTAGTATGAAGTGTTATTTTTCACTATTTGAGAATCAAGATTTCGACAGATCTTGGTATCTCTCCACGTTACGTTTGATAAATTCTCTTAGTGAGAAGGAGCAATGTACCAAAGATGGAGTTCAACGGATGTTGTAGTCTTGGAATCGAGAGGGGTAATAAATTCAACTACAAGATGTGGATGGCAATCATGGAGTCTTATGCCGGATCAAAAAAATTAATTAACAGCTAGATACGATTTTTTTTCCTACTTACTTAGGCTAAGTTGAATACATTTTGACGCAGTTATGTTTTTATTAAATTGAAACTAATCAAATTAATTAGACCTTACCCCAAAATTTAAAGATCAAAATTAAAGAAAAAGCCCAAAAATTACACACTTAAAATTAAGACATAGGATTTTGAGGTAAAAGGCTATTAAAAAGTGGCTTCTTCTCAAAAATAACACACTCAAAATGCGAATAAAACAAATTATTTTGGTTGTATTTGTTTTCAGCGTGCATTGAGCTCTTGTTAATTGTAGGTGATATCAGTAGCACATTTGGCATTGTATAATTGGATGAATTTTCTAAAGAATTTTTGGGAGATTTTTGGAGCATATTTCAGTAACTCTTCCTACATCAGATCTGCTACACTTCAATTAACAAGAGCTCAATGAATTTTCTAAAGAATTTTTGGGAGATTTTTGGAGCATACTTCAACTAATATAGTTGAGCTCCATGATATTTCGGTGATATTATTCTAATTATTATTGCATTCGTTTTAATTAGATTAATTTGTTTTAGGAGTTATTTTTTTATTAATCCCAATCTTTTTAAGGGGTTATCAACACTTTACAATGTGAATTTGTTTTTTATGTTTTGTAATGTTTCGGATCACCACTCGTAAGAGTGATCAAAGATACTTTTAGGAAGGGTAAATTCTCAGGGAAAGGTCGGAGACGTAGGCAAGGAGCCGAACTTTGTTAACAAATTTTTCTTCGTTTGAGTCTACATGTGTTGGATTATATTTGTCTTGGATTATTTTGCTTGATTTATTTTATATAGATTAATTTAATCACTTAATTAATAATCAAGTAAAATTAGAATTAATTTTAAATTTTTGTTAAAAAAACCATATTCACACCTTTAAGGTTTTCAGATGGGTCTGGAAGCAATGGCAATGTTGCCTTGATGTAATGACTATAGTGTAGGCTACCTTTTTGATGGCCCTATAGTTAAGTCGACATCCTTGAGTATTCAGCCAATGAAGTATGCTAGGATGTGTACTTCATCTTCTTATTTGATAAGTAATGAATCAATACCTTTATGAGATGGATGATGGGAAATCGAATCCCACTCCTAAGTGGTTTTGATGATGAGCACACCAAATGATGTTAGTGTGCTAACTACACTACAAGTGTGCAGGTTATGCGACAAACGGTGACTTTACGCATACTCCAAAGAAGCTCAACCACACTCGAGACGAAGACGAATTGGCTAGTTCTACATCAAGCACAAGATGAAGTCTGTGCTCAAGCTTAATGAAGAAGGAACTCAAATTCAGGAGAATCAAGCTTCTACCAGATCAGCTTCCCTAAGGTCTTGTCTTAGTGTAGTGTGAGTTGTGTTTCTTAGGAATATGTTAAAGCCAAAGTAGATATAGCACACACACATAAATGATTTCGAAAATAAATGCTTTAAATGTTTTAAAATCATTTTAAACTCTTGAGAGCAATTGCTAGCTTTTTCATATCCTAATAGTCAATCTCCATTACACCCAGGAGTTGACTGCACTCTTTGGTAGCTGAGTTTCAGAAGAAATTGCTATGAGAGTCGACTACCAAAGGAGGGAGTCGACTACCAGCTGGACGCAAATTTTCCAATGAAACACTCTGAGAGTCGACTACCACTCCTATGAAGTCGACTACTAGCTGGCGAATTTCAACGATTTGACTTCCTATTTTCTCTCATCCATTCTTAATTTTTGGGACGAAAGTCAAACCTCATTTGAAATTTGAATCCTCTATTATCACTATAAATAGAGGACTCTATGAGATCTTTTAAAAACAACAACATTATTATCAATTCTAAAATTTCTCTTGTGCTAAAATTCTCAGATCTCTTATTCATTCTGCTCTCGTTATTTTTAGCCAAATCTGTTTTAATTTCTGATCTCCTAATCGTTTTCAAAGTTATTATTTTTGAGATCAAATTTTATTTGGCTATTAAAAATCATTTTTCAAAATCCGTGTTCTTCATTTTTATCTATTGAAAGGATTTTTGAAAACAAACGATCTAGATCACAAAGAATCATTCTATATCTTTGTGTGATCTAAAGATCGATTTGAATTCTTTTTAGCCATGTAATACACTTGTTATATTTTACTTTGGCTATAGAATTCTGGGTGTAAATCCAAACAATACTAATTTTTGTGGTGTGTTGGAAATCTTTTTTATTTGTGATTTCCCCTTTGTTGAAAGAGAGTTGGAAATCCTAGACAAGTCTAGGTGGTCGGAAATCCTGGTCAAGGCTAGGTGTTTGGGAAATCCTAACGAGTGAAGTTAGGTATTTGTATTGCTAAGGCAATAATGGAAAATCTCGTACCGGATTGGTCGAGGACTGGACGTACCCAAGTTGCGAGGAACCAGGATAAAAATCTCTGTGTTTGTGTTTGCATTCTTCTACGATTGTTTATACTTGTTCTTGTATTCTTTATTTGCTAACAAATTGTAACTTGTTCATATTATTGCAAGTTAATTCTTTTGTTTATATTCGCTGTGTAAAGATCAATACTTATTTGTATAAAGATATCTGCTTGTAATCTTATTATCTTTCAGCAGAGTTTTGCCTGAAAACTCTCTGGGAGTCGACTACCATTCATAGGGAGTCAACTACCTGCTGTGTTATCTCTCTGATTAACATTGCTTATAAGATTAACTTGTTGATTAAGAACCAAGCGTAGATCACTCTACTTGGTTTCTTAGGCAACATTAGAAGGATTATAATTGTGCTAATCAACGAACGAAAAAGATTTATTATTTGCACAACATTATTCAACCCCCCTTCTAGTGTTGTTTGCCATCCACAGGATCCAACACTTAGTATCGGAGTAAGGTCAAAGGCGATGGCATCAACAACATTAGTCCTCCAATCGAGCCATCCTGCCTGAGGGATACGAGCATCATTCAGCTTGTCATCATTCCCTTGGGCCCATTCTTCAGCATCCAGAGGCCCTTCTTTTCAGAGAAGCTCTTGGGTTGCAGCTCATGGAACTACTTAACTCCTGGTTTAGCTCGAGGGGGTGGTGGTACAATCTGAGCAGGTTGATGTCCATACTGAATCAGCTGTTGTTGGATCTCCAACATCACCCTCATGACTCCGAGGAGTTCATTCATGTCAGCACCTCCGTTAGCTGCAGTTCCATTCCCATTCCTGGTGTTGTATCGCCCTGCCATACTAAGACAAGAAACTAGGGTAAAATTTGTTTATGAGATAAATCTAGATATTTTGCTAATGATATTATTTCTATTATTCTGAAGTTTTGCATAATGCACGGACCTGCATTGTAACGACTGGTTTTCATGTATCTGGATTTATTATATTATAATATATTTTTTGGTGGATTTTCTCCTCATGTGTGGTTTTCGTCTCCGTGACTTTCATTTTCGATCGTTTCGTCGTGTTTTCCCGTTTCTGTTGAGTATTGGACTCCCCGTATTTGGTTTTGGATGATGAGCAAACATAAATAAACCATGAACTAACAATTTGTGAGCGCAGTTATGGAGATCGTCGCCAAATTCACGAGAACACTCAAAGCGACATCTTAAGACTTCTCAAAGCTCGTATTCAATGCCTAAAGCTTCGTTGAAGCTTTTGGACCTTTTTTGGAAGTCATGAAGATCTGATCGAAGCTTTTGAAGACTGTTCCTTAAGGTTTTATTCATAGTCTTTTAGCTTCGATTTATAGAATGTTAAGCCTTGAGTAATTCTTACATGTCTATCTTCATATCACTCATATCTTAGAGCTAGGATTATCTTAGAAGCCATTAGAAACTTTTCCGAAGCCTATCGCTTCTTCCCTCGGCTTCTAGTGCATCTTAGTTGGTTCAAGTAGAGTCACCAACCGACTAGATGACGATCTAGTCGGTCGGCAACTCTTCATGAACCGACTAGATGTCCTAACTCATTTCAGCTCTGCCATGTCGATCAATTAGTCGGTCAAAGAAGGTTCACCGACCGACTAGATGACGATCTAGTCGGTTAGGAATCCTTCTTAGACCGACTAGTTGAGATTGCCTCTGTACCGCCTGAGTTACTGTTTACAGTTAGTCGGTCCAAGAACATTCATCGACCGACTAGTTGTGGAACTAGTCGGTCATCATTTGTTCTTAGACCGACTAGTGTAACTTGTATTCAACTTCGTGCATTTCAATCTTAGTCGGTCAAAGAACACTCACCGACCGACTAGTTGGCAAACTAGTCGGTTGGAAAGTCTTCTTAGACCGACTAGTTCATGTTGCCTGGAAATCACTCTTCTGGCTGTCAAGCTGTTAGTCGGTCCATGTTGAATCACCGACCGACTAGTTGATGAACTAGTCGGTCAGTGATCCTTCTTAGACCGACTAGTCTGCTTCAGATTTAGATCCGTTGGAGTTTTGAAAGCGACGTTTCTTTCTCTCTTTTCCCTTGATCCTTTAAATACCTGAAGGGGTTATTTCATAGGATCCAAAGGCTGCTATTTTCAGAGTTCTATTGATTCAAAAAGAGGAGCTTACAACTCTCATCTTCTAGCTCTCCCATTCTCAAGAATCTCTCCCTCACTCTTATTCCTCAAGAGAGATTCATTGATTGTGAGCCTTCCAAGCCAAGGGCTTGATTCTAGGTCATCCATCTCATCCCTAGGCTTCCATTGCTGGTCATCTTCTTGAAGCTAGGGTTTGGTGACTCTTCCTCCATCAAAATCCTCTTTGCCCTAATTTGGTAAGAAATCTCAAGGCATATGTATTTTGTTGGTAAGCATTTTATTTCAGTTATATTTGAATTTTATACTCTCGGTTGTGAGAGGTTTTGCGTGATCCCGGGTTGTGGGATTCACGGTCATCGATTGTAGGTCGATTGCACTTGTGAGGTTTTCGCAAGTAGTCTTATTGGAAATCTTGAGTTAGGGTTTCTAACTCAAGTATCCGGAAGGGATCCGGGTGGTTGGGACGTAGGATCACCGGGAACAAGTCGGGGAGACTTGGGTGGATCCGAACCCATTAAACCATTTGTTTGCGTTTGCATTTATTCTTGTTGATCGTTGTTATTCCGCATTGTTGTTTGTTAATTGCACGATAATTAGGAATAACTCTCCCTATTATTTAAAAGTACTATTCACCCCCCCTCTAGTACATGTGCAGTGGCTTCCTAGGGCACTACAATTGGTATCAGAGCCAAGGTTCAAAGCTACACATAGCCAAAGTTCAAAGCTATGACGAACAACGACTACAACGTCTTCAAGAACCGCGATGGAGCCTCTTCTGTTATGGAAGGACTATCCTCCGTCAGGCCTCCCCACTTCAACGGTACCAACTACGGGTACTGGAAATGCCGGATGCAAATTTTCCTCCGGAGCGCTTCACTATGGAGAGCCACCATGACGGAGTATGTCGAGCCTTCCGAAGAAGATTTTGCGAAGTGGACTCCCGCGGAGGTCACCGCGGAAGTAGCCATGCCAAGGCAATGAATGCCTTGAATTGTGCGTTGGAGCCCGAGGACTTCAACAAGATATGCACATGTAAGAGTGCATATCAAATATGGAACCAACTCCTCATATTGCACGAAGGATCGAGTATGGTAAAAGATTCTAAACTCGTCGTTGCTAATAAAGAATTTGAGTTGTTTCATATGAAGCAGGGCGAAACCATGAAGGAATATTACGCTCGCTTCGTGGATATATCAAACGACTTGGAAGCTCTTGGGAAGGTCTATACCCAAAAGGAGAAAGTCGCGAAGATTATCGACGGTCTTCCATCATGTTGGAAAAAGCGTACCTTCGCCATCGAGGAAGGTAATGACATGAATAAATATACCGTCGTACAACTAATGGGTACCTTGTTGTCTTACGAGGTACGCAAGGATAGTAAGATCCGAATGAAGGAAAAGATGAAAGCGTACTTGAAGCAAGATGAGCCAAAGAAAAAGGCGATTGCCTTCAAGGCCGCTCCATCTACCGATGATGAAGAATCGGAAGACGAATTGGACATGGAATCCATTGCCCGTATGGCAAGGAAGTTCGATCGATTCCTCCGAGAAGGTATATCTTTGAATAAATCTAAAGTTAGTTCGACTAATGCTTCTACTCCCGTGTGTTATAAATGCAACAAGCCAGGACACATCAAACCGGATTGTCCTCTCTACAAACACAAGGAGAAGGGGAAAGCATCAAAGTACGACAAGTCGAGAAAGTACAAGAAAGGACTTGTTGGCACATTCACCGACTCCGAAGAGGATTCCTCAAGTGGAGAGTCGGATGATGGAAGAGTGGAGAAAGCAAAACTTTGCTTCATGGCTAATGAGGCAAAAGATCGAAAGTCCTCCTTCGATGATAGCGAGGATGAAAGCGAGGATGGTAGCGAGAATGAAAGCGGAGAACCTACTATTGATGAAATGAGGTTAGCAAACCAAGAAATTTGGTCTAAATTTACTAAATTAGTAGATAGATATAATAAGACCAAAGATGAACTTGTTAGCCTCCAAACCTCTCCTAAGTCTACCATCACCAACAATGACACCATTGTTGAGACACTTGCCAATGAGAAAGCAAGTTTGCTTACTCATAATGGCTTGTTGAGAAATGATGTGAAGTCCCTCAAATCTCAACTTGAGCATGTTCTTGTTGAGGATTCGGATGAACATGTGATAGCGGATTTGACGTCTCAAAACTCAACTTTGACTATTGAGAATAAGAATCTCAAATCACGTGTTTATGCACTCACATCGCAAGTATCCACTTTGGATGCTTCTTTGCATTCTCTCAAAGAGAAGTATGAGTGCACGTTAGGCCGTATCAATGATTTCAATAAAGGTAAGGGCCATTTGGATAATATCCTAAATGACTTACTTCCGGCCAAACACCACATTGGCTTCGGGTATAAGATGGGAGACTCATCCAAATCGCCTACCACCTTTGTTAGGTCAACATCCGATGCCTCGACAAGTGGGAGCAACCATCCCATTGGTAGTTCTCCTACCAATAGTGCTTCCACTTCGTACACACCCCCGATTGGAAAGAAACCCACTTTGGGTAGACCTCCAAAGAGGGGTCATGCATTTTTGTACTCTCATGCTATGCCATGTAGGAACACACATCCTACTCCACCGGTGCATGCTAATAATGATTTTTATGCTCCGCACCCACGAGCACGTGCGAACACTCATATGAGACACCCACATGCACGTAATCATGCTCATGCACATCCTAATGCTTATGTTCACACATCTAATCCACATGTGAATGCCTTCTCTCATAATCATCCTCATGCTTATCCACGTATGTATGCTACACCACATCATGGATCTCATGCTCATCATAATGATATTGCTAGATCTCATGCTCCTAGGCCACATGCACCACATAGAAATCAACCTTTTGTGCATGCAACCACTAGGAAGAGGATTCCCAAAATTTACACTATTTGGGGTCCCAAGAACACTAGCAATCATGATATGAATGTTTATGTGCAATCCTATATTAATGATGTTATTTTGAATGATGATTATGTTGGAAAGTCAAGTTCCTCTTGGACTTGGTTTCCGAAGGGTTAGTTCCTTTAACTCTTCAATGCTTGGTACCATGAGTTTATGATCATGTTATGGGTACCAAGGCATATGTTTATAAAATTGATTTTGATTATATTAATTTATGGGTTACAATAATTTTCATTTCGTATTTCAAAATTGTTGTCTAACCCATTGGATCCAAAAGGATTTTTGGATACAAAATGAAGTTTTCTAGGTTCAATCCACCGAGGGATACCAACCCTACCAACTCCTCGATTTGCGAAGACTTTCATTCAAACGGAGTTGATGGTGCTTAGGTAATGCACCAATGTAGGGGGAGCTTAATGTTGTAAGTATGATATTACATTTGGTATCCATGAGGGTTGAATGCATGCTTGGTTAGAGTCTATGTCTTTACATTGGTATCATTTTGTTTCTCCTAGCATGATAAAATTGTGAATGCCATAAATGCTTTGAAATTCATATCTATTTTTGGTATGACATGTCTTTAAAAGTTATTATGATGAATTTCGTATTACTTTTATCACCCTGTCACTTCTCATCGCACACTTCACTTAGTTTTGATGTGCTTTTACTTAATGTTCTTTTTCGATCGATATTGTGACATTTGATATTCTATGATATGCACCACTCTTCTGATGGTTCATTCCTTTGTGCACATTTTATGTATGTCTCTGATATTGATTTCGTCGCTCGACGATTTATTTTGATTCAATAGCTTTAGTTGTATGAAAACATAGAATTGTTTTCCATGCACTAAAATAGTTATAAATGTTGATATTGGAGAATAAATTCTTTTCATCAATACGTGAATTTACAATTGGTATTTTGATGACTTCATTTTTCGTTTTTCGACTAAGGTCTCTTTGGCACACCTTTAATATGTTTTGGTATTTTACTTTGGTGTCATTGGACCGAGGTCGTATTCTTCGACTCCCATGTTTCATGTATTATTTGGCCATGATCTGTTATCATTGACTTCCTCCCGCACTTTTTGGATTATGCCAAAGGGGGAGAGATATAATAATGGCATGTGCTAAATGATAGTTTAGCATGAATCTAATTTGATATAATTTGATATGTTAGATTCGGGGGGAGTTAGGAAAATATAAATGTATTTCAAATTCGATAACTGGATTTGTATTTTTAATTTTCTCGCCTGATTGATGCATATGTTTATTATTTCATATGGAACTAATGTGTAATCAATGCAGGGGGAGTAAGTAAATTTCATTTAGTACATTATTATTGATTATTATTTATGTTGGTTTGTCATCACCAAAAAGGGGGAGAATGTTGAGTATTGGACTCCCCGTATTTGGTTTTGGATGATGAGCAAACATAAATAAACCATGAACTAACAATTTGTGAGCGCAGTTATGGAGATCGTCGCCAAATTCACGAGAACACTCAAAGCGACATCTTAAGACTTCTCAAAGCTCGTATTCAATGCCTAAAGCTTCGTTGAAGCTTTTGGACCTTTTTTTGGAAGTCATGAAGATCTGATCGAAGCTTTCGAAGACTGTTCCTTAAGGTTTTATTCATAGTCTTTTAGCTTCGATTTATAGAATGTTAAGCCTCGAGTAATTCTTACATGTCTATCTTCATATCACTCATATCTTAGAGCTAGGATTATCTTAGAAGCCATTAGAAACTTTTCCGAAGCCTATCGCTTCTTCCCTCGGCTTCTAGTGCATCTTAGTTGGTTCAAGTAGAGTCACCAACCGACTAGATGACGATCTAGTCGGTCGGCAACTCTTCATGAACCGACTAGATGTCCTAACTCATTTCAGCTCTGCCATGTCGATCAATTAGTCGGTCAAAGAAGGTTCGCCGACCGACTAGATGACGATCTAGTCGGTTATGAATCCTTCTTAGACCGACTAGTTGAGATTGCCTCTGTACCGCCTGAGTTACTGTTTACAGTTAGTCGGTCCAAGAACATTCATCGACCGACTAGTTGTGGAACTAGTCGGTCAGCATTTGTTCTTAGACCGACTAGTGTAACTTGTATTCAGCTTCGTGTATTTCACTCTTAGTCGGTCAAAGAACACTCACCGACCGACTAGTTGGCAAACTAGTCGGTTGGAAAGTCTTCTTAGACCGACTAGTTCATGTGGTCTGGAAATCACTCTTCTGGCTGTCAAGCTGTTAGTCGGTTCATGTTGAATCACCGACCGACTAGTTGATAAACTAGTCGGTCAGTGATCCTTCTTAGACCGACTAGTCTGCTTCAGATTTAGATCCGTTGGAGTTTTGAAAGCGACGTTTCTTTCTCTCTTTTCCCTTGATCCTTTAAATACCTGAAGGGGTTATTTCATAGGATCCAAAGGCTGCTATTTTCAGAGTTCTATTGATTCAAAAAGAGGAGCTTACAACTCTCATCTTCTAGCTCTCCCATTCTCAAGAATCTCTCCCTCACTCTTATTCCTCAAGAGAGATTCATTGATTGTGAGCCTTCCAAGCCAAGGGCTTGATTCTAGGTCATCCATCTCATCCCTAGGCTTCCATTGCTGGTCATCTTCTTGAAGCTAGGGTTTGGTGACTCTTCCTCCATCAAAATCCTCTTTGCCCTAATTTGGTAAGAAATCTCAAGGCATAGGTATTTTGTTGGTAAGCATTTCATTTCAGTTATATTTGAATTGTATACTCTCGGTTGTGAGAGGTTTTGCGTGATCCTGGGTTGTGGGATTCACGGTCATCGATTGTAGGTCGATTGCACTTGTGAGGTTTTCGCAAGTAGTCTTATTGGAAATCTTGAGTTAGGGTTTCTAACTCAAGTATCCGGAAGGGATCCGGGTGGTTGGGACGTAGGATCACCGGGAACAAGTCGGGGAGACTTGGGTGGATCCGAACCCATTAAACCATTTGTTTGCGTTTGCATTTATTCTTGTTGATCGTTGTTATTCCGCATTGTTGTTTGTTAATTGCACGATAATTAGGAATAACTCTCCCTATTATTTAAAAGTACTATTCACCCCCCCTCTAGTACATGTGCAGTGGCTTCCTAGGGCACTACAGTTTCTTCCTTAGGATCGTCGATTTCGGAGTGTGTCATTCGCGACGGGCTTCATAACGGTCGTATCTTACTGTTAGATCAAGCCTAGGAGTCTTAGGAATCGATCCCGGGGCTCCGCGCTCCGTATCGAAACTTTTGGTGCTTATTAGCCGGTGTAAGAAGGGGCACCGACCGACTAGATGACGATCCAGTCGGTCGGCAATCCTTCTTGGACCGACTAGTTGGCTTTCTAAATTATTCTGGAGTTACTGTTTATCGTTAGTCGGTCTAAGAACGTTGGTTGACCGACTAGGTTGCAAACTAGTCAGTGTGCAATGCTTCTTTAACTGACTAACACATCATCTAAATTTTAGTATCAGTACTGTTCATTCTTAGTCAGTCTAGGTTCATCTTTCGACCGACTAGTTGTCAAACTAGTCGGTCAGTATTTGTTCTTTGACCGACTAAATCCAAATCCTATTTTCGTTCAGAAGTTACTGTTTACACTTAGTCGGTCTGCGTTGGTCGACCGACCGACTAGTTACCAAACTAGTCGGTCAGTGGTTGCTCTTTGACCGACTAATCTGTGTTAAAACCCTAATTTCTGGGCAGCCGCCAGCCCATCCTATTTAAACCCCTCCCAAACGTTTTCTTCTTCCTCCACTCGACCAAAAACCCTAGTTTCTCCCCCATTGAGCCCCCATCTTCCTCAAACCCTTATTCCTTCATTCCAAGCCCAAGATCCATCATCCAAACCATCCCTCAACACATTCTACCCCTCATCTCCCCCAAAATCTCATCAAATCCACAAAATTCCCCAAAAACCCTAGTTCTCCAAACTTCTCCATTCGTTTCCAGATCTGGTCCCTAGGTTCTCCGGAGTGTTTCTTCCGCCTCCTCACAGTAAGAAATCGATCTCTTGATGTTTTCATAACCTATTTGTATTTTTATGAAACCCTAATGAAATGAATGTTGTTTTGATGATTGTTTCCCCATAACAGCGATTTTCCCGTAGATTAGCATCCGCGAGACGAACCATCGTGATCGTCGTCCCCGGTGCTAGGCAAGTGAAACTTGCCACTTAGGGTTTAGGCCATGTTTTAGGCCATTTGCTTGTTGTAGGCGTAAAAGAGGCTAGGCGACGAAATGATACTCGCCTAGGCGCAAATTTAGGAACTAGCTTGACAACGAAGCTAGATCCGACATTTATCATGTTGCACAATTACCATGTCATGTTTAAATTTCATTAACGGTACACAAATTAATTGTCATGTCATTGCATTCTTTAAGTGATCACGTGATTGCGTAGCATCGCTACAATACTTGTGTTTCCTGGTTCGTGACCAGAAGCGAGCATAATGAGTTGCTAACCCCAACGCTCGATATTGAATTGTGAACTAGGAAAACAAGCTCCCGTGCGGGGCAACCCTGGCTCACTTGCTGTGCTCATGTACAGGGACCCTGGCTGGTTTACGTGTGGGATGGGGTAAGAGTTAAGCTGTCATTCAACTGGGGGTCTGCCTGATCAGCAACTGCAGTTGTAAGGCGTAAACTCTGGGTTTTGGGGGTAGTGTTAAGCGGCCAATCAGCGTGAATGCCAAACCATTCAGCTGTAAGGCGTAAACATCTACAAACAACTTGAAACGTGACTAGTGAAATGATTGAGAGTGTTAGTAGCTTGGCTACTCTTGTCTTGTCCCGATATTCGTTCTCCTATACTTATTGTCTCGCCATGTCTTGCTTGTGCACTCATGCTATAACTACCATGTCATGCATACTATAACTGCTAGGTTGTTAGTTGCCTTACTTTCAGTTTCCTTGCCCAAGTCTTTTAGACTTGCTGACATGTGCCCTTTTACTCTTTTGGGTGACACATGTTAGATCCTGAGCCTGAGTACCTTGTTGAGGACGAGGTGTTTGCTGACGCCGAGCCCGAGCTTGTGTTTGACGGGGAGTACGTGGACACTGGGGACCAGTTCTAGTGTCTCCGCTGTGTTTTCCCTTTTGTTTAGACTGCTATTTTGTTGTCGGTGCGTAGCACCCATACTTTGTTACGTCGTTGCTTTTGTTGGCCTTGTTCTGGGCCTTTAGACTCTTTCTTTTAGCCTGGTGGATTTTCTGGATGTTGAACTTACTTTTCATGTTGGACATTTATGAGATATGAGAATTTTATTTATGTCTCTCCTTGTGTTATTATTGTTGTTCTGTTTGTGGTTACAGGGACCTGCTTATGTTTTATTGACGCTTATCGGGTTTGGGGCTTCACGGCTCCACTCTCGTGCGGACCTTTTCACGTATCGCCTCCATTTTAGGGAAGCGGGGCGTGACAGGTTTTGTTGGTGGCCCATGCAGGTCCTTCTGTAACTGCGAATTGTCAGAATAACGATAATAATATTAGATGTCCAATAAACTAAGTTCGACGTCCGAGTCATAAGCTATGAGTCTAATCTGATTCGTTTTCTGTGTCATTAGATGGCAGGAAGGCGATTCACCCGTGGTGGAGGTAGTGGTGCGCTCCCTCATGATGAGGAGCCTGAGCGGGAACCCACCAATGGGGAGATGATGCGGATGATGCTCCAGATGATGCAAGTGCAGCAGGGCGTGCTCCTGCAAGTCCAGAATGCTCCACTTGCTCGAGCTGCCCGGGCTCTTCCGGATGCCCCTCGCTCTGAGCCGGGAGCGAAGCAATTTCGGGAGCTGGGTCCCGCATATTTTGATGGTTCTGAAGGTCCTCTGGCTGCCGATGAGTGGATTCGGAACATTGAGGATAACTTGAAGATGGCCAAGATCACCCCGGCTGGATGGGTTGATTTGGCGAAGAGGCAACTCAAGGATAATGCTCAGAATTGGTGGGATGCGGAAGAGAAGATGTTGGTGGAGCCGATAGCTTGGGCTACCTTTAAGTCCAGGGTTGATGAGGAATTCTTTCCGAAGGCTGTGAAGAAGGAGATGCTGTAGCGCTTTATTGATCTGAAGCAAGGGAGCTTGACGGTGGACCAGTACCACCAAGAGTTCACTAGGCTGAGTCCGTTCGCACCGAAGATGGTGCAGGATGCTGATGAGAGGGCTCAGAGGTTCCTGCAGGGACTTGCTTTGGAGCTCCAGAGTTATGTGTCTTCCTCTGATCTGGACTCTTATCAGAAGGTTCTGGTCGCTGCGAGGAGGCAGGAGCTGAACCTGAGTCAGAGGAGGGGACATGTTTCCGGTGCTGGGAAGAGGCCTATGGAGCAGGCCAGGGCGGTGGTTAGGCCTGGTTTCAAGCCTAATCAGCCAGCTCAGTTCAAGAGGCCAGGAGGGCATGTTCTGAAGACTTGCCATTTCTGCGGCAAGCCTGGCCACATCAAGGATCAGTGTAGGAAGTTTCTGGGCCAGTGTTTGGTTTGTGGTGATGCTTCTCATGTCGCGAAGGATTGTTGGCATGCGAATCAGCTGCGGAGGGCACCTGTTGCAGCACAGCCGTTGCAACAGCGAGCGTCTGTTCCTGCTGGACGTGGGGCGGCTCTTGTTCCACAGAGGCAGGCTTTTCAGCAGGCTATTCCGCCGAGGAGGCAGGCATTTCTGATGACCGCTGCGGAGAGCGAGGCTGTGGATGAGGTTATCGCAGGTAATCCTCAATCTAGCTGTTACTTTCCTAGCTGGTTTTGATTGTTAGATTGTGTTGTTTGCTTGAACATGCTTGTTTGCTAGACTAGGGTTTGATTGTTAATTGCTTGTTAGGTGTGGTTTTGGTTTGCACATTTCCTGCACGAGTCCTCTTTGACTCTGGTGCATCGATGTGCATTATTTCTCGGAGCTTCGTGGAGAGGCATTCCTTGTCGACGTCCCCTCTTCCCAAGAGTTGGAATATCGTTACAGGGAATGGCGTGGTCTCGGTGCATCGTGGTTGCAATTCTTGCTCGTTGGTGGTCTGTGGACATGAGATTTACGCTGATTTCATTGTCCACGACGTCATCAACTATGATGCAGTTCTTGGGATGGACTGGCTTGCGAGCTTCTATGCTACGATCGACTGCAGGAGGAAGAAGGTGGTGTTCGAGATTCCTGGACATCCAGTATTTGAGTTCAGTCGTGGTAGCAGTTCGCTTGGTCCTGTCAGATTTCGGGCCAGGCCGGTGGAGGTTGTGGCTATGCTGATGGAGCTGGAGTGGCCAGCTGTGGTGCGTGATTTTGGTGACGTCTGCTCCGAGGAGATGTCTGGTTTGCCACCTGATCGAGCTTTAGAATTTTCTATTGATCTTATTCCAGGTGCGCAGCTGATTTCGAAGGCGCCGTATCGTATGGCACCTGCAGAATTGGAAGAGTTGCGGAAGCAGTTGGATGAGCTTTTGCAGAAGGGTTATATCAATCCCAGTGTGTCTCCGTGGGGAGCACCGGTGCTGCTAGTGAAGAAGAAGGATGGTTCGCGTCGCATGTGCGTGGACTATCGGGAGCTGAATGCGGTGACCATTAAGAATAAATACCCGTTGCCTCGCATCGATGATATTTTTGATCAGCTTGGAGGTTCGAGGGTGTTTTCTAAGTTGGATTTGAGGAGTGGTTACCATCAGTTGAAGGTGAAGAAGGGAGATGTCCCGAAGACAGCGTTCAGGACGAAGTATGGACACTACGAGTTTGTGGTTATGCCTTTCGGCGTAACTAACGCGCCCGCAGTTTTCATGAATCTGATGAACCTGATTTTCTACGACTGTTTGGATAAGTTTGTCGTTATCTTTATTGACGACATTCTGATCTATTCGAAGTCGGAGGAAGAGCATGCATCGCACTTGAGGACGGTATTGGAGATCTTGAGGAAGCATCGTTTGTATGCTAAGCTTTCGAAGTGCGAGTTTTGGCTGGATAGAGTTGCTTTTCTCAGGCATGTGGTGACTGGAGATGGTATTTCAGTGGATCCCGAGAAGATTAGGGCCATCAGAGAGTGGCCAGTTCCGTCGTCTGCGTCTGAGATTCGGAGTTTCCTTGGACTTGCTGGTTACTATCGGCGATTCATTAAGGACTTTTCCCGTATTGCTGAGCCGATGACCAGGTTGACGCGGAAGGATGTTGCTTTTGTTTGGTCGGGTGATTGTGAGAATGCTTTTGGTATTCTGAAGGAGAGGTTGACGACTGCCCCTATTCTTGTTGTGCCTGATCGCAGCGGTGGATTTGAGATCTTTTGCGATGCTTCTGGCAACGGTCTCGGTTGTGTGTTGCATCAGCACGGGCACGTTGTGGCTTATGCGTCTCGTCAGCTTAAGGTTCATGAGAAGAATTACCCGACGCATGATTTGGAGTTGGCTGCCGTTGTGTTTGCTCTTAAGATTTGGAGGCACTTCCTGCTGAGTGAGAAAGTGAAGATTTTCACCGATCACAAAAGCTTGAAGTATATTTTTACTGAGAAGGAGCTCAACATGCGACAGCGTCGATGGTTGGAGCTTATGGCAGATTATGAGATTGATTTGCAGTTTCACCCTGGCAAGGTGAATGTGGTCCCTGATGCGCTGAGCAGGCTTCCAGCGGTGATGATTTTGACCTCGCAGTGGAGATTGCAGCGGGATTTTTGCGAGTCTGGTGTTGAGATTGTCCTTCCTGGGGAGGCTTCATCGTTGATGTACATGCAGGTACAGTCAACGATCGTGGATCGGATTAAGGCTGGCCAGGCTGAGGATCTGAAGCTGGTGAAGATTCGGGAGCAGGTGGAAGCCGGTCTGCGGACTGACTTTTTGATTCATGAGGATGGCTCGCTGAGGTTTGGAGCCAGGTTGTGTGTGCCGGCTGGGGACATTAGAGAGGATTTGATGGTGGAGGCACACAGTTCGCCGTATTCTGTGCATCCTGGTGGCACCAAGATGTACCAGGATCTTCGTCTGAATTATTGGTGGCATGGTATGAAGAGAAGCGTGGCTCGGAGTGTAGCCAAGTGCTTGGTTTGCCAGTAAGTGAAGGCGGAGCATCAGCGTACGGCCGGGTGCTACAACCGCTTCCGATTCCGGAGTGGAAATGGCAACACATCACTATAGATTTCGTGACTGGACTACCTCGGAATCCGAAGCAGAATGACGCGATTTGGGTGATCGTAGATCGATTGACCAAATCCGCGCACTTTATTCCATTCCGAGTGGGACAGTCCACTGAGGCGCTAGCAAGGAGATATATGGAGGTAAAATTCTTTTACTCTCTGTTTTTATTTCCTTTTTCCTAGTTTGGATAGTGATGTAACGTGAATCGTGCAGGAGGTCATGCGACTTCATGGAGTCCCCGTGAGTATCGTGTCAGACAGAGACACGAGGTTCACGTCTCAGTTCTGGTAGAGTTTGCAGAAGAGTTTGGGTACGCGTCTGAGTTTCAGCACGGCGTACCATCCGCAGACGGATGGCCAGTCCGAGAGGACGATTCAGATTTTGGAAGACATGCTGAGGGCGTGCATGTTGGATTTCAAGGGTTCGTGGGAGGACCATCTGCATTTGGTGGAGTTTTCTTACAACAACAGCTTCCAGGCGAGTATTGGCATGGCGCCTTTCGTCTCTCTTTATGGGAGGAAATGTCGATCGCCATTGAGTTGGGATGACGTTGGTGATCGGGAGCTGTTGGGACCTGAGATGATCGTGGAGGTCGTGGATATTGTCAGGAACATCCGGGAGAGGTTGAGGATCGCTCAGGACCGTTTTAAGCATTGGGCGGATGCTAAACGTCGTCCTTTGGAGTTTCAACCTGGAGATTATGTGTTTTTGAGGATTTCCCCGAATCATGGTGTGATTCGTTTTGTGAAGCGAGGGAAGTTGAGCCCGCGATACATTGGACCGTTTGACATTTTGGAGAGGGTTGGCGAGGTAACTTATCGCTTGGCCTTGCCGCCATCTTTGGAAGGGGTTCACAATGTTTTCCATGTGTCGTAGCTTCGTCGATACATTGGCGATCCATCTCATGCGGTGGATTTTTCGGAAATTACCGTTCGCCCCGATATGACGTATGACCAGCATCCAGTGCAGATTCTGGACAGGCGTCAGAAATCGCTTCGGAACAAGATTGTCAATCTTGTGAGGGTGATGTGGCGACACGGCTCACCTGGAGAGTCTACTTGGGAGAATGAAGATGAGATGCGAGAGCGTTTCCCACTTTTGTTTTCGAACACGTGAGTGTTTGGAAATTCCGAGGACGGAATTTTTCTTAAGTTGGGGAGGATGTAACGACTGGTTTTCATGTATCTGGATTTATTATATTATAATATATGTTTTGGTGGATTTTCTCCTCATGTGTGGTTTTCGTCTCCGTGACTTTCATTTTCGATCGTTTCGTCGTGTTTTCTCGTTTCTTCCTTAGGATCGTCGATTTCGGAGTGTGTCATTCGCGACGGGCTTCATAACAGTCTTATCTTACTGTTAGATCAAGCCTAGGAGTCTTAGGAATCGATCCCGGGGCTCCGCGCTCCGTATCGGAACTTTTGGTGCTTATTAGCCGGTGTAAGAAGGGGCACCGACCGACTAGATGACGATGCAGTCGGTCGGCAATCCTTCTTGGACCGACTAGTTGGCTTTTTAAATTATTCTGGAGTTACTGTTTATCGTTAGTCGGTCTAAGAACGTTGGTTGACCGACTAGGTTACAAACTAGTCGGTCAGCAATGCTTCTTTAACCGACTAACACATCATCTAAATTTTAGTATCAGTACTGTTCATTCTTAGTCGGTCTAAGTTCATCTTTCGACCGACTAGTTGTCAAACTAGTCGGTCAGTATTTGTTCTTCGACCGACTAAATCCAAATCCTATTTTCGTTCAGAAGTTACTGTTTACACTTAGTCGGTCTGCGTTGGTCGACCGACCGACTAATTGCCAAACTAGTCGGTCAGTGGTTGCTCTTTGACAGACTAATCTGTGTTAAAACCCTAATTTCTGGGCAGCCGCCAGCCCATCCTATTTAAACCCCTCCCAAACGTTTTCTTCTTCCTCCACTCGACCAAAAACCCTAGTTTCTCCCCCATTGAGCCCCCATCTCCCTCAACCCCTTATTCCTTCATTCCAAGCCCAAGATCCATCATCCAAACCATCCCTCAACACATTCTACCCCTCATCTTCCCCAAAATCTCATCAAATCCCCAAAATTCCCCAAAAACCCTAGTTCTCCAAACTTCTCCATTCGTTTCCAGATCTGGTCCCTAGGTTCTCCGGAGTGTTTCTTCCGCCTCCTCACGGTAAGAAATCGATCTCTTGATGTTTTTATAACCTATTTGTATTTTTATGAAACCCTAATGAAATGAATGTTGTTTTGATGATTGTTTCCCCATAACAGCGATTTTCCCGTAGATTAGCATCCGCGAGACGAACCATCGTGATCGTCGTCCCCGGTGCTAGGCAAGTGAAACTTGCCACTTAGGGTTTAGGCCATGTTTTAGGCCATTTGCTTGTTGTAGGCGTAAAAGAGGCTAGTCGACGAAATGATACTCGCCTAGGCGCAAATTTAGGAACTAGCTTGACAACGAAGCTAGATCCGACATTTATCATGTTGCACAATTACCATGTCATGTTTAAATTTCATTAACGGTACGCAAATTAATTGTCATGTCATTGCATTCTTTAAGTGATCCCGTGATTGCGTAGCATCGCTACAATACTTGTGTTTCCTGGCTCGTGACCAGAAGCGAGCATAATGAGTTGCTAACCCCAACGCTCGATATTGAATTGTGAACTAGGAAAACAAGCTCCCGTGCGGGGCAACCCTGGCTCACTTGTTGGGCTCATGTACAGGGACCCTGGCTGGTTTACGTGTGGGATGGGGTAAGAGTTAAGCGGTCATTCAACTGGGGGTCTGCCTGATCAGCAACTGCAGTTGTAAGGCGTAAACTCTGGGTTTTGGGGTAGTGTTAAGCGGCCAATCAGCGTGAATGCCAAACCATTCAGCTGTAAGGCGTAAACATCTACAAACAACTTGAAACGTGACTACTGAAATGAATGAGAGTGTTAGTAGCTTGGCTACTCTTGTCTTGTCCCGATATTCGTTCTCCTGTACTTATTGTCTCGCCATGTCTTGCTTGTGCACTCATGCTATAACTACCATGTCATGCATACTATAACTGCTAGGTTGTTAGTTGCCTTACTTTCAGTTTCATTGCCCAAGTCTTTTAGACTTGCTGACATGTGCCCCTTTACTCTTTTGGGTGACACATGTTAGATCCTGAGCCTGAGTACCTTGTTGAGGACGAGGTGTTTGCTGACGCCGAGCCCGAGCTTGTGTTTGACGGGGAGTACGTGGACACTGGGGACCAGTTCTAGTGTCTCCGCTGTGTTTTCCCTTTTGTTTAGACTGCTATTTTGTTGTCGGTGCGTAGCACCCATACTTTGTTACGTCGTTGCTTTTGTTGGCCTTGTTCTGGGCCTTTAGACTCTTTCTTTTAGCCTGGTGGCTTTTCTGGATGTTGAACTTACTTTTCATGTTGGACATTTATGAGATATGAGAATTTTATTTATGTCTCTCCTTGTGTTATTATTGTTGTTCCGTTTGTGGTTACATGGACCTGCTTATGTTTTATTGACGCTTATCGGGTTTGGGGCTTCACGGCTCCACTCTCGTGCAGACCTTTTCACGTCTCGCCTCCATTTTAGGGAAGCGGGGCGTGACATGCATGGGCCACAATAAAAACATGTCACGCCCCGCTTCCTATTATACTTGGGAGCAAGGACACGAGCGGGTCTGCATGGGCTGAAGTGGTAAAGCTTAAACCCAATAAGCATCTGTGAATAAAACCATACGCAGAAACTTGCATGCATTTCAGAAACAACAGAAATAATTATGAATTTAAAGCCAACATCTAGAAAGAGTACACAAAAGTAATAATGGCCTCAGGCATGGCCAAGCAACAACAGAGTTCTACAAAGATGGGTACACACCCCACAAAAGTACAGTAAAAGAAATCCTAAGCAGCAGCTGGTAAAAGTTTAGCAACTAGTTCTCAGTAGGGAGAACTTCTGGATCGGCGTACTCCTGGTCTAGTGGGTCAGTCTCCTTAAGCAGCTCGTCCTCAGTGTAACTTGTCTCATGTCCTGGCATACATTCCAAACAACATAGAAATGTATGTCAGCAAGGTCCTTGGAAAGCAATAATATGATTTGTACCATTGACAAGGTTTTCAAAAGAACAATTTTTTTAATGGCAGTTAAAGCGTTACAAATAATTGAACAATTTTAATTTCAAAGCAGTAAGAACAAAAGTTATATTAGAATGGCTGTTCTACAATAAGTTAAAACATGGCAGTTCTATTATAGGTGGAAGTAATAACAATTATAAATGTCGTACATATTCAAGATAGCAGTTTTTTATGAGTACTTGTGTGTATTTACTCTAGTGACTAAGGTTCACGTCGTTAGGTGGCTAGCAAGTGAATCTACCTTCTCGTGCTCTCGAAGGTGGCCCTTTTACTACTTACTAGTGCCTGTGAACCCAACCCCACCCACGTGTACTTTTCTGGACCACGAGTTAGAATCAACCAAACTGGCCGGCAAGATAGCCAAACCGGCCCACAAGTTTTATGATTAGCCTAACCGGCCCGTAAGTTAAGTGATTCGTTTGTGTCCAGCAGAGTTGTGCAATTTATATTGTTCAAAGCATGAAATTTTATCAAATAGGTTCACTTGGTGTAAAAACATGATATAACAACATTATCAGAACTTCTCAATTTAAACAATTAAATGCAACGATATTTAAAATAATGTAAAAATGCACACTTGCCTGTTTGTAGCGATTTTAGGGTCGCCATGTTCGTATGAAAGACACGGATGTATCTGCGTCATTAGATTCATATTATCAAACTAAAAGTCTTTAAGCTATTTAAATAATATTATCACTACTATACATACTTATATATTAAACTATTCTAATATACACTTAAGTATTTAACTTACTATTAATATAATAACATACTATTACTATAACAACATACTGTTATATAAAATAATAACTTAATATAATAACATACTATTACTATAACAACATACTATTATATAAAACATACCTATAATATAATATAATAACTTAAACTTAAATAACTTTAATAACCCCATATAACTCAAATAACCCCAAATAACTTAAATAACCCCCCTTTTCACCTGCCTCCTTCCTCTTCTTTTCTTTCTTTCTTCTTTTCTTTCTTCTTTTACATGGCGAGATGGTTCAAGGGGGCGGGCTCAACAGGCGGAGGGCGGAACATTGTGCGTGCGGCCAGGCGAGGGCGGAGCACAGGGTGGCACAGGGTGGCGCGCGTAGGCGGATCCGGCGGGTGGCGGATCTGGGCGACCTGCATGCGTGGGCGGTTGGCAGGGCGGAGCAGCAAGTGCATATTGGCATGCACAGGTGGAGCAGCGCATGCACTGGCAGTGCACAATCGACGTGCATGGCCAGGAGGGGTGGCATCAAGGCAGCTATGTGCGCATGGGTGGATCTGACTGCGGGCGACATTGGCAGGGCAGGGCAGCAGGCGCATCGGCTAGGAGGAGGGGGAAGGGGCAGCCTGGTGGAGGGCTGAGGAGGGGCTAGGGGTTGCGGATCAGATGGATGGAGGGGCAGATCTGGAGAAGGGAGGGGGGCCTTTCAGATTTGAATTTTGAGCTTCCCTCTCTCAATTTCTGAGTTGGGTGTTTGATTTTTTTAGCATTGGATTTTGGTTGAGAAATTGCAGGGAGCATGGAGGTGGATTGTTTACTGCGGATGGTAGAGGAAGAAGAAGAAGAAGAAGAAGAAGAAGAAGAAGAAGAAGACGATGTTGTTGTTTCCTTTAAAACAATGAAATGGGGTTACGATTAAGAGGGTGTGTTGTCGTGGGGTTGCATGTTGGATCTCACCCAATTCATACGGTGGGTTAATGGTGTAGGGTTAGGGGTTTGATTAGGGTAGGTGGATACGGTTGGGGTTAAAGGTAATTAATTAAGATACGGTAAAAATTCTAAAAGAGAGACACGCTGGTGTCGATGCGTTGAAAAACTTACGGACGAAAAACACTCGGATGACCGAAGTAAAATACAGGCACACATGCAATCAAACATGCCTAAAATACAGGCAGTTACACCTTTCTCTTAACGGGTTCTCCACCTTGACTACTAGAATCACTGATGTGGACTTTCTCCATGAAGCCCTCTGAATGCAGAGCTGCTTCTAATTCGTTTGATGATAAACTCTCCATTTCATACATCAAGTATCTGACTAGCAAAGAGTATTCAGCTAATACCTCTTCGTCCAGATTCTCTCCCATATCGGCTAGGTCTGAAGTTAACTCCGTGAACACGTTAATGTCAGCATTTACCTAACTGTTTGGCTTCATCCTTAATGTAAATAAGCTCTTAATCAAGTACAATCGTGATGCCAAACTTTTCTTCGTATACTGAGCTTCTAGTTTACCCCAGGGTTTCTTTGTTGTTTAAGCTGTGTTTAATTTTCTAAGAACTTCGTCTGTCAAAAGCAACTGCAGTCAACCAAATGCTTTTTGTTCCATCTTTGCCTTATCGGCCTCTATGAACTTTGTATCCATTTTATCTTGTTCGAAAACAATTTGGGAACAACCATCTCGCATCAAGAAGTCTTTCATCGTCATCGTCATCGTCCAAAGGGAAAAGTCATTTTTCATGTGAATTTATCTATCTTGTATTCAGCGGTAGCTGACTACAACCTGTCTTGCTAATCTACTCCCAACCTGATCGCTCTGATACCAATTGTTGGGTTAAAAATAGCTCAAAAATCCTTGTTGAAATCCAATACCAAAGGTGATGTGATTTTTTCAGCAGAAACACCAACAAACACAATGGATCTAGGGATAGAAAATAGTAAGAACAAGCACCAAGCACCACACGAGCAATAAATATAAATTCAATCAAACACAAAGAACGCGAACGATTTACCCCAGTTCAGTCTCACCGATGTGATGAGACATACATCCAGGCTTTCGTTGTCAACGGAAATCTACTTGAATAGAGAAGAATCGTTTTCAAGTTAAGTTGATTACACCTAACACCTTTAGATTTCCTTCAACAAAAGTGCAAAAATCTTGATATTTGAGTCTAGCACTCTAGATCTCAAACTATCTCATTCTCACTCAATAAAAGAATATCTTAAAACCCAAGAAACAAGACTACCTCCCTCTAAAATTGTAGCCATCGTCGAATCTCTTGCTGCGCAAAAGCTCTTGGTATTACAATCCAAGGTGTTACGACCTAAAGATCGTAAGAGTCCGACTCCCACCCAGATCCGATGACATACCCCATTATCTCTCCCCTACGTGAAAGGGCATCCACCCCGGAAGACCGAAGCTACGCGGGAACGGTCGCTCCTCACAGCACTCCCCTCACCCGGCCAAGGCACGCAACCGCAGTTGCTCGGCCCGCCAGGGGCAAGGCGCTTGGGGAGACCCCGGACAATACCGTCGGATATGCTGACATAGTCCTGTGCGTATCCTTCCGCTCCAGCAGCCCACAACCCACGACCGACAAGGAGGCGCGGCCGGGCCGAGCAGCCCCCGAGCCGGTCGACCCGGCCGGCCCTCCTACACCACGACGCCCGGGATAGCGTTAGCCTGACCTTTAGTGCGTCACCAATGACAAACAACCTAAGATAAGGACACGACTGACATATACGCCACCCGACCGTCTGACAAAGCACCCCCTGGCGGTTGAGCCGACTGACAGTTAATGCTTTCGGCCCTGACATCCCGACAAAAGCACCCCCTGGCCGTCGCGCCGCCTGACAAAAGCAGGTCAGGCACTCCTGTCCCTGACATCCTTATCCGAAGCTTCCGCTGACAACCGAGCCAGCTTAGCATGCCTAGTCATCTTCCGTCAGGTATAAATACCCCCTCTCCCCTTACGGTGAGGAGGTTGCCAAAATTCTCTCTCAATCTACCATTCACACACGAGAGCAAAGGTCGTCCATATCTTTGTTCTCCCACATATAGCTCGCCGCGTGCGGTCGACACACCGTTAGTCCGACCGGCGTGCCTAGCCCCCGTTTTAAGTCCTATTACTGACTTAGGCATCAGAGGGGCTAAGGGTTGGACCCCAACCCCGCCCTTCTGACGAGTTGCTCGTGTTGCAGGGAAGCTCGGCCCTTGATCGACATCGACTCCAGTATCCAACAACCCAACCTTTCTCCGCCGCGTCCGATGACATTCGACTCCGTGGCCACCCCGGCGGCAAGTCCAACCTCTTCACCCCACTAATCACTTGTTAAACAGCCCACCTAAACCCTCTTCTCAACATAACCACTGTGCCCTTGGTTCTCCACTATATAAATTCATTGTGCGCGAGTTCCACCTCGTAACATTTGGCTCCGTCTGTGGGAACGAAGGTTCACACCCATGTTAGACTCCATGCCGATCTCCCGGAACCCTGACCACGACAAAGATCCCGTGGGTCAGGAGCCGCTCTCTCTACTAATCACCCCGACGCCTGACCCCCTTTCGGGGATGGGCACCGAGACTGACAATGCTTCGGCCCACGCCGTCCTGAAGAGCTTCGAGGCCGTCACTCAGGCCGGGGGAGGCTATCCGGCGGCAGGGGCGGAGCCTCGGCCCGGCCCCTCTGAGCCCCAGAACGTGAGGCGGAATCTCCACCCTCAGTTCGAGGAGGAGGGGGAGAACATGGGGCTCGCCGAGGAGGTCGCGGCCCAGTGGAAGCTCCTGGAAGAGGAGATGGAAGTTGCACGGCGGTGGAGACGCCTGGGGGAGGCGGCCGCCGAGCAAAGGCGTTTGGACGAAGCGGCCGAAACCACCTGAAGGGCCTGCCCGGACGAAGAAGTCGCCCGCCACCAGCTCCGCCTCATCATCTCGGAGCGCGAGAGGCTGCGGAGGGAGAACGAGTGCAACCGAAAAATCTTGGAGGTGACAGCGACGGGTCGGCGTCTCGGAGACGGGCGGGGCCCGTTATTGGCCAGGTCCCCACCCGGAGGAGGCAGCCCCCATCGCCTGTACCACCCCTCCGATTGCTTGCGCGAGGAAGCCGTTTGTCGGCAATTGTGTTTCCTCACCGCCGAGCGCGAAAGGCTTCTACGGGAGAATCAGGAGCAGATGGAGGCCCGAGGGGAACTGGCCAGGAGGCGATGGTGCTGGGAGGACCGCAGCCCGCAACCCGTCGAGTCCTCGACCCGAGGAAGGAGCCCCGCCAGGCGACCGTCGGGCTACTCCCCGGGGCTGGAGGACCGCCGGCGGCCGAGACGCGACCGGAGCCAGACCCCCGAATGGCGGAGAGGGGACGCGCCCGATCACCCTACCTATCCGGAGGAGGCCACGCCGCTTGCACGGTGGATCACGTCCGCCCCGAGACCCATAAGGTTCAAACCCCCCCCACTTGGCCACATACAACGGAAGAGGCGACCCCCTCACTCACGTGCAGCAGTACCGGGGGGCAATGGAGGCGCAAGATGTGGATGCGGCGTTCCTATGCAGGCATTTCTCCCAAATCCTGAGGGACACCGCATTGGACTGGTACTTCGGCTTACCCGCGAGGTCCGTTGGGAGCTTTGGCAAGCTATCCCACAAGTTCTGCCAAGAGTTCCGGGCCGGACGGACGAAAAAGAAACCCTTGGACTATCTCAGCACGATAGTCCAGGGGGAGGAAGAGACAACGGGAGGGTACCTCCGTCGCTTTCAGGATGAGAGACGGGCGGTGGTGACATGTGGCGACGAGGTGCTTATGCTGGCCTTCAAGACGGGGTTGCGGACTCGGAGCCTCCATAAATCCCTGCTCCAGGATCCGCCGGTCGACTACGAAGCGTTGGTTGCTATGGCGGAGAGGCATGCGTTGGCCAAAGAGACTCTCGACACGAAGGCCCTATTCCCCTCGTCGAAGCCATCCCAAGGCGAGCCCCGGTCACATGCTCGGCCGAGGCAGGAAGAGGGGCGCCGAGGTCGCGATCGGTTGACCCAACCAAGGCGCGAACTGGTGGCGCAGCGCCCGCAAGACCGTCCTGGCCCGGCGCACGAGTTCGCCCCGGCCCAGGGTGCCGCCCGAGTCCTCCCTAGGCAGGAGGGCCCCCTGCGGGCGCACTACACGTGGCTCAACGCCCCTATGATGGAAGTTCTGGCCGCGGCGACGAGGGCCGGATTACTGCCGGAGCCTCCCCGGGAGATGAGGACGGATCCGGCGAGGAGGGATCTCCGGAGGTATTGCCGATATCACCGTGACCACGGTCACGATACCGATCGTTGTTACACTCTTAAGAGAGAGATCGAGCGGCTGATCCAGGCGGGCCACTTGGGAAACTTCGTGGCGGACAGACGGGCGGCAGAAGGAGAGAGAGTCCCCCCGGAGGGGCGGGGGCCGGAACCGCCGGCGGACCGCGACCGGGGCGAGCCGCGCCCCCCCGGGGCGATCATGCGCATTGAGATGATAAGCGGGGGGCCGTCCCCAGTGGGGACGTCGCCCCCGATCTCACGAGGCGGTGACCGACAGGTGATGGTGGCGGGCGCCAGCCGCTGGCCGAAGCGGAGAAGGACACACCGACCTCCTATCACCTTTACCGAGGGAGACCGGTGGGAGACGGGGAGCCAGAGCGATGACGCCCTTGCCGTCGAGGCTCGGATCGGGGCAGTTGTCGTCGGCCGGCTCCTGATTGACATCGGTAGCTCCTGCGAAATCCTGTTCCTATCAACGATCGAGAGGATGGGGTGGGGGCGTGCAGAACTAGAGCCCTGCGCAGGCCCCGTTGCCGGCTTCACCGGCCATACGATCCCCATGGTGGGGACGATAACCCTGCCCATGACTCTAGGGGAGGAACCGAAGGTCGTGACCAGGGGGACGCGTTTCGTCATCATCGACGTCGCATCGGCGTATAACGGAATCATATGGCATCCATACTTGACGGCCATCGAGGCGCTCCCCAGCCTGCAACACCAGATGATGAAGTTCTGGACCCCACGGGGGGTGGGACAGGTGCGAGGAGACCGGGAGGGGCCCGGGGACCGCGACCGTAAGTCGGCCTGGCGTGGGAGCCCGAGGCGGGCCCTGACGGCTCTCATCCCCGACGAGAGGGAGGACTTCTGCGACCAGCGGCCGACCCCGGCCGAGGAAGTCAAAGAGGTTCCCGTTGCCTCGGATGAAAAGAGAGTCATCTCCATCGGGACAAAACTCCCGGCCGCCCTCAGGACTACCCTCGTCGCCTTGCTCCGGGAAAATGCGGATATATTTGCATGGTCGCCCACCGACATGCCTGGGGTTGACTCGACGGTGATCGCCCATAGGTTGAATGCGGACCCGGAAGCCCGACCGGTCCGACAGAAGAAGAGAAGTGCGGGGGGCGAAAAGAAGAGAGCGGCCGAGGAAGAAGTAGAGCGACTCCTCGAAGCCAAATTTGTCCGGCCGGTGGACTACCCGGACTGGCTCGCCAACGTCGTTCTGGTAAAGAAGCCCAGTGGAAAGTGGCGCATGTGCGTCGACTTCACCGACCTCAACAAGGTATGCCCAAAGGACAGCTTCCCCCTGCCCCGGATCGACCACTTGGTGGACCAGGCGTCCGGCTACGAGTTGTTAAGCTTTATGGACGCCTTCTCGGGATACAACCAGATACCGATGGCAGAAGAGGATGATGAAAAGACGTCTTTCGTCACCGATAAGGGCACCTTCTGTTACACCAAGATGCCCTTTAGACTGAAGAACGCCGGGGCGACCTATCAGCGGATGGTGGACCGAATATTCGGCCCTCAGGTGGGGTGAAACCTGGAGGTATACACCGACGACATGCTGGTGAAGAGTAGAAGGGCCCCCGACCACCTCGCCGACTTGCAGGAAACTTTCCAAAGGGTCCGCCGGTACAACCTAAGGCTAAACCCCGCGAAGTGTATCTTTGGCGTGCAGTCGGGAAAATTCCTGGGCTTCATGATAACGAAGTGGGGGATCGAGGTGAACCCCGACAAGGTGACAGCCCTCATCGATATGGTGGAGCCCCGGACGATCCGGGACTTGCAGCGACTGAACGGCCGGATCGCTGCTCTGGGGCGATTCCTGTCGAAAGCTGCGGAGAAGTCGCTCCCCTTCTTCAGGGTCTTGCGCACAGCCTTTGGCGAAGCTAAGGACAAAAGGAAGGTGATCCCGTGGGACGACGACTGTGCGCGGGCATTCACGGAGCTGAGGGCTTACCTGCAGAGCCCACCGATCCTCGCACGGCCGGAGGAAGGCGAACCCCTCGGGTTGTACTTGGCGACCAACGAGGAGGCCGTTAGCTCCGTCCTAATTAAGGAGGAAGGAGGGGTGCAGCGCCCTGTTTACTATGCCAGCCGGATCCTTCGGGAGGCGGAGATTCGTTACAGCCCTATCGAGAAAGTCGCCTATTGCCTAATCACCACAGCCCGAAAGCTCCGACCCTACTTCCAGGCCCACCCCATAACCGTCCACACCGACATGCCCCTCGAAAAGAACCTGAAAAGACTGGAGCGGTCGGGGAGGATGCTCAACTGGAGCGTCGAGATCAGCGAGTTCGACATAACGTACAAAGCCCGGACGACGATCAAAGGCCAGGCGCTGGCCGACTTCGTGGTGGAATGCACCACGGGAGTCCTGCCGGGGGACCGGATAGGGATCCCATCGGCGACCGCGTCCCCGCGGGGGACCGAGGTGGGCGAACCCTCAGCGCCCTCCCAGGTGGACGTGGGCGAGTTGTGGACCATCCACATCGACGGCTCCACAACGGGATCCGGGACAGGGGCGGGTATCGTCATTCAGACCCCTGACGGATGCTCGTTGGAATATGCCCTATGCTTCAACTTCCCAGCAACCAACAATGTCGCGGAGTACGAGGCCGCGGTTAACGGGTTGAAACTCGCTATGGCGGTGGGGGCGACGAACGTGTTGCTCCTAAGTGACTCACGGCTGGTCATCCAACAGATCCTGGGGAGCTTCGAGGCCCGAGAAGAAACAATGAAGCGGTACCTTAGGCGCATCCAGATCGAACTCCGCAAGTTCAAGAAAGCGGACGTCCGGCACCTGCCCCGCTCCAACAACCTCCGAGCGGACGCCCTGTCTAAACTGGCATCCTCCTAGGCGGCCGAGATCGGGAAGGCCATCTACGTCAAAAGCCTATTGACGCCAACCATTGACGAAGGGGAACTGATGTGCACGGGCACGGGGACGTCATGGATGACCCCCATTATGAAGTACTTGGTGACGGGGGAACTGCCCAAGGAGTGAATGCTGGCTAAACAGGTGGAGAGGCGGGCCCTGTCATTCGTGCTCCTCGACGGAGTGATGTACCACTGCCGCCGCACCAATTTCGACGTCCTGCCCTATCTGAAATGCTTGGGCCCGGAGCAGGCTGAGCAAGTCATCCGTGAGGTGCACGAAGGCTTCTGCGGAAACCACCATGGCGGGTGCACCATCGCCCACAAAATAATGCGCCAGGGGTACTATTGGCCGACAATAATCCGAGACGCGGTGCAGTACGTCAAGAGGTGCGAGGCGTGCCAGAAGTTCGGCCGACGAACGACTGCACATCCGGCTAACCTGATGCCCATCGTGAGCCCGATCCCCTTCGCCAAATGGGGACTCGACATCCTTGGGCCTTTCCCAAAGGCCTCTGGAGGAAGGAAATATCTAGTCGTCACCGTGGACTACTTCACAAAGTGGGTAGAAGCGGAGCCGCTAGCACGTATCGCTTGGATGGACATGAAGGGCTTCATTTGGCAATCCGTTATATACCGCTTCGGGATTCCCCGCTCAATAGTCACGGATAACGGAAAGCAGTTCGATTGTGAAGGCTTCCGCAACTTCTGCTCGGGCTGGGGGATCAAACTCCAGTTCGCGTCAGTCGCCCACCCACAGTGCAACGGAATGGCGGAGGCCGCGAATAAATGTATCTTGAACCCAATGAAGAAAAAGGTGGACGCCACCCTGGGGGCATGGGTCGACGAACTGCCGGGAATCCTATGGTCCTATCGCACCACACACAAGGCCTCGACTGGAGAAAGTCCCTTCATGCTAGCATACGGATCGGAGGCGGTCGTTCCCGTGGAGATTGGCGAAGAGACACTCCGGCTAAAGCTCTTCGACGAAGAGATCAATGGAGAGGGACTCGGCCTCAGTCTTGAATTGATAGACGAGGTAAGAGACCGGGCCCTGACCAGCCTTGTCAAACACAGCCAGAGGATGGTGCGGTACTACGACTCCCGGGTGAAGCCGCGGACTTTCAGGATCGGTGACTTGGTCCTCAGAGACGCCACCTTCAGCCCCGAGACTGCCCAGCAGGGAAAACTGGCTGCCAAATGGGAAGGGCCCTACACGGTCGTCGATATCGTCGGACCAGCCACATACATCTTGGCAACCCCGGACGGGAGCGAACTGGCCCACCCTTGGAACGCAAAGCATCTGCTAAAATTATACCAATAGTTGTGAGTTTTTCTTTTTTATACGTGATGTATACACATCTACCCGCTTTCCCCAACATTGTTGTTCCTACCTAAGTTTTGCAGCGCAAAACCTCCGAACCTCTGGGGCAGGGCCAACCCTAGCCACCCAAATCAGAGAAGGGCACGGGCCGGGCTACGCGCCCGCTCCCCCCTCAAGACCTCTAGGGCAGGGCCAACCCTAGCCACCCAAACCAGAGAAGGGCACGGGCCGGGCTACGCGCCCGCTCCCCCCTCCAGACCTCTGGGGCAGGGCCAACCCTAGCCACCCAAACCAGAGGAGGGCACGGGCCGGGCCACGCGCCCGCTCCCCCCCTCAAGACCTCTGGGGCAGGGCCAACCCTAGCCACCCAAACCAGAGAAGGGCACGGGCCGGGCTACGCGCCCGCTCCCCCCATCCAGACCTCTGGGGCAGGGCCAACCCTAGCCACCTAAACCAGAGAAGGGCACGGGCCGGGCTAAGCGCCTGCTCCCCCCTCCAGACCTCTGGGGCAGGGCCAACCCTAGCCACCCAAACCAGAGAAGGGCACGGGCCAGGCTACGCGCCCGCTCCCCCCCTCAAGACCTCTAGGGCAGGGCCAACCCTAGCCACCCAAACCAGAGAAGGGCACGGGCCGGGCTACGCGCCCGCTCCCCCCCTCCAGACCTCTGGGGCAGGGCCAACCCTAGCCACCCAAACCAGAGAAGGGCACGGGCCGGGCTACGCGCCCGCTCCCCCCCTCCAGACCTCTGGGGCAGGGCCAACCCTAGCCACCCAAACCAGAGAAGGGCACGGGCACGGGCTACGCGCCCGCTCCCCCCTCCAGACCTCTGGGGCAGGGCTAACCCTAGCCACCCAAACCAGAGAAGGGCACGGGCCGGGCTACGCGCCCGCTCCCCCCATCCAGACCTCTGGGGCAGGGCCAACCCTAGCCACCCAAACCAGAGAAGGGCACGGGCTGGGCTACGCGCCTGCTCCCCCCCTCCAGACCTCTGGGGCAGGGCCAACCCTAGCCACCCAAACCAGAGAAGGGCACGGGTCGGGCTACGCGCCCGCTCCCGCCCTCAAGACCTCTGGGGCAGGGCCAACCCTAGCCACCCAAACCAGAGAAGGGCACGGGCCGGGCTACGCGCCCGCTCCCGCCCTCAAGACCTCTGGGCAGGGCCAACCCTAGCCACCCAAACCAGAGAAGGGCACGGGCCGGGCTACGCGCCCGCTCCCCCCTCAAGAACTCTGGGGCAGGGCCAACCCTAGGCACCCAAACCAGAGAAGGGCATGGGCCGGGCTACGCGCCCGCTCCCCCCTCCAGACCTCTGGGGCAGGGCCAACCCTAGCCACCCAAACCAGAGAAGGGCACGGGCCGGGCTACGCGCCCGCTCCCCCCTCCAGACCTCTGGGGCAGGGCCAACCCTAGCCATCCAAACCAGAGAAGGGCACGGGCCGGGCTACGCGCCTGCTCCCCCCCTCCAGACCTCTGGGGCAGGGCCAACCCTAGCCACCCAAACCAGAGAAGGGCACGGGCCGGGCTACGCGCTCGCTCCCCCCCCTCCAGACCTCTGGGGCAGGGCCAACCCTAGCCACCCAAACCAGAGAAGGGCACGGGCCGGGCTATGCGCCCGCTCCCCCCTCCAGACCTCTGGGGCAGGGCCAACCCTAGCCACCCAAACCAGAGAAGGGCACGGGCCGGGCTACGCGCCCGCTCCACCCCTCAAGACCTCTGGGGCAGGGCCAACCCTAGCCACCCAAACCAGAGAAGGGCACGGGCCGGGCTACGTGCCCGCTCCCCCCCTCCAGACCTCTGGGGCAGGGCCAACCCTAGCCACCCAAACCAGAGAAGGGCTACGCGCCTGCTCCCCCCCTCCAGACCTCTGGGGCAGGGCCAACCCTAGCCACCCAAACCAGAGAAGGGCACGGGCCGGGCTACGCACCCGCTCCCCCCTCAAGACCTCTGGGGCAGGGCCAACCCTCGCCACCCAAAACCCGAGAAGGGCTATGCGCCCGTAACCCTCGAAAACAAAAAAAAATGGCGTGTCCCGATGTAGGCGGCCCCGATATGACTCGACGTGACGAAAGGACGCTCGAGAAATACGCCGCCATTAATGATACACTCCAAAAGAGGATCCGTAAGAGCCACCTGGCAAAAGCGGTTTCCTACGGGCATGAATTCGAGGAGCCATTAATAAGGCCAACTCAGCGCAATAAAGATGGGGGAAACCGTCAGCGAGATCTCCCTATAAAGATGCCGCTCACCCTTCCGAAAGAAAGAGAACCAAGAACAGGAAGACATGAGAAATCAGCAATTATCCCCCCACCCGCTGGGAAACGGGCCGAGATACAACGCCCTAACAAAAGGGAAGTCACCGGCCATCAATGGTTCCCACCACCCCGGGTGGTGGTTCACGCGGCCCCACCACCTCCAACAGGATATTCCCCTTACAAATGGATCGCCAAAAGGATATTCCACTTACATAAGGGAAATCCGCCTTTCACGCCTCCGTCCGCCCTAAACAAGGACGAGTCAGAGAAAGGTTGGCATCCGACCCCCGCCGGCAGGAAAAGCGAGAGCCCCCAGGAGTCGCAGGCCAGTACCTCCCCACTGTCGACCTCCGGATGGGGACCTAGGCAAGGCTGCATCCCCGACGAACCCAAACGGCGAGTCATGGCGTGTCAGCCCGCCCCGGCACAATCGTGCCCCAAACCCCACCCTCAAACCGAAACAGCGAGGCGTGGGGGGAGGCGGCCCGATTGTCAACACCTGCCCCGCTCCCAAACCCACACCGCGATGCGTGGAGGGAGATGACAAAGCAATGGAGGGGAGGCAGCCCGATCGGCAAGATTCCCCCCCGGGCCAAGGAGACCTTGCAACACTTCAGCACAGAAGGCGGTCGCTCACCTCTGCGCCAAGAATAACTCGAGTTAAAAAGGCCCACCCGGCCCAGAGTGACCCCTAGATCTGGAGGTCATTAAACCGCGGGCGAGGACAGCTCTATAGCCCCTCCTAGGGCCAGACCTAACCCCACAGCGGGCGATAAACTAAGAACTCATGTACAAGCTATAGATCCGTTCTTATAAATTTAAATGAAAACATTCTTCCTTATCCACTCAGATTTTTCAGAGAATACCATAGCATGAAGCTATCCCCCCGCCAAGTGCCGGGTGAGCTCGCCACCCCTCACGGTGTGGAAAGTAGGAAGGGCGCAACGCGACCCCCCCCCCCCCCGAACTAGCATAGGACGCCTAGGAAGTCTACGCCCGCAGCTCGAACCCCGCGATACTGCGCTTCGAACCCAGACCCCTCGCTCACTGAAAGTTACCGACAACTTTCGCTCAAAGGGGAAAGAGGTGAACTGGGACCCGCCCTGCGTAACCAGTTCGGCCCGAGATCAAATCATGATAGGGCGGCATGTCTCATCCCGAACCTCTTCGCCGACTCCCCGCCCCGCCCAAAGACAACACAAACCATCAACATCCCCTTCCCCCAGACCTCGCGATCTCGGACAAGGGAATGTTGGGGGCATAATTGGTAGTTGTGTAACTTACGCAAGAAGCCAAAATAGGAAAACCAGCGGTAAAACACGGCGAAGACCGACGTTCCCGTAACGCCTCGGTCCAGACCGCACAGCGACCAACTACCCAGGGCCGGCCCCCCCCAAACCGCATCTGGATTCCCCCAGATTAGGCCCAACATCATCAAAAACCCAGCTCGGGGGACAAGGACAAGGACACGTATCCCTGAACGGACCGGTCGCAAGCCCGAAGCTGCGAAACAGTACCTGTCGAGTATACGCCTAGTCCCATCAAGGCGACGCCATGATGCGACTCGACGTAACGAAAGGACGCTGGTACAACACACCATCGGCAGCAACACGCCCCCCGAGAGGCCAGAACAGACAACCCGTGCCGGATACCGCCAGGGAAAAGCGATTCCCAAAGCGCATGATTCAGCGGAGCCCATTAATGGAAATAATCCCTCACCTTATCCAGGAAAACCCCTTCCGCAGAATCTCGCTATAAATACCTCCCCTTTCGGAGGTCAGGGGAGGGGGGAGAGAGACACAAGGGATTCACATCCCCTCACACCGGCTATGGAACGGCCCCGAGCGCCCCACCGAGCTGCGAAGAAGGCCGATAACCACCGACGGGCCTCACTTCCCCCGACGATGACCGCCATAGCCCCACCACCTCCAACAGGATATTCCCCTTACACATGGGAGGCCCCGCCCACCAGCTTTCCTCCTGCCCGTTACTGGATCAAAAGGCAGGTCCAGAAAGTCTGGCCGCGTGCCGCAACACCCCAATTAACACCCAGCCTACGGCGATCCCCACATGGTGTGAGGGCGGGAACCCCTGACGGGCCTCCCGAGCGCCCCACCTGCCTGCCGACCCACAACCTCCCCTGCGACGCCGGCCCCTCGGACTCCCCCAAGGAGAGCGACGCCATCACCGCCACCTCATCCTCCGCCCCCACCGGTGGTTCCCCCTCGATGCACAGAATCCCGGGCGGGACCGGACAACCCTCCCGCGCGGCGACGGCGAGGCGGGACGCGAGGAAAGGGAAAGGGAGAAGATCCACCCGGTGAACGAGGGTCAGCCCCCCTGAAGGGGGGACCACTACGGGGCGGCATTCCTGGCTAAACCCAACGGTGATCCACGGCGCGCCCGCTCGACCTTGGACAAGGAGGCAGAAGGGACTCAGCGGTCGGTATAAAGAAAGACCACCCCGACGCAGGGATCCGCTCACCCCGATGGAGCGGGCGACAAATGTGAACAACCTTCCGTCCCAACTGCAGGTTGAGCCAAATCCGCTCTATTGTTGCAAATATCATTTAGATCTCCGGTAAAGGTTGATGAATAATATTCCCCCTTACGGACCCCTCCCCTTGAGCCCAAGCGCACAACCACGGGGCGATCCGTCGGGCGCAGAACGGCCAAAACCCCGCGAAAATTACAAACACGTACGGTAAACACATCTCAGCAAGAACCATAACATTCTCAAAAAATCGGGTTCCCCCTAAGTCCGACCCAATAACCACGTGCAACGGCACATCGGTATAGGGTAACGCCCCGCTTGGCTCCCACTCGGGGTGAGACCTCGCGATCCCGCTACCGCGGGACACACACCCCGCGGGAGCGGCGTCACCACCCCTGAGCGGGGATCCCAGTTCGAGTCGGGATAGAGGGCAGTGTTACGCCATCCGAGCCGAGCCGGGCTTCCGCCTCACACTCGAATGCCGGGGGCAATTGTTACGACCTAAAGATCGTAAGAGTCCGACTCCCACCCAGATCCGATGACATACCCCATTAACTCTCCCCTACGTGAAAGGGCCTCCACCCCGGAAGACCGAAGCTACGCGGGAACGGTCGTGCCTCACAGCACTCCCCTCACCCGGCCAAGGCACGCAACCGCAGTTGCTCGGCCCGCCAGGGGCAAGGCGCTTGGGGAGACCCCGGACAATACCGCCGGATATGCTGACATAGTCCTGTGCGTATCCTTCCGCTCCAGCGGCCCACAACCCACGACCGACAAGGAGGCGCGGTCGGGCCGAGCAGCCCCCGAGCCGGTCGACCCGGCCGGCCCTCCTACACCACGACGCCCGGGATAGCGTTAGCCCGACCTTTAGTGCGTCACCAACGACAAACAACCTCAGATAAGGACACGACTGACACATACGCCACCCGACCGTCTGACAAAGCACACCCTGGCGGTTGAGCCGACTGACAGTTAATGCTTTCGGCCCTGACATCCCGACAAAAGCACCCCCTGGCCGTCGCGCCGCCTGACAAAAGCAGGTCAGGCACTCCTGTCCCTGACATCCTTATCCGAAGCTTCCGCTGACAACCGAGCCAGCTCAGCATGCCTAGTCATCTTCCGTCAGGTATAAATACCCCCTCTCCCCTTACGGTGAGGAGGTTGCCAAAATTCTCTCTCAATCTACCATTCACACACGAGAGCAAAGGTCGCCCATATCTTTGTTCTCCCACATATAGCTCGCCGCGTGCGGTCGACACACCGTTAGTCCGACCGGCGTACCTAGCCCCCGTTTTAAGTCCTATTACTGACTTAGGCATCGGAGGGGCTAAGGGTTGGACCCCAACCCCGCCCTTCTGACGAGTTGCTCGTGTTGCAGGGAAGCTCGGCCCTTGATCGATATCGACTCCAGTATCCAACAACCCAACCTTTCTCCGCCGCGTCCGATGACATTCGACTCCGTGGCCGCCCCCGGCGGCAAGTCCAACCTCTTCACCCCACTAATCACTTGTTAAACAGCCCACCTAAACCCTCTTCTCAACATAACCACCGTGCCCTTGGTTCTCCACTATATAAATTCATTGTACGCGAGTTCCACCTCGTAACACAAGGAATCCATCATTATGGCTATAAAGGTCGTTTTAAGTCGTGGCCATTTGATCTGATCAAGTTTCAGATTAACGGTACAAAACAAAACTCGCATCAGGTCGAAACCCGATTGACACGATCGTGTCACATATGGCATGATTGTTGCAACTGTACTGCTCAAAACCTGAAATTTCTGCCAACACCACGCGATCATGCCAACCATAAAGAAACTTTGACACGATCGTGTCACCGGCTTAGAATCCATCTGTCATGTGTGCACGGTCATGCCAACCTTACTCTATGGTTGACACGATCGTGTCATGCTCATGGAATGAGTTTGAAGCATAAAATTCCACAATATGTGTATACTTGTAAAAAAAATGTTCGATAGGTGACAACATTTTCAGGTTGAGTTTGATGATAATGTATAGTCCTTGTAGTTTTTTGTTTTGTTCCCAAAATCATACATGCTTTTAGGTTAATGCATGAATCAGCCACAACTTTCTGCTATTAGAAATAGAATGGCATCTTATACTACAATCGAGACTCACCTTCTTGGACAAAACATGATAATACAATGTCATAACATAATTAAAGTTATCAATGATATAATCGTTTATCATTTTTATAATTATTGTATCGTAAATCGTACTCCATCGCATATCATAAGATAAATTTATATTATGCATTAATTAAGAGGTAGATACTTCGGGAGAGGGACAAGAGAAGCAAATTACATATATAACCAATGAATTCTAAAAATATAGAACGATTTATCATAGAACAAATAGTAAATATGAAGAAATTATAAGAGTCCTACAATTATAGTTCTGAATATCGGTAAGAGTCGACAAAATTCGGCAAGGGTTGGTAGGACCTTCCTATGGCCAACAACAGTGAAGGAAGCCTTCTAGAGGATCAGTGAGGATAGGTGGATCCTTGCATGTCGGTAAAGCTCCGTACGTAATTAAGGTTCTACGAGCATTAGAAATGATGGATGCCATTGGCTAGCATCATCGAGGGTGGAAAACATTAGTATAACCTTGTTATTATTGGAGTAATTTTGTGGGAGGGAAACTCAAAAGTATGTAGTTACTATTTATCACTTTGGCATAACTCTTTTTTCCACAGATTTTCTCTGGTCGATATTCCATGGATGGTAATCATCTAGAAACTTCAACGGTCAAAAGTCGTATCGCTCGATACGCTTCCGCCAACGGACTTTCGACCAAGGAATTTTTCTGTTATCCCTATTTGAAAGAAACCACCCACCGATTTTGGGCTTTCACCTCCCATGGAACTGTCCGTGGGCGAAAGCCCTTTATGTGTAGTGAGCTTGTCTTTAATTTTAGATTTTTGTGGAATAACCATGGTAATTGTTTGGAGGAATGAGAGTGATTGTTTGGACAAATGAGACAATTGGTTATGTACAATTCTTCTACAGGAATGTGAAGTAACCGGATGTAGCCAATTTGGTCATATGGACAAAAATTAAGCAGAAATATTGTGCTTTTTAAGATGGTAGAGTTTTATCATGCCATTCTATTTTTATTTTGGCTATCAATATGTAAGATGCTTGTCGAGTTTGTCACTAAGCAGACATATAAATTGCAGCAATGTATTTGAAGAGATTATGAAATTAAGGGTTTTCTGCTTTGGGTTTGATACGTTGTAAGCCATGCGTATGGGTAAACATTGCTTTTTGCAGGGTTACTTTTGTTTCTTTTCTATTTTTATGTATTGGCTGAATATTCAAAGTTTAGCCTTTTCTATAATCTGTTTCAGATGCAAAACGTTTGATAGGCCGAAGATTTAGCGACTCCTTATAAAGGAACCGGATAAATTCCAAATTCGTTTTGCAGGACATGACATGTTTTTATGTTTTTATGATGTAGTTGTTGATGACGGGGTAGTCTGATTCAGATTTTGGGTGTCATTTTTTGCAGTGTTTTACCTTTGCAGGGATAACAGAGGTCGAGGTGACAATGCCCCTATGCAAGAGCTCGAGGGCAGAGCACTCGAAAGATAAACTGGTCATAGAATTTGGTTGCGAATTTGATTTACCCGTTTCAACAAGTCTAATTAGAAGTTGCCTCTTATAATTTGATTTTCCCTCTGACTTTGTTGCAGATTTATATCTTGAGCACGAAACAGATTCATTCATACATATGCTTTGTATATATTTTTTGGTCTTTACGTTTGACATGATACATAGTTTATTCTGCATTACAATCCATTAGTCCCGCCGTCTGAATCTACAAGTGACCTCCTGAAATTTGCCTACATTTTGGTAACATGTTCTTTGTTTTCCAAGGCCATTTACTGCATACATTTTCCAAGAGACAACATTGATCAAAGTAATGTGTTTGTCCCCTAGGTAAGTCTCCTACACCCACCTTCAATTACATCAAACCACAATATTCAATAATCACTCTTTAATTTTTACCCACCATCTCCTTGGTTGTGCAAGCTTCGTCCAACATTTATTATATGTTATATATTTGTTAAACTTCGATAAGTATAAGATCTTTATTTCCCCTTTAATATTAGGCTCAAAATAAGAAGTGTTACACCACCTTGGAGTAAGTGCATGTCATCGCATCACCTATATATGATGGTTGTCAAAGCTCCGTGTCTTATGATGATCATCTTCTATTTTGTGTTGTGAGTGTTGGCTAGTATGAAGTGTTATTTTTCAATATTTGTGAAGCTAGATTTCGACTATGTTTTTGGATCTTGTTATTTCAGCACATGGCGTCAGAGCTATAATGGTAGTAGTCACATTTGCTAAATTCCCTTAGTGAAAACAAGCGATGTACCGAAGATCAAGTTAGTAAGATTATAAGAAAATAGAAAGCTACTTTGCAATTAAAATTACATTTTTTGTCAGGAACACTGTACTTTGGTTATTCTAACTACGTTAGTATCTAGAAAGATGTTTGATATGCGTTTACTTAATTAATGACTATCAACATCCCTCCTATCATGCACTAGCCTAACCAACCGATCAGTCTAAATCTCAGTTTAAATAACTAACCTTAGCCTGATCTTACTACAGGTGGGACTCATAGCCCCTGATGACAATGACCACAAGCATCAGTTGTCATCCCTGGTTGTATCTATTCTATAAAAGAGGACCTGCCACCTAGGATTGTCCTAGGTGGCAGGGGTTGACCCAGTCACAAGTTGACTGGGACAAACCTCCAAAAAATAACCCACCATTTCCTCTTATTTACAAGTTTGCCACTCCCACCCAAAAAACCCAAAAAACACCCCCCAAGTCCACTTATTTACGTGCTCACCCACTTTTGGGCTTGTGGCTTTGGGCTTTCATTTGGGCTTTGGGGTTTTGGGCTTCATGTTTTGTTTTTGTGTATTTTTACCCTCTGACGCTACCAACACACACACACACACACCCACACTTCACTCTCCTTTTCGTTTACGCGTTCCACCACATCCTTTTCATATAGGTTTTTTTCTTTGCCGTGCACTTTGTGCACGGGTTATTTCTAGTAATTATTATATAGTTTGTCTATTGACATGAGTGTTGTCGGAACTGCTCTTGGCTATACCAGTGATGAATTCCATAGTTTTAATCCCTTCGTCATCACTATGCCGTTGCGAAGCTTAGGGTATGATTAATTGTCAACACTTAATAACTTCACGATCGGATCAGTATCGATCTGGCTTAGTTTGTCTTTGTTGAATCATATCCAACATACATTAGCCAAGGATTTTTGCGAAGGACCGTACAGACTTTGTAATACTAACTCCCCACAACATGAGAGACGAATCCTATCTTGGCCACTATTCCCCTCGTATGCTTCAAAATGCCACCCAACCAAAGACCTTTTGACAAGCCTTGCCTTGATGCTAGGTCATAGATCAAAGTGAAACCGTTAATGCACAAGCTTGTACAATGACCTTAAGTCAGAGAGTTAGCTTGCATATCATCACTGAGAGCTACCATTGACAGTTTGGTATGTGCATCCATGTGGCAGCTCTCATTGGGTTGTTCAATGAACTCAATCTCTAATGAGCACATGTATCTTGTCTCTGATTTTACCAAATCGAACGACCATAAGATCATCGCCACCAACACTTGGTGAAGACAGAAACACAATAGTCTAACTGAAGCATCAATGTCCTATCTCGATGCATCTACAACTACCAATAGTTATAGACTCATGCTTCGGACGGTCAAAAAATTTCCCATGATCGTGATCCTCATCTCGATATATGTTTGATCCAAAATTAAGTCTCAGGACTTTATCTACGTATTAATGTAGACAAAACATTTATAAAACATACCATATAAATGGTACCAAATAGCATACTAGTATTTTGACAAGATGTTTCATTACAGATAATTGACCCCGATGGCATACATATCTTAACATGTATGTGTATAGTTCAATGTCATGTGTCAATTCATCGAGGATGTATCTAGTGTGAAGTCACATGCCGTATTAAATGATGTGTCACGTAAAGGATTTATGTATCATGTGTTCGTTTAAATATTGCCAAATTTGCAAGCATTGGTTTTCATGTGTTATTCATGCTTTTATTGTGGGACTTAATTTAGCACAAATCGTAAATATGTATAATGGGCAAAGTCTCAGAGACAAGCATGAATGTTATATCATGGAATCATCCATATAGTTAAGTAAGGGACTCTGTAATTCGGGTCAATGTCTGTATAATATCAATACCAATCCAATGCGATATCCTCAAGATCAGGACCAATCAAATCCAATTATGTGGCTCAAAACATGACTATAAGAATCGTCAATAAATCAAGTGGGATAGCAAGTGTAGTAATCAAGAATGATAACATGTACAGCTGTAGGAGTATGTAAAACATTATACTAAGGTGACCCCATTGGATATGTGGCTCTTATGGATTCAAGAGGTGGCCCAATGGATTCAAGAGGTGGCCTGCATCGATTCTAGAGGTGGCCCCCGATATTCCGTGACACTTTGTTTCATGTAGAACTTAGCTTCATGTGGCACTTTGTTCTATATCTCACTTAGCTCCATGTGGCACTTTGCTCCATATAGCACTTAGTTCCATGTGGCACTTAGTTTCCAATGCGTATTGAAAATATGAAATGTCGAAGGCCACTTACAGGAATATGTACATTATTAGGAACTTGTAATCAGAATCAACATCATAGTCAGGCACAAGATGACATTTATAAGGTTTGATTGTTTTGTGGGACTTATACAACACATATCATTTGTCATGCGTCAACCTTTTTATATGTATAGACTAAGCCTTTTTATATGTGTAGCCTAAGGACAATATCATAGTGTCAACTCTATAATCATGAATACGGCATATGCATTAAAGGGAGGTATCTATAACCTGGGTGTCGATCAATAACTAATACATATCCAAGAGAATAAAACCAACTAATCCAAATGTTGCAACTCTAATAACATGGCCCAAGTCTTGACAACAAAAATTTTATTTGAAACAATTCTAATCTATGTATGCCTAAGTGTATAATCCCAAAATTAATTTGCCATTTACTTTTCAAGTCAGCGCTTTCTAATAAAAATGTTCATCACGGTGGTTGCATTCAATTGATGGTTTGACTATGTCGCTCAACACTATCATTCATCTAATTTGATAAGTACATTTTTATTTATATATAACTAAGAGTTACATTTAAGTTAATTATAATACATGAGTTATGTTTACATCTGTTAAGGCCAAAAAATGACCGAGACAGTTGTCAAGATGACATGGGCTCTTCGTGCTGAGACAGAGCCTCGTCAGCAGGTGAAGTGGGACCCTAGGTTGGGAGAAACTTGGTCGAATGATGGAAGTAGATGATAATGCAGTGCTCGAGTGACCCTCGATCAGCTTATACGACGAGCACTCGAGGTTGGGAGGCTTGAGAGCGACCCTCACATGAGATGGAGACTCGTCGATTTACACCATAGAGATACGTTAGGGGGGTCGAAACTAGATTCCGACCCAAATCCCCACCGATGCTTAAGTTAGTATGGAAACTTAAGGAAGAGATGGAGCTCAGAGCAGCTGAGATCGACCCATGGAGGTTCGTCTCAGATCTGACGTCGCAAGCTCTATAATATAAGAAATATCTGCTGAGAAAGTAGGGTTCTATGTCTTAGATCTCGTACATTGAGAATTGGGACCCCTTTACCTTTGTCCTTTCGTCTATTTATAATTTGTTCTCCTTTGATTGTATGTAACCTTTCCTCATTTATTTGGGCACGATCTCCTCCAGGATTCGAGATAACGGCTGCCCATTTACTCGGCACCATTAACCTATCCCAGAATATCAGCGGGAGCCTAACGGTCGAGTGGGCCGTTCGCTTGACTCGGCAATACCTTACTCTGAGAGATGGGTATCGGGTTGTTGGCACCATTCGGGTCGGGTATGCAGATATTTCACCCAAAACTATACACGTGCACTAACAATTGCCACCATCATTCGTGCCTCAGAAACTGCGTTGATTGAGACTGAATGATGTGTAATCTCCTTAAATTCGCACGGTTTTCAAAACATTTGATTTGATTTGTGCCGCTAAAAACTCTTTGTCTTTGAATCAATCTTCACCGCTTCTTAAGGTAGTCTTCAGACATATGTCATTCATCGATCGTCAGTCGGTTGAACTTTTTCAAATAAAATAAAAGTGTGGGAGGAGAAAGGTTTATTCTGTTTCGCCATCTTCCTTGAGACGAAAGCTTGATTCTGCCGCTGCCTACTCCGAAGATTGCTTGTTCTTCCTAAGGTACTTTCTCCCGATTGACCTTGACTCTTCTTTAAATCCCTTAGGTATGTTCGCTCCAGTCATAATGAAGGAGCCGACTTACGAGGAGCTCATGGCGTGCCTTCGGCCCCCTCGATGCGAGAAAGTTCATGAAAAGGGGAAAGTGGTTTGGATAGAAGCAGACCTTCCCATTCGTCGGAGGGATCTGAGCTTGAAGGTTCCTGGGGTTATCTTAGAGATGGCCCCTAGGTTTTCCATCAATCTGATCTCAGAGGTCTGGTGAGGTTGTCTCTGCCATCCTTTTAGGGTTAGGGTGCCTAATTCGGATGAGAGAGTGTGTTTTCCATGGAAGAATGAGGTTGGGGTGTATCTTAAAGCTTTTCGCCTAGAGCTCTGGTTTCCTCTTCATCCCTTCATCGTAGAGGTTCTGTGCTCTTCGAAGCTTTCCATTTGTCGACTCGCTCCCCAAGCTTTACCCCACTTAGTTGGCTGCATCGTGCTTTGTGAATTCTGTGGGGTTCGACCATCTCTTGGACTATTCAAGTATTTCTTCCGGGTAATACCCGACCCTCACCAACTGTGGTACCATATTGTTGCTCGCCCGGCAATGAGGCTTGTACATGACCTTCCGATTTTCGACCATGGGTGGAAAGACGCATGTGTGTTTGTCGTCCTTTCCGACCTGGGACCGATGTCAATAGTTGGAGTTCTCCGAATCCTGAGCTTGCTGAAGATTCCTGGCTATCATTGATAAGGTCAAATCCAGGTTGTCGTCGGGCAAGGTTGAGGGGACAAAGCTTCTTCTGGGTCGACCAAGGCGAGAGATGTCATAAGTTGAAGACCCTTTTGTGGAACCCGGGTAATGTATTTCGACTCTACGTCTTTATCTTCACCACTCATGTAATTATATCTGTTGTCTACAGATATAACAGAGGTCGAGGTGACAATGCCCCTATACAAGAGCTCGAGGGCAGAGCACTTGAAAGATAAACTGGTCATAGAATTTGGTTGCGAATTTGATTTACCCGATTCAACAAGTCTAATTAGAAGTTGCCTCTTATAATTTGATTTACCCTCCGACTTTGTTGCAGATTTATATCTTGAGCACGAAACAGATTCATTCATACATATGTTTTGTATATATATTTTTTGGTCTTTACGTTTGACATGATACAGAGTTTATTCTGCATTACAATCCATTAGTCCAGCCGTCTGAATCTACAAGTGACCTCCTGAAATTTGCCTACATTTTGGTAACATGGACTTTGTTTTCCAAGGCCATTTACTGCATACATTTTCCAAGAGACAACATTGATCAAAGTAATGTGTTTGTCCCCTAGATAAGTCTCCTACATCCACCTTCAATTGCATCAAACCACAATATTCAATAATCTCTCTTCAATTTTTACCCACCGTCTCCTTGGTTGTGCAAGCTTCGTCCAACATTTATATGTTATATATTTGTTAAACTTGTATGAGTATAAGATCTTTATTTCCCCCCTTTAATATTAGGCTCAAAATAAGAAGTGTTACACCACCTTGGAGTAAGTGCATGTACATCGCATCACCTATATATGATCGTTGTCAAAGCTCCGTGTCTTTTGATGATCATCTTCTATTTTGTGTTGTGAGTGTTGGCTAGTATGAAGTGTTATTTTTCACTATTTGACAAACAAGATTTCGACTATTTTTTTTTGGATCTTGTTATTTCTGCACATGGCATCAGTGCTATAATGGTAGTAGTCACATTTGCTAAATTCCCTTAGTAAAAACAATCGATGTACCAAAGATCAAGTTAGATAGATTATAAGAAAATAGAAACCTACTTAGAAATTACAATTACAACTTTTTGTCATGAACATTGGACTTTCGTTATCCTAACTACCTATGTTAGTATCTAGTAGTATCTAGAAAGATGTTTGATATGAGTTTACGTAATTAATGAATATATTATGATAATTTGGATATGGACAACATCCATATCCATATCCTATCGTGCACTAGCCTCACCAACCAATTGGTCTAAATCTTAGTTTGATTATACACTAGTAGAAAAGCGATCTTCGGCCATGGACTGTTGGCCACCGACGAATCCGTGGCCGATAGTTGCATATCGTCCATGGATTCGTCCATGACATGGAGCCCTTGGACGAAGGAAATTATTTACCATGGAATATTGGCCACGGAATAATCCGTGGCTGATATGCAACTATCGGCCATGGATTTTCATGTGGCTAAAGAGTACTAGCCACAGATTGTATGTGCAAATTTTTTCGTATTTTTTAGTATCAACCACATACAAATCCATGGCCAATGATCATTATCAGCCATGGAATATTCCGCGGCCGATAGGTAAAAAACACTGAGAATGTTAATTATGGCGAGTACCCTTCTGCCGCGGACTAATCCGTGTCCGTAGTAAACTATCGGGAACGGATTCGTTTGTGGCTAATACTTCGTGGCCAAGAAAAAAAACCCTAAATAGATGGGAGCCCTCGTTGGCTCCCATTACGCGAAAAATTGCATATTCTCAAATTTCCGTCCTCACTCACCTCTCACGCTCCTACCACCTTGCTCGCTGGCATCGTGGGTTGTCGCCAACCACCAACCGAGGTAACCTCCTCCCTCTCTCCATCCCTCCATCCCTCCCACACTCTGTAATTAGTTAGGGCAAAAAGTGTCGGAGGGGGCAGAGTGGGCGGTGGTCCCTACCGCCGCCCCATCTCCCCCTCTCCTCCTTCCGACCTGAAGGAGTAGAGGGCGATATGAGGGCAGTGGTAGGGGCCACCGTCCACTCCCTCTCTTTCCCTTCTCCCCCAACCGGCCCCCACTGTAACGACCGGTATCTTCTGATACGCTGGAGTGAGTTTTATTTATGAATGTCTTTCATTAGTATACTTTTGATATGTAGATCTAATTAATATACTTACATTAGTTAGCTCATTAAATCTTGTTCTTATTATATTTACAATTTCAATTTCAAATATTTTTTACAATTCAAATTCTTTTAAAAACTTTCCTATTTAGATCCTAATTAAGACTATAACTATTTTAGAAATACTCTCTCATTAAACCCATTATTTTCTCCCCAATTATTAGTATGAATTCAACTTTCCTAATTACCTTAGCTTTTAAATCAACTCTTATATAATCTCATTAAATAAATATTTTAAATTTAAATTTGAAATTCAAACTCAAATCTACTTCCATATCAGCATAGGAGACTTTTATTTCCTTTTTAATTAGCTTTTAATCTCTCTCTTAATTAAAATTAATCTCCTTGTTTCTTTCCTTTTCTTCCAAATTTTAAATCCCTATTATTTTATCAAAAAAATTTCCTTTTATACACAAACCCTAACTATTTTCCCCCACCAGTCGCAATATTACAATTTGGGCTCTCATTATTTTCGTTTCATGCTAAAATAAACCCTAGCTCTGACGTGCACAAACCCAACCCAAGCCCTACAAATATTAAAGCCCAAACAAATATTAAACCTAAACCAAAAAACCCTAGGTCCTCTCCCTACAGCAGCCGCACACCTCACTGAACCCTAAGCCCCCTCGACTGCCACACAACCCATCTCCGACCCAGCGCGCAACCCACCTTCGACCATCTCCTCCTCGCGTAGAGCTCTCTCCGGCCGCCTCCTCCTCCACACACAACCCAGCCCGGGTGCCCAAGCCCCATCTTCCCTTCCTCCTCAACCCGGCACCACCAGGCCGCCAGATCCTCTCCAGTGACCTCTTCACGCGCGCGTCCTCTCCTCCTTCTTCTCGACGTCACCCACTCTACAGACCATCGTCTGAAACCCCTAGGCCGTCGTGTGCCACCCTCCAGCCTACAGAGAACTGCCAGCAGCCTCCAAACACCGACCAGCCACCGGCAGCAGGCCCTCGCTCGCTTGCAGAGATCCGCAGCCTCCCTTTCTACCGTTGCTGAGCCCTCAGCCTGCCTGCTAATCCCCTCGTTGTCGCAGCGAGTTTCTAGCCTATAGCCGTCGTTAGACGCCGTACAAGTCGTTTCCCTTTCCATTGCATCTCGATCTTTCGCTGCGCCAACGGTTAGTAACACTATCGTTAACCTATAACCCACATCCTAGGATAGAAGATCTAATAAAACTGAATCACTAGACATCGTAAGAATCGCTTATTTACTTTTAAGATGTTGGAACGAACCTAATTCAGTTGCATGTTTAACCAAACCAGAGAACTGGATGTACCGTAGCGTAGTGCTCGTCAAGACGAACACAACGACACCAAGTTCATCGGAATCAGGCAACTGTGCGAATTGTAATGAATTTTTGAAGTTAAATGTTTAAATTGTCTTTTTCACTTAAAGATGAATAACAAGAAATTGACCCGTGAAATGACGTTCACAAAAAATACCACGACGATCCATATTTAATATGTGACACATTGATATAAAACATTGCATGTTTAAGATTCAAGAGTAGACAATGAAAAATATGTGATTACAGCATGTTAATAAACAACCACATAATTGCATTGTTTAAATTTGTTTTAGAATGTTGTAACCCATGAAAATGCTGAATTTGATATGATCATATGCTTCATACCTTACTTGTACACGTGTTTTTAGAATGTACATTAGTATAACATATTGAAAATATTGAATTCGTGAACTCGTGCTCTCGAAGGCAAAGATCTTAAATTCGTGAACTCGTGCATTTATGATTAGGCTGGCTCGTGTTTCAGTACAACTTTTAGGTGTGGTTAGGGTTGAGTGGCCACTAAGCGTATGAAAGGATCATCTCTTCAAGAGCACCACCTATACGGTGGGTTGGCGTCAATCACGATTATACTCCCGTGAGAAGAAGTGATTTACTCAGCACGACTTAAAGGCGAGAACACTAATCATGTTAGAAAACATTTGCATGGAACTAGAAATAATTGTTGCTACTTTATTTGCACATCAGAACGGCCATGTTTACTTTACATTCATTAGAATTCCCATATCATAACTGCTTACTTTAAATCCTTTAGAACTGTCATGCTTAGAAGTACTTTACCTTATTTTAAAATTACCATGTTTATAACTATACTGCTCATATCTTGTAAAATTTGTTAATGCTTCATAATTTGTTACTATTTGTACACCTTGCCTTGGGTCGTCTTACTTTGACTTGCAGACCCTTGCTGACATACATTCGTGTTTATGGAATGTATGTCAGATCACGAGCCAGCGTACCAGGAAGACTTGTTTGAGATGCCTGACCTAGAGAGCCAGGAGTTCGCTGTTGACGCTGAGTCACTCCCTGTGGAGGACTAGAGACTAGTGTTGTTGCTTGTTTTCCTTTTAGTTTACTTTAGTACTTTGTAGTAGGATCTTGTACCTTGTTGTAGTTTCTTTGGTAATGCTGAGGCCCTGTTGTTTTTATTTCATGTACGAACTTCTGGATTTGGATAATGAATGAAATAATATTCTATTGTTCTGATTGCGTGCAAGAACCTGTTATGTTGTTATCACATACGCTTAGTGATCTCGAGCTTCACTGCTCCAGTTTATACGGACATTCGTAACGTTCTCGTTTCCATTGTTTTGGGAAGCAGGACGTTACGGGCTTTAGTGGTGGCCCATGCAAGTCATGCATTTGCAAAATTTAGAACAATAGAAATACTATCATTAGCCAAAACGTCTAGAATTACCTCGTATATGAAATTTACCCAAGTATCTTGTCTCAGGATAATAAGGGAACCTAACACCAGGATTATATGAAGACTTAGTTAGACACACATGCTTATTAGTTAGATACTCTTGCTAAGATTTAGTATTATCATCCTAGGAGTCACCTTAGTGGTTTCTCACCTAGCTCTGACCATATTAGGTTTTAGAGTTTCATTTAGTCGTTCGCTCGGACCTATCAATCTCGGACCCAGCAGAACGTAGTGATCGTCGCATCCGTGTAAGTAGAACCTGAGAAGCCTGTAGTAGTGAGAGATTTCGAAGACGTCTCCCCTGATGACATTTCTGGATTGTCGCCCGATCGAGCGTTGGAGTTCGGCATTGCTCTTATGCAAGGAGCTTAACCACTTTCGAAGGTGACGTACCGTATGGTTCCTGCAGAGCTGGAAGAGCTGACGTAAACAATTGGACGACCTATTACAGAAAGGATTCATCCATCCCAACATCTCCCTGGGGTGCACCTGTTCTGTTGGTCAAGAAGAAGGACGGATCGAGAAGAATGTGCATGGATTATAGGGAGCCGGACAAGTCACTGTAAGGAATAAGTACATGTTACCTTGCATCGATCAACTCTGTGGATCACGATTTTTCTCGAAGTTGGATCTCAGGAGTGGATACCATCAAGTGAAGGTCGAGAATGAAGATATCCATAAGCCGGCTTTCAGGACCAAGTATGGATATTACAAGTTCGTTGGCATGCCATTCGGGGTGACCAACGGCCCTGCAATATCCTTGAATCGCATGAGTATCATATTCTATGAATTTCTGGATAAGTTCGTAATGATATTCATAGATAATATGTTAGGTTTATTCGAAGAGCGTGGAGGAGAATGCAGAGCATCTGCACATGCTATCAGTGACTGCCCTCACCGTAACAACAAGCCGATGACTGTTGAATCTTTCTGGATCTACTCAGCGTGGACCACCCCCGGCCCCACAAAAAAAAGTTTTTGAGCAACTGAGGCAGAACCAGCAGAGGTGTCAGGCATTCATCATGACGACTGCAAAAGTTGAGACTAATGAACAAGAGATTTCAAGTAATGCCTGACCTTTCCTTTTTAGTACTTACGGTATAGGTATAGTAGACCCATTGAAATTGATTGTGATGATCGTAGTGTATATATAGATAGTATGCGTGGACCCATGTGTGTGGATCTCGGTGTCCCACTCATGTATGAGTGTGCATACCATTAGTTTATTAATGGATTATGGTTACCTATTGTGTTGAATATACATTTGCAGTGATATACGTGATATATATATATATATATATATAGAGGGATCTTCAAATGCGAAAAAAGGGCTTTTCGCACCGTGCGAAAACAATTTTTTTATTTTTTTGAAATTTTTTTTTTCAAAAATTCTTTTTTTGATGTTTAATCCATACAATTATATACCCCAGGGAAAATAATGGGTGAACCCGTTGGGGATTAGAGCACCCATCCACCCGTTACAAATTTAACGGTCTCAAAACGTGCGAATTTATTGAAATGCCTTGATCGAAGGCCAAATGACATTATTTCTCAACGATTATTTTTTGAGGGGGGTATAACAACATATAATGAGGGTGGAAAAAAGAATTTTTGAAAAAAAAATTCAAAAAAAAGATAAAAACATTTTCGCACTGTACGAAATGTTCTCATTTGAAAATTTTCATATATATATATATATTTTTGAAAGATAAACGAGTATTATATTAATAATGAGCATATATATATATATATATATATATATATATATATATTTGCGTGGACCCATGCGTGTGGATCTCGGTGTCCCACTCATGTATGAGTGTGCATACCATTAGTTTATTAATGGATTATGGTTGCCTATTGTGTTGAATATACATTTGTAGTGATATACGTGATATACACGTGATATATATATATATATATATATATATATATATATATATATATATATATATATATATATATATATCACGTGTGTGTGTGTGTGTGTATATATATATGATTTCGTTTCTCTCTCTTCGTTTGGTTAGAGTGAGTAGCTCTGGTGTGATTTCTTTCCCCTCCGGCCGCTCGGCGGCTGGCGCCGGCGATTGCCGGCGGGAGAGGCGTCTTCTCCTTATTCCCTTCACATTTCTTCGTGATCCTTCGCGTTTGGCTCTCCTGAGATTCCTCGGGATTGTTGCCGTCACAGATCTGAGCTCCCCTTCGATCTGGTGGCGGATCTGAGATCTGCTCTCGTCCTATCCAGATCTGAGCTTCCCGAGCCTGCTTCAGTTTTTGATCGAGATTGTTCGTTGATTGACCGGATCAAGCTCTCGATGAGATCTTGATCTTGCGGTGCGTTCGCTCTGATCTTCTAGATCTTGTTTTTGGTTATCTTTGATTCTGAGTTCTTCTTTTTTGGAGCTATTGTGTTTGCTGAAGGTCGTTGCTGGAGATCTGAGGTGGTGGAGCTTTTTCTGTCGCTCCGTCGAGATCTTGATCCTGCGTGGCCGGAGGTCCTGCTTGTGCTCTGAGGACGGCGACTTGGATCTTCTCTGCCTGAAGCTGTGATTGGATCAAGATCTCCGATGAGATCTTGATCCGTGGTGAGTCTAGTACATCTTCTGTTGGTTTACCTTAGATTCTCTCCTACCTGATCTCCTTGTTTCTTGCTCTTGAGGTGATTCTCCCCATGGCGGATGCTCTTTCGGGAAATCATTCTGAGCAGGTGATGAATCTAAAAACTGCTTCGAGCAATGACAGAACTGATGAGGAGACTACAATTGCTGAGGGCAATGATGGCTGGAAGGTCGTCAACCGTAGGAAGGCAGGGCCTAGCATGGTGGACGCTGTGAGGCCGGATGCTAGGAGGAAGGCCCCAGGCCAGTATGGTAGCAGACCTATTGACATACGAGCTATGAGACCAAAGATGGAGCTGAAGATCAATCCTCAGGCTCCCAAGAAATCCTGGCTAGAAGTCTGCTCTGATAGGAAGAGGACGGCCAGCTCCCTAGAAATGGAGTTCGTTCAACCGGAAACGGATGATGAGGGGATGGCCATGCCCTATATTACAGAAGACCTGCTTGAGGATGCCGTCAAGTGCTGGGAGAACACCCTCGTCAGGTACGTCCTAGGCGACGTGCCGTTCTTTGGACAAATCAAAGCCTGGGCTGCAAGACTGTGGAAGAAACAGGGTATGTATATCTTCTCAAGAGACAACGGTTTCTTTTTATTTAGATTTAAATGCAAGGAAGATAGCGATGCTGTCTTGAGAGGGGGGCCATGGCTATTCGATGGCAAACTGGTCGTTTTCCAGCGATGGTCGTCGACGTTGGGCTACGATCGTGACATGCTATCTTCCATCCCTGTTTGGATTCAATTCCCGCAGTTACCACTGAACCTGTGGTCGATGCCCATCATTAATAGAATTGCTAGCGTATTAGGTAATCCCATGAGCCTGGATAGGGCCACTGCAACCATGGAGCGGTTGGCATACGCTAGGTGTCTGGTAGTGTCACGACCCGCTTCCCTAAAATGGAGGCGAGACGTGAAAAGGTCCGCACGGGAGTGGAGCTGTGAAGCCCCAAACCCGATAAGCGTCAATAATACATAAGCAGGTCCCTGTAACCACGACAGAATAACAATAATAACACAAGTAGAGACTGAAATAAAAATTCCACATCTCACAAATTGTCCAACATCAACAAAAAGTCCAACATCCAGAAAAGCCACCAGGCTAAAAGAAAAGAGTCTAAAGGCCCAGAACAAGGCCAACAAAAACTGCAACAACAACAAGTATGGGTGCTACGCACCGATAACAAAACAACTGTCTAATAAATGTAAAACACAACGAAGACACTAGGACTGGTCCCCAGTGTCCACGTACTCCCCGTCAAACACAAGCACGGGCTCGGCGTCAGCAAACACCTCGTCCTCAACAAGTAACTCAGGCTCGGGCTCTAACATGTGTCACCCAAAAGAGAAAAGGGGCACATGTCAGCAAGTCGAAAGACTTGTGCAAGGAAACGGGAATAATGGTAAACTAGCAACCTAGCAATTAAAACATGGTGCATGGCAAGTAAAGTACGGTGGTAACAAGTAAGGTAAAGGAGAGTACACGTGACAAGTATCAAGCGGTAGGGGTGACATGTAATGTCAAGTAACAAGTAAGGTACAAGGGATCACTCAACGAGTGCCCTATTGCCCGCAGGCTGTGTTCAAGTATCAAGTACAAGGGGTCACTCAACGAGTGCCCTATTGCCCGCAGGCTGTGATGAGCTCGTCTTCTGGAACACGAGCCAGAAAGTGTATTTGATAAGTATGGCGTAGGGGTGCACCTAGCCGGAACAAGTAACACTAGTATATAGCGATGCTACGCAATCACGACGAGTATTCAAGCATGCAATGACATGAGCAGTTAATACGCGTACCGTTAATTGTATTTAAACGTGACAGGCAAAATGCAATGACATGAACATATTCGCGTACCGTTAATTAAATTAAACATGGCAGTTAAAATGCAATAGCGGTTAAGGATGCATGGATGACATGAACAGTTAATACGCGTACCGTTTAGGGAAATTAAACGTGACATACAAGCATGATGAGGGTGACGGACCAAGCTTCGTTATCAAGCTAGGTCAATGGCGTCTAAACGGCTATCCTTTCACCGTCTAGTCTCTTTTACGCTAAAGCTAGGTAAATGGCCTAAAACATGGCCTAAATCAAGAGATGCAAGTTTCACTTGCCTAGCACCGGGGATGGCGACTACTCCGTCACACGGATGCCAATCTATGGGGAAATCACTGTTATGGGGGAACAACCATCAAACAACATGAAATTTATTAGGGTTTCATAAAAATACTAATAGACTATGAAAACATAGAGGAATCGATTTCTTACCAAGAGGAGACGGAAGGAACACTCCGGGGAACCCTAGGATCAGATCTGGAAAAGATTGGAGAAGTTTGGGGAAACTAGGGTTTTGGGGGATTTGGGGATTTTGATGGGTTTGGGTGAGATTTTGGGGAAGATGAGAGGTAGATAGAGTAGATGGATGGTTTGGATGATGATTCTAGGGCTTGGAATGGAGAAATGGAGCTTGGAGGAAGATGGGGGCTGAAGGGGGAAGATTTTAGGGTTTTGGGTCGTGTTGGAGAAGATGAAATCGTTTGGGTTGGGTATAAATAGGTTGGGCTGGCGGCTGCCCAGAAATTAGGGTTTTAACACTGGTTAGTCGGTCCAAGAGCAACCACTGACCGACTAGTTTGGCAACTAGTCGGTCGGTCGACCAACGCAGACCGACTAAGTGCAAACAGTAACTCCTGAACGAAAATAGGATTCTAGAGTTAGTCGGTCCATGAACAAGTACTGACCGACTAGTTTAGCATCTAGTCGGTCGATGAACGTTCTTAGACCGACTAAGAGCAAACAGTAGCTGATACAAAAATAAGATGATGAGTTAGTCGGTTAAAGAAGCATTGCCGACCGACTAGTTTGCAACCTAGTCGGTCAGCCAACGTTCTTAGACCGACTAACGATAAACAGTAACTCCTGAGAAATTTAGAAAGCTAACTAGTCGGTCCAAGAAGGATTGCCGACCGACTGGATCGTCATCTAGTCGGTCGGTGGCCCTTCTTACACCGGCTAATGAGCACCAAAAGTACCGATACGGAGCGCGGGGCCCCGGGATCGATTCCTATGACTCCTAGGCTTGATCTAACAGTTAGATACGACCGTTATGAAGTCCGTCATGAGTGACATACTTCGAAATCGACAATCCTAAGGAAGAAACGAGAAAATACGACGAATCGATCGAAAATGAAATCTATGGAGACGAAAACCACACAAGAGGAGAAAATCCACCAAAACATATATTATATTATAATAAATCCAGATACATGAAAAGCAGTCGTTACATCCTTCCCAACTTAAGAAAAATTCCGTCCTCGGAATTTCCAAATACTCACGAGTCCGGAAACAAAAGTGGGAAACGCTCTCGCATCTCATCCTCATTCTCCCAAGTAGACTCTCCAGGTGAGCCGTGTCGCCACATCACCCTCACAAGATTGATAATCTTGTTCCGAAGCGATTTCTGACGCCTGTCCAGAATCTACACTGGATGCTGGTCATACGTCATATCGGGGCGAACGGTAATCTCCGAAAAATCCACCGCATGAGACGGATCGCTAACGTATCGACGAAGCTGCGACACATGGAAAACATTGTGAACTCCTTCCAAAGATGGCGGCAAGGCCAAGCGATAAGCTACCTCGCCAACCCTCTCCAAAACGTCAAACGGTCCAATGTATCGCGGGCTCAACTTCCCACGCTTCCCGAAACGAATCACACCACGATTCGGGGAAATCTTCAAGAACACATGGTCACCCGGCTGAAACTCCAAAGGACGACGTTTGGCATCCGCCCAATGCTTAAAACGGTCCTGAGCAATTCTCAACCTCTCCCGAATATTCCTGACGATATCCACGGCCTCCACGATCATCTCAGGTCCCAACAACTCCCGATCTCCAACGTCATCCCAACTCAATGGCGATCGACATTTCCTCCCATAAAGAGCGGCGAAAGGCGCCATGCCAATACTCGCCTGGAAGCTGTTGTTGTAGGAAAACTCCACCAAGTGTAGATGGTCCTCCCACGAACCCTTGAAATCCAACATGCACGCCCTCAGCATGTCTTCCAAAATCTGAATCGTCCTCTCGGACTGGCCGTCCGTCTGCGGATGGTACGCCGTGCTGAAACTCAGACGTGTACCCAAACTCTTCTGCAAACTCTGCCAGAACTGAGATGTGAACCTCGTGTCTCTGTCAGACACGATACTCACGGGGACTCCATGAAGTCGCACAATCTCCTGCATGATTCACGTTACATCACTATCCAAACTAGGAAAAGGAAATAAAACGGAGAGTAAAAGAATTTACCTCCATGTATCTCCTTGCTAGCGCCTCAGTGGACTGTCCCACTCGGAACGGAATAAAGTGCGCAGACTTGGTCAATCGATCTACGATCACCCAAATCACGTCATTCTGCTTCAGACTCCGAGGTAGTCCAGTCACGAAATCCATAGTGATTTGTTACCACTTCCACTCCGGAATCGGAAGCGGTTGTAGCAACCCGGCCGTACGCTGATGCTCCGCCTTCACTTGCTGGCATACCAAGCACTTGGCTACACTCCGAGCCACGCTCCTCTTCATACCATGCCACCAATAATTCAGACGAAGATCCTGGTACATCTTGGTGCCACCAGGATGCACAGAATACGGCGAACTGTGTGCCTCCACCATCAATTCCTCTCTGATATCCCCAGCTGGCACACACAACCTGGCTCCGAACCTCAGCGAGCCATCCTCATGAATCAAAAAGTCAGTCCGCAGACCGGCTTCCACCATCTCCAGAATCCTCACCAGCTTCGGATCCTCAGCCTGGCCAGCCTTAATCCGATCCACGATCGTCGACTGTACCTGCGTGTACATCAACGACGAAGCCTCTCCAGGAAGAACAATCTCCACACCAGACTCGCAAAAATCCTGCTGCAATCTCCACTGCGAGGTCAAAATCATCACCGCTGGAAGCCTACTCAAAGCATCTGGAACCACATTCACCTTGCCAGGGTGAAACTGCAAATCAATATCATAATCCGCCATAAGCTCCAACCATCGACGCTGTCGCATGTTGAGCTCCTTCTGAGTGAAAATATACTTCAAGCTTTTGTGATCGGTGAAAATCTTCACTTTCTCACTCAGCAAGAAGTGCCTCCAAATCTTAAGAGCAAACACAACGGCAGCCAACTCCAAATCATGCGTCGGATAATTCTTCTCATAAACCTTAAGCTGACGAGACGCATACGCCACAACATGCCCATGCTGATGCAACACACAACCTAGACCCTTGCCAGAAGCATCACAAAAGATCTCAAATCCACCGCTGCGATCAGGCACAACAAGAATAGGGGCAGTCGTCAACCTCTCCTTCAGAACACCAAAAGCACCCTCACAATCACCCGACCAAACAAAAGCAACATCCTTCCGCGTCAACCTGGTCATCAGCTCAGCAATACGGGAAAAGTCCTTGATGAATCGCCGATAATAACCGGCAAGTCCAAGGAAACTCCGAATCTCAGACGCTGACGACGGAACAGGCCACTCCCTGATGGCCCGAATCTTCTCGGGATCCACTGAAATACCATCTCCAGTCACCACATGCCCGAGAAAAGCAACTCGATCCAGCCAAAACTTGCACTTCGAAAACTTAGCATACAACCGATGCTTCCTCAAAATCTCCAACACCGTCCTTAAGTGCGAGGCATGCTCTTCCTCCGACTTCGAATAGATCAGAATGTCGTCGATGAAGATAACGACAAACTTATCCAAAAAGTCGTAGAAAATCAGGTTCATCAGATTCATGAAAACTGCAGGCGCGTTAGTTACGCCAAAAGGCATAACCACGAACTCATAGTGTCCATACTTCGTCCTGAACGCTGTCTTCGGAACATCATCCTTCTTCACCTTCAACTGATGGTAACCACTCCTCAAATCCAATTTAGAAAACACCCTCGAACCTCCAAGCTGATCAAAAATATCATCGATGCGAGGCAACGGGTATTTATTCTTAATGGTCACCGCATTCAACTCCCGATAGTCCACGCACATGCGACGCGAACCATCCTTCTTCTTAACCAACAACACCGGTGCTCCCCACGGAGACACGCTAGGATTAATATAACCCTTCTGCAAAAGCTCATCCAACTGCTTCCGCAACTCTTCCAACTCTGCAGGTGCCATACGATACGGCGCCTTCGAAATCGGCTGCGCACCTGGAACAAGATCGATAGAAAATTCCAAAGCCCGATCAGGCGGCAGTCCAGACATCTCCTTGGGGAAGACGTCGCCAAAATCTCGCACCACAGCTGGCCACTCCAGCTCCATCTGCATAGCCACAGCCTCCACCGGCCTGGCCCGAAATCTGACAGGACCAAGCGAACTGCTACCACGACTGAACTCAAACACTGGATGTCCGGGGATCTCGAACACCACCTTCTTCCTCCGACAGTCGATCGTGGCATAGAAGCTCGCAAGCCAGTCCATCCCAAGAACTGCATCATAGTTGATGATGTCGTGGACAATGAAATCAGCACAAAGCTCACGTCCACAAACAACCAACGGGCAAGAATTGCACCCACGATGCACCGAGACTACACCGTTCCCTGTGACGATATTCCAACTCTTAGGAAGAGAGGACGTCGACAAAGAATGCTTCTCCACGAAGCTCCGGGCCAAAATGCACATCGATGCACCAGAGTCAAAGATGACTCGTGCAGGGAACATGCAAACCAAAACCACACCTAACAAGCAATTAACAATCAAATCCTAGTCTAGCAAACAATCATGAGCAAGCAACCAATATAATCAAAAATCAAACTAACTAAGGAAGATAAATAGCTAGAATGAGCGTTACCTGCAATAACTTCATCCACGGCCATGCTCTCCTCCTCAGTCATCAGAAAGGCCTGCCCTCTCGGTGGAACAGCCTACCGAAAGGCCTGTCTCTGTGGAACAAGGGGCGCTCCACGTCCAACGGGCACAGGAGCTCGCTGCTGCAACGGCTGTGCTGCAATAGGAGCCCGCCAAGGCTGTCGCGACTTCGGACACTCCCGGATGGTGTGTGCAGGATCTCCGCAGACAATGCACTGTCCTAGAAACCTCCTACACTGATCCCTGAGGTGTCCAGTCTTGCCACAAAAATGGCAAGTCTTCAGAATAGGCCCTCCTGGCCTCTTGAACTGCACCGGATGACTAGGCTTGAAACCAGGCCTAACCACCGCCCTGGCCTGCTCCATAGGCCTCTTCCCAGCTCCGGAAACATGTCCCTTCCTCTGATTCAAATTTAACTCTTGCCGCCTCGCAGCAATCAGAACCTTCTGATATGTCTCCAAGTCAGAAGAGGTCACAAAGCTCTGAAGCTCCAAGGCAAGTCCCTGGAGAAATCGCTGAGCTTTCTCATCGGCATCCTGCACCATCTTAGGTGCAAACCGACTGAGCCTCGTGAACTCCTGGTGGTACTGATCCACCGACAAGCTCCCCTGCTTCAGATCTATAAAGCGCTGCAGCATCACCTGCCGAGCAGCCTTCGGGAAGAACTCTCCATCGAATCTGGACTTGAAGGTAGCCCAGACGATCGGCTCCACCAGCATCTTCTCTTCAGCATCCCACCAATTCCTGGCGTTGTCCTTCAGCTGCCTCTTAGCCAGATCAACCCATCCAGCCGGGTTAATCTTTGCCATTGCCAAGTTATCCTCAATGTTCCTTATCCACTCGTCGGCAGCCAGAGGACCCTCAGAACCATCAAAATATGCGGGACCCAGCTCCCGAAATTGCTTCGCTCCTGGCTCAGAGCGAGGGGCATCCGGAAGAGCCCGGGCAGCTCGAGCAAGCTGAGCATTCTGGACTTGCAGAAGCACGCCCTGCTGAACTTGCATCATCTGGAGCATCATCCGCATCATCTCACCGCTGGTGGGTTCCCGCTCAGGCTCCTCATCATGAGGGATCGCGCCACTACCACCACCACGGGTGAATCGTCTTCCTGCCATCTAGTGACACAGAAAACGAATCAGATTAGACTCATAGCTTATGACTCGGACGTCGAACTTAATTTATTGGACATTCTAATATTATTATCGCTATTCCAAAAATCGCAGTTACAGAAGGACCTGCATGGGCCACCAACAAAACCTGTCACGACCCGCTTCCCTAAAATGGAGGCGAGACGTGAAAAGGTCCGCACGGGAGTGGAGCTGTGAAGCCCCAAACCCGATAAGCGTCAATAATACATAAGCAGGTCCCTGTAACCACGACAGAATAACAATAATAACACAAGTAGATACTGAAATAAAAATTCCACATCTCACAAATTGTCCAACATCAACAAAAAGTCCAACATCCAGAAAAGCCACCAGGCTAAAAGAAAAGAGTCTAAAGGCCCAGAACAAGGCCAACAAAAACTGCAACAACAACAAGTATGGGTGCTACGCACCGATAACAAAACAACTGTCTAATAAATGTAAAACACAACGAAGACACTAGGACTGGTCCCCAGTGTCCACGTACTCCCCGTCAAACACAAGCACGGGCTCGGCGTCAGCAAACACCTCGTCCTCAACAAGTAACTCAGGCTCGGGCTCTAACATGTGTCACCCAAAAGAGAAAAGGGGCACATGTCAGCAAGTCGAAAGACTTGTGCAAGGAAACGGGAATAATGGTAAACTAGCAACCTAGCAATTAAAACATGGTGCATGGCAAGTAAAGTACGATGGTAACAAGTAAGGTAAAGGAGAGTACACGTGGCAAGTATCAAGCGGTAGGGGTGACATGTAATGTCAAGTAACAAGTAAGGTACAAGGGATCACTCAACGAGTGCCCTATTGCCCGCAGGCTGTGTTCAAGTATCAAGTACAAGGGATCACTCAACGAGTGCCATATTGCCCGCAGGCTGTGTTCAAGTATCAAGTACAAGGGGTCACTCAACGAGTGCCCTATTGCCCGCAGGCTGTGATGAGCTCGTCTTCTGGAACACGAGCCAGAAAGTGTATTTGATAAGTATGGCGTAGGGGTGCACCTAGCCGGAACAAGTAACACTAGTATGTAGCGATGCTACGCAATCACGACGAGTATTCAAGCATGCAATGACATGAGCAGTTAATACGCGTACCGTTAATTGTATTTAAACGTGACAGGCAAAATGCAATGACATGAACATATTCGCGTACCGTTAATTAAATTAAACATGGCAGTTAAAATGCAATAGCGGTTAAGGATGCATGGATGACATGAACAGTTAATACGCGTACCGTTTAGGGAAATTAAACGTGACATACAAGCATGATGAGGGTGACGGACCAAGCTTCGTTATCAAGCTAGGTCAATGGCGTCTAAACGGCTATCCTTTCACCGTCTAGTCTCTTTTACGCTAAAGCTAGGTAAATGGCCTAAAACATGGCCTAAATCAAGAGATGCAAGTTTCACTTGCCTAGCACCGGGGATGGCGACTACTCCGTCACACGGATGCCAATCTATGGGGAAATCACTGTTATGGGGGAACAACCATCAAACAACATGAAATTTATTAGGGTTTCATAAAAATACTAATAGACTATGAAAACATAGAGGAATCGATTTCTTACCAAGAGGAGACGGAAGGAACACTCCGGGGAACCCTAGGATCAGATCTGGAAAAGATTGGAGAAGTTTGGGGAAACTAGGGTTTTGGGGGATTTGGGGATTTTGATGGGTTTGGGTGAGATTTTGGGGAAGATAAGAGGTAGATAGAGTAGATGGATGGTTTGGATGATGATTCTAGGGCTTGGAATGGAGAAATGGAGCTTGGAGGAAGATGGGGGCTGAAGGGGGAAGATTTTAGGGTTTTGGGTCGTGTTGGAGAAGATGAAATCGTTTGGGTTGGGTATAAATAGGTTGGGCTGGCGGCTGCCCAGAAATTAGGGTTTTAACACTGGTTAGTCGGTCCAAGAGCAACCACTGACCGACTAGTTTGGCAACTAGTCGGTCGGTCGACCAACGCAGACCGACTAAGTGCAAACAGTAACTCCTGAACGAAAATAGGATTCTAGAGTTAGTCGGTCCATGAACAAGTACTGACCGACTAGTTTAGCATCTAGTCGGTCGATGAACGTTCTTAGACCGACTAAGAGCAAACAGTAGCTGATACAAAAATAAGATGATGAGTTAGTCGGTTAAAGAAGCATTGCCGACCGACTAGTTTGCAACCTAGTCGGTCAGCCAACGTTCTTAGACCGACTAACGATAAACAGTAACTCCTGAGAAATTTAGAAAGCTAACTAGTCGGTCCAAGAAGGATTGCCGACCGACTGGATCGTCATCTAGTCGGTCGGTGGCCCTTCTTACACCGGCTAATGAGCACCAAAAGTACCGATACGGAGCGCGGGGCCCCGGGATCGATTCCTATGACTCCTAGGCTTGATCTAACAGTTAGATACGACCGTTATGAAGTCCGTCACGAGTGACATACTTCGAAATCGACAATCCTAAGGAAGAAACGAGAAAATACGACGAATCGATCGAAAATGAAATCTATGGAGACGAAAACCACACAAGAGGAGAAAATCCACCAAAACATATATTATATTATAATAAATCCAGATACATGAAAAGCAGTCGTTACAGGTTGAAATCTCGGCCATGGAGGAGATCCCTCATTTTGTCACTGTGAGAGTGGCGGGGGGAGAAGAAATTCACGTTAAGGTCGTCGTCGAAGGGAACCCTCCGAGATGCCATGAATGTAGGTGTTTTGGTCATGTGGCAAAGCAATGCTCCACGGTGGGGAGAATTTCTGTTAAGACGTCTGCCAGCTTGTTGGGTAAAGACAGCTTGAAGGAAGGACAGGGAATGCCTGAGGCTGTACATAGCCAGAATGAACCCCTTGAGGGTGGGATACTTGATGTGAATACTAATGACAATAGCAAGGTGGAGAAAATACCCGCTGTAGATATTGGGGAGGTGGTTCTTGTAAATACTCCTCTCATAGATGACAGTGATGTAATAGGTCTTGAGGGGAATTTTGAGGAAAGGAATGTAAATAGCAATTTTGTATATAGTAGGCTAGCTGCGTCCAGCGGAGAATTGGACGACTCCAGTCCTTGTAGGGGGAATGTGAAATCCCCAGTTGGCCCTAGAGGGGCTTGTAATGCTGAGACCCCTAGTGATTGTAAGGGCCTAGCTGCGTCTAGGTCTAGACTGGCTGAGTCTGGCGTGAAGGAGGGTAGCGATATGGCTATCATCGATAAGGCGAGTAATGTCGTACTGCCTGGTGATTGTAAGGGACTAGCTGCGACTAGGAGTGGCCTTGTTGTGCCAAGTGTTAAGGGTGATGCGGGAGAGCTCACTCTGATTTGTAATACGACGGAGGACACTAGGGGGGGGGGGATGTAGCCACGATCCTAATAAGACTAAGGGACATATCAAGGAAGGGGCAGTTGCCCCTTCTCCGTGTAGTAGGGGACTGGCCCCCAAAGAGCCAACCGTCTCGGGCATACTACCCAAGCGGTCACTCATTGATAAACTTCATGAGGGTAGTAGCAGTACTTTGAAGAAAAGAATGGGAGATGAGTCTTCTGATTCGGAAATCGATAGACCATCCACACTTACAGTCATTAACGATGAATGGGTGCTTGAGCAAGAGCAGTTTAGGAACAGTGCCACAAGTAGAGGGAATAGAGGGAGGAGAATCAGAAACCCTGTTGCTATAAGCACGTCGTTAGGGTCCCGACGTAGCTCCAGAATAAATGGAGCGCCCCTCATCGGTTAAAATGGCCATTATTGTGTGGAATACCCGTGGTCTTAACAATGTTGTGAGGCGGCGTGAGCTTAAGGAGAGGGCGAGGAAGTATAAACCCTCTATTGTTGGGCTCTTGGAAATGAAAGTTATCGCTGATAAAGGTCATCGTATAACCAAATGCTTTCCTAAAACTTGGATTGCTGTTGATAACCGCATAGCAAACAGAAATGGGCGAATCATTGTTCTCTATGACCCAATGGTTTGGTCGTGTACGGTTGAGGATACTTCTGGGCAGCTTATTACTCTTGGATGCAAAAATGCTGCGGGCTTTGTCATGTATCTTACTGTGATTTATGCATTTAACATTGCTCGGGATTGGAAATCTTTATGGGATGCCATTATCAGGAATTCAATCAGATACAAGGCGATTCCTTGGCTTATTTGTGGTGACTTCAACTGTGTGCGCTATTGTAACGACTGGTTTTCTTGTATCTGGATTTATTATATTATAATATATGTTTTGGTGGATTTTCTTCTCGTGTGTGGTTTTGTCTCCGTGACTTTCATTTTCGATCGTTTCGTCGAGTTTTCTCGTTTCTTCCTTAGGATCGTCGATTTCGAAGTATGTCATTCGTGACGGGCTTCGTATCAGTCATATCTTATTAATAGATCAAGCCTAGGAGTCTTAGGAATCGATCCCGGGGCTCCGCGCTCCGTATCGAAACTTTTGGTGCTTATTAGCCGGTGTAAGAAGGGGCACCGACCGACTAGATGACGATCCAGTCGGTCGGCAAGCCTTCTTGAACCGACTAGTTGGCTTTCTAAATTATTCTGGAGTTACTGTTTATCGTTAGTCGGTCTAAGAACGTTGGTTGACCGACTAGGTTGCAAACTAGTCGGTCGGCAATGCTTCTTTAACCGACTAACACATCATCTAAATTTTAGTATCTGTACTGTTCATTCTTAGTCGGTCTAAGTTCATCTTTCGATCGACTAGATGTAAAACTAGCCGGTCAGTAGTTGTTCATCGACCGACTAAATCCAAATCCTATTTTCGTTCAGAGGTTACTGTTTACACTTAGTCGGTCTGCGTTGGTCGACTGACCGACTAGTTGCCAAACTAGTCGGTCAGTGGTTGCTCTTTGACCGACTAATCTGTGTTAAAACCCTAATTTCTGGGCAGCCGCCAGCCCATCCTATTTAAACCCCTCCCAAACGTTTTCTTCTTCCTCCACTCGACCCAAAACCCTAGTTTCTCCCCCATTGAGCCCCCATCTTCCCCAAACCCTTATTCCTTCATTTCAAGCCCTAAATCCATCATCCAAACCATCCCTCCACTCGTTCTATCTCTCATCTTCCTCAAATCTCCATCAAAATCCCCAAAATCCCCCAAAACCCTAGTTCTCCAAACTTCTCCATTCGTTTCCAGATCTGGTCCCTAGGTTCTCCGGAGTGTTTCTTCCGCCTCCTCACGGTATGAAATCGATCTCTTGATGTTTTCATGACCTATTTGTATTTTTATGAAACCCTAATGAAATGAATGTTGTTTTTGATGATTGTTTCCCCATAACAGCGATTTCCCAGTAGATTAGCATCCGCGAGACGAACCTTCGTGATCGTCATCCCCGGTGCTAGGCAAGTGAAACTTGCCACTTAGGGTTTAGGCCATGTTTTAGGCCATTTGCTTGTTGTAGGCGTAAAAGAGGCTAGGCGACGAAATGATACTCACCTAGGCGCAAATTTAGGAACTAGCTTGACAACGAAGCTAGATCCGACATTTATCATGTTGCACAATTACCATGTCATGTTTAAATTCCATTAACGGTACGCAAATTAATTGTCATGTCATTGCATTCTTTAAGTGATCCCGTGATTGCGTAGCATCACTACAATACTTGTGTTTCCTGGCTCGTGACCAGAAGCGAGCATAATGAGTTGGAAACCCCAACGCTCGATATTGAATTGTGAACTAGGAAAACAAGCTCCTGTGCGGGGCAACCCTGGCTCACTTGCTGGGCTCATGTACAGGGACCCTGGCTTGTTTACGTGTGGGATGGGGTAAGAGTTAAGCGGTCATTCAACTGGGGGTCTGCCTGATCAGCAACTGCAGTTGTAAGATGTAAACTCTGGGGTGGGGTAGTGTTTAGTGCCGATCGGCGTGAATGATGTATCATTCAGCTGAAGGGCGTAAACATCTACAAACAACAGTGAAACATGACTAGTGAATTGATTGAGATTGTTAGTAGCTTGGCTACTATTGTCTTGTCCCGATAATTGTTCTCTTGTACTTATTGTCTCGCCATGTCTTACTTGTGCACTCATGTTATAACTGCCATGTCATTCATACAACTGCTAGGTTGCTTGTTGCCTTACTTTCAGTTTCCTTGCCCAAGTCTTTTAGACTTGCTGACATGTGCCCCTTTACTCTTTTGGGTGACACATGTTAGATCCCGAGCCTGAGTACCTTGTTGAGGACGAGGTGTTTGCTGACGCCGAGCCCGAGCTTGTGGTTGACGGGGAGTACGTGGACACTGGGGACCAGTCCTAGTGTCTTCGTTGAGTTTTACTTTTGTTTAGACTGCTGTTTTGTTGTCGGTGCGTAGCACCTATGCTTTGTCATGTTGTTGGTTTTGTTGGCCTTGTTCTGGGCCTTTGGACTCTTTCTTTTAGCCTGGTGGCTTTTCTGGATGTTGGACTTATTTTCATGTTGGACAATTCATGAGATATGAGAGTTTTATTTCTATCTCTCCTTGTGCTATTATTGTTGTTCCGTTTGTGGTTACAGGGACCTGCTTATGTTTATTGACGCTTATCGGGTTTGGGGCTTCACCGCTCCACTCTCGTGCGGACCTTTTCACGTCTCGCCTCCATTTTAGGGAAGCGGGTCGTGACAGGTTTTGTTGGTGGCCCATGCAGGTCCCTCTGTAACTGCGATTGTTGGAATGACGATAATAATATTAGAATGTCCAATAAACTAAGTTCGACGTCCGAGTCATAAGCTATGAGTCTAATCTGATTCGTTTTCTGTGTCATTAGATGGCAGGAAGGCGATTCACCCGTGGTGGGGGTAGTGGTGCGCTCCCTCATGATGAGGAGCCTGAGCGGGAACCCACCAATGGGGAGATGATGCGGATGATGCTCCAGATGATGCAAGTGCAGCAGGGCGTGCTCCTGCAAGTCCAGAATGCTCCACTTGCTCGAGCTACCCGGGCTCTTCCGGATGCCCCTCGCTCTGAGCCGGGAGCGAAGCAATTTCGGGAGCTGGGTACCGCATATTTTGATGGGTCTGAGGGTCCTCTGGCTGCCGATGAGTGGATTCGAAACATAGAGGATAACTTAAAGATGTCCAAGATTACCCCGGCTGGATGGGTTGATTTGGTGAAGAGGCAACTTAAGTATAATGATCGGAACTGGTGGGATGCGGAAGAGAAGATGTTGGTGGAGCCGATAGCTTGGGCTACCTTTAAGTCCAGGTTTGATGAGGAATTCTTTCCGAAGGCTGCGAAGAAGGAGAGCTGCAGCGCTTCATTGACCTGAAGCAAGGGAGCTTGACGGTGGACCAGTACCACCAGGAGTTCACTAGGCTGAGTCGGTTCGCACCAAAGATGGTGCAGGATGCTGATGAGAGGGCTCAGAGGTTCCTGCATGGACTTGCTTTGGAGCTCCAGAGTTTTGTGTCTTCCTCCGATCTGGACTCTTATCAGAAGGTTCTGGTCGCTGCGAGGAGGCAGGAGCTGAACCTGAGTCAGAGGAGAGGACATGTTTCCGGTGCTGGGAAGAGGCCTATGGAGCAGGCCAGATCGGTGGTTAGGCCTGGTTTCAAGCCTAATCAGCCAGCTCAGTTTAAGAGGCCACGAGGGCCTATTCTGAAGATTTGCCATTTTTGCGGCAAAACTGGCCACATCAAGGAACAGTGTCGGAAGTTTTTGGGCCAGTGTCTGGTTTGTGGTGATGCTTCCCATGTCGCGAAGGATTGTCGGCATGCGGGTCCGCTGCGGAGGGCACCTGTTGCAGCACAGCCGTTGCAGCAGCGAGCGCCTATTCCTGCTGGTCGTGGAGCGCCTCTTGTCCCTCAGGGGCAGGCTTTTCGGCAGGCTGTTCCGCCAAGGAGGCAGGCTTTACTGATGACCGCTGTGGAGAGCGAGGCTGTGGATGAGGTTATCGCAGGTAATCCTCAATCTAGCTATTACTTTCCTAGCTGGTTTGAATGCTGGATTGTGTTGGTTGCTTGAACATGGTTGTTTGCTAGACTGGGGTTTGATTGTTAATTGCTTGTTAGGTGTGGTTTTGGTGTGCACATTTCCTGCACGAGTCCTCTTTGACTCTGGTGCATCGATGTGTATTATTTCTCGGAGCTTCGTGGAGAGGCATTCCTTGTCGACGTCCCCTCTTCCCAAGAGTTGGAATATCGTTACAGGGAATGGCGTGGTCTCGGTGCATCGTGGTTGCAATTCTTGCTCGTTGGTGGTCTGTGGACATGAGCTTTTCGCTGATTTCATTGTCCACGACATCATCAACTATGATGCGGTTCTTGGGATGGACTGGCTTGCGAGCTTTTATGCTACGATTGACTGCAGGAGGAAGAAGGTGGTGTTCGAGATTCCCGGACATCTAGTATTTGAGTTCAGTCGCAGTAGCAGTTCGCTTGGTCCTGTCAGATTTCGGGCCAGACCGGTGGAGGTTGTGGCTATGCAGATGGAGCTGGAGTGGCCAGCTGTGGTGCGTGATTTTGGCGACGTCTTCCCTGAGGAGATGTCTGGTTTGCCACCTGATCGAGCTCTAGAATTTTCTATCGATCTCATTCCAGGTGCGCAGCCGATTTAGAAGGCACCGTATCGTATGGCACCCGCTGAGTTGGAGGAGTTGCGGAAGCAGTTGGATGAGCTTTTGCAGAAGGGTTATATCAACCCTAGTGTGTCTCCGTGGGGAGCACCGGTGCTGCTGGTGAAGAAGAAGGATGGTTCGCGTCGCATGTGCGTGGACTATCGGGAGTTGAATGCGGTGACCATTAAGAATAAATACCCGTTGCCTCGCATCGATGATATTTTTGATCAGCTTGGAGGTTCGAGGGTGTTTTCTAAATTGGATTTGAGAAGTGGTTACCATCAGTTGAAGGTGAAGAAGGATGATGTTCCGAAGACATCGTTCAGGACGAAGTATGGACACTACGAGTTTGTGGTTATGCCCTTCGGTGTAACCAATGCACCCGCGGTTTTCATGAATCTGATGAACCTGATTTTCTACGACTTTTTGGATAAGTTTGTCGTTATCTTTATTGACGACATTCTGATCTACTCGAAGTCGGAGGAAGAGCATGCCTCGCACTTAAGGACGGTATTGGAGATCTTGAGGAAGCATCGTTTGTATGCTAAGTTTTCGAAGTGCGAGTTTTGGCTGGATAGAGTTGCTTTTCTCGGGCATGTGGTGACTGGAGATGGTATTTCAGTGGATCCCGAGAAGATTAGGGCCATCAGAGAGTGGCCTGTCCCGTCGTCTGCGTCTGAGATTCGGAGTTTCCTTGGACTTGCTGGTTACTATCGGCGTTTCATTAAGGACTTTTCCCGTATTGCTGAGCCGATGACCAGGTTGACGCGGAAGGATGTTGCTTTTGTTTGGTCGGGTGATTGTGAGAATTCTTTGGCGTTCTGAAGGAGAGAATGACGACGGCCCCTATTCTTGTTGTGCCTGATCGCAGCGGTGGATTTGAGATCTTTTGCGATGCTTCTGGCAAGGGTCTCGGTTGTGTGTTGCATCAGCACGGACATGTTGTGGCGTATGCGTCTCGTCAGCTTAAGGTTCATGCGAAGAATTACCCGACGCATGATTTGGAGTTGGCTGCCGTTGTGTTTGCTCTTAAGATTTGGAGGCACTTCTTGTTGAGTGAGAAAGTGAAGATTTTCACCGATCACAAAAGCTTGAAGTATATTTTTACTTAGAAGGAGCTCAACATGCGACAGCGTCGATGGTTGGAGCTTATGGCGGATTATGAGATTGATTTGCAGTTTCACCCTGGCAAAGTGAATGTGGTCCCTGATGCGCTGAGTAGGCTTCCAGCGGTGATGATTTTGACCTCGCAGTGGAGATTGCAGCAGGATTTTTACGAGTCTGGCGTGGAGATTGTTCTTCCTGTGGAGGCTTCTTCGTTGATGTACATGCAGGTACGGTCGACGATCGTGGATCGGATTAAGGCTGGCCAGGCCGGGGATCCGAAGCTGGTGAAGATTCGGGAGCAGGTGGAAGCCGGTCTGCGGACTGACTTTTTGATTCATGAGGATGGCTCGCTGAGGTTTGGAGCCAGGTTGTGTGTGCCTGCTGGGGATATTAGAGAGGAATTGATGGTGGAGGCACACAGTTCGCCGTCTGTGCATCCTGGTGGCACCAAGATGTACCAGGATCTTCGTCTGAATTATTGGTGGCATGGTATGAAGAGGAGTGTGGCTCGGAGTGTAGCCAAGTGCTTGGTTTGCCAGCAAGTGAAGGCGGAGCATCAGCGTACGGCCGGGTTGCTACAACCGCTTCCGATTCCGGAGTGGAAATGGCAACACATCACTATGGATTTCGTGACTGGACTACCTCGGAGTCCGAAGCAGAATAACGCGATTTGGGTGATCGTAGATCGATTGACCAAATCTGCGCACTTTATTCCGTTCCTATTGGGACAGTCCACTGAGGCGCTAGCAAGGAGATATATGGAGGTAAATTCTTTTACTCTCCGTTTTTATTTCCTTTTTCCTAGTTGGATAGTGATGTAACGTGAATCGTGCAGGAGATTGTGCTACTTCACGGAGTCCCCGTGAGTATCGTGTCGGACAGAGACACGAGGTTCACATCTCAGTTCTGGCAGAGTTTGCAGAAGAGTTTGGGTACGCGTCTGAGTTTCAGCACGGCGTACCATCCGCAGACGGATGGCCAGTCCGAGAGGACGATTCAGATTTTGGAAGACATGCTGAGGGCATGCATGTTGGATTTCAAGGGTTCGTGGGAGGACCATCCACATCTGGTGGAGTTTTCCTACAACAACAGCTTCCAGGCGTCTATTGGCATGGCGCCTTTCGCCGCTCTTTATAGGAGAAAATGTCGATCGCCATTGAGTTGGGATGACGTTGGTGATCGGGAGTTGTTGGGAACTGATATGATCGTGGAGGCCGTGGATATCGTCAGGAACATTCGGGAGAGGTTGAGGATTGCTCAGGACCGTTTTAAGCATTGGGCGGATGCCAAACGTCGTCCTTTGGAGTTTCAGCCGGGCGACCATGTGTTCTTGAAGATTTCCCCGAATCGCGGTGTGATTCGTTTCAGGAAGTGAGGAAAGTTGAGCCCGCGATACATTGGACCGTTTGACGTTTTGGAGAGGGTTGGCAAGGTAGCTTATCGTTTGGCCTTGCCGCCATCTTTGGAAGGGGTTCACAATGTTTTCCATGTGTCGCAGCTTCGTCGATACATTAGCGATCCATCTCATGCTGTGGATTTTTCGGAGATTACCGTTCGCCCCGATATGACGTATGACCAGCACCCAGTGCATATTCTGGACAGGCGTCAGAAATCGCTTCGGAACAAGATTGTCAATCTTGTGAGGGTGATGTGGTGACACGGCTCACCTGGAGAGTCTACTTGGGAGAATGAGGATGAGATGCGAGAGCGTTTCCCACTTTTGTTCCCGGACACGTGAGTGTTTGGAAATTCCGACGACGGAATTTTCTTAAGTTGGGGAGGATGTAACGACTGGTTTTCTTGTATCTGGATTTATTATATTATAATATATGTTTTGGTGGATTTTCTCCTCGTGTGTGGTTTTGTCTCCGTGACTTTCATTTTCGATCGTTTCGTCGAGTTTTCTCGTTTCTTCCTTAGGATTGTCGATTTCGAAGTATGTCATTCGTGACGGGCTTCGTATCGGTCATATCTTATTAATAGATCAAGCCTAGGAGTCTTAGGAATCGATCCCGGGGCTCCGCGCTCCGTATCAGAACTTTTGGTGCTTATTAGCCGGTGTAAGAAGGGGCACCGACCGACTAGATGACGATCCAGTCGGTCGGCAAGCCTTCTTGAACCGACTAGTTGGCTTTCTAAATTATTCTGGAGTTACTGTTTATCGTTAGTCGGTCTAAGAACGTTGGTTGACCGACTAGGTTGCAAACTAGTTGGTCGGCAATGCTTCTTTAACCGACTAACACATCATCTAAATTTTAGTATCTGTACTGTTCATTCTTAGTCGGTCTAAGTTCATCTTTCGATCGACTAGATGTAAAACTATCCGGTCAGTAGTTGTTCATCGACCGACTAAATCCAAATCCTATTTTCGTTCAGAGGTTACTGTTTACACTTAGTCGGTCTGCGTTGGTCGACCGACCGACTAGTTACCAAACTAGTCGGTCAGTGGTTGCTCTTTGACCGACTAATCTGTGTTAAAACCCTAATTTCTGGGCAGCCGCCAGCCCATCCTATTTAAACCCCTCCCAAACATTTTCTTCTTCCTCCACTCGACCCAAAACCCTAGTTTCTCCCCCATTAAGCCCCCATCTTCCCCAAACCCTTATTCCTTCATTCCAAGCCCTAAATCCATCATCCAAACCATCCCTCCACTCGTTCTATCTCTCATCTTCCTCAAATCTCCATCAAAATCCCCAAAATCCCCCAAAACCCTAGTTCTCCAAACTTCTCCATTCGTTTCCAGATCTGGTCCCTAGGTTCTCCGGAGTGTTTCTTCCGCCTCCTTACGGTAAGAAATCGATCTCTTGATGTTTTCATGACCTATTTGTAATTTTATGAAACCCTAATGAAATGAATGTTGTTTTTGATGATTGTTTCCCCATAACAGCGATTTCCCAGTAGATTAGCATCCGCGAGACGAACCTTCGTGATCGTCATCCCCGGTGCTAGGCAAGTGAAACTTGCCACTTAGGGTTTAGGCCATGTTTTAGGCCATTTGCTTGTTGTAGGCGTAAAAGAGGCTAGGCGACGAAATGATACTCGCCTAGGCGCAAATTTAGGAACTAGCTTGACAACGAAGCTAGATCCGACATTTATCATGTTGCACAATTACCATGTCATGTTTAAATTCCATTAACGGTACGCAAATTAATTGTCATGTCATTGCATTCTTTAAGTGATCCCGTGATTGCGTAGCATCGCTACAATACTTGTGTTTCCTGGCTCGTGACCAGAAGCGAGCATAATGAGTTGGAAACCCCAACGCTCGATATTGAATTGTGAACTAGGAAAACAAGCTCCCGTGCGGGGCAACCCTGGCTCACTTGCTGGGCTCATGTACATGGACCCTGGCTTGTTTACGTGTGGGATGGGGTAAGAGTTAAGCGGTCATTCAACTGGGGGTCTGCCTGATCAGCAACTGCAGTTGTAAGACGTAAACTCTGGGGTGGGGTAGTGTTTAGTGCCGATCGGCGTGAATGATGTACCATTCAGCTGAAGGGCGTAAACATCTACAAACAACAGTGAAACGTGACTAGTGAATTGATTGAGATTGTTAGTAGCTTGGCTACTATTGTCTTGTCCCGATAATTGTTCTCTTGTATTTATTGTCTCGCCATGTCTTACTTGTGCACTCATGTTATAACTGCCATGTCATTCATACAACTGCTAGGTTGCTTGTTGCCTTACTTTCAGTTTCCTTGCCCAAGTCTTTTAGACTTGCTGACATGTGCCCCTTTACTCTTTTGGGTGACACATGTTAGATCCCGAGCCTGAGTACCTTGTTGAGGACGAGGTGTTTGCTGACGCCGAGCCCGAGCTTGTGGTTGACGGCGAGTACGTGGACACTGGGGACCAGTCCTAGTGTCTTCGTTGAGTTTTACTTTTGTTTAGACTGCTGTTTTGTTGTCGGTGCGTAGCACCTATGCTTTGTCATGTTGTTGGTTTTGTTGGCCTTGTTCTGGGCCTTTGGACTCTTTCTTTTAGCCTGGTGGCTTTTCTGGATGTTGGACTTATTTTCATGTTGGACAATTCATGAGATATGAGAGTTTTATTTCTATCTCTCCTTGTGCTATTATTGTTGTTCCGTTTGTGGTTACAGGGACCTGCTTATGTTTATTGACGCTTATCGGGTTTGGGGCTTCACCGCTCCACTCTCGTGCGGACCTTTTCACGTGTCGCCTCCATTTTAGGGAAGTGGGTCGTGACAGCTATGCTAGAGATAAGGTTGGGGGGAGGCCTATTGATCATAAAGCGGTTGATGACTTTAATAACTGCGTCAATGACAGTGCTTTGCTTGAGATTAAGACCACGAGTATTCCTATCAGCTGGAATAATAGGGGTGTTGGTGCCTCTAGAATCACTGCCATGCTTGACCGCGCCCTCTGTGACAGTGCCTGGATTCAGGACCTTCCTTTCTCATATTGTGAATATGTTGAAGCCGGTACTAGTGATCACGCCATGATGGTTATTCACTTTCATAAGACTATGAGGTCCGACCCCAAGCCGTTTAAGTTTTTTAATGCTTGGACTTCTGCTAGCAATTACATGAGTATTTTGAATAATGGGTGGAACATCAGGGTTACTGGGAATCCCTTGTACAAGCTTGTCTCTAAACTCAAAAGCCTCAAGCCGGTCTTCAAAGATTTGGCGGAGAGCATCGGTAAGATGAACAGTGTGAGTGAGATCAAATCCGAGCTCTCTATTATCCAAGCCAATCCGAATATTGTGTTTGATGAATCAATTCAAATCTGGGAGCGTAATCTCATACGTACACTCAATTCTGCTATTGATTCTGATGAGAGTATGCTAAGACAGAAAAGCAGACAGAATTGGTTACATTTGGGGGATCGGAATTCTAAATTCTTTTATACTGCTATGAAAACTAGACAGAATTTTAATAATCCCAGTCATCTCATCAGATCGGATGGATCTAAAGTTGATTCTATTGACAAGCTTAAAATTGATGCACCAAAGTTTTTCGAAGATCTATATAACCAAGACTTCTACTGGAACGTGTTCCCTAAACTCACACCTATGAGGAAGCTTACCCCTGAAACCGCTAAATGGATTGAACGGCCGATTACTGATGAGGAAATCAAAAAGCTGTGTTTCTTATTGGGGAAGATAAAGCCCCGGGCCCTGATGGGTTTAATGGGTGTTTCTATCAAAAATCCTGGAGTATTATTGGTGATGAGGTGATTGAGGCTGTCCGCTTTTATTTTGAGAATACCAGAATGCTTCGCCAAGTCAATCATACCTTTTTGACCCTCATTCCTAAGGGGGCAAACCCCTCTGGGCTTGGAGATTATAGACCTATAGCTTGTTGCAATGTGTTATACAAAATCATCAGTAAGGTGATATGCAGGAGACTCCAGGCAGTTGTGTTGGAGTTAATTTCCCCTTGCCAGGCTGCTTTTATTAAAGGTAGACTTCTTGCTGACTGTGCTCTATTGGCCCATGAGTACATTCGTGACTTTAGTTCTCCTATGGGGGCGCGAGCTTGCCTCAAGCTTGATATTCGTAAGGCATTTGACAGTGTGAACAGGGAATTCATATATTTTATGTTGCATCGTATGTGGTTTGGTAGCAAATTTATTGGCTGGATCAGCGAATGCATATCTACCCCATCCTTCTCTGTTATGATTAATGGCTCCCCTTATGGTATGTTCCATTCTAACAGGGGGCTGAGGCAAGGGGATCCGCGATCACCCTATCTTTTTGTTATTGTCATGGAAGCTTTCTCCCTTTTAATGGCCAGAAGTGTTTGTAGTGGTGTTGTTCAGCCTATGAAGTAGAACATGGGGCTAAGGGACTTACTTGCTGATGATCTGTTAGTGTTCTGCCGAGCCAACACCATATCCTTTGAGGGGCTAAGGGACTTACTTGGCAGTTTTAGGTTCTTCACTGGTCTTGATGTCAATTGGAACAAGAGTGCTGTGATGTTTAGCAAGTGTGCTAAAGACCCTGGATGCTTACCTGACATTCTTGGTGTTCGTCGTATGAATGGTCTGTCGTCCTACTTCGGTCTTCCTCTCTCACCTCATTACCCCAAACCCTCCATGTTTGCTAGATTGGTTGATAAGTGTAGTAAGAGGCTTCAGGGTTGGGCGTCCTCCTTGTTATCTATCTCTGGGCGCATTGAGCTTGTCAGAACCGTCATCTATGGCATGATCTCCTTCTGGTTGCAGGCATTTCGAATTCCAAAATCAGTATTATGCTCAATTAATGGCCTGTGCAGAAGGTTTATCTGGGGGAAATCTTCCTTTTGGGCTTGGAAGGATATTTGTTTACCTAAAGCTGAGGGTGGTGTTGGGCTACGATATCTTGAGGACCTTAATATGGCTTATGTGGTTCGGCTGACCTGGCGCCTGCTTACACACAATGGTCTGTGGGCTTCTTTTATGAGGAAAAACTATTTCAACGGTGTAGGCTTCTTTAAAGAGACTGGTGCTCCTACTCATTCTGGGACTTGGAAGTTCCTTCTCTATTGTCGTAAATATTCCAGGAACATTATTGGGCGCACGGTCAGGAATGGGTGTACTACTCTGTTTTGGTATGATAGCTGGTTGCCCTGTGGGCCTCTTTGTGATTCTTGGGATGTCCCTGTTGGGGAGGAAATGAAGAAAGTCAGTGATTATTGGAATGGTGACAGCTGGGTTGATAACGAGCATATCAGGGCGGTTCGGCCTTTAATCTCGCAGCACTTGATCTCTCCTGGGGAGGATGAATGGGCTTGGAAAGAGGGTTATTCCGACTCTCTTAGGAGTGTGTGGGATGGTACGAGGATCAGGCATACTAGATTCCTGTATCACAAGTTTATTTGGTACAAAGGGCACATTCCCAAGATGGCTATTACACTGCTTAGAGGTATTCATCGCAAGCTGCTTACTAGGGATGTTCTCTCTCGTTGGGGGGTGGAGACGGCCCTAGGTTGTGAATTATGTAGTGATGGATCGGGGGAAAGCATTGACCATTTATATTTTGAGTTTGACTACTCGAAGTACATTCTCTGCAGATGCTTCCTTAAGTTGGGAATTCTCGGTCCGGTTCCTTCTTCCCTCTAGGGGGTTTGTGACATCATTAATGACAAGTTCAGGAATTCGGATAGCTTGGGGGTCCTGGCCAAGACTATTATTGCTGCGGTTGTTTGGCATATATGGAGAGAACGCAATAGGAGGATCTTTGATGGCACTACTAGATCCAGGACTCAGGTTTTTGATGATATTGCAGCAGATATTAGGGTCACGCTCTGCAACATTGACGGGAGCGAAGCCTCGGATACCTCCCTCTTGATCTATTGGGGTCTGATGGGAGGTAGTGAAGGCACTTGAGGACTTTTGTTTGGTTGGTTTTTGTTGGGATCTATGGTGGTGATGAGGAAAGGTATTAGAGGGTGACGGCGCTTGTGCCCTATCCCCTCTTTACTTTTTCTCTGACCCTTTATAGGTTCCTTTGTATTGTTTCTGATTCTATATAGACTCTCATTTACTCTTCCAAAAAAAAATATATATACATATATATATATATATATATACACACGTGATATATATATATACACACACACGTGATATATATACTAGTCATAACCCGTGACCATAGGTCACGGGGCATTTAAAATAGTTTCCTGAAAAATTTCAACCCTTTCAAAATCCTTCCCCAACAAAAAATTTGTAACCTCTTCAAAAATCACCCGATAAAATTTGCAGCCACCTTCAAAATATTTTTCCCCAACAAATGTTCGCAACCACAGTCAAAATTTGTAGCCATAATCTGTGCTCGGAGGATACTATTCATTTAAAATATTCCCTCCCACAAAATCTTAGACCCCCTAATTTTAAAAGAACAATAAATAAATCGCAATAATTATTAGGCCCCTCTCAAAATCTTAGTTCCACCAAAATTTAGTTTCTCCTAGAAAATTTTCTTGCCCTCAAAAAAATAAAAAATTTTAGTTCTCACTAAAATTTAGTTCTCACATTGTTTATTTAGTTTCACACAAAAATTTTAGTCCCCAAATATGTAGTTCCTCCCAAATATTTTAGATAAATTTTGTTCCTTTTCAGCACAACCCTTTAAAAATATCGGTTTATTATTAGCAAGCTGTCACTTGAGAGCTATGGAATTGTACCAATCAGCAGTAAGTGACCATATCTCATGCAAAAGTTAATAAAGATGATACACTTTGAATGCTGATACTAAAATTCATGCATGCGTTCATATTGATGAAATCCCTTGTTAGCAAGAACTTGACCCTCATAGCCCAGTTGCAAACCAGTTTCAGCATATAGAAATAGCCCCTTGAAAATTTTCTACTATGTTAAGATAGATAATACTGAATACTGCTGACTGAATCTAATTTTCCCAACAGATTGCCACACAAAAGAAACCCATACAACCAAGGGAATCACTTTCTTTTCTAGAACAATTACATTAGCAAGGGTTCACAAAGACAGAATCCGAAGACCCCATGCTAAAATTGCAGTGAAAACCGAAAAAGAAGAAAAAAAACTTATGATACAGAGGAGAATGCCCAAACATTAGAGCTAGACTTTGTTTCCTTGTCATCATGGTAGCTTCCATTTCTCACGCTGGACTTCTGAAGAAAGGAGAAAAAATATCTTTTAAGAATATTGTTGCAAATTAGTAGTAGTCTCGGCTTTGACCAATGGAAACCCTATTAATCAATAATTTGGTAAAATAGCATTCAGTATGCCACGAGATCAATACATGCCACCAGCCAAGGACTGCAGCTGAGGTTAGTTATCAGAGTATTTCAACATGACTTTAACCAGCACTTGTTCGAGATATCCCCAGACCTCTCTGATAAAAGCATACGGGACATGCGAAATCAACTTCACCTTCTTTTGTAAAATCCTATTAAATGTAGCCCTTGGAAGAAAAATCGGAAGCTTGATCCCCTTCGACTCCTCCAACGCTTTTATTTCATCCATCAGAAACTCTTTCTCCGACGTTGGGCACTCGGACGACAGCGCCTTCGAATACTTGGTCAGCATTTCGGCCAACCTCGCTCGTCCATGCATCTCTTCGTCACCCTCGTCGTACTCCCCTCGGATCAGTGTATCCCTCATGTACTCCTTCGCGGAGCTCACCAAGTGCATAAAGGCCCTCATCGCGTCATCGACCGATGCTAGGCTCTTCGGCATTTGATGGAGGTCAGCAACATTGTTGTTCAGCTTCTCGTTGATCTTCCTCATGATGTCAGGCAAGCTCTTGGATATGCTTGCCGCCTGTATCTGCATCAGCTTCTGGGAGAGCACAGGGATCCCAACGATCGACTTGTCAATCTTCGACAGTTGTGGATGTGAATCGAACAATCTTGCCTCCTCAGCTCGAGCCTGCTGTAGCTCTCATCACCCACCCGGTTCCTAACACAAATGTATCCAAGTCCGATGTTGACCGCGTCGATGGTCACCTTTTCGAGCAGCCCTTCAGGCGACTTGTCTGCTTTCGTGACGACCGCAAGTGTCCTCTCGCCAGTCCTGTCGACTGATCTTGCCGGTCCTGTCAAGAATTTCTCCGCTTTCGCGAGTATTTGCCATGTAGGCAACATACACCTTAAATAGGGAAGAAATCACAGGGGAAGCTGATGATCACGTCCCCGCTGGTCACGGCCGGAGGGCGTTCTATCCGTGATCTCTTCAACCACAGGCCCATGGTCTCTGCACGTTTGGCGATGAAGACCGGCCAGTTCATTGGTGTTGCCCAAGTAAACGGCACCCATTGTAGACGATCGCCTTGCTTATTGATGGAGAACTGATTTGATTGTGCATGATTCTAACCAATTCGAGAGATCTCTGAAGGAACTGGTAGAGAATTCGATTGAGGAGAGAAATCGATTTGATCTGAAACAAACAAAGACAGAAAAAATTACAAATTGGGATGAAAATTTGAGGGTGAAAACTAAATTAAGAGGAAAAATCAACGAAATTGAACGGTAAGAGAAATCGAGAGGTAGATGAAGATAGATTCCTGAGGTGTGTTAAAATAACCATCAGTGGAAGCTGACGAAGGCAACACAGGGCTCTTGCTCTCCCCGAGGTGTGTTAAAATAACCATCAGTGGAAGCTGACGAACGCCAAATAGGGCTCTTGCTCTGCCCGAGGCCATGCATGGGCTATTGCTCTTCTCGACGTCACAGAACCAGCAAATTGGGACCCACTCATTTGGACTATTTTCCAAGCAAAGTTATCTTTAAAATACAAACCCTTTATTTCAAATATTCATCCCAACCGTTGATTTTCTAAGATTAAATCTAAACCATCCTTCTATCAACCCCTTTGTCCTAGTCAGCTTGTCCTAGTCAGCCCTAGGATTCAAAAATCGCTGTCAAATGTAATATATATATATATATATATATATATATATATATATATATATATATATATATATATATATATATATGGGTAAAGTGTTCCTAGGGTGACTCCTTAGATTAAATCTAAGGAGTCGCCCCCATTTTCTCCCATCTCCCACAATTTTTTTGGATTTTATTTTTCATAGGATTGTTGGTCACATCATGGATGATCAACATACCAAAAATCAAGTCATTCCAATACTTTAAAATCCCCCATCAACCCCTTGCAACTTTATGGGTTTTTCAGCACGTTTTCAGACCGTTGAAGTTGCAAGGGGTAAATGGGGGATTTTAGAGTATTGGAATGACTTGATTTTTGGTATGTTGATCATCCATGATGTGACCAACAATCCTATGAAAAATAAAATCCAAAAAAATTGTGGGAGATGGGAGAAAATGTGGGCGACTCCTTAGATTTAATCTAAGGAGTCACCCTAGGAACACTTTACCCTATATATATATATATATATATATATATATATATATATATATATATATATATATATATATATATATAGAGCAAAAAAATGTACCTAAGGTTGACCTTGGGTAGACATACCTGAGCACACCCCCGCTGTTCGGGGTTTGTGTGTATTTTTTTTGAAATTTTTCTTGCAGTAGGTAGATATACTTGTTATGTAGCTCTCCACAAAATTTCAGGTCAATCCAACACCGTTTGATCATCCGTTCATCGATTTCAAAAACGTTGCGCAAAACTGTCCAGAATTCTGGACAGTTTTGCGCAACGTTTTTGAAATTGATGAACGGAGGCTCAAACGGTGTTGGATTGACCTGAAATTTTGTGGGGAGCTATATAACAAGTATTTCTACCTACTTCAAAAAATAAGTTCAAAAAAAATACTCACAAACCCCGAACAGCGGGGGTGTGCTCAGGTATGTCTACTCGAGGTCAATCTTAGGCACATTTCCCTCATATATATATATTTTGAAAAGTTAATGTATTCTATAATTATCTGCAGAGAAACCAATACAAAAAGAGGGACAGAATAGGAATCAGGTGAGTCGGAGTGAGGAGTGGGCACAAGCGCCGTCACTGACCGGGCGCCCGCGAGAGATGCGGCGACGCGGTGTCGTTTACCGCAAGTTTCACGGTTAGTGTAGGGTGTGGGAATATCGAACTCAGGGAGGCGAGGTTGTGCTTGGGTCAGGTAGGACCTAAATCACCCCGAGGGGCGAGCTAGCCCGAATCGGTGGATGGTTGTCACGAAAGGAAATAAAAGCGTAAGAACGAAAAGAAAGTAAACCCGGGACTTTGGTTTCCAACCCGACGAGAGACTCTCGCCGACGCGGCCTACGGGTATGGATAGCGATCGGGATTAGGGTCTAATGGTGGGACGTTGCCTCTGAAAGTGGTACCGGTGTCCCATGGGCCCGATATTCCGGTCGGTGCCCAGGATGATACACCGGACTTCCCGGATTCGATCAGTGGGCACTCCCGTGTCCATAAACACTGATCGATCCCGGGAGCACTAAGCCCGCAACGATAACTCCCAACGTCTCATCCTGCCGCTCCCGCGTGCTAGGATTCGACGTCTACGCTAAGGGTGTGAGCTATGGCTAGGGAGTCAACCGCCAAGTTTATTCCCCCTTGGCCCGACGGTCAAAGGCGGTCTTTTTCCCGCCGATGACAATGAAACACCCCGCGTAACCGTTAGATTCCTACTCCCTATCGATTTCCTAACCCTACGGATGCATCGGGAAGAGCCCCTGAAGGGGTTTCCACCAAAATCCCAGATTTGGGAACTACTCACAAAAATTCATGAAAAAGCAATCTAAATGAAATTCAACCGTTAGAATCGTAATCGGACAATTGCAATGCGGAAGTAATAGAGTCATAAAGATAATACTAAAATTTGAGAAAGATCTGAAAACTTACAAAAGAGTAACAATTACAGCCGTCACAAGGAAATAAAACAGTAGAAAAACAGCAACTCCCATTTCTGGAACCCTAGGGGTTCTATATATAGGCCGTCGCATCAACCGATCGGTTGACAAGTCAACCGGTCGGTTGATCCGTTACAAATAAATATCAGAAAACGGCGAGTTTTCACCCGATCACATGAACCAGTCGGGTGAGTTCTTGAGTGACCGGTTGGATCTTGAAGCAGTCGGGTGAACCGATCGGTTGAACGTCCGTGTCTTCAGCTCATCTTCTTCAGCTACAGATGAACCGATCGGGTGAGAGTCACCCGATCGGTTGGCGCTTTGCTTCGAGAAAACAGAGAATAGCCCCCGCTGAACCGGTCTGTGAACCGGTCGGGTGACTTCTTTGTGAGCTGCGGTAGAGACCGGTTGGTGCACGCGTGCATCACTCGATCGGTTGAGGATGACCAACCGACCGGGTGAGGGGCTGAAAGATGAATACTTCGCCGTTTGACCCCCTGGATCACGCGTGACTTCTCCCGTTGCTCCGGAGACTTGGGATATCATCGTTAAACGTCCCCTACGTGGTCGAACTCCTGCAATCATGGACAAACAAAGAAAAGTGAAAGAAAACGGGAAAATATACGAAAACGAATAAGAGACGGCGGAAAAACATGGAGAAACACAAAAGAAAACGTGCGTGAATATATGAAATATAAACGCACGTCAAAATCCCCCAAGCTGAACTCTTCCTCGTCCTCGAGGAAGACGAGTGAGAGTAGGAGCTCGGAAGGGAAAAATAGAGAGGAAGAAAGAAAAAGAAAACTCTAAGCCCTAGATCGTCCATCAGAGCCATCAAAATCAAAAACGACACACCAAGCAAGCAAACGCCAAATCACACCACTAAACCTAGGAAAGCGAGTCCAAATAAGTGTCGTGGGTCCACGCAGTGAAGCGCGAGTGAGCGTGGTCGTGTGCTAGCAAATGGTGAAGCTTTCTACGATGTGCAATGAGGCTCGATATACACAAATCCAAGAAATGACCCAAAATATTGATCCGAATTGAATTAAGCGGCGGATATAAGCTCAAGCATGCATGAGAAGAGTGGGAATAGAAGCGTATCATGCATCGGGGACTCCACAACTAGGGTTAAGGAAATCACGCCACTATAGCCTAGATACTGGCTAAATAGCTCCTAAGCCAAGTGTTTTCGATAACGACGGGGGTTGAGATGATGTGGAGAAGAACACTCGGTGAAAATTCTCGCCTTCCCTTTATTCTCGGCAAGTAGGAAAATATTCACACGGGAATTTTTTTGGGTTTTGGGTATTTGCATATTTTTTTTGGCTTTTTGGCTATACAATCTTTTTCTTTTCTTTTCTTTTTGGGTTTTTCATTTCTTTTCTCGCATTTTTTTTGGATTTTTGGGTTTTTGGCTATACACTTGTGTACTCTCCCAAGTGGGAGAATGGTACACGACGAGGGGATTTGCACCAAGTAAAACAAAAAAGAAGTCGAAATCTAAACACTCGGGCAAAGGAAACTATTCTTGCTAAATAGAGCTTAGGCTAAATGGGTTATCCTAGTCCTTAGTTGTGGAATCCCGACGCATGCGAAATGAAGTATACGATATATATAGCATGCATATAGAAGCAGACATTAGAAGCAAATACCGCATATTCAATATCGAAGCATGATAATCTAGGGGTCATTCCTGGACAGGTATATAAAGTAAAATCACAAAGCAGAAGCACACCAAATGCTAGTCACGACACACGACTCACAAAAAGCTAAGTGGACCCACGATGCGTGAAATGCAAGAGGATTCGAAATCCTAGGGTTAGTGAGTGCGATTGTCGGTGCAGTGCTAGGTGTGTGTGTGTGACTTTGTGGCGATTCATCAAAGGATTCATCTCTAGGAGAAAGAGCTAGAAAAGAAGGAAAAAGAAAAAAAAAGAAAAACACGATGGAAAACGACTCAAATAAACGAAAAGAAAGACTCAAATGACGCACACAGTGCGACTCCCCCAAGCTGAAGTTTGCATTGCCCTCAATGCAATATGAGTGAGTACGGGTGGGCAATGAAAATGGGGGGGGGGGGGAATACGCACAGACACGAAAAGAAATGAAAACGAGGAAAACACATAGATGAAACTGAAAAAAGAAAGAAAGATCAAAATCAAAATCAAACAATACGAAAATAAAAATAGAATAAAATCACACGACACGACACTCAAAAAGTGAAAAGCAAGCACACACACAAAAATGAGAAAAACAGACAAAACACGACAACACACCAAAACAGACGTCCCCCAAGCTAGACCAGAAAGTGCTAGCGAAATGATATGATTAATAAAATCCAGATATATGCAAGGGGGAGTCAAAAACAAAAGAGGGGAAATAAGAAAGCAGCAGAAGGTGAGTCCTCGTCCTCCTCGGAAGAGGGTGTGGATGGGTGGTCAGGGGAGGCAGGGGGTGTGCTGAGAAGTGGGGAATGAGGTGAAGGTATAGGGACAGTGGTGGTGTGAACAATGGGAGGAGTGTCGGTGGTGGTGGGTGGTGGTGGTAGGAAGGCGATCAAGGCTGTGGTGAGAGGAATAGAAATGGAGGAAGTAGATGTGGTGGTGACGGTAGTGGGAGGTGGTGGGAGGGATCTGGAGCATACCGGCAATTTCCTCCGGCGCACGTATGGAGTGACAGAGGAGGATGGAGGTAGCGTGAGTGCGGTGGAAGTGGTCGGGAGGGGTGAAGTGGATGTCGGGATGGGATGTGAAGATGGAGGAGAAGAATGTGGTGAGGGTGGTGATGGATGTGGGGAAGTGTGGGTGGGTGGAGGTGAAGATCACCGGGGTGGTGAAGGTGGAGGTGGTTCGTGGATATGAGTAAGAAGGCGGAGAATGGCGGCCACGTTCCTCTCAAGTGCGAGGAAACGTGGGTGAGGTTGACCGGGTGCCATAAACTTGACCGGGCACCCGCGAGAGATGCGGCGGCGCAGTGTCGTTTACCGCAAGTTTCACGGTTAGTGTAGGGTGCGGGAATATCGAACTCAGGGAGGCGAGGTTGTGCTTGGGTCAGGTAGGACCTAAATCACCCCGAGGGGCGAGCTAGCCCGAATCGGTGGATGGTTGTCACGAAAGGAAATAAAAGCGTAAGAACGAAAAGAAAGTAAACCCGGGACTTTGGTTTCCAACCCGACGAGAGACTCTCGCCGACGCGGCCTACGGGTATGGATAGCGATCGGGATTAGGGTCTAATGGTGGGACGTTGCCTCTGAAAGTGGTACCGGCGTCCCATGGGCCCGATATTCCGGTCGGTGCCCAGGATGATACACCGGACTTCCCGGATTCGATCAGTGGGCACTCCCGTGTCCATAAACACTGATCGATCCCGGGAGCACTAAGCCCGCAACGATAACTCCCAACGTCTCATCCTGCCGCTCCCGTGTGCTAGGATTCGACGTCTACGCTAAGGGTGTGAGCTATGGCTAGGGAGTCAACCGCCAAGTTTATTCCCCCTTGGCCCGACGGTCAAAGGCGGTCTTTTTCCCGCCGATGACAATGAAACACCCCGCGTAACCGTTAGATTCCTACTCCCTATCGATTTCCTAACCCTACGGACGCATCGGGAAGAGCCCCCGAAGGGGTTTCCACCAAAATCCCAGATTTGGGAACTACTCACAAAAATTCATGAAAAAGCAATCTAAATGAAATTCAACCGTTAGAATCGTAATCGGACAATTGCAATGCGGAAGTAATAGAGTCATAAAGATAATACTAAAATTTGAGAAAGATCTGAAAACTTACAAAAGAGTAACAATTACAGCCGTCACAAGGAAATAAAACAGTAGAAAAACAGCAACTCCCATTTCTGGAACCCTAGGGGTTCTATATATAGGCCGTCGCATCAACCGATCGGTTGACAAGTCAACCGGTCGGTTGATCCGTTACAAATAAATATCAGAAAACGGCGAGTTTTCACCCGATCACATGAACCGGTCGGGTGAGTTCTTGAGTGACCGGTTGGATCTTGAAGCAGTCGGGTGAACCGATCGGTTGAACGTCCGTGTCTTCAGCTCATCTTCTTCAGCTACAGATGAACCGATCGGGTGAGAGTCACCCGATCGGTTGGCGCTTTGCTTCGAGAAAACAGAGAATAGCCCCCGCTGAACCGGTCTGTGAACCGGTCGGGTGACTTCTTTGTGAGCTGCGGTAGAGACCGGTTGGTGCACGCGTGCATCACCCGATCGGTTGAGGATGACCAACCGACCGGGTGAGGGGCTGAAAGATGAATACTTCGCCGTTTGACCCCCTGGATCACGCGTGACTTCTCCCGTTGCTCCGGGGACTTGGGATATCATCGTTAAACGTCCCCTACGTGGTCGAACTCCTGCAATCATGGACAAACAAAGAAAAGTGAAAGAAAACGGGAAAATATACGAAAACGAATAAGAGACGGCGGAAAAACATGGAGAAACACAAAAGAAAACGTGCGTGAATATATGAAATATAAACGCACGTCAGTCACTCACTACCAGACCACCTAAATACCCATTATGTCAGCCTCATCCTAGACATACATTCGTTCTCCAACTCAAAATAACTTAATCCCCTAACAACAAGCTTAGAACCCCTTCCGGCCCTTCAGCCTGGATCCCGTATATCCCAATTTGCCATTGCTATCTTGGCCGCATCATCCTCAGGTTCCGCCTTGAGTAAGCTTAATCTGATGTCCGCCGATATATCATCAAATAGAGCAATCTTAGTCTTGCTAATCTTCTCAAATGTACGCCTGTTTCGCTCTTTCCATATGTGCCAAACCCTTCACACGACTATATATATATATATATATATATATATATATATATATATATATATATATATATATATATATATATATATATATATATAGTCGTGTGAATGGTAGTAAGTGTTATGTTTTTACATATGTGAGAATAGCTATATCACTATAGGGATATCTGTGTGTATTAGAATTGGTGTTTGACTACCTACTAGGGGTGTATGTATTTTGGATGTACTTGTCAATGTTTGTAATCGCATGTTAATAAGGTTATGTACATGTTAGGTGTAATGTACATAATAATAGGTGTGCTTATAGGTGGGTGTACGTATCTATTGTATGATCAATATATTAATGCGTATAGACGTATGCTCATGAGTGGATAGGTATGTGCTTAGCTATAGGTATATCTACATATTGTATGAATATGTATGATTTACGTATAGTAGTAGAATTATGATGTTGTATTACTTTCTCTACTGGATGATGTATGTGCATGTGTCTACTAGGAAGTATATATAATTGTATAATTGTAACTACGTATGGATGGGTCACTACTACATAATCGGCTTTCAGCCACAGAAAAATCCGTGACTGAAACGTTACAGCCACGGGAAAAAAATTCTGTGGTCGAAAATTCGTTGTCGATACCGTAGTCACTAATACCCCCTTTACCCACAGACTTTTCCATGGCCGATAATCTGTCGCGGGTTAACGCCCACGGATTTTTGTGGCTGATAATCTGAATAAAAAACAATATAAAAGTATCGGCCACGACAAATCCATGGTGGATACCTATTTAAGGCCACGGCAAAGTCTGTGGCCGATATGTATAGGCCACAGATACTGGGCACGAAGCTGACGTAATCCGTGTACACAAATCGTGTGTGTAAACTATCGGCCACGGACTTTTCCGTGGACTTAAATAAGTATCAGCCACGGATTTGTCCGTGGCCATTAGATATTGGCCACGGATTGAGTGCATGAAATCGTAAATTTTGTGCATATAATCAGTGGCCAATACATAATGGCCACAGACTTTTTCATGGCCATATCGTGATATCAGCCATGGATTTTGTTGGATCTAGATCCTAGCCTAGAGGGGGGTGAATAGGCTTATAAAAATATTCTCACGCAACCTACGAGAAAACACATGCAGTTAAAAACACAACCAGAGTAAATAAGAGACAATCACAGAGTACGCATAGATTTACCCAGGTTCGGTCGCATCAACGACCTACATCCAGCCCCAAGCAAATACTAACATTAATTTGTTCCTCTTGTACACCTACAATGGGGTCCTAGCTTCAAATTCCCACCTAGACTGTACCACACTCAACAAAGTACAAAACCCTATCAACCTAGTAAATGTGTATCTTGACTGCAACAACACGTTCAGATCCTCTTGTCTAGCCCAACCAGACAAGTCCAAAAAAGTCACAAATAACGGTAAAAGTTTCGCCTTCAGAGAAAGTTACACTAAGACATGAATATAAAGAGTAAAGGGTTTAGAAATGCTCAGTTCAGGTCCGTGTATCCTCTCTATCAGTCAGCATGTCGTCAGCTCCAATCTGACGCAAATGGTGTCTCGATCCGACTCCTGGATCTCAATCTGTCTCAAAAAGCACTCTGGTCTATGCGTATAGCAATCCCAATTCAATTAAATTAAAAGGGGTTCTATGCACACAACAAAACAAATAATTATCTTTTCCACGTTAGCAACCCTATCACGTTCGATTCTATTTCATGCCGGAGTCTCTACGTCAGCTAATCTTCGTTGCCTTCGTTTCTTTCGTTTGCATGGAGTGCTAATCCACGTCAGCACGTTTTGTTCGCCACTCTGATAAGATTTTACGGTGGCTCCGAGTTCTTCTTTTATGGCGCCTCGTCTTCACGACAATGACGAATCGACGGGGGGTCTTCTCGACATACGGGTCTCCGGCAGCGGCTAGCTCTCTTTGACTCAACTTCGACGTCATCTTCTCCAACTGCTTCTAACTCAGATGCCTTCGACGGTGAGATCTCGATGGCTTCATAACAATGAAAACGGCACAAGACGTCAACTTGAGGCTCCCACATCCTTCGTTGCTATGGCTTGTTGCTACGGCCTGAGTCAACAACGAAGACGGAAGCTTCGAGTAGCAGCACCTAGACGGCGAACAACTCCGAGCGCCTTGAACCCAGCGGCGACTTCTTCGATGACGTCTTCAACGTTCGCTTCTCCGAGCGCCTTAATGGTGACTCCGATTAGAAGCTCTTTGTTTCCTCCCTCTCAAAGTTAGGGCATGTAGCTTCAGTGTCGGCGGCATTGAAGAACGGCAGCAACAACTTGTCACGATGGAAAGGATCGCAACAGGGCTTGCCTAGATGCGGCGATATGGCTTTTTTGAGAGCTCATGAATGGAGAGGGATGATAGGGCTTTAAGTAGCTTCCGCCCTTCCTTTAGTTCTCCTTGTAGTACCCTGTCTACGGGAGCCCTAGGAGTTGATGTAGCCTCGGTTGCCGCTGTATATAATAGAGGCTAGGGTTTTCTTGGTTGCACAGCTTCTTTTCTTTTTGTGTAAGCCCCCACCAAACTTTGTATCAGCTTCAACCTTATATAGGGTAGCCTTGGGGAGTGTTACGGTGAGGGGAGAAACCATAGCGTAGGGTTGCAGCTAGGAGAGATGAGATGAATGGACTTGTGTCTTGAGATATGGGAGATCCCTTAAATGTAGGAGAACAAGTTTGTAACAAGTTTGTATTGGTACTTGGAAGTGAATTTGCATTAGAGATTGACTTGGTCTAAATGGGTTTGAATAGGAATTGGGTAGAAGCATATCTTTGATAACTGATTTAATCAAATCCCACATCGATTTGAATCCATCTCTCCATCTTTGACTCATTCCAATTGCCATGTAAACAACACTACCCTTCTGTTCCAATTAGTTATATGAATATCAATTCCTCCATCTCATTGGCGTAGTCATCGTTTGAGTATTTACGTCCTCGCTATCACTGAAACACACTTAGCACACACGTTAAACAGTTCTCACACGTTTGTCATCATTAAACTAAAGATCTTAGATCATTGCGTCCAACAATCTCCCCCTTTGATGATGACAACCCAATGAAAGATTTAAGCAATTAGATATGTGTGTGTGAAGTGTGATGAAGGTAATGCATATCAATTATAAAAGTGAGATGATCAAGCATTACTAGCATGCAAAATAATATAGAGTAAGATTAAGCATGCTCCCCCTTTTTCCAAGCTCCCCCTTCAACAAATAATACCAAACATACCAAATAATATAGAGTAAGATTAAGCATGCTCCCCCTTTTTCCAAGCTCCCCTTCAACAAATACCAAATCTTTTCAACACACTTTTCTCCCCCTTTGTTATCATCAAAAGTGGACTAATGAAGTCAAAACAATATCATGTGCAAAAGTAGAGCATTATAGATTATATCTAGCACTTGCATGTCATATTCCATAAAGTTGACAATTCAAATTCATTGAAAATCATAATTTAGACTTCACCACCATTGTGTAAGTGTTATAATACAAACATTGAAGTACAAAAGGGAGATTCAATTTAGAACATCAACCAAAATAATCCATAGTTTCCAATTAACATGAATTTCCCAAGGATTGATTTTTCCCAACTCATTAAAAATGAGTTCAAGTTACCAAACCCCAAAACATATAGGGACTCTTAGATGTGGGGTTAGCATTGCTTGACGAGTAGTATACACCAACGCTAAAGATTACCCATAAAGCATGTGTTGGATACTCGTGGGTAGTGTATTTGCCATAACTTATATCCATTTTACATACGGAGCAATTTTCATGTAATTTTTTTTTCATATTCATTTCTTTTCGTGCTCGATTTTTATTCATGGAATTCACATCATATCCCTTAAAACATTCAATTTTTATTCCTCTTTCATTCACTTTCCAACAGTTTCATCAAAAGAACTACAAAAGTACTAAGAGTTTAGTAGTCGTGAAAGTGCGGATGTAGGTGTAGAAATCAAATTAATCATTTCATGAAGCATGTCATGGCTATAAAATAGATTCTAACATGCGCATGTAGCTATAATAGTAATACAGTGATTTCTACACGGATATGAATGAGCATTTAAGAAATACCACTTATAATGAATCATAAAGAGGTATTCATTAAGCACAATTTTTTGTTTTTCTTTTATAAGGAACTAAAAACAAACATAAAAAGCAAGCAAACTAGAACACAAACAAAAATTAATTCAAGCACACACAAAAACTATGAAGGTATGCAATGAATGCAAAGAGGGAAAAGAAATATACCTTCGTGTCGCTATTTGACTAAGGAGCTAAAAGAATGAGACTTTCAATTCATTGCTCCTCGCCAAATCTCCATCCCACATACATGAAAGGTGTTAAGTGTGACTTTAAAATCAAACAAGGTCCACTAGTGTTAGCCATTAAAGTTTTAGGAACCAACACTTGTTTGAACTTAATGTTTGTGTTCCTAAACTTACAATAATAGGATGTGTGACCAACACTATCACAAGTAGAACACTTTGCATGCATATTTTTCACAATAGAAGGCACATTGTGGAATTTCTTAAATATAGGCTTTTTAGCAATTTTTGAACCAAATCCATGTCCTCGTCTATTATTGCCATATAATTGATTCTCTAAAATAGTATCCAACGATTGTTTTCCTATAGAAAACTTCTTAATGGACAATTCAAGACTAGAGACTTTGGATTTTAATATCACATTTTCATCCACACGTAAAGTACATTTACTTATAAAAGCTCTCTTGTTTTCGTCTTTCTTCTTTTTAAATTCATCCATTTTCTTTTTAAGCTCGTTATTCAACATGCACAATTTATCATTAAGCTCTTTAATCACATAATCTTTTTCAGCTTCAAGCTTAAATAAATCTTGCTTAAGCATGCTAATATCATTCAATATGGAAGGATAAGAGAGACAAACAGCTTTTTCAGATGAGCTAGATTCTTCTTTTTTCAACATGACAATGGTTTATTTGCATTTTTCAAGTTCTTCTTTTAAGTTTTTAGATTCTTCAATCACATCACAATTATCTTTTTGCAAATCAAAGCAAGAATTTCTATAGGATTCAACTTCATCAGAAATGTCACAGTTTTCTTTTTGTAATTTAAAGCTAGCATTCCTATAGTCATTTAAAGTAAGTTCTAGCTCATCAATTTCCTCTTGCATGGCTTTACAAATAATTAGAAGTTCAGCTTTACTACCAGATTTTACCTCGTTATGTTTTGCCATCAAGCAGAGGGATGCGTGTGCTTCATTCTCCTCAAGCTCATCTGCACTATTCAAGTCCCACGTTCGCACTACAGCTTTTCCTTTTTTCTCTACGACACCAGCTGTTTCTTGTCAGCACTGTTTAGCGAAGTGTCCCTACTTTATGCATTTAAAACAAATAACTTTACGCTTAGTATTGTCACAAAGAGAAGCATCAAAATTCTTTAAAGGAGCGTTTCTTCCCTTTTGATTCTTTTCATTGCAGCTGATGGATTTCTCACTTCCATATGCAATTTCCAAGGTCCACCATATGTCCTGTGCTGTCACGGTCTGTTTTACATTGTACGCTTTTCGTGCACGTAGTCTTGTTCGTGCACATATCTATTTTAGACCCTTCATGTACCCGAACCCTATAGTGTGATATGCCGTTGTGACCCTCTCGAAGAGTGTTAAATTGTGGAATTATTTTGGAACGTCATTTCACGGGTCGTTCTCCCACGATTTGACTTTGTTTGATGAGGCGTCGCGATTTTCAATTTTGTCGTGAGGCCTTTTTATTTTTAGTTTCGTTTCTCGTCGTCAAACTTGTGATCCGTCTTCTTAGTTTTGTTTCTCTCGTCGTCACGGTCGCCCCAGTATTTATCTCACAATTTTCGGGCTCCGTTTGATCCACTTTCACATTTTTTCCCCAGTTTAAATATTGGATTAACCCTAAGTATCATATGGTTTTTATTCCCCTAATAATTAGTTAATAATAATATTCATCCAAATGTTGACTTAGCCCACTTTTTCCCCACATGGCCACACATACCCAGGGAGAGAGAGAGGGTGTGAGATCTTGGGTTTTTAATAATATATAATAACAAATTTTTTTAACCTAAAACAACCCAAGTCCTACTCTAACCTAGCCCTAGACCCCCCATCCCACGTGCTGCCCTTGTTCCCTCTATTTAGTAGACCTTGGGGTTGTTATTTTTTTAAAACCATAGCCTTTTCATCTCCCAGACAAAACGCAGCCGCCCCCTCCTATCATTTTCGCACGCAGCTCCTCTCCCCTAGCGTTGCACCCGACTTCGTTCTCCGGCCTACCCCCTCACTGTCCATCCTCGCCCAGACCCTCGTAGCTCTGCCCCCACGCCACCTAGCTCCGTCGTGGCTGCCGGTGCTCTGCTGCAGCAAACAGCAGCAGCAGCCGCTGCCGTCGCCTCTCCGGCGTGCCGTCGACCCCCCTTGAGCCCCCTGCCACCGATGGCAGCCCCGCAGGCCGTCCAAGCTTCGAAACAGCGAGTTCTCACTGTTTCACGTTCTAACGACGTCTCGAAGCGTCGTTACGCTCCTCGTAGCTTTCTCTCACTGTTGGATCATTCTGGCAGTCCCCTACCTCGCCTAGAGGTGTTCCTCGACGTCACGATCAGCCCCTATGATGCTCAACGTCGTAATCTTCATGTGCATCGACCCCTTCATTCCCGTTCGTTGTTACGGCTTCTCGTGAGCCGTAGATCTTCAACAGTCCACCTTGCTCGCTGATTTGGACTCTCCTCGCTGATCTCATCGCTGTTCAAGGATTGGCGATTGTGGATCATATTTTGGATCTGAATTAGGAGCGCTTTCTATATTCCAACCACTGACGTCGCTACCCGACGTCAGTGTAGCTCTCACGTCATGCAAGGGTACATTTCTGATCTCTTAGGACCCCCAACCAATGCATGTTAATCAAGATTAAAATCAGTATTTTAATTACTTAGTAAATCACTAATGAAGATAATCTAAATTGGGAATGTAGGTTGGTGAATCCGAGCACATAGGTAGATTGGACTGATTGAACGGTGTTTCCAGAACAGCTGATTACAGGCAAGTGAAACTTGCCAACTTGTGTTTAGGCCATGTTTTAGGTCATCCCTCGTTTTTAGCGTAAAAGAGACTAGGTGACAAAATGATAGTCGCCTAGAGCAATTTCAAGATCTAGCTTGACAACGAAGATAGATCCGACATCCTGCCATGTCATTCATACATTTTGCCTGTCACGTTTATTTTCTATATTTGTACACACTTTATTTGTACTCCTGCCATGTCATTCATACATTTTGCGTGTCACGTTTATTTTCTATATCTGTACGCACTTTATTTGTACTCCTGCCATGTCATTCATACATTTTGACTGTCACATTTATTTTCTATATCTGTACACACTTAATTAGTACTCTTGCCATGCCATGCATCCTAAACATGTCATTCCATGCTTGAATGTTTGCGTTCGTAGCACACGCTACTTGTATTTCCTTGTTAAGGCTAGGCACCTGCGTTGCAGGCACAATCCTATGCCAAATACACTTCCTGGATCGTGAACCAGAAGCGGGCTACGTGTGTTGGCTAAAGCTAATGCCTGATTACACGTGGAGGGTAGGGTTAGCAATCACTTGAGCGTAAGAGTTGGCCCGTACAGCCGCTCCAGCCAAAGGGCGTAAACTCTGTGAACGACGTGCTTACTTGTCTTGTAAATCCATGTGAATGTTTTAGTAGCTTTGCTACCCTTGCCTTGTCATACTTGTTGCATTTCTTACTTGTTGCATCCATGCCTTAAACTGCCATGTCATCGCATATGTTAGAACTGCTAGGCTGTTTTCCATTTCTTTTAGTTTCCATGCACAAAGTCTCTTGTAGACTTTGCTGACATACGCCCTCGTCTCTTTTGGGTGTCGCATGTTAGTTGCTGAGCCAGAGCCCGTTGCTGAGAATGAGGTGTTTGCTGACGCTGAGCTTGAGTCCACTGTTGACGTGGAGTTCGAGGACACCGGTGACCAGTCGTAGAGACTTCTTTTTGAGTTGTTTTCTGCTTAGTTCTTGTTAGGTTGTTGGTGCATAGCGCCTTTTCCTTTTCTGTACATTTTTTTTGTTGGCCATGCTTGGGGCCTTTTTAGACTCTTTTAAGCCTGGTGGCTTTTCTGCGATATTGAACCTTATTTGTGGACATTCTGAGATTGGAATAACATTGTTTATATCTCTTCTATTATTATTATTTTTGTTCTGTTTCGTAATTGCAAGGACCTTTACTTGGTTATACCAGATGCTTTACAGACTGTAGCCTCATAGCTTCAAGTCTGAGCGGACTTTTCACGCCTCGCCTTCCGTTTTTGGGAAGCGGGTCATGACAGGTTTTATTGGGGGCCCATGCAGGTCTCTTCTTGCAACTGCGAATTATCGGAACAACGATAATAATAATGGAATGTCCATTAAATAAATTAAAACATCCAAGTCATAAGCCTTGAGTCTAATTTTAATCGTGTTCTATGTCACTTGATGGCTGGAACACGACATACCCGAGCTGGTGGTGGGCCAGACTGTGATGTGGTGTCGGATAGAGAGCCCACCAATGCTGAAGTCATGAGGATGATGCATCAGATGATGCAGGTGTAGAAGAGCATGCTTCAGAATGCCCCTCGCTTCGAGCCGGGAGCGAAGTAGTTTCGGGAGCTGGGCCCGACCTATTTTGATGGATCTGAAGGACCGTTGGCTACAGAGGAGTGGATCCGGAATACGGAAGACAAACTGCTGATGTCGAAGAACAACCCGGCTGGATGGGTTGAATTGGTGAAGAAGCAGCTCAAGGATAATGCCTGCAGCTGGTGGGATGCAGAGGAGGAGCTGTTGGTGAAACCTATACCTTGGGCTACTTTCAAGGATAGGTTCGATGAGGAGTATTTCCCGAAGGCTGCCAGGAGGGAGATGTTGCAGCGATTCATTGATCTAAAGCAGTGAAATCTGTCGGTGGACCAGTATCATCAGGAGTTCACCAAGCTGAGTCGCTTTGCACCGAAGATGTGTAGGGATCGACTAACCCTTGCAATACTAACAACACACACTAGAGGGGGGTGAATAGTGTAATGGCAATAAAATTGTCCAAATAAAATTTAACTTGCAAATGTGAAATTATAAATGCAAGAGGAATTAAATGGCACAATCAATCCAAATGCAAACACAAAGAATTACCCTGGTTCCCCAAACTTGGGTACATCCAGCCACACCAATATTCACTATAATCCCACACAGAGAAGTGAATACAAATCCCGCAAAGAGATACCTCACAAAGAGGATTTATGCCCTACACAAGGGCCCAACCAATCCTACACAAGGATCAAGATTCCCACACAGAGAATCACTAACTCCCACTCAGAGAATTACGGTTAGCCCTACACTAGGACACTAAACCCCCACAAAGAGAGTTACCCCCACAAAGAGAGTATCCTAAGTCCCACAAAGAGACAACCTCCCACAAAGAGAGAAACTCCCACAAAGAGAGAAAGTCCTAATCCCACAAAGAGAAAAGGAGAACAATTTACACCTTGTAAAGTAAATACTCTTACCTATGCCTTGAGATGCTTACTCATGAATGAATGCAAGGCATGGAAGAGGATCTCCAAGTGTTGGAATATGCTTGAGAGCACTTGGATGATTTCCTTTGAGCTGGACTTCAATGCATGAAGAAAGATGAATGCTCAAATAGAGGGAAATGAGGGAGCCTGAGAGTGGCTTATTGATCTCTTGAGATTTTCTATAGAATCAAGAGTTTATCAAATGTTGTCAAGAGTTCTCAAGAAAGGCAGCACACTCATATATATAGGAATCGTATATCAAGCCCAAAAACCCAAAGAAACAGCCAGAAAATCAAATCAGCAACGGCTAGAAACTGGGTGAAAACGACAGGAACAGTCGACTGATGATCATAAGACAGTCGACTGATCAACGGCTAGAAAATATCCAACGGCTATAATCTGAGCCAGGACAGTCGACTGACGAAGTCAATACAGTCGACTGGCAAACAGGACATGCGCCTGTAAATCCTTCAACAGACGACTGCTGCATGGGATGGATTGAAACAGAGAGCTGCACTCTTTCTCCAATTCTTCGCACAGGCGACTGATGTTAATACTACAGTCGACTGTCGAATAGTCAGGCGACTGTATATTCTTCATCAGTCGACTACAGTAAAGTATGGAGAGAAGACAGAGAGATGCGGAGATTGCACTTACGCTAGACAGGTGACTGTTGACCAAATCTCAGGCGACTGCAAATGTACAGGCGACTGGGAACTGATTGACAGGCGACTGTGAGTAAAGCTCAAGTTTGAGTCAATAGAAATGTTGACTTGAGCAGTGCATATCAGGCGACTGTAGAAGGATCTACAGGCGACTGGAAATCACCCAGTCGACTATTTTTCCCTCATCAGATGACTGACCGAAAGAGTGAACCTATTGGGTTGGATTCTATGATAATCCTAAGGTTCACTAAGATGGTTAAATGCATGAGCATGAATGAATAAACCATCAAGCAAGGCATTACATCAACCCTAGACTCAAAAAGAGAGAGAAAGCAATAAAGTAAATTACATGGATTACAATGCTTTCAAAAGAGTCTAAGTCTTCAATCTTCATGCCTTGATTGCTCTCCATCATCTCCAAGCTTTGGCACTCCTTGAGTCCAAACTTTGGCTCTTCTTCACATGATGTCCATCCTTACACCAAGTGATTAGTCTCCAAGAAAGATATCCTTGAAATAAGCTGAGAGACTAAAACATGAGATTCATTAGCAACAACATAATGTTGTGATCATCATCAAAATAAGATTGGTATAAAACACCAATACCCAACAATCTCCCCCTTTTTGATGATGACACACATTATGTTAATCATAAAGAATTAAAGCACAAAGCTAATGATCTCCCCCTACTTATATGCACCATTTAAAGAATGAGCTACACTAAGGTAAATACTTATAAACTAATAACAACATGGTGACAATATAATAGGCATGGATTACATAAACCAATTGCAAAGTAAAAAAATGCAAACACGAATGGTTTATCTAATCCCATATATCTCTTCCCCATAGAGATATCTCTCCCCATATGCATATGTATATATCTCTCCCCCTATAGATATGATCACATAATGCATATATCTCTCCCCTTGACATCGTCAAAAAGGTCGACATCAAAAAAAATCCCCCTTTATCATCTTAACGAAGATGTGACACTATGCAAGAAAAGAAAGATATGTATGATACCAAATATAAAATTTAGTGGGTATCAATTCACTATCCCATGCTCCCCCTAGATCATAGAAATGGTCAACTCTTGACTTATAGGATCTAATACCAATTAATTATTGGAGCCATGGGCCTTAAGTGTATCAACGCAATAGATATTAAACAAGTTTCAAAGATACACACGAATATTGCCAAAAAATTTGAGATATGAAACAAGTTGGCAATAGACAAGAGGTTTGGTTTGAGACCAAAAATAACCAAATGTAAACAAAGATCTCAAAACAAAAACCTCTGAAATGAGAGTTAAAATATGTCTTAATATAATTTAAACATGTATTATATTAACTCCCCTATTGACATACACATGGATCATGCATGTATGTCAATAAACCCCAAGGTCCCAATTTTCATGAAAAGAAATAAATTTGAAAAATATTTTCAAAATCATGAAACACACACAATCAATGGGTATGCATAAAATAAACATAGAAGCATAATACCCATGCAATATGCAAATGTGTGAGGAACCTAAACATTAGGTAACCAAACCCAAGAGGAGTTTGATTTCCTAACATAATCACACGAGGTGATCACATCCCTAACTAGAGAGTTGATGTAACTATATCTCTCTTGCTCACTAGCCTTAGTGGGAATCCATAATCTCAAGGATTTCCTAGGCAAAGGTTTTGCCTTAGCAAGAGGGAAGGATGTGGCATGCTTAGGTGTAGAAACAAGTTTCTTAGCATGCAAAGAATGATGATTTTGCTTCTTAGCAAAAAATGAAGATTCTTCATTCTTCCTCATCACCTTGTGATCTACATGCTTCTTGTGAGTATTATTGTTGTACAAGAGAGCATGGTGATTCTTCTTAGGTGCTTTAGCAATATTTCTTGAATTTGCACCAAAGGAAGAATTAGAGGTGGGTTTGGGAACAACATTTTGAACATAACCCAAACCTCCTCTATGATTTTTCGGATGTTGTTTTTCCAACAAATTGTGGAGTGAATCCTTAGAATACACAAAGCTTATGAGCTTCCGGGATTCCTCTTCACATTTCAACGTAAGTTGTTGAATGTGAGTATTTAAGCTAAGGTTTTGAGCAATGAGATTTTCATTAGTAATGCTCAATTCCTTAACTTGAGAAAGAAGTGTGTCTTTCTCACAAGTGTCATAAACATGTCTTTCATCATGAATTACACTTGCAATAACTAGTTTATGCATTCTACTCTTAGCACTCTTATATTTAGCTTTTAATTTATTGTAAGAGTGGATGCACTTACTAGCCTTTTCGGAGGCCAAGTCAAATTTGAACTTGAGCTCCTCATATGAGATCTTTTCTTCCTCGATCTCAACAACATTATCATCATCATCTTTGCACGAGCTTGATGACGACTTCTCCTCCTTAGCTGCAAGGCGCGAATCCTCATAGGAGTTGTATGCGTCAAGCCAAGCATCCAACTCTTCTTCGTTTAATCCGGAGGGAATTGGAGTAGGGACATCCATGGCTACAAAGCATGCGTGAGCATCCTCCTTTGTATCCTATTCTTCGGTACAAGAAGTGTCCTCACTCGAATCAGCAAAGGTCCCGACAAGTCCCTTTTTGTGATTTTTAGACTTGGACCTTCCTTTCCAATGCTTCTTCCCTTTACCCTTGTACGTTTCTTTAATGGGTTTGGAAGGGCATTCGATGGACAAATGACCTTTTCCACTGCAAGTGTAACAAGTAGGAACCTTGTTAGAATTGGAGGCAAACTTTGACGAAGACTTACCTTGCTTGCATTTGAGGAAGGCTTTGAATTGTTCGGCAAGTTCCTCAATTTCTTCTCCACTTACATCTTCTTGCTCATCTTCTTCGCTAGGAGCTTCGCGATGGAATTTTCTTCTCCACTTGATTGGCTCTTCCTTGGCATGGAATGCAACTCCCTTTTGCTTTTCTAGCTTCTCGGGCTTTGTTGGATGAATCTCCTTCTTGTGTTGAAGCTTTACTTCATACGCCATGAGATTCCCAATGCATTCCTCAACGGTATATTTGGATGTGTCATAAGACTCCAAAATTCCGTTGGCCTTTGACTCCCAACGAGGTGTGAGAGAGTCTAGGATCTTCTCTACACGATCCTCTTGGGAAATCGTCTTCCCGAGTCCCTCCAAAGCGTTCACAATATCGGTGAACCTTGTGAACATCTCTGAAATGCTTTCGCCTTCCTGCATCTTAAACATTTCATATTTAGATCCAAACACAGTTTGTTTAGATTTCTTTACCTTCGTTGTTCCTTCATGGCAAATCTCCAAGGTGTACCAAATATCATTCGCCGTTTTGCACATGGAGATGCGGTTGAACTCACTAGCAGAGAGAGCGCAATGTAATGCGTTCATGGCTCTCGCATTGAACTTGATTGAGTCCTACTCCGCCTTTGTCCTTGAAGCTGCAGGAGTAGTGGGCTTCTCAAATGGCACCTCTGTGATGTCCCATAGGTCTTGACCCTCCATATAGATCATCATTCTGATCTTCCAACTCGGATAGTTGGTTCCGTTGAAGAGCGGAGGTCGAACGGTTGAGTGACCTTCTTCATGAGACGCGGATGAGGCATTGAATGCCATCGTTGCAGTATGTTATAACCTCGCTCTGATACCAATTGTAGGGATCGACTAATCCTTGCAATACAAACAACACACACTAGAGGGGGGGGGGGGTTGAATAGTGTAATGGCAATAAAATTGTCTAAATAAAATTTAACTTGCAAATGCGGAATTATTAATACAAGAGGAATTAAATGGCACAATCAATCCAAACGCAAACACAAAGAATTACCCTGGTTCCCCAAACTTGGGTACATCCAGCCACACCAATATTCACTATAATCCCACACAGAGAAGTGAATACAAATCCCACAAAGAGATACCTCACAAAGAGGATTTATGCCCTACACAAGGACCCAACCAATCCTACACAAGGATCAAGATTCCCACACAGAGAATCACTAACTCCCACTCAGAGAATTACGGTTAGCCCTACATTAGGACACTAAACCTCCACAAAGAGAGTTACTCCCACAAAGAGAGTATCCTAAGTCACACAAAGAGACAACCTCCCACAAAGAGAGAAACTCCCACAAAGAGAGAAAGTCCTAATCCCACAAAGAGAAAAGGAGAACAATTTACACCTTGTAAAGTAAATACTCTTACCTATGCCTTGAGATGCTTACTCATGAATGAATGCAAGGCATAGAAGAGGATCTCCAAGTGTTGGAATATGCTTGAGAGCACTTGGATGATTTCCCTTGAGCTGGACTTCAATGCATGAAGAAAGATGAATGCTCAAATAGAGGGAAATGAGGGAGCTTGAGAGTGGCTTATTGATCTCTTGAGATTTTCTATAGAATCAAGAGTTTATCAAATGTTGTCAAGAGTTCTCAAGAAAGACAGCACACTCATATATATAGGAATCCTATATCAAGCCCAAAAAACCAAAGAAACAGCCAGAAAATCAAATCAGCAACGGCTAGAAACTGGGTGAAAACGACAGGAACAGTCGACTGATGATCATAAGACAGTCGACTGATCAACGACTAGAAAATATCCAACGACTATAATCTGAGCCAGTACAGTCGACTGACGAAGTCAATACAGTCGACTGGCAAACAGGACATGCGCCTGTAAATCCTTCAGCAGACGACTGCTGCAGGGGATGGATTGAAACAGAGAGCTTCACTCTTTCTCCAATTCTTCGCACAGGCGACTGATGTTAATACTACAGTCGACTGTCGAATAGTCAGGCGACTGTATATTCTTCATCGGTCGACTACAGTAAAGTATGGAGAGAAGACAGAGAGATGCAGAGATTGCACTTACGCTAGACAGGTGACTGTTGACCAAATCTCAGGCGACTGCAAATGTACAGGTGACTGGGAACTGATTGACATGCGACTGTGCGTAAAGCTCAAGTTTGAGTCAATAGAAATGTTGACTTGAGCAGTGCATATCAGGCGACTGTAGAAGGATCTACAGGCGACTGGAAATCACCCAGTCGACTGTTTTTCCCTCATCAGACGACTGACCGAAAGAGTGAACCTATTGGGTTGGATTCTATGATAATCCTAAGGTTCACTAAGATGGTTAAATGCATGCGCATGAATGAGTAAACCATCAAGCAAGGCATTACATCAACCCTAGACTCAAAAAGAGAGAGAAAGAAATAAAGTAAATTACATGGATTACAATGCTTTTAAAAGAGTCTAAGTCTTCAATCTTCATGCCTTGATTGCTCTCCATCATCTCCAAGCTTTGGCACTCCTTGAGTCCAAACTTTGGCTCTTCTTCACATGATGTCCATCCTTACACCAAGTGATTAGTCTCCAAGAAAGATATCCTTGAAATAAGCTGAGAGACTAAAACATGAGATTCATTAGCAACAACATAATGTTGTGATCATCATCAAAATAAGATTGGTATAAAACACCAATACTCAATAAGATGGTGCAGGATGCCAAGGAGAGAGCTCAGAGGTTTCTGCAAGGTCTTTCCTTAGATTTGCAGAGCCGGATGTCTTCTTCAGATTTGTAGTCTTATCAGAAGTTGCTGGTAGCTGCTTCGAGGCAGGAGCTGATTGTGAGCCAGAAGAGAGGGCAGACTTTTGGAGCTGGGAAGAGGCCTTTAGAGCAGGTCAGAGCAGTGGTTAGGCTAGGGTTCAAGCCTAACCAGTCGGTGCAGTTCAAGAGGCCAGGTGGGCCTACTCAGAAGACTTGCCATTTCTGCGGCAAGACTGGGCTAGTCAAGGAGCAGTGCAGAAAGATGCTGGAACAGTGCCTAGTTTGTGGTGATCCTACTCATGTCATGAAGGATTGCCCGAAGTCTAAGTAGCCATGGAGAGGACCAGTTGCAGCTCAGCCGTTGCAGCAGAGAGCACCAGTACCTGCTAGACGTGGAGCAGCCCTTGTTCCGCAGAAGCAGGCTTTTCAGCAAGCTCTTCAGCCGAGGAGGCAGGCCTTCCTGATGACTGCAGTTGAGACTGAGGCTGTGGATGAGGTTATTGCAGGTAACCCTCAGTCTAGTTTGTTTTCTTCCCTTAGTTAATCTTGTTTGTTAGAATATGTTTGGTTGCTAGAATATATTATGTTTGCTAGAATAGGATTTGATTGTAAGTTGTTGTTAGGTGTGATTTTGGTTTGCACATTTCCTGCACGAGTCCTCTTCGACTTTGGTGCATCGATGTGCATTATATCCCGGAGCTTCGTGGACAAGCATTCCTTGTTGACTTCCCCTCTTCCCAAGAGTTGGGATATTGTTACAGGGAATGTCTTGATCTCGGTGCATCGTGGTTACAAGTCTTGTACTTTGGTGGTCTGTGGGCATGAGTTTTACGCTGACTTTATTGTCCACAACATCATCAACTATGATGCAGTCCTTGAGATGGACTATCTTGGGAGTTTCTACGCCACGATTGATTGCCAGTGGAAGAAGGTGGTGTTTGAGATTCTAGGTCATCCGATGTTTGAGTTCAGTCGAGGTAGCAGTTCGCTTGGTCCTGTCAGATTTCGGGCCAAGCCGGTGGAGATCATTGCCATGCAGATGGAGCAGAGTAGACCAGATGTGGTGAGAGAATTCGACGATGTCTTCTCCGAGGAGATGTCAGGACTGTCGCCCGATCGAGCTCTTGAGTTTTCGATCGATCTTATTCCGAGAGCGCAGCCCATTTCGAAAGCACCGTATCGTATGGCTCTGGTAGAGTTGGAGGAGCTACGTAAGCAGCTGGATGAGCTCTTGCAGAAGGGGTATATTAATCCTAGTGTGTCTCCGTGGGGAGCATCGGTGTTGCTGGTGAAGAAGAAGGATGGTTCGCGTCGTATATGCATGGACTACAGGGAGCTGAATGCCGTCACCATCAAGAATAGATATACATTGCCGCGTATAGATGACATCTTTGATCAGCTTGGAGGATCGAGAGTGTTCTCTAAGTTGGACCGGAGGAGTGGCTATCACCAGTTGAAGTTGAGGAAGGAAGATATCCAGAAGACAACGTTTAGGACAAAGTATGGTCACTACGAGTTCGTGGTTATGCCTTTCAGTGTAACCAATGCGCCCACAGTTTTTATGAACCTGATGAATATGATCTTCTACGACCTTCTAAATAATTTTGTCGTTATCTTTATTGACAACATCTTGATCTATTCAAGGTCGGAGGAAGAGCATGCATCACACTTGAGGATAGTATTGGAAATTTTGAGGAAGCATCATTTGTATGCTAAGTATTCCAAGTGCGAGTTCTGTCTTGATAAGGTTCTTGGGCGTGTGGTGTCAGGAAATGGAATATCAGTGGATCCTGAGAAGATTAAGGCTATCAGAGAGTGGCCGGTTCCGCGGTCAGCGTCTGAGATCAGGAGTTTCCTTGGGCTTGCAGGTTATTATCGACGTTTCATTAAGGACTTTTCTTGGATTTCTAAGTCGATGAATCGATTGACGAGGAAGGATGTGCCGTTTGTCTGGTCAGATGCTTGTGAGGAGGCCTTTGCTATTCTGAAGGCAAGATTGACATCAGCGCTTGTTCTTGCTGTGCCCGATCGGCGTGGAGGATTTGAGATCTTTTGCGATGATTCTGACAAGGGTCTTGGCTGTGTTTTGCATCAGCATGGGCATATGGTCGCGTATGCTTCTCGGCAGCTTAAGGCTCACGAGAAGAATTACCTGACACACGATTTGGAGTTGGCTGCAGTCGTTTTTGCGCTCAAGATTTGGAGGCATTTCTTGCTGAGTGAGACGGTGAAGATCTTCACCGACCACAAAAGCTTGAAATATATCTTTACGCCGAAGGAGCTCAACATGCGACAACATCGATGGTTGGAGCTCATGGCCGATTATGAGATCGACTTGCAGTACCATCCTGGCAAGGTGAATGTGGTTCCGGATGCGCTGAGCAGACTCCCAGCGGTGATGATGTTTACTTCACAGTGGAGGTTGCAGCAGGATTTTTGCGAGTCTGGTATTGAGATTGTGCTTCCAGGAGGGGTTTCATCGTTGATGTGTATGCAGATATAGTCGACGATCGTGGATCGGATCAAGGCAGGTCAGGCTGGAGATCCGAAGTTGAGGAGGATCTGTGAGCAAGTAGAAGTCAGTCTGTGAACTAATTTTCAGATTTATGAGGATGGCTCGCTGAGGTATGGAGCCAGAGTTTGTGTGCCAGCTAGAGATATTAGAAGGGCGTTGCTTGTTAAGGCACATAGCTTGCCGTATTCTGTGCATCCTGTTGGCACCAAGATGTACAAGGATCTTCGCCTAAACTATTGCTGGCATGGCATGAAGCGGAGTGTGGCTCGAAGAGTAGCAAAGTGTTTGGTATGTCAGCAGGTTAAGGCGGAACATCAGCGTACGTCCGGGTTGCTACAGTCTCTTCTGATTCTGGAGTGGAAGTGGCAACACATCACTATGGATTTCGTGACTGGACTACCTCGAAGTTCGAAGCAGAATGACACGATTTGGGTGATCATAGACCGATTGACCAAATCTGCGCACTTTATTCCTTTTCGAGTAGGACAGTCCACTGAGACGCTAGCGATGAGATATATGGAGGTAAATTCTTTTACTCTCCGTTTTTATTTCCTTTTCCTAGTTTAGATAGTGATGTAACGTGAATCGTGCAGGAGATCGTGCGACTTCACGGAGTCATGTAACGACCGGTCCTTATCGGTGACATTATCCGTATTCATTTAATAAAATGTTTTTTTTATTTTCGTCCGTATCCGTGATTGAGCGTGTCTGTCCCCGTGCACGTGCCCACTTTTGCATGTTAATTATTTCTATCATCATATCAAGCTACTTAGTTATATTTATTAATATCGATATTATTATTATTATTTATTATTATTGTTATTACTATAACAACTATCATTAGTTTTTAATATCTCATATTAATAAATTACAACTTTCAAATTTAAAATTCGAATTTCAAATCTTTTAAAAAGTCAAACGAAATATTTCTTTTAAAAACCCATTAAACCAAATTGAATTGCTATTAATCCCTTTGTTTTAATTAGTTAAAATCATTATTTATCCTTCCTATTATCTTCCTTCCTAATTAGTTTCTTTTTATTACTCATTCAAACACTTCCTATTTAGACCCTAACCACATTCCTCTATGCCAGGCCGCACCCCCCCTCAATACTCACGCACGCATTGGGCACACACACACACTTTTATTTTTAAAACCTAAGCCTATGACCCTAGCCTAAGGCCAACATGCAGCACTCTATTTCTTATTGCATATAACCCCACACAACTCATATTTTGTTAAAAAAAATAAAGACCATGGTTCACGTGAGCTAGCAGCCAAGCTCCCCTCTTGTAGAAACCTAGGCTTAGAGCTATACCCAGTAGCCTATTTCCTATATCTATTAAAACCCTAAGGACTCACGTGCTCCTAGGATAGCCTTCACCTATTTTCTATTTTATAAAACCCTAATTCCTCAAACCCTAAGGTCTATACTCCTACAGCACAGCCGCCCCTTGCCTTGGCTCCTCCAAGCAACCACGAGCGGCCCCTCCTCCTTCCTCCTCCCCTCTCCTCTGCTACTCACGGCGACGGCCTGCTCCCATTCTTCCTCCCCACAAACCGCACCAGGCCGAGTCTTCTCCTTCTTCTTTTCTTCTCAACCCCACGGCATCACCATCCCCACGGCCAGATCCCCCTCCATCTTCGCATCCCACGGCAGCAGTCCAGCTCCCACGGCCTGCAACCACCCAAGCTCCATCATCTTCATCTCCAGGCCAAAGACTCCAGCCCCAGCCGCAACAACACCACGACTTCCTCTTCACCTACTGTCCACGACGCCTCCAGTAGACGCAACAAAAATCCAGGCCACCCATACGCTCCACGCCCCCAGATCTGACGTCGACATCCCCCGGAGCTCGCTGACAACCTCTGTCCGTCACCTACTCACTGTCGCAACCAGTTCGGAGTGTGAACGTCGAAGTTTCCGCAGCGTACGCGTCGTCGTTACCCGTTGACGTCAACCGATCCCTCGCTGCACTTCAGGTTGGTAGATCTACCCCCTAAAACTCATAACCCCCACCGTAAAGTAGAGAAACCTAATAAAACATGTTGATTAGACGTCGTAGGAGCTTTTACGAATCTGACCTGAACTGAAAAACGCTATTTCTGGTTTTGTGCTCTGCCAAAACAGCAAACCGAACCTACCACATCATAGTATTCGTCGAGACGAATCCAACGACACCAAGAACGCCAAAAACAGGCAAGTATATAATTTGTTATGATTTTTAGAAGTTTCGGCACGTTTACGCCGCCTTCATGTATTGCTGAATAACCTGAAATTGTGACGTGAAATAACGTAGGGAAGTGACACCAAAATGATTAGGACGAAAATTGGGATCCAACGGTATATCATACGATATATCCCCAATTTAAACAACTAGAGAAAGAAATTGTTTCTATAGCAAATTGAACGAAAAGGACGAAGTCGTCATTATTGGAAATTACGGAACCGGTCGTTCGACCCGCTTCCGCTTTGCAGAACTGTCACCATAAAACACTAATTTTGATAACAATGAAATTCAGTGAGTCTTGACATGTTTAACAGTTTGGACATCGTGAAATCGTGCGCCTCGAAAGCGGAATCGTGAATTCGTGATGTCGTGTGAGTCGACTAGGCCGGCTCGTGTTCCGGCAAAACTTTTGGGTGGGGTTAGGGTTGAGCGGCCACTGGGCGTATGAAAGGTACTCTTCTCAAGAACACCACCCGACGCGGTGGGTTAGTGTCAATCACGGTAAGCCCCCGTGAGAGGAACGACCTTCTCATCACGACCTAAAGGCGAGAACCCTAGATTAGTTGTGAAGTCTTGACATGGTCATTGTAACGCTAACTTGGTCTTCGTGAATATTGAAATGCTAACAAACTCTGAGAACCTAACTTTGAACTTGCCATCGACTAGAACTGTATGCTAGGATTGTTTCTTTCTGCTCCGAAATTGTTAATCGTTAAATTGCTGCAGTCATTTCATTTCGAAATATTAAATGCTTCTAGAATTCGTGTACTTGTTATATACTTCGCCTCGGGATGCTGACTCTTTCTTGCAGACCCCTAGCTGACATACAATCATGTTTGTGGATGTATGTCAGGTTCAGAGCTTGAGTACCAGGAGGACCAGTACGAGACGCCTGAGTTGGAGAGTCAGGAGTTCGCACCTGACGCAGTGCCTCTCCCAGCAGAGGACTAGTGGACCCCGACACCTTTACTACTTTCTTAGTTCCTTTTTGTCGTTGTAGTTACTTTCGAGTACGTTACTTTTCTTGTTGCTACTTTTAGCCCAGCTGTGGCATTTGTTAAACTCTGTGTACCAACATTATTTCTGGATGTGGCTATGTCTTTTCTGGATGTGTTCCTTATTATATCTGAATGGTAGTTGCAAGGACCTCATCTGTGTTTTAATCACAGACGCTTATTGAACTCGAGCTTCACCGCTCCAGTTCAAGCGGACCGCGTAACGCTCTCGCTTCCGGTGTCTTTCTGGAAGCGGGGCGTTACAGGTTTTAGTGGTGGCCCATGCAGGTCGTTGCAACTAAGAAATTCAAAATAATGAGAACATTTATCATTAGCCAAACATCTAGAGTAATCGTATACACGGGATTAACTCGGGCTTTCTTTCTCTTTTGCAGGATGTCCGGAAGACGCATCACCCGACACGGAGCCGGAGCCGGAGTCAGAAACAGAGCCGGAGCTACCGGAGGCAGAGAGGACAACATCCGCCAGATGCTAGGAGTTATGAGAGATATGCTGGAGGTTCAGCATCATCTAGTCCAGCAGGGACGCCAGGCTGCACCAGCTGCGCCAACCGCACCAGTTGCACCCGCCCCGGGAGCCAAGCAGTTCAGAGAGATGCGTCCGAAGAGCTTTTCCGGACGAGAGGGCCCGCTAGCGGCCGAAGAGTGGCGTCAGAGCACTGAGGATGATTTGGGCCTTGCCCGAATCCATAAAGATGAATGGGTGGATCTTGCGAGGAAGCAGCTGACAGGTAATGCCTGTAGTTGGTGGACTGCGGAGGAGGCCAGGCTGACCAACCCGATTTCATGGGATACCTTCAGCAAGAGATTTGACGCCCAGTATTTTCCCAAGTCAGCGAAGCGAATGATGGAGAGTCGCTTCATCAACCTGGAGCAGGGTACCATGACCATTGACGAGTACGAGGCGGAGTTCACTATGCTGAGCCGCTATGCCCCTGCCATGGTGAAGGAACCTGAGGACTGTGCACACCGTTTCCTGCAGGGCTTGGACCTGGACATTCAGAGTGTACTGTCCGGGAATACTTTTTCTACTCATGAGGATGTTCTGGTGGCTGCGAAGAATCAGGAGCACGTGGCCAATCTGAAGAAGGCCCGACAGGCGGGCATGCGCCCGATGGAGATGCAGAGGAGTGCACCTAGGCCTGGTGTACGTCCAGTCCAGACCACCCAGTTCAAGAGGCCAGCCGCACCCGTTTTCAACTGAGCTGAGCTGACTTACCACTTCTGCGGAAAGCTTGGCCATCTGAAGAAGGACTGCAGGAAGATGCTGAATCAGTGTTTGGTTTGTGGATCGTCTGCTCATGTTGCGAGGGACTGCCCCCGAGGTTCTCGACCTATGACTACTGGAGCACCTGGACCGGTTCAGCGGACAGCTCCTGCACCTGGACCCACTCAGAGTCCAGTGCCTGCACCTGGACAGCGAGGACCACCTCTGGTACCGCAGGAGCGAGCCTTTCAGCAGGCCAAACCCCCGGTGCGTCGAGCTTACACCATGACAGCCGTTGAGGCTGAAGCTGTTGACGACGTGATCGCAGGTAACACTGGACCTAGTCTTTACTTTCTGCATTTATGTTTGATTAGTTAGTTTCCTTGTTGATATAGTTGCTTGTTACCCCTTAGGTGTTATCCTAGTTTCTTCTCACCCCGCCCTGACCCTGTTCGACTCTGGAGCTTCCATGTGCATCCTGTCACGGAAGTTCATAGTCGAACACTCGATTCCCACCTACACACTTCCCAAGTGTTGGAACATCACGACTGGGAATGGCGTGGTGAAGGTTGCACTTGGTTGTAGACCTTGCCCATTGGTGGTTAGTGGACACGAATTGTATGCAGATTTCATCGTCCACGACCTACCCAATTTCGATGCGATCCTCGGCATTGATTGGTTAGGAGCTTTCTACGCCACGATCGACTGTCACCGGAAGAAAGTGGTGTTTGAAATCCCTGGCCACCCAGTATTCGAGTTCGTCAGCGGATGACGTTCACTCGGACCTGTCAAGTTCCGGGCCCAGCCGTACAGATTGACAGTCGCATCCATGATAGCAGAGCCGGAGAAGCCAGCTGTAGTGCGAGACTTCGAGGATGTTTTTCCCGAGGACATTTCCGGTTTGCCGCCTGATCGAGCATTGAAGTTCGGCATTGATCTGATGCCAGGAGCTCAACCGATTTCTAAGGCGCCGTACCGCATGGCTCCTGCCGAGTTAGAGGAGCTGAGGAAGCAGTTGGACAAGCTGCTACAGAAAGGTTTTATTCATCCCAGCGTGTCTCCCTGGGGTGCACCCGTCTTGCTGGTGAAGAAGAAAGACGGATCGAGAAGGATGTGTATCGATTATCGGGAGCTGAATCAGATCACTGTGAAGAACAAGTACCCGCTGCCCCGTATTGACGATATCTTCGATCAGCTTGGTGGATCGAAGGTGTTCTCGAAGCTGGATCTTCGGAGCGGATACCATCAAGTCAGAGTCAAGAAGGATGACGTTCCCAAGACAGCTTTCCGGACCAAGTATGGGCACTATGAGTTCGATGTCATGCCATTCGGTGTGACCAACGCTCCTGCTGTGTTCATGAATCTCATGAACCTCATCTTTTACGACTTCCTTGACAAGTTCGTGGTGATCTTTATAGATGACATCCTGGTGTACTCGAGGAGCGAGGAAGAGCATGCAGAGCACTTGAGATTGGTATTGGAGACGCTCCGCCATCATCGACTATATGCCAAGTATAGCAAATGCGAATTCTGGCTGGACAGAGTTGCATTTCTTGGACATGTAGTATCAGGAGCCGGCATCTCAGTGGATCCGGAGAAGGTCAGAGCAGTCAGTGATTGGCCTACACCGCGGTCAGCTTCGGACATCAGGAGTTTTCTCGGATTGGCTGGCTACTACCGCAGATTTATCAAGGATTTATCGAGGATAGCTGAGCCGATGACGAGATTGACGAGGAAGGATGTCAAGTTCAGTTGGTCAGAATCTTGTGAGCAGGCTTTCAGCACCTTGAAGGAGAGACTGACGACTGCACCGATCTTAGCTATTCCGGACAGAAGCGGAGGCTTTGAGATTTTCTGCGATGCATCAGGGAAGGGACTTGGTTGTGTTCTGCACCAGCACAGCCATGTAGTCGCCTATGCTTCGCGACAGCTGAAAGTCCATGAGAAGAACTATCCAACCCATGATTTGGAACTCGCCGCTGTCATTTTCGCGCTGAAGATTTGGCGTCATTTCTTACTTAGTGAGAAGGTGAAGATATTCACCGATCACAAAAGTTTGAAATACATATTTACTCAGAAGGAGCTGAATATGAGACAGCGCAGATGGTTGGAGTTAATGGCAGATTACGACATCGATCTTCAGTATCACCCAGGGAAGGTGAATGTCATACCGGACGCCTTGAGTCGACTTCCAAAGGTGATGATTCTCACAACCGAGTGGAGGTTGCAGCAGGATTTGCGAGAGATGGATGTTGAAGCTGTTCTTCCCGGAGTCACTTCATCGTTGATGAACATGTAGATTCAGTCGACGATTGTTGATCGGATCAAGACTGCTCAAGCTGGTGATGTGAAGTTGATGAAGATCAGAGAGCAAGTCGAAGCCGGACTCCGGACAGATTTTCTGATTCACGAGGATGGATCCTTGAGGTATGGCAGCAGGATCTGCGTGCCTGCATGAGATATCAGAGAGGAACTGATGAATGAGGCTCACAGCTCGCCTTATTCCATCCATCCCAGAGGCACGAAGATGTACAAGGACCTTCGTCAGAATTTCTGGTGGCACGGGATGAAGAGAAGTGTGGCATGGAGTGTTGCCAAATGCTTGGTGTGTCAGCAGGTGAAGGCTGAACATCATCGCACGGCCGGACTACTACAACCCCTGCCTATCCCGGAGTGGAAATGGCAGCACATCACGATGGATTTCGTGACTGGCTTACCTCGGAGCACCAAACAGAATGACGCAATCTGGGTCATCGTCGACCGACTGACCAAGTCTGCGCACTTCATACCGTTCCGAGTAGGACAATCCACGGAAATACTGGCTAGGAAATATTTGGAGGTAATGATCTGACTCATCCTTTCGTATTTCCTTTCTAGTATCAATAGTGATGTGAATTTGTTGTGTAGGAGATCGTGCGTTTGCATGGAGTCCCTGTGAGCATTGTATCCGATCGTGATACGAGGTTCACGTCTCAGTTCTGGAAGAGTCTGCAGACCAATCTTGGTACCAGTCTGAAGTTCAGCACTGCGTATCACCCGCAGATGGATGGCCAGTCAGAGCGGACCATTCAGATTCTGGAGGACATGCTGAGAGCTTGCATGCTAGATTTCAAGGGTTCGTGGGAGGATCATCTACACCTGGTGGAATTCTCCTACAACAACAGTTATCAGGCAAGCATTGGCATGGCGCCTTTTACTGCTCTCTATGGAAGGAAGTGTCGTTCGCCCCTGAGCTGGGACGACGTTGGAGATAGAGAGTTGTTGGGACCGGAGTTGATTGTCGAAGCTGTGGACATTGTTTGAGATATCAGGGACAAGCTTCGGATTGCCCAGGACCGTTATAAGCATTGGGCTGATGCTAAACGGCGTCCTCTGGAGTTTCAGCCGGGAGACATGTGTTCCTGAAAATTTCTCCGAATCACGGAGTGATTCGCTTTGGGAAACGTGGTAAGCTCAGCCCGAGATTCATCGGACCCTTCGATGTTCTGGAGAGAGTTGGCGAGGTAGCATACCGCTTAGCCTTGCCGCCATCCTTGGAAGGTGTTCACAATGTCTTCCATGTGTCTCAGCTTCGTCGGTACATCAGCGACCCATCTCACGCTGTTGACTACTCCGAGATCACCGTTCGCTCAGATCTGACGTATGATCAGCAGCCAGTGCAGATTCTTGACAGACGTCAAAAGTCACTCCGAAACAAGACTGTCAATCTTGTTAGGGTGATGTGGTGACACGGCTCGCCAAGAGAGTCCACCTGGGAGAGAGAAGACGAGATGAGAGAGCGTTACCCCCACCTGTTCCCTGATCAGTGATTGTTAGAAATTCCGAGGGCGGAATTTTCTTTAAGGTGGGTAGGATGTAACGACCGGTCCTTATCGGTGACATTATCCGTATTCATTTAATAAAATGTTTTTTTTATTTTCGTCCGTATCCGTGATTGAGCGTGTCTGTCCCCGTGCACGTGCCCACTTTTGCATGTTAATTATTTCTATCATCATATCAAGCTACTTAGTTATATTTATTAATATCGATATTATTATTATTATTTATTATTATTGTTATTACTATAACAACTATCATTAGTTTTTAATATCTCATATTAATAAATTACAACTTTCAAATTTAAAATTCGAATTTCAAATCTTTTAAAAAGTCAAACGAAATATTTCTTTTAAAAACCCATTAAACCAAGAGAAACCTAATAAAACACGTTGATTAGACATCGTAGGAGCTTTTACGAATCTGACCTGAACTGAAAAACGCTATTTCTGATTTTGTGCTCTGCCAAAACAGCGAACCGAACCTCCCACATCATAGTATTCGTCGAGACGAATCCAACGACACCAAGAACGCCAAAAAAAGGTAAATATATAATTTGTTATGATTTTTAGAAGCTTCGGTACGTTTACGCCGCCTTCATGTATTGCTGAATAACCTGAAATTGTGACGTGAAATAACATAGGGAAGTGACACCAAAATGATTAGGACGAAAATTGGGATCCAACGGTATATCATACGATATATCCCTAATTTAAACAACTAGAGAAAGAAATTGTTTCTATAGCAAATTGAACGAAAAGGGCGAAATCGTCATTATTGGAAATTAAGGAACCGGTCGTTCGACCCGCTTCCGCTTTGCAGAACTGTCACCATAAAACACTAATTTTGATAACAATGAAATTCAGTGAGTCTTGACATGTTTAACAGTTTGGACATCGTGAAATCGTGCGCCTCGAAGGCAGAATCGTGAATTCGTGATGTCGTGTGAGTCGACTAGGCCGGCTCGTGTTCCGGCAAAACTTTTGGGTAGGGTTAGGGTTGAGCGGCCACTGGGCGTATGAAAGGTACTCTTCTCAAGAACACCACCCGACGCGGTGGGTTAGTGTCAATCACGGTAAGCCCCCGTGAGAGGAACGACCTTCTCATCACGACCTAAAGGCGAGAACCCTAGATTAGTTGTGAAGTCTTGACATGGTCATTGTAACGCTAACTTGGTCTTCGTGAATATTGAAATGCTAACAAACTTTGAGAACCTAACTTTGAACTTGCCATCGACTAGAACTGTATGCTAGGATTGTTTCTTTCTGCTCCGAAATTGTTAATCGTTAAATTGCTGCAGTCGTTTCATTTCGAAATATTAAATGCTTCTAGAATTCGTGTACTTGTTATATACTTCGCCTCGGGATGCTAACTCTTTCTTGCAGACCCCTAGCTGACATACATTCATGTTTGTGGATGTATGTCAGGTTCAGAGCTTGAGTACCAGGAGGACCAGTACGAGACGCCTGAGTTGGAGAGTCAGGAGTTCGCACCTGACGCAGTGCCTCTCCCAGCAGAGGACTAGTGGACCCCGACACCTTTACTACTTTCTTAGTTCCTTTTTGTCGTTGTAGTTACTTTCGAGTACGTTACTTTTCTTGTTGCTACTTTTAGCCCAGCTGTGGCATTTGTTAAACTCTGTGTACCAACATTATTTCTGGATGTGGCTATGTCTTTTCTGGATGTGTTCCTTATTATATCTGAATGGTAGTTGCAAGGACCTCATTTGTATTTTAATCACAGACGCTTATTGAACTCGAGCTTCGCCGCTCCAGTTCAAGCGGACCGCGTAACGCTCTCGCCTCCGGTGTCTTTTGGGAAGCGGGGCGTTACAAGTCCCGTGAGTATCGTGTCGGACAGAGAAACGAGATTCACATCTCAGTTTTGGCAGAGTCTGCAGAAGAGCCTGGGTACGAGTCTGAGTTTCAGTACTGCGTACCACCCGCAGATGGATGGCCAGTCCGAGAGGACGATTCAGATTTTGGAGGACATGCTGAGGGCGTGCATGTTGGACTTCAAGGGATCTTGGGAGGATCATCTCCATCATGTCGAGTTTGCCTATAATAACAGTGACGTGCATTTATATTTCATATATTTACGCACGTCTCCTTTTGGGTTTTTCCGTTATTCTCCGCCGTCTCGTACTCATTTTCTTGTGTTTTCTTGTTTTCTTTCACTTTTCCTTGTTTTTGTATGTTTGCAGGAGTTTGACAGCATAGGGGACACATAGCAAAGATATCATAAGTCCCCGAAGCAACGGGAGGAGTCACGCGTGATCCATGGGGTCAAATGACAAAGATCTCCATTTTCAGCCCCCCACCCGATCGGTTGGATACGCCAACTGATCGGGTGATGCATGCGTGCATCACCCGGACAGCTGCTGAAGCGACGAGAGTGTCAACCGACCGGGTCGGAGACCGGTTCAGCCTGACTGTTCTCTCTGGAAAATTGGAGCTGAAACTGAACCGATCGGGTGATCTTCACCCGATCGGTTCACCTGTAGCCGTTTCCTCGAAGAGATGACCCGGAGAGCTCACCCGACTGCCAGCAGACTGTGCCAAAACTTCCGAAGTTACTGTCTTTTGGACGATGATTCCAATAGATCGGTTGATCTATCAACCGATCGGTTCACCCGGCGACGCCAAGATCCAAATGGCTAGAAGCTCCCGCCAACCGACCGTGTCGCCTGACCGGGTGAAGTCCTGAAGATCGCTGCCAAAGTTCTCAGCAGGTCACCCGATCGGGTGATTCTTCACCCGATCGGGTGATGTCGTTTTCTATATATAGCAGCCCTAGGTTTCCAGAAACGAGGAGTTGTTATTTTTTACTGTTTTTCTCTCTTGTGACGGCTGTAATTTCTTCGTTATTTGTAAGTGTTCTGATCTTAACCAAACTTTGATATTATCTTAATTGCATTACTACCACCGCATTTCTATTGTCCGATTATGTTTTTAACGGTCGATTTTCATTTAGATTGCTTTTTAGTAAATATGTGTGAGTAGTTTCCAAATCTGGGATTTTGGTGAAAACCCCTTCGTGGGTTCTCCCTAATGCGTCCATAAGATTAGGAAATCGATAGGGATTAGGAATCTATCGGTTACGCGGGGTGTTTTATTGTCATCGGCGGAAAAAAGACCGCCTTTGACTGTTGGGCCAAGGGGGAATAAACTTGGCAGTTGAATCCCTAGCCATAGCTCACGCCCTTAACGTAGACATCGAATCCTAGCGCGCGGGAGCGGCAGGATGAGATGTTGGGAGTTATCGTTGCGAGCTTAGTGCTCCCAGAGTCGGTCAGTGTTAATGGATATGGGAATGCCCACTGACCGAACCCGGGTAGTCCGGCGTATCATCCTGGGCACCGATCGGAATATCGGGCCCATGGGACGCTGGTATCACTCTTAGAGGCAACGTCTTTGTCACGCCCCGCTTCCCTAAAATGGAGGCGAGACGTGAGAAGGTCTGCTCAAGCGTGGAGCTGTGAAGCTGCACGCCTGATAAGGGTCAATTTAGTAAAAAGCAGGTCCCTGTAAACGCAAACGGAACAATAACAATAATAATAATAAGATGAGACGGATATGAAATACCAATCCCAAAGTTTGTCCACAAAATATTCAACATCACAGAAAAAGCCACCAGGCTAAAAAGAAAGAGTCTAAAGGCCCAGAACAAGGACAAACAAAGCACAAACCTAACATAGTATCAAACTAGGTGCCACGCATCGACAACCTAAACAATCTAACAAAACCAGACATAGACACTAAGACTGATCTCCAGTGTCTACGAAGTCCTCGTCCAACACAGGCTCGAGCTCGGCATCCGCAAACACCTCACCCTTAGCAAGTAACTCTGGCTCAGGGTCTAGCATGTGTCACCCAAAAGAGAAAGGGACACATGTCAGCAAGTCTGAATGACTTGAGCAAGGAAACTGAAAGTAACTAACAACCTAGCACTTATAATATTAAGCAATGACATGGCAGTTAAGTATGATGCAACAGTTTAAAGGAAGATACAAGCACGCACGATGTAGCAAAAGCTACCAAATCACTAACTCACGAATCACTTATCACGATTATCACTTATGCACTAGAGATTTCGCCTGCTGGCCGGAGTGGTGGATCAGGCCAACTCGGGGCTCAGGTGGCGGCATATCTCTTACCCCACCCATATGTGTCGAGCGTTGGGGTTTCCAACTAACTGAGCTCGCTTCTGGATCACGAGCCAGGAAGTGTATATGGCATAGAGGTGCACCTAGCCGGTATCCGAGCGTTGGGGTTTCCAACTACAGGGCTCGCTTCTGGAACACGAGCCATGAATATAATATTGTAGCGCGTGCTACACAATCACAATGAATAATCACTATGCAATGACATGAGCAGATATTCGCGTACCGTTAATTGAAATTAAACGTGACATACAAGCATGATGAAGGTGACGGACCAAGCTTCGTTGTCAAGCTTGGTCAATGGCGTCCAGACGGCTATCCTTTCACCGTCTAGTCTCTTTTATGCTAAAGCAAGGTAATGGCCTAAGACATGGCCCAAATCAAGAGATGCAAGTTTCACTTGCCTGATACCGGGGTTGACGAGCAATGAAGATCGTCACACAAGCTAACTACGGAATAGATCGTTGTTATGGCAAAACAATTATTAGCACAATGATTCTAAATCGATTTCTTATTAGGATCCTAACTTTCTAATAATCCATTTTATTAGGGTTTCACAAATGTCAATGTGGGTTATGCTAAAACTAAAGGAATCGAGTATTACAGTGAAGAGGCGGAGGAGCGATGCCGAGCAACCACGGCAACGGAAGAACGATCCGGCTCAGATCTGGAAATGAGGGAAAAATCTGGAGAAATAGGTTTGGATGTGGATTTTGGGGGTTTGATGAAGGTTTGAAGAAGATGAGAGATGGGTTGTGACAAGGGAGGGTCTGGATGATGGAGGATGAGCTTGGAATGAAGGTTTGAGGATTTGGGGAAGATGGGGGCTCAATGGGGGAGAAACTAGGGTTTTAGGTCATGAGGAAGAAGAAGAAAACGTTTGGAGGGGTATTTATAGAGTTTGGTGGCGGTTAGGGCAAAACTAGGGTTTCCTGTACTGTTTAGTCGGTCAAAGAGCAACCACTGACCGACTAGTTTGGGAACTAGTCGGTCGGTTGACCAACGCAGACCGACTAAGTGTAAACAGTAACCCAGACGAAAATTAGGATTTAGATTTAGTCGGTCAAAGAACAACTACTGACCGACTAGTTTGACATCTAGTCGGTCGATGAACGTTCTTAGACCGACTAAGAGTAAAAAGTAACTAGTGTCAAAAATAGTTAATGAGTTAGTCGGTTAAAGAAGCATTGCCGACCGACTAGTTTGCAACCTAGTCGGTCAACCAACGTTCTTAGACCGACTAACGATAAACAGTAACTCCTGAACATTTAACAAAGCCCACTAGTCGGTTCAAGAAGGTTTTCTGACCGACTGGATCGTCATCTAGTCAGTCGGGGCCCCTTCTTACACTGGCTAATGTGCACCAAAAGTTCCGAAATGGAGCGCGAAGCTCCGGGATGGTTTCTTAAGTCTCCTAGGCTCATTATAACTCTAAGATATCGATGTTATGAGGCCCGTCACGAATGACTTACTTCAAACACGCCGACCGACGGAAGAATCTAGAGAATCACGACGAAACGAACGAAAATGAAGACCACGGAGACGGTAATGGAAATCACAAAGAAGGGAAAGAAACAATTAATATTATATATATAATAAAATCCATACATGAAAAACCAGTCATTACATCCTCCCCAACTTAAGAAAAATTCCATCCTCGGAATTCCCAACACTCACGTGTCCGGAAACAAAAGTGGGTAGCGCTCTCGCATCTCATCTTCTCTCTCCCAAGTAGACTCTCCCGGTGAACCGTGTCGCCACATCACCCGAACGAGATCAACGACCTTGTTCCGAAGTGACTTCTGACGCCTATTCAGAATCTGCACTGGATGCTGGTCATACGTCAAATCTGAACGAACGGCAATCTCTGAGAAATCCACGGCATGAGACGGATCACTGATGTATCGACGAAGCTGTGACACATGGAAAACATCATGAACTCCTTCCAAAGATGGCGGCAAGGCTAAGCGGTAAGCTACCTCGCCAACCCTCTCCAGAATGTCAAACGGTCCAATGTATCGCGGGCTCAACTTCCCTCGCTTCCCAAAACGAATCACTCCACAATTCGGGAAAATCCTCAGAAACACATGATCCCCAGGCTGAAACTCCAAAGGATGACGTTTAGCATCCGCCCAATGCTTAAAACGGTCCTGAGCAATCCTCAACCTCTCCCGAATGTTCCTGACAACATCCACAGCCTCCACAATCATCTCAGGTCCCAACAGCTCCCGATCGCCAACGTCATCCCAACTCAATGGCGATCGACATTTCCTCCGATAAAGAGCGGCAAAAGGCGCCATGCCAATAGATGCCTGGAAACTGTTGTTGTAAGAGAACTCCACCAAATGTAGATGGTCCTCCCACGAACCCTTGAAATCCAACATGCACGCCCACAGCATGTCTTCCAAAATCTGAATCGTCCTCTCGGAATGGCCATCCGTCTGCGGATGGTACATCGTGCTGAAACTCAGACGCGTACCCAAACTCTCCTGCAAACTCTGCCAGAACTGAGGTGTGAACCTCGTGTCCCTGTCCGACACGATACTCACGGGGACTCCATGAAGTCGCACGATCTCCTGCACGATTCACGTTACATCACTATCTAAGCTAGGAAAAGGAAACAGAAACGGAGAGTAAAAGAATTTACCTCCATGTATCTCCTCGCTAGCGCCTCAGTGGACTGTCCTACTTGGAATGGTATAAAGTGCGCAGATTTGGTCAATCGATCTACGATCACCCAAATCACGTCATTCTGCTTCGGACTCTGAGGTAGTCCAGTCACGAAGTCCATAGTGATGTGTTGCCACTTCCACTCCGGAATCGGAAGCGGCTGTAGCAACCCGGCCGTACGCTGATGCTCCGCCTTCACTTGCTGGCAAACCAAACACTTGGCTACACTCCGAGCCACACTCCTCTTCATGTCGTGCCACCAAAAGTTCAGACGAAGATCCTTGTACATCTTGGTCCCACCAGGATGCACGAAATACGGTGAACTGTGTGCCTCCACCAATAACTCCTCTCTGACATCCCCAGCTGGCACACACAGCCTGGCTCCGAACCTCAACAAGCCATCATCATGAACCAAAAAGTCAGTCCACAGACCGGCTTCAACCTGCCCTCGAATCCTTACCAATTTCGGATCTCCGGCCTGACTCGCCTTAATCCGATCCACGATCGTTGACTGCACCTGCATGTACATCAACGAAGAAGCCTCCCCGGGAAGAACAATCTCTACATCAGACTCGCAAAAATCCTGCTGCAATCTCCATTGCGAAGTCAAAATCATCACCGCTGGAAGCCTACTCAAAGCATCTGGCACCACATTCACCTTGCCAGGGTGATACTGCAAATCAATCTCATAATCCGCCATGAGCTCCAACCATCGACGCTGTCACATGTTGAGCTACTTCTGAGTGAAAATATACTTCAAGCTTTTGTGATCGGTGAAGATTTTCACTTTCTCACTCAGCAGGAAGTGCCTCCAAATCTTAAGAGCAAACACAACAGCAGCCAACTCCAAATCATGCGTCGGGTAATTCTTCTCATGAACCTTGAGCTGACGAGAAGCGTAAGCCACAACATGTCCATGCTGATGCAAAACACAACCGAGACCCTTGCCAGAAGCATCGCAAAAGATCTCGAATCCTCCACTGCGATCAGGCACAGCAAGAACAGGGGCAGTCGTCAAACGCTCTCTCAGAACACCAAAGGCATGCTCACAATCACCCGACCAAACAAAAGCAACATCCTTCCGCGTCAACCTGGTCATCGGCTCCGCAATACGGGAAAAGTCCTTAATGAAGCGCCGATAATATCCCGCCAAACCAAGGAAACTCCGAATCTCAGACGCAGACGACGGAACAGGCCATTCTCTGATGGCCCTGATCTTCTCGGGATCCACTAAAATACCATCTCCAGTCACCACATGCCCGAGAAAAGCAACTCTATCCAGCCAAAAATCGCACTTCGAAAATTTAGCATACAAATGATGCTTCCTCAAAATCTCCAATACCGTCCTCAAGTGCGAGGCATGCTCTTCCTCCGACTTCGAATAGATCAGAATGTCGTCAATAAAGATAACGACAAACTTATCCAAAAAGTCATAGAAAATCAGGTTCATAAGATTCATGAAAACTGCGGGTGCGTTAGTTACGCCGAAAGGCATAACCACAAACTCATAGTGTCCATACTTCGTCCTGAACGCTGTCTTCGGCACATCATCCTTCTTCACCTTCAGCTGATGGTAACCACTCCTCAAATCCTACTTAGAAAACACCCTCGATCCTCCCAGCTGATCAAAAATATCATCAATACGAGGCAACGGGTATTTGTTCTTAATGGTCACCGCATTCAACTCCCGATAGTCCACGCACATGCGACGCGAACCATCCTTCTTCTTCACCAGCAACACCGGTGCTCCCCACGGAGACACACTAGGGTTGATGTAACCCTTCTGCATAAGCTCATCTAACTGCTTCCGCAATTCCTCCAACTCTGCTGGCGCTATACGATATGGTGCCTTCAAAATGGGCTGCGCACCTGTAATAAGATCGATAGAAAACTCCAAAGCTCGATCAGACGGCAATCCAGACATCTCCTCGGGGAAAACGTCATCAAAATCTTGCACCACAGCTGGCCTTTCCAACTCCATCTGCATAGCCACAACCTCCACCGGTCTGGTCCGAAATCTGACCGGACCCAGCGAACTGCTACCTCGACTGAACTCAAACACCAGATGTCCAGTAATCTCGAACACCACCTTCTTCTTCTGACAGTCAATCATAGCATAGAAGCTCGCAAGCCAATCCATCCCAAGGACCGCATCGTAGTTGGTGATGTCGTGGACAATGAAATCAGCACAAAGCTCACGTCCACAAACCACCAACGGGCAAGAATCGCACCCACGATGCACCGAGACCACACCGTTCCCTGTGATGATATTCCAACTCTTAGGAAGAGAGGATGTCGACAAGGAATGCTTCTACACGAAGCTCCGGATCAAAATGCACATTGACGCACCTGAGTCAAAGAGGACTCGGGCAGGGAATATGCAAACCAAAACCACACCTAACAAACAGTCTAATCAATCAAATCTTACTCTAGCAACATTCATACACAAGCAACCAACATAATTTAGCAATCAACTAACTAAGGAAGAAACAACTAGATTGGAAGTTACCTGCAATGACCTCATCCATGGCCGAGATCTCCTCCTCAGTCATCAGAAAAGCCTGCCTCCTCGGCGGAACAGCCCGCCGAAAGGCATGCCCTTGTGGAACAAGGGGTACCCCACGACCAGCGGGCACCGGGGCTCTCTGTTGCAACGGCGGGGCAGCAATAGGTGTCCTCCAAGGTTGCTTCAACCTTGGGCACTCCCTGAGGGCATGGACAGGATCTCCACAGGCCATACATTGCCCCAAGAACCTCCTACACGATTCCTTGATGTGGCCCTCCTTGCCACAGAAATGGCAAACCTTCTGAACAGGCCCTCCCGGCCTCTTAAACTGAACAGGATGGTTCGGCCTGAATCCAGGTCTAACCACAGCTCTCGCCTGTTCCACAGGCCTCTTCCCAGCACCAACAATAGACCCCCTCCTCTGGTTCACGAGCAGCTCCTGCCTCTTGGCTGCTACTAGAACCTTCTGATAAGATTCCCGGTCAGAAGAGGTCACAAAACTCTGGAGCTCCGAAGAAAGTCCCTGTAGGAACCTCTGAGCTCTCTCCTCAGCGTCCTGCACCATCTTCGGTGTAAACCGACTCAGCCTCATGAACTCTTGGTGGTACTGGTCCACCGACGAGCTTCCTTGCTTCAGATCGATAAAACGCTGCAGCATCTCTTCCCTGGCATCTTTTGGGAAGAACTCACCATCAAATCTGGCCTTGAAGGTAGCCCAGACGATCGGCTCCACCAACATCTTCTCTTCAGCATCCCACCAATTTCTGGCGTTATCCCTCAGCTGGCGCTTCGCCAAGTCAACCCAACTAACTTCGTTGACCTTGGACATCTTCAGATTGTCCTCGATATTCCTCATCCACTCATCAGCAGCTAGTGGACCTTCGGTTCCATCAAAATATGCAGGACCCAGCTCTCTGAACTGCTTCGCCCCAGGCTCAGGGCAAGGGGCTTCCACCGCCCGAGCAGATCGAGCCACCGGAGCATTCTGTACCTGCAGAAGCACACCCTGCTAAACCTGCATCATCTGCATCATCATCCTCATCATCTCTCCGCTAGTGGTCTCCCGCTCAGGCTCCTCGCCATGAGGGGGCGCACCACTACCTCCACCACGGGTGATTCGTCTTCCTGCCATCTAGTGACACAGAAAGCGAGACAATTAGACTCATAGCTTAGGGCTCGGATGTCGAATTTATTTGTTGGACAATCTAATATTATTATCGTTATCCCGATAATTGCAGGTACAGAGTGACCTGCATGGGCCACCATTAAAACCTGTCACACCCTGCTTCCCTAAAATGGAGGCGAGACGTGAGAAGGTCCGCTCAAGCGTGGAGCTATGAAGCTGCACGCCTGATAAGCGTCAATTTAGTAAAAAGTAGGTCCCTGTAAACGCAAACGGAACAACAAAAATAATAATAATAAGATGAGACGGATATGAAATACCAATCCCAAAGTTTGTCCACAAAATATTCAACATCACAGAAAAAGCCACCAGGCTAAAAAGAAAGAGTCTAAAGGCCCAGAACAAGGACAAACAAAGCACAAACCTAACATAGTATCAAACTAGGTGCCACGCACCGACAACCTAAACAATCTAACAAAACCAGACATAGACACTAAGACTGATCTCCAGTGTCTACGAAGTCCTCGTCCAACACGGGCTCGAGCTCGGCGTCCGCAAACACCTCACCCTCAGCAAGTAACTCTGGCTCAGGGTCTAACATGTGTCACCCAAAAGAGAAAGGGGCACATGTCAGCAAGTCTGAAAGACTTGAGCAAGGAAACTGAAAGTAACTAACAACCTAGCACTTATAATATTAAGCAATGACATGGCAGTTAAGTATGATGCAACAGTTTAAAGCAAGATACAAGCACGCACGATGTAGCAAAAGCTACCAAATCACTAACTCACGAATCACTTATCACGATTATCACTTATGCACTAGAGATTTCGCCTGCTGGCCGGAGTGGTGGATCAGGCCAACTCGGGGCTCAGGCGGCGGCATATCTCTTACCCCACCCATATGTGTCGAGCGTTGGGGTTTCCAACTAACTGAGCTCGCTTCTGGATCACGAGCCAGGAAGTGTATTTGGCATAGAGGTGCACCTAGCCGGTATCCGAGCGTTGGGGTTTCCAACTACAGGGCTCGCTTCTGGAACACGAGCCATGAATATAATATTGTAGCGCGTGCTACGCAATCACAATGAATAATCACTATGCAATGACATGAGCAGATATTCGCGTACCGTTAATTGAAATTAAACGTGACATACAAGCATGATGAAGGTGACGGACCAAGCTTCGTTGTCAAGCTTGGTCAATGGCGTCCAGACGGCTATCCTTTCACCGTCTAGTCTCTTTTACGCTAAAGCAAGGTAATGGCCTAAGACATGGCCCAAATCAAGAGATGCAAGTTTCACTTGCCTGATACCGGGGTTGACGAGCAATGAAGATCGTCACACAAGCTAACTACGGAATAGATCGTTGTTATGGCAAAACAATTATTAGCACAATGATTCTAAATCGATTTCTTATTAGGATCCTAACTTTCTAATAATCCATTTTATTAGGGTTTCACAAATGTCAATGTGGGTTATGCTAAAACTAAAGGAATCGAGTATTACCGTGAAGAGGCGGAGGAGCGATGCCGAGCAACCACGGCAACGGAAGAACGATCCGGCTCAGATCTAGAAATGAGGGAAAAATCTGGAGAAATAGGTTTGGATGTGGATTTTGGGGGTTTGATTAAGGTTTGAGGAAGATGAGAGATGGGTTGTGACAAGGGAGGGTTTGGATGATGGAGGATGAGCTTGGAATGAAGGTTTGAGGATTTGGGGAAGATGGGGGCTCAATGGGGGAGAAACTAGGGTTTTAGGTCATGAGGAAGAAGAAGAAAATGTTTGGAGGGATATTTATAGAGTTTGGTGGCGGCTAGGGCAAAACTAGGGTTTCCTGTACTGTTTAGTCGTTCAAAGAGCAACCACTGACGGACTAGTTTGGGAACTAGTCGGTCGGTTGACCAACGCAGACCGACTAAGTGTAAACAGTAACCCAGACGAAAATTAGGATTTAGATTTAGTCGGTCAAAGAACAACTACTGACCGACTAGTTTGACATCTAGTCGGTCGATTAACGTTCTTAGACCGACTAAGAGTAAAAAGTAACTAGTGTCAAAAATAGTTAATGAGTTAGTCGGTTAAAGAAGCATTGCCGACCGACTAGTTTGCAACCTAGTCGGTCAACCAACGTTCTTAGACCGACTAACGATAAACAGTAACTCCTGAACATTTAACAAAGCCCACTAGTCGGTTCAAGAAGGTTTTCTGACCGACTGGATCGTCATCTAGTCGGTCGGGGCCCCTTCTTACACCGGCTAATGTGCACCAAAAGTTCCGAAATGGAGCACGAAGCTCTGGGATGGTTTCCTAAGTCTCCTAGGCTCATTCTAACTCTAAGATATAGACGTTATGAAGCCCGTCACGAATGACTTACTTCAAACACACCGACCGACGGAAGAATCTAGAGAATCACGACGAAACGAACGAAAATGAAGACCACGGAGACGGAAATGGAAATCACAAAGAAGGGAAAGCAACAATTAATATTATATATATAATAAAATCCATACATGAAAAACCAGTCGTTACAGTCTTACCGTTAGACCCTAATTCTGATCATTATCCTATCCACCGGCCATGTTGGCGAGAATCACATGATAGGGTGAAAACCGAAGTTCCGGGTTTCCCTTTATATTGTTTATCCCTTGCATTCTATTTCTGTGACAACCCATCTACCGATTCGGGCTAGCTCACCCACAGGGTGAATCTGGTCCTTTCTGACACAAGCACAACCACACCTCCTTGAGTTCGACCCCAAGCCACACTACAACACCGTGCGCTTGCGGTTACAAATATTTAAATCTCGCGCCCCCAATATCCAATTGCACACACTTGCATGCCACAAATGTGGGGGATGTTAAGCTTTATGGCGTCGTTGCTGGGGAGGCAACGTGCTTGTTATTTTAGGATCTCATGAACCCTTGAGTCTAGGTCACATCCTTATCTTGCGATAATTTGCGCATTCTTCTTTTTTATTTCTATTTTCTTATTCTTATTTTCTATTTTTATCTGTTTCTATCCCACTTTTGCTTCACGGGTGTTCGTTGCTTTTCATGCGCAGGAGTTCAAGGAGTGTCGACGACTTGATTCCTGTTGATCCCGAGATAAACACCACCCTAAGGCATCTGGCCGCAGAGAAGTGAAGAAGAGAAGAGCCTGAAGCTATGAGGGAGAATACTCCATCTCACAAGTCCCTGCTGGAGTACTCGATGCCATCCATCGAGTCCACCTCTGCCATCCGTCCTCCTGCTATTACGGTGCAAAGCTTCGAGCTTAAGCCGTCTTTGGTGACGTGGATCCAGCAGGATCAATTCTCTGGGGCACCCATGGAGAGCCCCATCGAACATTTGGACTCCTTCCTCGAGAAATGTGACACCTTCCGGATAAACGGTGTTACAGCTGAAGCTATCCGTCTGAAGTTATTCCCATTCTCTCTGCGGGATAAGGCCAAGCTATGGCTTAGGGGGAAGGACCCGAATATGTTCAACACTTGGGAGAAGCTTTCAAATGATTTTCTGACGAAGTTCTTTCCTCCGGGGAAGAACATGAAGCTGAGGAGTGAGATCTCCTGCTTCTCCCAAGCCAGCCACGAGTCCCTGCATGAAGCTTGGACAAGATTTAAAGAGATGCAGCGAAGATGCCCTCATCACGAGCTTCCCAAGTGGCAGATAATTAATCTGTTCTACAATGGATTGAGGGATGATTTAAAATCTTCAATGGACGCCGCGGCAGGGGGGTCCTTCATGTCCAGAAGTGAAGAAAATGCCGGGAACATATTAGAAAATATGGCATCGAACAATGAGCTGTGGTGTGACGAGAGAGCCACACCTAGATCTGGGGGCATCTACAAGGTCGAGGACGTCAACAAATTATCCAGCAAGTTTGACTCGCTGTCGACCCAGATATCCGCGCTAATGGTAGGAACCGGTGGAGCCGGGACACAACATATTGCGGTGGTAGAAACTGAAGTCATGGGAGACTTCGAGGGTGGTGACATCTCACCTCCGTTGGACCAAGCGAGCGCACTATTCTACAACCCTACTGGGAATGTGCCGTATCCACCACGGACTAGCTCCAACCCGGCCTACTCTCCAAACAACCGGAATCATCCCAACCTTAGCTACTGGACACCGTATCAGCCGCCGCCGCCTCAGCAGCAGCAACAACAGATATATCAGCCGGCTAGGCCTCAGCAACAGCAGTTCCAGCAGCAGCAGCAATTTCAACAGCAGCAGCTTCCACAACAGTATCAGCAGTACCCCCAAGGAACCAGCAGCCCATTCAGCAACAGCAGCAATATGGCCAGCAGAGTGCCATCTCTTCGGTTGAGTCCCTCTTGACTCAATACATTACCAACCAGGAGAAGATAAATTCGAAGCTGGAAATGGGGCAGAGGGCTCTCACGGACCAAGTGACCCAGATGGGGTTATAAGTGGCGAACCTTCAAAGGTCGCAAAATCTATTGCCGCCACAACCGGAAGTGAATCCGAGGGGAGCAAACCAGACTTTGGTACTCACGCACGAGCATGAGAATGTATCCACTATCATTTTGAGAAGCGGAACACAAATCCCCACAAGAGTGACCCCCAAGGAACCGGAAGCACCGTTGGTCGTAGAGCGACTGATTGAAAAATTGAATGACGACGGTGCTTCGTCGCCAAAGCCAACGACTCCGGAGGGAGTCCCTGAAGAGGAGAAAAAGAAAGACGGGAAGAGATCCTCAAAGTGTTCAAGCCCATTGTGCCTTTTCCACAACGGCAAGCCCAAGCCAAGATAGATGAAAAGTATGGCAAATTCTTTGCCATGGTTAAGGATCTGAGCTTGCAAATCCCCTTCCTTAAAGCTATCGAGACGATTCCATCCTACACAAAATTTTTGAAGGATTTGGTGACAATAGGGTCCAGAAAGGAGAAGGTCGTATTAACGGCGGAATGCAGCGCTCTCATTCAGAGAGCAAATCCGCCCAAGCTTAAAGACCCGGGGAGCTTCTCTATCCCTTGTGCGATCGGGGAGGTAAAGATCCATCGCGCGCTCATTGATCTTGGAGCGAGCGTCAGTTTAATGCCCCTGTCACTGTATAAGAGGATATGGATGGGCGACTTGGATGTTGGATCCTGACAAAACAAGGACGTTAGGATCGAATAATAAAGTCAAGACTTACGCTTGCGTACGCGGCACCGTAATCTCGGAACTTCGCCCTCGGATTCGCCACAACGGTCGATACTTCGTCACGGAGGATCGAAGCAGAGTTTCACCGCCTAAATCTCTAACTAGAAGAGGATTTTAATGGAAGGGAGAAGAAGAACATAAGATGCCTTATGCAAACTTATGGCATGGAAAGTATGGAATGAATGTCTTACCCTTGGGTCCTATTTATAGGCTTTAGGGGTGGTTATTGTAGGAAATAACCAATTATAAGCTTATTAGCCTATATTAGCACATTCATTTATCCTCTTCTTCATTCACTAATCAAGTGCCTTTATGCACTTATAAAGTGACTTTTACCACTTATCGAGTGGCTTTTTCCACTTATCGAGTGGTCCTTTTCACACGAGAAAAGGTTCCCTTCGTGCACGCTCTCGTGCACGCGACATATGAGGTCCGTATACCCTCATACATCCCCTCATGGGTGTATTCATGTCGTCCATATCCAACATCTCCCACTCACACTTGAGGGGATTGTAAGAAAACATCTTTTCCTTTATCTCTTCTGTTTGTCATACCGAGAAATATGCCGTGTGACCGTCATGCGCATAGAGTCCGCTGTTGTGCACTTGTTAGAGATACACAACACCCCTCGAGGTGCAAAGTTGAGTAGATCAACGCATGCTTTACCCTAGATTATTTCTTCACATTTCTTATACTTTACATTCAACAATTGAATCCCATCTGGATTACAATTGGCTGGCCAGCTTTTCTAACATGCCCCGCCGGACCGAATTAACCATAGTCCATAAGCAACATGCTAAGATACCAATCACCCAGTCAAATCTAAAGGAACCAATTAGAGTCCATAAGGGTAACGAGTTAAGACCCATGTGGTCGTTGGGTCTCACATAATAGTAAACACAATTACTATTCAAACCCAATGGTCAAAATGCATACGTAGTATGAATACGTATTATAACATCACTCCTTTCCCAGGGAGCGTATGTCTTAATGATGTTGTAAGGATGATAACCAGACACCAAAATGTTTGACTTTGAGTCCCTTTTACTACTCAAATAATCTTCTGGACTCACATCCCACATAAGACAGATATGGTTTCAAAATCCTCTTAGATCTTTTGAAAAACATCCATATGATGCAGATTCATACGACCATTTTGTTTAAGTCATGACTCTAAATCGTCCATCTAACGATTTTTACTTTAAACAGGTCTCATCTTTATTTTACCCGTCTGATAAAATAAAGGCGGTTGCTCATGTGAGAGAGCCAACCTTAATCTGTCCGACATACTAGAATTCAGCTGAGATTTCAAAAAAAATGTACACAAACATTTCTTAAGAAATTCATATGCAATGTTGAAAAGAACTTATTCTTTTATTAAATTTGATCATTTACAGACATGTGAATTTTACATTGGTACAACTCAGCTCTTACGCAATCCTTGGGATGATAAGTGTTTGTAAAACACATCTCTGGGGATCGCCTTCGTAAGCGGATCCGCTATCATCTCATGCATAGATATGTACCTTATGTCTACCTTCTTGGTCTTGTCATAGTCTTTTGCAAGTCTGCAGTTCCTTTAAGATACTGCATCATCCTCTTAACCGCTTTCCAGTGTTCTTGCCCTGGGTTGGATTGGTAACGACTTACCATTCCAACGGTGAAACAGATGTCCGGTCTTGTACGCATCATAGCGTACATAAGACTACCAACTGCACTGGAATATGGAAGTTTTTCCATAATTTTCTTTTTCTTTTGGTTCTTTGGACACGATTTCAGACATAAATTGTTGCACTTGCTTATAGGAGTATCAATGGACTTGCAGTCCTGCATATTAAAACGTTCTAAAACCTTCTTTATATAAGTCTCCTGTGAAAGAGAAAGAAGTTTCTTCGAACGATTCCTTGAAATCTTAACTCCAAGGATATATGCGGCTTCTCCCATGTCTTTCATCTCAAAAACTGATGAAAGCCAAGCCTTGATATCCATCACAAAGACCTTGTCATTTCCGGCTATTAAAATGTCATCTACATATAGAGACATAATAACGTACTTGCTCTTAATCCTCTTGATATATACGCAGTTGTCTTCATCAAGCATAGAAAAACCATTTGATAAGACAACTTCTTGAAATCGTATATACCATTGCCTCGAGAATTGTTTAAGACCATATATGGATTTACGAAGTTTACAAACCTTATGTTCGTTTCCTTCTTTTACAAACCCTGTTGGTTGTTCCATATAGATCTCCTCGTCCAATTCTCCATTGAGAAAGGAATTCTTTACATCCATCTGATGTAATTCGAGGTCTAAGCAAGCTACCATAGCCAGAATCAGGCGAATCGAGGTAAAACAGACAACCGGTGAGAAGGTCTCTTCGTAGTCTATCCCTTCCTGTTGCGTAAAACCTTTCACGACAAGGTGAGCTTTATATCTGTCTATAGAGCCATCAGCCTTATGCTTGATCTTGAGAACCCATTTGTTCCCAATAGCTCTACGTCCTCTGGGTAAGTCAACTAAGTCCCAGACTTGGTTAACTTTCATGGATTCCAACTCTTCCTTCATCGCTTCCATCCATTTGTCTTTAGCAGGGCATGATACGGCCTGTTTGAAAGTGGCAGGCTCGTCATCATCTTGTAGTAAAGTCATAAAGGTTTGCGGAAATTCATCCTCAAATCTTAGAGGAGCCAACCTTGTACGACTACTGCGTCTTATTTGAGATTCTTCAAGTCCTTATTGACTCGAATTTAGATCAATTCTAATATCACTCCCATTTGGAATGTCGTTAGAAATGCTCCCACTTGGATCATTATTCCCGTATGGAATAGGATTAGTGTCATTCGTATCATCCATTGGTGAAGTTTGAAACGTATTTTCGTCTTCACCAAGAATTCTCCCACTCGAATGAGGTAATCCTTCTTGATCATAAATCTCAAATAGAGATAAGTCCTGACTTATCTCGCCCTGTCTTGGAAACTCGTTTTCCAAGAAAGTGACATCCCTCGACTCAAATTCAATTAGACTTCCATTGTCTTCCTGACTAACAAAAACATAACCTTTGGAGTTTTCTGTGTATCGTATAAAGATACATTTCCTTCCCCTTGGCCCAAGTTTGCCATACTTATGGGAGGAAATATGTGCGTAGGATGCATATCCCCAAGGTTTTAAAATGTTTAAGTCAGGAGACTTTTGGTTCCACAACTCATAAGGAGTGGAGCTAACTGATTTCGAGGGTACGCGGTTCAAAATGAAAGTGGCCGTTAATAATGCATCACCCCAAAATGTGATTGGCAAATTATCTTGCGCCATCATTGAACGGACCATTTTCATTAAAGTCCTATTTCTCCTTTCAGCAACAACATTTTGTTGAGGAGTATAAGGCATAGTTACCTGATGTACTATGCCCTTTTCATCACAAAGTTCCTTAAAACTTGTTGATTGATATTCACCGCCCCTATCGGTTCGCAAGACCTTAATCTTGCGATCTAATTGATTCTCCACTAAACTCATATAGTTCTTAAAACAGGTTAATGCTTCACTTTTGTGGGATATCAAATAGATATGTCCGAATCGGGTGAAATCATCAATAAAAGTGATGAAATAGGACTTCTCACGTCTTGTCTTGACATTCATCGGACCACATATGTCCGAATGGATGAGCTGTAATGGAACCTCGGCCCTTGTGCCGGTTCCAAACGGCTTGCGACAAGATTTCCCCACAAGGCAATGTTCGCAGGTCGACATTTCAACCTTTGAAACATTGGATAGAAGGCCACATTTGGCAAGTCTATCCATACACATTGGTCTAATATGACCAAGCCTTGCTGCCAACAAATTATATCTGACTCATAAGTCGAAGAATTTGCGACAAGGAAATTTTCATTACTTAATGAAGAGTCATACATTGTATTTAATACAATAAATCCTTTAAATACTTACCCAGTACCATTTAAGGAATTATTACAACACAAGTCCACTTTACAATCATGAAAAAACCAGCTATACCCAAGACCCATTAACACGACCACAGATATTATATTCCTTCGAATATCTGGAGCGAAGAGAACATCATGAAGTAGGAAAGTGCGGCCGTTGTCCCAGACTAGCTTGCAAGTCCCAACGCCTTTCACTTCAACACGTGTGTTGTTTCCTACATAGATCCACTTCGTTCCTTGGGGTATCCGGTGATACTCCACGAAGGACCGTCTGTCCTTTGCTATGTGGTCAGTGGAACCTGAATCAATTATCCAAAATGGATTAGATTCCACAAGAAATATTGAACTAGAAACACATATGTAACTAGTATAATTACAAGTTACCTCGTCACCTCCACTCGTACACGAATGAGCATAGTGACCGAGCTTGTTGCACTTGAAGCACTTGATCTTCTTCAAGTCTTTCTTCTTGTGCCATTTCTTGTGCCCACCCTTATGTTTGGGTTTCTTGGTAGACTCAGGTTGCTTATTACGTTCATTAGTAGACTTCGAACGATCTTTATGTTTCTTTCCCCCGTGTGAGGAACTAGCAACCATGTGCACTTCTGCACTTGGCTTGGCAGCCACAAGCCGCTCTTCCTCTAACTCGAGGTGCTTAGAAACATCGCTGAAAGTCTTGATGCTCTCATTATGAGTGAGATCCATCTTCATTTGGTCCCACCCATTTGGTAGGGAACGTATGACTGCTTGGATTTGTTGCTCATCAGTGAGCACATGACCTGCATCCTTTAACTCTGAGATTAGATTCGACATATGTCGCAGATGTTTCCCCATGGAATGATCTGGACGTTTCTTGTATGAATCAAATCTTATAGTTAAAGAACGAAGTTTGGACACCGATGTGCCACCAAACTTCTCCTCAAGCTTGGACCATATGTCCATGGCTAAGTCATGCTCTCGGAAGATGCGCATTATGTCATCAGCCATACTGCTTAATAACGTAATGCGTGCTATCTTGTTCTTCCGAGACCAAGCATCAAAAGCTTCCTTGTCTCGTTTGTGTTGGGCCGTAGTGCCCAACTCGGGTTCAATCATTACGTTCTTTAGATTTTAGAGCACTTCTTGCTCCCTAAAATGTATTGTATTTTGATGGACCAAAGTTTGTAATTATCGCCGTTGAGTTTTTCACCTCTGTTTAACTCAGCGACGATATTCTTTGAAGCGGAAGACATTTTACTTTTAAAATGCTGCAAAAGACACAAAACCGAAGGTTTGATCAAAAACATTGCATTAAAAATTCTTTAAAATATAATTCCCACTTGAAACGATAATAGAATATACCATTTGGATAGTTCTAATTTCAACTCCTACTTGGAATGATATTTATAATTTGATAAGTTACTTTCGAAAAATATTGAAGATGTTACTCTAGAATCGGAAAGTTCACTACGTTTCCAATCACCATCTAGAGTAACTTTCAACATTTCCCCATCACTTTATCAAATAATAGTACTCTTATAGTACTTCGCAACGGAAAAGCGTTTTTGAAAACGTATTTTTCAAAAACATTTTGCAAACGTATTTCGCAGTATTTTTGAAAACGTATTTTTCAAATGCATTTTGCAAACGTATTTTGCAAGGCCTATACCCCATTATATGGTGTCATAGCCAAAATATTTTGACAATTCCCCGGCCATTGCCGGGGTCGTGCCGTGCCAAGGCCGAATTCATCTTCCTTCTGAAGTGAGAATTGCCATTGCAACTTGGCCAAAACCGGATCCCCCTTGGGAAAAATGCGATATTCCATTTTAGTACCCTTATGATACTAGTGAAATATACGGTAATCCCTTGCCATTTGCCAGGATAAGTCGTACTTGTACCAAGGACGGATCCACCCTTTGGGGATTTTTCTGCAAGCCATCGTCACCGGCTCCCGTATGGATCCAGGCGCTTCCCCCCCGTATAGGAGAATTTTGCCGCAGACGACTGTCGTTGGCCCCGTATGGGCTAGTCGGCAGGTGGACGGGGCCGAAACTACTGGCAATGCCTCTGGCTGAATTGGTCGACCAAAAATCCCGGATTGGTCGACCAATACCGACCAAGGATCTGGCACCCCTCCCGGCGGCCAGGGCCTCTGCCCTGGCCGAGGCTGGCCAAGGGCCGGCTAAGGGCCGGCCAAGGGCCGGCCAAGGGCCTTTGCCCTGGCCTGCCAGGGGCCTTGGCCCCTCGGCCAGGGCCTCTGCCCTGGCCGAGGCCGGCCATGGCCGGCCATGGCCCTGGCCCTGGCCTTTGCCAGGGCTGGCCATGGCCCCTGGCAGAGGCCAGGGCCGGCCAGGCTCTGCCCTGGCCTCTACCAGGGCATGGCCAGGCCCTGGCTTCCGGCCAGGGCCGGCCAGGCCCTGGCCTGGCCGCAGTCAGGGCTCTCTGGCCCTGGCCGAGGCCAGCCAGGGCCGGCCCTGGCCTGGCCGCGGCCAAGGCCCCACGGCCCTGGCCGTGGCCGGCCAGTGCCGGCCTGGCCGTGGCCGGCCATGGCCGGCCTTGGCCCTTTGGCTTTGGCCCATATGGCCATGGCCAGCCACCCCCTTGTATGGGGTTGCCGCACACACTTTCCCCCTCGGCGGGGTGGTTTTCGTTGTCATTTGGCCGTAGCCAACCCCCTCCGCATAGGGAGGGGGGATGCATTGCCTCCATAGCCCATTTGTCCATGGTGATCATGCACCAAAGTTCATCTTCTCCGATGGGGATAACTACCATCTTCTTCCTCGATGAAGCACCCGTTCGTCGATGAAGCACCCGTTCGTCGAGAAAGTAGTTATTCTCTAATGGCAGTGTGCCAAAAATGAAAAATAACATACTTTAAAGTTCGTAAACTACACGCTCCACATGAATAGAGTTCATATTCCCTATGAATGGAGACTCGACATCCATGAAGAGTGCGAGCTTGACGATATGAACGGTCGGTTTTTCCCGTCACGGAGAGTTCCTGCCATATCCGTAATGACAGAAGACCCTAACGTGAAAAGAACAACCGCTGCGTTCTCTCCGTCATGAAGCATTCCTACCATATCCATAATGGTAGGATACACATTCGTGAAAAAGACAACGCCTTTTTCATCGGTTCGACGGGGCGGCGGTTTGACCGGGGTGAACCCGTATGGCTCTGATACCAATGTTGGATCCTGACAAAACAAGCACATTAGGATCGAATAATAAAGTCGAGACTTACGCTTGCGTACGCGGCACCGTAATCTTGGAACTTTGCCCTTGGATTCGCCACAACGGTCGATACTTCGTCACGAAGGATCGAAGCAGAGTTTCACCGCCTAAATCTCTAACTAGAAGGGGATTTTAATGGAAGGGAGAAGAAGAACATAAGATGCCTTATGCAAACTTATGGCATGGAAAGTGTGGAATGAATGTCTTACCCTTGGGTCCTATTTATAGGCTTTAGGGGTGGTTATTGTAGGAAATAACCAATTATAAGCTTATTTGCCTATATTAGCACATTCATTTATCCTCTTCTTCATTCACTTATCAAGTGCCTTTATGCACTTATAAAGTGACTTTTTCCACTTATCGAGTGGCTTTTTCCACTTATCGAGTGGTCCTTTTCACAAGAGAAAAGGTTCCCTTCGTGCACGCTCTCGTGCACGCGACATCTGAGGTCCGTATACCCTCATACATCCCCTCATGGGTGTATTATGTCGTCCATATCCAACATTGGAGCCCATCGGTATGACCTTACAGCTTGCAGACCGATCGGTCAAATATCCGGTGGGTGTTGTAGATGACCTACCTGTCAACGTAAGTGGGTTGCATGTGCCAGTGGACTTCGTCGTCATGGACATGCCTGAAGACGAGCACACCCCCATCATCCTTGGACGGCCTTTCATGGCCAATGCTGACGTATTAATAGATGTGAAGAATGGGAAGCTTTCCCTTAACGTCGGCAACGAAAAAGTCGAGTTTGACTTAGGGTTGTCAATGAAGCACCTCAATCCCCCGGATGATCCAGGATGCAATATGCTGGAGTTAGAAGAAGAGAGAGTTGTGGAAGCAAGCGCCTGGGAGATTCTTTCAAGAAATCCCCCCGATAGCCTTGTGGACTTATAAGAACCAGTCGGCCTGAAGGAAGGTGATGTTTCTGGGAAAGCGGATGCGGCATATACGGCCCCTCCCGGATTTCAAAAAACTCCTCCTACGAGGAGAAAAGGCAAAGAGCCCATGGGGCTCACCGGAGATGAGGTCCGGATCTTGAAACAAGTGGCAGTAGACGCCAATATAAGAGAAAAGCCTCCGGATACCGTCAATGGAGGGAGGGTCGTCGAGCAAGTTTTCTTGTCACCGCCGACGACACCAAAAGCCACCAACTCCGGATCTGAGACGATGCCGATCTTAGGGCATCACCCCCGTCTGCCTTGAATATCATCTACGAGCGTCGAGCAAACGACGTTAAACAAAAGCGCTTCATGGGAGGAAACCCATGCTCTGAACTTTTATCTTCGTTTTAAGGATTTTTTTATCTTTCTTTTTTCTATTTTAATAATTAAATCCAACCGTGGGATCATCCGTCGAGAAACTTAGGCCATTCGTGAATTTTTGCAGGAAACAAGCCCTCACCTGATCGGGTGATTACTCAATCGATCGGGTGAGACGTATCAGACAATGGCCGTATCTGAGCTCCAACGAACCGGTCGAGTGAAGCAAGCTGAGACCGGGTGGCAGACCGTGTGAGCTGTGAAGAAGTCTCGGGAATTTTTGGATTTTATCAACTGATCAGGTGATGAGAAGTGATGTCATGTGACAGACCGGGTGAGCTGCAGTATACTCTCGGGAAAATCTGTGGAGCGGCCAACCGATCGGGTGAGTTATCACCGAGCGGTTCACCTGTAGCACCTTTTCAGCTAAAATTTCGACCCAAAAGTCAACCGATCAGGTGAAAACTCACCCGATCGGTTCGACTTAAACCCTATATAAACCCAGCGCCCCACCCGTTCATCTTCTCCCGCCCGATCTCGATTCCCAGTCGCCGTTTCGACTTCTCCTACCTCCAAACGGCCGTGAATCCCTCTCCCACGACTTCCACCCCCCTCAAGCCACGATCTCCACTCCCTCCTTCCATCCCTCCTTCAATCTCTCTCTCTCTCTCTCTCTCTCTCTCTCTCTCTCTCTCTCTCTCTCCCCCCCCCCATTTCACTCATTCCAAGCCCTAATTTTCGCAACCCCCCCATTCCCGAAATTTTGCTAAAAAGAAACGCCGTGGCTCCACACTCCTTCCCATTTCACCGTGTTGGGTCATCTACGAGCAAGGATCTTTATCTCGACTGGGTAACTTCGCTCCTTAGCTCTATTTTCAGTTTACTCTAGTATTATAATTATGTGCTCGTTAGTTGTTGCTGTGTGCATTGATCGTGTTTTGCACTCATATTTACGCATTCACTCACACACACACACCCACATGGCCCGGGACCAAGATAAGGGTAAGGGTATCATGCGAGAGGAGGGGTCGTCTCGCAAGAGACGCAAGACCACATGTCCATCACACTCACGTCCTCCTCCCGCACAGCCTGCACAGCCCCAACCCCAACCCCAACCTATCGTCCCAGTTGAGGACCCACTGATGGGCCTGCATGGCTACTGCTTTAGGAACCAAGAGCACAAGGATTTCTTTCTTAGACTTGATGCTCGGGGGCATCTATCGACAAAATTTGCCCACACCCAATCACTTATCGATCTCGGTGTATTCACCGAGGCCGAGACCTTCTTCACAAATTTAGGTTGGTTGGCTTTCCTAAATGCCTCCGCAGTGTCCTACCCCTCCCTCACCCTCAAATTTTTATCCACACTTGTCTGTGAGTCGGGGTCGATCGTTATATTTCGGGTCCGTAACAGAACCATTCACACCCACCTCGATACCATCAATAACATCTTTGGTTTCCCCATCCTTAGAAACGACGCTATCCGACCCTATGGGTATCCCCCTGAATTTGACGTTGATCAGTTTTGGTTCCGCCTCACCCTACACGATCCGTATCCCCGAGGTAAGGCCAAGGCCTCCTCCATTATTCACCCCATCTTCCGTCTGGCCCACCGAATCATATGTTGCACGTTTTTCCCCAGGGATGAGTCAGGCACCGTGACCATCACTGATCTTTTCATTCTGTGGGCCATGACCTTTCCCTTTGTCCGCAGAGATGACGGGATTTCTTTCAGGGTCCCTACCGTTCCCGTCCATGTCGGTGCTTGGCTTTTCTCCAAACTTCTTGAAATTAGCCGTACCAGCAATGGCAAGCTTTGTTGTGGGGGCCTTATCACGATCATAGCTATGGCTCCCCAGTTCAACATTATCATCCCCAGAGATCTTCCCACTACCGCAGGACCCTCATGTCTAGATCTAGATGTCCTGCGGCATATTCACATGATTAAGCCCCGCCCTGATGGCCGCTTCACCTTCCATTACGGGCACCCCCCAGCTCCATATACCATTCTGCCCAACCCTGCTCACATGACCATCCATTTTGTGGCAGATTGAAGTTTTCCCCTGGATCCTGAGTTTCTTGGGGGGTTGCGCCTTCCATTCATCCCAGGTACACCTAGACCACCTTCCCATGCCTCCCACTTAGGCGAGCAGGATATTCATGCGTCCCGAGGAGACTCCGGGGTTGGTCCTAGTCATGTCATCCCATCTTCTATCCCGATCACCACTGTCGCCACCTCTCCGGTCCGCACTACCTCCTCCTCCTCCTTTCACCGAGCCACTTCCGCTCGTCTCGCTCTCGAGACTGAGTTAGCTGTGTTGTGTGCTGCCGCTTCTTCCTCCACCTACTCGGTCCCATCCTCTTCCATCTTCACTCACCCATGTTTCCTCGCACTTGAGAGGAACGTGGCCGCCATCCTCCGCCTTCTCACTCACGTCCATGGACCTCCTCCTCCCACACCACACCCCTCACCCCCACCTTCACCCCCTCGACGATCTTCTCCTCCCCCATCACATTCTTCACCTCCACCATCACCCCTAGGCGACCATCCCCTCCTATCACTACTTCCATCCCCACTACCTCATGCACTCCCATCGTTTCCATTCCCTCCACTGTCGCCCCCAGAGCTCCACTACCCTCCACTTTCGTCACTCCATACGTGCGCCGCAGGAAATTGCCGGTGCGATCACACTCACTTTCCCTACCATCATCTACTACCACCGTCTCTACCACCGTATCTATTCCATCTACCACCGCTTTGGTCGTCATACCCACACCACCCCACACTACCTCTGACACTGCACCCATCGTCCACACCACCATCACACCCATCCCTCCATCCCTTTCTCCTCTCCTTTGCACACCAGTCACCTCACCCATCCACTCCCCCACTTCTTCGACCGAGGAGGACGAGGATGATTCCTCTCCTGCTTTTTGATTTCATTTTGTTTTCTGACTTCCCCTAGCATATCTCTGCATTTTCATAATCACATCATATCACTAGCATTGTCATGTCCAGCTTGGGGGAAGTCATTTTTTCTGTGTGTGTCGTGTGATTTCTTCTTTGAGTGCTTGTTATATATGTTGTGTCGTGTGATGTTTTCTTTGTGTGCTTGTTATTTTTTGTTTATATGTCGTGTTGTGTGATCTTTATTTTTATTCTTATTTTCAGTTTCGTTTGTGTGTTTTTCTTGTTTTTCATGTCTTTTTGTGTTGGTGCGTATTCCCCCCCATTTTCATTGCCCTCCCGTATTTACTCTTATTGCATTGAGGGCAATACAAGTTTCAGCTTGGGGGGGTCGCACTTCGTGTGTCATTTGTGTCTTTTTCTTCATTTTGATTCGTTTTCATCGAGTTTTTAATTTTTCTTTTCTTCTTTTTATCTCTTTCTCCTAGAGATGAACCCTATGATGAATTGCCACAAAAATCACATACACACCTAGCATGGCTTCGATAATCACATTCACTAACCCTAGGAAGCCGAGTCCTCTTGCATTTCATGCGTCGTGGGTCCACTTGCTTTTAAGTGAGTCGTGTGTCGTGCTCAGCTGTTTGGTGTGCTTCTACTTTGTGATTGTGTTTCATATGCCTGTCCAGGAATGACCCCTAGATTATCATGCTTCGATTTGAATATGCGGTATTTACCTCTCTTATCTGCTTTTGTGTGCATGAAAATATATATATCGTATGCTTCATTTCGCATGTGTCGGGATTCCTCAGTTAGGACTAGGATAACCCATTTTAGCCTATGCTCTGATTAATGAAATATTTCCCTTGCCCAAGTGTTTAGAATCCGATTTATTTTTTATTTTACTTGGTGTAAATCCCATCGTCGTGTACCGTTCTCCCACTTGGGAGAGTACACATGTATATATCCCAAAATCCAAAAATCCAAAAAAAGAGAGAAAAGAAAAACCCAAAAAGAACAGAAAAGAGAAAAAGAAAAAAAAAACATATGTATAGCCAAAAATTCAAAAAACAATACATATATCCAAAACCCAAAAAAAAAATGTGTGTGAATATTTTCCTACCTATTGAGAATAAAGGGAAGGCGAGAATTTGCACCGAGTGTTCTACTTCACATCATCTTAACCCCCATCGCTTTCGAAAACACTTGGAATAGGGAATTTCTAGCTATTATCTAGGCGATAGTGTGGTGATGTCTGATTCCCTAGCTGTGGAGTCCCTGACACATGATGCGTTTCTATTCTCATACTCTTCTCATGCATGCTTGAGCTATATATTCACCGCTTATTTCGAATCGAATCAATACTTGGGTCTTTTCCTGGATTTGTGTATATGGAGCTTATAGCATAACGTAGATAGAGACACCGTCTGCTAGCACACGACCACACTCACTCGCGCTTCACCGCGTGGGCCCACGACACTTGTCTGGACTTGTATTCCTTGGTTTAGTGATGTGATTTGGTGTTTGCTTGCTTGGTATGTCGTTTTTTATTTTGTTGGCCCTGACGAGCGAGTTAGGATTTAGAGTTCTCTTTTTTCTCTCTTTCTCTCTATTTTCTCCCTCCAAGCTCCTACTCTCACTCGTCTTCCTCGAGGACGAGGAAGGGTTCAGCTTGGGGGATTTTGACGTGCGTTTATATTTCATATATTTACGCACGTCTCCTTTTGTGTTTTTCCGTTATTCTCTGCCATCTCGTACTCATTTTCTCGTGTTTTCTTGTTTTCTTTCACTTTTCTGTGTTTTTGTATGTTTGCAGGAGTTTGACAGTATAGGGGACACATAGCAAAGATATCATAAGTTCCCGGAGCAACGGGAGGAGTCACGCGTGATTCAGGTGGTCAAACGACAAAGATCTCCATCTTTCGGCCCCCCACCCAATCGGTTGGATACGCCAACCGATCAGGTGATGCACGCGTGCATCACCCGGACAGTTGCTGAAGTGACGAGAGTGTCAACCGACCGGGTCGGAGACCGGTTCAGCCCGACTGTTCTCTCTGGAAAATTGGAGCTGAAACTCAACCGATCGGGTGATCTTCACCCGATCGGTTCACCTGTAGCCATTTCCTCAAAGAGATGACCTGGAGAGCTCACCCGACCGCCAGTAAACCGTGCCAAAACTTCCGCAGTTACTGTCTTTTGGGCGACGATTCCAACCGATCGGTTGATTTATCAACCGATCGGTTCACCCAACGACGCCAAGATCCAAATGGCTAGAAGCTCCCGCCAACATTAATACCACCGCATTTCTATTGCCCGATGATGTTTTTAACAGTCGATTTTCATTTAGATTGCTTTTTAGCAAATATGTGTGAGTAGTTCCCAAATCTGGGATTTTGGTGAAAACTCCTTCGTGGGTTCTCCCTAATGCGTCCATAGGATTAGGAAATCGATAGGGATTAGGAATCTATCGGTTACGCGGGGTGTTTTATTGTCATCGGCGGGAAAAAGACTGCCTTTGACCGTTGGGCCAAGGGGGAATAAACTTGTCGGTTGACTCCCTAGCCATAGCTCACGCCCTTAGCGTAGACATCGAATCCTAGCGTGCGGGAGCGACAGGATGAGATGTTGGGAGTTATCATTGCGAGCTTAGTGCTCCCGAAGTCTGTCAGTGTTAATGGACATGGGAATGCCCACTGACCGAACCCGGGTAGTCCAGCGTATCATCCTGGGCACCGACCGGAATATCGGGCCCATGGGACGCTGGTATCACTCTTAGAGGCAACGTCTCTGTAACGGTAGCTTTCCGACCTTATGGATTTTTTACGTGCACGAGCTTTATCGTGCACATATTTATTAGGCTCTTTCTGGATTCCGGTATATATGGTGTGATATGCTGTTTTGATTGTATGGGAGTGTAGAAATTTATAGAAATTTTTGGGAACGTCATTTCACGGCTCGTTTTCTCGCAAAACGGCTTGGAATGGAAGGGGCGTTTTAGTCTTTTACCTTAAAACTCAGTTCCCGATTTTTACATTAATTCTTGGTAGGCGTAACGCACGATCAGACCCTGTAGCCCCGTGTGTCTCCTTTCCACGATCGTCCCGGCATTTTCAGTTTATTTTTCGGACGCTCGTAGTGATAGTTATCCTCTAATTAAATCCCAATCGTTGATTTACCTTAACAAATTTGAATTTCAAATTGATGATCAGTTTTAATTAGACCCTAATTTATCTCATACGTATCAATGGGGGTTAATATTCTGTTTTCTAGTTGTACCCATCTTTCCTCCAGTTTGCACTCCCCCTATCTCTCTCTCCCCCCACAATAATAGAAAAAAACTATAACTATCTATCAAATAAATCATATTATAAGTTAAACCAACCCTATTCACGTGAAGGCACACACAACCCTAGGCTGAGTTTTCTCAGCCGCCATCGAACACAACCCTTCCCCGTGTTAACTCTCCCCATCACAACTCTCTATCTCCCTCACTTAACCCTCACCGTCGGCAAACCCTTCCTCGCTGCCACCCCGATAGCCGTCTGACCCTCACCGCCGGCAGCTTTCCGTCACCGACCACCGGCAGTTTTCTCTGTCGCGCAAACGACAGCACAGCAGCAGCGGCTGCTGCAGCTGTCTTCCGGCGTCGCTCCGCCGTCAGGAGGCCACCGACGCCTCCCTCCGACCGCCTGCGAGACCCCCGACGCCTCCTTCGACCGCCCTCGACCGCCAGCTACTCCCACAGCCACCCCATCGCTGGCAGAGACCCCGACCAGTGGCCTCTTCTCGCTGCAGCAATGGCAACAAATCGCAGCCCGCGCCGCTGCCGTTTTCTGACGCCACACCGTCGCAGAGCAGCCCCACGGCCCCCAAGTTGCCGTCGACCGCCTACACTTTGCCTCCGAGCCACGTAACAACGAAGAGGGAGTGTTAATACTGTGAGTTCATGCACCATTAGAGCTCTTGTGCAGTGCCCTAGGAGGATAATGTCAACTCTTGTATTATAATGGTATTAGCTCAAGTATTTGGTGTTAGCAGTAATGATAATAATAGTACGTTGGCTTAATGTTAAGATTAATTGTAGCAACATTACTATTTTAAATATTAGTTAGTAACATATGTTTTAGTTAATGGCATTGTATATTATAATGTAGTTTTTCTTAAATGAGTTAATATATAAAACTTGGTTTTTCTTTAGCCACTTATATAAGAACATCCCCCCTTTTTATTGTTAGGATTAATAGAGTAGTTCACACGATAGACTTTAATTAGTTAATTTGTCTTAACTGATATTGGGACCGAATGACGCAGATAGATTCCACGCTACCGCAGACGGGTAACTGAAACCGCGACAGGATCCGTAACCGTTTCCAGATCCGACGCCAGATATACTAGTGATCATCATTCAGGTTGGTTCCCCTAACTCGTAGCGAACCCACACCGTAGATCAATCAAACCCTAAACTAAAATTGGGCAATTCGAACTAAATTTATTTTCAGCTTCTGTAAAATGATTGCCCACCGTAGGAAGATCGACAATCGGACAACTTTTCTGTGCATATAGGGTAGACGTCGATCTAGACTGAACAAAAACATCAAAACGTGACTTTTGACTGTTAGGGTAGTCCCGTCAATTTAGAAACAAACCCTAATAGGATTTGTTGAAAACGTGACCTGACACCGTCACCGTGACCCTGTTTCAGACGGACTACCGCCGACGCGACGATTGGACGGGACGCTCCGGACGGACGACACACTCGCCACCGCAGGCAAGTGTACTCACTTGCACTTTTGGCCGTGCCTAGGCCTTAAACTATTAGAACTATTAAACTATGAACAAAGAGGACCGGACGTGAAATGATAGCGTCCGGGACGCCCCTTGACGGCTTAGACTTGACGACGAAGTCTAAGCTCGACAACAACAACAACTTTTGACACCGTAGGGTTATCTTGTGTGTGCATGCGTGGACCCCCTAGAAGAACCATTCCTGCCATATCACATCGTGTCTTGTTTTGCACAGCTTGCGGGCAATAGGACACTCTCCGAGTGATCCCTTGTACTGATACATAGCTTGCGGGCAATAGGGCACTCTCCGAGTGATCCCTTGAACTGATACACAGCTTGCGGGAAATAGGGCACTCTCCGAGTGATCCCTTGAACTGATACATAGCTTGCGGGTAATAGGGCACTCTCCGAGTGATCCCTTGTACTGATACACAGCTTGCGGGCAATAGGGCACTCTCCGAGGGATCCCTTGTACTGATACACAGCTTGCAGGCAATAGGGCACTCACCAAGCTAGAGTGAGTGATCCCTTGTACGGATTTGTCTTGTGCACTTGGGTTGGGGTAGGGTTGAGCATGCGCACAGTAAGAGGGTCTGATCCCCCTCAAACTGTAAGGCGTGAACCCTTCGAGTCACACATGTCTCGTTTTGTCTTGTCCTGTCCTGTCTTGCTCGTCTTGTCACGTCTTGTCACGACCCGTTTAGGCTAGTCCCGTAGTCGGTAGCACACGCTACGACTACTGCTTGCTACGCTTTACTTTTCTGCTGCGTTTGCTTCCGTTTGATACTCTGTTATAACCCCAGCATGCTAATCAACCAGTAAACTGTTGTTTAATAGTTCGGTACACTTGCAGTGGAGTCTGACCCTTTTTGTAGACTTTACCTGACGTACAGTTCCTTTCTTTTGGGTGCTGTACGTCAGGTGTGGAGCCAGAGTACGTTGACGAGGCAGAGCTACCAGAGGACGTAGAGCCGGAGGACGTCGATCCAGAGTACGTGCCCGAGGAGGATTAGAGCTAGAGGTCCTCACGTTGCTGTTCCAGACTTCTCACAGCTGATTAGTTGGGTGTGTAGCACCATCTACTTTCTGTCTAGGTTGGGTGCTTACACCGGTAGTTACTCTTAAGTTGTTGTAGCCGTGTCAGGCTTTTGTTAGACTCTCAGTACTTTGGATGAATATTTTGGAATAAAATGAATGTTTCCTTTTTAGTACTTTTATTGTTCCGTACTAACCTGCAGGGACCTGTTCCTTCGTCTTGGAGTACCACACAGACACTTATTGGGTCCGAGCTTCACAGCTCCGGCCTAAGCGGGCCTTGTCATGCTTCGCCTTTGTCGTTTTGGGAAGTGGGGCATGACAGTCTCACCATTAGACCCTAATTCCGATCGTTATCCTATCCGTCGGCTGTGTTGGCGAGAATCACACGATAAGGTGGAAACCGAAGTCCCGGGTTTCCCTTTATATTGTTTATCCCTTGCATTCTATTTCTGTGACAACCCATCTACCGATTCGGGCTAGCTCACCCATGGGGTGAATCTGGTCCTTTCTGACACACGTACAACCACGCCTCCCTGAGTTCAACCCCCAAGCAACACTACAACACCGTGCGCTTGCAATTACAAATATTTAAATCGCACGCCCCCAATATCCAATTGCACACACTTGCATGCCACAAACGTGGGGGACATCAAACATCAACCAGTCGAGTATTGGCATGGCGCCATTTGCCGCGCTATACGGAAAGAAATGTCGATCGCCACTGAGCTGGGATGACATTGGAGACAGGGAGCTGTTAGGACCAGAGATGATCGTGGATGCAGTGGATGTTGTGAGGAACATCCGGGAGAGGCTGAGGATCGCGCAGGACCGTTTCAAGTATTGGGCTGATGCTAAACAACGACCGTTGGAGTTTTATCTAGGAGATCACATCTTTCTGAAGATTTCTCCGAACCGCAGAGTTATCCGATTTGGAAAGAGAGGCAAGCTGAGTCCGAGGTACATCGGGCCTTTTGATGTCCTGGAGAGAGTTGCAGCGGTGGCTTATCGCTTGGTGTTGCCGCTGTCACTGGAGGGAGTTCACGACGTATTTCACGTATCTCAGTTACGTCGATACGTCAGTGATCCGTCTCATGCTGTAGATTTCTCGGAGATCACGGTTCGTCTGGATCTTACCTATGATCAGCAACCAGTGGAGATTCTGGATCGACGGCAGAAGCAGCTGAGGAATAAAACCGTCGACTTGGTTAGATTGTAGTGGCATCATGATTCCCCTGGGGAGTCCACCTGGGAGCGTGAGGATGATATGAGAGAACGCTTCCCACACTTGTTTTTGAGCAGTGATTGATGCTGATTCTGAGGGCGGAATCATTAATAAGGTGGGTAGGATGTCACAGTTTGTTTTAGATCGTACGCTTTTCGTGCACGTAGTCTTGTTTGTGCACGTATTTATTTTAGACCCTTCTTGTATCCGAACCCGATAGTGTGATATGCCGTTGTGACTCTCTCGAAGAGTATTAAATTGTGGAATTATTTTGGAACGTCATTTCATGGATCGTTCTCCCTCGATTTGACTTTGTTTGTTGAGGCGTCGCGATTTTTACTTTTGTCATGAGGCCTTTTTATTTTTAGTTTTGTTTCTCGTCGTCGAACTTGTGATCCGTCTTCTTAGTTTTGTTTCTGTCGTCGTCACGGTCGCCCCAGTATTTATCTCATAATTTTCGGGCTCCGTTTGACCCACTTTCACATTTTTGCCACAGTTTAAATATTGGATTAACCCTAAGTATCATATGGTTTTTATTCCCCTAATAATTAGTTAATAATAATATTCATCCAAATGTTGACTTAGCCCACTTTTTCCCCACATGGCTGCATATACCTAGGGCGAGAGAGAGGGTGTGAGATCTTGGGTTTTTAATAATATATAATAACAATTTTTTTAACCTAAAACAACCCAAGTCCTACTCTAACCTAGCCATAGACCCCTCATCCCACGTGATGCCCTTGTTCCCTCTATTTAATAGACCTTGGGGTTATTATTTTTTTAAACCCTAGCCTTTTCATCTCCCAGCCAAAACGCAGCCTCCCCCTCCTATCATTTTCGCACGTATCGGCTCTCCCCTAGCGCCACGCCCGACTTCGTTCTCCGGCCAAACCCCTCACTGTCCACCCTCGCCCAGACCCTCGCGGCTCCGCCCCCATGCCACCTAGCTTCACCGTGGGCACCGGTGCTCCACAGCAGCACGCAGCAGCCGCCGCCGTTGCAGCCTCTCTGGCGTGTCGTCGACCCCCCTTGAGCCCCCTGCCGCCGACGGCAGCCCTGCAGGCTGTCCAAGCTTTGAAACAATGAGTTCTCACTGTTTCACGTTCGTACGACGTCTCGAAGCGTCGTTGCGCTCCTTGTTGCTCTCTCGCGGTTGGATCATTCCGGTAGTCCCCTACCTCGCCTAGAGGTGTTCCTCGACGTCACGATCAGCCCATACGATGCTCAACATCATAGTCTTCGTGTGCATCGACCCCTATGTTCTCGTTCGTTGTTATGGCTTCCCGTGAGCCATAGATCTTCAACCGTACACCTTGCTTGTTGATTTGGACTCTCCTTGCTGATCTCCTCACTGTTCATGGATTGGCGATCATGGATCATATTTTGGATCTGAATTAGGAGCGCTTTCTATATTCCAACCCCTGACGTTGCTACCTGACGTCAGTGTATCTCTTGCATCGTGCAAGGGTACATTTCTGATCTCTTAGGACCCCCAACCAATACATGTTAATCAAGATTAAAATCAGTATTTTAATTGTTTAGTAAATCACTAATGAAGATAATCTAAATTGGGACTGTAGGTTGGTGAATCCGAGCACATATGTAGATTGGACTGATTGAACGGTGTTTCCAGAACAGCTGATTGCAGGCAAGTGAAACTTGCCAACTTGTGTTTAGGCCATGTTTTAGGCCATCCCTCGTTTTTAGCGTAAACGAGACTAGGCGACGAAATGATAGTCGCCTAAACGCAATTTCAAGATCTAGCTTGACAACGAAGCTAGATCCGACATCCTGCCATGTCATTCATACATTTTGCCTGTCACGTTTATTTTCTATATCTATACGCACTTTATTTATACTCCTGCCATGTCATTCATACATTTTGCCTGTCACGTTTATTTTCTATATCTGTACGCACTTTATTTGTACTCCTGCCATGTCATTCATACATTTTACCTGTCACGTTTATTTTCTATATCTGTACGCACTTAATTTGTACTCTTTCCATGCCATGCATCCTAAACATGTCATTCCATGCTTGAATGTTTGCGTTCGTAGCACACACTACTTGTATTTCCTTGTTAAGGCTAGGCACATGCGTTGCAGGCACAATCCTATGCCAAATACACTTCCTGGCTCGTGAACCAGAAACGGGCTACGTGTGTTGGTCAAAAGCCAATGCCTGATTACACGTGGAGGGGTAGGGTTAAGCGATCACTTGAGCGTAGGAGTTGGCCCGTACAGCTGCTCCAGCCAAAGGGCGTTAAACTCTGTGCACGACGTGCTTACTTGTCTTGTAAATCTATGTGAATGTTTTAGTAGCTTTGCTACCCTTGCCTTGTCATACTTGTTGCACTTCTTACTTATTGCATCCATGCCTTAAACTGCCATGTCATCGCATATGTTAGAACTGCTAGGCTGTTTTCCCTTTCTTTTAGTTTCCTTATACAAAGTCTCTTGTAGACTTTACTGACATGCGCCCTCGTCTCTTTTGGGTGTCACATGTTAGTTGCTAAGCCAGAGCCCGTTGCTGAGAACGAGGTGTTTGCTGACGCTGAGCTTGAGTCCACTGTTGACATGGAGTTCGAGGACACCGGTGACCAGTCGCAGAGACTTCTTTCTGAGTTGTTTTCTGCTTAGTTCTTGTTAGGTTGTTGGTGCATAGCGCCTTTTCCTTTTCTGTACGTTTTTTTCTGTTGGCCATGCTTAGGGCCTTTTTAGACTCTTTTAAGCCTGGTGGCTTTTCTGCGATGTTGAACCTTATTTGTGGACATTCTGAGATTGGAATAACATTATTTATCTCTCTTCTTTTATTATTACTTTTGTTCTGTATCGTAATTACAAGGACCTTTACTTGGTTATACCAGACGCTTTACAGACTGTAGCCTCACAGCTTCAAGTCTGAGCGGAGTTTTCACGCCTCGCCTTACGTTTTTGGGAAGCGGGTCATGACAGGTGCAGAAGAGCAATGTGAGATACGATCAAATATTATTCTACTCAACCCACACAATAAGATTTTCATTCCTTTAGCATTTATAGTACACACATTTTCATCATTTAAATTCAGATTACTTTCAGGCATAGAATATCTGTTATCAATAATGTACCAAGTATCTTCATCCTAGCCTTCCAGTATATATAATCATGGCCACTAAAAAGAGGAGGACGATCAATAGGCATGCCATGGGGAAAGACTAACTTTGGGGTTTTCATTATAGCTAGACTAGACTAGATCCTCTAACATGCTCTGATACCACTTGTTGGATCTGGATCCTAGCCTAGGGGGCGAATATGCTTACAAAAATATTCTCGTGCAACCCACGAGAAAACACATGCAGTTAAAAACACAACCAGAGTAAATAAGAGACAATCACAAAGTACGCACAGATTTACCCGGGTTCGGTCGCATCAACGACCTACGTCCAGCCCCAAGCAAATAATAGCATTAATTTGTTCCTTTTGTACACCTACAATGGGGTCCTAGCTTCAACTTCCCACCTAGACTGTACCACACTCAACAAAGTGCAGAACCCTATTGATGTGTTCATATTTTACATCATTTTCATATCATATTTCCATCGTATTGCTTGTCATCCCCGCGTCCAAATCCCACTTTTTACTGCGATTTTGGTATTTCTGACGATATTTCGAGTTTCGTAGTATATTTTGAGTTTTCAGGGATTTTGGAGCGATTTGGACCCCCGCCTGGATTTGGACGCATCCGACGTGCTCACGAGCTTGTTGGTAGGGCTCTGGAGGAGTTCGCCACATTCTCGAAGCTGTTGGAGGAGAGAAGGAGGAGAAGAAGGAGAAAGAGAGCAGACAGAGAGAGAGGCAGCAGCAGCACAGAGCTTTCCCAGAAAATGCTCGGCCCGAGAAGCTTGCTGCTCGGGTCGAACCATGAAATGTTGGAGGAGCTGCAGATACGGCTGACTCGGGCCGAGCAACGCATCTACTCGGCCAGGTAGCACGCCCCGAGTAGTACCCGAGCACACCCCGAGCAGCCGACAGAGTCATCCATTCTGAGCCCGAGCAGCATGCGACCCAGGCCGAACCACTGGCCGAGCAGCTCCGACTCGGGCCGAGTCACCTACTCGGCCGACACTTCCTGGGGCATTTTTGGAAGATTTTTGAACGTGCGATGTGCACAATTCTGGGCAGCTAAAGCTCGTGACTGCGGGCTCGGCGTAAGAGGATGCTATTCTGAGTTTTGTTTTTTTGGAAAATTTTGGAAAGAGCTCCGGATCGATTTTTTGTACGGATTTTTGGGATAAATTTTTGTAGTAGACTTCTGGATCTATTTTGAAGATTTGTGATTCGTTCTTCGTTGGTTCTCGTTGTAAGTAATCTTTAGCCCTAATTTCTCTTATTGCAAGAAATGTTTTCCTATGTGAAATTGATATTTTTGTGTGCTCTGATTATCATGCGTGAGTAGATATTTTCTAGGGCCGATGGGTGAACCCTAGGATTTTAGGGGGAAAATGTAGATTTGGATCCCAATGTTGAATTGGTGATTTAGGGTTGTATTCCGGTAGATCCTACCGAATCCGAAGATAACCCGTACTCAGGTCGTGCCCACGGTCTGTGAAATTGATGTGCTTAAGGGGTATCTAGGGATTCGAATAGGTAAATCGACGGATCCAATCAAGGCACGTGACCATGCCTAGCTCGTGCCTTGAAGGGATACGTCGACGAATTATAATACTACGTTGACGGCTACTGCCATTGCGTCAATGGGAGCCGCCGGAATACCCCGCAATTCTAACCCACGAGAGTGGTACGAATTGGGGGAATTAATTCCCTAACCCCAATGCAATGAGGGGATCCTATCTAACATCAACCCCCAATGATCCTAGCGGAAATCCCTAAAGCCTTAGTTCCTTTTATTATATTACATAACAACAACCATCAACCCAATTCATTCTCACTCCGACTGCTACTTTACTTCTAGACTTAGAAACAGACTGAGATTACCACAGACACTATCACCGTCCCTGTGGGATCCGACTATCTTTTATACTATAATTCGACACCGTCCGCTTACGGATTGAACCCGAAGTCATAGCGTAGGAGCCATATCACGCCTGGCGATGGTGACACAGCCAGGTGGGTACTAGGTGTAGATTGCGGGCGCGTCAATTTTTTGGCGCCATTGCCGGGGATGGCAATAGTGTTTTTATCTCAGTTTGTTTTTATATTGCGAAGTTTGCTCGCATCTGTACCATCACTCACCTATCGGCTATTTTCATTCTTTTTCTGTTTTATCTGCCTTGCTGCTAACATCCTCCTCCAGTTAGCTATTGCCTCCTGACAAATCAGGCACAATGGAGATGATAATGCAAGTGCAGTGGACTTGCGACTCTGATAGCGACTCAGAGGAATTTAGTTTCTCTCCTTATCATTTACATGGCTTCCAAGACTCGCACATGGACGAGTTCATGGTTGAGTGCGCAGCGAGAGAGCTGATCGATGCGGTTCGATTTATTGGTTCGGGAACCTATGTTGCAGAAAACGCAAATCAGCAACTAGTCATGGATTATTTGATGAATTAGGTTTCTGATGCAGGAACAATTGAGGATGATATTCAAGTAAGCCTAGAAGAGGACGCGATGCACCTTCAAACCATTGAAGCTCCATCTATCGATGCCTACTGGGGAGAAGCTCATCAATTGGAATCGCTACACAATTCTCAGATGCTTGAGATATTAGAGAGCGTGGTGGCTGACGTATGGGCCCATGGCCCAGTTGAATTCCCTACAGACCACCCATCCACACAAGAACTCTCAGTTTTCATCGCAGCCGCCTTCCATAATGCAGAAACCCTGGACGGTGTTGCCATAGCTGATGGAACTTAAGTGCGGCACGAGGGAGACACATTACGTTTCTATAACGATATCCCCCTGTAGATCTCGGCATGCGAGGAATACGCCTATAAAGAGTCCCCAATTCTACCTCTATCTCAAAACCACATCAATCAAGGGAGTACTTCGAACTTTATGTCTGACAGTGAACACATGCCTGAAAACCCTGCTTCTTTTGACAGGTACGCTACGGGAGTGGAAACTGCAGACATGTGCCTCGACGCGCCATCATCTTCCTGCTCCTCCTATGATTCTACGAATGAGTAGTTTCCACCTTCCGAACCCGAGATCCAGGATGCGTCATTCTCACAAGAAAGAGACGTCGGGGGTACATTACCCCTCAGGTAGAATTGAAACCCATCCCCGCTAATCTGAAATATGCTTTTCTGGGGGAAGATTCCACTTATCCTGTCATTGTTAATGCGACCCACACAGAACCCCAATTAGAGAGTCTCCTAAAAATCCTCAGATCTTACAGAAAGGTGATAGTGTATAACATCTCTGACCTGAAGGGTATTAGCAAGACCATTTGTACGCATAGGATTCACCTTGAGGACAAGGATGCCACCTCCATTGAGCCTCAAAGGCTGTTGAACCCCAACATGAAGGAGGTGATGAAAAAGGAGGTTCTGAAACTGTTAGAGGCTGACATTATTTACCCCATTTCCGATAGTAAGTGGGTTAGTCCCGTTCAGGTTGTCCCTAAAAGGGGGCTTGACGGTCCTAAAAAACAGAAAAGACGAATTTATCTCCACTAGGACTGTCACTGTGTGGCGCATGTGTATCGATTACAGACTGAACAAAGCCACCAGGAAAGACTACTACCATCTACCCTTCATAGACCAGATGCTCGAGCGCTTAGCTAAATATAAATACTTTTGCTACTTAGACGGATACTCCGGATTTTTCCAAATCCCGTTGCATCGGGAAGACCAAGAGAAAACGATATTCACTTGTCCTTACGGCACCTTCGCTTATCGAAGAATGCCGTTTGGACTATGTAACGCACCCGCCACATTTCAAAGGTGCATGACATCTATTTTCTCTTATTTCATCGAGAATATCATAGAGGTCTTTATGGATGACTTTTCTGTCTACGGCATCGAGTTTGATAGCTGCTTAGATAATTTGTCCAAAGTCTTAGAACGATGCCAAGACAACAATCTCACGATGAATTGGGAAAAGTGTCACTTTATGGTGACAGAAGGAGTGGTTCTTGGGCATGTCATTACCTCTAAAGGGATTGAGGTTGATAAGGCCAAAGTGGAGGTTATCAAAAGTTTACCACCCCCCACTAACCTCAAAGGTATCCTGGCTTTCTATGGCATGCCAGTTTTTACCGACGCTTCATAAGGGATTTTTCCAATATTGCTCGCACTCTCACGGAGCTCCTGGCTAAGGATGCCCCTTTTGTGTTTACTGATGCTTGTCTGCTAGCTTTTAACAGGTTGAAGGAAGCACTCATCTCAGCACCGATCATACAGCCTCCAGACTGGACTCTGCCGTTTGAGCTTATGTGCGATGCTAGTGACCAAGTAGTGGGAGTTGTGCTTGGCCAAAAGAGGGAGGGGAAGCTCCATGCCATATACTACGCTAGAAAAACCCTGGACGACGCCCAAAAGAACTACACCACCACAGAGAAAGAGTATTCGTAGTCTACTCTATAGAGAAGTTTAGATCCTACATTCTGTGGTCTAAGGTGATCATCCACACGGACCATGCGGCATTGAAATACCTGTTAAGCAAGAAGGATGCTAAACCACGTCTGATACGTTGGATCCTTCTGCTCCAAGAATTCGACATCGAGATCAAGGATAAGAAGGGAGCAGAAAATGTGGTAGCAGACCACTTGTCACGGCTTATTCAGAGGCACTGGGACGACAGCTTACCGATTGACGATTCATTCACCGGTGAACAACTATTCGTTGCAGGTACCTCTGAAGCTCCCTGGTACGCCGATATAGTGAATTATTTGGTGAGTGGGATAATTCCGTATGGATTAGCAACTTATTCTAGGAGGAAGCTCCTACATGATGCCAAGAGTTACTTTTGGGACGACCCATATTTGTTCAGAACGTGCGCCGATGGGATCATCAGACGATGTATAGCAAAAGAAGAAGCAACTTCTATCATGTCCCATTGCCATGATCAACCATATGGTGGGCACGCGGCGGTAAACAAAACCACGGCGAAAATTCTTCAAAGTGGATTCTACTGGCCCACCATATTCAGGGATGCTAATGAGTACATAAGAAAGTGCGACAGATGCCAGAGGATGGGAAATATCACGAAGAAGAATGAAACACCTCTCCACGGCATCCTGGAGATAGAACTATTTGACTGCTGGGATGTCGATTTCATGGGGCCTTTCACATCAAGTAACGACAACAAGTATATCTTAGTTGCTGTTGACTACGTCTCAAAAATGGGTAGAAGCCATAGCCACCCCGACAAAAGACGCAAGGATAGTAGCCAAGTTCTTCAAGAGCACCATCTTCCCCCGCTTCAGAGTCCCCCGTACGATCATAAGTGATGGAGGGAGTCATTTCATCGAAAGAGAATTCGAGGAGATGTTGAAAAAGTATGGGGTTCATCACAAGGTCGCCCTCGCTTACCACCCTTAAACCAATGGCCAAGTGAAAGTTTCTAATAGAGAAATAAAAAGCATTCTGGAAAAAACGGTCAGTGCCTCAAGGAAGGATTGGTCGCACAAGCTGGGCGACGCACTTTGGGCTTACCGCACTGCGTTTAAAACCCCCATCGGCACAACTCCATACAGGCTGGTTTATGGAAAAGCTTGCCATCTCCCAGTGGAATTTGAGCATAGAGCATACTGGGCAATAAATAAAATGAATTTTGACTACTAAAGCGCTGCTACCCGACGAGCCCTTCATTGTAATGTGTTGGATGAAATTCGGGGTCATGCCTACGAAAAAGTGAAGATATACAAGGAAAGAACCAAGGCATACCATGATAGAAACATCATGGTTGTTCGCCATGATGTCGGTGACCAGGTACTTCTATACAACTCGAGGCTACGCCTTTTCCCCGGGAAGCTAAAATCGAGGTGGTCGGGTCCCTACAAGATAGTGAGCTTATCTCCAGGAGGCGCCGTCGAGCTCGAGGGAAAGAACGAAAATTTCAAGGTCAACGGTCAAAGAATTAAACCTTACAGAGCTGAAGAACCTATGGGAACTGAGGAGACATACTTCCTTGAGGGATTCCCCGACGACAACCGATAAATTAAGAGGAGTCGAGCACATGACTGAAAATGAGCGCTTATTGGGAGGCAACCCAATTTCTTGGATTTTTGATCTTCTTTTTCAAATTCTTACTCTTGTTACATATTTTAGAAATAAAATTTTGAAAACCATCCTAGGATTGATGAACTCAGAGTCTGTACAGGTTGGATACAAAGACAAGTCAGTAGGAGGAAGGTGGGATACATCAGGAGGCTTCCCATGAAGATTGGCAAAAGAGGCACAGGCGACTCGACTGAGCAGTCATCTGCTCGGTCGAGCGATACAGATACGAGAAGTCAGAAGGGATAGTGCAATGTCAGCTCGACCCGAGTAGATTTGTGCTCGGCCTGAGCTGAAATCAACTCGGCCCGAGCTACAACATGCTCGGTCGAGTACTACAGGGAGCCCAAGTTGGAGCAAAAACCTCACTCTGCCAACTCGGGCAGAGTATTTTTAACTCAGCCCGAGCAGGAATCGGCTCGGCCCGAGCATCTTCTTACTCGGTCGAGTTTTACAGTTGCCTAAAATTGAGAAGAAATTGCCACTCTGTTGACCCGGGCAAGGTAATTGCAACTCGGCCTGAGCAAGTTCTGACTCAGACCGAGTCGTTCTCCATACCAACTCAACCGACCGAGCGACCTATTGACTCGGTCTGAGTCGCTGCTCACTGCTAAGCGGGCCGCTGAGGCTTATAACCGGCCCATCTACGCCTATTTAAACATCGTCACCGATTCGAAAACGTCTTCTTCGCTTGTCCAAACCCTCCTGCCCTACTTGCAGCCGTCACCATCTCTCTTGGAGCCATTCCTTCTCTTCACGAGGCCTCCTCCCATCGTTTAACATTCAACCAAGCATTTGTTCTTTACAAATTTAATCCGCTGTTCCCCTTGTCTAAAAATACTGAAGCCCACCTTGTTCTCTTTCAGGTTTGAATTGCTTAACAACAAGGATACATCTTTGAAGAGCTTGGGGATAATCTGAACCGCCGGCAACCACTACACCAAAACAAAATGCCATCTTTTTCAAGTCGGTAAACTCGCCCCCCTGCTTTACTTATTTCATTATTATTTTCCTCCTCCTACACAATGCCTCCTTGTCGTGCTAGACCCACCAACCCCATCACCCCAAACCCTAGGCCTACATGGCACACACGTCGCACCCGCTCTCCTACCCAAGCCACCACTGCTACCGACTCATCTGCCGCCACCCCTGCACCACCTTCCCCCCATGCCTCCGGGCCCCTTTACATAGGAGACACAAAATTCGAGATTACATTTCGTGACAATGATCAAGAAGACCTCTTTGGCACCATGGTCCTACTAGCGGGATATTATGGTGGTCCGGTAACTCAAGAGGTGGTCGATCATGACCTTCCTTTCCTTCAGATCCTCATGCGTCACTTTCGTACCGACCCTCCGCACGAGTTCCGACCATCCCAGCTACCACCCACCAGCCCGGGTCCACAGCAGAGGGACCCATCACCACCCCTAGAGGGTGGTGCCTCTGCTTGATATAGTCCTATCCAGTTTGCCTCCCCCATATTTTTCGTTCCCATCTGTCTTTGCGGGGCCCGGCTTTACCACAGCTTGGGGGAGGCCCCACTCATGCATCATTCCATATTGCATTGCATCATGTCACATTTTTATTTTTAGTTCCTTTTTTCTTTATTCATATAGTTTTTATCTTATTTTCCCGCCCATCCCACCCCTTTAGCCTCATCTCCCACTCACGAGCAATTACTTAGCAGTGAGGACACTGCTAGGTTTAGCTTGGGGGATGATCGCTACCGCTTTATTTTTATTTTTTTACATTTTCTTCTCTTATTTCACTTTTTCGCTACTTTACCGCCCCATTTTATTTTTTCTCATTTTGCATCATATCTTCTGTTTTTTCCCATGCATGCATTTTCTTTTTATCTATTTCCCCTTTTTCTCTGTTTCTTTTTATTTCTACTAAGGATGGTCTAAATGATGATATCTCTCTAGACTTTATTAGTCTTTAGCGATGCTTATCTCTTTGGCATGCTATTAGGATTAATTTCAGCTTTACTGTCTATATGCATGTATTTCTTTTGATGATCCGTCTGATTTAATACCTGATATGAATTGAAATCAATTGCATGAATTAGTATCTAGTATGATTTATGTTGGGAAACGCACCCAGGTTCACGCATCACTGAACACTTGGAGCACCTATTTTTTATTATCATATTCACTTCTGTTTGCATGCCTGTTGACATTGTGATTATTACCGCATGCTATTTTTCAGTATTCATTTAGAGAAGTGGAATACCCATGCTATATATATGAGTTTAGTTAGAGTTTTATTTTATCAATCTGATGTGCACCCTCTTATGGGTGAACCGAGTGTCCCATTATCTTCCTTCTCCACATATCTATTTTTTTTCTCTACATATCAGTTGGTTACACCCCTATAGCTACTTTACCGCATCTCACTTCCCATGTATAAAAATAAAAAGTATAGCTTCTTATTCAAAAAGAAAAAAAAGAGAAAAAAGAGAAAAAAAGAATAAATACCATTTTGTGCTATTTTATTAAGAAGCTATATCTCGTTCTGGGAAGAAAAATTAAATTCCATACCATTTTTCATTGATGCGACGCCTCAAGCTAAGCTTGGGGGGTAAACCAACTGATCATATAAGTGAGCTTGACATTAGAGTGGAGACGGTGCATGTCGGGGAGATTTAATAAAACCCAAACTTTACGAATTACTTTAGTTTTGGGGATTTTTCATGTATCATTTTGAATATCTGAATGGCATGATCTTTCTATTCTTTATTGCATGTTGCATGAATTTTTTGTGCTCCTTGTGTATCTATGATTGAAAGGGCGTTGTTAACTATTTTATACTAGACTCTAGGGATTGCATGAGATTGATACGACTTGGCGGTGTTATTTCAGTAGATCCCTATTCTTTGCCTGCATTACATGACATATGATATATAAAGCTTGAAATTACCAATAGCATGCATATTTAGCACTCAGAGCATCGTGATAGATTTTTTTAGGCCTGAGATCTGACCGATCATACTTAGCACTTCTCTCTTATTTCTCTCTTTTTGTTTTTCACTTCTTTTTGTTTTGATTTTCTTATTTTCGTTTTGTTTTCCTCCCGGCGTACCGATTATTCGTCTTCCTCGAGGACGAGTAAGATGTAAGCTTGGGGCATTTTGATGTGTCCATATTTTACATCATTTTCATATCATATTTTCATCGCATTGCATGTCATCCCCGCGTCCAAATCCCACTTTTTACTGCGATTTTGGTATTTCTGACGATATTTCGAGTTTCGTAGTATATTTTGAGTTTTCAGGGATTTTGGAGCGATTTGGACCCCCGTCTGGATTTGGACACTTCCGACGTGCTCACGAGCTTGTTGGCAGGGCTCTGGAGGAGTTCGCCGTGTTCTCAGAGCTGTTGGAGGAGAGAAGGAGGAGAAGAAGGAGAAAGAGAGCAGACAGAGAGAGAGGCAGCAACAACACAGAGCTTTCCCAGAAAATGCTCAGCCCAAGCAGCTTGCTGCTTGAGCCGAGCCATGATATGTTGGAGGAGCTGCAGATATGGCTGACTCGGGCCGAGCAGCTCATCTGCTCAGCCAGATAGCACACCCCGAGTAGTACCAGAGCACACCCCGAGTAGCCGACCGAGTCATCCATTCCGAGCCCGAGCAGCATGTGTCCCAGGCCGAACCACTGGCCGAGCAGCTCCGACTCGGGCCGAGTCACCTACTCGGTCGGCACTTCATGGGGCATTTTTGGAAGATTTTTGAACCCGCGATGTGCACGATTCTGGGCAGCTGAAGCTCGCGACTACGGGCTCGGCGTAAGAGGAGGCTATTCTGAGTTTTGTGTTTTTGGAAAATTTTGGAGAGAGCTCCGGATCGATTTTTTGTACGGATTTTTGGGATCAATTTTTGTATTAGACTTCTGGATCTATTTTGAAGATTTGTGATTCTTTCTTCGTTGGTTCTCGTTATAAGTAATCTTTAGCCCTAATTTCTCTTATTGCAAGAAATGTTTTCCTATGTGCAATTGATATTCTTGTGCGCTCTGATTATCATGAGTGAGTAGATCTTTTCTAGGGCCGATGGGTAAACCCTAGGATTTTAGGAGGAAAATGTTGATCTGGATCCCAATGTTGAATTGGGGATTTAGGGTTGTATTTCGGTAGATCCTACCGAATCCGTAGATAACCCGTACTGAGATCGTGCCCACGGTCTATGGAATCGATGTGCTTAAGGGTTATCTAGGGATTCGAATAGGTAAATCGATGGATCCAATCAAGGCACGTGACCATGCCCGGCTCGTGCCGTGAAGGGATACGTCGACGAACTATAATGCTACGTTGACGGCTACCGCCATTGCGTCAACGAGAGCTGCCGAAATACCCCGCAATTCTAACCCAAGAGAGTGATACGAATTGGGAGAATTAATTCCCTAACCCCAATGCAATGAGGGGATCCTATCTAAAATCAGCCCCCAACGATCCTAGCGGAAATCCCTAAAGCCTTAGTTTCTTTTATTACACAACAACAACCATCAGCCCAATTCATTCTCACTCCGACTGCTACATTACTTCTAGACTTAGTAACAGACTGAGATTACCACGGACACTATCACCATCCCTGTGGGATCCGACTATCTTTTATACTATAACTCGACACCGTCCGCTTGCGGATTGAACCCGAAGTCGTAGCATAGGAGCCATATCACGCCTGGCGATCGTGACACCGTCAGGTGGGTCCTAGGTGTAGATTACAGGCACGTCACCTATCAACCTATTAAATGAGTATATTGACTGTAACAACACGTCCAGACCCTCTTGTCTAGCCTAACCAGACAAGTCCAAAAAAGTCACAAATAACGGTAAAAGTTTTTCCTACAGAGAACGTTACACTAAGACACGAATATAAAGAGTAAAGGGTTTAGAAATGCTCAGTTCATGTCCATGTAGCATCTCTGTCAGTCAGCACGTCGTCAGCTCCAATCTGACGCAAACGGTGTCTCGATCCGACTCCTGGATCTCAATTTGTCTCAAAAGCACTCTGGTCTGTGTGTATAGCAATCCCAGTTCAATTAAATTAAAAGGTTCTGCGCGCACATCAAAACCAATAATTATCATTTCCACGTCATCAACCCTATCACGTTCGATTCTATTTCATGCCGAAGTGTCCACGTCAGCTAAACTTCGTTGCCTTCGTTTCTTTCGTTTGCATGGAGTGCTAATCCACGTCAGCATGTTTCGTTCGCCACTCCGATAAGATTTTACGGTGTCTTCGAGTTCTTCTTCGATGGTGCCTCGTCCTCACGACAATGACGACTCGACGACGGGTCTTCTCGACGTACGGGTCTCCGGCAGCTGCTAGCTCTCCTCGACTCAACTTCGACGCCGTCTTCTCCAATTGCTTCTAACTCAGACGCCTTCGAAAATAAGATCTTGATGGCTTCACGGCAACGAAGACGGCACAAGTCGTCGACTTGAGGCTCCCACCTCCTTCGTTGCTAGGGCTTGTTGCTGCGACGTGAGTCGACAACAAAGATTGAAGCTTCGAGCAGCAGCACCTCGACGGCCAACAACTCCAATTGTCTTGAACCCATCGGCGACTTCTTCGATGACGTCTTCGACTTTCACTTCTCTGAGCACCTTGATGGCGACTCCGATTAGAAGCTCTTTGTTTCCTTCGTCTCAAAGTTAGGGCATGCAGCTTCAGTGTCAATGGCGTTGAAGAACGGCAGCAACAACTTGTCACGATGGAGAGAATGGCGACAGAGCTTACGTAGATGCGGCGATATGGCTTTCTTGAGAGCTCATGCACTGAGAGGGATGATAGGGCTTTAAGTAGCTGCTGCCCTTCCTTTTAGTTCTCCTTGTAGTACCCTGTCTACGGGAGCCCCAGGAGTTGATGTAGCCTCCTTTTAAATCTATTGGTTGCCGTTGTGTATAATAGAGGCTAGGGTTTTCTTGGTTGCCGCATCTTCTTTTTTTTTGTCTAAGCCCCCACCAAACTTTGTATCAGCTTCAACCTTATATAGGGTAGCCTTGGGGAGTGTTACGGCAAGGGGAGAAACCCTAGGGTAGGGTTACGGCTAGGAGAGATGAGATGGATGGACTTGCGTCATGAGATATGGGAGATCCCTTAAATGTAGGAGAACAAGTTTGTATTGGTACTTGGAAGTGAATTTGCATTAGAGATTGACTTGGTCTAAATGGCTTTGAATAGGAATTGGGTAGAAGCATATTTTTGATAATTGATTTAATCAAATCCCACATTGATGTGAATCCATCTCTCCATCTTTGACTCATTCCAATTGCCATGTAAACACCACTAACCTTCTCTTCCAATTAGCTATATGAATAGCAATTCCTCCATCTCATTGACGTAGTCATTGTTTGGGTATTTACGTCCTCGCCATCACTGAAACACACTTAGCACACACGTTAAATAGTTCGCACACGTTTGTCATCATCAAACTAAAGATCCTAGATCGTTGCATCCAACAGATTTGTCTGTGGTTGATAGTATAAATTTTTTTTTAAAATTGCAATATTTTCATTATATAATATACAATATTTTATAACAAACAAATATTACCTGTATATACAACAAAATAAAGCAAACAAATATTAAAAAGGAAATGCACACATTTAATGATAACAATGTATCAAATAAAATATATTAAACGTACATAGCCAGCGGCCGCAATTTAAAATTATGTTTATGCCAACATTTAAAAATAAAATCCCAACCCCTACAATGCCAACGCCATCATCGCATCCCCATGACCCCACCATCGCTATCGTTCACCTCGCCATCACCATCATCAAACGCCTCCATTATCGCCATCACCACCAAGCCCGCTATATCGCCATCTCCATCGCCGCTATCCATCGCCACCGTCACCATTGCCCACAATCCCTCTACCCTCGCTATCGCCATCGACACCCTCAGGTCTTGAAGGACCTCCATCGACAATCCCGCCCTTGCCATGTTGACACTACCAAAAAATATTATGTTAGACTGTAAAACAAATAAAATAATAAATGAGGATAAAAAGAAACACTTATAAAGTTTAAGTTTGACAAATAACGCTTAAAAATTTGAGTTTGCCTATAAACCAAGCGTGCAATTGAGTGCACGTGTGACCCGACTGAAAGCGAAGGTTGCGCGCTCTGGGCAGGTTCTGCCCAGAGCTCTGGCCAGATTCTGCCCAGAAAACTGGTCAGAATTCTGACCAATTTATGGGCAGAGTATGCCCAGAAAACTGGGCAGCATTCTGCCCAGTTTTCTATGCAGAAGTCTGCCTAGTTCACTTCCTACATTGATCCATCCATCCCTCCATCCCTTCCTCTCACGCTCTCTCAAACCCTAACCATAGGGTTCAAAAAGATCGGAGGAGGAGACGAAACCCTAACCCTAAATTTCTAAAGTTTACAGAAGGAGAAAGAGGAGAGGATTTCATCCACTTCCAAGAGGTAGGACTCCCAACTTGTGAGATGAATTTTAGGTTGGAATGTTGTATGAGTTTTACCATTAAGTAGTGTGAAAGTTAGAATTTTTAGTTGAGATTAATGTTAAACCAATGAAATGCAAACTTGCAAAAGCATCCAATAAAATGTAGGTTGAATAATACCTTTTTTGTAAACTACTTAGAAATACCCACATTTAGTGCAAGCTTTGTTGTTCCATTATATCACCCTAATAGAGTTAAATGCAATTCCCTCAATGTTGTGTGCTAGTCTACTTAATTTAAATGCTAATAAATGATAGGGAAAACTCCACTCTGCGACTCATTCTAACCTTAAGACTAACCCTAACCCTATCCCTAAAGCGTAGCCCACCTTGATATGTATCAATGTGTGTTTTGACTTTGATCCATATGCCTTATGTGCACTAGTACTTTTTAGTGATCGATAAATATACGCAGACCCAAACACAAAGTGTTATAGGTGATATGCTATATGGTTATAGGTGAGAGAGAGAGAGAGAGAGAGAGAGAGAGATATATATATATATATATATATATATATATATATATATATATATATATATATCATATATATGATGGATTAATATAGAAAAGGTGGCACCTGCTCTAATGGATCAGGTGCTAAGACACAAAAAGGTGGAAAGTACAAGCTGCACATGGGCTTGTACTTACTGTGAGGCCCACTTTTTTGTGTCTTGGCACCTGATCTATTAGATCAGGTGCCACCTAATCTACATGACTCCCATATATGATGTGTGTGTGCGTGCGTGCGTGTGTGTGCGTGTGTGTGGGTGTGTGGGAGGGGAGGTGGTAAGTAAAGATAGATAATGTCATATATATATATATCTTAATCTTAATTAATCCAAACAAATCATTGTTTGTATATAATTAATTTGTAGAATGGTATCATACTTGAAGTCCATGGACTTAAAACGAATTCATACTCAAATAGCGACTATCCTTCAGTTGCAGAACAGATGTAATCCGTAGTGCAGTGCTGATCCAACAAAGTATCAGCAAATTTAGAATACAACAAAAATCTAGATCTAAATTAGATAGACGTGCATGCATTAAGTAAGATATATTGGTTAAAGACTACACAGAGTTATAAATCAGAACTAAGATTGTTGGGTATGATATTAGTCAAGAGAGTTGTACGAAGCATAAAGCTACAGCAACAACTACTGATACCAAGCCCAACTCCCTCAGTGTAGAGTAGGATTGCGGTTGTAGGTGCAATAGCAATAGCCATGGGTCGAAAACATCTAGTAGTTGGAGGAGGTGGACGGGGAGAGGCGGGGTATTTTACCAATTAGTTTGCAGGATTAGCTATTTCTTCACCGATCAGTTCGAGCCTCCTCACAAGGGCTTCCTCGAGGAGGTGGTTCTATTTTCTAGTGGAACCGTCTTAAATAATGTTGACATGGCGATGGACGCATCAAACATCAAGGTGTTCTCCCTAGGATCCGCCTTTATTGTTTACAACGAAAAGCCTCAACCTGCATGCAACTCAGTAGATGTTGAGGAGGTTGGACTGAAGATATGAGAAGAGGTTGTGGCCTTTGAATCAAAGACATGTTTTAAAGTTATTGGCCATATATTGTTATTGGACCACATTGTCGCCTGCAGTTCACCAAGGTCACAAAGTAGGGAGTGCTTTCTTTCTTTACAAAGAAAGAGAAATTAAAAGAAAGAAATCGTCGGTTAGAACATAGTCACTTGAAACCTTGGCACCATCGACCTCGCCATGGCACCACACCAATGCACCATCGACCTCGCGGAAGATGATGATATGGATGATGGGACCTTTGTACGAATTACAGGGAATGCCATTCTTCATTACTCCACCATGGAAGACAGGAGTGAGGTGTACTTGGGTTAAAGCAAGATCTCATACATCGAATAACCCAAGTCACTTTTCCCATACAATAGCATCCACCACTTCGTACCACACGAGAACATCGAGGAGACTGTAGAGGACCATATTAACGAGGAGGAAGAGAGCGAGAGCACTCCATCATCGCCTCCACATGACACTCCTACTCCACCAGAGACATCGCACCCACCAGACCTTACCGCTCCCATTCAAGGAAGTATTCTAAACTCCACTTCTGAATCATCCATTCCATTCCATAACTCTTTTGATTCAGAAGCTACTGACCAAACATGCCCCTCGCAGGATACAAGTTTACATCTAATGGAGGTGTGTTGGTCCATGGTGTTGGATCTGGATCTAAGCCTAGAGGGGGGTGAATATGCTTGTAAAAATTCTCGTGCAACCCACGAGAAATCACACACAGTTTATAATCACAGGCAGCACAAAAAGTATGCAATTACAGAGTACGCATAGATATACCCTGGTTTGGTCATCCCACGTCCTACTCCAGCCCCCAAGCAAATACTATCATTAATATGTTTCTTATGTACTACTACAATGAATCTCGAGCCTCCGGCTATCCACCAAGTACGTACCACACTCCTCGAGTGTAAAACACTATCAACCTAGTAAATGCTCTATCTTGACAAGCCCGGCTCGTCAAGACCCTCTTGCCTAGTCCCCCGACTAAACAAGTCTCAAAAGAACACAAAAGCGGTAAAGTTTCCCCTACAGAGATCATTACTACTACACACAAATAATAGTAAAAAGTTTAGAGAATCTCAGTATGTAGGCGTAGTCGTCTCTGTCAATTGACACGTGCCAGCTCTTGTCTGGCAAGATGTAGATGACACGACAACTCAAGTAGCGGGTAGCTCCTCTAATGATGTTGCGGCTTTGTTAAGCTTTGAAAGTTGCAGAACTAATTAGTTGCGGCAAGGGCTTGTGCACTTGAATATAGCGGCAAGGGCTTGTTGGCTCGGCACTTGTGCAAGGATGATGGCCTTGGTGATATTTTCTCTCACTTGTTGAATTAGCTTTGATGCACATGCAGATGTGAAGTTCCTTTTGATTAATTGAATGTACCTTGCGTTGATAAGGGGCGTGCAACCATGAAAAAAAACACAAGACAATGTTTGTGTCAGAAAAATTTCGGCCTGGGTTCAAACAGCATGCGGCAATAGCAAAATGTCTTGGCATCAAGTACATTAAAAGCAAGTGCATGCAAACAACTAAATGAGTAATGATTTAATTAAAAAACAAGTGTCTACACACAAATTTGTAGCCCTGTTAGTCTCTTTGAATATGAAGCCTGCGGACTGACAATGGCACTTGTACAATGGGATTTTGGATGTCTCCTGCAAACACCAAGGAAAGAATTAAGGAGGGGATTTAATTTAAAGCTAATCACTTTTTTTAGTTTGGATCTTAGAACAGTCCTCCTTGATGATTCAAAGTTGAGGCTGCCCCCTCTTTCGTTTTGTGCCTGCACACCCAAACACAATGGAGTGATTTAATTTGAAATATTACAAATCCTTACCTCCAATCCCCATGTGATGGCCTGTTGCTCTTTGTTGTGTCTGCCCCTGGGTTAAAGCTCTGATGATGTAGGGATCTAGGTTGCGAAAAGATGATTGGAGCTTCTTGGAGACTTTCAGAAAATTCGACAGCACATAGTGGGATTCAAACATTGCGGCTGAAGCTTGAGGGTCATCCTTATAACTTGGTGTTTAAATAATATGCCTGCTCTTTGATCCCTTGGTACTTGTGATGCCCATAGTTTAATTGATTGCCCCTTCTTTCTTTTGTTGCATGCGGCAGGTGTCTTTGTTGCTTTGAATTGTAGATGCTAGGTTGCGGTTGTGCCCCTTGATGAAGTTGTAAATTTCGGCCCTTGGATGAAGCTCTCTTGCTATTGCGGCATTGAGCAGTAGTTAGGCAATGAAGATGACAGACTTTGAAGATTTTTGCGTGAGGCTTGATGAACTAGGATTGGCCGTAATATTATGTTGTATGCTACTTGAGGAACCCCTCCTTTAGATGATGTCTTATATAGGACTAGGGTTCTCTTTAGTTCGGCATGGGGGTAATGGGAATTCGGCATGGGTAGATGATTAGGAGATGGGGGTGGACATCTTTGTGGCTCAAAGGAATCCCTAGGAGTTAGGAATTGATGCAATCTCTAATTTGTATTTGAGTTTGAATATGATTTGTATAGGATTTGCACTTTGTAATTGACTCCATCTTTCTCCATATTGGACCAAGTCCAAGTTATACATGAATGGCCAATTTCCTCCATCTTTGACTTAATCGCCTCTTTGATGATTTGCGAGTTTGCTATTTCTGAAAAATACTTAGCACACACATCAATAAGTTCACATGTGTTTGTTGTCATCAAACTAGAAGTCCTAGATCGTTGCATCCAACAATCTCCCCCTTTTGATGATGAGAAACCAAATAAGATTTTCACTGTAACGATCTCATCGTGACATGTGTGTGAAGTGTGATGAAGGAGGAAGTATGAAACAAGTATAACAATTATGTGCAACATACAAGCATGCAAATGATGTGACAATAATGTTTCTAACATGCTCCCCCTATTTTCATGCTCCTCCTTAAACATATACACACATATAAACATATTCAATTGTTCATTAATGCTCCCCCTTAAACCCATATATGTACCACCAAATCTTTAATATTTTCTCCCCCTTTTGTTATCATCAAAAGCGTCTACACGAAATCTAGTTCATGTCACATGCAAAAATAAAGCATTATATATTACAACTAGCACTTACATGTCATTTTCTTAGAATAGTCCCTTCAAATTCAATGAAAAGAGTAACGTAGACTTCTACACCATTGTGTAAGTGTGATAATTAAATATTTGAAGCACAAAGGGAGAAACTCTTATAGAAATCAACCAAAACCAATCCACATTTTTCAATAAGCATGATAGCACTAGGATTGATTTTTCCCACCTCATTAAAAATGAGTTCAAGATACCACACCCCAAAAGCATAGCCTATAAGGACCCTTAGATGTGGGGTGGCATTGCTTGACGAGTAAAATACACCAACGCTAAATATTACCCATATAGCATATGTTGGATACTCGTGGGTAGTATACTTGCTGTGAATTGTATCCATTTTACCTACGGAGCAATATTCATACTTTTTCATTTTACTTGTTTAATATTCAATTCTTTTGTGCTCAATTTTTATTCATGTTAAATACACATCATGTCCCTTAGATTTATCAATTATTACCAAGCTACATTCATTTTCCAACATTTCATAAAAGGATTCCAATTGTGCACCAATATTCAATACTAGTGGAAGTGAAGGTAAAGGTGTAGAAATCAAGTTATTCAATTTTTAAACAGGTCATAACTACTTGGAATTCTAACATGCGCATGTAGCTATAACAATAATACAATGATTTCTACAAGGATATGAATGACATTCATTAATACTACTTGAATGATACAAAGAGAAAAGATATTCATTAAGCACCCTTTTTTATTGTTTTTCTTTTTCAATTTTTTTATTTTTATAAATAATGACTCAAGCAAACTATAATCATGCAAACTAGCACACAAATAAGAAAATAGTTCAAGCATGCAAAATCTATGAAGGTATGCATTAATTTCAGAGAAAAAGATATATCTTCGCGTCGTAGTTTGGCTAAGGAGCTATATAATGAAAGCGTTCAATCCAAAAAAACTCCTTGCCAAATCTCCATCTTACCTACACGGTAGATGCTATGTGTGACCTTGGAATCCAACAAGGTCTACGCATGTTAGCCATTAAATTTTTAGGAACACACACTTGTTTAAACTTTATTTTCGAGTTCCTATACTTACAATAATAAGATGTATGACCAAAACTATCACAAGTAAAGAACTTTGCATGCATATTTTTGACAATAGTAAACACATTGTGAATTTTTTTAAATTTAGGCTTTTCAACATTTTTCAGACCAAATCCAAGTTCTCGTCTATTATTGCCATATAATTGATTTCTAAGAATGATATCTAGAGATTTTTTTCCTATGGAAAATTTCTTAATAGACAATTCAAGACTAGAGAATTTGGATTTTAATAAAGTATTCTCATTCACAAGCAAAATACATTTACTAATGAAAGCTTTCTTGTTTTCCTTGTCTTTTTTTTCAAACTCAATCACTTTTCTTTTAAGATCATTATTAACCATGCAAAATTTATCATTAAGCTCTCTAATCACATAGTGTTTTTCAGTTTCCAGTTTAATTAAATCTTACTTAAGCATGTTAATATCATTCATCAAAGAGGGACAAGAAAGACAATCAATTTTTGCAGGTGAGCTAGATTTTTCTTTTAACATGGTAATAGTGGATTTGCAGGCAACTAGCTCTTCTTTCAGATTTTTAGTTTCTTCCAACATGTCACAATTTTCTTTTTGCAATTCAAAACATGCATCTCTATAGCTTTCTACACTAGAATCTAGCTCATCAATTTCCTCTTGCATTTTCTTAAAAAGTTCAGCTCTAGTATAAGATGTTATCTCATCGTGTATTCCCATCAAAGCAAGAGTGATTCCAATTTCATGCTCCTCATTTTCATCCTCACTATGCATGTCCCACATTCGCACCACTTCTTTTCCTTTCTTGTCTGCAACATTAGCAGTCTCTTGTGGGCAATCTCTCGCAAAGTTTCCTCTCCTCCTGCATTTAAGACAATCAACTTTATCAGCAGTTTTCTCTGTTCAGAAATATTTCTAGCAGGATTATATTTATTAGTACGATTGAACCTTTGCGCCATTTCAGCTCTTCCTTGCTTTGTTTTGAACTCTCTTACCATTAGTGCATGCTCCTCCTCATCTTTGTTATTCTCGCTAACTTGAAGAGCTAGTGGTTTTGGAGTTTTTTCGTTGTCTCAGGTTTCTCTCTTTCTTCAATATTATGCAGCTCAAGCTCGTGGGACATTAGGTTGCCTATCAAGTCATCCACTCTCATCTGTGATAGATCTTTCGCTTCTTGGATAGCGGTGACTTTAGGCCTGAACGAGCTTCGCAACGCTCTTAAGATTTTTTTCACCTATTCAAGGCTAGAGTATGGCTTACCGAGGAAGGTAGACTTGTATACAATGTCTGTGAGCATCGCAAACATGTACTTAATGGATTCTGATGGAAGCATGCAGAAGTTCTCATATTCTGTACTCAGTAACGCAAGTCTGGATTCCTTTACTTGTTATGTTCCCTAGTGTGTCACCTCCAGCGTATGCCAAATTTCCTGCGCAGTTAAATATTGTGAGGTACGATTGAATTCAGCTTTATCCAAGGAACAAATAAGCGCATTCATAGCTATGTTATTCAAAGAAAAAAAAAATTTTTATCATTGTTATCCCATTTATCTTCAGGTTTCAACATTTCAGTATCTCCAATTTTAAGCATAAGGGGACTATATCCTTTTTCAACAATATTCCATACATTATAATCAACAGAGGCTAAGTAGATTTTCATTCTAGTTTTCTAATAAGCATAATCTACACCATTAAATTTGGGGGTATGAGATATAGACTGGCCTTCAGCAAATGCAGAATCAAAAGTATTTATTGTCAATCTAGGCTAGATCATCTAACCTGCTCTGATACCACTTGTTGGATCTGGATCTAAGCCTAAGGGGGGGTGAATATGCTTATAAAAATTCGTGTGCAACCTACAAGAAATCACATGCAGTTTATAATCACAGGCAGGGCAAAATGTATGCAATCACATAGTACATACAGATATACCATGGTTTGGTCGTCCCATGACCTACTCCAGCCCCCGAGCAAATACTTGCATTAACATATTTCTTATATACTACTACAATGAGTCATGAGGGCCTGGCTATCCACTTAGTACGTACCACACTCCCCAAGTGTAAAACACTATCAACCTAGTAGATGATCTATCGTGACAAGCCCCGCTCGTTAATACCCTCTTGCCTAGTTCCCCGACTAAACAAGTCTCAAAAGAACTGTAACGCCCCACTTCCCAAAAGACACCGGAAGCGAGAGCCTTACGCGGTCCGCTTGAACTGGAGCGGTGAAGCTCGAGTTCAATGAGCGTCTGTGATAAAAACACAGAAGAGGTCCTTGCATTAGCGTATCAGAACAATCACAAAACATTTCATTAAGTTAAAAAGGTGAACAACCACATCCAGAGATACAAAGTGTTCGTACACGAAATTAAACAATAAGCCACATCTGGGCTAAAAGTAGCAACAAGGAAAGTAACATACTCGACAGTAACTACAACGACTAAAGGAACTAAGAAAGCGGTAAAGCTGTCGGGGTCCACCAGTCCTCTGCTGGGAGAGGCAATGCGTCAGGTGCGAACTCCTGACTCTCCAACTCAGGCGTCTCATACTGGTCCTCCTGGTACTCAAGCTCTGAACCTGACATACATCCACAAACATGAATGTATGTCAGCTAAGGGTCTGCAAGAAAGAGTTAGCATCCCGAGGCGAAGTATATAACAAGTATATGAAATTTAGAAACATTTAATATTTCAAAATGAAACGACTGTAGCAATTTAACGATTAACAATTTCGGAGCAGAAAGAAACAATCCTAGCATGCAATTCTAGTCGATGGCAAGTTTAAAGTTAAATTCTCAGAGTTTGTTAGCATTTCAATATTCACGATGACCAAGTTAGCGTTACAATGTCCATGTCAAGAATTCACATCTAATCTAGGGTTCTCGCCTTTAGGTCGTGATGAGAAGGTCGTTCCTCTCACGGGGGCTTACCGTGATTGACACTAACCCACCGCGTCGGGTGGTGCTCTTGAGGAGAGTACCTTTCATACGCCCAGTGGCCGCTCAACCCTAACCCCACCCAAAAGTTTTTCCGGAACACGAGCCGGCCTAGTCGATGTTGGATATGGAAGACGTTTGTACACCCTTGTGGGGGATGTACGAGGGAATACGGACCTCGAACGTCGCGCACACGAAGTCATGTGCAAAGGGAATCTGTTCCCTTGCGGAGAGGATCTATGTATGAGCGGGAAAGTCGCATTATATATGCATAAGTGCATGCGACATATGGCTAATAAAGAGGGAATATCTTAAGCTTATGTTGTACCATGCATATGGTACAACTTAAGCTTATAATGTGCCATGTATCATGGTACACCTTAATTAAGTTGTTCCAAAGGAACAACTTACCCTAAAATAACTACCTTGGGGGCTATAAATAAGACCCAAGGGTAGCCATTTTCCTAACACATTTGCATGAAATTCATGCATGCATCTTCTTAATAGCGAAGCTCTGCAGAAATATTTCCTCTCCCTCCTTCCAAGTTCTTAATCTAAAATAGAGATTTAGATTGTGGATTAGTAGCCTTACTCCGTTCGTGAGAAGACTCGATCCGTCGTGGCGAATCCGAAGGCAAAGTTCCGAGACTATCGTTCCGCTTACGCAAGCGTAAGTCTCCACTTTAATTATCGATCCTAACTTTGTTTTGGACAGGATCCTTCATTGGTATCAGAGCCATATGGGTTCGCCCCGGTCAATCCACCGCCCCGTCGAAACTACGAACGAGTCGTTGTCTTTTTCACGAATGGGTCTCCTACTATTACGGATATAGTAGGAACGCTTCGTGACGGAGAGAACGCAGCGGTTGTTCTTTTCACGTTAGGGTCTCCTATCATTACGGATATGGTAGGAACTCTCCGTGACGGGAAGAACCGACCGTTCACGTAGTACGTTAGTCATTTTTGGCACACGGCCATTAGGCAATAACTAACTTCATCGACGAACGGGTGCTTCATCGAGGAAGATGATGGAAGTTATTTCCATCGGGTAAGAGGAAAATTTGGTGCATGTGCACCATGGCCAAATGGGCCATGAAGGCCATGCATCCCCTCTCCCCGTGCGGAGGGGGTTGGCTACGGCCAATAACCACCGGCGACCACCCCATCAAGGGGGTGGAATGTGTGCGGCAACCCCATCCGAGGGGGTGGCCGGCCGTGGCCAAAGGGGCCATGGCCGGCCAATGCCGAATGGCCTTGGCCATGGCCGGCCATGGCCAAGCCATGGCCGGCCATGGCCAGGCCGGCAGTGGCCGGCCAAGGCCTGGCCGGCCCTGGCAGTGGCCAGGGCCGGCGCCCTGGCCACTGCCAGGGCCTGGCCGGCCTCGGCCGGCCTCGGCCAGGGCAGAGGCCCTGGCCGAGGGGGCCAGGGCCCCTGGCCAGCCAGGGCAGAGGCCCTGGCCGGCCCTTGGCCAAGCCCCGGCCAGGGCAGAGGCCCTGGCCGGGAAGAAGTTTTTTTTGAAAAATTGGTCGACCAATTTTGTGTTTTTGGTCGACCAATCTGACAGAAGGTCTGAATCGGCTGAAAATTTGTCAACTGACCCATACGGGGTGACAAAGGGTATTGGTCATACTCGAATGTGTCGATTATCCCATACGGGGCTAACCAAAGTGCCGACTAGTTCATACGGGACTAACGTTTTAATGAAGTTTTCATTTGGGCTCTACTCCTTGAAGATTAGCCATAGTGCTCTACTTCATGCGAGATTAGCCATGTCATTGTGCTCTACTCTACGGAGATTAGCCAATGTACTTGTGACGTTGTGCTCTACTCTACGGAGACTAGCCAACGTGCTTTCAAATTTTTGAAAAAGATGTTTTTCAAATAGGTTATGTCCCATCCTTAAATCGGGATAGCGCAATTTAGAATTCCAAGTCCTACCACGATCCGGCCATGGTTATCTAACCCATGGGTGTGTAGAACAGGTCTCGTGGCTTGGCAATTGTTGCGTTAAATTCTTTGCGCTAATTCTCACCTATTCTATTTTGAAAGATAAGTTTTTCAAAGTGATTTTCCGCTGCTAATACCATACGGGTATTATTTCTGATTTCTTTTTACTTAAGATAAGTAAGAGGGATACTTTGAAAGTTACTACTAGATGGTAGTTGGGAACGTAGTGAACTTCTCGATTCTAGAGTAACATTTCAACGCATCCAAGGAACTTATCAAGTGTTTAAAGAATCGAAACTTTATGCATAGAATTTTGATCGTGTTTTTCATTCTCTTTGCAGTTTTTTGAATCGAAAATGTCTACCGCTTCTAAGAATATTGTCGCAGAGCTTAACAAAGGTGAAAAGCTCAACGGCGACAATTATAAACTTTGGTCAATAAAGATCCAATATGTTTTGGAGGAGCAAGATGTGCTCGAAACACTCCAAAACATAATGGTAGAACCTGAGTTGGGCAATACGGCCCAACACAAAAGGGACCGGGAAGCTTATGACACTTGGACTCGAAAGAACAAAATAGCACGTATTACGTTACTGTCCGCGATGGACAATGACATAATGCGCCTATTTCGGGAATTCGACCTAGCTAAAGACATATGGTCTGAGCTAGAGATAAAGTTTGGTGGAACTTCAGTTACCAAACTCCGCTCCTTGAATATTCAATTTGATTCGTACAAGATGCGGCGAGATCATTCTATGAAAAAGCATCTCCTCCACATGGCGAATCTTATATCTGAATTAAAGGATGCGGGTGTTATGCTGTCTGACGAACAGCAGATCCAAGCGGTCATTCGTTCACTCCCAGATAGCTGGGATAACATGAAAATGCATCTCACTCATAATGAATGCATTAAAACTTTAAGCGATGTTTCGAAACACCTCGAACTCGAGGAAGAGCGGATTCAAGCCGCAAAACCAAGTGCAGAAGTGCACGTGGCCGCTAGTTCCTCACATGGAGGAAATAAGCGGAAACGCTTAAGGTTTGTGAACGAACGTAAGCAAGAACCGGAGACCTCAAAGAAGACAAAGAACAAAAAGTGGCAAAAGAATGTGCACTCAAAGAAGAAAAACTTGAAGAAGATCAAGTGCTTTAAGTGCAACAAGTACGGTCACTTCGCCCGTAAGTGTACGGATGGAAGTGACAAGGTAACTTGTAGGGCTAGTTACATATGTGTTTCTAGTTCCGTGTTTCTTGCTGAATCTAACTATTTTTGGTTGATTGATTCAGGGGCCACAGACCACGTTGCGAAGGACAGAAGGTTCTTCGTAGAGTATCGAAAGATAACTCAAGGAACAAAGTGGATATACGTCGGCAACAACACACGTGTTGAAGTCAAAGGCGTCGGAACATGCAAGCTAGTTCTCGACAACGGCCGGACTTTATTATTGCACGACGTCCTCTTTGCTCCAGATATTAGAAGGAATATCGTTTCAGTGGTCATGTTAATGTCTTTAGATTATGAGTGGAGGTTCTATAAACAATGTGTTGACCTTGTTTGTAATAATTCTTTGATTGGTTCTGGTAATGTTTGTAATGGATTAATTGTTTTAAATACAATGTATGATGTTGCTTCTTCCATTAATGAAAGTTTTCATTTGACAAATGCTTCTAACTCTGAGTCTGAAATCATTTGTTGGCATGCAAGACTTGGTCATATTGGACCAACTAGAATGGATAGACTTGCCAAAAGTGGCTTGCTATCTAATGTTTCAAAAGTTGAAATGTCAACTTGCGAACATTGTCTTGTAGGGAAAACTTGTCGCAAGCCGTTTGGAACTGGCACAAGGGCCGAAGTTCCATTACAGCTTATCCATTCGGACATTTGCGGTCCAATGAATGTTAAGACAAGACACGGGAAGTCCTATTTCATCACATTCATTGTTGACTTCAACCGTTTCGGACATATCTATTTGATATCCCACAAAAGTGAAGCTTTGGCTTGCTTTAAAAACTATATGAGTTTGGTGGAGAATCAATTAGATCGCAAGATTAAGGTTTTGCGAACCGATAGGGGCGGTGAATATCAATCAATAAGTTTTAAGGAACTTTGTGATGAAAAAGGCATAGTACATCAGGTAACTATGCCTTACACTCCGCAACAAAACGGTGTTGCGGAAAGAAGAAATAGGACATTGATGGAAATGGTCCGTTCAATGATGTCTCAGGCAAATTTGCCTATCACCTTTTGGGGTGACGCATTATTAACGGCGGCATTCATCTTAAACCGTGTACCCTCGAAGTCGGTAAGTTCTACTCCTTATGAGTTGTGGAACAATAGAACTCCAGACTTAAGCATTCTAAAACCTTGGGGTTGTGCATCTTACGCACATTTATCCTCTCACAAATATGGCAAACTTGGGCCACGTGGGAGGAAGTGTATCTTCATCCGATACGCTGAAAACTCCAAAGGATATGTTTTCGTCGGTCAAGAGGACAATGGAGGTCTTATAGAATTCGAATCGAGGGATGTTGTCTTCTTGGAAAATGAGTTTCCAAGACAGGGTGAGATAAGTCAAGACTTATCCTTGTTTGAGACTTGGGATCAAAAAGGATCGGAACGTTCGAGTGGGAGAATCCTTGGTGAAGAAGAAAATACGTTTCAAACTTCACCAATGGAACCAATGGATGATACGAACGATACCAATCCTAATCCGAGTGGGAGTGATGTTATTCCAAGTGGGAGTGATGTCATTCCAAGTGGGAGTGATCAAACTCAAACAAGACGTAGTAATCGAACGAGGCTAACACCTCTGAGATTTGAGGATGAATTTCCTCAAACATTCATGACATTACTACAAGATGATGACGAACCTGCAAACTTCAAACAGGCCGTCACATGCCCTGCTAAAGATAAATGGATAGCGGCAATGGAAGAAGAACTTCAATCCATGAAAACAAACCAAGTCTGGGACTTGGTTGATTTACCTAAGGGACGTAGAGCCATTGGGAACAAGTGGGTTCTCAAAATCAAGCATAAGGCTGATGGCTCCATCGAGAAATATAAAGCTCGCCTTGTTGCGAAAGGTTTCACGCAACAGGAAGGAATAGACTACGAAGAGACTTTCTCTCCTGTCGTGCGTTTTACCTCGATTCGCTTAATTCTGGCAATGGTGGCTTGTTTGGACCTCGAATTACATCAGATGGATGTAAAGACTGCCTTTCTTAACGGAGAACTAGATGAGGAGATCTACATGGAACAACCAAACGGGTTCGTACAAGAAGAAAACAAACATAAGGTTTGTAAACTTCGTAAATCCATATATGGTCTTAAACAATCCTCAAGGCAGTGGTATATGCGCTTTCAAGAAGTTGTTTTGTCGTATGGATTCTCCATGCTCGACGAAGACAATTGCGTATATATTAAGAGGATTAAAAACAAGTATATAATTATGTCTCTTTATGTAGATGACATACTTATAGCCGGAAATGATAAGCGTCTTATATTGGATATCAAAGCTTGGCTTTCATCCGTCTTTGAGATGAAAGACATGGGTGAAGCTGCATATATCCTTGGGGTTAAGATCTCAAGGAATCGTTCCAAGAAACTTCTTTCTCTCTCTCAAGAGACGTATATAAAGAAAGTTTTAGAACGGTTTAATATGCAGGACTGCAAGCCAATTGATACTCCAATAAGCAAAGGCGAGGGTCTATGTTTGGAGATGTGTCCCAAAGATCCAAAAGAAAAGAAAGCTATGGAAAAAGTTCCATACTCCAGTGCTGTCGGGAGTCTGATGTACGCCATGATGTGTACTAGACCTGACATTTGCTATGCTGTTGGTATGGTAAGCCGTTACCAATCCAACCCAGGGCAGGCACACTGGAAAGCGGTGAAGAGGATATTAAGATACCTCAAAGGGACTGCGGACTATGCGTTATGCTATCAAGGCAATACCTTGAGACTCGAAGGCTATACCGATGCTGATTGGGCAGGTGATCTCGACGAGCGAAGATCTACCTCAGGCTTTGTTTTCTTACTCGGGAATGGTGCAATATCCTGGAGCAGCAAGAAACAAACCTGCATCGCTCTATCAACCATGGAAGCCGAGTTCGTAGCATTCAGCATGGCGGTCCAAGAAGCTGTTTGGCTTAGGAAATTCTTAGACAGGCTGACGAATGCCTCTGACTCGAGCACTGTTCCTATATACAGTGATAGTCAAGCTTCGATTGCCTATGTCAAAGATCCTAAATTTCATTGTAAGACCAAACACATTGACATTCGATTCAAGTTTGCGAAGGATTATGATAAACGGAAGGAAGTAGACATAGGATACATATCCACGCATGAGATGATAGCGGATCCCCTTACAAAGGCGATCCCCAGAGATGTGTTTTTCAAACACTTATCATCTATGGGAATGCGTAGGTGCTGAGCTGTATCATGTAATATTTCCCATGTCTATAGAAGATCAAAATTTAATTTGCATACAAGTTTCTTACAAATGATTTTATATACATTTGTGTTTAAGTCTCAGCTATTTTTGTGTGTATGTCGGACAGATTAAGGTTGGCTCTCTCACATGAGCAACCGCCTTATCTTATCAGATGGATAAGATAGAGATGAGACTAGTTTAAAGTCAAAATCATTAGACAAATGATTTAGAGTCATGACTTAAACAAGATAGTCGAATAAAAGATCTGCATCATACGGATGCTTACAAAAGATCTGAGATCTGTATCACAAGGATATAAAGATCTCATTGGATTTTTTGAATCCTATCTGTCTTATGCAGGATGAGAGTCCGTGAGTATTTCACGAGTAGTATGGGGACTCAAAAATATAGGCACTGTGGTGTCTGATCTTTTCATCCGTACAACATCATTAAGACATACTCTCCCTGGGAAAGGAGTGATGTTGTAATACGTGTTCATACCACGTATGCATTTCGACCACTGAGTTAGTAGCAATAGTGTTTGCTATTATGTGAGACTCAAAGGCCATACGGGTCTTAACTCTTACCCTCAAGGACTCCAATTGGTTCCTTTAGATTTGACGAGATGATCGCTATCTTAGCGTGTTACTAATGGGCTATGGTAATTCGGCTCGGCGGGGCACGTTAGAAAAGCGAATCAAGTCAAGATCAGAAGGTTCACAAGAAGAGGAAGATTGATTTCATATTCACATTTGGACTTTAATGATTCAAAGCTGGCCAGCCAATTGTAATCCAGATGGGATTCAATTGTTGAATATAAAGTATAAGAAATGTGAAGAAATAATCTAGGGTAAAGCATGCGTTGAACTACTCAACTTTGCACCATCGAGGTCGTTGTGTATCTCTAACAAGTGCACAACAACAGACTCTACGCGCATGACGGTCGCACGGTCTATTTCTCGGTATGATAGATGAAAGAACTAAGGGAAAGACGTTCTCTTACAATCCCCTCAAGTGTGAGTGGGAGATGTTGGATATGGAAGACGTTTGTACACCCTTGTGGGGGATGTACGAGGGAATACGGACCTCGAACGTCGCGCACACGAAGTCATGTGCAAAGGGAATCTGTTCCCTTGCGGAGAGGATCTATGTATGAGCGGGAAAGTCGCATTATATATGCATAAGTGCATGCGACATATGGCTAATAAAGAGGGAATATCTTAAGCTTATGTTGTACCATGCATATGGTACAACTTAAGCTTATAATGTGCCATGTATCATGGTACACCTTAATTAAGTTGTTCCAAAGGAACAACTTACCCTAAAATAACTACCTTGGGGGCTATAAATAAGACCCAAGGGTAGCCATTTTCCTAACACATTTGCATGAAATTCATGCATGCATCTTCTTAATAGCGAAGCTCTGCAGAAATATTTCCTCTCCCTCCTTCCAAGTTCTTAATCTAAAATAGAGATTTAGATTGTGGATTAGTAGCCTTACTCCGTTCGTGAGAAGACTCGATCCGTCGTGGAGAATCCGAAGGCAAAGTTCCGAGACTATCGTTCCGCATACGCAAGCGTAAGTCTCCACTTTAATTATCGATCCTAACTTTGTTTTGGACAGGATCCTTCAGTCGACTCACACGACATCACGACATCACGATACCGCCTTCGAGGCGCACGATTTCACGATATCCATATTGTTAATCATGTCAAGACTCACTGAATTTCATTGTTATCAAAATTAGTGTTTTATGGTGACAGTTCTGCAAAGCGGAAGCGGGTCGAACGACCGGTTCCGTAATTTCCAATAATGACGATTTCGTCCTTTTCGTTCAATTTGCTACAGGAACAATTTCTTTCTCTAGTTGTTTAAATTGGGGATATATCGTATGATATACCGTTAGATCCCAATTTTCGTCCTAATCATTATGGTCTCCCTTTCCTACGTTATTTCACGTCACAATTTCAGGTTATTTAGCAATACATGAAGGCGACGTAAACGTGCCGAAACTTCTAAAAATCATAACAAACTATATACTTGCCTGTTTTTGGCGTTCTTGGTATCGTTGGATTCGTCTCGACGAATACTATGATGTGGGAGGTTCGGTTCGCTGTTTTGGCAGAGTACAAAATCAGAAATAGCGTTTTTCAGTTCAGGTCAGATTCGTAAAAGCTCCAACGACGTCTAATCAACGTGTTTTATTAGGTTTCTCTACTTTACGGTGGGGGTTATGAGTTTTAGGGGGTAGATCTACCAACCTGGAGTGAAGCGAGGGATCGGTTGACGCCAACGAGCAGTGGCGACGCGTGAAGACTCCGAAACAGCAAGTGTCGAGCGTCGGGAAACGTTCTTGTCAGATCCTGGGGCTGTCAACGCGTACCTGACCTGAGCGTGAGGGTTCTGCGGCTAGGGGGAGGTTGTCGACGTCGGATCTGAGGCAGCGGCGCGTGCACGGGGCCTTAAGTTGTCGCGCGAAGCTATGAAGATGGAGGAGGGGATAGCAGGAGCAGGCCGTGGCTTGCTTGGGGGGTTTGCGAGGTCGTGGGAGGCTCTCTGGCCGTGGAGAAGATGGGAGGAGCACGGCCTAGGGGGTGGGTTGCTTGGAGGCCGGACTGGGGGGAGACGCCGGGGTGCTTAGGGTTTGCGAGCGCCAGGGCTTAGAGAGGGGTCGGGCTCGGGTCTTGAAGAGAGGGAAGTTAGGGTTATAGGGTTTCGATGGGTGTTTATGTTTACAGGCGGTCGGAACAGAGGGAGAAGGTCGGCGTCTCAGGCGGAGCGAGGTGCAGCGTTGGGTTGCCGGACTGTGGGAGAGGAGGAGGAGGCCGCGGTTGAAGTGTGGATGGCGGTTGTGAGCGGCCGAGGGGAGGAGAGCGGTTGTGGTCTCGGCCTGAGGGTGTTTGGATCTCGGCGCAGCTGGAGATGAGGCCGGAGGGAGCGGCTCGCGTGCGTTGCTGGGCGTGGAGACGAAGGCCGCAGGGCGTGGGTTGTCGCGTGCATGGTTTACGTGGCTGCATCGCGTGGAGGAAGAATAGGCAGGGGCGGCGGCTTGTGATAGGGTTGAAGAAATAATACCCTAGGGTTTTATATATAGATATATTTTTTAATATAAAAAGTTAGCCTAGGTTTTCTTATTTAAATGATAGTTGGGTTGTGAGAAAGCAACATCACATGAGTAAGGTCCTTTAGCTTAGGTTTATAATATAAATGAGTGTGGTGTACTGGCAGCTCGTGAAATGTTTCTAGGCCCTAGGGTTTAATTATAATAGTAAGGGTTTCATATAGGAAGCTAGGCTCACGTGAGCAGCTTCAGGTCTCTTAACTTTTTAGTTGGTTTTCCTTTCATTCATTCTTTTTTTTTCTTTGTGTTAAGGGCTGCTGTGTGTGAGCGTGAAATGGGTGTGTGTGAGTCAGGGTTTGGCCACAGTTAGATACGGTCAAGGGGTTAGGTAAGTGGCTAGTGTTTAAAAGGAAAAAGATTTGAATTCTTATTTAATAGGATTTATAATTAATGGGGTTGGTATTAATAGGTTTAATTAGGAGAAATAAGAGCTAATCAATTGGGGTTTAAATGGGTTTTAACAGGAAAGTATTTCAAACATTGAATTAATAGGTTTTATTAGGACTTAATACGAGAAGTTTTCATTTAGTTAAATAGGAAAATTATTCACCATAATAAGGTTTTAAACCATCCATTAATAATTTCAAATAGGTATAACTTTTTTTAAAAAATACAATTGAAATATTTTAATTTAACTGTTAGGAGGGATTTATCTTAGTAATAATAATAATAGAATATATATAAAAGTCAGAAGTTGATACGGGTACATGATGTGTTAAGCCAACTACGGATACGAAGAAGAATGAACACACGGAAGATTACAGATAAAACGCGTCGTGAAAACTGGTCGTTACATCCTACACACCTTAAAAATGATTCCGTCCTCGGAATCTTATCGGCTAAGGTACCGGGGGACTGTTAGGGTAACACTCATATGTCTCTTCTAATGTATACACACGATAAACAACCATCCTGCCATATTTAAATAGTATTTACAATACTAATACCAATACCATTAGTAATACCACTGATAATACTAATCTACAACCACGTTAATAGTAATAACAATACACATATACACATTACTAATTACGTATTTACATAACATGTTTAATATCATCCCATAAATATAATCCAACCAATTTTATACTCGGGTGAACAGTAACACCTTACTACACCACATCAATTTACTAGCTGTAAGTGTGCCATCACTGGCACACTCACATTATTACCAATACACAAAGCAATACCACACACCTTATACACTCACAATCTATACTGATATAGTACCACATGTCACATACACATACCACTAATAAACATACAATTATCCTTTGTCAATTAACACTTCAATAGCACAATCACTTTTACACACGGCATGTTACCATACATACATTACAATACACACCACTACACGTATATACATGCACGTAATACCTTACACCAAACTCAGATTTATGTACGCCTAACCCATAGTACTAGGGTCGTCGTAATCTACCCACCTTAGGATCAAGTCCGACTTCAGACTTTCCTAAATAGGCCGACATAGGGGTGAGCAGACTTAGACACTAAGGTCATCATATCCCAGTCATACATACATTATAATGAAACAACATACATCTATATTCTTATACCTACTCATATATCACGCACTTTCAAATACTTGTACATACGTTAATTTCACATACATATACATACCTACACTACTACACGCCTATCTCGTATCTATATAGGACAGTTATATACACACGCTGGTATTCACAACCATGGTAATTTACATAGGCAAGTACACTACTACATCCATCCATATATATAGTCACAAACATACGGCTCTGCATACCCCTGGTATACGCAAGCTCACACATCATCCCGTAGGGGTAATGTGATATAACAATCCTACTATACACAAGCCTCAGTCGCGGAGGGGGAGGGGGCGTCGCCCCCCTCCCCGCCACTGCCGCCCCCGTTTTCGGGGGAGGGGGCGGCGCCCCCTCCCCCTCCGCCACTGAGGCGGAGGGGGAGGGGGCGCCGCCCCCCTCCCCGCCACTGCCCCCCCTGTATTCGGGGGAGGGGGCGCCGCCCCCCTCCCCGCCACTGCCCCCCCTGTTTTCGGGGGAGGGGGCGGCGCCCCCTCCCCCTCCGCCTCAGTCGCGGAGGGGGAGGGGGCGCCGCCCCCTCCCCGCCACTGCCCCCCTCCCTCGTTTTTGGGGGAGGGGGGCGGCGCCCCCTCCCCCTCCGCGACTGAGGCGGAGGGGGAGGGGGCGCCGCCCCCTCCCCCGAATACAGGGGGGCAGTGGCGGGGAGGGGGGCGGCGCCCCCTCCCCCTCCGCCTCAGTCGCGGAGGGGGAGGGGGCGCCGCCCCCCTCCCCCTTCCTGCCACTGCCCCCCTGTATTCGGGGGAAGGGGGCGGCGCCCCCTCCCCCTCCGCCTCAGTCGCGGAGGGGGAGGGGGCGCCGCCCCCCCTCCCCCCTTCCCGCCACTGCCCCCCTGTATTCGGGGGAAGGGGGCGGCGCCCCCTCCCCCTCCGCCTCAGTCGCGGACGCCGCCCCCTCCCCCCCACTGAAGTCCCCTCAGTCGGTGGAGGGTACTTGTTTGAAACTATCCCAAAACGTTAGGGTATTTTTTTTGTTTTGGTGTAAGGGCAAAACGGGAATAATTTAACGCCGTTAGCCAAAACAGACGGAAAGGTATAGATTTGTACTACTTAAAAGTTCAGGGTATTAATATGAAAGCGCCCCCAAACGTTAGGGTATTTTCATGTGAATTCCCCTACACAAAACACACTTATTCATACCATTTATATATCCTTATAACTAACCGCATACACATATACACACGAGCACATGCCAGACATACTAACATATATATCACACAATAAATCCACACACACCACTATACGTACACCTATTCTTATTACACTTAACATGCATATCACGGCACTGGTATATAATTAACAAGTAAGACTATGGTATATACACTCCTAGTAACTAGCCAAAACTGAATCTAATATGCACAGATATTCCTATCGTGACATAGCTAATCACTCGACTAAGTAATAAATTTAACGCTTACCACTCTCTACATCGACTATATACATACATATCACAAATTACCACACATGCACAAACGACACAATATAAAATCGCACCATACTAATGCTAAGTGTAAGCACACTCATACATGGGTAGTATATAGAGATTCGCACACATGGGTCCACACTCACAATATATTAACATGCACCACAACAACACCACAATCAAAGCTAAAGATCTCACTAAGCAATGATAAGTTCTAAAGTGACAACTAAGCAAGTGTAGGATTCAGATCTGTATGATGCGACGAACTATTGTTGTGGTGGACGGTTCCGGAGATGGTATGGTTAAGAGAGTAGTTTGGTTGGGTGACATAAAATATTTAAGAATAACTAAATAGTTAAGAAGATAGGGATATGTGTAAAATAACATCGTAAAATAGCGAACATATGGAATAAGTTAAAATGTAAAATGTGACCAGTCAAATAATGAGTGAAGAGTAATATGGGCCTAGCGATGTGTGCTTGTTTTGCAAATGGAAAATAGGGTTGTAAAAGAAAAAGAAAAATTTTTCTTTCTTAAAATATTCGAAGACAGTGATTATAAAACTTACACACAGGATTTTGAAGTTTTATTTAATTTAGAAAAAGTATTTTAAAAATATGTATCGGTGACCGTTTCGAAATACATTAGTAAGAAAAGGAGGTGACATTTGAACTAGCGACTTAGAAATAAAGTTTTAAAAAGTTCATTGCCTAAGGAAAATAGAGTAATTATGTGAAATAGAAGTGCGAAAGATGTACGTGAGGAAATCTTTATAGGATAGTAATTAAAGATTGCATCAGAAGAGTTTCATAATCGAGATTGGGTTTAGGTCGACTGAAGTGTAGAGAATCTAAGCAAAAGTTTTTGAAAGGATTTAAACTTAGCGAAGAATTTAATAAATGAAATATCGAAAACACTTTTTAGAAGGAGAGGTTCAAGGTTAAAGATGGCGGATATGAAGAGTCCATGTGAATCGAGGACAAGAATCAGGTTCGACTGGCTTGGTGACGATCGCTACGTTCGGTTGGGCCCTGGATTCGATGAATCAAAGCGAACGACTAACGAAACTCTAATATGGTCAGAGCTGAATGACCAATCGATAGGGTGACTCCCAAGATGGTAATACTAAGTCATGGCAAGGACGTCTAACTAACGAGCACGAGCGTCTAACTACCTCTTCCTATTGTCCGGGTATTGGTTCCCTATCGAGCTGAGACAAGGTATTCGAGTAATTTGGCGTACGAACTAATCCTGGATGTTTTGGCTAATGAAAAGCGTTCTCATTGTTCTGAATTTCACAGTTGCAAGACCTGCATGGGCCACCACTAAAACCTGTAACGCCCCACTTCCCAAAAGACACCGGAAGCGAGAGCGTTACGCGGTCCGCTTGAACTGGAGCGGTGAAGCTCGAGTTAAATGAGCGTCTGTGATAAAAACACAGAAGAGGTCCTTGCATTTGTGTATCAGAACAATCAGAAAACATTTCATTAAGTTAAAAAGGTGAATAACCACATCCAGAGATACAAAGTGTTCGTACATGAAATTAAACAATAAGCCACAGCTGGGCTAAAAGTAGCAACAAGGAAAGTAACATACTCGACAGTAACTACAACGACTAAAGGAACTAAGAAAGCGGTAAAGGTGTCGGGGTCCACCAGTCCTCTGCTGGGAGAGGCAATGCGTCAGGTGCGAACTCCTGACTCTCCAACTCAGGCATCTCATACTGGTCCTCCTGGTACTCAAGCTCTGAACCTGACATACATCCACAAACATGAATGTCTGTTAGCTAAGGGTCTGCAAGAAAGAGTTAGCATCCCGAGGCGAAGTATATAACAAGTATATGAAATTTAGAAACATTTAATATTTCAAAATGAAACGACTGTAGCAATTTAACGATTAACAATTTCGGAGCAGAAAGAAACAATCCTAGCATGCAATTCTAGTCGATGGCAAGTTTAAAGTTAAATTCTCAGAGTTTGTTAGCATTTCAATATTCACGATGACCAAGTTAGCGTTACAATGTCCATGTCAAGAATTCACATCTAATCTAGGGTTCTCGTCTTTAGGTCGTGATGAGAAGGTCGTTCCTCTCACGGGGGCTTACCGTGATTGACACTATCCCACCGCGTCGGGTGGTGCTCTTGAGGAGAGTACCTTTCATACGCCCAGTGGCCGCTCAACCCTAACCCCACCCAAAAGTTTTTCCGGAACACGAGCCGGCCTAGTCGACTCACACGACATCACGATATCACGATACCGCCTTCGAGGCGCACGATTTCACGATGTCCATATTGTTAATCATGTCAAGACTCACTGAATTTCATTGTTATCAAAATTAGTGTTTTATGGTGACAGTTCTGCAAAGCGGAAGCGGGTCGAACGACCGGTTCCGTAATTTCCAATAATGATGATTTCGTCCTTTTCGTTCAATTTGCTACAGAAACAATTTCTTTCTCTAGTTGTTTAAATTGGGGATATATCGTATGATATACCGTTAGATCCCAATTTTCGTCATAATCATTATGGTGTCCCTTTCCTACGTTATTTCACGTCACAATTTCATGTTATTTAGCAATACATGAAGAAGACGTAAACGTGCCGAAACTTCTAAAAATCATAACAAACTATATACTTGCCTGTTTTTGGCGTTCTTGGTGTCGTTGGATTTGTCTCAACGAATACTATGATGTGGGAGGTTCGGTTCGCTGTTTTGGCAGAGCACAAAATCAGAAATAGCGTTTTTCAGTTCAGGTCAGATTCGTAAAAGCTCCAACGACATCTAATCAACGTGTTTTATTAGGTTTCTCTACATTACGGTGGGGGTTTTGAGTTTTAAGGGGTAGATCTACCATCCTGGAGTGAAGCGAGGGATCGGTTGACACCAACGAGCAGTGGCGACGTGTGAAAACTCCGAAACAGCGAGCGTCGAGCGTCGGGAAACGTCCTTGTCAGATCCCGGGGCTGTCAACGCGCACCCGACCTGAGCGTGAGGGCTCTGCGGCTAGGGGGAGGCTGTCGACGTCGGATCTGAGGCAGCGGCGTGTGCACGGGGCCTGAAGTTGTCGCGCGAAGCTGTGAAGATGGAGGCGGGGCTAGCAGGAGCAGGCCGTGGCTTGCTTGGGGGGTTTGCGAGGTCGTGGGAGGCTCTCTGGCCGTGGAGAAGATAGGAGGAGCACGGCCTAGGGGGTGGGTTTCTTGGAGGCCGGACTGGGGGGAGACGCCGGGGTGCTTAGGGTTTGCGAGCGCCAGGGCTTAGAGAGGGGTCAGGCTAGGGTCTTGAAGAGAGGGAAGTTATGGTTATAGGGTTTCGATGGGTGTTTATGTTTACAGGCGGTCGGAACGGAGGGAGAAGGTCGGCGTCTCAGGCGGAGCGAGGTGCAACGTGGGGTTGCCAGAGTGTGGGAGAGGAGGAGGAGGCCGCGGTTGAAGTGTGGATGGCGGTTGTGAGCGACCGATGGGAGGAGAGCAGTTGTGGTCTCGGCCTGAGGGTGTTTGGATCTCGGCGCAGCTGGAGATGAGGCCGGAGGGAGCGGCTCGTGTGCGTTGCTGGGCGTGGAGACGAAGGCCACAGGGCGTGGGTTGTCGCGTGCGTGGTTTGCGTGGCTGCATCGCGTGGAGGAAGAATAGGCAGGGGCGGCGGCTTGTGATAGGGTTGAAGAAATAATACCCTAGGGTTTTATATATAGATATATTTTTTAATATAAAAAGTTAGCCTAGGTTTTCTTATTTAAATGATAGTTGGGTTGTGAGAAAGCAACATCACATGAGTAAGGTACTTTAGCTTAGGTTTATAATATAAATGAGTGTGGTGTACTGGCAGCTCGTGAAATGTTTCTAGGCCCTAGGGTTTAATTATAATAGTAAGGGTTTCATATAGGAAGCTAGGCTCACGTGAGCAGCTTCAGGTCTCTCAACTTTTTAGTTGGTTTTCCTTTCATTCATTCTTTTTTTTCTGTGTTAAGGGCTGCTGTGTGAGAGCGTGAAATGGGTGTGTGTGAGTCAGGGTTTGGCCACAGTTAGATACGGTCAAGGGGTTAGGTAAGTGGCTAGTGTTTAAAAGGAAAAAGATTTGAATTCTTATTTAATAGGATTTATAATTAATGGGGTTGGTATTAATAGGTTTAATTAGGAGAAATAAGAGCTAATCAATTGGGGTTTAAATGGGTTTTAACAGGAAAGTATTTCAAACATTGAATTAATAGGTTTTATTAGGACTTAATTCGAGAAGTTTTCATTTAGTTAAATAGGAAAATTATTCACCATAATAAGGTTTTAAACCATCCATTAATAATTTCAAATAGGTATAACTTTTTTTAAAAAATACAATTGAAATATTTTAATTTAACTGTTAGGAGGGATTTATCTTAGTAATAATAATAATAGAATATATATAAAAGTCAGAAGTTGATACGGGTACATGATGTGTTAAGCCAACTACGGATACGAAGAAGAATGAACACACGGAAGATTACAGATAAAACGCGTCGTGAAAACTGGTCGTTACATCCTACACACCTTAAAAATGATTCCGTCCTCGGAATCTTATCGGCTAAGGTACCGGGGGACTGTTAGGGTAACACTCACATGTCTCTTCTAATGTATACACACGATAAACAACCATCCTGACATATTTAAATAGTATTTACAATACTAATACCAATACCAGTAGTAATACCACTGATAATATTAATCTACAACCACGTTAATAGTAATAACAATACACATATACACATTACTAATTACGTATTTACATAACATGTTTAATATCATCCCATAAATATAATCCAACCAATTTTATACTCGGGTGAACAGTAACACCTTACTACACCACCACATCAATTTACTAGCTGTAAGTGTGCCATCACTGGCACACTCACATTATTACCAATACACAAAGCAATACCACACACCTTATACACTCACAATCTATACTGATATAGTACCACATGTCACATACACATACCACTAATAAACATACAATTATCCTTTGTCAATTAACACTTCAATCGCACAATCACTTTTACACACCGCATGTTACCATACATACATTACAATACACACCACTACACGTATATACATGCACGTAATACCTTACACCAAACTCAGATTTATGTACGCCTAACCCATAGTACTAGGGTCGTCGTAATCTACCCACCTTAGGATCAAGTCCGACTTCAGACTTTCCTAAATATGCCGACATAGGGGTGAGCAGACTTAGACACTAAGGTCATTATATCCCAGTCATACATACATTATAATGAAGCAACATACATCTATATTCTTATACCTACTCATATATCACGCACTTTCAAATACTTGTGCATACGTTAATTTCACATACATATACATACCTACACTACTACACGCCTATCTCGTATCTATATAGGACAGTTATATACACACGCTGGTATACACAACCATGGTAATTTACATAGGCAAGTACACTACTACATCCATCCATATATATAGTCACAAACATACGGTTCTGCATACCCCTGGTATACGCAAGCTCACACATCATCCCGTAGGGGTAATGTGATATAACAATCCTACTATACACAAAACACACTTATTCATACCATTTATATATCCTTATAACTAACCGCATACACATATACACACGAGCACATGCCAGACATACTAACATATATATCACACAATAAATCCACACACACCACTATACGTACACCTATTCTCATTACACTTAACATGCATATCACGGCACTGGTATATAATTAACAAGTAAGACTATGGTATATACACTCCTAGTAACTAGCCAAAACTGAATCTAATATGCACAGATATTCCTATCGTGACATAGCTAATCACTCGCCTAAGTAATAAATTTAACGCTTACCACTCTCTACATCGACTATATACATACATATCACAAATTACCGCACATGCACAAACGACACAATATAAAATCGCACCATACTAATGCTAAGTGTAAGCACACTCATACATGGGTAGTATATAGAGATTCGCACACATGGGTCCACACTCACAATATATTAACATGCACCACAACAACACCACAATCAAAGCTAAAGATCTCACTAAGCAATGATAAGTTCTAAAGTGACAACTAAGCAAGTGTAGGATTCAGATCTGTATGATGCGACAAACTATTGTTGTGGTGGACGGTTCCGGAGATGGTATGGTTAAGAGAGTAGTTTGGTTGGGTGACATAAAATATTTAAGAATAACTAAATAGTTAAGAAGATGGGGATATGTGTAAAATAACATCATAAAATAGTGAACATATGGAATAAGTTAAAATGTAAAATGTGACCAGTCAAATAATGAGTGAAGAGTAATATGGGCCTAGCGATGTGTGCTTGTTTTGCAAATGGAAAATAGGGTTGTAAAAAGAAAAAGAAAAATTTTTCTTTCTTAAAATATTCGAAGACAGTGATTATAAAACTTACACACATGATTTTGAAGTTTTATTTAAATTAGGAAAAGTATTTTAAAAATATGTATCAGTGACCGTTTCAAAATACATTAGTAAGAAAAGGAGGTGACATTTGAACTAGCGACTTAGAAATAAAGTTTTAAAAAGTTCATTGCCTAAGGAAAATAGAGTAATTATGTGAAATAGAAGTGCGAAAGATGTATGTGAGGAAATCTTTATAGGATAGTAATTAAAGATTGCATCAGAAGAGTTTCATAATCGAGATTGGGTTTAGGTCGACTGAAGTGTAGAGAATCTAAGCAAAAGTTTTTGAAAGGATTTAAACTTAGCGAAGAATTTAATAAATGAAATATCGAAAACACTTTTTAGAAGGAGAGGTTCAAGGTTAAAGATGGCGGATATGAAGAGTCCATGTGAATCGAGGACAAGAATCAGGTTCGACTGGCTTGGTGACGATCGCTACGTTCGGTTGGGCCCTGGATTCGATGAATCTAAGCGAACGACTAACGAAACTCTAATATGGTCAGAGCTGAATGGCCAATCGATAGGGTGACTCCCAAGATGGTAATACAAAGTCATGGTAAGGACGTCTAACTAACGAGCACGAGCGTCTAACTACCTCTTCCTATTGTCCGGGTATTGGTTCCCTATCGAGCTGAGACAAGGTATTCGAGTAATTTGGCGTACGAACTAATCCTGGATGTTTTGGCTAATGAAAAGCATTCTCATTGTTCTGAATTTCGCAGTTGCAAGACCTGCATGGGCCACCACTAAAACCTATAACGCCCCACTTCCCAAAAGACACCGGAAGCGAGAGCGTTACGCGGTCCGCTTGAACTGGAGCGGTGAAGCTCGAGTTCAATGAGCGTCTGTGATAAAAACACAGAAGAGGTCCTTGCATTTGCGAATCAGAACAATCAGAAAACATTTCATTAAGTTAAAAAGGTGAACAACCACATCCAGAGATACAAAGTGTTCGTACACGAAATTAAACAATAAGCCACAGCTGGGCTAAAAGTAGCAACAAGGAAAGTAACATACTCGACAGTAACTACAACGACTAAAGGAACTAAGAAAGCGGTAAAGCTGTCGGGGTCCACCAGTCCTCTGCTGGGAGAGGCAATGCGTCAGGTGCGAACTCCTGACTCTCCAACTCAGGCGTCTCATACTGGTCCTCCTGGTACTCAAGCTCTGAACCTGACATACATCCACAAACATGAATGTATGTCAGCTAAGGGTCTGCAAGAAAGAGTTAGCATCCCGAGGCGAAGTATATAACAAGTATATGAAATTTAGAAACATTTAATATTTCAAAATGAAACGACTGTAGCAATTTAACGATTAACAATTTCGGAGCAGAAAGAAACAATCCTAGCATGCAATTCTAGTCGATGGAAAGTTTAAAGTTAAATTCTCAGAGTTTGTTAGCATTTCAATATTCACGATGACCATGTTAGCGTTACAATGTCCATGTCAAGAATTCACATCTAATCTAGGGTTCTCGCCTTTAGGTCGTGATGAGAAGGTCGTTCCTTTCACGGGGGCTTACCGTGATTGACACTAACCCACCGCGTCGGGTGGTGCTCTTGAGGAGAGTACCTTTCATACGCCCAGTGGCCGCTCAACCCTAACCCCACCCAAAAGTTTTTCCGGAACACGAGCCGGCCTAGTCGACTCACACGACATCACGATATCACGATACCGCCTTCGAGGCGCACGATTTCACGATGTCCATATTGTTAATCATGTCAAGACTCACTGAATTTCATTGTTATCAAAATTAGTGTTTTATGGTGACAGTTCTGCAAAGCGGAAGCGGGTCGAACGACCGGTTCCGTAATTTCCAATAATGACGATTTCGTCCTTTTCGTTCAATTTGCTACAGAAACAATTTCTTTCTCTAGTTGTTTAAATTGGGGATATATCGTATGATATACCGTTAGATCCCAATTTTCGTCCTAATCATTATGGTCTCCCTTTCCTACGTTATTTCACGTCACAATTTCAGGTTATTTAGCAATACATGAAGGCGACGTAAACGTGCCGAAACTTCTAAAAATCATAACAAACTATATACTTGCCTGTTTTTGGCGTTCTTGGTGTCGTTGGATTCGTCTCGACGAATACTATAATGTGGGAGGTTCGGTTCGCTATTTTGGCAGAGCACAAAATCAGAAATAGCATGTATCAGTTCAGGTCAGATTCGTAAAAGCTCCTACGACGTCTAATCAACGTGTTTTATTAGGTTTCTCTACTTTACAGTGGGGGTTATGAGTTTTAGGGGGTAGATCTACCAACCTGGAGTGAAGCGAGGGATCGGTTGACGCCAACGAGCAGTGGCGACACGTGAAGACTCCGAAACAGCGAGCGTCGAGCGTCGGGAAACGTTCTTGTCAGATCCCGGGGCTGTCAACGCGCATCCGACCTGAGCGTGAGGGCTCTGCGGCTAGGGGGAGGCTTTCGACGTCAGATCTGAGGCAGCGGCGCGTGCACGGGGCCTGAAGTTGTCGCGCGAAGCTGTGAAGATGGAGGAGGGGCTAGCCGGAGCAGGCCGTGGCTTGCTTGGGGGGTTTGCGAGGTCGTGGGAGGCTCTCTGGCCGTGGAGAAGATGGGACGAGCACGGCCTAGGGGGTGGGTTGCTTGGAGGCCGGACTGGGGGGAGACGCCGGGGTGCTTAGGGTTTGCGAGCGCCAGGGCTTAGAGAGGGGTCGGGCTAGGATCTTGAAGAGAGGGAAGTTAGGGTTATAGGGTTTCGGTGGGTGTTTATGTTTACAGGCGGTCGGAACGGAGGGAGAAGGTCGGTGTCTCAGGCGGAGCGAGGTGCAGCGTGGGGTTGCCAGAGTGTGGGAGAGGAGGAGGAGCCCGCGCTTGAAGTGTGGATGGCGGCTCGCGTGCGTTGCTGGGCGTGGAGACGAAGGCCGTAGGGCGTGGGTTGTCGCATGCGTGGTTTGCGTGGCTGCATCGCGTGGAGGAAGAATAGGCAGGGGCGGCGGCTTGTGATAGGGTTGAAGAAATAATACCCTAGGGTTTTATATATAGATATATTTTTTTAATATAAAAAGTTAGCCTAGGTTTTCTTATTTAAATGATAGTTGGGTTGTGAGAAAGCAACATCACGTGAGTAAGGTCCTTTAGCTTAGGTTTATAATATAAATGAGTGTGGTGTACTGGCAGCTCGTGAAATGTTTCTAGGCCCTAGGGTTTAATTATAATAGTAAGGGTTTCATATAGGAAGCTAGGCTCACGTGAGCAGCTTCAGGTCTCTTAACTTTTTAGTTGGTTTTCCTTTCATTCATTCTTTTTTTTTTCTTTGTGTTAAGGGCTGCTGTGTGTGAGCGTGAAATGGGTGTGTGTGAGTCAGGGTTTGGCCACAGTTAGATACGGTCAAGGGGTTAGGTAAGTGGCTAGTGTTTAAAAGGAAAAAGATTTGAATTCTTATTTAATAGGATTTATAATTAATGGGGTTGGTATTAATAGGTTTAATTAGGAGAAATAAGAGCTAATCAATTGGGGTTTAAATGGGTTTTAATAGGAAAGTATTTCAAACATTGAATTAATAGGTTTTATTAGGACTTAATACGGGAAGTTTTCATTTAGTTAAATAGGAAAATTATTCACCATAATAAGGTTTTAAACCATCCATTAATAATTTCAAATAGGTATAACTTTTTTAAAAAAATACAATTGAAATATTTTAATTTAACTGTTAGGAGGGATTTATCTTAGTAATAATAATAATAGAATATATATATAAGTCAGAAGTTGATACGGGTACATGATATGTTAAGCCAACTACGGATACGAAGAAGAATGAACGCACGGAAGATTACAGATAAAACACGTCGTGAAAACTGGTCGTTACAAGAACACAAAAGCGGTAAAGTTTCCCCTACAGAGATCGTTACTACTACACACAAATAATAGTAAAAAGTTTAGAGAATCTCAGTATTTAGGCGTAGTCGTCTCTGTCAATTGACACGGGCCAGCTCTCGTCTGGCAAGATGTAGATGACATGGCAACTCAAGTTGCGGGTAGCTCCTCTAATGATGTTGCGGCTTTGTCAAGCTCTGAATGTTACAGAACTAAGTAGTTGCGGCAAGGGCTTGTGCACTTGAATATTGCGGCAATGGCGTGTTGGCTCGGCACTTGTGCAAGGATGATGGCCTTGATGATATTTTCTCTCACTTGTTGAATTAGCTTTGATGCACATGCAGATGTGAAGTTCCTTTTGATTAATTGAATGTAGCTTGCGTTGATAGGGGGCATGCAACCATGAAACAAAAACACAAGTCAATGTTTATGTCAGAAAATTTCGACCTGGGTTCAAATAGCATGTGGCAATAGCAAAATGTCTTGGCATCAAGTGCATTAAAAGCACGTGCACGCAAACAACTAAATAAGTGATGATTTAATTAAAAAACAAGTGTCTGCACTCAAATTTGTAGCCCAGTTTGTCACTTTGAATATGAAGCCTGCGGCCTGACAATGGCACATGCACAATGGGACTTTGGATGTCTCCCTATAAACACCAAGGAAATAATTAAGGAGGGGATTTAATTTAAGGGTAAATGACAATAAAATACCCTAACGTTTGGGCCATTTTCACTTATATACCCTATCGTTCATTTTCGTAAACTTTGATACCCAAATCTAAATTTGATGTAGTATTGGAGGAGGAAACATTGTCTGAAGAGGATGCTGAAAACACTATGCATCCCAGACTTAGGAAGACTGATGGAATGCATGTATTTGGAGGCCTCTTAAGACAATATTTCCTCCTCCAATCCAACATCCAAGGAAATAATTAAGGAGGGGATTTAATTTAAAGCTAATCACTTTTGTTTTAGTTCGGATCTTCCTACCATCTAAGTCTGGAAAAACCTAATTTATACTTGTACATGGATATTAAATGAATGCGGTACTATCATTGTTCCGAACTTTTGCAAGACCTGCATGGGCCACCACTAAAACCGGTCACGCCCCGCTTCCCAAAATGGACGGAGGCGAAGCATGACTAAGGCCCGCTTAGGCCGGAGCTGTGAAGCTCGGACCCAATAAGCGTCTGTAGGGCTACCATTTTAAAATTTTCAGGTTCTTGCATTAATAAAGTTCGAAACAACAGAAGTACAGGAAGGAAAAAGGCATGCATAAAATTAGAGATATAATATCCAATTGGTACAAAGTCTAAAAAGAAAGCCTAAGCATGGCAACAACCTAGCTACAAGCAAACTAAAAGCAGTAACCTCTGAACGAGACGCCTAAAAAGACCTCAAGGTCTGGTCCTCGTCAGGCACGTACTCTGGGTCGACGTCCTCGGCTCCTCGTACTCCAGCGAGTCTGCCTCGTCCACGAACTCTGGCTGAACACCTGACGTACATCACCCAAGAAAAAGGAACTGTACATCAGGTAAAGTCTACAAGAAGGGTTAGACTTTACTGCAAGTGCACCGAACTTTAAACAACGGATTACTAGTTGATTAGCATGCTGGGGTTCTTTTACACAACAGTTTACTGGTTGATTAGCATGCTGTGGTTATAACAGGGTAACACGACAGGAAGTAACGCAGCAGGAAAGTAAAACGGGACAGGTAGTAGTCGTAGCGTGTGCTACCAACTACGGGACTAACCTACAGGTGTCAAGACAAGACAGGACGGGACGGGACAAGACAAGACAGGACAAGTGAGACACGAAAGGGTTCACGCCTTACGGTTCGAGGGGGATCAGACCCTCTTGCCGTGCGCACGCTCAACCCAACCCCAAACCCAGGAACTCAGGACAAGATTTACAGGGATCATTTCCGCTAGGGAAACATCCGAAACGCCCGAAGGCTTTTTGTGTAACAGGGATCAGTTCCGCTAGGAAAGCATCCGAAACGCCCGAAGGCTTTTTGTGTAACAGGGATCACTTCCGCTAGGGAAGCATCCGAAACGCCCGAAGGCTTTTTGTGTAACAGGGATCACTTCCGCTAGGGAAGCATCCGAAACGCCCGAAGGCTTTTTGTGTAACAGGGATCACTTCCGCTAGGAAAGCATCCGAAACGCCCGAAGGCTTTTTGTGTAACAGTCACGGGGATCACTCTCGCATGGAGAGCATCCAAAACGCCCGCAGGCTTTTTGTGTAACAGGGACATGCCATGACAAGTGTAGGGAATTGTTATTCTAGGGTGTTCCACACGCATGCACACACAAGATAGCCCTACGGTGTCAAAAGTTGTTGTTTGTCGAGCTTAGACTTCGTCGTCAAGTCTAAGTCGTCAGGGGCGTCCCGGACGCTATCATTTCACGTCTGGTTCTATACATTTACAGTCTAACAGTTCTAGCAATCTAAGACCAAAGCACGGTCAAAAACGCAAGTGGGTACACTTGCCTGCGATGGCGAGTGTGTCGTCCTCTCGAAGCGTCTCGTCCAAGCGTCTCGTCCAAGGAAGTCCGTCTGAAATAGTGTCACGGCGACGATGTCAGGTTGCGTTTTCAATAAATCCTATTAGGGTTTGTTTCTAAGTTGACGGGACTACCCTAACAGTCAATAGTCATGTTTTCATGTTCTGTTTGATCTAGATCGACTTATACCCTATGTGCACAGAAATAATTGTCCGATTGTCGATCTTTCCTATGGTGGGCAGCGTTTTACAGATGCAGAAAGTAAATTTAGTTACAGTTGTTCGATTTTAGTTAGGGTTCAGTTTTTCTACGGTGTGGGTTTACTACGAGTTAGGGGACTAACCTCTGACGATCGCGCACGGATCCGACGTCGGGTCTGGCAACGGTAGTGGACCGCGTCACGACTCCAATTTCCGGTACGTCTCGTCACTGGTCCCTGGGTAATCGCGGAGAGAGGCGCATCTAATCTGCGTTAACGGACTCTAAAAGTTAAGCCCAAACAAAACTTAGTAAACTACCAACATATGTGTTTACAGGCATACCCACATATGTACACTAACATGTATACTAACATGCTTATTTACCAACATTACTAACCCTAAACACATATACCATATAAGTTAATTATATAAGTTGTATTAAGTATACTGCTCCTTATTTGTGTAAGGCACCCACACCAACTATATTAATTTCATACTATAATCTTACCAGTATCTTCCAGTATGCAGGTATAAGTGAATACAGGATAATTGCTAAAGGTAACACACTAATTTAACGAAAAAGAGACACCTATCAACCTACAGCCAACACAAAAGTGAAACACGGTTCACTGATTCAAACTCAGTGTATAACAGGTTAATATAAACTTACCCGATCTTCAACTGTTAGGTTGGATGGTGCTCGATGAGGGTGCGGTGGCTTCGAACAATGGCAGCGAGCAAGGCGGCGCGGATCAGCGATCAGCGGAGGGGTGACCGGCTTCGACGTCGGGGCTCGAGGGGTTGGCGGTGGCTCGTGCGAGGCTGACGGGGACGCGGGGTGCGTCGGGATGCCGGCGGAGGGTCGGAGCGGCGTCCAAGGGGCTGACGGCGGAGGGAACAGCCCGGGGCGACGGTGGGCGACGCTGCGAAGAGCAGCAGACGACGGCCGCTAGGAACGGCCCGGGGCGAATTCGCTGTGGCCTTGGATGGATGCGAGGGGGGGGGGGGGGGGGGGGGGGGGGGGGGGGGCAGCCTGCGATGTGGAGGCTTGCCTACATCGGATCTGAGAGGAGAAAGAGGTGGGCGGTGCTGTGGAAGGTGGCTTCGGCAGTCGTAGCAGAGGCACACCGGCGAGCAAGTGGCCGGTGGGAGAAAAGGCAGGCGCACGCGTGGGGAGAACTGCTGCTGCCTTGCGAGCTTCCGTGGTGGGTGGTTGCCGGAGACTCGGGCAGGTCTGTGTTCGGCTCGAAGGTGAGCTTCAATTGCGAGAAGATGGGTTACGAGATATAGGGGTTGGCGGCGGAGGAAGTTTTGACCTAGGTTTTATTTCGATGTAGAGGGAAGGAATAGTTCGGCTGAAAGCTGGAAAGAGGAGAGTGTAGGGTTTCTATTTGTAGGCTCATAGAGTTCCACATGAGGCCTGGGAAAGTGTTCTTTTTGTTTTGATGGGAGAAAAAGATAACCTGGTTAGTTTTTTTTTGTGGGGAGATAGAGTTAGGTACGTGGGGGAGTGTGTGGGTACGGTTGAGAAAGATATTTGTTAGTATTAGTAATAGGTTAAAATTGTTGTAAACTTGGCGGCTATGGAGACCATAGCCCTATATTTATAGTGGTAGGGTTACATAATGGGTGGATACCCACTAACGGGTAGGCCCACCAAGAAGCCCGTTTATAACACTTCCCCTTATCCATCCATTGTTGTAAGCCATGGTGAACACTTCAGGGTTCATGAAGCTTGTTTGATCATGGGGTTGGAGATACTTCTGGATCTCTAAGTTTAAGAGTGCTTGCCTCATTAAAACCTTTGCCAAGGAAAACCCAGTGGGAAAAACCTGTGGCTAAGGGAAAAGAGTACAAGTCTCTGTAACTTCCCCTGATCGATGGATAACATCAGTGGTGGATACTTCTGGATCCTGAGTTAATGTGGCTGCCTCGTTAAAACCTTTGACTGTGGAAAACCCAGTGGGAAAAACCAACAGTCAAGGAAAAAGAGTACAGCACTACGTTAACTCCCCCTGATAAGTTCAAGCTTCAGGCTTGTACATCTCTCAGTTGTCTCATCCCAATTCCTAGTACAAGTTTTCTAAAGGTACTGCGAGGCAAAGCTTTAGTGAATAGGTCAGCCAGGTTGTTGCAGGACTGGATCTGCTGGATGTCGATCTGGTTGTCCACTTGCTGTTCATGCGTCCAGAATAGCTTGGGGGAAATGTGCTTCGTCCTGTCACCTTTGATGTAGCCACCCCGTAGTTGAGCGATGCAGGCAGCATTGTCTTCGTACATGGTAGTAGGCCCAAGATCTCCCGTCTTCAGGCCGGTGGTCTTGAGGATGTGGTTGATGACTGATCGAAGCCAGAAGCATTCTCTGCTAGCTTCGTGGATCGCGATGAGCTCAGAGTGGTTGGACGAGGTCGCTGTGGATGTCTGCTTCACGGATCTCCATGAGATGGCCGTCCCACCGTATGTGAATACGAAACCGGTCTGGGACTTTGCGGTATGTGGGTCGGACCTGTATCCCGCATCTGCGTAACCGACCAGGTCGGCGGATACACCTTTCTTGAAGTATAGTCCCATGTCTACAGACCCTTGGAGGTAGCGCAGAAGTTGTTTCACTCCGTTCCAGTGGCGCTTTGAGGGCGCTGAACTGTATCTGGCTAGTAGATTTACTGCGAACGCTATATCGGGACGCGTGCAGTTTGCCAGGTATAGGAGTGCTCCAATTGCACTTAAGTAGGGTACTTCAGGACCCAGTGTTTCCTCCCCCTCTTCCAGCGGTCGGAAGGGGTCTGTTTCAACATCCAATGATCTGACGACCATTGGTGTGCTAAGCGGATGACATTTGTCCATAAGAAAGTTCTTCAGCACTTTCTTTGTATATGTCGATTGGTGTAACAGGATTCCTCCGCTTAAATGTTCAATTTGTAGCCCTAGGCAAAACTTCGTTTTGCCGAGGTCTTTCATCTCAAAAGTCTGTGTGAGACTTTTGGATATCTCATCTATCTCTGCAGGAGATCCGATGATGTTCAAGTCGTCTACGTAGACGGCGATAATTACGAATCCTGTTCCCTTTGCTCGTATGAAGATGCAAGGGCAGACTTCATTTGTTGTGAATCCTTGTTGCACTAGGAATTCACTCAGCCTGTTGTACCACATTCTACCTGACTGTTTGAGACCATACAGTGATCTCTGGAGTTTGACAGAATAGACGTCCCGAGGTCTTTCTGTCATTTTTGTCGGTAGTTTGTATCCGTCTGGGATTTTCATGTAGATGTCCTTATCTATATTTCCGTATAGGTATGCAGTCACAACGTCCATGAGCTGCATATCCAGACCTTCCTTCGTGGATAGGCCTATGATGAAACGGAAGGTGATCGCGTCCATGACCGGAGAATAGGTATCGTCATAGTCTATTCCTGGTCGTTGGGAAAAACCTTGTGCAACAAGGCGCGCTTTATAGCGCACGATCTCATTATTCTCGTTTCTTTTTCTCACGAATACCCATTTATATCCCACAGGTTTAACACCTTTTGGTGTTAGGACTACAGGTCCAAAGACTTGGCGCTTCGAGAGTGAGTCCAGCTCTACTCCTATTGCCTCGTTCCACTTTGGCCAATCCTCTCTGCGTTTACATTCTGCTAGAGAGCGTGGATCGGTCTCATCGTCGTATTCAGTGACGTGAGTGGCAATAATGAGCGCGAAGTTATCATCGATGATTGTGCTTTTTCTGTCCAGTACCTCCCCGGTACGTACATAGTTTAATGAAATTTCTCCTATATTTTCCTCTTCAGGGGTTGTTAGGAGTGGAGAGGTAGCTGGGCTGAGCTCAGCATCCTGTGGTGGTATCGTTATTGTTGCTCCAGGATTTTTCCTCTTTCGAGGATTCTTATCTTTGGAGCCTGGGGGTCGTCCTCTTTTTTGTTGAGGTACGGCCGCTTCTGCTGCAGGTGGATTGCATCCATCTTTGGGTATGTCAATCCTAGCTGGCGTATTTGCAGCAGGGACGTGTGATCTGACAATCTTCTGGTTGTCAGTGAATTTATCCGGTAAAATGTGAACTGTGTTCTGAATTTGAAGGATCTTCAGGATCTCTTCTTCACATTGATTTGTGCGCGGATCAAAATGGGATAAGGTCTTTGTGTCCCATGTAATGGTCTTTGAAGCTTCTGGCTTCTGTGTGTTAATGCCTAGTTTTGGAAAAATGCTTTCATCAAACTCACAATCTGCTAGACGCGCTTTAAAGGCGTCCCCTGTAAGGGGTTCGAGGTATCTAATGATCGATGGTGAGTCGAAACCAATATAGATACCAAGACGCCGTTGAGGACCCATCTTGGTCCTCTGCGGTGGTGCTATGGGGACATAGACAGCACATCCGAATATCCTCAAGTGAGAGATATCGGGCGGGTTCCCATATGCAAGTTGCATCGGAGAATAAGATTGACTACCTGACGGTCGTAATCTTATCAGCGATGCAGCGTGCAGTATGGCATGTCCCCATGCACATACCGGCAACTGGCATTGCATTAACAATGGTCTAGCGATCCATTGTAGTCTCTTTATGAGAGATTCAGCCAACCCGTTCTGGGTGTGAACATGAGCTACAGGATGTTCAACTTCTATGCCGGTTGCTTGGCAGTAGTCTAGGAAGACTTGTGAGGTGAATTCCCCAGCATTGTCCAGACGCAATTTCTTGATCTGGTTGTCTGGGAAATGTGCCCGCAATTTTATAATTTGTGCAAGTAGCTTTGCAAAGGCTACATTGCGGGTGGACAAGAGGCACACATATGACCATTTTGAAGATGCGTCGATTAGTACCATGTAGTACCTGAATGGTCCACTTGCGGGGTGAATAGGCCCGCAAATGTCACCATGTATTCTCTCTAGGAAGCTTGGAGACTCAGAGTCCACCTTCAGGGTGGATGGTCTCGTAATCAATTTCCCTTTGTAACAAGGGGGACAAGGATTTGCACCCTTCCGAAGTAGCGTCAGGCTTTTCGGATTAATTCCACGGGATTGGGATATGATGCGACGCATCATATTCCTTCCAGGGTGTCCTAGTCTATCGTGCCAGAGTTTGAATTCTGGTTGATTTTGGCACTTCTGGTGCTCCAAAGTGTTTGCTTCCATTGCTCTGATCCTTGTGTGGTAGAGACCCGACGGGAGTCCCTCGAAACGTTCGACGGTGTTTTTAGCACCGTTTTTATGGAACGTTACATCAAGGTATTCACTGTTTCCTTTGCTCACCGTTTCTAGGTGGTATCCGTTTAAGCGGATATCTTTAAAGCTCAACAGGTTCCTATGTGAGCTAGGGGAGAGAAGGGCATCTTTTATGAGTAGTTTTGTACTATTGGGGAGCATAAAATGTGCTTCCCCTGATCCTTCAATGATACTTGATGGACCGGAAATCGTATTTACGGTGCCATCGTATTTATTAATGCTTTGAAAAAAGCAGATGTCTTGGAGGATCGTGTGCGTAGAGGCACTGTCCACTAGGCATTTAAAGTCCATCTATTTTGAAGAAAAGTCGCAGTATAAGGAAAAAAAAACACAAAGGTATATACTACGAAAATTAAATTGATGTCTGAAAAAGTACTTAAAACATGCCAGAGATAAGCAGATAAATTGTTTCTCAAAAGGAAAAACTACAATGCATATAAAGTAGATAAATGTCCTCAGTCGAGCAGGTCATCGTTGGAGAAGTCCTCGGCGATGAACCTGATTGGTGCCAGGTTTTCTTGAACCGCCAGGTTTGTCTCAGCTTGCTTCTGGCTTGCTTTGTACAACTCCTGAAGGTGGCGTGGAGTACGACAATTTCTGGACCAGTGTCCAGTCATGCCACACCTGTGGCATTTATCTTCCCAGTCCTTTCTGGGGGCAGAAGTCTGGCCGTCGTCTTTTCTCTTCCACACATTTTTCTTCTTCCCCTCTTGGTTGTTTCTTGGAGGGGGTCCTCGAGCCTGCTTCTTCATGGTCTTGCCCTTCTGGGGTTTGCCTTTGAAGTTGCCCCTTTTCTTCTGGAAGGAGCTGTGGTGCGCTTCAGGCGCAGGAGCAGTGCCGGTAGGGCGTGAGTTGTGGGTGGCCAGAAGGAGGTCACGATTCTGCTCTGCCATCAGAAGGCATGAGAGAAGCTCAGAGTATTTTGTGAACTTTCGTTCACGATACTGTTGCATCAGTATGACATCCTTCTCATGGAAGGATGTATACGTCTTCTCTAACATGCGTTCCTCCGTCACCTTTTCACCACACAACTTCAGGCGTGAGGTGATGCTAAAGAGTGCCGAGTTGTACTCGGCAATAGACTTGAAGTCTTGGAGACGGAGGTTCTCCCATTCATATCGCGCTCTAGGTAGGATAACATCCCTTTGATGTTTATACCTGTCCTCGAGGGCGGTCCACAACTCATACGAGTCCTCCACCGTTAGGTACTCGGCCTTCAGGGTCCGATCGATATGGCGTCTGATATAGATAATTGCTTTCGCTTTATCTATGTCAGAAACCTTATCGCCTAAGGCGATGGCGTGACTCAATCCCTGTGCTCGCAGATGGAATTTTATATCCAGCTGCCAGCTTAAGTAATTCTTTCCTGAAGCATCCAAAACGTCGAAATCGACGCTCGCAATTTTGGCCATTTATTACTCTAGCATGTAAAAAGATAGCATTAATTAGATATTTTGCGCAAAAATAAATAATCAATCACATCAGACATAAATATTTGCTGCGTGGATCGGCTAATCACCATAAATAATTACAGTCCATTACAGTCCCAAAAAGAAAGAAAGTACAACTCGGGAACCCCCGTGGGGCCCCTATTCTTCTGGAATAGTCCTTCATCTTCTTGAAGCGTCCGCCGGGCTTGTAATTTTACAAAATTATCCTCACTACATTTTTCTCTCAAAAGGAAAATAATGCATGAAGAATAAAAATGGTGACAAAATAGCCGATCCAAAACCACAGCAAATATTAACCATTCATCGCAGGCAGTTATAATGCAGCAGGCATTATCACAGGCAGTTTATACATCGCAGGCAATTTATTTATTCATCACAGGCAGTTTATAATGGAAAATGAAATCTACCGTTTAAAAATTATTGGACCACTAGGCAACGTCATGCACCGTTAGGTTAGTTGACTAACGGCAGAGCGGTCGCAGGATCTTCTTAATTTTTAAACGTTTTTTAAAGAAAATCATAAATCCAAATATAATTTGCGATGAGTAAAAATCACATGCATTTTGGTCCAGATTTTAACGAGAAAAAAAAATCGCAATAAATCTGAAAAATTTTGAAAATTCGAAAAAAATTTCTGGGTCAGAAACCCTAGTTAGGGTTTTGGGGTACTCACGCCGGGCCCGTACCCGCTACTGGCGGGCGGGCCCGTTTGCCGCAGCAGGCGGCGGGGAGGGGGGGGGGCCCGCCGCGGCAGGCGGCGGGGGTTGCCCGCCGCTGCAGGCGGCGGGGAGCCCCCGCCTGCGGCGGCGGGGGTTGCCCGCCGCTGCAGGCGGCGGGGAGCCCCCGCCTGCGGCGGCGGGGGTTGCCCCCGTCGCTGCAGGCGGCGGGGGTTGCCCCCGCCTGCGGCGGCGGGGGTTGCCCCCGTCGCTGCAGGCGGCGGGGGTTGCCCCCGCCTGCGGCGGCGGGGGTGCCCCGCCGCTGCAGGCGGCGGGGTTGCCCCCGCCGTTGGCGACGGGGGTGCCCCGCCGCTGCAGGCGGCGGGGTTGCCCCCGCCGTTGGCGGCGGGGGTGCCCCGCCGTTGGCGGCGGGGTTGCCCCGCCGCAGCAGGCGGCGGGGTTGCCCCCGCCGATGGCGGCAGGGGGTTGCCCCGCCGCAGCAGGCGGCGGGGGGGGGGCCCCCGCCTGCCGCGGCGGGGGTTGCCCCCGCCGGTGGCGGCGGGGGTGCCCCGCCGCTGCAGGCGGCGGGGAGCCCCCGCCTGCCGCGGCGGGGGTTGCCCCCGCCGGCGGCGGCGGGGGATGCCCGCCGCTGCAGGCGGCGGGGAAATCCCCGCCTGTAGTGGCGGGGGGGTTCCCGCCGCCGCAGCGACGGCGGGAAGGCCCCCGCCGCTGCCGGCGACGGGGGGGAGCGTCGGTGAACCCTATTTCGGGTTTGGGTGATTTTTGGGGAAAAACAACGGGTAAAAATCCGATTTTTAGTGGAAAAAACCCAATTTTTTCTTCCAAAAATACGTTTTTTAATTGAAAAAGGGTGATTTTTAGCGATAAAAACGGTGTTTTTAATCGATTGAGCCAAAAAGAATTAAATCACCACATATGCGCATATACAAAATTTAGATCTAGAGAGAAAGTTACCTCTAGATCCTACCCGCCGGATCTAGCGACGTTCGGTGAAGGAAGCCCGTTCGCGTCGCGTCCGTTCGTCGCGTCCGTCCGTCGGCAGGGGTTCGGCTTAGCTTTGAGCGTGCTGATAACGTGTTGTAAACTTGGCGGCTATGGAGACCATAGCCCTATATTTATAGTGGTAGGGTTACATAATGGGTGGATACCCACTAACGGGTAGGCCCACCAAGAAGCCCGTTTATAACAAAAATCTAATATGTTAGGATTTATTAATTATTAGCTTAAAAGTTATGATTTCTAAAAGGCTTAGGTTGATTTCCCTTTTTTTTCAAACGAACCATCACATAAATTGAATTTTGAATATTTTTTTTTAAAAATTGATTTATTAATAATTAGGATGTTATTGCAGATTGGTCACTCGACACCCAAAAATTACACAGAAAATACCGGGGCGAACGCGCCTCCGAGAAGGTCGTGAAAACTGGGTCCGGTTGCGCGTTTGAGCTACGAAAGACAGTAATAAAAATCAAGTACGAAAATTACGGACACGAAACAACTATACACGCCAAAATACGTGCGGTCGGAAAGTGACCGTTACATTCTACCCACCTTAGAAATAATTCCGTCCTCGGAATCACTCATTCTAAGACTAATTATAAAATCCATAAATACTTAAACCTATAACTCCCATCCTCTACACAAAGGTCTCTAATCTTATAACTTCAACATCATTCCTCAAATAATTCATCATAATCCTTCTTTTCACTGGATAATGCACGACTAATCTCACATCCAAAAACTTAACCATAGATCCATCACTGCTGTTATATTTCCCAACTCCAAGTCCTCATAGAAGAATAATAATCATCTTCTCAAACCATTCCACTCCACTAAACATCATCGCCCAATAACATCTTTTGAATTTCTCCATCTCTTCCCGATGTTGATCAATCTCCAAAAAATGAGATTCTAGTCAACCACCAATCCAAGACAAAAACTTTGTCTATCTTATAATACATTCACAAATCAACAATCGCCGTGTCTTCAATACATTCTTGTCATATCTTCCCATAAATTTATCCATCAATTAATTTGGGCTATCAAGATCACATCGCATCCTACTCTCTATAACTAATCCCAACCAATATTAAGTCCACCTACCTAACCATCCATTCATCTCAACGCGTCGTATCATTCCCAAAGTCTTCTCACGTCAATTTGTCAATCAAGTCTCGATGCTAATAAAAGCTCTACTCAATCTCATGATCACTCTAACTCCTACCATACTCTGTAGCCATCCCTATCTACCATTCGTCTAAGTCTCAAATCTGCTAAGTTCTCATCTTCACGCATATAATCTCATTCAACCATAATCCTCCATTGAGTCCGCCACACTTCAGTTTTACAAATAAGTCTTGGACAGCCCATTCTTTTCATCCGAAAGAAATCTATTCCAATATCATATTGTTCCAAAATCGATTAATCATTGTTATAACAAATCTCATCTCTCCCTGAGCCTACCCGCAAACAAAATCCTACAACAATAATAGCTAGTCCCAAAACTATAACAACCACAACATAACATTTCTAAATGGAGAGAGAGAAAATAAAGGGAAACTAAAAACCAATGACACATTTTTAAAACATTTGGAAAAACGTGTGGAGTCGTGGTAATGGATGAGGAAGGATAATTGATTTGTGATCTTGTGAGCCAATTTTAAAAACTTTAAAGGTTTGGTTTAAAGGAAAACAAAGTTTTAATACAATCACACGCAGTCAAAGATAAGCTATTCCATAATCGCGAAAAACTACGTCTAAGGAAATTGCCTGCTATGACCCTATTCATACATGTATGAATACCGTCATTCAGACAACTTCAATCATATCATGGTTAACACTGAGTACACATTCAAGACACAAAAGGCAATTATCAGGATCCTAAAGATGACACACTTATACAGGTCTACACACTCTACCTATACTCATGCATCACGACAACATCACAAACCAAAGGCCCACTACTAACTAGAGATGACATAGGCAACTACAGGCACTGATGTCTACATAAAAGAAAGAGACCGAAACCAAAAATGACACGAAACAAGATCGAAAGAACGAAGTCAGATAAGGCGAGGATAAAAAGATAGCCGGATGGACGGGACAAAAATATTGCTTAAAAACGATTGAACGATGAAAGAAGGATTTTGTGCAAAATATGGTATCATATACTTTTATACTTATATATAAAAAATTTATATGTATACTTAAAAGTGAGCAGATGTAGAAAATTAAAATTTTGGAAAAAGTAAGACGAAGGAAGGATGGGTAGGGTGAGAAACGATTGTTTTGCAAATGAAGATAGGTTTCTACAAGGATTTTTTTTTGAAATGTGAGCACGATGAACATAGTACTAATATATAAAAATACTTCAAGTTCTATTTAGCTTAGAAAAATATTCTAAAAGTACGTACGGTAAGCGGTTAAAATAAATTTCGAAGTTTTAGAAAAAAAAAGATATATTGGATTTTTCAAAATGGTAACAAGTTTTAAAAACTGAAATGTGAAAGATACCGATTCGAAAATAAGTACGAGATAGTAACTTAAAGATTACGGCCAAGAATGTTTCAAAATCTGTGAAAGAAATTTTTTTTTTTACTCAACCGAAAAACAAGAAATTTTAAATATATAATAAAGGGGTTTTCAAAGAAATTAAGTTGAGCGATGAACTTAATAAGGAATTTCGAAAATACTTTTAGAGGAAGCAGAATTGGCAAAGGGAAAGATTTGAGGGAACAACGATAATCGTCAGGAAACGATCACGTGAATCGGGAGAAAGGAAAATGATTGCATGATGGTTACACACAAGATATGATTTACGGAAGCTATGATGGGACTCTATGGCAGATAACACAAAAGTGTAATGATCAAAGGGACGATAGAAGTCAGGTGTCCTAATTATCGGGTTGTCTAAAGATTAGGATAACTCAGCTCTAAGACTTCCTAATGAGCTAGTCTATAATCGGGATCTAAAGATAAGGTTCCTAAGAGAATCTAGGTTAGTTCTGCTGGGTTCGAAATCGATGGATCCGAGCGAACGACTAAATAGGAGGTCTCTAGAAATCTAACAATGTCAGAATCAAATGGGGATGCTAAGGTAGTCTAGGACGAGGACGACTAAATCTTAACCAAGGCGTCAGACTATCAAACCTGGGCGTCTATCTAAGTCTTCCTACCATCTAAGTCTGGAAAAACCTAATTTAGACTTGTACATGGATATTAAATGAATGCGGTACTATCATTGTTCCGAACTTTTGCAAGACCTGCATGGGCCACCACTAAAACCTGTCACGCCCCGCTTCCCAAAATGGACGGAGGCGAAGCGTGACTAAGGCCCGCTTAGGCCGGAGCTGTGAAGCTCGGACCCAATAAGCGTCTGTAGGGGTACCATTTTAAAATTTTCAGGTTCTTGCATTAATAAAGTTCGAAACAACAGAAGTACAGGAAGGAAAAAGGCATTCATAAAATTAGAGATATAATATCCAATTGGTACAAAGTCTAAAAAGAAAGCCTAAGCATGGCAATAACCTAGCTAAAAGCAAACTAAAAGCAGTAACCTCTGAACGAGACGCCTAAAAAGACCTCAAGGTCTGGTCCTCGTCAGGCACGTACTCTGGGTCGACGTCCTCGGCTCCTCGTACTCCAGCGAGTCTGCCTCGTCCACGAACTCTGGCTGAACACCTGACGTACATCACCCAAGAAAAAGGAACTGTACGTCAGGTAAAGTCTACAAGAAGGGTTAGACTTTACTGCAAGTGCACCGAACTTTAAACAACGGATTACTGGTTGATTAGCATGATGGGGTTCTTTTACACAACAGTTTACTGGTTGATTAGCATGCTGTGGTTATAACAGGGTAACACGACAGGAAGTAACGCAGCAGGAAAGTAAAACGGGACAGGTAGTAGTCGTAGCGTGTGCTACCAACTACGGGACTAACCTACAGGTGTCAAGACAAGACAGGACGTGACGGGACAAGACAAGATAGGACAAGTGAGACACGAAAGGGTTCACGCCTTACGGTTCGAGTGGGATCAGACCCTCTTGCCGTGCGCACGCTCAACCCAACCCCAAACCCAGGAACTCAGGACAAGATTTACAGGGATCATTTCTGCTAGGGAAACATCCGAAACGCCCGAAGGCTTTTTGTGTAACAGGGATCACTTCCGCTAGGAAAGCATCCGAAACGCCCGAAGGCTTTTTGTGTAACAGGGATCACTTCCGCTAGGGAAGCATCCGAAACGCCCGAAGGCTTTTTGTGTAACATGGATCACTTCCGCTAGGAAAGCATCCGAAACGCCCGAAGGCTTTTTGTGTAACAGGGATCACTTCCGCTAGGAAAGCATCCGAAACGCCCGAAGGCTTTTTGTGTAACATGGATCACTTCCGCTAGGAAAGCATCCGAAACGCCCGAAGGCTTTTTGTGTAACAGTCACGGGGATCACTCTCGCATGGAGAGCATCCGAAACGCCCGCAGGCTTTTTGTGTAACAGGGACATGCCATGACAAGTGTAGGGAATTGTTATTCTAGGGTGCCCACACGCATGCACACACAAGATAGCCCTACGGTGTCAAAAGTTGTTGTTTGTCGAGCTTAGACTTCGTCGTCAAGTCTAAGTCGTCAGGGGCGTCCCGGACGCTATCATTTCACGTCTGGTTCTATACATTCACAGTCTAACAGTTCTAGCAATCTAAGACCAAAGCACGGTCAAAAACGCAAGTGGGTACACTTGCCTGCGAAGGCGAGTGTGTCGTCCTCTCGAAGCGTCTCGTCCAAGCGTCTCGTCCAAGGAAGTCCGTCTGAAATAGTGTCACGGCGACGATGTCAGGTTGCGTTTTCAATAAATCCTATTAGGGTTTGTTTCTAAGTTGACGGGACTACCCTAACAGTCAAAAGTCACGTTTTCATGTTCTGTTTGATCTAGATCGACTTCTACCCTATGTGCACAGAAATAATTGTCTGATTGTCGATCTTTCCTATGGTGGGCAGCGTTTTACAGATGCAGAAAGTAAATTTAGTTACAGTTGTTCGATTTTAGTTAGGGTTCAGTTTTGCTACGGTGTGGGTTTACTACGAGTTAGGGGACTAACCTCTGACGATCACGCACGGATCCGACGTCGGGTCTGGCAACGGTAGCGGACCGCGTCACGACTCCAATTTCCGGTACGTCTCGTCACTGGTCCCTGGGTAATCGCGGAGAGAGGCGCATCTAATCTGCGTTAACGGACTCTAAAAGTTAAGCCCAAACAAAACTTAGTAAACTACCAACATATGTGTTTACAGGCATACCCACATATGTACACTAACATGTATACTAACATGCTTATTTACCAACATTACTAACCCTAAACACATATACCATATAAGTTAATTATATAAGTTGTATTAAGTATACTGCTCCTTATTTGTGTAAGGCACCCACACCAACTATATTAATTTCATACTATAATCTTACCAGTATCTTCCAGTATGCAGGTATAAGTGAATACAGGATAATTGCTAAAGGTAACACACTAATTTAACGAAAAAGAGACACCTATCAACCTACAGCCAACACAAAAGTGAAACACGGTTCACTGATTCAAACTCAGTGTATAACAGGTTAATATAAACTTACCCGATCTTTAACTGTTAGGTTGGATGGTGCTCGATGAGGGTGCGGTGGCTTCGAACAATGGCAGCGAGCAAGGCGGCGCGGATCAGCGATCAGCGGAGGGGTGACCGGCTTCGACGTCGGGGCTCGAGGGGTTGGCGGCGGCTCGTGCGAGGCTGACGGGGACGCGGGGTGCGTCGGGATACCGGCGGAGGGTCAGAGCGGCGTCCAAGGGGCTGACGGCGGAGGGAACAGCCCGGGGCGACGGTGGGCGACGCTGCGAAGAGCAGCAGACGACGGCCGCTAGGAACGGCCCGGGGCGAAGTCGATGTGGCCTTGGATGGATGCGAGGGGGGGCAGCCTACGATGTGGAGGCTTGCCTACATCGGATCTGAGAGGAGAAAGAGGTGGGCGGTGCTGTGGAAGGTGGCTTCGGCAGTCGTAGCAGAGGCACACCGGCGAGCAAGTGGCCGGTGGGAGAAAAGGCAGGCGCACGCGTGGGGAGAACTGCTGCTGCCTTGCGAGCTTCCGTGGTGGGTGGTTGCCGGAGACTCGGGCAGGTCTGTGTTCGGCTCGAAGGTGAGCTTCAATGGCGAGAAGATGGGTTACGAGATATAGGGGTTGGCGGCGGAGGAAGTTTTGGCCTAGGTTTTATTTCGATGTAGAGGGAAGGAATAGTTCGGCTGAAAGCTGGAAAGAGGAGAGTGTAGGGTTTCTATTTGTAGGCTCATAGAGTTCCACGTGAGGCCTGGGAAAGTGTTCTTTTTGTTTTGATGGGAGAAAAAGATAACCTGGTTAGTTTTTTTTGTGGGGAGATATAGTTAGGTACGTGGGGGAGTGTGTGGGTACGGTTGAGAAAGATATTTGTTAGTATTAGTAATAGGTTAAAATCTAATATGTTAGGATTTATTAATTATTAGCTTAAAAGTTATGATTTCTAAAAGGCTTAGGTGTAGAAACTAGAGATCTAAACATGCGTTCTTAACTAAACAATACAAATCCAGATGAATAACATGCGGAACCTTAAATCATTAACCTACTCGGATTTAGCGGAAGCGTACCTGAATCCATCGCTAATAGTCTGAAAGATCCTGACGATACCGTAGCGGATGATCTTCCAGAATAGCACGAATCAACCGTTGGAGAACCCCTTTAGTTTTCTCCTGGTTTCTCTCCTAGCGACGGGACGTAGAAAAGACGGCTCAAATTTGTTCGTGTATTCCGGGGACCACGACCGCTAATATTTATAGGCTAGCCTCCATAGCCCTAGGGTTTCCAACTCGGCCCATCAACGAGTTGAAGCCCAATAGTCTCTGCACATAAAGGCCCCACAACCTGTTTAACTCATTTAGCCCATTTAATTAATTAAAACCAGATCACTAATATATTGGGCTTAATATGACAGCGTAGCACTTATATAATTATTTACCGCATATTAGCCCAACGTTGGATTAAGATCCAACTTGTTGGATAAGTTCCAACAATCTCCCACTTGGGCTATATGCTAAACTTTATAATTATATTTCATAGTGCATACAACCAAATAAGATCTTAACTTGCTGTCATTTCTTTAATGAGTTAAGAACAATCCGGTCCATCAATTATATTAGCAAGGGATCAAAGAGATCTTCGCCGCAGCAATTGCAGCTCGACCCATCAGTGGTCACCGTGCTAATACAAAAGAATGACATGGATTATGAAGTGGATGTGTAGCGTGGAAATTACATGTAATGTGATCTAACATGTCTATTTCCAACTGATCCTCCTTAACCTTAGTGAGATCATAAACAAAAAAAAATCGGAGTGAAGCCGAACTGAAACCAAAAACTTTATTTCTGATCAGAAAATATCCTCAAGCTTAAGCTGGAGACTTAATTTTGTCTATCATATGAGCACCCAAAAGAACAAACTCCCACAAAACTGAATGTTCTTAATGAAATGACATCCATATGAGTAGCTAGCTCATAAAACCTTTTGGATGACATTTCCTTATTATAACGGATCCGTAATTACATGGTTTGTTCCGATGTGCTCATTAGACAATTATACACTCCTATTAATCAACAATCTAGGAACTTGATCTCTGAATATCTAAACTTTGTCGAGTTCCTGTTGTTGCTTAAACATAAAACTGCAGACTTCATTGTCACTAAATAAACTGTGTGGTGTCTCAACACCATCCCTAATTTGCAGCATAGTGACAAAATATGCAGATATATTTCATGATTTGGATGTCACATAATATGATATGAAATCTAAAGCCATGTTAGAAGAGACTATATAAAAGGGACCATTTAGATCTCTTCTAGTAGATGGCGCCTAACATAGATTTTCATACATTCTTTGCATCCAATAAATGATCAGAGTCAGTATACCAAAATGATCTCAAACTCTTTTGACTACTGATCCTTGAACATGTAACCCTTTTGTTCTCCATAAATACCGTATGACACATTTGGCTGCTGTCAAATGGTCAACTCCTGAACTTATCAATCTGCCCAACACACCTGTAATATATGCAATAACCAAATGCATATAAAACTGAGCATACTTTAGACTCCCTATTGGTGAGATATAGGAAATCTTCTGAAGATTATTCTCAGGGCAATTATTGAGACTAAACTTGTCTCCCACAGAACTTAGCATTCATTACCACATAGATATTATATAAATTACATGCTCCCACAGAACTTAGATAACATCATTAAATATCATCTCAAAACTGAACGAGGTGATCACTTAATGAAATTTAATGTATCAGTAACGATATTGAAACGCTCTACTAATGCCATTATAAACCTTATAGAGTCTTTCATGAAAAGCCCAATAGAAAGTCTCTTTACACATTAATGCATTCTTTTCCGTATAAAGTCTTTGAGTGATATGCTTTAAATATTTTCTTAATACCCTTTTGAATTCCCTTTTTATTGTAAAAGACTATTTACAATCAATAGGTTTCAAAACCTTATGGCAATGAGAAAAGATTTTAAGTATCATTCAAGGACTTTCTTAATTAATGCATTAATCCATTTAGAGATGTAAAACCTTTTATGACTTGATGTAAGTCAAACTTCCATCATCCTAATGTCAACAGTAAACTTGTCATCTCTTTAATGGATTTTCCTGAATGGCAATTAGTTACTTGAGGTGCTAGAGTTTGTCCTTATGAACAATTTCCCGAGTAGGAGGAATTGCAACATTATCTTGAATTTATTGTGTCTTGAACAATGTCAGGAATGCCATCCTGAACAATGCCAACAACACCTGTGAGATTAATCTTCTTCAAGAATAATGTCACTAACCAAACTTCCCCCCTCAAACTCAGTATCCTCAAATATGTGCGCATTTCCTAATTCGTAAACTAACTTAATAGTGGGATTATGTAAAGTCATACAAAATAATATCAACTTTAAACTATTCAACAAAATTAGAAAATCATTAGCATTATGTCCTATTACTTTATTAGGCTTATAAAGCCTTACCTTAGTTGGACATCTCCAAACATGCAAGTGATTCATTTGTTGAAACTTTATTAAGGATATAAGCTGCAATCAAAATATAACTGAATTCTAAACTGTTAATTCTTTCATTACAACACATGTACTTAAATGCAGGAATTCTATTGATGAAGCAACATTTCCAAATAAATGAAGATTATAATGATCTTTTAAAGAACTAGAATAAACTAATTTTGAATTAAGAGACAACCAAATTTTCCATTCAAAATTGAACACTTATTACCCAAATTGTTCAAAATAAAAATGGAAATCCAAATTCCGTTAAAAACGGTACATAATAGTCTCATAAAATTCAAATACAATCTAGCATTTAAAAGAAATAATCTAAATTTAATGTGCCTCTGCTTGAACCATCTTGCCATTGCCCATATCGATGTATCTTTCACCATCATTTGGCGTTTGGCATCTTAGGCAATCCTGCATAGACACAATGATGTGAATGGTTATACCAAATCTTTCCATCACGTGCCTATAAGTACCAAAGGTTGCATGAAATTAACTTAGAATTAAACCAAAATTTGCAGCATACCTTTCTAATCTTTTAGTGGTAGAGATCATATGAGCACTTTCTGTCTTCCTTGCTCAAGCCTGTTCTCTTCCTGAACACAGTGCGAGATGAGCTCATCCAGAGACCAAGTCTCATCCTTCAGATTGTAGCTCATCTTAAACTGGTTGAACTGTGATGGAAGAGATATCAAAACAAAATGAACTAGCTGAGCCTCAGAGAGGTCTAGCTCAAGTGCCTTCAACCTTGAAGCAATATTAGACACCTTCAATATGTGCTCCCTAATGTTTCCCATACCCTTATACCGTATTGAATTTAGAAATGTCAAGAGTGTACCAATTTCACCCCTTTCACTCTTGACAAATCTGGTTTCAATGTCAGAATGGAATTCTTTAGTTGTGGTAATTTTATCTGAAATAGTGCCCCTGAGATATTCTGGAATGGCAGAAGAAATTTTCAGGAATAATAGCCGAACAAAGAACAAGAAAACAATATATAACATGTTCATATGTGTATTAAATACAACAACAAATTCAAATTAATGCTATTTTCCCATCTCAAGACATCCCCCACTAGTCCAATATTTATCTTTGGATAATCTATTGACTAGTCACTGACATCTTGTTGTAGCAATCAGACAATGACAATAATAACATGCCAAAAATAAAACTTCCTTTGGGCCGAATTAAATTTGCATGTATTGAACTCACTAATCATCACCTTGTCTATTGCCACAGGTGCGCATGAAATGGTATAGAACGGTAATCTTCCTTTGGGCCGATTTAGCATTCTTACGCAAATCACGGGCACATTTGATTCTTTTTATATTCGTGAAATGAAATAATACAAATCAACAGAGCCCACTTTGGCGAGGTGATGATTGCACGAAGTCATTTCAAAAATATATACCTTTGCAAAATTTGAATCTATGTCGCAATTTAATACATTAACTTATACTTTAAGTGGAGATATTCAAGTCCACTTTTATTCAAAATCAAATTTAAGGCAACTAAAATTTTCATACAAAAGTATGTATTCAACTTGTTATATTTCGAGATTTAGAACTGATCTTCACAAGAAAACCCACTTTGGTGAGTTGATGATCCAATCATTCTATATTCGAAATATATAATAAATTGTGCCAAAAATTGAAATTGAAACTAAACTGAATTTAACACAAAATGATTATATTAAGTGGAAATATAAATAAGAACCATTTATTCCACCTTTCTAATCATTCAGTTAAATAAAATCCATAACTTCAACACAAATTTTCTTCTTAAAATAGGGTATATTAGGTGTACTAATGTGTATATGAACATACATATAAAATTATATATATAAATACACACCCTACCCCATTTCATATATAACTTTAAAATGTGTCAAATTTCCTTAAGGCCATTTGCTTGATGGTTAGTGCACAAAAATCCTTTAAGGCCTTTTAAACTTATTCTTAAGGAGAAATATATGTTAAAGCTTTTTATTTACTCCCGAAGAAAACTCTTGAATTTTGTGTTTAAATTTAAATCTAAATTCAGGCTAACTGAATTTTCATACCAACGTATGAAGTCGACCTGTTATATACCGAAGTATATATATATATAGTTTTAAGCCTTAAACTTAAAATTTAAATTTATTTTGTACATTTAACACAAAATTTTTATCTTTGAGGAGGAATATATAAAAGTCTTATTTCCTCCTTCAATCCAAATTAAATTCAATATTGGGCAACCAATCATACAAAAGTATGTATTTAACCGTTTATGTTCCGAAATAATAATAATTTAACAGTAAAGCCCACTTTGGTGGGATCCCGTAATAATTAAAATTATTTTGAAACATATAATTTAATGCGCCCTAAAATTGAATTTAAATGAAACTGAACTTAAGTGCAAATATACAGGAAAACCTTTTATTTACTATTTCGATCCGTTTAAAATTCATCCAGGAAACTGATCATACTGAGTATGTATTCTAATCCGTTTACATTCCGAAATAATAACAATTTTAATAGTAGAACCCACTTTGGTGGAATTTTACAAAAAATTGGAATTATTTCAAAAAATGTATATATGAGTGAATTTTGCCTAAAGAATTAAAATTGGAATGAACTTAAATTTAACACACAAAATTTGGCCTAAAGAAAATATATAGACAAAACCATTTATTTCCTCATTTCACAAATTTATATTCAAAACTTTAGGCGATAAATTTTCATGCCAAGCATGTACGTAGCCTTTTATATATATCGAAATAAAATAAATTGTCACGATGGAGCCCACTTTGGTGGGTTGTCCTTTTAAATAAAATTATTTCGAGATATATGTATAATTAAGTCCGCCTAAAATTGAATTAAAATGTGAATTTTTAACACAAAATTGTACTTAATGGAAATATACAAATTGCCCTTTTATTTCCTCCTTAACTTGTGTTAAAACATCCTAAAATAGGCCCAAATATGTGTCCAAATGACCCAAAAAAATTGGGTCCAAAATTAGCCATGAGCTTGCCCAAAACTGGTTTGCAATAAGCCTAAAAAAGGCCCAAAACCGATTTGCAATAATTCTTACAAGAGTCCCAAAAGACACCCAAACAGGCCCAAATGTTAATAGCCCAAATCGTAAGCCCAGCCCCCTGTCTTTAAAAAAAATAACTAAAAATTATTATTATTTTTTTAAACTGTTGTGGGCCGGCCCAAGAGGGGCCGGCCCACGGGGCTGATCATGCAAACAGGCAAATGGGAAAGGGTTTCTGATGGGGGCGGCGGCCGCCGCCGCCGCCCCCAATTTTTCGGCGTCGGGGCCAGTAAATCGACGGGGCGGCAAGCCGCCCCTTGCCTTAAGTCGGGCGCCGACCAGGAGGCCGGCGCCTGATTTCCCAACAGGGGGCGGCGAAGCCGCCCCCTTGAACTTAGTCAGGCGCCGGCCAGGGGGGCCGGCGCCTGATCGCCGACGGGGGGTTGCCGAGGCCCCCCCTTTCTCTGTGACTTTGCCAGACCCCCCACGAGAGTGGGGGGGATGTTGCCGGAAAACCCCCGGGGGCGTCACGCCGCCCCCTCTGTAACCTAATGGGGGCGGCGTGAGCCGCCCCCTTTTGCCACAAACCGCCGGAGGGGGGCGGCTGGAAGCCGCCCCCTCTTTTTGCTATCGCAACAGAACCCCCACCTTCGGTGGGGGTCTGTTCTTCCCGGCGGACGGGGGAGGGCACCCCCGTCGCCGGAATCCAGTAGGGGGGGCGCGAGGCCGCCCCCTTTCTGAGACCTTATGGGGGCGGCGGCGCCGCCCCCTTGCCGGAAACCTAACGGGGGGCCGGCAGTGGCCCCCCCAAAAACCCTTTTTTTTATAGACCATTGCGGTTCTGCGTCGGCGTTGCCGGCGCCGATCTCCTGACGGGGGCGGCTGAGCCGCCCCCTCTATTGCCGTGTCGGGAGGCGGCCGGCGGGCCGCCCCCGATCTAGGGTTTGTGAAAAAACCAAAAAAAAATTTTTTTAAACAGGAAAAATCAATCAAAAAACCCTCAATTTTGCATAGATCTGAAACTTAAAACTGATAAAAAACTAATTTTTATCAGATCCGAAACTTAAACAGATTAAAAATCAGATTTTTATCAGATCTACTACGAGCAGGCAAAAATTTAAGATCCACAACATGTGGGCTCTGATACCACTTGTAGAAACTAGAGATCTAGACATGCGTTCTTAACTAAACAATACAAATCCAGATGAATAACATGCGGAACCTTAAATCATTAACCTACTCGGATTTAGCGGAAGCGTACCTGAATCCATCGCTAATAGTCTGAAAGATCCTGACGATACCGTAGCGGATGATCTTCCAGAATAGCACGAATCAACCGTTGGAGAACCCCTTTAGTTTTCTCCTGGTTTCTCTCCTAGCGACGGGACGTAGAAAAGACGGCTCAAATTTGTTCGTGTATTCCGGGGACCACGACCGCTAATATTTATAGGCTAGCCTCCATAGCCCTAGGGTTTCCAACTCGGCACATCAACGAGTTGAAGCCCAATAGTCTCTACACATAAAGGCCCCACAACCTGTTTAACTCATTTAGCCCATTTAATTAATTAAAACCAGATCACTAATATATTGGGCTTAACATGACAGCGTAGCACTTATATAATTATTTACCGCATATTAGCCCAACGTTGGATTAAGATCCAACTTGTTGGATAAGTTCCAACATTAGGTTGATTTCCCTTTTTTTTCAAACGAACCATCACATAAATTGAATTTTGAATATTTTTTTTAAAAATTGATTTATTAATAATTAGGATGTTATTGCAGATTGGTCACTCGACACCCAAAAATTACACAGAAAATACCGGTGCGAATGCGCCTCCGAGAAGGTCGTGAAAACTGGGTCCGGTTGCGCGTTTGAGCTACGAAAGACAGTAATAAAAATCAAGTACGAAAATTACGGACACGAAACAACTATACACGCCAAAATACGTGCGGTCGGAAAGTGACCGTTACATAGATCTTTGTGGCTCAAAGGAATCCCTAGGAGTTAGGAATTGATGGAATCTATAATTTGTATTTGAGTTTGAATAGGATTTGTGTAGGATTTATACTTTGTAATTGACTACATCTCTCTCCATATTGGGCCAAGTACAAGTTGCACATGAATGGCCAATTTCCTCCATCTTTGACTTAGTCACCTCTTTGATGATTTGCGAGTTTGCCATTTCTGAAAAACCCTTAGCACACACATCAATACGTTCACATGTGTTTGTCGTCATCAAACTAGAAGTCCTATATCGTTGCAAAGGAATCCATGGCTGCACCTGAGGAGCATTCTTATGTGATTAACGAAGTGATGATCGTGTAATCGTCTAAGGATTGCAATCTATTTCCAGGGAGTTTTTGTCATCACACTCCTTGCATTTTATTACATTTTGACGATCATCTCTGGAATACATTCATATTGGGAAAAATTTCAATGCCACAGACTGATGCTCCCTTTCTTTTGAAGGGCATAGGTGGACACCCTCGAGAGAAGTTAGGGTGAGTTTGCTACAGTTTGTTGGTACCCGTGGCACTACAACATTGGCAGAGCCACAGAAGGAGAAATTTGAGCAGATGTCTGCTCCAAATAAAGTGCTGGATACACCTTTTGATAATAGGTGTACTCAACCCAGTAGTGTAGGAATTATCACGTTTTTCTAGGATCCTAATAAACTCGCTTCCTCTTGATAGCGAGAGGAGCGTATTACTACTCAGATTTCTCTTAGTTTTATAGATTTTCGTTCCCTCTATTAATAATTCACTCTCCTCCTCGATTGGTGTGCCCCAATAATTTTTGAAACCCTAAATCCCAAGCGCTCGAACTCCATTGGCTCCTAAAATCCATAACTTGACAAGCCTTAAGCTCGGAATTTTAAATTTCTTGAAACCTACCTACAATTTTAAGCTTAAGCACTTTTGTTGTATTTGTGCTACAGTTTAATTGGAGCATAGCAGCTTGGGATCTTGCTGCAAGAGGATATAGGCAAGGAGCTCAATGCGCAATAAGAAGAAGAGCAGCTTGAAGTGAGCTTGAGAAGAGCATTGGAAGGAAGAAAATAGCTAAAGGAAGAAGAAGGTGAAGAGATGAGAATAAATTAAGGAAGACATAAGGGGGTGCCACCCAAAACAATTCCCACATGGCCATATGAATTCATGCATATGGCCGTGTAGCACATCAGCCCCATCCTCCTTCGAAGCCAAAACGACACGGCGGTTTGGAAAACTCCAAATGGCTGCGATTCCATCGACACAAATCAAAATTTTGAGGAGCTATGCACAGTAATTTCCACGGACACGTCGATTTTTTCGACACGGCCACGTCGATTTCCATATCAAACCCACTTTTTGCGATCATTTGGAGCTCTTCCACACGATCATGTGATATCCCTACCCCCTCCTCTCTTTTGAAAATCAATTTACGCGACCGTTTGGAAAAATCCAAACGGCCGTGATTACTTCAGTAGAATTCGAAGACAATGAGAGCTCTACATGGGGTTTACACGGTCGCGTCGATTTATCGACACGGCCGTGTTGTTTCCCTTCTAAATGCAAATTTTTGCGATTGTTTGGAGTTCTTCCAAACGGTGTGTCACCTCTTTTGCATACCACTCTTCTTAATTTAATTCACACGACCGTATGAATTTATTTCATACGACCGCGTCATTCCTCTATTCCCCCCATATAAAGTTGTGCCTATACGATCGAATCGTTTCATACTTTCGATTTCGTTTCGAATTCCCGTCTCCTTCCTCCTCAATCTCAACTCACCTCCGATGACCCACCAGCTCCTCCTCTCTCCCACCATCACCTCTCTTACTCCACCTCGCCTAACTTCGAATCTCACTCCCAAACCACCATCTCCCCTCCACCTTCGATTGAGAAATTCCCCAGCAGCCCTACCCCATAAACCCTAAAACCCTTTGCTATTGAGCTCGATTGGCGCATTTGGAAGATAGGATTTGGAACGAAGGAAATTGGCAGCCAGGGAGAGCTAGAGGGAGCGATCGTACCTCAGCCTGCTTGGAATCGCAGGGACATTAGCGACGCTACTTAGGTAATCTCTGCCCCATTGCCTCAAAAAATTTCAATTCTAGGGTTGTTATGCATATTGGAAGGGTTTGTTGTGCTTGCTGTTGTCATGCACTCACCACCCTCATTTCACTGCACATATACACTAACACACACACATCTTGCACACAATTCACACCCCCCACATTTCCTACTTCACACCGCACTTACACACCCACACACACCACTTCACCAGCCTCACACATTCATCACACACCCCACATAATACACTTCAAACCCTTGCTCACATCCACTGCATACACTTGCACATACATTTCACTTCTCACCACCTTCATTGCACACACACACACACACACACACACACACACACACTACACCTCATATTCACCTTACTCACATACACACCACTTCATACATCATGCCACCATGCACCATGCACTTTTTCCCACCACCACCACGACCCCCCTGAGGCTGACTCCTCTAGTTTATCTTCACATTCCTCTACACCCACCGAGCGTGCACCCTAGCTTCATGCTAGCTTGTGGGAGACCCTTACCTTTTTGTTACCCCCACACATTTTTGTCATCACACTTCATTGATTTCTCGCGTTAATGACACTGCATATTTTAGCTTGGGGAAGTAGCGTTTGCACTTTTGTTTTTGTTTTTTGTTTCCGATATCCACCTCTATCCTTATGTTTTTATCCATATGTATATATCATGTTTCTCTTCTATTTTTGCTTTCAATTCCATGTATCAAGCATCATATTTTATCTTCTTTCATTTTTATTTTTTATTCCATGTGCATACATCATGTTTCCCTTCTATATGCATAAAAAAATCAAATATCCAAAGATATTTGCATCACATCATGCATCATGCAGTATCCATGCATCATTTGTATATACATATTTCAAGAATTTTCTGAAATCGAGCTATATATGCATGGTTTCCCAATAGGATTTCATTTTCTATCTTTTACGCTCGATTTCCTCGATAGCGGTTTGATTATAAAACTAAGACATGTTTTTAGGCTCATATCCCATTTAATATGCTCGTTATGATCATCCTCGTATTCTCTAGTATAGGAGTACTCAGAACTGACCGAGGTCTCTTAGAGATCCACTTTATGCATGGCACGTAGGAGCGATAGTTGAGTATGATGGTTTATAACTCGTCGAGACTTAGATAACAACATGTTAGCGAGTACAGAGAAGTGTCATCACCATGCTTATTCACACTTTCCATTTCAAAAAAAAAAGAAAAAAAAAGAAAAATAAAAATGTGTATATATGAGAAGAAAAAAAGCACGCACCGTCCCCCAGCGAAACTGAGTAACCGGATCTCCACGATAGAAACCGTCGGGGCCTCGCACCAAAATGTCTAGCTTAGGAGAGTGCATGAAAATTAGGATTATAGTTGGTTTGAGCTAGTAGGTCTGAGGGGCCCTCTTGGCCTGATGCCTTAAGGTCGTCTGACTTGGAAGTCATTGACCCACCGCTCCTTACACGAACCAATTAGAATCCAAAATGAAAGTATATATATATATATATATATATATATATATATATATATATATATATATATATATATATATATATGTATATATATATATATATATATAGTTTATTTTTTGCAATGTGCGCTTTTCCCGGTCCTGGAGATTTTAGGACGGCTCCAAACCCTAATGGCGGCGGCGGAATTAGAGGTGGCCACAATCGTATATCAGCTGCCGGACAAGGGGGTGGAGATAAGGCTGCCTGACATCTTGTCTCTCGGCGTAACAAAGGTAGGGTCAATTTTGCAAGGAAAGAATTGGACAGATCTGTGCCCAATTTTGTTGGTGCTTCGGATCTTTCGCACCAACCTAGATCCGTTGTACGTGGAAGAATCAACATGAGAAGTAGTGGTCCTCTCCATGAACGAATGCGACAAATCCCCTCCTCCACTGATCAATTGCGGCACCCAATCTCACATTCTGTGACTTCTTCGAAAGTCCCGATTAGACCTCATACCCAGTTCCATGTAGCTCCTTCTGATGGTAAGTGCTCCTAGGTAGATATCTGTGCTTCTCGTAGGAAGTATGCTGATCCTTTGGTGATGTCTTTTGTTCCGCCAATCATCAATGGGGCTGGAGTGGAGATGGCCAAAGTGTCAGAGTCTGAAATTTTGAAAGGTACAGCACGTTGGCAATATACCCTAGTTGGGTATGTTCTTGGGGAAGTCCTGTATTATGGCCAGATTAAAGCCTGGACTGAACGGCTTTGGCGAATAAAAGGTGGAGTACGTATTTTCTCCTGGGTGAATGGGTATTTCTATTTCAGATTTGAGAATGGTGAAGATCGTGATTCCATCCTTCATGGCGGACCCTGGCTATTTGATGGTCACCTAATTGTACTTCAGAATTGGACTCCCTCTACAAAGCATGACCACGATATACTCACAGCTGTTCCTGTTTGGGTTCAATTCCATAATCTCCCTCTGCCTATGTGGACTTTGAGTATCCTGAATTCCATTGCGAGTGTCGTAAGTAGCCCTATTTGCCTAGATAAAGGAACTGCAAATTTGGATAGAATATCTTATGCAATATGCTTAGTGGAGGTCAATGCAAATATTGAACTCAAGAGATCGGTCCCTGTTGAGTTGGATGATCTGTCCACCATCTTGATTGATATTACATATGAGGGGGAACCGCCCAGATGTGGTGCATGTGCCTGTTTTGGTCACCTTGATGCTCAATGTGTCTTGAAAAAAACCAACCCTTCTGCTGCATTACCGGGGGATGGGGTTGTTGCAACTCACTCTCCAGAATCTATTGGGAGCTTGGATTTTAATCCGGCAACAGGTAATAAGGACTTGGTGGATAAATCTATACATTCTACTTCTGTGTCTACTGACTGTTTAGTTGAAAAGTTGAGTCTCTTTAAGCAATCTCCCATTGTTGATGCTGTTCTTGAAGAAGGTGAATGTAGCAATCCTCTCCCTGCGGGTCCTGTTGGTCTTGGACTTTATAGGCCCCTGAAATCCTGTTTGCTACTAGTAGTCCACATCCTTAAATTGGTTAACACTCTGAGAAATCTTCATGGCCCATCTCATATCTCCAATGAAGATCCTACCCCCTCTGTTGTTTGTCCTGAACCGAATTATTTGGATAAGGACTCAACTCCTCCTGAAGATCTTGCCCCGCCTGAGGTGCTTACTGTCTCTAACCCGCTTTGGGATGAGGAGCATGCCATTTTACGCAAATCACGATCTCTTGCTAAAGGCAAAAATGTACCGGTCTCTCCCTCCTCGATTCGTAGGAGCCTGAGGTTAGCCTCCTAATTGGGACCTCCTCTCAATCTCTATGTTTTGGTTGATGACTATCTTTATTTGGAATACCCATGGTCTCAACAATGCATCACGCCGTGTTGATCTGAAGCGCTCCTTACGTAAGCTTAATCCTTCCATTGTCTGTCTATTAGAAACCAAAGTGGAATCTTGCAATTCTCAACGAATATCCGGATGTTTTACTGCTGACTGGCTAAGTCTGGATAATAGGAACTATCATAAAGGAGGGCGTATCATTATTTTCTACAAAATTCCGATTTGGGCTTGTGCTCCCATTTCCTTCTTAGCTCAACATATCTCTACTATGTTCACTAATTCTGCGGGTTTCGTCATGGCTTTAACCGCGGTGTACGGATTCAATGTTGTGAGCTCCAGATCTTCCCTTTGGAATAATCTTATTTCTGATACCAGAACTCTAATTAATACTCCTTGGCTAGTTGGCGGAGATTATAACTGTGTTCGGAACTTTACTGAGAAATTGGGTGGGCGAGCTGTTGATGTTATATCAATGAATGATTTCAACAATTGTATTGGAAGTTGTCAGCTTATTGAATTGAAAAGTGTTGGTAGTAGCCACAGCTGGAATAACAGACGTGTTGGTGGAACGCGTATTTCAGCTCGCCTTGATCGCGTCCTCTGTAATATGCGCTGGATCAATGTTTTGCCCCATTCTTACTATGAATATCTCCTTGCAAGTACTAGTGACCACTCACCTATGATAATCTATCTCCAACCCAAGGTAACCTCCTTTCCTAAGCCATTCAAGTTCTTTAACTCATGGGTATCTTTACCAGGCTATAAGGATGTGGTGCGTACCTTCTGGGAAAATCATAAAGCTATTGATCTTCCTCCTATGTGGCGCCTAATTTCCATGCTGAAGAAACTGAAGGCTGTGTTGAAAATTTGGTCGATTAGTGAAAGGAGTTCATATGATGTCTCTATTAGCCGCAATATTCTGGAATCTATTCAAGCCAACTCTCGTTTATATTCTGATCAAGCACTCCAGAATTTGGAGAGAGCGGCAAATGAGAGGTTTGTGAAAGCTTTAACTATGGAGGAAGAGGCTATGAGGCAAAAAATCCGTCAAAATTGGTTGACGCTTGGTGACAGAAATTCCAAATTTTTCTATATGGCAATGAAAGCTCGCCAAGGTCATAATTCTCTTAGTCATTTTCTCTCTGCTGAAGGTAATATGAGTTCGACAACGGAAATTCTACGAGTAGAATCTTCACTTTTCTATATGAATCTGTATCATCAAGATGACTATTGGAACGTCTTTCCTAATTTGATCCTGTCACGCCCCTCTTCCCAAAACAACAGAGGCGAAGCGTGACTAATGCCCACTTAGGCCAGAGCTGAGAAGCTCGGACCCAATAAGCGTCTGTAGGGGTACCATTTTAAAATTTTCAGGTTCTTGCATTTATAAAGTTCGAAACAACAGAAAGTACAGAAAGGAAGTTGCATTCATTAATATAAAGAGTTAATATCCAGAGAGTACAAAAGTCTAAAGAGAGGGAAGCCTAAGCATGGCAACAAACTATCGAAAGAGCAAACTAAAAGTAGTAACCTCTGAAAGGTGGCGACTGAAAAGTTCTCAAGGTCTGGTCCTCGTCAGGCACGTACTCTGTGTCGACGTCCACGGGCTCCACGTACTCCGGTAAGTTTGCCGCGTCCACGAACTCTGGCTTGACACCTGACATACAACACCAAAAGAAAGGAACTGTACGTCAGGTAAAGTCTACAAAAGAGGTCAGACTCTACTGCAAGTGGACCGAACTATTAAACATCATTTTACTGGTTGATTAACATGCTGGGGTTATAACAGAGTAACAAAAGAAGTAAACGTAGCAGGAAAAGTAAAGCGTAGAAAGCAGTAGTCGTAGCGTGTACTACCGACTACGGGACTATCCTAAAGGTGACGGGACAAGACGGGACTAGACAAGACAAGACGGACAGGACACGTGAGACACGAAGGGTTCATGCCTTACGGTTCGAGGGGGATCAGACCCTCTCCCCGTGCGCACGATCAACACTACCCCAAACCCAGGAACTCGGGACAAGAAGTACAGAGGTCACTTCTGCTAGGGAAGCACCTGAAACGCCAGCAGGCTTTTTGTATCACGGGGATCACTTTCGCATGGAGAGCATCCGAAACGTCCGTAGGCTTTTTGTATCACGGAGATCACTTCCGCTAGGGAAGCATCTGAAACGCCCACAGGCTTTTTGTATAACAGTCGTGGGGATCACTCTCGCATGGAGAGCCTCCGAAACGCCCGTAGGATTTTTGTATCACGGAGATCACTTCCTCTAGGGAAGCATCTGAAACGCCCATAGGCTTTTTGTGTAACAAAGACATGACATGACAAGTGTAAGGGAAAAATTTATTCTAGAGTGTCCACACGCACGCACACACAAGATAATCCTACGGTGTCGAAAATTGTTGTTTGTCGAGCTTAGACTTCGTCGTCAAGTCTAAGTCGTCAGGGCGACCCGGACGCTATCATTTCACGTCCGGTTCTATACACTCACAGTCTAACAGTTCTAACAATTTAAGATCAAGGCACGGTCAAAAACACAAGTGGGTACACTTGCCTGCGGTAGCGAGTGTGTCGTCTGTCCGGGGCGTCTCGTCCAGTCGTCGCGTCCACGGTAGTTCGTCTGCAACAGGTCACGGCGATGGTGTCAGGTCGCGTTTTTTCAATAAATCCTATTTAGGTTTGTTTCTAAGTTGGACGTGGCTACCCTAACAATCCCATGTCAAAATGTCCGTTCAGCCTATCCGACGATTCTATCTTATGTGCACAGTCAAACAGTCCGATCGTCGATCTACGGTTCCACATCGTTTTAAGGGAGCAGAAAGTAAATTTAGTTACAGTTGTCCGATTTTAGTTAGGGTTCAGGTTTGTTACAGTGTGGGTTGTGCTACGAGTTAGGGGGACCAACCTCTCTGGTGCCTGGGGTAGATCGAAAGTTGTGTCTGGACTGCAGGAGATCTACATCGTCTACGGCGTCTCGACTACGGGTAGCATAGCCAGACACGTTCTGGTGGCAGACTGGAAGTACGGGCAGTGAGCAAGATCAGTTCGTCGGTAAGACAACGTGCACGGCCAACACAAGGACAAAACGGCGTCTCGGAGTCACGGAACAGCGAGCAAAGGAAAAAAACAGCGGCCACAGGATCGTTAAACGATGCCGGGAGTCGAGGGGGTGTCCAGGTGATCAAGATGAAGACGAGATTTATCTGCGTCATTTAGACCAAATTAAGTTAATTTAACCAATGAACCACTATTAAATATCCCGTTGAAATTCTGTCTACATACTAAAACTTATAGGTATTAACGATAGCTAAAGCATTGGTTTAACTATTAACATTATAACACTAAATATTTTTAACTAACATATAAGTTACTAGCTATCATTATAAGTAGTTAAGTTACTACAACTAACTTGTATTATTAACGTTAAGCTAAGTTATATATTATTAACAGTACTACCACACAAAAACTTAGTGCTAAAAGCATCATAAAAGAGGGTTGTGAAGTACTGCCACTACTTACAACCTATATGTTCATTAACGTCATAGGATACTGTTCTTACTAATTCACAATATCGATAATAACTAATCTTGGGTATCATTAAGCTTGCACACATTAACCAACATATAAGAAGCACTCACAGGTTGTCTCTTAACTTAGGTGTTTGCTGATCGCAGGCCACAGCGAGGGGCAAGAGGCTCCGTGAGTTGGGCCTGGTGGTGGGAGCTTGCCGTTGAAGCTTGGAGGAGGCCTCGTCAGTGAGAGAGATGGCCGAAGAAGCGAGCCGGGGGCACGTGCAGCTCCCCTGAGCGTGGAGGGTGGCTGGAAAAACGTGCAGCAGCCGCTAGGCTGCTGCTGCTGCTGCTTGCGGCGAAACCCCACTGACAAGGGCTGCTCCGATGGCCGAGAGCGGCTGCGGATCTCTGCAGCGACGGCGGGCGATGGAGACGAGGGCGCTGGCGGCAGGAGCTGTGTGCAGCGGCGGCGGAAAAAAAACGGCCTAGTGGCTGTCTTGGCGCTCGGGGCGGTGTGTCAAGCCGCGGCGGCGGAGGGCAGTCACCGGATGCGACTGACGGCCAGGGTGGCTTGCCGGCGATGGGGAGGAGGAATCCGTGGAGGGGGGCCTAGGGTTTGGGGAGTTACGGTAGCACATAGAGGGTTGCACACGGGAGAGAGAGAAAAGTCTTTCTCTCAGAAATTTGTGGCGGCTGGGGATCTGTTTCAGCCTAGGGTTGTATTGCAAACGTGATAGCTATTAGGTTAGGGTTTAGGGCTAGGGTTAATTATAATGATAAAGGTTTGCTAAATAGACATATGTTATGGGTTAAATGTGAGAGGGGGTATGGGGGTAGAGGGTGCACAATTAGGGGTAAGTCTAGGGGAGGTTAGAGGGAACAGATTAGGAAAGATATGATGAAAAATGATAGGGATATAGCTAGATCTGATATCATTCCGAATTTCGAATCTGATTGGGGAGAACGACGGTCAAGGTTTATTCGGGTGATATCTCTCAATCCGGGCGTCAGAAAAATAATCCGAAAATACCGAGGCGATCGTGGAGACGAGACACACAGATCTACAGAGCCTGATCATGCGCTACGCCAACCAAGAATTTACGTAAATTTGGAAACGGCGTTTTGAGACAAAGAACTAAAACGCCCCTATTATTCAAAGTCGTTTTACGAGAAAACGAGCCGTGGAATGACGTTCCCAAAAATTACTATAAAATTCCACACTCTCAGACGATCACAACGGCATATCACATCGCATATGTCGGAAACCAGAAATAGCCAAATAAAATACGTGCACGATAAGACACGTGCACACAGAAAATCCATAAGGTCGGAAAGCGACCGTTACATTCTACCCACCTTAGAAATGATTCCGTCCTCGGAATCACTTATATTAATAATAATTATAAAATCTATAAATACTTAAGCCTATAACTCCCATCTTCCACACAATGTTCTCTAATCCTATAACTTCAACATCGTTCCTCAAATAATCCATCATAACGCTTCTTTTCACTGGATAACGCCACGACTAATCTCACATCCTAACACTTAACCATAGGTCCATCACTACTACTCAAATTTCCAATCCCAAGTTCTCATAAAAGAATAATAATCATCTTCTCATACCATACCACTCCATTAAACATCATCGCTCCATAACATCTTTAAATTTCTCAATCTCTTCCCAATATTAATCAATCGCTAAAAAGATGTCCTAGTCAATCACCAGTCCAAGACAAAAACTTTGTCTATCTTATAACATTTTTCACAAATCAACAATTGCCGTGTACTTAATACATTCCTTGTCATATCTTCCCATAAATTTATCCGCCAAATAATTGAACTATCAAAATCACATCTTATCCTACTCACTATAACTAATCCCAACCAGTATTAAGTTCGCCTACCTAACCATCCATTCATCTCAACATGTCGTGTTATTCCCAATGTCTTCTCACGTTAACTTAATAATCGTGTCTTGATGCTTCAAATGTTTTTATCATTTCATGGTCACTCTAAATCATACCATACCTTTATAGCTACTCCTATCTACCACTCGTTCAAGTTTCAGATCGATTAAGTACTCATCTTCCTATACATAATTTCATCCAATCAGAGTTCTTTTTATCCGGAAGAAATCTAATCTAATATCTTTGTGTTCAAAATCAACCAATCACCGCTACAGTATATCTCATCCCACTCTATGCCTACCCGCAACATAATCCTATAACCATAATAGCTAGTACTAATAATATCATAACAATCCAAAAAGATAACACTCCCGAAGAGAGAAGTTTAAGGCCAAGGACAGATTTTAAAACATTTGGAAAAACGTGTAGGGTTGAGGTATCGGATGAGGAAAAATAGGTGCATTGTGAACTTGTGTGCTTGTTTCAAAACTTTAAAGATTTGATTTAAAGAAAACAATTTGGTTTTGAAACATATATAAGCAACAAAATAAGCTAAACTATAATACGAAAGGCTAGGTCTAAGGAATTTACCTGCTATGACGTTATCCACACAAATATGAATACCATCATTCAGACAACTCCATATGTATGTCATGGACCACATTGAGTATGCATACGAGACACAAGAGACAATCTTCAAGATCCTAAAGGTAACACACTTATACAGGTCTACACACTAAACCTATATATATACAGCTCGACGACATCACTAACCAAAGGGCCCACTACTAACTAGAGATGTCGTAGGCAACTACATGCGCTGATGTCTACATAAAAGAAAGGAGACTGAAACCAAAAGCGAAACGAAACAAGATCGAAAAGAACGAGGTAAGATAAAGCGAGGATGAGAAGATAGCCGGTTGGATGGGACAAAAATATTGAAACAGATGAAAGAAAAATTATGTGTAAAGTATGGTATCATATACGTTTATACTTATAAAAATGTGTAGAAAAGTGAGCAGACGGTAAAATTTTTTTAAAATATGAAATAGTGTTAGACTAAGAAAATATTGAGTAGGATGAGGTAATGATTGTTTTACATATGTAAATAGATTTCTAGAAGATTTTTTTTGAAATACGGATATGATGATTAGAAAACAGATATACTAAAAATTAAAGTCCCCTTTTAGTTTAGAAAATATTTTAAAAGTATGTACGGTAAGTGGTTAGAAATAAATTTTTGTAATCTAGAAAATATATATATATATATATAATGAATCATCAAAATGATAACAAGGTTTAAAAAAACTGAAATACGGAAAACACTGGTCAGAAATAATTACAAGATTGTAACTTGAAAATTAAAACTAAGGAGGTTTTAAAAAAACCAAGAAGGAACTTTAATTCAACCGAAAAAGCAAGAAATTTTAAATATATAATAAAGAGTTTTCACAGAAGTTAAACCGAATGAAGAATTTAATAATGAATTTCGAAAACACTTTTAAAGAAAGGAGGATTCGCAATAGGTGGATTTGAAGAATTATTGATAAGTGTTATAAAGCGATCACGTGAATCGAGGGCAAGAATGTGATCGCATGATGGATACACCTAGGATATGACTCATGAAAGCTATGATGGAAATCCACGGCTGATAACATAGAAGTTTAATGATCAGGAAGATGCTAGAAATCAGGGGGTCTAATTATCGGGTCGTCTAAAGATCATGATAACTCAGCACTAAGACTTCCTAACGAGCTAGACTGTAATCAGGATCTCGGGGAAAGGTTCCTAAAGGAATCAATGTTACGTTCTGATGGGCCCAAAGTCGATGGACCGAGCGAACGACTAATAGAAGGACTCTAGGAATCTAATATGGTCAGAATCAGGTGAGATGCTACTAGGGTATCCTAAGACGAGTATGACTAAGTTTTAACCAAGGCACCTGGCTATCAAACCTGGATATCTATCTACGTCTTCCTACCTAATTTAGACTTGTACATGGATATTAAATGAATGTGGTACCTTTATTGTTCCGAACTTTTGCAAGACCTGCATGGGCCACTACTAAAACCTGTCACGCCCCGCTTCCCAAAACAACGGAGGTGAAGCGTGACTAAGGCCCGCTTAGGCCAGAGCTGAGAAGCTCGGACCCAATAAGCGTCTGTAGGGGTACCATTTTAAAATTTTCAGGTTCTTGCATTTATAAAGTTCGAAACAACAGAATGTACAGAAAGGAAGTTGCATTCATTAATATAAAGAGTTAATATCCAGCGAGTAAAAAAGTCTAAAGAGAGGGAAGCCTAAGCATGGCAACAAACTATCGAAAAAGCAAACTAAAAGTAGTAACCTCTGAAAGGTGGCGACTGAAAAGTTCTCAAGGTCTGGTCCTCGTCAGGCACGTACTCTGTGTAGACGTCCACGGGCTCCACGTACTCCGATAAGTCTGCCGCGTCCACGAACTCTGGCTTGACACCTGACGTACAACACCAAAAGAAAGGAACGGTACGTCAGGTAAAGTCTACAAAAGAGGTCAGACTCTACTGCAAGTGGACCGAACTATTAAACATCATTTTACTGGTTGATTAACATGCTGGGGTTATAACAGAGTAACAAAAGAAGTAAACGTAGCAGGAAAAGTAAAGCGTAGCAAGCAGTAGTCGTAGCGTGTACTACCGACTACGGGACTATCCTAAAGGTGACGGGACAAGACGGGACTAGACAAGACAAGACGGACAGGACACGTGAGACACGAAGGGTTCACGCCTTACGGTTTGTGGGGATCAGACCCTCTCCCCGTGCGTACGCTCAACCCTACCCCAAACCTGGGAACTCGGGACAAGAAGTACAGAGGTCACTTCCGCTAGGGAAGCACCTGAAACGCCCGTAGGATTTTTGTATCACGGGGATCACTCTCGCATGGAGAGCATCCGAAACGCCCGTAGGCTTTTTTATCACGGAGATCACTTTCGCTAGGGAAGCATCTGAAACGCCCACAGGCTTTTTGTATAACAGTCACGGGGATCACTCTCGCATGGAGAGCATCCGAAACGTCCGTAGGCTTTTTGTATCACGGAGATCACTTCCGCTAGGGAAGCATCTGAAACGCCCATATGCTCTTTGTGTAACAGGGACATTACATGACAAGTGTAAGGGAAAAAGTTATTCTAGGGTGTCCACACGCACGCACACACAAGATAATCCTACGGTGTCGAAAATTGTTGTTTGTCGAGCTTAGACTTCGTCATCAAGTCTAAGTCGTCAGGGCGACCCGGACACTATCATTTCACGTTCGGTTCTATACACTCACAGTCTAACAGTTCTAACAATTTAAGACCAAGGCACGGTCAAAAACGCAAGTGGGTACACTTGCCTGTGGTGGCGAGTGTATCGTCTGTCCGGGGCGTCTCGTCCAGTCGTCGCGTCCACGGTAGTCCATCTGCAACAGGTCACGGCGACGGTGTCAGGTCGCATTTTTTCAATAAATCCTATTTAGGTTTGTTTCTACGTTGGACGTGGCTACGCTAACAGTCCCATGTCAAAATGTCCGTTCAGCCTATCCGACGATTCTTTTCTATATGCACAGTCAAACAGTCCGATCGTCGATCTACGGTTCCACATCGTTTTAAGGGACCAGAAAGTAAATTTAGTTACAGTCGTCCGATTTTAGTTAGGGTTCAGTTTTGTTACAGTGTGGGTTGTGCTACGAGTTAGGGGGACCAACCTCTCCGGTGTTTGGGGTAGAGCGAAAGTAGTGTCTGGACTGTAGGAGATCTGCGTCGTCTACGGCATCTTGGCTATGGGTAGCGTAGCCAGACATGTTTTGTGGCGGACTGGAAGTACGAGCAGTGAGCAAGATCAGTTCATCGGTAAGACAACGTGCACGGCCAACACAACGACAAAACGGCGTCACGGAGTCACGGAACAACGAGCAAAGGAAAAAAACAGCGGCCATGGGATCGTTAAACGATGCCGGGAGTCGAGGGGGTGTCCAGGTGATCAGGATGAAGACGAGATTTATCTATGTCATTTAGACCAAATTAAGTTAATTTAACCAATGAACCACTATTAAATATCCCGTTGAAATTCTGTCTACACACTAAAACTTATAGGTATTAACGATAGCTAAAGCATTGGTTTAACTATTAACATTATAACACTAAATATTTTTAACTAACATATAAGTTACTAGCTATCATTATAAGTAGTTAAGTTACTACAGCTAACTTTTATTATTAACGTTAAGCTAAGTTATATATTATTAACAGTACTACCACACAAAAACTTAGTGCTAAAAGCATCATAAAAGAGGGTTATGAAGTACTACCACTACTTACAACCTATATGTTCATTAACGTCATAGGATATTGTTCTTGCTAATTCACAATATCGATAATAACTAATCTCGGGTATCATTAAGCTTGCACACATTAGCCAACATATAAGAAGCACTCACATGTTGTCTCTTAACTTAGGTGTTTGCTGATCGCAGGCCACAACGAGGGGCAAGAGGCTCCGCGAGTTGGGCCTGGTGGTGGGAGCTTGCTGTCGAAGCTTGGAGGAGGCCTCGTTAGCGAGAGAGATGGCCGAAGAAGCGAGCCGGGGGCATGTGCAGCTCGCCTGAGGGTGGAGGGTGGCCGGAAAAATGTGCAGCAGCCGCTAGGCTGCTGCTGTTGCTGCTTGCAGTGAAACCCCGCTGACAGGGGCTGCTCCGATGGCCGAGAACGGTTGTGGATCTCTGCAGCGACGGCGGGCGTTGGAGACGAGGGCGCGGGCGGCAGGAGCTGCGTGCATCGGCGGCGAAAATAAAAAACGGCCCAGTGGCTGTCTTGGCGGTCGGGGCGGTGTGTCTGGCCGCGGCGGCGAAGGGCAGTCGCCGGATGTGACTGACGGCCAGGGCGGCTTGCCGGCGACGGGGAGGAGGAATCCGTGGAGGGGGCCTAGGGTTTGGGGAGTTACAGTAGCGCGTAGAGGGTTGCACACGGGAGAGAGAGAAAAGTCTCTCAGAAATTTGTGGCGGCTGGGGATCTGTTTCAGCCTAGGGTTGTATTGCAAACGTGATAGCTATTAGGTTAGGGTTTAGGGCTAGGGTTAATTATAATGATAAAGGTTTGCTAAATAGACATATGTTATGGGTTAAATGTGAGTGGGGGTATAGGGGTAGAGGGTGCACAATTAGGGGTAAGTATAGGGGAGGTTAGAGGGAACAAATTAGGAAAGATATGATGAAAAATGATAGGGATATAGCTAGATCTGATATCATTTCGAATTTCGAATCTGATTGGGGAGAACGACGGTCTAGATTTATCAGGGTGATATCTCTCAATCCGGGCGTCAGAAAAATAATTCGAAAATACCGTGGCGATCGTGGAGACGAGACACACAGATCTAAGGAGCCTGATCGTGTGCTACGCCTACTAAGAATTTACGTAAATTTGGAAACGACGTTTTGAGAGAAAGGACTAAAACGCCTCTATCATTCAAAGTCGTTTTGCAAGAAAACGAGCCGTGGAATGACATTCCCAAAAATTACTATAAAATTCCACACTCCCAGACGATCACAACGGCATATCACATCGCATATGCCAGAAACCAGAAATAGCCAAATAAAATACGTGCACGATAAGACACGTGCACGCAGAAAATCCATAAGGTCGGAAAGCGACCGTTATAGATCCCAAAGAGGATACTTACTATGGATGCATCAAATTGGTTGCATAGACCTGTTTCTTACATTGGAATCAAGAATGTTGTTTTCCAAATAGGCAAAGACAAAGATCCGAGGCCTGATGGGTTTAATGCATATTTCTTCAAACAAGAATGGGAGGTAATAAGTAATGAAGTTGTTTCGGGTGTTTCCTCTTTCTTCACTTCTGGTATTCTTCCTCCCCCAGTCAATCACACTTTCCTCTCTCTTGTCCCTAAGAATGCCAATGCTTCAGGATAAGGTGACTACAGGCCGATTGCCTGCTGCAATGTCGTCCATAAAATTATTAGCAAGGTCCTATGTAACAGACTGAAGCCCATTATCTCTGAATTAATATCTCCTAATCAGGCTGCTTTCTTGAAAGATAGTTTGTTGGCAGACTGCACTCTAATTGCTCATGAGCAGATTCGGATTTTAGCAACCCGATAGGGGCCAGGACGTGTATCAAATTGGACCTCCGCAAAGCTTTTGACAGCATTAATAGAGAGTTCATCTATTTCCTCCTGCATCAAATGAAGTTCAGCCCAATATTTATTAATTGCAATGCAATTTATATTTCCTCTCCTATGTTATCGGTGCTAGTGGAAGGATCATCGGTAGGCTACTTCAATTCCAATAGGGGTCTTCGGCAGGGAGACCCTCTATCGCCCTATCTGTTTGTCCTGGTAATGGAAGCTTTTTTCCTACTCATGGCCCAAACAGAATCTTCAGGATCTATCCACCCCATGCGTAGATCTGGATCTATCTCCCACCTGCTTTTTGCAGATGATCTCCTAGTCTTCTGCCGGGCAAACCCACATTCCATCAATGGACTTAAAGATTTGTTACATGTATTCAAACTATTCTCTGGTCTTCATATTAATTGGGATAAAAGTGCGGCGATTTTTAGTAAAGGAGTGCGTAACCCGGGTAATCTCTCTGACATCTTTGATATTAAAATGGTTTCCTCTTTTAATATATATTTGGGTCTTCCACTCTCCTCAAAGTACCCAAAAGCAGCTTTGTTTAATAGGCTTGTGGATAAATGTAAAAAAGGCTCCTGGGTTGGTCTTTCTCACTTCTCTCCATTGCCGGTAAGATTGAGTTGGTGCGCTCAGTCATTTACGACTTGGTTGCTTTCTGGATGCAAGCATACTGCCTGCCGCCCTCTGTCATACGAACTATCAACTCTGATGGCAGGAGATTCATATGTGGTAAGCTAAATATCTGGGCGTGGAAAGATATGTGTACTCCTAAAAAGGAAGGGGGTGTTGGATTAAGATCATTGAGGATCTAAATGCAGCGTCAGGTATTCGCCTCACCTGGAGGGTACTAGCCACTAAAGGTGTTTGGGCTCAATACATGAAGAATCACTATGGAGCCATTAATTATGGTTTTTTCTCGACTTCTACGAAACCAACAGATTCTGGTTCTTGGAAATTCATACTGAAAAACCATTTCCACTCCCAAAAGCTCATTAAGCGCGTTGTGAAGGATGGCGCCTCGACTTCTTTCTGGTACGATAACTGGCACCCCAGCGGCCCTCTTCATCTGTTGCAAGCGCCAATCCAATGGGAAGAAAATGCACGGGCCAGAGACTATTGGATGGGTACTGAATGGAGTATGAATCCCGGTCTTAATGGCATTCGGCATTTATTACAGCAAATCTCCCTTTGTGAAGAACCGACGAGTGGGCATGGGTATCAGGCGCACAGGCGGCTTCTCCACCTGGCTCTCTTCGGCTGCTTGGAATTGTGCCCATTCCGCATCTTCCCCTTTCCCTTACTATCATTCGGTATGGCACCCAAATAATATCCAAAAGTTTGCTCTAACATTGCTTCGTGCAATTCAAAATAAATTGCCCACCAGAGAGCTGCTATTAAACCGGGGAATAGACATTGAGGTTAATTGTGTGCTTTGCACAAAAAACTTACCTGAGAGCATTACACACCTATACTTTGAATGTGACTTCTCCAAGTATATTTTGACAAGATCCCTTTTGAAGATGAGATTCACAGAACCGGTTCCAACAACACTCCATGAAATTTGTGACCTTCATGCTAGATACAGTAAGAAAGACCCATTGAGTGTGTTGGCTAAATCAATTGTATCCTCCATGGTATGTCATATATGGAAGGAGCGTAATAAGCGAATATTCGAAAACAAATTAAAGGGGAGGACTATATTGTTTGAAGACATTGCGTCAGATGTGATAGATTCCAGTCGGCATTTGGATATTGATGAGGCTTCAGATTCCATTCCATTCTCCAATTGGGGCTTGATTGATGCAGGATAGCTTTAAGTTTTTCTGAGAGTTTGTGTAGATTTTCTATGTACATATCTTATTGTGTTGCTAAGTAATAGTGGTAGATAGTACTCTGTAGAGGGTGACGACGCTTGTGCCCTATCCCCTCTCTTTCTATTATCTGCTTGTTCTTACTTGTGTGGCTACTTTGTAACCTTTTTGATATTGTTAATAAAGACTAACTATTACTCGTCAATATATATATATATATATATATATATATATATATATATATATATATATATATATAATACATTTGACAGCTGTTACGCCTATTTGACCGAGACCCGCAAAGCACGAGCCCAAGAGCCCGACTACTGGTCAAAAGCCCATCTGCGTCCTCAAAGCCCATTCGACAAAGGCCCTACAAGGGACCTTCTCGAACGTCGATCCGACCCGGCCCCAATAACCCGTTGGTCGCTCGCCCACTCCTGCGAAAACCACTCCCCCGGACGCGCGACTGCTAAATAGCGATAATGGGGAGGTGCTGGCATGGCGGAGAGAGCGGCGGCGAGGGGGGACTGATGGGGCACGATCAATGGCGGACGTGGGACGTGGGTCAAGGGCAATCACGCGGGAACTCTACAAAAGGGCCAGGAAGACGATGAAGAAGAGGACCGCATCTCAGGTAACAAAACCTAAGGTACTCCATCAATGACCTCGTTCCCCCAATTCATCTCCTTCCTCCCCCGCTCGCGCCGAGAGACGCCGTTACGATCTCCTCACGAGTCGGACCGTCTCCGCCGGGCCTCCTTTCTCAGATCTCTATCTGACTTAGGCATCGGAGAGGATTTGGCCGGAACCAAGGTCCGGCCCCCTGACGAGCGTTCTCGTCTGCGCAGGTGGACAACAGATCAACGGGCCGAGGCTACCCCTCGCCCCTCTCCGACCACTCGATCAGCCGGACAGTGAGGCTTCCCCTCACCGTCAGCCTGCCGTGGCCGAGCACGTCCTACCGAGGCCGAGCGTCCTAATCGGGTCCGAGACTCACCCTCGCCACCCGTCGGCCGTGCATCTACCCGGGCGACTGAGGCTACCCCTCGTCCCCCTTCCAGCCGAGGCCGAGCTCTCCTGTCCGAGGCCGAGCGTCTCAACCAGGGCCGAGGCTACCCCTCGCCCCTTCAGCACCGATTCGAAGCCCCCGGGGGACCCAAAGCGGGCCCCTTGACCACGTTTACCGGGTTCTCCACGGTCAACGCTTTGTAGTGAGAAAACACTCTGAAACATCTGGCGCCGTCTGTAGGAACGAAAGACCGTCCCACGAAGAAGCAAACCACACCAACAATGGCACGAGCCAGCAATGGAAGGAAGCGCATGCCCCCCATCCCGGAGGAGGGGAATGGCACAACAAACGGCAATCCCGAGGACACGCCCGTCAGCGGCCACCCCACCCTCTCCACCGAAGAAACCGGCGGCTCAGAACTGGCCATGCAGGGACTGCTCCGCGCCCTGGCTCAGGAGACCAACGCGAGCCTCCAGACGTTGGTCGCGACGGTGCAGCAGCTCGTCGGCCCTGCGCCACCCAACGGAGGCACGTTGGACGACAGCCATCGATGGGCGGGGGGTCCCCCGCACTTGCGGTCCGCCGTGGTCGACGACCACGGGACCCGGAAACCGAACACGGAGCGTCGGTTCACGCTGTCTGGCTCTCGTCAGGCGAGGTCACGCGCCTCCTCACCCTATCGTGAAAGGAGCCGAAGAGAGACCGAAGGGACGGACGGCGAATCAAGGACGGCCTCGTCTCGTCGATCGCGGTCGTCCCGCCGCAGGAGAAGCGAACGACACCACTCGAGAGACCGATCGCGGCGGAGCAGGAGCTCCCGCAGGAGGAGTCGGGAACGTCGGGACAGCCCGGCCCCCAGCATGGCGAAGGCTGCGGAGCCAGCCCCGCTGGCGCCGGTGTTACCTCCACCCCCGGTCGATCCAGAGGCAGGCGAGTACCGCATCCCCGGAGGCATCCACGGAGACCGGTGCCCCTTGTCACGGAGAATAACCGACGCACGGGTCCCTTCCCGATTCCGGATCCCGGTGCTGGGAAAGTACGATGGAATAGGAGACCCGGCACACCACGTGATGGACTACGAGGGGGACATGGCCTTCCAGGGAGCTGACGATGACCTGCTTTGCCGGGGCTTCTATTATACTCTCAGGGGAGCGGCGAGGATCTGGTACCACAGCCTGCCCGGCCGCTCCATCGACAGCTTCGAACAACTCGCCCAGTTGTTCTGCAAACAGTTCATGGCGGGGAGGCTGATCAAACCTGGTGTTGAACATCTGTTCAACATAGTGCAAGGCCCGGCCGAGCCACTCCGACAGTTCATGCGCCGCTTCAATGCGGAAAGGCTGAACGTGAACAACCCACCCGACCTGGTGGTCCAGACGGCCCTTAAGAAAGGACTTCGCCACAGGGGCCTCAAGAAGTCCCTACACAACGACCCCCCGAAGGACCTCCCCGGGATCATGGCAAGGGCCGAACGCTTCATGCTGACCGAGGAGGCCTTGGCCGAGGATGCGGGAAAAACCGCTCGAGGGACCAAGCGTGGCGACGGCGGACGAGCTAGCCCCGAAGGGTACCGGACCAAGAAGAGGCAGAGGAACAGGCAGCGGGGAGAAAGCGCAAGGGACACCACCCCAGACGCCATTCTCGCCCAAGTACAGAAGGAAGAGCAAGCTGATCGCCCCCCACCGATGGCTAAAAGAGGCGGGAAGAACCGGGAGAAGTACTGTAAGTACCATAAGGACGATGGTCATGACACGGAAGATTGCTGGCATTTGAAGAAGGACATTGAGAAGCTGATGAGCCGAGGGCACGCCAGGAATCAGGCCGACGAGCCGGCCCATGGAGAAGGGACCTCCACGCAGCCGGACAAGGGGAAGAAGATCAACACCATCCAAGGCCCCCTCCGCATCATAGAGTGAGCAGTCAACGTCCCTCCCCCCGGTGGCAGCCTAAGTATGAGGGAGTTATCTAGTTTTACATCCCTCTGTTTAGCTTCATCTCCTTTTTTCCGTTTCCTCCAAATGTACCGGTCCGACAGGACTCATGAGAGTACAAACGCATTCTCTTTATTGTCTCTATTTAAAATCCCGACGGAGTTGACATGTCGCCAATAACGCAAAAGGCCGGGGACCGCCGCCTCACTGGAGGAGGAGGAGGAGCTTCGCCCTCGCCGACCGTCTCTGGCACTCATAAGTCTGGGGGCAATTCCCCCCAGCAGACGCGGACGCTGACCGGTCCTAAGCCGAGGAGCTTTGCCCTTGCCGACCGACTCCAGTGCTCATAAGTCTGGGGGCGATTCCCCCAGCAGGCACGGGCGCCGACCGGTCCTAAGCCGAGGAGCTTTGCCCTCGCCGACCGACTCCAGTGCTCATAAGTCTGGGGGCAATTCCCCCAGCAGACGCGGACGCTGACCGGTCCTAAGCCGAGGAGCTTTGCCCTCGCCGACCGACTCCAGTGCTCATAAGTCTGGGGGCGATTCCCCCAGCAGGCACGGGTGCCGATCGGTCCTAAGCCGAGGAGCTTTGCCCTCGCCGACCGACTCCAGTGCCCATGAGTCTGGGGGCGATTCCCCAGCAGGCACGGACGCCGACCGGTCCTAAGCTGAGGAGCTTAGCCCTCGCCGACCGAGTCCAAAGCTCATAAGTCTGGGGGCGATTCCCCCAGCAGGCACGAACGCCGACCGGTCCTAAGCCGAGGAGCTTCGCCCTCGCCGACCGAATCTAGCGCTCATATGTCTGGGGGCAATTCCCCCAGCAGGCACGGACGCCGGCCGGTCCTAAGCCGAGGAGCTCTGCCCTCGCTGACCGACCCCTGCGCTCATGAGTCTGGGGAGAATCCCCAACGCCAGTTTCGTCCGTTCCCAAGCCAAGAACAAGGCGACAACGCAAAGTACACAAGAAATCCAAGTAAGTCGATTTCGTTTGTAATAGTTAACCAGAGTACAAAAATGCGTCTTATTTACAGGGGATCAAGGCGAAGGGAACACCCTACAAACAATCTACTCGCGACGAATGACAGAGTTCTTCGCCTACAGAAGCTAGATCGACACCGACAAAGAAAGATTGGTTGACAAAAGACCCAAAGTAGGTAACCCAAGCTAACGGCCATGCAACCAGCAATTGTTGACCGCGGGGCCGAAGGAGATAGCGGGGGCCAGGGATCCATTTCAAGTAGACTGGCCCAAAGCGAAGCGGATGCTAAAAAATTTGAGGATAAAGCCGGGAGGGGCAGCTCAGTGAGCCCGAGCTCGAGAGGACACATCCTCGGGCACTTCGCCCTGCTCGGAGCGAGGGGACTCGACTGGCGGAGGGGCTTACCGGACACGCTCCGCACATTCCCGGAAGGAAGACTGGACGACTTCGACGATCCGGGGGGCGATGATGTCAACATACTTACCGAAGGCCTCCCTGAGAACCTCGAAGATCTTCTTCCCCAGGGTCTCGACGACGCCCTTCTCCACCTCCTCCGCAAGCCGCATTACCTGACGCCGGTCCGACAGTTCCCTCTGAAGCTCCTCCCTCTCCAGGCGGAACGACTCCGCCGCTTCCTCAGCCGACTGATGAGCATCCTCCAGCTTTCTCTCGAGGTCACCCACTTGTCCCTCCAACGCGGCCACACGGAGGGTGAGGCGCCGAGACTCCATCTGGGCCTCCGTCATAGCCACCTCAGCCGCCCCGGCCCGCTCCTGAGCCCTCATTGAGGACTCCTCCATCTCCCTCAAGCGGACGGCTCGACACTGCAACTCCACAGCGAGCGCTGAACCCTGAAAAGACGAGACATGGGCTAAGAAGAGGATAAAGAGAAAGAGAGGATAGCAAGATGACCGAACCTGTTGAAGGATCCAGACCAAGGAATCCGACATCTTATCGGTCGGGATCTTCTTGAGGAGGCTGCGGTCCCGGGGAGGGACGGAGACCTCGGCAACCTGCTGGGCCAGGGCTCGGTCAGCAAACATCGAACTCCCAGGGACGACGATCGAAGCCAAGTCGCTCGCCAACAAGGCCCCGACCCCTGGTGATACGGGCGAAGACGCTGCGAGGGGGGTGGCTGGCAAAGCTATCGAAGGATCCCCGGCGGACGCCACGGGAAGCGCGGAACCTTCCGGACCAGAGGGATCCACGTCCTCTTTCCTCATCTTTCCACCGTGGGGCTCCAAAGGCGCCGGAGGGGAACGCTTCTGCCTCGCACCGTCCTCACCCCCCGGAAGGGGATCGCCAGAAGAAGAGGCGGGAGGCGCGGCCACCACCTTACCCACGGAAGGCTCGGCTCGGCGCACTTCCTCCTCAATGGTCCTCCGAGGCGCCCTTCCAGAGGTACTACCTCGGCTCCGAGCGGCTCCACGACGGATCAGCTCATCGACGTCACGGACGAATTCGCGGCCAGCCATCCCTGCAAAGGAGACCGAAATCAGGATGAGTCATAGGGCGATCCGGGGATGAAAAAGCGACCTACCCGGAGACCACAAGACGGCCTTCAGGAGCAGGTCGTCCAACAAAGACCAGATGGACTTCGTCTCCAAAGGAAGAGCCAACAGAAGCGCAGCGGCTGCCCGGTCGGTGTCTGAGAGAACTAACGACAGGCGAGGATGGACAGAACTGCCCCAGCTTGTTAGAATCTGGGCCTCCCCCAAGAAGACCACGAAAACATAATCCGAGTCCCAATCCCCTGACCAGCGGGGTAACCCGATCAGGCATTCCCTCCTCGAACGAGCTCGGAGTAGCAGCCATGACCCCGGACCGACCGTCTGGACCTGGTAAAAGTGGAAGAGAAGGGGGAGAGTCGGCTCCAGACCACAGGAACAGCAGAGCGTTACGAAGCCCGTCAGTACCGTGATCGAACACGGGGTGAACTGACACAGGGACACTGTGAAATGTTCCATGACCTGGATGAAGAAGGGATGGAGTGGGAAGCGAAGACCCAGGCGGAACATCTCGACGTAGACGTCGACCTCATTGCTCCTCGGAAGGCAAATCCGCTCGTCGACAAATGGAACCCGAACCTCGTATGGGAAGCAGAGATATCTCTCCCGGATCTCCGCGGCCACCGAAGGAGGGGTCCTCGACGGTGTACGGAGGACAACCGGGGGCACATTAAGCCGTACGGCAGCCGACGCCACGTCATCACGGGCGTAGTCTGGAAAAAGTTTCTCCTTCCCCTTATCTTGAAGAGAACGACTCCCGGCGGGGGAACCTGACTCCCCTAGCCGGGGTTCGCCCCGCCCGGACTCCGGAGGACCCCTCGTCCTCCGGCCAGAACCGCCTATCCTAAGAGCAGCCATAAGATGAAAGCAAGAGAGGAATTACCTATTTTCAACCAGTCTGGAGAAGGCAAAGAAGCGAAGACGACGGGGAACCCCGAGTTGCTGAAGGCTTTGAATACCGGGAGGAGCAAAGGAGAAGTGGAGATCAACACAACTGGGGATCTTATACGCCAGGTGAGAATTCGAAGCGCTTGACAAGAACGCGTGGCGAGGCTCGAAGAGTCGGCGGCGTTCCGAAATTGGCGCCAGTCGAAGTCCAATCGATCCGCCTCATCATGACCTGCATTTATGGCCTCGCCTCGATTGAAGCGCCGCTCGGAATCCCAGGAGACTCAACGGGTGATCTGAGCGAGCTGAGGCTGATCGACCCCACCAATGGCGGCTCACGAACCCTTCGGCTTCTCGAACTTAAGGCGACTCCGCGAGCGGCGGGGATAAGCTTGCCGCTACACGTGGCAGCATCTGAGGGCCGACGGCGCTTCGGGACCCGCGCCTTAAAAATATCGAACGGGCCAACTCATGATGACGACTAATAAATGAGTCGGCATCGACTGGCGAGCTCGTCAAAATCGGCAGAGGTCACATCGGCCGAGCCGAACCGGCCGAGGCCGATCAACCCGACCGATGGGGGCAATTGTTACGCCTATTTGACCGAGACCCGCAAAGCACGAGCCCAAGAGCCTGACTACTGGTCAAAAGCCCATCTACGTCCTCAAAGCCCATTCGACAAAGGCCCTACAAGGGACCTTCTCGAACGTCGATCCGACCCGGCCCCAATAACCCGTTGGTCGCTCGCCCACTCCTGCGAAAACCACTCCCCCGGACGCGCGACTACTAAATAGCGATAATGGGGAGGTGCTGGCATGGCGGAGAGAGCGGCGGCGAGGGGGGACTGATGGGGCACGATCAATGGCAGACGTGGGACGTGGGTCAGGGGCAATCACGCGGGAACTCTACAAAAGGGCCAGGAAGACGACGAAGAAGAGGACCGCATCTCAGGTAACAAAACCTAAGGTACTCCATCAACGACCTCGTTCCCCCAATTCATCTCCTTCCTCACCCGCTCGCGCTGAGAGACGCCGTTACGATCTCCTCACGAGTCGGACCGTCTCCGTCGGGCCTCCTTTCTCAGATCTCTATCTGACTTAGGCATCGGAGGGGATTTGGCCGGAACCAAGGTCCGGCCCCCTGACGAGCGTTCTCGTCTGCGCAGGTGGACAACAGATCAATGGGCCGAGGCTACCCCTCGCCCCTCTCCGACCACTCGATCAGCCGGACAGTGAGGCTTCCCCTCACCGTCAGCCTGCCGTGGCCGAGCACGTCCTACCGAGGCCGAGCGTCCTAATCGGGTCCGAGACTCACCCTCGCCACCCGTCGGCCGTGCATCTACCCGGGCGACTGAGGCTACCCCTCGTCCCCCTTCCAGCCGAGGCCGAGCACTCCTGTCCGAGGCCGAGCGTCTCAACCAGGGCCGAGGCTACCCCTCGCCCCTTCAGCACCGATTCGAAGCCCCCGAGGGACCCAAAGCGGGCCCCTTGACCATGTTGACCGGGTTCTCCACGGTCAACGCTTTGTAGTGAGAAAACACTCTGAAACATCAGCGATTTTTGAATCCTAGGGCTGACTAGGACAAGCTGACTAGGACAAACTGGTTGATAGAAAGACGGTCTGGATTTAATCTTGATGAATCGATGGTTGGGATTAAACTTGGGATGAATGGTTTGTATTTTAACAAATATTTTTATATTTATGGGTCCCATTTGATAGCAACAGACTTCTAAACTCAGCCTTTTAAATCATTTTCGGGTAAGAGAAAGAGGGATATCAAAAGACTTTTGTGGGAAGATAAAGAGGGTTATCAACAGATTTTTGGGGAATAGAAAGATGCGTTTTGGGGGAGAGCTTCCCAAAACGGCTCTTGCTCTTCCCCAATAGAGCATCAGAACCCGAACACATCAAGAGGGATCGCTCGCCCCCAAATTCTGGAATTCTTTATAGCATTCTTCTCGCCCGCGTTGCTGGATCTCGACGGTCTCATTCCATCAATCGCCCCCAGCCACAAAGAAAGAAAGACCAACAAGCAGAACGTGCCAATCGATCGTCTCTCTCGAGCAGAAAGGGATCTTGACGCTCTCTCTCGAGCAGAACGCGCCTTATCCCCTACCATCTCTAACAATTTCTTTATCACACGTCACAACAGCAAGACGATCATCATTTCCATCGAATCCACAATGAGCCCAGACCCCGCCACCAAAGTGAAGTCCTCCATCAGATCCACAATGAGCCCAGACCCTGCCTCTTCCGTCGCTCATCGGAGAAGATCCACCGTCGGCATCATCGCCTTCGACATCTCCAGCCTAATGTCAAGGCTCTTCCCCCTCTGGCGATCTCTTTCCAACAATTTCCCATTCTTGGAAAGGGAAATGGAGGCTGATTCGTTGTCCAGCAGAAAGAGATCAAGACAGCAATCGGCGCTGGGGAAGACTCCTCCGACGAAACCGTTCATCCCAAGTGGCAATCGCATCGCAGGTGCACTAACTCCACCGCCGGCGAGATTAGCAGCAACGGAAAAGTGAGTCCAACATGTTCCAGATTCAGACCCCCTTCCAGTAAAGCGTCTCATTAGGGACGTGTCATTAGGGAAAAGTGAGTCCAACATAATCTTGAATTGGTATTTGATTAGGGACGTGTCATGATTTCAAATGGGAATGCCATAGATTCTCCAAGAAAATCTCCAAGGAAAAGGCTGGCCGATCAATTCTTTACCGTAGTGATTTACATGATATCTGCAATTTCACAGTCGGTTTCGCATCCTCACATTTTCGTAAATTGTTGATTTCATTTGTATTTGTTTGATTGGTAGACTTTTTAATATAACATTAATATGTTTGCATCTTTCTGTGTTGGAGAGGTATTTCATGTTGGATGGCTATTCAGATGCCTATACATTATAGTTCAAAAGGATGAGGGATGCACTGATGCAGTGGAGCCTGTGGAGGGTTGATCCACAACAGAAATATTTTATCAAGTATAGGGATTATTGTGATCTTTACTGGACTCTTAACATCCATGCAGATATTATCCACTTCTTTGTTTAATGCTTCTAATAGGAGTCAGTCAACCAAAGCTATATTTGTAAACTTCTTTTTTCGGGAGCAGATCTGCCGATCAATTCTTTAGTTTTGTGAATTGTTTCAATATGATGTGTAATTTTACCATTTCACAGTATATCTGCATTATTTTCAGTTTCTTTTTCACAGTTTGTTAAAAAACTGATGTTCATCTGAATGTTTTCGTTGGGTGATGTGTAATCTTATATGGTTATATTTTACATGATGCACCTCTGTGTAGTACAAGACCATAATGCACCTCTGTGTAGTACAAAACCACTCTGTAAAGGAAAGGATTGAAGATTGTTTTTGTGATCATCAGAGTAATACATGACCACTGTGTAACATTTTGGGGATCTGGAGGAGCGATAGAGAATGGGTACAAACCGCATTAGAGAGAGAAATTTGGAAGGGGATTAAGGTTTGAAAGAGTTTGTGACTGTACATTGCTAAAACATTCTGCTTGGTATATTACATTGCTAAAACATGATCAGGTAATTAAAACAGTTTATTATATAATAATTTACCAGTTTATTATATTACATTACTAAAACAAACTCTGGTTAGTATATTACATTGCTAAGGCAACCAGATCATTCTGCTTGCTTTTAACTTAATGATGTAATATAATTCTTTGTTTTTTTATGTTTCTTTGTTTCACATGTTTTATGTTTCTTTAATTTTTTATATGCATGTTTATTTCAGTTCATAGAAATGTATATTTCTAAACATTTTTGGTTCATGAAAAAAAACTCTTGGACTGTATCTTTCTAAACATTGTTAGTTGGCCTGTAATCAAGTGAATTTTTTTCCAATTCACAACATTTTTAGTTCCATCATAATTTTTGTTAACTGAAAAATCCCCAATATTCACTCTTAACAACCTGTTTTTTGCAGGTCGTTCACTCCAAAAAAACATTGTTTGCAGCCAAAACTAGTGTTTGCTTGGGTGCACTTTATGCTTACGGGTACGGTATTGTTAAATTATGCATTTATGCATAATACATGATGTTAAAAGCTATTTATATTTTCCTGTAACTTGCACTACTATGAAGTTGCAGTGTTTCCTCAACCTCATACCTCCACCTCATATGCATTTTGCAAGTTAAATACATGATGTTCTCATATATTTAACAAACTTTAATAGGATATTTGTTGTCTTACACTGGTTGGATGAACATGATGTAATTTCTAATCGGATGTAATTTCTAAAAACATGAAGTAATTTCTAATGAACCGAATGTAATTTTGAATGAATATGATGTAATTTCTAAGACAATTGTTCAACCTTAGCAGGATGTTCATACTGGTAAATACATGATGTTCCCATATGCATTATGCAAGTTAAATACATGATGTTTTTTGTTCTTTGACAGGATCCTTCTTTATGTGCCAATTCTGGAGGATGCTTCTTTATTATGCAAGTTAAAAACTGAATTTTTTATGAGCATGTAATTTGTAATGAATTTTTATGCTTAGAAAGATTACAAGCACATAAAAACATACATATGTACACTGGATCAAAAGATACATATCTTTTTAAACTAACATCTGTTTAGAAAGATACAGTCCAAGACTGTTAATAATATACACTGGATAAAAACATACATATTTACACTGGATAAAAACTTGCATATCTTTCAAGTGAATTTTTTTTACCCTGGATAAAAACATACATATATACACTGGATAAAAACATACATATCTTTCTAAACTAACAATGTTTAGAAAGATACAGTCCAAGACTGTTAATAACATACACTAGAAAAACTAAGAGCATAAAAACATACATATCTTTCTAAACTAATATTTATTCCATCCAAATAGAAATTGTTGCATATTTTTTGTTGTCCCTTCTAAAAGCTATTGTCCCTTATGAATAGATATGTTTATGGACTACTTTTTTGTTGTCCATTTTAAATCTAAACAGATTCTTTGGCAATTTTGGTATTGATTGTCTTATGGGGGAGATGCAGTGCTTACAAATGTATCAACGTTCTCTTTTAAACCTGATACATGTTTTGATAAATGTATCAAAGTTTTGATATACGTGTATAACCTTATACATTTATCAAAACTCTATCAGGAGGTGGCATTAGCATGAAGCGTGTACTGATATTCTTCGATGAATGATTGTGTTACCCATATCCGACTATATCCCTTATCTTTGACATGAAGATTAAGACTGATGTTTGGAACATGTATTGTGCAGGATTCAACATCATATAATCAAGTTATCAGAGGCACATAACTATCGACGTATGTGTGCTTAATTTTGAGCAGAACCATGGTCATCCTCTACTCGACCTTCAGGATTCTTCGACTACAAACTTATGGATGTCTATTGAGCATAATGAAACAATGCCATAGCATATACCAATTCTTTCTCATGTATAGAATGGTGATGTCTTCTTACAAATAGCGACAATTATGTTATTTATAGGAATGCGCATTCTTGCTGGGCGTTACCTTCTAAACTTCGCAGACAATGATGGCGCCAAAAATTTCAGTATTTTGCAATTAGGATCATACATATTGTATTGAATGTAGGCTAATGAGACTGTAGAAGCTAAGCAGATTTGTGCATGTTTACACCGTATTTGATTGAATTTCGAATTATATTTTTAGTTTAATAGGTTTGATTCGTGGTTTTTATTTAGTATTAGTGGGCCAAGGCTTTTATGACTTTGTTGTCTTGGCTGTATTTGTCAATATGTACATAAAATATCTTGCAAGATATAATGAAAGGATGTATTTCTATGGTGGGCCATGTGGGCCAAGGTTTTTAGGACTTTGCTGTCTGGTTTGTATTTGCCAATATATACACTGAGATAGTCCTAGACTGAGGTAGTCCTAGAGCACGTTATGCATCATATGTTTCGTTTAGCTATTTTGGATCAGTTTATTTGTAATATATTTAGTCACAAAATTGCAGGTTGAAGTTTTCTTTTTAAAAAACGGTGCGTCAATATGTTAGGTTGGATTATGTTCTAAGATTTTCCCTGAGTTACTAAATTGGGCAGCCATGGGCTAGCCGAAGCAGCGATGCATTGCTTGCTGCTGGGAACTTTGTTCATGGCACTGGGCCTGTTATTTATGTAGGTAGAACACAACAGTGTACACGTGGCTGGCATATGGCTCCCCAACGACTTTGGTTGCCATTATTAAATCTCCTCGGTTCTTCTGGGCATCGTCCATCCAAAGGGTAAAATTTTCTCTCTCGAGTCCCAATGTTAAATATGGACCAACATTACCCTACTACAAGTTAAACGCTTTCACATAAAATACACCTCCGGTGAGCTCACCGCCATATACCCCATGGTCTTCCTCTTGGGGCGTAAACGAAACAATTAATTGTTTTTAAGCTTAATCTCACGGGACCTAATTATGAGCTAACTGCTTTATCACCCTAATTATTATTGAGTAATGTTTTTGAGCTTAAGTAGGTCAAAAGCCCTTTCATCGCTCTTTCTCTCCCTTAATTATTTTGTCTCCTCCACAACGCCAATGTCGTGACCCCTTCCTTAAATTTTTCCATGACCCGTGCACGTGGACACGGTTCATTTAAAATTTTCCCCCACGAAATCTTTGTATCACAAAAACATTATTTCCACAGCCAATACATAAAAGAACAACAAATTAGCATAAAAATATTTAGCGGCAAGTGCACATTTTGCGTGGGCATCTTCGGTGCGAAACAACAAATTTGGCGCTGGCGCCTTCGACATGAAACAATAAATTCAGCGCGGGCGCCTTAGGCGCGGAACAACAAATTATCGTAGTATAACAACTTTGGTGCAGAACAACAAATCAGCGTAAAAAATTTAGCAGGCACCTTCGGCACGGAACAACAAATCAGCATAAAAAAATTTAGCAGCACGGTCGTCTTCGGCGTGGAACAACAAATTCGGTACAATCGCCTTCGACACAAAACAACAAATTCGACATAGACACCTTCAACACGGTACACCAAATTCGGCGCACGCGCCTTCGACGCGAAACAACAAATTCGCGTAGAACAACAAATTTGGCACAGAACAACAAATTAGGGTAAAAAAATTTAGCGGGTGCGGAGAAGGCGCCCACGCCGCATCTAATTTTTTACGCTAATTTGTTGTTTCGTGCCGAAATTGTTGTTCTACACCGAATTTGTTATTTCGTGCCAAAGGCGCCCGCACCGAATTTGTTGTTCTACGGCGCCGAATTTGTTGTTCCGTGCCGAAGTCGCTCACGCCGAATTTGTTGTTTCGCGCTGAAGGCACCCGTGCCTCTAAATATTCTTACGCTAATTTGTTGTTCTTTTAAATTTTGGCTGTGTAAATAATTTTTTGGGGAAAAAAAAGATTTCGAGGGGGAAAATCTTAAATGCACCGTGCCCACAGGCACGGGTTATGACTAGTGTATATATATATATATATATATATATATATATATATATATATATATATATATATATATATATATATATATATATATTATAAAAGAGGGATGTTATCAAGAGAAATTGGAGAAGAGATATTGGACAAGAGAAATTGGATAAGAGATATCTATATTATAAATGAGGGATGTTATCAAGAGAAATTGGACAAGAGATATTGGACAAGAGAAATTGGATAAGAGATATCTATATTATAAAATAGGGATGTTATTAAAAGAAATTGGATAAGAGATATTGGACAAGAGAAATTGGATAAGAGATATCTATATTATAAAAGAGGGATGTTATCAAGAGAAATTGGACAAGAGAAATTGGATAAGAGATATCTATATTATAAAAGAGGGATGTTATCAAGAGAAATTGGATAAGAGATATTGGACAAGAGAAATTGGATAAGAGATATCTATATTATAAAAGAGGGATGTTATCAAGAGAAATTGGATAAGAGATATTGGACATGAGAAATTGGATATGAGATATCTATATTATAAAAGAGGGATGTTATCAAGAGAAATTAAATAAGAGATATTGGACAAGAGAAATTGGATAAGAGATATCTATATTATAAAAGAGGGATGTTATCAAGAGAAATTGGATAAGAGATTTTGGAAAAGAGAAATTGGATAAGAGATATCTATATTATAAAAGAGGGATGTTATCAAGAGAAATTGGATAAGAGAGAGATATCTATATTATAAGAGAGGGATGTTATCAAGAGAAATTGGATAAGAGATATCTATATTATAAAAGAGGGATGTTATCAAAAGAAATTGGATAAGAGATATTGGACATGAGAAATTGGATAAGAGATATCTATATTATAAAAGAGGGATGTTATCAAGAGAAATTGGATAAGAGATATTGAACAAGAGAAATTGGATAAGAGATATCTATATTATAAAAGAGGGATGTTATCAAGAGAAATTGGATAAGAGATATTGGAAAAGAGAAATTGGATAAGAGATATCTATATTATAAAAGAGGGATGTTATCAAGAGAAATTGGATAAGAGATATTGGAAAAGAGAAATTGGATATGAGATATCTATATTATAAAAGAGGGATGTTATCAAGAGAAATTGGATAAGAGATATTGGACATGAGAAATTGGATAAGAGATATCTATATTATAAAAGAGGGATGTTATCAAGAGAAATTGGATAAGAGATATTGGACAAGAGAAATTGGATAAAAGATATCTATATTATAAAAGAGGGGTGTTATCAAGAGAAATTGGATAAGAGATATTGGAAAAGAGAAATTGGATAAGAGATATCTATATTATAAAAGAGGAATGTTATCAAGAGAAATTGGATAAGCGATATTGAAAAAGAGAAATTGGATATGAGATATCTATATTATAAAAGAGGGATGTTATTAAGAGAAATTGGATAAGCGATATTGGACAAGAGAAATTGGATAAGAGATATCTATATTATAAGAGAGGGATGTTATCAAGAGAAATTGGATAAGAGATATCTATATTATAAAAGAGGGATGTTATCAAGAGAAATTGGATAAGAGATATTGGACATGAGAAATTGGATAAGAGATATCTATATTATAAAAGAGGGATGTTATCAAGAGAAATTGGATAAGAGATATTGGACAAGAGAAATTGGATAAGAGATATCTATATTATAAAAGAGGGATGTTATCAATAGAAATTGGATAAGAGATATTGGAAAAGAGAAATTGGATAAGAGATATCTATATTATAAAAGAGGGATGTTATCAAGAGAAATTGGATTAGAGATATTGGAAAAGAGAAATTGGATATGAAATATCTATATTATAAAAGAGGGTTATTATCAAGAGAAATTGGATAAGAGATATTGAACAAGAGAAATTGGATAAGAGATATCTATATTATAAGAGAGAGATGTTATCAAGAGAAATTGGATAAGAGATATCTATATTATAAAAGAGGGATGTTATCAAGAGAAATTGGATAAGAGATATTGGAAAAGAGAAATTGGATAAGAGATATCTATATTATAAAAGAGAGATGTTATCAAGAGAAATTGGATAAGAGATATTGGAAAAGAGAAATTGGATAAGAGATAACTATATTATAAAAGAGGGATGTTATCAAGAGAAATTGGATAAGAGATATTGGACAAGAGAAATTGGATAAGAGATATCTATATTATAAGAGAGGGACTTTATCAAGAGAAATTGGATAAGAGATATCTATATTATAAAAGAGGGATGTTATCAAGAGAAATTGGATAAGAGATATTGGAAAAGATAAATTGGATAAGAGATATCTATATTATAAAAGAGGGATGTTATCAAGAGAAATTGGATAAGAGATATTGGACAAAAGAAATTGGATAAGAGATATCTATATTATAAAAGAGGGATGTTATCAAGAGAAATTGGATTAGAGATATTGGACAAGATAAATTGGATAAGAGATATCTATATTATAAAAGAGGGATGTTATTAAGAGAAATTGAATAAGAGATATTGGACAATAGAAATTAGATAAGAGTGATGTTATCAAGAGAAATTGGATAAGCGATATCTTTATTACAAACGAGAGATGTTATCAAGAGAAATTGGATAAGAGATATTGGACAAGAGAAATTGGATAAGGGATATCTATTATATAAAAGACGGATGTTATCAAGAGAAATTGATAAGAGAATTTGGACATGGGAAATTGGATAAGAGAATTTGGATATCTATTATATAAAACAGGGAAATTGAATAAGAGAAAATAGAAGAGATGAGATTTTGAGGGATAAAAGAGGAGGTGGGGAATTTTGCACATATAACCCCGGTTTTTGTATTTTTGCATATGGACCCTCCCCACACACACACCCACACTTTTTATTCTCACCCCTTCCGGCCATTTTTTTTCCAGTTCTATGAAGATTTTGAATCTTATCATACTAGGACAAAGCTTTGTCCTACGTGGCAAGTTTGTCCTAGGTGGTAATGACAATTTTGGGGGGACTTAAATTTTGGGGGAAAACTTAAATTTGGGGGAAACTTGAAATGTTGTGGGAAAACTTGAAATTTGGGTGAACTTGAAATTTGTGGGGGAGAAAAACTCAGCCATTAAATAAACCGTGCCCTATGGGCACGGGTAATGACTAGTATTCTATAAAATAGTGATGTTATCAAGAGAATTTGGATAAGTGTATATACATCTATTCTATAAAATAGGGATGTTATCAAGAGAAATAGGATAAGAGAATTTGGACAAGAGAAATTTGATATCTATTATATAAAAGAGGGATGTTATCAAGAGAAATTGGACAAGAGAAATTGGATAAGAGAAATTTGACAAGGGAAATTGGATAAGAGAATTTGGACAAGAGAATTTGGACAAGAGATGAGATTTTGAGGGATAAGAGAGGAGGTGGAGAATTTTATACATTCAACCCCGGTTTTTACGTTTTTGCCACTGGACCATCCCACACACACACACCCACACTTTTTATTCTTCCCCCCTTTCCAACAGTTTTTTCCCAGTCCACGTGCACGTGTGCACGGGTTATTTGCTAGTATATATATATATGAAAAATATTTGAAAGCATGAATATGTTGTTGATCTCACGAGTCATGGAAAGTTGATGTGTTATGAGTGCCACTTCTTTGATGGACCTGTAAGTCGTTACCTCAGATTTATCACTTCTTCGAACCTTACATAGCTTTCATCCCTTTGTTTTTGGCCTAAGGATAGGTTAGTGGAAATATTCTGGGTTTTGAGCTTGATCAGTGCGTAGTATATTATTTGACGATTCGAGCAGGAAATCATGTCCTAGGGTTATATTTTTATTGATAGAAATGAGTTGGCATTTTAGATTTCATGAATTTGAGACTCCTATTTGTCCACGTATATGTGATTGATTTTATAAACTTCCTTGAAAATCATATCATCATTTGCATACCACATTCTTTGCTCTCTCTTCGTCTTCCTCGAGGACGAGGAAGAGTTTAGCTTGAGGGATTTTGATAGGTTGTTTTTATATACAGTTTTCACATTCATTTCATTCACGTTTCATTCCACTCCGCCTCGTTTTTCGTGTCATTTTTACCCTTTTTGTTCCCTTTTATGCTTTCAGGTGAATATGGAGGAGTTTGGAGCATCTTGGATCTTTTGAAGCGAAGTTTGGCACTTGTGGATTTATCTCATGGTTTGGAGCTAGCTAGGGCATTTGTGCAAAACACTTGAGCACTGAAGAGCCATGTGCTTGGACTAGAGCATGGAGTTCTTGATGAGCAAGCTATGCCACTTGAGCATACTCAGCTGAAGCTTGATGTGGGGTTATGGAGTATTGAAGCTAGGTGATGTGTTGGGAAGAATATTGGAGTTGAAGATATAATGCTTGGAGTAGAGGAGCTTCAGCAAGAGGAGCAACACATTCTACACGGCTGTACGAACTAGTTCCATGCGGCCGTGTCATCGACCAAGGTAAGAGCAATAGCACTACTGCGGCCGTATGAACCAAGTTCATACAGCTGCGTGGATTTCTCCGTCAGCCCAGCAACCGTATGATTTGTAAAGAAACAATAGCAAGCGACGTGGCCGTGTGGTTCAACCATGCGACCGTGGCGTTTCTTCTCAAACCAAATCAGCAGTGTTCTGGGAGCGATGTGGCCGTGTGGCATAGCCACACGGCCGTTTGAATCCAGGTATAGAGCTCGACCTGTTAGCGACTAGGGTTGTATGCAAAGTACTAGGGCACCATCATTTGAGGAGAGCCGAGCTTTTAGGCTCGTTTTTATCCTTTTACTGTTCCATTGCTTACTTAGGGTTAGTTTTAGATTTAGATTAGTTTTAGCTCAGATTTTGAGAGTTTTATTGTGGATTTGTAATGGCATTGACGACATCTTTGCTTATTAACGAGATGAGTTTCTTATTCTCTTTCCTTTGTTGTTAATTTTGATGTTTTAATTGTTTTTATTATTATTGTTGTTGTTGTGTTATTATTCACCATTCCCTCTTTGTTTTCATCATCATTTACAGATTCCCTGTATCGCTTTCTCTGCTAAACCCTCGTATATTCATATCCAATTCTAATTGATTGCGTAGCTAGCCTATATCCCCAAATCGAGCTGGAACTCGATCAATTTGTCTCCCTGTGGATGACTCGTAACGCGCTACGACGACAGCCGTGTGCTTGCGGTTTATAAATGTTAAAATCACTACCACATATATCACTAATTTATCACTAATTGATGATCTACGGTAGTAGCGTCAATAAGAGTCAATATCATGAATCAAAACTCTAATTCACGAAAGTAACGTTAGTGGAGATTGAGAATTTATTGTCGATCGTAAAGCATGCATCGCTTGTAAGGCCTTCCACGATGGTGGGGCCAAGCATAGGATACGTTAGATGAGTAGTTCAACGATAGTTGGGTATGATATCACATACAAGATGCGACAATCTTGCACTAAGAATTAAACGTAACCTAAGAATTATAACATAGCATCGATAGTGACTCTTAGCGCCCTAGTTTCCATTCTATTGTTAGTAACTGTGAGAGATTTTCGTGACAAAACTCTTGGATACACCCATAATTGACATAGTCACACAACTCTGAACTATAGACCCAAGACCTATACCAATTGCCTTCCTCGTGGATCAATAAAATTTCTATATTACAAAGCCTCGATACCATGCACTTGCAAACTCGAACAAGCATACGTCTAAAAACATTCATGATCGTAGAAGTTTCGAGAAAAGGATATCGACAAATCGGATAGACCATTATGTTTTTGTCTTCGCCATGGAGTGGTGACGATGATCTCATAGACGGTTGACTTGGCAAAGTTGAAGACAAGACATTGGTGCTCACTAGAGAATGAGTTCACCGAACGACCCAACGAGAGTTATCATATGGTTAACATTGATTAATCTGTTAATGATAACTCTCAGTGATGATAGGTAAGTTGGTCATTTGACTTGAGGTCATTGTACGAACCTGTACGTGAACGGTATCACTTTGATTACTAATCTAGCCTCGGGGCAAGCCCCATTGAAAGGCCCTTGGTTGGGTGACCCATGAAGTGTGGGAGAATAGTAATGACCAAGAGAGGATTTGTCTCTCCTGTTTATGGGGAGTTAGGGTCGCACATGTTAGTTCGGTCTTTAGTAAAAACTTTGGCCAGAGTATGTTGGAAGAAGTCCAAATTATTTGACGAAAGATCGATGGAGATTAACCGGTTTCGAGTTATTGGGTTTGACAGTTGACCATACCCTAGGCTTAACTAAGTCGCATAGTTTTGACGAAGGGACTAAAACTGCGGTATTCATCACGGACACAGTCAGGGTGGTTTCGACAATAGTCATGTCAATGAGTTAACCACATAATTATGATACTAAAATAAGGACTACACCTGCTGCTCGTGGTCTCTGCCATATGGGGTTTTGAGCCCCACATGTAGTAGGGTCAGGCTATAGGGTCTCACATAGAGTGAGACCTTCGTCAAGTAATAGGTAGAAATTAGGGAGATAATACATCGGATGTACGGGAATTAATTGTGTCGCAAATAGTTTGCGATATAAGATTTAGAATATTAAAGATGGGGGATTATTGCATCTAATGCAAAAGGATTTAAATATATCGTAAAAATTTTACGAGCATATTTTATATAATAAATGCATAGAAAATGGTTACGTCGATGTTGAGAATGCCCCGGTGAAAATCCAGGTTACAATGGTGTCAAAAACCAACTAAAAATTGCCACAATACAAGCCAAATAGCCTAAATAGGGCATTGTGGGTCGGGTGTGCCCGACCCGCAGGCTAGACCCGTGCCCGCACCTGCATTGCCCGGGCTCGCCAGGCAGGCGAGTGACCTTACCCGATCGAGCAGGCGCCTGCGCCTACGGTCGCCCACGGGCCCGCAAAGTACGATGGGCCCCACTGTGGGGCCCACATGGCTGTAAAACCCTATGGGTTTATTATGGCTGCTGGGTCTGTGCGAAAAGCAGGTTTTCTTTGCTAACTTTGGTGCTTCGTTTGAGGGTCAAACGAACTCGAAATGGAGCATCATTTTTTCCTACGCGTTCTCCATTCAACCCTCTTTGCAAGTATGTATTACATCGCTCTCGGAGATCAATGGTGGGAGAGATTTAATTGACCAAACATTGTCTTTGGGCATATTTTGTGTTAAGAAAATTCTCCTTAGTCACACAATGAAAATGGAGAAAAGTGGAGGGATCAGCTGCGTATATAAATAGGGGCCAACCCCCTTCCTTAAAATCTACACCAAGCTCTAGATCTGGGTAGCTCCATTAAACGTGAACAAGCTCGGATCTAATCTAAATTAATATTCTCTATTTCTCCCATTTCTTCCATGCTCCTGATTAGACTCTAGCAAAGTTACGAAGGAGTTCGAATCGGATCCGAACTCTTGACGGATGACCCACCCAAGGTGAAACTTTCTGGAGCGCATAGTTGGTTCGGCGACAATGGGATTGTTCTCATCGGGACGCGGTTCAGCTTGGGAGAAGCAGCTCAGCCCTAATGCGGGACATCGCTTCGGGGATTAAAGACATGTTGATTAAAATGGCCCTTCGTGTGATAGTGAAGTAACAGATATGTAGTTTAATATTCAAGACTTTATAATTGCAATAGATTGATATATTTATCTTTAGGATTGGTCGACCCAACCCCGGGATAGTAGATATCCTGGATAGGGTTTATTTCTTTAGAGCTTAACTTAAAACTGTTTTAAGTTGTTTTCTGCGGAATTGTTTTGCTTTCGTCATCTGCCCAACTTTGGCCGGTATCGATTTTATAGCCCTAAGGACCCAGAAAATCCGTCATCATGGTATGGAGAGGAGAGGTGTGATGGGTTTTCTAGGTCCTTAGGGATATAAATTCCACGTACAGCCTAAGTCAGATGGACAATGAAATCATAAAAGCAGCGGAATAACAACTTAAAACTGTTTTAAGTCTAGCCCTAAAGATTAAACCCTAGCCAGAATCTCTACTATCCCAGGGTTGGGTCTGACTAACCCTTAAAGATAGATCTATCTAACCGTTGCAATTATAAACACATGTAAATTAAACTACATACCTTTCACTTCGTTTCCACAGAATACGAAATTCATTTTCAGCAACATTGCTTATCTCCGACGTGATGCTCTGTGTCGCTTCTCCAAAACCGAACCGCGTTCCGAGGCGAGCAACACCTGTTGGATACAACGTGTAGTTGGATACAACGATCGATGACTTTGTGTTTGATGATAACAAATGTGGCTGAACGATTTGATGTGTGTGCTAAGTGTTTTAGGAGTGGCAAGCTCATAAATACTCAAAGGATGACTTAGTCAAAGTGATGGAGAAATATGCAAAGAAGACTTAGTCAAAGTGATGGAGAAATTGCAATTCATTAACAAAGTGGACTTAGTCAAAGATGGAGAGATATGGAGAGATCACATTCATATCAAAGGTGATTGAACCAAATCTCATGCAAATGAATTTTTGATTAAATGAGATCATAATTAAATCCCATTGCCATTCAAATTCAAATCCTCTTCAAATCCAATTCAAACTCCATACCCTATTGTGATTCAAAGAGATCTTCTATATGATTATGTCAAATCCTATTCAAGTTAGGATTCCATCCAATCTCCTTCTTCTATGGGATTCTACATGAGCCAAAGATCTTCTCCATCTCCTATATAAACCCCTTAAGGCAGCAAGTAGCAAGCAAATGTCCATCTTCATTGCACAACCATCCACGAAGTCTCCATCTTCATTGCACAACCATCCAACGAGTCTCCATCTTCATTGTGCAACCATCCAAGCAAGCTTCAAGGGTGCTCCTCCATTGTGCAAGGCCAAGGGTCCTCCTCCTCCAAGAGCGCAAGCTAACAAGGTGGTCATCCTACATTTTGCAAGTCTTCAAGAGCTCCCTCGCATCCATTTTCGCAAGCTTCAAGGTGGTCCTACACATTACCGCAACATCTTGGGGGTGCCATGACTTTAGACTGGAAACTACATATTGTCAGATTGAATTTGACCAGCGTTGAACGACAGAGACGACGACACCTACACGAACTGAGATCTTATGAACTCTATATATATTTATATTCATCCATTAGTATGTTGATCTTTGTATGTTACTTATTCATTCTTTTGGGGTCTTGACTAGTCGGGGCTAGTCAAGAGAGAGAGTTTACTAGATTAATAGTGTTTGGCACATTGGTGAGTGCGGTACGAACTTGGTGAGCGTAAAGCCGGTGCTCGGAGCGCTTTAGTTGTACCCTTGGCATATTAATGCTAGTATCTGCTTTGGTGCTGGAGTAGGTCGTTGGTGCGACCGAACCAGGGTAAATCTATCTATGCACTCTGTGATTGTCTTTATTTTCTCTGCATCTGATTGTTTGTGCTGATAACTGCATGTGTTCTTGAAGAAATTTTATTAGCATATTCCCCTCAGCTTAGATCCAAATCCAACAAGTGGTATCAGAGCAGGTTAGAGGATCTAGGCTAGATAACCATGACAATCTGTGATTCAGCTTTTGCTGAAGGCCAGTCTACAGTTCGACCCCCTAAATTTAATGGCACTGGTTTTGTTTACTGGAAAACTAGAATGAGAATTTATTTAGTGTCTGTTGATTATGATGTGTGTGATATTATTGAAAAAGGATATGAACCCCCCACTATTAAAATTGAAGATACTGAAATTCTAAAACCGAAAGAGAAATGGGATGATGTTGATAAAACCGTTTTTCTCTGAATGGTAGAGCTATGAATGCACTTATTTTCTCTTTAGATAAAGGTGAGTTTAATCATATCTCTCATTAAATTTAGAACATGCTTGAGGTGACACATGAGGAAACATCGCAGGTGAAGGAGTCAAGACTTGCTTTACTCAGCACAGAATACGAAAGCTTCCACATCTTCCATCAGAGTCCATCAAGGAGATGTTTGCGAGGTTTACAGACATTGTCTACAAGTCTATCTCTCTTGGAAAGCCATACTCAAGTCTGGATCAAATAAGGAAGTTCTTGAGGGCATTGTCGAACTCCTTCCATCCCAAAGTCACATCCGTTCAGGAAGCCAATGATCTATCAAAGATAAGAGTGGAAGACTTGATATGAAATTTAATGTCCCATGAGCTTGAACTACATAGCAACGAAGAAGCAAGAGATAACCAAAGGCAAAGGCTCCCAAACCACTAGCTCTTCAAGCTAAGGAAAATGAAGATGATCTTGATGAGGAGCAAGCACTGATGGTCACAGGTTTCAAAAAATACATCAAGACCAAACAAGGAAGAGCTGAAATGGAAAAAAGGTTTAATCGCTCTAATAAATTCAATACTGCTAAATACTCTTCTAAGTAGAATGCTACTAATGAAACTTATTGTTTTAAATGCAGGAAACATGGACACTTTAAGAGGAATTGCCCACAATAAAAGAACAACGTTGCGGAGAAGAAAGGAAAATCTTTAGCAATAATATGGGATGCGGATAGCCAAGATGAAACTGAGGAGGAGACTGCTCACTCCTCCCTCTGCTTGATTGGAGATCTTGATGAGGTAAAATCTTGCACTAAAAGAGAACTTCTGAATATTTGTTGCTACGCCCTAGAGACCGGCCCATGAAGTTAAGGCCCGTATGCACCAGGGGCCCTTGCAGACACACTCCCCGACTCTCTTGATGGGACATTGGTCGAGCTGAGTATCGCCTCGACTCAGAGAAGCTCGCCTCATCCCGCCGCAAGCTCGCCTCCAAGGCCAACTACGAAGTCTGCGGTGAGACCTACTAGCTCGCCATGCCAAGGAAAAGCTCGCCTTCCTTCCAGTAGAAGCATCGCCCAGAGAAACCGAGCTAGATCACCGACCTGTGACTCACCCCTAAGGGCAGCCAATCATAAATATCCTTGACAGTGTGACGTAGGCTCACCTACTCTCCATTAATGCCAGGGGTTAAGGGGGAGAACGTATGGCCACCACTCGCATCTCATTAATGTTCCTGACACCTCCTGAAACCATTAATTCGGTAAATATCCCTGACATAGCCTCACCACTCGGGTGCTAACTGGGATGAATCGACAGCTGACAAGACGGTGAGCAACCGTCTCCCGGCCCTATAAATACCCCCCTTATGCCTCCATAGATAGGGTTGGCCGGTTAGTTCTCATTATTAATTTGTAAAATCTTCTAACTCATTTCAATGTACAAGGTCAGGTATCTTCCATATATCTGTGCCTTCCTCATAATCCTGCCACACTTTGCCGACCTGTCTTAAGATCGCCAAGTGTGTCCGGCGCCTACATTTTTGTGTCACCTGTTGACTTAGGTATCGGAGAGGCTGAGGGCTGACAGCCAGCTCTGCCTTTCTGACCAGTTGTTTATCCTTACAAGAAGCTCGCCTTAGCTATTGGGAGAAGGCGATCTTCAGGTGATCTCAAGGAAACCTTGGACCCTTCACCCCCTGAAGCGAGTTCCCAGTCACGCTAACCTTTCCATCACCTAAAACTTGTAAATCATTGTATCCGTGATTCCCACTACAAACAAATTTCATTGTGTGCGAACTTGTCCCGCAATAGTTGGCACCATTTATGGGCTCGAGGGTTAGACACATGTCAGGATCCACACATCCTCAACGCAATCCTCTCTACGGTAAGTCATCCGCCATCACACCCCCTCCGCCTCTAAGGAGGCCAGGTCGACTTGAGACCGTGATCGACGACGCCCTGAGGCCACCTCTGGCCAAAGGGCCTCGTTCTCCAAGAAGAGCTTCCCCGGTGAATCAGCCCCTCGAGGGGTTGGCCGCGGCCATTCAGGACACGGCCCTCGGCATCTATAAGAGATTTCAGGGCTTCACCAGAATGATGGAGGAGTGGACCGATGTGCGGCAAGCGGGATCCTCTTGGGCGAAGGGCCCCTTCAAGATATGCAATGTGAGGAGAAGCCTCCTCGCCCAGTTCATTGAGGATGCGACACCACAGCAGAGGCAGTTCGAGGAAGTGGAGGTAGCCGCTCTGCAGAGGAAGATCAACCGGAAGGAGGAGGCTGCCCAACATATGTGATTACAGGAGGAAGCATCTCTTCGACGGCTTCTCCTCCTCGATGCGGAGAAAGAAAGTCTTCAAGAGGGGAGCCGAGGAGTCCCCTTGGCATCGGTCTCTAGGGTGCGAAGGGACGTCCTGCTGGACCATCCTATTGAATGCTACCATCAGAGGAGGTCACCTAGCCCGAGGCGAGGGGGCACGAGTTTCATGACAGGATCCCCTCGGCGAGATCATCGTTCTCCTAGATGTGGAGACGGAAGGCGGAGGAGCTGCGACCGCAGTCCTGTCCCTTGGGAGAGAGGGAGGAATGCCTTTAAGCACCGATGTGGCTCATCTGGAGAGTCCAACCGACGAGATGGAGATCTGCCACCTCGCCCGGCCCCGAAGAAGACAATCTACTGACTCACAGGCTGATCTCAACCCCGGTACCCTATAGGTTCAAGCTACCACATGTTGAACTCTATGACGATTCGGGTGATCCCCTGGAGCACATACAATTATACATAAAGGGTTTTGGCAGACCGTTAAGGCTCAAATCTATGTCTTTCCTATGTCGGACGGACTACAGATGGAAAACAAGCACATCGGAAAAACATTAAACATGCTAAACATTTTAGCAACCCCTAAGGCGAGCCAGAACCTCGCCAAGATCTTTGCCAACTTGGGGTGGATCTAACCACCCCAAGAAGGATCTAGCCTACTGTGACATTATTAAAATTATACTAAAAAGCAACTAATTAACATACCCGAAAACTTGGCCTTGGGACATGCAAGATGTACCGCACCACCTTCTTTCGCTCCTCGTAGCCAAGCTGCCTTGCACCCTCGAACCGAACTACCCGAGCCGCCTCCAAGCCAATCTACCTGAGCCGCCTCTGAGCCGATCACTTGTCGAAGAAAGTTTCACTTGAGCAGACCCGTGTCAAAGACGTCTGGATCCAATCCAAACGTCCGCGTAGTCTTGCTAGGACCCGACGGGGGGATAGGAAGAAAAGAGGAGAGGAATTATTTAAGCTTACGATCGAGCATGCTCAAAAGTCAGGATTTTCTCGAATTATTCACTTGGTACATTTTTCAATGAAGAGAGGGCACCCCTATTTATATAGGGAGTCGGCCCCTCCCTTTTCATCACGAGCAATGTGTGACAATAAAATTGGGTAATGGGGTTGATTTCATTAGAAGTCCAAATTTCTAAAATCAACCATAAATCCATTTCTGAGTTTCAACTTTCAAACAACATGTCAAATCAAAGATCTCAAGACAATGAACGCATAGGAAAAAACGGTATCCAATTCCGATATCATTTGACCCCTCAAATGTCAAAAATAGACTTCCAAATTCCGTTTTCGCAAAAAACAGCACAAATAGGGTCAGATCGTGCCACGTGGTGCGCTCTGCATGCACCACGTGGCGCGTGCACAGCAGCTCCCTCCTGGCGGGTCTGACCCGCCAGGTGCGTGTAAGACCTGCAAGCCCACTAAGGGACATTCCTTAGAAGTTTTTGCGCTTCTGGGTTCATTTGAGCTCCGATTTGGACGCGGTTTCTTCATGTGGATTTCTTAAGAAGTCCCCTTCGTTCCCATGCGTCGAAGTCAATTTAATACCAAGTATTAATATGTCCCAAATGCTAAACTCTTTAGCTTTTAAGTTCACAACTTACTTGTGAACCAAATCACTTTATTGCATCAAATGCATTCCTCTTAATGTTCTTCCTAATACTAAGAGGTGAATACTACTCGGTGTGAGACCCTACAGCCTGACCCTATGACGTGCCCCCGGTTTGCAAGCCGGAAATGGCCGGGGGACCCAGTTGAGGTTTAGATATTTGTAACCGCAAGTGCACGGTGTTGTAGTGTGGCTTGGGGGTCGAACACAGGGAGGCGAGGATGTGCTTGTGTCAAAGAGGATCAAAATCACCCTGTGGGCGAGCTAGCACAAATCGGATGATGGGTTGTCACGGTAAAGGAATGCAAGGTATATACAATATGAAGGAAAAAACCCCGGGCCTCTGGTTTCGACCCCAACGAGTGACTCTCGCCGATACGGCCTACGGGTAGGATGGCGATCAGAATTAGGGTCCAATGGTGAGACGTTGCCTCTAAAAGTTGTACCGGCATCCCATGGGCCCGATATTCCGGTCGGTGCCCAGGATGATACGTCGGACTTCCCGGGTTCGATCAGTGGGCACTCCCGTGTCCATTAACACTGATCGACTCCGGGAGCACTAAGCTCGCAACGATAACTCCCAATGTCTCATCATGCCGCTCCCGCGCGATAGGATTCGGCGTCTACGCTAAGGGCATGAGCTATGGCTAGGGAGTCAACCGCCAAGTTTATTCCCCCTTGGCCCAACGGTTAAAGGCAGTCTTTTTCCCACCGATGACAATAAAACACCATGCGTAACCGTTAGATTCCTAATCCCTATCGATTTCCTAACCCTATGGACGCATCAGGAAGAGCCCCCCGAAGGGGTTTCCACCAAAATCCCAGATTTGGGAACTACTCACAAATATTCATTAAAAAGTGATCTAAATGAAAATGGACCGTCAAAATCATAATCAGACAATAGAAATGCAATGGTAGTAAAGCAATTAAGATAATACTAAAGTTTTACAAAGATCCCAAAACTTACAAAAACTAGAAAATTACAGCCGTCACAAAATGAAGAAAACAATAAAAAATAACCAACTCCCGAATCTGGGAAACCTAGGGTTCTATTTATAGAAAACGACATCACCCGATCGATTGACAAGTCAACCGGTCGGGTGAGCCGCTTCACAATATTACAGCGCAAAGCGGGGTTTCACCCGGTCCGGGTGAACCAGTCGGTTGGATCTTGGATGAGGTCGGTTGGATCTTGGTGCCGACCGGTTGGATCTTGGTGCGGACCGGGTGAAGAGACCGATTGGAACTTTGTGTCTCGGCTGTTGAAATTCAGCTACAGGTGAACCGATCGGGTGAAGGTCACCCGATCGATTGGCAATTCAGCTCCGAATTCCAGAGACTTTGAGCTTTTGACCCGATCACTGAACCGACCGGGTGACTTCTCATGAGCTCCGAGCTGCGTCCGGGTGGTGCATGCGTGCATCACCTGATCGGTTGGAGATGACCAACCGATCGGGTGAGGGACTGAAAGATGCAATCTTCGTCGTTTGACCCCCTGGATCATGCGTGACTCCTCCCATTGCTCCGGGGACACAAGATATCATCGTTTTACGCCCCAAATGCCAGCAAACTCCTGCAAAACACGGAAAACATGGAAAAGTGAAAGAAAACAAGAAAACACAAGAAAACACGAGAAAACGAATAAAAGACGGCGGTAAAATACGGAAAAACACGGAAGAAAACGTGCGTAAATATATGAAATATAAACGCACGTCAAAATCCCCCAGGCTGAACTCTTCCTCGTCCTCGAGGAAGACGAGTTAGAGTAGGAGCTCTGAGGGGAAAATAAAGAGAAAGAGAGAAAAAGAAAACTCTATATCCTAGATCGCCTGTCAGGGCCAACAAAATCAAGAACGACACACCAAGCAAGCAAACGCCAAATCACATCACTAAACCAAGGAGTACGAGTCTAGACAAGTGCCGTGGGCCCACGCGGTGAAGCACGAGTGAGAGTGGTCGTGCGCTAGCAGTCGGTGTCACTATCTACGAAGTGCATTAAAGCTTGATATACACAAACCCAGGAAATGACCCAAATATCGATTCGAATTGAAATTGCGGTGAATAGTAGCTCAAGCATGCATGAGAAGAGTATAAGAATAGAAGTGTATCATGCATCGGGGACTCCACAGCTAGGGTCTAGGAAAATCATGCCACTATAGCCTAGATAATAGCTAAAAAAAGTTCCTAAGCCAAGTGTTTTCGAAACCGATGGGGGTTGAGATGATGTGGAGAAGAACACTCGGTGCAAATTATCGCCTTCCCTTTATTCTCGGTAGAAAGGAAAAATATTCACACTGGAAATTTTTGGGTTTTGGGTATTTGTATTTTTTTTGAATTTTTGGCTATATATATATATATATATATATATATATATATATATATATATATATATATATATTTCATTTCTCTTCTTTTTGGGTTTTTCTTTTCTTTTCTCCTTTTTTTTGGATTTTTGGGGTTTTTTGGCTATACACATGTGTACTCTCCCAAGTGGGAGAACGGTACACGGCGAGGGGATTTGCACCAAGTAAAACAAAAAAGAAGTCGGAATCTAAACACTTGGGCAAAGGAAACTGTTTCAGCTATTTTTCGCAGAACACATTAATAGTATGGAATGTGCGTGGTCAACGCGGTCAAAGAGGGGACGCGCGAGACCCCCGAGTTGTCGTGGCTGTCGCTCGAGACGGAGATGACCGGTGGGGTCGACCGACGACGCGTTCGCTCGAGCGGAAAGGCACGGCTCCGTTCTTTGGCGGGCCGAGGGGTAGCCTCGGCGAGATGACAGCCTCCGGGATCGGTTGAAGGCAGAGTCGCTCGCAGCGGGGCGCGCGGATCCTCGCGTCGGCTCGGCGAGGGGTAGCCTCGGCAGAGCGACGTCCTCGTGACGGATGAGACGAACGAGGTCGGGGACGAGGGCGCTCGGCTCCGGCTGGAAGGACGCCGAGGGGTAGCCTCGGCGTCGCTGGAACTCCTGGACCTGAATAGACGAGAGAGCTCGTCAGGGGGGTCGGACCTTGGTTCCGACCGAAGCCCCTCCGATGCCAAAGTCAGATCTGGTCTGATAAGTGCTCGGTGGGATCGAGTATGGCTCGTGGAGAGACCGATACTCGAGTCCTCGGGACGAGCTTTGGAGGAGAAATATTCAAGGTGGAAGAAGGTGTAAGATGGGAGTATGAGGTACCTCCGTTGTAGGTGGTGAAGATCCGGCCTCCTGTGGGTGATGACCCTCCTTCCCTCATATAGACGAATCCTCCTCATAATGTGCCATGACGTGACATCATGGCCGCCATTCATGGGGTCGTGCAAATGGGGAAGTGTTGGCCCCCTCTAATTGCGCCCACTTGATGACGCCATGAAGGTGGAGTCATGGCCATGAGTGATTGCCATAATTGGCGGTCCATGATGGCGGGGGAGTGATGGCCATTAAGTCTGGCCATGAAGTCGAGCCTTGATGGCTAGATGGCCATTTAAGTCGGGCCATTAGAGTGAAGGCCATTTAAGGCGGGCAATTATCGGTGAGAGTGATGGCACTTGGCGGTTGCCATATTTGGTGAATGTTTCCTTGACTTGGGCCCCGATTTCCTCCACTGAGAAAGTGGGCCTTCGTCATGGGTGGAGAAGCGCGGCCCACCCGTGAGATCCTTGGGCCGAGGCCCCAAGGTCGTAGTAGTCGGGTTGACCAGTCGTAGTTGACTTGGCTCTTCCGGGCCCGGCCAAATTAGTCCCGTTAACATGCCCCCATCTTCTGAGCTCTACCATTGTTGAGGTGGAGGTCGGGAGATGTAGTATAATGGGGAAGAAGTTGTACTCTCTGCAAAACTTTGGTCCGTTTCGCGGAGTTTGGCTAGGGACGATAGATCGTCAGCCTGGGATTCGTTCGGTTGCGGGGGAAGTCGCCCATCGACTTACGGCCGACGAATGAGATTTGTTTGGTGGCGAGGGGAGTCGCCCCTCGACTTACGGCCGACGAATGAGATTCGTTCGGTGGCGAGGGGAGTTGGCGCGGCTTACGGCCGACGAAGTTGATCCCCTCAGCTTACGGCCGACGAAGGAGATCCGTTCGGTGGCAAGGGGAGTTGCCCCTCGGCTTACGGCCGACGAAGGAGATCCGTTCGGTGGCGAGGGGGTTGCCCCTCGGCTTACGGCCGACGAAGGAGATCCGTTCGGTGGCGAGGGGAGTTGCCCCTCGGCTTACGGCCGACGAAGGAGATCCGTTCGGTGGCGAGGGGAGTTGCCCCTCGGGTTACGGCCGACGAAGGAGTGCTCGGCCTACTGGGGGGTTGCCCCCAGCCCTTTGACCGATCTGTTCGTTCGGTTGCGAAGGGAGTTGCCCCTCGACTTATGGCCGACGAAAAGGGTGAAGTCCTTGTGAAGCCTTTCGAAGATTCCATGGTGGCGCTCTGCCACTGCTTCGTCCAGCTCGGTGGATGCAGGAGTTGTTCGGCAAGCGGGGACCCAGCAGCACGGTCGGAGGAGCAATCTGGGTGCTTGAACTTGGACGGGGGTGCTTCGGCCAGATCGGCTTGGCCACGGTCGGAGGAGCGGTCTGGATGCTCGGCTGGTTCAATCAGCTTCGTCACAGTGGGGATAACTTTGTAAGCTCGACAAGGTGTCTCGGCGTTGAGACTCCGATACTTGGCGAGGTGGTCGGACTCGTCTGGTCGGCCTTCTCCTGGGTTGTTTAAACTGGTGTGGTCGGCCTCCTCTTGGATGGGTCGGCCTCGTCTAGACACAGCTCTAGTTCTATTTCCAAATTCAGCTCCAGCTCCAGCTCCAGCTATAGCTTTTGTCTGGACCGCATCTCCCGCTCCGGATCCAGCTTTGTCTGGATCCTAGCTTCTGCTCCAGTTCCAGCTCCAGCTATAGCTTTTGTCTGGACCGCATCTCCCGCTCTGGCTCCAGCTTTTGTCTGGATCCTTGCTCCTGCTCCAGCTCCTGCTATCGCTCCGGCTCCCGCTTTTGTCTGTTTGGCGGTACGACCAAGGCAGCTCGGCAAGGGCGGCACAGTGATGGGAGCTCAGCCCATATGTTTGGCGATGGCAGCACGGTGTTGGTATGGCGGACGTCGAGACAATGGCCAGAGATGCTGGTAGGGCCATCGATGAAGGCCGAGTCGGGGCTAAGCCCAACGCCTGCGAGGGTCGTCGGTGTTGTCTCTTGTCTGAACTCGATCGAGATCTCATTCTCCTTGGCGACCTTGCCAGGCCACTCATAGCCCTGCGTCTTCCTGGCCCGTCCCCGGATCTAGACGCACTCCTTGCGCCTCTCCCTCAAGTTGGCCGAGGCCGCCATGCCGGTCACCGTGTGCTCCGGCGTTGTCGCGACCATGGCAGCCTTATCTACAAGCTTTTTGTGAGACATCTGTTGAAACCGGAGGATGTGGCTTTTTATCACCATCTCGCAAGAAGTTTAAGAGAGGAGAATTGTTAGGGAAGCTCTTGTAGTTGTCTGAAAGCACATAATTAATTAGCAAAGGGGGAAGAGGACAGTTTGACCTTTTTGCTGGGTCGGCTTCGGCCTCTTCTGGGGTCGGCCTTGGCCTCGACCGAACTGGTCAGCCTCAGACTCGGCCTGAACTAGTCAGCCTCCTCTGGGGTCGGCCTCGGCCTCGGCCTGGACTGGTCAGCCTCGGCCTCGGCCTGAACTGGTCGGCCTCCTCTGGGGTCGGCCTCGGCCTCGGCCTGGACTGGTCAGCCTCGGCCTCGGCCTGAACTGGTCGGCCTCGTCTGGGGTCGGCCTCGGCCTGGTCCTGGACTGGTCGGCCTCCTCAGGGGTCGGCCTCGGCCTGGACTGGCCGGCCTCCTCTGGGGTCGGCCTCGGCCTGAACTGGTCGGCCTCCTCAGGGGTCGGCCTCGGCCTCGGCCTGAACTGGTCAGCCTCGGCCTCGGCCTGGACTGGTCGGCCTCCTCTGGGGTCGGCCTTGGCCTCAGCCTGCACTGGTCAGCCTCGGCCTCGGCCTGGACTGGTCGGCCTCCTCTGGGGTCGGCCTGGGCCTGGGCCTGAATTGGTCAGCCTCGGCCTCGGCCTGGACTGGTCGGCCTCCTCAGGGGTCGGCCTTGGCCTGGACTGGTCAGCCTCCTTTTGGCGATGGTTGGGCTGACATCTTAGATCAGTGAGGATACGAGCCGCTGCCAACGAAAGCCAGTAAGGCTCTGAATAAGATCGCTCATTATATCCCAAGCACTTGGATATGGGGTGAGCTCGGAGACAGTTGTGTAAACAGAGCCCTCTTGGAGAATGTTACGCAAGCTTTCAGAGCTCGGTGATACTGTATATGCTTGATCTTTGGAATTTGGCCCCGCTATTGTTCCGATGCAGAATTTGGGCAGAGGGAACTCCAGTCAAGCTAGTTTAAGTGTTGGTGTAGAGAGATCCAAAGGTTGGAGCAGCTAAGGCCCATGCAGTGGCGATGACCCTCTATTGTTCGATCAACCTCGATCCCGACCTAGCGACCGACGAGGACCCCTGTTGTTCGATCGACGCTGGGACAATAACGAGGACCCACCGTTGTTCGATCGGAGCTGGGACGTCGACGAGGATCTGTTGTTGTTCGATCGGAGCTGGGACCTCGACGAGATCCCGTCGTCGTTCGATCGGAGCCGGGACATCGACGAGGACCTTTTAGGGGATCAACCTCGATCTCGAAATTTTTTGGGCCCAAACGTCGGAGTAGCTGAGATCAAGGTGGCGACGAGGACCCTGTACTCGATCCCGGGGAAGTCGTTCTTCTTCGGTTGCAGGGGGCGACGGCAACGTTGATGGGCGAGATATATAGAATTTGAACGAGAGGAGACAGATCTCTTTCTTTGGATAGTGAAGAACCCGCCGGGAGTCGATTGGGGTGAGTCTCAATCATGATGCAGCAATGGATCACAACGTCCGCGGGGCTGTGTGGGATCACCATGGATCTGATCCAGTCATCCCACAACCCCATCGATCCAGATGGGTAGGATCGTGATGGTCCCAGGAAAGGTCAGAGGGCAGATTCGAGCAGATTCTGATCACCTCGGCATGGCTGGTGTTGCCGTTGCAGACGAGCGGGTAGGCATGTCGGGTTTGCTACCTCGCCCACCCGTCGGAACGTCAGCTCCACCCAGAAGCATCATGCCATAAACCGGGCCAGCTCCAGGTTGGGATCTGCCAGTGGGTCGACGTCTAGGGACTGCGCCGGGCTCGAGTCAGTGGACGATCTTTCTGTGCATCAGCTTGGCATCATCCTTCTGTATCACTCTTGGTCCACGCGATAATAGAGATTCGATCTTCGTATATATATGGAGATCTTAATTAACGGGACGAGTCATAGTCCATGTGGTTGACGACGTGGATGTCGACTCGTTCCCACAGACGGCGCCAAATGTATCAGCTATTTTTCGCAGAACACATTAATAGTATGGAATGTGCGTGGTCAACGCGGTCAAAGAGGGGACGCACGAGACCCCCGAGTTGTCGTGGCTGTCGCTCGAGACAGAGATGACCGGTGGGGTCGACCGACGGTGCGTTCGCTTGAGCGGAAAGGCGCGGCTCCGTTCTTTGGCGGGCCGAGGGGTAGCCTCGGCGAGATGACAGCCTCCGGGATCGGTTGAAGGCAGAGTCGCTCGTAGCGGGGCACGCGGATCCTCGCGTCAGCTCGGCGAGGGGTAGCCTCGGCAGAGCGACGTCCTCGTGACGGATGAGACGAACGAGGTCGGGGACGAGGGCGCTCGGCTCCGGCTGGAAGGACGCCGAGGGGTAGCCTCGGCGTCGCTGGAACTCCTGGACCTGAATAGACGAGAGAGCTCGTCAGGGGGGTCGGACCTTGGTTCCGACCGAAGCCCCTCTGATGCCAAAGTCAGATCTGGTCTGATAAGTGCTCGGTGGGATCGAGTATGGCTCGTGGAGAGACCGATACTCGAGTCCTCGGGCCGAGCTTTGGAGGAGAAATATTCAAGGTGGAAGAAGGTGTAAGATGGGAGTATGAGGTACCTCCGTTGTAGGTGGTGAAGATCCGGCCTCCTGTGGGTGATGACCCTCCTTCCCTCATATAGACGAATCCTCCTCATAATGTGCCATGACGTGACATCATGGCCGCCATTCATGGGGTCGTGCAAATGGGTAAGTGTTGGCCCCCTCTAATTGCGCCCACTTGATGACGCCATGAAGGTGGAGTCATGGCCATGAGTGATTGCCATAATTGGCGGTCCATGATGGCGGGGGAGTGATGGCCATTAAGTCTGGCCATGAAGTCGAGCCTTGATGGCTAGATGGCCATTTAAGTCGGGCCATTAGAGTGAAGGCCATTTAAGGCGGGCAATTATCGGTGAGAGTGATGGCACTTGGCGGTTGCCATATTTGGTGAATGTTTCTTTGACTTGGGCCCCGATTTCCTCCACTGAGAAAGTGGGCCTTCGTCATGGGTGGAGAAGCGCGGCCCGCCCGTGAGATCCTTGGGCCGAGGCCCCAAGGTCGTAGTAGTCGGGTTGACCAGTCGTAGTTGACTTGGCTCTTCCGGGCCCGGCCAAATTAGTCCCGTTAACAGAAACTATTCTCGCTAAATAGAGCATGGGCTAAATGGGTTATCCTAGTCCTTAATTGTGGAATCCCGACACATGCGAAATGAAGCATACGATATATATAGCATGCATACAGAAACAGGCAAGAGAAGCAAATATCGCATTATTCATATCGGCTCGTGATAATCTAGGGGTCATTCCTGGACAGGTATATAAAGTAAATCACAAAGTACAAGCACACCACACGGCAAGGCACGACAAACGACTCACAAAAAGCTAAGTGGACCCACGATGCGTGAAATGCAGGGGACTCGATATCCTACGGTTAGTGAGTGTGATTATCGATGCTATGCTAGGTGTGTGTGATTCTGTGGCAGTTCATCATAGGGTTCATATCTAGGAGAAAGAGATAAAAAGAAGAAAAGAAAAATTAAAAACACGATGAAAACGACACAAAAACGAAAAAGAAGGACTCAAATGACGCACAAAGTGCGACTCCCCCAAGCTAAAACTTGCATTGCCCTCAATGCAATAAGAGTGAGTACGGGAGGGCAATGAAAATGGGGGGATACGCACCGACACAAAAAGAAATGAAAAACATGGAAAACACAGATACGAAACTGAAAATAAAGAAAAGCAAAAATCAAACCACACGACACGAAAATAGAAAAAGAAGAAGGAAAATGAACAAACTAGACGACATGACACGACACGATCAAATCACACAACACGACACGACAAAAAGTAAAACAAGCACGCACACACAGAGAAAATAAAACACGACAACACAGCAAGACAGACTTCCCCCAAGCTAGACATGCCAATGCTAGCAATGAAATATGAACGTGAAAGTGCAGAAATATGCAAGGGGGTCAGAAAAAACAAAGTGAAATCAAAAATCAGGAGAAGGCGAATCCTCGCCCTCCTCGGAAGAGGGTGTGGATGGGTGGATGGGGGAGACAGGGGGTGTGCGGAGAAGCGGGGAAAGAGGTGGAGGAATAGGTGCAGTGGTGGTGTGAACTATGGGAGGAGTGTCGGTGGAGGTGGGTGGTGGTGGAAGGACGACGATCAAGGCAGTGGTGAGAGGAATAGAAATGGGGGGGGAAGATGTGATGGTGACGGTAGTGGGTGGAGGTGGGAGAGATTTGGAGCGCACCGGCAATTTCCTACGGTGCACATATGATGTGACAGTGGAGGAGGTAGAAGGTGGTGTGGGTGCGACAGAAGTGGTCATGAGAGGAGAAGTGTATACCGGGATGGGAATAGATGTGGGTGGGGGAGATGATCGCCTAGGTGGGGATGGGGGAGGTGGGGATGGGGGAGGTGGGGATGGTGGAGGAGAAGATGTGATGGGGGGGTGATGGAGGGGGGGGATGTGTGGGAGGGTGGAGGAGAAGATGTTGAGGTGGTGAAGGTGGTGGTGTGGGTGGTGGTGGTGTGGGTGGTGGTGGTCCGTGGACGTGAGTGAGAAGTCGAAGAATGGCGTCCATGTTCCTCTCAAGTGTGAGGAAGCGTGGGTGAGTGAGAAAGGAGGACGGTGATGGGTCCGAGGGGGCAGAGGATGGTCGCTCCGGGATGTGACCCAAAGAACGGTTGTAGTTTTACCGCAAGCGCACGGTAAAGTGGCGAGCGGGTATCGAACACGAGGAGGTGGTGTCGGTTCCAATCTATCCTAGGTTGGCTCGACTACGAAGGTTTTATTGGTGGAGATGGCTATGGTATGATGTAATGGCAATGGTGGTGGATGTCGGTGTCGATGATAAAGAAATCGGTCAAATATCGATTCAAATACAATATAATAAAAGAGGGAATTTGCCTTGCGGCGATCCTGTCACAATCGTCGGGCAAAGTATGGGGATGTAAAATCAAATAAAAACGTCTAGGGCTAGGGAATTCCCACTACGGATCGTCATACATCATCGTAAATAGTGAATCTCAATATTACTAGACTTGCATTGAGGTGAACTAGTCGTAACTGAATAGAGAACCAAGCTCACGCTCTCGCGCTATTGCCGGTCTATAGCAACCTAGATTAGGGCCCAATCTCTTGCAAACCCTAACCTAAGCCGCTAGCATGAAGATCGACGTCGTCGTCCAATCGCTCCTCGAGCCCACTCTCGTGCAAACTCGAGTTACGATTTATGTTGCGATAGTTCTTATTCGTCCAATCTCTTGCAAACGAATATGGGTATAGATTTACAATTAAAAATCCTAGCTTTGGTCCAATCTCTTGCAAACCAAATCTAGAGAAACCCAATTGTAAACCTAAATCGAATATCTAGGCCTTCCCATCGATTAGAACCCAATCTCTTGCAAATCCCAAATCGATGGAAATCCCTAGCTATCCGTAGTAAATCAATCACAACCTAACCTCCTAGCAATTCTAGCAATTTGGAAATTCATTCATCACAAATCTGAAATTAGATCCATAGGGTTCATCCCCAAACCCTAGAACAACAAATCTACTCTAGCATAGCAATAAGGATATGAGAATCAATAGAATTCATTGCTTGCATACAAAAAGATAGAAAAACAAAGATTCAAATAAAAAGAAGAAAATACTTAGCTTGATGAAGGTCTTCAATCCAAAATACAAGCTTTTAGATCCAAGAGGGGGCCTAGGGCATGGCCTAACCTCTAAAATAATCCTAAGAAGAACATATGGGGGCTAAGAAAACATAATGGGGCTCCCCTCTAATGGTGGCTACAAACCCCTTAAATACTCCCCCAAAACCCTAGCAAGAAACCCTAGAAAACCCCTCAAATTCGTGCCCAAAAACAGCCCAAACCGCAACTTAAAATCTGGCCCAGGCCGCACTCGGCCGAGTGGAATATGTGACCCGGCCGAGTGACACTGACATGCAAATTCCAACACTGCAGCATCAACTTGCAGAAATTCCCCAAATTTCATCCGACCTCCGATTTGCGCGTTCTTGGCGGCGTTGGAATCTTCATGAAGTCTACTATCCATAAAAAATATGAGAAAAATAATTTGATGGCTGGAATGATAGCAGATTTAAAAAGAGTAGGAGGATGTCTGAAAATCTGGGCGTCGTGTGTCCTCGGCATCACTCGGTCGAGTGGCAAATGTCACTCGGCCGAGGGGCATTTGGTACTCGGGCGGACGGCTTTCTTCACTCGGCCGAGTCAGGCTTCTGGGGCAAACTGACGGATTACAGTAAGTTGGACATTTTGGCTTGCCGTCGTCTGGGTGCCACTCGGGCGGACAGAGTCTCCGCACTCGGCCGAGTCGGCGTGCGATGCTCGGCCGAGTGCACGCTGATACATCTCTGTTGCGTGTCCGATCTGGCCGGCCGAGCGGGGTCTCATTGCTCGGCCGAGTGACTCCTTCACTCGGCCGAGTGGCATGCTGAAAATGCCCAATCTTCATCTTTTCGCTCTCCCGTCGCTCCTACGACGTTCTTTCTTCTTCCACTCCTCTTCCATTGCAGAATAACCCTCAAAAGGGCCATGGTTGACACTCTGGAGTGGTTGCAAATCTCTAAAGCTCATTTTTGCTCACGATCGCTCCATATTTCCTGAAATCCGACAAAAACAAGAAATAGTGAAAAGTAACACAATATCATCGAATAATCGTGAAAATCGCAATATGAGCAACCGAAATGACATGCAAATATGTAGAAAAAAGGTGTAAAATATGGACCGATCAAAATCCCCCAAGCTTGCCTCTTACTCGTCCTCGAGGAAGAAAAGTAGAGAGACGAACTCGGGAGATGAAAACAAAGAAAATGAAATGGAAAAGAAAGAACACGAGGTGGAAGGGGTCGCTAGATTATTCTCTCAGATCTCAAGCCATAAGCTACACATCACGATAACATGGGAAATACGAATCACATGCTATATAAAGATTTCATATCTTACTTAAACATGGTACTTGCAAGCTTTTCAGATCAATAAAAGGGATTCTCTAAATTCATACAATCAATTCATATCCACATCATGCATTTCATAGAATTTAATATACAAATGTTGGCGATGCACTTTTCAATCAAGAGTTATAACTGAAGCATATAAGATACACACCAAGCATGCAATAGAGAATAGAATAAGAGTCATGGCACTCACATATTTATTTCAAATCATGAAAAATCTCCATATCTAATATATTTCGCAAAGTCTAAGCATTATCGAATATTCCCATTCATGCACGTCTCCACTCTAATGTCATACTCACTCATATGGTCAAATGAATTCACCCCCCCAAGCTTAGCTTGAGGCGCCGCATCCAAAGGAATATAATAGTGGAAAATGAGATTTTTGCCTTGGTTTTCCCAAGTATTTTGTGGCTCCAATAATGAGATAGAGAAATATTTTTTTTTTCTTTTGGACTTTGTTTCTCATTTTTCTTTTTGGATTTTTGTAGGAGCTATATGATTTGTATTTTTGGTTTTTGGCTCCTTTTTGGCTTTTTGGACTTTTTGGAGCTAACTTTTCTTTTGTGGTGATTTTTGGGAAATAGATGCGATGTAAGTAGCTTTAGGAGGTGAACTCAAGTGACATGTAGAGAATAAAAGATATATGTGGAGAAAGAAACAATGTAGCACTCAGTTCACTCTAAGATGTGCACGAACGGTTCAATAAAATAATACTTCAACTAAAACTCATATGTAAGCATGGATATTCTCAATCATCTCAATAAAAAGTGAAGTCAAGCGGTAAAGCGCACAATCATATCAAGCATGCAACAGAAGGTGAATAAGACAATAAAACTGATGCTTCAGATATACTAATGATGCGTGAATCTTGGTGCATTTCCAACAAAAGCATACTAAACACTAATCCATGCATTCAGTTTCAATTAATATCATGCATTCATGTAGAGGAATCATCAAAAGAAATAGATTCGCAAGAACATGTGAATATCAAGACTATGGAATACTCTAAGTAGCATGGCAAGGAATAATAAGCATCGTGATGGTTGCTAAAGCAATAAGAGATATCATCATACGAAATTCATCTAGCGGAAGAAGAGAAAAGGAAAATAAAGAAATAAAAAATAAAAGAGAGGAAATAAAAGAAAAACAAGCACACAACATGATGCATGAACACATATAAAAGGAAAATAAGATGGAAAATTCAAAAAGATGATGCAAAAATTTTGAAAAATTTAAAAAATCCTAAAATAAAGTAAAAATGCAACTAATGCATCTAAATGGCATGGAAATGCACTCCCCCAAGCTTAAACTTCACATTGTCCTCAATGTGATCATAGTGGAAGAATATGAGGAACAACGATAATAATAGGGGGAGAATGAAAAATGATGGAATGAATGATATGAAATGCAACTACATGCGAATACAATGATGCATGAGAGCGCTTTCCCCCAAGCTTATACCAAATAATCCTATTCAAATGACTCAATCAAAAATGTCATGGCTTTGCAAAGCGTGATCAAGTCAAATGAATAAGAAAGTGAGTATTCACTTGAAAGAAATGCTCGATGGTGGTGAGCAAAAGGATGTGACACATCAAAATATAAAGTGGGCAATTAATATATATAATGGGTTTGGGGTGTAAAAATTTTTGTTGCCATCATATGAGGTGATATTTATTCAAGCAAATCTATACGGTCCTCTCGCTGTCGAGAGAATTCGTGTTTATTTAAAGCATAAAAATTTCTACACTACTGGATTGATATCACCTATAGCAAAAGGCGGATCCAGTATCTTTGCCGGTGCAGGCAACTGCTCCAACTGCTCTTTCCGTGGCTCCGCCAGGTGCATGCATCCACGAACACCAACGAACTCCAGCAATGCATCCTCCAGCATTCCCACAAGGACTCCACCTGTACCCTGCAGAGAATAGGATGCATCAGTTCGCCGCAAAAAATTCACCCTCATAATAAAAGTATCCCAAAGAGGATCGTCTATAGAAATGTATGGAATAAATAATGGTGGACGATACTTCCCTGGAAATAATCCAATATCCTCACGTGCCGTGATAGCTGTCTCCACGGTGTCTTCTCTATACTGCTCAGGTAAATCTAGATCATAGATGTGGACCTCATCAAGATGCGCATCATCATCGTCAGACTCATCCCAGCGCACCTCTTGATCATATTCATATGCGTCCATGGGTGCTAACTCCTCGCTCTCCTCCTCGTATACATCCCATTGTACCTTTTTTTCATATGTATGTGTATCCTGCAAAAGGCACGATGAGTCGTCAAAATCTGAATTACAAAAAACATCATACACGGGAGGGGAATCAAATGTAGGAGATGAGGGGGTGAAGAGATCTCCCTGAAAGGGAGCCATAAGCTCTGTGGGATAGTCCTCGGCGTCAATGGAAGGATGAGGTGGCAGCGGAAGCTCAAATGGAGGAGGGTAGTGCTCGGGATCCTCATGAATGGCTATGTCCTCGTCCCGATGCACGACCTCCTCAGCGATAAACTCTGGCTCCGTGTGTGATGCCTCCTCAAAAGCATGCTCTGGCTCGACAGTGTGCTCATTTGCCTTCTCATCAACTATCAATGTAGGCTCTCTCTGGAATGGTGATGCTGGCTGCTCAGGTATGTCAACTTGTGGGGATGTATCATGTGGAGGGGAATGCCCGCAAGCAATCCGAAAATATAGTCTATCCCCCTCAAGACTGACATGGATGTCCTCCTCAATTGTTCCTGCAGCTGAAACACGGTTCATAACAAAATCTACAAATCGTAGATCAAATGCATCATCTGCTGTAATGCTCTCTGAACCAGTGAACCTCACTGACTCCAAGAGGCCCTCCAATAAGTTCTGAAATGCGTTCAGCTCAAAATCTGTGGTCCACATAATACCATCCATAATACCTGATAAACAAAGATAAATACCTGGAGAAAAATATCAGTGACACAAAAGAATATAGAAATGGTAGTAATGGTGGCGGGGGTGAAAATTTCTTTTTTTTTCTTAAATTTTTTTTCGTAGTCTACTCAACCTAATTGTGACAAATTGGCACCCAACGGGAAACACCTCCCCGGCAACGGCGCCAAAAACTTGGTCGCTCCGGGATGTGACCCAAAGAACGGTTGTAGTTTTACCGCAAGCGCACGGTAAAGTGGCGAGCGGGTATCGAACACGAGGAGGTGGTGTCGGTTCCAATCTATCCTAGGTTGGCTCGACTACGAAGGTTTTATTGGTGGAGATGGCTATGGTATGATGTAATGGCAATGGTGGTGGATGTCGGTGTCGATGATAAAGAAATCGGTCAAATATCGATTCAAATACAATATAATAAAAGAGGGAATTTGCCTTGCGGCGATCCTGTCACAATCGTCGGGCAAAGTATGGGGATGTAAAATCAAATAAAAACGTCTAGGGCTAGGGAATTCCCACTACGGATCGTCATACATCATCGTAAATAGTGAATCTCAATATTACTAGACTTGCATTGAGGTGAACTAGTCGTAACTGAATAGAGAACCAAGCTCACGCTCTCGCGCTATTGCCGGTCTATAGCAACCTAGATTAGGGCCCAATCTCTTGCAAACCCTAACCTAAGCCGCTAGCATGAAGATCGACGTCGTCGTCCAATCGCTCCTCGAGCCCACTCTCGTGCAAACTCGAGTTACGATTTATGTTGCGATAGTTCTTATTCGTCCAATCTCTTGCAAACGAATATGGGTATAGATTTACAATTAAAAATCCTAGCTTTGGTCCAATCTCTTGCAAACCAAATCTAGAGAAACCCAATTGTAAACCTAAATCGAATATCTAGGCCTTCCCATCGATTAGAACCCAATCTCTTGCAAATCCCAAATCGATGGAAATCCCTAGCTATCCGTAGTAAATCAATCACAACCTAACCTCCTAGCAATTCTAGCAATTTGGAAATTCATTCATCACAAATCTGAAATTAGATCCATAGGGTTCATCCCCAAACCCTAGAACAACAAATCTACTCTAGCATAGCAATAAGGATATGAGAATCAATAGAATTCATTGCTTGCATACAAAAAGATAGAAAAACAAAGATTCAAATAAAAAGAAGAAAATACTTAGCTTGATGAAGGTCTTCAATCCAAAATACAAGCTTTTAGATCCAAGAGGGGGCCTAGGGCATGGCCTAACCTCTAAAATAATCCTAAGAAGAACATATGGGGGCTAAGAAAACATAATGGGGCTCCCCTCTAATGGTGGCTACAAACCCCTTAAATACTCCCCCAAAACCCTAGCAAGAAACCCTAGAAAACCCCTCAAATTCGTGCCCAAAAACAGCCCAAACCGCAACTTAAAATCTGGCCCAGGCCGCACTCGGCCGAGTGGAATATGTGACCCGGCCGAGTGACACTGACATGCAAATTCCAGCACTGCAGCATCAACTTGCAGAAATTCCCCAGATTTCATCCGACCTCCAATTTGCACGTTCTTGGCGGCGTTGGAATCGTCATGAAGTCTACTATCCATAAAAAATATGAGAAAAATAATTTGATGGCTGGAATGATAGCAGATTTGAAAAGAGTAGGAGGATGTCTGAAAATCTGGGCGCCGTGTGTCCTCGGCATCACTCGGTCGAGTGGCAAATGTCACTCGGCCGAGGGGCATTTGGTACTCAGGCGGACGGCTTTCTTCACTCGGCCGAGTCAGGCTTCTGGGGCAAACTGACGGATTACAGTAAGTTGGACATTTTGGCTTGCCGTCGTCTGGGTGCCACTCGGGCGGACAGAGTCTCCGCACTCGGCCGAGTCGGCGTGCGATGCTCGGCCGAGTGCACGCTGATACATCTCTGTTGCGTGTCCGATCTGGCCGGCCGAGCGGGGTCTCATTGCTCGGCCGAGTGACTCCTTCACTCGGCCGAGTGGCATGCTGAAAATGCCCAATCTTCATCTTTTCGCTCTCCCGTCGCTCCTACGACGTTCTTTCTTCTTCCACTCCTCTTCCATTGCAGAATTGTAGGGGAATTGGGCGTTCCCTTAGGGCACAAAAACTCTAGTCCCGTCCTAAGTCGGACGGAACATAGACAGGAAAATCAAAGCAGCGGAAAAAAAACAGTTAATCTAAATTAACTTGCAAGTTAAAACATTTTTAACTTGGCCCTAAGGTCCAAGACCCTATGCCAAGATCTATGCCGACTTGGGATGGGTCTGACCATCCCAAGAAGGATCTAGCCTACTGCGATTAAACTAAACTAAATGCTAATAAACTACTTTAGCCACATACCCGGAATCTCAGCCCTGGAGCAGGCGAGATGTTCCGCGCCGTCTTCCGAGTTGCTCCCGTCCCACGCCGAGCCGCTCCTTTGAACCGCTCCCCGAACCGCTCCTCGAACCGCTCCGCATCCCGAGGCGATCAATCCCCGTGCCGCCGAGCCAACCAACCGCCGAAGAAAGTTTCACGCGAGTGAAACCTCCGCCAAGATTTCGGATCCAGAATCCGAACTCCTTTGAGGCTTTGCTAGAGCCCGCAGGAGTAAGGCAGAAATTTTAGGGAGATAGAGAAATATTTAATTTAAGCTTAGATCCAAGCGTGCTCCAACATTTACGAGAGCCGCTCAGATCTAGAGCTTGGGACGAGTTTTGAGAAAGGGGGGAGACCCCTATTTATATAGGCGGCGGACTCTCCCCTTTTCTCAAAATCCGATGTGGGACTAAAAATTAGAGTTAATTAAATCAAGTTAGTTTGCACTTCACAAAGTGCAAACTTCCGTGAATTTTAACTCACTCACCGTTGAGCTTCAGGATTGATACAACCTATCAATACGACAAGCGTTCAACGGTGAACGCATAGGAAAAAACCGTTCGTCAATCGGAGGTCGTTTGACCCTCCAATTGAGTGTCGAAGTGTGCCAAAAACCCCACCCAAAAACACAAACCCAGCCGTCGCAAGAAGCACGCAGCCCTAGGCTGCGTGCAGGCCCCGCAGTGCCAGGCGCGTGCAGCGCACGCGCCCCGAGGCGCGTGCGCTGCACGCGCCTCTGCGCGCGCGTGGCGGCCCGTGCAATGCACGGGCACGCATTGCATGGGCCCGGGCAAAGCCCGGGCCCGAGAATCACCCAGGCGCCCTTGTGGGCGCCTGGTCTTCGGCCAACCGGGGGGCGCCACGTGGCGCCCCCTTGGTTTCTCTTTTGCGGCTGAGACAAGCCCGGCCATTGGGCCGGGCCCACACTCTATTAAATACTGTTTATTTAAAGGTGTGGGTTTTATTGTTTGGGTCTGTTTTGGGCTCTCTACTTAAACACTTTAAATAGACTTATTGGTCTCGTTTGGACTCCGTTTTCGACGCGGTTCGAACCTGGGTCTAGACCGGGACATTCCCGTCTTACCCGTGAACTTTTCCTTGCGTTTATTTCATTAAATATTGTATTAAACAATTTAATATATATTTAATCACTTTTGCATCAAATGCAAAATAGTCCCTATCTAAGCTTAAATTATCATATTGCATCAAATGCAATTATCTCTTCTTTTGCATCAAATGCAAATATTCTCCCTAACTATTTTCTACCTATTACTAGACGAAGCATTGCACTCTGTGTGAGACCCTACAGCCTGACCCTTACAACAGGTTGGGCTCGAAGCCCTATACGGCAGTGACCACGAGCAGTGGTTGCCGTCCCTGCTTCAGGAATCATCATTATGTGGTTGACTCATTGACATGAGTATTGTCGGGACCACCTGACTGTTTCCGTGATGAATTCCGTAGTTATAGTCTTTTCGTCTAAATTGTGTCGTGTAGATCAAGTCTGGGGTACGGTCAAACTGTCAACCCCAATAACTTGACTCCGGTTAGTTTCGATCAATCTTTAGTCAACTAATGTTGGACTTCTTCCAACATACTCTGATCAGAGTTTTTACTAAAGACCGAACTAACTCTACGACACTAACTCCCATTGACCGGGAGAGACGAATCCTCTCTTGGTCATTACTCGCCTCGTACGTTTCAAGTGACACCCAATCAAAAGACCTTTCGACAGGCCTTGCCTCGAAGCTAGGTCAGTTGATCTAAGTGGCACCGTTCACGCACAGGTTTGTCAAAATGACCTCAAGTCAAAAGACCAACTATCCTATCATCACTCAGAGTTATCACTGACAGATTGGTCAATGTAACCATATGATAACTCTAGTGGATCGTTCAGTGAACTCATTCTAATGAGCACCTGTGTCTCGTCTTCGACTTCGCCAAGTCAAGCGATCATGAGATCATCGCCACCGCTAAACGGTGAAGACTAAGACACAATGGTCTATCCGATGTTTCGATATCCTTGTCTCGAAACATCTACGACCACGAACCATTTTAGACTTATGCTACAGACGGTCAAACGTTTCTCCATGATCAAGATACTCATCTTGATACCCGTTTGACCTTGCATAAAGTCTCAGGACTTTACCTAAGTTGACATCTAATGTTGACTACATTACAATATAACTTAGATAAATTATTACCAAACAGCTTACTGTTATTTCGAACAAGATGTTTGTGCTATTCACACAGGAATAAATGGCCTCGAGGGCATAATATTCCTACATCTCCCACTTGCACTCAGGCCCATTTATCTCGATATCTAATATCGTTTTTACACATAAGTTTTCCCGACTTCATGTGATAGAGCCTTCGTGAGTGGATCTGCTAAGACCGTCTACACTATAGACTTAAGGGGTTTTTATGTTTATGTTTAGACCAACCTTTTGAATCTCATTCAAATAATTCACTTGGTCTATCGGAATCTATAATACTTTATTTCCCTGGAACTTATCCAGTTCATCGTATCTTACGATAATAATTTCAAATTAGTTATTGGTCATTTCAAATGGTTCATATTCATTTCTGATAAATAATCAAACTCTTTGATTACTTAATCAAAATATATATTCCATCTCTTTAATGTCTCGCATGTAATTTACACGCTCCCACTGACCTTGAAAACTATCTGGCTAATTCATATAAGTTGGTTCGTCTAAATCATATTTAGAAAAACGAACTTATAAGTGAACGCTCCAATTTTCGTGGTCAATTTAAGCGTTTTACATCGGCTTTGGTCCGAGTAGATCTGTACACATCTGTTGGCGAAACCGGTTTCATCATAATCCGTTTTAAAGAAATTAGGATGAAAACCGTTCCCGTCCAATATTATTGTACTTCACTATTTTCTTTTCTGCACCCATCTTTCAACTTTAAAGATTTACTTGCAGAAAGTGAGGAAACATTTTCCTTGGGCACGTAAACTAAATTCTCAAATTTATTTACGCACACGGACCTGCATCAAGTTTTAAATCGGAGTTACTACTCCGGATTTCATCCTAAAAGTTGACTAAGTCATCATTAGTTATGATGTCTTAACTCGACTTTTCGTCTTACGAAATTCGAGTAAATATACAACTTCCTTACGATTGATTTATTGAATATATTATTGATAATGTCCTCATAGAACTTTATCAAAACCTAGGCATTACTATTAGGGACTTAACCCAGAGGGAGGACTTAACTCAGAGTCACTTACAATGGATCACACTAAATCTAATTAAGTGTGATTCATACCTTTTAACACACCGATGTGTTAACAGACTTGATCTGAGAGAAAATCACATTTTCTTTTAATTACACAAGATTTTATGTAGCTAAGTGTTTGACCATTCGATCTAATTGAATCAGTTTAAATACTTTAGTCATTTCGTTCTTTATTTTATCAGACTTGCGTTTCATCAAGAACACGTGTCTTAATAAAATATACGAATAACTTATTTTGTTAAAAGTAGACTCGGGTACATCAGTATGTACGAGACTGAGTTCGACAACTCATTCTCCCACTGTCTCACAGATGGGTTTCGGCCATAGTATCTAAGAGGCTAAGACTCACAAGTGTCCGTAGACTTCATAATACGAGAGGTCAGACCCCTCTTTATGTGACTTGTGAAGCTTAATCTCTTGATACGGCCTAGTCTAATTTTACCATATAAGTTTGCTACTATCTTGTGTATTTATATATTAACATTTAATATATATATAGTTATTTACAAATTACTTAACACAAAACATTACTTCAGAAGCAATGTGACGACATTCGTCAAAATGTGTTAAACGTCTTTTGTATAACAATTTATTCTGAAATCGTGACATCAAAATATGTCACATTTTCATTTCCTCCTACTTATGCCTCTACTAATGATAAATTAAACTAACTTTCTCAATTGACTTTCCGAAGTGCCTTCTTCCTTTTCTAAATCACATTTAGATATCAACATAAATAAATAGCTATGCAAGCAACTTATGTATCCAAACGCCTGAGCTTTGCAATCTTGAGTGTAGCTCAAGAAGTTGCTTGTCTCAAGATCCGGTTGGGATACATAGTCTTGCATCGCTCATGCACTCGTATTCGACTCAAACGGTTTGATCGAATTTTTGAACTTTGCGGATCAAAATTGTTTGTCCATACAACCTTGAGGGTAGCTCGACAAGTTGTAGGGAGAAACATACTTTGAATGTCCTATATGTTCAAGCTGCCTCATATAGAGACGAGTGACATGTAGCTTTAATTTATTTGTTGGACCCAAAACTTAATGAAATCATATTTCTTAAGTCTGTTCTTTAGAAGGTCATTTAATGTCAATGAGAATATAGTTTGATTACATCAATTAGAATTTAACTTGATATTCAATTAATCAACTTTATGACCAATTAACTAATTTCAATATTATCAATTGATTCTTTCGGTAAACATAATCTTGCCCTAGTTTTAGCATATGTTCAATATTAAATATAGGTAGATTGGCTTTTATCTATCTATATCCTCCCACTAATTTTATGATCGTTTTAAAGCTTAATAACGAACGATTTAATCGAATTAAAAATTAATGGGTAAGAGTTCCAATCACCTTGAGTCTAAACAACCTTGAGTGTAGCTCAACAAGTTGATTGACTCTGCGATCGGAAGATGACTCTTCATCGATCATATTGGATATGACTCTCTTAATCGGTTTTTGCCCCTAGCCATTTGTGATCATGAGTGTGCTCATCCAAATCACAATGTCTAGTCTAGTCGGACCCTTGTTTTCGTGTCTAGCCTGACTTGCCCCGCAGCTCGGTGTATGCACGACACGTCGGTTTGGTCAGGTCTTAGACTACATCTAGGCAGACTACATCGTTGACTTAACTTACGCCGGCGCTCGGGGTACGAGACGACGGTTAGGGTTAGTCAAGATTTCATCTTGTGTATTTAAGGAGTTGGTTTCTACAAGATTGCCAGGTTACAGCTTGAGTGTATCTCAACAACTATAACGCGGGTCCTATAGTTACTAACCCCTAAAACAAGGAGGGCTACGGCTAATCTTGAAAAAGATCATTAACGTATTTGACTTAGATATAGTCCAGGGTGTCATACAATCATGATTCGCGACATTGCGGTCCAGCGGAACTCAGCCAGGGAATTGACTAAGCCAGGATCACTACCCCTTGGACTAGCAAGGGTTGACCCAGAACTCTTAGCCAAGCACATTGACTGGATCATGGTCCATTGAATGAAGCTTGTCATTTTTGTATGTATGCCATAGACTAAACAGCTTTTATTAACAACTAATTAATCCTATCAACTAGTTGAATCCTTAAATTCAAAATTTTTAGGATTTGTTTAATAACTTTTATTAAGTCCTTATCAACTATAAGGTTCACGTGCTACCCTAATCGTTATTAGGATTTTAATAAATTTTATTAACAACGCTAGAAGCGAAGTCCTTTAATGAAAATTAATTATAACAATTTAGATTTGAAAATTCATTTAAAAGGACTACCCTAATCAGGAATTAGGTCTTAATATTGTTGTTAATGATTTATTAAAACATAGCATGTCATTAAAATTCAAGTAATAAATTTTAATCATTTTTAATGGCTAACCTAAAGGGTTGTCTTGTGTTATCAAATAAGGGACAAGATAGTACAAGCCATTGAAATAAAGCTACACTAATTTTATCAACATAAAATGAAAGTGTATATCTATTTAACTATTAAATAAACTAAGTTTATCGCATAAACAATTTTTAGCATGCATACATAAATTTAACATTTAAATTTAAAATATGATTTTAAAATTATTTTATTTTTTTTATCTCATAAAAAAAACTTAATATTAAAATCACTAATTTGCATGCTATGTTAAAAATTTATCGCATAAAAAAATTTTTAACTTTTAAAACAGTTTTAAAATATCTCATAAATTAAAACATTATTTTAAAAAAAAAAAACTTTCATGCTTAAAAAAAATTTATCAAATAAAAATTTTAGGCATCCAAAATAAATTTTAAACTTTTAAAGATTTAAAAAATTAGTTTTAAAATTATCACATAAATTTTAAAACGTCATTTAAAAAAAAAAATTTCCATGTTCAAAAATTTCATAAAAAAAAAATTTTAGAACATCTAAAACATTTTTAAAATTTATCTCATAATTTTAAAAACATTTTAAAAAGTATTTAAAAGCATTCTTAAGTTTAAAATTAATCGCAGTACTTAGATCGCTACGCAAACCTAGGCTCTGATACCACTGTAGGGGAATTGGGCGTTCCCTTAGGGCACAAAAACTCTAGTCCCGTCCTAAGTCGGACGGAACATAGACAGGAAAATCAAAGCAGCGGAAAAAAAACAGTTAATCTAAATTAACTTGCAAGTTAAAACATTTTTAACTTGGCCCTAAAGTCCAAGACCCTATGCCAAGATCTATGCCGACTTGGGATGGGTCTGACCATCCCAAGAAGGATCTAGCCTACTGCGATTAAACTAAACTAAATGCTAATAAACTACTTTAGCCACATACCCGGAATCTCAGCCCTGGAGCAGGCGAGATGTTCCGCGCCGTCTTCCGAGTTGCTCCCGTCCCACGCCGAGCCGCTCCTTTGAACCGCTCCCCGAACCGCTCCTCGAACCGCTCCGCATCCCGAGGCGATCAATCCCCGTGCCGCCGAGCCAACCAACCGCCGAAGAAAGTTTCACGCGAGTGAAACCTCCGCCAAGATTTCGGATCCAGAATCCGAACTCCTTTGAGGCTTTGCTAGAGCCCGCAGGAGTAAGGCAGAAATTTTAGGGAGATAGAGAAATATTTAATTTAAGCTTAGATCCAAGCGTGCTCCAACATTTACGAGAGCCGCTCAGATCTAGAGCTTGGGACGAGTTTTGAGAAAGGGGGGAGACCCCTATTTATATAGGCGGCGGACTCTCCCCTTTTCTCAAAATCCGATGTGGGACTAAAAATTAGAGTTAATTAAATCAAGTTAGTTTGCACTTCACAAAGTGCAAACTTCCGTGAATTTTAACTCACTCACCGTTGAGCTTCAGGATTGATACAACCTATCAATACGACAAGCGTTCAACGGTGAACGCATAGGAAAAAACCGTTCGTCAATCGGAGGTCGTTTGACCCTCCAATTGAGTGTCGAAGTGTGCCAAAAACCCCACCCAAAAACACAAACCCAGCCGTCGCAAGAAGCACGCAGCCCTAGGCTGCGTGCAGGCCCCGCAGTGCCAGGCGCGTGCGCTGCACGCGCCTCTGCGCGCGCGTGGCGGCCCGTGCAATGCACGGGCACGCATTGCATGGGCCCGGGCAAAGCCCGGGCCCGAGAATCACCCAGGCGCCCTTGTGGGCGCCTGGTCTTCGGCCAACCGGGGGGCGCCACGTGGCGCCCCCTTGGTTTCTCTTTTGCGGCTGAGACAAGCCCGGCCATTGGGCCGGGCCCACACTCTATTAAATACTGTTTATTTAAAGGTGTGGGTTTTATTGTTTGGGTCTGTTTTGGGCTCTCTACTTAAACACTTTAAATAGACTTATTGGTCTCGTTTGGACTCCGTTTTCGACGCGGTTCGAACCTGGGTCTAGACCGGGACATTCCCGTCTTACCCGTGAACTTTTCCTTGCGTTTATTTCATTAAATATTGTATTAAACAATTTAATATATATTTAATCACTTTTGCATCAAATGCAAAATAGTCCCTATCTAAGCTTAAATTATCATATTGCATCAAATGCAATTATCTCTTCTTTTGCATCAAATGCAAATATTCTCCCTAACTATTTTCTACCTATTACTAGACGAAGCATTGCACTCTGTGTGAGACCCTACAGCCTGACCCTTACAACAGGTTGGGCTCGAAGCCCTATACGGCAGTGACCACGAGCAGTGGTTGCCGTCCCTGCTTCAGGAATCATCATTATGTGGTTGACTCATTGACATGAGTATTGTCGGGACCACCTGACTGTTTCCGTGATGAATTCCGTAGTTATAGTCTTTTCGTCTAAATTGTGTCGTGTAGATCAAGTCTGGGGTACGGTCAAACTGTCAACCCCAATAACTTGACTCCGGTTAGTTTCGATCAATCTTTAGTCAACTAATGTTGGACTTCTTCCAACATACTCTGATCAGAGTTTTTACTAAAGACCGAACTAACTCTACGACACTAACTCCCATTGACCGGGAGAGACGAATCCTCTCTTGGTCATTACTCGCCTCGTACGTTTCAAGTGACACCCAATCAAAAGACCTTTCGACAGGCCTTGCCTCGAAGCTAGGTCAGTTGATCTAAGTGGCACCGTTCACGCACAGGTTTGTCAAAATGACCTCAAGTCAAAAGACCAACTATCCTATCATCACTCAGAGTTATCACTGACAGATTGGTCAATGTAACCATATGATAACTCTAGTGGATCGTTCAGTGAACTCATTCTAATGAGCACCTGTGTCTCGTCTTCGACTTCGCCAAGTCAAGCGATCATGAGATCATCGCCACCGCTAAACGGTGAAGACTAAGACACAATGGTCTATCCGATGTTTCGATATCCTTGTCTCGAAACATCTACGACCACGAACCATTTTAGACTTATGCTACAGACGGTCAAACGTTTCTCCATGATCAAGATACTCATCTTGATACCCGTTTGACCTTGCATAAAGTCTCAGGACTTTACCTAAGTTGACATCTAATGTTGACTACATTACAATATAACTTAGATAAATTATTACCAAACAGCTTACTGTTATTTCGAACAAGATGTTTGTGCTATTCACACAGGAATAAATGGCCTCGAGGGCATAATATTCCTACAAGAATAACCCTCAAAAGGGCCATGGTTGACACTCCGGAGTGGGTGCAAATCTCTAAAGCTCATTTTTGCTCACGATCGCTCCATATTTCCTGAAATCCGACAAAAACAAGAAATAGTGAAAAGTAACACAATATCATCGAATAATCGTGAAAATCACAATATGAGCAACCGAAATGACATGCAAATATGTAGAAAAAAGGTGTAAAATATGGACCGATCAGATGACATGGCAAGATCACGGAGGGCTGCGACCTCCCTCTCAAGAGCAAGACGGGCAGAGACCTGGCGGCGACCAAAGGATGTGGACTGACATGAGGCAGAAGTGGTGCCGGCATGTAGTGTGGAAGTAGTGCCAGCGTCAGTGGTCATGCCGGCACTGGACACAAGGCCAGAAATGGCCGTAAAAAGGTGCTCAGAAGTGATGGGGCCAGGAGCAGAAACCGGGTGACTCGGGCCAACCCCAATATCTCCCCGGGACGCAGGAATATCCTGCTCACCTAAGTGGGCGGCAGGGGAAAGTGGTCTGCATGCGTCCGGGGGAAAGAAAGGAAGGTGCAACCCCGCAAAGAACTCGGGATCGGGCGGAAAAGTCCAATCCACCACGATAGCAACAGTCGTGCGAGCGGGGTTGGGGAGAATGGTGTAGGGGCGAGGGGGGTGGCCGTAATTGAATTCGAAGCGACCGTCGGGGCGGGGCTTAATCATATGAATGTACCGCAAGACGTCAAGATCTAGATGTGAGGGTCCTGCGGCGATGGGAAGACCACGGGGGATATGGATATTAAACGGGGGGTAAGAAGCAATAATAGTGATAATGCCCCCATAGCAGATCTTGCCCTTCCCGGCCCTGCTAATCTCGAGAAGCTTGTAAACAAGCCAATCGCCAGCATGGACAGGGACAACCGGGGCCCTGAAGCTAACTCCATCATCATCACAAACAAAGGGGAAAGTCATGGCCCAAAGAATAAAAAGATCGGGGATAGTCACGGTGCCTGACTCATCCCGCGGGAAAAATGCAGAGGATATGATCCTATGGGTCAGACGAAATATGGGATGGATGATGGAGGAGGCCTTGGCCTTACCCCGGGGATAGCGACGGAGTCTGGTGAGGCAGAACCAAAAATTATCGACATCAAATTCCGGGGGATATCCGTAGTGCCGGATAGCGTCATTCCCAAGAATAGGGAAACCAAATATATCACAGATGGTATCCAGGTTTGTGCGAATGGTTTGGTTACGCACCCGAAAAGTGACGGTCGACCCCGACTCACAAACGAGGGAGGAAAGGAATTCTAGGGTGAGTGACAGGTAGGATACCGCAGAGGCATTCAGGAAGGCCAACCAACCAAGGTTAGCGAAAAGAGTCTCGACCTCGGTGAAGACACCGAGGTCGACGAGTGTTTGGGTGTGGGCAAACTTGGTTGATAAATGCCCCCGGGCATCTAGTCTGTGGTAGAAGTCTTTCTGCTCTTGGTTCCTAAATAGGTACCCATGCGGGCCCAACATAGGGTCCACAGGGGGAATGATAGGTGCGGGAGGGGGCAAGTGTCAGTTCGCGTGTGTGGGGAGGAGGACGTGTTTGTTTACGTCTCTTACGAGACGGTTCCTCCTCCCGTATGATACTCTTCCCTTTATCTCTCTCCCGGGCCATGTGTGTGCGTGAGTGGTGCAAATGGGTCCAAAGTACTATCAAAGTGCACACACACAAAAACCAAGCAAATCAAATATCTAGGGTAAAATTGAAATTCGAGAAGTGGAGCGAAGTTACCCCACAGAAATTAGAGCTCCTCGCTTGTAGATGACCCAATGCTGTGTAATGGGAGAAGTGTGGAGCCGCGGCACTCGTCTTCAGCAAAAAATTCGAAAGTGGGGGTTGGTATTGGGGATTAGGGCTAGAGAAATGCGAAATAGGAGAGGGAGAGAGAGAAATAGATGGAGAGATGCAAGGGGGAGGTGGAGATAAAGGTTAATGGAGGATTTGAGGTTGTGGGAGAGGGGTTTTTGGCGGTCAGGTGCTTGGAGGAGACCAAACGACGGTGAAACGGCGAGATCGGGTGAGGGTTTGTGAACGGGTGGGTCGGGGGGTATTTATAGGTTTTAAGTCGAACCGGTCGGGTGAGTTGTCACCCGGTCGGTTGAATTTAGGTCGAAATTTGATGCCGAAGAAACGTTACAGGCGACCCGATCGGTTGATAACTCAACCGATCGGTTCGCCGCTCCACACATTTTCTCGAGAACTCAGAGTTTCTCACCCGGTCCCTCAACCGGTCTCGCTTTTTGTCACCCGGTCGGTTGATGAATTCTGAAAGTTTCCCGAGAGTTTCCCCAGGTCACCCGGTCTGTTCACCCGGTCTGTTCTTTCCCCACCCGGTCGGTTCATTTGGCGACAGACACGGCTGTTAGCTGATACATCCCAACCGATCGGGTGAGTTATCACCCGGTCGGTTGAGGCCTTGTTTTCTGCAAAAACCCAAAAATCGCCTAAGTTTCACGACGGAAGTTGTTGCGGCTGGATTTATTTATAAAAATAGATAAAATAAAGTTAAGAAAAAGTCCTAAAAACGGAAGTAAAAATTCAGAGCATGGGTTGCCTCCCATGAAGCGCTTTTGTTTAACGTCGTTTAGCTCGACGCCCGTTGATGATGTTCATGGTGGGCGATACGGGTGATGCCCAAAATCCGGCATCTCTTCAACTCCAGAGGTTGTGGCTACTGGTGTAGTCGGCGGCCGTAAGAAGATTTGCTCAACTACCCTCCCTTTGTCTACAGGATCCGGGGGCTTCTCCCTCAAATTGGCGTCTACCGCCATCTTTTTCAGGATCCGGACCTCATCACCGGTGAGGTCCATGGGTTCTTTCCCTTTTCTCCTCGTGGGAGGAGACTTAGGAAATCTGGGAGGGATCACATGTCACGCGACCGCCTCATCAGCAACTTCAATCTTTGGGGAGCCAACTTGCTCTCCAAGGTCCCCCAAGCTATCGGGGGATTCCTCGAGAGCACTTCCCAGGCACTTGTTTCAACAGCTCTATCTTCTTCATTCTCCAGCATATTGATAATAGGATCATCCGGGGGATTTGGATGCTTCATCGACAAGCCTAAGTCAAATTCGACTCTTTCTCAGCCTACATTGAGGGAAAGCTTCCCATTCTTCACGTCTATCAACACTCTGACGGTTGCCATAAAGGGTCGTCCAAGAATAATTGGTGTATGCTTGTCTTCCGGCATGTCCATCACCACAAAATCAACCGGTACATGTACACCTTCCACATCGACGGGGAGGTCGTCCACTACTCCCACCGGATACCTGACCGAACGGTCAGCAAGTTGTAATGTCATGCCGGTGGGCTCCAAGTCTCCCATCCCTATTCTCTTATACAGCGATAGGGGCATTAAGCTGACGCTCGCTCCTAGATCGACGAGCGCCCTCTGGATTTGCACTTCCCCAATAGAGCAAGGGATGGAGAAACTTCCGGGGTCCTTGAGCTTGGGCGGATTTGCACGCTGAATGAGTGCGCTGCACTCCGCCGTTAACACGACCTTCTCTTTTCTAGATCCCCATGTCACCAAGTCTTTCAAGAATTTTGCATAGGAGGGGATCGTCTCTATAGCTTCTAGGAAGGGGATTTGAAGGCTCATATCTTTCACCATGGCAAAGAATTTGCTATACTTCTCATCAATTTTGGCCTTGGCAAGCCGTTGTGGGAAAGGCACAACAGGCTTGAACACTCTTGGGTTCCCTTCCTCATCCTTCTTCTTCTCCTCTTTATGAACTCCCTCCGGAGTAGTTGGCTTTGGTGACGAAGCACCGTCGTCATTTAATTTCTCAGTTGGTCGTTCCACGACCAACGGTGCTTCCGGTCCTTTGGGGGGGCTCTCTCATAGGTATTTGAGTTCCACTCCTCAAGACGATGGCGGACACGTTCTCATGCTCATGTGTGAGCGCCAAGGTCCGATTTACCCCCCTCGGGTTCACCTCAGGCTGTGGCGGTAATAAATTCTGAGGTCTCTGAAGGTTCGCCACTTGCAACCCCAGTTGGGTTACCTGATCAGTGAGGACTCTTTGTCCCATCTCCAGCTTCAGATTTATTTTCTCCTGATTGGCGATGTATTGAGTCAGGAGGGACTCAACCGGAGAAATGGCCCTCTGCTGGCCGTATTGCTGCTGGGTGGGCTGCTGATTTCTAGGAGCATACTGTTGATACTGTTGTGGAGGTGGTTGCTGCTGATATTGCTGCTGCTGAAACTGCTGCTGGGGCCTAGCCGGCTGATATATCTGCTGTTGTTGCTGAGCCGGCTGTTGGTAAGGCGCCCGGTAACTGAGGTTCGGATGATTCCGGTTGTTGGGAGAGTAGGCCGGGTTTGAGTTGGTTCGTGGTGGAAATGGCGTATTCCCCGTAGGATTGTAAAATAATGCGCTCGCCTGATCCAACGGTGGTGAGATGTCACCACCGTCGAACTCTCCAAAAACTTCGGATTCTACCGCAGCAATATGTTATGAACCGGTGCCACCGGCGCCTACCATCAATGCGGAGATCTGGGTTGACAGCAAGTCAAACTTGCTTGACAATTTGTCGACGTCTTCCACTCTATGGATGCCCCCAGACCTTGGTGTGGCTCTCTCGTCACACCACCGTTCATTGTTGGATGCCATATTTTCCAAAATTTGCCCGGCATCTTCTTCGCTTCTTGACGTGAAGGACCCTCCAGCTGCGACGTCCATGGAAGATTTTAAATTGTCCCTCAACCCATTATAAAATAGATTTATGATCTGCCACTTGGGGAGCTCATGGTGGGGACATCTTTTCTGCATCTCCTTGTATCTTGTACAAGCCTCATGCAAGGACTCGTGGCTGGCCTAGGAGAAGGAGGAGATCTCACTCCTCAGCTTCATGGTCTTCCCCGGGGGAAAGAACTTCGTCAGGAAAGCATTTGAGAGCTTCTCCCAGGTGTTGAATGTATTTGGGTCCTTCCCCCTAATCCATAGCTTGGATTTATCTCGCAAGGAGAAGGGGAACAGCTTCAGTCGGATCGCCTCAGTTGTGACACCGTTTATCCGGAAGGTGTCACATTTCTCCAAGAAGGAGTCTAGATGCTCAATCGGGCTCTCCATGGGCACACCCAAAAATTGATCCTGCTGGATCCACATCACCAAAGATGGCTTAAGCTCGAAGCTTTGGGCCGTAATAGCTGGAGGACGGATGGCGGAGGTGGACTCGATGGAAGGCATCGAGTACTCAAACAGGGACTTGTGAGGCGGGGTGTTCTCCCCCATGGCTTCAGGATCCTCTCTTCTTCGCTTCTCGGTGGCCAAACACCTTAGGGTGGCATTTATCTCTGGATCAACAGGGATCAAGTCGTCGAGACTTCTTGAACTCCTGCGCATGAAAAACAACAAACACCCGTGAAGTGACAAGTGGGAAAGAAACAGATAAGATAAGGAATAAAAAGAAAAATAAAAATAAAAAATGAGAATATAAAAAGGAAAAATAAGAATGCGAAAATTATCGCGAGGTAGGGACGAGAGCTAGACACTAGGGTTCATGAGATCCAAAAATAACAAGCATGTTGCCTCCCCGACAACGGCGCCATAAACTTGACGTGCCCCCGGTTTGCAAGCCGCAAATGGCCGGGGGACCAGGTGGAGGTTTAGATATTTGTAACCGCAAGCGCACGGTGTTGTAGTGTGGCTTGGGGGTCGAACACAGGGAGGCGAGGATGTGCTTGTGTCAAAGAGGATCAAAATCACCCCGTGGGCGAGCTAGCACAAATCGGATGATGGGTTGTCACGGTAAAGGAATGCAAGGTATAGACAATATGAAGGAAAAAAACCCGGGACTCTGGTTTCGACCCCAACGAGCGACTCTCGCCGATACGGCCTACGGGTAGGATGGAGATCGGAATTAGAGTCCAATGGTGAGACGTTTGCGCTAAAAGTGGTACCGGCATCCCATGGGCCCGATATTCCGGTCGGTGCCCAGGATGATACACCGGACTTCCCGGGTTCGATCAGTGGGCACTCCCGTGTCCATTAACACTGATCGACTCCGAGAGCACTAAGCTTGCAACGATAACTCCCAACGTCTCATCCTACAGCTCCCGCACGCTAGGATTTGGCGTCTACGCTAAGGGCGTGAGCTATGGCTAGGGAGTCAACCGCCAAGTTTATTCCCCCTTGGTCCAACAGTCAAAGGCGGTCTTTTTCCCGCCGATGACAATAAAACACCCCGCGTAACTGTTAGATTCCTAATCTCTATCGATTTCCTAACCCTATGGACGCATCGGGAAGAGCCCCCGAAGGGGTTTCCGCCAAAATCCCAGATTTGGGAACTACTCACAAATATTCATTAAAAAGCGATCTAAATGAAAATGGACCGTCAAAATCATAATCATACAATAGAAATGCAATGGTAGTAAAGCAATTAAGATAATACTAAAGTTTTACAAAGATCCGAAAACTTACAAAAACTGGAAAATTACAGCCGTCACAAAATGAAGAAAACAGTAAAAAATAACCAACTCCCGAATCTGGGAAACCTAGGGTTCTATTTATAGAAAACGACATCACCCGATCGGTTGACAAGTCAACCGGTCGGGTGAGCCGCTTCACAATATTACAGCACAAAGCGGGGTTTCACCCGGTCAGGGTGAACCAGTCGGTTGGAGCTTGGATGAGGTCAGTTGGATCTTGGTGCCGACTGGTTTGATCTTGGTGCGGACTGGGTGAGGAGACCGGTTGGAACTTCGTGTCTCGGCTGTTGAAATTCAGCTACAGGTGAACCGATCGGGTGAAGGTCACCCGATCGGTTGGCAATTTAGCTCCGAATTCCAGAGACTTTGAGCTTTTGACCCGGTCACTGAACCGACCGGGTGACTTCTCGTGAGCTCTAAGCTGCGTCTGGGTGGTGCACGCGTGCATCACCCGATCGGTTGGAGATGACCAACCAACCGGGTGAGGGGCTGAAAGATGCAATCTTCGTCGTTTGACCCCCTGGATCACGCGTGACTCCTCCCGTTGCTCCGGGGACATAAGATATCATCGTTTTACGCCCCAAATGCCAACAAACTCCTGCAAAACACGGAAAAGTGAAAGAAAACAAGAAAACACAAGAAAACACGAGAAAACGAATAAAAGACGTCGGTAAAATACGGAAAAACACGGAAGAAAACGTGCGTAAATATATGAAATATAAACGCACGTCACCCTACTACAGGTTGGGACTCGAAGTCCCTAGACGACAGTAACCACGAGCAGCAGGTGTCGTCCCTATTTTAGAATCATACTTATATGATTGACCCATTTACTAAAGTGTCGTCAGGATCACTCTAACTGTGTCAGCAATGAATACCGCAGTTTTAGTCACTTCGTCATGACTGTGTCGCTGCATGGCCTACGGTATGGTAAACCATCAACCCCACTAGCCAGCATCGGTCAGTATATAGCAATTTTTGTTATATACACATTGTACTTCCTATAAAGCACCTCGGCCGAGAATTATCACAAAGACCGTACTGAGCCTGTGAAACTAACTTCCCTTTAACAGAAAAGATGAATCCCATTTAGTCATCTACTTACCTCGAATGCTTCAGGTGTTACCCAACCTAAGATCTTTTAGCAGGCCAAGCCTCGAAGCTAGATCATAAATCTAAGTGATACTATCCATTCACAGGTTCGTACTGATGACTTCAGGTCTTACGGACCAATTTTCCTATCACCATCCTAGAGTTATTATTGACAGTTTAGTTAAAGCGTAACCATTTAATAACTCTAAGTTGGTCGTTCAGTGAACTCATTCGCTAATGAGCACATGTGTCTCGTCTCCGACTTCACCAAGTCGAATGACTATGAGATCATCATTACCCTAAGGTAAGACAAAGACACAATGGTCTAACCGGTGTGCCGATATCCTATTATCAACACATCTATGACCATGAACCGTTTAAGACTTAAGTTTCTAATCAGTCACTAACTTCTCATAATCGAGATCTACATCTGGATACGTAATGACCTGGTTATAAGTTTAAGGAAATTATCTAAGTATATTATTCTACGAATACATACTTAGTATAATTAATACCATATAATAATTAGAACGAGATGATTATCTTAGGATAAATGCCTCAAGGGCATACTTCTTCCTACAATACCGGGGGGTTATGGAGTTCCAGGGGGCATGTGACGCCCTCCTTTGTCATGATTTCTGAACCACCTTGAAGGAGGCAGTTGTGGATTGGTAAATGGCTTGCCCAATGGATCCGTCGATTCGTTTGGCGATCTCTCGCAGAAGTTTTGTTACCAATTTCTGGCCAGGCGGAGGCTGAAAAAAGCGTCAGATTATCTGTTCACAGTGGTCCAGAAGGAGGGGAGGCCATCCGTAGCTTCATACAGCGCATCAACAAAGAGCGACTCGGTGTGACGAGCTGCGGTGAAGAGCTCCTCATTACAGCCTTTAAGAAGGGACAGGCGAACCGAAGTATTCACAAGTCGCTGCTTCGAGAACTGCCCGCCAACCTCTGCGACCTCTACACTCAGGCAGACAAGTTTATGTTGTGCAAGGATGCCCTGGGGACAGTGCAGAAGGCCCCAACCATCGTATCTCCACGTGTTGAAGCTAGGCCCAATGAGCGATCGAGGCAAGATGAATGCCCCCAGGCTACGACCAGGACCGCAACAGAGGCCGTGATCCTAACCGCTCCCGAGGGTGTGAACAGGGCGTCCCGAGTGCAAGACCGTCCCAGAGAGAGCGCATGAGGTGGTACATTACACAAGGCTCACCGACCCCCTTATCGAAGTGATGGCGGCTGCCCTGTCTAGCGGACTCCTCAGAGACCCGCCCCCAGAGATGAGGGCAAGAGCCGGCGGGAGGAACATATAGAAATACTGCTGGTACCACCACGACAACAACCATGACATCGATGACTGCTTCACCTTAAAGAGGGATATTGAGCGACTGATCTAGGGCGGGCATCTCTGGAGATTTGTCGACCCCGAAAGGCCCGACCACAGGAGAATAGCAGCTGCGGGACCTGAGCAACGACCCACAACGCAGAGCATATGGCCCACCACAGGCCTGAGGAGACGTTATATGCAGCGGGCCGGCCCAGGGTGGCACATCAACATCGACGAGGACGGCATATGCCCGACAAGTCCTGACGATGGACACCGGTGTAGGGGCAAAGCGGAGGAGAGTGGCTCGTCATCTATCTCCTTCTCTGATAACGACCTGGAGGGGGTCGAGCTACCCCATGAGGACGCCATTGTCATTGAAGCTCTCGTCGGGCCAGCGATTGTAAGCAGGCTCCTGGTTGATATAGACAGATTGTGTGACATCTTGTTTTTGTCCATAATTTTGAAGATGGGGCTGGACCATGCAGAGCTGAAGCTGGGCTTAGGACCGATTGTCGGCTTCACTTGACATTTGGTTCCATCGTAGGGGTAATCATCATGTAGGTCACGTTAGGGGAGAGGCCTAAGGTCGTAACTTGGATGACGCAGTTTGTGGTCGTTGACATCACCTCGGTGTACAACAACATCATAGGGCGACCTTACATGACAGCCTTCGAAGCTGGGTTTGTCGCTGGCATCGGATAGGGGTCGGCGGCTGTAAGGGAGGAGGCCGGCGGGTGGCTTAGCGTAGAGGAGCAAGGGAGGGGGCTGAGTTCCTTGGCGTGGATGAGATGAAGATGGGGGCGGCGGTCCTGGGCATCGGATAGGGGAGATGGGAGAGGGGCCGTGAGTTCGTGCGTAGGCAAGGCTGGGTTGCGTGGAGGAGGGAGGACGGCTACTGTGATGATAGGGGAAGAGATGGCTAGTGCTTAGGTTGCTATAAGTAGCTCTAGCGTTTTTAGTGTGTGTGGTTTTAAAAGGACGGGAAGGCAGCACGTGATGAGAATTTGGGTTTAAACTGTTTTGATCTTTAAAAAAAATTGTAGGGCCGAGTGTTTGCTGATACAGCATGGGTTGTGTACACACACGTGAGGCTAGGATATGTTGGGCAGCTGAGAAAATAAGGTAGGGTTTATTAGGAAAGGGTTTGAAATTTTATTAATATGATTTGATTTGTTATTAATAGGGTTAGTTAGGTAAATTAAAGCTAATTTTATTAAGGAAAGTTTTTGAAAAGAAAATATTAATGGTGAGGAAATTAGGGGTTAATAAAAGCAAATCAGTTATAGGTTTTAATAGGTTTAATTAGGTAGGATTTTCAAAATTATTAGAATTTAAAAAAGTTTGAATTTGAAATTTTAAATTAATTATTAGATGAGATTTATCATAGTAGATTTAAAATAATAATAATAATAGTTAATACGTATAAAGGTTAGTAGCTGATACGGGTACGTGGTATGATCACGCCTAACGACAAAATACATGATACGAAAACACAATAATTACGGCTACGGAAAAGACGTACAACAAGGGAGAATACAAAAAAACGTATCACTAAAACTGTTCGTTACATCCTACCCACCTGAAGGACAATTCCGCCCTCGGAATTCCTAACAATCACTGATCAGGAAACAGATGTGGGTAACGCTCTCTCATCTCATCTTCTCTCTCCCAGGTGGACTCTCCTGGTGAACCATACCGCCACATCACTCTAACAAGATCAGCAGTCTTGTTCCTGAGTGTCTTCTGATGCCTGTCAAGAATCTGTAGTGGCTGCTGGTCATACGTCAGATCTGGGCGGATTGTAATCTTAGAGTAGTCCACAGCGTGAGATGGGTCGCTGATATACCGACAGAGCTAAGACACATGGAAGACATTGTGAACTCCCTACAAAGATGGTGGCAAGGCTAAGCGGTAAGCTACCTCACCAACTCTCTCCAGAACATTGAAGGGTCCGATGTATCTTAAGCTGAGCTTGTCGCGTTTCCCAAAGTGAATCACGCCTCGATTCGGAGAGATCTTCAGAAATACATGGTCTCCTGGTTGAAACTCTAGAGGACGTCGTTTAGTATCTGCCCAATGCTTCTAACGGTACTGAGCGATTCAAAACTTGTCCCTGATATCTCGAACAATGTCCACTGCTTCAACATCATCTAGGGTCCCAATAACTCTCTATCTCCAATGTCATCCCAGCTCAGTGGCGATCGACATTTCCTTTCGTAGAGAGCAGCAAAAGGCTCCATACCAATGCTCGCCTGATAGCTATTGTTGTAGGAGAACTCCACCAAGTGTAGATGATCCTCCACGAACCCTCGAAATATAGCTTGCACATTCTCAGCATATCCTCCAAAATCTGAATGGTCTGCTCTGACTGGCCATCCGTCTGAATGTGATACGCAGTGCTGAACTTCAGACTGGTACCCAGATTGGTCTGCAGACTCTTCCAGAACTGAGACGTGAACCTCGTATCACGATCTGATACAATGCTTACAGGGACCTCATGCAAGCGTACAATCTCCTACACAACATAATTCACATCACTATTGGTACTAGAAGGGAATTATTAAGGGATGAGTTAGGTCATTACCTCCATATACTTCCTTGCTAGTATCTCCGTGGATTGTCCTACTCGAAACAATATAAAGTGCACAGACTTGGTCAATCGATCAACGATGACCCAGATTGCATCATTCTGCCAGGTGCTCCGAGGTAAGCCAGTCACGAAGTCCATCGTGATGTGTTGCCACTTCCACTCTAGAATTGGGAGAGGTTGTAGCAGTCGAGCAGTGCGATAATGCTCAGCCTTCACTTGCTGACACACGAGGCACTTGGCAACGCTCCGTGCCACACTTCTCTTCATCCCGTGCCACCAGAAATTCTGACGAAGATCCTTATACATCTTTGTACCTCCAGGATGGATGGAATAAGGTAAATTGTGAGCCTCATTCATCAACTCCTCTCTGATATCTCCTACAGGTACGCAGATCCTACTGCCATATCTCAAAGATCCATCCTCGTGAATCAGAAAATCTTTCCGGAGTCCTGCTTCAACCTGCTCTCTGATATTCTTCAACTTTGCATCCCCAGCTTGAGCAGTCTTAATCCGATCCACAATCGTCGACTGAATCTGCATGTTCTTCAGTGACGAAGTGACTCCCGGTAGGACAACTTCAACATCCAGCTCTCGCAGATCCTGCTGTAATCTCCACTGAGCTGTAAGAATCATCACCTCAGGCAATCGACTCAAGGCATCCGGTACGACATTCACCTTCCCTGGATGATACTAAAGGTCGATGTCATAGTCCGCCGTAAACTCCAACCATCTGTGATGTCTAATATTCAGCTCCTTCTGAGTGAATATATATTTCAAACTATTATGACCAGTGAAGATTTTCACTTTCTCACTCAGTAAGAAATTTCGCCAGATCTTCAAAGCAAAGACGACAGCGGCTAATTCCAAATCGTTGGTCGGATAATTATTCTCATGGACCTTCAATTGTCACGAAGCATAAGCGACCACATGGTTGTGATGGTGTAGCACGCATCCAAGTCCCTTGCCCGATGTGTCAGAGAAGATCTCGAAGCATCCGCTTCTGTCCGGAATAGCTAATACGGAGCAGTAGTCATTCACTCCTTCAAAGTAGAAAATGCTTGCTCACAAGAATCTGACCAACTGAACTTGACATCATTCCTTGTCAATCTCATCATCGGCTCAGCTATCCTTGAGAAATCCTTGATAAATCTGCAGTAGTACCCGGCCAATCCAAGGAAACTCCTGATGTCAGATGCCGAACGAGGTGTATGCCATTCACTGACCGCTCTGACCCTCTTCGGATCCACAGAGATGCTAGATCATGATACCACATGTCCAAGAAATACAACTCTGTCTAGCTAGAATTTGCATTTGTTGTACTTGGCATATAGTCTATGATGACGAAGCATCTCTAATACCATCCTCAAATGCTCGGCATGCTCCTCCTCGCTCTTCGAGTACACCAGGATATCGTCTATGAAGATCACCACGAACTTATCAAGGAAGTCATAAAAGATAAGGTTCATAAGTTTCATGAACACAGCAGGTGCATTGGTCACACCGAATAGCATGGCAACGAACACATAATGCCTGTACTTAGTCTGAAAAGCTGTCTTGAACACATCTTCCTTTTTGACTCTGACTTGATGGTATCCGCTCAAGAGGTCCAACTTCGAAAATACTCTCGATCCACCAAGTTGATCGAAGATATCATCAATATGGAGAAGCGAATACTTGTTCTTTACTGTGATCTGATTCAGCTCTCGACAGTCAATGTACATCCTTCTCGATCCATCCTTCTTCTTCACTAGCAAGATGGATGCACCCCAGGGAGATACTCTGGGATGAATGAAACCCTTTTGCAACAGCTCGTCTAACTACTTCCTCAGCTCTTCCAACTCTGTAGGAGCTATACGGTACGTCGCCTTTGAAATCAACAATCCAAAAATGTCTTCCGAAAAGACATCTTCGAAATCTCTCACTACTGCTAGTTTCTTCGGTTCAGCTATCTTGGATTCAATAGTCAATCTGTATGGTTGGGCCCGAAACTTGACAGGTCCAAGCGAACGTCCTCTACTGACAAATTTGAACACTGGGTGGTCAGGAATTTCAAATACCACTTTCTTCTGGTGACAGTCGATCGTGGCATAAAAAGCTCATAACCAGTCAATGCCGAGAATAGCATCGAAGTTGAGTTGGTCGTGGACAATGAAATCAGCATATAATTCGTGTCCACTAACCACCAACGGGCATGGTCTACATCCTAAGGCAACCTTCACTACACCATTCCCAGTTGTAATATTCCAACACTTGGGAAGCGTGTAGGTGGGTATCGAATGTTTTACTACAAACTTCCGAGATAGAATGCACATGGAAGCTCCAGAGTCGAACAACGTTAAGGTTGGGTGAGATGAAACTAAGATGACACATAAGGTGATATGCAACTAGGTTAAACATGGATCTAACTAATCAAACATAAATGCATAAATACGGAAAGACTAGTTTAGAGGTTACCTGCAATCACATCATCCTCTGATTTAGCCTCAACGGCTGTCATAGTGAATGCCCAATGCTTAGGCTGGTTGGCCTGCTGAAAGGCTCGATCATGTGATATCAGATGTGGTCCTCACTGTCCAGGTATAGGCACTATCCGCTGAGCGGGTCCATGCGTTCCAACATGTACAGGTCGAGAGCTGCGAGGGGCAGTCCTTTGCAGTATGGGCAGATGATCCACAGAACAAGCACTGATTAAGCATCCTCCTGCAGTCCTTCTTCACATGGCCAAGCTTGCCACAGAAATGGCAGGTCAGTTGAGCTCGGTTGGGGACATGTGTAGCTGTCCTTTTGAACTGGGTGGTCTAAACAGGACAAACACCAGGCCTAGGTGCACTCCTCTGCAACTCCAATGGGCGCTTGCCTGCCTGACGTGCCTTCTTCTGATTCGCAATCTGCTTGTATTTCTTCGCAGCTACTAGGACTTGCTCATGGGTGGTAAAGGTGCTCACAGACAACGCATTATGTATGTCCAGATCTAAGCACTGCAGAAAGCGGTGTGCACAGTCCTCTGCATCTGCCACCAGAGTAGGGGCAAAGCGACTCAGTATGGTAAACTCGGCCTCATACTTGTCGACTGTAATGGTGCCCTGCTCCAGATTGATGAAACGCTGCTGCATCTCTCTCTTTGCAGCCTTCAGGAAGTATTGGGCATCAAACCTGTGACAGAAAGTAGCCCATGGAATCGGCTTGGTCAGCCTAGTCTCTTCAGAATCCCACCAATGACAGGCATTATCTGTCAGATGCTTCTTGGCAAGATCTACCTAATCGTTCGGATTTACTTGGGCAAGATCCAAGTTATCTGCAGTGATGTGAATCTATTCCTCAGTCGCTAATGGGCCCTTCCGTCCGGAGAAGCTCTTCAGATGCATCTCTCGAAACTGCTTGGCTCCAAACTCATAGTGGGTTTGTGGTAGTGCAGCTGGTGCAACCTGACGTCCCTGCTAGACCAGATGGTGTTGAACCTCCAGCATCTCTCTCATAAATCCAAGCATCTGGTGGATGTCATCCTCTCTGCCTCCAGCAGCTCCGGGTCTATGTCGGGTGTTACGTCTCCCTGCCATTCTGAGATAAGAAAACCCCGAGTTAATCTCGTGTACATGATTACTCTAGATGTTTGGCTAATGAAAGAGTTCTCATTGTCCTGAATTTTTACAGTTGCAGGACCTGCATGGGCCACCACTAAAACCTGTAACGCCCTGCTTTCCAAAAGACTCCGGAAGCGAGAGCGTTATGAGGTCCGAATGAACTGGAGCTGTGAAGCTCGAGTTCAATAAGCGTCTGTGATAAAAACAACAAGGTAGGTCCTTGCATGTATTTCAGAATAATAAGAGACATTTATAAAATTAAAGCCACATCCAGAATTAAAACGTCCATACACGAAACAAAACACAAAGGCCACAGCTGGGCCCAAGTAGCAACAAAGGGAAACATACACTAAGCAAAGTACTAAAAGTAACACTAAAGGAAAGTGGCAATGGTGAAGGTCCCTAGTCCTCTGCAGGGAGAGGCTCGGCGTCATGGGCGAACTCCTGGCTCTCTAAGTCAAGTGTCTCGAAAGGATCCTCCTGGTACTCAAGCTCGGGATCTGACATACATCCAAAAACATGAATGTATGTCAGCAAGGGTCTGTAAGAAGAGGTTAGAAAACCCAAGGCAAGGTGTACAAAATAATGTTGAATTAAGAAGCATTAATAACTTTACACGAGCTGTCAACAACAAGTTTAAACGTGCCAGTTCTAAGTGAAGTAAAGCAAAGCATTCCTAACAAGCAGTTCTAAACATTTTAAGAAGTAAAGTAAGGCATTTCTTTTGATTTATTAGCATATCAATTTAACTGAGACAACAACAGTAATTGCAAGTTCCGTGTCAATATTTCATATCTCTCATATGGTTCACGCCTTTAGGTCATGATGAGTGGATCGTTCTTCTCACAGGGGTTTTACTGTGATTGACGCTACCCCACCGTATGCGGGTGGTACTCTTGAAGAGAGGACCCCTTCATACGCCTAGTGGCTGCTCAACCCTAACCCCACCCAGATTTGTGCTAGAACACGAGCCAGCCGAGTCGACTTACACGACATCACGAAGTCACGATTTCGCCTTCGAGGCGCATGATTTCATGTGTCACTCATTTGTTAAACATTACAAAAATGGCCAGACAAGATATGCACTAATTTAACAATGCCAATATTTCTTTTTGTACAATGTTTACATTTTTTACAAGAATGGTGAACAATGTGTACGACAATTAAAAGAAATGTTGAACAGGTGGGTTTTAGTGAAACGCTACAGACGTTGATTTTCTTTGCCAATGTTTAAAACTAAAGCATATCAAATTATATGTCGATTGATCACATTTTTAGTCTGGAATATCATGGTATTAATTTCATGCGTCATTTCACGTGCAGGTTTTGAGTTATGCAGCTTTAAACGAAAATGACTAAGAGCATCCAATTTCGAAAATTCATAATAAATTGTATACTTGCCTGATTTTAGCGTTCTTGGTGTCGTTGGGTTCGTCTCGACGAGTACTATGCTACGGTGAGATCGGTTCGCTGGTATGATTAAACATACAATTATATCAGGTCCTTTTTGATCATAGCAACATTATAAAAACTCAAACGACGTCTAATAGTCTGTTTTTTTATTAGGTTCTCTACATTACGGTATGAGTTGAAGATTAGCGATAGGTTTACTAACCGTTTATGCAGCAAAGGGAAGCGACGACACGGTAAGGGGTAGCGACAGATCTGAACGGCGTCTACAATGTCTATGGAATAAGTTCTCGCCGTAGCAGCGAGGGAAGAAGTGGATAGCATGTCTATGGTTGTTGGGGTCTGTAGTTGCGTTGAGGGGTTGTAGGTGGGCAGATCTGTGTGTAGAGGAGGTGATGATGGCCTGGGCTCTACCGAGTTGTGCGACAGCAAGTAGATGAATCTGCATTGCTGGACGGGAGGAAAGGGAGCTGTGCGTGCTGGAGAGGGCGGCGCGGCCTGTAGTGAAGTCTGGGCATGGGTTACGCGGATGAGGGAGGAGCCGGAGGAAGGGTGAGGGCTGTTCTTCGGGGTGGAAGGACGCGAGGAGTGAGATGGAAGGTGGGGAAGTGAGAGAGAGATCTGGGCGTGGGTGAGAGGCCGACCGAAGCTGGGTTTGTCGCTGGCATCAGATAGGGGTCGGAGGCCGTAAGGGCGGAGGCCGGCGGGTGGCTCACCATGGATAACCAAGGGAGGGAGCTGAGTTCCTTGGCGTGGATGAGATGAAGAGAGGGGCGGTGGTCCTGGGCGTCGGATAGGGGAGATGGGAGAGGGGCCACGAGTTCGTGTGCCGGCGAGGCTGGGTTGCGTGGAGGAGGGAGGACGGCTACTAAGATGATAGGGGGAAAAGAGAGCTAGGGCTTAGGTTGCTATAAGTAGCTCTAGGGTTTTTAGTGTGTGTGGTTTTAAAAGGAGGGGAATGCAGCACGTGATGAGAAGTTTGGGTTCAAACTGTTTTGAGCTTTAAAAAATATTGTAGGCCCAAGTGTTTGCTGATACAGCATGGGTTGTGTACACACACGTGAGGCTAGGATATGTAGGGCAGCCGAGAAAATTGGGTAAGGATTATTTGGACAGGGTTTGAAATTTTATTACTAAGATTTGATTTGTTATTAATGGTGTTGATTAGGAAAATTAAAGCTAACTTTATTTAGGAAATTTTTTGAAAAGAAAACATTAATGGGGAGGAAATTAGGGGTTGATAAAACCAAATCAGTTATAGGTTTTAATATGTTTAATTAAGAAGGCTTTTCAAAATTATTAGAATTTAAAAAAGTTTGAATTTGAAATTTTAAAGTAAATATTAGATGAGATTTATCATAGTAGATTTAAAATAATAATAATAATAATAGTTAATACGTATAAAGGTTAGTAGCTGATACGAGTACGGGGTAAGATCCTGTGTAACGACAAAATACATGATACGAAAACGCAATAATTATAGCTACGGAAAAGACGTACAACAAAGGAGAATACGAAAAAAAACGTATCACTAAAACTGGTCGTTACATCACCGAGAAGCTGAGGGCAAGCCTAATTGACCTCCTCAGAGCGAATGCAGACATCTTCACTTGGTCGTCCTCAGACATGCCTGGAGTCGACCCCGACGTGATCGCCCATGAACAACGTGTCGACCCCGAAGCACGCCCCATCCGGTAGAAGAAGAGAGGGGCAGGAGGCGAGAAGAAGAAGGCAGCGGAGGAGGAGGTGAAGCGACTCTTGGAGACCAAATTTATTAGAGAAGTAATCTACCTCGAGTGGCTCGCCAATGAGGTCATGGTGAAGAAGCCCAGTGGCAAGTGGCGGATGTACGTGGACTTCACTGACCTTAACAAGGCGTGCCCAAAAGATAGCTTCCCACTGCCAGGATCGTCCATCTGGTGGACAACGCCTCTGGTTATGAGTTACTGACTTTCATGGACGCCTTCTCTGGCTATAATCAGATCTGGATTGCACCACACGATGAGGAGAAGACGTCGTTTATCACTGACCGGGAGACGTTCTGCTACACCAATATGCCTTTTGGCTTGAAGAACGCTAAGGCGGCCTATCAGCGGATGGTAGACAAGATCTTTCACCACCAGGTTAGCAGGAACCTGGAGGTCTACATCGATGATATGCTGGTAAAATCCAAGAGGGCCGAGGACCATCTCGTCGACCTTGAGGAGACCTTCCAGAAGGTGCGGTACTATAATCTGCAGCTCAATCTGGCAAAGTGCATCTTTGACATCCAGTCTGGGAAGTTCCTCGGCTTCATGATCACGAAGTGAGGAATCGAGGCTAACCCCGACAAGATATCTGCCATCATCAGCATGAGCGAGCCAAAGACGATCAGAGACCCATAGAAGCTGAATGGCCGTGTCACGGTCACTTTTCAATCTTACGTTTTTTCGTGCATGTACTTTTGTTCGTACGTGTATTTATTTTGACCTCTTCTTGTATCCGAAATGTATGATGTGATATGTCGTTGTGACCCTCTGGAAGAGTAATTATTTGTGGAATTATATGTGAACGTCATTTCATGGGTCGTTCTCCCACAAAACAACTTTGTTTGAAGATCTGTCGTAACGCTTACCTTAATCGTTTGCTCGTTTTATTTTTGGTTCTATTCTCCGTTGCCCTAGCTCGTAACAGTTCATCTTAGTCTTGATCCTCTCGTCGACACGGTCATCCCGGTATTTTTCTTATAATTATCGGACACCGTAAACCCACTTTTTCCACTAATCCCCTTCTAATACACTTAGACTAATTAATTTGATTAATCAACTAACCTAATTAAAACTATAGTCCTAATACGTTTCATATGAAATATTCTCTAGCTAATGACACCCTTTATCACCCTAAGCTATACCCCCTCCCTCTCACAACTTCTCGCTCCAATCACCAAAGTGTACCCCACTTCAAAACCAAATATCAAAACAAATTTCTTATGTTTCAACCTTTTAGCTATTCAACACACTAGGTAAACTCCCTCTCTTCTTCCCTCTCTCCTCACAAAACCCTTAAGTTCACTCCTATTGAAATCTATATAGCATTTATCTCTTCTTAGAATCGAACGCATCTCGGGCTCCTTCTCTTTCACGCAACTCGCGCAGCAGGCTGCTGCAAACCCCACGCCAGCCTCCCTTGCCCATGCCTAGACTCCTCCAGCAATCTCACACTCCTCTGGCCACCTACCCGCTCGACATCTCCTTCCTCCTCCTCCAAAAACACCATACAAACCATCTCCTCTACAAAAAAAACTTCCCAGCTCCTCCTCCCTTCAAACCCCACGCCCGGCCGACGACGACGGTGACCCCCATCGTCGGCCCAACCTCCCCTCGAAGTCCCCCATCCACGGCCAGCCTCCCCCTTGTCAACCCTTCCTCCTTCTCCCTAAAAAAGCACGCAAACACTCAAAACCCTCAAACTATCCTCCCTCGCCAAAAACTCACAGCCATCACGATCTAGAACGCCACTGGCCACCCCACTGCTGTCAGCCGCCCCTCAGGCAACTTCCTAGGCCGTGCAAGTCCTCCCCTGGCTGTAGCTGCCCTCGATGCTTTTCCTTGTGCATGCAAACTTCAGATTTGTGCACTCTAGGATGCGAGTCCGCTGTCAGCCACCTCTCGTGCCTCTCATGCCTCCCCGTACCGATGTCTGCGTCTTCCAGACACCGTAGGGCACTGTGCCGCTATCCATCCCCTTCACATCGCTGTTTGGTGATCGTGCCGCTACCCGGCTGATCGCCATTCGCTGCCATTAGATCGTTGCTCGCTGATCGCTGCCATACCGTTAGATCGTTGTTTGCTGCTATTAATTCAACCCCTGACGTCGCTACCCAACGTCAGTCTAGCTCTCGTGTTGTGTTAATATATATCTAAATAGTATGAACCCACACCCACATGTTACCAAGATAAAAACTGTGATTTCATTGCTTTGGTAACTCACTAATTGAAGATAACGAATACGGGACTGTAGGTTGGGCGATGGTTTGAGCACATAGGGAGTATCTGGACTCATTGATCTGAGACTTGCAGCAAGTCATTTCAGGCAAGTGAAACTTGCACAGTAAATTGTTAGGCCACGTTTTAGACCAATTTGTGTAGTAGTGTAAAAGAGACTAGGCGGTGAAATGATAGTCGCCTAGATGCCCGTACTTGATCTAGTTTGTCAACAAAACTAGATCCGACACCCTACTTGATCTAGTTTGACAACGAAGCTAGATCCGACACCATTGTTACGCTATCATTTCATACCGCATGCCACGTTTAAATTCAAATTAACTGTACACACTTTTAACTTCTTATTTCCATGTTCATGCATCTTGCCATGTCATTTCATGCATCTTTATCATGAAGTGTAGCACACGCTACTTTAAAATGTAAGCTGCGGCGAGTAGGATTTTGACTCCTACATATTGATTGAGGCTAGGAACCTACTTGTCGGGTACAACCCTATGCCAAAAACACTTCCTTGCTCGTGATCCAGAAGATGGACGCCAGTCCATATGCACGTGGAGTGGTAGGGTTAAGCGATCACTTGAGCATAGAAGTGTGCACGTACAGCCACTTCACCCAAAAGGCGTAAACCCTGTGCATGAAGTGATAAATTAGTGTTCATGAATTCGTGAATAGTTATTCGTAGTTTTCTGCTACGACGTGCATGCTTGTTATCATCACGTTCATTTTATTTGTTGCACTCTTTAAATGCCATACCATATCATCATGTTAAAACTGCTAAGTTGCATTTATCTTATAACTGATGTGCTTTACAATTCCTTGCACAAAAATCTCCTTTTCCCACTTTGGAGATTTTTGCTGACATATGCCCTTTTCTCTTTGGGTGTCACATGTCAGGTTTTGAGCCTGAGTTAGTGCCGAGGACGACTAGTTGATGACATCCAGTTCGAGGATACCGGTCCTACCCTTAGTCTCAGCTGGTGACCTTCCCTTAGTTGTTGTTTACTTTTCTAGTAGCTACTGTTAGGTTGTTCGGTGCGTAGCACCATTACTTGTTGTAGTTTCGGCCATGGTTAGGCCTTCTTTTCGGACTCTGTACTTTTCTTTATGACTCTCTGTATGTTTGGAATAAAATCTGTGGATGTTGAATGTTGGGTAATTTTTATTGTCGATCCTTCTTTATTATTGTTGTTGTTTCGTCGTAATGCAAAGAACCTGCTAATAGATTAAATTACCTGACGCTTATCATACTGTAGCTTCACAGCTCTAAGTCTCAGCAGACATCTTCACGTCTAGCCTTCCGTACTTGGAAAGCAGGGCGTGACAGGTTTTAGTGGTGGCACATGCAGGTCCTCTTTGCATCTGTGAAATATCGAAACAACGGTAATAATAAAACATCCATTGAAATATTCAGAACATTCAAGTCATAAATCTGAGTCTGATCTGAACGTTACCTAGTCTTAGCTGGTAGGGAGACTTAGATAGACGTCTAGGTTTGATATTCAGATGCCTATGTCAAGATTTAGTTGTACTCGTCTTAGGTTACCTTAATAGTCTCTCACCCAGCCCTGACCATAGTAGATTTTTAGAGTTTCTCTAGTCGTTCGCCTGGGTTCATCAAATTTCGGGCCCAGCAGAACGTAATCTTGATCCTCTTAAGACCCTTCACTGAGGTCCCTATTATAGTCTATTTCATTAGAAATTCTTATTCCTAAGTTCATCCTAATCTTTAGTTGACCCGGTAATTAGAACCCCTGATTTCTAGCATCTTACTAATCATTACACTTCGGTGTTATCGACCGAAGATTTCCATCATAGCTTTTCATGAATCCTATCCTAGGTGTATTTTGTATCTATCATGCGATCATATTCTTTGCCCTAGTTTCACGTGATCGCTTTATGACGATTATCGTTAATTTTTTTGAATCTTCTCCATCGCAAATCCTGATTCTTCTAAAAGTATTTTCGACATCCCTTACTAAATTCTTCGCTCAGTTTAACTTCTTTGAAAACCCCTTATTATATATTTAAATTTCTTGCTTTTCGGTTAAGTTAAAATTCTTTCTTGGATTTTGAAACCTTCTTGGTCGTAATTTTTAGTTTCTATCTCGTAACCATTTTCTAACCGGTATCTTTCGTATTTCAGTTTTAAAATCTTGTTACCATTTTGATAATTCAATATATCATCCTTTTTCTAAACTACAAAATTTATTTTAACCACTTACTATACATACTTTTAGAATATTTTTCTAAGCTAAATAGAACTTCAATTATATATATATAAGTTCTACGTTCATTGTGCTCATACTTCAAAAATCTTTGTATAAATCTATTTTCTTTTGCAAACCAATTACTACCTCACCCTACTCATTATTTTCTAAGTCTAAAAATTTTTCCGTGTCTTCAAATTTTACAGCCTGTTCGCTATTTCTACATATTTTTATAAGAATAGATATATATGATATCATATTTTACACATGTCCCTCTTCGTCTATTTAATTATTTTGATCAATATTTTTGTCCCACTCAACCAGCTATATTCGTATCCTCGCCTTATCTGAACTCGTTCTTTTCGCCCTTGTTTCGTTACGCTTTTGGTTTCGGTTTTCTTTCTATTATTTAGACATTAGTACTTGTCGTTGTCTGTGTCAACTCTAGTTTAGTAGTGGGCCCTTTGGTTTTTGTGATGTCTTCGTGGTGCATGTATACATGTAGAGTGTGTGGACCTGTATGAGTGTGCTACCCTTAGGATATCAATGATTGTCTCATGTGTTATGTATGTATACTCAGTGTTATTCGTGATATATGTATGAGGTTGTATGAATGATGGTATTTATATATGTGTGGATAGCTATACCACTTTAGGGATGTCTGCATATATTAGATTTAGTGTTGGAATATCTACTAGTGGAGCATGTGGTTTGAAGATACTTGTAAATGCTTGAAATAATATACTAGTAAGTCATGTGCATGTTAAGTGTAATGATAATAGGTGTGCTTATAGTTAAGTGTGTAGGCCTATTATATGATCTATATGTTAGTACGTGTTAGCGTGTGCTCATACGTAGATATGTATGTGTTTAGCCTTGAGTAGATATGTGCTTACTATACGAATATGTGTGATATACGTACGGTAATAGGGTTATAATTTTGTTTGGTATTGCTTGCCTTTATGGGAAGTTGTGCGTGTGCGTGTATACCATGAGGTATACACGATTATCGTATGTCTTAAATATGTATGGATAAGTATATGTATTAGTATACTAGTTATATGTGAATGGCTATAGTGTGAACATGTTATATGTATATGACTATACGATGTATGCATATATGAGATAGTGTATTTTGATTGTATACGTGTGCTGATGTTTGTAATATTATTAAAGTATGTAAAGTGATTACGTTATGTGGATGTTACTTGACTAAATATAAAGTGTGATTGATATTATGGTATGTATGTGGTTACGTTGGTGTATATATATATATATATATATATATATATATATATATATATATATATATATATATATATATATAGGTTGACTAGGATCCATTCGGATGGATCAAACATGCGGATCCATCCAAGTGGAATTTAAATCTAGACAATGTAATTAGAAAATCCGACCGTTGGATGTCATCTAACATGTCTAAACTACCTCCAAACAAAATTTCAACTAATTTGGACATGTTTTGCCCATGCATCAAGTGGTTGCAAAATTAGCCGATTTTATAACTATTCAAAAACATCGATTTTGCAACCACTTGATGCATGGGCAAAACATGTCCAAATTAGTTGAAATTTTGTTTGGAGGTAGTTTAGACATGTTAGATGACATCCAACGGTCGGATTTTCTAATTACATTGTCTAGATTTAAATTCCACTTGGATGGATCCGCATGTTTGATCCATCCGAATGGATCCTAGTCAACCTATATATATATATATATATATATATATATATATATATATATATATATATATATATATATATATATATATGAAAAGTTAGCGAGGTATTTTATTGAACAAGTATACAATGTACAATAATATCACATCTAGGCATGTGGTAATAACAGAGAGAGGATAGGGCACAAGCGCCGTCACTCTCCACTATTAGTCCCCCATCCTAGATGTGGCTATTCAAAACCCAACTTATACATTAACAAAGTGACAAACAAAACTCAACCCATGTCCCTGAAACCCCCGTTTTTAAATATTCTGGCTTCTTCTATAGTAGTCGGCTCCTGATCATGCAAAATAACTCTGAGGTCAGCAGCAATCTCTTCGAAAAGCACGGTCTTGAGTCTCTTTTCCCCATCAAAAATGTGTCCGTTTCTTTCTTTCCAAATGTGCCAAACCATAGCTGCAAGACAGGTTTTGGCAAGTATGTTCCCAGAACTTTTCCCTCCATACTGGCGAAGATAAAACTTCCCAATCTCATGTAACCTTGGGGCAATCTGACTAGTAACCAGGAGCTTAAGCGAAGATCTACGCATAATATAATTAGAGAAGCTACACTCAAAAAATAGATGATCTATGCTCTCCACTTTATTCTCATCACATAATACACAATGGACGGGGGTATTCATCCCCCATCTACCCATCATCTCCCTGGTAAGCAATTTATTTTGGAAAGCACGAAGAAGAGTAATAGACATTTTCGGAGAGTGATGAGTATACAATATTAAACTGTGGTAGGGGAAGGGATTGCCACGCTGTCGGACCCCATTCCATGCCTCCTTGAAGCTGAATCTGTCACTCGGCTCCCAAGCCCAACTATCCGCACCAACACCCAGGCGTAAATGCTGTAACATAGGCCGAATAGGGTCAAGGGCGGAATCAGAAGACCAAGCACCATCCCGCCAATAATCACAGACTTTAAGGTATTCGGCGCCAGGGGGTATTTCGCAGATGTCACAAAGTCTTCCGCAAGTAGCCCATGGGTCTAACCAGAATAAAGTTTGACGGCCATCCTTAACCCTCCTCCTGATGAGCTCATGGGAGATTTGTCTGGTGTTTAATAGCCTTTTCCAAGTACCGAATTGTAGTGCATTCCCTCTAGCCGCATAGAAGCTAGCTCATGTGCCATATCTACTTCCCATATATTTAGCCCAAATACTATCTGAAGTGAGATACCGCCATGTTAGTTTCAATCCTGCCGCATCATTTAAATCTTCAAGGAGTCTGATCCCAACACCGCCCTCTTCTTTTGGTTTGCACATGTCTTCCCAAGCCCAAGCTCTAGAAGACCCCAAAATGAATCGACGGCACATAGCAGAAATGGTTTTCAAAATATTGATGGGGAGATGAAATGCATGCAACCAAAAAGCTACAATCCCATATATCACCGTCCTCACCAATTCAATGCGTCCCGCAATAGAGAGCATAGTAGAGGTCCAACCCATCATTCTCTTCTTGCATTTCTCCACTAGCTTCCCATAATTTGTAGTCCTTGGGTATTTAGAAGAAAGCGGAAGACCAAGGTAGGTTGTTATAGTTGTAGCAATCCTGATCCCCAATATATCAGTCAATACATTCTTATTTTTTGCCCCCTTACTAAACAAACCGGCACTTTTTTCCCAATTAACCTGCAGCCCAGTATAAGAGTAAAATTCCTCCAGCAAATTTTTGATGCCCAAGAAAGAACTTCTATTTGCCCGGCAGAAAACCAGGAGATCATCAGCGAATAGTAGATGGGAAATAGAACCAGTGCGTCTCATGGGAAGGATTGTTCCCATGTTAATAGCTTTAGACATCAGTATAGAAAAGGCTTCCATAGTTAGGACAAATAAATAAGGGGAAAGAGGGTCACCTTGACGAATACCTCTATTTCCATTGAAAAAGCCATAAGGAGCTCCATTAATCATAACTGAGAAGGTTGGGGAAGTTATGCATTCTCTGATCCAGCCGACAAAATTTTCAGGAAATCCAACTAGCCGCAAGAAGTAGAGAATGAACTCTCTATTGACATTGTCAAAAGCTTTCCGCAAGTCTAGTTTCAAGCAGGCTCTTCCGCCCATAGGATTGTTGTAGTCCCTGATTTGCTCGTGGGCAAGAAGGGTACAATCAGTCAAAAGGTGACCTTTCAGGAAGGCAGCTTGGTTATGAACAATAAGTTCATGGATAACCACTTTCATCCTGTTACAAATAACTTTGCTGATGATCTTGTAGAGAACATTGCAACATGCAATAGGCCTATAATCCCCTAAATCCGAGGCATTGTCATTCTTCGGAACCAGGGTAAGAAAAGTGTGATTAACAGCTTTGAGTAGTGAACCAGAAGAGAAATAAGATTTAATGGCTAAAGATACCTCTTTTCCAATAAGCTCCCAATTATGCTGATAGAAATAACCATTGAATCCATCTGGCCCAGGTGACTTGTCTGGCCCAATCTGAAAAACAGCAGATTTGATCTCCTCATCAGAAACCCTCCTGCTCAGCCATACAGAAGCTCTCTCAGTTAATATCCGTCTCGGGACCAGCTTCTGAAAGTAGGACATGTAAAAATTCTGACTATACAACTCTTTAAAGAAAGCAGGCGCTTTCTTCTTCAAATCTTCATGGACTAAGTTGCGGCCCCCCTTACTGTCCACTAGATGATTAAGATTGTTCCTGCTGATCCTAGACTTCATCGCCATGTAAAAGAACTTGGTATTATTGTCTCCCAATGATAGCCAATCCTGACAGCTCTTTTGCCGAATCATCTCTTCTTCAAGCTTCATTGCTTTAATCAGCTCCCTAAGAAAATGATGCTCTTTGAGCTGCATAGCACTGGCCGAATGTAGGCCAGGGTCATTACGGGTCTCCTCTAGCTCCTTCCTGATTTTCTTTACCATGTTTGCCGCATTAAAGTCACCTGCCCAAGCACGGCGAGTAGGCTTCAACCTTTTTAATTTCTGTGTCAACCTAAACATAGGAGTTCCTTTAGCTTGGCCGGCCCAACAAGTCTTAATAGCATTCTTGAAACCTGGACAATGAATCCAGTAGTTAAAAAACTTGAAAGGTTTAGGATCAGACAACACCTGGGAGTGGAGATTTACCACCATAGGAGAGTGGTCACTAGTCAGAGGATCCAAATATTCCGTATAAGTTTCCGACAGCACATTAATCCAAGAAGAATTACAAAAAACTCAATCAAGTTGGGCAGCAATACGGTCCTTTCCAATCCTACTGTTGTGCCAACTTAATTTGTTCCCCGTGCTTTTCAGTTCCTGTAGCGCACACTTACTTATGCAATCACTGAAGTCCTGGACCATAGACCCTTCAAGCTTTCTACCACCAACCTTATCAGTAGTGTAAAGGACACTATTAAAGTCCCCCCCACCATCCACGCCAAATTACCTACCAAAGACATATCCGCCAACAGAAATTTCCACAAGTTTTTCCTCTCCAATATAGTATTGCAACCATATACCCCCGTGATGACACAAGAAAATCCTCCGATATTCACACAAGAGGCAGAGATGTGCTGATCAGAGCGAGATAAAGGAGTTACCTTCCAAATGGATGGATTAAACCCCATAATAATTCGACCTCCAGGAGCCAATTCCGAATTATCCAGAGAGCACCAATCTTTGGGAATCCCAGATTTATTGCAATTAGATGGAGTCTTAAGTTTAGTCTCCAAAAGAATAATAGCTGAGGGCTATATTATATATATATAATATATAAAAGAGGGATGTTATCATGAGAAATTGGATAAGAGTTTTTGGTTAAGACAAGAGAAATTGAATAAGACATGTATTGAGACAAGAGAAATTGAGGGATAAAGTGTTGTGTAATTTGGAGGGAATGGTTGAGGGATGTTTTTGAATTTGCAAAATTTATCATGAGGGATAGTTTTGGAGGGAAATCTTGAATTTTAGGATGCTAACTATGGGGGAAACCAAAACCCCGTGACTTTTCAAATCCCACTGTCAAATACTGCTGCCCTGAGCTGAGAGTTTCTCTTCGTCATCAAAGATCAGGGCAACACCAAAAATCGCAACCCCCAAAGCTTAGGGCAACACCAAAAATCGCAGCTCCTCTAAAATATCCCCCCTCCTTCCCTCCCTCCCTCATCTCCCCCAAAACCTCAGCTCATCTCACCCCCCAAAATGTGCATCAATCATCACGATATCCCTCAACACATTGATCATCTCGACCCCCCACTACACAGTATGGGAGGAGCCATGCCAGATCTGCCACTGGAGGAGGAAGACCCAGGAAGGGAGCAGGTCTTTGTTCATAATGACATATTCAGGAAAAGTTCTTGAGATGGCATATTCAGTTCTTGGAGAAGGGGATCTGATAGCTACTTGACCTCAGCCCTGGCCGATCTGAAGAACATGGTTCATGTCCCTGATCTGAAGAACACTGTCGGCCCAAGGAAGAAGGAACTAAGGACTGTTACCAAGAAGGTGATACTCACTAAACAACTCTGTAAGAATCTGTGTGGTTTCTTGAAGCAGCTTTGCAAATTTTAGGGGAATCGACCACCGCTCAACCCTCAGTGTTCAATATACTCACTAAACAATTCCCATGGATGTAATTACGCTTCAGTGTAGACGATCAGTATTGGATTTGAGGATGGCATACATGAGATCATGTGAAACTATCTCCTCACATTAAATCAATTTTTTACCTCTTCTTTCTTCATTTTACATTCACCAAGTAGTGAAAGGTAAGTAGGTGGTCACAGGACACATTTATTACTAAAGGGTATAAACCTGCGCCTTTTCCTCACTTTAAATCAATTTTTTACCTCTTCTTTCTTCATTTTACATTCACCAAGTAGTGAAAGGTAAGTAGGTGGTCACATGACACATTTATTACTAAAGGGTATAAACCCGCGTCTTTTATTAATGCATGTTAATGACTTCAGCTGAATTTATAAAGTTTAGAGTAGTTAATTAATAAATGTGTAAAATATATGGTAGTTTTAATAAATTAAAATGATGGTAAATGTATTGAAATAAAAGTTTGTTGCATTAGTAGATAGTGGTTACAAGTAATAGGAAGGAGGCACATAGATGGATTTTGACCGTTACACCAAGTGGAGGGGTTGTACATATGTGTGTGTCATAGTAGAGAGTGAATAGTGGTTATGCACAAGTGGTTGATCTTCATGTTGTAGGACACGAGCTATGATTTGGAAGACTTTTTAAAGGGTAAAAATGGAATGAAGATCGGAGACAAAAAGGATCATCCAATCAACACATCAACAAATCAGCATTTTTTATCAATATACACATTTACGTTTATCTTATGAATTCAATCTTTACTATGGTTAGCTATGCCAAATATAGAAGTGCATCTGGTTGAATTGGGTAACTTCTACATAGATTTTAGAGGACTGTGGCCTTGCTATAGGATAACTACCCTGAATGTGTTGCCTATAATTTACTTCCTGTGGATATCCAATTGAATCAAATTGGTAGTTTGATTTGATTCCTATTGAGGTTAAGTTGATTTTGAGGAGCTATCTTAATCTTAATCTGTTTGAAATGGAATTGGAATCGAAGTCTTTTTAGGCCTTTTTAGAATCTAGAGATTATTTACTGGTTGGTTAGGCCTTTTTAGAATTATTATTGGTTGAATATTTGCTGTATTGTAGATGGAATTAAATTGAATTGTATGTGCATTTAAAGGAAAAAAATGATAGCCGACTACTTGGTTTAGTTCATTCATTATAGAATCTGGCATGTTGATACTTTCTTCCTATTTCTAGAAGAATATATTGGTTTGTTCTTCAAGTTGATGTTATTTTTATTCACCAATGAGTGACATGCAATGCATAATTTAGAGTTCAACCAAACGAATGGGATGGTTTGAAGATTTGGAGTGCTTTGTTTTTAAATAAGTAATGTTTTTCAGATCTATAATAGGTAAACCTCATATTCTGAAAAAGTAAAACAAAGAATATTTTGTTTATTTGCAGGCAAACTTTGACTATTAAAACAAAGAGTATTGATTCACAATTTCTCTATTAGTCCTCTTTCAATGTGTCGCGTGATCGTGGAAACATTGACTCTTTGGGTGTGCTTTTTTTATTCTTCAAGTTTCGAGAATGTTGACATGTGGTATGAATGTTGTTGGGGTTTATTTGTGGGCATGATTCTTCGTCTACGGAGACTTCACCTTCAATAATCTCACAGGTAAATTTAACCAAATTTAATCAAAGATTGCTTTTTAACCAAATTTAATATTTTGGGTTGTTGAGCACGCTTGACAAATGGGTGTTTATTTGAGAATTTGGTGGGTTTTTGTTGGAGATTTTAGAGTCGGTTAGCTAAATTTTATCTCTTTGGATGTGCTTTTTTTATTCTTCAAGGTAAGCTTAATTTGAACTCTTCGAGTGCGCTATTTTTATTCTTCAGGTTTCGAGAGTGTTGATGGGTGGTATGCATGATGTTGGGGTTTATTTGTGGGTATTAGATTCTTCTTTTAAGTCAACTTCACCTTTGATAATCTCACATGTAAATCTTTCCCACATTTTGTTTATGCAAAGATTGCTCTTTCACAAATTTCGCATGTAAAATTCAACGAGAGTGGGAAATGATTCAATAAATCCGATGAGCAGAATATAATTTATATCGGTTTAATTTGATATGTTCCCTATGAGTAGGATGTTTATCATTTCTAAATGCAGGATGTTTCTTATGAATATGCATTAACTAATATGTAGGATGACATGATGTTTCTTAAATGTTAACAACCTCATATGCACAAATAGGTTAACAACCTAATGCATATGATTATTATATGTTAACAACCTTTCATCCTGAAATGTTAACATCATGTCATTTGGGTTTAGAAACATCTCTATTATATTTGGGTTATAATGTGTTGCAATCCTGGAAAAAAATGACCCACATTCACAATGACACGAGACAACATGTGAAGGTTATGTAGGATCTCGTCGCGCGAGGATGGAGGATCGAAAGAGAACTTACGTTAGCGTACGTAGCGTCGTAGTCTCTGAACTTTGCCCTCGGATTCGCCACAACGGTCGATACTTCGTCACAGAGGATCGAAGCAGAGTTTCCACCGTCTAAATCTCTATTTAGAAGAAGAACAAAATGGAAGGGAGAAGAGGAAAAGTTTTGCCTTATGCAAACTTATGGCATGAAGGATTAGCCTTAAAAGCCATACCCTTGGGTCCTATTTATATGCCTAAGGGGTAGTTATTGTAGAAAATAACTACATATATGCTTATTAGCTTATATTAGTACCATTGATTATCCTCTTCTTTATGCACTTATCAAGTGCCTTTATGCACTTATAAAGTGACTTTTTCCACTTATCGAGTGGTCCTTTTCACACATGAAAAGGTTCCCTTTGTACATGCTTTCATGCACGCGACATCTGAGGTCCGTATACCCTTATACATCCCCTCATGGGTGTATATGTGTCGTCCATATCCAACATCTCCCACTCACACTTGAGGGGATTGTAAGGAAACATCTTTTCCTTTAGTTCTTCTATTCATCATACCGAGAAATAGACCGTGTGACCGTCATGTGCATAGAGTCCGCTGTTATGCACTTGTTAGAGATACACAACACCCCTCGAGGTGCAAAGTTGAGTAGATCCACGCATGTTTTACCCTAGATTATTTCTTCACATTTCTTATACTTTATATTCAACAATTGAATCCCATCTGGATTACAATTGGCTGGCCAGCTTTGAATCTCTAAAGTCCGAATGTGAATATGAAATTAATCTTCCTCTTCTTGCGATCGTTTCGATCTTGACTTGACTCGCTTTTCTAACATGCCCCGCCAGACCGAATTTACCATAGTTCATAAGCAACATGCTAAGACAGCGATCACCCAGTCAAATCTAAAGGAACCAATTAGAGTCCATAAGGGTAAGAAGTTAAGACCCATGTGGTCTTTGGGTCTCACATAATAGTAAACACAATTACTATTCTAACCCAATGGTCAAATGCATACGTAGTATGAATACATATTACAACATTACTCCTTTCCCAAGGAGCGTATGTCTTAATGATGTTGTAAGGATGATGATCAGACACCACAATGTCTGACTTTGAGTCCCTTTTTACTACTCAGTAATTTCCTGGACCCACATCCCGCATAAGACAGCTAAGATTTCAAAAATCTTCTTAGATCTTTTGTAAGCATCCATATGATGCAGATCTTTCATACGACCATTCTGTTTAAGTCATGACTCTAAATCATCCGTCTGATGATTTTGACTTTAAACAGGTCTCATCTTTATCTTATCCGTCTGATAGAATAAAAGCGGTTGCTCATGTGAGAGAGCCAACCTCAATCTGTCCGACATACTTAGAAAAACATAGCTGAGATTAAAAAAATGTACACAAACATTTTCAAGAAACTCATATGCAATGTCAAAAAAGAACTTATTCTTTTATTGATCTTTCATAGACATGGGAATATACATTGATACAACTCAGCTCTTACGCAATCCTTGAGATGATAAGTGTTTGTAAAACACATCTCTAGGGATCGCCTTCGTAAGCGGATCCGCTATCATCTCATGCGTAGATATGTATCTAATGTCTACCTTCTTGTTCTTAGCATAGTCTTTTGCAAATTTGTAGCGGATATCAATGTGTTTGGTCTTACAATGGAATTTTGGATCTTTGACATAGGCTATAGATGCTTGACTTTCACTGTATATTGGTACAGCTTCTGAGTCACTTGCATCAATTAGCTTGTCTAAGAACTTCCTAAGCCAAACAGCTTCTTGGACTGCAATGCTAAATGCTACAAACTCGGCTTCCATAGTTGAAAGTGCGATGCAGGATTGCTTTTTGCTACTCCAGGATATTGCACCAGATCCGAGTAGAAAAACATTTCCTGAGGTCGATCGTCGCTCATCGAGATCACCCGCCCAATCAGCATCAGTGTAGCCTTCGAGCCTCAAGGCATTTCCTTGATAGCATAAAGCATAGTCTGCAGTCCCTTTAAGATACCGCATTATCCTCTTAACCGCTTTCCAGTGTGCTTGCCCTGGATTGGATTGGTAACGACTTACCATTCCAACGGCAAAACAGATGTCCGGTCTTGTACACATCATAGCGTACATAAGACTACCAACTGCACTGGAATATGGAACTTTTTCCATAATTTCCTTTTCCTTTTGGTTCTTAGGACACATCTTCAGACATAAATTATCGCATTTGCTTATTGGAGTATCAATGGACTTACAGTCCTGCATATTAAAACGTTCTAGAACCTTCTTTATATAAGTCTCTTGTGAAAGAGAAAGAAGTTTCTTCAAACGATTCCTTGAAATCTTAACTCCAAGGATATATGCGGCTTCTTCCATATCTTTCATCTCAAATACTGATGAAAGCCAAGCCTTGATATCCATCACAAAGCCCTTGTCATTTCCGGCTAGTAGAATGTCATCTACATATAGAGGCATAATAACATACTTGCTTCTGATCCTCTTGATATATACACAGTTATCTTCATCAAGCATGGTAAAACCATTTGATAAGACAACTTCTTGAAATCTTATATACCATTGCCTTGAGGATTGTTTAAGACCATATATGGACTTACGAAGTTTACAAACCTTATGTTCGTTTCCTTCTTTTACAAACCCTGTTTGTTGTTCCATATAGATCTCCTCGTCCAATTCTCCATTGAGAAAGGCAGTCTTTATATCCATTTGATGTAATTCGAGGTCTAAGCTGGCTACCATAGCCAGAATCAATCGAATCGAGGTAAAACGTACAACAGGTGAGAATGTCTCTTCGTAGTCTATCCCTTCCTGTTGCGTAAAACCTTTTACGACAAGGCGAGCTTTATATCTGTCTATAGAGCCATCAGCCTTATGCTTGATCTTGAGAACCCATTTGTTCCCAATAGCTCTATGTCCTCTGGGTAAGTCAACTAAGTCCCAGACTTGGTTAACTTTCATGAATTCTAACTCCTCTTGCATCGCTTCCATCCATTTGTCTTTAGCAGGGCAAGATACGGCCTGTTTGAAAGTAGCAGGCTCGTCATCTTCTTGTAGTAAAGTCATAAAGGTTTGCGGAAATTCATCCTCAAATCTTAGAGGAGCCAACCTTGTACGACTAATACGTCGTATTTGAGATTCTTCAAGTCCTTGTTGACTCGAATTTAGATCAATTCTAATATCACTCCCACTTGGAATGTCGTTAGAAATGCTCCCACTTGGATCATTATTCCCGTATGGAATGGGATTTGAATCATTCGTATCATCCATTGGTGAAGGTTGAAACGTATTTTCGTCTTCACTAAGAATTCTCCCACTCGAATGAGGTAATCCTTCTTGATCATAAATCTCAAATAGAGATAAGACCTGACTTATCTCGCCCTGTCTTGGAAACTTGTTTTCCAAGAAAGTGACATCCCTCGACTCAAATTCAATTAGTCCTCCATTGTCTTCCTGACCAATGAAAACATAACCTTTGGAGTTTTCTGCGTATCATATAAAGATACATTTCCTCCCCCTTGGCCCAAGTTTGCCATACTTATGGGAGGAAATATGTGCGTAGGATGCACACCCCCAAGGTTTTAATATGCTTAAGTCAGGGGACCTTTGGTTCCACAACTCATAAGGAGTGGAGCTAACTGATTTAGAGAGTACGCGGTTTAAAATGAAAGCGGCCGTCAATAATGCATCACCCCAAAAGGTGATAGGTAAGTTGGCTTGCGCCATCATTGAACGGACCATTTCCATTAAAGTCATATTACTCCTTTCTGCAACACCATTTTGTTGCGGAGTATAAGGCATAGTTACCTGATGAACTATGCCTTTTTCATCACAAAGTTCCTTAAACCTTATTGATTGGTATTCACCGTCTCTATCGGTTCGCAAAACCTTAATCTTGCGATCTAATTGATTTTTCACCAAACTCATATAGTTTTTAAAGCAGATTAATGCTTCACTTTTGTGGGATATCAAATAGATATGACCGAATCGGGTGAAGTCATCAATAAAAGTGATGAAATAGGACTTCCCGCATCTTGTCTTGACATTCATCGGACCACATATGTCCAAATGGATGAGCTGTAATGGAACCTCGGCCCTTGTGCCGATTCCAAACGGCTTGCGACAAGATTTCCCTACAAGGCAATATTCACAAGTCGACATTTCGACCTTTGAAACATTGGATAGAAGGCCACGTTTGGCAAGTCTATCCATTCGTGTTGGTCCAATGTGACCAAGCCTTGCATGCCAACAAATTACATCTAACTCATAATTTGATGAATTTGCAACAAGGAAATTTTCATTATAAAATGATGAATCATACATTGTATTTAATACAACAAATCCTTTGAAAACATACCCTAAACCAATTAAAGAATTATTACAAGACAAGTCCACTTTACAACTATGAAAGAACCAACTATAACCAAGACCCATCAAAACGACCACAGATATAATATTTCTTTGAATATCCGGAGCGAAGAGAACATCATGAAGTAGGATAGTGCGGCCGTTGTCCAAGACGAGCTTGCAAGTCCCAACGCCTTTCACTTCAACACGTGTGTTGTTTCCTACATATATCCACTTTGTTCCTTAGGGTATCCGATGATACTCCACGAAGGACCGTCTGTCCCTTGCTATGTGGTCGGTGGCACCTGAATCAATTATCCAAAACGGATTAGATTCTACAAAAAATACTGAACTAAAAACACATATGTAACTAGTATTGTTACAAGTTACTTTGTCACCTCCATCCGTACATGAACGGGCATAGTGACCCAACTTAGTGCACTTGAAGCACTTGATCCTCTTCAAGTCTTTCTTCTTGTGCCATTTATTGTGCCCACCCTTATGGTTGGATTTCTTGGTAGACTCTGGTTGCTTATTACGTTCATTAGTAAACTTCGAACGATTTTTCCGTTTCTTTCCCCCGTGTGAGGAACTAGCAACCATGTGCACTTCTGCACTTGGCTTGACAGCCACAAGCCGCTCTTCCTCTAACTCGAGGTGCTTAGAAACATCGCTGAAGTTCTTGATGTTCTCATCATGAGTGAGATGCATCTTCATTTGGTCCCACCCATTTGGTAGGGAACATATGACTGCTTGGATTTTTTGCTCATCAGTGAGCACATGACCTGCATCCTTTAACTCTGAGATGAGATTTGCCATATGTCGCAGATGCGTCCCCATGGAATGATCGGGACGTTTCTTGTACGAATCGAATCTTATAGTTAAAGAACGAAGTTTGGACACCGAGGTGCCACCAAACTTCTCCTCTAGCTTGGACCATATGTCCATAGCTAGGTCATACTCTCGGAAGATGCGCATTATGTCATCGGCCATACAGGACAACAACGTAATGCGAGCAATCTTGTTCTTCCGAGACCAAGCATCGAAAGCTTCCTTGTCTCTTCTGTATTGGGTCGTAATGCCAAACTCTGGTTCAATCATTATGTTCTTCAGAGTTTCGAGCACATCTTGCTCCTCTAGAACATATTGTATCTTTATGGACCATAGCTTGTAATTATCGCCGTTGAGTTTTTCACCTTTGTTTAAGTCAGCGACGATGTTCTTAGCAGCGGAAGACATTTCAATTTTAAAATGCTGCAAAAGACACAAAACAAGTTTGATCAAAAACATTGCATAAAGTTTTTTTTTGACAAGTTACTTTCGAAAAATATTGAAGATGTTGGTCTAGAATCGGAAAGGTCTCTACGATTCCAATCACCATCTAGAACAACTTTCAATATTTCCCCATCACTTTATCAAACAATAGTACTCTTATAGTACTTGCAGCGGAAAAGCGTTTTTGAAAACGTATTTTTGAAAAAACGTATTTTGCACACGTATTTTGCAGTGGGAGGTATTGGTCTTCCCCTGCCATTGCCAGAGTCGAGCCATACCGTGCCAAGGCCGGATTCTCCTAACATGGGGTTTTACCGTATGCAACTGCCGCCGGTCCCGTATGGACCGGCCATGCAGACCCCCTCCCATCACCTTGGTCGAGGTCGGGGCTCGGCGGTAATGGCTTGACCAAGGGCCGGGCCTCCTTGGCGTGGCCCTGGCCGAGGCTAGCCAGGGTTGGCCAGGGGGCACTGGCCCCTCGGCCAGGGCCTCTGCCCTGGCCGGCCAGGGGCCAGGGCCTCTGCCCTGGCCGAGGCCGGCCAGGGCCGACTAGAGGGTCCCTGGTCCTCGGTCAGGGCCTCTGCCCTGGCCGGCCAGGGGCCCTGGCCCCCGGCCAGGGCCTCTCCCCTAGCCGAGGCCGGCCAGGGCCGGCCAGGCCCTGGCCTGAGGCCGGCAAGGGCCACTTGGCCCTGGCCGTGGCAAGGGCCCCTTGGCCCTTGTCGGCCAGCCATGGCCTCTTGGCCATGGCCGGCCTCCCCTCTTGAGGGGTTCGGTTGCACACCCACACCCGAAGGGGTGGTGGCTTTGGCGGTTATTGGCCGTAGCCAACCCCCTCCACATGGGGAGGGGGTGCATAGCCTCTATGGCCCATATGGCCAAGGCGATCATGCACCAAAGAGGTCATCTTCTCCGTTGAGAATAACTACCATCTTCTCCGATGAGACACCCGTTCATCGAGAAAGTAGTTATACTTCAATGGCCGTGTGCCAAAAAAAATAACATACCTTCACGATCGCAAACTTCACGCTCCACATGAAGAGAGTTCACATTCTATATTGAATGGAGACTCAGCATCCATGAAGAGTGCGAGTTTGGCGAGATGAACGGTCAGTTCTTCCCGTCACGGAGAGTTCCTGCCATATCCGTAATGACAGAAGACCCTAACGTGAAAAGAACAACTGCTGCGATTCTCTCCATCACGATGTGTTCCTACCATATCCATAATGGTAGGAAACTCATTTGTGAAAAAGACAACGCCTCGTTCATCGATGAGACCGGAGCAAACCCGTATGGCTCCGATACCAATGTAGGATCTCGTCGCGCGAGGATGGAGGATCGAAAGAGAACTTACGTTAGCATACGCAGCACCGTAATCTCTGAACTTTGCCCTCGAATTTGCCACAACGGGCGATACTTCGTCACAGAGGATGGAAGCAGAGTTTCCCCCGTCTAAATCTCTATTTAGAAGAAGAACAAAATGGAAGGGAGAAGAGGAAAAGTTTTGCCTTATGCAAACTTATGGCATGAAGGATTAGCCTTAAAAGCCATACCCTTGGGTCCTATTTATAGGCCTAAGGGGTAGTTATTGTAGGAAATAACTACATATATGCTTATTAGCTTATATTAGCACCATTGCTTATCCTCTTCTTTATGCACTTATCAAGTGCCTTTATGCACTTATAAAGTGACTTTTTCCCATTATCGAGTGGTCCTTTTCACACATGAAAAGGTTCCCTTCGCACATGCTTTCATGCACGCGACATCTGAGGTCCGTATACCCTCATACATCCCCTCATGGGTGTATATGTGTCGTCCATATCCAACAGGTTATATGTATTTTTCAAGTGCACTTGGTTATACAGCTACCAAGAGATTTGATAACAAGAAAAACATCCTCATATTGGATGGGCACTCCATTTGCATGAGGCTTCTTCCATGTTATAAAAATACACCACACGTTTTCCACATAATTTGGTTAATCATGGCAAGTTAATAAGGACAATGGTTAAGTAACCTATATGTAAACATGGAATCGATGAAGATTGAACATGTTAATGCAGAATTTGAGTTTAAAGTAATGTGATAAAATGGAAACACCATTATTCTACGCATGCCAGAAGCTTCTATTTAGATTTTTATTTCTCGATTTCTTGACATGACTATTGTCTCAGGATATTTCCCATGTTTCTTACTGTGCATTATGCTTATATGATTGGAACATTGTTGATGCATCTTTCATATGTAAATGCTCTTATTTAAAGGCAAAGTGTGTTAATGCAGGTATAAAATCATTCAAGATTGGACCTTCTTTGACATTTTCCTAGTAAACAAGACATGAGACTTGTTGGGAAACTGTCGGCTTCAGTTTTCTTAAGGTGATTATTCCTTGATGATCGGTCTTTATGATGCGTCCTTTATTCCATATACCAACTCAACATTTGATTGTAATGGAACTTAGTCAAGTCATAAAGAGAACATGAATATGTCAGCTTAAATATTAATGGTGCATTTGTGGGTCATTTGTTTTGGTTGTTTAATGGGTATAGTGGGTCTAATGTCAGGAATTTGATACTTCTTTGGGACAAAAATTTGATACTAATGCATATGATTCTTATATGTTAACAACATGTCATCCTGAAATGCTTTTTATATGAGGTTTCGTATATGTTAACACTGGGGTTCTAAACCCAAATGTTAACATCCTGCCATTCTTATATGTTAACCCCAGTGTTAATAACCCAAATGTTTTTTCAGTTCTATGTCATTCTTAAATGTTTTTATGCCATTGTGATATTAGCTTCCAGGTGTTCAACATTGTGATATTAGCTTGCAGATATTCAACATTGTTTGATACCTTATTAAAGTTGAAAATTATTTGATACCCTGTTGAACACTGTCCAAAGAGGTGGACATCAATCCAACTTGAGTTTGAGAAAGAAAATATGATGTCAAGAAAAATAGTCCGACATTGGGAGTAATAGAGACAGTGAAGAATATAAAATTGAAAGATGGGTATCTATCTGGTAGCTTATACTTTTGGGTTAGGCTTTTTATGACCACCAATTTATCTCATTGTGGCCCATTATCCTTTTCTAACAATTCCTAAAAGAATTTTTGTTGTATATTCATATTAGAGTTTTACCGAAAGAAGCAATGCTTGAGGTTAATATGCAACAAAATCTGGGAGTAGGAATGCCATGTTGTAACATCGGCAGTATATTAAACAACAATGTTTCCAGTTGTAGAGATTGCAACTCTGAAACTTTTAGGACATAAGCACTCACATGTTTCACTTCCAAATGATCACGTAAATTGAATTTTTTTTATTACTTCTGCATCATTCTTAATGACATTCTAATTATTCTATTGTAGTATGAAATTTAAATTATTTAGTTTGCATATAACTTCATAAGCACTCACATGTTTCACTTCCAAATGAAACTCTGAAACTTTTAGGACATAAGCACTCACATGTTTCACTTCCAAATGATCACGTAAATTGAATTTTTTTATTACTTCTGCATCATTCTTAATGACATTCTAATTATTCTATTGTAGTATGAAATTTAAATTATTTAGTTTGCATATAACTTCATAACTTTTCTCGAACGAAATTTTGCAAGAACCTTCCACAAGGATGATGAGTATACCACATTAAAGTTGAAAAGCAATGTATCAAACAGATAAGTGCATATCAAATAATATCTTATATTTGATGTTAATCTGGAAGGTTGATGTTAATTACTACCCTAACCTTTCAAAATTGGCAATGGTATCATTTGTTCTTTTGTCGTTTCAAATGGTCATTCACTTCCAAAATTTTTCCAAAATGTTTGTTCGATTTCCATAAGGGTTAGAAGGAAGTTATCATCCATCCCCTCCTTTAATTCATAGCAGGGGTTTCTTTTTGCAATAGAGCTAATGTTTTATCAGGACAGACCCTCCTTTTTTTAAATTCCTGCAAATAAATAAACTTTTAAAATCAACTTTGACTTGAATGAATAGTAAATGGAAGCCAGAGATTGAGGTTTAGATTTAGATTCTAAGAGTTTGACTTCTATGTTTATTCTTAAATTGATGTGTAGGAACTGATCACTCCATATTTTACACCTTTGTTCTGCATGTTTGCATGCCATTCAGATCGCCCATATCGTGTTTTTCACGATTATTCGACAATATTGCGATGCTTTTCACGATTTCTTGTTTTTGTTGAATTTCAGGATATTTGGAGCGATTTGGAGTGATTCTGAGATGCACCCACTCCGGAGTGTCACCCGTGACTCTTTTGAGGGGAATTCTGCGGTTGGAGATTAGTGGAAGAAGAAAGAACGTCGTAGGAGCGACGAGGAAGCAAAAATACGAAGATTGGGCATTTTCAGCATGTCACTCGGCCGAGTGAAGGAGTCACTCGGCCGACCATCGACAGCCCGCTCGGCTGGCCAGTTCGGACACGCGACAGAATGAGTATCAGCGTGCACTCAACCGACCATCGCCAGCCCACTCGGCCGAACCACGGAGACACCAATCAACCGAGTGGCATCAAGACGACGGCAAGAAAAATCCCAGACTTACTGTAATCCGTCTGTACAGTCCCGAGTTCCGACTCGGCCGAGTGAAGAAGTCCCCTCGGCCGAAGCAAAGAAAGTCACTCGGCCGAGTGACTCCCGAGGAGCCGACCCCCAAAAGTCCGAAGTTACTGGAATCCGTCAGGGTTTGTCACTCGGCCGAGTGAGCCGCGCTGCCTGTAGCGTAAATTGCGATTTTCAGGCTGCGCAGGGGCAACTTTGTCACAGTTTTTGGGCGATTTTGGGGGTATTTAACCCCAGTTTTTAACCTAGTTTAGGGAGCTTTTCAGAACTTTTTGCAGCTCTTTTTAGATTACTTTTTAGGAGATTAGATTGAGCTTTTTGGAGGGAGATAAAAGTGTTATTTTGTTGGATGCTATTGAATCTTCATTGGTTTGTCTCTCTTTCTATCAAAAACCCCATTTTTATTGATATATTGAATATTGCAATGAATTCTATTGTTTTTATTATTGAATTTTTAATGATTTGCATAATGAATAGTGAGTAGTTTTATCGTCTTAGGGTGAAGGGATGAACCCTACGAACCCTATTTCTAATTTGTGATGAATTGGTGAAGTTATTGCTAGAATTGATTAGAGTTAGTTTGGGATTGATTTAATACGAATAGCTAGGGATTCACACCGATTGGGATTTGCAAGAGATTGGATCCCAACTCGATAGGAAGCCCTAGAAATTCGAATTGGGTTACAACCGAATTTCTCTGGAATCGGTTTGCATGAGATTGGACCGAAACTAGGGTTTTCGATTGCAATTCTATACCAATACCCGTTTGCAAGAGATTGGACGGGTAGGAACTATCCCAACCTAGGTCGTAGCTCGAGTTTGCACGAGAGTAGGCTCGAGATACGATTGAACGATGATGTTGTTCTTCACGCTAGCTTTCTTAGGTTGGGGTTTGCAAGAGATTGGACCCTACCCTAGGTTTGCTATAGACCGGCAATAGCGCGAGAGCGTGAGCTTAGTTCTACATTTAGTTGCAACTAGTTCACCTGAATTGCAAGTCTAGCAATTGTGAAACCTACGAATCACAATGACGAGATACAGTTTGTAGCAGGGATTCCCTACCCCTAGTCGTCTTTATTAATTTGATATTTTCTTTATACGATTGAACGACTGTGACCGCTTTATTGCGAATATTTCTCGACTGTTCTTATAGCCAGGTGAATTGAAGAAGACACCATCATTTGCCCTCCTCGTGTTCGATACCCGCTCGCCGCTACGCCGTGCGCTTGCTGTAAGACTAGCGAGTCGTTTGTCCCGGTTGCGTATGCATACCGGGGCGCGATCAAGTTTTTGGCGCCGTTGTCGGGGTGCCGATAGTGTTTAATTATACCTACCTAGCTATTTTTCTTTTTGTTTTATTATATCTATTTTTATTTTACCCTTCCTTTGTACTAACTATTTCTTTGAAACTCTGGTTTCCCTTGCATGTACACGAGATCCAGGCGAACCCCAAAGAAATACTATACGATCCGGAGATCGAACGTACATTGAGGAGGATCAGAGCGGAGAGGAGTCTCGATATGGAAGGGAATTTTATGACCAATCCTGAGACACCCGAAGAATTGACGGCACGAATGGCGAGGATCATTTCCATTAGAGATAGGCTTCGGCCTAAGACTTCCTCCACGACCTCATCCATAGCTATGCCCGAGTTGGCGGCCGACAAAAATTTCGAATTGAAGACTGGATTGGTAGTTCTGATGCAGCAAGACCCTTTTCATGGGAATTCCCATGAGAACCCTCATTACCACATCCAGCTCTTTTTATCAAAATGTGCCACCTTCTAAATGTCGGGCGTCTCCATAGATGCTATCAGACTGCGCCTCTTTCCCTTCACACTCAAGGACAAAGCCTTATATTGGTTGAGGACGCAAGCTGAAGGAATCTTCACCACTTGGGATGAATTGACGAGTGCCTTCGTCGACAAATTTTACCCGCCCTCCAAGACGGTGAAGATAAGAAGTGCTCTCATGTCCTTCAAGCAAGGACCGCAGGAGACTCTCTATAACGCATGGGAGTGCTTCAAGGACTTGTAACATCAATGGCCCCATTACAGCATAGAGGATTGGGAGCTTGTCCACAGTTTCTACAATGGACTCCAACCGGTCACAAAACAGATTATTGATGCTACCGCCAACGGAGCCATTTTGTCAAAGACCCCCGATGAAGCTACGGCCTTGCTTGAGGAGATGGCCTCCAACAACCAACAGTGGGGCAACGAGCGAGGACATTCTTCGTCCTCCTTGAAGCCCACGAGTATTTATGAGGCCAAGGCCGTGGCGGAGCTTGCTAGCAAATTTGACTCTCTCCATAAGGAGGTGGAGAGATTGAAAAAATACATTACCGAGCCGCAAGGAGCCCCTACTACATCCGCACCGACAAACCATATGAGTAATTGGCAAGACCAATCCCAAGCCATGTATGTAGGAGGAGAGCATGGAGAAGGAGCTTTGGAGCAAATTCAGTATGTTGTGGGGAATTCCGGATATTGGGCCAACCCGGCCGCTAGAAACCATCCGGGTTTTTCCTATGCTAATAATGATGGTGCCTTGAACCTCAAGGTGTTAAAGAGGCCCGGGGCCCGTCAGGCCCGGCGGCCCGGCCCGGGCCCGGGTTCCTAAACCCGGGCCGGGCTGGGCTGGGGTACCCAGCCCATGGGCCGGGCCGGGCCGGCCCGGCCCGGGGTTTTTTTAAAAATTGCCTCAAAGAGGCTATAAAACCTGGTGGGGGAGCCGGGCCGGCCCGGCCCGGCCCGGCTGGGCCCGGGCCACCGGGCCGGGCTGGGCCGGGTTTCTCCCCGGCCGGGCCGGGCCGGCCCGGCCCGGATTTTTGATGGGCCCGGCCGGGCCCGGGCCGGGCCGGCCCGACCGGGCCAATTTGACACCATGACTTGAACCCCTGCCTCAATAACCTCCTCAAGCTCGGGCACCACCACCACAACCGAATTATCAACCAAGGGGGCCACCGCAACAAAACTTCCCACCTAGGCAACAAGTGGGACCTTATAGGCCACCCGGGTATAATCAAGGTTGGAAAAATCCCAACCCTCCGTAAGCTCAACCACGTTTGGATTTTGAAACTAAGGTGGAGGAGTTTATGGTGGAGCAGAGAAAGATTAACGCCATGTTGAAGGCGGGACAAGATTCTCTCACCACCGTCGTCGCTCAAATTGGGGAGCAACTTGCGTTGCTCAATAGAAACAACCAACAATTGACGGCTCAACCCGAGCCAAATCCACAGAGCAACACCGACCATATCATTGCGGTGGTTGCAGTTACAACAAGAGGTGGGAAGGATACCACTCCCCCCATGACTCAAGTCAAGGAACCTGTGGTAGAGATTCTAGAAGAGAGCAAGCCGGTAATTGGGGTGGAAAAAGAGAAGGAGCCGCAAGAAGGAGCAAAATCTAAAGTGGAGGAGCCTATTGATGAGCGCCGATTCATGCCACCGGTGCCTTTCCCTCAATGGCTAGCTAGAGCCAAGATCAAGAAGAGGCTAGCCAAGTTCCTCGAATACTTGAGAGGGGTGAGCCTTAATATCCCTTTTCTTGATTCCATAGTGGAAATCCCATCCTACGCGAAGTTCTTAAAGGACTTGATTACGGGAAGAAAAAGGAAAGAAAAGATCATGCTAGCGGAACAAGGAACTTGGTTCACTAGGAAGGAAACGGAGCCCGCCAAATTTAAAGATCCCGGGAGTTTCCGGATTCCTTGCACTCTAGGAGGCATCCCCTTACAAAATGCATTGGTTGATTTGGGCGCTAGTGTGAGCCTCATGCCTCTCACCATGTTCCGGAAGTTGAACACCGGCATGGATTTAAAGCCAATCGACATGAGGATTCAACTCACGGACGGTCGGATTACAAGGCCGGTTGGGATCACGGAGAACATCACACTCCAAGTTCCGGGAGGCATATGCTTTCCTGGTGATTTTGTGATCATGGATATCAAGGATTAGGGTGACACATCGCTCATACTTGGACGCCCATTCCTCGCCACCGCCGGTGTAATCGTCGATGTGCGGGAAGGGACTCTTACCTTGAATGTCGGCAACATTGAAGTAGAGCTCGATATACCAAAGGCTATGAAGCACATGTCGTATCATGAAGAGCTAGATTATGTGGACCTCCTTGACGAGGTTATAGAAGAGGCTATCCCCTACTCCATCGGTGCACTCCATGATGACGGCTTCGAAGAAGGCCAAGATTTGGTCGAAGAAGAGAAGATGGAGGACTCTCCCAATAGCTCCACGGCGAATGATGATGGTGACGCTGATGTCGCGAGAATACGGGAGCTTTGCAAGCTCTCGACATTGAAGAGTCCAAAGAAAGCTCCACCGATTCGAAGATCGGTGTCACCGGTAAAGTCAAAGACCGGAACAAGCTCAAGCTTGGGGGAGCCATCCCCCAACATTGCCCAAGATGAAGGGGAACTGAGGAAGGCCACACACCACCACGATCCAAATCCGAGCGGTCTTCCCGGCAAGTTCGACGGGTGCATCTCATATGCACCCAACATCCCGCGCTAAATTGAATATCCAAAGGGGTCGAGCTTAAGACCTTAAACGAGCGCTTGTCGGGAAGCAACCCGACGGTTTTTGCATTATTTTTATTTTTATTTGATTTTCATTTTTGGTTTAGACTTTTGTTAGTTTTTAGAGTCTTTTTGCCCATAAAAATCGTGACAACGGGTCTTAATTTCTATGACAGGAGAGGAGAAAAGGAGATCTCTCATATGGAGGAATATAGAGGTAAGGAAGAGCGCTCCAGGAATGCGCTCAGGCCTTGGGAGGAGGAAGAAACCAACCGGATGAAGAAAAACAGAGAGTAGAGCGAAAACGGAGCCCCGAAGCAGAAAACAGCACGTCACTCAGCCGAGTATCATATGCGACTCGGCCGAGCAAAGGACCCCACTTGGCCGAGTGGGGTACCAACCAGGGAAGTCTGCGGAACCAATTCTCTGTCTTTTTTGTGCATTTCAGTATTAACTGCCACTCGACCGAGTACGTTTAGTCACTCGACCGAGGTAAACGGATACCCTCCTAACCTAAAAATTGCCGAGTGGCACTGCCACTCGGCCGAACGGAGTTTCTCCCTTCGGCCAAGTGAAGCAAAGCTGCTCGACCGAGTCGTAAGTGGGGGGAGAAATTTTAAAAACTTTTTCTCTTACGCCACTCGACCGAGTGACATTATCACTCGGCCGAGTCGTAAATTCACCTATATATACGCGGCGGGCTCGACACGATTTTCGAAACGCCTAATTCCCAAATTTTCGCCCGAGCTTCACCTGTTCATCTCCCCTTGCCCGCGACCGCTGCACCCTTGCCCGATTGAAGTCTGCCGCCGGCCAACCCAGTCCCACACCGCCGGCGAGCACCTCCCGCCGACGCCCCGACCTCCGGCGAGTACCCTCGCCGCCGGCCGACCGCCTGCAACCCCAATTTTGCCCCTTAGCTCCATTTTCTCCCATTTTTGACGATCCGTACGCACATTGAGCCCCTAACCCAAATTAACTTCTTTATCTATCTATTATACCACATCTCCCCTATGTATTTCGAATATTATCCGCTGATATCATTGTTTGATGTTCAGGCAATCTTGTGGGAGCTTCGGGGAGCTTCAGGACAAATTTTTAGCTTTGCGGAGGTGGCACTCTTCGCACGCACTTGCTGATTTTCTATCGCGGTGTGTTCAGGTACAATCGTTCCTTTTATTGAGCACGCCGCATTATATTTTTGTTGGGTGAGCACTCGCGGCACACATGCCACCCCGCACTAGGCCACGCACGCGGGGAGCCTCTTCCAAGCGGAAGAGGACCGACGATGTCGGTCCCTCTCACGCTAGGGAGGACTCCCCTCCACCTAGCCCGCCATAGCCATCACCCCCCCCCCCCCCACACAGCCGCTTCCCGCCGATCCCATCCACGCACAGCCTATCCCCGTCGATCCTGTCCCACCACCGGCTCCCTCTGTCGGGCCGCTGGGGATCACGTTCAGAAACGACGCACAGCACATCCGATTTGAGCGTGTCACCCAGAGCTCGATAGTGCCCTCTAGGTTCACACATTTAGCAGACCTTGATCGCCTAGGGGTCCTAGAGGGGCTACTCACGTTGTACGACAATGTGGGGTGGCGTGATTTTCTTGATGTGTCGGTGGATACCTATATCCGCCCGACACTAGAGGTCCTGAGCTCGATTGACCGGACCGCTGGGGGATGCACATTTAGCCTGATGGATCGAGAGTGCGAGGTCACTCTCGACATGCTTCGTGCGTTCTTCCAGTGGCCTGCTGTCCATGTCCCCGACCGTGCCTATGCACCCATGCACATCCCACCACCGTCGTTCGATGCTTCCACGTTCTGGACACGGATCACGGGTTCACCACTTGGCTTTGACCCTAGTAGGGCCAAGGCCTCAGCCATCTTGCACCACTGCCTCCGCATAGCACAGCGCCTCATGGCGACCACCTTTCTAGCGAGGTACGAGCCTGGGACGATGTCTACGCCTGAGCTTTACATGCTCTACGCGATGACTCGCCCTAGAGTTTGGGATAGGGGTAGCGACGACCTGGTCCCCGCCGTTGAGATTGATATTGCTAGCTGGTTTTTAGACCGCATCATCATTTCGATGGGCACTCGCTCACCTATTTGCTGCGGCGGTCTGATTACTCTGCTAGCCCTGATGACCGGCGTGGACCTACATGCCGACCTTCGACGAGCCCCGGGCCCCACTTCACTCTCGATTGATGTTATGGCCCGGATGAAGATGCTTCATCCCCACGGCCAGCGGCACTGGGTATGGTTGCACGTTCCCTTTGGTGTCGATTACATGGTTCTCCCGAGCCCCGCTCAGACACATATAGGACCGGCACATGTGGACTGGCTTCCGGCGATGGATCTCCTGATCCCCGCCGCCTACGTGCTAGAGGCCGAGGGAGCTGAGCAGGCACCACCTGCTCCCGTCGACCCCGTGATCCCTCAGCCCGAGGCTACACTTTCTGCACCTCCCAGCACCTCTGTCCACACTTCTGTCGGTGTCGGGAGTACCCTTGCTGAGTTGTCCACCATGTCTACCACCACCCCTACCACTGTTGTGCCTATCTCGGTTGAGCCTATTTCCTCACTTCTTCCCGAGCGTCCACCCACTATCCTTGAGAGCGGTGAGCCTTCCTTCACTGCTGTCGTGGAGACCATGTCTGGTTTGATCTCCGCTGGGGTGTCACCTTTTGGACCTTACACTTCCTCCCCAGTGGTCGACCTTTCTGTCTCCACCGCAGCTGTCCTATCCGAGAGTGTCGTGACGTCTGTCCCTGCTTCTGTGTCACCGACCTCTCTTGCTGCCTCGTTGCCGATTTTGTCTTCTACCACTGCTGCTGCTGCCTCCTCCTCCCAGCCTGCGTCCCAGCCTCGCACTGAGGCTGGGCATCCACTAGTGAGCACAGCACCCTTCTGCACTTTCTTGTTGGCCCCATACTCTACACCACCCATGTCAGACAGCCCCGCCCTTCACAGCCTAGACCTGTTCGTCCCTCCGCTCCACCACCCCCTGACACTCTACTTCAGAGCCTTCATGCTCTTGAGGGGGCTGTGAGTGGACTCCGAGGCGACTTTAGGGCTCTCTCTGCCACGGTCAGTTCCGTGCAGTCCCGCGTCGCCATGCTCCCCGATATTCAGGCTTGCCTGAGTCAGATCCTGGCACGACTGCCTCCGCTACACCCACCTGCCCAGCAGACACCTCCACCACCTCCTCCACACCACCTCCACCTCCGTCATAGGACGGAGATGGTGCAGTACCACCAGCTTAGGCACACCCTTGATGCCATTGATCTTTTTTGTCGTTATGCTGCCCATTCTCTGCTGGTCCTGTCGATATATTTTGCCCCCCTCCTCCCCTCACTATTTTGGTCCCTGTTCAGATCACATCATTTTATATCCTTTTTGGAAGAGAGTGAGAGTATTTTTGGTGACACATTACCTGCATCACTCTTATCTTTGCATGCACCATTCATATCCGCATCATATTTTTTGTTTATTTTTCCTTTTTTGTATCATGCATGCATCCTCACCCACCCCACCCATTTCCCGTCTCTCGATGTGCCACACTTTGCACATTGAGGACACTGTGCACTTTAGCTTGGGGGAGTGAGTTCTCACACTCTTTGCTTTCATCACCTTTATTTTTAGTTTTTTCACGTTTTTTCTGCTTTTGCACCCATTTTTCATCACTTTTTCATTTTTTTACCATGCATCACGTTTTTCTTATTTTCTTTGTGTGCTGCATTGTAAATAGCTTTGTTTTCCTTTATCTTTATTTCTTTCATCTTTAGCTAGAGATGATTTTTCTGTGATGACGATGATGTGGTGTTAGCTTTTCTCTGTATGCATGCTAATTTTGTCATGTCATAGCTTTTGTTTCTGATATCATATGATATGTCCTGCTTTGCATTTAGAAATAGTAACCCACTTCTTTTTCCGTATGAAAATGGATGAAATTCTATTATTAGCGGATGTCTGATGATTCATATGTATGCTATCATAGAAAACACACCAAGATTCACGCATTGATTGCTTATATCTGGAGTACTGCTTTCATTTCTCATATCACTTCTTATTGCATGATTTGTACGCTTCACTTCAGGTTGATTGAATGTTTGCTAGCATTGATATATCTGGACTAGTTTGCTTTTTGAGATTAAACTGAGTAGATTAAATTACCCGGCTGAAGTTGTCATGCACGTCCTATAGAGTGAACCGAGAGATATATTTATTTCTTTCTCCACATATCTTGAACATTATTTCTCTATTTTAAATTCATTGGTGAATCTCCCCTTAGCATTTCTATTATTGGCATCCCCCGTTACTATATCCCATGCTCCAAATTCCCCAAAACCAAAAAGAAAAAAATACTTGTATATCCTTCTCTTTTGATTTGGGATCATTTGTGTATATATGTTATTTGAAAAAAAAAGAGAAAAGAAGAAAAGAAAAAGAAAAATATTTGAGAAAAAGAAAAGAAAAGAGAAAAGAAGTTCGAAAACGATCCCATCTCATACCCTTTCTCTCTTTCTTCCCTCTTTTGCTTTTATTTTTATTTCTTTGACTTTTGGAGCTTCAAAAGAAACGGGGAATGTAAATATTGTTTTGTTTATGCCACCACGCTTATGGATAAGCTTGGGGGAGAGGATCCAATGATGTGTGAGAGAGCGACTACTTGACGGTGCATGACAACCTAGGCTAAGTAATATTTTATACTCGGTGAGATTACTAAAGTTTCACGAAATCCAGAAATCTACGCGTAGCATTCATTTCATGAAAACCACGCTTTTTTCCATTCTTACTACTCTATTGTGTGATATCTCTTATACTCCTATAGAAAGCATTCAATTGAAAAGTGTGTGATCTACGATTTTGTATACCGCTTTAGATGCTTCAGACGATGTTAATTCTAGAATTATTCCATTTTTCATGCTATATTGACATTCTTGGGTTTTCTATTTCAAATGCACCGTTATACTATGATATCGAGATAAAAGTCTTTGACATGTGTTTTATATTTGATGCGTGCTATATGAGTAAGCAAAACCCACGTCCTGAGAAAAATGATCTAGCAGCTTCCTTCTTCGTTTTCTATTTTGTTTTTCTTTTTATTTTATTTTCCACCTTTCCATCGTTTCTTTTATCTTTATCCACCGGGTTCGCTTTTTACTCATCTTCCTCGAGGACGAGTAAGAGGTAAGCTTGGGGGATTTTGATCACTCCATATTTTACACCTTTTTTCTGCATGGTTGCATGCCATTTAGATCACCCATATCGCGTTTTTCACGATTATTCGACAATATTGCGATGCTTTTCACTATTTCTTGTTTTTGTCGAATTTCAGGAGATTTGGAGCGATTTGGAGTGATTCTGAGATGCACCCACTCCGGAGTGTCACTCGTGACTCTTTTGAGGGGAATTCTGCGGTTGGAGAGGAGTGGAAGAAGAAAGAACGTCATAGGAGTGACGAGGAAGCAAAAATACGAAGATTGGGCATTTTCAGCATGTCACTCGGCCGAGTGAAGGAGTCACTCGGCCGACCATCGACAGCTCGATCGGCCGGCCAGTTCGGACACGCGACAGAATGAGTATCAGCGTGCACTCGGCCGACCATTGCCAGCCCACTCGGCCAAACCACGGAGACACCAATCGCCCGAGTGGCATCAAGACGACTGCAAGAAAAATCCCAGACTTACTGTAATCCGTCTGTACAGTCCCGAGTTCCGACTCGACCGAGTGAAGAAGTCCCCTCGGCCGAAGCAAAGAAAGTCACTCGGCCGAGTGACTCCCGAGGAGCCGACCCCCAAAAGTCCGAAGTTACTGGAATCCGTCAGGGTTTGTCACTCGGCCGAATGACATTTGTCACTCGGCCGAGTGAGCCGCGCTGCCTGTAGCGTAAATTACGATTTTCAGGCTGCGCAGGGGCAATTTTGTCACAGTTTTTTGGGCGATTTTGGGGGTATTTAACCCCAGTTTTTAACCTAGTTCAGGGAGCTTTTTCAGAACTTTTTGCAGCCCTTTTTAGATTACTTTTTAGGAGATTAGATTGAGCTTTTTGGAGGGAGATAAAAGTGTTATTTTGTTGGATGCTATTGAATCTTCATTGGTTTGTCTCTCTTTCTATTAAGAACCCCATTTTTATTGATATATTGAATATTGTAATGAATTCTATTGTTTTTATTATTGAATTTCTAATGATTTGCATAATGAATAGTGAGTAGTTTTATCGTCTTAGGGCGTAGGGATGAACCCTACGAACCTTATTTCTAATTTGTGATGAATTGGTGAAGTTATTGCTAGAATTGATTAGGGTTAGTTTGGGATTGATTTAATACGAATAGCTAGGGATTCACACCGATTGGGATTTGCAATAGATTGGATCCCAACTCGATAGGAAGCCCTAGAAATTCGAATTGGGTTACAACCGGATTTCTCTGGAATCTGTTTGCAAGAGATTGGACCGAAACTAGGGTTTTCGATTGCAATTCTATACCAATACCCGTTTGCAAGTGATTGGACGGGTAGGAACTATCCCAACCTAGGTCGTAGCTCGAGTTTGCACGAGAGTGGGCTCGAGATACGATTGAATGATGATGTTGTTCTTCACGCTAGCTTGCCTAGGTTGGGGTTTGCAAGAGATTGGACCCTACCCTAGGTTTGCTATAGACCGACAATAGCGCGAGAGCGTGAGCTTGGTTCTACATTTAGTTGCAACTAGTTCACCTGAATTGCAAGTCTAGCAATTATGAAACCTACGAATCACAATGACGAGATACGGTTTGTAGCGGGGATTCCCTACCCCTAGGCGTCTTTATTAATTTGATATTTTCTTTATACGATTGAATGACTGTGACCGCTTTATTGCGAATATTTCTCGACTGTTCTTATAGCCAGGTGAATTGAAGAAGACACCGGCATTTGCCCTCCTCGTGTTCGATACCTGCTCTCCGCTACACCGTACGCTTGCGGTAAGACTAGCGAGTCGTTTGTCCCGGTTGCGTGTGCATACCGGGGCGCGATCAGGAACTAACAATAGAATTAAGATAAGTCTTTAGGGAGAACAGCTATCTCTTGGATTCACATTCATTTTTTATGAATTATGACATCACGAACTGACATTATTATTTCCAGATTATGCAGCTAAGTATCTATAATAGATCTGACATGTAGAAATTTAGTGCAGTATCATTATATGAGGATATATGATGATATTGAGGCTGGTGATGGTTTTTCTAATTGCATAAATCATGATTGTTATGTTTATGCTTAAAGCAATAACCCATTGGCTATCTACTGATCAAATGATCATTGCAAGTACCTTTAGTTATCGGAAATTATACATAATAGCTTACATCAATCTCACATTTGTGTTAAAGAGCCAAATACTGATGGTATAGATATACTATGGTACATTTGTCATTTAATTTGCATAATTTCAATTCTGAGTTTCACAATCCATCACAGGTTCCAAGAGTTATACATGTTAGCATTTATTTATACAACTTGGTCTTTCTCACAGCCCCAATCGAAAGAAGGGAAGCAATATATCTATTAAGTAGGTTGGATAAAATCAAGTTCTTTTCTTCTTTTTTTCTTACTCAAATTTACAATATAAGTAAAATTTGAGGTTAACTAAATTTTTTGGAGAACTAAATAAAAATTATTGCGCTTTAATTATTACTTTTCTTTTAAAATCAGGGGATCCAAATTTTTGATGGGAAATTTTAAATTATTTTAAATGAACCGTCCTCTATGGGCACATGATATGACTAAAATTTTGAGTTTGGAATATTCTAAATGAACGGTTGAAGTAAAGTTTTTAGGAGACTAAAATTTTTGGGGTACAAACAATTGTCATTTAATTATTGTTGTTCGTTTAAAATTAGTGAATCTAAGATTTTTAGGGGGGGGGGATATTTTAAATGAATCGTGTCCTTAGGGCACGCGTTAAATCGGGAGGAAACTAAATTTTGGGAAGAACTAAAATTTTTGGGGAACTAAATTCTATGTGAGAAGTAAATTCTAGAGGAATTAAAATTTATGCGGAAATTAAATAACAATTATTGTTCTTTAATATTGGGGAAGTAAGAATTTTGAGGGGGGGATATACTGAATGAACCGTACCCTATGGGCACGGGTTATGACTAGTATATATATATATATTGGAGTGGTGTTGGTATAGGATTAAATATCGTGTTATGTATATAGTGTATTCTAATATGGGTTTTGAGTCTCACTCAAGCTTGAGTGTGTATACTCTTAGTATATTGTTACATATGTCTGTGGTTTGTGTATAGTACTATGAATATAGTAATGGATGATGTATGTATAGTGATATGATTGGTTGTGTCTGGTTGTGTTACGCACATGATTGTGGGTGGGTATACCATTATATAGTTATAGGTGTTGGTATTGTGGTAAAGTTATTTACTAAGGACTTACATGTTTGAATGTATATGTGCTAGCTAAACTAGGTGTGTAGTTGTACTAAATATATAGTGGTATGAGTGGTATATTTGAATGGTATATTAGTGTGTGTGGGTGTGCACCATGCACAGGCACTACAACAGAAAGGGTGATTTGTAGCGGTTAAATTAGTAGCGGTTTCTAAAACCGTTACTAATTGTATGTTAATAGCGGTTCCGACCCGCTAATAAAAAAATTATAAACTCAAAACCTGCTGGAAGAACAATTCAAGAAGCAGGAATAATTATTTTCCGTTTTAGCGGTTCGGAACCGCTATAACGAGTGACCTGATAATTAATTAGAATAATAAACCCAATTACGAAAAGTAAACGAAAAGAAAGAGCGGGAATAGGCCGAAACGCGTGAATTTTTTAAGCATATTATAGTGGGTTAGAACTGTCAAAACAAAAGGAAGTAATTTTTTGCGGGGTACAACCTAGTTAGTAGCGGGTCAGAACCGCTACAAAACCACCCGAATTACTTGAGTAATTATCCTCACAAATATCAGTAGAAAGTTTCGTTCTCATCCCGTGGGGTTCCCAAATTCGCAGCCTTCCTCCAAAAATATTTCGGGCGCAAAAAATTATTTGGGCAAGGACGATTTTTCGTCCGACAACCAACGGCGGCGCCGGGGGGTCTTTGCGATCATCGTCGTATGTGTGATCTTTGGGATCGTCGGTAAGGATCAATTCTTGTTTGCGATCATCGACGTCTTCGCTGAATCTTTGTAATCATCGATAAATATTGATTCTTTGGATCTTGTTCTTTCCGTTCTCAGAAAATTATTTGGGATCTACCTTCGCTTAGGTCTGATCATCGGTGTTGTCAAAAAGTTTTGGTGAAGATTTTTCAACTTTGTTTTTTTAATTCAAGTTTTCTATTTTTCCCTTAGTTTGCTCCTCATCAGAGCGTATGTCTTTGTTCTTGTCCTGTTGGTTGTTGTTTTTCCTTTGTTGACAATTACGTTTTCAATTTATGCAGAAAGCTCGCATCCAGATCTCTCTCTTCGAGCAGAAGGATTTGAGAATTGAAGGACGCATCATTGTAGGTGACGAATTTTAGTTTTATAAACTTTGTATTGGGCCATTATTATTTCAATATCAAGTTTCTATATATTTGTTCTGGTACTTCCCCTTTTGATTTCAACTTTTGATTTCCATCAACTGTGTGACAGATGGTCCATTCTTTCAATAATGTTCAACTTTTGATTATTACAGTATACCATCATTGTTGCTTGCTGATGTGAATTACATGTTCAAATATATTACTGATGTGATTTACTTGTTTTTTGGTAAGTATTTACATGTTCAAATATGCATCATGTTCAAATATGCTTTTACAGGTTACACATTATTGCTAAAACTACTTATGGTGGGGGTTTGGCATTGTTTGCATGTTGGATACATATAATGACTAGTTGGCATGTTTGTTAGGATTTGATCAAAATCTAATTTGAGTCCTAATTAAATTAGGTTTTCTTTTTTATGATTTTCTTTTTTAGGTGGCTTGAATATTATTTAGGATCCTAATTTGAACTCAATAATGGCAGCAGTTTAATTTATTTTAAGAGTTTATAGACTGGTATAAATGGAGGATCTTTGATCCAACTGTATCAATAATTTTGGAATTTGCGGGAATCCATTATAAGGTTTATGTGAATTTTTTGCTTAAGAGATTTTGAGTAAAATAAAAATGTTTTTTTTTTCAAAATTTCAATTTCGTCGTAATAAACCGATATCAGAACTAAAGCTAGTTCTATCAGACTATTATGGTAACACAGAAAATAGCTACAACTATCAAATTTGATATAGAGAAACTTGATATAAAAAACAATTTTAGTTTGTGTCAATTGGATGTTCAAAATATTCTCATTCAACAAGGTTTTGCATAAAGCGCTGAAAGGAAATGGTTTAAATATACATTAATGACAAAAGAGCGCGCATAGGATAAAGTTCGATTTTTGAAAGTTCTTAATATAATTTAGTTATGCTTGGCTAATGATGTCTTGTACAACATGTTAGTAAAGAGGTATCTTCAGGTGACATTGCAAAGGGTTATCTTGAGATAGAAAAAGTATAGGTTTGTCTTCCAGTGATTTCATGCAAAGGGTTACATCTGTGTAATAAATGTGTATGTATAATAAATGTAAAGATTACCGCCAGAAGATTTCTTGCATAAGCTTATCATCAAGTAACAAACACATGGTTTCACCTTAAGGTGACCATTAGTAAATACTTATCTATTCTATATTTCATGAATGCAATCTAGGCCATTAATATGTATAATGTAATGCTTTCATGTAACTGAGTCTTTCTATTAGCTAGCATGAATGGCAGTGGCTTTGTCATAGTCCTCTTTTATATGGCTTCTTGATTTGTTGCGGTAAATGTAATCTAGGCCATTAATATGTATAATGTAATGCTTTTATGTAATTCTGCAAAGCATGTCTTTTATCGGATTCTTAATTAATAAATTGTTTGCATTGTGTGCATGTGTAGCTTAATTAATTAATTAATTAATTATATCTTTTAATTACTGTTTGAAATTAGATGATTGGATGAATTTCATGTAGTTACAGAAATTGGATCGTCACATCTAGTTCTCTCTTCATTTTATTTCCTTATTACATCAGAAGGCATTAATGTATAGAAGGCTTCCATAAGAGCAAGCTCAGTTTGTCATCTATGTATCTATTACAAAATCAAGGGCATGGTTCTGATTGTTTTGAACACCACAGTTACAATTCTTCCATTGTCTTAGAAATCAAAAGTACCAAGTTACCTTCTTTTAACTGTGCTATCTTTATTCTAAAGATATTCACATACCTTTATTGGTATCTATATCAGAATTTGCAATGAGAAAATGCTTCATCATGAAAGATTGATAAGTCTGAATCCACATGCCTCCAATTTTATGATGTCCATATGTCAGAATTTATCAGTATAGGTATAGACAAGTGGATATCTATTTCAATCAATAATTAACTCAGGAAACATCTATTTCAATATTGGCAAGAACTACAGTTCATGTTCCATGCTGTCAATACTGTAAGAACACACGATAGCAGAGACGCATTTGTCACATTCATTATATAATTAGTGTTTAGTGTTTTCCCACCATCCCACCATCCCACCAAGCATTTACCTAATAACACTAATTAGTGTTTTCTTGTATGAAGGATGGATAAGTCTTGGATTCAACTACCAAAAGGTTCTCATGAATACGTAGCAGGAGTGAATGCATTCTTGGATTTTGCTTTTGAGCACAAGGCTATTCGTGGGAAAATTTTGTGTCCATGTGAACATTGCAAAATTTTAAAGTCTGGCACAAGGGACGAATGTTTCAAACATTTACTCCTCACCCATTTTCCTAGAAATTACACCTTTTGGGATTCACATGAAGAGGTGGGAACGTCTTGTAATGTCGAACGAGTGGCTCCAGGCTCGCATCGTAGAAGTGATACAACTCCCCTAGCAGCGGATACAATACAAGAAATGATATATGATGCCTTTAGACCGGGATTGAATAGTCAAGGGATGACTGAATCGGTCGTTGATGGGGACACAGGGGTGTCAAATACTAGCAGTGAGTCAAGTGGTGGTAATGCCAGAGAGTTTTATGACTTGCTGAAAGATAACGAACAACCATTATACGATGGATGCACCAAGTTCTCGAAACTCTCATTTCTAATTCGGTTATATCACATCAAGTGTTTGTGTGGTGTTAGTGACAAGGCTATGGATATGGTTTTTAAATTGTTGCATGATGCGTTCTCATTTGCAAATATCCCTCCATCTAATTATGATGCGAAGAAGATCATTAACAAACTTGGTCTTAAGTATGAAAAAATACATGTGTGTCCTAATGATTGCATGTTATATTGGGGGCCGGATGCGGATAAAGAAAATTGCAAAGAATGTGAGGTGTCTAGGTGGAAGAAGAACTCTAAGAAGAAGAAACAACCCGTAAAGGTATTGCGCTACTTTCCCCTAAAATCAAGATTACAAAGATTATTTATGTCTTCTAAAACTGCTGAGAGTATGCGTTGGCACTCAAGTGAACCCAGTGTTAATGATATGATGAGACATCCAAGGGATTCTCAAGCTTGGAAACATTTTGATTCCATGCATACTGAATTTGCTTCTGAGGAATGTAATGTTCGACTTGCATTAGCTACTGACGGTTTCAATCCATTTGGGAATTTAAGCACAAGTTATAGTATTTGGCCAGTTATTTTGATCCCATACAATAGTCCCCCGTGGATGTGTATGAGGTCAACTGAATTCATTGTTTCTATGTTGATTCCTGGAAAGAAAATGTCTGGAAACAATATTGATATCTATTTGCAACCTTTAATTGCTGAGTTGAAAGAATTGTGGGAAAAAGGGGTTGAGACATATGATGCATATAAAAATGAGGTGTTTGTGTTGAAGGCAGCTCTATTGTGGACTATTAGTGACTTTCCATGGCTTGGAAATATTTCAGGTTGGAATACACACACTGGTTATGCTTGTCCATCATGTAATTTTGATTAAATTCCTCTTTATTTGGGTTGTAGTAGGAAGTGGTGTTTCATGGGTCATCGTCGATTTTTGAGGCAAGGCCATAAGTTTCAGTTGAATCGTCTTCGTTTTGATGGACGTATAGAAGATAGGGATCCACCTACATTATTATCCGGGTCAGAGATTTTGAATCAAATGGAGAATATAGAGTTTTCCTTAGGAAAACGTTCATCAACTAGTAGTACTACTGAAAGCAGAACGCGGAAGAAAGAAAATGTTGATCAAGTTTCAAAGCAATGGAAAAAGAGAAGTATATTTTTCCAACTTCCATATTGGGAGTCTAATATATTGCGTCAAAATCTTGATGTGATGCATATTGAGAAAAATGTATGTGATAATGTGTTGTTCACATTGATAAATAACAGAGGAAAAAGGAAAGATCATTTAGAGGCTCGAAAAGACTTGCAAAAATTGGGTATTAAAAAGGAACTCTGGCCAAAAGAGGATGGAAAATCTTGTCCAGCAGCATTGTTCACAATGAAAAGGCAAGAGATTGACACATTCCTTGATACTTTGAAATGTGTCATTGTGCCATATGGTTACTCAAGTGATTTTTCTAGATGCATTGACCTTGCGCAACGTAGAGTATTTGGACTGAAGAGCCATGATTCACACATCCTTATGCAGGAGTGGTTGCCTCTGGCTATTAGGAACATTTTACCTCGTGCGGTGTCTTCTGTGTTGGTTGATTTAGGTTACTTCTTCAAACAATTGTGTTCTAAAGTTGTCAATCCTACTGAATTGAGCAAACATCAAGAACGAATTGTGCTGACCTTGTGCCATATGGAGATGTTGTTTCCACCGTCATTCTTCACAGTTATGATGCAGCTAACAATTCAGTTGATTGATGAAGTTAGACTTGGAGGTCCTGTACATTATCGATGGATGTATCCTATGGAAAGGTATGTTTTTATGCAAACCTTTGATTTTTTTGGTTTAATTACTTGTTCAGACACTTATCCATTGATGTGAATGTAGGTTTTTAGGAAAATTGAAACAATTTGTTCGTAATAGAGCCCAACCTGAAGGCTCCATTGCTGAGGGATGGCTCTCTGAAGAATGTCTGACCTTTTGTTTGAGGTACTTGGATGATGATATTGAGACTAGATTCAATCGTAGGGAGCACGTGGATGATGACCCTATGCTGCCTGAAGCAAGTTTAACCTTGTTTCCTCCGTTGGGTAAACTAGTTGGAGACGGTACACTTGTTAGATTATGTGACATAGAACTACTGCAAGCACATTGCCACATATTGATTAATTGCCCTCAAGTAGAAGATTTTATTAAGTAAGACATTGATCTATTTTAATTTTATTATAGTAGATTGTGAAAAATCATTTTGATGTTTTCATCTCTGAATGTATAGTCGGTTTCAACGCAACATGACGACGAAAATGAGGAATCGTAAAAGAAATGTGAGTTCCAATGAAATAGAGAAGGAAGTCCATCGCAACATTGTCCAGGCATTTAAGACCCACGTGAGTACGACTTTATGTCTACTGCAAGGTTATTATCGGATTTTTTGCAAGCTATTGACATTGTCTGTAATGTTTTCATAGATTAATGATAATCCCAGAGATCAAACTTCAAAGGAACTTCTTGCACTTGCGCAAGGACCATGGAGACAAGCAAGAAAATTTACTGCTTATAATGTGAATGGGTTCAAGTTTCGAACGATTGAACGAGAGAAGAGCTTGAAAACTCAAAATAGTGGTGCGTTTTGTAACTTTGGAGTTAAGAGCTATGCAAGAGCACATGACAATAGGCCAAGAGAGGGTATAGTACCATTTTACGGTAAACTGGTTGATATTATTGAGCTTAATTACCATGATATTTTTCATGTAACTGTATTTAAGTGTGCATGGGCGAATACAATGAACCAAAGGTTTATTAGAGTAGATGATTTTGTGTTCACATCAGTAAACTTCTCTCACTTGATTCACTCTGGTGATCACGAGGATGACGAACCATTCATTCAAGCTGCTGAGGCTCAATTAGTATTTTATGTAGAGGACAAAGTTGACAAAGGGTGGAGTATTCCTATTCATGTAAAACCAAGAGACTTATACGATATGGGTGAAGAGGATGTTAGCTCGCCTTATGATAACGAGATTAATCAAGCCAAAATTTCAGATGTGGTATTTCCAGTTGATGATTCACTGTTTGTTGCGAGGGCCAATGTTACTGCGGAGTTTGAGTAGGGCCTAAGTTGTTTGTATGCCTGTGTATTAATTTTTGTAAAGATCTTTTAATTTTCAACGAAAGAAGGTATGTTTCTAATTGATTCTACCTAATAGTGCCATGCATGTAGTTTTTTATATACTGCAGATTTGTGTCTAATACATGCAGCGGCTTAAATGAGAAGAAGTCATATTTAGTTTGGAATGCTATAGGTTTTCTTGGTGTGTCGTCCTTTAGCCCCAAAAATGAGAAGAAGTATATTCTTTTGTTAAGCCCCAAAAAATTTATTTACTAAAGAGAATAAGTTTTGTACTATTGATATGTATATTCATCATTTGTTTGTTACCTATTTCAATTTCAGATTAGTTTTGTTTTAAATCAAATCGGTGTATTTTTGGCTCTCAAAATGGCGTCTTCTATCACAATGGATCTTTTGAAGATTTGCCAGGATGAGGTGCGTGATTTTAAATGCTTATTTCATGAATCAATCTGTATAAGAAACATAAATTATTAGGATTTTTCCTTAAGCATTTATAGGATGGCAAATTCCCCTCACGCATTTTACCTCTTCAAACCATAAGAAACATTACATTTCCCTATCCACCTTAAAAAAATTTCCAGGTTTGAACCTCCTGATACTATTTTAAAATAATCATTGTACATTTTTCCTCAAACATAAATTTATAGGATGTGCACAGAAATTACTATGAGGACAATCATTGTATATTTTGCTAAGTTTGTTTCATATTGGAATTATAGGGTGTGCACGTAAATTTTTGAAATTCAAACCAAACATTACATAAATTTCAAACAGAATATGTATGTTATGCATTATGAAACAATTCATTTCATGGTTTAAGTGCATAGCCAATATACCCTCAATCGAACATTCCTTGAACCAAAATAACAAATTTTTTAATTAAGTTTATCATGCCTGGTCTTACAAATTTACAATGAAGACATGGATATATTTTTGTACCAAATTTTTGTACGAAATTCATTGATAAATTCGTTGGACGTACCCAATTCATTGGACATACTGAATTCAGGATTATGTTCTCTTAAACCCATACACCATTAATAAATTTTTGATGATATGCCCTAATGAGGTGTTACATAAATTTTTGATGATATTTCAAACAGAATGAAGAAGGAAAGGGATGGTGTTTTCTGCTTTTTCATTAGTCAGCTGTCCACATGTTCAATCTACTTTCATCAGTAGCATAAAAACTTGAAGTAAAGGTCCAAGAAATAATAACAAGAGTACTACAAATAAAAAGATTTGAATCCAAATGACTATAGTGATATGATACTTAACTTCATTTTTACTGATTGTTATGAGTAACTCAACTCAATTTAGCTCCTTCATTATCCATCCTTTTCTAGTCAAAATGCTGGAATTTGCTTACCTGTTATATGAGTTTGATTGGCTTTCAAGTTGAGGTACATTTTTTTGCAGTTGAGTTCCTTAAAAACCAACCTGAGGTCTGTTTGGCTATATTCACAGATTCTTTGGTTTGGATTTTCTTAACTTCAAAGGTAAAGATAAATGGGCAGGTAAATTATTCAAAACTACTTATAAACTTGATGTTTTCAAATTATTTAAAACTACCATTAAACATAGAGTTCGGGTTTGGTTTTGGCTAAAGTTCAGGGTGTGTCAGACCGGCTGAAGTTCGTGGGTTTTTAATAATTTGGAGGCTTAAAATAGTTTTTAATTACTTGATTAGTAAATGTTAAGGTTAGATTTGAATAATTTACGCTAGAAATACTGGTAACGCCTAGCGTGGCAATGTAATTTAAAATTCCAACCCCTGATTTGGTGAAGCTTGGGGTCCAACATGCGGTTTCAGAAATGTTGGCTCGTTGAGATGCCAAAAATATAGTATTCTAAAACGTAGGTTTGGAATCATCAAACTTAAGAAAAAAACAAGTTTATAAAAATTCAATCTGATTGGATTTTCATAAACTAAAGTGTGCACAGGTGTAAGCCCCAGTTTCATTTAAAGCTTAAACAAATCCTCATTTCCAGATACTATGTTGCCAAACTAGGCTTAAAACTACAATTAAACAAACAATAGTATATATCCAAGCAAAATCGAAAGTACTTAGTCTATAGTTTAACAAATTGCAGTAGGTGTTTGCAAACTACAATTTGCAAATCTTTAACTACAAAAAATAAACAACAGTGTTGGATAAACTTTAAAGCCAAATTTACTCAATGAATTCTGATTTGGCGGGAAACATGCCTGCGGTCCATCTTGATAATGTTCGTTACCTCCTAGCTGTCTTATTCGGCACCAAACAATATCTTGAACTGATCTGCTGTGGGTTGTAGATCAATCATCAATATTTGATGGTATGAATCGTTAAATAGGGTGATTGTGTGATGAATTAATTATGATGTTACATTCAAACTCAAAGTAGAGATGTAACATAACTTTTATTCCCTTTATAGAAATTGGGGATATTAATTTTGTGAAAAACAGAAACTGGATTTAGGAAAGCTTTGTGTGCATGATTCTGTATGAACACATCTACTCAATGAATGCATGCAGTATAAAGGAACATTAACTAATAGGCGAGAAAGACAATATTTTGAATAGTTTCTCTTTTGTACAAAAAAGTATTGGAGTAGAGATTATATCATACCATATCTATCTTGTAACTTATATGGTAAAAAGTTGCAGGAAATACAAGCTACAAGCTACAAGCTAAAAAGCCAAAAAGTTGCAGGAATCGGCCAAGCTTACCAAGTTCTTGAATAATATAGCCAGATCAGCATTCAGTATCAACGCCTGTAAATGACCATTTTGCACAAGATATTAACAACCAAAATGCCCGGGGACTTATGACTTTGAATGTTATTACAAGAATGGAATTGAGAAACTATGACTAAGGAATAGAGAAAAGAAATATGCTAAATATAGATTGTGAACATGTGAAAATCTAAAACAATTCATTCAGACCAAAGGTTTTTCTTTTCTTTTTTTCGAGGGAAGAACATAGTAGTAGTTTTCCAGCACCTTCCTAATGTGTTCCTCCTCAACCTGATCCACAGACTGCAACAAGTTCTCCACGGAACCTAGTTAGAAATACTGAAAATTAGCTTTACAAAAATACGGATTCCACATTTCAACTTTCAGAAACATAAATTTTAATTTGTATTATGAATTAAAACCATCAGCCTCTATTTCTCTCTCAGTAACAGTTAAAAAATGAGATGAAGGCATGAATGGAGTAGGTAATTCAGATCATGGTCCACTATTGTAAAATGTAGAAGCCATAATAGTTAGCCATCTAGAATTCAATCCAAGATCTCATTCCCAGCACAAACAAATGATGGCTACCTAATGGCATGGGGAGCAAAACTTTAAAAAATCCAAGTTTTGGTCTGTAGACAATCCAAATGATGTAGATCATCTTCAACAAAGTGTATATTCACTTGGATACCCCAGTTTCTAATTCCAACAAGTATGATTTGGCTTTAGCTTTAAGAGTTTCACATGCATGCCTTTGCTCATACTTTTATAAGTAAGGTCTTGCTTGCTAATTAAAAATTCATAATATACTAGTCTTATCCCATATACATGAAGGCATACACCTACAAAAAGAATTTCAATATGGGAAAAAAATCTATACTAGAACAGGAAATATGGATTGCATATATAGTAAATCCAATTCATTGACTTAAAATCTTCGCAGTTTCTTGCTTGGCTCAGTTTGTTTGCCACAAGGAGCCTATGGCAAGGCAGCTATGGACATGCTACCATATTCACACACACTAACATGCAACACAACATGCACAGAAGCACAGACACAAATTTGTCAGCATATCAGATCTCATTCTTAGAATCTATCCCAAAAAATTGCCATATCAGATCATTGTGTCTTTTCTGGGATGATCTTGTTATTAAGTGTTTTATGGGAGTTATCACTTGTAACTTGTTTAATTTGTGAATTTAACACAGATACATATGGCATCAGAAGGTAGCACTTCAGTCTGCAAGCGCAAGAGAGGAGCTTCGTCTGCGTATAAGTCCACGGGGATTTGTGAGCTGATAGGTCAGGTTTAAATTCATGTAATGATTATAAAAGTTTTGCATATTGAATATAATTAATGATCTTAATTATACAGATGTTTCTAATCATGAAAATCCACAAAAGTGTGGCTCAATGGTTTTGAAAAATGCGAGGGACGTTCATGATAATGTCTCCTTCCATAAGAGGGTAGTGCTCCCTTTTAAACCAAGTGGCTCTGGTATTGTAGGAGAGTGTGTTAAGCCACTCCACTCTATTTTGAGGGAGGTGTTATCAAATAGTGAACATTTTCCTGTGGGCGTTAATGATTGGACGGTAATTCCCCATGAGATCAAAGATAATGCGATCAAAAATCATGTTCTGGTATGATTTCGTTAGACAATTGGTTTTTAACCATTTTCAATCTTACTATCAATCTAACTTGTTTTTCATTGATTTGCAGACTAAGTTTTACATTGAACCTCCTGAGCACAAAGCAGTTGCTTGCCACGAAATGAAGAAAGCAATGGACCTACAATGGAAAACTAGGAGGATCAAGTTATGGAACCAATATTATGATTACATGAAAAGTCAGAAAGATAATGAGGAAACACCTCCTGATTGCATTACGAAAGATGATTGGGCATGTTTCATTGCTCTAAGATTTTTAGCAAAGTGGCTGGTAAGTTTATAAATTGTGATACTTTAAGTAATACATTTCATTAATTATATATTTTCGAAGATTATAACATTGTGTCAATTCTTTATCTGTATTGAAGTATAATCGTGAGAAGAATAGGGAGAATGCTCTTAAACAAGACTGCCATCCAACTACCGGGTCACGGCCAGTGGCTCAACTTTATGGTTTAATGGTAACAAAAACTTGTCACAATACTACATAAAATAATGATATTTTGTTTTCGATTCCATGTAATTTAGATATTGCCCTAATAGTGAAGTGAATTCATTAGGCTGAACAAAATGGAGCGGACCCCACCCGGACAGATATAGTGTTGTTGACACGTTCTAGAGATGACGGGTCTTATCCAAACGATGCTGCGAGAGATATCGTTGTAAGTATCTAGTTTGTCTGAATTGTGAGGTGTATTAGTCATTCTCATTGCCATGACGTGATGATTAAATATTTTAGGTAAATTAATCATGTTCTAAATTCTAATGGTAGATGGATACTAAAACTCCTTAAACTAAAAAAATGATCAGAAGTTGCTCCTGGACATGCTAATAAAATAGAAATTGTTGCTTGCACTGACTACATTTTCTGTTGCTTGCACATTTTCTGTTGCTTGCACTGACTACTCTGAGAGAGAGAGAGAGCGGGGGGGATGTTTTGTAGCAGGTGTTGAATTATTACTGTATTTTCATAGCATTGGAAACTCAATTTCTCGGATGCTCTCTGCATTGGTTTCCAGTTGTGGGTGTCGAAAAAACATTAATTACTTCAATGCTGATGGCAAAAATACACAACTGACGCAGTCAGTTTCCTATCAATATTTTGAAGAGAGTCCCCGCAAAAGAGAAGGATGGTCTTAACACAAGCCAGACCATATGCTTATTAAAAATAGGTTTATTCTAGAAAACCTTGGTTTTAATCAAAGAGATTGTTTCTTGTTTTTCATCCAAGCAGATCTAGATCGTGTACACCATATGGTCCATATCTATCCTATATGATTTAGTTTATAAAGTAAATTTAGTAATTATCTGAATGAATTTTTCTAGCAAGTTGTAATCCTTCACAATTGTTGACACAGCCTTTCGCCTATGGATTCTCTTCTAGCAACAGAGTATAACCCTCTTTAATATGGACCCTCTTTTAAATGTGTGGTGTAATGGATAGAACAGAAACAGAATATTCTGAGCATGTATATGCAAGAAGCTCAATTAAGGACTCCAGGGTGATGATGTGAGACATGCATGTGTGCAATGAGCTGATGCTTCCTGAAATCACATGCATCTACATCAGGTAGCTTCTAGATGAAAAGCGTTTGATGATAGAAGCAAAATATCTGAACAACTAGTTATTGATTTGATGAACAGTTAAGATCAAGCTCAGAAGTATGGATGGGGTATGTCCTATGTATGACCCACCATGAGATTTTAAACTGACTTTCTATTTGAGTTTTAAGTCTTAGCCTAAGCAGTATAACTTGTCGTGGTTGCACGTGCATATGGAAAGGATTCTTACTTCGGCAACACCATAGGTGACTTATCTGCATAGTCAGTCCAAACTCAAATAATACTCATGTACCTCATGCTTTCTGCAACACTACATATGCTTTTAGCTATTTAAAGATAGAGTGCTACGCTGCACACAGTTGATATTTTCAACATCACTCGCTATTTTCGACTTGCATGAAATTTAGACCACGCCATCTTGGATCAATAAAAATTTCATTTCCCCTTTTTATGCTTCGCAAGGTAGCAGCAATTTTGCTGCATCACCCTTAAGCCTGGTTTCTGGTTTCTTGCTCATTTCATTTTATAGGAGAATCTTCAGGATATCATTCAGCTTTACCAAATCTTTTTCCTCCACACAAAAGTGGTACAAATTATTCATGCACATTGGAACTACAAAAAGAATCCATCCACTACTCATATATACACATATACACCATGTAGCAGTCGAGTATAAACAAAATTTGCTGTTTGGGTTCTGGTGATCACGAATCAGTTAGCTCTCAAGGGTGTTGTCTACAAAAGGTTGAGTCCAATGGAAATAGCTGCTCCTGGAATAATGTGAGGGCAGTAATTTCAAAACCAAGGTGTAATCATCGGAGATCTTATACAGCGTCATTAGTTTCAAGGATCAGAGGTCAGATACATCTTTTATGATCTTGTTGGTTCTCCACAATCAGTTACTTTCCTATCCATTATATTTGTAATAACATTTGTCAGATCATAGGAAAATTTGTCGAGCATGCTATGTTTATTAAAAAGGACAATGTTGACGATAATATGAATCCCTTGAAAGTCGTGAAGTATGTCTATGACATCTATCAATATTATTGGTCAATGGAGGTGAGTCTGATACCTGATTAAAGTTGCAGCAAGTAAAATTCATGCGGCCAAGAAGAAGAGTTAAACTGGTAGTGTGCTACAACTCCCAGTTGCATGTAAGTGTCACGCCCCACTTCCCAAAAATACGGAGGCGAAGCGTGACTAAGGCCCGCTTAGGCCAGAGCTGAGAAGCTCGGACCCAATAAGCGTCTGTAGGGCGTACCATTTAAAATATTCAGGTTCTTGCATTAACAAAGTTCGAAACAACAGAAAGTACAGAAAGGAAGTTGCATTCATTAAATTAGAGATATAATATCCAACGAGTACAAGTCTAAAAGAAGCCTAAGCATGGCAACGAAATATTTAAAAACAAACTAAAAACAGTAACCTCTGAAAGTGACGACTAAAAGGACCTCAAGGTCTGGTCCTCGTCAGGCACGTACTCTGGGTCGACGTCCTCGGCTCCTCGTACTCCAGTGAGTCTGCCTCGTCCACGAACTCTGGCTGAACACCTGACATACATCACCCAAGAGAAAGGAACTGTACGTTAGGTAAAGTCTATAAGAAAGGTTAGACTTCACTGCAAGTGCACCGAACTTTAAACAACAGTTTACTGGTTGATTAGCATGCTGAGGTTCTATTACACAACGGTTTACTGGTTGATTAGCATGCTGGGGTTACAACAAGGTAACAAGAGAAGTAACGTAGCAGGAAAGTAAAGCGTAGCAGGCAGTAGTCGTAGCGTGTGCTACCGACTACGGGACTAACCTAAAGGTGTCAGGACAAGACAAGACAGACAAGATAAGTCGGACACGACACGACACGTGAGACACGAAGGGTTCACGCCTTACGGGTTGAGGGGGATCAGACCCTCTCCCCGTGCGCATGCTCAACCCTACCCCAAACCCCAAAACTCAGGACAAGAAATACAGAGATCACTTCTGCTAGGGAAGCACCTGAAACACCCACAGGCTTTTTGTATCACGGAGATCACTCCCGCAAGGAGAGCATCTGAAACGCCTGAAGGCTTTTTGTGTAACAGGGACAAGACACGACAAGTGTACAGGAGAGTTATTCTAGGGTGTCCACACGCACGCACACACAAGATAATCCTAATGTGTCACAAGTTGTTGTTCGTCTGACTTAGACTTCGTCGTCAAGTCTAAGTCGTCAGGGTGACCCAGACGCTATCATTTCACGTCCGGATCTAAACACTCACAGTCTAACAGTTCTAACAATTTAAGACCAAGACGCGGTCAAAAACGCAAGTGGGTACACTTGCCTGCGGTGGCAAGTGTGTCGTCCGTCTGGGGCGTCTCGTCCAAGCGTCTCGTCCGCGGAAGTCTGTCTGAAACAGTACCGTGGCAATGGTGTTAGGTCTCAATTTCATCAAATCCTATTAGGGTTCGTTTCTAGGTTATCGGGACTATCCTACTCGTCAAAAGTCACTTTTTCGATGTTTCAGCCTAATCGACATTCTAATCCTATGTGCACAGTCAATAAAGTCCATTCGTCGATTTTCTAGATTTGTACAACGTTTTACTGGTGCTGGAAAATGAATTTTAGTTCAAATTGTCGATTTTTAGTTTAGGTTCAGTTTTCTACAGTGTGGGTTCGCTACGAGTTTAGGGCACTAACCTGGTTCGACGGTCGTGTGTAAGCTTTGACGTCGGATCTGAAACAATGGATCGCGTCGCCTTTGCTCCGGTTCCTCGACTGCGTGTAGCGCAACAAAGAGGGAATCGTCAGATCCCAGACGGTAGCAAGGGGCGTACTTAATTATCTGCGCCATTAAATTTAGAGTTTATCAAGCTAAAGGTATTAATCATTTAAAATACACTCTACTTATAACTCTGATTATAAAAATAAATAATATATTACATACATTAAACAGTCATATGTAAATATCTATACATCCAACTTGCTGTCATATAACAATATATGTGTATACACCCAATAAAGTCCTGTCATCTGTACATGCCTACCAACTTCATAAAATTAGATCATAAGGCATTAACCCACTTAGAAAACTAATTATAAGTCCTAAGTTAACCCACTTCCACACATGGTTATAAACTATACTAGCATAATATGTTAACTTGATTATTAGCATGCATTAAGTAACTCACTTACGTGTAAGTGCATACGGGTGCATGCAGTTGAAGGGAGCGCTGGATTGCTCGGGGTGGCGCACGGATTTGGAGACTGGAGAGGGGATGCAGCCTGCAGTCGGAGTCGGTGGGCGGTGTTTAACGATCGGAGGGAGGACGGGATCGTCGCCGGGGAAAGACAATGATGATGGATATGTCGGAGGCATCAGGATCTGTGATCGGGCAGGGAGAGGAGTCACGGTTATGAGGGGGTCGGGGTCGCCGGTTGCGGAGGAGGAGATCCGCAGGGTTGAGCAAGGCGGCGGTTTGATGGTGTTCGCCGGTGAGAGGACAGAGGCGGGGTACACCGGTGGGTCGGGGCTTCGAACAGGGGTAGGGAGAAGAAAAACAGGGAAGAAGGCGGTGAGGCGCTTGGTGGGCTGAAGCGGAAGTCGGGGCTCGGCGGTGTCGAGGGAGGAGGAGAGGCGGGAGTATGGCTGAGGGGTTTCACCGGAGGGAGACGACTGCGAAGGGAAGAGAGGAACGGCGGGATGGCCAGAGTATGTGGCTGAGCGTGGAGGAGGAGACGGGAGGAGAGACGCCGGAGGAGCTTTGGCGAGGACGAGGGACGGAGAGCAGGTCGTGGCTTAGGGTTTCGGCCTGGGTCTCTTCGGGTTACAGATCAGAGGAAGGCTTGGGCGGTGGTCCGGTGGCCGGAGGAAGGGTGTAGGCGACGGCGAGGGGAAGGTTCGGCGCACGGCCTGTAGATCTGACCGAAGCTTGGGCACAGCGGGGAGGAGGCTTCAGGCGGCCGGACGCGGTAACCGGCGAGGGGATGCCGGCTAGGGTGCCGGTGAGACTGAGAGAGAGGGAAGACGGCGTTGCGAGAGGTTGAAGATGATGACGACGAGCTGGAGATGTGATGGAGTAATCGAGCAAAAGCTATAGGATGAGGGTACTATCGAAAGGGGCCTGGGGTGTTTGATTTGCGTGAAAGCCTAGAGAAATATGCTACCGTAGTTTTTCAGGGGGTTTTTATTTAAAAAAAATATGGGAGGGGAGAGAGAACGTGGGAAGTGGGGGTTTGTTGGGATTTTAAGGGAAGGGTAAAGATTTATTCAACAGAATTTGATTTGATTTCCTAAAGAAACTTGCAGCATTTACAAGATTAGGCAATAGTTAGGCTTTATAATAAAAATAAGTTTTGATTTATTGAATCTGTTAATACATTAGGTTAGGATTTAAACAAATTCGAATTTCTCCCTTTTTTTAGAGAAACGTACACAGCCAATACAAATTTAAATTTGAATTATTATTATTAATAAAAATGTTTTATCAATTAGTAATGATGTTAAGCAGATTGGTCCCTCGACGTCCAAAAATTACAAAGAAGAAACCAGGGCAATCGCACCTTCGAAAGGGTCGTGGATACGGGGTTCGGTCGCGCGTCTGAGCTACGGAAAAGGGTAATAAAAATCAAAGACGAAAAAGAGTACGCACACAGAACAAGATAGGCGCTAAAATACGCACGGTCGAAAAGTGACTGTTACATTCTACCCACCTTAGAAATGATTCCGTCCTCGGAATCGCTCATACTAATAGTAATAATATCTATGTACCCTTATACCCGCAACTCCCACTTTCCACCTGATGATCGCTAATCCTATAACTTCAATCATAACCCGTCTTTCCACTGGCTAATACTGCAACCAGAAGCACACCCTAGCACTTAACTATAAATCCACATTACTGTTTACAAACTAATAATCGTCTCGTCCTTAATATATTTTGCTTCAGATCGGCTCATAAACCCATTCTCCTTAATCCACGAACCATCGAACCACAGCTATCCTTACCCCTATTATCAAATCTCCTAATCTCATTCAAATCCATCTTCCTAACATCCCATCTGTCTCAACATGTCGCATCATTTCCATTGTCTTCTCACGTCAACTCAATAATCAAGTCTTAATGTTTTAAACGTTCTACTCATTCTCGTGATCACCCTAACTCATACTATACTCCGTAGCTACTCCTATCTACCACTCGTCTAAGTCTCAAGTCTGATAAGTTATCATCTCCCCGCATATAATTTCATCCAACCAGAATTCCCCATTGAGTCCGTCACACGTTTGCATTATAGATAAGTCTTGGACACCTCATTCTTTTCATCCAAAGAAATCTAATCTAATATATTCAACCAATCACCGCTACGACATATCCCATCTCACTCTAAGCCTACCCGCAAACCTGACCCTATAACAATAATAGCTAGTAATAATAATATAACAACAATGAAAATAACACTTCAAAGAGGGAAGAAGAGGAAAGAAATTTTAAGACCAAAGACATATTTAAAAAATAATATATGGGAAAACGTGTGGAGTTGTGGTATTGAATGAGTGGAGGTAGGTGGGTAGTGATCTTGTGAGTTAATTTAAAAAAACTTCAAAGATTTGGTTTAAAAGAAAACAAAGTTTTGATACAATCTCATGTAGTCAAAGATAAGCTATTCTATAATCGCGAAAACTACATCTAAGGAAATTGCCTGCTATGACCCTATTCATATACGTATGAATACCGTCATTCAGACAACTTCAATCATATCATGGTTAACACTGAGTACACATTCAAGACACAAAAGGCAATTATCAGGATCCTAAAGATGACACACTCATACAGGTCTACACACTCTACCTATACTCATGCATCATGACAACATCACCTACCAAGGGCCTACTCCTATACTGGAGATAGCATGGACAACTACAAGGACTAATGTCTACACCAAATAAAGGAAACAGAAACCAAAAGTGTAACGAAATAAATCGGAAAGAACGAGTTCAAATAAGGCGGGGTAAGAAGATGGTTGGTTGGATGGAATAAAATTATTATTATTATTTTAAATAATAATAATTTGATAGATGAAAGAATAGTTACGTGTAAAATATGCTATCAAATACTTTTATACTTATAAAAAAATATGTAGGGAAAAGTAAGCAGACGATAAAAAATTTTACGGGTTGGGAAAAATTTTAGATGAAGAAATAAAAGTAGGATGAGATAGCGATTGTTTTGCAAATGAAAGTAAGTTTAAACAAGGATTCTTGAAGTATGAGCACGATGAACATGGGGCTGTTTATACATATACGAGAAGAAATTTAAAGTTCTTTTTGGTTTAAAAAATATTCTAAAAGTACGTGCGGTAAGTGATTAGCAATAAACTTTTGTAGCTTAGAAAAGTAATATTGTTATAAACGGGCTTCTTGGTGGGCCTACCCGTTAGTGGGTATCCACCCATTATGTAACCCTACCACTATAAATATAGGGCTATGGTCTCCATAGCCGCCAAGTTTACAACACGTTATCAGCACGCTCAAAGCTAAGCCGAACCCCTGCCGACGGACGGACGCGACGAACGGACGCGACGCGAACGGGCTTCCTTCACCGAACGTCGCTAGATCCGGCGGGTAGGATCTAGAGGTAACTTTCTCTCTAGATCTAAATTTTGTATATGCGCATATGTGGTGATTTAATTCTTTTTGGCTCAATCGATTAAAAACACCGTTTTTATCGCTAAAAATCACCCTTTTTCAATTAAAAAAACGTATTTTTGGAAGAAAAAATTGGGTTTTTTCCACTAAAAATCGGATTTTTACCCGTTGTTTTTCCCCAAAAATCACCCAAACCCGAAATAGGGTTCACCGACCCCCCCCCCCCCCCCGTCGCCGGCAGCGGCGGGGGCCTTCCCGCCGTCGCTGCGGCGGCGGGAACCCCCCCGCCACTACAGGCGGGGATTTCCCCGCCGCCTGCAGCGGCGGGCATCCCCCGCCGCCGCCGGCGGGGGCAACCCCCGCCGCGGCAGGCGGGGGCTCCCCGCCGCCTGCAGCGGCGGGGCACCCCCGCCGCCGCCGGCGGGGGCAACCCCCGCCGCGGCAGGCGGGGGCCCCCCCGCCGCCTGCTGCGACGGGGCAACCCCGCCGCCATCGGCGGGGGCAACCCCCGCCGCCATCGGCGGGGGCAACCCCCGCCGCGGCAGGCGGGGGCTCCCCGTCGCCTGCTGCGGCGGGGCAACCCCGCCGCCAACGGCGGGGGCAACCCCGCCGCCTGCAGCGGCAGGGCACCCCCGCCGCCAGCGGCGGGGGGCAACCCCCCGCCGCCGCAGGCGGGGGCAACCCCCGCCGCCTGCAGCGACGGGGGCAACCCCCGCCGCCTGCAGCGACGGGGGCAACCCCCGCCGCCGCAGGCGGGGGCTCCCCGCCGCCTGCAGCGGCGGGCAACCCCCGTCGCCTGCCGCGGCGGGCCCCCCCCCCCCTCCTCCCCGCCGCCTGCAGCGGCGGCCCCCCCCCCTCCCCGCCGCCTGCTGCGGCAAACGGGCCCGCCCGCCAGTAGCGGGTACGGGCCCGGCGTGAGTACCCCAAAACCCTAACTAGGGTTTCTGACCCAGAAAATTTTTTCGAATTTTCAAAATTTTTTCAGATTTATTGCGATTTTTTTCTCGTTAAAATCTGGACCAAAATGCATGTGATTTTTACTCATCGCAAATTATATTTGGATTTATGATTTTCTTTAAAAAACGTTTAAAAATTAAGAAGATCCTGCGACCGCTCTGCCGTTAGTCAACTAACCTAACGGTGCATGACGTTGCCTAGTGGTCCAATAATTTTTAAACGGTAGATTTCATTTTCCATTATAAACTGCCTGTGATGAATAAATAAAATTGCCTGCGATGTATAAACTGCCTGTGATAATGCCTGCTGCATTATAACTGCCTGCGATGAATGGTTAATATTTGCTGTGGTTTTGGATCGGCTAGTTTATCACCATTTTTATTTTTCATGCATTATTTTCCTTTTGAGAGAAAAATGTAGTGAGGATAATTTTGTAAAATTACAAGCCCGGCGGACGCTTCAAGAAGATGAAGGACTATTCCAGAAGAATAGGGGCCCCACGGGGGTTCCCGAGTTGTACTTTCTTTCTTTTTGGGACTGTAATGGACTGTAATTATTTATGGTGATTAGCCGATCCACGCAGCAAATATTTATGTCTGATGTGCTTGATTATTTATTTTTGCGCAAAATATCTAATTAATGCTATCTTTTTACATGCTAGAGTAATAAATGGCCAAAATTGCGAGCGTCGATTTCGACGTTTTGGATGCTTCAGGAAAGAATTACTTAAGCTGGCAGCTGGATATAAAATTCCATCTGCGAGCACAGGGATTGAGTCACGCCATCGCCTTAGGCGATAAGGTTTCTGACATAGATAAAGCGAAAGCAATTATCTATATCAGACGCCATATCGATCGGACCCTGAAGGCCGAGTACCTAACGGTGGAGGACTCGTATGAGTTGTGGACCGCCCTCGAGGACAGGTATAAACATCAAAGGGATGTTATCCTACCTCGAGCGCGATATGAATGGGAGAACCTCCGTCTCCAAGACTTCAAGTCTATTGCCGAGTACAACTCGGCACTCTTTAGCATCACCTCACGCCTGAAGTTGTGTGGTGAAAAGGTGACGGAGGAACGCATGTTAGAGAAGACGTATACATCCTTCCATGAGAAGGATGTCATACTGATGCAACAGTATCGTGAACGAAAGTTCACAAAATACTCTGAGCTTCTCTCATGCCTTCTGATGGCAGAGCAGAATCGTGACCTCCTTCTGGCCACCCACAACTCACGCCCTACCGGCACTGCTCCTGCGCCTGAAGCGCACCACAGCTCCTTCCAGAAGAAAAGGGGCAACTTCAAAGGCAAACCCCAGAAGGGCAAGACCATGAAGAAGCAGGCTCGAGGACCCCCTCCAAGAAACAACCAAGAGGGGAAGAAGAAAAATGTGTGGAAGAGAAAAGACGACGGCCAGACTTCTGCCCCCAGAAAGGACTGGGAAGATAAATGCCACAGGTGTGGCATGACTGGACACTGGTCCAGAAATTGTCGTACTCCACGCCACCTTCAGGAGTTGTACAAAGCAAGCCAGAAGCAAGCTGAGACAAACCTGGCGGTTCAAGAAAACCTGGCACCAATCAGGTTCATCGCCGAGGACTTCTCCAACGATGACCTGCTCGACTGAGGACATTTATCTACTTTATATGCATTGTAGTTTTTCCTTTTGAGAAACAATTTATCTGCTTATCTCTGGCATGTTTTAAGTACTTTTTCAGACATCAATTTAATTTTCGTAGTATATACCTTTGTGTTTTTTCCTTATACTGCGACTTTTCTTTAAAATAGATGGACTTTAAATGCCTAGTGGACAGTGCCTCTACGCACACGATCCTCCAAGACATCTGCTTTTTTCAAAGCATTAATAAATACGATGGCACCGTAAATACGATTTCCGGTCCATCAAGTATCATTGAAGGATCAGGGGAAGCACATTTTATGCTCCCCAATAGTACAAAACTACTCATAAAAGATGCCCTTCTCTCCCCTAGCTCACATAGGAACCTGTTGAGCTTTAAAGATATCCGCTTAAACGGATACCACCTAGAAACGGTGAGCAAAGGAAACAGTGAATACCTTGATGTAACGTTCCATAAAAACGGTGCTAAAAACACCGTCGAACGTTTCGAGGGACTCCCGTCGGGTCTCTACCACACAAGGATCAGAGCAATGGAAGCAAACACTTTGGAGCACCAGAAGTGCCAAAATCAACCAGAATTCAAACTCTGGCACGATAGACTAGGACACCCTGGAAGGAATATGATGCGTCGCATCATATCCCAATCCCGTGGAATTAATCCGAAAAGCCTGACGCTACTTCGGAAGGGTGCAAATCCTTGCCCCCCTTGTTACAAAGGGAAATTGATTACGAGACCATCCACCCTGAAGGTGGACTCTGAGTCTCCAAGCTTCCTAGAGAGAATACATGGTGACATTTGCGGGCCTATTCACCCCGCAAGTGGACCATTCAGGTACTACATGGTACTAATCGACGCATCTTCAAAATGGTCATATGTGTGCCTCTTGTCCACCCGCAACGTAGCCTTTGCAAAGCTACTTGCACAAATTATAAAATTGCGGGCACATTTCCCAGACAACCAGATCAAGAAATTGCGTCTGGACAATGCTGGGGAATTCACCTCACAAGTCTTCCTAGACTACTGCCAAGCAACCGGCATAGAAGTTGAACATCCTGTAGCTCATGTTCACACCCAGAACGGGTTGGCCGAATCTCTCATAAAGAGACTACAATGGATCGCTAGACCATTGTTAATGCAATGCCAGTTGCCGGTATGTGCATGGGGACATGCCATACTGCACGCTGCATCGCTGATAAGATTACGACCTTCAGGTAGTCAATCTTATTCTCCGATGCAACTTGCATATGGGAACCCGCCCGATATCTCTCACTTGAGGATATTCGGATGTGCTGTCTATGTCCCCATAGCACCACCGCAGAGGACCAAGATGGGTCCTCAACGGCGTCTTGGTATCTATATTGGTTTCGACTCACCATCGATCATTAGATACCTCGAACCCCTTACAGGGGACGCCTTTAAAGCGCGTCTAGCAGATTGTGAGTTTGATGAAAGCATTTTTCCAAAACTAGGCATTAACACACAGAAGCCAGAAGCTTCAAAGACCATTACATGGGACACAAAGACCTTATCCCATTTTGATCCGCGCACAAATCAATGTGAAGAAGAGATCCTGAAGATCCTTCAAATTCAGAACACAGTTCACATTTTACCGGATAAATTCACTGACAACCAGAAGATTGTCAGATCACACGTCCCTGCTGCAAATACGCCAGCTAGGATTGACATACCCAAAGATGGATGCAATCCACCTGCAGCAGAAGCGGTCGTACCTCAACAAAAAAGAGGACGACCCCCAGGCTCCAAAGATAAGAATCCTCGAAAGAGGAAAAATCCTGGAGCAACAATAACGATACCACCACAGGATGCTGAGCTCAGCCCAGCTACCTCTCCACTCCTAACAACCCCTGAAGAGGAAAATATAGGAGAAATTTCATTAAACTATGTACGTACCGGGGAGGTACTGGACAGAAAAAGCACAATCATCGATGATAACTTCGCGCTCATTATTGCCACTCACGTCACTGAATACGACGATGAGACCGATCCACGCTCTCTAGCAGAATGTAAACGCAGAGAGGATTGGCCAAAGTGGAACGAGGCAATAGGAGTAGAGCTGGACTCACTCTCGAAGCGCCAAGTCTTTGGACCTGTAGTCCTAACACCAAAAGGTGTTAAACCTGTGGGATATAAATGGGTATTCGTGAGAAAAAGAAATGAGAATAATGAGATCGTGCGCTATAAAGCGCGCCTTGTTGCACAAGGTTTTTCCCAACGACCAGGAATAGACTATGACGATACCTATTCTCCGGTCATGGACGCGATCACCTTCCGTTTCATCATAGGCCTATCCACGAAGGAAGGTCTGGATATGCAGCTCATGGACGTTGTGACTGCATACCTATACGGAAATATAGATAAGGACATCTACATGAAAATCCCAGACGGATACAAACTACCGACAAAAATGACAGAAAGACCTCGGGACGTCTATTCTGTCAAACTCCAGAGATCACTGTATGGTCTCAAACAGTCAGGTAGAATGTGGTACAACAGGCTGAGTGAATTCCTAGTGCAACAAGGATTCACAACAAATGAAGTCTGCCCTTGCATCTTCATACGAGCAAAGGGAACAGGATTCGTAATTATCGCCGTCTACGTAGACGACTTGAACATCATCGGATCTCCTGCAGAGATAGATGAGATATCCAAAAGTCTCACACAGACTTTTGAGATGAAAGACCTCGGCAAAACGAAGTTTTGCCTAGGGCTACAAATTGAACATTTAAGCGGAGGAATCCTGTTACACCAATCGACATATACAAAGAAAGTGCTGAAGAACTTTCTTATGGACAAATGTCATCCGCTTAGCACACCAATGGTTGTCAGATCATTGGATGTTGAAACAGACCCCTTCCGACCGCTGGAAGAGGGGGAGGAAACACTGGGTCCTGAAGTACCCTACTTAAGTGCAATTGGAGCACTCCTATACCTGGTAAACTGCACGCGTCCCGATATAGCGTTCGCAGTAAATCTACTAGCCAGATACAGTTCAGCGCCCTCAAAGCGCCACTGGAACGGAGTGAAACAACTTCTGCGCTACCTCCAAGGGTCTGTAGACATGGGACTATACTTCAAGAAAGGTGTATCCGCCGACCTGGTCGGTTACGCAGATGCGGGATACAGGTCCGACCCACATACCGCAAAGTCCCAGACCGGTTTCGTATTCACATACGGTGGGACGGCCATCTCATGGAGATCCGTGAAGCAGACATCCACAGCGACCTCGTCCAACCACTCTGAGCTCATCGCGATCCACGAAGCTAGCAGAGAATGCTTCTGGCTTCGATCAGTCATCAACCACATCCTCAAGACCACCGGCCTGAAGACGGGAGATCTTGGGCCTACTACCATGTACGAAGACAATGCTGCATGCATCGCTCAACTACGAGGTGGCTACATCAAAGGTGACAGGACGAAGCACATTTCCCCCAAGCTCTTCTGGACGCATGAACAGCAAGTAGACAACCAGATCGACATCCAGCAGATCCAGTCCTGCAACAACCTGGCTGACCTATTCACTAAAGCTTTGCCTCGCAGTACCTTTAGAAAACTTGTACTAGGAATTGGGATGAGACAGCTGAGAGATGTACAAGCCTGAAGCTTGAACTTATCAGGGGGAGTTAACGTAGTGCTGTACTCTTTTTCCTTGACTGTTGGTTTTTCCCACTGGGTTTTCCACAGTCAAAGGTTTTAACGAGGCAGCCACATTAACTCAGGATCCAGAAGTATCCACCACTGATGTTATCCATCGATCAGGGGAAGTTACAGAGACTTGTACTCTTTTCCCTTAGCCACAGGTTTTTCCCACTGGGTTTTCCTTGGCAAAGGTTTTAATGAGGCAAGCACTCTTAAACTTAGAGATCCAGAAGTATCTCCAACCCCATGATCAAACAAGCTTCATGAACCCTGAAGTGTTCACCATGGCTTACAACAATGGATGGATAAGGGGAAGTGTTATAAACGGGCTTCTTGGTGGGCCTACCCGTTAGTGGGTATCCACCCATTATGCTTAGAAAAGTAATATATATATATTGGATTATCGAATTGATAACAAGGTTCAAAACTGAAACACGAAAGATGTCGATTTGAAAATAGGTACGAGATAGTAAAATAATTTTACGACCAGGTAGGTTTCAAGATCAGTGAAAGAATTTTAACTCGGCCGAAAAACAAGAAATTTTGAAGTATATAATATAGGGGTTTTCAAAGAAATTAAGCTGAGCGAAAGACTTAATAAGGAATTTCGAAAATACTTTTAGAGAAGGTAAAATTGACAAAGGGAAGGATTCGAAGGATCAATGATAATCGTTAGGAAACGATCACGTGAATTGAGAGAAAGGAAAATGATCGCATGAAAAATACGCGTAAGATATGAATCGTGAAGAGCTACGATGGAACTCTATGGTTGATAACATAAAAGTGAAATGATCAGAGAGATGCTAGTGGTCAAGGGTTCTAATCATCGGGTCGTCCAAAGATCAGGATAACTTAGCTCTAAGACTTCCTAATGAGTTAAACTATAATCCGGATCTAAGGGGAAAGTTCATAAGAGAATCAAGGTTAGTTCTGCTGGGCCCGAAGTCGATGGACCCGAGCGGACGACTAAAAGAAGGGCTCTAGGAATCTAACACGGTCAGAGTCAAGTGAGGGCTACTAAGGTATCCTAGGATGAGGATGACTAAATCTTAACCAAGGCGTCAGACTATCAAACCTGGGTGTCTATCTAAGTCTTCCTACCATCTAAGACTGGGAAAACCTAATTTAGACTTATACATGGATATTAAATGAATGCGGTACTCTTATTGTTCCGAACTTTTGCAAGACCTGCATGGGCCAGCACTAAAACCTGTCACGCCCCGCTTCCCAAAAATACGGAGACGAAGCGTGACTAAGGCCCGCTTAGGCCAGAGCTGAGAAGCTCGGACCCAATAAGCGTCTGTAGGGGGGTACCATTTAAAATATTCAGGTTCTTGCATTAACAAAGTTCGAAACAACAGGAAGTACAGAAAGGAAGTTGCATTCATTAAATTAGAGATATAATATCCAACGAGTAAAAGTCTAAAAGAAGCCTAAGCATGGCAACGAAATATTTAAAAACAAACTAAAAACAATAACCTCTGAAAGTGACGACTAAAAGGACCTCAAGGTCTGGTACTCGTCAGGCACGTACTCTGGGTCGACGTCCTCGGCTCCTCGTACTCCAGTGAGTCTGCCTCGTCCACGAACTCTGGCTGAACACCTGACGTACAACACCCAAGAGAAAGGAACTGTACGTCAGGTAAAGTCTATAAGAAAGGTTAGACTTCACTGCAAGTGCAACGAACTTTAAACAACAGTTTTCTGGTTGATTAGCATGCTGAGGTTCTATTACACAACGGTTTACTGGTTGATTAGCATGCTGGGGTTACAACAAGGTAACAAGAGAAGTAACGTAGCAGGAAAGTAAAGCGTAGCAGGCAGTAGTCGTAGCGTGTGCTACCGACTACGGGACTAACCTAAAGGTGTCAGGACAAGACGAAGACAGACAAGACAAGTCGGACACGACACGACACGTGAGACACGAAGGGTTCACGCCTTACGGGTTGAGGGGGATCAGACCCTCTCCCCGTGCGCACGCTCAACCCTACCCCAAACCCCAGAACTCAGGACAAGAAGTACAGAGATCACTTCTGCTAGGGAAGCACCTGAAACGCCCACAGGCTTTTTGTATCACGGAGATCACTCCCGCAAGGAGAGCATCTGAAACGCCCGAAGGCTTTTGTGTAACAGGGACAAGACACGACCAGTGTACGGGAGAGTTATTCTAGGGTGTCCACACGCACGCACACACAAGATAATCCTAAGGTGTCACAAGTTGTTGTTCGTCGGACTTAGACTTCGTCGTCAAGTCTAAGTCGTCAGGGTGACCCAGACGCTATCATTTCACGTCCGGATCTAAACACTCACAATCTAATAGTTCTAACAATTTAAGACTAAGACGCGGTCAAAAACGCAAGTGGGTACACTTGCCTGCGGTGGCGAGTGTGTCGTCCGTCCGGGGCGTCTCGTCCAATCGTCTCGTCTGCGGAAGTCTGTCTGAAACAGTGTCGTGGCGACAGTGTCAGGTCTCAATTTCATCAAATCCTATTAGGGTTCGTTTCTAAGTTATCGGGACTATCCTACTCGTCAAAAGTCACTTTTTCGATGTTTCAGTCTAATCGACATTCTAATCCTATGTGCACAGTCAATAAAGTCCATTCGTTGATTTTATAGATTTGTACAACGTTTTACTGGTGCTGGAAAATGAATTTTAGTTCAAATTGTCGATTTTTAGTTTAAGGTTCAGTTTTCTACAGTGCGGGTTCGCTACGAGTTTAGGGCACTAACCTGGTTCGACGGTCGTGTGTAAGCTTTGACGTCGGATCTGAAACAACGGATCGCATCGCCTTCGCTCCGGTTCCTCGACTGCGTGTAGCGCAACAAAGAGGGAATCGTCAGATCCCAGACGGTAGCAAGGGGCGTACTTAATTATCTGCACCATTAAATTTAGAGTTTATCAAGCTAAAGGTATTAATCATTTAAAATACACTCTACTTATAACTCTGATTATAAAAATAAATAATATATTACATACATTAAACAGTCATATGTAAATTTATATACATCCAACTTGCTGTCATATAACAATATATGTGTATACACCCAATAAAGTCCTGTCATCTGTACATGCCTACCAACTTCATAAAATTAGATCATAAGGCATTAACCCACTTAGAAAACTAATTATAAGTCCTAAGTTAACCCACTTCCACACATGGTTATAAACTATACTAGCATAATATGTTAACTTGATTATTAGCATGCATTAAGTAACTCACTTACGTGTAAGTGCATACGGGTGCGTGCAGTTGAAGGGAGCGCTGGGTTGCTCGGAGGTGGCGCACGGTTTCGGCGACTGGAGAGGGGATGCAGCCTGCAGTCGGAGTCGGTGGGCGGTGTTTAACGATCGGAGGGAGGACGGGATCGCCGCCGGGGAAAGACAATGATGATGGCGATGTCGGAGGCATCAGGATCTGTGATCGGGCAGGGAGAGGAGTCACGGTTATGAGGGGGTCGGGGTCGCTGGTTGCGGAGGAGGAGATCCGCAGGGTTGAGCAAGGCGGCGGTTTGATGGTGTTCGCCGGTGAGAGGACAGAGGCGGGGTACACCGGTGGGTCGGGGCTTCAAACAGGGGTAGGGAGAAGAAAAACAGGGAAGAAGGCGGTGAGGCGCTGGGTGGGCTGAAGCGGAAGTCGGGGCTCGGCGGTGTCGAGGGAGGAGGAGAGGCGGGAGTATGGCTGAGGGGTTTCACCGGAGGGAGACGACTGCGAAGGGAAGAGAGGAACGGCGGGATGGCCGGAGTATGTGGCTGAGCGTGGAGGAGGAGACGGGAGGAGAGACGCCGGAGGAGCTTTGGCGAGGACGAGGGACGGAGAGCAGGCCGTGGCTTAGGGTTTCGGCCTGGATCTCTTCGGGTTACAGATCAGAGGAAGGCCTGGGCGGTGGTCCGGTGGCCGGAGGAAGGGTGTAGGCGACGGCGAGGGGAAGGTTCGGCGCACGGCCTGTAGATCTGACCGAAGCTTGGGCACAGCGGGGAGGAGGCTTCAGGCGGCCGGACGCGGGAACCGGCGAGGGGATGCCGGCTAGGGTGCCGGTGAGACTGAGAGAGAGGGAAGACGGCGTTGCGAGAGGTTGAAGATGATGACGGCGAGCTGGAGATGTGATGGAGTAATCGAGCAAAAGCTATAGGATGAGGGTACTATCGAAAGGGGCCTGGGGTGTTTGATTTGCGTGAAAGCCTAGAGAAATAGGCTACCGTAGTTTGTCAGGGGGTTTTTATTTAAAAAAAATAGGGGAGGGGAGAGAGAACATGGGAGAGAGATTAGGGGAAGTGGGGGTTTGTTGGGATTTTAAGGGAAGGGTAAAGATTTATTCAACAGAATTTGATTTGATTTCCTAAAGAAACTTGCAGCATTTACAAGATTAGGCAATAGTTAGGCTTTATAATAAAAATAAGTTTTGATTTATTGAATCTGTTAATACATTAGGTTAGGATTTAAACAAATTCGAATTTCTCCCTTTTTTTAGAGAAACGTACACAGCCAATACAAATTTAAATTTGAATTATTATTATTAATAAAAATGTTTTATCAATTAGTAATGATGTTAAGCAGATTGGTCCCTCGACGTCCAAAAATTACAAAGAAGATACCGGGGCGATCGCACCTTCGAAAGGGTCGTGGATACGGGGTTCGGTCGCGCGTCTGAGCTACGGAAAAGGGTAATAAAAATCAAAGACGAAAAAGAGTACGCACACGGAACAAGATAGGCGCTAAAACACGCACGGTCGAAAAGTGACCATTACAGTAAGTCACCGGTAGTATGTCATTGTATTATTGAACCGTTTGTCATGAAAAATTTGGTGCTTTTATGGTTGCAATTTTTTATCTGTTTAACTCACTTCGAATATTTGATTGGATCATAGAATTGAGCTAGCGTGGTACAAAAAGATTTATTCAAGCCATGGCTATGGTCACATTTTATCTTTTACTCACTACAGGTTTTTTGTATGTGCGGTTTTATTATTTTGATGATGATAGTTTTTCAATATGCCTTCTACTGGTGATGGTTATATGGCATCTCTTAGCACCGTATTTTTTTTTGATTAAAATGAAAACTAAAAAAACATCAGACTCCAGCTCACGGCACCCTGTGCCCTCTCTCAAAACCCTTCCCCCAAGCATCATCAGCCAACAAACTCAACAAACACTCCGGAGGATGTCGAAAATCCAAAAATGCAGCCTCCAGCTGAACTCCCATATTCGCTAACCCATCAGCCACGAAATTCGATTCCCTTTTGATATGAACAACGCTTAAACTCCATTGCAAAGCCTTCAGCTCTCTAATGTCCAAGATAATTGCTGCCAGGGGATGAAAAGATACATCACCAGATTCAATCAACCTTACAGCTTCCAAAGAATCTGACTCGCAAATAATCTTCTTGATTCCCCTAGACCAAGCCCATTTAATTCCAAGCAGAAGAGCATGCAGCTCCGCCCCTAAAGGAGAGCATGAACCCAAAAACGCTGAAAATCCCCCTACCCAATTGCCTGCATTGCATCTAATTACTCCTCCAGCTCCAGCCATCCCGGAATCTCCCTTCACCGCCCCATCAACATTCAGTTTGAAACACCCCTCCGGCGGAGGGACCCAACTAATAAGACTCTCATTCAAACTCACCTTAGGCGGAAGGCTGAAGGCTGAAGGCTTGGCAAACTTCCTCAGCCGTAACACAAATATTACAAACCACACTACCAATATCCCTCCTACTAGCATTCGGTTGGAATACTGCCTCGCATCTATCAGTCCACACTCTCCAAACTGCCACTGCAAACAAAATACCTCCCTTCTGACCTTCTCCTCTAAATCCCTTTAGCCCTGACTGCAACCATCCCTTTAGATCTTTACCAAAGAAAATAGCCTGATGCTGAGTCGGAACAAACCTCATCCAAATATCTCTGGCCCTGCAACAATCCCTGATCGCATGCAATACATCCTCCACCATAGCCCCGCACAAAGTACATTCTTCACTAGAGGAAATCCCCCTGCGGTATCTGAGATGAGCAGTCACCAATTTCTCTTTAGCTGCCAACCAAAGAAAATATTTCCATCTAGCTGGCAAATGCACTTTCCAAATCCAAGAAAAATCCTCAGTTCTCAGCTCCTCCAGAAGGTTAAGGTAAGCAGAACTAGATTTGAACACCCCATTAGTAGATCCCTTCCAAATATACACATCCTTCTTCCCATCCAAAGTCTGCAAAGGGTATGCCATAATTTTGAGAACCATATAATCAGGAAAAGACAAGAGAAGCTTGTCCAGATTCCATTTACCATTCTCAGAAATAAAATCACTTACTCTTTCCAGCAGCGAGTTCTTCACTGGGTCAAATATACCAAAATCCACTAACGGCTTGTCAATCCATGGATCTGTCCAAAAAAACACAGAATCCCCAGTCCCAATTCTACTAACCATGCCTTTTCTAAGGGCTCTAAGACCAAATAGAAGTGATTTGAGTTGTAAAGACCAGTACCCTTTATTGCCAGTATGATTCTCAATCCAATTAAACACATCATCCACTTTATATTTAGCCTTGATAAACCTCACCCAAAGAGTATCATGTTCTGAGTAGAATTTCCAAGCCAGTCTTTGTAGCAGAACATTATTGTGAAGTTTCATTCTCCTTAGACCCAAACCTCCCAATCTCTTAGGAACACAAACCTCATCCCATTTGATCAGATGAAGTTTCCTGGACTCACTACTGCCACCCCATAGGAACTGTTTATTCATCCTATCAATCAAATTACATATATGACCAGGGATCTTCGCTGTCATCATCAAGAAAGTAGGAATAGCTGAAGTAACTGACTGAATCAGAGTAGCTCTTCCAGCCAAGCTTAGCATTTTAGCCTTCCATCCATTCAAACTTCTACTAACATTATCAACAATGTTATTGTAGGTGCTCTTGGATACCCTCTTATGTGCAATAGGAACCCCCAGATAAGTCCCCAGATCTTCCGTAATAGCAATACCCAACAACCTCCCAATCTTCCTAATATGCTTCCTACCAGCAACAGGAGATATAAAACACCTTGATTTGTCAAAACTAATACTAGAGCCTGAGGCCAAACAAAATTTCTCCAGAACCTTCTTCATCTCAATCACTTGCTTCTCTGATGCTCTCCCAAACAGCAGCAAATCATCCGCAAAGAGCAAATGAGATATCCCAGGTCCTCTCTCCTTGACCCCTATAGGAATCCAATTGCCATTATTAGTAGAGTCCTGGATGAGCATACTCAGTCTTTCCATACACAATACAAATAAAAAAGGGCTAAGGGGGTCTCCTTGCCTTAAACCCCTCTGTGGGCTAATCCAATCAGTAGCTCCACCTTCCCATAACACAGATAACTGAGGACTAGAAACACAGAACATGATGAGATTAATACAACTATCAGGGAACTTAAACAACCTCAAGGTTTCCTCTAAAAAACTCCAACTAATCTTATCATACGCCTTCTCCAGATCAATCTTCACAGCAAGTAATCCCTCATTCCTCTTAGATCTTCTAATAGAGTGGACCACTTCTTGCGCAATGATGATATTATCCAAAATCTGTCTACCAGGGACAAAACTGGATTGGTTAGGACTTATTAAAGACTGCATCACTCCACGGAGCCTTTCCACCATCACCTTTGCAATGACCTTGTAAGCCACAGGAATCAAACTAATAGGTCTAAATTGCCTCAACAATTCAGGATGATTTACTTTAGGAATAAGCACTATAAGAGTCTTATTAAGTTCTGTGTTGAAACTTCCAATCTCAAAAGCTTCCCTGACTAGCTTAAACAAATCCTCCTTCACCATTGGCCAAAATTGCTGAAAAAACCCTGCATGAAGTCCATCCACCCCAGGAGCCTTCCAAGGTTTCATAAGAAATAGAGCCCTCTGAACTTCTCCTTCACAAACCCCCTTATCTAAATCAGCAGACTCCTCCTCAGAAATCCTTTGGCACACAGAATGTGTAATCCTTTTCTTTGACCCAGCATCCTCACTAAATAGCTTTCTAACAAAATTTCTACATAAAGAGAGAATGTCATCAGCTTTAGAGAACCATCTGCCCTCTTCATCTTTAATCATCAACACCTTCAACTTCTTTCTTTTGCAAAGAGTGGAGAGATGGAAAAAAGAAGTATTTCTATCCCCATGTGCCAACCAACTGCATCTTAACTTCTGATACCAGAACATCTCCTCCTGAGACACCATCTTCTCATACTTGTAAATAAGGTCCTTTTCCACCATTCTAAGGTAATGAGAATCCCGCATCATTAAAACCCTCTGAACCCCAGCGATCCTGTTTTTTAACCACCTCTTTCTCCTAAACAAGTTGCCGAAAACATTTCTGTTCCATATTTTAACTTTATCCACAAAAACCTCAGATTTTCCAACAAAATCCATTTCCTTTCCACCCCAAGCACTCCCCACAAACTCCTTGAATCCCTCCTCTTGTAACCACATAGCCTGGAATCTGAAAGGACGAGAGGAGTGGATAGAATTAGCAACAGGCTTACCTCTCAAAAGAATAGGACAGTGATCCGAACATATTCTGGGGAGGTGATAAAGACTGGCTTCAGGGAATAAAGTACACCAATCAGCATTGGCCACTGCTCTATCAAGTCTTTCAAATACCCTAGCCCTTCCAATTCTCTGATTGCACCAAGTGAACGGGCCTCCATTGAACCCAATATCCAACATTCCACAAGAAGATAAAAAATCCCTAAATCTTTTACATCTGCTCAAGGATGGGGGAGCTCCTCCAGATTTCTCCTTCGACCCTAAATAATCATTAAAATCCCCAATCAAAACCCAAGCCAAGTTCATGGAAGCACTCAGGCACTCCAACTCTTCATACATGCTCCACCTGAGGGCTCTGTTAGGGCTAGCATACACAACAGATAACCCCACATCCACTGAGTCCTGTCTCCTAACAATCCCATGAATAAAATGTTCCGAAGAGCACAACACATCTATATCCAATGCCTTCTTATCCCACAATAGTCAGATTCCCCCAGAGAAACCCACAGCCTCCACCACAAAAGAACCCTCAAACTTCAATCTCCTTATAACCTTCCTGGCATCTTCCCCTAAAATTCTTGGCTCAACAATCACAAGAATATCTGGCTTGTGTCCCAGAATCAACTCCCTAATTTCAGAATTAAAAGACTTTTTTGCAGCCCCCCTGTAATTCCAGAATAGAATATCCATAAACACTTAGTCACCAAATCCTAGCACAACACCCTGCTAGAAAGGTTCAAACTCAAAGGGAAATAGGAACATCTCCCAACCCCAAGATACTAGGATCAACTTCAGCAGCTAACTCCATCCCTTCCTTCAAAGAGCATTCCCCTATCAAGGAGGATGAGTGGCTTCCATTTTCATTTGAGATATCACCCAATGGCTTTCTCTTCTCCCCAGAAACTCTGTGGACCTTATCAGGTTTATCCAAATAATGACGTTCAGATGATAAGACAGAATTAAAGCCTATGTGAGAATACGGGATCAACACTCCATTACCCTTCTTCTCTTTCCCTTGCCTCCCATTGAAGGTTCCTTTACTCTTAACAGAAGAAGAAAGAGCAATGCTCTGCTTCCCTTTCCTCCAAATCACTCCCGACCCATCCAACTGACTACCAAAGGAGAACCCCTCCCCCTGCTTCAAATTAGAAGCCAAACCCCCTTGTATCCTACCCTTATCCCCAACAGATAAGACAATCTCATTAGAAACTTTCCCCCCTCAACAGGTGTAATCACACCCTTATCCACACCCTCCAGATTCTGAGATAGAATAGAAAAGCGAGACCCACCCACAGAGCTTATACCTCTCCCTTCAGAGCCAGCACTCTTTGGCTTCCTTACAATATTACGAGTCCTCCTATCACTTGCCAACAACCAAGGCCCATACTCAGGATTACAACTTCCCTCATCTGCTTTACCTTCATCCCCCTTCGAAGCCTCTGAACCCTTCTTCCCAACAGCCTCCCTCTCTCATCCATCATGCTCCTGGCCCCCAATACTCTTGAAAGGGCATGGCTCCTTGTGACCCACTCTTCCACATCTGAAACAGATCAGCCCAAGCCCCTCATACTGAACTTCTTGCCAACGGTCTTCCACCAAAATCTTCGTCTTAAGAGGTTTGCTAAGATCTATTTCAACGCATACTCTTGCAAATCTGGCTTTCATAACCAACTTTGTGTTCAAATCAATCTTCACTATCTTCCCAATACAATTTCCCATCATCAACAGAACCTTCTGATCGTAATACTCCACAGGTAGGAACGGGAATCTGATCCATACAGCCGTCGATCCAACCTCCGCATCCAAAGGCGAGAAATCAGGCACCCAATTACGTATCATCAGATATCTACCAAGAATCATCCAAGGCCCCTCCTCAATCGCAAAGCTTCTGTCTTCTTCACAGCTGAATTTAACCATGACATAACCCTCTCCTAATTCAATAAAACCCAGATTTCCCTTTGGCTTCCACATCACTCTGAGCTTGGCTTCAAGAAAGGAGACCGACACAAATCTACCAAGAAGTTTAACAATCACCGCCCTCTCACATTTCCGACGAAGACGATCCTTGAATGATGGCGAAAAAGAAATGCTATCCCAGCTACCCTTCAAAGAAACCAACACATCTTCTATCAGCCCAGGCTCCTCCTCCTCCATGGCCGAGCACCTTTCCTGCAGATCCCCAACACCCATACATACCTCCTGGAAGGATTTCACGCCAAACCCCTGAAATCCCCCCGAACCCATCGGAGCTTCGTTCACACCCGCCTTCGCTCCCTCCCCCAGAGGAGAAACAAACGCCGGCATCCCCTTACTTTTCTTAGAGCAACGCTGAGAAAGAACCCCCTCCTCAGTCGCTCGCAAACCTCCCTCATCCTCCAGAATAGCATCACCCTCACAATCGAGCCCTAACATCCCCAAAAACGACGGAAAAAAACGCCCTAAAATCGCTCCTCTACAAGCGCACGATAGCCCGCTATCGTGCACCTAACTCATTTTTCTATCTTTCTTAGCACTGTATTTCGGTATAGATCAATTTCATTTTTTTTCTGTTCATGATCATATCAAATACCTTTAACCACTTTGTTTTGTTCTGTTCCATAGAGATTAAACAGATATGACACTTTTTTCTCTTAAACCTGATGTTTCTATTTCTTCCGTACTGATTCATGATAAAATCTTAGGTGAATAAGAGCTCTCACAAAATCTTTACTTCAAATCTGAATCATAATGTAGTTCTGAGAGAAGCATCATTGTTTTTATTATTTCTTTATGTTGAGCACCTCTTTCTAGTACATCAATATATATCAATCTTATGCCAGATGGATATGCTCCTTTTTTGTGTTAGCATTACACGCACAGTTCCATTTTCCATAAATTATATTGTAATTTCTTCTTATATTGTATTTGCTTTGCTGCTCCTTTATCATTACTGCATTTTTAAAATTATTTTAATGTATGTTAACTGAAAGCCTGAAACTTCATCTCTGTTAGGTTCCTTGGTTGGTTCGGATGCATTCCAATAACATTCTCAGTTAACTGATGCTTCCTGATTTTCATGTAGTTCAGCTTCAAAATCCTCATCAAATGCCACTGAGCCATACAAAGAGAACATTCTCAGTTATATAATCTCATGTCTTAAATTTTATTTTATTGTGCAGGAGAGCATTCGAGTAGAGTCACAACAGGAGGGTGTCGAGAGGCAAGGAAGAAATGATGATGTCGCTCGTGTTCTAGGCGATGATCACCCAGGACGTGTGTTTGGTTTTGGATCTAATGGTTTTCAATCCCGGATCTTTGGGATACATAGAAGATTTGTCCCGTCTCCTTCCTTCGCGTCTGACGCTTCATCAAGTCATTCAAATCTAGTGTCGCGGGAGGAGTTTGATAATCAGAAACAGGAGCTTGAGCAGTGTAGGTCTCGGCTTGATCAATGTACATCTCAGCTTGCTCAGTGTACGTCTTTTTTGAGCTTCTTCATGACACAAAACTATACACAAGAACAACGGCAGAAGTTACATGAAGATCCGCAGTTCCGGAACATCTTCCCTTCGCCATCCGGTCCTTGGGTCCTTAGGTTATTTTGATGATGTAGGAAAGACTTTTGTGTATTAAGAAGTATCATGTAGTTTATTGTGTTTTAAAGACTTTTGTTTTGTATGAATTATTATTGTATCTTTCAGTTTTTAAAAAATAAATAAATTCCTGTTTTGAGATTATTATTTTTTAATACATTAATTTGGTTCTAAATCTTCACAAATGGTGCGTTTTGGGTGGGTTAAAACAGTAATTAAAAACTGCTACTACAAAATGTTTGTAGCGGTTAAAATCCCCTACAAACTGTTTTTGAGGTTAATTTTTAAAAAATAATTTATTCCCATTGTGGCGGTTTTGAACCGACAAAAACAATTATATATCTGGTGGTTTAGAACCGCTACAAACGATTTTGAGGTTAATGATTTAAAAAGAGTTGTGGTGGTTTAGAACCGCAACAAATTTTTAAATTTCCGGCGGTTTAGAACCGCTATGATTTTTTTTAATCGAAATTATAGTTGCTGCTACAAATATTTTTTTGGCGGGTCGGAACCACGAAAAACAAGGGTTGCTTGCGGTTTAGTTTAGGCGGTTTTAAACCGCTAAAAACTATGTTACTCACCCCTTGTTCCATGGCGGTTGAGAGAACCGCTTCCGCCTGCATTTCTGGCGGTTTCGACCCGCCATAAACTAATTTTAAAACCACCAAGACTGCCATCCTTCCTTGTAGTGAGGTAAGTATGTGCTTAGCTATAGGTGTTGTGATTATGGTACGTGTGATGTGTCTTGAATATGGTTATAGGACTGTATGTGATGTGTATATATGGTGAAGTATATGCGTGTCTTTGAATAACTATATAATTGTGTATTTATAGTAGGGGTGAATGTATATTAGATATAGCTTACATGATTTAATATTGTATGGTGTGGTTACATGTGTTGATATGATTGAATGTACACTCGGAGATATCGGGAGTAATATATACATGTTTGTTTATACATAGGTAGTTATCTATACGTGAGTACTATGATCGTATTTGCTAGTGTGAAACTATTTTTATGTAAGTATGTAAACCTTGGTTATGTGATAAGTGTGTGATAATTATATAAGTGATGTGTGTGACTATATGAATGATTGAAGTACGTATGAATTTGACAGTCTATGGTAGGTATGAGTATAGAATGTGCATATATACATACATGGTTGTAGTATTAATGTTTGACTACCTAGTTCATATAAAAGCAATTGTAGTTAATATACCTGGTTTGAATTATAGTGTGATATGATTGGGATAGTTACTAGAGTGGCTAAGTATATTTATAGTTATAAAGTCCAAGGACGGAATTTACTCATAAGGTGGGTAGGATGTCACGGTCGCTTTTCGATCGTATGTTTTCTGTGCGCGTAATTTTGTAAGTACGCGTATTTATTTTGACCTCTTCTTGTTTCCAAAACGTATGATGTGATATGTCGTTGTGACCCTCTGGAAGAGTACTTATTTGTGGAATTATTTGTGTACGTCATTTCACGGGTCGTTCTCCCACAAAACAACTTTGTTTGAAGAGGTGTCGTAACTCTTACCTTCGTCATTTGCTCGTTTTATTTTTGGTTCTGTTCTCCGTTGCCCTAGCCCATGACCGTTCGTCTTAGTCTTGACACTCTCGTCGACACGGTTGTCCCGGTATATTTCTTATAATTATCGGACACCACTAGACCCACTTTTTCCACTAATCCTCTTCTAATACACTTAGCCTAATTAATTTGGTAACTCAACTAACCTAATTAAAAAATATAGGCCTAATATGTTTTATATGAAATATTCCCTAGCTAATGACACCCTTTATCACCCTAAGCTATACCACCTCCCTCTCACAACTTCTCTCTCCAATCACGTAAGTGTACCGCACTTTCAAAACCAAATATCAAAACAAATTTCTTATGTTTCACCCTTTTAGCTATTCAACACGCTAGGTAAACCCCCTCTCTTCTTCCCTCTCCTCCCAAAACCCTTAAATTCACTCCTATTGAAATCTATATAGCATTTATCTCTTCTTAGAACCGAACGCATCTAGGGCTCCTTCTCTTTCACGCAAATCATGCACCAGGCAGTCGCAAACCCCACGCCGGCCTCCCTTGCCCATGCCTAGACTCCTCCGGCGATCTCCCACTCCTTCGGCCACCTACTCCCTCGACATATCCTTTCTCCTCCTCCAAAAACACCATACAAACCCTATCCTCTACACAAAAAACTGCCCAGCTCCTCCTCCCTTCAAACCCCACGCCCGGCCGCCGCCGCCGCCGGCGACCCCATCGCCGGCCCAACCTCCCCTCGACGTCCCCCATCCACGGCCAGCCTCCCCCTCGTCAAGCCCTTCCTCCTTCTCCCTAAAAAAGCGTGCAAACACTTAAACCCCTGAAACTATCCTCCCTCGCCAAAAACTCATGGCCAACACCACCTGGGCCAATGCTGGCCACTCCGCTGCCGCCGGCCATCCCTCAAGCAACCCCCTAGGTGGTGCAGGTTCTCCCCTGGCTGCAGCTACCCTCGACGCTTTTCCTTGTGCGTGCAAACTTCAGATCTGTGCACTCCAGGCCGCGAGTCCGCTGTCCGCTACCTCTCGTGCCTCCCTGGACCGCTGTCTGCATCATCCCGACGTCGTAGGGCGATGTGCCGCTGTCCATCCCCTTTGCATCGCTGTTTGGTGATCGTGTCGCACCCAGATGATCGCCATTTACTGTCATTAGATCGTTGCTCGATGATCGCTGACGTACCGTTAGATCGTTGTTTGCTCCTATTAATTCAACCACTGACGTCGCTACCCGACGTCAGTGTAGCTCTTACGTCGTGTTAAGGTATATTTGAACCGTGGGAACCCACACCCGCATGTTACCAAGATAAAAACTGTGATTTTATTGATTTGGTAACTCACTAATTAAAGATAACGAATATGGGACTGTAGGTTAGGTGATGGTTTGTGCACATAGGAACCATCTGGACGCATTGATCTGAAACTTGCAGCACGTCATTTCAGGCAAGTGAAACTTGCACAGTAAATTGTTAGGCCATTTTTTAGGCCAATTTGTGTATTAGTGTAAAAGAGACTAGGCGGTGAAATGATAGTCGCCTAGACACCCGTACTTGATCTAGTTTGACAACGAAACTAGATCTGACACCTTACTTGATCTAGCTTGACAACGAAGCTAGATCTGACACCATTGTTATGCTATCATTTCATACCGCATGCCACGTTTAAATTAAAATTAACTATACGCACTTTTAACTGCTTATTGCCATGTTCATGCATCTTGCCATGTCATTTCATGCATCTTTATCATGAATGTGTAGCACACGCTACTTTAAAATGTAAGCTGCGGCAAGTAGAATTTTGACTCCTAAATATTGATTGAGGCTAGGCACCTGCTTTTCGAATACAAACCTATGCCAAAAACACTTTCTGGCTCTACGAGAACCACTACGGAGGACGCACCCTGGCGCACAAGGTGATTCGGCAAGGCTATTACTGGTCGACTATGGTGAAGGATGTGACTAGCTATGTCAAGCGGTTCAGGGAGTGGCATAGATTCTTCAAACGTACAATGGCCCCACTAGCTGATCTTATTCCGATCCTTGGCCCGGTCCCGTTTGCCAAATGGGGCCTCGACTTCCTCGGCATGTTCCACCTAATGGCCACCAAAGGAAGAAAGTACATGGTTGTCGTCGTCGACTACTTCACAAAATGGATCGAGGCAGAGCCGCTGGCTCACATCACCTAGGTGGACATGAAGAACTTCGTTTGTAAGTCGATTATATGCCGCTTCGGAGTACCTCGCTCCATAGTGACTGACAACGGGAAGCAATTAGACTCTGTGGACTTCAGAAGCTTCTACTCAGACTGGAGCATCAACCTCTATTTCGCCTCGTGGTGCACCCGCAATCCAACGGCCTTGCCGAAGCAGCAAACAAATGCATTGTGGATCTGCTGAAGAAGAAGTTCGGCAATGCCCCCCGGGACCTGGTATGACGAGCTACCTGGCATCCTTTGGTCTTCCCACACGACAAGCATTAATAGGCGAGAGCCCTTTCATGCTGGCTTATGGGGCAGAGGCTGTTGCTCCGATGGAGGTCGGTGAGGAGTCTCTATGCCTCCAGTACTTCAACAAAGAAGCCAATGAAGAGGGTCTCGACATCAATCTTGTGCTCGTCGACGAGGTACGGGATTGTGCGCTAACATGTTTGCTTAAGCACAGCCAAATGATGGCAAGGTACTACAACTCCCACGTCAAGAAGAAAAGCTTCAAAGTCGGCGACCTCGTCCTATGGGACGCCACTTTTAGGCCCATGATCGGCGAACGATCTAAGATCTCTGCAAAGTGGGAAGTGCCCTACACCATAACAGACGTTGTGGGACTGGCGACGTATATTTTGGCAAACATAGAGGGCAAGGAGCTGACCTGTCCCTGGAATGATGAGCACTTGCTTAAATTTTTTCAATAAATACATTTGTACATTCAGTCAATATTACATTTTTAATAAACCAATGTGTTTGTACACTCAGTGTGTTACCTGGATTTGCATTTCAGCCCTCCCCTGTTCGACGAAGGTCGGCCATCCGTCTCAGAGCCTAAGCCTTCACACCACACAAGCTCTGGGGATAGGCTAACGAGCTTCGCCCTTGATAGGTTCGCCAGTGGATTAAGGAATGAGCTATAACTCGCACCTTCCATACCCTCAACTCCGGGGCAAGCCTAACGGTTCACCCTTGTTAGTGTCATCGGGTGGGACAAGGAATGAACGATGGCTCGAACCTTCCCCTCCCCCAACTCCAGGGTGGTGCACCACCAACAGAGGCCGCGAAATCACCCCCCTTCCTGCCAGCCAGCCTTCAAATTTAGACTTTCTCTACGAACTCCGGGGCAAGCTGACAAGCTTTGCCCTCGATAGGATCCCCGGTGGGTTAAGGAACGAGCTACAACTCGCACCCTTCCCACCCTCAACTCAGGGGCAAGCCTAACAGCTTTGCCCTCGATAGTGTCACTGGGTAGGACAAGGAACGAGCGATGGCTTGCACCCTCCCCTCCCACAACATCGGGGCGGTGCACCACCAACGGAGGCCGCGGAATCGCCCCCCTCATTGGCAGCCAGAATTCAAATCCAGAATTTCTCTACAAACTCCGGGGTAGGCTGACAAGCTTCTCTTTCGATAGGATCACCAATGGGTTAAGGAACGAGCTACAACTTGCAACCTCACTACCCTCAACTTCGGGGAAAGCCTAACAACTTCGCCCTTGATAGTGTCTCCGGGTGGGACAAGGAACGAGTGACAGCTCGCACCCTCCCCTCCCCTAACTCCGGGGCAAGGTGCCACCAACGGAGGCCACGGAATCATCCCCCCTCCCTGGCATCCAACCTTAAAATCCGGACTTTATCTACAAACTCCGGGGCAGGCTGATAAGCTTTGCCTTCGATAGGATAACCGATGGGTTAAGGAATGAGCTACGGCTCCCACCCTCCCCACCCTCAACTTCGGAGCAAGCCTAACGGGTTTGCCCTCGATAGTGTCGTCGGGTGGGATAAGGAACGAGCAACAGCTTGCACTCTCCCCTACCCCAACTCCGGGGCAGGCTGACGAGCTTTGCCCTTGATAGGATCGTCGGTGGGTTAAGGAACGAGCTACGGCTTGCACCCTACCTACCCTCAACTCTGGGGTAAGCCTAATAGCTTTGCCCTTGATAGTGTTACCGGGTGGGACAAGGAACGAGTGACAGCTTGCACCCTCTCCTCCCCCAACTTCGGGGCAGGCTGACAAGCTTCGCCCTCGATAGGATCGCCAGTGGGTTAAGGAATGAGCTATGGCTCGCACCCTCCCACCCACAACTCCGGGGCAAGCCTAACGGCTTTGCCCTTGATAGTGTCATTGGGTGGGACAAGGAACGAGCGACGGTTCGCACCCTCCCCTCCTCCAACTCCGGGGTAGTCTGCCACCAACGTAGGCCGTAGGATCACCCTCCTCCCTGGTAGCCAGCCTTCAAAACCGGAGCAAACGGGCAACTCCGCAACATTCTCCCTCTCCTCAGCCAGCTCATCAATGGCAGAATTTTGGGCGAATACACATACAAAAGTTCAGTTCGCATAATAGACAGATTGAACAAACAACAATAAGAAAAAATTTCAAATTTTATTTACACTAACTTTAAACATCTCAGGGTCAAAATAAAAAAACACCATGCTCGGCCTCCAGGCCAGCCATATAAAGTTCGCCCTAGCCTACGTTACCTCAGCTCGGCAGCCTCTCCCAGTCTCCCTTGATCGCCACACTTCGGGGCCTATGCATCCGCCTGCTCGCCTTCTTGATCGCCGTCGCCTGGAGCCGGAGTCCCCGTCACCTCGGCCTCTGAAGCAGATGAAGCCTCCGCCTCGTCATCGGACATCGCTGACAGCCGAGTGAAGTCAATTTCCAAGCTGGGGTAGATCTTCCCCAACCTTGCCTTCACCCTCTCAAAGCCGGTCTCCAGACCTTCTTCGAAGCCCTCCACCTGCATGGCCGTCAGCGTAGGGACGAGCTCACTATTCTGGTATTGGAGAACTGCCTGGGCCATGACCTAGTCCAGGTCTATCTTTGCCAGTTCAGCATTTCTCCGCTCCTGTTCGGCAATGTCTGCTCCAGCCGCCTCTCTTTTTGAGGCCAGTATCCCTTCGACGGCAACTCTTCGGGTCTCTTCTTCGTAGGCCCTGTCATGCAACGCTCCGACGGCCTACTACAGTCTGGTGGCCTTGTCCTTCTGGATCTGGTAATCCCCATGGACCTTCACCAACCTCTCCATGGACTCCTTCAACTTCGCCTCGGTGCCCTTGAGGGTGACCACCTTCCTCCCGAGTGTCGCCTCGAGCTGGTTCACGCTCGATGAGTGTCGCTGGTGGGACACCAAAATAGCAACCGCCTACAAAGAAGATCAAGCAATGAGCCTATGTGAAAGAAGAAAAGTTCGGTATCCTGGACAAAGGGCAACGTACCTGCATATTATGCCAGACGGATGTGTCGCAGAGGAGTTCGGCCTCAACCTCATGCAGGCCTTCTCGGTCCCTTGGTAGCAAACAATTCTCTGCCAGGCGGGCAGCCACACTGGCCTCGTCGAAGACCGACTCCTGGGCCCCTACTGGGTAGCGAGGCACGACAACTGACTCCGTCAGGATGGCGAGCACAACCTCCTTCGTTGATTTAAAGGTGGCAAGGGCGACCTTGTAGCTCGGATGGCCCAGCTTCCCCAACCCGTACGACGGGCATCCGTAGGGCCAAGTTTCCACTGCAGGGCGACTGGTGGTGGTGGACAGTGTTGGAGGCTCTGATGGAGCGGTTGAGTCGGTGGAGACAGTGGTAGTGGCGCTGAGCGACAGGCCCTGATGCTCAGCGTTGCAGGGCTGGCCGTGGATTCTTTCGAATTGAGGATGACTACTCAGCTCCGGTGGGATAGAGGAGCTATGGCCACAGCCTCCTTCCTTCACTTCTTCACCCATTCTCCTTTCTTGGCTCAGGCAGTTTCAGATGCCTCCAGACTCTGCTTCTGACCCCTACCTTGCTCAACGGTGGCTTTGATGACGCCTCCCTTGCCTTCCTCATCACTTCCTCCATGTACATGCTCATGGCCGCTCCTGAAAAAAGAGAACAGATCAGTGAGATTTTTAGATGTTGTTTGCGGCACACGGAGTACCTTCAAACCAGATGTGCTGAACAACCATCTTGTCCTCGATCAGGTCTTTGAAGACCCTATTCTCCCTTGGGATCACCTCCAGGATTCTTGAGATCTCCATGTCGCTCCCCTCCAGGGCAACGTCGGCATTCACTGCGGGGTTCAAAGTCCCTCAGTTCGACTAAGAGCCAGGTTTGCCAGAGTCGAGATAAACGCAAACTTCTCCTTCCAGTCCCTGACCTTACCCGGCAGCTCGAGGACGAGCATCCTGCTCCTCTTCACGCTGACATAGTAGTAGTCGTCTTTCTTTTTTGCCCCAAAGAAGTACTGGAAGAGCAGCAGCGTGGGGCTTATTTTGTGCGCGGAGCAGAGCACGAGGAAGCCGACCATCGTGCTGATAGAGTTTCGCATCAATTGGAAGAGAGGGAGCTCTAGGAAGTGGGGGATGAGTAGAAGATAGGGATGGAGTGGGAAGCAGAGACCCAGGGTGAAGGTCGAGAAGTACACGTCGACCTCGTAGTCCCGTGGGGAGCAAACCCACTCATCGGGCGTGGGGAGGCAGACTGTGTAGGGCAGTCGGATGTACTTGGCACGGATCTTTGGGTTCTCAGAAGGCAGCAGCAAGGACATTTGGGTCAAGATGCCTATAGGGACTGCAGCCGTGGCTCCACCGCCGTTGATGACCATGGAGGATTTGGCAGCCTTGGCGGTCGACTTGGGCGCTTTCCCTTTCTTGGGGTCCCTCACCAGTGCCGACGATGAAGCGGTAGCCTGTTCGACTACCATGTCTTCCTCCGGCCCTGACATCGATGACATCTCCAACACCACCGGTTCCGACTCGGTGGCATTGTCACGCCCCGTTCACCCAAGTACGGGGAACGTAGCTGACGAGGTCGCCGTAGTATTCAGACTCAGGCTTCGAGCCTTCTTATCTAAATACTACTAGGCATTTTTTTGTGGTTTAATATAAATAAATTAGCAGGCCACTGCAACAACACTGGAATAGTACACAGAACAAACAGAAGAGCTCCAACGGAAAATAAACCGCAGTACTGAAAAGTAAATACATCAACACTGAAGTACATTACATCACATGAGTCCATATACATACATCCATACATCAGCTGTACAAAAGGGGGTACAAAAAAGCGGTACAACAAAAAGAAACCCCCAGCCCAAAAAAACTAAAGCACACACCCGGTACAACGCACCCTCTAGTCTAACCCCAGGAAGTCTAACTGTACAAAGTCTCCTGAAGGCTCTACCTTGGTAGCACTGGCACCGACCTCTGGCTCCTGAACACCCGAAGACTGCTCGGAACTCGCACCTGTAAACCACGGGATGGGACACGTCAACGCGTGACCCAGTAGGAACTCCTAATCACCCTAATAGAACCCAGTTTAGAACTGGTCTCCCTAACTAACTACCTAACTACAGGTGTCATGCCATCACATATTACGCAGAAATTAAAAACAGAATACTAGTGCTGAAAGTAAACAACAGTGAACAAGACTGAAGTAATAAACGATTAAGTTAAATAAATTAGATTGGTGTTCTGTATTTAGAACCCGGATAAATCATAGGCTGCTAAGAGAGCGGACTTCACCCAGGGTGGGTGAAAAGTGGTACCACTCCAGCGACACGAGCACCGGAGAGGCCTCTCGTAACTCCGTACCCGACTGGACAAGGTACCGGAGTGAGAATCATCTCGGTTTTTCTGTCGGACAAATGGAGAAAACCATCAATTATTGTCCAGGTGCGTCACGAGCGCACCGACGGCCTCTCTAACTCTAGTCAACTCCCCCTTCCGGGAGTGACGTAGTGAGTGAGAAATCATACTACGTCCGCTCCTTAACACCTACCATTTAACCGTGTTTCCCCCAAACCCACATCTGGAGTCTCACCCATTTCAAGAATGGACCGAGAACTCCGATGTCAAACTCTCAACCTCACTCTCGGTTTTAAACTTGATACATCATTGTTTTGGCAATGATTCTTTAATGGCTTCAACTACCGTTTTCATTTCGTACTTACACAATTTTCTTATCATAATTAGTCCACATGAATCATTGACATATGAAACATCAACATAGGAACATATTTCAGAAGCATATAATGATGTATCATCAACATTAATAAATTTCAACTCAAGCTTAAATACAACATCAAAAATTCCTAACAAATTAACACAAGAATCTGTCCGAAACTGTCACCCTAGAAAGATTGGCTCTGTTACCCTAATTGCAGTCAGAATTGGCTCTCGGCCTCTCTTCAAAGTTGTAGGAAATTTTCTCTAGTTTTTCGTAGTATCCTTAATTATATTTTTCTGATTTTTTTGCTATTTTCTACGAATTTTAAAAGTTACTGTCCTGTTACACAAAAATTCCAGCAACTAGTTTCTTTACAAACTCTAGTTCTAACATACTCAAGTGCCACAATTAACATGTCAATACTAGCATGAGTATAGAATGATAACAATTGCAATCCTTAACATAATTTGTCACGCCCCGCTTCCCTAAAATGGAGGCGAGACGTGAAAAGGTCCGCACGAGAGTGGAGCTGTAAAGCCCCAAACCCGATAAGCGTCAATAAAACATAAGCAGGTCCCTGTAACCACGAATGGAACAACAATAATAACACAAGGAGAGACAGAAATAAAATCTCGAATCTCAGAAATTGTCCAACATTAAAGTTAATTTCAACATCCAGAAAAGCCACCAGGCTAAAAGAAAGAGTCTAAAGGCCTAACACACGGCCAACACAACAAACACCAACAAAGTATGGGTGCTACACACTGATAACTAAAAGCAGTCTAAAGCAAAAGGGAAAGCTCTACGATGACACTAAGACTGATCTCCAGTGTCCACCAAGTCCTCGATCAACGCGGGCTCTGACTCAGCGTCAGCAAACACCACGTCCTCAGCGACAAACTCAGGCTCAGGATCTAACATGTGTCACCCAAAAGAGAAAAGGGGCACATGTCAGCAAGTCGAAAGACTTGTGCAAGGAAACTGAACGAAAGGTAAACTAACAACCTAGCAGTTAAAGTATGGTGCATGGCATGGCAAGTATTGTATGGAAATAACAAGTGAAGTACAAGTAGCAAGTAACAAGTGGTTGGTGTGACATGTATAGTCAAGTAACAAGTACAAGGGATCACCCACACACATGTGAGCACCCTATTGCCCACAGGCTGTATTCAAGTACAAGGGATCACTCACACACAGGCGAGTGCCCTATTGGCCGCAGGCTGTATTGAGCTCGTTTTCTGGACCACGAGCCAGATTTGTAATTGGCCTAGGGTTGTGCCCACAAAACGGGTGCCTAGCCGGAACAAGTAGCACTAGTATGTAGCGATGCTACGCAACCACGATGAGTGTTTAAGCATGCAATGACATGAGCAGATATTCGCGTACCGTTAATTGAAATTAAACATGACAGGCAAAATGCAATGACATGAACAGATATTCGCGTACCGTTAATTTAAATTAAACATGGCAGTTAAAATGCAATGGCATGAACTGTTAATACGCGTACCGTTAAGTGAAATTAAACGTGACATACAAGCATGATGAAGGTGACAGACCAAGCTTCGTTGTCAAGCTAGGTCAATGGCGTCTAGACGGCTATCCTTTCACCGTCTAGTCTCTTTTACGCTAAAGCAAGGTAATGGCCTAAGACATGGCCCAAATCAAGAGATGCAAGTTTCACTTGCCTAGCACCGAGAATGACGATCAACGAGGCCGTCACACAAATGCTAACTACGGAGATGAGATCGCTGCCATGGCAAAACAACATTAAAACAACATCTAACCTAGTTTTATTAGGGTTTCACAAAAACACAAATGGGCTATGAGGATATTAAGAGATCGAGTTATTACCGTATCGGAAGTGGAAGAACGATGCCGAGCAAGCATGGCAACGGAAGAAACGATCCGGGAAACATAGGGTTCAGATCTGGAATGGATGGGAAAAATCTGGAGAAATGGGGTTTTGGGGATTTTTGGGGGTTGGAGATGACCTAGGGCATGGTGGTTGGTCAAAATGGAGAGGGGGAGGAGCTCTAGATGAAGGAGGAAGGCTAGAGGAAGGTTGGGGAAGATCAGAGGTCAAGGGGGAAGGAAAGAGGCCAGGAGAAGAGAAAGAAAGAAAAGAAACGAAGTGGGGTATTTATAGAAAATGACCTGGCGGCTGCCCAGAAATTAGGGTTTCGACACTGATTAGTCGGTCAAAGAGCAACCACTGACCGACTAGTTTGTAAACTAGTCGGTCGGTTGACCAACGCAGACCGACTAAGTCCAAACAGTAACTCCTGTACAAAAATAGGATTTAGATTTAGTCGGTCAAAGAACAACTACTGACCGACTATTTTCGAATCTAGTCGGTCGATGAACGTTCTTAGACCGACTAAGAATGAATAGTAATTGGTATCAAAAATGATCATAGAGCTAGTCGGTTAAAGAACGATTGCTGACCGACTAGTTTGCAACCTATTCGGTCGACCAATGTTCTTAGACCGACTAACGATAAACAGTAACTCCTGAGAAATTAACAAAGCCAACTAGTCGGTCCATGAAGGTTTGCCGACCGACTAAATCGTCATCTAGTCGGTCGGTTCCCCTTCTTACACCGGCTAACGTGCACAGAAAGTTCCGAAATGGAGCGCGAAGCTCCGTGATCAATTCCTAAGACTCCTAGGCTTGATCTAATAATAAGATATGACTGATATGAAGCCCGTCACGAATGACTTACTCCAAAATCGACGATTCTAAGGAAGAAGCTAGAAAATCACGACGAAACGATCGAAAATGAAAGCTACGGAGACGAAAACCACACATGAGGAGAAAATCCACCAAAACATATAATATAATATAATAAATCCAGATACATGAAAACCAGTCGTTACATAATTCCACTTAAGAAAAGAATAATATTTTTACCACTTAACATGTGTCACACAAAAATGGCTACACAAATTGCAACTTCATACTTAGTGAAACTAGCATGTTAACTAATTCTCTAAACATATCAAACTACCTTCCAACATCATTTTAGCAAGTTAACATATTCCTAATTCACTCCATTTCACAACATGATTTAACATTATAAATCTTGAGTGTCAAACCAAGATGATAACAAGCACATTAATTTGTAACTACAAAGAACCACATGCAACATTTGAGTACAAAAGTTAATTCTTGCTAACATATAAATCCTAACACAAAACTAGTTTCACTAACATTAAATTTACTAATTCAACATGGGTTCTAACATCAAATTCAACATAGTACACCTACTAACTTAATGAGAAAACTAATCCTAAACTAGCCTCTACTTAGGTGGTTAGAACTCCTACCTTGCAAAAGTCTTCCAAATCAAATCTTGGGCCCTTCTTCTCCTTGATGAAGAGCTCCCTAGTCCTCCTTCTCCAAGCTCCAATTGACCTCCAAAAATTAGGATTTTTGGGCTAATTTGAGGATGTTTTAGGTGTTGGAATGAGAAGGGAATTTTGGGGCTTTTAGAGGTTGAAGAAGGGAACCATTTGGAAGTATGTTTTGAGGAAGGAGATGAAGAAAAAAAATGAAAGGGGGAGGGATAAATTTCGGCCAGGTGCAAGGGGGGAGTGAGGGAGAGAGTGGAAGAGAGAAAATGGGGTTTTCTTTTCATTTTTGGGTTTTTGTTTTCTTGCCTAGTAACTTGCATTCCCTAAATTACTCTCCACCACACATCTTGGTCAAGATTAGGCCAAGTGTCCAAGCTTAAGTTAATCTCTTGACACATAGCCATGTGTGTTGTCATGGCTACAAAATTAGGAATTAGAATTATTAGGAAAATATGAATACATGGCAAAATACACCATATTCCTTAAATACATGGTATTCCATTCTAATACCTTCATTTCCTAATATTAATAATGGGTTAAAATCTATTTAAAATAATTACTCCACCAAAATAATTAAAGAAAAATATGGGCATACTTCCCAAAAATATACGGACGCTTCTACGTCAAAAATACGTACAAATACACGTATATAAAAATTAGGGTCATTACATCCTACCCCCCTTAAATAAATTCCGCCCTCGGAATTTCAAGTTAAGGAGAAAACTTCTATACATCATATACATACAAAACAAAATTACATCAGACAAACAAGTAAGGATACTTCTCTCTCATCTCATCCTCGAGTTCCCAGGTAGACTCCCCTGGTGACTCGCGGTGCCACATAACCCTCACTAGATTGATCGACTTCTTCCTATGCACCTTCTGTCTCCGGTCTAGAATGGCTACATGCTGCTGATCATAAGTCAAGTCTGGTCGCACTTCAATCTTAGAGAATTCAATAACATGATCAGGTTTTCCAACACATCTCCTGAGTTGCGATATATGAAACACATTATGCACTCCCTCAAGAGATGCTGGCAAGGCAATTCTGTAAGCCACTTCTCCAACACGAGCCAGAACTTCAAAAGGTCCGATATATCTTGGGCTCAACTTCCCACGTCTTCCGAAACGAATCAACCCTCGTGTCGGCGAGATCTTCAAAAATACCAACTCTACTGGCTGAAATTCCAAATGTCGCCTCTTTGCATCTTCCCAGTGCTTGTAACGGTCCTGAGCTATGCGAAGATTATCTCTGACGACTCTCACAACATCTATGGTTTCAGCAATCATATCAGGGCCCAACAATTCACGATCTCCAACATCATCCCAACTGATAGGAGATCGGCACTTTCTTCCATACAAGGCTGCAAATGGTGCCATGCCTATACTGGCTTTATAACTGTTATTGTAAGCAAATTCTACCAGATGTAGATGTTCATCCCAAGAGCCCTTGAAAGCCAGCATGCACGCCCTCAACATATCTTTTAGAATCTGAATTGTCCTCTACGACTGACCATCTGTCTGAGGATGGTATGCAGTGCTGAAACTCAGCTGAGTTCACAAGCTAGCCTGCAGACTTCTCCAAAAATGAGACGTAAACCTTATGTCACGGTCAGAGACTATGCTTATAGGTACTCCGTGAAGCCTCACAATTTCCTCCATATATCTCTTAGCAAGATGGTCTGTTAACTGGCCAACTCGAAAAGATATGAAGTAAGCTGATTTGGTCAATCGGTCAACGATTACCCAAATAGCATCATGTCCACGAGAAGTGCGAGGTAATCCAGTTACAAAATCAATAGTCACATGCTGCCATTTCCACTCTGGAATTGGGAGGGGATGCAGAAGTCCTACCGTTCTCTGATGCTCGGCCTTGACTTGCTGACATGTCATACATGAAGCTACACTTCTACCCATACTACGCTTCATGTCGTGCCACCAAAAATATTGTCGCAGATCACGATACATTTTGGTGCCTCCAGGATGGATAGAATACGGTGAGCTATGAGCTTCTTTCAATAGTTCATCCCGAATGTCACCTGATGGTACACAGATCCTGATCCCAAAACGTAGAGATCCATCTTCATGAACACAGAAATCATTACGAAGTCCGGCTTTTGTCTGCTCGTGAATCTTTTTCAACTTCACATCTCCAGACTGAGCTACCTTAATTCTCTCAACTAAATCAGATTGAACTTGCAAGTTCATCATCATCACTGAGGAACCAGGTAAGACAACTTCAATCTCCAACTGTCGTATATCACCCCGAAGTTCCCTCTGAGCTGTCAACATCATTACTGTTAGCAAACGACTAAGAGCATCAGGTACTACATTGACCTTCCCAGGGTGATATTAGAGGTCGACATCATAATCAGCCATCAACTCGAGCCATCTACGCTGCTGCATATTCAGCTCTTTCTGAGTGAACCCGTACTTCAAACTCTTGTGATCTGTGTATATCTTTACACGTTCACCCAGAAGAAAATGTCTCCACAACTTTAATGCGAACACCACTACTGCTAACTCCAAGTCATGCGTAGGATAGTTTCTCTCCTGAGTCTTCAACAATCTAGAAGCATAAGCTACCACCCTGCCATGCTGATGGAGAACACATCCCAATCCTCTACCTGACGCATCACAGTAAATTTCATATCCACCTGAACGGTCTGGAATCGTCAGGACAGGTGCAGTGATCAATCTGTGTTTCAGTTCATCAAATGCTCGCTGACATTCCTCTGACCAATCGTAAGCAACATTCTTCTTGGTTAGATAAGTCATCGGTGCAGCGATCTTAGAAAAATCCTTGATGAACTTCCTGTAGTATCCAGCCAATCCCAAGAAACTTCTGATCTCTGTTACCGACTTAGGAACTGGCCACTTCTCTACTGCAGTAACCTTCTCTGGATCTGTAGCTATCCCATCTCCAGATACAACATGTCCCAGAAAAGCAACCTTGGTCAGCCAAAACTGACACTTGCTATACTTAGCATATAACGGGTGCTGTCTCAGAGTCTCCAGGACTATCCTCAGATGCTCAGTATGATCTTCCTATGATCTCGAGTACACCAAGATATCATCTATGAAGACGACCACAAACTTATCCAGATACTCATAGAAGACTTGGTTCATCAACCTCATGAATATGGCTGGTGCATTAGTAACACCGAAAGGCATCACTAAGAACTCATAATGACCATATTGGGTTCTAAATGCATTCTTCGGAACATCTGATCCTCTGACCTTCACCTGATGATATCCACTTCTCAAATCTAGCTTTGAATACACTCGCGATCCACCCAACTGATCAAAGATGTCATCAATCCTAGGAAGAGGATACTTGTTCTTCACAGTAACTTTATTCAACTCTCGGTAGTCGATGCACATCCTTCGAGATCCATCCTTCTTGTTCACCAAAAGCACTGGCGCACCCCATGGCGAAACGCTGAATCAAACCATGCTCTGACAAATCCTTCAACTGACTACGAAGCTTAGCTAACTCTGGAGGAGCCATACGGTATGGAGCCTTCGCAATCGGTTGAGTGCATGGAATCAGATCGATGGTGAAATCCAATGATCTATCCGGAGGAAGTCCATAGATATCATCTGGAAAGACATCAGGAAAATCCCGGACTACCCTCGGCAATACAGCTTCAGCATCCATCTCCATCATCACTTCTACTGGACTGGCCTTAAACTTTAATGGTCCAAGGGAACTACTACCACTAAGAAATTCAAACTCTGGATGATCCGGAATCCGAAACACTATCTTCCTGAGCCTACAATCTATATTGGCATAGAACATCCCTAACTAGTCTATCCCAAGTACTGCTTCAAAATGGGGTATCTCCATCACTAAGAAATCTGCGTACAATCTACGTCCACAAATCTCAACAGGACACTGTCGGTATCCTGAAGAACTGCGGATCACTTTATTCCCTGTATGGATGTTCCAACTAGAAGCAAAGGAGTCTACTACTAATGAATTCATAGTCACAAATTGTTGAGACAAGAAGCAATGGGAGGCTCCCGAATCGAAAAGTGACAAGGCAGGGAAGGAAGCAACTCTAATAACACCTAAGAGAATAAACATAAACTAACATAAGAATCTAAGCATCCTAATCACAACCACAAACATAACATACTATAATAACAAAGCATTCAACTCTGAAAAGAAATAGGTACCAGTGATAACACGACCGGTGTCCTCTGCCTCAACAGCCGTCATGGTGAAAGCTTGACGCCTCGGCGCTGCTCTCCTAGGGGTCTGCTACTGCTGCTGCTGCTGCAGAGGCCTAGGTGGTCCTCTCTGAGTCACTGCACCAGGCGCTGGTGGTGCTGGCAGTGGAAGCCTCTGAGGAGCCGGCGGAAGGGTCCTCTGCTGCTGCTGCACAGGCCGGACTGCCACTGGTGCCCCAGAACATGAAGTCTGTCCTTGCTGAGGACACTGCCTACTGATGCGCCTAGACTGACCACAGGTAAAGCATCGCCCATGCCTGAACCTGCAATCCCGCTGCTCATGGCCAGTCTTCCCACAAAATGCACAAGACTGACGCCGATGTGGTGCTGGTGGAGATCCAGGCCTCCTGAACTAAGTGGTCTGAGTGGGCCTCAGGAAACTCCTCTACTGACCCACAGGGCGCCTCTCAGATGCTGCTGGGCCTCTACACACACTCTTCAGGTGCGTCTCATGCATCCTGGCCGCCTCCAGTACGACACTGTAAGTAAGCAACACCTGAGTCGACATCGCTGCTCTGAACTCGGGGTCCAGCCCCATCCTGAATCGTCTAGCTCTGGTGGCCTCTGACTGTACCAACTCCGGAGCAAACTTGCTCAATAGTGAGAACTTTGCATCATAAGCATCTATGCTCCGTCTACCTTAAGTCAGGTGCTCAAACCTCAACCGCAGCTCATCCTTATTCGTCTCTGGCAGATACTGGGCCTCAAACAACTCTCAATACTTCTCCCACGAGATCGGCTTAGTCAAATGCATCTCCTGAGCATCCCACCAATCTCATACCTGGTGAGTCAACTGTCTCTTCGTGGAATCCACCCACTTATCACTCGGATATCCAATAGCCTCCAGATCATTCTCAGAATGCTTGATCCACTCGTCCACCTCCAGAGGACTCTCCTTGCCCGAAAAGGATCTCAGGTGTAAAGCTCTAAACTGCCTGATACCCACTAGCTTCCGTGGCGCACCACTAGCCACCATATACTTCATCTGCTGCATGTGCTCCAGAATTCCTATCAGAATCTTCCCCATCATGGAAGCCTCAGACGATGCAGCATCAGAAGCAGGGGTCCTGTTCTCGGACGATCCATTCCCCGGATCCATTCTGCAAGAATGAACAGGGAAACAACATTCAATACCAAAATTGCGAATTATAATGTTGGAGCTTACTTGTACTATTCTTACGTGTATTGCAGTGTGAGCTGACCTGCATGGGCCACCACAAAAACCTGTCACGCCATGTTCACCCAAGTACAGGGAACGTAGCTGACGAGGTCACCGTAGTATTCATACTCAGGCTTCGAGCCTTCTTATCTAAATACTACTAGGCATTTTTTGTGTGGTTTAATATAAATAAATTAGCAGGCCACTGCAACAACACTGGAATAGTACACAAAACAAACAGAAGAGCTCCAACAGAAAATAAACCGCAGTACTGAAAACTAAATACATCAACACTGAAGTACATTACATCACATGAGTCCCTGTACATACATCCATACATCAGCTGTACAAAAGGGGGTACAAAAAAACGGTACAACAAAAAGAAACCCCCAGCCCAAAAAATACAAAAGTACACACCCGGTACAACGCACCCTCTAGTCTAACCCCGGGAAGTCTAACTGTACAAAGTCTCCTGAAGGCTCTACCTCGGTAGCACTGGCACCGACCTCTGGCTCCTGAACACCCGAAGACTGCTCGGGACTCGCACCTGTAAACCACGGGATGGGACACGTCAACGCGTGACCCAGTAGGAACTCCTAATCACCCTAATAGAACCCAGTTTAGAACTGGTCTCCCTAAATAACTACCTAACTACAGGTGTCATGCCATCACATATTACGCAGAAATTAAAAACAGAATACAAGTGCTGAAAGTAAACAACAGTGAACAAGACTGAAGTAATAAACGATTAAGTTAAATAAATTAGATTGTTGTTCTGTATTTGGAACCCGGATAAACCATAGGCTGCTAAGAGAGCGGACTTCACCCAGGGTGGGTTAAAAGTGGTACCACTCCAGCGACACGAGCACCGGAGAGGCCTCTCCTAACTCCGTACCCGACTGGACAAGGTACCGGAGTGAGAATCATCTCGGTTTTTCTGTCGGACAAACGGAGAACACCATCAATTACCGTCCAGGTGCGTCACGAACGCACCGGCGGCCTCTCTAACTCTAGTCAACTCCCCCTTCTGGGAGTGACGTAGTGAGTGAGAAATCATACTACGTCCGCTCCTTAACACCTACCATTTATCCGTGTTTTCCCCAAACCCATATCTGGAGTCTCACCCATTTCAAGAATGGACCGAGAACTCTGATGTCAAACTCTCAACCTCACTCTCAGTTTTAAACATGATACATCATTGTTTTGGCAATGATTCTTTAATGGCTTCAACTACCGTTTTCATTTCGTACTTACACAATTTTCATCTCATAATTAGTCCACATGAATCATTGACATATGAAACATCAACATAGGAACATATTTCAGAAGCATATAATGATGTATCATCAACATTAATAAATTTCAACTCAAGCTTAAATACAACATCAAAAATTCCTAACAAATTAACACAAGAATCTGTCCGAAACTGTCACCTAGAAAGATTGGCTCTGTTACCCTAATTGCAGTCAGAATTGGCTCTCGGCCTCTCCTTTAAAGTTGTAGGAAATTTTCTCTAGTTTTTCGTAGTATCTTAATTATATTTTTCTGATTTTTCTGCTAATTTCTACGAATTTTACAAGTTACTGTCCTGCTACACAAAAATTCCAGTAACTAGTTTCTTTACAAACTCTAGTTCTAACATACTCAAGTGCCACAATTAACATGTCAATACTAGCTTGAGTATAGAATGGTAACCATTGCAATCCTTAACATAATTCCACTTAAGAAAAGAATAATATTTTTACCACTTAACATGTGTCACACAAAAATGGCTACACAAATTGCAACTTCCTACTTAGTGAAACTAGCATGTTAACTAATTCTCTAAACATATCAAACTACCTTCCAACATCATTTTAGCAAGTTAACATATTCCTAATTCACTCCATTTCACAACATGATTTAACATTATAAATCTTGAGTGTCAAACCAAGATGATAACAAGCATATTAATTTGTAACTACAAAGAACCACATGCAACATTTGAGTACAAAAGTTAATTCTTGCTAACATATAAATCCTAACACAGAACTAGTTTCACTAACATTAAATTTACTAATTCAACATGGGTTTCTAACATCAAATTCAACATAGTACACCTACTAACTTAATGATAAAACTAATCCTAAACTAGCCTCTACTTAGGTGGTTAGAACTCCTACCTTGCAAAAGTCTTCCAAATCAAATCTTGAGCCCTTCTTCTCCTTGATGAAGATCTCCCTAGTCCTCCTTCTCCAAGCTCCAATTGACCTCCAAAAATTAGGATTTTTGGGCTAATTTGAGGGTGTTTTAGGTGTTGGAATGAGAAGGGAATTTTGAGGCTTTTAGAGGTTGAAGAAGGGAACCATTTGGAAGTATGTTTTGAGGAAGGAGATGAAGAAAAAAATGAAAGGGGGAGGGCTAAATTTCGGCCAGGTGCAAGGGGGGAGTGAGGGAGAGAGTGGAAGAGAGAAAATGGGGTTTTCTTTTCATTTTTGGGTTTTTGTTTTCTTGCCTAGTAACTTGCATTCCCTAAATTACTCTCCACCACACATCTTGGTCAAGATTAGGCCAAGTGTCCTAGCTTAAGTTAATCTCATGACACATAGCCATGTGTGTTGTCATGGCTACAAAATTAGAAATTAGAATTATTAGGAAAATAGGAATACATGGCAAAATACACCATATTCATTAAATACATGGTATTCCATTCTAATACCTTCATTTCCTAATATTAATAATGGGTTAAAATCTATTTGAAAATAATTCCTCCACCAAAATAATTAAACAAAAATATGGGCATACTTCCCAAAAATATACGGACACATCTACGTCAAAAATACGTACAAATACACGTATATGAAAATTAGGGTCAATACAGGCATCACCCCCACCAACCTCCCCGAAGTGCTGCTCGGTATGGACATTCGAAGAAGAAGAAGCCGCGGGAGAAGCAGATGAAGACATCACTTGGATCGAGGGTGTACCTAAAGACGAATGAATGAATGAAGCTCTGACAAACGACATCGATCGACGGCAGCTGCTTTCAACAATGCAAAGGGGGGAAATCTGAAGCTTTGAAAATCCTAGCCAAATTCACTCTCACTCTCTCTGGCTCTATTTATGTTGAGACGCAGGCGATCCCCACCGTCTGGTGTGGGCCACGTGGCGAGATTCGAGCGGGTCTGGGCTGGCACCTCGAATCCTCATCCTATCACCTCAGTCACACGTCATTTATTCAGCGGATGGACGCCTCAAACTCTCCCCGACGCCAAATCGACATCATCATTTCTAAGATCCGACATGTCAGAGTTCATTGAATACAACCAACCCGTCTTCATCCTGTTGGAATTCGTTTGTCATCCAATCTGAAGATGGGCTGGCCGAATTGAGCTCGAATGACAGGGGCAATTGTTACGTCCTAGAGGCCGGCCCATGAAGTTAAGGCACATATGCACCAGGGGCCCATGCAGAAACACTCACCGACTCTCCTGATGTGACACTGGCCGAGCTGAGGATCGCCTCGACTCAGAGAAGCTTGCCTCAACCCGCTGCAAGCTCGCCTCCAAGGCCAACTAAGAAGCCCACCGGTGCAACCTACTAGCACGCCATGCCAAGGACAAGCTCACCTACCCTCTAGCAGAAGCATCGCCCAGAGAAGCCGAGCTTGATCGCCGACCTGTGACTCGCCCCTGAGGATGGCCAAGCATAAATATCTCTGATAGGGTGACGTAGGTTCACCTACTCTCCATTAATGCCAGGGGTTAAGGGCGAGAACTGATGGCTGCCACTCGTGTCTCATTAATGCTCCTGACACCTCCTGACACCATTAATGCAGCAAATATCCCTGACACAGCCTCACCACTCGAGTGCCAACTGGGATGAATCGATAGCTGACAAGACGACGAGCAACCGCCTCTCGGCGCTATAAATACCCCTCCTACCTCCATAGAGGGGGTGGGCTGGTTAGTTCTCATTATTAATCCGTAAAATCTTCTAACTCATTTCAATATACAAGTTCAGATATCTTCCATATATCTGTGCCTTCCTCATAAGCCCGCCACGCTTCGTCGACCTGTCTTAAGGTCCCCAAGTGTGTCCAGCGCCTACATTTTGCGTCACCTGCTGACTTAGGCATCAGAGAGGCTGAGGGCTGACAGCCAGCCCTACCTATCTGACCAGTTGTTCATACTCGTAAGAAGCTCGCCTCAGCTACCGGGAGAAGGCGATCTCATGGCGACCTTGGACCCTTCACCCCTGAAGCGAGTTCCGAGTCATGCTAACCTCGCCATTACCCAAAACATATAAATCATTATACCCGTGATTCCCACTACAAACAAATTTCGTTGTATGCGGACTTGGTCCGCAACATTCGTAAAGGAATGCAAGATGAAATTGAATGCCTGGAAAAATTCTAATTATGTATTGCAACAAGAAAATAGGGACATGTCTAAAGAAATTGATAAACTGAAAGAAAAAGTTGTAGCATGTAATTCTACCATCAATTTGTTGAAAAAAGAAAAATCAAGCTTGCATGAAAAGGTTGAATGTCGTATTTGTCCCACTTCATTAAAAGAAAATAGCATGCATAAAGTTAGAGTTACTAATTTAGAAACTGAAAATAAAGAGCTTATTGAAAAGATGTGCATGTTAAAAATGAGTTTAAAGGAAAAATGATTGATTTTGACAAGAAAGCTTTCATAAGTAATTGCACTTTGTTTGTGAACGAAAATACTTATTTGAAATTTAAAGTCACGAACCTAGAATTAACCATTAAGAAATTTTGTGTGGGGAAGAAATCTTTGGATATAATTCTTGGAAACCAAATATATGGCAATAATAGGCATGGACTTGGATATGATTTGAAACGTGTTGAAAAGGCAAAATATAGGAAAGTTCACATTGAGACAACAAAAGCTATAAATATTCATGCAAAGTGATGTATATGTGGTTCTGTTGGTCATACTTCTCATTATTGCAAATATAGGAACAAAAACATAAAGTTTAAACAAATTTGGGTTCCTAAGAGTTTGTTGACTAACGTGAGTGGACCTTATTGGATTCCAAGGTCACACATAATATCTTCCGTGTAGGTAAGATAGAGTGGCGAGGAACTATGAAATGGACGTCGCATTTCATTAGAAAGTTCCTTCGCCAAGCGACATCGCGAAGGTATGTTTCTTGATTGAGCGTAATGAATACCTTCGTAGCTTTTTGTGTGCTTGATTTGTTTTTGTTTGTGTGTTAGTTCATTTGTTTGTGTGCTAGTCCATTGGTTAAAATGCTTTAGTTCTTGATAAACACAAAACAAAAAATGAAAAATACAAAAAGCTATAAAAATGGTGCTTAATGTGAATCTTTCCTTCGAATCATTAAATTGGTATTAATGAAGAGATTCATATCCATGTAGAAATTGATGTATTATTGTTATAGCTATATTTACATGTTTGATTTTCTAAATAACCATGACATGTTTAATAATTAGAATAATTCGATTTCTACACCTATACTTTCACTTCCACAAGTAATAAATGTTGTTGTACATTTGGAGATATCTTTTATAAAATATTGGAAAGTGAATGTAGGATGAAAAATAACTGAAAATCTAAGGGATATGATGTATTTTTCCTTGGATAAAAATAGAGCTCAAAAGAATTGAATGTGTGTGTATATATATATTGCATATATATATATGTGTGTGTGTGTGTGTGTGTGTGTGTGTGTGGGTGGGTAAAGTGTTCCTCGGGTGACTCCTTAGATTCAATCTAAGGAGTCGCTCCCATTTTCCCCATATCCCACATTTTTTTCGGAATTTTTTTCCAGGGGGTTGTTGTTCACCTCATGGATGATCAACATACCAAAAATCAATTCATTCCAATACTTTTAGAGCCCCCATCTACCCCTTGCAACTTCATGGGTTTTCAGCACGTTTTCAGACCGTTGAAGTTGCAAGGGGTAGATGGTGGCTCTAAAAGTATTGGAATGGCTTGATTTTTGGTATGTTGACCATCCATGAGGTGAACAACAACACCGTGAAAAATAAAATCCAAAAAAATTGTGGGTTATGAGGGAAAATGGGGGCGACTCCTTAGATTTAATCTAAGGAGTCACCCTAGGAACACTTTACCCTATATATATATATATATATATATATATATATATATATATATATATATATATATATATATATATATGAGTTTAAAGGGGATGAGCTGCCCGTGTAGGAATTTCCTACACCGTAGCTGATGTGTCAACAACCTATTGGTCCAGCCTTCTTTAATTACGGGTTAGGGCTTAATTGCAAAATGTAATGCATATTTCTAAACTAACCCAACACTTAATTTGGAAGGAGAAACCCCAGCATCTCCTACCCTTTCTACTTCTCCTGACCCCTGCGAAGAGAACCTGCAAAGAAAAACCCCAAACCCTCAATTCATCTTCTTCCCAAAAGGCCAGCTTTGATCTTTTCTCCAATCCATAATTAAAATCAGCTGCCTTTTCTCTTTCCCTTAACTAAAACGTTTCTTCTCTAACTTTTCCCTTTCTCCAACGAAGAGAACCACGCGCGCCGCCTCTCTGTCTTCTGAACACAGAAATTTGCGCATGCCTCTCTTTCTTCTGAGCCCGTACAAGAGAACCCTCGCCGCCTCTCTCTCTTCTGAGCCCAAAAGAAGGTTTCGCGTGGCTGTGATCCGGCGGCATCTTTTCCTTCCTCACGTGAAGTGCTGCCAAGATCTGGAATTGGGCCCGATTAGATTCTCACGCTCGCTGATGAATAATTCGATTGATTCAGGTGAAGCGTTTTGACCCTGATGCTTACATTTGGGAGCGACGCTAAGCTTTGACATAATTTGCATGCCAGACTATCTAAGCTCCTGTAGAATTCGCATGCCAGCCTATGCTAAGCTCATGCAGAATTCACATTATGTGGAATTCGCATGCCAGACCATTTATGAGATGCCTTTTGATCCTTTGATCCTGATCTTGATGCTTGCATTTGGGAGCTATTAGATCTGCGGACCAGATTGTTGAGAGATTGGAGAAGCTGGGCGTAGAGATGAACGATGGGGTAAAGTCCAGGGAAGTTCTTTGTGGTTCAGGATGTGGAGCAGCAGTAAAAGGAACATAGACTATATGGCCAACTAAAAGAAATTGGCAGTTGCATTTCTTTATTGTTCACTTGAAGATACTAGAGTACGTCAGACGTATGCAAATCATACATGCAGAAGCTAGTAGTTTGTAACTCTTTTTGATCATAAGCTAACTTCTCAGGATTTTTACATATTGTTAGCAGGATATGTCCCATTTGTACTCTGAGATATGGTCGGATTCTCTAGTAAGGAGACTGAATCAATAGTTGTATCTTCTCATAACAACAGACAGGCATGCAAGGCAGTCTGAAATCAAGCTATTGTATTCCCTTGTATTGTTGTTTTCACACATGCCAGACTATAAGTCCTTTGGTTATTTATGCATATGGGAAATAAGTGATCAAACTGTTCTAATTAGTTGAGCTGGCATCAAAGTTCATGAATTCATGAATTTGGCCTATCTCATAACAAATCTAAATTTCATTTTAAGTTACAATATGATCTCTACATGGAAATGAAGGCGACCGGAGGGTTAATGAAAAAAATATTACAGAATCAAAATCGAGTCTATGGTCAAATGAATGAACCACCGGGAGCTCGTATGAGAGTCGGTTTGACTGCACTAACCATGGCGGAATATTTCCGGGATGTTAATGAACAAGATGTGCTTCTATTCATCGACAATATCTTTCGTTTCGTCCAAGCAGGGTCAGAAGTATCTGCCTTATTAGGGAGAATGCCTTCCGCAGTGGGTTATCAACCCACCCTTAGTACAGAAATGGGTTCTTTACCTCACGTTTTAGGAACAAAATGAGGAATCACATGTAGACGGACCTGAGCATTCTCCTGCTCTACGGAGCCCTCTGGAGCTAGAGTTGGGGCTGCTTAACGCTCTTCTCCTTTCGATTGCATTGAATTACTTCGGCTCGGATGCCTTTGATCGAATGGAAGGATGGATGCCTGCCTTTAGCGACTTCGTTCGGTCATTCCTTATTTACTTGAAAAGAAACTGAAAAGTAATCAAATATACATTGCAGCTATCATCAAAAATTCGTTTTCAACTTGATCCAAAAACCATTAGTGAAGACCACATCTTGATAAAAATAGCTCTGAAAGTAATAACTGAAAGTACTATCTGAACCATGGGATTTATAGGTTCTGCTTTGGCAATGGGCTTGCTAGGGTACATTCAGATAAATGTATACATGAATTCATTCTTTCTTGCTATGTTTTTGTTGCTTTTGGCTACAATATCATATCAAAAATATGTGCACGCTGTTGTAAGGCATACTGAGTATATAGCATATGTCCTGGCATGTAAGGCAGGCGGAGTATCCTCTCTTTCTTTATCCTTCAATAAAAAATCAACATCTTGAGCAATATCAGGAATAACTACAGAAAAATGATGCGCTACAAAGGATTATCTTGTTGATTTGCTGTACCCTCTCTATTGAACAAAGGCAGTCAGCTTGATTTTGAACCTGAAGCCTCCACAGGCCAACCATTCCCTTTATCACAAAATCGGATTCGGACGATAATATTATCCCTTTACATCACTACTTATATATATAGAATCAATACTGACATGTAGAAAGAAAACAAAGGCCATACGATTTGCACCGCCATTTACATTCGCTATAGGGAACAAAGTAGAAGCCACCCACCTTACTCATTAAAATGATACGATAGAAAAATTGAGGTGACAAAAAAATTCATATTGCACCATTTGAATTGCAATGAAATAACATAGAAAGCTACTCACAAGCCTTAAATTTAGAGGTTCAGACTTATCCCTAAGCATTATATTGTGTATAAAAGCATTTTCGACAAATTCGATATTGCTCCTTCAAAATTTTGCCCAAAAGGCTGAACAAGATTGTGATCACCTTAATGTAGAACAAGGCTTTAAATAACATGCATAATGGTACTTATCTTAAGAGAAACATAGCAGATGAGTATCACAACTTAATAGAACAAAAGAGAAACTCAAAAAATCGTATACTTCCCACAATCATAAGAGAGAAGATAATCCAAAGCCACATCAACAATGATATATTTTCAATGAGAACTACTTCAAAGGCTATCACTACACCTCGTTAACACCAAACTCAAACGCATACATTACAATTATAATCGTCACAATTTTGAAATCAGAAGTGATACTTATGATTCTAATGGTTTACAAGCTTCCCTCCACTCAAATGGGTCCAAAATGTTTTTACTAAACATCATTTAACTAGGTTGGAGATAAATGAATCCTTGGGATAATTTATACTAGGGAGGAGCAGCGGCAGAGTCATGAAGTTCTTCTTTATCATCCCCAACATCTTCAGGAAATTCACTTCTTGTGCATTGCTAGTTCAGAGAGCTTTCGTTTTGCCCCTGGAACAACTGCATGCCCATGTGAAGCAATATCAAGCTCATCCGATTGTTCTGTTTCCATGGCAGCAGCCGATGTGCATATTCGGCTATGTCCACAACTCTTTTATATATGGTAATTTGCTTCTCATCCAACAACTTGGGCTACAATTGGGAAAATTATATGAGGCAAACAATAATCAGAAATCAATAGCAATATGGCACCAAAACCACCGAGAAAACAACAATGCCTTTTCAAATTAGCCATGAACAAGGCACACATATTTACCTTCCTTTCACAAGTGCTAGTGACTATGTCAATTGCATACACTGCAATTTACCAAAATTCTGCATCATGAGAAAAAACTGTCAAAATGTAGGTACACAACTTAGTTTACAAATGTTAATGTGTTGAGTTACTGTATGTGCTTAGATTTCTAATAGTTAGCATAATAATAATATGATTATGATTAGTCTTAGAAAACTATCAAAATTAGTTGACCTTAATTTTTTTTCAACTTAAATATGACATGACAAATGTTTAAGTATTTCAATTTGTGCTTTTTTAACATCACATTTTCAGAAGTTAAAATCCATCTTATATTAGTAGTGTGTTGCAGCATGTGTTTTTCATAAACAGTTCATCTTGGAGAGAAAAATCCATTCTACTTGTGAGAAAATGAATTTCAAAATCATTGTTTGATTAGTCTCAATATGTTTTTTTTTTCATTCAAACCACAAGTGATTTATTTCAGTCCTATTCGAAAGCTAGATTAATAATTTGAATAAATTTATCTTAATTTTGATGGCAGGCCAGGAAAGTAGATGGCAAGATTCTCACAATTAATGATGCATAGTTATCAAGTAAGAAAAACTTTTTTGATCTAAATAATGCACTTTGCCTGCACAAAAGGTATTGAAAGTGTATATTTTTTGTTTTGCTATGTACAAAAAAGATCCAGACATCTTTATATATGGTTTTCTGAATCCTTACAGAGAACACCTCCTTCAGCGGCTACCTCTCGTCGCACGAATCCACCAGCTGAGGAGACGCGGCCATGATCAAAACGCTTCACCTAAATCAATCGAATTATTCATCAGCGAGCGTGAGAATCTAATCGGGCCCAATTCCAGATCTTGGCAGCACTTCACGTGAGGAAGGAAAAGATGCCGCCGGATCACGGCCACGCGAATCCTTCTTTTGGGCTCAGAAGAAAGAGAGGCGGCGAGGGTTCTCTTGTACGGGCTCAGAAGAAAGAGAGGCATGCGCAAATTTCTGTGTTCAGAAGACAGAGAGGCGGCGCGCGTGGTTCTCTTCGTCGGAGAAAGGGAAAAGTTAGAGAAGAAACGTTTTAGTTAAGGGAAAGAGAAAAGGCAGCTGATTTTAATTATGGATTGGAGAAAAGATCAAAGCTGGTCTTTTGGGAAGAAGATGAATTGAGGGTTTGGGGTTTTCCTTGGCAGGTTCTCTTCGCAGGGGTCAGGAGAAGTAGAAAGGGTAGGAGATGCGGGGGTTTCTCCTTCCAAATTAAGTGTTGGGTTAGTTTAGAAATATGCATTACATTTTGCAATTAAGCCCTAACCCGTAATTAAAGAAGGCTGGACCAATAGGTTGTTGACACATCAGCTACGGTGTAGGAAATTCCTACACGGGCTGCTCATCCCCCTTAAACCCTATATATATATATACGCATATATATATATATAGGAAAAAGGGGATCTAAGGTGCCTCCTTAGATGAAAATCTAAGGAGGCGCCCCCATTTCCCCCCATCTCCTACAATTTTTTTGGAAATATTTTTTCATGGGGTTATTGTTCACATCATAGATGATCAACATACCAAATTTCAAGAGATTCCAATACTTTTTGAGCCACCATCTACCCCTTACAACTTCAACGGTTTGAAACGTGCTTAAAAACCCACGAAGTTGCAAGGGGTAGATGGTGGCTCAAATAGTATTGGAATCCCTTGAAATTTGGTATGTTGATCATCCATGAGGTAAACAATAAACCCATGAAATTTTTTTTCAAAAAAAATGTGTGAGATGGGGGTAAATGGGGGCGCCTCCTTAGATTGAATCTAAGGAGGCACCCTAGGATATATATATATATATATATATATATATATATATATATATATATATATATATATATATATATATATATTTTTGAAAGGTTAGCGTGGTGTTTTATTAATCAATGGTACAAAATACAATAATAGCACATTTAGGGATGTATTATCGATAGAGAGAGGATAGGGCACAAGCGCCGTCACTCTCCATTATCAATTACACATCCCAAATGAAGCTATTCTCAAAAACATATGTACAAGGAAATTAAGTAATATACACACAACTCATCCCATGTCTCTGAAACCCCAGCAGGTAAATATATTCGCTTCATCCCTATTGGCCGGCTCTATGTCATGCAAAAGGATTCTGATATCGGCCGCTATTTCCTCAAATAGAGATGTCTTTATTTTCCTCTTCCCATCAAAAATGCGTCGATTTCTTTCTCTCCAGATATGCCAAACCGAGGAGGCAAGTGATGTCTTTGCAAGAATGTCCAAAGCACTTTTCCCACCAAATCTGCCAAGGAAAAACTTCCCAATCTCGCTTAATCTTGGAGTGGGTTGACCAGGGGCCTTCAGCTTTAGCAGAGATCTACGCAAAATGTAGTTAGAATAGCTACATTCAAAAAATAGATGCTCAATGTTCTCCTCCTTATTGTCATCACATAATACGCAATGGATCGGAATAGGGAGCCCCCATCTTCTCATCAAATCCCTTGTGAGCAATTTATTTTGGATAGCACGAAGCAAAGTAATAGAAAATTTGGGAGAGTGATGATTGTACCAAATCAATTTATGGAGGGGGAAGTGATTTCCACGAAGCCGAACTCCATCCCAAGCTTGTTTGAAGCTGAAATTTTCTCCAGGCACCCAATCCCAGCCATCTGGACCTGCTTTGAGTCTATGCCGCTGCAAAAAAGGCCGGATAGGGTCCAGCGCAGATTCCGTACTCCACGCCCCCTCGCTCCAGTAGTCGCAGACCCTATTCAGCTCAGCACCTTGCGGGACGTCACATCGCATGCATAATGGTCCGCCCTCAGTCCACGGGTCAAGCCAAAAAAGTGTCTCACGCCCATTCCGTACTGTTCTGCGAATGAGGTTGTGAGTCAGCTGCCGGCTGTGAAGTATTCTCTTCCAAGTGCCAGACTCAGTAACACTGCCTCTTGCCGCATAGAAAGCCGCATCAGCCCCATATAACAATCTCATGTGTTTTGCCCAGATACTGTCGGAAGAGAGATATCTCCAGGTTAGTTTAATACCAGCTGCTGCATTCAAGTCTTCCAAGAGCCTGATCCCAACCCCTCCTTCCTCCTTTGGCTTGCATAAGTCTTCCCAAGCCCATGCTCTAGATGACCCCAGTATAAATCTTCGGCACATAGCAGAGATTGTTCTCAGAGTTTTGAATGGGATGCGAAATGCATGCATCCAGAAAGCAACAATCCCGTAAATCACAGTTCTCACCAGCTCAATACGTCCCGCTATGGAAAGCAAAGACGAACTCCAGCCCAGCATCCTCTTCTTACATTTATCAACTAACCTGCCATAGTTGATAGTCTTGGGATATTTTGAAGAAAGCGGCAATCCTAGATAGGTGGAAAATGAAGTTGCAATCTTGATTCCCAACAGATCGGCCAATTCATTCCTTTCCTTAGCCCCCTTGCTAAACAATCCAGCACTTTTGTCCCAATTTACCTGAAGCCCAGTATAATCAAAGAACTCTTCCAACAAACTTTTAATGCCCAAGAAAGACTTCTTATTAGCCCGACAAAACACTAGAAGGTCGTCGGCAAAGAGAAGATGAGAGATAGAACCAGTGCGCCGCATGGGAAGAATTTTACCCATATTAATAGCCCCAGAAATCAGAATCGAAAATGCTTCCATAGTAATGACAAATAAATAGGGGGAAAGAGGGTCACCTTGTCGAATACCTCTATTTCCTTTGAAATAACCATAGGGAGATCCGTTAATCATTACAGAGAAGGTTGGGGAGGAGATGCATTCTTTAATCCAACCCACAAAAATCTCAGGAAAACCCAATTGCCTCAAGAAATAGAGTATGAAGTCCCGATTGACACTATCAAAAGCCTTACGTAAATCTAATTTCAGACAGGCCCTGCCTCCCATAGGTTTGCTGAAGTCTCTGATCTGCTCATGGGCAAGTAGGGAACAGTCTGTCAGAAGCCTCCCTTTCAGAAAAGCCACTTGGTTTGGAGAAATAAGTTCATGAATGACCACCTTGAGCCTGTTGCAGATTATTTTGCTAATGATCTTATAGAGAACATTGCAACATGCGATGGGTCTATAATCCCCCAAAGTCGAAGCATTGGCACATTTAGGGACCAGGGTTAGAAAAGTGTGATTCACTAGGCTGAGTAGCGAACCAGATCTAAAGAAAGATTTAATGGCTGAAGATACCTCCTTTCCAATAAGCTCCCAATGATGTTGAAAAAAGAAGCCATTGAACCCATCTGGTCCTGGGGACTTGTCCGGCCCGATCTGAAAAACAGCAATTTTGATCTCCTCATCTGATACCCTCCTACTCAGCCAATCAGAAGCACCTGGAGTTAGAATACGTTTCGGAATCAGATTCTCAAAGGAAGACCGGTAATGATACTGGTAGTATAGCTGTTCAAAGTAGGTGGGAGCATTCCTTATCAATTCATCATGAACAAGATTACGGCCTCCATCCCTGTCAACAAGATGATTAAGATTGTTTCGGCCAATCCTAGACTTCATGGCAGTATAGAAGAACTTGGTATTCATGTCTCCCAGGGTAAGCCACTCCTGCCTGCTCTTTTGCCTATACATTCCTTCTTCCAGCTTCATTGCCTTGAATAACTCCTTTTGAAGATGTTGCTCTTTACTCTGAAGAGTAATGGATGCATGCAAGCCAGGATCCTTACGAAGATCCTCAAGCTCCTTCCTACATTTCTTCACCATATTGGCCGCATGGTAGTCACCTGCCCAAGAACGGAGAGCATGCTTCAATCTTTTTAATTTTTGCGTCAGCTTGTACATAGGGGTACCCTTCTCTTGGATGGCCCAGCATTTTTCCACAGTATCCCTGTATCCTGGGCAATGAACCCAATGGTTAAAAAATTTGAAAGGCTTAGGGGCAGAGTGAACCTGAGAGTGAAGATTCGCCACCATAGGAGAGTGATCACTTGTTGAAGGGTCAAGATATTCAATAAAAGTTTCCGGTAACAAATAAACCCAGTTGGCGTTGCAGAAAACACGATCAAGTTGGGCGGCTATACGGTCTTTTCCAATCCGATTATTGCACCAGCTTAAATTGTTCCCCATGCTTTTCATCTCCTGAAGTGCACACTTGCTCACACAGTCACTAAAATCTTGGACCATTGACTCCTCAAGCTGTCGACCGCCAATCTTGTCCTTAGTAAAGAGGGCACTATTAAAATCCCCTCCAACAAGCCAGGCCGCATTTCTGACTAAAGCAATATCAGCTTCCAAGCTATTCCATAGGTTTTTCCTTTCCAACAAAGTATTACGCCCATACACACCTGTGATGACACATGTGAACCCTCCCCTATTCATACAAGAGACCGAGATGTGTTGATCAGAAGAGGATAATTTAGAAGCCTTCCAAATCGTGGGGTCAAACCCCATAATGATCCGACCTCCCGGCGCATGGTCAGAGTTATCAAGGGAGTACCAACCCTTAGGAATCCCATTTTTATTTCCATCAGCCGTAATCTTGAGTTTAGTCTCCAAAAGAACAATAGCAGACGGTTTTATTGAGTTAATCCTATTCCACAGGTCCTTCTGTCGCACCTGATTATTGAGGCCCCTGGTATTCCAAAAGAATATAGACATTAATCAAATTTGAGGTGTCGAGGTCACCTGGGACCTGGTACTTCTTCTAGTAGCCGAACTACTAGGAACCAACTTCCTTTTCCCCGCTTTAATTTCAGCCAAGCGACGAGACTGGTCCTCCACCTCCTTCTCCCACTCCGGGTTTTCAATAGTTAAGCCCTCTGGAACTCTGTCAATGTCCCCCTCAGTAGTGTCATCAAACAGCAAAGGAGCAGCAGCCTGAGCATTGCCAGTAACAAACTCTTCAATAAAATCTTCCTCATTCCTCAAAGGAGAATTTCTGGGCAATTCAGCAGGAGGCACCTCATGTACAGGCCGAGTAATCCCCAGGCAATGGTCTGCAATGCTTGAGGAACCCTCGTCCAATAGTGAAGCAAACTCCCTGTTACCCGCTTCCAGATTGCATGCGGCATTGTTCTTAGCCCCTGGGCCAACAACATGTTGGTATTTAATAGCATCAGGGCTTTTGGTAGCAATATTTCCCTCCTTGTCTGAAATAACCACAGAGCCTAGTCCAGCATTCAATACAGGGCAAACATCCAGAGGCTTATTTCCGCCTATAGTTGGGATATTGGGCTCAACACAGGCCCCCATGTCAGCCTTCAATGGGACAATATTATCGTTGGTGGCTTGGACATCAGAAGATTCAACTTCTTGGATTGAAGGGAGCTTATTTTTTGCGGGACACTGCACATCCGTGTGACCAAAACAAACACACCGACTACAACGTGGCGGTTCTCCTTCAAATTTAGTGTCAATAATCACTACCGACCCATCATCCAACTCCACTTCAAAAGATGAAACTAGCGGGGAGGAAGCATCTACTTCAATGAGGCAACGGGCATACGAGATTCTCTCTAAATAAGCCGTTGCCCGATCAAGACAAATAGGCTTACCTAGAACCGAAGTAATGATATTTAGCCCCTCCACGTTCCACATGTAGAGCGGAACACCATGCAGTTGGACCCAAATGGGAATCGATGATAGAATATCTCGGTCGTGCTTCAAATCCAAGCTCCATCTCTTGAGAACAACGAGTCGGCCATCAAAGAGCCAAGGCCCTCCAGACAAAACCCTATTGCATTCGTCCTGAGAGTCGAATCTGAAGTAGAAAAACCCATTTTCCTTGCTATATATTTGGATCTTCCTTTTAGGCTTCCACAATCTCTCCACCCAAGCCACTATTTGACTATAGTATGGTATATCTCCCAAAACATATCCGACTAGTGTGTTCCTCCAATTTTCAGCTCCCTTTTGAACGAGTTCTCCAGGGAACCTGGCACAGATTGTTCCATCCTCCCTAGTTTTAGGAGGGACATGTGACATGCCCAATGCCGCTCCATACGTGCGCCGATTTGCACATACATCAACCCACGAAATCTTGGCACCCGAAGACTTAACATTAAAAATAGGCCTCTCAGGCATTTTCACAAACAGGTTACGGTCAACTGTGCGAGTCGGAGGATTTGGAACAGGCAAAGGCCTCCGGGGAAAAGTCCTAGCCCGCCACCTTTTGTTTTGCTCAGCGCCAGCCCTAGAGGTCGCCGTTGGGCCCTTTGCCGTGGGTCTTCTTCGCACCACATGCCAGCCATCCCCCACATCCACGCCGTCTTTATGGTTGGTATCACCGCTCAATTGCAATCCCACCCCAGATCCAAAGTCAAGCTTCCCATCAACTACAGATCTGTAGTCTAACTTCAGCCCATCAACTCCAGAACTTCGCAATCCAACCCCTTCGCAAGGATTTGAACTTTGCAAGAACCCTTGGTTCTCAGGACCAGTAACACGCGAGTTTCCCCTTACAAGATCAGCAGCTCCTTTACCTTCCGACGCCGCCAGGTTGATGATATATATATATATGCATATATATATATATATTAAAACACAACTATTTTTGAATTCTAGGGCTGACTGGGACAAGATAAAGAGTGGTTAGGATTTGTTCTAGAAGAATGGAAGTTTGAGATGAGTTTGAGAAAGTTTTGGGAAATCAATTTGGTTGGAAAACTCAGAATTTTGAAATTTTTATGGAAAAACGCAATAGTCAAGATTTTGAGGGGATGGAATCGTAACTTTTGGAGGAAAAGTTGTTGGGAAAACCAAAACTTTTGAAAACCGTACCAATCTCTATCTTCCAATAATTTTGGATATATTATTCAAATTTCAAATCAAAATGTCACTCGGTCACCTAATTGTTAATTATGTTTAGGATGTTGAAATCAAGTTTAGATTCCTATCTAAATACAAGGCGCCCGTGCCGATGCTAAATTTTTGTTCGTTTAAATTTTGGAGGGGAAATAATTTTTGGGGAGAACAAAGATTTTGAGGAGATATCTTAAATGAACTGTACCCGAGGGATCAGGCCCGCGCCGAGGGCTCGGGAGCTAAATTTTTGTTCGTTTAAATTTTGGAGGGGAAATAATTTTTGGGAGAACAAAGATTTCGAGGGAATATCTTAAATGAACCATGCCCGAGGGCATGGGTCCGTGTCGAAGCTAAATTTTTGTTTGTTTAAATTTTAGAGGTGGCAATAATTTTTGGGGAGAACAAAGATTTTGAAGGGCTATCTTAAAAGAACCGTGCATGAGGGCACGCGTCCGCGTCGAAACTAAATTTTTGTTCGTTTGAATTTTGGAGGGGGCAATAATTTTTGGGAAGAACAAATCTATTGTACATTTGAAAACCTTTTTGAATTCTAGGATTGACTAGGACAAGATTAATCTTGGTAAATCAATGGTTGAGATTGGATTTTGCGAAAATTTCAGTAGGAAAACTTAAAGTTTAGGGGGGAAAGTGTCTTGGGAACCAAAACTTTGAAATTAAAAGTATATTGGAAAAGATTGTGGTGATTAAATTTTGGGGGAAGAAGTGTCTTGGGAACCAAAACTATTAAATTAAAAGTGTCTTGGGAAAGATTGTGGAGAACATGATCGATTAAATTAAACAAAGTTAAAAAATTAGCTTAAAAAAATTTAGCGGAACAACAAATTAGCATAAAAAAATTTAAGTGAATATCATCACCAAAACATACCCCAAGTTTTGTTGTTCCGTGCCAAAGGCGCCAGCGCCGAATTTGTTGTTCCACGCCAAAGGCGCCCGCGTTGAATTTGTTGTTTGACGCCGAATTTGTTGTTCAGCTTAATTTTTTTCGCTAATTTGTTGTTCCATGCCAAAAGCGCATGCATCGTATTTGTTGTTTCAAGCCAAAATCACCCGCGCCATATTTGTTGTTTCATGCCAAAGGAGCTCCACGATGTTCCGCGCTGAATTTGTTGTTCCTCATTGAAAGCTCTTGTGCTGTATTTGTTGTTCTACGTCGAAGGTGCACGTGACGCGAAATATTTTTACGCTAATTTGTTCTTTTAAATTTTGGATGTGCAAATAATTTTTTGGGGAACAAAGATTTTGCGGGGGGATCTTAAATGAACCATGCCAGCGGGCACGTGTTATGACTAGTATGTATGTATGTATGTATGTATGTATCTATATTATAAAACAGGGATGTTATAATGGGTTTTTGGATAAGAGAAATTGGATAAGAGATATTGGTTGTGTATTGTTGTATGTGGATATGTGTATTGTTGTATAAGAGATTTTGGTTAAGAGATAATGGATAAGTGATAATGGATAAGAGAATTTGGTTTTGGTTATGTGTAATTGGGTGTAATGTTTATATAGATTGTATATAGGGTATGAGAAATTGAGTTATGAGATATTGGATATAAGAAATCAAATTCAAATCAGGTTTTTTAAATTTTGAAATCAAAATCTACGTTTACACTCCTCTCCTCTTTATTTTGATCACATCACAAAAGGAGGGAAATTTTTTTTGATCACATCACTTCTCGCCATCACAAAAGGAGGGAAAATTTTACATTTACATTTACGCTGGCACAAAAGGGTTCTCGCCATCATAAAAGGGTTCTCGCCATCACAAAATTTTGATCACATCCCGCTAAGCTAAAGCAGATCAAAGGGAGAGCACGAAGAGTAAGGGAGAGCGCACGTTCCTCCTCGCCATCTTCTTCTACCTCCAGCTCAAGAAGAGCAAGGGAGAGAACGAAGAGCAAGGGAGAGCACGAAGATCAGGCATATTAAGCAGAGCACCCTCATCTTCTACCTCGGTTATCTCTTCCTCTTCTCCTCAATTTTTTTATTTTACTTTATTTCACCCTCATCAAGAAGAGCACCCCCATTGCAGTGCGTTGAGCTTCATCTCAACCCTTGGTGAGCTTTGTGAGTTTGCGAGCTTCATCACGTCCTCTGCACCTCAACCCTTGGTGAGTTTTGTTTGCACCTCAACCCTTGGTGAGTTTTGTTTGCACCTCAACCCTTCATTCACGTATCTCTTTTTAGTTATGGCAGTTGCACTTTCAGTCAATTTTAGTTATCATACTGAATGAGAATCGGGTTATCAGTCAATTTCAGTCAAGAGTTGGTTATGAGATCATAATAGTTTTTATAGTTTTTATAGGATACAATGAATGAGAATTTGTATAGTTTTTAGAGTTGGTTATGGGTTTAAAACTTTCAGTCATGAATTGATTTATCTTAAAACTTTCAGTCAAAATAGTCATATCCATTTTGAAACTATTTTGAAACTATCATGCTATAAATTGATTTATCTTAAAGTTTTAAACCCATTTTGAAAATAGCTCCATGCTAATATTAGTCATATAGTTTCAAAATGGATAGGACTATTTTGACTGGACTAATATTTGCTCCATGCTAATAAATTGATCATATGAAATAGTCCTATAAATTGATTTCTCTTAAAGTTTTAAACCCATCAAGCTATTTTGAAAATTTTATTTGTGGGACAACTCTTATCCATTTTGAAACTTTTGAGCTTGCATGGGCAATCCCAGATATTGCTGAAAAATGAGCTTGCTGAAAAATGAGCTTGATGAATTGCTCATACTTAAACCAACTGAAATTTCAAGGCAGTTTTGTTTGATACTTAAACCAACATAAGAAATGAGCAACTGGGATATGAATATTGAGGTTTCATGAACTGGGAACTGAGGTTGAGCAATGAGCATGACTGAAATGTTTTTTTGTCCATGCTAAAAAATTTTTTGTCCCTGTTTTTTTGGGTTCTTCATTTTTTTTCAACTGAAATTTCAGGATAATTTGCAACTTAACATTATCATTTGCAACTTAACTTTATTTTTTCAATGTTACGTTTCACTTTCATTTTGTACTTTTTTACATGCTGAGTTGATATGAGATGTTAATTTGTAGTTTTAACAAATTGAGATGTTAATTTCAATTTCAATTTGTATTTTCATAATATGAGATGTTATGAGTTAAAATGTTGATGTTATGAGTCAAAATTTCCCTCCAGGTGTTAATTTCAAATACAGGATGTTATTAAGTCAAAACTTCATATGAGAATCATATACACCCTGTATCAATGTTAACAATTTTTCTAGATGGTTTAATTTTTCCATATCAATTACCACACATTCCTAGCACTTGAAGGGAGATGTTTGCAAACTCCAAGCATTCCTAACATTTTGCAATTCATGTATTTTCAGTCCATACATGAATAGGGGAGCTTGAAGGGGGAGTTTGCAATTTATGGACTGAAATTGCACTTGGCCTTTTTTGAGTCCATTGAAAATCAAGTTTTTTTCATTTTGCAAACTCTTATTCATTTTTGATTTTCAGTCCATTTTTCCTTTTGCAAACTTTGAAATTGCAAACTCTTATTCCAGTGTTGTAAAATAGTTTGAAATTAGTAATACTCCAGTGTTGCAAAATAGTTTGAAAATTTCAGTTTGAAAATTACTGTCTATTTTCAAAATTTCATTCAATTGGTGCAATATGTGTAATTTGGTGCAATTGGTGGGTAGTGCTCAATTAGTTTTGCTTAAGTTTGAAATTTCAAAATATGTGTTTTATGATTTTCAAAATAAATTTCATAATTTCATAATTTCATTCAGTTTGAAATTAGTTTTGATGTATTTTATGATTTTCATACAATTGGTGGGTAGTGCTCAATGTGTTGAAGGGGGGAGTAGTGCTCAGTTTGAAATCATATGTGTCCTGAAGGGGTAGTTTGCAATTTCATGTATTGAAGGGGGAGTTTGCAAACTATTTCAAGCTCCCGCTTCAAGCTATTTTCATATGTGAATCATATGTGTCCTGTTGTCCACTGTGTCCTGTTAGTTTTTGATGCTAATTTGCTCTAATTTATGCACATTGCTCTAATTCATATGTTTGCAATTCATATGCCCAGATTCAAATGCCCAAATTTGGCAAGAAATTAGTTTTGAAGAGGGAGTTTGCAATTTCTGAGAATCATATGTTTTTGCTAAAATAATTTTTATATTGCACCAACTGAAATGATTTGCAATAGAGATTTGATTTTCAAAATAAATCAATTTCTCAAGCTTGGATGGTTAAATGGTTAAATGACAGGACCCAAAAAAATGATTTGATTTCTAATATTTTGAACATGTTTGCAAAATAAATCATGTATTCAAAATAGTTGACAGGACCCAATTCATGTATTCAAAATAAATCAAATTCCTGTATTTCCCAAGCATTCCTAACATTTTGAACATGTTTGCAATAGAGATGTTTGCAATAATCCTATTGATGCTATTGATGCTAAATCTTATTCCATTTCCAATTCCAGTTTCAAACTGATATTTGCTATTTGAATAATTTTATGCTACCCAATTTACTATCAAGCCTCCCAAAAAATTATCAACCCAATTTTTGGGTTTCCAGCCGTATTGAATTGGTGCCAGTTTTGCACAATTTGATATTAAATTGGAGGTTTATTAGATGTTGCCAGTTTCAAACTAATTGGGTGTGATGTTTATATTTTTGATTTTACGCAAACTATATATTCACTTTTTGAGTTTATATAAACTCAAAAGTATATAATTTAACTGTTAATGAGAAATTGAGATATTCAAAAATATATTAATGCAATTGAGATAATTTCAACCCTATATATTAATTTGAGACTATATATGATATAAATTTCAGTTGCAACTTCCAAAATTGTCAGGATTGTCAGGATTGCTACTCAATGTTGGTTAATGGGATATGAGCTCTTCATATACATGTGTAATTGCTACTCAATGTTGGTTAATTTTCATATGCATTGCTAATAACATAAATTAATTTTGCAATGTTGGGTTTAGCAATTTTTGAATCTTGAAATATGAATGTTAATCTTGAAATATGAATGTTAATCTTGAAAGAAATTGTTGGGTTTAGCAAAATATTAACAGGACATATATTACTTTTTGAATGTTAATCTTGAAATAATATGCATATCAGTTTTTTGAATGTTGGGTTTAGCAATTACACACACATGTACTTGCTACTCAATGTTAGTTAATTGGTGAGCTCTTCATATGCAAATTGTCAGGATTGCTACTCAATATTGGTTAATGGGATATGAGCTCTTCCTATACATGTGTAATTGCTACTCAATGTTGGTTAATTTTCATATGTGTTACGCCTATTTGACTGAGGCCCGAAAGACCCAAGCCCAGAGACCCAACCGCCGGTCAAGAGCCCATCTGTGCACTCAGGCCCATTCGATAAGGCCCTATGGGGGACCCCCCACATGTCGATCCGACCCGGCCCCGGAAACACGCCGGTCACTCGCCCACTCCTGCGATAACCGCCCCCACGATCCCGCTACCACTTAATGGCAGTTATAGGGAGATGCTGGCATGGCGCAGGGAGCGGCGACGGGGGGGGGGGGGGGGGGGGCGGATTGAGGGGCACGATTGAGGGCGGACGAGCGACGTGGGTCGGGGACAACCACGGTGGAGGTCTATAAAGGGGCTAGGAGGACGACAGGACAAGGGACCGCCTCTCAGGTATCTAGAACCTAAGGTACTCCATCAACGACCTAGTTCCCCCATTTCATTTCCTTCCTCCCCCACTCGTGCCGTGAGACGCCGTTCCGATCTCCTCACGAGTCTAACCGTCTCCGCCGGGCCTCCTCTTTCAGATCTCTGTCTGACTTAGGCATCGGAGGGGATTTGGCCGGAACCAAGGTCCGGCCCCCTGACGAGTGTTCTCGTCTACGCAGGAGGGCATTAGATCCACGGGCCGAGGCTTCCCCTCCGCCCCTCGTCGACCACGCAACCAGCTGGACGATTGAGGCTTCCCCTCGACGTCCGACCGCCGAGGCCGAGCGCAACCGATCGAGGCCGAGCGTCTCGACCCGGGCCGAGGCTACCCCTCACCCTACCAACAGCCGAGGACCCCGATTCAATCCAGTCGACGCGTTCTACGTCGCCTGCTGGTCCGACTCGAGCCCCAACTGCACCAACTCGACTCGCCCGAGGGACCCAAACGGGCCCCTTGACCACGTTGACCGGGTTATCCACGGTCAACGCTTTGTAGTGAGAAAACACTCTGAAACATCTGGCGCCGTCTGTGGGAACGAACTGTCCCACGAAGAAACAAACCACATCTGCGATGACGCGATCTCCCCCATCTCGGCGAAAGGGGAGCAAGGCCCTGACGCGAGGCGACAGGGCCCGCCATCGTTGGCAAGAATGGGCGCGGGCCCGACGCGAGGAGGATCGTGAGGAAAGGGCCGGGAGGCCCTCCCCGTCCCCACCGGTCGGGAGACTGAGTGCATCCATAACGGCGCGCAGCACGGACGTGGCTTTGGTGGTGTCAGTGGTCATAGACACTACCATGGTACGGCGGCTGCTTGTCGACACCGGCAGCTCCTGTGATGTCCTCTTCCTGTCAACCCTGGAAAAAATGGGGCGGCGGAAAGAAGACTTACGACCTCGCTCGGGACCCGTGGTAGGATTCACGGGTCACTCCACCCCCATATCGGCACGATCCATCTCCCGGTAACGCTCGGAGACGCACCGGACTCGGTGACCCTAGCGGTGGAATTCATCGTATTGGGGATCGGGTCGGAATACAATGGGATCATCGGCCGACCCCTACTCAACACCGTCGGCGCGGTGGTCTCAACCCTCCATTAGACTATCAAGTTCCGAACGCCAGGGGGGATGGGGCAAGTCGAAGGCGACGCGGGGAGACCGAGTATCTGCTATCAACTGGCGGAGGAGGCTCCCGAGGATCGTCTAGCCGATCGGATGGCCGCGCTCGACTTGAGGAGTGGGCCTAGGCCCGCCCCTGCGGAGGAGCAAGAGCAGATCCCGGTCACGGACGTTGAGGGCCGGTTCGTCTCGATCGGGAGAGGGCTGGGCCAGGACCTGAGGGATCAGCTGATCGAATGCCTGGAGGCGAACCTGGACATCTTTGCTTGGTCACCGGAGGACATGCCCGGCGTAGACTCCCAGGTGATCGTCCACCAGATCAACGCCGACCCCAACTTCAAGCCGGTCAGGCAGAAGAAGCGTAACCAGGGCGGCGAGAAGATGAAGGCAGCCTCCGAGGAAGTGGAGCGTCTCCTTGATGCCGGCTTCATACGAGAGGTCTGGTACCCGGAGTGGCTGTCGAACGTAGTGATGGTCAAGAAGCCCAACGGAAAGTGGCGAATGTACGTGGACTTCAGTGACCTCAATAAGGCCTGTCCCAAGGACAGCTACCCCCTGCCGCGCATCGACCACCTGGTGGACAACACCTCGGGGTACGAGATGCTTAGCTTCATGGACGCTTACTCAGGGTACAATCAAGTCCAGATGGACCCCCGGGACGAAGAAATGACAGCCTTCACGACGGACCGGGGGACTTACTGCTACAAGAAGATGCCCTTTGGCTTGAAGAACGCAGGGGCCACCTACCAGAGAATGGTCAACAAGGTTTTTAGCTCCCAGATCGGGAGGAACCTGGAAGTCTACGTCGACGACATGCTTGTCAAGTCAAGGCGACCAGAAGACCACATCACCGACCTGCGGGAGACCTTCGAACGGTTGCGGCGACACCACATTCGACTCAACCCCGCAAAGTGCACGTTCGGGGTAAGATCTGGCAAGTTCTTGGGATTCATGATAACTAACCGTGGCATTGAGGCTAATCCTGACAAGATCGAGGCGTTGATCAACATGCGTGAGCCGACGACGATCAAAGAGCTGCAGAGGCTGAACGGGCGCATCGCAGCCTTGGGGCGATTCCTTTCCAAATCGGCGGAGAGATCGCTCCCCTTCTTTAAGGTCCTGAGGAAAGCGATCGCAGAACCTTCAGACAATAGGAAGACGATACGGTGGGACGAAGACTGCTCCAGGGCGTTCGAAGACCTCAAAGAGTATCTCCGCAGCCCGCCTCTCCTGTCCAAGCCGCGGGAAGGGGAGTCGCTGAGCCTTTACCTGGCGTGCACGGAGGAAGCTGTGAGTTCGGTGCTGATCCGGGAAGACGGTGGGGTGCAGTGGCCGGTATATTACACGAGCCAGATCTTGAAGGGGGCGGAGGTGCGATACTCGCCCATGGAGAAACTGGCGTACGCCCTCGTCCTCTCAGCGCGAAGGCTCCGACCCTATTTCCAGGCCCACACCATACTGATCCTGACCGACTCACAACTGGAGCAGAACCTCAAGAGATTCGATCGAATGGGAAGGATGCTAAACTGGGGAGTGGAACTGAGCGAGTTCGACCTCCGATTCAAACCGCGCATGGCCATCAAAGGGCAGGCTCTGGCCGACTTCATCGCCGAGTGCACACCGGAAGGAAATGGCCCCCCGGAGGAAGAAGACCTAGCGACGGTAATTGCTCAACCCTTGTCCTTTCTTTCGGCTGACCACTTCCAGCCAGGAGATCCAGGAGCGTGGATAGTCCATATGGATGGGTCGGCCACACAGTCAGGAGGCGGGGCGGGAGGCGGGGCGGGGATTGCAATCCGATCTCCGGAAGGGAACATTGTGGAATACGCATTGCGGTTCGAGTTCCCAGCCACGAACAACGTGGCGGAATACGAAGCGGTGATCAACAGCCTGAAGCTGGCCCTGGAGCTCGGGGCCGAGTCCATCCGCCTCCTCAGCGACTCGAAGCTCATTATCAACCAACTCTTGGGGAGTTACGAGGCACGGGAGGAGGCGATGCAGAGATATCTCCCTGTCGCCAGAGCAGCGATGTCCAAGTTCAAGAATGTGGAAGTCTTGCACCTCCCGCGATCAGAGAATGCGCGGGCAGATGCGTTGTCGAAGCCGGCCTCGTCCTCGCCAAAGGAGCTGGGCCGCACCATCTACATGGAGAACCTGCAGTCCCCCAGCACGGAGGAGCACGAGGTGATGGCGATCGACCAAGAGCCCACCTGGATGGACCCGATCGTCCGGTACCTCACTCATGGAGAGGTGCCGACCGATGGGGACGAACGCCGAACCCTGGAGAGAAAGGCGCTCCGATACGTGATCCATGAAGGGACGCTCTACCGGAGACGCTGGACCAAGACGGATGTCCTCCCATACTTGAAGTGCATCGGGCCGCAGGAAGCTGACTATGTCCTACGGGAGGTTCACGAAGGGATCTGCGGGAATCACCATGGGGGCAAGATGGTCGCACAGAAGATCTTGAGGCAGGGATACTACTGGCTGACCCTGGCCCAAGATGCAACAAGCTACGTCCAAAAATGCCAAGAATGCCAGAGGTATGCCCACCACATCTCGACTCCCCCGTCAGAGCTCATCCCTATCGTGAGCCCCATCCCCTTTGCGAAATGGGGGCTCGACATCCTCGGACCGTTTAAACCGGGACGAGGGCAGCGGAAGCATCTGCTTGTGGCGGTAGACTACTTCACCAAGTGGATCGAGGCCGAACCGCTGGCCACCATCACGTGGAAGAAAGCAAAAAGCTTCGTGTGGAATTCCATCATCTCCAGATTCGGAGTGCCACGGGCCATCGTCACAGACAACGGGAAGCAGTTCGACTCCGCAGGGTTTAAAGATTTTTGCGAGGAATGGGGAATCAAGCTTCTCTTCGCCTCTGTAGCGCACCCCCAGACCAACGGAATGGCGGAAGCGGCCAACAAGTGCATCATAGAGCCCCTCCGGAAGAAAGTGAAAGACGCCGAAGGGAACTGGCCAGAAGAGCTCCCCGGGATACTCTGGTCATACCGAATGACCCACAAGGAGGCCACGGGCGAGACCCCGTTCATGCTCACCTACGGGGCCGAGGCGGTGGTGCCGGTCGAATTGGGCGAAGAATCTCTCCGCCTCAAATACTTTGACGAAGACCGGAACTCACAGGGTCTGGGGCTCAGTCTGGAGCTCCTCGACGAGCGACGGGAGCGGGCGCTGGCCACCATCATCCGCCAGAAGCAGAAGGTGGCCCGATACTACAACGCTCGGGTGCGGGGAAGAAGCTTCCACCTTGGGGACCTGGTCCTCCGGAAAGCGGGCTTCAACACTGATACCGCTCGCAAAGGGAAGCTCGCGGCTAGATGGGAGGGACCCTACAAAGTCGTCGAAGTCCTCGGACCTGCAGCCTACCGACTAGCCGACATGGAGGGGAGGATTCTCACTCACACTTGGAATGCGGAACATTTACGCAAGTACTTTCAATAGATGTATCGTTTCCTATGAAATAAATTTATTTTGAATTCATTCCTTACCAGATAAAGCAAAAAGATATACAGAGAGGTGCGTGAAGAGGCCGAGGGGAATTCCCCTCCCTCATTTTTCTCCGGGGGCACCGGTGGAGCCACAGGCTGGCAGCCCACTAGGGTCTCCCCCCTTACTCCGTTCGACGTCAGGGTACATCCGAAGACCCTCGAAGTTGACCCCCGAGAGTGGGAACTTCTTTTGGATCTCGGACTGACACTGGGCGAAGCCCTTCTCGTACGCCTCCGATAAGGCGGTCTCAACAAAGGAGGTGGCATACCCCCCCACAGCATCCTGAGCGATCCTGGCTGGATCCACCTCCTCCAGCCCACGCATCCGGGCCTCTAAGGTCTCGATCTGGCGTTGGTGCTCCGCCCTATCCTTCTCGATCTCCCAGGATTTCTCGCCAAGTTGGGCAAGAAGGGCCCTCGTCTGCTCCTCCACTGCTTCCAGACGATCGGAGAGCTCCAAGGCCTCGGAGGCAGCAGCAGGGTTAGGGATCTGCTCGGCTCCTCCAGACGTGTCGGCGCCTCTCAAAAGCTCGGCGAGACGCGCCTCGGCCTCCGACTTTGCAGCCAGAGCCAAGGCTCTCTCTCGGTCCGCCTCCTCCAGGGCAAAGGACAGCTCAGTTACGCGGGAATCCAAGGACTGGACCCGTGCTTCCTCTAACTGACTTGCCTCCCCCTTCTCGCCGGGGGCCTCAGGGTCTCGCCCGGCATCGGATTTGGCTTTGGGAAGAGCCGCGAATTGGCGCCTCATTGAGAGCCCCACCGAGGACAACTGCGCCAAAGCAACGAAGGTAAGACAGCAAAAGCAGCTGGAGAAAGGGGGGACAAGCAGAGACACACTACCTGTTGACCAGCCTGGATCACGAAGGTGGCCAAACAGTCACCTCTGACTCCATCCAACACCACCTGATCGGGAGGGAGACAACAGTTCTCGGCCACTCGAGCGGCGGCTCCGCGGCTTGAAAACACCGACTCCTTCTCCCCCACTGGGAAGCGTGGACGAAGAAGACCCTCCCCTGACGAAGGGAACTCGCCAGGAGCGGAGCGGAACGCGCCAAGATACCGACTGTAGGCGTCAGGGAGAGAATCGTCCGGGAGAGGTGAAGGGCCGACCCACGGCCAGGCAACCTCAACGGGGGCGGGTTGAGGTCGATCAGCAGTCGGCAGGACATCAACCCCCTCGATCCCCTCACAGACCCTCTTGGAAGACCCCAGCAAGGGAAGAGAGGGAGATGACACCTTCCTCCTTTTTGAGCCCCCGGTCGCGGTCCCGACCCGCTGCTTCTTCCGGACCTCCAGCACATGATCCCTTCTGCACGGATCCGGATTTGGGACCTGCACGAGAGCGCTGGCGAGAGAGGGACCAAGAGGGAATCCACCTACACTCAAAGAAGAAATGAGGGACAGAGCAGAACCCGGACGACCTCGAAGGGCGAACGCTCGGAGAAGCTTACCTAGGGGCCATACCGTCTTACGCAAGTTGCGGTCACTAAAGAGGACGTCGATCGAGCGCTCCCTCACAAGAATCGCCAGCATGTCCTTCGCCGTCTGCTGCTCGGCGACCGTCGGCTCACCCAGATCGAGGATGATGGCACCAGCCGCCTCCCACCGAACCGGGAAGGGTACACTCGAAGGGAACGTGACAAACACGTATTCCCCCTTCCAGCGTTTCAGGGAGCTCGGCAACCCCAGCACCAGGGTCATCTTCGGGCGGGCGCTGATGTAAATCCACGCCTCCGATTGGTGATGGCTCAGGCGGTAGAACTGGGCAAAGAGGCGAAGAGAGGGCGCCACTCCCTTCAGCATGCAGACAACGATGAACCCAACGAGGAGCCCGACGGCATTGGGACAGAATTGACACAGGCACACGTTGTGGCCTGAAGGAACTCAATAATAAAAGGATGGAGCGGGAAACGAAGCCCGAAGCGGAAGCACTTCTCATATATTCCAACCTCGTTGGAGCCAGGAAAGCAGATCCGCTCGTCAGCCCCAGGGGCACGAGCCGAGTAAGGCGGAAGCAGGTAGGCAGAGCGTATGCTCCCGATAGCGGTGGCACAGATCGACGAAGGCCACGATAAGACCTCTGGGGGCACCCCTGAAAGATCATCCTCGTGCTGACGAATCGCCGAAGGAGGGCCACCCGCCAGACCTGGAGCCGCGTCGCGCTCCGACCGACCCGAACCCGTGGCAGAAGAAGACGACATGAGGCAGAGCTCGGGCAGAATAGGGATCAGCACAAAGGAGAAAACGACGGGATGGCGGCTCATGAACCCCTCGGATTCTCAACTTAAGACGACCCCGCGAGCGGTGGGGATAAGCTTGCAGCTACAACGTGGCAGCATCAGAGGACCGAAGGCGCTTCGGAGCCCGCACCTTAAAAGTATCGAACGGGCCAACTCATGATGACGACTAATAAATGAGTCAGCATCGACTGACAAGCCTGTCAAGGTCGGCGGAAGTCACATCGGCCGAGCCGAACCGGCCAAAGCCGACCGACCCGACCGATGGGGGCAATTGTTACGCCTATTTGACTGAGGCCCAAAAGACCCAAGCCCAGAGACCCAACCGCTGGTCAAGAGCCCATCTGTGCACTCAGGCCCACTCGATAAGGCCCTATGGGGGACCCCCCCACATGTCGATCCGACCCGGCCCCGGAAACACGCCGGTCACTCACCCACTCCTGCGATAACCGCCCCCACGATCCCGCTACCACTTAATGGCAGTTATAGGGAGATGCTGGCATGGCGCAGGGAGCGGCGACGGGGGGGGCGGATTGAGGGGGCACGATTGAGGGCGGACGAGCGACGTGGGTCGGGGACAACCACGGCGGAGGTCTATAAAGGGGCTAGGAGGACGACAGGACAAGGGACCGCCTCTCAGGTATCTAGAACCTAAGGTACTCCATCAACGACCTAGTTCCCCCATTTCATTTCCTTCCTCCCCCGCTCGCGCCGTGAGACGCCGTTTCGATCTCCTCACGAGTCGAACCGTCTCCGCCGGGCCTCCTATTTCAGATCTCTGTCTGACTTAGGCATCGGAGGGGATTTGGCCGGAACCAAGGTCCGGCCCCCTGACGAGTGTTCTCGTCTACGCAGGAGGGCATTAGATCCACGGGCCGAGGCTTCCCCTCCGCCCCTCGCTGACCACGCAACCAACTGGACGATTGAGCCTTCCCCTCGACGTCCGACCGCCGAGGCCGAGCGCAACCGACCGAGGCCGAGCGTCTCGACCCGGGCCGAGGCTACCCCTCGCCCTACCAACGACCGAGGACCCCGATTCAATCCAGTCGACGCGTTCTACGTCGCCTGCTGGTCCGACTCGAGCCCCAACTGCACCAACTCGACTCGCCCGAGGGACCCAAACGGGCCCCTTGACCACGTTGACCGGGTTATCCACGGTCAACGCTTTGTAGTGAGAAAACACTCTGAAACAATATGCATTGCTAATAACATAAAATATTTTTTGAATGTTGGGTTTAGCAATTTTTGAATCTTGAAATATGAATGTTAATCTTGAAAGAAATTGTTGGGTTTAGCAAAATATTAACAGGACATAGATTAATTTTTGAATGTTGGGTTTGAGTGATAATCTTGAAATTGATGAAAGAATATTAACATGACAAAGCTTGAGTTTGAAATTGATGAAAGCTTGAGTTTGAAATTGAGTTTGCAATTGAGTTTGAAATTGAAAGAATATTTCAGTCAATATTAATTGCTATTTCATTTGATGATATTCTTGATATTCTACTTATTCTAAATGTTACTTACTAATTTTCATATGCATTGTCCTGTTAGCTATTCTAAATGATATTCTTGATATTCTTGATGTCCTGTTAGCTTCATAATGCTAATCTTCATATGCATTGCTGGTGAGCTCTTCATATGCAAATTGGTAGCTCTTCATATGCAAATTGGTGGCTAATCTTCATAATGCTACTCTTCACTCACTTCACTGATAGCTCTTCATATGCAAATTGGTGAGCTTTTATTCCAAGCTTATACTGAATACATACTTTGAAGTATTCCAAGATAATAACACTTTGAAGTATTATATGAGATTGCTGAAAAATATAATTCTCTCACTTTGAGTGTTATTACAGCTTTAAAATTGATTGAGTGTTATGTGTACTCTTCATATGTAAAATTGATTAACTGTAAACATTAAGTGTTAAGTTAACTCATGAACTTGCTACTGATTTTGCAAAAGAATGTTACTACTGATTTACAGGAACATCATATATGAAATTTTTACTTTCATTCATCACTATATGAACTTGCTACTGATTTTGCAAAAGAATGTTTATAGGACACAGTTTGAAATTAATGAACATTCTACTGATGAATGTTTACCTGGATATATTGATGATGAACTTGCAAATTTTTAAGAATGATGAACTTGCAAATTAAGAATGATGAACTTAAAAATTAAGAATGATTTTGAGACTGATGAACTTGCAAATTTAGTTCATCATTCTTAAAAATTGCTTTGCAAATTTTGAGAATGATTTTTAAAAATTTCATTCAACTTGCTACTGGTTTCAATTAATGAACTTGCTACTGATCAACCTGGATATATGAATGTTAAAAATTAATTTGCAACGTTCTTTTCATCATTCTTAGAAATTAATTTCATTCAGGTTTCAATTTCATTCAGTGACCAGCATATATGAACTTGCTACTAATTTTGCAAAAGAATGTTGGGTTAAAAACACTGGATTTTGCAACCTTGCAACTTCAATTTAATGGATTTTGCAAATAATATGATAAACCCAGCATATATGAACTTGCTACTGATAATATGCATTGTTATCAAGTATCAAATTAAAAACTAAAAACTTGCAAAAAACTAAATAATATGCTGGGTACCAAACTTGCAAAATCACGTTACGTTTGAATGTTGGGTTAAAAACACTGGATTTTGCAACCTTGCAACTTCAATTTAATGGATTTTGCAAATAATATGATAAACCCAGCATATATGAACTTGCTACTGATAATATGCATTGTTATCAAGTATCAAATTAAAAACTAAAAACTTGCAAAAAACTAAATAATATGCTGGGTACCAAACTTGCAAAATCACGTTACGTTTGAATGTTGGGTTTAGCATATTATTTGAATTTTTTTCCTGAAATTTTTGCAAGCATATATGAAGTTGATAACATTCAAGATAGGTCAGTATTTTGTCTATGAAGTTTTGTATATGAGATCAGTGTAACTTTCATATAACTTTCAATATGGCATTATAAACTTCATATACAAAATTGTTTATGAGACTTTTGTATATAGTTATGAGATTTCATTTTATATCTCTGAAATTTTTGGGTAAGAGAGTGAAATTTCATTCTCAAAATTTCATATCATTTTTGGATAAGACACTGAAATTTCATTCTCAAAATTTCATCTCATTTTTACAGGACATTGAAATGCAATATTCATTGAAGGTTATAGTGCATGGATTGTAAGCATATCAAGGTTTTCAAACTGAAATTGGAAGGCTATACTTGAAATCCAGGTTACACTTGAAATCCATTTTCATTCTCAAAATTCTCAAAATTTCAGTGTCATGTTTGTGTACTCTTGCCTGGATTGTAAGTTTTGAAATTGGATAACATGACTTAAGTTTGAAAACCTTGATGAGCAATGTCATGTTTGTGTACTCTTGCCTGGATTGTGCATGGATAAATATTTGCAATACATGGATAAATTTGCAATACATGTTTAGTATTCTCACCTGTGTATGCATGGATAATACAAATTGTAAGCATGTGTAGTATTCTCACCTATGTATAAAATTTCTAGATGTTTTTAAATAGTAGTTGAGAATATATATAAATTTCTGTCCATGTGCTAATGAATTGAGATGTTTGCAAAAAAACATGGACAAAAATTTAGAGAATTGGTTATGAATTGGTTTGAGATAATTGGTTATGAATTGGTTATGAATTTAGAGAATTGGTCATAAATTTCTGTCCATATGCCAATACATTCACTTGATTGAGTTTGAGATAATTGGTTATGAATGCATAGAGATGTAAATAGGAATGAGCTTGCTATTTTGCAATGGATGAGCTTGCAAAATTTTATCCTGTTGAATTGCAAGCTCAACAAAATAGCAAGCTCTTTCAACATGATATATGAATGGCTGAGCTTGATGAAGACTGATGGTGTTTATATAAACATGATATATGAACATGATATATGAGTGACTTGAGAAATTTAATATCTCAAGTCACTCAAACATATCCTATTTCTGAGTGATATTTCTGAGTAATATCACTCACTCAAACATATCTCAAGTCACTCAGAATGATTTAAAATTTCAAGGCTAATCTTCAAGCTGTGACTTCATTTTCTAATAGCATTTTTGCTAACTTGATAACTTGAGATATGTTTGAGTGATATTTCTGAGTGATATTTCTCAAGTTATCAAGTTGAGAAATATTCTAATAGCATTGTCCTATGAATTCATTTTCTAACTTGAATATAGTTTGGAACTTGAAATTTTCAACCCAATTATAAAAATCTTCAAGTTGAAATGAAATCTTCAAGGTGTAATTTTCAACCCTAATGAAAATGAAGGCTAATATGATTAAGCTGAAAGAAGATTTCACAGCTTGAAGATTTCACTGCTCTTGAGATAGCCTTCAGTTTAAAATGCTATCAAAAATGCTATTTTCAGTGAATTCTCCTTGATATATTTTTGAATATCACCCGATTCATAGTTATCAAAAATGATATAAATTTCATTTGCAAATTCCACAATATGATATAAATGAAAATGATATTTATCTCAAGAGCACTGAAAATATCTCAAGAGCAGTGAAATCTTCATATTAAACTGATGGCTTATCTTCAAGCTGTGAATTCATTTTCTAATAGCATTTTTGATAACTTGATAACTTGAGATATGTTTGGGTGATATTTATGAGTGATATTTCTCAAGTTATCAAGTTGAGAATTCACTGAAATATTTAATGAGATATTTTCAACCCTATAATTTAAATTTCAGTTGGGTGTAATTTTTAGTGTAGTTGGGTGTAATTTTCATTAATCTTTCATGTGTAATTGGGTGTAATTTTCAACCCTCACCCCTTGATCAGTTTGAGAGAATTGGTGAGCTTTTATTCCAAGATTATAGAGCTTTTATTCCAAGATTCCAAGAATGCTGAAAAAATTGAGCTTGAGTTTGCAATTGAGTTTGAAATTGCTGAAAGAAGACTGAAAATATTTGCAACCAATATTAACAGGACAATGATATGAAAAAAAAACAGAAATTGATGATGTTTGCTGATGTTGAATAGGAATTTTGAGAATGGATGAGCTTAACAGGACATGAGCTTGCTATTGAGAGGAAGTGATGAAGCTCAATCATATTGGTTATTCAGTCTACTTTATCATTGTCCTGTTAAGAAGTGATGAAAGAGATGTGTGCAGTCATAGTAACAGTGTCCTGTTTAGCTATGACTCAGAGTTTGAGATATCAAATTGGGATTATATTCAAAAATGTGTAATGTTGAAAGAGATGAGAGGAAGAGTGCTGAAAAACTAAGTACTTAAATTTTTTTGAATATCCCAGTTTGAACATGAATTGGGATGATATTTATCAAGTTACGTTTGGAATTATTTTGGCTTATTATACAAAGATATTGGCTTCCAAAGATGTTGGCTTATTATGTCCTTTGGTATTATTCAAAGATAAATATCAATATTTGAGAATGAACATAATTCCAAAGATAAATATCAATATTGATCAACTCTGAAACTAGGAGTATTCATTCTCAATTAGAAACTGGGAGTGTTCATTCTCAAAATGAACATATTCACCCAATCCCAAACTGGGAGTATTTTAATTGAACATCTAACATATTCTCAAAATGAACATCTAATACATCACTATGCATTCTATGGATATGAATGCATAGAGATGTATTGTTTATGAATCATAGTTTGAGATAGCAAGCTCATGTCCTGAAAGAAGTCTTCAGCAAGAGAGTGAGAATAAAGTAGACTGAAAGAAGTCTTCAGCAATCTTCTTCTACCTCTTAACAGGACAATGATATGCAAGCAAAACTGAAATTTTGAGAATGAAATTTTAATATTTATTGTTGAAGGCAATATTTACAGGACACTGGAATAAAGTAGGAATAAATTTTTGAAGTGATGAAAGCAGACTGAATAACCAATATAGTGACTGTCAATCATGTGACGTTTAAAATTTACATAAACTCAAAAGTATATAGTTTGCATAGAGTGATGTTTGAGATAAAAGGAATATCAAATTATATCAAGAACATAAAATTATATCAAGAATATCAAATTTCACCCTTGCGACAATGGCAACATAAAAGGAATCACAATGACACAATTTTTGAACAAGATGATGAACCATCAGCCAGGTTATTATCCACTTGACTGTGCCAAACATCTAATATACGCTAAAAATGTATTTTAATTGTAATTAGTTTGGGTTTAATTTGGATAGGGCTTCAGCTCAACGCAGTAGGAGAGAACGAGAACAAGAACAACGAAACATATCTCACGCTCTGACTTCTGACGGTGTACTTGATATACCTCAAATAACACCAGCCGTGACAATTTCTCCGGTTGAACAAGAAGATTCTGTCTCAGCCTCGTGTAACAATATGATTTCCGGACAAGTTCATGGACCATCTGTTAGGTCATTATCAACATGCCTGTACATAAAATCTTTTCTCCTCCTATGTATTTTAGTTGTATTTATTTTTGTATTTAAATTTGGATAGGGCTTTAGCCCAACACAAAAGGAGAGAATGAGAACAAGAACAACGAAACAAATCGCACGCTCTGACTTCTGACGGTGTACTTGATATACCTCAAATAACACCAGCCGTGACAACTTCTCTGGTTGAACACGAAGATGCTGTCTCAGCCTCGCGTAACAATATGATTTCCGGACAAGTTCCTGGACCATCTGTCAGGTCATTATCAACCCGACTGTACATAAAATCTTTTCTCCTTCCATGTATTTTAGTTGTGTTTATTTTTGTGTTTAAATTTGGATAGGGCTTTAGCCCAACGCAAAAGGATAGAACGAGAACAAGAACAACAAAACATATCTCACGCTTTGACTTCTGACGGTGTACTTGATATACCTCAAATAACACCAGCCGTGACAAATTCTCCGGTTGAACACGAAGATGATGTCTCAGCCTTGCGTAACGATATGATTTTCGGACAAGTTCCTGGGTCATCTGTCAGGTCATTATCAACCCGACTGTACATAAAATCTTTTCTCCTCCCATGTATTTTAGTTGTGTTTATTTTTGTGTTTAAATTTGGATAGGGCTTTAGCTCAACGCAAAAGGTGAGAACGAGAACAAGAACAACGAAACATATCTCACACTCTGACTTCTGACGGTGTACTTGATATATCTCAAATAACCCCAGCCGTGACAACTTCTCTGGTTGAACAAGAAGATTCTGTCTCAGCCTCGCGTAACGATATGATTTCCGGACAAGTTCCTGGACCATCTGTCAGGTCATTATTAACCCGACTGTACATAAAATCTTTTCTCCTCCCATTTATTTTAGTTGTGTTTATTTTTGTGTTTAAATTTGGATAGGGCTTTAGCTCAACGCAAAAGGAGAGAACGAGAACAAATACAAGCAAACACATCTCGATATATGACTCCTACCAGTGTACTCGATATGCCTCAAAGCACATATGCAGTACCAACTTCTCCCGTTCACCATGAAGATGAGGTATCAGCCTCGCACAACGATACGATATGTGCTGAAGATGATGAACCATCTGCCAGGTTATTATTCATAAAAGCTACTCTGCTTTAATGTAACTTAATTTTATTTAATTATTATTATGGTTTTATTTCGGCTAGGTGTTTAGCTCAATGTCAAAGGAGAGAACGAGAAAAAGCTCAACGAAACATATCTCGATATATGACTCCTATCTGTATACCTCAAATAACACCTGGATTAACAACTTCTCCAGTTGAACAAGAAGACGCTGGCTCATCCTCGATCTTCCGATGTCGGTCAACTCAGCATGGCTCTGGTCCACCAACTCAGGTTGATTTTGGTCGGTACTATCTTGGATTAATGAACATTCCATGCCCTCTTTGTTCAGCCTTACACTGGTTGGATGAACAGTTTTCGAAGTCAACTTTGAGAACACAACTTTTTGGAACATGTTGTTTGCAAGGAAAATTAAAATTGCCGAAACTTAACGAACCCCCTCCAGCACTTCGAGAATTATATGATGGTGACAGTGAGGCATCAAAATCATTTCGAATGTATACTCGGGAGTATAATGCAGCTAATGCATTTACCAGCCTTGGTGTGACAATGGATCAAAGATTGATTGCTGGCAGAGGCCCGAACATATTTACTATTCATGGAGAATTACGCCATCGAACAGGATCACTTCTGCCCCATCCGGATCAAACAGCAAGTTATTGTCAACTTTACATATATGATCCAGATTCTGCTATGGAGTTACGAAGTAATAGAAATCCAAATTTGAGCAAGGATGTCTTACAAATTATTCAAAATTGTTTATCAGGCATAAATCCATTCATCAAACTATATTGTCAGGCGTACTCTGTTTTATCTCAAGCAGATTCATGTGGCCATGATCTTCCTGTATATCTGCATTACAATTCAAACAAGGATCGTCGTCGTTATAACCTCCCAACCGTAGATGAGATTGCAGTTATTTTACCTGGCGATGGCTATCGACCTTCCGGGATGCGAGATATAGTTTTACATCTTCGAGGAAATCATCAATTAATGCAAATCAATGAGACTCATCCTGCATACTTACCATTACACTACGTCTTATTATTTCCTAATGGTCAGCTTGGATGGGAACCTGAGTTAAAGTAGTGGGATCCAGTTCAAAACATATCCTAAAGTAGACGTCTGACCATATGTGAGTTTTATAGCTACCGTCTGTTTGAAAGACAGAACGAGTATTCTTCAATTTTGAGAGCTGGAAAGTTATTCTAGGAGTTCATAGTTGATGCTTGGGCAGCAATTGAGTAACATCATTTTACATTCATCAAACTTAATCAACGAAAACTCTACTCAGAGCTCTATCAGTGTCTTGCAGATATCGATGCATATGCCAAATGTGACCAAATTGGACAGCGCATGATACTTCCTTCATCTTTCACAGGCAGTGCACGTCACATGTTTGAAATATTTCAAGACTAGATGTCTATCACACGTTATAACCAGCACCAGGATATTTCTCTTACCATAACCGCAAATCCAAAGTGGCCAGAAATTACTTCGGCTCTACTGCCCAATCAAAAGGCTACCGACCGTCCAGATTTAGTCGCACGTGTATTTGAGTTAAAAAGAAAGGCTTTGATGAAGGAGATTGATGACAATAATGTATTTGGAAAAAAAGTAGCACATGTATTTACAATTGAATTTCAGAAACAGGGTCTTCCACATATGCATGCTCTTTTCTTTCTTCGTGGACCCGATAAGATTCATACATGTGATCAAGTGGATGAATAGTTTGTGCTGAATTTCCTGATCCTGCTCAAGATCCTGCATTATTTGATACTGTGTCAAAATGTATGGTACATGGACCATGTGGTGCTCGAAATCCAAATGCTTCATGTATGGAAAATGGTAAGTGTACTAAGAAATACCCTCGAAATTATGCATATGCAACAACCATGGATCGTGATGGATATCCTATTTACCGTCGTCGTAGTAATGTGCATCTATATACTGTAAGTGGGCATCAGGTTGATAACCGAGATGTTGTGCCGCACAACAGGTATCTCTCAAGGCGCTTTAACTGCCACATTAATGTCGAAGTTTGTGCTGGGGTAAGATGTGTGAAGTACATTCATAAGTATATTTATAAAGGTCATGATCGGACCACAATGGTATTGGGCACAGTAAATGAGATCCAACAATACCTTGATGCAAGATATATTGGACCACCTGAGTCATCCTGGCGAATATTTGAGCATCCTTTGCATCAAGAGATTCTGTTAGTTCAAAGATTGATACTTCATTTACCAGGGCAACACCGTGTTATTTTTGATCCAGATGAAGACGTAGATGCAATAAGGTCTAGGGCTGAAAATGATAAGACAACTTTGACTGAATTTTTTACATGTTGCGCTTTACATGAGTCTACACATGATCTCACAAATCAAGAATTTCCTCAAAAGTTTGTGTGGCATTCGTCAACAAAGGTCTGGACTCCAAGACAATCTGGATATGCAATTGGCAGAATGTATTTTGTCTCCCCTAATTCTGGTGAGAGATTTTATCTACGGTTGCTACTAACAGTTGTTAAAGGGCCAACATCGTGGGAAAATTTACGCACATTCAATTCTATCGAGTACCCTACATTCAAAGCAACATGTATTGCAAGAGGTCTTCTTGAAGATGATTCCGAGTGGAGACAAAGTCTTTCTGAGGCTTCAATTATGAAAACATGATATCAATTAGGAAGACTGTTTTGTAATATTCTTATCGAATGTGCGCCGATCGATCCCCTTGCATTATGGAATGAATTTTCAATGCACATTTACGATGATCTTCCACATAAATTACAAACTTTATTTGCAATTTCTACCCCAAATCAAGGCCAACTTGAAGATTATGGATTATTCCTTATCACTGAATTGCTTGAGGAGTATGGTAAGTGTCTATCCGACTTTCCACCAATGCCAGTTCATGCTGGAGATTGGAATGAAATTGTTGGCAATAGATTGTTGCATGAACATCGGGAACTTATAAATAAAGAGAAACAATTGGATGCATAAAAAGACATTGATTGCCTCAATGATGCACAACGCAATGCTTATTCAACAATTACTTCATCCGTATTTGAAAATAAAGGTACTACATTCTTCTTGAGCGGCGGTGCTGGAACTGGAAAGACTTTTTTGTACAATGCAATAGCAACAATGTTGTGTAGTCTTGGAAATATAGTTATCACCGTTGCGTCTTCTGGTATTGCATCCTTGCTACTTAGCGGAGGTCGGACTGCACATTCCAAATTTCGTATCCAGTTAGATGTGCACGATAATTCAATTTGTAATTTTAGCAAGCAATCCATGCAAGCACAATTATTCTGAAAAGCGAAACTTATAATATGGGATGAGGTACCTATGCAACATCGGCACTGTGTTGAGGCAGTGGATCGATTGTTAAAAGATATCTGTGATAACAACAGAGCGTTTGGTGGTATTACTGTTGTTCTTGGTGGTGACTTCCGACAAATCTTGCCCGTCATACCAAAGGGGGTTCGATAAGAAATTGTTGGCGCCTCATTGAGACGATCTGTATTATGGTGCTCTGTACAAGTTTTGATATTGGATCAGAATATGCGGTTAAATAACTCATATACTGAGAATACAAATTTTGCAAAATTTATTTTGGAGGTATTTTATTTCAAGCCTAATTCAATTTTACGAATTATTTTTATCTTAACCATTCCTTAAACTTAAATTATATCTATATGTATTAGGTTGGGACAAATCCTACAGAAGTGGTAGAACTTCCTTCTAACATATTCGGGTGCAATGATTTAAACGAGTTAATACTTCGAATTTATCCGTAGCTTGATATTGAGGGTGTTGTGACTCCGGCATACCTTACTGAATGAATAATTCTTTTGCACTGAATGATGATGTTAGTTTTATAAATGCTGCTGCATTAAACATTTTTCCGGGACAGAAGATTACGTATCAAGCTGTAGACAGTTTGTCTGAAAATGAAGAAAACGATCCAACCATTATAAATAGATATCCAACTGAGTACATAAACTCTTTGGATCCCCCCGGGTTGCCACAATTTACACTTGAGCTTAAGATTGGTTGTCCTATTATTTTATTACGAAATATTGCACCTAAAGACGGGCTCTGCAATGGCACTCGATTGATGGTTGTCAGATGTGCATCACGTGTCATTGAAGCTCAAATTTTAAATGGGGATAAAGCCGGTTGTTTTGTGTTTATTCCAAGAATATATTTGTCATCATCGGCTACAGAATTACCTTTTCATATGACAAGAATGCAGTTTCATGTCCGTGTGACATATGCTATAACGATTAATAAAGCCCAAGGACAATCTGTAAAGTTCGTTGGAGTTGATTTGCGGACCCCAGTTTTCACTCATGGACATCTTTATGTGGCACTTTCAAGGTGCACATATTTTGATCGTGTATGTGTCCTTCTTCAGCCTAACATAAATAACGCAGTAAACATCGTTTACCCAGAAGTTCTGCTATGATTTCCAATGTATGATAAAAATTGTATGTAAGTTTTTTAACTTTCTTTCTTTATATTGTTTTATTTATATTATTTGTTTAAATGATCTTTTAAAAAACTATTTATCGATTGTTGTCTAACATGCAGGTATATCATTCTCATACGTTACCAAGCCTTAAAATGTGGACACACATTACCATATATGACAGGGTAAGAAATTTTTTCCTTTACTACATTTCATTGCATGACTTAATAGTTTTCGGTATGCATTTTTTGATAAAATATATTGGTTTGTATTTTTTATATAAAAAGATGGTGATGAAGATTTGGCAAAAACTGTAAGTTTCTTATCATAATTCTACATTATATATTTTATCTACTATGTTTGCATTAACATTTTGTGGAATTCACATAAAAATACCCTAACATTTGGGGGCGTTTTCATGTTAATACCCTGAACTTTTAAGTTGTAAAAATTTATACCCAAACGTTATATGCCGGTTTTAACTTGATACCTTTTTTTAATTTTTCGTCCAAATTACTGAAATTTGGACAATTATACCCCTCAACGTCAGTATTTAGTAAATACCCTAACGTTTAATGTACATTTCATATTAATACCCACCAACCCCTACGGCTCCACCTGTTTTCGGTGGAGAAGGGGGCGGGGGGCGGCGCCCCCTCCCCGCCACTGGCGCCCCCTGTTTTCGGGGGAGGGGGCGGCGCCCCCTCCCCCTCCCCCTCCGCCTCAGTCGCAGAGGGGGAGGGGGCACCGCCCCCCTCCCCCCGCCGCCGCCCCTGTTTTCAGGGGAGGGGGCGGCACCCCCTCCCCCTCCGCCTCAGTCGCGGAGGGGAAGGGGCGTCGCCCCCCTCCCCGCCGTCGTCGCCCCCTGTTTTCGGGGGAGGGGGTCAGCGCCCCCTCCCCGCAGCCGCCGCCCCCTGTTTTCGGGGGAGGGGGGCGCCGCCCCCTCCCCCTCCGCCTCAGTCGCCCCCTATTTTCGGGGGAGGGGCGGTGCCCCCCTCTCCGCCACTGCCGCTCCCTGTTTTCGGGGGAGGGGGCGGCGCCCCCTCCCCCTCCGCCTCAGTCGCGGAGGGGGAGGGGGCGCCGCCACCCTCCCCGCCACTGTCGCCCCCTGTATTCAGGGGAAGGGGGCGTCGCCCCCCTCCCCGCCACTGCCGCCCCCTGTTTTTGGGGGCGGGGGCGGCACCCCCTCCCCCTCTGCCTCAGTCGCGGAGGGGGAGGTGGCGCCGCCCCCTCCCCGCCACTACAGCCCCCTGTTTTCGGGGGGAGGGGGTGGAGCCCCCTCCCCCTCCGCCTCAGTCGTGGACGCCGCCCCCCTCCCCCCCCACTGCCGCCCCCTCAGTCGGTGGAGGGTACTTGTTTGAAACTATCCCAAAACGTTATGGTATTTTTTTGTTTTGGTGCAAGGGCAAAACAGGAATAATTTAACGCCGTTAGCCAAAACAGACGGAAAGGTATAGATTTGTACTACTTAAAAGTTCAGGGTATTAATATGAAAGCGCCCCCAAACATTAGGGTATTTTTATGTGAATTCCCCTAACATTTTTGGTCTCATAGGTTCTGTTATTTCAAAACAATCACATAAATGTCAAGCTACGGGGTTATATCGGATTTTGGTTTGATAAGGTATGCATACCGTTACAAACATTCCCATTTTGCCATTAAAAATTAGTTACTGTTTATTATTATTATTATTTTCAGCAAATTGCTAAAAGAACTTTACAAGCAACGGCGACGAGTCACATTGAAAACAAAGCAATCTTCTTTTCCGAGGTAATATAAAAATCTTAGATTTTGTTTTTCAAAATATCATGTTCATTGACCATCCAAATACCTTTTTTGTTATAGAAGTGGATGATGGTTCTTGCCGAGCTTGCTTGGTTCCAGAAAGCACGACCTCCACCACTCCAACGAAAAAAGGTAAATAAATGTAAAAATTTAAATTTTTCCACATTATCAAATATATATTAATTTTTCTAAGAAATTTATGTTCTTAATTTATCTAGGTTATTGCTCATCCCATTAACTCTCCACTTTGGATTGAGCTTGACACGTCATCTTTTTATAATGTGATGATGAAAAGGTTTTCTGCTTAAACATGATGAAGGTAATAAAAGTGAGTTGTATAAAGTAATTAGATATATCTTCGTTTCTAATTTTTCTATTCTAATCTATGATTTTATTTTTTATTTTCAGGACACACGGCCCTAGCTTCATATGTAAATTTTGTTGGTTTTAAATGCCTGTGTGTGAGATGGTGTTTTCGAAATTGGATTGCATGGTTGTTTAATCCAAAATATATTTTTGTGTATATTTGTTCATAGTTAAGGGTTTTTTCTTTTAGCATATAGTTTAGGTTGTGTGATATTATTATAAGTCGATGTAAAAAATGTTGTCTTAAGTACTATTTTGGTTGAAAATAAGATTTGGGGAAAACTCCCTTCAAAAAATCACTGAGTACGACTATATCCTTTGCATGTTTACATGGAGGAAAGTTATGTGCATTGTGTTTGATTGTGGCAAGTGTAAAGTTGTGTGCAATGAGCACATGAAACCACATGTAAAGTTGTGTGCATTCAATTGTGGCAAGCTTAATCTGAGTTGTGATACCAGAGAGCAAAATGGGGTAAAAATACTACACGTTTTTTCCTCTCGAACATAATAATACGAGATGAAGTATATATTGTCACATATTTTGGGCAATATTTTCCATTTTAGATTCTTCTCGTATTATTATATTTTAGAATCTTCACTGAAATATTTTTAAGCGTTTCGACGTCCGTGCTGTTAAATATTTTTACGCTAATTTGTTGTGCTTTAAACAAAAATTCGGGGAACAAAGATTTCGCGGGGAAAATCTTAAATGAACCGTGCCCATGTGCACGTGTTATGATCTATTATATATTTGACAACCTTTTTTGAATTCTAGGGTTGACTGGGACAAGTTAAAGAGTGGATGAGATTTGATCTTGGTAAATCAATGGTTGAGATTAGATTTTGTGAAAATTTTAGTTGGAAAACTTAAACTTTGGGAGGAAAAGTGTCTTGGGAACCAAAACTTTGAAATTAAAAGTGTATTAGGAAAGATTGTGGAGAATAAATTTTGGGGGGAAAGTGTCTTAGGAACCAAAACTTTGAAATTAAAAGTGTCTTGGAAAAGAATGTGGAGAAACATGATCCATTAAATTTAAAAAAGTAAAAATATTAGTGTAAAAATTCAGCGAAACAACAAACTTGCGTAAAATAAGTTAATACCGACACCGAAAAATACACTGATATTTGATGTTCCGTGTCGAAGGCGCTCGCTAAATATTTTTACGCTAATTTTTTGTCTCGCGCCAAAGGCGCTCATGCAATTTTTTGCTAATTTGTTGTCCCGCGTCAAAGGCACCTGCGTCGAATTTGTTGTTCCACTTCGAATGCGCTCGCACGTTGTTCTGTGCCGAATTTGTTGTTCCACTAAATTTTTTACGCTAATATGTTGTTCCGCGTTGAAGGCGCCCACGCCGAATTTGTTGTTCCGCGTCGAAGGCGCCCACGCCGAATTTGTTGTTCCGCGTCGAAGGTGCTCGCGTGTTGTTCTGCACTGAAGGCACCTGTGCAGAATTTGTTATTTCGCATCGAAGGTGCCCGCGCCGAATTTGTTGTTCCGCGCCGAAGGCGCCCGCACCGAATTTGTTGTTCCGCACCGAATTTGTTGTTCCGCACTGAATTTGTTGTTCCGCACCGAATTTGTTGTTCTGCGCCAAAGGCGCCCATGCCGAAGATGCACGTGTCTCTAAATATTTTTACGCTAATTTATTTTTCTTTTAAATTTTGGTTGTGGAAATAATTTTTTGGGGAACAAAGATTTCGCGGGGGAATCCTTAAATGAACCGTGCCCGCGGGCACGGGTTATGACTAGTGTGTGTGTGTGTATATATATCTTCAAATGAGAATATTTCGCACTGTGCGAAAATGTTATTATCTTTTTTTTGAAATTTTTTTTTCAAAAATTTTTTTTTCCACCATCATCAGATGTTGTTATTCCCCCCCCTCAAAAAATAATCATAGAGAAATAATGTCATTTGGCCTTCGATCAAGGCATTTCATCAAATTCGCACGTTTTGAGACCGTTAAATTTGTAACAGGTGGATGAGTGCTCTAATCCCCAACAGGTTCACCCATTTTTCCCTAGGGTATATAATTGTATGGGATAAACATCAAAAAAAATTTTGAAAAAAAATTTCAAAAAAATAAAAATTATGTTTTCGCACCGTGCGAAAACTCCTTTTTTCGCATATGAAGATCGCCCTATATAGGTAAATCTTCAAATGAGAACATTTCGCACGGTGCGAAAATGTTATATGCATAAATGAAAAAGAAAGAAAAGAGTTATGTATGAAAAATAGATACGATCCATGACAACGAAACTACCCACGAGTATCCATCATAAGCTTTAAGAGTAAACTTTAGCGTTGGTATTATACTCGTCAAGCAATGCCCCCCCACATCTAAAAGTCTTCAAAGGCTATGATTTGGGTGTGGTACCTTGAACTCATTTCTAATGAGATGGGGAAAATCAGTCCTATATGATATCATGTTACATGGAAAAGTGGATTGGTTTTGGTTGAATTTCTTGAAAGTTCTACATATGTACATCAATTTTTAACATCACACTTACACAATGGTGTAGAAGTATTTGTTATAATTTTCATTGGATTTGACTTGCTTATTCTAAGAATGACTACATGCGAGTGTTTGTTATAGCTTATAATATTCTCTTTTTGCATGTGATATGACATTGACTTCGTTGTACACTTTTGATGATACCAAAAAGGGGAGAAAATATTGAGAAGATTTGGTTGAATGAGAGATTTGGTTGAATGATGTGCTTAATGCTTAATGTGCCTAATGACTAATGTGAATATGTGAAATATTGTGCTTAATGAATATGTGTTCAAGGGGGAGCATGAATAAAGGGAGAGCATAGATATAGGGGAGCATGCATATATGTTAAACATAATTGCACATCATTGTGTTTGTCTTATTTCCTCCATCATCACACTTCACACACACATTTTACAATGATATTATTATTTGGATCGTTATTGCTCAAATCTTATATTGGTTTGTCATCATCAAAAGGGGGAGATTGTTGGATACAATGTGTAGTTGAATACAACGATAGATGACTTCATGTTTGATGATAACAAACGTGTGTGAACGATTTGATATGTGTGCTAAGTGTTTTTAAGAGTAGCAAGCTCGTAAATACTCAAAGGATGACTTATCAAAGTGATGGAGAAATATGCAAAGAATACTTAGTCAAAGTGATGGAGAAATTGCAATTCATTTACAAAGTAGACTTGGTCAAAGATGGAGAGATCCCATTCATATCAAAAGTGATTGAACCAAATCTCATGCAAATAAATTTGTGATTAAATGAGATCGTATTCAAATCCCTTTGCCATTCAAATTCAAATCCTCTTCAAATCCAATTCAAACTCCATATCCTATTGTGATTAGAAGAGATCATCCATATGATTGTGTCAAATCCTATTCAAGTTAGGATTCCATCCAATCTCCTTCTTTATCGGATTCTACATGATCCAAAGATCTTCTCCCTCTCCTATATAAACCCCTCTTCAAGAGAGAAGTTTTTCATGCGGCAAAACACATCAACAAGCAAAAAGAAGGGTGCAGCCAACACAAAGCTAAAGGCAAAAGCCAAAACCCTAATCCTCCAACGTTGTAAGCTATCAAAGAAGTCTTCATCTTCATCACCATTGCTGCAAATCATCAAGGAGAGAGCTATCAACCTTAAGGCAGCAAGTATCAAGCAAGTCTCCATCTTCATTGCGCAACTATCCAAGGAGTCTCCATCTTCATTGAGCAACCATCCAAGGAGTCTCCATCTTCATTGTGCAACCATCCAAGCAAGATTCAAGGGTGCTCCTCTATTGTGCAAGGCCAAGGGTCCTCCTCCTCCAAGGGCGCAAGCTAATAAGGTGGTCCTCCTATATTGCACAAGTCTTCAAGAGCTCCCTCTCATCCATTGCCGCAAGCTTCAAGGTGGTCCTACACACTGCCGCCACATCTTGGAGGTGCCACGACTTCAGATTGGAGACTACATATTGTCAGATTGAATCTGACCAGCACTGAACGACAGAGACGACGACACCTACACAAACTGAGCTCTTCTGAACTCTATATTTATGTATATTCATGTATTAGTGTGTTGATCTTTGTTGGTAACTTATTCATCCTTTTGGTGTCTGACGTGCGTTTATATTTCATATATTCACGCACGTTTTCTTTTGTGTTTCTCCGTGTTTTTCCGCCGTCTCTTGTTCGTTTTCGTGTATTTTCCCGTTTTCTTTCACTTTTCTTTGTTTATCCATGATTGCAGGGGATTGACCACGTAGGGGACGTTTAACGATGATATCCCAAGTCCCCGGAGCAACGGGAGAAGTCACGCGTGATCCGGGGGGTCAAACACCAAAGAATACATCTTTCAGCCCCTCACCCGATCGGTTGGTCTTCTCCAACCGATCGGGTGATGCACGTGTGCACCAACCGGTCTCTGCCGCAGCTCACAAAGAAGTCACCCGACCGGTTCGCAGACCGGTTCAGCGGGGGCTATTCTCTGTTTTCTCGAAGCAAAGCGCCAACCGATCGGGTGAATCTCACCCGATCGGTTCATCTATAGCTGAAGAAGATGAGCTGAAGACACGGACGTTCAACCGATCGATTCACCCGACTGCTTCAAGATCCAACCGGTCACTCAAGAACTCACCCGACCGGTTCATGTGATCGGGTGAAAACTCGCCGTTTTCTGATATTTATTTGTAACGGATCAACCGATCGGTTGACTTGTCAACCGATCGGTTGATGCGACGGCCTATATATAGAACCCCTAGGGTTCCAGAAACGGGAGCTGTTATTTTTTCTACTGTTTTATTTCCTTGTGACGGCTGTAATTGTTACTCTTTTGTAAGTTTTCAGATCTTTCTAAAATTTTAGTATTGTCTTTATTACTCTATTACTTCCACATTGCAATTGTCCGATTATGATTCCAACGGTTAAATTTCATTTAGATTGCTTTTTCATGAATTTTTGTGAGTAGTTCCCAAATCTGGGATTTTGGTGGAAACCCCTTCGGGGGCTCTCCCCGATGCATCCGTAGGGTTAGGAAATCGATAGGGAGTAGGAATCTAACGGTTACGCGGGGTGTTTCATTGTCATCGACGGGAAAAAGACCGCCTTTGACCGTCGGGCCAAGGGGGAATAAACTTGGCGGTTGACTCCCTAGCCATAGCTCACACCCTTAGCGTGGACGTCGAATCCTAGCACGCGGGAGCGGCAGGATGAGACGTTGGGAGTTATCGTTGCGGGCTTAGTGCTCCCGGGATCGATCAGTGTTAATGGACACGGGAGTGCCCACTGATCGAATCCGGGAAGTCCGGTGTATCATCCTGGGCACCGACCGGAATATCGGGCCCATGGGACGCCGGTACCACTTTCAGAGGCAACGTCTCACCATTAGACCCTAATCCCGATCTCTATCCATACCCGTAGGCCGTATCGGCGAGAGTCTCTCGTCGGGTCGGAAACCGAAGTCCCGGGTTTTCTTTCTTGTTGTTCATACCCATTCATTTCCTTTCGTGACAACCAACCACCGATTCGGGCTAGCTCGCCCCTCGGGGTGATTTAGGTCCTACCTGACCCAAGCACAATCTCGCCTCCCTGAGTTCGATATTCCCGCACCCTACACTAACCGTGAAACTTGCGGTAAACGACACCGCGCCGCCGCGACTATTGCGGGCGCCCGGTCAAGTTTATGGCGCCGTTGCCGGGGAGGCAACGTGCTTGTTATTCTAGGATCTCATGAACCATCGTGTCTAGCTCACATCCCTACCTCGCGATAATTTTCGCATTCTCCTTTTTCTTTTTCTTATTTTTTGTTTTTCTTATTTTTATTTATTATTTTATCTGTTTCTTTCCCACTTGTCACTTCACGGGTGTTTGTTGTTTTTCATGCGTAGGAGTTCAAGGAGTCTTGACGACTTGATTCCCCTCGATCCAGAGATTAACGCCACCCTTAGAGGTTTAGCCGCCGAGAAGCGAAGAAGAGAAGATCCCGAATCCATGGAGGAGAACACCCCACCTCACAAGTCTCTGCTGGAGTACTCGATGCCATCCATCGAGTCAACTTCCGCCATCCGATCTCCAGCTATTGCGGCCCAAAGCTTTGAGCTGAAGCCGTCTCTAGTGACGTGGATCCAGCAAGACCAGTTTGCGGGTGCGCCCATGGAGAGCCCGATCGAGCACCTGGACTCCTTCTTGGAGAAGTGTGACACCTTCCGAATTAATGGTGTCACTACAGAGGCTATCCGTATGAAGCTGTTCCCCTTCTCTTTGCGGGACAAAGCCAAGCAATGGTTAAGGGGGAAGGACCCCAACACTTTCAACACCTGGGAGAAGCTCTCCAATGCTTTTCTGACGAAGTTCTTTCCTCCGGGGAAGACCATGAAGTTGAGGAGTGAGATCTCCTCCTTCTACCAGGCCAGCCACGAGTCCTTGCATGAGGCTTGGACGAGATATAAAGAGATGCAAAGAAGATGCCCTCACCATGAGCTTCCGAAGTGGCAGATTATCAATCTGTTCTACAATGGGTTGAGGGATGACCTTAAATCTTCTATGGACGCCGCGGCTGGGGGTTCCTTCATGTCTAGAAGCGAGGAAGATGCCGGGAATATTCTGGAAAATATGGCATCCAACAATGAGCGGTGGTGTGACGAGAGAGCCACACCAAGAACTGGGGGTATACACAGAGTCGAGGACGTCGACAAACTTTCAAGCAAGTTTGACTTGCTTTCGACCCAGATCTCCGCACTGATGGTAGGAGCCGGTGGGGCCGGTACACAGCAAGTTTCTGCGGTAGAGTCCGAATTCCTTGGGGAATTCGACGGTGGTGACATCTCACCACCGTTGGATCAGGCGAGGGCACTATTTTACAACCCCACAGGGAATGCGCCATATCCGCCAAGGACAAATTCCAACCCGGCCTACTCTCCCAACAACCGGAACCACCCGAATTTCAGTTACCGGGCACCATTTCAGCCCTCGCCGCCTCAGCAGCCGCATCAACAAATTTATCAGCCGGTTAGACCACAGCAGAATCAGGTTCAGCAGCAACCGTTTCAGCAGCAACCTCAGCAACAAACTTACGCCCCCAGGAATCAACAGCCGTTCCAGCAGCAGCAGTATGGCCAACAGAGGACCGTCTCTCCGGTTGAGTCTCTCTTGACTCAATATATTACCAACCAGGAGAGGATCAACCAAAAGCTGGAAATGGGTCAGCGGACCCTCACAGACCAAGTAACCCAGCTGGGGTTACAGGTGGCGAACCTTGCAAGGTCACAAAACCAATTGCCGCCACAACCGGAGGTGAACCCGAGGGGAGCAACACAAACATCGGCACTCGTGCACGAGCACACGAATGTGTCCGCTATCGTTCTGAGAAGCGGGACACAAATTCCTACTAGAGTGCCCCCTAGCAACCCGGAAGCACCGTTGGTCGTTGAGAGACCGACTGAAAAATCAATTGACGCCAGTGCTTTGTCATCAAATCCCACGACTCCGGAGGGAGTGTCTGAAGAAAAGAAGAAGGAGGAGGAAGAGAGCCCGAGAGTGTATAAACCCGTTGTGCCATTTCCACAACGGTTGGCTCAGGCAAAAATTGATGAGAAATATGGGAAGTTCTTCGCCATGGTCAAGGACCTAAGCCTGCAAATCCCCTTCTTGGAGGCAATCGAAACAATCCCCTCCTATGCAAAATTCTTAAAAGATTTGGTGACCAAGGGGTCAAGAAAAGAGAAAATGGTGCTGACGGCGGAATGTAGCGCTCTTATTCAGAGGGCAAACCCGCCGAAACTCAAGGACCCGGGGAGCTTCTCTATTCCTTGCATAATCGGGGCTGTGAAGATTAATCGTGCACTCGTCGATCTAGGAGCGAGTGTTAGCTTGATGCCCTTGTCGATGTACAGGAGAATAGGAATGGGTGATTTGGAGCCCACTGGTATGACCCTACAACTAGCTGACCGGTCAGTCAAATACCCGGTGGGAATTGTGGATGATCTCCCCGTGAATGTGAGAGGGGTGTATGTGCCTGTGGACTTTGTAGTCATGGACATGCCCGAAGACGCACACACCCCTATTATCCTGGGACGGCCTTTCATGGCCACTGCTGGCGTTCTAATAGATGTGAAGAACGGAAAACTCTCCTTGAACGTCAGCGGAGAGAAAGTTGAGTTTGACCTGGGACTATCCATGAAGCACCCCGATCCTCCTAATGACCTCCGGTGCAATTTGCTTGAGATAGAAGAAGAAAAAGCTGTAGAGGAGAGCTCCTGGGAGATTCTCCTGAGAAACCCCCCCGATGACTTGGGGAATTCAGAAGATGGGGACGGCCCCGAGAACAAAGAAGCTGCTGGAAGACCGAGTGCAGCGAGAACGACCCCTCCCGGGTTCCCCAAGTCTCCTCCTGTGAGGTGAACAGGGAAAGAGCACACGGACCTCACTAAAGACGAGGTCCGGATCCTGAAGAAGATTGCGGGAAGCGCCAACACCAAGGAAAAGCCCCCGGATCTCAAGAACAAAGGGAGGGTAGTCGAGCAAGTATTTTTCCAGCCGCTGACTACTCCAAGTGCCTCCAGCTCCAACGAGAAAGAGATGCCGAAATTTGGGCATCACCCGTATCAGCCACCATGAGCATCTCTTGCGGGCGTCGAGCCAACGACGTTAAACAAGTGCGCTTCATGGGAGGCAACCCATGTTCTAAACTTTTTCCCACTTTTTAGCGTTATTTTTTACTTTATTTTATCTATTTTTATAAATAAAATCAGCCGTGAGAACATCCGTTCGGGGACTTAAGAAAATTTCTTGGTTTTTGCAGGAAACAAGCCCCAACCGATCGGGTGATAACCCACCCGATCGGTTGGGATGTATCAGATACATGCCGAGATCTGTCCCCGAATGACCCGATCGGTTGAGTAATGAAGAGACCGGGTGGCAGACCGGGTGAGCTGGGGAGAACTCTCGGGAAATATTGGGGAATATCAACCGATCGGTTGAGTTTGAGCGCGATCGGTTGACGTGACCGGGTGAGCAGCCCTAAGTTCTCGGGAAAATGTATGGAGCGGCCAATCGATCGGTTGACAACTTAACCGACCGGTTCGCCTGTAGCATTTCTTCGGCAAGATTTTCGACCTAACCGTCAACCGACCGCGTGATAAGTCACCCGATCGGTTCGACTTAAAACCCTATAAATACCCCCCCGACACCCGCTCGTTTCCGCCCTCGCCCGGTCGCAATTCTCGCCGTCGTTTCGTCTTCCCCTCTTCTCCAACAACCGATCCCCACTCCCCACGCCCTCTACTCCTCCATTACTCCCACTCTCCACCTCCTTCATCAACCCCTTCATCATCTACACCCTCTCTCTCCTCCCATTACGAATTTTTGACCTAGTTTTCCCCCAAACCACCACCATTTCGAAAATTATTGCCGAAGGAGTTCGTCGCGGCTCCAAACTACTCTCGCTGAATAGTGTGGGGACATCAACGAGCAAGCTCCACCATTCCGCTTGGGTAAACTCGCTCCTAAGCTTATATTTATATATTTGCCCTATTTGTTGAGCTTGCTCGTTTGCTTGTGTTAGTGTGCATCCACGATTTTTGCACTAATTCTTGCTCACGCACCCACACATGGCTAAAGATAAGGATAAGGGGAAGGGTATCATGCGGGAAGAGGAGCCGTCTCGAAAAAGACGAAAACAAACACGCCCCCCTTCCCGTACATGAGCACTTACACTTGGCCCTCCTCTGCCTGTTGTCCCCCCTGTGGACCCAATGTTGGGCCCTCATGGGTATATTTTTCGGAACCAGGAGCACAAAGATTTTTACCGTAGGCTTGATGCTCGAGGGAATCTATCCACTAAGTTCCCGCACGCACGTACACTTGTTGATCTCGGTGTCTTCACCGAGGTCGAATCTCTTTTCGCTAACTTAGGATGGTTGGCCTTTCTTAATGCTCATGCAGTATCCTACCCGGCACTCACACTCGAATTCCTCTCCACACTTACTTGGGAGTCCGGGTCGATCATTAAATTCAGGGTGCGTAACCGTAGTGTCACCATGAATCTGAACACGATCAACGATATATTTGGTTTCCCCAATCTCGGGGACGATTCCATCCGACACTACGGGTACACGCCCGAGTTTGATGTCGATCAATTCTGGTTCCGCCTCACTTTGATCCGTGATTACCCCCGAGGAAGGGCCAAGGCCTCCTCCATCATTCATCCCGTGTTTCGTTTAGCCCACAGGATCATTTCATCTGCATTCTTTCCTAGGGACGAGTCTGGTACTGTGACTATCCCTGACCTTTTTATCCTTTGGGCCATGACTTTTCCTTATGTCCGGGATGATGATGGAGTCAGCTTCAGGGCCCCTACCGTCCCCATCCATGGCAGCGATTGGCTTGTTTACAAGCTACTCGAGATCAGCCGGGCCGGTAAGGGGAAGTTTTGTTGTGGGGGCATCATCACGATCATATGCTCTCACGCCCAATTCAATATCACCATCCCCAATAATCTTCCTGCTGCCGCAGGACCCTCACATCTCGATATTGATGTCCAGCGGCACATCCACATGATCAAGCCCCGCTCGGACGGCCGCTTCATATTTCATTATGGCCACCCCCCAGCCCCTTACACCATCCTGCCCAACCCCGCTCGCATGACCCTTGCTCTCGTGGGAGATTGGACTTTTCCTCCTGATCCCGACTTCTTAGCTGGGTTGAATCTTCCCTTCCTTCCCGCAGGCGCCCGCAGATCACCGTCCCCTGCCGCCCACTTAGGCGAGCAGGATATCCCCGCGTCTGTGGGAGATTTAGGGGCTGGCCCGAGTCGTCCTGTTTCTGCTCCGGGACCGATCAAATCTGAGCACCTCTTTGCGGCCATTTCTGGCCTTGTCTCCTGTGCCGGCATGACCACTGCCACCGGCACCTCTTCGACCTTACCTGGCGGCACCACCTCTGCCTCGCGTCAGTCCACATCTTTTGGTCGCAGTCAGGTATCTGCCCGTCTGGGGCTTGAGAGGGAGGTCGCTTCCCTTCGTGAGCTCGCCATGTCCTCTGTTTCCTCGGACCCATCGCCATCCTCCTTTCTTACTCACCCGCGTTTCCTCGCACTTGAGAGGAACGTGGCCGCCATTCTCCTCCTTCTTACTCATATCCACGGACCACCTCCACCTTCACCACCTCCACCTTCACCACCCCGGCGATCTTCTCCACCACCCACCCACACTTCCCCACATCCATCACCACCCTCACCACATTCTTCTCCTCCATCTTCACATCCCATCTCGGCATCCACTTCACCCCTCCCGACCACTTCCACCGTACTCACGCTACCTCCATCCTCCTCCGTCACTCCATACGTGCGCCGGAGGAAATTGCCGGTGCACTCCAGATCCCTCCCACCACCCCCCACTACCGTCACCACCACATCTACTTCCTCCACCCCTATTCCTCTCACCACCGCCTTGATCGCCTTCCTACCACCACCACCCACCACCACCGACACTCCTCCCATTGTTCACACCACCACTGCCCCTATACCTTCACCTCATTCCCCACTTCTCAGCACACCCCTTGCCTCCCCCGACCAACCATCCCCTCCCTCTTCCGAGGAGGACGAGGACTCACCTTCTGCTGCTTTCTGATTTCCCCTCTTTTGTTTTTGACTCCCCCTTGCTCATATCTGGATTTCATCGATCACATCATTTCGCTAGCACTTTCTGGTCTAGCTTGGGGGACGTCTGTTTTGGTGTGCTGTCGTGTTTTGTTTGTTTGTCTCATTTTTGTGTGTGTGCTTGCTTTTCACTTTTTGAATGTCGTATCGTGTGATTTTATTTTATTTTTATTTTTATTTTCGTATTGTTTGATTTTGATTTTGATCTTTCTTTCTTTTTCAGTTTCATCTATGTGTTTTCCTCGTTTTCATTTCTTTTCGTGTCTGTGCGTATTCCCCCCCTTTTTTCATTGCCCTCCCGTACTCACTCATATTGCATTGAGGGCAATGCAAACTTCAGCTTGGGGGAGTCGCACTGTGTGCGTCATTTGAGTCTTTCTTTTCGTTTATTTGAGTCGTTTTTCTCCGTGTTTTTCTTTTTTCTCTTTTCTTCTTTTCTAGCTCTTTCTCCTGGAGATGAATCCTTTGATGAATCGCCACAAAGTCACACACACACCTAGCACTGCACCGACAATCGCACTCACTAACCCTAGGATTTCGAGTCCTCTTGCATTTCACGCATCGTGGGTCCACTTAGCTTTTTGTGAGTCGTGTGTCGTGACTAGCATTTGGTGTGCTTCTGCTTTGTGATTTTACTTTATATACCTGTCCAGGAATGACCCCTAGATTATCATGCTCCGATTTGAATATGCGGTATTTGTTTCCTCTATATGCGTGCTATATTTATATCGTATACTTCAATTCGCATGCGTCGGGATTTCACAACTAAGGACTAGGATAACCCATTTAGCCTAAGCTCTATTTAGCAAGAATAGTTTCCTTTGCCCGAGTGTTTAGATTTCTACTTCTTTTTTTTGTTTTACTTGGTGCAAATCCCCTCGTCATGTACCGTTCTCCCACTTGGGAGATTACACAAGTGTATAGCCAAAACCCCAAAAATCCAAAAAAAGGGGGAGAAAAGAAATGAAAAACCCAAAAAGAAAAGAAAAGAAAAAGATTGTATAGCCAAAAAGCCAAAAAAATATGCAAATACCCAAAACCCAAAAAAATTCCAGTGTGAATATTTTCCTACTTGCCGAGAATAAAGGGAAGGCGAGAATTTGCACCGAGTGTTCTTCTCCACATCATTTCAACCCCCGTCGTTATCGAAAACACTTGGCTTAGGAACTATTTAGCTAGTATCTAAGCTATAGTGGCGTGATTTCCTTAACCCTAGTTGTGGAGTCCCCGATGCATGATATGCTTCTATTCCCACTCTTCTCATGCATGCTTGAGCTTATATCCGCAGCTTAATTCAATTCGGATCAATATTTTGGGTCATTTCTTGGATTTGTGTATATCGAGCCTCATTGCACGTCGTAGAAAGCTTCACCATTTGCTAGCACATGACCACGCTCACTCGCGCTTCACTGCGTGGATCCACGACACTTATTTGGACTCGCTTTCCTAGGTTTAGTGGTGTGATTTGGTGTTTGCTTGCTTGGTGTGTCGTTTTTGATTTTGATGGCTCTGATGGACGATCTAGGGCTTAGAGTTTTCTTTTTCTTTCTTCCTCTCTATTTTTCCCTTCCGAGCTCCTACTCTCACTCGTCTTCCTCGAGGACGAGGAAGAGTTCAGCTTGGGGGATTTTGACGTGCGTTTATATTTCATATATTCACGCACGTTTTCTTTTGTGTTTCTCCGTGTTTTTCCGCCCTCTCTTCTTCGTTTTCGTGTATTTTCCCGTTTTCTTTCACTTTTCTTTGTTTATCCATGATTGCAGGGGATTGACCACATAGGGGACGTTTAACGATGATATCCCAAGTCCCCGGAGCAACGGGAGAAGTCACGCGTGATCCGGGGGGTCAAACGCCAAAGAATTCATCTTTCAGCCCCTCACCCGATCGGTTGGTCTTCTCCAACCGATCGGGTGATGCACGCGTGCACCAACCGGTCTCTGCCGCAGCTCACAAAGAAGTCACCCGACCGGTTCGCAGACCGGTTCAGCGGGGGCTATTCTCTGTTTTCTCGAAGCAAAGCGCCAACTGATCGGGTGACTCTCACCCGATCGGTTCATCTGTAGCTGAAGAAGATGAGCTGAAGACACGGACGTTCAACCGATCGATTCACCCGACTGCTTCAAGATCCAACCGGTCACTCAAGAACTCACCCGACCGGTTCATGTGATCGGGTGAAAACTCGCCGTTTTCTGATATTTATTTGTAACGGATCAACCGATCGGTTGACTTGTCAACCGATCGGTTGATGCGACGGCCTATATATAGAACCCCTAGGGTTCCAGAAACGGGAGCTGTTATTTTTTCTACTGTTTTATTTCCTTGTGACGGCTGTAATTGTTACTCTTTTGTAAGTTTTCAGATCTTTCTAAAATTTTAGTATTGTCTTTATTACTCTATTACTTCCATATTGCAATTGTCCGATTATGATTCCAACGGTTAAATTTCATTTAGATTGCTTTTTCATGAATTTTTGTGAGTAGTTCCCAAATCTGGGATTTTGGTGGAAACCCCTTCGGGGGCTCTCCCCGATGCATCCGTAGGGTTAGGAAATCGATAGGGAGTAGGAATCTAACGGTTACGCGGGGTGTTTCATTGTCATCGGCGGGAAAAAGACCGCCTTTGACCGTCGGGCCAAGGGGGAATAAACTTGGCGGTTGACTCCCTAGCCATAGCTCACACCCTTAGCGTGGACGTCGAATCCTAGCACGCGGGAGCGGCAGGATGAGACGTTGGGAGTTATCGTTGTGGGCATAGTGCTCCCGGGATCGATCAGTGTTAATGGACACGGGAGTGCCCACTGATCGAATCCGGGAAGTCCGGTGTATCATCCTGGGCACCGACCGGAATATCGGGCCCATGGGACGCCGGTACCACTTTCAGAGGCAACGTCTCACCATTAGACCCTAATCCCGATCGCTATCCATACCCGTAGGCCGTATCGGCGAGAGTCTCTCGTCGGGTCGGAAACCGAAGTCCCGGGTTTTCTTTCTTGTTGTTCATACCCATTCATTTCCTTTCGTGACAACCAACCACCGATTCGGGCTAGCTCGCCCCTCGGGGTGATTTAGGTCCTACCTGACCCAAGCACAATCTCGCCTCCCTGAGTTCGATATTCCCGCACCCTACACTAACCGTGAAACTTGCGGTAAACGACACCGCGCCACCGCGACTATTGCGGGCGCCCGGTCAGTGTCTTGTCTAGTCGGTGCTAGACAAGAGGGTCTTGACTAGTCCTGGCTAGTCAAGAGAGAGCATTTACTAGATTAATAGTTTTGGCACTTTAGTGAGTGCAGTACAAACTTGGTGAGCATAGAGTCGATGCTCAGAGCACTTTAGTTGTACCCTTGACATATTAATGCTAGTATCTGCGTTGGGGCTAGAGTATGTCGTTGGTACGACCGAACCAGGGTAAATCTATCTGTGCACTCTTTGATTGTCTTTATTTTCTCTGCATTTGATTATTTGTGCTTATAACTGCCTGTGTTCTCGAAGAATTTTTAGTTGCCTATTCACACCCCCAGGCTTAGATTCAGATCCAACAACACCCTTGTCGCCGAGCCAACTATACGTCAAAGAAAGTTTCATCTTGAGTGGATCCTCTGTCAAGACTTTGGATCCAATCCAAACTCCTTCATAGCTTTGTTAAAGCCCGATCAGGAGTAAGGAAGAATTAGGAAGAAGAGTGAATATTAATTTAAACCTAAATCCAAGTTTCTCACGTTTAATGGAGCAACTTAGATCTGTAGCATGGTGCAAGTTTCAAGGTGGGAGAGGGGGTTGGCCCCTATTTATATAGGCGGCTAACCCCTCCACTTTCTCAATTATCGGTGTGAGACTAAAGGTTTGGAGGAGAAAATTAACTTTAAGTTTAACCTTTACGAAGGCCAAACTTCAATGAATTTTTCCTTCCTCACCGTTGAGCTCCAAGGATGATGTCATACATCGTTGCGAAGAGGGTTGAATGGTGAACGCGTCAGAAAAAACAGTGTTCCATTCTGAATCCATTTGACCCCTCAAACGATCGTCCAAAGATCGCCCAAAACAATGCATTTCGCAAAAATGCAGCCGCCATGAGAGTAGGGTTCGGAACCCACTTGTGGAGCCCACCGGTGGGCCCCACAGATCTGCACCTGCACAGAAAACACAAGGCGCATGCTCAACACATGCCCCGCTGGCGCGTGCTGGCGGGCGGCCCTGCTGGCGCGTGCTGGCGGGCACGCGCCCGCCACTTTGGCTCTACCTTTCACGTTTGGAGTCTATTTTGGACATCATTTGAACCTAGGTTTAGACCGGGATGTTTTAGCCATCCAAGTACACATCTCATACATCCATTCTATATAAAATATGCTCCTAAACACTTTACGACATATGCAAAACCTTTTGCATCATATGCAATTTCCCACATCCTTAATATTATAATGCTTATATCACAAACTATTTGTGACATAATAAATTTCCTTACATCCGATGTATAATCTCCTTAATGTCTACCTATTACTTGACGAAGGTCTCACTCTGTGTGAGACCCTACAGCTGATCCTACTATAGGTTCCTGTTTCAGTAACATAATTTTGTGGTAACTCATCGCCATGAGTATTGTCAGAAACACCCTGACTGTGTCCGTGAGGAATGCCGCGATTTTAGTCTCCTCGTCAAAACTATGTCACCTAGTCAAGCTTAGGGTATGGTCAAACTGTCAACCCTAATAGCTTGAACTTGGTTAGTCTCTATCGGTCTTTAGTCATATAATGTTGGAGTTCTTCCAACATACTTTAGCCAAAAAATTTCACTAAAAACCGAACCAACACTCGTGACACTAACTCCCCATAATGGGAGAGACGAATTCTCTCTTGGTCATTACTCTCCTCGCACGCTTTAAGTGTCACCCAACCAAAGACCTTTCGACAGGCCTTGTATCAAAGCTAGGTCAGAAATGTAAGTGACACTGTTCACATATAGGTTCGTACATTGACCTCAAGTCTAAGGACCAACTTGTCTATCATCATTGATAGTTATCACTGACAGAAAAGTTATGTTAACCATGTGAGAATTCTCAATGGGTCGTTCAGTGAACTGATTCTCTATTGAGCACCTGTGTCTCGTCTCTGACTTTGCCAAGTCGAACGACCATGAGATCATCGTCACCACTCAATGGTGAAGACAAAGACACAATGGTCTATTCGATGTTTCGATATCCTTTTCTCGAAACATCTATGCTATTAGTGCTAAACAATTCTCCATGATCGAGATCCTCATTTCGATACTTGTTTAACCTCGCATTAATTCTCAGGACTTTACCGAAGTTCTAATTTCGACTACATTATTATTAACTTAGATAAATTCTTACCAAACAGCTTACTGTTATTTTGAACAAGATGTATGTACCTATACACCGAGATAAATTTTCTCGAGGGCATACCCATTTCCTAGCATCTCCCACTTGCATTCAGGCGCATTTATCTCGGTATCTCATACCGCTTTTACACATAAGTCTCTCTAAACTTTATGTGGTAGAACCTTCGTAAGTGAATCTGATAAACTGTCTTTTATATAGACTTAAGGAATTTCTATGTTCATGTTAGACTACACATTTGAATCTTAACCAAATAATTACATTGGTCTTTTGGAATCCAAATCCTTTGACTTGTCTAGATCGCATCCAGCTCATCGTCCTCACTTGAGACTTAACACAATATCCCTTACGCATCTTACTAGAATAATCACTGGTCATCTGCACGGTTCATATCATTTCTAATAAAGTGTCAAACTCTTTGATCACTTTATCAAAACATATATTCTGGCTCCTTGATGCCTCGCATGCCTTTATTTGCTCCTACGGACTTTGAAAACTCTTTGGCTGATTCATATAAGTTTGTTCTTCTAAATCACATTTAGAAAACAGAATATATATGTATACTCCAGTTTTCATGGCCATCATAAGCATTAACATCGAGACGGATCCGAATAGATCTGTACACAGTTTTTGGCGAGAAAGTTTCATCACAATCCGTTTATAGGATTTTTGATGACAACTATTCTCAACCAGCATAACTTGTACTTCACTCTTATCCATCTGTACTAATCTTCTATCTCGAAGATTCACTTGCATCCAACGGAAATACTTTCCTTGGGAACGTCAACTAAGGTCCATACCTTATTTATGTGCAATGACCTTTCGGATTGCATTAAGACATTTCTTAGAGTCACTACTCCGAATGGCATCATGAAAGTTGTCTAGGCCATCATCAATTATGATGTCTTACTCGACTTTTTCGTCTCACGAGGCTCGAGTATCTTGTGACTATGTAACGATTAATTAGAGGAATATCATATTAATAAGATCTTAACAGAACTTTATCAAGAACCTAGGCACTATTATCTGGGGTTTAATCCAGAAGGAGGATTGTAACTCAGAGTCACTTGCCATGTATCGCACCAAGTCTAACAGAGTGTGATTCATGCTCTCCAACACACTGAAGTGTTAAGAGACTTGACCTGAAAGAAAATCATATTTTCTTTTAATTACGTAAGAATTATATAGCTAAGTATTCGACTCTTCACTCTGATCGAAGCAGTTCAAATACTTCTGTCATTGTGTTCTTTATTTTATCAGCCTTGTGTTTTATCAAGAACACATGTCGTAATAAAATAAGTATAACATATTTAGGCTAATTTAGACTTAGGTCTGGATACATCCATATGTAGAAGACTACGAGTTCTCCAACTCGTTCTTCCACTGTCTTACAGAAGGATTTTTGGCCATCATACCTTTGAGATAAGACTCACAAGTGTTTTTCGAATCATAATACGAGAGATCAAAAGCCCTCTCTTTATGTGACTTGTCTAGTCTATTCTCTTCGGTATGGCCTAGTCTATTTTGCTATAGATAAGTTTTCTATAACTTGCTCATCCATATATTAACACATAATACAATGTCGTTATACAAATTATTCACACCAAATCATTGCTTTAGAAGCAAATTGATGACATTCGCCAAAATGTGTTCTACTTTTGTATAACAATTATCTTGAAACCATGACACCAAATATGTCACATTTTCAGTTCCTCCTTCTATTGCTTTTTTCTTATGATAGTCAAAACTTTCTTTCTCAACCAACTTTCCTGAATGACTTCTTCTTTTCTAAATCACATTTAGACATTACACGTCCCAACACAAATATTAGTTGTGTAAGCACCTCATGCATCCAAACACTTGAGCTTCACAACCTTGAGTTGACTCAACAAGTTGCTTAACTCAAGATCTTATTTAGATTCATGGTCTTGTGCCGCTCATGCACTCATCTTCGAGTTAAAAAATTTGATCGAGTTTTCAAATTTTGCGGATCGAAACCATTTTCCAAACAACCTTGAGTTGACTCAATAAATTGTATGGAGAAACTTGCTTTGAACATCAGTATGTTCAAGCTACCCCTCATAGAGGCGAAAGACAGGTAGCGTGCATTTATTTTGTTGGACCCAGAGCTCAAGGAAATCATTGTCCTTAAGCCTGTGCTAAGAAGGACACTTTAAGATCAGTGAGAACCTCGTTTAAACTATCAAATTTGATTTTGAGTCGATATTCCTTAACCAACCATTTTGACCAGTTAACTTATTCTTTTAGGATATTATGACTTGTATTCCATTCGGTATAACATAAAACTACCTTAGTATAGAATAAGTTCATGATTTTTAAATATAGTTAAACTAAATTTTATTCAACTATACCCTTCCACTATTTTTGCGATCATCTTATCGCATAAAAATGAACGAATAATAATATTTAGTAGGAAAGGGACTCAACCACCCTGAGTCTCACAACATTGAGTTGACTTAACAAGATGCTTACCTCTGAGATCGGTAGATGACTCTTCATCAATCACATTGTATGTGATTCGCTTATCGGTTTTTACCCCTAGTCACTTATGACCTTGAGTTGGCTCAACAAATCATAATGACCAGTCTAGTCAGACCCTTGCTTTCTTGTCCAATCCTAACTTACACCGACACTCGGTTATGTTCACGATGCGACGGTTTGGGTTAAGTCGAACTATATCACATGTTGAATAAAAATGGTTCCCAAGAGATATACATGTTACAGCTTAAGTTGACTCAACAACTATAACATGGAATCCCTGGTTTCCAAATTCCAAAAGCAATGAGGGTTACATCTAATCTTGAAGAAGATTTTAAACGTAATTGACTAGATATAATCGATAGTTTCACATAAATTCGCATCCTTGCGGTCCAGCAGAACACTGCCAGGGATTTGGCTAGGCCAGGATCGCTATCCCGATTCGAGCTAGGGTGATCCACAACACTATTCAAAAAATGCTAGACCAGATCGTGATCCATGAAGGATACTAATTATTCATATGTGTGACATCGACTTGAAATGGCTTCATTAAAACTAGTTAATCGTATCAACTAGCTGAATCCTAAAATTCAAAATTATTAGGATTGGTTAATAACTTTTATTAATGTCCTTATTGATCGGGTCGGGATGTACTCCCAAAATAATATAGTTTTACCACAAGCGCACGGTTAAGTGGTGAGCGGGTATCGAATCACGGAGAGGAACTGTTGGTATTATATTGGTTACTTAGCAGAGATGGAACAATGCTGGAGGAATATATGGTGCCACAAGCGTATAAAATGTTGGTTGTAAATTCAATCAATAAAAATTTCTAGGGCTAGGGAATCCCCACTATTGATCTTCAAGCATTATGTGAATATGAACTTCCATATTACTACTCTTGATTTAGGATGAAATTGTCGCAACCAACTTGGGAACCAACACACGCTCTCATGCTACGCAAGTCCATAATAATCTAAACTAGAACCTCGCTCTCGTGCAAGCCTAGTTCAAACTATTAGCATTAAGATCAACAATATAATTCAATTCCAACTCAAGTTTGCTCTCGTGCAACGTGAATTAGAATCTAGATCATGGTGGTTCGTACTTGTCTTACTGTCATACAGACGAATATAATTATAGAAATATAATAAAGATGCTACCTTTGGTTGCTCTCGCGCACCAACTCTAGGGAATCTCGATTATAGATCTAGATCATAAATCTAGGACTTCCTACAAATCAAGATCCTCTCTCGAGCTCTTAATATTCATTAGCAATCCCTAGCTATCTGTAGTAAATAAACCATAATCTAACCCTCAAACAAGTTTAGCAACATATGTTTCAGTAGATTTCACTTATAAAACTTTAAATCTATAGGGTTTATCCCTTTTGCCCTGGAGCAAAGAGACTACTCACAATTCAACATGATTAAAGCAATAGAATTAGTAGATGCAATAGAAATCATCATAGACAAGAAATCTAAAAAAACTAATCATAAAAATTAGAAACAATAGGAGTTTAGACAAACCAATTGTGTTCCAAGTTTCAATCCACAAAGAAAATCAAGAACTTTTCACTCCAATCCTTAAGCGATAGCAAAATAAAATAAAACTTCTCATTAGAACTCTAGCCGTCTCGTCCTCTTTTGACCGCTCTCAAAACTACCTATTTATACTAACTCAGAAATCTGAAAAAAGCTGACCAAAATACCCTCAACATGAAGTAAACCCTAATTCTCAAATCTGGGCCGGCGGAGCACTCGGTCGAGTGAAACAGTCACTCAGTCGAGTGGCATTTTCTGAAGAAAGTCTTCAAAAATCTGCATTATGTCTTCTTTGGCCACTCGGTCGAGTGGTCGACTCACTCAGTAGAGTGGTTTTCTCACTCGGTCGAGTTAGATCTCCTGCAGACTTATCCAGAAATTGTGTTCTGCCTCCAGCATTTCTTCTATCCACTCAGTCGAGTGTGCTTCTCACTCAATCGAGTGAAAGTTCCACGCGGCCGAGTGCATATAACATCCTTCTTTAGTTGGGGCTGGGGTGTATCTGCTTCACTCGGTCGAGTGGGCTGCGCCACTAGGCCGAGCAGGCTGAGTTTTCATCATCATCTTCTTCTTCTCGCTTCCTTCCTTCTTCTCTCCTCCTCCTTTCGCTTCTTGACCTCTTCACGCACCGTGAGCTCCTCGATATCATCACTGTTGATGCTCCAACACGTGTATATATGCTTCTAGCTCCAAATTGCTTCCGATTGCTTCCATATTTCCTGAAAATCCAACAAAACATAGAAATAGTGAAATTCGTCGTGAAATCGTCGTTTAAGCTTTAAATTCGCGGTATAAGCAATCGATATGATCATATCAAAATCCCACAAGCTTACCTCTTACTCATCCTCGATAAAGATAAGTAAAAAAGCGAACTTGGCGAATAAAAATAAAGAAAATTAAATAAATCGAAAAGAAGGCAAGGAGGGAAAATGCTAGATCATTCTCTTAGAACTCAAATTCACTCACTCAAATGCACCAATAACGAATATATACATCACTATCTCTTTTATTTCGATATCATTTCATAAAAGGCACACTTAATATAAAAACTGAGAACAATGTAAATCTTATGAGATATGAAATCATTTTAATGCTAAACATCGTCTAAGTCATAGAAAACGATATACATGTTCATAGACAACAAACTTTTCAATTGATTGCTTCTACTTGGAGTATAAGAGATATCACGCAATTCATACATATGAGAATGGAAAGATGTGGTCTCATGAATTTCATGTCCATTTTTCAACTCATAGATGTCGTCATACTCAAAGTCATCTTCCTAAATATTAAAGATTACCTAGCTTTGGTAGTCATAAATCACTTTCTCTCACATCATTGGATTTCCTCCCACAAGCTTATCTTCAAGCGTAATGGCATCAAATGTTTAGAATATGGTTTTTCCCAAGCATTGTGGCTTGATGGAGGAAAAGAAAGAAATGGATGGTGTATATACAATGAAGTTTTCTTTTTCTCTGTTTTTTTCTTTTCTTATATATATATATATTTTTATTTCTTTTTGTAATCCATATATACACAAGTACAATCCCCAAAGAAAGATATATTCTTTTGTGTTTTGGGATCATTGAGCTTTTTTGGCCCTTTTTTGGCAGGATGGGAAAGATGCAATAAGAGTCACTTTAGGGGAGAATTTCCAATGATAATATGTATGCAAATGTTTTTAAGATATGTGGAGAAAGAATATATCATATCACTCAGTTCGCTCTTTGTATGTGTAAAACTACTTTAGCATGGTAATGTCATCTACTCAGTTTGATTTTTAAAAGGAAACTAGTCTATTCATATCAAATGACATTCAGTTCATTTAACCCAAAGTTTTAGTACACAATTCATGCAAATCAGAAGTGATACAGAGATATGAAAGCAGTACTCCAAATAATGCAGTCAATGCGTAAATCTTGGTATGTTTTCTACAAAGAGTATACAAAATGGTAATTCTCAGACGAGTCAACGTTAAAATGCATTCATGGACAATAAATATCACATTGGAAGTTCTTTTTCTCAAGTGCACACAAGTATATCATAAATGATATCAGAACTAAAGACAATAGTGCTGCGAAAGATATGTGCACAGGTAAATGAGATTCAAGCTAATTTCATCACAGCAAATTCATCTCTAGCAAAGAAAATAAAAGAAGCAAGGACAAAATAAAATCTAACTATACACATGCAAGCACTATAAAAGTAACGAAAATTTGATGCATGGAAAAATGAAAAAATGTGTGAAAATAAGTGTAAATAAAAATTGAAATAAAGATGAAAATAAGGAAAATAAAAGTGTGTGATTACACTCACTCCCCCAAGCTAAACATCACATTGTCCTCAATGTGCAAAGTGTGGGTGTGGACAATAAACATCACATAAAAGAGAGGCGTGGGTGGGTATGGAGATGATGCAAAATGAAAAGTAAGGAAAAATAATAAAAGAAAAACCTGACGAGTCTACATGATGGCATATACAATGAAGATATGCAAGGCAAGCATGCAAAATGATGGGATGGATGCAAAGGTGATCAAAAGTACTCTCCCCCAAGCTGGAATCTATGGTGTCCTTAAAAGTGAAGACAGAGGGGCAAACAAAATAATGAGGAGAGAAGGGAGCAAAAGTATAATATGCTTCAAGTGAAGTGCCTACTCAGGTGTATCGCCATCACCTCCTTGTGATGGGGGTGGTGGTGGCAGAGGGGCTGGTGCTGCTGCTGCATGGGATGAAAAATCTAATTCAGCATCAGCTGAAAATCAAGGATAATGGATGCATGGGTCTGCTGGGCAGTAACAGCCTGGGTGAGAGCTCAAAAATCGACTCTAAGTCCAGCAACTGTCGACTCGATTGCGCGCATGTGCAAGTCTCGGTCGTTAGGAGCAGAGGTATAGGGACGTGCATGTGTAAGATCTAGACTCACACGGCCTCCAAAAACTAGTGGGGCTACTATAGTGTGTGCGGAGCTGGGCTCATAACAGGATGCGCAGCCTCTAGGTGAGGCTGAGACACAGGAATGCTTGTTAAAATGAGTGCCACAGATGATGTGAGCATAATATCAGCAGAAGTGGAGGAGGGTGAAGTGGTTGTGGCAACAGATGTGGTGACAGACACCACGACACTCTCAGAAAATATGACGACGGTAAAGACAGGAATATCGATAGGTATGGTGGGCGTGAAAACTGAAGATAGGGTCACGCCAGAAGTAGGTATCTCAAATGAGGTTAGGGTCTCTACAGTCACAGGAATGGAAGGATCAGAACTCTCAGGAATGAATGGGGTAGGATCAGACATAGCCATGGTACCCTTGGGGATGGGTGTGGACATGGAACTCTCAGCACGAGCAGAAGTGGAGACAGATGTGCTGGGTCTAGGAAGTGGATCAGAGGCAGGCTGAACTATGGGAATCTTATGTGGGTGAGGCTCAACAGGGTGCTCCTGCTGCTCCTCATCGGGCTCTAGCACATATACATATGGGATGAGAATGTACATAGGGAACCTCCACTTCGCACCTGCTGGTCCTACATGGGTCCAAACGGGGTTCAAAATCACGATATAATCTGTAGAAAAGAGGCCATGTAGCCAGACCCAATGGAATTGTCCGTGTGGTCGGATCATGTGCATGTGGGCCAGAACATAGTCAGAAAGGGTAGTGGGGCCTGTAGCACGACACAGGTCAGCGGGGAACTGGATGTCTGATGGTACGAATGCCAAGGTCTAGGTGTATCCCAAATGCGAATTCATGGCACTTTACGCAAGCGTACAGTGTCAAGTAATCGTATAAAAGATTATCGATCCCACATGGAGGGTAGAGATGTTATTGTCTCGTGCTATTTTCAAATCTCGAAATTTAGGTAGAAGTCAGTTTCAACAGATTGTTTGATTAGGATGTAATCAATTAATAAAGACTAGGGCTTTAGGTCTCAGCACTAGAATCGTCAGATGTCGATGCTAGATAGGACTCTTACATTACATTGGCTTTATTTGGGATTATCGCATCTAAGATGTGGAATTCATGGCTATAAGCGCCATGAATCTAACGTATCACATTTACCCCGCTCTCGCGACAGGAGCACACGATCCGTGCATTAGGAATCGACAATATTCAAGCCACTCTCGTGGTCAGAATGATCTCAACTCATGACACTCTCGTGGGTTAGAGTTTTGATGTATTTTGGTGGCTCTCATTGATGTAATGACGGTAGCCATTAATTAGTAATATAGTTCGTCGATGGTCCCATGAAGACATGAGCCAGACATGGTCACAAGCCCTAATTGAATCCACTAACTCCCTAATTAAGTTTATGGAATACTCCTTAAGCCAATTGATTCCACCGACCGTGGGCATGATTTCAGTACGAGATCTCGCACAAACTTTGCAAGGTCGACCAAAATACGTCCTTGTTATACCAACGCAACCTAAAAATCCTAGCTTTACATCTAAATCCTAAGGGGCTAATCCATTAGCCCTAGCTGGAACTACTCATGCTTCATAGCAATAGCAAAGAAAGATTCAATAGATGCATAGGAATTCATTATGGCAATAGAAGACATCAGAATCAATAGAAAGTTTAGAGAAATGTTACCAACATGTCATAGAGCAATAGAAAACCAAGGAGAATTAAGAAAATAAAGTTTCCTTGTGCAATAGAACAATAAAAATCCAAGCTTTGTCATCACAAAATTCGCGACGGTAAAAAACTCTCTAGATCTTAAAACACCAATTAAAACTCTAAAGATAGGCTAAAACTCTAGATGTCCCTAAATAGGGTAAAAACATGCTTATATACAAGGGGTAGGGACCCCACAGAAATATCTGAAAATCTGGGTACTTGGACCCGCAACTTGCTGGGCATGTTGCGCTACTCGACTGAGTAGCGGCGCCTGCTTGGTCGAGTCGACCTCGAGTTCCGCTTGCTGCTTCTTCTGTTTTGGGCTACTACAGGCTACTCGATCGAGTAGCCCCACTACTCGATCAAGCTACAGTAGATCATAACTTCTCCAAAACACTGCTTTGTTTGATGATGACTCGGGTCAAGTATGTGAACTGCTCGGTCAATTGCTTTGCTGCTCGATCGAGCATCAGTGCCATTGAGAAAAGCCCAAAATCGTCACACTGTTTGATGCAACTCGGGTCGAGTTGGCTGTCTGCTCGGTCGAGTAGGTTGAGACTGTTTTCGTATGATTTTTGCGTGTCAGCTCAGCCGAGTTGCTGATGCTACTCGGTCGAGTCACCCGGGAAACTGATGCTGAATTTGGCCGTCTCTCGCTCTCTTCTCCTCCTCTCCTCCAATCTTCCTCTTTGTCTTGGTGAACTCTCATGGGGCCTTGCCAATGACATCTCGGGCATACCGGATGTGTCCATGTTCCAAAATAGTTCCAATTCGCTCCAAAACTCCTGAAAATCTATAAAGCTATACAAAACTCGAATATGGCATTAGAAGCGCGATAATATATGACAATATGGAGTTTGGAGGTGAATATGACATGAAATGATGTGATAAAGACATGAAATGCTGGAAAATATGGATACATCAAAATCCCCCAAGCTTATCTCCTACTCGTCCTCAAGGAAGACGGATACGAGGCTCACCGGGCGATGAAAATAAAAAAAATAGAAAAAGAATGGAAGATGGAGGGGAGTGATACAGTATTCGGTCAGATCTCAAGCCATAGCGACATATAACAATACTTCGAAGATGGATCACATGCTAATAAGAATTTCATATCTTAGCTAAACATATTAATTGCAAGCATTTAAGAACCAAGGAAGGGATCCTCTAAAATTATGCAATCAATTCATATCCACATCGTGCAATTCATAGAGTTCATTATACCAATGTTGGTAATACACTTTTCAATCAATAGAAATAAATGAAGCATACAAGAGTCATACCAAGCATGCAATAGAGAATAGAATAAGGATCATGGCATTTATATATTCATCTCAAATCATGAAAAATCTCCATTGCTAATATATTTCGCAAAGTATAAGCATTTTCAAATATCCCCAAATGTGCACAACTCCAATATAATAGCGTACTCACTCGTATAATCAAATGAATTCACCGCCTCCCCCAAGCCTAGCAGGAGGCATCGCATCTAAGGAATTATAACGCTCTGCTTTCCAAAAGACAACAGAAGCGAGAGCACTACGAAGGTCTGCATGAACTGGAGCGGTGAAGCTCGAGTTCATTAAGCGTCTGTGATAACTATATCAAAGTAGGTTCTTACATGCAATTCAGAACAATTAGAAACATTCATAAAGTTAAAGCCACATCCAAAAAATGTCCATACACGAAATAAAGAGAAATGGCCATAACATGCCAAAGGAACTACAAAAGAAACATACACTAAGCAGAGTATTAAAAGCAAAATTAAGGAAGACGGAAACGGCGTAGGTCTCTAGTCCTCCGTAGGTAGTGACTCGGCGTCATGGGCAAACTCCTGGCTTTCTAAGTCAGGCGTCTCAAAAGGATCCCCCTGGTACTCTGGCTCAGGATCTGACATACATAAAAAAACATGAATGTATGTCAGCAAGGGTCTGCAAGAAAAAGGTCTGAAACCAAGGCAAGGTGTACAAATAATATTGAATTATGAAGCAATACAAGATGTCAGCAACACATTTTAAGCATGGCAATTTTCAAAAAAGGTAATGTAAAGTATTTCTAACATGGCAGTTCTAAGCAGTTTAAGAAGTAAAGTAATGAGCATGGCATTTTTAATATGGCAATTCTAGCTGAGACTGTTGAGTATTGATTCCCCGGATTTGGTTTTGATGATGAGCAAACATAAATATCGTGAACTAACTCTTTGTGAGCGCAGTTATGGAGATCGTCGCCAAAAGGCTACGTACATCTAAAGCGACGTCTCAAGACTTCTCAAAACACATGATCGCATGCCTGAAGCTTCGTTGAAGCTCAAGGAGCATTAGTGAAGTCAAGAGATTTGGATTGAAGCTTTGAAGACGGTTCGTCATGTTTTATTTATTATCTTCTAGCTTCATCGTATAGAATGTTAAGCCTTGAGTAGGTCTTACATTATTAGAGCTAGGATTATCATAGAAGACCATAGAAACTTTTCTGAAGCTTCGCGCTTCATTTCACAGCTTCTAGTGCATCTTAGTTGGTTCAAGAAGAAGAACCAACCGACTAGATGGCAATCTAGTCGGTCGGCAATCCTTCTTGAACCGACTAGATATCCTTGTCTAATTCAGCCCATTCACTGTTTACAGTTAGTCGGTCCAAGAAGGTTCACCGACCGACTAGTTGTCAAAATAGTCGGTTTGGAATCCTTCTTAGACCGACTAATTATGTCTTTCATTTTCACAGCCTGAGCTACTGTTTATCTTTAGTCGGTCAAAGAACAATCATCGACCGATTAGTTGAGAAACTAATCGGTTGGAATTTGTTCTTAGACCGACTAGTTCTCCTAATAGACAGCCTATCATATTTCAACTCTTAGTCGGTCAAAGAACACTCACCGACCAACTAGTTGCCAAACTAGTCGGTTGGCAAGTCTTCTTAGACCGACTAGTTCTATTGACCTGAACTTTATATTCTTGGTTGTCATCCTCTTAGTCGGTCCAAGAAGAATCACCGACCGACTAGTTGAGAAACTAATCGGTCAGTGATCCTTCTTAGACCGATTAAACTGCTTCAGAATAGAGCTGTTGGAGCATTTATTGCACGAATCTTGCTCTCTCTTTCTCTCTATTCTATATATACTTGAAGGGCTTCTTCAAGGCTATCAAGGCTGATATTCTAGAGGTTTAGAGAAATCAAAGGGGAGCCATTCAACTCTATTTCAAAGCTCCCTCTTCTCACAAGAATTTCTCCCTCAACTTCTTGAGCCCTAATTCCTCAAGAGAGATTCTCTTCATTGTGAGCCTCTCAAGCTAAGAGCTTGATCCATGGTCACCAATCTCTCCCTATGCTTCTATTACTAGTCAAATTCTTGGAGCTAGGGTTTGGTTCATTCTTCTTCCTCAAAATCCTTCTTGCCCTAAAATTGTAAGTTTACTCAAGGCATATGATTTTGTTGGTAAGTATTTCATTGCTTCATTTACTTTGATTTTGTAAGTTGTTCTCTCGGTTGTGAGAGAAGTGTGTGATCCCGGGTTGTGGGAGTCACATGTTCATTTGTGTATGATTTGGTCTTGTAGATGTTTTTCTACAAGAATTTCATAGTGCAAAGCTTGGGTTAGTGGTTTCTAACTCAAGTATTCGGAGGGGATCCGGGTGGTTGGGACGTAGGATCACCGGGAACAAGTCGGGGAGACTTGGGTGGATCCGTACCAGTTATATTGTTTTGTTTGCGTTGTTTAATTCTTGTTGTTTGTAGTTATTCCGCATTGTTGTTTGTGTTTTGCACAATAATTAGGAATAATACTCTTGATTATTTTAAAGTAATCTTCACCCCCCTCTAGTACTTGTGTAGTAGCTACGCAGGGCATTACATTTGGTATCAGAGCCAAGTTCATAGCTATGACAAACAACGACTACAACGTCTTCAAGAATCGTGAAGGAGCTTCTTCGGTGATGGAAGGACACTCCTCAACTAGGCCTCCCTTCTTCAACGGTACCAATTACGGGTACTGGAAATACCGGATGGAAACGTTCCTCCGGAGCACTTTACTATGGAGATCCACGTAGACGGAATATGTCGAGCCCACCGAACAAGATTTCGTGAAGTGGACTACCGCGGAGGTCACCGCGGAGGTAAACAATGCCAAGGCAATGAATGCCTTGCAATATGCGTTGGAGCCCGAAGACTTCAATAAGATATGCACATGTAAGAGTGCATATCAAATTTGGAACCAACTCCTCATCTTGCACGAAGGAACAAGTACGGTAAAAGACTCTAAACTCGTTGTTGCTAACAAAGAGTTCGAATTATTTCACATGGAACATGGTGAAAGTATGAAGGAGTACTATGCTCGCTTCGTGGACATATTCAACAAATTGGAAGCTCTTGGGAAGAACTATACCCAAAAGGAGAAAGTCGCAAAGATAATTGACGGACTTCTTGTTGGGAAAAGCGTACCTTCGCCATCGAGGAAGGTAATGGTATGAATAAAAATATTGTCATACAACTAATGGGTACCTTATTGTCTTATGAGGTACTCAAGGACAGTAAGATCAAGATACAGGAAAAGATGAAGTCTTACTTGGAGCAAGACGTGCCAAAGAAAAAGATGATTGTATTCAAGGCCGCTCCATCTACATCTACCGATGATGAAGAATCGGAAGACGAGTTGGACATAGAAGCTTTGGCCGATTTGGCAAAGAAGTTCGACTGATTCTTCCGAAAAGGTAAATTCAAGAACAAAGCTAAATTTAGTTCGACTAATGCCTCCGCTCCTGTGTGTTATAAATGCAACAAGCCAGGACACATCAAGCCGGATTGTCCTCTCAACAAACACAAGGAGAAGTGGAAGGCACCCAAGTACGACAAGTCGAGAAAGTACAAGAAAGGGTACAAGAAAGGGCTTGTCGGCTCATTCACCGACTCGGAAGATGGCTCCTCAAGTGGAGAGTCGGATGATAAGCAAGTGGAGAAAGCACACATGTGCTTCATGGAAAAAGAGGAACATGATCAAGAGACCTCCTCCGATGAAAGCGAGGATGAAAGCGAGGATGAAGGCGATGAGGTAACCATGGATGAACTTAGATTAGCTAACGAACAACTTTGGTCTAAGTTTTCTAAATTGGCTAGTAGATATGTTAAGACTAAAAATGAGCTAACTAGTCTCCAAACCTCACCTAAGCCTATCATCATCAACAACGACACCGTTGTTGAAGGGTTGAGAAATGAGATCGTAAATCTCAAATCTCAACTTGAGCATGTTCATATTGAGGATTCGGAAGAACACGAGATAGCGGATTGGATTTCTCGAAACTCAACTTTGAGTATTGAGAATGAGAATCTCAAGTCATGTGTTTATGTACTCACATCGCAAGTGTCCACCTTGGATGCTTCTATGCATTCTCTCACCGAGAAGTATGAGTACACATTAGGCCGAATTAATAAATTCAATAAAGGTAAGGGCCATTTGGATAATATCCTAAATGAATTACTTCCGGCCAATCATCACATTGGCTTGGGGTGTAAGATGGGAGACTCATCCAAATCGGTCACGACCTTTGTTAGGCCATCTTCCGAAGCCTCAACTAGTGGGAGTAAATACCCCATGGGTAGTTCTTCTACCGTTGGTGCTTCCACTAGGTACACACCCCCGTTTGGAAAGAAACCCACTTTGGGTGGACCTCCAAAGAAGGGTCATGCATTTATGTACACCTATACTATGCCACATAGGAACACACATCCTACTCCACATGTTTGCACGTATGATGATTTTTATGCTCCACGTCCACGAGCACGTGCACACCAAGTGAGACACCCTCATGCACGTGTTCCTCCACATGCATATGTTCATCCACATCACTATCATATGAACAATTTTCATCATGCACCATTTCATCATGTGCCATATGTATATTCACGACATGCATTTCCTAGGCCACCTCCTCATAGGCCACATGTGTCACGTAGACATCAACAACGTATGCATGATCCCAATAGGAATAGGGCTCCCAAGACATTCACTATTTGGGTCCCGAAGGACACAAGCATGCATGAAAAAAAGCGTATATTAATTCGTATTTTATGAATGTTGTGCATAATGATGATTTTGTTGGGAAGTCTAAGTCCAATGTCTAATCTCTTAGGACCCAATGTCCTTGGGTACCATGGAAGGATATTTTTATCTTCAGGTACTTAAGAATAAGAGAAGGAGCAACAAATCAAATTTTAGCTCCAAGAATAATTGGATACCAACCCTACCAACTCCGTGATTTGCAAAGACTTTTCATTCAAATGGAGTTGATGGTGCTTAAGTGATGCACCAAAGTAGGGGGAGTTTAATGTTGTAAGTATATTCTTACATATGGTATCCATGTATGTTGAATGCATGTAGATGTCTCTTTATGTTTTAGACTATCGCATGCATATCTTGATGCTAGTTTTGAGCTCATGGCATTCCATATTTTTTTATTGACTCATTTAGTGAGTATCTCTTTTGGAATGCATGCTTGTTCTAGAATTGTGTATGCCATATGTGTTATGAAGTTCTCTCTGTTTTTGGCATAACACTATTGCATGTTATTGATTACATTTGATTGCATATTGTTTTAATCACCTTGTCACCTCACATCGCACACTTCACTTAGATTTGGTATGCTTACCCTTTGTGATCCTTTTCGATCGATGTTGTGACATTTGGTGTTGTATGATGTGTGCATCTTTTTCGTGTGCACATTGTATTTATGTCTCTGATATTGACTTCGTCGCTCGTCAACTATATTGGTTAAATAGATTTACTTTTATGAAAACATAGAATTGTTTTCCATGCACTAAATTAACCAAGAATGTTGATCTTGGAGAGTATGTTCCATAACTCAATAAGTGAAATTGATTTGAGTTTTGGTGATTTCGTTTTTCAATTTTCGACTATGGTCTCATTGGCACGCCTTGATTTCCTTCGTGATTTTACTTTGGTGTCATTTAGACCGTGGTCGTATTCTTAGACTCTCGTGCTTTTATTTTGGCCATTGGTGTTGTCGTTGATCTCCTCCCGCTCTTTTTGCTAATGCCATAGGGGGATAGAATTAATAATGACAATATGCAAATGATAATTTAAAGAAATTTACCATGAATCTAATTTGATATGTTAGATTCAGGGGGAGTTAAGATATAAAAATGGATTTAGATCCTAAATTTCAATACTTGTGTTCACATTTTATACTTTCCTCGTCTGCTTGATGCGTATGACTATTATTGAATACGGAACTAACGTGTCATCAATGCATGGGGAGTAAGTAAATTTCATTTGAATCATTACTATTGATTATTATTTATGTTGGTTTGTCATCACCAAAAAGGGGGAGAATGTTGAGTATTGATTCCCCGGATTTGGTTTTGATGATGAGTAAACATAAATATCGTGAACTAACTCTTTGTGAACGCAGTTACGGAGATCGTCGCCAAAAGTCTACGTATATCTAAAGCGACGTCTCAAGACTTCTCAAAGCGCGTGATCGTGTGCCTAAAGCTTCGTGGAAGCTCAGGGAGCATTAGTGAAGTCAAGAGATTCGGATTGAAGCTTTGAAGACGGTTCGTCATGTTTTATTTATTATCTTCTAGCTTCATCGTATAGAATGTTAAGCCTTGAGTAGGTCTTACATTATTAAAGCTAGGATTATCATAGAAGCCCATAGAAAATTTCCCGAAGCTTCGCGCTTCATTTTGCGGCTTCTAGTGCATCTCAGTTGGTTCAAGAAGAAGAACCAACCGACTAGTCGGTCCAAGAAGGTTCACCGACCGACTAGTTGTCAAACTAGTCGGTTTGGAATCCTTCTTAGACCGACTAATTATGTCTTTCATTTTCACAGCCTGAGCTACTATTTATCGTTAGTCGGTCAAAGAACAATCATCGACCGACTAGTTGAGAAACTAATCGGTTGGAATTTGTTCTTAGACCGACTAGTTCTCCTAATAGACATCCTATCGTATTTCAACTCTTAGTCGGTCAAAGAACACTCACCGACCGACTAGTTGCCAAACTAGTCGGTTGGCAAGTCTTCTTAGACCGACTAGTTCTACCGACCTGAACTTTATATTCTTGGCTGTCATCCTCTTAGTCGTTCCAAGAAGAATCACCGACCGACTAGTTAAGAAATTAATCGGTCAGTGATCCTTCTTAGACCGATTAAGCTGCTTCAGAATAGAGCCGTTGGAGCATTTATTGCACGAATCTTGCTCTCTCTTTCTCTCTATCCTATATATACTTGAAGGGATTCTTCAAGGCTATCAAGGCTGATATTCTAGAGGTTTAGAGAAATCAAAGAGGAACCATTCAACTCTATTTCAAAGCTCCCTCTTCTCACAAGAATCTCTCCCTCAACTTCTTGAGCCCTAATTCCTCAAGAGAGATTCTCTTCATTGTGAGCCTCTTAAGCTAAGAGCTTGATCCAAGGTCACCAATCTCTCCCTATGCTTCTATTACTGGTTAAATTCTTGGAGCTAGGGTTTGGTTCATTCTTCTTCCTCAAAATCCTTCTTGCCCTAAAATTGTAAGTTTACTCAAGGCATAGGATTTTGTTGGTAAGTATTTCATTGTTTCATTTACTTTGATTTTGTAAGTTGTTCTCTCGGTTGTGAGAGAAGTGTGTGATCCCGGGTTGTGGGAGTCACATGTTCATTTGTGTATGATTTGGTCTTGTAGAGGTTTTTCTACAAGAATTTCATAGTGCAAAGCTTGGGTTAGTGGTTTCTAACTCAAGTATCCGGAGGGGATCCGGGTGGTTGGGACGTAGGATCACCAGGAACAAGTCGGGGAGACTTGGGTGGATCTGAACCCGTTATATCGTTTTGTTTGTGTTGTTTAATTTTTGTTGTTTGTAGTTATTCCGCATTGTTGTTTGTATTTTGCACAATAATTAGGAATAATACTCTTGATTATTTTAAAGTACTATTCACCCCCCCTCTAGTACTTGTGCAGTAGCTACGTAGGGCATTACAGAGACATCAATAGTAAATTCAAGTTCTGTATCAGTGTTTTCTATCTCTCATAGGGTCACACCTTTAAGACGTGATGAGTGGATCGTTTTTCTCACGGGGGTACTACAGTGATTGGCGCTACCCACCGCATGCAGGTGGTGCTTTTGAAGAGAGAATCCCTTGATACGCTTAGTGGCCGCTCAACCCTAACCCCACCCCAGATTTGTGCTGGAACACGAGCCAGCCTAGTCGACTCACACGACATCACAAAGTCACGATTTCGCCTTTGAGGCGCACGTTTTTACGATGTCAAGCATTATGTAGATATTCCATTTATGACCATTCTGATAATGTATATTCAAGCAAGAGGTGCACTAAATTAAATTTCAGCATTTCACATTTTTTCACAACATATGCGGCAATTAAAATAAGAATAAATTGTATAGGTTGAAAAGTGAGCATGTTACAAATAATAATTTTCGTTGTCAATTATTCAAACTTAAATATATAAAGCTATATGTTAATGTGTCACATTTTAAGCCTAGAACATCATGGTACTTCTTTCATTCGTCATTTCACGGGTAAATTTCACGTTATTAAGCATTAAGTAAAAAAAGACGATTAATGCATCATACTTCAAAAATTCACAACAAAATGTACACTTGCATGTTTTCTGCATTATTGGTGTCATTGGGTTCGTCTGGACGAGTACTACACTACAGTGAGATCGGTTCGCTGGTTTGATTAAACATACAATCGAGTTAGGTTCTTTTCAATATGCCGAAACTTAAAACAATCTCCTACGACGTCTAATAATCTAGTATGTATTAGGTTTTCTATACTACGATGTGGGTTGTTGGTTAATGATAGGGTTACTAACCGTATACGCAGCGAAAGATCGAGATGCAACGAGGGGCAGTGACTTGTGGCAACGTCTCGTAACGGTGTCGTACGGGAACTAGGCGGCTCTAGGTGGTAGCAGCGGCCCGAGAGGGGCTGTCGACGATGATCTGCAGCGAGGAGGGCTGCAGCATGACAAAAGGGAGACATTGGTGGCGGACAGCGGCTACGGAGGGCTGTCGAGGCCTGTTGTGCGCGTGGAAAGGATGGTCGGAAGTTGGTGGCGGCCTGGACATGGACAGCAGGTGGACATGTCTGTGTTGGGGGTGCTGGTGGCCTGAGAGGGAGGTGGCCGTTGGGTCTGGAGGGGTGGCGCACGGGGAAGATGATGGGGTGCAAGTTTAAAATGGACGAGGGAAGAAGGAGCTATGGGCACGCGGGATGTGCGGTTGGCGACTATCGACACTGGAGAGGGGAGGTTGCCTGGGCGCAGCTGGGTTGTGTGCACGGAGATCGTGGGTGAAGGGAGGATGACACGGCCTGAAGATGGTCGAAGATGGGTGTGGCCGCCAGAGGGTGACGTCGCGGCATCAGTTTGGCCGGAGGAGGGGATCACCAGCATGAGGGCATGGGTAGAGGCAGGGTGCGAGAGATATAAGGTGGGGGCTCAGTTTGGTTTTTAAGGGAGGATGGTTTATTTTTTCCTGTAAGGTTCGTGTAGAGAGATGAAATAAATGTGTGGCGGTTGAGAGTTTCTCTTTACGTTACCCTAGATTGTTTTATTATCTTTTGTATGCTGATCGGTGCAGGTGAGTGAAATGAAGGGAGCCAATGGGGAGGTGGCGGCTGGGTACAAGTTTGGGTTAGGGTTTTAGGCTAGATTATGAAGGGTTTCTAATAAAAGTTTGATTTGTTTTTAATAAGGTTGATGTCACGGTCGCTTTTCGATCGTGTGTTTTTCATGTACGTACTTTCTTTTCGTATGCGTATATTGGTGGCCTCTTCTTGTATCCCAAACACGCGAAGTTATATATCGTTGTGACCCTCTTAGAGAGTACTTATTTTTGGAATTTTTTCTGAACGTCATTTCACGGCTCATTCTTCCACAAAACAGCTGTGTTTGAAGGGGTGTCGTAACTTTAGACTTCGACGTTTGACCTTTTTATTTTTAGTTCCATTATTCGTCAACCTAGCACATGATCGATCATTCGTAGTCTCGATCCTCTCGTCGACACGGTCGCCCCGATATTGTTCCTATATTTTTCGGACACCGTTAGACCGACCCATCATCATAATCACTTTTGATCTCTAATTAGCCCTAGTTAATCCCTAATTAAATAATCTAATCAAACCTATAGGATATCATGCGTATCATGTTAAGTTTCTCCTAGCTATTGACCACACTAATTCTACCCTCTCCCTCTCTCACACACTCTCTCCAATCAAGCCTAAATCTACCCCTTTTCTAACCCATTTAGCAATGTTCCCTATGTTGAGACATAAACACAAAACCTAGGGTTTTGGTTCTCAAACCCATTCGCCACTTCCTACCTCCCCCATACAACAAAACTCACGGCCATCCCTAGCCCGCCGCCGGCCACCTCTGGCTGCCCCTTGCTGCCGGCGCAACTCCTCCACACCAAAAACTGCCACCTCCTCAACAAAGAACTGCCACACAACACTCCCATTCCCCCTTAAACTGCCGAGCTATCTCTAGCCAACATCTCCGGCCACCCTCCACCATTGACAGCCGGTACAACACCCCATTGTACCTCCCAGCACCGGCCATCTTCACATAAGCCCACGACCGTTCCACCCTTCCATTAGCCGCAAGCCCCCCTCTCCCTTGATAGCTGCCGCAATTTCCCCCTAAAACTGTCAACATCCAGCCCCACTTCCCTTTAAAACAGTCCATTTGCTGCACTAACCCTATCATGGCAGCCCCCAAACTGTCGTTCACCCGCCGTCGGTCACCTCCCTTGCCCCGTGCTCCCACGGCCATCTTCGGCTGTTGTCCACTGTCCTGTGGCCATCTTCGCCGCAAGCGCATGACGTTCCTTGCTCGCTACCAGAATCCAACCCATGTTGTCTCTACCCGACATCAGTGTAGCTCTCGCATCGTGTTAAGGTAACCCCGATCCGTAGGAACCCACACCCGCCTGTTTAACAAGATAAAAACCGGTAATTTCATTGTTTTGGTTAAATAACTAATTGAACTTAATTAATATGGGACTGTAGTTTGGTGATTGGTGATTGAGCATATAGGGAATTTCTGGACCGTTGAATTGAGGATTACGGACGTTGATTCAGGCAAGTGAAACTTTCTCAGATTATTGTTAGGTCATGTTTAGGCCATTCTGTGATTTTGTGTAAAAGAGACTAGTTGGTGAAATGATAGTCGTCTAGACACCATGCTAGATCTAGCTTGACAACGAAGCTAGATCTGACACCATACTTGATCTAGCTTGACAACAAAGCTAGATCCGACACCCTTTCCATGTTCATGCATATCACATGTCACGTTTATTTTGATATAACTGTACGCAATTCAATATCTGCTATCATACTATCATGTTGCATATTGTGTGCCATTTCATGCATTGAATGATTTGTCGTGGATGTGTAGCACACGCTACTATTGAAATGTAAGCTGCGGTGAGTAGGATTTTGACTCCTACATCATGAATGAGGCTCGGTGCACCCCTATGCCAAATAAAGATCACTTCCTGGATCATGATCCAGAAGATGGGCACCAGTCCATACACACATGGAGGGGTAGGGTTAAGCGGTCACTCAGTATAGAAGTGTGCATGTACAGCAACTTTAGCTGAAAGACGTAAACCCTGAATACAAGTTAATCGTGAAATCATGAATATTGTTTAGTAGCTCTTGCTACGACGTGCCATGCATTGCAAAATATCATGTTCATGTTTAAACTGCTACATTCATTAATATATCATGTCATGTCATCATCATTTTAAACTACTAAGTTGCATTCATCTTATAACTGTTATACTTTATGTTTCCTTGCACAAAAGTCTTCCTTTTCCTTTTGGAGATTTTTTGCTGACATGTGCCCTTTTCTCTTTGGGTGTCACATGTCAGTCTTCGAGTTTGAGGTAGTTGCTGAGGACTACCAGGTTGCTGACGTCATGCTTGAGGCCTTTGGCCGTCGTCCACTTCAAGGATACCGGGACCTATCCTAGTCTCAGCTGGTGGTTTCTTCTTAGTTGATGTCTACTTTCCTAGTAGTAGTTGTTAGGTTGTTCGGTGTGTAGCACCTTATTTATGTTTTAGTTTCGGTCATGCTTGGGGCCTTTCATATCAGACTCTTGTACCTTATTTTATCACACTATCTGTGGATGTCTGGAACAATGAAATGGATGTTTTGGATGTTGATTATTTTATTGCATGCATTCATATTTATTATTGTTGTTGTTGCTTTATTGCAATGTAAGAATCTGTGAATGGATGAACATACAGACGCTTATCAGACTGTAGCTTCACAGCTTCAAGTCTAAGTAGAACTCTTCACGTCTCACCATCCATACTTAGGAAGCTGGGCGTGACATGTTTTTTTGGTGGCCCATGCAGGTCGTTGCACCTGCAAAATATCGAAACAACGATAATAATAAAACATCCATTGAAACATTCGAAACATTCCAGGCATAAAATTTGAGTCTAATGTGAACATTTTTCTTGTCTTAGATGGCTGGAAGATGTGTTACCTGAGCAACTTGTCTCAGCATAATAGGAGAAATCCATTAGACAAGGAATATAGGAAGATCTAGTTAGACATCCATGACTGTTAGTTAGACACTTTGCAAAGAATTGGTATAATCATCTTAGGATACCTTAGTAGCCTCTCACTCAGCCCTAACCATATTAGACTTCTAGAGTTTTTCCTTTAGTCGTTCGCTTGGGTCCATTAGATTTCGGGCCCAGCAGAACATATAGATCGTCCCATTCATTAGAAAGTCTTAGTGCTAAGTTTCTCCAAATCTTTAGTCGGCCCGGTAATTAGAACCCCTGATGTCTATCATTTTCCTAATCATTACACTTTTGAGCTAATGACCATAGAATCCCATCGTAGCATATTCACTAAGTTATTTCCCAGTCGTATTTACGTTTTGAATATTTGATTCACTTCTTGCTTTCGATTCACGTGATTCATTCTGGTCGTTCATCATCAATCGTTGAATCTTTCCATTACCATCCTGATCCTTCGAAAAGTATTTTAAATATTATTTTTAAATTCCTCTCCCAGTTAAATTCTTTGAAAACATTTAGCATGGGCTTGGACTTTCTACCCTTTAGTTGACTCAAATGTATTTTTAAAAATTTCAAAACTTTCACCGATATCTTTAAACTACTACCTTATAATATTTTCTAACCTATATCTTTCATACTCATGTGAATATCTTACTTCCTTCATATAATGACTTTTCGATAATTTAATATACCATTTCTTCTCTTACTATATATATACTACTCAAACTTGTTTCAAACAACTTATTGTTTCGACCTCTAAATATTTTCTATGCGAAAGAGAACTCTAACTTTTCAAGTATGTCCGTTTTCATTTTCTTCGTCTTTTCCTACTCCAAAGTTCTTAGCATAAATCAAGTTCTAATTGCAGAACAGTTACTTCATCTATATAATAATTATTTTTCGTCTAATCCCTACTTCGTATTTTAACTTTTATCATCTACACACTATTCTCCTGTATTTTATAAGGATATTATTATATCTTTCCTTCCATTACTTGAATATTACAATTATATCTCTGTTCCACCTAACCAAGCTATCCAATTGTACACGCCTTATCGGAACCCGTTCATCCCAATCTTGTTTCGTTATGCTATTTGATTTCGGTTCCCTTACCATTGCTTAGTCATCCTACTAGTGCTTATCGTTGCCTATGTCAACCTTAGTTTAGTATGGTGGGCCCATTAGTGTTTTTGTGATGTCGTCGGGGTGCATGTATATAGGTAGAGTGTGTGGACCCGTGTGTGTGAACCCCTGCGTACCACTCATGTATGAGTATAATACCCTTAGTATATTAATGATTGCATCTTGTGTTATATATGCATACTCAGTATTATTCATGATATATATATGAAGTTATATGAATGATAGTATTATATATGTGTGTATAACTATATCACTTTAGGGATGTCTGTGTATATTAGAATTGATGTTGGAAAATCTACTAGTGGTGTATGCAGTTTGAAGGTACTTTTAAATGCTTGAAATAGTATACTAGTAAAGTCATGTGCATGTTAGGTGTGATGATAATAGGTGCACTTATAGTTAAGTGTGCAGGCCTATTGCATGATCTATAAGTTAGTACGTATAAGCGTGTGCTCGTACGTAGATATGTATGTGCTTAGTCATAAGTAGATAGGTACTTACTGAATGAATATGTGTGATATACGTATGGTAATAGACTTATAATTTTATATAATATTGCTTGCCTTTACAGGATGTTGTGTGTGTACATGTATACCATGAGGTATACACGATTAGTTTATGTCGTAACTATGTATGGATTGGTATATGTAGTAGGATACTAATTATAAGTAAATTGTTGTAGTGTGAATATATTATATGTATGTCTATGTTTTGTGTAGATTTGTGGTAAATATATAAGAATGTAGGTGTGGTATGCATGCATAGGATGGTGTATTATGATTGTATACGTGTACTGATATTGTAATATTATTATAGTATATAAAGTGATTGCATTATGGGGGTGTTACTTGACTAAATATAAAGTGTGATTGATATTATTGTGTGTATATGATGGCATGTGTTTTTACCTATATAGTGTGGCGAGTAGGTATAGGTATAGATATCGTGTTATGTATATAAGTATTCTGGCTCTTGTATGAGTCTTTGAGTCTCACTCATGCTTGAGTTGGTATACTCTAAGTATATTATTATATTTGTCTATGGTTTGCATATAGTGCTATGGACATAGTAATGGATGATGTGTGTATAGTGATTGGTTTGGTTCTGCATGGTTGCGTTATGAACATGGCTGTGAGTGGCTATACCATTATTTAGATATATGTGTTGGTTTTGTATTATAGTTCTTTACGAAGGTTTTACATATTTGAATGTATATATGCTAGCTAAACTAGGTGTGTAGAATATGCTAAGTATATAGTAGTATGAGTGGCATGTATGAATAGCATATTAGCGTGTGTGGGTGTGCACCATGCACGGATAAGTATGTGCTTAGCTATAGGTGTTTTTGACTATGGTATGCGTGTTATGTCTTGAATATAGTTATAGGATTGTATGTGATGTGTATATACGATGAAGTGTCTGCGTGTATTTGAATAACTATATATGTGTGTATTTATAGTACGGGTGAATGTATATTAGATATAGGAAACATGATTTAATATTGTATGGTGTGATTACATGTGTTGATATGTTTGGTGTTGAATGTACACTAGGAGATATAGGGAGTAGTATATACATGCTGTTTAGTTCACAGGCAGTTATCTATACGTGAAATACTACGATTGTATTTGCTAGTGTGAAATTATAAGGGATGTACGTGACTATATGAATAATTGAAGTACGTGTATGAATTTGACTGTCTATGATAGGTATAAGTATAGAATGTGCGTCTATATATATGTATATATATATATATGTATATGTATATATATATATGTATATGTGTATATATGTATATATATGTGTGTGTCTGTATATATATATATATATATATATATATGTATATATATATATATATATATATACACATATATATATACATATATACACATATACATATATATATATACACACACATATATATATATACATATATATATATATATATATATATATATATATATATATATATATATATATATAGACACATGTTTGTAGTATTAATGTTTGACTGCCTAGTGCATTTATAAGCACTTGTAGTAACTAAACATGGTTTGAATTATAGTGGGATATGAATGGGGTAGTTGTTTGAATGGCTAGATATATTTTTTAAGTTAGAAAGTCCGAGGACGGACTTTGCTCTAAGGTTAGTAGGATGTCACGGTCGCTTTTCGATCGTGTGTTTTTCGTGCACGTACTTTCTTTTCGTACGCCTATTTTTGTGGCCGCTTCTTGTATCCCAAATGCACGAAGTTATATGTCGTTGTGACCCTCTGATAGAGTACTTATTTGTAGAATTTTTCGTGAACGTCATTTCACGGATCATTCTTCCACAAAACAGCTTTGTTTGAAGGGGTGTCATAACTTTAGACTTCGACGTTTGACCTTTTTATTTTTAGTTACATTTTTCGTCAACCTAGCACGTGACCGATCATCATAGTCTCGATCCTCTCGTCGACACGGTCGCCCCGATATTTTTCCTATATCTTTCGGACATCGTTAGACCGACCCATCACCCTAATCGCTTTTGATCTCTAATTAGCCCTAGTTAATCCCTAATTAAATAATCTAATCAACCCTATAGGATGTCATGCGTATCATGTTAAGTTTCTCCTAGCTATTGACCACAATAATTCTACACTCCCCATCACACACACCCTCTCTCCAATCAAGCCTAAAATCTACCCCTTTTCTAAACCATTTAGCAACTTTCCCTATGTTGAAACGTAAACACAAAACCTAGGGTTTTTGGTTCTCAAACCCAGCCACCACTTCCTATCTCCCCCTCACAACAAAACTCACAGCCATCCCTAGCCCGCCACCGACCACCTCCGGCTTCCCCTTGCTGCCGACGCAACTCCTCCTCTACACCAAAAACTGCCACCTCCTCCTCAAAGAACTGCCGCACAACACTCCCATTCCCCCTTAAACTGTCGATCTCTTTCCCTAGCCAACATCTCCGGCCACCCTCCACCATTGACAGCCGATGCAACACCCCGTCGCACCAACCATCGTCGGCCATCTTCCCACAATCCCACGACCGTTCCACCCTTCCATTATCCGCAAGCCCACAGATTCGAGACCTCCCCTCTCCCTTGATAGCCGCCGCAACTTTCGCCTAAAACTGTCAACATCCAGCCCCACTTCCCCTAAAAACTATCCATTTGCCGCACGAACCCTATCATGGCATCCCCCAAACTGCCGTTCACCTGCCTCCGGTCATCTCCCTTGCCACGTGCTCCCGCGGCCATCTTCGCCGATGTCCGCTGTCCCGCGGCCATCTTCACTGCAAGCACACGTCGGACCTTGCTCGCTGCCAGAATCCAACTCCTGACATCGCTACCTGACATCAGTGTAGCTCTTGCGTCGTGTTAAGGTAACCCTGAACCGTAGGAACCCACTACCGCAAGTTTAACAAGATAAAAACCGGTAATTTCATTGTTTTGGTTAAATAACTAATTTAACTTAATTAATATGGGATTGTTGGTTGGTGATTGGTGATTGAGCACATAGGGAGTTTCTGGACCGTTGAACTGAGGATTACGGACGTTGTTTCAGGCCAGTGAAACTTGCTCAGATTATTGTTAGGCCATGTCTAGGCCATTCTGTGATTTTGTGTAAAAGAGACTAGGCGGTGAAATGACATCATGCTAGATCTAACTTGACAACGAAGCTAGATCTGACACCATACTTGATTTAGCTTGACAATGAAGCTAGATCGGACATCCTTGCCATGTTTATACATATCACATGTCACATTTATTTTGATATAACTGTACACAATTCAATATCTGCTATCATACTATCATGTTGCATATCGCATGTCATTCAAGTATTGAATGTTTTGTCGTGAATGTGTAGCACACACTACTATTGAAATGTAAGCTGCAGCGAGTAAGATTTTGACTCCTACATCATGAATGAGGCTAGGTGCACCCATATGCCAAATAAAGATCACTTCCTGGCTCGTGATCCAGAACATGGGCGCCAGTCCATACACACATGGAGGGGTAAGGTTAAGCGGACGGAACATAGACATAAAATAGCAGTGGAAAAATTATGTTAATCTAATTAACATGCAGCTCTAAGGAACCAGACCCTCTTAGCCAGGATCTCTGCCAACTTGGAGTGGATCTAACCACCCCAAGAAGGATCTAACTACTGCGAATAATTAAAAACAAAAGCTTAAACACATACCCGGAATCTCAACCCTGGGGCAGGCGAGATGTTCTGCACCGTCTTCCGAGCCGCTCCCCATCCCACGTCTAGCCGCTCCTCGAACCGCTCCGCATCCCGAGGCGAGCAATCCTCGTGTCACCGAGCCAACCACGCGTCGAAGAAAGTTTCACACAAGTGAAAGCCTTCGCCATGATTTCGGATCCGAATCCGAAATCCTTCACGGCTTTGCCAGAGCCCTCAGGAGTAAGGCAGAAATATAGGGAGGTAGAGAATATCAATTTAAGCCTAGATTCGAGCGTACTCCAACATTTACGAGAGCTGCTCAGATCTGGAGCTTGGGACGACTTTTGAGGTGGGGAGCAGACCCCTATTTATATAGGCGGCTGACTGCTTTCGTTCACTCAAAATCTGATGTGGGACTAAATTTGGAGTTAATCAATTCAATTTAGTTTTCCTTTCACAAAGACTAAACTTCCGTGAATTTTAACTCCCTCACCGTTGAGCTTCATGATTGATACAACCTATCAATATGAAGGTCGTTCAATGGTGAACGCATAGGAAAAAAGGGATCGTCAATCAGAGTCCGTTTGACCCTCCAATTAATTGTCCAAAGATAGTCCAAACATAGTATTTCGCAAATACAAGCAGCCGTCAGAGAGAATAGGAACCTAGGGTTCGCAACCCTAGGTGTGGGGCCCACACAGGGGCCCCACGCAGCAGTTGCGCACACAGAACCCTAGGGGCGCATGCCTGGCACACGCCTGCAAGCACATGCTAGGCACGTGCCCCTGCAGGGTGCCTGGCACCCTGCGGCGCATGCATGGCACACGCCACACGCCCACAGGCGCGTGCCAAGCACGCGCCAGGCAGGGCGCACAAAGCGCCCTGCAGGCGCTTGTGATCGGCGCCCCAAAAGGGGTGCCTGTTTCTCCTGAAATTCAACGACCGGCCCAATGGGCTGGGCTTAAGCTAAGCATCACCTCTCTTTAATTTATTAATCAGTCCAAAGGGCTTATATTAATCAAGGTTTGGGGTAGATTTTGTCATATCTAGAGCGTTTGGCGTCCGATTTGGATGCCGTTTAAACTTGGGTTTAGAATGGGACATTCCCGTCTTACCCGTGAACTTTTCCTTGCGTTTACTTAATTAAATATGGTCTTAAACAATTTAAGACACATTTAACCTCTTCTGCATCATATGCAAATTAGTCTCTATCTAGGCTTAAATTTTCATTTGCATCAAATACAAATGATCTGAGGGCATATCCCCCAACGTCTCCCACTTGCACTCAGGATCATTTATCCCGAATGCAGGAGATTATTGCAAAACATCTTTTGCAATATTTTATCCCTTGCATCAAATGCATGTTCTCCTAAATGTTTCTACCTATTACTAGACGAAGGTCGCACTCTATGTGAGACCATACAGCCTGACTCTTACAACAGGTTGGGCTCGAAGCCCTATACGTCGGTGACCACGAGCAGTGGTGGCTGTCCCTGCTTCAGAATCATAATTATGTAGTTGACTCATCCACATCAGTATTGTCGGGACCACCCTGACTGTGTCCGTGATGAATTCTGCAACTTATAGTCTCTTCGTCTAAACTATGTCGTGTAGATCATAGTCTCTTCGTTTAAACTATGTCGTGTAGATCAAGTCTAGGGTACGGTCAAACTGTCAACCCCAATAACTTGACTTCGGTTAGTTTCTATCGATCTTTAGTCAACTAATGTTGGACTTCTTTCAACATACTCTGATCAGAGATTTTACTAAAGACCGAACTAACTCTACGACACTAACTCCCATTGACTGGGAGAGACGAATCCTCTCTTGGTCATTACTCTCCTCGTACGCTTCAAGTGACACCCAATCAAAGACCTTTCGACAGGCCTAGCCTCGAAGCTAGATCAGTGATCTAAGTGGCACCGTTCATGCACAGGTTCGTAAAATGACCTCAAGTCAAAAGACCAACTTGCCTATCATCACTAAGAGTTATCATTGATAGATTGGTCAATATAACCATATGATAACTCTTGTGGATCGTTCATTGAACTCTAATGAGCACCTGTGTCTCGTCTTTGACTTTGCCAAGTCAAATGATCATGAGATCATCGCCACCGCTAAACGGTGAAGACTAAGACACAATGGTTTATCCGATTTTTAATATCATTGTCTCGAAACATCTACGACCACGGACCCTTTTAGACTTATTCTACAGACGCTCAAACCTTTCTCCATGATCGAGATACTCATCTCGATACCTGTTTGACCTTGTATAAAGTCTTAGGATTTTACCAAAGTTAATATCTAATGTTTACTACATAGTTGATTAACTTAGATAAAACTATACCAAACAGTGATTCGGGTTCAATATTACATATTTAACCCCCCATTTAGCCCTATTTTGTCCTCATGTGATGCTATATTATTCTCTAATACATTCGTATTTTCTACACCATCATTTATGAGAGAAAACACCTTATTTGAGCACAAAACAGCAATTAACGAAGTATTTCTGCACTTTTTATATTTTTCCTAGCTTGGTCTCGATCTCACGATTCCAACGACTATTTATTTGTATTTTTCTGAGTTCTATGCTAATTACTGTGTATTTTTGAATGCATAATACAATTTAAATGGGGAAATACGCTCGAAAATAAGGAAATACGGTCAGCAACCAATCAGCAGCGGCCACGTGGCACGATCTCCGACTTTCCCGCTTCATCCTACGGCTTTCAGGCGTCGGCGCGTGCAAATTTAGTCGCCGTTGGATTAACATCCAACGGCTCGCAAAAGCCCACATTTGATTCGAATACGCGGCTACGTGGAGGCTCTCTGACCGACGGATGAAGATCTAATGGCCGACAGCGCTCTTCTATGAGACAACGACGCGGCACAGCGTGGGCCGCTCGATGATGATCCTTCGGCTGAGAGCGACCCCGCTCGAACGAAGCGACAGCGGATAAATGGGGACACGCGGCGAAAATCCAACGGATCGCCGCTCGAACGGACGGCCGATATCGTCCCCGAAACGAATTCGGATGCAGCGGGCGAAGCGACAAAGATCCGACCGTTGGATTACAATCCAACGGTCCAAAATCAAACCCCGAGGCGAAACGAATTCGGATGCAGCGGCTGCGGAGCGGGTCGCACGAATCTTTAAGCGCAACGTGGCGACGTATTGGGCGATCCCGCATTGATCCAACGGCCTCAATTTGCGCCGCTTGCCGGTATGGGTTTAAGCGAAATCGGATGCGAATTCTAAACCCATTAAGGCCCCCAAACCTGCAATGCCTCTATTTAAGGTATTCCTAGGGTTTTTTTGGGCGTATTCAAGCAGATTCTGGCGTATTTTGAGCGTATTAGAGGCTCTAGGAGCCGTATTTCGCCACCACAAAATTCTGTAAAATTCCAGAGGCTATTTTCTTATTTCCAGAGAGTTTTGGTGTCTTTTCAAGGATATTTGGTGATAAATTTCTTAACTTAAACTCCGTCTTTGGTGCTTTTCTATTGTAATTTGCTATTGGATTGATGTATTTTGTTATGAAACTTGTTTATTCTTGCACCATGAGTAGCTAATTCTTATTATGCATGGTATGTCGTAGTTAGGGGATATGATGCATATTTATTTGGTTGTATTCCTTGTGCTAAATCATTAAACGTCGTTAAAGTTGTAATCTTTGTTATTAAATCGTCTTTTTCATCTTCCAAAAGAAGTGATTGAGTTGATGATCGCCCCAAAAGGGTGAGTTTTGATCTCCCCAAAAGGGAGTTTCATATCGTAGGTTTTGATCTCTCCAAAAGAGAGTTTCATATCGTATTATAACTTTAGCGACAATCTTATTGAATATTGTGCTTGAACCCCAAAAGGGTATCTTCCGATGAGTTGCTCCCAAAACGAGAATTCATTGAGTTATATTGCGTATTTTCCGGTGAATTGTTCCCAAAAGGAGAATTCATTGCGTTATACTTGTCAACCAAATTAATACGAATCATTGATCCTAACTAACCCATACCACGTGCATACTTTTTATAGATATTTTCTTACACGATTTTCCTTGTTCATATTGTTCACGTGTCCACATCACTATCACCGTCATCATTGTTGAAGTGGTTAGTTTCTTTTCGTAGGATTTCTATTTGATTTGAGATGGGGTTGCAACAGATTTTCTCCTGAGGATTCGACATCTGGACTCCCAGATTATATTACTTGTACGGACTCTTGCGCTTGAGAGAGCACCTTTTTGGTCCCACCAAGTTTTTGGCGCCGTTGCCGGGGAGGAATGGTTTGTGACTACGGTTTATTTCATTTAGAAGACCTTCGGTGAGATCTTTCCACTTTACTGTATATAAATTTTTGTTTAATTTTTGTACATAAACTTTTATTTTTTTAAAATGGAATATCTGAATTTCTATTGCACGAACAATCTGTATGATGCACGGTATGCTAATGCACACAAACATAGGATGGAGAAGCTCAAAATCGTTAATTTTAATCAGACTGATTGTGAAACTTTTTTTCAGGCCTGGAGGAGGTTCACAGACATAGTATCGAGCTATCCGCAGCATGGGTACACAAATGAAGAGCTTATGGGGTCCTTCCTAGATGGACTATGACCACAGCTGCAGAATTATTGGGAGGCATGACGCCGACAGTGGCGTGGGAATACATGGAGTCTCTGCAAGAAAACGAAGAAACCATGGAAGAGACTTCAGAGTGCGATTCAACAGAGCCTTCGTGCCTTGATCAAGAAGAGCAAAGCATAGACGTACCTTTGCAATCCTTGAACGGGGAAGTTTACTTGATTATTCAGACACAGGAGGCCATATCCCATCAATTCCAAGAGAATTTCCTTGCTCGGAGTCGGCAGATTCAGAAACCCATTGAAAATCTTTCTCTGATTGCCGCTAGCTTAGAAGAAGGTAATGCTTTTGAAACTCAATTTAAAGAATCTAATACGAGTTTATCTTCTATTGCAGGAAAATCGAGCAAGCCATGTCACGTTGAGGACACGAATAAAATTATCTACATGGCAGAACGTGTGTGCAAAAGAGAGGACAAGTTAGCAATTTTGGATGAACGAGAGGAGGAGATAGCTGGGGACAAGGGTTTTGAGATTATCGCCATGGAGTCAGAACCATGCCCTCCTCCAGTTTTGTCCCAAAATCATTTATCCCTCTCCCCATTGATCGAGCATCGTACCGAGAGTAGTGCAAATCTTTTAGGGAGTAGTCATCTATATACTTTAATTGATTTCACTTATTTTGATGACTACATTTGGAACACTTTTATTGAAAAGAATTTTAAACTAACTTGGACTGACATAACTCATCTCTTGCAGGAAACTGGTAAACAGCTTATAGAGATGCTTGGAGTTGTGTTGCTGGAGTCCAATTTAGTCATTGGAGGAAAAATAATCACCGAGGAGTGCAAGGAGAAAATTGAACAACTTCCTCCACCATCAAAGATTCATGATCCGCCATTTGATCACGGTGTGTTCTTTCCAGTAGTGTAGTTTTTAAATGCTTTCTAGGTTGCTTGCTTGAATAAACTCGTACCCCTTTCGACATTGAGGACAATGTCCATCTTTAGTTGGGGGGTGTGTATGAGACCTTTAGGATTTTTTTGTGAGAAGAATAAATCACCAAATCTCATCATTTTAAAACTCCTTCACATGCCTCAAATACGGATGATTATGCATCAATTGAGTTCTGAAATTTTTTTATGGCTTGAGTTGATTATTTTTCCTTCATGGAATTACCGTTAATATACTATTCATGAAAACTTTCAATTTCGACGATTAATATCTCGAAATAGTTTGAATTTATTTCATGCATGCTAATGTGATGAAAAAGCTTTAGTATACACGATTTATTATAAAAGTCTTCAAGTTGAAGAGGAATTTGGCCTTTGATACTAATGTTTTATATTCAAAGAATGGGTGTTTGAGTTGCTTACAAAAGAAAAAAAGAAAGAAAGAAAAGAAAAGAAAAATGAATGAAAAATGAATGATGAAAAATGAATGAATAAGTATGTCACTAATAAATAACTTGGTTGGCTCGAGTAGTATAGTCCGAGGGGTCCTTTTTGGCCTAATGCCCTATTATCGTCTGATTTGGGAGCAATTGACAGGAAACTCACTCATTTGATGGAGCGATCCAAGTTATACATTTTTCTGCGAATGTTGCCTGATGCGCGTTACGCGGAACTAATAAAAGAAAAGAAATGGTGAATATACTAAGCAACCTCAATGCCCAAGGCTTGAACGATCTTTGTGAGATGCCAATTCCTTGGAAACACGAAAACTAGAGAAAAACGACGTGTTATACTTTCGCTTACGCAAAACGATGCATGCATGTTATTTGTTCAAATTAAATTAGAGAAAATATCGTGTGATTGATCTTAGTTATGGATTGTGTATATTGATGGTCAAGATCATGTTGGATTGTGTATTATTGAGCCATGCCATAAGCGATTGATAGAATTTATTGTTTTAATTAATCATCCGTATTAATCGCTCTTTTTGCTAGAGACTAGCAAATCGCTAGTTGGGGGGTGTGATTCGGGTTCAATATTACATATTTAACCCCCATTTTGCCCTATTTTGTGCTCATGTGATGCTATATTATTCTCTAATACATTCGTATTTTCTACACCATCATTTATCAGAGAAAACACCGTATTTGAGCACAAAACAGCAATTAACGAAGTATTTCTGCACTTTTTATATTTTTCTTGAGCACAAAACAGCAATTAACGAAGTATTTCTGCACTTTTTATATTTTTCATTGGTTTTTCTCGATCTCACGATTCCAACGACTATTTATTTGTATTTTTCTGAGATCTGTGCTAATTACTGTATATTTTTGAATGCAGAATACAATTTAAATGGGGAAATACGCTCGAAAATACGGAAATACGGTCAGCAACCAATCAGCAGCGGCCACGTGGCGCGATCTCCGACTTTCCTGCTTCATCCTATGGCTTTCAAGCGTCGGCACGTGCAAATTTAGTCGCCGTTGGATTAACATCCAACGGCTCGTAAAAGCCCACATTTGATTCGAATACGCGGCTACGTGGAGGCTCTCTGACTGACGGATGAAGATCTAATGGCCGACAGCGCTCCTCTATGAGACGACGACGCGGCACAGCGTGGGCCGCTCGATGATGATCCTGCGGCTAAGAGCGACCCCGCTCGAACGAAGCGGCAGCGGATAAATGGGGACACACGGCAAAAATCCAACGGATCGCCGCTCGAACGAACGGCCGATATCGTCCCCGAAACGAATTCGGATGCAGCGGGCGAAGCGGCAAAGATCCAACCGTTGGATTACAATCCAACGGTCCAAAATCAAACCCCGAGGCGAAATGAATTCGGATGCAGCGGCTGCGGAGCGGGTTACACGAATCTTTAAGCGTAACGTGGTGACGTATTGGGGGATCCCGCATTGATCCAACGGCCTCAATTTGCGCCGCTTGTAGGTATGTGTTTAAGCGAAATCAGATGCGAATTCTAAACCCATTAAGGCCCCCAAACCTGCAATGCCTCTATTTAAGGTATTCCTAGGGTTTTTTGGGCGTAGTCAAGCAGATTCTGGCGTATTTTGAGCGTATTGGAGGCTCTAGGAGCCGTATTTCGCCACCACAAAATTCTGTAAAATTCCAGAGGCTATTTTCTTATTTCCAGAGAGTTTTGGTGTCTTTCCAAGGATATTTGGTGATAAATTTCTTAACTTAAACCCCGTATTTGGTGCTTTTCTATTGTATTTTGCTATTGGATTGATGTATTTTGTTATGAAACTTGTTTATTCTTGTACCATGAGTAGCTAATTCTTATTGTGCATGGTATGGCGTAGTTAGGGGATATGATGCGTGTTTATTTGGTTGTATTCCTTGTGCTAAATCGTTAAACATCGTTAAAGTTGTAATATTTGTTATTAAATCGTCTTTTTCATCTTCTAAAAGAAGTGATTGAGTTGATGATTGCCCCAAAAGGGTGAGTTTTGATCTCCCCAAAAGGGAGTTTCATATCGTAGGTTTTGATCTCTCCAAAAGAGAGTTTCATATCGTATTATAACTTTAGCGACGATCTTATTGAATATTGTGCTTGAACCCCCAAAAGGGTATCTTCCGATGAGTTGCTCCCAAAAGGAGAATTCATTGAGTTATATTGGGTATTTTTCGGTGAATTGCTCCCAAAAGGAGAATTCATTGCGTTATACTTGTCAACCAAATTAATACGAATCATTGATCCTAACGAACCCATACCATGTGCATACTTTTTATAGATATTTTCTTACACGATTTTCCTTGTTCATATTGTTCACGTGTTCACATCACTATCACAGTCATCATTGTTGAAGTGGTTACTTTCTTTTCGTAGGATTTCTATTTTATTTGAGCTGTGGTTGCAACAGATTTTCTCCTGAGGATTCGACATTTGGACTCCCAGATTATATTACTTGTACGGACTCTTGCGCTTGAGAGAGCACCTTTTTGGTCCCACCAAACAGCTTACTGTTATTTCGAACAAGATGTTTGTGCTATTCATATAGAGATAAATAGCCTCGATGGCATCATATCTCTACATCTCCCACTTGCACTCATACCCATTTATCTCGGTATCTAATATCGTTTTTACACATAAGTCTTTCTAGACTTCATGTGGTAGAGCCTTTGTGAGTGGATCTGCTAAATCGTCTACTCTATAGACCTAAGGGGTTTCTATGTTCATGTTAGACCTACCATTTGAATCTCATTCAAATAATTCATTTGGTCTTTTGGAATCTATAATATTTTATTTCCTTGGATCTTATCCAGTTCATCGTACCTTACGATAATAATTTTAAATTTGTTACTGGTCGTTTCAAATGGCTCATATCTATTCTGATAAAGTATTAAACTTTTTGATTACTTTGTCAAAATATATGTTCCATCCTTTTGATACCTCGCATGTAATTTATACGCTCCCACTGACCTTAAAAACTTTCTGGCTAATTCATATAAGTTGGTTCGTCTAAATCATATTTAGAAAAACGAACTTATAAGTGAATGCTTCAATTTTCATGGTCAACATGAGCTTTTACATCGAGTTTGGTCCGAGTAGATCTGTAAACATCTACTGGTGAATACGGTTTCATAATAATCCGTTTTATAGGATTTAGGATGAAAACCATTCTCACCAGCATGATTGTACTTCACTATTTTCTTTCTGTACCATTCTTTCAACTTAAAGATTTACTTGCAGAAAGCAAGGAAACAATTTCCTTGGGCACGTAAACTAAATTCCAAAATTTATTTACCCACACGGACCTATACTGATTGCATCAAGTTATAAATCGGAGTTACTTCTTCGAATTTCATCACGAAAGTTGACTAATTCATCATCAGTAATGATGTCTAACTCGACTCTTCGTCTCACGAGATTCGAGTAATTATTCAACTTCCTAATGATCTATTTAATGAATATCTTATTGATAATGTCCTCATAGAACATTATCAAAACCTAGGCATTATTATGTGGGACTTAACCCAGAGGGAGGACTTAACTCAAAGTCACTTGCTATGGATCGTACCAAGTCTAACTAAGTGTGATTCATACCCTTTAACACACCGATGTGTTAATAGACTTGACCTGAGAGAAAATCAAATTTTCTTTTAATTACGCAAAATTTTATGTAGCTAAGTATTTGACCATTCGATCTAATCGAATCAGTTTAAATACTTTTGTCATTTCGTTCTTTATTTTATCAGACTTGTGATTCATCAAGAACACGTGTCTTAACAAAATATAAGAACAACTTATTTTGGTTAATCTAGACTCGGGTACATCAGTATGTACGAGCCTGAGTTCGACAACTCATTCTCCCACTGTCTTACAGATGGGTTTCGGCCATTATATCTAAGATGATAAGATTCATAAGTATCTGTAGACTTCATAATACGAGAGGTCAGACCTCTCTTTATGTGACTTGTGAAGTTTAGTCTCTCGATACAGCCTAGTCTATTTTGCCATATAAGTTTGCTACTATCTTGTGTATTTATATATTAACATTTAATATAGTATAGTTATTACAAATTACTAACGCAAAACATTTCTTCAAAGCAAGGTGACGACATTCGTCAAAATGTGTTAGACGTCTTTTGTATAATAATTATTTTGAAATCGTGACATCAGAACATGTCACATTTTCATTTCCTCCTACTTATGCCTTTACTAATGACAAATATAACTAACTTTCTCAATTGACTTTCCGGAGTGCCTTCTTCCTTTTCTAAATCATATTTAGATATTAAATAGCCCAACATAAATGAATTGCTATGCAAGCATCTCATGTATCCAAACTCTTGAGCTTTGCAACCTTGAGTGTAGCTCAACACATTACTTGTCTCAAGATCCGGTTGGGATGCATAGTCTTGCACCGCTCATGCACTCGTATTCGACTCAAATAGTTTGATCGAATTGTCGAACTTTACGGATCAAAATTGTTTTTTCATACAACCTTGAGTGTAGCTCGACAAGTTGTAGGGAGAAACATACTTCGCATATCCTATATGTTCAAGCTGCCCCCTTATAGAGGCGAGTGACATGTAGCGTGAATTTATTTGTTGGACCCAGAACTTAATGAAATCATATTTCTTAAGTCTGTTCTTTAGAAGGTCATTTTAATGTCAATGATAATATAGTTTAATTTTATCAATAAGAATTTAACTTGATATTCAATTAATCAACCTATTTGACCAGTTAACTTATTCCATTAAATATTACATTTTGCTTCCTTCGGTAAACATAGTCTTGCCCCAGTTTAGCATATGTTCAAAATTAAATATGGGTAGATTGGCTTTTATCTATCTATATCCTCCCCCTATTTTTACGATCATTTTTAAACCTTAACAATGAACGATTTAATCAAATTAAATAAATGGGTAAGAGGTTCAATCACCCTGAGCCTAACAACCTTGAGTGTAGCTCAACAAGTTGCTTGACTCTGTAATCGAAAGATGACTCTTCATCGATCATATCAAAATATGACCCTCTTATCGGTTTTTCCCCTAGCCATTTGTGATCATAAGTGTGCTCATCCAAATCACAATGTCTAGTCTAGTCGGACCTTGTTTTCGTGTCTAGCATGACTTGCCCCAGCGCTCGGTGTATGCACGACACGTCGGTTTGGGTCAGGTCTTAGACTACATCTAGCCAGACTACATCCTTTATTTAACTTACTCCGGCTCTCCGTGTATCCACGACACGACGGTTTGGGTCAAGTAAAGATTTCAGCTTATGTATTTAAGGAGTTGGTTTCTACAAGGTTGCCATGTCACAGCTTGAGTGTAGCTCAACAACTGGAACACGGGTCCTATAGTTGCCAACCCCTAAAATAAGGAGGGCTACAGCTAATCTTGAAAAGGTTTATTAACGTATTTGACTTAGATATAGTCCAGGGTGTCATATAGTCATGATTCGCGTCATTACGGTCCAGCAGAACACAGCCATTGAATTGACTAAGCCAGGATCACTATCCCTTAGAGGGTGATCCAATAAACTTAGCCAAGCACATTGACTGGATCTGGTCCATTAAATGAAGCTTGTCATTTTTATATGCATGCCATAGACTAAAAGGCTTTTATTAACAACTAATTAATCCTATCAACTAGTTGAATCCTTACATTCAAAATTTTAGGATTTGTTTAATAACTTTTATTAAATCCTTATCAACTATAAGGTTCACGTGCTATCCTAATCGTTATTAGGATTTTAATAACTTTATTAACAACACTAAAAGCGAAGTCCTTTAATGAGAATTAATCGTAACAATTAGAATTAAAATTTTCATTAAAGGGACTACCCTAATCATGAATTAGATCTTAAAGTGTTGTTAATGTTTTATTAAAACATAGCATGTCATTAAAATTCAATTAATAAATTTTAATGATTTCTTAATGGCTAACCTAAAGGGTTGTCTTGTGTTATCAAATAAGGGACAAGATGACATAGCCATTAACATAAAGTTACACTAATTTTATCGCATAAAAAAGTGCACAACTATTTAACAATTAAATAGAATAACGTTTATCAAATAAACAATCTTAGCATGTATACTTAAATCTAACATTCAAAATTAAAATATGAAATTTAAAAACATTTTATTTTATCTCATAAAATAATAACTTGTTTTAAAAGATCACTAAATTGCATGCTACTTAAAATATTTATCGCATAAAAATTTTAAACTTTTAAAATCAGTTTCAAAAATATCTCATAAATTTAAAACATCTTTTATTTAAAAAATGCCATTCTTAAAAATTTATCATACAAAATTTTTAAACATCTAAAATCATTTTAAATTTATCGCATAAATTTTTAAAGTTTTAAAATTAGTTTTAGAATTATCACATAAATTTTTAAAACGTCATTTAAAAAAAATTTCATGTTTAAAATTTTATCATATAGAATTTTTAAACATCTAAAAAACATTTTAAACTTATCGCATAAATTTAAAGAAGCAATCAATTAATTAATCGCAGTCCTAGATCAGTATACAGACAAGGCTTTGATACCACTGAAGGGTTTTCTAGGACCCTTAAGGCACAAAAACAATATTCCCGTCCTAAGTCGGACGGAATATAGACATAAAATAGCAGCGGAAAAATTATGTTAATCTAATTAACATGCAGCCCTAAGGAACCAGACCCTCCTAGCCAGGATCTCTGCCAACTTGGGGTGGATCTGACCACCACAAGAAGGATCTAACTACTGCGAATAATTAAAAACGAAAGCTTAAACACATACCCGAAAACTCAACCCTGGGGCAGGCGAGATGTTCCGCACCGTCTTCCGAGCCGCTCCCCATCCCACGCCTAGCCGATCCTCGAACCGCTCGGTATCCCGAGGCGAGCAATCCTCGTGTCGTCGAGCCAACCACGCGCCGAAGAAAGTTTCATGCGAGTGAAAGCCTTCGTCAAGATTTCGGATCTGAATCCGAACTCCTTCGCGGCTTTGCCAGAGCCCTTAAGAGTAAGGCAGAAATATAGGGAGATAGAGAATATTAATTTAAGACTAGATCCGAGCGTGCTCCAACATTTACGAGAGCCGCTCAGATCTGGAGCTTGGGACGACTTTTGAGGAGGGGAGCAGACACCTATTTATATAGGCAGCTGACTGCTCCCCTTCACTCAAAATCTGATGTGGGACTAAATTTGGAGTTAATCAATTCAATTTAGTTTGCCTTTCACAAAGGCTAAACCTCCGTGAATTTTAACTCCCTCATCGTTGAGCTTCATGATTGATACAACCTATTAATACGAAGGGCGTTCAACGATGAATGCACAGGAAAAAATGGCTCGTCAATCCAAGTCCGTTTGGCCCTCCAATTCATCGTCCAAAGATCTACCCAAACATTGTATTTCGTAAATACAAGCAGCCGTCAGAGAGAAAAAGAACCTAGGGTTCGCAACCCTAGGTGTGGGGCCCACACAGAGGCCCCACGCGGCAGTTGCATGTGCAGAACCCTAGGGGCGCGTGCCAGGCACGCGCACCTACAGGGCACCTGGCGCCCTGCGGTGCGTGCCAAGCACACGCCAGGCAGGGCGCAGAGAGCGCCTTGCGGGCGCTTGTGACAGGCGCCCCAAAAAGGGGCGCCTGTTTCTCCTGAAATGCAACGCCCGGCCCAATGGGCCGGTCTTAAAGTGGGCATCCCCTCTCTTTAATTTATTAATGAGCCTAAAGGGCTGATATTAATCAAGGTTTGGGGTAGATTTGGTCATATCTAAAGTGTTTGGCGTCAGATTTGGATGCCGTTCGAACCTGGGTTCAAACCGGGACATTCCCGTCTTACCCTCCCTGCGTTTATTTAATTAAATATGGTCTTAAATAATTTAAGACACATTTAACCTCTTCTGCATCATATGCAAATTAGTCACTATCTAGGCTTAAATTTTCATTTGCATCAAATACAAATGATCTGAGGGCATATCCCCCAACATTACTTTCCTAGTACCTACTGTTAGGTTGTTCGGTGCGTAGCACCGTATTTATGTTTTAGTTCCGGCCATGCTTGGGGCCTTTCATTTCAGACTCTTGTACCTTATTTTATAACTATATCTGTGGATGTCTGGAATAATGAAATGGATGTTTTGGATGTTGGTTATTTTATTGCATGCGTTCATATTTATTATTGTTGTTGTTTCATTTCATTGCAAGAATCTACGAATGGATGAACACACAGATGCTTATCAGACTGTAGCTTCACAGCTTCAAGTCTGAGCAGATCTCTTCACGTCTCGCCTTCCATACTTGGTAAGCAGGGCGTGCAATTGATTAGGGAAAGTTAATGCTAATTATAAATTGGGAAAGTTTTGAAAATGAAAACATTATTTGGGGAGAAATCATGGGGTTTAATATAAAAAAAATACCAATTTAGTTATGGGCTTTAATAGAATTTAACTAGGGAAGTTTTTCAAAAATATTTGAATTTAAAAAATGTTTGAATTAGAAAATTTAAAATATTTATTTGATGAGATATATCATAATAGGTTTAAAAATAATTTTGGTTAATATGTATTAGTGTTCACAGCTTAATACGGGTACGCGATATAATTACGCCTAACGACAATACGTAATACGAATATGTAATAATTACGGATATGGAAAAGGCGTATAACAAGAGAGAATATGAATAAAACGTATTTTTAAAATACTGGCCGTTACATCATACCCACCTTAAAAATAATTCCGTCCTCGAAATTTTTATCAACCAAGTTACGGTGAATAAGTGAGGATGGTGCTTGCGCACTTCCTCTTCCAACATACACGCACCACACTCTCTTCTAGGGAAGTTTTTCAAAAATATTTGAATTAAAAAAATGTTTGAATTATAAAATTTAAAATATTTATTTGATGAGATATATCATAATGGGTTTAAAAATAATTTTGGTTAATATGTATTAGTGTTCACAGCTTAATACGGGTACGCGATATAATTACGCCTAACGACAATACGTAATACGAATACGTAATAATTACGGATATGGAAAAGGCGTTAACAAGAGAGAATATGAATAAAACATATTTTTAAAATACTGGCCGTTACATCATACCCACCTTAAAAATAATTCTGTCCTCGAAATTTTTATCAACCAAGTTACGGTGAATAAGTGAGGATGGTGCTTGCGCACTTCCTCTTCCAACATACACGCACCACACTCTCTACTACGCTCACACACTACCCATAAATAACAATCATGTTATTAATATAAATGCTCAATTAATACTATTAACACCAATAATAATTGCAGTAGTAATACTACTACTAACACTAGATAATAATCATACTTATAATAATATTCACACTCGCACATACATATCTAATTATATATCAGTAATAATACTAATACACCACAACTAAAGCATAACACCATTTACATAATACAATCATACGTTATTATTAAAACCAACATTATAATTAAGACAAATAGTAGCACTTTACGATACACATATACATTACTAATTAATTACATTAATGCCACACATCAAGCATACATTTATCTATACATATACACTATATCATAATACGCAAACACCCACATTATTATTAATACATCATGCACCACCATATGTATACAAACATAATCCTCAATCATATAGTATTACATGTCGTATAAATACTCTACTCAGTACTAATACATAAGTATATTCATATTCAGTCAATTAACACCGCAATAATACAATCACCTTACATAATACTTTACACATCGCATAATAAATATCACTACACATATAGACGCACACAATACACTACGCACTACACGACAATAGACATGCTATACTATATACATAGTGCAAGGGTTATCATGATCTACCCACCTTAAGATCAAGTACATCCTCAGACTTCCTCGAATAGGGTCAACTTAGGGATGGTCAGACTTATACCTTAGAGTCACTCTATCCCAGGTATACATTCATTATAAAAACAATATGTACTCATATTCATACACTTACACATATATCATATAGTCACATACTTATAATACAGGCATTCACTTTACATACATGTCCATACTCACATTATTAATAATTACGCAAAAATTCAGACGCACATACTATAAGTTCACGCGATGATATACAACCTAGTAATCTACATAGGGCTAGTATGCTACTACATATATACATCCATACATAGTTATAAACATACAATCATGTATACCTCCTGGTACACACACGCACATACATCATCCCGCATGGGATAATACAATATTATAATCCTACTATTATACGTAAAACACACATATTCATACAATAGATATAGATACATATATCTAAGCACATACCTATTCACGCATAAGCACACGCCCATACGCACTAATATATAGATCACACAATAGATATGTACTCTCAAATATATGTATACATATTATCACTGCACCTAACACGTACATCATTTTACTAGCATACAATTACAAGCATTGACAAGTATATCTACGGTACATACCGCTAGTAGGTAATCAAACACCAATTCTAGTATCCACGGATATCCCTACAGTGATATAGCTATCACACATACAAATAAGCATGACGCTTACTACCGTATATAACTATATATCTATCACGTATATCATCACATATACTTAAATCACACAATATGCAACCATACTAATATGTCAAGAGGGTGCCCATTCAAAACTGAGTGGGGCACCGAGACTCACACACACGGGTCCACACACACTACCTATATACATGCACCACAACGACATCACAATTAATACTAATGGACTCACTATACTTATACTAAACTTGACATAAGCAATGACAAGTACTAATGTGATAAGTAAGCAACGGTGTAGGATTCAGAGTTGAATGATGCAACAAATCAAGATTGTGATCGATGAACGATTCCAGATGAGGCATGTATAAGGAGTTAGCTTAGTTAGGTGACACAAAAATGGTTACGAATAATTAAGTAGGAGAATAAAAGATATGTGTAAATGTAATAATATCCTTATAAAATGTATAAGAATAGCGAGTATATGGTATAAGTTAAAACATGGAATAAGTATTAGGCAAATAATATAATGAGTATAGTGATGAAATGATTGTTTTGTAAATGAAAATATATTTGTACAAAAATTTTGAAGTATGAATACGATGAATATAAAACTAACACACTTAAAAAATTGGGGTTCTATTTAACATAGAAAATTATTTAAAAGTATGTACGATAAGTTGTTTGAAATAAGTTTAGTAGTATAGTAAGAAAAGGAATGATATATTGAATTAATGAAATAGAAATAAGGTTTAAAAATGAAGTTCCTCATATGAAGAAGGTATAAAGTAAACATACAAGATTATGTGAAATAGAAATACAGATGATATAGATTAGAAAATCGTTACGAGATAGTAACTAAAGATTATGTCAAAAGAGAGCTTCAAAATCAAGATGAGTTTAAGTCAGTTGAAGGGTAGAAAATCTAAGTATGTACTAAAGATTTTCAAAGAAATTAAACTGGGCGAGGAATTCAATAAAATGAACATCGAAAGTCCTTTTTAAAAAATCAAGATTGTAATGTCATCATTGTGGTTCTTAAAGTAAACAGTATGAATCAAATAAGTATCAGGATTTGCAATGGAGAGGATTTAAAAGGTTAATGATGGCTGTCATGAAGGGATCACATGAACCGAGGGCAATGAATAGGACTGAATGATCAAAACGTAAATACGACTAGGAAATAACTTTGTGAATCTGCTACGATGGAATTCTCTGGTCATTAACATGGAAGTGTAATGATTAGGAATAATAATAAAAATCAGGGGCATGATTATTGGGTGGACTAAAGATTAAGAAAACTTAGTACTAAGATTTTCTAATGAACTAGACTGTGATAGAGAATTCAAGGAAAGGGTCCCTTGAAGATCAGGATTGTAATCTCATCCATGTTGTTTCTAAAAGTATTTTGCATGAGCATAGACCTGGAATATCCTCCGGAAGTATGTCTTCGAAGTCTCTAACCATTGTAGGCTTCCCAGATTCGACTTGCATGATGCGACGTTCACTACGTTCTGACGGGCCCGAAATTTTATAGGTCCGAGCAAACGACTACACGAAACCCCAAAATCTAATATTGTAAGAGCTGAGTAAGAGGCTACTAAGGTGATTCCTAAAGTGATAATTCTAAGTCTTAGCAAAGGTTGTAATGCCCTGCTAAGCTACTGTACAAGTACTAGAGGGGGGATGAATAGTACTTTAAAATAATTAAGAGGCTAATTCCTAATTACTTGCAAACTCTACCAAACAATGCGGAAAATGCGGAAATGTAAATGTTAGACAACAAAGAAACAATCGCAAACAACGATATTACTGGGTTCGGATCCACCCAAGTCTCCCCGACTTGTTCCCGGTGATCCTACGTCCCAACCACCCGGATCCCCTCCGGATACTTGAGTTAGAAACCCTAACTCAAGATTTCCACTATGAAATACTTGTGAAAAACCATCACAAGTCAAATCATATACAAAGTAATTTGTGACTCCCACAACCCGGGATCACAACCACACTCTCACAACCGAGAGTGAAACTTACAATATGAAATTGAAATGAAATAAGAAACTTCTTACCGACAAAATACTTATGCCTTGAGTAATGCTTACGAATTAGGGCAAAGATGATTTTGAGGAAGAAGAAGTTGCACCAAACCATAGCTCCAAGATGTAGATCAGCGATGGAGAGCTATGGGGATATTGGTGACCTAGAATCAAGCACTTGGCTTGGAAGGATTCACACTCAATGAATCTCTCTTTGGAAGTAAGAGTGGGGAGAGATTATTGAATGGAATGAAAGAGCTTTGAATGAGCTTGGAATGATTTCTCTTGATCTCTAAACTTGCAATAATATCAGCCTTGACTGCAATGAATGCATCACATCAAGTATTTATAGGATAGAGGAGAGGGAGAAAGAAAAACGTTTCAATTAATGCTCCAACGGCTCTTTTCTGAACCCAACTAGTCGGCCAAAGAACAACTACCGACCGACTAGTTCATCAACTAGTCGGTCGGTCAATCAACGTATACCGACTAATGAGTGAACAGAGAAAAGGTCAAAGCACAGACTAAAGGAACTAGTCGGTCCAAGAAGAGTAGCTGACCGACTAGTTTCACAACTAGTCGGTCAGTTACTCAACTGAGACCGACTAACAGATAAAACTGAAGTCTGAGCACAAATTGACTTAGTCGGTCCAAGAACAAATGTTGACCGACTAATTCACCAACTAGTCGGTCGCCAAATGAGCATAGACCGACTAACGATAAACAGTAAGTTAGGTGAAAATTGGCATGTACAGTAAAACTCAACTAGTCGATCCAAGAAGGAAAGTTGACCGACTAGTTCATCAACTAGTCGGTCGATCAATGAACACAGACCGACTAATGATAAACAGTAGCTCAGGCTCAAATGTGCATGTACAAGGAAAGCTCAACTAGTCGGTCACAGAAGCATCACTGACCGACTAGTTCACAAACTAGTCGGTCGATGAGTCAACTAAGACCGACTAACTGTAAACAGTAAAGATCTTAGAATTGACTGACAAAAACTAGTCAGTCCAAGAAGCTTTGCCGACCGACTAGATCACCATCTAGTCGGTCAGTTCTCCTTCTTGAACCAACTAACATGCACAAGAAGTCGCGAATCGAAGCGCGAAGCTTCGAAAAAGATTGTATGGACTTCTACTAAGATCCTAGAGATAAGATATGAGCGTTATGAAGATTTAAACCGTAAGACCTACTCAAGGCTTAACATTCTACGAAAGAATCTTAAAGACTATAAATAAAACTTGACGATACCGTCTTCAATAGCTTCAATCGAATCTTCATGACTTCTAAAATGGTCCATAAGCTTCAACGAAGCTTTAGGCATATGATCACGTGCTTTGAGAAGTCTTGAGACGTCGTAATTGATATTCATATGAATTTGGTGACGATCTCCATAACTGCGCTCACAAAGTGTTAGTTCACGATATATTTATGTTTGTTCATCATCCAAAACCAAATCCGAGGAGTCCAATATCCAACATTCTCCCCCTTTTTGGTGATGACAAACCAACATAAATAATAATCAAAAATGATAATTCAAATGAAATTTACTTACTCCCCCTGCATTGATGACACGTTAATTCCAATTTAAACAATAATAATACGCATCAAGTAGACGAGTAAAGTATATAAATGATAATTGATTATTGAAATATCGAATACCAAATGTTGGTTATTGAAATATCGGATTTGAAAATCCATATATATATATATATATATCTTAACTCCCCCTGAATCTAACATATCAAATTAGAGTCTTGGAATAGTGCTTTAAATTATCATTTAGCACATCGTTATTATTATATCTCTCCCCCTTTGACATTAGCAAAAAGAGCGGGAGGAGATCAACGACAACAACAATGGCTTCAAATAAAAGCACGGGCTTCGTAGAAAACGACGGCGGTTCAAGTGACACCAAAGAAAAATACGAATAAAATCAAGGCGTGTCAATGAAACCATAGTCGAAAATCGTAAAACGAAGTCATCAAAACTCAAATCAATTTTATGGATTGAGTTATGGAATATACTCTCCAATATCAACATGCTTGGTTAATTTAGTGCATGGAAAACAATTCTATGTTTCCATAGAAGACATTTCTATTAAACCAAGTTAATATCGTCGAGCGACGAAATCAAACATCAGAGACATAAAAAATATAATGTGCACAATAGAATGAAATGTCAACGTCGATGTATATATAAAAAGTATGAACCAGAGTACATCAAAAATATACATCACTGACATACAAAACATCGATCCAACGATCGGGGCACAAAATACATCATCATATCAAACAGATATCAGAGTGTCACATAACATACAACATCATCAAAGTACATCAAAATACATCATCAAAATGATCCAAAAATCATGGCCACCCACACTATCCTACCCAAACTCTCTCACACTAGATGTATCATCCAAGGAGCATCGGAGAGTCCTCAAAGAAGCTCAAGAGGAAGCGGCAGGATCTGCAGCAGCAGTAGGCTCTGCAGGAGAAGTGGTGGTCACAGGAACATCTGAAATGTCAACGAGAGCGACGGCAGAAGTGACAATCTCTGGAGCAGCAACAGTAGTGGCCTCGAGAGCACCAGTCAGAGCATCCACCGCAGGAGCGGTGGCAACAGGTGTGCTCTCGGGGGCACCAGCAGACGAAGCAGCAGCAGCATCACCAGAAGTGCCCTCGGGGGCACGAGCAGCAGCACGAGCAAGCTCCTCAATGTCCTCCTCATCCAACTCATCCTCGTCAGAGAAAGACGGAGGGACCTCAATATCAAGGTGTCGATCGATACATCAGAGAATCTCCTCAGAACGAGCCTGACGAGACTCCAAACGATGGATCGAACGAACGACATCGGCAAGAGTGGTAGAGGGAGCAGCTGAGGCAGAGGCAGAGGCAGACGCTGAAGGTACCGTCCTCTGAACGTGACGGAGCGCCGCAAGAGACTTCTTGACGGCCGTCGCGTTCAGGGGAGGACCAAGTGGACACTCATCATCACGAGGAAGTGTGACACGGAAGTGGCGAAAAACAAGGGTCAACAAGCACGGGAAGGGGATGTGAGCCGACTTCGTGGTCTTGCGAATACACTCAAAAGAGTCCATCTTATCGAGTATAATGCGAGCCTAGTTAATCGAGCTCCCCATGAAAATAGCATAGATCAACTTCAGAAAAGGCTGGGACGGTAGAGATGAGGAGCCGTACTTGGGAAGCAAGCACGACTTCAGAATCAAATTCAGGACCCATGCATTAGGCTTGAAGGATTTGGAGGGAACGCCAATCATGGCGGGAGGAATCTGATGGAAAATCTCAGAAAGGATGGTCTGATCTAGGGAAGAAATATCATCTACTGAAATGTCAGAGGGGAGGAGGCCAGACGATGAGATATCCAAAATCTCTCCTAAGATTTCTGTCGTGAGGACTATAGGAGTCCCCAAAACAGTCGTCTCAATTGAGTGGGTCTTGTCGTACTGACCCCGGATCCTATTGGCATAGAATAGTTTTACTAAACGAGGGTAGGGGTGAGGATTCGCCTTAGGATCATATCGAAGGTAATCGATAAGACCCGAAGACGATAGAAGATCAGCTAGCCCTATAAAGTCACTAATCTGGACGAAATGCTCCAGAAGCAGCGGGCAATGTTCGATACGGTTGTAAGCCGCGAGACACATAGGGTCGTCGAGACACAACGAGATATCGACACCGCCTACCGGCATCGGAGCCTTTCCCTTAGGCTTACGGGTAGACGTACGAGGTCGGGAGCTAGACTCGGGATGGGTAGGAGGAGTGGGTTCCCTATGAGTCTCAGGCTCGGGTCTATACTTGGAATTAGAATCGGTAGGAGTATGGAAAGAGGAGGGAGATGCAAGTTGCTTGGGCTTGGGCTTAGGCTTGGGTTGGGCTTTAGGCTTGGAGGTCGTCGTCCTCTTCTTCTTGAGAGGAGGCGAAGACGACGAAGGTTGGGTAGTCTTAGATCGGTGTTTCGGAGGGGTTCGCGAAGGTTGAACGGGATCCGTAGGGGTAGGTTCTACGGTCATCGGTGAGGGGCTAGAGGGAGTGATCGGAATTCGTGTTCTTGCCATAATCGAGGCAAGACACGACGCACAAGAGATCAAATCTAAGAAACCCTAGCCGAAATCAAATGAAACCCTAGAAGCCGAAATAAAAACCCTAAGAGCTAGAATCTAACCCTAGGAGCAAAACCCTAACCCTAGGTGTCTAGGAGAGGGTGGAGAACAAACCCTAGGGGAGATTGGCCGGAGAGATGGCCGGAGATAGGCCGGAAACGACGACGGAGGGAGTGGAAGTCGAAGGGGTCGGGAGTTCTTGGCTGGAGATGGAACGATTCGATCGATTAGAAAAGAAAATAGTCAATTAGATGCGATTTAAGTCGGTCGGGAGCTCAAAAGACGCTACTGTCCCCGTCACAACTAATCGGTCACAGTTCAAGCACTGACCGACTAGATCACGATCTAGTCGGTCGGTCAATGAGCTTGAACCGACTAGTTGCAAACAGTAACTAAAGGCAAATTTCCTGACAAGATTTAGTCGGTCTAAGTTCATTCACTGACCGACTAGAACTGAATCTAGTCGGTCGGCCAATGAACTTGGACCGACTAAGAGAGTTCAAAAATTGAAAAGGTTTGAAATTTGATTACTCTCCTAATCACACTTGGATGAAACATCAAAATACTCTCATTAATCATTATACAACCCCATTAAACATCAAAAAACTGAAATTTGACATTTACGCACAAATCGAGCGAAAATTCTGAAAATTCAACAAAAATCCAGAAAATTTCAATACTTCAAGCATGAGCAAATATAACGAATAGAATAGCATGCAAGAATATTGAATAAAAATGAATCCTATATCTCGGATTCGCCCATAATCCCCAATTCTTGACGCAACCGCACAAAGGAGTCCTCCTTTAGGGGTTTCGTGAAAATATCGGCGATTTGCTTCTGGGTTTCAACGTACACTAATATGATGTCCTTTTTAGCAACATGATCATCTAAGAAATGGTGTCGGACATCTATGTGCTTCGAACGGAAATGGTGTACCGGATTCTTGGAAAGACATATTGCACTTTGGTTGTCCACCATGATAGGGCAAGTATCACAGTTTATACCAAAGTCTTTAAGTGTTCGTCTCATCCAAAGAACTTGAGCACACGCGGCACCGGTGGCAATGTATTCCGCCTCGGTGGTTGAAAGTGATACGGAATTTTGCTTCTTGGAAAACCAAGAGACAAGAGAATTTCCTATAAAATGGCAAGTACCACTAGTACTTTTCCTGTCGGATTTGCATCCCGCATAATCGGCATCACTATATGTGATTAACTCATACATACTAGATTTTGGATAAAGTAATCCAAAATCAAGTGTATAACTTAGATAACGGAAAATACGTTTTACCGCTACTAAGTGAGACTCCTTAGGTTGAGACTGATAACGAGCACATACGCATACGGCAAACATAATATCGGGCCTACTTGCGGTAAGATAAAGTAAACTACCTATCATACCTCGATATAGACGAATGTCTACATCCTTACCGCCCGTATCCTTATCAAGATGCGTAGTCGTGCTCATTGGAGTCTTTTTCCCGGAGGCATTCTCCATTCCAAATCGCTTTAGCAACTCCACCGTATACTTCGTTTGGTGGATGAAGATTGCATCGTCCATTTGGCGAATTTGGAGACCTACAAAATATTTGAGCTCACCCATGTGGCTCATCTCAAATTGTTCCTTTATAACATTAGAAAACTCTTCGCAAAGAGCAAAGTTAATAGCACTGAAAATGATATCATCAACATATATTTGAACTAAAATTATATCATTATTCGAATGCTTAACAAAAAGTGTAGAATCGGCTTCTCCCATTTTAAAATTCAAATCCAAAAGAAAATTCTTTAGGCGATCATACCAAGCTCGAGGAGCTTGTCTCAAACCGTAAAGCGCTTTCTTTAGTTTAAAAACATGATTTGGAAATTTTTCATTAATAAAACCCGGAGGTTGAGAAACGTAAACTTCCTCAACAACATCTCCGTTTAAAAATGCACTTTTAACATCCATTTGAAATAATTTAAAATCCTTATGGCATGCAAAAGACAATAATAATCTAATTGATTCTAATCTAGCTACCGGAGTGAAGGATTCTTCGAAATCAATACCTTCCTCTTGACGGTAGCCTTGAGCAACTAACCGAGCTTTGTTCCGGACGACGACTTGGTTTTCGCCGGTTTTGTTCTTGAAGATCCACTTTGTCCCTATGACGGTGTGGTTCTTCGATGGCAATGGAACAAGCTCACAAACTTCATTCCTCTCGAATTGAATGAGTTCCTCCTCCATGGCTAAGATCCAAGCGCTATCTTCGCATGCTTCATTAACATTCTTTGGCTCTATCGAGGAGGCAAAGGCACAATGAGCGAAGTAGTTCACTTGCGATCTCGTCTTGACACTATCATGGATATTGCCAATGACGTGCTCATGAGGATGGTCACGAACGGTATGAAGCCGTTTGGGAATACCTTGATCACTATGAACATTCTCAACAACTTCATTAGACGGGTTAGTCTCAATAGAATCAATAGAATCATTAGAGTTAGAATTACCAATTGAATCACATAAGACATCCATAGAGTCATCATCATTAGTAATTCTAGTTGGAACAAATCCTTCATTAAATGACACATGAAGCGATTCCTCGATCGTTGAGGTTCGTTTGTTGAATATCCGGTAGGCTTTGCTACGCGAAGAATATCCAACAAAAATCCCCTCATCGGATCTTGGATCGAATTTGTCCAAACTACCATACGTGTTCTTAATAAAACATTTCGAACCAAAAACACGAAAATGTTTAACTTGAGGCAACCTACCAAACAACAATTCATAACAAGTTTGTTTAGTGTCGGGCCTCAAAAGTATTCTATTAAACACATAGCAAGCGGTATGTACCGCTTCCGCCCAAAATTGATGGCCAAGTTGGATATCATCAAGCATAGTGCGAGCACATTCCACTAGCGTCCTATTCTTTCTCTCAACAACACCATTTTGAGGAGGTGCGCGAGGGAATGAAAAGGTGTGTGTAATACCAACTTCATCACAAAATGTCTCAAACGACTCATTCTCAAATTCACCTCCATGATCACTACGAATAGTGACAATGGTGGTTCCTAAGAGATTTTGTACTTTCTTAACAAAAATTGTGAAGTTTTCAAAAGCTTCATTTTTATTACACAATGAAAATACCCAAGTAAACCTAGAAAAGTCATCAACGATGACAAGTCCATATCTAGCATTACCTAATGAAGCAACTCTAGTTGGCCCAAATAAATCTAGATGTAATAGCTCTAGAGGCCGCTGAGAAGAAATGCTTTTCTTAGGTTTAAATGAAGATTTTGGAAGCTTGCCGCGTTGACACGAGTCACAAAAGCTTTTCTTTTGAAAGACAAGCTTAGGGAAGCCTCTAATAGAATTTAACTTGGAAAGCTTAAAAAGTGTTCCAAAGTTCACATGACCAAAACGTCGATGCCATAAGTGTGGTTCACTTGTGTTGGCAATAAGACATTGTTCATGTGATCTTGGAAGATCTAGGATATATATATCCTTATGGCGTGTGCCGGAAAACAATAATTCATTATTATCTTTTCTTAAAATATGGCACATTCCTTTCGCAAAGCTAACTTTGTAACCTTTGTCACAAAGTTGGCTTATTGAAATGAGATTGTGGTTTAATCCTTTAACAAGGTAAGCATCACATATAAGGGGTTTAGAAGGATTACCCACTTTACCAACACCTATGATGGTTCCGCTCTCGTTGCCTCCAAATACGACGCGGTTTCCATTTGCAATGGGAACCACTCCGGAGAGCAATTGAGCGTCACCCGTCATGTGTTTTGAACACCCGCTATCGAGTATCCAATTCTGACGTGCGTTTATATTTCATATATTCACGCACGTTTTCTTTTGTGCTTCTCCGTATTTTCCGCCGTCTTTTATTCGTTTTCTCGTATTTTCTCGTTTTCTTTCACTTTTCTTTGTTTCTCCATGTTTGCAGGAGATTGACCACGTAGGGGACGTTTAACGATGATATCCCAAGTCCCTGGAGCAACAGGAGAAGTCACGCGTGATCCAGGGGGTCAAACGTCGAAGAATTCATCTTTCAGCCCCTCACCCGGTCGGTTGGTCATCTCCAACCGATCGGGTGATGCACGCGTGCACCACCCGGTCTCTGCCGCAGCTCACAAAGAAGTCACCCGACCGGTTCGTAGACCGGTTCAGCGGGGGCTGTTCTCTGTTTTCTCGAGCAAAATGCCAACCGATCGGGTGACTCTCACCCGATCGGTTCATCTGTAGCCGAAGATGAAGAGCTGAAGACACGGGCGCCAAACCGATCGCTTCACCCGACGGCTCCAAGATCCAACCGGTCGCTCAAGAACTCACCCGACCGGTTCATGTGATCGGGTGAAAGCTCGACGTTTTCTGTTATTATTTTCTAACGGATCAACCGATCGGTTGACTTGTCAACCGATCGGGTGACGTTTTTTCTGCGGGTTTGGACCCGAACCACTAGGGTTTCGAAGTGGGGTTATAAATACTCGAAGTTGGCCGACTGAAAGGGGATCTCCTGGAGTTTTTAGGGCTTGCTGCCCCCCTTCTCTTGGGAGTTCTAGGTTAGTTTTAGATTAGGTCTTTTGTTCAGTAAGTCTTGTATTGGATTGACGATTCACTCAAGATAAGTATTTTCCTCTCTTTTTCTCCATTGTTTGTATTGTGTTTATTTTGCTTGATGGTGAAAGTTTATGTGTCTTTTGTGTTATTTGTTTTTATGTTATTCACTATTGAGTAGTTTTGATGAACCCTAATACGGGTTAGGGTAGGATTGATGCTTGGAAATTTACATTAGACTTGGTTGCATGGCACGTGTTCGATGAAATGCGTCAATGGGGATTTCTAGCAATCTGGGTCCAATTCGTACGACAACAAACTAGATGTGTTGGGGATTGGGGTCCGGTGCTTGTCCTGTCAAGATCCGCTTCGATGTATTGCTAGAAATCACATTCGACCTTTTTGGCCATTAGGGTTACGCGGGGGTGTTTCATTGTCATTGGCGGGAGAAAGACCGCCTCTGACCGTCGGGCCAAGGAGGAATAAACTTGGCGGTTGACCCCCTAGCCACAGCTCACACCCCTAGCATTGACATCGAGTCCTAGCGCGCGGGAGCGGCTTGGACGAAGTGTTGGGAGTTATCATTGTGGCCTTAATGCTCCCGGTTGCGGAAGGTGTTAATGGACATGGGAATGCCCACCGTTCGGAACCTGGTAGGCCTAGCGTGCTTGGTACCGACCGGAATATCGGGCCATGGACGCTAGGTACCACCTTTTGGGGGCAATGTCTCACCCTGGATCAAGTCAAATGCCAAGTGTCATGAGTGCTCTAGCCCGTGTTAGCGGGGATTCACGTCGTGTCTTTTTATTTATTTATTTTATTTCTACACTTCCACCCACATCATCCGCATAGCTAGCAAACGACCTAGGCGAGGCTAGTAGCCACTCAAGCCATCCACCTCCCTGAGTTCGATAAACCCGCAGCCTACACTAACCATGCACTTGCGGTAAAACGACACCGCGCCCATACCGTAAACGGGGCGCCGGTCAAGTTTTTGGCGCCGTTGCCGGGGAGGCGTTCGGTTTGATATTAGCTTAGCTTGGGTTCGTTAGACTACGCATAAAAAAAAACAAAAATTTCTTTTTCTTTTTTTTAAAAAAAATATATTCAATAACCGAGAAATTTTTCCCCCACCATTATATTATCTTTTTGTTATTCTCTTGTACTATTGACGCTCCTCTCTTCTTATTTTTGTTGTCCAGGTATCTTTGATATTACCATGTGGAGATCAAATTTCGATGCTCAGATGGGAGGATACGATCCTTATCCAGTTGTGGTTTGTGAGACTTGTGGGATGGCGGGGCACGTGTATTATGATTGCCCATTTACGCTTGAGAGCCTCCCCCCACTCCAAGGCCAAACATTTTCCCACAACCTTAGCCCAAACACCTCCCATCCATTTCCTCAACCTTATACCCCTTCACAAACACAAGAAGAATCAAGCCTCGTGTCTCTCCTTGAAAGTGCCATGTCAAACCAAGGCCAAATATTACAAAACTTAATGGTACCAATCACCGAGCCGACGCCGAGGAGAGGGGATGAAGGAGAGGATATACCCACTTTCATGGTTGAGACCACCATGCCATCGGCCACCATAGACACATCTCAAGCCGATACCCCATTTTTCCATCACTACCACTTGGATGACGAAGCATTTTTTGATGATGATAGTGAGGATGGGGAGATTTATCTAGGATCCGTGGGAGAGATTTCTTGTCTTGATTTGGATACCCCACATGAGTCCTATGAGAGCACTGAGGAGTTTACAGAGATTATGCATACAGGCGAGGAGGATGTGCGTGAGGACGAGGACACCACGACCACATACGAGGGGTCCGCTCCACATCCACCTCCACAGCCATCTCTGTCACATCTTCCTCCTTGGTCGGTGGTCAACCATGAGGATGTCATTCAGGACATCGGGCAGATAGAGGAGCATGAGCATATCGTCGAGGAGGATGTGCATGAGGGCCTGGATGTTGGATATGGAAGACGTTTGTACACCCTTGTGGGGGATGTACGAGGGAATACGGACCTCGAACGTCGCGTACACGAAGTCGTGTGCAAAGGGAATCTGTTCCCTTGCGGAGAGGATCTCTGGATGAGTGGGAAAGTCGCATTATATATGCATAAGTGCATGCGACATATGGCTAATAAAGGGGGAATATCTTAAGCTTTTGTTGTACCATGCATATGGTACAACTTAAGCTTATAATGTGCCATGTATCATGGTACACCTTAATTAAGTTGTTCCAAAGGAACAACTTACCCTAAAATAAGTACCTTGGGGGCTATAAATAAGACCCAAGGGTAAGCCATTTCTTACACCTTTTGCATGAAATTCATGCATGCATCTTCATTCTAGCGAAGCTCTGCAGAAATCCTTCCTCTTCCTCTATCCAAGTTCTTAATCTAAAGTAGAGATTTAGATTGTGGATTTAGTAGCCTTACTCCGTTCGTGAGTAGACTCGATCCGTCGTGGCGAATCCGAAGGCGAAGTTCGTAGACTACCGTGCCGCGTATGCAAGCGTAAGTCTCAACTTCATATTATCGATCCTAACTCTGTTTTGGCAGGATCCTACATTGGTATCAGAGCCATATGGGTTCGCCCCGGTCAAACCACCGCCCCGTCGAAACTATGAACGAGTCGTTGTCTTTTTCACGAATGGGTCTCCTACTATTACGGATATAGTAGGAACGCTTCGTGACGGAGAGAACGCAGCGGTTGTTCTTTTCACGTTAGGGTCTCCTATCATTACGGATATGGTAGGAACTCTCCGTGACGGGAAGAACCGACCGTTCACGTAGTATGTTATTTTTCATTTTTGGCACACGGCCATTAGGAAATAACTAATTTCTCGACGAACGGGTGCTTCATCGACGAACGAGTGCTTCATCGAGGAAGATGATGGTAGTTATTTCCATCGGGTAAGAGTAATTTGGTGCATGTGCACCATGGCCAAATGGGCTATGAAGGCTATGCACCCCCCCTTCACTTGCAGAGGGGGTTGGCTACGGCCAATAACCACCGGCGACCACCCCATCAAGGGGGAGGAATGTGTGCGGCAACCCCATTCAAAGGGGGTGGCCGGCCATGTCCAAAGGGGCCATGGCCGGCCAATGCCAAATGGCCTTGGCCATGACCGGCCATGGCCAAGCCATGGCCGACCATGGCCAGGCCGGCAGTGGCCGGCCAAGGCCAGGCCGGCAATGGACGGCCTTGGCCAAGGCCTGTCGGCCTGGCCGGCCAGGCCGGCCCTGGCAGTGGCCAGGGCCGGCGCCCTGGCCTCGGCCAGGGCCTGGCCTGCCCTGGCTGGGGCCAGGGCCGGCTGGCCTGCCCTGGTAGAGGCCAGTGCCAATGCCCTGGCCTCGGCCAGGGCAGAGGCCCTGGACGAGGGGGCCAAGGCCCCTGGCCGGCCAGGGCAGAGCCCCTGGCCGGCCAGGGCAGAGCCCCTGGCCGGCCAGGGCAGAGGTCCTGGCCGGCCCTTGGCCAAGCCCCGGCCAGGGCAGAGGCCCTGGCCGGGAAGAAGTTGTAGACCAAAAATTGGTCGACCAATTTGGTGTTTTTGGTCGACCAATCCGACAAAAGGTCTGGGTCGATTGCAAACTTGCCAAATGACCCATACGGGGTAACAAAAGGCCTTGGTCAAACTCGAATGTGTCGATTAGTCCATACGGGGCTAACCACAGTGCCGACTAGTTCATACGGGACTAACGTTTTAATGAAGTTTTTCTTTGGGCTCTACTCCTTGAAGACTAGCCATAGTGCTCTACTTCATGCGAGATTAGCCAAGTCATTGTGCTCTACTCTACGGAGATTAGCCAATGTACTTAAGAAATTGTGCTCTACTCCTTGAAGATTAGCCTTAGTGCTCTACTTCATGTGAGATTAGCCATGTCATTGTGCTCTACTCTACGGAGATTAGCCAATGTACTTATGACATTGTGCTCTACTCTACGGAGATTAGCCAATGTATTTTAAATTTTTGAAAAATACGTTTTTCAAAAAACGCTTTTCCGCTGCAAAGTACTATAAGAGTACTAACATTTGATAAAGTGAGGGAGAAATATTGAAAGTTACTCTAGATGGTGATTGGAAACATAGTGACCTTTCCGACTCTAGAGTAACATCTTCAATATTTTTCGAAAGTAACTTATCAAATTATGAATGTCATTCCAAGTGGGAGTTGATTTTAGAACTATCCATATGGGATATTCTATTATCATTTCAAGTGGGAATTATATCTGAAAAATACGTTTTCAAACTCGTTTTCCGCTGCTAGTACTATAAGAGTACTATTGTTTGATAAGTGATGGGGGAATATTGAAGGTTGTTCTAGATGGTGATTGGAATCATAGAGACCTTTTCGATTCTAGAACAACATCTTCAATATTTTTCGAAAGTAACTTATCAAATATAATATAATTCCAAGTGGGATTTGAATTTTTAGAACTATCCAAATGGGATACTCTATTATCATTTCAAGTGGGAGTTATATTTTAAGAATTTTTATGCAATGTTTTGATCGAACCTTCGGTTTTGTGTCTTTTGCAGCATTTTAAAAGTAAAATGTCTTCCGCTTCAAAGAATATCGTCGCTGAGTTAAACAAAGGTGAAAAACTCAACGGCGATAATTACAAACTTTGGTCCATTAAGATACAATACGTTTTAGAGGAGCAAGAAGTGCTCGAAACTCTAAAGAACGTAATGATTGAACCCGAGTTGGGCACTACGGCCCAACACAGACGAGACAAGGAAGCTTTTGATGCTTGGTCTCGGAAGAATAAGATAGCGCGCATTACGTTATTAAGCAGTATGGCTGATGACATAATGCGCATCTTCCGAGAACATGACCTAGCCATGGACATATGGTCCAAGCTAGAGGAGAAGTTCGGTGGCACATCGGTGTCCAAACTTCACGCCTTAACTATAAGGTTCGATACATATAAGAAACGTCCAGATCATTCCATGGGGAAACATCTGCGACATATGGCGAACCTTATCTCGGAGTTAAAGGACGCAGGTCATGTGATCACTGATGAGCAACAAATCCAAGCAGTCATACGTTCCCTACCAAATGGGTGGGATCAAATGAAGATGCATCTCACTCACAATGAGAGCATCAAGACCTTCAGCGATGTTTCCAAGCACCTCGAATTAGAGGAAGAGCGGCTTGCGGCTACCAAGCCAGGTGCAGAAGTGCACATGGTTGCTAGTTCCTCACACGGGGGAAAGAAACGTAAAGATCGTTCGAAGTCTTCTAATGAACGTAATAAGCAACCTGAGTCTACCAAGGAACCCAAACATAAGGGTGGGCACAAGAAATGGCACAAGAAGAAAGACTTGAAAAGGATCAAGTGCTTCAAGTGCAACAAGCTCGGTCACTATGCTCGTTCGTGTACGAGTGGAAGTGACGAGGTAACTTGTAATACTAGTTACATATGTGTTTCTAGTTCACTATTTCTTGTGGAATCTAATCCATTTTGGGATAATTGATTCAGGTGCCACCGACCACATAGCAAAGGACAGACGGTCCTTCGTGGAGTATCACCGGATACCCCAAGGAATGAAGTGGATCAATGTAGGAAACAACACACGTGTTGTAGAGAAAGGCGTTGGGAATTGCAAGCTAGACTTGGACAACGGCCACACTCTCCTACTTTATGATGTTCTCTTCATTCCATATATTCAAAGGAATATTAATATTGTGGTCAATTTAATGGGTCTTGGTTATAGTTGGTTCCTTCATGATTGTAATATGGACCTATTTTGTAATAATTCCTTTATTGGTACTGGGTTTGTATTTCAAAGGATTTATTGTAATAAGTACAATGTATTTCCTCATGTAATGAAAATTTCCTTGTGACAAATTCTTTGACTAATGAGTCTAATATAATTTGTTGGCACGCAAGGCTTGGTCATATTGGACCAATGCGTATAGATAGACTTGCTAAACGTGGCCTTCTATCCAATGTTTCAAAGGTTGAAATGTCGACCTGCGAACATTGCCTTATGAGGAAATCTTGTCGCAAGCCGTTTGGAACCGGCACAAGGGCCGAGGTTCCATTTTATCCATTCGGACATATGTGGTCCGATGAATGTCAAGACAAGACGCGGGAAGTCCTATTTTTCATCACTTTTATTGATGATTTCACCCGATTCGGTCATATCTATTTGATATCCCACAAAAGTGAAAGCACTAAACCTGCTTTAAAAACTATATGAGTTTAGTGGAGAATCAATTAGATCGCAAGATTAAGGTCATGCAAACCGATAGGGGCGGTGAATATCAATCAACAAGTTTAAAGGAACTTTATGATGAAAAATGCATAGTACATCAGGTAACTATGCCTTATACTCCTCAACAAATTGGTGTTGCAGAAAGGAGGTATAGGACTTTAACGAAAAATGGTCCATTCAATGATGGCGCAAGCTAACTTGCCAATCACCTTTTAGGGTGATGTATTATTGACGGCCGCTTTCATTTTTGAACCGCGTACCCTCGAAATCAGTTAGCTCCACTCCTTGTGAGTTGTGGAACCAAAGGTCTCCTCACTTAAACATTTTGAAACCTTGGGGTTGTGCATCCTACGCACATATTTCCTCCCATAAGTATGGCAAACTTGGGCCAAGGGGAAGAAAATGTATCTTTATACGATACTCAGAAAAACTCCAAAGGTTATGTTTTATGTTAGTCAGGAAGACAATGGTGGGCTAATTGAGTTTTGAGTCGAGGGATGTCACTTTCTTGGAAAACGAGTTTCCAAGACAGGGCGAGATAAGTCAGGACTTATCTCTGTTTGAGATTTATGATCAAAAAGGATTACCTCATTCGAGTGGGAGAATTCTTGGTGAAGATGAAAATACGTTTCAACCTTCACCAATGGATTATACGAATGACGATTATCCTATTCCAAACGGGAATAATGATCCAAGTGGGAGCAATTCTAACGACATTTCAAGTGGGAGTGATATTAGAATTGATCTAACTTCGAGTCAACAAGGACTTGAAGAATCTCAAATACGACGTAGTAATCATACAAGGTTGGTTGAAATTTCCGCAAACCTTTATGATTTTACTACTAGAAAATGACGAGCCTACTACTTTCAAACAGGCCGTCATTTTGCCCTGCAAAAGACAAATGGATGGAAGCGATGGAGGAGGAATTGAAATCCATGAAAGTTAACCAAGTCTGGGACTTAGTTAACTTACCCAGAGGACATAGAGCAATTGGGAACAAATGGGTTCTCAAGATCAAGCATAAGGCTGATGGCTCTATTGACAGATATAAAGCTCGCCTTGTCGCGAAAGGTTTTACGCAACAGGAAGGGATAGACTACGAAGAGACCTTCTCACCTGTTGTGCGTTTTACCTCGATTCGCCTGATTCTGGCAATGGTAGCTTGCTTAAACCTCGAATTACATCAGATGGATGTAAAGACTGCCTTTCTCAATGGAGAATTGGACGAGGAGATCTATATGGAACAACCAACAGGGTTTGTAAAAGAAGGAAACAAACATAAGGTTTGTAAGCTTCGTAAGTCCATATATGGTCTTAAACAATCCTCGAGGAAATGGTATATACGATTGCATAAAGTTATCAAATGGTTTTACCATGCTTGATGAAGATGACTGAGTATATTCATCCTCTAAGATTTGAGGATGAATTTCCGCAAAATTCTTGGTGAAGATGAAAATACGTTTCAACCTTCACCAATGGATTATACGAATGACGATTATCCTATTCCAAACGGGAATAATGATCCAAGTGGGAGCAATTCTAACGACATTTCAAGTGGGAGTGATATTAGAATTGATCTAACTTCGAGTTAACAAGGACTTGAAGAATCTCAAATACGACGTAGTAATCATACAAGGTTGGTTGAAATTTCCGCAAACCTTTATGATTTTACTACTAGAAAATGACGAGCCTACTACTTTCAAACAGGCCGTCATTTTGCCCTGCAAAAGACAAATGGATGGAAGCGATGGAGGAGGAATTGAAATCCATGAAAGTTAACCAAGTCTGGGACTTAGTTAACTTACCCAGAGGACATAGAGCAATTGGGAACAAATGGGTTCTCAAGATCAAGCATAAGGCTGATGGCTCTATTGACAGATATAAAGCTCGCCTTGTCGCGAAAGGTTTTACGCAACAGGAAGGGATAGACTACGAAGAGACCTTCTCACCTGTTGTGCGTTTTACCTCGATTCGCCTGATTCTGGCAATGGTAGCTTGCTTAAACCTCGAATTACATCAGATGGATGTAAAGACTGCCTTTCTCAATGGAGAATTGGACGAGGAGATCTATATGGAACAACCAACAGGGTTTGTAAAAGAAGGAAACAAACATAAGGTTTGTAAGCTTCGTAAGTCCATATATGGTCTTAAACAATCCTCGAGGAAATGGTATATACGATTGCATAAAGTTATCAAATGGTTTTACCATGCTTGATGAAGATGACTGAGTATATTCATCCTCTAAGATTTGAGGATGAATTTCCGCAAAATTCTTGGTGAAGATGAAAATACGTTTCAACCTTCACCAATGGATTATACGAATGACGATTATCCTATTCCAAACGGGAATAATGATCCAAGTGGGAGCAATTCTAACGACATTTCAAGTGGGAGTGATATTAGAATTGATCTAACTTCGAGTCAATAAGGACTTGAAGAATCTCAAATACGACGTAGTAATCATACAAGGTTGGTTGAAATTTCCGCAAACCTTTATGATTTTACTACAAGAAAATGACGAGCCTACTACTTTCAAACAGGCCGTCATTTTGCCCTGCAAAAGACAAATGGATGGAAGCGATGGATGAGGAATTGAAATCCATGAAAGTTAACCAAGTCTGGGACTTAGTTAACTTACCCAGAGGACATAGAGCAATTGGGAACAAATGGGTTCTCAAGATCAAGCATAAGGCTGATGGCTCTATTGACAGATATAAAGCTCGCCTTGTCGCGAAAGGTTTTACGCAACAGGAAGGGATAGACTACGAAGAGACCTTCTCACCTGTTGTGCGTTTTACCTCGATTCGCCTGATTCTGGCAATGGTAGCTTGCTTAAACCTCGAATTACATCAGATGGATGTAAAGACTGCCTTTCTCAATGGAGAATTGGACGAGGAGATCTATATGGAACAACCAACAGGGTTTGTAAAAGAAGGAAACAAACATAAGGTTTGTAAGCTTCGTAAGTCCATATATGGTCTTAAACAATCCTCGAGGAAATGGTATATACGATTGCATAAAGTTATCAAATGGTTTTACCATGCTTGATGAAGATGACTGAGTATATATCAAGAGGATTAAAAGCAAGTATATTATCATGTCTCTATATGTAGATGACATTTTAATAGCCAGAAATGACAAGGGCTTTTGTGATGAGTATCAAGGCTTGGCTTTCATCAGTATTTGAGATGAAAGGCATAGGAAAAGCCGCATATATCCTTGAAGTTAAGATTTCAAGGAATCATTCGAAGAAACTTCTTTCTCTTTCACAGGAGACTTATATAAAGAAGGTTCTAGAACGATTTAATATGCAGGACTGCAAGTCCATTGATATTCATATAAGCATATGCGATAATTTATATCTGGAATCGTGTCCAAAGAACCAAAAGGAAAAGGAAATTATGGAAAAAGTTCCATATTCCAGTGCAGTTGATAGTCTTATGTACGCTATGGTGTGTACGAGACCGGACATCTGTTTTGCCGTTGGAAATGGTAAGTTGTTACCAATCCAACCCAGGGCAAGAACACTGGAAAGCGGTTAAGAGGATAATGCAGTATCTTAAAGGAACTGCAGATTTGCAAAAGACTATGATAAAACCAAGAAGGTAGACATAAGGTACATATCTACGCATGAGATGATAGAGGATCAGCTTACGAAAGCGATCCCCAGAAATGTGTTTTATAAACACTTATCATCCCAAGGATTGCGTATGAGCTGAGTTGTACCAATATAAATTCCCATGTCCAAGAAAGATCAAATTTAATAAAAGAATAAGTTCTTTTTCAAACATTGCATATGAATTTCTTAAGAAATGTTTGTGTACATTTTTGAAATCTCAGCTGAATTGTGTGTATGTCGGACATATAAAGGTTGGCTCTCTCACATGAGCAACCGCCTTATCTTATCAGATGGATAAGATAGAGATGAGACTAGTTTAAAGTCAAAATCATTAGACGAATGATTTAGAGTCATGACTTAAACGAGATAGTCGAATGAAAGATCTGCATCATATGGATGCTTACAAAAGATCTGAGATCTGTATCACAAGGATATTTGAAAGAGATCTCGTAGGATTTTTTAAATCCTATCTGTCTTATGCAGGATGAGAGTCCGTGAATATTTCACGAGTAGTAAAGGGACTCAAAAAGATAGGCACTGTGGTGTCTGATCTTTTTCATCCGTACAACATCATTAAGACATACTCTCCCTGGGAAAGGAGTGATGTTGTAATACGTGTTCATACCACGTATGCATTTCGACCACTGAGTTAGTAGCAATAGTGTTTGCTATTATGTGAGACTCAACGGCCATACAGGTCTTAACTCTTACCCTCAAGGACTCCAATTGGTTCCTTTAGATTTGACGAGATGATCGCTATCTTAGCGTGTTACTTATGGGCTATGATAATTCGGCTCGGCGGGGCACGTTAGAAAAGCGAGTCTAGTCAAGATCAGAAGGTTCGCAAGAAGAGGAAGATTGATTTCATATTCGCATTTGGACTTTAATGATTCAAAGCTGGCCAGCCAATTGTAATCCAGATGGGATTCAATTGTTGAATATAAAGTATAAGAAATGTGAAGAAATAATCTAGGGTAAAGCATGCGTTGAACTACTCAACTTTGCACCTTCGAGGTCGTTGTGTATCTCTAACAAGTGCACAACAACAGACTCTACGCGCATGACGGTCGCACGGTCTATTTCTCGGTATGATAGATGAAAGAACTAAGGGAAAGACGTTCTCTTACAATCCCCTCAAGTGTGAGTGGGAGATGTTGGATATGGAAGACGTTTGTACACCCTTGTGGGGGATGTACGAGGGAATACGGACCTCGAACGTCACGCACACGAAGTCGTGTGTAAAGGGAATCTGTTCCCTTGCGGAGAGGATCTCTGGATGAGTGGGAAAGTCGCATTATATATGCATAAGTGCATGCGACATATGGCTAATAAAGGGGGAATATCTTAAGCTTTTGTTGTACCATGCATATGGTACAACTTAAGCTTATAATGTGCCATGTATCATGGTACACCTTAATTAAGTTGTTCCAAAGGAACAACTTACCCTAAAATAACTACCTTGGGGGCTATAAATAAGACCCAAGGGTAAGCCATTTCTTACACCTTTTGCATGAAATTCATGCATGCATCTTCATTCTAGCAAAGCTCTGCAGAAATCATTCCTCTTCCTCTATCCAAGTTCTTAATCTAAAGTAGAGATTTAGATTGTGGATTTAGTAGCCTTACTCCGTTCGTGAGTAGACTCGATCCGTCGTGGCGAATCCGAAGGCGAAGTTCGTAGACTACCGTGCCGCGTATGCAAGCGTAAGTCTCAACTTCATATTAACGATCCTAACTCTGTTTTGGCAGGATCCTACACTGGATACGATCATCCACTTCATGGAGCCCGAGCCACATCTACCTCTACCGTCACGCTCCACTTCTTCTGGGGCTGAGCATCTACTTGAGCATATTGCCCCTATTCAGGGAGATTTTCATACTCACTCTCACTCCACATTTAAGTCTCGCTTTTCACGTCATATTCCTTTAGACTTATATATTTTTGACACACCATATCTCTCGCATGACACATGATCGACTTCCCTTGAGGTATGCTGCGGTGTGTCACCACCTGGAGAGCCACTTCTCATGGAGAGCGGGGATTTGCTCGTCGCTAGCACAGAGGATAGCATACCATTTCCAGGGAGTGTTCGCCACATTTCATATATTTTACCATCATTTGCCGGCGACTATCTCTGGGATACATTTATTTTGGGAAATAATTTCTTGCCATGGACTAATGCACCTCGTCCTTTGCAGGTCACAGGTGGACACCTACGAGGGATGCTTGGAGGTGCATTGCTTGGGTCCATTGGCACACGTGGCACAACGCTTCTGGCGGAGCCACAGAAGGAGCAGTTAGAGCAGCTACCTGCCCCACTTCAGATCTTGGATCCGCCTATGCTCAGGTGTATCTAAATCCAGTAGTGTAAAAATTTACCGCTTTCTAGTTTAGATTTGAATAATCTCGTCTCCTCTCATTAGCGAGGGGAGCGTATCTAGGGTTTGCTTTTGCATCTTAATAACCCTTCATGTCGTGCCCTTCTATCATTTCACCCTCATCCTCTTCCGAGGAGAATGAGCACACCGTCTCTCCTGCATTTTGATTTCTTTCTTTTCTTTTCCGATCTTCCCCTTGCATATTTCTGCATCACATTGATCATATCGTTTCGCTGGCATTGTCATGTTCAGCTTGGGGGAAATCGATTTGTGTGCATGTTTTCGTGTGTCGTTGTTGTGTGTTTGTGTCTAGGTGTTCTTTTGTCGTGTTATATACCTTTTATTTGAGTGTTTCTTTTTCTTTATTTTTTAGTTTTGCTCATGTGTTTTTCGTGTTTTTCAAATTTTTTTTGTGTCGGTGCGTAACTCCCCTACATTTTCATTGCCCTCCCGTATTCACTACTATTGCATTGAGGACAATGCAAGTTTCAGCTTGGGGGAGTCACACTTCGTGCGTCATTTGTCTCTTTTTCTTCGTTATTTGAGTCGTTTTTCTCCGTGTTTTTCTTTTTATTTTTCTTTTCTTCTTTTGTTCTCTCTCTCCTAGAGATGACCCCATATGATGAATTGCCACAAAATCACACACACACACCTAGCACGGCTTCGATAATCACATTCACTAACCTCAGGAAGCCGAGTCCTCTTGCATTTCATGCTTCGTGGGTTCACTTTGCTTTTGTGTGAGTTGTTTGTCGTGACTAGCTAGGGGTGTACTTCTATTTTGTGATTTTGATCTATATACCTACCCTTGATTGACCCCTAGATTATCATGCTTCGATATTGAATATGCAGTATTTGCTTCTAATGTCTGCTTCTATATGCATGCTATATATATCGTATATTTCAATTCGCATGTGTCGGGATTCCACAAACAAGGACTAGGATAACCCATTTAGCCTATGCTCTGATTAGCGAGAAATATCTCCTTTGTCCAAGTGTTTAGAATCCGATTTCATTTTTATTTTACTTGGTGCAAATCCCCTCGTCGTGTACCGTTCTTCCACTTGGGAGAGTACACATGTAAATATCCCAATTCCCAAAAATCCAAAAAAAGGAGAAAAGAAAAGAAAAACCCAAAAAGATGAGAAATGAAAAGAAAAGAAAAAAAAATACAAATACCCAAAACCCAAAAAAAAAAAAATTCCCGTGTGAATATTTTTTCCTACTTGCCGAGAATAAAGGGAAGGCGAGAATTTGCACCGAGTGTTCTACTCCACATCATCTCAACCCCCATCGTTTTCGAAAACACTTGGCTTAGGAACTTTTTGGCTATTATCTAGGCTACAGTGTGGTGATTACCTTAACCCTAGTTGTGGAGTCCCTGACGCATGATATGTTTCGATTCTCTCTCTATTCTCATGCATGCTTGAACCATATATTCACCGCTTGATTCAATTCGAATCGATATTTGGGTCATATCTTGGATTTGTGTATATCGAGCTTTATTGCACAATGTAGATAGTGACACCGTTTGCTAGCACACGACCACGCTCACTCGCGCTTCACCGTGTGGGCCCACGGCACTCGTCTGGACTCGTATTCCTTGGTTTAGTGATGTGATTTGGCGTTTGCTTGCTTGGTGTGTCATTTTTGATTTTGTTGGCCCTAACGGGTGATCTAGGATATAGAGTTTTCTTTTTCTTTCTTCCTCTCTATTTTTCCCTTCCGAGCTCCTACTCTCACTCGTCTTCCTCGAGGACGAGGAAGAGTTCAGCTTGGGGGATTTTGACGTGCGTTTATATTTCATATATTCACGCACGTTTTCTTTTGTGCTTCTCCGTATTTTCCGCCGTCTTTTATTCGTTTTCTCGTATTTTCTCGTTTTCTTTCACTTTTCTTTGTTTCTCCATGTTTGCAGGAGATTGACCACGTAGGGGACGTTTAACGATGATATCCCAAGTCCCCGGAGCAACGGGAGAAGTCACGCGTGATCCAGGGGGTCAAATGTCGAAGAATTCATCTTTCAGCCCCTCACCCGGTCGGTTGGTCATCTCCAACCGATCGGGTGATGCACGCGTACACCACCCGGTCTCTGCCGCAGCTCACAAAGAAGTCACCCGACCGGTTCGCAGACCGGTTCAGCGGGGGCTGTTCTCTGTTTTCTCGAGCAAAATGCCAACCGATCGGGTGACTCTCACCCGATCGGTTCATCTGTAGCCGAAGATGAAGAGCTGAAGACACGGGCGCCAAACCGATTGCTTCACCCGACGGCTCCAAGATCCAACCGGTCGCTCAAGAACTCACCTGACCGGTTCATGTGATCGGGTGAAAGCTCGACGTTTTCTGTTATTATTTTGTAATGGATCAACCGATCGGTTGACTTGTCAACCGATCGGGTGACGTTTTTTCTGCGGGTTTGGACCCGAACCACTAGGGTTTCGAAGTGGGGTTATAAATACTCGAAGTTGGCCGACTGAAAGGGGATCTCCTGGAGTTTTTAGGGCTTGCTGCCCCCCTTCTCTTGGGAGTTCTAGGTTAGTTTTAGATTAGGTCTTTTGTTCAATAAGACTTGTATTGGATTGACGATTCACTCAAGATAAGTATTTTCCTCTCTTTTTCTCCATTGTTTGTATTGTGTTTATTTTGCTTGATGGTGAAAGTTTATGTGTCTTTTGTGTTATTTGTTTTTATGTTATTCACCTTTGAGTAGTTTTGATGAACCCTAATACGGGTTAGGGTAGGATTGATGCTTGGAAATTTACATTAGACTTGGTTGCATGGCACGTGTTCGATGAAATGCGTCAATGGGGATTTCTAGCAATCTGGGTCCAATTCGTACGACAACAAACTAGATGTGTTGGGGATTGGGGTCCGGTGCTTGTCCTGTCAAGATCCGCTTCGATGTATTGCTAGAAATCACATTCGACCTTTTTGGCCATTAGGGTTACGCGGGGGTGTTTCATTGTCATTGGCGGGAGAAAGACCGCCTCTGATCGTCGGGCCAAGGAGGAATAAACTTGGCGGTTGACCCCCTAGCCACAGCTCACACCCCTAGCGTTGACATCGAGTCCTAGCGCGCGGGAGCGGCTTGGACGAAGTGTTGGGAGTTATCATTGTGGCCTTAATGCTCCCGGTTGCGGAAGGTGTTAATGGACATGGGAATGCCCACCGTTCGGAACCGGGTAGGCCTAGCGTGCTTGGTACCGACCGGAATATCGGGCCATAGACGCTAGGTACCACCTTTTCAGGCAATGTCTCACCCTGGATCAAGTCAAATGCCAAGTGTCATGAGTGCTCTAGCCCGTGTTAGCGGGGATTCACGTCGTGTCTTTTTATTTATTTCTTTTATTTCTACACTTCCACCCACATCATCCGCGTAGCTAGCAAACGACCTAGGCGAGGCTAGTAGCCACTCAAGCCATCCACCTCCCTGAGTTCGATAAACCCGCGCCCTACACTAACCGTGCACTTGCGGTAAAACGACACCGCGCCCATACCGTAAACGGGGCGCCGGTCAAATTCCCCTTGGATCTAAATTTGAATTTGTTGCTCCTTTTCTTTTTCTTTTCCTTGAGTACCTAAAGATAGAAAATTTCATATCATGGTACCCAAGGTCATTGGGTCCAAAAGATTAGACCTTTGGAAGCCAAGTCCAATTGGACTTAGACTTCCCCACATAATTTCTACTATGCACAACATCCAAAAAATAAGCATTCATGTAAACTTGTTTTTCATCCATGCTTGTGTCCTTTGGGCTCCAAATAGTGAAAATCTTGGGAGCCCTCATCCTATTGGGTGCATGCATGCGTTGTTGGTTTCTATGTGATGCATGTCGTGGATAGGCATAAGGAACATGATGGAATGGTGCATGTGGATAGTTATTCATATGATGATGTGGGTGAACATATGCATGTGGGGGAACACGTGCGTGAGGGTGTCTCACATGGTGTGCACGTGCCCGTGAACGTGTAGCATAGAAATCATCATATGTGTGAGCCGGTGGAGTAGGACGTGTGTTCCTACGTGGCATGGTATTGGTGTACATATAAGCATGCCCCTTCTTTGGAGGTCCACCCAAAGTGGGTTTCTTTCCGAAAGAGGGTGTGGACGAGGTGGAAGCACCATTGGTAGAAGAACTACCAATAGAGTGTTTGCTACCACTCGTTGAGTCACCGGAAGTTGGCCTAACAAAAGTAGTGGCCGATTTGGATGAACTTCCCATCGTATACCCCAAGCCAATGTGGTGATTGGCCGGAAGTAAGTCACTTAGGATTTTATCCAAATGGTCCTTACCCTTATTGAATTTATTAATTCGGCCTAATGTGTTCTCATATTTCTCGGTGAGAGAACGTAAAGAAGTATCCAAAGTGGATACTTGCGATGTGATCACATAAACACGAGATTTAAGACTTTCATTCTCAATACTCAAAGTCGAGTTTTGAGAAGTCAAATCCTCTATCTTATGTTCTTCCGGATCCTCAATGCTAACATGTTCAAGTTGAGTCTTGAGATTAATAATCTCATTCTTCAAATCTTCAACAACGGTGTCGTTGTTGGTGATGATAGTTTTAGGCGAGGTTTGGATGCTAGCTAAGTCATCTTTTACTTTAGTATACCTATTTACTCATTTAGTATACTTAGACCATAATTGAGAATTAGCATTCCTAAGGTCAGCCATAGTTACCTCATCGCCTTCGTTGTCGCTATCATCGGAAGAGGAAGATCCTTGATCATGCTCCTCTCTTGCCATGAAGCACATGTGTGCTTGCTCCACTTTCTCATCGTCCGACTCTCCGCTTGAGGAATCCTCAGAGTCGGTGAATGTTGCCCCGACAAGCCCCTTTTTGTTCCCTTTCTTGTACTTCTTGGACTTGTCGTACTTTCGCGCCTTCCACTTCTCCTTTTGCTTGTTTAGAGGACACTCCGCTTTCATGTGTCCTGGCTTGTTGCATTTAAAGCACAAAGAAGAAGAAGAGGAGTTAGATGAATTGAACTTCGATTTGTTTTTGAAGTTACCTTTCCGGAAGAACCGGTTGAACTTCTTGGCCATGAGTGCCATGGACTACAAGTCCAACTCGTTTTCCGAGTTCTCATCATCGGTTTATGTGGAAGTAGATGGAGCGGCCTTAAAAGCAATAGCTTTCTTCTTTGTCTCTTCTTGTTGTAGGTAAGACTTCATCTTTTCCTGCAACTTCAACTTGCTATCCTTACGTACCTCATAAGACATCAAGGTACCCATTAGTTGAACAACGGTATATTTGTTCATATCATTACCTTCCTCGATGGCGAAGGTACGCTTTTCCCATCTAGAAGGAAGTCCTTCGATAAGCTTCGAACATTTCTCCTTTTGGGTGTAGGATTTGCCAAGAGCCTCTAACTCGTTTATGATGTCGACGAAGCGAGCATAATACTCCTTCATCTTCTCACCCTGTAGCATATGAAACATCTCGTAATCTTTATTGACTACAACGAGTTTAGAGTCTCTTACCCTACTCGTCCCTTCATGTAATATGAGGAGGGAGTTCCATATTTGATATGCACTCTTACATGTGCATATCTTGTTGAAATCCTCGGGCTCCAAAGCGCATTGCAAGGCGTTCATTGCCTTGGCATTGCTTACCTCCGCGGCGACCTCCGCGGGAGTCCACTTCTCAAAGTCTTCTTCGACGGGCTCGACGTATTCCTTCATCGTGGTCCTCCATAGAGATGCACTCCGGAGGAAAGTTTCCATCTGGCATTTCCAGTACCCGTAGTTGGTACCGTTGAAGAATGGAGGCCTCGTTGAGGAATGTCCTTCCATCACCGAAGATGCTCCTTCACGGTTCCTGAAGGTGCTATAGTCAGAAGGTGGACGCACGGTCTTGTTTTCTTTGGCAAACATAGCGTAGACTTGGCTCTGATACCAAATGTAATGCCCTGCTAAGCTGATGCACAAGTACTAAGGGGGGTGAATAGTACTTTAAAATAATTAAGAGGCTAATTCCTAATTACCTGCAAACTCTACCAAACAATGCGGAAAATGCGGAAATGTAAATGTTAGACAACAAAGAAACAATCGCAAACAACGATATTACTGGGTTCGGATCCACCCAAGTCTCCCCGACTTGTTCCCGGTGATCCTACGTCCCAACCACCCGGATCCCCTCCGGATACTTGAGTTAGAAACCCTAACTCAAGATTTCCACTATGAAATACTTGTGAAAAACCTTCTCAAGTCAAATCATACAAAAAGTAATTTGTGACTCCCACAACCCGGGATCACAACCACACTCTCACAACAGAGAGTGAAACTTACAATATGAAATTGAAATGAAATAAGAAACTTCTTACCGACAAAATACCTATGCCTTGAGTAATGCTTACGAATTAGGGCAAAGATGATTTTGAGGAAGAAGAAGTGGCACCAAACCCTAGCTCCAAGATGTAGATCAGCGATGGAGAGCTATGGGGATGTTGGTGACCTAGAATCAAGCACTTGGCTTGGAAGGCTTCACACTCAATGAATCTCTCTTTGGAAGTAAGAGTTGGGAGAGATTATTGAATGGAATGAAAGAGCTTTGAATGAGCTTGGAATGATTTCTCTTGATCTCTAAACTTGCAATAATATCAGCATTGACTGCAATGAATGCAGCCCATCAAGTATTTATAGGATAGAGGAGAGAGAGAAAGAAAAAAGTTTCAATTAATGCTCCAACGGCTCTTTTCTGAACCCAACTAGTCGGTCAAAGAACAACTACCGACCGACTAGTTCATCAACTAGTCGGTCGGTCAATCAACATATACCGACTAATGAGTGAACAGAGAAAAGGTCAAAGCACAGACTAAAGGAACTAGTCGGTCCAAGAAGAGTAGCTGATCGACTAGTTTCACAACTAGTCGGTCGGTTACTCAACTGTGACCGACTAACAGATAAAACTGAAGTCTGAGCACAAATTGACTTAGTCGGTCCAAGAACAAATGTTGACCGACTAATTCACCAACTAGTCGGTCACCAAATGAGCATAGACCGACTAACGATAAACAGTAAGTTAGGTGAAAATTGGCATGTACAGTAAAACTCAACTAGTCGATCTAAGAAGGAAAGTTGACCGACTAGTTCATCAACTAGTCGGTCGATCAATGAACACAGACCGACTAATGATAAACAGTAGCTCAGGCTCAAATGTGCATGTACAGGGAAAGCTCAACTAGTCGGTCATAGAAGCATCACTGACCGACTAGTTCACAAACTAGTCGATCGGTGAGTCAACTTAGACCGACTAACTGTAAACAGTAAAGAGCTTAGAATTGACTGACAAAAACTAGTTGGTCCAAGAAGCTTTGCCGACAGACTAGATCACCATATAGTCGGTTAGTTCTCCTTCTTGAACCAACTAACATGCACAAGAAGTCGCGAATCGAAGCGCGAAGCTTCGGGAAAGATTGTATGGACTTCTACTAAGATCCTAGAGCTAAGATATGAGCGTTATGAAGATTTAAACCGTAAGACCTACTCAAGGCTTAACATTCTACGAAAGAAGCTTAAAGACTATAAATAAAACTTGACGATACCGTCTTCAATAGCTTCAATCGAATCTTCATGACTTCTAAAATGGTCCATAAGCTTCAACGAAGCTTTAGGCATACGATCACGTGCTTTGAGAAGTCTTGAGACGTCGTAATTGATATTCATATGAATTTGGCGACGATCTCCATAACTGCGCTCATAAAGTGTTAGTTCACGATATATTTATGTTTGTTCATCATCCAAAACCAAATCCGGGGAGTCCAATATCCAACAAAGGTGTCTAATTAACAAGCACGGGTGTCTAATTAAATCTTCCAACAATCCTGGTGTTATGTCTCCCTATTATGTCGAGACAAGATACTTGGGTAATTTCGTGTACGAGTTAATTCTAGACGTTTTGGCTAATGATAGTATTTCCATTGTTCTGAAGTTTATAAATGCACGACCAGCATGGGCCACCACTAAAACCTGTAACGCCCCGCTTTCTAAAAGACAACGGAAGTGAGAGCATTACGAAGGTCCGCATGAACTGGAGTGGTGAAGCTCGAGTTCATTAAGCGTCTGTGATAACTACATCAAAGTAGGTTCATGCATGCATTTCAGAACAATTAGAAACATTCATAAAGTTAAAGCCACATACAGAAAAAATGTCCATACACGAAACAAAACGAAATGGCCACAGTATGGCCAAAGGAACTACAAAAGAAACGTACACTAAGCAAAGTACTAAAAGCAAAACTAAGGAAGACGGCAACGGCATAGGTCTCTAGTCCTCTGCAGGGAGTGACTCGTCATCAAGGGTAAACTCGTGGCTCTCTAAGTCAGGCGTCTCAAAAGGATCCCCCTGGTACTCTAGCTTAGGATCTGACATACATCCAAAAACATGAATGTACGTCACCAAGGGTCTGTAAGGAAAAGGTCAGAAACCCAAGGCAAGGTGTACAAATAAAATTGAATTATGAAGCATTAATAGTCTTATACAGATGTCAGCAACAAGTTTTAAGCATGACTATTTTTAAACAAGGTAAAGTAAAGTATTTCTAACATGGCAGTTCTAAGCAGTTTAAGAAGTAAAGTAATGAGCATAAAATTTTTAAGATGGCAATTCTAGCTGAGACATCAATAGTAAATTCAAGTTCTGTGTCAGTATTTTCTATCTCTCATAAGGTTCCAACCTTTAAGACGTGATGAGTGGATCGTTTCTCTCACGGGGGTACTACCGTGATTGACGCTATCCACCGCATGCGGGTGGTGCTCTTGAAGAGAGGATTCCTTCATATGCTTAGAGGCCGCTCAACCCTAGCCCCACCCCAGATTTGTGCTGGAACACGAGCAAACCTAGTCAACTCACACGACATCACGAAGTCACGATTCCGCCTTTGAGGCACATGATTTTACGATGTCAAGCATTATGTAGATATTACATTTATGACCATTCTGATAATATATATTCAAGCAAGATGTGCACTAAATTAAATTTCAGCATTTCACATTTTCACAACATTTGCAGCAATTAAAATAAGAATAAATTGTACCGTTTAAAAGGTGAGCATGCTACAAATAATAATTTTCGTTGTCAATTCTTGAAACTTAAATATACAAATTTATATGTCGATGTGTCGCATTTTAAGCCTAGAACATCATGGTACTTCTTTCATGCGTCATTTCACGGGTAAATTTCACGTTATTAAGCATTAAGTGAAAAAGACGATTAATGCATCATACTTCAAAAATTCACAACAAATTGTACACTTGACTGTTTTCAGTGTTCTTGGTGTTGTTGGGTTTGTCTGGACGAGTACTTCGCTACAGTGAGATTGGTTCGCTGGTTTGATTAAACATACAATCGAGTTAGGTCCTTTTAATATACCAAAAATTAAAACAATCTCCTACAACGTCTTATAATCCAATTTTTGTTAGGTTTTCTATACTATGATGTGGGTGGTAGGTTAATGATTGGGTTACTAACCGTATACGCAGCGGAAGTTCGAGATGCAACGAGGGACAATGACTCACGAAAACATCTCGAAATGGCAACGTACGGGAACTAGGCAGCACTAGGTGGTAGCAGCGGCCCGAGAGGGGCTGTTGGCGGTGATCTGCAACGAGGAGGACTGCAGCACGACGAGAGGGAGACAGCGACTATGGCAGGCTATCGAGGACTGGTGCGCGTGTGGAAAGGAAGGCCGAAAGTTGGTGGCAGCCTGGGCGTGGACAGCAGGTGGACAGGGCTGAGTTGGTGGCGCTGTGGCCTGAGAGGGAGGTGGCCGTCAGGTCTGGAGGGGTGGCACATGGGGAAGATGATGGGGCACGAGTTTGAAAGGGAGAAGGGAAGAAGGAGGTCCGGGTGCACGGGCTGTGCGGTTGGCGGCTGTCGACGCCAGATAGGGGAGGTGGCCTGGGCGCAACAGGGTTGGGCGCAGAGAGCGTGGGCAAGGGGTGGATGGCGCGGCCTAAAGATGGTCAGAGCTGGGTGTGGTCGCCAGAGGGTGACGGCACGACATCGGTTTGCCGGAGGAGGGGGTCGTCGGCGTACGGGCGTGGGTAGAGGCGGGGTGCGAAAGATATGAGGTGGGGGCTCGGTTTGGTTTTTGAGGGAGGATGGTTTCTTTTTCCTGTAGGGTTTGTGTAGAGAGAGGAAACTGATCGCCCCGGAATGTAACCCAAAGAACGGTTGTAGTTTTACCGCAAGCGCACGGTATAGCGGCGAGCGGGTTATCGAACACAGGGAGGACGAATGACCGTGCTTGTTCCAATCAACCTGGCTATTAAGGAGAAAGAAATTTGCCTTTGGCGATCCTGTCACAATCGTCAGACAAAGTACGGAAATATCAAATCAAATAAAGAACGTCTAGGGAATGGGGAATCCCCGCTACTCACCGTATCTCATCAATGTAATTCATTGGTATCAAAATTGCTAGAACAAAATTTCGGATGAACTAGTTGCAACTGAATGTAGAACCTAGCTCACGCTCTCGCGCTGTTGCCGGTCTATAGCTATCCTAGGTTCGGGTCCAATCTCTTGCAAACCCTAGCCTAGGGAAGCTAGCATTAGGATCAACATCATCGTTCAATCGCTCCCCGAGCCCACTCTCGTGCAAACTCGGGCCACGACCTAGGTTGGGATAGTTCCTACCCGTCCAATCTCTTGCAAACGGGTATCGGCACGGAATTGCAACCGGAAACCCTAGTATCGGTCCAATCTCTTGCAAACCGATACTACGGAAATTCGATTCCAACCCAATTCGGATTTCTAGGGTTTCCTATCGAATTGGGATCCAATCTCTTGCAAATCCCAATCGGTATGAATACCTAGCTATCCGTAGTAAATCGATCCCAAGCTAATCCCTAATAGCAATTCTAGCAAAATTTCTACCAACTCATCACAAATAAAAAATAGGGCTTGTAGGGTTCATCCCCACGCCCCAAGACGTGGAGACTACTCACAATTCATAGCACAAACACAAAAATAATCAATGAAATAAACAAGGGAATTCATCACAATATTGAGATAAGCAATAAAAATTGTATTTTTAGAGAAGAGAGACACAAACCAATGGAGTTCTTCAAATAATTTCAACAAAAATCAACTTTTGTCTCCTCTCCAATCACAAGAATAAAGCTAAAAAGTTAATCTAAAAAGCTGCAAAAATCTAAGAGAAAAGCTCTCTAAACTAGGGTAAAAACAGGGGTTAAATACCCCCCAAAATCGTCCAAAAAACTGTGACCAAAATGCCCCTGCGCAGCCTGAAATCCGCAAATTTCGCTACAGGCAGCGCGTCGCACTCGGCCAAGTGACAAAAGTCGCTCGGCCGAGTGAGAAACCCTGTAAATTTCCAGTAAGTCTGGGTCTTCGGGGGTCTTCACTTCGGGAGTCGCTCGGCCGAGTGGGTTGTCGTCACTCGGCCGATGGCTTCTTGGTACTCGGGCGGTCGGCATTTGCCACTCGGCCGAGTGGGTCTTCTGAAGCTCAGGCAGACGAAAAACAGTAAGTTGGCGATTTTTGACATGCGTCGTCTGGGTGCCACTCGGGCGGACGGGGTCTCGTCACTCGGCCGATGTGGCTTCCGATGCTCGGCCGAGTGCACGTATGAAACGTATCCGATCTGGTCGACCGAGCAGTGTCTCGCTGGTCGGCCGAGTGACTCCTTCACTCGGCCGAGTGGGACACCAAAAATGCCCAAACAGCTTGTTTTGGCTTCCTCGTCGCTCCCGCGACGTTCTTTCTTCTTCCGCTCCTCTCCAACAGCAAAATACCCCTCGGGGAGGTCGTCGGTGACACTCTGGAGTAGGCGTATCTCGAGATCACTCCAAATCGCTCCAAATCACCTGAAATGCGACAAAAACAACAAATCGTGAAAAGCATCGCAATATCGTCGATATATCGTGAAAAACATGATTTGGGCGATCTAAATGGCATGCAAACATGCGGGAAAAAAGTGTAAAATAAGGAGTGATCAAAATCCCCCAAGCTTACCTCTTACTCGTCCTCGAGGAAGATAAGTAAAAGGCGAACCTGGTGGATTCGGAAAACGAAAACGGCGAAAACGAAAAATGAAAAACGAAGAAAAACGAGAAACAAAACAAAAGCAAAGAAGAAAGGAAGAAGCGAAGAGGGAAGCTGCTAGATCATTTTCTCAGGACGTGGGTTTCGCTTACTCATATAGCATGCACCGAATGAAAAACACATGTCAAAGAATTTTATTTCGATATCATAGTATAATGGTGCAAATAGAAATAGAAAACCCACGAACAACGATATAATCATGAAAAACGGAATAGTTTTAGAATTAACATCGTCTGAATCATTTAAAGCGGTATACAAATCGCAGATCACACACTTTTCAATTGAATGCTTTCTATGAGGAGTATAAGAGTATCACACAATGGAATAGAAAGAATAGATAAGCATGGATTTCATGAAATGAGTGCTAGGCATGGATTTCTGAACTTCGTAAAGCTAAAAATAATCTCACCGAGTATAGAATATTACTTAGCCTAGGTTGTCGTGCAACGTCAAGTAGTCGCTCTCTCACACATCATTGGATTCCCTCCCCCAAGCTTATCTATAAGCATGGTGGCATAAAAAAATTTTTACATCCCCATTTTTATAAAGCTCCAAAAGCAATGAAAATAAATACAAAAAGAGAGAAGAAAGAGAGAACATGAGGTGGGATCTTTTATTGAGGTTCTTTCCTCTTTTCTTTTCTTTTTTTCTTTTTTTTCTTTTTTTTTTTTCTAATAGCATATATACACAATGATCCCAACTCAAAGAGAAGTAAGAGCATACAAGAATTTTTTTTCTTTTTTTCTTTTTTTTCTTTGATTTTGGGAAATTTGGAGCTAGGAATTAATAGCGGGGGAAATGCCATATAATAGAATCGCTAAGGGGAGATTCACCAATGATTTTAAAATAGAGAAATGATGTTCAAGATTTGTGGAGAAAGAAATAAATATATCTCTCGGTTCACTCTATAAGACATGCACGACAACTTCAGGAGGGTAATCTAATCTACTCAGTTTCGATCACAAAAAAGCTAACTAATCCAGATTTATCATAGCTAACATCATTCAATCATCCTGAAGTGAAATGTACAAATCATGCATATAGAAGTGATATAGGAAAAGAAATCGGTACTCCAGATATAAGCATTCAATGCGTGAATCCTGGTGTGTTTTCTGCGATGGCATACATATGAATATTCAGACTCAGCTAATAATAAAATTTCATCCACTTTCATGTGGAAAAAGTGTGGGTTACTATTTCTAAACGCAAGGCAAGTCATAGCTTATGATATCAGAAACAGAATCTAAGACATGACAAATATAGCATGCATATAATGGAAGCTAACTCCATGTCATCATCATCATAGAAAAGTCATCTCTAGCATGAGATGAAAAAGAAAATAAAGATAAAGGGGAAAATAGAACTATTTACAATGCGGCACACAGAAAGATAAGAAAAACGTGATGCATGGTAAAATAAAAGAAAAATGATGAAAATAAGTGCAAAAGCGGAAAATGGAGTGAAAAACTAAAAATAAAGGTGGCAAATCGAAAAAGAACGTGAGAACTCACTCCCCCAAGCTAAATGGCACAGTGTCCTCAATGTGCAAAGTGTGGCACACCAAGAGACAAGTAATGTGAGGGGTAAGTGAGGATGCATGCATGATGGAAGAAAGAAAAAGAAAAACAATGAAACGAAAAATATGATGCGGACATGATGCATGCAGATAAAGGAGTGATACAGACATATAGGTGTGACACCAAAAACTCTCCCTCTCTCCCAAAAAAGATATAGAAAGATATATAAAGGAAATGTGCACCCAAGAACAGTGAGGGGAGGGGGGTGGACAAAAAGCATCAGGACCCAGCAGAAACGGGCAGCACAACGGCAAAAAGAATCGATGGCATCAAGGGTGCCTAAGAAGGTGGTGCTGCGCCGTCTCCGTCCTGAGGCGGAGGAGGAGGTGGTGGTGGTGCAGGCTGCTGAGCGGGTGTGGGTGTGGAAGTGGAAACAGGCTGAGAGTGTGTGGTAGTGGGGGTGGGAACCTGCTGAGTGGGTACGGGTACGCGGGGGAGACGCTCCAGGACCTGGGTAAGACAGTAGTGAATCTGCGGGAGCAGGTCAAAGCGGCCAGCCATCGCAGTGACGGTGGCGGTCAGGGTCCTAAGGTCGCCTCTGAGGCCACTCACCGCCCCCTCGAGAGCACGAATGCTCAGAAGTACAGTGTCGGGGGGAGGTGGTGCAGAGGGACGGACCGGTCTGGGCTGTGCAGGTCGGGGCTGGCGTACTCTGGTGGCGTAAGTGACGGGCTCAATAGGTAAGGGAACAAAAGGGGCTGCACTCGCAAGTGTGGCCCTGGCCTCAGTGCGAGACTGGGCAGGACGGTGAGAAGTGGAGGCAGCAGCAATGAAAGAAGAATACAGAAGAGGCAGCGAGGCGGCCAGAGAGGTCGGTGACACAGAAGTGTGGACAGACGCCACGACACTCTCGGAAAATACAGCAGCGGTGGAGACAGAGGCGGAGACCGCGGTCTCTACAGCGGTGGCAAAGGAGGGCTCTCCGCACTCAACTATGGTCGGCGGGCGCTCGGGTGGGGCAGAGGAAACGGGCTCGGCGGACAGAGGGCCAGTGCTGGTGGTGACAGGCGTGGAAGCAGTGGAGGTGGTGGAAGTGGGCTCAGCTAAGGTACTCCCGACACCGACAGCAGTGTGGACAGAGGTGTCGAGAGCAGCAGAAACATCAGGGATAGGCTGAGGGGCCACGGGGTCAACAGGGGCAGCAGGCTCGGCAGGTGCAACAGGGTCTGCGGGGGCAGCGTGGGCAGCGTGGGCCTGCTCGGCCTGCTCGGCCTCCTCGGCCTCGAGCACGTATGCGGCAGGGATCAGAACATCCATCGCAGGGAGCCAGTCTACATGGGCCGGTGCAATCTGAGTCCGAGCTGGGCTCGGAAGAATCATGTAATCGGCACCGTAAGGGCCGTGCAGCCAGACCCAGTGTCGCTCACCGTGCGGACTAAGCATCTTCATCCGGGCCATAACATCAATCGACAGAGAAGTGGGGCCCGGTGCTCGTCGCAGGTCGTCAGGGAAGTCCTCACCGGTCATAAGGGCGAGCAAGGTGATCAGGCCGCCGCAGCATATCGGTGAGCGAGCGCCCACCGATACGATGATGCGGTCCAAAAACCAAGCCGCGACATCAATCACGACGGCGGGGACCAACTCATCGCCCTCCCTAGATAGAGCTCTGGGACGTGTCATCGCGTAGAGCATATAGAGCTCTGGCGTGGACATCGTGCCCGGCTCATATCTGGCCAAAAAGGTCGTCGCCATAAGGCGTTGAGCTATACGGAGGCAGGGATGGACAATGGCCGAGGCCTTGGCCCTACTAGGGTCGAAGGCAGCGTGAAGACCCGTAATCCGGGCCCAGAAGGCACCGGCGTCAAAGGAAGGTGGGGGGATATGGGTGGGGGCGTAACCTCGGTCGGCCCCGGGGACATCGGGCCACGAGAAGAAGGCTCTCATCATACCGAGAGTGACCTGGCACTCCCGGTCCATGAACCGAAACGAGCATCCCTCGTCGGTCCGGGCGATCGAACTAAGTACCTCAAGTGTCGGGCGGGTAAACGTATCCGCCGACACCTGAAAGAAATCTCGCCAGCCCACGTTGTCGTACAACGTGAGCATCCCCTCTAGTACCCCCAGGCGTCCTAGGTCTGCAAGGTGTGCGAACCTGGAGGGTACGATCGAGCGCTGGGAGATACGCTCGAAAGCGACGCGGTGTGCGTCGTTCCGGAACGTGATCCCCAGCGGCCCGATAAGTGGAGCCGGAGGTGGTGGCTGAGGAGCGGCAGTGAGTGGCTGTGCGGGCTCTGCAGGCTGTGCGGGGTGTGCGGGGCCTGCAGGCTGTGCTGGGTGTATGGGGTGTGTGGGAGAAGGCGGAGGAGAGTCCTCCACCTCGTGGGAGGGGCCGGCATCATCCGACCGCTTCCGCTTGGCGGAAGCTCTCCTCGACCTCGGCCGTGTCCGGGGCGGCATATGGGCCCCGAGCACGCACCAAAAAGCGTGAAAAGTGCGGCGTGCGTAAAATAAAGGAGAGAATGTACCACGACACGCCGCGAGTGCCAAGCTGTGGAAGCGTGCGAAGATGACGCCTCCACGTAGCCCAAATCAGTCCCTGGAAGCTCCCCTGGGCTCCCCTAAGCTCCCAAAAATAACCTGCGCATGAAATGGAGATATCAGCGAGTAATATTCAAAACGTATGGGGCATTAGGGGTATAATAGATAGAAATAGAAATCAATTTGGGTTTAGGGTTCGTTAAGCACATGGATCCTCGAAAATTACACAGAAAGAGGAGAAATGAGCGAAAATGGGGTTACCGGAGTCAGCCGGAGCAGTGGCCGGCGGCGGCGACTCGGGCGAGGAGCGGCGGCGGCTCGGCCTGGCGGTGGGTGGCTGAGCGGTGGCGTGGGGTCGACGGTCGGGCGAGTGAGGGCGTATTCGGGCGCTGGGAGGCGAGGGGTCGGGGCGCTGTGATTTTTTCGTTTCGAAAAACGAGCCCGACCCTCGCCCCTATTTATAGCAAAAGTTACGACTCGGCCGAGTGACTGGGTCGCTCGGCCGAGTGAAATTTTAAGCAAAATTCCTCCCCGCTACGCTTCGGCCGAGTGGCCTTGTCACCCTCGGCCGAGTGGAGTAAGTCCATTCGGCCGAGTGGCTCAAGCTACTCGGCAAGACTCGCCCTAGGAGCGTATCCGTTTTACTCGGCCGAGTGAATATATATACTCGGCTGAGTAGCAGTTATACTGAAATCAGGAAATTAAACAGAGAGTTGGGTACAGCAGACTTCCCTCGTTCGTGAGCGGCTCGGTCGGACGAACTTGTGTACTCAGCCGAGTGACTAGTATACTCGGTCGAGTGAGCCTTGTGTTCTGCTGTTTGTCTTCGTTTGGGCTCTAAACTCCGTCTTTCTTCCTCCAGTCGATTTCATCTTCCTCCTAAGCATCGAGCACCTTCCTGGGGCGCTCCTTGTCGCCTTGTGCGTCTTCCTAATGATGGGTACCTCATTCTCCTCTCCTGTCAGGAAAAATAGGACCCGTTATCACAAGATTTTCAGGCGAACGACTCAAAACACTAAAAATTTCTAAAACAAAAATAAAAGAAAAGTGAAAATAAAGCAATAACCGTCGGGTTGCCTCCCAACAAGCGCTCGTTTAAGGTCGTGAGCTCGACCCCCTATGATTTTCAATTAACGCGGGATGTTTGGTGCATATGAGATGCACCCGTCAAATTTTCCGGGGAGAACGCTTGGATTCGGAAGTTGCGGCGGCGTGTTCTCCCTCGGTGGTCTCCCGTCTCGAATAGTGTTGGGGGGAGGCTCCCCCAAGCTAGCGTTTGCTCCGGTCAACCGCTTCACCGGTGACGCCGATTTCCGTATCGGCGGAGCTTTCTTCGGAGACTTCATTTTCGAGAGCTTGCAGAGCTCTCGAATCCTTGCGACATCAGCGTCGCCTTCATCATTTTCAGCAGAGAGGTCGGGGGAATCATTTTTCTTCTCATCTTGGCCTAAATCCGGGCCTTCCTCGAAATCCTCATCGAATAGAGCGCCAATGGAGTGAGGGATCGCCTCCTCAATTACCTCGTCAAGGAGGTCCATGTAGTCAAGCTCCTCGTGGTAAGGCATGTGTTTCATAGCCTTAGGAATGTGAAGCTCCACCTCGATGTTGCCGACGTTCAAAGTTAGGGTACCTTCTCGCACGTCGACAATGACACCGGCTGTGGCGAGGAACGGGCGTCCAAGTATCAATGACGTATCTCCCTCCTCCTTAACGTCCATGATCACGAAGTCACATGGCAAGCATATGCCCCCGGGGACTTGTAGCGGGATGTCTTCGGCGATCCCTACCGGCCTTGTTATCCGTCCATCGGCTAATTGTATCCGCATGTCGGTAGGTTTCAACTTCGTCCCAGTGTTTAGCCTTAGGAACATGGAGAGAGGCATGAGGCTAACACTAGCCCTTAAATCCACCAACGCCTTTTGTAGAGGGACGCCGCCCAAGGTGCAAGGAATTCGAAAACTCCCCGGATCTTTGAATTTGGCCGGCTCCTTCTCTCTCTTGGTGAACCTAGAGCCCTCCTCGGCTAGCATGATCTTTTCCTTCCTCTTCCCCCCCGAAATCAAATCCTTTAGAAATTTAGCATATGTGGGGATTTCCACGATGGCGTCGAGGAAGGGAATGTTGAGGCTAACTCCTCTCAGATACTCGAGAAACTTTGCTAGCCTTTTCTCCATTTTCGCTCTAGCAAGCCTTTGGGGGAATGGGACCGGTGGCATGAAGCGCCTCTCCTCAATCAATTGCTCCGCTCTAGATTTCTCCTTTTCTTGCGGCTCTTTCTCCTTCTCAACTTCAACTACCGGCTCAATTGGCTCTAAACTTTCCTCCACGGGCTCCTCGGTAGGGATCATGGCGGGGGTGGTGTCCTTCCCGCCTCTAGTAGTAACGACAACCACGGCATTGATGTGGCCGGTGTTGCCCCGTGGGTTTTGCTCGGGTTGCGTCGGCAATTGTTGAGTATTCCGATTGAGCAACACCAATTGCTCCGAGATTTGAGCTACAACGGTTGTAAGGGAGTCTTGGCCCGCCTTCAAGGAAGCATTGACCTTCTTTTGCTCGACCATAAACTCCTCCACTCTAGCTTCGAAGTCGGATCGTTGTTGAGCTTGTGGAGGGTTTTGATTTTGATTTCTCCACCCTTGATTGTATCCGGGCGGCCTATATGGTGGAACTTGTTGCTTCGGTTGAAAATTTTGTTGTGGAGGCCCCCTCGGCAGATAGTGTTGTTGTTGGGGTGGTGGTGGTGGTCGAGCTTGTTGAGGTGGTTGTTGTGGTGGGTTCAAATCTCCTTCATTGTTGGCGTAAGAGAAACTGGGATGATTTCTTGTGGCCGGATTGGCCCAATACCCTTGGTTCCCCGCGACATATTGTACTTGCTCCAAGGATCCTTCTCCTTGCTCTCCTCCGAAATACATGGCTTGAGATTGGTCTTGCCAATCACACATTTGGTTCGTTGGTGCAGAGGTGGAAGGGGTTCCTTGGGGCTCCGTGATAAACTTCTCCAGTCTCTCCACTACCTTGTGGAGAGAATCAAACTTGCTTGTAAGCTCCGCTACGGCCTTCGCCTCATAGATACTAGTTGGCTTCAAGGAGGACGTAGAGTGTCCTCGCTCATCGCCCCATTGTTGATTGTTTGAGGCCATCTCCTCAATTAGGGCCGTAGCTTCTTCGGGAGTCTTTGATAAGATAGCACCATTCGCCGCGGCATCAATAATTTGTTTGGTCCCCGGTTGGAGACCATTGTAGAAGCTATGAACTAGCTCCCAATCTTCAATGCTATGGTGCGGGCATTGATGCTGCAGATCTTTAAAACGCTCCCAAGCCTCATAGAGCGTCTCTTGGGGTCCTTGTTTGAAGGACATAAGAGCGCTCCGAATCTTCACCGTCTTGGAGGGCGGATAGAACTTGTCAATGAATGCACTCGCCAACTCGTCCCAAGTGGTAAAGACTCCCTCAGCTTGCGTCCTCAACCAATAGAGTGCCTTGTCCTTTAGTGTGAAGGGGAAAAGACGCAGTCTGATGGCATCAATGGAGACCCCCGTCATCTGAAATGTGGCGCACTTCGACAAGAATAATTGGATATGGTAGTTGGGATTTTCATGGGCATTCCCATGAAATGGATCCTGCTGCATCAGAACCACTAGTCCAGTCTTCAGCTCAAAGTTCTTGTCAGCCGCCAACTCCGGCATGGCAATGGATGAGGTCGTAGAAGAGGTCTTAGGCCGGAGCCTATCGCGAATAGAAATTATCCTCGCCATTCTTGCCGCTAATTGGTCCGCAGTTTCCGGGTTGGTCATAAACCTCCCTTCCGGATCTTGTCTCCTTTCCGCTCTGATTCTCCGCACCGTACGTTCAATCTCGGGATCAAATAATATACCTTCAGGGTCCGCAGTGGATCTCGTGTACATGCACAGGAGAACAAAGTTTCAAAGAAGTGATTAGCGCAATGGAAGGGTTAGGTAAAAATAAAGAAATAAAATAAAAAGAAAGAAATAGCTAGGGTGGTAAGATCAAACGCAATCGCCTCCCCGGCAACGGCGCCAAAAACTTGATCGCTCCGGAATGTAACCCAAAGAACGGTTGTAGTTTTACCGCAAGCGCACGGTATAGCGGCGAGCGGGTTATCGAACACAGGGAGGACGAATGACCGTGCTTGTTCCAATCAACCTGGCTATTAAGGAGAAAGAAATTTGCCTTTGGCGATCCTGTCACAATCGTCAGACAAAGTACGGAAATATCAAATCAAATAAAGAACGTCTAGGGAATGGGGAATCCCCGCTACTCACCGTATCTCATCAATGTAATTCATTGGTATCAAAATTCCTAGAACAAAATTTCGGATGAACTAGTTGCAACTGAATGTAGAACCTAGCTCACGCTCTCGCGCTGTTGCCGGTCTATAGCTATCCTAGGTTCGGGTCCAATCTCTTGCAAACCCTAGCCTAGGGAAGCTAGCATTAGGATCAACATCATCGTTCAATCGCTCCCCGAGCCCACTCTCGTGCAAACTCGGGCCACGACCTAGGTTGAAATAGTTCCTACCCGTCCAATCTCTTGCAAACGGGTATCGGCACGGAATTGCAACCGGAAACCCTAGTATCGGTCCAATCTCTTGCAAACCGATACTACGGAAATTCGATTCCAACCCAATTCGGATTTCTAGGGTTTCCTATCGAATTGGGATCCAATCTCTTGCAAATCCCAATCGGTATGAATACCTAGCTATCCGTAGTAAATCGATCCCAATCTAATCCCTAATAGCAATTCTAGAAAAATTTCTACCAACTCATCACAAATAAAAAATAGGGCTTGTAGGGTTCATCCCCACGCCCCAAGACGTGGAGACTACTCACAATTCATAGCACAAACACAAAAATAATCAATGAAATAAACAAGGGAATTCATCACAATATTGAGATAAGCAATAAAAATTGTATTTTTAGAGAAGAGAGACACAAACCAATGGAGTTCTTCAAATAATTTCAACAAAAATCAACTTTTGTCTCCTCTCCAATCACAAGAATAAAGCTAAAAAGTTAATCTAAAAAGCTGCAAAAATCTAAGAGAAAAGCTCTCTAAACTAGGGTAAAAACAGGGGTTAAATACCCCCCAAAATCGTCCAAAAAACTGTGACCAAAATGCCCCTACGCAGCCTGAAATCCGCAAATTTCGCTACAGGCAGCGCGTCGCACTCGGCCGAGTGACAAAAGTCGCTCGGCCGAGTGAGAAACCTTGTAAATTTCCAGTAAGTCTGGGTCTTCGGGGGTCTTCACTTCGGGAGTCGCTCGGCCGAGTGGGTTGTCGTCACTCGGCCGATGGCTTCTTGGTACTCGGGCGGTCGGCATTTGCCACTCGGCCGAGTGGGTCTTCTGAAGCTCAGGCAGACGAAAAACAGTAAGTTGGCGATTTTTGACATGCGTCGTCTGGGTGCCACTCGGGCGGACGGGGTCTCGTCACTCGGCCGATGTGGCTTCCGATGCTCGGTCGAGTGCACGTATGAAACGTATCCGATCTGGTCGGCCGAGCAGTGTCTCGCTGGTCGGCCGAGTGACTCCTTCACTCGGCCGAGTGGGACACCAAAAATGCCCAAACAGCTTGTTTTGGCTTCCTCGTCGCTCTCGCGACGTTCTTTCTTCTTCCGCTCCTCTCCAACAGCAAAATACCCCTCGGGGAGGTCGTCGGTGACACTCTGGAGTAGGCGTATCTCGAGATCACTCCAAATCGCTCCAAATCACCTGAAATGCGACAAAAACAACAAATCGTGAAAAGCATCGCAATATCGTCGATATATCATGAAAAACATGATTTGGGCGATCTAAATGGCATGCAAACATGCGGGAAAAAAGTGTAAAATAAGGAGTGATCAGAAACAAATGGGTGGCGGCTGAGAGTTTCTCTTTTCGTTACCCTAGGTTGTTTTATTCTCTTTTGTAGGCTGATGGGTGCACATGAGTGAAATGAAGTGAGCCAAGGGGGAGGTGGTGACTGGGTACAAGTTTGGGTTAGGGTATTAGGCTAGGTTAGGAAGGGTTTCTAATAAAAGTTTGATTTGTTTTTATAAAGTTAATGCTAATTGTAAATAGGGGAAGTTTTGAAAATGAAAACATTAATTGGGGAGAAATCATGGTGTTTAATATAAAATAATACCAATTTAGTTATGGGCTTTAACAGGATTTAACTAGGGAAGTTTTTCAAAAATATTTGAATTTAAAAAATGTTTGAATTAGAAAATTTAAAATATTTATTTGATGAGATATATCATAATAGGTTTAAAAATAATTTTGGTTAATACGTATTAGGGTTTGTAGCTTAATATGGGTACACGGTATAATTACGCCTAATGACAATACGTAATACGAATACGTAATAATTACATATACAGAAAAGACATAAAACAAAAGAGAATACGAATAAAACGTATTATTAAAATACTGGCCGTTACAGGAATAATAAAGGAATTTTTGTGGCTTTTTCCAAAGTATTTTTGTGTAGCTCCAAATAATGAAAGTAGAGAAATAATTTTCTTTTCTTTTTTGTTTTTGACCTTTTTGTTTCTTTTTCTTTTGAACTCTTTTTTTCTTTTTCTTTTTTTCTTTCTTCTTTTTTTTATCTTTTTGTAGGAGCAATAGGATATACATATATATTTTGGCTCCTTTTTGGCTTTTTGGGGCTTTTTGAAGCTAACTTTTTCTTTTGGGATTTTTTGGGAATAGATGCAGTATAAGTAGCTGCAAAGGGGGTGAACCCAAGTGACATGTAGAGAATAATAAAGATATGTGGAGAAGGAAGTAATGTATCACTCGGTTCACTCATAAGATGTGCACAATGGTTCAATAAGATAATACTCCAACTAAACTAATAAGTAAGCTTGGATATTTTCATTCATTTCAACAAATAATGAATTCATGCGGTACGGCACAAAATAATATCAGGCATGCAACAGAAAGTGAAAAAGATAACAAGGCAAATGCTTCAGATATTCTAATGATGCATGAGTCTTGGTGCATACCCAACATAGGCATACTAAATATTATTGCATACATTCAGTTTCAATTCATTTCATGCATTCCTATAGAGGAATCATACAGAATATATATGCAAGCATATGAATAGTAAAACACTGAAATACTCTAGATAGCATGACAAAAGTAATAAGCATCGTGATAGCTACTAAACCTAGGATAGATATCATCATTCAGAAGAAATCTAGCAAAGGGGAAAAGAAAGGCGGAGAAAAAATAAAAATAAAAGCAAGCAGCAAGCATACCAAACATGGAAAATATGATGCTAAAAATGAAACGATGAAAAAGTGGTGGAAATAAAAATAAAAAGGTGTAAAATGAAAGAAAATGAAATAAAATGAAAATAAAAGCGATAACGCTCATCCTCCAAGCTAAAAACAGAAGTGTCCTGACTACTGAGAATGCACTGGTAAGGCGGGAAAATGAGGCTAGGGTGTGCGGGTGGTAAATAAAAGGAAAATAAAAAATAAAAGCGAAACTATGTAAATAAAAGAAGAAATGTATATGCAGATGCATGACCTAATGCTTAAGATGCAAAAATGTGAACAAGCAGGCATATTATGCAAATGAAGACATGATGCAGGTGGAATATATGCAAATGCAAAATGATGGAATATACACAGGTGGTGCAAAAAGATCATCCCCCAAGTATGCAAGGACAGGGCCCCGAAGAGACAGATGAGCACAACAATAAATAAGGGGTGACAGAAGCAAAAATAATGTAAAGATCAAGCAGCGGCATCACCCTGAGTGGATGATGATGGGTTCGACTGTTGGGGACAAGAAATAGGGACGTCAGGCACAGAAGGTGAAGGCTCGACAGGTGTGTCGGTCAGTAAGGCAATAGAAGAGACAACAGGATCAGAACAAGGTGTAACAGGTGCAGTGTCGAATGTGTGAGAACGTGTGTGTCAGCAACAGAAGTCTCCAATTACGGTGCAACCGACTCAGGGGAAGATGTGACAGGCCTTGCAGAAGCCTGAGAGTGGAGCACGGTGAGTGGTGCGAGAGGGGCTGAAGGGACAGTGTCTGGCCTGGGAGGAGGGGCACGCTGATGCCTAAGGAGATCGAGAATGACTGGGAGGTCGCACTCTCCTGACTCCTGAGAGGTCCCGCTCCCCTGTCCTAGTAGGAGGAGCATGGCAATAAAATGTTCGCCTTGATCATCGTTTGTGAAGACGACATCATACGTCCCCAGGGCAGGTGGTGGAAGAACTAGGCGAGATGGAGGAATAGTAGTAGTGATGGGTGGGGTGGTAGTGTGTGGGGTGAGTGGGGCCTCTATGGCTAGAGGCACGGGGGAAGGGGATCGGGACGAGTCGGACGAGGACGAAGAATCGCCCAAGTACTCCTCCTCGGGTGTGGGTGAGCGTGCATGTCGTGGGCGTCATGCCGGTCGAGAAGAGGAGGCACCAGTGTCGGCCTTCCTCCTCTTAGCCGGAGGTGGCTTTCTCGGCCTAAGGTGAGGAGGCATCGTGCGAAAGTGCTAGCGACGATGATATGGTAATAAAAAAAATAAAGTGTGGAAAGAGTATACCAACACTGATCGTCACTGCGAAAGTAATGAAGCGTGCACATGCGTAGTCTGGACCCAAAACGATCCCCCACGCTGCTCCAAAAAAAAGCTCCTCCTCAAAGAGCTCCAAGCCTACCTACAACATGATAAGAATATGATTTTAGTAGGTAATTTAGAAATCAAATAAGGATTGCGGTTCAAATATAGAAAAAATTAACGAGTAAGGGATGTGATCGGGAGGAATGAAGAGTGATGGAAATGGGGAGAGAGAGATAAAGATAGAGGGGATGAAGATGTGGTGAAGGGGGGTGGTGTGGGCTACTCTGCTCGAGCACGAGTTGTGCTCGAGCGGTGCATGCGGCACAGCTCTGGTGAGACGCCGGAGAAAGGGGACTGCGCGATTTAGGGGGAAAGAGGGAGGGGAGTATATGGAGGGGAAGAGAGGGGGGTAATATAGAGGAGGGGGTGGGAAAAGATGTGCCATCTGTGCTGGTGGTGCGGGCGGCGAGGCTCCAAAGCTAGGGGCTGAGGAAGAGGAGAGATAGAGAGAGGGAGGGAGGGGGAGGGGGAGAGATAGAGAGATAGAAAGAAGGATAGGGGAGAGAGGAAGAGATATGGAGAGAAGGGGCAGAGGCGCTGATCGAGTCGCAGCAGCGGCGGTTCTCGAGAAGAGCAGGTGGCGACAATAGCTGTGCGGTGGTCGGACCGAGTAGGATCAGGGCTAGGGTTAGGGGAGCTCGGGATTTAGGGGTGGTTGATTTCGATTAGGATTAGGGTTAAGAAATCCCGAGTCGTTTTTGTATGAGTTGAATCAAACTCGGTTTAGTGTAGGCCCCAGCTGAGTAAGTCGCTGCTTGGGCTGAGTAGCGATAACTACTCAGTCGAGTATAAAAGGTATAAAATTTTGAAATTAAGCCCAGAAGTTGTGCCCTTGTACTCGACCGAGCTACTTACTCATCTCGGTCGAGCTGAATTGAAACAGAGTATTGTTGTCAGCTCTCTTTTTCTCTCCATGTAGCTCGACCGACTAGGGTAGCTACTAGGTCGAGTCCATTAAGATTTTTTTTCCAGAGCGCCCTTTTAGCACTTTTAGACTCCTCCTGTAGCTCGGCCGAGTAGTGAAGCTATGCGGTCGAGTCGAATTAGAAACAGAGTGCTCTTTTCGACTTTTTTGGGCTCTGCATGTAGCTCGACCGAGTAGGGTACTACTCGGTCGAGTCGCAATTGATTTCAGAGCGACTTTTTGCTTATTCCTCTAGCTCTCTGTAGCTCTGACTATAGCTCGACCGAGTAGGCATCTACTCGATCGATGCGTGTTTGATTTCTAGAGCACGTTTTTGCAGCCTTTCTCCATCTGACTGTAGCTCGACCGAGTAGGGTGCCTACTTGGTCGAGTCACCTGGAACTCTTCCCCAAGCTTGTATTTCTTTATGGTGCTCTTCCCTTTGTTCCTTCTCCTTCATTTCATCGTGAGGCGCACTCTCCTCATTGTTCAACCTATAAAAGGAAGAACTCATCAAATTTTTGTGTTTTTGTATTTTTATAGAATTAAAAATGTATTTATTTGGTTTTTGAATATGAAAAGGAAAAGAAAAACAAAAACAAAAACAAAAACTAAGGGAAAGAAAATAGGGTTACCTCCCAATAAGCGCTTGTTTTAAGTCGTAAGCTCGACTCCCTCAAGATTTTCAACAACGATCAAGGATGTTGGGTGCATATGAAATACGCATGTCATGCTTCCTAATGATCCCATGCGGTAAAAGTTGGCGCGCCTCTCCATGTCGGCCCCCAGCAGTGAACAGCGCCCCGTTTACGGTTTGGGCACGATGTCGTTTTACCGCAAGTGCACAGTTAGTGTAGGGTGCGGGTTTATCGAACTCAGGGAGGTGGATGGCTTGAATGGCTACTAGTCTCACCTAGGTTGTGTGCTAGCTACGCGGATGATATGGGTGGAAGTGTAGAAATAAAAGAAAGAAATAAAAAAAGACAAGAAATGAATCCCCGCTAACACGGGCTAGAGCACTCATGACACTTGGCCTTTGACTTGACCCAGGGTGAGACATTGCCCCAAAAGGTGATACCTAGCGTCCATGGGCCCAATATTCCGGTCTATGCCCAGTACGCTAGTTCTACCCGGTTTCAGACGGTGGGCATTCCCATGTCCATTAACACCGACCGCAACCGGGAGCATTAAGGCCACAATGATAACTCCCAACACTTCGTCCAAGCCGTTCTCACGTGCGAGGACTCAATGTCTACGCTAGGGGTGTGAGCTATGGCTAGGGAGTCAACCGCCATGTTTATTCCCCCTTGGCCCGACGGTCAGAGGCGGTCTTTCTCCCGCCAATGACAATGAAACACCCCCGCGTAACCCTAATGGCCAAATAGGTCGAATGTGATTTCTAGCAATACATCGAAGCAGATCTTGACTGGACAAGACACCAGACCCCAATCTCCAACACAACTAGTGTGTTGCCATACGAATTGGACTCAGATTGCTAGAAATCCCCATTGACACATCCATCGAACACATGCCATGCAACCAAGCCAAATGAAACAACCCAAGCATCAATCCTACTCTAACCCGTATTAGGGTTGATAATACTACTCAATGGTGAAGAACATAAAAACAAGCAACAGAAAAGACATACAAACGTTCACCATCAAGCAAAATAAACACAATACAAAACAATGGAAAACAAGAGAAAGAAATACTTATCTCGCGTTTGAATCTTCCATCCTTTACAAGATTTATTGCAATAGAAAGCCTAATCTAACCTAACCTAAAACTCCCAAGAAAAGGGAGGAAAACTACTAAAAAAATGGGAGAAGATCTCGTCAAGTCGTGCCCCCAACTTCTATTTATAAGCCCCTCAAAACCCTCACTTTTCGGGTCCAAAAACCCAGCAAAACTGTCAAAACATGCCCACCCGATCGGGTGGAAGTTCACCCGATCGGGTGGAATAAAACAGAGACTTCAGCTGTTGAAAATGGCTCACCCGGACGGCCACCCAGACACCAACCGATCCGTTGATCTGAAAATCCAGACAGCAGCACATTTCAGCATACAGCTACGATCAAAAAATTCCAGAAAAATGTTGAAAAATCGGATTTGGGCTTGCGACCTATCGTTGGAAAGCTAACGAAGATGCCGAGATCACCCAAAATCCCTCTAGAATGATAGAAGATCTTCAATGAATGCATCAGCAGCGCATGAAAGGGGAAGAAAAGGCCACCCGATCGGTTGAAACATCAACCGATCAGGTGAGCTGCTTGTCGCATTGGCCATCGGGCTTCAGAAGCTTCAACCGGGCGCTGAGGTGAGCGGGTGTCATGACCGGGTCGTCGTTTGTTGATTTTCAGCTTCAGATGAACCGATCGGGTGAGATGTCACCCGATCGGTTGGAATTCAGCTTCAAATAGACAGAGAGCTCTGTCGATCTCACCTGATCACTGAACCGATCGGGTAGCTGATCTTCTCTTCAGCTCCTGTCCGGGTCGGATACGCTTGCATCAACCGATCGGGTGGCTCTGTCCACCCGATCGGTTGAGGGCTGAAATATGGCTTTCTTCGTCGTTTGGCCCTCTGGATCGGGCGTGACTCCTCCCGTTGCTCCGGGGACTCATGATATCTTCTTTATACGTCTCCAATGCTGGAAATGTCCTGCATTTACACAGAAACATGAAGAAAGTGAAAAGATACAAAAACACAAAAGAACAGACATAAGACAGTGGAAAACAACGGAAAATCACGAAGAAGACGTGCGTGAATATATAAAATATAAATGCACGTCAAAATCCCCACAGCTGAACCCTTCCTCGTCCTCGAGGAAGACGAGTGAGAGTAGGAGCTCGAAGGAAAAAATAGAGAGGGCGAGACAGAAAGAGAAAATAAAATCCTAGATCGCCCGTCAGAGCCAACAAAACAAACACACCACACTAAGCAAACATACAACAAAACACAACACTAAACCAAGGAATATGAGTTCATACAAGTGTCGTGGGCCCACGCGGTGAAGCGCGAGTGAGGGTGGTCGTGTGCTAGCAGACGATGTTACTATCTACAGTGTGCAATATAGCTCCATATACACATACCGAAAGAATTGGCCCAAATATCGATTCAATTTGAAATTGCAATGAATAAAAGCTCAAGCATGCATGAGAAGAGTGTAAGAATGGAAACGTATCATGAATCGGGGACTCCACAACTAGGGACAAGGAAATCACGGCACTACAGCCTAGATAATAGCTAAAAAGTTCCTAAGCCAAGTGTTTTCGAAAACGATGGAGGTTGAGAAGATGTGGAGTAGATCACTCGGTGTAAATTCTCGCCTTCCCTTTATTCTCGGTAGATGGAGAAATATTCACAAGGAAATTTTTTTTTGGGTTTTGGGTATTTGTATTTTTTGCCCTTTTTGGCTATGCGAATATTTTTTTTCTTTTCTCTTTTCTTTGGGTTTTTCTTTTCTCTCCTTTTTTTTGATTTTTGGATATTGGGATATATACATGTGTACTCTCCCAAGTGGGAGAACGGTACATGACGAGGGGATTTGCACCAAGTAAAACAAAAAAATAAATCGGATTCTAAACACTCGGGCAAATGAGTTATTTCTCGCAAATCAGAGTGTGAGCTAAATGGGTTATCCTAGTCCTTAATTGTGGAATCCCGACACTTGCGAATTGAAGTATACGATATAAATATAGCATGCATATAGAAGCAGATAGTAGAAGCAAATACCGCATATTAAAATCGAAGCTTGATAATCTAGAGGTCAACCAAGAGTAGGTATATAAATCAACATCATAGAGTAGAATTACACCATAGGCTAGCCATGACACACAACTCAAATAAAAGCAAAGTGGACCCACGAAGCATGAAATGCAGTATGAATCGGCTTCCTAGGGTTAGTGAATATGATTATCGAAGCTATGCTAAGTGTGTGTGTGATCTTGTGGTAATTCATCATATGGGGTCATCTCTAGGAGAGAGAGAGAACAAAAGATGAGAAGAAAAAGAAAAACACGATGGAAAACGACTCGACAACGAAGAAAAAGAGCACAAATGACGCACAAAATGCGACTCCCCCAAGCTGAAACTTGCATTGCCCTCAATGCAATAGAAGTGAATATGGGAGGGCAAAGAAAAATGGGGGGTTACGCACCGACACAAGAAAATGAAAAACATGAAAAAAAACACACAAACAAAACTGAAAAATAAAGAAAACGAAACACACAAATTAACATCACATAAAAACAAACACACGACAAAGACGTCACACGACAATATGCACAAAAGTCGATTTCCCCCAAGCTGAACATGTCAATGCTAGCGAAATGATATGATCAATGTACTGCAGAAAAATGTTAGGGGGAAGATCGGAAAAGAAAAAGAAAGAAATCAAAATGCAAGAGAGGACGAGTCCTCGTCCTCCTCGGTAGAGGATGTGGGTGAAATGATAGAAGGGCACGACATGATGGGTTATTATGATGCAAAAGTAAACCCTAGATACGCTCCCCTCGCTAATGAGAGGAGACGAGATTATTCTAATCTAAACTAGAAAGCTGTAAATTTCTACACTACTGGATTAGGATACACCTGAGCATAGGCGGATCCAGAATCTAGAGTGGGGTAGGTTGCTACTCTAGCTGCTCCTTCTGTGGCTCCGCCAGAAGTGATGTGCCACGAGTGCCAATTGACCCAAGCAATGCACCTCCAAGCATCCCTCGTAGGTGTCCACCTGTGACCTACAAAGGACGAGGTGCATTAGTCCATGGCAAGAAATTATTTCCCAAAATAAATGTATCCCAGAGATAATCATCAACATAAGATGAAAAAATAATAAAAGGGTGAAGAATACTCCCTGAGAATAGGTCGCTATCCTCTGTAATAGTGACGACCAAATCCTCGCTCTCCATGAGAAGTGGCTCTCCAGGTGGTGACATACCGCAACATACCTCAAGGGAAGTAGATCCGGTGTCCTGCGAGAGATATGGTGTGTCAAAAACATATAAGTCTAAAGAAATAGGACGTGAAAAGCGAGACTTAAATGTGGAGTTAGAGTGAGTATGAAAATCTCCCTGAATAGGGACAATATGCTCAAGTAGATGCTCAGCCGCAGAAGAGGTGGAGAGTGACAGTAGAGGTAGATGTGATTCGTGCTACATGAAATGAACCATCGTATCCAAGCCTTCATGCACATCCTCCTCGATGATTTGCTCATGCTCCACCATCTGCCCGATGTCCTAAATGACATCATCGTGGTTGACCACAGACCAAGGAAGGACCAACGACAGAGATGACTGTGGAGGTGGAAGTGGAGGGGACCACTCGTATGCGGTCGTGGTGTCCTCGTCCTCATGCACATCCTCCTCGCATGTATGCATAAGCTCTGTAGTCTCCTCAGTGCTCTCGTAGGACTCATGTGGGGTATCCAAATCAAGACAAGAAGTCTCTCCCACGGATTCTAGATAAATCTCCCCATCCTCACTATCATCATCAAAAAAATGCGTCGTCATCCAAGTGGTAGTGTTGGAAAAATGGGGTATCGGCATGAGATGTGTCTATGGTGGCCGATGAGATGGTCGTCTCAACTATGAAAGTGTGTATATCCTCTCCTTCATCCCCTATCCTCGGTGTAGGCTCGATGATAGGTACCGTCAAGTTTTGTAATATTTGGCCTTGGTTAAACATGGCACTTTCAAGGAGAGACACGAGGCTTGATTCTTCTTGTGTTGGTTGAGGGATATAAGGTTGAGGACATGGATGGGAGGTGTTTGGACTAAGGTTGTGGGAAAATGTTTGGCCTTAGTGTAGGGGGAGGCTCTTGAGCGTAAATGGGCAATCATAATACACGTGCCCTGCCATCCCACAAGTCTCATAAACCACAACTGAATAAGGATCGTATCCTTCCATCTGAGCATCGAAATTTGAACTCCACATGGTTATACCAAAGATACATGGACAACAAAAATAAGAGAACTAGAGAGGAGCGTCAATAGTACAAGAGAATAACAAAAAGATAATATAATGGTGGGGGAAAAAATTTCTCGGTTATTGTATTTGTTTTTTTTATGCGTAGCCTAACGAACCCAAGCTAAGCTAATATCAAACCGAACGCCTCCCCGGCAACGGCACCAAAAACTTGACCGGCGCCCCATTTACGGTTTGGGCGCGGTGTTGTTTTACCGCAAGTGCATGATTAGTGTAGGGTGCGGGTTTATCGAACTCATGGAGGTGGATGGCTTGACTGGCTACTAGCCTCGCCTAGGTTGTGTGCTAGCTACGCGGATGATATGGGTGGAAGTGTAGAAATAAAAGAAATAAATAAAAAAAGACAAGAAATGAATCCCCGCTAACACGGGCTAGAGCACTCATGACACTTGGCATTTGACTTGACCCAGGGTGAGACATTGCCCCAAAAGGTGATACCTAGCGTCCATGGGCCCGATATTCCGGTCTATGCCCAATACGCTAGGTCTACCCGGTTTTGGACGGTGAGCATTCCCATGTCCATTAACAACGACCGCAACCGGGAGCGTTAAGGCCACAATGATAACTCCCAACACTTCGTCCAAGCCGTTCCCACGCGCGAGGACTCAATGTCTATGCTAGGGGTGTGAGCTGTGGCTAGGGAGTCAACCGCCAAGTTTATTCCCCCTTGGCCCGATGGTCAGAGGCGGTTTTTCTCCCACCAATGACAATGAAACGTCCCCGCGTAACCCTAATGGCCAAATAGGTCGAATGTGATTTCTAGCAATACATCGAAGCGGATCTTGACTGGACAAGACACCGGACCCCAATCCCCAACACAACTAGTGTGTTGCCATACGAATTGGACTCAGATTGCTAGAAATTCCCATTGACACATTCCATCGAACACATGCCATGCAACCAAGCCAAATGAAACAACCCAAGCATCAATCCTACTCTAACCCATATTAGGGTTCATCAATACTACTCAATGGTGAAGAACATAAAAACAAACAACAGAAAAGGCATACAAACGTTCACCATCAAGCAAAATAAACACAATACAAAACAATGGAAAACAAGAGAAAGAAATACTTATCTCGCGTTTGAATCTTCAATCCTTTACAAGATTTATTGCAATAGAAAGCCAAATCTAACCTAACCTAAAACTCCCAGGAAAAGGGAGGAAAACTACTGAAAAAAATAGGAGAAGATCTCCTCAAGTCGTGCCCACAACTTCTATTTATAAGCCCCTCAAAAACCCTCACTTTTCAGGTCCAAACCCCAGCAAAACTGTCAAAACAGGCCCACCCGATCAGGTGGAAGTTCACCCTATCAGGTGGAATGAAACAGAGACTTCAGCTGCTGAAAATGGCTCACCCGAACGGCCATCCGGACACCAACCGATCGGTTGATCTGAAAATCCAGACAGCCGCCCATTTCAGCAAACAGCTGTGCTCAGAAAATTCCAGAAAAATGTAGAAAAATCGGATTTGGGCATGCGACCTATCATTGGAAAGCTAACGATGATGAAGACGCTAGAAAAATAAGAGATCACCCAAAATCCCTCTGGAATGATAGCATATCTTCAATAAATGCATCAGCATCACGCGAAAGGGGAAGAAAAGGCCACCTGATCGGTTGAAACATCAATCGATCGGGTGAGCTGCTTGTCGCATTGGCCATCGGGCTTCAGAAGCTTCAACCGGGCATTGAGGTGAGCGGGTGGCGTGACCGGGTCGTCGTTTGTTGATTTTCAGCTTCAGATGAACCGATCAGGTGAGATGTCACCCGATCGGTTGGAATTCAGCTTCAAATTGACAGAGAGCTCTGTCGATCTCACTTGATCACTGAACCGATCGGGTGAGCTGCTCTTCTCTTCAGCTCCTGTTCGGGTCGGATACGCTTACATCAATTGATCGGGTGGCTCTGTCCACCGGATCGGTTGAGGGCTGAAATATGGATTTCTTCGTCGTTTGGCCCTCTGAATCGTGCGTGACTCCTCCCATTGCTCCTGGAACTCATGATATCTTCTTTATACATCCCCAATGCTGGAAATCTCCTACATTTACACAGAAATACGAAGAAAGTGAAAAGATACAAAAACACAAAAGAACAGACATAAACAACAGAAAACAACGGAAAATCACGAAGAAGACGTGCGTGAATATATAAAATATAAACGCACGTCAAGCAGCCAAGAAGATAGCAGCCTCCGATTCTTGATGGCGCAAGGGTATGTCCAGGGCTCCTCGTTAAGTACATGTAAATAGGTGGCCATCGCCTTGTTGTATACAACGTCGTCGTCGTCGTCCAAACTCATCTTCATTGGATCTTTGGAAATCTCCTCCATGGTATGTTCATAAGTAGCTTTGTCATCCAAGAGATCAATGTAATTAGCATCTTCCGGTGGTGAGCGTTCCTTCATAGGCTTTTGCAAGTGAAATTGAACCTCGATGTTGCCCACATTCAAGGATAACGTCCCATCACGGACGTCAATCAATACTCTGGCCATCGCCATGAATGGACGACCCAATATAAGTTGGGAGCTACCTTCCTCCGGTATATCCATGATTACAAAGTCTACATGCACGCATTGTTGAGTATTGATTCCCCGGATTTGGTTTTGATGATGAACAAACATAAATATTGTGAACTAACTCTTTGTGAGCGCAGTTAAGGAGATCATCGCCAAAATTCTACGTACACCAAAAGCGACGTCTCAAGACTTCTCAAAGCACGTGATCGTGTGCCTGAAGCTTCGTTGAAGCTCAAGGAGCATTATTGAAGTCAAGAGATTCGGATTGAAGCTTTGAAGATGGTTCGGCTAGTTAATTTTATAGTCTTCTAGCTTCTTTTCGTAGAATGTTAAGCCTTGATTAGGACTTACATTATAATCTGCATAATGCTCATATCTTAGAGCTAGGATTATCTTAGAAGCCCATAGAAACTTTCCCGAAGTTTTACGCTTCATTTCGTGGCTTCTTGTGCATCTTAGTTGGTTCAAGAAGAAGAAACAACCAACTAGATTGTCATCTAGTCGGTTAAGAATCCTTCTTGAATCGACTAGATTTCCTTGCTCAAATCAGCATCTTCACTGTTGACCAATTAGTCGGTCCAAGAAGGTTCACCGACCGACTAGTTGTCAAACTAGTCGGTTGGGAATCCTTCTTAGACCGACTAGTTATTCTTTCACTTTTCAGCCTGAGCTACTGTTGACTCGTTAGTCGGTCCAAGAACAACCATCGACCGACTAGTTGTGAAACTAGTCGGTTGGAATTTGTTCTTAGACCGACTAGTTCTCTTGTGTTTAGCCTATTAAATTTCAACTGCTTAGTCGGTCAAAGAACACTCACCGACCGACTAGTTGTCAAACTAGTCGGTTGGCAAGTCTTCTTAGACCGACTAGTTCTATATCTCCTGAACTATCTTTCTTGGCTGTCAACCTTTTAGTCGGTCCAAGAAGAATCACCGACCAACTAGTTGCAAAACTAATCGGTCAGTGATCCTTTTTAGACCGATTAGACTGCTTCAGAATAGAGCCGTTGGAGCATTAAATGCTACGAATTTTCCCTCTCTCTTCTCTCTATCCTATATATACTTGTGATGCTTCTTCCTAGCATTCAAGGTTGCCATTATTGAGACTTAGAGAAATCAAAGAGAAGCATTCAACTCCATTTCTAAAGCTTTCTCATTCTCACAAGAATCTCTCCAAACTCCTTGAGCCCTAATTTCCTCAAGAGAGATTCTCTTCATTGTGAGCCATTCAAGCCAAGAGCTTGATTCCAAGTCACCAACTCCTCCCTAGCCATCTATTGCTGTTCATCTTGGTGGAGCTAGGGTTTGGTGACATTCTCTCCTTCAAAATCTTCCTTGCCCTAAAATCTGTAAGTTTACTCAAGGCATAGGATTTTGTTGGTAAGTATTTCATTGTTTCATTTACATTGATATTAAGTTTATCTCTCGGTTGTGAGAGAAGTTTGTGATCCCGGTTTGTGGGAGTCACATTTTCATTTGTGTATGATTTGATCTTGTAGTAGTTTTCTACAAGAATTTCATAGTGCAAATTTGAGTTAGAGGATTGTAACTCAAGTAGCCGGAGGGGATCCGGGTGTTTGGGACGTAGGATCACCGGGAACAAGTCGGGGAGACTTGGGTGGATCCGAACCCGTTAAATCGTTTGTTTGCGTTGGTCGTTTTATTGTTGTCTATTATCATTCCGCATTGTTGGTTGAGTTTGCACGATAATTAGGAATTATACTCTTGATTATTTTAAAGTACTATTCACCCCCTCCTATAGTACTTGTGCAGTAGCTATTAGGGCATTACACGCATAACCCGGGCAGTATTTGCAAGATGATGTCGTGGGCGATGCCTACTGTATAGGTAATAGAGTGATCTGCCAATTGGATTTTCATGTCCATTGGTTTAAGTTCCGTTCACATGTTTAGCCTCTTGAAGATAGAGAGCGGCATCAAACTAATGCTCGCTCCCAAGTCGATCAATGCTCTACTAATAGGGATGCCGCCAACGGAGCATGGCACCGTGAAAATTTCGGGATCCGGCATCTTCTTCGGTAGGTATCTCTTGATGATAGAGGTGAAGTTTTCCAAGAGCTTCACCTCGTTTTGATTATGCTTGCCCATAATAAGATCCTTCAAGAACTTAGCATATGTGGGTATTTCTGTGATAGCGTCCATAAAGGGGATGTTCAATTGGATACCTTTGAGGAGCTCGGAGAACTTGGCGTATTTCTTCTCCATCTTTGCTAGTGCCAACCTTTAAGGATATGGGGGAGGAGGTCGACTTGCCTTGCCTCTAGCGGCATCCTTTGGAATAGATTTGTTGGAAGTAATAGTAGCATCCGCCGATGCCGTAGTGGTGGTAGGCAAGGTAGAAGGTGAAGCCTCCCTCTCTCCAATAACATGGGGCTCCTATGTAGCCTTTTCCTTGTCCTTTTTAGTGGTAGTAGCATCTTCATCTTGAGCATGAATGGGTGACTTTTGGCTCACATTGCTAGAAACCGGCACCATGACAGTGTCGGTAATCTTTTCTCCTCTTGTGGTAACTGCGACCACTGCATTTACTTAGGCCCTAGGATTGGGCTCCAGCCGAGAAGGCAATCTTCCTTGTATCATCATAAATTGGGACATTTGGCCTTTGAGCTCATCAATGGAGGCATTGATGGACTTGAAGTGAGCTGAAGTATCTACATTTACCTTAGTTTGCCCACTCATAAAAGCATCCAAGGTTGCCTCTAAGTGGGGTCTCGAGGCCACCGGTTGGTATTGTTGTTGTGGGCGGTTATTGTACCACAGCGGTCTGTAAGGCCCAGATGTCCTAAACTCATACTATTGGTTCTATGGAGGTGCCCCTTGTTGCTGAGGAGATGGTGGAGGTCTCTGCTGCTGAGGAGGTTCCAATCCTCCATTGGGATTACCATAAGAAAGTCCGGGATGATTTCTTGCTACCGGGTGTTGCCATTGATTCCTCCCCCTCTCCAGCTACAAAGTGTACCTGCTCAGCTTGCATGTCCGCTCCATCATAGGGTCCTTCATTAGGAGCATATCCTTGCTTCACATAGTCTTCATGTGTGGGATAAGCTGGAGCTCTAGAAGTGGTTAGAATAGCGTCCAAACTCTGTTCAATCCTCGCCACTTGTTTGCAAGAGTCTCAATATGACTATCATGATGGATAGCGATTTTTACCTCGGGGCCTCTAGTAGATGAGCATTCGTCGCCCCACTGATGAGTATTTATGGCCATTTGCTCCAGCAGGGATAGAGCTTCATCGGATGGCTTGTACAAGAGGGCACCTTGAGCAGAGGCGTCGATAATCAACTTTGTACTTTGTTGGAGTCCATTATAGAAGCTCTGAACAAGATCCCACTCCAGGACTCCATGGTGCAGGCATTGATGCTGCAGGTCTTTATATCTTTCCCAAGCCTCAAACAACGACTCCAGAGGAAGTTACTTAAAATTTGAGATCACTCCTCAAATCCTCACCGTTTTGGATGGTGGATAGAACTTGTTCACAAAGGCTATAGCCAACTGCTCCCACGTCGTGAAGGTATTAGAAGGATGCGCTCGCAACCAATAAGAGGCCATGTCCCTCAGAGTGAATTGGAATAGTCTGAGCTTGATAGCATCTTCACTCACATATTTGGCATGAAATGTGTCGCACTTCGCCAAGAATGTGTCTATATGGTGGTTTGGGTTTTCATGTGGGTGCCCGTAAAAGGGGTCCTGCTGCATTAGATTTATCAACATAGTCTTCAGCTCAAAGCTTCCAGCCGCCAACTACGGCCTCAAGATAGAAGAAGCACTAGTAAAATTTGGCTTTATATGGTCCAGAATGGACCCTCTGCGTGGAGGAGTAGTATTACCCTCTGCCATTGGATCTATAATAGTCTGACTCCTCTTCTCTGCTCTGAGCCGTCTTGCGGTCTTTTTGATCTCGACTCTCGGGGTCAAATAATAATTCTTTATCATGACCCCCAAGGTGAGTGTTCATGCACAACAAGAACTCAGAAAAATACCGTCAGTAACAAAGTAATAAAAGAATAAAAAGGCAGAAAGGTAAGAAATGATAAGAATTGCTAACAAATTCGAGGAGTAGTATTACTCCTCGAATCCTCACCGTTTTGGATGGTGGATAGAAATTGTTCATAATGGCTGTAGCCAACTGCTTCCATGTCGAGAAGGATGTGCTCGCAACCAATAAGAGGCCTTGTCCCTCAGAGTGAATGGGAATAGTCTGAGCTTGATAGCTTCTTCACTCACATCTTTGGCATGGAATGTGTCGCATTTCGCCAAGAATGTGTCTATATGGTGGTTTGGGTTTTCATGTGGGTGCCCGTGAAAGGGGTCCTGTTGCATTAGATTTATCAACCCAGTCTTTAGATCAAAGCTTCCTACCGCTAGCTGCGGCCTGCCTCGTCTCAAATGATGTGAGAACTACTCCCAAGCGCAGGAGATCGTGCAAGTATTATCCTGGTGAGTCCAGGTATCGAATCCGCGGGACAACTGACCTGCAAAACTACGATCGTCAATCTGAAAAGAATAATAATACGATGTTAACCAACCACCTATCGAACACAAAGATATAGGATCAAGAGTATCAAATAGCAAAAGAAAATGATATTTACGGTGACTTGGAGAGGGATACAAGTATGGGGATCATGTGTTGGGTTTGATTTCGTTAGGGTGTGTGCAATCAATGAATATCAATACCTTTTCTATAACTCAACGTTTCGTCCGGTCAGGGCACGAGAACGTCGGAAAGTATGTCGATCAAGCGTATGAAATCGTGCCAAAGAATTAATCAAGTGCAAATAGGGCGAAAAGATATAGGCATCAATAATTACGACACCCTAACTACGTCTACACCAACACATATGAAGTGGATGTGCTACGGTTGTGAGTTCATTAGGAGTTAATAATCGCTGAAATATCATGTCTTTTATATAACTCAACGCTTCACCCGGTCAGGGCGTGAAGGCGTCGGAAGATGAAACGATGAAAACTAGTCAAAATAGCCGTATACATATCACTAGCAACATTGATTTCATTAAACGATAAAAGCAATAATAAGTTCAGATTAGTGAACATAAATTGGCTAGCCTTGTCAGGGCCTAGCTATAGGAAACATGAATGATATCGACAATAAGCAAATACCCAACAAATACGTTGTAAAAATCAACATTACTAGCAATTTGGACATTATAATAGGGCTAAAGACATGAAATTCATCAATTAAATACTCCTAATTACTTCACAACCATAGCACAAAGATCTTACCCATGCATGGTGCAAAAACAATCAGATTTGATAGCCAAATACATCGTTATACTAGCCAAATACAATGAAATACACCAAATACGGGGTATAAGTTCAAGTATTTATCACCAAATCTCCACTTTAGAACCCAAAACTCCTTTAGAATAGGAAGAATAGCCTCTGAAATTTTTCAGAATTTTTCCCTGGAGAAATACACACAGTAGCCGCTCCAAAAGTCCCAAAATACGCCGGAATACCCCCAAAAACCCTAGAATACGCTTATATAATAGCATTGCGGGTTTGGGGGCTTAGCGGGTCAAACCCCGATCCGAATTCACTTAAAACCCGCACCCGCAGGCCGCATCAATTTTCCACCGTCGGATGCAGGCGCGATTTGCTGAGGAGATGCCACGTGGCACCCTAAACGGATTGAACTGCACCCGCATCCGCTAGCGACTTCGGATCGAAATCGGATATGACTTCGACCGTCCGATTCGCATCCAACCGCCTCCATTGATCCACGTCGCCCACTTGTGCGATATTTTTCGAATACGAGGCGGAGCCGCTCTGGGCCGTTCGATGGAAGCTTGAACCGCTGCGATGTCGCCACGTGGCCAACTTCGTTTGCTACTTCGAGTTCCGCTCGGAAATGATTCCAGCCGTTGATTCGAACGGGCGGTTCACAAGATCTCACCACGTAGCGCTGGAATTACGTCCGCCTGCACCGCTTGATGCTGCGTGCGGGTCGTTGGATCGTGATCCAACGGCCGCTGATTCGCCCGCTTTCGATCGTCTGGGAGAAGATACGATCCGTTGGATCGTGATCAAACGGTCAACGAAACGCCGCGTCGCCTTTGGTGCCAGCACCGAGTGATTGAAATCGGATGGTCGTGATTGTGCCGCGTGGCGTGCCAAAAATCGTGCGCCGACGTATATACATATTTAAGCGTATTTTCTTCTGTATTTCTCCATTTAATTGGTATTCTGCATTCAAATATACACAGTAATTAGCACAGATCTCAGAAAAATACAAATAAATAGTCGTTGGAATCGTGAGATCGAGACTTTGCCATGAAAAATATAAAAATGCATAAATACACAATAAAATTCATGTTTTGTGCACAAATCATGTAATTTCTCCAATAAATGATGACATTAAAAATACGAATGTATTAGAGACCAATTAAGCATCATATGAGCACAAAATAGGACTAATTAGAGGGTTAAATACGCAATATTCACTCCGAATCACATCCCCCAACTAGCGTTTTGCTAGTCCCTGCAAAAAGAGCGATAAATACGGATGATCAATAAAAAATAATTCTACCAATCGCTTATGGCGTGGCTCAATAATACACTTTCCAGCATGATATTCACCATCAATATACACATCCATAAACAAAATCAATCACATGATATTTTCTCTAATTTAGTATGAATAAATAACATACAAGCATCGTTTTGTGCAAGCGAAAGTATAACACGTCGTTTTTCTCTAGTTTTCTTGTTTCCAAGGAATTGGCGTCTCAAAAAGATCGTTCAAATCATGGGTATTGAAATTGCTCAGTGTATTCACTATTTCTTTTTTTTATTAGTTCCGCGTAACGCGCATCAAGTAACATTCGCAGAAAAAAGTATAACTTGGATCGCTCCATCAAATGAGTGAGTTTCCTGTCAATGGCTCCCAAATCAGACGATAATAGGGCATTAGGCCAAAAAGGACCCCTCGGACTGTACTTCTCGAGCCAACCAAGTTATGTATTAGTGCCATACTTATTCATTTTCTTCATTCATTTTTCTTTCATTTTTTTCTTTTCTCTTCTTCATCTTTTTATCTTTTTTCTTTGTAAGCAACTCAACACCCATTCTTTGAATATAAACATCAATAACCAAGGCCAAATTCCTCTTCAACTTGAAGACTTTTCAAAAAAAATCGTGTATACTCAAGCTTTTTCATCACATTAGCATGCATGAAATAAATTCAAACTATTTCGAGATATTAATCATGGCAATTGAAAATTTTTCATGAATAGCATATTAACGGTAATTCATGAAGGAAAAAAATTAATTCAAGCCATAAACGATTTTTAGAACTCCGTTAATGCATAATCATCCGCATTTGAGGAAGAAAAGGGAGATATAAATGATGAGATTTGGTGGTTCATTCTTTCCTTATGCCATGCCGTAGAAAAAAAATCCTAAGGTCTCATACACACCCCCCCAACTAAAGATGGACATTGTCCTCAATGTTGAAAGGGGTACGAGTTTATTCAAGCAAGCAACCTAGAAAGCATATAAAATTCTACGCTACTGGAAAGAACACACCGTGTTCAAATGGAGGATCCTGAATCTTTAATGGTGGAGGAAGTTGTTCAATTTGATCCTTGCGCTCCTCGGCGAGTAATCTTCCTCCTTTAGCTAAATTGGACTCCAGCAACACAACTCCAAGCATCTCTATAATCTAGTCACCTGTATCCTGCAAGAGATGAGTCACGTCAATCCAATTTATTTTAAAATTCTTCGCCATAAACACATTCCAAATATAGTCATCAAAATAGGTGAAGTAAAATAGAGCATGGTGATGACAACTCCCTGAAAAATGTGCACTACGCTCGGTATGATGCTCAGTCAATGTGGAGAGGGGTAAATGATTTTGGGAGAAAACTGGGGAAGGGAATGGTTCGGGCTCCATAGCGATATTCGTCAAACCAATGTCCCTAGTCGTCTCCTCCTCCTGTTCATCCAAAATTGCTCGCTCATCCTCTACTTTGCACACACTTCTTGCCATGTCAATGTTTTCATTCGTGACTCCATCGTGACATGGCTCGCTCGATATACCTGCAATAGAAGATAAACTCACATTAGATTCTGGGAATTGAATTTCAAAAGATTTATTTTCTTCTAAGCAAGTGGCAATCAGCTTAAGATTTTCAATAGATTGCTGGATCTGTCGACTCCGAGCAAGGAATTTCTCTTGGAATTGGTGGGATGTGGCCTCCTGTGTCTGAATAAGCAGTTGAACTTCCTCTTTCAATTTTTGCAAAGGTACGTCTACGCTTTGCTCTCCTTGATCAAGGCTCGAAGGCTCCGTTGAATCGCACTCTGAAGTCTCTTTCATGATTTCTTCACTCTCGTGTAAAGACTCCATGTAATTCCACGCCTCTGTCGGCGTCATGACTCCCAAGAATTCCTGCAGCTGTGGTTGTAGTCCACCTAGGAAGGACTCCATAAGTTCTTTCTTCGTAAACCCATGCTGCGGATAGCTTGATATTATGTCTGTGAACCTCCTCCAGGCCTGAAAGAAAGTTTCACAATCAGTCTGATTAAAACCAACGATCTTGAGCTTCTCCATACTATGTTTGTGTGCCTTATCATATTCTGCATCATACAAATTGTTCGTGCAATAGAATTTCATGTATTCCAAATATTCCATTTTTAAAAAGAAAACAAAAAATAAAAAAAATCCTAGACTATAAGATGGAAGGATCTCACCGAATGTTCCTCCAAACGGACTGAAATCGTAGCTTACAAGTGCTGTTATCCCCGGCAACGGCGCCAAAAACTTGCATCGTCTCAAATGATGTGAGAACTACTCCCAAGCGCAGGAGATCGTGCAAGTAATATCCTGGTGAGTCTAGGTATCGAATCCGCGGGACAACTGACCTGCAAAACTACGATCGTCAATCTGAAAAGAATAATAATACGATGTTAACCAACCACCTATCGAACACAAAGATATAGGATCAAGAGTATCAAATAGCAAAAGAAAATGATATTTACGGTGACTTGGAGAGGGATACAAGTATGGGGATCATGTGTTGGGTTTGATTTCGTTAGGGTGTGTGCAATCAATGAATATCAATACCTTTTCTATAACTCAATGTTTCGTCTGGTCAGGGCACGAGAATGTCGGAAAGTATGGCGATCAAGCGTATGAAATCGTGCCAAAGAATTAATCAAGTGCAAATAGGTCGAAAAGATATAGGCATCAATAGTTACGACACCCTAACTACGTCTACACCAACACATATGAAGTGGATGTGCTACGGTTGTGAGTTCATTAGGAGTTAATAATCGCTGAAATATCATGTCTTTTATATAACTCAACGCTTCACCCGGTCAGGGCGTGAAGGCGTCGGAAGATGAAACGATGAAAACTAGTCAAAATAGCCGTATACGTATCACTAGCAACATTGATTTCATTAAACGATAAAAGCAATAATAAGTTCAGATTAGTGAACATAAATTGGCTAGCCTTGTCAGGACCTAGCCATAGGGAACATGAATGATATCGACAATAAGCAAATACCCAACAAATACGTTGTAGAAATCAACATTACTAGCAATTTGGACATTATAATAGGGCTAAAGACATGAAATTCATCAATTAAATACTCCTAATTACTTCACAACCATATCACAAAGATCTTAGCCACGCATGGTGCAAAAACAATCAGATTTGATAGCCAAATACATCGTTATACTAGCCAAATACAATGAAATACACCAAATACGGGGTATAAGTTCAAGAATTTATCACCAAATCTCCACTTTAGAACCCAAAACTCCTTTAGAATAGGAAGAATAGCCTCCGAAATTTTTCATAATTTTCCCCTGGAGAAATACGCACAGTAGCCGCTCCAAAAGTCCCAAAATACGCCAGAATACCCCCAAAACCCTAGAATACGCTTATATAATAGCATTGCGGGTTTGGGGGCTTAGCGGGTCAAACCCCGCTCCGAATTCACTTAAAACCCGCACCCGCAGGCCGCATCAATTTTCCACCGTCGGATGCAGGCGCGATTTGCTGAGGAGATGCCACGTGGCACCCTAAACGGATTGAACTGCACCCGCATCCGCTAGCGACTTCGGATCGAAATCGGATATGACTTCGACCGTCCGATTCGCATCCAACCGCCTCCATTGATCCACGTCGCCCACTTGTGCGATCTTTTTTGAATACGAGGCAGAGCCGCTCTGGGCCGTTCGATGGAAGCTTGAACCGCTGCGATGTCGCCACGTGGCCAACTTCGTTCGCTACTTCGAGTTCCGCTCGGAAATGATTCCAGCCGTTGATTCGAACGGGCGGTTCACAAGATCTCGCCACGTAGCACTGGAATTACGTCCGCCTGCATCGCTTGATGCTGCGTGCGTGCCGTTGGATCGTGATCCAACGGCCGCTGATTCGCCCGCTTTCGATCGCCTGGGAGAAGATATGATCCGTTGGATCGTGATCAAACGGTCAACGAAACGCTGCGTCGCCTTTGGTGCCAGCACTGTTGGATTGAAATCAGATGGTCGTGATTGTGCCGCGTGGCGCGCCAAAAATCGTGCGCCGACGTATATACGTATTTAAGCGTATTTTCTTCTGTATTTCTCCATTTAATTGGTATTCTGCATTCAAATATACACAGTAATTAGCACAGATCTCAAAAAAATACAAATAAATAGTCGTTGGAATCGTGAGATCGAGACTTTGCCATGAAAAATATAAAAATGCATAAATACACAATAAAATTCATGATTTGTGCACAAATCATGTAATTTCTCCAATAAATGATGACATTAAAAATACGAATGTATTAGAGACCAATTAAGCATCATATGAGCACAAAATAGGACTAATTAGAGGGTTAAATACGCAATATTCACTCCGAATCACGGCCTCAATATAGAAGAAGCACCAGTAAAATTTGGCTTTATATGGTCCAGAATGAACCCTCTGCGTGGAGGAGTAGTATTACCCTCTGCCATTGGATCTATAATAGTCTGACTCCTCTTCTCTACTCTGAGCTGTCTTGCGGTCCTTTCGATCTCGCGGTCAAATAATAATTCTTTGTCAATACCCCCAAGGCGAGTGTTCATGCACAATAAGAACTCAGAAAAATACCGTCAGTAACTGTAACGACTGATTTTTCATGTATGGATTTTATTATATATATATTATATTATTAGATTACTTCCCCTTGATTGTGATTTCCATTTTCATCTCCGTAGTTCTATTTTCGTTCGTTTCGTCGTGATTTCCTAGATTCTTCCGTCGGTCGGCGTGTTTGAAGTAAGTCATTCGTGACGGGCTTTATAACGTCGATATCTTAGAGTTAGAACAAGCCTATGAGACTTAGGAAACCATCCCGGAGCTTCGTGCTCCATTTCGGAACTTTCTGTGCACATTAGCCGGTATAAGAAGGGGCACCGACCGACTAGATGACGATCCAGTCGGTCGAAAAACCTTCTTGAACCGACTAGTGGGCTTTGATAAATGTTCAGGAGTTACTGTTTATCGTTAGTCGGTCTAAGAACGTTGGTTGACCGACTAGGTTGCAAACTAGTTGGTCGAAAATGCTTCTTTAACCGACTAACTCATTAATTATTTTTGACACTAGTTACTGTTTACTCTTAGTCGGTCTAAGAACGTTCATCGACCGACTAAATGTCAAACTAGTCGGTCAGTAGTTGTTCTTTGACCGACTAACTCTTAGTTCAGGTTTTCGTCAGGGGTTACTGTTTACACTTAGTCGGTCTGCGTTGGTCAACCTACCGACTAGTTCCCAAACTAGTCGGTCGATGGTTGCTCTTTGACCGACTAAACAGTACAGGAAACCCTAGTTTTGCCCTAGCCGCCACCAAACTCTATAAATACCCCTCCAAACGTTTTCTTCTTCTTCCTCATGACCTAAAACCTTAGTTTCTCCCCCATTGAGCCCCATACTACCTCAAACCCTTATTCTTTCATCCAAAGCCCAAAATCCATCATCCAAACCCTCACTTAACACATTCTACCTCTCATCTTCCTCAAACTTTCATCAAACCCCCAATATCCACATCCAAACCTATTTCTCCAGATTTTTCACTCATTTCCAGATCTGAGCCGGATCGTTCTTCCGTTGCCGTGGTTGCTCGGCATCGTTCCTCCGCTTCTTCACGGTAATACTCGATTCCTTTAGTTTTAGCATAACCCACATTGACATTTGTGAAACCCTAATAAAATGGATTATTAGACAATTAGGATTCTATTAAGAAATCGATTTAGAATCGTTGTTCTAATGATTGTTTTGCTATAACAGTGATCTATTCCATAGTTAGCTTGTGTGACGATCTTCATTGCTCGTCAATCCCGGTATCAGGCAAGTGAAACTTGCATCTCTTGATTTGGGCCATGTCTTAGGCCATTTCCCTTGCTTTAGCGTAAAAGAGACTAGACGGTGAAAGGATAGTCGTCTAGACGCCATTGACCTAGCTTGACAACGAAGCTTAGTCCGTCACCTTCATCATGCTTGTATGTCACGTTTACTTTCCCTTAACGGTACGCGTATTAACTGTTCATGTCATCCATGCATCCTTAACTGCTATTGCATTTTAACTGCCATGTTTAATTTAAATTAACGGTATGCGAATATGTTCATGTCATTGCATTTTGCCTGTCACGTTTAATTTCAATTAACGGTACGCGAATATCTGCTCATGTCATTGCATGCTTGAACACTCATCGTGATTACATAACTTCGCTACATACTTGTACTATTTGTTCCAGCTAGGCACCCGTTCTGCGGGCACAACCCTAGGCCAATCACAATTCTGGCTCGTGGTCCAGAAAACGAGCTCAACACAGCCTGCGGGCAATAGGGCACTCTCTGAGTGATCCCTTGGACATGAATACAGCCTGCGGGCAATAGGGCATCCATGTGTGGGTGATCCCTTGTACTTGTACTTGTTACTTGACATTACATGTCACAACTACCACTTGCTACTTGTACATTGCCTTACTTGTTACTACCTTACTTTACTTTCCATGCACCATACTTTAACTGCTAGGTTGTTAGTTTACCTTTCTTTTAGTTTCCTTGCACAAGTCTTTCGACTTGCTGACATGTGCCCCTTTTCTCTTTTGGGTGACACATGTTAGAGCCCGAGCCTAAGATACTTGCTGAGGACGCGGTGTTCGCTGACGCTGAGTCAGAACCCACGTTGATCGAGGACTTCGTAGACACGGGAGACCAGTCTTAGTGTCTATGTCTGGTTTTTGTTAGACTGCTTAGGTTGTCGGTGCGTGGCACCTAGTTTGATACTCTGTTATGTTTGTGTTTTGTTTGGCCTTGTTCTGGGCCTTTAGACTCTTTCTTTTTAGCCTGGTGGCTTTTTCTGTGATGTTGAATATTTTGTGGACAAACCTTGGGATTGGTATTTCATATCCGTCTCCTTTTTCTATTATTATTATTGTTGTTCCGTTTGCGTTTACAGGGACCTGCTTATACTAAATTGACGCTTATCAGGCGTGCAGCTTCACAGCTCCACGCTTGAGCGGACCTTCTCACGTCTCGCCTCCATTTCAGGGAAGCGGGGCGTGACAGGTTTTAGTGGTGGCTCATGCAGGTCTCTCTGTAACTGCAATTATCAGGATAACGATAATAATATAAGATTGTCCAACAAATAAATTCGACATCCGAGCCCTAAGCTATGAGTATAATTGTTTTGTTTTCTGTGTCATTAGATGGCAGGAAGGCGAATCACCCATGGTGGAGGTAGTGGTGTGCCCCCTCATGACGAGGGGCCTGAGCGGGAACCCACCAATGGAGAGATGATGTGGCTGATGCTCCAGATGATGCAAGTGCAGCAGGGCGTGCTCCTGCAAGTCCAGAATGCTCCGCTTGCTCGAGCTGGTCGGGCACCTCTGGATGCCCCTCGCTCCGAGCCAGGAGCGAAGCAATTTCGGGAGCTGGGTCCCGCATATTTTGATGGGTCTGAGGGTCCTCTGGCTGCCGATGAGTGGATTCGGAACATTGAGGATAACCTGGCGATGGCGAAGATTAACCCGGCTGGATGGGTTGATTTGGCCAAGAGACAGTTGAATGACAATGCCAGAAACTGGTGGGATGCTGAAGAGAAGATGTTGGAGGTTTCATACTAACTTTGGGTTACTTGGGTGATTGGTGATTCTTCCAACTTTCTTGTGAATATTCTTTGTATATCCACTTTTATTTTATCTTTTGCTTTGTTGGCCTTATAAAAAAATATGGCCAACAACAACAATAACACTTCATGTGGCACGAACATGATACTGAGAGACACATATATGACACATATGAGTATTCCTGATTCTTGCATTATATTAAAACCAGATGGTCATTCATTTGAAATTAAACCGAAAACAATTCAACTCTTACCTATTAACCATGGTTTAGAAAATGAGCACCCTTATGAACACTTGAGAAATTTTGTTGAGGTTTGTTCCATATGCCTAAATGGAAAAATTAGTACCGATGTAGTATATCTTAAAATTTTTCCATTTTCTCTAAAAGTTAAGGCTAAACATTGGTTGAATGCTTTAAAGCCTAGATCTCTTTCTACTTGGTCTGAGTTACAATCCGAATTCCTAAAGAAATTCTTTCCTTTGTGCATGACTCAAACCTTGAAGAAGCAAATCATGAACTTCAACCAATGCGACAAAGAAACTTTTTACCAAGCGTGGGAAAGGTTCAAAGATTTATTTTTGGAATGCCCACATCACGGTGTTGATCAATGCCGAACTATTGCCTTCTTTTATGATGGTCTTCTTCCATTATCAAAACAACAAATGGAGGTGATGTGCAATGGTTCATTCTTTGATAAAACACCAAGTGATGCTTGGCAATATCTTAAAGAGCCGGCTGAGCACATACGAAGTTGGGGGTGATTCCAAACCATGAGAGTAAGGTGAACACGATGAATGGTGTTGATGCATTTGAGGAGCGAGTTACAAATGAAGTAACGAGAAGAATGCAAGAGATCAATTTGGCGGCGGTGAGCATGGTTGATCAACAACCACAAGTAGAACATGACAACCAAACACCTTTCCATTTACTCACCGCCACAATCTAACAAATGATGAACTTCCAACAATTGCAACAACAAATCCAACAACTCACGGAGAATGTTGCGGGCTTGACGGCTACATTAGAAAAGGGAAAATTCGTTTCACAATCAATTTTTGACCCTAATGTTATCCAACCTTCTATTTCAGGAAATGACTTCAATCATTGCCAAGCGGTTACCACGCTACGAAGTGGAAGAGAGATTACCAAGCCAAATCATCTTTTGGTTGTACCTGAGATTGGGTGGAGGATGAGGAGCATGTACAACATGAGGTGCATGATGAGAATTCAAGCAAAGGCACAAGTCCAAGACAACGAGAATTGAAGAGTACAATGCTTACACTCCTCAAGCACCATATCCACATAGGCTCCTCCCTCCAAATAAATATAAGTACCAAAATGAAATTCGAGAAATCTTTCAAAAATGTCATATTAATATACCACTTCTCGATGCTATTAACCAAGTACCTGCTGATGTTAAATTTATTAAGGACATTTGCATTATAAAAAGAAACTAAGTTCTAAGAAAAGGGCCTTCATTACATAGCAGGTTGGCTCAATTTTTCATCAGGACACCCCACCCAAATTCAAGGATCCTGGCTCACCCACCATTCGTTGTACCATTGGTACTACAAAAATCGAGTATGCTATCCTTGATATTGGGTCTAGTGTCAATTTATTGCCATTCCCTGTTTACAAGCAATTGGATCTGGGAGAATTGAAGGCCATACCCATCATTCTCCAACTTGCTGATAAATCTGTGAAAATTCCTAGGAGTTGTGTTGAGGACGTTCTTGTCCAAGTGGACAAATTTTATTTTCCCGTGGACGTCATAGTCTTATATATTCAAGGACCCCAATCTGCTACTCCTTTCCCCATCGTCTTAGGAATGCCATTCCTCGCCACATGTGATGCCATCATTAATTGTAGGAATGGTCAAGTTAAGATTTCTTTTGGCAACATCAACATAGACTTAAACATTTTTAATAAATGCCATTTGCCAAAAGAGATGGAGGAGAGTGAGGTAAACATAGTACACATTTTTGGTGATGAAAATTGTGAGCTTGTTCGTGAGCATTTCGTGAATAATTTTGATTCTCTTGTTGCAAATGTTGATCATATTTCTTGTATGCCGGAGATTGGAGATGCCCATCACCTTGGCAAAGGAAGCTTCATCGATATGCTCTCTAATGGAGTTGATCCCATTTGGGATTGGTTCGAGGATAGAGTTATAGTCCGGCACTTTCAAGAAGGCATCCATTTCTGGAGGCCAAAGGATAAGATGGATGGTTTGGCCATGAAAGACAAGCACCATTTCTATGGGCCATTGCAGGAAGACTCCATCAATCTTAATGCCATTTTGCTCAGGTTTGTGGAGCAATTCTGAAGATTTTAAAGGAGCTTGGGGAGTTGAGTTTTCCATTCGATCCGGGCAAAGCTTAAAGTACCATCCAAAGCCTTGGATTGGGAAGGAACACCATGAGGATTATGGACTCACTTCCGGGTGACAACAATAAGGTGTATTCCTTCCATCACTTAGTATAATTAATTATAAATAAATCTTTGCTTTCGTATCTTTCTTTTTGCATATCCTAATAATTTTCCATATTCCTTGTCCCCTTTTCATCCTGGATTAATTAGAGAAACTTAATTAGGGTTATTAACGAGAAACTGAAACTCTAGTTTATAGATTCTTGACTTCGATCTGATTTCTCCCATGAGAGTAGGCGAGAATGAGGGTTGATAATTAGTTTCATAATCACACCTATATTTAATTCATGACTGTGAGATCAATCTTATATTTAATTCATGACTGTGGGGATACTTAGCATTGAGGACAATGTCCATTTCAAGTTGGGGGGGAGGGGGTGTGTGTGATAGTAGAAGATGCGAAGTTTTGAAATTTTTTTGCAAATATTTAGTTTTTCGTGTGTGTGTGTGTGTGTGTGTGTGTGTGTGTGTGTGTGTGTGTGGGTGTGTGTGTGTGTGTGTGTGAAATGAGACAACTTGAAAATTTTCATCTTTAAAGATTATCACCCAAAAATGCATAAATTTTGTCTCTTTCCATTCCATATTAGCGTTTTGCTTAGTCGTCTAATATCAATGTAGTGAGATTTTCCAAAACACCATGTTTGACATCTACTTTTGAAATGGATTGTGGCATCCTGTTGTGTGTTACAACTTCATGTGTTAAGGCAATTAAACGTCTTTTCACTGGTTTTGCACTCAACCCTCTAGCTATAAGCTCATGATGTCTACTACCCCTATGAGACCCCTTTGGGATGTAAAGTCCTTAGTATTTGCAACCAAGTGGTTGGTCTTAGAAGTTTTAAAAATTCAAGCTAGGTTCATACCCATTAATCCCTATAGAGTGAATTAATCCTTGGAGTTGCTCAACCAAATGCTATCAAATACCAAATAATAAATGCACTAGTGCATACTTGAATAAGGCATTTAGTGCCATGACATTTGAGTAAACACATGAAATTGAATCACAACTCATTATCATAAGCTTTATAAGGATTTAATATTTATTTGCCACAAGCTTGAGAATTTCGAGATTTTTACCCAGAGATTGTCAAATCCTAAGACTTTGCAAAAGCTTAGGGGTGGATTGTGGGGATGTGTATGAGAATTAAGAAGAAGGTTTTAGGGATGGGTGCATACGCTTGAAATTTTTACCATTCTATATCGGTCTTCAACACACTTGAGATATGCTAACAATCCATGGAAAAAGTTATTATTGTTATGGAATTAATCGCTAATTTTGCTAGAGACTAGCAAAAAGCTAGTTGGGGGTGCGATTCGGAGTGAATATTGTATATTTACTCCCCATAACTAGTGGTATTTTGTGTAGATATTATGCATAATTATACTCTAATATGCACATTGACATATAATTCATGAATTCATGTGTGTATATTTTATTTCTGCACAAAACCATGTTTTAAGGGCTTATTTGTGCATTTCATGATTTTACATATTTTTATATATTTTTAAGGAGAAATAAAAATGGAGAAATCAAGTCTTGGAGAAGTGAAGCTGGAGCCAGGACAGGTGCCTGTCCGGACAACGACATGCACCTGCTCCCTTGAAGCTAAAGGCCTGTGCACTTTTGAGTGCATCACAAGCGCCTGCAGTAAGATTGGCAGGCACCTGTGCAGTCATCCAGGCGCCTGCCATTTCAACTGTATGCACAAGTTTTTCCCTTAACTCTGAGGTCTGGCAAAACCAACTCTTTATTAGGTTTGGCCATTTGGACAGCAGGCGTCTCAAGCACAAAACTCAGGCGCATGTGTCTCTCACAGGCATCTGTTCACTTCAATGCAGTCGCCTGTCTTGAGCATCACCGTTTTTTATATATTAAGCAGATCTGCCATCCAGGTGCATGTTGTCTTCGCTACAGGCGCCTGTCGCCAGGCGCCTGGCTGTTGGTCAGCAGGCGCCTGTGCAGGGTTTTCTGCCAATTTCTAGGTTGCGATTTTGAGTTATTCCTGACCCGAATTTGGGCTGCTTCACCTGGGCCCTTGGATGAGGTCTTGGATGGCCAAGATCGACCTAGGGGGTGCTACTTAACCCCAAGATATGGTAGAGATAGGGGATTCTCCACCATTAGCTTCAAACACTTTCCATTTTAGGGTTTCTCTCCCTTAGTTTAGATTAGATTTTTTGTTTAGGTTTTTGGGGGATTTTTGCCCCCATTTTCTGGGATCTGATAGAGTAGAAGAAGTGCTTCCATTTGGTGATATCTTCCTTAGCCATTGTCTTGTATTTCATTTTGTCTCATTCCTTGTGTATAAACTTATGAGTATGAATGCAATGGTAAATATTTTGTCTCATTCCTATGTGTAGCTAATCTCTTTATGTGTTGAATTGTGGTGTAGTTAGGATTTATATGATTAGCTTTCAATCACACATAGCAAAGGATTTTATAGCTATTGTATTGGTTGATTTCATGACCTTTTTATCATGCATTACCCGTAGTGGGATCCAATGAGGATGATGTGCTGCAAGGCATCATCTATGTGCATATACCCGTAGAGGGGCCGAAAAGGTGTTGAACCGTGAGGTTTAGCTAATCATGCTTCTTGCTTGAAATCATCAATCCAATAACCACACTTGATGCTAACACGTTGATTTAAGCTCCAAGATGATACCATCCGGTTGTGTGGCCCAAAATCCTCTTAATTACGCTAAACGTGTTTGGTTTTATTCCTAATAGGGAAATCATCCGATTTCACATGCCTTTACCTGGATGTGGAGTTGAATTATCAATTGGAGATTTAATAGCTAAGCCATACTCCCTAATGAAATCACAACCCCCACACACTCCTCTCATTTGCATCCCAACCTTTATTTTGCTTGTTTGGTTTTGTTCTTTTGGTAACCATCACACACTTCCTTTGATCCAAATCATCGCCTTCGAAAGGTGGTTTTGTCTCTCACCTTCTCTCATCCTTGTTGACCTGAAGGTAGCATGAACGTAGACGAATTGTCCATATGGATTCGACCCCATACTCACCGGGTTTATATTGCAATTGACACTCCTACACTTGGGAGGAGAGCACGTGCATTCTCTTTGAATTTTGCACGTTCTCGAGTCAAATCACCTAACTGTCTCTGGCTTGTGTATTTACTACAACTGCTATATCGGGACGCGTGCAGTTAGCCAGGAGTGCTCTAATTACACTTAGATAAGGGACTTCATGACCAAGTATATCATCCCCCTCTTCTAGCGAACGGAAGGGGTCTTTTTGTACATCCATTGAGCAAACTACACTTGGTGTACTTATTGGATGACAATGGTCCATGTAATTTCTTCAACGCACTAAGGGCGTATGAATTTTAATGTAATAGGATTTTATCTTTTTAGATAAATCTGTAAGCCATGACTAATCTTTATTTTGCCTAAGTCTTACATTTCATGTTTGATAGTCAGGCTTGAACAGATATTTCGGTTTTCTCTTCAGGAGATCCGATGAGATTTAAGTTATTTACAGCTATGATCTCAAATCCTGTCCTTTGCTCTTTTTAAAAATGCAACGACAGCCCTTAGTAGGAATCCTTGTTTTGTCAAGTGATTCTCTTGGTTGTACAATATTTATTATTCTTTTTATTCTTCTTCAATAGAATAGACGCCCCGAAGTCTATTCAGGCATTTAAGGAAATGTGGAATTTATCTTTATCAAGATATCCATAGAGGTATGTCGTCACAGCATCCAATAGCACCATATCCAAAATTTCCTTTGTCAAATCGTAAGGTATTCATAGTGTATAACTTAGGGAATCAAATGCATCATTAATGAGTCATGATCATTTTATTTTGTTTATTCCCCAGTGTCAGCAAAAATATCCTTGATCGATAGGTTGTACCTTATATCATATGATTTTGTACTTATTTATTCTTATTTGTGCAATACTTATTTTGCCCACAAGTTTGACACCTTTTGGTGTTTGGACTGCAGGTCCGAACACTTCACGTTTCATAAACGAGTCCAGCTCATCTTTTATTGCTTCGTTCCATATTTGGCCAATCTCTATGTTTGCATTTTTGCAATGGAGTATGTAACGATATTATATAATTATCATCGCTTGTGGAAATATGATACACGAATATATTGTCGACAATTGTGTTCTTTCTATCCAACACCCCCCAGTACGTACAACATTTACTTTCATTTCAATTTTTCCTGGCATTTCCTCTGTAGTGGATTTTGGAAAGGGTGAGGGTATGGACATGAGCTAATTGGCATGTGGTAGTATTGTCTCAAGGTCTCCAGGAGTTTTTCTTTTTCTTCGATTTTTGTCCTTGGAGCCTGGTGGTCTGCATCTTTTCTGTTGAGGAATAGTCACTTCTGCTGCTAGTGGATTGCATCCATTCTTGGGGATGTCAATCCTAGTTGGAGTATTTGCAGTAGGGATGCGTGATCTGACAATATTCTGGTTGTCAGTGAATGAGTCCGGTAACTGTTATTTGTAGGATCTTTGATATGCTCCTATTTTGCATGATTAGTCGCATATCATTATGATGCATTTTACCCTCCATTTTCCCATTTTATACTGTTTTATACAACTATTTGGAACTATTTGACTTTGAGAGCATTTGTTGTATTTCAGAGATTTGGAGCAATATTGGAGCAATTTTGAGTCAAGGGGATGATTGGTGATGCGGGAGCACCAAGAAAACTTATGATGACATACTTAAGGTGCCTAAGAAGAAGGCCAAATAAGAAGAACAAAGAAAAAGTGAAAGAGAAGCAAGCAGCCCCCATTTTCAGCATTCCCAGTTCACTCGGACCGAGTGGACTTGCCACTCGGTCCGAGTGGGTATAAGCGCAAGGGAAGGGGAGAAGGACTTATCGGATGTCCGAGCTTGAAGCTGCTCGACTGAGTAGCCTTGCTACTCAACCAAGCTAATTAAGAGATAGAACGACATTTTCAATGCTTCTGCGACCTTTGCAGCTCTATCGAGCAGACACGTCCACTCGACCGAGTGCAAAGGTGACTTGGTCGAGTGACAAATGGGACATAGCGATGTTTTCAAGCCAAATTATGAGGCTCTACAACTCGACCGAGTGGACAAGGCGCTCGGTCTGAGCAACTACCTCTTCAGATTGATGATCAACAAACTTTGGGGGCGACCCAACTGAGCATGAAGGCCATTCGACCGAGTGCAACTGCATTCGGTCGAGTAAGAAAAAACAGCCCAGATTTCAGGACAGTCTCTCACTCTTTGAATATCTTCTATATTTCAGTTAGTAAAGTATTTTTATGATATTTTTCATGGATGTTAGACTTCATGACGGTTTCAATGACGCCAAGAATGCATCAATAGGAGGTCGGATGAATTCTACAGAAATTCCACAAGTCAAACTTGCAGTGCTAAATTCTGTTCTGCCAAAGTTGACTCGGTCGAGTCAACTTCTACTCGACCGAGTCAACTCGGTATTTAGGGTTTCGACCCATTAGCATGGCTAGGGTTTAGGGGTCTTATTTAAAGGAGTTTTGTAGCCATCTCTTGGAGGAGTTCTCGAATTGTTTCTAAACACTTTTCTAAGACCTTTTAGGAGAGATTTTCAGAGGTTAGGCTAAGCCTTGGCCCCCTCTTTCTTGAAGCTTTGTATATTGGAATTCTCATTGGCGATCTCTTTGCCTATTATTGAAGCTAATTTCTTTCTATCTTTTCGTGTGAATTGAAGTTATTGAATATATTTATTATGCATAAAATGGTTGTTCTTGATTGTTATATCTTATGTGCTATGCTTGAGTAAATTTGCATGCTAGGGCTAGGTTGAACCATATTTCTTAGGGCTTTATCCTTACTAGAGGAGGCGATCCAAGATATTGGCATCAAATCTAAGTTTAGTGACGGTGATCCAAGATATTGGCACCTGATCTAGATTGTAGCGTGGTGATCCAAGATATTGGCACCGCTACTACGTAGCTAGAAATTGATAAGTCCGTAGAGCTATATTGTGGTCGATTACCTACGGGGGTGATGTGAATTCGATGGACACGGTGATCCACGATAGTGGCACTAGTCCTGAGAAGTCCCCACACATCCGAATAGAGTTGTAACATCGGCATCTAGGTGTGGTGATCCACGATAGTGGCACCAACCTTAGTCTTCGTTACACCTTTATATCGCTTACGCGGTGATCCACGATGGTGGCACCAGTAAAGAGCTCACACAACATATGATCGACTCGTCGGACGAATCAATGTCTAGGTATGTATGATCTTATTTCTTAGCCCGAAGCCGTAGTGGGGATACCAACACCCTAGTACTTGTCTCTCACTTGTTTTCCCTTTGTTTTTTTCTTTCTTTGAGTGGAGTCATTTTGCAACATCGAGTGACACGACGTTCGCATCTATCACCATTATGACACTCCACAATCCACATCCACTAATAAAATCCGAAGTCTAACTCAACCTTGGAGTATATATGTAGTGTGGCACCGCCTCCACGTGTTCGATACCCGCTCGTCTCTGTACCGTGCGCTTGCGGTAAGACGACATCGTTCCGGGTGTAAATCCGAGCGGATCAATCTTCTGGATCTCATCTTCACATTTTTTATTACTGGATCATAGTGGGTCAATGATTCTGTATCTCACGATATTATTTGTGTAGCTTTAGATTTTTCAGTATATGGGCCCAATTTGGGGAAATTTATCTCATCGAATTCACAGTCTTCAAGACGTGCCTTGAATGCGTCCCTCCTTTGGGGTTCTAGGTATCTTATTATTGAGGGTGCATCAAACCCTCCATAGATACCTAGACGACGTTGAGGACCCATTTTTGTCCTATGCATTGGTGCTATGGGGATATAAACTGTGCAACCAAAAATTCTCAAGTGAGAGATGTTCGGTGGTATTCCATATGCAAATTGCATTGGAGAGAGACTCTGACATCTAGATGGTCCTATTCTTTTTTTATTAACGATGTCGTATGCAATATTGCAATGTCTCCATGCATTCACCGGTAATTGAGATTTCATGGACGTGTAATCCATTGGAGTCTTATTAATGACTCTTTCAACCCATTTCGGGTATGAACATGTGGCACATGATGTTCAATTTCTATTCAATTACTAGGCAGTATTCTTGAAATGACCAGGAGGTAAATTTCCCAGCATTAACCAGACGTCTTTACTTTATTTGGTTGTCTGAAAAATGTACCCGCAATAGCTTTGGAAAAGCTAGGTTACTGGTCGATAGTAGACACACACACAGATATTTTGAGGAAACTTTTATCAGTACCATAAAGTACTGAAATGTCCCACTAGGGGTTGGATTTTTCCACATATATATCCTTGTATTATTTCGAGGACGCATGGAGATTCTTTGTCAACTTTTAGTATAGATGGCATTATGATTAGTTTTCCCTTGTAGCAAGGGATGCAAGGGAGTTTTCCCTTCCGAAGAATCTTCTGGACCTTCAAGTCATCCCCATAGAATTGGGATAAGATGCGATGCATCATAACCGATTCAGTGTGGCAAGTCTATCATGCCAAAGTAAAAACTTGGTTGATAAGGGGCACTTCAGGTGCTCCGTAAAATTAGCTTCTCTTCTCTGAATATTTGTATGATAGAGGCATGGTGAAAGGCTCTCAAAACGTTCAAGTATGGATTTTACTCCTTTTTCTTGAGACGTTACATACAGATATTATTTTTCGTTTACATTCACAGGCAGGATTTCCTAGAAACTTAGTAAGTTCCTTTTTGAATTCGAAGAGAATAATGCATCCTTTATTTTAAATTTTTCTGTCATTTAGGAGCAACAATGTTGCATTTCCAGAACATTCAATTATATTTAATGGCCCTAATATTTGATGGGCTTTCATATGCTATGAAAATAACATTTGTATTGAAGGATCATATGTGTTTATGTCTATTAAGCAGTCATGAGAGCAGTTCATCTATTAAAAGATGAATCATATAAGAAATATGATTTTAGAAAAGCATTTTCACATTTATTCATACTTCATTCAATCATTCAGATAGCTCTCATAACATTATTTTTCAAAACAAAGATAAAATAGCTAATCAAACAAGTCGTCTTTTTCGAAGTCATCAGCAGTGAACTGGACTGGAGCATGGGTGGTCACCAGATTTGTTTCAGCTTTCTTCTTTAAGCTTTCTCTGTACAAATCTTGGAGCATACTTTAGACCAGTGTCCTTTCATGCCACGGCTATGGCACTGGTCTTCCCATTCCCTTTTAGGCTGGGGTGCATCATTTCTGTTGTTGTCATTTCTGCGCCAAGTAAACTTCTGCATCCCTTCAATTCTTTACTGGTGAACTTGTCCTCTGGCCTATTATTTGATCACCCTCTGTGATTTTCATTTTCGTTTATTATCTTTCTTCTTTTGAGAAGAAGATGCGTTGTGAGCTTCGGGTAGTGGGCAGTGCCAGGTGGGCGCATGTTATGAGTGGTGAGGATAAGTTCTCTATTTTGTTCAGCCATGAGTAAACATGACAGTAGCTCAGAATACTTAGTGAACTTTCGTTCACGGTAGTGCTGCATCAGTATCACATCTTTTTCATGGAAAGACGTGTACGTCTTTTCCAGCATGCGATATTCTGTGACTTTTTACCACACAACTTCATGTGTGAGGTGATATTAAAAAGAGCTGAGTTGTACTCGCTATGGACTTAAAGTCCTGCAGTCTCAGGTTCTCCCACTCATAACGTGTCCTTGGTGTTGGATTTTTTGAGGGACACTTATGGCATAAATCTATGCCCATCCTATGTCGGACGGACGATAGAAGCAAAAAATAGCAGTGGAAAACAGATTTATTAAACACTTTAATAAAAGGCATAAGGATATCATGGACCCTAGCCAGGATCTCTACTATCTTGGGGTGGGTCCGACCAGCCCCAAAATAGATCTAAACTACTGCAACAATATAAATATAAAAGCATTAAAAGAACATACCCAGAACTTCACTTCTGCAGAAAACAAAGCGTCGTTTTCAGTAACTATCGTTCGCTCCTCGAAGCAAGCTGCCTTCACACCTCCAAGACTGGACAACCCGAAGTGAGCCAACACCGCGCCTCCGAGCCAATCACTTGCCGAAGAAAATTTCACTTGAGTATGATCCGCGTCAAAGACTTTGGATCTAATCCAATCCTCCTCCTCGTCTTACTAGGACTCAGATGGAGGAACGAAAGGATTAACAGAGGAGAGAATAATTTTTGTCTTGGATCGAGCGTGCTCAAAACTTTTTGGAGCTACTCGAATCAGAGACTTGGTGCAAATTTTCCAGGGGGCAGTCCCTATTTATAGGGAGCTGGCCCCCCTTACTCGTCTCACGAGCAATGTGGGACTAAACAAAATTAGAGGGAAAAGTTAGATTAGTTTGCCTTACACTAAGGCTAAACTTTAACTAATTTTCCCTCCCTCACCGTTGACCTTCACATGTGATACAACCTATCAAATCGAAGAGTACTGAATGGTGATCACATAGAAACAAACGGCGGTCCAATCCGAATTCGTTTGACCCTTCAAACGATAGCTCAAAGATGGGCAAAAACCACAAACTTACTGATTTTCGTAGCCGCCATTTACAAACTAGGGTTTCTGAAGGGTGGGCCCCACCTGTGGGGCCTACCGGCCAGCAGGGCGTGCCCAGCAAGGCACGCCTAGTACTTTGGGCGAGCCCGCCCGAACTTAGTATTGGATACAACGATCGATGACTTCGTGTTTGATGATAATAAACGTGTGTGAACGTTTTGATGTATGTGTTAAGTGATTTCAGGAGTGGCAAGCTACTCAATGGGGGACTTGGTCAAAGTGATGGAGAAAATTGCAATTTATTTGCAAAGTGGACTTGGTCAAAAGATGGATAGATACAGAGGAAATCCCATTCAAACTAATTTGTGATTAAATCAAATCCTATTCAAATTTCATATCACTTTCAATATCCCATTCAAATTACACATCTGATTCAAATCCCTATTATTGTGGGATCCTACATGAGCCTATCTCTTCTCCTCCTACCTCTATATAAACCCTCATCAAGAGAGATCAATTGATGCGGCTAAAACACAAAAAAGCTAAAAGGCCATCTTTGATGTAAACAAAAAGAAACCAAAGTAAAACTCCTTATTGCTGTGGAACTTGTGTGGTTCATCTCTTGTAGTCGTGAGCATCTCCATACTACTGCAAGCAATCTTCATCTCTCTCAACATCTTCAATACCATCAGCACACAGAGTTTTATAAGAGTCGCAAATACTGACTTCTCCAAAGGGAGCTACTTATTGCTGCAAGGTTTTTTTAAGGAACAAAGATTTCCTTACTGTCGAATTCCCAAGATCTTGCGGCCATCACCCTGTAGCCGTGATCATCTTCATTACTACCGTGAATCCCCATTGCTGACAGATCTTCAAGCACAAAGCCACAACGCCATCCCTTGCATCAAGGGCTCAGCATCTTTAAACTGGCTGCGGCAACATAAGAACTCGACATCCTCAACAAGTCAGCAACATATTTTTCTTCAAGCTTCAAACCATTGCTCTGCTTCAACGTCTTGCTACTGAGAATCATCCTTGCTACCATGATCAAGACTCCGTGACATCAACAAGCTGCTGCCAATACACTTGCTGATGTGGGTCATTCTTGCTGTTGTGCTTATCTCTAAGACCCCTTGCCATCGTGCATCTTCTTGTTGCCATGGAAGAGTGCCAGCTACTGTGAGTTCTCCTTCAACTCAAGTTCCTCTTCTTCGTTGTTGCCGTTGTCGTCATCTCATTGTCAGAGTGAAGGGACTGTCGAGCTCCAAAGTTCATACAGCTGCAAAGCCAAAAAGCCATCGGCAACCACATCATCTCCAGGCCGTGTTCATCACTGTCGCTGCCCACGTTGCCGTACAGGGTTGTGCTACCATGCTTTCGAAGCCTAATTGATGTGAACAACGACGAAGCCCACGCTTGAGCCCTTCGTGCTTCTGTAGGGTTGAAGGAGTCCACACAAGCTCTTCCTCATGCCATGAATAAGAAGCATACACTTAACTGACGTGGCCACATCCAATATCTGAAGGCTGTGTGATAAATTAAAGGGAATTGGAAAGTTGCTTTGAATCCACACCAATTCAGATTTGAATTGAACTGGAATTTCTATACACAGAGACCAGATTTCTACTCGACTTCGAGGATTTATAGATCGAGATCCAAAAGTCAGATCGAGATACTTTTTGCATCTGACTGAAGCTGATGACGTGCTGCTTGACATAGACTACAACACCGACACGAACTGAGCATTCTAAACTCATTATTTCTTTATGTTTGTGTAATTGGTGTGTTGATCTTTGTATGTTACTTAAACTATCACTTTGGGGTGTTTGGGGTCTTGATTAGTTGGTGCTAGTCAAGAGAGCGTTTATTAGATTAGTAGTGTTTGGCACTTTGGTGAGTGCGGTACAGAACTTGGAGAGCATAGAGTTGGGGCTCATAGCTCTTAATAGTTGTATCCTTGACACTATTGAATCTAGTATTTGCTTTGGGTCTGGAGTAGGTCGTTGAGACGACCGAACCATGGTAAATCTCTCGTGCACTCTGTGATTGGTTTTATTTACTCTGCGTCTGATTATTTGGGCTAAAAATTGCCTGGGTGATCACGTAAATTTTTATTAGCCTATTCACCCCCCTCTAGGCTTAGATCCAGATCTAACACTTAGCCTACCAGGCAGGGCGGGCTTGACTTGCCTGCCCATGCTGGGCGGGCTAGCCCAGCCCGCATGGGCTGACCTGGGCCAGAACTGGGCAAAAGCCCAGTTCTGGCCATTTGTTCCTTTTCTGGAGCTATTTAGCTCCGATTGAGCCTATTTCAGATCCGTTTGAAAGCAGGGTTTGAATGTGACTATCCCAAGAACCCATGTAACATTTTCTATGCTTTTATTATGCAAAATATTCTCGTAAATATTTTACAATATATTTTCAACCCTTTTGCATCATATGCAATAATCCCTCATAGAATTATTCAAATGCTCATATCGCAAACCTTTTGCGACACTATTAAATCCCATTTAATATAGACTTATTGTCACAAACTCTTTGTGACTTTAATTATTCTCATGCACCTCCTCCTGAATCCTTCATATTACTAAGACGTAAATCCTACTCGGTGTGAGACCCTACAGCCTGACCCTACTATAGGTTTGGGCACAAAACCCCTAGACGACAGTGACCATGAGCAGTAGATGTCACTCCTGTTTCGGCATCATAATTACGTGATTGACCCATTGACAAAAGTATCGTCGGGATCACTCTGACTGTGTCCGCGATGAATACCATAGTTTTAGTCCATACGTCATAACTATGTCACTGCATAGCCTAGGGTATGGTAAACCGTCAACCCTACTAGCTAGCACTGGGTAGCATACTTCGGTCTTTGGTATCTCCATGTTGTACTTTCTACAACATACCCCGGCCGAGGTTTTACACAAAGAACCGTACTGAGCCTATGACACTAACTTCCCATTAACGTAAGAGACGAATCCTATCTAGACCACTACTTACCTCGTACGCTTCAAGTGTCACCCAACCTAAGACCTTTCAACGAGTGAAGACTCGAGGCTAGATCATAGATCTAAGTAACATTGTTCATGCACAGGTTTGTACAATAACCTCAAGTCTTAAGGACTAACTTGCTTATCATCACTAGAGAGTTATTAATGACAGTTTAGTTAATATTAACCATTTGATAACTCGTTATTTGGTCATTCAGTGGACTCATTCTCCAATGAGCACATGTGTCTCGTCTTTGACTTTGCCAAATCGAATGCTTATGAGATCATCATCTCCCTTTGGGTTAAGACAAAGACACAATGGTCTGTCCGATGTGTCGATATCATTTTCTCGACACATCTATGACCATGGACGCTTTAAGACTTGTCATTCACTTCCCATAATCGAGATCTCCATCTAGATATGTGTATGACCTTACTTTAAGTCTAAGGAAATTATCCAAGTATTTAAAACCATTTAATTCATACTATGATAATTAGTACCATTTAAATTTGAACAAGATGTGTTCTCGATAAATTGCCACGATGGCACATATCTTCCTACATCTCCCACTTGCACTAATGCTATTTATGCATACCGCTATAACATATCAGTCTCTACGGACGTTCATATGTCAGAGCCTAAAGAATGGATCTGCTAAAACGTATCTATTATGCAGTATTATGGAGTCTTATTACTTATACACCATTGATCACACATGGGTGACTCCACGAAACCGTCTTTGGATCTCATCCAACGATTTTTCCCTCTTCTGTATAGCTAACGAGTAGCATATACTACTTTATATAAGATTTACCATTTCATACTAGTCAGTTATATCATAGTATATTCCAATATTCATGTGTCATTTATGCCCAGCACATTAATGACACCAAATATTATATATCTCTGACATAAACAAAACGTTTTTGATTGTACATCACATATAGATGTTTTTATAACTTGGAACTTTACTTGCCCCAAAACAGAACCAAGCAACATGCTAGCTCCCATTGGCTTTGAGAACTTTCTGGTCTTAATACTTCAAATTGACTTTCTAAATCTCATTTAGAATGCTGATTATTAAGTATAACCCGCCCATTTGTGCTGAATGAATTAAATGGAATGTACTTGTGTCAGGTTGTTTGACGAATAAGTTATATCTAAATCTGTCTATAGGAGTCTTGATGATAACTTACTCAATCATAACTACCCACACTATCTTTTTCCTCTATCTACATTAATCTACTAACTTGAAGTATTACATGCAACAAAACAAGAACTTTTCTTATTGTGCGCATTATGAAGATCACATCTAATGTATATGTGCCAGGAATGTACTCGTTACTATAGATTTGTTAAAATACTGAATGTTCCAATCAATCGCATCAACTCAGAAACATACACAACAACTCAGAAAGTCACCAGAGTATACTCATCAAGATATCAAAACTATGACTTTAATCAAAGAAAATTGTTCAAAACATTTTCATCCAAAATGGCATTCATTTCAATTATTGTTCAAGCTCACAATGCTTCATTTATTCAAAATAAAAAGCAGATGATATCCTTGACCTCTCTGAAGTCCTTGACGGGCCCCAGCAGCAACGATTACTCTCTTTGTCGACCGCACCAGGAACTTCACCCATCCACAGCTTCAAGCACATGTAGACAATATGTAGATGTTTAATAATCATACTGGTATCTCATACCACATATTAAGCGTTATGTAAATTAATATACTATTTAACAAGATTTATACCTGAGGTTGAGGCATCACCATGCCCCTTTTTCTCTGCAATGTAAGCCTTGTAGTTCCTCTTCCAGTGTCCAGTCTTATGGCAATGGAAACACACAGACTCAGACGATGCCCCCCTTTTATTTTTCTTCTCCTGCTTTGCCTTGGCAGGTTGAGGGATCTGCCTCTTTTTACCCTTGCCCTTGGGTAGTGAGAAGAAGCAGAGTTGACAACCAACATTGGTGGGTCCTTCTCGATTCTCTTCTCGAACTGTCGAAGCATGTTCAGAAGGCCTGGAAGTTCCACCTCAGTGGTGTTCATTATAAAGCTGGTAATGAACGGGTAAAAGGCAGGAGTCAAAGACTTTAGGAATATGTTCGTGCTTATCTCATGATCAAGTACAAATCCTAACTGGGCTGCGTCCTCAATGTACCCGATCATCTTGATCACACGATCTTGGACGAGGCCTGTCGTCATCTTCGTTTCCCAAAGGTTGCAGGTGGCCTCGAATCTGGCAGCCCTAGAATGCTTACTATACAATTCTTCTGCATTTAAAAACATGCTCTGAACATCCATATGTTCATGCTTTCTCTGTAGATAATTGTTCATCAAGGCCAGACTAAGGCACATGCACTTCTCTGCATCCCTTTACCAGAGCTTGTAGGACTCCTTTTGTTCGTTGGTGGCTTTGTCGTAGGGTTTCTCAGGAGCAGTTTTTGTCAGTACATAATCGATTCCAGCTAACGAGTGAACTAGCTTGATGTTCCTTAAACAGTCCTTATAATTTGTTTCGTTCAGCACATTCTTCTGGATGATAAACTTAAGTCCTGACTCCAAATTGCATTTTAATAGAAGTTTGAATTAGCATATGTTCTTTTATAGTTTAAAAGGTTTTTATTAAACTATATTCACCCACTATTTTAATGAACAGTTTAAGCCATAATAATGAATCAATTTATTAGATTTAAAATTTATGGGAGATGGATCCAACCACCCTGAGCTTCATAACCTTGAGTGTGCTCAACAAGTTGTTTGACTCTGCAGTCGGTAGATGAACTCTTCATCAATCATACATATATAACTCCCTATAGATTTTTACCCCTAGCCACTTATGATCATGAGTGTGCTCATCCAAATCGTAATGACTAGTCTAGTCAGACCCTTGTTTTCGTGTCAAGCTTATCTTACGCCGGCGCTCGGTGTATACACGACACGATGGTTATGATTAAGTTTAGACTACATCATATGCAATTAGAAGTTGGTTTCCATAGGGTTGTCATGCCATAGCTTGAGTGTGCTCAATAACTATAACATGTAACCTATAGTTTCCAAAATTGCAAAACAAGGAGAGCTGCAATTAATCTTGAAGAAGATTTTTAACGTATTAGACTAGATGTAATCGATGGTTTCACATAATAACAATTCGCATCCTTGGTTCAGCAGGACACGGCCAGGGATTTGCTAGGCCAGGGCCACTATCCCCAGTCGAGCTAGGGTGACCCACAACACTAGTCAAAAAACACTAGACCGGATCATGATCCTGTCGGATTTGAATTATTTATATGTGTCAACATCGATTAAAATGGCTTCATTAAAACTAGTTAATCTTATCAACTAGTTGAATCCTAAAATTCGAAATTATTAGGATTGGTTAATAATTGTTATTAGAGTCCTTATCAACTATAAGGATTTATATGTTTCAATGTGCTATCTTAATCATGTATTAGAAATTTAATAAATTCAAATTACAACAATTTAAATCATAGCCTTTTTTCAAAATTATTATTAGAACAATTAAAATAATAATTGTTGAATGGGGCTACCCTAATCAGGTATTAGGAATTTAATTGTTGTAACAATTTTTAAATCATAGCATGTCAATCTAAAATTTATCTCATAAGTTTTAAAAATTTTTGGGTTAATGACTGGAAAATACCCTAACGTTTCAGCGTTTCTCACAAATATACCCTATCGTTCACTTTGGGACAAATTGGTCCAAACGTTTGGCAAAACTTGACGATGTTGTACCTGTTTTGAGTTTGCCGTCAGAAAAGGTCTGCAAAATACCCAAACGTTTCAGATTTTCTCACAAAAATACCCGAACGTTTTAGTATGTCTCACAAAAATACCCTAACGTTTGGGTATTGTTATGAGAAACGCTGAAACGTTCGGGTATTTTTATGAGAAACTCTGCAACGTTTGGGTATTTTTGTGAGAAAGTCTGAAACATTAGGGTATTTTGAAGACCTTTTCTGACGGCAAACTCAAAACGGGTACAACATCGTCAATTTTTGCCAAACGTTTGGACCAATTTGTCCCAAAGTGAACGATAGGGTATATTTGTGAGAAACGCTGAAACGTTAGGGTATTTTCCAGTCATTTAAAAATTTTTAATGGCGATCCTAAGAGTTCTTCTTGTATATCACATAATATGCAAGAAATAAAATAACCTTTAAAACCATCAACAAAATTTTATCTCATAAAAATTAGCATGATAACTTGCAACATAAAATATGTTATAAAATTAAGTTACAATCCTTTTAATAATTATCTCATAACTATAAGCTTTAACAACAACGAAATTTATCTCATAAAATTTAGCATGCAAATTAAAAGATTTATCACACAAAAATAATATCAAGCATCTAAAATTTTATCTTATAAAATTAAGTTGTAGCATGTTTAGATAATCACATTATGAGCATGTTCTTAGTATTCATAATCTTTGCAGAAATTAGATCAAAATAGACCTAGGCTTTGATACTAATGTTGGGGTTTTTTAAAGGACCCTTAGGGCATAAATCTATGCACGTCCTACATCAGACGGACGATATAAACAAAAATAGCAGTGAAAAATAGATTTATTAAACACTTTAATAAAAGGCCCTAAGGATATCATGGACCCTAGCGAGGATCTCTACTATCTTGGGGTGGGTCTGACCAGCCCCAAGATAGATCTAAACTACTGCAACAATATAAATATGAGAGCATTAAAAGAACATACCCGAAACTTCACTTCCGCAGAAAACGAAGCATCGTTTTAGCAACTATCTTTCGCTCCCCGAAGTAAGCCACCTCAGCACCTCCAAGACTGGACCACCCAAAGCGAGCTAACACCGCGCCTCCGGGCCAATCACTCGTCGAAGAAAATTTCACTAGAGTATGATCCGCGTCAACGACTTTGGATCTAATCCAATCCTCCACATTGTCTTGCTAGGACTCGAACGGAGGAACAAAAGGATTAAATGAGGATATAATAATTTTTGTCTTGGATCGAGCGTGCTCAAAACTTTTCGGAGCAACTCGAATCGAAGAATTGGTGCAAATTTTCCAAGGGGGGTCAGCCCATATTTATATAGGGAGCCGGCCCCCCTTACTTGTCTCACGAGCAATGTGAGACTAAACAAAATTAGAGGGAAAAGTTAGATTAGTTTGCCTTATACTAAGGCTAAACTTTAACTAATTTTCCCTCACTCACCGTTGAGTTTCGCAAGTGATACAACCTATCAAATCGAAGAGTACTGGATGGTGATCGCATAGAAACAAATGACGGTCCAATTCGACTTCGTTTGACCCTTCAAACGATAACTCAAAGATGGGCAAAAACCATAAACTGGCTGATTTTCACAGCCGCCATTTACAAACTAGGGTTTCTGTAGGGTGGGCCCCAACTGTGGGGCCCACAGGCTAGCTGGGTGTGCCTAACACTTTGGGGTAAGATCGCCTGCATAGACGGGTTAGACCCCCCCCCCCCCCCGCTGGGCGAGCAGGCTCGAGCCAGAGCCTGCCAGGCGGGTTCTGACTCGAGCCCGCCCGTATGAGCGAGCGGGTTTAGCCCGCTTGGCAGGCGGGATTAGCCCGCGTGGTAGGCTCGCCCCACCTGTAAGTGTGGGCATGCTTAGCCTGTCAGGCAGGGCGTGCCTGACCCGATCGCCTATGCTGGGCGGGCCAGCCCAGCCCGCATGGGCTGGCCTGGGACATAACTGGGCAGAAGCCCAGTTCTGGCCATTTGTCCCTTTTCTGGAGCTATTTAGCTCCGATTGAGCTCATGTCAGATTCGTTTGAAAGCAGGGTTCGAATGGGACTATCCCAAGAACCCATGTAACCTTTTCTATGCTTTTATTATGCAAAATATTCTCGTAAACATTTTACAATGTATTTTCAACCCTTTTGCATCATATGCAATAATCCCTCATAGCATTATTCAAATGCACATATCACAAACCTTTTGCGACACTATTAAATCCCATTTAATATAGACTTATTGTCACAAACTCTTTGTGACTTTAATTATTCTCGTGCAGCTGAGTGCATTCCTCCTGAATCCTTCCTATTACTAAGATGCAAATCCTACTCGGTGTAAGACCCTACAGCCTGACCCTACTACATGTTGGGGCATGAAACCCCTAGACGACAGTGACCACGAGCAGCAGGTATCGCCCTTGTTTCGGCATCATAATTACGTGATTGACCCATTGACAAAAGTGTCGTCGGGATCACTCTGACTGTGTCTGTGATGAATACCGCAGTTTTAGGCCATTCGTCATAACTGTCACGGCATAGCCTAAGGTATCGTAAACCGTCAACCCTACTAGCTAGCACTGGTCAGCATACTTCGGTCTTTGGTATCTCCATGTTTTACTTTCTATAACATACCCCGGTCGAGGTTTTGCACAAAGAACCGTACTGAGCCTGTGACACTAACTTCCCATTAACGAAAGAGACGAATACTATCTTGATCACCACTTAACTCGTACGCTTCAAGTGTCACCCAACCTAAGACCTTTGAACGAGTGAAGACTCGAGGCTAGAGCATAGATTTAAGTGACACCATTCACGCACAGGTTCGTACAATGACCTCAAGTCTTAAGGACCAAATTGCCTATCATCACTAAAGAGTTATTAATGACAGTTTAGTTAATATTAACCATTTGATAACTTTTATTGGGTCATTCAATGGACTCATTCTCCAATGAGCACCCGCGTCTCGTCTCCGACTTCACCAGGTCGAATGATTATGAGATCATCATCACCTTTTAGGTTAAGACAAAGACACAATGGTATGTCCAATGTACCGATATCCTTTTCTTGACACATATATGACCATGAACGCTTTAAGACTTAAGTTCCTATCGGTCATTCACTTCCTATAATTGAGCCTATCGCTCTTCCAATACAATGTCAGTGGGATAAGTCCGAGCCTATCACTCTTCCAGTATTTCTTTGAGACAAAGAAAAAGGGGATGAATAATTGTGTTAGTGCGAGGAGGGGCCGTCATCTTATCCTTGAGCTGCCGAGCGAGGTGAGAGAGTGGAGGGAGAGGTTTGTCTTCATTTTGATGTTGACGGACTCGGTATTAAGGTCGAACTAGGGGACATTGAATCTCTTAGTGAATAGAGGGGTGACCCTGGAGGGGCAAGACCTGGAGAACTCCAAGATTTTGGAGGAGATCTCTGAAGCGATCTGGAAGCAAGCGAACTTTGTTAAGGGCGACCAATTCGCCCAATTTTTCTGGCCCGAAGGTATTGCGATCTTGGCGACATTCTCCCTATACACTCACCCTGATCTTCTTCTCTCTGCAGGTGCGAACATGATCATTTTGCGGGAGGAGTTGATTAGGAGGGCTAGGGAGCAGACGACCTCGGAGCCGACGGCCAAGAAGCCTTCGGCCCAGGAGAAAGGCAAGGGGGAGGCGATCGAGAACTTGGTAAGGAAGTCAGGGCAAAAAACAGAGCTCAGGGTCGTCATTGGGGCCGAGATGGGTGAGCATGACAAGAAAGCAAAGGAGACGCCTACGACAGCCGTCATTACCCCTAGGATCAGTGAGGCGGTGCAGGGCGGCTTCCTTGATCTTGGCGCTAGTGAGAAGGTGGTGACGCCCCGGAGCTTGCCGACTCAGGGCAATATTACGGCACATACCAACAGGGTTTCGGTCGAGTGTTGGCCTTACGGATGTCCCTTTTGGGAGCAGGGGGAGCCGGGGCATCCGAGCTGTGAGACAATGCTCGCCTGCTTTAAGGCGACGAAGGTTGAGGTTCATGCCATTCCAAAGGGAGGACTCTTCACGCCGAGCTTTCCGATGGGCAACAAGGAGTCAGTGTATGATAAGGCTGGCGTTGCGGCTCATCTGGCCGAGAATAGTCTGTTACCGAGGGATTATGAGTCCCTGTTTAATGTTGGTCCCGAGCGCCTTTGTGAGACGAAAATTTGGCACAGTATGCAGGTTTGCCGCTCTCTCTACTCCATGCTACCGGTCTTCTTTCTTCTATGTGTACTTACATTTTCTGTTCCTTCTATAAGCAGTCGCAGCAATGGTGCCCTTGCAGCATCATACTTCTGTGATTGGGCTTAAGGCATCACATAATAAGAATAAGGCTGATCTCCAGGCAGCCACTGATAAGCTGCGTGTGATGGAGGCCAAATTCGAGGAGGTCGCCGGGAGGCTGCAAGATAGGGAGGATCGGCTAGAGCAGCTCCTGGGGTGGTACGCGGCCTGGAAGAAGGAGATTGGGAGGCTGAAGAAGATCGTGGCGGGGCTGGAACGGCAGCTTCGGGAAGAGGAGGATCGAAGGGTCACTGCCATGAACGCCCACACCGAGGAAGTGGAGGCCAAGGGGGTGGAGATCGCTGAGCTCAAGCGACATGTGGCAGCGTTGAAGAAGATAGATCTGGAGGCCGTGAAGGCAGGGGCCATCCGTAAGTACCAGGAGGAGGAGTATCTCCCCATGATGAGGTCGATGAGGGCGGAAGGTGTAGAAGAGGGGTTGCAGGGGGGCTTCAAGAGAGTGGAGGCGAGTTGGCAAAGTTATACCCCGCTTTGGAGGTCAACTTCTCCAAGTTGACCATGGCCTCCAATGATGAAGATGATGAGGTTGATACTCGGGGGGGAGGCGACACCGGTTCGGGTGAAGGTGACCAGGGCACCACATAATCTGCGGGGGTGGTGGTGGAGTGTTAAGGGCCGGTCCTGGGGCCTCGCTTAGGACTTTTTCTTTTTTATTCTTTCTTTTGTTTTGGAGTATGACTTTTTTTAGTGTCGGCCGATGTGATATTTTTTTGCAAGGCAGGCTTTTTGAAGTACTTGTAAATACTTTCAACATCTTGATCAACGGACGTTTTGTTTCTGAAGGCCATTGTCCGAACTAGTTTGGTAGAGTATATAAATACTTGACGCTTCCTCCTCCTCCACCTTGCCCCTATGTGTGCCCCTAACAACGGGATGGACAAGAGTTGGGGTGAGAGCGGTGCGGACGTCGAGAGTATAGTTCGGCCCTAGCCCGTCGGAGCGAGCTTAAGGGGTGGTGTGAGCCCGTAGCTCGGCCCTTGCCCTCAAGTGCCTATCGAGGGCAAAGCTCGTGAGCTTACCCCGAAGTTGAGGGTGGGGAGGGTGCGAGACGTAGCTCGGTCCTTAACCCACTAGCGCCTATCGAGGGCGAAGCTCGTAACGTTGCCCCTGAGTTGAGGGTGGGGAGGGTGCGAGCTGTAACGCCCCACTCCCTGGGATACCTGAAGAGCGAGTGTTACGGAGAAAAATACAAAATACAAACACAAGCAGGTCCACTGCGCATTGCTAGGATAGTACCTGTAGCATTCTAGACAACACAGAATGACAAAAGGGAACCAACAACCCAATCACACACTCACACACACACACACACACACACACACACACACACACACACACACACACACACACACACACACATGAACTGTCCCTGTACAACATCCTTACACAATCTTATGTACAACAAGAACCTTCATCCCACCAAGTACAAGATCATCACACTCACACAACCCTCAACTCCAACTAGCTGAGCTACTGGGCCTCCAACTCCAAGAACCAATACCTAAAAAATCAATGGGGACACGTCGCAGCGTGATCCAGTAGGAATTGTCCATCTCCATATAGTAAATTATTCAATGCATGATGCTACTATCATGTAACATATTATTCCAATGATGTAATGCAAGCATCAAGTGGCATGTAATGACGTTATGAAATGAAATTGCATTAAACATAAGGCATGTCATATTATATTGTATTAAACATAAAGGTAGACATCAAGGAATGAATGTAATGGCAACTACAAAAGCGACATCTTGCATTAAACATAAAGGTACACATGCCATAAAGGGAAGAACTACAACAAGCCAACAATTTCCTACTTTCTTTAGTTCATTGCAACATGCATTAAGCATGGTTATAAGATAGTAGTGTCATACATAAGTGGATAATGTGGTTACAATGGCATGGCTTTATTTTGGGTCTTACTTTTCATTTCATAATTCTCAAATAAGGGTCATGCACCTTGTGCCATAACCACTTCATTCCAACCACTTCATTGCATGACTAGTAAGGGTCATCATGGCATGACTAGTAAGGGTCATGCCCATCACCATAACCACTTCATTCAAACATAACAACTCATCACATAAATATAACAACTCCCCATAGATCCATGCCATAGATGCCATCACCCTCCAAGTATCCATGGCACTAGAATCCCCTCCATGCTACATCATTCAAGATCCAAGGTCCACAAATTACATTCTTGCAACATTTCCCATTACCACATTTTCTCATTTCAACACATACAATTTTACAACCTCAATATTTCACCCATAGTTCTCATTTCAACCCATAGCCAAATTGTGCAAGGCATTTCTCTCATTCATACTTCACTTCATATAAACATTTCTACAAACACATTGTACGCATAATGACAAAATTATAAATTCAATTGAAACAACATGAAACTAATAACAAGATGTCAACCTGATAATGTGTTGATTAATTTCATAGCATGAATAGAAATGCATATTCATAAATAAAGCTAGCCACTTTAACATGCTTGAATGAAATTTGAATAGCAAACCATATGGGGAGGGTTTCCTACTAAATAAAGAGGCCACCTATTAAATCCTTGGAATCATCCCCTTTAAATGCTCCCCTTAAAAGCATTCTTTCCTTTTCCTTCATCATTCCTCTCTTAATTAGCATGCAAACTTGGAAAGAAATTAAGAGGAAATATGAGGTGGGAATGGGTGCTCACGGCAAGGGGAGAAGTGTGGCTTCGACAAGAACAAAGAAAAAGAGAGAGAGAAAACAAAGCCAAGGGTGTTATAAACGGGCTTCTTGGTGGGCCTACCCGTTAGTGGGTATCCACCCATTATGTAACCCTACCACTATAAATATAGGGCTATGGTCTCCATAGCCGCCAAGTTTACAACACGTTATCAGCACGCTCAAAGCTAAGCCGAACCCCTGCCGACGGACGGACGCGACGGACGGACGCGACGCGAACGGGCTTCCTTCACCGAACGTCGCTAGATCCGGCGGGTAGGATCTAGAGGTAACTTTCTCCCTAGATCTAAAGTTTACATATGCGCATATGTGGTGATTCAATTTTTTGGATCAATCGATCAAAAATATATCGTTTTTATTGATAAAAATCACACCTTTTTCAATAAAAACGTATTTTTGGAAGAAAAAAAATTGGTTTTTCCACTAAAAATCGGATTTTTACCCGTTGTTTTTCTCCAAAAATCACCCAAACCCTAAATAGGGTTCACCCACGCCCCCCCGTCGCCGGCAGCGGTGGGGCCTTCCCGCCGTCGCTGCGACGGCGGGAACCCCCCCCGCCACTGCAGGCGGGGGTTTCCCCGCCGCCTGCAGCGGCGGGGAGCCCCCGCCTGCCGCGGCGGGGGTCGGCGGCAACCCCCGCCGCTGCAGGCGGGGGCTCCCCGCCGCCTGCAGCGGTGGGGCACCCCCCCCCCCCCCCCGCCGCCGGCAGGGGCAACCCCCGCCGCTGCAGGCGGGGGCTCCCCGCCGCCTGCAGCGGCGGGCAACCCCCGCCGCCGCTGGCGGGGTCCCCCCCCCCCCCCCCGCCGCCTGTAGCGGCGGGCAACCCCCGCCGCCTGCAGCGGCGGCCCCCCCATCCCCGCCGCCTGCTACGGCAAACGGGCCCGCCCGCTAGTAGCGGGTACGGGCCCGGCGTGCGTACCCCAAAACCCTAACTAGGGTTTCTGACCCAGAAATTTCTTTTTCGAATTTTCAAAAACTTTTCAGATTTAATTACGATTCTTTTTCGTTATAATCTGGACCAAATTGCATGTGATTTTTACTCATCACAATTATATTTGGATTTATGATTTTCTTTAAAAAAACGTTTAAAAATTAAGAAGATCCTGCGACCGCTCTGCCGTTAGTCAACTAACCTAACGGTGCATGACGTTGCCTGGTGGTCCAATAATTTTTAAACGGTAGATTTCATTTTCCATTATAAACTGCCTGTGATGAATAAATAAATTGCCTGTGATGTATAAACTGCCTGTGATGATGCCTGCTGCATTATAACTACCTGCGACGAATGTTTAATATTTGCTGTGGTTTTGGATCGGCTAGTGATCACCATTTTTATTTTCATGCATTATTTTCCGTTTTGAGAGAAAAATGTAGTGAGTATAATTTTGTAAAATTACAAGCCCGGCGGACGCCTCAAGAAGATGAAGGACTATTCCAGAAGAATAGGGGCCCCACGGGGGTTCCCGAGTTGTACTTCCTTTTTCTTTTTTTTGGGACTGTAATGGACTGTAATTATTCATGGTGATTAGCCGATCCACGCAACAAATATTTATGTCTGATGTGCTTGATTATTTATTTTTTTCTGCAAAAATATCTAATTAATGCTATCTTTTTACATGCTAGAGTGATAAATGGCCAAAATTGCGAGCGTCGATTTCGACGTTTTGGATGCTTCAGGAAAGAATTACTTAAGCTGGCAGTTGGATATAAAATTCCATCTACGAGCACATGGATTGAGTCACGCCATCGCCTTAGGCGATAAGGTTTCTGATATAGATAAAGCGAAAGCAATTATCTATATCAGACGCCATATCGATCGGACCCTAAAGGCCGAGTACCTAACGGTGGAAGACTCGTATGAGTTGTGGACCGCCCTCGAGGACAGGTATAAACATCAAAGGGATGTTATCCTACCTCGAGCGCGATATGAATGGGAGAACCTCCGTCTCCAAGACTTCAAGTCTATTGCCGAGTACAACTCGGCACTTTTTAGCATCACCTCACGCCTGAAGTTGTGTGGTGAAAAGGTGACGGAGGAACGCATGTTAGAGAAGACGTATACATCTTTCCATGAGAAGGATGTCATACTGATGCAACAGTATCGTGAACGAAAGTTCACAAAATACTCTGAGCTTCTCTCATGCCTTCTGATGGCAGAGCAGAATCGCGACCTCCTTCTGGCCACCAACAACTCACGCCCTACCGGCACTGCTCCTGCGCCTGAAGCGCACCACAGCTCCTTCCAGAAGAAAAGGGGCAACTTCAAAGGCAAACCCCAGAAGGGTAAGACCATGAAGAAGCAGGCTCGAGGACCCCCTCTAAGAAACAACCAAGAGGGAAAGAAGAAAAATGTGTGGAAAAGAAAAGACGACGGCCAGACTTCTGCCCCCAGAAAGGACTGGGAAGATAAATGCCACAGGTGTGGCATGACTGGACACTGGTCCAGAAATTGTTGTACTACACGTCACCTTCAGGAGTTGTACAAAGCAAGCCAGAAGCAAGCTGAGACAAACCTGGCGGTTCAAGAAAACCTGGCACCAATCAGGTTCATCGCTGAGGACTTCTCCAACGATGACCTGCTCGACTGAGGACATTTATCTACTTTATATGCATTGTAGTTTTTTTCCTTTTGAGAAACAATTTATCTGCTTATCTCTGGCATGTTTAAGTACTATTCAGACATCAACTTAATTTTCGTAGTATATTCCTTTATGTTTTTTGCCTTATACTGCGACATTTTTCTTTTAAAATAGATGGACTTTAAATGCCTAGTGGACAGTGCATCTACGCACACGATCCTCCAAGACATCTGCTTTTTTCAAAGCATTAATAAATACGATGGTACCGTAAATACGATTTCCGGCCCATCAAGTATCATTGAAGGATCAGGGGAAGCACATTTTATGCTCCCCAATAGTACAAAACTATTTATAAAAGATGCCCTTCTCTCCCCTAGCTCGCATAGGAACCTGTTAAGCTTTAAAGATATCCGCTTAAACGGATACCACCTAGAAACGGTGAGCAAAGGAAACAGTGAATACCTTGATGTAACGTTTCATAAAAACGGTGCTAAAAACACCGTCGAACGTTTTGAGGGACTCCCGTCGGGTCTCTACCACACAAGGATCAGAGCAATGGAAGCAAACACATTGGAGCACCAGAAGTGCCAAAATCAACCAGAATTCAAACTCTGGCACGATAGACTAGGACACCCTGGAAGGAATATGATGCGTCGCATCATATCCCAATCCCGTGGAATTAATCCGAAAAGCCTGACGCTACTTCGGAAGGGTGCAAATCCTTGTCCCCTTGTTACAAAGGGAAATTGATTACGAGACCATCCACCCTGAAGGTAGACTCTGAGTCTCCAAGCTTCCTAGAGAGAATACATGGTGACATTTGCGGGCCTATTCACCCCGCAAGTGGACCATTTCGGTACTACATGGTACTAATCGACGCATCTTCAAAATGGTCGTATGTGTGCCTCTTGTCCACCCGCAACGTAGCCTTTGCAAAGCTACTTGCACAAATTATAAAATTGCGGGCACATTTCCCAGACAACCAGATCAAGAAATTGCGTCTGGACAATACTGGGGAATTCACCTCACAAGTCTTCCTAGACTACTGCCAAGCAACCGGCATAGAAGTTGAACATCCTGTAGCTCATGTTCACACCCAGAACGGGTTAGCTGAATCTCTCATAAAGAGACTACAATGGATCGCTAGACCATTGTTAATGCAATGCCAGTTGCCGGTATGTGCATGGGGACATGCCATACTGCACGCTGCATCGCTGATAAGATTACGACCGTCAGGTAGTCAATCTTATTCTCCGATGCAACTTGCATATGGGAACCCGCCCGATATCTCTCACTTGAGGATATTCGGATGTGCTGTCTATGTCCCCATAGCACCACCGCAGAGAACCAAGATGGGTCCTCAACGGCGTCTTGGTATCTATATTGGTTTCGACTCACCATCGATCATTAGATACCTCGAATCCCTTACAGGGGATGCCTTTAAAGCACGTCTAGCAGATTGTGAGTTTGATGAAAGCATTTTTCCAAAACTAGGCATTAACACACAGCAGCCAGAAGCTTCAAAGACCATTACATGGGACACAAAGACTTTATCCCATTTTGATCCGCGCACAAATCAATGTGAAGAAAAGATCCTGAAGATCCTTCAAATTCAGAACACAGTTCACATTTTACCGGATAAATTCACTGACAACCAGAAGATTATCAGATCACACGTCCCTGCTGCAAATACGCCAGCTAGGATTGACATACCCAAAGATGGATGCAATCCACCTGCAGCAGAAGCGGCCGTACCTCAACAAAAAAGAGGACGACCTCCAGGCTCCAAAGATAAGAATCCTCGAAAGAGGAAAAATCCTGGAGAAACAATAACGATACCACCACAGGATGCTGAGCTCAGCCCAGCTACCTCTCCACTCCTAACAACCCCTGAAGAGGAAAATATAGGAGAAATTTCATTAAACTATGTACGTACCGGGGAGGTACTGGACAGAAAAAGCACAATCATCGATGATAACTTCGCGCTCATTATTGCCACTCACGTCACTGAATACGACGATGAGACCGATCCACGCTCTCTAGCAGAATGTAAACGCAGAGAGGATTGGCCAAAGTGGAACGAGGCAATAGGAGTAGAGCTGGACTCACTCTCGAAGCGCCAAGTTTTTGGACCTGTAGTCCTAACACCAAAAGGTGTTAAACCTGTGGGATATAAATGGGTATTCGTGAGAAAAAGAAACGAGAATAATGAGATCGTGCGCTATAAAGCGCGCCTTATTGCACAAGGTTTTTCCCAACGACCAGGAATAGACTATGACGATACCTATTCCCCGGTCATGGACGCGATCACTTTCCGTTTCATCATCGGCATATCCACGAAGGAAGGTCTGGATATGCAGCTCATGGACGTTGTGACTGCATACCTATACGGAAATATAGATAAGGACATCTATATGAAAATCCCAGACGGATACAAACTACCGACAAAAATGACAGAAAGACCTCGGGACGTCTATTCCGTCAAACTCCAGAGATCACTGTATGGTCTCAAACAGTCAGGTAGAATGTGGTACAACAGACTTAGTGAATTCCTAGTGCAACAAGGATTCACAACAAATGAAGTCTGCCCTTGCATCTTCATACGAGCAAAGGGAACGGGATTCGTAATTATCGCCGTCTACGTAGACGACTTGAACATCATCGGATCTCCTGCAGAGATAGATGAGATATCCAAAAGTCTCACACAGACTTTTGAGATGAAAGACCTCAGCAAAACGAAGTTTTGCCTAGGACTACAAATTGAACATTTAAGCGGAGGAATCCTGTTACACCAATCGACATATACAAAGAAAGTGCTAAAAAACTTTCTTATGGACAAATGTCACCCGCTTAGCACACCAATGGTCGTCAGATCATTGGATGTTGAAACAGACCCCTTCTGACCGCTGGAAGAGGGGGATGAAACACTGGGTCCTGAAGTACCCTACTTAAGTGCAATTGGAGCACTCCTATACCTGGCAAACTGCACGCGTCCCGATATAGCGTTCGCAGTAAATCTACTAGCCAGATACAGTTCAGCGCCCCCAAAGCGCCACTGGAACGGAGTGAAACAACTTCTGCGCTACCTCCAAGGGTCTGTAGACATGGGACTATACTTCAAGAAAGGTGTATCCACCGACCTGGTCGGTTACGCAGATGCGGGATACAGGTCCGACCCACATACCGCAAAGTCCCAGACCGGTTTCGTATTCACATACGGTGGGACGGCCATCTCATGGAGATCCGTGAAGCAGACATCCACAGCGACCTCATCCAACCACTCCGAGCTCATCGCGATCAACGAAGCTAGCAGAGAATGCTTCTGGCTTCGATCAGTCATCGACCACATCCTCAAGACCACCGGCCTGAAGACGTGAGATCTTGGGCCTACCACCATGTACGAAGACAATGCTGCCTGCATCGCTCAACTACGAGGTGGCTACATCAAAGGTGACAGGACGAAGCACATTTCCCCTAAGCTCTTCTGGACGCATGAACAGCAAGTGGACAACCAGATCGACATCCAGCAGATCCAGTCCTGCAACAACCTGGCTGACCTATTCACTAAAGCTTTGCCTCACAGTACCTTTAGAAAACTTGTACTAGGAATTGGGATGAGACAGCTGAGAGATGTACAAGCCTGAAGCTTGTACTTATCAGGGGGAGTTAACGTAGTGCTGTACTCTTTTTCCTTGGCTGTTGGTTTTTCCCACTGGGTTTTTCACAGTCAAAGGTTTTAACGAGGCAGCCACATTAACTCAGGATCCAGAAGTATCCACCACTGATGTTATCCATCGATCAGGGGAAGTTACAGAGACTTGTACTCTTTTCCCTTAGCCACTGGTTTTTCCCACTGGGTTTTCCTTGGCAAAGGTTTTAATGAGGCAAGCACTCTTAAACTTAGAGATCCAGAAGTATCTCCAACCCCATGATCAAATAAGCTTCATGAACCCTGAAGCGTTCACCATGGCTTACAACAATGGATGGATAAGGGGAAGTGTTATAAACGGGCTTCTTGGTGGGCATACCCGTTAGTGGGTATCCACCCATTATGTAACCCTACCACTATAAATATAGGGCTATGGTCTCCATAGCCGCCAAGTTTACAACAGAGGGAAATAAATGAGAGAGAATTCTCTAATTCTCTAGAGTGTTCTAAGGATAACCATGCATAACATAAAAGTACTCAAATACCCTCACTCATTTACCCTTTAACTTCTAATTATCTACTACCTATGCCATAGAACCCTTATTTACAAGTTTGCCATCCCTCTAAAATATCTCTCTTCTCATCTCTACTGATCCAAGCCCAATTAGTAAAGCCCAACCAACTCTTAAGCAACTCAAATTAACTATAAGCCCAAACAAAAGTGATAATAATAATAACCAACATCAACAATAACAACAATAATAACATGCTAATACTAATAATAAGAACAACATCAACCACAATGCCATTCTTTAATACTAATAACAACAATAATAATAATATCTAATTATCATGAAAATACCATTTTACTATCCACTCCCACCAACCAAACATCACTAAGCACACTAATAACACTCACTACATCACATCCAATACATCCAGACGTATTCACTTATACATCCAAGTCATGACATATTCAACCAAATAGCCATGCACGTAGGAAATTACTATGCACAAAACAAAATTACTATGCACAGATACATTACTATACACACCCTACGAAGGCATACAAGCAAGTATACACTGCATATCAAACAAAAATAAATACATTACTGTATATGGCACTAGGGCCATGACAAGCTACCCACCTTAAAATACAAGTAAGGATCTCCTTACCCTTGCAATACTAACAACACATACTAGAGGGGGGTGAATAGTGTAATGACAATAAATTGTCAAATTAAAATTGAACTTGCAAATGCGGAATAATAAATGCAAGAGGAAATAATTGACACAATCAATCCAAACGCAAACACAAGATTTTACACTGGTTTCTCAAAACTTGGGTACGTCCAGCCACACCAATATTCACTATAATCCCACAAAGAGAAGTGAATACAAATCTCACAAGGAGAGACCCCACAAAGAGGATTTTGCCCTACATAAGGACCCAACCAACCCTATACGAGGGTCAAGACTCCTACCAAGAGAATCACTAACTCCCACTCAGAGAATTAGGGTTAACCCTACCCTAGGACACTAAACTCCCACAAAGAGAGTTACTCCCACAAAGAGAGTTATTTCCACTAAGAGAATATCCTAATCCCACAAAGAGATAAACTCCCACAAAGAGAGAAAGACTAATTCCCACAAAGAGAATTAGTGATACAAGAATCACCAAGTAAAATAAATACTCTTACCTATGCCTTGAGATGCTTACTCATAAATGAATGCAAGGTATGGAAGAGGATCTCCAAGTGTTGAGATATGCTTGAAAGCACTTGGATGAATTCCCTTGAGCTAGACTTCAATGCATAAAGAGAAATGCGAGCTCAAAAGAGGGAATTGAGAGAGTTTGAGAGTGGCTTATAGATCTCTTGTGATTTTCAATAGCATCAAGAAGTTCTAAAGATATCAGCACACCCATATATATAGGAACCCAATATCAACCCTCAAAACCAAAGAAAACAACCAACAGCCCAAAGCTGCAACGGCTAGAAACAGGGCGAAAACGACATCAACAGTCGACTGAAGATCATAAGACAGTCAACTGATCAACGGCTAGAAAATATCTAACGGCTATAATCTGAGCCAGGACGGTCGACTGAAGAAGACAATACAGTCGACCGAAAACAGGATAGGCGCCTGTAAAACCTTCAGCAGGCGACTGCTGTAGGGGATGGAATAAAACAGAGAGCTGTACTCTTTCTCCAGATAAGCTTGCATGCGACTGATGTCAATAATACAGTCGACCGTAAAATAGTCAGGCGACTGTAAAATATTCATCAATCGTCTGCTCAAGAAGATGGAGAAAAACAGAAAGAGGCAGAGATTGCACTTACGCTACTCAGACGACTGTTGACCAATCTACATGCGAATGTAAATATACAGGCGACTATAAACTGTACATCAGTCGACTGTTGCGTAAAGCTCAAGTAGAGTCAATGGAAATGTTGACTTGAGCAGTGCATATCAGTCGACTGTAGAAGGATCGACAAGCGACTGGAAATCACCCAGGCGACTGTAAATCCTTCATCAGGCGACTGATGGAAAGCCAGAGACTCCAAGTGAGTCTTTGGGCAAGATGAACCTATTAGGTTGGATTCTATGATAATCCTAAGGCTCACTAAGATGGATAAAATGCATATGCATGTATGAGTAGACCATCTATCAAGGCATTACATTAACCTAGACTCAAATGAGAGAGAAAGCAATAAAGAAAATATTACATGGACTACATTGCTTTCCTTAGAGTCTAAGTCTTCCATCTTGATGCCTTGATGCTCTCCATCATCTCCAAGCTTTGGCACCCCTTGAGTCCAAGCTTTGGCCCTTCTCCACTTGATGTCCATTATTGCACCAAGTGATTAGTCTCCAAGAAAGATATTCTTGAAATAAAACAGTGAGACTAAAACATGAGATTCATTAGCAACAACATAATGTTGTGATCATCATCAAAATAAGATTGGTATGAAACACCAATACTCAACAATCTCCCCCTTTTTGATGTTGACACACATTATGTAAAACACAAAGAACTAAAGCACAATGCTAATGAGCTCCCCCAACTTATATGCACCAATTATTCAATGAGCTACACAATAGTAAATACTCATTCTACCAAATGAAATCATGGTGACATATAATAGGCATGGATTACATAAACCAATTGCAACAGACAATATTATGCAAACAAGAATGGTTTATACAATACCATATATCTCTCCCCATAGAGATATCTCTCCCCCAATATGCATTTGTATGAAATACAAGATAGACATTTACATAATGCATATATCTCCCCCCCTTGACATCGTCAAAAAGGTGGACATCAAAAATATCCCCCTTTGTCATCTTAACCAAGATGTGACAATATGCAAGATATAAGGAGATGTATGATACCAAATTGAAAAATTTAGTGGGTATCAATCACTATCCCATGCTCCCCCTAGATCATAAAAATTGTCAAATTTTGACTTCTAGGATCTAACACCAATTATAAAGAAGGAGATTAACAATCTCTAACAATTGAGGTAAAAACCAATTGTATAAAAAGAATCGTGGAAAATAATCCTCTTTACTAATTGATATACATATATTGGAGCCATGGGCCTAAAGTGTATCAAAGCAATAGATATGAAAAAATCGAGCTTCAATGATACACAATGATATTGCCAAAAAGAAGTATAACATGAAACAACTTGGCAATATCTAAGGGGTTTGGTTTGAGACCAAAACATTACCAATAGTAAAAATTGATCTCAATCACACCCCGAAATGAGAGTGAAAATATGTTTTAAAATATTTTAAACATACACATATTAACTCCCCCATTGACATACATATGGATCAACAAATGCATGCATGTCAATGTAATCCCTAAGATTCTCATTTTCATGAAAAATAAATAAATTTGAAAATATTTTCAAAATCATGAAACACACACAACCAATGGGTATATAAAAATATAACATTTAAGCACAATACCCATGCAATATGCATATGTGTGAGGAACCTAAACATTAGGGAACCAAACCCAAGAGGAGTTTAATTTCCTAATGTAATCACATGAGGTGATCACATCCCTAACTAGAGAGTTGATGTAACTATCCCTATCTTGCACACTAACCTTAGTGGGAATCCATAAACTCAAGGATTTCCTAGGCAAGGGTTTTGCCTTTGCAAGAGGGATGGATGTGGCATGCTTAGGTGTAGAAACGAATTTCTTGGCATTCAAAGAATGAGGATTTTGCTTCTTAGCAAAAAATGAAGAGTCTTCATTCTTCCTCATTACCTCGTGATCTACATGCTTCTTGTTGATGTTATTGTTGTACAAGAAAGCATGGTGATTCTTCTTAGGTGCTTCAGCAATATTTCTTGTATTTGCACTATAAGGGGAATTATAGGTGGATTTGGGTACCACATTTTGAATATAACCCAAACCTACTCTATGATTTGCCGGATGTTGTTTTTCCAACAAATCATGGAGTGAATCCCTAGAATACACAAAGCTTTTGAGCTTACATGATTCCTCTTCACATTTCAACGTAAGTTGTTGAGTGCGAGTTTCTAAGCTAAGGTTTTGAGCAACAAGATTCTCATTAGTTAAACTCAATTCCTTAACTTGAGAGAGAAGTGTGTCTCTCTCACTAGTGTCACAAACATGCAACACATCATGATTATTTACATTAGTAGATTCTAAAGCATGCACCCTACTCATAGCATTCTTAAGATTAGCTTTCATTTTACCATATGAGTTGATGCACTTACTTGTCAAGTTAGAGGCCACATTGAGGCGGTATTCGAGCTCCTCGTATGATAACTTTTCCTCCTCAATTTCCTCATCTCTTTCCTCCTTGACTTCCTCATCGCTTTCCTCCTCGCTTGAGCTTGACGAAGACTCTTCCTCATTAGCCATGAAGCACATTTCTTCTTTGGAGTTGGACTCCATCTCTTCATCGCATGAGCTAGAGGAGATTGATGAAGAATCATCAAAAGCAGCAAAACACCTGTGATCGTGCTCCTTGTCATCCTTTTCTTCATCACTTGATGTGTCCACATTGGTCATCAAAAGTACTGATAAGTCCCTTCTTTTGGTTCTTGTGCTCGGACTTGATTTTCCAATACTTCTTTCCTTTCCCTTTATAGGTATCTTTGGGTGGTTTTGGAAGGACATTCAGCAGCAAGATGACCTTTTCCTTCACAATTGAAACAGATAAACTTGTTAGACTGGGATGCAAACTTTGACGAAGATATACCTTGTTTGTCCTTGAGGATCGTCTCGAAATTCTTGAATTGCTTGGCAAGCTCGATGTAGTCATCGTCGCTATCATCTCCTTCTACATCATCTTCACTCGGAGCTTCCCATTGGAAGTTCTTTCTCCACTTGAATGACTCCTTCTCGACATGGAGTGCAACCCCCTTTTTCTTCTCGGGCTTGATTGGTTGAACCTCGTCCTTATGTTGAAGTAACACTTCATGAGAAATCTCCAATGTATGCCAAATTCCGTTTGCCAATTTGCACATGGAGATATGGTCGAATTCATCCGGAGTGAGGGCGCAATGAAGTACACACATAGCCCTAGCATTGACTCTTATCGAGTCCTTCTCCGCTTTAGTTCTCGAGGCCGCGGGTGAAGTAGGCTCCTCAACTGGCGACTCCATGATGTCCCAAAGGTCATGACCCTTCAAGTAGACCATCATCTTGATCTTCCAACTTAGGTAGCTGGTTCCGATGAAGAGCGGGGGTCGAACGGTTGAATGACCCTCTTCATGAGACGCAGATGAGGCGTTGAATTCCATCATTGCAGTATGCAATAACCTCGCTCTGATACCAATTGTAAGGATCGCCTTACCCTTGCAATACTAACAACACACACTAAAGGGGGGATGAATAGTGTAATGGCAATAAATTGTCAAATTAAAATTAAACTTGCAAATGCGGAATAATAAATGCAAGAGGAAATAATTGACACAATCAATCCAAACGCAAACACAAGATTTTACACTGGTTCTCCAAAACTTGGGTACGTCCAGCCGCACCAATATTCACTATAATCCCACAAAGAGAAGTGAATATAAATCTCACAAGGAGATACACCACAAAGAGGATTTTGCCCTACACAAGGACCCAACCAACCCTACACGAGGGTCAAGACTCCCACCAAGAGAATCACTAACTCCCACTCAGAGAATTAGGGTTAGCCCTACACTAGGACACTAAACTCCCACAAAGAGAGTTACTCCCACAAAGAGAGTTATTCCCACTAAGAGAATATCCTAATCCCACAAAGAGATAAACTCCCATAAAGAGAGAAAGACTAATTCCCACAAAGAGAATTAGTGATACAAGAATCACCAAGTAAAATAAATACTCTTACCTATGCCTTAAGATGCTTACTCATAAATGAATGGAAGGCATGGAAGAGGATCTCCAAGTGTTGATATATGCTTGAAAGCACTTGGATGAATTCCCTTGAGCTGGACTTCAATGCATGAAGAGGAATGAGAGCTCAAAAGAGGGAATTGAGAGAGTTTGAGAGTGGCTTATAGATCTCTTGTGATTTTCAATAGCATCAAGAAGTTCTAGAGATATCAGCACACCCATATATATAGTAACCCTATTCAACCCTCAACCCCCAAGAAAACGGCCAACAGCCCAAAGCTGCAACGGCTAGAAACATGGCGAAAACAACATCAATAGTCGACTGAAGATCATAAGACAGTCGACTGAAGAAGACAATACAGTCGATTGAAAACTTGACAGGCGCCTGTAAAACCTTCAGCAGGCGACTGCTGCAGGGGATGGAATAAAACAGAGAGCTGCACTCTTTCTCCAGATAAGCATACATGCGACTGATGTCAATAATACAGTCGACTGTAGGCGACTGTAAAATCTTCATCAGTCGTCTGCTGCAGAAGATGGAAAAAAACAGAAAGAGGCAGGGATTGCACTTACGCTACTCAGACGACTGTTGACCAATCTACATGCGACTGTAAATATACAGTCGACTGTAAACTGTGCAGCAGTCGACTGTTACGTAAAGCTCAAGTAGTGTCAATGGAAATGTTGACTTGAGCAGTGCATATCAGTCGACTGTAGAAGGATCGACAAGCGACTGGAAATCACCCAGTCGACTGTAAATCCTTCATCAGGCGACTGATGGAAAGCCAGAGACTCCAAGTGAGTCTTTGGACAAGATGAACCTATTAGGTTGGATTCTATGATAGTCCTAAGGCTCACTAAGATGGATAAATGCATATGCATGTATGAGTAGACCATCTATCAAGGCATTACATTAACCTAGACTCAAATGAGAGAGAAAGCAATAAAGGAAATATTACATGGATTACATTACTTTCCTTAGAGTCTAAGTCTTCCATCTTGATGCCTTGATGCTCTCTATCATCTCCAAGCTTTGGAACCCCTTGAGTCCAAGCTTTGGCCCTTCTCCACTTGATGTCCATCATTGCACCAAGTGATTAGTCTCCAAGAAAGATATTCTTGAAATAAAACTGTGAGACTAAAACATGAGAGTCATTAGCAACAACATAATGTTGTGATCATCATCAAAATAAGATTGGTATGAAACACAAATACCCAACAATCTCCCCATTTTTGATGATGACACACATTATGTAAAACACAAAGAATTAAAGCACAATGCTAATGAGCTCCCCCAACTTATATGCACCAATTATTCAATGAGCTACACAATAGTAAATACTCATTCTACCAAATGAAATCATGGTGACATATAATAGGCATGGATTACATAAACCAATTGCAACAGACAATATTATGCAAACAAGAATGGTTTATACAATACCATATATCTCTCCCCATAGAGATATCTCTCCCCAATATGCATTTGTATGAAATACAAGATAGACATTTACATAATGCATATATCTCTCCCCCTTAACATCGTCAAAAAGGTGGACATTAAAAATATCCCCCTTTGTCATCTTAACCAAGATGTGACAATATGCAAGATATAAGGAGATGTATGATACCAAATTGAAAAATTTAGTGGGTATCAATCATTATCCCATGCTCCCCCTAGATCATAGAAATGGTCAAATTTTGACTTCTAGGATCTAACACCAATTATAAAGAAGGAGATTGACAATCTCTAACAATTGAGGTAAAAACCAATTGTATAAAAAGAATCGTGGAAAATAATCCTCTTTACTAATTGATATACATATATTGGAGCCATAGGCCTAAAGTGTATCAAAGCAATAGATATGGAAAAATCTTCAATGATACACAATGATATTGCCAAAAAGAAGTATAACATGAAACAACTTGGCAATATCTAAGGGGTTTGGTTTGAGACCAAAACATAACCAATAGTAAAAATTGATCTCAATCACACCCCGAAATGAGAGTCAAAATATGTTTTAAAATATTTTAAACATACATATATTAACTCCCCCATTGACATACATATGGATCAACAAATGCATGCATGTCAATGTAATCCCTAAGATTCCCATTTTCATGAAAAATAAAATTTGAAAATATTTTCAAAATCATGAAACACACACAACCAATGGGTATGCAAAAATATAACATTTAAGCACAATACCCATGCAATATGCATATGTGTGAGGAACCTAAACATTAGGGAACCAAACTTGAGAGGAGTTTGATTTCCTAATGTAATCACATGAGGTGATCACATCCCTAACTAGAGAGTTGATGTAACTATCCTTATCTTGTACACTAACCTTAGTGGGAATCCATAAACTCAAGGATTTCCTAGGCAAGGGTGTTGCCTTTGCAAGAGGGATGGATGTGGCATGCTTAGGTGTAGAAACAAATTTCTTGGCATGCAAAGAATGAGGATTTTGCTTCTTAGCAAAAAATGAAGAGTCTTCATTCTTCCTCATTACCTCGTGATCTACATGCTTCTTGGGATAGTACATGTAGCGTTCCAGACAACACAGAATGACAAAAGGGAACCAACAACTCAAACACACACACACACACACACACACACACACACACACACACACACATACATGAACTGTCCATGTACAACATCCTTATACAATCTCATATACAACAAGAACCCTCAGCCCACCAAGTACAAGATCATCACACTCACACAACCCTCAACTCCAACCAGCTGAGCTAATGGGCCTCCAACTCCAAGAACCAATACCTGAAAAATCAACGGGGACACGTCGCAGCGTGACCCAGTAGGAATTGTCCATCTCCATATAGTAAATTATTCAATGCATGATGCTACTATCATGTAACATATTATTCCAATGATGTAATGCAAGCATCAAGTGGCATGTAATGACGTTATGAAATGAAATTGCATTAAACATAAGGCATGTCATATTATATTGCATTAAACATAAAGGTAGACATCAAGGAATGAATGTAATGGCAACTACAAAAGCGACATCTTGCATTAAACATAAAGTTACACATGCCATAAAGGGAAGAACTACAACAAGCCAACAATTTCCTACATTGCTTTAGTTCATTGCAACATGCATTAAGCATGGTTATAAGATAGTAGTGTTGGATAATGGACTCCCCGGATTTGGTTTTGGATGATGAACAAACATAAATATATTGTGAACTAACAATTTGTGAGCGCAGTTATGGAGATCGTCGCCAAATTCATATGAACATCCAAAGCGACGTCTCGAGACTTCTCAAAGCACGTGATCGTATGCCTAAAGCTTCGTTGAAGCTTTTGGACCATTTTAGAAGTCATGAAGATTCGGATCGAAGCTTTCGAAGACGGTTCGTCAAGTTTTATTTATAGTCTTTTAGCTTCGTTCCGTAGAATGTTAAGCCTTGAGTAGGTCTTACGTTTTAATCTTCATAACGCCCCTATCTTAGACATAGGAACTAGTAAGAAGTCCATACTAACTTTCCCGAAGCATTGCGCTTCGATTCGCGACTTCTTGTGCATGTTAGTTGGTTCAAGAAGAAGAACCAACCGACTAGATGGTGATCTAGTCGGTCGGTAATCCTTCTTGGACCGACTAGTTTGCTTTCTCAAATCATAGCTCTTTACTGTTTACAGTTAGTCGGTCTACGTTGACTCACCGACCGACTAGTTTGTGAACTAGTCGGTCAGTGATGCTTCTTTGACCGACTAGTTGAGCTTCTACTGTACATGCCAAGTTATTGTTTGTCGTTAATCGGTCCATGTACATTTGGCGACCGACTAGTTGATGAACTAGTCGGTCAACTTTTGTTCTTGGACCGACTAATTCTATTTGTTCTCAGACTTTGTGTTTTATCTCTTAGTCGGTCTAAGTTATCTCACCGACCGACTAGTTGTGAAACTAGTCGGTCGGCAAGTGTGCTTTGACCGACTAGTTCCTTAAGTCTGAACTTCGACCTATTCCATGTTCACCTGTTAGTCGGTTCATATTGATTGACCGACCGACTAGTTGATGAACTAGTCGGTCAGTGGTTGTTCTTTGACCGACTAGTTTGGTTCAGAATAGAGCCGTTGGAGCTTTAATTGAAACGTTTTTTTTCTCTCTCTCTCTCCTCTAACCTATATATACTTGATGAGCTGCATTCATTGCACTCAAGGCTGATATTAAGACAAGTTTAGAGATCAAAGCGAAATCATTCCCTCTCATTCAAAGCTCTTTCATTCCAATCTTGAATCTCCTCTCACTCTTATTTCAAAAGAGAGATTCATTGATTGCGAGCCTTCCAAGCCAAGTGCTTGATCCTAGGTCACCATCAACCTCATAGCTCTCCATAGCTGGTCTACATCTTGGAGCTAGGGTTTGGTGCCTCTTCATCTTCCTCAAAATCATCTTTGCCCTAATTCGTAAGTATACTCAAGGCATAGGTATTTTGTGGTAAGCTATTTCATTTCAATTTACTTTGATATTGTAAGTGATTCGCTCTCGGTTATGAGAGTGTGTTTGTGATCCCGGGTTGTGGGAGTCACAATTATCATTTGTGTATGATTTGACTTGTGAAGGTTTTTCACAAGTATTTCATAGTGGAAATCTTGAGTTAGGGTTTCTAACTCAAGTATCCGGAAGTGATCCGGGTGGTTGGGACGTAGGATCACCGGGAACAAGTCGGGGAGACTTGGGTGGATCCGAACCCAGTAATATCGATTGTTTGCGATTGTTTATTTGTTGTCGATTATTTACTATTCCGCATTTTCGCATTAATTGGTAGAGTTTGCAAGGTAATTAGGAATTAGCCTCTTAATTATTTTAAAGTACTATTCACCCCCCTCTAGTACTTGTGCAGTAGCTTAGCAGGGCATTACATTTGGTATCAGAGCCAAGTCTATAGCTATGTCTGCCAACGACAACAAGACCGTTCGTCCACCTTCCGACTATAGCACCTTCAAGAACCGTGAAGGAGCGTCTTCGGTAATGGAAGGACATTCCTCAACGAGGCCTCCATTCTTCAACGGTACCAACTACGGGTACTGGAAATACCGGATGGAAACTTTCCTCCGGAGTGCTTCACTATGGAGGGCCACGATGAAGGAGTATCTCCAGCCCGCCGAAGAAGATTTCGAGAAATGGACTCCCGCTGAGATCGCCGCGGAGGTAAGCAATGCCAAGGCAATGAATGCCTTGCAATGCGCTTTGGAGCCCGAGGATTTCAATAAGATATGCACATGTAAGAGTGCATATCAAATATGGAACTCCCTCCTCATCTTGCATGAAGGAACGAATAGGGTAAGAGACTCCAAACTCGTAGTAGTAAATAAAGATTTCGAGTTATTTCATATGCTACAGGGTGAGAAGATGAAGGAGTACTATGCTCGCTTCGTCGACATCACAAACGAGTTGGAGGCTCTCGGTAAGACCTACACCCAAAAGGAGAAAGTCTCAAAGATCATCGATGGACTTCCTTCTAGTTGGGAGAAACGGACCTTCGCCATCGAGGACGGTAATGATATGAAAACCTATACGGTTGTTCAACTAATGGGTACCTTGATGTCTTACGAGGTACGCAAGGATAGCAAGTTGAAGTTGCAGAAAAAGATGAAGTCCTACCTACAACAAGACGAGCCAAAGAAGAAAGCTATTGCTTTCAAGGCCACTCCATCTCCTTCCACATCAACCGATGATGAAAACTCGAAAAACGAGTTGGACTTGGAGTACATGGCTCTCATGGCTAAGAAGTTCAACCGGTTCTTCCGGAAAGGTAACTTCAAAAACAAATCGAAGTTTAATTCTTCTAACGCCTCCTCTTCTTTGTGCTTTAAATGCAACAAGCCAGGACACATGAAAGCGGAGTGTCCTCTAAACAAGCAAAAGGAAAAGTGGAAGGCGCCGAAGTACGACAAGTCCAAGAAGTACAAGAAAGGGAACAAAAAGGGGCTTGTCGGAACATTCATCGACTCTGATGATTTCTCTAGCGGAGAGTCGGATGATGAGCAAGTGGAGCAAGCACACATGTGCTTCATGGCTAGATAGGAGCAAGATAAAGATGCCTCCTCCGATGATAGCGACAACGAAGGCGATGAGGTAACAATGGATGACCTTAGGAATGCTAATTCTCAATTATGGTCTAAATACACTAAGTTAGTAAATAGGTAGACTAAAGTAAAAGATGATTTAGCTAGCATCCAAACCTCGCCTAAAACTATCATCACCAACAACGACACCGTTGTTGAAGGGTTGAAGAATGAGATTGTTAATCTCAAGACTCAACTTGAACATGTTAGCATTGAGGATCCGGAAGAACACAAGATAGCGGATTTGACCTCTCAAAACTCGACTTTGAGTATTGAGAATGAAAATCTCAAATCTCGTGTTTATGTGCTCACATCGCAAGTATCCACTTTGGATGCTTCTATGCGTTCTCTCACCGAGAAATATGAGAGCACATTAGGCCGAATTAATAAATTCAATAAGGGTAAGGACCATTTGGATAAAATCATAAGTGACTTACTTCCGGCCAATCACCACATTGGTTTGGGGTATACGATGGGAACTTCATCCAAAGCGGCCACTACTTTTGTTAGGCCAACTTCCGGTGACTCAACGAGTGGTAGCAAACACTCTATTGGTAGTTCATCTACCAATGGTGCTTCCACCTCGTACACACCCTCTTTCGGAAAGAAACCCACTTTGGGTGGACCTCCAAAGAAGGGTCATGCTTACATGTACACGAATACCATGCCACGTAGGAACACACATCCTACTCCACCTGCTCACACATATGATGATTTCTATGATACACGTCCACAGGCATGTGCACACCATGTGAGACACCCTCATGCACATGTTCCTCCACATGCATATGTACACCCACATCATCGTATGAATAATTATCCACATGCACCATTCCATCATGTTCCTTATGCCTATCCACGACATGCATCACGTAGAAACCAACAACGCATGCATGCACCCAATAGGATGAGGGCTCCCAAAATATTCACAATTTGGAGCCCAAAGGACACAAGCATGGATGAAAAACAAATTTATATGAATTCGTATTTCATGGATGTTGTGCATAGTGATAATTATGTGGGGAAGTCTAAGTCCAATTGGACTTGGCTTCCAAAGGTCTAATCTTTTGGACCCAATGACCTTGGGTACCATGATACGATATTTTCTATCTTTAGGTACTCAAGGAAAAGAAAAAGAAACGGAGCAACAAATTTAAATTTAGCTCCAAAGGGGAATTGGATACTCGATAGCGGGTGTTCAAAACACATGATGGGTGACACTCAATTGCTCTCCGGAGTGGTACCCATTGCTAATGGGAACCGCGTCGTCTTTGGAGGCAACGAGAGCGGAACCATCATAGGTGTTGGTAAAGTGGGTAATCCTTCTAAACCCCTAATATGTGATGTTTACCTTGTTAAAGGATTAAACCACAATCTCATTTCAATAAGTCAACTTTGTGACAAAGGTTACAAAGTTAGCTTTGCGAAAGGAATGTGCCATATTTTAAGAAAAGATAATAATGAATTATTGTTTTCCGGCACACGCCATAAGGATATATACATCCTAGATCTTCCACGATCACATGAATAATGTCTCATTGCCAACACAAGTGAACAACACTTATGGCATCGACGTTTTGGTCATGTGAACTTTGGAACACTATTTAAGCTTTCCAAGTTAAATTCTATTAGAGGCTTCCCTAAGCTTGTCTTTCAAAAGAAAAGCTTTTGTGACTCGTGTCAACGAGGTAAGCTTCCAAAATCGTCTTTTAAACCTAAGAAAAGCATTTCTTCTAAGCGGCCACTAGAGCTATTACATCTAGATTTATTTGGGCCAACTAGAGTTGCTTCATTAGGTAATGCTAGATATGGACTTGTCATCGTTGATGACTTCTCTAGGTTTACTTGGGTATTTTCATTATGTAATAAAAATGAAGCTTTTGAAAACTTCACAATTTTTGTTAAGAAAGTACAAAATCTCTTAGGAACCACCATTGTCACTATTCGTAGTGATCATGGAGGAGAATTTGAGAATGAGTTTTTTGAGACATTTGTGATGAAGTTGGTATTACACACACCTTTTCATTCCCTCACGCACCTCCTCAAAATGGTGTTGTTGAGAGAAAGAATAGGACGCTAGTGGAGTGTGCTCGCACTATGCTTGATGATAGCCAACTTGGCCATCAATTTTGGGCGGAAGCGATACACACCGCTTGCTATGTGTTTAATAGAATACTTTTGAGGCCCGGCACTAAACAAACTTGTTATGAATTGTTGTTTGGTAGGTTGCCTCAAGTTAAACATTTTCGTGTTTTCGGTTCGAAATGTTTTATTAAAAACACGTATGGTAGTTTGGACAAATTCGATCCAAGATCAGATGAGGGGATTTTTGTTGGGTATTCCTCACGTAGCAAAGCCTACCGGATATACAACAAACGAACCTCAACGATCGAGGAATCGCTTCATGTTTCATTCAATGAAGGATTTGTTCCAACTAGAATTACTAATGATGATGACTCTATGGATGTCTTATGTGATTCAATTGGTAATTCTAACTCTATTGATTCCATTGATTCTATTGATACTAACCCGACTAATGAAGTTTTTAAGAATGTTCCTAGTGATCAAGGAATTCCCAAACGGCTTCATACCGTTTGTGACCATCCTCATGAGCAAGCCATTGGCAATATCCATGATAGTGTCAAGACGAGATCTCAAGTCAACCACTTCGCTCATTGTGCCTTTGTCTCCTCGATAGAGCCAAAGAATGTTAATGAAGCATGCGAAGATAGCGCTTGGATCCTTGCCATGGAAGAGGAACTCATTCAATTCGAGAGGAATGGGGTTTGGGAGCTTGTTCCTTTGCCATAGAAGAACCACACCGTCATAGGGACAAAGTGGATCTTCAAGAACAAGACCGACGAAAACCAAGTCGTCGTCCGGAACAAAGCTCGGTTAGTAGCTCAAGGCTATCGGCAAGAGGAAGGTATCGATTTCGAAGAATCCTTTGCTCCGGTAGCTAGATTAGAATCAATTAGATTATTGTTATCTTTTGCATGCCATAAGGATTTTAAATTATTTCAAATGGATGTTAAAAGTGCGTTTTTAAACGGAGATGTTGTTGAGGAAGTTTATGTTTCTCAACCTCCGGGTTTTATAAATGAAAAATTTCCAAATCATGTTTTTAAACTTAAGAAAGCACTTTATGGTTTGAGACAAGCTCCTTGAGCTTGGTATGACCGTTTAAAGAATTTTCTTTTGGATTTGGGTTTTAAAATGGGAGAAGTTGATTCCACATTATTTGTTAAGTATTCGAATAATGATATAATTTTAGTTCAAATTTATGTTGATGATATCATTTTCGGTGCTACTAACTTTGCTCTTTGCGAAGAGTTTTCTAATGTGATGAAGGATCAATTTGAGATGAGCCACATTGGTGAGCTCAAATATTTCTTAGGTCTCCAAATTCACCAAATGAATGATGCAATCTTCATCCACCAAACGAAGTACACGGTGGAGTTGCTAAAACGATTTGGAATGGAGAATGCCTTCGGGAAAAAGACTCCAATGAGCACGACTACACATCTTGATAAAGATGCGGGCGAAAAAGATGTAGACATTCGTCTATATCGAGGTATGATATGTAGTTTACTTTATCTTACCGCAAGTAGGCCCGCTATTATGTTTGCCGTATGTGTATGTGCTCGTTATCAGTCTCAACCTAAGGAGTCACACTTAATAGCGGTAAAGCGTATTTTCCGTTATTTAAGTTATACACTTGATTTTGGATTACTTTATCCAAAATCTAGCACGTATGAGTTAATCTCATATAGTGACGCAGATTATGCGGGATGCAAATCCGACAGGAAAAGTACTAGTGGCACTTGCCATTTTATAGGAAATTCTCTTGTCTCTTGGTTTTCCAAGAAGCAGAATTCCGTATCACTTTCAACCACCGAGGCGGAATATATTGCCGCCGGTGCCGCGTGTGCTCAAGTTCTTTGGATGAGACACACACTTAAAGACTTTGGTATAAACTGTGATACTTGCCCTATCATGGTGGACAACCAAAGTGCAATATGTCTCTCTAAGAACCCGGTACACCATTCCCATTCTAAACACATAGATGTCCGTCACCATTTCTTAGATGATCATGTTGCTAAAAAGGACATCATATTAGTGTACGTTGAAACCCAGAAGCAAATCGCCGACATTTTCACGAAACCCCTAAAGGAAGACTCCTTTGTGCGGTTACGTCGAGAATTGGGGATTATGGGTGAATCCGAGATTTAGGATTCATATGTTTTCAATAATCTTGCATGCTATTCAATTCTTTATATTTGCACATGCTAGATTAATTGAAATTTTCTGGATTTTTGTTGAATTTTCGGAATTTTCGCTCGATTTGTGCGGAAACGTAAAATTTTAGATTTTCGATGTTTAATGGGGTAGTATAATGATTAATGAGAGTTTAACGATGTTTCGTCCAAGTGCGATTAGGAGAGAAATCAAATTCTCAAAATTTTCAATTTTTGGACTCTCTTAGTCGGTCCAAGTTCATTGGCCGACCGACTAGATTCAGTTCTAGTCGGTCAGTGAATGAGCTTAGACCGACTAAATCTTGTTAGGAAATTTGGCTTCAGTTACTGTTTACAACTAGTCGGTTCAAGCTCATTGACCGACCGACTAGATCGTGATCTAGTCGGTCAGTGCTTGAACTGTGACCGACTAGTTGTGACGGGGACTGTCTTGTCTTTTGAGCTTCCGATCGACTTAAATCAGATCCATTCGACTTATTTTCGTTTTAGTCGGTCGAAACTTTCCCTCTCCAGCCAAAAACCCCGACCCCTTCGACTTCCACCCTCCCTCTCCGTCGAATGCGACCAACTCCGGTCATCTTTCCGTCGACCTCCTCCTAGGGTTTGTTCTAACTCTCTCTCTCCTAGTTCTAGGGTTCATCTCCTGCTCTCTAGGGTTAGGGTTTCACTTGATTTCGACTTTTGATTTCGGCTAGGGTTAGTTGTTTAGGGTTTCTTCGATTAGATCTCTTGTGTTCGTGCTTTGTCTCGTCGCGCTAATGGCAAAGACAAGGATCCCGATCCGTCCTATGAGCCCATCGCCTATGACCGTAGAGCCATCCCCTACGGATCCCGTTCAACCCTCGCGAACCCCTCCTAGACGCCGTTTGAAAACCACCCAACCCTCTTCGTCTTCGCCTCCTCTTAAGCGTAAGAGGACGGCGACAGCGAAGCCCCGAGCCCAATCTCAGCCCAAGCCCAAGCCAGCTTCATTCCGTGCCCCTACACCTCCTGATTCAGACACGGATTACATTCCCGAGACTGAGACCCATAGGGAACCATCACCTCCTCCTAGGCAGCCTGAGTCTAGCTCTTGACCCCGTACCCGTCAGCCTAAGGGAAAGGCTTCGATGCCGGTTGGCGGTGTCGATATCTCGTTGTGTCGCGATGACCCTATGTGTCTCGCGGCTTACAACCGTATCGAACACTGTCCGCTGCTTCTGGAGCATTTCGTACAGTTTTCTGACTTCATAGGGCTAGCTGATCTTCTGTCGTCTTCGGGTCTTATCGATTACCTTCGATATGATCCTAAGGCGAATCCTCACCCCTACCCTCGCCTAGTGAAACTTTTCTATGCCAATAGGATCCGGGGTCAGTACGACGCGACCCACTCGATTGAGACTACTGTCTTGGGGACTCCGATAGTCCTCACAGCAGAAATATTAGGCGAGTTGATAGGTTGTTCGTCGTCTGGCCTCCTCCCCTCTGATATTTCCGTTGATGATATCTCTTCACTTGATCAGGTTATCCTTTCTGAGATCTTCCATGAGATTCCTCCCGCCATGATTGGCGTCCCCTCCAAGTCATTCAAGCCTAATGCCTGGGTCCTTAACTTGATCTTGAAGTCGTGCTTACTTCCTAAGTACGGCTCCTCCTCTTTGCCTTCCCAGCCATTTCTGAAGTTGATCTATGCCATCTTCATGGGTAGCGAGATTAACTGGGCCTGGATCATACTCGATAAGATGGATTCTTTCGAGTGTATCCGGAAGACCACGAAGTCTGTGCATATCCCATATCCGTGCTTGTTGACTCTAGTCGTTCGCCACTTCCGTGTCACACTTCCTCCTGATGATGAGCGTCCACTTGGTCCTCCTCTAAACGTGACGGCCGTCAAGAAGTCTCCTACGATGCTCCGTCACGTTCAGAGGATGACACCTTCAGCGTCTGCCTCTGCTTCTGCCTCAGCTGCTCCCTCTACCACTCTTGACGAGCTCGCACGTTCAGTGAGACGTGTGGAGTCTCGTTATGCTCGTACCGAGGAGATTCTTTCTCGTATCGCTCGTCACCTTGGTATTGACATCCCTCCGTCAGTCTCTGACGAGGAAGAGATGGATGAGGAGGAGATTGAGGAGCTTGTGCGTGTTTCTACTCGTGCCCCCGAGGGCACTTCTGGTGCTGCTGCTGCTTCGTCTACTGGTGACCCCGAGAGCACACCTGTTGCCACCGTTCCTGCGGTGGATGCTCCGACTGGTGCTCCCGAGGCCACTACTGTTGATGCTCCAGAGATTTCCACTACCGTCGCTCCCGTGGACACTACAACTGACCCGGTGACCACCACTCCTGCTGCAGAGCCTGATGCTGCTGCAGATCCTGCCACTGCCTCCTGAGCGTCTTTGAGGCCTCTCCCGATGCACTTTTGATGAGATATCTTGTAGTGAGAGAGTGTGGGTTAGGATATTTTGGGTGGTTTTGTGGTTATGCTTTTCGATATTTTTGGATGTATGATGATGTATCCCTGATGATGTTGTATGCTTTGTGATACTCTTATATATGTGTGATATTATGTTGTATGTTGTGCCCCGATCGTTCGATCGTTGTTATGTATGTCGGCGATGTATCATTTTGATGTACTCATGCTTTATATATATATATCCATCGATGTTGACATTTCATTATGTTGTGCACATTTAATATTTTTATATGTCTCTGATGTTTGATTTCGTCGCTCGACGAAAATACTTGGTTAAATAGAATTCACTTTATGAAAACATAGAATTGTTTTCCATGCACTAAATTAACCAAGAATGTTGATATTGGAGAGTATATTCCATAACTCAATTCGTAAAATTAATTTGAGTTTTTGATGATTTTATTTTCGACTTTGGTCTCATTGACACGCCTTGATTTGATTCGTATTTTTCTTTGGTGTCATTTGGACCGTAGTCGTATTCTACGACTCCCATGCTTTGATTTGAAGCCATTGTTGTTGTCGTTGATCTCCTCCCATACTTTTTGCTAATGCCAAAGGGGGAGAGATATAATAATGACATGTGCTAAATGATAATTTAAGCATTTTTCCAAGAATCTAATTTGATATGTTAGATTCAGGGGGAGTTAAGATATAAAAATTGGATTTCAAATCCTAAATTTCAATAGTTAATTCTCATTTTTATACTTTACTCGTCTGCTTGATGCGTATTATTATTATTCATTTTGGAATTAACGTGTCATCAATGCAGGGGGAGTAAGTAAATTACATTTGAATCATTATTTTTGATTATTATTTATGTTGGTTTGTCATCACCAAAAAGGGGGAGAATGTTGGATATTGGACTCCCCGGATTTGGTTTTGGATGATGAACAAACATAAATATATTGTGAACTAACAATTTGTGAGCGCGGTTATGGAGATCGTCGCCAAATTCATATGAACATCCAAAGCGACATCTCGAGACTTCTCAAAGCACGTGATTGTATGCCTAAAGCTTCGTTGAAGCTTTTGGACCATTTTAGAAGTCATGAAGATTCGGATCGAAGCTTTCGAAGACGGTTCGTCAAGTTTTATTTATAGTCTTTTAGCTTCGTTCCGTAGAATGTTAAGCCTTGAGTAGGTTTTACGTTTTAATCTTCATAACACTCCTATCTTAGACATAGGAACTAGTAAGAAGTCCATACTAACTTTCCCGAAGCATCGCGCTTCGATTCGCGACTTCTTGTGCATGTTAGTTGGTTCAAGAAGAAGAACCAACCGACTAGATGGTGATCTAGTCGGTCAGCAATCCTTCTTGGACCGACTAGTTTGCTTTCTCAAATCATAGCTCTTTACTGTTTACAGTTAGTCGGTCTACGTTGACTCACCGACCGACTAGTTTGTGAACTAGTCGGTCAGTGATGCTTCTTTGACCGACTAGTTGAGCTTCTACTGTACATGCCAAGTTACTGTTTGTCGTTAGTCGGTCCATGTACATTTGGCGACCGACTAGTTGATGAACTAGTCGGTCAACTTTTGTTCTTGGACCGACTAATTCTATTTGTTCTCAGACTTTGTGTTTTATCTCTTAGTTGATTGACCGACCGACTAGTTTATGAACTAGTCGGTCAGTGGTTGTTCTTTGACCGACTAGTTTGGTTCAGAATAGAGCCGTTGGAGCTTTAATTGAAACGTTTCTCTCTCTCTCTCTCTCTCCTCTAACCTATATATACTTGATGAGCTGCATTCATTGCACTCAAGGCTGATATTAAGACAAGTTTAGAGATCAAAGAGAAATCATTCCCTCTCATTCAAAGCTCTTTCATTCCAATCTTGAATCTCCTCTCACTCTTATTTCAAAAGAGAGATTCATTGATTGTGAGCCTTCCAAGCCAAGTGCTTGATCCTAGGTCACCATCAACCTCATAGCTCTCCATAGCTGGTCAGCATCTTGGAGCTAGGGTCTGGTGCCTCTTCATCTTCCTCAAAATCATCTTTGCCCTAATTCGTAAGTATACTCAAGGCATAGGTATTTTGTGGTAAGCTATTTCATTTCAATTTACTTTGATATTGTAAGTGATTCGCTCTCGATTGTGAGTGTGTGTTTGTGATCCCGGGTTGTGGGAGTCACAATTATCATTTGTGTATGATTTGACTTGTGAAGTTTTTTCACAAGTATTTCATAGTGGAAATCTTGAGTTAGGGTTTCTAACTCAAGTATTCGGAAGTGATCCGGGTGGTTGGGACGTAGGATCACCCGGAACAAGTCGGGGAGACTTGGGTGGATCCGAACCCAGTAATATCGTTTGTTTGCGATTGTTTATTTGTTGTCGATTATTTACTATTCCGCATTTCCGCATTAATTGGTAGAGTTTGCAAGGTAATTAGGAATTAGCCTCTTAATTATTTTAAAGTACTATTCACCCCCCCTCTAGTACTTGTGCAGTAGCTTAGCAGGGCATTACATGTAGTGTCATACATAAGTGGATAATATGGTTACAATGGCATGGCTTTATTTTGGGTCTTACTTTTCATTTCATAATTCTCAAATAGAATCATGCACCTTGTGCCATAACCACTTCATTCCAACCACTTCATTGCATGACTAGTAAGGGTCATCATGGCATGACTAGTAAGGGTCATGCCCATCACCATAACCGCTTCATTCTAACATAACAATTCATCACATAAATATAACAACTCTCCATAAATCCATGCCATAGATGCCATCACCCTCCAAGTATGCATGGCACTAGAATCCCCTTCATGCTACATCATTCAAGATCCAAGGTCCACAAATTACATTCTTGCAACATTTTCCATTACCACATTTTCTCATTTCAACACATACAATTTTACAACCTCAATATTTCACCCATAGTTCTCATTTCAACCCATAGCCAAATTGTGCAAGGCATTTCTCTCATTCATACTTCACTTCATATAAACATTTCTACAAACACATTGTACGCATAATGACAAAATCATAAATTCAATTGAAACAACATGAAACTAATAACAAGATGTCAACTTGATAATGTGTTGATTAATTTCATAGCATGAATAGAAATGCATATTCATTAATAAAGCTAGCCACTTTAACATGCTTGAATGAAATTTGAATAACAAACCATATAGAGAGGGGTTCCTACCAAATAAAGAGGCCACCTATTAAATCCTTGGAATCATCCCCTTTAAATGCTCCCCTTAAAAGCATTCTATCCCCTTCCTTCATCATTCCTCTCTTAATTATCATGCAAACTTGGAAAGAAATTAAGAGGAAATATGAGGTGGGAATGGGTGCTCACGGCAAGGGGATAAGTGTGGCTTCGGCAAGAACAAAGAAAAAGAGAGAAAGAAAACAAAGCCAAGGGAAATAAATGAGAGAGAATTCTCTAATTCTCTAGAGTGTACTCTAAGGATAACTATGCATAACATAAAAGTACTCAAATACCCTCACTCATCTACCCTTCAACTTCTAATTATCTACTATCTATGCCATAGAACCCTTATTTACAAGTTTTCCATCTCTCTAAAATATCTCTCTTCTCATCTCTAAAGATCCAAGCCCAATTAATAAAGCCCAGCCTACTCTTAAGCAACTCAAATTAACTATAGGCCCAAACAAAAGTGATAATAATAATAACCAACATCAACAATGACAACAATAATAACATGCTAATACTAATAATAAGAACAACATCAACCACAATGCCATTCTTTAATACTAATAACAACAACGATAATAATAATCTCTAATTATCATGAAAATACCATTTTACTATCCACACCCACCAACCAAATATCACTAAGCACACTAATAACACTAATAACACTTACTACATCACATCCAATACATCCATATGTATTCACTTATACATCCAAGTCATGACATATTCAACCATATAGCCATGCACGAAGGAAATTACTATGCACAAAACAAAATTACTATGCACACATACATTACTATGTACACCCTACGAAGCCACACAAGCAAGTATACACTACATATCAAACAAAAATACATACATTACTGTATATGGTACTTGGGCCGTGACAAGCTACCCATCTTAAAATACAGTCCGTCCTCAGACTGTCTAACCTAAGGGCTCTACCCTAAGGCTAGACTGCTACCCACCTTAAGACCCAACTACCCACGGAACACTACACGCACTACCCTTACACAGCCGCAGTGCGGTAACCTGCATGGACCACCAAATATAACGTCCCGCTCCCTGGGATACCCGAAGAGCGAGTGTTACGGAGGAAAATACACAATACAAACACAAGCAGGTCCACTGCGTACTGCTGGAATAGTACCAGGAGCATTCCAGACAACACAGAATGACAAAAGGGAACCAACTACTCAATCACACACACACACACACACACACACGAACTGTCCATGTATAACATCCTTATACAATCTCATATACAACAAGAACCCTCATCCCACCAAGTACAAGATCATCACACTCACACAACCCTCAACTCCAACCAACTGAGCTAATGGGCCTCCAACTCCAAGAATCAGTACCTGAAAAATCAACGGGTACACGTCACAGCGTGACCCAGTAGGAATTTCCCATCTCCATATAGTAAATTATTTAATGCATGATGCTCCTATCATGTAACATATTATTCCGATGATGTAATGTAAGCATCAAGTGGCATGTAATGACGTTATGAAATGAAATTGCATTAAACATAAGGCATGTCATATTATATTGCATTAAACATAAAGGTATACATCAAGGAATGAATGTAATGGCAACTACAAAAGTGACATATTGCATTAAACATAAAGTAACACATGCCATAATGGAAAGAACTACAACAAGCCAACAATTTCCTACATTGCTTTAGTTCATTGCAACTTGCATTAAGCAGGGTTATAGGCTAGTAGGGTCATACATAAGTGGATAATTTATTCATCATGGCATGTCTTTATTTTGGGTCTTACTTTTCATTTCATAATTCTCAAATAAGGGTCATGCACCTTGTGCCATAACCACTTCATTCCAACCACTTCATTGCATGACTAGTAAGGGTCATCATGGCATGACTAGTAAGGGTCATGCCCGTCACCATAACCGCTTCATTCTAACATAATAACTCATCACATAAATATAACAACTCCCCATAAATCCATGCCATAGATGCCATCACCCTCCAAGTATCCATGGCACTAGAATCCCCTCCATGCTACATCATTCAAGAGCCAAGGTCCACAAATTACATTCTTGCAACATTTTCCATTACCACATTTTCTCATTTCAACACATACAATTTTACAACCTCAATATTTCACCCATAGTTCTCATTTCAACCCATAGCCAAATTGTGCAAGGCATTTCTCTCATTCATACTTGACTTCATATAAAGATTTCTACAAACACATAGTAGGCATAAAGACAAAATCATAAATTCAATTAAAACAACATGAAACTAATAGCAAGATGTCAACTTGATAATGTGTTGATTAATTTCATAGCAAGAATAGAAATGCATATTCATTAATAAAGCTAGCCTCTTTAACATGCTTGAATGAAATTTGAATAACAAACCATATGGAGAGGGTTTCCTACCAAATAAAGAGGCCACCTATTAAATCCTTGGAATCATCCCCTTTAAATGCTCCCCTTTAAAGCATTCTTTCCTCTTCCTTCATCATTCCTCTCTTAATTAGCATGCAAACTTGGAAAAAATTTAAGAGGAAATATGAGGTGGGAATGGGTGCTCACGGCAAGGGGAGAAGTGTGGCTTCAGCAAGAACAAAGAAAAAGAGAGAGAGAAAACAAAGCTAAGGGAAATAAATGAGAAAGTGTTATATGATAATGAACTCAAGAGAGAGAGAGAGAGAATTTCATTGCTAAGAATAATTCACCATAGCTAAGAGCCATGGTGCTCTATTTATATATCTCATAGTGGGGAGGCCAAAAGCCTCTAGGAGACCAAGGGTCCCCATTACTCTAAGTAATGGGGGCCTAATGAATGGGTAATGAAGGAGGGGAGGCCAAAGGCCTCCCTCATTCATAACACTCCCCCTTACACATTCATCACTTCGGTCTCAGCTACTGAGGCAAGGGGTGGATACTTCTGGATCCAGAGTAAGTGTGTTTGCCTCGTTAAAACCTTAGCTGTGGAAAACCCAGTGGGAAAACCCAACAGCTTAAGGAAAAAGAGTGCAACCCACATGTTACTCCCCCTGATCCGTACAAGCTTCAGGCTTGCAGGTCTTTCAACTGTCGCATACCGATGTTCTTTACAAGCTTTACAAAAGTACATTTAGGCAATGCCTTAGTAAAAAGATCAGCTAAGTTGTTGCATGACTGGATCTGTCGAACTTCAATATGCTTGTCGTTCTTCTGCTCGTGCGTCCAGAAAAAACTTGGGAGAAATGTGTTTTGTCCTGTCACCTTTGATGTAGCCCTTCTGAAGCTGAGCAATGCATGCGGCGTTGTCTTCGAATAGGGCAGTAGGCTCCAGATCACTGGTCTTCAGGCCAGTGGATTGGAGGATGTGTTGGACGACGGAGCGTAGCCAAAAACATTCTCTGCTCGCCTCATGGATCGCGATGAGCTCTGCATGGTTGGAAGATGTAGCAGTAGTGGTTTGTTTTACCGATCTCCAAGAGATAGCAGTACCTCCGTAGGTAAATACAAAACCTGTTTGAGATTTTGCCGTGTGCAGATCAGAGAGATAACCTGCATCAGCATAACCAAACAATTTGGGGGAGGCACCTCTCTGGTAGTAAAGTCCAAGATCAATGGAACCCTGAAGGTATCGCAGAAGATGCTTTACTCCGTTCCAATGGCGCTTTGTGGGCGCAGCACTGTGTCTGACTAGTAGATTAACTGTAAACGCTATATCGGGATGCGTACAGTTAGCCAGATATAGAAGTGCTCCAATGGCACTGAGGTAGGGTACTTCAGGACCCAGTATCTCCTCCCCCTCTTCCAATGGCTGGAAGGGGTCCTTATGTACATCTAGTGATCTTACGACCATAGGAGTACCTAAAGGATGACATTTATCCATATGAAACTTGCGTAGAAGTTTCTTTGTATAATTAGATTGGTGTAATAGGATTCCACCTCTTAGGTGTTCTATCTGTAAGCCAAGACAATACTTTGTTTTGCCTAGGTCTTTCATTTCAAAAGTATGTTTAAGGCTTTCAGATATCTCTTTGATCTCTGCAGGAGATCCTATGAGATTTAAGTCATCTACATATACACCTATGATGACAAATCCTGTTCCCGTTCTTTTGATAAAGATACACGGGCAGACTTCGTTATTCGTGAATCCTTGCTGTGCAAGAAAATCACTTAGTCTGTTATACCACATCTTGCCCGATTGTTTTAGACCATATAATGATCTATGTAGCCTTACAGAGAATACGTCCCGAGGTATCTCTTTCATCTCTGGGGGTAGATTAAACCCATCAGGAAGTCTCATATAGATATTTTTATCTATATCGCCATATAGATATGCAGTCACAACGTCCATGAGCTGCATTTCTAGGCTTTCCAGAGAAGTTAGGCTGATTAAAAATCGGAAGGTGATCGAATCCATGACCGGGGAATACGTATCTTCGTAATCAATCCCCGGTCTTTGGGAAAATCCCTGCGCTACAAGGCGTGCCTTATAGCGAACGATCACATTATTTTCATCTCTTTTTCTTATGAAAACCCACTTATATCCCACAGGTTTTACACCTACTGGTGTTTGGACTACTGGTCCAAAGACTTTGCGTTTCAAGAGTGAGTCCAGCTCTACTCTTATTGCCTCGTCCCACTTTGGCCAATCATCTCTGCGTTTACATTCCGCTAGAGATCGTGGTTCGACGTCATCGTCATATTCAGTGACGTGAACGGCAATATCGAACGCAAAATCGTCGTCGACGACTATGCTATTTCTGTCCAGTACTTCTCCAGTACGTACAAAATTTAATGATGTTTCTCCTATTGTTTCCTCTGCTGGGGAAATCAGGAGGGGAGAAGTAGCTGGTCTGAGCTCAGCATCCTGTGGAGGGATAATCTTAGTATCGCCAGGAGTCTTCCTCTTTCGAGGAACTTTATCTTTTGAACCTGGTGGGCGTCCTCTTTTCATTTGAGGTACAACCAATTCTGCTGCCGGTGGGCTGCATCCATCTATGGGGATGTCAATCCTAGCTGGCGTATTGGCAGCAGGGACGTGTGAACGGACAATCTTCTGGTTGTCCGTGAATTTATCCGGTAAAAGATGTACTGTATTCTGGATGTGAAGGATCTTCAGGATCTCATCTTCACACAGATTAGTACACGGATCATATAGGGACAAAGACTTCTGGTCCCAACTAATGGTCTCAGAAGCTTCTGGCTTCTTAGATTGTGTGCCCAGTTTTGGAAAAAATTTCTCATTAAATTCACAGTCTGCAAAACGTGCCTTGAATGCGTCACCCGTCAGGGGTTCAAGGTATCTGATAATAGAGGGCGAATCAAACCCAATATATATACCTAGACGACGCTGAGGACCCATTTTGGTCCTCTGCGGTGGTGCTATTGGGACATATACCGCACAACCAAACACTCTCAAATGAGAGATATCTGGAGGTGCGCCGTATGCTAGTTGCATCGGGGATAAAGTGTGACCTCCAGAGGGTCTTATCCTAATAAGTGATGCGGCATGTAAAATAGCATGCCCCCAAGCATCCACAGGCAACTGGGATTGCATAAGCAATGGACGTGCAATCCATTGGAGTCTCTTTATAAGAGCCTCAGCTAATCCGTTTTGGGTGTGAACATGTGCTACCAGATGTTCAACTTCAATATCTGTTGCCCGGCAATAGTCTTCGAAGACTTGTGAAGTAAATTCTCCCGCATTATCAAGACGTAGTTTCTTGATATGGTTATCGGGGAAATGAGCACGCAACCTTATTATTTGTGCCAATAGCTTTGGAAAAGCTAGGTTGCGGGTGGACAAGAGGCACACATAAGACCATTTGGTTGATGCATCAATCAGTACCATGAAGTACCGAAATGGGCCACTTGCGGGGTGAATAGGCCCGCAAATGTCACCATGAATTCTCTCAAGGAAGCCAGGAGACTCTAATCCCACTTTCAGGAGGGATGGTCTCGTTATTAGCTTTCCCTTAAAACAAGTGTAACGACTGCTTTTCTTGTATCTGATTATAATATAATATAATATGTGTTTTGGTGGATTTTCTCCTCTTGTGTGGTTTTCGTCTCCGTAGATTTCATTTTCGATCGATTCGTCGTATTTTCTCGCTTCTTCCTTAGGATCGTCGATTTCGAAGTGTGTCACTCGTGACGGACTTCATAACGGTCGTATCTAACTATTAGATCAAGCCTAGGAGTCTTAGGAATCGATCCCGGGGCCCCGCGCTCCGTATCGGTACTTTCTGTGCTCATTAGCCGGTGTAAGAAGGGTCACCGACCGACTAGATGACGATCCAGTCGGTCGGCAATCCTTCTTGGACCGACTAGTTAGCTTTCTAAATTTCTCAGGAGTTACTGTTTATCGTTAGTCGGTCTAAGAACGTTGGTTGACCGACTAGGTTGCAAACTAGTCGGTCAGCAATGCTTCTTGAACCGACTAACTCATCAAATTATTTTTGTATCAGTTACTGTTTACTCTTAGTCGGTCTAAGAACGTTCATCGACTGACTAGATGTAAAACTAGTCGGTCAGTAATTGTTCATGGACCGACTAACTCTAAAATCCTATTTTCGTTCAGGAGTTACTGTTTGCACTTAGTCGGTCTGCGTTGGTCGACCGACCGACTAGTTGCCAAACTAGTCGGTCAGTGGTTGCTCTTTGACCGACTAACCAGTGTTAAAACCCTAATTTCTGGGCAGCCGCCAGCCCAACCTATTTAAACCCAACCCATTCGACTTCTTCTTCTCCAACACGACCCAAAACCCTAAAAACTTCCCCCTTCAGCCCCCATCTTCCTCCAAGCTCCATTTCTCCATTCCAAGCCCTAGAATCATCATCCAATCCAACCATTCACTCCATCCACCTCTCATCTTCCCCAAATCTCCATCAAAACCCATCAAAATCCCCAAATCCCCCAAAACCCTAGTTTCCCCAAACTTCTCCAATCTTTTCCAGATCTGATCCTAGGGTTCCCCGGAGTGTTCCTTCCGTCTCCTCTTGGTAAGAAATCGATTCCTCTATGTTTTCATAGTCTATTAGTATTTTTATGAAACCCTAATTAATTTCAAGTGTTTGGTGCTTGTTTCCCCCACAACAGCGATTTCCCCCGTAGATAGCATCCGTGTGACGAAGTGATCGTAAATCCCCGGTGTTAGGCAAGTGAAACTTGCATCTCTTGATTTAGGCCATGTCTTAGGCCATTTACCTTGCTTTAGCGTAAAAGAGACTAGACGGTGAAAGGATAGCCGTTTAGACGCCATTGACCTAGCTTGACAACGAAGCTTGGTCCGTCACCTTCATCATGCTTGTATGTCACGTTTACTTTCCCTAAACGGTACGCGTATTAACTGTTCATGTCATCCATGCATCCTTAACTGTTATCACATTTTAACTGTCACGTTTAATTTAATTAACGGTACGCGAATATGTTCATGTCATTGCATTTCGCCCGTCACGTTTAATTTAATTAACGGTATGCGAATTATCTGCTCATGTCATTGCATGCTTGAATACTCACCGTGATTGCGTAGCATCGCTACATACTAGTGTTACTTGTTCCGGCTAGGTGCACCCCTACGCCATGCTTATCAAATACACTTTCTGGCTCGTGTTCCAGAAGACGAGCTCATCACAGCCTGCGGGCAATAGGGCACTCGTTGAGTGATCCCTTGTACTTGATACTTGAACACCGCCTGCGGGCAATAGGGCACTCGTTGAGTGATCCCTTGTACTTGTACTTGTTACTTGACATTACATGTCATAACAACCCCTTGCCACTTGTACTATACTTCACCTTACTTGTTACTTGACATTACATGTCACCCCTACCGCTTGATACTAGCCACGTGTACTCTCCTTTACCTTACTTGTTACCACCGTACTTTACTTGCCATGCACCATGTTTTAATTGCTAGGTTGCTAGTTTACCATTATTCCCGTTTCCTTGCACAAGTCTTTCGACTTGCTGACATGTGCCCCTTTTCTCTTTTGGGTGACACATGTTAGAGCCCGAGCCAGAGTTACTTGTTGAGAACGAGGTGTTTGCTGACGCTGAGCCCGTGCTTGTGTTTGACGGGGAGTACGTGGACACCGGGGACCAGTCCTAGTGTCCTCGTTGTGTTTTACTTTTATTAGACAGTTGTTTTATTATCGGTGCGTAGCACCCATACTTGTTGTTGTTGCAGTTTTTGTTGGCCTTGTTCTGGGCCTTTAGACTCTTTTCTTTTAGCCTGGTGGCTTTTCTGGATGTTGGACTTTTGTTGATGTTGGACATTTTGTGAGATGTGGAATTTTATTTCAGTCTCTCCTTGCGTTATTATTGTTATTCTGTTGTGGTTACAGGGACCTGTTTATGTATTGTGGACGCTTATCGGGTTTGGGGCTTCACAGCTCCACTCTCGTGCGGACCTTTTCACGTCTCGCCTCCATTTTAGGGAAGCGGGTCGTGACAGGTTTTAGTGGTGGCCCATGCAGGTCCTTCTGTAACTGCGATTCTTGGAATAGCGATAATAATATTTGAATGTCCAACAAATTAAGTTCGACGTCCGAGTCATAAGCTATGAGTCTAAGCTGATTCGTTTTCTGTGTCACTAGATGGCAGGAAGACGATTCACCCGTGGTGGTGGTAGTGGCGCGATCCCTCATGATGAGGAGCCTGAGCGGGAACCCACCAGCGGTGAGATGATGCGGATGATGATCCAGATGATGCAAGTGCAGTAGGGCGTGCTTCTGCAAGTCCAGAATGCTCCACCTGCTCGAGCTGCCCGGGCTCTTCCGGATGCCCCTCGCTCTGAGCCAGGAGCGAAGCAATTTCGGGAGCTGGGTCCCGCATATTTTGATGGTTCTGAGGGTCCTCTGGCTGCCGACGAGTGGATAAGGAACATTGAGGATAACTTGGCAATGGCGAAGATTAACCCGGCTGGATGGGTTGATTTGGCTAAGAGGCAGCTGAAGGACAATGCCAGAAATTGGTGGGATGCTGAAGAGAAGATGCTGGTGGAGCCGATCGTCTAGGCTACCTTCAAGTCCAGATTCGATGGAGAATTCTTCCCGAAGGCTGCTAGACAGGTGATGCTGCAGCGCTTCATAGATCTGAAGCAGGGGAGCTTGTCGGTGGATCAGTACCACCAGGAGTTCACGAGGCTCAGTCGGTTTGCACCTAAGATGGTGCAGGATGCCGATGAGAAAGCTCAGCGATTTCTCCAGGGACTTGCCTTGGAGCTTCAGAGCTTTGTGACCTCTTCTGACTTGGAGACATATCAGAAGGTTCTGATTGCTGCGAGGTGGCAAGAGTTAAATTTGAATCAGAGGAAGGGACTTGTTTCCGGAGCTGGGAAGAGGCCTATGGAGCAGGCCAGGGCGGTGGTTAGGCCTGGTTTCAAGCCTAGTCATCCGGTGCAGTTCAAGAGGCCAGGAGGGCCTATTCTAAAGACTTGCCATTTCTGTGGCAAGACTGGACACCTCAGGGATCAGTGTAGGAGGTTTCTAGGGCAGTGCATTGTCTGCGGAGATCCTGCCCACACCATCCGGGAGTGTCCGAAGTCGAGGCAGCCTTGGCGGGCTCCTATTGCAGCACAGCCGTTGCAGCAGCGAGCTCCTGTGCCTGTTGGACGTGGAGCGCCCCTTGTTCCACAGAGACAGGCCTTTCGGCAGGCTGTTCCACCGAGAGGGCAGGCCTTTCTGATGACTGAGGAGGAGAGCATGGCCGTGGATGAAGTTATTGCAGGTAACGCTCATTCTAGCTATTTATCTTCCTTAGTTAGTTTGATTTTGATTATATTGGTTGCTTGCTCATGATTGTTTGCTAGACTAGGATTTGATTGTTAATTGCTTGTTAGGTGTGGTTTTGGTTTGCATGTTCCCTGCGCGAGTCCTCTTTGACTCTGGTGCATCGATGTGCATTTTGGCCCGGAGCTTCGTGGAGAAGCATTCCTTGTCGACGTCCTCTCTTCCTAAGAGTTGGAATATCATCACAGGGAACGGTGTAGTCTCGGTGCATCGTGGGTGCAATTCTTGCCCGTTGGTGGTTTGTGGACGTGAGCTTTGTGATGATTTCATTGTCCACGACATCATCAACTATGATGCAGTTCTTGGGATGGATTGGCTTGCGAGCTTCTATGCTACGATCGACTGCATGAGGAAGAAGGTGGTGTTCGAGATCCCCGGACATCCAGTGTTTTAGTTCAGTCGTGGTAGCAGTTCGCTTGGTCCTGTCAGATTTCGGGCCAGGCTGGTGGAGGCTGTGGCTATGCAGATGGAGCTGGAGTGGCCAGCTGTGGTGCGTGATTTTGGCGACGTCTTCCCCGAGGAGATGTCTGGTTTGCCGCCTGATCGAGCTTTGGAATTTTCCATCGATCTTGTTCCAGGCGCGCATCCGATTTCGAAGGCGCCGTATCGTATGGCACCTGCAGAATTGGAGGAGTTGCGGAAGCAGTTGGATGAGCTGTTACTGAAGGGTTATATTAATCCTAGTGTGTCTCCGTGGGGAGCACCGGTGTTGTTGGTTAAGAAGAAGGATGGTTCGCGTCGCATGTGCGTAGACTATCGGGAGTTGAATGCGGTAACTATTAAGAATAAATACCCGTTGCCTCGCATCGATGATATTTTTGATCAGCTTGGAGGTTCGAGGGTGTTTTCAAAATTGGATCTGAGGAGTGGTTACCATCAGTTGAAGGTGAAGAAGGGAGATGTTCCGAAGACAGCGTTCAGGACGAAGTATGGACACTATGAGTTTGTGGTTATGCCTTTTGGCGTAACTAACGCGCCCGCAGTTTTCATGAATCTGATGAACCTGATTTTCTACGACTTTTTGGATAAGTTTGTCGTTATCTTTATTGACGACATTCTGATCTATTCGAAGTCGGAGGAAGAGCATGCCTCGCACTTAAGGACGGTGTTGGAGATTTTGAGGAAGCATCGGTTGTATGCTAAGTTTTCGAAGTGCGAGTTTTGGCTGGATCGAGTTGCTTTTCTCGGGCATGTGGTGACTGGAGATGGTATTTCAGTGGATCCCGAGAAGATTCGGGCCATCAGGGAGTGGCCTGTTCCGTCGTCTGCGTCTGAGATTCGGAGTTTTCTTGGACTTGCTGGTTATTATCGGCGATTCATCAAGGACTTTTCTCGTATTGCTGAGCCGATGACCAGGTTGACGTGGAAGGATGTTGCTTATGTTTGGTCGGGTGATTGTGAGGGTGCTTTTGGTGTTCTGAAGGAAAGGTTGACGACTGCCCCTATTCTTGTTGTGCCTGATCGCAGCGGTGGATTTGAGATCTTTTGCGATGCTTCTGGCAAGGGTCTCGGTTGCGTGTTGCATCAGCACGGGCATGTTGTGGCGTATGCGTCTCGTCAGCTTAAGGTTCATGAGAAGAATTACCCGACGCATGATTTGGAGTTGGCTGCCGTTGTGTTTGCTCTTAAGATTTGGAGGCACTTCCTGCTGAGTGAGAAAGTGAAGATTTTCACCGATCACAAAAGCTTGAAGTATATTTTCACTCAGAAGGAGCTCAACATGCGACAGCATCGATGGTTGGAGCTTATGGTGGATTATGATATTGATTTGCAGTTTCACCCTGGCAAGGTGAATGTGGTTCCGGATGCTTTGAGTAGGCTTCCGGCGGTGATGATTTTGACCTCGCAGTGGAGATTGCAGCAGGCTTTTTGCGAGTCTGGCGTGGAGATTGTTCTTCCTGGGGAGGCTTCGTCGTTGATGTACATGCAGGTACGGTCGACGATCGTGGATCGGATTAAGGCTGGCCAGGCTGAGGATCCGAAGCTGGTGAGGATTCGGAAGATGGTGGAAGCCGGTCTGCGGACTGACTTTTTGATTCATGAGGATGGCTCGCTGAGGTTTGGAGCCAGGTTGTGTGTGCCAGCTGGGGATATCAGAGAGGAGTTGATGATGGAGGCACACAGTTCGCCGTATTCTGTGCATCCTGGTGGCACCAAGATGTACCAGGATCTTCGTCTGATTTATTGGTGGCATGGTATGAAGAGGAGCGTGGCTCGGAGTGTAGCCAAGTGCTTGGTTTGCCAGTAAGTGAAGGCGGAGCATCAGCGTTCGGCCGGGTTGCTACAACCGCTTCCGATTCCGGAGTGGAAGTGGCAGCACATCACTATGGATTTCGTGACTGGACTACCTCGGAGTCCGAAGCAGAATGACGCGATTTGGGTGATCGTAGATCGATTGACCAAATCCGCGCACTTTATTCCGTTCCGAGTGGGACAGTCCACTGAGGCGCTAGCAAGGAGATATATGGAGGTAAAATTCTTTTTACTCTCCGTTTTTATTTCCTTTTCCTAGTTTGGATAGTGATGTAACGTGAATCGTGCAGGAAGTTGTGCGACTTCATGGAGTCCCCGTGAGTATCGTGTCTGACAGAGACACGAGGTTCACATCTCAGTTCTGGCAGAGTTTGCAGAAGAGTTTGGGTACGCGTCTGAGTTTCAGCACGGCGTACCATCCGCGGACGGATGGCCAGTCCGAGAGGACGATTCAGATTTTGGAAGACATGCTGAGGGCGTGCATGTTGGATTTCAAGGGTTCGTGGGAGGACCATCTGCATTTGGTGGAGTTTTCCTACAACAACAGCTTCCAGGCGAGTATTGGCATGGCGCCTTTCGCCGCTCTTTTTAGGAGGAAATGTCGATCGCCATTGAGTTGGGATGACGTTGGTGATCGGGAGTTGTTGGGACCTGAGATGATCGTGGAGGCCGTGGATATCGTCAGGAATATTCGGGAGAGGTTGAGAATTGCTCAGGACCGTTTTAAGCATTGGGCGGATGCTAAACGTCGTCCTTTGGAGTTTCAGCCAGGCAACCATGTGTTCTTGAAGATTTCCCCGAATCGTGGTGTGATTCGTTTTGGGAAGCGTGGAAAGTTGAGCCCGTGATACATTGGACCGTTTGACGTTTTGGAGAGGGTTGGCGAGGTAGCTTATCGCTTGGCCTTGCTGCCATCTTTGGAAGGAGTTCACAATGTTTTCCATGTGTCGCAGCTTCGTCGATACATTAGCGATCCGTCTCATGCGGTGGATTTTTCGGAGATTACCGTTCGCCCCGATATGACGTATGACCAGCATCCAGTGCAGATTCTGGACAGGCGTCAGAAATCGCTTCGAAACAAGATTGTCAATCTTGTGAGGGTGATGTGGCGACACGGTTCACCTGGAGAGTCTACTTGGGAGAATGAGGATGAGATGCGAGAGCGTTTCCCACTTTTGTTTCCGGACTCGTGAGTTTTTGGAAATTCCGAGGACGGAATTTTTCTTAAGTTGGGGAGGATGTAACGACTGCTTTTCTTGTATCTGATTATAATATAATATAATATGTGTTTTGGTGGATTCTCTCCTCTTGTGTGGTTTTCGTCTCCGTAGATTTCATTTTCGATCGATTCGTCGTATTTTCTCGCTTCTTCCTTAGGATCGTCGATTTCGAAGTGTGTCACTCGTGACGGACTTCATAACGGTCGTATCTAACTATTAGATCAAGCCTAGGAGTATTAGGAATCGATCCCGGGGCCCCGCGCTCCGTATCGGTACTTTCTGTGCTCATTAGCCGGTGTAAGAAGGGCCACCGACCGACTAGATGACGATCCAGTCGGTCGGCAATCCTTCTTGGACCGACTAGTTAGCTTTTTAAATTTCTCAGGAGTTACTGTTTATCGTTAGTCGGTCTAAGAACGTTGGTTGACCGACTAGGTTGCAAACTAGTCGGCCAGCAATGCTTCTTGAACCGACTAACTCATCAAATTATTTTTGTATCAGTTACTGTTTACTCTTAGTCGGTCTAAGAACGTTCATCGACTGACTAGATGTAAAACTAGTCGGTCAGTAATTGTTCATGGACCGACTAACTCTAAAATCCTATTTTCGTTCAGGAGTTACTGTTTGCACTTAGTCGGTCTGCGTTGGTCGACCGACCGACTAGTTGCCAAACTAGTCGGTCAGTGGTTGCTCTTTGACCGACTAACCAGTGTTAAAACCCTAATTTCTGGGCAGCCGCCAGCCCAACCTATTTAAACCCAACCCATTCGACTTCTTCTTCTCCAACACGACCCAAAACCCTAAAAACTTCCCCCTTCAGCCCCCATCTTCCTCCAAGCTCCATTTCTCCATTCCAAGCCCTAGAATCATCATCCAATCCAACCATTCACTCCATCCACCTCTCATCTTCCCCAAATCTCCATCAAAACCCATCAAAATCCCCAAATCCCCCAAAACCCTAGTTTCCCCAAACTTCTCCAATCTTTTCCAGATCTGATCCTAGGGTTCCCCGGAGTGTTCCTTCCGTCTCCTCTTGGTAAGAAATCGATTCCTCTATGTTTTCATAGTCTATTAGTATTTTTATGAAACCCTAATTAATTTCAAGTGTTTGGTGCTTGTTTCCCCCACAACAGCGATTTCCCCCGTAGATAGCATCCGTGTGACGAAGTGATCGTAAATCCCCGGTGTTAGGCAAGTGAAACTTGCATCTCTTGATTTAGGCCATGTCTTAGGCCATTTACCTTGCTTTAGCGTAAAAGAGACTAGACGGTGAAAGGATAGCCGTTTAGACGCCATTGACCTAGCTTGACAACGAAGCTTGGTCCGTCACCTTCATCATGCTTGTATGTCACGTTTACTTTCCCTAAACGGTACGCGTATTAACTGTTCATGTCATCCATGCATCCTTAACTGTTATCGCATTTTAACTGTCACGTTTAATTTAATTAACGGTACGCGAATATGTTCATGTCATTGCATTTCGCCTGTCACGTTTAATTTAATTAACGGTATGCGAATTATCTGCTCATGTCATTGCATGCTTGAATACTCACCGTGATTGCGTAGCATCGCTACATACTAGTGTTACTTGTTCCGGCTAGGTGCACCCCTACGCCATGCTTATCAAATACACTTTCTGGCTCGTGTTCCAGAAGACGAGCTCATCACAGCCTGCGGGCAATAGGGCACTCGTTGAGTGATCCCTTGTACTTGATACTTGAACACCGCCTGCGGGCAATAGGGCACTCGTTGAGTGATCCCTTGTACTTGTACTTGTTACTTGACATTACATGTCACAACAACCCCTTGCCACTTGTACTATACTTCACCTTACTTGTTACTTGACATTACATGTCACCCCTACCGCTTGATACTAGCCACGTGTACTCTCCTTTACCTTACTTGTTACCACCGTACTTTACTTGCCATGCACCATGTTTTAATTGCTAGGTTGCTAGTTTACCATTATTCCCGTTTCCTTGCACAAGTCTTTCGACTTGCTGACATGTGCCCCTTTTCTCTTTTGGGTGACACATGTTAGAGCCCGAGCCAGAGTTACTTGTTGAGGACGAGGTGTTTGCTGACGCCGAGCCCGTGCTTGTGTTTGACGGGGAGTACGTGGACACCGGGGACCAGTCCTAGTGTCCTCGTTGTGTTTTACTTTTATTAGACAGTTGTTTTGTTATCGGTGCGTAGCACCCATACTTGTTGTTGTTGCAGTTTTTGTTGGCCTTGTTCTGGGCCTTTAGACTCTTTTCTTTTAGCCTGGTGGCTTTTCTGGATGTTGGACTTTTGTTGATGTTGGACATTTTGTGAGATGTGGAATTTTATTTCAGTCTCTCCTTGCGTTATTATTGTTATTCTGTTGTGGTTACAGGGACCTGTTTATGTATTGTGGACGCTTATCGGGTTTGGGGCTTCACAGCTCCACTCTCGTGCGGACCTTTTCACGTCTCGCCTCCATTTTAGGGAAGCGGGTCGTGACAACAAGGGAGACATGGAAATTCACCTTTTTGAAGAATTTTCAGGTTCTTCAATTTGTGTCCACGGGATTCAGTGATGATGTGGCGCATCATTGCTGTTCCAGGGTGACCAAGTCTATTGTGCCAGAGTTGGAATTCTGGTAGTGATTGGCACGTCTGGTGTTCAATCATATTGGCTTCTACTGGTTGAATGTATGTTTGGTATAGACCCGACGGGAGTCCCTTGAATCGCTCGCAGATGATCTTCCGGTCATCTTTTTGACGAGTTACAATTAGATATTCAACCTTATTTTTATCCCTGGTCTCTAAGTGATATCCGTTTAAACGGAAATCCTTGAAACATACGAGATTTCTGTTTGATATAGGAGAGAATAATGCATTATTAATTTGAAGTCTTGTGTTATTTGGGAGCAATATAATTGCTTCACCAGTTCCTTCGATTATTTGGGACAGTCCTGAAATTGTGATAACAGGACCGTCATATTTGTTTAAGCTATTAAAATAGCAATGATCGCGAAGGATTGTGTGCGTCGAGGCACTGTCCACTAGGCACTCAGACATCATCTATATAAGCCAAAAAAAAAATTTTATTTGAGGGAAAATGTAGACAACATTCATAAATAAAAGTCCGCACTAAAGCAAATAACAGATGAAGATACATCGAATTCTAAATGCATAGATAAATGATGATGCTCAATCTAGCATATCGTCGTTCTCGAAGTCTTTAGTAGTAAAGACTGTTGGCGGCTGTACACCTGCCAAGTTTGTTTCAGGTCGAGACTTCTGGCTCGCCTGGTATAGATCCTGTAGGTGGCGAGGAGTGCGGCAGTTTCTGGACCAATGGCCAGTCATGCCGCATCTATGGCATTTGTCCTCCCAGGTCTTCTTTGGAAGTGACACGTGCTTGGTGTCCTTTCGCTTCCAAGTGAAGTTTCTTTTCCCTTTATTGTTTTTGTTTGTATGGGGAGCTGCACCTCTTGGTTGCTTCATTACCGCTTTCCCTTTAGTATTTTTAGTCTTCCTCTTGTTTTTCCACTTCTGGGGAGAAACGTGGTGGGCTTCAGGGATAGGGGCAGTGCCAGCTGGACGTAAGTTATGAGTTGCTAGCAGTAAATCTCGATTCTGCTCTGCTCTAAGTAGGCATGAGATCAGATCGGAGAATCTCGTGAAGTTGCGTTCACGATACTGCTGCATGAGGATTGCATCTTTCTCGTGAAACAAGGTAAATGTTTTTTCCAACATGCGTTGTTCTGTCACTTCTTCACCGCACAACTTCAGGCGTGAGGTGATGTTATGAAGTGCAGAATTATTCTCAGCGACGGACTTATAGTCCTGAAGTCTGAGGTTTTCCCACTCATAACTGGCACGGGGTAATATAACATCAATTTGATGTTTATACTGTGCTTCCAGTGCTGTCCACAGGTCCTTCGGGTCCTCAACCGTTAAGTATTCGGCCTTTAAGGTCCGATCAATATGCTTCCTAATGTAGATTATGGCTTTCGCCTTATCTACATCGGATACAGTGGTTGTGGGGCTGCTGCTAGCTGTAGCAGAAACTTCGGCCGCTGCTGGGGCCGAGGAAGGAGTCAAAATGGACCCAAGGAGGGCCATTGAACGCAAGTGGAACTTCAGGTCCACTCGCCAACTCAGGTAATTTGTCCCTGCAGAATCGAGGACCTCGAAATCGACGCTTGCCAATTTTGCCATTTATCTACGTATTTTAAAATGAGCATGAATTAATTAAAATTCAAAAATTCATGCATAAAGAAATAAACAAGTAAAAATGCGGGGATCGGCCAGATACCCAAAATAGTACACAGTCCAAAGTTCGTTTAAAGTCCATAATAGAAAAAAAAAAAATACAACTTTGGAAACCCAAACTGAACTGGGTCCCTATATCTCCGTCTTCATATGCTGTTGCATCGAGCTTTGGCTTACACAGTCATGAATCGACTCCTTGCGGTCCAGCGGACGCGGCCAGGGAATTGACTAAGCCAGGACCACTTGTTACCCAGTCAAGCTAGGTTGGTCCAGCAAACTTAGCCAAGCACATTGACCGACATCATGATCCATTGAAGGAGTTTTCATCAATTCTATGTGCTGTTGCATCGAGCTTTGGCTTTAAAATACAAATTTCCTCACTTACAAATTCTCTCAAAAGAAAATAAAAGTGCAAGGAAAGTAAATAGGTATACAATGGCCGATCCCGAAAAACACATTTTTACTGATTTAAACATCCACGCAGTTCTAAATATGCTACGGGCATAAAAGTAAACAACCACGCATATATCCCAAGCAAAACATATGGTAAGGGAAACTAGAAAATATAAATATCTTGTAGATCACGTGGAAACGTCATACACCGTTAGGTTAGTTGACTAATGGCAGAGCGGTCTCAGGATCTTTAAGATAATTATATTTTGAAAAATAGAGTCCTAGTAAACCATAGATTATAATATGCAAGAGGGATGTTTAAAACAATTTGTTAACATGGAATATATAAATTATTTTTGATTTTACTTAGGGGAGAGTCCCGTTAAGGAATCGGCATAAGGCCATTATATAGTATGCTAAAATATATACCGTTAGGTAATAGGGGCTGCATGCCCAATTAAAATATTTGATAGTCACAAATGGGCTGCAGGCCCAACTCTCAATTTTAATTAAATTAAGTCTACTATTGGATTAGGGAATACAAATAATCCTCAAGAACCCTAAATATTGACCATGTACCAGCATGATATCATGTGGTAATTAACCTGTCTGCCTGTTATAAATAATTCTTGCCTTCATGAATAGGGAGCCCAATAAACATCCCATCTAATTTATTATTAAGATTTGGCTGCAGGCCCATGTGATGTAATATTCAAAAATTTAATTGAACAAAGCCCTAAAACAAATTTTTAGGATATTTGTAATGGAATATGAAAAGGCTCCAAAACCCAGAATTTTACAGATCTCGTTCTCCCCCTTCTCACGCGGCGACACACAGAGAGTCCCCCCTCATTGGGGGGGGCGGGGGCAAAGAGCAGGCATGTTAAAATTTCTACACACAAGCTTCAAATTTTCAGAAAAATCACTAAGCTCCCAGGTTGGCAAACTGAGAATAAAATGTAGATTCAAGTGTCTGGGGAAAAAAAAATCTCAGTTCAGCACGCTAATGCAAATTTTGGATTTTGGACATTCCAGAATGTACAGAACTTGTAATAGCATGAATTTATCCATGATGGACACTTGGACGAAATTAAGCCGGTACTTGCCCATGATGAACCTGTGGACTCGAATCCGATAAATTCTTGCTAGTTCTCATTCCTAAAGTGAAATTCTGAAGAATATTTCGAATTTAAATGATGAAAGCATAAAGGTCCAATTAAATGGAAAAATATGATTAAATCCTAATCTGAGCAAGAATTGGAGTACCCTACGCCTTTAAAATTAACATCCGAATAAAACAAAGCAATGAAGGACGGGAAGGGTCGGCGCACAGGAAAAACCCCCTTCGGGGGAGGGGGAAGCCGAACGGTTGGGCGAGAAGTTTTTTTTCATTATCCTTATTATTTGTTTTAATTTTGATGTTGTACAAGAGTATATCAGATTTAATCAAGCCCAAAAATGGGCTATGTAAAATCGTAGCTAAAAAAAATTTTGTTTGTAGCTATCTACGGGATCGATAGATGTTACCTCTAGATTAAAAATCTAGGGACGATCGTAAAAATTGAGATCCGTAGATAGTTCCGCTCCCGATACGCTCCAAAGAAAAATCCCCGCAAAGCTTCGCCGCAACGGATTACCGCAACAACAGATTCCTTCGCTCGTAGGGGTTTGATTTTTTGGAAGGAGACGGGAAGAAAAGCTCAAAAGAGAAGAGCGTAAGTGCTGATAACGTGTTATATGATAATGAACTCAAGAGAGAGAGAGAGAATTTCATTGCTAAGAATAATTCACCATAGCTAAGAGCCATGGTGCTCTATTTATATATCTCATAGTGGGGAGGCCAAAAGCCTCTAGGAGACCAAGGGTCCCCATTACTCTAAGTAATGGGGGCCTAATGAATGGGTAATGAAGGAGGGGAGGCCAAAGGCCTCCCTCATTCATAACAGAAAGAATTCTTAATTCTCTAGAGTGTTCTAAGGATAACCATGCATAACATAAAAGTACTCAAATACCCTCACTCATTTACCCTTCAACTTCTAATTAACTACAACATATGCCATAGAACCCTTATTTACAAGTTTACCATCCCTCTAAAATATCTCTCTTCTCATCTATAATGATCCAAGCCCAATTAGTAAAGCCCAACCAACTCTTAAGCAACTCAAATTAACTATAGGCCCAAACAATAGTGATAATAATAATAACCAACATCAACAATAACAACAATAATAACATGTTAATACTAATAATAAGAACAATGATTCGGGTTCAATATTACATATTTAACCCCCCATTTAGCCCTATTTTGTGCTCATGTGATGCTACATTGTTCTCTAATTCATAAGTATTTTCTACACATTTATTTATTAGAGAAAACTCTCTATTTGAGCACAAAACAGCAATTAATGGAGTATTTCTGCACTTTTTATATTTTTCCTAGCTTCGTCTCGATCTCACGATTCCAACGACTATTTATTTGTGTTTTTCTGAGACCTGTGCTAATTACTGTGAATTTTTGAATGCAGAATACCAATTAATTGGAGAAATACGCAAAGAAATACGATTATACGGCCGCCGACCAATCACTCGCTGACACGTGGCATAGATCCGTCAATTCCCGCGCGATTGAACGGCGAGCGACCATCGGAGCGTGGATATGTTTCAACCGTCGGATCTCATCCCAACGGTTCACAAGCGAACGGAGTGGCAAAATTTGTGGCCGTCGATCGCAGATCGAACGGCCACGATTGTCAAGAGCTGATGTAGCGGGCGGAGAATTTACGGGGCGACGTGGCACATTTCGGGGCATCGGATCGCGATCCTACGGCTGCGAACGACCCCGCTCGAAGTCGAAGCGATGAGGCGACGCAGCGTCATCTACGCCGTATATCGAAGATCCAACAGCCATCGAACGAGCGGAGCGGACGATCTTCTGCGGGCGACGTGGCCTCTTCGAGACGCTTGGATGACGATCCGACGGTCGAGAACCCATCCGACCCAAATTCGATTTCGTTAGCGGATGCGGGCGCGCGCAAATCTCAACGCACACGTGGCTCGACCACGTTCATCCCGCCCTTTGATGAACGGTGGAGATTAGATCCGGATGTTGGGTGCGGGTTTAAGCGATAATGGGTAAGGTTTTGGACCCGTTAAGCCCAATAAACCCGTAATGCCTATTATATAAGCGTATTCTAGGGTTTTTGGGCGTATAATTGGCGTATTGGAGCACTTAGGAGCCGTATTCTCTCTCTGAAAAATTCTGTAAAATTCCAGAGGCTTTTATTATTATTTCCAGAGAGTTTGAAGTCTTTTCAAGGAGAATTGGTGATATATTTCTTAACTTAAACTCCTTATTTGATGCTTTTCTCTTGTATTTTGCTATAATCTTGATGTATTCCTCTATGAAAGTTGTTTATTATTGCATGATGAGTAGCTAAAACTTATTTGTGCATGGTATGGAGTAGTTAGGTGATATTATTTGTGTTAGTTTGGTTGTATTTCATGTGCTTAATCGTTAAACGTCGTTAAAGTTGTGATCTTTGTTCTTAAATCGCCTTTTTCATCTTCCAAAAGAAGTGATTAAGTTGATGATCGCCCCAAAAGGGTGAGCTTTGATCTCTCCAAAAGGGAGTTTCATACCGTAGTTTTGATCTCTCCAAAAGAGAGTTTCATATCGTATTATAACTTTAGCGACGATCTTATTGAATATTTTGCTTTAACCCCCAAAAGGGCATCTTCCGATGAATTGCTCCCAAAAGGAGAATTCATTGAGTTATATTGGGTATTTTCCGGTGAATTGCTCCCAAAAGGAGAATTCATTGCGTTATACCTATCAACCAAATTAATACGAATCATTGATCCTAACGAACCCATACCATGTGCAAACTTTTTATAGGTATTTTCATACACGAATTTCTTTGTTCGCACATCACCATCACACACTTTCACACCATCGCCATCATTGTTGAAGTGGTTAGTTTCTTCTCGTAGGACTTCTATTTGATTTGAATTGTGGTTGTAACAGATTTCTTCCCGTGGATTCGACATCTGGACTCCCAGATTTTACTATTTGTACGGACTCTTGCGCTTGAGAGAGAGCACCTTTTTGGAGCCCACCAAGTTTTTGGCGCCGTTGCCGGGGAGGAATGGTTTGTGACTACGGTTTATTTCATTTAGAGGACCTCCGGTGAGATCTTTCCCCTTTACTGTACATAAACTTTTTTATTATTATTTTATTTTAATTTTTAAAAATGGAATATATGAACTTCTATTGCACAAACAATATGTATGATGCAAGGTATGCTAATGCACATAAACATAGAATGGAGAAGCTCAAAATTGTTAATTTTAATCAAACTGACTGTGAAACTTTCTTTCAGGCCTGGAGGAGGTTCACAGACCTAATATCGAGCTATCCGCAGCATGTGTACACAAATGAAGAGCTCCTGGCGTTCTTCCTAGATGGACTACAACCCCAGCTGCAGGAATTTTTGGGAGTCATGACGCCAACAGTGGCATGGGAATACATGGAGTCTCTGCAAGAAAATGATGAAACCATGGAAGAGACTTCAGAGTGTGATTTAACGGAGCCTTCGTGCCTTGATCAAGAAGAGCAAAGCGTAGACGTACCTTTGCAACCCTTGAGAGAGGACGCTTACCTGATTATTCAGACACAGGAGGCCACGTCCCTTCAATTCCAAGAGAATTTCCTTGCTCGGAGTCGGCAGATTCAAAAATCTATTGAAGATCTTAATTTGATTGCCACCTGCGTAGAAGAAGGTAATGCTTTTGAAACTCAATTTAAAGAATCTAATACGAGTTTATCTTCTATTGCAGGAAAATCGAGCGAGCCATGCCACGTTGAAGACATGAATATAAATATACACATGGCAGAAAGTGTGTGCAAAAGAGAGGACGAGCTAGCAATTTTGGATGAACGAGAGGAGGAGACAGCTAGGGACAAGGGTTTTGAGATTATCGCCATGGAGCCAGAACCATGCCCTCCTCCAGTTTTATCCCAAAATCATTTACCCCTCTCCCCATTGATCGAGCATCGTACAGAGAGTAGTGCATATCTTTCAGGGAGTAGTCGTCAACTGGCTTTAATTCACTTCACTTATTTTGATGACTACGTTTGGAATATTTTCATTAAAAAGAATCTTAGACTGAAATGGATTACGTAACTCATCTCTTGCAGGAAACAGGTGGACATCTTATCGAGATGCTGGGAGTCACGTTGCTGGGATCCAGTTTAGTCGCTGGAGGAAAAATAATAGCCGAGGAGCGCAAGGAGCAAATTGAACAAATTCCTCCACAATTAAAGATTCGGGATCCGCCATTTGATCACGGTGTGTTCTTTCCAGTAGTGTAGTTTTTATATGCTTTCTAGGTTGCTTGCTTGAATAAACTCGTACCTCTTCCGACATTGAGGACAATGTCCATCTTTAGTTGGGGGGTGTGTATGAGACCTTAGGATTTTTTTTTTGGAGAAGAATAAATCACAAAATCTCATCATTTCAAAACTCCTTCATATGCCTCAAATGCGGATGATTATACATTAATTGAGTTCTAAAAATTGTTTGTGACTTGAGTTAATTATTTTTCTCTTCATGGAATTACCGTTAATATACTATTCAAGAAAACTTTCAATTTCCATGATTAATATCTCGAAATAGTTTGAATTTGTTTCATGCATTCTAATGTGATGAAAAAGCTTAAGTATACACGATTTATTAGAATAGTCTTCAAGTTGAAGAGGAATTTGGCCTTTGTTATCAATATTTTGATTCGAAGAATGGGTGTTGAGTTGCTTACAAAAGAAAGAAAGAAAAGAAAAGAAAAAATGAATGAAAAATGAATGAAAAATGAATGCAGAAAATGAAGAAGTATGTCACTAATACATAACTTGGTTGGCTCGAGTAGTACAGTCCGAGGGGTCCTTTTTGGCCTAATGCCCTATTATCGTCTGATTTGGGAGCCATTGACAGGAAACTCACTCATTTGATGGAGCGATCCAAGTTATACATTTTTCTGCGAATGTTGCTCGATGCGCGTTACGCGGAACGAATAAAAGAAAAGAAATGGTGAATATACTAAGCAACTTCAATACCCATGATTTGAACGGTTACTTTTTGATAGGCCAATTCCTTGGAAACACGAAAACTAGTATAAAACGACGTGTTATACTTTCGCTTGCGCAAAACGATGCTTGTATGTTATTTATTCATACTAAATTAGAGAAAATATCATGTGATTGATTTTGTACATGGATGTGTATATTGAGGGTCAAGATCATGTTGGAATGCGTATTATTGAGCCATGCAATGAGCAATTTGAAAGAACTTATTGTTTTATTACTCATCCGTATTAATCGCTTTTTTGCTAGAGACTAGCAAATCGCTAGTTGGGGGGTGTGATTCGGGTTCAATATTACATATTTAACCCCCCATTTAGCCCTATTTTGTGCTCATGTGATGCTACATTGTTCTCTAATTCATACGTATTTTCTACACATTTATTTATTAGAGAAAATACTCTATTTGAGCACAAAACAGCAATTAATGGAGTATTTCTGCACTTTTTATATTTTTCCTAGCTTCGTCTCGATCTCACGATTCCAACGACTATTTATTTGTGTTTTTCTTAGACCTGTGCTAATTACTGTGAATTTTTGAATGCAGAATACCAATTAATTGGAGAAATACGTAAAGAAATACGATTATACGGCCGCCGACCAATCACTCGCTGACACGTGGCGTAGATCCGTCAATTCCCGTGCGATCGAACGACGAGCGACCATCGGAGCGTGGATATGTTTCAACCGTCGGATCTCATCCCAACGGCTCACAAGCGAACGGAGTGGCAAAATTTGTGGCCGTCGATCGCAGATCGAATGGCCACGATTGTCGAGAGATGATGTAGCGGGCGGAGAATTTACGGGGCGACGTGGCGCATTTCGAGGCGTCGGATCGCGATCCTACGGCTGCGAACGACCCCGCTCGAAGTCGAAGCGATGAGGCGACGCGGCGTCATCTACGCCGCATATCGAAGATCCAACGGCCATCGAACGTGCGGAGCAGGCGATCTTCTGCGGGCGACGTGGCCTCTTCGAGATGCTTGGATGATGATCCGACGGTCGAGAACCCATCCGACCCAAATTCGATTTCGTTAGCGGATGTGGGCGCGCGCAAATCTCAACGCACACGTGGCTCGACCACGTTCATCCCGCCCTTTGATGAACGGTGGAGATTAGATCCGGATGTTGGGTGCTGGTTTAAGCGATAATGGGTACGGTTTTGGACCCGTTAAGCCCAATAAACCCGTAATGCATATTATATAAGCGTATTCTATGGTTTTTGGGCGTATAATTGGCGTATTGGAGCACTTAGGAGCCGTATTCTCTCTCTGAAAAATTCTGTAAAATTCCAGAGGCTTTTATTATTATTTTCAAAGAGTTTGAAGTCTTTTCAAGGAGAATTGGTGATATATTTCTTAACTTAAACTCCTTATTTGATGCTTTTCTCTTGTATTTTGCTATAATCTTGATGTATTCCTCTATGAAAGTTGTTTATTATTGCATGATGAGTAGCTAAAACTTATTTGTGCATGGTATGGAGTAGTTAGGTGATATTATTTGTGTTAGTTTGGTTGTATTCCATGTGCTTAATCGTTAAACGTCGTTAAAGTTGTGATCTTTGTTCTTAAATCGCCTTTTTCATCTTCCAAAAGAAGTGATTAAGTTGATGATCGCCCCAAAAGGGTGAGCTTTGATCTCTCCAAAAGGGAGTTTCATACCGTAGTTTTGATCTCTCCAAAAGAGAGTTTCATATCGTATTATAACTTTAGCGACGATCTTATTGAATATTTTGCTTTAACCCCCAAAAGGGCATCTTCCGATGAATTGCTCCCAAAAGGAGAATTCATTGAGTTATATTGGGTAAATTCCGGTGAATTGCTCCCAAAAGGGGAATTCATTGCGTTATACCTATCAACCAAATTAATACGAATCATTGATCCTAACGAACACATACCATGTGCAAACTTTTTATAGGTATTTTCTTACACGAATTTCTTTGTTCGCACATCACCATCACGCACTTTCACACCATCGCCATCATTGTTGAAGTGGTTAGTTTCTTCTCGTAGGACTTCTATTTGATTTGAATTGTGGTTGCAACAGATTTCTTCCCGTGGATTCGACATCTGGACTCCCAGATTTTACTACTTGTACGGACTCTTGCGCTTGAGAGAGAGCACCTTTTCGGAGCCCACCAAACAACATCAACCACAATGCCATTCTTTAATACTAACAACAACAACAACAATAATAATATCTAATTATCATGATAATACCATTTTACTATCTACACCCACCAACCAAACATCACTAAGCACACTAATAACACTAATAACACTCACCACATCACATCCAATACATCCAGACGTATTCACTTATACATCCAAGTCATGACATATTCAACCATATAGTCATGCACGTAGGAAATTACTATGCACAAAACAAAATTACTATGCACACATACATTACTATATACACCCTTCGAAGGCACACAAGCAAGTATACACTACATATCAAAAAAATACATACATTACTGTATATGGCACTAGAGCCATGACAAGCTACCAACCTTAAAATACAGTCCGTCCTCAGACTGTCTAACCTAAGGGCTCTACCCTAAGGCTAGACTGTTACCCACCTTAAGACCCAACTACTCACGGAACACTACACGCACTACCCTTACACAGACACAGTGCGGTAACATGCATGGGCCACCAAATGTAACGCCCTGCTCCCCGGGATACCTGAAGAGCAAGTATTACGAAGGGAAATACACAATACAAACACAAACAGGTCCACTGCGGCACTGCTGGGATAGTACCTGTAGCATTCCAGACAACACAGAATGACAAAAATAAACCAACAACTCAATCATATATATATATATACACACACACACGCATGAACTGTCCATGTTCAACATCCTTATACAATCTTATATACAACAAGAACCCTCAGCCCACCAAGTACAAGATCATCACACTCACACAACCCTCAACTCCAACCAGCTGAGCCAATGGGCCTCCAACTCCAAGATCCAATACCTGAAAAATCAACGGGGACACGTCACAGCGTGACCCAGTAGGAATTGCCCATATCCATATAGTAAATTATTCAATGCATGATGCTACTATCATGTAACATATTATTCCAATGATGTAATGCAAGCATCAAGTGGCATGTAATGACGTTATGAAATGAAATTGCATTAAACATGAGGTATGGCATATTATATTGCATTAAACATAGAGGTAGACATCAAGGAATTAATGTAATGGCAACTACAAAAGTGACATCTTGCATTAAACATAAAGTTACACATGCCATAGAGGAAAGAACTACAACAAGCCAACAATTTCCTACATTGCTTTAGTTCATTGCAACTTGCATTAAGCATGGTTATAGGCTAGTAGTGTCATACATAAGTGGATAATGTGGTCATCATGGCATGGCTTTATTTTGGGTCTTACTTTTCATTTCATAATTCTCAAATAAGGGTCATGCACCTTGTGTCATAACCACTTCTTTCCAACCACTTCATTGCATGACTAGTAAGGGTCATCATGGCATGACTAGTAAGGATGATGCCCATCACCATAACCAATTCATTCCAACATAACAACTCATCACATAAATATAACAACTCCCCAAAAATCCATGCCATAGATGCCATCACCCTCCAAGTATGCATGGCACTATAATCCCCTCCATGCTACATAATTCAAGAGCCAAGGTCCACAAATTACATTCTTGCAACATTTCCCATTACCACCTTTTCTCATTTCAACACATACAATTTTACAATCTCAATATTTCACCCATAGTTCTCATTTCAACCCATAGCCAAATTGTGCAAGGCATTTCTCTCATTTTTACTTGACTTCATATAGACATTTCTACAAACACATGGTAGGCATAATGACAAAATCATAAATTCAATTGAAACAACATGAAACTAATAGCAAGATGCCAACTTGATAATGTGTTGATTAATTTCATAGCATGAATAGAAATGCATATTCATTAATAAAGCTAGCCACTTTAACATGCTTGAATGAAATTTGAATAACAAACCATATAGAGAGGGGTTCCTACCAAATAAAGAGGGCACCTATTAAATCCTTGGAATCATCCCCTTTAAATGCTCCCCTTAAAAGCATTCTTTCCCCTTCCTTCATCATTCCTCTCTTAATTAGCATGCAAACTTGGAAAGAAATTAAGAGGAAATATGAGGTGGGAATGGGTGCTCACGGCAAGGGGAGAAGTGTGGCGTCGGCAAGAACAAAGAAAAAGAGAGAGAGAAAACAAAGCCAAGGGGAATAAATGAGAGAGAATTCTCTAATTCTCTAGAGTGTTCTAAGGATAACCATGCATAACATAAAAGTACTCAAATACCCTCACTCATCTACCCTTCAACTTCTAATTATCTACTACATATGCCATAGAACCCTTATTTACAAGTTTGCCATCCCTCTAAAATATCTCTCTTCTCATCTATAATAATCCAAGGCCAATTAGTAAAGCCCAACCAACTCTTAAGCAACTCAAATTAACTATAGGCCCAAACAATAGTGATAATAATAATAACCAACATCAACAATAACAACAATAATAACATGCTAATACTAATAATAAGAACAACATCAACCACAATGCCATTCTTTAATACTAATAACAACAACAATAATAATAATCTCTAATTATCATGAAAATACCATTTTACTATCCACACCCACCAACCAAATATCACTAAGCACACTAATAACACTAGTAACACTTACTACATCACATCCAATACATCCATATGTATTCACTTATATATCCAAGTCATGACATATTCAACCATATAGCCATGCACGAAGGAAATTACTTTGCATAAAACAAAATTACTATGCACACATACATTTCTATATACACCCTACGAAGCCACACAAGCAAGTATACACTACATATCAAACAAAAATACATACATTGCTGTATATGGTACTAGGGCCATGACAAGCTACCCATCTTAAAATACAGTCCGTCCTCGGACTGTCTAACCTAAGGGCTCTACCATAAGGCTAGACTGCTACCCACCTTAAGACCCAACTACCCACGGAACACTACACGCACTACCCTTACATAGCCGCAGTGCGGTAACCTGCATGGACCACCAAATATAACGTCCCGCTCCCTGGGATACCCGAAGAGCGAGTGTTACGGAGGAAAATGCACAATACAAACACAAGCAGGTCCACTGCGTACTGCTGGAATAGTACCAGGAGCATTCCAGACAACACAGAATGACAAAAGGGAACCAACTACTCAATCTCACACACACACTCTCACACACACACACACACACACACACACACACACACACACACACACACACACACACACACACACACACACACACACACGAACTGTCCATGTACAACATCCTTATACAATCTCATATACAACAAGAACCCTCATCCCACCAAGTACAAGATCATCACACTCACACAACCCTCAACTCCAACCAACTGAGCTAATGGGCCTCCAACTCCAAGAATCAATACCTGAAAAATCAACGGGGACACGTCACAGCGTGACCCAGTAGGAATTTCCCCTCTCCATATAGTAAATTATTTAATGCATGATGCTGCTATCATGTAACATATTATTCCGATGATGTAATGTAAGCATCAAGTGGCATGTAATGACGTTATGAAATGAAATTGCATTAAACATAAGGCATGGCATATTATATTGCATTAAACATAAAGGTATACATCAAGGAATGAATGTAATGGCAACTACAAAAGTGACATATTGCATTAAACATAAAGTAACACATGCCATAACGGAAAGAACTACAACAAGCCAACAATTTCCTACATTGCTTTAGTTCATTGCAACTTGCATTAAGCATGGTTATAAGCTAGTAGTGTCATACATAAGTGGATAATGTAGTCATCATGGCATGTCTTTATTTTGGGTCTTACTTTTCATTTCATAATTCTCAAATAAGGGTCATGCACCTTGTGCCATAACCACTTCATTCCAACCACTTCATTGCATGACTAGTAAGGTTCATCATGGCATGACTAGTAAGGGTCATGCCCATCACCATAACCACTTCATTCTAACATAACAACTCATCACATAAATATAACAACTCCCCATAAATCCATGCCATACATGCCATCACCCTCCAAGTATCCATGGCACTAGAATCCCCTCCATGCTACATCATTCAAGAGCCAAGGTCCACAAATTACATTCTTGCAACATTTTCCATTACCGCCTTTTCTCATTTCAACACATACAATTTTACAACCTCAATATTTCACCCATAGTTCTCATTTCAACCCATAGCCAAATTGTGCAAGGCATTTCTCTCATTCATACTTGACTTCATATAAACATTTCTACAAACACAAGGTAGGCATAAAGACAAAATCATAAATTCAATTAAAACAACATGAAACTAATAGCAAGATGTCAACTTGATAATGTGTTGATTAATTTCATAGCAAGAATAGAAATGCATATTCATTAATAAAGCTAGCCTCTTTAACATGCTTGAATGAAATTTGAATAACAAACCATATGGAGAGGGTTTCCTACCAAATAAAGAGGCCACCTATTAAATCCTTGGAATCATCCCCTTGCCGTGGTCAGGGTTCCGCGAGATCGGCATGTAGTCTAACATGGGTGTGACCCTTCGTTCCCACAGACGGCGCCAAGTGTTACGAGGTGGAACTCGCGTACAATGAATTTGTATTATGGGGAACCAAGGGCACGATGGTTATATGGGGAAGAAGGTTTAGGTAGGCTGTTTTACAAGTGATTAGTGGGGTGAAGAAGTTGGATCCGTTGCCGGTGGTGCTCACGGGGTCGAATCTCGCCGGATGCAGCTGAGGAAGGTTGGACGGAAGGGGGCTGAAGCTGACTTTGGTCAAGGGGCGAGCTCTCCTGCAGCACGAACAACTCGTCAGAAGGGCAGGGTTGGGGTTCAACCCTTAGCCCCTCCGATGCCTAAGTCAGTAATAGGGCTTAAAATGGGGGCTAGACACGCCGGCCGGACTAACGGTGTGTCGGCCGCACGTGGCGAGCTATGGGTGGGAGAACAAAGATATGGACAACCTTTGTTCTCGTGTGTGAGTTATAGATTAAGAGAGAATTTTCCAACCCCCTTTCCGTAAGAGGAGAGTGGGTATTTATACCTGACGGGTGATGACTAGGCGTGCTGAGCTGGCTCGGTTGTCAGCGGAAGCTTCGGACAAGGACGTCAGGAACAGGAGTTCCTGACCTGCTTTTGTCAGGCGGCGCAATGGCCAAGGGGTGCTTTTGTCGGGGTGTCAGGGCCGAAAGCGCTAACCGTCAGTCGGTCGGGTGACGTATGTGTCAGTCGTGTCCTTATCCTAGGTTGTTTGTCGTTGGTGACGGACTAAAGGTCGGGCTATGCTATCCCTGGCGTCGGGGCACATGAGAATCAGACGGGTCGTCCGGGTCGGGAGTTGTCCGGCCCGGCCGCGCCTCCCGTTCGGTCGCGGACTATGGTTCGCCGGCACAGATAGATACCCGCGCCTAAGTCGGCTGGCCTATCGGTGCCGTCCGGGCGCACCTCAGCACCACTGGCCTAGGCGTACAACCGCAGTTGTACGACCCGCTCGGGGCGGTGCGCTCGGGGAGCGCCCGTCCCCATGTGGATTCGGATTTCCAGGGTGGCGGCCCTTTTGTGAAAAGGTGAGTTAATGGGGTATGTTAGCGGATCCGGGCGGGAGTCGGACTCCTACGATCTTTAGGTCGTAACAGGCAGATGCTAAACATCATCCTTTGGAGTTTCAGCCTGGGGATCATGTGTTTCTGAGGATTTCCCCGAATCGTGGAGTGATTCGCTTTGGGAAGCGAGGGAAGTTGAGCCCGCGATACATTGGACCGTTTGACATTCTGGAGAGGGTCGGTGAGGTAGCTTACCGCTTAGCCTTGCCGCCATCTTTGGAAGGAGTTCACGATGTTTTCCATGTATCGCAGCTTCGTCGATACATCAGCGATACATCTCATGCTGTGAATTTCTCGGAGATCGTCGTTCGCCCAGATTTGACGTATGACCAGCATCCAGTGCAGATTCTGGACAGGCGTCAGAAGTCACTTCGGAACAAGGTCGTCGATCTTGTTAGAGTGATGTGGCGGCACGGTTCACCGGGAGAGTCTACTTGGGAGAGAGAAGATGATATGCGAGAGCGCTACCCACTTTTGTTCCCGGACACGTGAGTGTTGGGAATTCCGAGGACGGAATTTTTCTTAAGTTGGGGAGGATGTAACGACTTGTTTTTCATGTATGGATTTTATTATATATATATTATATTATTAGATTACTTCCCCTTGATTGTGATTTCCATTTCCGTCTCCGTAGTTCTCTTTTCGTTCGTTTCGTCGTGATTTCCTAGATTCTTCCGTCGGTCGGCGTGTTTGAAGTAAGTCATTCGTGATGGGCTTCATAACGTCGATATCTTAGAGTTAGAACAAGCCTAGGAGACTTAGGAAACCATCCCGGAGCTTCGTGCTCCATTTCGGAACTTTCTGTGCACATTAGACGATATAAGAAGGGGCACCGACCGACTAGATGACGATCCAGTCGGTCGAAAAACCTTCTTGAACCGACTAGTGGGCTTTGATAAATGTTCAGGAGTTACTGTTTATCGTTAGTCGGTCTAAGAACGTTGGTTGACCGACTAGGTTGCAAACTAGTTGGTCGGAAATGCTTCTTTAACCGACTAACTCATTAATTATTTTTGACACTAGTTATTGTTTACTCTTAGTCGGTCTAAGAACGTTCATCGACCGACTAGATGTCAAACTAGTCGGTCAGTAGTTGTTCTTTGACCGACTAACTCTTAGTTCAGGTTTTCGTCAGGGGTTACTGTTTACACTTAGTCGGTCTGCGTTGGTCAACCGACCGACTAGTTCCCAAACTAATCGGTCAGTGATTGCTCTTTGACCGACTAAACAGTACAGGAAACCCTAGTTTTGCCCTAGCCGCCACCAAACTCTATAAATACCCCTCCAAACGTTTTCTTCTTCTTCCTCCTCATGACCTAAAACCTTAGTTTCTCCCCCATTGAGCCCCCTACTACCTCAAACCATTATTCCTTCATCCCAAGCCCAAAATCCATCATCCAAACCCTCACTTAACACATTCTACCTCTCATCTTCCTCAAACGTTCATCAAACCCCCAAAATCCACATCCAAACCTATTTCTCCAGATTTTTCCCTCATTTCCAGATCTGAGCCGGATCGTTCTTCCGTTGACGTGGTTGCTCGGCATCGTTCCTCCGCTTCTTCACGGTAATACTCGATTCCTTTAGTTTTAGCATAACCCACATTGACATTTGTGAAACCCTAATAAAATGGATTATTAGACAATTAGGATTCTATTAAGAAATCGATTTAGAATCGTTGTTCTAATGATTGTTTTGCTATAACAGTGATCTATTCCATAGTTAGCTTGTGTGACGATCTTCATTGCTTGTCAATCCCGGTATCAGGCAAGTGAAACTTGCATCTCTTGATTTGGGCCATGTCTTAGGCCATTTCCCTTGCTTTAGCGTAAAAGAGATTAGATTGTGAAAGGATAGCCGTCTAGACGCCATTGACCTAGCTTGACAACGAAGCTTGGTCCGTCACCTTCATCATGCTTGTATGTCACGTTTACTTTCCCTTAACGGTACGCGTATTAACTGTTCATGTCATCCATGCATCCTTAACTGCTATTGCATTTTAACTGCCATGTTTAATTTAAATTAACGGTATGCGAATATGTTCATGTCATTGCATTTTGCCTGTCACGTTTAATTTCAATTAACGGTACGCGAATATCTGCTCATGTCATTGCATGCTTGAACACTCATCGTGATTACATAACTTCGCTACATACTTGTACTATTTGTTCCAGCTAGGCACCCGTTCTGCGGGCACAACCCTAGGCCAATCACAATTCTGGCGCGTGGTCCAGAAAACGAGCTCAACACAGCCTGCGGGCAATAGGGCACTCTCTGAGTGATCCCTTGGACATGAATACAGCCTGCGGGCAATAGGGCATCCATGTGTGGGTGATCCCTTGTACTTGTACTTGTTACTTGACATTACATGTCACAACTACCACTTGCTACTTGTACCTTGCCTTACTTGTTACTACCTTACTTTACTTGCCATGCATCATACTTTAACTGCTAGGTTGTTAGTTTACCTTTCTTTCAGTTTCCTTGCACAAGTCTTTCGACTTGCTGACATGTGCCCCTTTTCTCTTTTGGGTGACACATGTTAGAGCCCGAGCCTGAGATACTTGCTGAGGACGCGGTGTTCGCTGACGCTGAGTTAGAACCCGCGTTGATCGAGGACTTCGTAGACACGGGAGACCAGTCTTAGTGTCTATGTCTGGTTTTTGTTAGACTGCTTAGGTTGTCGGTGTGTGGCACCTAGTTTGATACTCTGTTATGTTTGTGTTTTGTTTGGCCTTGTTCTGGGCCTTTAGACTCTTTCTTTTTAGCCTGGTGGCTTTTTCTGCGATGTTGAATATTTTGTGGACAAACCTTGGGATTGGTATTTCATATCCGTCTCCTTTTTCTATTATTATTATTGTTGTTCCATTTGCGTTTACAGGGACCTGCTTATACTAAATTGATGCTTATCAGGCGTGCAGCTTCACAGCTCCACGCTTGAGCGGACCTTCTCACGTCTCGCCTCCATTTCAGGGAAGCGGGGCGTGACAATAACAAAGAAATAAAAGAATAAAAAGGCAGAAAGGTAAGAAATGATAAGAATTGCTAACAAATTCGTCAATACAAAATAACCCAAGTAACACTGTTACCATCCCTGGCAACGGCGCTAAAAAATTGATGCTCCTGAAACTTACACCTCGAAGCCACCTAGCAATGGCACGATGCCAAGGGCTAGATGTATCCCAAATGCAAATTTTCGGCACTTTACGTAAGCGTACAGTGTCAAGTAATAGTATAAAAGATTATCGATCCCACGGGGAGGGTAGAGATGTTATTGTCTCGGACTATTTCCAAATCTCGGTATTTAGGTAGCAGTCGGTTTCAACAGATTGTTTGATTGGGATTGTGATCAATTAATAAAGACTAGGGCTTAAGGACTCACCACTAGAATCGTCAGATGTCGATGCTAGGTTAGGACTCTTACGTTGCATTGGATTTATTAGGGATTGTCGCATCTAAGATGTGGAATTCATGGCTCTAAGTGCCATGAATCTAACGTATCGCATTTACCCCGCTCTCGCGATAGGGGCACATAATCTGTGCATTAAGAATCGACAATATTCATGCCACTCTCGTGGTCAGAATTACCTCAACTTACGCCACTCTCGTGGGTTAGAGTTTCGATGTATTTTGGTGGCTCTCATTGACGTAATGACGGTAGTCATCAATTAGTAATATAGTTCGTCGGTGGATCCCATCAAGACACAAGCCGAACATGGTCACAAGCCCTAATTAAATCCACTAACTCCCTAATTAAGTTTATGGGATACTCCTTAAGCCAATCGATTCCACTGACCGTGGGCACGATCTCAGTACGATATCTCCCACAAACTTGGCAAGATCGACCAAAACACGTCCCTGTTATACCAACGCAACCTGAAAATCCTAACTTTACATCCAAATCCTAAGATCCATGGGCTACTCCATTAGCCCTAGATGGAACTACACGTGCTTCATAGCAATAGCAAAGAAAGATCCAAATCCTAAGATTCATGGCAATAGAATACATTAGAATCAATAGAAATTTTAGAGAATTGTTAACAACGCATCATGGAGCAATAGCAAATCAAAGAGAATTATGAAAATAGAGTTTCCTTGTGCAATAGAACAATAAAAATCCAGGCTTTGTTTTCACAAAATTCGTGACGGCACAAAACTCTCTAGATCTAAAAAACACTAATCAAAGCTCTAAAGATAGGCTAAAATTCTAGATGTCCCTAAAATAGGGTAAAACATGCTTATATACAAGGGGTAGAGACCCCACAGAAATATCAAAAATTCTGGGCACTTGGGCCCGCAACTTGCTGGGCGTGCCGCGCTACTTGACTCAGTAACGACGCCTACTCGGTTGAGTCAACCTCGGGCTCCGCTTGCTACTTCTTCTGCTCTGGGCTGATACAAGCTACTCAGTCGAGTAGCCCCTCTACTCGGTTGAGCTACAGTAGATTAGAACTTCCTCCAAAATGCTGCTCTGTTTGATGACGACTCGGGTCGAGTTGGTGAACTACTCGGTCAAGCTACAGTGCCTTGGAGAAAAGCCCAAAATCGTCACTCTATTTGATGCAACTTGGGTCGAGTTGGCTGTCTGATGTGTGATTTTTGCGTGTCAGCTCGGCCGATTAGCTGATGCTACTCGGTCGAGTCACCAAGGAAACTGATGCTAAATTTTGTCATCTCTCGCTCTCTTCTCCTCCTCTCCTCTAATCTTCCTCCTTGCCTTGGCAAACTCTCATGGGGCCTTGCCATTGACGTCTCGGGCGTGCCGGATGTGTTCATATTTCAAAATAGCTTCAATTTGCTCCAAAACTCATGAAAATCCATAAAGCTATACAAAACTTGAATATGGCGTTAGAAGCGCGATAATATATGAAAATATGGAGTTTAGAGGCAAATATGGCATGAAATGATGTGTTAAAAATATGGAAAATATGGACACATCAATGTCTAAATTAGGGGCTAGAAGGGTGATCAGACCGCCATAACAAATCACCTTGGTGGCTGAAAGCATGGAAATATTGCAGTCGAAGTACCAACTGGCGACATCAATAGATATGGCAAGGACTAAGACATCCCCACCAGCATCATAAGCTCTCTCCCATGTCATCACCCAGAGCATGAACAGATCAGGTGTGGACATAGTCCCAACCTCTGGCCTAGCTAGGATGGTGGTCTCCAGGAGGCGTTGTGCAAGACGCACACAGGGGTGTACTATGGAAGAGGCATTCGCCCTACTAGGGGTGAAATTTGGTGTGCCTATGATCTGCTCCCAAAATGCATCAGCAGAAAAGATGGAAGCGGTGTGGTGGCTAGGACCATATGATCTATTGGGGTCTGGGACATGGGGCCAGTGAAAGTATGCACGATCATGTCGTGCGAGATCTCGTACTCCCAATCCATGAGTCAAAAGGAATAGCCCCTAGGGTTCCTACGAATAGAACTCAAGACCTAGAGTATCGGGCGAATGTATATGCTCATCGACACGGATAAAAAGTCACCGTAACCGACGTTATCGTACAGTTGGCGAAGCCCCTGAAATACCCCAAGGCGCTCTAGTGTCTGAATGTGAGCGAACCTGGTGGGGATGATCGAACGCCTGGAGATCCTCTCAAATTTGGTGTGGTGTGTGCCATCTCTGACAGTGATCATGTACGTCTATATGGGTGTAGGTGATTGTGCTAGTGGTGCAGGATGTGCTGGCAATGCATGGATGGGGTCGTTATATGGAGGAGGATGAGGTGTTGTCCCAGAAGAAGAAGGACCAGGGTCACCAGCCTTCTTCCTCTTGGAAGCAGGCTGCCTACCACTAGATCTAGTGCACGGAAGCATCATGTAGTGCCATAAATGTGACGCACTCTACGAGAAATGCAAGAATATCGCTCGAAAATAATAAGGAACGAGTGTACCGAGCAAAAGATGCGACTCCCAAGCTAGTTTCTGAGTGCAGGGTGGCTCCCCTAAGTTTCGTCTCCGCAATCGTCAAAAAGGATCTCCCCCAAGATTTCATGTTGCACAAAAAATGTTGATTAGCTTTAAGAATTCAAAATAAGTGGGATTGATCAAGGTAAAATGGAGATTAATATGGTTGATTTGGATTAGGGGTTGGATTAGGGCTTACGAGATGAAAAGGAGAGGAGAGAGGGTGAAATGGGGCTTGATGGAGGAGGTGGGTGGTTGGACTCGGTCGGAGGAGGTCGGTCGGAGGTGGCCGGAGTGATCGCCATGCCCGAGTGAGAGGGGGAGCTTGGGCACTTGGATAGGGGGTGTGGAGGAAGAGAGTGGCTGCTAACTCGATTTGGGGGTGTGCCCTCGTCCGAGTCGAGTTTCCCCTTTTATAAGGGTTTTTCTCCATAAGTCACTCGGCCGAGTGACCTTGGTCACTCGGTCGAGTAGCCCAGTGCGGCTGCAAGTTGTGGTTTTAGGGTAGTAGCTGGGTCGAGTGACTCGGTCGAGTGAGTTTAGTCACTCGGTCGAGTAAGAAGATGGGACAGAATATAACATTTTTAAAGTTTTTCTGCTACAGTCTCCCACTCGGTCGAGTAGATTAGTCACTCGATCGAGTGAACTAATGACTCGATCGAGTGGAGATGCCTTACAGAACTTTAAATTTTTGGTTTCTGCTATAGGGATCCACTCGGTCGAGTACATAGTCACTCGATCGAGTGGTATAAATGTACTGAATGAGTTTTTAGTACTTCCTTGATCAGTGATGTCACTCGATCTAGTGAGTGCTTCACTCGATCGACTGAAAAGTTATTTCGGCCAAGTGAGGCCTGTTTTTTCATCTTTCTGTTTCTGTTTCTCTCCATCTTCTTTCTCTCCTTCAGTCTTCAGGTTCCTCCTTCTTTTCTCGTTCAAACACGTACATAGCTCAGCTCTCCATCACCTGGGTACTCTCCATTAGAATGACATCCTCGTATCTTCTCCCTAAAATTAAAAACGTTGCCCAATGTCAATTATTTTACTAACTCTTGCTCTATCAAACTAATAAGAGTCTAAAACAAAATAAAAACTAAGAGTCAACTAAAACTAAGATAGAAATGTCGGGTTGCCTCCCGATAAGTGCTCATTTATGGTCTCCATCAAGACCCCTCATGATTTTACGTTTGGTGCATGATATTCGGTGCATAGGAGATGCGCGTGTCAAATTTGGTGAGGAGACCGGTAGGATTTGTACGCTCCATGTCTTCTTGTTTGGCCTCCTTGATTGGCACCTCCCTTCTCATAATGGTGGGAGATGACTCCCCACAACTTTTGTTCTTGGCCTTCAAAGGCTCCGTGTTCTTTTTCGGTGATGTCGAAGTCTTCAACGGTGGCACATGCTTTTGTTGCTTCCCGGAAGAGAGTTTTCAAGATCTCTTATGTTATGATTTCTATCATGCATAAATAAGTTTATACGCAGTGGAAAAATAGAAACCTACCAAGTTCCATGCGTTTTTAAATTGATTTGATCATATTACTAACCTTTTGACGATTCGAATGTATCAGACTGTCGATGCTGCTCTACGAACGACTACCCTTTATCAGTATCCATATGCGAACATTAAGAATAGGAATTGTGAGGGTGATAGCTCCTTCTCTACAATTAGGGTTTCTCTCTCTTTCGCTCTTCGCTTTTCACAAAAACGGGAGAGATAGATTGAATGCGTGAATTAACTGAAAATCCTTTATATATCTTATATAGAATCACACGTTAACCCTTTAACACATTTCAGTTATGCAAAGATATCTTTAGGATAATATCTTAACAAGATATATTTTCTGTTAACTCTGTAATGTGTTTTAGTTACGCGGCGATATCTTAAGGATGATAGCTTAACTAGATACAATATCTGACAGTTAAAATGTTTCACCTTATTACGAATTTCAAATCAAATTAGAAATCACGTTTAAACCATGTACTATCCATTACGCTATTTGTGTGTGACCCATTAGGCTCATATCAAATTGGCAGTGGGCCTAATCCCATTAAAAGTGTAACGACTGGTTTTCTTGTATCCGGATTTATTATATTATAAGTTTTGGTGGATTTTCTCCTTATATGTGGTTTTCGTCTCCGAAACTTTCATTCTCGATCGTATCGTCACATTTTCTAACTTCTTTCTTAGAATCGTCGATTTTGGAGTAAGTCATTCGTGACGGGCTTCGTATCGGTCATATCTTATTGTTAGATCAAGCCTAGGAGTCTTAGGAATCGATCCCGGAGCTCCGCGCTCCATATCAGAACTTTTGGTGCTTATTAGCCGGTGTAAGAAGGGGCACCGACCGACTAGATGACGATCCAGTCGGTCGGCAATCCTTCTTGAACCGACTAGTTGGCTTTCTAGATTTCTCAGGAGTTACTGTTTGTCGTTAGTCGGTCTAAGAACGTTGGTTGACCGACTAGGTTGCAAACTAGTCGGTCGGCAATGCTTCTTTAACCGACTAACTCATTTACTAAATTTTGGTATCAGTACTGTTCATTCTTAGTCGGTCTAAGTTACTCTTTCGACCGACTAGTTGTCAAACTAGTCGGTTAAGTTTTGTACTCAGACCGACTAATTCTTAGTTCTCCTGTACAGTCGAGTTACTGTTTACTCTTAGTCGGTCCAAGAACGTTCGTCGACCGACTAGATGCCAAACTAGTCGGTCAGTAGTTGTTCTTTGACCGACTAACTCTTAGTTCAGGTTTTCGTCTGGGGTTACTGTTTGCTCTTAGTCGGTCTACGTTGGTAAACCGACTGACTAGATGCCAAACTAGTCGGTCAGTGGTTGCTCTTTGACCGACTAACCAGTGCTGTAAACCCTAATTTTGCCCTAGCCGCCACCAAACTCTATAAATACCCCTCCAAACGTTTTCTTCTTCTTCCTCATGACCTAAAACCCTAATTTCTCCCCCATTGAGCCCCCTTCTCCCTCAAACCCTAGTTCCTTCTTCCCAAGCTCATCCTCCATCATCCAAGCTCTCCCTCAATACATTCAACCTCTCATCTCCCTCAAATCTCCATCAAACCCCCAAAATCCCCCAAAACCCTAGTTCTCCAAACTTCTCCATCCATTTCCAGATCTGATCCATAGGTTCCCCGGAGTGTTTCTTCCGCTTCCTCACGGTAACAAATCGATCTCTTGATGTTTTCATAACCCGTTATGTTTTTGTGAAACCCTAATGAAATTACTTGTTGTTTTAATGATTGTTCTCCATGACAGCGACTTCCCCGTAGCTTAGCATCCGTGGGACGAACCTTCGTGATCGTCATCCCCGGTGCTAGGCAAGTGAAACTTGCCACTTAGGGTTTAGGCCATGTTTTAGGCCATTTGCTTGTTGTAGGCGTAAAAGAGACTAGGCGACGAAATGATACTCGCCTAGGCGCAAATTCCGGAACTAGCTTGACAACGAAGCTAGGGCCCACGTTTACCATGTTGCACAACTACCATGTCATGTTTAATTTTGATTATCGGTACGCGAATACATTGTCATCCATGCTATCCATGTCGTATGTCGCATTCGTAGCACACGCTACAATACTTGTGTTTCCTGGCTCGTGTTCCAGAAGCGGGCCATGTGTTGGTTGATAGCCAATGCCCGACCTACTAGTTCCGGCTAGGCACCCACTATACGTGGGCATAACCCTATGCCATACGTGTTATTCACACTTCCTGGCTCGTGTCCCAGAAGCGAGCATTCCGTGTTCGGGGGTAATGCCCTAGCTCGACACACTTGGGAGGGGTAGAGATAAACGGTCACTTGAGCTTAGGAGTTGGCCCGATCAGCCACTCTAGCCAACAGGCAGAATCTCTGTGCACGACGTGTTTACTTGACGTGATTTACTTGACTTGTACTTGAGCACAGCCTGCGGGCAATAGGGCACTCGTTGAGTGATCCCTTGTACTTGTTACTTGACATTTCATGTCACAACTACCACTTGTTACTTGCCACTTGTACTTCCCTTTACTTGTCACTTCCATACTTTACTTGCCATGCCATGCATCATACTATAACTGCTAGGTTGCTAGTTTACCTTACTTTCAGTTTCCTTGCCCAAGTCTTTTAGACTTGCTGACATGTGCCCCTTTACTCTTTTGGGTGACACATGTTAGATCTCGAGCCTGAGTCCGTTGTTGAGGACGAGGTGTTTGCGGACGTCATGCTCAAGCCTGTGTTTGGCGAGGAGTACGTGGACACTGGGGACCAGTCCTAGTGTCTTCGTTGTGTTTCCCTTTTGTTTAGACTGCTGTTTTGTTGTCGGTGTGTAGCACCTATACTTTGTTACATTGTTGCTTTTGTTGGCCTTGTTCTGGGCCGTTAGACTCTTTCTTTTAGCCTGGTGGCTTTTCTGGATGTTGAACTTAATTATCATGTTGGACAAACTTTGAGATATGAGATTTTATTTCAGTCTCCCCTTGTGTTATTATTGTTGTTCTGCTTGTGGTTACAGGGACCTGCTTATGTCTTTTTGACGCTTATCGGGTTTGGGGCTTCACAGCTCCACTCTCGTGCGGACCTTTTCACGTCTCGCCTCCATTTTAGGGAAGCGGGGCGTGACAGGTTTTGTTGGTGGCCCATGCAGGTCCTTCTGTAACTGCGATTATCGGAATAGCGATAATAATATTAGAATGTCCAATAAACTAAGTTCGACGTCCGAGTCATAGGCTATGAGTCTAATTGTTTCGTGTTCTGTGTCACTAGATGGCAGGAAGACGGATCACCCGTGGTGGTGGTAGTGGTGCGCCCCCTCATGATGAGGAGCCTGAGCAGGAACCCACCAATGGGGAGATGATGCGGATGATGCTTCAGATGATGCAGGTGCAGCAAGGCGTGCTCCTGCAAGTCCAGAATGCTCTGGCTGGTCGTGCCCCTCGGGCGACTCCGGAGGCCCCTCGCTCCGAGCCGGGAGCGAAGCAATTTCGGGAGCTGGGTCCCGCATATTTTGATGGGTCTGAGGGTCCTCTGGCTGCCGATGAGTGGATTCGGAACATAGAGGATAACTTGAAGATGGCCAAGATCACCCCGGCTGGCTGGGTTGATTTGGCGAAGAGGCAACTCAAGGATAATGCTCGGAACTGGTGGGATGCGGAAGAGAAGATGTTGGTGGAGCCGATAGCTTGGACTACCTTTAAGTCCAGGTTTGATGAGGAGTTCTTTCCGAAGGCTGCCAAGAAGGAGATGCTGCAGCGCTTCATTGATCTGAAGCAAGGGAGCTTGACGGTGGACCAGTACCACCAAGAGTTCACTAGGCTGAGTCGGTTCGCACCGAAGATGGTGCAGGATGCTGATGAGAGGGCTCAGAGGTTCCTGCAGGGACTTGCTTTGGAGCTCCAGAGTTTTGTGTCTTCCTCCGATCTGGACTCTTATCAGAAGGTTCTGGTCGCTGCCAGGAGGCAGGAGCTGAACCTGAGTCAGAGGAGAGGGCATGTTTCTGGTGCTGGGAAGAGGCCTATGGAGCAGGCCAGGGCGATGGTTAGGCCTGGTTTCAAGCCTAATCAGCCAGCTCAGTGCAAGAGGCCAGGAGGGCCTATTCTGAAGACTTTCCATTTCTGCGGTAGGACCGGACACGTCAAGGATCAGTGTAGGAGATTCCTGGGCCAGTGTGTCGTCTGTGGGGATCCTACCCATGCCATGAAGGATTGTCCGAGGTCGAAGCAGCCTTGGAGGGCACCTGTTGCAGCACAGTCGATGCAGCAGCGAGCGTCTGTTCCTGCTGGTCGTGGAGCAGCCCTTGTTCCACAGGGACAGGCCTTTCGACAGGCTGTTCTGCCGAGAAGGCAGGCCTTCCTGATGACTGAGGAGGAGAGCATGGCCGTGGACGAGGTTATTACAGGTAACGCTCGTTCTACCTATTTTCTTTCTGAGTTAGTTTGATTTTTGAATATGTTGGTTGATTGCTCATGTTTGTTGCTAGAATAGGATTTGATTGTTAGACTGCTTGCTAGGTGTGGTTTTGGTTTGCACATTTCCTGCACGAGTCCTCTTTGACTCAGGTGCGTCGATGTGCATTTTGGCCCGGAGCTTCGTGGAGGAGCATTCCTTGTCGACGACCTCTCTTCCTAAGAGTTGGAATATCGTCACAGGGAACGGTGTGGTCTCGGTGCATCGTGGGTGCAGTTCTTGCCCGTTGGTGGTTTGTGGACGTGAGCTTTGTGCTGATTTCATTGTCCACGACATCATCAACTACGATGCGGTCCTTGGGATGGATTGGCTTGCGAATTTCTATGCTACGATTGACTGTCGGAGGAAGAAGGTGGTGTTCGAGATTCCCGGACATCCAGTATTTGAGTTCAGTCGAGGTAGCAGTTCGCTTGGTCCTGTCAGATTTCGGGCCAGGCCGGTGGAGTTTGTGGCTATGCAGATGGAGCTGGAGAGGCCAGATGTGGTTCGTGATTTCGATGACGTCTTCCCCAAGAAGATGTCTGGTTTGCCACCTGATCGAGCTTTGGAATTTTCCATTGATCTTGTTCCGGGAGCGCAGCTGATTTCGAAGGCGCCGTATCGTATGGCGCCTGCAGAATTGGAAGAGTTGCGGAAACAGTTGGATGAGCTTTTGTGGAAGGGTTATATCAATCCTAGTGTGTCTCCGTGGGGAGCACCGGTGCTGCTAGTGAAGAAGAAGGATGGTTCGCGTCGCATGTGCGTGGACTATCGGGAGTTGAATGCGGTGACCATCAAGAATAAATACCCGCTGCCTCGCATCGATGATATTTTTGATCAGCTTGGAGGTTCGAGGGTGTTTTCTAAATTGGATTTGAGGAGTGGTTACCATCAGTTGAAGGTGAAGAAGGATGATGTTCTGAAGACAGCGTTCAGGACGAAGTATGGACACTATGAGTTTGTGGTTATGCCTTTCGGCGTAACTAACACACCCGCGGTTTTCATGAATCTGATGAACCTGATTTTCTACGACTTTTTGGATAAGTTTGTCGTTATCTTTATTGATGACATTCTGATCTATTCAAAGTCGGAGGAAGAGCATGCATCGCACTTGAGGATGGTATTGGAGATTTTGAGGAAGCATCGTTTGTATGCTAAGTTTTCGAAGTGCGAGTTTTGGCTGGATAGAGTTGCTTTTCTCGGGCATGTGGTGACTGGAGATGGATTTCTGTGGATCCCGAGAAGATTAGGGCCATCAGAGAGTGGCCTGTTCCGTCGTCTACGTCTGAGATCCGGAGTTTCCTTGGTTTGGCGGGATATTATCGGCGATTCATTAAGGACTTTTCCCGTATTACCGAGCCGATGACCAGATTGACGCGGAAGGATGTACCTTTTGTTTGGTCGAGTGATTGCGAGAATGCTTTTGGTGTTCTGAGAGAGCGTTTGACGACTGCCCCTGTTCTTGTTGTGCCTGATCGCAGCGGTGGATTTGAGATCTTTTGTGATGCTTCTGGCAAGGGTCTCGGTTGTGTGTTGCATCAGCACGGGCATGTTGTGGCGTATTCTTCTCATCAGCTCAAGATTCATGAGAAGAATTACCCGACGCATGATTTGGAGTTGGCTGCAGTCGTGTTTGCTCTTAAGATTTGGAGGCACTTCCTGCTGAGTGAGAAAGTGAAGATTTTCACCGATCACAAAAGCTTGAAGTACATTTTTACTCAGAAGGAGCTCAACATGCGACAGCGTCGATGGTTGGAGCTTATGGCGGATTATGAGATTGATTTACAGTTTCACCCTGGCAAGGTGAACGTGGTTCCTGATGCGCTGAGTAGGCTTCCAGCGGTGATGATTTTGACCTCGCAGTGGAGATTGCAGCAGGATTTTTGCGAGTTTGGTGTTGAAATTGTTCTTCCTGGGGAGGCTTCATCGTTAATGTACATGCAGGTACAGTCAACGATCGTGGATCGGATCAAGGTTGGTCAGGCTGAGGATTCGAAGCTGGTAGAGATTCGGGAGCAGGTGGAAGCCGGTCTGCGGACCGACTTTTTGATTCATGAGGATGGCTCGCTAAGGTTTGGAGCCAGGTTGTGTGTGCCAGCTGGGGATATCAGTGAGGAGTTGATGGTGGAGGCACACAGTTCGCCGTATTATGTGCATCCTGGTGGCACCAAGATGTACCAGGATCTTCGTCTGAATTATTGGTGGCATGGTATGAAGAGGAGTGTGGCTCAGAGTGTAGCTAAGTGCTTGGTTTGCCAGCAAGTGAAGGCGGAGCATCAGCGTGCGGCCGGGTTGCTACAACCGCTTCCGATTCCGGAGTGGAAGTGGCAACACATCACTATGGATTTCGTGACTGGACTGCCTCGGAGCCCGAAGCAGAATGACACGATTTGGGTGATCGTAGATTGATTGACCAAATCTGTGCACTTTATTCCGTTCCGAGTGGGACAGTCCACTAAGGCGTTGGCGAGGAGATATATGGAGGTAAATTCTTTTTACTCTCCGTTTTATTTCCTTTTCCTAGTTTGGATAGTGATGTAACGTGAATCGTGCAGGAGGTCGTGCGACTTCACGGAGTCCCCGTGAGTATCGTGTCGGACAGAGACACAAGGTTCACATCTCAGTTCTGGCAGAGTTTGTAGAAGAGCTTGGGTACGCGTCTGAGTTTCAGCACGGCGTACCATCCGCAGACGGATGGCCAGTCCGACAGGACGATTCAGATTTTGGAAGACATGCTGAGGGCATGCATGTTGGATTTCAAGGGTTCGTGGGAGGACCATCTACATCTGGTGGAGTTTTCTTACAACAACAGCTTCCAGGCGAGTATTGGCATGGCGCCTTTCGCCGCTCTTTATGGGCGGAAATGTCGATCGCCATTGAGTTGGGATGACGTTGGTGATCGGGAGTTATTGGGACCCGAGATGATCGTGGAGGCCGTGAATATTGTCAGGAACATTCGGGAGAGGTTGAGAGTTGCTCAGGACCGTTTTAAGCAATGGGCGGATGCTAAACGTCGTCCTTTGGAGTTTCAGCCGGGCGACCATGTGTTTTTGAAGATTTCCCTGAATCGTGGTGTGATTCGTTTTGGGAAGCGAGGGAAGTTGAGCCCGCGATACATTGGACCGTTTGACATTTTGGAGAGGGTTGGCGAGGTAGCTTATCGATTAGCCTTGCCGCCATCTTTGGAAGGAGTTCACGATGTTTTCCATGTGTCGCAGCTTCGTCGATACATTAGCGATCCATCTTATGCTGTGGATTTCTCGGAGATTACCGTTCGCCCCGATATGACGTATGACCAGCATCCAGTGCAGATTCTGGACAGGCGTCAGAAGTCACTTCGAAACAAGGTTGTTAATCTTGTGAGGGTGATGTGGCGACACGGCTCGCCTGGAGAGTCTACTTGGGAGAATGAGGATGAGATGCGAGAGTGTTTCCCACTTTTGTTTCCGGACACGTGAGTGTTGGGAAATTCCGAGGACGGAATTTTTCTTAAGTTGGGGAGGATGTAACGACTGGTTTTCTTGTATCCGGATTTATTATATTATATTTTTGGTGGATTTTCTCCTTATATGTGGTTTTCGTCTCCGAAACTTTCATTCTCGATCGTATCGTCACATTTTCTAACTTCTTTCTTAGAATCGTCGATTTTGGAGTAAGTCATTCGTGACGGGCTTCGTATCGATCATATCTTATTGTTAGATCAAGCCTAGGAGTCTTAGGAATCGATCCCGGAGCTCCGCGCTCCATATCTGAACTTTTTGTGCTTATTAGCCGGTGTAAGAAGGGGCACCGACCGACTAGATGACGATCCAGTCGGTCGGCAATTCTTCTTGAACCGACTAGTTGGCTTTCTAGATTTCTCAGGAGTTACTGTTTGTCGTTAGTCGGTCTAAGAACGTTGGTTGACCGACTAGGTTGCAAACTAGTCGGTCGGCAATGCTTCTTTAACCGACTAACTCATTTACTAAATTTTGGTATCAGTACTGTTCATTCTTAGTCGGTCTAAGTTCATCTTTCGACCGACTAGTTGTCAAACTAGTCGGTTAAGTTTTGTACTCAGACCGACTAATTCTTAGTTCTCCTGTACAGTCGAGTTACTGTTTACTCTTAGTCGGTCCAAGAACGTTCGTCGACCGACTAGATGCAAAACTAGTCGGTCAGTAGTTGTTCTTTGACCGACTAACTCTTAGTTCAGGTTTTCGTCTGGGGTTACTGTTTGCTCTTAGTCGGATGTGTTGGTCAACCGACCGACTAGATGCCAAACTAGTCGGTCAGTGGTTGCTCTTTGACCGACTAACCAGTGCTGTAAACCCTAATTTTGCCCTAGCCGCCACCAAACTCTATAAATACCCCTCCAAACGTTTTCTTCTTCTTCCTCACGACCTAAAACCCTAATTTCTCCCCCATTGAGCCCCCTTCTCCCTCAAACCCTAGTTCCTTCTTCCCAAGCTCATCCTCCATCATCCAAGCTCTCCCTCAACACATTCAACCTCTCATCTCCCTCAAATCTCCATCAAACCCCCAAAATCCCCCAAAACCCCTAGTTCTCCAAACTTCTCCATCCATTTCCAGATCTGATCCATAGGTTCCCCGGAGTGTTTCTTCCGCTTCCTCACGGTAACAAATCGATCTCTTGATGTTTTCATAACCCGTTATGTTTTTGTGAAACCCTAATGAAATTACTTGTTGTTTTAATGATTGTTCTCCATGACAGCGACTTCCCCGTAGCTTAGCATCCGTGGGACGAACCTTCGTGATCGTCATCCCCGGTGCTAGGCAAGTGAAACTTGCCACTTAGGGTTTAGGCCATGTTTTAGGCCATTTGCTTGTTGTAGGCGTAAAAGAGACTAGGCGACGAAATGATACTCGCCTAGGCGCAAATTCCGGAACTAGCTTGACAACGAAGCTAGGGCCCACGTTTACCATGTTGCACAACTACCATGTCATGTTTAATTTTGATTATCGGTACGCGAATACATTGTCATCCATGCTATCCATGTCGTATGTCGCATTCGTAGCACACGCTACAATACTTGTGTTTCCTGGCTCGTGTTCCAGAAGCGGGCCATGTGTTGGTTGATAGCCAATGCCCGACCTACTAGTTCCGGCTAGGCACCCACTATACGTGGGCATAACCCTATGCCATACGTGTTATTCACACTTCCTGGCTCGTGTCCTAGAAGCGAGCATTCCGTGTTCGGGGGTAATGCCCTGGCTCGACACACTTGGGAGGGGTAGAGATAAACGGTCACTTGAGCTTAGGAGTTGGCCCGATCAGCCACTCTAGCCAACAGGCGGAATCTCTGTGCACGACGTGTTTACTTGACGTGATTTACTTGACTTGTACTTGAGCATAGCCTGCGGGCAATACGACACTCGTTGAGTGATCCCTTGTACTTGTTACTTGACATTTCATGTCACAACTACCACTTGTTACTTGCCACTTGTACTTCCCTTTACTTGTCACTTCCATACTTTACTTGCCATGCCATGCATCATACTATAACTGCTAGGTTGCTAGTTTACCTTACTTTCAGTTTCCTTGCCCAAGTCTTTTAGACTTGCTGACATGTGCCCCTTTACTCTTTTGGGTGACACATGTTAGATCTCGAGCCTGAGTCCGTTGTTGAGGACGAGGTGTTTGCGGACGCCGTGCCCGAGCCTGTGTTTGGCGAGGAGTACGTGGACACTGGGGACCAGTCCTAGTGTCTTCGTTGTGTTTCCCTTTTGTTTAGACTGCTGTTTTGTTGTCGGTGTGTAGCACCTATACTTTGTTACGTTGTTGCTTTTGTTGGCCTTGTTCTGGGCCGTTAGACTCTTTCTTTTAGCCTGGTGGCTTTTCTGGATGTTGAACTTAATTATCATGTTGGACAAACTTTGAGATATGAGATTTTATTTCAGTCTCCCCTTGTGTTATTATTGTTGTTCTGCTTGTGGTTACAGGGACCTGCTTATGTCTTTTTGACGCTTATCGGGTTTGGGGCTTTACAGCTCCACTCTCGTGCGGACCTTTTCACGTCTCGCCTCCATTTTAGGGAAGCGGGGCGTGACAAAAAGCCCACAAGTCATAATTGGTCTCTAGCAAGACATTGTGAACACCCAATTAATATGAATATCGTTAGTCCGATATTAACCTAAGCAATACAACATGTCATAATCCTTTTGTCACACGATATTTGATTTGAACATAAGTCATGGACAGTGTCATACTTATATTGTTCAAACATTTAATTTCTCGCTTACTAAGTAGACTAATAAAATCAAATGACATTCATTTGAGCACGGCCATGCATTTCTTAGTCTTACTTATCGAGGGGCCCATTGGATATCTCTCTCATAAGAGAGGGACAAATTCCATCTTGTTCATTCACTTTCCTCTGCATAATTCACATCATGTTCAATCATAACCTTTATGATTATCTAATTAAAGATAACATTTGGTTATGTCAAAACATAATGTTCCTTATATAGGAAACTGTGATGATCTCATTGTAGGAAGATGTATGCCCTTGAGGCATCTATCCGGAGTTAAACATCTTGTTCTAATGATGATACGGTACAAATTATCCTAGTATAAATTCCATGTATTATATATTTAGATAATTTCCTTAGACTTAAAGTGAGGTCATTACGTATCTAGATGAAGTTCTAGATTGTGGGAAGTAATTGACCGATAAGAAATTGAGTCTTAAATGGTTTGTGGTCATAGATGTGTCAAGAATAGGATATCGACACATCGGATAGACCACTGTGTCTTTTTCTTACCTTAATGGTAATGATGATCTCATAGTCATTCGGCCTGGCGAAGTCGGAGACAAGGCACAGGTGCTCATTGGAGAATGAGTTCACTGAACGACCAACTTAGAGTTATTATATGGTTAATCTTTAACTAAACGGTCAATAATAACTCTAGAGTGATGATATGCAAGCTGGTCCTTAAGACCTGAATTCGTTTGTACGAACCTGTTCGTGAATCGTGCCACTTTGATCTATGACCTAACTTCGAGGCTAGGCCTGCCGAAAGGTCTTAGATTGGGTGACACCTAAAGCAAACTAGGTAAGTAAACGACTAAGATGGGATTCGTCTCTTCCATATTAAGGGGGGTTAGTGTCACAGGCTGAGTACGATCTTTGTGTTAATCCTTGGTAGGGGTACATTGTAGGATGTACAACGTGTATATAACAAAGACCAATGTATACTGACCAATGCTGGCTAGTGGGGTTGACGTTAACCATACCATAGTCTGTTCAAGGACACATTTAAGACGAAGGGACTAAAACTGTGGTATTCATTGTTGACACAGTCAGAGTGATCCCGACGACACTTTTTTGATGGGTCAATCACGTAAGTCTGATGCTGAAATAGGGACGACACATGTTGCTTGTGGTTACTGTCGTCTAGGGATTTTGAGTCCCAACCTGTAGTATGGTCAGGCTGTAGGGTCTCACACCGAGTAGTATTCACGTCTTAGTAATAGGAAGAATGATAAGAGGAATGCATTCGATGCAATGGAATAATTAAGCTCACAAATAGTTTGTGAGCATAAAGCTAAAGAGTTTAGCATTTGGGATTGAAGAGGACTTCCTGAGGAATCCACAGGAAGAAACTGCGTTGGAATTGTTGGATATGGAAGACGTTTGTACACCCTTGTGGGAGATGTACGAGGAAATACGGACCTCGAACGTCGCGTACACGAAGTCGTGTGCAAAGGGAATCTGTTCCCTTGCGGAGTGGATCTCTGGATGAGTGGGAAAGTCACATTATATATGCATAAGTGCATGCGACATATGGCTAATAAAGGGGGGATATCTTAAGCTTATGTTGTACCATGCATATGGTACAACTTAAGCTTATAATGTGCCATGTATCATGGTACACCTTAATTAAGTTGTTCCAAAGGAACAACTTACCCTAAAATAACTACCTTGGGGGCTATAAATAAGACCCAAGGGTAAGACATTTCTTACACTTTTGCATGGCATTCATGCATGCATCTTCATCCTAGCGAAGCTCTGCCGAAATACTTCCTCTCCCTCTATCCAAGTTCTTAATCTAAAGTAGAGATTTAGATTGTGGATTTAGTAGCCTTACTCCGTTCGTGAGAAGACTCGATCCGTCGTGGCGAATCCGAAGGCAAAGTTCCGAGACTACCGTGCCGCATACGCAAGCGTAAGTCTCAACTTTAATTGTCGATCCTAACTCTGTTTTGGCAGGATCCTACATTGGTATCGGAGCCATATGGGTTCGCCCCGGTCAAACCACCGCCCCGTCGAAACTATGAACGAGTCGGTGTCTTTTTCACGAATGGGTCTCCTACCATTACGGATATGGTAGGAACGCTTCGTGACGGAGAGAACGCAGCGGTTGTTCTTTTCACGTTAGGGTCTCCTATCATTACGGATATGGTAGGAACTCTCCGTGACGGGAAGAACCGACCGTTCACGTAGTACGTTATTCATTTTTGGCACACGGCCATTAGGAAATAACTAATTTCTCGACGAACGGGTCCTTCATCGAGGAAGATGATGGTAGTTATTTCCATCGGGTAAGATGAAATTTGGTGCATGTGCACCATGGCCAAATGGGCTATGAAGGCCATGCACCCCCCCTCCACTTGCGGAGGGGGTTGGCTACGGCCAATAACCACCGGCGACCACCCCATCAAGGGGGAGGAATGTGTGCGGCAACCCCATTCAAGGGGGTGGCCGGCCATGGCCAAAGGGGCCATGGCTGGCCAATGCCCAAAATGGCCTTGGCCATGACCGGCCATGGCCAAGCCATGGCCGGCCATGGCCAGGCCGGCAGTGGCCGGCCAAGGCCTGGCCGGCCTGGCCGGCAGTGGCCGGCCAAGGCCTGGCCGGCCTGGCCGGCCCTGGCAGTGGCCAGGGCCGGCGCCCTGGCAGAGGCCAGGGCCAATGCCCTGGCCTCGGCCAGGGCATGGCCGGCCCTGGCCGGCCTCGGCCAGGGCAGAGGCCCTGGCCGAGGGGCCAGGGCCCCTGGCCGGCCAGGGCAGAGGCCCTGGCCGGCCCCTTGGCCAAGCCCCGGCCAGGGCAGAGGCCCTGGCCGGGAAGAAATTGCAGACCAAGAAATTGGTCGACCAATTTGGTGTTTTTGGTCGACCAATCTGGCAGAAGGTCTGGGTCGACTGCAAACTTGCCAACTGACTCATACGGGGTGACAAAAGGCCTTGGCCAAACTCGAATGTGCCGATTAGCCCATACGGGGCTAACCACAGTGCCGACTAGTTCATACGGGACTAACGTTTTAATGAAGTTTTTCATTGGGCTCTACTCTTTGAAGATTAGCCATATTGCTCTACTTCATGCGAGATTAGCCATGTCATTGTGCTCTACTCTACGGAGATTAGCCAATGTACTTGTGACGTTGTGCTCTACTCTACGGAGATTAGCCAACGTGCTTTCAATTTTTTTTTTTTTTTGAAAAAGATGTTTTTCAAATAGGTTATGTCCCGTCCTTAATCGGGATAGCGCAATTTAGAATTCCAAGTCCTACCACGATCTGGCCATGGTTATCTAACCCATGGGTGTGTAGAACAGGTCTCGTGGCTTGGCAATTGTTGCGCTAAAATTCTTTGCGCAAACTGTCACCTATTCTATTTTGAAAGATATGTTTTTCAAAGTATTTTTCCGCTGCTAATACCATACGGATATTATTTCTGATTTCTTTTTACTTGAGATAAGTAAGAGGGATACTTTGAAAGTTACTTCTAGATGGTAGTTAGGAACGTAGTGAACTTCTCGATTCTAGAGTAACATTTCAACGCATCCAAGGAACTTATCAAGTGTTTAAAGAATCGAAACTTTATGCATAGAATTTTGATCGTGTTTTTCATTCTCTTTGCAGTTTTTTTGAATCGAATATGTCTACCGCTTCTAAGAACATTGTCGCAGAGCTTAACAAAGGTGAAAAGCTCAACGGCGACAATTATAAACTTTGGTCAATAAAAATCCAATATGTTTTGGAGGAGCAAGATGTGCTCGAAACACTCCAAAACATAATGGAAGAACCTGAGTTGGGCAATACGGCCCAACACAAGAGGGGACCGGGAAGCTTATGATACTTGGACTCGAAAGAACAAAATAGCACGTATTACGTTACTGTCCGCAATGGACAATGACATAATGCGTCTATTTCGGGAATTCGACCTAGCCAAAGACATATGGTCTGAGCTAGAAGTAAAGTTTGGTGGAACTTCGGTTACCAAACTCCGCTCCTTAAATATTCAATTTGATTCGTACAAGATGCGGCGAGATCATTCTATGTAAAAGCATCTCTGCCACATGGCGAATCTCATATCTGAATTAAAGGATGCGGGTGTTACGCTGTCTGACGAACAGCAGATCCAAGCAGTCATTCGTTCACTCCCAGATAGCTGGGATAACATGAAAATGCATCTCACTCATAATGAGTGCATTAAAACATTAAGCGATGTATCGAAACACCTCGTACTCGAGGAAGAGCGGATTCAAGCCGCAAAACCAAGTGCAGAAGTGCACGTGGCCGCTAGTTCCTCACATGGAGGAAATAAGCGGAAGAATAAACGCTTAAGGTTTGTGAACGAACGAAAGCAAGAACCGGAAACCTCAAAGAAGACTAAGAACAAAAAGTGGCAAAAGAATGTGCACTCAAAGAAGAAAAACTTGAAGAAGATCAAGTGCTTTAAGTGCAACAAGTACGGTCACTTCGCCCGTACATGTACGGATGGAAGTGATAAGGTAACTTGTAGGACTAGTTACATATGTGTTTCTAGTTCCATGTTTCTTGCTGAATCTAACTATTTTTGGTTGATTGATTCAGGGGCCACAGACCACGTAGCGAAGGATAGAAGGTTCTTCGTAGAGTATCGAAGGATAACTCAAGGAACAAAGTGGATATACGTCGGCAACAACACTCGTGTTGAAGTCAAAGGCGTCGGAACATGCAAGCTAGTTCTCGACAACGGCCGGACTTTATTATTGCATGACGTCCTCTTTGCTCCAGATATTAGAAGAAATATCGTATCCGTGGTCATGTTAATGTCTTTAGATTATGAGTGGAGGTTCTATAAACAATATGTTGACCTTGTTTGTAATAATTCTTTGATTGGTTCTGGTAATGTTTGTAATGGATTAATTGTTTTAAACACAATGTATGATGATTCTTCTTCCATTAATGAAAGTTTTCATTTGACAAATGCTTCTAACTCTGAATCTGAGATCATTTGTTGGCATGCAAGACTTGGTCATATTGGACCAACTAGAATGGATAGACTTGCCAAAAGTGGCTTGCTATCTAATGTTTCAAAAGTTGAAATGTCAACTTGCGAACATTGTCTTGTAGGGAAAACTTGTCGCAAGCCGTTTGGAATTGGCACAAGGGCCGAAGTTCCATTACAGCTTATCCATTCGGACATTTGCGGTCCAATGAATGTTAAGACAAGACGCGGGAAGTCCTATTTCGTCACCTTCATTGATGATTTCACTCGTTTCGGTCACATCTATTTGATTTCCCACAAACATGAAGCTTTAAATTGCTTCAAAAACTATATGAGTTTAGTGGAAAATCAACTAGATCGCAAGATAAAGGTCTTGCGAACCGATCGGGGTGGAGAATATCAATCAACGAGTTTTAAGGAACTATGTGATGAAAAAGGCATAGTTCATCAAATAACTATGCCTTATACTCCGCAACAAAACGGTGTTGCGGAAAGAAGAAATAGGACATTGATGGAAATGGTCCGGTCAATGATGTCTCAGGCAAATTTGCCTATCACCTTTTGGGGTGATGCATTATTGACGGCAGCGTTCATCTTAAACCGTGTACCCTCGAAGTCGGTAAGTTCTACTCCTTATGAGTTGTGGAACAATAGAACTCCAGACTTAAGCATTCTAAAACCTTGGGGTTGTGCCTCTTATGCACATTTATCCTCTCACAAATATGGCAAACTTGGGCCACGTGGGAGGAAGTGTATCTTCATCCGATACGCTTAAAACTCCAAAGGATATGCTTTCGTCGGTCAAGAGGACAATGGGGGTCTTATAGAATTCGAATCGAGGGATGTTGTCTTCTTGGAAAATGAGTTTCCAAGACAGGGTGAGATAATTCAAGACTTATCCTTGTTTGAGACTTGGGATCAAGAAGGATCGGAACGTTCGAGTGGGAGAATTCTTGGTGAAGAAGAAAATACGTTTCAAACTTCACCAATGAATGATACGAATGATACCAATCCTATTCCGAGTGGAGTGATGTTATTCCAAGTGGGAGTGATGTCATTCCAAGTGGGAGTGATCAAACTCAAACAAGACGTAGTAATCGAATGAGGCTAACACCTCTGAGATTTGAGGATGAATTTCCTCAAACATTCATGAAATTACTACAAGATGATGACGAACCTGCAAATTTCAAACAGGCCATCACATGCCCTGCTAAAGATAAATGGATAGCGGCAATGGAAGAAGAACTTCAATCCATGAAAACAAACCAAGTCTGGGACTTGGTTGATTTACCTAAGGGACGTAGAGCCATTGGGAACAAGTGGGTTCTCAAAATCAAGCATAAGGCTGATGGCTCCATCGAGAAATATAAAGCTCGCCTTGTTGCGAAAGGTTTCACGCAACAGGAAGGAATAGACTACGAAGAGACTTTCTCTCCTGTCGTGCGTTTTACCTCCATTCGCTTAATTCTGGCAATGGTGGCTTGTTTGGACCTCGAGTTACATCAAATGGATGTAAAGACTGCTTTTCTTAACGGAGAACTAGATGAGGAGATCTACATGGAACAACCAAACGGGTTTGTACAAGAAGAAAACAAACATAAGGTTTGTAAACTTCGTAAATCCATATATGGTCTTAAACAATCCTCAAGGCAGTGGTATATGCGCTTTCAAGAAGTTGTTTTGTCGTATGGTTTCTCCATGCTCGACGAAGACAACTGCGTATATATTAAGAGGATTAAAAACAAGTATGTAATTATGTCTCTTTATGTAGATGACATACTTATAGCCGGAAATGATAAGCGTTTTATCTTGGATATCAAAGCTTGGCTTTCATCCGTCTTTGAAATGAAAGACATGGGTGAAGCTGCATATATCCTTGGGGTTAAGATCTCAAGGAATCGTTCCAAGAAACTTCTTTCTCTCTCTCAAGAGACATATATAAAGAAAGTTTTAGAACGATTTAATATGCAGGACTGCAAGCCAATTGATACTCCAATAAGCAAAGGCGAGGGTCTATGTTTGGAAATGTGTCCCAAAGATCCAAAAGAAAAGAAAGCTATGGAAAAGGTTCCATACTCCAGTGCTGTCGGGAGTCTGATGTACGCCATGATGTGTACCAGACCGGACATTTGCTATGGTGTTGGTATGGTAAGCCGTTACTAATCCAACCCAGGACAGGCACACTGGAAAGCGGTGAAGAGGATATTGAGGTACCTCAAAGGGACTGCGGACTATGCGTTATGCTATCAAGGCAACACCTTGAGACTCGAAGGCTATACCGATGCTGATTGGGCGGGTGATCTCGACGAGCGAAGATCTACCTCAGGCTTTGTTTTCTTGCTCGGGAATGGTGCAATATCCTGGAGCAGCAAGAAACAAACCTGCATCGCTCTATCAACCATGGAAGCCGAATTCGTAGCATTCAGCATGGCGGTCCAAGAAGCTGTTTGGCTTAGGAAATTCTTAGACAGGCTAACGAATGCCATTAACTCAAGCACTGTTCCTATATACAGTGATAGTCAAGCTTCGATTGCCTACGTCAAAGATCCTAAATTTCATTGTAAGACCAAACACATTGACATTCGATTCAAGTTTGCGAAGGACTATGACAAACGGAAGGAAGTAGACATAAGATACATATCCACGCATGAGATGATAGCGGATCCCCTCACTAAGGCGATCCCCAGAGATGTGTTCTACAAACACTTATCATCTATGGGAATGCGTAGGTGCTGAGCTGTATCTTGTAATATTTCCCATGTCTATAGAAGATCAAAGTTTAATAAAAGAATGAAGTTCTTTTATATATTGCATACAAGTTTCTTACAAATGATTTTATACATTTGTGTTTAAGTCTCAGCTATTTTATTGTGTGTATGTCGGACAGATTAAGGTTGGCTCTCTCACATGAGCAACCGCCTTATCTTATCAGATAGATAAGATAGAGATGAGACTAGTTTAAAGTCAAAATCATTTGACAAATGATTTAGAGTCGTGACTTAAACAAGATAGTCGAATGAAAGATCTGCATCATATGGATGCTTACAAAAGATCTGAGATCTGTATCACAAGGATATTTGAAAAAGATCTCATAGGATTTTTAAATCCTATCTGTCTTATGCAGGATGAGAGTCCGTGAATATTTCACGAGTAGTAAGGGGACTCAAAATGATAGGCACTGTGGTGTCTGATCTTTTCATCCGTACAACATCATTAAGACATACTCTCCATGGGAAAGGAGTGATGTTGTAGTACGTGTTCATACCACGTATGCATTTCGACCACTGAGTTAGTAGCAATAGTGTTTGCTATTATGTGAGACTCAAAGGCCATACGGGTCTTAACTCTTACCCTCAAGGACTCCAATTGGTTCCTTTAGATTTGACGAGATGATCGCTATCTTAGCGTGTTACTAATGGGCTACGATAATTTGGCTCGGCGGGGCACGTTAGAAAAGCGAATCAAGTCAAGATCAGAAGGTTCGCAAGAAGAGGAAGATTGATTTCATATTCGCATTTGGACTTTAATGATTCAAAGCTGGCCAGCCAATTGTAATCCAGATGGGATTCAATTGTTGAATATAAAGTATAAGAAATGTGAAGAAATAATCTAGGGTAAAGCATGCGTTGAACTACTCAACTTTGCACCTTCGAGGTCGTTGTGTATCTCTAACAAGTGCACAACAACAGACTCTACGCGCATGACGGTCGCACGGTCTATTTCTCGGTATGATAGATGAAAGAACTAAGAGAAAGACGTTCTCTTACAATCCCCTCAAGTGTGAGTGGGAGATGTTGGATATGGAAGACGTTTGTACACCCTTGTGGGGGATGTACGAGGAAATACGGACCTCGAACGTCGCGTACACGAAGTCGTGTGCAAAGGGAATCTGTTCCCTTGCGGAGAGGATCTCTGGATGAGTGGGAAAGTCGCATTATATATGCATAAGTGCATGCGACATATGGCTAATAAAGGGGGAATATCTTAAGCTTATGTTGTACCATGCATATGGTACAACTTAAGCTTATAATGTGCCATGTATTGAAGAGGACTTCCTGAGGAATCCACAGGAAGAAACTGCGTTGGAATCGGAGCTCAAACGAGCCCAGAAACATGAAAACAGCACAGAAGTGCCAAAGTGGGTCAGACCCACTTTGGGGAGGCCAACCCCGCAAAATGGGGGCGGGCGCACCTGCTTCTGAAGCAGGGCCCACCCTCTTCAAAAGCAGGTGCACCCACTGCGGCCAGCGGGGCCAGCCCGCTTGGCGGTCTGGCACGCCTGCTCGGCCCAGCGGGCGCCAGCTCGTTGGGCAGGCCAAGCACACGATGTGGGCACAGCGGGCACGCCCGCTAAGCGGGCAGGCACACCTGTTGTGCCCCATTACGGCCGCCCACCTGCAAAGAGTGTGAGCGCGGTCGCATGGCTTAGCGGACCGCCCACGACTTAAGTGCTGATTTTTTAGGGTTTTTGATACCCCTTTGTGACGGCTACGAGCTACGACTTTTGCCCAACTTTGGGAAATTATTTAAGGGGTCAAACGAAGTCGGAATTTCTCGCCGTTTGTTTTTACGCGTCCACCATTTGAAGCTATTTGTAATGATATCTTGTATCGTCTCTAAAGCTCAACGGTGTGGGAGATTTAATTGGTTGAAGTTAGGCCTTTGAGAAAGGCTTACTAACTTAATTAAATCCCTCTTTCACTAATTAGTCCCACATTGCTCATGCGCCGAGCATGGGGTACGGCTCTCTATATAAATAAGTGTGCACACCCCTAGGAAATTTTTGTACCAACTCTCCGATTCGAGAAGCTCCTAATTTTTGAGCACGCTCGATCGACGACTTAATTATTCCTCCTCTTTCTTCATATCCTCCAATCGAGTCTTAGCAAGACGGCGAGGAGGTTTGGATCGGATCCAGAAGTCTCTTACGTGGATCTTCTCAAGTGAAACTTTCTTCGGCAAGTGATCGGCTTACTTCGGGTAGATCGGATCGAAGGCGCAAGGTAGCTTAGCTTCGAGGAGCGAAAGAAGGTGGTGTGGTACATCTTGCCTGCTCCAAGGCCAAGATTCCGGGTATGTCATTTAGTAGCTTTCTAGTGTAATTTTAATAATGTCGCAGTAGTGTAGATCCCTCTTGGGGTGGTCAGATCCACCCCAAGTCGGCATAGATCCTGGCTAGGTTCTGGCTCGCCTTAGGGCCTTAGGTAAAATGTTTAGCTATATGTTTTTCCGCTGCGATTTTTAATCCCTCTGTTGTCCGTCCGACGTAGGATGGGCACAGATCTGAACCCTAAGGGTCCGCCAAAACCCTTCAGTAGTATCAGAGCTTCTAGGTATGCAAGTTGACCTTGGACTGCAACGTTTTAAAATTATTGATTGCTTACTAAATGATTGTACAATTTTTTTTAACATTATGTGATAACGTAAGAATGAACCACTTCTTTTAAAATTGTTTTTAAAATTGTTTTAAAAAACATGGGATTTTTTAAGAAATATTTTAACTCATGAGATGATGTTAAAATTAATGTTTATTATGATTAAAAGTTTTTTTAAAGATTATTTTATGTGATAAAATCTTCTTAGAAGCTTTCTAATAAGTTGTAGTGATTTTAAATAAAATCGTTTGTATTTAAAAATTATTTGATAATTTTTGAAGCCATCATTTTATAAGATAAAATATTTAAGTTTTATAATCATATCCTTTTAATTTTAAATTTTAAAAGAAATGCATGTTATTTATTTGATAAATGATTTAACATGTTATGCTATTTAAATGTTAAATAGATAAACCCTAATTTTATGTGATAATGATTAGCGTTGTTTATGGTTAATGGCATGATGTAAAATTTGATTATTCATGAACCTTTTTAGGTTAGCCATTAATTCTTTAAAAATTTATAAGATGAATTTTTAATAATTGTGACATGCTACGTTTTTATGAATCTCTACAACCTTTAAACCTAATTCCCGATTAGGGTAGTCCTCTTTAACGACGATTATTATTATACTCATTTCAATAATAATTTTCATTTAATGTCTACACTTTAAAAGTGTTGAAATTGATTTATTAAAATCCTAATGATGATTAGGGTAGCACGTTGAACAAATGCACATTATAGTTGATAAGGACTTAATAAAAGTTATTAACGAATCCTAATAAAGTTTGAATTTTAAGGATTTCACTAGTTGATAGGATTAATTAGCGTTAATAAAAGCCTTTTAGTTTACGGCATGCATATATAAATGATAAGTGTCATTCAATAGATCATGATACCAGTCAATGTGCTTGGCTAAGTTTGTTGGGTCACCCGAGCTAGACTGGGGGTAAGTGATCCTGGCTTAGTCAATTCACAGGCCGTGTCCACTGGACCGCAATGACACAAATCTTGATTATATGACACCCTGAATTATACCTAAATCTAATACGATAATAATCTTGTTCAAGATAAATCGTAGCCCTCCTTGTTTTAGGGGTTGGCAACTATAGGACCCGTGTTCCAGTTGTCAAGCTACACTCAAGTTGTGACATGGCAACCTTGTAGAAACCAACTTCTTAAATACATATGATGTAATCTTGATTGACCCTAACCATCGTGTCGTGAATACACCGAGCACCGGCGTAAGTTAATATAATGATGTAGTCTAGTCTTGACCCAAACCGTCATGTCGTGAATACACCGAGCATCGGTGTAAGTTGAGCTAGACGCGAAAATAAGGGTCCGACTAGGCTAGACATTATGATTTGGATGAGCTACACTCATGATCATAAATGGCTAGGGGTAAAATAGATAGGGAATCATATTTGATATGATTCATGATGAGTTCATGAGCCGACTACAGAGTCTAACAACTTGTTGAGCTACACTCAAGGCTGTCAGACTCAGGGTAGTCGGATCCCTCTCCCACAAATATTTTATTATAATAAATTGTTTATTATAATGGCTTTAATTCATAAAATAAGTGGGAGAATATAGTTTTAATGAAAACTGCTTAAAATTATACAAAGAACATATAGTAATTCGATCTATTTTAAAATGCAGTATGGAGTCAGGAATGAAGTTCATTATTGAGATGAATGTGCTAGATGGAACCAACTATAAGGATTGGCTAATGAACATTAAGTTGGTCCTCTCACTGACCGGGATTAGCTACGTACGGACCGAGGACGCTCTAGAGAAGTCTGACGCGGATGCCACCAACGAGGAGGAGGAGGATTAAAGGTAGCACCAAAGGGATGCAGAGAAGGCCATGTGCCTTACTCTGTCTTCTATGACCAACGACCTGTAAAGGAAGCATGAACATATGGATGTTCAAAGTATGCTTCTGAACGCAGAGGACTTATATGGTAAGCGGTCTAGAGCAGCTTGGTTTGAACCCAGCTGCAACCTCTAGGGAACTAAGATGGAGACAGACCCGGTGCAAGATCATGTTATAAAGATGATCGGGTATATAGAAGATGCTGCCCAGTTAGGTTTTGTCCTCGAAAACGAAATGAGTGTGGACATTATCCTGAAGTATTTAACGCCCAACTTCAAATAATTCATTATTGGTTTCATCATGAACAGTACTGAAACGGGTTTTTCTAGTCTCCTGAACATGCTTAGGCAGTTCGAGGAGATCGAGAAGAAGCCGACTGTGTTGGTTATTGGCTCTGCTTCTTCTGACCAGCCGAAAGGCAAAGGTAAGAAGAGACAGGTCCCACAACCAACCAAGGTGAAGAAGGGGAAGAAGAAGAAAGGGGATCCATTGAAATCTGAATGCTTCCACTTCCATAAGCCAGGCCATTGGAAGAGGAGCTGCAAGGTTTACCTTGCAGAGAAGAAGGGGCATACTGATGCTTCTACCTCTGGTACTAATTATTAATTAAGAGCATAAAATTTCCATTAAGCTTTGATATATGGTATGAGATACCAATATATTTACTAAGACATCTGTATAATGTCTACATGTGCTTAAGGCGAAGCAAGGGATGGAAGAAGTTCAGTTCACGGTCCGCATCGGAGTAATCGTTGCTGCTGGGGCCGTATGTGAACTTCAGGAGATAACAACAAGGAGAAGAAGAAGTCGACACTCTTTTATTATTTGAATAAATGTGTCGATTATATTTTGTTTCAAAACAATGATTTAGCGATTGTCGCTCAATATTAATTTAGATGTTGAACAAATTTTGATTCATTATGAATGAATTGGTTGTTTGTTAATTTCCTTGGTATTTAAGCTCTGTCTTCAAATGTGATTTGTTGAGAATGGTTGGTTGTTGCGGATATGGCTGTTAAAGTTTGTGTGGAAAATTTCTTGAGCTGTTATGAAATCTTCTATGTTAATGTGATTATTTGGAAGTTGTTAGTACACACACACACACACACACACACACACACACACACACACACACACACACACATATATATAAATATGAGGTTAATGGAGGAGTGCTGACAGCGCTGGAAATTTTTCCAGTGCTGTCAGCGATCTAGGCATCCTACACATAAATTTTTTTAAATTTGTTTTTGCAGTAGTTATATAAACTAGTTAGGAAGCTCCCCATAAAATTTCAGGTTGATCCAACACCGTTTGAGCCTCCGTTCATCGATTTTAAAAATGTTGCGCAAAACTGTCCAGATTTTGTGCAACGTTTTTGAAATCGATGAACGGAGGCTTAAACGGTGTTGGATCGACCTGAAAATTTGTGGGGAGCTTCCTAACAAGAATATCTACCAACTGCAAAAAAACATTTTAAAACAAAATATTGTAGCATGCACAGATCGCTGATATCGCTGGAAAAATTTCCAGCACTGTCAGCCATCCTCCATTTTTCACTCTATATATATATATATATATATATATATAGGGTAAAGTGTTCCTAGGGTGACTCCTTAGATTAAATCTAAGGAGTCGCCCCCATTTTCTCCCATCTCCCACAATTTTTTTGAAATTATTTTTCATAGCATTGTTGGTCACATCATGGATGATCAACATACCAAAAATCAAGTCATTCCAATACTTTAAAAGTCCCCATCTAATCCTTGCAACTTTAACGGTCTGAAAACGTGCTGAAAAACACATAAAGTTGCAAGGGGTAGATGGGGGCTCTAAATGTATTGGAATGACTTGATTTTTGGTATATTGATCATCCATGAGATGAACAACAATCCCAAGAAAAAAATTTCAAAAAAATTTGTGGGAGATGGGAGAAAATGGGGGCGACTCCTTAGATTTAATCTAAGGAGTCACCCTAGGAACACTTTACCCATATATATATATATATATATATATATATATAACAAAATATTGTAGTATGCACAGATCGCTGATATCGCTGGAAAAATTTCCAGCACTGTCAGCCATCCTCCATTTTTCACTATATATATATATATATATATATATATATATATATATATATATATATATATATATATATATATATATATATATATATATATATATATATGGGTAAAGTGTTCCTAGGGTGACTCCTTAGATTCAATCTAAGGAGTCGCCCCCATTTTCCCATATCCCACATTTTTTTCGGAATTTTTTTTCATGGGGTTGTTGTTCACCTCATGGATGATCAACATACCAAAAATCAATTCATTCCAATACTTTTAGAGCCCCCATCTACCCCTTGCAACTTCATGGGTTTTCAGCACGTTTTCAGACCGTTGAAGTTGCAAGGGGTAGATGGTGGCTCTAAAAGTATTGGAATGGCTTGATATTTGGTATGTTGATCATCCATGAGGTGAACAACAACCCCATGAAAAATAAAATCCAAAAAAATTGTGGGATATGAGGGAAAATGGGGGCGACTCCTTAGATATAATCTAAGGAGTCACCCTAGGAACACTTTACCCTATATATATATATATATATATATATATATATATATATATATATATATATATATATATATATATGGGATTAATGGGTATCATACGCCATATGAGATAGGCTCTCATACTCCCTCTCACATAAAGCAACCAAGTACAAGCCCACATGGGCTTGTACTTGGTTGTACTTGGTTGCTTTATGTGAGAGGGCGTATGAGAGCCTATCTCATATGGCGTATGATAGCCATTATTCTATATATATATATATATATATATATATATATATATATATATATATGTTGACTAGGATCCATTCGGATGGATCAAACATGTGGATCCATCCAAGTGGAATTTAAAGTTAGACAATGTAAATAGAAAATCCGACCGTTGGATGTCATCTAACATGTTTAAACTACCTCCAAACAAAATTTCAACTAATTTGGACATGTTTTGCACATGCATCAAGTGGTTCCAAAATCGATGTTTTTGAATAGTTATAAAATCGGCTAATTTTGCAACCACTTGATGCATGGGTAAAACATGTCTAAAGTAATTGAAATTTTGTTTGGATGTAGTTTAGACATGTTAGATGACATCCAACGGTCAGATTTTCTATTACATTGTCTAACTTTAAATTCCACTTGGATGGATCCGCATGTTTGATCCATCCGAATGGATCCTAGTCAACCTCTATATATATATATATATATATATATATATATATATATATATATATATATATATATATATATATATATATATATATAACGGGAAATAGGGTGGCACAGGAGAGAATCGTCTCATGTGTCAGTCAAAAACTCCAAACTCCACAAGTGTTTTGGAAGATCTGATCCGTTCATCTCGATCTTTACCCTCTAAAACCCCTATCCACCAATTTTCAGCCCGATCCGAGGTGTTTTACCCGTTCATCCATCCGACCAAAATTTAATGGTTTCGCACGAATAGAACTTTTGTGAATGGTGGATGAACGGGCAAAAAACCTCGGATCGGTCTGAAAATTGGTGGATAGGGGTTTTAGAGGGTGGAGATCGAGATAACCGGATCTGATCTTCCAAAAAACTTGTGGAGTTTGGATTTTTTGACCGACACAGGAGAGGATTCTCTCCTGTGACACCCTATTTCCCGTTTCCTCATATATATATACTAGTCATAACCCGTGCCCGCGGGCACGGTTCATTTAAGATTTTTTCTCGCAAAATCTTTGTTCCCCAAAAAAAATATATCCACAGCCAAATTTAAAAGAACAACAAATTAGCGTAAAAATATTTAGCAGCGTGAGCGCATTCGACGCGGATGCCTCCATAGAGAATTTTGTGGTCCTTTTACCCCCAATGCTACCGACAGACACACCCATAGTTCTCACTCTTTTTCGGTTGCGCACATGGACCACATCCTGTTCGTGGGGGTTTTTTTTCACCGTGCACTGGGTGCACGGATTATTTCTAGTTAATAACTAAAGCGAAATAATTGTTATTTAGTTTCTTCCAAAGTTGGTTAGTTCTCCTGAAAATTTTAGTTCAACCCAAAATTTAGTTCCCCTACAGAATTTAGTTCCACACATTGTTATTTAGTTCTCCCTAAAAATTTTAGTTACACCTGAAATTTAGTTGCACCAGATAATTTTTTGCCCTCAAATTTATTCCCCTCCATATTTGTTTCCCCCAAAATTTTAGGCAGAGAGATGTTGGAAGAGGATTTCATGTGAAAATTTTATTTTACAATCAGTGATATTGTTGGATCAACAAATTGACATGTTCAAAGAGTACAAAGAGAAGGCAAGAGTTATAACTTATGGGTAAAATTTTTATCATAATCCAAAAAAATTGTTGATATGATTCTTTCATTTAAACTCGGTTCAATATCCACAGCATTGCAAAATAATGTTAACAGTCCCACCAGAAACAAATTTGAAATCCAAAATCATTTTACCCCAACCTGGTGAGTGATATCATGTAACCCAAATTTATTGAGTATATCAAGACATATGATATTTACTAATTACAAAAAAATTTTAAAAAATTTTAAACCAAGGTATAGTTTCTCCCCACTGAACAAAATTTATATGTGAGTCCACTCGTTAGCAAAACAAATAGGAAAGAGGCATCCAATGTAATTCATTAGAACATGAATTTTAGATCCAAAATCTCCCCTCAAAGAAAACCTATATAAGAAAATTATAAATTTATATAAGAATGCAGAAATAAGCTAAAAGCAAAAAAAGAACAATAGTAAATAGAGCCCAAGCCCTAAGGGCACGGGATATTTAAAATCTTCTTCAGAAAACCCAAGCCCATGCCAAAGCCCACACCCTTATGCATTAGTTCCGTTTTTTCATCATCAGAAAGGAGCTTACATCAGAAGATTCCAACCAACTGCTCAGTTAATACAGACTCTGTGATGCAATGTAAAGCGGCAAAGGAGAAACTTATCAAAAACTTGTATCAACGTACAGGAAACAGTATCGTCTTGGTCGTCACAACCTTCATTGTACCATGCATCAGACTTAAGAAAATAACACAATTCATTGATTATTCTAATCAGATGTGCCAAAACCCAAAAGTACATAAAGAGTGCCCTTCTAGCAACCCAAAAGTTTGAACTTTGGTTCAGATGATTCAGATACTGCGAGTCTTTGATTCATGCAATCCAAGCTCATGCTTGGAAATAAAGAGTGCCCTTCTAGCATCTATGGAAAATAAGCTTGGTTTTAGTATTATTTTCCAAGCGAACGACATATGATCATAGTTAATGTTTATGATACTATTTTCTAAAGCATCTATTAGTGTAACAAAATTCAAGTATGGTCATTTTTCTCTTTATATGACCATACTAAGAAGAGGTTAGTGATGCTCAAACAGCAAGTCCAAAGAACTCAAAAAAGAATATCATACCCCAGCAATACATCATAAAAATTCAAGTCATTGCTTAGAAAGGATGATGCTTATAATGTGGAATTTTTTCTCCTTGGTTTATGAACTCAATCCCATAATGACATTGACATATTACATAGAAAAACATCCACTTTCTTTACATATTACATTAACATCACTGGAGCCAATCTACTTGTTTCCAACATGTCTCGACACATGTCATAGTATATTGATAAAAGTACGAATTCACATATTACATATTACATTGACATACGATACACTATAATAAACTAAATTGATAAAGACCACAAACACAACATTGAATGTCATCTACAAATTATTCTAAATCGGGAATTATATACAACAATGAAATTCAAAATTGATATAATTGTATGCATGTTTCTGCAATACGCAAATGTTGCCAAAAATTCCAGAATACAACCATGATCCTCCAGAATTGGCACCACATCCAGTAAAAAAATTATACATCACTTTAACACATTTTATTTTTCTCCGGTTTCTTTTTCTCCAGCAATACAATAGTCCATTATACATTTCTCGGTTCTCTCACTTTTCAAATCTCACTTATGATTTCTCAGCATCATCAGCTACTCTTGTGATTTTTCTCTTGTGAAATTCTCACTTGTACATGCACATGTAATATCTGCAAAAAATAACTTGTCACCAGTTAGTAATTCCAAAAAAATATAAAACAAAACAAAACAAAAACAAATATTGATACTTACCCAATAAAGCTAACACTACTAACTGCAATACAAAACTGGAAAAATTAAAAAAAACCACCAGGGTAAGTGGACACTATGGAATTTTAGAAACATGCCGGATAGGTGTACACAATGGAATTTTAGAAAGGGATGCAGTACATACAATGGGATGCAGTAAATAATGAAATTTTAGAAACCTCTAATAACATAGTCTTAATTCAAAGACAATAGAAAGAGGCAAGTTGATTTCCTAAAGAAATGTGGTACCTTTAAGTTTTTTTGCCTGAGTGGTTGTATGCCCTTGCTTTTCACATTGCAATGGCCAAAATGCATTTTATTTTCCATCTTCAGAAATCAGAAGTTCAATGAAATTATCATAAACCTGCAACCCTTACTTAAAAAATCAACTTTGGTTAAGTTACATATGTGACACAACCATGAAAAAAATATTTTTACCTTGGGAATATATATATATATTAATTTACCTCCACGTATATGCTTCCAGGTTCCAGCTTCCAGGTGTGCATCTCAAACAGATATGAGATGTCATAATATGGAGAAAGAGGATGCAATGATTATAGTTCAAATATGTATTTATAGATGCAAGTTTGTAGTATAACCAAATAAGCATATAATTATACCGGGTCCAATTATGGACATCAATATAAAAAGCCATGTTTGTATAGCACTTCACTTACATTTTGCAATTTCTCTGTCATAATTTCTCTTTCAATATAAAAAGCCATGTTTGTTTACAAAGGAATACGATAATCATGTCTCTCTTTAATGAGATATAATTATAACACTGAAAGAATTCTAGATACAACATAATACACACATACTCCAAAAATTATGAAGCATATGAGATATTGTCTCTTCAAAATATACCAATTAAGCACATGGTAATCTGAAATTAAATGATTGGTTTTTGCATAAAATTGATATTATTTCAAGTTTAAATATGCACTTTATTTTTTTAGAACTAATGAATTGGATACATCAATGCAAAACCGACAACTTCATTGAATGGATTTATTAGCTAGCTCCTATAAAAAATGTAAATGCCAAACAATTAGAACAAAAGAAAACAAAAGCTTTGTAAAATGGGTCTCCTTTCGTCCTCTCACTTCTCATTTCCTTTCCACTTACCACCTTTGTTGCCTTGTCACACCACCAACAGCATCCCCACTACGAACATTGCTCCATTGTCGAAGACTTCTGTGCCTATTGTCTGTCAAGCTTCGAGGCCTCCAACTTTCACAACTTGGCCTTTCTTGTGGCCACACAAGCGAAATTTAGCCAATTGTCTATCATTTTGTGCAGCCCTATGGCATTCTAGAACATCCAGCAAGATTGCATGAAAACCCCAAAAAACATATAACCCATCTATCAAAATTTTATGGTTTCTTTTGTTTTTCTGTCCAAAATCATATAATCTTGCAAATTTCTGAATTCATGCGCCAATTTCTGAAATCATATAATCCTTTCATTCCATCGTCATATTCTCCACTACATGGTTTTATCAAAAAATTTGAGACGAAACCTGCATTTCGAAGTTGTAGGATATCATTAAGAGTCTATGTTAATTGTCATAATAAATTATAAGAATGGTTGCAAATGGATTGGTTCTATTTAAGTCCAGAATAGAATGGATCGAAGTGTTCTTAATCAGTTTACCTTTTACAGGCATAGTGTATCAAAGCTTTGCTAGCCATGTGTTGGGATCGACAACTAATACTATATATAGACTCCCAATCATCCACCATGCAATAATAATACGGAAATTTTCTTTCAAATTTTGTGTGTGTGGTGGTGAGGAATTAGGGCAATTAAAACTCAAAAACTCACCAGCCTTGTGCCAAATTCCCCAAGCCTTGCCATGTCGACCATTTCTTTCAAATTTTATTGATGCAATGTGGTAGGATTTTGGGTTATTTTGTTTGCGTTTTGAATTTGCTTCTTTCTAATAGGCCAGGTTTCAAATAGGCAGGTTTGAAATATGTCAGGTTGTTCATATGGCAGATTAAAAAAAGCTTTGGACCTATTTCAAACCTATTTCAAACCCAGAAGGCCATGTTTGAAATAGGCCAGGTTTTTTCATATGTTCAGCACCAGGCATAACCCAGGCCTGCACCAAACATATGAACAAAATTGAGTTGGGTTCAAACCTGCCTATGAACAAAATAACCCAGGTCTGAAATAGGTCCAAACCAGGCCTGCACAAAGTAACCCAGAACACAAATAAATGAATACTGCCATATGAACAATGCAAATAAATTTTTTAATCTCAACTCAAGTAACTGCCATAGTAATTATTCCATATGAAAGATTTCTGTTAGCACATATTTAACATGGACCTATTCTTGTAGAACTTTGGATGTAACTACTGTACAGTAGACGTGATTTGATATGGACTCAAAATCCCTTAAACTGATACAAAAATGACCAAGATTGTTAAAATGCTGTTGTAGTTAAAAAGCTTTGGTGTCCCTATTCATATGCCTTCTGTTTGTCTGGTATGTGATTATTCTCTACATTGGATTCCTCAACTTTATGGAGGTTTACAGATTATGCAATCAACCATGTGCACACACACACACATGCAAGCAGATATGCACCCTTGCAATTCAACATACTTGGCATAAGTGCTTCTGGTTCATCATATGCCCCATTTTGATGATCATAAAGCTCCTCTCACGCCTAAATCAATCTAAAATAATGAGGAATCATTAAAACGATGAGACAAAAATGATTGAGAGATTGAAAAGGTATAATTTAAATTGCCTTAAAATTAATGTCTCATGTGTGCTTATTTAGAAAATTAGTGAACATACCAAAAGAGAAAAAGGCCAAGTGATGCGTGAACAAAGTTACAAAATTATATCATTACTCCAATATATATTTAAACATTGCCATATATATTTAAGGACTGCCATATATAACTATCGTTAAGGACTGCCATATATAATTATCGTTAAGAACTGCCATATCTAATTATATTTAAATAATTTAATTAAGGACTGCCATATCTTTTTTGGTGTTTCCTTTTTTATGATAATTTTTTATCAAGCTAAAATAATTCAAAATTGTATCAGGACAGCTATATATATCAAGGTAATTTTATATCAGGACTGCCATATGTAGTCATGATATAATGGCATAATATGGTTTTTAAATATATGGATAACAATATGACTAATGGCATAAATAAAATTGCTATATATTGTCATATAATGGCATAGTTTTGCCAAAAGTTTAGTAACCTGTTATAATCTTTTTTGGCAAAAAAACTACTTTTGGCATAGTAGTCATATAATATTAACAGAAAAACTAAAATAACAGATCTAAAGCATCGAAATTAGGAAGAGTATACCGTTGAAGATCTGAATACGACGATGGATTCCTGATCATCTCACAGAAAATGATATCAACCCATCGGTAGAAGAGCAAACTACGAAGCACAATGTAACATGAGACATCGATCCAGCCATCTCTATAACCTTTGCACTCAGCTCAATAACTCATAGCAAAATTCTCTTGATAGCAACACACTGGTAATAAAAAAAGGGGAAGGATATCACTTAAAACCATGTATGAAGTGTTCATCTCCAGATTCTAATACCTTTAGCTTTGACATATTAGCATTTGATAGCAAAATCGTCATGTTTCAAAACTCATCTACTCGCCTACCAATCAAATTTTCTCCAAAAATACAACTTACATCGAACCTTCCATATGTGAAAAAATTTCAAAAACACTTACCCATGCATTATTATGTAATGCATGTTTTGAAAGGAACAAACTACAAACTTTTTATAATTAGGAATCCATTGATCAGTCCAAACAGCACACCCATAAACATGTTTTTTGGAAATATTAAAATTACTACACCATCATTAACATGTGCCTAAAATTAGAATATGATTTTGTTAGCAATTCTATTGATACAGAGACTAATTTTGGAAACTTATTAACAATTCAAAGGTTAAAATAAAAAAAATTTCGTCTCTTAAATGTTTGAATCAGAACCGACGAATATCATCATCATAACAAAACAAAATTTCAAAAGAGTTGATCAATGGCATTAATACTTTGCAAACATATCGCAGATATGTCTTTTGGCACCGAATAATTTCCAGAAGATACCAATATAGTTTCAAGCTCCTTCGTCAAATCATTCTCCCTACCAATGACCACAATAATATGGTCGGCGTTATTGATTATTTGGAGTTCTGCAACATGAACTTTCTACTTAATATTGCGGCTATACTCTAAAGGAACCACATGATCTTCATCACCATGTATCAGCTCAACTGGTGTCTGCTCTCTCTTCAACACTTCCAGGTGTTGATCTAATAAGTTGGCACCTCCACGTGACATTGTGCATTGTGTGCCATGCTGAATGATGAGTGTGCATGCTCAAATCTTTGATGATAAAGTAGAGATCCCCGCAAATTTAACAAAACAATTTTTGAACATTTATTTTTAAGAAGAAAAACCTACATAACATAAAGAATGGAAATGATCAAAGAAATTTAAGGACATTTTTATTACCTTCTCCTAATGAATAGTCTCATGATCTACTCCCATTTCAGGTGATTCCTGCATACAATGAAGTAGACGTTTCGACCCAAATGTTTATACCATGACATACTGATGATCCAAACAGTAGCGGCGACCAAACTTTTCTTTGAGCTAGTCTCTTCAGAACAGTACAACTCGCTTTTCAGATTGAGAGAAATATGGCTGAACAACAAAGCATAGAATTAATTGATACAATTCAAAACAATAAAATGGAGAGCTTATACAGTGTGAAAAAAGTTCAGCTTACAGGTGTAATTAATGAAATTTCACGGATTTTGGATACTTTGCAGCCAAGGAAATTGCAAGTACACAACCCATGGAATGAGCAACCAAGTGAAAATAATTTAATTGAAATTGTCTGATAACAGAGTTATCAATCTGTTCCAGATGTTCTTCTAATGTGTAAAGACAATTGGTTGGCTATGGACTTCTACCGAAATTTAAAGAGTAAACCCACAAACATTAACAACCATTAAATTGAACACCAAAAAAGTTGGAACACAAAAATAAGATCAAAGAATATACCAAAATGTATTTTTTTATTGTTGGTCTAATTAATTTTCAGTCAAATATCAATGTCTGAGTACCCAAATCACCCCAAATCCCCAGTAAAGGGTACTAAATTGCAATAAGATCAAATAAACGGTACTAACATGCAATAAAATCCAGATCAACAAAAATTTAGTCTAGGATTCTAGAGAGAGACAGAGTCTACCCAAATCCAAAGTTCACTACTGGCTTGCTTTTAAACCTAAATTATCCTAAACATTCAAGAACATTCACCAAAACCAAAACCACAGCCTCAAAACCAAAGGCCTCAAAACAATCCAGAACCAAAAACAATAACACCAAAACCAAAGCCTGCACCCATCACAGTATATGAATGTTCATAACATTTTACGTGTTGATCCCTAAGTTTTCAAAAGAGCAGTATGACATGGTTGCCAAATTTCAAAAATAGGTTGGATAGATGTAAGCTTTACATGCATTTAAAATGTAAAATTATCTCATCACTTCACCATACAAAAAAATGCTGGAAATTAAATTGTAATAAAATATATATTGATCAAAAAATATATGTTTTGTAGAGCTCCATGAAGCTTGCAGACTGCAATTAGAAAAATATTGGCCATCATGGTGACATTTACAATGTGACACAGATCTGTCATTTGCCCCAAACCTATTATCATTAATCTCTAAGTTAAAACCTATGAAGGACTGCATTATTTACAAATTCTCCCGGTATAGTTGAACTGTGACTCTTATAATGCAAACAAATTTAACAATAGCATTGTTAAGACTCAAATTTGAAGATCGTCACCCAAGATTTCCAAACAAAACAAATAAATACTGCTTCATCCAATTTCAATCTGCATTTCTAGCATTTTTAGCATTAGCATTTCTAGCATTTATCCAAATCTCATTCTGTATTTCTATCATTTATCTAATTTCACAAAAAAGGAGAAAGTGAATTAAATTATGAACTATATTCTTAAAGACCATCAAAAAATGGCAATACTCAGGACAAATCACAATCCTTTTTGAGTGAACAAATCAAAGAGATCACCTTTTTGATTGCATATCAGGAAATTTCTAGTAGCTCATGTCTGAAAACAAAACTTTAATTACAGAACCACATGCTTCTTAAGAAAAATACTGCACTTAAGATGAAAAATCTTAAAAATTTGAAGCTTATGACAACAAAACAATAAACTAAATTGGTAATGATAATATCAATAAAGCTTAAGCAAGATGAGCTCTGGATCTAAAACCAATGATCGTAAATCATTCATAAAATTCCAGAAAAAACATCGTGTTCAAATAAAAGAACAGATCTTAATTATAGAAGAAAACCCAGAAAATTCACTTGATCAATAATTATTAACCAAAAATCCAAAAAATCACTGAATTATCCAAACAAAATCCATTTCTACATTATCAACCAAGGATCCAACCAAAATTCTCAATCAAACAACCAAAAAGATCAGAATTAGCCTCTCAACCCCCCCCCCCCCCCCCCCCCCAATTGCAGAATCCAAGGCATTCACCTCAAAATCAACCATTTGTGAACTACACCACATCAAATTCTTTAAAATTCAAGATCGTCGTGAGGAAATTCCCCTCTAATGAACTCCGGCACATAATATACATCGAATTTCACCATCCGACCATCTTTGTCCTTCACACTACCATCACCACGGGAACACCTACTTGCAGCTGCCTATTTTCAAACAAAAACAAACAAAAAATTAACTTTTCTTCTTTGAGGAATTGCTACAAACACCCGGGATCTCTCTACTTAAAAAACAAAATTATTCTATTAACAAAAGAGTAAATAATATACTGGGATATTAGTCATGATCTTTGTACTTTAATAGCATATCCTTTTGTTTTGTTTCCCTCGCTGTTTTACTAAATTAACAAATTTCCAATGCAACATAACTAAATATTAATAAAGCAATGATAAAATTAAGCTTTTACTGCTCCTCAGTACATATCAATTATTAATTAGAATCTTAGATCCACAGGTAAAATACCACATCGAAATCTGATTCAAAATTAGAGGAAAAATAGAACTCACAGCTTGTGGCTACTGTTGCGAATTCCATCTTCTTCTTCTTGGATTTCTTCTTCTTCGTTTTCTTGTCCTTCTCATCCTCCTCAAAATCCATCCGATTAAAATCTCATTCTCCTCAAAATCCCTCTAACTTATGAGGTCTCTCTCTCTTTGGGCAGGCACTTGGCAGGAATCATGTCTTTGACGATCGCAACATCGAGGTCCTTCATGATCAACGATCAGTCACTTCAAATTTGGGTTTGTTTCGTGAATGTCTCAATAAATGGAGCAACGGACATTCATACTTCAATTTCTGTATGAATCAAACATTAAACACCGGATCAAAAAATGTCAACTATTTCGTTGTTAAAATTGTTGCTTTTGTTGGCATACACATGATCTTGTGTCATCAAGCATTAAACATTAAACCCACTGAAGATGATGCAGAGCTCTGGTCTTAAACATCAAACATTAAACCCATATGATGTAGATCCTTCAACAAAATTTGACCTTTTATACAAATAACTGGAGAAAATCAGAACAAAAACTTCTTTAAAGATGATACATACATTGAGCAGCAAAAAATTGGTCTCATCCATGCTGACCAAAAATTTATACCATAACACTAAGTCATCACAGCCATACATGGGTCCAAAAGACAATCACACATGTATGTGATTTTGGCATATCCAATTTTTTGAGCTTGTAATTCTTTTCATTTTAAGTTAGAGAACTATAATTAAAATTTTGAATACAGTGAACATGTTTAATATTGAAAAAGAAACTACATGTGAATATGTGAGAAAATCTTGCTATTGATTCTTTGGAAGTTGGCACATCCCAATAGAACAGTAACATTGAATAATCCAAACTATGAATCAATCATTGGTTTAAGTCCCCAAGTAAATCCTAGAGTTTCTTAGTAGGTCTGGATCCCTTAAAATGTGTTAGTTGTGGATTGACCTAGTAAAAATGACAGACATTTGAAGAGAAGCATATGTTGCTACCTGAGCAACTGACCAATGTTGTATCGATTTAGAATCCCAAGGAAGTGGGCTGAAAAGCCTCCTTGGAACTCCAGAAGGAACTTTGCTAGGGACTGAGTATGACATTGCAGTCCACACAATGACCATCAAAGGAACTCCATTGTCAGCGATGAAACTTCTAAACCACCCTGCATTCATCATTGGGAGTTTAGCATACGATCCCAGACAATTATCTTAAACAAACTAAATAACAGTGGATATTCATATGCATGTGCCATATCTCCATGACCTTGCCCTTCGGCTCTTTAATGCAATATACACCAGAACACCTTGCTCAGCCTCGTCAGCCGACAGATCTCTGCGAACCAATACGAACCAACGACAGAGATTAATGAATACAACTTCTTGGAAATATAGTGCAGAATGAATTTCATTTTTGTGCAAGTCTAAATTTGTACGTCTAAATATAATTCAAATGATGCTAGTTCTGTCAATTATAATTCAAATATATTGCAAGTCTAACTATAATGCACTATAATTCTGATAGAGTGGTAGCAAAACAACTGGAAGTTACCATGATGAATGGATCTCATAGAGATAGAGATAGAAAGAATTTTGATGAATTTGAAAAGAAAAGATGTGTTTTGATGAATGATATCCATGCAACATACCCATAATATAGAGATAGAAAGAATTTTGATGGATGGGTCTGAAAATAAGCAAAACAACCGGAAGTCACATGCTCTCCATCAATCCATTTATTGCAACATACCCATCAACAAAAAAACCAATCTTATTTGTATCTAACAAAGTTGGGACTTTGAAAATACGCATTTGCATAATTTTCTGAAAAATTACATTGCCCTAAAGTTTGGAAAAAGAGATGTAGGTACTTATTCTGGCGATTTGCATAGTAGAATTCGTGGGAAATGGTTGCAGGCGATTTAACTAAAAGCTGCAATTTTTAGTTCAAATGTTATATGTGAAGAAATTGACAATGAAGATCAATTTCAGGAACTTTATAGAAGCTGCAAGTTAACTTGATTTCAGGATCTTCTGACAATGAAGATCAATGAAGCTAAAATTCATTGAAGCTGAAATTTAACTTTTAGATGCCTACCGTGACCTGACAATAAAGCTTCAATTTAACTAAAAGCTTTTCAGCTATCATTGGCAATACCATTGAAAGGTTCAATTTAACTTTTAAATTGCAACTTGAATTTCAATTGTCATTGGCAATACCATTGAAATTGCAACTTGAATTTTAGCTTCTATGAAAATTGATCCTGTAAATTTCAGCTTTTAGTTAAATTTCAGCTCTTAGTTAAATTGACAATGAAGATCAATGAAGATCAATTTCTTCTGAACTCTCTCGAACTAAAATCAATGAAGATCAATGAAGATCCTGAGATGTTTTTTCCTGAAAAAATCAATGAAGATCCTCGGACACGAAAAAAAACAGAAAATTCACATCGTATTGGTTAACATAAAAATACTTGAAACCTGAAGATCAATTCCAGTTTATTAACATCGTATTTCTAACACCCTCAACTTTCTCTATAACAGTGACAAATAAAAGCCAAGGAAACACATCATTTGTGAAATCCCGCTCCTAACTCCAGTTAAATAAAGGCCAAGAATACATTTCTCTTTGTAGCCTTCCATAGAGAGCAGCTGATGATGAAAAGAAAAACAATCCTCGAGAGTGTTCTTCGAGGAACAGAACATCTATTAGAGAAAAATTGTAAATTCGCCATGAGGCAAGATTTTTTGGGGATGAAGATCCATTTTAATCTATGGTTTCATTGGTTAAATATGTCAATAATAAGTATTATTGTAGCAAAACAATAATGATAGATAATTTTCCTCCTCATTTCCATTTTGTGGTAAATGTTGCAACAGATCAATTCAATTACATATATAGAAAAATACAATAACATATGCATATGTGTTTCACAAACACCCGCGCACGGGGGGATGGCATATTTGCATAAGCAAATCATATGGTTGAGTTCAACAATCGCCAGCTCACATTCAAATGCCAATGCAACCATACAAAGAAACATTCTTTTTTCCACAATCAACAATTGAATTGTACAAATACACACATGGCTAACCTCAGTTTAGGCTTGGTCTACATCAAGCATTTACATGCAAAGTTTCTAGGCAAGCACAACTTGATCAGCCTCGCCAGCCGACAAATCTCTGTGAACCAATACAAACCAACGACAGAGATTAATGAATACAACTTCTTGGAAATATAGTGCAGAATGAATTTCAGTTTTGTGCAAGTCTAAATTTGCAAGTCTAAATATAATTCAAATGATGTTAGTTCTATCAATTATAATTCAAATATATTGCAAGTCTAACTATAATGCACTATAATTCTGAATGGAGATAGAGATAGATAGAATTTTGATGAATTTGAAAAGAAAAGATGTGTTTTGATGAATGATATCCATGCAACATACCCATAATATAGAGATAGAGAGAATTTTGATGAATGGATCTGAAAATAAGCAAAACAACCTGAAGTCACATGCTCTCCATCAATCCATTTATTGCAACATACCCATCAACAAAAAAACCAATCTTACTTGTATCTAACAAAGTTGGGACTTTGAAAATAACCATTTGCATAATTTTCTGAAAAATTACATTGCCCTAAAGTTTGGAAAAAGAGATGTAGGTACTTATTCTGGCGATTTGCATAGTAGAATTCGTGGGAAATGGTTGCATGCGATTTAACTAAAAGCTGCAATTTTTAGTTCAAATGTTATATGTTAAGAAATTGATAATGAAGATCAATTTCAGGAACTTCATAGAAGCTGCAAGTTAACTTGATTTCAGGATCTTCTGACAATGAAGATCAATGAAGCTGAAATTCATAGAAGCTGAAATTTAACTTTTAGATGCCTACCGTGACCTGACAATAAAGCTTCAATTTAACTAAAAGCTTTTCAGCTATCATTGGCAATACCATTGAAAGGTTCAATTTAACTTTTAAATTACAACTTGAATTTCAGCTGTCATTGGCAATATCATTGAAATTGCAACTTGAATTTTAGCTTCTATGAAAATTGATCCTGTAAATTTCAGCTTTAAGTTAAATTTCAGCTCTTAGTTAAATTGACAATGAAGATCAATGAAGATCAATTTCTTCTGAACTCTCTCGAACTAAAATCAATGAAGATCAATGAAGATTCTGAGATGTTTTTTCCTGAAAAAATCAATGAAGATCCTCAAACACGAAAAAAACAGAAAATTCACATCGTATTGGTTAACATAAAAATTCTTGAAACCTGAAGATCAATTCCAATTTATTAACATCGTATTTCTAACACCCTCAACTTTCTCTATAACAGTGACAATTAAAAGCAAAGGAAACACATCATTTGTGAAATCCCGCTCCTAACTCCAGTTAAATAAAAGCCAAGAATACATTTCTCTTTGTAGCCTTCCAAAGAGAGCAGCTGATGATGAAAAGAAAAACAATCCTCGAGAGTGTTCTTCGAGGAACAGAACATCTATTAGAGAAAAAATGTAAAGTCGCCATGAGGCAAGATTTTTTGGGGATGAAGATCCATTTTAATCTATGGTTTCATTGGTTAAATACGTCTATAATAAGTATTATTGTAGCAAATCAATAATGACAGATAATTTTCCTCCTCATTTCCATTTTGTGGTAAATGTTGCAATAGATCAATTCAATTACATATATAGAAAAATACAATAACTTATGCATATGTGTTTCACAAACACCCACGCACGGGGGGCGGATGGCATATTTGCATAAGCAAATCATATGGTTGAGTTCAACAATCGCCAGCTCACATTCAATGCCAATGCAACCATACAAAGAAACATTCTTTTGTCCACAATCAACAATTGAATTGTACAAATACACACATGGCTAACCTCAGTTCTAGGCAAGCACATTTTTTGAAAAAGAGTGAGCCTATAATGAGTAACAGATGCAAAGTTTGTACTTTGTAGGCGTTTGTTTCATATAAAATTAACAAAGAACAAAAAAAGAATCAAACCCTGTTCGAAAGAACGCCATCTCCATTTTCTCCCGCCTGACCTCGGAATAACACCCATCAAAGAACTGAAAAAAGGATCTTTGATCCATAATAAATCAAAACAAAAACCCACTTCACTTCAATCCCAACACAAACAAACATCAAAATTCAACTTTTAAAAAATCAACTCACCACCAGGGCTGCGGGGAGAACGATTTTCTTGCCAGAGGGATGCCTCGCGTAAGCCGCAAGCAATTTTACTTTCCCATGAGGTCCACTTCAATTCAATTCCAACAAAAACAAACACAATCACTTTTTATAATGTGCTTTCGAAACCCTGTAGAAATTTTAGGGCAGATTGAGTTTTCAGAAATTTTAGACTGTAGTTGGAGAGAGGATAGAGAAGGAAGATGGAGATGGAGATGAAGGGAAGATGGAGAGGAGATTGAGAGGGATTTTGTTGCTTGAGCATATCCATGCATTTGTGAGAGAAGGAGAGAGTGGGGGGGAGAGAGAGTTCTGTGGCCGTTTCCCCAAATGCTTGGGCACAGAGCACGGATAGGTTTTTGCTGTAGTGGGGTTTGGAGCGCAGTAAGAAATTTTTGGGCGGCTGAGTCTTCCCCCCATTGATTTCAAATGAAAATTTCAAATTTCAAAAGATCCCACCTAAAATATTTCCCCTCATCATATATGTTTGTCCTATTACATAACCCCAATTTCTCATCTTCCAATTTCTCATTTCTCATTTTCAATATACAAAATCTATTAACAAACATAATGTATTACTCATATCCAAATTCTCTTATCCATTTTCTCTTATCCATTTTCTCTTAAACAAAATCTCTTATACAAAAACTCTTATCCAAAAACCCATGATAACATCCCTGTTTTATAATATAGATGTATATATATTTTTTTTTTGGCGAGTAAATGCAATCTTTATTAGTATCAAAATTATCAGAAATATATACAAAGTACACAAGAGATACATAGCAGTTGATAGGAAGAGAGGGGATAGGGCACAAGCGCCGTCACCCTCTACAACCTACTAACTACCAGTACCAACCGTGTGAAAGTATAATAAAAAATCTTAGCCAGCATCTAAGAAACCCCAGTTGGAGAAGGGGTTGAGATCTGTAGCAAGTTCCATGTCAATGCCACGGAGCGAGATAAGGATATCATAAGCTATGTCATCAAATAACGTTGTTTTCTGCGTCACTATCTTTTCAAAAATCCTTTTATTACGCTGCTTCCAAATGTGCCAGACCATGGAAGCTAGCATAGCTTTGGCAAGGTAACCCACAGGATCAGCTTTGGAGTATCGCTTCAGAATCAGATCACAAAGTTCAGCAAGGTTTAGGGGCGGAGGGCCTAAGTGGCCTAATTTGAGAAGCCCCCTACAAACAATATAACGGGAATAACTGCATTCAAAGAACAGGTGTCTGGCAGACTCAGGGATGTTGGAATCACAGAGAACACAGTGCTGATCAGTAGTAACTCCCCACTTAGAAAGCCTGTCTCTGGTGGGAAGTTTATCGCGAATGGCTCTCAAGAGGGTGACAGCCATTTTAGGGACATGTTTAGGGAACCACACAAGGGAGTGATACTGAAAAATTGGACTATCATTACGAACCCCTTCCCAGGCCGATTTGAAGGAGAAAGGTTTACCACCCGCCCACGCCCAGTGATCATGTCCCGGCTGCAATGCAACACACTGTAGCGAAGGGAAAATAGGCCGGATGCAAGGGAGATTAAGCCAGCCGTTGGAAGTCCAAAAATCTTTCACATACATATATATGTATGTATGTATATATATATGTATGTATATATACATATGTATGTATATATACATATGTATGTATATATACATACATATATATATACATACATATGTATGTATATATGTATACATATATACATATATATGTATACATATATATATATATGTATGTATATATGTATATATGTATATATAGATACATCTATATTATAAAAGAGGGATGTTATCAAGAGAAATTGGATAAGAGATATTGGACAAGAGAAATTGGATAAGAGATATCTATATTATAAAAGAGGGATGTTATGAAGAGAAATTGGATAAGAGATATTGGACAAGAGAAATTGGATAAGAGATATCTATATTATAAAAGAGGGATGTTATCAAGAGAAATTGGATAAGAGATATTGGACAAGAGGAATTGGATAAGAGATATCTATATTATAAAAGAGGGATGTTATCAAGAGAAATTGGATAAGAGATATTGGACAAGAGGAATTGGATAAGAGATATCTATATTATAAAAGAGGGATGTTATCAAGAGAAATTGGATAAGAGATATTGGACAAGAGGAATTGGATAAGAGATATCTATATTATAAAAGAGGGATGTTATCAAGAGAAATTGGATAAGAGATATTGGACAAGAGGAATTGGATAAGAGATATCTATATTATAAAAGAGGGATGTTATCAAGAGAAATTGGATAAGAGATATTGGACAAGAGGAATTGGATAAGAGATATCTATATTATAAAAGAGGGGTGTTATCAAGAGATATTGGACAAGAGGAATTGGATAAGAGATATCTATATTATAAAAGAGGGGTGTTATCAAGAGAAATTGGATAAGAGATATTGGACAAGAGGAATTGGATAAGAGATATCTATATTATAAAAGAGGGATGTTATCAAGAGAAATTGGATAAGAGATATTGGACAAGAGAAATTGGATAAGAGGTATCTATATTATAAAAGAGGGATGTTATCAAGAGAAATTGGATAAGAGATATTGGACATGCGAAATTGGATAAGAGATATCTATATTATAAAAGAGGGATGTTATCAAGAGAAATTGGATTAGAGATATTGGACAAGAGGAATTGGATAAGAGATATCTATATTATAAAAGAGGGATGGTATCAAGAGAAATTGAATAAGAGATATTGGACAATAGAACTTGGATAAGAGTGATGTTATCAAGAGAAATTGGATAAGAGATATCTATATTACAAACGAGAGATGTTATCAAGAGAAATTGGATAAGAGATATTAGACAGGAAAAATTGGATAAGAGATATTGGACAAGAGAAATTGGATAAGAAATATCTATTATATAAAAGACGGATGTTATCAAGAGAAATTGATAAGAGAATTTGGACATGAGAAATTGGATAAGAGAATTTGGATATCTATTATATAAAACAGGGAAATTGAATTAGAGAAAATATAAGAGATGAGATTTTGAGGGATAAAAGAGGAGGTGGGGAAGTTTGCACATACAACCCCAGTTTTTGAATTTTTGCATATGGACCCTCCACACACACACACACAAAACCACACTTTTTATTCCCACCCCTTCCGGCCATTTTTTTCCAGTTCTATGAAGATTTTGAATCTTACCCTACTAGGACAAAGCTTTGTCCTACGTGGCAAGTTTGTCCTAGGTGGTAATGACAATTTTGGGGGGACTTAAATTTTGGGGGAAAACTTAAATTTGGGGGGAAACTTGAAATTTTGTCGGAAAACTTGAAATTTGGGGGAACTTGAAATTTGTGGGGGAGAAAAACTCAGCCATTAAATAAATCGTGCCCTATGGGCACGGGTAATGACTAGTATATATATATATATATATATATATATATATATATATATATATATATATATATGTATATATATGTATGTATATATATTACAAATTTAAGTAATATGTAGATTCCAGTAACGTATAATAGATGTGATCTAACTTATACGGTCAATAAGAATAGTTCTTATTAAACTGCAATTAATACTTCAAATTAGAAGATTAATGCAGTTAGAGGAAAGAATGATGCAGGAAATTTTGACTGAGTTAGTTAGCATCAAGATTCCTATAAACGGATCTTTGTATAACTCATTCGTCAAGACAGCCTGACACGGTGCATTCCTATTAAGCATAATAAACTGGTTAGACATGATAAATTTTCTAAATGAGATTTAGACTTTTAAGTCGGAGTTATTAACCAAAAGGTTCTCAAAGTCAGTGGGAGCTGGCATGTAGGCTTAGTTCCGTTTCGGACTAAGTTATAAGTCCCAGTTATTAAACTCTATATGTGACATCAAATCAAAAGTTTTTATTTTTCGATTATGTCAAAGAAATAGAAATTTAGATGGCATTTATGTACTTGACATAATTGACATAGAAATAATAGAAACATGCTATGACTGACTAGTAGATATGATAAACACTACATCAAGTTGTATGAGCTAATCGTTAGCTATACAAGAAGGAAAATCATTGGATGAGATCCAAAGACATTTCGGAAGGTCAACCTGGTGTGATCAAGTGATGTATAAATAAGACTCCATTAAAATGAATAATAGATACGTGTTATCAAATCCACTTTTAGGTTTTACATGTGATGTCCAGTGTGACTGATATATGTAGCGGTAGAGATAACGAGATAAATAGCCTAAGTGCAAGTGAGAGATGTAGGAAGATATATGTCGTTGAGGCATTTATCCTGAGTTAAACATCTTGTTCTAATGATGATACGGTACAAATTGTCCTAGTATAAATTCCATGTAATATATACTTAGATAATTTCCTTAGAGTTAAAGTGAGCTCATTACGTATCTAGATGAAGTTCTAGATTGTGGGAAATAATTGACCGATAAGAACTTGATTCTTAAACGGTTCGTGGTCATAGATGTGTCGAGAATAGGATATCGACACATCGGATAGACCACTGTGTCTTTGTCTTACCTTAAGGGTAATGATGATTTCATAGTCATTCGGCATGGCAAAGTCGGAGACAAGGCACAGGTGCTCATTGGAGAATGAGTTCACTGAACAACCAACTTAGAGTTATTATATGGTTAATCTTTAACTAAACTGTCAATAATAACTCTAGAGTGATGATAGGCAAGCTGGTCTTTAAGACCTAAATTCGTTTTTACGAACCTATTCGTGAATCGTGCCACTTTGATCTATGACCTAACTTCGAGGCTAGGATTGTCGAAAGGTCTTAGATTGGGTGATACCTGAAGCATACGAGTTAAGTAAACGACTAAGATGGGATTCTTCTCTTCCATTTAAGGGGAGTTAGCATCACAGGCTCAGTACGATCTTTGAGTTAATCCTCGATCGGGGTACATTTTAGGATGTACAACGTATATATAACAAAGACCGATATATACTGACCAATGCTGGCTAGTGGGGTTGACGGTTAACCATACCCTAGGTCGTTCAGTGACACAGTTAAGAAGAAGGGACTAAAACTGCGGTATTCATTGCTGACACAGTCAGAGTGATACTGATGACAATTTTTTTGATGGGTCAATCACGTAAGTATGATTCTAAAACAGGGACGACACCTGCTACTCGTGGTTACTGTCGTCTAGGGATTTCGAGTCCCAACCTGTAGTAGGGTCAGGCTGTAGGGTCTCACACCGAGTAGTATTCACGTCTTAGTAATAGGAAGAACGATAAGAGGAATGCATTCGATGCAATAGAATAATTAAGCTTGCAAATGGTTTGTGAGCGTAAAGCTAAAGATTTTAGCATTTGGGATTAAAGAGGATTTTCTGAGGAATCCACAGGAAGAAACCGCGTTGGAATCGAAGCTCAACTGAGCCCAGAAACACGAAAATAGCATAGAAGTGCCAAAGTGGGTCAGACCCACTTTGGGGAGGCCAACCCCGCAAGGAGGGGAGGCGCACCCATTTCCGAAGCAGGGCCTGCCCGCTAAGGTGGGCGAGCGTGCCTGCTTTAGAAGCGGGCACACTTTCTGCGGCCAGCGGGGCCAGCCCGCTTGGCGGGGTGGTGCGCCCGCTCGGTACAGCAGGCGCCAGCCTACTGAGCGGGCCAAGCGCCTGCTGTGGGTGCAGAGGGCATGCCCGCTAAGCGGACAGGCGTGCCCGCTGCGCCCTATTGCAGGCGCCCACCCGCAAAGAGTGCGGGCTCGCCCGCATGGCTAAGCGGGCGTGCCTACGACTTAACTACTGATATTTTAGGGTTTTTGAAACCCCTTTGTAATGGCTACGAGCTACGACTTTTGCCCAACTTTGGGCAATTGTTTGAGGGGTAAAACGAAGTCGGAATTCGTCGTCGTTTGTTCCTACGTGTTCACCAGCTTGTATCGTCTCTAAAGCTCAATGGTGAGGGAGATTTAATTGGTTGAAATTAGGCCTTTGAGAAAGGCTTACTAACTTAATTAAGTTAGTCCTATATTGCTTGTACGACGAGCATGTGGTACGGCTCCCTATATAAATAGGGGTGCACACCCCTTGGAAATTTTTGTACCAATTCTCCGATTCTAGAAGCTCCTGATTTTTGAGCACGCTCGATCGACAACTTAATTATTCCTCCTCTTTCTTCCTATCCTCCAATCGAGTCCTAGCAAGACGGCGAGGAGGTTTAGATCGGATCCAGAAGTCTCTGACATGGATATTCTCAAGTGAAACTTTCTTCGGCAAGTGCGGCTCGCTTTGGGTAGATCAGATCGACGGCGCAAGGCGGCTCAGCTTTGAGAAGAAAGAAGGTGCGGTACATCTTGCCTGCTCCAAAGCCAAGATTCCGGGTATGTCATTTAGTAGATTTCTAGTGTAATTTTAATAATGTCACAGTAGTATAGATCCCTCTTGGGGTGGTCAGATCCACCGCAAGTCGGTATAGATTCTAGCTGGGTTTTGACTCGCCTTAGGGCCATAGCTAAAATGTTTAGCTATATGTTTTTCCGCTACAATTTTTAATCCCTCTGTTGTTCGTCTGACATATGACAGGCACAGATCTGAGCCCTAGGGGTCCGCCAAAACCCTTCATTCATGTCTACGGATTCTATGACATAACTATTATGAGATCATTTATGACATTGATGCATGTAATGATCTCATAGCGAGTCTATCCAGTACTTTATTCTCCAACAAGTACTTATAAGTTTGATTTGTATCGCCATACATATAATTATCACATAATTATAACCAAACTCATACTAGCCTTAATTCATCATTATACATTTAACGATGAATGACTAGGGATGCTTAGAATAACATAAAATAGCTATTCAAATATTATTATAATGAAACATGCAAGCAATATAACAATAACAATAAGAGATACATTTTATAAATGAAAAATAACATAACATAAATGTCCAAATATTTGGCCTTGGGCATAACCACTAACATCTTATCCTTACGACTTCAGCGTCATTCTCATCCTCATAGGTGAGAGGGTCCAGGGTGTCCTCAAGTTGTGGGCTATTTTCCGAATTTGGCTCCGCATCAAAACTGTCCAAGTGCATAGCATTGATTACATACGGCGTGACTTCCTCGATGGCCTCTTCAAGTAGGTCTACATAATCATTCTCCTCAAGCGTGGACCTATTCTTCATGGCACGCATAAGATAGAATTCTACCTCAATATTTCCAACGTTGAGTGACAACATTCCTTCCCGCACATCCACAATGACTCCAGTGGTGGCTAAGAATGGATGCCCAAGAATAAGCGATATATCTCCCACTTCCTTCATGTCCATGATGACGAAGTCATATGCCATGCAAGGCCTCCCAGTATTTGTAGTGGCACATTTTCAGCGATCCCAACCGGCCTAGTGATATGCACATCGGTGAGTTGAATCTTCATGTCAGTGGGCTTAAGATCAGTCCCCGTATTTAGCTTTTTGAACATGGTGAGAGGCATGAGACTCATGCTCGTGTCAAAATCAACTAGAGCCTTTTGAAGGGGGACTCTGCCAAGTTTGCATGGAATCCTAAAACTTTCGTGGTCTTTCAACTTCTTCGGCACCTTGTCTTCCTTGATGAACCATGTTCCTTAGGTGGCAAACATATTCATTTCCATCCTTTTTCTTCCAGTAATCAAGTCCTTGAGGAACTTAACTTACGTCGGGATCTCAATGATTGCATATAAGAATGGGATATTTAGGCGAGCGAATTTCTTCTCTAGTTTAGCTTTTGCCAACCTTTGTGGGAATGGTACCGGTGGCATATAAACTCTCTCATTCTGGGGCTCGTCAGTTTCAGATTTTTCCTCTTCATTAATGGCCACTGTGGGTCTCTCTGCTTCTTTGCTTCCATCTTCCTCAATGGGATTGTTATGCTTGGGGATTTAAGTTTGAACCATGACGGGTGTTGTTTCCTTCCTGCCTCTAGTAGTCACCACCACCACGGCATTGACGTGGCCAGTGTTGCTCCTTGTATTCACCTCCAGTTGAGCCGACAATTGATTTTGGGCTCTATCCAACAGTGTTATTTGCTCCGCCAGCGGTGCAACTATGGTGTTAAGACTATCTTGGCCCGATGAAAACTTGGCATTTATCTTCTTTTGTTCGGTGATGAACTCCTCAACCCTTGTCTCATGTTCAAATTTTTGAAGTGCCGGTGGTGGGTTTTGTGGCCTCTAACTCTGATTATATCAGGGTGATCTATAAGGCCCTGCTTGTTGCCTTTGCTGAAACGGCTGCTGCTGTGGTGGCCTCGGCTGATATTGTTGCTGCTGAGGTGGTGGGCGAGCTTGTTGTTGTTGTTGTTGTTGTTAAGGAGGGGTTGTTGTGGTTATTATTAATGAGGGTTAAGGCTCCATTGTTGTTCGCATATAAAAATCCGGGTTGCGTTTTCTAAGCCGGATTCGCTCAAGACCCATTATTTCCACCACCGGGCTTATAGTCTGAAACATATGAACCCTCTCTACAGGTTCCTCATTTGCATCAGCTCCAACAAACATGACTTGGCCTTGACCTTGCCAGTCATTCATGCTCCCACCAGATGTTGATGTATCTTGTGCACTAGATGGCTCACTCCGCTTCTTCTCAATCCTCTCTACCACTCTAGATAGAGCATCAAATCTCCAAGTCAAGTCTACCACTGCTTTCACCTCATAAATACTAGCTGGCTTCAAGGATGATGATTATTGGCCTCTCTTGTCGACCCATTGTTGACTATTAGATGACATCTCTTCAAGTAGTGTCGTGGCCTCTTTAGGAGTCTTCGCTAAGATTGCCTCATTAGCGATGGCATCTATGATCATTTTAGTATCCGAATTCAGACCATTATAGAAGCTATGTTACAACTCCCAAGCGTCGATGCTATGGTGGTGGCATTGATGTTGATGATCTTTAAAGCGCTCCCACGCTTCAAACAAAGATTCCTGGGGTCCTTGCCTGAATGACATCAAAGAATTCTGTAGCCTGATAGTCTTTGATGGTGGATAGAACTTTTTAACGAAGGCACCTGCAAGATCGTCCCATGTAGTGAAGGTACCATTTGCTTTCGTCCTTAGCCAATACAATGCTTTGTCCTTGGGTGTGAAATGAAAAAGCCGCAGACGGATGGCGTCCTCTGATACACTAGGAACCTGAAAAGTAGCGCACTTTGCCAATAACATCTGAATATGATAATGCAAATTCTCATGTGCATTCTCATGAAAAGGGTCTTATTGCATCAGCACAACTAATCTTGTCTACAGCTCAAAGTTTTTATCTGGTGGCAATTCTGGCATGAGAATGGATGAAGTAGCAGAGTTGTTCGGAGTAAGTCTGGCTCTGATGGAAATAACTCTGATGTTCCTCGGTGTATTGCTCTTAGTCGTCATTTTGTTTTCTTCTAAAATATGTCTCTTCTCTGATCTAAGCTTCCTTGTGGTTCGCTGGATCTCGGGATCAAATAATGTCAATCTGTTAATAGCCATGAGCGTGTGTTCATGTACAGAGAAAGAGAATCTGTAGAAAATGTCAGCATAAAAGAGGAATAGAAAAGGTAACCAAGTAAAAATAAAATGACGTCTCCTCCCCAGCAACGGTGCCAAAAACTTGATCGCGTCGGGATGTACTCCCAAAATAATGTAGCTTTACTGCAAGCGCACGGTTAAGTGGTGAGCAGTGTAACGGCCTGTTTCAATCGTACCTTCTTCGTGCACGTGCTTTTGATCGTGCACGTGTTTATTTTAGACTTTATTTGTTTTTGAACGTTTTTGTGTGATATGTCGTCGTGATCGTCTCTGAAAGTATTAGATTGCGAAACGACTTTGGAACGACATATCTCGAGTCGCTCTTCCGCGATACTAACTTATTTGACGTGACGTCGCGACTTTCTGTTTTGACGCGAGACGTTTCTATTTTTAGTTTCGTCCCTCGACGTCGAAATTTAGATCCGTATTCTCCACACTCTTTCTTTAGTCATCTAGAACACACCAGAATTATTTTATAATTTTTGGATTTAATTTGACCTATTTTCCATTTTTTTGAAAGTTTTAAATAATTTTAAAACCTATTTTTATAAAAGTTTTAATTACAATAAAATTACTATATTATAATAACGTATTAAATAATTTTCTGACAAAGTTTCAGAATTTTTGGCCGCACCCATCTTGCGTGAGGGAAAGGAGAGCAATTTTAAATTATATTAATTATTTTAATTATTTTAATTACGTTTTTCTTAACCCAAACCCTAATCCTAAATCTTTTCTATTTAAATAAACCCTAGGCTAGGTTATTTTCGCAGCCACACAAACCCTAGCCGTCAAAAACCCCTTCCCGACGTTCGTCGCAACGTTGCGACGATCGCAACGTGCACGACCGGAGCTCTCCCCCGCAAATCCCCTTGCACGACCGGCGCTCCGCTCCGCATCGCCGCTGCATCGCTCCGCTGCATCGCCCCCCGCTGTCGCCCCGCTCCGACCGAGGCCGTCGCTCGGTCTGACCGAGAGAACAGCCCGCACCCGCTTCGTTGCCACCGCTCCGCATCCGCTCCGCACCCGCTAGCGCCTGACCGGTTGGTTCGCCCGCAGCGACCGAGAGGCCGCTCCGCATCGCCCAAGCGCTGCATGCCCGCACCCCCACAGCGCCCGACCGACGGGATCCCTCGGTCTGACCGAGGGAATCCCTCGCACCGCCCAAGCCCCCGCCTCCGCCTGCGCTGCACTTGCACGACCGAGAGCCCCTCTCGGTCTGACCGAGAGGAACCACCGCACCGACCAAGCCCGACCGACCGAACTTCGTCGCAACACTGTTTCTTCCACACCAACTTCTGTGGTGGGCCCCCCCAAGTGCTCCTGAGGTGTTGTGGGCCCCCTTGGACCCCTAGCACTGCTGTGGGCCCCACTTGGACGTGCTACTTCACGGATTTGCCGTCTACGACGTTGCGACACGTCGTAGGCCTTCGTCGCAAGTTTGGACTTTTGGAGAATCGTGCGAGGACCAGATCTGAAGCTGTGGAGTGCTCCGATCAGACACGACATCCATTCTACGACAAACTCCGGTTCAGGTTGGTTCCCCGAAACTCGTAGAAACCCCCACAATAGCTGACTGAACCCTAAACTAAAAACCGTCAACTTGAACTAAATTTAATTTTCAGCTCCTGTAAAACGTTGTACGAACATAGAAAATCGACGAACGGACAAATTTGACTGTGCACATAGGATAGATCGTCGATTAGGTTGATACATCAAAAAGTGACTTTTGACGAATAGGATAGTCCCGAAAACCTAGAAACGAAACCTAATAGGATTTGACGAATTCGCGACCTGACACCGTCGCCATGACTGTTACAGACGGACTACCGCGGACGCGACGACTGGACGAGACGCCCCGGACGGACGACACACTCGCCATCGCAGGCAAGTGTATCCACTTGCACTTTTGGCCGTGCTTAGGCCTTAGTTGGTTAGAACTGTTAACTGTGAACAAATAGAACCGGACGTGAAATGATAGCGTCCGGGACGACTCTTGACGGCTCAGACTTGACGACGAAGTCTGAGCCTGACAACAACAACTTTTTCATGCTGTAGGGCTATCATGTGTGTGCGTGTGTGTGGACACCCTAGAATAACCCTTCCCGTCTTGTCACGTCACGTCCCGTCTTGCACAGCCCGCTGGGCAATAGGGCACTCGCCGAGTGATCCCTTGTACAGACTCACAGCCTGCGGGCAATAGGGCACTCTCCAAGTTGAGAGAGTGATCCCTTGTACGGATACACAGCCCGAGGGCAATAGGGCACTCTCCAAGCTAGAGAGAGTGATCCCTTGTACGGATTCTCAGCCTGCGGGCAATAGGGCACTCGCCAAGCTAGAGCGAGTGATCCCTTGTACGGATATCTTGTCTTGTCTTGTCTTGGGGTTTGGGGTTGGGTTGAGCGTGCGCACGGTAAGAGGGTCTGATCCCCCTCGAACCGTAAGGCGTGAACCCTTTCGTGTCTCACTTGTCTTGTCCTGCCTTGCTTCCGTCACGTCACGTCTTGTCTTGACACCTGTAGGCTAGTCCCGTAGTTGGTAGCACACGCTACAACTACTACTTGTTGCGTTTTACTTTCCTGCTATGTTACTTCTCTTGTACTTGTTGTAACCCCAGCATGCTAATCAACCAGTAAAACGTTGTCTAAAAAGTTGATACACTTGCAGTAAAGTCTAACCCTTCTTGTAGACTTTACCTGACGTACAGTTCCTTTTTCTTGGGTGCTGTACGTCAGGTATTTAGCCAAAGTTCGTGGACGAGGCAGACTCGCTGGAGTACGTGGAGCCGAGGACGTCGTCATCAGAGCACGTGCCTGACAAGGACCAGACCTTGGGGTCTTTTAGTCGCCACTTATAGAGGTTATTACTTCCAGTTTTCTTTTAGATAGTCTGTTGCCATGCTTAGGCTTCTTTTTAGACTTTGTACTTGTTGGATATCATATCTCTAATTTAATGAATGCAAATTCCTTTTCTGTACTTTTGTTGTTTCGAACTATAAAAATGCAAGAACCTGAAAATCTTTTAAAATGGTACCTCTACAGACGCTTATTGGGTCCGAGCTTCTCAGCTCTGGCCTAAGCGGGCCTCGTCACGTTTCGCTTCCGTCCATTTTGGGAAGCGGGGCGTGACAGGTTTTTGTGGTGGCCCATGCAGGTCTTGCAAAAGTTCGGAACAATAAATTACCGCATTCATTTGATATCCACGTACAAGTCTGAATTAGTTTCCAAGTCTTAGATAGTAGGAAGACTTAGGTAGACGTCCCAGGTTGATAGTCGGATGCCTTGGTTAAGATTTAGTCGTCCTCGTCCTAGACTATTTTAGCATCCCCATTTGATCCTGATCGTATTAGATATGTAGAGTCCTTCTTTTAGTTAGTCTTTCGCTCGGATCCATCGACTTCGGGCCCCGCAGAACGTAACCTTGATTCTCTTAGGAACCCCCCTCTTTAGATCCTGATTATAGTCTAGCTCATAGGAAGCCTTTGAGCTGAGTTATCCAAATCTTTAGACGACCCGATGATTAGAACCCTTGTCCTCCAGCATCCCTCTGATCCTTGCAAATTTTGTGCTATCGACCATAGAGTCCCATCGTGGCTCTTCACGATTCATATCTTAAGCGTAATCTTCATGCGATCATTTTTCCTTTCTCTCGACTCTCGTGATCGTTTCCTAACGATCATCACCAATCCTTCGAATCCCTTCCCTGACCAATTCTACCTTCTCTAAAATTATTTTCGACTTTCCTTATTAAGTTTTCGCTCCAGATTGATTTCTTTGAAAACCCCTATATTATATATTTAAAATTTGATGTTTTGGATCGAGTTAAAACTTTTAATTGACTTGGAGCTTTCTGGGACGTAAAAATTTTAAGTCAATATCTCGCACTCGTTTTAAATCATTATTCCTCAAATTCAGTTTTATTTGCCTTGTTTCTAAAATATATATATTACTTTTATAAACTACACAATTTATTTCTACTATCTTGTACTTATTTTCGAATTTTTCCCTTTCCCAAAACCTGCTTCCTTTAAAAGTATTTACGAAATTCATTATTAAAATCTCCGCCCAATTTGACTTCTTTGAAAACTTTTTATTTAAAATTTCTTACTTTCGGTTGATTTAAAATTCTTTCGCGAATTTTGAAACCTTTCGGTCGTAAAAGTTTTAAGTTACGACCTCGTACTTATTTTCGAATCAGTATCCATCGAATTTTAGTTTTAAAACTTTGTTATTATTTCGGGAATTCAATATATCATTTTTTTCTACCTACGAAATTATTTTAACCATTTACGTACGTACTTTAGAATATTTTTCTAAAACAAAGGGGGATTTTAAATTTCTTACATATAAACATCTCTATGTTCATCGTGCTCTTACTTCAAGAATTTTTGTTTAAGTTCATTTTCATTTACAAAACAATCGCTACCTCATCCCACTTTTATTTCCTTATTTCTTGTTTTCGAAACCCATTATTAAATTCTTCGCTATGTTTGACTTCCTTGAAAACCCTTTATTATATCTAAAATTTATTGCTTTTCGATTAAAAGTTCCTTCTTAGATTTTGAAATCTCCTTGGTCGTCAATTTTCAAGTTACTATCTGGAAATTATTTCAAATCGGTATCTTTGATATTTTCATTTTTAAAAACCGTGTTAACATTTTGATAATTCAATTTATATTTTTCTGGGCTACAAGATCTATTTCTAAATCACTTACCGTGCATACTTTTTAAAATATTTTTCCTAAACTAGGGGGAACTTCAATTATTTTATTACTATTATATCTGTTTAATGTTTCTCGTGACCACATTTCAAAACCTTTGTGTAAACTTATTTTTTTTCATTTGCAAAACAATCGTTTTACACCCAACCAACTACCTCCTTATCTTGCCTTATTTGACCTCTATCCTTCCGATCTTATTTCGTTCCGCTTTTGATTTAGTTTTATTTCCTTCTTTTATCTAGACATTAGACCTTGTAGTTATCCATGCTATCTCCAGTTTAGGAGTAGGCCCTCTGGTAGGTGATGTCGTTGCAGTGCCTGAGTATAGGTAGAGTGTGTAGACCTGTATGAGTGTGTCATCTTTAGGATCCTGATGTTTGTCTCCTGTGTCTTGAATGTGTACTCAGTGTTAACCATGGTATGCTGGAAGTTGTCTGAATGACGGTATTCATACTTATATGAATGGTGTCATCGCATGCAGATCCTTAGACTGAGTTTTAATTTTAATGAATGGTTTATCTTGGTTGTATGAGAATCATATCAAAACTTTGTTTTCTTTAAACCAAACCTTTAAAGTTTTTTTTAAAACTAGCTCACAAGATCACAAATCACTTAACCTCCCTCATCCATTACCGCAGCGCCACACGTTTTTCCAAATGTTTTAAAATATTTCTTTGGCCTTGAAGTCTCTCTTTCTCTTCTCTTCCTTCTTCCTTAAACAAAGATTTTCATGTTTATGATTGTTATATTGGGCCTAGCTATTATTGTTGTAGGATTTTGTTTGCGGGTAGGCTCAGGGAGTGAGATGAGTTTTATTCTGGCAATGATTAATTGATTTTGGGAACACGAGGATGATGGATTAGAATATTTTTTTTGGATGAAAAGAATGAACTGTCTCAGACTTATTTATAAAACCGAAGTGTGGTGGACTCAATGAGAATTCTGTTTGAATGAGATTAAAATGCGAGGAGATGATGACTTATCAGACTTGAGGCTTAGACGGGTAGTAGATAGGAGTAACTGCCGAGAATAGTATGAGTTAGGGTGATCATGAGATTGAGTAGAGCTTATATTAGCATTGAGACGGATTGATGAATTGACGGGAGAAGACTTTGAGAATAACGCGACGTGTGGAGATAAATGGATGATTAGGCAGTTGGACTTAATATTGGTTGGGATTAGTTACAGTGAGTAGGATGAGGGGTAATTCTGACAGATCAAAATATTTGGTGGATGAATTTATGGGGAGATACGACGAGAATGTAATGAAGACACGACGATTGCTGATTGGTGAAGGTATTATGGGATAGACAAATGTTTTGTCTTGGATTGGTGGATGACTAGAATCGCGTTTTTTTTGGAGATTTATTAATGTTGGGAAAATGTTTAGAAATTCAAAAGATATTAATGAGCGATGATGATGCTTAGTGGAGTGGTACGATATCAGAAGATGTTATTATTTCTATGAGAACATGGAGTTGGAAATTGGAATGGTAGTGATGGAACTATATATTAGGAGGAGAGTTTAGTCGTGGCTTTGCCCAGTGAAAAGATGGATTATGGGGTATTATTGAGGAATGTTGTTCGAAGTTACAGGATTAGAAATCTTTATGAGCAGATATGATAGTTGCGGGTACAAGGTTATATGGGTAATATTATTACTAGTGTGAGTGATTCCGAGGGCGGAATCATTTCTAAGGTGGGTAGAATGTAACGGCCTGTTTCAATCGTACCTTCTTCGTGCACGTGCTTTTGATCGTGCACGTGTTTATTTTAGACTTTATTTGTTTTTGAACGTTTTTGTGTGATATGTCGTCGTGATCGTCTCTGAAAGTATTAGATTGCGAAACGACTTTGGAACGACATATCTCGAGTCGCTCTTCCGCGATACTAACTTATTTGACGTGACGTCGCGACTTTCTGTTTTGACGCGAGACGTTTCTATTTTTAGTTTCGTCCCTCGACGTCGAAATTTAGATCCGTATTCTCCACACTCTTTCTTTAGTCATCTAGAACACACCAGAATTATTTTATAATTTTTGGATTTAATTTGACCTATTTTCCATTTTTTTGAAAGTTTTAAATAATTTTAAAACCTATTTTTATAAAAGTTTTAATTACAATAAAATTACTATATTATAATAACGTATTAAATAATTTTCTGACAAAGTTTCAGAATTTTTGGCCGCACCCATCTTGCGTGAGGGAAAGGAGAGCAATTTTAAATTATATTAATTATTTTAATTATTTTAATTACGTTTTTCTTAACCCAAACCCTAATCCTAAATCTTTTCTATTTAAATAAACCCTAGGCTAGGTTATTTTCGCAGCCACACAAACCCTAGCCGTCAAAAACCCCTTCCCGACGTTCGTCGCAACGTTGCGACGATCGCAACGTGCACGACCGGAGCTCTCCCCCGCAAATCCCCTTGCACGACCGGCGCTCCGCTCCGCATCGCCGCTGCATCGCTCCGCTGCATCGCCCCCCGCTGTCGCCCCGCTCCGACCGAGGCCGTCGCTCTGTCTGACCGAGAGAACAGCCCGCACCCGCTTCGTTGCCACCGCTCCGCATCCGCTCCGCACCCGCTAGCGCCTGACCGGTCGGTTCGCCCGCAGCGACCGAGAGGCCGCTCCGCATCGCCCAAGCGCTGCATGCCCGCACCCCCACAGCGCCCGACCGACGGGATCCCTCGGTCTGACCGAGGGAATCCCTCGCACCGCCCAAGCCCCCGCCTCCGCCTGCGCTGCACTTGCACGACCGAGAGCCCCTCTCGGTCTGACCGAGAGGAACCACCGCACCGACCAAGCCCGACCGACCGAACTTCGTCGCAACACTGTTTCTTCCACACCAACTTCTGTGGTGGGCCCCCCCAAGTGCTCCTGAGGTGTTGTGGGCCCCCTTGGACCCCTAGCACTGCTGTGGGCCCCACTTGGACGTGCTACTTCGCGGATTTGCCGTCTACGACGTTGCGACACGTCGTAGGCCTTCGTCGCAAGTTTGGACTTTTGGAGAATCGTGCGAGGACCAGATCTGAAGCTGTGGAGTGCTCCGATCAGACACGACATCCATTCTACGACAAACTCCGGTTCAGGTTGGTTCCCCGAAACTCGTAGAAACCCCCACAATAGCTGACTGAACCCTAAACTAAAAACCGTCAACTTGAACTAAATTTAATTTTTAGCTCCTGTAAAACGTTGTACGAACATAGAAAATCGACGAACGGACAAATTTGACTGTGCACATAGGATAGATCGTCGATTAGGTTGATACATCAAAAAGTGACTTTTGACGAATAGGATAGTCCCGAAAACCTAGAAACGAAACCTAATAGGATTTGACGAATTCGCGACCTGACACCGTCGCCATGACTGTTACAGACGGACTACCGCGGACGCGACGACTGGACGAGATGCCCCGGACGGACGACACACTCGCCATCGCAGGCAAGTGTATCCACTTGCACTTTTGGCCGTGCTTAGGCCTTAGTTGGTTAGAACTGTTAACTGTGAACAAATAGAACCGGACGTGAAATGATAGCGTCCGGGACGACTCTTGACGGCTCAGACTTGACGACGAAGTCTGAGCCTGACAACAACAACTTTTTCATGCTGTAGGGCTATCATGTGTGTGCGTGTGTGTGGACACCCTAGAATAACCCTTCCCGTCTTGTCACGTCACGTCCCGTCTTGCACAGCCCGCTGGGCAATAGGGCACTCGCCGAGTGATCCCTTGTACAGACTCACAGCCTGCGGGCAATAGGGCACTCTCCAAGTTGAGAGAGTGATCCCTTGTACGGATACACAGCCCGAGGGCAATAGGGCACTCTCCAAGCTAGAGAGAGTGATCCCTTGTACGGATTCTCAGCCTGCGGGCAATAGGGCACTCGCCAAGCTAGAGCGAGTGATCCCTTGTACGGATATCTTGTCTTGTCTTGTCTTGGGGTTTGGGGTTGGGTTGAGCGTGCGCACGGTAAGAGGGTCTGATCCCCCTCGAACCGTAAGGCGTGAACCCTTTCGTGTCTCACTTGTCTTGTCCTGCCTTGCTTCCGTCACGTCACGTCTTGTCTTGACACCTGTAGGCTAGTCCCGTAGTTGGTAGCACACGCTACAACTACTACTTGTTGCGTTTTACTTTCCTGCTATGTTACTTCTCTTGTACTTGTTGTAACCCCAGCATGCTAATCAACCAGTAAAACGTTGTCTAAAAAGTTGATACACTTGCAGTAAAGTCTAACCCTTCTTGTAGACTTTACCTGACGTACAGTTCCTTTTTCTTGGGTGCTGTACGTCAGGTATTTAGCCAGAGTTCGTGGACGAGGCAGACTCGCTGGAGTACGTGGAGCCGAGGACGTCGTCATCAGAGCACGTGCCTGACAAGGACCAGACCTTGGGGTCTTTTAGTCGCCACTTATAGAGGTTATTACTTCCAGTTTTCTTTTAGATAGTCTGTTGCCATGCTTAGGCTTCTTTTTAGACTTTGTACTTGTTGGATATCATATCTCTAATTTAATGAATGCAAATTCCTTTTCTGTACTTTTGTTGTTTCGAACTATAAAAATGCAAGAACCTGAAAATCTTTTAAAATGGTACCTCTACAGACGCTTATTGGGTCCGAGCTTCTCAGCTCTGGCCTAAGCGGGCCTCGTCACGTTTCGCTTCCGTCCATTTTGGGAAGCGGGGCGTGACAAGCAGGTATCAAATCACGAGGATGAACTGTTGGTATTATATTGGTTACTTAGCAGAGATGGAACAATAGTGTATGAATATATGGTCTCACAAGCGTATAAAATGTCGATTGTAAATTCAATCAATAAAAATGTCTAGGGCTAGGTAATCCACACTATAGATCTTCAAGCATCAATGTGAATATGAAATTCCATATTACTACTCTTGATTTAGGGTGAACTTGTCGCAACGAAATCGGGAACCAACGCATGCTCTCGCACTATGCAAATCTATAATAATCTAAACTAGAACCTCGCTCTCTTGCAAGCTTAGTTTAAACTATTAGTATTAAGATCGACAATATAATTCAATTCCAACTCAAGTTCGCTCTCGTGCAACGTGATTCAAATCTAGATCATGGTGATGAAGGATTTTGGCGGACCCTCAGAGCTCAGATCTGTGCATGTCATAAGTCGAACGGACCACAAGGCATAAAGCACAGCAGAAAAATAAAACATGCTAGATAAACATTTTAGCTAGGCCCTAAGAAAGCCAGAACCTAGCACGATCTATGCCAACTTAGGGTGGATCTGACTACTCTAAGAGGGATTTATCCTACAGCGATGAAATTAAATTACACTAAAAAGCTTTAAAGAACATACCTGAAATCGCAACACTGGGACGGGCAAGATGTACCGCACCGACTTCTTACGATACTCGTAGCCGAACCGCCTTGACTTGATCCACCCGAGCCGCCTTGCACCTTCGGACTGATCCACCCGAGCCGTCACCCGCCTCCGAGCCGATCACTTGCAGTAGAAGGTTTCACTTGAGCAGACACGCATCTTAAACGTCTGGATCCGAATCCAAAAACCCCTTCATAGTCTTGCTAGGACTCGTCGGGAGAATAGGAAGAAGAGATGAAGAATAGTTTAAGTCGTAGATCGAGCGTGCTCAAAATTCGGAGCTACTCGATCGAAGACTTAGTGTTTATTTCAATGAAGAGACTGCACCCCTATTTATATAGGGAGTTGGCACCTCTCTTTTCGTCACGAGCAATTTGGGACAAAACAAAATTAAAAAAGAGAATTAATTTAGTTAATTGAAGTTACTAAGCCTTTCACAAAGGCCAGCTTCAACCAATTAATTCTCCTTCACCATCGAGTTTCAGAAAAAATACAATTTTTCATTTCGAAGGGCTTCGAATGGTGAACGCGCAGGAACGAACGGCGACGAATTCCGACTTCGTTTGACCCCTCAAACAATTGCCCAAAGATGAGCAAAAAATCAATTTTTGTAGCCGTCAAAAGGGTTTCAAAAAACCCTAATTAACTTAAGTTGCTGGTGCACCTGCCAGGCTTAGCGGGTGCGCCCGCCTAAGGCTATGGGCATGCCCAAGTAGGGCGCGCCCGTGGCGGGCGGGCGGCCCGCTGAACACAGCGGGCATGCGGCCCGCTGGTTCAGCAAGCCGCGCATGCTGGACTCAATGGGCGGTGCTTGTTAGTTCAGCATGCCGCTCCCATTTTCCTTGCAGGTGGACCCGCTTGTCCAAGTGGGTCTAACACACTCTTGCCTTTGACTGTTTTTGCGTTTTCGGGTTCGTTTGAGCTCCGTTTTGGACGCGGTTTGAACCTGCATTTAGACCGGGACGATCCCGTCAACAATGTATGCCTTTCCAATGCTTTTATTCCTACAAATATTGTCGTAACCAATTTACGACACGTTTAATCTTGTTTGCATCGAATGCAACGTTGTCCCCATCTACGACTCAGTCTCATAACTAGCTTGTGAACTTAACTATTTCATCATATGAATTCCTCTTAACAATCTTCCTATTGCTAAGACACGAATGCTACTTGATGTGAGACCCTACAGCCTGACCTTACTACAGGTTGGGGCTCGAAAACCCCTAAACGATGGTCACCACGAGCAGCAGTTGTCGTCCTTGTTTCAAAATCATCATAACGTGATCGACCCATTGATAAAGGTATCGTTGGGTTCACTTTGACTATGTCAGTGATGAATACCGTTAGCTATAGTCCTTTCGTCAAGACTGTGTCTCTGTTGGCCTAGGGTACGGTTTACTGTCAACCCCATTAGACAGCATTGGTCAGTATACGATGGTCTTTGTTGTATTCACGTTGTACTTCTTACAACGTACCCCGGCCGAGGATTAACACAAAGACCGTAATGAGCATGTGACACTAACTTTCCTTTAACGGAAGAGACGTCCCATCTTAGTCATCTACTTGCCTCGAGAGCTTCAGGTGTAACCCAACCTAAGATCTTCCAGTAGGCATAGCCTCGAAGCTAGATCATATGTCTAAGCGATAATGTTCAATCACAGGTTCGTACAAATGACTTCAGGTCTTAAGGACCAGCTTACCTATCATCACCCTAGAGTTATTATAGACAGTTTAGTTAAAGTTAACCATTTAATAACTCTAAGTTGGTCATTCAGTGAACTCATTCTCTAATGAGCACATGTGTCTCGTCTCCGACTTCACCAAGTCGAATGACTATAAGATCATCAGTACCCTAAGGTAAGACAAAGACACAGTGGTCTGTCCGATGTGCCGATATCCATTTCTCGACTCATCTATGACCACGAACCGTTTAAGACTTAAGTTTCTATTCGGTCACTTACTACTCATAATCGAGATCTACACCTGGATATGTAAGGACCTAACTATAAGTCTAAGGAAATTATCTAAGTGTATGATTCAACGAATTCATACTTAGGATAATTGATACCATATAATATCTTAACAAGACTAATACTAAGGATAAATTGCCTTATGGACATATATCCTCCTACATCTCCCACTTACACTAGGCTATTTATCTCGGTATCTCATACCGTTATAGCATATCAGTCACGTTGGACCATCATATGTCAAACCTAAGAGTGGATTTACTAACGAGTATCTATAATACATTTTAATGGATTTTTTATTTATATATCTCTTGATCACACAAGGTTGATCCTTGAAAAATGATTTGGATCAATTTTCTTTTCTTTGTATAGCTAACAATTAGCTCATACAATCTTGATGTAGGATCTAACATTTTTATAAGTCAGTCTTAGCTCATTCCAATTATTTTGTGTCAATATGCTAAGTACATAAGTGACACCTTAAGTCTCTATATATTCGATTAAATCAAAACTATTTTGATTCAATGTCTTATATAGTGATTCAAATAAGTTGGAAACCTTTTTACTTAGTCCGAGAAACCGGAGCTAAGTACATGAGCTAGCTCCCACTGACTTTAAGAACTATTTGGTTAAATACTTCTACTATATATCTAAATCATATTTAGAATATATTTTAAGTATAACCAATTTAGAAGTGCTTATGGAATATACCAGTGTCAAGTTTGGTTTGATGAATGAGTCATATCAAGACCCGTTTATAGGAATCTTGATGTTGACTTACTCAGTCAAACGTCCTACACTGTACTTTTTCTTTAATTACATTTAATAATAACTCTTTAAGAATCAAATGCAGTTTAATTAAGAATCAATCTTAACAAGCGTATAATTGTGATCATACACAATGTATACGCTCGTGGAACTTATATTTAACTATCGACTGGCTATAATATTAAGTCAGCTCCAAACAATCAAATTATTCAGAAGCTCTGCATGACAGCTCGAGGATTTATGCAACCAACTCAAACAGCCACATTCATAGAATTAAGCCATTCACAACAAATCACAATTTAAAATAAAGCACATTTCCCGAGATATTTATTCAAACAATGGATTCATTAAAATGAATCATAATTTGTTTATCAAAATAAACTTTGAGTGCTTAACACCTAATCATTGTTTTAACTAAAGCAAACGATACATTTTATTCATATAAAAAAATAAGTATCGGTTGCTTTTTCTTCACATCTCCTGAAGTCCTCGTACGGCCCTAGCAGTAACGATTGCTGAGATGTCAACCGTCCTCAGAACTTCTTGTTGAGTATTGGACTCTCCACCTTGATTTTGATGATGATCAAACACAAATCATTGTAACTAACTCTTGTGATTGCAGTTAGCTATAAAGTCACCAATTAGATTCAAGAAGATCAAAAGTGACTACACGTGTTGATTCAAGTGGAGGACTTGGTAGATCAACAAAGGTGAAGCATTGTCTTGAAGAACTCAAAGGCTACTTCAAACCTCAAGCCAATGGTAACTTTACATTAGACACACGCATATTATTGCTGAATTTTGTGACCGTTTTCTCTCTTCTCTATATAGAATGTTAAGCCTTGAGTAGTACTTGCCTAGATATCTTCATATTGCTCATATCTTAGAGCTAGGATTATCATAGAAGCCCATAGAATCTTTCCCGAAGCTTATCGCTTCGTTCCTCGGCTTCTTATGCATCTTAGTTGGTTCAAGTAGAAGAACCAACCGACTAAATGACGATCAAAAGATGTATAAGAAGCCGAGGAACGAAGAGATAAGCTTCAGGAAAGATTCAATGGGCTTCTAAGATAATCCTAGCTCTAAGATATGAGCGATATGAAAATATCTAGGCAAGTACTACTCAAGGCTTAACATTCTACTAAACCGAAGCTAGAAGACAATATAAATACCATGACGAACCGTCTTCAAAGCTTCAATATGAAGATTCTGAATCCCTTGACTTCATTAATTCTCCTTGAGCTTCAACAAAGCTTCAGGCACACGATCACATGATCTGAGGAAGTCTTGGGACGTCGCTAGAGATGAACAAAGTACTTTGGCGACAATCTCCATAATCTTCTCTTTGGATTGAATCTCCATTCATTTGTTGATGACATTGGCTTGAGGTTTGAAGTAGCCTTTGAGTTCTTCAAGCCAATGCTTCACCTTTGTTGATCTACCAAGTCCTCCACGTGAATCAACACGTGTAGTCACTTTTGATCTTCTTGAATCCAATTGGTGACTTTATAGCTAACTGCAATCACAAGAGTTAGTTACAATGATTTGTGTTTGATCATCATCAAAATCAAGGTGGAGAGTCCAATACTCAACATTCTCCCCCTTTTTGATGATGACAAACCAAATATAAACAAAACAAATAATTGTGCATTAAATATACTTACTCCCCCTGCAATGCTGCCAATCAAGTTAATATCAATAATCAATAGCATCATTCAGCAGATAATAGTGTGTGTATCACATGAGGTTGTGTATATATCGCATGAATCTAGAAATAGTATGCATACACAAAGCAAATCATGTAGGTGATACACATCATAAACATGAGCATGATTACCAACCTATATATAATGTAATCTATATAAACCAAGGTAATCACCAATGCTCCCCTGAATCATATACATGAGCGATCATAGACAAAGGTTATATGATTCAAGTTAATGTTTAACACTCAACATTTAATAAGCACACATCTTGTTTATTTCTCTCCCCATTTGTCATTAACAAAAAGATATGGTGGGTATAGAAACAACAAATGCAACGATAGAGTAGAAAACATAAAGATACATCAATTGTAAAATTACCAATTGTAAAGATCTCTAATGTAAAGTTACCAATTGAAATGATCAGCAAGAAATGATTAGCAACAAATGCGGAATACAATATTAGCCACATGTATACATTAGCAACAACTGCGGAATACCAATTGAAACTACACTTCTTCCCTCCTCTGCTTCGTATTAGCCACATGTATACATTACACAGATGTCTTAGTATCTCATACTATGTGACAAAGCATTTATGGAAATTATTATGCTTTATTAAAAATAATTCATTGTACCTGAGGTAGAGGTAATAATATGCCCTTTCTTCTTTTCTGCAAGGTAAACCTTGCAGTTCCTCTTCCCGTGACCTACCTTATGGTCGTGAAAGCACTCGGATTTCGACGGGGCCCCTTTCCTCTTCTTCCCCTTCTTCACCTTGGCTGGTTGTGGGACCTGCCCCTTCTTACCTTTGCCTTTCGGCTGTCCGAAGAAGCAGAGCCAACAACCAACACAGCTGGTCTCTTCTCGATTTTCTCAAACTGCCTAAGCATGTTGAGGAGACCAGAAAGATCTGTTTCAATACTGTTTATAATGAAACCAGTAATGAATTGCTTGAAGGCTGGGGTCAAAGATTTCAGGATGATGTCCACGGCCATCTCATTGTCGATGAAAAAATCCAACTGGGCAGCATCTTCCACGTACCTGATCATCTTAATGACATGATCTTGTACGGGCCATGTCTCCATCTTAGTGCCCCAGAGGTTGCTCGTGGCTTCAAACTTCGCAGCTCTAGACCGCTTGTCGTATAACTCCTCTGCATTCAGATGCATGCTTTGAACATCCAAATGTGCGTGCTTCCTTGGCAGGTCGTTATTCATTGAAGCTAGAGTAAGGCACCTGGCCTTCTCGGCATCTCTCTTATACTCCTTGTAGGCTTTCTTTTCCTCCGGAGTCATCTTCGTCAGGCTTCTCTAGAGGGTCCTCGAACAGCATGTATCCTATCCTAGCTAGTGATAGGACTAACTTGATATTCCTAAGCCAATCTTTATAGTTGGTCACATCAAGCACATTCTTCTCTATCATAAACTTTAGACCCGAATCCATTCTGCAAATAAATAGATATTTTATTAGCATATGTTCGTTGTACAGTTCAAATGGTTTTTATTTAACTATATTCTCCCACTAAATTTTAGAAATAAAGCCATAATAATAAACAATTTATTATTTTAAAATCTTTGGGGGAGAAGGATCTGACTACTCCGAGTCATACAACCTTGAGTGTAGCTCAACAAGTTGTCCGACTCTGCAGTCGGTAGATGAACTCTTCATTAATCATATAATTATGATTCCCTATGAGTTTTACCCCTAGTCATTTGTGATCATGAGTGCGCTTATCTAAATCACAATGACTAGCCTAGTCGGACCCTTGGTTTTACGTCTAGCCTGACTTTCCCTGGCACTCGGTGTATACACGACACATCAGTTTGGGTCAGGTCTTAGACTATATCTTTAGATAGACTTACGTCGGCGCTCGGTGTATGCACGACATGATGGTTTGGGTCAAGTCGAGATGTTAACAAGAAATTGGTTTCTATAATATTGCCATGTCGCAGCTTGAGTGTAGCTCAACAACCGTAGCACGGGTCTTACAGTTGCCAACTCCTAAAACAAGGAGGGATGTGATTTATTATTATCGTATTTGACTTAGGTATAGTCGCTGGACTTACACAGTCATGATTCGACTCCTTGCGTCCATCGAACGCGGCCAGGAAATTGACTAAGTCAGGACCATTTAACCCTAGTCTAGCTAGGGTGTCCAGCAAACTTAGCCAAGCACATTAACCGACATCATGATCCATTGAAGGAGGTTCATCAATTCTATGTTCGTCCATCAACTAAATAGCTTTTAATAAATACTAGTTAATCATTATCAACTAGTTGATCTTTCAAATTCGAAATTTTTAGGGATTTGTTTGATGTCTTTTATTAGATCTTTATCAACTATAAGGTTCGTTTTGTTCATCGTGCTACCCCAATTTTTATTAGGATTTTAATAAAACAATTACAACATTTTATAAAATTAGTCATTTAATGATAATCATTATTTAAACAATTTATGATGATGATAGTCATTTAAAGGGACTACCCTAATCAAGGTTTTGATGTCGCAATTGTTCATTAAAAATAGCAAATCGCAATTTAAAATTGTATCTCATAAGATTTTAAATTTAATGGCTAACCTAAAGGGTTCATAAACGATCACATCATGCATCATTGCCATTAACACAAACCAACTAATTTTAACTCAAAAAATTCAAGGTTCAATAATGTGACATATAACAGAACATGCAAGTTTAAAATTTTATGTACAACATAAATAATTAACTTGCTAGTCTAAAATTTAACATTTAAATATAAAGATCTAGAATCTTAAAACTAGAAACATTTTATCTCAAAAAATTAGGTTTCATAAAATTATCGAATAATTTTAAATCCAAACCTAAGCTTTAAAATTCAATAAAACATTTAAGATCATACTATCTTATAAAATAATTTATGTAACTAAAAAGAAAATAATTTTTAATCCCATCTCATGAAATAAAATCTTTTCCTCAATGTTACATATACTTGAAATAATTTTAAAACAATTTTAAAATTGTTGAAATAAATTTTAAAGGTTTCAGATAAAGTTAAAATCTTTAAACCTTTATGTAACTAAAAGAAATTAAAATTTTATGTACAACATAAATAATTAACTTGCTAGTCTAAAATTTAACGTTTAAATATAAAGATCTAGAATCTTAAAACTAGAAACATTTTTTCTCAAAAAATTAGGTTTCATAAAATTATCGAATAATTTTAAATCCAAACCTAAGCTTTAAAATTCAATAAAACATTTAAGATCATACTATCTTATAAAATAATTTATGTAACTAAAAAGAAAATAATTTTTAATCCCATCTCATGAAATAAAATCTTTTCCTCAATGTTACATATACTTGAAATAATTTTAAAACAATTTTAAAATTGTTGAAATAAATTTTAAAGCTTTCAGATAAAGTTAAAATCTTTAAACCTTTATGTAACTAAAAGAAATTAATTTTTAATATCATCTTATGAAAGTAAAAAATTTCTCTTAATGTTACATAATCATTAAAAACATTTAAATGCTTACTAAAATTATTTTATCTCATAAAAGAAATTTTTTTAAAAGCATTTAAACATAGTAGACTTATTGAACTTTATCACATAAAATTTAAAACGTCTCCCAAAAAAATTCATGTTATAAAAACAATTTTTAAAAAAACACAAAAAATTGGTTAACCAATTTTAACATAAATTTAAAATATACGTATGTTCAAAAACAAGCAATTTAATAATTTAAAATCGCCGCAAATCAAAATCTACAATCATAACTTGGCTCTGATACCACTGAAGGGTTTTGGCGGACCCTCAAAGCTCAGATCTGTGCACGTCCTAAGTCGGACAAACCACAGAGGCATAAAACGCAGCGAAAAAATAAAACATGCTAGCTAAACATTTTAGCTAGATCCTGAGAGAGCCAGAACCTAGCCCGATCTATGCCAACTTGGAGTGGATCTGACCACCTCAAAAGGGATCTATCCTACTGCGACGAAATTAAATTACACTAAAAAGATTTAAAGAACATACCCGGAATCTCAACCCTGGGGCAGGCAAGGTGTACCACACCGGCTTCTTACGTTCCTCATAGCCGAACCACCTTGACTTGATCCACCCGAGCCACATTGCACCTTCGGACTGATCCACCTGAGCCGTCACCCGCCTCCGAGCCGATCACTTGCGGTAGAATGTTTCACTTGAGCAGACCCGCGTCTTAGATGTTTGGATCCGAATCCAAAACCCCCTTCGTAGTCTTGCTAGGACTCGTCGGGAGAATAGGAAGAAGAGAGGAAGAATAGTTTAAGTTGTAGATCGAGCTTGCTTAAAATTCGGAGCTACTCGATCGAAGACTTTGTGTTTATTTCAACGAAGAGAGTGCACTCCTATTTATATAGGGAGTCGTCACCTCTCTTTTCGTCACGAGCAATGTGGGACAAAACAAAATTAAAAAGAGAATTAATTTAGTTAATTGAAGTTAGTACGCCTTTCACAAAGGCCAACTTCAACAAATTAATTCTTCTTCACCATCGAGTCTCAGAAACGATACAAGTTATCATTTCGAAGGGCTTCGAATGTTGAACGCGTTGGAATGAACGGTGACGAATTCCGACTTCGTTTGATCTCTCAAACAATTGTCCAAAGATGGGCAAAAAGTCAATTTTCTTAGCCGTCAAAAGGGTTTCAAAAACCCCTAATTAACTTAAGTTGCGGGCGTGCCCTCTAGGCTTAGTGGTCGCGCCTGCCTAAGGCTATGGACGCGTCCAAGTAGGGCACGCCTGTGGCGGGTGGGCGGCCCGCTGAACAACGGCGCACCCGCTGTTTCCAGCAGGCCGCGCCCGCAGGACTCAGCGAGCAGTGCCCATTAGTTCAGCGTGTCACGCCCATTTTCCTTGCGGGTGGACCTGCTTGTCCAAGTGGGTCTAAGCCACTCTTGCCTTTGACTGTTTTTGTGTTTTCGGGATCGTTTGAGCTCTGTTTTGGATGCGGTTTGAACCTACGTTTAGACCGGGATGATCCCTTCAACCCTACAAATATTGTCATAACCAATTTACGACACGTTTAATCTTGTTTGCATCGAATGCAACGTTGTCTCCATCTACGACTCAGTCTCACAACTAGCTTATGAACTTAACTATTTCATCATATGAATTCCTCTTAACAATCTTCCTATTACTAAGACACGAATGCTACTCGGTGTGAGACCCTATAGCCTGACCTTACTACAGGTTGGGCTCGAAAACCCCTAGACGATGGTCACCACGAGCAGCAGTTGTCGTCCTTGTTTTAGAATCATCATAACGTGATCGACCCATTGATAAAAGTATCGTTGGGTTCACTTTGACTGTGTCAGTGATAAATACCGTTAGCTATAGTCTCTTCGTGAAGATTGTGTCTCTATTGGCCTAGGGTACGGTTTACGGTCAACCCCATTAGACAATATTGGTCAGTATACGACGGTCTTTGTTGTATTCACGTTGTACATCTTAAAACGTTCCCTGGCCGAGGATTAACCCAAAGACCGTACTGAGCCTGTGACACTAACTTCCTTTTAACGGAAGAGATGAATCCCATCTTAGTCATCTACTTGCCTCGAGACCTTCAGGTGTAACCCAACCTAAGATCTTTCAGTAGGCCTAGCCTCGAAGCTAGATCATAGATCTAAGTGACACTGTTCACTCACAGGTTTGTACTTCAGGTCTTAAGGACCAGCTTACCTATCATCACCCTAGAGTTATTATAAACAGTTTAGTTAAAGTTAACCATTTAATAAATCTAAGTTGATCGTTCAATGAACTCATTCTCCAACAAGCACATGTGTCTCGTCTCCGACTTCACCAAGTCGAATGACTATGAGATCATTATTACCCTAAGGTAAAACAAAGACACAGTGGTCTGTCCGATATGCCGATATCCAGTTCTCAACACATATATGACCACGAACCGTTTAAGACTTAAGTTTCTGTTCTGTCACTTACTACTCATAGTCGAGATCTACATCTGGATATGTAAGGACCTAAGTATAAGTCTAAGAAAATTTTCTAAGTACGTATATGATTCAACGAATTCATACTTAGAATAATTGATACCATATAATATCTTAACAAGACGAATACTAAGGATAAATTGCCTTATGGGCGTATATCCTCCTACCGGTGGTTCGTACTCCTCTTACCATCGTACAAACGAATATAATTATAGAAATATAATAATGATGCTAGCTTTGGTCACTCTTGCGCACCAACTCTAGGGAATCTCGATTATAGATCTAGACGGAATATCTAGGACTTCCTACAGATCAAGATCCTCTCTCGAGCTCTCAAGATCCAATAGAAATTCCTAGCTATCCATAGTAAATTAACCATAATCTAACCCTCAAACAAGTTTAGCAACATGGGTTTTCAATAGATTTCACATATCAAACTTTAAATCCACAGGGTTCATCCATTTTTCCCTAGAGCAAAGAGACTACTCACAATTCAACATGATCAAAGCAATAGAATTGGTAGATGTAATAGAAATCATCATAGACAAAAAATCTAAACAAAAATCAATCATAAAAATTAGAAAAAATAGGAGTTTAAACAAACCAATTGTGTTCCAAACTTCACTCCACAAAGAAAATCAAGAACTTTGCACTCCAATCCTTAAGCAATAGCAAAATAAAATAAACCTTCTCCTTAGAACTCTAGCCGTCTCGTCCTCTTTTGATGGGTCTTAAAACTACCTATTTATACTAACTCAAAAATCTAGAAAAAAGCTGACCAAAATACCTTCAACCTGAAGCAAACCCTAATTCTCAAATCTGGGCCGATGGCGCACTCGGCCGAGTGAAACTGTCACTCAGTCGAGTGGCATTTTCTACAGAAAGTCTTCAAAAATCAGTATTATGTCTTCTCTGGCCACTCGGTCGAGTGGTCGATGATCACTACTTATTTTACACTTTTTTCCCGCATGTTTGCATGCCATTTAGATCGCCCAAATCATGTTTTTCACGATATATCGACGATATTGCGATGCTTTTCACGATTTGTTGTTTTTGTCGCATTTCAGGTGATTTGGAGCGATTTGGAGTGATCCCGAGATACGCCTACTCCAGAGTGTCACCGACGACCTCCCCGAGGGGTATTTTGCTGTTGGAGAGGAGCGGGAGAAGAAAGAACGTCGCAGGAGCGACGAGGAGGCCAAAACAAGCTGTTTGGGCATTTTTGGTGTCTCACTCGGCCGAGTGAAGGAGTCACTCGGCCGACCAGCGAGACACTGCTCGGCCGACCAGATCGGATACGTTTCATACGTGCACTCGGCCGAGCATCGGAAGCCACATCGGCCGAGTGACGAGACCCCGTCCGCCCGAGTGGCGCCCAGACGACGCATGTCAAAAATCGCCAACTTACTGTTTTTCGTCTCCCTGAGCTTCAGAAGACCCACTCGGCCGAGTGGCAAATGCCGACTGCCCGAGTACCAAGAAGCCATCGGCCGAGTGACGACAACCCACTCGGCCGAGCGACTCCTGAAGTGAAGACCCCCGAAGACCCAGACTTACTGGAAATTTACAGGGTTTCTCACTCGGCCGAGCGACTTTTGTCACTTAGCCGAGTGCGACGCGCTGCCTGTAGCGAAATTTGCGGATTTCAGGCTGCGCAGGGGCATTTTGGTCACAGTTTTTTGGACGATTTTGAGGGGTATTTAACCCCTGTTTTTACCCTAGTTTAGGGAGCTTTTCTCTTAGATTTTTGCAGCTTTTTAGATTAACTTTTTAGCTTTATTCTTATGATTGGAGAGGAGACAAAAGTTGATTTTTGTTGAAATTATTTGAAGAACTCCATTGGTTTGTGTCTCTCTTCTCTAAAATACAATTTTTATTGCTTATCTCAATATTGTGATGAATTCCCTTGTTTATTTCATTGATTATTTTTGTGATTGTGCTATGAATTGTGAGTAGTCTCCACGTCTTGGGGCGTGGGGATGAACCCTACAAGCCCAATTTCATACTTGTGATGAGTTGGTAGAAATTTTGCTAGAATTGCTATTAGGGATTAGATTGGGATCGATTTACTACGGATAGCTAGGTATTCATATCGATTGGGATTTGCAAGAGATTGGATCCCAATTCGATAGGAAACCCTAGAAATCCGAATTGGGTTGGAATCGAATTTCCGTAGTATCGGTTTGCAAGAGATTGGACCGATACTAGGGTTTCCGGTTGCAATTCCGTGCCGATACCCGTTTGCAAGAGATTGGACGGGTAGGAACTATCCCAACCTAGGTCGTGGCCCGAGTTTGCACGAGAGTGGGATCGGGGCACGATTGAACGATGATGTTGATCCTAATGCTAGCTTCCCTAGGCTAGGGTTTGCAAGAGATTGGACCCGAACCTAGGATAGCTATAGACCGGCAACAGCGCGAGAGCGTGAGCTAGGTATTACATTCAGTTGCGACTAGTTCATCCAAAATATTATTCTAGCAATTTTAATACCAATGAACCACATTTACGAGATACGGTGAGTATAGGGGATTCCCCATTCCCTAGACGTTCTTTATTTGATTTGGTATTTCCGTACTTTGTCTGACGATTGTGACAGGATCGCCAAAGGCAAATTTCTTTCTCCTTAATAGCCAGGTTGATTGGAACAAGCACGGTCATTCGTCCTCCCTGTGTTCGATAACCCGCTCGCCGCTGTACCGTGCGCTTGCGGTAAAACTACAACCGTTCTTTGGGTTACATTCCGGAGCGATCAAGTTTTTGGCGCCGTTGTCGGGGAGGCGATTGCGTTTAATCTTACCACCCTAGCTATTTCTTTCTTTTTATTTTATTTCTTTATTTTTACCTAACCCTTCCATTGCGCTAATCACTTCTTTGAAACTTTGTTCTCCTGTGCATGTACACGAGATCCACTGCGGACCCTGAAGGTATATTATTTGATCCCGAGATTGAACGTACGGTGCGGAGAATCAGAGCGGAAAGGAGACAAGATCCGGAAGGGAGGTTTATGACCAACCCGGAAACTGCGGACCAATTAGCGGCAAGAATGGCGAGGATCATTTCTATTCGCGATAGGCTCCGGCCTAAGACATCTTCTACGACCTCATCCATTGCCATGCCGGAGTTGGCGGCTGACAAGACCTTTGATCTGAAGACTGGACTAGTGGTTCTGATGCAGCAGGATCCATTTCATGGGAATGCCCATGAAAATCCCCACTACCACATCCAATTATTCTTGTCGAAGTGCGCCACATTTCAGATGACGGGGGTCTCCATTGATGCCATCAGACTGCGTCTTTTCCCCTTCACACTAAAGGACAAGGCACTTTATTGGTTGAGGACGCAAGCTGAGGGAGTCTTTACCACTTGGGACGAGTTGGCGAGTGCATTCATTGACAAGTTCTATCCTCCCTCCAAGACGGTGAAGATTCGGAGCGCTCTTATGTCCTTCAAGCAAGGACCCCAAGAGACGCTCTATGAGGCTTGGGAGCGTTTTAAAGATCTGCATCATCAATGCCCGCACCATAGCATTGAAGATTGGGAGCTAGTTCATAGCTTCTATAATGGTCTCCAACCGGGGACCAAACAAATTATTGATGCTGCGACGAATGGTGCTATCTTATCAAAGACTCCCGAAGAAGCTACGGCCCTAATTGAGGAGATGGCCTCAAACAATCAACAATGGGGCGATGAGCGAGGACACTCTACGTCCTCCTTGAAGCCAACTAGTATCTATGAGGCGAAGGCCGTAGCAGAGCTTACAAGCAAGTTTGATTCTCTCCACAAGGTAGTGGAGAGACTGGAGAAGTTTATCACGGAGCCCCAAGGAACCCCTTCCACCTCCGCACCAACGAACCAAATGTGTGATTGGCAAGACCAATCTCAAGCCATGTATTTGGGAGGAGAGCAAGGAGAAGGATCCTTGGAGCAAGTACAATATGTCGCGGGGAACCAAGGGTATTGGGCCAATCCTGCCACAAGAAATCATCCCGATTTCTCTTACGCCAACAATGAAGGAGCTTTGAACCCACCACAACAACCACCTCAACAAGCTCGACCACCACCACCACCCCAACAACAACACTATCCGCCGAGGGGGCCTCCACAACAAAATTTTCAACCGAAGCAACAAGTTCCACCATATAGGCCGCCCGGATACAATCAAGGGTGGAGAAATCAAAATCAAAACCCTCCACAAGCTCAACAACGATCCGACTTCGAAGCTAGAGTGGAGGAGTTTATGGTCGAGCAAAAGAAGGTCAATGCTTCCTTGAAGGCGGGCCAAGACTCCCTTACAACCCTTGTAGCTCAAATCTCGGAGCAATTGGCGTTGCTCAATCGGAATACCCAACAATTACCGGCGCAACCCGAGCAAAACCCACGGGGCAACACTGGCCACATCAATGCCGTGGTTGCCGTTACTACTAGAGGCGGGAAGGACACCACCCCCGCCATGATCCCTACCGAGGAGCCCGTGGAGGAAAGTCTAGAGCCAATTGAGCCGGTAGTTGAAGTTGAGAAGGAGAAAGAGCCGCAAGAAAAGGAGAAATCTAGAGCGGAGCAATTGATTGAGGAGAGGCGCTTCATGCCACCGGTCCCATTCCCCCAGAGGCTTGCTAGAGCGAAAATGGAGAAAAGGCTAGCAAAGTTTCTCGAGTATCTGAGAGGAGTTAGCCTCAACATTCCCTTCATCGACGCCATCGTGGAAATCCCCACATATGCTAAATTTCTAAAGGATTTGATTTCGGGGGGGAAGAGGAAGGAAAAGATCATGCTAGCCGAGGAGGGCTCTTGGTTCACCAAGAGAGAGAAGGAGCCGGCCAAATTCAAAGATCTGGGGAGTTTTCGAATTCCTTGCACCTTGGGCGGCGTCCCTCTACAAAAGGTGTTGGTGGATTTAGGGGCTAGTGTTAGCCTCATGCCTCTCTCCATGTTCCTAAGGCTAAACACCGGGACGAAGTTGAAACCTACCGACATGCGGATACAATTAGCCGATGGACGGATAACAAGGCCGGTAGGGATCGCCGAAGACATCCCGCTACAAGTCCCGGGGGGCATATGCTTGCCATGTGACTTCGTGATCATAGACGTTAAGGAGGAGGGAGATACGTCATTGATACTTGGACGCCCGTTCCTCGCCACCGCCGGTGTCATTGTCGACGTGCGAGAAGGTACCCTAACTTTGAACGTCGGCAACATCGAGGTGGAGCTTCACATTCCTAAGGCTATGAAACACATGCCTTACCACGAGGAGCTTGACTACATGGACCTCCTTGACGAGGTAATTGAGGAGGCGATCCCTCACTCCATTGGCGCTCTATTCGATGAGGATTTCGAGGAAGGCCCGGATTTAGGCCAAGATGAGAAGAAAAATGATTCCCCCGACCTCTCCGCTGAAAATGATGAAGGCGACGCTGACGTCACAAGGATTCGAGAGCTCTGCAAGCTCTCGAAATTGAAGTCTCCGAAGAAAGCTCCACCGATACGGAAATCGGCGTCACCGGTGAAGCCGTTGACCGGAGCAAACGCTAGCTTGGGGGAGCCTCCCCCCAACACTATTCGAGACGGGAGACCACCGAGGGAGAACACGCCGCCGCAACTTCCGAATCCAAGCGTTCTCCCCGGAAAGTTTGATGGGTGCATCTCGTATGCACCAAACATCCCGCATTAATTGAAAATCATAGGGGGTCGAGCTCACGACCTTAAACGAGCGCTTGTCGGGAGGCAACCCGACGGTTATTACTTTATTTTCACTTTTCTTTTATTTTTGTTTGAGAAATTTTTAGTGTTTTGAGTCGTTCGCCCAAAATTTTTGTGATAACGGGTCCTATTTTTCTTGACAGGAGAGGAGAACGAGGTACCCATCATTAGGAGGATGAACGAGGCGACGAGGAGCACCCCATGAAGGCGCTCGATGCTTAGGAGGAAGATGAAATCGACTGGAGGAAGAAAGACGGAGTTTAGATCCCAAACGAAGACAAACAGCAGAACACAAGGCTTACTCGGCCGAGTATACTAGTCACTCGGCCGAGTACACAAGTTCGTCCAGCCGAGCCGCTCACGAACGAGGGAAGTCTGCTGTACCCAACTCTCTGTTTATTTCCCTGATTTCAGTATAACTGCTACTCGGCCGAGTATATATATTCACTCGGCCGAGTAAAACTGATACGCTCCTAGGGCGAGTCTTGCCGAGTAGCTTGAGTCACTCGGCCGAATGGACTTACTCCACTCAGCCGAGGGTGGCAAGGCCACTCGGCCGAAGCGTAAGCGGGGAGGGATTTTCCATTGATCTCGCTCGGCCGAGTGACCCAGTCACTCGGCCGAGTCGTAACTTTTCCTATACAAGGGGGCGGGGGAGGGCTCGTTTTTCGAAACGAAACAAATCGCAAACCGCCCGACCCCTCAGCTCCCTCGCCCGAACCCCTCCCTCACTCGCCCGACCGTCGACCCCGCACCGCCGCTCGGCTACCCACCGCCGGCCGAGCCACCGCCGCTCCTCGACCGAGTCGCCGGCGGCGGCCACGCCTCCGGCCATCTCCGGTATCGCCGATTTTAGCCTATTCCTCCTCTTTTGTGTATTTTTTGAGGATCCATGTGCTTAACGAACCCCAAACCCAAATTAATTCCTATTTCTATCTACTATACCCCTAATGCTCCATACGTTTTGAATATTACTCGCTGATATCTCCGTTTCATGCGCAGGTCATTTTTGGGAGCTTAGGGGAGCCCAAGGGAGCTTCCAGGGACTGATTTGGGCTACGTGGAGGCGTCATCTTCGCACGCTTCCTTAGATTTGCACTCGCGGCGTGTCGTGGTACATTCTCTCCTTTATTTTACGCACGCCGCACTTTTCACGCTTTTTGATGCGCGCTCGGGGCCCATATGCCGCCCCGGACACGGCCGAGGTCGAGGAGAGCTTCCGCCAAGCGGAAGCGGTCAGATGATGCCGGCCCCTCCCACGAGGTGGAGGACTCTCCTCCGCCTTCTCCCACACACCCCATACACCCAGCACAGCCTGCAGGCCCCGCACACCCCGCACAGCCTGCAGAGCCGCACAGCCCCTCCCTGCCGCTCCACAGCCACCACCACCGGCTCCACTTATCGGGCCGCTGGGGATCACGTTCCGGAACGACGCACACCACGTCGCTTTCGAGCGTATCTCCCAGCGCTCGATCGTACCCTCCAGGTTCGCACACCTTGCAGACCTAGGACGCCTGGGGGTACTAGAGGGGATGCTCACGTTGTACGACAACGTGGGCTGGCGAGATTTCTTTCAGGTGTCGGCGGATACGTTTACCCGCCCGACACTTGAGGTACTTAGTTCGATCGCCCGGACCGACGAGGGATGCTCGTTTCGGTTCATGGACCGGGAGTGCCAGGTCACTCTCGGTATGATGAGAGCCTTCTTCTCGTGGCCCGATGTCCCCGGGGCCGACCGAGGTTACGCCCCCACCCATATCCCCCCACCTTCCTTCGACACCGACGCCTTCTGGGCCCGGATTACGGGTCTTCACGCTGCCTTTGACCCTAGTAGGGCCAAGGCCTCGGCCATTGTCCATCCCTGCCTCCGTATAGCTCAGCGCCTTATGGCGACGACCTTTTTGGCCAGATATGAGCCGGGCACGTTGTCCACGCCAGAGCTCTATATGCTCTACGCGATGACACGGCCCAGAGCTCTATCTAGGGAGGGCGATGAGTTGGTCCCCGCCGTCGTGATTGATGTCGCGGCTTGGTTTTTGAACCGCATCATCGTATCGGTGGGTGCTCGCTCACCGATATGCTGCGGCGGCCTGATCACCTTGCTCGCCCTTATGACCGGCGAGGACTTCCCTGACGACCTGCGACGAGCACCGGGCCCCACTTCTCTGTCGATTGATGTTATGGCCCGGATGAAGATGCTTCGTCCGCATGGTGAGTGACACTGGGTCTGGCGCACGGCCCTTACGGTGCCGATTACATGATTCTTCCGAGCCCAGCTCGGACTCAGATTGCACCCACCCATGTGGACTGGCTCCCTGCGATGGATGGTCTGATCCCAGCCGCACACGTGCTCGAGGCCGAGGAGGCCGAGCAGGCCCACGCTGCCCACGCTGCCCCCGCAGACCCTGTTGCACCTGCCGAGCCTGCTGCCCCTGTTGACCCCGTAGCCCCTCAGCCTATCCCTGATGTTTCTGCTGCTCTCGACACCTCTGTCCATACTGCTGTCGGTGTCGGGAGTACCTTAGCTGAGCCCACTTCCACCACCTCCACTGCTTCCACGCCTGTCACCACCAGCACTGGCCCTCTGTCTGCCGAGCCCGTTTCCTCTGCCCCACTCGAGCGCCCGCCGACCATAGTTGAGTGCGGAGAGCCCTCCTTTGCCACTGCCGTAGAGACCACGGTCTCCGCCTCTGTCTCCACCGCTGCTGTATTTTCCGAGAGTGTCGTGGCATCTGTCCACACTTCTGTGTCACCGACCTCTCTGGCCGCCTCGTTGCCACTTTTGTATTCTTCTTTCGTTGCTGCTGCCTCCACTTCCCACCGTCCTGCCCAGCCTCGCACTGAGGCCAGGCCCCCACTTGCGAGCGCAGCCCCTTTTGTTCCCTTGCCTGCTGAGCCCGTCACCTACGCCACCAGAGTACGCCAGCCCTAACCTGCACAGCCCAGACCGGTGCGTCCCTCTGCACCACCTCCCCCCGACACTGTACTTCAGAGCATTCGTGCTCTCGAGGGGGCGGTGAGTGGCCTCAGAGGCGACCTTAGGACCCTGTCCGCCACCGTCACTGCGATGGCTGGCCGCTTCGACCTGCTCCCGCATATTCACTACTGCCTTACCCAGGTCCTGGAGCGTCTCCCCCGCGTACCCGCGCCCACCCAGCAGGTTCCCACCCCCACTACCACACACACTCAGCCTGCTTCCACTTCCACACCCACACCTGCTCAGCAGCCTGCACCACCACCACCACCTCCTCCGCCTCAAGACGGAGACGGCGCAGCACCACCTTCTTAGGCACCCTTGATGCCATCGATTCTTTTTGCCGTTGTGCTGCCCGTTTCTGCTGGGTCCTGATGCTTTTTGTCCACCCCCCCTCCCCTCACTGTTTTTGGTTGAACATTATCTTTATATCTCTTTATATATTTTTTTTGAGAGAGAGGGAGCGTTTTTGGTGTCGCACCTATATATCTGTATCACTCCTTTATTTGCATGCATCATGTCCGCATCATATTTTTCATTTCATTATTTTCCTTTTTTTCCCTCCATCATGCATGCACCCTCACTTACCCCACACATTACTTGTCTCTCGGTGTGCCACACTTTGCACATTGAGGACACTGTGCCATTTAGCTTGGGGGAGTGAGTTCTCACGTTCTTTTTAGATTTGCCACCTTTATTTTTAGTTTTTCACTCCATTTTCCTCTTTTGCACTTATTTTCATCATTTTTCTTTTATTTTACCATGCATCACGTTTTTCTTATGTTTCTGTGTGCTGCATTGTAAATAGTTCTATTTTCCCCTTTATCTTTATTTTCTTTTTCATCTCATGCTAGAGATGACTTTTCCATGATGATGATGACGTGGAGTTAGCTTCCTTTATATGCATGCTATATTTATCATGTCTTAGATTCTGTTTCTGATATCGTATGCTATAACATTGCCTTGCATTTAGAGATAGTAACCCACACTTTTTCCACATGAGAATGGATGAAATTTTATCATTAGCTGAGTCTGAATATTCATATGTATGCTATCACAGAAAACACACCAAGATTCACGCATTGAATGTTTATATCTGGAGTATCGTTTTCTTTTCTTATATCACTTCTATATGCATGATTTGTACATTTCACTTCAGGATGATTGAATGATGTTAGCTATGATAAATCTGGATTAGTTAGCTTTTTTGTGATCGAAACTGAGTAGATTAGATTACCCTGCTGAAGTTGTCGTGCATGTCTTATAGAGTGAACCGAGAGATATATTTATTTCTTTCTCCACAAATCTTGAACATCATTTCTCTATTTTAAAATCATTGGTGAATCTCCCCTTAAGCGATTCTATTATATGGCATTTCCCCCGCTATTAATTCCTAGCTCCAAATTTCCCAAAACCAAAGAAAAAAAATTCTCGTATATCATTACTTCTCTTTGAGTTGGGATCATTGTGTATATATGCTATATGAAAAAAAAAAGAAAAAGACAAAAGAAAAAAAAGAAAAGGAAAAGAAAAGAGGAAAGAACCTCAATAAAAGATCTCATCTCATGTTCTCTCTCTCTTCTCTCCTTTTGTATTTATTTTCATTACTTTTGGAGCTTTATAAAAATGGGGATGTAAATATTTTTTATGCCACCATGCTTATAGATAAGCTTGGAGGAGGGAATCCAATGATGTGTGAGAGAGTGACTACCTGACGTTGCACGACAACCTAGGCTAAGTAATATTCTATACTCGGTGAGATTATTTTTAGCTTTACGAAGTTCAGAAATCCATGCCTAGCACTCATTTCATGAAATCCATGCTTATCTATTCTTTCTATTCCATTGTGTGATACTCTTATACTCCTCATAGAAAGCATTCAATTGAAAAGTGTGTGATCTGCGATTTGTATACCGCTTTAAATGATTCAGACGATGTTAATTCTAAAATTATTCCGTTTTTCATGATTATATTGTTGTTCGTGGGTTTTCTATTTCTATTTGCACCATTATACTATGATATCGAAATAAAATTCTTTGACATGTGTTTTTCATTCGGTGCATGCTATATGAGTAAGCGAAACCCACGTCCTGAGAAAATGATCTAGCAACTTCCCTCTTCGCTTCTTTCTTTCTTCTTTGCTTTTATTTCGTTTTTCATTCCTCTCCGTTTTCCATTTTTCGTTTTTCACCGTTTTCGTTTTCCAAATCCGCCGGGTTCGCCTTTTACTTATCTTCCTCGAGGACGAGTAAGAGGTAAGCTTGGGGGATTTAGATCACTCCTTATTTTACACTTTTTTCCCGCATGTTTGCATGCCATTTAGATAGCCCAAATCATGTTTTTCACGATATATCGACGATATTGCGATGCTTTTCACGATTTGTTGTTTTTGTCGCATTTCAGGTGATTTGGAGCGATTTGGAGTGATCCCGAGATACGCCTACTCCAGAGTGTCACCGACGACCTCCCCAAGGGGTATTTTGCTGTTGGAGAGGAGCGGGAGAAGAAAGAACGTCGCAGGAGCGACGAGGAGGCCAAAACAAGCTGTTTGGGCATTTTTGGTGTCTCACTCGGCCGAGTGAAGGAGTCACTCGGCCGAGTGAAGGAGTCACTCGGCCGACCAGCGAGACACTGCTCGGCCGACCAGATCGGATACGTTTCATACATGCACTCGGCCGATCATCGGAAGCCACATCGGCCGAGTGACGAGACCTCGTCCGCCCGAGTGGCGCCCAGACGACGCATGTCAAAAATCGCCAACTTACTGTTTTTCGTCTGCCTGAGCTTCAGAAGACCCACTCGGCCGAGTGGCAAATGCCGACCGCCCGAGTACTAAGAAGCCATCGGCCGAGTGACGACAACCCACTCGGCCGAGCGACTCCCGAAGTGAAGACCCCCGAAGACCCAGACTTACTGGAAATTTACAGTGTTTCTCACTCGGCCAAGCGACTTTTGTCACTCGGCCGAGTGCGACGCGCTGCCTGTAGCGAAATTTGCGGATTTCAGGCTGCGCAGAGGCATTTTGGTCACAGTTTTTTGGACGATTTTGAGGGGTATTTAACCCCTGTTTTTACCCTAGTTTAGGGAGCTTTTCTCTTAGATTTTTGCAGCTTTTTAGATTAACTTTTTAGCTTTATTCTTGTGATTGGAGAGGAGACAAAAGTTGATTTTTGTTGAAATTATTTGAAGAACTCCATTGGTTTGTGTCTCTCTTCTCTAAAAATACAATTTTTATTGCTTATCTCAATATTGTGATGAATTCCCTTGTTTATTTCATTGATTATTTTTGTGATTGTGCTATGAATTGTGAGTAGTCTCCACGTCTTGGGGCGTGGGGATGAACCCTACAAGCCCAATTTCATATTTGTGATGAGTTGGTAGAAATTTTGCTAGAATTGCTATTAGGGATTAGATTGGGATCGATTTACTACGGATAGCTAGGTATTCATATCGATTGGGATTTGCAAGAGATTGGATCCCAATTTGATAGGAAACCCTAGAAATCCGAATTGGGTTGGAATCGAATTTCCGTAGTATCGGTTTGCAAGAGATTGGACCGATACTAGGGTTTCCGGTTGCAATTCTGTGCCGATACCCGTTTGCAAGAGATTGGACGGGTAGGAACTATCCCAACCTAGGTCGTGGCCCGAGTTTGCACGAGAGTGGGCTCGGGGCACGATTGAACGATGATGTTGATCCTAATGCTAGCTTCTCTAGGCTAGGGTTTGCAAGAGATTGGACCCGAACCTAGGATAGCTATAGACCGGCAACAGCGCGAGAGCGTGAGCTAGGTATTACATTCAGTTGCGACTAGTTCATCCAAAATCTTATTCTAGCAATTTTGATACCAATGAACCACATTTATGAGATACGGTGAGTAGCGGGGATTCCCCATTCCCTAGACGTTCTTTATTTGATTTGGTATTTCCGTACTTTGTCTGACGATTGTGACAAGATCGCCAAAGGCAAATTTCTTTCTCCTTAATAGCCAGGTTGATTGGAACAAGCACGGTCATTCGTCCTCCCTGTGTTCGATAACCCGCTCACCGCTATACCGTGCGCTTGCGGTAAAACTACAACCGTTCTTTGGGTTACATTCCGGAGCGATCAGTCGACTCACACGATCGAGTGGCTTTCTCACTCGGTCGAGTGAGATCTCCTGCAGACTTCTTTAGAAACAGTGTTCTGCCTCCATCTTTTCTTCTCTCCACTCGGTCGAGTAGGCTTCTCACTCGGTCGAGTGAAAGTTTCACTCGGCCGAGTGCATTTGACATCCTTCTTTGGCTGGGGCTAGGACGTATCTGCTTCACTCGGCTGAGTGGGCTGTGCCAATCGGCCGAGTAGGCTGAGTTTTCATCATCTTCTTCTTCTTCTCGATTCTGTCCTTCTTCTCTTCTCCTCCTTTGATTTCTTGATCTCTTCAAGCACCGTGAGCTCTTTGTTATCGTCGCCATTGACACTCCGACACGTATATATATGCTCCTAGCTCCAAATTGCTCCCGATTGCTCCATATTTCCTAAAAATCCAATGAAACATAGAAATAGTGAAAATCGTCGTGAAATCGTCATTTAAGCTTTAAATTTGCGATATGAGCAATCGATATGGCATGGAAATATGCAGAAATAAAGTGTAAAATGTGAGCATATCACTTATCAACTATAAGGATTTATTAATATCAACGTGATATCCTAATCATGTATTAGGGATTTAAAATTCAAGTTGCAACAACTTAAATCATAGCCTATTTCAAACTTATTATTAAAACAATTAAAATAATAATTGTTGGAGAGGGCTACCTTAATCATGTATTAGAAGTTTATTTTGTTGCAACTATATTTAAATCATATCATGTCCATCAAAAATTAGCTTATAATTTTCTGAAAGCTTTTAATGGCTAACCTAACAATTTTTCTTGTATTATCACATAATCAACAAGAAATAATATAACCATTAAAAATATCAACTAAACATTTTAGCATGATAACAGATCAACTAATATTATCATATAAAATTTAGCTAAACATGCAACTTAAAAAATATCTCATAAATTTAAGTTACATTAAAAATTATCATATAATTTTAAAGATCTAATTATTAAAATTATCACATGATTTTAAAATTAGATCTAATTTTCAAAAATCAATTTTCGAAGATAAAACCATATCATGGAACGACAATTTAATAGCTTAATTAACAACCACCATCTCATGGGGAAACATGTTGTATCATATACATTTTATAATTGCAAAACGTAGATCAAGTAGACCAGCTCTGATACCACTGATTGGTTTTCTAGGTCCTTGGGCTATAAAATCGACGTTCAGCCTAAGTTGGATAGACGACGAAATCATAAAAGTAACGGAATAACAACTTAAAACTGTTTTAAGTCTAGCCCTAAAAATTAAACCCTAGCCAGAATCTCTACTATCCTAGAGTTGTGTCTGACCAACCCCTAAAGATAGATCTATCTAACAGTTGCAATTATAAACACATGTAAATTAAACTACATATCTTTCACTTCATTTCCGCAGAATACGAACCGTCATTTTCAGCAACATTGCTTTATCTCCGAAGCGATGCCCCGCACCGCTTCTCCCAAGCCGAACCGTGTCCCGAGCAGAACTGCATCCCGAACCGAACCGCGTCCCGAGGCGAGCAACACCCTTGTCACCGAGCCAACCACGTGCCAAAGAAAGTTTCACCTTGAGTGGATCCTCCATCAAGACTTCGGATCCGATCCGAACTCCTTTGTTGCTTTGCTAGAGCCCGATCAGAAGAAAGGAGGAATTAGTGGAAAGAGTGAATATTAATTTAAGCCTAGATCCGAGCTTGCTCACATTTAATGGATCTACTCAGATCTGGAGCTTGGTGCAATTTTCAAGGTAGGGGTTGGCCCTTATTTATATAAACGGCCGACCCCTCCCCTTTCTCATTTACCGATGTGGGACTAAAGGTTTGGAAGAGAAAATTAACTTTATGTTTAACCTTTACGAAGGCCAAACTTTAATGAATTTTTTCCTCCCTCACCGTTGAGCTCCAAGAACGATGTCATACATCGTTGTGAAGAGGGTTGAATGGTGAATGCATAGGAAAAACGGCGCTCCATTTTGAGTCTGTTTGACCACTCAAATGATCGCCCAATGATCGCCCAAATCCATGCATTTTGAAAAAATGCAGCTCCATCAGAATAGGGTTCGGAACCCACTTGTGGGGCCCACCACGTGGGCCTCACAGATCTGTGTGCACGTAGAAAACGCAGGGCGCGTGCTCAGCATGTGCCATGGCGGGTGAGCGCCCGCCCACCTCAGCGGGCACGGGTGCCTGCACTGTTCAGTGAGCACAGTTGCCTCCTGCCTGTAACGACTGGTTTTTCATGTATGGATTGTTATATATATTATATTATTTGTAGTTTTACATTCCTTGTGATTTCCTTTTTCCGTCTCCGTAGTTTTCTTTTCGCTCGTTTCGTTGTGATTCTTTAGATTCTTCCGTCGGTCGCTGTGTTTGAAGTAAGTCATTCGTGACGGACTTCATAACGTCGATATCTTAGAGTTAGAACGAGCCTAGGAGACTTAGGAAACCATCCCGAAGCTTCGCGCTCCATTTCGGAACTTTCAGTGCACATTAGCCGGTATGAGAAGGGGCACTGACCGACTAGATGACGATCCAGTCGGTCAGAAAACCTTCTTGAACCGACTAATGGGCTTTGAAAATTATTCAGGAATTACTGTTTATCGTTAGTCGGTCTAAGAACGTTGGTCGACCGACTAGGTTGCAAACTAGTTGGTCAGCAATGCTTCTTTAACCGACTAACTCATTGATTATTTTTGATACCAGTTATTGTTTACTCTTAGTCGGTCTAAGAACGTTCATCGACCGACTAGATGTCAAACTAGTCGGTCAGTAGTTGTTCTTTGACCGACTAAATCTAAATCCTATTTTTGTACAGGAGTTACTGTTTGGACTTAGTCGGTCTGCGTTGGTCAACCGACCGACTAGTTTCCAAACTAGTCGGTCAGTGGTTGCTCTTTGACCGACTAATTCATTACCCAGATTTTTCCCTTATTTCGCTGCTTGGTGTTAGTCGGTCACAGCTAATCGACCGACCGACTAGTTGCTAAACTAGTCGGTCAGCCAACCTTCTTTGACTGACTAATCAGTGCAGTAAACCCTAATTTTGCCCTAGCCGCCACCAAACTCTATAAATACCCATCCAAACGTTTTCTTCTTCTTCTTCTTCTTCAACTCTAAACCTAATTTCTCCCCCATTGAGCCCCCTACTACCTCAAACCCTTATTCCTTCATCCCAAGCCCAAAATCCATCATCCAAACCCTCACTTAACACATTCTACCTCTCATCTTCCTCAAACTTTCATCAAACCCCCAAAATCCACATCAAACCTCATTTCTCCAGATTTTTCCCTCATTCCCAGATCTGAGCCGGATCGTTCTTCCGTTGCCGTGGTTGCTCGGCATCGTTCCTCCGCTTCTTCACGGTAATACTCGATTTTTTAGTTTTAGCATAACCCACATTAACATTTGTGAAACCCTAATAAAATGGATTATTAGACAATTAGGATTCTATTAAGAATTCGATTTAGAATCGTTGTTCTAATAATTGTTTTGCTATAACAGTGATCTATTCCGTAGTTAGCTTGTGTGACGATCTTCATTGCTCGTCAATCCCGGTATCAGGCAAGTGAAACTTGCTATCTTTCGAATTGGGCCATGTCTTAGGCCATTACCTTGCTTTAGCGTAAAAGAGACTAGACAGTGAAAGGATAGCTGTCTGGACGCCTTTGATCTAGCTTGACAACGAAGCTAGATCCGTCACCTTCATCATGCTTGCCAAGTCATGTTTAATTTCCATTAACGGTACACAAATATCTGTTCATGTCATTGCATAGTGACTATTCATCGTGATTGCGTAGCACACGCTACAATATTATATTCCTGGCTCGTGTTTCAGAAGCGAGCCCTGTAGTTGGAAACCCCAACGCTCGGATACCAGCTAGGTGCACCCCTATGCCAAATACACTTCCTGGCTCGTGATCCAGAAGCGAGCGCAGTTAGTTGGAAACCCCAACGCTCGACACATATGGGTGGGGTAAGAGATATGCGGCCACCTGAGCCCCGAGTTGGCCTGATCCGCCACTCCGGCCAGCAGGCGAAATCTCTAGTGCACAAGTGATTAACAGTGATAAGTGAATCGTGATTAGTTCTTAGTGATTGCTACATCGTGAGTGCATGACACTCTCTTTTTAAACTGCTGCATCAAACTAAACTGTCATGTCATTGCTTAATATTATAAGTGCTAGGTTGTTAGTTACTTTCAGTTTCCTTGCTCAAGTCTTTAGACTTGCTGACATATGCCCCTTTTCTCTTTTGGGTGACACATGTTAGACCCCGAGCCAGAGTTACTTGCTGAGGGTGAGGTGTTTGCGGACGCCGAGCTTGAGCCCGTGTTGGACGAGGACTTCGTGGACACGGGCGATCAGTCTTAGGAGCTGTCTGTGTGTTTGTTTAGTTGCTATAGTTGCCGGTGCGTAGCACCGTTGTTTAGTCTTATGTTGTGGTTGCGGGCCGGCTTGTGGCCTTAGACTCTTTCGTTATAGCCTGGTGGCTTTTCTGGTTGTTGAACTCTTTGTTTTAGTTGGACAAACTATCTGAGATATGAGATTTTATTTCTGTCTCCTTTTGTTATTATCTTTGTTCTGTTCATGGTTACAGGGACCTGCTTATGATTCATTGACGCTTATCGGGCGTGCGGCTTCACCGCTCCACGCCCGTGCGGACCTTTTCACGTCTCGCCTCCACTTTTGGGAAGCGGGGCGTGACACTGCCAGGCGGGTCGGGTGCCCGCCTAGCGGGCGCCGACCTGCAATGCCCAAAATGGGCTATATATGATGTTTTAGCTCTATCTTTCGTGTTTGGAGTTCGTTTTGGACGTCGTTTGAACCTAAGTTTAGACCGGGACGTTCCCTTCATCCAAGTACACATCTCATGTAGCCATTCTTTATAAAATATACTCATAAACACTTTACGATATATTCAAAACCTTTTGCATCATATGCAATTTCCCACATATTTAATATTATAAAGCTTATATCACAAACTATTTGCGGCACAATAAATTCCTTTACATCCGATATATAATCTCCCTAATTTCTACATATTACTTGACGAAGGTCTCACTTTGTGTGAGATCCTATAGCTTGATCCGAGTACAGGTAGGGCTTGAAACCCAAGACGGCAGCGACCACGAGCAACATGTGTCATCCCTGTTTCGGTATTATAATTATGTGGTTAACTCATTAACATGAGTATTGTCGAGACCACACTGACTGTGTCCATGATGAATGTTACGGTTCTAGTCCACTCGTCAAAACTATGTCGCCTAGTCAAGCCTAGGGTACGGTTAAACTGTCAACCTCAATAGCTTGAACTTGGTTAGTCTCCATCGGTCTTTAGTCAAATAATGTTGGACTTCTTCCATCATACTTTAGCCAAAGTTTTTCACTAAAAACCGAACCAACACTTGCGACACTAACTCCCCATAATGGGATAGACGAATTCTCTCTTGGTCATTACTCTCCTCGCACGCTTCAAGTGTCACCCAACCAAAGACCTTTCGACAGGCCTTGCCTCGATGCTAGGTCAAAAATCTAAGTGATATCGTTCACGTACATGTTCGTACATTGACCTGAAGTTTAAGGACCAACTTGCCTATCATCACTGAGAGTTATCACTGACAGATCAGTTAGGTTAACCATGTGATAATTCTCATTGGGTCGTTCAGTGAACTCATTCTCCAATAAGCACATGTGTCTCGTCTCCGACTTCGCCAAGTCGAACGACTATGAGATCATCGTTATCACTCAATAGTGAAGACAAAGACACAATTGGTCTATCCGATTTTTCGATATCCTTTTATTGAAACATCTACGACCACGAACAATTTTAGACTTATGATAGTAACGGTCAAACAATTCTCCATGATCGAGATCCTCATTTCGATACTCTTTAAACCTCGCATTAAGTCTCATGACTTTACCTAAGTTCTAATATCGACTACATTATTATTAACTTAGGTAAATTCTTACCAAATGGCTTACTGTTATTTTGAACAAGACGTTTGTACACAATCACAGATATAAATTTCCTCGAGGGCATACCCATCTCCCAACAAGGGGACATGGGAGATATGGGGTTTGGCATGGTTTTGGGTGGCGTTCTTGTGGATGGCGGGAGCTAACGGGATGGATCTTGCTTGTTGTTTGCGTTGACGAGCAAACGATATGTAGTAACCGCAAACAATACGGATCGTATGCAGTGGGTGTTGAACACAGGGAGGGATGGTATGAGGACCGATTAATTGCACATGTAGTTAGCTACGTGAATAAAAACAGAAAAGAACGATTACACTAAAACACTAAAAGAAGGAAAGATGTCAAGGACCAAGATCACCACTAGTGAAAATTAAGCATTCTGGTATATATATCTTTTCGAGCCAAATGGTTATGGTCCTATATGATAGTCGAATCTCAATCTTCGTCCTCTCGATGTCCGACCGTGAGAGAGGACTCGGAGAATAGGTTGGACCCCCCTTTACGTAGCATGGTTAGTAGGACGCTACGGTAGTGGTGATTCTAGTGAGTGTGCCCGACGGTAAGTCGGTGCCTAGCACTAGATAGTCACCCTCATCTTCTACGAGGTGGGATGAATTTAGATCATCCAAACCTACTCCTAAGACTAAAACCCTAATTGGAACGATATTTGGGGCGATCCACACATATGAACATTCTACGCTAGGGATTAGCTAAGCTCTAAGCACAAAGATCTACTCTATTAACATCACAACAAATGACAACAATAAATAATGGAAAACATCACAAAAGAACTAGAAAGGAAATTTAGAGCAATGCATATGAAATTAAACTAAAAATAGAGAAAGATTCATTACAATACAAACAAAATTAAGAGTCTTACAGTACAATTGAAGAACAATCCCCAAAGGGGAAGAAAAACCCTAGAAATCGCAAAAGAAAGAGAACTCTCTACTCTCCAATCGCACTCTGCTTTTTATACTGCAGGTAGAAATTTGGGGGCGAAATTTGGGGGTAAGGGAGAGTGCAAGGCCAGAAGAAGAATGGATAATGAGTGAGACAGGGTGCCGGACTTGATATTTGAATTGAGACTTGCTTAATTTTGCACCTCTTTTAAAATTTGTGTGAGGCGAGACTTGAAACGTGAAACAGAAAGATACAAAATGTGACAAAATAGAGTCCTAATTTATTGGGTTCTTTTCAAGCCGTTGTAATGGAGATAGTGGAAAGATGGAAGATGAAAAGATGCTGAGGTATAACGGGTATTTAAGGTTTTATATTAGGATAGACGGAATATTTCTTTCGGATTTAACACTTTTTTTCACGGACTCTTTTCAATTAAATTATATGATTAAGAGAAGCTAATCGCAAAAGATATGATTTAGATACTCTTTTCAAATTAACCATGATTTGGGAGACCGATTTCCTAAAAAATCCCATTTATTAAATATACACGTCTGCTATAAAATCTCCAGAAACCCTTTACCGTCTTGTTTCCTCCCTCGTACTCGTAACTTGAGCGAACGGCTGTAGTCTTCTTCTAGGGTCTTGATTCCCCCCATCCAAAAAACTCGAAAGCTTCGGTCTTTTTCACTCAAAACCCGAGATTCTACTTGCATATTGCTTCAATCGATGGCGGGAAAAGGCAAGTGGCCGGCGATTGGGATCGACCTTGGTACTACGTACTCGTGCGTCGGAGTCTGGCAGCACGATCGGGTAGAAATCATTGCCAACGACCAGGGGAATCGCACGACGCCGTCCTATGTTGCGTTCACAGACACCGAGCGACTCATCGGCGACGCAGCCAGAAACCAGGTGGCCATGAACCCCACCAACACCATCTTCGGTGAGTTCCCTTGAACTCTGCTTCATTTGTCTGATTCAGTGAGTTTGGTGATTTCTATGTTGATAGTTTTCAGTGAATAAGAGGAAACATCATTCGCGCTGCGATTTCTCTCTTATTCAGCTTCAGTTGATTTGAGACTTCTGCCACTTCTTTTTCTTGTTATTTATTGTCAAGCATGGACGAAGCAGGCATATTTGCTTTCCGTATCTGAGTGAAAATTGTTGGGGTTTAAATATGGGCGGCACAATTCAGTCTCCACATTGCCATTTTATTGTCCACTTTGGTCCCTTTACAAGGCACTCTCATGGTTTTGTTATTGGGCTCTCCCCAAAAAGGCCTCCTACCAATGGAGATTCAAATTCCTTATTTATTCCCCCCTCAATTCACTTGTCTAGCCAATGTGGGACTACTATGTTTGATATCTCTCACAATCTCCACCTCAAACATAGTCTCACATGCTCGATCGAGTACATCTTCACTGTGTGGAGACGAACGTGTGGAGACGAACGCCTTACGTGAAGTCCAAATCATACTCGAGAGCTCAACTCCACATGGTATACGTATCCATGTGGCGCCACATTGGCAGCTCTCGTGCAGCTTCCGCTCTGCACGCGAGGGCCTCAAATCCACATTGACTAAGTTAAGGGTCTGGCTCTGATATCACTTGTTGGGGTTTATATATGGGTGGTGCACAATTTAATCTCCACATTAGTATGATATTGTCTATTTTGGTCCTTTTATAAGGCACCCGCATGGTTTTGTTCTTGTGCTCTCCCCAAAAGGCCTCATACCAATGGAGATTCAAATTCCTTATTATTCCCCCCTCAATGCCATTGTCTAGCAAATGTGGGACTATTTTGATATCTCACAAAAATGATGTAGTTTGTGAATTTCCATCTATTTGCTTTAGGTAATCAAACAGAAAGTCAGTGTTGTTGCTTATCATCTTATACTAGATAAGAACTTACTGCCTTGCATTATCGTTTGTTTAAAGAATCACTGTATTGGAGCATTTTTTAATTAACCAACTTACGTACCATTTATACGTTGAAATTAACGCAAAAATGGTATTTCTACAAAGTTTCTTCAACTTTCCTAATGGCCTATTATATTTTTTATGATAGGTGTATACTAGTAAACAATGTTCGATAGGCAACAACATTTTGTGTGTGTGGAGTTTGATGATAATGTATTGTCATTACAATTTTATGTCCAATTTCCAAATTCATACATGCTTTTAGGTTGTTGCATGAAGCATCCACAACTTTCTGCTATTAGAAATAGAATGACATCTTATAGTACAACCGGAACTCACCTTCTTGGACAGAACATGATAATACAATTTTATAAACAGAACTCCCAATCAAAGTTATCATATCATGATATAATCGTTTATCATTTCTTATGATTACATTATCGTAAATTGTATTGTATTGCATATCGTAAAATAAATTTATATTGTGTATTAAGTAAGCAAGTATATATTTCGGGAGAGGGATGCGATAATCAAATTACATATACAACTAAATATATCCTAAAAATATAGAACGATTTATCATAGAACAAATAATAAATATAAAGATATAATCAGAGTCCAAAAATTAGAGTTACGAAAATCGGTAAGATTTGGCATTATTTGGCAAGAGTTGGTAGGACCTTCGCAATGGCCATCAAGAGTGAAGGAAGCCTTCTAGAGGATTAGTGAGGATAGGTGGATCCTTTTATATTGGTAAAGCTTGATACATAAGGCTCTTTGACCTTCAAAAATGATTGTCGTTCAAAAATGATTGTCGTCGCCTAGCCTCATCGAGGGTGGGAAACAATAGTGAACACTAACAAGCTAAGAAGAGATGTGTGTGTGTTTATTGCAAAGAAGAAGAAGCAACTAATTTTTTGCCTAAATATGAATAGGATTGAATTTTAAACTAAATCTAACCTAATAAAACTTACCATAACCAACTTTTACATGATTCTACTATATATATTGGTCATCAATATATATCGTATCACTTTGATATGACATCCGTATCGTAACATATTTTATATCTTTGATTTGGCGTACTTATGGTGGTGTCTGTGTGAAAGATTTTGCTGTATTTCAGTTGTCATCTGCTCTGATCAATAATTAAATTGAGTCATGGGCAAGCCAGAAAGTCGAGGCCGGAAGTTAAAGCGCATGCTCAAGCTAGTTCTTAGTTGAGATCACATTCAGACAAGTAGCCCAACGATGTGGAAGTTGCAGCATTTCATACTCACAAGCTGCGACAGAACATATATGGTAATGCTGCAATAAGCCATCAAGGTACTGGCTTTGGGGTTATCATATTTAGCCCCGAAGATTTGAAGGTGGAATGCTCCTAGAAGCTCGACTTTAAGGTATCAATTAATAGGCTAGGTATGGAGCAGTTGTGACATGACATGACCTAGTAAATGGGATCAGGGTAGATGTTCTATCCATCTTCATCTACTCCTAGATAGTATTAACCAACTTAATAGAACTTTTGAAGTTAAGACCATCCCTCAGCTAAATACTTGATGATGGTGACCAAGAAGATGAAGAATGGAAGTGGAAATCCTGCAAATTTCAAGGAAGAGAATGACCGCGCAGACACCCTTCATAGTTAACAGTTGGCCCAGAAAGGAACTTTGGCAAAGGCATGATTGTTGGTATGTTAACCAAAGTTTTAGGTCTCGATTTCGGTCCCAGTATCGCTCTTTCCAAATTTTAGGTTTTGGTATCTGTATCGCCAGTTTCGGTGGTTTCAGAAGCAAGTTTCGGTTTCGACAGTTTCGGCGGTTTCATTTCGGGTATCGGTATCGGTTTCAGAGATACTTTAAATATGTATATACTATATACACACAGTGACATATTACATGTACTATGTACTGTATTTTATACATACAAATACATACAAATTTTTTAGCTATAACTCATAGTAATCCAGCCCGTCCTTCATTATTTTATTAATATAAAAGAATGACAATTAAATGATGATGCATAAATATGATCGCATATTACAAAAAATGAAAAAGATCATTACAAACAAAATTATATTCATGTTCACTCACGAGACTTCACTGTGTGTTTGGTTGTCACCTTCTTCTTCTATTTCAGGACGAAACCGACGGGTTTCGTCCAGTTTCGGTCGGTATCAGACGAAACCGAAGGGTTTCGCCCGATACCGATATAAATGGCCATTTTCGGTCTCGTCAACTGTCGATACCGATATGATACGATCGATACCTAATGGTATCGGCCGAAACCTCAAACCCTAATGTTAACTATGCTCATCATATAAGAATCATAAAAAGTGATAGGGGATCGATGAAGAGCCAACATGTATAGACACAATCATCGCCTACCTCTCAAAATGGGTCTTTCTAAAGATGAGAAAGAAGTGAAATAAATCATGAGGAAAGCTTTGAAATGCGTAATACATAGCTACGAGCTTTACAAGAGATCCTTTATTATAGTGGACAGAAGATCTTACTTAAGTGCCTTCTTCTAGATGAGAAAAACTATGCCATGCAAGATGTGCATGAAGGGATCTATGGCAATCATTTGGCTACCAAGTCCTTGGCATGAAAAGTGATTCCCTAGGGGCATCATTAGTCGACGATCATGAAGGACACAAAAGAGCACATCTAGAAATGTAACTTTGGCCAAAAGCATGACATCGTTCCCAGGCTGTCAACAACTAAAATAACCACAATAAATTGTACAATTGCCTTCACTCAATTGAAAATTGACATGCTGTGGCATTCCACACCAGCATCAGGTTAGAGAAAGCCTTTGATAGTCATGGTCGACTAGTTCATCAAGTAGATTGGGTGCGACATTTTGGTAATGATTAAAGAGCAAAACATCAAGAATTTTGTTAGGAAGAACTTGATTTTAGATTCAAGGTTCTTAGAGCAATAGTCACTTATAATGAAAAGCAGTTTGTAACAAAGTCTTCCAGAAGATTTGCAAGAGATTAAGCATTAATCTATGCTTCTCAATGATCGGTTACCAACAATGTCACGGCAAAGCACCGGTAATCGACCAAGTCATCGTCCCCCACCTAACAAGAAAAATAGATGAGAATGTTGGGAACTGGGTAAAGGAATATTCAGGCATACTGTTGTCTTATTGTACCACGTATAAAACCCCAACTGACGAAACATAATGTATGTCGCTGAGGCTTTGGTCCCCATGGAGATCGGCCTACCAACATTCTAGTACACTCTTTTTGGATGTGTTGTAATTGTTTATTCTGATTACATACGATATTTAGTCTTACAGTACCATATTTAGTCTTATAGACTGTTACGTAGAATTGTCTTATCAATTCTAATGGTATTCTGTTGCGGCCAGTAATTGGGAGCATGGGCAATTGGGTAAAATAACAATTAGGGGTGTTTTTCTATTTAAAGGGACTTGAGCCGGCTCTAGAGGGATGCGAAAATTGTGAGAGTTATTTTATTTATCCCCTTAGATTAATTGTATTAGGATTTGGTTTTTCCCCCTAGGTTAATAATCGTCTTCTAGTCATTAGCTAGCGAGTAGATTTATTGTAGTAGGATTTCTTTTTAATTCCAGATCTGAAATTCCAATAAAAATCCCCTTTTTATCATCAAATCCCTAGCGAAACGCATCAATTGGTATCAGAGCAATCGATCTATGACGAGCACTCGATCCAAGGAGCGGGTCGAAGTTTTGGAAGAGAAGGTTGAACGGATGGAGGCCCAAATTAGCAAGGGTTTCATCGACGTGAGAAAGGAAGACGCCGAGATAGCCGCGCAGATCCAGGGAGAGATGAAAGAGAACCAAGAGAAAACTGAGGCAAAATTGTCGGAATTAACGGAAGCTATAGCGGCGTTGACCGCACATCTCGTACCAAAGGCGGATCCAAGTAAAAAGGAGTCACCTTTGACGAAGGACACGGGTAAAAAGACATTTTTTTTCGAAGGCGGGCCGGAACGAGATGGCGACGGAGGTGTGGATCCAGAAGAGAAGGAGTGGGGGTGTACCAAGACCCCCCGATGCCGCGCGTAGGAGAAAAGAACGCTGGAGGTGGCCTTCCGCCCATCTGGCAGCAGGCGGGGATGCCGCCGCACCCCCACGGGCCTCTGGGGGACGCGACGAACCCCCAGAGGGCCGCGGGGGTGCCGCCAGGCCTCCAGGAGGGCCGGTCGCACCCGCCGAGCCCTCCTGGGGCCTCAGCGAACTCAGGCGGGGCCGCCTAGGGGCCGCCGACCCAAAACAGGGGTCAGCCGCCCCCGACGACCCCCTGGGGGGTCTCGGTCGACTCCTGGGGGCCCCCCGAGTTGCGGCAGACCCCCAGGGCCCCCTCATGCCCTCCAGGCCTCCCGACAGCCGTTTTCGAGCGTACCCGAGTTTCCGAGGGGCATCCAGAGGTCCGAGGAGCACAATTTCCAGGTTTTCAACCTTTCGGAGGACCCAGCGGAGGAATTCAGCAGCCTGGAGGGCACCACCAGTTCACAGGAGGCCTGTCGACCCATCCCCACCTTTCGGGGGAGTGATGTGTGATTGGCGAGTGTACCAGGACCCACCAGGGGGGCGCCAGGCAGAGTATGGACACCCACAGGGTGACTGGCAGGGGCATGGGGCGGAGGGAGGATTCCGCGATCGAGCAGAGGCTTATTTTCCCTACAGACGATAGGGGTACCAGCAGAGGGGAGGATTCCAGCAGCATGATAGAGGTGGACACGCTGGCGAGAGACGTCTGAGGAAGCTTGAGGTGCACATCTTTGAGGAAGGAGACCCAGATGACTGGTTGTACCGGGTGGAGAGGTACTTGGAGGTGTCAGCCGTCCCAGGAGAGGAATGGCTTCGGGCGATAGGTGTTTGTCTGGAAGGGGGATGCCCTAGGCTGGTTTCGTTGGACCGATCAGCAGCAGCCATTTCAGACGTGGGCGGAGTTTACGACGCTCTTGACGGAGCGATTTGGTGCAGGACAGTCGGGTGGCGTGTTTGAGAGACTATATTTTCTGAAGCAGGAGGGGAGTGTATGGGATTGTATCAAGAAATTTGAGTCGCTCTGCAACCGGGTCCGAGTGATTTCTGAGGAGTCTTTGGAGGGCTGCTTTATGAAGGGGCTGAAACATACGGTGAGGTCAGGATTGAGGCAGTTCGAGCTAGTTGGTCTGCGCGGGATGATGACGTTGGCGAGGAAGGTGGAGGACCATAAGGAGACAGAGAGAAGAGCCCTGGGGACATGGGGAGGCTCCACTTTTCGAGGGCCGGATCCTGGAGGGGGACAGAAGGGGGCCGTAGGAGGGGCAACATCCACTGACGGCACATCGGCTACCAAGGAGAAGTGGATGGAACCACGACCTGGAGGACATACACGAAGAATGACCGAGGCAGAGATTCGTGACAAGCGGACCAAGGGCCTGTGTTTCAAATGCGACGAGAAGTTTACTCGTGGGCACTAGTGCGGGAGTCATACTCTTCAGATCCTGATAGTGAATGACGAAGAAGAGGGAGGAGAGAGTGTGGTAATGCTGGAAGCCGGTGTGGAAGATGATCAGGAGCACCTACACGTGGAGTAGCTGTCCATACACTTCACGCACCACCTTGAGGACAAGGTGGGTTTTCAGGGGCGGAGTAGTGTTGCGGCCAGTAATTGGGAGCAGGGGCAATTGGGTAAAATAACAATTAGGGGTGTTTTTTCTATTTAAAGGGGGTTGAGCCGGCCCTAGAGGGATGCGACAATTGTGAGAGTTATTTTATTTATCCCCTTAGATTAATTGTATTAGGATTTGGCTTTTCCCCCTAGGTTAATAATCGTCTTCTAGTCATTAGCTAGCGAGTAGATTTATTGTAGTAGGATTTCTTTTTAATTCCAGATCTGAAATTCCAATAAAAATCCCCGTTTTATCATCAAATCCCTAGCGAAACACATCATATTCTTTTATTACCTAAAACCCCATAAGCACTTCTTTTATGATCCCATTTGATGGTGCTTCCACTAACCCACCATGATTTGAATTATATGCTTATTCTTAAATATTAGAATGGATACTCTAATGTATTTCTTAACCATCACTATTTTTTATATGGTCATCTCTTCATGCAGGTTTGCTGAAGTAACATTTGTATATCTGCTAGTTGTTCTACAAGTACTCAATCTATAGATTCCTAAGCATTTCTCCACTTTCTACCTCATTAGGAAACAAAATGCCTCATGGCACTTCATTTTCAATATGCCTGTTAGATTCACCTATAACTAGTGCAATGAAACAGTGACTGGCAATCTTTGGTATAAGTTTATGGTGATAAGAAATGGTTGTCTCCCCATTAAATGTTCTCACCCTAGTTACTACTCCTCGATGCATATATTTTATCACGTCAGTATACTTGTTTTTTTAGTAAACATGCCACACTACCTTCGGGGACCCTAGCATAAGCTTTTCCTAAATCAATGAAAGCGATGTACATATCTTTCCTCTCTTTGCTCTCGCTTCTAAATTACTACCGAAGTGCTAATCCTCCATTCATCTGGCTTTTCTTAGTATCTAGAATTTTGTTGTAAAGCAATTAAAATCTAAGCTTATATCTTCTCCTTAGAGAACATTTGACTTGGCTTAGGTTTCGACTCTTTCATATCCCTACGTTCATTGCTTATGTAGGTTGTTTGGATCATATATGCTGTTTTACTCTTCCGGAGTTTCCTAATGTGGTCTGTTTATTTGCCTCATAAAACTTCCTTTTAATGTTCTCATGTAATCCTGCTTGTGGTATGTAAGAACTCATAATGGCAATTATCTCTTTTCCTTATACAGGCCTTGTCAATTTATTTTACCTCCAACTCTTTTAACATCTACCACGGGGTTTAACCCGTATTCTCAATCTTTCTAGATTTTTAGATTGCTTGTGGTATATGTTAATCTTTCTCCTAGTCATCGTGTTTGCCAACTCCCTGTGTACCTCTATCAATATAACCTTATTATTATTGGAGTAAGTTTATGGGAGGGAAACTCAAAAGTTTGTTGTTACTATTTATCACTTTGGCATATAGTTATAGTAGTACTTATGCTCATGGATTTTCTCTAGGCGATATTCTGTGGGCAGTAATTATCCAGAAACTTCCATGGTCGAAAGTTGTATCGCCCACTACGCTTCCATCAATAGACTTTTGCCCATGGAATTTTTTCCCTCGGTGAAAGTAACCGTCCACGGATTTTGGGCTTTCACCCATGAAACTGTCTGTGGCGAAAGCCCTGTATGTAGTAGTGAGCTTGTCTATGATTTTAGATTTTTGCGGGATAACTGTAGTAATTGTTTGGATGAATGTCACAATTGGTTATGTATAAGTATTCTACAGGAATGTAAAGTAACAGGATGTAGCCAATTTGGTCATATGGACAAAAATCAAGCAGAAATATTGAGCTTCTTAAGATGATAGAGATTAAGCGTGCCATTCGTTTTGTTTCTTTGGCTATCAACATGTAAGATGCTTGTCGAATTTGTCACTAAGTAGAGATATAAATTGCAGTAATGTATTTGAAGAGATTATAAAATGAAGTGTTTTTAATTTGGATTTGATAAGTTGTATGTCATGCGCATGGGTAAACATTGCTGTTTGCAGGATTACATTGTTGGTTATTGGACATCTATGCTATTGTTTATTGTTTATTTTTATTTATTGGCTGAATATTCAAAGTTTATCCTTTTCTATAATTTGTTTCAGATGCCAAGCGTTTGATTGGTCGAAGATTTAGTGACTCTTACGTGCAGAGTGACATCAAGCTATGGCCATTTAATGTGATCTCTGGTCCTGAGGAGAAGCCCATGGTTATTGTGCATTACAAGGGAGAGGAAAAGCAATTTAGCGCAGAAGAGATTTCATCTATGGTGCTGATGAAGATGCGTGAAGCTGCAGAGGCTTACCTGGGGACTGCCGTCACAAACGCTGTCGTCACCGTCCCTGCCTATTTCAACGACTCTCAGCGCCAAGCAACCAAGGATGCTGGTCAAATTGCTGGCCTTAATGTCATGCGGATTATAAACGAGCCTACAGCGGCTGCTATTGCTTATGGTCTTGACAAGAAGGAAACCATCGTTGGTGCTAGAAACATCCTCATCTTTGACCTCGGCGGGGGCACCTTTGATATATCTTTGCTTACAATGGAGCACACCGTCTTTGAGGTGAAGGCTATAGCTGGAGACACTCATCTTGGTGGAGAGGACTTTGATAATCGGATGTTGAACCACTTTGTTAACGAGTTCAAGAGGAAGTTCAATAAAGACATCAGCGGAAACGCCAAGGCCCTTAGGAGACTAAGGACAGCCTGTGAAAGGGCAAAGCGGACGCTTTCTTCCACTTCACAGACCTCGATTGAGGTTGATTCCCTGTATGAGGGCATTGACTTCTACTTGACCATTTATCGTGCTAAGTTTCAGGAGCTCAACATGGACCTATTCAGTAAGTGTATGGAGTGCGTGGAGAAGTGCCTGAAGGATGCTGCGATGGACAAGAGCTCTGTTCATGAAGTTGTTCTTGTAGGAGGATCGACAAGGATTCCCAAGGTCCAGCAGATGCTGCAAGATTTCTTTGATGGGAAGGAGCTATGCAAGAGCATTAATCCTGATGAGGCCGTTGCCGTTGGTGCTGCTGTCCAAGCTGTTATCTTGAGCGGACAAAAAGATCAGAAAGTCCCACAGCTGCTGATAATGGATGTCACTCCTCTCTCGCTTGGTATGGAAGAGCATGGGGGTCTTATGTCTGTCATAATCCCAAGGAATACCCCTGTTCCAACCACAATGCGGCAGAACTACGTTACCGTTGAGGACAACCAAACAAGTATGTTGATCAAGGTCTTTCAGGGTGAAAGGACGATGACCAAGGATAATAATTTCCTGGGAAAGTTTGTACTTGATGGTATCCCTCCTGCTCTCAAGGGTGTGCGAAATGTCATTGTTTGCCTTGAGATAGATGCCAATGGTATCTTGAATGCATCTGCTGAGGAAAAGACTGGTGGGCAGAAAAATAAGATCTCCATCACCAACAACAAGGGTAGGTTGACAGAGGAGGAGATTGAAAGGATGTTCCTTGATGCAAAGAAGTATAAAGCAGAAGATGAAGCGAACAAGAGAAGGGCGAAGACTAAGAATGCACTGATGGATTATATGTACGACATGAAGAATGGTATCAAGTATGGCAAGTTTTCGTCCAAGCTGACCCCTGCCGACGAGGAAAAGATTGAGGCTGTAATAAAGCAGGCGACTCAGTGGCTGGCTGACAACCCGATGGCTGAGGCTGATGCATTGGAGGATAAGATGCAGCAACTGAAGGTGGAATTCTAGGGCGTGGCCTAGAATGGGATGAAGAAGTCTCATCCATTTCAGATTTTCTGATTAGCATGAGATGAATTTTGCTGATAAGTTCAAGGGCAAGGTGAAGGATGTCCATGATATATGTTACGCTTTTGTTGTCCGGTTTGGTTACTAGTGGATTTTTCGTTATAAACTGATTTCTCCAATTGAATTGCTTCTAATCCACGCGTCCATTATTGATGATACATGCATGTTGTGACAGTCATTACAAATATAAATGGTCCGGTTCTTTTATATGATGCTTCAGTTTTGTACTTCTGTTTCTTGCTTGTGACCTGTCTGACTTTATGATGCAATTGTTGGAGATGTGGAGTGAATTTTGGGTGTCATTATCGCAAAGTTATACCTTTGCAGAGCTGACGGCAGTTAGTAGGCAGGGGGTCTAGAGGGCAACGGCCCCACTTGTAGTTGTCGCTGGCTATAGAGGTTTGATTATGAATTTGATTTATCCAGCTCAATAAGTTCAATAGGAATGTGTCTTAGATTTTCACGTATTTATGTGTGTATATCTTTTGTAATTTGTAATTTTTCATTCAAAAAAAAAACCATTAATGTGGTGGTCGTGGATATAGGCAATATTCGCAAAAACACTAATTTTTATTCTTTCGGTGCGATCTCTGTTTTCTATCCTTTTGGACTTAATTTGTTCATAGCAGCAGCCATACTTGTTTGTTCGGGTACAATTCATATTCTTTTGTTCCAAACACCCTGACTTTGTTGTAGATTTATATCTTGAGCACGAAACAGACTTACTCCTGCGTATGTTTTGTAAACATTTTTTGGGTCTTTTCCATGGACTTGATATAGAGGTGATTCTACTTTACAACCCATCAATCCCGATTTCTGAATCTGATAATATGTCCTCCGTCCAATGCTTTAGAATCTACAACCCCAACCCACCTCCCCACCAACTTTGTTTTTTTATTGCTGAAAAATCCCTAGCTTGCGCAGCACATATGGGCCCCTCCCACCTACGCTTTATTGTTGGCTCTTAAAGGCAAATGAAGGCCGCCAACCTTTATTCTCTAGCCACCGGCAGAAAGAGAAAGAGCTCTGAGTTTTTCCAGAGAGCCCAAAAAGAACTGAAAAGAGTGTAGACATCAGAGAAAGAAAGGAGCGGATGCCGCTGCAATTTTCAGTGAGAAAATGAGAGTTTGGATCTGAAATTGGAGGAGGATGCTAGGTTTTGGAGAACCAAGATAGCTTCTTCTTGTGTGAGATCCATGGTGAGTGTTCTTCTTCCTCTAGCTTGTAGATCTTGAGTCCCTTGGGTAGCTTTCCTAATTTGGAGCTATATTACCCAGGAGTGATCTACCTAGGTGTGGGATTGGTCCATTGAGGAGCTCTACATGTTGTATGAGCTTTGTTATCAAAGATTCCCACTTGTTTGAGAGTGTGTGTGAGCTTGTGAGAGATCTAGGGTTAGATCTTGTTGCTTTGAGCTATTCTCTCATTTGGTAGAGAAAGAAGATGATGATGAGGTCGGTGTATGCCTGCTTGATCATTAGTGGAACTGTGTGCACTGGATGCTGGATGTAGGTTGTTCGCAACCGAACCAGTGTAAATCTTCGTCTCTTTTGTATTGCTCTTACTTTCGTATTATATTTGCGTGCTTATATTGTCTATCGCAAGATTGTTGAGGGGGTTGGTTGTTGGTGATAACTCTCTCTTATGCCCGTGAGGTGTTTGGTTTTATGCATAGGTGACGCCTCGGTGGAATTCGGGCCTTGGGATTATTTGTACGCCATTGTGTACCTAGCCTAAGTGTTAGGAGGTGCCCAGGTATCAACAAGTGGTATCAGAGCTTCCGGTTTGTGAAGAAGTGTAGTGCCGCGATAACGTCTTGCTCATGTGAGGAGACGGCTGGGTGTTCATACGAAGTAGAGAGGCTTAATGGCCAGGACAACTATGGTCCATGGCGACAAAAGATGGTGGTTTTGTTGAAGCACCATGGAGTTTACGGTGTCGTATGTGATATGGGTGTCATGTAAGGCAACGGTATATGATATTCGAATGATGGAGCTTAAAGCCCTCGGTGAGATATTGCAATCCTTGGGGATGAGATCTGTAACGGCCTGTATTTTTAGCTGTGCTTTAGTTCGTGTGTATCCGTATTTTCTTTCGAATATCTGGATTATTTTTCGTCCGTGCGTTTCTTGTTGCGTGTGTGCGACTCTGTATTTCCGTTTTTACCGTATCGTCATTAATTGATCATCCAGTTTAACTTAAAACATTAATTGATTATTTTTACTAATTAATTTTGTTATTTTAATAATAACTTTAAATACTTAACTGATCTTAAAGAAACACGTTTAAGTTTTTTTTAGAGGAGAAGTATGACACGTTCTTAGCCAGATGCATTCTCCCCTTATAGTCAACAAACATCATTTAAATCAGTCTTAATCCTCAACCTAATCTGTAACGACTGGTTTTTGTATGATTGGATTATCAGTGGGTTCTGCTTGTGATGGTGGGTTCTCTCCTTGTGTGGTTTCCATTTCCATAGTTCTCGCTTTCATTCATCTCGTTGAGATTTCCTAACTTTCGTTTTCATTCCTTTTGATATGATCTTCTAGCTTCTTCCTTAGAATCATTGAACTCGGAGTAAGTCACTTGTGACGAGCTTCATATCGATCATATCTTAGCGATAGGTTGATCCTAGAAACCTTAGAATTCATCCCGGACCTTCGCGCTCCATTTCGAGACTTTTCGTGCACGTTAGTTGGTTCAAGAAGATCAACCGACCGACTAGATTCCAATCTAGTCGGTCAGGAAATCAACTGGAACCGACTAGTTCATTAAATCAATTATTCTAGAGTTACTGTTTATCGTTAGTCGGTCTAAGAACAACCACCGACCGACTAGATGTGAAACTAGTCGGTCAGAACTTGTTCTTTAACCGACTAGTTCCTTTGATTAATTTCCCCTAAGTTACTGTTTATCTTTAGTCGGTCTGAGAACATCTTTCGACCGACTAGATTGTAAACTAGTCGGTCAGCCATTGTTCTTCAACCGACTAGTTCATTGATCATCTTCCCAGCCGAGTTACTGTTTACTCTTAGTCGGTCACAGTTATTCGACCGACTAGTTCCCAAACTAGTCGGTCAGCCATCCTTCTTTGACCGACTAATCAGCCCAGGAAACCCTAGTTTTGCCCTAGCCGCCACACTTTTCTATAAATACGCCCCAAAGGTTTTCTTCTTCTTCCTCATCACCCCAAACCCTAATTTCTCCCCCATTGAGCCCCCTTCTTCCCCAAACCATTGATCCTTCATCCCAAGCTCATCCATCATCATCCAAACCCTCATTTCACATATCCTACCTCTCCTCAACCTCAAACCCTCATCAAATCCCCAAAAGCCTCATCCAAACCCATTTCTCCAGATTTCCCCCATTTCCAGATCTGAGCCGGATCGTTCTTCAGTCGCCGTGGTTCTCGGCGTCGTTCCTCCGCTTCTTCACGGGTAGTATTCTTCCTTTAATAATCTCATAACCCACACTTGATATTTGTGAAACCCTAATAAAATGGATCATTAGAAATCGTAAGGTTCGATTGTGAATACGGATTAGTTACCATTCTAATGTTGTTTTTCCATGACAGAGATCCATTCCCGTAGATAACAAATTTGTGTGATGTGCCTACGTTGATCGTTCTCCTCGGTGCCAGGCAAGTGAAACTTGCATATCTTGATTTGGGCCATGTCTTAGGCCATTTACCTTGCTTTAGCGTAAAAGAGACTAGACGGTGAAAGGATAGCCGTCTAGACGCCATTGACCTATATTGACAACGAAGCTTGGTCCGTCACCCTCATCATGCTTATATGTCACGTTTACTTTCCCTTAACGGTACGCGAATAACTGTTCATGTCATCCATGCATCCTCAACTGTCATTGCATTTTGCCTGTCACGTTTAAATACAATTAACGGCACGCGAATATCTGCTCATGTCATTGCATGCTTGAATACTCATCGTGATTGCGTAGCTTCGCTACATACTTGTACTATTTGTCCCGGCTAGGCACCCACCTTGCGTGGGCACAATCCTATGCCAACTACACTTTCTGGCTCGTGTTCCAGAAGACGAGCTCAACACAGCCTGCGGGCAATAGGGCACTCGTTGAGTGATCCCTTGTACTTGATGCGTGAATACAGCCTGCGGGCAATAGGGCACTCGTTGAGTGATCCCTTGTACTTGAATACAGCCTGCGGGCAATAGGACATCCATGTGTGGGTGATCCCTTGTACTTGTTACTTGACAATACTTGTCACACTTACCACTTGTACTTGTCCGTGTTTTACTTGTAAAACTTGTTATCCATGACATACTTGTTACTTGCTACTTGTACTTTACTTGTCACTTCCATACTATACTTGCCCTGCCATGCATCATACTATAACTGCTAGGTTGTTAGTTTACCTTTCTTTCAGTTTCCTTGCACAAGTCTTTCCAGACTTGCTGACATGTGCCCCTCTCTCTTTTGGGTGTCACATGTTAGACCCAGAGCCAGAGCTTTGTTGCAGGGGATATGGTGTTGCTGATGCTGATGTTTGCTGTGGTGGTGAGTGGACACCAGGGGCCTGTCTTGAAGACCGCTCGTGTTCACTTCTTTGTTTAGGTTTGCTGTTAGTTGTTGGTGCGTGGTACCTTTGTATGTATGTTATACCTTGTTGCCATGTTTGGGCCTTAGACTCTTTTCCTTTTAGCCTGGTGGCTTTTCTGTGATATTGTAATTCATTCAATGGATAATCAGAGATTTCTCTTTTGTCTCTTTTCTTTATTATTATTGTTGTTTCGTTTGCGTTGCAAGGACCTGCCATATGATAATTTATACGCTTATCGGACTTGGAGTTTCACAGCTTCAAGTCTGAGCGGACCTTCTCACGTCTCGCCTCCACATTTTTGGGAAGCGGGGCGTGACATAATCAAATTAAATTGCGTTGAAAAAAATTGGAAATCCGATTCCTGCAAACTTTTTCTTAAAGAGACATTTCATCTACAAAATCATCATCTCCCTACAAACAAAATCTTACAGCAAATATTTCCCCAAATCTTGATAATCATCATCCTCACCAAATCAGAAACCAACCACAACCCATTATCTTCCCTAATCCAAATCTCTCAAACATCCACACCGAAATCAAATTCAGCCTTCCAAAACCAAAATCAAACCAGAAATCCAAACCAATCAAATCAACCAAAATTTTCAGATTCTTTTCAGAATCAAGAAGAAATCAAACAACAACCCAGATCTGAAAGTATTTTTCAGATTCAAACCCATACAACCCTTTCAAAATCCCCAACTTCTTCCTCTTCTTTCCTCCTCCTCCATCCCTTGGCCGGCCCCTTCCCTTACCTGCGCGCGCGCCCAGCCCTAGCCACCGCCGCCGCCGGCCACCTGCGCCGCCCGCCGCCCGCCGCCGGCCAAGACCCGCCTGCCGCGCCGCCGTGAAGACCTCCTCCCTCTGCGTGCGTGAGTAACCCTCTCCTACTCTTGTGATTTCTTCTTGCTTCAAGATTGAAAATTTAAAAAAAAGAAAACAAAACAAAAAGAGAAACAGGGAGATACGAAAGAGAGGGGAGAGAGACAGGGAAAGTTCTCTCTAAGAGAGAAAGAGAGGGAGAGAGGGCTATAAGAGAGAGAGACTAAAGTATTGTAAATTTTTTAGCATGTTATTCTTACCCTTTAGTTAAACTTAGTAGGTGAATATTAATACCATGTTGACCATATAATTAATCTTATAATTAGTGTGTAATTACATTAGTAGGTTAATTAGCTTAATTGATTAATTAGTGGTTAATAATAATTAGTGTTGTTTTAATTGTTAAATTGTTATCACCATATTAATATGATTAAATAATAGGGTAATGATAAGTTTTACCATGTAATTTTTTTTACCCATAGTCAACTTGGTAGGTAGCCCAATTATTGTATGTTAAACCATGTGATTAACTTTGTTAATATCAGTTAGTTGTAATTAGTGTTATTTAAGTGTTATTAGTCATTTCAGCATGTTGTTGACTGTAAATAATGTAAGAGTATTAAAATATTAAATTAATAAGGCGTATTCTGTTTATGTAACCGCCACCCTAGTCAGTGAACCCCGTAAAATTAGACGAACCCAAATTAGGGCTCAACTTAATTTTGTTGATTAACTCTCAATAAATTTAATTCCTTAATTTGTTTAGCCAAAATATAGAACCAGTATCACCATGACGTAGTACCCATCAAAACAAACCCAACGACACCAAAATCACTAAAATCGGGCTAGTGAACGACTTTTAGTAAATATTTGAAGTTAGGTGATCATTAGGCCATTTTCACGTAAAGTTGTATAACTAAAAATCTACACGTGAAATGACGCGTGAAACTACTTCCACCGTATTCTTGACTAAAAGTGTAACCCAATGACATATAATTTGATATGTCTTAATTTAGAACTATAACAAGAATAACTAACTTTCTGATCATATTCGTTAATTCTCAATTTCAGCACTTTTACTAATTAAATTAAATGTTATTATTTAATGACGCAGATACGTCGCGAACTTTCCTACCATTACTCGGACAACCTAAACTGTCCCAGTCAGGCAAGCGTGCAGTTATTTTATGTTTTTGTGATATCTGATATTGTACGCTTAATTGCTGACACATACACACTTTTTAGAAATGTTAGACTTAAACTCGTGTGCGTGTGTGTGGACCCCTTAACAATCAAAATAAACACACTTTGTGAATGGTAATGTTTCCGGACATATATGGTTAATTTTAGAACTGTTGATACTCATAGAATGATAAATGCCGTTGGCTACCAGTTGCCGTTGGCTACTGGATGGCTATTCTCGTCGGTCCCGTGTGACTAGTCTGGCTCGTGTTCCAGTAGGGTCACATGTGACTAGTCTGGCTCGTGTTCCAGTATATGACGGTTAGCACCCTGGCTCGTGGTCCAGGAAGTACATCCTGGCTCGTGGTCCAGGTGTATTCATTTACTATTCGTCTAACGACGGGGGCCTTAGTCACGGACTTACACATAGTTAAATAATTGAAAAAGAAACTTAAATACAGACTGTTGTTACATTATTTAACTGCGATGTTAATGTTTATAACAGAACTGCCATGCTAGTGTAAATTTTCAAAAATTGTTTTAACTGCTACAGTTCATAGAAATGCATGCAAGTGTAAATTCCTTTAACTGCTGTAAAACTGCCATATATAACTTGTTATATATCTTGCCAAGGGTTATAACTTTTGCTTGCAGACCCTTGCTGACATACATTCATGTTGTTTGAATGTATGTCAGGTTACGAGACAGGTTATCTGGAGGACGAGTTACATGATCAGAGTGATCCAATAGACCAGGATTCTACTGATCTTGAAGTCCACCCTACCGTGGACTAGTGCTGATTTTCACCGCTGCAGCTATTTACTTTTCACCACTGTTGTTTGTAGGGTCTGTACCCACTTTATCTGTATCGCTATCGTGTAGGCCATGCTTGTGGCCCTTTTATTATTGTGTACTTTATCTGGATGTTGGCTTTAAATATTTCTGTTGTTCTGAGTTGCATGCAAGTTCCTGCGAAAGGTGTTTTCACAGACGCTTATTGGGTTGGAGCTTCACCGCTCCAACCTAAGCGGGCCCGCTCGTGACCTCGCTCTCAAGTATAATGGGAAGCGGGGCGTGACAAGATCCTTTGGTAATTTACCGATCTGGAGGTCGTGAGCGACATATGGAGGATGCTTGAAGCTCGGTACTCGACCAAGACACCCATTGGACGAAGGTTGCAATTATGGCAATGCTTCTATACTTACAGGATGAAAATGGGAACCTCGTCGTGGAACCATGTTGGTGAGATGGACCATATAGTAATAGACATATGGGAATTGGGGAGTGTGATAGAGGAAGAGCAACATGCCATAGGGCTACTGTGTTCTCTTGCTCCGGTGTATTCCAAGTTTGTAGGCTCGATGTTAAATGGCCAAGACTCACTGACGTTGGATGAGGTGAAGTTCACATTGCATACGGAGGATCTCCAAAGTTTGGTGTTAAGTGTCACAGATGGTTGTGAGGTATCCAATGTCCTTCGGGGTTGCCAAGAGGGCGGACCCACTCCAAGATCCAAGTCGGGTCCAAGTCAAGAGGCAGCAATGACAACAAATGCTTCCTATGTAAGGAAAGAGGGCATTGGAAGAGTGATTGTCCGAGGTTGAAAGCAAGGATATCGATTGGCATTGTGGAAGATGTTGCTCAGATTTCGACTCAAGTTGGAGCACGAGACAGGATGTTTTCTAACGAGGATAATTGCTCAGTGTTTACGACATATTCCATGGAAGAAGCGCAATGTTCCTGGCTATTGGACTCAGTGTGTCCATTCCATATGACTGTGGATCAGAGTGCGTTCGACTCATACATTCCATGCATTAGAGAGCGGATTCTCGTGGAGAATGGTATGGAGTGCCAGCAGATTGGGAGTGGCACGGTCAGAGTCAGGATGCAGGTTGGGAGCGGATTCTCGTCTGTCTTCCCTCATTTGGTTTGCTTTCTCTCTCTCGATCTTCGTTTGTTTCACTTTGTTGCCTTAGGTCTTCTTCTCATGTTTCCATGGCTCCTAAACCTAAGGGAAAAGAGAAGATCGTTGCTTCTAAACAACCTAGGGCTCCTAAGAAACTCATAGCCAAGAGAAAGAAACCCTATAAAGCTTGAACCAAGCATGCCCAATCACCCGTGCATTCATCTTCGCCGGGTTATTCTCCTTCTTCTTCGTCTAGCGATGCTCAGCCCTTGATTCATCGTCAGCGCAAGCCTACTGGTGTTCACATCAGTGAGCCTGCTGCTGAGATCCCTCATGTCTCTCCTTCTGCATCCAGTTCGTCTGAAGAGCCTCCTGCTGTACCCCCCTCTGATCCCCTGGTTCCCGTTTGTCGAGACAATCTTTGTCTGGCAAAGTTTCACTCTCTCCTTGGGATCAACCTACTTAGGAAGCGGTACATTGCTTTCCCCGCATTCACTGCTGAGAGACTCTCTGACATTCTGTCCGCTACTCACCTGGCCGATCTTTTTTGCTTCTCTCAGAGCGAGTCCCCCAGAGCCTACCTATTTCTGGTGAAGCTCTTCTATGCGAACCGCGTTCGCGATGAGTATTCGACTACCGGCATCCTTGATACTGTCGTCCAGGGAACCCACATTCAGATCACTCCCTCTCTCTTAGGGACTATTCTTAGGATTCCTTCTGTCGGTTCCCTCCCCACTTATATCAGCTTTTCTAAGATTGACGATCTTGACCAGTCTGTTCTCCGGGATATGTTTCGAGAGGTTCCTTTAGCTCTTGATTCGGGTGTCAGATCATCCATGTTCTCTGCACGGGGTTGGGCTATTCACCTAGTAGTGAATTCCAACATTCTGCCGAGATATGGATCGTCCGACCAGCCGTCTCAGGATATACTAAAGTGTATGTATGCTATTTTCTCTGGCATGCCTGTGAACTGGGCCGGTGTCCTCATTGACAGGATGGACAAGGTTGAGTTCACGTCCTCCTCGTCTCACATTCCCTTTGGTGGTCTTTTGACTCGTGTCTTCCGTCACTTTGATATTGACTTGACCCGTTACGAGCCCATGCCTTTTGGCCCTCTCCTCGACGCTTCTGCGAAGTCGAAGTCCTCTTCGGCTCTGCAGACTGCCTCAAAGAAGAGGAAGACTACTTCAGCTCCATCCTCATCCACTGTGACTCCAGCTGATTTGCCTTCATCATCATTTGCTCCACCGTCTCAGGATACACTTTTGTCGATGATCTCTGGTATTTACCGGCTGCTGTCTCCCTCTCTCCTCCATCAGGGAATTCCCTTCCCTGAGGATTTGAGACAGTATCTTCCTCAGCCCCATGTGCCTCCTCAGCCTTCTGGTGTCGTTGAGCCTCCTGGTGTTGCCTCTACACATGATGATGATGATGCTACTTCTGTTGCTCCTTCTGACCCTCCTCCAGAGGACACTCCTGCTGCTTCAGAGCCTGCTTCCTCGACCGCAGCCCCTGGAGACGCTCACCCTTAGATAGATGATTTTGATTGATGTTATTTTTGAGTGATGATATATGTTTTTGTCGTTGTATGATGGATGATGCTGTATGCGACACTTTTTATATATGTATGTTGATATACTCTTTGATGTCGTCATGATTTATTTATTTTTGTTGATCATGATGTATCTTTTTGGGATGGCCATGTTGATGACCATCCGTTGATGTACTCAGCTGCTTTATATTATATATATGATGTTGCATCCCTCTCTTGTGTCACACTATGCTATATTGATTAACTTCTGTGTGATGTATGATATATTGTCTCTATGTATGCTTCACTCTTATTGATGTGCTTTTGAGACAATACAAGAATTTGATATTGGTTAATTCATGCTCTTTCGTTGATGTGATGAATTTGTGAAAATTATTTTCATTTCGAATATCTAAAATGTTGATATTGGATTTCAATTACATTACTCACATGTGTATATGATGAGATTTTATGAGTTTTTGATTCGATATATCTTTATACTCCTTGATTGTTGTTAGTTCGTATTTTAGCACTATTATTGTTGTTGTTATTTGCTCCCACCTTTTTGGATAATGCCATAGGGGGAGAGAAATAAACATACAAGATTCATAATGGATGTGCTAAGTATGTTCTAATGCTTGAATCTAAGATTTTCGTTGCCTTAGATTCAGGGGGAGTAAGATTAAAATGAATATGGATTTTATTTCCTAGATTTCTTGAATTAAATTCATTCATATCTCACTCATTTGCTTCAATTGCTACGTAGATGCTCTAATATTTGTTGGCTAACTTGATTGGCATCTATGTAGGGGGAGTAAGTTTTCATTACGCACAACTATTTATCTTTTTGTTTATGTTTGTTTGTCATCATCAAAAAGGGGGAGAATGTTGAGTATTGGACTTCTCCCTACTTAGTGTTAATGATGAACAAACATAAATACTTGTGACTAATCCCCTATTTTGCAGTTAATCCATTGCCTAAGCTTACTATGAAGATCAACTAGCAATGGATGACTCACAAACGTGATTGAAGGCAAATGATATGAATTGGATGATCGTAGATTGATGATTGAAGCTTCGTAAAGACTTCAAGCTCATACGATGGAAAGAAGAGATTATTCGTCAATGTAATTTTTCTTTTATCTCTTCTAGTATGTAGCTTAGAAGTAGAACTTTGATGGAGCACTCACACACATCTACTTTCGGTCATAGGACATCTCTAGACCATTGTCCTTTGATCTCAATTCAATTCTCTTTTGTTTGTGCTAGGATTGTTCATTACAGCCGACTGCTTAACAGTTTACAGTCGCCTGTCTCAAAAACAGTCAACTGTGTTTTGTTCTACAGTCGCCTGTTATGCACAGACTATTACAATGCAGTCTTTGGGTCCTATCTGATTATCTCGCACAGGCTACTGTTGAACATTTATCAGGTGCCTGTCTTAACTACAGTCGACTGTGAATGGTTTATCAGTCGCCTGTCTCTCCTTGCCCGAACTCTGTTTGATCCGATTTCTACGGCCAGTCGACTTATGCTGTATATACAGTTGACTGTCTATTAGATCAGTCGACTGTCTATGCTGCGACAGTCGCCTGTCTGTAAGTCTAGTCTTTGACTTAACTCTCTGGAAATTTCTCCTGTCTGTGACAATCGTCTGTTTAAGGATATACAGTCGCCTGTTCTGATTGACAGTCGACTGTGTTTCTTGCATCAGTCGTCTGTCCTGTATCTTGTGAGATTTCCAGTATTTTATCTAACTTACTCTTCTCTCGGCCAGTCGCCTGTCGAAGAATGTACAGTCGCCTGTTGGTTTTACAGACGACTGTCTTGGCTTCATCAGTCGACTGTCCACGTGGTAAGTTACCGTTATGAATTCTCACCTACCCTTGCTGACTGTGCAATAGTCGACTGTGGTTTGTTCAACAGTCGCCTGTCGCAAGTTCAGATTATATCCGTTGAGATTTTTCTCACGGATTTCGATTGGGTTTTTGCCTAAACTGTTTTGTGGATTTGAGAAAGCTATAAATAGAGCTTCTACTGTTTCATTGGAAGGTTACTCATTCATTGAAAAATCCTTCAAGCTTTCATTTCCAAAGATCAAAGCTTTCAAATCCAAAGCCCTAAGTATTTCCAAATCTTGTTCTCTTGCTCTCCAACCTAGAACCAAAGATTGATCTTCTAGGCATTTGGTGCAGTCAAGAGAAAGGGCTTTTCTCCTCTCTTCCAAGAGAGTTTTTCAACACACATCACACTTCTCCTTCAAGTTCTACTTCAAGGCATATGTGATTGTAAGTGTTGCTTTCAGATTTCATAACTTCTTTATTTGAAATTGTGCTCTCGGTTGTGAGAGTGGTATTTGCTTGCTCCCTGGTTGTGGGAGTCAAGGACATCGATTGTATTCGATTGCACTTGTAGGGTTGCTACAAGTGGGTTTTAAGAAAACCTCAAGTTAGGGTTTTAACTTGAGTACCCGGTGGTATCCGGGTGGTAGGGACGTAGGATTACCGGGAACAAGTCGGGAGTTGACTTGGGTAATCCGAACCCTTGAAACATAACTGTGCTTGCGTGTGTTTCTCTTTGGGTTGTTTTTCTATTCCGCACTATTTGTTGGATTGCATTTTATTTGGCGTAAATTCCTTTTATATTTGCATAAACACTATTCAACCCCCCTTCTAGTGTTTTCCCCATAGACAGGGTCCTTACAATAGTCATTCCATCTAGAGTTGCACCATCATAATTTTACTCCAAAAGTTAACTGTCTTCATGACATCATGAAGACTTTTGAGAAGTCATGTAAGCATGCATGCCGAAGTCCCAAAGGTTGTCGGTATGAACTATTTATTTTATTTCATTAGGAGTATGACTCTAAGAGCATGAACAGCTCCAAATGGGCTCGTGTGGCAATGGCATGGACCCCCTCATTTTTTTTATATAAAAACGCTTTAGAAAGTGTGGATGAAAAATTTTTCAAACCAGTATAATTTTCCATTGTGGCCCACCTCAATCTCCAAATTGACTACGGTTTGATAAGACACCATATTGATTAAGTTTCAAAAAATAATCTCTTATAATTAATTATTTTAAAACTTTACAATGCTTTTTAACTTGGTAATGATAACTAGGGATGCGAATGGGCATTGCCGAAAGCCCGATTGGGCATGCCACTTTCCCATCTCTACAAACCATTCATTAATGAGTATGTAAGAAAGATGAACCACCTTTCTTACATACTTATTAATGAATGATTTGTAGAGATGAGAATGTGGCATGTCCAATTGGGCTTTTGGCATGCCCTAAATTGATAACGAAGCCTTTAAGCTTTGACATGTTGGAAAAGTGACATGAGCAAGTTAGATCATATATGATGACGTGACATAACATTATCCATAAAACAGTCACATGGATGTATACTTTTTGTCTCCAATGTAACACTCCATTCTTATGGATGATATTTTGATTTGTATATATGGCATAAGTACTCATGTTATATTTGTTAAGTCTGTTAGTTTGTCATTTGTGGCATAATGAGTGTTTGTGAAATGTTGAACAATTTGTCATATGAAATGTTGAACTTATTGTTCAACATTTGAGACCGTGACACAACGAGTGTTTATGAAATGTTGAACATTGTGTCATATGAAATGTTGAACTTATTGTTCAACATTTGAGACCAGTTTTTGCAGTTATCCTATGTAGCTGTTTGAATTGCGGTTATTGGAGAAAAGACATCATCGTGATAGAATTGTGGTTATTGGAGATATGAAGTCATCGTGGTTGTTGATCAGAAAAAGATATTCTTCTACAGTGCATGTTTGGTTGGAATTCCTGGTTATATTTGTTGATGCTGCGAAGGATGGTTAAGGTTGCTTCTTTGGTTTCAATTCTGTTTAACAGCTGAGATATTTATATTAACCGCTTTACCTAGCCTAGCTGCGCTGGGTATTTTCTGCCAATCTTCTATGATTCTACCGGTTGAATTATTATTAACAACTTAACTACTTCGAGGGGTGAGTGAAGTGAAGTTGCAAGGTGGATTGGTGGCGTGGGTTATTGCTTTGTAGAGAAGATTTTGCGAAAGCTACACCGAGCTCCAGGAGGAGGTTGACGAATACTGAGGTAGCGGATCAAGGGAGTTGATCTTGGTCAGTATTGCAAGGGGAGCTTGCACGCAAGGGGAGCTTGCGCAAATTACTCCACGGGGTTGATTGTGATCGACCATTGCGGTTTGTATTGAGGGGGGAGTTTGTTTCCCATAGTATCAAATAGTATTGGTGATTGTCATTATCATTATTTAGTGGAGTAATTTGAATTTCTGGGCGAGGCCCCGCAGATGTAGGTGTGCGCACCGAACTGCGTTACCAATGTCCTTGTGTCATGCTGTGTTGATTATTATTCCTATGTGTTTACGCTTTAGCTTGGGTACTAAAATTCAATTGGTATCAGAGCAGGTCATCCGCATTCTTTGTTTGTCAAAGGGGGTGAGATTCTACTGATTGAGTACGTCAACCATGAACACGAAGGAAGGAGCTTCTGTGACTCGGCCTCCGCTGCTTACTAGTACTAACTATATGTACTGGAATCCGGATGCGCGCATTTATCAAGTCTCTTGATGAGAAGGCTTGGGTGGCTACTATTGAAGGATGTACTCCTCCTACTGAAGATGACAAAAAGGGAAATGAATCTCTCAAGCCAGCCCAAGACTGGAGTCCCGAGGAAGAACGTACGGCACTGGGAAATTCGAAGGCTGCGAATGCAATTTTTACTGCTGTAGATGAAGAGCAGTTCAAATTAATTTCTACATGCGAGTTTGCAAAGGAAGCATTGGACATTCTCCAAAATATTCATGAAGGGACAAGCACTGTAAGAGCATCTAAACTTCAAATTCTGGCTTCTCAATTTGAAAATCTTAGAATGAACGATGATGAATCAGTGGCTGAATTCAATGGAAGATTACGTGATATAGCTAATCAGGCTTTTCAATTGGGAAAGAAGTACTCCCAAAAGAAGTTAGTGGAGAAAACACTGAGGTCTCTACCTGAAAAAATTTCGGCTAAAATTGCTGCTATCGAAGAGGTAAGGAACACATCCAATATGAGATTGGATGAATTGGTGGGGTCTCTTCAGACCTATGAGATGAATTTGAAGCAAAATAAAAGGGATAAAGGAGTGGCTCTAAAGGTGGAAGCTACAGAAGTTTCACAAGCAGGGATGACACTGAGCTTGAAGACGACATTACCTTATTAACTAAAAACTTCAGCAAAATGATGAGGAAGATATGAAGTAGGGGATAGAATTTCAGAAATGTCAACAAGGAAGCACGTCCTAGTTTCTCCCCCGCAGGTAGAGGTAACAGCCGCCCTATACAGAAGTATGAATCTAAGAGTAGAGGCAAGGGAATTCAGTGCAGAGAGTGTGAGGGATTTGGACATATACAAGCAGAATGTGCAAACACTATCAAGAAACAAAAAGGAAAATCACTGGCAAGTTCCTGGAGTGATGAAGAGTCTGAAGGGAGTGCTGGGGACGAGGATATCATCAGCAATTATGTTGCATTTACGGCCATTCTGAATGATCAGCATAATGGTGGCATCTCTAGTAATGTTGGACCAAGTGTTGCCACAACTCATACCATGTTGAAGGATAAATGTGAAAATGTCAAGAAGAATGTTACAACATACAGTACAACATCTGACAGTGAATCTACTTCAGATGCGGGTGAGGATGAGGAAGTTGACGAAGTTGATATTCGATCTGTGTATCAAACTACGTTCACAAATTGGATGAAGATCTGTGAGATCAATAAGTTCTTGAAGAAGGAAAATGTTAGATTGAAAGGAGAAAAGGAAGAGGTTATTGCTCAACTATTAGAGACCAAGCAAAATCTCAAAAATCTAGAAGGTCAACTCAGGAGAACACTGCTTAGAGCCGAGATGGCTGAGAGCATCCTTAACAAATGGAACTCCGGAAAGACTAAGCTTGATGACATACTGAGCATGGGGAAAGTATCTGGAGATCGTACAGGCATTGGTTTCAATAGAGGAGGCTATCATCAGTTAACTAAGGAAGTACAGGGTCAGACTATCAAGGGTCAGAACAAGAATATGTACTTTAACCAAGGTGGTCAGAAGGATGAACAAAAAGGCATGGCTTCCAAGCACGGTGGTCAGAAGGATGAACACAAAAGGAGTACTACACCCAGGCACTCTGTGTGTAATTACTGTCAATGCAAAGGTCATACCGAAAGGAGCTGTTTTAGTCGTATGAGACACCAACGTGAAGGAAGAGACACAGGACATCCGGGGAATAGACTCATAAAAAATGGGTAAGGAAGTCGGAAATTCATAGTCTAGTTGCCTACACCTCCATGGTTGCTTTCTCGAAAAATATTTGGTATTTCGACAGCGGGTGTTCCCAGCATATGACAGGAAATCGAAGTCTTCTCTTAGAATACACCACATGTAATAAAGGACATGTTACATTTGGTGATGGTCAAAGAAGCAAAGTCATTGGAAAGGGAGAGCTGAAGATGACTGCATCAGTTACTCTGAAGGATGTTATGCATGTTCAAGACTTAAAGGCAAACCTGATTAGTATAAGTCAATTGTGTGACCAAGGATTGTTTGTACAGTTCACTAAGGACGAGTGTGTAGTCCTCAATGAAGCAGGGACTAACATTCTAACTAGGAAAAGATCGGCCGACAATTGTTATTTACTTCAGGAAGCTAACAGTTGTCTCAGTGCTAGCGTTGATGTCTCGGAACAATGGCATCAAAAACTAGGGCACGTCAATTACAAGACATTGATGGAGATTTCCAGAGTTGGAGCTGTTCGAGGGATACCTGTCATATCCAAGAAAATAGAAGGTGTTTGCGGTCCTTGTCAGCTGGGAAAACAGAAGAGGACAAGTCATAAACAACTTCAGACCATCACCACTTCTAAGAACATGGAGCTGCTGCACATGGACCTGATAGGACCCACAACGGAAGTCAGCATGGGAGGTAAGAAGTACATTTATGTTTGCGTTGATGACTTCTCTCGTTTTACTTGGGTTGATTTTCTCAAAGAAAAGTCAGATGCTTTTAATGCTTTCAAGAAGCTATGCACTCGCCTTCAGACTGAGAAAGGAGTCACTATTGGAAAGATTAGCAGAATTCGCAGTGACCATGGTAAGGAGTTTGAAAATCACTTGTTTGTTGATTTCTGTGAAGCAGAGGGAATACGACATGAGTTTTCAGCGCCTAAGTGACGTGCGTTTATATTTCATATATTCACGCATGTTTTCTTTTGTGTTTCTCCGTGTTTTTCGCCGTCTTTTATTCGTTTTCTCGTATTTTCTCGTTTTCTTTCACTTTTCTTTGTTTCTCCATGTTGGCAGGAGATTTACCGCGTAGAGGACGTTTAACGACGATATCTCAAGTCCCCGGAGCAACAGGAGGAGTCACGCGTGATCCAGGGGTCAAACGTCAAAGAATACATCTTTCAGCCCCTCACCCGGTCGGTTGGTCATCTCCAACCGATCGGGTGATGCACGCGTGCACCACCCGGTCTCAGCCGGAGCTCATGTTGAAGTCACCCGACCGGTTCACAGACCGGCTCAGCGGGGGCCTGTTCTCTGTCTTTTCGAGCAAAATTCCAACCGATCGGGTGACTCTCACCCGATCGGTTCATCTGTAGCTGATGCTGAGGAGCTAAAGACACGGGCACCCAACCGATCACTTCACCCGATGGCGCCAAGATCCAACCGGTCACTCCAAGAACTCACCCGACCGGTTCACATGACCGGGTGAAAGCTCGCCATTTTCTGTTCATTATCTGTAACGGATCACCCGATCGGTTGACTTGTCAACCGATCGGGTGATGCGAGAGTCTATAAATAGAACCCCTAGGGTTCCAGAAACGGGGGGCTGCTAGTTTTTATTGTTTTCTCCCATTGTGACGGTTGTAATTACTGTTCTTTTGTAAGTTTTCGGATCTTTCTCAAATTTTAGTATTGTCTTAACTACTCTATTACTTCCGCATTCCAATCATCTGATTATGATTCCAACGGTTAATTTTTATTTAGATCGCTTTTTAATGAATTTTTGCGAGTAGTTCCCAAATCTGGGATTTTGGTGGAAACCCCTTCGGGGGCTCTTCCCGATGCGTCCATAGGGTTAGGAAATCGATAGGGATTAGGAATCTAACAGTTACGCGGGGTGTTTCATTGTCATCGGCGGGAAAAAGACCTCCTTTGACCGTTGGGCCGAGGGGGAATAAACTTGGCGGTTGACTCCCTAGCCATAGCTCACGCCCTTACCATAGACGTCGAATCCTAGCACGCGGGAGCGGCAGGATGAGACGTTGGGAGTTATCGTTGCGAGCTTAGTGCTCCCGGAATCGATCAGTGTTAATGGACACGGGAGTGCCCACTGATCGAATCCGGGAAGTCCGGTGTATCATCCTGGGCACCGACCGGAATATCGGGCCCATGGGATGCCGGTACCACTTTCAGAGGCAACGTCCCACCATTAGACCCTAATTCCGATCGCTATCCATACCCGTAGGCCGTATCGACGAGAGTCACTCGTCGGAGTGGAAACCAAAGTCCCGGGTTTATTTTCTTATTGTTCATACCCTTCATTCCTTTCCGTGACAACCATTTACCGATTCGGGCTAGCTCGCCCCCGGGGTGATTTTGGTCCTCCTTGACTCAAGCACATCCTAGCCTCCCTGTGTTCGACCCCCAAGCCACACTACAACACCGTGTGCTTGCGGTTACAAATTTCTAAACCCCCACGCGGGTCCCCCGGCCATTTGCGGATAGCAAGCCGGGGCGGTCACGTCAAGTTTATGGCACCGTTGCCGGGGAGGCAACGTGCTTGTTATTTTAGGATCTCTTGAACCCCAGTGTCTAGCTCTCGTCCCTACCTCGCGATAATTTTCGCATTCTCCTCTTTCCTTTTTATTTTTCTTATTTTTATTTTTATTTCTTATTTTATCTGTTTCTTTTCCACTTGTCGCTTCACGGGTGTTTGTTGTTTTTCATGCGCAGGAGTTCAAGAAGTCTTGACGACTTGATTCCCCTCGATCCAGAGATTAACGCCACCCTTAGGCGTTTGGCCGCCGAGAAGCGAAGAAGAGAGGATCCCGAATCCATGGAGGAGAACACCCCGCCTCACAAGTCCCTGTTGGAGTACTCGATGCCATCTATCGAGTCCACTTCCGCCATCCGTTCTCCAGCTATTGCGGCCCAAAGCTTCGAGCTAAAGCCGTCTTTGGTGACATGGATCCAGCAGGATCAGTTTGCGGGTGCACCCATGGAGAGCCCGATCGAGCATCTAGACTCCTTCTTGGAGAAATGTGACACCTTCAGGATTAATGGTGTCACGACTGAGGCGATCCGTCTGAAGCTGTTCCCCTTCTCTTTGCGAGACAAAGCCAAGCAATGGCTAAGGGGGAAGGATCCCAACACTTTCAATACCTGGGAGAAGCTCTCCAATGCTTTTCTGACGAAGTTCTTTCCTCCGGGGAAGACCATGAAGTTGAGGAGTGAGATCTCCTCCTTCTCCCAGGCCAACCACGAGTCCTTGCATGAAGCTTGGATGAGATACAAGGAGATGCAAAGAAGATGCACTCACCATGAGCTTCCGAAGTGGCAGATTATTACTCTGTTCTACAATGGGTTGAGGGATGACCTGAAATCTTCTATGGACGCCGCGGCTGGGGGTTCCTTCATGTCAAGGAGCGAGGAAGATGCCGGACATATTCTGGAAAATATGGCATCCAACAATGAGCGGTGGTGTGACGAGAGAGCCACACCCAGGTCTGGGCGTATACACAGAGTCGAGGACGTCGACAAACTTTCAAGCAAGTTCGACTTGCTTTCGACCCAGATCTCCGCACTAATGGTAGGAGCTGGTGGGGCCGGTACACAGCAAATTTCAGCGGTAGAATCCGAATTCTTTGGGGAATTCGACGGTGGTGACATCTCACCACCGTTGGATCAAGCGAGCGCACTATTTTACAACCCCACGGGAAATGCGCCGTATCCGCCAAGGACCAATTCCAACCCGGCCTACTCTCCAAACAACCGGAACCACCCAAACTTCAGTTACCGGCCACCATTCCAGCCCTCGCCGCCTCAGCAGCCGCAACAACAAACATATCAGCCGGCTAGGCCGCAGCAGAGTCAGATTCAGCAGCAACCATATCAGCAGCAACCTCATCAACAATTTTATTCCCCCAGGAATCAGCAGCCAATCCAGCAGCAGCAGCAGTATGGCCAACAAAGGGCCGTCTCTCCGGTTGAGTCTCTCTTGACTCAATATATAACCAATCAGGAGAAGATCAATCAAAAGCTGGAAATGGGTCAGCGGGCCCTCACGGACCAAGTAACCCAGCTGGGGTTACAAGTGGCGAACCTTTCAAGGTCACAAAACCAATTGCCGCCACAACCGGAGGTGAACCCGAGGGGAGCAACCCAAACGTCGGCACTCGTGCACGAGCACGCAAATGTGTCCGCTATCGTTCTGAGAAGCGGGACACAAATCCCTACTAGAGTGCCCCCTAAAAGACCGGAAGCACCGTTGGTCGTTGAGCGACCAATCGAAAAATCAAATGACGTCGGTGCTTCGTCATCAAATCCTACGACTCCGGAGGGAGTCTCTGAAGAAGAGAAGAAGAAGAACGAGGAAGGGAGCCCGAAAGTGTTCAAACCCGTTGTGCCATTTCCACAACGGTTAGCTCAGGCCAAAATCGACGAGAAATATGGCAAGTTCTTCGCCATGGTGAAGGACCTGAGCTTGCAAATCCCCTTCCTAGAAGCAATCGAAACAATCCCCTCCTATGCAAAATTCCTGAAAGATTTGGTGACGAGAGGGTCTAGAAAGGAGAAAGTAGTGTTGACGACGGAATGTAGCGCTCTTATCCAGAGGGCAAATCCGCCGAAACTTAAAGACCCGGGGAGCTTCTCAATCCCTTGCACGATCGGGGCAGTAAAGATTCATCGTGCACTCGTCGATCTCGGAGCGAGTGTAAGTTTGATGCCCTTGTCGATGTATAAAAGGATAGGAATGGGTGATTTGGAGCCCACCGGTATGACCCTACAACTTGCTGACCGGTCGGTCAAATATCCGATGGGGATTGTGGATGACCTCCCCGTTAATGTAAAAGGGGTGCATGTGCCAGTGGACTTTGTAGTCATGGACATGCCTGAAGACGCACACACCCCCATCATCCTGGGACGGCCTTTCATGGCCACTGCTGGCGTTTTGATTGATGTGAAGAACGGAAAACTTTCTCTAAACGTCAGCGGAGAAAAAGTTGAATTTGATCTGGGGTTGTCCATGAAGTATCCCGATCCCCCAGATGACCCTCGGTGTAATTTGCTGGAGGTAGAAGAAGAAAAAGCTGCTGAAGAGAGCTCCTGGGAGATTCTCTTAAGAAACCCCCCCGATGACTTGGGGGATTCAGAGGATGGAGACGGCCCCAAGAACAAAGATGCTGCTGGGAAAGCGAGTGCAGCAAGAACGACCCCTCCCGGGTTCCCCAAGGCTCCTCCTGCGAGGAGAACGGGGAAAGAGCCCATGGACCTCACCAAGGATGAGGTCCGGATCCTTAAGAAGATGGCGGTAAGTGCCAATACGAAAGAGAAGCCCCCGGATCCCAAAGACAAGAAGAGGGTGGTCGAGCAAATCTTTCTCCAGCCGCTGACTACTCCAAAGGCCTCAAGCTCCGATGAAGTAGAGATGCCGAACTTCGGGCATCACCCGTATCAACCACCATGAACATCTCTTGCGGGCGTCGAGCCAACGACGTTAAACAAGTGCGCTTCATGGGAGGCAACCCATGTTCTAAACTTTTTCCCCACTTTTTAGTGTTATTTTTTACTTTATTTTATCTATTTTTATAAATAAAATCAGCCGCGAGAACATCTGTTCAGGGACTTAGACAAATCTGTTGGTTTTTGCAGGGAACAAAGCAACCCAACCGATCGGTTGGGATGTATCAGATACATGCCGAGATCTGTCCCCAAATGAACCGATCGGTTGAGGAATGAAGAGACCGGGTGACAGGACCGGGTGAGCTGGGGAGAACTCTCGGAAAATTTTTGGGGAATATCAACCGATCGGTTTAGTTCGAGCGCGATCGGTTGAAGCGACCGGGTGAGCAGCCCTCAACTCTCGGGAAAATGAGTGGAGCGGCCAACCGATCGGTTGACAAGTCAACCGACCGGTTCGCCTGTAGCGCTTCTTCGGCAAGAATTTTTGACCTAATCGTCAACCGATCGGGTGACAAGTCACCCGATCGGTTCGACTTAAAACCCTATATAAACCCCCGACCACCCGTTCGTTTTCATCCTCGCCCGATCGCCATTGTCGCCGTCGTTTCGCCTGCCCCTCCTCCCCAACGGCCGATTCTCACTCCCCCACGTCCTCCACTCCTCCAATACTCCTTTCCTCCACCTCCTCCATCAACCATTCCATCATCTTCACTCTCTCTCTCCTTCCATTTCAAATTTCTGACCTAATTCCCCCAAAACAACCCGATTTCGAAAATTCTTGCTGAAAGAGGTCGCCGCGGCTCCACGCTACTCTCATTGCACAATGTGGGGACATCTACGAGCAAGCTCCGCCATTTCGCTTGGGTACACTCGCTCCTACGCTCATATTTCTATTTTTGCCCTATAAATTGTGCTTGCTCATTTAGCTTGTGTTAGTGTGCATTCATCGCTTTTGCACTCATTCATACACGCACACTCACGCATGGCTAAGGATAGAGACAAGGGGAAGGGGATTATGCGGGAGGAGGAACCGTCTCGAAAGAGACGAAAACAAACACGTCCCCCTTCTCGTACACGAGCACTTACACTTGGCCCTCCCCCGCCTGTTATCCCCCCTGTGGACCCAATGTTGGGCCCGCATGGGTATATCTTTAGGAACCAGGAGCACAAGGATTTTTACCGTAGGCTCGATGCTCGGGGGCATCTATCTACTAAGTTCCCGCACACACAAACACTTGTCGATCTCGGTGTCTACACCGAGGTCGAATCTCTTTTCGCTAACTTAGGATGGTTAGCCTTCCTTAATGCTTCTGCCATATCCTACCCGGCACTCACCCTCGAATTTCTCTCTACACTTGTTTGGGAGTCCAGGTCGATCATTAAATTCAGGGTGCGTAACAGGAGTGTCACCACAAATCTGAACATGATTAACGATATATTTGGTTTCCCCAATCTTGGGGATGATTCCATCCGACACTACGGGTACACGCCCGAGTTTAACGTCGATCAATTCTGGTTCCGCCTCACAATGTTCCATGACTATCCCCGAGGAAGGGCCAAGGCCTCCTCCATCATTCATCCCGTGTTTCGTTTGGCCCACAGGATTATATCATCTGCATTTTTTCCCAGGGACGAGTCCGGGACCGTGACTATCCCTGACCTTTTTATCCTCTGGGCCATGACTTTCCCTTTTGTCCGGGACGATGATGGAATTAGCTTCAGGGCCCCTACCGTCCCCATCCATGGCGGCGATTGGCTTGTTTACAAGCTACTCGAGATCAGCCGGGCCGGTAAGGGGAAGTTTTGTTGTGGGGGCATCATAACTATCATCTGCTCTTACCCCCAATTTAATATTCCCATCCCCAATAATCTTCCCGCTGCCGCAGGACCCTCACAGCTAGATATTGATGTCCTGCGGCACATTCACATGATTAGACCCCACTCCGATGGCCGCTTCATCTTCAATTATGGCCACCCCCCAGCCCCTTACACCATTCTCCCCAACCCCGCTCGCATGACCATTGCTCTTGTGGGAGATTGGACCTTCCCACCTGATCCCAACTTCCTTGCGGGGTTGAACCTTCCTTTCCTCCCCGCGGACGCACGCAGACCACCGTCCCCTGCCGCCCACTTAGGCGAGCAGGATATCCCTGCGTCTGGGGAAGATTTAAGGGCTGGCCCGAGTCGTCCTGTTTCTGCTCCGGGGCCCATCACGTCTGAGCACCTCTTTGCGGCCATTTCTGGCCTTGTCTCCTGTGCCGGCATGACCACTGCCGCCGGCACCACTTCGACCTTACCTGCCGGCACCACTTCTGCCTCACGTCAGTCCACATCTTTTGGTCGCCGTCAGGTCTCTGCCCGTCTTGGTCTTGAGAGGGAGGTCGCTGCCCTTCGTGAGCTCGCCATGTCCTCTGCCTCCTCGGACCCATCACCGTCCTCTTTTCTCACTCACCCACGTTTCCTCGCACTTGAGAGGAACGTGGCCGCCATTCTTCGCCTTCTCACTCATATCCACGGACCACCTCCACCTTCACCACCTCGGCGATCTTCACCTCCACCTTCACCACCTCGGCGATCTTCTCCTCCACCCTCCCACACATCCCCACATCCATCACCCCCCTCACCACATTCTTCTCCTCCCTCATCTAATCCCATCCCGGCATCCACTTCACCCCTCCCGACCACTTCCATCGCACCCACGCTACCTCCTCCCTCCTCCTCCATCACTGCATACGTGCATCGGAGGAAATTACCGGTGCGCTCCAGATCTCTTCCACCACCACCCACCACCGTCACCACCGCATCTTCTTCCCCCATTTCTATTCCTCTCACCACCGCCTTGATCGCCTTCCTACCACCACCACCCACCTCCACCGACACTCCTCCCATTGTTCACACCACCGCTGCACCTATTCCTCCACATCATTCCACACTTCTCTGCACACCCCCAGCCTCCCCCGACCACCCAATCTCACCCTCTTCCGAGGAGGACGAGGACTCACCTTCTCCTGCTTACTGATTTCACCTCATTTGTTTTTGACTCCCCCTTGCATATCTCTACATTTCATTGATCATATCATTTCGCTAGCACTGTCAGGTCTAGCTTGGGGGACGTCTATTTTGGTGTATTGTCGTGTTTTGTTGTTTTTCTCTTTTTTGTGTGTGTGCTTGTTTTTCACTTTTTGAGTGTCGTGTCGTGTGGTTTTATTTCTATTTTCGTGTCGTTTGATTTTGATTTTGATCTTTCTTTATTTTCAGTTTCATCTCTGTGTTTTCCTCGTTTTCATTTCTTTTTGTGTCAGTGCGTATCCCCCCCATCTTCATTGCCCTCCCGTACTCACTCATATTGCATTGAGGGCAATGCAAGCTGCAGCTTGGGGGAGTCGCACTGTGTGCGTCATTTGAGTCTTTCTTTTTCGTTTTTGTGTCGTTTTCATCGTGTTTTTTATTTTTTATTCTTTTTATCTCTTTCTCCTAGAAATGAACCCTATGATGAATCGCCACAAAATCACACACACCTATCATTGCATCGATAATCACACTCACTGACCCTAGGATTTCGAGTCCTCTTGCATTTCACGCATCGTGGGTCCACTTAGCTTTTTGTGAGTCGTGCATCGTGCCTAGCTATTTGGTGTGCTTCTACTTTGTGATTTTACTTTATATACCTGTCCAGGAATGACCCCTAGATTATCATGCTTCGATTTGAATATGCGGTATTTGCTTCTACTATATGCATGCTATATTTATATCGTATAATTTCAACTCGCATGTGTCGGGATTCCACAATTAAGGACTAGGATAACCCATTTAGCCCACGCTCTATTTAGCGAGAATAGTTTCCTATGCCCAAGTGTTTGGATTTCGACTTCTTTTTTGCTTTACTTGGTGCAAATCCCCTCGTCGTGTACCGTTCTCCCACTTGGGAGAGTACACATGTGTATAGCCAAAAACCCAAAAATCCAAAAAAAGAGAAAAGAAAAGAAAAACCCAAAAAGAAAAGAAAAGAAAAATTTTGTATAGTCAAAAAGCCAAAAAAATAATATACAAATACCCAAAACCCAAAAAAAATTCCCGTGTGAATATTTTCCTACTTGCCGAGAATAAAGGGAAGGCGAGAATTTGCACCGAGTGTTCTACTCCACATCATCTCAACCCCCATCGTTTTCGAAAACACTTGGCTTAGGAACTTTTTAGCTAGTATCTAGGCTATAGTGGCGTGATTTCCTTAACCCTAGTTGTGGAGTCCCCGATGCATGATACGCTTCTATTCTTATACTCTTCTCATGCATGCTTGAACTAATATTCACCGCAATTTCAAATTCGAATCGGTATTTGGGTCATTTCCTGGATTTGCGTATATGAGCTCATGGCACATTGTAGAAAGCGACACCATTTGCTAGCACACGACCGCACTCACTCGCGCTTCACCGCGTGGGCCCACGACACTTATTTGGACTCGTTTTCCTAGGTTTAGTGGTGTGATTTGACATTTGCTTGCTTGGTGTGTCGTTTTTGATTTTGTTGGCTCTGACGGACGATCTAGGATTTAGAGTTTTCTTTTTCTTTCTTCCTCTCTATTTTCCCCTCCGAGCTCCTACTCTCACTCGTCTTCCTCGAGGACGAGGAAGAGTTCAGCTTGGGGGATTTTGACGTGCGTTTATATTTCATATATTCACGCACGTTTTCTTTTGTGTTTCTCCGTGTTTTCCACCGTCTTTTATTCGTTTTCTCGTATTTTCTCGTTTTCTTTCACTTTTCTTTGTTTCTCCATGTTGGCAGGAGATTTACCGCGTAGGGGACGTTTAACGACGATATCTCAAGTCCCCGGAGCAACGGGAGGAGTCACGCGTGATCCAGGGGGTCAAACGTCAAAGAATACATCTTTCAGCCCCTCACCCGGTCGGTTGGTCATCTCCAACCGATCGGGTGATGCACGCGTGCACCACCCGGTCTCAGCCGGAGCTCATGTTGAAGTCACCCGACCGGTTCACAGACCGGTTCAGCGGGGGCCTGTTCTCTGTCTTTTCGAGCAAAATTCCAACCGATCGGGTGACTCTCACCCGATCGGTTCATCTGTAGCTGATGCTGAGGAGCTGAAGACACGGGCACCCAACCGATCATTTCACCCGATGGCGCCAAGATCCAACCGGTCACTCCAAGAACTCACCCGACCGGTTCACATGACCGGGTGAACGCTCGTCGTTTTCTGTTCATTATCTGTAATGGATCACCCGATCGGTTGACTTGTCAACCGATCGGGTGATGCGAGAGTCTATAAATAGAACCCCTAGGGTTCCAGAAACGGGGGGCTGCTAGTTTTTACTGTTTTCTCCCATTGTGACGGTTGTAATTACTGTTCTTTTGTAAGTTTTCGGATCTTTCTCAAATTTTAGTATTGTCTTAACTACTCTATTACTTCCGCATTCCAATCGTCTGATTATGATTCCAACGGTTAATTTTTATTTAGATCGCTTTTTAATGAATTTTTGCGAGTAGTTCCCAAATCTGGGATTTTGGTGGAAACCCCTTCGGGGGCTCTTCCCGATGCGTCCATAGGGTTAGGAAATCGATAGGGATTAGGAATCTAACGGTTACGCGGGGTGTTTCATTGTCATCGGCGGGAAAAAGACCGCCTTTGACCGTTGGGCCAAGGGAGAATAAACTTGGCGGTTGACTCCCTAGCCATAGCTCACGCCCTTACCGTAGACGTCGAATCCTAGCACGCGGGAGCGGCAGGATGAGACGTTGGGAGTTATCGTTGCGAGCTTAGTGCTCCCGAAATCGATCAGTGTTAATGGACACGGGAGTGCCCACTGATCGAATCCGGGAAGTCCGGTGTATCATCCTGGGCACCGACCGGAATATCGGGCCCATGGGATGCCGATACCACTTTCAGAGGCAACGTCCCACCATTAGACCCTAATTCCGATCGCTATCCATACCCGTAGGCCGTATCGGCGAGAGTCACTCGTCGGAGTGGAAACCGAAGTCCCGGGTTTATTTTCTTATTGTTCATACCCTTCATTCCTTTCCGTGACAACCATTTACCGATTCGGGCTAGCTCGCCCCCGGGGTGATTTTGGTCCTCCTTGACTCAAGCACATCCTAGCCTCCCTGTGTTCGACCCCCAAGCCACACTACAACACCGTGCGCTTGTGGTTACAAATTTCTAAACCCCCATGCGGGTCCTCCGGCCATTTGCGGATAGCAAGCCGGGGCGGTCACGTCACTAAGACTCCTCAACAGAATGGAATTGTTGAGAGGAAGAATCACACTCTACAGGAAATGGCACGCATGATGTTGAATGCCAGGAAAGTCAGTACTAAATGGTGGGCTGAAGCAATTAACACGGCTTGCTACACCATAAATAGAGTGTATCTGAGACCCAGAACGGAGAAAACTCCATACGAGATCTGGAAAGGTAAAAAAGCCAATGTTTCTTACTTTCATGTATTTGGAAGCAAGTGTTACATTTTGCAGGATCGAACTTCTAAAGGAAAGTTCGACGCTAAGAGTGATAGAGGGACATTTCTCGGATACTCTACTACCAGTCGTGCTTTCAGGGTGCTAAATCATCGCACTGATGTTCTGATGGAGTCTATCAATGTTGTTGTAGATGACTTCGAGCAGGGTGAAGCTGTTATAAATGGAGAGTCTGGGTATCCGTTGTTAAACCAGGTCGAATACTTTATTAAATGGGCATAGTATCAGAAACTGTAGCTAGAACAGCTATTTCAATAGCTGCATGCAAAATGCCTATACGAACTCAATTTTTTATTTCAGGATAGGATAGAGATGTAGAACTAAACATAACAAAATGGGTATTAAGATGAAAAAACAACCACATGTTTAGTTTATTTATTTCTAGACAAACACTATTTCTTTTTCCTCAGGGAGAGAGTAATGAAGAGGATGATAATGTTGAACAAAATGTTACGACATTTGATTCAGCACAAGTGAATACTGGTCAGAATGGTGCTTCTCAAGGAACTCCATCCGTTAAGGAATCGCAATCAGATGGAAATGAAGTACATTCCTCAAGAGGGATTACAAAAGTTATACGAAATCACCCTCTTGAACTTGTCATTGGGAATGTTGAAGATGGGCTTCGCACTAGAGGTACTAGTCAAGTTAATTATCGTGATCTTGCTGGATATGTTTGTTTTTTATCAAGTGTTGAGCCTAAGAATGTTAAGGAATCATTACTCGACGACTTCTGGGTGTTGGTTATGCAAGAGGAGCTGAATCAATTTCAGTGTAATGACGTCTGGAGCCTTGTAGAGAGACCAAAAGGGATAAATGTCGTTGGAACTAAGTGGATTTTCAAGAATAAAACGGATGAGAAGGGGAATGTCACATGCAACAAAGCTCGCTTGGTAGCTCAGGGATACACTTAGATCGAGGGGATTGACTTTGACGAGTCTTTTGCTCCGGTAGCCCGTCTAGAATCTATTAGATTACTTCTCGGCGTGGCATGTAGCTTCAATTTCAAGCTACATCAGATGGACGTGAAGAGTGCCTTTCTGAATGGGATTTTAAACGAGGAGGTGTATGTTGAACAACCAAAGGGATTTGAAGACCCGTTTTTGCCTAACCATGTCTATCGATTGAAGAAAGCTCTCTACGGGCTTAAGCAAGCTCCAAGAGCCTGGTATAAGAGACTGATCAGATACCTTCTTCAAAAGGGTTATGAGCGAGGGGGAGCAGATAAAACGTTGTTTGTTCAGAGAACCAGATCTGCGGTCATTGTTGCACAGATTTATGTAGATGACATAGTCTTTGGTTCGACTTCACAGCAACTGGTACGTGAATTTATCGACCTCATGTAAAAGTGTTTGAAATGAGTATGGTTGGTGAGTTAAATATGTTTCTTGGCCTTCAAGTTAAACAATCTAGTGATGGACTGTTTATATCTCAGAGTAAGTACGCTAAGAACCTAGTTAAGAGGTTCGGCCTTGAAAATGCTTGGCAAGTTCGCACCCCTATGTCTACTACTGAGAAGCTCTCGAAGGATGATGGTGGGAAACAAGTAGAGGTCACACTGTACAGGAGTATGATAGGAAGCCTACTGTACTTGACAGCGAGTAGACCTCACATCAGTTTCAGTGTTGGGGTGTGTGCTCGATATCAAGCCTGTCCTAAGGAATCTCACATCACGGCTATGAAACGCATAATCAGGTATATAAGCGGGACTGCTGACTATGGTATTTTGTATTCTAAAGACACCAATACTCTTCTATCAGGGTATAGTGATGCTGATTGGGCAGGTAATGCTGATGATAAAAAGAGTACCACAAGAGGATGCTTCTACATTGGAAACAACTTTGTCTCCTGGTATAGTAAAAAGCAGAATTCTATTTCATTGTCAACTGCTGAGGCTAAATATATTGCAGCAGGAAGCTGCTGTACTCAACTCCTGTGGATGAAACAAATTCTGACTGACTACGGTGTTGATTAAGATGTCTTGACCATTCTGTGTGACAACTAGAGCACCATAAACATTTCTAAGAATCCTATTCAACATTCAAGGACAAAACATATCGACATTCGACACCATTTCATCAGAGAGCTGGTTGAAAAGAAGGTTCTCGTCATGGAATATATAGATACTACCAGTCAGTTGGCTGACATTTTTACAAAACCCTTGGAGTCCAGTAGGTTTGAGGAATTACGACAAGCTCTTAGGCTGTGTCGTATCTAATGTTGCACATAATATTGTACATTATGTTGCAACTAAGAAAGGGGGTCCGGTGTCCTTTATTGATATTTTCTGGTATTCTCTTTTATTTCCTCCGCATTTATTTCTCCTATTTGGTTCTCTCAGTGCTCATCATTTTTTAAACGTTTCAAAAAGAGGGCTGCTCAGTGGAAATTAGGGTTCTTGATTCTTGTTCCTTCGACAAAGGTTTTTCTTGCCATTCTTGCAAAATGGGTCGTGCTCGAACTGAGAAACTCTCCCCAAATCCTCGATGCTCCTCCCGTCAGGCTGCATCTTCTCAGAAGGTTCCGGTCTCATCTTCATCTTCTCGCATCAAACGGAAAGGGACGGTTTCTCTCGCTCCTAGGGCTTCATCTGATGGTATTTCTTCCCTTTCTTCATCTCCATTGTCTGCTGTCAACATGCAATCATGTTTTATCTCGAATTCGGCTATGGTGGCTTTTTCCCGAATTCTTGTTGTTCCTTGCTCTCCGATTAAGCCTCAAATGTCTCAATCTGAAGAAGCTGAACGGGTTACTCGTCTGGAAACTGTGGAAGACTGGTTTGGTATCTTCGACGAACATGGCGTAAATTGAATGTTTCTTGGATGAATTTATCTGAAACTTGTTTTGGTTCTGTCAAACTTAAAGATGTTGAGGGTAAATTGATTAGCGTAAGAGTTCCTTTTGATGACTTGGTTGTTCTAAAGAATAGGAATCCTTCTGAATCTTCTGTAAATATCTCTGAGATTATAGAAATAGATAGCACTGACTCAGAGTTTTCTATGTCTGGAGAGGTTCCTAGTAGAGATATTGATGAGGATGTTGTGTCTAATAATGACAATGTGTGTGCTGGTGGACCGAATGTTGGTGAAGGACCTTCTAATTATACTGCTCATGATAGTGCACACAATGTTGATGATCAAAGTGACATGTGTATTTCTGATACGGATGATGCTGAGCAGACTATTTCACAGGCTGTTACTGGGCAGATGGATTCACAGGATGTTATACATAATGCTTCTCACTCAATTAATGAGGGAAATGTAAATCTGGGTTCAAAAAGAAAGGAGGATGGGGTTGATATGGAATTAGGAGCATGAGCATAAAAAGTTGTAGATGAAGCTATTCCAGTGTCTCCATGTGAAAATGTCGAACCCTCATCTAATGTTGGATCTAATGTCATATCTTTTGATAATGCTCAAGAGGAGGAACCCGTGATGACTGATACTCCTGGTGTGGATCCTTTTGTGTCTCACCTTCGCAAAACCAGATCTGGGTCCTGTAAGCGCACAGCCTCATCCAGGACTTGCAGTTTCTCTCCTTCTAAGAAACTCAAGGGGTCTGGTGTTTCAGGATCCTCCTCCCGTTCTGCTGTGTCTGCATCTAGGGCATTGTCCAAGCAGTTCTTTGATAAGTCCTGCCAGAGTAGATGGCCTGTCTACTCAGAGCGGCCTATATTTGGTGAAAAATCGATTGATGTCTCATGTAACGGCCGCTTTCCGACCGTTTGTAATTTTCTGCGCGCACGTGTTTTATCGTGCACGTATTTTATTTGATTATTTCTGGATTCCAAAAATTAGCGATGCGATGTGCCGTTGCGATCGTTTTGGGGCGTTGGATTTTATTGTAATTTTCGGGAACGTCGTTTCACGGCTGTCATCTGACTCGAAACGCCGTTTCCAATTTTACGTAAATTTTAGGTAGGTGTTACGCACAATCGGGCTCCGTAGATCTATGCGTCTCGTCTCCACGATCGCCCCGGTATTTTCGGATTATTTTTCCGACGCCCAGTTTGAGAGTTATCACCCGGATAAACCTGGACCATTGATTAGCCTAATCAGTTTCAAATTTCGAAATTTGATGTCAAATCTGTTTTAAGCCCCAATTATTTTCTTAATATCTTTCCAAATCTTATCCTCTATGGTCCCCTAGACTTACCCCTAGATTGTACATCCTCTACCCCTATATCTCCCCTTTTGGCTATAATCCTATAGCTATCTATCATCACATATAATCTTTTATAATAACCCTCAACTTAACCCTAAAACCCTAACCCTAAAGCAAAATCCCTCAGCCGTCGAAAATCCCCCCCAATTCTCGATCTCTCCCTAATCTCTCTCTCTCTCTCTCCTCACGACGATCTGCCGTCCGTACCCCGATCTTCCTCCCTCTCCCGACCTCTCCCACAGACCCCCGCCGGCGACCACAGCGAGAGGCCGCCGCCTCCTCTCGAAAACGCCCCGCCGCCGCCGTTCGATTCCACCGCCACCGCATCCCTCACCGACGCCCCCATCGAGATCCGAACGCCCTCATCTTCCCCCGCTCGCCCCCGCCGGCGACCAAGCGAACGCCGCCGCGATCCACAGCGCCCACGACCGCCAAGCCCGAGCGCCACCTCCCTCATCCCCTTTCCGCCGCCGCGCACTCATCCGCAGCTCGCCGCTGCGTCGATCCGCCGCGACCCTGCACAAGCTCCGCTGCCCGCTGCTGCTGTACTCCGCCACAGCGAGATCACCGCCCGCAGCCGCGATCTTAGGCCGCTGCCTCTGCGCGACGCAGCTCCGGCGTCCCTAACTCCCGAGCGCCTCCCTCCGGCGAGATCCCGCCGTCGGCTCCCCCGTGAGGCCCCCTCCGTTCAGCGATCCCCCGCCGCCTCGCATCCACAGTTTTCCCCCGCCGTCGCACCTCGCTGTCGTGCCGCCACCGCAATCCACGACGCAGCCGCCGCAGAAAAGCTCGCCCGCCACCGCTGCTGTGAGCTGCAGCCGCTCGCTGCCGCACTCCTCGCCGCAGCACCGACACGCTGTGACTCCCGACGTCGAGAGCCGTTGATCCGTGCTCCCGATGTCACCCTGACACTCCAAGGACGTTGTGAGACCGTGTGTAGATCGTGCTCGCTGTTGTTACCGTCGACCAGATCGTACTCGCTGCCCGTACTTCCGTTCGCTGCCCGAACGAGTCTCACTACGCTACCCGTAGTCGAGACGCCGTTGACGCCGCAGATCCTGTGGCCTCCTGGTGACGCGACTCATTCCGGTTACTGTTGCCGTAGACGTATCGTTGCCAGGACCCGCAACCGAAGCAATCTCGATACCGTACCTATAGCCGTGATATCTCGGCTGCTACTCGCAGCTGTTACAATCCTGAGGCGACCCTCACTGCGCTACCCGCAGTCGGGGGGCACAAGCACCGCCACCGTTTCCAGACTCGACGCCAGATTCGTGCGCGTCCCTCGCACCAGGTTGGTCCCTCTAAACTCGTAGCGAAACCCACACCGTAGCAAACTGAACCCTAACTAAAATCGGACAACTGTAACTAAATTTATCTTCTGCGCCTTTAAAACGTTGTGAAACAGTAGATTCGACGACTGGACTTTTGAACTGTGCACATAGGATAGAATCGTCGAATAGGACTGAACATCAAAATTATGACTTGACAATTAGGGTAGTCCCGACAACCTAGATATGAACCTAAATAGGATTTACTGAAAACGTGACCTGACATCGTCGCCGTGGCACTATTTCAGACGGACTTCCGCGGACGAGACGCTTGGACGAGACGCTTCGAGAGGACGACACACTCGCCATCGCAGGCAAGTGTATCCACTTGCACTTTTGGCCGTGCTTAGACCTAAGTTGGTTAGAATTGTTAACTGTGAACAAATAGAACCGGACGTGAAATGATAGCGTCCGGGACGACTCCTGACGGCTCAGACTTGACGACGAAGTCTGAGCCTGACAACAACAACTTTTGATATTGTATGGCTATCATGTGTGTGCGTGCGTGTGGACACCCTAGAATAACAACTCCCTACACTTGTCATGTCATGTCCTGTTACCCAAAAAAGCCTTCGGGCGTTTCGGATGCTTTCCTAGCGGAAGTGATCCCTGTTACACAAAAAGCCTTCGGGCGTTTCGGATGCTTTCCATGCGAAAGTGATCCCTGTTACACAAAAAGCCTTCGGGCGTTTCGGATGCTTTCCTAGCGGAAGTGATCCCTGTTACACAAAAAGCCTTCGGGCGTTTTGGATGCTTTCCTAGCGGAAGTGATCCCTGTTACACAAAAAAGCCTTCGGGCGTTTCGGATGCTTTCCTAGCGGAAGTGATCCCTGTTACACAAAAAGCCTTCGGGGGTTTCGGATGCTTTCCACGCGAAAGTGATCCCTGTTACACAAAAAGCCTTCGGGCGTTTCGGATGTTTCCCTAGCGGAAATGATCCCTGTAAATCTTGTCCTGAGTTCCTGGGGTTGGGGTTGGGTTGAGCGTGCGCACGGTAAGAGGGTCTGATCCCCCTCGAACCGTAAGGCGTGAACCCTTTCGTGTCTCACTTGTCCTGTCTTGTCTTGTCCCGTCACGTCCCGTCTTGTCTTGACACCTGTAGGTTAGTCCCGTAGTTGGTAGCACACGCTACGACTACTACCTGTCCCGTTTTACTCTCCTGCTGCATTACTTCATGTTGTGTTACCCTGTTATAACCACAGCATGCTAATCAACCAGTAAACTGTTGTGTAAAAGAACCTCAGCATGTTAATCAACCAGTAAACCGTTGTTTAAAGTTCGGTGCACTTGCAGTAAAGTCTAACCCTTCTTGTAGACTTTACCTGACGTACAGTTCCTTTTTCTTGGGTGCTGTACGTCAGGTGTTCAGCCAGAGTTCGAGGACGAGGCAGTCTCGCTGGAGTACGAGGAGCCGAGGACGCCGACCCAGAGCATGTGCCTGACAGGGACCAGACCTTGAGGTCTTTTCAGTCGACACTTTCAGAGGTTATTGCTTTTAGTTTGTCTTTTTGGTAGTTGTTGCCATGCTTAGGCTTCTTTTAGATTTGTACTCGCTGGATATTATTTCTCCATATTAATGAATGTCATTTCCTTTCTGTACTTTTGTTGTTCCTAAACTTTATAAATGCAAGAACCTGGAAAAAAATTCAAAAATGGTACCCCTACAGACGCTTATTGGGTCCGAGCTTCTCAGCTCTGGCCTAAGCGGGCATTTGTCACGCTTCGCCTCCGTCCATTTTAGGAAGCGGGGCGTGACATCTCATCTTTTGGTAAGACTCATTTCTTATCATTTCTTTAGGACATTGATCTCTTTCAAGGAGCAAGTTGCTCTAAGACCTTTTATCCAGTTTTGGTTCATGAATTCTATTGTAATCTTCACAAGTCGTCTGCGGATTCTGCATCAAAGTGGGGTTTCAGGACTTATATTAGAGGGAATGTTATTCCCTTCTCCCCATCTGTCATCAACAAACTTCTGAAGTGGCCGTGCAATCAGAATCTTCCTTCCTATGGTGTATCTGTTGGTGAAGATTATGACTCATTTATCCAGACAGTCACTGGTAGGCAGTATAAGTGTTGGCTAAAGACTTTTTCCTTCCCTTCCTCAGTGTTGACTGCAAAGTTCTTTCTACTCTATCGCATTGCCACTCGTAATTGGCTGCCAACTTCCAACATGTCGATTATGACCAAGGCTATGTGCAAATTGTTTTTTGCTGCCGGGACAAAGAAGTTTTTCAATTTGGGCCGAATTATGTTTGATTCCATCCTTTCACTTTCAGAGTCTTCTGCACCTAATTCTGCACTTCCTTATGCATCTCTCATTTCCATGGTGCTTTTCTCACAAGGGATTGTCCCTGACTCCTCTGAACTGCCAGTGATGTGTGACATGATCAGCTTTACTACAAAGTCAGTAGTAAGCAAGATTGATGATATATCTGCTATTCCTTCGGCTTCTGTCTCATCTGTGCCTTCATAGTCTACTTCTCCTCCGTCTGCCTCAAAATCTGCTGACAAAAGGACTTCGTCTTCAAATGTCTCTGTGCAAGACTTACTGGATGACATTCTGGTACTTGAGAGGGGTGTCAAATCTGTAGATGATCAGCATGCTATGCTTCATGGTCAGAGAGTTGTACTTGAAGCTCATAAGATATTTCTTCAGGAAAGGATTGTTTAGCTCAAGGCAAAGGTTTCTTCGGACAAGGTATGATCTTTGACTTTTCGTGTCCCAAAGGGGGAGAAATGGTGACATGCTGTTGGTGATACAATTATTGGTGTTGCAATTGTCTGGTTGGTCTTGTTGGTCTTGTATGGTCTGTGGTATCTGTGACATCTTGGGGGAGTATTTTTGTTGTATGGTCTACTTGTTGAAGTACGGTGGTATCCTCTGATGATCATGTTAATGACTGGTATGTTTACTTGTTGATTTTGCCTCCTCAGCCTAATATTTGCATACCGTGTCAGATATTTTTCCTATTTGATTGTGCCACTAAAAGCCAAAGGGGGAGATTGTTAAGTCTGTTAGTTTGTCATTTGTGGCACAATGAGTGTTTGTGAAATGTTAAACAATGTGTCATATGAAATGTAGAACTTATTGTTCAACATTTGAGACCGTGACACAATGAGTGTTTATGAAATGTTGAACATTGTGTCATATGAAATGTTGAACTTATTGTTCAACATTTGAGACCAGTTTCTGCAGTTATCCTTGTAGCTGTTTGAATTGCGGTTATTGGAGAAAAGACGTCATCGTGATAGAATTATGGTTATTGGAGATATGAAGTCATCGTGGTTGTTGATCAGAAACAAATATTCTTCTACAGTGCGCGTTTGGATGGAATTCATGGTTATATTTGTTGATGCTGTTGAAGGATGGTTAAGGTTACTTCTTTGGTTTCAGTTCTGTTTGACGGCTGAGATATTTATATTAACCGCTTTACCTAGCCTAGCTGCGCTGGGTATTTTCTGCCAAATCTTCTGTGATTCTACCGGTTGAATTATTATTAACAACTTAACTACTTCGAGGGGTGAGCGAAGTGAAGTTGCAAGGTGGATTGGTGGCGTGGGTTATCGCTTTGTAGAGAAGCTTTTGCGAAAGCTACACCGAACTCCGGGAGGAGGCTGACAACTACTGAGGTAGGGGATCAAGGGAGTTGATCTTGGTCAGTATTGCAAAGGGATCTTGCACGCAAGGGGAGCTTGCGCAAATTACTCCACGGGGTTGATTGGGATCAACCCTTGCGGTTTGTATTGAGTGGGAGTTTGTTTCCCCTAGTATCAAATAGTATTGGTGATTGTAATTATCATTATTTAGTGGAGTAATATGAATTTCTGGGCGAGGCCCCGCAGATGTAGGTGTGCGCACCGAACTATGTTACCAATGTCCTTGTGTCATGCTGTGTTGATTATTATTCCTATGTGTTTACTGCTTTAGCTTGCGTACTAAAATTCAATATTATACTCGTTTTTCTTCTATATATATTTAGAGTTGAGCTATTTATGGAAGTATTAATAATGCAAATACTTCTACTTTATTTTCAATCATGTACATAGAAAATGGAAAAGTCATACCATTAGATGTTATCAACTAGATAAAATCTATTTAGAAACCAATTGTCAAGCATTTGTCATTCACCAAAGTTCCCAAAATTTAAGAATTTTTGTATTGCTATTATGTGTTAGTTTTTCTGGCCTGTTATATGTCCTGAGCAAGCTAGCTTATATACGATGATGTGGCATAATCCCATCTACAAAAAAGGGTCACATAGATGTGTACTTTTTGTTCCATGTGACCACTCTTTCTTATGAATGAGATTGAGCCATGTCATCGTATCTGTCACGTGCTCATGACATAAATGGTTGAATTGGGCTACTTTTGGAAGCATTTTGTTTTGATGTAATCTACAAGATAAAAACTATCCATAAACCAAATTTCATAACCTTTCATTTATCGTAGTGGCCACATTTCAAGAAACTTTGTCTTGTTGGCGTTCATTTTTTTCCCTTGCGTGTAATATAAGCAAAGAATTTCAAAATCTTCTAAAATTTGATTTCTGTTATGAATGAGGGAGGCCTTTGGCCTCCCCTCCTTCATTACACATTCATTAGGCCCCCATTACTTAGAGTAATGGGGACCCTTGGTCTCCTAGAGGCTTTTGGCCTCCCCACTTTGAGATATATAAATAGAGCACCATGGCTCTTAGCATGGTGAATTATTCTTAGCAATGAAATTCTCTCTCTCTCTCTCTTGAGTCCAATTACCTTCTAACACGTTATCAGCACGTGTCTTCTACAAATTTTGAGCCACTAAAATTATTCCAAATCCCCTCTAAATTAAACTCTTACGCGAAGGAATCTAATTGTTGTTGCGTCAATCCGTTGTGATTTTCGTTGCGGCGTTTCAAGGCGTTCGGGAGTGGGGAATTCTATCTACGAATTTTATATTGCGATCTTCCCTAGATCTTTGATCTAGAGGTAAAAATCTCTTTCCCGTAGATATACAATTCTATATATGGATCATACAAAATTTTACAATGATAATAAATTCTTGTAAAAATTAAAACAGAAATAATTTACTTACAATATCTCCTTTTTTTCCAATCGATTTTCTCGCCGGAAGCGAGAATCAACGGACATCGTGTAATTCTAGGCCTGAAGCCCATGGTGCTCAGGCAAATAAACAGTTACATGAAACATGTGATTTTATCCCTTGTGTCTATCATGTTTTCTTAAGCATAACAGTTATATGCAGCTGCATACCGCATGCTTCATACACACAATTTGGTCTCCTTAGATGTTGGAGCCAGTAATTCTTCTACTGGTGACCATTCTTTTGATCAAAGTCTGACTAGTTCCTTTGAACTTTCAGTTAGTAGTTCTTATTCTTACAGTGTGCATCAAATCATGTGTGCAAGCATGCCAGGAATGTAACTCATGCTATAATAAGATTTTGAACAAAATTTTCATGTAATATTTGTCTGTGCCTACGAAATTCTTCACCATTAATAATTACACTATGGTTTCTTGTTTGGACTTTCTAAGTACAAGCTACTGCATAATGCTTTCCATGGGGTACTAGTGGTTTCTGCTTTGAAGTAGAAACAGATCCTTTGCAGGTCGTTAATTACTCTACATGTTTGTGATATAACTCGGTTTCTCATCCCAGTTGCTTTTATTGTCTTTAAAATTAGCGATTAGGGGTTTTCAACAAACCCTATTATTGGATTTTGGGTATATTATTAACCCCATGGGCCTGAAGCCCAGATTGTTAAAATTAAATTTTTAAGCTATTCTGGGCCTGAAGACCCTAGCTAGGCTCACATGCAAATAAAAATTTCAGCGGGTCTATATTAAAAATCTGTTTTTAAACCGGATTTATATATGCAAAATTCCTTAGAATTACCAGAAAGCCCTAGAAAAATCCTGGACAATTCTGAAAAATTCAAGGAAAAATCGGTAATAATTTTTGGCAAATTACTTATAAAATTGGAGAAAATTTTGTATATAAATTACTATTTTTTTATCCATGTTAAAATTGCTAATATTATGTAAAACATCTCTCTTGAATTGTTAATTATTTATGGATTATTAGGATTTTTCAAAATATGAATATCTTAAAGATCCTGAGACCGCTCTGCCGTTAGTCACCTAACCTAACGGTGTATGACGTTTCCACGTGGTCTACGAGATAATTATATTTTCTAGTTTCCTTTACCATATGTTTTACTTGAGATATATGCGTGGTTGTTTATTTTTATGCCTGTAGCATATTTAGAACTGCGTGGATGTTTAAATCAGTAAAAATGTGTTTTTCGGGATCGGCCATTGTATACCTATTTACTTTCCTTGCACTTTTATTTTCTTTTGAGAGAATTTGTAAGTGAGGAAATTTGTATTTTAAAGCCAAAGCTCGATGCAACAGCACATATAATTGATGAAAACTCCTTCAATAGATCATGATGTCGGTCAATGTGCTTGGCTAAGTTTGCTGGACCAACCTAGCTTGACTGGGTAACAAGTGGTCCTGGCTTAGTCAATTCCCTGGCCGCGTCCGCTGGACCGCAAGGAGTAGATTCATGACTGTGTAAGCCAAAGCTCGATGCAACAACATATGAAGACGGAGATATAGGGACCCAGTTCTGTTTGGATTTCCAAAGTTGTATTATTTTTCTTTCCTTTTTATGGACTGTAAACGAACTTTGGACTGTTTATTATTTTGGGTATCTGGCCGATCCCCGCATTTTTACTTGTTTATTTCTTTATGCATGAATTTTGAATTTTAATTAATTCATGCTCATTTTAAATTGCGTAGATAAATGGCAAAATTGGCATGCGTCGATTTCGAAGTCCTTGATTCTGCAGGGACAAATTACCTGAGTTGGCGAGTGGACCTGAAGTTCCACTTGCGTTCGATGGCCCTCCTTGGGTCCATTTTGGCTCCTTCCTCGGCCCCATCAGCGGCCGAAGCTTCTGCTACAGCTAGCAGCAGCCCTACAACCACTGTATCCGATGTAGATAAGGCGAAAGCCATAATCTACATTAGGAAACATATAGATCGGACCTTGAAGGCCGAATACTTAACGGTTGAGGACCCAAAGGACCTATGGACAGCGCTGGAAGCACGGTATAAACATCAAATTGATGTTATATTACCCCGTGCCAGTTATGAGTGGGAAAACCTCAGACTTCAGGACTATAAGTCCGTCGCTGAGTACAATTCTGCACTTCATAACATCACATCACACCTGAAGTTGTGCGGTGAAGAAGTGACAGAACAGCGCATGTTGGAAAAGACATTTACCTCGTTTCACGAGAAAGATGCAATCCTCATGCAGCAGTATCGTGAACGCAATTTCACGAAATTCTCCGATCTGATCTCATGCCTACTTAGGGCAGAGCAGAATCGAGACTTACTGCTTGCAACTCATAACTTGCGTCCAGCTGGCACTGCCCCTATCCCTGAAGCCCACCACGTTTCTCCCCAGAAGTGGAAAAACAAGGGGAAGGCTAAAAACACTAAAGGGAAAGCTATAATGAAGCAACCAAGAGGTGCAGCTCCACAGACAAACAAAAACAACAAGGGAAAAAGAAACTTCACTTGGAAGCGAAAAAACACCGAGCAAGTGTCACTTCCAAAGAAGAACTGGGAGGATAAATGCCATAGATGCGGCATGACTGGCCGTTGGTCTAGAAACTGCCGCACTCCTCGCCACCTCCAGGATCTATACCAGGCGAGCCAGAAGTCTCTACCTGAAACAAACTTGGCGGCTGTTCAGCCACCAACAATGTTTACTGCAAAAGACTTCGAGAACGACGACCTTCTCGATTAAGCACCATCATTTATCTATGCTTTTTAGAAATTCAATGTATCTTCATCTTTATTTTCTTAATTACGAACTTTTATTTTCGAATGAATGTTTACATTTTCACTCAAATAAAATTTCGTTTTTGCTTATACTGAGTGCCTAGTGGACAGTGCCTCAACGCACACAATCCTTCGCGATCATTGCTATTTTAATAGCGTAAATAAATATGACGGTCCTGTTATCACAATTTCAGGACTGTCCCAAATAATCGAAGGATCTGGTGAAGCAATTATATTGCTCCCAAATAACACAAGACTTCAAATAAAAAATGCATTATTCTCTCCTAAATCAAATAGGAATCTCGTAAGTTTCAAGGATTTCCGTTTAAACGGATATCATTTAGAAACCAGAGATGAAAATAGGGTTGAATATCTGTATGTAACTCGTCAGAAAGATGACCGGAAGATCATCTGCGAACGATTCAAGGGACTCCCGTCGGGTCTCTACCAAACATACATTCAACCAATAGAAGCCAATATGACTGAGCACCAGACGTGCCAATCACTGCCAGAGTTCGAACTCTGGCACAATAGACTTGGTCACCCTGGAACAGCAATGATGCGCTGCATCATCACTGAATCCCGTGGACACAAATTGAAGAACCTGAAGATTCTTCAAAAGGGTGAATTTCCATGTCTCTCTTGTTTTAAGGGAAAACTAATAACGAGACCATCCCTCCTAAAAGTGGGATTAGAGTCTCCTGGCTTCCTTGAGAGAATTCATGGTGACATTTGCGGGCCTATTCACCCCGCAAGTGGCCCATTTCGGTACTTCATGGTACTGATTGATGCATCAACCAAATGGTCTTATGTGTGCCTCTTGTCCACCCGCAACCTAGCTTTTCCAAAGCTATTGGCACAAATAATAAGGTTGCGTGCTCATTTCCCCGATAACCAAATCAAGAAACTATGTCTTGATAATGCGGGAGAATTTACTTCACAAGTCTTCGAAGACTATTGCCGGGCAACGGGTATTGAAGTTGAACATCCTGTAGCACATGTTCACACCCAAAACGGATTAGCCGAGTCCCTTATAAAGAGACTCCAATGGATTGCACGTCCATTGCTTATGCAATCCCAGTTGCCTGTGGATGCTTGGGGGCATGCTATTTTACATACCGCATCACTTATTAGGATAAGACCCTCTGGAGGTCACACTTTATCCCCGATGCAACTAGCATACGGTGCACCTCCGGATATCTCTCATTTGAGAGTGTTTGGTTGTGCGGCATATGTCCCAATAGCACCACCGCAGAGGACCAAAATGGGTCCTCAGCGTCGTCTAGGTATATATATTGGGTTTGATTCGCCCTCTATTATCAGATACCTTGAACCCCTGACGGGTGACGCATTCAAGGCACGTTTTGCAGACTGTGAATTTAATGAGAAATTTTTTCCAAAACTGGGCACACAGTCTAAGAAGCCAGAAGCTTCTGAGACCATTAGTTGGGACCAGAAGTCTTTGTCCCTATATGATCCGCGTACTAATCTGTGTGAAGATGAGATCCTGAAGATCCTTCACATCCAGAATACAGTACATCTTTTACCGGATAAATTCACGGACAACCAGAAGATTGTCCGTTCACACGTCCCTGCTGCCAACACGCCAGCTAGGATTGACATCCCCATAGATGGATGCAGCCCACCGGCAGCAGAATTGGTTGTACCTCAAATGAAAAGAGAACGCCCACCAGGTTCAAAAGATAAAGTTCCTCGAAAGAGGAAGACTCCTGGCGATACTAAGATTATCCCTCCACAGGATGCTGAGCTCAGACCAGCTACTTCTCCCCTCCTGATTTCCCCAGCAGAGGAAACAATAGGAGAAACATCATTAAATTTTGTACGTACTGGAGAAGTACTGGACAGAAATAGCATAGTCGTCGACGACGATTTTGCGTTTGATATTGCCGTTCACGTCACTGAATATGACGATGACGTCGAACCACGATCTCTAGCGGAATGTAAACGCAGAGATGATTGGCCAAAGTGGGACGAGGCAATAAGAGTAGAGCTGGACTCACTCTTGAAACGCAAAGTCTTTGGACCAGTAGTCCAAACACCAGTAGGTGTAAAACCTGTGGGATATAAGTGGGTTTTCATAAGAAAAAGAGATGAAAATAATGTGATCGTTCGCTATAAGGCACGCCTTGTAGCCCAGGGATTTTCCCAAAGACCGGGGATTGATTACGAAGATACGTATTCCCCGGTCATGGATTCGATCACCTTCCGATTTTTAATCAGCCTAACTTCTCTGGAAAGCCTAGAAATGCAGCTCATGGACGTTGTGACTGCATATCTATATGGCGATATAGATAAAAATATCTATATGAGACTTCCTGATGGGTTTAATCTACCCCCAGAGATGAAAGAGATACCTCGGGACGTATTCTCTGTAAGGCTACATAGATCATTATATGGTCTAAAACAATCGGGCAAGATGTGGTATAACAGACTAAGTGATTTTCTTGCACAGCAAGGATTCACGAATAACGAAGTCTGCCCGTGTATCTTTATCAAAAGAACGGGAACATGATTTGTCATCATAGCTGTATATGTAGATGACTTAAATCTCATAGGATCTCCTGCAGAGATCAAAGAGATATCTGAAAGCCTTAAACATACTTTTGAAATGAAAGACCTAGGCAAAACAAAGTATTGTCTTGGCTTACAGATAGAACACCTAAGAGGTGGAATCCTATTACACCAATCTAATTATACAAAGAAACTTCTACGCAAGTTTCATATGGATAAATGTCATCCTTTAGGTACTCCTATGGTCGTAAGATCACTAGATGTACATAAGGACCCCTTCCGGCCACTAGAAGAGGGGGAGGAGATACTGGGTCCTGAAGTACCCTACCTCAGTGCCATTGGAGCACTTCTATATCTGGCTAACTGTACGCGTCCCGATATAGCGTTTACAGTTAATCTACTAGCCAGACACAGTGTTGCGCCCACAAAGCGCCACTGGAACGGAGTAAAGCATCTTCTGCAATACCTTCAGGGTTCCATTGATCTTGGACTTTACTACCAGAGAGGTGCCTCCCCCAAATTGTTTGGTTATGCTGATGCAGGTTATCTCTCTGATCCGCACACGGCAAAATCTCAAACAGGTTTTGTATTTACCTACGGAGGTATTGCTATCTCTTGGAGATCGGTAAAACAAACCACTACTGCTACATCTTCCAACCATGCAGAGCTCATCGCGATCCATGAGGCGAGCAGAGAATGTTTTTGGCTACGCTCCGTCGTCCAACACATCCTCCAATCCACTGGCCTGAAGACCAGTGATCTGGAGCCTACTGCCATATTCGAAGACAACGCCGCATGCATTGCTCAGCTTCAGAAGGGCTACATCAAAGGCGACAGGACAAAACACATTTCTGCCAAGTTTTTCTGGACGCACGAGCAGAAGAACGACAAGCAGATTGAAGTTCGACAGATCCAGTCATGCAACAACTTAGCTGATCTTTTTACTAAGGCATTGCCTAAATGTACTTTTGTAAAGCTTGTAAAGAACATTGGTATGCGACAGTTGAAAGACCTGCAAGCCTGAAGCTTGTACGGATCAGGGGGAGTAACATGTGGGTTGCACTCTTTTTCCTTAAGCTGTTGGGTTTTCCCACTGGGTTTTCCACAGCTAAAGTTTTAACGAGGCAAACACACTTACTCTGGATCCAGAAGTATCCACCCCTTGCCTCAGTAGCTGAGACCGAAGTGATGAATGTGTAAGGGGGAGTGTTATGAATGAGGGAGGCCTTTGGCCTCCCCTCCTTCATTACACATTCATTAGGCCCCCATTACTTAGAGTAATGGGGACCCTTGGTCTCCTAGAGGCTTTTGGCCTCCCCACTTTGAGATATATAAATAGAGCACCATGGCTCTTAGCATGGTGAATTATTCTTAGCAATGAAATTCTCTCTCTCTCTCTCTTGAGTCCAATTACCTTCTAACAATTTCTAGTTAGTTTTTATCAAGTAAATAACATCTAACGTTGTGAAATTTGCATTCCCTATGTGTACAATCGAAAACAATATGGAAGCAATTGCATGGTTAATGCTTCCAGACGTAACCCAGCTCAACTTTGTGCGTGTGCTAAGCTTGTGTGAAAATTTCGCATATGAGCTTTGTGCAAAACACTTCTAATTTTTAAAAATTATTTAATGGTTGATCTAAACACATATACACCCCAATAAAAAATATAGGTAAACCATTCTGGGATTTGACCCTCTCTTACGCTATTGAAAATTTAACGGTTTCAAAACAATAATATTTTTTGTAATATTCAAACAATGGGCAAATAAATGGGGAGTTTTTTTTATTTTTGAAACATGCATGTATTATATGTCTAGATCAAGTTCAATGTGTTGGATATTAAAAACCCCCCAAAACCTCTTTTCGCATGGTTTTCACATGGTGGACTTTGAGCATACAAAGATATATGTATAAATGTAATATGTATCATATGACATACATGAGTCATATACGGTGACGTGATGCATTCACCACCACAGAGCATGAGAAAAAGACGCCATATGTGATCTTTTGTACTATTCGGAAGATAATGCGATATAATGTATCACATTATCGTATATAAGAGAGGTTTATCATATATGATACACACTATATAATGTATATATGATGTAAGCGTGTGAGAAATTTCAAATATTTCCACGCTAACACACATATATACCATTTATTTATATTTTTACATTTGTCTAGATATATTTTACACATCATGATCAATATATAAAAATTATATTTGCGTGCTTATATTGTCTATCGCAAGATTGTTGAGGGGGTTGGTTGTTGGTGATAACTCTCTCTTAAGCCCGTGAGGTGTTTGGTTTTATACATAGGTGACGCCTCAGTGGAATTCGGGCCTTGGGATTATTTGTACGCCATTGTGTACCTAGCCTAAGTGTTAGGAGGTGCACAGGTATCAACAAGTGGTATCAGAGTTTCTGGTTTGTGAAGAAGTGTAGTGCCGCGATAACGTCTTGCTCATGTGAGGAGACGGCTGGGTGTTCATACGAAGTAGAGAGGCTTAATGGCCAGGACAACTATGGTCCATGGCGACAAAAGATGGTGGTTTTGTTGAAGCACCATGGAGTTTACGGTGTCGTATGTGATATGGGTGTCATGTAAGGCAACGGTATATGATAATCGAATGATGGAGCTTAAAGCCCTCGGTGAGATATTGCAATCCTTGGGGGATGAGATCTGTAACGGCCTGTATTTTTAGCTGTGCTTTAGTTCGTGTGTATCCGTATTTTCTTTCGAATATCTGGATTATTTTTCGTCCGTGCGTTTCTTGTTGCATGTGTGCGACTCTGTATTTCTGTTTTTACCGTATCGTCATTAATTGATCATCCAGTTTAACTTAAAACATTAATTGATTATTTTTACTAATTAATTTTGTTATTTTAATAATAACTTTAAATACTTAACTGATCTTAAAGAAACACGTTTAAGTTTTTTTAGAGGAGAAGTATGACACGTTCTTAGCCAGATGCATTCTCCCCTTATAGTCAACAAACATCATTTAAATCAGTCTTAATCCTCAACCTAATCAAATTAAATTGCGTTGAAAAAATTGGAAATCCGATTCCTGCAAACTTCTTCTTAAAGAGACATTTCATATACAAAATCATCATCTCCATACAAACAAAATCTTACAGCAAATATTTCCCCAAATCTTGATAATCATCATCCTCACCAAATCAGAAACCAACCACAACCCATTATCTTCCCTAATCCAAATCTCTCAAACATCCACACTGAAATCAAATTCAGCCTTCCAAAACCAAAATCAAACCAGAAATCCAAACAAATCAAATCAACCAAAATTTTCAGATTCTTTTCAGAATCAAGAAGAAATCAAACAACAACCCAGATCTGAAAGTATTTTTCAGATTCAAACCCATACAACCCTTTCAAAATCCCCAACTTCTTCCTCTTCTTTCCTCCTCCTCCATCCCTTGGCCGGCCCCTTCCCTTACCTGCGTGCGCGCCCAGCCCTAGCCACCGCCGCCGGCGGCCACCTGCGCCGCCCGCCGCCGGCCAAGACCCGCCTGCCGCGCCGCCGTGAAGACCTCCTCCCTCTGCATGCGTGAGTAACCCTCTCCTACTCTTGTGATGTCTTCTTGCTGCAAGATTGAAAATTAAAAAAAAGAAAAGAAAACAAAAAGAGAAACAGGGAGATACGAAAGAGAGGGGAGAGAGACAGGGAAAGTTCTCTCTAAGAGAGAAAGAGAGGGAGAGAGGGCTATAAGAGAGAGAGACTAAAGTATTGTAAATTTTTTTAGCATGTTATTCTTACCCTTTAGTCAAACTTAGTAGGTGAATATTAATACCTTGTTGACCATATAATTAATCTTATAATTAGTTTGTAATTACATAAATAGGTTAATTAGCTTAATTGATTAATTAGTGGTTAATAATAATTAGTGTTGTTTTAATTGTTAAATTGTTATCACCATATTAATATGATTAAATAATAGGGTAATGATAAGTTTTACCATGTAATTTTTTTACCCATAGTCAACTTGGTAGGTAGCCCAATTATTGTATGTTAAACCATGTGATTAACTTTGTTAATATCAGTTAGTTGTAATTAGTGTTATTTAAGTGTTATTAGTCATTTCAGCATGTTTTTGACTGTAAATAATGTAAGAGTATTAAAATATTAAATTAATAAGACGTATTCTGTTTATGTAACCGCCACCCTAGTCAGTGAACCCCGTAAAATTAGACGAACCCAAATTAGGGCTCAACTTAATTTTGTTGATTAACTCTCAATAAATTTAATTCCTTAATTTGTTTAGCCAAAATATAGAACCAGTATCACCATGGCGTAGTACCCATCAAAACAAACCCAACGACACCAAAATCACTAAAATCGGGCTAGTGAACGACTTTTAGTAAATATTTGAAGTTAGGTGATCATTAGGCCATTTTCACGTAAAGTTGTATAACTAAAAATCTACACGTGAAATGACGCGTGAAACTACTTCCACCGTATTCTTGACTAAAAGTGTAACCCAATGGCATATAATTTGATATGTCCTAATTTAGAATTATAACAAGAATAACTAACTTTCTGATCATATTCGTTAATTCTCAATTTCAGCACTTTTACTAATTAAATTAAATGTTATTATTTAATGACGCAGATACGTCGCGAACTTTCCTACCATTACTCGGACAACCTAAATTGTCCTAGTCAGGAAAGCGTGCAGTTATTTTATGTTTTTGTGATATCTGATGTTGTACACTTAATTGCTGACACATACACACTTTTTAGAAATGTTAGACTTAAACTCGTGTGCGTGTGTGTGGACCCCTTAACAATCAAAATAAACACACTTTGTGAATGGTAATGTTTCCGGACATATATGGTTAATTTTAGAACTGTTGATACTCATAGAATGATAAATGTCGTTGGCTACCAGTTGCCGTTGGCTACTAGATGGCTATTCTCGTTGGTCCCGTGTGACTAGTCTGGCTCGTGTTCCAGTATATGACGGTTATCACCCTGGCTTGTGGTCCAGGAAGTACATCCTGGCTCGTGGTCCAGGTGTATTAATTTACTATTCGTCTAACGGCGGGGGCCTTAGTCACGGACTTACACATAGTTAAATAATTGAAAAAGAAACTTAAATACAGACTGTTGTTACATTATTTAACTGCCATGTTAATGTTTATAACAGAACTGCCATGCTAGTGTAACTTTTCATAATTGTTTTAACTGCTACAGTTCATAGAAATGCATGCTAGTGTAAATTCCTTTAACTGCTGTAAAACTGCCATATATAACTTGTTATATATCTTGCCAAGGGTTATAACTTTTGCTTGCAGACCCTTGCTGACATACATTCATGTTGTTTGAATGTATGTCAGGTTACGAGACAGGTTATCTGGAGGACGAGTTACATGATCAGAGTGATCCAATAGACCAAGATTCTGCTGATCCTGAAGTCCACCATACCGTGGACTAGTGCTGATTTTCACCGTTGCAGCTATTTAGTTTTCACCACTGTTGTTTGTAGGGTCTGTACCCACTTTATCTGTATCGCTATCGTGTAGGCCATGCTTGGGGCCCTTTTATTATTGTGTACTTTATCTGGATGTTGGCTTTAAATATTTCTGTTGTTCTGAGTTGCATGCAAGTTCCTGTGAAAGGTGTTTTCACAGACGCTTATTGGGTTCGAGCTTCACCGCTCCAACTTAAGCGGGCCCGCATGCGACCTCGCTCTCAAGTATAATGGGAAGCGGGGCTTGACAAGATCCTTTGGTAATTTACCGATCTGGAGGTCGTGAGCGACATATGGAGGATGCTTGAAGCTCGGTACTCGACCAAGACACCCATTGGACGAATGTTGCAATTGTGGCAATGCTTCTATACCACAGGATGAAAATGGGAACCTCGTCGTGGAACCATGTTGGTGAGATGGACCGTATAGTAATAGACATATGGGAATTGGGGAGTGTGATATAGGAAGAGCAACATGCCATAGGGCTACTGTGTTCTCTGGCTCCGGTGTATTCCAAGTTTGTAGGCTCGATGTTAAATGGCCAAGACTCACTGACGTTGGATGAGGTGAAGTTCGCATTGCATACGGAGGATCTCCAAAGTTTGGTGTTAAGTGTCACAGATGGTTGTGAGGTATCCAATGTCCTTCGGGGTTGCCAAGAGGGCGGACCCACTCCAAGATCCAAGTCGGGTCCAAGTCAAGAGGCAGCAATGACAACAAATGCTTCCTATGTAAGGAAAGAGGGCATTGGAAAAGTGATTGTCCGAGGTTGAAAGCAAGGATATCGATTGGCATTGTGGAAGATGTTGCTCAGATTTCGACTCAAGTTGGAGCACGAGACATGATGTTTTCTAACGAGGATAATTGCTCGGTGTTTACGGCATATTCCGTGGGAGAAGCGCAATGTTCGTGGCTATTGGACTCAGGGTGTCCATTCCATATGACTGTGGATCAGAGTGCGTTCGACTCATACATTCCATGCATTAGAGAGCGGATTCTCGTGGAGAATGGTATGGAGTGCCAGCAGGTTGGGAGTGGCACGGTCAGAGTCAGGATGCAGGTTGGGAGCGGATTCTCGTCTGTCTTCCCTCATTTGGTTTGCTTTCTCTCTCTCGATCTTCGTTTGTTTCACTTTGTTGCCTTAGGTCTTCTTCTCATGTTTCCATGGCTCCTAAACCTAAGGAAAAAGAGAAGATCGTTGCTTCTAAACAACTTAGGGCTCCTAAGAAACTCATAGCCAAGAGAAAGAAACCCTATAAAGCTCGAACCAAGCATGCCCAATCACCCATGCATTCATCTTCGTCGGGTTATTCTCCTTCTTCTTCGTCTAGCGATGCTCAGCCCTTGATTCATCATCAGCGCAAGCCTACTGGTGTTCACATCAGTGAGCCTGCTGCTGAGATCCCTCATGTCTCTCCATCTGCATCCAGTTCGTCTGAAGATCCTCCTGCTGTACCCCCCTCTGATCCCCTGGTTCCTGTTTGTCGAGACGATCTTTGTCTGGCAAAGTTTTACTCTCTCCTTGGGATCAACCTACTTAGGGAGCGGTACATTGCTTTCCCCGCATTCACTGCTGAGAGACTCTCTGACATTCTGTCCGCTACTCACCTGGCCGATCTTTTTCGCTTCTCTCAGAGCGAGTCCCCCAGAGCCTACCCATTTCTGGTGAATCTCTTTTATGCGAACCGCGTTCGCGGTGAGTATTCGACTACCGGCATCCTTGATACTGTCGTCCAGGGAACCCACATTCAGATCACTCCCTCTCTCTTAGGGACTATTCTTAGGATTCCTTCTGTCGGTTCCCTCCCCACTGATATCAGCTTTTCTGAGATTGACGATCTTGACCAGTCTGTTATCCGGGATATATTTCGAGAGGTTCCTTTAGCTCTTGATTCGGGTGTCAGATCATCCATGTTCTCTGCACGGGGTTGGGCTGTTCACCTAGTAGTGAAGTCCAACATTCTGCCGAGATATGGATCGTCCGACCAGCCGTCTCAGGATATACTAAAGTGTATGTATGCTATTTTCTCTGGCATGCCCGTGAACTGGGCCGGTGTCCTCCTTGACAGGATGGACAAGGTTGAGTTCACGTCCTCCTCGTCTCACATTCCCTTTGGTGGTCTTTTGACTCGTGTCTTCCGTCACTTTGATATTGACTTGACCCGTTACGAGCCCATGCCTTTTGGCCCTCTCCTCGACGCTTCTACGAAGTCGAATTCCTCTTCGGCTCTGCAGACTGTTGATCGGCCCATATTTTACACCTTTTTTTCTGCATATTTGCATGCCATTTCGATCACCCATATCACGCTTTTCACGATTATTCGACGATATTGCGTTACTTTTCACTATTTCTTGTTTTTGTCGGATTTCAGGAAATATGGAGCGATCGGGAGCAAAAATGAGCTTAAAGGATTTGCACCCACTCCGGAGTGTCAACCGTGGCTCTTTTGAGGGTTATTCTGCAATGGAAGACGAGTGGAAGAAGAAAGAACGTCGTAGGAGCGACGTGGAAGCGAAAAGATGGAGATTGGGCATTTTCAGCATGCCACTCGGCTGAGTGAAGGAGTCACTCGGCCGAGCATTGAGACCCCGCTCGGCTGGCCAGATCGGACACGCAACAGAGATGTATCAGCGTGCACTCGGCCGAGCATCGCACGCCCACTCGGCCGAGTGCGGAGACTCCGTCCGCCCGAGTGGCACCCAGACGACGGCAAGCCAAAATGTCCAACTCTCTGTAATCTGTCAGTCGACTACGAGCTCCGACTCGGCCGAGTTCCAAAAGCCCCTCGGCCGAGTGACATTTGCCACTCGGCCGAGTGATGCCGAGGACACGCAGCGCCCAGATTTTCAGACAACCTCCCACTCTTTTGAAATCTTCTATCATTCCAGCAATCAAATTATTTTTCTCATATTTTTTATGGATAGTAGACTTCATGACGGTTCCAACGCCGCCAAGAACGCGCAAATCAAAGGTCGGATGAAATCTGGAGAATTTCTGCAAGTTGATGCTGCAGTGCTGGAATTTCCACTCGGCCGAGTCACATATGCCACTCGGCCGAGTGCGGCCTGGGCCCAGATTTTAAGTTGCGGTTTGGGCTCTTTTTGGGCATGAATTTGAGGGGTTTTCTGGGGTTTCTTGCTTGGGTTTTGGGGGAGTATTTAAGGGGTTTGTAGCCACCATTAGAGGGGGATCCCCCATGTTTTCTTAGCCCCCATATATGTTTTTCTTAGGATTATTTTAGAGGTTAGGCCATGCCCTAGGCCCCCTCTTGGATCAAAAAGCTTGTATTTTGGATTGAAGATCTTCATCAAGCTAAGTATTTTCTTCTTTTTATTTGAATCTTTGTTTTTCTATCCTTTTGTATGCAAGCAATGATTTCTATTGATTCTCATATCCTTATTGCTATGCTAGAGTAGATTTGTTGTTCTAGGGCATGTGGATGAACCATATGGGTCTAATTTCATATTTGTGATGAATGAATTTCTAAATTGCTAGAATTGCTAGGAGGTTAGGTTGTGATTGATTTACTACGGATAGCTAGGGATTTCCATCGATTTGGGATTTGCAAGAGATTGGATTCTAATCGATGGGAAGGCCTAGATATTCGATTTAGATTTACAATTGGATTTCTCTAGATTTGGTTTGCAAGAGATTGGACCAAAGCTAGGATTTTTAATTGTAAATCTATACCAATATTCGTTTGCAAGAGATTGGACGAATACGAACTATCACAACCTAGATCGTGACTCGAGTTTGCACGAGCGTGGGCTCGAGAAGCGATTGGACGATGATGTCGATCTTCATGCTAGCGGCTTAGGTTAGGGTTTGCAAGAGATTGGGCCCTAACCTAGGTTTGCTATAGACCGGCAATAGCGCGAGAGCGTGAGCTTGGTTCTCTATTCAGTTACGACTAGTTCACCTCAACACAAGTCTAGTAATATTGAGATTCACTATTTACGATGACGTATGACGATCCGTAGTGGGAATTCCCTAGCCCTAGACGTCTTTATTTGATTTTATATCCCCATACTTTGCCCGACGATTGTGACAGGATCGCCGCAAGGCAAATTCCCTCTTTTATTATATTGTATTTGAATCGATATTTGACCGATTTCTTTATCATCGACACCGACATCCACCACCATTTCCATTATATCATTCCATAGCCATCTCCACCAATAAAACATTCGTAGTCAAACCAACCTAAGATAGATTGGAACCAACACCACCTCCTCGTGTTCGATACCCGATCGCCACTACGCCGTGCGCTTGCGGTAAAACTACAATCGTTCTCCGGGTGTGTATCCGGGGCCGACCAAGTTTTTGGTTGTGCTATTGGGTTGCATTTCGGGGCCGATCAAGTTTTTGGCGCCGTTGCAGGGGAGGTGTTTCCTGTTGGGTGCCAATTTGTCACAATTAGGTTGATTAGATTACATTGAAAAAAAAAATCAAAAAAAAAATCAAAAAAAAGACATTGAGAGAGATTTTTTCCCACCACCTGCTATTATTATCTTTATCTCTCTTTGTACCACTAACGTCTTTTCCTGGTTGTTTACTTTGATTGATCAGGTACAGTTGTTGCAGCGATGGTGCTTCCAAAGAAAAATGCGAGCGGGCTCTATACAATCCTACATATATCTCGCTGCATTCTATCAGGCTGATGGAGAATCCTTCAGGGAAGCCTTGTCTAGGTTTGAAGGAATGTTAGAAATGTTCAAGACGGAGTCAGACCATGAGTGGAATGACTCCACGCTATTTGATATCTTCACTAGAAGGCTAAAGGGACCCTCACGTGAGTTTTTGAAGAGGATGCAAGTGGGGAAGTTCAGTGATCTACAGTTGGCAGCAGCCTTGGAGCAAATGATAGATGATGCTCGATCTACCGGTTCACTAACCGTTACGGTAAGTAAACCATACGACCAAGTATTCGTCGATTTTGTTATGGATAATGTCTCTGGTGCAGGTATTATCATAGATGGAGTGTATGCTTCACTTGAAAGTGATCATATCCACCTTTATACCATCAACACTCCACAAATAGAGACATCTGAGTTTCCAAAGGAGGACACGTATATGGATCTATTGAGAAATATTGTTGACGTAGTTCGAAATTCCGGTCCATTGACAATAACGGCAGTTGAGGGGCACAAGACCCACTTTTATACTACGGTCAAGATAAATGAGCCCATAGAGCCACCTGCACCTACTATTGAGGAGGCCAAGCCATGCGATCGGGTGCCTCGAGCTCCAGGAAAGAAACAAAGAAGGAGGCATGAAAAGGAGATGATGACGTTTACATTGCCTTCTATACCTGAGGAGCCTGAGGAGGATGTCCACGTTCAGCTTGGGGGAGGTATTATGCGCTTTGATATTGTCACCCCCGATGAGACCATAACACCCGATACTACAGAGCCAGCTTGTGCCATCGTCGCTCCCCTTGTCACCCACATGAGCCAGAGCTTGCTTTTGAGGAAGCCTTACATGCGGAGCCAGAGCTTGTCACCGAGGAGGCCATGCATTGGGACGAGGACACATCCATTCATGAGGATCCCGAGCAATACCCTCCTCCTTTCGAGCTACCGCAGCTACCTCTACTTTCTACAGAGGCTGAGCATCCCTCAGAGGACCACCCTTCCACTGACGCCGAGAACAATCCCACAGAGCTTATGGCTCCCCTTCAGGGAGATCTCTTTACTCCCTCTCCCTTTATATTTGATTCCCCTCCCGTGTATGATGTTTTTTATAATTCAGATTTTGACGACTCATCGTGCCTTTTGCAGGATTCATGTACATACGATCAAGAGGTACGATGGGACGTATACGAGGAGGAGAGCGAGGAGTTAGCACCCATGGACACTATTGAATATGATCAGGAGGTGCTATGGGATAAGTCTGACGATGATGAGGAGCTGCCTGATGAGACCTACGCTTATATGCCCAAGCTACCTGAACAACCTGAGGCGAACAGTGAGGAGTTGATCGACGTGGTATACGAGAGTGGAGATTTATTTCCAGGGAAGTGTTGTCACACATCTTTAATTTTAAATACTTATGTTGATGACCATCTTTGGAATACATTTATTTTGGGAAAGAATTATCCACATCAGATTGATGCGGCTTATCTCTTGCAGGGTACAGGTGGAGTCCTTGGAGAGGTGCTGGGAGCCGCATTGCTGGAGTCTGATGGAGTCCGTGGATACACGCATCTGGCAGAGCCACGGAAAGAGCAGTTGGAGCAGTTGCCTGCACCGGCAAAGATACTGGATCCGCCTTTTGCTATAGGTGATATCAATCCAGTAGTGTAGAAATTTTTATGCTTTCAATAAACCCGAATTCTCTCGACAGCGAGAGGACCGTATAGATTTGATTGAATAAATATCACCTCTTATGACGGCAACAAAATTTTTACACCCCAGACCCATTATATATATTAATTGCCCCTTCATATTTTGATGTGTCACATCCTTTTGCTCACCACATTCGAGCATTTCTTTCAAGTGAAACCTTACTTTCTTATTCGTTTGACTTGGTCACGCTTTGCAAAGCCATGACATTTTTGGTCAAGTCACTTGAATAGGATTGTTTGGTATAAGCTTGGAGGAAAGCGCTCTCATGCATCATTGTATGTGCATGTAGTTGCATTAGGATTTCATGTCATTCATTTCATCATTTTTCATTCACCTCCCTCATATTTATCGTTGTTCCTCGTATTTTTCCTTTTATGATCACATTGAGGACAATGTGAAGTTTAAGCTTGGGGGAGTGCATTTCCATGTCATTTAGATGCATTAGTTGCATTTTTACTTTATTTTAGGGCTTTTAAAATTTTTCAAAATTTTGCATCATCTTTTTGAATTTTCCATCTTATTTTCCTTTTATGTGTGTTCATGCATCATGTTGTGTGCTTGTTTTTCATTTCTTTCCTATCTTTTATTTTTTCTTATTTCTTTATTTTCCTTTCTCTTCTTTTGCTAGATGCGTTCCTTATGATGATATCTCTTATTGCTTTAGCAACCATCACGATGCCTATTATTCATTGACATGCTACTTAGAGTATTCCATAGTCTTGCTATTCACATATGCTTGCAAATCTATTTCTTTTGATGATTCCTCTATATGAATGCATGATATTAATTGAAACTGAATGTATGGATTAGTGTTTAGTATGCTTTTGTTGGAAATGCACCAAGATTCACGCATCATTAGTATATCTGAAGCATCAGTTTTTATTGTCTTATTCACCTTCTGTTGCATGCCTGATATGGTTGTAAACTTTACTGCTTGACTTCACTATTTATTGAAATGATTGAGAATATCCATGCTTACATATGAGTTTTAGTTGAAGTATTATTTTATTGAACCGTTCGTGCACATCTTAGAGTGAACCGAGTGTTACATTATTTCTTTCTCCACATATAACTTTTTATTCTCTACATGTCACTTGAGCTCACCTCCTAAAGCTACTTATATCGCATCTATTTCCCAAAAATCCCTACAAAAGAAAAGGTTGCTCCAAAAAGTCCAAAAAGCCAAAAAGGAGCCAAAAACAAAAAATACAAATCAAATAGCTCCTACAAAAATCCAAAAAGAAAAGTGAGAAACAAAAAAAAGTTCAAAAAGAAAAAAGAAGAAGAAAAAAAATGTTTCTCTATCTCATTATTGGAGCCACAAAATACTTGGGAAAACCAAGGCAAAAATCCCATTTTCCACTATCATATTCCTTTAGATGCGATGCCTCAAGCTAAGCTTGGGGGGTGAACTCATTTGACCATATGAGTGAGTGCGACATTAGAGTGGAGAGGTGAACGAATGGGGAAGTTTGATAATGCTGAAACTTAGCACAATACCTTAGTTATGGAGATTTCTTATGAATTGATATAAATATGTGAATGCCATGATTTATTCTATTCTCCATTGCATGTTTGGTATGATTCTTATATGCTTCTGTTATGACTCTTGATTGAAAAGTACATCGCCAACAATTGTATATTAAATTCTATGAAATGCATGATGTGGATATGAATTGATTGTATGAATTTAGAGAATCCCTTTTGTTGATCTGAAAAGCTTGCAAGTGCCATGTTTAAGTAAGATATGAAATCTTTATAGCATGTGATTTGTATTTTCCAAGTCATCGTGATGTGTAGCTTATGGCTTGAGATCTGAGAGTATAATCTAGCGACCCCTTCCACTTCATATTCTTTTATTTCATTTTCCTTATTTTTCATCTCCCGAGTTCGTCTTTTTACTTATCTTCCTCGAGGACGAGTAAGAGGTAAGCTTGGGGGATTTTGATCGGTCCATATTTTACACCTTTTTTTATACATATTTGCATGCCATTTCGATCACCCATATCACGCTTTTCACGATTATTCGACGATATTGCGTTACTTTTCACTATTTCTTGTTTTTGTCGGATTTCAGGAAATATGGAGCGATCGGGAGCAAAAATGAGCTTAAAGGATTTGCACCCACTCCGGAGTGTCAACAGTGGCTCTTTTAAGGGTTATTCTGCAATGGAAGACGAGTGGAAGAAGAAAGAACGTCGTAGGAGCGACGTGGAAGCGAAAAGATGGAGATTGGGCATTTTCAGCATGCCACTCGGCCGAGTGAAGGAGTCACTCGACAGAGCATTGAGACCCCGCTCGGCCGGCCAGATCGGACACACAACAGAGATGTATCAGCGTGCACTCGGCCGAGCATCGCACGCCCACTCGGCCGAGTGCGGAGACTCCGTCCGCCCGAGTGGCACCCAGACGACGGCAAGCCAAAATGTATAACTCTATGTAATCCGTCAGTCGACTACGAGCTCCGACTCGGCCGAGTTCCAAAAGCCCCTCGGCCGAGTGACATTTGCCACTCGGCCGAGTGATGCCGAGGACACGCAGCGCCCAGATTTTCAGACAACCTCCCACTCTTTTGAAATCTTCTATCATTTCAGCAATCAAATTATATTTCTCATATTTTTTATGGATAGTAGACTTCATGACGGTTCCAACGCCGCCAAGAACGCGCAAATCGGAGGTCGGATGAAATCTGGAGAATTTCTGCAAGGTGATGCTGCAGTGCTGGAATTTCCACTCGGCCGAGTCACATATGCCACTCGGCCGAGTGCGGCCTGGGCCCAGATTTTAAGTTGCGGTTTGGGCTCTTTTTGGGCACGAATTTGAGGGGTTTTCTGGGGTTTCTTGCTAGGGGTTTGGGGGAGTATTTAAGGGGTTTGTAGCCACCATTAGAGGGGGATCCCCCATGTTTTCTTAGCCCCCATATATGTTTTTCTTAGGATTATTTTAGAGGTTAGGCCATGCCCTAGGCCCCCTCTTGGATCAAAAAGCTTGTATTTTGGATTGAAGATCTTCATCAAGCTAAGTATTTTCTTCTTTTTATTTGAATCTTTGTTTTTCTATCTTTTTGTATGCAAGCAATGATTTCTATTGATTCTCATATCCTTATTGCTATGCTAGAGTAGATTTGTTGTTCTAGGGCATGTGGATGAACCATATGGGTCTAATTTCATATTTGTGATGAATGAATTTCTAAATTGCTAGAATTGCTAGGAGGTTAGGTTGTGATTGATTTACTACGGATAGCTAGGGATTTCCATCGATTTGGGATTTGCAAGAGATTGGATTCTAATTGATGGGAAGGCCTAGATATTCGATTTAGATTTACAATTGGATTTCTCTAGATTTGGTTTGCAAGAGATTGGACCAAAGCTAGGATTTTTAATTGTAAATCTATACCAATATTCGTTTGCAAGAGATTGGACGAATACGAACTATCACAACCTAGATCGTGACTCGAGTTTGCACGAGCGTGGGCTCGAGAAGCGATTGGACGATGATGTCGATCTTCATGCTAGCGGCTTAGGTTAGGGTTTGTAAGAGATTGGGCCCTAACCTAGGTTTGCTATAGACCGGCAATAGCACGAGAGCGTGAGCTTGGTTCTCTATTCAGTTACGACTAGTTCACCTCAACACAAGTCTAGTAATATTGAGATTCACTATTTACGATGACGTATGACGATCCGTAGTGGGAATTCCCTAGCCCTAGACGTCTTTATTTGATTTTATATCCCCATACTTTGCCCGACGATTATGACCGGATCGCCGCAAGGCAAATTCCCTCTTTTATTATATTGTATTTGAATCGATATTTGACCGATTTCTTTATCATCGACTCCGACATCCACCACCATTTCCATTATATCATTCCATAGCCATCTCCACCAATAAAACATTCGTAGTCAAACCAACCTAGGATAGATTGGAACCAACACCACCTCCTCGTGTTCGATACCTGCTCGCCACTACGCCGTGCGCTTGTGGTAAAACTACAATCGTTCTCCGGGTCTGTATCCGGGGCCGACCAAGTTTTTGGTTGTGCTCTTGGGCTGCATTTCGGGGCCGATCAACTGTCTCAAAGAAGAGGAAGACTACTTCAATTTCATCCTCATCCACTGTGCCTCCAGCTGATTTGCCTTCATCATCATCTACTCCACCGTCTCAGAATACACTTTTGTCGATGATCTCTGGTATTTACCTGCTGTTGTCTCTCTCTCTCTCCTCCATCAGGGAATTCCCATCCCTGAGGATTTAAGACAGAATCTTCCTCAGCCCCATGTGCCTCCTCAGCCTTCTGGTGTCGTTGAGCCTCCTGGTGTTGCCTCTACACAGGATGCTGCTGCTGCTGCTTCTGTTGCTCCTTCTGACCCTTCTCCAGAGGACACTCCTGTTGCTTAGGAGCCTGCTTCCTCGTCTGCAGCCCCTGGAGACGCTCACCCTTAGATAGATGATTTTGAGTGATGTTATTTTTGAGTGATGATATATGTTTTTGTCGTTGTATGATGGATGATGATGTATGCGACACTTTTTATATATGTATGTTGATATACTCTTTGATGTCGTCATGATTTATTTATTTTTGTTGATCATGATGTATCTTTTTGGGATGGCCATGTTGATGACCATCTGTTGATGTACTCAGCTGCTTTATATTATATATATGATGTTGCATCCCACTCTTGTGTCACACTATGCTATATTGATTAACTTATGTTTGATGTATGATATATTGTCTCTATGTATGCTTCACTCTTCTTGATGCACTTTTGAGACAATACAAGAATTTGATATTGGTTAATTCATGCTCTTTCGTTGATGTGATGAATTTGTGAAAATTATTTTCATTTCGAATATCTAAAATGTTGATATTGGATTTCAATTCCATTACTCACATGTGTATATGATGAGATTTTATGAGTTTTTGATTCGATATATCTTTATACTCCTTGATTGTTGTTAGTTCGTATTTTAGCACTATTATTGTTGTTGTTATTTGCTCCCACCTTTTTGGATAATGCCATAGGGGGAGAGAAATAAACATACAAGATTCATAATGGATGTGCTAAGTATGTTCTAATGCTTGAATCTAAGATTTTTCGTTGCCTTAGATTCAAGGGGAGTAAGATTACAATGAATATGGATTTTATTTCCTAGATTTCTTGAATTAAATTCATTCATATCTCACTCATTTGCTTCAATTGCTATGTAGATGCTCTAATATTTGTTGGCTAACTTGATTGGCATCTATGTAGGGGGAGTAAGTTTTCATTACGCACAACTATTTATCTTTTTGTTTTTGTTTGTTTGTCATCATCAAAAAGGGGGAGAATGTTGAGTATTAGACTTCTCCCTACTTGGTGTTAATGATGAGCAAACATAAATACTTGTGACTAATCCCCTATTTTACAGTTAATCCATTGCCTAAGCTTACTATGAAGATCAACAAGCAATGGATGACTCACAAACGTGATTAAAGGCAAATGATATGAATTGGATGATCGTAGATTGATGATTGAAGCTTCGTAAAGACTTCAAGCTCATACGATGGAAAGAAGAGATTATTCGTCAATGTAATTTTTCTTTTATCTTTTCTAGTATGTAGCTTAGAAGTAGAACTTTGATGGAGCACTCACACACATCTACTTTCGGTCATAGGACATCTCTAGACCTTTGTCCTTTGATCTCAATTCAATTCTCTTTTGTTTGTGCTAGGATTGTTCATTACAGCCGACTGCTTAACAGTTTACAGTCGCCTGTCTCAAAAACAGTCAACTGTGTTTTGTTCTACAGTCGCCTGTTATGCACAGACTATTACAATGCAGTCTTTGGGTCCTCTCTAATTATCTCGCACAGGATACTGTTGAACATTTATCAGGTGCCTGTCTTAGCTACAGTCGACTGTGAATGGTTCATCAGTCGCCTGTCTCTCCTTGCCCAAACTCTGTTTGATCCGATTTCTACGGCCAGTCGACTTATGCTGTATATACAGTTGACTGTCTATTAGATCAGTCGACTGTCTATGCTGCGACAGTCGCCTGTCTGTAAGTCTAGTCTTTGACCTAGCTCTCTGGAAATTTTTCCTGTCTGTGACAGTCGTCTGTTTAAGGATATACAGTCGCCTGTTCTGATTGACAGTCGACTGTGTTCCTTGCATCAGTCGTCTGTCCTGTATCTTGTGAGATTTCCAGTATTTTATCTAACTTACTCTTCTCTCGGCCAGTCGCCTGTCGAAGAATGTACAGTCGCCTGTTGGTTTTATAGACGACTGACTTGGCTTCATCAGTCGACTGTCCACGTGGTAAGTTACCGTTATGAATTATCACCTACCCTTGCTGACTGTGCAACAGTCGACTGTGGTTTGTTCAACAGTCGCCTGTCGCAAGTTCAGATTATTTCCGTTGAGATTTTTCTCACGGATTTCGATTGGGTTTTTGCCTATTTTGTGGATTTGAGAAAGCTATAAATAGAGCTTCTACTGTTTCATTAGAAGGTTACTCATTCATTGCAAAATCCTTCAAGCTTTCATTTCCAAAGATCAAAGCTTTCAAATCCAAAGCCCTAAGTATTTTCAAATCTTGTTCTCTTGCTCTCCAACCTAGAACCAAAGATTGATCTTCTAGGCATTTGGTGCAGTCAAGAGAAAGGGCTTTTCTCGTCTCTTCCAAGAGAGTTCTTCAACACACATCACACTTCTCCTTCAAGTTCTACTTCAAGGCATAAGTGATTGTAAGTGTTGCTTTCAGATTTCATAACTTCTTTATTTGTAATTGTGCTCTCGGTTGTGAGAGTGGTATTTGCTTGCTCCCTGGTTGTGGGAGTCAAGGACATCGATTGTATTCGATTGCACTTGTAGGGTTGCTACAAGTGTGTTTTAAGGAAACAGCAAGTTAGGGTTTTAACTTGAGTACCCGGTGGTATCCGGGTGGTAGGGCGTAGGATTACCAAGAACAAGTCGGGAGTTGACTTGAGTAATCCGAACCCTTGAAACATAACTGCGTTTGCGTGTGTTTCTCTTTGGGTTGTTTTTCTATTCCACACTATTTGTTGGATTGCATTTTATGTGGCGTAAATTCCTTTTAAATTTGCATAAACACTATTCAACCCCCCTTCTAGTGTTTTCCCCATAGACAGGGTCCTTACAATAGTCATTCCATCTAGAGTTGCACCATCATAATTTTACTCCAAAAGTTAACTGTCTTCATGACATCATGAAGACTTTTGAGAAGTCATGTAAGCATGCTTGCCGAAGTCTCAATGGTTGTTGGTATGAACTATTTATTTTATTTCATTAGGAGTATGACTCTAAGAGCATGAACAGCTCCAAATGGGCTCGTGTGGCAATGGCATGGACCCCCTCAATTTTTTTTATATAAAAACGCTTTAGAAAGTGTGGATGAAAAAAATTTCAAACCAGTATAATTTTTCATTGTGGCCCACCTCAATCTCCAAAATGACTACGGTTTGATAAGACACCATATTGATTACGTTTCAAAAAATAATCTCTTATAATTAATTATTTTAAAACTTTACAATGCTTTTTAACTTGGTAATGATAACTAGGGATGCGAATGGGCATTGCCGAAAGCCCGATTGGGCATGCCACTTTCCATCTCTACAAACCATTCATTAATGAGTATGTAAGAAAGATGAACCACCTTTCTTACATACTTATTAATGAATGATTTGTAGAGATGAGAATGTGGCATGTCCAATCGGGCTTTTGGCATGCCCTAAATTGATAACGAAGCCTTTAAGCTTTGACATGTTGGAAAAGTGACATGAGCAAGTTAGATCATATATGATGACGTGACATAACATTATCCATAAAACAGTCACATGGATGTATACTTTTTGTCTCCAATGTAACACTCCATTCTTATGGATGATATTTTGATTTGTATATATGGCATAAGTACTCATGTTATATTTGTTAAGTCTGTTAGTTTGTCATTTGTGGCATAATGAGTGTTTGTGAAATGTTGAACAATGTGTCATATGAAATGTTGAACTTATTGTTCAACATTTGAGACCGTGACACAATGAGTGTTTATGAAATGTTGAACATTGTGTCATATGAAATGTTGAACTTATTGTTCAACATTTGAGACCAGTTTCTGCAGTTATCCTATGTAGCTGTTTGAATTGCGGTTATTGGAGATAAGACGTCATCGTGATAGAATTGTGATTATTGGAGATATGAAGTCATCGTGGTTGTTGATCAGAAAAAGATATTCTTCTATAGTGCGCGTTTGGATGGAATTCATGGTTATATTTGTTGATGCTGTGAAGGATGGTTAAGGTTGCTTCTTTGGTTTCAGTTCTGTTTAACAGCTGAGATATTTATATTAACTGCTTTACCTAGCCTAGCTGCGCTGGGTATTTTCTGCCAATCTTCTATGATTCTACCGGTTGAATTATTATTAACAACTTAACTACTTCGAGGGGTGAGCGAAGTGAAGTTGCAAGGTGGATTGGTGGCGTGGGTTATTGCTTTGTAGAGAAGATTTTGCGAAAGCTTCACCGAGCTCCAGGAGGAGGCTGATGACTACTGAGGTAGCGGATCAAGGGGGTTGATCTTGGTCAGTATTGCAAGGGGATCGTGCACGCAAGGGGATCTGGCACAAATTACTCCACAGGGTTGATTGTTATCGACCATTGCGGTTTGTATTGAGGGGGAGTTTGTTTCCCATAGTATCAAATAGTATTGGTGATTGTCATTATCATTATTTAGTGGAGTAATTTGAATTTCTGGGTGAGGCCCCGCAGATGTAGGTGTGCGCACCGAACTGCGTTACCAATGTCCTTGTGTCATGCTGTGTTGATTATTATTCCTATGTGTTTACTGCTTTAGCTTGCGTACTAAAATTCAATTGGTATCAGAGCAGGTCATCCACATTCTTTGTTTGTCAAAGGGGGTGAGATTCTACTGATTGAGTACGTCAACCATGAACACAAAGGAAGGAGCTTCTGTGACTCGGCATCCGCTGCTTACTAGTACTAACTATATGTACTGGAACCCGGATGCGCGCATTTATCAAGTATCTTGATGAGAAGGCTTGGGTGGCTACTATTGAAGGATGGACTCCTCCTACTAAAGATGACAAAAAGGGAAATGAATCTCTCAAGCCAGCCCAAGACTGGAGTCCCGAGGAAGAACGTGCGGCACTGGGAAATTCGAAGGCTGTGAATGCAATTTTTACTGCTGTAGATGAAGAGCAGTTCAAATTAATTTCTACATGCGAGTTTGCAAAGGAAGCATGGGACATTCTCCAAAATATTCATGAAGGGACAAGCACTGTAAGAGCATCTAAACTTCAAATTCTGTCTTCTCAATTTGAAAATCTTAGAATGAACGATGATGAATCAGTGGCTGAATTCAATGGAAGATTACGTAATATAGCTAATCAGGCTTTTCAATTGGAAAAGAAGTACTCCCAAAAGAAGTTAGTGAAGAAAACACTGAGGTCTCTACCTGAAAAAATTTCGGCTAAAATTGCTGCTATCGAAGAGGTAAGGGTGTCACGCCCCGCTTCCCATTATACTTGGGAGCGAGGACGTGAGCGGGCCCGCTTGGGCTGGAGCGGTGGGGCCCCAACCCAATAAGCGTCTGTGTATGACTACTTGTCAGGTTCTTGCTTGCGAATATTCGGAATAACAAAATAATGCCATCATTATCATTTAACTTCCAGATTTACATGTACACAAGGAATTAAAAGGCCTAGCATGGCCATTACAACAGTTACAAAGAAATTACAACAACAATTATTAAGAGTTTCAACAAGCTGCGCAGTGTCCGTCGTCTTCAGTAGTGGATCTCGTGCTCTTGGCTCTCTTGGTCCTCCTGCTCAATCTCCAAATGAACTCTTCGGTGAACTCTGCTCAAAACCTAACGTATATTTCACAAACAAGAAAATATACTTCAGCGAGGGTCGCTCGGTAAGATTTAGAAACGTTAGAAATAAAAAGACCCTAGGTAAGATTTAATATAGTTCACACAGTTTAGGGAAGAGGCACATTATGATTTCAAAAAGATGATACAAAGTAGCATGTGGAAACAAGAGGCATAACAATGTGTAGTGTGCAAGCAGTGAGCATGAGTAGTGTGGTGTGCACAGCAATAAGTATAACGGGTGTAGTGTGTACAACAATACGTATAGCAAGTGTGGTGTACACAGCAGTAGTCGTGACAGGTGAAATGTGTACAGCAATAGTCAATCGTGACAATAGTCTTAGCAGTTTACTCCATAGCGTCAGCAGAGGTGAAGCGAGGGTGCATCAATCAATCAATCAATCAATCTCCTATCTAGTGACAAGCCCAGTGTCTGAGGGGGAGGTGACCAGCATCACACCCAAGTCAACGGGAGCTACCCGTGACTCTATACTCACCGACCCGACCAGGTGTCGGTCAAGTTCACCACTAGAGTGTAATCCAGTTTTCCAGCTTCTACTACACTAGACTACCCCACCCAAGTGTCCATAGGTCAAACCGTAGTTCAATGTTTGCCGAGTGGCAAACGTTCCGTAAATGGCCCGCGGCCCAATATCCGTAATTGCCCATAGGCCCAATAGTCCGTAATTGCCCGAAGGCCCAATAGTCCATAATTGCCCGAAGGCCCAATATCACAATTCTATAGGGTGGACGGTCCATAATTTAAAAGCACAGTAAGCAATGAGAGTGTCACATGTATGTCATTTCAATAGCACCAATATTTGAGAGTAAAATAACCAACCACGTCGCTAAGTCCGTTAAGCTCAAGCAACATTCTTACGAGTTATTATTAGCAATATTTAGTCGTCCCAACCACAAAATTCTGAGCAATATAATTAAAAACCTGTGGGTGATAAATACTTGCATGTAGGGGCGAGTTGAGTGTCCCGACGGTCGCAATACGAGTAGTGGTTATCTGCGTTAACGGATTTATAATGATAAGCTAAAAGTTGTTCATAGTAAGGCAACATTAATAGTCATGCGACCATTTTACTCGGGTACAAAAAGTATAGAATGTTAATATTAACATTAATGGTTATTCTTGATCACAGAAAGTATGAGATTTATAAGGCTATAAGGAAATAGAGCATGTACTTATTACACTCGGATCCGAACAACTGATACCATGAAAATAATAACTGGTATATACTGAAAAAGTTAATAAAACTAACTTACGGTATAATTAACCTCAACTAATTTATGTAAGTATTCAACCTATAACCACTAATATGAATTAATATGTTACTGCTGATATACCCTCATATATAGATAGACGTACTGTAATCACCACTAGGCATTCTATTGTTTAATTAACACACGTACTGATTTATACAAGTAATACTTCATCGGTTGAAACCCACTTATAAACAAGCTACCAAAATATAAGTTATTATACTGGTTATATAAGAATACTACTCTCAATGCCTTGTCATTTCATAGACTAAAGTACTATAAACTACTACCTTAAATGACATGAGTCAAATAACATGTTATAAGATGTTCACTCACGGTTTATAACTTGCCCCCTTCGAGTTGCAGATGAAGCAGCGACAGCGAGCATAGGACGGACGGCAAACCTGCGGGCGGTGGAATTGCTTGGCAGGTGATCGAGGAGAAGGGCGTCGCAGAGGGGACAAGGAGACGACGGCGGAAAGCACGAAGGGGCGAGCGTTGGTGGTGGGGGCTTAGGGATCGGCTGTCGGCGGGGTTGGGGTCGGATGCTCGGAGGCGGCGGCTTGCGTGGGCGAGGGGCGGGGCTTGTTGAGAGATCGGGCGGCCTGGTGGTGATGGGTTGCTGGGCGGCGGCGTGGGGCTGCTGCGGTGCTGGGGTCGTGGATCTGAGGTGGAGGAGGAGAAGGGGGTCGCTGCGGGGGTTCGGCGCTGCGAGAGGGACGTGGCGCTCGGCGTTGATGTGGGGCGAAGTCGGAGGCCGGCGAGTAGGGCAGAGGGGCGGTTTGGGATGAGATGAAGCGGCGGCGGATGCTACGACATTTGAGGCGTGGCCGAGCGGGCTTGGGGCGAAAGGGAGAGATGATGAAGAGAGGGAGGTGGGGGCTGCTGTCCTCTGTTGCGTTGGGAGATACGGAGTTAGGTTTTATATAAAAGAATGGGGTTATATTATTTTATAGATAGTAGGGTAGGCAGGGATGATGATGGTACTAGGGTTTAAATAAAATAGGAAAGAGTTTTAAAGAGATAGTGTTTTAAAACAAAATTTATTTGTTTTCACAAGAAGTGATTAGGGAAAATCAATAGGAAGACTAATAGGGAAAGTTTTTGAAATTAAAACATTTATTTATTTATTTATTTAAAAAATACTTATTAGGGAATTAAAGCAAATGTAATTTAAGAAGGGTTTTATAATTGGAATGTGTTTCAAATAATATTTATTAGGGAAGAGTTAAAAAGAGCAAGTGTTTCAAAATTTGATTTTAGGAATTAAAAGTAATAGAAGAAGGAAAGTTTGAATCTTATTAGCCATTAAAGGGCTAATTAGGATGAGGTTATAAAAGGAAGATTTTGAAAATAGGTCAAGAAGGTCTAAAGTGGAAGGCTGTTTTTTTTAAAAATTTAAAAACAACAAATTTGAAATTTGAAATTCGAATTTGAAAAATCTAAACTAATTATGAAAAGATATTCTTAAAATAATTATACGAAGAATTTATTTTAGTAACTTAAAATAATAAGGACAACAATGAGTATGTAAAAAACAGAAGTGGATACGGATACGGGTCAGGAATGTCAAACAACAGATACTGGGAAAGATATTATGCAAGAAAATACAGCAATAACGTAACGACGAAAACTGGTCGTTACATCATCCCCACCTTATAAAAATTCCGTCCTCGGAATTTCTTAAGTTAGGCAAGATCGAGGAAAACTGGATAGACGAAGGGCCATGGTATCATGGAAGGAAGAGACAGATAGAGGAAAGGAAAACTTCTGAATAAAAGGGGACTAGGATCGAAACAATCAGAACATCTGTTAGAATACAACTAAGCAAAATAGATGAAATGGTAACAGTAGAAGAAAAGACACATCTAAGAGGCGACAAGCAAAGATGAGCACATGATATGAACCACTAGGTGCGAAAATAGGTCAGGGTCCAACGTCATCGTTCATCACTGGCACGTCGTCCCTAACTTCCTCAGCGACCATAGAGATTTTAGTGCCGATAATGTTCGGGATTGGCCTGTTGAGGAACCTGACGCCGAGGGGCTAAAGACAGTCCCTGTTGAGTCGATCCGGATGCAGATTTGCTAGCATGACGAAAGCAGTTCCTGGAAATATGATCAGGTGCTCCGCACGCCAAGCACTGGTTCAGCAACACGCGACAATCCTTCTTGACGTGCCCATCCCGGTTACAATGATAGCATACCACTGTAAATCTGGGGTCGACTGGAGTTACAGGCTTCTTGAAATCGGTGGTCTGAGTCGGTCAGAGATTGTTCTTTGGCGGCTCTTGCGGACGCTTGCCTGGCTGACGCGCCTTCTTCTGATTAGCGATCCGCTCCTAATTCTTCGCAGCTACTAGGACATCCTCATGAGTGGTAAAAGTATTCCTGAACAGCACACTCTGGATGTCTAGGTCCAAGCCCTGTAGAAAACGATGCGCACAGTCCTCAGGTTCCTTCACCATAGTAGGGGCATATCGACTCAGCATAGTGAACTCGGCCTCGTACTCATCAACAGTCATATCGCCCTGCTCCAGGTTGATGAAACGACTCTCCATCACTCGCTTCGCAGACTTGGGAAAGTATAAGGCGTCGAACCTCTTGCAGAAGGTATCCCATGAAATCGGCTTGGTCAGCCTGGCTTCCTCCGCATTCCACCAGCTGCGGGCATTATCTGTCAACTGCTTCCTGGCAAGCTCCACCCATTCATCTTTATTGATTCGAGCAAGGCCCAAATCATCCTCAGTGTTTTGACGCCACTCTTCGGTCGCTAGCGGGCCCTCTCGTCCAGAGAAGCTCTTCGAATGCATCTCTCTGAACTGCTTGGCTCCCGGAGCTGGTGCAACTGGTGCGGCTGGCGCAGCTGGCGCAGCCTGACGTCCTCGCTGGACTAAATGGTGTTGAACTTCCAGCATATCTCTCATGACCCCAAGCATCTGTCGAATGTCGTCCTCTCCGACACAAGCAGCTTCGGATCCTCGTCGAGTGTTACGTCTTCCTGCCATGCTGTAAACAAACAAGGTAAACATTTGCGTACAAGATTTATCCAGACAGTCTAGTTAACAATGACATCTATATTGTTCCGAGTATTTCACAGAAGCAGGACCTGCATGGGCCACCACTAAAACATGTCACGCCCCGCTTCCCATTATACTTGGGAGCGAGGACGTGAGCGGGCCCGCTTGGGCTGGAGCGGTGGGGCCCCAACCCAATAAGCGTCTGTGTATGACTACTTGTCAGGTTCTTACTTGCGAATATTCGGAACAACAAAATAAGGTCATCATTATCATTTAACTTCCAGATTTACATGTACACAAGGAATTAAAAGGCCTAGCATGGCCATTACAACAGTTACAAAGAAATTACAACAACAATTATTAAGAGTTTCAGCAAGCTGCGCAGTGTCCGTCGTCTTCAGTAGTGGATCTCGTGCTCTTGGCTCTCTTGGTCCTCCTGCTCAATCTCCAAATGAACTCTTCGGTGAACTCTGCTCAAAACCTAACGTATATTTCACAAACAAGGAAATATACGTCAGCGAGGGTCGCTCGGCAACATTTAGAAACGTTAGAAATAAAAAGACCCTCGGCAAGATTTAATATAGTTCACACAGTTTAGGGAAGAGGCACATTATGATTTCAAAAAGATGATACAAAGTAGCATGTGGAAACAAGAGGCATAACAATGTGTAGTGTGCAAGCAGTGAGCATGAGTAGTGTGGTGTGCACAGCAATAAGTATAACGGGTGTAGTGTGTATAGCAATACGTATAACAAGTGTGGTGTGCACAGCAGTAGTCGTGACAGGTGAAATGTGTACAGCAATAGTCAATCGTGACAATAGTCTTAGCAGTTTACTCCATAGCGTCAGCAGAGGTGAAGCGAGGGTGCATCAATCAATCAATCAATCAATCTCCTATCTAGGGACGTGGCGCTCGGCGTTGAGTTGGGGCGAAGTCGGAGGCCGGCGAGTAGGGTGGAGGGGCGATTTGGGATGAGATGAAGCGGCGGCGGATGCTACGTCATTTGAGGCGTGGCCGAGTGGGCTTGGGGCGAAAGGGAGAGATGATGAAGAGAGGGAGGTGGGGGCTGCTGTCCTCTGTTGCGTGGGGAGATACGGAGTTAGGTTTTATATAAAAGAATGGGGTTATATTATTTTATAGATAGTAGGGTAGGCAGTGATGATGATGGTACTAGAGTTTAAATAAAATAGGAAAGAGTTTTAAAGAGATAGTGTTTTAAAACGAAATTTATTTGTTTTCACAAGAAGTGATTAGGGAAAATCAATAGCAAGACTAATAGGGAAAGTTTTTGAAATTAAAACATTTATTTATTTATTTTTTTAAAAAATACTTATTAGGGAATTAAAGCAAATGTAATTAAGAAGGGTTTTATAATTGGAATGTGTTTCAAATAATATTTATTAGGGAAGAGTTAAAAAGAGCAAGTGTTTCAAAATTTGATTTTAGGAATTAAGAGTAATAGAAGAAGGAAAGTTTGAATCTTATTAGCCATTAAAGGGCTAATTAGGATGAGGCTATAAAAGGAAGATTTTGAAAATAGGTCAAGAAGGTCTAAAGTGGAAGGCTGTTTTTTAAAAAATTTAAAAACAACAAATTTGAAATTTGAAATTCGAATTTGAAAAATCTAAACTAATTATGAAAAGATATTCTTAAAATAATTATACGAAGAATTTATTTTAGTAACTTAAAATAATAAGGACAACAATGAGTATGTAAAAACAGAAGTGGATACGGATACGGGTCAGGAATGTCAAACAACAGATACTGGGAAAGATATTATGCAAGAAAATACAACAATAACGTAACGACGAAAACTGGTCGTTACAAAGGAACACATCCAATATGAGATTGGATGAATTGGTGGGGTCTCTTCAGACCTATGAGATGAATTTGAAGCAAAATAAAAGGGATACAGGAGTGGCTCTAAAGGTGGAAGCCACAGAAGTTTCACAAGCAGGGATGACACTGAGCTTGAAGACGACATTGCCTTGTTAACTAAAAACTTCAGCAAAATGATGAGGAAGATATGAAGTAGGGGATAGAATTTCAGAAATGTCAACAAGGAAGCACGTCCTAGTTTCTCCTCTGCAGGTAGAGGTAACAGCCGCCCTATACAGAAGTATGAATCTAAGAGTAGAGGCAAGGGAATTCAGTGCAGAGAGTGTGAGGGATTTGGACATATACAAGCAGAATGTGCAAACACTATCAAGAAACAAAAAGGAAAATCACTGGCAAGTTCCTGGAGTGATGAAGAGTCCGAAGGGAGTGCTAGAGACGAGGATATCATCAGCAATTATGTTGCATTTACGGCCATTCTGAATGATCAGCATAATGGTGGCATCTCTAGTAATGTTGGACCAAGTGTTGCCACAACTCGTACCATGTTGAAGGATAAATGTGAAAATGTCAAGAAGAATGTTACAACATACAGTACAACATCTGACAGTGAATCTACTTCAGATGCGGGTGAGGATGAGGAAGTTGACGAAGTTGATATTCGATCTGTGTATCAAACTACGTTCACAAATTGGATGAAGATCTGTGAGATCAATAAGTTCTTGAAGAAGGAAAATGTTAGATTGAAAGGAGAAAAGGAAGAGGTTATTGCTCAACTATTAGAGACCAAGCAAAATCTCAAAAATCTAGAAGGTCAACTCAGGAGAACACTGCTTAGAGCCGAGATGGCTGAGAGCATCCTTAACAAATGGAACTCCGGAAAGACTAAGCTTGATGACATACTGAGCATGGGGAAAGTATCTGGAGATCGTACAGGCGTTGGTTTCAATAGAGGAGTCTATCATCAGTTAACTAAGGAAGTACAGGGTCGGACTATCAAGGGTCAGAACAAGAATATGTACTTCAAGCAAGGTGGTCAGAAGGATGAACAAAAAGGCATGGCTTCCAAGCACGGTGGTCAGAAGGATGAACACAAAAGGAGTACTACACCCAGGCACTCTGTGTGTAATTACTGTCAATGCAAAGGTCATACCGAAAGGAGCTGTGTCAGTCGTATGAGACACCAACGTGAAGGAAGAGACACAGGACATCCTGGGAATAGACTCATAAAAAATGGGTAAAGAAGTCGGAAATTCATAGTCTAGTTGCCTACACCTCCATGGTTGCTTTCTCGAAAAATATTTGGTATTTCGACAGCGAGTGTTCCCGGCATATGACAGGAAATCGAAGTCTTCTCTCAGAATACACCACATGTAATAAAGGACCTGTTACATTTGGTGATGGTCAAAGAAGCAAAGTCATTGGCAAGGGAGAGCTGAAGATGACTGCATCAGTTACTCTGAAGGATGTTATGCATGTTCAAGACTTAAAGGCAAACCTGATTAGTATAAGTCAATTGTGTGACCAAGGATTGTTTGTATAGTTCACTAAGGACGAGTGTGTAGTCCTCAATGAAGCAGGGACTAACATTCTAACTAGGAAAAGATCGGCCGACAATTGTTATTTACTTCAGGAAGCTAACGGTTGTCTCAGTGCTAGCGTTGATGTCTTGGAACAATGGCATCAAAACTAGGGCACGTCAATTACAAGACATTGATGGAGATTTCCAGAGTTGGAGCTGTTCGAGGGATACCTGTCATATCCAAGAAAATAGAAGGTGTTTGCGGTCCTTGTCAGCTAGGAAAATAGAAGAGGACAAGTCATAAACAACTTCAGACCATCACCACTTCTAAGAACATGGAGCTGCTGCACATGGACCTGATAGGACCCACAACGGAAGTCAGCATGGGAGGTAAGAAGTACATTTATGTTTGTTTTGATGACTTCTCTCGTTTTACTTGGGTTGATTTTCTCAAAGAAAAGTCAGACGCTTTTAATTCTTTCAAGAAGCTATGCACTCGCCTTCAGACTGAGAAAGGAGTCACTAATGGAAAGATTATCAGAATTCGCAGTGACCATGGTAATGATTTTGAAAATCACTTGTTTGCTGATTTCTGTCAAGCAGAGGGAATACGACATGAGTTTTCAGCGCCTAAGACTCATCAACAGAATGGAATTGTTGAGAGGAAGAATCACACTCTACAGGAAATGGCACGCGTGATGTTGAATGCCAGGAAAGTCAGTACTAAATGGTGGGCTGAAGCGATTAACACTGATTGCTACACCATAAATAGAGTGTATCTGAGACCCAGAATGGAGAAAACTCCATACGAGATCTGTAAAGGTAAAAAAGCCAATGTTTCTTACTTTCATGTATTTGGAAGCAAGTGTTACATTTTGCAGGATCGAACTTCTAAAGGAAAGTTCGACGCTGAGAGTGATAGAGGGACATTTCTCGGATACTCTACTACCAGTTGTGCTTTCAGGGTGCTAAATCATCGCACTGATGTTCTGATGGAGTATTTCAATGTTGTTGTAGATGACTTCGAGCAGGGTGAAGCTGTTATAAATGGAGAGTCTGGGTATCCGTTGTTAAACCAGGTCAAATACTTTATTAAATGGGCGGAGTATCAGAAACTGTAGCTAGAACAGCTATTTCAATAGCTGCATGCAAAATGCCTATACGAACTCAATTTTTTATTTCAGGATAGGATAGAGATGTAGAACTAAACATAAACAAAAGGGGTATTAATATGAAAAAACAACCACGTGTTTAGTTTATTTATTTCTAGACAAACACTATTTCTTTTTCCTCAGGGAGAGAGTAATGAAGAGGATGATAATGTTGAACAAAATGTTACGACATTTGATTCAGCACAAGTGAATACTGGTCAGAATGGTGCTTCTCAAGGAACAGCATCCGTTGAGGAATCGCAATCAGATGGAAATGAAGTACATTCCTCAAGAGGGATTACAAAAGTTATACGAAATCACCCTCTTGAACTTGTCATTGGGAATGTTGACGATGGTCTTCGCACTAGAGGTACTAGTCAAGTTAATTATCGTGATCTTGCTGGATATGTTTGTTTTTTATCAAGTGTTGAGCCTAAGAATGTTAAGGAAGCATTACTCGACGACTTCTGGGTGCTGGTTATGCAAGAGGAGCTGAATCAATTTCAGCGTAATGACGTCTGGAGCCTTGTAGAGAGACCAAAAGGGATAAATATCGTTGGAACTAAGTGGATTTTCAAGAATAAAACGGATGAGAAGGGGAATGTCACATGCAACAAAGCTCGCTTGGTAGCTCAGGGATACACTTAGATCGAGCGGATTGACTTTGACGAGACTTTCGCTCCGGTAGCCCGTCTAGAATCTATTAGATTACTTCTCGGCGTGGCATGTAGCTTCAATTTCAAGCTACATCAGATGGACGTGAAGAGTGCCTTTCTGAATGGGATTTTAAACGAGGAGGTGTATGTTGAACAACCAAAGGGATTTGAAGACCCGTTTTTGCCTAACCATGTCTATCGATTGAAGAAAGCTCTCTACGGGCTTAAGCAAGCTCCAAGAGCCTAGTATAAGAGACTGACCAGATACCTTCTTCAAAAGGGTTATGAGCGAGGGGGAGCAGATAAAACGTTGTTTGTTCAGAGAACCAGATCTACGGTCATTGTTGCACAGATTTATGTAGATGACATAGTCTTTGGCTCGACTTCACAGCAACTGGTACGTGAATTTATCGACCTCATGTAAAAAGAGTTTGAAATGAGTATGGTTGGTGAGTTAAATATGTTTCTTGGCCTTCAAGTTAAACAATCTAGTGATGGACTGTTTATATCTCAGAGTAAGTACGCTAAGAACCTAGTTAAGAGGTTCGGCCTTAAAAATGCTTGGCAAGTTCGCACCCCTATGTCTACTACTGAGAAGCTCTCGAAGGATGATGGTGGGAAACAAGTAGAGGTCATGTCACGCCCCGCTTCCCTAAAATGGAGGCGAGACGTGAAAAGGTCCGCACGGGAGTGGAGCTGTGAAGCCCCAAACCCGATAAGCGTCAATAAAACATAAGCAGGTCCCTGTAACCACAAACGGAACAACAATAATAACACAAGGAGAGACAGAAATAAAATCTCAAATCTCAGAATTTTTCCAACGTGGAAATTTAGTTCAACATCCAGAAAAGCCACCAGTCTAAAAGAAAGAGTCTAAAGGCCCAGAACAAGGCCAACAAAAGGGACAACATAACAAGGTATTGGTGCCACGCACCGACAACGAAACAGTCTAGACAACAACACAAACAGTCGCTACGACTGATCGCCCGTGTCCACGAAGTCCTCGTCAAACACAGGCTCGGGCTCGGCGTCAGCAAACACCTCGTCCTCAACAACGAACTCAGGCTCAGGATCTAACATGTGCCACCCAAAAGAGTAAAGGGGCACATGTCAGCAAGTCTAAAAGACTTGGGCAAGGAAACTGAAAAGGAAGGCAAACTAACAACCTAGCAGTTATAGTATGCATGACATGGCAGTTATGATATGAGTGCACAAGTAAGACATGGTGAAACCACAAGTACAAGAGAACAATTTATCAGGGCATGTCAAGAGTAGCCAAGCTACTAACAATCTCAATCTTTCACTAGTCACGTTTCAAGTTGTTTGTAGATGTTTATGCCTTACAGCTGAACTGTTGGACATTCACACTGATTGACCGCTTAACACTACCCTAAAACCCAGAGTTTACGCCTTACAACTACAGTTGCTGATCGGGCAGACTCCCAGTTGAATGGCCGCTTAACTCTTACCCAAAACCCCACGTGTAAACGAGCCAGGGTCCATGTACACGAGCTCAGTAAATGAGCCAGGGTTACCCCGCACAAGAGCTCGTTTCCTGGATCACAAACCAGGAGCGTATTTCATTTGGCATAGGGGTGCACCTAGCCTCAATTATTTCACAAGGTGTAGCGGAGCTACGCGATCACGGGAACACTTCAAGAATGCACTGACATGACAATTAATTCGCGTACCGTTAATGGAAATTAAACATGACATGGTAGTTGTGCAACATGATAAATCTCGGATCTAGCTTCGTTGTCAAGCTAGTTCCTGAAATTGCGCCTAGGCGAGTATCATTTCGTCGCCTAGTCTCTTTTACGCCTACAACAAGCAAATGGCCTAAGACATGGCCCAAAACCTTAAGTGGCAAGTTTCACTTGCCTAGCACCGAGGATGACGATCAACGAGGCCGTCACACAAATGCTAACTACGGAGATGAGATCGCTGCCATGGCAAACCAATATTAGAACAACATCCAACCTAGTTTTATTAGGGTTTCACAAAAACACAAATGGGCTATGAGGATATTAAGAGATCGAGTTATTACCGTATCGGAAGCGGAAGAACGATGCCGAGCAAGCACGGCAACGGAAGAAACGATCCGGGGAACCTAGGGTTCAGATCTGGAATGGATGGGGAAAATCTGGAGAAATGGGGTTTTGGGGGTTTTCCGGTGACCTAGAGGTGGTGGCTGGCCAAAATGGAGAGGGGGAGAGGCTCTTGATGAAGGAGGAGGGCTAGGATTAGATGGATGATGATTTGGGGAAGGAAGAGGCTCAGGAGAAAATGAAAGAAGAAAAGAAAAACGTTTGGGGGTTTAAATAGGAAGTGCTGGCGGCTGCCCAGAAATTAGGGTTTCGACACTGATTAGTCGGTCAAAGAGCAACCACTGACCGACTAGTTTGGAAACTAGTCGGTCGGTTGACCAACGCAGACCGACTAAGTCCAAACAGTAACTCCTGTACAAAAATAGGATTTAGATTTAGTCGGTCAAAGAACAACTACTGACCGACTAGTTTCGTATCTAGTCGGTCGACGAACGTTCTTAGACCGACTAAGAATGAATAGTACTTGGTATCAAAATGGTCATAGAGCTAGTCGGTTAAAGAACGATTGCTGACCGACAGTTTGCAACCTAGTCGATCGACAAATGTTCTTAGACCGACTAACGATAAACAGTAACTCCTGAGTAATTAACAAAGCCAACTAGTCGGTCCAAGAAGGTTTGCCGACCGACTAAATCGTCATCTAGTCGGTCAGTTCCCCTTCTTATACCGGCTAACATGCACAGAAAGTTCCGAAATGGAGCGCGAAGCTCCGGGATCGATTCCTAAGACTCCTAGGCTTGATCTAACAATAAGATATGACCGATATGGAGCCCGTCACGAATGACTTACTCCAAAATCGACGATTCCAAGGAAGAAGCTAGAAAATCACGACGAAACGATCGAAAATGAAAGCTACGGAGACGAAAACCACACATGAGGAGAAAATCCACCAAAACATATATATATAATATAATAATCCCGATACATGAAAACCAGTCGTTACATCCTCCCCAACTTAAGAAAAATTTCATCCTCGGAATTTCCCAACACTCACGTGTCCGGGAACAAAAGTGGGTAACGCTCTCACATCTCATCCTCGTTCTCCCAAGTAGACTCTCCAGGCGAGCCGTGTCGCCACATCACCCTCACAAGATTGACAATCTTTTTCCGAAGTGACTTCTGACGCCTGTCCAGAATCTGCACTGGCTGCTGGTCATACGTCATATCAGGGCGAACGGTAATCTCCGAGAAATCCACAGTATGGATCGCTAATGTATCGACGAAGCTGCGACACATGGAAAACATTGTGAACTCCTTCCAAAGACGGCGGCAAGTCTAAGCGGTAGGCTACCTCGCCAACTTTCTCCAGAATGTCAAACGGTCCAATGTATCGCGTGCTCAACTTCCCTCGCTTCCCAAAGCGAATCACACCACGATTCGGGGAAATCTTCAAGAACACATGGTCGCCCGGCTGAAACTCCAAAGGACGACGTTTAGCATCCGCCCAATGCTTAAAACAGTCTTGAGCAATCCTCAACCTCTCCCGAATGTTCCTGACAACATCCACGGCCTCCACAATCATCTCAGGTCCCAACAGCTCCCGGTCACCAACGTCATCCCAACTCAATGGTGATCGACATTTCCTCCCATAAAGAGCGGCGAAAGGCGCCATGCCAATAATCGCCTGAAAGCTGTTGTTGTAAGAGAACTCTACCAGATGTAGATGGTCCTCCTACGAACCCTTGAAATCCAACATGCTCGCCCTCAGCATGTCCTCCAAGATCTGAATCGTCCTCTCGGACTGGCCATCCGTCTGCGGGTGGTACGTCGTGCTGAAACTCAGATGTGTACCCAAACTCTTCTGCAAACTTTGCCAGAACTGAGATGTAAACCTCGTGTCTCTGTCCGACATGATACTCACGGGGACTCCGTGAAGTCGTACGATCTCCTGCACGATTCACGTTACATCACTATCGAAACTAGGAAAAGGAAATAAAAACGGAGAGTAAAAGAATTTACATCCATATATCTCCTCGCTAGCGCCTCAGTGGGCTGTCCCACTCGGAATGGAATAAAGTGCGCGGATTTGGTCAATCGATCTACGATCACCCAAATCGCGTCATTCTGCTTCGGACTCCGAGGTAGTCCAGTCATGAAATCCATAGTGATGTGTTGCCATTTCCACTCCGGAATCGAAAGCGGTTGTAGCAAACCTGACGTATGCTGATGATCCGCCTTCACTTGCTGGCAAACCAAGCACTTGGCTACACTCCGAGCCACGCTCCTCTTCATACCATAACACCAAAAGTTCAGACAAAGATCCTTGTACATCTTGGTCCCACCAGGATGCACAGAATACATCGAACTGTGTGCCTCCACCATCAACTCCTCTCTAATATCCCCAGCTGGCACACACAACCTAGCTCCAAACCTCAGCGAGCCATCCTCATGAATCAAAAAGTCCGTCCGCAGACCAGCTTCCACCAGCATCTTATCTTCCGCATCCCACCAGTTCCGAGCATTATCCTTGAGTTGCCTCTTCGCCAAATCAACCCATCCAGCCGGGGTGATCTTGGCCATCTTCAAGTTATCCTCAATGTTCTGAATCCACTCATCGGTAGCCAGAGGACCCTCAGACCCATCAAAATATGCGGGACCCAGCTCCCGAAATTGCTTCGCTCCCGGCTCGGAGCGAGGGGCATCCTGGATTACCCGACCAACTCGAACAACTGGAGCATTCTGGACTTGCAGGAGCATGCCCTGCTGCACCTGCATCATCTGAAGCATCATCCGCATCATCTCTCCATTGGTGGGTTCCCGCTCAGGCTCCTCGTCATGAGGGGGGCGCACCACTACCTCCACCACGGGTGAATCGCCTTCCTGCCATCTAATGACACAGAAAACGAAACAGATTAGACTCATAGCTTATGACTCGGACGTCGAACTTAGTTTATTGGACATTCTAATATTATTATCGTCATTCCGATAATCGCAGTTATAGAAGAGACCAGCATGGGCCACCAACAAAACCTGTCACGCACCGCTTCCCTGAAATGGAGGCGAGACATGAAAAGGTCCGTACGGGAGTGGAGCTGTGAAGCCCCAAATCCGATAAGCGTCAATAAAACATAAGCATGTCCCTGTAACCACAAACGGAACAACAATAATAACATAAGGAGAGACAGAAATAAAATCTCAAATCTCAGAATTTGTCCAACGTGGAAATTTAGTTCAACATCCAGAAAAGCCACCAGGCTAAAAGAAAGAGTCTAAAGGCCCAGAACAAGGCCAACAAAAGGGACAACATAACAAGGTATTGGTGCCACGCACCGACAACGAAACAGTCTAGACAACAACACAAACAGTCGCTACGACTGATCGCCCGTGTCCACGAAGTCCTCGTCAAACACAGGCTCGGGCTCGGCGTCAGCAAACACCTCGTCCTCAACAACGAACTCAGGCTCAGGATCTAACATGTGTCACCCAAAAGAGTAAAGGGGCACATGTCAGCAAGTCTAAAAGACTTGGGCAAGGAAACTGAAAAGGAAGGCAAACTAAAAACTTAGCAGTTATAGTATGCATGACATGGAAGTTATGATATGAGTGCACAAGTAAGACATCGTGAAACCACAAGTACAAGAGAACAATTTATCAGGGCATGTCAAGAGTAGCCAAGCTACTAACAATCTCAATCTTTTCACTAGTCACGTTTCAAGTTGTTTGTAGATGTTTACGCCTTACAGCTGAACTGTTGAACATTCACACTGATTGGTCGCTTAACACTACCCCAAAACCCAGAGTTTATGCCTTACAACTGCAGTTGCTGATCGGGCATACTCCCAGTTGAATGGCCGCTTAACTCTTACCCCAAAACCCATGTGTAAACGCGCCAGGGTCCCTGTACACGAGCTCAGTAAATGAGCCAGGGTTGCCCCGCACAAGAGCTCGTTTCCTGGATCACAAACCAGGAGCGTATTTCATTTGGCATAGGGGTGCACCTAGCCTCAATCATTTCACAAGGTTTAGCGGAGCTACGCAATCACGGGAACACTTAAAGAATGCACTGACATGACAATTAATTCGTGTACCGTTAATGGAAATTAAACATGACATGGTAGTTGTGCAACATGATAAATGTCAGATCTAGCTTCGTTGTCAAGCTAGTTCCTGAAATTGCGCCTAGGCGAGTATCATTTCGTTGCCTAGTCTCTTTTACGCCTACAAAAAGCAAATGGCCTAAGACATGGCCCAAAACCCTAAGTGGCAAGTTTCACTTGCCTAGCACCGAGGATGACGATCAACGAGGCCGTCACACAAATGCTAACTACGGAGATGAGATCGATGCCATGGCAAAACAATATTAGAACAACATCCAACCTAGTTTTATTAGGGTTTCACAAAAACACAAATGGGATATGAGGATATTAAGAGATCGAGTTATTACCGTATCGGAAGCGAAAGAACGATACCGAGCAAGCACGGCAACGGAAGAAACGATCCGGGGAACCTAGTGTTCAGATCTGAAATGGATGGGGAAAATCTGGAGAAATGGTGTTTTGGGGGTTTTCCGGCGACCTAGAGGTGGTGGCCGGCCAAAATAGAGAGGGGGAGAGGCTCTTGATGAAGGAGGAGGGCTAGGATTAGATGGATGATGCTTTGGGGAAGGAAGAGGCTCAGGAGAAAATGAAAGAAGAAAAGAAAAACGTTTAGGGGTTTAAATAGGAAGTGCTGGCGGCTGCCCAGAAATTAGGGTTTCGACACTGATTAGTCGGTCAAAGAGCAACCACTGACCGACTAGTTTGGAAACTAGTCGGTCGGTTGACCAACGCAGACCGACTAAGTCCAAACAGTAACTCCTGTACAAAAATAGGATTTAGATTTAGTCGGTCAAAGAACAACTACTCACCGACTAGTTTCGAATCTAGTCGGTCGACGAACGTTCTTAGACCGACTAAGAATGAATAGTACTTGGTATCAAAATGGTCATAGAGCTAGTCGGTTAAAGAACATTGCTGACCGACTAGTTTGCAACCTAGTCGGTCGACAAATGTTCTTAGACCGACTAACGATAAACAATAACTCCTGAGTAATTAACAAAGCCAACTAGTCGGTCCAAGAAGGTTTGTCGACCGACTAAATCGTCATCTAGTCGGTCGGTTCCCCTTCTTATACCGGCTAACGTGCACAGAAAGTTCCGAAATGGAGCGCGAAGCTCCGGGATCGATTCCTAAGACTCCTAGGCTTGATCTAACAATAAGATATGACCGATATGGAGCCCGTCACGAATGACTTACTCCAAAATCGACGATTCCAAGGAAGAAGCTAGAAAATCACGACGAAACGATCGAAAATGAAACCTACGGAGACGAAAACCACACATAAGGAGAAAATCCACCAAAACATATATATATAATATAATAATCCCGATACATGAAAATCAGTCGTTACAGGTCACACTGTACAGGAGTATGATAGGAAGCCTACTGTACTTGACAGCGAGTAGACCTGACATCAGTTTCAGTGTTGGGGTGTGTGCCCGATATCAAGCCTGTCCTAAGGAATCTCACATCACGGCTGTGAAACGCATAATCAGGTATATAAGCGGGACTGCTGACTATGGTATTTGGTATTCTAAAGACACCAATACTCTTCTATCAGGGTATAGTGATGCTGATTAGGCAGGTAATGCTGATGATAGAAAGAGTACCACAAGAGGATGCTTCTAGATTGGAAACAACTTAGTCTCCTGGTATAGTAAAAAGCAGAATTCTATTTCATTGTCAACTGCTGAGGCTGAATATATTGCAGCATGAAGCTGCTGTACTCAACTCCTGTGGATGAAACAAATGCTGACTGACTACAGTGTTGATTAAGATGTCTTGACCATTCTGTGTGACAACTAGAGCACCATAAACATTTCCAAGAATCCTATTCAACATTCAAGGACAAAACATATCGACATTCGACACCATTTCATCAGAGAGCTGGTTGAAAAGAAGGTTCTCGTCATGGAATATATAGATATTACCAGTCAGTTGGCAGACATTTTTACAAAACCCTTGGAGTCCAGTAGGTTTGAGGAATTACGACAAGCTCTTGGGCTGTGTCGTATCTAATGTTGCACATAATGTTGTAGATTATGTTGCAACTAAGAAAGGGGGTCTGGTGTCCTTTATTGATATTTTCTGGTATTCTCTTTTATTTCCTCCGCATTTATTTCTCCTATTTGGTTCTCTCAGTGCTCATCATTTTTTAAACGTTTCAAAAAGAGGGATGCTCAGTGGAAATTAGGGTTCTTGATTCTTGTTCCTTCGACAAAGGTTTTTCTTGCCATTCTTGCAAAATGGGTCGTGCTCGAACTGAGAAACTCTCCACAAATCCTCGACGCTCCTCCCTTCAGGCTGCATCTTCTCAGAAGGTTCCGGTCTCATCTTCATCTTCTCGCATCAAACGGAAAGGGACGGTTTCTCTCGCTCCTAGGGCTTCATCTGTTGGTATTTCTTCCCTTTCTTCATCTCCATTGTCTACTGTCAACATGCAATCATGTTTTATCTCGAATTCGGCTATGGTGGCTTTTTCCCGAATTCTTGTTGTTCCTTGCTCTCTGATTAAGCCTCAAATGTCTCAATCTGAAGAAGCTGAACGGGTTCCTCGTCTGGAAACTGTGGAAGACTGGTTTTGGTATCTTCGACGAACATGGCGTACATTGAATGTTTCTTGGATGAATTTATCTGAAACTTGTTTTGGTACTGTCAAACTTAAAGATGTTGAGGGTAAATTGATTAGCGTAAGAGTTCCTTTTGATGACATGGTTGTTCTAAAGAATAGGAATCCTTCTGAATCTTCTGTAAATATCTCTGAGATTATAGATATAGATAGCACTGGCTCAGAGTCTTCTATGTCTGGAGAGGTTCCTAGTAGAGATATTGATGAGGATGTTGTGTCTAATAATGACAATGTGTGTGCTGGTGGACCGAATGTTGGTGAAGGACCTTCTAATTATACTGCTCATGATAGTGCACACAATGTTAATGATCAAAGTGACATGTGTATTTCTGATACGGATGATGCTGAGCAGACTATTTCACAGGCTGTTACTGGGCAGATGGATTCACAGGATGTTATACATAATGCTTCTCACTCAATTAATGAGGGAAATGTAAATCTGGGTTCAAAAAGAAAGGAGGATAGGGTTGATATGGAATTAGGAGCAGGAGCATCAAAAGTTGTAGATGAAGCTATTCCAGTGTCTCCATGTGAAAATGTCGAACCCTCATCTACTGTTGGATCTAATGTCAGATCTTCTGATAATGCTCAAAAGGAGGAACCCGTGATGACTGATACTCCTGGTGTGGATCCTTTTGTGTCTCACCTTCGCAAAATCAGATCTGAGTCCTGCAAGCGCACAGCCTCATCTAGGACTTGCAGTTTCTCTCCTTCTAAGAAACTCAAGGGGTCTGGTGTTTCAGGATCCTCCTCCCGTTCTGCTGTGTCTGCATCTAGGGCATTGTCCAAGCAGTTCTTTGATAAGTCCTGCCAGAGTAGATGGCATGTTTACTCAGAGAGGCCTATATTTGGTGAAAAATCGATTACTGTCTCATCTTTTGGTAAGACTCATTTCTTATCATTTCTTAAGGACATTGATCTCTTTCAAGGAGCAAGTTGCTCTAAGACCTTTTATCCAGTTTTGGTCCGTGAATTCTATTGTAATCTTCACAAGTCGTCTGCGGATTCTGCATCAAAGTGGGGTTTCAGGACTTATATAAGAGGGAAGGTTATTCCCTTCTCCCCATCTGTCATCAACAAACTTCTGAAGTGGCCGTGCAATCAGAATCTTCCTTCCTATGGTGTATCTGTTGGTGAAGATTATGACTCATTTATCCAGACAGTCACTGGTGGGCAGTATAAGTGTTGGATAAAGACTTTTTCCTTCCCTTCCTCAGCGTTGACTGCAAAGTTCTTTCTACTCTATCGCATTGCCACTCGTAATTGGCTGCCAACTTCCAACATGTCGATTATGACCAAGGCTATGTGCAAATTGTTGTTTGCTGTCGGGACAAAGAAGTCTTTCAATTTGGGCCGAATTATCTTTGATTCCATCCTTTCACTTTCAGAGTCTTCTGCACCTAATACCGCACTTCCTTATGCATCTCTCATTTCCATGGTGCTTTTCTCACAAGGGATTGTCCCTGACTCCTCTGAACTACCAGTGATGTGCGACATGATCAGCTTTACTACCAAGTCAGTAGTAAGCAAGATTGATGATATATCTGCTATTCCTTCGGCTTCTGTCTCATCTGTGCCTTCATAGTCTACTTCTCCTCCGTCTGCCTCAAAATCTGCTGACAAAAGGACTTCTTCTTCAAATGTCTCTGTGCAAGACTTACTGGATGACATTCTGGTGCTTGAGAGGGGTGTCAAATCTGTAGATGATCAGCTAGCTATGCTTCATGGTCAGAGAGTTGTACTTGAAGCTCATAAGATATTTCTTCAGGAAAGGATTGTTCAGCTCAAGGCAAAGGTGTCTTCGGACAAGGTATGATCTTTGACTTTTCGTGTCCCAAATGGGGAGAAATGGTGACATGCTGTTGGTGATACAATTATTGGTGTTGCAATTGTCTGGTTGGTCTTGTTGGTCTTGTCTGGTCTGTGGTATCTGTGACATCTTGGGGGAGTATTTTTGTTGTATGGTCTACTTGTTGAAGTACGGTGGTATCCTCTGATGATCATGTTAATGACTGGTATGTTTACTTGTTGATTTTGCATCCTCAGCCTAATATTTGCATATGGTGTTAGATATTTTTCCTATTTGATTGTGCCACTAAAAGCCAAAGGGGGAGATTGTTAAGTCTGTTAGTTTGTCATTTGTGGCACAATGAGTGTTTGTGAAATGTTAAACAATGTGTCATATGAAATGTAGAACTTATTGTTCAACATTTGAGACCGTGACACAATGAGTGTTTATGAAATGTTGAACATTGTGTCAGATGAAATGTTGAACTTATTGTTCAATATTTGTGACCAGTTTCTGCAGTTATCCTTGTAGCTGTTTGAATTGCGGTTATTGGAGAAAAGACGTCATCGTGATAGAATTGTGGTTATTGGAGATATGAAGTCATCGTGGTTGTTGATCAGAAACAAATATTCTTCTACGTGCGCTTTTGGATGGAATTCATGGTTATATTTGTTGATGCTGTTGAAGGATGGTTAAGGTTGTTTCTTTGGTTTCAGTTCTGTTTGACGGCTGAGATATTTATATTATCCGCTTTACCTAGCCTAGCTGCGCTGGGTATTTTCTGCCAATCTTCTGTGATTCTACCGGTTGAATTATTATTAGCAACTTAACTACTTCGAGGGGTGAGCGAAGTGAAGTTGCAAGGTGGATTGGTGGCGTGGGTTATCGCTTTGTAGAGAAGCTTTTGCGAAAGCTACACCGAACTCCGGGAGGAGGCTGACGACTACTGAGGTAGGGGATCGAGGGAGTTGATCTTGGTCAGTATTGCTAAGGGATCTTGCACACAAGGGGAGCTTGCGCAAATTACTCCACGGGGTTGATTGGGATCAACCCTTGCGGTTTGTATTGAGTGGGAGTTTGTTTCCCCTAGTATCAAATAGTATTGGTGATTGTAATTATCATTATTTAGTGGAGTAATATGAATTTCTGGGCGAGGCCCCGCAGATGTAGGTGTGCGCACCGAACTATGTTACCAATGTCCTTGTGTCATGTTGTGTTGATTATTATTCCTATGTGTTTACTGCTTTAGCTTGTGTACTAAAATTCAATATTATACTCGTTTTTCTTCTATATATATTTAGAGTTGAGCTATTTATGGAAGTATTAATAATGCAAATACTTCTACTTTATTTTCAATCATGTACATAGAAAATGGAAAAGTCATACCATTAGATGTTATCAACTAGATAAAATCTATTTAGAAACCAATTGTCAAGCATTTGTCATTCACCAAAGTTCCCAAAATTTAAGAATTTTTGTATTGCTGTTATGTGTTAGTTTTTCTGGCCTGTTATATGTCCTGAGCAAGCTAGCTTATATACGATGATGTGGCATAATCCCATCTACAAAAAAGGGTCATGTAGATGTGTACTTTTTGTCCCATGTGACCACTCTTTCTTATGAATGAGATTGAGCCATGTCATCGTATATGTCACGTGCTCATGACATAAATGGTTGAATTGGGCTACTTTTGGAAGCATTTTGTTTTGATGTAATCTACAAGATAAAAACTATCCATAAACCAAATTTCATAACCTTTCATTTATCGTAGTGGCCATATTTCAAGAAAATTTGTCTTGTTGGCGTTCATTTATTTCCCTTGCGTGTAATATAAGCAAAGAATTTCAAAATCTTCTAAAATTTGATTTCTAGTTAGTTTTTATCAAGTAAATAACATCTAACGTTGTGAAATTTGCATTCCCTATGTGTACAATCGAAAACAATATGGAAGCAATTGCATGGTTAACGCTTCCAGACGTAACCCAGCTCAACTTTGTGCGTGTGCTAAGCTTGTGTGAAAATTTCGCATAGGAGCTTTGTGCAAAACACTTCTAATTTTTAAAAATTATTTAATGGTTGATCTAAACACATATACACCCCAATAAAAAATATAGGTAAACCATTCTGGGATTTGACCCTCTCTTACGTTATTGAAAATTTAACGGTTTCAAAACAATAATATTTTTTGTAATATTCAAACAATGGGCAAATAAAGGGGGAGTTTTTTTTTATTTTTGAAACATGCATTATATGTCTAGATTAAGTTCAATGTATTGGATATTAAAAACCCCCCAAAACCTCTTTTCGCATGGTTTTCACATGGTGGACTTTGAGCATACAAAGATTTATGTATAAATGTAATATGTATCATATGACATACATGAGTCATACACGGTGACATGATGCATTCACCACCACAGAGCATGAGAAAATTCACCACCACAGAGCATGAGAAAAAGACGCCGTATGTGATCTTTTGTACTATTCGGAAGATAATGCGATATAATGTATCACATTATCGTATATAAGAGAGGTCTATCATATATGATACACTATATAATGTATATATGATGTAAGCGTGTGAGAAATTTCAAATATTTCCACGCTAACACACATATATACCATTTATTTTTATTTTTACATTTGTCTAGATATATTTAACACATCATGATCAATATATAAAAATTATATATCCTACACATCATGGATGATGGATGATCAATATATAAAAAATCATGTAAATCATACTCAATCCGATTGCTACAACTTCAATGTTTCAGAATAATAATTTTTTTACAATTGTATCATGTGTCAAGTCCACCTGGTATTCACTTATATTTGAGGATTTAAAATGTGTACAACCTCCAAAAGTAAAAAAATACATGGGGGAAATGATTTTTTTTTTTTGGTGCTGTCAGCCTAAGAAATTTACCACCTTAATAACAAATATCCAGTATCCCCACAGACACATCATAGAATGCTTCTTGGTTGTATAATCTGATGATGATGAAAGATACAATTAATCTTCAACAGCTGTTCACAAGGGTTTTAGGGTAGATCCACTTTTGGCCACAGTTACATTGACACCACATGTGGCACAAACACATGGATGGCTGATATGAGGGTCTGCTATAAAAGCTAATTATACATATATGGTTTTATGGAGCTTAATTTCCATACCATCGGTCGGTCCTTACAACTTCCCCCATTGAGCCGGTGATACTAATTGGGTCCAAAATACTGAATTTGGTTAGCGACCAACTCTTATTAGTTCAATGCTCAGTCCCAAGGGTACATAAAATTCAAAATAGATGGTGTAACAGCCATGAAGATTTACTTCCCCCTTACTCTCGTCTGCTATGGCTTCAATTTCGGTCGCATGTTTGGCACATGGAAGAACTAATTCCCCCTTGCCCCTCTGCTTTCTGCGCGTACAAAGTTCAAAAAGAAACACAAGTTAGAAATGAAGATAGTGAACTCAACAGTTTGCCTTCAACACGCAAGAAAAATTTGAAAACCTGAAGAATAACATGTTCAGTTGAACTAGCTAGAGAACCTTCTGCTGCTGAAAAATCTAAAGGACATGTGAATTTAGAAGAATAAATTCTATTTACAAATAAAAAGGGAATATTGCATGAATATGTTAAAAATATTGGAAAACAAGACAACTACTGTTCTAATTTTCTTACCAATAGCTATATGCCAAGTCAAGCTAAATACCGCATTGGATTGACATCTTATATGAAAGAAAGAAAAAAATCAATTCCCTGACTGCGTATGTGTTTGAGAACGCTTTTGAAAGTAAGGATGCTGCAAAGCGTCATCAACACTTAAGCGATCCTCCTGCAATATGAAAGGCAAGTTGTCAACCAAAAAATGTAAAACTAACAGGCTTGAAAGAATTCGGTCAATATTCCCTGCTTTTGCTAGGGAGAAGAGCATGAAAAGAGTCTAAAACCTTCTGAAGACCAAATCTTATTATGGTGCCCAAGCTATGAAGACAAGGATTGAATGGCAATGCACAGAAGCATGCAGTCAAGTGGAAATTTGACAAGTGAAATTTCGTTTGGAGTTCTTGTTGGTCCCTGGTAGATTAAGAATTCAAATTGGGCTCTGATTTAATTGCTATTCTTCTCTGTTTTTTTTTTTTTTGGGGGGGGGGGGGGGGGGGGGGGGGGGGGGGGGGGGCTCAGATGCCATAATGAATTAGGAACAGACCAAATTCAAACCGGGTTGCCGACTGGTCATTGTCAGCCAGCTTGGATGCATCTTAGTAAATTAAAGCAACAATTGAGGATAGAATTAATACTAATCGAATGCAATTGTAACAACCAGGGGTAGAGTCGTAGAGAAGGTTTTATTTAGCCTCCAAGGGAGGTCATTAATTGTATGACATGCCAAAAAACCAAAAGTCAAGGGCAAAAGGCAATATCCAAAGACACAGAATACTCTTGTAAGAGATATCCAAGAGGCACATCGTAATCCCCTTTTAAAAGCTTTTCTGGTTTGGGTGACAGTTTGCTCCTATTGCTTGACATCAAGGAAGTCTGTTACTCTGAGCAGACCCCAACAATTGCCATTAGAGAGGACGATCATTAGATCTGAACTACACATAAAAGGCAATAGGTAAATTAATTGAGAGAAGCTTCGCCCATCAAGATATGCCAAAAAGACAACAACATTGAAGTTCAAGGAGTAGAAGTTTGATGGAAAAAATATATGGCACAGAGGGATTCAATTGCTTCTAGCAAAGGATTGCTCAGGGTGGCTCATGAATGCAAAGAAGCTTTTTGATGAGATGGCCGATGCAACTTTGGAAGATATGGATCTTAAGACGGCGAGCATCATCAATCTTCATTTGGCAAATGATGTAATGTACGATGTATGCAGGAGACCACAAAGGCATGATTATGGCTAAAGCAGGAAAGAACCTAAACGAGGAATGACTTGTGTAAGAAGCTTTATCTTAAGAAGCAGCTTCACGTTTGCATAAAAGGAGTCACACATTATATTTGCATGAAAGAAGTAACACTAATACTTGAACGCCTAAACAGCTTCAACAAAATGGTCAATATTTATTGTCTGGAATTGAAACTGGGAGAGGATAAATCACTCAATGTTGAAAATAGTGTTATTTGCGGCATAGCGATAGATATTCTGATAGCGTGAATTGCAAATAGTATAGTGTGTAGCATAAGCTACATTATTATTATTATTTTAACTTCAAAATATATACTTTTTTGTAACATTGTTTTAATAACTACGATGAACACTATAAAAATGTTAAAAATCTGAAGATATTTAATAAAATTAGTACAGCTAAAAACAACTACCACGCCAAGGTTTACGTAATATCAACGGATTCAACACAATATAACAACAAACATACATGAATACAATCAAACATAAGCTAATCAAAAAGTAATTTCAATTGCAAAATGCTAAATTTATTTACCAAATTCATATAAATCTAGTATTTAAAGTTAATAACATAAAAAAGCTAAAATAAAACAACTTTCTGTCTCAGACTCTTAGACTAAGGATGTGGAAGTGGGGAAGTGATTGGCTAAAAAGGCAGGGGCAGAGATCAAGGGAAGAGAGAAGAGGGTGGGAGGTAGAAAGAGAAAAAAAGGGTGAAATGAAGAGATCAACAGGAAGAAAGAGAGCAAGGCTATGCTTGCCATACGCATATTGCCATGAAAGGAGAAAGAGTCAAAAAACTACCTCAACTTTGAAAATCATCGAAGATCTCGCCGCCGATCAACTAGCTTTATATATGAGATTCGCAACTCCAAACCTTAACCCCATGCGAACAAGTACGCTGCCATCCATCTTTTATGTACATTCATACATACATAAAGAAAAATATATGTGCTGTAATCATGAAAAATTTCCCGTGCTGACATCACATATACATGATTTCAATTTTTTAGGAAATTTATTTGGATGTGTTGTACACATCATGGAGGATCACCATACCAAAAATCAAATGAATACAACACTACTTGGCACTCGATCTAACCATTGCAAATTCAATAGTTTTAGAAAAATAGAACTTTTTGCAATGAGTAGATCGATAGTCAAATACCCCTAGGGTTCATCTTTATTTGAGGTTTTGGAGTTTTAGAATGTGTTCAAATATGATTGAGTCGTGTGAATAATTTCAAAGTTGATTGGTTTTTAAAAATATTATTAAAATAGCCTTAATTGAAAATTTGTCTATGAAACATCAGAACAAGAGAATGCAGCTAAACCAGCGGGTGAATGATTTGCATCTAGGTAATAGGTTCCACTCTCATGCCCTGAACCAATCTTCATCCTAAATTATAAATCCTAAAAGACACAATATAAAAAAACAATGTTATTAAAAGTTTCTCTGTCATAAGCTGACTAAATGATACAAGATTAAAAAAGAAATTTAGGACTATGTACGACATCAAATAAAGATAATTTAATAGTATTAACCTACCCATGATGAGCAACACCAGATGAAATAGTATCAACTATACAAAGCGAAGATATAAAAGTAGAAAATAACCAAATTAATAGGGTCTTTAGTACCTGTCATATAAGATGATACTCCAGAGTCTAATACCTAAGTCTCATCAGATAAATCAATGAAATCACTAGCACATGAAGCAAGAGCGTGTGTAGCAAGTAGGACGCATGTGATTGAGATGACTGAAGGTATAGAACACTTGCAAACTTATTATGTAAAATTTATTCTATTGGGATAGAAGTGGATGAGAAGACAGTAGAAGGCTCTATGGTAGCTATTTGTGCCTAATCAGATCTTTTAAACTTACTATCTTTCAAACACATAATAGCTCCACCAATATTGTTACAATGTGGTAGTCCTTTATCAAATGAAGGCTTTCAACCACCTGGGTCTCCATGCACATCCAATCTTAAGTCCTCATCATCGGCTATGATCATGATCATAAGCAAGCATATCAGAGCTTTTAATATTAAGAGTCATTGCTGTGGACCCCTTAAAGGCAGCAACATGACGAACACATGACAAAGTAACAATTAGAAATGGAATAGAGTAATTCCTTTGTATCCAACCACGAGGCTGGGTAACCAAGGAGTCCAAACAAGACAAGAACTTCACTAGGTAAAGCTCTGTAGGATATCTTTTAAGAGGTTTTAGAGTTAACACCATCGGTTAATACCGATCGTTCTCATCCAAAGTACCTTTTAGCTTGAAGTATTAGATAAGAGTTTACAATCATACTTCGATATTAACATTCTCTCATACAAGTTTGCAACTTGAAAGACGTTTTGCTTCTGAGAATGCATCTTTTTATGAGTGTCCTATATCTCCATTGTAGATGTTAGAAACATAACACTTACACTTACTTTCTCATCTATGTTGTTCAAATGCCACATTATGACAATAACCGCTATGAAGCCAGTCATCATAGTTTCTAGATTTGGGATATATGGGATTATCGATAAGATGCCTTTTCTTTTGAGATCCATCCAATAAACTGAATGATTACGCCCATAATAGATAATTAGTTTCATTAATCTTCATTCTGATAAAAGAAATAGTCATCAAAATTATATGATCAATAACTACCAGCGATGCCTTCGTGCCATCAGATAAAGCCATACTAAACAAGTATCATATCATAACAGAATGGCCAGATAGACGGAACAGATAGTCAAACAACCAGTAGATGGATGGCACCAAAAAACATCCACGTATCCCGACAAAAGCATTGGTCAGATTTGATTATTACCTCTTATATTGGACCATATCGAGACGGCAGAAGTGGGTCCAAGAGTTGGCAAGATCATTGTTTGACGTCAGGACAACCAATTAACGATATGATGGAGACAAGGCGAGTGGCATCACGTGAGAGTTCAAGACAATGGAAGAAGTGTCATCAACGCTAGTGTAAGGCATCGTCATGGCATGTAGCATCATGATGTCATCAAAACAGTGTCAAGAAAGTCATCTGGGCCTTTTCCCGGCCGCAGCAGTGTCGAGATGATAAGATCTTATTGGGGCAAATTTAGATGATGATATCTTTATGGTGACAATAATGAAGTACGGTCGGTTAGTAGGTCTTGGCAATGACAATGATATATGATAGCTCTTATATTAAGAGTCATAGTTATGGACCCTCTAGAGACAGTAACATATCGAACACGTGATAAAGTAGCAGATATAGATGGAATAGAGTCATTCATAAGTATCTAACCACGAAGTTGGGTAGCCACGTAGTCCAAACTAGACAAAAACTTAACCAGGTTGAGCTCTGTAGGATATCTTTGAAGAGTTTTCAGATTTAACAGCGGCGGTTGATACAAAACGATCCCATCCAAAATACCTTGCAGATCCTAGTATAAGTTAAACAAGAGATTGTCATCATGCTTCAATATTAACATTCTTTCATTCAAGTCTGCAACTTAAAAGATGTTATGCTCATAAGAATGTATCTCTTTTTAAGTGTTTTATATCTCATTAGTAGACTTTAGAAGCAACGTTTATGGGTACTTTCTCCTCCATACTGTTCAAGTGCCATGTGATAACAATAATCACTTTGTCGTCATAATTTCTAGATTTGGGATTTATGGTATTATTATTAATATACTTTGTTCTTCTTTCGAGAGCCAACAAAGAAATTGAATGATTGTACCCACGATAGATAATTAGTTCCATTGATATTCACTATGGTAAGAGAAAGAGTCATAGAAATTATGTGATCAATATAAGACAGAGGTGACTTCTTACCATAAGATAAAACCATAGTACATAAATATCATATCGGAACAGAATGGCCAAATTGAACAAATAGGCAAACAGTAGATGGATGGTAATACAAATTATGTAGATAGCCAGACAGTAGCCCTAATCAGATTTGACTATTGGCTCTCATATTTGATGAGATCGAGATGCCAGAAGAGGGTCCCATGAGTTGACAAGATCATCGGTCGACGTCAGGATGTCGACCGATTGTGATGTGATGGTGACAAGGTGAGCGATGTCAATTGAAAGGCAAATACGAGCGAAGAAGTGTCGTCAAGGCTACCATAAGGCTTCATCGAGGCACACAACATCATGTTGTCACCGGAGCGGTGTTGAGAAAGTCTTTGAGACATCTTCACGATCGCAGACGAGATGATAATATCTTATCGGGGCATATTTATATTTGATGAGATCTTTACATCGACAATGATGGAGCACGTGTGACTAGTGAGTTTTGGCAATGACAACGGTGTCCTAGCAGTGGCATGAAGAATGACAGTGGTTTGAAGTTGGATCTTGGTTTGAAGTTGGATCTGTGGATGGGTAATTATTTAAATCTGTTGATGGGTTACTTGGTGATTTGCGGGTGATCTAGAGAGGATGAAGAAGGGGAATTTAGCCTTAATTAAGAATTAGGGTTACTATTTAAAAACCTAAGCTCTGATACAATGTAAAAATCAAAAATGTGGGAAAAGAGAACATTAATCATTAGGGCAATTTTTGCATTTAGGCCTATTTTTTAAACTAATTTAGAAAAGCGACCATGTTGAAAACTAATTACCAAAACCGACTAAGTTCTGGGCGCGCGTGTGCGGGGGCATTTTGGGCTTTGGACGCGGTTTGAAACCGCGTCTAATTTGAAAGTTGGACGCGGTTTCAAACCGCGTCCAATGTTAAATTTGGACGCGGTTTGAAACCGCGTCCAAAATGACCCTATACTACGGCCAGCGACGGTTCAATGCCTTCTTCTTCGTTTATTTCTTCGTTTCTTCCGTCCGAGCCAAAAACCCTAAAACCCACGTATTGTCCTTCTCCGATCAGGGATTGAAATCTAGCTCTCATCAAGTATTGACAACATTCATTAGGTATGATTTTTGTAATTTTTTGTCATGATGCTCTTGAGTTCTCCCAAATGTAAATGTATGCTAAAAATTTAAGCTAAAATTAGGTATGGGGTTTAGTGATGATAAAATTTATTGTAAATAGGTATGGGGTTTAGTGTTTAAGATAAAAAAATTTTGTCATTAGGTATGGGGTTGAGTGTTGATGAAGTAGATTTTGTATGCTAAAAATTTAAGCTAAAATTTTAGATTAATACCATGTATTTAGTGTTGAATACCATGTATTTTTTGGAATACCATGTATTTAGTGACGAAACACAAATCACAATCCTTTATATGCTAAATTTTTTTCTACCCAATTGACATGTATAAATTGAAATAAATTTTAAATGAAACCCCAATTCATATTAGTTGATTGTAACATTCATCATTAACTTCAACAACCAATTTTTTTCTCGCAGATATGGACCCAGGACCTGTTTCAGATGCGGTCTTGAATGAACAGGCACGACATCGTTCAGCAAATATACAGCCTGGACAGGTATGAACAAAACTAGTGAATTAATATTTTACGCAATGTATATTTCTACGTAATTTTGCATGAAGTACAATAACAGTACATATATTGTGGTTGCAGGCGGATATTATATTGGTAGTGGACCACACGAGAAAACATACCTCATGGGTTTTAGATGAGAGGGCAGCACACTTTATGGAAAATGCCAAGCTTGATGTATGTGCGAGGTTGAAGTGGATACGGTTGGATTGGGCGTTACTTTCTGCATTGGTGGATAGATGGAGGCCTGAGACCAATACATTCCATCTACGTCAAGGCGAGATGACGATCACATTACAGGACGTGTCAGTCATCACGGGCCTTCCTGTTGAGGGCATTCCTATATGGAGAATGCCAACCCGTCCCAATTGGGGGGATTTGATGGAGCGGCTCCTTGGACAGGTAGCCACAGAAAACCAAGGAGCTAAGGTAAAACTGAGCTGGTTGCGAGAGACGTTTATGGAGTTGCCTGCCCAAGCCACCCTTGAGGAGATTCGGCAATATACGCGGGCATATATTTTGCATATGATAGGCACATTATTGGTGCCAGATCCAAGTAAAGGGTCGGTGCATCTCAGATGGTTGACAAAGATGGAGCATGTAGAAGCCATTAGAGATTATTCCTGGGGCAGTGCTGTTCTTGCGCACCTGTACGCAGAGCTAAGTAAGGTGGCAAGAAGGGAAACAACTGGGTTATATGCATGCTCCACCTTGTTGCAGGTATACAATTTGAAACTTAAAGTTCATTGTAATAATTTTTTATATAGTAACAGTCACTGACAAATTCATATTCACAGGTATGGTCATGGGAGAGATTGCATATAGGCAGGCCGACTTGCTCCCAAGACATATTGGATGGCACCCTCCCTTTAGGGTGCAGGTGGAATGTGCCATTATCATTCAGAGAAAACCCTCAGCGGCAGCTGGATTTTTATAGAAACGAGCTTGACATGTTAGAGCCTACGCAGGTAAGAAGTTGTAAATTTTATATGTTGATGTGATGAACGATGGATTAATATTATGCATTTTGACGAGTTATTCATAATTTTCATTTTCTGTAGGTGATCTGGGAGCCATATCTTCAGAGATATCAGAATCTGCCTGATTTATGTGTATTAGAAAATCAGAGCTGGCGTGCGCGTGTACCGCTAATTTGCTTTGATGTATTGGTGATGCATGTCCCAGATCGTGTTATGCGCCAATTTGGTATCCTGCAGCATATTCCAGAAGCGGTTCCAATCATGCCGGTGAAGACCGGCATGAACCCTAGAGCATGGAATGAAGCAACTGTGCAGCCCCTCATGAAGTGGTACAACAGGGCTGAACATATTGTTGAGCAGGGGGATGCTGTTAGTTTAGATGTATATATGGAGTGGTATTGGAGGATAACACGGCGGTGGATATATAGTAGGCAAGAACCACCGTATGGTTACATGCCACGTGGTCCAATCGAGCGGGAAATGGTAAATAGTAGTTCAACATTAAAATGTTTGTTTATTTTATTCATAGGTTTCTAATATATATTTTATCCATTTGTTTTACAGACCGACGCACTCAGAATTTTAGAGGACATGTGTACACGTGCTTACGAAGCACGTGACCCAGAGCAGATCCTTCAAATTAGGGATAAGATCGGACAGGTTCTCCGCGGGACACGGCATAGAAGTGAGGATGCAGGACAGCAAGAGCCTGCCGGGGATGCAGCAGGCCCTTCTCACCAGTATCAGGCAGCTGGGGATGAAGGAGGCACCTTTCAGCAGTATCAGGCATTTACCGGTGATGAGGCCGGCACTTCTCAGCAGCTGCAGCCATATACCGGTTATGATGTCGGTATGTATCAGCAGTATCAGGCGTATACGGGGTATGAAGGCGACCCATCGCAGCATTATCAGTCACATACAGCGTATGAAGCCAGCACGTCTCAGCCTATTCCGCCATATACCTTAGTCCCTGAAGATGACCCATGTCAGCAGTATCTGGAAGACGAGCCACGACAAACTATGGGAGACGAGCCACATCAGACTCTGGCAGACGATCTACAGCAGACTCATGTGCATGAAGCTGACACTTCGTTGACACAACACACCCAACCAGAAATGGAAGGGGACACATCAACTCAGCAAGGTCGGTTTCTCACATACAGGCGTGGTGGGTCTCTTATGAGCAGGTTTTTACGTAGGCGGAAATGAATGTAATAAAGCTATTTTCATTGTGTTTAAATTTGTCGAAATGTTATTTAAGTTTGGAATGAAATCTGAAATTTTATTTTCAATGTGATGAAATATGGGTTGCGTGGAATGAGACGTATATGTCATGGAAAATGTGATGGATGTGTGAATGTGATCGATGTGTGAATGTGATGGGATGTAGGAGCAGCAACAGCAGCTTGGGGCTGGCAGGAGCAGCAGCAGCTGCTGATTGCACAAATTCAGTGCAATCAGCAAGCTGCCAGGATGCTTACAGGTAAGGGCATTTTTGGCCGCGGTTTCAAACCGCGGCCAAAAATGCTCCCAGATGTAGCACATTTTGGCCGCGGTTTGAAACCGCGGCCAAAATGTGCTACATCTGGGAGCATTTTTGGCCGCGGTTTGAAACCGCGGCCAAAAATGCCCTTACCTGTAAGCTGCCTGGCAGCTTGCTGATTGCACTGAATTTGTGCAATCAGCAGCAGCTGCTGCTCCTGCCAGCCCCAAGCTGCTCCTGTAAGCTGCTGCTGCTGCTCCTACATCCCATCACATTCACACATCGATCACATTTCACAATTCCCATGACATATCAAGAAAGTTGAATTTCATTCGAAAAGTAATTAAGATACATGAATCACATATATCCGATTTCATTCCAAAATTATATAAGAGTTTACATATATCACATATCCATTACATATATGTTATACATTCCCCTTCACATAATATTACTTCAGGCACGTGCACATGGAATTTCTTCAGTCGGCTGCAGTATATTACTTCAGGCACGTGAACCGCCTCATCGATGCGATGTAGCCCTATAACATTGGCTGAAGTTAGTACACAAGAATTTTCATAAATACTAAACATGAAATGTGAAAAAGAACATACGATGCTGTGCGTAGAGGATTTCGGCAACGTGATTTCTTATGACCAAGCTGATGACAATTGGTGCATCTATTCTGACTGCTTCCTTCACGTGGACGATCCATTTCTCCCCGAATCCGTGTCGATCTTGGCCGACCGGGTTGTCTTCTTTTTTCTGGAGGAAGTAAACTGGGTCCATCCCACTCCTTCCAGTACCTTTCATCAGGTATGGGGTGAAATTCTGTGATATATGACCGTTGATATTTACTCACACTATACCATGGTGAACAAAATGGCCAATATGATATGTTGGCACCATATTGCTGTCTTGACGTTGCGGCGATAACATGAACACATGGCATATGCTGAAGCATAGGAATGTTGCACGAACATGTGCAACGGTCACCTTCTATCGTCACGGTATATGCTTGTGCATCTGTATCCACCACCTGCCACTCAAAGTCACCAAATCTTGTGATGTAGCAACACCGGGCTGCTTGCACACGTGCACCAATAATGTTCTCAGTTTGTGGGCTGAAAGTGGTCGTCCAACGGAGTCCATCTATCCGCCGATGATAGAAATACTTGTTTAATCTATAAAAGGTTCTTGCAATCAACGATTGTATCGGAAGCGCTCTAGCTGCTTTAAGAACCCCATTGAAGCTCTCCGAACAATTGGTTGTCATTAAACAATAGCGTCTACCGCCATCTTCGTGTTTCGCCCACCTCGTTGTATCTGCCCCCAAGTTTGAAGTAATCCAATCATCAGCTGCAACAGACTCTTTTCTAATCTTTTCACGAAAAAAATTATATTTCAACAAGTCTGATGCATTGCCAGCTTCCCATAGGTTATTTTTCAATGTAGCTGTTCGGAACCCTTTCGCCATGTAATTTGCAATAACGTGGCGCAGACAATACCTATGGTGTCTAGAACCTGGCCATCCCTCTCGTAGTGCTCTCGGAATACCTTTCATTCTATCGGAAATGAAGGTAATCGTTCGGTTTCTACGGGCACTCGGTATCAACTCATAGATGCAGCAGAAAAACCACTTCCAATTTTCAACATTCTCAGCTGATACTACTGCAAATGCTAACGGAAATAGGCCCCCATTTGCATCCACACCTGTAGCCACCAGTAAGCACCCTGCATATTTCCCATACAAATGTGTGCCATCGATACTTAGGACCGGCCTGCAGTGTTTGAACCCTTCAATTGATGGTCCAAAAGACCAAAACACTCCTGTAAACAATGCCATTCTTGGCCCGATAGTTTCATATGTAATTTTATACACTGTTCCAGGATTGCTTTCCTTGATGGCTTCTAAGTACTGTGGGAGCCTCTTGTATGAATCCTCCCAATCCCCAAATATCCTCGCTAAAGCTTTCGATCTAGCCATCCATGCTTTGTGATATGATATTCTGATGTGTAACATGGCATGAATGACATCTTGTATTTCTGCAGGTGTCATATCAAGCTTGGTCTTCACCTGGGGCATAATTTTGTAACTAATGAAAGATGATGTGGCTTGACTATGATCAGTATTTAGAGTAGGATTGTTGCATGTGTGTTCATCACCTACTTTTGTTATCTTGAACCTCCCAGCTGTTCTTTTTCCCACTGCTGCATAAACCCTCCAAGGACAATTCCTACTCCCCTCATCTTGAGTATGCGGATTCACTTCATGATTCAAGCCACATATCACGGAATAGCAAGTTTTAAAAAATAGCCTAAATGCAAAAATTGTCCTAATCATTAATGTCCCCAATCTCACTTTAGATACAAATACCTAAATACTATTACAAATAGAATTCATGTGACTTTGACTCAAACAAAACTAAAAACTCGCATAATTTTAATACAACTCTAATACTTATTTATGATCAGTCCAATATCTAGAAACTTAGTATGCCGTTGCAGCAGCAAATGGCATCAGAGCTTGTGATAAAGGTTCATAAGAAAAGAGAGTAGTGGTCATTATAACGCAACTGTAGATGCAGTCTCATGACTTGCCACAATATAGAATCGTGCTATAGAACAGGTAATTAGAGGTTTTGTTGATAGGCGTTAAAGCTAATGGAGACATTAGATACATAACCAATAATGGTTGTGAAGCTATACATGAGCTACAAAGAATGTTTCAGGCATATCCATTAGCTACATGGCAAGATATTATATACATTGTACGAGGAAAGTTTTAGGCATACTGGCTCCCAATGAGATGGTACAACAAATACTTGTTACTATATGGCAGGACACGCAAGATACTTGTTAGTACATGACAAAATAAAGTTTCAAGCAGAGACTATGAAGATTGACCATCAAAGGTTTCGGATCTCACTACATCATGAATGTAACGGCTCCGTCAAAATGTCCGCACATGCACAAAATTAGCAGAACACCCTTTTACAACTGACATTGTCAAGTATGTACTATCCTTAGCCACAAATATTTTGTGCAAACTTAAAGGGTTAACACACATTAAAATAGGTTTAGCCATCAACCGAGCCCTCTATTACATACTGAGCTTTCTTCAGTAGGAACATGTTTTATACCTAACAAACTAATGGGTGCGCTAGAAACCAATAGGGGGAAAATTGTGATTTGGTGTTTTTTTGGGTTGGGGGGGGGGGGGGGGGGGGGTTGGCAAATAGCTAATAAAGAAAATTAAATTGTGTTCATGTGTACGAGAGAAATAGAGTGGCAATAAACAAATAAAAAAAAACTCCCCTTCCCCTTCACGTGCTTTTTATTCTTTTTGATTAGTTTTTTTGTGGGTGGTGGTGAGGGGAACAAAGTTCATGGCTATCTTTGAACCTGGAGGAAGAAAAGGTTATCAAGACCAAGACTTCCATATTGTGGCTCTCAAACAAAAGCTTTGTGAGAAAAGATTACTGGGAAAGGAGGCTCTCAGTTTGGAACAAAACAAATATTGAAAGACATGTTACAAGAAGATACTTGAACTGCTATTAACCTAAAACGTAGTCCTTACAAACCTAAACTAACTAATCGACTCTTTTAAATTTCAATTTAAGGAATAATAATGTTAAAATCAAGGTTTTAGGTCTCGGTTTCGGTCTTCCCAAAATTTAGGTTTCGGTATCGGTATCGTCCGTTTCGGCGGGTTCGAAAGTAAGTTTCGTTTCATCCGTAACAGTAATATTAAATACTTAAAACATATCAAATACTATCAAATACTTAAAAATAAAGTATTGATCATATAACTATCAAATATTTATCAAATTTGTATTACTAATATGTATTTATAAAGAGAATAATGGGTATCATACGCCATATGAGAGGGTGTCTCATATGCCCTCTCACATAAAGGGGGGCAAGTACACCAAGTACAAGCCCACACACACATATATACAAGTTTGCCATTATTATTATTTAGTAGGAGTTGATTTGCGCACCCACCATTTTACACTCCCCCACATACAACATATTTACAAGTTTGCCACAAAAATATGTGCAGGCTGAGAGTTGCTTTGCGCACCCCCCATTTTACTTTATGCACATACCACGTATTTACATGTTTGCAAAAAAATCAATTGGGAGTTGATTTACTCACCCACCGTTTTACTCTACGCATTACCACTTATTTACAAGCTTGCCTTACAAAAAGAGCAGATCATCGAGGCTCTAACTTTGCCACTCTCACACTTTGCCTATCTCTCTCACGGTGGATCATCGAGGTGGGGCGGCGAGAAGCTCGTCGAAGCAGCGGGGCGGTAAGACGGTGGGTAAGTTAATCTCCTTACTTCTTCATTTATTTTCTTTTTCTTCTTTTTTCTACAATAATTTTCCGTTTCCGCCTCTTCTTCTCTAGTTCTTGAATTTGGAACATCTTAGTTATCGTTTCAAGCCGAAACCCTAGGGTTCCGGTCGAAACCGATACTAAATGGTCATTTCGGTACTGCTAGGGGCAATGCCGGTCCAATACGATTGATACCAATTGGTATCGGCCGATACCTCAAACCTGGTTTAAAATTGACTTAAAAATGGATTGGGGGGGGTCAAATCAAAAACTGAAGTACTAATCCTATGCAAATCCAAAGATTGCTGCCGGTTGACATCGGTTTCCTCCATCAATAGAAGGTTGACCTAACGAACCACTAGTCATAAAAGCTCCCTCGCATTGAATCACTTGCTCTCGAGTTGTGTTGCAGGTTACACTCAAAGAGAAAAGATGAGTAGGTAGACTGAAGGGGAATTTATTAAAGCAGGTTTGGGGTTGACCCATTTTGGAACCAAACCCAAACTAACTTAATTTATAAGTGAATCTGATTCATTGTTAAGCAGATTTGACTCCGCTAAGACATTTTTAGCACCCAATGCAAATTAGGCCCGAATCTGATGCGACTCGGCTAGAGGAGGGTGCAGCCCGCGCGATTAGGGAGGAGAATCCGGTTCGGGTCTATCAACAGAGGATGCGACTTGGGTCCACCACGGACCCGGTGCCAAACTTGTAATTCCGCAAGAAAAGGGGAGGGTTAAGGGGTAATTAGACAATTGCTAATCCCTCCTCTAATAAGGGGACGGCCGGCCCTAGCTACGGGATTTCGAAGAATTGACAAAGGTATTATTATTTCCTTAGAACCCTAGTTTAATCCTCTTGCTAATTAGTTGCTCGTTCCTTTAAATCTATTATTCTAGGAATTAATTAGTGTTTTCATATCAGTTCTTCGTCGTATAAACCCTAGATTAGGAAGTCCAAAGCCATAAAAATCCCACCTTTGATCGCACAAAAAGCCCTAATCGTATCAAATTGGTATCAGAGCGGTCGATCTATGACGAGCACACGATCCAAGGAGCGGGTCAAAGTTTTGGAAGAGAAGGTTGAACGGATGGAGGCCCAAATTAGCAAGGGTTTCATCGACGTGAGAAGGGAAGACGCCGAGATAGATGCGGAGATCCAGGGAGAGATGAAAGAGATGAAAGAGAACCAAGAGAAAACGGAGGCAAAATTGTCGGAATTAATGGAAGCAATAGCGGCGTTGACCGCACATCTCATACAAAGGCGGATCCAAGCAAAAAGGAGCCACCTTTGGCAAGAACAAGGGAAAAAAGACGATTTTTTTGAAGATGGACCGGAACGAGATGAGGACGGAGGCGTCGACCTAGGATACAAGGAGTGGGAAACTCACAATGACCACGCGCCGCCGCGCCAAGGTGAACAAGGCACTGGAGGGGGTTTTCCGCCCCCCGGCAGCCCCCGGGTGGCCGCCGCACCCTCAGGAAGCCTTGGGGGGCCCGACGAACCCCCAGAGGGGCGGAACAGAGCCGCCAGGCCCCCAGGAGGGGCGGCCGCACCTGCCGCCCCTCCATGCGCCTCTGACGAACTCGGGCGCACTCGCTTGGGGGCAGCCGGCCCAAATTCAGGGCCGGCCGCCCTCGGCGAAGCCCTGGGGGGCTTCGACCGACCCTAGGGGGCTTTCGAGGTCCGGCGGACCCCTGGGGGCCCCACCGACCTTCCAAGACGTCCGACAGACTTTTCCGAGCACATCCGGGCCCCCGGGGGCCCCGCCCGAGGTCCGAGGAGCACAATTTCCAGGGTTTCAAGCTTTTGGGGGATCCGTAGGAGGTTTTCAGTAGCCCGGAGGCCACACCAGATCACTGGAGGGTCGTCGCCCCACCCTTCGGTGGAGTGACGGGTGACTGGAGAGCATACCACGGCACACCGGGAGGTCACCAGACAGAGTATGGGCACCCGCAGGGTGACTGGCATGAACATGGTGCTGAGGGAGGATTCCGAGATCGGGCCGAGGCATATTTTCCAGATGGACGACAGGGGTACCAGCAGAGAGTAGGATTTCAGCACCAGGAGAGAGGGGGATTCGCTGGCGAGAGGCACCTGAGGAAGCTCGAGGTGCCCATCTTTGAGGGAGGTGACCTAGATGACTGGCTGTACCGGGTAGAGAGGTACTTGAAGGTGTCAGCGGTCCCAGGAGAGGAGTGTCTTCAGGCGATAGGCGTCTGCTTGGAGGGGGAGGCATTAGGTTGGTTTCGTTGGACTGATCAGCAGCAGCCATTTCAGACATGGGCAGAGTTTACGACGCTCTTGATGGAGCAATTTGGTGCAGGGCAGTCTGGTGGGGTGTTCGAGAGACTATACTCTATGAAGCAGGAGGGGAGCGTAGGGGATTATATCAAGAAATTTGAGTCGCTCTGCTACCGAGTTCGGGGAGTATCTGAGGAGTCTTTGGAGGGCTGCTTTATGAAGGGGCTGAAGCCTACGGTGAAATCAGGACTGCGGCAGTTCGAGCCAGTGGGTCTGCACGGGATGATGACGTTGGCGAGGAAGGTGGAGGACCATCAGGAGACAGAGCGGAGAGCCCGTGGGACGTGGGGAGGAGCCACGTTTAGGAGTCACACGGCTGCTACAGGACAGAGGACTACACCTTCTTTAGGGACCACGACTGGTCAGGGAGTGACAGCCGTTGCTGGGGGCGGTAGAGACAGGAGGCAGGAGCCCCGAGCTGGGGGGCAGGTGCGGAGGATGACAGATGCCGAGATACGAGAGAAGCGTATGAAGGGATTGTGCTTCCGATGTGATGAGAAGTTCACTCCAGGGCACCGATGCGCTGATCGGACTCTCCAGATACTAATAGCTGGCGATGAGGAAGGAGAGGACGAGGTTGTCATCCTAGAGGCAGGAGAGGATGAGGAGGTAGAGCACCAGCACTTGGACTTTGCGGAGATGTCCCTAAATTCCGTGGTAGGGTTCACACCGAACCATACCATGAAATTAGTGAGACAGATGGGCAGCCAGGAGGTGATAGTGTTGGTCGATAGTGGGGCCACCCACAACTTCATTTCCAGCAGGTTGGTGGAGGCACATGGACTGTAGGCGATGACGACGGTACCTGTTTTAGCGCTTCCAGATTTCAGCGGACCTTTTGTGGTAGACACCGACGCATCTGGATATGGGTTAGGCGCCGTGTTGATGCAGGACCAGATGCCGATTGCTTTCTTCAGCCAGACTCTGTCAGCACGAGCGAGGCTGAAGTCAGTATATGAGCGGGAGTTGATGGCGATTTTCCTGTCCATTCAGAAGTGGAGGCCCTACTTATTGGGAAGGAAGTTCATAGTGAGGACCGACCAGCGGAGTTTGAAATATCTGTTGGAGCAGCGCATGGTTACCGAGGAGCACCAGAAGTGGCTCTCCAAGTTGGTCCATTTCACATTCGAGATACAGTACCGACCGGGCCGGGAGAACAAGGCGCGAGGAGCATGCAGAGGTGGCGATCATTTCAGCACAGGTCCTTCTGGACTGGGAGCCGTTGAGCAGGGAGATAAAGGCTGATGAGGACCTGACGAGGATACGGGAGGCACTGCAGCAGGGCTCCGCTGACTTCCAGGGGTACAACATGGACGGACAGAGGCTTCTATACCACGGCAGACTGGTGATTCCCAGGGACTCCGTCCACATCCCGATGATTTTCCAGGAATTCCACGACAGTGCCATCGGCGGACACTCCGGGATACAGCAGACTTACAAGAGGATGACGAGAGAGCTATACTGGCCCGGAATGAAGAAGGACTTGCCCAGTGGATAGCAGCGTGTGACGTGTGCCAGCGTCACAAATACTTGGCAATGGCTCCAGCTGGACTCTTGCAGCCGTTGGCCTTACCAGAGAGAGTCTGGGTGGAGATCAGCATGGATTTTATTGAGGGGTTGCCGTGATCAGAGGATTACAGTTCTATACTAGTGGTGGTCGATCGGCTTAGCAAATATGCACATTTCATACCCCTCAGGCACCCGTACACTGCAGTTACGGTGGCAGCAGCTTTTATGAAGGAGGTGGTTCGCTTGCACGGTTTTCCCGCCTCCATAGTGTCAAACCGCGATAAGATGTTCATCAGCAGTTTCTGGCAGGAGTTATTCAAGGTACATGGGACCAAGCTGCGGAGGAGCACTGCCTATCACCCACAGACGGATGGTCAGACAGAGGTGGTGAATAGGAGTGTGGAAACCTACCTGAGGTGTTTTACGTCAGATGCACCGAAGCAGTGGGCCAGATGGCTGGCATGAGCAGAATATTGGTACAACACCTCGTACCACTCGGCAGCACAGAGCACTCCTTTTCGGATCTTATACGGTCGGGACCCGCCCCAGTTGATACACTACAGCCGAGGGGCCACACCGGTGTCACAGGTAGAGGAGCATTTGACTGAGAGGGACAAATATCTGGATGAGTTGAAGAAACACCTGTTGAGAGCCCAGCAGATTATGAAGACCAAGGCTGATGCACACCGGAGAGACGAGCAGTTGCGGTGGGGGACCGGGTTTACCTGAAGCTCTGACCTTACAGACAGAGGACCTTGGCCCGTCGGAGCAATGAGAAGCTAGCAGCCCGCTACTATGGACCCTTCGAGATGACAGCTCAGATTGGGAAGGTGGCCTATTGTCTGCAGTTGCCGACCACCTCCACCATTCACCCAGTGTTTCACGTATGGCAGCTGAGAAGGGCCATTGGGGATCACACACTATCACCCACCTTGCCACCCACTTTGACAGATGACATGGAGGTACTTCTGGAGCCTCAGGAGCTGACAGGGATCCGACAGGCTACAAACGGGACACAGGAGGTGCGTATTCGATGGTGAGGCCTACCAGACTACGATGCTACATGGGAGTCTGCCACAGTGATCCGCAACCAATTTCCTGAATTCCACCTTGAGGACAAGGTGGCACTTTTCGGGGGAGTAATGATGCGGCTCGGCTAGAGGAGGGTGCGGCCCGCGCAGTTAGAGAGGAGAATCCGGTTCGGGTCTATCAACAGAGGAGGCGACGTGGGTCCACCACGGACCCGGTGCCAAACTTGTAATTCCGCAAGAGAAGGGGAGGGTTAAGGGGTAATTAGATAATTGCTAATCCCTCCCCTAATAAGGGGCCGGCCGGCCCTAGCTACGGGATTATCGAAGAATTGACAAAGGTATTATTATTTCCTTAGAACCCTAGTTTAATTCTTTTGCTAATTAGTTGCTCGTTCCTTTAAATCTATTATTCTAGGAATTAATTAGTGTTTTCATATCAGTTCTTCTTCATATAAACCCTAGATTAGAAAGTCCAAAGCCATAAAAATCCTACCTTTGATCCCCACAAAAGCCCTAATCGTATCAGAATCCTCTGCGTGTCCAACGCCAATAGATAGCGGATTTGGATAAGTAAGCCAGACGTGAATCCATGCATCATAGATACTAATGTTATCTGGTTTTTTATAGCAAACATCAAAGAAGTTATCAAAATATCTGTTTGCATTATGTAACAGAAGTGTATAAATAACCTACACAATAACACAACAAGCTCTAAGAAGCTAGTGAATTATTTTGAGAAAATGCAAACACCTTACTGTAAGTCCTTCACATTGATCATCACTAAACCATGCATGTCTGAACTGTTGTGCATAAACTGTATGTTTAATTAGGACCAATCCTTACTTCACATGTTATAATGAAAAAAATAACATTTAAAAACTCCCGCAAAGAAGCTGGGTGGGTTGTAGAGAACTTACTGGATGCCACATTAACAGCTGGCGTACTAATCGCAATGCCCATACAGTAGGAAAACTGCAAAATATTGACAAATTTATGTATTAAAGAGATATGGGATAACATATAAATCTATTGAAGCATCAAGTCAATAAAGGCAAACCCCAATTTGAGGGGATCTCTGCTTTTCACTTGATCCGAAAAGGACTCCTCAGAACATTTCCAAGAAGCTAGCCAAACTCCGCCCTTATTTGAGATGTCAAGTTTTCATCAGTATGGATATATGTATGATAATGCTTAGCAATACATAAACATCAGCAAGTAGAAATTGATTCGATTCCAGAATATACTTTTAAATATCCAATGCCTAATAATATGTATATCATTCAGCATTTCAGTATTGTGAATCACGAACCATATACTTTTAATATAACTGCTACATAAAGGTAATCATGTATATGGTCCTGTCTGCAGTGTTGAGTGTCTGACATATGATTTCTTACTAGACAATAGACGTGAATGCTATTTACTTAGAAACTATTAAAATATAAAAATATAACCCTCAACCATCCGTTAACTTTGGAATTTGGTAGTAACTGGGAACTCTGAGATGATACTAGATTTTTTAAACCATGTGCAAATCCCATCGAGCATGCACATGAAAAGATAATTAAAGAAAAAAGGGTCTGAAAGAAACTGTTGGTGGATGACTCCACAAATATCATAGTATGCAGAGTATAGCATCCTAATGAATTGTACGAGGAGAATAAACAAATTGGCTAAACACTCGCAACAAAGTTATATCCGATCCAGTAACTGTATCATAGTATGCAAGTATAGCATCCCAATGAATTGTACGAGTGTTAAGAAATTGGCTAACACTCGCAACACAAGATATATCCAATCGAGTAACCGTAAGGTAATTAAATTTACACACCAACCTTCTACATCTACCTAAACTCCAACTCACCTTAATCAGTTAGAAACTTGGTATTTGGATCCATACAAGTATCGATCGGTTTGCAACCAAAATCCATGTCTCAATCAACGGATCAAGTATATAGTTTTTTGAGATCATGAGATGGGGTTCATTACCGTATCCATATTTCCATCCCCCAGAAATGGAGGTGGGGTTGATTACTGTATTCATTTCTCCAACATCCAGCAATGGAGACGGGTTTATTTATTGATGGCACCTTCAGATATGCACCCTAATATTTATTGTTGGCACCTACATGTGTGCAACCATAGGACTTGTGATCCTGGTTACACCCAAACTGCATATTGTATCTTGGGGCATTAGTTAAACATTAAACTAAAATTATCTGAATAACTGAATAACTGAACAAATATTGGTACAACATAGAGACATTGATTCCTTTATTGATAGTGCTAGATCGTATTTGACATTATTTGTTAGCATTTGACATTATTTGTTAGCATTTGATTATCAAACAAACTTTGTACTTAATAACATACTGATTGACATGCTAGGATTTGACATGCTTGGTTATTACATTCTTGTATATCAATCATGTTATTTATTTATTGGTTATCTTGTTGTTTTGTTTTTCTTTATTATGCTTAATATTTTATTAATATTTTCCAGATTGAGGAAATTACAAAAGTGTAGCTTACTGACAGATATTCCACTAGATCTAAGGGCTCTACCATATTCTTCTTAAAACTCAACATAACCCCTCTCTCTAATCTCTCTTTATTTATAATAAGACTCTAATTTAGCCGCCGTCCTTAAATTACCATAATACCCCTGGCCCAGGGGTTTTACCCAAAATTACAAATTTGCCCACTGGATCCCCAAAATAACAAAAATGCTCATGTATCCAGAAATTACATATCTACCATTATGGAGATAAACCCTAATCCTATCACATCCAAATCATAATATCCTTAATCTATTCTTGTTATCTATTATATTTAACTTGTAGACAATAACATAATTATTAAAGTTGCTCATTATTAGATATAACTGATTGACACTTAATGTTTTTGAGTCAAGGGAGTAAATCCATTTTGGCTTACACACTGATGGGCTTGTCATACTGGGGAGTGGAGGCATGCCAAAGTAGTCATAAGATTCTAAGACAAAGATTTTGGTAAAAAGTTGATATAGCGTTTGCTATAGCACTATAATAACCACATTATGCTACAGTAACCAGGTTGCTATAGCATACACTGTAGCTCTACAGTAACGCTTTTTAAAGATATTTGGGGGGAAGGGAACATAGTAATTAAACGAGAAGGAGAAGATAGTTTTAGGTTATATTCTAAACTTTGGGTTTTATTTGAGCATGTTAGGATTTTAAAAAGAAAAGAGACGGTGATACCATGTCAATAGAAAAAGAGAAGAATTATATAGAAACTATTAACCCCAAAATGGGGTGATGGTGTTTATATAGCCATAATACTATATAATTACAATTACAATTATAATTCATAGTTGACTCCTTATTTGACTCTATCTCTAAAATTAAAAAATATGATCCATATTTTTAAATTAGAAACTTTCCTAGTTTTAACATACCTCTAACAATAACATCCTAGACGTCAACATGTCGTTAAAAACTTTGGGAGCATGGTGTACAATTCCTCATTTTTCTTATGGAAAAATTAGATGTGATTTGAACCAGCTAATACCATTGCTAACAATGTGTTCACAAAACTTGCACTTAACTCTATTCCCACCCAATTTCTCCGCATGATTCTAAAAATTTATCCCTCTGGTTGCATATGAATCCTAGATGCTCCCGAAGTTATTCTATCAAGGCCTCATTTACAAAATAAGATATAAGAACAATGAAGAAGCGAGTTAACGTCAATTGACCACATACAAGACGACAAACTTCTATTATATTTAGGTTATAGCTTATACATGAAACATTACAAAGATTAATAAAATTAATCAATATAGATTATATGCTACTAGAAATTACACGTGCATTATGTGCACCGGGATCAAAGTTAAAACACACACATGAGACGAAAACTGCACGCCGCCGAAAATGAGAGAGAATTGAGAGTTTGTGTGGGAATCGTCGGGGGTAAAAGGGGAAAATGAGGGGCATAAGTGCAAAAAAACACGGTGACAAAGTGGAAAAAGATCGATAGCGAACCCGTAAATAGGTGTAAGAGAAAGGGGGGTTTTGGTTGTAAGAAAAAGCAATGGCAAGCTTGTAATTCATGGAAGAGAGTGGGCTTATATTTGGATGCACTACAAAAACCCCAAAGCACACCCAAATCCCCACTCATCCCCAAGTGGGCCCCACCTTGATGATGTGGCCAAACCATAGCCACATATCTACCCACCCTTTTGTCCTAGTAGGACACTTCATCAAATGTAATATATCTGTCCTACAATATCTAGATTTCTTTTTTTAAATAATTTACAAAGTTAACTAACAAATTATGAACTTAACTAATCTATATATTATATGCACACATCTTCGGTTCTCTTGATCTCCCTCCCTACATATATTCTTTTGTTGTTGTAGCATGCTGGCCTACTGCAAAGTTGAAGAACTGCAGCTAGCAGTAGGCCAGCAAGCTACATCAGAAATGACGAGGAACAAGATGAGCATCTGGGAACGGGGGAAAAAGAGAAGTGGAAAAAGCAATCAGCACAGAAGCGTTAGCTGAAGGAAAAGAAAGACAGAAAAAGAAACAAGTCGAAGCAGCATAAAAATCAAAAATCAAAGGAAAAAGGAACCAAATGAAAGTAACTAAAGAAGAAAGGTGAGAAATTTCCTGAAAAAGAATAAGCTGATGCATCGCCTCTTCAAGTGGATGATCTGTCGCCTTGATCCTCCGATGCATGATTGACCGTCATCTTGCTCCTCCGATGCAAGATGTCATTTTTCTCTTTCTTATTTTCGCTGCTGATCGATTTGGGGTTGACTAGTGTTGGGGTTGATTAGGAGTCGGGAACAATTTGGGAAGTCCTATTAGTAATGGGTTAGGGTCTAAAGTTTTAAACCCAACCCTGCTTGAAAACTACAAAAGCTAAAAAATGGTCGTATCGGCCAAGTATTGGCCGATATATATATATATCAGTCGATATGACTGATAATTCAAAACATCGGTCAATTTTAGTTGAGCCCAATAAAATTCCCTTATCATATCCATGGGCCGATGATACCAATATATCGCCCATATCGAGTCATCATATGATTACATGGTCATCATATGATTGCATGGGCCACCACTAAAACCTGTCACGCCCTGCTTTCCAAAACGAAGTGAGCGAGAACGTGACGAAGGTTCGCATGGGTTGGAGCTGAGAAACTCAGACCCAATAAGCGTCTGTGAGGTACTCCAGAGATAAACAGGTCCTTGCAGATTAAAATTTCGAAACAACAAAAGTACGAAAAAGAAAGATGCATTCATTTTATTAATATGAAATATCCAGAAGTACAAGTCTAAAAAGAATGCCCAACATGGCTACAACTACAGAAAAAAGGAAACTAATGGTGCGACGCACCCAACCTAGACAAAAAAGAAAAAGCGGTGCTACGCACCCAAACTAGAAAGCAGAAACCTCTGAAATCAACAACTGAGAAACTCTAAGTCTGATCCTCGTCTGGATCATACTCCTGGTCAGCAACGAACTCCTGCTCCACGTCCTCTGGCATCGGCTCCTGGTCAACTAGTTCTGGCTCGGTACCTGACGTACAAACATCAAAAGAAAGTGGTTGTACGTCAGACGGAGTCTGCAAGTAAAGGTGAGATGACTCCACAGCAAGGTGTATAATAATATTTAAAGACAACATTTTACTTGTTCTTTACATTTTAACGATGCAACAACATGACCTATCTAGACAAGAGCAAAAGTAAGACAACACTGAAAGTAAACGATACAAGCAGTAGTCGTAGTGTGTGCTACCGGCTACAAGACTGTACTAGACGGGACAAGACGAGAAGTAAAGCGAGTGTCACGAAGATTCACGCCTTTCGGTCTGTACCGAGGGAACGCTCAACCCAAGTACACGGGACAAGACAAGACATTAATGTGTGTCATAAAGGTTCATGTCTTTCGGTTTGTACCGAGGGAACGCTCAACCCAAGTACACGGGACAAGACAAGACAAGAATGTGTGTCACTAAGGTTCACGCCTTTTGGTCTGTACTGAGGGAACGCTCAACCCAAGTACATGGGACAAGACAAGACAAGAAGTGTGTCACTAAGGTTCATGTCTTTCGGCCTGTACCGAGGGAACGATCAACCTAGTACACGACTCGAGACAAGACAAGACTGAGGGTGACAAGAGAGATTCACGCCTTTCGGTTTGTGGGTGGCCAAACCCTCCAAGCCGAGGGAACGCTCAACCTACCTCCACCCCGAGTGCTCAAAACAAGACAATACTAGATTGTACGAGGACCACTCACCCAGCTAGGTGAATGCAAGGTTGTTCTATACGATTCAAACACGAATGACATGACATGACATGTTAAGAGAGAGTTGAGTTGAGCTGTTGTTCTAGGGTGTCCACACGCACGCACACACAGATAAAAACCTAGGGTGTCGGTTGTTGTTGTGCCAATACTTCGTCGTCAAGTCTGGCTGTCGTGGGGTGTCCAAGACGCTATCATTTCACATCTGGTTCTCTTGTTTATATTTTAACAGTTTAAAGTTGTCAAAGGCCTAAACGTGGCCGAAACTGTACAAGTGGACACAATTGCATGCGGTGACGAGTGGGTCGTCTGTCCGAAGCGTCTCGTCGAAGCGGCACGTCGGCGAGGGTCCGTCTGAAACGAGTCAACGGCGATGTCAGGACGTGTTTTTCCATCATTCCTATTAGACTTCATTTCTAGGTTCAACAGGTCTATCCTAGCAGTCAAAGTCACGTTTTTGTTTTGGTTCAGCCTAATCGACGATCTATCCTATGTGCACAGATATTCAAGTCCTTTCGTCGATGTCTAAGATTTACCAACGTTTTAAAGGGGCAGAAATGAAATTTAATTATTGTTGACGATTTTTAGATTAGGTTTCTGATTCGCTACAGTGTGGGTTCTTACTACACGTTAGGGGGCTAACCTCTTCGGTGTTTGATCGTAGAATGGATGTAGGGTCTGAACGGCGATCGATCTGCGTCGTCGACAACGTCTCGGCCATGGGTAGCGTAGCGAGACACGTACGGACATCGAGATGGAGGCGAGAACAGCGAGCAAGCGTCGAGATCTCTCCCGTTGCGGGTAGCGCAACGGATCTACACAGCGGTGGCAACGCCAGGGGAAAACACGAGAGATCGACGACGCGCATGAACTACTAGGAGCAAAAGGGGCTGTCAAGGATTGAAGGAGGTCGATGGGGGGTTGCACAACCAGGTGGGTGGTTGACGATGGCTGCGCACGGCGATGGGCGGCCGTGAGAAGGCGGAAGGACATATTTGCGATACCGGATCGCTGTTTTGCGTCGCAGCGGAAAAGCGACGACCAGAGGGGTCAAAGGAGACTTGCAGTAGGTAAAGGGGGGTCAAGGGGGATCTGATGGTGGTGGAGTGGTCGTCGGAGGTGGCCGTCCACCGGCGTCGAACGGCAGGGCGCAGATCTGTCAAAAACAGCCGATAGGGCTGACTTTCAAGGGGATTTCGAGGAGAGAGAAGAGAGAAGAGAGGGAGGAGGGTTGCAGGTGATAGAGGGGATCGAGGGTAACTTTACCTTAAGACACTCAACAACATCCAAAATTCACTACATCTGTCTTTCACCTCTCAGAGGTAGTGATATAGACTGTGGATGGCTAGGTAGCATTGATGAACATTAGTAACAAGACAAAATCTCATGTAAGGGGGTGTTATTAGTTCTGGACAAGGTTGTGATAAGAGGCTGTGAAAAAAGTGACACATTGCTACAACGCTTAAGCGGGGCTTAAGTAGAAAAAAGCGGGGAAAGCCCCAAAAAGAGCAGAAAAAATAAGGACAAAGATCATAACAATAAAGAAATAACGGGGAAAAGCAAGAAATGAAGAGAAAATAATTCTGTTGTTTTTTATCGATACTATTGACTTACAAAATTGATAGCAATAAGTAAATGTACGAAGATAGTTCATAAAATATACCATGCTCAACATTTTGAAACGGGCGTAAAGCTCTTGGTAATGTGGAAAACTTAAGCATAAGCTTAAGGGGGACTTTATTAGGCATTTTTACAATAATGGTTTTGGATTTCAAGCTTGGAAATCGGGGTTGACTCAGATTTCAAATTTTGGTGGTATTAGTTTTGGTTCTGGATTTTGAGATAGTGCCATTGGTTAATTGGATATGGATTTGGCTTCCAATCGAACAATCCAAATATACGGTCCAAGTATAAATAAGTAGACCACTCCAATTAATTCTTGATTTTAGAATATGACATTTTGAGTCTACACCATATTTCAAAAAAGATTTTTTTTATCTCATGCTTTAAAATATGATTTCAAGTATTTTCTAGTGAACTTACCGGCCATTTTCATTGAATTAAATTGATTACCCCAAAAGTTAAGAGAACTAACACATGTGTATACAAACACACCAAGTCCACAGCAGTTGTGTTAAATGTCCATGCAGTTTCAATATTTGATAGTCCAGTATACTACCATTTGTTTTTAGGACATTCACTTTTGATGTTGATTCACAGTCTAATCTTCATACTTCTATTGCTCATCATAAGGACACAACAGAGTTGCACACTAAATCTATTGAATAGTTTGTTATCTTATTCACATCTTCCACATGCCATCATGTTTTCATTTTTACCTTATTACTAAGTTTGATTTAGATGCATTGTCAAATCCAGGTTGACGGAAAGTATTGTAGGATGACAGTTGTGGGGTAAAATAAGACACGAGAGTAAGTTTCCTTTCTGTATTTGATTGTCGTTGGGTGTATACAATCAATCTGAATCCTAATGGACTTTTAACCCATCTGAAAGCTTGTTTGATGACAAGCAAATGCCCTCAGACATGGTATAGATTATCATGATACATTTCTCTAGTTAAAAATTTTAACTTAGTTCCTTGTCTCAATTTTAGTTATAAAGATTTTTATATATGTAATGCCTAATATGAACACCCGCTATGATCTGGTGTCCCCAATACATTGTCCAATATATGCTATCTAATATGTAAATCCATCCAATACGATCCATGTATCTTATATTTAGAATCCTGCCAACCTGAGCCATTTCTAACCCTATATTATATGTAATAATCGTCTTCTCATTGACGTATATAAGCAAATATGGAACCTAATTGTTGAAATAATTTAGAGGGAGGAAATAGTTTTAGAGAACTTGATGATTTCTTCCCTTTATTCTTATTATAAATAAGATAAATAAGCACACAATACAATGAATGTGGATATAAATAAGATAAATAAGCACACAATACAATGAATGTGGATATAAATAAGATAAATAAGCACACAATACAATGAATGTGGATGCATGCTGGCATGCCTTGCATGTAGGGTCATTGATTACTTCTCTATTCTGCTACCTTATATGTAGGATCACACTACTATTTTCACATTCTAACACTTCTTTATCAATCTGGAGCATATATGTCATACATGACTAGCTTGTCACATTGAACTAGATATGTGAATCATTAAATGGTTTAATGAACAAATACGCCATCAGATTTACTGAAGAGATGTGTTTTGCTTTCAAAATCTTTTCATCCATTATCTTCTAGCGAACTAGGTAGTAGTCTTCCTCAATGTGTCTCGTGTGCTCATAGAACATATGGTTCTCTGAAATGTGAATAGTAGCTTTGTGGTTACAACAAAGTCGCATTGGCAATAGGATGGTGAACTGAAGCTCAGTTATCAAGTCCATGACCCAAGTTAACTCACTTGTGCCATTAACTATTGATCTGAACTCTAACTCTGCACTAGATCGAGAAATAACACGTTTTTTGCTCTACCAAGATACCAAGTTACCACCAACAAACACATAATAACCTATAATAACCTATGATATTTCTTCTATCGATGTATCCTGCCCAGTCTGCATCTGATAAGGTAACTACTCAACTATACCTATAGTCTGAACATTTGAATCTCTCTCGATGTACCTTTCAAGTAATGAAGAATCCGAGTACTGCAACCCAATGGCTCATATGCAAAGCTGGCATTAACTGTCTGACCACACATATTATATATAAAGCTAGATTATGTTACAATTAGATATTTCAGTTTCCATACTAGCCTCATGTATTCTGGAGCATTGAATGTATCCATCTAATCTGGTAGCAACTTGGAATTTGGATCCATGAGAGATGTGGCCGGTCTATACCCTAATAAACTCGTTTTCGATAATATAAGCAAATATGGAACCTAATCGTTGAAATAACTTAAGAGGAAATAGTTTTAGAGAACTTGATGATTTCTTCCATTTATTCTTAATAAAAATAAGATAAATAAGCACACAATACAATGAATGTGCATGCATTCTGGCATGCCTCGCATGTAGGATCATTGATTACTTCTCTATTCTACTACCTTATACGTAGGATCACACTACCATTTTTACCATTCTAACACTTATCAATCTCGAGCATATATGTCATACATGACTAGCTTGTCACATTGAACTAGATATGCAAATCATTAAATGGTTTAATGAACAAATACACTATTAGATTCACTGAAGAGATGTGTTTAGCATTCTAAAAAAATTCATCAAATATCTTCTCACGAACTAGGTAGTAGTCAACCATAATGTGCCTCGTGTGCTCATAGAACATATGGTTCTCTGAAATGTGAATAGTAGCTTTGTTACAACAAAGTCGCATTGGAAATAGGATAGTGAGCTCAGTTATCAAGTCAATGACCCAAATTAACTCACTTGTACCATTAACTATTGCGCTGACTCAAACTCTGCAGTAGATCGAGAAATAACGCGTTTCTTGCTCTTCCAAGATACCAAGTTACCACCAACGAACACATAAAAAGCTATAATAACCTATGATATATCTTCTATCGATGTATCCTGTCCAATCTGCATCTGATAAGGTCACTACTCAACTATATATATAGTCTGAACATTTGAATCTATCTCGATGTACCTTTCAAGTAATGAAGAATCCCGAGTACTGCAACCCAAAGGCTCATATGCAAAGCTGACATTAATTGTCTGACCACACATTATATATAAAAATTAAGATTATGTTACAATCAGATATTTCAGTTTCCACACTAGTCTCATTTATATACCTGGATCATCGAGTGAATCCCTCTAATCTGGTAGCAGCTTGGAATTTGGATCCATGAGGAATGTGGCCGATCGATACCCAAATAAACTCCTTTTCAAATAAACTCCTTTTCGATAATATGTTTAAAATATACAGTCGCTAAGACAACACAATTTTCTTTCTTAGATCTTGCAACTTTTATGCCAAGTATTGCAATGATCCAAGATCTGTTGTCTAGAAGTGCTGCTGCAAATATACCATTAATGCACGGATCCCTTCTCCATCAACTGTAGTTATGACAATATCATCTATATATACAATCGGTAAAATTATTGGTGCATCTAATAGAAAATTAAATGTTCCACCTAAATATTACGTAGTTTAAATCCATAGGCTATAGAAATAACTCTTGAAAACCATGCATGGAGATTGTTTCATATCATATAAGTAATGCTTCAACTGGCAAAAATTTCCTGACTTCTCCTTAGCAACGAACATAGATGGTTGCTCAATGTAGATCTCATCAACAATGCAATATAGAAAAGCATTCTTAATAGCAAGCTAACATAATGGTCGGTGATCTCCAGCTACAAAAGAAATGACAAATCGAAGAGAGGCCTTCTTTACCACAGGAGAGAGTGTGTCCTGATGGTCCACACCATCTGAGAATATTCCTTCGCTACTAACCATGCTTTCAGTCGAGCAAGAATGCCATCAGGAATGAGCTTCACTGTATACACATACTTGTAGTCAACTGTTTTCTTGCCAGGTGGTAGGGATACAAGGTCTTGCATCTCATTGGTCTTCAATGATTGCGTTTCTTCTTTCATGGTTACCAGCCATCATGAATGAGTACAAGCTTAAGCTTCTGACACAATCGTAGGAACCGGATGAGTCAATTGAGGTGATAAAAGATTGGTACAAAGGAGAAATATGTCCAAATAGGATAATTTTATATAATAATGAGAAGTACAACTACGAGTACCTTTTCTAAGAGCGATGGATAAGTCAAGGTCAGACTGAGCAGAAGACTCATTTGAATACTCATGCATGAATCAGAGCACAATAGGAGTTGGTATTGTAGGAGTAGGCTTTGGACGTCTTGCATGTGCCTGTATAGGCTTGTTTAGATACCATTGCACATTGGATCCTATAGTAGCTAAAGAGTTCGATCTTGCAATTGACCTATATTTGGGATCAAGTATGGAAAATCATCCATATCAGGACGCATGTATGGTTGAAAGAGATGTATCGTGAAAATAGGACTAAAATAGGACTGTGATTCAAAAAAGCAACAGCAGTTTGTGGACAAAAATATCTGTATCCTTTCTGGATTCTTAAGTAATCTAAAAACATACTTCGCGATGATTGAGGATTCGATTTTGATACCATATGACATGAATCGTAAACAAAGAAAAGACAACCAATAATCTAAGATGTAACGTGGAACCATGGCTCATTAGGAAATAGTATGGGATATGGAATATGATTGTCCAGAATGGTTGAGAATGTTTGTTAATCAAATAGCTACCGGTAAGAATAGCAACTGCCTAAAATTTTTCAAAACATTTCTTTGTTTTAATAGAGTACGCACATCCTCTAACAGATATATGTTCTAATGTTCAGCTATCTTGTTTTGTTATGATGTATAAGGAAAGGACTGAAGAACCATTCCAGATCGTTGCAGGAATTTAATAAAAACAGAAGTAAAGTACACTTTAGCGTTGTCACTATGCAGTGCATGAATAATAATCCAAAACGTAAATTTTTTTGAAAATAGATAACACCTCAATCACTCCCTAAGTCATATAACACTTGAATAGTTAGCAACGAAAGTTATAAAATATTTGAAACTAAATACGGATTATATAGGACAAAGACCTCAAACATCAAAATGCACTAGTTCAAAAGGCTCACTCACTCTTTTATTAACTCTTGAAAGGCAAGTCACATGATAGTGCTTACCACACTGATATGACTCACATCCTAGACTAGAAAATGATTCAAATGTGTTTATAGGGGGAAAAAAAGTCCCAACCAACTATGAATGTAGATTAGAGACAATATATCAGATAATGCAATAGTGTCCACACAACATTCAAATGATACAACCTGCATGACTCACACCCAATACCAACCCTCCTTTGCATCCTTAGCATCCTGGTCTCCTAAAAAATGATAAGAATGGAAATAAATGGCACGCCACAATTTAAGGCTCTAATTAATTTACTAAATGATAAAAAGCTAAATGAAAATTTAGACAAATAATATATGAAAGATAAGGACATTGTAAAGGCCCGGCCCACTAGGCCTTTAATAAGAACCCCCCAATTTGTTTTTCCCACATTTTTCATCGTCGCTTCGCTCGGGCTTCTTCGACGAGCCCCCGAGGGCATCGATCGATTCCGATCGCCCTCTCCCTCTCGCCCCTTCAGTTCGACTCGACGAAGCCGCTAGGGCTGGCAATCACGTCACTCACACACTCTCTCGTGTCACCGTGGGGCCCTCGATGGGGCTTCGCTTGTCGCCTTACTGCGACGACACCGACGCCCTTTGGGGCTTCCCGATGGCTATAAGTCCCCCTCCCCTTCTCCCTCTTCTCAGTTACAAAAAGCATTGTGAGTATTTTACTAATTTTTGAGCCCCGATTGTTCTCTGCGGCTTGAGGATTTCTCGGTAGTTTGGTCTGGATCTGTGCTGGGGTTTGGTTTCTTCGGTTCTTCAGTTGCTGACTGTATACTTTGTCTTCCCTTTTCGCTCAGCTTTTCTTCGATTTTCTTGCATGCTTTCTCTGAAATGAAATGCTGGGATTTTGGAATAAAAATTGAATTTTTATCTAAGGGAGATGATGATTTAGGGGAGTGACGTAGGGTTTGAGTCCCGACGGTAATTTTAGTCAGTTGGTTTCCCTCGCCTGCTTGTCATAGAGTCTCGGGGTCTCCGCTTGGGGCTGCGCTGGCTTGCGGTCTGTCCATTGCTTGCTGATTTTAGGGTTCGGTGGCTCTTTGATTGCGGTTTGTGGGCGATGCAGTCCCATCTTGCTTTCGGTTTGTGGCTCCTTACTGACTGAGCTCGCGGCTTGCTGCTTCTTGCTTTTGTTTAGGGTTCGGCTGAGAGCTACGTTCGTTGTTTTGGGTTATTGTCAAGAATTACTGGAGATATGAGCACAGTTCCCCTGTTATTTTGACCTGTAGCTCCTAGTACATTGCTAGGAACCCCGTGGATTTTACCATAGGCATGTGTTCTCCTACCACGTGATGAAAGACCCACGTCATGATACCAAATAGCCTAGAGTCACTAGAGCCATTATGTATTTGACTTTAAAGATTTCATTATTAAACAGATGCAATGTTTCTTAATTTTTAGTCTGTCGCATGAAACAATCTATTTCTTTATTAACAGTTTAGTTTGGCATATCATGCTATGAGAAACATCCATGCAAACTTATCACTAGCTAGTTTCATTATCATGTTGTCTAATGAGCTTGCTAGTATCATGAAGTTTAATATTGTGATTAAATTGTGTAGTCCCTGAGTCGTTACGTGTACGACAATGGAATATACTAAGGCTGATTCTTGACATGACAGGTTGACTCATGACTTGGCTACGCAGTTGTCTAATATTAAACTTAATACACCTCACGACACTAACAATTAAAAATGGTTAATTTCTGCTTGACTCACAGGGTTTCGGGAAACTTATGACTGAGTCAGTCCGGGAGTGACTGGCACCTGATTTATAGCCCCCAGTTTAGGGGAACGTTCATCATTTAGATGGGTCCCAAGTCCGGGGGGCAGACAGGGACGACCATCTGGATGGGTCCTGGAGCCCCCACCACAGGTCACAGTGTTACGGCTCTTTCAGTACTGTATTTTCTGCTTTTGTACTTGGCACGGGGTCGCATCCTCGCGGTCCAGGTAGCTCCCAATTGCAAACCGTGCTCACCTTTATAAGTCACGATATATGATTGATTTACAGTAGCAGTTATCCTCTTACAGTAGTTGAGTCATTAAATGCTTATCACATGCTTCCTTTCAGTATCATGTCATTTTAACTACTGCTCATGTTTCCTTATTGCACCTTTATTTCCATGTTGTTTAGCTAGATATCGTCTACTCCTCTGAGCTGTGGTATAACTGATGTTGTCCAGTTAGGCGACGAACAGAGTCACCCCGAGACGTTGGGGTCAGAGTTCCCGATCCAAGACGACATGTGTTGAGCACGGTCTGCTCGTGAGTGCCATCGTGTCTCTCCTTTTGTACTTTTGGCTTTAGGTTTGGAGCGGGTTTGTGAGTTGTACTTTTGTTTCCCTGCGTCATATTTCCGCTATATATGTGAGTATCTCTTTACTTTTCTGTCGGTTCTCTTTGTTTTCACTGGCACATGCGGGACCTGCACACGCACTTTCACACAAGTAACGGCACCCGGGAGGTGGAGCGTTACAAAGTGGTGGCATATGCAGGTCCGCGCAATCGCCTCGTGAACAGTGTAAAACGAGCATAGAGGTACGTGCTTAATATACTCACTGACTTGATCTTGGCGTATGATACATGTGTATGAAAATATACCTATGCAAGAGACTTAGCCCGTCCAGGAGAGCGCTCATGGCTTCAGGATCAGTATCAGGTTCTGGTGGCGCCGGGTCGAACATGGTGAACCAGATTTCTGATGCGGCCTTGCGAGAGATGGTCCAGGCAATTCAGAGGGAGCCTAGGGAAGGCGGTGTGCAGTAGTTTCAATCGCTGCGACCGCCGGTATTTGCAAGACGGGGGACGCTCTGGCTATGAAGGGATGGATGTGTTCGATTACAGACATGCTGAAGACAGCAGAGGCTTCCCCGCCTTATAGGTTGACAGGCGAAGCTCCAGTTGACCGGAGAGGCCAGGGACTAGTGGGATGCTATAGAGTACCGGTCAGTTCAGCCGATCTCCTGTGATACTTTTAAGGAGTTCAATGCTCAGTATTTCTCACCAGATGCACAGATGGAGCTAGAGGCTCAGTTCATGAGCATGCAGCATGGCTCCATGACAGTGGAGTATGATGCTGAGTTTTCCAAGTGCAGCAGATACGTATCTCGACGCATAACAGTTAACCATGCATAGTGTGTATGTTCATAACAATTGGCATTTCAGGTTTGCGAAGGACGCGATGTCTACCCCTTAGGCTCGGGCCAAGAGATTTCAGCAGTGGCTAAACATCGATATTCGCGATAAGCTGGTGGTGTTCAGGCTGACGACCCACATGGATATGCAATCCACAGCTCGAGAGTATGAGTACGTGCAGCGGGAGCGGGTACGACGAGAGCAGGCATGGGTCCCTCGGAGACTACCACCACCACCTTCAGCAGCTTATGCAGGACCTAGACGACGGCCACCTGCCCCTACCAGACAGCTCCACAGGCCTATCCAGCAGTCTCAGTTCAAGAGACCAACGCCACAGTAGCAGCGCCAGTAGTACCCGCAGCACCAGCCACAACGTCCTGTCCTGAGTTGTCACCATTGCGGCAAGTCTGGGCATGTCAAGTCGGATTGCAGGATGCTCCTAAACATGTGTCTCATCTGCAGGTCCGAGACCATGCAACCAGAGATTGTCCACGGAGGGACCAGAGACCTCCAGCCCCAGCTTCGACGTAAGTGCATACTTCAGCTGGAGGCACTCAACATGGACCTCCACTTCCACCTCAGCAGGGGGCATTTCAGAAGGCCAGACCACGGGCTCCACCTATTCGACGTCAGACGTTCACCATGACCGCTACAAAGGCCGATGCTATCGGCCAGGTCATCACAGGTATATCTCTTTTATTTAAGTAATTGTTTTATTTCCTGCATTAGTCGCAGCATGCTTAGACTTAGTACATGTTACCTTAGGTATAGTGTTGGTGTCTTGCAAGCCTGCCCTTGCATTGTTCGACTTAGGGGCTTCACATTGCTTCAATCAAAACATTTTGTCGACCAGCATGGAGTTCATGAGTCACCACTCGCCTCTGGTTGGGATGTCAACACAGGCGGAGGAGTGCTGAACACGTCCAGTGGATGTTCCTCTTGTCCCATAGTAATATGCGGACGAAAGCTGTATGCAGATTTCTAGATCATTGAGATGTCGATCTTTGAAACTGCCTTTGGGATGGACTGTCTGGGATCGTTCTACGCCACCATCGACTGCCGTCGTGGGGTGGTGATATTCGAGATGCCTGATCACCCAAAGTTTGAGTTTGTTAGAGGAACCATGTCAACAGGACCGATCAAGTTCAGGGCCAGACCAACGGAGACAGTAGCTGCTGATATGGATGCTGAGCTAGAGAAGCCAGACGTGGTGCAGAAATTCCTTGATGTGTTTCCAGAGAAACTTGCAGGTTTGCCCCCAAACCGTGGTATTGAGTTTCCGATTGATTTATTAACAGGTCTCCATCCCATATCAAAGAAACCGTATCGCATGGCGCCATCAGAGTTTGAGGAAGTGCGAGCTCAGTTGGAGGACCTTTTGCAGAAGAGATGGATACAAGCTAGTGTATCATCTTGGGGTGCGTCAATGTTGTTGGTAAAGGACGGGACCAGACGCATGTGTATCGCTACAGGGAGCTTAACAAGGTTAAGTTGAAGAACAAGTAACATCTTCCCCGCATCGACGATTTGTTTGACCAGCTTGGTGGGTCAGGCATTTATTCCAATTGGATCTCTGAAATGCAGTGTTCATGAATCTGATGAACCTGGTGTTGGGTTGGGAAGAAGGATGTGCCCAAAACCGCATTTCAGACCAGATACGGACATTATGAGTTCTTGGTAATGCTGTTTGGCATTACGAATGCACCAGCAGTGTTCATGAATCTGATGAACCTGGTGTTGTACGATTACCTGGATAAGTTCGTAGTGGTGTACATTAAAGACATCCTGGTGTACTCAAGGAACAGGTAGGAGCACATAGAGCATTTGAGGAAGGTGCTTGGGACCTTGAAGCGTCACGTCTGTATGCCAAGCTCTACAAGTGTGAGTTTTGGTTGAGCAAGGTGACCTTTCTTGGTCATATAGTGTCTAGAGAAGAAATCTCTGTGGATCTAGAGAAGGTGTCAGCAGTTCAGAAGTGGCGAACCCCTACATCGGTGATGGAGATTCGAAGCTTCTTCGGGCTAGCTGGATATAATTAGAGATTCATTTAGGACTTCTCGAAGATCGCAGAGCCCATGACGCGATTGACGAGGAATGATGTAATGTTCGTGTGGACCAAGGCATATAATGATGTTTTTAAGGAGCTGAAGAGGAGGTTGCCTTCCGCACCCATATTGATTATTCCAGATCAAATGGAAAGATTTGAAGTGTTCTGCGATGCATCTGGCAAGGGTCTCGGCTGTGTACTACATCAGCATGGTTGAGTCATGGCATATGCGTCCAGACAACTGAAGGTCCACGAGAGGAACTACCCCCACTCATGATCTAGAGTTGGTGGCGGTTATGTTTGCTTTGAAGATCTGGAGACACTTCTTGTTGGGAGAACAGTTGGTGTTTACGGACCACAAGAGTCTGAAGTACATGTTTACTCAGAAGGAGCTGAACATGCATAGTGTCGATGGGTCGAACTCGTGACAGATTACCACATTGACCTTAAGTACCATACTGAGGTCAATATTGTACCTGATGCACTGAGCATCTTCCAACAGTGATGACCCTTACGACTCAGTGAAAACTTCATCATAAGTTCAGGGGATGTGATAGAAGTGGTACCACCAAGAATGACTGCTTTCTTGATGAACCTTCAAATTCAGTCAACCTTGTTGGACCGGATCAAGGCAGCTCAGGCAAGAGATGCAAGGTTACAGAGGATCAAAGAATCAGTTCTAGTAGGGTAGAGACCAGAATTCCATATCCATGAGAACGGCTCCTTGAGGTACGACAACAGAATATGTGTACCGTCTAGAGATACCAGGGAGGAACTGTTGAGGGAGGCTCACACTTCTCTATATTCCATTCATCCAGGCTGGACAAAATATACAAGGACTTGAGACAACACTATTGGTGGCACGGGATAAAGAGAAGCGTTGCTCAGAGTGTTGCCAAGTGTATTGTATGCCAACAGGTGAAGGCTGAGCATCACCGTACTACTGGGTTATTGCAACCTCGACCTATTCCAGAGTGAAAATGGTATCACATCACAATGGACTTCGTGACTTGGTTACCTCGGAGTGCGAGACATAATGATGTCGTTTGGGTAGTCGTTGACCGATTGCCCAAGTCGGCTCATTTCATACCATTCAGAGTAGGTCAGTCAATGGAAACGTTTGCCAGGAAGTACATGGACGAGATTGTGAGATTGCATGGGGTTCCTGTCAGAATTGTTTCGGACAGGGACACCCAGTTTACATCGTACTTCTGGAAGAGCTTGCAAGGACGCCTGGGCACCCAATTGAGTTTCAGCACGACATATCATCCACAAACGGACGAGCAGTCGGAGCGCACAATCCAGATTTGGAAGACATGCTACGTTCTTATATGTTGGACTTCAAGGGGTCGTAGGAAGATCACCTACACCTCGTTGAGTTTGCATACAACAGCTACCAGGTCAGCATTGGGATGGCCCCATTTGTAGCACTGTACGGAAGGAAGTACCGATCGCTACTAAGCTGGGATAATGTGGGTGATCGGAGCTTGTTGGGCCAGAAATGATTGTGCAGGCTGTTAGCATGATGCGGGTTATCAGAGAGAAGTTGCATCTGGTACAAGACCGATACACGCATTGGACTGATTCGAAGCTGCGACATTTGGAGTTTCAGCTAGACGATCACGTCTTCTTGAAGATCTCGCCTAACCGAGGGATGATCAGTTTTGGTCGGAGAGTGAAGCTCAACCCACGGTACATTGTGCCTTTTGATGTGCTAGAACAAGTTGGAGAAGTGGCTTATAGACTTGCACTGCCTCCATCCTTGGAAGGTGTGCATAATGTATGCCATATATCCCAGCTACGAAGATACATGGGCGACCTAATGCACGTGATTGATCATTCAGAGACAACTGTACGGCACGACTTGTCTTACAAAAAGCAACCTGAGAGAATCATCGAACGACAGCAGAAGACCCTCAGGAACAAGACCGTCTACCTGATGAAGGTAATGTGGCACAGAGACCCACCTAAAGAGTCTACTTGGTAGAGGGATGATGAGATAAGAGAGCGTTATCCAAATCTTTTTGTTGTTTCTTAGTTTGTTATAATTCCGAAGACGGAATTTTTTGTAAGGTGTGTAGAATGTAAAGACCCGACCCGCTTGGCCTTTAATAAGAAACCCCCCGTTTTTGTTTTTCCATTTTTTTTCTCGTCGCTTCGCTCGCACTTCTTTGACGAGCCCACGAGGGCGATAGATTCTGATCGCTCTCTCACTCTCGCCCCTTCAGTTCGACTCGACAAAGCCACTAGGGCTGGCGATCGCGTCACACACTCTCTTGCCCGCGCGTCACCATGGGGCCCACGATGGGGCTTCGCCGCCCTTGTCGCCTCGATGTCTGCTCTCCATCAATTCGAAGAGGTTTGCCGCCCTTGTCGCCTCACTGAGATGTCACTGACACCATTTGGGGCTCCCCGATGGCTATTAAGCCCCCTCCCCTTCTCCCTCTTCTAGGTTACAAAAAGCACTGTAAGTATTTTACTAACTTCTGAGCCCCGATTGTTCTCTGCGGCTTGAGGATTTCTCAGTGGTTAGTTCTAGATCTGTGCTAGGGTGTGGTTTCTTCGGTTCTTCAGTTGCTGACTGTAGACTTTGTCTCCCTTTTCGTTCAGCTTTTCTTCGATTTTCTTGCATGCTTTCTCTGAGATGAAATGTTGGGATTTTGGATTAAAAATTGAATTATCTAATAGAGATGATGATTTAGGGGAGTGACGTGGGTTTGAGTCCCTACAGTAATTATTGTGGGTTGGTTTCCCTCGACTGCTTGTCGTAGAGTCCCGGAGTCTCATGACATGGTTATATAGTTGTCTAATATTAAACTTAAAACACCTCACAACACTAACAATTAATAAAATGGTTAATTTCTGCTTGACTCACCGGGTTTCAGGAAATTTATGACCGAGGGAATGTGGGAGCGACTGGGACCTGATCTATAGCCCCCAGTTTAGGGGGGACGTTCATCAGTCAGATGGGTCCTGAATCCGGGGGCAGACAGAGACGGCCATCTTGATGAGTCCTGGAGCCCCGCCACAGGTCACAGTGTTACAGCTTTTACAGCATTGTACTTTCTACTTTTGGACTCTGCCTGGGGTTGCACCCTCGCACTCTAGGCAGCTCCTAGTTGCACATCATGCTCACCTTCATAAGTCACGACCTAGGATTGGTTTACAATAGAAGTTACACTCTTACAGTAGTTGAGTCATTAACTGCTTATCACATGCTTCCTTTCAGTATCATGTCATTTTAACTACTACTCATGTTTCCTTGTTGCACCATTATTACCATGCTGTTGCTTGGCTAGATATCGTCTACTCATCTGAGCTGTGATACAACTGTTGTCCGCTTAGGTGACGTACAGGGTTACCCCGAGACGTTGGGGGTCAATGTTCCCGATCCAGGACGCCAAGCGTTGAGCACGGTCTGCTCGTGAGTGCCCACGTGGCTCTCCTTTTGTACTTTTGGTTTTAGGTTTGGAGCAGGCTTGTGAGTTGTACTTTTTTTCCATGCCTCATATTTCCGCTATATATGTGAGTATCTCTTTACTTTTCTGTCTGTTCTCTTTATTTTCACTGGCACATGCAGGACCTGCACACGTACTTTCACACAAGTAACGGCACCCGGGAGGTGGGGCGTTACAGACATCACATGTGTGAAGTAGCAAAGACAACACCCCGAGCAGAAGAGACATATCCATCAGCTAAAGTAACACTAGAAAATGACGAGATTAACTTAAGTAGGTTCCCAATCATCCGATCAGTAGCTCCTAAATCAATTAACCAGGTTATAGACATTGAAGAAGAAATGTAAGTAGTGAAATTACCCGACTCGGCTAGTGTAGCAGAAGTGTAGATGATGATGATATCAATGAAGCATGGAAATACTTAAAGATCATCCACTAATCATACTCCTCGGGAGAATAGGTACAACATTCATCTTTAAAACTAATTCCTCAAGTGCAGAAACAAAATGAGCAGATGATGGTAGATGATGATCCAGGCTATAGCTCCCTACATGTGACCATTGTGTGACCCTGGTTCTTACCATGACAGTAAAACTTCATATCTACATCTCTTTCCATACTAATTAGGCTCATATATCCTACTCTGATAAGGCTCCCACAGCCTGCTTCAGTGATACATCCATAGCCTATCTGCCCCAACTTTTGGCATGGCCTGCAATAGGATATATACCAAAATCTTCCCATGTACATCCGAATCACCTCTGCTATGCTCTCAAAGCAGTGTAATTCTACAACTCCTTCAATTTAGTAGCAGAGGAATCATCAGGAAAGAATCTAGGAAAGAACCTCCAGAGTGGTTGAATGTCCCAGATACGAAGTTAACTAATGAGCTCCCAATCACCCATAGTTATATGGACACATACTTGGATTGTAAGACCCCAAGAAAACATGATATGGAAATCTACTCATTATTTGTTCATCTTCTATGCATCTATACTGTTAGGAAATAGTATCTTTTACTTCTCACACATTTTCTTATAGTCCCTATATAATTAGGATAAGGACCATTCATTTTTATTATTCTTGAATATCGATTGTATCACCGTGTACTCACTATTAAGATCATTTGATCCTGAATAGATCTTTTGTAAAGGCCCATTTTTAAAGGGCCAAGAGCCCGGTTTCTTTTCCCCACTAAATATCCTAATTCCCCTCCCACGTGTCCCACCCTCTCACTCTCCCCCCCCCCTCACTTTCTCTCCGATACTCTCTCTCTCTCTCGTAAAAAAAAGAAGCAGCGGCGACGAGAAATTCCGCCGCCCTTCTCTCTCTCTCTCTCGCCGACCTCCCTCTTTCTCGTTCCTTCAACTCGAAGGAAGCCACGAAGCTTTCTCTCCTCTCGCCACCTTACGGGGAACGTGGCTCGGCCTTGCTCCTTCTCCAAACCCTAAAATCCGAGGGTTTTGACATGTATTCACCTCGATTAGAGGCTGATTGTGTTTTGTGGCATCCCTCTGTCCCTCTGATCTTCTCAGGTCCCCTCCTTCCTCTATTTAAACTCGAACTCGATTGAACCCCTAGGGTTTCGGTTTTGTGTAAATGTGATATTTTTCAAAGAAAAGTTAGGGTTTTTCGCTGGATCTGGTTTCGGTTTGGGCTTTTGGGTTCAGATTTTTCTTTGGTTCTTTCCACATTCCACGATTTCCACGATTTCAGGTAAAATCACCTTGATTCTCTAATTTTGGGTTTTTAAAATTGTGATTTAGTTTTTCCCCTTCATACGATGATGTTTCAGAGCACCGGACGAGGCGGCGACCCTCGCCGCAGCCCTATTAGCCTTCGAAATGACTGTATGAGTGATTTCCTTCATTGACTGTGACCCGTAGGACCCTTTTCCCCTTGCCTGCGGGCTGTTTTGGTGTTTTCCCCTTCGCTGGAACTGTCCAGTTTTCCCATTACATCTGTTGAGACCCGTGGCCCACTAGTCCCTCTGCAGTGCTTCCACTCAACCCCTCCATGGCTGAAATGGGCACTATGCCCCAACCTGTGACTGACCTAAGAGATTCTTTCACTGTTATGACTATTTGGGATTTCTTCGTGATGTCCACTTATGGATAATAGCTGCAGTTGCTAATTTAACTAAATTAAGGCTTAGAAAGAGGCCGTAGAATACATAAGCCTTTGCCCTATCTGTCAGAGTTGGTTTAAAATTGCACGATGATTGAATATGAGGGATTTGGGCTCAAAAGCCGTTAGAAAGTATGAATGATGCCTGAAGGATCTACATTTACTGCCCGTAGGATCATAAAATGCTGCCTGAAGGATCAAATAAAAACCATTAATAAATGGTTAAGTCCCGAAACGATCGATGATGAAACCTTATCTGAGATCACCATATTGTCCCTCCCCCATTTGACCATCCCACCTTAATTCTAAGAGTATGACACTGATTGCTACCATGACTTGCAGGTAGCTCGTATTTCCTACTTATATTCCAGATCTAGTTTATGTAGCATGCTAGAAATATTATGGTTATTAATTGTCAAGTAGATACCAATGATCAGTTTCATTATTACACATCTGCAACATGCTAATTGTTTAATTGTTCCATATTATTAATGCTATATGTTGAGGCACAGTGGCCCCAGACATTGGGAATAATAAATATGTGGAGTGTGCTATAGAAATTGAAATGAAATGAAAAGTCATTGGAATTATATGTATAGTTACTCAACCATTGAAGTACACTTGATAGAATTGAAAGTGAGTATGATTGAGACTGGAATGACATAGCACATCATCATATGTATTAATTCCAATGTGGCCTTAAATTTAATTCAAGTCTTATTTTAAGAAATCATATTATGAGATGACATCAATATAGATCGACACATGTACTGTTGCACTGAGGCACAGAGAGCTGTACACCTGACTTACACTTGGCACTGCAGACTCACTGGGTTTGGGGTAAATCATATTAGTGAGAGTGCAGGAACGACTGGAGCCACGCTCCTATTGACTGAACCGCATCAGGTAGTTCCGACCAGGGTCACTTCATTGAATCTGACCCCTATTGTACCGTCGGAATTAATTACTGAGTTCCACAATGTTGACTCATGGCCCCTACCATCCCTGCTTTGGGCCTGGCCCAGGTGAGCGCCCATGTGTACTGAGGTGGACTCCTTGATTGTTTCTGTACTCGCCAATATGATTCACGGCCTAGGTTTGGCATATAATGATAGAACTATGATATTATCACTTTTAATTGTTAACTGAGTTGCAGGTTTGTTTTAAATGCCAATGCAATATTAATTAGTCTGTCATTTGGTCTGACTCCTTTACTTTAGAGCATCTCACGGTTTCCTAGCCACTCGATTTGTTAGCACACACAACCTTCCCGTCGAACCCTTGACTGCACATTGGAATGTTAATACTGGTGGTGGCATATTGAAGACAACCAATCAATACCCTCAGTATCCTGTAGTTATTTGTGGACGAGAGCTATCTGCGGATTTTCTGGTGATCGAGATGCCTAGTTTTGATGTCGTCGATGGAATGGATTGGTTGGCGACATTTCATACTACCATTGGTTGTCGTCAAAGAAGGGTAGTATTTGAGATGCCTGATTATCCATGAGTTCATCAGTGGAGGTAGATCTGAGGGGCCAATACGATTTAGAGCACGACCAACAGAAGCTATGGTGAGTGCCATGGAGGTTGGTGAACCAGAGATACCAGAGATAGTACAAGAATTCATCGACGTGTTTTGGGGGGAGTAGTGTTAGACCCGGCAGGTGTAACTAGCCGGCCCATTCATGGGCCGGGCCTTGTAGCCGCCGGCCCCCCTGCTTCTCCTATTTTGTGCGCGTGCCCCTTTGCCTTGAAACCCTAGTTTTCTTCTATAAATAAGGGCTAGCCATCATTAGGATTTTTATGCTTGATGTTTGAGATATTCTCTATTGAGCGTCCTAGGAGTAGTTCTTAGATTAAACGAGTGCGGACGTCCTCTTCGGCGTCTTGGGAGGACAATACACCTTTTTGTATTCAATTATCTAGTTCTTGGCTACTACTTTTCTATAAAAATCATCTTTTTATCTTGGATCCTAACAAATAGAAAAGTAGTAGCCAAGAACTAGATAATTGAATACAAAAAGGTGTATTCTCCTCCCAAGACGCCGAAGAGGACGTCCGCACTTATTTAATCTAAGAACTACTCCTAGGACGCTCAATAGAGAATATCTCAAATATCAAGCATGCCTACAAATGACGGCTAGCCCTAATTTAAATAGAAAAACCCTCCTTGTTGTGCGCAAAGTAATTTCTCCATGACTTGTTGTGCACAAAGTAATTTCTCCATGACTTGTTGTGCGCAAAGTAATTTCCTCCACTCTTTAGCCGCGCATGGATCTAACATTACTACGCCCCTGAAAATCCACATTGTCCTCAAGGTGGTGCATGGAATGTGTGTGTCATCCACTCCACGTATTGCATATCTCCTCCCGGATCAAAAGGATGAAAATGATCTCCACCGCTTTCACTGCCGTTCTGAAGAAATCCATATCTGAAAGGTTCAGATCTGAAAACTTGAAGATCTGTATCTGAAAATTTCAGATCTGAGACCTTCAGATCTGGATCTGAACCTTTCAGATCTGGATATGTAACTTTTAGATCTGGATCTGAAAGATCTGGAACTGAGAATTCAGATCTGGATCTGAAAATTTCAGATCTAAGACTTCCAGATCTGGATCCAAGAATTTCAGATCTGGATCTGAGAATTTCAGATCTCGATCTGAAAGATCTGGATCTGAGAATTTCAGATCTGGAATTTTCAGATCTGGGCCTTTCTCGTCCAAAGATATCGCCTTTGACGTCGATTTAGGGTTTCCTTCACCTTGTGTAATAGCCGTTAAGAGGGAGAAGATCTTTGCAAATAGTTCGTCGCGCTTCGCTTGATTTGCCGTTAATTAGTCGATAGATGTCGTCAATTTCTTTACAGTCTCTTCGTTCCTCGTCAACGATCTCTTTATCCCCTCGATCTCGCCGTTGAACTTCTCCTCCAGAGCTTCAATTTTTTTGGTAGTAGCCACCTCCATGGATGCCAAGATCATCGCTCTGATACCAAAATGTTAGGATCCAAGATAAAAAGACAATCTTTATAGAAAAGTAATAGCCAAGAACTAGATAATTGAATACAAAAGGTGTATTCTTCTCCCAAGACGCCGAAGAGGACGTCTGCACTCGTTTAATCTAAGAACTACTCCTATGACGCTCAATAGATAATATCTCAAATATCAAGCATGCCTACAAATGACGGCTAGCCCTAGTTTAAATAGAAAAACCCTCCTTGTTGTGCGCAAAGTAATTTCTCCATGACTTGTTGTGCGCAAAGTAATTTCTCCATGACTTGTTGTGTACAAAGTAATTTCCTCCCCTCTTTAGCCGCGCATGGATCTAACAACGATCTTATAGAATTACCTCCGAAACGTGCCGTTGAATTTTCTATTGATTTGGTACCATGTGCCCAGCCGATATCCAAGAAAGCATATCGTATGGTGCCACCAGAGCTAGAAGGAGTCCGTACACAGTTGAATGAATTATTGAAGAAGGTATGGATAAGACCTAGCCTCTCTCCTTGGGGTGCTCCTATATTATTGGTATCAAAGAAGGATGTGACTCGACGCATGTGTGTGGATTACAGGGAATTGAACAAGGTGACAGTGAAGAACAAATATCTTCTTCCCTGTATCGATGACATCTTTGACCAACTCGGAGGATCGAGCATTTATTCGAAGTTGGATTTGAGGACATGATTCCATTAGTTAAGAGTGAAGAATGATGGCATTCATAAGACAGTATTTAGAACCAAGTATGGGCACTAAGAGTTCTTGGTGATGCCATTTGGCGTGACCAATGCTCTGGCAGTATTCATGAGCCTAATGAACCTAGTGCTATATGAGTATATGGATAAGTTCGTAGTTGTCTATCTTGATGATATCCTGATATATTCGAAGGACACCCAAGAGCATACTGAACATTCGAGAAAGGTCCTGGAAACTTTGAGACAACACCAATTGTTTGCCAAACTCAGCAAATGTCAATTCTATCTGAACAAGGTTGCGTATTTAGGACATGTAGTGTCAGGAGAAGGAATCTCTGTTGATCCTGGAAAAGTAGTAGTTGTTCAGAACTGGCCTATACCACGGACCGTGCCAGAAATTCGTAGCTTCTTGGAATGGCTAGTTATTATCGAAGGTTTATTAAAGATTTCTCGAAGATCGCGGAGCCTATGACGCGATTAATAAGAAAATATGTAGTGTTCGTTTGGTCCAAGGCATGTGATGATACTTTCCAGGAGCTAAAGAAGAGATTGACATCCGCCCCAATATTGGTTATTCCTGATCGGACGGGGGGATTTGAAGTGTTATGTGACGCATCGGGTAAAGGGCTTGGATGTGTATTACACCAACATGGCAGAGTTGTACCTTATGCATCCAGACAGTTGAAGAACCATGAGAAAAATTATTTTACACATGACTTGGAGTTAGCGGCAGTTATTTTTGCATTGAAGATGTGGAGACATTTCTTATTAGGAGAGCATGTGAAGATATTTACAGATCATAAGAGCTTGAAGTATATCTTCACACAAAAGGAGTTTAACATGAGGCAACGTCGATGGATAGAGTTGAAGGCAGATTATGATATTGACCTTCAATATCATCCTGTAAAGGTCAATGTCGTACCTGATGCGTTGAGTCGTCTTCCAATAGTAATGACACTTACGACTCAGTGGAGGCTGCAACAAAAGATTAGAAATATGGAGATAGAAGAATATGCAAATTCAGTTCACTCTGGTAGATAGGCTCAAGGCGGCCTGATCTGACGCATGAATAGCAGCTAGTGTGGATCATTGATCGTCAGTAGAAGGCCCTTCGAAACAGAGTTGTCAACCTGGCGAAGGTAATGTGGCATCGAGACTCGCTTGGAGAGTCCACCTGGAAAAGGGAGGACGAGATGCAAGAGCGTTTTCCTCGTTAGTTTGTTGTATTTTAGCTTTGTTTTTGTAATTTCGAGGACGGAATTTTTTGTAAGGAGTGTAGAACATAAAGGCCCATTTTTAAAGGGCCAAGAGCCCGGTTTCTTTTTCCCACTAAATACCCTAATTCCCCTCCCACGTGTCCCACCCCCACGTACTCTCTCTCCCCCCTCACTTTCTCTCTGATACTCTCTCTCCCTCGTAAAAAAAGAAGCAGCAGCGGCGAGAAATTCTGCCGCCCTTCTCTCTCTCGCCGACCTCACTCTCTATCGTTCCTTTCGCTCGAAGGAAGCCACAAAGCTTTCTCTCCTCTCGCCACCTTATGGGGAACGTGGCTCGGCCTTGCTCCTTCTCCAAACCCTAAAATCCGAGGGTTTTGACATGTATTCACCTCAATTCGAGGCTGTCTGTGTCAGTGTTCTAAATATCGGTCCGATATCCGATATATCGGCCGCAATATCGGTTTTATCACTAGGCCGATACGATATGGGCTTATATATTGCAGTTTTCCGATATTTGGGGAAATATCTCCGCAATATCGGGCTGCGGCCGATATTGCGGCCGATATATCCCTTTGAAATATCGGCCGCAATTCATAGTTTTTTTAAAACAAAGTTATCGGGTCGGTCCACTAAAAAGTGGATCCGACCGGAGTCACCTGACCCAATCATTTACTTAAAACGACGATAGGCATCAGGATTTTTGTGAAATAATTGCTGCTTTGCCCTAATTCTAATCACACTGATCCGCTCCTCTCGACGCTCCGCTCCTTACACCGCTCCGCTCAGCCCCGTCCGGTGAAAATTTCCAACAATCGATTGACCTTCAACGTCTGGCATTCAATCTTTGCAGGGAAGTGTTTTCTGATCAAGTTGAGTAGTTAAGCCCTTTTTTCAGTTTTACATTTTTTTCGGTTTTTAATTTTTTCCCTTACAGTATTGGTTTTTTTTTCCATCGATCGAGCTTTTGACATCCGACGTTCGATCTTTGCAAGAAATTTTTCGATCAAGATTAGTACTTACTACATAGTATTCTTTACATTTTTCATTTTTTTTCATTTTTTTCATTTTCTGAATTTTTTCAGTTGGTTTTTTTAGTATAGCGTTTGTTCTTAAGAGGGTTTTCCGATCAAGGTGAGAATTCTTTCCCGTTTTTACATTTATACAATTTTTTCAATTTTTCAATTTTCATCTTCACACTGTTAATAATGATTCACATGAATCATATATTGTAGGTATTTAACTCGTTTGGTTTGTGACCACTTAAAGAAATATTCCACCAAGTGGATGGCCGTATTCACGTTTAATGAGATAAGTATACACAAAATATACTTTTATTTGGTTTATATTTTCTTAGACTCCTATGCTTTTATTTGACATCATTTTTTAGCCTCTGATATGACACTCCGATATTAAGTCAATATACCCGATGTTCATGTTTAACGAGATAAGTATAACCAAAACATACTTTTATTTGAATTAGTATAGTTTTATCTTCTTAGATACATCTATGCTGAGATATGTCATAATTTTTAAGCCTCCGATATGACACTTCGATATTTAGTCAATATCCCCGATATCCGCAATCCGATATCAAATTTACTAGGCCGATACGCGATCGATATCCGATATTTAGAACACTGGTCTGTGTTTGTGGCATCCCTCTGATCTTCTCAGGCCTCATCCTTCCTCTATTTAAACTCGAACTCGATTGAACCCCTAGGGTTTCGGTTTTGTGTAAAGGTGATATTTTTCAAAGAAAAGTTCGGGTTTTTCGCTAGATCTGGTTTCGGTTTGGGCTTTTGGGTCCAGATTTTTCTTTGGTTATTTCCACAGTCCACGATTTCCACGATTTCAGGTAAAATCACCTTGATTTTCTAATTTTGGGTTTTTTAAATTGTGATTTAGTTTTCCGCCTTCCTGCGATGATGTTTCTGAGCACCGGGCGAGGCGGCGACCCTCGCCGCAGCCCTATTGGCCTTTGAAATGACTGTATGAGGGATTTCCTTCATTGACAGTGACCTGAAGGACCCTTTTCCCCTTGCCTGTGGGCTGTTTTGGTGTTTTCCCCCTTCGCTAGAGCTGTCCAGTTTTTCCCTGACATCTGTTGAGACCCGTGGCCCACTAGTCCCTCTGAAGTGCTTCCACTCAACCCATCCATGGCTGAAATGGGCACTATGCCCCAACCTGTGACTGACTTAAGAGATTCTTTCACTGTTATGACTATTTGGGATTTCTTCGTGATGTCCACTTATGGATAATAGCTGCAGTTGCTAATTTAACTAAACTTAAGGCTTAGTAAGAGGCCGTAGAATACATGAGCCTTTGCCCTATCTGTCAGAGTTGGTTTAAAATTGCCCGATGATTGAATATGAGGGGTTTGGCCTCAAAAGCCGTTGGAAAGTATGAACGCTGCTTGAAGAATCTACATTTACTGCCCGTAGGATTATAAAATGATGCCTGAAGGATCAAATAAAAACTATTAATAAATGGTTAAGTCCCGAAACGATCGATAATGAAACCTTATCTGAGATCACCAGATTGTCCTCCCATTTGACCATCCCACCTTAATTCTAAGAGTGACACTGATCACTACCACGACTTGCAGGTAGCTCGTATTTCATAATTATATTCCAGTTCTAGTTTATGTAGCATGCTCAAAATATCCTGGTTATTAATTGTCAAGTAGATGCACATGATCAGTTGTTTGATTATTACACATCTGCAACATGCTAAATGTTTCATTGTTCCATGTTATTAATGCTATATATTGAGGCAAAGTGGCCCCTGACATTGGGAATAATAAATATGTGGAGTGTGCTATGGAAATTGAAATGAAATGAAAAGTCATTGGAATTATATGTATCGTTACCGAACCATTGAAGTACACTTGATAGAATTGAAAGTGAGTATGATTGAGACTGAAATGACATAGCACATCATCTTATATATTAAGTCCAATGTGGACTTAAATTTAATTCAAGTCTTATTTTAAGAAATCATGTTATGAGATGACATCAATTTAGATCGACACATGTAATGTTGCATTGAGGCACGGAGAGCTGTACACCTGACTTACACTTGGCACTGCAGACTCACTCGGTTTGGGATAAATCATATTAGTGAGAGTGCAGAAACGACTGGAGCCACGCTCCTATTGACTGAACCGCATCAGGCAGTTCCGACCTGGGTCACATCATTGAATCAGGATCTAACCCCTATTGTACCATCGGACTTAATTACTGAGTTCCACATTATTGACTCATGGCCCCTACTGTCCCTGCTTTGGGCCTGGCCCAGGTGAGCACCTCTTGGTACTGAGGTGGACTCATTGGTTGTTTCTGTACTCTCCAATATGATTCACGGCCTAGGTTTGGCATAGAATGATAGAACTATGATATTATCACTTTTAATTGTTAACTGAGTTGCAGGTTTGTTTTAAATGCCAATGCAATATTAATTAGTCTGTCATTTGGTCTGACTCCGTATGAAACATCCCTAACATTCTTTCGAACTTGCACAATGCTTCTCTGAAGGACACTCCATCAGCCTGATAGAGTGTAGCGAGGTATATATAGGATCGTATTCAGTTATCATTTTCTAGTTAACCTTTTCCTATATTCACATATTTAAAGTCCAAAATTTTAGAATCATTGTGATTTACCTAGGTGGGTCTTTTTTTGTTGCACCACCAGGTATTGATTCAGAGTTAAGATGAGGACCCATTTTTAGCAAAGATACAGATTTCTTAACAGCTGCAAAATCCTGACATTAAATTGTAAGTAATTACAGTTTCCTGTTTATTTTCATGAGAAGTTCCATAAGAGTATATTGGTATATCTCTGCTCGTAGCCTATATTGTTTTCACTGGTACCTAGCAGGACCTGCATCACACGTGGAAAGCAGTCGCGTCCCGGGTTGCGGGTTGTGGCATGTTCTTGTGGTGGCCCATACAGGTCCGTGCTAACCACCTCGTAAACAGTATATGAAGAGTAGGATATACCGTATAATATACTCATATTGATCTCATGAATACAGGACGTCTCGAACTTTCACCTGTATGGGATGTACATGTAAAAGTTTCTTCCAGTACTTTTTGAACTCCTACACCTCCAACTAGAAAGTCGTGTTCCATCCTTTGGTTATGTTTCCCTTCCTTGACAACCATCTAAGTCATCTCTTATATATTTATCCTTTAGATTGAACAGCCTCATTGCTTGTAGTATCGTAAGACCTTAGGTGTTGTAGTGATCGTCGTAGCCATGTCCTTTACTATAGAGCATCTCACTATTTCCTAGCCACTCGATTTGTTAGCACACACAACCTTTCCGTCGAACCCTTGACTGCCCATTGGAATGTTAATACTGGTGGTGGCATATTGAAGACAACCAATCAATACCCTCAGTATCCTGTAGTTGATTGTGGACGAGAGCTATTTGCGGATTTTCTGGTGATCGAGATGCCTAGTTTTGATGTCGTCTATGAAATGGATTGGTTGGCGACATTTCATGCTACCATTGGCTGTCATCAAAAGAGGGTAGTATTTAAGATGCATGATCATCCATGAGTTCATCAGTGGAGGTAGATCTGAGGGGCCAAAACGTTTTAGAGCACGACCACAGAAGCTATGGTGAGTGCCATGGAGGTTGGTGAACCAGAGATACCAGAGATAGTACAAGAATTCATGGACGTGTTTCTGGACGATCTTATAGAATTACCTCGGGAACGTGCCGTTGAATTTTCTATTGATTTGGTACCAGGTGCCCAGCCGATATCCAAGAAACCATATCGTATGGCGCCACCAGAGCTAGAAGGAGTCCGTACACAGTTGAATGAATTATTGAAGAATGGATGGATACGACCTAGCGTCTTTCCTTGGGGTGCTCCTATATTATTAGTATCAAAAAAGGATGTGACTCGACGCATGTGTGTGGATTACAGAGAATTGAACAAGGTGACAGTGAAGAACAAATATCATCTTCCCCGTATCGATGACATCTTTGACTAACTCGGAGGATCGAGCATTTATTCGAAGTTGGATTTGAGGACATGATTCCATCAGTTAAGAGTGAAGAATGATGACATTCATAAGACTGCATTCAAAACCAAGTATGGGCACTATGATTTCTTGGTGATGCCATTTGGCGTGACCAATGCTCTGGCAGTATTCATGAGCCTAATGAACCTAGTGCTATATGAGTATATGGATAAGTTCGTAGTTGTCGATCTTGATGATATCCGGATATATTCGAAGGACACCCAAGAGCATACTGAACATTTGAAAAAGGTCCTGAAAACTCTGAGACAACACCAATCGTTTGTTTGTTGTATTTTAGTTTTGTTTTTGTAATTCCAAGGGCGGAATTTTTTGTAAGGATGGTAGAATGTAAAGGCCCATTTTTAAAGGGCCAAGAGCCTGGTTTCTTTTTCCCACTAAATATCCTAATTCCCCTCCCACGTGTCCCACCCCCCACTTACTCTCTCCCCCCTCGCACTTTCTCCCCGATACTCTCTCAAAAAAAAGCAGCAGCAGCGGCGAGAAATCCTGCCGCCCTTCTCTCTCGCCAACCTCACTCTCTATCGTTCCTTCAGCTCGAAGGAAGCCACGAAGCTTTCTCTACTCTCGCCACCTTATGGGAAACATGGCTCGGCTTTGCTCCTTCTCCAAACCCTAAAATCCGAGGGTTTTGACACGTAGGGTTTCGGTTCGAGGCTGATTTTGTTCGTGGCATCCCTCTGATCTTCACAGGTCCCATCCTTCCTCTATTTAAACTTGAACTCGATTGAACCCCTAGGGTTTCGGTTTTGTGTAAAGGTGATATTTTTCAAAGAAAAGTTAGGGTTTTTCACTGTATCTGGTTTCAGTTTGGGCTTTTGGGTTCAGATTTTTCTTTGGTTCTTTCCACAGTCCACGATTTCCACTATTTCAGGTAAAATCACCTTTATTCTCTAATTTTTGGTTTTAAAAATTGTGGTTTAGTTTTCCCCCTTCATGTGATGATGTTTCTGAGCACCGGGCGAGGCGGCGACCCTCGCCGCAGCCCTATTGGCCTTCAAAATGACTGTATGAGGGATTTCCTTCATTGACTGTGACCTGTAGGACCCTTTTCCCCCTTGCATGTGGGCTGTTTTGGTGTTTTCCCCCTTCGCTGGAACTGTCCAGTTTTCCCCTTACATCTGCTGAGACCCGTGGCCCACTAGTCCCTCTGAAGTGCTTCCACTCAACCCCTCCATGGCTGAAATGGGCACTATGCCCCAACCTGTGACTGACCTAAGAGATTCTTTCACTGTTATGACTATTTGGGATTTCTTCGTGATGTCCACTTATGGATAATAGCTGCAGTTGCTAATTTAACTAAACTTAAGGCTTAGTAAGAGGCCGTGAATACATGAGCCGTTGCTCTATCCGTCAGAGTTGGTTTAAAATTGCCTGATGATTGAATATAAGGGGTTTGGCCTCAAAAGTCATTGGAAAGTATGAACGCTGCTTGAAGGATCTACATTTACTGCCCGTAGGATCATAAAATGCTGTCTGAAGGATCAAATAAAAACCATTAATAAATGGTTAAGTCCCGAAACGATCGATGATGAAACCTTATCTGAGATCACCAGATTGTCCCTCTCCCATTTGACCATCCCACCTTAATTCTAAGAGCATGACACTGATCGCTACCACGACTTGCAGGTAACTCGTATTTCCTACTTATATTCCAGTTCTAGTTTATGTAGCATTCTAGAAATATCCTGGTTATTAATTGTCAAGGAGATACCCATGATCAGTTGTTTCATTATTACACATCTGCAGCATGCTAAATGTTTCATTGTTCCATGTTATTAATGCTATATATTGAGGCAAAATGGCCCCTGACATTGGGAATAATAAATATGTGGAGTGTGCTATGGAAATTGAAATGAAATGAAAAGTCATTGGAATTAGTGAGAGTGCGGAAACGATTGGAGCCACGCTCCTATTGACTGAACCGCATCAGATAGTTCCGACCTGGGTCACATCATTGAATCAGGATCTGACCCCTATTGTATCGTCGGACTTAATTACTGAGTTCCACATTGTTGACTCATGGCACCTACCATCCCTGCTTTGGGCCTGGCCCAGTTGGCGCCCCTGGGTACTGAGGTGGACTCCTTGGTTGTTTTTGTACTCTCCAATATGATTCACGGCCTAGGTTTGGCAAAGAATGATAGTACTATGATATTATCACTTTTAATTGTTAACTGAGTTGCAGGTTTGTTTTAAATGCCAATGCAATATTAATTAGTCTGTCATTTATTTTCAGTTATCATTTTCTAGTTAACCTTTTCCTATGTTCACATATTTAAATTCCAAAATTTTAGAATCATTGTGATTTACCTAGGTGTGTCTTCTTTTTGTTGCACCACCAGGCATTGATTCAGATTTAAGACGATGACCCATTTTTAGCAAGGACACAGATTTCTTAGCAGCTGCAAATTCCTGACATCTTTATTAAACACTCTCGTAGCTACTTTACCGTCTTGGTGTGTAACACAATATAATGTACCCTAAGCTCTATATAATTTATCATCTGGGTGTAGAGTCCTGCAACATCTTTCTTTCTTTAATCTGTCGTTAAATCTAAAGGGTCATCCGTAAAGTGCCTTTCTTTCCTCTACTGATAATGTGATTCTCCACTCGTCTGTATGACTATTAGAAATTAGAGAAATCCAACTTCTAATCCATGATCTTTCCAGAAACAAAACTTCTGAACAACATGCTTTACATCTGATTTCGATGTGTCAGGCATACTAATAGGAACAGACCCTCCTAACGCCTAGATTATAGTCTATAACCTTTGATTCTCCCTTAGAATCCTATCATTACATACACAGTGATACAGTAGATATATCTTCATATCACAAGCTTCCCTTGGGATTGTTGGAAGCAACGATCTAGGATCTTGGTTTGATGATGACAAATGTGTCGGTATATCTAATGTGTGTGCTCAGTGTGTTTCAGGCTTGGCGAAACAATATATCTAGGCTATTTGACGGAATTGCTATTCGTGTAGCACATTGGGAGAGAAGGAGTGTGTGTGCACAAAGAAGTTTGACTTGGTCAAAAGATGATTGGATCAAATCAACTGGTGATTGGTGCAAATCCAATATTGATTTTTGATTTGATTAAGTCAAATGCCATGGAGTTCCAATTCAAAAATCGTATTTCAAATCCTATTCAAATCTTACCTGATCTCCTATTCAAGTACCTAATCTTTTCTTATTCCTATCCCTATGGCGTTTCAAATTCCTTGATTATAGGGACTCCTCCTAATCATTCTACAACTTCCAAAAACCCTAGCTCTATTAGTATAAAACCCCTTCATGAAGCATTAAAAAATATAGAGTGCGGCAATACAACAAAATTGAAACAGGGGGCTACAAAATTCATGTGTGCGGCAAAACAAAATAAAAGGAATCAAAATTTTTTTTTTGCCTCGTAATACACAAAGACCCATCTCCTTCACCTTTTTAACGCTGCCACAAGCCACAACTCTTCTCTTGCGTGAAGGAAAGCTCTGAACGTCCACGCCCACGCTGCAAGTCGAAACCTCTCTCCAAGCCTTCAAGCTTTCGCATCCTCGTCAACAACCGGAGCAGAGGAACCCATGTCGCTCGCAGCATCACCGAAGATCGAGTCGCTGCCATCATCATCTTGCCGCTGCTCCGTGTGAAGGAGTCACCGCCGGCCATCGGAGTGGCCACCGTTCATCAAAAAGCTCGCCTTCATCGTCGTCTCCAAAGTAGCCTCCGCCGTCACCGTGGAAGACGAAGCCCATCGCCGGAGCTCTTGATCTCGCAACCGTCTGCCTCTTGCTGCTGCACGAAGCCGCCGAGAACGAGAACTAAGACGTCATAGAGAGGAAGTCGGCGTCGTCATCGCTGAGTTGATCGCCGGAGAAGCCAACTCGAAGCCACGGAGATCGCCGTTGCCGTTGAGCGCTGCCTGGACGCCGCCATCAAAGGGACCGCTGCTGTCGAACATCTTCGTCGTCGAGAGCCCGTCATCATCGCCGTTCTTCATTGCCGTAAAGGCGAAGCGTCCGCCTTGCTGAAGAAGAACCCGCTCAGAGCAGCTTGCCGTCGAGATACTCGTCGCCATAGAAAAGCTCCGTTGAAGGAGAAGCGAGCTCCGCCGTCGTTCAGACACCAGAGATCTCGAAGCGCCCGCCGTCGACATCCACGAACTTTGCTGCTCACCGACGAGATCTGAAAGAAGCCGCTGCCACCGTTTGAAAAAGCGAGAACTCGATCGGAGACCGCCACCGGAGTTCGTCGAAGTCGAGCGGAACGAAGAGGACGCCGCCACGACGAGGTGAAGCTCGCTGTCGCCGTTACTATGTATTCAGGCCATCGTCGCCGCGGCAACCGGAGGGCATCACAGAAGAACACCGCCGCCGCCGTCACGAAACCGCTGCTGTCGTCGAAAGCCAACTCGCCTGCATGTCCTAATAATTTCGCAGAAGTGCTGACGTGGCGTTCGGTGGGTCGTGGGATCGAAACGAAGGAGTTTACGTTCTTCGTGGTGACGTGGACAATCACGAGAGGCAGTGTGCGCATGTTATTAAAATCGAAGGAGTTGCTTTGCGCACCGACCGTGACTTAAAAATACTGAACTGAGTTCCTTAGCGCACCGACCGCTTTATTCTTAAGGAGTTACTGAGCGCACAGACTGCAGTCTATTGAGGATTGAACTGAAACTGCTTTACGCACAGACCAGTGCATATCTTGACATCCAGGAGTCGGGTTGAGACACCGTTTGCGTCAGATTGGAGCTGACGACGTGCAGATTGACAGAGACGCCTACACAGACATAAACTGAGCATTTCTAAACTCTAAACTCCTTTATTTGTGTCTTAGTGTAACGTTCTCTGTAGGGGAAACTTTTACCATTTTTCTGTGACTATTTTGGGACTTGTCTAGTTGGGACCAGACAAGTGGGACCCAGCTAGTTTGGGACTAACTGGTAGAAAGCTTTGCTAGGGTTGATAGTGAGAGGAAACACTGTGTGTGGGGTACTGAGAGTCTGGCGAGTGTAGATGCATAGAGGGTGCTCTGAGCGTGCTCTAACTTGTGACTTTGTACCTATTGCACTATTCAATCTAGTATTAGCTTTGGGGGCTGGAGTAGGTCGTTGGGACGACCGAACCAGGGTAAATCTGCGGTGTACTCTGTGTCTGTTTTTCATTACTCTGGTTGTGCTTTTAACTGCGTGTGATTTCTCGTGGGTTGCACGAGAATTTTTTATTAGCCTATTCACCCCCCCCCCCTCTAGGCTAGGATCCAGATCCAACAAGTGGTATCAGAGCCAGTTTAGTAGATCTAGCCTAGTTTGACCATGGACCACATTGATAGTGCTTTTGCTGAGGGTCAGTCTATTTCCCGACCACCTAGATTTAATGGAGTAGACTATGCTTATTGGAAAAATCGTATGAGAATCTACTTGATTTCTATTGATTATAAAGCTTGGCAAATTGTTGAAAAAGGCTATAAATCACCTGTTGTTAAAATTGAAAATGTTGAAATGCCTAAACCTGATGATAAGTGGGATGATAATGATTGGAAGCTTTATTCTCTTAATGCTAAAGCCATGAATGCTCTTATTTGTGCATTAGATAAATCTGAATTCAATCGTATCTCACATTGTTTAACTGCGTAGGAAATATGGCATACTTTGGAGGTGACGCACGAGGGAACGTCACAGGTGAAGGAATCTAGACTTGCACTTCTGAGCACGGAATACGAGGGATTTCGTATGCTACCATCAGAGACAATATCAGAAATGTTTGCGAGGTTCACCAACATTGTCTACAAGTCTAGTTCGCTCGGTAAGCCATATTCTAGCCTTGAGCAGGTGAGAAAGATATTAAGAGCTCTGCCAAGCTCTTTCAGGCCTAAAGTCACTGCCATCCAAGAAGCGAAAGATTTATCACAGATGAGGGTGGAGGACTTAATAGGTAATTTAATGTCCCACGAGCTTGAATTGCAAAATATTGATGAAAGGGAGAAACCTGAGGAAAAGGAGAAAGCTACCAAGCCACTTGCTCTGAAAGCTGACGAAAGTGAAGATGATGATGATGACATAGCACTAATGGTCAGAAACTTCAGAAAGTTTGTCCAGACCAAGCAAGGAAGAGCAGAAATGGCACCCAGGTTTAATCGCTCTAACTTTTTTCAGTCTTCTAAGCAAAATCATGATCAGAATACTACTAATAGAATGACTTGTTTTAAATGCAAGAAAAGAGGACACCGAATGAGGGATTGCCGACATGAGACAGCTCAGGTAACTAAAGAAAAGGGAAAATCCAAGGTGCTTACTTGGGACATGGATAGCGAAGCTGAGAGCGAGGAGGAGGAACACGAAGCCCATTCATGCATAGCACTGATGGGAATACACGATGAGGTAATTTCTGGTAGTAAAACTGAACTCCTTACTATTTGTAAAGAAATGCAAGATAAAATAGTAGAGCTTGAATCCACTATAGATGACTACCAAAATGAAAACTTTGAAATGCAACAATCTGAATATGAAATGTCTAAAGAGATTGAAAAACTCAAAATTGACATTGTTGCTCGTGACTCTACTATTGATACTTTGAAAAAGGAAAAATCCAGTTTTAATGATGAAGCACCTTGTCTCTCTTGCCCTTCCTTGATGAATAATATTAGCATGCTTAAACTTGATTTGATTAAGCTCGAAACTGAAAAAGACTATGTTATTAGAGAGCTTAATGATAAATTCTGCATGTTGGATAATGATTTTAAAAGAAAAATGGTTGAATTTGAAAAGAAGGAAGAGGAAAACACGAGAGCTTTTATAAGTAAATGCACATTGCTTGTGGAAGAAAATAAATTGTTGAAAACCAAAGTCTCTAATCTTGAACTTGCCATTAAGAAATTCTCTACGGGAAAACAATCATTGGACATTATTTTAGAGAATCAATTATATGGCAATAATAGAAGAGGACTTGGTTTTGGTCTGAAAAACGTTGAAAAGCAAAAATTCAAGAAATTCCACAATGCACCGTCTATTGCGAAGAACTTATATGCAAAGTGCTTTACTTGTGATAGTGTAGGCCATACTTCATACTATTGTAAATTTAGGAACACTAAAATCAAGTTTAAACAAGTGTGGGTTCCTAAAACAATATTGGCTAACACTAGTGGACCTTGTTGGATTCCAAGGTCACACTTAACACCTTTCATGTAGGTATGATGGAGTTTTGGCGAGGAGCGTTAAATTCAATGTTTCATTCTTTTAGCTCCTTCGTCAAAAAGCGACGAGAAGGTATAATTTTCTACCCCTCTTTGCATTTCATTGCATACCTTCATAGATTGTTGTGTGTGCTTGATTTATTTTTCTTTGTGTGCTTTCATGGATGATTTTTAATGTTTTTATTTCTGAAAAAAACAAAAAAATTGAAAAAAAAAATCGTGCTTATTGAATCCTCTTATGAATCTCTTCAGTGGTATTGTATGAATGATCAATTCTATCCCTTGTAGAAGTCGATTCATTATTGTTGTAGCTACATGAACATGATGTTATTATTGTTAGTAGCCATGACATGTCTCATAAGTTTTATACTTGACTTCTACACCTACATTTGCACTTTCACGATATTTGACTTTTAAGTACTTTTGGAGATTCTTTTGAAGAATAATGGAAAGTGAATGTAGGAATGATTAATTTCTGAAATTTCTAAGGGATATGATGTGTTTAGCCATGAATTAAAATTGAGCACAAAAGAATTGAAAAAAAAAACGATATTTGCTCCGTATGAAAAATGGATACACTTCATGGCTAAAACACAACCCACGAGTATCCAACTTGTGCTACATGGGTAATCATTAGCGTTGGTGTATATAACTCGTCAAGCAATGCCACCCCACATTTAAAAGTCCTTTTAGGCTATGTTTCGGGGTTCGGTAACTTGAACTCATCTTTGATGAGATGGGAAAAATCAATCCTAGTGATATTCATTAAAATTGGAAAATGTGGATTGATTTGGTTGATTTTCTGATATTGAATCTCCCCTTGTACTTTATTGTTTATATCATTACACTTACACAAAGGTGGAGAAGTCTTGTTATGAAATTTTATGAGCTTGGATTGTCTACTTTGTGGAAAACTCATGCAAATTGCACGCTACATTTAATAATGGTTTATTTTTGCATGGAATATTTTTGTGACTCCATTAATCCACTTTTGGTGATTACAAAGGGGGAGAAAGAAAAGATGAAAAGATTTGTTGAAGGGGGAGCATGAAATATTCTTGAATATTTGTTGAAGGGGGAGCTTGAGAAAAGGGGGAGCATGCTATTGTATTTGTTATTAGTTTGTGCATGCCATGTTGTAGTGCTTGAATATTCATCTCATGATTAATATTGCATTACACACTTCAACACACTTCACACACTCATTTCTATTGATCAAATCTTTTATGGGTTTGTCATCACCAAAAGGGGGAGATTGTTGGAAGCAACGATCTAGGATCTTGGTTTGATGATGACAAATGTGTCGGTATATCTAATGTGTGTGCTCAGTGTGTTTCAGGCTTGGCGAAACAATATATCTAGGCTATTTGACGGAATTGCTATTCGTGTAGCACATTGGGAGAGAAGGAGTGTGTGTGCACAAAGAAGTTTGACTTGGTCAAAAGATGATTGGATCAAATCAACTGGTGATTGGTGCAAATCCAATATTGATTTTTGATTTGATTAAGTCAAATGCCATGGAGTTCCAATTCAAAAATCGTATTTCAAATCCTATTCAAATCTTACCTGATCTCCTATTCAAGTACCTAATCTTTTCTTATTCCTATCCCTATGGCGTTTCAAATTCCTTGATTATAGGGACTCCTCCTAATCATTCTACAACTTCCAAAAACCCTAGCTCTATTAGTATAAAACCCCTTCATGAAGCATTAAAAAATATAGAGTGCGGCAATACAACAAAATTGAAACAGGGGGCTACAAAATTCATGTGTGCGGCAAAACAAAATAAAAGTAATCAAAATTTTTTTTTTGCCTCGTAATACACAAAGACCCATCTCCTTCACCTTTTTAACGCTGCCACAAGCCACAACTCTTCTCTTGCGTGAAGGAAAGCTCTGAACGTCCACGCCCACGCTGCAAGTCGAAACCTCTCTCCAAGCCTTCAAGCTTTCGCATCCTCGTCAACAACCGGAGCAGAGGAGCCCCTGTCGCTCGCAGCATCACCGAAGATCGAGTCGCTGCCATCATCATCTTGCCGCTGCTCCGTGTGAAGGAGTCACCGCCGGCCATCGGAGTGGCCACCGTTCATCAAAAAGCTCGCCTTCATCGTCGTCTCCAAAGTAGCCTCCGCCGTCACCGTGGAAGACGAAGCCCATCGCCGGAGCTCTTGATCTCGCAACCGTCTGCCTCTTGCTGCTGCACGAAGCCGCCGAGAACGAGAACTAAGACGTCACAGAGAGGAAGTCGGCGTCGTCATCGCTGAGTTGATCGCCGGAGAAGCCAACTCGAAGCCACGGAGATCGCCGTTGCCGTTGAGCGCTGCCTGGACGCCGCCATCAAAGGGACCGCTGCTGTCGAACATCTTCGTCGTCGAGAGCCCGTCATCATCGCCGTTCTTCATTGCCGTAAAGGCGAAGCGTCCGCCTTGCTGAAGAAGAACCCGCTCAGAGCAGCTTGCCGTCGAGATACTCGTCGCCATAGAAAAGCTCCGCTGAAGGAGAAGCGAGCTCCGCCGTCGTTCAGACACCAGAGATCTCGAAGCGCCCGCCGTCGACATCCACGAACTTTGCTGCTCACCGACGAGATCTGAAAGAAGCCGCTGCCACCGTTTGAAAAAGCGAGAACTCGATCGGAGACCGCCACCGGAGTTCGTCGAAGTCGAGCGGAACGAAGAGGACGCCGCCACGACGAGGTGAAGCTCGCTGTCGCCGTTACTATGTATTCAGGCCATCGTCGCCGCGGCAACCGGAGGGCATCACAGAAGAACACCGCCGCCGCCGTCACGAAACCGCTGCTGTCGTCGAAAGCCAACTCGCCTGCATGTCCTAATAATTTCGCAGAAGTGCTGACGTGGCGTTCGGTGGGTCGTGGGATCGAAACGAAGGAGTTTACGTTCTTCGTGGTGACGTGGACAATCACGAGAGGCAGTGTGCGCATGTTATTAAAATCGAAGGAGTTGCTTTGCGCACCGACCGTGACTTAAAAATACTGAACTGAGTTCCTTAGCGCACCGACCGCTTTATTCTTAAGGAGTTACTGAGCGCACAGACTGCAGTCTATTGAGGATTGAACTGAAACTGCTTTACGCACAGACCAGTGCATATCTTGACATCCAGGAGTCGGATTGAGACACCGTTTGCGTCAGATTGGAGCTGACGACGTGCAGATTGACAGAGACGCCTACACAGACATAAACTGAGCATTTCTAAACTCTAAACTCCTTTATTTGTGTCTTAGTGTAACGTTCTCTGTAGGGGAAACTTTTACCATTTTTCTGTGACTATTTTGGGACTTGTCTAGTTGGGACTAGACAAGTGGGACCCAGCTAGTTTGGGACTAGCTGGTAGAAAGCTTTGCTAGGGTTGATAGTGAGAGGAAACACTGTGTGTGGGGTACTGAGAGTCTGGCGAGTGTAGATGCATAGAGGGTGCTCTGAGCGTGCTCTAACTTGTGACTTTGTACCTATTGCACTATTCAATCTAGTATTAGCTTTGGGGGCTGGAGTAGGTCGTTGGGACGACCGAACCAGGGTAAATCTGCGGTGTACTCTGTGTCTGTTTTTCATTACTCTGGTTGTGCTTTTAACTGCGTGTGATTTCTCGTGGGTTGCACGAGAATTTTTTATTAGCATATTCACCCCCCCTCTAGGCTAGGATCCAGATCCAACAAGTGGTATCAGAGCCAGTTTAGTAGATCTAGCCTAGTTTGACCATGGACCACATTGATAGTGCTAATCTTTTCTTATTCCTATCCCTATGGCGTTTCAAATTCCTTGATTATAGGGACTCCTCCTAATCATTCTACAACTTCCAAAAACCCTAGCTCTATTAGTATAAAACCCCTTCATGAAGCATTTAAAAATATAGAGTGCGGCAATACAACAAAATTGAAACAGGGGGCTACAAAATTCATGTGTGCGGCAAAACAAAATAAAAGGAATTAAAATTTTTTTTTTGCCTCGTAATACACAAAGACCCATCTCCTTCACCTTTTTAACGCTGCCACAAGCCACAACTCTTCTCTTGCGTGAAGGAAAGCTCTGAACGTCCACGCCCACGCTGCAAGTCGAAACCTCTCTCCAAGCCTTCAAGCTTTCGCATCCTCGTCAACAACCGGAGCAGAGGAGCCCTTGGGACTTGTCTAGTTGGGACTAAACAAGTGGGACCCAGCTAGTTTGGGACTAGCTGGTAGAAAGCTTTGCTAGGGTTGATAGTGAGAGGAAACACTGTGTGTGGGGTACTGAGAGTCTGGCGAGTGTAGAGGCGTAGAGGGTGCTCTGAGCGTGCTCTAACTTGTGACTTTGTACCTATTGCACTATTCAATCTAGTATTAGCTTTGGGGGCTGGAGTAGGTCGTTGGGACGACCGAACCAGGGTAAATCTGCGGTGTACTCTGTGTCTGTTTTTCATTACTCTGGTTGTGCTTTTAACTGCGTGTGATTTCTCGTGGGTTGCACGAGAATTTTTTATTAGCCTATTCACCCCCCCCCCCCCCTCTAGGCTAGGATCCAGATCCAACAGGGATCAAACCCACCAACCAAAGATCTACCATTAGGATCTATTATTACATCGCGTACAGAAAAAGAGAGATAAAGTAATAATAACATAAGGAAAGAAAGGAAAAGAAATATTTTTGATTATTGCTTCAAATCAAATATGAAAACAATTCAGATCTGACATCCTACATTTAACATTATTTTTCATACTGTTTCCAATCAGAACAGAAAACTGATCAAACCTGACAAGCTACAGTAACATTTTTTCGTTTAGATCTAAGTTAAGAATTCAGATCTCAGTAGTAGAACAAAAACGAAGAAGAAGATGCGTAAAAAGGATGAATGCAAAGGCAAATCAGCGACGTTGATGGCAGGTGGTGATGTGAATGGTGGCAGAAAGTTATAGCTTAAAAAGGCCGTGGATTATAAGAAAATTGATGAATAGATTTTCCCTTTTTCGTTTATTGAAAAATGACTAGTTTTTTTATAGGAGCATGGCTCTGAAACCATAAAATAATTTAGGGAAAGGACATGGTTTCAGAAAACTTGATAATCTCTCTTCCTTACTCTTGATATCAAGAACATAAATAAGGACATGATATCATGAAAGTAGACGCATGCAAACATACCTTACATGTAGGATCACACTAATTACCTTCATACGCTAACACGTTGCCAGTAGGATCACACTAACTACTTTCATATTCTAACAATCCAATCCAATATATGCTATCAGATTTGAAGATCCATCCAATAAGAAACCATGTATATGATTTAGAACTTTGCATAAATTACATATGAATATTATTCTCACTGACATATATAAGCACACATGGAAACCTTTAATAAAGGTGGATGCTAGAGATTAGTAGTGAATAGGCTAGAGAAAAAAAATTCAGAGTTGCTTACCATAATGCTATCTAGCATATTGTACCATATCACAGAAGGGAAAAGAGAGAGTTAGAAAAAGATCATTAGGCGATAATTGTATGTTATTCGAAAAATTCATGACCAGCCAAGATATAAATACAAACTAGACAAGATGATTGTAAGAACCGTCTACCTTGCAATACTAACAACAAACACTCTAGAGGGGGGTGAATAGAGAAATGGCAATAAATTGTGCAATTAAAATTTAACTTGCAAATGCGGAATAATAAATGCAAGAAGGATTAATCAACACAATCAATCCAAACGCAAACACAAGATTTTACCCTGATTCCCTAGACTTGGATACATCCAGCCACACCAATATTCACTATAATTTCCACAAAGAGAAGTGAATACAATCCCACAAAGAGATACCTCACACAGAGGATTTTGTCCTACATAAGAACCCAACCAACCCTACATAAGGGTCAAACTCCCACACAGAGAATTACTAACTCACACACAGAGAATTAGGGTTAGTTATACACTAGGACACCAAACTCCCACAAATAAAGTAACTCCCACAAAGAGAGTAACCAACTCATACAAAGAGAGTATCTAATTCCCACAAAGAGAATTAGGGTTTCAAAGAAACACAGTAAAACAAATACTCTTACATATGTCTTGATGATGAACCTACTCATTAATGAACGCAAGGCATGGAAGAGGATCTCCAAGTGATGAGATTAGCTTGACATCACTTGCATGATTTTCCTTGAGCTTGACGTCAATGCATGAAGGATAGAATGAGCTCCAAGAGGGAAATGTGAAAGTTTGATAGTGTCTTAATTAAACTCTAATGATTTTCAATAGTTCCAAGAAGTTCTAATGAACTCAGACCTCTCCTATAAATAGGAGGCCAAAAGAAACCCTCAAACCCAAGCAAAAAGTCAAAATGAATAATTCTGCAACAGCTAGATTTTGGCAGTTACGGCACAGACAGTCGACTGATGAACAACGGACAGTCGACTGGTCAACGGCTATAAAAATTCCAACGGCTATAATCTGAACCAGGACAGGCGACTGTAGAATGCTATACAGGCGACTGTAACTAGACATGCGACTGTAAAAACTTCATCAGTCGTCTGTCTTGCAAATTGGGATGAAGCCCAGGAAAAGCAAGTTGTGCACAGCCGACTGTAGAACAATTCACAGGCGACTGTAAATAAACAGGCGACTGAATATCATTCAGCAGACGACTGTCACTTAGGATGGAAACAGAGCAGAGAAAATTGCAATTTTCGCACTTACGCCGTCGGACGATATATGACCATTTCACATGCGATTGTAATTATACAGGCGACTGTAAATACTTCATCAGTCGACTGACTTACAAATTGGGATGAAGCCTAGAAAATGCAAGTTGCACACAGACGGTAGATCATTTCCCACGCGCCTGTTGGAAGACAGGCGACTATAAAATGAACTTCAGTCGACTGAGACGAAAAGCTTACGAAGAGTCAAGAAATAAGTTAACTTGAGCTGTGCATTACAGCCGACTGTAGAAGGCTGGCCAGGTGCCTGGAATCATCCAGTCGCATGTCCTTCCTTCATCATTGGGGAGCCAGAGACTCCAATTGAGTCATTTGGCATAATAAACCTATTAGGTTGGATTCTATGATAATCCTAAGGCTCATTAAGACGGTTATATGCATATGCATGAATGAGTAGACCATCTATCAAGGCATTACATTAAACCTAGACTTAAAAAGAGAAGCAATAAATGAAATAATACATAGATTACATTGCTTTCCTTAGAGTCTATCGCTTCAATTCTTGAAGCCTTGATGCTCCCCATCATCTCCAAACGTTGGCACCCCTTGAGTCCAAGCTTAGGCATTGCTCCTCTTGATGTTCATCCTTCCATCAAGTGTTTAGTCTCCAAAAGTGATATTCCTCAATAGATAACTAAGAGACTAAAACATGAGAGACATTAATGTTATGATCATCATCAAAATAACATTGGTATGAAACACCAATACTCAACAAGGATGGTGAGGTAAGACAGTAATTAGCCATGTATGGACTAAACGACACAGCCGCAATATTTTCCTTAACAACAAAATTTATATTGGCTCAAATACCTCTCTGGGAGACAATACAAACTGAGTCATGAGGTCATTCTCATTTATCCTGAACCAACAACTCTATGTTTGAGCAACCATAAAACTTAGAGATGGATAAGAAGAAATTCACATGACACCAATATATGAAACTAATTAATAAAAGGGAATTGAGTGACATAATCTAATCATCCCAAAAGAAGCAAAGCCATCCGCATCTAGCATGGGTAAGGGATCTTCATTTGGTTCCTTTTTTCTTTCCTATGCTTCTATTTTTTGGGTGTATTTTATGGGTGAATGTTGGTGGATTGGCATGGGCATATGCCAGAGGATGGGTGTCTAGTGGGAAGAAACATATAAATGTATGTATCATACAACAGGTTTTGGATTATATCGACTATCTATTTAATGCCAATGGTTGGGATCCAGTTCGTGTATGTGTCAAATAAGACAGCAAAAAAAGAGGCCCTCAATTTTATTATGTTCAAAGAGGATCCTTACTCTCTAGTAACATCTTGCAAATAGCATTAAATGATACAAATTTAAAAGGAAATTAAAGAATCTTTATGTTTAAGAACTCCTTGCAAATTGCATTAACTAACAGGTTTAAAAAGAATCCATGTTTCCTAGAAACACCTTTTAATCTGTCATTTATTTTTTAAAATAAATCACCGTACAGAAAGAGCAAAGCTAGAGAGAGAGAAAAAAAGCATGCAAAATGACAGTAGATATCATATTTTTTAAAAATACTTCTTAGCCCTAGAAACTTCTTACAGCTGCCATCTAGACTGATATTATATGTCCAAAGGACCAAAGAAACAAAAATAAAAAACCAAATAAAAAAATAAGGAAACAAAAAAAATTGTAGGCATATGCATTGTGCGTTACACATGATTCCTCGGAATGTAGATGTGCATTGCACGTGCCAGACTACTAGTACCTTATATCCTCATATTTGTAGACCTTTTAACAAAAAAGCTTCTGAATATAAAGAGGCTTTACTTTGTGCCAATAGTCAATACCACTAGCAACAGTTCAAAGAAAGCAATAAGTGATAAAGTAATATTGGCTTACAGGGTTCACGGGCCCCTTTTTCTGATGCTTCTGTGGGGACACTCCAGGGATCAAAATGCACATTTCCATGTATGATCTCAACCTGTTAAATGTCACAAAAAATTATATCTAAAGCCACATATTTAAGAACTATTCACTTCAGATATGTACTAATGGCGCATAAACCTAGACAAATCATCGTCGGTTAGCCCCCATGCTGAAAAAAATATGGAAGGTGTGCATCACGAGTAATAGTAAATCTTCCCAATGAGTTGATTGAAAATTCCTAGCAAAGGACCTATGAGAAAGCAATGGACCTGCCATAAAATTTAATGGAAGATATAGACACAAAGGACAACTTATGCAATGAAATATCCCACTTTGCATACATGCTATGCAGAGGCATAAATAACCAATCAACTGATTTATGCGTCAGAAATCTCTTCAAAAACCAAAGAAAAGAAAAGGGAAAGGGGATAACAATAGAAAACAAAAAAGTAAAGTAAACAACAAAAAAGTTCTTTACTGAGTTATTTCATCTTTTGCTTAATTTATAATACTTCATGGTTCATATTGTGTATAAAATAACTAAAAATCACGTACAGACCTTTGCAGCATACAGTTCATTAAATATCCATAGGTCATAATAAACTATGAAGAGTCATATCATAAAGAATGTCTAGCAGAAAATAAGCTTCCCTTACAGATGAAATAAATTTATATGACAAAAAAGGTTAGTTTTCAGACATGACCAAAAAACAGTAGGTAAGTTAAAGTAAAGGCTTACTGAAAGTATACTTCATAAACACACCCACTGATTCCCAAAAAAATTGTTAGTCATTAGTGATTCATGGATTTAAAGAGTTAGCAATAATCAAGCTGAGGTATTTGTAATGAATGATATTTTCTAATCAAATCATTTGCAATGCCAAACAAAATTAAGTAATTCCAACCCTCTTGTGAATTTCTGAAGTTCAATTCCTTATGAGTTCGTTGGGTCATATAATTAAATATGTGATCATCGGTGCTGCCTCTGTCCATGATACCCAGCACTTGGAATCCATGTTGATGCTACCATCCAACTGGCACTACAATTGTCCCTGCAGCTTCCAGCGCCAATGTGGAAGTTCTGCAACTGATATTGCCAGTGCCACTGGTCTCGCCGCACCCCTTCTCTTTCTAACCCCTTAGCCTTCTGCTACATCACTATTGCCACAGAAGCCGACACCCCAATGCTTCCCCGAGTTTATTGTCTATATTTTCGGCTTACCTAAAATAAAAACGATTCAGCAACCTTCTTTCCCTCGTATTATATTTTTAAGATCTACTAACTAGGATAACAATTGGTTTGAACCATGAGAAAGGTCTTTACTATTTGTATGATTGCGATTCAACTTTAGGTGTTATTGCTACCTCTTCCTCTGGCTTTCCAATATTGGGGCATCATTAGCTAGGTCATCCATCAACGCAAAAATTAAAAGGAGGAATGTCCACTGAGTCCTCTATTATTTCTTTATATGTGAGTTCTGTCAAATAAGAAAGCATCATTGAACTTTGTATCCCAATAGGATCCTTAGTAGGAGCCAATCTACATTTGGGTTAGTGCATTCAAACACTTAGGGTCCACGGTGGACCTCTTCTTTTTTGGCTTTTGTTATTTTGTCGATGGATAATTTCTCCTGAATGATTTGGGTTTATTTGTTGAAAGATAGGGAATAAGTTCCAAGGTGTTATTGAGAACTTTTTAATGAAATAAAACCCCAATTTTCTAATATGTGCAACAAGAAATTGCTAGTTTTTGTTTGACTCATAGAATTTTGCATCAAACTACATGTCCTCACACTTCATAGCAAAAATGGTGTTGCTGAATGTAAAACATTGTAATCTTTTGGATGTGGCAAGGATACTTATCATTGAGATGCATATATGCTATACTTTGTGCAAGTTATTTAATTAATCAAAAGCCTTTGAATGTGCTTTATGATGACATTCCTTTTTCGTGCATGTATCCTGATAGGGCCCCTTTACAGTTCCACCTCAAGCTTTTGGATGTATGTATTTTGTTCAAAATTTATGGTCAAGTCTTGATAAGTTGTCCCCAACATTCGTGAAATGCCTTTTTTCTAAGAATTTTAGATCTCTAAAGAGATATTGATGTTTTGATCGAATGCATCATGGATATTATGTTTCTGTTAATGTCACATTCTTTGAGTCAGTTCCATCCATTGCATAGGAATCTCCACCTTTCCCCCTTCCATTACCTCAGCTCATGCCTAGTCTTGAAGTTACAGCGGCACCAACTTCGTCAAAACAAATTGCAAGTGTATTCTAAAAATCCATGAGCTAAGCCAACCATTTCACCATTGACTGATTTAGTGTCTAAGATAGCAAATTCTGATCAGTCATCGTCTTTTAGTTATTCACGTGATTTTGTTTTCCCTAACCTACATCTTTCTATTGCACATCATAAAAATAAAAGATCTACAATTGCTCTTATTTGTCAATTTGTTTCATATGATTGCCTTTCCTCTTCAATTAGTCAATTCGCATTGTCAATGTCTTCAATTTTTATACCCAATTCTTATCAGAAAGCATTATTATTTTAAACTGAAAGCAACCCATGAATGAGGAGATGGATGCGCTCTTATTAGAAAGCATTAATACAACCAGCATGAAAGCAAGCCATGAATGAGGAGATGGATGCTCTACGTTTTCAAAAGACATTGAACTTGATTTCTGCTTCTCTAGGATTGGATATTGTATGAGGTTAGCTAGATTTTCATTGTCAAACATAACCCTGATGAAATTGTAGATAGGTACAAAGTTCGGCTAGTTGCTAAGGTATTTACGCAGACATATGGTGTGGACTATCTTGAGACCTTCCACTGTCTATACTCAACAATTCACATCATTTTTTCCCTTGTGAATCAATAACGAAAGATGTTTCAGTCTGATGTAAAGATTATATTTCTTTATGGTGATTTTGATGAGAATGTGCATATGGAGCAACCTTCTAGATATATAGCATAAAAGGATGTATTCAAGCTTAAGAATTCGATCTTTGGCTTGAAGAAGAGCCACATGTATGGTTTGATAAGGATAGCAAAATTGATAAAAGCTGGTTTTTGATGATGTTAATATGATCATTTTATTTTCATTCATCACAACACTTACGGATCTGTGGTTCTGTCTCTCTCTCTGTGTAAATATATATATATAGTAATATTTTGGTGCAAAAAGAATGGTGCGAAAGCCCGTATGAAATTTTTTTATCTATTTTTAGAAAAAAATTTGCAAAATTATTTTTGATGTTCAATCCAAACAATTATATATTCCAGGAAAAAAATGGGTGAACCCTATGAGGATTTGAGTATCGATCCAACCGTTACAAAATTTAACGGTTTCAGAACAACACAACTTTTTGTAACCCCTTGATCAAAGGCCAAATCACATTATTTTTCAATCATTATTTTTTGAAGGTAGTATGACAACATGAAGTGAAGGTGGGAAAAAATATTGAAATTTTTTAAAATAATAATAATAATAACCGTTTCGCATGAAAAATTCCGTCCGAAATGTTTCCATTTGAAAATTTGTCTATATATATATATATGAATATGGATGTGTGCTGACAGCACATGAAATTTTCTTGTGCTGTCAGCAATTTGGGGGGCAAAAACATTTTTTTAATTTTTTGCAATGTGTTCTACAACTTGTTGGCTACCTGCTCACAAATTTTCAAGTGAATCCAACCCCTTTTGAGCCTCCATTCATGCATTTCAAAAACACTGCTCAAGTTCTGAAACTGTCGGTGTAATCTTTTTGAATTGCATTGATTAAGGCTAAAAAAGTGTTCGATTCACATGAAAATTGGTGGGAATATAGCCAACAAATTGTAAAACACATTGCAAAAAATTTTAAATAAATGTTTTTTGGCCCCCAAATTGCTGACACCACAGGAAATGTGTTCATGTGTTGTCAGCACACATTCATATTCATTATATATATATATATATATTAGAATAATGGATATCATACGACATATGAGAGAGGGCCTAATATGCCCTCTCACATAAAGGGGGAGGTTACAACCAAGTACAAGCCCATATGGGCTTGTACTTGGTTGCTTTATGTGAGAGGGCATATGAGACCCTCTCTCATATGGCGTATGATACCCATTATTCTATGTGTGTGTGTGTGTATGAAAGTAAGTGTGTATCTGTATTACTATCAAAACAGAAGACTATACAAGTAACATTAACGGAGGGTAAGGAGGGCATTAGATTAGGAAGGAGATAAGGCACAAGCATCGTCACCCACCACTAACCAAGTCCAACCCGCCCGCCCAGCAATGAGGCAAAAAGATATACAAGTATAGTAAACAAAAAAAGACTGAAAATGCGCCCGAGCCCAAAATAAAAAGGGGCACAGTCAGGCGCCAACATCAAGGAAGCCTCAGTTGGCGTAGGGAACACTGTCGAGGGGGTAGTCTCTATCGACGTTACGGAGGGCCAATCTTACACCCGCAGCCATATCCTCAAAAATCTTGGTCTTGGGGGAGAAACCCATCTCAAAGATCCGCTTATTGCGCTCCTTCCAGATGTGCCAAACCATGGCTGCCAAAGCAGTCCTAGCAAGAGAGCCCAAGGAGTCGCGCTTGCTAAAAGCAGCAAGGTAATAGTCCCCCACTATATCTCTCTCTCTCTCTGTGGATGATATAGTTTTAACCAGTGATGTTGATGCAATTAATAAGATTAAGGAATACCATAAGGAGCATTTGGTGATTAAAATCATGAAAAAGACTAGGTACTTTCATGGGATTGAAATTGCGCATAGCAAATGTAGAGTAGTTCTTACCAAACAAAAGTATACTTTGAATTTGATATGGGAAACATGATTATTAGATTATGAACAAGTAAGTATTCATTTGGGTGCTAATACTGATTTATGAGATGAAACTGGACAATCGATCTTTTAAGGCATTTCTTGTTATATGTGGTTAGTTGGCAAATCATTTATCTCTCAGTCACGTGAGTGGAAATTGCATTTGCAGTTAGAAATGTGAGTCACTTTATGCATAAGTCACGTGAGATCCATTGGAAGACAACGGTGCATACAATGAATTACATGAACGGGTCGCCTAGTAAATGAGAGATATGTATTTGATACAACGTAGTTGGTACAACGATCTATGATTTCTTATTTGATCATAACAAACCTTCGTGAATATTTTTGATGTGTTTATTAAATGTTTTCAGGTGGAAATAAACATACATCAAATAGTGACAAACATGTGGAAATTGATAAATGGCAATCTGGCAAGTTGGGATAAATGGCAATGATGTAAATTCAATCAAAAGATGAAGAGATGGCAATCTCGTGATTACGAGAATTGGACTTGGTCATGATGTGGAGGGATAAGGAGTTAAATTCAAAAGGAGATTCACATCAAAACCAAAGAATCCATCCAAATCCAAATCAATCTTGTGATTATGAGGAGTTGACGTGGTCAAAATGGCATGTACGTATAAGAAACTCAATTTGATTAGATTCAAATCAATTTATATTGATGTTGAATTCAAGTTAATTCGGAACTATCCCTAAAATGAGAACAAACGAGATTAATTGAAGTTGAGTCTATCTCTAGGATGTGGGCAAAGGTGTTTTAATCCAATCATAATTCTTAGAGCCAAAACCAATCATGATTCTTAGAGCCAAACCATATATATATGACCCCTTAAAAAGAACTCAACAAGAGGGAGAGAAAGGAGCCGGCCATTTTTTAAAAACCATAACCCTTCAATCCCCCCTTGCTGCATGCACAACCAAAGATCAAAAAGTCTCAGCCGCAAGCTTATTCTCCCAAGCAAAATTCTCATCCCTCTTCACAAAAAGAACCCACGGCCAAGCCTCTTAAGAGCTTCTTCAAAGAAGGGCCGCAAGCAAGATCCTTATGGCATCCAAGCATAAAGCCGCAACACCCTCTTTGCGGCAAGATACCGCAAGCCGCAAGATCTCGCTGCCGTAGTTCATCCTTGCGGCTATGAAATCTTCAAGCACAAAGTCGCAACACCCCCTTTGTCGTGATCCCTTTGCTATCATCTTCAAGCAATCGTAGTCATCCCTTGCTGCCAAGAGACCTTCACTCAACCTCCCAACCGTGACTTTCATTGCTGTTGAGCCTCCAATCTCCAAGCATGGATCAGCTTGTTAGCGTTGACACCACATGCAGCCATGAGAACCTTGATGCCACTGAGGAGGTTGTTGTGTTGCCGTGACAATCAAAGTCTTCTTGGCTGCAGTGAGATTTTTCATAAGCAGAGTACACTGCCCCATTCAAATTGCTTGCTGGTTGCAATCTTCAAGTGCCAAGTTTGCTTACTGCCATTGCTTATCTGGACATTGAAAGGGGCGATTTGCACACAACCAGCAACTGGGTACATGAAGCTGAGAATTGCTATACACACAGACTACTTCAGGGGCAGACTTGCGCAATCGACTTCAAAGGACGATAACGTGATATCCAGGCATCAGACATCACTTGCATCAGAGCGTAGCTGACGACGAGCTGATTGACAGTGACTACTAGAACATCACAAACTGAGCGTTCTAAACTCTCTATCTCATTTATATTTGTGATATTGTTTGGTAGATCTTTGTGTTTATTTTTAGTTTTTCTTTTTTGAGGTTATTTTGGGCTCTTAACTGGTTGGGGCTAGTCAAGAGAAAGTTTTCGCTAGAGCAGTAGTGTTCGACACTTTAAGGAGTGAGATACCAACTTAATGAGCTGAGTGTTGGGGCATGAAGTTCTGTGTTGTTGTGTATCTTGATACTATTATTCTAGTGATTGCTTTGGGACTGAAGTAGGTCGGGGGCGACTGAACCAGGGTAAATATCGTGTGCACTCTGTGTCTGCTGCTGCTTTATTATTTCTGCACCATATTTGCTTTGTGATTATTTGATTGAGAAGGCCATTGTTTTTGTATTCTCAAAAATGTTTTATAAGCCTATTCACCCCCCTCCCCATCTAGGCTTAGAGCACGATCCAAGACACCTTAAAATTAAAGCATTTTCAACTCAAGCTATGCATGAGAAAAATGTAGAGAATCTACTTCTGGTTATTGTACAAATGTAAGAGTTAACCTTGTTACTTGATGGAGAAGAAGCGAACTGCAGCGTAATGTTCGAATGTGGAGGCCAAGTATAGAGCGATGGCGCACATGGCATATGAGATGTTGTTTAAAAATTTATTTGGAGGGAATCCTAGAAGAATGGACCGACACCTATGTTTTGTGATAATCAAGTATCAATTTATATTACCAGTAATCCAGTGTTTCATAGTAGGATCGTGTATATAAAGGTAGATTGTCATTTTGTCAGTAATAATGTTGGCAGGAAGTTAATTTGCACACCCTTCATTCATCCATCAAAAGAACTAGCATGTGTTCCTCAAAGCTCCGTCTCCTACGGATTTTCTCAACTTTATGGGACAAACTAGTATGATATATTTATGCTTCAGCTTGATGGGGGATTGTTGGAGTCTGTATTTCCAACTAGTGTTAGATACTGAGTATTTGGGTATTGTAACTAGTAACCTATACATGTTTGGTTATCTGCATATATAATAATACAATGTAAATGAGATTGATCTTATTTATAGCCTATTTCTGATTCTTTGATTTCTAACAGTTGCTTAGCTATATGTTCAGACATGTCTATTGGATGTTGGATGGAACCGAGACATCACCATTATATTCATTAGCGGTGAATGAGAAGAACTGCACTCCTACAATATATTATGCTTGCAAGCTGAAATGAAGATCCATATGCACATATAAAGCCAAATAATGAATGCTAGGAATCAAGCTCAAAGAATATGAAGATTAATTACAACAAGCAAGCATTGAACTTCTGTTTATTATGTCTATTGATGTAAATTGTTCTTGGAGACGGAAATTAGGACTTACCTATATCTGGTATATTATCTAGAGTCTGTTCCTAACGTTTGATATCTTAGGTTGACCCTGTATGATCCTTTGCTCTAACTGCCGACAAATGTATCAGTATATCAGAGATGGGTAGGCCCTCAGTTGACTTTAGATCCTCAGATGACTTTGTATAGATCCTCAGCTGACTGGGGTAAGACCCAGCCTCTAAATTTCTTTTGTGGTTGTTTAGCTAAGAACATTTTTCGGATTAACTGTGTAAAACTTGAGAAAAGATGGTGCCTTCCATTTCCATTTTCAGCTTAACCTGTTGTGCACAATTTCTCTAAAATTGTCACACTGATTACATCAGCAGCAAAGTTGATTGATACGACAAGCCACTTGCTCTCCTTGTTTGACTTCAGTAAAGTCCCAGACCACTGGTGGCCATTCTGATCTTACCTGGGCTATATCAGAGCATGCCTACCAAAGGGGTTTCCTCTTTAAGGTTAACTGAATTGTGCCGCAGGCTAAAGACAAACTACATACGGTTTAACTATCACCTATATGCCTTCAACCCATTCCTTGTAAGTCTACATCCCTTGTGAATTCAATTCAAATTATCTTTGACCATGTGCTTCTATACATCACATCCCCTCAAGTCAGTTGAAATCAATGAAGTTGCTTGAATCTGAAATTTTTTCTGGAAACTGTCAAGTGACCGTCATGTGTAAAATTTCTCTTGAGCCTTAATCTTTACTTCTTCTATTGGAGATGATTTCCTTAGAGTAGCCTGCCTTAGTTTCTGTCATTTCCATTTTGCAATGATAGAACCATAATTGTAGTAGTTGTTGAGAGATTGTTGTGAGCAAAGTGAACCATCTTTACTATCTGAGAGAACAATTTGTAAAATCATCTGTTGTTGAGGTTGATCTGTGTATATAGTATGCAAGAGAAAAGTTCTATTCTTGGAGTCAAGGATAGACGTGTCTTGAGCTTTCAGAGGAAGCAGTTGATAGTGAAGATGTCCTCAGGGGTTTCTCCTGAACCCACCAAACATCCCTGTGATTATTGGATTGGCTTTCCCTCACTCCCTCTGTGTGTGGCTGCATTCAGCATCTGTACAACACATTGTAACTGAGGGTAGGTGGCTCAGTGACTTTTGGGGTTTACCCCGGGGTACACCATATTATCGGTCTGAATCTGCCAGACTACATTCTTATCTCGATCGAATTTATATCTTTACCGGGCACTTCCCTAATCAACCAGGGTACTCACAATCCTCACTGCCTAGACCCGTAATTACCTCCTTGGATGAAGAAGCAAAAGCAAATATTAATTCAAACAAAAACTGCAAGAACACTCAAAGAGGAAGATGAAGAAGCAGTGATAAAGAAAACCAGGAGAATGCAACTAATGAGGAGACTGACATGATCCGACTAATGAGGGGACTGATAACGATAATGATGATGTCAGGTCGCCTTAGTAAAGGCGAACAGTTGCTCATATTTATGGTTTAAGGCCCAATGTTCTGTTTGGGATTCTTATTATCTTGTCTGATTGTTTCAGCTTCACTGTTCGTTTTGTTTCACTGCGCATGCAGGCCTTTGTGTTTCAGCCAATGCATGTGCATCAACCTGATTAAAATAAAATCTGAAAATGCAGTTAACAGAAAGAACCAAAAGTAACTGAAGAAACATATATGATTAACAAAACATTTACAGTCAAATAGGAAAAGTTTCGTTAAACAATTAGGTGAAAAAATATTTGAGAAAGTGGAGGGGAAAAAGCACATGATTGTAGGACGTCAAACAACTAGAACTATAAGCATTAACATTTTTTATCTTTTTTAAATGCTTTTCTACACTGGTTAATCTTCATATTAAAGAAGATTAAACCATCTTAAATATTCAAATACTATGCCAGCAGAAGTTATATCTTGCATGAATAATATTGGCAGTCTTACTTATCTAGGGAAATATAATTAGCATATGTTCTAATTATCACGGTATAGTGAACGTTACTTGTATGCAAGCTCTTTTGTGTGTTCGCTCCAGCCTTCAAGTTGTCGATCCAATAAAGCACGGGTACGGTCACTAATCTGAAAGATGTGTGGTGATCCAATGATCAATTCTAGCATCACAACTCCCACACTCCACATATCATACCTGTATAAAATTCAACATTATATATGAACACATATACATCAAACATCAAACTTCTTTAGAAGGGAAACTGTCAGAAAAGAGAAAATATACAAAAGGCGGAGGTAGATCTTGATTAACCATCTCTTCTTATATCTTATTTATATTATTAGAACTATGCATGCGATATAAATATGAGAATAATGGGTATCATATGGCATAAGCGAGATCTCTCTCATATAAATCCACGTGACACGTTCTCCTCGACATAGTACAATGGATCACATGAGATGTACTTTTTGTATCCCATAAACTATGTGGTGCAGAATGTGTCACATGGACTTATATGAGAGAGAGATCTCATATGATACCCATTATTCTATATAAACATAGATCTATCATTCAAGATACTAATTAAGGACATGTGCATATGATACATTGTATCTAAACACTATACTAATTAAGCACATACTTGACTTATATTTAACACATATTCATATTATAACATCACTCTCAAGCTGGAGCATAGAAATCTATCATACACAACGTGGTACAAAAAGATACGAATACACTAGCTAAATCTGATTTGGTGAAGATGTCAGCTTGCTGATTTGCTAAAGAAGTGAAAGGGGTGCAAATTAGTTTATCTATAATGCTATATCTGATAAAGTGGTAAATCAACCTCATATGATTGGTTCTTTCATAAAAGACATGATTATTGGCTATATAAATAACTGCTTGAGTGTCATAAAATATCAGTATTAGATTGTCATCTTGGGAACTAAGCCCTTGTAGTAATGTCTCAATCAATCATCGCACATGTTGTATAAGTTATAACGTTGTATTCTGCCTCAGGCCCTCAGCACTTGATTAAGACACAACACTTTGTTTCTTACTTCTCAAGGTCAAATTTCCTTCAACCCAAGTACAATAGCCTGAAGTATACCTCTTTTATCTACATAATTAGAATAAAATTACGCTTCAATCTTCAAATCTTCAAATGACATGTCTTCAATCTTCAAATCTTCAAATGACATGTCTTCTGTAAAGTAACCATTTACCTAAGATACTTTCACATATATATGATCCACAAGACTGCTCTCCAATAGACTTCTTTACGATTGTGCATAAACCTGTTAGGTATTGGTGTTTTAGACCAATATTGGTTTGATGATGATCACATCTTTATGTTGTTACTAATGACTCTCATGTTTTTAGTCTCATATTTAATCAAATGGAGAATATCATTTCTGGACACTAATAGCTTGGTGCAAGGATGGACATCAAGGGGAGCATTGCCAAAGCGTGGATCTTGATGAAGGGAAGCTCATCAAGAGGTGTCAAAGCTTGGAAGATGATGGAGATCATCAAGGCATCAAGAGCTTGAAGCCTTGGACTCTAGAAGATGCAAAATATAATGCATGTAATTTCTATTACTTGCATTTCTATTTTTGAGTTTAGGATTTTTGTAATGCCTTGATAGATGGTCTACTCATTCATGCATATGCATTAACCATCTAAGTGAGCCTTAGGATTATCATAGCATCTAACCCAATAGGTTCCTCATGACATGAACTCCATTTGGAGTCTCTGGCTTTCCAACAACTGATTGTTGAAGGCAGGACAAGCGACTGGTGATCACCAGGCACCTGGCCATCCTTCTACAGGCGATTGTTGTGCACAACTCAAGTCATTTATTCTTGACTCTTTTCTTGAGCTTTTGGTTCAGACGACTGAGGTACATTTTACAGGCACATGTCTACCATCAGGCGCCTGGATATTGTTCTACAGTCGTCTGTATGCCAAAGTGTGTAACCTGTCATTTCTGGGTATCATTCCATCTTGTGTGTCACTCGACTGTTATAGAGTTTACAGTCTCCTGTCATTCTTCAGGCGACTGGACTTTGCTCTTCAGTCGTCTGAATGCACAATGGCGAAAGTTGCATTTTTCAGTTCTATTCCATCCCATGTGACAGTCGCCTGACGAAGTCTTTTCAGACGCATGCATATAGTACAAGCACCTGTGTAGTCTTCTACAGTCGCTGGTCCTGGCTCAGATTATTGTTGTGAATTATATAGCCATTGATCAGTCGACTGTCCATCAAAATCTCAGAATAGAGCCGTTGCAGATTTGGTCATTTGGCTTCTAGCTTAGTTTTTATGGGGTTTTAGTGGCTTATTATAAATAGAAATGGGCTTAGTCCATTTAGAACTTCTTGGTTAACATTGAATATCTTAGATTAATTAAGCCACTCATAATCTCTCATTTCCCTTTCATAACCACGTTCCTCTTCATACTTTGAAACAAGCTCAAGGGAAATAATTTAAGTGCATTCAAGCTTATCTCATCACTTGGAAATCCTCTTCCATGCCTTCTTCTTCATATTGAGTAAGTTCATCTCAAGGCATAGATAAGAGTATTTATTTCATCTTTGTGAAGTGAACCCTAATTCTTTGTGTGGGAATTAGTCCCTCTCTTTTTAGGAGTTGATCCCTCTCTTTGTGGGAGTTTAACCCGTATAGGGGTGATTGTGTTCTTGTGTAAGATAACCCTAATTCTCTATGTGGAAATTAGTTTCTCTTTGTATGGGAGTTAAGACCCTTGTGTAGGATAGGTTGAGTCCTTGTGAAGGGCAAATCCCTTGTGTAGGGTATCCCTTGTGTAGGGATTGTTTTCACTACATTGTGTAGGATCATAGTGAATATTTGGTGTGGCTGGATGTACCCAAGTTGGGAAACCAGTGTAAAATCTTTGTGTTAGCGTTTGCTTGATTGCGTTGTTTAAATTTCTCTCGCACTTATAATTCCGCATTTGCAATTTTAAATTTTAATTACACAATTATTTCCATTACTCTATTCACCCCCTCTAGAATGTCTGTTGTTAATATTGCAAGATATAGACGGTCCTTACAATTGGTATCAGAGCGAGGTTGAAACATACAACGATAGCATTCAACGCTTCATCCATGTCTCATGAAGAAGGTCTATCAACCGTTCGACCTCCGCTCTTCAATGGAACAAATTATCCAAGTTGGAAGCTCAGGATGATGATCTACTTGGAGGGTCAAGACCTATGGGACATCACGGAGTCGCCCTTTGAGAAGCTTACTACACCCGCGGTCACAAAGATAAAGGCGGAGAAGGACTCAATTAAATATAATGCGAGGGCTATGAACGCATTTCTTTGCGCCTTCACTCCGAATGAGTTCAACCGCATCTCCAAATGCAAATCGGCCAATGAAATTTGGCATATCTTGGAGATTACTTATGAAGGGACGTCCAAGGTAAAGAAATCTAAACAAACTGTGTTTAGATCTAAATATGAAATGTTTAAGATGCAGGAATGAGAAAGCATCTCGAAAATGTTCACAAGGTTCACAGACACCGTGAACGCTTTGGAAGAAATTGGTAAGGTGATTTTTCAAGAGGATCGTGTAGAGAAGATCCTTGACTCTCTTACACCCCAATGGGAGTCAAAGGCCAACGGTATTTTGAAATCAAACGACATGTCCAAATACACCGTTGAGGAGTGCATTGGGAATCTCATGACGTATGAAGTCAAGCTTCAACACAAGAAAGAGTTTCAACCAACCAAGCCCGAGAAGCCGAAAAAGCAAAAGGGGATTGCATTCAATACCAAGAAGGAGCCAATCAAATGGAGGAAGAAATTCCATCGAGAAGCTTCAAGTGAGGATGATGGAGAAGATGAGGCTAGCGATGATGATTTCATGGAACTTGCCAAGCAATTCAAAGCATTCCTCAAGGGCAAGCAAATTAAATCTTTGTCAAAGTTTGCCTCCAATTCTAATAAGATTCCTACTTGTTACACTTGTAGTGGTAAAGCTCAGCGCTCTATCGAATGCCCTTCCAACCCCTCCAAAGATTCTTACAAATGAAAAGGAAAGAAATTTTGGAAAGAGAAGTCCAAATTCAAGAAGCAAAAGAAGGGTCTTGTCTGCACATTTGATGACTCGGATGAATACTCATCAAGTGACGAAGATGATGATGACAAGAAGGAAGCTCACATATACTTCATGGGAAAAGGGAAAAAGTCTTCATCGAGTTCTATCGAGGAGAAAAGCAATGCTGAAGATGAGGAGCCAAAGTTACCGAGCTCGATTACCGCTTCAATGTGGTCTCCAACAGGACAAGTAAGTACATCGATTCTTATGCTAAATTAAAAGTAAAATTTAAAGATGTTATGAGTAGGTTGCATTTACTAGAGTCTACTAGTGTGAAAGTGAATGATTTGCATATTTGTGACACTAGTAAGAGAGACACACTTCTCTCTCTTAAGTTTTGCAAATGATAAATTAGTAACTCAAAACCATAGCTTAGAATCTCACATTCAATAACTTAAGTTGAAATGCGAAGAGAAATCCCAAAAGCTCAAAAGCTTTGTTCATTCGAGGGATTCACTCCATGATTTGTTGGAAAAACAACATCCGACAAATCATAGAGGAGATTTGGGATATATTCCAAAAGTGGTAACCAACCCCACCTTTAATTCTTCAAATGATGCAAAATCAAAAAATATCACTAAAACACCTAAGAGGAATTACCATGCTTTCTTGTATAACAATAACACCAACAAAAAGCATGTAAATCACAAGATGGTGAGAAAAAATGAAACTCCTTCATTTTTTGCTAAGAAGCAAAATCCTCACGTTATGCATGCCAAGAAATTCTTTTCTGCACCTATGCATGCCACATCCACCCCTCTTGCAAAGGCAAAACCATTGCTTAGAAAATTCTTAAGTCTTTAGATTCCCACTAAGTGTAATGTGCAAGAGAGAAATAGATACATCAACTCTTTAGTTAGGGATGTGATCACCTCATGTGATTACATTAGGAAATCTTATTTCCCTAATGTTAAGGTCTCTCACACATATGTGCATATTGCATGGGTATTTTGCTTTATGTTTATTCTTAAGCATACCCATTATTTGTATGTGATGTTTCATGACTTTGAAATTATTTTCAACTTATTTTTCATGAAAATGGTACCTTGGAGATTACATTGTCATACATGCATATTTTGAACCATGTGTATGACAATAGGGGAGTTAATATGTGATGTATATTTAAAATTATTTTAAAACATAATTTAAACCTTATTTTGGGTTATTTTTGAGATATCTTTTTTGCAATTAGTTATTAAGTTCTCAAACTCAACCCATTGATGTTGCCAACATGTTTCATGTTATATTTTGTCTTGGCAATATAATTTGTATCATTATCGCTTGATTTTCTTTCATATCAATGCAATGATATAATTTAGCCACATGGCTCCAAGTGTTATAATTTCAATTGGTAAAGATTTTCTTTCTTTTACAATTGGTATTAGGTCATAGAAGTCAACTTTTTGACCCTTTCTATGATCTAGGAGGATAATGGGATAGTGATTGATACACACTTTAAATTTACAATTAGGTATCATACATCTCTTACTCTCTTGGTTATTTGTCTCATTTTTAAAAGGGGTATATGACAAGAGTCAATTCTTGCATGTTTGATGTCCACCTTTTTGACAATGACAATGGAAAGAGGGATATGCATTATGTAAATCATACATATGCATTTATGGGAAGAGTGATTCTCATACATGTGGAGTGTTAATGATTTATTACATTTGGTTTATGTAATCCATGCCTATTATATGTCACTATTGATCATACTTAGATTATTTACATAATCATAGTTTATTTACAATTGGTTAACTATGTTGAATTGGTGCATATAAGTAGGAGGAGCTCATTAGTATTGTGCTTTAATTATTTATGTTTTACATAATTTGTGTCATCATCAAAAAGGTGGAGATTGTAAGTATTAGTATTTTAGACCAATATTGTTTTGATGTCACAACATTATATTGTTGCTAATGACTCTCATAGCTTGGTACAAGAATGGACATCAAGGGGAGCATTGCCAAATCTTGAATCTTGATGAAGGTAAGCTCATCAAGAGGTGCCAAAGCTTGGAAGATGATGGAGAGCATCAAGGCATCAAGAGCTTGAAGCCTTAGACTCTACATCACTACATCTTATGTCAGTCGACTGTTGTAGAGTTTACAGTCTCCTGTCATTCTTCAGGCGACTAGACTTTTCTCTTCAGTCGTTTGAATGCACAAATGAGAAAGTTGCATTTTCTCAGCTCTATTCCATCCCACGAAACAGTCGCCTGACGAAGTCTTTTCAAGCGCCTGCACATAGTATAGGCGCATGTGTGGGAGTTAAGACCCTTGTGTAGGGTAGGTTGAGTCCTTGTGAAGGGCAAATCCCTTATGTAGGGTATTCCTTGTGTAGGGATTGTATTCACTACATTGTGTAGGATCATAGTGAATATTTGGTGTGGCTGGATGTACCCAAGTTGGAGAACCAGGGTAAAATCTTTGTGTTAGCGTTTGCTTGATTGCGTTGTTTAAATTTCTCTCGCACTTATATTTTCACATTTGCAAGTTTAAATTTTAATTGCACAATTATTGTCATTACTCTATTCACCCCCCCAACCTCTAGAGTGTTTGTTGTTAGTATTGCAAGGTATAGACGGTCCTTACAAAACCATCTGACTCGCCCAACAGCAAACACAATATATGATTTGGTAGCTGTCAAATAAATAAAATTACCAACTAATCTCATAAATGATGGGGCATCATCAAGCAAAGGAGTAGAATTATCCTATAATTATGCATCTGGATTACGTGCATGTTTGCAACCCACCGGTCCAGTATCCGGTAGTAAGTCCATAGCATACTTCCTTTAAGAGACAAGTGCACCAATCTTGCTATGTAATCTATCCTTAGAAAGTATCATAACCATCCCATATCTTTGATCACAAAATGAATCTTTATGTACTCCTTTGTTTCCTCAATCACATAACAATCGTTTCCCGCCAACAAGATATCATTAATATATACTGCCAGAATGATCGATCATGAGGCCATCTGTTGAATAAAAACCAAGTGATCTGAAGGGCATCTTCATGTAAATATCACATCTAACCACCTGACTGAACTTCTCGAACCAAGCTCAAGCAAATTGTCTCAACCCATATATGGCATTTCTTAGCCTGTATACCACATTCTCCATGCAAATTGTCTCCTTAAGACCACCATAGATAATTAAGTTTTGACATCTAGCTAAAACAGAAGCTAGCCTTGATTTATGGCCAAAGAGAAGATAACTTGTGAATAGAATTCATGCAAGCAACAAGAGATGTCTCAAGATAACTCATACCATAAGCCTGAGTGAATCATTTCATCACCAAACAAGCTTTATGCATATCTAGTGTCACATCCGGCTAATAAGTAATTGTATAAACCCATCGGCAACCAACAATATTAGTTCCTCTAGGAGCAAGATTTAACTACTACATCCCACGTATCCACAGAGCATCCATCTTCTAATCCATAGCTTTCTTCCCACCATGGTACACCATAGCTTCCTTGGAAGACTTGAAAATAGATACCGAAAATAGTAACAGTGTAAAATGTTGGAAAGAAATCAAACAATCATAAGAAATAAAATGTGAAATATGATGTAAAGTAGAAGATCGTTTAGCCTTAAAATAAACAATTAAGAGATGTATGTCAAATAGAGAAGCGATAAAAAGTTCTTATACATGTAAAGAACCTTCAGTTATAAAATTGAACCAATTGGTGGTGAGAAAGTAAGACATTTCTTGGATTGTCGAACATACACCAGCAAAGATATTGAAATTTCTGAAATTTTAGGACTGCAAACAGGTTGTGAAATAGAAGATTAGAGAGTCAACATCTAAGGCTCAACAAAATAGGCAATAGAGTCAACAAGATAACATCAGTTGAAACATAATACTTACGATACACATGATCAAAGCAAGGATTTCCTTTCTTTCTTAGAATAAATGACAAAGACACATTAAATTGATCTAGGTGCAAGTTTGTCAAGATTTGGTTGTAAATTCTGAACAAAGCATCAAGCATGTGAATCTAAATACACAAGTTAATAATGAAAATACAAGTTTATAAGGAAATAAGCAAGAATATAGTATTTGATCTTGAAGCACGGAAGAATGCAAGTTATTGATCAACTAACATGCACACAAAACAGTATTCAACCATAAATACTTAGGTATACACATTTCAAGCATAAGTGTACATACAACATCCAACGAGTATTTTTGTTTTCCTTAGTTATACCATTTTGCTGAAAGCTGTGAGCACGTGATAATTGGTGTAAAATACTATATGACTTACAGAAATTTAAAATCTCTTTTTGCACATACTCAAGGTTATTGTCAATACAAAGAACACGAATATTTATAGAAACTACACATTTATTCAATTAAATATATTTAAATTATTTTTAACAAATGAGTTCTACTTTTAACAAATAGACCCATGTCATATGGAACAAATCATCAACACTAATAACAAAAATCAAAACAAGAAGAACAATACAAAGAACATGAATATTTATAGAAACTACACATTTATTCCATTAAAAATATTTAAATTATTTTTAACAAATGAGTTCTCCTTTTAACAAATAGACCCATGTCATATGGGACAAATCATCAACACTAAAAATAACAAAAATCAAAACAAGAAGAACACCCACCATGGCTCCAAATGCCTGAATAAACTAACATAAAAGGGAAATTACTATGATTGCTGACTCGAACTGGGTCGGATGCACGATGGTGCTTTCTAACTTACAAAACTTGCACTACGAAGAAGACACTATAAACTTAATGGATATAACCTGATGCAATTTCTATAAAAACAGGTGACCAAAATGACGGTGTTACATTGTTGGGTCTCAGAATCAACAGTTAAGTAGGTAGGAGAGTCCTCAGCATCAAGAAATATAGCATATCTTTCTCACGACATGAACCAATGTTCATCCTAATCCGAATATCCTAAAAAAATAGTATGAAGGAAAGAACTTTATGGAGCAATGTTTATTTCTTGTTTGCTGACTAACGGATAACAAAATTAATCAAAAAATTTCAAACAAATACAGCATTCTCTATAACTAAAGATGAGGTAGCCTAAACTACCCATTTTCTATAAATAGTAGAAGATGAACCGTCGGCTAAATGAACTGGTGATACAGATGTAGTGGAACGAAAAGAATGAAAATTAGATGTAGTACTTATCATGTGCATTGATGCACCAGTGTCTAAGACCCAAAGTTTATCAGCAAAAGCTATAAATACAGTATCTAAGGACTTATTATGGGTGGTTCGAGTATGAAGCATAAGATAGCTGAAGGACTGAAGCTTCATTGAGTGATCATATTCCGCCTTAGAAATCTGAATAATACATGAACTAGCCGTAATAGATTTTGAAACAGATGGAAAGGCCGAAGAGTCACCGGCAACAACCTGAGCCCAATCAGGCTTGCTGAACTTCATCTAGAATATCTGAGTGATGATTGCTCTTATTACAATGTGCACAGTAATGTGAGCCATTATCTCCCAAGGAAGACTGACCACCAAATCTACATCCTCTAATAATCTGACTGCGTCCATAACCATGTCCTTACGCCAGCATAGATGAATTATTGGTAGGAGAGTTCTCAACTAAGGGTCATGAGCTGCTCGATAAACACAAGAAAGTGTAGCAATTCGTCATATAGACTAGGTTGCCTCCAAGAATCTGACCACAACCCTGATGTGCAAACAGGGCATCTAAGTTTGACAGAAACTTGACCAATGCATGTTTCTCTTGATATTGTTGTTGTTGTATCTTCAAGTCAGCAACCAGCTGATAATACATGTTGATCTCATATATCATCCCCTTTAGATTCAACTAATAGTCAGAAAGAGGCCTTCTATCCTGCTTTACAGAGATGTATTGCTTATGTAGCTTAGTAACTCGAGAGATATTCTTCTTATTTCCAAACATCTCCTTTAGGGTATACAAATATCCTTTGCAATCTTCAAGAACATGAGGTTTGCATTAATATTCCCATTCATGCTATTGGAAGCCAGATCATCACATAACAATCGCTTGCATCCAGACAAACATCGTAATCTTAAGATTTGGAGTCTAATGGATCTTCTATGATATGCTTCTTAAAACCAACAAATAGACTGAAGAATATGCCCAAAACAGACGGTCGCTTTCAACGTCACCGTGATAGGAGATAGTGTCTTTAGAATGGTAGGAACCACTGACCCCAGTTCATTACCACAAACCATGGTAGCTAGTAAGCTAGAAATTAAGCCAAAAACAAGTAAATCAGATGATTAAATAGATCTAGCATATATCTAGATCAATCAATTATGACAGTTGAAGGTCAGAGGGGTTCATCAATTAAATTTATAAGTTGAACCAATCTACAGATCTGAATAGATCAGATCTAAGCAACAAACATCAGATCTGATCTCTAGAGATCTATAAAAGAGAAAAAAAAGATGGAGAGAAGAAAATAACAGCAATTGGTGTAGAAAGAGGAAGGTGATAGCGTTAAAAAAATTACTGTTTTTTTGTGTTTGATTAGTTTTTAAGGATGAAAATAGGGCTAGGATTTGAATTAAACCTAAGCTCAGATAACATGCCAAAAAAAGAAAAAGTATAAAAGACGAAGAGGTAAAGCTTGATTAGCCATCTGCTTGTCTTATTTATATTATTATAATTTCACGTGTTAAAAATTTAAACAAATCTAGACCCATCATTCAAGACACTAATTAAAAACATATGCCCATGAAATATTGTATCTAGAAACGGTGCTAATTAAGCACATGCTTGACGCATATTCAACACATTCTAATTCTAACAGAAACTAATGCAGAACTACTCAGGTGAATGGTTTAAAATTTTTGCGAGAGGAAAATAACTAGATGAATAAATTTGGAATATAATCCCTACGAATTTTATATAAGTAACATAGATACATGAAAAGAGACAAGAAAAATCATGACCCACTTCAATGTTACACTTGTTGGCTCTTCGAACCAGCTGGCATTGAGTAGAGCCTCTGGAGGAGTGTACTCGAAAGTCTGTTCCGACCTGGAAAGCATAAAGAGGACAGAAGAGTCTAACCAGTTAATGAGTAATATATGAAGGAAATACCTGTAGAACATAACAGTAAGAAAATATAATCATACTCAAGGAGTATTAATATTGAAGCACTGCATGCAAGTATAGAAGAATGACGTCAGATATTAGTAAGTGCCTCTCTCACATTGTTTATGTGTTGATATCAACCTAGATTTCAACCCTGGTAAAAAAGATTTTGTTAAAGGAGAATTAATGAAACGAACAAATACGCAAATGACAAATTATATTTTGCCAATTAAACGTCCATTTTATTCTTTAAAAATCAATTCATAAATTAATTTACTAACTAATTTTTATAACTACATATTGAATTGATCTGCCCAATTAATTAAATAATCATAGCATACTGCTACATTTATCTGTGAGACAATGAGAGGTATATGGTCGGTATACAAGAGTAAAAGAGGAAGCAAGTAAACTAGCACGTCAAAGATATTGATGAAGATAGGAAAAAGAAACAAAGAGAGATTGAGCAAGGAAGGGAGAGAGATTGAAGGTAGTGAACTGCAAAGAACTTTGCATTTTATGAGCAAACTAACCACATTAAAATTGATTTGCATTTCGTTCAACAAAAGATGGTGGAAGACAACATCATTGCGATGAGACGTGTAAATTTATTTCAAACAGCCGAGGTTGTGAAAAGTGATAAGAGGAAAAAAGCGGCAAACTGCAGCAATGCTTAAGTGAGACATGAGAGGAAAAAGTAGCATAAAGGTCAAACTTTTCTTAGAAAATACAAAATCAAGGAAATTATAAAAAAATCATAAAACATAAATAATTGAAACAATCTATAATTATACATCAACACTCTACAATTCTACATTGCACTGCCACTAATACAACTATGCTACAGGGTGAACAGAAACAGCAGCAGCAGCAGCAGCAGCAGAAATAGTAAGCAGATGCAACGAAGAGCAAATCAAAAAACAGAAGCAGGAAGCAACGACATAAGTGATGGTAGCACAAACAGCTAAATAGAAAGTAGTGAAAGAAGCAGCAACAATATAGCAAATGCAGCAGTGCATAAGCAGCAAAAGCAGTAGGCATAAGCAAATGAAGAAAAAGCAGAAACAGCAGTGGCAATGGAAGCAGCAGAGCAGAAGTAGAAAAGAAGCAGCAATAACAGCAGAAGAAGAAGCAAAAATAGCAGCTACACGGAACAGCAGCAATGGAAGTATAGGAAGTCAAAAGTCAAAAGAAGTAGCAATAGCAAATAATAAAATTAAATTAAAAAAGATTAACACGTAGCACGTAAGAGGATCGCTGACATCGAGTCCACAAAGCAAAGATCCGATGCGACTAGAACCATTGCAACATTCTGCAATGGGAGAGAAAGCAACACTCACCAATCGAGGCTGTCAAGCCCTAGTGCTGCTTTTTGGGTTTAAACACAAAAGGTAAGGTTTGTGTTGGGCTAGGGACACAGTGGACAAAAAGCAAAAAAAAAAAGGGTCACTTTGGACTCGTGTGGTACTTCATATGTTTGCCGGTCAAAAGAAACCTACAACAACCCATGCGATGCAGGCTGGTCTCGCGGCAGGTCAGTGACAGCCCAAACAAAGCGGGTTGGGCTCGCAACATAGAAAAACAGTCGCTTTTTGCTGCTTTTTAACTCATCCATTAAACTCTAATTCTAATTCCATCAAATACAACCAAAGACTCGCCATTATAAAGGATCATGGTTAATCACATCACGCTTTTGTAAAAAGACATGAAAAAAGCATCATATTTCTATGGATCTATCTAGTTGCTCGTAGCAGAACTGGTAAATATCTACTATGCGAGAATGCCTAAAGACCTTCTGTAAAGGAAAGCATGTTCTGTAACCCATTATCTACCTCGAAAGTTTTCTAACCAATTGCCTTTCTACTTTTAGCAATCTAACTTTCTTCTTTAAAGCCATTACAAGTATGTGTTGTATTTTAAACATGTTTCCACTTTTCCATTCTTTTTTCAAATGTTGCGAACACATCCAAGGCCATAATTATGGACAACTCTCAAAAATGTTTCGAGCATTTTTTGGAAATATTTCTAGCATTTTGCCCAATTTCTACCTGTTAATGATCAAAAGGACTTTCCACCAGAAAAATGCTAATTAGGGGTGTAAATGGAGCAGATACTGAGTGGATACTAGAATGTCTGTATCCGAATCCCATTTTTGAAGCTGCTACCCAAATCCAATCCGATATCAATCGGATGTTGCATATGCTATCCATATCCGAATCCGATATATAATATTTGAATCTGTTTCATATGCCTATGCATTATGACTCCCACAAAAGTTTGATGGACTCCGAAGATTTTTTTAAAGCCAAAAATTCCTACATCTAAAATCCCAACTAATAGAAAGCATGCAGTATTTACAATAGGAAAAAGCCTAATTCTTTTTGGAAAATGACGAGTCAAATTTCATAGAAGCAAGATAAATACATGTAGATAAGAATTTCATTATCATTAATTAGACTCTTAGAGTGTTAATTTAGAAAATAATATGTTACACATGTCAAAATTTCAAATTCTTTGCAATTTTTATGGCATGGCATGTATGTATGTATGTATGTATAGACACCCACATGTGGGGCGGATAATTAACGATACTATCCAAAATCCACTACATTTTTTAGTGGATATCCCTTCAAATATCCAATTCATATACAGATCATATATACCCATATCTGAATCCACTTAAATAAATGTGAATACTAAGTGGATTTGAATATTTCGGATATTCATTCACAGTAGAACTACTAATATCACCTGGTCCCTACTTGTATGGGCTATTATTTGATGATTTGATCATGACTGAAAATATTAATTAGGGATAGTATTAAATTGCCCCTCCAAAATCCAATAAAATATGAATGATTTGAATCCGCTTCAGCTGAGATTCAACCCTTATTTTAAACACTAAATCCAACAAAATAACTTATATACAGAAAACCTACCAAAAAGACTTCCAAATAAAGTAAATTTAAGACTGGAAATATGCCTACGGTAAATAAAGAATTGTTGTAACTACTTGGTGGGACTTAAAGAGTAATGATAGTGCAGAATGTTGTCCAACAAATGCAAAATAGAAACAGTAAAAGAGAGACAAGCAACTCTTTAGTGAGGAAAGATTTATCGATGTTCTGGTTTCAAGATAATGCTAAACGAAAGAGAAAACAAATAGAAGCCAACTAGAAAAAGAGAAGTTTAAGGAAAACAAAAAAGACCTAAGTTTTTAACAAAGTAACCTCATTTCAACATTGTTTTTTAAACCTTCCCTTCAGATCGTGTTTTTATATAGGCTATTACAAAACAAGACCCTCACTATCCCGAAACACCATCCGAAAAAGGGTTGATAACTCACCATTCTTCAATATCGATTACTGACTATATTAGTGACATAGTACAACAAAAATGAAACCCAGTTGACTCCCCTAATTCAACAGCTGATGTATTTCAATGTACGAGCCGCAAGATAACTAGGATGAAAAAACTAAACATTAAGTTGATAGATATTTTAAAAAAAAATTAACTTTCTAAACTAATCCCCTTTAGTTTTCCCCTCTGGATGAAAAAAAACTCAACTCATATCAAATGTCTTTGTGTGTAATTCAAATAAAATCACCATAGCTTCCAGTTGAAGATCACACGTGGTCCTATTGTAATTTACCTTGAGACCGTGTAAGACAGAAGGAATTATTTCGTATCAGAGGCGACACAACAAGGATCGGAGGTTGAAAATTAAGTAAAGTGGCGTTTTTGTGATTTTGGGTCTTCTCGTAATTTTTTAGTCTTGCTGGGTTTTTCTGTAAATTTGCCTTTTTCTAAATTAGTACTTATATGCGGGTAGGGGGCTAGGTATTCTTATGTGTATTCTTGAGAAAATTTTAAGTAGAGGTTGAGAATTCCCTTTTTTGGTTGGAGAACGCGGCCCCCTCTCAAATCGGTGGCTTTGAGAGAGAATTCCTTTCGAAAGAACACAACCTTTCCCTTGTCTTTTCACCTTCTTCAATAAAGTTCAGATTTTTAACTTTGAATCGATTCGGTTCCTATCAATTCGGTATTAGAACGGTGCAATCCTCCTGGCAGAAACAAGATCAAAGGAAAAGATTGAAGCTTTCAAGGAAAGATAGACGTCGACTTAAAAATTTGAAGAAATCCATGGATGAGCGTTTCACATCGGTGGAATCCATTTCGTCTTCATTGAAGGCGTCAATGGAAGGGCTTAATGCGAGGTTTGATGTGAGGTTTGATACTATCATGCAAACCCTAAACCAACAATCCAAGATCCAAAGGTGAACTCCGTAGAGAAAGCAAAGGAAACGGGGGAAGATTTTATTAATGGACTCCTCGAGGACACGGATCATCGGTGCCCCTATCCAACAAACCCAAGGGTTCGCTGCCCCCGGGAGTGCCACGATGCCAGCGAAGACCGACAGGGCAGCACGACAGTTTACGACCACCTGGCACCCAGCAAGGTTTTGCCACACCCCTACATTACTGCGGGGCCTCGCGACCCCTAGCAGCCCTGAAGGGCACGACCGAGGCCCGGCATGGTCGCGAGGGGCCTCACACCCCCATGTCGCCCCTACAAGGCTCTGCTGCGCTCCGACAGAGCCGCAGGGGGTGACAAGGGCACTCCGAGCCCATGAAAGGCCGTGGGAGGGCTCGTGGCCCCCTGACGGCCCCGACAGGGGTCCACCGGGCCTTGGCTAGGGCGCCAGGGGCCTGCGGCCCACTAGCAACTGGCAAGGCCCCGACGACTACTCTGGCCTCTCATGAGGCTCGACATGGACTAAAAGGATCCCCTCAGCACGTGGATGGCTGTAGATGGGCGACGACGACTACTTCCCGTCTACGATGTGTTCCATGGTGACTATGACGATGACCCAGCTTATGATGAGGGGGGTGAATGTTGGTTTAGGTAGCCAACTAACTATATCAAACTTTAATTTTGATGATGTCAAAAAAGTCTCATAACTACTAAATGTGTTCGTTAAGTGAGTTACAGGTCAAAACAAGACTAAAATGACAAATAGTAAACTAGTCGACTAGCAAATGTAGCTAATCGACTAACCAACTCTCTGGAAAAAAGACAGTCATGCCTACTCAATTAATGCATGAGCAGTAGTCGAATAGCCAGCTCTCTAGAAAAAAGACGATCGGCACTAGTCGACTAGTGCTTTAGCAGTAGTTGACTAGCGGCTGATTAGTCGATTAATGCTAAGGCACTAGTCGAATAGTTCGTACAGGTATGCATGGCTGACATGATCAGAAGGGCAGTTTGGTAAAATTCAGATATGCACATCTAAAGTTCAAGTCAAAGACGAATTTTCTCCATGAAGTATTGTGAATTGAGGGAACTTATGAAAGAGGGGCAAAATAGAGATATTGCCTAGGGCTTCACAAGCCCTATATATATGCAAGGGCCGGCTCCTCTCCATGGATTTCTTCTAGCCGTCGGAGACACTTCTTATGCTTATTCTTTTGGATGGAGTAGAGGCAGCCTTTCCTCTCATGGGAAGAGCTCAAGGATTGTTTAGTGCACAGATTTCGAGAAACTCAGGAGGAAATCTATAGGAGCAGACTTGCGATCAGGTAGGATCTTCAACACCACCAATTGTATGCAAATAAGAAGTGTCTCTTCGCTCAATTATTTGAGACGTGGTCTCAGCAGAAGTGGTGACAGCCGACAAGACTAAGAATGCAGTGATAATGGATTGTCCACATCCTACTACTTCACATGGGCTAAGAGGATTTCTGGGATTGACGGGATATTACAGGAAGTTCATGAAAGGATACAATACCATAGCATGGTCACTGACGGAGTTGCTTAGAAAGATAATTTTCAAATGGAGCGAGGAGGTGACGGGAGCATTTGAGGCCTTGAAAAGGGCCATGACCATTGTACCGGTGTTGTGGAGTCTGATGCTTCAGGGTATGATTCGGGTGTTGTCCTGATGCAGGACCAGATGCATGTAGCATACTTCAGCCATGTTTTGACGGAGAAGGTAAGGCCGAAGTTGATGTATGAGAGGGAGATGATGGTCATTGTATTAACCGTACAGAAGTGGAGACCTTATTTACTTGGCCGACGTTTCGTGGTACGCACTAATCAGATGAGCTTGAAATATTTATTGGAGAAACACATGGTGACTGAGGAGCATCAGAGATTGGATTAGGAAGCTGATTGGTTACAATTTTTTGAAATACAGTACATGCCTGGATTAGAGAATAAAGCAACAGATGTGTTATCACGACGAGATGAGGACTTACACTTGGCCGCCTTATTTGTACTAGTTTTGCATGATTGTGAGCCACTTTTACGAGATCGAATCAGATCAGGAGTTGGCGGAGATTCGAGCAACACTTCTACATGACTCAGAGGATTATCCAGGATATTCTTTGCAATGGCAGAAATTACTTTATCAGTGACGATTGATGTTACCCAGGACTTTCACGCATATTCTGATCATTTTACAAGAGTTTCATAGCAGCATAATTGGAGGCCCCTCTATGGTCCTCAAGACTTATAGGCGTTTGATGAGGTAGGTATTCTGGAAGTGGATGAAGGAAGCCACGGAGATGGTGACGAAGTGTGACGTTAGTCAACGTTACGAATATATAACTATAGCTCCTGGAGGGTTGCTACAACCCCTATCTTTACCAGAGCGAGTTTGGGAGGAGGTGACCATTAACTTTATTTAGAGGTTGTTAAAGTCAGTTGGATTCTCAGTCATTCTTGTTGTGGTTAATCACCTCAGCAAGTATCCCACTTTATAGCACTTTGACATCCATATACTGATGTTTCTGTTGCTGAGGCATTTTTGTCGGAGATTGTTCGGTTGCATGGGTACCAAAGTCTATTATTTCTGATAATGACCAGGTATTCTTGAGTCATTTTTGACGGGAGCTTTTTATGGTGCATAGGACAGTGTTAAAGCAGAGTGCAGCTTATCATCTCTAGACTAACGACTAGACTGAGGTCGTCAGCAGTATCGAGACTTGGACGGTTTCATTTCAGAGACTTCGAGGCGGTGGGCAAGGTGGTTATCTTGGACAAAATATTGGTATAACATTGTATATCACACTGCGGCTCAGCCCATGCCATTTAAGATTCTAAATGGGTGTGATCCTACTTATTTACTATACTATGGACATAGTTCGATGTCGGTTTTTCAGGTGAAGCAATACTTGGAGGAGAGGGACAGTGTGTTGGAAGAGTTGAAGCATCATCTGACGAGAGCTCACAGATAATGAAGACACCAGCAGACGCTCATTGGAGGGAGGTTCAGTTTGCAGTTAGAGATAAGGTGTACTTAAAGATGTGTCCCTACCAGTAAAGGTCTTTAGCACATAGGAGGAATGAGAAGATCACCACGGTATTTTGGGCCATATAAGATCGAGGCCAAGGTTGGCCAAGTTGCCTACAGGTTGAAGTTACCACCAGAGCCAGTCATCCATCCAGTTTTTCATGTATCACAGCTTCGTCAGGCTATTGAGGATCATACGCCTTCACCATCAGACTTTGACTGAGGATATGTAGGTTATCTTGGAGCCAGAGGAGCTGAAGTGAGTTCGTAGAGGCAGTTTGGGGAGCATGAAGTGTTGGTGTGGTGGTATGGACTTCCTGATCATGAGTGTTCTTTTGAGCTATTTGGAGATATTGCACAGTGCTTTCCGGATTTCCACCATAATGACAATGTGGCTCTTTTGGGAGAGTAATGATGGAATTATTACATATCAGAGGTGGCACAAGAAGTATCGGGCAGTTGAAAATTAAGTCCAGTGGCGTTTCGTAATTTTTGGGTCTTTTTGTAATTTTTTTAGTCTTTTCGAGTTTTTCTGCAAATTTGCATTTTTGAATTAGTATTTATATACGGGTAGGGGGCTAGGTATTCTCATGCTTATTCTTAAGAGAAATCTTAGTAGAGGTTGAGAATTCCCTCTTTTGGTTAGAGAGTGTGCCCCCCCCCCCCATTCGAACCGGTGGCTTGTGAGAGAGAGTTCCACTCGAAAGAACTCAAATTTTCCTTTGTCTTTTCATCTACTTCAATAAAGTTCAGATTTTTACTTTTTACTTTTTACTTTTTAATCTATTCGATTCCTATCAAAGACACTTAACATCAGAACACCAATGAAGAGGACAACGCATGAATTCATAGATGAAGCATGATGGAGGTCTCCCTTTGTAGTATTGTAACTTTGAGGCAGAGAGGGCTCAACAACTGGAACCAATGTCATAGTAGAATCATCTTGTGATGAGTTAATGGAGAGGGATCCAGCAGCTGTCAGTTCTATTATTTCCCATGCAACATTTGAGATATGATCGTCATTGTTTAATGTTATGTCTCCAGAAGTCCACCATATTATAGGTATTACATTGATTGATAAGATTTCTGAACAACAAAAGAAATTTGCAACGAAGAAAGAAACATGCAGCTTACACAATATAAGAAGAAAGGTACAGCTTCCAGCAGAAGCAAGGGTCGACAGCAAGGTTTCATCACAGGAAAATGACAAAACAAAACAAGTTCACTGCCTCAAACTATTCTTGCATTCAATAGACGATTGCAAAATATAGTTATGGGAATTATGACCAAGGTAAAAGATCCGCAAATCAATCTGCCACTAAGTTTAAAATTCACGGGAAGAGGTAGTCGATGAGGATGATAAACTATACCTAGATGGCCCAGAACCATACAGATGCTTCAAAGTGAATTCATCAATGGCACTTCCAAAGTCGATAATACGCCTGAATAATAACAAAATTATTAGTTAAAATCTCTCAACATCACAAATAAATAGTACTGTTACTTCCATTCATAAATAGGCTGAAATTTTAAAACCATAGAATGGAATTAACTAGTGTGTATTTTACCCCCACATAGAACAAGCTAGTACGGGCACAAATATACATACAGCTGGCTTCATGTATAAGTGTGCTTACATCTTACTTTATTAGCTACAATCCATAGAAGGTGTATATGTTGATTATCCTCAGCAGATTGTGTCCATTGAAAATTTGCATATAGAGTTCCGAATTCATATTCATAGATACCAACATAAACAAGTATCTTAGGTTCCAAGTGGACCCTTCAAGAATCTCTTTACATGCCATTTTCTTCCCGGCCATCTGAAAGAGATTAGGTTTTAATGAAGAAACTTTTCATGGCTCCAAAAATTGAAAAAGAGCTAATAATCATTGAAAAGACGAATAAAGGAATAGATGACAAATTTAGAACAAGTTTGGCAGTCTCCCTATGTCATCAACCAATGTTATGATCAAGGATGATGGTCAAATATATATAAAACCCCAAGTCAAAATTAAATAATTAGAGAATCAATATATGACAATAGTGTCCCCAATCTCTAGTTTCTAGGCCACCTAGTTCAAGTACACATACAATGATTGATGCACATGCCAAGATGTATGTTGTCAAAGTTTTCTCATACATGGAAACTTATAATCCAGAGATGCAAACAGAAGTTTTGGGGAGAACAAAAGCATATTAAAGATAATTGGGAATGCGCTTAGTTTGTTTTGGCTGCTAAAACCATAAAATGTCTAACTTCGAATATGATAACTTTATACTGCGTCTCAACTCTGATGGTAAAAGGAGGGTTTACCTGAAAATTATGATAATTGTTGAACAGTTATCAAATAAATACACCCATTATATTTGTCCAAATAATCCATGCACCATAATTAATTGTCAATGATATGCAGTTGGTGAATTATTCATGCACTGTAATTAATAGTTAATGAACACGGTTGTTGATTATTCAAGCATGTAAGCTACTTTTTATATCAACTAACTTTTTTCATGGCCCAGGATTCAGACTTTTGGTTTATCTCTTAAAAATGAAATGCTACAACCATTGGACTACATTATGCCATTAGTATGCTTTCACCTTCTATTTTCATCATTCAAATATCGATGTATCTCCTTGCATATAGATATATCCCAAACTTTTGACGACTGTTTCACTAGTTCACAACTCATGAGTATCCTCTGATGTGGCCGCAAAAGGGCATTTGTGCAATGACATGGTCATGATAACGAGTACAACAACAAAGCCATTTTTTTCAAGCCTTTGGGTTGAGTATGATGATTGAATTGTTCTAAAACGGCATTGCAATTTATCATTAGCTGAAACCATCACATTAATAAATTTATGCTATGAACATCTACATGAATAACCACATTCACTTTTATATTTAATGTCTCACTATAGTCTATATGTGGTCAAGAATCCTACAATGAAAATCTTTAGTAGGAGTTTCAAATAAATTGCCATGTCTATCAATCAGTGACGCTTATGAGCCCTTGATGTCGACAGACATGTCTTACATTCCAAAACATTCAATATTTCCTGATACCAAAAACAAATTTTATCCATTTATACAGAAATACGAAAAACTGTTTTAGTCCTGAGTAAACAAAAGGTCAAAACTCTAAAAGAAGATAAAATGTAGGACACTGTACATCTTAAGATGATATCGTTTCCCCACAGTTGGAATTTCTCTTGAGCACTTTCCACTGTCTGCATCCTCAAAACAGATGATCATATTCTCTGCCACACAACAGTATCAAAAAGCAATGACTTAGCATGGCGGTTAAGGACTTCAACAAATTGAATATTTAAGGAACTTCAGTTAAAATCAATAAATAAGCAAAACCATACATATTATATTTCAAGTTCAACAATCAGTGTTACCAGAAGAAATGCTGGATTTTAGCTAATTGTACCAGGAAATAGAACAAGAATAGGAATAAATTAAGGATATTACTATAACTGTACTATCATTTTTCATCTATATAAACTGCACCAGGTTCCAGGATATGATGTGGCCACGTCTCCTATCATAATAAGTTATTAGATCAATGCCATTGGGCATTTCCAGTCTATATCCCATACCACCAATCCATCACCATATTCTGAGGGAACATTCAAATATTGAAAATGTGACAAAAGGGTCGCAAGCACATAAGAAGTATGGTAAACTCAAGAATTAAAAATATCTAAATATTTTGGGGGATGAATCATGAAATAACCAAATTGTAGCATAGAAACATCGACAGCAATGCTGCTGCTCTCCTTTTTTTGCTCGGAGACCAGTCATCTGGCATCCCCATGAGGAGCCACATCATCTTGCAATTTTGTAAGTTTAAATTCCATAATAATTATAATAAAATTCTGATGATTTTTTATATTTTTCATGTATTTCTGAGCTCATTTAGCTTCAACCCCACAACCAACCCCAATAACACAAATCCGATTCATTTCAAAACCCAAACCCATTTCCTTATACCCAAACCCGACCCGTTTAGGATTTACATTAATGTCATGTCCCCGTGCCCAGAATGAGAGAGAAAGGGACGCGACAAGCCGTACTGGATAATGAACCCAAGCCGTAGATTCAATATACACTAAGCGTGATAGTAGGGAGGTCCTGCAAGTCACAAAGAACAATATGGGCAAGCATAATATACAAAGACATACATACTCAAAAACATAAGGTTTTATAACAAGCGTGATGTCCAGTACAAGAAACTAAAATGCACTACTTAGGCCCTCGGCCTTACAAAATCATCTTGTACATCACCGAAATGCAAAATAAACTCAACTCCTAACTACAGGAACTCCGCACCACTCCCCAAGGGTTTTTAATCCTCTAAATATATGCTCCCTACGAGCCATTAGAGTATGTCCCCAAAAACTACCAAAAGAACATGTGTGATCCGTATATATAAAAAATAAACATATAAAGGGAAAAAATATAGTGGCAAAAACATCATCATATAAACAGCAACATGAATAATATCATGTAAGCTAAACACATCAACCGAAGTAATATCGTATAAGCTAAATATAGCATCAGGAGAAATATCAGATCAAGTAATATGATAATGTATGCAATGTGCAATGCCAATAATGAGACATCCTAACAGTGCCAATATAATTATGCAAGTGAAAACAGTGCTCCTATGACTAATATTGTGACTCATGGATGGCATGGTATGCAACATATGAACACACACATACTAATAAGGCTGCTCACCTGGGCCAAATATAGTCAAATACAATAATAGAAACAGTCAGATACCTTCACAGGAATAGTCAGATGCAGTATGTGTGGAACAATTCGCTCACGTGCCCTCAATAACAAGAATTACCCTATCCTCCAGTGTCTAGTGCAAGCCTAGATGGTCAAATATGGTGAGTTTCAATATCAATATCTGGTGCCAGTTACAGTCTCATGTACAGTGGCATGTCAAGTCAGATATAGTATCAAGTACATCATATGCATCTGAGGCAATATATAGTGCAGTGTCACATTGTAAAGATCCATTATTTTGTTTTATTAAAAGCCCAACATGCCCAATTCCCCCGGCCCATTCTTTTAACTTAAAACCCTCACCTGTTATTTCACGCACCCCGACCCGATGATTCCCCGATTCCCTCGCGCGAGCGATTGATGCAATCCGACGACGATAAAATTTTCATAAACCCTAGCGATTCAAACTGCTCATCTTCGTCAACTTTTTCTGAGGATTCAAATCGCTCATCTTCGTGGACTTTCTCTTCCGATAAGATCTCTAAAACACTATCTCCTCACGCGGTTTGATTTCTATTTATATTCATTTACATTTAGGGTTTTTATTCATGCAAAAAAATGATTTCTTCCTCCTCAAAGTTTCCGATTGAATTCAATTTGGTTTACGCATTGCTTCTAGATTTTCCTGGGAATTTCGGCTTGCCTTCTACGGGATCGGTAGACGTTATTTGCATTAAAATGCAACTATTTCTTTCTATGCTTTGATTATACTTCGTAAATTAGGGTTTTGATAGGAAATAACGATTCTAATTTTTATTCGAAGGAGATTTTCCCATCTTGATAATTGTGACATCATGCGGGCAAGGCGGCAACTTACGCTGCAGCCCTGTGACATCAATTTCAGGTTCGTGGGTTTTAGGGTTAGCCGCCAGGGTTAATTCCCTCTTCAGAGGGGTTCAGCTGGATTTTGTCTCGCTGGTTTTGTCTTCCTACGGATGTTCTTCTCCCTACGGCTTGTATTCTTTTGGGATTTTGGGCTCGGCTGTGTTTATTTTACTGTTTTGAATAATCTGCGGCTAATTCTTCATTATGTGTCTAGTTTCTATGGACTTCATGTTTACAGTCAGATAGTAAATTGATAGTATAGCCCGTGGACTAATTTTTGTGGGATTTTGAAAAGATGGACTACTGCTTTTACTTTCAGATTTTTAGGAGATTTTACCGCGAGCTAGGTAGACCCTAGAAACCACAATGGATGCCAATAAATACGGAATCTGATCCTATGGAAGTTTATTTCTTTCCAAAAATGATTTACGTTCAATTCTAATTGTTTGAATGATCGATTGATTGTGGATGCCTTGTAGTGAATTGTGTAAGGTTTTCCTTACTTTAGAAATTGATAGAAATCGATTGATACAATTGTAACAGGTAGAGGATAAAATTATGTAATTAGAATTCTACAAATAAAGTTATTGTTGTGGAATATTGATACATTGGATGGACATGTTGCTATATACACAACGGTTTTGTGCACTATTCTCTTTACATAGTTTAGAAAGTATAGAAAGTATAGAACTAGAAGATAACTGAAATAGATAGAGTAACACATGGGATTTCTGGGAACTCATAATTAAAGATAGGAAGAGTGACAGAGACATGCTCATTGACGGAAATGTAATGATTTAACTGAGTCCTCTAATGACCTCTTAGACGAATGAAATTTAGGGCACGTGGTGAACTTGCCAATGAATCCCAGGGTGGTTCTTCAGTTTTTCTCTTTCCCTTTACATTATAAGTATAATAAAATTTGAAATGTTTTAGTTCGATGTTTTAGTTAGATAGATACAGTCCAATGCTTAGTGCTATTGGCTTGTTTAGGACTAGTGATGCATGCAAAGTTATAATTGTTGTTTATTGTAAATATCGTCGACTGCATCCTATTTTAAATGTTTTTCAACAGGAAGTGAACTATTGTACGATGAGGCTTCAGCGTTTGAGGGGTCTGAATTTCCAGTAGAGCATTCTGATTTTTGAGATCAGATTAGCAAGGAGAGTGGTATTTATATTTTGTTAGCTAGTTTCCTTTATTGTTAAATGAAAGATTATTAATTCCTCTTTTAGTTATGCTTTTGTATCCACTTGAAGGATGAATAAAGTTATTTCATTTATAAAATTTTATGTACGATCTATATTGCTTCATCTGGTACATTGCAGGACGTGCATAATTAACGAAAAAATATAATGGTACCCGGAAACGGGGCATTACACACATGTATGTGTACTAGAAATTGCCCGTGCACCAAGTGCACGGAGCAAAAATAACCACCAACGAACATGGCCGCAATGCACGCGCGGAACCGGGAAGGAGCGAAAAGCGTGTATGTGCATGTCGGCAACGTCGGATGGTAAAAGAAGAGCGAATGCACGGACCCCCAAAAACCAACCACACCCAGTAAGGATGCGGGACCCACACGGGTGTTTCGATCAGTGCAAAACGGGTGAAAACGAGAATAGTGGGTTTAAGTGTGTGTAGTGTCTTGGGGTTTTTTGGTTTTTTTTTTGCTTGGGGGTGTGATTTTGGGTGTTTGGGTTTGGGTGTGTTTTTGGGGTTGGGTGGAGTTTTGTGTTTTTTGAGTTTTGGGTTTAAGAAGGGTGTCCCATGTGGCGATGTGACATTGCCACATGGGACAAAGATTCAAAAACATCCCTCATTTGTAATATAGATATAATGAATGTCATATCAATGACAACGAAGATGTACGATATGTGTACTCAAATATCTCAATATTCAAAATAATCATGTATCACATTTGTTATTTGTGTGATTTGCATTGTACATATCATATATCAGGAGACAAGCTCTATCTAAAGCCCAAAGACCTCATGATAGCAATTTGTATAATCAAGAATCAGGTCCATGTCATGAGGGACAATGATGGTAACCTCGATATCAACCCAGTAATCAAGTTATATCTAATGAAAGAACCCATTAGTTCAATTGTATCTATCAAATTCTAACATGGCACAAGACTAGAATACAAAAGTGTGATCATTTCCATTTATAATCATCTGTGTAATCATGCATATCCCAAAATTATTTTTATGAATATTCATGTCAGTGTCTAATTATTTTGTTTTTCCTCAGAACGTCATCATAGAAAACAAGTTGCATATTCCACTTGTCCAATCTCGAATATTATCATGCTTAGAATAGAGCTAAAGCCCACGGATAAATCTCAAGCTCACAAAAAAGGCCAAGTGGTCAACCACACATGCTCATGGTCCAAAAAAGCCAGCCATACAAGCCTACAAGCCTAAAGAGGGGCAGCCACACAAGCCACAAGCCCAAAAGGGCAACCACACAAACCCACAACCCAAGAGGGCCAGCAGATCATCCCACGACCAAAGAACCGGATATACAAACACATGGCCAAAAGAGAGGCAAAACAAGCCAAGAAGGCCTTGATCATGGCAACATCACAGCAGTACACATCACATGTCACAAAGGAGGGGCCAGCAGGCCGCAGCCATAAAACAGAAACAAGCAAGAACAAAAATCACATCACACCTGCACCATCATCAAACATCAAAACCACGAAAATCATAAGCTCGGATCCATCATCACAAGAATCACAACCATGGGATCGAAACCCAAAATCCAACAAAAATTGCAACCTAAGTCGAAAGAATGAACGAGTGTATCAAGGCCTTAAAGTAGTTTAGGGAGACTACCGATCGCCGCACGGTTACGGCTGCCTCGAGACTAGAAAAATTGGTGGAGGATGATCGAAAGAAGTGGAAAGAGCGAAGAGAAGCTTCGGTGAATGAGACGAGAGAGAGATCGCCGCACTTTCCTACAAAATAGGGTTATGGTTACTGGATTTAAAAAGGGCACGAGGGAGAGATAAAGAGAGTTAGTGGGCTGTAGTGCAAGTGGGTAATGACGACGTGGGATCAGCGACTCCCACATCGTCGTAACACTATGACGCCTGCGAGCGCAGGGGGCATGTTGTAACGCCGTGGTTTCTGAGTGTCGATACTTTTTCAAAAATCTGCAAGTTTTACTGGTTACTCGTGAAAACAGAATATGAGAAATAGAAATATACCGAAAGCATACTTGCATTAAAGGACTCAGAATCTTTATGCATGACTCAAAAGAAAGAAAGAAAATCCTAGAATGATGGAACTACCTAAAAGACATGCTCAACACTTTAGGGATTTACGATTAGATTATAGTAAATTATATATATATATATATGGCGATCTTCGGTTGCGAAAAAGAGGCTTTTCGCACCGTGCGAAAAGATTTTTATCTTTTTTTTGAAATTTTTTTTTTTCAAAAATTCTTTTTTTGATGTTTAATCCATACAATTATATACCCCAGAGAAAATAATGGGTGAACCCGTTGGGGATTAGAGCACCCATCCACCCGTTACAAATTTAAACGGTCTCAAAACGTGCGAATTTGATGAAATGCCTTGATCGAAGGCCAAATGACATTATTTCTCATTGATTATTTTTTGAGGGGGGTATAACAACATATAATGAGGGTGGGAAAAAGAATTTTTGAAAAAAAAATTTCAAAAAAAAAACTAAAAACATTTTCGCACGGTGCGAAATGTTCTCATTTGAAAATTTTCCTATATATATATATATATATATATATATATATATATATATATCCAAGCAAACGGTTTATGTATAGGCAAAGAAATGGAGCACATAAATATAACCTTCTAAACAAAGTTCAACATATTATGAGAGTATCAGGGTATGAACAATTTAAGCATTTAAAATACATGTAGGTTAATATTGAACGATAATGCAACATTAACATATTAATAAACTATACATGGCCAGAAATAAGGAAGTGTGTCACTAGCAAACATTCAGAACATTAAACATTTAACATTAACATTATTATCCCAGCACAGCAAAAAGAAACTGTAACAATAGACCAAACATGATGTATCATATCCTTCTAACTTGCATACTAAACTGTGATGTCTTATAGTAGTGATGTGACTCATATTAGAGAGCATGATATGCAACCCGAAGACCATATTGGACCGCAGGAAGCTACCCACGGCCGAGTCCAAAACAAGAAATAAGAAATGACTCAGGATCCTTAGAACAAGAAACATGAAAGAATGTCTCCCCGATACGGACCGAAAGCATGACCCCAATCGCTCGCGTGCTCTGTAGAAAATGATTTACCCCAAAACCCGTGCAACATATATACTATGTATAGGGGTGGCAAAATAGACCCGACCCGACCCGACCCGAACCCAAACCCGACCTCTTGGGTCGGGTATGGGTAGGGGCCAATCCGGATCGGGTCGAATTCTGGTCAACCCGACCAACCCGGATAAAAATCCGGGTCGGGTACGGGATTGACCCCTCGACCCGGTTGACCCGAATTCGATCCGTATTTCACTCTTTTCACCCCGGACCCGACCCGAACCCGACCCGAACCCGAACTTTTTTGCAAAATAATTCACTCTTTCACACCAAACCCGACCCGTACCCGACCCGTACCCGACCCGAAAGACAAACCAGGTCGGGTACGGGTCACCCGGGTTACGGCCGGGTCGGGTACGGGTATCCGAACCCTGACCCGAATTTAATTCGGGTCGGATTCGGGTTTACCCTTATTCGGGTCGGGTCAAACCTGACCCGACTCGAATCCGACCCGACCCATTTGCCACCCCTAACTATGTACAATGTTGGTGAGGTGCGTCAAGTTTACTGTAATGTCAAGCAATATTGTATCTGATACTGTGATGGTTTCTCATGTAAACTACGAAAGGGATTCTATAGGTGGCTCTCATATGTTCAAGTTGTGGCCCCCATATACCATGGCTCTTTGTCACAAGTGGCACTTAGTTCCCTATCGTGACATGTACGTTATTCAAAGTCTGTGATCAGTATGTGATAGTCAATGATCAGATACGATATCGAAAACATGCATTCAGTATAAAATATTCAAGCAATTGATTCATGTTATACTATTTGTTACAACCATATCATGTATTTGTATCATGCCAGTTGTCAGGTAATGAACAGGATATACATGAATGCTATAGTAAGAGCTTTAAATGTGATGTCATGATGTCCCGAAAATTATGTAAAGGAAACATCAAAGTACTAACATGTGTCTATACGGTTGCAGTGTCAAGTATTTGGTTCTTCCGTTCCTACTTCCGTATCAATTGTCATGTCAGAGCATAGCTGTTGTTTTTCTAGTTACCAAGTCATTCTTAAGGTATCTATGTTGCATGTCACGTATAAGGGACTAATACATCAAGTCTTTGTGTTTTAGTTCATGTTCTCAATAACTACATAATTTCTCTCAATAACTGCATAATTTCTGTCTTCAACTATAGTAATCAAGTTACAGGTTCATACATTCTAATGTTTTAAATGCATATCCCTTAATTACGTAATTTAATAACAATCCAACAATTACAATTATTTGCACGCATGTTGAGTAAATTATCTTTATCTCAAGTAACCATATCCAAACATATGAATGCTCAAAATAATCTCTAGTAACATTAAAATGTGGAAGGAATTCTAGAGGTGGCTTCCATGGTTCAAAAAGTGGTCCCTGTATATAGGGGCACTGTCCCATATAACACTTAATTTCATATCTCAAACATGTACGTTATCTAGAGTCTGCGATTAGTATGTGATAACCAATGATCAGATACAATATCGCAAACATGCATCCAGTGTAAAATATTCAAGCAAGTGATTCATGTTATACTATTTGTTACAACCATGTCATGTATTTGCATCATGTCAGCTCTTACCAGGTAATGAACATGATATACGTGAATGCTATAGTAAGAGCTTTCAATGTGATGTCATTCTGTAACAAAAATTATGTAAATAAACATCAAAGTACTAACATGTGTCTATACGGTTGCAGTGTCATGTATTTGATTTTTCAGTTCCTATTTCTGTATCAAGTGTCATGTCAGAGTATAGCTGTTGTTTTTCTATTTACCAAGTCATTCTCAAGGTATCTATGTTGCATGCCACGGATCATTGACTTATGCATCAAGTCTCTATGTTTTAGTTCATGTTCTCAATAACTGTATAATTTCTGTGTTCATCTACAGTGATCAAGTTACATGTTCATCAATTCCAATGTTTTAAATGTATAGCCCTTAATTGCGTAATTTAATAAGAATCCAACAATTACAATTATTTGCATGCATGCCGAGTAAATTATCGTTATCTCATGTAACCATGTCCAAATAAAAAAGCTCAAAAGTAGTCTAACTATCATGTATCACGAATTTCCAATCAAAAGTTGTAACTTGAAACAAATTAACTTCTAAAGGTTTAAAACTCTACAGATTAAATCTGAAAACTACGGAGTAATTTATGCTTGTGAGATCAGATTCATATTTTGGCACCCTAACAAATTTATATAGTCTACCAGCACAGAGGAGGCTTTTGCTGCAACTAAACATGAACTATAACAAGTCTGCAGGCCCAGCAACTTAGCAGCAAAAACATAAATCAAGAACTTGGGAATAGACATAATTTACCGTAATTCGAAGAGGCCAAGAAATCCAGAGATCAAAAGCCTTGAAGGAATCGGAATACTTGAATTCAAAAGAATTTTAAAGAAAAGGAAAATAATTTTCGTTTGATCAACCGTAGAAATCAATAGTGTTTAAATAGCTGAGAAGAAGCATACATAACGGAAACGTGAGCGGAGAGGAGATCTAAATCGAGGGGATTCTCGTGATCGAAGAAGAAACGTCTTGAGGGGCTAGGGTTTTGACTTGCCGATGAAGAGAAGCGGCCTTCATTTCGTTCGCAGGAGAAAGAGGGCAAAGACGAAAAAAAGAGTCCATGTTAGTTTTTTTTTTTACAGAAGGTCACGGCAGGCGTCGATGCAAAAGAGTTCGTTCCCTTTTAGGCTTGCCTACGCACCGCAACTCGGAATAGTGAATTGATCAATCTTCACGCATCATAGGCTTAGCGTCACACTTCAAGGAAGTTTTCTCTAAGCTTTTCCGTTTGACAAGCGGAGTTAGAGTTGGACAATAGAGAGTGAAGAGCAGATCGTTTCTCTTAGGGATGCTCTGTTGGGTTTCAATGCATGGCCTTTTGGGCCGATGGGCTTTCTTGTGCTTTATATAAGAGAAGAAAATAGATTTTAAAAGAAAAAAAGGGATGAAAGGGGGTTGGGCTTTAGGCTTGGTTGAGGGAAAAGAAATGAGAAGGGAAAAGTGGGCGGAAGACTTGAGCTTGATTAAAGTGGATGGAGAAAATAAGGGAAAGTCGGCCGAAGACTTGAGCTTGATTAATGTGGATGGAGAAAATATGGGAAATGGAAATTATTTGGACATTGGGATTTAAGTGAATAGAAAATAAATTTAAAAGGGATGAACCGGTTGTATCTAATGGGTCGTTGAGTCATTAAACATGTGTGAGTCACTGATGCACGAAAGGGAGAGAGAGGAAGGGATGGTGTCGGAGAAAAAGAGAAAAAAGAAAAGAAATTAGAAGAATAGAGATTGAACTTAGAATTATATAAGCGAGCCAGGTTCAAGTTTATAAAAGGTGGGTTGCGGGTTTTATTAACATGTTGCAGTCTTTGGGTTAGTTATAAAACGGGTTTTAAGATGAATTAAATCTAAATAATTGTAAAAAATCTCCAAAAATCTTCGAAAAATATTTTATTTAACAGATATTTTAACCGATAGGGGCCATGAGTCCAAAAGTAACAGGATGGATCACATTACTTAAGTCCAGCGATACACTAGGAGTCAGATCCTGTTTCATGATGTGACCCTAGCCGAAACAACCTGATGCGATCAAGTCATTAAGAGCATGGCTCCAGTCGCTCACATACTCCTACTAAAATGATTTACCCTAAAATCATGTGAGTCTGAAGTGCCAAGTGTATATTAAGTGTACATCTCTCAGTGTCTCAGTGATATAGTCGAGGTGTAGTTCTAAACTACTATTTTAAAGATGATTCATAAAGTGAATTAAAGTTTAAACCCACATTGAACCCAATTCGTATATTAGTGTACTATGTCATTTCAGTTCCATTCATATTCTTTAACATTCTATTGTATCAAGTCTAAACACATACATAATCCACTAACTTTCAAGACTTGGTTTCCATAACACATCTAATATACCAATTAGTCCAATGTCATGGGCTACTAAGCAAGACTGTAGCAACTAATGATGGGAAACAACATAATGTTTAACATGCTCTAACATGTACAATCATTAAACATCTAATCATGGATATGTCAATTAATAAGCAAGATCTAACATGCTACATAGACGGGAACGTAAATATGAAATACAAGATAACATGTATGTCGTGGTAAAGATTTGTGTCGCACCTTTGCAATTATGGGGTGATGAACAATGGGGGATGGACAATCTAGTGATCTCAGATAAATCTCATCATTGATCAATTCGACACTTAACCATGTGTTCATGGTTTTTATATGATCCTTCAGACAGCGTTTTATGATCCCACAGGCAGAAAAACTTAGATCCTTCAGGCAATGGCCTGATACATGATCCAACAGGCAGAAAGCTCCTTACTTGGGCCAAAATATCGCTAAATTATTATCTACAGCCAACACCCAAGAAAACCAACACCAAAAATACCCAAACAAGGCACATAAGGGGATAGACCCCATAATCAGTCCAAGACTAGGGTATAGAGCCCAGTTTCAGGCACGGTCAGCCAAGGAAATGAACTGTAAGCCCTAAGGAGGGGCCATAAGTCACAGCAGGGGGGAAGGTTAAGCCGGACAGTCCCGGCAAGGGGAGAAAACAGCATAAACAACCCGCGGGCAAGGGGAAGGGGTCATCAGGTTACAGTCAATAGGGAAGTCCTTCGGACAGTCATGTTGAAGGCTAACGAAGCTACGGTAAGGGTCGCCGCCATGCCCTGTACTTAGAAACATCATCGTAGAAAAGGAAAAAGTACAAATCACAATTTTTAAAAATCCAAAATTAGATAATCAATGTGATTTTACCCAAAATTGTGGACCTTCGAAGAAATCGGAAGGAAATCCCAACTCCAGAGCTCAAACCGAAACCAAATCCAAAAGAAAACTAGAATTTGCTTTGAAAAAATATTTTTTACACAAAATTGAAAATCCCATGGCTCAATCGGAGCTTAAATAGAGGGTAGAGAAGATCTGAGAAGCTCAGATGGAAGCTAGGGTTTCGCCACGAAGGCGATCGGCCGCGATGACGTGTCGAACCCCAAATAAAATTAGGGCACGAGGAAAACACGAAGGAACGCCACGTACGTCGTAAGCTGGAGCAAGGAGAGAGAGCCTCATGGGCTTGATTTTTCCTTCGGGTTGAAGGAACGAAGAGATATGAAGAGTCGCCGTCGCAAGCGTTTGTTGCAGCCTCACGTTCGAACGAGATACGAATCGCGCGCAAGAGCACGCATGGGAGAGAAAGAGAGAGGCACATGCGGGGGGAAGTAGAAGGAAATGGACCACGGTCTGGGCCGGGGAAAAGGAGAGAAAAACAAAGAAAGAAAAAAAGAAAAAAAGGCCATTTGGGCTTTTACACATAATGGGTGCTCTCTCCCCCCTCCAAATCTCACCTCCCCTCCTCTTCGATCATTCTACATCCTTCTGTGCTAGTAGCGACAGCCGCATCTGTTTCCTGACGAGGCGACGTAACCGGTTTACCAGTGCCGGATGACAAGTCCTTTACATGCTTTGCATTGATAAGTAGGTTTCCTTGATCTCTTTATGGATTTGATAAATTAGGCCCAAGAATTTTTATGGTTATCGGTTATTTTGGTTGTTCTTGCGATTTTGGGACTTTGGTTATGTTTCATATGATTTGTGCCCCTGATTGGATATGGTTTGGTTCTTCATAGGGATGTGTCCCTCTGATTACCCTGCTTGGTAGTTTAGCTTGGTTGTTTGAGGGTATATTTGCCCCTGCTGCCATGTTCGGTCCCTGTTGAGCCATGTACCTCTTCCAGAGGAGCTAGATGTGGTTGTTATTTCTTGTCTGTTGCTTCCCTTGACCTGCTGTTGTTTCCCATTTGATTTGCGGACATAGACTTGATGTTAGTTCTCTGTTGGCCATGTCCGTTGAATGCGGGTGGTTTGTCCCTTTGATTGTGGTTGTTTACTCGGCTCTTCCGTGGTGGCTTTTCAGGTTGTGTGGTTGGTTTCAGTTTGCCATGTTCCTCTTCTTAAGGCTTAGCTGGTCCATGTTCTGAATAACTTGATAGCCCCTCTTGGGTCCTAATTTCTGTGGCATCCATAAGTTGATCTTAGGTTATACAATATGATTTAAATGATGATTCCAAAGTCAAGATATTACATGAACGGTGAACAATTGAGGTTATACATTTCTATATCTCTAAATATGAATTGTGGGATATACATTTAAACATGCATATATGATTCGACGGTGAGATTGACCATTTTAGTTAATATCTTGTAGTTGTGTCTTGGGCCATGCTAGTGTAGTTTCATTGATTATGTTGATTGTCTTTGATTTCACATTATGTTCCGAATGATGATGATGATATTTGTATCAGTAGGCATAGTAAATTATGGTTACTGTCCCCTTAAGCATAGGCTTAATTCATGATTACAAATATTAACACGAGTATACCTTCAATATGTTAGACTTTGAGACTGCCTCGCATTATATGATATACATAACATATTCCTACAAAATAAACTGTTATAACTATAAGCATCAATATATAACTATAAGTATCAGTAGGCAAAGTATGTGTGTGTGTGTGTATGTACACACTTACTTTTCAATATATGTGTGTGTGTAAGAGAATAATGTAGAAAAGGTGGCATCTGAACTAATAGATCAGGTGCCAAGACACATAAAGTTGGAAAGTACAAACCCTACATGGGCTTGTACATTCTATGTTGCCCACTTTTTTGTGTCTTGCACCTGATCTATTAGATCAGGTGCCTCATGATCTACATGATTGCCTATATAGATGTGTGTGTATGTATGTATATGTATATGTAAATATATGTATATGTATATATGTGTGCGTATATATGTATATGTATGTGTATGTGTGTGTATATGTATGTATGTATGTATATGTATATATATGTATATGTATGGATATATATGTATATGTATATGTATATGTATCCATAGTCATTATTAGTTTGCATGGTAAGAAGTTCTATGCAACCAATTCTATATATATATGTGTGTGTGTGTGTATATGTGTGTGTGTGTGTGTATGTATGTATATGTATACGTATATGTATCTATTATACATTTGACAGCGATTTTTGAATCCTAGGGCTGACTAGGACAAGCTGACTAGGACAAACTGGTTGATAAAAGACGGCCAGGATTTAATCTTGGATGATGAACGGCTTATAGGAAGTTTTGAGATTGATTTGCTTGGAACTCGGCCTAAAAGCTGTGGGGGGTCCCATTTCTTTGCGTGGGGAGAGCTGCTTTTGCGTGGGGAGATGAACAGTCTTTTTAGGAAACATGCTTTTTTTGGGGAGAGCAACAGACATCCGAGCTTCCCAAGAAAGCAACATCATGTTTCCCCAAGAGCTTTCCAATCCGTGGTTTCTCACAGTTATCATCCTGTTTCGCAAGGCAGTGACGCGTTGAAGAAAGCCGAGCAAGGTTGGATTTGTAAATTTTTTTCTCCTTTCACAAATCGTTTCCAGGTTCAATCAGCTCGACTTTTTATTGTTTACTTCTTCCTCCTCAGTCCTTAGTCCTTGGCTAACATCTGCAATTTCTTCACGATCTCTTCTTCACAGATCAGGTATTTTTGAGACTTTTATCTGCAATCGTATCCAGGCCCCGATGTTTTGTGGTCTTAAGCTGTTAAAATCTTGGATTTTGAATACATGGCGTGTAGTTTTGTGGTCTATTTTGTTGTTATGCAGGGGACACGTTGGGTATATGCTGTGTTTCTGAGACCGCTGGTTGTGCAGCACGAGCCTGACATTGAAGAGAACTTCACAGAGCGAAATCTACGGACTTGCTGATTTTATACATCAAGAACTTCACAGATCAGGGCAAATCCATGTTTCTGGAGCATGTTCAAATGGTTGTTTCACAGCCAAGTGGATCATCAGGAGCTGCACCAGAGGTATTTGTTTAAATGTCTCATAAGTGAGTCAATTGGGTTTGGTATTAGTTTGTTGACCAAATAAAAAAGAACTATGAGAACAAATTAGGTGCATTAGGATATATCCAAATCTAAAACACACAAAGATGCACAAATTTGACAGCCTTATAGAGGAAAAGTTTGAATATATCACCCAAAATTGAACCCAGCCATCTTGAAAGATGGTGAGATTTCATGTTTTCTATGAGATTGACCAGAGTTCTTTAATTTCTGACTAAAGAACTAATGCCAACATCCCAAGTCTCACATAATTATACATTATCAATAATTTTTTCAAAAAAAGATTCTTAATTCTCAATTCTCAACGGATGTGGTTGAAGCAAAAGAAAATTGTGAAGCCTTGCCTTTTTTCTGTTAGGAAGCAGGCTTCTTATGGCAAGTTGCTTGAAAGAATATGGTGTGAATGTCAATGCCATGATCGCGTTCACTCTCTTCGAACGTAATTTTGATCCATAGTTTTGTGTTGATTTAACTTGGCTTCGAATTTCTCCATGTATGAGTAACATTCAGTTGCAACGAACATGAGTTTTGCCCGGATGTTAACAATAATTTCTCAGAAACTACCTTCTGTAAGACATACAACCATAACCAGAACAAACAATAATTTCTCAGTTTAATGTTTCTACAGAGCCAACTGATTTCAAGGAAAATGTTCTTGCAATCACATTATGTATAAACAAAAGAAATTGTAAATTGTTTCTGGGTTTTCTTAATAATACTTATGTTGGTATTTTGAAATCAAAATTCACAGGTTATAGATCAATTTTTTGGATTAAGATTTGTGGTGTATCATTTGTACCTTTTGCTACTTGATGCTTCTTGAATTACTAAGACAAGGAAATGTGTTGTTGACAGATTTAACCTCTGTTATAAAATGCCAAGATGCTAAAATCACCTTTGCAATGGAACAGATGATTAATTTTCAACTTTCTTCGCCTTTATATGCACTGTACCAATAAAAAAACTGTACAGAAGTGTTCCTACTTTGTAATTACTTGATAGATAATAAACAAGGAAGGTATTGTAAGATACTTAACATCGACAAATTTTGCATTTTGATTACTTTTATCTCTTCTAGCAGGAATCTGAAACCATTTAGTGAATACAAGATTAAAAAACACATTTTCAACCAACAAAAATCCTTTTGATGTGTCACCATGTCAACCCGTGCAATTAGAATCTGCTGCACAGGTTCACAAGCATGCAATTTATCTGGCAGACAAAGGAACTATGCATCTTTGTAAGTTTGGGAATCTTAAATAACCTCCAAGTAAAAGGAAGAGCAAGCTATAAACATTTTCTTTTAGATTGAACATGTACTTACTACCCAGCATTGAATTTTTTAAGATATTGCAAAGATTGTAAGGTAGTGTCAGGATAAAGTATAACCACCTAGCATAGAAACTTGATTCTAGATGTGCATTTTAGGAAGAGGCAAAAGAGCTACAAAGTTAAGGTGGATTTTAGGATTATATGGTGAAAGATTCACAGAAAGAGTTCTTAAGGAAGCCGATTAAGAGTTCACGGAGGACACATAGGTTATGTGGAAGAAGATATTAGATTGCATTAGAATGATAACTACAGTAGAATTATTGCACCATCAAGGATCCCAAGAATGTTTTTCTCATATTAACATTAGCAAGCATATATATTTCCATGTAGGGCTTCAGTTGTTTAAATGGAAGGGGGAAAATTGATTTCTAACAAAAATTACAGAAATGATAAGATTGTGATCATACATTTAAGCATATTCGACATGATATGGTTTGGTTCGAGGTAAAGATGTTATTTGACATGGTATGGTTTGAGAACATCAGGTAATCAAGTAGTTATTTAATCTTATGGTATGGTTTGAGAGCATCAGGTAATCAAGTAGTTATATTGGGTAAGATTAAACCAAAAGTGACTTCTTCTTCTGGTGGGTCTGGTTCCAGTTTCGGGAGGACCACACGGCAGCAGCAGAGCACAAGCAATCATATCAAAAAGAGGAAGGAAAGAGATGGGAGGAATATTCCGAATGCCCCCAGCGAGGTAAAGTTTGTTATATTTCATTCGATTTTTGTTTCATTTTTCTTCAAACAAAGTATCTAAATGTTAAACCTGTGAATTATGTAGGAGGCTGAACATGAGTCGATAGAGGCTAACATGCCAACTCAACGACCTCCCTCCATCTGGAAAAGCCGTGATATGGAAGTTCATAACATATCAGAAAGGGTAAGATCCGCTTACAAAGTCCTGGGCTTGATACTTTCTGTTTCTCTGTTTTTATTACTGTCAACAACCATCTCTGATGTAGATAAGAAGAGATAGAATTAATGAGAAGATGAAAGCATTACAAGAACTCATTCCTCATTGCAACAAGGTAAAATGAGCAAAAATCCTTCTATATTCTCCATACGAAATTTTCAAGTACATTTAGACAAGTGTAGTATGGTTGTATCCTAATTAGAAATGTGGCATATCTGTCTCTGATATCCATAACGTGTTGACTATATCCCAATTCTCAGTCAGATAAAACTTCAATGCTAGATGAGGCTATTGGGTACTCGAAATCACTGCAACTACAACGTCAGGTACTAAAACCACATAATACCTTCATAGGTAAGCATGCGTATGACTAGCCATGTGATTAATGTTTCATCTATGTGACTTGCAATGGCTGTGCTGGGATAGTGTATGCTTTTGCTTCACTTCTTCCCATGGATACCTCCTACAAAGAAAATATGTAAAATTTTATAAAAATCATGCTTATAATGTCTGATTTCAGATAGTCTTGCTAAAGTGGCATAAATGTGCCTCACTTTGAACCTATTTCACTGCATCATGTACACTTCTGGATCACCCAGGCGGATCTCTTGCATACACACCATACCATAGGGAATAAATTTCTTTCAAGTAGAGCAGGGTACTGTGCACCAAAGGTTTACATATATAGCTAGGGTTCTAGATAAATTACTTGATCAAGGTACACACTTCAAAGATCTGTTATCTTATGATACTCCCATAGAACACCTTCAAACATCGATCTACCCCTGTCCGGTACCCCGCACTAGAACTCAAGGATTTGCGAGGAAGAATTAGAAGAGCACGATTAACAACCAACTGAACTCCATCTTTTCCTTGCTTCAGGAGGCTTTGCACATGATGCAACCAGGTCTGCAATTCAAAAAAAAAATTTGACCTCACCCAACACATTTTTTAATAGATCTCAACCCCCATATTTTATTTTATTAAAAAAATTCAATAACCAGATAATGAAATAATTATTTCTTATTATTTTCAAAATATTTTAATAGCTAACACCATTAAGGGCTGTTATGGATTTTCTCTGAAAGAGAAAATGTTGAGATGGGGTTTAGAGCGTGCACACAAACATTCATAGGGGGTTTTCAAAAACACATCAAAGTTCAAGGAAGTTTCTTTCTTGCTTTTTTGTATTGTTGAGGAGGGATGACACTAATGATAACTTGCCTTGCATGAGGTTTTAAATTTTTTTGACATTCTTTCAAGATCTTCTGCCAGCTTATTCTTTCAAGATCTTTTGCCATTCATTCAAAAAAAATTTCCCATTCGTTTCCTTCAAGTTTATCCTTATTCCAATTACTTTTGCAAAAACTGTGATTGTAATATATTTGATCACACAAAAGCTTTCTATGTCTGAGCATTCATTTGTTGTATTGCTTTTGTGATCATGTTATAATAGATTTTTCGCAATTAAAATGTGTTGCATATTATAAAATGAGTGTTTCAGTTCAAAAGAGATGTGGAAAAATAAAATGAAGGTTTGATCTTTTTTATCATTTAATCATTCAGGCTTGATGAAATTCCTTGGGATGGGGATGTTAGTTGGTTTCTTAACTTCAACCTGAAAATGAATTGTTGGTGATCTGAAGTTTATTTGTCTATTTGTCTGATGAAAAAAAATTAACGAAAGATTTTATCTTTTTGATGCGTGATCTTTGTACATTTTTGTTTAATTTTTTGATTTAATTTATGGTTTTTGTTTGAGTTTTGATTTGCAGGCATGATGAGTTTTAATCTTTGAGGTAGCAAAGATTCTTTGCAAGTGCAATGACGTTGTGATGGCGTAGTTGAGACGGGTCAAATTGCATTTTGATCGGTTTATTAAGGATCTCAATGTTGGGATTTTATTGTTTTGGACTGATCAAATTGGAAAAATATGACTTTTTAGCCAGTTTGTTAATTTGTTTGCGATTGTAATTAGAAAACGTGAAGCTCGGCACTTTTGAAGGGGATTTTGGATTTCAATGCACCAATCAAACACTGAAAAAATAATTGCAAATTGTTTTTCGATATGAGCGAATTGAATACAGCTTCACATTCTTTTGTCGCCACATTAGGCTTTGTTGTTTTTTCTTTCTCTAAGATCTATCTATGGTTAATGGTTTATATTATGATTCATTTGTCAAATTTCAAATAACATCAAAAAAAAAATTAAAATAGTACAAATAGTGACTGCACTTAGAATGTTGTCTTATTGATAGAATAATTTACTAAAATATAATCTAAAGAAATCCTCAGATATTAACTCAACTAGAGAAAATCAAGACAAATTTGCTAATAAAAAAATACATAAGTTTATGAGGCATGGTACATGTGGTGCGTCAAATGCAACTGAGATACTAAATATATCGGGCGCCTTCGATGCGAAACAAAAAATACGCAAAAAAAGTTTAGCGTTCAGCAAGGGTGGGGGTCATCGGCGAGGGTGGGTGCCGTCGGTGTGGGCCCGCGCCGAAGCAGGCACGCCGGCTAAATTTTATAACGCTGTTTTGTTTTTCCGCGTGCGCCGAATTTGTTGTTCCGCGTCGAATGTGTCCGCGTCAAATTTGTGGTTCCGTGTCGAAGGCGCCCGTGCCGAATTTGTTGTTCCGCGACGAAGGCGCCCGTGCCGGTAAATTTTGTTACGCTAATTTATTGTTCTTTTAAATTTTACTGTGAAAATAATTTTTTGGGGAACAAAGATTTTGCATGGGAAAATCTTAAATGAACCGTGCCCGCGGGCACGGGTTATGATGTATATATATGTAAATCTTCAAATGAGAACACTTCGCACTATGCGAAATGTTTTTTATGTTTTTTTCGAAAAAAAATTTCACATTCATTTCATGTTATACACCCCTCAAAAATGGTTGAAAAATAATGTCACTTGGCCTTAAATCAAGGCATTACAACAAATTCACACGTTCTGAAACCGCTAAATTTGTAACGGGTGGATCGGTGCTCAAATCTCCCTATGGCTCACCTATTATTTTCCATGTGGTATATAATTGTATGGAGAAAACATCAAAAAAATTTGATAAAAAATTCTAAAAAAATAAAATTGTTTTCGCGTAGTGCGACAACCCTAATTTTTGCATCCGAAAACAATTATGTATATATATGTGTATATATATATATATACACTAGTCATAATCCGTGCATGTGCCATTTAAGATTTTCCCACACGAAATCTTTGTTCCCCAAAAAATTATTAAAAATTAAAAAAACAAATTAGCGTAAAAATATTTAGCAGCACGGACGCCTTTGGCGCGGAACAACAAATTTGACATAGGCGCATTCGATACGAAACAACAAATTCGGCACCGGCGTTTTCGGCACTGAACAACAAATTAGCAAAGAATAACAAATTCGGCACGGGCGCCTTCGGTGCAAAACAAATTAGCGTAAAAAGCATGTGCCCGAGGGCACTGTTCATTTAAGATTTTCTCCACGAAATCTTTGTTCCCAAAAAATTATTAAACTTTAAAAGAACAAATAAGTGTAAAAATATTTAGCGGAACGGACGCCTTCGGCACGGAACAACAAATTACTCTAGAACAACAAATTCGACGCGATCGCCTTCGGCGCGGAACAACAAATTTGTGTTTAAAAACCTGTGCCCGAGGGCACGGTTCATTTAAGATTTTCTCTCTCGAAATATTTGCTACCCAAAAAATTATTAAAATTTAAAAGAACATTTTAGCGTAAAAATATTTAGCGGCACGGACGCCATAGGGACGGAACAACAAATTCGGCACGGACGCCTTAGACGCGGAACAACAAAAAAAATTAACTTGCGCCTTCGACACGGAACAACAAATTAGCGTACAAAAATTTCGTGGGCGCCATCGGCGCGAAATTGGTTCACTGGCTGCTTTCAACGTTGGACCAAATTTAAAAGCTCACATTCATGGTTTCAAAGCTCCATTCATTTCAAAGCTACATTCATTTCAAAGCTGGACCAAATTTTAAAACTCACATTCATGGTCTCAAAGCTTCATCTCAACCTTCCATTTACCAAGATCAAATCTCAGCCACTCTTTATCTTGTCCTAGTCAGCCCTAGAATTCAAAAAAAGGTTGTCAAATGTATAATAGATATCCATGGCTCCAACAATTTTAAGAATCGTAGCATTTCATGATTCCATAAAAATCATTTATCCAACATTCCAAGAGTCATTGCAAATAATCTCCAACATGCTCAATGTATTAACATTAAAAGAACCAATATCAATTTATTTTAATTTATTCCAAGCATAGCCCCAAACCTACCCATGCCTCCTAATTTAGTGTCAGAAATATTTTTCTAATCATTTGCATGCTTAAAGTAATTTCACAACATTTTAAGGGACAAAATCATGCCTTTCTAGTTTCAAGTATTTCATTTTTCAGCACATGCATAAAAAACCATTTTCAGATTTCATCAATTATGCATGAGGGTCTGAAATTTAATTTCAAATATTACAGGGAAAAGCCCACAATCCAACACCATTCAACAGGGCAAAGTCCATATTAATAGAGGCCTAGAGGCAATGAACAGCAAGGGCAAAAGCCTACGGTTAGTAGACAGCACGGGTAAAAGCCCACAGCACGAACGAAGTCCATGGGCCAAGTAAAACCCATGCAGGCCAGTATCAGACAAGGCCCAGGTGGGCTACAGCAAACCAGGCCAGGTGGCCTCAAGGAAAAGCCCACGCGGGCTGAGTAAAATAAAAAACACGTCCCAAGTGGGCTAATACGTTGTAGATCTGGATTTGAAGTAAAGATGGGATTTTTGTGCTTTTTTAGGAGTGGAAAAGAGGGATTTTTATTGAATGGAAACTGAAAATACAAGATAACTAGCCTCGATTCGAGAAGATGCCTTTCTCCTAACTTTCAATTCGAGATCAAAGCCTAATATCTCCAACTAGTTATCCATGGACAAATTATCTAGTGTTTTCTTCAACAATTTTCGGCATAAACTCCCACTAGCCGGTCCTATCTATAAATAAAAGAAAATTACAAATGTGAAAAATTTACGAAAACCTCCCATAATTTCTGAAATTTCAAAAACGCCCCTAGTGGGCCAAAACTCTCCAAATCGTATCATTACTCATCCCTGAAGAACCACCATGTCCTCAAGGTGGTGCATGAAGTGCGCAAACAGGCTACTCTACATGCAGGTGATCTCGATCCTCCTCCTCGCCAGCCTCCAACATTATCACGTTCTCCTCATTCACAATTAAAATCTGTAGAGCACGGTCACCGCATCTATGGACTGGCGAGAACTTCTCGTCACACTTGAAACACGGACCCTTGGCACATTTATCACGGATCTCAGCCTCCGCCATCCGCCGCATGTGCCCCCAGGTTGTGGCTCTACTCCCTTCTCAGTGCTAACTAGTACTCTGCATGTGGTTATGGGCGCCTTCTGTCCTCCTCCAAGCGCGTGTTCCTTGAAAGCAAATCCTTCCCAAGCTCCATGGGCCTTCGTCTCCTGGTCCAATCTATCCTCCACTATACTCGCCAAACTCATGCACTCACGCAGACTCGATGGCATATGGGACCTTGCCTCTGATCTGATGGTCAGCTTCAACCCCTTTATGAAACACCCCTCCAGTGACTCCCCTGACACCACACTGATCCGATTAACCAGCATCTCAAACTTCTTGATAAAATCCCGCACGGTCTCATCCTACCTCAGAACATACAACCTCTCAAATGAGTTCCCTGCCTGCACCTCGCCGAACCACTCCAGTAGTAGCGTCGTGAACTCATCCCAAGTGGCGAAGGGTCGGTCCTGCTGGGCTCATCGATACCATGACAACGCATCCCCTTACAAACAGATCGTTGCTGCCCTCAGCCAATCCTTCTGCTGAACCAATGCTATCTCGAAGTATCTCTCTACTCTGTATATCCATGAGTCTGGGTCCTCTCCCTCGAAGAACAGCAACTTTACCTTTCTGACCCGGTTTTCCGCAGAAAACCCACAATGAGCTCCTCCCCCTGCTGGTTCTCCTGTCACCGATATGGAAGATGGGGAGGTACATCATATCCATGGCCTCCAACACGGCCTCCTTTTCTGTTCCATGCACCACCACCCCATTCATCTTTCCCTCTATCCCTGTAGTCCATATAATCATCCTCATACTCGTGGTACCTGTCGTAGTCCTCATACTCTGCCTCTTGCCCTGGGGGCTCTCCTTCGTAGAAATCAGTGCGAAAGTCATCCGATGACCATCAACCCTCTCGCAGAGGCCCCCTCGCTGCCACAGTCCTCTCCGAGGGGCCGTCGGTGGCTCAAAGTAATGTCGGCGGCCTGGCTCTGGCTGTTGGGGGCCCTAATGGGCCGCCAAGGGCCCAGAAATCCCCTGGTGGGCCGCCGATGTCCCCGAAAGGGCCTAGCGAGCCGCCAGGGTTCCGACAGGGCCCTCACGGTTCCCCGGAGGCCAATGCAGGCCAGGGCGGACCGCCAAGGCCTCCGCCGTGCCCTGGCAATACGCCAGGGGGGCTGTATGCCCTGACAGGCTCGCCAGGGCTTGGCAAAGCCCTGGCGGGCCGCCAGGGCCTGTCGATTGCCCTAGGGGTGCCGTTGGCGCTGTCTGGCCACTTGTTCACCCTCACGGTTGTCGTAGATCTCCTGACGTGGCTCCTCGCCTTCTTTGGGATCAGAATCTTCGTCGTCTGTCACTAGATCTGCATCCGAAAGCAGTCCCTCGCGAAAGGGATCAACTTTGTCTTTCCCCTTTGCCAAAGATCTTGCCTTTCTCCGGATCTAGGGTTACAGCCTGTTGGGGATCCTTCTTTGACAATTCATCAAACCTTCGGTTCATGGTCTCCATGAGTAGCGCAAACTTCCGATCAAAGTCGCTCCTTTGCTCGTCGGCGCTCTTCTTAATCGAGTCATGGATCTCGCCTTCAATACTCGCCAACTTCTCTTCCAACGCTTCTACCTTATCTTTCGATCTCGTGTTCGCCATGGATCGACTACTCTGATACCAATTGATACGATTTAGATCTGGATTTGAAGTAAAGATTGGATTTTTGTGGTTTTTTGGAGTGAAAAAAAAGATTTTTATTGAATGGAAACCGAAAATACAAGCTAACTAGCCTCGATTCGAGAAGAGACCTTTCTCCTAGCTTATGATTCGAGATCAAAGCCTAAAATCTCCAACTAGTTGCCTGTGGACAAATTATCAAGGGATTTCTTCAACAATTTTCAGCATAAACTCATCTAGCCGGCCTTAACTATAAATAAAAGAAAATTACAGATCTGGAAAATTTACGAAAAGCCCCCAAATAATTTCTGAAATTGCAAAATGCCTCTAGTGGGTAAAACTCTCCAAAACGCATCATGTGCCTACAAGATAACAAGGCCCAGTGTCACGCCCCGCTTCCCAAAAACGTGGAGGCGAAGCGTGAGAAGGTCCGCTCAGACTTGAAGCTACAAAGCTGCAAGTCCGATAAGCGTCAATCAAATTTAAACTGCAGGTCCTTGCAACGCGAAACGAAACAAAGATAATGATAACGAAAAGAGACAAAGAAACATCTCAGAATATCCATAATAATAAATCTCAACATCGCAGAAAAAGCCACCAGGCTAAAATAAAAGAGTCTAAAAGAGGCCCAGCATGGCCAACAAAAGTACAAAGTACGAAAACAAAGTAATGGTGCAAGCACCGACAACTAACAGCAACCTAAAGCAAAAGCAAGTAAAATCAGTCTCTAAGACTGGTCTCCGGTGTCCTCGAACTCCTCGACGAACGTAGGCTCGGGCTCAGCGTCAGCAAACACCTCGTCCTCAGCAACTGTCTCTGGCTCAGGGTCTAACATGTGACACCCAAAAGAGCAAGGGGCACATGTCAGCAAGTCTGGAAGACTTGTGCAAGGAAACTGAAAGAGGTAAAAGTAAAGCAACCTAGCAGTTCTAGCATGATGCGATGACATGGCAGTTAAAGTAATGAGTGCAACAGGTATAGTAAAGTAAAGTAAAGTAAAGTACGAGCATGACATGGCATGAATCATTCACAAGACAAGTACAAGACAAGTAAAGTAAGCACCTCGTGCACAGAGATTCCGTCTTTTGGCTAGAGTGGCTGCGCGGGCCAACTCCTAAGCTCAAGTGACCGTTTATCCCTACCCATCCACGTGTATCGGGCATTGGTTTTCAGCCAACACATGAGGCCCGCTTCTGGACCATGAGCCAGGAAGTGTTTTAAACAAGTATGGCGTAGGGGTGCACCTAGCCGGACAAGGAAGTACAAGTAGTGTAGCGTGTGCTACGAATGCGACATTCAATGCATGGATGACATGACATGGCAAGTAGTAAGGCATACAGGTAAGAAAAGTAAACGTGACAGTTTAGTATGCATGAACAACAAGTTTAAAAGGTTGGATCTAGCTTCGTTGTCAAGCTAGATCAATTAGGTGACGGATCTAGTTTCGTTGTCAAACTAGATCAAGTAGGCGTCTAGCCAGCTATCATTTCACTGACTAGGCTCTTTTACGCTAAAAACAAGGAAGTGGCCTAAAAACATGGCCCTAAGCAAGATTTGGCAAGTTTCACTTGCCTGCAAGTATCACGTCTGAGCACATCGTCCAACGAGAGTCCAAGTCACAAATAACATACGTGCACAAGTCCACCGGCCTAAAGTCCATGTTATTAATCTTGATTAGTGAATTTAAAACATTTAAAATACTTTAAAAATACTGATTTTAGTCTTGATTAGCATGCATTGGGTTGGGGGTCCTAGGGGTGCAAAGCGTTACCTCAACACGACGCGAAAGCTACACCGGCGTCGGGTAGCGACGCCGGGGGTTGGAATAAGAGAACGCGCTCCAAGTCCTGATTCCAAATTAGTTTCCTCGCTGGAAAGTTCAGAGCATCAACCGGAGCAACGGTTCCAGATTCCAAAGCTAGCACGTGCGACGACGGGCTACGACGTGTCGCAACGTCGTACACGGCGAATCGTCGAAGAGAAAGCATCTAGGTGGGGCCCACAGTAGTCCTAGGGACCTTTGGGGGACCCACAATACCTCTGGAGAACTTGGGGGGCCCACGGAGGCAAGTGGTGCGACGGATGCGGGGTTGCGACGAATGGCTCTCGGTCGTACACAGCCAATGCGGGGGATTCCATCGGTCGGGCTTATGCGGCGGGGCTGTGCAGCGCTTGGGGTCGGTGCGGGCCTTGGTGCGGAGAGATTTGTCGGTCGGGCGCTTGGGGCGGCTCGGTCACAGCGCTGTGCGGGCGTTGCAACGTTGCAACGTTGCAACGAAGCGGCGATGCAGCGTGAGCGGGGGAGCGCTTCGGTCAGGCACGGAGGAAGGCGGGGTGCGGAGCGGGCTTTGGTGCGGGGCTTGCAGCGATGCGGGGAGCGGCGATAGCGGGCGATAGCTCTCGGTCTGACCGAGAGAATCCATCGGTCGGACACGGCTGAAGCGGGGCGATGGCTGTGCGGAGCGGGCGGGGGCTGGGTGTGGAGGCAGCTGCCGGTCAGAGCGGGGGAACGGGGCTGATTCCGTCGGTCAGTGCGGGAGATCTTCGTCGCAACGTTGCGACGAATCGTCGCAACGTCAAATTTGGGTTTTGGAAGAGGCTAGGGTTAATTTCTTACGAAAATGGGTCTTCCTAGGGGTTGTTTATATAGTGTAGATGGGTTGACTTGGTCTCGGGCTAAATCTAATAGGATTAGAAGTTTAAAATATTTTAAAATTTGAAATTCAACTTCTCCAACTCACCCAAGGATTTGACTTGGTCCAAATGAGCTGGAAATTGGCTCAAAAATTCTTTAATACGTTTAAAACTCAAATAAATTTTATTTGGCCGAAATTAATTTAAAAATTAATTACTAAAAATATTATAAAACTTGTTAAAAATATAAAAGTGGTCAAATAAACTCCAAAAATTATAAAATAAATATCGGGGTGATCGTGATGACGAGAGTGAGCTAACTAAGAAGACGGGTCTCAAATTTGACGTCGGACGACGAAACTAAAAATAGAAACGTCTCCCGTCAAAAGTGAAAATCGCCACGTCTCATCGAATAAGTTTAAATTGTGGGAAAACGACTCGAGAAACGTCGTTCCAAATTAGTGCCACTATTTAATACTCTCAGAGACGTTCACAATGGCATATCACACGAAAGTGTTCACAAACAAACAAAGTCTAAAACAAACACGTGCACGGTCAAAAGCACGTGCACGAACAACGTACCACGAAAAGTGGTCGTTACACCCAGGCAGCCTTAATACAGCTCATGCAGGCTATAATAGCAACAACCCCAGGCAGGCCGGGGCCACAGACCCAGGCGCTGCCCGCAGGGCCGCAAACCCACGTACATGCTGCAGGGCCGAAAGCCCCCTCCTTTCTGCGAACAGACATGGCGAAGCCCCCAATGGCACGACAGGGGCAGCTTGCAGCCGGCCCATGAAAAAAATATATAATTTTTTTAAAATTTGATTTTCATAGAGATAAAAATTCCCTCAAAACAAGAAATCCACATGTTCAATACTCAGCATTGCAATTTATGAAGAAAATTACTCAAAATAATCAGAAATAAATTAATTAAAGAAATCTACCATTTGCCATCGACATCAGGCCAAAAAAATCTTCAGATCGTTGGTTGAACCTTACCATCGTGCTGTATGTTAGGCTACGCTAATCGATCAATGCCTTACAAGCGATCCGAGCTCAAAATCAAAACCGAATACCGACAAATTAAAGAAAATGGAAATTTTTGGGAAGAATAATTTTTTCGAATGAAATCATATAGAATGGGAAGGAAGAACTTATAGAACCATAGATGAGAAATCGATCATGCAACCGGATAACAAATCACGCAAATCACATGCGGGGGTCGTTGATTCAAGGAAAAAAAGCACAAACTTTCTTCGATCAGAGTTAATGAGGGAGAGGGAAGTGCTTGCAAGTCGAGACGTAGAGCTCGTGCGTGGACAAGAGAGTAAAAGAGGGGCTGTGTGTGTTTAGCTGTTTAGGGTGAGAGGAGAAAAGAAATAGGAAGAGGGATTTAATTTTTTTCCCCTTTTGTTGTGTTGAGATGTGATTCGTGGAGAAACTAAAAGTTTACATAAAAAACTAATTTTCATGAATTCTTCATGAAAAGCTAATAAATTTGTAGTCTTAAAATAGGCTTACAACTTGACTCGGAAAAACTAATAGAACTAGAACTAGAATAACTCAAACTCAAATAATAAAAAGACTCAAATAACTGAAACTCTTAAAATAACAAAAAGACTCAACTAATTATAATCCTCCAAGATCTCAAACTCTATAAAAGAATCCTTATCGAATTCGATCTCTATCATTCTTCCCAACTTAAGAACTTCAACACATGTTGAATGGCGATAGGCATAGTATAGCCAAGTAGAAATCAGTAGTCCCTTATAACTCGAGAATATGCGTCTATGAACTTTGAAGTATAATTGAATGTAGATCTATAGACGAATATCTTCTGTAAAATTATCTCAAATAGCAAAAGAGGCGAAATCATATTGAATCTTCTTATTTGGAGGATGTGAAGAATCTGGTATGACATTCGATGCACTCAATCTCCTCAAGCTTATGTGAAAGACTCGACTCAGTCTCATCAGGATTGTCACTCAATAAAGCTCGATGAGAACATGTATGATGCATACAAAGCTTCTTTGCTAAATCTAATACGAACATCTCTAGGCAAACTATAATCATCTCGTCATCTATAACTGCAAATTTCTGTAAATTTCTATTTAATTCTGCAACAGACTTATGATTATTATTGTTACTTGCAAGAGTTTTAATAGTCTCAAGATGCAAAGCACTCAAATCAGATGCAACATGCTCATGAAATGCACTAGGAACCAAATCACAGCCTAAGCTTTAAGGAAATGGGATTCACTTGAGGAGGAATTGGTGGTGGTGGTGATTCTTCAACCTTACCTTTTCTTTTCTCTTTAATGGTATTAGTTTCAGATTTAGTCATATTATTACCTAACCGCTTAAGTTACTCCCCGGCCTTAAAAGTAGGCTTCCTATCTATGTAGACTTTTATGGATTCCAAATTTAAGGCTATGTTAAATGCTTGCTACACATTATCTATAGTGTAAGGTAGCATCTCACGCCTAATGGCTGCTTTCAATCCAGAACGAAACCTAATAATGGTATATAGTGGATCTTCTATATTTCACTCCTAACAATGTCATTAAACTTAGTTATGTATTCTCAACAATCATGCTTTCTTGATGTAAATTGTTCAGTTTTTCTAGCATGCATTTTCTATTGGTAAGTGGTAATATTTTTCTCTAAACTTCATGTCAAAGTTTTGTTCTTTAGTGAATTTATTTTCAAAGGCTTTTAGTCGATATTTTGTTTGATTTATGTCGGCTTTTAGTTCTAGATATATCTTTTGGAGCTGATATTCTAGACTCTGAAGAGCACTATCATCCATGTCTGATCCTATGGTTTTGCCACTACATAATAACAAGCAATGACAACCAATCACATAATGCAGATGCAAGACCCTAAACACCAACTAAATTTGTGCGCTAATTATGCCAATAAAATATAAATCATAAAGTCCAAATCTATATGATAGAATGCAATCCTAATATGCTAATGCGGCACAGAGATCGAGACTAGAAAATATGCAATACCAATGATATCAACTAATTTGAACAAGATCAAATAGATGAATTTTTTTAGAGAGGCTCTGGCAATAGGATGTAAAGACCCTGGCTATGAGGAAAACACTAGAAGGGAGGTTGAATAGTGTTTATAAAATTTAAACGATAGTTATACCAATTTAAATTCCTAACCAACAATAAATGTGGAATTATAAATAAATCCAAATGAAACAATGCTAACACAAAGAATGTTTCAAGGGTTCGGATACATCCGGTAATCCCAACTTATTCCCGGTAATCCTACGTCCCTTCCACCCGGATACCTCCGGATACTCAAGTTCGAACTCTAACTTGAGGTTTCCTTTAAACCCACTTGTAGCAACCCTACAAGTGAAATCGAAACACAATCGATGTCCTTGACTCCCACAACTTGGGATCAAGCAAACCACTCTCACAAACCGAGAGTAAAACTAATATCGAAAGATATGAAATAATGAAATAGCAACACTTACAATCACCTATGCATTGAAGTAGAACTTGAAGAAACAAGTGTGTTGTGTGTTGAAGTCTCTTTCAAGAAGAGAGAAAGCGCTTTCTCTTGTCACCACCAATTGCCTAGAGGATATCACTTTGATTCTAGGTTGAAGAGCAAGACAGAATGAGAATGGAAATCTGGGGCTTTTGGATTTGAGAACTTGAGAACTTGAAGATGAGAGCTTAGGGTTTTTCAAGAGGTGATCAATGGTTCCTCAATGGAACAGTTGAAGTCCTCTTTATGGGTTCTTTAAAACCCCCAAACAGAATTCCCAAAACCCCCTTTGAAATCGGTGGAGAAACAGCTTGGGGATCCAACACAGCCAATGGATAGACTTTACACAATAGACAGTCGACCGGTGAAGAAACCACAGTCGACTGTTGCACTGTGTCAGATGGTAGATGAGAATTAAAACGGTAACTTATCACGTAGTACAATCGACTGATGAAGGTCGGACAGGCGCCTGTAAACCAACAGGCGACTGAGAAAAATTCTACATGCGACTGACAGAAACATGAGTAAGTTAAGAAATCTCAGGAAGTTTTGGTAGGCAGTACAGGAGATTGATGTGGTATCCACAGGTGCATGTGCCATGGCAGACGACTATGAAACCAACATCAATCGACTGGCCGAAACTTGCATAGCTTGCCAAACACCGAGTGTTAGGACAAGGATCGACATGCGACTGAAGAAGCATTCACATGCGGATGTGCCTTGGACAGGCGACTGTGAAAGCAACATCAGTCGTCTGACCGAAAGATGACAAGTTAGAGATCTTTGGGCAAGAGAGACACATACGACTGACTAACAAGTCACAGGCACATGTAACTGGACAGGCGCATGTACTTTGTACAACAGTCGCTGATAAAAGTTATAGTTGAAAGCCCAAACACCAAATGACATAGTATGTACAAAACAAACAACTGTAGAACAAATCACAAGCGACTGTTTGGAGACAGGCGCCCGTAAATCATTCAGTAGTCGCCTGTTGAAAGTCCAAAATGCACATGCTTGAGAATAATGAATTGGAGGCCAAGGAAATGAGTTCTAATGATTTCCTTGGACAGAAATAAAGATGTGTGTGCTCCAACATAGTTCTACTTCTAAGCTACATGTTAGAAGAGAATAAAAAGATTACATCTTGTTTTTGCCTCTCTTCTTTCCATAGAATGAGCTTGAAGTCTTCCGGGAGCTTCAATCATCATCTTCAATCATCCAATCCATTTTTCATGCTTTGATTGATCCTTGAGTGATATCCATTGCTAATTGATCATCAAGATATACTTAGGCAATGGATTAACTGCAAGTAGTGGATTAGTCACAAGTATTTATTTTTGTTCATCATCAAAACCAAGTAGGGAGAAGTCCAATACTCAACATATGGGAATTTTCTGCGATCTTAGGGTTCGGTCGACTTCTCCGGCAGGCTCCGGCCGTCCTCCTGACCCCGACGACTTGGTGATCTCCCTTGCTCATGCCCCTCCCTCGGAGCTTGATGTGGGAGACAGATTAATTAGTGAGATCTCGATTCAATAGGGTCTCATGGAAATTGATTGGTACGGTGGTTGATTGGATGATTGGAACAGTGGTCGATTGGATAATCGGAGGTCTGTCATGGATGAGAGTGGGATTCGTGTCGGTAGGTTGATACATGGTGGCTTGGTGGTTGAAGGTGACCCAGCGGTGGAGATCTCGGTAAGGAATGGAAGTTCTTCACTGGGAGATCTTGGGAGGGGGCCGTCCCGACCGTCCACTCATTGGAAGATATTGGGTCTGTGGGTGGTTGCAGCGATGGTGGAATCGGTAGGGTTTTTGGTGCAGTGAAGCCATAGCCGTCGGCGACGGCGACGGGGAGAGCAACTTGGCCATCGCAAACAATAGTTACCTCCGACACAGGGGACAGGGAAATTGCAGATCGTTAATGTGTTGCAAACAACAACAAACAGTGGATCATCCATTGACAGGTAGGGATCTGTTGTTGGTGATAGGGGATTGAGAAAGCTGATTCAGGAAAATAGTCAATATTCTACGAGTGTTCAAAGCTCTGGGATATCATATATTACTCAGGGAAAGAATACATCGGTGAATCGTCCACTAACTGCTTGGAGTCTATGTGAAGAATTGGGATTGTTGAGGCAAGAATGGTTGAACCTGAATGGACTGTGGTGAGGCTCGAAAAAGTCGCAACCAAACAAATCAGGTACCAGTCTATGGAAGTAGTAAGGATTCTCGGGGTAATTCTGATGGGGAACGAACTACTCCTATGGGGCACGAACTCCTCCTATGGGGCATATCAACATCTCATGTGTATCTGATCGAAATCATAAAGCTCCCTTCACTCCAAAATTCTTTGCCCGAGCTATTATGCCCTAAAGATGGAAAGAAATCTGCACCATAGGAAACATAGAGATGAAGACGGCAAGCTTGATTACATTGCCCCAAAGATAGACTCTAACGGACGTTTATATGCCCATATTGCCAAGGAGAAGATAGCTACAAATGTTGAACAATGGAAATATACACCGGTAGGGCATGTTCTAGGAAGCAAGCCATCTTTCTCGCACCTCAATGCATGTGTCACTCGATTATTGAAACCTACAGGGGGTATTGAAATATGGTTTCTTCTTTTTAAAATTTTTCTGTGTCTGAAGATTGTAATCGAATCCTTCAAGAAAGCACGTGGTTATTCGACGGGCGCATTGTTCTACAGAAATGAAGTGCTGAAATTGGTATAGGCCGAGACCTTCTGGCATCTGTTCTTGTTTGGGTTCGTTTTCATGCTCTGCACTTAAAACTTTGGTCTAAAGCAATCATCAGTAAAGCGGCGAGTTTGATTGGCAAACCTTTATATATGGACAGAGCAGGCGAGCGCTTGGCTTATGCATGATGTTTTGTTGAAATCGATGATGCTCGCCCACTGCCTTATACATTATGTCTGCGTATTGAAGATGGCCAACGAATTGAATTGACCGTTGAATATGAATGGGTTCCTCCTAGGTGTTTGAAATCCAATTGTTTGGCCATGCGGATATTCAATGCCCTACAGTTCCAATATGGAAGGCTAAACTGATTTCCCCTTTACCAGAGGAGCCAGCCCAACCTTCTGTGATCTTAGGTAACCTCCTTACCTCTTCAAATGTTTCTCTTGTGGTTAATACGTGTGTCAATGATAGTATTATGTTTGAAGCGAGTATCCCTCCGTTATTGAGTCTCCTGCAAATAATACTCCTACTCTTTCTATGCCTATGGTTGTCCCCCTATGGACCTGAGATATTTCCCCCAATCAGTGGATATTTCTGCGTACGAGATGCTATCTAGTGCTATCGATGCATCAATAATTCAGAACATGGTCACTACCTCTATCCCTCCTGCTATATAGCCTGATTATGTTCCCCTACCACCATTGATAATGGTGTTCTCCCATTAGCTACTACTAATGATACACCGCCACACCGCCAGATCCTATTGCAGTGGACACTGTGGAATGGCATATGAGGATCAACAATAGCCTGAAAAACCGAAGTCTAAATGTTAGTCCCAACCCAGAAACTAAATTGAAGAGAGCTTCTCCTCTGTCTGGCCCTTGGAGGAGTTTGCCAGTGATAATTGACACTTAGCAGCACTAATATGTCTATTTTCGTTTGGAATGTTAGAGTTGAAAAAGGGTGTATTGTGTCAGGAACTTCGAGGACTTCTCAAACTACACTCATCTTTTTTGGTTGGTCTTTTGGAAACTAAGATTAAGGAATCTAGCTCACAGCATGTCTTATCATGTCTTATCCTGCTTTCCAAGAGATTGGTCTTCTCAATAATTGTGCTAGCTCTGAGGGAGGCAGAATTTGGGTTTTATGGGATATCAGAACCTGAACTTGCGCGCTTCTCTTCTCATCAGCCCAGGTAATCACTATCTCTGCATCTAATAAGGGAGCTTTTCAATGTGCTTTTTCTTTTGTTCATGGTGCCAATCAGTTGACTGCACCATCGATTCTATGGTCTAATTTATTACACATTAATTCCTACATTGGACGTCTGCTTTGGGCTGTTATGTGTGACTTTAACACTGTTCGCTTTGCTGAGGAAAAGCTAGGAGGTCGAACTCTATCCCAAGCCACTTTGGAACCATTTAATACTTGCATTGAGGCTTATGGACTTATGGTCTTAAATGTACTAGTAGCATTTGTGACTGGAATAATCATTCTGGGGCAAGAGACATCTTTGCTAGGCTAGATAGGACTCTTTGCAACACTACTTTGATCAATTTTTGTCCTCTTTTCATTATCGCTATCTACCTCCCTCTTCTAATGATCACAGTTGGAAAGAGAACTATGTCAGGCCCTAAACCATTAAGATTCTTCAATTATTAGACCCTCTTTTCAGATTTTTCACATCTTGCTTAAAGCATGGAGTGCTACTCTATATGGTGTTTCCCAATTTCAGGTAGTTTCTAAGCTCAAGCAGCTAAAATCCCTTCTCAGATCGATGAGTACATGAATCTCTTGATCACCATGCCACGCATATTAAAGAACTAAGAAGGAAGCAAACTGAGATACTAGCAAATGATGAGGAGTACCCACAATTGGCTACCAATAACCGCTTAGGTCAGTTAAGTGTAGAATTGGATCAATGGTTACAGATAGAGGAATCTAAATGGAAACAAAATAGCAAAATTTCTTGGCTGACTAAGGGGGATACGAAAACACTTCTTTCGTATTTACCGCTACCAAAGCCAGGTATTCCAAAAACTCATTGTCTCATTAATTTAATTTAGACGGGATCCCTATAAATTGAAGTGCAGATATTCATGCCATGGCTCCTTACTATTACAAAAATCTTTTCAATTAGACAGACTATTGGAATGTTTTACCAAACTTCCCGAGTAAGAAACAGTTAACTGGCGTTGCTGCTGCTTGGCTTGTTTGACATGTATCCTCTGAGGAAATTAAGACATGGGTTTTCCAATTGGGAGCTGATAAAGCACCATGTCCAGATAGCTTCAATGCGTTCTTATATCAGTCAAACTGGGAAATTGTGGGCAGTGAAGTGATGATATTGTAGGCCAGAAAGTGATAAAAGATGTGAAATCCTTCTTTATCTCTGGGAGAATGTTAAAGGAAATCAATTATACCTACCTTTGCCTAGTGCCTAAAACAAAATCGACCTCTACCCTTAATGACTATAGGTCTATTTCATGCTGCAACGTGCTCTATAAGATTATTTCTAAAGTTCTCTACAACAGACTCCAGCAGGTTATATCTGATCTTATATCTCCACGTCGATCTGTTTTTCTGAAGGGTCACCTCATCAGTGATTATTCTTTGTTGGCACATGAACTTGTCAGAGATTTTAATAAACCTCTTGGTAGTCGCTTATACCTCAAAGGTAGATCTTCGAAATACCTTCGATTCTGTCAACAGAGAATTTATCTATTTCATGATTCATTGCATGAATTCCTCTATTCTCTGGATAGATTGGATCAGAGAATGCATATCCAGTCCTACCTTTTCTGTCCTTATTAATGGCTCGTCATCTGAATTTTTCTCTTGTAATCACGGTATCAGGCAAGGTGATCCACTACCAACTTGTTTGTATTGATAATGCAATTTTTCTCTATTATGATGGACTTGATTGTGCTTGATAGGTCGGTTAAACCAATGAAGAGGTACCCTATTCTGACCCTATCACATCTTTTGTTTGCTGATGACTTGCTAATTTTTTGTCATGATGATTTGAAGTTTGTAAATAATCTGAATAACCTTTTTGACTCAATTAACAATATAATGGGTTTACATATTAACAAAGATAAAAGTAAGCTTTTTTGTAGCAAGGGATGTCCTACCTCTCGTGAGATTGCAGCAGTTATTAGTGTGCCTCTTGGTTCTCTCCCAATTGGCTACCTGGGCATTTCTTTGTCTATTTTATATCCAAAGGTGAGACACTTCTCTCCACTTATTGATGAGTGTAGGAAGTATTTGAAGGGCTGGACATCCCAACACTTATCAATGCAGGTAGGGTGGAGCTAATATGATCAATTATATATAATTTGACTTCCTATTGGAGTCTCTCTTTCAAGCTGACTATATCTGTCATTAGGACCATTGAGCAGATATGTGCATCTTTCCTTTATAATAACAAGCTACATGCATAGAGTTGGTGACATATCTACATACATAAAAAGGAGGGTGGGCTTGGACTTCGTAGATTGACAGACATTAATAAAGCTGCAGGGATTCGTTGAGATTCATGCACCTTGATTCTCTATAAGCCATTTTTTATGCGACACACATACACCAAAGATGGAGTTGACCTCCCTCTATCCATAGTTCATTCAGGTACTTGGAAATTCATCTTATCTTCTAAGAAATTGGCAGACTTTTTCTATGAGATGTGCAGTGACCCTACACTTTTATCCCTCCGCTGGAAACCATCTCCAGTTTTCTCGCTCAGCTCAACATGGGATGTCGTTCGAACATTGAATCGAGATGTTTCGTATTATGATTTGGTCGGGATTTCTCAGTAATGCCTAAAAATGTCCGTCTGCTAAGGCACTTAATGATAAACTGCTAACGTATAAGAACTTGATAAAGTGAAAATTTTATATCTCATGTGTCCTCTGCCAGCACCCTATGGAGTCTACGAACCACCTCTTCTTCGAGTGCTCATTTACTACTTATGGAAATTATGTCGCCTGAAGCTTGGCCTCCCCCTGGACCTATTGGGACTGTTATAAATGAAGTGCTACTAATTTGTGATCGGTTCAAGAGTAAGGTAAAGATTGCTAGTATAACTCATCTAGCTTTATATTCAGTGATTTTGGAATTCGTGGAATGAAAAGAATCGTCTGGTGTTTAACGACATAAGTAAACACAAAGTTTTCATCTTTTGAGACATATATGAAGATGTTTGCAAGCTCAGTGCTTCCATCATATGGAATGAAGGCGTAATTTTCGCATAGCTTTAGAAAACCGGTGTTAGTCTGTATTGAAATTTTAGCTTGTACTCAAAATCTATGATTTATATATCCTACGATTGGCTAGTTGGGGATGCCGACGCTTGTGTTCTCTCTCCCCTCTATGTCAAGGAATAGTTTGGTTCTCTGTAGTACCTCTGATGTGCATCATTATTTTTTGTTAATGAATCATTATTATCCTTCAATAAATAAAGGAATTTTTTGGAATTTAACAGTGAGGATTTGATCAGATTAGAGACTACCTGAAGTCCAATCAGCTTTGTTGTATCATGCAGGGCCTCTAGAACTTATAGGGCTTTAATACAAACGTTCAGGGCTTAAAATTTCAAGCGAAAAGCTCAAGAAATCGTCTAAATACGCTAAAATATGGCTGATATACGACTAAAATACGCTGAAGATCACCTGAATATCGACAAGTCGCATTATTAAGCCACGGCTCAGTCAGCACAGTCAACGGCTCGGTCAATGGTCAACGGCTCGGGGTCAGCTCTGCTAGGTCGGCTCGGTCGGCTCGACGATGGGAAAGGCTCACCGGAGCTGCAATTGTAGCAGGGTGGCGTCGGAGGCTTTTCCGGTCAATTCCAACAATTTTCAACAGCAGTTTTTGCTACGAATAGCTCGCCTCGGCTAGGTGCTTCTCTTGAAGGGGTCGTCAGGGGTTACCAGCTGCGATGGTGGCAGCAGCGTCGACATTTTGTTTTGAAGGCGATGGTGGCTATGGCTTCGGTCACCGGAAGAAGCGACTGGATGGTCTGAGACTTGCAAGTGTGGCGGCAGCGACAGGGGCGGCTGAGTCGCAAGTTCGGGTTTTTTGTTTCTTTTTTGCTTTTCTGTTTTCTTGCTTCAGAAATTTTTATTTTCTCTTTTTTTTTAGTTTTCAAAAATTTTACTCTTTTTTGATTTTTTTCCTCAAAATCTTTCTTTTTCTAAATCTAACTAAAAGAAACTTTTTTGAAGGATGAAGAAGAGAAAAAAAGACTAACCAGATTTAGCTCTGATATCAATTTGACTGACAAAAACGGGAAGTAATGTGGTGGAAATTTGGTGAAAAAAATAGATTATGGATTTGATAAATTTTCGGATCTCGTACACCGGAAAAAATTTGATCGCCAACTCGCACGCCTCGCATGTAGAGATTCTTTAGACCTCTCACCAAGGCAATCAAGCTCACTCTCGCACACCAATGCAAAGATATAATTCGTGAAGAAACTAAAATTTACGCAAGAAACAAATTTGCATTTAATTCTTCAGGAAAAAACTAATAGGTGTGTGGCCTTTAAATAGGCTTACAACTTTAACTCTTAAAATCTAATATGACTAAAACTCTAGAATAACTCAAACTCAAATAACAAAAAAGACTCTAAAATAACAAAAGGAATCAAATAACTAAAACTCTCAAATAACTAAAGCTCTCAAAATAAAACCACTCAACTAATTACAATCCTCCAAGAACAAACTCTATAAAAGAAGGATGAATCCTTCTTGAATTCAATCTTTATCACTCTCTTGAAGACAAAAAGTTCAAATATGAACAATTTTCACAAACTTCACAAGATGAAGGTGTTAGCTGTCACTTGGGATAATAGTATATCATTTATAAATGATGAAGACAATAAAAAAGAATGCCCACATGTGCTTCATAGCACCTAAGGACGAAGTAATTCCTTTATAAGACAATGATGGGTTACTTAATGATTTCAATGACTTATATGTTAGGTTTAAAAAAGCTAATTGTAATTATAAGTCATTAAAGAATGAACATGATATTTTAGTAAATGATTATGATACTATAAACATAAAATACTCAACATGGATAAATTACTATATAATCAAAGATTAATATTAGGAAATAACATTATCTTTAAATCATATCATTTTGATTCTAAGTTAAACCTTTGATTCTAAGTATCTATTAGTCAACCAATAAATTCTATTAATCAACTAACATGTATCCGTAATTTCATATTCGAAACATGCATTGATTAGTCGACTAATCATCCTCGTAGTCGACAAATACAAAATAATAGACTATTTATTTTGAATGGTTAGTTGACTAACCAAAACATTAATCGACTAACAAAAATCACTGATTTCCTAACTTTGAACGGTTAGTTGACTAACCAGTTGATTAGTCAATTAATGCATATTACCACTGCTTTTGAACTTCTTTCATTAATTGACTAATGATCTTCTTAGACGATAGATTGATTCTGCTTCTTTATTTTGAACTATTAGTCAATCAACCGATCCATTAATCGACTAATCAAGCTATTTTCTGCGCGTATGTGTTCATGATTATATCCATTGTAATAGTTATAACGTTGAGATTTTTTAAATCTTTTGAATGTTACTTCTTAGCTCTATTAATAAGAAATCAATCCTCATTCATTCATAACTCTTGACCCTTTGCAAAATTTGAGATTCTTTTCTCTGTAGCTAAGTTCTTGAAAAACTGTCCTAAATTTTTGTTCTTCCTAATTCCAGAATCTTGAACAAGAATCCACTACAACCCTGCATTTGTTTGCACATGCACGTCCAGGCTATAGGAGATCATGTATATTTGATTTATTACAAAGTTACATGCGGGATATAGAGTTTGAAAAAGTTTGCTCTCTGAATTTAAAATGGATGATCTCAAGGTATTTGAGATTGGTTGTATAATTGACAATAGTGTCTTATCAAGTTGTATGGTTTACTCTTAGTGATTTGTAAGAGTAAGTGAAAATCTCAAGGATGCGTGAAGACCAGAGTAGGTTTAGATGATCGAACCGATAAATCCTTACGTTTACAATTGCTCAACTTTCTAGGTTGAATTGTCCATAATTCATTTTTTTTTTGCAATACATTTATAATTTCCGTTGTTTATATTACTGCAAGTTTGATTGTTATTTCATTTTATCACTAATCGTCATTGTTTAGTGTGTAAGAGTACATCCACAACCCATTCCCAACTCTATGTGCCATGGATCAATTGATCAATTTTCAACATGTCCAAAAAATTTAAACCACCACCGAAAAAAGAAACAAATGAAAGAACGAAAAATCATTACCACCGATTTTTTGAAGCAACCCTTTTCTTTCAATTATCTTTGTTATTGGTCATCTTAACCATCAAAACAGGTTCTATCTAGCCGCTCTAATCACTTCCATCCAAGTTAGCCTTAAGTCCAAAATGCATTATGAATTATGATCTAATTGATTTCCCAAACTGCTATCACTTATTGGCATATGTTGCACATTCGTAAACCATCACAATCGGTTCACCCTGATTTTATCCTAGATGCAAGCAACCAGTCACTTCCTACAGATGCACTTATTGCTTAAGGTATCTTTTAGTGTACTGCCACTCTACATCTCAGCATTCTAATTTTGCTACACTAATTTTCAAAAAATATTGTTTCTTAATGACCCAACATTTGACGCACAGATAATTGTCAGACTTATAATGGTTTTATAAAAAAATTCCCTTATAAATCTACAATCACATAAAATCCCAAAAAGCACTTGCCCAATCTAATTATCCTCACTCGTACCATCTTGCTGAATGATTGATCTTAGACAACGAAAACAGACACTCTTATTTTTTTTCTTGATCACTAATCTGAACAGCATACTCGTTCCTTCTAACAATTTTGCTAACATTGCATTCAATGTACTAAATTGCATCGCAGAAATTCCAAGTACTTCAGACTCCAAAAGCATCTCTATATCTTTATACTTTGCAAATTTTTCCTCCGTTGGTCTCATTGAGTAATAGTATACCATCGGTGAACAACATACATCAAAAGACTTCATCATTAACATGTCCAGTGAGTTCATCAAGATTACAGCTTAATGCAGATCCTTGATGATAGGCATATGGTGACTGGCAATAGCTTCTTCTCCGCTAAAATTATTATCACCCCAGTTACTGCTCCATAATACATGTCCTTGATCAGATCAATATATATGGTAGATGTCTGTTTCTTTTCTAAAACAACCCCAACAACATCCTTAAGGACCTCATCATATTTACTTTCTTAATCAATAAAAGCAGTATGGAACTTTATGGATAGCCCTTTTTTCTCCCAGTACCTCTCCATAAGTCGTCACAGGTAAGAAATAGATTCCATTGTTGAAGTTCCTAGCATAAAACCAATTAACTGTATTGAAAAACACATTTAATTTCCTAGTCTTTAGTAGATCATTCCCATAAAGTTCCACCATATCGCCATTTAGCTTAATGCCACACAAGCGAGAGAGATAGCGAGAGAGATTTTTTTGACATCTTTTTATTTCCATCCATTTCAACAAATAAGCTGGTTGGTAGTTTCTCCACAGAATAATATTCTTCCAATAAAGAGCATCTTAACATTTAATAAATATCTGCTTCTTTGTTTCTAGGTAGTTTTGAAGTTGCAGCTCCTTTACAACTGTGAATGATGCTTCTAAAAGTAGGGGTACAAGAGGTAGAGTACAAAAATATGTTGTCATTTCCATACCTGGCTTAATGTCCCGATGAGTGATATTGCGATCATGACAAGACTTCACAGCAAGCAACTACAAAAAGAAAAAAAATGAAGAATGAACGGATGAATGAAAAATTGAATGTAAGAACATGATTAGCTGGCAATCACACTGCAGGCTGAACAACTGTACAAAACGAAATAAGGCAAACCATGCCGCAATTAGCGGCTCAATGAAAGAAAAGTACCGCATAACATCCTTTTGTTCTAATTTCAAAAATAAAAATTAGCTTCATTTAAGTTTTGTAAGAGGTTTGAAAAACTATTAGCGGGAGATGCATCAAGGAATGTTTCGTCCAAAACCATATGTTTCAACTGTTTTGTTTCGGTTTCGAAGAGGGATGAGACGAAACTGCTGCAAAAAACCGGTTTCGCTCGGTTTTGTTGGTTTCAGCCGGTTTCGTTCAGCTTTGTTGGTTTCAGTCAGTTTCGTCGGCTGAAACCAAGTGACTTTGGTTTCGCTCGGTTTTGCTCAGCTTAGGTCAGTTTCGGCCGAAATCGAGTAATTTCGACCGAAACATCACTTCTTATATAAAATATGAGTTTATATTTAAACACATGAACATATTTAAACAATATGCATAAAAATATTTTTTAAAATTTTAAAAATTTTAAAAACTCTAAAATTTTATTGAAATTATAAAAATTATATTATAAAAATACATTAAAATTCTAAAAAAATTAACTACAACTGTATTGCTATAGAAATATATACAAAAAAATTCTTATAAATCCGAATCCAAAACTCAAAATGAAACTTAAACGGACAAAACTATGTGAAACCTAAAATTTTCCCAATGACCGAAACCGAGTTCTCAAACCTTTGTGCACATAAGTTCACCTACATATTTGGATGTATTTTCTTCACAGTTGTTAATAACCATTGATAGAGTGCAAAAATACTATGTGCTAACAACTAATAACGTCATTATCTATATATTAGTACCATTGATGCTCGACTAAAAAAATGAAAAAGCATTATAAATCAGAAGTAAGAACAAAAAAGTGTGCATTGTATATAAGAATTTAAGCTAATTTAATTCTTTGCCTAAAATTTATTACTCCAACAGTTTCAAGTGTCTCTGGGAGAAGGTTAACGTGCAGTTTAGTTTCACTTCCTTCAATAGTAATGGTAAATCTCTCCAAAATCAAATTCTAAAGTTACAGAATATGATGCCCTAAGCAAAAGGTAACAAACCATGGCTTTAAAGCGCATGGCTCAAAGAAAAGCTGAAGCAATATGAAAACATATCCTCATCAGCTGACAAAGTGTGTAAAATGCTGATTATATGGACACCGCAACTAAAATGGCAACTAAGATTTATACGAAGAGAAAGCATAGTTTTATTTTACAAAAAAGTAAGTTATAGCCAAAACAATAAAAATGAATAAAAGCATAGTAATAAAAGTACCAATTGTCTTGTAATTTCTTGCATTTCTGATGCTCCTTCTTCAGTTGTCCTCAACCAATACCACCAAGCAGATGGACGGAGTATTTGAACATTTCTTATTTTTCTTTCATCACCAGCTACTGTTTTTGTTTCTTCAACTGTATATATCAATTTTGACAATGACTGTCCTTCATGCCGAAACACAAGCCATATTTCCTTTGCATCCGACTCAAAGGATTCTACAAATCTAGCGATGTGTTTCAAGCCCTCTTCATTGTTGTCTATTGTACTGGAATTTCTAGAAAATGTTCTTGTGAAATTAACTTCATCAATATCAGAAAGATTCCTCCGTAATAGATCAGAAGAATCGAGTGTTTCTTCCGCTGAAACGACTCTCCGTGATCTTGATGTCAAACCTTGAACTGTCGAAGCATTTAAGAATATCTCACCAAAGTACTTCTCCCGTAGTCCACTTAAGTAAACAGGTTTCCCTCTCTCCACCTAATGACAACTACAACAATGAATATCTTAAGCCGTAAAGCTGAGAGAGAGAAACAAAACTTTACATCTTATTAAGGAAAAATTCACATGATAATAAGTAATAAATCTGACATGGATAAACAACTAATCATAAGCAATAAAATAGACAGACTTGGGTGAACAATTAATTATGCATCAAACGGTGGTCTTAAAGTTTGCCTGCACTGTTTTGGTGAACCTAAAAAGAAATTTACATGTCAGCTAATATCTGACAATTTCCAAACCCCAAATTTATTAAACTAATGAATGTTGTTTAATGTTCTAAATATCGGATATTGGTCATGTGTCAGCAGGGAAAATATGATGTCGGATTGCGGATAAGAGGGATATATCAGGACTTGTCAGATATTAGCTATGTATGATACACTAAAAATATCGGGATGATATATCATACACTAAAAATATCGGAGTGATATATCATACACTAAAAACATATGCTATGTATCTAAGTAGATATAAACTATATAAACTCATATAAAAGTATATTTAGGATATACTTAGCTCAATACGTTGCATTATACTTGAATCTACCATCAACCTGTTGGTAACCCTTTTTGATTTATTCAAGTAATTATGAACCAATCAAGCACCATACTTAGCTCAATACGTTGCATTAAACTTAATACATTTTTGTATATTTTTTGTAAGAATCCATTTAATACTTGTCAAAAACAATTTTGAGAAAAAAAAAATATTATACTAATACAAAGAAAATTGCCAACAGAGAGAAAAATACCAAAATTAAAACGCACAAAATAATAGATTAAAAATGACAAAATGTCTTCCCAACAAAACTCATTCTTAAATCATTAGAGTTCCAGCAATAAAGCAAAAAATGTCAAAATTAAAACATAAAAATTAATAGAAAACCTATTCGATCTTTTAGTTTTCTTTCGATTTTGTCCGAATTTTCTCTGTTCTTATAAAAAAACTTGTAAAATGTCTAAACAAAACAGCAGCAGCAGCAAACAAGCCCAAAAGCAGTATATTTGTTCTTAATTCTTTTGCATTTCATTCTCTATAAACGAAAAAGAGTTATCGAGTCTAAATGACTATTATTATTATTATTATTATTATTATTATTATTATTATTATTATTAGACTAAACTGAATTAAGAGAAAATCTCAAAGAAAATCAAAGATCAATTTTTGAGAGAAAATGAAACATTTTTACATCGATCACATCACATTGATCGATGGATCAAATTAAAACGAATAAAATTAAATAAATAATATACCAAATTACATTTAAAAGAATTGAAAACCTGAGACCTTTTCGTGGAATTCATGAATGTAGTTCCTACTGAGGACCTGTTGTCTGTGTTGTATACTTGGTCAGGTAAGGGCGACAAGTCTTATTTTGCTGACCATCACCACCCTTATCTGATCCGAAATCGAGAGGATGAAGATGGAAAGGATGTAGAAGATGTCGAGAGTATGATGATCCAAGATCAAGAGGCGTAAGAAGAGTAGGAAGATCGAACAACCGTTACCAATTATGGCTGAGATCGTATAAAACAAAGCGAGAGGATGACAAAAGAGAGATCAACCAGCAATAGAATTGAAAATGATTTGATGACATTAAAGTTGCCTTTCATGTCCCCTCGTATTAATAAAGGTTATCAGCTATTAGGTTGGTTTGGATCCAGTCTTAATTGGATTCGATCTTAAAAAATTTAAAACCAAAAAACACTAAAATTGATCAATATTTCAAACATCAAAATACCAGCATTATTTCGAAATTACGACCGATACTTTTCGAATATCGGAAACCAAAATAAAAACACAACTATCATACCGGCCTCTTATTTTCTCCGATATTGCAACCGATATTGCGAATATGGGACCGATATTTGAAACATTGATGGTGTTCAAATAAACCTTCAGCAGAAAGTGATGCACCAAAAAGCTCTACTCTGGAGTTGGTTATAATAGGATACACGTGTTGAAGTTACAATTGGTAGTATATATGTGTGAAGGACCAAGATTTTGGCTACAAATAATTGTCTTAATTTTTTATAAACACTGGAAGATTGGTTGAAAAATAAAAGATTAAGACAATTATTTGCAGCTGACCTAAGTCATCCACTCATATATACTAATAATTTTAACTTTAACATGTGTATCATGTAGCTAACTCTAAAGATCCTACTCAACTTCAATATGAAAATCAGACGAACCAAAGCTCACTGACATAATTATTAGCTTCTAAAGTAGAGTCTTGTGGAAGGGCCAAAACTACTTCAACATTTTCCAGAATCAAAGCTACTCGCTAACAAAAATCACTGCATGTCAAAAGCAGGGAAGATCTACGTGAAGATGAAGGATGCTAATATTCAAATGTTAGAGAAGCAAACTGAGTTTAGAATGAACCACAAACTGTGACCGAAAAAATCAAGCACATGCTTTTCAGATAATCTCTCAGTATCATAAGCTATGATAAGCTTAAACGATCAGGTTAATCTCTTGACGTGCGTTTATATTTCATATATTCACGCACGTTTTCTTTTGTGTTTCTCCGTGTTTTTCCGCCGTCTCTTATTCGTTTTCGTGTATTTTCCCGTTTTCTTCCACTTTTCTTTGTTTTTCCATGATTGCAGGGGATTGACCACGTAGGGGACGTTTAACGATGATATCCCAAGTCCCCGGAGCAACGGGAGAAGTCACGCGTGATCCAGGGGGTCGAACGCCAAAGAATTCATCTTTCAGCCCCTCACCCGATCGGTTGGTCATCTCCAACCGATCGGGTGATGCACGCGTGCACCAACCGGTCTCTACCGCAGCTCACAAAGAAGTCACCCGACCGGTTCACAGACCGGTTCAGCGGGGGCTATTCTCTGTTTTCTCGAAGCAAAGCGCCAACCGATCGGGTGACTCTCACCCGATCGGTTCATCTGTAGCTGAAAAAGAAGAGATGAAGACACGGACGTCGAACCGATCGGTTCACCCGACTGCTTCAAGATCCAACCGGTCACTCAAGAACTCACCCGACCGGTTCATGTGATCGGGTGAAAACTCGCCGTTTTCTGATATTTATTTGTAACGGATCAACCGATCGGTTGACTTGTCAACCGATCGGTTGATGCGACGGCCTATATATAGAACCCCTAGGGTTCCAGAAACGGGAGCTATTATTTTTTCTACTGTTTTATTCCCCTGTGACGGCTGTAATTGTTACTCTTTTGTAAGTTTTCAGATCTTTCTAAAATTTTAGTATTGTCTTTATTACTCTATTACTTCCGCATTGCAATTGTCCGATTATGATTCCAACGGTTAAATTTCATTTAGATTGCTTTTTCATGAATTTTTGTGAGTAGTTCCCAAATCTGGGATTTTGGTGGAAACCCCTTCGGGGGCTCTCCCCGATGCGTCCATAGGGTTAGGAAATCGATAGGGAGTAGGAATCTAACGGTTACGCGGGGTGTTTCATTGTCATCGGCGGGAAAAAGACCGCCTTTGACCGTCGGGCCAAGGGGGAATAAACTTGACGGTTGACTCCCTAGCCATAGCTCACACCCTTAGCGTAGACGTCGAATCCTAGCACGCGGGAGCGGCAGGATGAGACGTTGGGAGTTATCGTTGCGGGCTTAGTGCTCCCGGGATCGATCAGTGTTTATGGACACGGGAGTGCCCACTGATCGAACCCGGGAAGTCCGGTGTATCATCCTGGGCACCGACCGGAATATCGGGCCCATGGGACGCCGGTACCACTTTCAGAGGCAACGTCTCACCACTAGACCCTAATCCCGATCGTTATCCATACCCGTAGGCCGCGTCGGCGAGAGTCTCTCGTCAGGTTGGAAACCAAAGTCCCGGGTTTTCTTTCTTGTTGTTCATACCAGTTTACTTCCTTTCGTGACAACCAATCACCGATTCGGGCTAGCTCGCCCCTCGGGGTGATTTAGGTCCTACCTGACCCAAGCACAACCTCGCCTCCCTGAGTTCGATATTCCCGCACCCTACACTAACCGTGAAACTTGCGGTAAACAACACCGCGCCGCCGCATCTCTTGCGGGCGCCCGGTCAAGTTTATGGCGCCGTTGCCGGGGAGGCAACGTGCTTGATATTTTAGGATCTCTTGAACCCTCGTGTCTAGCTCACATCCCTACCTCGCGATAATTTTCGCATTCTCCTTTTTCTTTTTCTTTTTTGTTTTTCTTATTTTTATTTCTTATTTTATCTGTTTCTTTCCCACTTGTCGCTTCACGGGTGTTTGTTGTTTTTCATGCGCAGGAGCTCAAGGAGTCTTGACGACTTGATTCCCCTCGATCCAGAGATTAACGCCACCCTTAGGCGTTTGGCCGCCGAGAAGCGAAGAAGAGAAGATCCCGAATCCATGGAGGAGAACACCCCACCTCACAAGTCTCTGCTGGAGTACTCGATGCCATCCATCGAGTCAACTTCCGCCATCCGATCTCCAGCTATTGCGGCCCAAAGCTTTGAGCTGAAGCCGTCTCTAGTGACATGGATCCAGCAGGACCAGTTTGCGGGTGCGCCCATGGAGAGCCCGATCGAGCACCTGGACTCCTTCTTGGAGAAGTGTGACACCTTCCGGATTAATGGTGTCACTACAGAGGCTATCCGTCTGAAGCTGTTCCCCTTCTCTTTGCGAGACAAAGCCAAGCAATGGCTAAGGGGGAAGGACCCCAACACTTTCAATACCTGGGAGAAGCTCTCCAATGCTTTTCTGACGAAGTTCTTTCCTCCGGGGAAGACCATGAAGTTGAGGAGTGAGATCTCCTCCTTCTCCCAGGCCAGCCACGAGTCCTTGCATGAAGCTTGGACGAGATATAAAGAGATGCAAAGAAGATGCCCTCACCATGAGCTTCCGAAGTGGCAGATTATCAATCTGTTCTACAATGGGCTGAGGGATGACCTGAAATCTTCTATGGACGCCGCGGCTGGGGGTTCCTTCATGTCTAGAAGCGAGGAGGATGCCGGGCATATTCTGAAAAATATGGCATCCAACAATGAGCGGTGGTGTGACGAGAGAGCCACACCAAGAACTGGGGGTATACACAGAGTCGAGGACGTCGACAAACTTTCAAGCAAGTTTGACTTGCTTTCGACCCAGATCTCCGCACTGATGGTAGGAGCCGGTGGGGCCGGTACACAGCAAGTTTCTGCGGTAGAGTCCGAATTCTTTGGGGAATTCGACGGTGGTGACATCTCACGACCGTTGGATCAGGCGAGCGCACTATTTTACAACCCCACAGGGAATGCGCCATATCCGCCAAGGACAAATTCCAACCCGGCCTACTCTCCCAACAACCGGAACCACCCGAATTTCAGTTACCGGCCGCCATTTCAGCCCTCGCCGCCTCAGCAGCCGCAGCAACAAATTTATCAGCCGGCTAGACCACAGCAGAATCAGGTTCAGCAGCAACCATTTCAGCAGCAACCTCAGCAACAAACTTACGCCCCCAGGAATCAGCAGCCGTTCCAGCAGCAGCAGTATGGCCAACAGAGGGCCGTCTCTCCGGTTGAGTCTCTCTTGACTCAATATATTACCAACCAGGAGAGGATCAACCAAAAGCTGGAAATGGGTCAGCGGACCCTCACGGACCAAGTAACCCAGCTGGGGTTACAGGTGGCGAACCTTGCAAGGTCACAAAACCAATTGCCGCCACAACCGGAGGTGAACCCGAGGGGAGCAACACAAACTTCGGCACTCGTGCACGAGCACGCGAATGTGTCCGCTATCGTTCTGAGAAGCGGGACACAAATTCCTACTAGAGTGCCCCCTAGCAACCCGGAAGCACCATTGGTCGTTGAGAGACCGACTGAAAAATCAAATGACGCCGGTGCTTCGTCATCAAATCCCATGACTCCGGAGGGAGTGTCTGAAGAAGAGAAGAAGGAGGAGGAAGAGAGCCCGAAAGTGTATAAACCCGTTGTGCCATTTCCACAACGGTTGGCTCAGGCAAAAATTGATGAGAAATATGGCAAATTCTTTGCCATGGTCAAGGACCTAAGCCTGCAAATCCCCTTCTTAGAAGCAATCGAAACGATTCCCTCCTATGCAAAATTCTTGAAAGATCTGGTGACTAGAGGGTCAAGAAAGGAGAAAGTAGTGCTAACGGCGGAATGTCGCGCTCTTATTCAGTGGGCAAACCCGCCGAAGCTCAAGGACCCGGGGAGCTTCTATATTCCTTGCACGATCGGGGCTATGAAGATTCATCGTGCACTCGTCGATCTAGGAGCGAGTGTTAGCTTGATGCCCTTGTCGATGTACAGAAGGATAGGAATGGGTGATTTGGAGCCCACCGGGATGACCCTACAACTAGCTGACCGGTCGGTCAAATATCCGGTGGGAATTGTTGATGACCTCCCCGTAAATGTGAGAGGGGTGCATGTGCCTGTGGACTTTGTAGTCATGGACATGCCCGAAGATGCACACACCCCCATTATCCTGGGACGGCCTTTCATGGCCACTGCTGGCGTTCTAATAGATGTGAAGAACGGAAAACTCTCCTTGAACGTCAGCGGAGAGAAAGTTGAGTTTGATCTGGGACTATCCATGAAGCACCCCGATCCTCCTGATGACCTCCGGTGCAATTTGCTTGAGATAGAAGAAGAAAAAGCTGTAGAGGAGAGCTCCTGGGAGATTCTCCTGAAAAAACCCCCCGATGACTTAGGGGATTCCGAAGATGGAGACGGCCCCAAGTACAAGGAAGCTGCTGGAAAACCGAGTGCAGCAAGAACGACCCCTCCCGGGTTCGCCAAAGCCCCCCCTGTGGGGGGAACGGGGAAGGAGCCCACGGACCTCACTAAAGACGAGGTCCGGATCCTGAAGAAGATGGCGGGAAGCGCCAACACCAAGGAAAAGCCCCCGGACCCCAAGAACAAGGGGAGGGTAGTCGAGCAAGTATTTTTCCAGCCGCTGACTACTCCAAGTGCCTCCAGCTCCAACGAGAAAGAGATGCCGAAATTTGGGCATCACCCGTATCAGCCACCATGAGCATCTCTTGCGGGCGTCGAGCCAACGACGTTAAACAAGTGCGCTTCATGGGAGGCAACCCATGTTCTAAACTTTTTCCCACTTTTTAGCGTTATTTTTTTTACTTTATTTTATCTATTTTTATAAATAAAATCAGCCGCGAGAACATCCGTTCGGGGACTTAAGCAAATTTCTTGGTTTTTGCAGGAAACAAGCCCCAACCGATCGGGTGACAACTCACCCGATCGGTTGGGATGTATCAGATACATGCCGAGATCTGTCCCCGAATGAACCGATCGGTTGAGTAATGAAGAGACCGGGTGGAAGACCGGGTGAGCTGGGGAGAACTTTCGGAAATTTTTGGGGAATATCAACCGATCGGTTGAGTTCATGCACGATCGGTTGACGCGACCGGGTGAGCAGCCCTAAGTTCTCGGGAAAATGTGTGGAGCGGCCAACCAATCGGGTGATAAGTCAACCGATCGGTTCGCCTGTAGCATTTCTTCGGCAAGATTTTCGACCTAACCGTCAACCGACCGGGTGACAAGTCACCCAATCGGTTCGACTTAAAACCCTATAAATACCCTCCGACACCCGCTCGTTTCCGCCCTCGCCCGATCGCAAATCTCGCCGTCGTTTCGCCTTCCCCACTTCTCCAACAACCGATCCCCACTCCCCCACGTCCCCTACTCCTCCATTACTCCCTCTCTCCACCTCCTCCATCGATTCCTCCATCACCTTCACTCTATCTCTCCTCCCATTACAAATTTTTGACCTAGTTTTCCCCCATACCACCCCCATTTCGAAAATTTTTGCCGAAGGAGTTCGCCGCGGCTCCAAGCTACTCTCGCTGAACAGTGTGGGGACATCAACGAGCAAGCTTCACCATTCCGCTTGGGTAAACTCGCTCCTAAGCTTATATTTATATATTTGCCCTATTTGTTGAGCTTGCTCGTTTGCTTGTGTTAGTGTGCATCCACGATTTTTGCACTAATTCTTGCTCACGCACCCACACATGGCTAAAGATAAGGAAAAGGGGAAGGGTATCATGCGGGAAGAGGAGCCGTCTCGAAAAAGACGAAAACAAACACGCCCCCCTTCCCGTACACGAGCACTTACACTTGGCCCTCCTCCGCCTGTTGTCCCCCCTGTGGACCCAATGTTGGGCCCGCACGGGTATATTTTTCGGAACCAGGAGCACAAAGATTTTTACCGTAGGCTTGATGCTCGAGGGCATCTATCCACTAAGTTCCCGCACGCACGTACACTTGTCGATCTCGGTGTCTTCACCGAGGTCGAATCTCTTTTCGCTAACTTAGGATGGTTGGCCTTTCTTAATGCTCATGCAGTATCCTACCCGGCACTCACACTCGAATTCCTCTCCACACTTACTTGGGAGTCCGGGTCGATCATTAAATTCAGGGTGCGTAACCGTAGTGTCACCACGAATCTGAGCACGATTAACGCTATATTTGGTTTCCCCAATCTCGGGGATGATTCCATCCGACACTACGGGTACACGCCCGAGTTTGATGTCGATCAATTCTGGTTCCGCCTCACTTTGATCCGTGATTACCCCCGAGGAAGGGCCAAGGCCTCCTCCATCATTCATCCCGTGTTTCGTTTAGCCCACAGGATCATTTCATCTGCATTCTTTCCTAGGGACGAGTCTGGTACTATGACTATCCCTGACCTTTTTATCCTTTGGGCCATGACTTTTCCTTATGTCCGGGATGATGATGGAGTCAGCTTCAGGGCCCCTACCGTCCCCATCCATAGCAGCGATTGGCTTGTTTACAAGCTACTCGAGATCAGCCGGGCCGGTAAGGGGAAGTTTTGTTGTGGGGGCATCATCACGATCATCTGCTCTCACGCCCAATTCAATATCACCATCCCCAATAATCTTCCAGCTGCCGCAGGACCCTCACATCTCGATATTGATGTCCTGCGGCACATCCACATGATCAAGCCCCGCTCGGATGGCCGCTTCATATTTCATTATGGCCACCCCCCAGCCCCTTACACCATTCTACCCAACCCCGCTCGCATGACCATTGCTCTCGTGGGAGATTGGACTTTCCCACCTGATCCCGACTTCTTAGCGGGGTTGAATCTTCCTTTCCTTCCCGCAGGCGCCCGCAGATCACCGTCCCCTGCCGCCCACTTAGGCGAGCAGGATATCCCTGCGTCTGGGGGAGACTTAGGGGCTGGCCCGAGTCGTCCTGTTTCTGCTCCGAGACCGATCACGTCTGAGCACCTCTTTACGGCCATTTCTGGCCTTGTCTCCTGTGCCGGCATGACCACTGCCGCCGGCACCTCTTCGACCTTACCTGGCAGCACCACCTCTGCCTCGCGTCAGTCCACATCTTTTGGTCGCCGTCAGGTATCTGCCCGTCTGGGGCTTGAGAGGGAGGTCGCCGCCCTTCGTGAGCTCGCCATGTCCTCTGTTTCCTCGGACCCATCGCCATCCTCCTTTCTTACTCACCCACGTTTCCTCGCACTTGAGAGGAACGTGGCCGCCATTCTCCGTCTTCTTACTCATATCCACGGACCACCTCCACCTTCACCACCTCCACCTTCACCACCCCGGCGATCTTCTCCTCCACCCACCCACACTTCCCCACATCCATCACCACCCTCACCACATTCTTCTCCTCCATCTTCACATCCCATCCCAGCATCCACTTCACCCCTCCCGACCACTTCCACCGCACTCACGCTACCTCCATCCTCCTCCGTCACTCCATACGTGCGCCGGAGGAAATTACCGGTACGCTCCAGATCCCTCCCACCACCTCCCACTACCGTCACCACCACATCTACTTCCTCCATTTCTATTCCTCTCACCACTGCCTTGATCGCCTTCCTACCACCACCACCCACCACCACCGACACTCCTCCCATTGTTCACACCACCACTGCCCCTATACCTTCACCTCATTCCCCACTTCTCAGCACACCCCCTGCCTCCCCCGACCACCCATCCCCACCCTCTTCCGAGGAGGACGAGGACTCACCTTCTGCTGCTTTCTGATTTCCCCTCTTTTGTTTTTCACCCCCCCCTTGCACATATCTGGATTTCATCGATCACATCATTTCGCTAGCACTTTCTGGTCTAGCTTGGGGGACGTCTGTTTTGGTGTGCTGTCGTGTTTTGTTTGTTTTTCTCATTTTTGTGTGTGTGCTTGCTTTTCACTTTTTGAGTGTCGTGTCGTGTGATTTTATTTTATTTTTATTTTCGTATTATTTGATTTTGATTTTGATCTTTCTTTCTTTTTCAGTTTCATCTATGTGTTTTCCTCGTTTTCATTTCTTTTCGTGTCTGTGCGTATCCCCCCCATTTTCATTGCCCTCCCGTACTCACTCATATTGCATTGAGGGCAATGCAAACTTCAGCTTGGGGGAGTCGCACTGTGTGCGTCATTTGAGTCTTTCTTTTCGTTTATTTGAGTCGTTTTTCTCCGTGTTTTTCTTTTTTTTCTCTTTTCTTCTTTTCTAGCTCTTTCTCCTAGAGATGAATCCTTTGATGAATCGCCACAAAGTCACACACACACCTAGCACTGCACCGACAATCGCACTCACTAACCCTAGGATTTCGAGTCCTCTTGCATTTCACGCATCGTGTGTCCACTTAGCTTTTTGTGAGTCGTGTGTCGTGACTAGCATTTGGTGTGCTTCTGCTTTGTGATTTTACTTTATATACCTGTCCAGGAATGACCCCTAGATTATCATGCTCCGATTTGAATATGCGGTATTTGTTTCCACTTTATGCATGCTATATTTATATCGTATACTTCAATTCGCTTGCGTCGGGATTCCACAACTAAGGACTAGGATAACCCATTTAGCCTAAGCTCTATTTAGCAAGAATAGTCTCCTTTGCCCGAGTGTTTAGATTTCGACTTCTTTTTTGTTTTACTTGGTGCAAATCCCCTCGTCGCGTACCGTTCTCCCACTTGGGAGAGTACACAAGTGTATAGCCAAAAACCCAAAAATCCAAAAAAAAGGGAGAAAAGAAATGAAAAACCCAAAAAGAAAAGAAAAGAAAAAGATTGTATAGCCAAAAAGCCAAAAAAATATGCAAATACCCAAACCCCAAAAAAATTCCCGTGTGAATATTTTCCTACTTGCCGAGAATAAAGGGAAGGCGAGAATTTGCACCGAGTGTTCTTCTCCACATCATCTCAACCCATGTCGTTATCGAAAACACTTGGCTTAGGAACTATTTAGCTAGTATCTAAGCTATAGTGGCGTAATTTCCTTAACCCTAGTTGTGGAGTCCCCGATGCATGATACGCTTCTATTCCCACTCTTCTCATGCATGCTTGAGCTTATATCCGCCGCCTAATTCAATTCGGATCAATATTTTGGGTCATTTCTTGGATTTGTGTATATCGAGCCTCATAGCACATCGTAGAAAGCGTCAACATTTGCTAGCACACGACCACGCTCACTCGCGCTTCACTGCGTGGACCCACGACACTTATTTGGACTCGCTTTCCTAGGTTTAGTGGTGTGATTTGGCGTCTGCTTGCTTGGTGTGTCGTTTTTGATTTTGGTGGCTCTGATGGACGATCTAGGGCTTAGAGTTTTCTTTTTCTTTCTTCCTCTCTATTTTTCCCTTCCGAGCTCCTACTCTCACTCGTCTTCCTCGAGGACGAGGAAGAGTTCAGCTTGGGGGATTTTGACGTGCGTTTATATTTCATATATTCACGCACGTTTTCTTTTGTGTTTCTCCGTGTTTTTCCGCCGTCTCTTATTCGTTTTCGTGTATTTTCCCGTTTTCTTCCACTTTTCTTTGTTTTTCCATGATTGCAGGGGATTGACCACGTAGGGGACGTTTAACGATGATATCCCAAGTCCCCGGAGCAACGGGAGAAGTCACGCGTGATCCAGGGGGTCGAACGCCAAAGAATTCATCTTTCAGCCCCTCACCCGATCGGTTGGTCATCTCCAACCGATCGAGTGATGCACGCGTACACCAACCGGTCTCTACCGCAGCTCACAAAGAAGTCACCCGACCGGTTCACAGACCGGTTCAGCGGGGGCTATTCTCTGTTTTCTCGAAGCAAAGCGCCAACCGATCGGGTGACTCTCACCCGATCGGTTCATCTGTAGCTGAAAAAGAAGAGCTGAAGACACGGACGTCGAACCGATCGGTTCACCCGACTGCTTCAAGATCCAACCGGTCACTCAAGAACTCACCCGACCGGTTCATGTGATCGGGTGAAAACTCGCCGTTTTCTGATATTTATTTGTAACGGATCAACCGATCGGTTGACTTGTCAACCGATCGGTTGATGCGACGGCCTATATATAGAACCCCTAGGGTTCCAGAAACGGGAGCTGTTATTTTTTCTACTGTTTTATTTCCATGTGACGGCTGTAATTGTTACTCTTTTGTAAGTTTTCAGATCTTTCTAAAATTTTAGTATTGTCTTTATTACTCTATTACTTCCGCATTGCAATTGTCCGATTATGATTCCAACGGTTAAATTTCATTTAGATTGCTTTTTCATGAATTTTTGTGAGTAGTTCCCAAATCTGGGATTTTGGTGGAAACCCCTTCGGGGGCTCTCCCCGATGCGTCCATAGGGTTAGGAAATCGATAGGGAGTAGGAATCTAACGGTTACGCGGGGTGTTTCACTGTCATCGGCGGGAAAAAGACCGCCTTTGACCGTCGGGCCAAGGGGGAATAAACTTGGCGGTTGACTCCCTAGCCATAGCTCACACTCTTAGCGTAGACGTCGAATCCTAGCACGCGGGAGCGGCAGGATGAGACGTTGGGAGTTATCGTTGCGGGCTTAGTGCTCCCGGGATCGATCAGTGTTTATGGACACGGGAGTGCCCACTGATCGAACCCGGGAAGTCCGGTGTATCATCCTGGGCACCGACCGGAATATCGGGCCCATGGGACGCCGGTACCACTTTCAGAGGCAACGTCTCACCACTAGACCCTAATCCCGATCGTTATCCATACCCGTAGGCCGCGTCAGCGAGAGTCTCTCGTCGGGTTGGAAACCAAAGTCCCGGGTTTTCTTTCTTGTTGTTCATACCAGTTTACTTCCTTTCGTGACAACCAATCACCGATTCGGGCTAGCTCGCCCCTCGGGGTGATTTAGGTCCTACCTGACCCAAGCACAACCTCGCCTCCCTGAGTTCGATATTCCCGCACCCTACACTAACCGTGAAACTTGCGGTAAACGACACCGCGCCGCCGCATCTCTTGCGGGCGCCCGGTCATCTCTCAGTATCATAAGCAATGACAAGCTTAAACGATCAGGTTATTTTTTATAAAATATGAGAATTAGATAAGTGGATCTAATCCAGGCATCAACCCTCTAACTGTCACTTCCTTTAAGGAAAGTATTGACTCAAATCAACAAGCATTTTACCTAGAAGGTCATCTACCAGATATCTGGACTAATCTTTGTCATTAAGCGGACTACCCAGTCAGGGACCTAGCCATCCAGCTTCCACAGAATATTTATGATGTTAAAAGATAATATTATAAGATGGCTGAAGGATCATTCATGCTTTTACAGACTGCAAATGTTGATCACTCATGAAAACCATCAAATAGATGACTAGCTCCAATCAGATTTTAAGATGGAACCTTGAGTACATCAGTATTTAGGAAAAGCTGCTAGTGAATAACTCAAATGCATGAAGAGTGTTAAAATCTTACCTGTTTCCATTGCAAATTAGAAAAGAAAGATAGGATAATTTATTTTTTTTTTCGGGTGATCATACACAATCTCACCACTACACCATTTATAGTCAAAGCAATATAGATTTGAATCAGGATAAGGCCAACAAGAACATCATTTATCTAGCTGAAGACTCTAAAAATAATTTATGTTAATATATCTATTTGCATTTGGAACATTTAACTAGAGAGAAGTATGATGATATTTATCAGAATGAGGCTTTCTACTGAACAGTCAGTGTGGTTATCACTTACAAGTGCTGTTATTAATCTAAAGCATCCCTATAAGCACTTGCAAAACAAAATTGGCATTGAGAAAAGATTAAAGAAGACCATGGTAGTATGGTTGTACCAAATATTTCCAGATATAATTGTATGCTACAAAACCAAGCTACAACAATATTTTTCATTCGATGGGAAGAGGAGGTTGATATAACTATGCAACAATTGATTGTGCACAAGTTGTTTTGTGCCCATTGCACATATTTAAATAAAATCTAATTGAAAATTACATTGGTATCCCTTATTATTCTACGTGCATAACGTATAAATGCACCAACTTATGTAAATATATATGTACACAATTTTGTGCGCAAAAGAAATAAATGAGATAAAAGAGCACACCAAATCTCTATCAGGATACATAAAATTATAACTTTAAATAGTTTACCATTATACGCTTCAGAATGAACAGATTGTCATTACTTGAATCGTTGAAACAGTGGTTAACAGAAGAATCAGTATGTGTTTTCATGTCGCTCCCGAATGGATTAAGATGTAGATCACCGGAAAAGGGAGTAAAGCTTTTACGCGTCGGACTAGATGGATGATAGCCTTCAGAACAATTCCAGTGAAATGCCAACCAAACTTCACCATATGATCCTCGATCAAACTTTCTTTTAAGTACATACCTGAATTCACAAAATTATGAGAATGTGATAGGAACCCAAAAGCAAATCTGAAATTTATTAGAATAAACTGGAAATAAAAAAAATAAATGATTACAATTGTAGGGGTAATCGCCCTCCCAATACGCCGATTGATAGGGGACGTCTGCACCCTCCCTACATCGAGGAACCTTCTCCTCTCAAATAACAAAACTCTGAGATTTCCCTACTGTGGCCGGCTAGCCTCCCCTCTTATTTACAATAATCTAACTTAATAGTCTAATTACCCAAATACCCCTACAATAATAGAATACCACAAAAACACCCAAAATATGCCCCAAGTGGGCCGAATCTATCAGTACTCCACCCTCGAAAATCCACCTTGTCATCAAGGTGGTGCATAAAGTGTGGGCCTTCCGTTACAAGTAAATTGCATGCCTCCTCCCGGGTCAAAATAATGAGATTGGTCTGAGATTGGTCTCCACCGCCATCAACGACGTCCTGAAGATACCCACGGTAGTCGTCAGTCAAATCTGAAGGTCCTCCTTGACCAAAACTGAAATGTTGACGTTCAGAAGGATGTCCAATTAAAAACCAATGGCCTTGGGGCCATTTAGGAGTGTCGACGGACCAAAACGGGCCCTGAAAAATCTCGTCAGGTCAACGTTGGGCCCAAAGTGCGTCGTCGGGCTCCCAAAAATACTCTGGAGGCTCGTCGTCGTCGTCGCACTGTTGGAAGGGCTCTGTCGCTCGCTGTTTTAGGCCCGAAAAATCGAATCCTCGTTGTCCGGTGCCTCGGAGAGCCTGGCGTCGCTGCCGAAGGGGCGGCAGCCCCCCTGGGGGCTCCAGCAGGGACTGGCGCCCCTTTTGGAGGGGCGGCAGCCCCTCGGGGATGCCCTGGAGGGGTGCCCCCCTCTGTTTTGCTGTCGAAAAAGGTGCCTTTCACTGTTTCGCCACCGAAAAAGACGTCTTTTGTCCTAAATCTAGAGTTTCATCCAGATCTGAAATTTCCGTCGTCTTTATATCTGAAACTTCCGCCGCCTTCATATCTGAAATTTCGTCGCCTTCACAATTTGTATGTGTTCTTGATATGATTACTGCAACTGTAGGACTAATTGCATGACGGCCTCCAAATCTTTTTTCACAGATCTCCTCAAATCCGCTATGGATCGTTGCTTTGATACCAAATGATATAAACCCAAAAGCAAATCTAAAATTAAGTAGAATAAACTGGAAATAAAAGAGATAAATGATTAAAATTTTGGGGGTAATCGCCCTCCCAAGACGCTAATTGATAGGAGACGTCCGCACCCTCCCTAGATCGAAAAACCTTCTTCTCTTAAATAACAAAACTCTCAATTTTCACTACTCGGGCCGGCTAGCCTCCCCTCTTATTTATAATAATCTAACTAAATAGTATAATTACCCAAATACCCCTACAATGTTAAAATACCACAAAACACCCAAAATATGCCCCAAATGGGCCGGATCTATCAGAATGTTTTTGAACAAGCAATCGCAAAGGCTGCCAAACAAAGCAGCAAGCACTACATGTGTTAAACACATGGAAAATTGTATACAAGTGGAAAACCATTTAAAGAATAGATTTATATACCAGGGTAACGAGGAGAGTCTATGACCAATATAAGAAGACAAGAAGAGTTTTACATCATGTCTTCTGTCATAACTTCTGTCAAACCAATGCCACACCTTTTCAGCAGTTCTCCACTAGCCATTCCCACTGAGAAAGTTAGGGTTTGAGGAAACTAAATAAAAAAAATTAAAAGAGAAAAATTGAAAAGAAATAGAAAAGAAATTGGATGTCACTCCTTGTTTATATAATATTTCCCTTCTTTTTATGCAAAAATCAATTCCTGGCATCGGTAATATTTCCAAAATATACCACATCAATGTAGTTGTGTTGTGGTCTACCCATATCTCGCATCCATAATACTGCAAAACACAAGTCAGGCAATAAAAAACTTGGAGGGATGAAAATTGAAAGTATGAACCATAGACATGGGTATGGGTGAAGGTTGGGGTACAGATATGAACACGGGACATGACAAATTTGTTAAAGGTAAGGTTCGAGACCATGGAAATATAAAATATTACAATATTATATTTATGTCTATATCAAAATGGGTATCAATTAGCCAAGAATGAGCTAGCGTCCAAACCACACCCCCTTTTTTCCGACGATCGATTCCATTCATTTTAATCTTCATGTTCTAAAACATCAAAAAATGGATCAAGGTTTCGGCCGAACCCTCTCGGTTTCGACCGTTTCGGATCGGTCTCAAAGGAGACGATCTGAAACCTCACAATTTTCTCGATATCGGCCAGTAGTGGCCGAAACTGCCCAATTTCAATTAATTTCAGCTGATATTGGCCGAAATAGGGCAGTTTCAGCCAAAACCAACCTTACTTTTTTGGAGAAAGCAGCAACATTACAGCAACTTAAAAAGAAAAGAAGAGGAAGAGGAAGAGGACCAATAAAAAGAGCGTGCGAGGAACATACATACTCTCCAGCAACAGCAATATCTACAGTAGAGAAAGAAGAAGAGAAGCAGCAACAGCAACATCCCAAAAAGGAAGAAAAAAGAAGAAAAAGATGATAAAATGAAGAAGAGAGAGGAAGAACTTACATGCTCTCCAAATTTCTTATACGAACCGCTGCTCTCCAAATTTTTTTGCTCACCGCTCTCTAAAGTTCAAAATTCCAGGCTTCTGCACATAGAAGACTGAGGAAACCCGCTCTTCAAAGAACAAATCTAGAAAAGGTGCTGCTAGTCGAATTACACACTTGCTAAACATGTTACATTTATTTACAAGTTTGACATTCTCTTTCAGACCGTTCAACTAAAGGGAATAGCAAACTTGTAAATAAATTTAAATTGTTTAGCAAAAATGCAATTTGACTAAACACTATTCACCCTACACATTTTGCTAACTATGTTGTATTTATTTAAAAGTTTGTCATTATCTTTTGGAATAAAATGGCAAACTGATAAAAAAAGTGTAATATATTTAGCATAATATGTAAGTCAATAGCAAAACTCTTCTAAATTATAGAATATACATATTTTTAATTTTTGATAGTATTATACATTGATACTTTAGTTAGTAGTTGACATTAATCATACAAATAACGTTAAAAATACCAAAACTATCGACACAAACGAAACGAAAAAAACTCCGAAACTACTGAAACGAGCGAAACCTGACCGAAACCTAATATTCCCAAAAAAACCGAAACTAAAACCGAAACAGAGACGTCAAATCTTGCCTCAAACTATCATTCAAGTGAAACCAAGATGTTTTGCTCGCTCATCCATTCGTTATAAATTTAACGATTCTGCAGTAATAGAACATTTTGCAACTGCTGGATAAACATGCAGAACCCCTTAGGTTCACTTGAAAATTAATAGTTTGAGGTTTTAGAATATTATGATCAAAATGAACGAATCCAATCGTCAAAGAAAATAAAAGTTGTGGGGTTATGATGTTAGCCAACAAGAAATTCACAGATGACCAACATATTCCATACACATATGTCGTAGGAAATTTTCTTCTTGGATAGCTTCAATCCACATCCTACATATATTTTACTTCAATCTGAACCATTCATTTTGATCTTCATGTTCTAAAACCCCAAACCATCAATTTTCAAGTAAATCAAAGGAGTTTTACTCGTTCATCCACCTAGCGCAAGTTTTACGGTTTCTTCGCACCAGAACGGTTTGCAACTGTTAGATGAACGATCAAATCTCATAGGCTTCACCCCAAAATTAGTAGTTTGGGGTTTTAGAACATGAAGAACAAACTGAACGGCACAAATTGTCGAAAAAAGGGAAAACGAGTGGAGAGCGTAAGCTCGTCAATAAGAAAAATTACTCATTAGCTCACTGATACACATATTGCTTATATATATACACACACATACTCATAACAAAAAAATCATTAAAATGGTATCAAATAATATAATCTTTAAAATGCAAAATGTAGGTAGGTTTTAGACAACATGGAATACAAACATGACGCAAACATATGTATGTGATAAAAATTACTTAACATGTAGGACAAGAGGAAATGAAGACAAGACACTAAAATATGTAGAAAATGAGAAAGAGATTGTATATGTATATATACACTCAGTCACTCACATGTTTATGTATGTAAAGGCACAAACTCATTTTAATCATATAATATATGTAATGGTTACAACCTATCACACATTTTCGCGACTTCGAAAAAGGAAGTCCTAAACTCTTCAAATTCCTATATACTGGCTTAATGTATCTTCATTCTTCTATCGGAACATACTTTAACTCGTAAAAGTTTTAAATACTTTTACAACTTTTTCCACTAATGCAGAGTCATTAATATAAAAATTAAATTAAATAAACATTTCAAATATATAAGATCATGTAATGCGAATGTATGATTCATGTAAAGCAGGTCTTCAGTGCCTATTGCAAAATGTTCTCAATTAGAAAATATAGTAAATGATTAACAACACTTTCGAAAAGATCAGACATGTGTCTGAGGAGTGCCCACAAAAATGTCGGTTTCCACTACAAGTGTGAGCATGTACAGTATAAGCACGGGCTTCGTGACAGAAGTGCACGTGCCACAAACGTGGTCGCACATAATTAAGTTTAATGAAGAGAATGTTTGATCCCCTCACCCCCAAAAAAATTGAGATAAACGCTTTGAGCCTGGTTGGTTCTAGGAAATAATGGCCATTTTTTGGAATTGGTTCTGAAGCTAACACTGTCTGCATTAGAAGTCCAGGAAATGCTGTGTTTCCTTTGTTTGGTTGAGATTTGGAAAACTAGGGTGGAAAGCTGAGATGTTGGCAAAACTTAAGATAATAGCATGAACCTAATTCCGCTCAAAATTAAGGGAATTGAGTGAAATTTTGACATATACTAGGGTGGGTTTTTATTTTTCTAAGAGAACCAATTTCGGGTTTTCTCGGTTCTGTCCTATTGGTTCCTCATGAGCTATGTACAAACTTCTTTTTTTGGATTTGGATACACAAATTGTGTATTGCTATGCTGCAGTTTGATCAAATAGTACTCGTTCTGGTGAACCAATTTTCGGGTTTTCTCAGTTCTGTCCTATTGGTTCCTCATGGGCTATGTACAAACTTTTTCTTTGGATTTGGATACACAAATTGTGTGTTGCAATGCTGCAGTTTGATCAAATAGTATTTGTTCTGGTTTGCCCAGTTATTTTTTATATGGATTGCTGGGATTGAAAGGACTAAGCACATACAAAACCCAAACCAAACCCTTAATAGCCTTTGAACACTAAGATTTGTACAGGAATGCACACTATAGTCCATTCCACATAGTTCAAGTTGCATAGATTATCGTAAGATTCGTTAGGGGGTTTCTTGAGTAGATTAATAGTCAGTAAATTTGGTACTTTGCTAACTGCATACTTTTTAAATTGCTAATAGTCCAACCAAGGGCATGTTGTGACCATGATCCAAGGTGAACCAGTGGTCACCCTACACATGGATGTCACAAAACCGTGCCTGCCATTCAGCCGTCATCAGTGAAAGAGACCACTGATGACAGCTGCAGATCCAAAAGATTAAACAAAAAGGATAATGAGTCCTTTGCTACTAAGAAAGAAATTGAATGGGAACATGAGTCAAAGGCTATCTCCAAAGGCATTGCAAACAAATTCTGGCAGTTGTACCATGATGATATCATCCCTTAGCTTGCATCTCAAGCCAGGAAAGTGTAACAAGACCTTCAAGAAGACTGTTCTCCATGGAAGTCGACATAAATAAACAACACTGATTTTGACCACGCAACCATGTAGAACCATGTGAAAAGTTATTGAAGATTCAAATGTTGATATCTGAAACGATCTGGATCTTGTGTTAGGGATAAAATGTGATTTTTGGGGGAAGATGGGATTTTTATGAGAAATGTGGGATTTTTAGTGTGAAAAGAGGGGATTTGGGTGGAAAGATGGGATTTTCATTGATAAAAACTGAATACAAAGATAAAGTTGGGCACGTTCGAGAGAGGTGGACCATTCTCCTGACTTTGATTCAAGATAAAACCTAACTTTCCCACTAGATCTAAGGGATCTACCATATTCTCTCAATTCTTCTTAAAACTACACATAAACTCCCTCTCTACTCTCCCCCATATTTATAATTAAACTCCTAATGAGATGTCTTCGTTAAATTACTAAAATACCCCTGACGTAGGGTTTTTAGCCAAAAAATACGAATCTGCCCCCTGAAATCTCAGATTTTCCCATGTGCCCAGAAATCACCGATTTGACACTTTAAGGCCATAAACCCTAATCGTAACACTATTTCGCCCCTAAAGAACCACCGTGTCCTCAAAGTGGTGCATGAAGTGCATGGGCCAATCCTCTCCGACGGATGGTGCTCGTCCCCTTCTAGATCGAAAGGCCATCCAAAGTCTCAACCGTCCTCAACGACACCCATGTACATGTCACGATGATCACGCAGCCCAGCTGAAGGTCCTCCATGCACAAAACACAACGATGTACTCGGGATGTCATTCATGTGCAAACCATGGGTCATGTGGCCTCTAAAAGTGCCGTCGGGTTATGGTAAACCCAACATGGATGAGGCAGGCATTGGCGACCATGCGGACCTTCAAAGACCCCAGGCGGCCCCGCGGGCCAATAGGCAGGCCTGAGCATTCCTGCGCTGCTCAGGAGAGGCATGGCAAGCCTGCAGGCCCTGGAAGGATGCGGGCAAGCTGGGTAGACCCTGCAGGGATGCGGGCAGGCCATGCAGGCCCCGTTAACCTTGCAAGCATGCAGACAAAATTGAGAGAGAATAGGATAGATCCCTTAGACCTAGTGAACGAGTTAGACTTTGTCTCGAATCAAACCTAGAAGAGCAATCCACCTCTCGAATGGAGCAAACTTTATCTTTGTATTTCAGTTTTTATCAATAAAAATCTTGTCCTTTCCATCAAAATCCACTATTTTCACCCTAAAATCCCACATTTCTCATAAAAATCACATCTTTCCCGTAAAAATCACATTTCCCTCCCTAAAACAGATCCAGATCGTATCAAAGTGATATCAAAGCAACAATCTTGACATCAATGGCCTCTCTCGAATACGGGCTCAGGTCTATATTCATAGTGCAAGAGGCGACGATGGAGGTGATGTTGGATGCTTTCATGCAAACCCTAACTCAACAACTATCTCAACAATTTTCAGATTTAAAGTTGGCAAAGAATTTAGATCTGGATGATAACCCAGATCTAGGGCGAAAGGCGAACTCTTTAAACGAATGAAAGGAAAATGTAGGAGATTTCGTCGAATGGCTTTTCTCCGACGTGAATCGAGACTCCGAGAAGCGACGGGAGACAACGATGGGCCCGACAACCCTCTGCCTGCAAGCCGGCCAAGATCTACTAGCGGGCCAGCCTGGATTTTTCTGAAGGTCCGCACCGCTGCCAAGGCCTACCTAAGTTCCTACTAGGCCCGCCATGGCCCGAAAACACTTTTTAAAGTCCACATGGCACATGGTTTACACACGGACGACCTCCCGAGTATGGGCATTTGTGTTTTGGGTGCGGAGAACCATCGGCCAGGCTGCGTGATCACCGTAAAATCTATTTGGGCAACGTTGAGGGTGGTGGAGACCTTGGATGGCCTTTTGATCCATGAGAGGACTAGCATCATTAGTCGGAGAGGATTGGCACACACACTTCATGCACCACCTTGAGGACAATATGGTTCTTTGGGAGTGAAGTAGTGTTAGGGTTAAGGTTTATGGCAATAAAGTAACAAATCTATAATTTCAGATGTTCCAGGGACAGATGTGTAATTTTGGGCTAAAACTCCTAGGTCATGGGTATTTTAGTAATTTTGGGGTGACAGCTCATTAGGAGTTTAATTATAAATGAGGGGAGAGTAAAAGGGAGTTTATGTGGAGTTTTAAAAAGAATTGAGAAATAATATGGTAGATCCATTAGATCAAGTGGAAGAGTTAAGCTTTATCTCAAATCAAAGCTATGAGAGTGGTCCATCTCTCGACCGTGGCCAATTTTAACTTTGTATTTCAGTTTTTATCAATAAAATCCTGTCTTCCCCCCAACAAATCCCCTCTTTTCACCATAAAAATCCCACATTTCTCATAAAAATCACATCTTTTCCATAAAAATCACATTTTTATCCCTACAACCAGATCTGAATCGTATCAATATCATCATTTGAAATGGATATTGTTTTCGAACGTGCGATTCGTATCACAGACCATGTAGGTTTAGCGTTTCCAAACAACATGCATAAGAACTAGCACATATGGTTTAATCCTTAAGCAATTTGTTAAATGAATAGAACAATATGATTAGATCATCAAAATTGATACGAGTAGGTAATAATATAACATAAGCTAACACATGGTAAAAAAAATTAAACATAATAATTACAGCTGAATAAAACAGCTATGGTCAATGTACCAAATAACTTGTACCAAATAACTGAACTAAAGCAGCATATCATAGAACTAAAGTAATGTTAATTCAAACAAAAAGCTACCAAATGAAGCGTAATTGGTTAAGTTTCCTTTAACAGCGTTGTGGTCTCATTTTAAACTTGGAAGTTTGCCATTAAATAGGAACCCAAAAGGAAAGGAATCTGGCCATGATTACTTATGCTACATGTACATTTTAGCTCTATAAATCTTGCTAAATAATCAGACTTATTTCTATTTTGGATGTACTCTCAACTTTGTTTTCAATCTTTTAAGTTTTATCTTATACTTGCTGGAAATAGTATGCTAGTTGCACAATTATGCATTATACATATTGATAAAGTGATGTTTGTCATGTTGGTAAACTTTGGAAACAGTATGCTAGTTGCACAATTATGCATTATACATATTGATAAAGTGATGTTTGTCATGTTGGTAAACTTTGGAAACAGTATGCTAGTTGCACAATTATGCATTATACATATTGATAAAGTGATGTTTGTCATGTTGGTAAACTTTACAAATTTTTGCAAAACTTAAAAAGAATTTTAAAATGTTTGATATATATTATCCTTTAAACTATTGAACTTACTGCAGCAATTTGATACTGCATAGTCAATACACATCTGTTAAGTTTTCACATCAAAAAAAGGGCGCACCTAAAATCAGGTAGCTGGCCAGATGATTCTGAAGAATTGGTTGCAGAGTTGCTATAAGGGATTGAATCAAGCAAACCAAGAAAGTTTGCAAAAACTTCAGGACTGGTGCATTTCCCTTTGTCTCCATCGTGCATCCCAAAGTGCCAACATAATTGCTGGTCTTTGTATAAATCAACAGATCCTTCACCTAGCAATGCAACAAAAAGATGCAATTCTTCAATGTGACTCAATACTGCAAACATACATTGTATTTTCAAAGTTATATGCAATTTTTTTACAATGTTGTCCAATTTAACATGAGATATAATGAGTTAAAGAAGTTGAAACTGTAATTAATTCAATGTGACTGTAAAAACCCATTAAAATAGGCCAGCCCATCTTTCTCCTTTCTCTCTTTCTTTTTCTTCTTCTTCTTCTTCTTCTTCTTCTTCTTTTCTTCTTCTATTTTCTCTCGCGGCCCACCCGTTCCACTACACCCCGCACATGCGCCCTCTCTCTCTCTCTCTCTCTCTCTCTCTCTCTCTCTCTCTCTCTCTCTCTCTCTCTCTCTAGCCTGAAACGGTAACAATGGCGGCTCTCTCTCTCTCTCGGCTCGCTCGCTTCCTCTCTCACCCCGTTCCTTCTACAAGAAGGAAGTCTCACAGCCCCCTCTCCTCTCTCCACCTCACGGGGCATGTGTCATCTCTTCACGAATCTATCACAACCCTAAATCGTGAGGATCCAATGCGACTTCGCCTCGATTCTAGGCCGATCGCTTTCGTGGCGAATCCACGACTTACCCTAAGCTCCACAGTTCTCATCTTTCCTCTATTTAAGCTCGGTTGAGCTTAGGTTTTTGATTTTTCAAACGAAAAATAATTTTCAAGGATTTTCGGGATTTTTCCTCTTGAATCAAAGCTTCGGATCTCAAATTGGAGTTAGGTTTTCTTCTCGGAATCTTCCAACAGTCCACATTTCTGGTAAAACACTTTAATTCTTTAATTTTGGTTTTAAATTTTTAATTTTGTTGTAGATGCATGCAATGATGATCTGAGCAAGACTCGGGTTTCTCGGGGGTTAGCGGTGACCCCTACTACCATCCCATGGCACTGTTGTGGCTGTCCCGTGGTTTTATATCACTGTCGTGGCTGCCCTAGCCTCTGTCTGCCCCCTTGTCCCTGTCGTGACTACCCTACACTGTAAAATCTTCATCATGACCATGTGAGACCTCCGAGCCCTTGCAGTGCCTTCCCTTGACTTAATTGAGACTGATTGGGCTTTCATGCCATATGATGTGACTGGCTATTGCATCTGGCTGTTGTCATGGCTGTTTTTAGGGATTTTCAGGATTGTTTTCTTAGTTGGTGGTTGTAGACACTATTTGAATAAAGCTTTGATGATGTTGAAGCTTAGTGGTAGCCGTGGGTTAGTATGAGAATTTCAGTGATTATCCTATATATTGGAGTTAGTCTTTTGAGTTACCCATGAGAATTATAGGATTTACTACATGTTGGATCATACACCAGGCTACTGCCTAAAGGATCATAGTTTACCAGCCGTGGGATCATAGGCCATTGCCTGAAGGATCGCATAAAACCATAAACTCATGGGTTTCCCATGCTTCCAATTTCTAAATTAAAAGATGCTCTTTTTACCCTTTCCATGCCTCCAATTCTTCAAAGCATCCTATCAATTTTTTTACCTCTAAAGCATCCTAGCAATTTTTTTACCTCTAAAGAAATCAACTCGGATATCTTTACAGCTTTATCAATACCGACCAAATGATGCTTTAATCTAGTCACTCCACCATCATGTAATGATTGCAAAATTATAATGGCAATATTGAGCTTGCTCCTATCCTTCCAAATTCCCCAATATTGTGCCTCGTTATGAGATTTAAACATGATTCTATGCAAATCACAAAAACACAAATAACCATAGTAAACAAATGTTTTTTAGATAAGGTAGATGTATAATCCATATTTCCTAATTGTTAGAACTTATGGACGATCTTTCAAGTTATATTTAAAATCAGAATTTTCTAATGTAGATGACTGAATCAATCATAATCTAATCGCACAACAAATTTTGGAAAATTCTTTATTCCAAATGGAAACAAATCAACCATGAAAATATTTGCTCAAAAATTGAACTTTCAAGCCTTGTTCAAAGTTGATTGTGTTCATCAACACGATTTAACAAGAGACTTGGTTGAAAAAAGTGGGTCTTGGTTGATGACAGAGAGACTCGCCTGAGGCTAGCCTAAAGATGTGTCATTAGAGCCGATTTGATGTCCGGAGATATCGCAAATTGCCTTTGCAAATTCGCTTCGACTTAACTGATGTCAATTAAAGGTCGTCATCGCCAATTAGCTCTTTCCATCATCAATTATGCCTCACATTCATCTTTCAACCCTCTTTATGATTGATTAGATCTTGTATTGCTTATTAAGGCTTGTCAAATTGTAATGATCATGATTTTTATAACATTTTTGCATTGTAATAAATATTTTTATTTATCGAAAATTTGTAAAATAATTTTTCTAATATTTTTTCAAATTTTTTGAATTTTAATTTCCATGTTTAGCCCTAAACCCGATAACCCACAACCCAACCCATTTTCACTACCATACCCAAATCTAACCCCTTATCTACCCCTTTATATAATCGCCCAAAACACCTATTTATTTTCTCACCTTTGTTCATTTCAACCGCCACCCTCTCCCCATGTCTCTTTGCCACACCCCGCTTCCTGGAATAGTTTTACATCAATTGAAAGTCCTGTTGTTTACCATGAAAACTATATAGCCAATAGCAGAAATGTACCAACATACTCGCATAAAAATTAAAAATCTTATTTATATATATATAAGTTACAATGTCTCCCGATACAAAGAAAATACTTAAAATACACCCAATCATGACCTAATCTCTCAAAAGTCTACGTCCTGTGCAGAAAACTCAGAATCCTCGTAAGCTGAAATCTCCTTGTACTCATGGTCAGCACCTAACTGTGCAACAAAAACAGGGACCCGCTGATCAGGATAAATTCACATAATTCTAAAATTCAGAATTTAAGCAGGGTGTATGTGCATGACTGAAATAAAGCAATAAATAGAGTATATATAAGAAGACAGCATGGTAAACTAAAGACAAGAATGTAAAACATTTTACAGATTTACCATTTAAGTCTATTCTGATCCAGATGAATGTAACAACTTTTTTACCAATACTAAACTGTAACTTATATAGAAGAGTTCGATAAACGACCCAAAAACCACATTATACCACGGGGTTGCTCACCCGGGCAGAGTCCAAACAGGTTCAGGAAGTGGACTCAAAATCCATCTGACAATACTAGTATGGGTCCAAACCGACGCATGAATGGGATCCAGTCAGATACCATATGCGATAGTGTAATTCTATTAGCTATAATCAAAAGCATCGCTTCAGTTGTTTCCACACTTCCTCTAATATAAGTTACCTCAAAACCCCGTGAGTCTAAATATTGAGTGGTGGTTATAAGATTATACAGTTTGTCAATATGTGTGTTGTTTCAGATGATGTTTTAAAGTCAATGTGTCATGTTGTTTCCTGTGTTTCATGCCATAAAGTTATAACAAGTGACTAATCATGTATCAGTGGTGATATAAATTATAAACATAACAAATTCCTTTACGGAAGGAGTAATTACTTTAGCATGCATCATATGGTAGTAAAAGGCAAACGAGTCTCTCGACAAGTCTAAGGGACACGTCGTCATTAGCATATATGGTTAGGATGATATGTATTCTAATTCTATTCTAAGTTCATGATTGCCAACAGTTTAAAAGCCAATATGTCAGTAAGTTTATTTTCAACAATATGCCACATGTGAAACACTATCAAATGAGTCCAATGAACCAACAAATTAATGTACATGGGAACAACAATTTTCGTCAAGAATATATTCAACGTAACCAAACCCAACCACATATCCCAAACGATGTCAGAAGTATCATGTAATCATGTACATGCATAAAGAGTATTTCCGCGATAGTTCATGGGAGATGTTAATCTTGTGATCTCAGAGAAGCATCATCCTCGATCACTCTAAGAAGGCCACGGCAAGCAGGGGTGGACCTCAAGAAGCCATAATAACGGAACACCATATGGCAAAAAAAGAAATTTCCCAAGTACATCAATATTGCTGAATCCATAACCCAAGAAATATTTCAATTTCCAAGGCATTCAACCCCATAGTATACATTAACTCGGTTCACATCGTTTTTACGAGAGGGGAAGAACCCCATAAAAATCATAAACCAAGTTTAAACCGAAATTAGAACTAGAATTTACCGAAAACACGTCGGAGAATATGTGAATTTCAATATTGCCGCCTTGCCGTCGAGCGACTGCAGCTGCTCGCCTAGGGGAGGAGGTGAGAACCGGTAGCAAACCAAGCCCCAAACACCTAATCCGATCACCCAAATTAGAACCAAACTTTTTGAAGGAAGAAAATAATTTTGGAAGTAACCCTTGAAACCAAAATAGAGAAGCATCGGGTCTAAATGGGGCACAGAGTATGTGTGGAAGTAAAAGGAGGCAGCGGATCTCAGAGATCGACGGCCTCAAGTGGGAGTCACTTACCTCAGGGCTAAAGGGAAAAGAGAGAAGGAATTTACGACGGGTTGAATGGACAGGAAACGACGCCATTCAATATGTGGGAGAGGAATCGTCATTAGTGGCGACGTGCGGCATACGGGATCTCTGTGATTCAAGGATTTTGTCGAGCAAAACATTCGTAAGGCTGTCAGGTTGAGTGAACGAATGAAGAGGGGGCGAGATCGAGAGTTTTCGAGAGGGTGCGTGCGTTAGGCGTGAGCTGGGGGTTGAGAGATGAATGGGTTGGGGTTTTTCGATGGGAACATGAGATGTGGGCCTTGGGCTTATTAAAAGGAAAAGAAAGAAATGAGAAAGAAGAGAAGATGCGAGCTAGTCCAAGAAAAGAAGAAAAAGAAAAATAAGAAAGAGAAGAAGAGTGAAAGAAAATTTTAAAAATATTTTAGAATTATGTAATGATTGAATTTTAAAAAAATTTAAATTTATATGTAAAAATACGGGGTATTACACACTCCCTCTCTATGACTCTCTCTCTCTCTCTCTTCTCTCAAGTAACCGCCCCATGATCTCCATTTCTATCCCTCCCTCGTGTCCCACCAACTCCTCCGCTCTCTCCCCATGTCTCTTTTTCTTCCGCTTAATTGATACTCATCTCTCACCCTGGTTAAATCTTAACCCTAATCTGACACCCAATCATAAGTTATTTCTTTGATCTCCCTCTTCGCATCTTTTTTCCTTTCCCTTTTCACCCGATCGATGATAGCGAGGTATGTAACAGCATCGATCATCACATCTCTTCGTCCTCTCCTTTGAAGATCAAGTATGTTCCTAATTTAAATTTGAAGGGCATGATAAACTCGACCGATTGTTTGATTTGGTTGCTTGATTTTGTTATGGGACTGTTTTTGCTTCGGTAATAGGTATGGATGATTGAGTTTGCTACTATTAGATCTTCGGATTATTGCCCTTATGGCTATTTTACCTCAATAATTCTCAGTTATGTATTCAGGGCTGATGGGGGTTAAATTTGTACCATTTGAAGGGTTGTTACCCTTTGTTTTGCTTCATGCTGCTCCTGCTCCTGTTTGGGTTCAATTTAGCCCCATTAGGCTGTTAACATGCTATTCTGCCTCTTACTGAGCTTTCGAATTGTGTTCTTAGGGTTGTTGTGCTTCATGTTGCTCCTTGTTGCTCTGTTACCTTTGTTTTCTTGTCGCTGGCTTGTTTGGTTCGGTTTTACCTCTTCAGGGGTTACAACTCTCTTTTTTTATTACTCCTGACATGTTTGGTTCAGTTATACGTCTAAGAGTTGTTTGCTTCAGGTTTAGACCCTTATCTTAGGGTTATATGATTCTTTTTTGACAAGTTTGACCCTATAATGATTTCGGCCTTTCACTGTCATTTGGGATAATGAATATATAAGCTATTTTGGGACATGTAACGTTGCATATATGATTAGTCTTATTACTTGACGCGGAGTTACGACCCAGATAGATGACTTAGGCCATGCTCTTGTTAGTTTCTAGGCTGTGTTGGATTATTGATTTTGATTGGATTATGAAAACAATTATACCACCGTCGCTTATTATCGTGCATGTCTTTGATATACTTGATAGCCTAACCTTAATGTATGATATTTGTTGATAGTTTCTTGCAGCATAAGCCCAGGTATAATATGAAATTAAATAAAGATCATTTCAATCATCCTTCGAGTTATGACACCGAGACTATGGATGGCAAAATAGGTGGGCGGGTATGGATATGAACTATCCATACCCGTACCCGCTCAATTTACTCATACACATACCCGTACCCGTACCTGTGATGGGTAAATTTTTGTACACATGCCCATACCCATCGGGTGTACGGATACATGTGGGTGCCCGTGTACCCGCTAGGTATGGGTATGAATATCCATATACGGATACATGTGGGTGCCCGTGTACCCGCTAGGTATGGGTATGAATATCCATATACCCGATGGGTATGGGTATCCATACCCGTTACCCGTAAATAATTATTTATAATACAAGCTTTTTGAATTTATTCTATAAGAATATTGTTTAGTTATTATAAGTTTAGTTATTATTAGATTAGTTATTATTTTTATAAAATATGTAATTTGGGTTTATATGTATTTTACTCTATAAGAATAATATATTAATATTAAAATGACCAGATACAGGTACCCCGCGGGTATGGATAAATAATATCTATATCCGTCAAGTTTTACCCGTGGATAAAACATGGGTACACATACCCATACCCATGGGTATAAAAGTCTACCCATACACTACCCAAACGGACGGGTTTCTGCGGGTATCCGCGGGTCTCCGTACCCGCGGGTAGAATTGACATCCCTAATCGAGACTATCTCCTTATACTATGATATGTGAAACATATTCCTATAACTGTGGTATTAAGACTTGAACCTAATATGAAATTAACGAAGCGTATTTCCGTTAATGAATTGATAACTTGACATTTCGAGCTTTAAGATAGCATCTATGAATATCACTATGTGCAAATGGAATGGTAGCATGCTAAATAATGATTTAAGTTAGAAATGTAATCGATAACATGTTCATTATGATTTTCACCATACTGCTCATTGTATATGCCATTGTACTTGTTATATGCAAGGATTCAAGTTTCGGCCGATGCCCGGGTATCGGCCGTTTCGTTTCAGTATATGTGGGTAACGAGACTGAAACTACGGGTCAATATTGACAGAAGACAAAGGAAGAAGAAGATTATGAGGTTAATTAAAATTATCTGAAAATGACCCAAAAATCAGTAAATCAACAAAAACTCTCGTGAGTGAACAATGTGCTTGTGAAAACATACCTCTCAGAATCAATAAAAAATTCTATATAACTCAAGGGGAGAAAGCATACCTCTCAGAATCAAGAATCAAGAAGCTTCTTCCAAAAATATTACCTTTAGCGAGATTTTGAAGGTAGCTAGTCAGAGATTTTGAAGGCTCACCGACGGTGGAGAGAGCTGCTCGAAGATTTTGAAGAATGGAACCATCAATGAGTAAAAGAACCGAAGAATCGAAGGACCATATGTACGCTTTTCGGAGAAGCGAAGAACCCTAGGAGTCGTAGAACCCACGGGCAAATCGAAGAACTAAAGATTCAAACCAAGAGAAGTCGAATCCAGTGTTCTAAATATCAGATATCGGTCTCGTATTGGCTTGAAAAATATAATATCGGATGGCGGATATCAGAGATATATCGGGGATATTGATTAAATATCTGAGGGTCATATTAGATACTAAAAATAGATATCATATACATGCCATATTTTTATCTAATTATATATAAACTATATAAACACACATTAAGGCATGTTTATGGTATGCTTATCGCAATACATTACATTAAACTACACTTGATAAACACTTAAAATGGAACTGATCCATCACACAACTTTAAAATACACAAGAGATGAACTGAACTAAAGCGTACAAAATACCAAAAACCAACACATTGCCTTAAAACTATGATATGAAATAGCACAGTATTATCATAAAAATTCAAAAAAACATAGCATAAATTGCATCCTAAATTATAGATATTATTTATAGATTAGTAATACCAAAAAAGAATAAGCTAGACAACATTTCTATACATTCTTTACAACAGTTAGGATCAGCAAAAAATATTATTACGTCTTAAAGTTTGGATCTCTAAAGATACAGTATAGACTTACAGTTAATATATGTCGCCATAAATTTTAATGTCAACCTAACAAAAAGAGAGTTGGCGAGTCCTTGTTAAGAGCAAAACAAGACGACAGAGTAAAATTAGTATTGGACAATCGAATAAAATTATGTTTAAAAGTAGTTAAATGCTTTATGATGGTATCGCATTAGATCCCATTAATTGGATCTGATTTGACTCAATTGACACTCATTAACTAAAAACAACAAATATCGGCTGATATTTGAAACTGCAATAGCGGCCGAATCCAAATACTAACCCATAAATGAGTTCAATATCAAAAACCGATACCAAAGGTTTAAATCGATAGCAGACACCTCAAAAACCCAATTACGGTCGATATTATGGATATTGGACCGATATTTGAAACACTGATCGACCCCTAGGTACGTGTTTTGAAATTTTGAAGCGTTTTGAAATTTTGAAGCATTTTGAAATTTTGATTTTTCCGTGGTTTATTGAAGAAGAATATAGAATGAGAGGATGTTCGAGAAGTGCCCGATGTATTTAACCGAGCTAAGATTAACCGCAAAACGTTTGCCCAAACTAAATCGATTATTTACAAGTTTGTCATTACATTTAAAACTCTATTTAATACACAAAATGGCAAACTTGTAAATATTCTAAATGAGTTGGGCAAAGTTTGTATGTGAACAGCAGCAACGGTGACAGCTGCCGATCACCCGCATTTTGCTCAAAATATTGACTTTATTTACAATTTCTCCATTAACTTTAAAAGTTAAAACAATGTTATTGAACTAAATGGCATACTTGTAAATATTTCTAATACTATGACCAAACTATGAAGTTCGACTGGCAGCTCCCGAGAGGCGTCCTGCTGTGGTCAAACTACAAAACTATCGATACGGACGAAACGAAACGATACTCTGAAAGAACCGAAACAGGCAAACCTGACCGAACCATAAAAATCCCGAAAGACCGAAACCGATCCTCTAACCTTGGTTATATGACATCACACTATAGATCACTGTATATTTAACATGATATTGAACTTGATATCATATAGATCACTATACCTAATATCGTATCAGAACATGACTACTGAATCAGATTCATTGTATTTGATACTTAAGCATTAAAACGTGGCATTGTACCGTACACGAATTAAGCTTTGCACTAGTTGATGTGGATGGAAAACTCATAGTATCGAGGGTGCAAAAGCAATTTGAATTACCAATTATCATCTCTGACCGTCTCTGTTACCACATCTAACTGTATCTGTTTGCTGTATCTGTTTACTGTTTATTGTGTCTGACTGAATCTGGGTCAGGTGAGCGCCCATATGGTAAGAGTGAACGTGTATGTTGCATATTATTCCATCAAACATGAGTCACAATATTAGTATAGAAACACCATACAGTTAGACATATTCTCGCTAGGCATTAATTATCTTATCATTATTATCACTAACTTAATTACCTTATTGTTATTATCACTGACTGATCTTATCTTGTAGTTGATAGCATAGGATGATTACTACCATTCATGATGGTGTGTGAGTGTATTATATTAGATTTTACTTGTTTGTTCATGTATTTGAAACCTACAAGCCCTCCTCTAACAGTTGCTTTGTTGATCATTTAGTGTTTGGAACGGGTTCCCTGAAGAGACATGTTTTGAGATACAGAAGACAGGATCACATTAAAGAGTAACCAAGCTGTTGTAGTGTTCATTTCAAGCAGTAATTTTTAATTTCAATAAATTGTAATGGCCGGAGACGTAACTTCATTCTATCATATTTACTGTAATCGAACAATTCATCCATGTTAACGTAAGTGTTTTATTGAAAGTTTGAACATTGTTGTAATGTTTATTCTATATTATTCTTAAGTTGATATGCAGCACCTATGATACTGTGATATATCTACAGATAAGCTTGATATTCCAAATCAAAGAAGAAGAAATACTTATACTACGTAAACATTCTCCTTGGTTTGGAATATGCTGCAGTCTTGTTGCATACCGTTTCCTTAGCAATTTGGGAAGCGGGTCGTAACACAGACTCTAATAAACATAACAAGTATTAATTAGAAGTTGGGTTATGGTTCATCATTAACTCCCTGCTTTAGACAAGGATGGAATCAAGACTAAACAAAAAAATTCAAAACATGGCTAGTAAATCAAGAGATGAATTACATGATAAAAAGAAAAAGAAAAAGATGTTAAAATGCAGTAGGAATATTCACAAAACCCCAAGGTTTCATACGGCTTTCTAACTAAATTATTCAAAATTTCATTTAAGTCAAAATTTGCAGAAGGAATATTTTGGGTATCTTTTTGGCATCTTGCTTTCTACAGTAGTATAAATCCTATCAAGGATAAAGCTCTGGAGTGTGTGAGATTTGTAAGCAAAACATATGAAGCTCATAGAGCATATGTTCTCAAGTATCAATGCACATGGTGACTTATAAAATTATATATTCACTAATCCAAAGGTAAAAATTCCTTATTGACACTGAAGTTGCATCGATAACTTAGAAAATCATTTGGCAGCGCGATTATAAGTAATCCATCTAACCGAAGGAAAAGGGTTACGAAGAGTGGTACAGAAGGAAGATTAAGAATAACATAAATTAAAAATAGCCTGAAGCAAATCACTTACTCTGATGAAAAGCAACAGCTTCTGGATGTGAGGGATGCAGGTCATGAACTTCATCCCTTTGATAATCATCTGGAGCTTCAAATATGTAATCCACATCTTCATTAAGATTTTCAGATAGATAGAAACAACCTAAGCTTTCATGCTTTTTTTCCACCTATGGCAATGGAAAACACTAGCTCAGCTAAATGTATAAGGAACTAATGAAAGGTATAGCACAGAGCAATTTAACTGATACATTTTAAAAATCAACTGTACATGACAAAGCATGCTAAGTACTCAAGTTATGTGTGCCCGTTCGATTTTGAACGGAGTTTATTAACATCAAGGAACTCAGTATCGACTACTTTTAATGTTTGCCAATAAAAAAATGTCCCGCTAATATACCGATTGACTCAGCGGCACAACTGAAATTCCATATACTCACCCGTGGGCACAGAAAGAACTATTGTGCATTTTCCATGGCATGTATGAAGACAAATGTTCCAATTGAGTGGCCGAAGAATCACATAATCACCATCATGTGAAGTAACGACAAAGGATGTGGTGCCTCATACTGATGCATTTAAATGATGCATTCTGAAATATATAAATTGATTCTAGTAAAACCAAAAATAGGCCACCCCAACCCGACGTATTGGTATTTCTTATATAGCTGAAAATACGAGAGTATACAATTTGCATTTGTTATATTTCATTTTTTAATTGAAAACTATAATTCATACATCTAAACCAGAAACTACGTTTTCCATATTTCCGAATGCTTCCCCTAAAACTGTTGCATACATGTCAATGAAGCCCAACTTAAAACTGTTGCATACATGTTAATGAAGCCCAACTTGTTACAAACTGGAGAGAAATTTTTGCATGACAATGCCTTTGTGAAAATATCATCTATTTGATCACCAAAGCTGACATAAGAAGTTTCCACTTTCTTTTTGTTGATGTCACGGTTCAAAAATACAGAAACAATAATATTAATTAAGAGACCAAAATCAGTAGGTCACAATTCCCCTGTGCATGAGAACTACAAAGCTTATGCAGTGCTTTTAATCATATAGACATCACATAATACCAAATATCATATATAATTAAATCATATACAACATCCTTACCTCCATCATTCATAGTTGTATTACACAAAATCCAATATCAAATCTCCAATCTAAAGATTATTAGATGACCAGTGAAGTTATCCTTTCACCGAAAATTCAACACTCCTGATTTATATATATCTAAATCACCTAGTACATAAACCACACAAATCTAAAAATAATAGGTGAGCTAATTTCTCAATAAATGAATGAAACTGGTGCGATCCGCACCTATCAGAGGATGCGCCGAACCCGCCAGCCCGTGCGCGCGCGCTTCCAGCCGCCCAACCTTAGGGGCGTTTCGACCCTTTTCCCTTTATTATTATTTTAATGGCAAACTTGTAATTGTTTAGAGGGGGGTTTACTCTTAAGCTAGGGCCAGCCCTCTTTAATCTCTTATGCTTATTATTGATATTTTGAGAGAGTTCTTCGAGAGTTCTTCGAGTGATCTTAGGAGAGTGGTTGCCCCTATATTGTAGCCAAAACTTCCTTTTATTCGCTGTTTTTCTCTATAAAGGTTTAGTTTTTATCTCAATCCTATCAGAAACATGCTAAGCAGTTTAGTCAGTAACTGAATAAGACAATAATATACAAACTGACATGGATAGTATATATATGCTAAGCAAAGGTGACATGTCAAGAATAGAATCTTCTAAAACAGTCAATATGCAGCGAAACTAAACAAGTCATGTCCCAATGCAGTTAACCGTTTACACCTTAGTTGATTTGAGTTTCACAACTAAAAGTGCATGTCGGGATGTCTTAACCAATGCATGTGCAGAAAACGCCCTCATGTATGAGACATATTAAGATCCAAAATAGCTGGCTTAGCTTCCATGTATACCGATCTAACTAATTACAATAATGTGTATGCATGGGCAAAGCAAAACAATGAGAATTCTAATAAATACAATGTGTTCAACACAATCCCAATATGCATATCGATCCATAACCAGTAGCTAACACCATCATCTATGCATATGCATCTTCGATAATTTCTAATAAGAAAGGTATGATTGTACTCCTAGAGCACATATCTAATGTCAACAAATATGCATGCTTTCCATAAAATAACCATATATCCTGCACAAAATCTCTGCTTATCAAAAAAAACATGTGTGAATCAACATGAAGAATATAAACATGATAGGCATACGAAGAATAGTCATAAAAATAGGTAAGCTACAAAGCATTCATTCATCACTTATAGAGTACTTGATTTCAAACTATTCTTCTCTTATAAAATGATTCTTCTTTTTTATTGCTTTATCACTCAATTTACTTTCTTCTTCTATAAACTATTCTTCTCATATAAATGATTCTTCTTTTTTATTGCTTTATCACTCAATTTACTTTCTTAATTTTAGCTTAAGATTTGGTTGGATGCAAGGAAAGACACCAAGCCTTAGTTATACATGTTGGAGCCAAGATATGTAGCCATGAAGTCTTTGAAATTCAGAAATTTATTCATCAATTTTTTTGAAAAATCCAGAAATATCAACAAGCTAGAAGCTTCTCTTGAAATCTAAAGGCTTCTCTTAAAACTTAGTCTTCTAATTCTTGGAAACCTTGAAGTTTCTACAAGAAGCTAGCTAAAGATTTAGTTAATAAGCTAGAAACCTAAAGGCTTACCCTACAAGCTTTGAAAAGTTAGAAGCTTCTTAATGAAGCTTTTGACCAGGTCATGTCTGTTCACCAAGTCACATCTGTTTACCTCGTTAAAGGCTTAGAATTTAAGAAACTGATTTTATTATTGGAAAATTAGAAGCTTCTCCAGGAAGCCTTGAAAGCTTGAAGCTTTCCTTAACAAGCTTTGAAACCCCAGAAACTTCTCTAAGAAGCTTTAAAAGTTTAATGATTTTTTCAGGAAAGCTTGAAAGCTTGAAGCTTTTTTAAAAAGCTTTGGAAAGTAGAGTCTTCTCCAAAAAGCTTTGCAATGCTAGAAATGTTTGTCTTAATCTTTCCAAATCTAGAAGCTTCTTCATTAAGCTGAAAACTTTAGACTTTCTAGCAACATGGAAAACTTACGGTATCCTCTAGTTGCATGGCATTTACCTTTTTTTATTGATTTGGTCAAGTAAAATTAAAAGAATATTTATTTATTCCTCTTTATGCATAATATTAATTAACTAGAAATAACACATGCACATAGTGCACTTGGACCCAAGAAAAAAACACTCAAACAGGAAGCGGGACCGGCGCGCAGCTGCAAAGGAGCTGCAAAGGAGAGAGAAGTGTGTGTGTATCGTATGGTGGTAAAAGGGAAAAAAGCAGTGGTTAAAGTGCAAAAAAAGTGGGAGGGCAAAGTGGAAAAAGACCAATAGCAAGCCCGTAAATATGGAGAGGAGGTATGTTTTTTTTTTAGGGCGCTCCGTGAGTACATGAAAGGGCAATGGCAAACATGTAAATAGTGAGACGTGGGGGGCCTTTTTCTTTGGGGGTGAGGTGGCACCCCCATGTGGTGGTTGATGTGACACCCCTCCCTTTGCCACATGGGACAAAGGGTGCTCCTTGGGTTTGTCCTAGTAAGACAAACACCCTCAAATATATAATAGATGTTTTTAACAAAGCATGGGTATTTCAATTGATAACTATATCTTACATAAAGTGACAATCAATCTCAATGTCTGGTGTGCTCATGAAAGAATGGATAAAAAAGAATAGCATTATACGTCATTGGAACAAAATTGAAAATGGTCATATCATATAGTATAGCAAAGAATGTACCCACATCATCTAACATGTTGTATGTGACATAACTATAAATCATACTTCATCACTTGATTTGGTAACCACATTCTGTTTCTTAAATCTACACGTTATAAGATAATCTCAAACAATAGTACAATATCCACAGATCGATCTAGATCGAATGGATCACCTGCCTAGCATCCAAATATCCAATAATATCTAAATGAGAGAAAGGTCGAAAATAAAATCCTTTGCTCAAAGCTCCTTTAAGGTATCGTAAAATACGATAAGTAGCATATGCATAAACTGGATCACCAATCATATAACAAAGATAATATCTTAACGAGTAACTGTTAAATAAATAAAATTCCAACATGTCTGATTTTGACCAAGACCTTCAAAAGGAGATCCTAAATTTTGATCGATATGAAGTTATGGACTTTAGGATCAACCAATTATTTTAAAAGTTTCGACAGGTGAGCAATGGGACAATCTCATATATTAGCATTATGCAAATTTCTACGGATCCTATAAAAATTAAATGCTTTGATTTCGACACCAGACGTCTACATGATATCCCTCTAGCTTCACCCCTTGTGCCACTTACTTTCGTTATTCCTTCTCCAAAATCTTTGATGAATGATAATGAGCACTCCATATCTGGCCTTGATATCCCTATTGCACGCTGTAAAGATATCTGGCCTTGATACTTCTCCAAAAAGATACTTGTGTTGCTCGTCCTTTTTTGAAATTTGTTTCATGTGTTGCTCGTCCTTTTTTGAAATTTGTTTCATGTGCTGAAGTTTCTCCTTCATATAGTGCTTCTCCCATCCATAATTTCCTACCTGATTATTAAGTCAGCTTAAAATGTGATGTCTCATTCATGTTTGCAACCAGACATGTTAGAAAAGATGGCAACATTAGCGTAGAATGGGACAAAGGACTAAGTAGATGCTTCACCCGATAAGAAATTAGTTGGTAGTAAATGGGTGTATACGGCAAATTTGAACCCTGATAACTCCTTGGCTTGATTAAATATCTATATTGTAGCTAAGACATATTTGTATACTTATGATGATTACCCGAAGAAATCCCCCCCAATTGCTAAGAAGATATACATGTGTCTTCTTATTAATCTTATTGTTACTTGCTATTGGACATTGCATCACCTTGATGTAAAGAATGCATTTCTCAGTGGATTCTTGAAAAGAATATATATATGGCACAACCATCTGGATTTGTTGCTTAAGAAGAGTCTGAAAAGGTATATAGGTTGTGACGGTTATTCTATGGGTTGAAGCAACAGCCTGGAGAATTGTTTAAGTGGGTTGCTGATATTGTAAAGGAATTTAGCCTTCAAAGTTATTAGAATGATCATGTTGTGTTTTATTGGCATTGTCAGTGTAGGAAGCTTTTCTTGATAGTGTATGTAGATGACATAATTAGCACCAATGGTAATGTTAAGAGTACTAAGGGGTTAAATGAGTTCATTAAGCAAAAGTTTCAGACAAAGTATCTTAGACTTCTTTAGTGCTTCCTTGATATTGAGGTAGCACACTAAAGGAAATGTATTTATTTATTTCAGAGAAAGTATATGATTGATATGCTATTAGAGCATAAAATGTTACAATGTAAATCAGATGTGGCACGTAGGGATCCCAAAGGAAAGTGTATACTTATCCCAAGGTGAAAGTGAAGAATTGTTAGAAAGCCAAATTATAACATAATGTTAGGAGAGTGTAGTTGTTCAACTCGCATTTGATCCTCAAACTGAATATTAGGATTTTGTTATAAGATAAATATAACATCTAAAGAGCTTTCTTGGTAGAGACCTATATAAAGACTATGGACATAATAGAATTGCTGGATTCTCTAATGCAGATTTCCAGGCTTGTCATCTAAATGTATATCCATAACAAGATATTTTGTATTCGTTGGATATAATGTTGTGGAAAATTAAAAGCAGTGTTATAGATCGAGTGCATACATTAAATATGGACTATGTTGAATACTACTCGTGACTTGGTATGTATTCAGCAACTACTTTCAGAACTTAAGTTTTTTTTTCCGTACATCCCTATACATCCCTATACGGCTCCACTATGATAATCAAGCATCTAAACATTGCGAATAATAAAGTTTTTCATGACAGACCAAACATATCAAAGTTAATTGTCACATTGCTTCACAGATGTCTGAGAAGGTAATTGGAACTACGCATGTTAGTTTCACAAATCAACTAACATGCATACTAAGCCTCTTGGGAAGTCCAAGTTAATTACATTTGTAACAAAGTGGGCATGTTCAATCTGTATGCTCAAGCTTGAGAGGAAGTGTGAAAATGTGTATAAGAGTTGTGTAGCGTGTGGAGACTATATATATAATACACATGGGCCAGAGGATTAACTAACCTCTCTAACCTTTCACCATAATTTCTTCTCTCTCTCTCTCTCACCTACCATTGCAGTGGGAGGATTTTGAACAAGAGTATGCGCATATGGTATATGCTCAAAGCACATGATAGATAATGGGGCAAATAATTTATGCTACGGAGTTGCAAGGATCCTTCTATAAGAAATGATGCTATTTATAAGGTGATTGATGAGAATACTAGTTGAGACTTGAGAGGTTGTTTGTTAGGATCATGCTTTTGTACTAAGTACTAACAATTTTTACATGCAGTTATGTTCTCCAGTTTTCCTCACTATGCAAATCATAGTGTCAAAATCAGGATTGACACATTGTCTGCACAGCCGCAGAAGAATCAACAGAAAGAGATTTTGGATGTGTTCTATATCATCAAGCTAGTTAAGACAATTCGTAAGACAATTGATGACATAAAGGAGATTACACAAGGCAATATATCTCATAGGAAATATCATGGTCCAGAACACATCAGAAGCTGTAGCTTTATTACAGGAAGGCTTGAATTGCTTAATAAGAGAACATCTGCTTAGAAAGTTCACAAATGTAATTAGCACATTGCTTGTGTATGATGAATTGATTTATTGAGATACTGGATGAAATTACACGCTGAGGGTTTCACTTCAACTCCCATTCCTTCTCGATGCCAGTTAAGTGTACTGGGTGAATTTGAGACATTGATAAACAATAAGTTCAAGCTCATCAAAACATCACTTATTACCGCAGAGACCCTTCAAATTTTTCCCATATAAATGCTATAATGAAAATGGTCAATGGTTAGTCAAGCATTGAGCTGAACTTCATCATGCATCAAGATATTGGCATTTTCAGCAACCTATTAGGATTAAATACCCGAACCAACTATTCCATACTTAATTCAATAACTTTCCATAATCAAATAGAACAACTAAAATTGTTGAAGGAACCCCCCCCCCCCCCCCCCCAAAAAAAAAAAAGAGGGGGGGGGGGGGGGGGGGGAAACCACCTTCTATCAAAAACAGAAGAATAAGACACGAATTTCCTTTAATGGATTGAAAGCATTCCTTTCAAACAAAAGGTAGCATTATATATTATAAAGCTTCAAAGTTTTTTTTCCAAGAAGAATGCTATGTACCTTCCATGCAAACATCATGTTGCTCTTTAACTTTATTTAGATAAGTCATTTTTTGATTTTTCAGATAAGACGTTAACTTGACCAATATTCCCTCAGTATTAGCTAATTCAAATAACAAAGTACATGATAGGTAAATCCAGAATAGAACAGATATTCAACATATGCCTGTGTTAAGTGTCAAATGGAATCTAGTCTAACCTGCATGGAAACTAAAAGCAAAAAATAATCATGCAACAGCAATTTTCAATGCTAAAACTTGGCTCATTTAAGCTGCATATTAAATAAAAATAACTAAAATTGCAAACAGTCATTCAGTTCATATTGCAAGCATAGTATGTGAGGAAAAAACCAACAAATAATTTATTAAGAATTTAAGAATCAAACGGAAGGATCTGAGAATTTCATATATTACTCAATGGATATATGAGAATGCTGGGTCTTATCTTACCAACAATCGATTAAACTTTGATATGATCTGATCATAATATTCCATTGGCATAAGACTTGTACTGGTTGCATCTTTTGCTGCCAATATAAGGAACATATTAAAGGGAATGTAAGTAATTTGTACTTGATAAGAAGCGGAAAAAACTTTCACAAAAAATATATTAAGACAAGCACTATCCAAAGAAATATAAAGAAATATATGACCTGTGTATGTTCCTGTCATAACTATAATGAATAATATCAGTGCAACTATATATTATAGGGGATACTATTGTTTGATAATTGATACTTGGCTTTGAGCCATTTAGTTGAAAGCACGTCCCTATAATATTAAAATTAAAAAATCTTCTATTACCTTTTATTCTAGAACATTTTCCCAGTCTAGGAGAAATTGGAGGAAGCCAACTGGCCTTTTAAAATTATGATAGGATGTGGGTAAGGATTTAGGGCAAAAGATTATATATTTATTGATTTTCAATAAAAATACAAGATAATTGGTCTCAATTCAAGAGGAAGACCGCTCTCCCAATAATCCTAGCACTAATCTAATCTAAATATCAGAACTAATAATTCTCTCCATAATATGCTTTGATCATCCCTTCCTAATCTTTCGCCCTTTACTTATAATCAAATCCTCTAATGAGCCGTCACCCAAAAATTACCTAACCGCCCCTGACCTCGGGTTTTCAACCGCCACCCAGAAATTACAGATTTGCCACCACGTCCAGAAATTACGAAACTGCCATTGTGCCCAAAAATTACGACTACCACTGCGCCAAAAATTACAGAAATGCCACTGGCCTAAATTACGAAACTGCCACTGGTAGATGCGATCATATCATTATTCATATCTCAATAAGACACCTTGTACTCAAAGCGAAATTTTGAAATCCTTGAGGGGTGCGCTACTAAAAATGTGGGTGCTCTTCCTCTCCTTCCTCTTTAGCTGTTACGTCATTGCCTACATCTTCTCCAACGATCAAAACCTAGAGGGCATGATGACGGCAATGATGTCTGATGCTAAACTTCTCGTCACAATAAAAGCAGTCTCTTAGCGTGCTTGTTCTGTATCTCAGTCTCTGTGAAACGCTTGAACCAGCTGTCAGGTCGAAGATCGATATTCTTCTCATGAGTTGTCAAAACCGCTGCTTGCTAGAACTTCTGTACCTCCATCGTGGCACTGGTGCGGGAGGTGAGCACGTTCAATGCTTCATTGGCACCTCGTTCCATAGTGTTCCTGTCTTCTACCATTTGGCAAGCTCCATCGCCTCTCCTAGCTCCCTCGACCTCAACTGGTGTAGCTCAGCACGGATACTCGCCCTGAGCCCATTCATAAAGTTTCCCTCAAGAACTGCCTCAGACATTCCTCTCACCCGGCCCGAAAGTAATTAAAATTGTTCCATGTATTCCCGGACGGTCCCCTCTTGCTTGAGTACCAGGAGCGGCTTGCGTCTCGTGGAAATGGTCCAATAGTTCGTCCTTAAACTCCTCCCACAAGCATGCAGGTTGCATATGCGCCCTTCACACGAAACAAACCAACACCTTTCCTTCCAAGCAAAGACCCAGGCACGGGACTGCAAAGGGCAGCAAGCCTAGCAGTGGACAGCAAGACCCGTGGGCCGAAACCAAGCGGGGGGCGGAGCCCCCTGCGACAGAAAGCAGGGGCTTCGCCCCAGCTATAAATTTTTTCTTAAAAAAATTTCTCCTTTATAGAAACTAACTTGTTAAATCCCTCAAATAATCCAAAACATGTTTAAATCATAATTGCATACAAAAGGAAGTTTTCCCTTGAACAAATCTGAAATAAAAGAATTAGAGAAATGTACCATTCACTGAAGAGGAGAAAGTCTCAAGAGTTCCACGCTCAAGCCCTCCACCGACGGTGGTTGCTTGCTCCACGAAGAAATCGAACCCACCGATCGATCCGAAGAAATTTAACTTGAGAAAGAAAGTATTTTCGTATGCTCTCTTTGAGAATGGGCTGAGAGAAACTTATAGGACCGCAGAGGAAAAATTGATCACGCAAACTACACGCAAGGGTCGTCAATCTACGGAGGAAAAGCGAAAAATTCCATCGATCAAAATTATTGCATGTCGGGGGTCGTGGTTCACAGGAGGGAGTGAAAGAGAGAGGCGTGTAAAAACTGAGGGGAGGAGGCTTTCTGTCGGTAGAATGAGGAATGAGGGGGAGAGAGAGATGACTTTTTTAAGGGTTTCTTTTTTCATTCACTTGTATTAATGTGAGAGGGGGATGTGTGTTGGGAAAAATGATGAAGGGTGTGTGTGCGTTGGCAGAGTGAGTAGGAAAGAGTGAAGGAAATAAATATAGTAGGGTGTGTGTTGACTAGAAAAAGAGAGTGATTGAACAAAAGGGTTGTTGGGGTTTAATTTTTCTGTGTGCCTTTACACATGGAAAGACCACTTACACCTCGTAAAGTTTGCAAACAACAACAGCTACATGCAAACATTGGCATGGCACCGTTTGCAGTCTTGTATGGAAGGAAGTGTCGTTCACCCTTGAGTTCGGATGATGTGTGTGATCGAGAGCTGTTTGGGACAGAATTGACTGTAAAAGCAGTTGTGATGTGGACTATCAAAGAGAGGCTTTAGGTGACTCGATTCGTTTGTTTCTTTCTATATAAGCTTGATTCGTTTCAAACAACAAAAGAAGGCTGTTATCAGAGGTATTTGAGATCTAAAAAGAAGAGGATTCAACTATCAATTTCGAAGCTCTCTCCTTCACAAAAATCTCTCCCTCTCTCTTTGTGACCTAACTTCTCAAGAGAGATTTTCAAACCTTGTGAACTCATTCTGCTGAGAGCTTGAATCACGACCACCATCTTCACCCTAGCCATCTCACGCTGTTCATCTTGGTGGTGCTAGGGTTTCGTGCTAACTCTTTCTCAAAATCCTCTCTTGCCCTAAATCTGTAAGTATTTCTCAAGACATGGGATTTTGTGGTAAGTGTTTTATATTTCATCATATTTGATATTTGAGTTTATCTCTCGGTTTGTGAGAGAAGATCGTGATCCCGGTTTGTGGGAGTCACGTTTCGATTGTTGTATGATTTGATCTTGTAGTAGTTTCTACAAGAAGTTATTTTGTGGAAACTTGAGTTAGTGGATTCTAACTCAAGTAGCCGGAAGGGATCCGGGTGTATGGGACGTAGGATCATCGGGAACAAGTCGGGAAGACTTGGGTGGATCCGAACCCATTACATCGCTTGTTTGCGTTGCTATTGTTCTTGTTGTTATTCTTATTCCGGATAGTTATTTGTGTTTGCACAATAATTAGGAATTAGACTCTTGATTATTTTAAAAGTACTATTCACCCCCCTCTAGTACTTGTGCAGTAGCTACCAGGAAATTACATTTGGTATCAGAGCCAAGTTCATAGCTATGACAAACAACGACAACAAGGCCGTTTGACCACCTTCCGACTACAACACCTTCAAGAATCGTGAAGGAGCCTCTTCAGTGATGGAAGGACACTCCTCAACTAGGCCTCCTCACTTCAACGGTACCAACTATGGGTACTGAAAATGCCGGATGGAAACTTTCCTCCGGAGTGCATCACTCTGGAGAGCCACATTAACAGAGTATGTTGATCCCACTGAAGAAGACTTCACGAAGTGGACTGCCGCGGAGGTCGCCGCGGAGGTGAACAATGCCAAGGCAATGAATGCCTTACAATGTGCATTGGAGCCTGAAGACTTCAACAAGATATGCACCTGTAAGAGTGCATATCAGATTTGGAACCAACTCCTAATCTTGCACGAAGAAACGAGCAGGGTAAAACACTCCAAACTCACTGTTGCTAACAAAGAATTCGAGTTGTTTCACATGGAACAGGGTGAAAGGATCAAGGAGTACTATGCTCGCTTCGTGGACATAACCAACGAGTTGGAAGCCCTTGTGAAGACCTATACCCAAGAAGAGAAAGTCGCGAAGATTATTGACGGACTTCCTTCGAGTTGGGAAAAGCAAACCTACGCTATCGAGGAAGGTAACGATATGTCCAAATACACTGTTGTTCAACTAATGGGTACTTTAATGTCTTATGATATACGGAAGGACAGTAAAATCAAGATGCAGGACAAGATGAAGGCGTTCTTGAAGCAAGAAGAGCCAAAGAAAAAGGCAATTGCTTTCAAGGCCGCTTCTACTACACCTACCGATAGTGAAGAATCGGAAGACGAGTTGGACATGGAATCTTTGGCCCTCATGGCAAAGAAGTTCAACCGGTTCTTCCGAAAAGGTAACTTTAAGAATAAATCTAAAGTTAGTTCTACTAATGCATCTGCTCCTTTGTGTTTCAAATGCAATAAGTCAGGACACATCAAGGTAGATTGTCCTCTCAACAAACAAAAGGAGAAGTGGAAGGCACCCAAGTTCGACAAGTCACGAAAGTACAAGAAGGAGTACAAGAAAGGGCTTGTCGGCACATTCACTGACTCGGAAGAGGACCCCTCAAGTGGAGAGTCAGATGATGAACAAGTGGAGCAAGCACACATGTGCTTCATGGCAAGAGAGCAACATGATCAAGAGACCGCTTCAGATGAAAGCGAGGATGAAGGTGAAGAGGTAACTATAGATGAACTTAGATTAGCTAATGAACAAATTTGGTCTAAGTATTCTAAGTTGGTAAATAGATACACTAAGATTAAAGATGAGCTAACTAGTCTCCAAACCTCACATAAACCTGTCATCACCAACAACGACACCGTTGTTGAAGCCTTGAGAACTGAGATTGTAAATCTCAAATCTCAACTTGAACATGTTAACCTTGAGGATTCGGATGAACACGAGATAGCCGATTTAATTTCTCGAAACTCAACCTTGAGTATTGAGAAAGAGAATCTCAAGTCCCGTGTTTGTGAACTCACTACACAAGTGTCCACTTTGGATACTACTATACTTTCTCTCACTGAGAAATATGAGTCCACAATAGGCCGAATTGAAAAATTCAAAGGCAAGGACCATTTGGATAATATTCTGAATGACTTACTTCCAGCCAATCATCGTATTGGTTTGGGGTATAAAAAGGAAAATTCATCCAAATCCTCCACCACCTTTGTAACGCCATCCTCCGATGCCTCAACTAGTGGGAGTAAACACCACATGGGTAGTTCATCTACCAATGGTACTTCCACTAAGTACACATCCCCTTGTGGAAAGAAACTCACTTTGGGTGGACCTCCAAAGAAGGGTCATGCATTTATGTACACCAATACTATGCCACGTAGGAACACACCTCCTACCCCACCTGTTCACACTTATGATGATTTCTATGCTCCACGTCCACGTGCACGTGCACACCAAGTGAGACACTCACGCACGTGTTCCCCCACATGCTTATGTTCACCCACATCATTACTACATGAATGATTACCATCATGCACCGTATCATATGCTGCCACCACCATTTCATCATGTGTCGCATGTTTATCCAAGTCATGCATACACTAGGCCACCTTCTCGTAGGCCACATGCACCACGTAGAGATTAACATTTTGTGCATGCAACCACTAGGAAGAGGATACCCAAAATATACACTATTTGGGGTCCTAAAAACACTAGCAATCATGCTAAGGATATGTATGTGCAATCTTATATTCATGATATTATTTTGAATGATGATTATGTTGGGAAATCACGGTCCTCTTGGACTTGGTTTCCAAAGGGTTAGTTTCCGTTGACCCAACATGCATGGTACCATAAGTTTATATTCATTTTATGGATGCCAAAGCATTTGTGTTAAGAATTGGTTTATTCTTTTGTTTGCATATTGGTCTTAGATGCTCATGTTTGTTAGAAACTGAAATTCATATTGAATTTGATTTCCATTGTTTGATTATTAGTAAATCATTGTGTTTAGGATTTTCATGTCTAGAATATTTAATACTTTTTTATGCAACACATGCTTTGGTTCATATTCATGTTTTGTTGTATGTGATACATGTCATGCTTTTGGATTAATATACATATTTACTTTTGGTACAATTGGTACATGCATGTATATGGTTAAATATTTATCAAGTGACACGATTACATGTATCATAAAAATTGTGTATGATTACATTAGGATATGGGTTACAATTATTTGAATTTAGTATTTTAAATTTGTTGCCTAACCCATAGGATCCAAAAAGGTTTTTGGATATCAAAATTATGTTTTCTAGGTTCAATCCACTTTGGGATACCAACTCTACCAACTCCTTGATTTGCAAAGATTTTCATTCAAATGGAGTTGATGGTGCTTAAGTGATGCACCAAAGTAGGGGGAGCTTAATGTTGTAAGTATATACTTACATTTGGTATCCATGTGTGTTGGATGCATGTAGATGTCACTTTGTGTTTGAGACTATCTCATGCATATCCTATGTTTGCATATTATGTGTCTTGTATGTCATTCATGTCTATGTAGTTCATGTGTGTCAAATTCTTGACCCATGTGCATTGTGTATTCATAATCCATACTCATATGTTTATTCAAGGATTATTTATAACATGTGCCTCAAAAAATTTCATGTTAGAATTAATGCTCATTTACATGTTTCACACACGGGACACGCTAATATTTATGTTCCACTTCACAAGCGTGCATCCCAACTTCCTACTCATGCCACTACACAACCTCTACTTAAGAATCCCAAATCACTATCTTTTGTATTCCTAAGAATGTTTCTAGGCATGATATGAACACACATATAGAATCGTATATTAGGAATGACATATTCTCATGCTGCTACATATAAAAATCATACTCAGTCTTTATTTGATTTCCACCTTGCTAACTAACTCGTATTGCACTTCATTGCTTGAGTACCATGCTTGTATGATTACTTTTTGTACCCATATATATGTGAGTTCGTCCACTACTCCCAAGTTTGCATAGTTTGTATGATTTTGTGGGAGTATAACATGTTTGATTGCTATCATGTTATTTTCATTTATATGTCATTGCATTTCATTCATATTATGTTGTGCATATAGATTAGTTGATTTCTCTAACCCTTGGTGATTTATTATCAATTTCCACCTTCCTATCTTATAGATATGCCAAAGGGAAAGAGAAATTTGGTTATGAAAATTAATACTTTATGATTTTCATGCACACTCTTTGTGGTATTACTTTTCATGTCATCCATCAATATGTGTTGTGACGTGAATGTTTTCTTGTGCACATATGCACATTGAACGGGGAATCTTTCTTGCACACACTATTATATTAGGTGTGTGTATTCATAATGTTGTTGCTTATATAATGTATTGTGATTAAATCATATGCATAGGAATTATTAGTCTAGGTGTATCTAAATTTCTAATGGTTGAGAATTGTTAATTCCTTATATGTATGATTTTCGTGATTATAATAACTCATATTAATGCATTTCTATTGATGAGTGTTATTTACAATTGGTAAATGATTGGTTATTGGACTACTTGATTTTGTTCCTTAACCTATTGGAACCAAAAAAAGGTTTTTGGATACCACCAATTGTTGAATTGTCAGATTGTTGTGCAAGATGCCTACTCTACACACTCCTTGGTTTATAAATGAAGGATCAATTCAAAGGAAAGGATGGTGCAGTGGAGATGCACACATATAGGGAGAGCTAAATGGTTGTAAGTATGTGTTTAGCACAATTGGTATTTTAATATATTGGATTTGTGTAATATAGCATACTTCTCCATTAGCTCATTCTTGTCACATCCTCATGGAGATTGTTTGTTTATGTGACTACCATGTTCATGTATGTCAATATGTCTATCTAAGAATCCGGTACACTACTCCCGTACCAAACACATAGATGTCCGTCACCATTTCCTAGATGATCATGTAGCTAAAAAGGACATCATTTTAGTATACGTTGAAACCCAGAAGCAAATCGCCGATATTTTCACGAAACCACTCAAGGAAGATACCTTTGTGCAGTTACGTCGAGAATTGGAGATTATGGGTGAATCCGAGATTTAGGATTCATATTTTTCATAATTCTGCATTATAATGATTTTCATAAGCTCATGTATACATGATTTTATGCGTTTTGCGCATCTTATGCTGGATTTATGGTTGTTTTTGTATGTTTTGTGTTTTTGTGATACATTTTGTTGTATGTTGGATTGTTATATGTTGTGCACCGTATACTGCTATCTGCTGATGTTCGATATTTTTTTTGTTGACTGGATGTATCATTTTTGTTGTATCTATATATGTTTCTATATCCTGTTGCAGTTTTTCTCTGTGTGCACATTGTACTTCGTCTTTGTGATACTTTGAAAATATAGCTTTCTTTGTCTGAAAACATGAATTGTTTTCCATGCACTCAATTAGCTAAAATGTTGATATTGGAGAGTATGTTCCTTTCATCAATACGTGGATTTGATTTTGTTTTTGATGATTTCACTTTTCGACTTTTGTCTCATTGGCACACTTTGATTTTGTTTTCGATATTTTTCTTGGTGCCATTTGGGCCGTCGTCGTTTTCTTCGTCTCTCTTGTTTATAATTTCTTGTAGCCTTGGTTGTTGCCGTTGTTTCCTCCCGCTCTTTTTGGATAATGCCGAAGGGGGAGAGAATTAATAATGACTATGTGCTAAATGATAATTTAAACAATTAACGTGAATCTAATTTCATATGTTAGATTCAGGGGGGGTGAAGATATAAAAATGGATTCTGATCCCATATTTCAATAATTGGATCATGTTTTATACTTCTCTTTTCTGCTTGATGCTTATGTGGATTATTTAATATGGAACTAACGAGTCATCAATACAGGGGGAGTAAGTAAATTTCATTTATCTCATTATTATTGTTTTATATTTATGTTGGTTTGTCATCACCAAAAAGGGGGAGAATGTTGAGTATTGATTCCCCTGATTTGGTTTTGATGATGAACAAACATAAATATTGTGTACTAACTCTCTTTGAGCGCAGTTATGAAGATCGTCGCCAAATTACTTTGTAGATCCCAAGCGACATCCCAAGACTTCCTTAGACCGTGTGATCGATGTGCCTAAAGCGTCGTTGAAGCTCAAGGAGTATTAATGAAGTCGAGGGATTCCGAATCTTCGTGTTGAAGCTTTGAAGACGGTTTGTCGAGTTATTTATTTGGTCTTCTTGCTTCATTTCGTAGAATGTTAAGCCTTGAGTAGTACTTACCTAGTTATTCTTATTTCTATCCTAGCTTATCTCTAGGATTGCCTTAGAAGTCACTAGAAAGTCTTTCCTTAGCTTATCGCGCCGTTTCATGACTTTCTGTGCATCTTAGTTGGTTCATGAAGAAGGACCAACCGACTAGATGACGATCTAATCGGTTGGGAATCCTTCTTGAACCAACTAATCATCCTTGTGAATTTTGGCATTCTTACTGTTGACCAATTAGTCGGTCCAATAAGGTTCACCGACCGACTAATTGTCAAACTAGTCGGTTGATGGTTCTTCTTAGACCGACTAGTTTATCCTCCTTATTTCTCCATATTCTATGTCAACCATCTAGTCGGTCCAAGAAGGTTCACCGACCGACTAGCTCTCAAACTAATCGGTCAGTGATCCTTCTTAGACCGATTAAGCTGCTTTAAATTTATAACCGTTGGGAATTTATTGACCACGAATTTTCTTGATCTCTTTTGTTTCTTTCTATATAAGCTTGATTCGTTTCAAACAAAAGAAGGCTGTTACCAGAGGTATTTGAGATCTAAAAAGAAGAGGATTCAACTATCAATTTCGAAGCTCTCTTTCACAAAAATCTCTCCCTCTCTTTGTGACCTAACTTCTCAAGAGAGATTTTCAAACCTTGTGAACTCATTCTGCTGAGAGCTTGAATCACGACCACCATCTTCACCCTAGCCATCTCATGCTGTTCATCTTGGTGATGCTAGGGTTTCGTGCTAACTCTTTCTCAAAATCCTTTCTTACCCTAAATCTATAAGTATTTCTCAAGGCATAGGATTTTGTGGTAAGTGTTTTATATTTCATCATATTTGATATTTGAGTTTATCTCTCGGTTTGTGGGAGAAGATCGTGATCCCGGTTTGTGGGAGTCACGTTTCGATTGTTGTATGATTTGATCTTGTAGTAGTTTCTACAAGAAGTTGTTTTGTGGAAACTTGAGTTAGTGGATTCAAACTCAAGTAGCCGGAAGGGATCCGGGTGTCTGGGACGTAGGATCACCGGAAACAAGTCGGGGAGACTTGGGTGGATCAGAACCCATTACATCGCTTGTTTGCATTGCTATTGTTCTTGTTATTATTCTTATTCAGCATAGTTGTTTGTGTTTGCACAATAATTAGAAATTAGACTCTTGATTATTTTAAAAGTACTATTCACCCCCCTCTAGTACTTCTGTAGTAGCTACCAGGGAATTAAACATCTTTCCTCGTGACAGGATTTTGACACACATTACTTTGAATCGACGTGTTTTCACCAACCCCAACTGTCCACTATGAAAGCTAAGTCTCTCTCCTCCAGTGACCCCTCAAGTTTATTTAACCCCCACTCCCCCGTTGAGTTTGCATACAAAGAATTTTATCTTTTCCTCCAAAACTTTCTATTCTTGGTTTCGATGGAATTTTCGGTTGGGATTTTGGTTTTGGGGCATTGCTCCTTCTCGGGTGACGCCTCTTCACCTTGTTGACCAGCCACTCAACGGCATGACCACGAGTTTCGTAGCCGTTCGACGATTTGGCGGCGAGGTTCGACGATCTTCGATTTTGTGTAATCACTTTAATTCAAGTTTTGGTTTCAAAAACTGTGTTTTTCTTCTGTTTGATGATGATGAACTGAGCATGTGGTCTTGGGATTTTTGGGGCTTGGCAGCGACCCTCACCGCCCCCCTCTGTCGCTTGCGGCTGTACACTTGGGGTTGCTCTGCTGTCAGGTTTTTGTGGGCTCTGCTCTCTGATGTGGGTCATTGTTTTTGGGCTTTTGCCCTTAGGTGTTGGCTTGTTGGCTTGTTGGTGTTTTTGAGTAGGCATGTGTTGTTGGCTAGGTGATGGCCTTTGGTGTTGGTGTGGGTATTAGTGTTTGTGCTTGGCTTGGTGTTGGGAGTTGGTGCTAGTGGTTGGTATTAGGGTTGGACTTGTGTTTTGCCCTACTGTGTTGGACTTGGGCTTTGCCTTATTAATGGTTGGACATCAAATTTTATGATTGGCTTAATTTCATGCTTTAATTATACTGAAAATCATACTTGATGATAATGTTGGCTGGTGACATGAATTAGACCCTTAAACAATCGATGATGAGAATTCTCTGAGATCAATACAGTTGTCCTTCTCCATATTTTTATCCCACATGTTTTAGACTGTTATATCACTTATTACATGCTATTAATTATACTGAATTCTCATGACAGCAAAAGTTAGTAATATGTATGAATGTGCTAGGATGAAAACATGATCTTAAAATACACTGTTATGTACTCACGTACATGACATGTTATTTATGTCACCTTACAAGTGGCATTACTGGTATTGGTCATGTTGGCATAATGACTTCTGAAATTGCTAGAATCCTGAAACATGAATGGATTGAATTCGCATAGCACACCAACCATATTAGCTAGTTTTGATGTGACTCCTAGACTTGTTTAGAGACCTTATGCACGAACAAATACCGACATCTAAAAAATATCTCTTGAACACCACTTGACACTGAGAACAGTACACCTTAAAATAACAATTGGCACTTCAGACTCACTGGGTTTTGGAATAACTCATATTAGAGAGAGTGCAAAGCAACTGAAGCCATGCTTCTGACATGACCGCATCATATTCCAGTCGGGTCTCATCAAGCATCCAATGGACCCCTACTAGTATCGCCGGACATAATTTGAGTCCTTATGTTTCTATTTTGGGATCAGAGCCCCTCATGTTTCTATTTTGGGCTCAGCCTGGGTAAGCACCCCATGGTACAAGATGGACTCCTGATTGTCTGATGTACTCTCCAATGAGTCACGACCTAGGATTGGTATACCTGTTAGAATATCGATAGCTTAACTCTAAAATGTAAACTGCTTTGCGTGCATACCTTTAGTTACTTATTTCCAGTTCTTGTTTTACTCTCAGTTATGCTCATATATACTGTTTTAATTCTAAATTCTAGAATTATTGTGATTTACTTTAATATGGCAACTCTCATCAGGTATACAAGAAGACCCTAGTCTTGAAGGAGTCTGAGTTTGCTGCGCAGGACGCAAACTTTTAATTGTGAGGTTGTGAGCGTATCTTTTATGTATTATTCTTTATGTATTCGTATGTGTAACGCATCACATACTGTATCGGACTTCGTAATTCTCATGTAACAATGAAAATTTGATTATGTGTATTTTAATACATCTCTGCTTGTAGCCTATATTGTTTTCACTAATAAATAGCAAGACTTGCATCACATAGAGCGGGACGTGACAAGTTAATGAGATTTTTGATGAATATCTAAAGGTATGGATAGTTAAGGTAGTTTTCATAAATAAAACTTGCTTCTAACTAAAATAGATATATGTTTGCAAATAACTAACTTGTGTGTGAGTGTGATCGTCTTTGTGTGTGTGTATATGTATGTATGTATGTGTAATTGGACTACAAAATTTCAATTTATTTTTTGAATGAATACTTAACATTCCAAATAAAAAAATTAGGTACCCAAATCGAAAAAACTATTTCAACTATCTAAAAACAAAATTTCAACTGGTTTGGATATGGTTGACCCATGCATCAAGTGAAAACAAAATCAACATTCCACAATTTTAGTAAATGTGACCAATTTGTTACCTTGATGCATGTTTAAGTTACATCAAATCATTTTTAACTTTATTCTTCGACTGTTCAAATGGTTTAAGACTATATCCAACAGAATGAATTTTTGATTTGGGTACACATATTATATTTGGAGCAATAAGTTTTTGTTCAAAGAGATAAACAGAAATTTTGTAATGTAGCTCATATACATACATACATATGCATGTATATAATCTGCACTACAAAATTTTTATTTATTTTTGAACAAAAACTTAACGTCCAAAATATAAAAAATTTGAACCCAAATAACAAATCAATTATGTTGGATGTGATCTAAATTCTCACTCATCTAAATTATCTACAAATAAAATCGCATGCTTTCAATATGCTTTACACATTAATCAAGAATGTGACAAATTAGTAAATTTTATAAAAAAATTCACCACTTGATGCAAGGTAAAATATATTAAAAATCATTCGAAATTTTGTTTGTAAATAGTTTAGATGAGTGAGAACATATCCAACTGAATGGATTTATAATTTGGGTTCATAATTTTTCATTTAGAACATTAAGTTTTTGTTCAAAGAGATAAACTGAAATTTGTAGTCTAAACTCTCTCTATTTATATAAAGAGAGATGTTGACCAAGATCCATTCAAGTAGACCAAACAAGCAAATTCAACCCACTTAAATTTAAAACTAGGCAATAAAAATTTCATTTGTTGGATGTAATCTAATAAGTTTAAACTATATGAACAATACTTCAAATGATTTGGATTTGTGTTAACTATGCAAATATGGTCGCAAAAATCTACATGTTAGGATTGTCACCACTTGATGCATAGTACATAAATTCAAATCATTTAAAATTTTGTATGTATGTTATTTAAACATGTTAAATCACATCCAATTGAACAAGTTTCCTATTTGGGTTGCCTATTTGGGTTGCCTGGTTTTTAATTTGGTTGAGTTGAATCCACATTTTTTGTTTGCTCGAATGGATCCTAGTCAACCCATCTATACACACACGCTTGCGGGCATATACAAATATGTATATGCACACGTGTGTATTCTTCGGAAGACCAAGCATGCTTCCAGAGGTTTGCAATCAATATGTCTTCTAGTTTTTGTCCATTTGCAATATCAAATGAGAGCAACACCCCTTCTCAATAGCATATAATAATCCAATTGCTAGCTTAAAATATATTAGCTTCTGTACAACACATATGTCAGTAATAGTAATAATATGCTTAAAAGAAAATTAAGAGAGTAAGCTTACAAACATGTGCAAAAAGAAATACATCTAATCATTAGGGAAAGTTCTAGCGGCCATATTTCCAATATGAGAAAAAGCATGGTCAACAGAAGGAGAGACAGCAACAAGAATAAGACTAAGGATATGATGAATGAAACTCAAGCACTCAAGCTAGTCTAGAAACTATGATAAAAATCAAGGTTAGGCGGTCACCAGACTCCCCGTCCAATGCATGTAGTCTGAAAGATAACAAGTCAGAGGTCCCTTCCTGATCACATTCATCTTCAATGAAGAATTCAGATGAGCCAGTGTATCTTAAGGGAACGACTACAGCTGCCATGTTGTCCACTGTGCCTTTTCTAAATGCTGCATCTACAATGCAATCAGCCAAATAGTTTGAATGTCTTACATTCGATTTTCTACCGGCTCTTACTTTCTCATCCCATAATAAATCACAAACATCTTGTGTCGTCATTTTTTCAAATATTCCATCAGATGCAGCAACTAAAAAACTGTCATTATTAGTTAGAGATTGCCAATCTGTCATTTCTGGTGTGGCTATGACTCCATACCTATAAATGAGCAGTAACAAAATCAGTACTTGGACCACGAACAAATAAGCAAAAGAATTGAAGTGATCTAACATAATGCTCCAACATGACATTTGATAGTTGTTGTAATTTATATCAGTTCTAAGATTCCAGTTTAGAAAGTATAAATATTTATAAATGCATATATTGTCAACCAATGATTCATGCATCAGCTTATCAGCTTGTACCTTTGGATTCATCACGGGTACGTCTTTGATCAGGTATGTTGTAGATTTTAGGATACATCATACTACATAACTCGAGTTATCTAAACTCCAATATAAGAGCCAAACGCACATCCGTTTGCATTTTGTAGTTAACCTACCTCCAAAATGGTGAAGAAAGTATGGAAATTTAACTCCAATCCCAAATGGGACCTATTATAAGAGAACCCAGATGCATTTTACCTTCTACAGTCAATCCCTCTCTTACCAATAGTTTCCTTAGCAGAGAATTCAGAACGTAAGGTCAAAGGCATGCTGCCATAGATTCAGTTGCAAATGTTCAACGTTTAGATGGACCCTACTGGCATTATAGTTATCATCAGCGTTCACATGCAGCTCAGTGTCGCATGTTGCAATTATGCGAGCAAAATATGCAGACAAATCAAATATAAGGATTATGTGAATGCATAACCCGCGTAATTCGCATATTGGATGATTAAATACTTGCATAACCAGCATAACACCCGCATAATCAGCACATTGACTGCGAAAACAGCTGTAACAAGCATGAGTAAAAATTTCAAAAAAGTTATATTTGGTACTGATTAAATTTCAGCAGTAAGAATTGATTATTTGCAATTGCAAACATGAAGGTTTAATATGTGGATATAAAGCAGCATCAAGATTCATATTTGGGTTGGACTTGGGTTTAAACTTTAAGATTGCTCCATGCATCATCCACGTATTAGTACTTCACATACCTCCAAATTTATGTATACGACATGATAAGTTGAGAATATTTTTTTCCCTTAGTTTTAAGCTTTTTTTTACATTTAAGATATGTAAATGCATATACATGTATATATCTATTATTTGTTTATACATATTAAAAATTTTATTTTCACGTAATCCACATAATCGAGTGCATAATCCAGTTATGTGCTATGCGTTGTCAGACCGCATGCATATGAACCGCCTTTTAGAACACTGGTTATCATTCTAGTCAACTGATGCATAAAGGATGAAATGGTAATGATGAAGTCAATGAATTGCATTCTGAACAACTATGGCTTATTTTGGAAATTGTGTGTGTAACTTAGTCTTGTCCTTATTTGTGATTTTTCTTTTTGGTCGACCATTTGAGTTTTTACGTTTAATGTAATAACCAGTTGTATAAATCTAGTAACAGTTATTGTACTGTCATGGCACAAGGTACACAACAGTATTAGGGGAATAAAAATGAAAGGAAAAGAAGAAGAATTGTGTTTACATGTTAGAACCTTACCTTTTGAAAGGAATGTCACCAATAGCTCGAGATATAGCCAGCTCACCATTGACTCGAGGCACACCAGCCCACTCTAAAACATAGCCACCAGCAGCTTCCACCCGGTTTCTCTCCTCATCTCTATCAGGATGATGATCCTTGGTTAGCTCCTTAACATGAAATGTTGGACCAGTAGATTTTGCCAACTGAAACCTTTCATATCCACTAGTAGGAGACAAGTAACCATTAGCTCGCATCCTTCTGTTTATCTTGGAATCATTGCCTCCTGTGCACCAATCATAGTATCTAATAGGTCTTCCAAACTTTGCATTTCATAAAACAAAGTAGAAACAGCATAGATATTGTCACAAAGAATAAAGACAGAATATCAAGTATCATCCACAGACGATGCCAACCTTTTCTATCAGAAATATGAAAATTCTCTGAGCACAAGAGAGATTTTGAGTCGCCTATATTTGCAGCCAAAATCTGGCCATCAGCCAAAAGAACCACAGTGGCAGTTGAACCAGACACAAGGTTTTTTCTTAAAGCCTCCTGCATGAAGACAATAAAATAAGATATGTTGCAAAGTAAAAGAAGCGTAATCATAAGGATAAACAAAAAGGATCAGAGGAAGAAAGAATAAAGCTTTCCTTCGAAAATGTTGCATCAATGTCATGGATAGTCCTCAACAAAGATTCCTTTAGTATTTCCAAATGAAATGTTCCATCAAAAATAATAGGTGACATCCACCCCAACCTGTAATATTATAACATTCTCTGGCTCAGAGATAATCTTTAGTTTACAAGTACATTTGACGCATGAAAGTAGTAACATGAGAAAACAGTTTAATTGACAAAACCAATAATTTCATAATGCAAAAAATCCCAGGACCCCCCCCCCCCCAATGAGGTGGAGAAACTCTCTAAACTGTTTGATCATCTAACTCTATCAAGGTTTTATTGATTATAGTCTTGTTATCAGTCATTGGTTTGCAATATCAATATAGTATATGTCAGAAGTATATGGCGACACATTGTTATGCATGAGGGTATGCAATTGGATTATAACAGATCATAGAAACAGTGTTATGCATATCATGAATGTGATACAATATGGTGCATCTAGGTTGCACGGACACGGACACACAAATAGGACACGACACAACATGATGATATTTAAGTAAATTTTATAAAGTATACTAAAACTAGAAGAATCAAGCATGATACATGTGTAACATGTGTATCCAACATGTATCCAATACGATAGAACTTGATGATTGAAGTATCATGCTTCCTATCAGTGCATAGCTTGAGCTATTGACAATGAATGATGAAATTGTGCATGGAGGTCCCCTTGATCTGTGTTTTGATTAGGTTATGTTGGATTATATTTCATATTACGTTGTGTAGCTTCTATGAGACATTTATGAAATTTGTTTATGATGCTTTGAGTTTCATGCTCCATATGCACGAGATTGGATTATGTTTGCTCTTTATTAAAATTAGTCATGTTTATGAACTTTTTCTTTGGGAGAAATTGCATATATCTAGTGCACGATAAAATTATTATTTTGTTTACATTGTGCCACTTGGAGTTGCTTGCCATCAGGAGAGTGTGCATAAAGCACAAGGGTTGGTTGCCAATCCCAGGTTTTTTACTTCTGCTACCAGATTGCGAGAATTTAAGTCAATGCCTAGTTAAAGAAGACATGGTCAGCAACCTAGGGTTCTCTACTTGTTCTAGACCCATGCAACCAATCAGTAAATTGAGGACATGAGATTGTCAACCCATATTCTTAATTTTCTCTCAGCTAGAACCACCAAGACCTGACTAAGAACCAGTGGTTGCCAACCATAGGTTCTTTATTTGTTCTCGGCTAGCATAACTCAAGAGCTAACTGAGAATATGGGTTGCCAACCCGAGGTTCTTTGTTCTGCTCTAAGTTGTACAACCCAAAAGTTGTATGAGAACTTGGTTTTGGCAATCCCAATTTTTGATAGCAATAAAAAAGAAAATTTTCAATGACCAAGTTTGGCTCACTGATGTCATGGACTGAATTTGGTGATTGTCAATAATGAACCAATTTTTTCATGTATTATTAAAATAAGAACTTTTCTTAACAAATTTATCCCTTAATGAATACACCAATTTGAGACAAAATAATATAATGCATCCTGTTGTTGTATCTGACTTTAAAGGAAGACTTGCTAGAACAGGTATGTTTTCCAATAAGGGAAGCATATAAAGAAGCACACCTTTCTTGATCTAAGTTATTCCAAAGTCTTGTATCCAAATGAAGACCTTCAAAATTTGCATTTGGCTCCATGCCGCATGACAACATCTCTGCAGATTTCCTCAGCACCACGGAGTAAGTAACATCAAGCAGAAAATAAGCATGCAAGAAGAAATAATCCAGCAGATACTTGGAAGCCATATCGCTGGCTTCAGCCCCATTATGACCATCAAACACTGCAATGATGCCTGTGTTGACCTCCTTAACTCCTGTCCTCCCTGTGTCAATCCAACATAATTAATTCCATGAACAAGGAGACAGAGGGAAAAAAATCCCAACTTAGTATTTTATCATCACAAATTTTTGATATTTAGATGTAATCATGGACAGGTTTAGACTTTCACATCCTCAGCAACAACCAATCTTACTAAAATCAAGTATGTGTACATCTTCACAACAACAAAACTGATAAAATTTGTTCAAGGAGTAAACTATTTTTCTTCAAGCTCCACAAACATTTTGTGGTTTGTTATTACATTATTTTTCAACTATTAAAACCATCTTAGTTGTCATTGAGTGTTGCCGCTTCAAGAGGCATAATGTGTTCACCGTCCAAAGTAAGAACTAAGTATGGCATCAAAACTAGGCCAAAAAATCAGCTGGAACCTCCTAGGTCCATTGTGCTGGAATATTTAAAACCAGCTGAAATTGTCTTCTTCTTTTTTTTGCTAACCAGTGAATGCTTGCCAGACTTATTAGGTAATACCCACAATCTGATGCAAAATCAGCCATTTTTAATAAAGTAATAGTAAGCCAAAATAACTAAATACACAATTGACTACAAGTAAAATTCAGCAACACCACCGTGACTTTCCTTCTAATCTAAGCATAGAACTACAGAACAGAGAGAGGGGTGCTACAGATTCTCACCGAGGAACGGAATCTTGATATCGAGAGCGCAGACGGCGCGATCCTCCTGATAGGGCCGCCGCCCCCGGAGGAACGCCAGATGGCATCCGGGCGGCGGGCGGCGGCGACGGAGATCGTCGGCTGAGGGAAAGGTCCAGCGAGGGCATGATGGCGATTTGAAGACGGCGGGAGCGCCGCCCTCTCTGTATACAGAGAGGCAACTGTGGGATTCAGCGAAAGAAAAGGGAAGAACGAGGAGAAACGCTATAAAAGAATAGAAAATGTGAAGGAAAACGATGTTCATGTGCATTCGAGAAAGGTATATCGGAGGTGGTGGGAATTTGAGGCGGAATTGAAACCATGAGGGGAGACCGTAGTTTTAAAAAGTCAGAAAGGTCCCTTGTGATTTGGGAATTCATGGTGTGTTCAGAGTTCTCACTCATAAAAGTCGGCTTGGCTTGGCTTCCGAGCGGGGGTAGTTACCGGGTCCAGAATGGGTCGGGTTTGGCTTTACTTGACCCTGCCCTGCTTTAATTGAAACTGAAACCCAATCCGAATTTTACCAAGCACACCCAGACCCAACCAGGATTTTGCTTCCGCCTTCGCTTCCAGTCGCCCTCAAACGCCCCCCACCCCCACACACACACCGTCGCCCAAAACTTAAAAAATCCAGAAACTGCAACCTGTAAAGCCAGCGTTGCCCCCCCCCCCCCCCCCCCCCCCCCCAAAAAAAAGCCACCACGCCACCCCCCCCCCCCCAAAAAAAAAAAAATAAACCCACTCAAAAACCAAAAAAAATTAAAAAATTAAAAAATCCACTTGCTATCAGCAAGAAACTGCAACCTGTAAAGCCAGCGTTTCCCTAACAGCAATGAGAACAAAAAAGCATCGAATAGAGAGACCAACGCAATAGCAAGACCCGATCAAATCTAGCTCCAAATCAGATAATGCCAATGACTAGCAAAGACCCACCATTGAAAAGTCTCAAGAAATCCTCAACCTCCAAAAAGTTCAATCTACTATTGCCGATGCAAAGAAGCTAAAAGATTTCAAGTCGGCAATGGCAAGTGTTGCGGGTCAAATCCGTCTAACACTGAATTTGTATATTAGGGAATCAAGGTTACGATGATTAGAAGGGGTTTACCTGTCAAAGAGAAGGATTTTGCGATGAAGACGCCTAGGTCGCCGCTTTGACCGGAATAGGAGCTCTCGCCGCGCTACAGACAGTGAGCAAGCCGAGCTTCGGGCCTTGAGCCGGACGACCTTGAGGGACGAGCTACGGGAGCAGGACGAGCTTTGGGCCTTGAGCCGGGCATTGTTCAGGCCGAGCTATCGATCTTCCGGCGACCTTCAGAAGAGCTTCAGGAGACCTGTCTAGCTCCATGCGCCACGAACAGCTCGTTAGGAAGAGTCGGACTGGGGTCCGATCTAATCCCCTCTGATGCTCAAATCAATGTGGGGACTTCGAAAATGGCTCAAAGGGACGAGGCGATCTATAAGGGGACCGGGCCAACGTTCGGCCGGCTAGAGTTTGGGTGGAAGGAAATTTACCCGTAGACCTACGAGCATCCTCTCTCCATGAATGGAGTGGGGTATTTATAGTGGAGAATGTCGGTTGGTCGCCGTCCAATCAATTGTCACTTCCGCTTAGCTGGAGCCAGCTGGAGCTTAGCTGGAGCATTAATGGGGGACATCATAGGTGCATGTCAGTTCGTCGTTTAACCTCGAGCATCAATGACTGTCAGAGATATTTATGGGCTATTAATGGCTGTCAGAGATATTTATGAGTCACCGAGGGACGACCTTCGTCAGGAGACATTTAAGGTAGGCCGCCGAGGGACGACCTTCGTCAGGATACATTTAAGGTAGGCCGCCCGGGACGACCTTCGTCAGGAGACATTTAAGGTAGGCCCCTAAGGACGACCTTCCCTTAGATATTTAAGGTAGGCCGCCGAGAGACGACCTTCATCTGAGAGGGGACCTTCACCGCAGATATTTAAGGGAAGCATCATGCGGGACGACCTTCACCGGAGACGACCTTCACCTGAGGGCGAGCTTCACCGGAGATAGTTAAGGTAGGCCGCCGAGGAGGACCTTCACCGGAGATCTTTAAGGTAGGCTGCTGGTGGGCTCCGAAAAGGTGCTCTCTCTCAAGCGCAAGAGTCCGTACAAGTAGTAAAATCTGGGAGTCCAGATGTCGAATCCACGGGAAGAAATCTGTTGCAACCACAATTCAAATCAAATAGAAATCCTATGGAAAGAAACTAAACACTTTTAATGGTGATGGCGATGATGGTGATGTGAACACGTGAAAAATGCGAACAAAGAAATTCGTGTACGAAAATACCTATAAAGAGTATGCACATGGTATGGGTTCGTTAGGATCGACGATTCGTATTAATTTGGTTGATGAATATATCACAATGAATTCTCTTTTTGAGAGCAATTCACCGGGAAAAAATATCCAATATAACTCAATGAATTCTCCTTTTGGGAGCAATTCATCGGAAGATGCCCTTTTGGGGGTTCAAACACAATATTCAAAAAGATCGTCGCTAAAGCTATAATACGATAAGAAACTCTCTTTTGGAGAGATCAAAACTACGGTATGAAACTCCCTTTTGGGGAGATCAAATCTCACCCTTTTGGGGCGATCATCAACTAAATTAATTCTTTTGGAATCTAAAAAAGTCGATTTATGAACAAAGATTACAATTTTAGCGACGTTTAAACGATTTAGCACAAGGAATTTCAACCAAATAAACACGAATAATATCCCCTAACTACTCCATACCAAGCATAATTAAGTTTTAGCTACTCATAATATCAGAATAAACAAGTTCCATAGCCAAATACATCACGATTATAGCAAAATACGGTAGAAAAAGCACTAAATAAGGAGTTTAAGTTAAGAATTCATCACCAAATATCCTTGAAAAGACATCAAAACTCTCTGGAAATAAGAAAATAGCCTCTGGAATTTTACAGAATTTTTCAGAGGGGAAATACGGCTTCTAGAGCCTCCAATACGCCCAAAATACGTCCCAAACTGCGTGAATACGCCCAAAAACCCCTAAATACGCTTATATAATAAGATTGCGGGTTTGGGTTGCTTAACGGGTTCCAAACCCGCACCCGAATCCATCACAGCCGTTCATCTAAAGCGGATCAATCCTCGACTGTCGATCAAGGCGGGATGCGATGTGGTGTCGACACGTGTCCCCTGGAAGCGGATCCGCGCCAGCTTGATAAAATCCGCTTGATCGCAGCGAGGGTCTCCTCTTGATGCATCAGGGCCGTTCGATCGCGAAATCGAACGGTCGGCGTTTTCGCCCGCTCCGCTTCTCCGAGATCGTGTCGGGGATAATACCGGTCGTCCGATCTAGGATCAACGGTCCACAAGCCTCCACGTCGCATACAGAATCGCCCGCTTCGCAAGTCACTTTCGTCCGTTGGATTGTCATCACGTGGATCTGAAGCGGCCACGTCGCCCTACATGTGCAGCTCTGCGAGATTGATTCAGAGATGATCGCAGGCCGTTGGATTGGAATCCAACGATCCTAGTTCGTCCACGTCGCCCCTCTATGTCGGAGCCGTTGGATGAAGCGGGCTTCACAGCAGATGCTCCCACGTGTCCGCCAAGATTTGTGCGGCGACCGTATTTTCGTATTTTCGTGCGTATTTCTCCATTTAAATGGTATTCTTCATTCAAAAATTCACAGTAATTAGCACAGATCTCAGAAAAATACAAATAAATAGTCGTTAGAATCGTGAGATCGAGACGATGCTAGGAAAAATATAAAAAGTGCAGAAATATGTCGTTAATTGCTGTTTTGTGCTAAAATAGTATGTTTTCTCTAATAAATAAATGTGTAGAAAATACGTATGAATTAGAGATAAATTTAGCATCACATGAGCACAAAAAAGGGCTAAATGGGGGGTTAAATGTGTAATATTGAACCCGAATCAGCCGCCTGCGAGATGACCTTCACCTGAGATATTTAAGTGAGGCCACCTGAGGGATGACCTTCACCGGAGATCTTTAAGGGATGCCGCCTAAGGGATGACCTTCGTCGGAGATCTTTAAGGCAGTCCGCCTGAGGGACGACCTTCCCCTGAGAGGCGACCTTCACCGGAAATAGTTAAGGTAGGCTGTCGAGGAGGACCTTCGTCGGGAGACATTTAAGGTAGGCCACCGAGAACGACCTTCGTCAGAAGACATTTAAGGTAGGCCGCCTGCGGGACTACCTTCACCTGAGATATTTAAGGTAGACCGCCTGAGGGACAACCTTCATCTGAGAGGCGACCTTCACCGCAGATATTTAAGGTAGGCCGCCTGCGGGACGACCTTCACCGGAGACGACCTTCACCTGAGGGCGACCTTCACCGGAGATAGTTATTAAGGCAGGCCGCCGAGGATGACCTTTGATGCGTCCGGAATGTAACCCCGAACGATGTCTTTTACCGCAATCGTATGGTATAGTGGCAAACGGGTATCGAACACGGGGAAGCGGTGCTATACTACCTATCTACTCCTAGGTTGAGTTAGACTTGTGGGTTTATTGATGGATGTGGAGTATGGAGAGTTATGATGGTGGTGGATGCGAAGGTTGTGTCACTCAACGCCGCATAAAAAGCGCTAGGGCGTTAGGGATCGCCGCTAAGACCGGTGGGGGTTGATGTTGGATAGGTTCCTCACGTTGCATTAGGGCTAGGGAATTAATCCCCCAATTCGTACCACTTTCGTGGGTTAGAATTGCGGGGTATTTCGGTGGCTCTTGTTGATGCAATGGCGGTAGCCGTCAACGTAGCGGTATAGTTCGTTGATGGATCCCCTCAAGGCGCGAGCCGGGCATGGTCACGTGTCTTGATTGGATCCACCGATTTCCCTATTCGAATCCCTAGATACCCCTTAAGCACATCAATTCCACAGACCGTGGGCATGATCTCAGTACGGGTTATCTATGGATTCGGTAGGATCTACCGAAATACAACCCTAAATCCCCAATTCAACGTAGGGATCCAGATCTACATTTCCCCCTAAAAATCCTAGGGTTCACCCAACAACCCTAGAAAGATCTACTCGTACATAGCGATAATAACAGATAAAAACACCATTTTTATAGATGAGAACATCATAACAATTGGTAAAATAAAGATCAGAAACTTACAGAGCGAATACCAGATCTCAAGAGAAACTCAGATTCCAAGAACGCAAGAAAATAGCCAACAAGCTTTAATAGAATTTGATCCAAAACGTCTTCAGAAATTTTAATCTAAATCTAACAATTATTCTCTTAAAAAGTCTCCCTAAAATTCTCTCCAAAAATCTCCACCGAATTCCCTCCCCTGGCGGCTCAGAAGAAATCCCCCCAAAAACCCTCCAATAGTTCCAAAAATCCGGGCGTATATCAAATAATAGGCCCACGTCGACTCGGCCCGAGCACAAAGCTGATCGGTCGAGTCGTTCGACAGCTCGGGCCGAGTAGTAGGTTGCTCGGTCCGAGTTTTACAAAGAATCAAACCACCCAAAATACGACGCTCTGCCAACCCGGGCGCTGCTTGGTCGAGTAGGAGGTTACTCGGGCCAAGTAGGAGGCTGCTCGGTCGAGTCAGACACCAAAAACAGCATTCTGAACGTGTAGTGCATGACTCGGGCTGAGTAGAGTGCTACTCGGCCGAGTAGGCTGCTGAGAACAATTTCAGCACTGTACCATCAAATTGCAGAAATTCTCCAGGGCTCATCCGACCTCCGATTGGCGCATTCTTGGTGGCGTTGGAACCGTCTTGAAGTCTACTACCGGGAAAAATATCATAAAAATAGTGAAAAATCCCAGGTGATAGCAGATTTAGAAATAGTGCACGGTTGTCCTGTTTTCAGCACTTCGGGTCGCTCGATTCCTTCGCCGCATCATAGTTCGATCGAGCGACCTTCTCTCTTGCCTCTTCCTTGCTCCATTATTCTTCTTTAGCACCTCAAACATGTCATCATGAGTCTCATTGGTGCTCTCACGTCGCCTACCATCTTATTGGCTCCAAATTACTCCAATATCGCCCAAATCCCTGAAATGGACATAAACGCTCTGAAAGTCATATTATTCCAAATAATAGCGTAAAAGCGTATAAAATATGTAATTGAGCAATCATTTTGACGTGTAATCTTATCAATAAAATGTGGAATATAATGACACATCAAAATCCCCCAAGCTTACCTCTTACTCGTCCTCGAGGAAGACTAGTAAGAAGCTAACACTGGAGTGGGATACAATGAAGATGTGAGGCGGTGATGTGTAAATGGAGACAAGGGGTTCAATCTTAAATTCAGAAAAATACAAGAACCCAAGATATGCAAGATCTCGTGACCACACATCAATATGAAATTAGAACACACCCCAAATAATTAAATCTCGCTCAAATTAAAATAACGTGGATTTCAATAAATATAATGAACTTGGTAAGCAATAAAAAGAGATTAGAGTTATTTCATATCATAATTTATCATGCAATATACTAAGTTCACAGAAATGAAACCAATGTTCACAACTCATTCTCTAAGCAGCGTAATATGTCATGATCAAACGTTTTCAAGCATGCGTGGTATTTTGTTATACTTCACGGAATGAATTTAGCAAATGCAATCAAGGTAAGGCATTACCACACTACGACCATTTCAAGACTCCTAGAACCCATCAACTTTGCCATGTCTTAGTTCTATAAAGAAATGGAGATAGGGATATGGGATTTTGTAGTTTTATATTGTTTTTGGCTATATGAAAATTTCATATGCATTTTTCTTTTTTTTTTGTATACACGAGATAACTCAATATATACAAGAAGCGTCCTATGCATCCCAGACCAGACGGTCTTAGGGCATTAGGTTACGAAGAACCCCTAGAGCCTTTTATTCAAGATATTTGTTTGATTTTTGTATTTTAGGATTTTTGCAAACTCACGTAAATGCGATGGAATGCAAAACATTTTCAAAGATCATTTATTGGCTATTCACAAAAGAAAATGAAAAGGCATAGAATTTAGACATGGCTCGGTTTCAAAAATTCTAATCAGCAATACTTTGGTTGTCGTGGGGTTATCCTATCTCTTTTGAATCACTAAGCATCCATGAAGCAATAGAATTATCAATCAAATCACGCAGGTGTCAAATAATTTTCAGAGTTGATTCATTCATTTTTAACTTAACTGTTTCGAGAATATGGTTGTGAAACTATGGATTCAACTATGAAAAAGCATATTAACAAAGATAAACTAATCAAGGAATTAAACTCTAATCTAACAGATATCAATGTTCATAAAAAAAATAAATCCACGATTTTCATAAAAAAGAAAGCATATGAGACATAACTATAAGAGTGAACATGGTTCATATGGAAAATACGAAGTGTGTTTCACGATAAAGCAAAGTGCGTGCACTATGCACTCCCCCAAGCTTAAACATCACAGTGTCCTCAATGTGTGTATGATATAAATAGAGGACAACGAAAAGATAGGGGGGCCACTCAACAAAATAGTCTCTCTCCCCCAAGCTTAAACATCACATAAAAATTGGAGAGAGATGCAAAATAAGCGCCAAAATATAAGGGTGAGCATGGATAATAGATACTGGGTTGGGTGCAAAAGATAATTGAGCCGTCAATTGGGGAGAATTTATTAAACTATACATACACACACACACACACACACACACACACACACACACACACACACACACACACACATATATATATATCTATATCTATCTATCTATTCTATAAAACATGAAGAATTTGAATGTTGTCATACTAGGACAAACCTTTGTCCTAGGTGGACAACTTTGTCCTAGGTGGACAAATGACAAAATTTGGGATGAGTTTGTTTTTGTGGGAAAACTTGAAATTCAAAATTTGGGGGGAAACTTGAAATTCAAAATTTGGGGAGAAACTTGAAATTTTGGGGGAAAACTTAAAATTTGGGGAAAACTTGAAATTTGTTTGGGGGGGAACTCAACCATTAAATAAACCGTGCCCTATGGGCACGGGGTAATGACTAGTATATATATATATAGGTAAAGTGTTCCTAGGGTGACTCCTTAGATTAAATCTAAGAAGTCGCCCCCATTTTCTCCCATCTCCCACAATTTTTTTTTGAAATTATTTTTCTTGGGATTGTTGTTCATCTCATGGATGATCAACATACCAAAAATCAAGTCATTCCAATACTTTTAGAGCCCTCATCTACCCCTTGCAACTTTATGTGTTTTTCAGCACGTTTTGAGACCGTTGAAGTTACAAGGGGTAGATGGGGGCTTTTAAAGTTTTGGAATGACTTGATTTTTGATATGTTGATCATCCATGATGTGACCAACAATGCTATGAAAAAAAATTTCCAAAAAATTGTGGGAGATGGGAGAAAATGGGGGGCGACTCCTTAGATTTAATCTAAGGAGTCACCCTAGGAACACTTTACCATATATATATATATATATATATATATATATATATATATATATATATATATATATATATATAGGAAAATTTTCAAATGAGAACATTTCGCACGGTGCGAAAATGTTTTTATCTTTTTTTTGAAATTTTTTTTTCAAAAAATCTTTTTTCCACCCTCATTATATGTTGTTATACCCCCCTCAAAAAATAATCGTTGAGAAATAATGTCATTTGGCCTTCGATCAAGGCATTTCATCAAATTCGCACGTTTTGAGACCGTTAAATTTGTAACGGGTGGATGGGTGCTCTAATCCCCAACGGGTTCACCCATTATTTTCCCTAGGGTATATAATTGTATGGATTAAACATCAAAAAAAGAATTTTTGAAAATTTTTTTTCAAAAAAAAGATAAAATTCTTTTCGCACGGTGCGAAAAGCCCCTTTTTCGCAATGGAAGATTGCCATATATATATATATATATATATATATATATATATATATATATATATATATATATATATATATATATATATAATCCTATACGGTCCTCTCGCTACCGAGAGGATTCGTGATTATTTAACGCATAAAATACTACTAGATTGGTACCACCTGTAGCAAAAGGCGGATCCAGAATCTTTGCTGGTACAGGCAGCTGCTCTATCTGCACTTTCCGTGGCTCCGCCAGGTGCGTATCTCCACGGGCTCCATCAAATTCCAGCAATGCGGCTCCCAGCATCTCCCCAAGGACTCCACCTGTGCCCTGCAAGAGATGAGCCGCATCAATCTGATGTGGAATATTTTCCCCTAAAATAAAATTTTTCCAAAGAAGATCGTCAAAAGAAATATGTAAAGGAAAAATAAGTAGACGATACTTCCCTGAAAATACATCTCCGCTCTCATGTACCACGACAGGCAGTTCCTTGTCGTTCATCTCAGGCTTTTTAGGCAGCTTTGGCATATGAGTATGGGTCTCATCAAGCAACTCCTCCTCACTCTCAAATTCTTCAAGCACGGTCACGTCCAAGCATACCTCCGGTCCAAAATTGTAAGTGTCCTGCAACAGGTACGACGTGTCAAGAAGATCTGAATCCGAATAAATTTCAAATGTGGTGCATGATTCAGAAATGGTGTGGGTAGAAAGATCTCCCTGGGTGGGAGCAATAAGCTCTGGTGGGTGGTCCTCGGCGTCAGAGGAAGGATGAGGTGGCTCTATGTGCTCAGGCATCTCCCCCACGGGCTCAAGAGATGAGAGATTGTAACGGCCAGTATTTTTAAGCGAGCTTTCGTTTGTGCGTGTCAGTATTTTATTTCTGTTATCCAGTTACTTTTTGTACGTACGTGTCGACGCGAGCGCGTCTCTGTTTTCGTTTGACCGTGCCGTCATTAAGATTAACTAGAAAAGTTTAACTAAATTATCCTACTAATTACTTTATTAATTACATCTAGAATTTACTAATTACCATTCCTAAATCGCTTAATTATTTCACTAATTACTAATTACCTTTCATTTTTAATGATGACTTATTAAATCTACTTAATTACATTTTTACCATAACCCTACCCAAAACGACAATATACACGTTCTGATATCGGATCCCTCTCCCAAAATTTGTCAACCTTCACATTCTTTTCGTTTGGGCATAACAACACGTCTCTCCATGCCTAATTAGTCTAAGATAGTAATAACTTCTATCCTAATCGATTTAATGCTTCTTTGACAATGGGAAGGGGGTGTCTCCCTGCTCATTTTCTTAAAAGCCAACGTTCTCTCTTGATGAACGAACTCTGCAATCTTCCCCTTCATCCTGCAAACAAATCAACCAGCAACCAATTTCCCAAATCCTTCACAAAAACAATTTCACAAACAATCAGCCCCGAAATTCTGAAATCACCCATTTCGGTTCATCATCCCCAAACAATTTCATCAAATCCCATTTCTGATCCTCCTCTCCTTCCCCAACAAACCCAAATCTGAAAACAATAGAGTGGAACTCAACATCAGATCTGAATCAACAACTCAGATTCAAATCAAACAAAAGAGTTTCAGAAATTCAAAACCCCAACCAACAGATCTTCCCCAAATCAATACAACATCAAATTCTCCAAACAATTTCTTCCCAAACCTATTTTCCCAAACAAAACAAACTGAAATTCAAATCAAAAGAGAAAGCTCAGATCTGAACACCACTTCAATCAAACCCTTCTTCTTCTTCTCCTCCTTCCTCCTCCTCCCCTTGGCCGGCCCTCACCCCTACGCGAGCCGCCGCCGTGGAGCTGGGATCGCCGCCGCCCACTGCCCGGAAGAAGCCCCCGCGCCGTGAACCGCCGCCGCCTGAAGTGCTGCCGCCGCCGTCGCCGGAGCGATGCCGCCAGGAGCGACGCCGCCAGGAGCCGTCCGCGCGTCCGCCCGATCTCCTCCCCTCCGTGCGTAAGCCTCGAGCCCTCTTCCCATTTCGTGTTGCCTGCAATGTTGTAAACAAAAAAAAAGAAAAAAAAAGAGGCTAAGATCTGGAACGAATGGAGAGAAAAGAAACAGGAGAGGGGCTTAGAGAAAGAGAGTTACAGAGTGTTTGTTGTGTTGGCCTATATTTAATATTAGGTAGGAAAGTTACAGAGTGTTTGTGTTGGCCTATATTTAATATTAGGTAGGAAAGAGTGACAGCCTACATAGGGTTGAGAGAGAGAGGGGGGGGCTAGAGTAGGTGGGATGGGTTAAATTATTATTAACCTATATGTTAACCATGTAATATTTGTTAACCATGTAATATTAACATGATGATTTAAATTACTTACCCTTAGCTAAGATGTGTATTAATAGGTTGTTAGCATTAAAAGTTAAACTTGTTAAAATTAATCCGTTAGTATTAATTTCAGACTGATTATTGACTATTAAATAATGTTAGTGTAATAAAATTGAATAAAATTAAGTGTGTGTAACGCCTTATAAACACCACCCTAGCCTGAGACCCCAATAAAAATCCGACGAACCTAATTTAGGGATTAACTAAATTTTGTGCTTATCTTGCAATGGACCTAATTCGTTAGCTTGTTTGACCAAAACAGAAAACCGGACGTGCCAATACGTAGTACCCGTCCAGACGAACCTACGACCATCAATACCAACGGAAACAGGCAAGTGATACTTGCCAGTAATTATTTAGGCCATGTTTTAGGCCAATTTGTGTAGTTGCGTAAAAGAGACTAGGCGGTGAAATGATAGTCGCCTAGACGCCCTATTTGATCTAGTTTGACAACGAAACTAGATCCGACACTTTACCTGTTTTCATTCATGCTGCCATGCCATGTTTAATTTTCAATTAACGGTACGCACTTTAACTGCTCATCTCATGTCATGTCATGCATCATGTGTTCTTCGTGATTGAGTAGCACACGCTACAAATGTTATTGCTATTGAGGCTAGGTGCACCCCTACGCCAAATGAAAAACACTTCCTGGCTCGTGATCCAGAAGCGAGCACAGTGTTGTTGGGAAACCAACGCTCGATACACGTGGAGGGGTAGGGTTAAGCGACCACTCAGCGTAGAAGTGTGCCCGTACAGCCACTTCAGCTGTAAGGCGTAAACTCTGTGCACAATGTGAAAAGTTAATGATTCGTGAAAAGCGTGAAATAGTGTTTTCGTAGTTCTGCTACGACGTGCATGCATCATGTCATTTAAACTGTTGCATTCTTTAAATGTCACTTCATGTTGTTTAGAACTGCTAGTCGTTTTTCTATATTTGTATCCTTGCACAAAATTTCTCCGCTTTCCTTGGGAGACTTTTGCTGACATGTTCCCTTTTCTCTTTGGGTGTCACATGTCAGACTTTGAGACAGAGCAGGTAGCAGAGGACGAGCAGTTCGTTGACGCTGAGTTTGAGGTCCCTGCTGAGACCGAGTTCGAGGATACTGGTGACCAGTCCTAGACTCGTTTGGAGTCTCCCCTTAGTTATTATCTTTCCTTAGTTGCTGTTAGGTGTCGGTGCGTAGCACCTATTTCTCGTTGTTTTGTTTGGCCATGCTTTAGGCCTATTGTTCAGACTTGTACTTTTGTGACTATTTTGTGATGTTGTAATAATTATTGGATGTTATTGGTGGATGTTCTTTAATCTGCTTTATTATTATTGTTGTTTCGTCGCAATGCAAGGACCTGCTACTTTTCGAAATTTTTACAGACGCTTATCAGACTGCAGCTTCACAGCTCCACGTCTGAGCGAACCTCCTCACGTCTCGCCTTCCATATTAGGGAAGCGGGGTGTGACAGGTTTTAGTGGTGGCCCATGCAGGTCCTCTCTTTGCATCTGCGAAATATCGGAACAACAATGATGATAACAACATCCATTTAAATATTCATAACATTCGAGTCATGATTAAGTCTAATCTGAACATTTCCTTGTCTTAGATGGCCGGTAGACGCATTACCCGAGGAGCTGGTAGTGGACCTGGAGCTGGTGGTGGAACAGGACGTGTTGCGGATGCTGATAGAGAACCCACCACGGCTGAGATGATGAGGATGATGCATCAGATGATGCAGGTTCAGCAGGGCATGCTTCAGAATGCCCCTCGCTTCGAGCCGGGAGCGAAGCAATTTCGGGAGCTGGGCCCGTCATATTTTACTGGGTCAGAAGGATCATTAGCTGCGGATGAATGGATGAAGAACACAGAGGATAACCTGCTTCTCTCGAAAGTTAACCCGGCTGGATGGGTTGACTTGGTGAAGAAGCAACTGAAGGACAATGCCCGCAGTTGGTGGGAGTCAGAAGAGCAGCTGTTGGCGAAACCTATCCCCTGGGCCACTTTTAAGGCGAGATTTAATGATGAATATTTCCCTCGAGCTGCCAAGAGGGAGCTGATGCAGCAGTTTATCAATCTGAAGCAATGGAATCTGACGGTGGACCAGTACCACCAAGAGTTCATGAGACTGAGTCGCTTTGCGCCGAAAATGGTGGAGACTGCTGAGGATCGAGCTCAGAAATTCTTACAAGGTTTATCTTTGGAGCTGCAGAGTCTGATTTCCTCTTCGGACTTGGATTCTTACCAGAAGTTGTTGATAGCTGCCAAGAGGCAGGAGCTGATTGCCAATCAGAGGAGAGGACAGTATTCAGGTGCTGGAAAGAGGCCTATGGAGCAGGCCAGAGCTGTGGTTAGGCCTGGGTTCAAGCCTAATCAGTCCGTGCAGTTTAAGAGACCAGGTGGGCCTACTCCGAAGTTGTGCCATTTTTGTGGCAAGGCTGGTCATGTGAAGGAGCAGTGCAGGAGGTTTCTGGGCCAGTGCTTGATTTGTGGCGACGCTACGCATTCAGTGAAGAATTGTCGACATGCCAATCAACTTCAGAAGGCACCAGCCGGAGTTCAGCAGCAGAGAGCTCCAGTAGTCGCTGGACGTGGAGCGCCTCTCATTCCCCAGAAACAGGCTTTCCAGCAGGCCATTCAGCCTAAGAGGCAAGCCTTCACGATGACTGCATTAGAGGCAGAGACTGAGGATGGAGTTATTACAGGTAACCTCTATACCAGCCTTCCTTATTTATGCATTACATTTGATTAGTTAAATCCATGTTAATCTAGTTGCATGTTACCCTTATGTGTCATCTTAGTTTCATCTCACCCGGCCTTGACCCTGTTCGATTCTGGAGCTTCCATGTGCATCCTATCTCGGAAGTTCGTAGTCGAACACTCGATACCCACCTATACACTTCCCAAGTGTTGGAACATTACAACCGGGAATGGTGTAGTAAAGGTTGCACTGGGATGTAGACCATGCCCATTGGTGATTAGTGGACACGAACTATATGCTAATTTCATTGTCCACGACCTACCCAACTTTGATGCTATTCTCGGCATTGACTGGTTAGGAGCTTTTTATGCCACTATCGACTGTCACCGGAAGAAAGTGGTGTTCGAAATTCCTGACCACCCAATATTCGAGTTTGTCGGTGGAGGACGTTCGCTTGGACTTGTCAAGTTTCGAGCCCAGCCTTATCGATTGACCCTTGCATCTATGATTGCTGAACCAGAGAAGCCTGCAGTAGTGAGAGATTTCGAAGACGTCTTCCCTGAAGACATTTCTGGACTGCCGCCCGATCGTGCGTTGGAATTCGGCATCGATCTTATGCCAGGAGCTCAACCAATTTCGAAGGCGCCGTACCGTATGGCTCCTGCAGAATTAGAAGAGTTGAGAAAACAATTGGATGAGCTACTACATAAGGGTTTCATTCATCCCAGCGTATCTCCCTGGGGTGCACCCGTCTTGCTGGTAAAGAAGAAGGATGGATCGAGGAGGATGTGCATTGATTATCGGGAGTTGAATCAGATCACAGTGAAGAATAAGTACCCGCTGCCCCGTATTGATGATATCTTCGATCAGCTTGGTGGATCGAGAGTATTTTCAAAGTTAGATCTCCGGAGCGGATACCATCAAGTCAGAGTCAAGACGGAAGATGTACTCAAGACTGCTTTTCGGACTAAGTATGGGCATTATGAGTTCGTTGTCATGCCATTCGGTGTGACCAACGCTCCTGCTGTGTTCATGAATCTCATGAACCTTATCTTTTACGACTTCCTTGACAAGTTCGTGGTGATCTTCATAGACGACATCTTGGTGTACTCGAAGAGCGAGGAAGAGCATGCAAGACATCTGAAGATAGTATTGGAGACGCTCCGTCATCATAGACTATATGCCAAGTACAGCAAATGCGAATTCTGGCTAGATAGAATTGCATTCCTTGGACATGTAGTATCGGGAGCTGGTATCTCAGTGGATCCGGAGAAGGTCAAAGCTGTCAGTGAATGGCCTACACCTCGATCGGCATCAGACATCAGGAGTTTCCTTGGATTGGCTGGATACTACCGCAGATTTATCAAGGATTTCTCGAAGATAGCTGAGCCAATGACGAAATTGACAAGGAAGGATGTTAAGTTCAGTTGGTCAGACTCTTGTGAGCAAGCTTTTTCTACCTTAAAGGAGAGACTGACTACTGCACCAGTCTTAGCTATTCCGGACAGAATCGGAGGCTTTGAGATTTTCTGCGACGCATCAGGCAAGGGACTTGGATGCGTTCTGCACCAGCACAATCACGTGGTCGCATATGCTTCGCGACAATTGAAGATCCATGAGAAGAATTATCCGACCCACGATTTGGAGCTAGCCGCTGTCGTCTTTGCACTGAAGATCTGGCGACATTTCTTACTGAGTGAAAAAGTGAAAATTTTCACTGATCACAAGAGTTTGAAATATATATTCACTCAGAAGGAGCTGAATATGAGACAACGCAGATGGTTGGAATTGATGGCGGACTACGACATCGATCTTCAGTATCATCCAGGGAAGGTGAATGTCGTACCGGATGCCTTGAGTCGACTGCCCGAAGTGATGATTCTCACAGCTCAGTGGAGATTGCAGCAGGATCTGCGAAGGATGAATGTTGAAGCTGTACTACCAGGAGTCACATCGTCGTTGATGAACATGCAGATTCAATCGACGATTGTGGATCGAATCAAGACTGCTCAAGCTGGAGATGCTAAGTTAAAGAAGATCAGAGAACAAGTCGAAGCAGGACTTCGGACAGATTTTCTGATTCATGCGGATGGATCATTAAGATATGGTAGCAGGATCTGCGTACCTGCAGGAGATGTCAGAGAGGAGTTGATGAATGAGGCTCACAGTTCGCCTTATTCTATTCATCCTGGAGGTACTAAGATGTACAAGGATCTTCGTCAAAATTTCTGGTGGCATGGAATGAAGAGAAGTGTGGCACGGAGCGTTGCCAAGTGCCTCGTGTGTCAACAAGTGAAGGCTGAACACCATCGCATTGCTGGATTACTACAACCTCTGTCGATTCCCGAGTGGAAGTGGCAGCACATCACGATGGACTTCGTGACTGGCTTACCTCGGAGCACCAAGCAGAACGACGCGATCTGCGTCATCGTGGATCGATTGACCAAGTCCGTGCACTTTATACCTTTCCGAGTTGGGCAATCCACGGAGATATTAGCAAGGAAGTACATGGAGGTACTGACTTAACTCATGCCTTTTATAATTTCCTTCTGGTACAGGTCGTGATGTGAATTATGTCGTGTAGGAGATCGTGCGCTTACATGGAGTCCCTGTAAGCATTGTATCAGATCGTGATACGAGGTTCACATCTCAGTTCTGGAAAAGTCTGCAGACCAATCTGGGTACCAGTCTGAAGTTCAGTACTGCGTATCACCCGCAGACGGATGGACAGTCGGAGCGCACTATTCAGATCTTGGAAGATATGTTGCGAGCCTGCATGTTGGACCTCAAGGGTTCATGGGAGGATCATCTACACCTGGTGGAGTTTTCCTACAACAACAGCTACCAGGCGAGCATTGGCATGGCGCCTTTTGCTGCTCTCTACGGGAGAAAATGTCGATCGCCGTTGAGTTGGGACGACGTTGGTGATAGAGAACTCTTGGGGCCAGAGATGATAGTGGAAGCAGTTGGTGTTGTGCGAGATATCAGAGATAAGATTCGGATCGCCCAGGACCGTTACAAGCATTGGGCAGATGCTAAACGGCGTCCTCTGGAGTTCCAGCCAGGAGATCATGTGTTTCTAAAGATCTCACCAAATCGAGGAGTAATTCGATTTGGAAAGAGAGGCAAGCTTAGTCTGAGATATATTGGACCATTCGATGTGCTAGAGCGAGTTGGAGAAGTAGCTTATCGCTTAGCTTTGCCACCATCTTTGGAAGGAGTTCATGACGTCTTTCATGTGTCCCAGCTCCGTCGTTATATCAGCGACCCCTCACACGCTGTGGACTACTCAGAGATCACAGTTCGACCAGATCTGACGTATGAACAGCAACCAGTGGAGATCCTAGATCGACGTCAGAAAGTTTTCAGGAACAAGACTGTTGATCTAGTCAGAGTGATGTGGCGTCGTGACTCGCCAGGAGAATCTACCTGGGAGCGAGAGGATGAGATACGGGATCGTTATCCATATTTGTTTTCTACTCCTTAGTTGATAAGAATTCCGAGGACGGAATTTATCCTAAGGTGGGTAGAATGTAACGGCCATTATTTTTAAGCGAGCTTTCGTTTGTGCGTGTCAGTATTTTATTTCTGTTATCCAGTTACTTTTTGTACGTACGTGTCGACGCGAGCGCGTCTCTGTTTTCGTTTGACCGTGCCGTCATTAAGATTAACTAGAAAAGTTTAACTAAATTATCCTACTAATTACTTTATTAATTACATCTAGAATTTACTAATTACCATTCCTAAATCGCTTAATTATTTCACTAATTACTAATTACCTTTCATTTTTAATGATGACTTATTAAATCTACTTAATTACATTTTTACCATAACCCTACCCAAAACGACAATATACACGTTCTGATATCGGATCCCTCTCCCAAAATTTGTCAACCTTCACATTCTTTTCGTTTGGGCATAACAACACGTCTCTCCATGCCTAATTAGTCTAAGATAGTAATAACTTCTATCCTAATCGATTTAATGCTTCTTTGACAATGGGAAGGGGGTGTCTCCCTGCTCATTTTCTTAAAAGCCAACGTTCTCTCTTGATGAACGAACTCTGCAATCTTCCCCTTCATCCTGCAAACAAATCAACCAGCAACCAATTTCCCAAATCCTTCACAAAAACAATTTCACAAACAATCAGCCCCGAAATTCTGAAATCACCCATTTCGGTTCATCATCCCCAAACAATTTCATCAAATCCCATTTCTGATCCTCCTCTCCTTCCCCAACAAACCCAAATCTGAAAACAATACAGTGGAACTCAACATCAGATCTGAATCAACAACTCAGATTCAAATCAAACAAAAGAGTTTCAGAAATTCAAAACGCCAACCAACAGATCTTCCCCAAATCAATACAACATCAAATTCTCCAAACAATTTCTTCCCAAACCTATTTTCCCAAACAAAACAAACTGAAATTCAAATCAAAAGAGAAAGCTCAGATCTGAACACCACTTCAATCAAACCCTTCTTCTTCTTCTCCTCCTTCCTCCTCCTCCCCTTGGCCGGCCCTCACCCCTACGCGAGCCGCCGCCGTGGAGCTGGGATCGCCGCCGCCCACTGCCCGGAAGAAGCCCCCGCGCCATGAACCGCCGCCGCCTGAAGTGCTGCCGCCGCCGTCGCCGGAGCGACGCCGCCAGGAGCCGTCCGCGCGTCCGCCCGATCTCCTCCCCTCCGTGCGTAAGCCTCGAGCCCTCTTCCCATTTCGTGTTGCCTGCAATGTTGTAAACAACAAAAAAAGAAAAAAAAGAGGCTAAGATCTGGAACGAATGGAGAGAAAAGAAACAGGAGAGGGGCTTAGAGAAAGAGAGTTACAGAGTGTTTGTTGTGTTGGCCTATATTTAATATTAGGTAGGAAAGTTACAGAGTGTTTGTGTTGGCCTATATTTAATATTAGGTAGGAAAGAGTGACAGCCTACATAGGGTTGAGAGAGAGAGGGGGGGGCTAGAGTAGGTGGGATGGGTTAAATTATTATTAACCTATATGTTAACCATGTAATATTTGTTAACCATGTAATATTAACATGATGATTTAAATTACTTACCCTTAGCTAAGATGTGTATTAATAGGTTGTTAGCATTAAAAGTTAAACTTGTTAAAATTAATCCGTTAGTATTAATTTCAGACTGATTATTGACTATTAAATAATGTTAGTGTAATAAAATTGAATAAAATTAAGTGTGTGTAACGCCTTATAAACACCACCCTAGCCTGAGACCCCAATAAAAATCCAACGAACCTAATTTAGGGATTAACTAAATTTTGTGCTTATCTTGCAATGGACCTAATTCGTTAGCTTGTTTGACCAAAACAGAAAACCGGACGTGCCAATACGTAGTACCCGTCCAGACGAACCTACGACCATCAATACCAACGGAAACAGGCAAGTGATACTTGCTAGTAATTATTTAGGCCATGTTTTAGGCCAATTTGTGTAGTTGCGTAAAAGAGACTAGGCGGTGAAATGATAGTCGCCTAGACGCCCTATTTGATCTAGTTTGACAACGAAACTAGATCCGACACTTTACCTGTTTTCATTCATGCTGCCATGCCATGTTTAATTTTCAATTAACGGTACGCACTTTAACTGCTCATCTCATGTCATGTCATGCATCATGTGTTCTTCGTGATTGAGTAGCACACGCTACAAATGTTATTGCTATTGAGGCTAGGTGCACCCCTACGCCAAATGAAAAACACTTCCTGGCTCGTGATCCAGAAGCGAGCACAGTGTTGTTGGGAAACCAACGCTCGATACACGTGGAGGGGTAGGGTTAAGCGACCACTCAGCGTAGAAGTGTGCCCGTACAGCCACTTCAGCTGTAAGGCGTAAACTCTGTGCACAATGTGAAAAGTTAATGATTCGTGAAAAGCGTGAAATAGTGTTTTCGTAGTTCTGCTACGACGTGCATGCATCATGTCATTTAAACTGTTGCATTCTTTAAATGTCACTTCATGTTGTTTAGAACTGCTAGTCGTTTTTCTATATTTGTATCCTTGCACAAAATTTCTCCGCTTTCCTTGGGAGACTTTTGCTGACATGTTCCCTTTTCTCTTTGGGTGTCACATGTCAGACTTTGAGACAGAGCAGGTAGCAGAGGACGAGCAGTTCGTTGACGCTGAGTTTGAGGTCCCTGCTGAGACCGAGTTCGAGGATACTGGTGACCAGTCCTAGACTCGTTTGGAGTCTCCCCTTAGTTATTATCTTTCCTTAGTTGCTGTTAGGTGTCGGTGCGTAGCACCTATTTCTCGTTGTTTTGTTTGGCCATGCTTTAGGCCTATTGTTCAGACTTGTACTTTTGTGACTATTCTGTGATGTTGTAATAATTATTGGATGTTGTTGGTGGATGTTCTTTAATCTGCTTTATTATTATTGTTGTTTCGTCGCAATGCAAGGACCTTCTACTTTTCGAAATTTTTACAGACGCTTATCAGACTGCAGCTTCACAGCTCCACGTCTGAGCGGACCTCCTCACGTCTCGCCTTCCATATTAGGGAAGCGGGGCGTGACAGAGATACTTGTTGATTTCGTCCTTATCGTTCTGCCATCTATCATTCGACTCATTTTGTATAGCACTGACAGCCGCGATCTCCTCTACCGATGCCATGAATGCATTGAGTGTCAAATTGAGGGGATGGTCATGACTCAAGAGACAGACACGGCTATCATAGGGCATGTGTCCCTCTATGTCATAAGATTCACAGTAGGCATAGAACTCTGAATATTGATCACATCCTTCCATCTGATAGTATGGGTCCTGTGAATAATATTTGCATTCTTCCGTTGGAGCCTCATACAGTGCCGAATAATCATTGCCTGAATAATTCCAAGATTGATCCATTGTACCTGAATAGTAAAAAAACAACAACATGGAAAAGATATCAGTGGTACAAGAAAATAGAGATAATGATAAAGCATGTGGTGGAAAAAATCTCTCTCTGTTTTTATTTATTTATTTTATTTTTGTAAATTTTTTGGGTTTTTTTTGTTTTCGCAATCTAATCAACCTAATTGTGGTAAATAGATAGTATGGCGGAACGCCTCCCTGGCAACGGCGCCATAAACTTGACGCGCCCGCAATCTATGTAGGATCCTGTCAAAACGATGATGTTAGGATCGAATGAAGAGGAGAGACTTACGTTTGCGTACGCGACACCGTAGTCTCTGAACTTCGCCCTCGGATTCGCCACAATGGTCGGTACTTCTTCACGGAGGATCGAAGCAGCGTTTCACCGTCTAAATCTCTATTTAGAAGAAGAATTTAATGGAAAGTGAGAAGAAGAACATAAGTTGCCTTATGCAAACTTATGGCATGGATTGAATTGTGTAAAAGCCTTACCCTTGGGTCCTATTTATAGGCTTTAGGGGTAGTTATTGTAGGAAATAACTAAATATAAGCTTATTAGCCTATATTAGCCCTTTTAATTATCCTCTTCTTCATTCACTTATCAAGTGCCTTTATGCACTTATAAAGTGACTTTTTCCATTTATCGAGTGGTCCTTTTCACACATGAAAAGGTTCCCTTCGTACATGCTTTCATGTACACGACATCCGAGGTCCATAGACCCTCATACATCCCCTCATGGGTGTATACATGTCGTCCATATCCAACATCTCCCACTCACACTTGAGGGGATTGTAAGGAAACATACTTTCCTTTAGTTCTTCTATTCATCATACCGAGAAATAGACCGTGTGACCGTCATGCGCATAGAGTCCGCTGTTGTGCACTTGTTAGAGATACACAACACTCTTTGAGGTGCAAAGTTGAGTAGATCAACACATGCTTTACCCTAGATTATTTCTTCACATTTCTTATACTTTATATTCAACAATTGAATCCCATCTGGATTATAATTGGCTGGCCAGCTTTGAATCTCTAAAGTCCAAATGTGAATTTGAAATTAATCTTCCTCTTCTTGAGATCCTTTCGACCTTGACTTGACTCGCTTTTCTAACATGCCCCGCCGGACCGAATTGACCATAGTCCATAAGCAACATGCTAAAATAGCGATCACCCAGTCAAATCTAAAGAAACCAATTAGAGTCCATAAGGGTAATAAGTTAAGACCCATGTGGTCTTTGGGTCTCACATAATAGTAAACACAATTACTATTCTAACCCAATGGTCAAATGCATACGTAGTATGAATACGTATTACAACATCACTCCTTTCCCAGGGAGCGTATGTCTTAATTATGTTGTAAGGATGATGGTCAGACACCACAATGTCTGACTTTGAGTCCCTTTTACTACTCATTGATCTCCTGGACCCACATCCTGCATAAGACAGATAAGATTTCAAAAATCTTCTTAGATCTTTTGTAAGCATCCATATGATACAGATCTTTCATACAACCATTTTGTTCAAGTCATGACTCTAAATCATCCGTCTGATGATTTTGACTTTGAACATGTCTCATCTTTATCTTATCAGTCTGATAGAATAAAGGCGGTTGCTCATGTGAGAGAGCCAACCTTAATCTGTCCGACATACTAAAAAATCTAGCCGAGATTTAAAAGAAATGTACACAAACATTTTCAAGAAACTCATACGCAATGTTGAAAAGAACTTATTCTTTTATTAAATTTAATCTTTCATAGACATGGGAATTTACACTGGTGCAACTCAGCTCTTACGCAATCCTTGAGATGATAAGTGTTTGTAAAACACATCTCTGGGGATCGCCTTCGTAAGCGGATCCGCTATCATCTCATGCGTAGATATGTACCTAATGTCTACCTTCTTGGTCTTATCATAGTCTTTTGCAAATTTGTAGCGGATATCAATGTGTTTGGTCTTACAATGGAATTTTGGATCTTTGACATAGGCTATAGATGCTTGACTGTCACTGTGTATTGGTACAACACCTAAGTCACTTGCATCAATTAGTCTGTCTAAGAACTTCCTAAGCCAAACAGCTTCTTGGACTGCCATGCTAAATGCTACAAACTCGGCTTCCATAGTTGAAAGTGCGATGCAGGATTGTTTCTTGCTACTCCAGGATATTGCACCAGATCCGAGTAGAAAAACATATCCTGAGGTCGATCGTCGCTCATCGAGATCACCCGCCCAATCAGCATCAGTGTAGCCTTCGAACCTCAAGGCATCTCCTTGATAGCATAAAGCATAGTCTGCAGTTCCTTTAAGATACCTCATTATCCTCTTAACTGCTTTCCAGTGTACTTGCCCTGGATTGGATTGGTAACGACTTACCATTCCAACGGCAAAACAGATGTTCGGTCTTGTACACATCATAGCGTACATAAGACTACCAACTGCACTGTAAAATGGAACTTTTTCCATAATTTCCTTTTCCTTTTGGTTCTTTGGACACGATTTCAGACATAAATTATCGCATTTGCTTATAGGAGTATCAATGGACTTGCAGTCCTGCATATTAAAACGTTCTAGAACCTTCTTTATATAAGTCTCTTGTGAAAGAGAGAGAAGTTTCTTCGAACGGTTTCTTGAAATCTTAACTCCAAGGATATATGCGGCTTCTCCCATGTCTTTCATCTCAAAAACTGATGAAAGCCAAGCCTTGATATCCATCACAAAGCCCTTGTCATTTCCGGCTATTAAAATGTCATCTACATATAGAGACATAATAACATACTTGCTCTTAATCCTCTTGATATATACACAGTTATCTTCATCAAGCATGGAAAAACCATTTGATAAGACAACTTCTTGAAATCGTATACACCATTGCCTCGAGGATTGTTTAAGACCATATATGGACTTACGAAGTTTACAAACCTTATGTTCGTTTCCTTCATTTACAAACCCTGTTGGTTGTTCCATATAGATCTCCTCGTCCAATTCTCCATTGAGAAAGGCGGTCTTTACATCCATTTGATGTAATTCGAGGTCTAAGCAAGCTACCATAGCCAGAATCAAGTGAATCGATGTAAAACGCACAACAGGTGAGAAGGTATCTTCGTAGTCTATCCCTTCATGTTGCGTAAAACCTTTTGCGACAAGGCGAGCTTTATATCTGTCTATAGAGCCATCAGCCTTATGCTTAATCTTGAGAACCCATTTGTTCCCAATAGCTCTACGTCCTCTGGGTAAGTCAACCAAGTCCCAGACAACTTTCATGGATTCTAATTCCTCCTTCATCGCTTCTATCCATTTGTCTTTTGCAGGGCATGATACGGCCTGTTTGAAAGTAGCAGGCTCGTCATCTTCTTGTAGTAAAGTCATAAAGGTTTGTGGGAATTCATCCTCAAATCTTAAAGGAGCTAACCTTGTACGACTACTACGTCGTATTTGAGATTCTTCAAGTACTTGTTGACTCGAATTTAGATCAATTCTAATATCACTCCCACTTGGAATGTCGTTAGAAATGCTCCCACTTGGATCATTATTCCCGTATGGAATAGGATTCGCTTCATTCGTATCATCCATTGGTGAAGGTTGAAACGTATTTTCGTCTTCACCAAGAATTCTCCCACTCGAATGAGGTAATCCTTCTTGATCATAAATCTCAAATAGAGATAAGTCCTGACTTATCTCGCCATGTCTTGGAAACTTGTTTTCCAAGAAAGTGACATCCCTAGACTCAAATTCAATTAGTCATCCATTGTCTTCCTGACCAATGAAAACATAACCTTTAGAGTTTTCTGCGTATCGTATAAAGATACATTTCCTCCCCCTTGGCCCAAGTTTGACATACTTATGGGAGGAAATATGTGCATAGGATGCACATCCCCAAGGTTTTAAAATGCTTAAGTCAGGAGACCTTTGGTTCCATAACTCATAAGGAGTGGAGCTAACTGATTTCGAGGGTACGCGGTTTAAAATGAAAGCGGCCGTCAATAATGCATCACCCCAAAAGATGATTGGCAAGTTGGCTTGCGCCATCATTGAATGGACCATTTTCATTAAAGTCCTATTCCTCCTTTCTGTAACACCATTTTGTTGCGGAGTATAAGGCATAGTTACCTGATGAACTATGCCTTTTTCATCACAAAGTTCCTTAAAACTTGTTGATTGGTATTCACCGCCTCTATCGGTTCGCAAGACCTTAATCTTGCGATCTAATTGATTCTACACCAAACTCATATAGTTTTTAAAGCAGGTTAATGCTTCACTTTTGTGGGATATTAAATAGATATGACCGAATCGGGTGAAGTCATCAATAAAAGTGATGAAATAGGACCTCCCGCGTCTTGTCTTGACATTCATCAGACCACATATGTCCGAATGGATGAGCTGTAATGGAACCTCGGCCCTTGTGCCGGTTCCAAACGGCTTGCGACAAGATTGCCCTACAAGGCAATGTTCGCAAGTCGACATTTCGACCTTTGAAACATTGGATAGAAGGCCACGTTTGGCAAGTCTATCCATTCGTGTTGGTCCAATGTGACCAAGCCTTGCATGCCAACAAATTACATCTGACTCATAATTTGATGAATTTGCAACAAGGAAATTTTATAATAAAATGAGGAATCATACATTGTATTTAATACAACAAATCCTTTGAAAACATAACCAGAACCAATTAAAGAATTAATACAAGACAAGTCCACTTTACAACTATGAAAGAACCAACTATAACCAAGACCCATTAAAACGACCACAGATATAATATTCCTTCGAATATCCGGAGCGAAGAGAACATCATGAAGTAGGATAGTGCGGCCGTTGTCTAAGACGAGCTTGCACGTCCCAACGCCTTTCACTTCAACACGTGTGTTGTTTCCTACATAGATCCACTTCGTTCCTTGGGGTATCCGGTGATACTCCACGAAGGACTGTCTGTCTCTTGCTATGTGGTCAGTGGAACCTGAATCAATTATCAAAAAAGGATTAGATTCTACAAGAAATATTGAACTAGAAACACATATGTGACTAGTATTATTACAAGTTATCTCGTCACCTCCACAAGTACATGAACGAGCATAGTGACCTAACTTGTTGCACTTGAAACACTTGATCTTCTTCACGTCCTTCTTCTTGTGCCATTTCTTGTGCCCACCTTTATGTTTGGGTTTCTTGGTAGACTCTGGTTGCTTATTACGTTCATTAGTAAACTTCGAACGATTTTTTCGTTTCTTTCCCAGTGTGAGGAACTAGCAACATGTGCACTTCTGCACTTGGCTTGTCAGCCGCAAGCCGCTCTTCCTCTAACTCGAGGTGCTTAGAAACATCGCTGAAGTTCTTGATGCTCTCATTATGAGTGAGATGCATCTTCATCTGGTCCCACCCATTTGGTAGGGAATGTATGACTGCTTGGATTTGTTGCTCATCAGTGAGCACATGATCTGCATCCTTTAACTCTGAGATGAGATTCGCCATATGTCGCAGATGCTTCCCCATAGAATGATCTGGACGTTTCTTGTATGAATCGAATCTTATAGTTAAAGAATGAAGTTTGGACACCGAGGTGCCACCAAACTTCTCTTCTAGCTTGGACCATATGTCCATAGCTAGGTCATGCTCTCGGAAGATTCGCATTATGTCGTCGGCTATACTTGACAACAAAGTAATGCGAGCAATCTTGTTCTTCCGAGACTAAGCATCGAAAGCTCCTTGTCTCTTCTGTGTTGGGCCGTAGTGCCCAACTCAGGTTCAATCATTATGTTCTTTAGAGTTTCAAGCACATCTTGCTCCTCTAGAACATATTGTATCTTTATGGACCATAGTTTGTAATTATCGCCGTTGAGTTTTTCACCTTTGTTCAACTCAGCGACGATGTTCTTTGCGGCAGAAGACATTTTAGCTTTAAAATGCTGCAAAAGACATAAAACAAGTTTGATCAAAACATTACATAAATTTCATATTTATAGTCATCATTTTAGACATTTTCATAATTCAGCAGTCTCGGCCAGCGGACCAACCAGGGGAATGGCTAGTCCATGGTTCACTACCCCCAGACAGAGCCGAGGTGTCCCACAAACTAGTCCAAAAGACCACTGGCCGAATCATGATCCATTGAGATGTTGAATCAATCGAATGTGGAAATTTCAGACTAGTTTAATATCACTCCCAATTGGAAAATCCCACTTGGAATGATATTATTATATTTGATAAGTTACTTTCGAAAAATATTGAAGATGTTGTTCTAGAATCGGAAAAGTCATTACGATCCCAATCACCATCTAAAACAACTTTCAATATTTCCCCATCACTTTATCAAATAACAGTACTCTTATAGTACTTTGCAGCGGAAAAGCGATTTTGAAAACGTATTTTTCAAAAAAAAATTAGGGAATTTCAACTTGGTACCCTTATGGTACTTAAAATACCCTTGTTGTATTTGCAAAATATTCGGCAAGGCCTACACCCCCCTAACAGGGTGACATAGCCGAAATATTTCGACAATTCCCCGGCCATTGCTGGGGTCGTGTCGTGGCTGTGCCAAGGCCGGATTCTTCTCCCTTCCGAAGAGAGAGTTGCCATTGCAACTTGGCTAAGGCCGAACACCCCTTGAGGGGAGTTTTCTGCAAGCCACCACCGCCGGATCCTGTATGGATCCAGGCGCTCCCCCCATACAGGGGAATTTTGCCGCAGACAACCGCCGTCGGCTCCATAGAGACCGGCCATGCAAGCCACCGCCGTTTACTGGGCTGACCGGGGCTTGGCCCTGGCCGAGGCTAAGGGCTGGCAGTGGCCAGGCCCTGGCTGAGGCCAGGGCCTGACCTAGCCCTGGCTCCGGCCAGGGCCAGCCAGGCCCTGGCCTCTGCCAGGGCCGGCCATGCCCTGGCCTGAGGCCGGCCAGGGCCCCTTGGCCCTGGCTTGGCCGGGGCCAGGGCCCCTTGGCCCTTGCCGACCGGCCTTGGCCTCTTGGCCATGGCCGGCCTCCACCGTTGAGGGGTCCGGTTGCACACCCCCCGGAAGGGGTGGTGGCTTTGGTGGTCATTGGCCGTAGCCAACCCCCTTCGCATGGGGAGGGGGGGTGCATAGCCTCCATGGCCCCATATGGCCATGGCGATCATGCACCAAAGAGGTCATCTTCTCCGATGAGAAGTTTTGTAACCGCCATCTCCATCTTCTCCGATGAGACACCCGTTCATCGAAAAAACGGTTTTGCTTCAATGGCCGTGTGCCAAAAACAAAAAAAAAGTTGAAGAAAACACATTTTCAAGACCGCAAACTTCACGCTCCACATGAAGAGAGTTCACATTCCCTATTGAATGGAGACTCAGCATCCATGAAGAGTGCGAGGTTGGCGAGATGAACAGTCAGTTCTTCCCGTCACGGAGAGTTCCTTCCATATCCGTAATGACAGAAGACCCTAACATGAAAAGAACAACTGCTGCGATTCTCTCCGTCACGATGTGCTCCTACCATATCCATAATGGTAGTAAACTCATTCGTGAAAAAGACAATGCATCGTTCATCGGTGAGACCGGAGCGAACCCGTATGGCTCTGATACCAATGTAGGATCCTGTCAAAACGATGATGTTAGGATCGAATGAAGAGGAGAGACTTACGTTTGCGTACGCGGCACCGTAGTCTCTGAACTTCGCCTCGGATTCGCCATAACGGTCGGTACTTCGTCACGGAGGATCGAAGCAGCGTTTCACCGTCTAAATCTCTATTTAGAAGAAGAATTTAATGGAAAGTGAGAAGAAGAACATAAGTTGCCTTATGCAAACTTATGGCATGTATTGAATTGTGTAAAAGCCTTACCCTTGGGTCCTATTTATAGGCTTTAGGGATAGTTATTGTAGGAAATAACTAAATATAAGCTTATTTGTCACGCCCCGCTTCCCAAAAATATGGAGGCGAAGCGTGAGAAGGTCCGCTCAGACTTGAAGCTACAAAGCTGCAAGTCCGATAAGCGTCAATCAAATTTAAAACTGCAGGTCCTTGCAACGCGAGCGAAACAAGATAATAATAATAAAATGAGACAAAAGAATAATCTCAGAATATCCATAAATATAAATTCCAACATCGCAGAAAAGCCAACAGGCTGAAATAAAAAGAGACTAAAGGCCCAAACATGGCCAACAAAAGTACAAAGTACAAAACAACGGTGCTACGCACCAACAACTAACAAAAGACCTAAAGCAAAATAAAGCTCAACAAAGACTCAAAGAATGGTCACCAGTGTCCACCAAAATCCTCCTGGGCAATCATGGACTCAGGCTCAGCGTCAGCAAAACATCACGTACTCAGCAACGGTCTCTGGCTCAGGGTCTAACATGTGACACCCAAAAGAGCAAGGGGCACATGTCAGCAAGTCTACAAGAGACTTATGCAAGGAAACTGAAAGTAGGTAAAGCAAAGCAACCTAGCAGTTCTAGCATGAATGCGATGACATGGCAGTTAAAGTATGAGTGCAACAGGTAAAGTAAAGTAAGGTACGAGCATGGCATTTAAACATGGCATGGATGACAAGTATTACATGAATCATTCACAAGACAAGTACAAGACAAGAAAAGTAAGCACCTCGTGCACAGAGATTCCGTCTTTTGGCTAGAGGGCTGATCAGGCCACTCCTAAGCTCAAGTGAACGTTTATCCCTACCCCTCCACGTGTGTCGAGCCAGGGCCTTACCCCCGAACTTGGAATGCTCGCTTCTGGATCACGAGCCAGGAAGTGTTTTTAACAAGTATGGCCTAGGAGTGCACCTAGCCAGGGACACGGAAACACGGATTTGTACAAGTATTTTGTAGCGTGTGCTACTATGCAACAATCAATTTGGATGACATGTAAGATGCAATGCATGGCAGTTAAAAGTATGTACAGTTTAAGGAAAGTAAACGTGACAGTTTAGTATGCATGAACAACAAGTTTAAAGGGTTGGATCTAGCTTCGTTGTCAAGCTAGATCAATTAGGTGACGGATCTAGTTTCGTTGTCAAACTAGATCAAGTAGGCGTCTAGCCAGCTATCATTTCACTGACTAGTCTCTTTTACGCTGAAAATGAGGAAGTGGCCTAAAAACATGGCCCTACACAAGAGTTGGCAAGTTTCACTTGCCTGCAAGTACGACGTCTGAGCACACCGTCCAATGAGTCCAAAAATCACAATTATTCTGCGTGCACAAGTCCACCGGCCTAAAGTCCATATTATTAATCTTGATTAGTGGATTTAAAACATTTAAAATACTTTAAAAATACTGATTTTAGTCTTGATTAGCATGCATTGGGTTTGGGGTCCTAGGGGTGCAAAGCGTTACCTTAACACGACGCGAAAGCTACACCGGCATCGGGTAGCGACGCCGGGGGTTGGAATAAGAGAACGCGCTCCAAGTCCTGATTCCAATATATATTCCTCGCTGGAAAATTCAGAGCTTCAACCGGGGCGACGGTTCCAGATTCCAAAGCTAGCACGTGCGACGACGGGCTACGACGTGCGACGACGTCGTACGCGGCAAGTCGTCAAAGAGAACACACCTAGGTGGGGCCCAAAGTAGTCCTAGGGACCTTTGGGGGACCCACAATAACTCTGGAGAACTTGGGGGGCCCACGGTGGCAAGCGATGCGACGGGTGCGGGGTTGCGACGTTTGGCCATCGGTCGTACAGCCTCGGTGCGGGGAGCTCCACCGGTCGCTGCGGGGGAACGGCTTGGTGCAGCGCAGCGGGTCGGTGCGGGCCTTGGTGCGGAGGGGTTTGTCGGTCGGGCGCTTGGGGCGGCTCGGTCACAGCGCTTGGATGCGGGGAGCGCAGCGCTGCAACGTTGCAACGGTTGCAACGTTGCGGAGATGCAGCGATGCGGGCGAGAGCATCGGTCGGGCACGGTGAGATGCGGGGTGCGGAGCGGGCTTGCGAGCGGTGTGGGGCGATGCGGATGAGCGGAGCGGGCGACCGGTCTGACCGAGGGGATCTCTCGGTCGGAGTGGGCGAACGGGGTGGGTGCGATGCGGAGCGGCTGTGCGGAGCTTGGTGCGGGCGGAGCAGCGGTCGGTGCGGGAGAACGGAGCTCGTTCTCTTGGTCTGAGCGGGGGAAGTTCGTCGCAACGTCCAATATGAGTTTTGGAAGAGGCTAGGGCTAATTTCTTGCGAAAATAGGTCTTCCTAGGGGTTGCTTATATAGTATAGATGGGTTGACTTGGTCTAGGGCTAAATCTAATAGGATTAGAAGTTTAAAATAATTTAAAATTTAAATCTCAACTTCTCCAACTCACCCAAGGATTTGACTTGGTCCAAATGAGCTGGAAATTGGCTCAAAAATTCTTTAAAACGTTTTAAACTCAAATAAATTTTATTTGGCCGAAAATAATTTATAAATTAATTATTAAAAATATTATAAAACTTGTTAAAAATATAAAAATGGTCAAATAAACTCCAAAAATTATAAAATAAATATCGTAGTGATCGTGTTGACGAGAGTGAGCTAACTAAGAAGACGGATCTCAATTTCGACTTCGGACGACGAAACTAAAAATAGAAACGTCTCCCGTCAAGAGTGAGAATCGTCACGTCTCATCGAGTTAGTTTAAATTGTGGAAAAACGACTCGAGAAGTGTCGTTCCAAGATAGTGCCACTATTTAGTACTCTCAGAGACGTTCACAACGGCATATCACACAAAAGTGTTCACCAACAAACAAAGTCTAAAACAAACACGTGCACGGACAAAAGCACGTGCACGAACAACGTACCACGAAAAGTGGTCGTTACATCCTCCCCACCTTAGGATAAAGTCCGTCCTCGGACTTTCTAATATAGCTAAGCGCCTTAGTAACTACCCAAAGCACGTCATATTATAATTCAACCAGTGTAGTCATTACAAGTGCTTATATATGCACTAGGTAGTCAAACATTAACACTACCAACACGTATATATATACATTCACATACGTATACACTTATACCTATTATAGTCAGTCAACTTCATACATGTATCTCAATCAGGTATATAAACATACATTCCTTGTATCACTACTACTTACCTAAACACAAAACAATATTTCAGATACTCACATAAGTATAGTCTCACTCTTAGCAAATACAATCATTGCTCTACCTATAGGTAGCTACCTATGCACAAACGTCAAGGGTATACTACCCTCTAATATTCATCCAATACCAACATCTCAGCACATATAGTCATACCATACCATTATTAAATCAAATTTCACTATATGTATATATATATATTCACCACTACTATAGTTTCACAATATATAGTCATACATGCAAATAGTTCACCATATATTCACATCACGTACGGTCCTATAACTGTATTTACGACACGCCACATATATCATAGTCATCAAGCCTATAACTAAGCACATACCTACCCGTGCATGGTGCACACCCATACACGCTAACATTTCATTTACATACACCAATCATACCATTGTATAACTAGCACACAAACACCCCTAGTTTTAGCTAGTACACATACGTTCACACGAGCAAGTCCTTAGTAGTTAGCTATACCACAAGACCAACACCTATAACTATATACTGGCGTAGCGACCCACAATCATGTGCGTAGCACAACCAGGCACAAACACTCCTATCACTATACATACATCAAACATTGATATATTCAAACTACAACTTACATTCAATATACTTAGAGTATACCCACTCAAGCTTGAGTGAGACTCGGTACATATATTAGAATATTCTATATACGTAACACGGCATTCATGCTTATACCAATACCACTCCCATACATATACATCTACCAATACAACCATATACATTCCATAAATCAATCACACTTAATATTTGGTCAGGCAATACTCACGTAGTTAAATCAATTTATATACCATAATAATAATACAGACACCAGTACCCACATATTTATAATACCCTCCCTAGTACAAACATTCACCATATAGTCACACCTAAATAATGTATATATTCACACCATAGCCTACTACCTATAATTAGTATACTAACACATCCACACATACATAATTAAGATGTGCAATAGTCGTGTATGCCTCACGGTATGCACGTATGCAACATCTCGCGAAAGCAAACAATACCAATCAAAATTTTAACCCTACTACCACATGTATAACGCATACATACTCAGGCAACAAAACATAACTACTACATATAAGCACCATGTATATATCTACCTACGAGCACATACTCACTCGTACTAATATATGGGTCACACAATAGACCTACTTACTTATCTATATGTACTCTTATTATTATCACTACTAACATACACATAGCTTTACCAATCATTTTATTTCAACCATTATAAGTATCTCTTACTACATACATAACTTAGATATTTCAACGCTAACTCTTATATACACAGGCATCCCTAGTGTAGTATAGCTATCCACACAAAAATCTATAACTACTAACACACAACAACGTCATACTATCACGAATAACTCCGAGTATATATATATCACTCAATAGGCAAACATTAATATACTATGGGGGGTACACTCATTCAAGCCCACGTACACAACTAAGGTACGTGCACTACGACACCTCACAAGGGTCCAAGGGTCTACTAGCAACTTAGAGTTGACACAGACATCGACGAGCACTAAAGTCTAAGCAACAAAGGGAGGTCGAGAGCGTGACGAGGGAAGGGTCGATAAGCACGAGTTCAGATAGGACGAATACAAGGAGACAGCTTGGTTAGACGAAACATTGACTCAATGGTGATGTTTAGGTTGAGGGAAAAGGAAGATGTAGTGATGCTTATATAGGAGGGGAAAAAGAAAATAGGGTAAATGGCATGAGCTAAAATACGCAAAATTGAAAACTGTTGTACTTCAAAAAAATTGGAATTCCTCATCTGTATAAAATATTTGAAGATCGATAAAGCGAGTTGAAATAAGTTTGAGTCGAATATTCATAATAAGAGAAAATGTTTTATTGGTTTATATAAAATCAATGTAAAAGGAAGTAAAATCATTTACACGAATATTAAGGACATGGTTTAGAAAATTTTATACGTCAGCAATTTAATATAATGTTGTCAAAAAGTTTTGGAAAGTCGAAGAATGAAATCAAGTAACGGAAAAATTTAAACTCAGGTTAAATGCTTTCAAAACTTTTTGGGCTATGGAAAATTGAGAATACTCAATTTTGAAACTACTTTTTAGAGAACCAGGGTTTGCCAGAAATGAGAAACTAATTTACATAAGGTTCTTAATATACGAGCACAACAAGTCTGGCACGGATATAAAAATAGTTGAAAGTATGTATGGTGCACGGAAAAATAATATTAACGACTTAGTATAAGAATTATCAAGATCGAATAGCAAATCCTTAAAATCAAATCATGGAGGGTCTAAAGCAGGATGTGGTTATGAAAATAGTAATTTTGCAAAAGAATCTGAAGTGGAGAAAACGACGAGCAAAACCAACTTGCTGAAAGCTGAAATTCCATGGGTCTTGAAAGTATATTAAAGTAAACACGACGTATCATTCGAATAATACAAATAAGAGGGATGATTATAAATCGAATTGGGCAGGGCAAAAGTAAAACTAATATATGAAAGATCGTCTCATTTACATAAGTATAAAAAATATAGGCTGGGAAAATACCATAAGCTAGTATTCAAAAATTCCGACAAATGTTTTTAAAAATTTAAATCAATGAAGGAGGATGAAATATAGGTATATTAAAATTTTGAACAAAGTTAAACTTAGTGGAAGAGAAGATTGAAAAATTCCTTCAGAAGATTCAAGATTTGTAATGGAGATGTTTGAAAATTGACGACGATCGTCATGAGGCGATCTCGTGAATCGAGGCAAGGAAATTGGTCAGGTGATCAAAACATTCATACGTCTAGGATATGAATCAGAAGAGTCTACGGGAAAACTCCTACGGTCGACCAACTAAAGATTAGGAACTAGGCGCTAAGACCTTCTAAGGGGCTAGACGGTAAAGAAATGCGTTCAGCTTGGCCCGAAATCGATGAACCCAAGCGAACGACTAAAAGAAATTCTAGAAGCCTAATATGGTCAGGGTTAGGCATTAACCACTAAGGTAACTCCTACGACGATCAATTGCTGACAGGGAGTCTAACTAACAATCAGAGGCCTCTAACTAGCAAGCACAGACGTCTAACTAAGCCTTCTTACCACCTAGTGTCGTAAGAAAACGACTGGATGTTGCAATTTACTTAATGGACATTCCGTTATTATCGTTGTTTCGTTAATTCGCAATTGCAAGACGGACCTGCATGGGCCACCAACAAAACCTGTCACGCCCCGCTTCCCAAAAATATGGAGGCGAAGCGTGAGAAGGTCCGCTCAGACTTGAAGCTACAAAGCTGCAAGTCCGATAAGCGTCAATCAAATTTAAAACTGCAGGTCCTTGCAACGCGAGCGAAACAAGATAATAATAATAAAATGAGACAAAAGAATAATCTCAGAATATCCATAAATATAAATTCCAACATCGCAGAAAAGCCAACAGGCTGAAATAAAAAGAGACTAAAGGCCCAAACATGGCCAACAAAAGTACAAAGTACAAAACAACGGTGCTACGCACCAACAACTAACAAAAGGCCTAAAGCAAAATAAAGCTCAACAAAGACTCAAAGAATGGTCACCGGTGTCCACCAAAATCCTCCTGGGCAATCATGGACTCAGGCTCAGCGTCAGCAAAACATCACGTACTCAGCAACGGTCTCTGGCTCAGGGTCTAACATGTGACACCCAAAAGAGCAAGGGGCACATGTCAGCAAGTCTACAAGAGACTTGTGCAAGGAAACTGAAAGTAGGTAAAGCAAAGCAACCTAGCAGTTCTAGCATGAATGCGATGACATGGCAGTTAAAGTATGAGTGCAACAGGTAAAGTAAAGTAAGGTACGAGCATGGCATTTAAACATGGCATGGATGACAAGTATTACATGAATCATTCACAAGACAAGTACAAGACAAGAAAAGTAAGCACCTCGTGCATAGAGATTCCGTCTTTTGGCTAGAGGGCTGATCAGGCCACTCCTAAGCTCAAGTGAACGTTTATCCCTACCCCTCCACGTGTGTCGAGCCAGGGCCTTACCCCCGAACTTGGAATGCTCGCTTCTGGATCACGAGCCAGGAAGTGTTTTTAACAAGTATGGCCTAGGAGTGCACCTAGCCAGGGACACGGAAACACGGATTTGTACAAGTATTTTGTAGCGTGTGCTACTATGCAACAATCAATTTGGATGACATGTAAGATGCAATGCATGTCAGTTAAAAGTACGTACAGTTTAAGGAAAGTAAACGTGACAGTTTAGTATGCATGAACAACAAGTTTAAAGGGTTGGATCTAGCTTTGTTGTCAAGCTAGATCAATTAGGTGACGGATCTAGTTTCGTTGTCAAACTAGATCAAGTAGGCGTCTAGCCAGATATCATTTCACTGACTAGTCTCTTTTACGCTAAAAATGAGGAAGTGGCCTAAAAACATGGCCCTACACAAGAGTTGGCAAGTTTCACTTGCCTGCAAGTACGACGTCTGAGCACACCGTCCAATGAGTCCAAAAATCACAATTATTCTACGTGCACAAGTCCACCGGCCTAAAGTCCATATTATTAATCTTGATTAGTGGATTTAAAACATTTAAAATACTTTAAAAATACTGATTTTAGTCTTGATTAGCATGCATTGGGTTTGGGGTCCTAGGGGTGCAAAGCGTTACCTCAACACGACGCGAAAGCTACACCGGCGTCGGGTAGCGACGCCGGGGGTTGGAATAAGAGAACGCGCTCCAAGTCCTGATTCCAATATATATTCCTCGCTGGAAAATTCAGAGCTTCAACCGGGGTGACGGTTCCAGATTCCAAAGCTAGCACGTGCGACGACGGGCTACGACGTGCGACGACGTCGTACGCGGCAAGTCGTCAAAGAGAACACACCTAGGTGGGGCCCACAGTAGTCCTAGGGACCTTTGGGGGACCCAAAATAACTCTGGAGAACTTGGGGGGCCCACGGTGGCAAGCGATGCGACGGGTGCGGGGTTGCGATGTTTGGCCATCGGTCGTACAGCTTCGGTGCAGGGAGCTCCACCGGTCGCTGCGGGGGAACAGCTTGGTGCAGCACAGCGGGTCGGTGCGGGCCTTGGTGCGGAGGGGTTTGTCGGTCGGGCGCTTGGGGCGGCTCGGTCACAGCGCTTGGATGTGCGGGGAGCGCAGCGCTGCAACGTTGCAACGGTTGCAACGTTGCGGAGATGCAGCGATGCGGGCGAGAGCATTGGTCGGGCACGGTGAGATGCGGGGTGCGGAGCGGGCTTGCGAGCGGTGTGGGGCGATGCGGATAAGCGGAGCGGGCGACCGGTCTGACCGAGGGGATCTCTCGGTCGGAGCGGGCGAACGGGGTGGGTGCGATGCGGAGTGGCTGTGCGGAGCTTGGTGCGGGCGGAGCAGCGGTCGGTGCGGGAGAACGGAGCTCGTTCTCTCGGTCTGAGCGGGGGAAGTTCGTCGCAACGTCCAATATGAGTTTTGGAAGAGGCTAGGGCTAATTTCTTGCGAAAATAGGTCTTCCTAGGGGTTGCTTATATAGTATAGATGGGTTGACTTGGTCTAGGGCTAAATCTAATAGGATTAGAAGTTTAAAATAATTTAAAATTTAAATCTCAACTTCTCCAACTCACCCAAGGATTTGACTTGGTCCAAATGAGCTGGAAATTGGCTCAAAAATTCTTTAAAACGTTTTAAACTCAAATAAATTTTATTTGGCAGAAAATAATTTATAAATTAATTATTACAAATATTATAAAACTTGTTAAAAATATAAAAGTGGTCAAATAAACTCCAAAAATTATAAAATAAATATCGTGGTGATCGTGTTGACGAGAGTGAGCTAACTAAGAAGACGGATCTCAATTTCGACTTCGGACGACGAAACTAAAAATAGAAACGTCTCCCGTCAAGAGTGAGAATCGTCACGTCTCATCGAGTTAGTTTAAATTGTGGAAAAACGACTCGAGAAGTGTCGTTCCAAGATAGTGCCACTATTTAGTACTCTCAGAGACGTTCACAACGGCATATCACACAAAAGTGTTCACCAACAAACAAAGTCTAAAACAAACACGTGCACGGACAAAAGCACGTGCACGAACAACGTACCACGAAAAGCGGTCGTTACATTATTAGCCTATATTAGCCCTTTTACTTATCCTCTTCTTCATTCACTTATCAAGTGCCTTTATGCACTTATAAAGTGACTTTTTCCACTTATCGAGTGGTCCTTTTCACACATGAAAAGGTTCCCTTCGTACATGCTTTCATGTACGCGACATCCGAGGTCCATAGACCCTCATACATCCCCTCATGGGTGTATACATGTCGTCCATATCCAACAATCTATACCTAAGATCCACCTGGCGGTGTCACGATCGCCAGGCGTGATATGGCTCCTAGGCTACGACTACGGGTTCAATCGCAAGCGGACGGTGTCGAGTTATAGTACATAAGATAGTCGAATCCCACAGGGAAGATGATAGTGTCCGTGGTAATCTCAGTTTATTTCTAAATCTAGAAGTGATGTAGCGGTCGGAGTGAAAGGTTTGGGTTGATGATAGTTGTTGTGTAATATAATAAAAGGAACTAGGGCTTTAGGGATCGCCGCTAGGATCGTTGGGGTTAATGTTGGATAGGTTCCTCACATCGCATTAGGGCTAGGGAATTAATCTCCCAATTCGTACCACTCTCGTGGGTTAGAATTGCGGGGTATTTCGGTGGCTCTCATCGATGCACTGGCGGTAGCCATCGATGTAGCGATATAGTTCGTCGATGGATCCCCTCAAGGCACGAGCCGGGCATGGTCATGTGCCTTGATTGGATTCACCGATTTCCCTATTTGAATCCCTAGATACCCCTTAAGAACATCAATTCCACAGACCGTGGGCATGATCTCAGTACATGTTATCTACGGATTCGGTAGGTTCTACCGAAATACAACCATAGATCCCCAAGTCGATGTACGGATCCAGATCTACATTTTTCCCTAAAATCCTAGTGTTCACCCATCGGCCCTAGAGGGAGTCTACTCACTCACGGTGATTGGAACGCACGAAAATATCGAATTTGCGTAGGAAAACATTTCGTGCAACGAAAGGGATTAGGGCTAAAAATTACTTACAGTGAGAGAGAACGAAGAAAAAATCCAGAGAAAGCAGAAAGCAATAGTCTTCCTTTAACGATCCAGATTTTTCTACAAAATTAATCCAAAAATATTCTTAAAAAATTCTCCCTAGAACTCTCTCCAAAAATCCCCCAATTCAAAACTCAGAATCATCTCCTCGGCTAAGCCCGCAGTTGCGAGCTTCAACCCAGAAAATCGCACACATCGCGCGCTTCAACAATACTTCCAAAAATGCCCCAGGAGTGCCGGCCGAGTATGTGACTCGGCCCGAGTCGGATCTGCTTGGGCAGACGTTCGGCCCGCGTCGCACGCTACTCGGGCTCAGGATGGGTGACTCAGTCGGCTGCTCAGGGTGTGCTCAGGGTGTGCTCGGGGTGTGCTCAGGGGCTACTCGGGGCGTGCCATCTGGCCGAGCAGATGACCTGCTCGGCCCGCGTCGGCCGTATCTGTAGCTTGTGTCATGGCTCGGCCCGAGCTGAAGCTGCTCGGGCCGAGCATTTCCTGGGAAAATGCTGTTGCAGCTACTGCTGCCTCTCTCTCTCTCTCTCTGTCTGCCTCTCTTTCTCTTCCTTCTCCTCTTTCTCTCCTCCAACAACTCGAGAATGCGGCGAACTCCTTCAGAGCCCCGCTAGCAAGTCCATGAGCATGTCGGATGTATCCAAGCCCAGGCGGGGGTCCAAATCGCTCCAAAATCCCTGAAAACTCAAAATACACTACGAAACTCGAAATATCGTCAGAAATACCAAAAGCGCAGTAAAAAGTGGGATTTGGACGCGGGGATGACATGCAATGTGTTGGAAATATGATTTGAAAATGATATAAAATATAGACACCATATTCTTACTCGGTCGAGTTTTACAGTGGCCAAAAATTGGGAAGAAATTGCCACTCTGTTGACGCGGGTAAGGTAAGTGCAACTCGGTCCGAGAATATTTTAACTCGGACCGAGAACCGACCGAGCAATCCAGTGACTCGGCCCGAGTCGCTGCTCGCAGCTAACCGGGCCGATGCTCCTCGACCGGCCCAACCACGCCTATTTAATTGTTGTTTACGATTCCGAGCCGTCTTTCTCGCTCGGCAAAACCCTCCCTCCCTCCTTGCAGCGGTCACCACCTCTCTTGGAGCCATTCCTTCCCTCTACGAGGCCCCCCATCGTTCAACATTCAATCCGAGCAATGGTTCTTTACAATTTGACTCCGTTGTTCCCCTTGTCTAAAAATACTGATGCCCACCTTATTTCTCTTTCAGGTTTGAATTGCTTAACAATAAGGATACCTCTTTGAAGAGCTTGGGGATATTTTGAACCACCGGAAACCACTACATCAAAACAAAACACGCCATCTTTTTCAAGTCGGTAAAATCACACACACCCCGCTTTACTTATTTAATTACTATTTTCCTCCTCCTACGCAATGCCTCCACGCCGTGCTAGACCCGCGAACCCCAACACCTCAAACCCTAGGCCTACACGGCGCACGCGTCGCACACTCTCCCCCACCCAAGCCACCACCGCCACCGATCCATCCATCGCCACCCCTGCACCACCTTCCCCTCCCCGCCCCTTCGGCCCCATTTACATTGGAGACACAGAATTTGAGATTACATTTTGTGAAAATGATCAAGATGACCGCTTTGGCGCCATGGTCCTACTAGCGGGATATTATGGTGGTCCGGTAACTCAAGATGTGGTCGACCGTGACCTTCCGTTCCTTCAGAGCCTCATGCGTCACTTTCGTACCGACCCTCCCCACGAGTTTCGGCCAGCCCAGCCACCACCCACCGCCCCAGGTCCACAGCAGAGGGACCCATCACGACCCCCAGAGGGTGGTGCCTCTGCTTGATATATTCTTATCCAGTTTTTGCCTCCCCCTTTATTTTTAGTGCCCATCTGTCTCTTCGGGGCCCTGCTTTACCACAGCTTGGGGGAGGATACGGACCCATACATTTGCATTGCATCATATCACATTTTTATTTTTTATTTTATTTTTATTTCCAATTTTCTCTCTTATTATTTTGAATAGTTTTTTTTATTATTATCCCACATGCTCCACCCCTCAGCATCATCTCCCTCACACGAGCGATTTCTTAGCAGTGAGGACACTGCTACGTTTAGCTTGGGGGATGAGCGCTGCCGTTTTATTTTTATTTTTATTTTTTTATTTTTATTTTCACATTTCCTCCCTTATTTTCAGTTTTTATTTCACTTTTTCGCCAATTTACCGCCCCATTTTATTTTTCTCATTTTGCATCATATCTTCTGTTTTTCCTCATGCATGCATCCTCTTTTTATTTATTTCCGCTTTTTTCTCTTCTTCTCCTTATTTCTGCTGAGGATGGTCTGAATGATGATATCTCTCTAGGCTTTATTAGTTTTTAGCGATGCTTATCCCTTTGGCATGTTGTTGGGATTAATTTCAGCTTTATTGTCTATATGCATGTATTTCTTTTGATGATCTGCCTGATTTAATACCAGATATGAATTGAAGTCAATTGCATGAATTAGTATCTAGTATGACTTATGTTGGGAAACACACCCAGGTTCACGCATCATTGAACACTTTGATCACCTGTTTTTATCATCCTTTTCACTTCTGTTTGCATGCCTGTTGACATTGTGATTATTACCGCATGTTATTTTCAGTGTTCATTTAGAGAAGTGAAATACCCATGCTATATATGAGTTTAGTTAGAGTTTTATTTTATCGAACTGATGTGCACCCTCTTATGAGTGAACCGAGTGTCCCATTATCTTCCTTCTCCACATATCTACTTTTTCTCTACATATCAGTTGGTTACACCCCCTACAGCTACTTTATTGCATCTCACTCACCATGTATAAAAATAAAAAGGTATAGCTTCTTATCTGTTTAAAAAAGAGAGAAAAAACAAAAAAATGAATAAATATCGTCTTGTGCTATTGATCACTCCTTATTTTACACCTTTTTTCCGCATGTTTGCGTGCCATTTAGATCGCCCAAATCATGTTTTTCACGATATATCGACGATATTGCGATGCTTTTCACGATTTGTTGTTTTTGTCGCATTTTAGGTGATTTGGCGCAATTTGGAGTGATCCCGAGATGCGCTTACTCTAGACGGTCACCAACGACCTCCCCGAGGGGTATTTTACTGTTGGAGAGGAGCGGAAGAAGAATGGACGTCGCAGGAGCGACGAGGAGGCCAAAACAATCAGATTGGGCATTTTTTGTGTCCCACTCGGCCGAGTGGAGGAGCCACTCGGCCGACCAGCGAGACACTGCTCGGCCGACCAGTTCAGACACGAGTTACCTGTGCACTCGGCCGAGCACAGAAGACCACATCGGCCGAGTGACGATACCACGTCCGCCCGAGTGGCGCCCAGACGAGGCCCTTCCAAAACATCGAAGTTTCTGTTTTTCGGCTGCCTGAGCTTCAGAAGACCCACTCGGCCGAGTGGTAAATCCCGTCCGCCCGAGTGCAGTGAAGCCATCGGCCGAGTGACGACAACTCACTCGGCCGAGCCGCCTCCGAACTGAAGACCCCTGAAAGCCCCGACTTTCTGGAAAATTGCAGGGTTTTCACTCGGCCGAGCGACTTTTGTCACTCGGCCGAGTGCGATGCGCTGCCTGTAGCGAAAACTGCGGAAAACAGGCTGTGCAGGGGTATTTTGGTCACGATTTTTGGACGATTTTTGGGGCTATTTAAGCCCTGTTTTTACCCTAGTTTTGGGAGCCATCTCTTAGATTTTTTGCAGCTTTTTAGATTACTTTTTAGCTTTATTATTGTGATTGGAGAAGAGGAAAAACTTGGATTTTTGTTGGATTAAATTGAAGAATTCCATTGGTTTGCATCTCTCTTCCCTAAAAATTCTATTTTTATTGTTTATATCATTGTTGTGATGAATTCTATTGCTTATTTCATTGATTATTTTTGTGCTATTGCTATGATTTGTGAGTAGTCTCCACGTCTTGGGGCGTGGGGATGAACCCTACAAGCCCTATTTCCTATTTGTGATGAATTGGTAGAAATTGAGCTAGAATTGCTATTAGGGATTAGATTGGGATCGATTTACTACGGATAGCTAGGAATTCACATCAATTGGGATTTGCAAGAGATTGGATCCCAATTTGATAGGAAGCCCTAGAAATTTGAATTGGGTTGGAGTCGGATTTTCGAAGTATCGGTTTGCAAGAGATTGGACCGATACTAGGATTTCCGATTGCAATTCCGTGCCAGTACCCGTTTGCAAGAGATTGGACGGGTAGGAACTATCCTAATTTAGATTGTGGACCGAGTTTGCAAGAGATTGGGCTCGGTGCGCAATTGGACGATGATGTTGATCCTAATGCTAGCTTCCCTAGGCTAGGGTTTGCAAGAGATTGGACCCAAACCTAGGATAGCTATAGACCGGTAACAGCGCGAGAGCGTGAGCTTGGTTCTACATTCAGTTGCAACTAGTTCATCCGAATTCTCTTTCTAGTAATTTCAATACCGACGAACCACATTTATGAAATACGGTGAGTAGCGGGAATTCCCCATTCCCTAGACGTTCTTTATTTGATTTGATATTTCGCACATTTGTCTGACGATTGTGACAGGATCGCCCAAGGCAATTTTCTCTGTTCTCAAATAGCCAGGTTGATTCGGAGCAAGCACAGTCATTCGTCCTCCCTGTGTTCGATACCCGCTTGCTGCTACACCGTGCACTTGCGGTAAAACTACAACCGTTCTTTGGGTGTATATCCGGAGCGACCAAGTTTTTGGCGCCGTTGCCGGGGAGGCGATTGCGTTTGATTCTTTCTCACCCTAGCTATTCTTTTTTTTATTACTATTATCATTATTTTTATTTCTTACTTCTTACCTAACCCTTCCACGGTGCTAATCATTTCTTTGAAACTCTGTTTCCCCTGTGCATGTACACGAGATCTACGGCGGACCCTGAAGCTTTATTATTTGATCCCGAGATCGAACGTACCGCGCGGAGACTTAGAGCGGAAAGAAGACAAGATCCGGAAGGGAGGTATATGACCAACCCAGAAACCCCTGAAGAATTGGCGGCAAGGATGGCGAGGATAATTTCCATTTGCGATAGGCTTCGGCCTAAGACCTCTTCTACTACCTCGTCCATTGCCGTGCCGCAGTTGGCGGCTGACAAGAACTTCGAGCTAAAGACTGGATTGGTGGTTTTAATGCAACAAGACCCATTTCATGGGAACGCACATGAGAACCCCCACTACCACATCCAACTATTCTTGTCGAAGTGCGCCACATTTCAGATGACGGGGGTCTCCATTGATGCTATCAGACTGCGTCTCTTCCCTTTCACGCTAAAGGACAAGGCACTCTATTGGTTGAGGATGCAGGCTGACGGAGTCTTCACCACTTGGGACGAGTTGGCGAGTGCATTTATTGACAAATTCTATCCGCCATCCAAGACGGTGAAGATCCGGAGCGCTCTCATGTCCTTCAAGCAAGGACCACAGGAGACGCTCTATGAAGCTTGGGAGCGTTTTAAGGATTTGCAGCATCAATGCCCGTACCACAGTATAGAAGATTGGGAGCTAGTTCATAGCTTCTACAACGGTCTCCAACCGGGGACCAAACAAATTATTGATGCCGCGGCGAATGGTGCAATCTTGTCAAATACTCCTGAAGAAGCTACGGCCCTAATTGAGGAGATGGCCTCAAGTAATCAACAATGGGGCGATGAGCGAGGACACTCCACGTCCTCCTTAAAGCCAAATAGCATCTACGAGGCGAAGGCCGTAGCGGAGCTCACGAGCAAATTTGATTCTCTCCACAAGGTGGTGGAGAGATTGGAGAAGTTCATCACGGAGCCCCAAGGAAGCCCTTCCACCTCCGCTCCAACCAACCAAATGTGTGATTGGCAAGACCAATCTCAAGCCATATACTCGGGAGGAGAGCAAGGAGAAGGATCCTTGGAGCAAGTACAATATGTTGCGGGGAACCAAGGGTATTGGTCCAATCCGGCCGCAAGAAATCATCCGGGATTCTCCTACGCCAACAATGAAGGAGCTTTGAACCCGCCTCAACCACCGCCTCAACAAGCTCGACCACCACCACCCCAACAACAAAACTATCCACCGAGGGGGCCTACTCAATAAGACTTTCAACCGAAGCAACAAGTTCCACCATATAGGCCGCCCGGTTACAACCAAGGGTGGAGGAATCAAAATCAAAACCCTCCGCAAGCTCCATAACGATCCGACTTCGAAGCTAGAGTGGAGGCGTTCATGGTCGAGCAAAATAAGGTGAATGCTACTTTGAAGGCGGGGCAAGACTCTCTTAATACCGTAGTGGCTCAAATATCGGAGCAATTAGCGTTGCTCAATCGGAACACTCAACGATTGCCGGCGCAACTGGAGCAAAACCCACGGGGCAACACCGGCCACATCAACGCCGTAGTTGCCGTTACTACTAGAGGCGGGAAGGACACCACCCCGGCTATGATTCCTATCGAGGAGGCCGTGGAGGAAAGCTTGGAGCCGATTGAGCCGATAGTTGAAGTTGAAAAAGAGAAGGAGCCACAAGACAAGGAGAAATCTAGGGCGGAGCAATTAATTGAGGAAAGACGTTTCATGCCACCGGTCCCCTTCCCCCAAAGGCTCGCTAGAGCGAAAATGGAGAAAAGGCTAGCGAAATTTCTCGAGTACCTAAGAGGAGTTAGCCTTAACATCCCCTTCCTTGACGCCATCGTCGAGATCCCCACGTATGCTAAAATTTTGAAGGACTTGATTTCGGGGAGGAAAAGGAAGGAGAAGATCATGCTAGCCGAGGAGGGCTCTTGGTTCACCAAGAGAGAGAAGGAGCCGGCGAAATTTAAAGATCCGGGGAGTTTTCGGATTCCTTGCACCTTGGGCGGAGTTCCCCTTATAAAGGCGTTGGTTGATCTTGGGGCTAGTGTGAGCCTCATGCCCCTCTCCATGTTCTTAAAGCTAAACACCGGGACAAAGTTGAAACCCACCGACATGCGCATTCAATTAGCCGATGGACGGATAACAAGGCCGGTGGGGATCGTCGAAGACATACCGCTACAAGTCCCGGGTGGAATATGCTTGCCATGTGACTTCATGATCATGGACGTCAAGGAGGAGGGAGACACTTCATTGATACTTGGACGCCCGTTCCTAGCCACCGCCGGAGTCATCGTCGACGTGCGCGAAGGTACCTTAACCTTAAACGTCGGAAACATCGAGGTGGAGCTCCACATTCCTAAGGCTATGAAGCATATGCCTTATCACGAGGAACTTGACTACATGGACCTCCTTGATGAGGTGATAGAGGAGGCGATTCCTCACTCAATTGGCGCTCTTTTTGATGAAGAATTTGAAGAAGGCCCGGATTTAGGCTATGAAGAGAATAAAGATGATTCCCCCGACTTCTCCGCTGAAGAAGATGAAGGCGACGCTGATGTCGCAAGGATTCGAGAGCTCTGCAAGCTCTCGAAACTGAAGTCTCCAAAGAAAGCTCCGCCGGCACGGAAATCGGCACCACCGGCAAAACCGTTGACCGGAGCAAATGCTAGCTTGGGGGAGCCTCCCCCCAACACTATTCGAGATAGGAGACCACCGAGGGAGAACGCACCGCCGCCACATCCAAATCCAAGCGCGCTCCCCGGAAAGTTTGATGGGTGCATCTCATATGCACCAAACATCCCGCATTGATTGAAAATTATAGGGGGTCGAGCTCATGACCTTAAACGAGCGCTTGTCGGGAGGCAACCCGACGGTTTTTGCTTTATTTTTACTTTTTCTTTATTTTCGTTTTAGAAATTTTCGGTGTTTTGAGTCGTTCGCCCAAAAATTTTGTGATAACGGGTCCTATTTTTCTTGACAGGAGAGGAGATAGGTAGATCCATCTTGAGGAGGATGAACGAGTCGACGAGGAGCGCCCCAAGAAGGCGCTTGACGCTTAGGAGGAAGATGAAATCGATTGGAGGAAGAAAGACAGAGTTTAGAGCCAAAACGAAGACAAACAGCAGAACACAAGGCTCACTCGGCCGAGCATACTAGTCACTCGGCTGAGTACACAAGTTCGTCCGGCCGAGCCGCTCACGAACGAGGGAAGTCTGCTGTACCCAACTCTCTGTTTATTTTCTTGATTTTGATACAACTGCTACTCGGCCGAGTATATATATTCACTCGGCCGAGTGAAACGGATACCCTCCTAGGGCGAGTCATGCCGAGTAGCTTGAGTCACTCGGCCGAATGGACTTACTCCACTCGGCCGAGGCTGGCATAGCCACTCGGCCGAAGCGATAGCGGGGAGGAAATTTTCATTGGTCTCGCTCGGCCGAGTGACCACGTCACTCGGCCGGGTCGTAACTTCTATTATATAAGGACCGAGGGGGGGGGGGGGCGCGTTTTTCGAAACCGCAAAATTCCCAAATCGCCCGACCCCTCGGATTCCCCTCGCCCGATACCGCTCGTTCTCACCCTCACTCGCCCGACCAAGCCCGCGCGCGCCGCCGCTCGGCCAGCCACCGCCGGCCGACCATCGCCGCGCCCCGCCCGAGTCGCCGGCGGCGGCCTTGTCTCCGGTCACCTCCGGTATAGCTTGTTTTGCCCGTTTTCTCCTCTTCTTGCGTATTTTTCGAGGATCCGTGTATTAATCGAACCCCTAACCCGAATCAATTCCTATATCTATCTATTATACCCCTAATGCTGCATACATTTTGATTATTACTCGCTGATATCGCTTTTTCATGCGCAGGTTGCTTTTTGGAGCTTAGGGGAGCTCAGGGGAGCTTCTACGGGCTGTTTTGGACTTCGTGGAGGCGCAGACTTCGCACGCTTCCACTGCTTAGCACTCGCGGCGTGTTTGGGTATACTCTTTCCATTCTTTTTGCACACGCCACACTTTTCACGTTTTTCGGCGCGCGCTCGGGGCCGATATGCCGCCCCGGACACGGCCGCGGTCGAAGAGAGCTTCCGCCAAGCGGAAGCGGTCGGATGATGCCGGCCCCTCCCTCGAGTTGGAGGACTCTCCTCCACCGTCCCCCACACACCCCGCACACCCAGCACAGCCTGCAGGCCCCGCACACCCCGCACAGCCTGCAGTGCACCCACAGCCCGCACAGCCTCTCCCTGCCGACCCACAGCCACCACCACCGGCTCCACTGGTCGGGCCGCTCGGGATCACGTTCCGAGACGACGCACACCGCGCCGTCTTCGAGCGTATCTCCCAGCGCTCGATCGTACCCTCCAGGTTTGCACACCTCGCTGACCTAGGACGCCTGGGGGTACTAGAGGGGATGCTCACGTTGTACGACAACGTGGGCTGGCGAGATTTTTTCCAGGTGTCGGCGGATACTTTTACCCGCCCGACACTTGAGGTTTTGAGCTCGATCGCCCGGACCGATGAGGGATGCTCATTCCGGTTCATGGATCGAGAGTGCCAGGTCACTCTCGATATGATGAGAGCATTCTTCTCGTGGCCCGCCGTCCCCGGAGCCGATCGCGGTTACGGCCCCACCCATATCCCCCCACCTTCCTTCGACGCCGGTGCCTTCTGGGCCCGGATTACAGGCCACCACGCCGCCTTTGACCCTAGTAGGGCCAAGGCCTCGGCCATTGTCCACCCCTGCCTACGCATTGCCCAGCGCCTCATGGCGACCACCTTTTTGGCCAGGTATGAGCCGGGCACGATGTCTACGCCAGAGCTCTACATGCTCTATGCGATGACACGTCCCAGAGCTCTATCTAGGGATGGACACGAGCTTGTCCCCGCCGTCGTGATCGACATTGCGGCTTGGTTTTTAGACCGCATCATTGTATCGGTGGGCGCTCGCTCACCGATATGCTGCGGCGGTCTGATCACCCTGCTTACCATGATGACCGGCGAGGACCTACCTGACGACTTGCGACGCGTCCCGGGCCCCACTTCTCTGTCGATAGACGTTATGGCCCGGATGAAGATGCTTCGTCCGCATGGTGAGCGTCACTGGGTCTGGTTGCACGGCCCTTTCGGTGCCGATTACATGATTCTCCCGAGCCCTGCTCGGACCCAGATTGCACCAGCCCACGTCGACTGGCTCCCGGCGATGGATGTTCTCATCCCCGCCGCCTACGTGCTCGAGGCCGAGGAGGCCGAGCAGGCCCACGCTGCCCACGCTGCCCAGGCTGCCCCCGCAGACCCTGCTGCACACCCTGCCGAGCCTGCCGCCGACCCTGTTGACCCAGTGGCCCCTCAGCCCATACCAGATGTTTCCGCTGCTCCTGACACCGCTGTCGGTGCCGAGAGTACTTTTGCTGAGCCCACTTCCACCACTGTCACCACCTCCGAGGCTGTCCCCACCACTCCCGCTGCCACCTCTGGCCCTCTGTCCGTGGAGCCTCTTTGCTCCGCACTCCCCGAGCGCCCGCCGACCTTTGTCGAGAGTGGAGAGCCCTCGTTTGCCGCGGTCGTGGAGACCATGGCTAGCATGATCTCCGCTGGGGTTGCGCCTTTTGGTCCACACACTTCCGCCCCAGCGGTAGTTACCTCTGTCTCCACCCCCGCTGTATTTTCCGAGAGTGTCGTGGCGTCTGTCCACACTTCTGTGCCACCGACCTCTCTGGCCGCCTCGTTGCCACCTTTGCACACATCTTTCGCTGCCGCTGCCTCCACTTCTCACCGCCCGCCCCGGCCTCACACTGAGGCCAGGCCCACATTTGCAGGCGCGGCACCTTTTGTCCCCTTCCCTGCTGAGCCCGTTACATACTCCACTCGCGTACGCCAGCCTCGCCCTGCGCAGCCCCGACCGGTGCGTCCCTCTGCACCACCCCCGCCCGACACTGTACTGCAGAGCATACGTGCTCTTGAGTTGGCGGTGAGTGGTCTTAGAGGTGACCTTAGGACCCTGTCCTCCACCGTCTCTACGATGGCTGGACGCTTCGAGCTGATCCCCCAGATCCACTACTGCCTTACACAGGTCTTGGAGCGTCTCCCACGCGTACCCCCACCCACCCAGCAGGTTCCCCCACACACTTCCACACACACTAGACCTGCTTCCACTTCCACGCCCACCCCAGCTCAGCAGCCTACACCACCACCACCACCTCCGCCTCAGGACGGAGACGGCGCAGCACCACCTTCTTAGGCACCCTTGATGCCTTGATCCATTCCTGCCGTTGTGCTGCCCGTTTCTGCTGGGTCCTGTTGCACTTTTTGTCCACCCCCCTCCCCTCACTTATTATGGTATTCTCTTTTTGATCATATCTTTTTATATCTATTCTGGGAGAGAGGGAGAGTTTTTGGCGACACTTATATCTATGTATCACTCCTATCTGTGCATGCATCATGTCCGCATCATATTTTCATTTCTTTTCTTTTTACTTTTTTCTTTTCATTTTTCCATGCATGCATCCTCACTTGCCCCTCCCATCGCTTGTCTCTCGGTGTGCCACACTTTGCACATTGAGGACACTGTGCCATTTAGCTTGGGGGAGTGAGTTCTCACGATCTTTTTCGATTTGCCACCTTTATTTTTAGTTTTTCACACCATTTTTTTCGCTTTTGCACTTATTTTTCATCATTTTTCTTTCATTATTGCCATGCATCACGTTTTTCTTATTTTCCTGTGTGCCGCATTGCATAGTTTCTATTTTCCCTTTATCTTTATTTCTTTTTCATCTCATGCTAGAGATGACTTTTCTGTGATGATGATGACGTTGGATTTAGCTTATTCTATATGCATGCTATATTTGTCATGTCTTAGGTTTTATTTCAGATATCAGATGCTATGACTTGCTTTGCATTTAGAATAGTAACCCACACCTTTTTCCGCATGAGAATGGATGAAATTTTATTATTAGCTGAGCCTGAATATTCATATGTATGCTATCACAGAAAACACACCAAGATTCACGCATTGAATGCTTATATCTGGAGTACTGACTTTCTTTTCCTATATCACTTCTATATGCATGAATTGTACACTTCACTTCAGGATGATTGAATGATGTTAGCTATGATATATCTGGATTAGTTAGCTTTTTTGTGATCGAAACTGAGTAGATTAGATTACCCTGCTGAAGTTGTCGTGCATGTCTTATAGAGTGAACCGAGAGTTATATTTATTTCTTTCTCCACAAATCTTGAACATCATTTCTCTACTTTTAAAATCATTGGTGAATCTCCCCTTAGTGATTCTATTTTATGGCATTTTTCCCCCGCTACTAATTTCTAGCTCCAAATCTCTTATTTCAAAAAAAAATAAAAAAAAAGGGAGAGAAAAGACATTCTTGTACATCATTATCTCTCTCTGAGTTGGGATCGTTGTGTATATGTTTGCTTATTGCAAAAGAAAAAAAAACAAAAAAAAAACAAAAGAAAAAGAAAAAGAAAAAAAAAAAATCCTCAATAAAAGATCCCATCTCACCTTCTTTCTTTCTTCTTTCTTTTCGTTGCTTTTGGAGCTATATGTATAAAAAAATTTGGATGTAAATATTTTTTATGCCACCACGCTTATAGATAAGCTTGGGGGAGGGGATCCATTGATGTGTGAGAGAGTGACTACTTGACATCGCACGACAACCTAGGCTAAGTAATATTCTATACTCAGTGAGATTATTTTAGTTTTACGAAGTCCAGAAATCTAAGCCTAGCACTCATTTCATGAAATCCATGCTTTTCTATTCTCTCTATTCTATAGTGTGATACTCTTATACTCCAGATAGAAAGCGTTCAATTGAAAAGTGTGTGATCTGTGATATGTATACCGCTTTAAATGATTCAGACGACGTTAATTTTAAAATTATTCCGTTTTTCATGATTATATCGTTTTTCGTGGGTTTTCTATCTCTATTTGCATTATTATACTATGATATCAAAATAAAATCCTTTGACATGAGTTTTTCATTCGGTGCATGCTATAAGAGTAAGTGAAACCCACGTCCTGAGTAAATGATCTAGCATCCTACCTCTTCGCTTCTTTCTTTCTTTCTTTATTTTCATTTCATTCTCATTCTTCTTCGTTTTTCGTTTTTCGTTTTTCGCCATTTTCGTTTTCCAAATCCACCGGGTTCGCCTTCTACTTATCTTCCTCGAGGACGAGTAAGAGGCAAGCTTGGGGGATTTTGATCACTCCTTATTTTACACCTTTTTTCCGCATGTTTGCGTGCCATTTAGATCGCCCAAATCATGTTTTTCACGATATATCGACGATATTGCGATGCTTTTCACGATTTGTTGTTTTTGTCGCATTTCAGGTGATTTGGCGCAATTTGGAGTGATCCCGAGATGCGCTTACTCTAGACGGTCACCAACGACCTCCCCGAGGGGTATTTTGCTGTTGGAGAGGAGCGGAAGAAGAATGGACGTCGCAGGAGCGACGAGGAGGCCAAAACAATCAGATTGGGCATTTTTTGTGTCCCACTCGGCCGAGTGGAGGAGCCACTCGGCCGACCAGCGAGACACTGCTCGGCCGACCAGTTCAGACACGAGTTACCTGTGCACTCGGCCGAGCACAGAAGACCACATCGGCCGAGTGACGATACCACGTCCGCCCGAGTGGCGCCCAGACGAGGCCCTTCCAAAACATCGAAGTTTCTGTTTTTCGGCTGCCTGAGCTTCAGAAGACCCACTCGGCCGAGTGGTAAATCCCGTCCGCCCGAGTGCAGTGAAGCCATCGGCCGAGTGACGACAACTCACTCGGCCGAGCCGCCTCCGAACTGAAGACCCCTGAAAGCCCCGACTTTCTGGAAAATTGCAGGGTTTTCACTCGGCCGAGCGACTTTTGTCACTCGGCCGAGTGCGATGCGCTGCCTGTAGCGAAAACTGCGGAAAACAGGCTGTGCAGGGGTATTTTGGTCACGATTTTTGGACGATTTTTGGGGCTATTTAAGCCCTGTTTTTACCCTAGTTTTGGGAGCCATCTCTTAGATTTTTTGCAGCTTTTTAGATTACTTTTTAGCTTTATTATTGTGATTGGAGAAGAGGAAAAACTTGGATTTTTGTTGGATTAAATTGAAGAATTCCATTGGTTTGCATCTCTCTTCCCTAAAAATTCTATTTTTATTGTTTATATCATTGTTGTGATGAATTCTATTGCTTATTTCATTGATTATTTTTGTGCTATTGCTATGATTTGTGAGTAGTCTCCACGTCTTGGGGCGTGGGGATGAACCCTACAAGCCCTATTTCCTATTTGTGATGAATTGGTAGAAATTGAGCTAGAATTGCTATTAGGGATTAGATTGGGATCGATTTACTACGGATAGCTAGGAATTCACATCAATTGGGATTTGCAAGAGATTGGATCCCAATTTGATAGGAAGCCCTAGAAATTCGAATTGGGTTGGAGTCGGATTTTCGAAGTATCGGTTTGCAAGAGATTGGACCGATACTAGGATTTCCGATTGCAATTCCGTGCCAGTACCCGTTTGCAAGAGATTGGACGGGTAGGAACTATCCTAATTTAGATTGTGGACCGAGTTTGCAAGAGATTGGGCTCGGTGCGCAATTGGACGATGATGTTGATCCTAATGCTAGCTTCCCTAGGCTAGGGTTTGCAAGAGATTGGACCCAAACCTAGGATAGCTATAGACCGGCAACAGCGCGAGAGCGTGAGCTTGGTTCTACATTCAGTTGCAACTAGTTCATCCGAATTCTCTTTCTAGTAATTTCAATACCGACGAACCACATTTATGAAATACGGTGAGTAGCGGGAATTCCCCATTCCCTAGACGTTCTTTATTTGATTTGATATTTCGCACATTTGTCTGACGATTGTGACAGGATCGCCCAAGGCAATTTTCTCTGTTCTCAAATAGCCAGGTTGATTCGGAGCAAGCACAGTCATTCGTCCTCCCTGTGTTCGATACCCGCTTGCTGCTACACCGTGCACTTGCGGTAAAACTACAACCGTTCTTTGGGTGTATATCCGGAGCGACCAGCTATTCCATTAAGAAGCTATATCTCTTTCTGGGAAGAAAAAGAAATTAAATTCCATATCATTTTCATTGATACGATGCCTCAAGCTAAGCTTGGGGGGGGGGTGGGGTAAACCAACTGATCATGTGAGTGAGCATGACATTAGAGTGGAGACGGTGCACGTCGGGGAGATTTAATAAAACCCGAACTTTACGAATTTCTTTAGTTTTGGGGATTTTTCACGTATCAATTTGAATATCTGAATGGCATGATCTTTCTATTCTCTATTGCATGTTACGTGAATCTATTGTGCTCCTTGTGTATCTTTGATTGAAAGGGCGTTGTCAACTATTTTATACTAGACTCTAGGGATTGCATGAGATTGATAGGATTTGACGGTGTTATTTCAGTAGATCCCTATTCTTTGCCTGCATTACATGACATATGATATATAAAGCTTGAAATTATCAATAGCATGCATGGTTAGCATTCAGAGCACCGTGATAGACTTTTTAGGCCTGAGATCTGACCGATCATCATTAGCACTTCTCTCTTATTTCCCTCCTTTTGTTTTTCTCTTCTTTTCGTTTTCATTTTTCTTCTTTTCATTTTGTTTTCCTCCCGACATACCGATTATTCGTCTTCCTCGAGGACGAGTAAGAGGTAAGCTTGGGGGATTTTGATGTGTCCATATTTTATATCATTTCCATATCATATTTCCATCCCATTGCATGTCATCCCCACGTCCAAATCCCACTTTTTACTGCGATTTTGGTATTTCTGATGATATTTCGAGTTTCGCAGTGTATTTTGAGTTTTCAGGGATTTTGGAGCGATTTGGACCCCCGCCTGGGCTTGGACACATCCGACATGCTCATGGGCCTGCTGGCGGGACTCTGGAGGAGTTCACTGCATTCTCGAGTTGTTGGAGGAGAGAAAGAGGAGAATGAGGAGAAAGAGAGGAGAGAGAGAGAGAGAGAGAGAGAGAGAGAGAGAGAGAGAGAGAGGCAGCAGTAGCTGCATCAGCATTTTCCCAGGAAATGCTCGGCCTGAGCAGCTTCAGCTCAGGCCGAGCCATGACACGAGCTGCAGATACGGCCGACGTGGGCCGAGCAGGTCATCTGCTCAGCCAGATGGCGCGCCCCGAGCACACCCCGAGCACACCCCCCGAGTACACCCTGAGCAGCCGACCGAGTCACCCATCCTGAGCCCGAGCAGCGTACGACGCGGGCCGAACTTCTGCCTGAGCAGATCCGACTCGGGCCGAGTCACATACTCGGCCGACACTCCTGGGGCATTTTTGGAAGTTTTGTTGAAGCGCGCGATGTGCGCGATTTTCTGGGCTGAAGCTCGCAACTGCGGGCTTAGCGGAGGAGATGATTCTGAGTTTTGAATTGGGGGATTTTTGGAGAGAGTTCTGGGGAGAATTTTTTAATAATATTTTGGATTAATTTTGTAGAAAACTTTGGATCGTTAAAGGAATACTATTGCTTTCTGCTTTCTCTGTATTTATTCTTTGTTCCCTCTCACTGTAAGTAATTTTTAGCCCTAATCTCTTTCGTTGCACGAAATGTTTTCCTACGCAAATTCGATATTTTTGTGTGTTCCAATCACTATGAGTGAGTATATTCCCTCTAGGGCCGATGGGTAAACCCTAGGATTTTAGGGGAAAATGTAGATCTGGATCCGTACATCGACTTGGGGATCTAGGGTTGTATTTCGGTAGAACCTACCGAATCCGTAGATAACCCGTACTGAGATCATGCCCACGGTCTATGGAATTGATGTTCTTAAGGGGTATCTAGGGATTCGAATAGGGAAATCGGTGAATCCAATCAAGGCACGTGACCATGCCCGGCTCGCGCCTTGAGGGGATCCATTGACGAACTATATCGCTACGTCGATGGCTACCGCCATTGCATCGATGAGAGCCACCGAAATACCCCGCAATTCTAACCCACGAGAGTGGTACGAATTGGGGGATTAATTCCCTAGCCCTAATGCGATGTGAGGAACCTATCCAACATCAACCCCAATGATCCTAGCGGCGATCCCTAAAGCCCTAGTTCCTTTTATTATATTACACAACAACAATCATCAACCCAAACCTTTCACTCGACCTCTACATCACTTCTAGATTTAGAAATAAACTGAGATTACCACGAACACTATCACCGTCCCTGTGGGATTCGACTAACTTATATACTATAACTCGACACCGTCCGCTTGCGGATTGAACCCGTAGTCGTAGCCTAGGAGCCATATCACTCCTGGCGATCGTGACACCGCCAGGTGGATCTTAGGTGTAGATTGCAGGCGCGTCACCATAAACTTGATGCGTCCGGAATGTAACCCTGAATGATGTCGTTTACCGCAAGCGCACGGTATAATGGCAAGCGGGTATCGAACACGGGGAAGTAGTGCTATACTACCTATCTACTCCTAGGTTGAGTTAGACTTGCGGGTTTATTGATGGATGTGGAGTATGGAGAGTTATGATGGTGGTGGATGCGAAGGTTGTGTCACTCAACGTTGGATAAAAAGCGCTAGGGCGTTAGGGATCGCCGCTAAGATCGTTGGGGGTTGATGTTGGATAGGTTCCTCACGTTGCATTAGGGATAGGGAATTAATCCCCCAATTCATACCACTCTCGTGGGTTAGAATTGCTGGGTATTTCGGTGGCTCTCGTTGATGCAATGGCGGTAGCCGTCAACGTAGCGATATAGTTCGTCGATGGATCCCCTCAAGACGCGAGCCGGGCATGATCACATGCCTTGATTGGATCCACCGATTTCCCTATTCGAATCCCTAGATACCCCTTAAGCACATCAATTCCACAGACCGTGGGCATGATCTCAGTATGGGTTATCTACGGATTTGGTAGGATCGACCGAAATACAACCCTAAATCCCCAATTCAACGTAGGGATCCAGATCTACATTTCCCCCCTAAAATCTTAGGGTTCACCCAACAACCCTAGAAAGATCTACTCGTACATAGCGATAATAACAGATAAAAACACCATTTTTATAGATGAGAACATCATAGCAATTGGTAAAATAAAGATCAGAAACTTACAGAGCGAATACCAGATCTCAAGAGAAACTCAGATTCCAAGAATGCAAGAAAATAGCCAACAAGCTTTAACAGAATTTGATCCAAAACGTTTTCAGAAATTTTAATCTAACTCTAACAATTATTCTTTAAAAAGGTCTCCCTAAAATTCTCTCCAAAAATCTCCACCGAATTCCCTCCCCTGGCGGCTCAGAAGAAATCCCCCCCAAAACCCTCCAATAGTTCCAAAATCCGGGCATAGATCAAATAATGGGCCCACAGCGACTCGGCCCGAGCACTAAGCTGCTCGGTCGAGTCGTTCGACAGCTCGGGCCGAGTAGTAGGTTTCTCGGTCCGAGTTTTACAGAGAATCAAACCACCCAAAATACGACGCTTTGCCAACCTGGGCGCTGCTCGATCGAGTAGGAGGTTACTCGGGCCGAGTAGGGGGCTGCTCGGTCGAGTCAGACACCAAAAATAGCATTTTGAACGTGTAGTGCACGACTCGGGCCGAGTAGAGTGCAACTCGGCCGAGTAGGCGGCTGAGAACAATTTCAGCACTGCACCATCAACTTGCAGAAATTCTCCAGGGCTCATCCGACCTCTGATTGGCAAGTTCTTGGTGGCATTGGAACCGTCTTGAAGTATAATACCTGGGAAAAATATCAGAAAAATAGTGAAAAATCCCAGGTGATAGTAGAATTAGAAATAGTGCACGGTTGTCCTGTTTTCAGCACTTCGGGTCGCTCGATTCCTTCGCCGCATTATAGTTCGATCGAGCAAACTTCTCTCTTGCATCTTCCTTGCTCCAGTATTCTTCTTTGGCACCTCAAACATGTCATCATGAGTCTCATTGGTGCTCTCACGTCGCTTACCGTTTTATTGGCTCCAAATTGCTCCAATATCGTCCAAATCACTGAAATGGACATAAACGCTCCGAAAGTCATATTATTTCAAATAATAGCGTAAACACGTATAAAATATGTAATTGAGCAATCAATTTGATGTGTAATCTTATCAATAAAATGTGGAATATAATGACACATCAACTTTCACCAGAGATCTTTAAGGTAGGCCGCCTGCGGGACGACCTTCACCTGAGATATTTAAGAGAGGTCGCCTGAGGGATGACCTTCACCAGATATCTTTAAGGCAGGCCGCCTGTTGGACGACTTCACTTGAGATATTTAAGGGAGGTCGCCTGAGGGACGACCTTCACCACAGATCTTTAAGGCAGTCCGCCTGCGGGACGACCTTCACCTGAGATATTTAAGGGAGGTCGCCTGAGGGACGACCTTCACTTGAGAGGCGACCTTCACTGTAGATATTTAAGGTAGGCCGCCGAAAGTGTTGTAACACGGGCCGGTTAAACGGGTCGTAACAATTGCCCCCAACATTCGGTGCGGACGATCTTTGAGCAGAGGAGACACAGAATGTTGAGTAGACACTTAGAAATTTTTTAGAGAATCTCTTCGTACCTTTTGTTTGGCAGTGAGCTTCAAAGCACGAAGGAGCTTGTGGCCGACCTATCGGGGGGCATAGTCTGTAGACCGGCCCTGGATCTCTGTTCGGATGGGGACGTAGTCCGGACACCTGCCCCAGGCCCGTGGGTCACCTTTCGGGGGCGCAGCGCGTAGCCTGCCCCGGATCTTTGATAGGGAAGGGTCGAGGCTGTAGCCTGTCCCAAGCCCTTGATGACCTTTCGGGGGTGCAGCCCGTAGATTGCCCCGAAGCTTTGCTCGCGACGAGGTAGCTTGCTACCAATGATCAAGCCGACCTTGACCTAGAATTTCTCACACGCAAGAAAACGGGAAGAGTGTGTAAGTCAAAACATAATAACATATGTTGGAGATAGAGCAAAGATCTGAGACTTTATCTTCTAGGTCGTCCCGTAAGAGTTTGGGTGTCAAGTCCTATTTTGCACTATACGGGTATTCTACTGAACACACATGGTATTTCTACCTATGATGCATGCGTGGGCATGAAATAAGTGTAGATATTGACGTATGTGATGTAGTGCAAGGGGGATTAGGCCGTAATACGTGGCAAAGGAAAGAGAATGTGAAATGTGAATGCGGGAGAAGTGCAAATGACGTCGTGTGTGTAAAACAACAGGAATGTGTTAGATGTGTGTGTGAAGCATGTATGCATGCATGAATGTGCATGGATGTATGCAGGAAGAGCCATGCAAGTGTGAAAGGGGTTAGGGGTCAATGGAAACCCCCGTAAATTTTTAGAAAGGCGAGGGGCAAAATGGTCATTTGGACCAAAAGTGCTATGCATACATACTAGAATGGTGTCTACATAAAGTAATGGCATACTTGTAAATACCTAGAATATGGAGGGGTATTTTGGTCATTTTACTAGAATCATGCTTATCCTAAAGAGCTTTCTAGTGGAAGATATTTGGAGAGAAACTTCTCTCTTTTTCTTTACCCTTCTTCTCTTTTCTCATTTCATTTTCTTTCTTCATTTTTCTCCCCTATAGGGCCGGCCACCCTCTCCCTCCCTTTCCCCTTATTTTCCAAATGAAAACCCCTAATCTCCATTCCCAATTGAAAGGAATTCATGCTTGCTTGAAGAGAGAAGAAGATGTGTCACGCCCAGCTTCCCAAAAACGGAAGCGAGGACGCGACGAAGGTCCGATTGGGCTGGAGCTGTGAAACTCGAGCCCAATAAGCGTCTGTAGTGATAAACCATTCGAAGTACATGTTCTTGCGTGCGATCTCAGAGAAATACAGAATATCATCATTATAGTTGACATCCAGATTACATGTACACAAAAAAATTAAGGCCTAGCATGGCTAGTACAACAGTTACATGGAATTTAAAATACACATGAAAGAATACAACAAGTATTAAACTTTTAATGCAGCGCTGCGAAAGAATGACGTCCCCAGCAATGGGTCTCGTGCTCCTGGTTCTCTTGGTCCTCCTGCTCAATCTCCAAAAGAACTCTTCGGTGAACTCTGCTCAAAATCTAACGTATATTTCACAGACAAGGAAATATACGTCTGCGAGGGTCGCTCAGCAAGATTTAAAACGTTAGTAATAAAATGACCCTCTACAAGATAATAATATAGTTTTACAAAGCTTTAGATGAGATTGATGCAATATGGTTCCGATAAGATGAAACATGGCAGCACAGAAAAACATGGGAGCATAACATCGTGTAGTGTGCAAGCGATGAGCATGAGTAGTGTAGTGCGCAAAGTAAGGAACATGGCAAGGTGTAGTGCGTAAAGTAACCAGCATGGCAAGTGTGGTGTGTATAGCAATAGTCGTGACAATTGTAGTGTGTACAACAATAGTCGTAACAAGTGTAGTGTGTACATCAATGATCGTGACAATAAGGTTAACAGGTTACACCATATCATCAGCAGAGGTAAATAGTGCATCAATCAATCTCCTATCTAGTGACAAGCCCAGTGTCCGAGGGGGAGGTGACTAGCATTACACCCAAGTCAACGGGAGCTACCCGTGACTCTCTACTCACCGACCCAGCCATGTGTCGGTCAAGTTCACCAATAGAGTGTAATCCAGCTTTCCAGCCTCTACTACACTAGACTACCCCACCCAAAGTGTCCATAAGCCAATCCGTAGTTCAATGTTTGCCGTATGGCAAACATTCCGTAAATACCCCGCGGGCCCAACATCCGTAATTGCCCAAAGGCCCAATAGTCCGTAATTGCCCAAAGGCCCAATATTTCATAAATGCCCGAGGCCCAATATCACATTTCAATAGAGGTGGACAATTCAAAATATATCTGGCAACACCAATAGTAGTACCACAAGCAATAAGAGCAATGTGCGTTTTAAAGATGACGAGGCATTCTTATACTTCAAAATTAACAGGGGATAAATACTTTGACATTTGAAACTTGTAGAAAAATAATATACTTTCAAGAGGTAAATACCTGCGCCTTTGAAAAAGTATGAAGAAAGTAATATACTTGCCTGAGGAAGTGTTTTTCGGTGTCCAGGTGTTCGTAACAGTGGACGCAAAACATCTGCGAGATCTGATTCCGATATTATTCTAAAAGCGTTAAAACTAATAACATTATAATCCAGCATGCAATTATTGTTTATACTAACGTGTCTATACTTACTGATTTTATATAAACTAATTTATCCATGCTAACACCTATAATTAATGTCTAGTGTACACTGTTAGGCCTTTAAATAAATGAACCAATATATAGTACATGCAGTAGGTAACATCAATGGGTTAGGGTGTACAACAACTAACATATAATTAATACCCTTACAGCAATTTATAATATAAAAGTAATAACACACACCCATTTGTAACAATGTTTATCAAATTAAAAAGTATGCCACTCACAGTTCTTCGAGAGCACCTGCCGTTGCGTTTCTTTGCAGGTGGAGCATGCGGTGATGGGGGAGCAGGACACGACAATGGGGATCTCGGGGCCTGAGGTCGAGGTGGCGGAGCGAGCTTGGGCCGAACGGAGGGAGGATGAGCTTGCGGCAAGAAGATGAAGGCGAACTGGGTAATCGTCGGTGTCGGAAGGGGTTCAGAGGCGCTGGTGCTACAGGAGGGGAGGCCTACGGGGTGTCTGGAGATGTTGTCGAAGGGGCTGAGCCCGTTGGTTTGGTGGCGAGCAGAGAAAGGCGAGGGGAGTAGTGGTGCTTGGGCGGTACTGTGAGAGGCCGCGCGAGGTCGGATGTGGGCAGGCTGAACGTGGGGGCGGGCTGTGCGGCTTGGCAGAGGTGAACGGTGAGAATGGCGAATGAGAGATGTTGTCGGGGTGCCGGGGGTTCTGGGGGAGTGCTGCAAGGGGTTAACGGTGCACTGGGCTGCGGGGCTTGGTCAGAAGGCATAGCGGCGTTCGGGGGGAGAAGGTGGCGGGGATTCGGAGATCGCCGGAGGCTCGTGGGGAGGAGGTCGGAGCGAGCAGGTGGGACGTGCGAGCTCCGGGAGCGAGGGCGCAGCTGTTCGGAGGCGAGGTGGATGACGCTGGCTTCGTGGGTCCAGTGGAGAGAGGAGGCAGTTGTGCACGGCGGCGGTGAAGGGATGGAGAGGCCGAGAGCTGGTCGAAGGTGAGTCTGCGGGTGTTCGGAAGGCAGGGGTCTGCTGGAGTTTGAGTGTAGGGTTTTCCGAGACCCTTAGGGTACAAAAACTCTATGCCCGTCCTAAGTCAGACGGAACATAGACAGATAAGCAGCGGAGAAATAACCACGTTAATCTAATTAACATTTGACCCTAAGGTCCAAGACCCTAATCCAAGATCTATGCCGACTTGGGATGGGTATGACCATCCCAAGAAGGATCTAGCCTACAACGATTAAATTAAACTAATGCTTAATTAAACACATACCCGTTGTCTCAACCCTGGAGCAGGTGAGATGTTCCGCACCGTCTTTCGAGCCGCTCCCCGTCCCACGCCGAGCTGCTCCTCGAATCGCTCCACGAACTGCTCTTCGAACCGCTCCGCATCCCGAGGTGATCAATCCCGTGTCACCGAGCCAACCACGCGCCGAAGAAAGTTTCACGCGAGTGAAACCTCTGCCTAGATTTTGGATCTGAATCCGAACTCCTTTGCGGCTTTGCTAGAGCCCTCAGGAGCAAGGCAGAAATTTATAGGGAGAGGAGAAATATTAATTTAGCTTAGATCCAAGCGTGCTCCAACATTTACGAGAACCGCTCAGATCTAGAGCTTGGGACGAGTTTTGAGGAAGAGAGCAGACCCCTATTTATATAGGTGGCTGATTGCTCCCCTTCTCTCAAAATCCGATGTGGGACTATTAATTGGGTTAATTAAAATCAAGTTAGTTTGCACTTCACAAAGTGCAACCTTCCATGAATTTTAACTCACTCACCGTTGAGCTTCATGATTGATACAACCTATCAATTCGAAGGGTGTTCAATGGTGAATGCATAGGAAAAAACCGTTCGTCAATCGGAGTTCGTTTGACCCTCCAATTGAGTGTCCAAAGATCAGCACACGACTAGTTTTTCGCATAAACTGAGCCGTCAAAATTCTGCACCTATCAAGGGTTCAAAACCCTAAAACAGGGGCCCACGGGTGGGCCCCACGCGTCCAGCGCGCGCAGATTAGCCCAGGCCGCCTGGGCTTTTGCCCAGGCCCTGGTCTTTCTTGGTCTTGACCAGCAGACCAGACCAGACCTGGTCTGGTCTGGGTCTGCCTGGTCTGACCCGTTGGGCTGTTTTGGGCGTAACTTGGGCATCTGGTGTCCGATTTGGACGCCGTTTGAACCTGGGTCTAGACTGGGACATTCCCGTCTTACCCGTGAACTTTCCCTTGCGTTTATATTATTAAATATTGTCTTAAACTATTTAAAACACATTTGATCTCTTTTGCATCAAATGCAAAATAGTCCATATCGAAGCTTAAATTATCATTTGCATCAAATACAAATGATTCGAGGGCATATTCCTCTTCATCGAGTTGGCGAGGGCTCGGCGGCGAGCTGTGGGTTCCCACATTAAGCTACAAGGTTTAAATTAATATAATAACTTTAAAATAAACTTACATAAACACATCAATATGCTATAAATATACATATACTAACAATTTATATGTAAAAAATAACATGCAGTGCACATATATACATAACATTCCCCATTTATAACATTTATTGTACATACATCAATAACGGGACATGTATACACCTAATTTATATACATCAATGTACAGTATAATATCCAATAATGGAAACCCTATAAGTTAATGTTCACTTACCTATTATAACACTCGTTCGCGCCTCTGGGTTATTGCAAGCGGGGTGATGTCCGGCTCGAGGCGGCGGGCTTAACGGCAGCCCAGGTGGTCGGAAGACGGCAACAACGATGGTGGTGTTGTTGCTGGCTCCTCGTCGGGGCTGATGGGCCGAATGGCAACCAGAGCGATCACACCTCCAAGAGGATCGTGAACACGGGGTCCGATCGCGTGTCCTAACTATGGATAAAATATTAAAAATCAAGCGCAAAAATACACGCAATCCAATGCCACGAAGAGATACGTACGAAAATACGTATGACAGAAATGTGGCCGTTACACCCTACCCACCTTATAAAAATTCCGTCCTCAGAATTGCTTAAGCTAGGTAAGGATTACGGGATACCGGATAGACGAAGGATGAAAGTGACATCCGGGTATCAAGGAAGCAGGAGACATATAGATAAAAGAAATCTGAATTGAAAAAGGTTCAAGATTTGTAACATCTACCATCAAATAACGACTAGGATAAGACGAAGCTAAGATAGGCATATTTATGATATGAATCACTAATTGCGATGATAGGTCAGGGTATCAAGGAAGGAAGAGATAAACCTCTAGCATCTCTCTCATGACTCCAATCATTTGGTGGATGTCGTCCTCTCTGTCTCCAGCAGCTCCGGATTCATGTCGGGTGTTTCGTCTTCCTGCCATCCTGCAAACAAAGTAAACATTTGCGTACAAGATTTATCTAGACAGTCTAGTTAATAATGACATCCATATTGTTCCGAGTATTTCGCAGAAGCATGACCTGCATGGGCCTCCACTAAAACCTGTCATGCCCCGCTTCCCAAAAACGGAAGCGAGGACGCGACGAAGGTCCGCTTGGGCTGGAGCTGTGAAACTCGAGCCCAATAAGCGTCTGTAGTGATAAACCATTTGAACTACAGGTTCTTGCGTGCGATCTCAGAGAAATATAGAATATCATCATTATACTTGACATCCAGATTACATGTACATAAAAAAAATTAAGGCCTAGCATGGCCAGTACAACAGTTACATGTAATTTAAAATACACCTGAAAGAATACAACAACAAGTATTAAACTTTTAATGCAGCGCTACGAAAGAATGACATCCCCAGCAATGGGTCTCGTGCTCCTGGTTCTCTTGGTCCTCCTGCTCAATCTCCAAAAGAACTCTTCGGTGAACTCTGCTCAAAACCTAACGTATATTTCACAGACAAGGAAATATACGTCTGCGAGGGTCGCTCAGCAAGATTTAAAACGTTAGTAATAAAATGTCCCTCAGCAAGATAATAATATAGTTTTACAAAGCTTTAGATAAGAGTGATGCAATATGGTTCCGATAAGATGAAACATGGCAGCACAGAAAAACATGGGAGCATAACATCGTGTAGTGTGCAAGCGATGAGCATGAGTAGTGTAGTGCGCACAGTAAGGAACATGGCAATGTGTAGTGTGTAAAGTAACCAGCATGGAAAGTGTGGTGTGTACAGCAATAGTCGTGACAATTGTAGTGTGTACAATAATAGTCGTAACAAGTGTAGTGTGTACAGCAATGATCGTGAAAATAAGTTTAGCAGGTTACACCATATCATCAGCAGAGTTAAAAAGTGCATCAATCAATCTCCTATCTAGTGACAAGCCCAGTGTTCGAGGGGGAGGTGACTAGCATTACACCGAAGTCAACGGGAGCTACCCGTGACTCTCTACTCACCGACCCGGCCAGGTGTCGGTCAAGTTCACCAATAGAGTGTAATCCAGCTTTCCAGCCTCTACTACACTAGACTACCCCACCCAAAGTGTCCATAAGCCAATCCGTAGTTCAATGTTTGCCGTATGGCAAACATTCCGTAAATACCCCGCGGGCCCAACATCCGTAATTGCCCAAATGCCCAATAGTCCGTAATTGCCCAAAGGCACAATAGTTCATAAATGCCCGAGGGCCCAATATCACATTTCAATAGAGGTGGACAATTCAAAATATATCTGGCAACACCAATAGTAGTACCACAAGCAATAAGAGCAATGTGCGTTTTAAAGATGACGAGGCATTCTTATACTTCAAAATTAACAGGGGATAAATACTTTGACATTTGAAACTTGTAGAAAAATAATATACTTTCAAGAGGTAAATACCTGCGCCTTTGAAAAAGTATGAAGAAAGTAATATACTTGCCTGAGGAAGTGTTTTTCGGTGTCCAGGTGTTCGTAACAGTGGACGCAAAACATCTGCGAGATCGGATTCCGATATTATTCTAAAAGCGTTAAAACTAATAACATTATAATCCAGCATGCAATTATTGTTTATACTAACGTGTCTATACTTACTGATTTTATATAAACTAATTTATCCATGCTAACACCTATAATTAATGTCTAGTGTACACTGTCAGGCCTTTAAATAAATGAACCAATATATATTACATGCAGTAGGTAACATCAATGGGTTAGGGTGTACAACAACTAACATATAATTAATACCCTTACAGTAATTTATAATATAAAAGTAATAACACACACCCATTTGTAACACTGTTTATCAAATTAAAAAGTATGCCACTCACAGTTCTTCGAGAGCACCTGCCGTTGCGTTTCTTTGCAGGTGGAGCATGCGGCGATGGGGGAGCAGGGCGCGGCGATGGGGATCTCGGGGCCTGAGGTCGAGGTGGTGGAGCGAGCTTGGGTCGGACGGAGGGAGGATGAGCTTGCGGCGAGAAGATGAAGGCGAACTAGGTAATCGTCGGTGTCGGAAGGGGTTCAGAGGCACTGGTGCTACAAGAGGGGAGGCCTACGGGGTGTCTGGAGATGTTGTCGAAGGGGCTGAGCTCGTTGGTTTGGTGGCGAGCGGAGAAAGGCGAGGGGAGTAGCGGTGCTTGGGCGGCACTGTGAGAGGCCACGCGAGGTCGGATGTGGGTACTGAGCGTGGGGTCGGGCTGTGCGGCTTGGTAGAGGTGAACGGTGAGAATGGTGAATGGGAGATGTTGTCGGGGTGCCGGGGGTTCTGGGGGAGTGCTGCAAGGGGTTGACGGTGCACCGGGCTGCGGGGAGAAGGTGGCGGGGCTTCCGAGATCGCCGGAGGCTCGTGGGGAGGAGGTCGGAGCGAGCAGGTGGGGCGTTTGAGCTCCGGGAGCGAGGGCGCAGCTGTTCGGAGGCGAGGCGGATTACGCTGGCTTCGTGGGTCCACCGGAGAGAGGAGGCGGTCGTGCACGGCGGCGGTGAAGGGATGGCGAGGCCGAGAGCTGGTCGAAGGCGAGTCTGCGGGTGCTCGGAAGGCGGGGGTCTGCTGGAGGTCGAGTTGGCGAGGGCTCGGCGGCGATGTGTGGGTTCCCACATTAAGCTACAAGGTTTAAATTAATATAATAACTTTAAAATAAACTTACATAAACACATCAATATGCTATAAATATACATATACTAACAATTTATATGTATAAAATAACATGCAGTGCACGTATATACATAACATTCCCCATTTATAACATTTATTGTACATACATCAATAACGGTACATGTATACACCTAATTTATATACATCAATGTACAGTATAATATCCAATAATGGAAACCCTATAAGTTAATGTTCACTTACCTATTATAACACTCGTTCGCGCCTCTGGGTTGTTGCAAGCGGGGTGATGTCCGGCGTCGAGGCGGTGGGCTCAGCAACGGAGACGGCAGCCCAGGTGGTGAGGGGGGTCGGAAGACGGCAACAACGTCGAGAGGGAGATGGTGGTGTTGTTGCGGGTGGCGCCTCGTCGGGGCGTGATGGGACGAATGGCAGGCGGGGGATGAGGCTCTTGGTGATCGGGGCTTGAGAAGAAAGGCCTGAGGTTTATTAGTATGGGAGAGTTGAGATGTGGGACGTGCGTGCATCGGCGCATGCTTGGTGACGTGGGGGCTGTGGCGAGATGTTGTTGACGGCCGTTGCGGGATCGTGGGCGGTTTGGTATGCGGGGTTGAATGGGGAGAGAGAGACGTGGATCTATTAAGATCCCATGCATGGAAACCGATGACGTGGAAAAGAATGCTGTTATGATATACGAATGTTGTTATGATATAAGGAAATAAAAACAGTTTCTAAAAGAAGTTTAAAGTTAAAATTTTAAGTTAGGATATTTAATAAATAGGTTAGTTAGTTTAAAGAGATATTAATTAAAAAGAGTTTAATTTAAAAGCTTTAATTTTAAAACGTTTAGATTAAAATTATATAGTTAAAATAGTAATGAAAATAATAAGATATACAACTTTGCCCTTGGGTATCCAAAAATTGAAAAGAAAATACCGGAGCGATCACACCTCCAAGAGGATCGTGAACACGGGGTCCGATCGCGTGTCCCAACTATGGATAAAATATTAAAAATCAAGCACAAAATACACGCAATCCAATGCCACGAGGAGATACGTACGAAAATACGTATGACAGAAATGTGGCCGTTACATCCTACCCACCTTATAAAAATTCCGTCCTCAGAATTTCTTAATCTAGGTAAGGATTACGGGATACCGGATAGACGAAGGATGAAAGTGATATCCGGGTATCAAGGAAGCAGGAGACATATAGAGAAAGAAATCTGAATTGAAAAAGAACGACATATATCCGGGTATCAAGGAAGCAGGAGACATATAGAGAAAAGAAATCTGAATTGAAAAAGGTTCAAGATTTGTAACATCTACCATCAAACAACGACTAGGATAAGACGAAGCTAAGATAGGCATATTTATGATATGAATCACTAATTGCGATACTAGGTCAGGGTATCAAGGAAGGAAGAGACAAACCTCTAGCATCTCTCTCATGACTCCAATCATCTGGTGGATGTCGTCCTCTCCGTCTCCAGCAGCTCTGGATTCATATCGGGTGTTTCGTCTTCCTGCCATGCTGCAATCAAAGTAAACATTTGCGTACAAGATTTATCTAGACAGTTTAGTTAATAATGACATCCATATTGTTCCGAGTATTTCGCAGAAGCATGACCTGCATGGGCCACCACTAAAACCTGTCATGCCCCACTTCCCAAAAACGGAAGCGAGGACGCGACGAAGGTCCGCTTGGGCTGGAGCTGTGAAACTCGAGCCCAATAAGCGTCTGTAGTGATAAACCATTCGAAGTACAGGTTCTTGCGTGCGATCTCAGAGAAATACAGAATATCATCATTATACTTGACATCCAGATTACTTGTACACAAAAAAATTAAGGCCTAGCATGGCCAGTACAACAGTTACATGGAATTTAAAATACACCTGAAAGAATACAACAACGAGTATTAAACTTTTAATGCAGCGCTGCGAAAGAATGGCTTCCTCAGCAATGGGTCTCGTGCTCCTGGTTCTCTTGGTCCTCCTGCTCAATCTCCAAAAGAACTCTTCGGTGAACTCTGCTCAAAACCTAACGTATATTTCACAGACAAGGAAATATACGTCAGCAAGGGTCGCTGACCGGCATCCCGTTTACGGTATGGGCGCGGTGTCGTTTTACAGCAAGTGCACGGTTAGGGTAGGGTGCGGGTTTATCGAACTCAGGGAGGTGGATGGCTTGAGTGGCTACTAGCCTCGCCTAGGTTGTGTGCTAGCTACGCGGATGATAAGTGTGAAGTGTAGAAATAAAAGAAAGAAATGAAAATGACACAAAATGAATCCCCGCTAACACGGGCTAGAGCACTCATGACACTTGGCATTTGACTTGACCCAGGGTGAGACATTGCCCCAAAAGGTGGTACCTAGCGTCCATGGCCCGATATTCCGGTCGGTGCCAAGCACGCTAGGCCTACCCGGTTCCGAACGGTGGGCATTCCCATGTCCATTAACACCTTCCGCAACCGGGAGCATTAAGGCCACAATGATATCTCCCAACACTTCGTCCAAGCCGCTCCCGTGCGGGAGGACTCGATGTCAACGCTCGGGGCATGAGCTATGGCTAGGGGGTCAACCGCCAAGTTTATTCCCCCTTGGCCCGACGGTCAGAGGCGGTCTTTCTCCCGCCAATGACAATGAAACACCCCCGCGTAACCCTAATGGCCAAATAGGTCGAATGTGATTTCTAGCAATACATTGAAGCGGGTCTTGACTGGACAAACACCCGGACCCCAATCCCCAATACATCTAGTGTGTTGCCGTACGAATTGGACTCAGATTGCTAGAAATCCCCATTGACGCATTTCATCGAACACATGCCATGCAACCAAGCCAAATGTAAATTTCCAAGCATCAATCCTACCCTAACCCGTATTAGGGTTCATCAAACACTACTCGATGGTGAATAACATGATAGAAAGCAATAATAATGACAAACAAACATTCACCATCAAGCAAAGCAAATACAACACAAAACAATGAAATGGGAAAACAAGAGAAAGAAATACTTATCTTGAGTTTGAATCTTCAATCTAATACAAGATTTATTAACCAAAAGACCTAATCTAAACTAACCTAAGCCTCCCAACAAAGGTGCTGATAAAGCCCTAAAAACTAGAGGAGACCTCTTTCAGTCCGCCAACTTCGAGTATTTATAGCCCCACTTCGAAACCCTAATGGTTCGGGTCCAAACCCGCAGAAAAAACGTCACCCGATCGGTTGACAAGTCAACCGATCGGGTGATCCATTACAAATAATAAACAGAAAACGGCGGAGCTTCACCCGGTCAGATGAACCGATCGGTTGAGTTCTTGGGGTGACCGGTTGGATCATGGCGCCATCGGGTGAAGAGGTCGGTTGGATGCCCGTGTTTTGGCTCCTCAGATGAACCGATCGGGTGGGAGTCACCCGATCGGTTGGAATTTGGCTTGAAAAGACAGAGAATCGGCCCCGTTGAACCGGCCTGTGAACCGGTCGGGTGACATTCACTTGAGCTCCGGCTGAGACCGGGTGGTGCACGCGCGCATCACCCGATCGGTTGGAGATGACCAACCGACCGGGTGAGGGGCTGAAAGATGTAATCTTCGTCGTTTGACCCCCTGGATCACGCGTGACTCCTCCCATTGCTCCGGGGACACGTGATATCATCGTTTTGCGTCCCAAATGCGGGCAATCTCCTGCAAACATGGAGAAACAAAGAAAAGTGAAAGAAAACGAGAAAACACGAGAAAACGAATAAAAGAGGGCGGAAAATACGGAGAAATACGAAAGAAAACGTGCGTGAATATATGAAATATATACGTATGTCAAAATTCCCCAAGCTGAACTCTCCCTCGTCCTCGAGGAAGACGAGTGAGAGTAGGAGCTCGGAGGGAGAAAATAGAGAGAAGGAGAGAAAAAGAGAACTCTATATCCTAGATCGCCCATAAGGGCCAACAAAGTCAAAAACGACACACCAAGCAAGCAAACACCAAATCACATCACTAAACTAAGGAATACGAGTCCAGACAAATGACGTGGGCCCACACGGTGAAGCGCGAGTGAGTGTGGTCGTGTGTTAGCAGACGGTGTCACTATCTACATTGTGCAATAAAGCTCGATATACACAAATCCAGGAAACGACCCAAATACCGATTCGAATTTGAAATTGCGGTGAATATTAGCTCAAGCATGCATGAGAAGAGTATAAGAATAGAAGCGTATCATGCATCGGGGACTCCACAGCTAGGGACTAGGAAATCACCACAATATAGCCTAGGTAATCGCTAGAAGGTCCCTATGCCAAGTGTTTTCGAAAACGACAGAGGTTGAGAAGATGTGGAGTAGAACACTCGGTGCAAATTCTCGCCTTCCCCTTATTCACGGCAAGTAGGAAAATATTCACATTGGAATTTTTTTTTGGGTTTTGGGTATTTGTATTTTTTTTTCTTTTCTTTTCATTTCTCATCTTTTTGGGTTTTTCTTTTCTTTTCTACTTTTTTTTGGATTTTTGGGAATTGGGATATTTACATGTGTACTCTCCCAAGTGGGAGAACGGTACACAATGAGGGGATTTGCACCAAGTAAAATAAAAATGAAATCGGATTCTAAACACTTGGACAAAGGAGATATTTTTCGCTAATCAGAGCATAGGCTAAATGGGTTATCCTAGTCATTGTTTGTGGAATCCCGACACATGCGAATTGAAATATACGATATAAATATAGCATGCATATAGAAGCAGATAGTAGAAGCAAATACCGCATATTCAAATCGAAGCACGATAATCTAGGTGTCAACCAAGGATAAGTATATAAAACATAATCACAAGGTAGAAGCACACCAAACAGCTAGGCACGACGCACGACTCACAAAAAGCTAAGTGGACCCGCGGTGCATGAAATGCAAGAGGACTCGATATCCTAGGGTTAGTGAATGTGATTATCGAAGCTGTGCAAGGTGCGCGTGTGATTTTCGTGACAATTCATCATATGGTTCATCTCTAGGAGAAAGAGATAAAAAGAAGAAAAGAAAAAGAAAAAGAAAAACACGGAGAAAAACGACTCAAATAACGAAGAAAAAGAGACAAATGACGCACGAAGTGCGACTCCCCTAAGCTGAAACTTGCATTATCCTCAATGCAATAGTAGTGAATACGAGAGGGCAATGAAAATGGGGGGGAGTTACGCACCGACACAAAAAATGAAAAACACGAAAAACACATGAGCGAAACTAAAAAATAAAGAAAAAGAAACACTCAAATAAAAGATATAAAACACGACAAAAGAACACATAGACACAGACACACAACAACGACACGCAAAAACATGCACACAAAAGTTGATTTCCCCCAAGCTGAACATGACAATGCTAGCAAAATGATATGATCAATGGGGATGTAGAGATATGCTAGGGGGAAAATCGGAAAAGAAAGAAATCAAAATGCAGGAGAGACGGTGTACTCATTCTCCTCGGAAGAGGATGTGGGGTGAAATGATAGAAGGGCACGACATGAAGGGTTATTAAGATGCAAAAGCAAATCCTAGATACGCTCCCCTCGCTAATGAGAGGAGATGAGATTATTCAAATCTAAACTAGAAAGCGGTAAAATTTTACACTACTAGATTAGGATACACCTGAGCATAGGCAGATCCAAGATCTGAAGTGGGGCAGGTAGCTGTTCTAACTGCTCCTTCTGTGGCTCCGCTAGAAGCGCTGTGCCACGTGTGCCAAAGGACCCAAGCAATGCACCTCCAAGCATCCCTCGTAGGTGTCCACCAATGACCTACAAAGGATGAGGTGCATTAGTCCATGGCAAGAAATTATTTCCCGAAATAAATGTATCCCAGAGATAATCGTCAACATAAGATGGAAAAATAATAAACGGGTGACGAATACTCCCTGAGAATGGGTCGCTATCCTCTGTACTAGTGACGACCGAATTCTCGCTCTCCATGAGAAGTGGCTCTCCAGGTAGTGACGCACCGCAGCATACCTCAAGGAAAGTAGATCCTGTGTCCTGCGAGAGATATGGCGTGTCAAAAATATATGAGTCTAAAGAAATAGGACGTGAAAAGCGAGACTCAAATGTGGAGTGAGAGTGAGTATGAAAATCTCCCTGAATAGGGGCAATATGCTCAAGTAGATGCTCAGCCGCAGAAGAAGTGGAGCGTGACGGTAGAGGTAGATGTGGCTCGGGCTCCATGGAGTGGACCATCGTATCCAAGCCCTCATGCACATCCTCCTTGACGATATGCTCATGCTCCACCATCTGCCCGATGTCCTGAATGACATCCTCATGGTTGACCACCGACCAAGGAAGAAGCAGCAACAGAGATGACAGTGGAGGTGGATGTGGAGCGGACCACTCGTATGTGGTCGTGGTGTCCTCGTCCTCACGCACATCCTCCTCGCCGGTATGCATAATCTCTGTAAACTCCTCAGTGCTCTCATAGGACTCATGTGGGGTATCCAAATCAAGACAAGAAATCTCTCCCACAGATCCTAGATAAATCTCCCCATCCTCACTATCATCATCAAAAAAGGCTTCGTCATCCAAGTGGTAGTGATGGAAAAATGGGGTATCGGCTTGAGATGTGTCTATGGTGGCCGATGGCATGGTGGTCTCAACCATGAAAGTGGGTATATCCTCTCATTCATCCCCTCTCCTCGGTGTCGGCTCGGTGATTGGTACCATCAAGTTTTGTAATATTTGGCCTTGGTTAAACATGGCACTTTCAAGGAGAGACACGAGGCTTGATTCTTCTTGTGTTTGTGGAGGGGTATAGGGTTGATGAAATGGATGGGAGGTGTTTGGGCAAAGGTTGTGGGAAAATGTTTGGCCTTGGAGTGGGGGGAGGCTCTCAAGCGTAAATGGGCAATCATAATACACGTGTCCCGCCATCCCACAAGTCTCACAAACCACAACTGGATAAGGATCGTATCCTCCCATCTGAGCATCGAAATTTTATCTCCACATGGTAATATCAAAGATACCTGGACAATAAAAATAAGAAAACTAGAGAGGAGCGTCAATAGTACAAGAGAATAACAAAAAGATAATATAATAGTGGGGGGAAAATTTCCTGGTTATTGAATATATTTTATTTTTAAAAAAAAGAAAAAGAAATTTTTTTTGTGTTTTATGCGTAGTCTAACGAACCCAAGCTAAGCTAATATCAAACCGAACGCCTCCCCGGCAACGGCGCCAAAAACTTAACCGGCGTCCCGTTTACGGTATGGGCGCGGTGTCGTTTTACCGCAAGTGCACGGTTAGTGTAGGGTGCGGGTTTATTGAACTCAGGGAGGTGGATGGCTTGAGTGGCTACTAGCCTCGCCTAGGTTGTGTGCTAGCTACGCGGATGATATGTGTGAAGTGTAGAAATAAAAGAAAGAAATGAAAATGACACAAAATGAATCCCCGCTAACACAGGCTAGAGCACTCATGACACTTGGCATTTGACTTGACCCAGGGTGAGACATTGCCCCAAAAGGTGGTACCTAGCGTCCATGGCCCGATATTCCGGTCGGTGCCAAGCACGCTAGGCCTACCCGGTTCCGGATGGTGGGCATTCCCATGTCCATTAACACCTTCCGCAACCGGGAGCATTAAGGCCACAATGATATCTCCCAACACTTCGTCCAAGCCGCTCCCGCGTGCGAGGACTCGATGTCAACGCTCGAGGCGTGAGCTATGGCTATGGGGTCAACCGCCAAGTTTATTCCCCCTTGGCCCGACGGTCAGAGGCGGTCTTTCTCCCGCCAATGACAATGAAACACCCCCGCGTAACCCTAATGGCCAAATAGGTCGAATGTGATTTCTAGCAATACATCGAAGCGGGTCTTGACTGGACAAGCACCCGGACCCCAATCCCCAACACATCTAGTGTGTTGCCGTACGAATTGGACTCAGATTGCTAGAAATCCCCATTGACGCATTTCATCGAACACATGCCATGCAACCAAGCCAAATGTAAATTTCCAAGCATCAATCCTACCCTAACCCGTATTAGGGTTCATCAAACACTACTCGATGGTGAATAACATGATAGAAAGCAATAATAATGACAAACAAACATTCACCATCAAGCAAAGCAAATACAACACAAAACAATGAAATGGGAAAACAAGAGAAAGAAATACTTATCTTGAGTTTGAATCTTCAATCCAATACAAGATTTATTAACCAAAAGACCTAATCTAAACTAACCTAAGCCTCCCAACAAAGGTGCTGAAAAAGCCCTAAAAAAACTAGAGGAGACCTCTTTCAGACCGCCAACTTCGAGTATTTATAGCCCCACTTCGAAACCCTAATGGTTCGGGTCCAAACCCGCAGAAAAAACGTCACCCGATCGGTTGACAAGTCAACAGATCGGGTGATCCGTTACAAATAATAAACAGAAAACCGTGGAACTTCACCCGGTCAGATGAACCGGTCGGTTGAGTTCTTCGGGTGACCGGTTGGATCATGGCGCCATCGGGTGAAGAGGTCGGTTGGATGCCCATGTCTTGGCTCCTCAGAATCAGCTACAGATGAACCGATCGGGTGGGAGTCACCCGATCGGTTGGAATTTGGCTTGAAAAGACAGAGAATCGGCCCCGTTGAACCGGCATGTGAACCGGTCGGGTGACATTCACTTGAGCTCCGGCTGAGACCGGGTGGTGCACGCGTGCATCACCCGATCGGTTGGAGATGACCAACCGACCGGGTGAGGGGCTGAAAGATGTAATCTTCGTCGTTTGACCCCCTGGATCACGCGTGACTCCTCCCGTTGCTCCGGGGACACGTGATATCATCGTTTTGCGTCCCAAATGCGGGCAATCTCCTGCAAACATGGAGAAACAAAGAAAAGTGAAAGAAAATGAGAAAACACGAGAAAACGAATAAAATACGGCGGAAAATACGGAGAAATACGAAAGAAAACGTGCGTGAATATATGAATACTAACAATTTATACATGCAGTGCACCTATATACTATAAATATACATATATTATAAATTTACATAAACACATCAATATGCTATAAATATACATATACTAACAATTTATATGTATAAAATAACATGCAGTGCACCTATATACATAACATTCCCCATTTATAACATTTATTTTACATACATCAATAACGGGACATGTATACACCTAATTTATATACATCAATGTACAGTATAATATCCAATAATGGAAACCCTATAAGTTAATGTTCACTTACCTATTATAACACTCGTTCGCGCCTCTGGGTTGTTGCAAGCGGGGTGATGTCCGGCTTCGAGGCGGCGGGCTCAGCAACGGAGACGGCAGCCCAGGTGGTGGGGGGGGGGGGGGGGCGAAAGACGGCGACAACGTCGAGAGGGAGATGGTGGTGTTGTTGCGGGTGGCGCCTCATCGGGGCATGATGGGCCGAATGGCAGGCGGGGGCTGAGGCTCTTGGTGATCGGGGCTTGAGAAGAAAGGCCTGGGGTTTATTTGTATGGGAGAGTTGAGATGTGGGACGTGCGTGCATCGACGCATGCTTGGTGACGTGGGGGCTGTGGCGAGATGTTGTTGACGGCCGTTGCGGGATCGTGGGCGGTTTGGTATGCGGGGTTGAAGGGGGAGAGAGAGACGTGGATCTGTTAAGATCCCATGCATGGAAACCGATGACGTGGAAAAGAATGCTGTTATGATATAAGAATGTTGTTATGATATAAGGAAATAAAAACAGTTTATAAAAGAAGTTTAAAGTTAAAATTTTAAGTTAGGATATTTAATAAATAGGTTAGTTAGTTTAAAGAGATATTAATTAAAAAGAGTTTAATTTAAAAGCTATAATTTTAAAACGTTTAGATTAAAATTACATAGTTAAAATAGTAATGAAAATATTAAGATAAACAACTTTGCCCTTGGGTATCCAAAAATTGAAAAGAAAATATCAGAGCGATCACGCCTCCAAGAGGATCGTGAACACGGGGTCCGATCGCGTGTCCCAACTATGGATAAAATATTAAAAATCAAGCGCAAAATACACGCAATCCAATGCCACGTGGAGATACGTACGAAAATACGTATGACAGGAATGTGGCCGTTACAAGATGGAGGATATATATACATGTTTATTCATGGATGTATACAAGTGGGTACATATAAGCTAGTGTGGATATATATATATATATATATATATATATATATATATATATATATATATATATATATATATATATATATATATATATATATATATATACCTTGTAGAGGTGTGAGTGGGGGTATGTATGTATGTGTTATGAGTGCATGTAAGCAGTTTACTATCTATTAAATTAATGTTGTGTTTCATGTGGGGAATGCATCGATGTGTGTACGTCTATCCTTGTATGGATGGAGTAGTGGGGTGTCCACATTGTCTTTGGACATGGGGGAAAGCGTATGTGAGTGGATATATGTGTGATTGTATGGGTAGGTGGTGTAGATATAGGTATGGAATATTGGTACACATATATTGATAGTGTTGTATTGCTAGGGTATGAATTCTTAATGTGTTAACATTTTGAATAACGGTAAGTAAGTGTATGTGCTATTATGCGCTCAAATAAACTGGTATATTGTCTTAATTTAATATATGGTTGTGGGTTGTATTATTGCGTGAAGATATGTGTTGTGCTATGGGCATATATGGGTGCATGTGGCAACATAGATAAGTAATGGATGCATGGGCAGTATGAGTGGTGCTCCATGGTGTTTGGAATAGATGTATCCTAAGGTGGGTAGGGGTGCTTTAGACCCGTCCACCCTAAGTTTAGGCACTTAGCTCTATACCGTGCCTAGTATGGGATAAGGATATAAGTGTGACGTGTAACACATGTAAGATGTGAAGGATATAAGGATTTGAGATTATACAGTGCGTGTGTAAGTGGGATGGCTAAGGGTTTGCATGGTTAAGTGGAGTTACGGTATATGTATATATGTGTGTAAACGTTTACCCCCGTAGAATGGTGTTTATATGACCATTTGGATGCATGTGTAGTGCATGAACCCTTCCGTATATAGTGGCATGAGGGGGACTCTGTATTGGCAAATGAGATACTTGAATGTATGTAGGTGTGTTGTAGCAAGCGTGGTGTGATTGTGTATATGTGTTGTTATTATTGAATGTGTATAGGTATATGTCTTATGAGTGGTTATATGTATATGTATGTGAATGATCCCTATTCTGATATACAAGTAACAATATATGAATGTATACGTATATGGGGTATGACTATCTACTAGATGTGTATGAATGTTGGAATGCACCTATTTGCATGTGTATACTAGTTAGAGTATGTATATAGCGGATGCTATATATATGATGGTATGGGTAGCTACCGAATACCTGCAAGTGTAGTTGAGTAGCTTGACTGTATGAGTATATAATAGCCGGATATGTTTAGAATGTGTGAATTGGTGTGCGTGCCTATACATGGGAATGTATGTGCATGGTTGCATGGATCCTAATAGACATATATGCATGTCTGTGTGTATACATGCTATTAGAATAATAATCTGCTGTGTATGAACCAACGTGTATTTGGCTATATGTAGGCCTAGATATCTATATATGGAATTAAAGTGTATACTTCTGCGTGAACATAATGAGTATGTGCATATAATTGGGTTATATAGAGTATCCGTGTAGTGTATTGGTTGATGTGTAAATGTGAATATTTATATGGTTGTATGGATTTCTATTATATGTGTCATAGCGGAGTGTCGAGATGTGAAGATGTATGTACAGTGTGCAGTAGAAGCATATGTGGTTGTGTGTATATTGGTTGAATATGTATATACTTATAAATATCCTTATTTGTTTATCTGTAAATTTTTCCGGCATGGTTGCCTATCTAGGTGTATCTTAGATAAGCATATTTCTGTGTGTATGCATGTATGTGTAGGTCTGTAACAGAGCGTGCGTGTATGTATATACATATGAAGTGGGGATATGAATGTGATGAGTATGAAACATAGGTGTGTGTGTGTGTGTATATATATATATATAATGAGTATAAGTGAATGAAACTGTTTGATAAGCGGGTATTGGAATGTGTGTATTTGATTGTATATTTATGTGTATACGTGTGTGTGGAGTGTATATGGACATTTATAATTATTTGACTATCATGGCAGTATGTGCGTAAGATATGCAAATGTAGTTATATATAAAGCATATGGCAGGGGATGTGTAATGTTTGTGCACTTTTGTGTATATTGGGTGTTGTGTATGTGCCTATCTGTGTGAGGCAGTAGGTGCACTCCTATGGATGTGAGGTTATGTGTATACTTATTTATAATATGATTGTGAACCTTATGTGACTCGATCATGCATGTGTTTGTACGTGCATGTGAATGCATATATGGATGTGACTAAATATTGTGTGTATATAGGTATTTACGTGTATATGAATGTGAGTAAGCCCATGTGACTAAGTATTGGGAGTATAGGGATCCGGGGTACATACGTGTGACACCGTGATGGTGACCCTGTTTATTAAGCAATGGTGTGTAGATTAATGTGTATTGATGGGTGTCTGTGCATGGATGTAGGTGTATATGTATATATATATATATAAAGAGATAGAATATAAATCGCCTATACTTGAATGTATTGTGATGTATCTGAAAGCATGCCATTTATGGATACCTTATGTATCGTGATATGGATATGGTGTGATGTCCTATGCATATAGATATGAGTAGTGATCTAAATACGTGTATTAATACGTATAGAGACTTACTTGTGGTGTGTGATATACATGTTAATGTGTGAATATGTGTGGCTAAATGTTTATGTGAAGAACATATACGTATGTGTATGTAATGATGCATATAATGATATGGATGTGCTACTAGATGAGAAATAGGATGTATCTGTGACATGTGTGCGATGCGGATGTGTATGGATGATAGGGAAGCATACAGTGTATATAAGTGTGGTGTAGATACGTATTCTTGTTTGTACTTCATGGGTAGTAAGACCATCATACCTAGCTGACCTCGACAAGGTTCACACCCTAGAAAGTCCGAGGACGGACTTTATTTTAAGGTGTGTAGGATGTCATGTCCTATTTTGCACTATACAGGTATTCTACTGAACACACGTGGTATTTCTACCTACGATGCATACGTGGGCATGAAATAAGTGTAGATATTGATGTACGTGATGTAATGCAAGAGGGATTAGGCCGTAATACATGGCTAAGGGAAGAGAATGTGAAATGTGAATGCGGGAGAAGTGCAAATGACGTCGTGGGTGTAAAACAACAGGAATGTGTTAGATGTGTGTGAAGCATGTATGCATGCATGGATGTGCATGGATGTGTGTAGGAAGAGCCATGCAAGTGTGAAAGGGATTAGGGGTCAATGGCAACCCCCGCAAATTTTTAGAAAGGCGAGGGGCAAAACGGTCATTTGGACCAAAAGTGCTGTGCGTACATACTAGAATGGTGTGTACGTAAAGTAATGGCATACTTGTAAATACCTAGAATATGGAGGGGTATTTTGGTCATTTTACTAGATGCATGCTTATCTTAAAGAGCTTTCTATTGGAAGATATTTGGAGAGAAACTTTTCTCTTTTTCTTTACCCTTCTTCTCTTTTCTCATTTCATTTTCTTTCTTCATTTTTCTCCCCGATAGGGCCGGCCACCCTCTCCCTCCCTTTCCCCTTATTTTCCAAATGAAAACCCCTAATCTCCATTCCCAATTGAAAGGAATTCAAGCTTGCTTGAAGAGAGAAGAAGATGGAGAAGAAAGAAAGAGGAAGAGAAGAGGAATTAAGTTTTTGAGGTAGGAACTCTTTTGGTTTGGAATTCCATCAAATGAATTTTTTCTAATATGTTTTTATAGCATGTTTTATCCAATATGTGATGAGGATAGTCAATTTTTACATGCTATGGCTCAATTTCACAATTTCCCTTTAAAATTCTTAGCAAAGTCATCTCCTTTTGAAATTCTGAAATCTTGATGTCTGATGTTGCCTTGATTCTGATTATTGTAGCTCGAATTAGGGTTCGAAAAAATATGAGCTTCTATATCTTGAAGTTCTACCTCAAAATCATATAAATTTTGACATAGTTTCAATTCAGAAATTAGGAGCAATAAATCCATCTTTACAACCTGTCTGTTTGATTTTCACTGTTGACACAGTTTAGTAAAATTGGCCTAGACACCTGCACACATCATGGAATTTTATGATCTTGGTCTTGTTGGAAAGTAACAAGTTTTTATAAAAATTCATCAGATGCTTATATGTTTAATTTCTGGCTCCAACATGCCCAAAATTGGCTTCCAATATAGACCCAGAAATATGTCTGAAAAGCTGATTTGACACACTTCACCAATTAATTCACCATAAATCATATAGTTCATATTGTTACATGAAAGTTTATCTGTGAATCCAAAACTTCCTTATCTTCAACTTTCATTTATATAGTTTTGTCAAATTCCGAAGATAAATGAATGAAATGTGTTGATCTTTATGTCTGTTCCTGCAATTCCAGCAAGCTGAAATATTAAAGTGATGTTATAAATTATGCTCTATTGCTATTTCACCATCTATAGTGCATGATTATTGTTGTTGCATGGAAGATAGATTCATGATATGTTTTTCCAATGGATTTGCTAATGTTCTTACGGACATACATGTCACGTACACCACGTGTTCGTCAAAACGCCACAATGAAGTGAAAGTTGAATAATATGAGAAATGAGTTTGCAAACATTTGTGCTATGAAATATGTTGTGAAATAGCAATGATGGGGTCATGTGAAGCATGATATCATATGTTATGAGTGATGAATTGAAATGGCTATGTTGAAGGGCATGCTACTTGGGTGCATGACCTGTGTTGTTATGAGTGTGGAATGTGAAACCATGCAACGTGTCCCCTTCAGTGCTATATATAATGTTGAATGAAGTTTTTGAATGTTTTAATCCTCTCTAAGGAGGGTGAGTTAGTAAGACCCGGGTTTTAGGTGGGATTTGAGTAAATTGTGGATATGAGGTCTGGACTGTGAAGTTGGGAGATGATTATGTGATATGTGGAGTTTATACCAACTCGCCTTACCGGGAGTGGAGGGGATATTTATACCCGCTCGCCTTTACCGGGAGTGGAGGGGAAGAGGGCATACGGAGGTTGTGATATGAGCCTCACTCCTACCACGTACAGTGCCCGTATCCACTGCGTCGTGTGCTATATTCACCCCAAATCTGGGGTGAAGTCCAGGTCCTGGTATCCCACAGTTTACCCAAGTTCCAATTAATTCAATTAAATAATAATAATAAAATAAGAATTTGGATGTTACTCCTTCTGCGGGCAGCACTTTCCCTTCCCCTTGCCAGGTTCTTTATGACTCTGTGGCATGCCTCTGGCACTTGTACTTATCTTATTAGATATTGGTTGCTTGAATACTTGTGTTATTATTATTATTATTCGTTCTAACCCTTTTCTTTTAGTAACTCGACATTGTATCGCAGGTATGATTCCCTTGTATTAGCTATTTAATTTTCATTACATCACTTAGTTACATGCTCTATTTCTCTTGGCATGCCTTGTGGCTTGAGAACCTTAGAATGATGTTCCAAATCCATGTTGGTTCCTACTGGGGCACGCATTGACATGCTCCTCCCTATTTTTCAGGTAGCAGAGGTGCATGGTTGGAGGTGACTTGGAATTGGGTTTCAGGGGTAGCACTTGGTGTGAGACGTAGCTTGTGTAGTGACATGGTTGTCTTGGAGGTGGAGAGTGATGGTGTATATGTAGTGGTGTACCTGGGCTATGTAATTTAATGGAAGTTGTATATATGATATGTTGTTATTGAACTAAGTTATTTGTGTTGTTGTTTTGATATTACTGTGAAGCTTCACTTGTACTATCCCAGCATGTGCGCAGTGACCTACTTGTTCAGTTTCTCGTTTCTCTTTCTTTTCCTCTCTCATCACCCTCACTCTTCAGGATACTTGGAAAAAAGAAAATATTTTAGATGCCGAGTATTCTGGTGAACAGTGCATGCCAGTGTTTGGCGGCCCATGCTGGTCACCGCACTGCGATGTGCGTAAGGATAGTACATGTAATACTTCAGTAGGTGATTGAGATAGATTAGCCCTAAGGTGGGTAGTGATCTTAGAGCCGTAAGTGGTCCGCCCTTGCACCCCTAGCTTTAGGGAGTTCAGGGATGAACTTTCTACAGTGTATTATGCCATAGAAGTATATTGTGGGTGTACGTTTGTATCTATAAATATTTTTCACCTATCTGATTATTTTGAGAAATATTTTTCCATCCAACCAACTATCTCCTTACCCCGTCTTATTTGAACTCGTTCTTTCCGATCTTACTTCGTTTCGCTTTTTGATCTAGTTTTCTTTCCTTCTATTATCTAGACATTAGTCCTTGTAGTTGTCCATGCTGTCTTCAGTTTAGGAATAGTCCCTTTGGTAGGTGATGTCGCCTTAGTGCATGAGCATAGGTAGAATGTGTAGACCTGTATGAGTGTGACATCTTTAGGGTCCTGATAATTGTCTTCTGTGTCTTGAATATGTACTCAGTGTTAACCATGATATGCTTGAAGTTGTCTGTGTGACGGTATTCATACGCATATGAATAGGGTCATAGCAGGCAATTTCCTTAGACGTAGTTTTTCGCGATTATAGAATAACTTATCTTTGACTGCGTATGATTGCATTAAAACTTTGTTTTTTTTTCTTTTACACCAAACCTTTAAAGTTTTCGAAACTAGCTCTCAAGATCACAAATCACTTATCTTCCCTCATCCATTACCATAACTCCACACGGTTTACCCAATGTTTTAAAATATGTTATTGGTCTTAAGTTTTCCTTTCCTCTTCTTCCTCCCTTCGAAATGTTATGTTATGGTTGTTATAGTTTTGGGACTAGCTGTTATTGTTGTAAGATTTTGTTTACAGGTAGGATCAGGGAGAGATGAGATTTGTTATAGCAATGATTAAACGATTTTGGAACAATAAGGATATTTGAATAGATTTCTTTCGAATGAAAAGAATGGGCTGCCAAGACTTATTTATAAAACCGAAGCGTGGCGGACTCGATGGAGAATTCTGGTTGAATGAGATTATATGCGTGAAGAGGAGAACTTATCAGATTTGAGGCTTAGATGAATGGTAGATAAGGATGACTACAGAGTATGGTATGAGTTAGGATGATCATGAGAATGAGTAGAACATTGTAAGCGTCAAGACTTGGTTGACGAGTTGACGTGAGAAGACTTTAATAATGATATGACGCGTTGAGGTAAATGGATGGTTAGGTGGTCGGACTTAATATTGCTTGGGATTAGTTATAGTAGGTAGGTTGAGATGTGATCTTGATAGTCCAAATTTTTTGGGTAGATAAAATTATGGGAAGATATGACAAAAATGTGTTGAAGACACGACGATTGTTGATTTGTGAAGGTAGCATAGGATAGACCAAGTTTTTGTCTTGGATTGGTGGTTGACTAGAATCTCATTTTTAGCGATTGATTAATATTGAAAAGAGATTGAGAAATTTGAAGATGTTATTGAGCGATGATGTTTAGTAGAGTGGTAGAGTAAGAGAAGGTGATTATTATTCTCTTATGAGGACTTGAGTCAGAAATTTGAACAGTAGTGATGGATCTATAGTTAAGTGTTAGGAGGTGAGATTAGTCGTGGCATTATTCAGTGAAAAGATGGGTTATAATGGATTATTGAGGAACGTTGTTCGAAGTTATATGATTTGAGATCATTGTGGGGAAGATGGGAGTTATAGGCTTAAGTGTTTACGGATTTTATTAAGTAGTCTTACTATGAGTGATTCCGAGGGCGGAATCATTTCTAAGGTGGGTTGAATGTAACAGCCGCTTTCCGACCGTATGTATTTTAGCGCGTAGGTGTGTTTCATGTGTGTTTTGTGTCTTTGATTTTATTTCTACCTTCCGTAGCCTAGACACGCGAACGAACCCCGTTTTCTCGACCCTCTCGGAGGCGCGAGCGCCCCGACACTTTCTTCGTAATTTTTGGAAGTCGAGGGACCAAACTGCTTAATTCTTTACCACTTGATTATATATATATATATATATATATATATATATATATATATATATTCAATACAAATTTGTTTGTGGGCTCTGTACGTTTAATTTTTCCTAAGCAAAAAAAAAAATTGAATGCTTACTAATTATCTTGAAAACTTAACACTCTAACTCCTCTTAGAATTAATACTATACAATTCGTAAGTGGTTTCATTCCTAGCTAATAACTTATCCTAAAACAAATCCTAGCCTATTATTTTTTCATACCTACTACCTTAGCTCACAGGCCTTATTCTCGTTTTCTTAAACCTTACTATCTGACCCTTCCCATCATTAAACTGATAAGAGTCCAGGCCTAGTTCTCAGCCGCACAACACCCCGGGCCCTCAATGTCCCCATAGTCCACGTGATGCTCTGCACAATAGACCAACCTAAGGCTAATATAAATTCAACCCTATAACACTGTAGCCTACTAACCCTACTTCCATTATATAATAAGACCTAGGGTCTTTTTCTTCACCCAAAAAAAAACATCCGCAGCCGCTCCCTAGGGTTCCCTTCCTCACGCGAGAGCAGCATCCGCTACCCACGTTTCGCGCGCCCTAGTTCCTCTTGCCGACGATCCCAGGGCTCCGACCTCCATCCCCGACGTTCCTCCGGCCAAGACCTCCCCGTGCACGCCTACTGCTCGCTTGGCGGTCGTCGCCGTACGACCAATCGACGCCTCCCATGTTCCGGTGGTTTCTCCTCCATCACCGAGCAACCTCAGGTCGAGATCCCCATCTCTCTCCTTCCACGCAAGGCAACACCACCCGCGCCGGCCAACAAAACCCACCTCCATGTACATGCGCAACCCCCGTCCACCGCACACTCCCCTACCGACCACCTCCAGCCCTCACGCCGGCATCCTCGCCCCTCCGAGCCGCCAGCTCGCTCTGACCAACCGGCCGTGCCCACCACCTCAGATCCGCCCTTTCTCCGGCCAAGAACCCGACCCCACGTCGACCAGCTCGACTCGCCAACGCCTCCGCCTAGAGCCCGACAGCGCCGCCGACGAATCGCCCCATCTCCGGTGCCCCTCCTCCACTTTCACGATGCCGCCACAACTGCCTCGCCACATTCGACCTACGAACACGCACTGAGTACGCTAAAGCAAGTGAGTTTTGGATGTTAACTTACCTATATAACTATATATAGCAGCATGACCTGGTAGCTTTGTATATTAGGTAGCACATGGCTCCTGAGTGCAACATCCTAGAAAGAGTAACAAAACAGGGGAATTGTTTATAAGCTGAGGTTTCTAAAGGGAAAGTGTTTGTTTTTTATAAAAGAAAGAGAGAAAGAACAGTTCTATGTTTATATATATATATTAGATGCTATACATGATGAATTTTAAAAGGGTTATGGGCTGTACCATAACAGTATTCAACTATTGCATAAGAACTAGCTTTGTCTGCATGTGGTCAGTACTAGGAGGTGTAGACATATGCATATATTATCATGAAAACATGTTACATATGTAAATATACCATAAAGCTAATATAAGTTATTGTAAAATGTATGTTATAAAGTTAATAAGTATATTATCTTAGTTTATATATGTTAGTAGTTCTATGATAATAGGCAGAAGGTCATGTTATTATATTATTATTTTTTTATAGTCTAAACGCCTTCAGATTAATATCGCAAATCTTTTGACGCAGAGATGGTCTTGCCTTCTGTACGACCTCGTAGGAGTTCTTAAGGTTGTGACAGTAAACCCCGAGGCATGTGTCACTGTTGAGGACGTTCACGTCGTTGCTACCCACATTCATTACATCAACGGTTAGTACCCATCGTCATCCTACAACCCACATCGTAGTATAGAAACTTAATTAAAAATGGCAACTTAATCATTAAATTTCATTTCTGCTCCTTTAAAACGTTGCAAAATATTAGACATCGACGAAGGACTGAATTTCTGTGCACATAGGATAGACGTCGATCTAGGCCGAACAAATCATCAAAAGACGTGACTTTTTGACGGTTAGGGTAGTCCCGATAACCTAGACCTGAACCCTAATAGGAATTTCTGAAAAACGCGACCTGACACCGTCACCATGGCCTGTTTTAGACGGACTACCGCGGACGCAACGACTGGACGAGACGCCCTGGACAGACGACACACTCGCCACCACAGGCAAGTGTACCCACTTGCGTTTTTGACCGTGTCTTGGTCTTAAATTGTTAGAACTATTGACTGTGAGTGTATAGATCCGGACGTGAAATGATAGCATCCGGGTCGCCCTGACGACTTAGACTTGACGACGAAGTCTAAGTCCGATGAACAACAACTTGTGACACCGTAGGATTATCCTGTGTGTGCGTGCGTGTGGACACCCTAGAATAACTTTCCCTACACTTGTCATGTCGTGTCCTGTTACACAAAAAGCCTTCGGGCGTTTTAGATGCTCTCCTTGCGGGAGTGATCTCCGTGATACAAAAAGCCTTCAGGCGTTTCAGATGCTCTCCTTGCGGGAGTGATCTCCGTGATACAAAAAGCCTTCGGGCGTTTCAGATGCTTCCTGAGCGGAAGTGATCTCCGTGATACAAAAAGCCTTCGGGCGTTTCAGATGCTTCCCGAGCGGAAGTGATCTCCGTGATACAAAAAGCCTGCGGGCGTTTCAGGTGCTTCCCTAGCGGAAGTGATCTCTGTACTTCTTGTCCTGAGTTCTGGGGTTTGGGGTAGGTTTGAGCGTGCGCACGGGGAGAGGGTCTAATCCCCCTCAACCCGTAAGGCGTGAACCCTTCGTGTCTCACGTGTCGTGTCATGTCCGTCTTGTCTTGTCTAGTTCCGTCTTGTCCTGACACCTTTAGGGTAGTCCCGTAGTCGGTAGCACACGCTACGACTACTACTTGCTACGCTTTACTTTCCTGCTGCGTGTACTTCCTTTTGTTACTCTGTTATAACTCCAGCATACTAATCAACCAGTAAACCGTCTGTTATAACCCTAGCATGCTAAACAACCAGTAAATCATTGTTTAATAGTTGATACACTTGCAGTTTGGTCTAACTCTTTGTGTAGACCTTACCTGACGTACAGTTCCTTCTGTTGGTGCTGTACGTCAGGTGTTCAGCCAGAGTTCGTGGACGAGGCAGACTCACTGGAGTACGAGGAGCCGAGGACGTCGACCCAGAGTACATGCCTGATAAGGACCAGACCTTGAGGTCTTTTAGTCGTCACTTTCAGAGGTTACTGCTTTTAGTTTGCTTTTAGTTTGCTTTTAGTTAGTTTGTTGCCATGCTTAGGCTTCTTTTAGACTTTGTACTCGTTGGATATTATATCTCTAATTTAATGAATGCAATTCCTTTCTGTACTTCTGTTGTATCGAACTTTATTAATTGCAAGAACATGGAACTTTTAAAATGGTACCCCTACAGACGCTTATTGGGTCCGAGCTTCTCAGCTCTGGCCTAAGCGGGCCTTAATCACGCTTCGCCTCCGTCGTTTCGGGAAGCGGGGCGTGACATATATGTGTGTATATGTTTACCCCCTTAGAATGGTGTTTATAGGACCATTTGGATGCATGTGTAGTGCATGAACCCTTCTGTATATAGTGGCATGAGGGGGACTGTGTATTGCTAAATGAGATACTTGAATGTATGTAGGTGTGTTGTAGCAATCGTGGTGTGATTGTGTATATGTGTTGTTATTATTGAATGTGTATAGGTATATGTCTTATGAGTGGTTATATGTATATGTATGTGAATTATCCCTATTCTGATATACAAGTATCAGTATATGAATGTATACATATATGGGGTGTGACTATCTACTAGATGTGTATGAATGTTGGAATGCACCTATTTGCATATGTATACTAGTTAGAGTATGTGTATAGCGGATGCTATATATAGATGACGGTATGGGTAGCTACCGAATACCTGCTAGTGTAGTTGAGTAGCTTGACTGTATGAGTATATAATAGCAGGATATGTTTAGAATGTGTGAATTGGTGTGCGTGCCTATACATGGGAATGTATGTGCATGGTTGCATGGATCCTAATAGACATATATGCATGTCTGTGTGTATACCTGCTATTAGAATAATAATCTGGTGTGTATGAACCAACGTGTATTTGGTATATGTAGGCCTAGATATCTATATATGGAATTAAAGTGTATACTTCTGCGTGAACATAATGAGTATGTGCATATAATTGGGTTATATAGAGTATCCGTGTAGTGTATTGGTTGATGTGTAAATGTGAATATTTATATGGTTGTATGGATTTCTATTATGTGTGTCATAGCGGAGTGTCGGGATGTGAAGATGTATGTACAGTGTGCAGTAGAAGCATATGTGGTTGTGTGTATATTGGTTGAATAGGTATATACTTATAAATATCCTTGTTTGTTTATCTGTAAATTTTTCCGGCATGGTTGCCTATCTAGGTGTATCTTAGATAAGCATATTCCTGTGTGTATGCATGTATGTGTAGGCCTGTAACAGAGCGTGCGTGCATGTATATACATATGAAGTGGGGATATGAATGTGATGAGTATGAAACATAGGTGTGTGTGTGTGTATATATATATATAATGAGTATAAGTGAATGAAATTGTTTGATAAGCGGGTATTGGAATGTGTGTATTGTTGGTAGCAACGATATATGAACTTCGTGTTTGATGATAACAAACGTGTGTGTTAAGTGTTTCATGAATGGCGAATGTACGACTAATTCACAGAAGAACTTGATCAATGTGCATAGGAGAAAGAGAGAGAACCTAGCTTGAGTTGACTCATATCTATTGGAGTAAAATCCTAATCCTATTCCGTATCAAGTCCAAACTCCTTTTCCATTGCAAATCACCCTATCACTAGGATTCCCTATAGCCTGATTAATCCTAGCCATTGATTTCTTCTCCTTGTTGCAAATCTTCTAGCGTACCCTATATAAGCCTCTCATATTAAAACCCTAAAGGCAATCAATCATAAATCCCCATTTTTTTAAGCCAGCCGAGAAAAATTTATCAGAGGAATACACAAATTCTTGGGAGAGGGCAGCCGCACGTTCAAAAAGAAAAAGAGCCGAAAATCTCCAAGCAAAATCAACAGCCGCACATTTTTTTTGGCTCACTTCCTTTTTGAAATTTTCCAAGCACAGAACTTTTGCAAATCAAGTGATCTTTTTGAGGGCAAGCCGCAGGATTGAGGAACACTTCTTTTGTTTTTGGTAGCCAATCATCAAGAGCCAACCAATATAAACCTAACCTATTTGTTTTCTCAGGTGCGGCCGTACTAAGATTAAGGGTTCCTTTAATCACCAAGTGCTAGGGCTCATTGTTTTTTTCTTCCCATTTGAAATTCTCCAGAGCCGCACCCTTCGAATATTAATCCCCCAGGCAGCCGAAATAAACCCTATCATTTTTCCTCCAAGGCCGCATCTTTTCTATTCATTTGAAAATTCCCGTACACAAGCCAAAAATTAAAAACATCTTCCATTGGAAAGGAACAGAGAGCACAGCTGAATCCTTTGAGGAGGGGTTTTTGGCAAGCCGCACAAAATTGTGAGGCAGTACCAAAATTGTTAAGGGACGCAATAGTCAAAGGCAGCAGCATGATCAGTGCCCTTTACTTGCCTTGAGTTATACAGTTCTTATTTGTTTGAGTTTTCTTCTTGCAGGCACAATTCCAAGGCAAACAAAGGTAGGAGACAGGTACATTAAAAGCAAAGGACAAAGGGGAGCCTGCCGTTTATGATAGCCTGATTTTGGAGATATCCAAGAGCAACCTGACACTCTCATTTACGCTGGAATTGTTATACACACCGACGAGTTTACTTCTCAACTTCATCGAGCATAGCGTGAGATCCAGGTGTCCGATCGGAGTTTACTACTTGTCAGATTGATCTGACCACGCGCTGAACGACAGAGACATCGACACCATCACAACTGAGCAATTCTAAACTCATACTCTGTTATATTTTGTGATATTGGTGTTGTGAACTTTGTAGAAAATTTTTTATCTTTTTGGGGACTTGGCTAGTTGGGACTAGCCAAGAGAGAGCTTTACTAATATTGTTATTGTTTGGGCACTTTGGTGAGTGCAGGTACTGAGGGCCAGGTGAGTGTAGAGTTGGTACTCTAGCTACAGGTTGTACCAGTTAACTTTAATAATCTAGTATTGCTTTTGGGGCTGGATGTAGGTCGTGGGTGCGACCGAACCAGGGTATATCGCCTGTGCAAGCTGTGATTGCTTTTCTATACTCTGCATCTGGTTGATTGTGCTATAACTGCGTGTGATTTCTCGTGGGTTGCACGAGAATTTTTATAAGCCTATTCACCCCCCTCTAGGCTTAGATCCAGATCCAACATGTATTTGATTGTATATTTATGTGTATATGTGTGTGTGGAGTGTATATGGACATTTATAATTATTTGACTATCATGGCAGTATGTGCGTAAAATGTGCAAAGGTGGTTATATATAAAGCATATGGCAGTGGATGTGTTATGTTTGTGCACTCTTGTCTATATTGGGTGTGGTGTATGTGCGTATCTGTGTGAGGCAGTAGGTGCATTGCTATGTATGTGATGTTATGTGTATACTTATTTATAATATGATTGTGAACCTTATGTGACTCGATTATGCATGTGTTAGTACATGCACGTGAATGCATGTATCGATGTGACTAAATATTGTGTGTATATAGGTATTTACGTGTATATGAATGTGAGTAAGCCCATGTGACTAAGTATTGGGAGTATAGGGATCCGGGGTACATACGGTGTGACACCGTGATGGTGACCCTGTTTATTAAGCAATGGTGTGTAGATTAATGTGTATTGCTGGGTGTCTGTGCATGGATGTAGGTATATATGTATATATATATATATAAAGAGATAGAATATAAATCGCCTATACTTGAATGTATTGTGATGCATCTGAAAGCATGCCATGTATGGATACCTTATGTATCGTGATATGGATATGGTGTGATGTCCTATGCATATAGATATGAGTAGTGATCTAAAAACGTGTATTAATACATATAGAGACTTACTTGTGGTGTGTGATATACATGTTAATGTGTGAATATGTGTGCCTAAATGTTTATGTGAAGAACATATATGTATGTGTATGTAATGATGCATATAGTGATATGGATGTGCTACTAGATGAGAAATAGGATGTATCTGTGACATGTGCGCGATGCGGATGTGTATGGATGATAGGGAAGCATACAGTGTATATAAGTGTGGTGTAGATACGTATTCTTGTTTGTAATTCATGTGTAGTAAGACCATCATACCTAGTTGACCTCGACAAGGTTCACACCCTAGAAAGTCCGAGGACGGACTTTATTTTAAGGTGGGTAGGATGTCATGTCCTATTTTGCACTATACGGGTATACTACTAAACACACGTGGTATTTCTACCTACGATGCATACGTGGGCATGAAATAAGTGTAGATATTGATATATGTGATGTAGTGCAAGGGGAATTAGGCCGTAATACGTGGCTAAGGGAAGAGAATGTGAAATGTGAATGCGGGAGAAGTGCAAATGACGTCGTGGGTGTAAAACAACAGGAATGTGTTAGATGTGTGAAGCATGTCCCATGAGCTGGAGCTGCAGAGCATTGAACTGAGAGAGAAAGATGAGACGAAGACTTCAAAGGCAATAGCCCTTCAGGCTAAGGAGGATGAAGATGGAGATGAGGAGGAGGCCTTTTTGGTGAGAAGCTTCAAGAAATATATCAGAACTGGCAATGAAAGATCAGAGATGCTGAAAAGGTTTAATCGCTCTAACAAGTTTAATTCTGCAAATAAATTTTTTGAGCAGAATACTACTGATCCGGTTATATGTTTCAAATGTTAAAAGCAGGGACACTTTATGAAGCAATGCCCTCAAGGAAAGAACAACGCTGCGGAGCAAAAGGGGAAATCTTTGATGCTCACATGGGATATGGACAGCGAGTATGAATCTTAAGAGGAAGTTGCACACTACTCTCTTTGCCTGATGGGACAACTAGATGAGGTAAAATCTTTAACTAAAGCTCAACTCGTGACTACTTTTAAATAAATGCAAAATGAAATTGAAAGGTTGGAATCAACTGTTGAGTTACTTGAATCCCATGTAGAGAAGTTTAAAAATGCTAATTTCGAATTGCAACAAGACAATTATAATATGTCATTAGAAGTTGATGAAATTAAAGAGAAGCTTGTTGCATGTGATTCTACTATTAGCTCTTTGAAAAAGGGAAAATCTTGTATACCTACTGAAACTGAGTGTCTGAACTGCTCTACTTTGCTTAACGATATTAGCATGTTTAAACTAAATATGATTAAACTAGAAGTTGAAAATGAATCGCTAAATGAGAAGATTTGCATGCTAATAAATGAAAATAAAGAGCTAGAAAAGAAGTTGGCTAATCTGAAAAAGAGTGAGGAAGAGAACAAGAAGGCCTTCATTAGTAAATGTACCATGCTTGTTAATGAGAACATGTTTTTAAAGTCTAAAATATCTGATCTTGAATTGTCTATTAAAAAATTTGGTGTTGGAAAGCATTCATTAGACATTATTCTAGGTAATCAGATACAAGGAAATAACAGGCGTGGTTTGGGATATGGAAATAAAATTGATGAGAGGCCTAGAATTAATCGAAAGAATCAAAAGAAACTGGTGTAGGAAGAAGCATGTTTGCTAAATGTTATACATGTGGGGGTGTTGGTCATGCTTATTATAATTGCAAGTATAGGAATACCAACATCAAATTTAAGCAAAGTTGGGTTCCAAAAAATAAAGTGACTAACACTAGTGGACCTATTTGGATTCCTAGGTCACACATATCATGCTATTCCTATGTGTAGGTACATGGCACGGCTAAGGGACAAAAGTGTGAGTGGTACTTAGACTCTGGCTGCTCAAGACACATGACAGGTGAAAGAGAAAAGTTCCTTAGCCTTGTAAAGCATGAAGGAGGAAGTGTTACTTTAGGGGACAATGGAAAATGCAAGGTAATTGGTAAAGGTGTTGTAGGCAACGACACCTTTCAGCTTGCAGATGTCCTATTGGTTGAAAAGCTGAAACATAACCTCATTTCTATCAGTCAGCTGTGCGACAAAGGTATGAAAGTTGAATTTGATGCAAAACTTTGTAGAATCATTGATATCTCCACAGGTGACATTATTATTACTACAAATAGAAAGAATAATGTTTATACTCTTATGATTGAAGAACTAACTGTTTCTAAATGCTTGCTTGTAGGTGAAGAAGAGGCCACACTATGGCATAGCCGATTAGCACATGCAAGCATGGGATTGATAAAGAAGCTGGAAAACAAAAATTTGGTAAGAGGACTACCACATCAGACATATGAGAATGGTAAGTTGTGCGTGGCATGCACAAAAGGTAAGCAAACTAGATCTACTTTCTCTAGGATTAATGAAGTTGCCACCACACGCATATTGGAATTAGTGCACATGGATTTATTTGGTCCAACAGACATTGCTAGCCTAGGAGGTAAAAAGTATTGTTTAGTATTGGTGGATGATTTCTCTAGATTTACATGGGTATACTTCCTAGCTAAGAAATCAGACTCATTTGACCATTTCTAAAACTTTTGTATATAAGTTTCTAATGAGAAAAATTCTTCCATTGTAAAAATTAGAAGTGATCATGTAAGTGAGTTTGAAAATGCTATTTTTGAAAAATTTTATTTTGAAAAAGGAATTTTACATGAATTCTCTTCTCCTAGAACACCTCAACAAAATGGGGTGGTCGAAAGAAAGAATTGCACATTAAAAGAAATGGCTAGGAGTATGTTAAATGAATATAGCTTGCCTGTGTCTTTTTGGGCTGAGGCCATTAAAACGGCATGTCATGTATGCAACATAGTTATGCTTAGACCTATACTAAATAAAACTTCTTATGAACTATGGCATGGCAACACCTCGAAAGTCTCTTACTTTAGAGTTTTTGGATGCAGGTGCTTTATATTAAATACTGCAGATCAGCTTGGCACCTTTGAATCAAAATCAGATGAGGGAGTGTTCGTAGGATATTCAGCAAGGAGCAGAGCATACATGATTTATAATAAACGCACACTTGCTATTGTTGAATCTATAAATGTAAAATTTGATGAATCTGATATAAATTCTTTGGATTGCAGGCAGAACAATGAAGAGGAAAACGTAGAACAACAAAGCATTCCAAAAATTAATGAGGAGCAACCAGAAATACAAAAGGAAGCTGAAACTGACAAGACAGAAATACAAGATGAAGCAGTTACCAGAGGAGAGCTGAGATTCAATCCAAACCACCCATCAGACTTAATTCTAGGTGAGCCTACGGCAGGTATTTGCACACGTTCCTCTTTTAGAGATTTTTGTGTTCTATGTATTTATGGTGACTTTATCTCTGTAATAGAGCCTAAGACTATAGATATTGCTTTAGAAGAGGAAAGTTGGGTTTTGGCCATGTAAGAGGAATTAAATCAATTTGTCAGGAATAATGTCTGGAAACTAGTACTTAGACCCACTGATTATCCCATAGTTGGTACTAAATGGGTGTTTAAAAATAAGCATGATGAATCTGGTAATGTTATTAGAAACAAGGCTAAGTTGGTAGCTAAAGGGTATAATCAAATTGAAGGAATTGATGTGGATGAGACTTTTGCACCAGTTGCTAGGCTTGAGTCCATTAGAATCTTGCTAGCTTTTGCAAGTTATAAAGGGCTCAAGCTGAAACAAATGGATGTAAAAAGCGCTTTTCTTAATGGCTACCTAAAAGAAGAGGTATTTGTTGAGCAACCCCCAGGCTTTGAAAGCTATAATTTTCCAAACCATGTTTATAAATTAGAAAAGGCTTTGTATGGTCTTAAGCAATCTCCATGAGCTTGGTATGACCGTCTAAGCACATATTTGTTGGAAAATAATTTTAAAAAGGGGAGTGCTGACAATACACTATTTTTGATGCATGAATCTGAAGATTTTCTCATTATGCAAATTTATGTTGATGACATTATTTATGGTGCTACTAACGATCTACTATGTCAAAAGTTTGAGAAAGTCATGCATGATCAGTTTGAGATGAGCCTTGTGGGAGAGCAGAAATATTTTCTGGGGTTCCAAGTAAAGCAAGGAAAGGAAGGCATCTTTCTATCTCAAACCAAATACATCAAGGAGCTTCTGAAAAAGTTTGGGATGGAGAAGTCTAAAGGAATTGGAACGCCGATGTGTCCCAACACAAAAATGGACAGGGATGAACAAGGAGTTGCAGTAGACCAAAAGCTATATCGAGGTATGATTGGTTCCTTGTTGTACTTGACTGCTTCTAGGCCTGATATAATGTTTGCTGTATGCTTGTGTGCACGCTTTCAATCAAACCCAAAAGAATCTCATTTGAAAGCCATTAAAAGGATCTTTAAGTACCTAATCAGTACACCTACTTTAGGCCTTTGGTATCTCTCTAGTGGTAACTTTGATTTGGTGGGTTATTCGGATGCTGATTATGCGGGAAGTTTAACTGATAGAAAGAGCACTAGTGGTACTTGTTTTATGCTAGGACACTCTTTAGTTTCATGGTCTAGCCATAAGAAAAATAGTGTTGTATTATCCACTACTGAAGCAGAGTATATTGCCCTCGGCAGTTGCTGTGCTCAAGTACTGTGGATGATGCAAACATTATCTGATTACGGACTAGCTCTTAAAAGAGTTCCTCTTCGATGTGATAGCAAGAGTGCCATAGATCTTTCTAATAATCCCGTACACCACTCTCGTACTAAACATATTGACGTAAGACATCATTTTCTTAGACATCACCTCACTAAAGAGGATGTGTCTGTGGAGTTTGTTCCTACGGAATCACAACTTGCAGACATATTCACCAAACCTTTGGTTGAGGCTCGCTTTTGTCGTCTTCGTCTTGAGCTTGGTATTATTGATAAAACTTAGTACAAGACTCCATGCTTTCTTGTGTGCTTGAATTCTTTTTTCTTGTTTGTGTGCTAGTAGTTGCATTGTTATGTGTGCATGATTTGTTTTTATTTGTGTGATTGGATTTCATGTTTGCTTTAGTATCTCATGCATAAAACAAAACAAAAAAACAGAAAATGATGAAAAAAACAAAAAAAATAGGGTGCTTAAATGTGTATCTGTCTCTTTGATTTATTAAAAAGGTATTCGTGAATGATTTTCATATCTATGTAGAAATTGTTGTATTATTTCTTTTACTACATGCGCATGTCCATCTTTCTCAATATTCATGGCATGTTCAATGACTGAAAATAGCTCGATTTCTACACCACCTACTTCACTTCCACATGTATTATTATTGTTGCTCATTTGGAGATATTATTTATGAAATATGGAAAGTGAATGTAGGAGAAAAACTTAACTGTAAATCTAAGGGAAATGATATACCTTTCCATGGATAAAAATTGAGCAAAATAAATTGTTGTTATAAGTATTTTAAAAAAAAAATAATTGCTCCGTATGTAAAATGGATACAATCCTTGGCAACTGTATTACCCACGAGTATCCAACATAGGCTTTATGGGTAAACTTTAGCGTTGTTGTACTTACTCGTCAAACAATGCCACCCCCACATCTAAGAGTCCTTATAGGCTATGTTTTGGGGTGTGGTACCTTGAACTCATTTTTTAATGAGATGGGAAAAATCAATCCTAGGTGATAGAATGTTATTTGGAAAATGTGGAATGGTTTTGGTTGAATTTCTTAAATGATTCTCACTATGCGCTTCAATTTTAGTCATCGCATGTACACGTTGGTGTGGAAGTCGTAGCTGTTTAATTTCATTGGATTTTGACTTGATTATTCAATGAGTGTATGCATGCAATTGTTGGTAATGGTTAATAATACACTCTTTTTGCATAGTATATGATTTTGACTTCATGGTATAACTTTTGATGATAACAAAGGGGAGACAAATTTGGTAAGATTTGGTATCTACTTGGTGGGTATTTACTTGGTGTGCTTGGCATTTGGCATGTGGTACTATCTTTGTAGCATGTGGTACTTTCTATGTAATGCTCGCAAATATATGATTGTTTGATTAAGGGGGAGCATTAATGAATATTGGGAAAGCACAAAAATAGGGGGAGCATGGGGAGCATGCTTATTGCTAAACTTTACACATTATTGTTCGCACATCATTTCATCTATTGCATGCCATCCACTATTGCCACACACACACACACACTATTTGAAACTTTATTGTGTAAATCTTATACTTGGTTTGTCATCATCAAAAGGGGGAGATTGTTGGTAGCAACGATCTATGAACTTCATGTTTGATGATAACAAACGCGTGTGAACGTTTTAACGTGTGTGTTAAGTGTTTCAGGACCGGCGAATGTACGACTAATTCACAGAAGAACTTGATCAATGTGCAAAGGAGAAAGAGAGAGAACCTAGCTTGAGTTGACTCATATCTATTGGAGTAAAATCCTAATCCTATTCCGTATCAAGTCCAAACTCCTTTTCCATTGCAAATCACCCTATCACTAGGATTCAGATCACTCCATATTTTACACCTTTTTTCTGCATGTTTGCATGCCATTTTGATCGCTCGTATCGCGTTTTTCACGATTGTTTGACAATATTGCGATGATTTTCACGATTTCTTGTTTTTGTCGAATTTCAGGAGATTTAGAGCGATTTGGAGTGATTCTGAGATGCACCCACTCCGGAGTGTCACCCGTGACTCTTTTGAGGGGAATTCTGTGATTGTAGAGGAGTGGAAGAAGAAAGAACGTCGTAGGAGCGACGAGGGAGCAAAAATACGAAGATTGGTCATTTTCAGCATGTCACTCGGCTGGGTGAAGGAGTCACTCGGCCGACCATCGAGAGCCCGCTCGGCCGGCCAGATCGGACACGCAGCAGATTGAATATCAGCGTGCACTCGGCCGAGCATCGCCAGACCACTCAGCCGAACCACGGAGACACCACTCGCCCGAGTGGCATCAAGACGACGGCAACCCAAAAGTCCCAACTTACTTGAATATGTCAGTCAGCTCCCGAGTTTCGACTCGGCCGAGTGAAGAAGTCCCCTCGGCTGAAGCAATGAAAGTCACTCGGCCGAGCGACTACCGAGGAGCCGACCCCCAAAAGTCCGAAGTTACTGGAATTTGTCAGGGTTTGTCACTCAGCCGAATGACATTTGTCACTCGGCCGAGTGAGCCGCGCTGCCTGTAGTGTAAATTGCGATTTTTAGGCTGCGCAGGGGCAATTTTGTCACAATTTTTGGGCGATTTTGGGGGTATTTAACCCCAGTTTTTAACCTAGTTTAGAGAGCTTTTTCAGAACTTTTTGCAGCCTTTTTAGATTACTTTTTAGGAGATTAGATTGAGCTTTTTGGAGGGAGAAGAAAGTGTTATTTTGTTGGATGCTATTAGAACTTCATTGGTTTGTCTTTATCTCTATCAAAAACCTCATTTTTATAGATATATTGTCTATTGCAATGAATTCCATTGATTTTATTTGTGAATTTTCATTGAATTGCATTATGAATTGTGAGTAGTTTTATCGTCTTAGGGCATAGGGATGAACCCTACGAACCCTATTTCTAATTTGTGATGAATTGGTGAAATTATTACTAGAATTGATTAGGGTTAGTTTGGGATTGATTAAATACGAATAGCTAGGGATTCATACCGATTGGGATTTGCAAGATATTGGATCCCAACTCGATAGGAAGCCCTAGAAATTCGAATTGGGTTACAATCGGATTTCTCCGGAATCGGTTTGCAAGAGATTGGACCGAAACTAGGGTTTTCGATTGCAATTCTATACCAATACCCGTTTGCAAGAGATTGGACGGGTAGGAACTATCCCAACCTAGGTCGTAGCTCGAGTTTGCACGAGAGTGGGCTCGAGATACGATTGAATGATGATGTTGTTCTTCACGCTAGCTTGCTTAGGTTAGGGTTTGCAAGAGATTGGACCCTACCCTAGGTTTGCTATAGACCGGCAATAGCACGAGAGCGTGAGCCTGGTTCTACATTTAGTTGCAACTAGTTCACCTGAATTGCAAGTCTAGCAATTGTGAAACCTACGAATCACAATGACGAGATACGGTTTGTAGCGGGTATTCCCTATCCCTAGGCGTCTTTATTAATTTGATATTTCCTTTATACGATTGAACGACTGTGACCGCTTTATTGCGAATATTTCTCGACTTTTCCTATAGCCAGGTGAATTGAAGAAGACACCGTCATTTGCCCTCCTCGTGTTCGATACCCGCTCGCCGCTACACCATGCGCTTGCGGTAAGACTAGCGAGTCGCTCGCCCCGGTCACGTGTGCGCACTCCCGGTGCGTCGATCAAGTTTTTGGCGCCGTTGCCGGGGAGTGTTTTTGACGGAATTCAATTTCGATCACCCGATTATTTTTCAATTTCTTTATTTATTTCTTTATTCTTTTCTAACTCTGTTTACAGCCCAATTGTGCACACTCTCTCGAAATTTTTCACAAGATCTTAACAGGTAAAATGGGGGATGCAATGCCAATGACTGAGTCTGGCCAGGGGGATGATGAATCCTTTGTGGAGCTCCTTAAGGAACTTGTTGATGTGGTCCACGCTACCGGAGCCTTTACTATTAATATCGAGGACCCCGTCGAACAATTGTTTGCTAGCTTTGTGATGGATCAAATCTCCCCGGATGGGACTATTGGGGGCGATATCAGAGTTGATGTGAGGGACGACAAGCTATATTTCGAAGGCGGTAAAACATGCGTCGAAGAGTACTACACTCCCGAGGAATCCTTCGAGCAAACCGATATTCAGGGAGTTACACTCTACGACCCCCGCTCTTGCATTTATGAATCTGCTGACGTATTTCTCGATCTCAGGAATGACCCGGGGCAAAGTGGTGGTCCTATCGATGCTAGCACAGAGTTGGAGAGCGTCTATTCCGATGCACCGTACTCACTGAGAAGTGAATCTGAGTCTCCACACGAGGGCACACCGCCCGAACAAGAACTAAACTCAGATATATATGAAGAAGCCGAACTCTCACAAGCAGAGGAAGTGGAGAGTACAACACCCTTTGAGGTAGAGCTTAAACAATTACCGCCGAATCTAAGGTATGCTTTCTTGGGTAGTAAATTGACCTTTCCGGTGATTATTAATGCCCACCTCGGCCATGATCAACTTGAAAAACTATTAGAGGTCCTTAGGGACCACAAGGATGTCCTTGGCTACACTATCTCAGATCTTAAGGGAATAAGCCCTAGGCTATGCACGCATAGGATCCACTTGGAAAACACTGAAGCCACTTCTATTGAGCCTCAAAGGCGGTTGAACCCGAATATGAAGGAGGTAGTCAAAAAGGAAATCCTTAAATTGCTTGAGGCCGGCATTATTTATCCTATCTTTGACAGTAGATGGGTTAGCCCCGTTCACGTTGTCCCCAAAAAAGGGGGGATGACCGTTATAAAAAATGAAAAAGGAGAACCCATCTCTACACGCACTGTCACGGGATGGCGGATGTGCATTGATTACAGAAAACTAAATAAAGCCATCCGAAAATACCATTACCCACTACCCTTCATAGATCAAATGCTTGAACGGCTTGCTAAACATAAATACTTTTGCTACTTGGATGGGTATTCGGGGGTTTTCCAAATCCCTTTGCATGAAGATGACCAAGAAAAGACTACTTTTACTTGTCTCTATGGCACTTACGCCTACCGTAGAATGCCCTTTGGTCTTTGTAATGCACCTGCCACCTTTCAGAGATGCATGACCTCCATCTTTTCCGACTATATTGAAAATATTATGGAAGTTTTCCTGAATGATTTCTCAGTTTATGGAAGTGAGTTTGATTCTTGTTTGGCTAATCTTACCAAAGTTCTTAAAAGATGTCAACAAAATAATCTTACTCTTAATTGGGAGAAATGTCACTTCATGGTCACCGAAGGGATAGTGCTTGGGCACCTTGTCTCCTCAAGAGGGATTGAGGTTGATAAGGCGAAGATTGAGGTAATCGAGAAACTCCCTCCTCCTATTAATGTTAAGGGCATTAGGGGCTTTCTTGGTCATGCGGGGTTTTACCTCCGCTTTATCAAGGATTTCACCTTGATTGCCCGGCCCCTTACCTCCTTACTTGCTAAAGATGCCCCGTTTGTTTTTTCAGGTGAATGCTTGCAAGCGTTCAATACATTGAAGGAAGCACTAATTTCTGCACCCATCATACAACCACCGGATTGGAGCCTTCCCTTTGAGCTCATGTGTGATGCAAGTGACCAAGCCATTGGAGCGGTATTGGGACAAAGGAAAGACAGAAAGCTTCATGCAATATTCTATGCAAGCAAAACGTTGGATGACGCACAGAAAAATTATACAACTACGGAGAAAGAGCTTCTAGCGGTCGTTTATTCCATTGAAAAGTTCCGCTCCTACCTCCTTGGATCCAAGGTAATTGTCCACACCGACCATGTGGCATTGAAGTATCTTCTAAACAAGAAAGAGGCCAAACCTAGGTTGATTAGGTGGATACTGTTGGATATGGAAGACGTTTGTACACCCTTGTGGGGGATGTACGAGGGAATACAGACCTCGAACGTCGCGTACACGAAGTCGTGTGCAAAGGGAATCTGTTCCCTTACGGAGAGGATCTCTGGATGAGTAGGAAAGTCGCATTATATATGCATAAGTGCATGCGACATATGGCTAATAAAGGGGGAATATCTTAAGCTTATGTTGTACCATGCATATGGTACAACTTAAGCTTATAATGTGCCATGTATCATGGTACACCTTAATTAAGTTGTTCCAAAGGAACAACTTACCCTAAAATAACTACCTTGGGGGCTATAAATAAGACCCAAGGGTAAGCCATTTCTTACACTTTTGCATGGCATTCATGCATGCATCTTCATTCTAGCGAAGCTCTGCCGAAATACTTCCTCTCCCTTTATCCAAGTTCTTAATCTAAAAGTAGAGATTTAGATTGTGGATTTAGTAGCCTTACTCCGTTCGTGAGAAGACTCGATCCGTCGTGGCGAATCCGAAGGCGAAGTTCGTAGACTACCGTGCTGCATACGCAAGCGTAAGTCTCAACTTCATTTATCGATCCTAACTCTGTTTTGGTAGGATCCTACATTGGTATCAGAGCCATACGGGTTCGCCCCGGAGAAACTATGAACGAGTCGTTGTCTTTTTCACGGATGGGTATCCTACCATTACGGATATGGTAGGAACGCTTCGTGACGGAGAGAACGTAGCGGTTGTTCTTTTCACATTAGGGTCTTCTGTCATTACGGATATGGCAGGAACTCTCCGTGACGGGAAGAACCGACCGTTCATATCGTCAAACTCGCTCTCTTCATGGATGCTGAGTCTCCATTCATAGGGAATGGGTGCTCTCTTCATGTGGAGCGCGTAGTTTACGAATTTTTGAAGTGGGTTCATTTTTTGGCACACGGCCATTGGAGGACAACTACTTCCTCGACGAACGGGTGCTTCACCGGAGAAGAAGGTGGTGGTTATTCCCATCGCGGAAGATGAATTTTTTTGTGCATGTGCACCATGGCCAAATGGGTTATGAAGGCCATGCACCCCCCTCCCCATGCGGAGGGGGTTGGCTACGGCCAATAACCACCGCGGCAACCCCCTCCGGCGGGGGTGTGCGGCCACCCATGAAAGGGGAAACCGGCCATGGCCAAAGGGCCATGGCCGGTCAAGGCAAAAATGCCATGGCCGGGCCAGGGCCGGCCGGCTCTGGCCGGCCACGGCCAGGGCCGGCCGGCCCTGGCCGCGGCCAGGCCAGGGCCTGGCCTCCCTGGCCGTCCCTGGCCGAGGCCAGGGCAGGGGCCCTGGCCCCGGCCAGGGCTTTGCCGCCCTGGCAGAGGCCAGGGCCCGGCCGCCCTGGTCGAGGCCAGGGCAGAGGCCCTGAGGGCAGATGCCCTGCAAGATGCCCTGCAGAGGCCCTGGCCCCGGCCAGGGCCTGGCCGCCCTGGCAGAGGCCAGGGCAGCGCCCTGGCCTCAGGCCAGGGCCCGGCCGCCCTGACCGAGGCCAGGGCAGAGGCCCTGGCCCCGGCCAGGGCCTGGCCGCCCTGGCCGAGGCCAGGGCAGGGGCCCTGGCCCCGGCCAGGGGCCTCTGGCCTAGGCCAGGCCAGGCAGAGGCCAGGCCGGCCTCTGGCCCAGGCCAGGCCAGTGGCCAGGCCGGCCCTGGCAGTGGCCAGGGCTGCCGCAGGCCGTCCCTGGCCGGCCAGGGCAGGGACCCTGGCCGGGAGTGATGCAGACCAATTTCAGCAAAAGGCCTTGGTTGAACATGAACGTGCCGACTAGCCCATACGGGGCCAAACGACAGTCGTCTGTATCAAAATTCTCTCATACGGGGAGAAACGCCTGGATCCATACAGGAGCCCACAACGATAGTTTGCAGAAAAATCCCAAAAGGGGGATCCGACCTTGGCACGGCTACGGCTCATTCCCGACAAATGGTCAGGAAGTGCCGAATATTTCACTAGTATCATAATGGTACTAAGTTGAAATATTATTTTTTGAAAAATACGTTTTCATACGTTTTGAAAAATACGTTTTCTAAAACGATTTTCCGCTGCGAAGTACTATAAGAGTACTAACTTTTGATAAAGTGATGGGGAAATATTGAAAGTTACTCTAGATGGTGATTGGAAACGTAGTGACATTTTCGATTCTAGAGTAATATTTTTCAATATTTTTCGAAAGTAACTTATCAAATGTAATAATATCATTCCAAGTGGGATTTTTTTTTCAAGTGGGAGTGATATTAAACTAGTCTGAAATTTCACATTCGATTGATTCAGTATCTCAATGGATCATGATTCGACCAGTGGTCTTTTGGACTAGTTTGTGGGACACCTCAGTTAGTCTGGGGGTAGTGAACCATGACTTAGCCATTTCCCTGGTCGGTCCGCTGGCCGAGACTAATGAATCATGAAAATGTATGATGACTATGTATATAAGAAATTTATGCAATGATTTTTGATCGAACCTTTGGTTTTTATGTCTTTTTGCAGCATTTTAAAAGTAAAATGTCTTCCGCTTCAAAGAATATCGTCGCTGAGTTATACAAAGGTGAAAAACTCAACGGCGATAATTACAAACTTTGGTCCATTAAGATACAATACGTTCTAGAGGAGCAAGAAGTGCTCGAAACTCTAAAGAACGTTATGATTGAACCAGAGTTGGGCACTACGGCCCAACACCGAAGAGACAAGGAAGCTTTTGATGCTTGGTCTCGGAAGAATAAGATAGCACGCATTACGTTATTAAGCAGTATGGCTGATGACATAATGCGCATCTTCCGAGAACATGACCTAGCCATGGACATATGGTCCAAGCTAGAGGAGAAGTTCGGTGGCACATCGGTGTCCAAACTTCGCGCCTTAACTATAAAGTTCGATACATATAAGAAGCGTCCAGATCATTCCATGGGGAAACATCTGCGACATATGGCGAACCTTATCTCAGAGTTAAAGGAAGCAGGTCATGTGCTCACGAATGAGCAACAAATCCAAGCAGTCATACGTTCCCTACCAAATGGGTGGGACCAAATGAAGATGCATCTCACTCACAATGAGAGCATCAAGACCTTCAGCGATGTTTCCAAGCACCTCGAATTAGAGGAAGAGCGGGTTGCGGCTGCCAAGCCAAGTGCAGAAGTGCACATGGTTGCTAGTTTCTCACACGGGGGAAAGAAACGGAAAAATCGTTCGAAGTTCACTAATGAACGTAATAAGCAACCTGAGTCTACCAAGAAACCCAAACATAAGGGTGGGCACAAGAAATGGCACAAGAAGAAAGACTTGAAGAGAATCAAGTGCTTCAAGTGTAACAAGCTTGGTCACTATGCTCGTTCGTGTACGAGTGGAGGCGACGAGGTAACTTGTAAATATACTAGTTACATATGTGTTTCTAGTTCAATATTTCTTGTGGAATCTAATCCATTTTGGATAATTGATTCAGGTGCCACCGACCACATAGCAAGGGACAGACGGTCCTTCGTGGAGTATCACCGGATACCCCAAGGAACGAAGTGGATCTATGTAGGAAACAACACACGTGTTGAAGTGAAAGGCGTTGGGACTTGCAAGCTAGTCTTGGACAACGGCCGCACTCTCCTACTTCATGAAGTCCTCTTCGCTCCAGATATTCGAAGGAATATAATTTCTGTGGTCGTATTAATGGGTCTTGGCTATAACTGGTTCTTTCATAATTGGAATGTGGACTTAAGTTGTAATAATACTCTTATTGGTACTGGGTTTGTATTTAAAGGATTTATTGTAATGAGTACAATGTATGATTCCTCATGTAATGAAAATTTCCTTATTACAAATTCTAAGACTTATGAGTCTGATGTGATTTGTTGGCACGCAAGGCTTGGTCATATTGGACCAACGCGTATGGATAGACTTGCCAAACGTGGCCTTCTATCCAATGTTTCAAAGGTTGAAATGTCGACCTGCGAACATTGCCTTGTGGAGAAATCTTGTCGCAAGCCGTTTGGAACCGGCACAATGGCCGAGGTTCCATTACAGCTTATTCATTCGGACATATGTGGTCCGATGAATGTCAAGACAAGACGTGGAAAGTCCTATTTCATCACTTTTATTGATGATTTCACCCGATTCGGACATATCTATTTGATATCCCACAAAAGTGAAGCTTTGGCTTGCTTTAAAAACTATATGAGTTTAGTGGAGAATCAATTAGATCGCAAGATTAAGGTCTTGAGAACCGATAGGGGCGGTGAATATCAATCAATAAGTTTTAAGGAACTTTGTGATGAAAAAGGCATAGTACATCAGGTAACTATGCCTTATACTCCTCAACAAAACGGTGTTGCAGAAAGGAGAAATAGGACTTTAATGGAAATGGTCCGTTCAATGATGGCGCAAGCTAACTTGCCAATCACTTTTTGGGGTGATGCATTATTGACGGCCACTTTCATTTTAAACCGCGTACCCTCGAAATCAGTTAGCTCCACTCCTTATGAGTTGTGGAACCAAAGGTCTCCTGACTTAAACATTTTGAAACCTTGGGGTTGTGCATCCTACGCACATATTTCCTCCCATAAGTATGGCAAACTTGGACCAAGGGGAAGGAAATGTATCTTTATACGATACGTAGAAAACTCCAAAGGTTATGTTTTTATTAGTCAGGAAGACAATGGTGGGCTAATTGAGTTTGAGTCGAGGGATGTCACTTTCTTGGAAAACGAGTTTCCAAGACAGGGCGAGAAAAGTCAGGACTTATCTCTATTTGAGATTTATGATCAAGAAGGATTACCTCATTCGAGTGGGAGAATTCTTGGTGAAAATGAAAATACGTTTCAACCTTCACCAATGGATTATACGAATGACGATTATCCTATTCCATACGGGAATAATGATCCAAGTGGGAGCAATTCTAACGACATTCCAAGTGGGAGTGATATTAGAATTGATCTAAATTCAAGTCAACAAGGACTTGAAGAATCTCAAATACGACGTAGTAGTCGTACAAGGTTGGCTCCTCTAAGATTTGAGGATGAATTTCAGCAAACCTTTATGACTTTACTACAAGAAGATGACGAGCCTGCTACTTTCAAACATGCCGTATCTTGCCCTGCTAAAGACAAATGGATGGAAGCGATGCAAGAGGAGTTAGAATCCATGAAAGTTAACCAAGTCTGGGACTTGGTTGACTTACCCAGAGGACGTAGAGCTATTGGGAACAAATGGGTTCTCAAGATCAAGCATAAGGCTGATGGCTCTATTGACAGATATAAAGCTCGCCTTGTCGCGAAAGGTTTTACGCAACAGGAAGGGATAGACTACGAAGAGACTTTCTCACCTGTTGTTCGTTTTACGTCAATTCGCCTGATTCTGGCAATGGTAGCTTGCTTAGACCTCGAATTACATCAAATGGATGTAAAGACTGCCTTTCTCAATGGAGAATTGGACGAGGAGATCTATATGGAACAACCAACAGGGTTTGTAAAAGAAGGAAACGAACATAAGGTTTGTAAACTTCTTAAATCCATATATGGTCTTAAACAATCCTCGAGGCAATGGTATATACGATTTCAAGAGGTTGTCTTATCAAATGGATTTTCCATGCTTGATGAAGATAACTGTGTATATATCAAGAGGAATAAGAACAAGTATGTTATTATGTCTCTATATGTAGATGACATTTTAATAGCCGGAAATGACAAGGGCTTTGTGATGGATATCAAGGCTTGGCTTTCATCAGTTTTTGAGATGAAAGACATGGGAGAAGCCGCATATATCCTTGGAGTTAAGATTTCAAGGAACCGTTCAAAGAAACTTCTTTCTCTTTCACAGGAGACTTATATAAAGAAGGTTCTAGAACGTTTTAATATGCAGGACTGCAAGTCCATTGATACTCCAATAAGCAAGTGCGACAATTTATGTCTGAAATCATGTCCGAAGAACCAAAAGAGAAGGAGATTATGGAAAAAGTTCCATATTCCAGTGCAGTTGGTAGTCTAATGTACGCTATGATGTGTACAAGACCGGACATCTATTTTGCCGTTGGAATGGTAAGTCGTTACCAATCCAACCCAGGGCAAGTACACTGGAAAGCGGTTAAGAGGATAATGCGGTATCTCAAAGGAACTGCAGACTTTGCTTTATGCTATCAAGGAGATGCCTTGAGGCTCGAAAGCTACACTGATGCTGATTGGGCGGGTGATCTCGATGAGCGACGATCGACCTCAGGATATGTTTTTCTACTCGGATCTGGTGCAATATCCTGGAGTAGCAAGAAACAATCCTGCATCGCACTTTCAACCATGGAAGCCGAGTTTGTAGCATTTAGCATGGCAGTCCAAGAGGCTGTTTGGCTTAGGAAGTTCTTAGACAGGCTAATTAATGCGAGTGACTCAGGTGCTGTATCTATACACAACGACAGTCAAGCATCTATAGCATATGTCAAAGATCCGAAATTCCATTGTAAGACCAAACACATAGATATCCGCTACAAATTTGCAAAAGACTATGATAAAACCAAGAAGGTAGACATAAGGTACATATCTACGCATGAGATGATAGCGGATCCGCTTACGAAGGCGATCCCCAGAGATGTTTTTTACAAACACTTATCATCTCAAGGATTGCGTAAGAGCTGAGTTGTACCAATGCAAATTCCCATGTCTGTAAATGATCAAAATTAATAAAAGAATAAGTTCTTTTTCAAACATTGCATATGAATTTCTTAAGAAATGTTTGTGTACATTTTTGAAATCTCAGCTGAATTGTGTGTATGTTGGACAGATTAAGGTTGGCTCTCTCACATGAGCAACCGCCTTATCTTATCAGATGGATAAGATAGAGATGAGACTAGTTTAAAGTCAAAATCATTATACGAATGATTTAGAGTCATGACTTTAACAAGATAGTCGAATGAAAGATCTGCATCATATGGATGCTTACAAAAGATCTGAGATCTGTATCACAAGGATATAAAGATCTCATTGGATTTTTTTAAATCCTATCTGTCTTATGCAGGATGAGAGTCCGGAAATATTTCATGAGTAGTAAGGGGACTCAAAAGATAGACACCGTGGTGTCTGATCTTTCATCCGTACAACATCATTAAGACATACTCTCCCTGGGAAAGGAGTGATGTTGTAATACGTGTTCATACCACGTATGCATTTCGACCACTGAGTTAGTAGCAATAGTGTTTGCTATTATGTGAGACTCAAAGGCCATATGGGCCTTAACTCTTACCCTCAAGGACTCCAATTGGTTCCTTTAGATTTGACGAGATGATCGCTATCTTAGCGTGTTACTTATGGGCTATGATAATTCGGCTCGGCGGGGCACGTTAGAAAAGCGAATCAAGTCAAGATCAGAAGGTTCGCAAGAAGAGGAAGATTGATTTCATATTCACATTTGGACTTTAATGATTCAAAGCTGGCCAGCCAATTGTGATCCAGATGGGATTCAATTGTTGAATATAAAGTATAAGAAATGTGAAGAAATAATCTAGGGTAAAGCATGCGTTGAACTACTCAACTTTGCACCTTCGAGGTCGTTGTGTATCTCTAACAAGTGCACAACAACAGACTCTACGCGCATGACGGTCGCACGGTCTATTTCTCAGTATGATAGATGAAAGAACTAAGAGAAAGACGTTCTCTTACAGTCCCCTCAAGTGTGAGTGGGAGATGTTGGATATGGAAGACGTTTGTACACCCTTGTGGGGGATGTACGAGGGAATACAGACCTCGAACGTCGCGTACACGAAGTCGTGTGCAAAGGGAATCTGTTCCCTTGCGGAGAGGATCTCTGGATGAGTAGGAAAGTCGCATTATATATGCATAAGTGCATGCGACATATGGCTAATAAAGGGGGAATATCTTAAACTTATGTTGTACCATGCATATGGTACAACTTAAGCTTATAATGTGCCATGTATCATGGTACACCTTAATTAAGTTGTTCCAAAGGAACAACTTACCCTAAAATAACTACCTTGGGGGCTATAAATAAGACCCAAGGGTAAGCCATTTCTTACACTTTTGCATGGCATTCATGCATGCATCTTCATTCTAGCGAAGCTCTGCCGAAATACTTCCTCTCCCTTTATCCAAGTTCTTAATCTAAAAGTAGAGATTTAGATTGTGGATTTAATAGCCTTACTCTGTTCGTGAGAAGACTCGATCCGTCGTGGCGAATCCGAAGGCGAAGTTCGTAGACTACCGTGCTGCATACGCAAGCGTAAGTCTCAACTTCATTTATCGATCCTAACTCTGTTTTGGCAGGATCCTACAGATACTTCTATTGCAAGAGTTTGATTTGGAAATCAGAGATAAGAAGGGTACGGACAACGTTATGGCGGATCATTTGTCAAGGCTTATTCGTGACAAGGAGGACGAGAGCTTGCCCATCGATGACACCTTTGTTGATGAGAGGCTATACGCCATAAGGCCCGGGGAAGTTCCTTGGTATGCGGACTTTGTCAATTACTTGGCTTGTGGGATTAAACCATGCGGGATGCCCACACAGCAAAAGAGGAGATTTATGCATGAGGTCCGTCGCTATTTCTGGGAAGATCCGTATCTCTTTAAGATATGCAAGGATGGGGTTATTCGGAGATGTATTTCTAAGGAGGAGGCTACCTCCATCATCTCGCATTGCCATGGTATGCCATGCGTGGGACATTACGCCGCTTCCAAGACTACATCTAAGATATTGCAGAGTGGATTCTTTTGGCCAACCATGTTCAGAGACACGCACGACTTCGTCAAGGGGTGCGATAGATGCCAACGGACCGGGAATATTTCCAAACGAAACGAGATGCCAATGAGGCCCATTCTAGAGATTGAGCTCTTTGATTGTTGGGGAGTGGACTTCATGGGACCATTTTCGTCAAGCAAGGGTAACAAGTATATCTTATTGGCCGTGGACTACGTCTCCAAATGGGTAGAAGCCATCGCCACCCCTACCAATGATGCGAGGGTTGTCTCCAAGTTTTTCAAGCAGAATATTTTCCCACGCTTTGGGGTGCCCCGTACTTTGATAAGCGACGGGGGAAGCCACTTTATAGAAAACAAATTTGAGGCCATGTTGAAAAAGTACGGGGTAAACCATAGAATTGGCATGGCCTACCACACTCAGACGAGCGGACAAGTGGAAGTTTCAAATAGAGAAATCAAGCAAATTCTTGAAAAGACCATAGATCGATCTAGAAAAGATTGGTCCATGAAGTTAAACGATGCTCTATGGGCATATCACACGGCCTTTCGCACTCCCATTGGCACCACGCCATTCCGACTTGTTTATGGGAAAGCTTGTCACTTGCCGGTAGAGTTGGAGCACCGCACATATTGGGCCATCAAGACCCTCAATTATGACTATAAGAGTGCGGCGGTGAGGCGACTCTTAGACATCAATGAGCTTGACGAGATTAGAAGAGATGCCTACGAGAGCTCAAGAATTTACAAAGAAAGGACCAAGATTCTCCACGACGCACACATAACCGCCACGGACTTCGAGGTCAGAGACAAAGTCTTGCTATATAATTCCCGACTCCGACTATTCCCCGGGAAGTTGAGGTCACGGTGGTCCGGACCTTTCACCATCAAGCACATACAACTGGGAGGAGCTTTTGAATTGGAAGGGAAAGACGGAGCCACGTTCAAGGTGAATGGACAACGGCTCAAGCATTATTCCAAAAGAGTCTCAACGGGTGAAGTAAATAGAATATATCTACTCAAGGGACGGCCGGATGACCTTTCATACCTCCTTGATGAGGTTATAGAAGAGGCTATCCCCTACTCCATCGATGCACTCCATGATGACGGCTTTGAAGAAAGCCAAGATTTGAGCGAAGAAGAGACATTGGAGGACTCTCCCAATAGCTCCACGACGAATGATGATGGCGACACTGATGTCACGAGAATACGGGAGCTCTGCAAGCTCTCGACATTGAATAATCCGAAGAAAGCTCCACCGATTCAAAGATCGGTGTCACCGGTGAAGTCGTAGACCGGAATAAGCTCAAGCTTGGGGGAGCCATCCCCCAACATTGCTCATGATGAAGGGGCGCTGAGGAAGGCCACACACCACCATGATCCAAATCCGAGCGGTCTTCTCGGCAAGTTCGACGGGTGCATCCCTTATGCACCCAACATCCCGCGCTAAATTAAATATCCAAAGGGGTCGAGCTCAAGACCTTAAATGAGCACTTGTCGGGAGGAAACCCGACGGTTTTTGCATTATTTTTATTTGATTTTCATTTTTGGTTTAGACTTTATTAGTGTTTTGAGTCTTTTTGCCCATAAAAATCGTGACAACGGGTCTTAATTCGTATGACAGGAAAGGAGAAAAGGAGATCTCTCATATGGAGGAAGATAGAGGCAAAGAAGAGCGCTTCAAGAATGCGCTCGAGGCTTAGGAAGAGGAAGAAACCAATTGGAGGAAGAAAAACAGAGAGTAGAGCGAAAACGGAGCCCCGAAGCAGAAAACAGCATGCCACTCGGCTGAGCATCATATGCGACTCGGCCGAGCAAAGGACCTCATTCGGCCGAGTGGGGGCACCAACCAGGGAAGTCTGTGGAACCAACTCTCTGTCTTTTTTGTGTATTTCGTATTAACTACCACTCGGCCGAGTAGGTTTAGTCACTCGGCCGAGGGAAACGGATACCCTCCTAGGGCGAGAATTGCCGAGTAGCTTGTGCCACTCAGCCGAAGGAGTTTTCTCCCTTCGACCGAGTGAACAGAAGCCACTCGGCTGAGTCGTAAGTGGCGGGGAGAAATTTAATTTTTTTAACGTTACGTCACTCGGCCGAGCAACATAGTCACTCGGCCGAGTCGTAACTACCCCTATATATATCGCTGCGGGCTCGGCGCGATTTTCAACGCAACTAATTCCCAATTTCCACCCGAGCCCATCGACCGTTCGTCTCCCCTCACCCGCGACCACTGCCCCCTCGCCCGAATCACCTCGCCGCTGGCCCCACTCGTCTGACCACCGTCGGCGAGCGCCTCTCACCGACGCTCTGACCTCCGACGAGTACCCTCGTCGCCGGCCAACTGCCTGCAACCTCGATTTTGCCCCTTAGCTCCATTTCTCCCATTTTTGACGATCCGTACGCCCATTGAACCCCTAACCCAAATTAACTTCTTTATCTATCTATTATACCCCCTCTCCCCCATGTATTTCGAATATTATCCGCTGATATCTTTGTTTGATGTGCAGGCTATCTTGGGAGAGCTTCAGGATGCACTTTCAGCTTCGCGGAGGTGGCACTCTTTGCACACACTTGCTGATTTGCTCTCGTGGCATGTATAGGTACACTCTTTCCTTTTATTGAGCACGTCGCACTATATTTTTGTTGGGTGAGCACTCGCGGCACACATGCCGCCCCGCACTAGACCACGCACGCGGGGAGCCTCTTCCAAGTGGAAAAGGGCCGATGATGCCGGTCCCTCTCACGCTAGGGAGGACTCCCCTCCACCTAGTCCACCTCCACCCATACAGCCGCTTCCCGCCGATCCCATCCACGCACAGCCCATCCCCGCCGATCCTGTCCCACCACCGGCTCCCGCTGTCGGGCCGCTACGTTCAGAGACGACGCATAGCGCGTCTGATTTGAGCGTATTGCCCAGCGCTCGATAGTGCCCTCTAGGTTCGCACATTTAGCAGACCTTGATTGCCTAAGGGTACTAGAGGGGATGCTCACGTTGTACGACAACGTGGGTTGGCGCGACTTCTTTTCTGTGTCGGCGGACACCTACGTCCGTCCGACACTTGAGGTGCTTAGCTCGATAGCCCAAACCCCTGGAGGATGCAAATTCCACCTGATGGTTCGAGAGTGCGAGGTCACTCTCGCTATGCTTCGTGCGTTCTTCCAATGGCCCGATGTCCCCGTCCCCGACCGAGCCTACGCACCCATGTTGGATCCTGTCCAAAACAGAGTTAGGATCGATAATATGAAGTGTAGACTTACGCTTGCGTACGCTGCACGGTAGTCTACGAACTTCGCCTTCGGATTCGCCACGACGGATCGAGTCTACTCACGAACGGAGTAAGGCTACTAAATCCACAATCTAAATCTCTACTTTAGATTAAGAACTTGGATAGAGGGAGAGGAAATATTTCTGCAGAGCTTCGCTAGGATGAAGATGCATGCATGAATTTTATGCAAAAGGTGTAAGGAAAATGGCTACCCTTGGGTCTTATTTATAGCCCCCAAGGTAGTTATTTTAGGGTAAGTTGTTCCTTTGGAACAACTTAATTAAGGTGTACCATGATACATGGCACATTATAAGCTTAAGTTGTACCATATGCATGGTACAACATAAGCTTAAGATATTCCCCCTTTATTAGCCATATGTCGCATGCACTTATGCATATATAATGCGACTTTCCCACTCATCCAGAGATCCTCTCCGCAAGGGAACAGATTCCCTTTGTACACGACTTCGTGTACGCGACGTTCGAGGTCCGTATTCCCTCGTACATCCCCCACAAGGGTGTACAAACGTCTTCCATATCCAACAACCCACTCACATCCCACCACCTTCGTTCGACACTTCCACATTCTGGACACGTATCACGGGCTCCCACCATGGCTTTGACCCTAGTAGGGCCAAGGCCTCAGCCATCCTGCACCCCTGCCTCCGCATAGCACAGCGCCTCATGGCGACCACTTTCTTGGCGAGGTACGAGCCTGGGACGATGTCTACGCCTGAGCTCTACAAGCTCTACGTGATGACTCGCCCCAGAGTTCTGGATAGGGGTAGCGACGACCTGGTCCCCGCCGTTGAGATTGATATTGCTAGCTGGTTCTTAGATCGCATCATCATTTCGATGGGCGCTCGCTCACCTATTTGCTGCGGCGGTCTGATTACTTTGCTAGCCCTGATGACCGGCGTGGACCTACCTGCTGACCTTCGACGAGCCCCGGGCCCCACTGCACTATCGATAGACGTCATGGCCCGGATGAAGATGCTTCATCCCCACGGCCAGTGGCACTGGGTGTGGTTGCACGGTCCTTTTAGTGCCGATTACATGATCCTCCCGAGCCCCGCTCGGACACATATAGGACCGGCCCACGAGGATTGGATCCCAGCGATGGATCTCCTCATCCCAGCTGCCTACGTACTTAAGGCCGAGGGTGCTGAGCAGGCACCCCCTGCACCCCTTACACCCCCTGCACCTCCTGCCGACCCCATGATCCCTCAGCCCGAGCCTGCATTGTCTGCACCTCCCGGCTCTTCTGTCCCCACTTCTATCAGTGTCAGGAGTACCCTTGCTGAGTCGTCCACCACGTCTACCACCACCCACCACCACTGCTGTGCCTATCTCGGTTGAGCCTATTTCCTCACTTCTTTCCTAGCATCCACCCACTATCCTTGAGAGCGGCGAGCCTTCCTTTGCTGCCGTCGTGGGGACCCTATCCGGTTTGTTGTCCACTGGGGTGTCACCTTTTGGGACCTACACTTCCTCCCCAGTGGTCGAACCTTCTGTCTCCACCACAGCCGTCTTATCCGAGAGTGTCGTGACGTCTGTCCTCACACCTGTGTCACCGACCTCTCTTGCCGCCTCGTCACCGATTTTATTTTCCACCAGTACTGCTGCTGCCTCCTCGTCCCAGCCTGCGTCCCATCCTCGCACTGAGGCTGGGCATCCACTAGTGAGCACATCACCCTTCCTGCACTTTCCTGCTGGGCTGATTACCTACACTGCCCGTGTCCGACAGCCCCGTCCTTCACAGCCTAGACTTGTTCGTCCCCCTGCTCCACCACCCCCTGACGCTCTACTTCAGAGCCTCCATGCTCTTGAGGGGGCGGTGAGTGGACTCAGAGGCGATTTTAGGGCTCTCTCTGCCACGGTCAGTTCCGTGGAGTCCCGCGTCGCCATGCTCCCCGATATTCAGGTCTGCCTGAATCAGATCCTGGCGCGACTCCCTCCACTACACCCACCCACCCAGCCGACACCTCGACCACCACCACCACCACCTCTGCCACAGGACGGAGATGGTGCAGCACCACCAGCTTAGGCACACGCTTGATGCCATTGATCTTTTTTGTCGTTATGCTGCCCATTTTCTGCTGGTCCTGGAGATTTTTGCCCCCCTCCTCCTCTCCTCACTATTTTGGTCTCTATCTTGCTCACATCATTTTTATATCTTTTTTGGGAGAGAGGGAGAGTATTTTTGGTGACACATTACCTGCATCACTCTGATCTTTGCATGCATCATTCATATCCGCATCATATTTTTTGTTTATTTTTCCCTTTTTGTATCATGCATGCAACCTCACCCACCCCACCCATTTCACGTCTCTCAGTGTGCCACACTTTGCACATTGAGGACACTGTGCACTTTAGCTTGGGGGAGTGGGTTCTCACACTTTTTGCGTTTATCACCTTTATTTTTAGTTTTTCTCATGTTTTTTCCGCTTTTTCACCACTTTTTCATTTTTTTTGCCATGCATCACGTTTTTCTTATTTTCTTTGTGTGCTACATTGTAAATAGTCTTGTTTTCCTTTATCTTTATTTCTTTCATCTTTTGCTAGAGATGATTTTTCTGTGATGACGATGACGTGGTGTTAGCTTTTCTCTATATGCATGCTGATTTTGTCATGTCATAGCTTTTGTTTCTGATATCATATGCTATGTTCTGCTTTGCATTTGGAAATAGTAACCCACCTCTTTTTCCGTATGAAAATGGATGAAATTCTGTTATTAGCTGATGTCTGATGATTCATATGTATGCTATCGTAGAAAACACACCAAGATTCACGCATTGATTGCTTATATTTGGAGTACTGCTTTCTTTTCTCATATCACTTCTTATTGCATGATTTGTACGCTTCACTTCAGGTTGATTGAATGTTTGCTAGCATTGATATATCTGGACTAGTTTGCTTTTTGAGATTAAACTGAGTAGATTAAATTACCCTGCTGAAGTTGTCATGCACGTCCTATAGAGTGAACCGAGAGATACATTTATTTCTTTCTCCACATATCTTGAACATTATTTCTCTATTTTAAATTCATTGGTGAATCTCCCCTTAGCAATTCTATTATTGGCATTCCCCCCGTTATTATATCCCATGCTCCAAATTCCCCAAACCAAAAAGAAGAAAATACTTGTATATCCTTCTCTTTTGATTTGGGATCATTTGTGTATATATATCATTTGAAAAAAAAGAAGAAAAGAAAAAGAAAAGAAAAATAAAAATATTTGAGAAAAAGAAAAGAAAAGAGAAAAGAAGTTCGAAAACGATCCCATCTCATACCCTTTCTCTCTTTCTTCCCTCTTTTGCTTTTATTTTTATTTCTTTTACTTTTGGAGCTTCAAAAGAAACTGGGGATGTAAATATAGTTTTGTTTATGCCACCACGCTTATGGATAAGCTTGGGGGAGAGGATCCTATGATGTGTGAGAGAGTGACTACTTGACGGTGCATGACAACCTAGGCTAAGTAATATTTTATACTCGGTGATATTGCTAAAAGTTTCACGAAATCCAGAAATCTACGCTTAGCATTCATTTCATGAAAACCACGCCTTTTCTATTCTTACTACTCTATTGTGTGATATCTCTTATACTCCTCATAGAAAGCATTCAATTGAAAAGTGTGTGATCTACGATTTTGTATACAGCTTTAGATGCTTCAGACGATGTTACTTCTAGAATTATTCCATTTTTCATGCTATATTGATATTCTTAGGTTTTCTATTTCAAATGCACCATTATACTATGATATCGAGATAAAAGTCTTTGACATGTGTTTTGTATTCGATGCGTGCTATATGAGTAAGCAAAACCCACGTCCTGATAAAAATGATCTAGCAGCTTCCTTCTTCGTTTTCTATTTTGTTTTTCCCGTTTTTCATTTTCCTCTTTTTCCATCGCTTCCATTATCTTTATCCACCGGGTTCGCTTTTTACTCATCTTCCTCGAGGACGAGTAAGAGGTAATTTTGGGGGATTTTGATCACTCCATATTTTACACATTTTTTCTGTATGTTTGCATGCCATTTTGATCGCTCGTATGCGTTTTTCACGATTATTCGACAATATTGCGATGCTTTTCACGATTTCTTGTTTTTTTTTCGAATTTCAGGAGATTTAGAGCGATTTGGAGTGATTCTGAGATGCACCCACTCCGGAGTGTCACCCGTGACTCTTTTGAGGGGAATTCTACGATTGGAGAGGAGTGGAAGAAGAAAGAACATCGTAGGAGCGACGAGGGAGCAAAAATACGAAGATTGGGCATTTTCAGCATGTCACTCGGCCGAGTGAAGGAGTCACTCGGTCGACCATCGAGAGCCCGCTCGGCCGGCCAGATCGGACACGCAGCAGATTGAATATCAGCGTGCACTCGGCCGATCATCGCCAGACCACTCGGCTGAACCACGGAGACACCACTCGTCCGAGTGGCATCAAGATGACGGTAACCCAAAAGTCCCAACTTACTGGAATCTGTCAGTCAGCTCCCGAGTTTCGACTGGGCCGAGTGAAGAAGTCCCCTCGGCCGAAGCAATGAAAGTCACTCGGCCGAGTGACTCCCGAGGAGCCGACCCCCAAAAGTCCGAAGTTACTGGAATTTGTCAGGGTTTGTCACTCGGCCGAATGACATTTGTCACTCGGCCGAGTGGGCCGTGCTGCATGTAGTGTAAATTGCGATTTTCAGGCTGCGCAGGGGCAATTTTGTCACATTTTTTTGGGCGATTTTGGGGGGTATTTAACCCCAGTTTTTAACCTAGTTTAGAGAGCTTTTTCAGAACTTTTTGCAGCCTTTTTTAGATTACTTTTTAGGAGATTAGATTGAGCTTTTTGGAGGGAGAAGAAAGTGTTATTTTGTTGGATGCTATTAGAACTTCATTGGTTTGTTTTTCTCTCTATCAAAAACCTCATTTTTATAGATATATTGTCTATTGCAATGAATTCCATTGATTTTATTTGTGAATTTCCATTGAATTGCATTATGAATTGTGAGTAGTTTTATCGTCTTAGGGCGTAGGGATGAACCCTACGAACCCTATTTCTAATTTGTGATGAATTGGTGAAATTATTGCTAGAATTGATTAGGGTTAGTTTACGATTGATTAAATACGAATAGCTAGGGATTCATACCGATTGGGATTTGCAAGAGATTGGATCCCAACTCGATAAGAAGTCCTAGAAATTCGAATTGGGTTACAATCGGATTTCTCCGGAATCGGTTTGCAAGAGATTGGATCGAAACTAGGGTTTCCGATTGCAATTCTATACCAATACCCGTTTGCAAGAGATTGGACGGGTAGGAACTATCCCAACCTAGGTCGTAGCTCGAGTTTGCACGAGAGTGGGCTCGAGATACGATTGAACGATGATGTTGTTCTTCACGCTAGCTTGCCTAGGTTAGGGTTTGCAAGAGATTGGACCCTACCCTAGGTTTGCTATAGACCGGCAATAGCGCGAGAGCGTGAGCCTGGTTCTACATTTAGTTGCAACTAGTTCACCTGAATTGCAAGTCTAGCAATTGTGAAACCTAGGAATCACAATGACGAGATACGGTTTGTAGCGGGGATTCCCTATCCCTAGGCGTCTTTATTAATTTGATATTTCCTTTATACGATTGAACGACTGTGACCGCTTTATTGCGAATATTTCTCGACTTTTCCTATAACCAGGTGAATTGAAGAAGACACCGTCATTTTCCCTCCTCGTGTTCGATACCCGCTCGTCGCTACACCGTGCGCTTGCGGTAAGACTAGCGAGTCGCTCGCCCCGGTCGCGTGTGCGCACTCCCAGGGCGTCGATCAAGTTTTTGGCGCCATTGCCAGGGATTGTTTTTGACGGAATTCGATTTCGATCACCCGGTTATTTTTCAATTTCTTTATTTATTTCTTTATTCTTTTCTAACTCTGTTTACATCCCAATTTTGCACGCTCTCCCAAAATTTTCCACAAGATCTTAACATGTAAAATGGGGGATGCAATGCCAATGACTGAGTCTGGCCAGGTGGATGATGAATCCTTTGCGGAGCTCCTTAAGGAACTTGTTGATGAGGTCCACGCTACCGGAGCCTTTGCTATTAATATCGAGGACCCCGTCGAACAATTGTTTGTTAGCTTTGTGATGGATCAAATCTCCCCGGATGGGACTATTGGGGGCGATATCAGAGTTGATGTGAGGGAAGACAAGCTATATTTCGAAGGCGGTAAAACATGCGTCGAAGAGTACTACACTCTCGAGGAATCCTTCGAGCAAACCGATATTCAGGGAGTTACACTCTACGACCCCCGCTCTTGCTTTTTGAATCTGCTGACGTATTTCTCGATCTCAGGAATGACCCGGGGCAAAGTGGTGGTCCTATCGATGCTACCACAGAGTTGGAGAGCGTCTATTCCGATGCACCGTCCTCACTGAGAAGTGAATCTGAGTCTCCACACGAGGGCACCCCCGCTCATGGTTGCTTGAAGAGAGAAGAAGATGGAGAAGAAAGAAAGAGGAAGAGAAGAGGAATTAAGCTTTTGAGGTAGGAACTCTCTTGGTTTGGAATTCCATCAAATTAATTTTTGCTAATATGTTTTTATAGCATATTTTATCCAACATGTGATGAGGATAGTCAATTTTTACTTGCTATGGCTGAATTTCACAATTTCCCTTTAAAATTCTTAGCAAAGTCATCTCCTTTTGAAATTCTGAAATCTTGATGTCTGATGTTGCTTTGATTCTGATTACTGTAGCTCGAATTAGGCTTCGAAAAAAATATGAGCTTCTAGATCTTGAAGTTCTACCCCCAAATCATATATACTTTGACATAGTTTCAATTCAGAAATTAGGAGCAATAAATCCATCTTTACAACCTGTCTGTTTGATTTTCAGTGTTGACACAATTTAGTAAAATTGTCCTAGACACCTGCACACATCATGGAATTTTATGATCTTGGTCTTGTTGAAAATTTAACAAGCTTTTCTAAAAATTCATCAGGTGCTTATATGTTTAATTTCTGGCTCCAACATGCCCAAAATTGGCTTCCAATACAGACCTAGAAATCTGTCTGAAAAACAGATTTGACACATTTCACCAATTAATTCACCATAAATCATATAGTTCATATTGTTACATGAAAGTTTATCTGTGAATCCAAAACTTCCTTATCTTCAACTTTCATGTCTATAGTTTTGTCAAATTCCCAAGATAAATGAATGAAATGTGTTGATCTTTATGTCTGTTCCTGCAATTCCAGCAAGCTGAAATATTAAAGTGATATTATAAATTATGCTCTATTGCTATTTCACCCTCTATAGTGCATGATTATTGTTGTTGCATGGAATATAGATTCATGATATGTTTTTCCAATGGATTTGCTAATGTTCTTACGGACATACATGTCACGTACACCACGTGTTCGTCAAAACGCCACAATGAAGTGAAAGTTGAATAATATGAGAAATGAGCTTGCAAACATTTGTGCTATGAAATATGTTGTGAAATAGCAATGATGGGGTCATGTGAAGCATGGTATCATATGTTATGAGTGATGAATTGAAATGGCTATGTTGAAGGGCATGCCACTTGGGTGCATGACCCATGTTGTTATGAGTGTGGAATGTGAAACCATGCAACGTGTCCCCTTCAGTGCTATATATAATGTTGAATGAAGTTTTTGAATGTTTTAATCCTCTCTAAGGAGGGTGAGTTAGCAAAACCCAGGTTTTAGGTGAGATTTGAGTAAATTGTGGATATGAGGCTTGGAGTGTGAAGTTGGGGATGATTATATGATATGTGGAGTTTATACCCACTCGCCTTACCGGGAGTGGAGGGGATATTTATACCTGCTCGCCTTTACCGGGAGTGGAGGGGAAGAGGGCATACAGATGTTGTGATATGAGCCTCACTCCTGCCAGGGATGGGGGAGCTGCGAGGCCCGGAGTACAGTGCCCGTGTCCACTGCGTCGTGTGCTATATTCACCCCAAATTTGGGGTGAAGTCCAGGTCCTGGTATCACCCAGTTTACCCAAGTTCCAATTAATTCAATTACAAAATAATAATAAAATAAGAATTTGCATGTTACTCCTTCTGCTGGCAGCACTTTCCCTTCCCCTTGCCGGTTTCTTTGTGACTCTGTGGCATGCCTCTGGCACTTGTACTTATCTGATTAGATATTGGTTGCTTGAATACTTGTGTTATTATTATTATTATTCGTGCTAACCCTTTTCTTGCAGTAACTCGACATTGGACCTCAGGTATGATTCCCTTATTTTAGCTATTTAATTTTCATTACATCACTTAGTTACATGCTCTATTTCTCTTGGCTTGCCTTGTGGATTGATAACCTTAGAATGGTGTTTCAAATCCAAGTTGGTTCCTACTGGGGCACGCATTGACATGCTCCTCCCTATTTTTCAGGTAGCAGAGGTATCATGGTTGGAGGTGACTTGGAGTTGGGTTTCAGGGGTAGCACTTGGTGTGAGACATAGCTTGTGTAGTGACATGGTTGTCTTGGAGGTGGAGAGTGATGGTGTATATGTAGTGGTGTACCTGGGCTATGTAATTTAATGGAAGTTGTATATATGATATGTTGTTATTGAACTAAGTTATTGACATTACTGTGAAGCTTCACTTGTACTATCCCAGTATGTGCGCAGTGACCTGCTTATTCAGTTTCTCCTTTCTCTTTCTTTTCCTCTCTCATCACCCTCATTCTTCAGGATACTTGGAAAAAAATAAAATATTTTAGATGCCGAGTATTCTGGGAAACGGGGCGTGACATTGGGCTCTCGAACGTATAGCCGACCTATGACCTGTGACTTGAGGACGACCTTCACCGGAGATATTTAACGTAGGCCGCTCGAGGGACGACCTTCACCAGAGATATTTAAGGTAGGCCGCCTGAGGGATGACCTTCCCCAAAGATCTTTAAGGTAGGCCACGTGAGGGATGACCTTTGCCTACGAGGCGACTTTCCCCCGCAGATATTTGAGGTAGGCAGTCGAGGACGACCTTCACCTGAGGGCGACCTTCACATGTATGGAGCCTGATATGGGTGTAACCTTTCATTCCCACAGACGGCGCCAATTGTTGCGGGTCAAATCCGCCTAACAATGAATTTGTATATTAGAGAATCAAGGTTACAATGATTAGGGGGGTTTACCCGTCGAGGAGAGGAATTTTGTGATGAAGACGCCTAGGTCGCCGCTTTGGCCGGGCTAGGAGCTATCATCGGGCTACGGACAATGAGCAGGCCGAGCTTCGGGCCTTGAGTCGAACGACCTTGAGGGATAAGCTACAGGAGCCGGATGAGCTTTAGGCCTTGAGCCAGGCAGTGGGCAAGCCAAGCTATCAATCTTCCGACGACCTTCAAAAGAGCTTCAGGAGACCTGTCTTTAGCTCCTCGCGCCACGAACAGCTCGTTAGGGAGGGTCAGACTGGGGTCCGACCTAATCCCCTTCGATGCTCAAATCAGCACGGGGACTTCGAAAATGGCTTAAAGGGACGAGGCCAATCTACAAGGAGACCGGGCCAACGTTCGGCCAGCTAGAGTTTGGGTGGAAGGAAATTTACCAGTAGACCTACCAGCCTCCTCTCTCCAGGCATAGTGGGGTATTTATAATGGAGAATGTCGGTCGGTCAACGTCCAATAAGTTGTCAGTTCCGCTTAGCTGGAGCCAGCTAGAGCCTAGCTGGAGCATTAATGGGGGACGTGATGGGTGCATGTCAGTTCGTCGTTTAACCTCGAGCATTAATAGCTGTCAGAGATATTTATGGGCTATTAATGGCTATCAGAGATATTTATGAGCCTCCGAGGGACGACCTTCGTCAGGAGACATTTAAAGTAGGCCGCCGAGGACGACTTTCGTCAGGAGAGATTTAAGGTAGGGAGCCGAGGGACGATCTTCATCAGGAGACATTAAAGGTAGGTCGCCAAGGAGGACCTTCGTCAGGAGACATTTATGGTAGGTCACCGAGGACGACCTTCGTCAGGAGACATTTAAGGTAGGCAGTCGAGGATGACCTTCTCTTAGATATATAAGGTAGGCCACCTGAGGGAAGACCTTCATCTGAGAGGTGACCTTCACTTCAGATATTTAAGGTAGGCCGCATGCGGGACGACCTTCACCTGAGGGCAACCTTCACCGGAGATAGTTAAGGTAGGCAGCCGAGGAGAACCTTCACCATAGATCTTTAAGGTAGGCCGCCTGCGGGATGACATTCACCTGAGATATTTAAAGGAGGCTGTCTAAGGGACGACCTTCACCGGAGATCTTTAAGCCAGGACGCCTGAGGGACGACCTTCGCTGGAGATCTTTAAGGGAGGCCGCCTGAGGGACGACCTTCGCCGGAGATCTTTAAGGCAGGCCACCTGAGGGACGACCTTCACCTGAGAGGCGACCTTCACCGGAGATACTTAAGGTAGGCCGTCGAGGAGGACCTTCATCAGGAGACATTTAAGGTAGGCCGCCGCCGACGACCTTCGTCAAGAGACATTTAAGGTAGGCTGCCTACGGGACGACCTTCACCTGAGATATTTAAGGTAGGCCACCTGAGGGACGACCTTCATCTGAGAGGCGACCTTCACAGCAGATATTTAAGGTAGGCCGCCTGTGAGACGATCTTCACCTAAGGGCGACCTTCACCGGAGATAGTTAATGTAGGCCGCCGAGGAGAACCTTCACCGGAGATCTTTAAGGTAGGCCTCTTGTGGAATGACCTTCACCTGAGATATTTAAGGGATTCTGCCTGAGGGACAACCTTCACCGGAGATCTTTAAGGTAGGCCGCCTGAGGGACGACCTTCCCCTGAGAGGCGACCTTCACCACAGATATTTAAGGTAGGCCGCCGAAAGTATTGTAACATGGGCCAGTTAAAAGGGTCGTAACAGCAAGTAATGAGGCAAAAAATTGACCAATTAAGAAATAATGTGACGAAAGACAAATGAGAAAGGAATTGGGTGTTTGATAATAGATCGCCTCAATATGGGTTTTGATTATGAACAAACATTCTTCTTGCATTAATATGATTTGTACAGCTATTAAAAAGTATTTGATGATGTGTCAAGGCACAAGAATGGACTCTACTTCTATAACAAAAACATGGATGTTACCAACATCATTCAAGCTCAATATTGTTGTATTTTTGTTTAATAATGTATCTTTTATTTTTGTGTGATAAAAGTGATGTAAAGCCTTGAAGATACACTCTCACAAACTTCAACCAATAGGTTTAAAACTTAGAATATCATTGACATTCAAACTTGATCATAACACCTTGATTATAGGCTAGCCAGTGCATTTAAGTGTTAGGTAGTCGACCAATACCACTTCTACTTGACTAACGTATCTCAGATACTTGAAATTCAAAATCCAACTTCCATTAGTCAACTAACCCACTTACTAATCAACTAAAACAAACTAATAGATTTAGCTGTTTTTGTTCTAATAGTCGACTAACGTGGACATTAGTCAAATAATATAGACATGCGTTTTTCCATCATTGTAGTGATCAGTCAACTAACACATTTCATAATCAACTAACGTTATTGAGTAAATTTGGACTTTTTTCAGTAGTCGACTAATGATAATACTAGTCGACTAATGTAGAATGCAAACTATTCTTTGGCTTGAACCATTAGTCAATTAATGATTATGCAAATCAATTAATAGCTGTTGTGAGTGGGGGGAAAGGCCTTTGGCCTCCCCACCACCTATCCACCCATTTACTCCACCACATTAAGTGGTGGAGACTTTTGGTATCCTAGGCTTTTGGGTTGCCTAAGTGATTTTATAAATAAATCACCATGGCTTGTTGCCATGGTTAATTCTCTTCCAATATTTACTTCAACACGTTATCAGCACGTTTGCTCCTCTTTTTTGAGCTTTTCTACCCTCCAAAATCCATCCTCTAATTTGTTACGCTCGAAGGAATCTCTGGTTGCTGCTGTTCGTGGTGGATTTCCTCTTGGGCGTATTCGGAGCGTGGAATTTTCTCTCTACGGATCTTGTCGACTTTTGATCTTCCCTAGATTTTTAATCTAGAGGTAATATCCGTCGATCCCGTAGATAGATATAAACAAATTTTTATTTTAGCTATGATTTTTTACAACCTCTTTTAGGCTTGTATCGAATCTGCTATTTACAATGCCAAATATTGACAAGAATAATAAAAAGAAAAGAAAAAGAAAACAGAACAAAACTGTTCAGCTTCCCCCCAGAAGGGGGCCTCTGTCCCGCAGCCTCCCGTTGGCAGGGATTTGCCCGACTGCGGGGATTTGCCCGAAGGAGGCCATCCCCGATTCCGCTTCCCCAAGCGGGGGGGGGGGGGGGGGGGGGTCTGTGACCGCCCCGAGAGGGGGGGAATCCCTAATTCTGCCCCCCAGGCGGGGGGGGGGGGGGGGAGTCTGTGACCGCCGCCCCCCTACGGGGGGGGGGGGTCCCTGATTCCGCCCCCCAGGCGGGGGGGGGGGGGGCTGTGACCGCCGTCCTCCCCAGAGGGGGGGGGGGGGGGCGTCCCCGATTCCGCCCCCCAGGCACGGGGGGGGGGGGGGGGGGGTGGGGGGGGGGCTCCGACAACGCCCCCCTCCCAGGCGGAGGGGGTTTTCCGGCATGCGCCCCCCAAGACGGGGGGGGGGGGGGGGGGCTGCCTGCGCCGATCACTGAAACTGCGGGGAGAAGCATTGGGGTTTTGACAGGGGTTAGGGTATTTTTTGGAAGTTGAACAGTCATCCTCTGGTTTGTGCTGATTCTGTTTAAAGGCTAATTCTGTTTAAATTAAAATAAATTCTTTAGCCTTTTTGTTGGGCCTGAAGCCCATCTGTCAGAAATGCATATACATTCTATGGGACAGAAGCCCAGTAAATTTTGTGTACTTAATATATTTTTTGCCTACCAAATACGGGCATGAAGCCCATTAATTCTTATTGCAATCTTTAAAGTGTTAATTAAAATTTTAACACTGGGCCTGCAGCCCAAATGTTAACAATTTTATTTTAATTTTGACTTCTTATGGCCAGAAGCCTAGTGGATTTTATCGCAATATTTATTTTATTGATTTTTTGGCAATTGGGCCGGCAGCCCAAAAATAAAAATGAAATATTACACAGATTGACACTATTGCATTATTTTTTATGGAATTTTAGGATTTTTTTAAAATATAATTATCTTAAGGATCCTGCGACCGCTCTGCCGTTAGTAAACTAACCTAACGGTGTATGACGTCTCCCCATGGTCCGAGAGATTATTATATTTTCTAGTCTATTTTTCCATATTTTATATGCCTGCGTGGTTGTTTATTCTGTGCCTGTAGCATTTATAAACTGCGTGGATGTTTATATAAGCTAAAATGTGATTTTTGAGATCGGCCAATTTGATCCCCTTTAAATTCCTTGCAATTTAATTTTCTTTTTTGAGAGAATTTGTAAGTGAGGATTATATGTATTTTTGTCAAAGACCGGTGTACCGATAAAATGAAGACGAAGGCGTAAATTTGGAAAAATAGGGACACATTCTGGGTTTCCAAATTGTATTTTTCTTTTGTTTACGGACTGTATTTTCGGACTTTGGACTTTGTTTTTATTTGGGTATCTGGTCGATCCCCACATTTTACTTATTTTAATTTTTAATGCGTGAATTTCAATTTTAATTAATTCATGCTTATTTTAAATTGCGTAGATAAAATGGCAAAATTGGCAAGCGTCGATTTCGAAGTACTTGACTCTGCAGGGAAGAATTACCTGTGTTGGCGAGTGGACCTGAAGTTCCACTTACGTTTGATGGCCCTCCTTGGATCCATTTTGGCTCCTTCCTCGGCCCCAGCAGCGGCTGATGCTTCTGTTGCATCCAGCAGCGGCACTCCAACCACTGTATCCGATGTAGATAAGGCGAAAGCCATAATCTACATTAGGAAACATATAGATCGGACTTTAAAGGCCGAATACTTAACGGTTGAGGACTCAAAGGACCTGTGGACATCGCTGGAGGCATGATATAAACATCAAATTGATGTTATATTACCGCGTGCCAGTTATGAGTGGGAAAACCTCAGACTTCATGACTATAAGTCCGTCGCTGAGTATTATTCTGCATTTCATAACATCACCTCATACCTGAAGTTGTGCGGTGAAGAAGTGACAGAACAGCGCATGTTGGAAAAGACATTTACCTCATTTCACAAGAAAGATGCAATCCTCATGCAGCAGTATCGTGAATGCAACTTCACGAAATTCTCTGATCTGATCTCATGCCTACTTAGGGCAGAGCAGAATCGAGACTTACTGCTCGCCACTCATAATTTACGTCCAGCCGGCACTGCCCCTATCCCTGAAGCCCGCCACGTTTCTCCCCAGAAGTGGAAAAACAAGAGGAAGGCGAAAAAAAACAAAGGGAAAGCTGTAATGAAGAAACCAAGAGGTGCAGCTCCCCAGACAAACAAAAACAATAAGGAAAAGCGAAACTTCATATGGAAGCAAAAGAACACCGAGCAAGTGTCACTTCCTAAGAAGAATTGGGAGGAAAAATACCATAGATGCGGCATGACTGGCCATTGGTCCAGAAACTGCCGCACTCCTCGCCACCTCCAGGATCTATACCAGGCGAGCCAGAAGTCTCTACCTGAAACAAACTTGGCGGCTGTTCAGCCGCCAATAATGTTTATGTTGGGGATTTGGCGGACCCCCAGAGCTCGGATCCGTATCCGTCCTAAGCCGGACGGACCACGGAGGCACATAGGCGCAGCGGAAAAACAGAAATCTTAATTTCTACACTAGCTAAACATTTTAGCTAGGCTCTGGGGAGCCAGAACCCAGCCCGATCTATGCCGACTTGGAGTGGGTCTGACCACTCCAAGAAGGATCTACACTAAGCGACCAATTAAAATTACGCTAAAAAACGCTTAACTACATACCCGGAATCTTGGCCCTGGAGCAGGCAAGATGTACCGCACCGTCTTGAGAAGCTCCTCGTAGCCGAGCCGTGTTGACCCGATCTCCCTGAGCCGCCTCGCACCCTCGCACCGATCCGCCCGAGCCGCTTTCGCCTCCGAGCCGATCACACGCGGTAGAAAGTTTCACTTGAGAAGAAACCCGCGTCTTAGACGTCCGGATCGGATCCAAACCCCTTTCGTAGTCGTGCTAGGACTACTCCAGAGAATAGGAAAGTAGAGAGAGAGATTTAGTCGCGGACCGAGCTTGCTCAATAATTTGGAGCTACCCGATCGTTGACTGGTGTGTATTTCAACGAGGAGAGTGCACCCCTATTTATATAGGGAGTGAGCACTCACCCTCTTGTTGCGGGCAATGTGGGACAATCCTCATGAAGAGAAAAGCCAATTAAGCCATTTGGCTTAATTTCAATTTTTAAAGTTAGCCTTTCACAAAGTCAAACTTTAACGAATTAATTCTCCTCACACACTAAACTTCAGACACCAAACAAGCTATCAATCAGAAGAGCTTGGAATGGTGAACGCGTAGGAACTGACGGTGTCGAATTTTGACTTCGTTTGACCCCTCAAACAATTGCTCAAAGTTTAGCAATTTCTCAAAATTCGTAGCCGTCATTAGGGTTATTCAAAAAACCCTAATTGACTTAAGTTGCGGGCGCGCCCGCTAGACTTAGCGGGCGCGCCCGCCCAAAGGGGAAAGGGCGGGCCACCCGCCCGCTGCAAGCAGCGGGCGGGCGCCCGCTGCAAGCAGCGGGCGGGCGCCCGCTGCTGCAGCGGGCCGTGCCCGCTGCACGCAGCGGGCGCTGGCCCGCTGCACAAGCGGGCGCGGGCCCGCTGTGCAGCGGGCTGCGCCCGCTTGCAGCGGGCGCTGGCCCGCTGCGTGCAGCGGGCCGTGCCCGCTGCATCAGCGGGCGCTGGCCCGCTGTGCAGCGGGCCACGCCCGCTAATGCAGCGGTCGCCCGCCCGCTGCACACAGCGGGTCACGCCCGCTGCTGCAGCGGGCCGCGCCCGTTTTGCCCTTGCACATGGGCCTCTTGGCCCGGTGGGTCTAACCCACTTCCCCTTGAACTCTTTCTGCGTTTCTGGGCTCGTTTGAGCTCCGATTTGGACACGGTTTGAACCTGTGTTTAGACCGAGACGATCCCGTCATCCAGGTAACCCTTTCCAACAAGTTTGTTCCTACAAAATTCGTCGTAACTAATTTACAACACGTTTAGTTAACGTTAGCATCTAATGCAACGTTGTGTCCCTATTGCTATTGCGACTAACTTTCACAACTCAACTTGTGAATATCATCAAATGATATTTCTCTCTATTCTATATTCCTATTACTAAGACACGAGTACTACTCGGTGTGAGACCCTACAGCCTGACCTTACTACAGGTTGGGGCTCGAAACCCCTAGACGACGGTCACTACGAGCAGTAGCTGTCGTCCCTGTTTCAGAGTCATCATAACGTGATCGACCCTTTGACAAAAGTATCATAGGGTTTGCATTGGCTGTGTCAGTGATGAATTCCGTTAGATAAAATCCCTTCGTCAAGACTGTGTTTGATGTTGGCCTAGGGTATGGTTTTCTGTCAACCCTATCAGACAACATTGGTCAGTATACAGCGGTCTTTATTGTATACACGTTGTACTACTTGCAACGTACCCCGGCCGAGGATTAACATAAAGACCGTACTGAGCCTATAACACTAACTTCCCTTTAATGGAAGTGACGAATCCCATCTTAGTCACTTACTCACCTTGAGAGCTTCAGGTGCAACCCAACCTAAGATCTTTCATCAGGACTGGTCCTCGAAGCTAGATCATGGGTCTAAGCTACACCGTCCGTTCACAGGTTTATACAGTTGACTTCAGGTCTTAAGGATCAACTAACCTATCATCACCCTAGAGTTATTAAAGACAGATCATTAAAGTTAACCATTTAATAACTCTAACTTGGTCGTTCAGTGAACTCATTCTCTAATGAGCACCTGTGTCTCGTCTCCGACTTCGCCAAGTCGAATGACTATGAGATCATCATTACCCGAAGGCAAGACGAAGACACAGTGATCTATCCGATGTGTCGATATCCAGTTCTCGACACATCTATGATCACGAACCGTTTAAGACTTACGTTTCTATTCGGTCGCTTACTTACTCATAATCGAGATCTCATCTAGATATGTAAGGACCTAACTATAAGTCTATGGATATTTCTAAGTATATTAATACAAATGATTTTATACTTAGAGTAATACGTACCATGTACGGTATGAACAAGACGCATAATCAAGATAAATTGCCTTATGGGCATATATCTTCCTACATCTCCCACTTGCACTTAGGCTATTTATCTCGATATCTCATACCGTTATAGCATATCAGTCACTTTGACATTTGATATGACAAACCTAAGAATGGTTCTACTAATAAGTATCTACAACGAATTTTAATGGATTGAAATTACATCTCTTGATCACACAGGGTTGATCCTTTGGAAAAATGATCTGGATCAATTTTCCTAACCTTGTATAGCTAACAGTTAGCTTATACGATTTAGATGTGAGGTCTAACATTTTCGTAAGTCAGTTCTAGCTCACTCCACTTTATTGTGTCAATATGTCAAGTACATATTTGACACCCTAAGTCTCTATATATATGTGATTAAATCAAAACAATTTTGACTTAATGATTTATATAGAAGATTCATTAAAGTGAAAAATCCTTTTTACTTAGTCCGGAAAAAAAACCGGAACTAAGTATACTTACTTGCTCCCACTGACTTTGAGAATTACCTGGTTAAATTACTTCAACATAATAACTAAATCATATTTAGATTTATGTGCAAAAATAACCTTTTGGTAAGTGCCTTAGATGGAAAGTACAAGTGTCAGATTCGGTTTGACGAATGAGTCAAGTCAAGATCGTTTTAAGGAATCTTGACATTGACTCGTTCAATCAAAACGTTCTACACTGTACTTATTCCTTTAATCACATTTAGTATTAACTCTTTTAATAACTAAATGCAGATAATCAAGAATTAATCTTGATATGCGTATTATTGTGATCGCACACAATTTATACGCTCCCCTGGAACTTACACTTAACTACTGATTGACTTCAGACATTTAGTCAGCTTCAAAATCAATATTATCGAAGCTAAACACCATTATTCGAAAATATACGCAACCATCACAGAAAAGCCACATCCACAGAATTTTTAAGCCAATTCAATTTCAATTGCAACAACCGAGACATCCATTCCAAAACAACGGGTTCATAAAAGGAACCTTAATTTGTTTATCAAAAATAAACTTTGAGTGCAAAGCACTCATTCATTGTTTTCGATCCTTAAAGATGATACATTTTATTCAAATAAGAAAAATATCATCTCCATCACGATCATTGTCTCCAGAAGTCTTTGAGCGGTCCCAGCAGCAACTGTTGCTTTGATTGCCGACCGATCTCCGTACTTCTCCAATCTCCAGTTCTTATTAGCCACCTGTATACAGTACACAGATGTCTATAAGTTTCTCATACTTATATGAATGGAAATAATTGCATTTAATTGAATTTTAATTTGTACCTGAGGTAGAGGCATCAGTATGCCCCTTCTTCTTCTCTGCAAGATAGATCTTGCAGTTCCTCTTCCAGTGGCCAATCTTGTGGCAATGGAAGCACTCAGATTTCGACGGGGCCCCTTTGTTCTTCTTCTTCCCATTCTTAGCCTTCGCAGGTTGTGGGACCTGCCTCTTCTTTCCTTTGCCTTTCGGCTGGTCGGAAGTGGCAGAGCCAACAACCAGTGCAGCCTGCTTCTCATGAATCTCCTCAAACTGCCGGAGCATATTGAGGAGACCCGGAAGATCCGTCTCAAGGCTGTTCATTATAAAGCCAGTTATAAAAGGCTTGAAATCGGGAGTCAAAGACTTTAGGATAATGTCCGTGGACATCTCATTGTCCAGGACAAATCCTAACTGGGCAGCGTCCTCCACGTACCCGATCATCTTGATAACATGATCTTGTACGGGTTCCGTCCCCATCTTGGTGCCCCAGAGGTTGCTAGTGGCCTCGAACTTGGCAGCTCTTGATCGCTTGCCATACAACTCTTGTGCGTTGAGGAGCATGCTTTGAACATCCATATGTTCATGCTTCCTCTGCAACTCGTTGGTCATCGAAGCCAGAGTAAGGCACCTGGCCTTCTCTGCATCCCTCTGGTACAATTTGTAGGCTTCCTTTTCCTCGTGGGTCGAATCTTCATCCGGCTTATCTGGAGCGTCCTCGAACAGTACGTATCCTATTCCGGCTAGGGAAAGGACCAACTTGATGTTCCTAAGCCAGTCTTTGTAGTTCGTTCCATCCAGCACGTTCTTCTCAACCATGTATCTAAGTCCCGAATCCATTCTGTATTTTATAGATACTATAGTTAGTAAATGTTCGTAGTATAGTTTTAATGGTTTTAATAAAACTATATTCTCCCACTAAATTTATTTAAAGCCATAATAATAAACAATTTATTATAAAATAATATTTGTGAGAGAGGAATCCGACTACCCTGAGTCTGACAACCTTGAGTGTATCTCAACAAGTTGTTCGACTCTGCAGTCGGTAGACGAACTCGTCGTCAATCATATTTACTATGATTCCCTATCGATTTTTACCCCTAGTCATTTGTGATCATGAGTGTGCTCAACCGGATCACAATGGCTAGCCTAGTCGGACCCTTGTTTTCGTGTCTAGCCTGACTTGCCCCTTTGCTCGGTGTATGCACGACGCGCCGGTTTGGGTCAGGTCTTAGACTACATTCTTGGTTAGACTTACGCCGAAGCTCGAGGGATGAGACAACGGTCTTAGTCAGGTTAAGATGTCAATCAAGAAATCGGTTTCTATAAGATTGACATGTCACGGCTTGAGTGTAGCTCAACAACCGGAACATGTTTCTTAAAGTTGCCAACTCCTAAAACAAGGAGGGCTACGATTTATCTTGAACAAGATTATTATCGTATTGACTTAGGTATAGTCGATGGACTTACATAGTCATGAATCGACTCCTTACGGTCCAGCGGACGCGGCCAGGGAATTGACTAAGCCAGGACCACTTGTTACCCAGTCTAGCTAGGTTGGTCCAAAAACTTTAGCCAAGCACATTGACCGACATCATGATCCATTGAAGGAGTTGTCATCAATCTTATGTTTTCCAAACAACTAAATGGCTTTTAATTAAAAGAACTAATTAATCCTTATCAACTAGTGGATCCTAAAATTCAAAATTTTTCAGATTTGTTGAACATCTTTTATTAAGTCCTTATCAACTATAAGGTTCTACGTTCAACTTACTACCCCAATCTAATTAGGATTTATAAAACAATTCAACATTTTTGTCTCTTATGAAAATCATTATTTAAACATTTTAATGAAATGATTTACAAACAAAGGAACTATCCTAATCAGGTATTAGGTTCGCTTGTTGTTTTGTTTTATCAAACATAGCATGTCACTATCATGTTTTAATGGCTAACCTAACAAGGTTTGTGAATACATTATTCAACATGAAATGAAGCAACTAACTTTATCCACATAAAAGAGAGTTTCATTTTTAGTGACATATAAAATGTATTTGCAAGTTTAAAATTATCTATATATAATACAAACATGCAAATCTAAATTTTAACACTTTAAAATTAAAGATTAAAATTTTTAAAGTCTCCCAAAAATTTTATCGCATAAAACTAGGTCGTTCAAAATTATCTAATAATTTTAAACCTAGGCCTTTTTAAAAAAATTTTTAACCTTATTTCTAAAATTAAAATATCACATAAAAATTTTAGAAACATCTATGTAGTAAAAGAAATTAATTTTATATTACATCTCATGAAATAAAATTATTTCTATTATTTACATATTTAAAACAATTTTAAAAACTCTTTTAAAATCTTTTAGAAATCCTTTTTAGAAGCTTTCAAATAAAGTTTAAAGATTTCTAACTTTATGTAACTAAAGAAAAATTCTTAATTTTCCAAAAATAAAATTTTCTAGAGTTTACATAAACTTTAAACACCTTTTAAAATTTTTTTAATGTCTCATAAAAATTTACAAAGTGTTTAAAACATAGTAGACTACTTTTAGATTTATCGCATAAAAATAATTGTCCCAAAATTAAACAAATTTCCGTGTTGCAAAATTAATTTTTGAAACACAAAATTATTTTCAAAACCAAAAAAAAAAAAAAAAAGTTTTGAACATGCAAGCTAAGCATTTTTAATAATTTAAAAAATCGCTATAGTAGATTTATAGCATAACCGTGGCTCTGATACCACTGTTGGGGATTTGGCGGACCCCCAGAGCTCGGATCCGTATCCGTCCTAAGTCGGACGGACCACGGAGGCACATAGGCGCAGCGGAAAAACAGAAATCTTAATTTCTACACTAGCTAAACATTTTAGCTAGGCTCTGGGGAGCCAGAACCCAGCCCGATCTATGCCGACTTGGAGTGGGTCTGACCACTCCAAGAAGGATCTACACTAAGCGACCAATTAAAATTACGCTAAAAAACGCTTAACTACATACCCGGAATCTTGGCCCTGGAGCAGGCAAGATGTACCGCACCGTCTTGAGAAGCTCCTCGTAGCCGAGCCGCGTTGACCCGATCTCCCTGAGCCGCCTCGCACCCTCGCACCGATCCGCCCGAGCCGCTTTCGCCTCCGAGCCGATCACACGCGGTAGAAAGTTTCACTTGAGAAGAAACCCGCGTCTTAGACGTCCGGATCGGATCCAAACCCCTTTCGTAGTCGTGCTAGGACTACTCCAGAGAATAGGAAAGTAGAGAGAGAGATTTAGTCGCGGACCGAGCTTGCTCAATAATTTGGAGCTACCCGATCGTTGACTGGTGTGTATTTCAACGAGGAGAGTGCACCCCTATTTATATAGGGAGTGAGCACTCACCCTCTTGTTGCGGGCAATGTGGGACAATCCTCATGAAGAGAAAAGCCAATTAAGCCATTTGGCTTAATTTCAATTTTTAAAGTTAGCCTTTCACAAAGTCAAACTTTAACGAATTAATTCTCCTCACACACTAAACTTCAGACACCAAACAAGCTATCAATCAGAAGAGCTTGGAATGGTGAACGCGTAGGAACTGACGGTGTCGAATTTTGACTTCGTTTGACCCCTCAAACAATTGCTCAAAGTTTAGCAATTTCTCAAAATTCGTAGCCGTCATTAGGGTTATTCAAAAAACCCTAATTGACTTAAGTTGCGGGCGCGCCCGCTAGACTTAGCGGGCGCGCCCGCCCAAAGGGGAAAGGGCGGGCCACCCGCCCGCTGCAAGCAGCGGGCGGGCGCCCGCTGCTGCAGCGGGCCGTGCCCGCTGCACGCAGCGGGCGCTGGCCCGCTGCACAAGCGGGCGCGGGCCCGCTGTGCAGCGGGCTGCGCCCGCTTGCAGCGGGCGCTGGCCCGCTGCGTGCAGCGGGCCGTGCCCGCTGCATCAGCGGGCGCTGGCCCGCTGTGCAGCGGGCCACGCCCGCTAATGCAGCGGTCGCCCGCCCGCTGCACACAGCGGGTCACGCCCGCTGCTGCAGCGGGCCGCGCCCGTTTTGCCCTTGCACATGGGCCTCTTGGCCCGGTGGGTCTAACCCACTTCCCCTTGAACTCTTTCTGCGTTTCTGGGCTCGTTTGAGCTCCGATTTGGACACGGTTTGAACCTGTGTTTAGACCGAGACGATCCCGTCATCCAGGTAACCCTTTCCAACAAGTTTGTTCCTACAAAATTCGTCGTAACTAATTTACAACACGTTTAGTTAACGTTAGCATCTAATGCAACGTTGTGTCCCTATTGCTATTGCGACTAACTTTCACAACTCAACTTGTGAATATCATCAAATGATATTTCTCTCTATTCTATATTCCTATTACTAAGACACGAGTACTACTCGGTGTGAGACCCTACAGCCTGACCTTACTACAGGTTGGGGCTCGAAACCCCTAGACGACGGTCACTACGAGCAGTAGCTGTCGTCCCTGTTTCAGAGTCATCATAACGTGATCGACCCTTTGACAAAAGTATCATAGGGTTTGCATTGGCTGTGTCAGTGATGAATTCCGTTAGATAAAATCCCTTCGTCAAGACTGTGTTTGATGTTGGCCTAGGGTATGGTTTTCTGTCAACCCTATCAGACAACATTGGTCAGTATACAGCGGTCTTTATTGTATACACGTTGTACTACTTGCAACGTACCCCGGCCGAGGATTAACATAAAGACCGTACTGAGCCTATAACACTAACTTCCCTTTAATGGAAGTGACGAATCCCATCTTAGTCACTTACTCACCTTGAGAGCTTCAGGTGCAACCCAACCTAAGATCTTTCATCAGGACTGGTCCTCGAAGCTAGATCATGGGTCTAAGCTACACCGTCCGTTCACAGGTTTATACAGTTGACTTCAGGTCTTAAGGATCAACTAACCTATCATCACCCTAGAGTTATTAAAGACAGATCATTAAAGTTAACCATTTAATAACTCTAACTTGGTCGTTCAGTGAACTCATTCTCTAATGAGCACCTGTGTCTCGTCTCCGACTTCGCCAAGTCGAATGACTATGAGATCATCATTACCCGAAGGCAAGACGAAGACACAGTGATCTATCCGATGTGTCGATATCCAGTTCTCGACACATCTATGATCACGAACCGTTTAAGACTTACATTTCTATTCGGTCGCTTACTTACTCATAATCGAGATCTCATCTAGATATGTAAGGACCTAACTATAAGTCTATGGATATTTCTAAGTATATTAATACAAATGATTTTATACTTAGAGTAATACGTACCATGTACGGTATGAACAAGACGCATAATCAAGATAAATTGCCTTATGGGCATATATCTTCCTACAGTTTACTGCAAAAGACTTTGAGAACGACGACCTGCTTGATTGAGCATCATCCTCTATCTATGCATTTAAAATTCGATGTATCTTCATCTTCTATTTGCTTTAGTACGAACTTTTATTTTTGAATGTCGTCTACATTTTACTCAAATAAAATTTCGTTTTTGCTTATATAGATGAAGTATGAGTGCCTAGTGGACAGTGCCTCGATGCACACAATCCTTCGCGAACATTGCTATTTTAATAGCATAAATAAATATGACGGTCCTGTTATCACAATTTCAGGACTGTCCAAATAATCGAAGGATCTGGTGAAGCAATTATATTGCTCCCAAATAACACAAGACTTCAAATAAAATATGCATTATTCTCTCCTAAATCAAATATAAATCTCGTAAGTTTCAAAGACTTCCGTTTAAACAGATATCACTTAGAAATCAGAGATGAAAATAAGGTTAAATATCTGTATGTAACTCGTTAAAAGGATGACCAGAAGATCATCTGCGAGCGATTCAAATGTAATGCCGTACAAGCTACTGCACAAGTACTAGAGGGGGGGTGAATAGTACTTTAAAATAATAAGGAGTATAATTCCAAATTAAATTGCAAACAACTACCAAATCAATTTGCGGAAGCTTAAATTGAAAGACAACAACAAAATTAACAATGCAAACAAATGATGTTAATGGGTTCGGATCCACCCAAGTCTCCCCGACGTGTTCCCGGTGATCCTACGTCCCAACCACCCGGATCCCCTCCGGATACTTGAGTTAGAAACCCTAACTCAAGATTTCCACTATGAATATCTTGTGAAAAACCTTCACATGATCAAATCATACAACAACAGTAATAGTGAATCCCACAACCCGGGATCACAACCTTCTCTCACAACCGAGAGAATCAACAAGCAATATAAAAGAGTTTATATTGAAATAAGCAAACTTACCACAGAATCCTATACCTTGAGTTTTTCTTACCCAATAGGTGAAATGAAGGATTTGAGGAAGATGAAGTCACCAAGACCTAGCACCAAGGAAATGACCAGCAATAGGTGCCTAGGGATGATTTGGAGACTTGGATCAAGCAATAGCTTGAAGAGCTCACCAAGAACAAGCTTCTCTCAAAATGGATTCTAGATCTAGAATAGTGAGAGAATGGGTTTCTTGTGAGGAAGAGAGCTTTAGATTTGAGTGAGAATGGCTATCTCTTTTGATCTCAATGAATCTCTGAATGGAAGCTCTTAACCTAGATAGAAATGACCTAGGTTTGTATTTATAGGGTCCCATAAAAACAACTTAGGTCATTCTCCAACGGATAGAAATCTGGGAGAATTAGTCGGTCAAAGAACAATCACTGACCGACTAGTTCATCAACTAGTCGGTCAGACAAACAGCATGGACCGACTAAGAGAGGAACTGAGAAGAGATAGAATTTCAGACCTAGAAATCTAGTCGGTCCAAGAAGACTTTCTGACCGACTAGTTTCACAACTAGTCGGTCAGTCAGTGAACGTAGACCGACTAAGAGGCAAAATGAAATAGTCTGAATACAAATTGACTTAGTCGGTCCAAGAACAAAAGTTGACCGACTAGATTGTCAACTAGTCGGTCACCAAACGTTCTTAGACCGACTAACGATAAACCGTAGCTTAGGAGAAATTTAGCATGAACAGTAAGTCACAACTAGTCGGTCAAAGAAGCATCACTGACCGACTAGTTCACAAACTAGTCGGTCGGTGAGTCAACGTAGACCGACTAACTGTAAACAGTAAAGTCCAAGAAATTAAGGAATCAAACTAGTCGGTCCAAGAAGAGTTGCTGACCGACTAGATCACCATCTAGTCGGTCAGTACTTCTTCTTGTACCAACTAACATGCACAAACAAGTCCGAATCGAAGCGCGACGCTTCGAAGAAGTTAGAATGAACTTGTACTAAGATCCTAGAGCTACGATATGAGCGTTATGAAGTTAGAATGGTAAGATATACTCAAGGCTTAACATTCTATATATCGAAGCTAAAAAGACTATAAATAAAACCTTAATAAACGGTCTTCGAGAGCTTCGATTGATTCTTCATAACTTCCAAAACGGCGCAAGAGCTTCAACGAAGCTTTGGGCATGAATACGAGCTTTGGGAAGTGTTGAGATGTCGCTTTAAATGTTCTCGTGAATTTGGCGACGATCTCCAATACTGCGCTCACAAATTGTTAGTACATGGATTATTTATGTTTGCTCATCATCAAAACCAAATCCGGGGAGTCCAATATTCAACATCAAAGGACTCTCGTCAGGTCTCTACCATACATACATTCAACCAATTAAAGCCAATATGACTGAGCACCAGACGTGCCATTCACTGCCAGAGTTCCAACTCTGGCACAATAGACTTGGTCACCCTGGATCAGCAATGATGCGACGCATCATCATTGAATCCCGTGGACATAAATTGAAGAACCTGAAGATTCTTTATAAGGGTGAATTTCCTTGTCCCCCTTGTTCAAGGGAAAATTTATAACGAGACACTCCCTCCTGAAAGTGGGGTTAGAGTCTCTTGGATTCCTTGAGAGAATCCATGGTGACATTTGCGGGCCTATTCACCCCGCAAGTGGCCCATTTCGGTACTTCATGGTACTGATTGATGCATCAACCAAATGGTCTTATGTGTGCTTCTTGTCCACCCGCAACCTAGCTTTTCCAAATCTATTGGCACAAATAATAAGGTTGCGTGCTCATTTCCCCGATAACCATATCAATAACCTATGTCTTGATAATGCGGGCGAATTTACTTCACAAGTTTTCGAAGACTATTGCCTGGCAACTGGTATTGAAGTTAAACATCCTGTAGCACATGTTCACACCCAGAACGGATTAGCTGAGTCCCTTATAAAGAGACTCCAATGGATTGCACGTCCATTGCTTATGCAATCCCAGTTGCCGGTGGATGCTTGGGGGCATGCTATTTTACATGCCGCATCACTTATTAGGATAAGACCCTCTGGAGGTCATGCATTATCCCCGATTCAACTTGCATATGGCGCACCTCCGGATATCTCTCATTAGAGAGTGTTTGGTTGTGCGGCATATGTCCTAATAGCACCACCTCAGAGGACCAAAATGGGTCCTCAGCGTCGTCTAGGTATCTATATTGGGTTTGATTCGCCCTCTATTATCAGATACCTTGAACCCCTGACGGGAGACGCATTCAAGGCATGTTTTGCTGACTGTGAATTTGATGAGAAAATTTTTCCTAAACTAGTCACACAGTCTAAGAAGCCTGAAGCTACTGAGACCATTAGTTCGGACCAGAAGTCTTTGTCCCTATATGATCCGCGTACTAATCTGTGTGAAGATGAGATCCTGAAGATCCTTCACATCCAGAATACAGTACATCTTTTACCGGATAAGTTCACAGACAACCAGAAGATTGTCTGTTCACACGTCCCTGCTGCTAATACGCCAGCTAGGATTGACATCCCCATAGATGGATGCAATCCACCGGCAGCAGAATTGGCTGTACCTCAAATGAAAAGAGGACACCCACCAGGTTCAAAAGATAAATTTTCTCGAAAGAGCAAGACTCCTGGAGATAATAAGATTATCCCTCCACAGGATGCTGAGCTCAACCAGCTACTTCTCCCCTCTTAATTTCCTCTGTAGAGGAAACAATAGGAGAAACATCATTAAATTTTGTACGTACTGGAGAAGTACTTGTAACGACTGCTTTTCATGTATCTGGATTTATTATAATATAATATATGTTTTGGTGGATTTTCTCCTCATGTGTGGTTTTCGTCTCCGTAGCTTTCATTTTCGATCGATTCGTCGTATTTTCTCGTTTCTTCCTTAGGATTGTCGATTTCGAAGTATGTCATTCGTGACGGACTTCATAATGGTCGTATCTTACTATTAGATCAAGCCTAGGAGTCTTAGGAATCGATCCCGGGGCCCCGCGCTCCGTATCAGAACTTTTGGTGCTCATTAGCCGGTGTAAGAAGGGGCACCGACCGACTAGATGACGATCCATTCGGTCGGCAATCCTTCTTGGACCGACTAGTTGGCTTTCTAAATTTCTCAGGAGTTACTGTTTATCGTTAGTCGGTCTAAGAACGTTGGTTGACCGACTAGGTTGCAAACTAGTCGGTCGGCAATGCTTCTTTAACCGACTAACACATCATCTAAATTTTAGTATCAGTACTGTTCACTCTTAGTCGGTCTAAGAACGTTCATCGACCGACTAGATGCTAAACTAGTCTGTCAGTATTTGTTCATGGACCGACTAAATCTAAATCCTATTTTCGTTCAGAAGTTACTGTTTACACTTAGTCGGTCTGCGTTGGTCGACCGACCGACTAGTTGTCAAACTAGTCGGTCAGTGGTTGCTCTTTGACCGACTAATCTGTGTTAAAACCCTAATTTCTGGGCAGCCGCCAGCCCAACCTATTTATACCCCTCCCAAACGATTTCATCTTCCTCCACTCGACCCTAAACCCTAAAATCTCCCCCATTGAGCCCCCATCTTCCTCCAAGCCCTATTTCTTCATCCCAAGCCCTAGATTCATCATCTAAACCCTACATCAACTCATTCTACCTCTCATCTTCCCCAAAATCTCACCAAATCCCCAAAATCCCCCAAAAACCCTAATTCTCCAAACTCCTCCATGGGTTTCCAGATCTGGTCCTAGGGTTCTCCGGAGTGTTTCTTCCGCCTCCTCTCGGTAAGAAATCGATCCCTTGGTGTTTTTATAACCTATTTGTATTTTTATGAAACCCTAATAAAATTTCATGTTGTTTGATGATTGTTCCCCATAACAGCGATTTCCCCGTAGATTAGCATCCGCGAGACGAACCTTCGTGATCGTCATCCCCGGTGCTAGGCAAGTAAAACTTGCCACTTAGGGTTTAGGCCATGTTTTAGGCCATTTGCTTGTTGTAGGCGTAAAAGAGGCTAGGCGACGAAATGATTCTCGCCTAGGCGCAAATTGGGGAACTAGCTTGACAACGAAGCTAGTCCCGACATTTAGCATGTTGCACAATTACCATGTCATGTTTACTTTCCATTAACAGTACGCGAATTAATTCTCATGTCATTGCATTCTTTGGTGATCCCGTGATTGCGTAGCATCGCTACAATACTTGTGTTCCTGGCTCGTGACCAGAAGCGAGCATAATGAGTTGCTAACCCCAACGCTCGATATATTGAATTGTGAACTTGGAAAACAAGCTCCCGTGCGGGGCAATCCTGGCTCACTTACTGGGCTCATGTGCAGGGACCCTGGCTTGTTTACGTGTGGGATGGGGTAAGGGTTAAGCGGCCATTCAACTGGGGGTCTGCCTGATCAGCAACTACAGTTGTAAGGCGTAAACTCTGGGGTGGGGTAGTGTTTAGTGCCGATAGGTGTGAATGATGAACCATTCAGCTGAAGGGCGTAAACATCTACAAACAACAGTGAAACGTGAATTGTGTTTAGTGCCGATCGGTGTGAATGATGTACCATTCAACTGAAGGGCGTAAACACCTACAAAACAATGTGAATTGATTGAGAATGTCAGTAGCTTGGCTACTCTTGTCTTGTCCCGATGCTTTTCTATTGTACTTACTGTTCACCATGTCTTAATTGTGCACTCATGTTATAACTGCCATGTCATGCATACTAAAACTGTTAGGTTGCTAGTTGCCTTACTTTCAGTTTCGTTGCCCAAGTCTTTTAGACTTGCTGACATGTGCCCCTTTACTCTTTTGGGTGACACATGTTAGATCCTGAGCCTGAGTACCTTGTTGAGGACGAGGTGTTCGCTGACGTCGAGCCCGAGCTTGTGTTTGACGGGGAGTACGTGGACACTGGGGGCCAGTCCTAGTGTTTCGTTGTGTTTCCCTTTTGTTTAGACAGTTGTTTTGTTATCGGTTCGTAGCACCTATACTTTGTTATGTCGTTGCTTTTGTTGGCCTTGTTCTGGGCCTTTAGACTCTTTCTTTTAGCCTGGTCGCTTTTCTGGATGTTGGACTTATTTTCATGTTGGACAATTTATGAGATGTGAGATTTTATTTCAGTCTCTCCTTGTGTTATTATTGTTGTTCCGTTGTGGTTACAGGGACCTGCTTATGTTTTATTGACGCTTATCGGGTTTGGGGCTTCACAGCTCCACTCTCGTGCGGACCTTTTCACGTCTCGCCTCCATTTTAGGGAAGCGGGTCGTGACAGGTTTTGTTGGTGGCCCATGCAGGTTCTTCTGTAACTGCGATTTTTGGAATAGCGATAATAGTATTAGAATGTCCAATAAACTAAGTTCGACGTCCGATGTCATAAGCTATGAGTCTAATCTGATTCGTTTTCTGTGTCACTAGATGGCAGGAAGGCGTTTCACCCGTGGTGGGGGCAGTGGTGCGCTCCCTCATGATGAGGAGCCTGAGCGGGAACCCACCAACGGTGAGATGATGAGGATGATGCTCCAGATGATGCAAGTGCAGCAGGGCGTGCTTCTGCAAGTCCAGAATGCTCCACTTGCTCGAGCTGCCCGGGCTCTTCCGGATGCCCCTCGCTCTGAGCCAGGAGCGAAGCAATTTCGGGAGCTGGGTCCCGCATATTTTGATGGTTCTGAGGGTCCTCTGGCTGCCGATGAGTGGATTCGGAACATCGAGGACAATCTGAAGATGGCCAAGATCACCCCGGCTGGATAGGTTGATTTGGCGAAGAGGCAACTCAAGGATAATGCTCGGAATTGGTGGGATGTGGAAGAGAAGATGTTGGTGGAGCCGATAGCTTGGGCTACCTTCAAGGCCAGATTTGAGGGTGAGTTCTTCCCGAAAGCTGCCAGGGAGGAGATGCTGTAGCGTTTTATCGATTTGAAGCAAGGGGGCTCGTCGGTGGACATGTATCACCAAGAGTTCATGAGGCTGAGTCGGTTTGCACCGAAGATGGTGCATGACGCTGAGGAGAGAGCTCAGAGGTTCCTGCAGGGACTTGCTTCGGAGCTCCAGAGTTTTGTGACCTCTTCTGACCGGGAGTCTTATCAGAAGGTTCTAGTAGCAGCCAAGAGGCAGGAGCTGCTCGTGAACCAGAGGAGGGGGTCTATTGTTGGTGCTGGGAAGAGGCCTGTGGAACAGGCGAGAGCTGTGGTTAGACCTGGATTCAGGCCTAATCAGTCTGCTCAGTTTAAGAGGCCAGGAGGGCCTATTCTGAAGTCTTGCCATTTCCGCGGCAAGCCTGGCCACATCAAGGATCAGTGTCGGAAGTTTTTGGGCCAGTGTCTGGTTTGTGGTGATGCTTCCCATGTCGCGAAGGATTGTCTGCATGCGAATCAGCTGCGGAGGGCACCTGTTGCAGCTCAGCCGTTGCAGCAGCGAGCGTCGGTTCCTGCTGGACGTGGAGCAGGTCTTGTTCCACAGGGGCAGGCTTTTCGGTAGGATGTTCCGTCGAGGAGGCAGGCTTTTCTGATGACCGCTGTGGAGAGCGAGGCTGTGGATGAGGTTATCGCAGGTAATCCTCGATCTAGCTGTTACTTTCCTAGCTGGTTTTGATTGCTAGATTGTGTTGTTTGCTTGAACATGGTTGTTTGCTAGACTAGGGTTTGATTGTTAATTGATTGTTAGGTGTGGTTTTGGTGTGCACATTTCCTGCACGAGTCCTCTTTGACTCCGGTGCGTCGATGTGCATTATTTCTCGGAGCTTCGTGGAGAGGCATTCCTTGTCGACGTCCCCTCTTTCCAAGAGTTGGAATATCGTTACAGGGAATGGCGTGGTCTCGGTGCATCGTGGTTGCAATTCTTGCTCGTTGGTGGTCTGTGGACATGAGCTTTTCGCTGATTTCATTGTCCACGACATCATCAACTATGATGCAGTTCTTGGGATGGACTGGCTTGCGAGCTTCTATGCTACGATCGACTGCAGGAGGAAGAAGGTGGTGTTTGAGATTCCCAGACATCCAGTATTTGAGTTCAGTCGTGGTAGCAGTTTGCTTGGTCCTGTCAGATTTCGGGCCAGGCCGGTGGAGGCTGTGGCTATGCGGATGGAGCTGGAGTGGCCAGCTGTGGTGCGAGATTTTGGCGATGTCTTCCCCGAGGAGATGTCTGGTTTGCCACCTGATCGAGCCCTAGAATTTTCTATTGATCTTGTTCCAGGTACGCAGCCGATTTCGAAGGCGCCGTATCGTATGGCACCTGCAGAATTGGAAGAGTTGCGGAAGCAGTTGGATGAGCTTTTGCAGAAGGGTTATATTAATCCTAGCATGTCTCCGTGGGGAGCGCCGGTGTTGCTGGTGAAGAAGAAGGATGGTTCACGTCGCATGTGCGTGGACTATCGGGAGTTGAATGCAGTGACCATTAAGAATAAATACCCGTTGCCTCGCATCGATGATATTTTTGATCAGCTTGGAGGTTCGAGGGTGTTTTCTAAATTGGATTTGAGGAGTGGTTACCATCAGTTGAAGGTGAAGAAGGGAGATGTTCCGAAGACAGCGTTCAGGACGAAGTATGGACACTATGAGTTTGTGGTTATGCCTTTCGGCGTAACTAACGCGCCCGCAGTTTTCATGAATCTGATGAACCTGATTTTCTACGACTTTTTGGATAAGTTTGTCGTTATCTTTATTGACGACATTCTGATCTATTCGAAGTCGGAGGAAGAGCATGCCTCGCACTTAAGAACGGTGTTGGAGATTTTGAGGAAGCATCGGTTGTATGCTAAGTTTTTGAAGTGCGAGTTTTGGCTGGATAGAGTTGCTTTTCTTGGGCATGTGGTGACTGGAGATGGTATTTCAGTGGACCCCGAGAAGATTCGGGCCATCAGGGAGTGGCCTGTTCCGTCGTCTGCGTCTGAGATTCGGAGTTTCCTTGGACTTGCTGGTTATTATCGGCGATTCATTAAGGACTTTTCTCGTATTGCTGAGCCGATGACCAGGTTGACACGGAAGGATGTTGCTTTTGTTTGGTCGGGTGATTGTGAGAGTGCTTTTGGTATTCTGAAGGAGAGGTTGACGACTGCCCCTATTCTGGTTGTGCCTGATCGCAGCGGTGGATTTGAGATCTTTTGCGATGCTTCTGGTAAGGGTCTCGGTTGTGTGTTGCATCAGCATGGGCATGTTGTGGCGTATGCGTCTCGTCAGCTTAAGGTTCATGAGAAGAATTATCCGACGCATGATTTGGAGTTGGCTGCCGTTGTGTTTGCTCTTAAGATTTGGAGGCACTTCCTGCTGAGTGAGAAAGTGAAGATTTTCACCGATCACAAAAGCTTGAAGTATATTTTCACTCAGAAGGAGCTCAACATGCGACAGCGTCGATGGTTGGAGCTTATGGCAGATTATGAGATTGATTTGCAGTTTCACCCTGGCAAGGTGAATGTGGTTCCAGATGCGCTGAGTAGGCTTCTAGCAGTGATGATTTTGACCTCGCAGTGGAGATTGCAGAAGGATTTTTGCGAGTCTGGCGTGGAGATTGTTCTTCCTGGGGAGGCTTCGTCGTTGATGTACATGCAGGTACAGTCGACGATCGTGGATCGGATTAAGGCTGGCCAGGCTGGGGATCCGAAGCTGGTAAAGATTCGGGAGCAGGTGGAAGCCGGTCTGCGGACTGACTTTTTGATTCGTGAGGATGGCTCGCTGAGGTTCGGAGCCAGGTTGTGTGTGCCAGCTGGGGATATCAGAGAGGAGTTGATGGTGGAGGCACACAGTTCGCCGTATTCTGTGCATCCTGGTGGCACCAAGATGTACCAGGATCTTCGTCTGAATTATTGGTGGCATGGTATGAAGAGAAGCGTGGCTCGGAGTGTAGCCAAGTGCTTGGTTTGCAAGCAAGTGAAGGCGGAGCATCAGCGTACGGCCGGGTTGCTACAACCGCTTCCGATTCCGGAGTGGAAATGGCAACACATCACTATGGATTTCGTGACTGGACTACCTCGGAGTCCGAAGCAGAATGACGCGATTTGGGTGATCGTAGATCGATTGACCAAATCTGCGCACTTTATTCCGTTCCGAGTGGGACAGTCCACTGAGGCGCTAGCAAGGAGATATATGGAGGTAAAATTCTTTTACTCTCCGTTTTTATTTCCTTTTTCTAGTTTGGATAGTGATGTGACGTGAATCGTGCAGGAGGTTGTGCGACTTCATGGAGTCCCCGTGAGTATCATGTCGGACAGAGACACGAGGTTCATATCTCAGTTCTGGCAGAGTTTGCAGAAGAGCTTGGGCATGCGTCAGAGTTTCAGCACAGCGTACCATCCGCAGACGGATGGCCAGTCCGAGAGGACGATTCAGATTTTGGAAGACATGCTGAGGGTGTGCATGTTGGATTTCAAGGGTTCGTGGGAGGACCATCTGCATTTGGTGGAGTTCTCTTACAACAACAGCTTCCAGGCGAGTATTGGCATGGCGCCTTTCGCCGCTCTTTATGGGAGGAGATGTCGATCGCCATTGAGTTGGGATGACGTCGGTGATCGGGAGCTGTTGGGACCTGAGATGATCGTGGAGGCCGTGGAGATTGTCAGGAATATTCGAGAGAGGTTGAGAATTGCTCAGGACCGTTTTAAGCATTGGGCGGATGCTAAACGTCGTCCTTTGGAGTTTCAGCCGGGCGACCATGTGTTCTTGAAGATTTCCCCGAATCGTGGTGTGGTTCGTTTCGGGAAGCGTGGGAAGTTGAGCCTGCGATACATTGGACCGTTTGACATTTTGGAGAGGGTTGGCGAGGTATCTTATCGCTTGGCCTTGCCGCCATCTTTGGAAGGAGTTCACAATGTTTTCCATGTGTCGCAGCTTCGTCGATACATTAGTGATCCGTCTCATGGGGTGGATTTTTCAGAGATTACCGTTCGCCCCGATATGACGTATGACCAGCATCCAGTGCAGATTCTGGACAGGCGTCAGAAATCGCTTCGGAACAAGATTGTCAATCTTGTGAGGGTGATGTGGCGACATGGCTCACCTGGAGAGTCTACTTGGGAGAATGAGGATGAGATGCGAGAGCGTTTCCCACTTTTGTTTCCGGACTCGTGAGTATTTGGAAATTCCGAGGACGGAATTTTTCTTGAGTTAGGGAGGATGTAACGACTGCTTTTCATGTATCTGGATTTATTGTAATATAATATATGTTTTGGTGGATTTTCTCCTCATGTGTGGTTTTCGTCTCCGTAGCTTTCATTTTCGATCGATTCGTTGTATTTTCTCGTTTCTTCCTTAGGATTGTCGATTTCGAAGTATGTCATTCGTGACGGACTTCATAACGGTCGTATCTTACTATTAGATCAAGCCTAGGAGTCTTAGGAATCGATCCCGGGGCCCCGCGCTCCTTATCGAAACTTTTGGTGCTAATTAGCCGGTGTAAGAAGGGGCACCGACCGACTAGATGACGATCCAGTCGGTCGGCAATCCTTCTTGGACCGACTAGTTGGCTTTCTAAATTTCTCAGGAGTTACTGTTTATCGTTAGTCGGTCTAAGAACGTTGGTTGACCGACTAGGTTGCACACTAGTCGGTCGGCAATGCTTCTTTAACCGACTAACACATCATCTAAATTTTAGTATCAGTACTATTCACTCTTAATCGGTCTAAGAACGTTCATCGACCGACTAGATGCTAAACTAGTCTGTCAGTATTTGTTCATGGACCGACTAAATCTAAATCCTATTTTCGTTCAGAAGTTACTGTTTACACTTAGTCGGTCTGCGTTGGTCGACCGACCGACTAGTTGTCAAACTAGTCGGTCAGTGGTTGCTCTTTGACCGACTAATCTGTGTTAAAACCCTAATTTCTGGGCAGCCGCCAACCCAACCTATTTATACCCCTCTTAAACGATTTCATCTTCCTCCACTCGACCCTAAACCCTAAAATCTCCCCCATTGAGCCCCCATCTTCCTCCAAGCCCTATTTCTTCATCCCAAGCCCTAGATTCATCATCTAAACCCTACATCAACTCATTCTACCTCTCATCTTCCCCAAAATCTCACCAAATCCCCAAAATCCCCCAAAAACCCTAATTCTCCAAACTCCTCCATGGGTTTCCAGATCTGGTCCTAGGGTTCTCCGGAGTGTTTCTTCCGCCTCCTCTCGGTAAGAAATCGATCCCTTGGTGTTTTTATAACCTATTTGTATTTTTATGAAACCCTAATAAAATTTCATGTTGTTTGATGATTGTTCCCCATAACATTGATTTCCCCGTAGATTAGCATCCGCGAGACGAACCTTCGTGATCGTCATCCCCGGTGCTAGGCAAGTGAAACTTGCCACTTAGGGTTTAGGCCATGTTTTAGGCCATTTGCTTGTTATAGGCGTAAAAGAGGCTAGGCGACGAAATGATACTCGCCTAGGCGCAAATTGGGGAACTAGCTTGACAACGAAGCTAGTCCCGACATTTAGCATGTTGCACAATTACCATGTCATGTTTACTTTCCATTAACGGTACGCGAATTAATTGTCATGTCATTGCATTCTTTGGTGATCCCGTGATTGCGTAGCATCGCTACAATACTTGTGTTCCTGGCTCGTGACCAGAAGCGAGCATAATGAGTTGCTAACCCCAACGCTCGATATATTGAATTGTGAACTTGGAAAACAAGCTCCCGTGCGGGGCAACCCTGGCTCACTTGCTGGGCTCATGTGCAGGGACCCTGGCTTGTTTACGTGTGGGATGGGGTAAGGGTTAAGCGACCATTCAACTGGGGGTCTGCCTGATCAGCAACTGCAGTTGTAAGGCGTAAACTCTGGGGTGGGGTAGTGTTTAGTGCCGATCGGTGTGAATGATGAACCATTCAGCTGAAGGGCGTAAACATCTACAAACAACAGTGAAACGTGAATTGTGTTTAGTGCCGATCGGTGTGAATGATGTACCATTCAGCTGAAGGGCGTAAACACCTACAAAACAATGTGAATTGATTGAGAATGTCAGTAGCTTGGCTACTCTTGTCTTGTCCCGATGCTTGTTCTATTGTACTTACTGTTCACCATGTCTTAATTGTGCACTCATGTTATAACTGCCATGTCATGCATACTAAAACTGTTAGGTTGCTAGTTGCCTTACTTTCAGTTTCCTTGCCCAAGTCTTTTAGACTTGCTGACATGTGCCCCTTTACTCTTTTGGGTGACACATGTTAGATCCTGAGCCTGAGTACCTTGTTGAGGACGAGGTGTTCGCTGACGCCGAGCCCGAGCTTGTGTTTGACGGGGAGTACGTGGACACTGGGGGCCAGTCCTAGTGTTTCGTTGTGTTTCCCTTTTGTTTAGACAGTTGTTTTGTTATCGGTGCGTAGCACCTATACTTTGTTATGTCGTTGCTTTTGTTGGCCTTGTTCTGGGCCTTTAGACTCTTTCTTTTAGCCTGGTGGCTTTTCTGGATGTTGGACTTATTTTCATGTTGGACAATTTATGAGATGTGAGATTTTATTTCAGTCTCTCCTTGTGTTATTATTGTTGTTCCGTTGTGGTTACAGGGACCTGCTTATGTTTTATTGACGCTTATCGGGTTTGGGGCTTCACAGCTTCACTCTCGTGCGGACCTTTTCACGTCTCGCCTCCATTTTAGGGAAGCGGGTCGTGACAGTACTGGACAGAAATAGCACAATCGTCGACAACGATTTTGCGTTCGATATTACCGTTCACGTCACTGAATATGACGATGACGTCGAACCACGATCTCTAGCGGAATGTAAACGCAGAGATGATAGGCCAAAGTGGGACGCGGTAATAAGAGTAAAGCTGGACTCACTCTTGAAACGTAAAGTCTTTGGACCAGTATTCCAAACACCAGTAGGTGTAAAACCTGTGGGATATAAGTGGGTTTTCATAAGAAAAAGAAATGAAAATAATGTGATCGTTCGCTACAAGGCACGCCTTGTAGCCCAGGGGTTTTCCCAAAGACCGGGGATTGATTACGAAGATACGTATTCCCTGGTCATGGATTCGATCACATTCCGATTTTTAATAAGCCTAACTTCTCTGGAAAGCCTAGAAATGCAGCTCATGGATGTTGTGACTGCATATCTATATGGAGATATAGATAAAATTATCTATATGAGACTTCCTAATGGGTTTAATCTACCCCCAGAGATGAAAGAGATACCTCGGGACATATTCTCTGTAAGGCTGCATAGATCATTATATGGTCTAAAGCAATCGGGAAAGATGTGGTATAACAGACTTAGTGATTTCCTTGCACAACAAGGATTCACGAATAATGAAGTCTGCCAGTGTATCTTTATCAAAAGAACGGGAACAAGATTTGTCATCATAGCAGTATATGTGGATGCCTTAAATCTCATAGGATCTCCTGCAGAGATCAATGAGATATCTGAAAGCTTAAAACATACTTTTGAAATGAAAGACCTAGGAAAAACGAAGTATTGTCTTGGCTTACAGATAGAACACCTAAGAGGTGGAATCATACTACACCAGTCTAATTATACAAAGAAACTTCTACAGAAGTTTCATATGGATAAATGTCATCCTTTAGGTACTCCAATGGTCGTAAGATCACTAGATGTACAAAGGACCCCTTCCGGCCTCTGGAAGAGGGGGAGGAGATACTGGGTCCTGAAGTACCCTACCTCAGTGCCATTAGAGCACTTCTATATCTGGCTAACTATACGCGTCCCGATATAGCGTTTATAGTTAATCTCCTAGCTAGACACAGTGCAGCACCCACAAAGCGCCACTGGAACAGAGTAAAGCATCTTATACGATACCTCCAGGGTTCAATTGATCTGGGACTTTACTACCAGAGAGGTGCCTCCCCCAAATTGTTTGGTTATGCCGATGCAGGTTATCTTTCAGATCCACACACGGTAAAATCACAGACAGGTTTTGTGTTTACCTATGGAGGTACTGCTATCTCCTGGAGATCGGTAAAGCAAACCACAACCGCTACATCATCCAACCATTCGGAGCTCATTGCGATCCATGAAGCAAGCAGAGAATGTTATTGGCTATGATCCGTCGTCCACCACATTCTTCAATCCACAGGCCTGAAGACCGGTGATTTGGAGCCTACTATCCTATTTGAAGACAACGCTGCGTGCATTGCTCAACTTCAAAAGGGCTACATCAAGTGCGACAGGACGAAGCACATATCTCCCAAGTTTTTCTGGACACATGAGCTAAAGGAGGACAAGCAGATTGAAGTTCAGCAGATCCAGTCCTGCAACAACTTAGCTGATCTTTTTACCAAATCTTTACCAAAATGTATTTTTGTAAAACTTGTAAAAGGAATTGGTATGAGACAGCTGAAAGACCTACAAGCCTGAAGCTTGTACGGATGAGGGGGAGTAACCTGTGTGTTGCACTCTTTTCCCTTAAGCTGTTGGTTTTTCCCACTGGGTTTTCCGCAACTAAGGTTTTAACGAGGAAAGCACAATTACTCAGGATCCAGAAGTATCCACCCCTTTTAGACTTATATGCTAAGACCAAAGTAATGGATGGATAATGGAGAGTGTAGTGAGTGGGGGGAAGGCCTTTGGCCTCCCCACCACCTATCCACCCATTTACTCCACCACATTAAGTGGTGGAGACTTTTGGTATCCTAGGATTTTGGGTTGCCTAAGTGATTTTATAAATAAATCACCATGGCTTGTTGCCATGGTCAATTCTCTTCCAATATTTTCTTCAACAATAGCCTCATTGTTTGCTTTTGACTTTTCAATATATCCATTGCAACGGCTATATTTTTGACCGTTTATGAACGTTGGATTTCAGTTCTACAAATGGTGATTTAGTCCTCATTCGTTCATACCAACTTGGCCTGGTGAAAAATCTGTTTTCTTTCTTCTTTTATGCCAAGAAGAGCCAAAATTCTATCCAGACTTTTGTTCCTCCAAGTTCCAATCATATAGAATAGAATCTCACTCCATAGCCATCATTAGATCTACTTGCATGCAAATTCAAGACTATATGAGAGTTGGTACTCTTTACTCAAAGGTTTTCCCTTGAGCATTAATGGATGAAAGGTGCGATCTCAAGGTTTGAGAGTGGTTTAGTCTTATGTTATTGAGACTGATTGTGCAATTGGCCAAAGGTGCTTGTCAAGTTATATGGTTTGCACTTACAGGTTTGCAAGAGGAAGACTGTGAAAACATTAAGCCTAGATGCTTGGGGACTAAAGTATGTCCGGAGGACATATTGAGATATGTATGTCTTTATGTCAATTATTGTAATTGATACAACTCATTCAAAATAATATTATGATATTATGTGATCCTCGTTTGTGTAAGTTTATAATACATTTTGAGTATATGTATAATAGTTAAGTTATTGCATGGATAAAGTCATTGGATTGTGCGAGAATACTAGAATCTTAATGAGATCATGATTATGGGACCTAATCGATCCAATTAAGTATAAATCTAAAATGTTCATCATAGTATGAATATCATGATGGGACATTGATATTCCGTATAAACAAGTGTATACTGATCTTTTACAAAGAGATAGTAATAGCTGGCCTCATAGACATTCGATGTAGCGATATCGTGAGATAATGTGCATGTGCTTGTTGGAGAATAAGTTTACAGAACAACTTGTCGAGAAGTTTCTGTTGGGATCCTATAGATGGTCAAGTAGATACTAGAGGGGGGTGATTAGTATCCTTAAAATTCTTAAACCTCTCTATGAATCTTTCTAGGTTATCAAATGGAGTTATCAAATATAACCTAATCATCAAAATATAGCTTGCAATAACCAAGAGTAAATGCGGAAGATAAAACACAATGCAAGCAAAAATAGACAATGAGCATAATCACAAGGAGAGACAAGATTTATTATGGTTTCCCAACTTGGGTACTGTAGGATCCCTGTGGACGGCAGCCAATACTAGAAGGGTGGTTGAATAGAGTTGTTAACAAATAATAATCTTTTCGCGTAATTAAAAATCCTTCTAATAGTTGCCTAAGTCTCAAATTCGAGTTGCCTCAATTTGTACTTAATCAACGATTATTATTATATGCTTGAATAAAATGAGAGTTGCATCGGTATAAAAGGATGCAAGCAACAATAATAAAGAGAGCTAGAGAGATATGATCACAGCGCAAACACATAGATTTTATCCTGGTTTGGCCCAACCTTGGCCTATGTCCTGTCTCCGATATCCCTCAGGATTTAATCTACTATTGCAAACTGTAATCCAATCACCTAGCTTCCCTCGCTAGGAATTTCCAATTCACACACCTAGTTACAACCAACTAGGATTTTCAACACCAATTTCCCTTATAACACGGTAATTACAATCCATTAAGTCTTCTTCAATGACTTTACAATAGATCTGAAAATAGTAACAAAATTTCCTAAAAGCCAATAGAATATATGTGAATGTGGCTTAAGAAAACTGAAAAAATCTTTGATCAAATTAATAGTTATAAATTAAGCACAACTTGATCAAATGATTTATCTTGAAAATTTGATCTTCTAAAATGAGCATTTTAGAGATCAAAGAATCAAGTTTTTGTTTAATCTTTGAAAGAAGGATATAATTTAAAAATACAAAGAGTGAAATGAACTTGTGTATTGAATCTCAATTAAAAAAAGCGTTAAGCTTTGGAGATTAAAAACAACAAGTTATTCAAAGGCTAAATAAAACTGAAAAATAAATCAAGAGATTTAGTAAGAATGAATTAAATCAGTAGCCTTTTGAATATAGCGGAGAACAGAAAATTGAGCTTTGAGCACTTTGAGCAATAGAGAGATTTCTTTTGATATGAAAAATATTGTAGATAAACTCTGAAATCCCAGCTATTTATATAGAAATATTAGCACAAAATCTGCAGAAAATCTACTTGTAATCAGCTCCAAAAGTCTCCTATAACGGTTAGTTAACGGCTAGTTTTAATTCAAATTAAACTGCCAAATCTGTCAAAAGTTGACCCAGATAGTCGATGTTCTGAGAATAGCCGGCTATTTCACCCAGATAGTTGGCTATTTTCAAGGATAGTCGGCTATTATTTTGACAGAGTTTGGAGTGAAATTTTCCTGCCAGTAGTCAGCTATCTGGGTAGGATAATCGACTATTTCTGGATACATGAGTTTTTATACTTAAAAATACTTGAAAATTAATTTATAAACACTATATTAAAGTATTATATAGTATAGTCTATTTAAGAACTATTTTTCCAAAAATTGTGTGCGTGTATGAATTATACTTTGGATTTTTATATTCTAAGTAAATAACTCACTTAAACACACATCTAGCTCTTGTTCTTCAATCTTCGTCTTGAGCCATCTCCTCTTGATATCAAGTCTTTATTTGCATTATAATTTTGAGCCTTCATATGTTTCAACTCATGGCTCGAAAGTAGACTTCTTGATCGTGACTCTAAGACATTCAATTTGCTTCACAGTGCGATGTATTCTCCATGTAAATAAAATAATCTATATGCACTTGAAACAAACACATTAGTACACATATCACTTGTGCGCTTCATCAAAATCCACCTGGGTGGATCTCAATATCCCAACACTCTCTCCTTTTTTGATGACGACGACAAATGATATAAAATGTGGAAATAATATGAAATAAAGAGATTACTTACGCTCCCCCCTGCAGAGATGCATGATTGATATGGAGAGGTTACTCCAACTGCATCAAAGCTAGTTAGCAATGATGAGATATGCACAATTTTCATATTACTTTCAATTCCAATTCAAGTGTTATTTTATATATCATTGTGAGCTTTGTGAGCTTTCTCCCACTTTGTCACATCAAAAAAATAGGTGTAACAACTTATTATACCAAGTGTTGATGTAAAATGTGACATAGGTAAAGATAACACCAATAAAATATCTCATAATAAAGCAATTTTCTTGATGTCTCAATATCCATTTTTACAATAATTTCTCAATATTTGCACAGAAAAAATTTGCAATTTGTCTTGCATATGCAATAGAAAGAAATATAACTTAGCAAGCGTGTCATGCAACATTTAGCAAGCATATAATGCAATATTTAATAAGATAAATTTTTAGCAAGCATAGTCAAGTTATAAACCAACACAAGAAACCATAACATATGTAGGTGTTGTGGGTTCCAAACCAAATATTACATAGCATTCTCACATAATAATACAAAATTTGTGAGTATCCATCGATTGTAGCAAATATACAAACCAATATAATATTGTTCAAATATCATAGCATAGATAAATAAATGTGACATGAATCTATACGTGTTTGATCTCCTCCTTGAGTTTCTCGAGCTCTTCTTTAAATTCTTCAACCAAGGCATCATCGGTGATGTCATGCCTTTGCTTCATGTTCTCCTTCAAATTTTCAATCCTTTGGAACAAGTCATCTCCCATACTGCTCATGAGTTGATTTGCTTGAATTTCCATCTTGTCAAGCCTTCCAATTATGGCTTTTTGAAATGAAGCATGTATGGTGGGATGTCATCAAAAAATGAAGCTTCATCTTTCTCCATTGGTTCTCTTTCCTCAGCTTCTTCTTCATTATCTTCAAAAAATTTCCCGGGGTCCGCATAGAGTCACATCCTATTAAGTGCACCCGGATCGAACCTAGTCATGGGTTCTATGAAGTGTGTTTCACTCTCAACGTCCACACCGACGGAGATGAAAATATAGGTGAGTGACGTGCGTTTATATTTCATATATTCACGCACATTTTCTTTTGTGTTTCTCCGTGTTTTTCGCCATCTTTTATTCGTTTTCTCGTATTTTCTCGTTTTCTTTCACTTTTCTTTGTTTCTCCATGTTTGCAGGAGATTGACCGCGTAGGGGACGTTTAACGACGATATCTCAAGTCCCCGGAGCAACGGGAGGAGTCACGCGTGATCCAGGGGGTCAAACGTCAAAGAATACATCTTTCAGCCCCTCACCCGATCGGTTGGTCATTTCCAACCGATCGGGTGATGCACGCGTGCACCACCCGGTCTCAGCCGGAGCTCAAGTGGAAGTCACCCGACCGGTTCACAGACCAGTTCAGCGGGGGCCTGTTCTCTGTCTTTTCGAGTAAAATTCCAACCGATCGGGTGACTATCACACGATCAGTTCATCTGTAGCTGATGCTGAGGAGCTGAAGACACGGGCACCCAACCGATCCCTTCACCCGATGGCGCCAAGATCCAACCGGTCACTCCAAGAACTCACCTGACCGGTTCATATGACCGGGTGAAAGCTCGTCGTTTTCTGTTATTATCTGTAACGGATCACCCGATCGGTTGACTTGTCAACCGATCGGGTGATACGAGAGTCTATAAATAGAACCCCTAGGGTTCCAGAAACGGGGGAGCTGCTAGTTTTTACTGTTTTCTCCCATTGTGACGGCTGTAATTACTGTTCTTTTGTAAGTTTTCGGATCTTTCTCAAATTTTAGTATTGTCTTTATTACTCTATTACTTCCGCATTCCAATCGTCTGATTATGATTCCAACGGTTCATTTTCATTTAGATCGCTTTTAATGAATTTTTGTGAGTAGTTCCCAAATCTGGGATTTTGGTGGAAACCCCTTCAGGGGCTCTTCCCGATGCGTCCATAGGGTTAGGAAATCAATAGGGATTAGGAATCTAACGGTTACGCGGGGTGTTTCATTGTCATCGGCGGGAAAAAGACCGCCTTTGACCGTTGGGCCAAGGGGGAATAAACTTGGCGGTTGACTCCCTAGCCATAGCTCACGCCCTTAGCGTAGACGCCGAATCCTAGCCCACGGGAGCGGCAGGATGAGACGTTGGGAGTTATCGTTGCGAGCTTAGTGCTCCCGAAATCGATCAGTGTTAATGGACACGGGAGTGCCCACTGATCGAATCCAGGAAGTCCGGTGTATCATCCTGGGCACCGACCGGAATATCGGGCCCATGGGATGTTGGTACCACTTTCAGAGGCAACGTCCCACCATTAGACCCTAATTCCGATCGCTATCCCACCCGTAGGCCGTATCGGGGAGAGTCGCTCGCTGGAGTGGAAACCAAAGTCCCGGGTTTATTTTCTTATTGTTCATACCTTTCATTCCTTTCCGTGACAACCATCAACCGATTCGGGCTAGCTCGCCCACAGGGTGATTTTGGTCCTCCTTGACACAAGCACATCTTAGCCTCCCTGTGTTCGACCCCCAAGCCACACTACAACACCGTGCGCTTGCGGTTACAAATTTCTAAACCCCCACGCGGGTCCCTCGGCCATTTGCGGATAGCAAGCCGGGGCATCACGTCAAGTTTATGGCGCCGTTGCCGGGGAGGCAACGTGCTTGTTATTTTAGGATCTCTTGAACCCTAGTGTCTAGCTCTCATCCCTACCTCGCGATAATTTTCGCATTCTCCCTTTTCCTTTTCATTTTATTTTTCTTATTTTTATTTCTTATCTTATCTGTTTCTTTCCCACTTGTCGCTTCACAGGTGTTTGTTGTTTTTCATGCGCAGGAGTTCAAGAAGTCTCGACGACTTGATTCCCGTTGATCCAGAGATTAACGCCACCCTTAGGCGTTTGGCCGCCGAGAAGCGAAGAAGAAAGGATCCCGAATCCATGGAGGAGAACACCCTGCCTCACAAGTCCCTATTGGAGTACTCGATGCCATCTATCGAGTCCACTTCTGCCATCCGTTCTCCAGCTATTGCGGCCCAAAGCTTTGAGCTAAAGCCGTCTTTGGTGACATGGATCCAGCAGGATCAGTTTGCGGGTGCACCCATGGAGAGCCCGATCGAGCATTTAGACTCCTTCTTGGAGAAATGTGACACCTTCCGGATTAATGGTGTCACGACTGAGGCGATCTGTCTGAAGCTGTTCCCCTTCTCGTTGCGAGACAAAGCCAAGCAGTGGCTTAGGGGGAAGGACCCCAACACTTTCAATACCTGGGAGAAGCTCTCCAACGCTTTTCTGACGAAGTTCTTTCCTCCGGGGAAGACTATGAAGTTGAGGAGTGAGATCTCCTCCTTCTCCCAGGCCAGCCACGAGTCCTTGCATGTAGCTTGGACGAGATACAAGGAGATGCAAAGAAGATGCCCTCACCATGAGCTTCCGAAGTGGCAGATTATTAATCTGTTCTACAATGGGTTGAGGGATGATCTGAAATCTTCTATGGACGCCGCGGCTGGGGGTTCCTTCATGTCAAGGAGCGAGGAAGATGCCGGACATATTCTGGAAAATATGGCATCCAATAATGAGCGGTGGTGTGACGAGAGAGCCACACCCAGGTCTGGGGGTATACACAGAGTCGAGGACGTCGACAAACTTTCAAGCAAGTTCGACTTGCTTTCGACCCAGATCTCCGCACTAATGGTAGGAGCCGGTGGGGCCGGTACACAGCAAATTTCAGCGGTAGAATCCGAATTCTTTGGGGAATTCGATTGTGGTGACATCTCACCACCGTTGGATCAGGCGAGTGCACTATTTTACAACCCCACGGGAAATGCGCCGTATCCGCCAAGGACCAATTCCACCCCGGCCTACTCTCCAAACAACCGGAACCACCCTAACTTCGGTTACCGGCCACCATTTCAGCCCTCGCCACCTCAGCAGCCGCAGCAACAAACATATCAGCCAACTAGACCACAGCAGAGTCAGATTCAGCAGCAACAATATCAGCAGCAACCTCAGCAACAATTTTATGCCCCCAGGAATCAACAGCCAATCCAGCAGCAGCAGGAGTATGGCCAACAGAGGGCCGTCTCTCCGGTTGAGTCTCTCTTGACTCAATATATAACCAACCAGGAGAAGATCAATCAAAAGCTGGAAATGGGTCAGCGGGCCCTCACGGACCAAGTAACCCAGCTGGGGTTACAAGTGGCGAACCTTTCAAGGTCACAAAACCAATTGCCGCCACAACCGGAGGTGAACCCGAGGGGAGCAATCCAAACGTCGGCACTCGTGCACGAGCATGCAAATGTGTCCGCTATCGTTCTGAGAAGCGGGACACAAATCCCTACTAGAGTGCCCCCTAACAGACCGGAAGCACCGTTGGTCGTTGAGCGACCGATCGAAAAATCAAACGACGCCGGTGCTTCGTCATCAAATCCTACGACTCCGGAGGGAGTCTCTGAAGAAGAGAAGAAGAAGAACGAGGAAGGGAACCTGAAAGTGTTCAAACCCGTTGTGCCATTTCCACAACGGTTAGCTCAGGCCAAAATCGACGAGAAATATGGCAAGTTCTTCGCCATGGTCAAGGACCTGAGCTTGCAAATACCCTTCCTGGAAGCAATCGAAACAATCCCCTCCTATGCAAAATTCCTGAAAGATTTGGTGACGAGAGGTGTCACGCCCCGCTTCCCAAAAATATGGAGGCGAAGCGTGAGAAGGTCTGCTCAGACTTGAAGCTGCAAAGCTGCAAGTTCGATAAGCGTCGATCAAATTTAAAACTGCAGGTCCTTGCAACGCTAACGAAACAAAGATAATAATAATGAAATGAGACAAAAGAAATATCTCAGAATATCCATAAAATAAGTTTCCAACATCGCAGAAAAGCCACCAGGCTAAAAGAAAAAGAGACTAAAGGCCCAAACATGGCCAACAAAAGTACAAAGTACAAACGACGGTGCTACGCACCAAAAACTAACAAAAGGCCTAAAACGAAATAAAGCTCAACAAAGACTCAAAGAATGGTCACCGGTGTCCACCAAAATCCTCCTGGGCAATCATGGACTCAGACTCAGCGTCAGCAACACATCACGTACTCAGCAACGACTGTCTCTAGCTCAGGGTCTAACATGTGACACCCAAAAGAGCAAGGGGCACATGTCAGCAAGTCTAAAAAAGACTTGTGCAAGTGAAACTGAAAGTACAAGTAAAAGCAACCTAAAAGTTCTAGCATGATGCAATGACATGGCAGTTAAAGTAATGAGTGCAACAGGTAAAGTATAGCGAGGAAAAGTACGAGCATGGCATGACATTCACAAGACAAGTACAAGACAAGAAAAGTAAGCACCTCGTGCACAGAGTTCACGCCTTACAGTTAAAGAGGCTGTACGGGCACACTTTTACGCTGAGTGGTCGCTCAACCCTACCCCTCCACGTGTGTCGAGCCAGGGCCTTACCCCCGAACTTGGAATGCTCGCTTCTGGATCACGAGCCAGGAAGTGTTTTTAACAAGTATGGCCTAGGGGTGCACCTAGCCAGGGACACGGAAACACGGATTTGTACAAGTATTTTGTAGCGTGTGCTACGATGCAACAATCAATTTGGATGACATGTAAGACGCAATGCATGGCAGTTAAAAGTACGTACAGTTTAAGGAAAGTAAACGTGACAGTTTAGTATGCATGAACAACAAGTTTAAAGAGTTGGATCTAGCTTCGTTGTCAAGCTAGATCAATTAGGTGACGGATCTAGTTTCGTTGTCAAACTAGATCAAGTAGGCGTCTAGCCAGCTATCATTTCACTGACTAGTCTCTTTTACGCTAGGAACAAGAAAGTGGCCTAAAAACATGGCCCTACACAAGAGTTGGCAAGTTTCACTTGCCTGCAAGTACGACGTCTGAGCACACCGTCCAATGGGTCCAAAAATCTCAATTATCCTACGTGCACAAGTCCACCGGCCTAAAGTCCATATTATTAATCTTCATTAGTGAATTTAAAACTTTTAAAATACTTTAAAAACATCAATTTTAGTCTTGATTAGCATGCAATTGGGTTTGGGGTCCTAGGGGTGCAAAACGTTACCTCAACACGACGCGAAAGCTACACCGGCGTCGGGTAGCGACGCCGGGGGTTGGAATAATAGATCGCGCTCCAAGTCCAGATTCCAATATATATTCCTCGCTGGAAAATTCAGAGCATCGACCGGGGCAACGGTTCCAGATTCTAAAGCTAGCACGTGCGACGACGGGCTACGACGTGCGACGACGTCGTACGCGACGAATCCTCGAAGAGCAAGCACCTTGGTGGGGCCCACAGTAGTCCTAGGGACCTTTGGGGGACCCACAATACCTCTGGAGAACTTGGGGGGCCCACGGAGGCAAGTGGTGCGACGGTTGCGGGGTTGCGACGTATGGCCGTCGGTCGTGCGCTGTGAATGCGGGGGCTGCGACGTTGGGGTGTGCAGCGGCTGCGGGCGATGCTTGGGTGCGGGGTTTCTCTTCGGTCTGGTCGATGGGGAGCTTCGGTCGTGCGCTTGGATGCGGGCGGGACAGCGTTGCAACGTTGCAACGCTTGCAACGTTGCAACGCTTGCAACGTCGGTCAATGCGGAGCGGCGGGTCGGTCGTGCGGGCTGCGGAGCGGGGCGACAAGCGGCAACGGATGCGGAGCGCTTGTGCGGAGCGGGGCCTCGGTCAGACCGAGGGCTCCTCTCGGTCAAGCGGGGAACGGGGCGGGGGTTGCTGCAGTGGTGCGGACGGGGCGGATGCGGAGCTTGCCCTCGGTCGGAGCGGGAGATTGCGGGGGGTTTCTTCGGTCGTGCGGGGGCTGTACGTCGCAACGTTGCGACGATTCGTCGCAACGTCCAAAATGAGTTTGGAAGAGGCTAGGGCTAATTTCCTTTGAAAATAGGACTTGCTAGGGGTTGCTTATATAGTATAGGTGGGTTGACTTGGTCTAGGGCTAAATCTAATAGGATTAGAAGTTCAAAAAGATTTAAAATTTGAATTTAAACTTCTCCAACTCATCCTAGGATTTGACCTGGTCCAAATGAGCTGGAAATTGGCTCAAAAATTCTTTAAAATGTTTAAAACCCAAATAAATTTTATTTGGCCGAAAATAATTTATAAATTAATTATTAAAAATAATATAAAACTTGTAAAAATTATAAAAGTGGTCAAATAAACTCCAATAATTATAAAATAAATATTTTGGTGTTCGTGGCGACGAATGTGAGCTAACTAAGAAGACGGATCTCAAATTCGACGTCGGACGACGAAACTAAAAATAGAAACGTCTCCCGTCAAGAGTGAGAATCGTCACGTCTCATCGAGTAAGTTTAAATTGTGGGAAAACGACTCGAGAAACGTCGTTCCAAAATAGTGCCACTATTTAATACTCTCAGAGACGTTCACAACGGCATAACACACGAAAGTGTTCACAAACACGTGCACGGCCAAAAGCACGTGCACGAACAACGTACAACGAAAAGTGGTCGTTACATCCTCCCCACCTTAGAATAAAGTCCGTCCTCGGACTTTCTAATATAGCTAGTCGCTCTAGTAACTACCCCAAATCAAGTCACATTATATTTCAAACCAAGTATAGTCATTACAAGTGCTCATATATGCACTAGGTAGTCAAACATTATTACTACCAATACGTATATATATTTATATATATTCACGTACGTTATACATTTATACCCATTATAGCCAGTCAATTTCATACATGTATTTCAATCATATATATAAGCATACATTCCTTATATCGCTACTACTTACCTAAACACAAAACAATATTTCAGGTACTCATATAGGATAGTCTCACACTTAGCAAATACAATCATTGCTCTACCTATAGGTAGCTACCTATGCACAAACATCAAGGGTATACTACCCTCTAATATTTCCTAGTATTCATCCAACACCAAACACATCAACACATGCATTCACACCATACCATTATTAAATCAAATTCACTATATCTAATATACATTCACTATAGTTTCACAATATATATATAGCCATTCAATGCATTCAAATATTTCACCATATATTCACATTACGTACGGTCCTATTACTGTATTTACAACACGCCACCTATACCATAGTCATCAATACCTATAACTAAGCACATACTTACCCGTGCATGGTGCACACCCATACACGCTAACATTTCATTTACATACACCAATCATACCATTATATTACTAGCACATCTATGCACCTAGTTTAGCTAGCATACATATGTTCACACAACAAGTCCTTAGTAATTAGCTATACCACAAGACCAACACCTATAACTATATACTGGCGTAGCGACCCACAATCATGTGCGTAGCACAACCAGGCACAAACACTTCTATCACCATACATACATCAAGCATTTCTATATTCAAACTACAATCATACATTCAATATACTTAGAGTATACTCACTCAAGCTTGAGTGAGACTCAATACACATATCAGGATATTCTATATACGTAACACGGCATTCATACTTATACCAATACCATTCCAATATTTATACGTCTACCATACAACCATATACATTCCATAAATCAATCACACTTAATATTTAGTCAGGCAATACTCACGTAGTTCAATCATTCTATATACCATAATAATAATAATATAGACATCAACATACGTATAATTATAATACGCTCCCTAATACATGCATACGTATTCATCGTATAGTCTCACACATGTAACATATATATTCACACCATAGCCTACTACCTATAATTAGTATTCTAACACATCCACACGTACATAATTAAGATGTGCAATAGTCGTGTATACCTCACGGTATGCACGCATGCAACATCCCGTAAAAGCAACAATACCAATCAAAATTATAACCCTAATACTATATGTATATCACATATATACTCAGGCAACAAAACATAACTACTTACGTCTAAACACTATATATATCTACCTACGAGCACATACTCACACGTAATAATATATAGATCACTCAATAGGCCTACTTACTTATCTATAAGTTCACACATTATCATCACACCTAGCATATACCTAGCTTTACCAATCATTTTATTTCAACCATTATAAGTATCTCTAATTACATACATTCCATTAGATATTTCAACGCTAGCTCTTATATACACCGGCATCCCTAGTATAGTATAGCTATCCACACAAAAATCTATAATTACTAACACACAACAACTTCATACTATCACGAATAACTCCGAGTATATATATATATATACCACACAATAGGCAAGCACCAATATACTATGGGAATTCTCATTCAAGCTCACGTACCCAACTTAGGTATGTGCACTACGACACCTCACAGGGTCCAAGGGCCTACTAAAAACTTAGGGTGGACATAGACATTGACGACACTAATACCTAAGCAATAGAGGGAGGTCGAAAGCGTGACGAGGGAAGGATCGATAAGCACGTGTTCAGATAGGGCGAATGCAAGGAGACAGCTTGGTTGGACGAACATTGGCTCAATGGTGATGTTTAGGTTGAAGGAAAAGGATATAGTGATGCTTATATAGGATATAGAAAAGAAGATAGGGTAAGTAGCACAAGCTAGAATACGTGAAATCTGAAAACTGTTTTTCTTCAAAATCAGAATCCTCGTCTGAAAAGAAATATTTCGGAATCGATAAAACAAGTTGTTCAAAGTAAATTTGAGTCGAACATTATTAATAAGAGAAAATGGTCTATTGTTTCTAAAAATCATTTTGAAAGGAAGTAAAATCATTTACGCGAATATTAAGGACATGGTTTAGAAAATTCTATCAGTCAGTAATTTAATAAAATGTTGCCAAAAGTTTTTGAAAGTCAAAGAATGGAATCAAGCAACAGAAGAATTTAAAATCAGGTTAAATGCTTTCAAAACTTTGGGCTATGGAAAATTGAAGATAATCAATTTGAAACTACTTTTTAGAAAACCAAGGTTTGCCAAAAATGTAAAACTGATTTACACAAGGTTCTTAATACACGAGCACAACAAGTCTGGCACGGTTATAAAAATAGTTGAAATTCAATTTGGTTTAGAGATTTTTTTCTAAAACGTGTATGGTGAGCGGAAAGGAAATAGTAGTAACTTAGCATAAGAATTTTCAAGATCGAATAGCAAATCTTTAAAATCAAATCAGGGAGGGTCTAAAGCAGGAAGAGGTTATGAAAATAGTAATTCTGCAAAAATCTGAAATAGTGAGAACGACGAGCAAAAACCAACTTGCGGAAATCCGAAATTCCATGTGACTTGAAAAGTATATTAAAAGTAAACACGAAGTATTATTCAAATGGCATAAATAAGAGAGAAAATTATAAATCGAGCTGAGCAAAATAAAAGTACGGTTCAGAATAAAATTAATATATGAAAAGACGACATGAGCACGAAAACATAGGCTGGGAAAAATATTATAAGCTAGAGTTCAAAATTCCGACAAACGTTTTAAAAAAAATTTAAATCAATGAAGAAGTATGAAGTATAAGTATATTAAGATTTTGAACAAATTTAAACCTAGGGAAAGAGGAAATCGAAAGATACTTTTGGAAGATTCAAGATTGTAACGAAAAGGTTTGAAAATTGACGACGATCGTCATGGGGCGATCTCGTGAATCGAGGCAAGGAAATTGGTCAGGTGATCAAAACATTCATATGCCTAGGTTATGAATCAGGAAGATCTACGGAAAGTCCTACGGTCGACCAACTAAAGATTAGGAACTAGGCGCTAAGACTCCTAAAGGTTAGACGGTAAAGAAATGCGTTCAACTTGGTCCGAAATCGATGAGCCCAAAAGCGAACGTCTAAAGGAGGTTCTAGAAGTCTAATATGGTTAGGGGTAAACAAGGACCGCTAGGGTGACTCCTACGACGATTGAATCAATTGCTAGAAGGGGGTTTAACTACAGTCAGGGCCTCTAACTAGCAAGCACAGACGTCTAACTAAGCCTTCTTATCACCTAGTGTCCTAAGAAAACAACTAAACTCAGGGCTTATGACTCGGATGTTGCAATTTATTTAATGGACATTCCGTTATTATCGTTGTTCCGTTAATTCGCAATTGCAAGATTGGACCTGCATGGGCCACCAACAAAACCTGTCACGCCCCGCTTCCCAAAAATATGGAGGCGAAGCGTGAGAAGGTCCGCTCAGACTTGAAGCTGCAAAGCTGCAAGTTCGATAAGCGTCGATCAAATTTAAAACTGCAGGTCCTTGCAACGCTAACGAAACAAAGATAATAATAATGAAATGAGACAAAAGAAATATCTCAGAATATCCATAAAATAAGTTTCCAACATCGCAGAAAAGCCACCAGGCTAAAAGAAAAAGAGACTAAAGGCCCAAACATGGCCAACAAAAGTACAAAGTACAAACGACGGTGCTACGCACCAAAAACTAACAAAAGGCCTAAAACGAAATAAAGCTCAACAAAGACTCAAAGAATGGTCACCGGTGTCCACCAAAATCCTCCTGGGCAATCATGGACTCAGACTCAGCGTCAGCAACACATCACGTACTCAGCAACGACTGTCTCTAGCTCAGGGTCTAACATGTGACACCCAAAAGAGCAAGGGGCACATGTCAGCAAGTCTAAAAAAGACTTGTGCAAGTGAAACTGAAAGTACAAGTAAAAGCAACCTAAAAGTTCTAGCATGATGCAATGACATGGCAGTTAAAGTAATGAGTGCAACAGGTAAAGTATAGCGAGGAAAAGTACGAGCATGGCATGACATTCACAAGACAAGTACAAGACAAGAAAAGTAAGCACCTCGTGCACAGAGTTCACGCCTTACAGCTAAAGAGGCTGTACGGACACACTTTTACGCTGAGTGGTCGCTCAACCCTACCCCTCCACGTGTGTCGAGCCAGGGCCTTACCCCCGAACTTGGAATGCTCGCTTCTGGATCACGAGCTAGGAAGTGTTTTTAACAAGTATGGCCTAGGGGTGCACCTAGCCAGGGACACGGAAACACGGATTTGTACAAGTATTTTGTAGCGTGTGCTACGATGCAACAATCAATTTGGATGACATGTAAGACGCAATGCATGGCAGTTAAAAGTACGTACAGTTTAAGGAAAGTAAACGTGACAGTTTAGTATGCATGAACAACAAGTTTAAAGAGTTGGATCTAGCTTCGTTGTCAAGCTAGATCAATTAGGTGACGGATCTAGTTTCGTTGTCAAACTAGATCAAGTAGGCGTCTAGCCAGCTATCATTTCACTGACTAGTCTCTTTTACGCTAGGAACAAGGAAGTGGCCTAAAAACATGGCCCTACACAAGAGTTGGCAAGTTTCACTTGCCTGCAAGTACGACGTCTGAGCACACCGTCCAATGGGTCCAAAAATCTCAATTATCCTACGTGCACAAGTCCACCGGCCTAAAGTCCATATTATTAATCTTCATTAGTGAATTTAAAACTTTTAAAATACTTTAAAAACATCAATTTTAGTCTTGATTAGCATGCAATTGGGTTTGGGGTCCTAGGGGTGCAAAACGTTACCTCAACACGACGCGAAAGCTACACCGGCGTCGGGTAGCGACGCCGGGGGTTGGAATAATAGATCGCGCTCCAAGTCCAGATTCCAATATATATTCCTCGCTGGAAAATTCAGAGCATCGACCGGGGCAACGGTTCCAGATTCCAAAGCTAGCACGTGCGACGACGGGCTACGACGTGCGACGACGTCGTACGCGACGAATCCTCGAAGAGCAAGCACCTTGGTGGGGCCCACAGTAGTCCTAGGGACCTTTGGGGGATCCACAATACCTCTGGAGAACTTGGGGGGCCCACGGAGGCAAGTGGTGCGACGGTTGCGGGGTTGCGACGTATGGCCGTCGGTCGTGCGCTGTGAATGCGGGGGCTGCGACGTTGGGGTGTGCAGCGGCTGCGGGCGATGCTTGGGTGCGGGGTTTCTCTTCGGTCTGGTCGATGGGGAGCTTCGGTCGTGCGCTTGGATGCGGGCGGGACAGCGTTGCAACGTTGCAACGCTTGCAACGTCGGTCAATGCGGAGCGGCGGGTCGGTCGTGCGGGCTGCGGAGCGGGGCGACAAGCGGCAACGGATGCGGAGCGCTTGTGCGGAGCGGGGCCTCGGTCAGACCGAGGGCTCCTCTCGGTCAAGCGGGGGAACGGGGCGGGGGTTGCTGCAGCGGTGCGGACGGGGCGGATGCGGAGCTTGCCCTCGGTCGGAGCGGGAGATTGCGGGGGGTTTCTTCGGTCGTGCGGGGGCTGTACGTCGCAACGTTGCGACGATTCGTCGCAACGTCCAAAATGAGTTTGGAAGAGGCTAGGGCTAATTTCCTTTGAAAATAGGACTTGCTAGGGGTTGCTTATATAGTATAGGTGGGTTGACTTGGTCTAGGGCTAAATCTAATAGGATTAGAAGTTCAAAAAGATTTAAAATTTGAATTTAAACTTCTCCAACTCATCCTAGGATTTGACCTGGTCCAAATGAGCTGGAAATTGGCTCAAAAATTCTTTAAAACGTTTAAAACCCAAATAAATTTTATTTGGCCGAAAATAATTTATAAATTAATTATTAAAAATAATATAAAACTTGTAAAAATTATAAAAGTGGTCAAATAAACTCCAATAATTATAAAATAAATATTTTGGTGTTCGTGGCGACGAATGTGAGCTAACTAAGAAGACGGATCTCAAATTCGACGTCGGACGACGAAACTAAAAATAGAAACGTCTCCCGTCAAGAGTGAGAATCGTCACGTCTCATCGAGTAAGTTTAAATTGTGGGAAAACGACTCGAGAAACGTCGTTCCAAAATAGTGCCACTATTTAATACTCTCAGAGACGTTCACAACGGCATAACACACGAAAGTGTTCACAAACACGTGCACGGCCAAAAGCACGTGCACGAACAACGTACAACGAAAAGTGGTCGTTACAAGAGGGTCTAGAAAGGAGAAAGTAGTATTGACGGCGGAATGTAGCGCTCTCATCCAGAGGGCAAATCCGTCGAAACTTAAAGACCCGGGGAGCTTCTCAATTCCTTGCACGATCGGGGCAGTAAAGATTCATCGTGCACTCGTCGATCTCGGAGTGAGTGTAAGTTTGATGCCCTTGTCGATGTATAAAAGGATAGGAATGGGTGATTTGGAACCCACCGGTATGACCCTACAACTAGTTGATCGGTCGGTCAAATATCCAGTGGGGATTGTGGATGACCTCCCCGTCAATGTAAAAGGGGTGCATGTGCCAGTGGACTTTGTAGTCATGGACATGCCTGAAGACGCACACACCCCCATCATCCTGGGACGGCCTTTCATGGCCACTGCTGGCGTTTTGATTGATGTGAAGAACGGAAAACTTTCTCTAAACGTCAGCGGAGAAAAAGCTGAATTTGATCTGGGGTTGTCCATGAAGTATCCTGATCCCCCAGATGACCCTCGGTGTAATTTGCTTGAGGTAGAAGAAGAAAAAGCTGCTGAAGAGAGCTCCTGGGAGATTCTCTTAAGAAACCCTCCCGATTACTTGGAGGATTTAGAAGACCAAGACGGCCCTAAGAACAATGATGCTGCTGGGAAAGCGAGTGCAGCAAGAACGACCCCTCCCGGGTTCCCCAAGGCTCCTCCTGCGAGTAAAGCAGGGAAAGAACCCATGGGCCTCACCAAAGACGAGGTCCGGATCCTTAAGAAGATGGCGGTAAGCGCCAATACGAAAGAGAAGCCCCCGGATCCCAAAGACAAGAAGAGGGTAGTCGAGCAAATCTTTCTCCAGCCGCTGACTGCTCCAAAGGCCTCAAGCTCCGATGAAGTAGAGATGCCGAACTTCGGGCATCACCCGTATCAACCACCGTGAACATCTCTTGTGGGCGTCGAGCCAACGACGTTAAACAAGTGCGCTTCATGGGAGGCAACCCATGTTCTAAACTTTTTCCCCACTTTTAGTGTTATTTTTGACTTTATTTTATCTATTTTTATAAATAAAATCAGCCGCGAGAACATCCGTTCAGGGACTTAGACAATCTGTTGGTTTTTACAGGAAACAAAGCCCCAACCGATCGGTTGATAACTCACCCGATCGGTTGGGATGTATCAGATACAAGCCGAAATCTGTCCCCAAATGAACCGATCGGTTGAAGAATGGAGAGACCGGGTGACAGACCGTGTGATCTGGGGAGAGTTCTCGGGAAATTTTTGGGGAATATCAACCGATCGGTTGAGTTCGAGCGCGATCGATTGAGGCGACCGGGTGAGCAGCCCTCAATTCTCGGGAAAATGAGTGGAGCGGCCAACCGATCGGTTGAAAAGTCAACCGACCGGTTCACCTGTAGCACTTCTTCAGAAAGAATTTTTGACCTAACCGTCAACCGATCGGATGACAAGTCACCCGATCGGTTCGACTTAAAACCCTATAAATACCCCCGACTGCCCGTTCGATCCGCACTCGCCATTTTCGAATCCAGAACCGCCGTTTTGCCTCTTCCTCGTGTGCCTGCCCTCTTTCTTCCCTAAAATCAACCTCGATCGCCTTCCCCCCATCTCCCTACCCATCCACCATCGATTTCTCTCCATTCTCCTCGATTCCACCCACACACAAAACCCTAACCTCCACCCTTTTTCCCCAATTTCGAAACTTGCTGAAGAAATCGCTGCGACTTCACAGCGTGCTCCTATCGAGTAGCATCGGGACGTCTACGAGCAACGATCTTCATCTCATTTGGGTAAACTCGCTCCTTTGCTCAATTTTAATTTTACCCCGAATATTCCATTTGCTCGTTGGTCGTGTTTCGTGTTTGTGTTGATTCATTGTACTTTTACATACTCACACACACGCATGACACCCGCACAATGCCTCCCTACCGTGTTAAGCCCACCGACGCCAGCTCTTTGAACCCTAGGCCCACCCGTCGTACCCGTCGCGCACAGCCCCCCGCTCAACCCACCACCTCTAACCCATCTACCACACCACGCACCACTTCCCCACCTCACGTTTACGATCCCGAATATGGGATGCAATTCCAAACCGACGACCATGCCGACCGATTCGCGGCCATGGTCCTCCTAGCTGGACAGGGTGGTCGGATAACCGAGGAGTCCGTCGACCGAGACCTCTCCTTTCTTCAAAGCTTCATTCGCCACATCCGTGAAGACCCACCCGACGTCTCCGAGCTCCACATTCCACCCCCCACGACTCCTGGTCCACAGCGCAGGCCCCCGTCACCACCCCCAGAGGGTGGTGCCCCTGCTTGATTTTTCTTTCCCACTTTTGCCCCCCCCATATTTGTGCCCATCTGTCTTTTCGGGGCCCTGCTTTGTCTCTGTCGGAGGGGGGGGGGACCATTCGCGTGTCGCATCGATTTCACCTTATTTGTTTTTGACTCCCCCTTGCATATTTCTGCATTTCACGATCACATTTTATTTGCTAGTACTGTCAGGTCTAGCTTGGGGGACGTCTATTTTGGTGTGTTGTCGTGTTTTGCTGTTTTTCTCATTTTTGTGTGTGTGCTTGTTTTTCCCCTTTTGAGTGTCGTGTCGTGTGGTTTTATTTTTATTTTCGTGTCGTTTGATTTTGATTTTGATCTTTCTTTATTTTCAATGTCATCTCTGTGTTTTTCTCGTTTTCATTTATTTTTGTGTCAGTGCGTATTCTCCCCCATCTTCATTGCCCTCCCGTACTCACTCATATTGCATTGAGGGCAATGCAAACTTCAGCTTGGGGGAGTCGCACTGTGTGCGTCATTTGAGTCTTTCTTTTTCGTTTTTGTGTCGTTTTCATCGTGTTTTTTATTTTTTATTTTTTTTCTCTTCTCTTCTTTTTATCTCTTTCTCCTAGAGATGAACCCTATGATGAATCGCCACAAAATCACACACACCTAGCATGGCATCGATAATCACACTCACTGACCCTAGGATTTCGAGTCCTCTTGCATTTCACGCATCGTGGGTCCACTTAGCTTTTTTGTGAGTCGTGCATCGTGCCTAGCTATTTGATGTGCTTCTACTTGGTGATTTTACTTTATATACCTGTCCAGGAATGACCCCTAGATTATCATGCTTTGATTTGAATATGCGGTACTTGCTTCCACTATATGCATGCTATATTTATATCGTATATTTCAATTCGCATGCGTCGGGATTCCACAATTAAGGACTAGGATGACCCATTTAGCCTATGCTCTATTTAGCGAGAATAGTTTCATTTGCCCAAGTGTTTAGATTTCGACTTCTTTTTTGTTTTACTTGGTGCAAATCCCCTCGTCGTGTACCGTTCTCCCACTTGGGAGGGTACACATGTGTATAGCCAAAAACCCAAAAATCCAAAAAAAAGAGAAAAGAAAAGAAAAACCCAAAAAGAAAAGAAAAGAAAAATTTTGTATAGCCAAAAAGCCAAAAAAAAATACAAATACCTAAAACCCAAAAAAAAAAATTTCAAGTGTGAATATTTTTCCTACCTACCGAGAATAAAGGGAAGGCGAGAATTTGCACCGAGTGTTCTACTCCACATCATCTCAACCCCCATCGTTTTCGAAAACACTTGGCTTAGAAACTTTTTAGCTAGTATCTAGGCTGTAGTGGCGTGATTTCCTTAACCCTAGTTGTGGAGTCCCCGACGCATGATACGTTTCACTTCTTATACTCTTCTCATGCATGCTCAAACTAATATTCACCGCAATTTCAAATTCGAATCGGTATTTGGGTCATTTTCTGGATTTGCGTATATGAGCTCATAGCACATTGTAGAAGGCGACACCATTTGCTAGCACACGACCGCACTCACACGCGCTTCACCGCGTGGGCCCACGACACTTATTTGGACTCGTTTTCCTAGGTTTAGTGATGTGATTTGACGTTTGCTTGCTTGGTGTGTCTTTTTTGATTTTGTTGGCTCTGACGGACGATCTAGGATATAGAGTTTTCTTTTTTCTCTCGTTCTCTCTATTTTTCCCATCCGAGCTCCTACTCTCACTCGTCTTCCTCGAGGACGAGGAAGAGTTCAGCTTGGGGGATTTTGACGTGCGTTTATATTTCATATATTCACGCACATTTTCTTTTGTGTTTCTCCGTGTTTTTCGTCGTCTTTTATTCGTTTTCTCGTATTTTCTCGTTTTCTTTCGCTTTTCTTTGTTTCTCCATGTTTGCAGGAGATTGACCGCGTAGGGGACGTTTAACGACGATATCTCAAGTCCCCGGAGCAACGGGAGGAGTCACGCGTGATCCAGGGGGTCAAACATCAAAGAATACATCTTTCAGCCCCTCACCCGGTCGGTTGGTCATCTCCAACCGATCGGGTGATGCACGCGTGCACCACCCGGTCTCAGCCAGAGCTCAAGTGGAAGTCACCCGACCGGTTCACAGACCGGTTCAGCGGGGGCCTGTTCTCTGTCTTTTCGAGCAAAATTCCAACCGATCGGGTGACTCTCACACGATCGGTTCATCTATAGCTGATGCTGAGGAGCTGAAGACACGGGCACCCAACCGATCCCTTCACCCGATGGCGCCAAGATCCAACCGGTTACTCCAAGAACTCACCCGACCGGTTCATATGACCGGGTGAAAGCTCGTTGTTTTCTGTTATTATCTGTAACGGATCACCCGATCGATTGACTTGTCAACCGATCGTGTGATACGAGAGTCTATAAATAGAACCCCTAGGGTTCCAGAAACGGGGGAGCTGCTAGTTTTTACTGTTTTCTCCCATTGTGACGGCTGTAATTACTGTTCTTTTGTAAGTTTTCGGATCTTTCTCAAATTTTAGTATTGTCTTTATTACTCTATTACTTCCGCATTCCAATCGTCTGATTATGATTCCAACGTTTCATTTTCATTTAGATCACTTTTTAATGAATTTTTGTGAGTAGTTCCCAAATCTGGGATTTTGGTGGAAACCCCTTCGGGGGCTCTTCCCGATGCGTCCATAGGATTAGGAAATCGATAGGGATTAGGAATCTAACGGTTACGCGGGGTGTTTCATTGTCATCGGTAGGAAAAAGACCGCCTTTGACCGTTGGGCCAAGGGGGAATAAACTTGGCGGTTAACTCCCTAGCCATAGCTCACGCCCTTAGCATAGACGCCGAATCCTAGCACGCGGGAGCGGCAGGATGAGACGTTGGGAGTTATCGTTGCGAGCTTAGTGCTCCCGGAATCGAATAGTGTTAATGGACACGGGCGTGCCCACTGATCGAATCCGGGAAGTCCGGTGTATCATCCTGGGCACCGACCGGAATATCGGGCCCATGGGATGCCGGTACCACTTTCAGAGGCAACGTCCCACCATTAGACCCTAATTCCGATCGCTATCCCACCCATAGGCCGTATCGGGGAGAGTCGCTCGCTGGAGTGGAAACCAAAGTCCCGGGTTTATTTTCTTATTATTCATACCTTTCATTCCTTTCTGTGACAACCATCAACCGATTCGGGCTAGCTCGCCCACGGGGTGATTTTGGTCCTCCTTGACACAAGCACATCCTAGCCTCCCTGTGTTCGACCCCCAAGCCACACTACAACACCGTGCGCTTGCGGTTACAAATTTCTAAACCCCCACGCGGGTCCCCCGGCCATTTGCGGATAGCAAGCCGGGGCATCACGTCAGTGAGGTAGTGGCCGTGGTGAAGAAGTGAAGTGTGATTGATGGAAGTTGCACTATGAAGGATGTTACTGAAGATGATTTGTGCCCAATTGACCTTAATTTTATCCAACATTTCATAGATGCACTTGGCTTGATTTAAGGACAATACGGCTCGAGTCCCCCCTTTTGATTAATGTTATATGAAAGAATGTTCACGAGAATTCGAGCTTTGGAAGTGAGGTGGCCGTGGGCAAGCTAGGCATGTAATGTTTTCCTTCTCCATACATAAGATCGAGCATATCCTTGTCACTCATTTTTGTTTCACCGAGAAGTGTCCCCGTGCTTGGAATGCCTAGTCTCAAACCTAAACCCTCCATATTAAGCACAATTGTAGCATTAAGGACTTCCGTAGAGATCCTCAGTGATCCGATAGAGGTGGCGGTATTTACGATCAAATTCGTGTAGAATAGGTTAATTAAACCTAGGAAAATACTTGCACATATTGCTATGTGAGAATAGATCGGTTAAACCTTGGAATTGAAATATGGTATCAATTCCATACTTAGCCAAGTCAGTAATCTTGACATACCTCTCTTGGATGATAATCCTTTGGGCATTCAAATCAAAAGTAGAGATTAGATCGGGCTTAATGAGGTAAGGGGTGATGATTTCCCTTTCCGATAGAGCTTTAGAAGATGATGATGCTTCCATTCTTTTCTTTTTAATGGAAGTTCCCCCTAACCATGGCTTTAGAGATTGATATGAAAAAGATGAGATTTTTAAAGATAGGAAGTATACCTAAGATGTACTTGATGACTTACTTGGAGATTCCTTCACCAAAAGCTTTGATCTCCTTGAGAATTCTTGATAAAATGCAGGTTTTGAGTGGAAGGAGAGCAATAGTCGGCTATGAGTGTAAAGAGATGAGAGAGGGGTAAAATCTAGGGGTTGACTTTAACTCCAAGAGATCTAAGCCTTATGATTTTAACTAAGGGTGTGGATCTATTCTCTTAATGGGTATGCGTGACTAGAGGTGGTAAACCCAATAAGAAAACCCATAACCCGAAATTATAAATCCGCTAGTCGGCTGTATTTGGATATGGAAAACACACCCAGATAGTCGGCTATTTCCAGGATAGTCGGCTATCTGGCAGTTTGGTCAAAATGCTTTCCATCTTTTTAATAATATGCCAAACTGACTAATATTAACATATAATCATTCAAAACATAATTCTACTGCATAAAAGTAATTTTTCAGTATATTACCTTGAATTAAAATAATTTTAACATAATTTACTCACTGTTTTCCTTTTTGTCTTCTCTCCAATTTTGTATGCAAGCGAATTTTGAGAGAGACTATTTTGCTAATCCCCGCATCTGTTTGTACCTGAAATATAGACATAAATTTAGGTACCCCTTTTTATTTTGGGTCCGAGGGATTAGATGAGATTAAATCTTATTTTGATGGTAAGCCAAACCCAATATAGTTTAGTACGTCCTTCATAAACATACGTATAATTTTTATTTAAATGAACTTTATGAAAAAATTCATTTACATACCATTCCTTCATCTTGCTCGTGCCGTTTTTGGGGATCCACATCTTGATATACATGTGGTTTGTGTGGACATTCCTAATATGCTTTGTTATATGCTTAGGTTTTTCATATCCTAGGCATCTTGTTTCTTGAAGATTTTTGCGTATCGATTATGTCATCATGCTTTCCTTTTCACTTGTTGAATTTTTCCACAAATTTTGATAAATCATCAAATTTTCTTTTTGTGGTGGTCACTATATCATCTAGGTCGTTTGTCCTAGTTTTCATCCCATTGACCTCTTCCAATAGTGATTTGTTTTTCTTGATCAAATCTTCATTTTCCTTCTGAAGCTATTCTTTTCTCTTGGTGCAATCTTAAATTTCTTATTCAATTTGTGATGCTCTTGAATAAGCTTCTTATGAACATTACACAATTCCTTATATCAGGGCCGGCCATGGGCTATGGCTGGGTGGGCAACCGAACAGGGCCCCCGCTGGAAGGGACCCCAAATTTTCAAAAAGTCCACTAGTCCATATAAGAGTTGAATATAATACACATTAAATATTTAAATGTGCTTGTGCTTGAAATTTGAAAAATCAAAACAACCTCTTAAATTAAGCCTTAAATGTTGGCATTATTGCTGGACTAGTGGACTTCCCTAGCAGGAACCGTTTACATTTACATTTGTTCATTTAATTGGCAATTTACTCATTATATTAATTACTAATTTGTTCGTTTAAGTATCAATTGTTGTGAGTTGAGGGAGGCCTTTGGCCTCCCCCCTCAACATCTCACCATAACTTCCCACTAACTTAGTGGGGAATCCCTTGGACTCCTATTCTCTAATTGAATATATAGAGAGCCATGGGTGCCATGGCTACTCCTAATTTTTGAGATTCTTTCCACTGCTTCTCTAAATTCCTTCAACACGTTATCATCACGTGTCTTCTACAAATTTTGAGCCAATAAAATTATTCCAAATCCCCTCTAAATTAAACTCCTACGCGAAGGAATCTAATTGTTGTTACGACGATCCGTTGCGGTTTTTCGTTGCGGCATTTCCTGGGCGTTCTGGAGAGGGGAATTCTATCTACGGATTTTATATTACGATCGTCCCTAGATCTTTGATCTAGAGGTAATTTTTTTTCCAATCCAGTAGACAATTACAAAATAGAATTTGCTTATGATTTTACCATGCTTTTCTATAAGCTTGTATAAATCAAATAAATTCTGTTTAATATCAAATTTAACTAAAAAAAGACCCAAGAACAACCCTTCACCTCCCCCCGAAGGGGGGGCTCTCTGTCCTCCGACAAGGGGTCTCTGTTCGCCCTAAGGAGTCTTCGAATTTGAAAAGTTTGCGTTTGGAACTGTGATAAGGACTGCATGTTTTCTATCGATATTCATTTGTGAAAACATTTTCAAAGCTCTACTGATGTTGATTTTTCTTTTAAAATGTCTGCGGACTTGCTGAGATCAATAGTTCTCATCAGACCTCCTGACTTACACTTAGGTACTCCTTATTAGAGAGTTGGTATTAAATGCATGAACCCTCTGTTTGTAGCATAATTACCTAATTCAAAATTCAAAACCAATAAAATCGTAAGGTTTGATGGTGTCAGCCTTAGGCATCTTTGTATGCAAATCCATTTATTTCTAAATAATCAAGAGGTTTAAGTAAAAGAAACACTTTTCTTTCCGACAAACTACATATGAGCAAATTCAAGGAATGAATAGCATATGATAAAAATAAAGGAATTTCTTTGCCCTCCAATGTGAAGGGGCAGATTGTGCACCTTGTTCAGTTTTTTTAATCAGCTTGTTCCCCGACGGGGCGGGGGGTGTCTGTCCCCCCCTGCGGCAGGTGGGGGCCCTGCGCCACCCCCCTCGGCAGGGGGCCTCTGTCCGCCACGCACCCCCTTCTGGCAGGGGGGTCCTTTGTGTGTCTGGCGTCGCCCCCCATTCGAAGGGGGGGTTGACGGGGGCTGGGGTATTTTTTTTGGATTTTAGGGGACAGACTTAGGGTTTTGGGGTTTTTGGCATTCCACAGCCCAAAAATGGGGTTAAAGGCCCCATTTACATAATAATTATTTTTGCCTACCAAAAACGGGCCTGAAGCCCAGTAATTCCTATTGCAATCTTCATTGTGTTAATTAAAATTTTGATTATTACAGTAGTTTAGCTGTTTAATTGGGCCTGAAGCCCATATTATACATGAAAATAAGTTTTATGAGCCTGCAGCCCCATTTAGCTTAATTATTATTCGGGGTTTTCACAATTGGGCCAGAAGCCAAGTAAATCCAATTGCAAGCTTATTTTGTCAATTAAAATTTTGCCAATGGGCCTGAAGCCCAAGTATTAATGATATTTTAATTTGACTAATTCGGCCTGAAGCTAAGTTAATTCAATTGCAATACTTTATTTGTTAGTTTTTGGCAAATGGGCCTGCAGCCCAAATAATAATAATATATTAAAATGATTAATATTTATGGGCCTGCAGCCCCATTCAAAATATTAATTTATTTTAATTCTTTGTTATGTGCCTGTCGCTTCATATTGATAAAATTATAACACCTTGCATTATTATTAATTTATGGAATATTAGGATTTTTCAAAATATAATTAACTTAAGGATCCTGTGACCGCTCTGCCGTTAGTTAACTAACCTAACTGTTATGTCGTCTCTCCATGGTCCGAGAGATTATTATATTTTCTAGCCGATTTTTCCATTTAATATATGCCTTTGTTATATACATGCGTGGTTGTTTCTTTTGTGCCTGTGGCATTTATGAACTGCGTGGATGTTTATATAAGCTAAAATGTGATTTTTGGGATCGGCCAATTTGATACCCTTCATATTCCTTGCAATTTTATTTTCTTTTTGAGAGAATTTGTAACTGAGGATTATATGTATTTATGCCAAAGACCGATGTACCGACAAATGAAGACGGAGGCCAAAATTGGAAAATATAGGGACCCATTCTGGGTTTCCAAATTATATTTTTCTTTTGTTTATGGACTGTATATTCGGACTTTGGACTTTGTATTTCTTTGGGTATCTGGCCGATCCCCACATTTTACTTATTTTATTTTTAATGCGTGAATTTCAATTTTAATTAATTCATGCTTATTTTTAAATTGCGTAGATAAATGGTAAAATTGGCAAGCGTCGATTTCGAGGTCCTCGATTCTGCAGGAAAAAATTACCTGAGTTGGCGAGTGGACCTGAAGTTCCACTTGCGTTCGATGGCCCTCCTTGGCTCCATTTTGGCTCCTCCTTCGGCCCCAGCAACGGCCGATGCTTCTGCTACATCTAGCAGTAGCACTCCTACCACTGTCTCCAACGTGGATAAGGCGAAAGCCATAATCTACATTAGGAAACATATAGATCGGACCTTAAAGGCCGAATACCTAACGGTAGAGGACTCAATGGAGCTGTGGACAGCGCTGGAGGCACGGTATAAACATGAAATTGATGTAATATTACCGCGTGCCAGTTATGAGTAGGAAAACCTCAGACTTCAGGACTATAAGTCCGTCGCTGAGTATAATTCTGCACTTCATAATATCACCTCACGCCTGAAGTTGTGCAGTGAAGAAATGACAGAACAACGCATGTTGGAAAAGACATTTATCTCGTTTCACGAGAAAGATGCAATCCTCATGCAGCAGTATCGTGAACGCAACTTCACGAAATTCTCTGATCTGATCTCATGCCTACTTAGGGCAGAGCAGAATCGAGATTTACTGCTGGCCACTCATAATTTACGTCCAGCTGGCACTGCACCTATCCCTGAAGCCCACCACCTTTCTCCCCAGAAGTGGAAAAACAAGAAGAAGGCTAATAATAACAAAGGGAAAGCTGCGATGAAGAATGGACGAGGAGCATCACCCTCGTCCAACAACAACAATACAGGAAAGAGTAACTTCATATGGAAGCAAAAGAACACTGACCAAGTGTCACTTCCTAAGAAGAACTGGGAGGATAAATGCCATAGATGCGGCATGACTGGCCATTGGTCCAGAATCTGCCGCACTCCTCGCCACCTCCAGGAACTATATCAGGCGAGCCAGAAGTCTCTGCCTGAAACAAACTTGGCGGCTGTTCAGACACCAATGATGTTCACTGCAAAAGACTTCGAGAATGACGACCTGCTCGATTAAGCTTCATCTTTTATCTATGCATTTAAAATTCAATGTTGCTTCATCTTTAATTTGCTTAAGTACGAACTTTTATTTTGAATGCCTTTTTCATTGACTTAAATAAAATTTCGTTTTACTTATAAATGAAGTATGGAATATTGTGGACAGTGCCTCATTGCACTGGTGTAGCATTGATATTGCTCCCACATACAACGAGACTATAAGATGCAAATTCTCCTCTTAAACATATAGGAAATCTCCAATTTTCAAGGATATTTATTTTAAAGAAAATAACTTGAAAATTGTGGATAATATATATTGAATATCAATATGTAACTCGTCAAGAGAATGGCCAGAAGACCATCTACTTACGATTTCATTGGACCCCCGTCGGGCCCCTATAATTACAGATATTCATCCTATAGAAAGCCAACTCGACTAAGCACCAGAAGTGCCTTTCTATGCCATAGTTTTTAACTCTGGCAAAATAGACTTGGTCATCATGGATCAGCGATGATGGATGCATCATCAAATGAATCCATTGGAGAACCTGAAGATTCTTCAAAAGGTTGAGTTTCCTTGTCTCCCTTTGTCATAAGGGAAAACTAAGAGAGAGACCTTCCCTCCTGAAAGTGGGTTTAGAGTCTCCTGGCTTCATTGAGAGAATACATGGTGACCTTTTGTGGGCCTATTCACCTCGCAAATGGCCCATTTTCGGTACTTCATTACTGTACTGATATATACATCTACTAGATGGTCTTATGTGTGCCTTTATATTCACTCGCAACCTAGCTTTCTCAAAAGCTTATAATGTGGGTGAATTTACTACACATATCATTCAAGACTTCTGCCAAGCAACTGGCATTAAAATTGAACATCCTGCAGCATGTTCAAACTCATAACGGGTTAACAGAGTCTCTGGTAAAGAGACTCCAATGGATTTCATGTCCATTGTAAAATTGCAGTTGCATGTTGATGTTTATCACACTGCATTCCGCATCGCTTATCACGATATGGCCTGCTTGTTGCCATATCTTATTGCTGATGCTGCTTGCTTATGGTTTACCACCAAGTCTTGATAACTGTGAATTTGATGAGCAAAATCTCATTGAAATAGGCACGCAGTCTAAAGAAGCCTAAAGCTTCTGAGACCATATCATGGGACACAAAAGTCCTCATCTCGTTATGATCCGCATACTTTTTCTGTGTGAAGTTGAGATCCAGAAGATCCTTCATATTCAGACTAAAGTACATCAATTGACGGATAAATTTACGGACAATCAGAAGATTGTTCGTTCACACGTCCCTGTTGCCAACACGCCAGCTAGGATTGACATTTCCAAAGATGGATGCAATCCACCAGCAGCAGAATTGGCTGTACCTCAATTGAAAAGAGGACGCCTGCCAGGTTCAAAATATAAAATTCCTCAAAAAAAGAAAGATTCCTGGATATATCAAAATGATCCAACCACGGGATGCTGAGCTCAGACCAGCAACCTCTCCCCTCCTAATTTCCCATGCAGAGGAAACAACGGGAGAAACATCGTCATATTACGAACGTACTGGAGAGGTACTGGACAGATATAGCACAGTCGTCGACGACGGTTTTGCTTTCGCTATTGCTGTTCACGTCGCTGAATACGACGATGGCGTCTACCCACTTTTCTATAGCATAAACGCATAGAATGGCCAAAGTGGGACGAGGCAATAAGAGTAGAGCTGGACTCACTCTTGAAAAGCAAAGTATTTGGACAAGTAGTCCATACACCTGAATGTGTAAAAACCTGTGGAATATAATTCAGATATCATAAAGAAATTGAAATGAAGGAAATGTGATCATTTTCCTACTAAGCCTACACTTCTCTGAAAAAGCAAATACATGCAGCTCATGGACGTTGTGACTGCATATATATACGGCAATAGAGATATAGAGATCTATATAAAACTTCCAGAAGGGTTTACTCTACCCCCCAGAGATGAAAGAGAGACGTAGAAACTATTGAGTATTGATTCCCCGGATTTGGTTTTGATGATGAACAAACATGAATATCATGAACTAACTCTTTGTGAGCGCAGTTATGGAGATCGTCGCCAAACTTCTATGAACATCAAAAGCGACGTCTCGAGACTTCTCAAAGCGCGTGATCGTATGCTTGAAGCTTCGTTGAAGCTCAAGGACCATTATTGAAGTCAAGAGATTCGAATCGAAGCATTTGAAGATGGTTCGTCAAGTTTTATTTATAGTCTTCTAGCTTCGTTTCGTAGAATGTTAAGACTTGAGTATGTCTTACATTTTAATCTTTATAACGATCATATCTTAGAGCTAGGATCTTATTAAAAGCCCATACAAACTTTCCCGAAGCTTCGCGCTTCATTTTACGGCTTTTTGTGCATGTTAGTTGGTTCAAGAAGAAGAACCAACCGACTAGATGGCAATCTAGTCGGTCGATAATGTTTCTTGAACCGACTAGAATGCCTTGACTAATTTCAGCTCATTCACTGTTTACAGTTAGTCGGTCCAAGAAGGTTCATCGACCGACTAGTTGTGAAACTAGTCGGTTTGGAATCCTTCTTAGACCGACTAGTTCTGTGTTCAGTTTTTCAGCCTGAGCTACTGTTTATCTTTAGTCGGTCTAAGAACGTTTGTCGACCGACTAGTTGAGAAACTAGTCGGTTGGAATTTGTTCTCAGACCGACTAGTTCAACTTGATTTCAGCCTATACTATTTTGACTCTTAGTCGGTCAAAGAACACTCACCGACCGACTAGTTGTGAAACTAGTCGGTTGGCAAGTCTTCTTAGACCGACTAGTTCCTATTGTCTGAACTTCATCTTTTGGCTGTTCTTCAGTTAGTCGGTTCATGTTGAATCACCGACCGACTAGTTGATGAACTAGTCGGTCAGTGATCCTTCTTTGACCGACTAGTCTGCTTCAGAATAGAGCCGTTGGAGCATTAAAAGCCACGAATTTTGCTCTCTCTTTCCTCTATCCTATATATACTTGAAGGGCTGCTTTCATAGCATTCAAGGCTGATATTTATTGAAGTTTAGAGAATCAAAGAGAAGCAATTAATTCTCATTCAAAGCTCATTCATTTCTCACTTGAATCTCTCCCTCACTCTTATTTCAAAAGAGAGATTCATTGATTGTGAGCCTTCCAAGCCAAGAGCTTGATTCTAGGTCACCAACATCCTCCTAAGCTTCCATTGCTGGTCATCTACTTGGAGCTAGGGTTTGGTGCCAGTCTTCTCCTCCAAAATCCTCGTTGCCCTAAATAGTAAGTTATACTCAAGGCATAGGATTTTGTTGGTAAGTTCTTATTTCATTTACATTGCTATCGCAAGTGTTTTACTCTCGGTTGTGAGAGTTTGTGTGTGATCCCGGGTTGTGGGAGTCACAATTTCATTTGTGTATGATTTGATCTTGTAGAGGTTTTCTACAAGTATTTCATAGTGCAAATTTGAGTTAGAGGTTTCTAACTCAAGTATCCAAAGGGGATCCGGGTGTTTGGGACGTAGGATCACCGGGAACAAGTCGGGGAGACTTGGGTGGATCCGAACCCGTTATATCGTCTGTTTGCGATTGCATTTATTTGTTGTCAATATTTACATTTGCGCATTGTTGGTTGAGTTTACAAGATAATTAAGAATTATCTTCTTAATTATTTTAAAGTACTATTCACCCCCCCTCTAGTACTTGTGCAGTAGCTACGTAGGGCATTACATTTGGTATCAGAGCCAAGTACCTAGCTATGTCTTCCAACGACAACAAAACCGTACGTCCACCTTCAGACTACAACACCTTCAGGAACCGTGAAGGAGCTTCTTCGGTGATGGAAGGACACTCCTCGACAAGGCCTCCTTTCTTCAACGGTACCAACTACGGGTACTGAAATGCCGGATGGAAACTTTCCTCCGGAGCGCTTCACTGTGGAGAGCCACGTTGACGGAGTACATCGAGCCCGAAGAAGAAGATTTCACTAAGTGGACTACCGCGGAGGTCGCCGCGGAGGTAAGCAATGCCAAGGCAATGAATGCCTTGCAATGTGCTTTGGAGCCCGAGGACTTCAACAAGATATGCACATGTAAGAGTGCATATCAAATCTGGAACTCCCTCCTCATCTTGCATGAAGAAACGAGTAGGGTAAGAGACTCCAAACTCGTTGTTGTTAATAAAGATTACGAGTTATTTCATATGCAACAGGGTGAGAAGATGAAGGAGTACTATGATCACTTCATCGACATCACCAACGAGTTGGAGGCTCTTGGTAAGACCTACACCCAAAAGGAGAAAGTCTCAAAGATCATTGATGGACTTCCTTCTTGTTGGGAATAACGTACCTTCGCAATCGAGAAAGGTAATGATATGAGTAAGTATACTGTTATCCAACTAACGGGTACCTTGATGTCTTATGAGGTAAGCAAGGATAGCAAACTAAAGTTGCAGGACAAGATGAAGTCTTACTTGAAGCAAGACGAGCCAAAGAAAAAGGCGATTGCGTTCAAGGCCACTCCATCCACATCTACATCTACCGATGATGAAGAATCGGAAGAAGAATTGGACTTGGAATCCATTGCCCTCATGGCAAAGAAGTTCAACCGGTTCTTCCGGAAAGGTAATTTCAAGAACAAATCAAAATTTAGTTCTTCTAACGCCTCCACTCCTTTGTGCTTTAAATGCAATAAGCCAGGACACATGAAAGTGGATTGTCCTCAAAACAAACACAAGGAGAAGTGGAAGGCACCAAAGTTCGACAAGTCAAAGAAGTACAAGAAAGGGTACAAGAAAGGACTTGTCGGGACATTCACCGACTCCGACGATGACTCCTCAAGTGGAGAGTCAGATTGTGAACAAGTGGAGCAAGCACACATGTGCTTCATGGCTAGAGAGGAGCATGTTCAAGAGTCTTCCTCCGATGATAGCGAGGATGAAGGCGATAAGGTAACTATGGACGACCTTAGATTAGCTAACGAGCAAATTTGGTCTAAGTATTTTAAATTAGTAAATAGATATACTAAGACTAAAGATGAGTTAGTTAGTCTCCAAACCTCGCCTAAACCTATCGTCATCAACAACGACACCGTTGTTGAAGACTTGAGAAATGAGATTGTAAATCTCAAATCTCAACTTGAGCATGTTCATATTGAGGATTCGGAGGAACACAAGATAGCGGATTTGACTTCTCAAAACTCAACTTTGAGTATTGAGAATGAGAATCTCAAATCTCGTGTTTATGTGCTCACATCGCAAGGGTCCACCTTGGATGCTTCTATGCATTCTCTCATTGAGAAATATGAGTGCACATTAGGCCGAATTAATAAATTCAATAAGGGTAAGGATCATTTGGATAAAATCCTAAATGACTTACTTCCGGCCAATCACCACATTGGCTGGGGTATAAGATGGGAAATACATCCAAATCGTCTACTACCTTTGTTAGGCCAACTTTCGATGCCTCAACGAGTGGGAGAAAACACTCTATTGGTAGTTCATCTACCAATGATGCTTCCACTTCGTACACACCCTCGTTTGGAAAGAAACCAACTTTGGGTGGACCTCCAAAGAAGGGTCATGCATTTATGTACACCAAGACTATGCCACGTGGGAACACACATCCTACTCCACATGTTCACACATATGATGATTTTTATGCACCACATCCACGGGCACGTGCACACCATGTGAGACACACTAACGCACGTGTTCCTCCACATGCATATGTTCACCCATACCATCATATGAACAATTATCATCATGCACCATTTCATCATGTGCCATATGCCTATCCACGACATGCATCACGTAGAAATCAACAACGCATGCATGCTCCCAATAGGAATATGGCTCCCAAAATCTTCACTATTTGGAGCCCGAAGGACATAAATATGCATGAAAAACAAGTTTACATGAATTCTTATTTCATGAATGTAGTGAATAATGATGATTATGTGGGGAAGTCTAAGTCCAATTGGACTTGGCTTCCAAAGGTCTAATCTTTAGGACCCAATGACCTTGGGTACCATGTAATGATATTTCTATCTTTAGGTACTCAAGAAAAAGAAACGGAGCAACAAATCCAAATTTAGCTCCAAGAATAATTGGATACTCGATAGCGGGTGTTCAAAACACATGACGGGTGATGCTCAATTGCTCTCCGGAGTGGTGCCCATTGCAAATGGGAACCGAGTCGTCTTTGGAGGCAACGAGAGCGGAACCATCATAGGTGTTGGTAAAGTAGGTAATCCTTCTAAACCACTAATAAGTGATGTTTACCTTTTAAAGGATTAAACCACAATCTTATTTCAATAAGCCAAATTTGTGAAAAAGGTTACAAAGTTAGCTTTGCGAAAGGAATGTGTCATATTTTGAATAAAAATACTAATGCTGTATTATTCTCTGGCACACGCCATAAGGATATCTATATATTAGATCTTCCAAAATCACATGAACAATGTCTCATTGCCAACACGAGTGAACAACACTTATAGCATCGACGTTTTGGTCATGTGAACTTTGGAACACTTTTTAAGCTTTCCAAGTTAAATTCTATTAGAGGCTTTCCTAAGCTTGTCTTTCAAAAGAAAAGCTTTTGTGACTCATGTCAACGAGGCAAGCTTCTAAAATTGTCTTTTAAACCTAAGAAAAGCATTTCATCTAAGCGGCCTCTAGAGCTTTTACATCTAGATCTTTTTGGGCCAACTAGAGTTGCTTCATTAGAAAATGCACGATATGGACTTGTCATCGTTGATGACTTTTTTAGATTTACTTGGGTATTTTCCTTAAGTAATAAAAATGATGCTTTTGAAAACTTCACAATATTTGTTAAGAAAGTACAAAATCTCATTGGAACCACCATTGTCACTATTCGTAGTGATCATGGAGGGGAATTTGAGAATGAGTCTTTCTCAACTTTTTGTGATGAAGTTGGTATTACTCACACCTTTTCTTTCCCTCGCGCACCTCCACAAAATGGTGTTGTTGAGAGGAAGAATAGGACGCTATTGGAATGTGCTCGTACTATGCTTGATGATAGCCAACTTGGCCATCAATTTTGGGCAGAAGCGGTACATACCGCTTGCTATGTGTTTAATAGAATACTTTTGAGGCCTGACATCAAACAAATTTGTTATGAATTGTTGTTTGGTAGATTGCCTCAAGTTAAACATTTTCGAGTTTTCGGCGCAAAATGTTTTATTAAAAACACGTATGGTAGTTTGGACAAATTTGATCCAAGATCCGATGAGGAGATATTTGTTGGATATTCCTCCCGTAGGAAAGCCTACCGGATATACAACAAACGAACCTCAACGATCGAGGAATCACTTCATGTTTCATTTAATGAAGGTTTTGTCCCTACTAGAATTACTAATGATGATGACTCCATGGATGTCTTATGTGATTCTATTGGTAATTCTAATTCTATTGATTCTATTGATACTACCCTACTAATGAATCTTTTGAGAATGTTCCTAGTGATCAGGGAATTCCCAAATGGTTTCATACAGTTCGTGACCATCCCCATGAGCAAGTCATTGGCAACATCCTTGATAGTGTCAAGACGAGATCTCAAGTCAACGACTGCGCTCATTGTGCCTTTGCCTCCTCAATAGAGCCAAAGAATATTAATGAAGCGTGCGAAGATAGTGCTTGGATCCTTGCCATGGAGGAGGAACTCATTAAATTTGAGAGGAATGGGGTTTGGGAGCTTGTTCCATTGCCTTCGAAGAACCACACCGTTATAGGAACGAAGTGGATTTTCAAGAACAAGACCGACGAAAACCAAATGTCGTCCGGAACAAAGCTCGGTTAGTAGCTCAAGGCTATCGTCAAGAGGAAGGTATAGATTTCGAAGAATCCTTTGCTCCGGTAGCTAGATTAGAATCTATTAGATTATTATTATCTTTTGCATGCCATAAAGATTTTAAAGTCTTTCAAATGGTGGTAAAAAGTGTGTTTTTAAACGGAGATGTTGTTGAGGAAGTTTATGTTTCTCAACCTCCGGGTTTTATAAATGAAAAATTTCCAAATCATGTTTTCAAACTTAAGAAAACACTTTACGGTTTGAGACAAGCTTCTCGAGCTTGGTATGTCCGTCTAAAGAATTTTCCTTTGGATTTGGGTTTTAAAATGGGAGAAGTTGATTCTACATTATTTGTTAAGTATTCGAATAATGATATTATTTTAGTTCAAATTTACGTTGATGATATCATTTTCAGTGCTACTAACTTCACTCTTTGCGAATAGTTTTCTAATGTTATGAAGGATCAATTTGAGATGAGCCATATGGGTGAGCTCAAATATTTCTTAGGTCTCCAAATTCGCCAAATGAACGATGCAATCTTCATCCACCAAACCAAGTACACGGTGGAGTTGCTAAAGCGATTTGAAATGGAGAATGCCTCCGGGAAGAAGACTCCAATGAGCACGACTACACATCTTGATAAGGATTCGGGCGGTAAAGATGTAGACATTCGTCTATATCGAGGTATGATAGGTAGTTTATTATATCTTACCGCAAGTCGGCCCGATATTATGTTTGCCGTATGTGTATGTTCTCGTTATCAGTCTCAACCTAAGGAATTTCACTTAGTAGCGGTAAAACGAATTTTCCGTTATTTAAGTTACACACTTGACTTTGGATTACTTTATCCAAAGTCTAGCACATATGAGTTAATCTCATACAGTGACGCAGATTATGTGGGATGCAAATCCGACAGGATAAGTACTAATGGCACTTGCCATTTTATAGGAAATTCCCTTGTCTCTTGGTTTTCCAAGAAGCAGAATTCCGTATCACTTTCAACCACCGAGGCGGAATATATTGCCGCCGGTGCTGCGTGTGCTCAGGTTCTTTGGATGAGACACACGCTTAAAGACTTTGGTATAAACTGTGATACTTGCCCTATCATGGTGGACAACCAAAGTGCAATATGTCTCTCTAAGAATCCAGTACACCATTCCCGTTCTAAACACATAGATGTCCGTCACCATTTCTTTGATGATCATGTTGCTAAAAAGGACATCATTTTAGTGTACGTTGAAACCCAGAAGCAAATCGCCGATATTTTCACGAAACCACTCAAGGAAGACTCCTTTGTGCGGTTGTGTCGAGAATTGGGGATTATGGGTGAATCCGAGTTTTAGGATTCATATTTTTCAATAATCTTGCATGATATTAAATTGAGATTTTCTGGATTTATGTTTGAATTTTCGGAATTTATGCTCGATTTATTCATATACGTCAAATTTAAGATTTTCGATGTTTAATGGGGTAGTATAATGATGTATGAGAGTATTTCGATGTATCGTCCAAGTGGGATTAGGAGAGAACTCAAAATTTCAAATTCTAAAATTTTTGGACTCTCTTAGTCGGTCCAAGTTCACTGGCCGACTGACTAGATTCAGTTCTAGTCGGTCAGTGAATGAGCTTAGGCCGACTAACTCGTGCCCTAAATTTGGCTTCAGTTACTATTTGCACTTAGTCGGTTCAAGCTCATTGGCCGACCGACTAGATCGTCATCTAGTCCGTTAGTGCATGAACTGTGTCCGACTAACTGCATCGGGGACTGTTGCGTCTTTTGGTCTTCAAGTCGACTTATACCCCTTCGCACCGATTAGATAACGATCTAATCGGTGCCTCCCTCCTCTCTAACCCCCTAAAACCCCTGAAATCCCTCACTCTCCTCCGCTGTCTCCGTCGATTGCCGGCCTTTTCCGACCAAGCTCGGCCGTCGATCCCTCTCTCTCTTCGTTCTAAGGTATCTTTCTCACTCTCTCTCAGCTTTTAGGGTTAGGATTTCGTCGATTTTCAGCTCGTTTTTGGGTTTGTCTAGGGTTTGGGTTTCGACCTAGGTTTATTTCGTTCGATTTCTCGTTTGATTGCGCGTGTCTCGTCGTGATCATGGCGAAGACACGCATCCCCATCGAACCCTCGCGTCCGTCACCCATGACCGTAGAGTCTCCGTCTACGGACCCCCCGCAACCTAAACGCCGTTCCAAAATGACCCATCCATCGTCTTCTTTGCCTCCTCTTAAGAAGAAGAGGACGGCGACCGCTAAGCCTAGATCTCAGCCCAAGCCTAGGAAACAGCTTGTGTCTCCAGCCTCATTTCGTGCTCCCACTCCTCCCGGTGCTTCGGATTCCGACACCGAGTATATCCCCGAGTCTGAGCCTACCGATAGGGCTCCTACTCCTCCACCTAGATCTAGCACTCGTCCGACGTCTAGCACTCGTCCATCTAAGGGGAAGGCTTCCATGCCAGTTGGCGGTGTCGATATATCGTTATGTCGCGATGACCCTATGTGTCTCGCTGCATACAATCGTATCGAGCAATGTCCTCTGCTATTGGAGCACTTCTGTAACAGCCGGTATTCACTATTCATAATACGACTGTGCGTATAGCAATTTCGGGTACCTGATTGGTTTTGTTGCTTTGTATGTGAGTCGTGTTGTTGAGTCGATAGGGCCGTAGCACTTGGTTGCGTCCTTAGCAAGCCAACCCCCGACGTGTACCCAACTTGGAAATTACTATCGCCTTTAGAGCCCCGTATCCTTTGTACGCTTGTCGTGCACGTAGTCTTGTTCGTGCACGTATTTATTTTAGACGTTGTCTGTATCCGAACCATATGGTGTGATATGCTATTGTGACCCTCTCAGAGAGTATTAAAATTGTGGTGTTAATTGGGAACGTCATTTCCCGGGTCGTTCTCCCACGATTTGATCTTATTTGAAGAGACGTCACGATTTTCACTTTTGTCGCAAGACCTTTTTATTTTTAATTTCGTTTCTCGTCATCGAAATTGTGATCCGTCTTCTCCGTCTTCTTTCTCTCGTCGACTCGGTCACCCCAGTATTTATTTCACAATTTTCGGACTTCGTTTAACCTACCTTCACTTTTTGGCCCAACCCATTGTATTTTTAGCCCTAAGTTTCATTGTATTATATCCCTAATGTTTGACTAATAATAAATTACACCAGATTTGGGCTTGGCCCAACCCCCATGCTTGCTTGGCCGCAAGCACCTGGGGGAGAGTGAGATGAGTGTTTGGGCTTTCTAATAGTTTGTTTAAAACAAACTTTCTAAACAAAAAAAAACCCCAACTAACAGCCTACCCACGTTTCAGGCCTTTGCCCACGTTTTCAAGCTGCCCTACCCTATAAAGCTTTAAACCTAGGTCGTTTATTTCATAGCATCAAAGAGGAACCCGCCGTCACCTTCATTCTCCACGCAAACACCCCGACCACCCTTCGTTCTCCGACCAAGATCGCCGACAACGACCCCTTTATCACCCCCGATCACTCACCTCCCTCCCACGTCGCCGTTGGTCGTCGGAAAAACCACCGCAACCGCTGCAACAGGCAACAGCAGCCGCAACTCCTTTTCCGACGTTCTCCGGCCAAGTTGCTGACGCCCGATCATCATACACCCTCCCCCTCCCTTCTCTGATGTGCCCTGCACGCCGTGAACCTTGCCGTAGTCCGTCGTTTTTCGCCGAAAACTGCCGCAGCTTCACAGATTTTGCAGCAGCAGCAACGACGACTGTCGCCACCGCAGCCACCACCGTCGCAGCCCCCTGTCGCCGCTGTCAACCCCCTGGACACCCCCTACGCCGTTGCATCAGCCCCAGGCCACTGCAAGACTTGAAACAGCGATATTTCTCGCTGTTTTGGTGTTTTACCGACGTATCGTCGCGTCGTATCGTCGCTTCGGCTTCTACTCGCTGTTGGGGTCTTCCGTCTACCCCCTTACATCTCCTAGGGGTGTGTTCCGACGTCACAAACATCTCCTACGATGCTCAATGTCGTAGGCCTTGCGTACGACAAACCGTTCATTCTGGTTAGTTGATACGGCTTCCCGGAAGCCGTAGAAACGCCTACCGGCACCCTACCAGATGATTGGAATCTTGAACGTTGATCTGGACGCTGTCTGAGGATTGGCGAGCGTGGAATATTAACTGAAATCTGGATTTGGAGCGCGTTCTTTTATTCCAACCCCTGGCGTCGCTACCCGACGCCAGTGTAGCTTTCGCTCGTGTTGAGGTAACGTTCTACACTCTTAGGACCCCCAACCCAACCCTGTTAAACCAGATAAAAATCGGAATTTTGGTTATCTGATAATTCACTAATGAAGATAACTTAATTTGGGACTATAGGCTGGTGGATCCGAGAACATAGGTAGACTGGACTGGTTGGACGATATTTGCTGGACGTTTGAATTCAGGCAAGTGAAACTTGCCAACCTTTGCTTTAGGACATGTTTTAGGCCACTTCCTTGCTTTTAGCTTAAAAGAGACTAGACAGTGAAATGATAGCTGTCTAGACGCAACTTTAAGATCTAGCTTGACAACGAAGCTAGATCTGTTACTCTGCCATGTCATTCATGCATTGTTGCCTGCCACGTTTAAATTCCTTATCTGTACGCACTTAAACTATTATCTGCCATGCATTGCATCTTACATGTCATCCAAGTTGAATGTTGCATTCGTAGCACACGCTACAATACTTGTACTTCCTGGTTCAGGCTAGGTGCACCCCTATGCCATATTGAAAAACACTTCTTGGCTCGTGATCCAGAAGCGGGCCTCATGTGTTGGTCAAAAGCCAATGCCCGATACACGTGGAGGGGTAGGGATAAGCGATCACTTGAGCTTAGGAGTTGGCCCGATCAGCCACTCTAGCCAAAAGGTGTAATCTCTGTGCACGACGTGCTTACTAGACTTGTCCTTGTCCTTGTGTTTGTTCTTGCAAAACTTGATATCCATGTCATGATTTAAATGCCAGTTGCCATGCCATGTTCGTACTTTACTTTACTTGTTGCACTCATACCTTAACTGCCATGTCATTACATCATGCTAGAACTGCTAGGTTACTTTACTTTTACTTTCAGTTTCCTTGCACAAGTCTCTACTTGCTGACATGTGCCCCTTGCTCTTTTGGGTGTCACATGTTAGACCCTGAGCCAGATACCGTTGCTGAGGACGTGGTAATTGCTGACGCTGAGCCTGAGCCCATGTCTGTCCAGGAGGAGTTTGTGGATACCGGTGACCAGTCTTAGTGACCTTGCTGAGCTTCCTTTTTGTTTTAGGATTGCTGTTAGTTGTCGGTGCGTGACACCTTTACTTTGTACGTTGTACTTTGTTGGCCATGCTGGGGCCTTTTAGATTCTTTTCTTTTAGCCTGGTGGCTTTTTCTGTGATGTTGAAACTTATTTTATGGATATTCTGAGATTACTTTTGTCTCATTTCCTTTATTATTATCTTTGTTTCGTATCGCATTTGCAAGGACCTGCCATTTAAAGTTTATTGACGCTTATCAGACTTGCAGCTTCACAGCTTCAAGTCTGAGCGGACCTACTCACGTCTCGCCTCCGTATTTTTGGGAAGTGGGGCGTGAAAACTTCGTTCAGTTCTCTGATTTCCCTCACCTCGCCGATCTTCTATCCTACAGCGGTCTCCTTGATTATCTTCGCCATGACCCCAAGGAGAACCCACACCCGTACCCCCGTCTTGTCAAGCTTTTCTATGCGAACCGTGTTCGGGGTCAGTATGACGAGACCCATTCCATTGAGACGACTGTCTTGGGGACACCGAATTTCCTCACGCAGAAATCTTAGGGGATTTGATTGGTGTCTCGTCTTCTGGCATTCTTCCTTCTGATATCTCTGTCGATGACATTTCTGACCTTGACCAGGCCATGCTCTCCGAGATATTCCATGTCATCCCTCCCGCCATAATTGGCATCCCATCCAAATCTTTCAAGCCCAACTCTTGGGTCTTGAATCTTATCTTGAAGTCGTGCCTCCTTCCGAAGTACGGCTCATCGAGCTTGCCATCCCAGCCATTCCTTAAGCTGATCTACGCTCTCTTCATGGGTAGTGAGATCAATTGGGCTAGGATTATTCTTGATAAGATGGACTCTTCGAGTGTATCTGAAAGTCCACAAAATCTGCTCACATCCCATACCCTTGCCTTTTGACACTTGTCTTCCGTCACTTCAAGGTCCCTCTCCCTCCCGACGATGAGCATCCCCTTGGTCCTCCTCTGAATGCGACGGCCGTCAAGAAGTCTCTTGCGGTGCTTCGTCACGTTCAGAAGACGACCCCTTCAGCTTCAGCTTCTGCTCCTCCTCCTGCTCCTACTCTTGCTGAGTTTGCTGTTTCCCTTCGTCGTGTGGAGTCTCGTGTCTCTCGCTATGAGGTGATGCTTGCTTGCCTCTGTTCTCATTTTGGCATTGAGGTTCCTTTGTCTATTTCTGACGATGAGGAAATGGATGAGGATGAGCTCCAAGAGCTTGTTGGATCTGCTGCTCGTGCCCCAGAGGGTCTGTCTACTGCTGCTGCTACTTCTGCCGGTGCTCCTGAGAGCACACCTGTTGCCACCATTCCTTCGGTGTATACTTCGTCTGGTGCTCCTGAGTCCACTCCCGTAACGACTCTCCCTTCTGTGGACACTCCCATTGACCCAGTGACCACCACCCCGTCTGCAGAGCCTGCTGCTGCTGCTGACCCTGCCTCTACCTCCTGAGCTTGCTTGGAGGACTCTCCCTATGCACTTTGGATGATAGATTTTGTAGTGAGAGTGTGGGGTAGGATAGGTTGGGTGGTTCTGGAGTTTTGATGTACTTTTGATATTTTTTGGATGTTATATGATGTATTTTTATGTATACATGTTTTGTGATACTTCGATGTATGCTGTGATATATGTTGTATGATGTGCCCCGATCTGAGGAACGTTTATATTATTGTTGGCAAATGTATACTTTTGATGTATCCATGTTATTATATATATATACATCATGTTGACATTTACTGCCGTGTGCACATTTTATATATTATTTTTGTCTGTCTCTGATATTGACTTCGTCGCTCGACGACTTTCTTGGTTAAATAGAAATTATTTCTATGAAAACATAGAATTGTTTTCCATGCACTAAATTCATCAAGAATGTTGATATTGGAGAGTATATTCCATAACTCAATACGTGAAATTAATTTGAGTTTTGATGATTTTATTTTTCGATTATCGACTATGGTCTCGTTGGCATGCTTTGATTTACTTCGTATTTTCCTTTGGTGTCATTTGGACCGTGGTCGTATTCTACGACTCCCGTGCTTTTTATTTGAAGCCATTGTTGTCGTCGTTGGTCTCCTCCCGCTCTTTTTGCTAATGCCAAAGGGGGAGAGAATTAATAATGACAATGTGCTAAATGATAATTTAACGCATTTTTACAAGAATCTAATTTAATATGTTAGATTCAGGGGGAGTTAAGATATAAAAATGGATTTAGATCCTAAATTTCGATAATTGGATTCACATTTTATACTTTCCTCGTCTGCTTGATGCTTATGACTATTATTTAATATGGAATTAACGTGTCATCAATGCAGGGGGAGTAAGTAAATTACATTTGAATCATTATTTTCGATTATTATTTATGTTGGTTTGTCATCACCAAAAGGGGGAGAATGTTGAGTATTGATTCCTCGGATTTGGTTTTGATGATGCACAAACATAAATATCGTGAACTAACTCTTTGTGAGCGCAGTTATGGAGATCGTCGCCAAACTTATATGAACATCAAAAGCGACGTCTCGAGACTTCTCAAAGCGCGTGATCGTATGCTTGAAGCTTCATTGAAGCTCAAGGACCATTATTGAAGTCAAGAGATTCGAATCGAAGCATTTGAAGACGGTTCGTCAAGTTTTATTTATAGTCTTCTAACTTCGTTTCGTAGAATGTTAAGCCTTGAGTAGGTCTTACGTTTTAATCTTCATAACGATCATATCTTAGAGCTAGGATCTTATTAAAAGCCCATACAAACTTTCCCGAAGCTTCGCGCTTTATTTTACGGCTTTTTGTGCATGTCAGTTGGTTCAAGAAGAAGAACCAACCGACTAGATGGCAATCTAGTCGGTCGACAATGCTTCTTGAACCGACTAGAATGCCTTGACTAATTTCAGCTCATTCACTGTTTACAGTTAGTCGGTCCAAGAAGGTTCACCGACCGACTAGTTGTGAAACTAGTCGGTTTGGAATCCTTCTTAGACCGACTAGTTCTGTGTTTAGTTTTTCAGCCTGAGCTACTGTTTATCTTTAGTCGATCTAAGAACGTTTGTCGACCGACTAGTTGAGAAACTAGTCGGTTGGAATTTGTTCTCAGACCGACTAGTTCAACTTGATTTCAGCCTATACTATTTTGACTCTTAGTCGGTCAAAGAACACTCACCGACCGACTTGTTGTGAAACTAGTCGGTTGGCAAGTCTTCTTAGACCGACTAGTTCCTATTGTCTGAACTTCATCTTTTGGTTGTTCTTCAGTTAGTCGGTTCATGTTGAATCACCGACCGACTAGTTGATGAACTAGTCGGTCAGTGATCCTTCTTTGACCGACTAGTCTGCTTCAGAATAGAGCCGTTGGAGCATTAAAAGCCACGAATTTTGCTCTCTCTTTCCTCTATCCTATATATACTTGAAGGGCTGCTTTCATAGCATTCAAGGCTGATATTTATTGAAGTTTAGAGAATCAAAGAGAAGCAATTAATTCTCATTCAAAGCTCATTCATTTCTCAATTGAATCTCTCCCTCACTCTTATTTCAAAAGAGAGATTCATTGATTGTGAGCCTTCCAAGCCAAGAGCTTGATTCTAGGTCACCAACTCCTCCCTAGCTTCCATTGATGGTCATCTACTTGGAGCTAGGGTTTGGTGCCAGTCTTCTCCTCCAAAATCCTCGTTTCCCTAAATCGTAAGTTATACTCAAGGCATAGGATTTTGTTGGTAAGTTATTATTTCATTTACATTGCTATCGCAAGTGTTTTACTCTCGGTTGTGAGAGTTTGTGTGTGATCCCGGGTTGTGGGAGTCATAATTTCATTTGTGTATGATTTGATCTTGTAGAGGTTTTCTACAAGTATTTCATAGTGCAAATTTGAGTTAAAGGTTTCTAACTCAAGTATCCGGAGGGGATCCGGGTGTTTGGGACGTAGGATCACCGGAAACAAGTCGGGGAGACTTGGGTGGATCCGAACCCGTTATATCGTCTGTTTGCGATTGCATTTATTTGTTGTCAATATTTACATTTTCGCATTGTTGGTTGAGTTTGCAAGATAATTAGGAATTATCTTCTTAATTATTTTAAAGTACTATTCACCCCCCTCTAGTACTTGTGCAGTAGCTACGTAGGGCATTACATTTGGTATTAGAGCCAAGTACCTAGCTATGTCTTCCAACGACAACAAAACCGTACGTCCACCTTCAGACTACAACACCTTTAGGAACCGTGAAGGAGCTTCTTCGGTGATGGAAGGACACTCCTCGACAAGGCCTCCTTTCTTCAACGGTACCAACTACGGGTACTGGAAATGCCGGATGGAAACTTTCCTCCGGAGCGCTTCACTGTGGAGAGCTACGTTGACGGAGTACGTCGAGCCCGAAGAAGAAGATTTCACTAAGTGGACTACCGCGGAGGTCGCCGTGTAGGGCATTACAGTACTATTCACCCACCTTTAGTACTTGTGCAGTAGCTACGTAGGGCATTACAGAAACATCTTCTCCATAAAGGCTACAAAGATCATTAGTTGACCTTAAGCAATATTCTGCATGTGTATCTTTTTCGAAAGATCGTTGACAGGATTTGTGATATTCGCCGTATATGTGGTCGACTTAAAGCTAATAGGATCTCCTACAGAGACCATTGAGATATCAGATAGCTTTAAGCATACCTTGAAAATGAAAAACCTAGGTATAACAAGGTATTATCTCGGCTTATATATTTAACACCTTCGTGGTGGAACCCTTTAATATCCTTCATACACCTGGATTTTATGAAGAATGATGTCCATTTGCAACCTATTAAAAATGGTTGCTTATTTATGACACCTTCCAGTAGCTGGAAGAGGGGGAGGACATCCTAGGTCCCGAAGAGCCTAGCTCTAGTGTACTTGTTACACTTCTTTATCTGGCCAACTGCACGTATCTTTGATAGAACGTCTCCAGTAAAGTTGTTAACCAAATACAGTGTTGTCCTGGAGAGCAACACTAGACCAAGGATAAGCTGCTTCTGTGAAACTTCCAAGGGTCAAGGAATATATATCGCATATGCAGGTTTAAAGATCATCACGATGACTAAAACACAATAGGCCGGCCACCTCCTAAATATCTACACATCATCCTCCAATGACTACATCTTCTGAGAAGCTCATCATCCAAGAAGCAAGTATTGAAAATGCTCAGCCAGGTCCAGCAGTACCTCGCAGACACACTGAAGACTGATTCAATGAATACTTTAGTGGCGTCATCTACCAAACTTCGAAGAGCATTCCACTCCAGAACGCCACTGTTTTACTATAGCCGCTAGATGAGTGAAACCTGTATAGATGAGTGATGATTGTATTTTCTTTCAGAACATGATGAATGTATAGATGAATAGGAGATGATTGTATAGATACATAGGAGATCTGCAAGCCTGAAGCTTGTATAGATCAGGGGGAGTCCCTTAATAGTTGTACTCTTTTCCCTTAAGCTGCTGGTTTTTCCCACTGGGTTTTCCACAGCTAAGGTTTTAACGAGGCAACCACAGTGGCTCTGGATCCAGAAGTATCCACCCCATTAGCATACTAAATCCTGAAGTATTCATATGCTTCCAAGGTAATGGAGAGATGAGGGGGAGTGTTGTGAGTTGAGGGAGGCCTTTGGCCTCCCCCCCCTCAACATCTCACCATACTCCCCACAAACTTAGTGGGGAGTCCCTTGGACTCATATTCTCTAATTGAATATATAAAGAGCCATGGCTATTCCTAATTTTTGAGATTCTTTCCACTGCTTCGCTAAATTCATTCAACATCAATTGGTTTATAGCCGTTTACATTTGTTCAATTAACTAGTTTATAGCCTTTATTTAAGTAATAACGAACTTATTATATTAATAACTTATTAATATTAAATCATACCATCCTCATCTTATACTACTATAAAAGGACAATATGTTCCAAAAAATCAACAAAGGTTTTTACCTATCAAAATTATATTTTGTCATCCACTATTCCTTCTCAAATAAGCTTGATACATTGCAACAATTTGATTGGCGAATGGCAATTTGAGCATTGTCATACATCTAAATCAGGTGCTATTATTCTTTTCTATTCTTGAGTTATTAAATTGTTTTTTTGCGAATTACATGTGTTATTTGTTTTAACTTTCATAGAATTATAGACTTGCTTAGTTATTTATTTATTTTAAAAATGGCTCCTCGAAAATATTTATCCGGATATGAAAAAGGAAAAAGAAAAAACGAGTAGAAGAACTAGTTGAATCACAAAAAGGAGCTATTGACAAATTTTTCTCAACAAGTTCAGACAATAATGAATTATGTGATGAAATTATGGTTTCAAGTGAAATCAATAATGAAAATATGATGTCTGGTGAACCTAGTGAACTCAATAATGAAAATATTATGCCTAGTGAACTTAGTGAATTTAATAATGAAAATTGTATGCCTAGTGAACCTAGTGAATTTAATAATGAAAATTTAGGGGATGATAGTCAATCTTTACCACATTTTGATATCTATGAACCTAGCACTTGGGAAAATCTTGATAACAAAGCAAGAGACATTTTAGTTGAGAAGGGATTTGAAAGAGAATTGGAACTTAAATTTCCTTTAGACGAAGATCGTAGACATTTTTCATATACAAACTATTCAAGAAAATTGAGTAATAGAGAATTTAGTGATCGAAAATGGTTAGTTTACTCTAAGCGTGTCGACAAAGTATTTTGCTTTTGTTGTAAATTGTTCAAATCTAATAGCAATACAATGTCGTTAGCAAATGAAGGATTGGAAGACTGGAGACATATTGGCACAAGACCATCTGAGCATGAAAATAGTATTGAACATTTGACTAACATGAACTCTTGGAATGAGTTAAGATTAAGGTTGGGAAAAAAATCAAACAATTGATAATAATTTGCAAAAACAAATTATGAAGGAAAAAGAACGATGGCGACAAGTTTTGATTAGAATAGTAGTCGTCATAAAATGTATTGCTAAAAATAATTTGGCTTTTCGAGGATCCAATGAGAAACTCTATCAAAATAATAATGGTAACTTTTTGGGAATTGTTGAGATGATTGCTGAATTTGATGCAATAATGCAAGATCATGTTAGGCGTATTCAAAATCATGAAGTTCATTATCATTATCTTAGCCACAAAATACAAAATGAGTTAATTTCTCGTTTGGGCCTCACTGTTAGAAGTTCTATCATAAAGACAATTAAAGAAGCAAAATATTTTTCAGTAATTCTTGATTGTACTCCAGATATAAGTCATCAAGAACAAATGGTCCTAGTTGTAAGATGTGTAAATATGTCAAGTAATCAAATAAAAGTAGAGGAGTACTTCTTAGAATTTTTGAAGGTAGATGATACATCTGGATTGAGGCTCTTTAATGAATTGTTAAATGCATTAAAGTTACTTGATCTTAATGTTGATGATATTAGAGGACAAGGTTATGATAATGGTTCTAATATGAAAGGTAACACCAAGGTGTTCAAAAAAGATTACTTGAAACTAATCCGAGAGCATTATATATGCCATGTGCGTGTCATAGTCTCAATCTTACTCTCAGTGATATGGCACATTCTTGCGTTAAAGCTATTTCATTTTTTGGAGTTATGCAACGTATATATTCATTATTTTCGAGTTCTACTAAGCTGTGGAAGATCCTAATTGATAATGTTTCTTCACTTACTGTGAAATCGTTGTGTAATACTCGCTGGGAGAGTAGAGTTAAAAGTGTAAAAGCGATTAGATTTCAAGCCCTCAAATAAGATTGGCTTTGTTAGAATTATATAATTCTTTAGAAGATGCAAAAACGAAGAGTGAGGCTGAAAGTTTGGTCATTGCAATTGAGAACTTTAAATTTTTACTTGATATGATTATTTGGTATGACATTTTGTTCGCAATTAACATGGTGAGCAAAAAATTACAAAATAAAAGTATGAACATTAACACTGCTATGAATCAAGTGAGAGACGTGATGTTAAATTTTGAAAAATTTAGAGATGATGGGTTTGAAAAGAGTTTGGATATTGCTCGAAGTATTGCATCTAATATGGATGTGGATCCTACATTTCCAACCAAACGTCGTATAATTAGGAAAAAACAATATGATGAAAGTGATCATAATGAAGAAATACAATTTGCTGAGGTGTCTTTTAGAATTAATTATTTTTTAGTTGTTGTGGATATGGCAATTGCTTCATTGAAAGAGAGGTTTGAACAACTAAAGACATTTGAAAGTATTTTTGGATTTTTATGTGATTCAGATAATTTGAAATCATTGGATGACAGTAAATTAAAAGATTGTTGCAATCACTTTGTAAATGTTTTCTCTCATAATGATTCATTTGATGTTGATCTTAATGATATATTTTCTGAATTGAGAGTGTTGCAAAGGACTTTACCAGAAGTGTCAATGACAGCGGTCCAAATTTTGGAATTTGTTAAATATGCTGATTGTTATCCAAATGTTTTAATTGCATATCGAATCTTGTTAACTGTGCTTGTGTCTGTAGCCTCAACGGAGAGAAGTTTTTCAAAACTGAAGTTGGTCAAAAATTACTTGCGTTCAACAATGGCACAAAAAAGATTGAACAACTTGGCAATTCTATGCATCGAGAGTGAGATGTTACAAAACATAGATGTTGATTCTATTATTAACGACTTTGCATCACACAATGCTCGAAGAAATTATTCTTTGTAATATTGTAATGATGTAATCTTATATTTCATTTTAATAAAATATAGTTGTTACAAATTTGAAAACTTATCATTTGTATTAAGGGTCCCATTTTTCATTTTTACCGTGGGCCCCGAGAATGTCAGGACCGGCCCTGTCTTATATGCACCCTTAATATCAAATTCGAAATCATTATCACTATCATCATCACTATCACTTCTGCTAAGTAGGCCGTTGTCACTATAGTGATGCGAAGATGGATCACAATTATTTACCTTTGATGATGTTGACGCCATAAAAACATGTGTGCATGTTCATATCTTTGTTCTTCTTCATCGGAGAATGTCGACGATTCATCTGAACTTGACACGTCACTTTGGTCGAAGGCCGTAAACGCCTTTTTTGGCTTCACGAGCCTCTTGTTCTTGTGGTTGCATCTTTTATCTTTCTTCTTTTCTTTGCCTTTTCCTTGATCGTGATTTTTCTCCAAGGGGCAATCTCTCCAAACATGTCTTGATTTATGACATCCAAAACAAATAATATCATTAGTAGAACGAGATCTTCGTTTGTCGAACTTACCTCGGAGGAATTTTCTGAATTTCCTTGTTATGAAGGCAATTTCCTTTTCGCCCAATATAGAATATTCTGAATCTGAGCTCTCTTCGTTCGCTCTAAATGCCAAGTTTTTTTCTTTGGCTTTTCCTCGATTTTTTTGTCTTCTTCTAGCTCTATCTCATATGCCATGAGATTTCCCATCAGCTCTTCGATAGTGATCGTCTTCATGTTGTGAGCTTCTCGAATGGCGGTAGTCTTTTCCTTCCATTCCGGTCGAAGTGATCGAACTATTTTCATTGCTTGATCGTATTCGGGAATTTTCTTACCTAACCTTGTAAGCTCATTAGTGATCTTAGTAAACCGAGTATTAACATCGCTAATACTCTCTCCTTCTTCCATTTTAAAGCTTTCGAATTTAGAATGCAGCATATTGATTCTTGATTCTTTTAACTTTTCAGTTCCTTCATGACTTACCTCGAGTGTGTTCCATATTTGATGTGCGGTCTCACATATTGAGACACACGGTTAAATTCATTTCATGTGACTGCAAAAATACCGCATTCATAGCTTTTGCGTTTAGGTTACATCTCTTCTTTTAATCGGCTGACCATTTTCCACTGTCCACTTAAGTAGGTGGTTTGTCCTGATCTTTGGTGACTGTCCATGCGTCAATGTCTAAGGATTGTAGATGTGTCTTCATGCGGATCTTCCAACTAGCGTAGTTGGTTCAATTGAACAGAGGTGGTCTCAAGGTGTTGAGTCCTTCAGAGTGGTGAGATGTTAATGCCATCACTTTCAATCCTAGTTCTGATACCAAGTGTAGGATCCTTGTGGAAGGCAGACAACACTAGAAGGGGGTTGAATAGAGTCGTCAACAAATAATAATCTTTTCACGTAATTAAAAATCTTTCTAATAGTTGCCTAATTTTCAAATTTGAGTTGCCTCAATTTGTACTTAATCAACGATTATTATTATATGCTTGAATAAAATGAGAGTAGCAGCGTCATACAAATTATGCAAGAAATAATAATAAAGATAGTTAGAGAGATATGATCACATCGCAAAAACACAAATTTTATCCTAGTTCGACCCAATCTTGGCCTACATCTAGTCCCCGACCTCCCTTGGTAATGCACTATTGCAAACTACAATACAGTCACCTAGCTTCCTTAGCTAGGAATTTCCAACTCACACACCTAGTTACAACCAACTAGGACTTTCAACACCTGTTACGACCTTAAGGCCGGCCCATGTAATTAAGGCATGTATGCACTGGGGGCCCAAGCGAACACCTCACCACCACCCGATTGGGACACTAGCCTGAGATGAAGATCGCCTCCGTTTAGAGAGGCTCGCCTCACCTCGCCACTAGCTCGCCCCCGAGGGCAACCGAGAAGCTCGCCCGCCCAACCATCAAGCTTGCCTACCCTCCAATGAGAAGCACCATCCAGAGGAACCGAGCCTAATAGCTGATCTATAGCTTGCCCCCAAGGGCAGCCAGGCATAAATATCTCTGACAGGGTTATGTTGGTTCACCTCTTCTACATTAATGCCAGTGGTTAAGGGCAAGAACTAATGGCCTCCCCTCGCATCTCACTAATGCACCTGACACTGTCTGACACCATTAATACAGAAAATATCCTTGACACAGCTCACCGACCTATCTCTTCAGTACTCGAGTGCCAGCTGGGTTGATTCAATAGCTGACGGGATGACGAACAACCGCCTCTTAGCCCAATAAATACCCCACTCATGCCTCCATAGAGGAGGTCGATCAGTTAAATCTTCTAACTCACTTCAACACACAAGGTCGGATATCTTCCATATATCTGCGCCTTCCTCATAAGCCTGCCACATTTCGCCGATCTGTCTTAAGATCGCCAAGTGTGCCCGGCGCCTATATTTTACGTCACCAACTGACTTAGGCATTGAAGAGGCTTCAGGCTGACAGCCATCCCTGCCTTTCTGACTAGTTGTTGATTCTCGCAGGAAGCTCGCCTCAGCCAGGGTCGGTCCTGACATTATCGTGGCCCTTGGCAAAAATAAAAAATGGGGCCCTTAATACACATGATAAGTTTTCAAATTTGTAACAACTATATTTTATTAAAATGAAATATAAGATTACATCATTACAATATTACAAAAAATAATTTCTTCGAGCATTGTGTGATGCAAAGTCGTTAATAATAGAATCAACATCTATGTTTTGTAACATCTCATGTTCGATGCATAGAACTGCCAAGTTGTTCAATCTTTCTTGTGCCATTGTTGAAAGCAAGTAATTTTTGACCAACTTCAGTTTTGAAAAAATTCTCTCCGTTGAGGCTACAGACACAAGCACAGTTAACAAGATTCGATATGCAATTAAAACATTTGGATAACAATCAGCATATTTAACAAATTCCAAAATTTGGACCGCTGTCATTGACACTTCTGGTAAAGTCCTTTGCAACACTCTCAATTCAGAAAACATATCATTAAGATCAACATCAAATGAATCATTATAAGAGAAAACATTTACAAAGTGATTGCAACAATCTTTTAATTTACTGTCATCCAATGATTTCAAATTATCTGAATCACATAAAAATCCAAAAATACTTTCAAATGTCTTTAGTTGTTCAAACCTCTCAACTAAAAAATAATTAATTCTAAAAGACTCCTCATCAAATTGTATTTCTTCATTATGATCACTTTCATCATATTGTTTTTTCCTAATTATACGATGTTTAGTTGGAAATGTAGGATCCACATCCATATTAGATGCAATACTTCGAGCAATATCCAACCTCTTTTCAAACCCATCATCTCTAAAGTTTTCAAAATATAACATCACATCTCTCACTTGATTCATAGTAGCTTAATGTTCATACTTTTATTTTGTAATTTTTTGCTGACCATGTTAATTGCAAACAAAATGTCATACCAAATAATTATACCAAGTAAAAATTCAAAGTTCTTAATTGCAATGACCAAACTTTCAGTCTCACTCTTCGTTTTTGCATCTTTTGAAGAATTATATAATTCTAACAAAGCCAATCTTATTTGAGGAGCTTGAAATTTAATCGCTTTTACACTTTTAACTCTACTCTCCCAGCGAGTATTACACAAAGATTTCACAGTAAGTGAAGAAACATTATCAATTAGGATCTTCCACCGCTTAGTAGAACTCGAAAATAATGAATATATACGTTGCACAACTCCAAAAAATGAAATAGCTTTAACACAAGAATGTGCCATATCACTAAGAGTAAGATTGAGACTATGATACACACATGGCATATATAATGCTCTCGGATTAGTTTCAAGTAATCTTTTTTGAACACCTTGGTGTTTACCTTTCATATTAGAACCATTATCATAACCTTGTCCTCTAATATCATCAACATTAAGATTAAGTAACTTTAATGCATTTAATAATTCATTAAAGAGCCCCAATCCAGATGTATCATCTACCTTCAAAAATTCTAAGAAGTACTCCTCTACTTTTATTTGATTACTTGACATATTTACACATCTTACAACTAGGACCATTTGTTCTTGATGACTTATATCTGGAGTACAATCAAGAATTACTGAAAAATATTTTGCTTCTTTAATTGTCTTTATGATAGAACTTCTAACAGTGAGGCCCAAACGAGAAATTAACTCATTTTGTATTTTGGGACTAAGATAATGATAATGAACTTCATGATTTTGAATACGCCTAACATGATCTTGCATTATTGCATCAAATTCAGCAATCATCTCAACAATTCCCAAAAAGTTACCATTATTATTTTGATAGAGTTTCTCATTGGATCCTCGAAAAGCCAAATTATTTTTAGCAAGACATTTTATGACGGCTACTATTCTAATCAAAACTTGTCGCCATCGTTCTTTTTCCTTCATAATTTGTTTTTGCAAATTATTATCAATTGTTTGATTTTTTTCCCAACCTTAATCTTAACTCATTCCAAGAGTTCATGTTAGTCATATGTTCAATACTATTTTCATGCTCAGATAGTCTTGTGCTAATATGTCTCCAGTCTTTCAATCCTTCATTTGCTAACGACATTGTATTGCTATTAGATTTGAACAATTTACAACAAAAGCAAAATACTTTGTCGACACGCTTAGAGTAAACTAACCATTTTCGATCACTAAATTCTCCATTACTCAGTTTTCTTGAATAGTTTGTATATGAAAATTGTCTACGATCTTCGTCTAAAGGAAATTTAAGTTCCAATTCTCTTTCAAATCCCTTCTCAACTAAAATGTCTCTTGCTTTGTTATCAAGATTTTCCCAAGTGCTAGGTTCATAGATATCAAAATGTGGTAAAGATTGACTATCATCCCCTAAATTTTCATTATTAAATTCAGTAGGTTCACTAGGCATACAATTTTCATTATTAAATTCACTAGGTTCACTAGGCATAATTTTTTCATGGGTTATTTAGTACCGACCCCCTGTGTTTTCTCAAAAATTAGTACCACCCCCTATGGTTTCAATAATTAGTAAGACCCCCCTCTGGCACCTCAAGTTTTTCGCCACAATTAGTATCACCCCCCCTGGTGTTTTCTCAAAAATTAGTATCACCCCCCTATGGCAGGGGGGTCTTACTAATTATTGAAACCATATGGGGGTGGTACTAATTTTTGAGAAAACACGGGGGTCGGTACTAAATAACCCTATTTTCATTATTGAGTTCACTAGGTTCACCAGACGTAATATTTTCATTATTGAGTTCATTTGAAACAATAATTTCATCACATAATTCATTATTGGTTGAACTTGTTGAGAAAAATTTGTCAATAGCTCCTTTTTGTGATTCAACTAGTTCTTCTACTCGTTTTTTCTTTTTCCTTTTTTCATATCCGGATAAATATTTTCGAGGAGCCACTTTTAAAATAAATAAATAACTAAGCAACTCTATAATTCTATGAAAGTTAAAACAAATAACACATGTAATTCAAAAAAAAAACAATTTAATAACTCAAGAATAGAAAAGAATAATAGCACCTGATTTAGATGTATGACAATGCTCAAATCGCCATTCGCCAATCAAATTGTTGCAATGTATCAAGCTTATTTGAGAAGTGAGAAGGAATAGTGGATGACAAAATATAATTTTGATAGGTAAAAACCTTTATTGATTCTTTGGAACATATTGTCCTTTTATAGTAGTATAAGATGAGGATGGCATGATTTAATATTACATGAGTAATTAATATAATTAGTTTGTTATTACTTAAATAAAGGCTATAAACTAGTTAATTCAACAAATGTAAACGGCTATAAACCAATTGCTACTTAAACGAACAAATTAGTAATTAATATAATGAGTAAATTGTCAATTAAATGAACAAATGTAAATGTAAACGGTTGCTGCTAGGGAAGTCCACTAGTCCAGCAATAATGCCAACATTTAAGGCTTAATTTAAGAGGTTGTTTTGATTTTTCAAATTTCAAGCACAAGCACATTTAAATATTTAATGGGTATTATATTCAACTCTTATATGGACTAGTGGACTTTTTGAAAATTTGGGGCCCCCTTCCAGCGGGGGCCCTGTGCGGTTGCCCACCCATCCATAGCCTAGGGCCGGCCCTGGGGCCCTCAGCTATCGGGAGACGGCGACCTTCAGGCGACATCGGATCATTCACCTCTGAAGCGAGTTTCGAGTCATGCTAACCTCTCCATCACCCAAAAACTTGTAAATCATTGTACCCGTGATTTCCACTTCAAATAAATTTCATTGTGTGCGGATCTAACCTGTAATAATTGGCACCGTCTGTGGGAACAAGGGTTACACCCATGTTAGGCTCCATATGCCCTCACGAAAATTCTCGCTACGACAAGTCACCCGACGTCACACCCCCCTGCCTCTGAGGAGGCCGGGTCGACTTGAGACCATCATCAATAACACTCTGAGGCCACCCCTGGTCGAAGATCCCTGCTCTCCGAGGAGAATTTTCCCGATGAATCAACCCCTTGAGGGATCGGTCGCGGCCATTTAGAACGCGGCCCTTGGCATCTACAAGAGCTTCCAAAGCTTCACCAAAATGATGAAAGAGTGGACCATTGCCCAGCAAGCGGGACCATCTCAGGCTGAAGGCACCCCCTGAGCTCCGCAATGTGAGGAGAGACCTCCTTCCCCAATTTGATGAGGAAGCAACAACACAACAATGGCGGTTCGAGGAAGCAGAGGTAGTCACCCTGTAGAGGGAGATCAATAGAGAGGAGGAGGCCGCTCATTAGAGGCGACTACATGAGGAAGCGTCCCTTCGATGGCTTCGCCTCCTCGATGCTGAGAGGGAGATGCTTCAAGAGGGGAGCCGAGGAGTCCCCCTGGCGTCGGCCTCGATGGAGCGGAGGAATGCACTGCTGGACCATCCTGTGGAAAGTTATCGTCGCGGGAGATCATATAGCCCAAGGCAAGGGGAATTTCATAGCAGGAGCCCCCTCGACGAGATCACTGCTCCCTAGGCAAGGAGGCGGGCGGAGGAGGAGTCGCGATCGCAGTCCTACCCCTCGGGAGAGAGGGATGAATGTTGGATCTGGATCTAAGCCTGGGGGTGAATAGGCTTATAAAAAATTATCACGCAACCCACGAGAAATCACAAGCAGTTAATAATCAAAAGCAAAGTAAATATGAAGCAATCACAGAATACACGCAGATATACCCTGGTTCGGTCGTCCCACGACCTACTCCAGCCCCCAAGCAAATACTAGCATTAATACGTTCCTTTTGTACAACTACAATGGATCCTGAGCTCCCTGCCCCCACCTAGAACGTACCACACTCCCCGAGTGCAGAACACTATCAACCTAGTAAATGCTCTATCTTGACAAGTCCCACTTGTCAAGACCCACTTGTCTAGTCCCAGACTAAACAAGTCCCAAAAGAACACAAAAGTGGTAAAGTTTCTCCTACAGAGATCTACACACAATCACAAAGACAATGGTAAAGTAAAAGGTTCAGAAATACTCAGATTGTGATGGTGTGTCGTCTCTGTCATTCAGCACGGCGTCAGCTTCAGTCTAGTGCAAACGGTGTCTCGATCTGACTCCTAGATCTCAAGATATGACTTAATAGCAATCTGGTCTGTGTGTATAGTACATCCAGTTCAAATCAAGTTTGGAATGGTGTGTGGCAAAGCAATAATTCCAGTTCCTTGTATTTCCGCGGCCTCCTTTAGAAACTTTGCATGCAATTAATAATCCCATGTCAGCCACTTAAGGTATAGGATGTTCACAACTCTTCGTAGGGCTTGTGTAATGGCCCCAATTTTAATGTACGCGTATTGATGCGTATTTTGGCGTAAATACATACGTATAATTTTGGGAGTATGCTCGTATTTTTCTTTTAATTATTTGGTGTAGGAATTATTTTTAAAAGATTTTAAACTCATCATTTGAATTTAGTAAATAGGAATATTTGGATGAATACTTGCATTTAAGGTGTATAAGGTATTTCTTCATGTATTTTTATTTTTCTAAAAATACAAAATCTAAAATTTTTTAACCATGACAACACACTGGTGAGGTGTCATCTTATGCGTTAAAGAGAGAGACACATGGCTTAATCTTGACTTGATGAAGGGTGGGGAGGATTTTGGGGTACAAAAGTTTAGGCAAAAGAAATACAAAACTAGAAAATCACCTCTCTCATTCACTCTCTCCCTCATTTCCTTAGCATAGGCCGAATTCAGCCCTCTCCCCCTCTTTCACTCTTTGTTTCATTATTCTCTCATCAAAATAACTCTCCAAGAACTTCTCCTTTCATTAACAAAAGCCCCAAAAAATTTCCCCATCATTCCAACACCAATTCTCCCCATTTACTCTTCAAAAATCCAATTTTTGAAGGATAGCTAGGAGATTATATCTAGGAGCTTGAAGGAGGCCCAAGAATCATCAAGAAAATAAGAAGGGCCAAGGAATATTTTTGGAGGACTTTTAAGGTGGGAACTCCTACCAAATTAGTAGGATTTAGTTTTAAAACTTGGGTTTTAAATTAAGATAGCATGATATAAAATTTTAGAGTAGAAATCAAGCTTTGCAAACCCTTCTAGGATTCATGTTTAGTAACTTTCATTTTCTTCACCATATTGATTTCGTCAACATGTAACATAATGTGTTTTAGTCATAAGATTAGCAAGTTTTGTTTCTATTAAGTTGTCGTACTCAAATTATTAATATTATGTCTTGTTGTAAAATTGTAGTTGTTATGTTTATAAGTTATCTTGTCAAAGAGAGCTATATTGTAGTTGTTATGTTTAGGAAGTTGGTTTTCATGCTAGTTCCATTTGGTGATAGATTGCATGTATATAGCTTTAGTTGTGTGTGATAAATGTTACTAGAGAATATACATATATATATGTATATATACATGTATATATACATGTATATATATGTATATATATGTAGAGTAATGCCATTATGAGATGGTGAGTTCAAATCGTTATCGTGAGCTAGCACAATCGGCAACACCAATTAACGATCGGCACCGTTCATCTTCAAGAGCATGTCGATAGATCTATACCCAAAAAAATTAGAGATTATAAACCCCAAAATCCTATGGATCAACTCGTTCCAATTTTGTTACATTTACATGCAGCTTGTGAACCGTTCATCTTGCGAACACTTGATGGATCTGATAGAAATGTCCAAATGACACAAAAAATTATACATAAAGATCACTTGATAGATAGAAGAAGATGGACAGTTCCGATTGATGATTTGGCAAATAGTTTTGGCTAGTTCAAGATATGAATATCTCATCTCACCATCTCACCATCTCATATTATCATCTGTCTATATATGTATACTAGTCATAACCCGTGCCCGCGGGCACGGTTCATTTAAGATTTTACCTTACGAATCTTTGTTCCCCAAAAAATTATTACAGAGACAAAATTTAAAAGAACAACAAATTAGAGTAAAAATATTTAGCGACACGGGCGCCTTCGGCGCAGGCACCTTCGGTGCGAAGCAACAAATTCGGTACATGCGCCTTTAACACAGAACAACAAATTCGGCGCAGGCGCCTTTGGCGCAGAACAATAAATTCGACGTAGAACAACAATTTCGGTGCGGGTGCATATGGCGTGAAATAACAAATTAGCGTAAAAATGGTACGGGTGCCTTAGGCGCGGGCACGGGCCAACAAATTCTGTGCTGGTTCGGCGCAGGCGCCTTCGACACGGGACAACAAATTCGACGTATTCGACATAGAAGAACAAATTCGGTGCGGTGCCACTTTAGCCATACTTGTGACTCCATGCTCACACGTCAGAAATCCTCACAACCCAGCGACTTGCAAGTTGCACCCCAGCGACAGTTGGATAGTGAGTAAATTAATGAGAAATTAAATGTTTTGTGCTTCTGTTGACTGCTGTGGATTGATGTGGAAAGGGGCACGTGTATAGGATGCGGGAACATGGGGTTTCGTTTCCAAAAAAATTGATTGCCCTTTATGGAAAGATGGTTCTATTGATTGCATGTCTCTTTGTTTTCCGGTTTATGTTCCCCTCCCAAAAGTTTAATAAAATCTCATCCAATCTGTTTATTTTTCAAGATGGAATCTCAGCCTTTTTTCTATCAACATGTTTCAGTTGTCAAATGTAATATAGATGGTTGTAAAACTTAAAAAACATTTGATTTTCTTTTTCGGACCCTTTCAATACCTCAATACATGTGTATATGGTCTTGTAAAAGTGAACCCCTTTCATGTTTCCTTCGATATGGATTGAGATTAACATCCAGTTATTTTGAAAATTATATAAATAAATAGATTAATGCATTACTAATTTTTGAATCTATTATATATGTAAGAAGAACCGGTAGTTTGGTATTGGGTTTAGGGACTTTAATCAAAATGTTATTGGTAAAATCAACATAATTTTGTACACATTTCTTGTATTTAAGCAATAAACGCAAGATTTAAAATAGACTGTGTCACTATTGAACCCATTTATAATTTGGAAGTGTAATTCGCATGGTATGAAAATAACTCTACATTTTAAACTGGAGAGCAAATTGTAATCAACAAAATGATACATGAAACATTGAGAAGTAACCATTGGACACAACAATTAATTGAATAGAGTCCATATCAATTGTTTTTCTTTCTTTCCCATGTTTCCATTGTTTCAAACAATCATATACAAATCAATTATTGAATAATTAATTGATTCTCCCCCAATAACAAAAGAGAGATCATCACAATCAAAATAAAATCACAATGTACCATTAATTTACCATAACCCATTGATTAACAATAGTGATGATGGTAGCTTAGTCAAGATTTGGGGGCCTGATGATCCACTGCAACACAACAGTTCTTGCCCTCCGGATGTCTCGGCTGCATCGACTCGCCTGCTCTCCCAGCTCATCCACGCTCTTCATGAACCCTTCCAGCATCTTCCTGATCTCCTCCACTGCAAACCTCATTGCCTCCCCCTCGCGATTTATCACGAAGTCCATGCTCTTCAGCATCGAACCTATCTGCATCTCAAGCCGATCAATCAACACCTGGATGCTGTACAGATCTTTTATGGCAATGTAAGTCCCCGCCTGCATCACTCCGATCACCTCCTTCCAATATATCCATCATCACCTCCATCTTCCTCACAAAACCCGTCAGCAAGTTGCGATCTTTTCAAGAGACCCATCAGAAGAAGAAAAATTGGCCCAAATTCATGCTCACAGATTCAAAAAGCTACAACATTAAAAAACCCATAAAAATGAGCAAATCCTCACATGGCAGATTCATGCTCACAGATTCATGTATCTTAATTCATGCTCACAGATTCAAAAGGCTACAAAATTGAAAGCTCACGGAATTAGTATTTATCCTCTCACAAAATTGAAAGCTCATGGAATTCATGCTCATAGATTCATGCATATTCTTCCTACAAATGAACATGGCAATGAGTCAATGGTCATTGACGGGGTAATATCACCTTCCTCTCAAGCGGCTTCACCTCCCCGGGAACGGGTTTTACGGGCACATACCTGGAAATCTCAGTGGCCTTTTTCGGCTGGAGTATCTCAACTTGAGCAGGAACACACTCGAAGGAGACCTCCCTCCTACCTGCTCAACTGTTCCGCTCTTCAAAGCATCAGTTTGAGGGGCAATATCCTCCAAGGGGACATCCCGGCAAGAAGGCAAGCTTCTTGCCGCTCGCCATTCTTGACTTGACGAACATGTTTACAGGAGCCGTTTCGCCTTCGATAGGAAACATCTCCACCCTCACATATCCCGATCTATCGAATAACAGCCTGTCAGGAAGCATCCATTCGTCCGTGGGGATGCTATCGTCTATCGCCTTTTTCGATCTATCGAGCAACAACCTGTCGGATGACGTACCCATGTCCATATAGAACCTGTCTACCATCACACAGTTTGAGCTTCACACCAACAACCTCACAGGAACACTTCCGGCCGATATGGGAAGCATGCTTCCATACCTCAATAGCCTGTTGCTGTTAGAGAACCCGTTTACGGGGCCAATTCCCATGTCCATCTCCAACGCGTCTGGACTCCAACGTATTCAACTTCATAACAATGTGTTTAGTGGCACAATCCCTCCTAACCTCGGATCATTACAGAATCTACACAGCCTAATCCTAGGTGATAATCAGCTTGAAGCCAACGGTGTCGGAGATTGGAGTTTCTTCACTGGTCTGGTTAACTACACAAACTTGCAGATACTTGATGTGAGCAACAACATGCTTGGAGGCGTCTTTCCTGATGCCATAGCAACCCTCTTTACATGACTGACATGGTTAGGGATGATGGGCAACCATTTCTCTGGCAGCATTCCACCTGAGATTGCAAACCTCGTCGGACTAACCCAGTTCAGAATCAGTCAAAATCATCTCACATGTAATCAAGCTTCATCAGTTGCTCCTGTTAGTCAAAATATGTGCTAAAATCAGAGTTTCTTCCCTATGGTTGCAGGGCTTATTCCAGCCAGTATAAGGAACCTTCAGAATCTGATAAAGTTGAAGCTGTATGGAAATTTTTTCTCCGTGAAAATTCCGACGGAGATTGGCAACCTTACCCAGTTGAGTTTACTCTATCTGAATATAAATTACTTCACAAGCATGATACCAAAGACACTGGGAAACTGCAAGAACATGCAATTGTTAAACCTGGGGTATAATCATCTTACCGGCACGATAACTCTGGAGATCATGGGCATATACTCTCTATCTATTTACCTCAAGTTTCTCCGACAATTAATTGACGGGGCAACTGCCCTCACAGATTCATGTATATCCTATAATCTCTATCTATTCATTTGGTGGACATTAAAATAACAAAAAACCAGAACCAATTAGCAAGTGAAAAAGCCTGTCAGAAAAAGCAAACCAACGAAAACCCATCAGCAAGTTGCAAAAAAATGAGCAAATCCTCACAACATGAAATGGGAAAAATGAGCAAACATGGCAGATTCAAAAAGAAAACATGGCAGATTCAAAAAGCTACAAAATTGCTACTTACATGGAAAATTCAAAAAAAGCAAACATGGCAGATTCAATACAAAATTGCTCCAAACATCGAAGATTCAAAAAATGAGCAAGTTGCCAAAAAATGAGCAAACACATTACCTGATAATTCCATTATCACCATCTCCGTTGGGCTTATACAGAAACCAATCATTTCCAGTTTTTGGTGATTGTGTTCATACAGAAGCTCTGTATCTTGAAATCAATGCCAGCCTTAACCCAACCACCTAAATATTACCAATAAGTTGAGCATAGCCACACAAAAATATGTAAAGCAACTCCACAATATTAACATGACAAATTATACTTCAACTCCACAATATTACTTTTTTTGCCAAAAGAAAACTGGACTCAAATTCATTCAAACCCAAGAACAAAAGCACTCAAACCATATTATGCCAAAAGAAAGGAAAAAAATCACACAGATCAAGAACATAATTGAAACTAATAAAGATTTGAAATTTTTTATGTTTTAAACGAAACACATGACTGGACTCATGCTTGTTATCCTTTCATGTTCATGAATTAAACAAACGAAAAATAATAAAGAGGGAAAAACATATTTGCTGCAAAGAACATGCTCACCATAGCTTTAAAGGTTCTCACGGGAAAGCGGTATATGGGCACCATTATGCGAGCTTCTACAACATCGGTTAAAGAAAATTTTAAAATTAACAAAATACAAACTGGACTCAGGCTTGATTTCAAATAATTGGCTTGATACCTATGCCAATTTTTAAAGGTTAGGGTAGTAGTTAATATCAACCGTCCAGATTAACATCAAATATATTTTGAGAACTGTTATTTGAATGCCCCTACACATACAGAATGACACAAATTGCTGAAGGTTTCTATTTTCAGTACCAAACTATATTTTGAGAACATTTCTAACACATATTTTTTGAGAACAGTTCTAAAAAATATGACACAAATTTGATGTTCAATAACTTTCAATAACGTTTCTGTGTAGGGGCATTAAATAACTTTTCTCTAATCTATTGGTACTGAAAATATGACATATGGGCATTCAAGAACATCAAATATATGACACAAAATACACAGATCATGAACATAATTGAAACTAATAAAGATTTAAACTTTTTTAGGTTTTAAACGAAACACATGACTGGACTCATGCTTGCTATCCTTTCAAGTTCCTGAATTAAACAGAGGAAAAATAATAAAGAGGAAAAAACATATTTACTACAAAGAACATGCTCACGATAACTTTGAAGCTTCTAACAGGAAAGCAGTATATGGAGGCCTTTATGCGAGCTTCTACAACATGAGTTAAAGAAAATTTTAAATTTAATAAAATACAAACTGGATTCGGGCTTGATTTCAAACAATTGGCTTGATTTCAAACAACTGGAGTCGGGCTTGATTTCAAACAATTGGCTTGATACCTATGCCAATTTTTAAAGGTAAGGGTAGTAGTTAACATCAACCCTCCATATTAACATCAAATATATTTGAGAACTGTTCTTTGAATGCCCATACACATACAGAATGTCAAAAATTTCTGAAGGTTTCTATTTTCAGTACCAACCTATATTTTGAGAACAATTCTGACACATATTTTGAGAACAGTTCTTAAAATAACACAAATTTGATGTTCAATAACTTTCAATAACTTTTCTGTGTAGGGGCATTCAATAACTTTTCTCTAATATATTGGTACTGAAAATATATGACATAGGGGCATTCAAGAACATCAAATATATGACACAAAATATATGACAGAAATTTCTATTTTCAGAACATCAAATCTGGAAGAACATCAAATATATTCAAGAAATTTTATTGAATGCCCCTACACATACAAAATGACACAAATTCAATCGAGCTTGTTTTACTGAAATGACCCTAGCAAAAATGCTAAAAGGTCCTAAGACCATTTACATTCAATCAATTTCGATCCTTTGTTGGGATGATTTATTAGCTACTGAAACCACGCAAAATTCATAAAATGTGAAACTGAACATAAATGTTTTCTACTGTACACTCTACATCAGTGATCATGGTCAATAACCAGTTACATTGCTTTTCTTTTATGTTGAAAAAATGACCAACATATCTTCAACCAAATACATTCAAACATGACCCCAAACAATAGAATCAAAATTTGCAAACTGGCATGACTTCTTATATGATACTGTAAATTTGCAATCCATATAGAAGGTCAGTAGTATGTAACCCACAAAATAAGGTTCAATCAGATACATTAATATTCATGTTCTTCAAGCATTGCTACGATAAAACGAATACTGCTTTAAAAAGACAACAAAATGAAAGCGGACAGAACTGCGGTTAAAAAAATACTTTCTAGATGTGAAAATATACTTTTCTACTGGTTCCTCAAGAATAACCCTGTCACCGAACAATATAACTTATGAAAAATAACTAATTGTCAATATAACCATTGAAGGAAATGCAAAAACATGGAAACATTGCAATAAAAACTTATGGCAAAGTTCTATCTACTAACAGAAAAAGGTGATATGCACACATCAATATTCTCAGTTAATTAAAGTGAAGATGTTGATCTACTTATACTACAACTTCCACATGTAAAATCGCTAAATTCCATCAAATTTGTACACTCATTACCTGGGTAACAATACCAATCTCCTTAAAAGCAGCTCTAACTGCATGCCATCGGCCAAAAGACAACATACAGCCTGTAGGAAAAAAATCCCCCTACCCCCAAATAAATCAACACAAAACTCCAATCAAAATGCCATAAAACACACAGTTTAATCTAATAATCACTCACCAGCACTTCCCACCCCAAATCTCATCCTCGGCCTCTCAAATCTCCTTCAAAGTAGATGTAGTAGTTAATTTAAATGATAATAACTACAACCAACAAATTCTAAAAACAAAAACAACAAAATATCAATGATAACTAATCGTATTAATCAAACTAATGCTAAAAGGATTGGTCTGATTTGGGCTTTTCCAGCTGACCACTACTGGACTGAGCAATATCACCTCCCAGCATCGCCCTTGCTACCCCTCCCTCGAGTAAATTTCCTCCAAGATATGATAGACAGATTACCTAGCCAAAAACACACAAAAGTGTTAATTTGTTAAAGTAAAGCCACTGCATGGACATGCTTATTATTACAAACCCTTAATTGTGATCATTCCATATTAAATATATCACAGCTAGAGCATACAATACCCATGTTATCAAACAGCCCTTCGAAACAGTCAAGTCTACCCATAAAGTCCATAAACCAAGTAACTCTGTAAAAGCACATTCTGAATCTGTCAGAAGTAAGAGAAACAAAGAACAATTTCAGTGCTACAATTTCAGTGCTATAGTATAACAAATTCAGAAGTTCAAAGAATGTAGAAACAATTTCAGTGCTATAGTATAACAATTTCAGAAGTTCAAAGAATGTAGAAACAATTTCAGTGCTATAGTATAACAATTTTAGTGCTATGGATAATAAATTATACATAATGGAGAAATAAATAGATTTAGTTAAAGCACATTGAATAAAAACATGTCAGAAGTTTTCAATGCTATAGTATAACAACCAAATAGTATGGAATTTTTCATACGATAAGTGAAGCACCTTCTATCAGTAGAACATTTCATTCGTATCAGCCTATCAGGTTAAACAATTAACTGCCCCTCAAAATCCCAATTCATTTCACAATTTCATTCGTATCAGCATTTCGATCAAATAAATCCCTCTATCCCCAAGCCAACAGTAGGAAACGCTAAAAGAAAAGCAAGTGATGCACCCTTTATACAACATTCGATGGGTTTACTGATTTGAATCGCAAAATAAAGTATTAACAATTAGTAAAAGAAAGTATTTCAAATTAGTAAAAGAAACTCCCTCAACAACCCATTCAAAATAGTAAAACAAAGTATTTCGATCAAATAAATATAGCCACCATTTATCTCATCAAAAACTTCTTCGACAACTAATAATCATGATGGCCAATGCATTAGAAAGGTTACTGAAAGCATGACCAACCCAATTACAGCACATAAATAAGCATGTGACTCAATAGTGGTCATTTTATTTTTAACCTAATAAGGTGGATAACCTTCACCTTTCCCGCAAAACAACCATGTTGCCAAGAACTTATGAGCTCTTCTCATAACATGCTCGACCAACACCCTAACCTCATTTTCGAAAGTAAGTTTTAAAACATGTTTTGTGGTTATATGTGATGTATGCACTTTCCTGGTTATACTTAACTTACGGCTACACAATTTAGATTTTAATATTATATCAAGTCAAAAAATTTATTAAACGTATGAGTTTCACAAGAAATTGATGAATTTTAAGAACTGAAATTATTGCAAGCACCTAAATTAGCAACCATCAGGCATACCTTATCTCTCATGCCTTATCTTTGTTGCCCAAAAATTAAATGATTTTTAAAAAAATTGGGTTTTGAAAGAAAAACTTTATGTGAACAGCTCACAGTTGCAAACCTGACGGCTTGAGCTATCGTGTAAAGTCTTAATAGACTCCTTTATTTATCACTCTACTCTTTCAAATGAAAATTGATTTTGCCTACATGTGTATTTGACAAAACTGTGGCTCTCATATTTAATCTTCCAAGAATATGATTTCTTGTGATCTTCACTACTTTTATCAACAGTAAGAAATTAAATAACTATCACTATTTTCAGAGAGTTGTGACATTTGTCCCTAAAAAGCTGTCAAATATATAAAATGTTGATATCATCCACGTTAGATAAATTTTTTTTAGCTCAGATTTTTTTTATCGTTAGCTAAATTTTTCTTATCGTTAGCTAAATTTTTTTTACCTCATCTCAGAGAAGAAATAACCCAGCTAGATCATCCTCTATTCAGGTAAAATCAGATCATCATGTTCCTTCACCCCACACAGGGACAACGTCAGATAAAAATCGGATCATCCTCTGCCGGATCATCCTCTGCCACGCAGGAACATCGATCTCCCAAACCACTGGATCTCGCAAACCACCAGGACATCGATTTTGCAAACCACCGGATCTTGCAACCCACTGGGACATCGATCTCGCAACCCTGCGAGAAACAAAAATTTTCTGTAATGTAAAATAAATGGAGAAGGAAGAGAGAAAGCACATAAAGAGAGAGACTTGGGGATGATCCTTTTTTTCTTTCGATGAAAAGATAGCAGCGGTTCTTTTTGATGCATCAAAAAAGAGAGCAGATGGAAAGAGAGAAGGGGAAGAGATTGTTTTGTGGAGCTGGAGAAGAGATCGCCCAAGAGGAGAGACCATCATTTGGGGTTTTGTGGAGCTGTAGGAGAAATCGCCATTTTTGTGTGCTGGAGCTGTAAGACGAAGAAACTCATGGCCTGTTCTTTTCTTTTTGGTTATCTAATTTTTTAACCCCGTGGTTTGTTTTCCCCCTATGTTTTTCCCCCCTCAAAATTTAAGTTTTGAGTTTTCAAATTTGAGTTATAAATGTTTTAAGTTTTCCAACAAAATTTCCCCCCAAAATATATTCAAACTTAAAATTCAAACTCAATTTCTCTTATCTTATCCAATTTCTCTTATCTTATCCAATTTCTCTTAATAACAACCATCATTTATACCCAATTTCTCATCTCTTATACAAAAACTCGTGTCCAATAACCCATGATAACATCCCTGTTTTATAATATAGATATACATGTATATATACATATATACATATATGGGCAAAATGCGCCTGTGCTCGTGCTCAGATGGGATTCCTGCGCTCGACCCCTCCTGACCGTCCGATCCGATCAGCGATCATGGTAATATCTGACCTTTTGGTGCAATTACCAAAATGCACTTTAAGCTCTTTTCAACGCGCCTCTATACTAAATTACCTTTAAGCCCTTTTGTACTAAAATACAATCGCCACCAATTCTTTTGCTCACTCCCGCGCAAAACACAAAAGCTGGAGCAATCGCCACCAATTCTTTTGCTCACTCCCGCACAAAACACAGAAGCTGGAGTAGATCCCCAGTTTTGCACAAGGTCTTCGATTTCAACAGCCCACGCCTAAGATCGCCCCCAAATCCAGGCCATCACACTCTCTTTGATTCCCCTGTTACTCTCCTCCATCGAGGCAAGGATCGTCATCCCTAATTTGTTGGACATCTCATATTGCTCAACGCGCACAACGGGATAAATTTTTGAAGGGTTTTGCACGGGGAGTAATTTCCAACCTTTGGACGATTAGTGCTTGAAATTCCTCTCCGCACACAACGGGCTAAATTTTTGTCTCGTTTTTCGCGGTGAGTAATTTCCAAACTAGCGAAGTGTTGCGATGGAAATTACTCTCCGCACACACCCCTTCAAACATATCACCCATTGTGCGTGTTGAGCAATATGAGATGTCCATCAAAACTTACCGAAGCAGCTCATATAGCACAACAACATAGAGCGAATGGCGTACATAATATTGCCCACCGCGTAAAACGGTTGATATGTTTGTTTTTTTGATGGATTTGATCCGGTCATCAAATATGATGGTAACAATTAGATCAAATTGAAAAAGAATAGATATAATACGCAAGGTTTTAACATGATTAGTAATAGTAGTGTGGTTTCAACTAACATGCTGATGATGATCTACTGATACTTGGATAGACATGTATAGCAGTCATGTTGCGTCAATATTACTGATATTTTTACTTGTTTCTAATGTAGAAAATGAAAATCGAAGAGAGTGAACCCTTTGTGCATGATCAGGAGATGCCAAATGAGATTGAAGCTGAAAATGACAGTGCAAACAGCGTATATCAAGAGGATAGGCATAGTGATAATGAAAAAGGCAGCCCACATGTTGGAATGACATTTCAAACAGAAGAAGATGCGTATCAATTTTATAATACATATGCAGCAATGAAAGGTTTTGCAACCCGAAAGGGATCTACGGGAAAGGGAAAAGATGGCAATACCACGAGGAGGAAGTATACATGCAAAAAAGAAGGGTATAAAAGCTTAAAAGATAAGAGGGAGATAGGGAGGGACGTTAATCGAAGGAAAAACGAGAGAGAAGGCTGTATGGCTCGAATGACAGTTCATAAAATCACCGAAGGAGTATGGCGCATAAACTCCTTTAATGATGATCATAATCATGAGTTGATAAAAAGCCCAGCGAAGATCCAGATGCTACGGTCACATAAAAGATCGCATATGGACGAAACATGTAGGAATTTAGTTGATCAGATGCATGGCTGTGGAGTAGGACCTGCAAAGATTGCAAGGATTCTAAATGCCACGAGTAGTAGTAATGTCAATATTACTACACAACAATGCATTGATCATGGGAGAGTAGAAAGAAAGAACAACATTGGGAAGGAATGCATTAGAGTAATAGAACAATTTATTAAAAGGCAAGCTACAGACTCTCAGTTCTATTATGCTATTGAGTATGAAGAAGAGAATGTATGTAGGAGTATATTTTGGGCTGATGGAAGGGCGAGTACATCATACAGCCAGTTTGGAGATGTTGTTGTATTTGATGTCACGTATAAGACAAATAGATTCATGTTTCCTTTTGCACCTTTTACAAGTGTCAATCATCATAAACAGTTTATTTTATTTGGATGTGCTCTTCTTGCTGATGAGAAGGAAGAATCCTTTGTGTGATTATTCGGACAGTGGTTAACATGTATGTGGGATAAAGCACCAGGAGCTATCATCACCGATCAAGACCCGGCAATATGCAATGCAATCAAAAGAGTTTTTCCAAATACAAAACACAGGTATTGCATATGGCATATCAGTCTACACGAAGATGAGCATCTACGTTTATTGCGGTCTTCTTATAACCCTGAATTTGAAGAAGACTATACAAACTGGTGTAAGAATAGTCAAAATGTTGAAGAGGCTGAAAATTGTTGGCGCATCTTAATGGAGAAGTACCAAATGGAATTTCAGGAGCCATTGACAGAAAAACAAAAAAAATGAAATGAAAGCCTGGAAGTGGTTGCATACGATGCATGAGAAAGCACATCATTGGACTAAAGCGTACCTACTGGATACTTTCTTTGTGGGTATGAATGTTAATACGATAGAGATTGGTGTAAAAATATATGATCAAAATAAACTCAGCACATGGTATTCATTTCTTGTTTTGTGTGTAGGCATGGCGTCCAGCCAAAGGAGTTAAAGCATGAGCGCATATTTTGATGGATACGTAAACTGTATGACTCCATTATATGAGTTCATTGATCAATATGATAAAGCTGTATAATTTCAGCGAGACAAAGAGGAGAGAGAAGATACTTTTTGTATGCGGAACAAACCAGAATTTAGCGGCATGCATGAGTTAGAGGTTCATGCCGCAAAGGTATATACTAGAAACATATTTTCCATTTTTCAAAATCGTTTCAAAAATACTTTATACTGTCGACACGAAAGGGTGAGCACGGATGGGGATACGAGCACGTATAGAGTAACTATGCGGATTGATGGAAAGAGCTACGTGCATAATGTTCAATGCAATATATCTAAGGGAATGTTCAGGTGTACGTGTGCAAGGGCTGTGACTGAAGGTTTGCTATGCACGCAAATTTTATATATGATGAAGCAAAAGTATGATATGCAAGCCATCCCTGAGAGATATATTTTACCCAGGTGGACTCTAAATGCAAGACATAGCATCATGATTCTTGGGGCCTCGTCGACTAGCACAGTACACGGAGTGCGTCTAACTCAAATTACTCCACTTCAAGCCTGGAGACTTCGTTCATCATTCGATAAAGTCGTGGAGGCGGTAACAAGAGATCCCCTTCTGTTTGATGTCGTCTTTGGGTGGACAAACAGTTTTTTGGACCATTATAATATGACTAATAAAGCGCAAACTGCTTCTGAAGAGCCAAGATCACAGGTGGGGTCCAGTGCACCTATCAAACAAGAAGTGGGAGTAAATGATGTCATTATGCATGATCCTGCAAAAGCTAGAACTAAAGGCTGACCACGAGTGGCGTCAAGGATTCCGTCTGGAATACAAGTCTCACAAGAACAAAGTCAAACAAGAACAAGGACATGCAGTGTTTGTGCAGAAAAGGGTCATGACATGAGAACTTGTCGTATGAGCACAGCTGGTAGAAATAAGGTATATATGAGCACATGTGGTTACTATTTTATATACTAGTATAAATTATTGTAACATCATTGCTCCACAATATCTGTAGGAAAAATCTTCGCCCGATGACTTAACGAGGCTGTGATATGAAGGCCGACATTTTTATATCCTATAGGTAACAATTTTGTATCAGCTTGGAAGAAATATACTACATGCATCTGTCACGGACATATCAGTGTAAATGGGTTGTAAGTAAACTGGTTCTCTTTAAAAATGGTCATCTGAAAACGGCAGCCTCCTATATTTTTAGTCCAAAATACAGCCATCGTGGAGTTGAATTAATAGGGCTGGTGGTCCAAATTGAACATTAAAACACTAAGTCTTGGTTATAAGCCTATGAGGATGATGCCTATCATTCGAGACCTATATCCGATGCTGCGGATCTCATATCTTATAATTTCTCTGTTGCTGCAGAACGTGACAATTGTCAAGAAAATTAATGGGATTAAGGAGTAAGAAGCAGAAGCAGAAGAGCTGAAGAGAATGAAGATTCAAGAGAATGAGGCATGTAGCTGTCTGCGATGAGTAATGGTGGATAATTGTATACAGTTTAGCTCTGCGCGCACAACGTTTACAACTTTTACCAGTTGTGCGCGCTGAGTAAAACTTGGTAATTTTACAGGCTTCCTAATAAGCGCACACAACATTCAATAATGTTACGGATGTGCGCGCTGAGTAATATGGGTAATTGTAAACAATTAAGCTCCACGCGCACAACGGTTAATAACTTTGACGGTTATGCTCGTTGAGTAAATGTTGGTAATCGTAGACAGTTGTGCTCAGCTCGCACAACGTTCAATGTTGTTGCCGTTGGTGCGAGCTGAGTAATTGTGGGTACTTCAAGTTAGCATCACGCAATTTTGTAATGTGATGCAATTGCGCCAAATTTAATGACATTGTATTAAGATCTGTATTCCAACATGCTACAACATTTATGCATTCAAATGTACATAACACAACAAAGTAGAAACTACATCTAAACATTTTGCAACATTATAGTTTTTGCCCGACTAAGCAATTAAAGCACTAGACTATACTAGGGATACAGGGATTCCCACCATGAAAAAAATTTAAACTTTGTTGCCATTTATGAGCTGCTCCATCAGCTGCATCAGCGTCACTTGCTTCTTTGTATCTTGGCCATCCGTCCCCCTGTCTGCGTTGAAGAAGAATCAGTGATGAACACATAACAAAGCATAATTAAGTAAAAATATTGTACGGGTAGACTTAGAATAAGATAGAACATTTATTATCATCGAGCAGTGATGTCTGCAACGAAGTATTAAAGAGCATATATAAGCAGTGAAGAAACGGGTGTGCATGGAAGGTGATAGCTTCAATGACGACAAACAGAACATATGAAGGAGCAAAGAACATATTCGAATCAATATATATGTGATGTATTCAATTTCTGCATCACGTCACTAGACGCTAGTATATTGTCCATCTTTGAGTGTTGAGGACGCAACAGTGATGAAGGAAAAAATAGAATGTTGTAAAGAAAATATCATATAACTAGAATCAGATACAATAAGATAGAATAATATCATCAAGAAGTGTAGTGGTTGACGAGGGCTTGTGGGAAGGGAAGCCATTTATAGACGACTTTGGATGCCATTGGATGAGGATGAGACTACAGTAGAGTTACTGGGAGGCAACACAAGAGACCCCGTGAGTCTACAGCAAATTGCTTGTGATTATACAGAAGAATGCCCATGAATCTACAGCAGATTGATAGCAGCCAGTGTTGTTCCCAATAATGTATGACCATGGTGGTGCGCGTTGAGCAAACAAAATAGCTCAACGCGCACAACCGGCAAGAATATGGCCGTTGTGCGCGGAGAGCAAATAATTTTGGAAGATGTGCGTGATGAATAAAATCTTATGTACATTCACGATCACTGCTTTGTAGACTCACGGGGTCTCTTCTGTAGACTCACGGGGTCTCTTCTGTAGACTCATCCTCATCCAAGGGCAGTCTAATTCGTCTATAAAATGGCTTCCCTACGCACAAGCCCTCTTCAACCTCTACACTTCGAGTGATGTTTATCAGTCATGAGGAAGGAATAATGCTACACTCGACTGTAGGCTCATCCTCATCCAAGGGCAGTCCAATTCGTCTATAAATGGCTTCCATACCCACAAATTATATTTAACCACAACACTTCGAGTGCTGTGAAAGGCATGAGAAAGAAGTAACCTTGCTCAAATATTACTCTGACCATATCAAGCAACCCCTTCCCAAATAACCAGAGACCATAGCTTAAACAAACCAGCACCGGTTTGCTGCAGCAGTGAAGATGGCCACCCAACTGAGGTTGAAGCTTTTCATAGACAAGAGGATGAAGAGAGTGTTGTTCGCTGAAGCGGGCAAAGATTTTGTCAATTTCCTCTTCATCCTTTTGGCCATGCCTGTGGGCTCAGTCATCAAGCTCATCACCAAAGAAAAAGTGGCAGTGGTATGAAAAGCATTTATGTAATGAAGCCCATCATTAAATGTGCTGAAAACTGAATCTCTTGAAAGATGTATCTATGAAAAATGATTTATCTGGTATTTTAGTTCAAAATGCAGCTAGTGGGGCTTTGAATTCCTAGGTCTGCGGGTACAAACTAAAACTTAATACCCAAAGTTTTAATTATGAGAGTATGAGGATGATGCCTATCATTCGAGAAATCTATATGCTGCTGTCGATCTCATATCTTATAATTTATCTGTTACAGCAGGTCACGCCAATTGTCAAAAAATCATTTGAGAAATTGTTTCCATTGATAAAAAATAACTCCAAGTACAACGAACAAAAAGGAGAAACAAAAAAGGGTTCGATCCACCTATGATGCAGGAGCTCGCGAAGAGGCGTCCCCAGGCGATTCGTCTTCTCCCGAACCAGTAGGGTGACCAGGGACAACCGGAGGTCGGGGAAGCATTCTTCTGCCCCGCGCCTCGAACGCTGCCAAACCATCCCGGAAGGACCTCTCGATCTGAGCAGCAACAATGGCCGAGAACGCCCGGAATCCCTCACGGATAGACTCCGCGATCTTTGGAGCCAGGACATCCCCATAGTCCCTCTGGACCTCAGCTACGATCCGACAATGGGCCACTTCCCACAGGTCGCCTATATCGGCCCAAAGAGCGCCTTTCGCCTTTCTATGCTCCTCCCGCGCGAGGGACAGTGCATCCTCAGCATACTTGGCCGAACTCTTGGCGACAGCCAGAGCCTCCGTTAAACATCCCACCTTCGAGGTGAGCTCTGCAACTCTCAGTTTGAACTGGTGGGCCTCCTTGGCTGATTGCTCAGCCGCCTCAGCCCTCAGGCGCTCCTGCGCCAAGGCCGCCTCAAGACCATCTATAGCAACCGGGGAAACCTGCAAGACCGAAGGGATGAATGTCGCCATCAACAAAACAGTTGTTGAAGAAAAAAGGTTCCGACATGCTAGATATTCCATACCAGAGAGTCTGCCAGTTTCTCCCTGAAGCAGTGGTCACTCGGAAGGACAGCTGGACTACTCTCACTCCTCTTCTTCTTACACTCGGGACCTTCAGACCACGAGTGAGAGCGTCTCTTCTTCTCCTCATTCCCGGTTAACACACGGGAACCCTGCTCGACGGCCGCCACGTCCCCCTCTCCGAGGTCGAGATCGGAGGGCGAATCAATCTGATTCGCCACGAAGGGTGAAGGTTCGGCCGTGCCCAAGGGCGGATGGTGAGGAACATTAGGAACGTCTTGACTGAAATCCCGACCCGCCATCTGAGCAAAAAAGATGAAAATCAGGGTAACGATCAATGTGTAAAGCAGAATTTAAAAGGAGAAAGGCTTTATACTGAAGGTCCCTTCGAATCCAAGCCGTCAGTAGGGGACACGTGTCAAAGTCTCACAGAGGCGGCACTTCGAATCCCACTCCCCATGGGCGGGAGAATTCGTTCGACTGGCCTTCATTCAATGCGACCCAGTCCCTGGGATATCCGATAAGTACGAAACCTTATCATGTATTCCCGAAAAGACGAGTGTTTTTACGTAGAAAGAAATAAAAGAAGAGAGCAGAAAGAACACTGCAGGTAGTACGCACTTGCAGGGAAGTACAAGTAAAACTCCATCACAGATAAAAACACTGAGAAAATAACACAATATTCCATTTTAATGATACATTGATACATTGATACATCTTATACATACACCAACATCTTCATATTCACAACTCACTCGAAAAAAGAAGGGCAAAAGTACAAGTCTCTCATCATACATCAAATCATAACACTAACACCCTTAGATGAGGACTATATGCATAAGATGTATTATTTGAAACTTTGAATTGATTTTTTTTGTATCTCAATGATTGAATGCACCTCAGTCTTGACATACACTCTGCCTGTTGCATGTGTCGATCCATTGTTGTACACCTTGCATGTTGCACGTGCACGCTTTCACATGTTCATAAGTATAGTTGTTACGTCCTTTACTACAGTAGATGTATATGCCATGACATACGCTCTGCCTGCTGACATGCACCATTTCCAAACTTTATGTAAGGACTAGTTGTGACATGGAATTTCTTAACAATTATGCAACGGTGAAACGAATAATAAATTTACCCTTTCACATGTAAACGTGGATGAGAAAAAAAATGGTTGTGTGCTGTGAGCAATTGTGAGTTTTGAGTGGGCGTGTGCGGAGAGCAATTATAGGGTTTGAGTCGTTTTGTGCGATGAGCAATTACCCCATGCCTTTTCGGGCGCCGTACACGGGTTCAACATTGGCCCCTGTGATTCGTTCTCGAGTAATAACGCGGATCGAGGCCGAATGATGTGTAATTTCCTTTAATAGGGCACGGCATTCGAAGCATCAAATTTGGATTAAGGCCGCCAAAACCTTTCGCATATCGCAACCGTTGTTTTTGCCAAAATTCCGACACGTATCGTTCATCTTGTCCATTCGTTCGCGTAATAAAAGAAATTGGAGGTGAGGCCAATGGCTTTTGCGCTCCGAGGAAATCTCATCATCTTATTATTTCTTCCAGAAACAAAAATGGCGGGAGGAGCATACAGAGAGGTTACTTCAGCGATGGAGCGGGCCAATGAAGAAGGCCGTAAGAGAAAGAGGGAAGAGGAGGAAGAGGAGGAATCGGGGAACATCATGCTGGAGTTGGGGGAGGCTGGATGCTCCTCAAGTCAAGCTGCGTGGTCTTTGAAGGCGGCTCCTTATGATCCTCGAGTTGGGGGCACATAATCCTCCAGCACGCCCCACGACGGGTGGCCATACGAGGAAATTGTTCCTCCGGTCCCTTCCGTCGGCCCCATATCTCCAGAGTTCGGCCACCTTCTGCAGTCGAACCGCATTGGGTCTGGCCATCATGGGGAGATTCACGGGGAGACCTATCGGCCACCGTACATCATGGGGACGGCCGAGTCGGCCCTCCTGGACTTTGGGACGGGGGCTCGTCTGGCGGAGAATATCACTCTGCCAAGGGATGTCGATTTCCTGAATGGGGTCGACCTTGAGACGATGGCCAACTGCTTCGTTCGCAGTGGCCTTCAGGTTCGTTGCCAATGTGCATTCCAAATTTTGCTTCCCCTTCTGGTTTTACTGATTGTCGCCATCTGCAGGTGACCATTTTCGGGGCAGGTCTGCACCGCAGGGCCCGCGCACTGATCGAGGGGCAGCTCCGGGTGGCGGATGCCGAGAACGAGGCTTCTGAGCTCAAAGCTCAGGTGAAGAAGCTGGAGGAAGATTTAGGGAAGATAATGGCCGCCAAGGGCAAGTCGGATTGGGCGGCCTCGGAGGCGACATCCAGCCTCGCCGCCTTGTCAAGCGCCAAGAAGTAGTTGGAAGATCAGTGGCGTAGAGAGCGATCTCAACTCCGAGCTGATCTTGAGGCATCGAGGAAGGAGGTTGCTGACCTTCAGGCCAAGCTTCTCGAGAAGGAGCAAGAGGTCGACGCTTTCAAAGCTCGGGCCACCGCCAAGATGGAAAGGGTGGCGAGAGCGATAAAGGACCTCTTTACAGCCGACGGTGCGCCGTCTTCCTAAATTTTGTGAATCGTTACTTTTGTAAGACTGCTGCTCGCGAGCGAGTCATATGTAATTTTTTCAGAATTTAATGAAGGGAATTTTTGCAACAGACGCCGAGTGAGAGTGTTTACTTCCTCTCCCCCTGATTCCAGGTCGACACCCGGGAACCCTGTTGGACGGCCGACACGGTCCCGTCACCGAGGACGAGACTGGCGGGAGAATGAACTTCCGTATATGATCGCGATGAGTAATTGTGTGTACCGTGCAATTGTATACAGTTTAGCTCCGAGCGCACAACGGATTGTTAAATAACACCATTGTACGCGACGAGCAAAACTCGGTAATTGTAGAAAGCGTTGCTTAGCACGAACAACTTTCATTTCTGTTGCAAGTTGTGCACGCTGAGCAATTATCTGGGATGATTAATTAGTGTCCAGGGGTAAATGGAAGCGGGTATAAACAAAAGTAGCACTTCTACTGAATAAAAGTCAACAGACGATTTCTCGTGAATATACAAAATAATCTCTTACCTCAGGTATTTATTGTATGTATTATATAGATGATGTTCCCAAATAAAGATCCACTGACGTGCTGAGCGATGAGCATAATCGTTTGCCTCGATCAAAATTTCTAAACGTGCACAACGTTCACGCCGTTTGCCAGTTCTGCGCGCTGTGTAAATCTTAGTATATTACTTTCACTAATTTTTCCAATTAAATTTCATTGTTGGAATTTGATTTAAGTAAGCATCAATGTATATATCACCAATCACAAGTTTGTAATGGGCTGCAAATGTATCACATTAAATGACATTGTATTAAGGTCTGTGTAATGGGCTGCAAATGTATCACATTAATGACATTGTATTAAGGTCTAAATTCCAACATACTACAACATTTATGCATTCCAATGAACATAACACACCATCTCCGCCGTTCTCTTGTTCGCTGCATCTTCTGCTTTATACTTCTTTGACTAAAGGAACATCCTTTCAATCTCCTCCTGGGTCTACCTGGCACTTATCGTTAGTGATAGTGATCTTACTTTTCTGCACACGTACTTTCCTCTGCAGAGGCATTCAAGATACCGTCGGCATCTATCTCAAGGCAAACAATGACACTTCGAACACACTTGGGAGCAGGAGGGATACCAGCAAGTACAAACTCCCCTAGGAAAAGATAGAATAAAAAAGTAAATATAATTAGACTTAGATAGATATAAGATAGAACCGTTATTATCATCAAGCAGTTATGTATGCAATGAATCTGAACGGAACTTACGAAGGGTCAAAGAATATCTGCAAGTTAGCATGGACGAGAATGAAGCTGTAATGGTTGCAAGAACATCTTTGCCTTCATGTGAGGTTTGCAATGAAGATGAACAGATCATGCGAAGAGGAGCAAAAGAACATCTTCGCTGCCATATAAAGGTGATGTATTCAATTTCTGCATCACGACACTTGCCGCTAGTATATTGGCCATCTTTGTGTGCTGTAGACGACGCACTCATGAACAACAACAAAATTACAAATTTGAAGAAAAAACATTGTATTAGAAGAATCAGAGAGAATCAGATAAAGGATCTATATTCACCTGGGGTAGTGGTTGATGAGGTCTGGTGGGTATGGAAACCATATACAGACGAGTTGGACTGACCAAGTACGAGGATGGAAACACCGTAGAGTAACAGTTCGTGCTCGTGAATATATGGCAGATGGATACCAGCCAGACGTTGTTCCAAATAGTATTCAACTACGGTGGTGCGCGAAGAGAAAAATTGCTTGAAGGTATACCTTTTTATACTCAACGCGCACAACGGCAAAAAACATCTGGTTTCGATTAGCAAAGAGAAAAATCTAAATACACCGATACTCTTGCGATGCTTGTCCAAGTTTTTCCAAAAACAAACATACATCATCATATCAGAAGACAGTAACTGTGACAAATCACAGTATAGTAAATATTTTTGCTTAGTGGACACAAAGGTCACTACTTTTGGACGCAGAGCGGGCTGATTAACTTTGAGCAATGGAATACAGTTTTGCTCATACGACAAGTTCTCATGCTGTGACCGTGTCTCCTGTGGATATTGTAGTTATGAGCAGCTCCAATAGAGATTCTTCACATTTTAGCACTGGTATGAAATGCAATAATGGCACTCGTAAGAAATTCTTCTTAGCATGGATAGAAATGAGGATGCACAGTTTTGGAGAATATTACTCAGTTTGAGAGCTGATACCTTGGTGGCACCTTCAGGCTGATGGCAATGTGAAGCATTCGAAAACATCGTGTGCTTCTTCTGAAGGAGCCAACACCATCGTTGATGATATCTGAAGTAGCAAACTCCATCTTTGATGCCCATATAAATGTGACGAATTCAATTTCAGCATCACGGCAATTGCCGCAAGTTTATTGGCTGGCCATCTTTGTGTGTCGTAGACGAAGCATTCATTAGTAAGAACAAAAATTTAGCATGTAAAAGAAAATTTATTGTATAGGTATAACCATATAGAACACTGTCATCGAGAGGAGTAGTTGTTGACGATGTCTAAATGGAAGTGAATCACTTTATATAGACGAATTATACTGGGTATGGTCCGCATGGATGAGGCTGAGACTACAGTTGGGTTACTGTGGGCTACAGAAATTGCCGCTACAAAATTGATTGCCCCAAGAAAATTGGTCAACGCGCAAAACGGATAACAATACGGCAGTTATGTGAGTTGAGCAAATTATTTATGTTTATACAATATTACTCATAAATCCATTTATAGCGATGTGACCACCTCAAATCAAACAGCGTGACCCATGAGTATTATACACATAGATATAAGTTGTCTCATTCTGTAAACAGTAAGATATGTGTTTCTTATCACTTAAATGTCTGTACACCCATCAGTCTGAACATTATTTAATTCTCCCCCAATTTTGTGTTTTCTTTAGTATTGGGATTTTTTATTGAACGTTGTGCGCGCTGAAGTAATTAATTATGTGAATTTTGTATTGAACTTTGAGCGCGCAGAGTAATTATTCGTTACGACTGTTTTGCTCAACGCGCACAGCTGGGTGTATTTTGATCCGTTGTGCGCGCTGTATTATATAAGCAAAATGTATACCTTTTTAAATACCCCGCAAAATCTGCACTAAGACTCAAATTTAAACAAAAAAAAGAAATGTGAATATTTTTGCTGTCTGATTCTGTAACCTGTCGGATATGTGTTGTCTTATCACGTAAATGTCTTTATACCCATCAATCAACTGCTCCGCATTATATTTGCATCAATTTTGATTTTTTTTATCTGGCATGTCAGTCTGAACATTAATTAATTCTTCCCCAATTTTGTGTTTTCTTTATTATTGGGATTTTTTATTGAACGTTGTGTGCGCTGAAGATATTAATTATGAGAATTTTGTATTGAACGTTGTGCGCACAGAGGAATTAGTCGTTACGATCGTTTTACTCAACGCGCACAGCTGGGTGTATTTTGATCCGTTGTGCGCGCTGTATTATATATCCAAAATGTATACCTTCTTAAATACCCCGCACGGTGCGCACTAAGACTCAAATTTTAACAAATCAAAGAAATGTGAATATTTTGCTGTCTTATTCTGTAAACTGTCGGATATGTGTTGTCATATCACTTAAATTTCCTTACACCCATCAATCAACTGCTGCCATTATATTTGCATCAATTTTGATTTTTTTCTGGCATGTCAGTCTGAACAGTAATTAATCTCCCAAAATTTTGTGTTTCTTCTTTATTATTGGGATTTTTTATAGAACATTGTGCACGCTGAAGTTATTAATTATGGGGATTTTGTAATGAACGTTGTGCGCAGAGTAATTATTCATTACGACCGTTTTGCTGAACGCGCACAACTGGGTGTATTTTGTTCCGTTGTGCACGCTGTATTATATATTCTAAATGTATATCTTTTTATATACCCCACACTAAGGGACAAATTTAAACAAATCAAAGAAAAGTATATCTTTTTTGCTGTCTTATTCTGCAAACAGTCGGATATGTGTTGTCTTATCACTTAAATGTATTGAACGTTGTGCGTGCTGATGTAATTAATTATGGGAATTTTGTATTGAACGTTGTGCGCGCAGACGAATTATTCGTTACGACCATTTTGCTCAACGCGCACAGCTGGGTGTATTTTGATCCATTGTGCGCGATGTATTATATTTACTAAATGTATACCTTTTTATATACCCCGCACTAAGGATCAAATTTTAACAAATCAAAGAAATGTAGATATTTTTGATGTCTTATTCTGTAAACTGTCTGATATGTGTTGTCTTATCACTTAAATGTCTTTACACCCATCAATCAACTGCTACGCATTAGATTTGCTTCAATGGTAATTTTTTTAACTGGCCTGTCAGTCTGAACATTAATTAATTCCCACCCAATTTTGTTTTTCTTCTTTATTATTGGGATTTTTTATTGAACGTTGTGCGCGCTGAAGTTATTAATTATGGGGATTTTGTATTGAACGTTATGCGCGCAGAGTAATTATTCGTTACGTCCATTTTGCTCAACGCGCACAGCTGGGTGTATTTTGATCCGTTGTGCGCGCTGTATGATATATACAAAATGTATATTTTTAACAAATCAAAGAAATGTAGATATTTTTGCTGTCCTATTATGTAAACAGTAGGATATGTGTTGTCTTATCACTTAAATGTCTTTACACCCATCAATCAACTGCTGCGCATCAAATTTGCTTCAATTTTGATTTTTTTAAATAATGTCAGACTGAATAAGTAATTTTGTCACTTTAATAGTCATAATCACACTCTCTTTCTCCTTCAAATAGCAAAAAATTGCACAAACTTTTATATGCACCTCATTTCTTGAGGTGCATGTAGCAATTAGCTATTTAATTCTCCCCGGATTTTGTGTTTCTTTTATATTTTGGGATTTTTATTGAATGTTTTACGCGCAGAGTAATTATCCGTTACGACCGTTTTGCTCAACGCGCCCAGGTGGGTGTAATTTGATCAGTGCTCGCAACCTTACCTTATGTTACCCATATGACGGGATGATTAACTGTGGGTAATGGAGCATGTAATACAGTTTTGCTCAGTACGCACAACGGTCATGTCATCTGACTGTTGTGTGCGATGGTCTATTGTGTTGAATTGCATACAGTTTGGCTCTGCGAGCAAAAGGGTCACATCTACGTCCAGTTGTGTGATTTGAGTAATTGTGGATAACCAGATACGGTTTTGCTCAGCGTGCACAGCGGTCAAACAAATCGATGTGAACGTTGTGCATGCTAGTAACTGTGTGCACACGTAAATAGTTTATCACAACATATAGCATGATCCTGTTGTGTGCCCTGGGGAATTTATAGTTCGGTGAACAGTGTTTGATCAGTAATATCTATGTCGGACATTGATTCAAGTAAGCATTAATGTATATATCACCTTATATCAATTTTGTATTGTCCTGTAATTGTATCAAATTAAATGACATAGTATTAAGGTCTGAATTCTAACAAACTACAGCATTATGCTTTATAATGTACATAATGCATAAATGTAATTTATAGTTCGGTAAACAATTTTGCTCAGTAATATCAGTGTCGGACATATATATCACATATATCATTTTTGTATTGTCCTGCAATTGTATCAAATAAAATGACATTGTATTAGGGTCTGAATTCCAAAATACTACAACATTTATGCATTATTCTGTACATTACACAACAAAGTTGTAACTACAGCTAAATATTTGGCAACTTCACAGTTTGGAACTGGTATGAAATTCAATCACGGGAATATCCTAATGGTACATTGAATCCCACTACGCAAAACTGTTCAGATAGTCATGCTGAACAGCTCAAGCAAGATGGCATTTATGATCAGCTCCAATAGCACGCACCATCATCACTAGCATCCAGATCGTCCATAACGGTATAAGTAGCCACTCCTTTAACGAAGTTGGCTGATCTGGATTCTTCAGCGCATGCCACTGTATGCGTTGAAGAAGCATCAATTATGAACGATAAAAAGCATATTTAAGTAAAAAATAGGGTATAAAGACATGCAACTTTACGTTTAGGCACTGATATAAAAATATATCACGGTTGCTTCTTCTCAGAAGAATCCGCTGCTGTAGTAGAACATATGAAGGAGCAAATAACATCTTCCAGTACACGTCAATTGCCGGTAGTATATTGTTCATCTTTGTGTGTTGAAGACGAAGCAGTGATGAACAACAGGATATATTTAGCATTTTGAAGAAAAAATAGTGTATGAAGTAGAAACAGATAGAATCAGTTAGAATACTATCATCAAGAAGTGCAGTGGTTGACAAGGTCAAGTGGGAAGATAGGCTATTTATAGACGAATTGGACTGGCCCATTGATGAGGACGATAGACTACAGTAGAGTCACTGTGCGTGATATTGTATTGGACATAAAGACGAGTGAATCTACAACATATTGTTACCAGCCAGATGATGTTCCCAAGAAGGTTTGGCCTTTACGGTGCGCGTTGAGCAAACTTGATGGCCAATAACAAAATTGCTCAACGCGCACAAAGAGGAAAATAATGGCTGTTGTGCAAGTTGAGCAAATTATTTATGTTTGTACAATATTACTCATAATGGGACGTTACAAAATGGGACACCATCAAATCCAACAGCGTGACAGATGAGTATCATTCACAAAGATATATGGTGTCTTATTCTGTAAACAGTACGATATGTGTTGTCTTTTCACTTATATGTATACTAGAAATTTCCCGTGCAAATTGTGTATGGAGCAAAAATAATTCTCCATGAACACGATAGCGGTTAACACGCGAAACTGTGAAGGAGAGGAAAGTGTGGGTGTGCGTGTCGTCAGTGTCGGGTGTGCGTGTCGTAAATACTGATGCCAAAAGGACAGGTCCTAAATACAAAAGGGAAGGAGTATGTATCTACACCCATCAATCAACCGACCCGATCTATTTGCTTCAATGTGGATATATTAAGACTTAAGTGCTAATGCTACCAATTTCAAAAAAGAAAAGCTTTTGTATTCTCCCAACTAATTTCTCTACAATCCTTTTGTGTATTCCCAACATATTTTCTCAATCCAAGATATTTCCCCCCAAAACTTGACATGACACTGCCACATAGGATAAATTCAAAAGCTTCCCTCAATTGTAATATAGAATAGTTTGGCTCCGTGCGCAAAAAGGTCACAATTACATGCAGTTGTGTGAACTGAGTAATTGTGGATAATCAGATACGAGTATGCTCACAGCCTGCACATCGGTCAAACACATTATGTGACCGTTGTGCGCGCTGAGTAATTGTGTGCAAACGTAAATATTTTATCACAACATATATCAGGACGGTCACAATTTATGCCCGTTGTGCGCGCTGGGTAAATCATATATCGGTAAAAAGTTTTTAAATAGGTAATTTCAATTTCGGACATTGATTCAAGTAAGCATCGATGTATATATCACATATATCAATTTCGTAATGTCATGCAATTGTATCAAATTAAATGACAGTGTATTAAGGTCTGAATTCTATCATACTACAACATTTATACGTTATAATGTACATACCACAAAAAATTTGAAACTACATTTCGTACATAATGACATAAAACACCAAAGAATATCTACCCACAAACACTCTTCTCCGTCGATGATCAAAAATACATTATAAGACAAGAGAAAGGCTTATGCGCCAAAGGCCCGGCCGCCTCAAAAAATTGGAGGCGGAGGCGGAGGAGGTGGTGGTGATGGTGGGGCAACAGTACGGATGTCTCTAGGAGAGGGCACCAGAGTCTCCATCTTCTCTTGTATGTTCAACATTATGAGCATCATAGTGTCGAAGTCGCTACGCAGAAGTGAGATCGCCAGATTGGTGTTGGAGAGATGGGTTTTAATTTCTCCTAATCTACGAGTAAAGTTCACCGGCTGATGGGAGGAGGATGAAGCAGCAGATGCAGGGCTTACATTGCCTATGAGTATATCCTTAAGCTGACGTTGTTCATCTATAAGTACAGAGACAGACGTAGTAAGCTCCTCGAGTTTGCTACGGAGGTTGTGCAGAACAGAGTCCTGACGGCGAGACATCCCAACCATAGAGAGGAGGCCGTTACTATTGTCCTCGAGTGGGGCTTTTTCAACAGGAGATGGAACTGATGAACCTGCATGTAAAGGAGGAAACCCAGGAGGAGGCAACAACACATTGTGTTCACCTTGAGTTGGACCAAGCGAAAGAGAATCACGCAGAATGGGTCTATTGGCCGGGAACGATGAGGGAAGGGGATCATCGTGTTCAGGTGATGGTGAATCATCATCACTAACTCCCCAAGAGTAAGAAGAAGTCGACTCACGAGATCGTTTTGGCGGCATGAAGAAACCCGAGTACGAAATGCGAGAGTGTTGAGATGAAGAAGAAAATGGAACGACAGACCAAAGGGAAGAGGAATGAAATTTTCTGCGAAACTCCTGGTCTACTGATTCCACATATATATAACGATTGGTTATTTTAATCTCAGCCGCTGGATTACATATGGAAGTGGAACTGACTAAAACGATCTCATCAGACGGCTGGGGTAAAGCATCCATTCGGATGGCCAAAAAAATCGTAATGAAGGGCTTACATGGAAACCGAGGTTCTACTTGACTCATTCTCCAGTTTCCACACGTGAACATTGTTGAGAAGAAAGCAGAATCATTTAATTTCATCATTACGTACCTCCGAAATGAGATTGTACGAGGTGGCGGTTGTACTTTCATCATTACGTGACATACCGATTGCGTCTCGCAAACGATCTATAAATATCTACTGTTTAGTAGCCACTGCACGTTCAGAAGCGATGTGTATTCAAACGGAAAGTAAATGCCCATGAGGTGCACGTATATCTGTCCAGCCTTGAGCGGCTTGGCACCCGATCTATTACCTCGGGCTCTACCTTTACGGTAGTAGTCCTCTCTATTGACAGGGATTCATGATTAACAGGCAGAAACTGATATAATGGAGCTGGTGCAAAGGCATGAGCGATGTGTATTCAAACGGAAAGTAAATGCCCATGAGGTGCACGTATATCTGTCCAGTCTTGAGCGGCTTGGCACCCGATCTATTACCTCGGGCTCCACCTTTACGGCAGTAGTTCTCTCTATTGACAGGGATTCATGATTAACAGGCGGGAACTGATATAATGGAGCTGGTCCAAAGGCAGGAGCGATGTGTATTCAAACGGTAGTGATCGTCAAGGTAATAGGTGCAGTCAAGAGAAAGGGCTTTCTCCTCTCTTCCAAGAGAGTCTTCAACACACAACACACTTCTCCTTCAAGTTCTACTTCAAGGCATATGTGATTGTAAGTGTTGCTTTCATAATTTCATAACTTTCGTTATTTGGTTTTGTGCTAGGTTTGCGAGAGAGGTTTGCTTACTCCCAAGTTGTAGGAGTGAAGGACATCGATTGTATTCGATTTCACTTGTAGGATTGCTACAAGTGGGTTTAAAGGCAACCTCAAGTTAGGGTTCTAACTTGAGTATCCGGAGGTATCCGGGTGGAAGGGACGTAGGATAACCGGGAACAAGGCGGGAAGTTACTTGGGTAATCCGAACCCTTGAAAAATAATTGCGTTTGCATTTGTTTCTTATTTGGGTTTAATTTTAATTCCGCACTATATTTGTTGATCATATATGTGTGAATTTTGTGATATGGTCTCCATGTATGCTATATTCTATATGTGTTGTGATTTGAGACGTTAGTTTTCCTTCGTGTATCTCAATGTTGATATTGGACTTTCATTCCACTTATCACCTAAGTTTATAATGTGGTTTTATGATTTTTTCGATTTTATATATATTTAGACTCTTATTTGGCACGATTGTTGTTATTTTACTCCCGCCTTTTGGATAATGCCATAGGGGGATCGAAATAAACAAACAGAATCATAATGAATGTGCTAGGTATAGTCTAATAAACAGACATACAAAAACTAGATGTAGGTTGCTACACTGTTTTTTATACATCGCAGGTTGCTACATTGACTCTCCAAATTTACGGCAGTAGTCCTCTCTATTGACAGGGATTCATGATTAACAGGCGGGAACTGATATAATGGAGCCGGTGCAAAGGCAGGAGCGATGTGTATTCAAATGAAAAGTAAATGCCCATGAGGTGCACGTATATCTATCCAGCCTTGAGCCGATTGGCACCCGATCTATTACCTTGAGCTCCACCTTTACGGCAGTAGTCCTCTCTATTGACAGGGATTCATGATTATCAGGCGGGAACTGATATAATGGAGCCGGTGCAAAGGCAGGAGCGATGTGTATTCAAACGGAAAGTAAATGCCCATGAGGTGCATGTATATCTGTCCACCCTTGAGTGGCTTGGCACCCGATCTATTACCTCGGGCTCCACCTTTACGGTAGTAGTCCTCTCTATTGACATGGATTCATGATTAACAGGCGGGAACTGATATAATGGAGCCGGTGCAAAGGCAGGAGCAATGTGTATTCAAACGGAACGTAAATGCCCATGAGGTGCATGTATATCTGTTCAGCCTTGAGTCACCGATTATCACCCGATCTATTACCTCAGGCTCCACCTTTACGGCAGTAGTCCTCTCTATTGACAGTGATTCATGATTAACAGGCGGGAACTGATATAATAGAGCCGGTGCAAAGGCAGGAGCGATGTGTATTCAAACGGAAAGTAAATGCCCATAAGGTGCACGTATATCTGTCCAGCCTTGAGCCGATTGGCACCCAATCTATTACCTCGGGCTCCACCTTTACGGCAGTAGTCCTCTCTATTGATAGGGATTCATGATTATCAGGCGGGAACTGATATAATGGAGCAGGTGCAAAGGCAGGAGCGATGTGTATTCAAACGGAAAGTAAATGCCCATGAGGTGCATGTATATCTGTCCAGCCTTGAGCAGCTTGGCACCCGATCTATTACCTCAGGCTCCACCTTTACGGCAGTAGTCCTCTATATTGACATGGATTCATGATTATCAGGCGGGAACTGATATAATGGAGCCGGTGCAAAGGCAGGAGCGATGTGTATTCAAACGGAAAGTAAATGCCCATGAGATGCACGTATATCTGTCCAGCCTTGAGTGGCTTGGCACCTGATCTATTACCTCGGGCTCCACCTTTACGACAGTAGTCCTCTTTATTGACAAGGATTCATGATTAACAGGCGGGAACTGATATAATGGAGCCGGTGCAAAGGCAAGAGCGATGTGTATTCAAACAGAAAGTAATTGCCCATGAGGTGCACGTATATCTGTCCAGACTTGAGTGGCTTGGCACCTGATCTATTACCTCGGGCTCCACCTTTACGGCAGTAGTCCTCTCTATTGACAGGGATTAATGAATAACAGGAGGGAACTGATATAATGGAGCCGGTGCAAAGGCAGGAGCGATGTGTACTCAAACGAAAAGTAAATGCCCATGAGGTGCACGTATATCTGTCCAGCCTTGAGCGACTTGGCACCCGATCTATTACCTCGGGCTCCACCTTTACGGCAGTAGTCCTCTCTATTGACAGGGATTCATGATTATCAGGCGGGAACTGATATAATGGAGCCGGTGCAAAGGCATGAGCGATGTGTATTTAAACGGAAAGTAAATGCCCATGATGTGCACGTATATCTGTCCAACCTTGAGTAGCTTGGCACCCGATCTATTACCTCGGGCTGCACCTTTATGGCAGTAGTCCTCTCTATTGACAGGGATTCATGATTAACAGGCGGGAACTGATATAATGGAGCCGGTGCAAAGGCAGGATCGATGTGTATTCAAATGGAAAGTAAATGCCCATAAGGTGCACGTATATCTGTCCAGCATTGAGCGACTTGGCACCCGATCTATTACCTCGGGCTCCATCTTTACGGCAGTAGTCCTCTCTATTGACAGGGATTCATGATTATCAGGCGGGAACTGATATAATGGAGCCGGTGCAAAGGTAGGAGCGATGTGTATTCAAACGGAAAGTAAATGCCCATGAGGTGCACGTATATCTATCCAGCCTTGAGCCACCGATTGGCACCCGATCTATTACCTCGGGCTCCACCTTTACGGCAGTAGTCCTCTCTATTGACAGGGATTCATGATTATCAGACGGGAACTGATATAATGGAGCCGGTGCAAAGGCAGGAGCGATGTGTATTCAAACGGAAAGTAAATGCCCATGAGGTGCACGTATATCTGTCCAGCCTTGAGTGGCTTGGCACCCGATCTATTACCTCGGGCTCCACCTTTACGGCAGTAGTCCTCTCTATTGACAGGGATTCATGATTAACAGGCGGGAACTGATATAATGGAGCCGGTGCAAAGGCATGAGCGATGTGTATTCAAACAGAAAGTAAATGCCCATGAGGTGCACGTATATCTGTCTAGCCTTGAGCCGCCGATTGGTACCCGATCTATTACCTCGGGCTCCACCTTTACGTCAGTAGTCCTCTCTATTGACAGGGATTCATGATTAACAGGAGGCAACTGATATAATGGAGCCGGTGCAAAGGTAGGAGCAATGTGTATTCAAACGGAAAGTAAATGCCCATGAGGTGCACATATATCTGTCCAGCCTTGAGTGGCTTGACACTTGATCTATTACCTCGGGCTCCACCTTTACGGCAGTAGTCCTCTCTATTGACAGGGATTCATGATTATCAGGCGGGAACTGATATAATGAAGCCAGTGCAAAGGTAGGAGCGATGTGTATTCAAACGGAACATAAATACCCATGAGGTGCATGTATATCTATCCATCCTTGAGTGGCTTGGCACCTGATCTATTACCTCGGGCTCCACCTTTACGGTAGTAGTCCTCTCTATTGACAGGGATTCATGATTATCAGGCGGGAACTAATATAATGGAGCAGGTGCAAAGGCAGGAGCGATGTGTATTCAAACGGAACGTAAATGCCCATGAGGTGCACGTATATCTATCCAGCCTTGAGCGGCTTGGCACCCGATCTATTACCTCGGGCTCCACCTTTACGGCAGTAGTCCTCTCTATTGACAGGGATTCATGATTATCAAGTTGGAACTGATATAATGGAGCCGGTGCAAAGGCAGGAGCGATGTGTATTCAAACGGAAAGTAAATGCCCATGAGGTGCACGTATATCTGTCCAGCCTTGAGCGGCTTGGCACCCGATCTATTACCTCGGGCTCTACCTTTACGGTAGTAGTCCTCTCTATTGACATGGATTCATGATTAACAGGCGGGAACTGATATAATGGAGCTGGTGCAAAGGCATGAGCGATGTGTATTCAAACGGAAAGTAAATGCCCATGAGGTGCACGTATATCTATCCAGCCTTGAGTGGCTTGGCACCCGATCTATTACCTCAGGCTCCACCTTTACGGTAGTAGTCCTCTCTATTGACAGGGATTCCTGATTAACAGGCGGGAACTGATATAATGGAGCTGGTGCAAAGGCAGGAGCGATGTGTATTCAAACGGTAGTGATCGTCACGGTAATAGGTGCAGTCAAGAGAAAGGGCTTTCTCCTCTCTTCCAAGAGAGTCTTCAACACACAACACACTTCTCCTTCAAGTTCTACTTCAAGGCATATGTGATTGTAAGTGTTGCTTTCATAATTTCATAACTTTCGTTATTTGGTTTTGTGCTAGGTTTACGAGAGCGGTTTGCTTACTCCCAAGTTGTAGGAGTGAAGGACATCGATTGTATTCGATTTCACTTGTAGGATTGCTACAAGTGGGTTTAAAGGCAACCTCAAGTTAGGGTTCTAACTTGAGTATCCGGAGGTATCCGGGTGGAAGGGACATAGGATAACCGGGAACAAGGCGGGAAGTTACTTGGGTAATCCGAACCCTTGAAAAATAATTGTGTTTGCATTTGTTTCTTATTTGGGTTTAATTTTAATTCCGCACTATATTTGTTGATCATATATGTGTGAATTTTGTGATATGGTCTCCATGTTTGCTATATTCTATATGTGTTGTGATTTGAGACGTTAGTTTTCCTTCGTGTATCTCAATGTTTATATTGGACTTTCATTCCACTTATCACCTAAGTTTATAATTTGGTTTTATGATTTTTTCGATTTTATATATATTTAGACTCTTATTTGGCACGATTGTTGTTATTTTACTCCCGCCTTTTGGATAATGCCATAGGGGGATCGAAATAAACAAACAGAATCATAATGAATGTGCTAGGTATAGTCTAATAAACAGACATACAAAAACTGGATGTAGGTTGCTACACTGTTTTTTTATACATCGGAGGTTGCTACATTGACTCTCCAAATTTGGATACCTGTTTTGCAGGGCGGTTGATGGAGGGAAAACGCCATATTTGGTGTGTTGTTGCAGTGTGGTTGGAGATGATATAACTGGCCAACTTCCGCTTAGACTTGTATGGAGTCGTCGAATATAGCTTAATTCACGTTAACTAAATATGGGAAAAAATACCCAATTAAATGTCACATCATCTACCATATTTAGTTAACATATCCCCTACCAACTAGATTCAATAGGGTTGGATAGTGGGGTGTTGAGAATATATTGTGGGCCCGCTAAACAATATGTGTACCTTCGCGTTCGAATGTTGTTAACTGGGCAATTTGCAGTAGGTTTCGCGTCGATCCGCTGTGCTGCGTTGAAAAATTCTATCTCTTTCCCTCTGTGGGCTCCACTTTTATGTGTTACTATTAATAATACGAAAAGCGATGGTACGTAGAGATGGATGAGGTGGATGAGGTGAGAGGTTGGTGGGACCACAAACAAGAATTCGACCGGTCATCTACTCATCTATCTGCCGAATTTGCTGGTACTTTGTTCGCGAAAAGTTTTTCTCGTAAGCGCCATATCAGCGAATATTTGTATCCATTGTGACAAGTAAAACATTTTAGTCGTTTAATATATCTCCTCACACAACTGTATACAGTAATGCCATTTGTGCGCGATGAGGAAAATTCGTATAATAAATCCAAATATTCGACCGCGCACAACTATCCCTCATTTACGCATATACTGCGCGTGACTAAATTATGTTTGCTCACCGCGCACAACGGTTCAAATTTTATCCCGTTTTGCGCGCTCAGTAATTAATCCTCCGTTTATTTATACTTGTAATAACAAACGGAAGAGCGAGAGAGTCAAGAATCAAGATGGCCACCCATAATGCCGGACCCGGCAAAAAATTTGAGTTGCCACCAAACTCGGAGTATTAATGTAGCAGACCGCAAAAAAACCCTGCGAAGACCCCAGAAACCCCCGCCATGCGTTCGGTCAAGTGGAGGATATTTATCCCACCAAATTTGGGGATATATCACAATTCGCCTTGATTTGTGCCTTCACTGCAGATATGGCTGAGAAATCGTGTCAGTCGGACGAAGAAACTTTGCAAGGCCAGTCTTCAGAGGGAAGAAGAGACGGTGACGTAGATGTTAACCGTTCCCTTCATGACAGGGGGATGTGCGGCCACAGTTGCCTGAGACTCCTCTAAGGGATACGTGGCCATGGGGAGGTCTCGTTCCGGCAGGCTATGTCCCTCCGGCGTACGAGGGGGCATTGCTGTTGAATCCGCCCACTGACGTTCCATCGGAAGGTACTAGGGGGAACCGTCACCGACCCTTCTTCCCCGTCTGGGACGGCGAGTCTGCATTGGTGGATAGGGGGGTGGCCAGTCGGCTGGTGGAGAACTCCATCCTTCCCACTAACCAAAGTGTCCTGGGTCAAATTGACATTGAAAGGCTAGCTAACTCAGTCGTTTATGGCAGTTACCAGGTTAAGTACTAATGTCGTCTCGTTGTACTGTTGCCTTACTCTTACAGTCTTACTTATCCATGATTCCCTGCAGACATCATTGGTCGGGGCGGAATTGCGTCGCCGAGTGGTGCAATTTGTTGATTGCCGAGCGGGAAAAGGCGGTTTCGTTCGAATCTCAACTTAAGGATTTGAAGGAGCAGCTGATGAAAGAGAGAGACCGCAGATCTCAGGTGGAGTGGGAGGTTGCGAAAGCTAAAGATCGGGTGGCCTCTATGTCAGCGGTTCGGAAGAGCTCCGAAGAGCGATGGTACGTAGAGAAGAGCAGTCTCCTGGCTCGTATAGCCGAGTTGGAGAGAAACTCGCTTCCTCCAAACTCGATTGCAGACGTGAGGCATGAGGTTGAGGCGAGGAAGCGTCAGCGATCTGGTCGGGAGTCCGGTGGAGGATCGGCCCAAACATAGGACGGTTTGGCTACCAACGCGCCCTCCAGCGAGGCGTCTATGTGAATCGTGGCATCTTAGTACACCAAATGTTTTTTATATTTTGAGAGGTGAACATGTGATGGTTTATGCGTTAGTAATGAACCCCGAACATTCAATTGGCAATGAACACCATCTGGTGCAGTCTTTTACCGCTTGTTAGTATAAATATCTGTTTGCCAACCATTAGCGATCTTTGTACACCGATTGCTTAATTTCTTGTGGCTATTAAAACTATTAGCATACATCCATCACAGAAATAGACAATGATGGTGTGAAATATCGAAGTTGCCCGGGAATATACTTAGTGCACGTGAACTGCGTTGGAATTGAGCTTAGCATCACAGTGTATCAGATACACAATTTTTTCTCATTGCTCACACCGGTCCCACCTTTTACCTGATGTGTATGGATGAATTTGATTTGTCAGTGTGTTTCATTGGAGTCATTTTCTGCAGCATTCACATAGCCTCTACATGCATCGAGATTGTTACGTATAGAGTTTTCCTTTAAACGAACTTGGGATATTGGACTTATGCCATAAATTCAAGTAGACCATCGTCAAGGAGACAAAGATTCAAGAATACGCAGAGGTGGAAATCACTTCATGCAATATAAATAACACATTTAATGCAGTATACAGTCTTCAACATCAATAACATACCAAAGCACACAATTATGAGTCCAAATCTTAGCATTCTCCTTTATGTCCGTTGTGCGCGGTGAGCAAATTTTTAATGCTGTAACATAAATTGCTCAAAGCGCATAACGGGCAAAATTATGCCAGTCGTGTGAATTTAGCAACTGTATCCCATAACATAAATGTTCAACGTGCACAACAAGCAAAGACATGATGGCGCGTTGAGTTCCCGTTGTGCAGAAATCCCATAAATTTTGTACAAAAATCCCAAAAATTTCAGTATATTCTTTCATTATAAACTCAGACACTACATTTGCACAAAATTATACATTCAACCATCTGATGATACAGTAAGTATAGTGGGAGATTTGCCTACATCTTTACAGATTAATGTCTCGAATTGTCGCATCCTCTCTTCAAGGCCTTCCACCCATCCTTTGACCGTAGGCATGCGGTTAGCCTTCCAATGCCTTATTACCAGTGGGACCGGGCTTCTATCTTTAAGTTGAATCTTTACAAAGTGATTATTATTTACAAAACCTATGGTGAAGGGACCACGTTTCGTACCTTGGTCTAGTCCTGATCTTAACGGAAAAAATTGAAAGACATTGCTTCATTGACAGCAGATGTATTACACAGTTATAACGACTTGAGATTATATGTCCAACTTCAGGGAATGTCATCCAATATTGCATCGGGGGGTGGTCACCCATATAGTTAATTGACACTACCTGTTCTTGTGCACTTTCCTCACCCATCACCTTTGAGTACACATCATAGTGGTCATGCAGCTCTTGAAGCAACTCTCTTCTGACCACCTTCCACTGGTCCTCTCCCATCCCTAGATGTGAAGATATAGCCCTGTAACCACAGTTCCCATCTGGCTTCACATCTTTGACGTTCGATATATATTTGGCGATTGCAGCGGGGAATTGATCAAGATAAGGTATGCCTCCTTGAACGGCTCTAGCGTCCTTAGCTTCATAATTTGCTGAGGCAAATGAAGCTGTAGCAGAAACCACAGTTATACTGCCAGATGTCGTGGCTTTGACATTTGGTTTCTTTCTAGCAAGTTGAGGAGGAATTGGTGGGGCAGGCATATTTTTGATCCTTTGGGACCGTCTCAGCTGGACACGGCTGACGCTTTCTTGTTTCGATGAGACTTCAGTTGGAATTTGAGTAGAGCAACTAGCCGCATCGGCTAAGACATGATCAAAATGAGCAGGATGAATGGGGGTGGCTGTATCTTCATTTGTCAAATTATTATACCTTTTTCTTCTTCCATTGAACACGACATTAACTTGCGACTCTGTAATCAGATTTGTCACCGGGGTAGCTAGCTCCTTCAACTTAATTAACAACTCCTGCTTCATCGGCCCATCAAGTTGAGCATAGAGCTTGTGTATGCGCTCTAATTCAGCATGTATAAGCCCATCTTCTTCAGACATCAATTCCGTCTTAGCCTCCATGTCTAGCTGCTTCCAATGAGAATTTACGGCATCTAAGGGAATGTGGCGATTTTCCCTTGTGAATTCACCAATCTCATTGGCACATGGTACACCATAAATCATTCTAGCTAGACAATCACCTGTGCATTGGTCCGTTCCCATAGGGTCAGATTTATCAGCTTCCACAGACATTATCTTCAACGCCGCAGCGGCTGTAAATCCTATCAGCTCCCTGAACAAGAACCCATGCACATTATGTTGCAACATGATCTTAGATTTCTCGAATGATGCCTTGATCTCGATATGCTGCCCCTCTAATGATTCATGTATGGTTGGCCAAGAAGCGGATAAACTGAAGGCCGATGAACCCAATGCCTTTTTAAGCTTAGAATGTTCAGTCTGGGCTCTTTTGGTCTGTGCTCTGTTGGTACTGACATTTCCAAAGTGCAGATTGCCATCTGTCCATACAGAAATAAACTTCTCCTTGTACTTGTCCAACCAAGATGTCTTCACATAGCTCACGACCCTTATGTAATCTTTGTACTCGGTCTCCAATGCCTTCAGTTTAGCAACATACTCCTCCTCCTTACGTGCCCCCACCAATAAATTCCAGCTAGAGATGAAACCTAACCATTTTTCTTGATCTTTAAAAGAGGGCTGGCAATTTTTGGCAATATTTTTGGATATGTGCATTCTACATAATTGGTGCACGGCAAGGGGAAATTCATGGCCAATGGCATTCATAAGTGCTGGCTCCAGTGCTGTCAAAATTACACTTGGCATCCTGTATCCATGTAGCAAAGAGCGCAACTTCCCCAAGGCCCACAAGTAGTTCTCCTCACGTACGGCCTCCGTGTAACAAAATGCAGCTGCGAACTGATTATCTGTGGACGTCACCCCTTACATCTCCATCAATGGTGGCCTGTTGCGGTTGGTCTTCAACGCGCAGTCCATAACCAGAATCTCTGGAAATTTTCGTAATAACTCAACCGACTGCGGATGTGCCCAAAATATAGTCCTCACTGCATTTGTCACTTCGTCCACTTCATGATACACAATGTAATTACGTTGTGTCACTAGATTAAGGAATAGCTGCATTTCTGCTCTCCAGGCCATTTCCCCTGCCTTCATCCTCTGTCTGGCTTTATAAATAGTGTTGATTGTGGTAGATGTTGCATTATCCTTTTCCTTCAGGTATTTCAAGATTTCCCTTGGCCTAAGCAATCTATTTGACAAGTCTCTCACCGTGGCCATCTCCCCCCCTCCGAACCTCCTCTCATCTGGATGTCGCTCGATGTACATTGCGGGTTTATGGTTGTGATTGCCACGTACAACTGTCAAAATCCACTTATCTGTTGCCACACCATTAGCCCTCAAGTAGAAGGGACATGAACACTTCTTGCTTCGAGTTGATTTTGTGCCCGATATATCCGGCCTGTGTGGCCGATATGTCCCACTTCTTTCACAACAAAAATAATAAGTTGGGACCCTATTGCCCTTTGTACTCATATTTGATGATTTTGTAACAACCAAATTCCCGGTTTTCACACCGACCCCTTTTACCCATTTACCAAGCTCTTCTATGCTGGGGAAAATTTTATTTGTTGTGAACTGATTTGTATAATCTTCATTAACCTCTGAGCTTCAACAATACGCTGAATTAAGTACCAGATACCAATATAGTCACTAAATGTTTTGCTTTATTTTCTAGTAAATTAGTCAGTTAACAAAGCAAAATAATTTCAAACCTTTGCTTCTTTGTCCGCTTCATCCCAGATCCCCTCAATATGTACCGAGTCCATCTCAATCTTCGTAATTTCAATGCAATCATGTACCAAATGTACATTGCAACAATCAATTTCTGAAATTATTAATAAATACCAAATTAATTAGCATCAATTAATGGCTTACCAACTTTACGATGCAATACGTCCGCAGTCGACTATTTTAGGGCACCCCAACCCAATGACACAAATCTTTTGCTCTGCCTTAAGGACCTTCGTTTGATATAAGCAAGAACTCTTATAGTCTATATAGATCAGCGAATTAGAATAATTTCTGTTGATCAAACCCTATCTCGTTAGCTTTTCCTGCCTTAGGTCACAAAACTGATCACATATGGAAGCTGTTATGATGCCTTTGTATATAGGGATGCGTAAAAATATTGGTTCATAGTGTAAATTACTCATCGCGAACACTGGGAGGGCAAAAATGTAAAAGTTCCCCTCTGTGAACCGTCTAGCTGTTTGCCCACCGCACACAACCACGCAAAACTCAGAATTCCTCACCGCACACCACCACGTAAAACTGGGAATTGCTCACCGCCCACAACCACTCAAAACACGGAATTGCTCAGCACACAACCACACAAAACTCGGAATTGCTCACCGCTCACAACCAATCAAAACACGGAATTGCTCAGCGCACACAACCACACAAAACTCGGAATTGCTCAGCGCACACAACCACTCAAAACCCGTAATTGCTCACCGCACACAACCATTTTGGTCAAGTCCACGTGCACATGTGGACGGGTTATTTGCTAGTAATATTTCAAACTAGACTTGTTTACTCAACCAGCACAACGGGTAAATTATTGTAGACCCGATATGACCCGGTAGGACCCGAAATTGTCCCGTGATACCTTCTGCTCGCATCGAATTGACAGACAATTACACAGATTGCTCACTGCGGAATTTCAAATGACAAGTATTTTCAAAGCTCGCTCCAGTCGCCCAGACCGAAATCCAAAATCTTTGATTTTTATTTAATTGCTCGAAGGATACATCACTTAGTCAATTGGTGAGATCAAACAAAGAGCTGAATCGAGAGAAATCGATTTAGGGGGTTTTGACCTAAATTTATCAACATCGACTCTTTGGTACGTCTATACTTTTAAGTACAGTTTATCTGCCTTTCTTATTTTGATTTTACATGCATTCATCCACGGTTGAGGTTGATGAAGTTGGTACAAAAATCCAAGGTAATATTGATTTATCTTCTCGGCAATAATGCATTAAATCTTTGAGGATCAGGTTATGAATTGTTTGATACAGGATACTATGGATTTTACAACCGACTTTACCACCAATCAACTGTTCAAGGATAGAAAAGAGCTGTTTCAGTGGATACAAAACGTCGGGTTAAGTCATGGGCATGTGATTGTTACACGTTCGGGGAGATTAAGTAAAACGGCCAAAGGGCATCATGCTGTGTACTTTGCGTGTGAAAGAAGCGGTGAGTATCGGGGACACCGAAAGCTAAAAAAGACCAACCAGCCTGTTAAAACCAAGAAGTGTTCATGTCCTTTCTCATTGCGTGGTTATATGGTGGGCGTGGGCGTTGAGGAGTGGAAGTTAACAGTCATTTGTGGCAGGCACAACCATGAAGCAGCTAAATATGTCGATGGCCATTCCGATGACGGGACGTTGCAGGGAATGGAGATGGAAACAGTGCGTGACTTGGCAAATAGCAAGGTTCGGCCAGCTGAAATTTTGAAAGTACTGAAGGCAAATAAAAACTTCAGTGCAACCTCAATCAAAGCAATTTATAATGCACGAAACCGGTTACAACGGGGGAAGAAGGTTGGTATTGTAAAACAGTTGAAGGAGTTAGCATCAGCTGATAAAATTGTGGGTGCTGAGAATGTGAAGACTATGAATAATGAGGGGGAGGATCAGAAGGTGGGGGAGGTGTTTTGGGAGAATGCAGTGCCTGCTGAGTTGCAGGAGGAGGATCATACTGGGAAGATGGGTGAGGCGGATGATAAGGTGGATCGTAATGAGGCGGAGCAGACTGCTGAGGAGGAGGAGGATGATGATGAGAATGCAGTGGCTAAGGCCTTTGAGAAGGAGCATGAGGTTCTACGTCTGCAAATTTCTACCCTGGTAGCGGAGATTGCTAAGCAGCATGCTGAGATAACGGATACGTCTACATTGACGTGTAAGCCGGGTAAGGGAAGAAGTAGACCGTTGTGGAAACTTACAATAAAGAAGCCGAAACAATCAATTTCACATGATGATAGTGACGAGGACTTGGCTGCTGACATAATAATACCTTATTGGAACGCTTTTCCTGAGTGTCTACGACCCCTTATAGTGCATGTCGTAGATGTGAAAGCAGACGGAAACTGTGGGTATAGGGCTGTGGCAGCTCAGTTGGGATTGGGTGAGGACGAATGGAGGCAGGTGAAATATGACTTGCGAGAAGAGATGCAGAACCATGACGGCTTGTACCGGCAACTTATGGGTGCCGTGGAATTTAAAAAGAATGTAGTGGCACTGGGCCATTTGTTAGACCGTCCAAAAGCTAAATGGTGGATGCAGATGCCAGAAATGGCACATGTCATTGCCTCATGCTACGACTGTGTAGTACATATTCTTGCACCTCATCAGTGTGTGACATATTTTCCTTTAAGAACTCCTCCAGTACCCCTATCATCCAGATGCCACATAACGTTGGGTCATGTGAACAATAATCACTTCGTTATTGTTAAACTTGCCCCATATGGTCATGTCCCTCTGACTTCAAGTATGTGGCTAAGATACCGTTCTGATGTGTCAGCCGGATGGCCGGCTGCTTATGAGGATAGGATGCATCAATTCCAGTCAATAGTATTTGGTCACGATATTGCAACCGTTGACGTTATTAAAATATTGTAGGATAAAACGTTGTATCATTTTACTATGGATTATTTATTTCATATTGCCAGATTGGTAGCATGAAATTTTATTATGTCTGCCTAAATGTGCAAATGTTATCATCTGTATTCCGTGCTGTGGTGTATCGTATCTATAAGTTATGCTCAACGATAGACCTACTAATCAAGTTTGCCTCTTACTAACTTTTTGGTGAACGGGTACAAACTGATAGATACTGGATTTTGAATGCTTAATAACACACGCAATCTATCCAGATTTTCTTAAGGGTGTTAATTAATACAACTAATGATAGTTATCACGTTGGTATTATATTATTTTATACGTATCAATAATGTTGTTAACATCGGCATAAGAATATGAGTAATCCAATAGAATAAATATTAAAAACAAAATTTAGAACTCCTCAGCGTGCACCACGGGCAAAATCGTTCTCAGCGTCGCGATTAATAACGATTACCGTTACTAATGTCAATCCTGACAATCCATGTAAGATTACTCAGCGCGCAAAATGGTTCAAATCGTGTAAAAATATAACAGTTGTGCGCGCTGAGTAAAATAAGCCAACTAAACCACCGAATTTACTCGAAGCGCACAACGGGTTAAAATTTTTACTCGTTTTGACCCGTTAGGTCCCTCTTTCACCCCTTGATAAATTCTGCTCACCGCTCACAGCCATAACCTTCCACAGATTGCTCAAGGCGGAATATCAAACGACAAGTTTTTCGTAGATTGCTCAAGGCGCACAGACAGAAATTCCAAAGATTTGATTTTTATTACTGGGCTCGACATTTACATCACAGTGTCAACTGCTGCGTTCAAACAAATCGGTGAAGCGATAACAATCGATTTACGGGTTTTCAACCTAAATTTGTCGAAATCGCGATTTGGTAAGTATACAATGTTAAGTACATTTTATTTGATATTCTTATTACAATTACAATGTGTAGAAATAGAAGGAGAAATTTTTGGTTTTTACTTGCCTGCAGATACAGTTGAGATTGATGGAGATGCTAAAAAATTCCGAGGTAATATTGATTTATCTTTACGTCAATAATGTAACTAATGTTTCGTTCCCGGTCCAATTAGTTGTATGAATTTTTTGATACAGGTGTATATGGATTATATAGCCGAATTTACAACGATTCAACGTTTTAAATGTAGAGACGAGCTCTTTCAGTGGATAAAGAGCATCGGACGACAACATGGGAATGTGATTGTTACCAGTGCGTCGAGTATGAGTAAATCGTCCAATAGGACTCCCACTGCCTACTTGCATGTGCAAGAAGCGGGAACTACAGGGGACACCGACCAGTACGAAAGAGCAACCGGCCAGTTAGAACCAACAAGTGTGGATGCCCGTTCAAATTGTGTGGTAATGAGGTGGGCGATGACGGTGAGTGGAGTTTAACGGTCGTTGATGGCAGGCACAACCATCAAGCTGCTAATTATGTCGCGGGCCATTCCGAGGACGGGATGTTGCAGGGAAAAGAGGAGGAAGCATTGCGAGACTTGGCAAATAGAAAGGTGCCGCCGTCAGCAATTTTGAAAGGCCTGAAGGAAACTAAATCCTTCAATGAAACACCAATCAAATCAATTTATAATGCACGTTCCCGATTACTAAGGGGGCAGAGTGTGGGTATGGTAAACAAGGTGAAGGAGTTAGCATCACCGTGTAGAATTGTGGGTGATGAGCTTTTGGTGCATGTGGATAATGTTGAGGAGGAGCAGAAGGGAGATGAGGAGAAGGTGGATGAGGCTGAGGAGGCGATTGCATTGGCTGCTTATTGGCAGGATGATGAGGTGGATCGTAATGCGATGGAGCAGGCTGCTGAGAAGTTGGCTCTTAGTGGGCAGGAGCAGAATGCTGCGGAGGAGGATGAGGTTAATGCAGCGGATGAGAATGTGGAGCTGAGGGTGCATGATGTTTATGGGGATGATGAGGCTGAGAATGCAGTGGCTACTGAGTTGACTGTAGATGATTATGTTATTGGGGAGATGGTGGAGACGGAGGAGACGGTTGCCTTTAACGTGGAGGTGCAGAATGCTGAGGAGGTACTGGTGGAGGATAATGCAGCGGCTGAGACTGTGGAGCCGAAGGTGTATGAGGAGAAGGCGAATGAGGAGGATGATGATAAGGAAGTGGCTACTGATTTGATTGCTGAGGAGCATACTGGGAAGTTGGTGGATACGGCGGGGACGGTGGAACGTAATATGGCTGACCAGACTGCTGAGATGGATGAGGGGGAGAATGCAGCTGGGGAGAATGAGGAGCCGCAGGAGGATGAGGCGAATGTGGAGGATGTGGAGGATGAGAAGATAGAGGATGCTGGGTTGATGCAAACTGAGCTTACGTTGGAGTTGGGGGCGACGGTGGAGATGGGGGATCATAATGTGGATGCTCAGACTGCTGGGAGGGAGGAGGAGATGTGTAACGACCACTTTTCGTCGTACGTTTTTCGTGCACGTGCTTTTGGCCGTGCACGTGTTTGTTTTAGACTTTGGTTGTTGCGAACACTTTTGTGCGATATGCCGTTATGAACGTCTCTGAGAGTATTAAATAGTGGCACTAATTAGGAACGACGTTTCTCGAGTCGTTTTCCCACAATTTAAACTCACTCGATGAGACGTGACGATTTTCACTTTTGACGGGAGACGTTTCTATTTTTAGTTTCGTCGTCCGACGCCGAATTTGAGATCCGTCTTCTTAGTTAGCTCACATTCGTCACCACGATCACCACGATATTTATTTTATAATTTTTGGAGTTTATTTGACCACCTTTATAATTTTTACAAGTTTTATATTATTTTTAATAATTAATTTATAAATTATTTTCGGCCAAATAAAATTTATTTAAGTTTTAAACGTTTTAAAGAATTTTTGAGCCAATTTCCAGCTCATTTGGACCAGGTCAAACCCTTGGATGAGTTGGAGTAATTGAATTTCAAATTTTAAATCTTTTTGAACTTCTAATCCTATTAGATTTAGCCCTAGACCAAGTCAACCCATCTATACTATATAAGCAACCCCTAGAAAGACCTATTTTCCAAAGAAATTAGCCCTAGCCTCTTCCAAACTCATTTTGGACGTTGCGACGAATCGTCGCAACGTTGCGACGTTCAGCCCCCGCGCACGACGAAGGAAATCGCTCCGTTCTCCCGCTCCGACCGAAGGCAAACCCCGCATCCGCCCCGCTCCGCACACAGCAGCGACCGCCGCCCCCGCTCCCCCGCTCTGACCGAGAGAGGCTCTCGGTCAGACCGAGGCCTCAAGCCGCACAGCACTCCGCATCGCACCCCCGCTTGTCGCCCCGCTCCGCACCCCGCACGACCGACCCGCCGCTCCGCACTGACCGACGTTGCAAGCGCTGCAACGTTGCAACATCGCCCCGCCCGCATCCATCGACCTGACCGACGCTCCCCATCGACCTGACCGAAGGAAAATTCCGCACCACAGCCACCCCCGCAGCCGCTGCACGCCCAAGCGCCGTTCCCCCGTGTCTGACCGAGCCAAGTCCCCGCATTGGCTGTGTACGACCGAGAGCCACTCGTCGCAACCCCGCATCCGTCGCATCGCTTGCCTCCGTGGGCCCCCCCAAGTTCTCCAGAGTTATTGTGGGTCCCCCAAAGGTCTCTAGGACTACTGTGGGCCCCACCTAGGTGTGTTCTCTTCGACGACTTGCCGCGAACGACGTCGTCGCACGTCGTAGGCCGTCGTCGCACGTGCGAGCTTTGGAATCTGGAATCGTCGCCCGGGTTGATGCTCTGAACTTTCCAGCGAGGAAACTATATTGGAATCAGGACTTGGAGCGCGTTCTATTATTCCAACCCCCGGTGTCGCTACCCGACGCCGGTGCAGCTTTCGCGTCGTGTTGAGGTAACGTTTTGCACCCTAGGATCCCCAACCCAATGCATGCTAATCAAGACTAAAATCAGTATTTTCAAAGTATTTTAAATGTTTTAAATTCACTAATCAAGATTAATAATATGGACTTTAGGCCGGTGGACTTGTGCACGTAGGATAATTGTGATTTTTGGACGCATTGGACGGTGTGCTCAGACGTCGTGCTTGCAGGCAAGTGAAACTTGCCAACTCTTGTGTAGGGCCATGTTTTTAGGCCACTTCCTTGTTCCTAGCGTAAAAGAGACTAGTCAGTGAAATGATAGCTGGCTAGACGCCTACTTGATCTAGTTTGACAACGAAACTAGATCCGTCACCTAATTGATCTAGCTTGACAACGAAGCTAGATCCAACTCTTTAAACTTGTTGTTCATGCATACTAAACTGTCACGTTTACTTTCCTTATCTGTACGCACTTTTAACTATCATGCATTGCATCTTACATGTCATCCCAGTTGATTGTTGCATTCGTAGCACACGCTACAATACTTGTACTCCTTGAAAACTACTTCCGGGGGAAACAGGCCTCATGTGTTGGTCAAAAGCCAATGCCCGGGTTCCCTGGACCGGCTAGGTGCACCCCTAGGCCATACTTGTTTAAAACACTTCCTGGCTCGTGGTCCAGAAGCGGGCCTCATGTGTTGGCTAAAAACCAATGCCCGATACACGTGGAGGGTAGGGTTAACGATCACTTGAGCTAGGAGCTGGCCGTGCAGCCACTCTAGCCAAAAGGCGGAATCCCTGTGCACGAGGTGCTTACTTTTCTTGTCTTGTACTTGTCTTGTGAATGATTCATGCAATACTTGTCATCCATGCCATGTTTAAATGCCATGCTCGTACTTTACTTTACTTTACCTCACCTGTTGCACTCATACTTTAAACTGCCATGTCATTGCATTCATGCTAGAACTGCTAGGTTGCTTTACCTACTTCCAGTTTCCTTGCACAAGTCTCTGGTAGACTTGCTGACATGTGCCCCTTGCTCTTTTGGGTGTCACATGTTAGATCTGAGCCAGAGATCGTTGCTGAGTACGTGATGTGTTGCTGACGCTGAGTCTGAGTCCATGATTGCCCAGGAGGATTTTGGTGGACACCGGTGACCATTCTTTGAGTCTTGTTGAGCTTTATTTTGTTTTAGGCCTTTTGTTAGCTGTTGGTGCGTAGCACCGTTGTTTTGTACTTTTTACTTTTGTTGGCCATGTTTGGGCATATAGTCTCTTTTCTTTTAGCCTGGTGGCTTTTCTGCGATGTTGGAAACTTATTTTATGGATATTCTGAGATGTTTCTTTTGTCTCATTTCATTATTATTATCTTTGTTTCGTTCGCGTTGCAAGGACCTGCAGTTTTAAATTTGATCGACGCTTATCGGACTTGCAGCTTTGCAGCTTCAAGTCTGAGCGGACCTTCTCACGCTTCGCCTCCATATTTTTGGGAAGCGGGGCGTGACAGGTTTTGTTGGTGGCCCATGCAGGTCAAATCTTGCAATTGCGAATTAACGGAACAACGATAATAACGGAATGTCCATTAAATAAATTGCAACATCCGAGTCATAAGCCCCGAGTCTAGTCGTTTTCTTATGACACTAGGTGGTAAGAAGACTTAGTTAGACGCCTGTGTTTGCTAGTTAGAGGCCTCTGATTGTTAGTTAGACCCCATGTCAGCAATTGAGCTAATCGTCGTAGGATTTACCTTAGTGGTCCTTGCCTAACCCTGACCATATTAGACTTCTAGATTTTCCTTCGGTCGTTCGCTTGGGTTCATCGATTTCGAACCAAGCTGAACGCAATTCTTTACCGTCTAATCTTTAGAAGTCCTAGCGCTTAGTTTTTAATCCTTAGTTGGTAGACCGTAGGAGTTTACATAGACTTTCTGATTCATAGGCGTATGTATGCTTTGATCGCCTGACCAATTCCCTTGCCTCGATTCACGAGATCGCCTCATGACGATCGTCGTCAATTTTCAAACATCTCCACTGCAAAACTTGAACCTTCTGGAAGTATTTTTCGATTTCCTCTTTCCCTAAGTTTAAATTTGTTCAAAATTTTTATATAAATATACTTAACTTTGTACTCCTCGTTGATTTAATTCTTTTTAAACTTTTGGCGAAATTTTTTGAACTCTAGCTTATAATATTTTTCCAGCCTATATTTTTCGTACCTATGAAAATACATATTTCCTTTCATATATTAATTTCATTCTGAACAGTACTTTTGCTTTACTCAATTCGATTTGTAATTTTCCTTCTTATTGGTGTTATACGAATGATACGTCGTGTTTACTTTAATATACTTTCAAGTCACATGGAATTTCAGCTTTCAGCAAGTTGGTCTTTGCTCGTCGTTTTTGCTACTTCAGATTTTTGCAAAATTACTATTTTCATGACCTCTTCCTGCTTAAGACCCTCCCTGACTTGATTTTAAAGATTCGCTATTCGATCTTGATAATTCTTATGCTAAGTTACTATTACTTTCTTTCCGCTCACCATACACGCTTTTAGAAAAATTTCCAAACCAAATTGAATTTCAATTATTTTTATATCCGTGCCAGACTTGTTGTGCTCGTGTATTAAGAACCTTGTGTAAGTCAGTTCCTCATTTTTGGCAAATCCTGATTTCCCTAAAAGAAGTTTCAATATTGATTTTTCCATAGCCTAAAAGTTTTGAAAGCATTTAACCCGAGTTTAAATTTTTCCGTTACTTGATTTCATTCTTCGACTTTCCAAAACTTTTTGACAAAACTATATTGAATTACTGACGTATAAATTTTCTAAACCACGTCCTTAATATTCGTGTAAATGATTTTACTTCCTTTTATGATGATTTTTAAAACCAATAGACCATTTTCTCTTATTATGAATGTTCGACTCAAATTTATTTTGAACAACTCGTTTTATCGATCTCCAAATATTTCTTGTCAGACTGGGATTTCAACTTTTTGAAGAACAACAGTTTTCAGATTTCACGTATTTTAACTTGTGCTACTTACCACATTTTCTTTTCCCCTCCTATATAAGCATCACCACATCTCCCTTCTCCCTTCAACCTAAACATCGCCATTGAGTCAACGTTTCGTCTAACCAAGCTGTCTCCTTGTATTCGTCCTATCTGAACTCGTGCTTATCGATCATTCCCTCGTCACGCTCTCGATCTCTCTTTATTGCTTAGGCCTTAGGGTCCTTCAATGTCTGTGTCAACTCTTAGTTGTTAGTAGACCCTTTGACCCTTGTGAGGTTGTCGTGGTGCACGTACCTAAGTTGTGTACGTGGGCTTGAATGAGAATTCCCATAGTATATTGATGTTTGCCTATTGAGTGATATATATATATATATATATACTCGGAGTTATTCGTGATGGTATGAAGTTGTTGTGTGTTAGTAGTTATAGATTTTGTGTGGATAGCTATACTATACTAGGGATGCCTGTGTAAATAAGAGTTAGCGTTGAAATATCTAAGTTGTGTATGTAGTAAGAGATGCTTATAATGGTTGAAATAAAATGATTGGTAAAGCTATGTGTATGATAGTAGTGATAATAATAAGAGTACGTATGGTTAAGAGGGTAGGCCTATTATGTGATCTATATGTTAGCACGTATGAGTGTGTGCTCATATGTGGGTATGTATTGTGTCTAGACGTAAGCAGTTATGTTTCGTTGCATGAGTTATAGGTGATATATATATAGGTAGTAGGGTTATAATTTTGATTGGTATTGTTTGCTTTCGCGGGATGTCGCAATGCGTGCATACCGTGAGGTATACACGACCATTGCACATCTTAATTATGTATGTGTGGATGTGTTAGTATACTAATTATAGGTAGTAGGCTATGGTGTGAATATATGTTACAGGTGTGTGACTATACGATGAATGCATATGTATTAGGGAGTGTATTATAGTTATACGTGTGCTGATGTCTGTATTATTATTATGGTATATAGATTGATTTAACCATGTGAGTATTGCCTGACTAGATATTAGGTGAATGACTTATGGTATGTATATGGTTGTATTGGTAGACGTATAAATATTGGAGTGATATGGTATAAGTATGAATGTCGTGCTACGTATATGGAATATTCTGATATGTGTATTAAGTCTCACTCAAGCTTGAGTGAGTATACTCTAAGTATATTGAATGTATGTTGTAGTTTGAATATATCAATGCTTGATGTATGTATAGTGATAGGAGTGTTTGTGCCTGGTTGTGCTACGCACATGATTGTGGGTCGCTACGCCAGTATATAGTTATAGGTGTTGGTCTTGCGGTATAGTTATTTACTAAGGACTTGTTGTGTGAACGTATGTGTACTAGCTAAAACTAGGTGTGTAGGTGTGCTAGTTATATAATGGTATGATTGGCGTATGAAAATGAAATGTTAGCGTGTATGGGAGTGCACCATGCACGGGTAAGTATGTGCTTAGTTATAGGTTATGGATGACTATGGTCTATGTGGCGTGTCGTAAATATAGTTATAGGACCGTACGTGATGTGAATATATGGTGAACTAATTGCATGTATTTGAATGACTATATATTGTGAAATTATAGTAGTGGTGAATGTAAATTAGATATAGTGAACTTGATTTAATAATGGTATGGTGTGACTATATGTGTTGAGATGCTTGGTAATGGATGAATATTAGAGGGTAGTATACCCTTGATGTTTGTGCATAGGTAGCTACATATAGGTAGAGCGATGATTGTATTGGCTAAGTGTAAGACTATCCTATATAAGTATCTGAACTACTGTTTGTGAGTAGCAGTTATATAAGGGATGTATGTTTATATACCTGATTGAAATACATGTATGAAGTTGACGGACTATAATAGGTATAAGTGTATACGTACGTGAATGTATATATATATAAGTGTTGGTGGTAATAATGTTTGACTACCTAGTGCATATATGAGCACTTGTAATGACTATACTTGGTTTGAATTATAAAGTGACTTGATTGGGGTAGTTACTAGAGCGACTAGCTATATTAGAAAGTCCGAGGACGGACTTTATTCTAAGGTGGGAGGATGTAACGACCACTTTTCGTCGTACGTTTTTCGTGCACGTGCTTTTGGCCGTGCACGTGTTTGTTTAGACTTTGGTTGTTGCGAACACTTTTGTGTGATATGCCGTTATGAACGTCTCTGAGAGTATTAAATAGTGGCACTAATTAGGAACGACGTTTCTCGAGTCGTTTTCCCACAATTTAAACTCACTCGATGAGACGTGACGATTTTCACTTTTGACGGGAGACGTTTCTATTTTTAGTTTCGTCGTCCGACGCCGAATTTGAGATCCGTCTTCTTAGTTAGCTCACATTCGTCACCACGATCACCACGATATTTATTTTATAATTTTTGGAGTTTATTTGACCACCTTTTTAATTTTTACAAGTTTTATATTATTTTTAATAATTAATTTATAAATTATTTTCGGCCAAATAAAATTTATTTAAGTTTTAAACGTTTTAAAGAATTTTTGAGCCAATTTCCAGCTCATTTGGACCAGGTCAAACCCTTGGATGAGTTGGAGTAATTGAATTTCAAATTTTAAATCTTTTTGAACTTCTAATCCTATTAGATTTAGCCCTAGACCAAGTCAACCCATCTATACTATATAAGCAACCCCTAGCAAGACCTATTTTCCAAAGAAATTAGCCCTAGCCTCTTCCAAACTCATTTTGGACGTTGCGACGAATCGTCGCAACGTTGCGACGTTCAGCCCCCGCACGACTGAAGGAAATCGCTCCGTTCTCCCGCTCCGACCGAAGGCAAACCCCGCATCCGCCCCGCTCCGCACACAGCAGCGACCGCCGCCCCCGTTCCCCCGCTCTGACCGAGAGAGGCTCTCGGTCAGACCGAGGCCTCAAGCCGCACAGCGCTCCGCATCGCACCCCCGCTTGTCGCCCCGCTCCGCACCCCGCACGACCGACCCGCCGCTCCGCACTGACCGACGTTGCAAGCGCTGCAACGTTGCAACATCGCCCCGCCCGCATCCATCGACCTGACCGACGCTCCCCATCGACCTGACCGAAGGAAAATTCCGCACCACAGCCACCCCGCAGCCGATGCACGCCCAAGCGCCGTTCCCCCGTGTCTGACCGAGCCAAGTCCCCGCATTGGCTGTGTACGACCGAGAGCCACTCGTCGCAACCCCGCATCCGTCGCATCGCTTGCCTCCGTGGGCCCCCCAAGTTCTTCAGAGTTATTGTGGGTCCCCCAAAGGTCCCTAGGACTACTGTGGGCCCCACCTAGGTGTGTTCTCTTCGACGACTTGCCGCGAACGACGTCGTCGCACGTCGTAGGCCGTCGTCGCACGTGCGAGCTTTGGAATCTGGAATCGTCACCCGGGTTGATGCTCTGAACTTTCCATTGAGGAAACTATATTGGAATTAGGACTTGGAGCGCGTTCTATTATTCCAACCCCCGGGTGTCGCTACCCGACGCCGGTGTAGCTTTCGCGTCGTGTTGAGGTAACGTTTTGCACCCCTAGGACCCCCAACCCAATGCATGCTAATCAAGACTAAAATCAGTATTTTCAAAGTATTTTAAATGTTTTAAATTCATTAATCAAGATTAATAATATGGACTTTAGGCCGGTGGACTTGTGCACGTAGGATAATTGTGATTTTTGGACTCATTGGACGGTGTGCTCAGACGTCGTGCTTGCAGGCAAGTGAAACTTGCCAACTCTTGTGTAGGGCCATGTTTTTAGGCCACTTCCTTGTTCCTAGCGTAAAAGAGACTAGTCAGTGAAATGATAGCTGGCTAGACGCCTACTTGATCTAGTTTGACAACGAAACTAGATCCGTCACCTAATTGATCTAGCTTGACAACGAAGCTAGATCCAACTCTTTAAACTTGTTGTTCATGCATACTAAACTGTCACGTTTACTTTCCTTATCTGTACGCACTTTTAACTGTCATGCATTGCATCTTACATGTCATCCCAGTTGATTGTTGCTTCGTAGCACACGCTACAATACTTGTACTCCTTGAAAACTACTTCCGGGGGAAACGGGCCTCATGTGTTGGTCAAAAGCCAATGCCCGGGTTCCCTGGACCGGCTAGGTGCACCCCTACGCCATACTTGTTTAAAACATTTCCTGGCTCGTGGTCCAGAAGCGGGCCTCATGTGTTGGCTAAAAACCAATGCCCGATACACGTGGAGGGGTAGGGTTAAACGATCACTTGAGCTAGGAGCTGGCCGTGCAGCCACTCTAGCCAAAAGGCGGAATCCCTGTGCACGAGGTGCTTACTTTTCTTGTCTTGTACTTGTCTTGTGAATGATTCATGCATACTTGTCATCCATGCCATGTTTAAATGCCATGCTCGTACTTTACTTTACTTTACCTCACCTGTTGCACTCATACTTTAAACTGCCATGTCATTGCATTCATGCTAGAACTGCTAGGTTGCTTTACCTACTTCCAGTTTCCTTGCACAAGTCTCTGGTAGACTTGCTGACATGTGCCCCTTGCTCTTTTGGGTGTCACATGTTAGATCTGAGCCAGAGATCGTTGCTGAGTACGTGATGTGTTGCTGACGCTGAGTCTGAGTCCATGATTGCCCAGGAGGATTTTGGTGGCAAACTGAGCTTACGTTGGAGTTGGAGGCGACGGTGGAGACGGGGGATCATAATGTGGATGCTCAGACTGCTGGGAGGGAGGAGGAGACGGCTGTGGCCTCGTATTTTGATGAGCACGAGGAGATGGATGGCATGCTTAAACAACTTTCTCCCCTGGTTGATGAGATTTCTGATCATTTTTCGGATGTGACGGAGATGCCTACAGTTATGAGGAAGCCTGTTAAGGCTCCACGGTTGCATTCAATTACGGAGCATACGGCGGCGGCGAAGGAGAAGCCTAAATTGAAGAGGCGGCCTTCGAAGGAAAGTAGTAGGCGTCCGAAACCTCAAATAAAGAAGCCGAAACCTTCATTTCCCCGTGATGATTATGTTGATGATTTGCCTGTCAACTTCCTCATACCATATTATTTGGATTTTCATCACAAGCTACAATCCCTCATAGTGGGCTGCGTAGACGTGGTTTCAGATGGCAACTGTGGGTACATGGCTGTGGCAGTTCAGTTGGGCTTGGAACAATCCGATTGGCGGACTGTTAGAGCTGATTTGCTCCGTGAGATGCGGACATACAGCGTCTTGTATAGGCGTGTTATGAGTGAGGTTTCATATAATTATAATTTGAAGGCAGTGAACTATTTTATTACTGATGAACGTGCAGGAAAGGATAATTGGTTGCAGATGCCAGACATGGGACATGTCATTGTCTCATACTACAACTGTGTAGTACATTTGATTGCACGTGATATGTGTGTGACATTTTTTCCATTGAGAAGTCCTCCAGTAAACCGAGCCTCCAGACTCCACATAACGTTGGGTCATGTGAACAGAAATCACTTTGTTATCCTTCAACTTGAACCAACAGGTGACGTCCCTCCGACTTCAGTTGTGTGGACAAGATCGCATGACGCTGTGGCTGATGGATGGCCGGCTGGTTATAAGCAGAGGATGCAGTCATTCGTTGATAGGGTAAAAGGTACAGATATTGCTACCACTGATGCTTTTTAGTATCTGTAAGATAAAACGTTTATCAATGTAATAAGTTTTTTGGTATAAAAATGGACCACTTTGTAGGATGAAATTTTATCATGGCTTCCGAAATGTGCAAATGTCATCATCGGTATGGATTGATGTTGTGTATCATACCAATTACACCGAGCGCAACACTGCAGTAATATTGCCCGTTTTACACTTTGAGTAATTATGTCTTTACCTACAAAATTGCTCAACACGCAGAACTGGCAATATTAGTGCCGGTTTTGCGCTCTGGGTATTTTTAATAACATCAACCTTTGTTCCAAATTGTTATGCGATGAGAATGTGTCATTGTTAGTGTGACAAATAGTCCAAGTGAGAGTAGGGTTATTGTATCATATATGTTATTGTCTGACAAAATTGCTTACCACAAACTCCCATTGATAAGTTTTGCCCGTTGAGCGCCTTTATTAGCCAATTTGTTAGTGGTTACTACAATTGCTCACCATTCACCACGATCAGAACAAATAATTTTGACCGGTTGTGCGCGGTGAGCAATTTTGTTAATGCAAAAAAAAACTCCTACTCGTCCACTCAATAAAATTTGCTGATATATCCACATTTATTGCTGCTCGCACCGTGCAAATTTTTAATGGTTAACAGAAATGCTCACAGCGCACAACGGCGATATATTGGAACCTTTGGTCTTACTAAGAGACCCCTCGAGTCTGCAGAGCAGTGTTGGTTAACATACAGAGCAGGGATCGTTAATATACAGCGGATTGCTACCAGCCGGATGTTCTGCTCAATAATGATTAATGCCTGCCTAAGTTTTGCACATTGGGATAAACTGTAGCCACTAAAAAAATAGCCCAACGCGCAAAATGGGAAAAATTATGCCCTTAGGCTCGGGCAAAATTACGAGCACAATGGGAAAACAACGCGCACAACGGGAAAAATTACGCGCACAACGGGCAAAACAACGTGCACAACGGGCAAAAAGGAAAGCCAGGTGTTCGCTTTTAGAGCATATAAAAGGTAGTTTATCAACAATTGTTAAACACGCACACACCTAGTAGCCTTATGCCCGGTGTGCGCGTTGAGCAAAGTTGCGACGATAGCGCATTTGCTCAACGCGCCCCGCACGGACTAATTTTGCACGTTGTACACTTTGAGCATATTTGTTGGATGCTGTAATTTTTGTTCCAACGGTCAATGATTCACACTCCAATTTTCATCATACTAAAATTGTGATTCCGCAACATGCCAACAGTCAAACTTCACTTAGAAACTTTACCTAATTGTGATTAAGACCGATACTTATTCATTCTGAAGACATTTTATATTAAATCTGATACCTAGTCAATCTGATTCAGAAACTGCATGCAAAAACCTTTAGATTAACGCTGATACATATTCAAACGGTGAACTTTCCAAAATGACCAACCCAATCTAACATACTGAAGTACGTATAGATACAGATCCAAACTGATACATATCCCTTTACTCTTACAAACTGATACATTTGATTGTCTTCGCAGATGTTTGCAATGAAGTGGCGTGTGATCTGTGTGCTTCCCCCTTCAACTTCCGCGAGTTCATCGGGCACCCATCTTCGTTGCGTTTATTAACGTCCTTGGATAGTTGGATATGAGTGTCGCGTCGTTGTAACCTGTAGTCAAGTATGTAGCCGTGTCAAACACAACGCCTGGAACGCCGATTCCCCTTGTGGCGATTTACCACACGGGCAATCCGCTCCACATCTACGTTGCAGTTGCCGAATTTCTGCCCTGATCTGCTCAAGATGATTGTCATACCAGATGTGTGTAATGACGTGGCACTTTGTCCTTTGTAGGAGACCCCGTGAATTCGAAAGTCGACAGACCGTTTCGCTTATTACCGTCATTGCTGTCGTCATTGTAACCAGAAGTCAGGACAAAAGACATCGATTGGAACTCCGTTACCAGAGACGATGTAAAACAACACAGGGTTGCATAAGAAGTTGTGTTTGGGAGTGTAAGAGATCGGAAAGGATAGGATGGAGTGTCTGTGCGTCAAAGATGATGTATAGTGAAACGATGAAGGGTTTGATGGAGGAGATGGAGTGTATAAAGAGGAGATGGAGATGGATATGGAGTGTATAGCAAGACACACAAAACAAATACATAGCCACAATTCATAATAGGAGGGAATTACAATCTTACATGGTACAACACCCAGCAGCTTTCCTGAAACATGTGAGACATCATAGCCAATATCACCCCAAAAGAATATGGTATGATCATCGTACACATTTTTCATAGTGCTGTTTGGGACAAATTTTCTCAACGCAGTTGCAACACCCCCCAGCATTGTCGAGGATGCTTGATTATTAATGGACGATAGCCCTTCGTTGCATAAGTTTCCAACATGAACCATTTACCTTTACGTGAAAAGAGTACTGGATGAATGCTATCGTCCATATCTATATCAAGCATGCACGAACAGCTGAAGGACTTATTGTTTCCATACGGAGGTTGTGTGGGCAAATAAAGAAGATGATAGAAGAAAGTAGACGAAGTTTAGAGAAGATGAGTGCCCGTTGTCCGCCATTTATAGGGGAAATTGGACCAATCATAATGAAGCGTATAAAAAGTCCGTGATCCTACAGTAATGCAATGGATCTCGGGAATCAACATTTAGAACATCTCCAAAGGGGCTCCCTAAATTATTTTAGAATGTGGAAAAAATAGGTTAATTACTCTCTGCGCAAAACCATGAAACCCTACGGTTTTTCGCCTTGATCACATAATAGGAAAATTACTCTCAACAATACTACTCTCCACTAAGATTTTTTAATACCTTTTATTCGCCGCGCACACCGGGCTAAATAATACAGAAGCGAGTTACTATCATAATTGCTCACCGCGCAGAACGCATAGAAAACGAGAATTGCTCAATGCGCAAAATGCAGAATGCATGACAGCGAATTGTATTGATGAGAAGAAGTAGAGTTAATGTGTGGCTACATCGAAGATCTCGTCATGCTACAGAGGGGTTCTCGTGAATATACAAAAGACTGCTCACCTACAGCGGATTGATATCAGACATATGAAGAGACTTTAATTGCGATGGGAGAGAATTGATGTAGCTGGAGCGATTTGAAAGCTCTCAGGGAGACCTTTGACCCGAAAAATGACACAAATGTCCTCAAAAGCAAGAGCAACTATGACCCAGTGGAGAACTTTGTGGCAGTTCACCCTCACTGGGAAAAAATTGGTTGTGAGCGGTGAGTAATTCTGATGTTTGAGTGGTTTTGTGCTCTGAGCAATTCTGATTTTTGAGAGGTTGTGTGCGGTGAGCACTTCTGAGTTTGAGTGGTTCTGTGCGATGAGCAATTTTGAGTTTTGAGTGGATTTGTGCGCTGAGCAATTCTGAGTTTTGAGTGGTTGTGTGCGGTGAGCTTATTCTGAGTTTGAGTGGTTGTGTGCAGTGAGTAATTCTGAGGTATGAGTGGTTTTGTAGCCGCTTACTTAATTGCTCAACGCTGAGACATAATTGCTCAAAGCAAAGAAAGAAAAGCCTTACCATGAAGTTTGAAAGGGGGCGAGACGACCCTGTATTCGATCTCTCCTTACAAACCCAGGGCGTTAGGGACGATTTGCCTCTAGACACTTCTCCCCTCTCAAAAGAAACCTCCCGTTGGCCCGATCGTTGGATAGGCCCTCCGTTGATACCGGACCTCTCCTTCCCGACGAATTCTTCCTTTCACATGCGGATCGCCGACGAGTTATTCCTCTTACACATGGAGCGGCCCGCCTTCCACTCCCTGACTTCCCTTGGAGAACTAATGCCAAGGGACTTAGGGCGGACCGCTCCTCCCCTCCAGCGCCTACTCCGTGACTACCTCCACCTCCGGTGGAGGCGTCGCCGCCCGCGGGGTGTCGGTCCAAATCACAGGTGAAGGCATCGCCATGCCAATCACCCCACTGGGCACCACCGTTCCCAGACAACGGGTCCCTCCGCCATCCAACGGTCTGCCTTCCACTCATCGACCTCCCGTCGCACATCCTGAAGTGGAACGAAACCCCAGCCCGCCATCCAACGGCATGCCTTCCACTCATTGACCCCCCGTCGCACATCCTGGTGCAGTTTATAGTAAATTGGAACGAAACCCCCGACCTCCATCCAACGGCCTGTCTTCCACTCCTCAACCTCCCGTCGTACATCCTGATGCAGTTTACAGTAAAGTGGAACGGCACCCCAGCCCGCCATCCAACGGCCTGCCTTCAACCACTGGCGTCTTTATCGACGTATTGTAAAGAACACAAAAATGTCCCTCCAAGCACGTTGTTAAATTCCGTCTATGAGAAAATTAACTTGTTTACATGCGAACTTTTAGATTATCTCTGATACATAATCAATCTGAAGACATTTTAGATTAAATCGGCTACATATTCAATCGACTTCGTAAACTGATTGAAAATTTTTAGATTATATCTCATACATATTCCAATTGATGACATTTTCAAAATGACCCAGCCATTCAACTCTATGGATGTACATACTGATACCAAACAAAAATATTCATTACCCCATGCTCTTTACAAACTGATACATATGATTGTCTTCGTAAGATGTTTGCAATGAAGGGGCTTTTTACGGGATAAATTGTCGGCGTGATCTACGTGCTTCACCCTACAACGACGCCTGCAATGACGACACTCCTAACCTGCCTACGGTTGCCGAAAGTCGACACCGACGTTAACTAACCAACGAAGCGACCATCTTCGTTGAGTTTATGGACGTGTTTGCCAACTTTCTGCCACCGTAGCCTGGATAGGAGTGTCGTCATTGCAGGCGTCGTTGTACCCGGCTGTCAAGTATGACGCTGGTTCAAAGACACCGAGAAGAACTCCGATTCCTAAGAGGCGGTGAACACCAACACATGGTTGCGTTATAAATAGAATGATATTTTCATCTTCGAGATCGGAAAGGACAGTAGGAGCTCTATAGTACAAAGATGAAGGGGATGGAGGAGGAGATAGTGTAAAGAGGAGATGGCCGTTCCACGTGCATGCTTGATTATAAATGGACGATAGCCCTTCGTTGCGTTTATTACCATCTTTGCAGTTTCCAACATCAACCATTTATCTTTGCGTGAAACAAGTACTGGTTGAATTCTACTGTCCATTTCTATCTCAAGCATCAGGCCCGAACAGTATAACACCATCTCATCTTTACACCCCATATCCATCTCCATCTCGTCCATTTCTACCTCATGCATCATGCTCGAACATAAGAAGACCTTATTGTTTCCAGACGGATTGTGTGGGCAAAAAGAAGAAGATGATATAAGAAAGTAGAGGAAGTTGTGAGAAGATGAGGGCTCCTTGTCCGCCATTTATAGGGGAAATTGGACCAATCAATATGAAGAGTATAATTAGGAAACAAAATAGGTTAATTACTCTCCGCGCAAAACAAGGAAACTTAACGGTTTTACGCCTTGATCAACAATGATGCCAATTGGAAAATTACTCCCAACAATACTAATCTCCACTAATCCTTTTTAATACATTTTATTCGACGCGCACACCGTGCTAAATAATACAGAAGCGAGTAACAAACTAACAATCAGAATTGCTCACCGCGCAAAACGCATGGAAAACTGGAATTGCTCAAGGCGCACAACGCACAACGCATGTCAGCGAATTGTATTGGTTTATGAGGATGCGACCGAAGTAGAGTTAATGTGTGGCTACATCGAAGACCCCGTCATGCTACAGGAGGGGTTCTCATGAATATACAAAAGATTGCTCGTCAATCTACAACTGATTGATACCAGACATGTGCATTTCTCAAGAATGTTTGACCGGTCGGTGGGATGTGAGCTGGAAAAATTAATAGCCGCAAACATAATTGCACAAAGCTCAGAACAAACAAATTTATGGCCAATTGAGTCGTTGTGCGCGTTGAACAAATTTTTAATGGTTAACATAATTGCGCAAAGCACAACAGAACAAGCAAAGACATGTGTTCGCTTTGAGCATCTAAGGTATTTTATGGACAATTGTTTAACGCACACAACCGCCAGAGTTATGACCGTTGTGCGCGTTAAGCTAAAGTTGTGTCGATGACAAATTTGCTCAACGCCCCCACGGAAATAAATTAGCCAGTTTTGCCCTTTGAGCATATTTGTGAGATGCTATAATTTTAATTCCACTGCGCGCCACCGCAGTGAATCAATCACATTCCAAATAACATCATACTTAATCTGAATCCCAATCAAGCCTACATCCAAACTTTTAGATTTAAGTCTTATTATACTTGTTCAATCTGAAAACATTGTAGATTAAACCGGATACTTATTCACTCTGACTCAGAAACTACATGCAAACTTTAAAATTAAATCTGATACTTATTCAATCTGAAGACATATTCAATCGAATTCAACTATATTGATGTACATACTGATACAGATCCAAACTGATTCATTAGCCTATGCTCTTACAAACTGATACATATGATTAAGCCTGGATGGCGGCCCTTGGTCACATAGGTTGGCGGTGCATTGCTACCGTCCCTCTGAGGCACAAGCACTCCCTCCTGTTGTTTTCGATCTCTTGTCTCGCATCCAAATTGAAGAAGAAAATGACGAAGAATCTCGTCGGAATACGAAAAAGGTGAAATTCCAGTAACCATCGATCCCGAGGGCATAGAATGCTTCATTGGATGCGAGCCCTTGCAGTGTACATCCTCCACGTTTACAGTTACCGTGCTCAGCGTATTTGTCATGCAATCCGAAGGCATCTGCTGATCCCAGTATTCTAGCGCTGAAGCTTCCGGGTCTGGAAAATCAAACATTTCATCCTGGTAACAAAACAGAATGCTTAATGCCATCATACATACATATGTAGTTTTGAATTATTCAGAGGAAATAATTAGCAAATTTGTACTTACTCCAATGACTAGATCCTCCAGGTTCAGGCAGCTATTCAGCAAGCATGACAGGATTGAAAATGTGGTTGTTGTGCAGGGGTGCATTCTGAGGGTGAGTTCTTTCATCTTCGGCAAGAGACACCACAGAGTCACGGGCATGGTGGAAGGCGAAATCCTCACATCTGGAAACCCTTTTTCGGGCATGCCTGATTATAAATGGACGAACAGCTGAATGAATTCTATCGTCCATATCTGATATCTATATCAAGCATGCACGAACAGCTGAAGGACTTACTGTTTCCATTCGAAGGTTGTGTGGGCAAATAAAGAAGAAGATGATGGAAGAAAGTAGATGAAGTTGTGAGAAGATGAGTGCTCCTTGTCCGCCATTTTTATAGGGGAATTGGAGCAATCAAAATGAAGCGTATAATAAGTCCTTGATCCTACAGTAATGCAATGGATCTCAGGAATCAACAATTATTTACTCAACGCGCAAACCGCGTAATACAAACGCGAAAATCGTGTAATCCCAATTATTTTAGCATCTGGATCAAAATAGGTTAATTACTCTCCGCACATAACAATGAAACTCAAAGATTTTTCGCCTTGATCAACATTGATGCTAATAAGAAAATTACTCCCAACAATACTACTCTCCACTAAGATTTTTTAATACATTTTATTCGACACGCACCCCGGGCTAAATAATACGGAAGAGAGTAACTATTATAATTGATCACCGTGCAAAACGCATGGAAAATGGGAATTGCTCAATGCGCACAACGTAGAGAGGTCAATGAGGATGTGACTGCTGCAGTAGAGTTTTATTGTGTGGCTACATCAAATACCCCGTCAAGCTACAGAGGGGTGCCCGTGCATATACAAAATACTGCTCCTGAATCTACAGCTGATTGATACCAGACAAGTGATTTTCCCAAGAATGTATGACCGGTGGCAAGTGAGCTGGAAAAATTTATAGTCGCTTACATAATTGCTCAACGCTCAGTAGTCAGTACCAATAAATTAATGGTCGTTGTGCGCGATGAGCAAATTTTTATTGGTTTAAAAAATTGCTCAAAGCGCACAACAAGTAACGGAATGTGTTCACTTTGAGCCGTTGGTGCATGTTCAGAAAATTTGTTATGGCTAACATAATTGCGCAAAGCACACAACATGCTGAATTATGCCCGTTGTGCGCGTTAAGCTATAGTTGCGTCGATGAAAAATTTGCTCAACGCCCCCACCGGAATAAATTTGACCGTTTTGCGCTTTGAGCATATTTGTGAGATGCTATAATTTTAATTCCACCTCGCACCAGCGCAGTGAATCAATCACATTTCAAATTTCTTCATACTTAAACGTGCACAACCAGCAGAATTAAGCCCGTTGTGCGCGTTTAGCTAAAGTTTAAATTAAATCTCATACATATTCTAGTTGATGTTATTTTGAAAATGACCCAATCATTCAAATATATTGATGTACATACTGATACAGATCCAAACTGATTCATTAGCCTATGCTCTTACAAACTGAAACATGTGATTGTCGGTGTGATCTGCGTGCTTCCCCGTCAACTTCCGCGAGTTCATCGGGCGACCATCTTCGTTCCGTTTATTACCGATGTTGCCGATTTTCTGCCATCATCGGCTGGATATGAGTGTAGTCATAGCATGCGTCGTTGTAACATGCAGTCAGGTATGTAGCCGTTTCAAAGACACCGAGAGGAACTCCGATTCACATGAGGCGTCGAACAACACCAACAGATCAAAATACTAAACAACGCTGGTCTTTGAACAACTTACAAGCTCAGATTCAGAACTGCATGCGGTGATGTGTTCTAGTAAGAGAATACTAAACATTGCATGCGGCCCCAACCTCGTCGCATCTCTTCGTTACAACCTCCTCAAGATCTACTAAGGCGCACGTAGGTGGAGGGTCTTCGTTGTAGACAATGAAGGCGAATCCTACAGAGAACACACTGGCATTTGATACGTCCATCACCAGGTTAACATTCTTCAGGACGGTTCGACCGGCAGCTAGAACCACATTTTCGAGGAAGCCCCTTTAAGGAGGCTCGAACTGATCGGTGAAGTAAAAGCTTAATCTAGAGAAGATCTTCACTGCCTGTAAGAGACCAATATAAGAGACCAATATGATATGTGAACTACTAGACATGGGCCTCCCCACACGCATACACAAGGAAAAGTGTTCATAAGATGGCTTCCTACGATAATTATCCAAAGACTCAAATAGTTCAAAACATTTTCCAATTCAAATAGTTCAAAGGCGCGACATGCCGTCATTGGCGTGTCATTACAGTCACTTGCTCGTTTTGTAATTTCTGTCGCTTTACTTCTCTAGCATCATCAACATCATCTGTTCGGACGAGGAAATGGATGTGTGACTCTTCACATCATTTGATTTTCTGGAAATCTGAGACAACCATGCCTTTTGTGTTTCCGCACAGGTTCCAGCTTCTGCATTCTGAGACAATCCATCAACATCTGCTTTCTCAAAGCCCTGTAAATGGAGTTTAGATATGGAAGGCATTCATCGGGCATGCTTGATTATAAATGGACGATAGCCCTTCGTTGCGTTTATTACCCCCATTGCGTAAGTTTCCAACATCAACCATTTTGCTTTACGAGAAAAGAGAACTGGTTGAATTCCATCGTCCATTTCTATCGCAAGCAGCAGGCATTAGGGCTCGTTGTAGGATAACAGAGTATACTCATCAATTTGAATGGTCAATTTCACACTAAATGGACCGTGAATGCCCTGGAGAAGCGTATGAAATCGGAGTACTACAGGCTGATGCAGTTGCCTCCCGAATATGCTCCTCTCCCTGGTCTACGAAGAGAAGAATGCCCCCTCGGCCTTTGCGCACTGGATGGCTACCCTGGGTCACATAGGTTGGCGGTGCATGGCTACCGTCTCTCTGAGGCACAAGCACTCCCTCCTGTTCTTTTTGATCTCTTGTCTCGCAGCCAAAATTGGAAATCTGTAGGAGGAAAGGGACAATTATGATCTGCTTCATCCACAGTCAGATTTAGCCATGCACCGCCAACGATCCATTTATCCTACAGTAATGCTAGGGATCTCGGGAATGAACATCTTATTTACTCAACGCGTAATCCCACCGAGAAAAACACGTAATCCTAAGTATTTTAGGCTCAGCTGAAAAAGAGGCAATTTACTCTCCCCATACGACAAGGAAACTGAACCGTTTTGCGCCTTGAATTACTCTCCGTCAAAGACTCGAAAAATTATTTATTTTCCGGCGCAACAAAAACAATCAAATTGTTTCTGTTGTGCGTGCGGGTTAATTGGTTCCACTATAAGCCCTTGTGTGTAATGGGAGTCCTCAGATGTGAGACCGTGTGTGTACAGCGGATGTATATTGATTCACACTATGACTTTTAACCACCGCACACGACGCGCACAACGGCTAATTTATTTCAGCCCTTCGTTGCGTTTATTACCGTCATAGCTTGGTAACGGCTATTTATTACTAATGTATTTTACAAATCACGTGACCAAATTTAATAATTTTAGTACCGATGGAAATATCTCAATTATACCTACTACATGAGACCAATATTGGATATTTTTCGAGCAAATTTAAAGTATTTACAATATTACAAGAAATACTAAATACTTAAATTTTAAAAAAAATTAACATTGAAGAATAATATTATTTATAGTTTTCTTTCATGCAGAAATAATGTATTAGATTAACCCATTTTAATGATAAATATTTTTCATTAGTAAAGCTTAAACAAAGAGAAAATAGGATTTGAAGATGGTGGGTTGGAGTTGCCCATCCTCAAAAATAGCATCTTTTAGAGATATTCCATTTTGAAGGGGGGTTTTTAGAGATTTGGGTTGGAGTTGCTATATGGAATTGGAGCAATCAAAATGAAGCGTATAATAAGTCCTTGATCCTACAGTAATGCAATGGATCTTGGGAATCAACAATTATTTACTCAACGCGCAAACCACGTAATACCAACGCGAAAATCGCGTAATCCCAATTATTTTAGCATCTGGATCAAAATAGGTTAATTACTCTCCGTGCGTAACATGGAAACTCAATGATTTTTCGCCTTGATCAACATTGATGCTAATAGGAAAATTACTCCCAATAATACTACTCTCCACTAAGATTTTTTAATACATTTTATTCGACACGCACCCCGGGCTAAATAATACAGAAGAGAGTAACTATTATAATTGATCACCGCGCAAAATGCATGGAAAACGGGAATTGCTCAATGCGCACAACGCAGAGAGGTCAATGAGGATTTGACTGCTGCAGTAGAGTTTTACTGTGTGGCTACATCGAAGGCCCCGTCAAGCTACAGAGGGGTGCTCGTGCATATACAAAATACTGCTCCTGAATCTACAGCTGATTGATACCAGACAAGTGATTTTCCCAAGAATGTATGACCGGTGGCAAGTGAGCTGGAAAAATTTATAGCCGCTTACGTAATTGCTCAACGCTCAGTAGTCAGTACCAATAAATTAATGGCCGTTGTGCGCGATGAGCAAATTTTTAATGGTTTAAATAATTGCTCAAAGCGCACAACAAGTAACGCCAGGTGTTCACTTTGAGCCGGTGTGCGCGTTCAGCAACTTTGTAATGGTTAACATAATAGCGCAAAGCGCACAACATGCAGAATTATGCCGGTTGTGCGCGTTACGCAAAAGTTACGTCGATGACAAATTTGCTCAACGCCCCCACGGGAATAAATTTGCCCGTTTTGCGCTTTGAGCATATTTGTGAGATGCTATAATTTTAATCCCACTGCGCGCCACCGCAGTGAATCAATCAAATTCCAAATTTCATCATACTTAATCTGAATTCTAATCAAGCCTACATCCAAACTTTTAGATTTAAGTCTTATTATACTTGTTCAATCTGAAAACATTGTAGATTAAACCAGATACTTATTCACTCTGACTCAGAAACTACATGCAAAGTTTAAAAATAAATCTGATACCTTTTCAATCTGAAGACATATTCAATAGAATTCAGAAACTGCTTGCAAAATTTTAGATTAAATCTCATACATATTCCAATTGATGACATTTTGAAAATGACCCAGCCATTCAAATATATTGATGTACATACTGATACAGATCCAAACTGATTCATTAGCCGATGCTCTTACAAACTGATACATATGATTAAGCCTGGATGGCGGCCCTAGCTCACATAGGTTGGCAGTGCATTGCTACCGTCCTTCTGAGGCACAAGCACTCCCTCCTTTTGTTTTCGATCTCTTGGCTCGCATCCAAATTGAAGAAGAAAATGAAGAACAATCGAGTGGGAATATGGTGAAATTACTGTAACCATTGATCCAGACGTTCTAGAATGCTTCGTTGGATGCGAGCCTTTGCGCCCCCCTATGTTCCAGGTTCAAAAATCCATGTTTTTTAACTTATTGAAGTTTCAATAAGTTAAAAAAACATGGATTTTTGAACCTGGAACATAGGGGGGCGCAAAGGCTCGCATCCAACGAAGCATTCTAGAACGTCTGGATCAATGGTTACAGTAATTTCGATACTTCCTGGGCCCGAGGACGTTGTTCACGCTTCAATCTTGAAGGGTATTCCGAAGGAGCGGCGCTTCAATCTTGAAGGGTATTCCGAAGGAGCGGATAAAGTTCGATGATCTTAGGAAGGATGAGATGATCCTCGATCGCTAAAAGCAAAAAAATGAACTGTGATCGATACCTTTCAACATAAAAGAAGGTCGCGTAGATCAATCGATTGCATAACTGCAAGCAAACTCGATCGGACAGATGTAGATGGATCTAGGGTTAGGGTTTAGTTCAGAATTTGGGCGAAGCAAGGGAGATGAAAAAAATTAGTCATTAGTTAAAAGCTTGGGGGAGGCGACCATAACAATCTATAACCATCTAGTTACCTCGGGCGACCATCGTCGTTACGTTTATTATCGTCGTTGTCGACTGTCGGCAACCGTGAAACATGATAGGAGTGTCGTCATTGCACGCGTCGTTGTAACCGACTGTCAAGTATGTATCATACTTGACACAATGTGCTGGTGATATCCCCCTGACCAGTACTTCTTGGGCGGTTGACTTGGGTGCCCAGTATCGGGGACGGTCATATGGAAACCCTTTTTCGGGCATGCCTGATTATAAATGGACGAACATCTGAATGAATGCTATCGTTCATATCTGATATCTATATCAAGCATGCACGAACAGCTGAAGGACTTACTGTTTCCATACGAAGGTTGTGTGGGCAAATAAAGAAGAAGATGATGGAAGAAAGTAGATGAAGTTGTGAGAAGATGAGTGCTCCTTGTCTGCCATTTTTATAGGGGAATTGGAGCAATCAAAATGAAGCGTATAATAAGTCCTTGATCCTACAGTAATGCAATGGATCTCGGGAATCAACAATTATTTACTCAACGCGCAAACCGTGTAATACCAACGCGAAAATCACGTAATCCCAATTATTTTAGCATCTGGATCAAAATAGGTTAATTACTCTCCGCGCATAACAAGGAAACTCAACGATTTTTCGCCTTGATCAACATTGATGCTATAATAGGAAACTTACTCCCAACAATACTACTCTCCACTAAGATTTTTTAATACATTTTATTCGACACGCACCCCGGGCTAAATAATACAGAAGAGAGTAACTATTATAATTGATCACCGCGCAAAACGCATGGAAAACGGAAATTGCTCAATGCGCACAACGCAGAGAGGTCAATGAGGATGTGACTGATGCAGTAGAGTTTTACTGTGTGGCTACATCGAAGACCCCGTCAAGCTACAGAGGAGTGCTCGTGCATATACAAATTACTGCTCTTGGATCTACAGCTGATTGATACCAGACATGTGATTTTCCCAAGAATGTATGACCGGTGGCAAGTGAGCTGGAAAAATTTATAGCCGCTACATAATTGCTCAACGATCAGTACCAATAAATTTATGGCCGTTGTGCGCGGTGAGCAAATTTTTAATGGTTTAAATAATTACTCAAAGCGCACAACAAGTAACGCCAGGTGTTCACTTTGAGCCGATGTGCGCGTTCAGCAAATCTGTAATGGTTAACATAATAGCGCAAAGCGCACAATATGCAGAATTATGCCGGTTGTGCGCGTTACACAAAAGTTGCGTCGATGAAAAATTTTCTCAACGCCCCCACGGGAATAAATTTTCCCGTTTTGCGCATTTGAGCATATTTGTGAGATGCTATAATTTTAATCCCACTACGCGCCACCGCATTGAATCAATCAAATTCCAAATTTCATCATACTTAAACACGCACAACCAGTAGAATTTTGCCAGTTATGCGCGTTTAGCTAAAGTCGATGAAAAATTTGCTCAACGCCCCCACGGGAATAAATTTGACCATTTTGCGCTTTGAGCATATTTGTGAGATGCTATAATTTTAATTCCACCTCGCACCAGCGCAGTGAATCAATCACATTCCAAATTTCATCATACTTAAACGTGCACAACCAGCAGAATTAAGCACGTTGTGCGCGTTTTGTTGGATATGGAAGACGTTTGTACACCCTTGTGGGGGATGTACGAGGGAATACGGACCTCGAACGTCGCGCACACGAAGTCGTGTGCAAAGGGAATCTGTTCCCTTGCGGAGAGGATCTCTGTATGAGTGGGAAAGTCGCATTATATATGCATAAATGCATGCGACATATGGCTAATAAAGGGGGAATATCTTAAGCTTATGTTGTACCATGCATATGGTACAACTTAAGCTTATAATGTGCCATGCATCATGGTACACCTTAATTAAGTTGTTCCAAAGGAACAACTTACCCTAAAATAACTACCTTGGGGGCTATAAATAAGACCCAAGGGTAGCCATTTTCCTTACACTTTTTGCATGAAATTCATGCATGCATCTTCTTCATAGCGAAGCCCTGCAGAAATATTTCCTCTCCCTCCATCCAAGTTCTTAATCTAAAATAGAGATTTAGATTGTGGATTTAGTAGCCTTACTCCGTTCGTGAGTAGACTCGATCCGTCGTGGTGAATCCGAAGGCGAAGTTCGTAGACTACCGTGCAGCGTACGCAAGCGTAAGTCTACACTTAATATTATCGATCCTAACTCTGTTTAGGACAGGATCCTACATTGGTATCGGAGCCATATGGGTTCGCCCCGGTCAAACCACCGCCCCGTCGAAACTATGAACGAGTCGTTATCTTTTTCACGAATGGGTCTCCTACTATTACGGATATAGTAGGAACGCTTCGTGACGGAGAGAACGCAGCGGTTGTTCTTTTCACGTTAGGGTCTCCTATCATTACGGATATGGTAGGAACTCTCCGTGACGGGAAGAACCGACCGTTCACGTAGTGTGTTATTTTTCATTTTTGGCACACGGCCATTAGGAAATAACTAATTTCTCGACGAACGGGTGCTTCATCGACGAACGGGTGCTTCATCGAGGAAGATGATGGTAGTTACTTCCATCGGGTAAGAGGAAATTTGGTGCATGTGCACCATGGCCAAATGGGCTATGAAGGCCATGCACCCCCTCTCCTCAAGCGGAGGGGGTTGGCTACGGCCAATAACCACCGGCGACCACCCCATCAAGGGGGAGGAATAAGTGCGGCAACCCCATTCAAAGGGGGTGGCCGGCCATGGCCAAAAGGGCCATGGCCGGCCATGGCCAAAAGGGCCATGGCCGGCCAACGCCGAATGGCCTTGGCCATGACCGGCCATGGCCAAACCATGGCCGGCCATGGCCAGGCCGGCAATGGCCGGCCATGGCCAGGCCGGCAATGGCCGGCCTTGGCCAAGGCCTGCCGGCCATGGCCAGGCCGACAGTGGCCGGCCTTGGCCAAGGCCTGCCGGCCAGGTCGGCCCTGGCAGTGGCCAGCGCTGGCCCTGGCCGGCCTGCCGGCCCTGGCAGAGGCCAGGGCCGGCGCCCTGGCCACTGCCAGGGCCAGGCCGGCCCTGGCAGAGGCCAGGGCCGACGCCCTGGCCTCAGGCCAGGGCCTGGCCGAGGCCAGAGCAGGAGCCCTGGCCCCGGCCAGCGGCCAGGCCGCCCTGGCAGAGGCCAGGGCAGGAGCCCTGGCCCCGGCCAGCGGCCAGGCCGCCCTGGCAGAGGCCAGGGCGGCCCCCTGGCCTCAGGCCAGGGCCTGGCCGAGGCCAGGGCAGGAGCCCTGGCCCTGCCAGTGGCCTGGCCGGCCGGCCCTGGCAGAGGCCAGGGCCTGGCCGGCCCTGGCAGAGGCCAGGGCCTGGCCGGCCCTGGCCGAGGGGGCCAGGGCCCCTGGCCGGCTAGGGTAGAGGCCCTGGCCGGCCCTTGGCCAAGTACCGGCCAGGGCAGAGGCCCTGGCCGGGAAGAAGTTGCAGTCTGAAAAATTGGTCGACCAATTTTGTGTTTTTGGTCGACCAATCTGGCAGAAGGCCTGTGTCGATTACAAACTTGCCTACTGACCCATACGGGGTGACAAAGGGCATTGGTCAAACTCGAATGTGTCGATTAACCCATACGGGGCTAACCACAGTGCCGACTAGTTCATACGGGACTAACGTTTTAATGAAGTTTTTTCATTGGGCTCTACTCCTTGAAGACTAGCCATAGTGCTCTACTTCATGCGAGATTAGCCAAGTCATTGTGCTCTACTCTACGGAGATTAGCCAATGTACTTATGAAATAGTGCTCTACTCCTTGAAGATTAGCCTTAGTGCTCTACTTCATGAGAGATTAGCCAAGTCATTGTGCCCTACTCTACGGAGATTAGCCAATGTATTTTTAAATTCGTTTTGAAAAATACGTTTTCAAAAACGCTTTTCCGCTGCAAAGTACTATAAGAGTACTAACATTTGATAAAGTGAGGGAGAAATATTGAAAGTTACTCTAGATGGTGATTGGAAACATAGTGACCTTTCCAATTCTAGAATAACATCTTCAATATTTTTCGAAAGTAACTTATCAAATGCTCATTTTCCGCTGCTAGTACTATAAGAGTACTATTGTTTGATAAGTGATGGGGGAATATTGAAAGTTGTTCTAGATGGTGATTGGAATCATAGAGACCTTTTCGATTCTAGAACAACATCTTCAATATTTTTCGAAAGTAACTTATCAAATATAATATAATTCCAAGTGGGATTTGAATTTTTAGAACTATCCAAATGGGATACTCTATTATCATTTCAAGTGGGAGTTATATTTTAAGAATTTTTTATGCAATGTTTTGATCGAACCTTCGGTTTTGTGTCTTTTGCAGCATTTTAAAAGTAAAATGTCTTCCGCTTCAAAGAATATTGTCGCTGAGTTAAACAAAGGTGAAAAACTCAACGGCGATAATTACAAACTTTGGTCCATTAAGATACAATACGTTCTAGAGGAGCAAGAAGTGCTCGAAACTCTAAAGAACGTTATGATTGAACCAGAGTTGGGCACTACGGCCCAACACCGAAGAGACAAGGAAGCTTTTGATGCTTGGTCTCGGAAGAATAAGGTAGCGCGCATTACGTTATTAAGCAGTATGGCTGATGACATAATGCGCATCTTCCGAGAACATGACCTAGCCATGGACATATGGTCCAAGCTAGAGGAAAAGTTCGGTGGCACATCGGTGTCCAAACTTCGCGCCTTAACTATAAAGTTCGATACATATAAGAAACGTCCAGATCATTCCATGGGGAAACATCTGCGACATATGGCGAACCTTATATCAGAGTTAAAGGACGCAGGTCATGTGCTCACGGATGAGCAACAAATCCAAGCAGTCATACGTTCCCTACCAAATGGGTGGGATCAGATGAAGATGCATCTCACTCATAATGAGAGCATCAAGACCTTCAACGATGTTTCCAAGCACCTCGAATTAGAGGAAGAGCGGCTTGCGGCTGCCAAGCCAGGTGCAGAAGTGCACATGGTTGCTAGTTCCTCACACAGGGGAAAGAAACGTAAAGATCGTTCGAAGTCTTCTAATGAACGTAATTAGCAACCTGAGTCTGCCAAGGAACCCAAACATAAGGGTGGGCACAAGAAATGGCACAAGAAGAAAGACTTGAAAAGGATCAAGTGCTTCAAGTGCAACAAGCTCGGTCACTATGCTCGTTCGTGTACGAGTGGAAGTGACGAGGTAACTTGTAATACTAGTTACATATGTGTTTCTAGTCCACTATTTCTTGTGGAATCTAATCCATTTTTGGATAATTGATTCAGGTGCCACCGACCACATAGCAAAGGACAGACGGTCCTTCGTGGAGTATCACCGGATACCCAAGGAATGAAGTGGATCAATGTAGGAAACAACACACGTGTTGAAGTGAAAGGCGTTGGGACTCGCAAGCTTGTCTTGGACAACGGCCTCACTCTCCTACTACATGATGTTCTCTTCATTCCATATATTCAAGGGAATATTAAAACTGTGGTCAATTTAATGGGTCTTTGTAATAGTTGGTTCCTTCATGATTGTAAAGTGGACCTATTTTGTAATAATTCTTTTATTTGGTTCTGGGTTATGTATTTCAAAGGATTTATTGTAATAAGTACAATATATGATTCCTCATGTAATGAAAATTTCCTTGTGACAAATTCTTTGACTAATGAGTCTAATATAATTTGTTGGCACACAAGGCTTGGTCATATTGGACCAACGCGTATGGATAGATTAGCCAAACGTGGCCTTCTATCAAATGTTTCAAAGGTTGAAAAGTCGACCTGCGAACATTGCCTTGTGGGGAAATCTTGTCGCAAGCCGTTTTGGAACCGGCACAAGGGCCAAGGTTCCATTACAGCTTATCCATTCGGACATATGTGGTCCGATGAATGTCAAGACAAGACGCGGGAAGTCCTATTTCATCACTTTTAATTGATGATTTCACCCGATTCGGTCATATCTATTTGATATCCCACAAAAGTGAAAGCACTAAACCTGCTTTAAAAACTATATGAGTTTAGTGGAGAATCAATTAGATCGCAAGATTAAGGTCGTGCGAACCAATAGGGGCGGTGAATATCAATCAACAAGTTTAAAGGAACTTTGTGATGAAAAAGGCATAGTACATCAGGTAACTATGCCTTATACTCCTCAACAAATTGGTGTTGCAGAAAGGAGGTATAGGACTTTAATGAAAAATGGTCCGTTCAATGATGGCGCAAGCTAACTTGCCAATCACCTTTTGGGGTGATGCATTATTGACAACCGTTTTCATTTTAAACCGCGTACCCTCGAAATCAGTTAGCTCCACTCCTTATGATTTGTGGAACCAAAGGTCTCCTGACTTAAACATTTTACCTTGAGTTTGTGCATTCAACGCACATATTTCCTCCCATAAGTATGGCAAACTTGGGCCATGGGGAAGGAAATGTATCTTTAAACGATACGCATTAAACTCCAAAGGTTATGTTTTTGTTAGTCAGGAAGACAATGGTGTGCTAATTGAGTTTGAGTCGAGGGATGTCATTTTCTTGGAAAACGAGTTTCCAAGACAGGGCGAGATAAGTCAGGACTTATCTCTATTTGAGATTTGTGATCAAGAAGGATTACCTCATTCGAGTGGGAGAATTCTTGGTGAAAACGAAAATACTTTTCAACCTTCACCAATGGATTATACGAATGACGATTATCCTATTCCATACGGGAATAATGATCCAAGTGGGAGCAAGTGGGAGCAATTCTAACAACATTTCAAGTGGGAGTGATATTAGAATTGATCTAAATTCGAGTCAACAAGGACTTGAAGAATCTCAAATATGCCACATCATGCCCTGCAAAAGACAAATGGATGTAAGCGATGAAGGAGGAATTGAAATCCATGAAAATTAACCAAGTCTGGGACTTAGTTAACTCACCCAGAGGACATAGAGCAATTGGGAACAAATGGGTTCTCAAGATCAAGCATAAGGCTGATAGCTCTATAGATAGATATAAAGCTCGCCTTGTCGCGAAAGGTTTTACGCAACAAGAGACCTTCTCACCTGTTGTGCGTTTTACCTCGATTCGCCTGATTCTGGCAATGGTAGCTTGCTTATACCTCGAATTACATCAGATGGATGTAAAGACTGCCTTTCTCAATGGAGAATTGGACGAGGAGATCTATATGGAACAACCAACAGGGTTTGTAAAAGAAGGAAACGAACATAAGGTTTGTGAACTTCGTAAATCCATATATGATCTTAAGTAAATCCTCGAGGCAATAGTATATACAATTTCAAGAAGTTGTCTTATCAAATGGTTTTTTCCATACTTGATGAAGATAACTACGTATATATCAAGAGGATTAAAAGCAAGCATGTTATTATGTCTCTATATGTAGATGACATTTTAATAGCCAGAAATGACAAGGGCTTTGTGATGAGTATCAAGGCTTGGCTTTCATCAGTATTTTAGATGAAAGGCATAGGAAAAGCCGCATATATCCTTGGAGTTAAGATTTCAAGGAATCGTTCGAAGAAACTTCTTTCTCTTTCACAGGAGACTTATATAAAGAAGGTTCTAGAACGATTTAATATGCTTGACTGCAAGTCCATTGATATTCATATAAGCATATGCGATAATTTATATCTGGAATCGTGTCCAAAGAACCAAAATGAAAAGGAAATTATGGAAAAAGTTCCATATTCCAGTGCAGTTGATAGTCTTATGTACACTATGGTGTGTACGAGACCGGACATCTGTTTTGCCGTTGGAAATGGTAAGCTGTTACCAATCCAACCCAGGGCAAGAACACTGGAAAGCGGTTAAGAGGATAATGCAGTATCTTAAAGGAACTGCAGATTTGCAAAAGACTATGATAAAACCAAGAAGGTAGACATAAGGTACATATCTACGCATGAGATGATAGAGGATCAGCTTACGAAAGCGATCCCCAGAAATGTGTTTTATAAACACTTATCATCCCAAGGATTGCGTATGAGCTGAGTTGTACCAATATATATTCCCATGTCTAAGAAAGATCAAATTTAATAAAAGAATAAGTTCTTTTTCAAGCATTGCATATGAATTTCTTAAGAAATGTTTGTGTACATTTTTGAAATCTCAGCTGAATTGTGTGTATGTCGGACAGATAAAGGTTGGCTCTCTCACATGAGCAACCGCCTTATCTTATCAGATGGATAAGATAGAGATGAGACTAGTTTAAAGTCAAAATCATTAGACGAATATCACAGGGATAAAAAGATAGGCACTGTGGTGTCTGATCTTTCATCCGTACAACATCATTAAGACATACTCTCCCTGGGAAAGGAGTGATGTTGTAATACGTGTTCATACCACGTATGCATTTCGACCACTGAGTTAGTAGCAATAGTGTTTGCTATTATGTGAGACTCAAAGGCCATACGGGTCTTAACTCTTACCCTCAAGGACTCCAATTGGTTCATTTAGATTTGACGAGATGATCGCTATCTTAGCGTGTTACTAATGGGCTATGGTAATTCGGCTCGGCGGGGCACGTTAGAAAAGCGAATCAAGTCAAGATCAGAAGGTTCGCAAGAAGAGGAAGATTGATTTCATATTCGTATTTGGACTTTAGTGATTCAAAGCTGGCCAGCCAATTGTAATCCAGATGGGATTCAATTGTTGAATATAAAGTACAAGAAAATGTGAAGAAATACTCTAGGGTAAAGCATGCGTTGAACTACTCAACTTTGCACCTTCGAGGTCGTTGTGTATCTCTAACAAGTGCACAACAACAGACTCTACGCGCATGACGGTCGCACGGTCTATTTCTCGGTATGATAGATGAAAGAACTAAGGGAAAGATGTTCTCTTACAATCCCCTCAAGTGTGAGTGGGAGATGTTGGATATGGAAGACGTTTGTACACCCTTGTGGGGGATGTACGAGGGAATACGGACCTCGAACGTCGCGCACACGAAGTCGTGTGCAAAGGGAATCTGTTCCCTTGCGGAGAGGATCTCTGTATGAGTGGGAAAGTCGCATTATATATGCATAAATGCATGCGACATATGGCTAATAAAGGGGGAATATCTTAAGCTTATGTTGTACCATGCATATGGTACAACTTAAGCTTATAATGTGCCATGCATCATGGTACACCTTAATTAAGTTGTTCCAAAGGAACAACTTACCCTAAAATAACTACCTTGGGGGCTATAAATAAGACCCAAGGGTAGCCATTTTCCTTACACTTTTTGCATGAAATTCATGCATGCATCTTCTTCATAGCGAAGCTCTGCAGAAATATTTCCTCTCCCTCCATCCAAGTTCTTAATCTAAAATAGAGATTTAGATTGTGGATTTAGTAGCCTTACTCCGTTCGTGAGTAGACTCGATCCGTCGTGGCGAATCCGAAGGCGAAGTTCGTAGACTACCGTGCAGCGTACGCAAGCGTAAGTCTACACTTAATATTATCGATCCTAACTCTGTTTAGGACAGGATCCTACACGTTTAACTAAAGTTTAAATTAAATCCCATACATATTCTAGTTCATGTTATTTTGAAAATGACCCAGCCATTCAAATATATTGATGTACATACTGATACAGATCCAAACTGATTCATTAGCCTATGCTCTTACAAACTGAAACATGTGATTGTCGGTGTGATCTGTGTGCTTCCCCGTCAACTTCCGCGAGTTCATCGGGCGACCATCTTCGTTCCGTTTATTACCGTCGTTGCCGATTTTCTGCCATCATCGGCTGGATATGAGTGTAGTCATAGCATGCGTCGTTGTAACATGCAGTCAGGTATGTAGCCGTTTCAAAGACACCAAGAGGAACTCCGATTCACATGAGGCGTCGAACAACACCAAATGGTTGCATAACAAATAGAATGAGCTATTTATCTTCGCGATCGGAAAGGACATGAGGGAGTGTTTGTGTGTCATAGACGAGGTATAGTGAAATGATGAAGGGTTTGATGGTTTGGATGGAGTTTATAAAGAGGAGATGGATATGGAGTGTATAGTCGAGGAGTGGAAGGCGAAATGCTCACATATGGAGGGCATTAATCGGGCATGCTTGATTATAAATGGACGATAGCCCTTCGTTGCGTTTATTACCACCATTGCGTAAGTTTCCAACATCAACCATTTAGCTTTACGTGAAAAGAGAACTGGTTGAATTCCATCGTCCATTTCTATTGCAAGCAGCAGGCATTAGGGCTCGCTGTAGGATAACGGAGTATACTCATCAATTTGAATTGTCAATTTAACACTAAATGGACCGTGAATGCCCTGGAGAAGCGTATGAAATCGGAGGACTACAGGCTGATGCAGTCGCCTCCAGAATATGCTCCTATCCCTGGTCTGCGAAGAGAAGAATGCCCCCCTGGCCTTTGCGCACTGGATGGCTGCCCTGGGTCACATAGGTTGGCGGTGCATGGCTACCATCACACTGAGGCACAAGCACTCCCTCCTGTTCTTTTCGATCTCTTGTCTCGCAGCCAAAATTGGAAATCTGCAGGAGGAAAGGGACAATTATGATCTGCTTCATCCACAGTCAGATTTGGCCAATTTGGCTGCGAGCCAAAAGATCGAAAAGAACAGAAGGGAGTGCTTGTGCCTCAGAGAGATGGTAGCCATGCACCGCCAACCTAATTGACACAGAGCAGCCAACCAGGGTGCAAAGGCCAGGGGGGCCATTCTTCTCTTCACAGACCAGGGAGAGAAGCATATTCGGGAGGCGACTGCATCAGCCTGTAGTCCTCCGATTTCATACGCTTCTCCAGGGCATTCACGGCATTCACGGTCCATTTATAGTGAAAAACGACCGATCAAATTGATGAGTATTAAGTCCGTTATCCTATAGTAATGCTAGGGATCACGGGAATGAACATCTTATTTACTCAACGCGTAATCCCACCGAGAAAAATGCGTAATCCTAAGTATTTTAGGCTCAGCTGAAAAAGAGGCAATTTACTCTCCCCACACGACAAGGAAACCGAACCGTTTTGCGCCTTGAATTGAATTTATGCTATTAAGAAAATTACTCTCCGTCAAAGACTCGTAAAATTCTTTATTTTCCAGCGCAACAAAAACAATCAAATTGTTTCCGTTGTGCGTGCGGATTAATTGGTTCCACTATAAGCCCTTGTGTGTAATGTGGAGTCCTCAGATGTGAGACCGTGTGTGTACAGCAGATGGATATTGGTTCACACTATGACTTTTAACCACCGCGCACGACGCGCACAACCGCTAATTTATTTCAGCCCTTCGTTGCGCTTATTACCGTCATAGCGTCAATTTCCAACATCAACCATTTACTTTACGTGAAAAGACTACTGGATGAATGCTATTGTCCATATCTTTATCAAGAATGCACGAACATCAGTAGAACTTATTGTTTCCAGACGGTGGTTGTGCGTGCAAATTAAGAAGAAGATATAGAAGGAAGTAGAAGAAGTTGTGAGAAGATGAGGGCTCGTTGTAAGCCACTTAGGAATTTGACCAATAAAAATGAAGAGTATACTAAGCACGTGATCCTACAGTAATGCAATGGTTCTCGGGAATCAACATTTATTTACTCAACGCTCACACCGCGTAATACCAACGCGAAAGTCGCGGAATCCCAATTATTCTATCATTTGTAACAAAATAGGTTAATTATTCTCCGCTCAAAACATGGAAACTCAATGGCTTTTCGCCGTGATCAACATTGATGCCAATTGGAAAATTACTCCCGACAATACTACTCTGCACTAATCTTTTTTCTTACATTTTATTCGACGTGCACACCGTGATAAATAATACAGAATCGAGTACCAATCTTAAATGCTCACCGCGCAAAACACATGGAAAACCGGAATTGCTCAAGACGCACAACACACAACGCGTGGCAGTGAATTGTATTGGTTTATGAGGATGAGCCGGCAGTAGAGTTCTACACTTCTACTGTGTGGCTACATCGAAGACCCCGTCATGCTACGGAGGGGTGCTCGTGAATATACAAAATACTGCCCGTGAATCTACAGCTAATTGATACCAGACATATGATTTTCCCAAGAATGTTTGACCATTGGGAAGCGAGTTGGAAAAATTTATAGCCGCTTACATAATTGCTCAACGCTCAGAACCATCAAATTTATGGCCGTTGTGCGCGTTGAGCATAAATGGGTAATTTAATTGCACAAAGCACACAACAAGCACAGCCAGAGCCAGGTGTTCGCTTTGAGCATCTACGGTATGTTATGAACAATTGTTTAACACGCACAACCAGAAGAATTTTACCCGTTGTGCGCGTTAAGCTGATGTTGCATCGATGACAAATTTGCTCAACGCGACCACGGGAATAAATTTGCCCGTTTTGCGCTTTGAGCATATTTTTGATTTTAATTCCAAATTTCATCATACTTAATTCGAATCCCAATCAAGCCTAAACTTTTAGATTTAAGTCTTATTATACTTGTTCAATCTGAAAACATTGTAGATTAAATGGGATACTTATTCATTCTGACTCAGAAACTACATGCAAACTTTAAAATTGAATCTGATACTTATTCAAGCTGAAGGCATATTCGATTGAATTCAACTATATTGATGTACATACTGATACAGATCCAAACTAATTCATTAGCCTATGCTCTTACAAACTGATACATATGATTGTCTACGTAGATGTTCGCAATGAAGGGCTCGCTGTAGGATAACAGACTTGTACTCATCAATTTGAATGGTCAATTTCACAATAAATGGACCGTGAACGCCCTCAAAAATTTCGCTTTGTGTATGAGATTACCCTCAAAAATTACTCACAGCGCAACATCTGTATATTCTGTATATTCACGAGCACAACAACTGTAGACTCACGGGTTCTTTCCATGACTCACAGTAAACAACTGTAGTCTCATCCTCATCCATGGGCAGTCCAATTCGTCTATAATAAATGGCGTCTCATTCTAAAATGTTGGTAACGGCTAATTTGATTGCACCATTCAAAACCTCTCAATAAATACGCAGTTAAAGCCTCGGTTTAATACGCAGCATTCAAAGCATATTTTAATACTCGTTTAATATTTGACCGTTTGAATTCATAACAGCTATTTTTGAACTCTATTTATATCCCTCTGCTTTCCTCAAGAAAATACACGGAAAAATTGCTTCCTCCAAAAATTCTTCTTTGCTTCATCCCGTTCTCCTGGGTAGCTGTACTGTGCAAAATCCAAAGTCTCTGGCCAAGTGTGGACGCGGCCAAGGGCTGCTGTGTTAACCTTCGGGAGCAACCGGCAACATCGATTACCACCGAGGTCGCGCCACAGCGGTTTCAATTACATTTGCTAAGTATTCTGCTTCTCTGATCTTCCTCGTATAGCCACGGTATTCTACGTATTTTTCTTACAATATGTTTGTTTCTCAGTTTAACCTGACACATTCTAACCATTGCTTCGTTCTGCTTGATGTAGATATATACCATGGTAAATGGAAGATAAAATTGAAAATTACTCCTGCTATTTCAATGTGGACCATTTCCTTCATGATGTAGATGCCTGTAAAGAGAATGGGACGGCTGTAGAAAATGACTCCAATGAAATCAGGCTAACTACGCAACCAAAATGCACCTTCAAATCTTCCCAGAAGATCTCAGCGGTAAGCGTACCTTCTAGGATAAAGAAGCATTTGCAACCAAAATGCACCTTCAAATCTTCCCAGAAGATCTCAGCGGTCAGCGGACCTTCTAGGATACATTGGCTTTTTCTTCCTTTCTTGGGTGTTAAAGTAGGGATTTTCGAGGTTTTCCATTTGGTAAGTATATACTTTTAAATACACTATAGGTGAAATTCTTATTCAATTGGGTGGAAAATGATGTAGAAATTTGGTGATTTTACATGCATGCAGATACGGTTGAGATTGCTGGAGAAGGTACAAAAATCCAAGGTACTATTTATGTCGTACAAAAATCCAGCGGTCAGTGGGGGTTAACAGTCGTTGAGGGCAGGCACAACCATCAAGCTGCTAATTATGTGGAGGGTCATTCCGATGAAGGGCAGTTGCAGGGAATGGAGATGGGAATCATTGAGAGATTTGGCAAATAGCATGCTGAGGCCGTCTGAAATTTTGAAAGGCATGTAGGAAAATCCAACCTTCCATGCAAATCAATTTATAATGCACGTCACCGATTAAAAAGGGACAACAAGAATGTTGTCGCTTTGCATGTAAAACTTCCAATAGGATTCCTGCTGTTTACTTTGCATATGAAAGAAGAGGGGTTTACAGGTGACACCGAAAGGAAAAAACGACCAACAGGCCAGTTAAAACCAAGAAGTGTCAATGTCTGTTCTCATTGCGTGGTAATGGTGGGCATCGGCGTTGGCGGTGAGGAGTTGAGATTAACAATCGTTGAGGGCAGGCACAACCATCAAGCTGCTAATTATGTCGAGGGCCATTTCGATGAAGGGCAGTTGCAGGGAATGGAGATGGAATCATTGAGAGATTTGGCAAATAGCACGCTGAGGCAGGCTGAGATTTTGAAAGTCATGTAGGAAAATCCAACCTTCCATGCAAATCAATTTATAATGCACGTCACCGAGTAAAAAGGGACAACAAGAATGTTGATATTGAAAAAAATTCGGTATAAAATTGATGTTAGGTTTTGTGCAAAATAATCACTTGTTGTAAGAAATTAAAAGATATGTTTTACCCATATTGCTACCTTCGTATGGAAATTTCTCCACACTTGTCACTTGTGCGTTTTAAGCCCCGAGGACGACGCGCACGACGGGGGTAATTTTGCCCGTCGTGCGCCGGATGGAAAATGCTCCACACTTGTACGTTTTAGGCCCACGCACGACGCGCACGACTGGGGAGAATTTTGCCCGTCGTGCGCGCGGATGGAAATTGCTTCACACTAGGCGTTTTAACCCCCGTGGACGACGAGGCGTATTTTTGCCCGTCGTGCGCTCGGATGGAAATTACTGCACACTAGGCATTTTAACCCACGCGCACGACGGGGGTAATTTTGCCCGTCGTGCGCGCGGATGGAAATTGCTTTACACGTTGCGTTTTACCCCTCGCGCACGACGGGGGTAATTTTGCCTGTCGTGAGCACGGTTGGTAAATGCTCCACACTTGTGCGTTTCCCGCGCACGACGCCCACGACATGGGTAATTGCTTCACACTAGGCGTTTTAACCCCCGTGCACGACGGGGTTAATTTTGCCCGTCGTGCTCGCGGATGGAAATTTCTTCACACAAGGCGTTTTAACCCCCGCACACGACGTGGCATATTTTTACCAGTCGTGCGCGCGGATGGAAATTGATCCACACTTGTGCGTGTTAAGCCTCTATCATGACGTGCACGACGGGGGTAATTTTTCCTGTCGTGCGCGCAGATTGAAATTGCTTCACACGTTGCGTTTTCCCCCTCGCGCACGACGGGGGAAATTTTACCCGTCGTGCCCACGGATGGAAATTGCTCTACACTTGTGCGTTTTAATCCCCGCACACGACGCACACGACAGGATTAATTTTGCCCATCGTGTGCGCGGATGAGAATTGCTTCACACTAGGCATTTTAACCCCCGCGCACGACGGGGTTAATTTTGCCCGTCATGCGCTTGGATGGAAATTGCTGCACACTAGGCGTTTTAACCCACGTGCACGACGGGGTAAGTTTGCCCATCGTGCGCGCGGATGGAAATTGCTTTACACATTGCGTTTTCCCCCTCGTGCACGACGGGGGTAATTTTGCCTGTCGTGCGCATGGATGGAAATTGCTCCACACTTGTGCGTTTGCCTGCACACGACGCGCACGACGGGGTTAATTTTGCCCGTCGTGCACGCGGATGGAAATTGCCCCACCCTAGGCCTTTCACCCAACGCGCACGACGGGGGTAATTTCACCCGTCGTGTGCGCCGATGGAAAATGCTCCACACTTATATGTTTAAAGCCCCACGCACGACGCGCACGACTGGGGGTAATTTTGCCCGTCGTGCGCGCGGATGGAAATTGCCTCACACTAGGCGTTTTAACCCCCACGCACGACGGGGCGTATTTTTGCCCGTCGTGCGCACGACTGGAAAATGCTCCACACTTGTGCGTTTTAAGCCTCGCGGACGATGCGCACGACGGGGGTAATTTTGCTCGTCGTGCGCGTGTATGGAAATTCCTTCACACTAGGCATTTTAACCCCCGCATACGACGGGTCGTATTTTTGCCCGTCGTGCGCTCGGATGGAAATTGCTACACACTAGGCGTTTTAACCCACGCGCACGACGGGGGTAATTTTGCCCGTCGTGCGCGCGGATGGAAATTGCTTTACATGTTACGTTTTACACCTCGCGCACGACGGGTGTAATTTTGCCTGTCGTGCGCACGGTTGGTAAATGCTCCACACTTGTGCGTTTCCCACGCACGACGCCCACCATTGCGTTTTCCCCCTCGCGCACGATGGGGGTAATTTTGCCTGTCGTGCGCATGGATGGAAATTGCTCCACACTTGTGCGTTTGCCTGCACACGGCGCGCACGACGGGGGTAATTCCGCTCGTCGTGCGCGCCGATGGAAAATGCTCCACACTTGTACGTTTAAAGCCCCGCGCACGACGCGCACGACTGGGGGTAATTTTGCATGTCGTGCGCGCGGATGGAAATTGCCTCACACTAGGCGTTTTAACCCCCGCGCACAACGGGGCGTATTTTTGCCCGTCGTGCGCACGGCTGGAAAATGCTCCACACTTGTGCGTTTTAAGCCCCGCGGACGACACGCACGACGGGGTAATTTTGCTCGTTGTGTGCGCGGATGGAAATTGCTTCACACTAGGCGTTTTAACCCCCGCGGACGACGGGGCGTATTTTTGCCCGTCGTGCGCTCGGATAGAAATTGCTGCACACTAGGCATTTTAACCCACGCGCACGACGGGGGTAGTTTTGCCCGTCGTGCGCACGGATGGAAATTGCTTTACACGTTACGTTTTACCCCTCGCGCATGACGGGGGTAATTTTGCCTATCGTGCGCACGGTTGGTAAATGCTCCACACTTGTGCGTTTCCCGCGCACGACGCCCACCATTGCATTTTCTCCCTCGCGCACGACGGGGGTAATTTTGCCTGTCGTGCGCATGGATGGAAATTGCTCCACACTTGTGTGTTTGCTTGTACACGACGTGCACGACGGGGTTAATTTTGCCCGTCGTGCGCGCGGATGGAAATTGCCCAACACCAGGCCTTTCACCCAACGCGCACGACGGGGGTAATTTTGCCCATTCGTACGCGTCGATGGAAAATGCTCCACACTTGTACGTTTAAAGCCCCGTGCACGACGCGCACGACTGGGGGTAATTTTGCCCGTCGTGCGCGCGGATGGAAATTGCCTCACACTAGGCGTTTTAACCCCCGCGCATGACGGGGTGTACTTTTTCCCGTCGTGCGCGCGGCTGGAAAATGCTCCACACTTGTGCGTTTTAATCCCCGCGGACGACGCGCACGACGGGGGTAATTTTGCTCGTCGTGCGCGCGTATGGAAATTCCTTCACACTAGGCGTTATAACCCCCGCGCACGACGGGGCGTATTTTTGCCCGTCGTGCGCTCGGATGGAAATTGCTGCACACTAGGTGTTTTAACCCACGCGCACGACGGGGGTAATTTTGCCCGTCGTGCGCACGGATGGAAATTGCTTTACACGTTGCGTTTTACCCCTCACGAACGACAGGGGTAATTTTGCCTGTCGTGTGCACGGTTGGTAAATGCTCCACACTTGTGTGTTTCCCGTGTACGACGCCCACCATTGCATTTTCCCCCTCGCACACGACGGGGGTAATTTTGCCTGTCGTGCGCATGGATGAAAATTGCTCCACACTTGTGCGTTTGCCTACACACGACGCGCACGACGGGGTTAATTTTGCCCGTCGTGCACGCGGATGGAAATTGCCCCACACCAGGCCTTTCACCCAACGCGCACGACGGGGGTAATTTCACCCGTCGTGCGCGCCGATGGAAAATGCTCCACACTTGTACGTTTAAAGCTCCGCGCACGACGCGCACGACTTGGGATAATTTTGCCCGTCGTGCGCGCGGATGGAAATTGCCTCACACTAGGCGTTTTAACCCCCGCGCATGACGGGGCGTATTTTTGCCCGTCGTGCGCGCGGCTGGAAAATGCTCCACACTTCTGCGTTTTAAGCCCCGCGGATGACGCGCACGACGGGGGTAATTTTCCTCGTCGTGCACGCGTATGGAAATTCCTTCACACTAGGCATTTTAACCCCCGCGCACGACGGGGCGTATTTTTTCCCGTCGTGCGCTCGGATGGAAATTGCTGCACACTAGGCGTTTTAACCCACGCTCACGACGGGGGTAATTTTGCCAGTCGTGCGCGCGGATGGAAATTGCTTTACACGTTGCGTTTTAACCCTCGCGCACGACGGGGGTAATTTTGCCTGTCGTGCGCACGGTTGGTAAATGCTCCACACTTGTGCGTTTCTCGTGCACGACGCCCACCATTGCACTTTCCCCTCGCGCACGACGGGGGTAATTTTTCCTGTCGTGCGCATGGATGGAAATTGCTCCACACTTGTGCGTTTTCCTGCACACGACGTGCACGACGGGGTTAATTTTGCCCGTCGTGCGCGCGGATGGAAATTTCCCCACACCAGGCCTTTCCCCGAACGCGCACGACGGGGGTAATTTCGCCCGTCGTGCGTGCCGATGGAAAATGCTCCACACTTGTATGTTTAAAGCCCCGCGCACGACGAGCACGACTGGGGGTAATTTTGCCCGTCGTGCGTGCGGATGGAAATTGCCTCACGCTAGGCGTTTTAATCCCCGCACACGACGGGGCGTATTTTTGCCCGTCGTGCGCGCGGCTAGAAAATACTCCACACTTGTGCGTTTTAAGCCCCGCGGACGACGCGCACGACGGGGGTGATTTTGCTCGTCGTGCGCGCGGATGGAAATTCGTTCACAGTAGGCGTTTTAACCCCCGTGCACGACGGGGCGTATTTTTGCCCGTCGTGCGCTCGGATGGAAATTACTGCACACTAGGCATTTTAACCCACGCGCACGACGGGGGTAATTTTGCCCGTCGTGCGCGCGGATGGAAATTGATTTACACGTTGCGTTTTACCCCTCGCGCACGACGGGGGTAATTTTGCCTGTCGTGCGCACGGTTGGTAAATGTTCCACACTTGTGCGTTTCCCGCGCACGATGCCCACCATTTCGTTTTCCCCCTCGCGCAAGACGGGGGTAATTTTGCCTGTCGTGCGCATGGATGGAAATTGCTTCACACTTGTGCGTTTGCCTGCACACGACGCGCATGACGGGGTTAATTTTGCCCGTCGTGCGTGCGGATGGAAATTGCCCCACACCAGGCCTTTCACCCAACGCGCACGACGGGGGTAATTTTGCCCGTCGTGCGCGCTGATGGAAAATGCTCCACACTTGTACGTTTAAATCCTCGCGCCGACGCACACGACTGGGAGTAATTTTGCCCGTCGTGCGCGCGGATGGAAATTGCCTCACACTAGGCGTTTTAACCCCCGCGCACGACGGGGCGTATTGTTGCCCGTCGTGTGCGCGGCTGGAAAATGCTCCACACATGTGCGTTTTAAGCCCCGCGGACGACGCGCACGACGGGGGTAATTTTGCTCGTCGTGCGCGCGGATGGAAATTCCTCCACACTAGGTGTTTTAACCCCTGCGCACGACGGGGCGTATTTTTGCCCGTCGTGCGCTCGGATGGAAATTGCTGCACACTAGGCGTTTTAACCCACGCGCACGACAGTGGTAATTTTGTCCGTCATGCGCGCGGATGGAAATTGCTTTACACGTTGCGTTTTACCCCTCGCGCACGACGGGGGTAATTTTGCCTGTCGTGCGCACGGTTGGTAAATGCTCCACACTTGTGCGTTTCCCACGCACGACGCCCACCATTGCATTTTTCCCCTCGCGCACAACGGGGGTAATTTTGCCTGTCGTGCGCATAGATGGAAATTGCTCCACACTTGTGCGTTTGCCTGCACACGATGTGCACGACGGTGGTAATTTTGCCCGTCGTGCGCGTGGATGGAAATTGCCCCACACTAGGCCTTTCACCCAATGCGCACGACGAGGGTAATTTCGCCCGTCGTGCGTGCAGATGGAAAATTCTCCACACTTGTACGTTTAAAGCCCTGCGCACGACGCGCACGACTGGGGGTATTTTTGCCCGTCGTGCGCGCGGATGGAAATTGCCTCACACTAGGCGTTTTAACCCCCGCGCACGACGGGGCGTATTTTTGCCCGTCGTGCGCGCGGCTGGAAAATGCTCCACAATTGTGCGTTTTAAGCCCCGTGGACGACGCGCACGACGGGGGTAATTTTGCTAGTCGTGCGCGCGGATGGAAATTCCTTCACACTAGGCGTTTTAACCCCAGCGCACGACGGGGCATATTTTTGCCCGTCGTGCGCTCGGATGGAAATTGCTACACACTAGGCATTTTAGCCCACGCGCACGACGGGGGTAATTTTGCCCGTCGTGCACGCGGATGGAAATTGCTTTACACGTTGCGTTTTACCCCTCGCGCACGACGGGGGTAATTTTGCCTGTCGTGTGGACGGTTGGTAAATGCTCCACACTTGTGCGTTTCCCACGCACGACACCCACCATTGCGTTTTCCCCCTCGCGCACGACGGGGGTAATTTTGCCTGTCGTGCGCATAGATGGAAATTGCTCCACACTTGTGCGTTTGCCTGCACACGACGTGCATGACGGGGTTAATTTTGCCCGTCGTGCGCGCGGATGGAAATTGCCCCACACCAGGCCTTTCACCCAATGCGCACGACGGGGGTAATTTCGCCCGTCGTGCGCGCCGATGGAAAATGCTCCACACTTGTACGTTTAAATCCCCGCGCACGACGCGCACGACTGGGGGTAATTTTGCCCGTCATGCGCGCGGATGGAAATTGCCTCACACTAGGTGTTTTAACCCCCACGCACGACGGGGCGTATTTTTGCCCGTCGTGCGCACGGCTGGAAAATGCTCCACACTTGTGCGTTTTAAGCCCCGCGGACGACACGCACGACGGGGGTAATTTTGCTCGTCGTGCGCGCGATGGAAATTCCTTCACATTAGGCGTTTTTACCCCCGCGCACGACGGGGCGTATTTTTGCCCGTCGTGCACTCGGATGGAAATTGCTGCACACTAGGCGTTTTAACCCACGCGCACGACGGGGGTAATTTTGCCCGTCGTGCGCGCGGATGGAAATTGCTTTACACGTTGCGTTTTACCCCTCACGCACGACAGGGGTAATTTTGCCTGTCGTGCGCACGGTTGGTAAATGCTCCACACTTGTGCGTTTCCCGCGCACGACGCCCACCATTGCATTTTCCCCCTCGCGCACGACGGGGGTAATTTTGCCTGTCGTGCGCATTGATGGAAATTGCTCCACACTTGTGCGTTTTCCTGCACACGACGCGCACGACGAGGTTAATTTTGCCCGTCGTGCCCGCGGATGGAAATTGCCCCACACCAGGCCTTTCACCCAACGCGCACGACGGGGATAATTTTGCCCGTCGTGTGCGCCGATGGAAAATGCTCCACACTTGTACGTTTAAAGCCCCGTGCACGACGCGCACGACTGGGGGTAATTTTGCCCGTCATGCGCGCGGATGAAAATTGCCTCACACTAGGCGTTTTAACCCCCACGCACGACGGGGCGTATTTTTGCCCGTCGTGCGCGCCGCTGGAAAATGCTCCACACTTGTGCATTTTAAGCCCCGCGGATGACACGCACGACGGGGGTAATTTTGCTCAGCGTGCGCGTGGATGGAAATTCCTTCACACTAGGCGTTTTAACCCCCGCGCACGACGGGGCATATTTTTGCCCGTCGTGCGCTCGGATGGAAATTGCTTTACACGTAAGTTCCCCCATTAGCATAGACTGTAGCGCGTTGTGCGCGGGGAGTAATTTACTCCGCTCTGGTTCGACGCGCACAACGGTGCCGTATAGTGTAAACTATTTCTTTGAAATGGATATAAAGGGCGGGATGGTAATTGCACCATTAGTTCTAAAAAGTTGCTTTGTTAGGGGCTATAAGGGCGGGATGGTAATTGCCCCAAAAGTTCCGGTTGCGTAAGGGCGCATTGGTAATTGCACCAAAAGTTCCTCATGTTCCGCTTTTAACTACAGCTGGGGGATCGGATCGGACGGTCAGGAGGGGTCGAGCGCAGGAATCCAATCTGAGCACGAGCGCAGGCGCATTTTACCCTATGTATATATGCATATATACACATATATATGTATGTACATATATATACACATATATATGTATGTACATATATATACATCTATATTATAAAACAGGGATGTTATCATGGGTTTTTGGATAAGAGAATTTGGATAAGAGATATTGGTTATGTGTATTGTTGTATGTGGATATGTGTATTGTTGTATAAGAGATTTTGGTTAAGAGATAATGGATAAGAGATTTTGGTTAAGAGAATTTGGTTTTGGTTATGTGTAATTGGGTGTGATGTTTATATAGATTGTATATAGGGTATGAGAAATTGAGTTATGAGATATTGGAGGGTTTCTCTCAAATCACATCACAATTTTTGATCACATCACCTAAAATTTCAAATTTTTAACATACCCTTTGCGTTCTCTCAGCCGAATTTTGTTCACATCACAAAATGGAGGGAAAAAATTTCTCCTCCTCCATTTTGATCACATCCTCCGCCATTTCTCCTCTCTGTATTTTGAAATCATAAATTTCTCTCATCTCCTCAAGCTCGCGCTGCTGAGAGAAGAACGTGGGAATTAATTTGGACAGAAAGGAATTCCAAAAGCCTTAAGCCTTCATCTCCCTCATCTTCAACGTCATCTTCAACCACATCTTCAACCACATCTTCAACTATAATCATCTTCCTCCATGCATTGCAGGAGGTGAGTTAATTTCCTCATGTCTTCAACCACATTTTCTTTTGGCATTTTTCTCACGTCTTCAACCACATCTGTGTTTATTATTGAGTTCCAGCAATAATCAATGGCCTTTGGTTCCAGCAGGTTGATATTGTTGAGTTCAGGTTGATGTTATTGAGTTCCAACAACTTTCAATGGCCGTTTATTATCAGCTAATTTAACACACGTTGTTGATCAAAAGGGATTGTTGAGGTACCATGCTGTCAATTTCTCGGCTCTTTCAAATTTAATTTCCCAAATTTAGTACCATGCTGTCAATTTAGTACCATGCTGTTGAGGTATTGCTAATTGTTGAGCAAAAAGGATTGTTGAGGTCTTTAAGTTTAGTCTGTCAATGGCCTCTAATTAACAACAAGAGGTGTTTTGAAAGCATTGTTTTTATTTTTAAGGTTGTTTTTTAACTTCATGCAGTATTCTTGAAAGCATGGTATTAGTCAACAGCTTGGATTTTTGAAAGCATGGTATTTTTGAAAGCATGGTATAAGGGTTTGTAAATAAATCTTCAACACACACCCTGACCTGATCTGCCCTTTTGCAGGAAAGATAGATTACAACATAGTATAAAGCATGTAGTTCCTTCTTTTGCTCACAAAACACAGTTGCAGGAAAGATAGATTTGAAATACAGAGAGGAGATGCGAGAAATTTGTAACCATATTTCAGTATTAATCCATATCCATATCCACAAATAATCAATATCCAGTTCGGTTTTGTGATTTTACAAATTTGAAAATGAATATTTTGAACTCTCATGATACCTCTAAGCTCACAGTATTGTTATGAATATATATTTGTAACATATGAGATCCTGTCATGAATACATCTAAGCTCACAGAGTTCCTGTTATGAGATCTTGTTATGAATATATATTTGAACTCTGTGAGCTTAGAGGTATAATGACATGATCTGTATTCATAATATACATTCATGACAGGATCTTATATGTTATGAATATATATGTTATGGTAATATATATTTGAATACCTCATGAGCTTAGAGGTATTCATCACAGAGTTCAAAAATACATTCATGACAGGATCTGTATTCATGACAGGCAAATGTTATGAGTATTGGATTTAATATTTCATTTTGTAGTTCCTTCTTTTGATTCATGCATTCCATTTAATTCATTAGGAATTTGTATTTACAAATTTGTTATGAATATTTTGAACTCTCATGCATTCATAGGAATTTGTTATGAATATTTTGAGTGGCACTTTGCAGTTATGAATTTGTTATGAATATTTTGAACTCTCATGCATTCCGGATGTGCTATAGTGGCACTTTGCAGTTCATTGATAAACTAATTTGAGATGTGCAAATGAGATGTTCAGTTGTCTAAGTATTATGGAAAATCTGTGATATATATTCTATAACAAGCATTAATTTGCTATCAAATGGTCAAAACCCTTTGAAGATGATTCCTTTTCAATTAACTTCTGTAATTTGGATTTTTGCATTTCATGGTTATTGGGGGTACATTCTGCAAAGTTTGACAATAAAAAAGACCTGGAAGCCATCCACAATGCAGTTATGCGCTACAATATCAAACACCCTGTAAGACTTGACATTAATTCTACATCGTATAAAATTGTAGTGTCCCAACTACATGCCCTGCAAACAAAAAACTACTACTTGAATGGGTAAGCAATTCAAGAAAAATTTAAACAACAATCAACAAGGGATGCCTTTATTGAACCAAAATTAATTCTAAAACAATTAACATGACTAGAACATTGTAAAGTTAACGACTCACATGCAAGTATTAAGTATGAACAACAACTTAAAGAATGAATAGCATACCATGATATCCTCACGTTCTTGCCTTTGATATACTGTCAAGAAAATATATAGTGACTCGCTGCCTGGAATTCCATTCACATCTTTCACAGGCCTATATAAAACCTACACAAACAAACAAGAGAACAAACAATAAATACATACATATCAAGGTATGAATTTATGCATGTAAGCAACAGATTCAGCACATAAAAAAATAGCAATATTGATTCTGTTTGCATTGAATTCAAAATTTTGAAAAACAAAGAAACAAAACAAAAACTAGCTGACTTAGTCTGTGTATGGGCAATGCATGAGGAGTGGTTACATGAAGTTAAGTACGTTACCCTATTGATACATTATCCACACCCCCCTCCACCCAAAAGAAAGAAAGAAAAAGAAATGGAAAATCGAACAACCCTACAATTTTAACCTTAACTCCTATGAATTCTTAAGTATGTGAAGACACACTTAACTATGAATTGCTTGATGCAAGATGGAAGAGAAAAGGAAATTTGGTGGTGACTTGGGGAAAAGCAATTTAGGAATATAAGGAATAAAGGGGGAAATGTGAAAAACTAACAAATTGGGTGTTCCACATTGGGAAAATTAAAGATTGTACATTAACAATGGAATCGAGTAAGAAGTTAAACTACTTCCATTAATTTGCTTCATTACCAGTTGCAATAAAATTAAACTCACTTATCTTGCAACTTATCTTTTGCCAGTTCCATTATCTTTAATTCACTTATCTTTTGCCAGTTCCATTAATTTGCTTCATTACCAGTTGCAATAAAATTAAACTCACTTATCTTGCAACTTATCTTATCCTATGCACATTTGTTTAGTTCTTATATATGTGAATGCCTATATCTTTCAGTCCTCATCATCTTTATATTTGAATGTTGTCCTAGGTTAATGATGGAGATATGTATCTATGGCGAGAACTAGGAGTGAATTCTTGGTGTGAAGCATTGGATATGCTTATTTGCCCTGGAATTACTATTGATGTTTGTTTGTCATATAACAGGATATGCTACAGGATATTCAAAATTTTAACATTCAAACAAAATTGTCATATAACTTTGAATATGCTACAGGATATCCAAGTTTAGGATATCCAAAAAAATATATCTTGGATATCAGAAAAACATATATGTTTGTTTGTTTGTTTGAATAACCAACATTCATATAACCAACATTCATATTACTATTATAGTCAAGTTAATTTTAACAGGACAATTGGATATCCTGTTAAAAATCAAGTTTAGCATTTTTTTATATGTTTATATCAGAAAAATATATCTTGGATATCAGAAAAATAACCAACATTCATTTTGCATGTTTTGTTTTGAATTTTTTTCCTGCAGTTGGTAACAGTCATATAACTTTCAATATGGCATGAAAACCAACATTCATTTAACATTCATATAATAGTCATATAATTTTGAAGTATTTTGAATGCCAATGAATTATTTGAAGTATTGGCATTCCAACCTAATGAATTATTTTGAAGTATTTTGAAGTATTTCAATTTCACCTAATGAATTGGCATTTGAAGTATTGGAATTGTTCATATAAAACTGACATAATCCAAATCATTGGCATTCCAAGCAAATTGAATTATTTTGAAGTATTTTGAAGTATTAGGTTGGAATGCCAATGAAGTTTTTTGAAGTATTTGAAGTATTTTGAAGTATTTTGAAGTATTGGAATTGTTCATACTTCAAATGCCAATTCAATTGATAATTTTTGGGTCCTGTAAATATAAGGATTTTTGGGTCCTTTCAATGAGAATTGGCATTTGAAGTATTGCATTATGAACCAGTTTGTGTGCATGTGTTACTCTGATGTGGTTTCATATGTGAATGATGGTTTCTTGGTTGCATATGTTCTTCGGAGGTTGAATTGGCATTACCCTGACATTTACTGGAGGAGAAGATGCACTGTGTTTGCATGTAAAGACAACACCAGAGGAAGTTAGTAAGAGAAGTCTTTAGCATGTTAATGCAACTGTAAGCAGGGACAGTTGATGCACCACCGGCTCGACGCCTGGCCTCGGACCACCGATAGCTGATGCACTACCTGTAAATTATGGATGTTATATTTTGTATTTAGAGAAGTAGTTCATTTCTATGAATTTGAGTTTGTGAAGGCAAAGATGGACTGGAAGATATGAAGCTCATTTGTGGGATAACAGTTGTAGAAAAGAATGCCAGGCTAGAAAGGGAAGGCAATGTTGTATATTCAAATGAGTACTCAGAAAAACACTTGAAGATTTTCCCTTTTTTTTGGAAGGCAAAAGTATTTTATTCATATAACACAAGTTTTTTCTTTGCTCATTTGTATGCAGTAGGATGTTAAAGAATATGATTGGGTCATCAGTCAAAGGAATCTACACTGTATGATCCCCTTAATTCCATTAATGTAATTATTTAAGGATTTTCGGCGGTTGTATAGCATATGAAAACTAAATTTTCGCTGCCTCTCATATGAAAGACTGTTGTTTGCCCATTTGATATTGTTGACAATTCAGCACGATTGAAAAAATTTGAGTTTTGGCTAAGAGAATGGGATGAGTGATGTCTATCCACATGATCCACTCGCAAAATATTGAATGTTTGAGAATTGAAGCTCTGCAATCATTTTTCTTTTTTTCTCCATTAAATTTGTTGTAACAGTTTGCTACAATGACAACCATTTTCTGAATATCTGTGCCATAGTTAATCAATGAACCCGGGTAATGAAATTGATTGCTTTTTGGTATTTCTTAGACATTGGTATGCTCTATTTCCTCATGTCTCATACTTCTACTAAGGTGTTCATGTCATAGAAATATGACCTTTTTTTGCAGTTGGCTAGGTATGTAAAGCAACTGAAAACAAGAAGTTAAAGATATCCTGATCGAAAGATTTTTTGTGTTGAGTTATCTGTACCTTTTTGTTTGATTTAGGATTTCTATAATTTCCTGTGGATTCAGATCTGGATCGCGTGTGCACGAGCATATGAAACTGAAGCTCTCACCTTATGTAACTTATGGATATCAATTTCTAACTGAAGCTCTCACCTTAAACAATTTTGAGCATTAAGCAAATAAAACTGAAGCTCTCATTTCATTTCAATATCCATCAGTCAAATATCCAGGATTGCAGTCCCCTGTCATACTATGCATATGAAATTGAAATTGAAAATCTTGGATATTGAGCCTATGAAGTTGAAATTGAAACAACGTTAAACAAAAATATGCTCAAGGCTCAAAAACTGATGGACAATGAGACTGATGGATAGGCTCAAAAAAATTGAGCCTTCCTGTCAAGTGAAATTGAAATTTTTGTAACTGATGGACAATCAGTTTCCTATCAAAAATCCATGGAAATATTTATAACTTATGGATTTTGAGCCTTCCCCTCAAAATATTGAGCCTTTCCATCAGTTTCAATGATATTGAGCCTATCCATCAATTTCAATTTACATGAAGGCTCAAAAATCCTGTTAAACAAAAATGGAAATCCATTGAAATTAAAATTGTTTCATAGGCTCAAGGCTCAATATCCATGGATGAAATTTCAATATCCATCAGTCAATTTCATTTCAATTCATATTGAAATTGGTTAAGATAAATGAGATAAATGAATATTGAAACTTGACTGAAATTCATATCAATACTCTGAGTATATATCAATGCTCTGTAAACTTATGCTCAGTATACATGAAATTGAATAACTATTTTGAATAACTATTTTGGTATTTCATGCAAAGTTTGCTTAGTGCCACTCAAAATGATTGAAATTTCTTGGGATGAGCTAAATTATGGGTGATCTAAGATTTTGAGGGGGAATCGTAAATGAACCGCGTCGAAGGCGCCCGTTAAATTTTTTAAACTAATTTGTTGTTCTGCACCGAATGCGTCCGCGCCGAATTTGTTGTTCAGCGCTGAAGGTGCATGCTTCGATTTCGTTGTTCCACGCCGAATGCGTCCGTGTCGCTAAATATTTTTACGCTAATTTGTTGTTCTGCGCAATTTTGCCCGTGGAAATAATTTTTTGGGGAACAAAGATTTTGCGGGGGAAAATCTTAATTGAACCGTGCCCGCGGGCACGGGGTATGACTAGTATATATATACACACACACATATATCTACATTTATATGTATGTACATATATATACACACATATGTATTTACATACATACATATGTATGCATGTATATATATACATATGTATATACATACATATATATGTATGTATGTATAGATATACATATGTATATACATACATATGTATATATACATATATATACATATATATGTATCTATACATATATATGTATGTATATCTATATTATAAAATAGGGATGTTATCATGGGTTATTGGATAAGAGTTTGGATAAGAGAAATTGGATAAGAGTTGAGAAATTGGGTAATACAAGTGTTGTATAATAGAATTTATTTAAGAGAATATGGATAAGAGAATTTGGTTAAGAGAATATGGATAAGAGAATTTGGATAAGGGTTGAGAAATTGGGTAACAAGCTGACTAGGATAAAAGGATGGATGTGATCTAATCTGAGGGAATGCATGGTTGAGATGAGAGGTGGGAAATTTTTTGAGGGGAAAGCTTTTGAATTTTTTTGAAATTTGAATTTTGAAACACAAAATTGAAACAAAAAATTGGGGGCAAAAAGTCTCTCAAAAATCTCGGCTCCATCTGTCACTCCTCCCCAACTTCTCATTTACAGACCAAATCGGATGAAGAACTTCATATGAAAAAGTTGAGGAGCTCAAGATCCATCGCCGCATCCAGCTGAAGTAATAGCAATGTCTCTATCTAAAATGGGTTACTTCTCATCTCTTTCTTCTCATCTCTAAAATGGTCACTTCTCCAAGCCGAGGAGCTCAAAATTTGTTTTCTTTCTCTCAGCATAGGCTGCTCATCAGCAACGCGGATGACTGGAGCTCCTTTTCCGGCAACCTCAATCAGCCTTCTCCTTTTTGCAAAGATCAAAATTTTAGCTCATTTTTAGGTTCAGTTCACTTTCCCTTTTCCCCTTTTAACCATTTTAGTGCAATTTAAGCTCATTTTAAACCATTTCCCCCTTTAGATCTCCAAGCTGGCAACGATGGCGACACCGGTGGAGAATAGGGTTTCGACGGTACAAGCACCGAAGATGGGACATTGTCTCTAGAGACCAACAGCTGACCGCAAACAACTTCTCTGTCATCAACATTCGCTACTTCGATGCCCCTCTGCTCCGTCAGCGACATCCATAAGGTACGGTGGGTCGATCTGTTTATTTTGGGGGTTGGATCTGACTAGTGAAGGAGCAGGTCAACCTCTGGATCAGCAGATCAACTGAGGCCCTGGCCACGACAGCAGGTCAGATTCAGATTCAGATTCCCTCGAGTGAAATTTAATTATGGTTACTACAATCGGGAGTTAGGTTTATACAAGGACTGAAATTTAATTATGGTACTGAAATTTAATTATAGAACAATGAGGATGGAGTCCAAAATGTGACAGTGAAGAGAACGGTTTTTACAGGGATTGAAAATGGGATTGACAAATCTAGGCCTGATGGTGTGCTGAAACTAGGTTTATTAGTAGGCAGTTCCTGGTCTTTTGGATTTTTAAGTTTTGATGTCATTAGAAATTATTTCAGTTTGGTATGAATTATAAACATTTCAATATTGATTTTCAATATTATTTTATTACAAATTATTTCAGTTTGGTATGCACTTAAGTTACAAATTATTTTAATAATATGCTTTCATTACAAATTATTTACAAACATATGTATTTCATTACAAATTATTCATGATCTTTTTGTTTTGACTTGCTCATGATACAAACTATTCCTGGTCTTTACATTATTGGTACCATTGTTATAATGGTTACATGTTTTCTTGAGTTTCATTGTAAAGCTGAAACATACTGAGATTATTCTTTCTGTAAATTGGCAGGACAATGTTTTTGTCACTGTTGTTGCGTCTATTCAATACTATGCTCTGGCCAAAAAGTCAAGTGATGCCATTCTAACAGCTGAGCAGTTCGAGAGTGTTAATCTAGGCCTATTTTTTTGATAGTACTGATTCATTTCTCAAAGTACCGAGGTTGCACAAAAATATTAGAAAAATAACAGTATGCCTTATTGAAATATGCATGTCCTTTGGTATTTCATCAGAACCGATACTAATCTTTTTATCATGTTTGAAGTGATCAGAGCGAGTGTGCCAAAGCTCAACCTGGATGATGCATTTGAGCAGAAGAACGAAATAGCAAAAGTTGTTGAAGAATGAAGAGGAGCTCGAGATGGCTATGTCCGCTGTTGCAGCCCAAGATTAGTGGAGGTATTTTAAAGTTTTCTTCCATAGATTTGGTTTTTTAGTCTATAAAATTAGGGTTTTTGTTTTGAATTTTGACAGTTTGATTGTTCCAGCTGACGAATTGAGAGCATGGGATCCTTCACCATGACCAATCAATTTACTGACGGCGGGTAACTCTCCTCTTTCTACTTGGATCTCGATCGGTTTCATGTGATGATGTTTGTTTTTGTACTGTAAATTTCTACTATTTGTAGGATTTGATGTTTGGATCCAGGTTTTTGTACGTGCTATAAATTTATGCTCTTTGTAAATTTCTGAAGGGCCGGGCAAAACATGGGAATGAAATTTTGTTTCAGATTTAACCATATGAAATTTTGTTACAGATTTAATCATATGCAAATTTGAAATGGGGAAATATATCAGTTGGTCCTGCATATCAATTATGTTATAATTTTTTGTTTGGAAATTATGTTGTAGATTTAACCACATGATTCTACCTACAATTTTGTAAAGATTAAATACATTGGTGTTCTTTCAATTTCTACTAATTTCTTATAGTTCTTAACTAGGGCATGCAAATCCTCATGTACTGTGGGCAGGATTCATCATTTTTTATCTTTTGAGAAACAAAACAGTGTACATTCTTACTGGGTTATTTGCAAATTTAACGGTATTCATTCGATGATTTCATGTCATCACTTTGTCACTCGCGGTTGCTAATGTTGTTATTTCATCATTGTTTAAGGCCATCAAATTATTTGTAGAACTAATTATTTAGTTTGTTAGTTGAATGATTATGCCAATGCACAAGATGTTTTTTTGCCAACAATGTGCAAGTTACCATATAATTAGTGATGGATGATTTAGTTTCAATGGAAATGTGATGTGGCCCTGAATTTAGCTTCTCGTCTATTTAATTCATATGCCAATTTGAGCCCAAGTGTTGTTTCTATTAAGTGAGGATATTAATTATGTTTCTGATTTATTTTCGTAAGATCCACCAACCTTCAGTCCTGGAACCTCAACTTTAATGACCAGATAAAATTGTCTTACAACTGCTGGCTGATTTTACTGCAGGCTCCCAACATGCAGGAACCTGAGTTTCTGATAACTGATTTTTTATTGTTATAGGATGTGATTTGTTCTTTTTACTGATTTTTTTCTTATTTTTATTTAGATAACATTTGGGGAGAGAGAGGCACATGTGCAGCTTCGCTACGCATTCGATAATAGGATCAATATCTTGGACATAACAGAAGCAATGAGTTTCTTCGCTTTATAAAAATTGTGGTAGCATTATTATCAATGGTTGATGGTATTATATTAACAATATTTAGAGGGATTTGTCTAATGGAACTACCATTGGCAGCAACAACAAGAAAAGGAAAATACATCGCAAAGTTCCAAAGGGTTAAAGTATACCATTAACATATGTTTTTATGCGAATGAACAATTGTTGGGATGTGTCTTGACTAAAGATATGACCAAGTGAGCAAAACAAATCAAAATTTTGCACAAAATTTAGGCTTCAATGCATTGATTTATAGAATGGTATGTATGTATGTATATTAATTTAATAATTCATGATGGTTTACCGAAGGAGAGGTTTTATAATTTGTGATAGTTTGCCAACATGCGATTAGAATTTGGATCAAATGGAATTTGGCCCTTTATTATTCCCGGAGGAGGTCGACACCTTAAAGACCAAGTACTACATCCTCGATATGTTTCTGTATCTAAGGTGCCAACTTTATCTCAAACTTTCAGTGTCAATTTCGTAAAAGCTTGAACTTTGTGGGGAAAAAAATAAACTTCTGTGATCTTGGTGTTAATAGTACTCTCAACTCTCTGCAATGGAAGATCAAAATGCTCTAAGATGGCCATTGCACTCTCTGTATGTGAGCGGTTTGTTGCTTTCTTTTTTATAATTAGATCGATAACTTTTAGGGATTCTTATTAGAGTGAGATAGATGACTGTTGAATAGAATAATTCAATTAGATCAATAACATCACGTGCTCCCAGCAAACCCCAAAGTCACGGCCCCCTCAAATTCCTATCCCTCTTTAGTCCCAACTTGAGAAAGCCCTCCAACCTCACAACGCTCCCAGAGCTCCATTGATCTCGGCTCCCTCCCCCCGAAACCCAACAGGAGACGCATGAGGAAGTTGATCCCTGAGCTCTCGCTTATAGTGAATGTCATCATGGGCTGATGCTCGAGGTATGGTTATTGATCCTGAGCTCTCGCGATAGCGTGTGGTGTCATGGGCTGCAAGTAAATTTAATTTTTCTTTGAATTTGGGTGCTAGAAACTTCGAAGTAGACAGAAGATGCTAGAAAGTCAGAAGAAGATGTCATCTCCGATCAACTGTGAGCTTGGATCAACCAAATCCCCTCTTTCCCTTTTTTAATATTATTGGTTTTGTTTTTTATATCTATTTCTTTTTAATCAATCGGTAATCGGAAACCCAATACTGTTGTTTGTTGTCTTGATTTGAAGCATGATAAGTGATTACAAGGTGGAGACTGTGAACAATGGAATGGCAATGTTCTATGTTAATTTCCATGGCCCAAAAGACAATACGTCATTCTCATTTCCCCATTTTCCTCTTATCTCATTCAATGCTTTTGTAGATGCAGTCAGAAATTTGTTGATTGCCCATGAAGGAAGGTTTCTGCACACCAAATGTTTGTACAAAAGTTCATCATGTCCACCTTACGATTGAGAATTGTTCAATTTCAGTTTTAAGTGAACAAACGGAGGGGGAATGTTTTAAAAAGATTGAGATTTTAATTAGAGAATGTGACTCAAATAATGCTCCAAATTTGAGCAATGCTCAATCCATATAACGGTTTTGAGTAATCTTCAGAATTCTACTCCAGGTACAAAATTTATTTAGGCGACTCAAATAGATATATTATGTTTTCCCCTCAAAAGGAATAGATAAACAAATTTGTTCATTTTGAATCAAACTTTTTTTGGGCAATGCTCAAATTTGAAATTGGAGAAGGTGCCTCAAATAAACTTTGATATGAATGACATATGTAATGTTGGGCATGCCATTTCCTTAATACATTTAGTATACTTCGCGTTGCAGTTGGGCATGCCATTTCCTCTCACAATTTTCGTTATAGGGGATGGCTACAGGAAGATTTATCTGTCATGCGAACATGATCTCTCTTGTGGTTTGCTCAACAACAGGGTGGAAGCAAAAGTACAACAACTGTTTTTGGATGCCTGTTACGACTTTCTAACATCATTCATGCCACGTAGTTTGACTCAGCCACGAAAGGTGGTAACAATTAGGCAGCAACATCTTAAACATGTAGCTATGCATACCAGAGAGAGATATTTTCATACATACAGGTACGGTCTGTATCATAAAAGTAGACGATGACATATTCATTTCCGAAATGTTGAACAAATTATTAGGCTATAAACAGTGCAGACCATAGCATGCTCATTGCACTAAACTTGATTGGAGGACACAGCACTGGCAGTGTGCCCCCAAATGATCAAATAACTACCAGAATTTTTGCTTCTAAAATACATGTCTATCAGTACATAAAAAAGAACTAGGTAATAAACAAAATCAATACTTTTAAGTACTATATTTGAAAGCAGGACAATGAAGAATAGCAATATCATTTTCTTCCTTTTACTTTGTAACCAAAGGCAGCATAGGAACACAACTCATATGATGCAGCTTGATCCGATCTGCATATAATGCAACAAGCAAAAATTTAAACCCATTGACATCATGAGGCCTTTTCCAGGAAAGCACTAACACAGGATAGCATGCACATTAGAGTGGTTTCCCCCTACATCTTCTCGACAGATTCCGTAACCGTGACTTTATCAAATGTCGTTTGCATATTGCTAATAAAAAACAATAGTGTGACTTCGTTCATGTATTTTTGTCACGTTGGCTTCATGTTTTACTATAGGTGTCTATGAATTGTTGTATTAGGTCTGAATCAACTACATACTTAAAGCAATTTCAGATTTGTGTAATTGATTATTGGTAAATGCGTAGTGGGGTTAAAACTTGGGTGACATTTAGCCTTTTTCTTTTTGGTTGTTGTTTGTGGTTTTTATTTCAAAATTTCATCTTGGTTCTCTTTGGTCCCTCAGGAAGAGGAGATCACAACAGGGCTAAATTGGATTCACATCAAGATCGGTAAGGACCTCAGGATCACTTTTCTTGGTTACCTCTTGAATTAGTATTTAATTTTTAGTTGATTTGAACGTGCTAAATTAATTTTGGTTAACAAATCAACTTACATGCAGATCTTTTTGGTTAACAAATCAATTGAACAAATACAGTCAAGAGGTAATCCATTTGTTCTTTTTGGTTGTTGTTCGTGGTTTTGATTTCAAAATTTCATCTTGGTTTCGATTGCGATTTTTCTTTTGCTTTTGTGGGGGATATACGGAGAGGGAATTTAAAGTTGAAGGTGATGCAATCGGTCGAGATCGGCACATGAACTTGGTGAGATTGCTGGCGTATTGCGCAGCACGTACTCATAGGTAATGAATTTGCCTCAGTCTTATGTGGCCATTATCTGAACAAATTGACAGAAAGTTGATGCTAACAATATGATAATAACAATCAAACTAGATGACCAAAGTAAAGTGTGTTTTGGGGTTGAATACACTGTTCTTTAATTCTGTAGGAAGGGGCTCCTCATGTTTGGGAGGGCTCGCATCGCTCTTGTGGCTCAAAACTTTTGCCTTTTTTGATCTTTATTGCCTTTAACATCAATCTTGCTGATATTTCCGATAGACCCTCTCTACTCACTGCTTCCATGTATGGTTGAATTTATCTTATGCAATTCAGTTCTTAAAATTCTGTTTCATTTGCATTTACTTTACATGATTTTTGAAGTTAGGTGTCTGCATGTTCCTTTTTCTGATCGGACACCTTATGAAGGCCATCATTTTTGTACTCTGGAATATTTCTTGCTGCTTAAATATTTCATATTTAGCAATATATTCATTCTCATTCTTGATTCAGTATCTCAGTGTCCACCTCAAAGCAACACAACTGGGATCGGAACAATGAAATTTCACGTTTGTTGGGTCCTTAAGTTTGAGCTGCAACTGTGCATCATGTATTTTTCTTATATCTGAATGATCTGGAGCTAAATTTCAGATTAATGGATCTGCAATGTGGTGCATGATTTTATGCTGGAACAAAAAAATAAGTAAATGGTATATTGGTAAATAGAAGATTCTTTATACAGCTGGGCATTTATTGGCAAGAATGTGATGATATGTTAATGGAGAGACTCATATAATCCTAATTTTAATCATAATTAATAAAAACCGATAATCTCTAAGAGAAATGTTACCACATCATGTTTTTACTGTCCAATGTTCACTTACATAGTGCTGAAATAGAAATCAGGTCACTTTACACAACATTCCTTCTTTATATTGCTTAACAAATAATAATGTGGCAGATAACTATAAAGAACATTCACTATGAAAAACATGATTGTGTTATGACATGCTACAGCTAATCCCAGGGTAACAGTACTGAACATGTACACCACATTAACTTTACCAGAGCAAGCAGATAATTGAAGGTTCTTTGATTAAATAATCAATATAAGAAATAAGGGAACATAAAACATAAACTAATTACAAATTGCACAAGTAGCAATTAAGGTAACCAATATTATTAACTTAAGAGAAATATGCCACAAACCCTTAATTTCTGTGCTATGAAGAGAAAAAATGAATGTTTCTCCATCCAACACAACCAAAATGAATGTTTCTCCATCCAACACAACCAAGTATGATCAAGATACTGGTGTATCTGCTATAAACCATATGCAGCAAAATCTAAAACACGTCATAAAAAGAAGCATGCAACACTATTATAGAAACCCTTGGACAAATATCAGAACTTTATAAGTGATATTTTAATGATTTAATCTAAGAAAACTTTAATATTAGTTATGTTTGCATAAATCCTCAAACATTTTTGCTATTGAATGTACCATGCTAACAAGGCGAAGGCATGCTTAAGTCGAGATTCCAGACTATGAGAGTATGTTCTTGAGGTTAAGTAGGGCTTTATTTTTTTTAAAGCATTGTATAATCAAATATTCTTATTTAAGCAAAACTAGCACATTATAACTCAAGTACTAATACCTAGAAAAAACAAATATATATCTCCGCTACCAAATACATATACATTATGGAAAGCAGTATGCATCCAATGTGGCAAAGGCATGTCATGAGTTGGAGTCTCCTTATCAACATTGTGCACTGGGATTTCTCGAATTAATATTGCATGAACCCAAATTCACCCAGCAATGGCTCATCGCACAATTACTCGAGTTCACATGACAGAGAGGCTACAAAAGAACTACCATAGTTAGTGATGTTAGTTGTGATTCAAGCAAAATAGAAATTAAATCCCAGTTATGGGAGAACTTTTTTATCACCTTAATGTGGGTGTCTTTCCCCACTGTGGGCTTTGTAAGCCTATAGACATTTCATCAAAACATTAAAAATGCGAAATATCTTAACTAAAATATCATGTTAACTAAAAAGAGATTTTAATTGATATCCTGATCATGTATACTTGAAACATTATGGTTGACAACAGAACCTGTATTAGCCCAATGCTGCCTACAACTCTTAATTAGATACCATCTCTTCAATCAACTCCATAAAATATTGAGACGTTTTGTAACTTAAAGATGCATTCAACATGTTTCAACTTCAAGTCTAGCTGATTTAGAGTTACCATAAACATCATAAACTCCATTGTTGCATATTGTTGTGCCCTTTGCTTCCTTCTAGGAACAGATATTAGGACATTCTGGTTGTCAAGTGTTTTTATTTTCAAATGATTTCTTTTTAAAGGAAAAAAGAAAATGGTATTCAGGCATCATCTGACACTGATTTGTTAATGGGTCATACTAATATGCAATGATTTTTGGCTTCTGTTAGTTTGTTTTAAGTTGCATCACATATGGATAGATTTTCATCTGATTATCCAAATACTAATAATTAAACAAATGTTATTTATTGGTTCTTTATATTGGCTTTTCGAATACTAAATTTTTCTATATACTTTTATATTTGTTCAGTCCATTACCTTACATTGCACCATGCGGTTGGTTAATGGAGCTATATGACCAGGAATGACTGCTTATGTTCAATGTTGGTTCCCCATTTTTGTTATGAACATTTCATACCCCAGTTCCACTCCTAATAATTTAAAAAAAAAAATGGCATATTGTTGTTTATCCAATATAAGTTTTTGATACCAATTATGTTTTTATTTGCAGTTGGTTGGGGGCTTCCATAACAATATCATCCTCTGCAGCTTATGGAGCCCAATATATTCGCACTAGACGTGCTCTTGCGACAGAAAAATGGTGTTCTGGGTCAAGCATCAAATTGTCATAATGCTTGCAGTTGCACATGAAACAAGTGCTGCAAGATCAGTATGCCAGCAAAATACGGCCATTAATCCTATTTTGGACATGAAATGACCAACAAAACTCATGGCCAATTAAGCTTTTCATGCGGTAGCTGTGGCGGTCCTAAGTTACTAATGTGATGTACCATGACAAAAAAATGAAGACCAGTCCCAGAATTTGAAATGCAATTTTGACAAATAAGTCAAAAATACATGTGAGGAATTTGTTAGATTTTTATTTTCACCAATAAATTAACTTTGTTGTAACTCCATATTATCATTAATTTGTAGATGACTTTTGTATACCTCATTGTCATAATTAATTACTGGGATTTCAGTCTTGCAAATTTTGATGTTATTGGGTGGTAGTTGTGTTCAAGGGCCATTGACAAATGTGGTCTAATAAGCATATATGATTCATATATTTGGCTGCGTCCTTCAAAATTTGATTTATTATAGAAGAGCCAGCAAATAAAATGATATCAGTGGGAAATACATAACATAAGTCTTAAATCACGCAACATACATTTTAAATGCCAAGAATATGTAACTTTGATATTCATCATCAATCAAATATTTCCAACCATGTTTGTCACTCGAACAGATTACAATCAGTTGATCTGTTTCAGGGCTATTTGCGGCATAATGAACTGGGTTTCTGGATATTGGAAAAGAGAATAGATGGTGAAAGAAGCAGATGTGAGTTGAATAAGTATGCGAATGCATGGAGATGGAGAAGCTTAAAGTTCAAATTCATGCACTATGTCTTAGGGTATGAACTGGAGAGTGATGGCATATTAATGGATTACTTGAGAGATAATGCTTTGGCTAGGATCATAAACGATGTCTATATGAAGACATTTGATTTTGATTGTGGGAGGCTCTTTTTTTCCTCAACAAATACTTTAGAATGTATCATATGAAATTCTTTCCTCATTATTCATATCTAATATTGTTATCTGGTGTGGTCCAATAAAATTGATACTGAAATCTATCATACAAAAATGAATAATACAACATGATTTCTTTCTTACAACGTAATGCTGAACCGTTGTATTTATGTTCAATTCGCACAAATTGTACCCAAATCTTTCAATGCGCAATCGAATGCATCCGTTCCACTAAATATTTTTATACTAATTTGTTGTTCCGCGTAATTTTGGCTGTGGAAATAATTTTTTGGGAAACAAAGATTTCGCTGGGGAAAATTTTAAATGAACTGTGCCCTATGGGCACGGGTTATATACTAGTACATATATATATACATACATATATATACATATATATGTATAGAGTAATGCTATTATGAGATGGTGAGCTCAAATCCTTATCGTGAGCTAGCACAATCGGCAACACTAATTAACGATCGGCACCGTTCATCTTCAAGAGCATGTCGATAAATCTATACCCTAAAAAATTAGAGATTATAAACCCCAAAATCCTATGGATCAAACCGTTCCAATTTTGTTACATTTACAGGCAGCTTGTAAACCGTTCATCTTGCAAACACTTGATGGATCTGATAGAAATGTCTAAATGCCACAAAAAATTATACATAAAGATCACTTGATAGATAGAAGAAGATGGACGGTTCCGATTGATGATTTGGCAAATAGTTTTGGCTAGTTCGAGATATGAATATCTCATCTCACCATCTCACCATCTCATATTATCATCTTTCTATATGTATATATACATATATATGTATGTACAAACATATATATGTATGTATATACATATATATGTGTATATACATATATATGTATATTATATATACATTTACAAACATATATATGTATGTATATACATATATATGTATATACACATATATATGTATATACATACATATATATGTTTGTACATACATATAGAAAGATGATAATATGAGATGGTGAGATGAGATATTCATATCTTGAACTAGCCAAAACTATTTGCCAAATCATCAATCGGAACCGTCCATCTTCTTCTATCTATCAAGTGATCTTTATGTATAATTTTTTGTGTCATTTGGACATTTCTATCAGATCCATCAAGTGTTTACAAGATGAACGGTTTACAAGCTACCTGTAAATGTAAAAAAAATGGAACGGGTTGATCCATAGGATTTTGGGGTTTATAATCTCTAATTTTTTTAGGGTATAGATCTATCGACATGCTCTTGAAGATGAACGGTGCCGATCGTTAATTGGTGTTGCCGATTGTGCTAGCTCACGATAAGGATTTGAGCTCACCATCTCATAATAGCATTACTCTACACACACACACACACACACACACACACACACACACACACACACACACACACACACACACACACACACATAGGGAAAAAGGGATCTAGGGTGCCTCCTTATATTAAATCTAAGGAGGCGCACCATTTCCCTCCATTTCCCACAATTTTTTTCGAAATTCTTTTTCATGGAATTGTTGTTCACATCATGGATGGTCAACATACAAAATTTCAAGATATTCCAATACTTTTTGAGCCTCCATCTACCACCTACAACTTCAACGGTCTGAAAACGTGCTTAAAAACACTTGAAGTTGCAAGGTGTAGATGAGGGCTCAAAAAGTATTAGAATCTCTTGAAATTTGGTATGTTAATCATCCATGAGGTGAACAACAAACCTATGGAAAAAATTTCAAATAAAATATGGGAGATGTTAGGAAATGGGGGCGCCTCCTTAGATTGAATCTAAGGAGGCACCTTAGGATCCCTTTACATATATATTTTTTTTGAAAAGTAATCTGATCATTTATTGATAAATGTAATATACACAAAAGTATATACAAAAATAGGGTAAGTGATAGGAAAAAGGGAACAATAGAGAGAGGATAGGACACAAGCGTCGTCACTCTCCACTAGAGGTCCCTTTTCTAATCACACCCTATAAATCAAAATAGGAAACTCCAAAAATACACACACAGGGATAAAACCTGAAACATAGAGGAAATTAAAAAGATAATCCCAACCCGCCTAGCCATTATCTCTGAGAGTCCAGTAGGCCAACATCGAAGCTTCCCCTTCACTAGAGGGCACAAGGTTATTCAAAGCCACCCTCAAATCCGCTTTAACAATCCTCAAAAAAGTAATGTCTTCGCTCTCTCTTCCTTATCAAAAATTCTCCTGTTTCTCTCTCTCCAGATGTGCCACACAGCAGCCGATAGAACAGTTTTAGCAATCACACTTTGAACACTTTTCCCACCAAAGTGTGTAAGGAAATAGTTCCCAACATTATCCAGGGATACTCCAATATTGGAATGGATATTCAGCTTTAACAATGCTCTCTTTAAAATGTAACTAGAGTAGTCACATTCGAAGAATAGGTGACCTGCACTTTCCACTACATTATCAGCACACAGAACACAGTTAGAAGGGGAGTTAATGTCCCATTTCCGAAGAAGATTTCTGGTAAGCAATTTTCCTTTGAACGCACGGAGGAGAGTTAGGGACATCTTGGGTATATGATTGCGAAACCAAAAAAGTTTATGAAAAGGGAAGAGTGTACCAGGTAACCGCACTCCTTCCCAAGCTTGATTAAACTTGAAACACTCCCCAGGAAGCCACTCCCACCGGTCATTCCCAGGCCTCAGAGAGATGCCCTGAAGCAACGGTTTAATATGATGAATAGCCGGATCTTCCTTCCATACACCCGCATTCCAATAGTCATGGACTTTCTTCATTGAGGCACCATCAGGAACATCGAATAAATGTTTTAAAGGCCCACAGGCAAGCCAATTATCATTCCAAAACAAAGTAGATTTACCATCTCTCACCTTTCTTCTAATTAATTTCTGAGAAATATTTCGGCATTTAAGCATATGTTTCCAGGTTCCCGACTGAGTCACATGTTCCTCCGCCGCAAAAAACTCACCACCTTTATCATACCTATACTTCATTAGGTCCGCCCAGACACTCTCCGATGTTAAGTATCTCCAGGTAAGTCTAATTCCTGCAGCAACATTTAGATCATCCAGCAGTCTGATTCCAACACCACCCTCTGATTTAAGAGTACAAATGTCTTTCCACGCCCAAGCCCTCGAATTTCTCCAAATGAACCTCCTGCATTCAGAAGTGATAGTGCGCAAGATAGAGGGCGGGATTCTAAACGCTTGCATCCAAAACGCGACCATACCATAAATCACGGACCTGACCAATTCAATGCGCCCAGAGATGGATAATAATGAAGAAGACCAACCCATTAAACATTTCTTACATTTGTCCACCAGTCTCCCATACATAGGCTTCTTCGGGCATTTAGAAGAAAGGGGCAAACCCAAGTAGGTGGTAATTGAAGATGCAAGCCGAATGCCCAAATAGTTAGCAAGCTTATGTTTTAAGGTTGCTCCCTTACTGAATATAGCCGAACTCTTGTCCCAATTAACTTGCAAACCAGTATAATTTGAGAATTCAAGGAGAAGTGATTTTAATCCCGCAAAACTCCTTTTATTAGCCCGGCAAAAAACTAGTAGATCATCAGCAAATAAGAGGTGGGAGATAGTACCTGAACGTCTCATAGGATCAATAGATCGCCGTGTAATAAATTTAGCCATAAGGACAGAAAAAGCCTCCATGATGATGACGAACAAGTACGGTGATAATGGATCACCTTGCTGAATACCTCTGTTACCCGTGAAAAATCCCGCTGGGGAACCATTAACCATGACAGAGAAACTTGCCGTAGAAACACATTGCCGAATCCAGCCAATAAAATTAGTAGGAAACCCCATCTGGCCAAGGAAATAGTAAATAAAGTCGTGATTTACCATGTCAAAAGCTTTCCGCAAATCCAATTTAAGACATGATCGTCCCCCCATGGGATTACTGAAATCCCTAATATGTTCATGGGCTAGGAGACATGAATCGGATAACAACCTTCCTTTCAAAAAAGCGGCCTGATTTGGGGAAATCAACTCATGGATGACCACCTTAATCCTGTTACAAATAATCTTGCTAATAGTTTTGTACAGGAAGTTACAACAGGCAATGGGCCTGTAATCAGATAGACTTGAGGCATTCAGCTTTTTAGGGACAAGCGTCAGAAAGGTATGATTAATTTTCTTCAACATATAACCTGAACGGAAAAAAGATTTAATTGCAGAATTAACCTCAGAGGCAAGTAAATACCAATTTTGCTGGAAGAAATATCCATTAAATCCATCAGGTCCGGGTGCCTTGTCAGGCCCAATTTGAAACACTGCATCTTTTATCTCATCATCAGAAACCATCCTATCGAGCCAAACAGCAGCCTCCCCAGATAAGATACGCTTTGGAACCAGTTTAGGGAAACTAGTCATGTAAGAGTCTTGGTTGTAAAGCTTTTCGAAATAATTAGGAGCCTCAACCTTTAACACTTCATGAGTTTTATTTTTCATACCCGAAGCATCCACCAAATGACCAATATTATTGTAACTTTCCCGAGTCTTCATAGCATTGTAAAAAAATTTTGTATTTCTATCTCCCAAGGATAGCCATTCCTGTCTACTTTTTTGCCGGTACATGTCTTCCTCTAGGCTCATGGCTATAGACAGATCATTAAGAAGCTTCTATTCCTCCTCCTGAAGACAAGGTAAATGATTAATAGACGGGTCCATGCGAATCGTCTCCAATTTCTTCCGCAATGCCAGCACCTGATTGGAAGCTTGCAAGTCTGCCGCCCATAGCCGGAGATGTTGCTTAAGCCGCTTATGTTTGTAAGATAATGAGTACATAGGAGACCCGGCCATTCCAACAGGCCAATTTTTCTCAATAACATCTTTAAAACCCGGGCATTTAGTCCAATAATTGAAGAATTTAAATGGCTTTGGATTGGATAATACCTTGGAGTGAAGATACACCACCATCGGAGAGTGATCGCTTGTTAGAGGGTCAAGATAATCTGTATATGATTCCACGAGTTTGTATAACCACTCCGCATTGCAAAAACTACGATCAAGATGAGCCGCCACTCTAGCATCTCCTTTGCGGTTGTTACACCAACTAAAATTAGACCCCAAGCTCTTGAGCTCCTGAAGATTGCAAGTTTTAATACAAGAATAGAAATCTCTGACCATGCTATCCTCCAGAGACCGGCCACCCATTTTATCATCAGAGTATAAAACATTATTAAAATCCACTCCCACTAACCAAGGGCCATTGTTGCAAACGCATGCATCCATCAAAAGTCCCTCCCACAATTTCTTCCTCTTTGCCAAAGTATTAAACCCATAGACACCCGTAATTGTGCAAACAAACCCATCAGCATTAATGCAGTGGACTGAGACATGCTGAGGAGAGGAAGAGAGGAGCTTGGCTTTCCAGACAGAAGGATTAAAGCCCATCAAGATTCTGCCCCCAGGTGCTAAATCAAAGTTGTCAATAGATATCCAACCAGTTGGTATCACCGATTTATTATTTATTAGAGGAGACTTCAATTTAGTCTCCAAAAGAATCAAGGCGGAGGGATTTATTAACTTAATTCTGTCCCTGAGGTCCCGCCTATGAATAGTATTATTCAGGCCTCTTGCATTCCAAATTAGAATAGTCATTAAAATGGGTTTGAATTATTTTGCAGAGGTGTACTTCCCTGCAGTCTGGAGCTCCTCCTAGCGGATCCCCCCGTAAGCACCGCATCCTTCTTTTTATTAGATTTCCTCGCCTCAGCCTCCTTTAAGTGAATTTCCTCTTCCCGATCCCATTCAGGATTATCAATGGTAACTTGTGCAGGAACCACATCAGTCTCGTACCCCAGGCTATCGAACAAGAGGGAAGGTAGGGGTCTGCATATGTCTCCAGGACCCGAAGAAGAAACAGGTCTACAGCATTGATCTACACTAGGATACAGCATACCCGAAGGGAATTTTTGAGAAACTACCGCATTCACAAACACCCCAGGCGATGATAAACCGGCTTCCTTTGAGTTGGTGTGCAGAATTGCGCTTACATCAGTACCAGGCTTTTCTTGTTGCAATAATACGTTATTTCTTTGATGCAATAATACTTTATCATCAGTACCAGGGTTATTCACCGTGGGAACACACACGAGGCCCGGATAAGACCCCTGCTGCATTATAATATCAGCACCCACAAGTAGCAGTTCCGCATTTTGCACTAGGGAAAGCACAGGATTAATACCTGCAACATGCACCTCTGCAATTGAACTCTCGCCTGCGGTTTCAGAGCTAATAATAGTAGTTGGGCTGTCAACTACTCTGGCAATAGTTGAAGATGGAGAGAGAGAGAGAGAGAGAATTACCCATGTGCCTATCACCGGAAAATACCCATGTGCACACCTATATATATATATATATACACACACACAGATATATATATATATATATATATATATATATATATATATATATTGCTGGTCTTCCAGGCTTCTGTCCACTGCGGGGCGTATTGAGCTGGTGCGCACTGTCATTCATGGATTCGTCTCTTATTGGATACAATCTTACCGCATTCCTATATCTGTCCTTGCCGAGATTGACCGCCTGTGTCGAGACTTTATTTGGGGGTCGAAACTCCATCTTTGGCGGTGGGAGTACATGTGTCTCCCGAGGTCGGAAGGGGGGATTGGCCTTCGTTGCCTACGTGAGGTGGGGGTTGCCGCCGGGGCGAAGCTCCTCTGGAGACTCCTGCACTCTTCCTCCCCTTGGGCTTCTTACATGCGCAGTGCCTATCTGAAGAGTACACCCCTGTTCCAGTGTGTGCGCCCTCGGTCTTGGACTCGGGGACTTGGAAGCACATGCTTCGATGTAGGGACTTGGCAGCTACTTGCTTTCGTCAGGTGATTGGTGATGGCTGCACCACTTCTTTTTGGTATGATCCGTGGCTTCCCTGTGGCCCGTTGGCTGACTTGCATCCTCCTCCCCGGCCCTTACGGTATCGTCGAGTTGCTGACTTTTGGGATGGACGTGCCTGGTCCCTCCCTGTTGAGCTCGCTCATATTACACCCCTTCTGGGCACGGTTTCCTTGTCGTATGGCCCTGATGCCTGGGATTGGACGGCTACTGGGGGCTGCTCCCTCCGCTCTGCCTGGTCTTCTACTCGACGCTGATCCCCCCTGCCCGGCTTGCCTCTTTGGTCTGGTTCCCTGGGCACACGCCCAAGTTTTCACTCACCCTCCTGCGTGCTCTCTCTGATCGCCTGCCCATCACCCATCAGATGGCCAAGCGCGGTATTTGGGATTAGTCTGCTTGCGCTATGTGTGGTTTGTTCCTTGAGTCGGCTCGCCACATCTTCTTCCGATGCGAGTTCAGTGCTTTGGTTTGGGGGGCTTGCAGGCTTTGGCTGGGTCTCCCTCCTGGTTCCAAATCCATCACCGTTGAAGCCCACTCGCTAAGGCAGCGATTTGGTATCGGGGGAAATCCACCACCAGGGGCAAGCTCTCCTTGTTGGTCTTCTCTGCGACGGTTTGGCATATTTGGTGAGAGCGAAACTTTCGCATTTTCAGTTCCCTCAGATCGTCGGCGACTACCGTTCTGGATAGGATCTCGTTGGACATCTCCGACGCCTTGGCTGGTTCCATCCCGGATGACTTAGACCCTGTTGATGTCATCCTTTTTTAGAGCTGGGGGGTTTGTGGGCCGTCTTTTGTGCGCCCCTCCCCAACATAGGTTTTCCTTCCTTTTTTTTCCTCTTGGCTTTGCCTGGTAGGGGTTGTACGAGGTGACTGCTTTCCAGCCTCTCCCTCATCTGCCTTGCTTGTTGGCAACGCCCTGATGTGGTCCCTGTTCATATATATACATACACACTTACTTTTCAATACACACACACACACACACACACACACACACACACACACACACACACACATATGTAGAACAAGTGACACCTGATCCAATGGATCAGTTGGAAGACACAAAAAGGTTGGGCCCCACGAGCACAAGCCCATGTGGGGCTTGTACTTCCCACCTTTTTTGTGTCTTGCCACCTGATCCATTGGATCAGTTGGCAGCTTCCCACCTTTTTTGTGTCTTGCCACCTGATTCATTGGATCAGGTGGTAGCTTTTCTACATTAAATCATATATATATATATATATGAATACCAAATTTTTCTATGCTGCTATGAAGTCTAGGCACTCTTGCAACAATCTTCGGCATCTAGTGGATGCTACTGGAAATTGTAACTATGTCTATGCAGACCTGAAGAAGAAAGCCCCCACCTACTATGCAGATTTATACAATCAAACCCACTATTTGTCCTCCTTCCCGAACCTGGTTCCTCGCCGCATTTTGACAGCTAGAGCGTCGGCCTGGGTTAGCAGGAGAGTGTCTGATGATGAGGTGAAAAATGCTGTATTTCAGATTGGCCCAGACAAATCCCCAGGGCCAGACGGTTACAATGGGTTCTTCTTCCAACATAATTGGGCACTAATTGGAGATGAGGTAACCACTGCTGTCAAATCTTTTTTCACCTCCAGTTCCCTTCTCAGAAGTATCAATCATACATGCCTGACTCTTGTTCCTAAAAGTGCTAGTGCTTCTTCCTTTGGAGATTACAGGCCTATTGCCTGTTGCAATGTAATTTACAAAATTATAAGCAAAGTAATTTGCAACAGGATTAAATTGGTGATCCATGAGCTGATATCTCCAAATCAGGCTGCCTTCCTCAAATGAAGACTCTTATCAGATTGCACCCTCCTTGCCCACGAGCAGATTAGAGACTTCAGCAACCCTATGGGCCGAAGAGCTTGTCTGAAACTTGATTTGAGGAAGGCTTTTGACAGTGTCAATAGGTGCTTCATCTTCTATTTCATGGGGCAATTGGGTTTCCCTGAACAATTCATTGGTTGGATCAAGGAGTGCATTACTACTCCGACCTTCTCAGTTATGATCAATGTGGCGCCGCACGGGTATTTCAAAGGGAATAGAGGTATCCGTCAAGGAGACCCTCTTTCCCCTTATTTATTTGTTATTATTATGGAGGCATTTACTATCTTGCTCACTAAGGCAATTAATTTGGGGAACATCCATCCAATGAGACGCACTGGTTCCATTTCTCATCTTCTTTTTGCCGACGACCTCCTGATGTTCTGCCAGGCTGACTGGAACACTTTCTTGGGCATTAAAAACTTATTGTTGGAATTCTCTGATTACACTGGCCTTCATGTGAACTGGGATAAGAGTTCTGGCTTATTTAGCAAAGGGGTAATTGATCATAAAAGCACTTTGGCGGACATTCTGGGTATCAAGATTGCCACCACATTATCAACCTACCTCGGTTTACCCCTCTCCTCCAAGTACCCTAAAACTACCAACTATGGCAGACTGGTGGATAAGTGTAAGAAAAGAATGTTGGGTTGGAGCTCTACTTTGCTCTCTATGGCGGGGCGAATTGAACTTGTGAGGACGGTAATTTACGGAATTGTTGCATTTTGGATGCATGCTTTCCGTATCCCTATGACTGTCCTGAGGACCATCTCTTCGATGTGTAGGCGCTTCATCCTGGGATCATCTAGAGCTTGGGCATGGGAAGATATTTGCAAACCAAAGAAGGAAGGTGGTGTGGGGTTAAGGCTCCTGGAAGAATTGAATGATGCGGCGGGTCTGAAACTAACTTGGAGGTATCTCACCACTGACAGTATCTGGGCCAAGCATATGAGCTTAGTATATGGGAGCAGCAGGGAATTTTTTGCGACCAAGGAGCAGACCACACAATCAGGTACGTGGAAGAGACTTCTCAAAAGTAGGCAAATCTCTCACAAATTAATTCGCAGGCGTGTTTGTGATGGTCGAAGCACCCTCTTCTGGATTGATCCGTGGTTAGAATGCGGTCCCTTATGTCATCTATTTGATACACCTCCTGGAGCTGAGCGTGCATGTGTTAGGGACTATTGGGCGGGAAATGCTTGGACATCGGACCGGGTGTTGGATCAGGTGCGGCCACTTCTAGATAGAATTGTGCTAAAGGAGGGGCCGGATGATTGGCAGTGGACGCCAGGTGATGTTTTCCGGTTCAGGGATGCTTGGGAAGGAACTAGACGGCGTGGCATTTCCTTTCCCTATCACAAACTGATTTGGTATGGCAACCATGTGCCCAAATGGTCTCTCACTCTTCTTCGATCTTTTCAAGACAAGCTACTCATTAGAGAGAGGATTAACAGATGGGGGTTTCAAACGCCAATCAATTGTGTCCTCTGCGATGACAACAAGGAGGAGAACACGGAACACCTTTTCTTCAATTGTAGCTTTTCTAGTTACATTTGGTGCAGATCCTTACTAAAGCTTGGAGTAAGGAATTGCACCCATTCAGGATTGCGGGACATTGGGAACTATTATATTACTAATTTTGCAGGGAAGAGTGCTTTGGATAGATTGGCTAAAACCGTGCTTGCATCATCGGTTTGGCATATCTGGAAAGAAAGGAATCGGCGTATCTTTGAAGGGGAGATTAAAAGTAAAACAACAGTATTTGATGATATGGCCCATGAAATTCGGATTGCTCTGGACGGTCTTGAACCTTCCTCTTCTGGTGAAATATCTGTATTTGCAAATTGGGAATTCAGGGACTTGGGTTGAGTTTTGCTGTATGCTTCATTTAGGGTGTGGGATTGCTAGTGGAGAGTGACGGCGCTTGTGCCCTATCCTCTCCCTATTAATCACATACGCCTGAATGAGCTTTGATGTACATTGTATATTGTATTTGGTAATATATAAAATAACCCGCTTACCTTTCAATATATATATATATATATATATATATATATATATATATATATATATATATATATATATAGGGTAAAGTGTTCATAGGGTGACTCCTTAGATTCAATCTAAGGAGTCGCCCCCATTTTCCCTCATAACCCACAATTTTTTTGGATTTTATTTTTCATGGGGTTGTTGTTCACCTCATGGATGGTCAACATACCAAAAATTAAGCCATTCCAATACTTTTAGAGCCACCATCTACCCCTTGCAACTTCAACGGTCTGAAAATGTGTTGAAAACCCATGAAGTTGCAAGGGGTAGATGGGGGCTCTAAGAGTATTGGAATGAATTGATTTTTGGTATGTTGATCATCCATGAGGTGAACAACAACCCCATGAAAAAAAATTCCAAAAAAATATGAGATATGGGGAAAATGGGGGCGACTCCTTAGATTGAATCTAAGGAGTCACCCTAGGAACACTTTACCCATATATATATATATATATATATATATATATATATATATATATATATATATATATATATATATATATATATATATATATATGTAGGGATATATATATGTACATATGTACATATATATATATGTATATATGTATGTATGTATGTATGTATGTATGTATAGGAGGGATCAAATAGCCCAAAAAAACCCCTAGCAAAAAGTCTATACTCCCTATTTTTTCGGAAGATCTGAACCGTTCATCTTGATCTCCACCCTCCAAAACCTTGACCCACCAATTTTCAGTCGATCCCATGTGTTTTGTCCGTTCATCCACCCTTCGTAAAAGTTCTGTTCATGCGAAACCATTAAATTTGGGTCGAATGGATGAACGAGCAAAACACATCGGATCGGGCTGAAAATTGGTGGGTCAGGATTTTAGAGGGTGGAGATCAAGATGAACGGTTCGGATCTTCTGAAAAAAATAGAAGGGCATAGACTTTTTGCTGAGGGTTTTCTTGGGGGTTATTTTCGGGGGTTATTTGATCCCTCCTCATATATATATATATATATATATATATATATATAGAATAATGGCTATCATACGCCATATGAGAGCCTCTCTCATACGCCCTCTCACATAAAGCACCCAAGTACAACCAAGTACAAGCACATGTGAGCTTGTACTTGGGTGCTTTATGTGAGAGGGCGTATGAGAGAGGCTCTCATATGGCGTATGATAGCCATTATTCTCATATATATATATATATATATATATATATATATATATATATATATATATATATATATATATATATATATATATGAACAGTTAGCGTGATTTTTATTAAAATATGTATGTAAATACAAACTATCCTATTATGGTGGGTGGAAACCCTAGAGGGAGGATAGGACACAGGCGCCGTCACTCCCCACTAAAAGATCCACCACCATACTAGAACAATAATAATACACTGCGAAAAATTGAGAAATGGGCAAACTTAGATCTCAACCATTATCTCTAATTTCCCAGTTTGCAAAAGCTTCAGCCCCCTTCCTCAGTAGTAGGATCTTGGTTATGCATAGCCACTCGAATATCAGCAGCAATTTCTTCAAATAGGATGGTTTTACATCTCTTTTCATCATCAAAAATCCTTCTATATCTTTCACGCCAGATGTGCCAGACCATAACCGCCAGACTGGTTCTAGACAGCAAATTTAGACAGTTCTTCTCACCAAATTTGGCCAGAATATATTTCTCAACCTCTACGAGGGAAGGAGATATCTGAACGCTAACTTTTAACTTCAGTAAAGTCCTGTGTAATATGTATTTAGAGTAGTTGCAATCAAAAAATAAGTGGTCTATACTTTCCTCCTTGTCTTCAACACATAGGACACAGTTAGTCGCCGCATTATTATTCCATCTTGCTATCTTATCTCTGGTTAGCAACTTGCTCTTAAAAGCTCTGAGGAGAGTGAGCGACATTTTTGGAATGCGTTTGGTATACCAGATTAATTTATGGAGTGGGAAGAGCGTACCTCTCTTACGAACCCCCTCCCAAGACTGTTTGAAGGAGAAACAATCTCCTGGCATCCACTTCCAGCCGTCCGCTCCTGGCCGAAGGTATACATTGCATAGTAGATGTCGGATCGGGTCTAGCGACGATTCAGGTGACCAGTCGTTCATTGTCCAGTAGTCTGAAACTCTGTAGTCTAGAGCATTATCTGGCACATCGAAATGAAATATGAGAGGCCCTCCTTCCAGCCAATTATCCTGCCAGCACTTAGTTGTTCTTCCATCCTGGACAGTCCTCCTGATGAGAGTTTGAGAGACATTTAGAATTTGAGCATCCTCTTCCAGCTACCGGATTGTGATACATCACCTTCTGCCGTAAAAAAACTACCTGAGACCCCATATTTCCTTCGCATATTGACGTGCATTTATATTTCATATATTCACGCACGTCTTCTTTTGTGTTTTTCCGCTATTTTTCGTCGTCTCATATCTGTTTTCTTGTATTTTCTCGTTTTCTTTCACTTTTCCGTGTTTTTGTATGTTTGCAGGAGTTTGCTGGCGTTGGGGACATAAAACGACGGTATCATGAGTCCCCAAATCAACGGGAGGAGTCACGCGTGATCCAGGGGGTCAAACGACGAAGATCGCCATCTTTCAGCCCCCCACCCGATCGGTTGGATAGGCCAACCGATCGGGTGATGCACGTGTGCACGACCCGGTCAGCCGCTGAAGCAACAAAAGTGTCAACCGACCGGGTCGCCGACCGGTTCAACCCGACCGTTCTCTCTGGAAATTGGAGCTGAAACTCAACCGATCGGGTGACCTTCACCCGATCGGTTCACCTGTAGCCGTTTCCCCGAAGAAGATGACCCGGAGAGCTCACCCGACGGCCGGCAGACCATGCCAAAACTTTCAAAGTCTCTGTCTTTTTGGGCAACAATTCCAACCGATCGGGTGACCTTTCAACCGATCGGTTCACCCGACGACGCTCAAGATCCAAACGACGAGCAGCTTCCGCCAACCGACCATGTCACCTAACCGGGTGAAGTTTTGAACATTGCTGCCGAAGTTCGCAGCAGGTCACCCGATCGGGTGATTCTTCACCCGATCGGGTGATGTCGTTTTCTATAAATAGAGACCCCAGGTTTCTAGAAAACGGGAGTGGTTATTTTTGCTGTTTTTTCTCTCTCTTGACGGCTGTAATTTTCTAGATATTTGTAAGTTGTCTGATCTTTACAAAACTTTAATATAGTGTTATTTGCATTGCTCTTACTACTTTTCAATCGCCTGATCATGCTTTTAACGGTCGGTTTTCATTTATATTGCTTTTTAGTAAATATGTGTGAGTAGTTCACAAATCTGGGATTTTGGTGGAAACCCCTTCGTGGGTTCTCCCCGATGCGTCCATAGGACTAGGAAATCGATAGGGATTAGGAATCTATCGGTTATGCGGGATGTTTCATTGTCATCGGCGGGAAAAATATCGTCTTTGACTGTTGGGCCAAGGGGGAATAAACTTGGCGGTTGACTCCCTAGCCATAGCTCACGCCCTTAGCGTAGACGTCAAATCCTAGCGCGCGGGAGCGGCATGATGAGATGTTGGGAGTTATTGTTGCGAGCTTAGTGCTCCCGGAGTCGATCAGTGTTAATGGACATGGGAATGCCCACTGATCGAACCCGGGTAGTCCGGTGTATCATCCTGGGCACCGACTGAAATATCGGGCACATGGGACGCCGGTATCACTCTTAGAGGCAACGTCTCACCATTAGACCCTAATTCCGATCGTTATCCTACCCGTAGGCTGCATTGGCGAGAATCGCACGATAGGGTGGAAACCGAAGTCCTGGGTTTCCCTTTATATTGTTTATCCCTCGCATTCTATTTTCTGTGACAAACCATCATCTGATTCGGGCTAGCTCACCCATCGGGTGAATCCGGTCCTTTCTGACACAAGCACAACCACGCCTCCCTGAGTTCGACCCCCAAGCCACACTACAACACCGTGCGCTTGCGGTTATAAATATTTAAATCTAATGCCCCCAATCACATTTATTACACACTTGCATGCACAAAAACGCGGGGACGTCACATATGCATTACCCAGATAGAATCTGAGGTTAGGTACCTCCAAGTGAGGCGAATGCCCGCTGCAGTATTCAGTTCATCCAACATTCTAATCCCCACATCTCCTTCTGATTTGGGCTTACAAATGTCCTCCCAAGCCCACGCTCTAGAGTGCCCCATGATAACTCTCCTACAGATTACCGTGATATTTCGTAAAACAGTAACTGGGAAATGAAACACTCGCATCCAGAATGCAACCATGCCGAATATTACAAACTTCACTAGTTCTATTATGCCAGAGATAGAAAGTTTCGATGTTGACCAGCCGCCCATTCTCATCTTGCATCTATCCACCAACTTCTTGAAATTTGGGGTAGTAGGGTATTTTACTGATAGTGGCAATCCAAGGTAGGTGGTGATAGTACTTGCAATTTTGATGCCCAGGTAATCTGCCAGATCTCCTTTATTTTTTGTACCCTTGCTGAACAACCCTGCACTCTTGTCCCAATTTACTTGGACCCCAGTGTAATTAGAAAACTCTTCTAGCAAATTTCTGATGCCCAAAAAAGAAGAAATATTTGCCCGGTAGAAAACCAGGAGATCGTCTGCAAATAACAGGTGGGAGATGGACCCAGACCTCCTCATAGGTTGGATCGTACCGGAATTTATGCCATTATCTACAAGTATAGAGAAGGTCTCCATAATAATAACGAAGAGGTAAGGGCATAAGGGATCACCTTGGCGAAGTCCTCTGTTGCTTCCAAAATAACCACATGGAGCTCCATTTACCATAACTGAGAAGGTTGGTGTTGTGATGCATTCTTTAACCCAGGATATGAACTTGGTGGGGAATTGTAGCTTCTGCATAAAGTAGAAAATGAACTCCCGGTTCACGCTGTCAAAATCCTTCCTCAAATCCAGCTACAGACACGATCTACTCCCCATAGGGTTATTGAAGTCTCTTATCTGTTCATGGGCTATAAGAATGCAGTCAGATATGAGTCTCCCTTTGAGAAAAGCCGCTTGGTTTGGAGATATCAACTCATGAATCACAACCTTAAGCCTGTTGCAAATGATTTTGCTGATGAATTTATAGAGGACATTACAACAGGTAATAGGCATATAATCACCCAATCACGTAGCATTGGAGTTCTTCGGAACGAGTGTAAGAAAGGTGTGGTTTACTTGCCTTAGGAGAGAGCCAGAACAGAAAAATGATTTTATAGCCGTAGTGACATTTTTCCCTATTAGATCCCAAATCTGTTGGAAAAAGAATCCATTATAACCATCTGGACCAGGCGCCTTATCCGGGCCTATCTGGAAAACAGCAGCTTTTATTTCTTCACTTGAGACCCTCCTGCTAAGCCAGGCAACCACCTCATCTGTTAAGATGGGTTTAGGAACTAGCTTTGGGAAGGAATCTGTGTAATGGCTCTGATTATATAGCTCTTTAAAATACAACGGCGCTTCCACCTTAAGGGCATCAAATACCCTGTTACAATTCCCATTTGCGTCTACAAGATGGCTCAAATTGTTTCGGCTTGTCCTAACCTTCATCGAAGTGTAAAAGAACTTGGTATTACTGTCTCCTAGGGAAATCCAGTTTTGACGACTCTTTTGCCTGTACATATCCTCTTCATTCTTCATAGCACGGGCAAGATCAGTAATGGCACAAGATTCCACTTCATGCAGGGAAATTATCAAAGTGAATGGCCGGGTTCCTCCTGATCTCTTCCAACCTACTTCTGCACTTTTCAACCAACTTGTCAGCCCTCACCTCTTTAGCCCAGCTCCTGAGATAAGGCTTAAGGATTCCCAGTTTTTAACTAGCCCGATACATGGGTGTACCCCTTACATTTCCAGTCCAATTTGCAATGATAGTATCCTTAAAACCTGGACATGATGACCAATAGTTATAGAATTTAAATGGCTTAGCAGTGGGGGGTACCTGATTGTATAGATGGACTATCATTGGGGAGTGATCGCTAGTTAGAGGGTCCAGATACTCCATATAGGATTCTGGTAGCTTACAGATCCATTCTGAGTTAATGATGACTCTGTCAAGTTGTGCTACAATTCGACCGGCCCCCTCCCGATTGTTACACCAACTCATTCTGTTCCCCGTACTTTTAAGTTCCTGAAGTTCACAGGCACTAATGTATTCATAATAATCTCGAACCCAAATATCCTCCAGCCTCCTTCCTCCTATTTTATCTCGGGCATAAAGAACACAGTTGTAGTCTCCCCCTACCAACCAAGGTGTATTACCCACCAGTCTGCAATCATTTTGGAGGCTCCGCCATAAATCTTTCCTCTCCCCCATAGAGTTACGAGCATAGACTCAGTGATAACACAAGAGAACCCCCCCTGTTATTGCAAGTTACGGATATATGTTGCACCGAAATGGTCAAAGGGGCAGCAGACCAAACATTAGGATCAAAATCCATGATTATATGCCCGCCAGATGCCAGGTCGAAGTTGTTTATACAAAGCCAATCCTTTGGGATAACCAGCTCAAAATCCTTAGTAGTAGACTTGAGCTTTGTCTCTAATAGTATCAAAGCCGATGGCTTCAGTTTCTTCAAACCATCACGTAAATCCCTCCTTCGTAATGAGTTATTCATACCCCTGGTATTCCAAAAGTAGATAGCCATTGATCAACATTGGTTTTACAACCAAGGCCGCACTTCTGCAAACAAGAGCTCTTCTTGGAGGAGGCCAATGGTAGGTGTTCAGTTTTCTTTTTGCCCGGCCTGGTAGCTGCAGCTTGCCATAGTTGTTCTTCCACTTCAGATTCCCGTTCTGGGTTGTCCGTCGCAATCCCCTCAGGGATCCGGTCAATATCTGGAGACCCTGCCTCGCCAATCAAAGAGGGGAGCGGCCTTAGTTCCCTGAATATAGAATGTCCCCCAAGTACATGGACTGTAGAGGATACAAGCTCAGTTTCAGTTTCACCCCTTGAGTGAATCGTAGCAACACCTGATGTGTCATGCACTTCCTTATGAGCTGTAAGGTTAGAACCATCCTTTCCCCCATCCTCCGAAGATATCACCGTATCCTCCACTATAACCGATGCCTGAGAAGCCCCGGGTTGCACTTCAGTAGTAAGCGCCTCCGTGTCAGCCCCGCTTCCCATACTGTCAGGGATCTCTCCACCTCTTACACAAGTAGGGTCAGCAATGGTCTGTTGACCTTGTTTGGTCTCTGTAGAAATACCATGAACAATCGTCACTTCCACATGCTTTGAACCCATGGGCTTCTCACCTCCTGATATACCCTTATGAACCCCACCCATAGAATTTGCACTTCCTCCTTTATATGTATTGCCAGTAACATTCTCCATGCCTTCACCTTCCCCAGTATTGCTATTAGTTTGGATTGAAGGGGGCTCAGGCTTATCTGGGCACTGAGTGTCTGAATGACCGAAGCAGACGCATGTCGAGCAACATGGCGGTTCACCTTCTACTTTCACTTCAACTGAGATAGTTGGCCCGTCTTCTGTGCCAACAAGCACAACCTTTGGGGTAGCATTCTTTGCATTAATTTCAACTAGGCATCTTGCAAACGAGAGGCTTTCCTTCTTGGCAGTTAGCCTATCCAAACAAATAGGCTTCCCTATCACAGATGCAATGCAATTTAAAATTTCTAGAGTCAACATACCCAGTGGGACCCCATGAAGCTGGACCCAGACCGGGACAGAGGAGAGGATGTCACGCTCGAGTTTGAGAGCTGAGCTCCATCACTATAGAACAACAAGTCGTCCATCAAACATTCAAGGACCACCGTGCAAGATCTTCTGACTTTCTCCTTCGTCTTCAAATTTGAAGCAAAAAAATCCATTCTCGCGGCTATAAATTTTCACCCCTTCTTTAAATTCCAAAGTCTCTCAACCCATGCATAAATCTGACCATAGAAAGGTACATCGCCCAACACATAGCCCACTAAGGTAGACTTCCACTGCTCAGCACCTCTGTCCAAGGCAGATTTCACCACCATCGCCATAACTGTGCCATCCTCTTTGGCAAGAGCATAGGACATCCCCATGTCCAGATCATATGTCCTGATGTTAGAGCAGACATCAACCCAAGACTGTCTCGCAACATTCGTGTTAATAGAAATATCAACATGAGGCCTCAGTGGCTTTCTATCGAACACCTTGGATGCAACATTAGATGAACGAAGACTGAAGGGCATTGCGCCAATTCCTCTTGGATTCTGACTGAATTTCTTGTTATTGGCCAGCTGATCCTTGGATCTCATTGTCCCAGCAACAAACTTCCCGGTGCCACCCACTCGTGATCCAACCGCCTTCTTCTTTCTGCGAGCTACAAGAGCCCAACCTCCGTCGCCATCATCTGAAACCTTGCTGCCCTCACCTAAACCTTGAACAGCTTCATAAGGGATTGCCTTGTGACCTGCCCAATCTTGAAGTACATCCGCATCGATGGAACGCCGCCATTCTCCCGGATCGTATTTAGTCGCCCTACCGCAGAACTCGGACGTCATTTTTTATATATATCTCCTCATACACACACACACACACCTTTTTTGTAGAAGTATATGAATGCCTTGTAAATGTTAACATCTTATCAACATGTTAGTATAGTTATGATAATTAATGGCATCAACTATGTTAGAAACTAGTTGAGTTAAAAATTTAAGTTGCTGGAATTTTTCTTAGCACATGACATCAACTTAGGAAAATCGTAGAAAATAGTAGAAACATACAATCTAGGATACTACGGAAATTTGCAGAAAATTATCTACAACTTTGAAGAAGGGACCAGAATCTAAATCTAACTGTAGATATGTCTGAAGTAGCATTCTTTCTGGTGTGACAGTTTAGGCAGATTCATGTGTTAATTTTGCTTAGAAATTGTATTGTTGTATTTTTGTCTTGAGTTGAATTTGATCATGTTGATTGTACATCATTATCATGCTCTTGAGATATGTCTTTATGATGATGTTTCATATGTTATGATTCACGTGGAAAAATTATGATGATGATAATTTGTGTAAGTACAAAATGAAAGCGGTAGTAGAGACCGCTAGTTGATTCGTTGTCAAATAAAGAAATGTTTTAACAAAAGAAAAACTGAGAGTGAGCAGAGAGTTTGACATTGGAGGACTCGGTCCATTCTTGAAATGGGTGAGACTCTGTATGTGGGTTTGGGGGAACACATGTAAATTTTAGGTGTTAAGGAGCGGACAGTAGTAGTATATCTCGCTCGATGTTTCGCCTCCGGAAGGGGAGTTTGAGAGGGCTAGAGAGGCCGCTGGTGTGCTTGTGTCGCACCATGTCGGTAAATGATGGTTTTCTCCATTTGTCCCAAGAAAACCCGAGATGAGTCTCGCTCCGATACCTTGTCCTGTTCAGGTACGGAGTTACGAGAGGCCCCTCCAGTGCTCGTGTCACTGGAGTGGTACCACTTTTTCACCCACCCTATGTGTAGTCTGCTTCCTTAGCATCCTACGGTATACCCGGGTTCCAAATCAGAACAATGATTAATTTTAATTAATTTAATAAGTGATTTCACTTCAGTTCTGCTTTCTGTTGCAGCACTTACATTCTGTCTTTAATTTCTGCATATTCCTGAGATTGATGTGACACCTGTTGTTAGTTGACCAGTTAGGGAGACCAGTTCTAAAACTGGGTTCTATTAGAGTGTTAGGAGTTTCTACTGGGTCATGTGTTGACGTGTCCCATCCTGTGGTTTTCAGGTGCGGGACCCGAGCAGTCTATGAGGGTATTGGAGTCAGAGGCCTGTGCCAGTGCAGCAGAGGTAGAGCCTACCGGTGACTTTGCAATGTTGGATTTTCTAGGCTTAGTCTTGTGGGTGCGTTGGACCGGGTGTGTATATTTTTGTACTTTTTAGGTCGGGGTTTCTTCTTTTGTTGTACCGACTTTTGTACCCCATGTATAGCTGATGTATGTATATGGACTAGTTGATGTAATGTAATGAAATGTTCTGTGTTGTTGTATTTTCTTTTTAGTACTGCGATTTATTTTCTGTTGGAGCACTTTTCTTTTTCTCTGTGTATTATTCCAGTGTGTTGCAGTGGCCTGCTCATTATTTAATATTAAACCACAAAAAATGCTTAATAATATTTGGATAAGAGGGCTCGAAGCCTGAGTCTGAATACTACGGCGGCCTCGTCAGCTACCTCTCCTGTACTTGGGAGAGCGGGGTGTGATAGCTTGTGCATGCTTTGCCTTCACCCTTTCGTCACAGCAGCATGAGCTCCACAACAACACAAAGCAGAACTGAGTTGTTCTTCACTGCACCAACAAGAAGATGGCAGCAAGGATGACTTCCACGACAACGATATGATGCACAGCGATGAGGTTCAACCTCCATGGAAACTTCGAGACTTCTCCATGGAAAGAACACAGAGGAAATCAATGGAAGCACGGTAGCAACAACTATCAGAGGATGGTTCTCGGCGGCAACAAAGGAGTTTGTCACGGCTGCAAGGGAATGCACATAAGCTGATCTCGATGGCAACAAGATTCTCGAAGGTAGCAACAAGATTTGAGAGCACGGTAGTACGAGGCTGATGCAGGATTCAATGGCAGCAGATCTTTACCGACGGAACTCACGCCAGGATGACGAGTTCACAATGGGAGCCCGTGAAGATGATGTGGTTTGATGAAGAACTTCATTGACATCGAAGATGAACGGCAGGAGGGCGACGAACTCGACAACAAGATGAGTTCACAGTAGAGATGTTGGCTGTTGAGTTTTTGAGGATGCTGTGCAGAGGTTGGTACTGCCCACAGCGAGTTGATGACGAAGTAAAAGATGGCACCTTGATCTTGTCGGCGTCTCTCTTGATGTCGAGGTTGTTGCGATAGTAAAAAGACACCACAGCAGGGAGGAGACACCACGACAGTGGCAGGGAAGTTCACAATGGCAGCGAGAACATCTTAGGGTTGTTTGTAGCTTGAGATTGAATGAGTGTTATCAAGGATGTCGCAGCTTTGTTGCTATTCATTGCTGGTTGCTTGGACTCTTGAAAGAAGACGGCAGGAGGGACTTTGTTTCGCCTTGGACTTGTTTGCAGCAAGAGGGGTTTTGATTTGGTCTTTAGAGAGGCAGGATACAACAATGAGGCTTGGTGACTAGAGTTTTTGATATTGTTTTTTGCTTGTAGCCGCCTTCTTTATTTGCTCTTTTTTGCGTTTTTTGGCCGCTTAGATGTAGGCTAGGGTTTTTAGTCTTCTGTTGTTGGCTGCTAGATTTTGGTTTGCATGGAGAAACGTGCGGCTCCAAGGCTACGGTTTCTATTCCTTTCTGATGTAGGCCTTGGAGATGAATGATATGGCAAGATAAATTTTTTGGCTTGAAAGTTGGTTGCCGCAAGGAGAGGATGATGTATGGTTTTTCTTTTTGGCCTTCTCTAAAAAATCCCTCTCTTGAGAAGATGGGTTTATACAGATGATGTGGGGAGAGATATAATCAAAATCAAATCCTACAAAATTAGGAGAACAAACTTGAATATGATTTGGATGAATCACCATGGGATTAGAATTGTGATGGGATATTGAGTTTGAAAGGGATATGAAATAATCACAAAGAGATTTGATTCAATCTCTAATTGATTTGAATTGGTATAGGGATTTGACTCAATCTCCTCTAGATATGAATATAGATCTCATCTCTTCTCCATTTGACTAAGTCCACCTTGCTTTGTGAATAGCTCTTAGGCCAAGTCCAATTACTATGTGTATAGCAATTTCTCCATCGCTTTGACTTAGTCATCACTTAGTTATTTGCGGCTTCGCCACTCCTGCAAAAACTTAACACACATATCAAATCGTTCACATATGTTTGTAATTATCAAACAATATGTCCTAGATCGTTGTATCCAACAATCTCCACCTTTTGATGATGACATACCAATACAAGATTTGAGCACAATACGATTCAAATAATACCATCGTTATAGGTGTGTATGTGAAGTGTGATGGAGGATGTATGCAATGATGTTCAAGCATACAAGCATGCAAACAGTGTGGCAATAATGTTTCTAGCATGCTCCCCTATTTTCATGCTCCCCCTTGAACATATTCACACATTCAAATTTTCATTAATGCTCCAAATCTTTATTTTCTCGCCCTTTTGTTATCATCAAAAGCGTATAAACGAAGTCTAGTTCATGGCATATATGACTAACACTTGCATGTCATTTTTCTTAGAATAAGCACTTCAATTTCAATGAAAATTATAATTTAGACTTCACCACCATTGCATAAGTGTGATAATTTAAACATTGAAGTACAAAGGGAGATTCAATCAAGAACATCAACCAAAACCAATCCATATTTTCCAATTAACATGAATATCACCTAGGATTGATTTTTTCCACAAGGTACCAAACCCCAAAACATAGCCTATAAGGACTCATAGATGTGGGGGTGGCATTGCTTGACAGTAAAGAACACCAACGCTAAAGATTACACATAAAGCTTATGTTGGATACTCGTGAGTATTGTACTTGCCATGAATTGTATCCATTTTACATACTGATCAATATTCATATCTTTTTCTCTTTTGTAGCATTAACATCAATTCTTTTTAGCTCAATTTTTATTCATGGCAATACACATCATATCCCTTAGATTATTCAGTTATTATCATCCTACATTTACTTTCCAATATTCATAAAAAAAATCTCCAAAAGTACACTAAGTTTAATAGTCGTGAAAGTGAGTATGTAGGTGTAGAAATCAAATTATGCATTTCATGACTACTAAATAAAGTCTAACATGCACATGTAGCTATAACAATAAAACAATGATTTCTACAAGGATATGAATGGTCATACAATAATACCATTTACAATGATTCATAAAGAGGTATACATTAAGCACAATTTTTCTGATTTTTTTTCAATTTATTTTTATTTTTCTTTTATAATGAACTAAAAACAAACTAAGATGCAAACAAACAAGCACACAAACAAGAAATAAGTCAAGCACACACAAAAATCTATGAAGGTATGCAATGAATGCAAAGAGGGAAATAAATATACCTTCACGTCACCATTTGACTAAGGAGCTAAAAATGGGACTTTCAATTCATTTCTCCTCGCCAAATCTCCATCTCACCTACATGAAAGGTGTCATGTGTGACATTGGAATCCAACAAGGTCCACTAGTGTTAGTCATCAAAGTTTTAGGAACCCATACTTGTTTGAACTTTATGTTTGTGTTCCTAAACTTACAATAATAGGATGTGTGACCAACACTATCACAAGTAAAGCACTTTGCATGTATATTTTTAAGAATAGAAGGCACATTGTGAATTTTCTTAAATTTAGGCTTTTCAACATTTTTCAAACAAATCCAAGTCCACGTCTATTATTGCCATATAATTGATTTCCAAGAATGATATCTAAAGATTGTTTTTCTATAGAAAATTTCTTAATGAACAATTCAAGACTAGAGACTTTGGATTTCAACAATGCATTCTCATTCACAAACAAAGTACATTTACTTATAAAATCTTTCTTGTTTTCCTCTTCCTTCATTTCAAATTAAGCCATTTTCCTTTTAAGCTCGTTATTTAACATGCACAATTTATCATTAAGCTCTCTAATCATATAATCCTTTTCAGTTTCGAGCTTAATTAAATCTTGCTTAAGCATGCTAATATTATTCAATAAGGAAGAACAAGAGAGACAAGCAGCTTTTTCAGATGAAATAGATTTTTCCCTTTTTAACATGTCAATGGTTGATTTGCATGCAACAAGTTCCTCTTTTAAATTTTTAGATTCTTCAAACATGTCGCAATTTTCCTTTTGTAATTCAAAACAAGAATTTCTATAGTATTCAACAGTATTATCTAGCTCATCAATTTCTTCTTGCATTTTCCTAAAGAGTTCTGCCTTCGTATAAGATATTACCTCATTGTTCTGTGCCATTAAGCAGCGGGAGGAGTGGGCTACAATCTCCTCATCCTCATCCTCAGCTTCACTGTCCATGTCACACGTTAGCACTTTGGCTTCTCCTTTCTCTTTTGCAACCTGAGCCGTCTCTTGTGGGCAATTCCTCACATAATGTCCCTTCCTCCTGCGTTTAAAACATTAACTTTATCATTAGTAGTATTCTAGAAGTATTTCTAGCAGGATTATATTTATTGGAGCGATTAAACCTTTGCACCATCTCAGCTCTTCCTTGCTTTGTCTTGATGTATCTGCTGAATCCTATTACCATAAGAGCATGCTCCTCATCATCGTGGTCATCCTCGCTAGCTTGAAGAGCTAGTGATTTTGGAGCTTTTTCATTCACCTCAGGTTTCTCTCTCCCCTCTATATTCAGCAACTTAAGCTCGTGGGACATTCGGTTGCCTATTAATTCCTCCACTCTCATCTTTGATAGATCTTTCGCTTCTTGGATGGCGGTGACTTTAGGCCTGAAGGAGCTTGTTCTTCTCCTGTTCAAGGATTGAATATGGCTTACCGAGCGAGCTAGACTTGCAGACGATGTTTGTGAACCTCGCAATCATCTCTGATATGTACTCTGATGGTAGCATGCGAAAGCTCTCATACTCTGTGCTCAGAAGTGCAAGTCTAGACTCCTTCACCTGTAGCGTTCCCTCGTGCGTCACCTCCAATGTATGCCATATTTTCTGTGCAGTTAGACAATATGAGATGCGATTGAATTTAGATTTATCTAATGAAAAAATAAGCGCATTCATTGATTTAGCATTAAGAGCATAAAGTCTCCAATCATTGTCATCCCATTTATCATCAGGTTTAAGCATATCAACATCACCAACTTTAACAGGTGGCTTATAGCCCTTTTCAACAATTTGCCAAGCTTTATAATCAACAGATATAAGGTAGATTCTCATTCTATTTTTCCAATAGGCATAATCTACACCATTAAATCTAGGGAACGAGATATGGACTAACTCTTAGCAAAAGAACTATCAATGGGGTTTATGGTCAATCCTAGGCTAGACCCTAATAAACTGGCTCTGATACTACTTGTTGGATCTAGATCTAAGCCTGGAGGGAGGAGGGGGGTGAATAGGCTCATAAAAACTTCTCGCTCAACTTACGAGAAATCACACACAGTTAGAAATCACACGCAGGGTAAATATGAAGCAATCACAGAATACGCACAGATATACCCTGGTTCGGTCGTCCCACGACATACTCCAACCTCCAAGCAAATACTAGCATTAATATGTTCCTTCTGTACAGCTACAATGGGTCCTGAGCTCCCTGCCTCCACCTAGAACGTACCACACTCCCCGAGTATAGAACACTATCAACCTAGTAAATGCTCTATTTTGAAAAGTCCCACTTGTCAAGACCTTCTTGTCTAGTCCCAGACTAAATGTAACGCCCCACTTCCCAAAACACGACGAAAGCGAGAGTGTTACTGAGGTGGAGCGGTGAAACTCGAGTTCAATAAGCTTCTGTGGTAAAAACACAGGGGAGGTCCTTTACATGCTTTTCAGAAACAATAAAAACATTCATACATTACAAGCCACATTCAGAATAATAAGCGTCCGTACGTGAAATACAACAACAAGCCACGGCTGGGGCAAAGTAAAAACGTACACTCAATAATCACTGAAAGCAAACTAAAAATAAGCAGCAGCGGAAAAGTCCACTAGTTCTCCGCAGGGAAAGACTCGGCGTCCACAGCAAACTCTTGACTCTCCAAGTCAGGTGTCTCGTAAGGAACCTCCTGGTACTCAAGCTCAGAATCTGACATACATCCAAAAACATGAATGTATGTCAGCAAGGGTCTGCAAGTAAAGATCAGAAACCCGAGGCAAGATATATACGAATTTATACTGAATTTATGAGGCAATAATAGTTTAAAGAGATAGCGACAATATGATTAATCGGACTGATTATAAAATGAAAATAAAGTAAAGACATCCTATCATGCGTAACTAAGCAGTTTAAAAAGTAAAGTAAATCTTCTCTTTGGTTCATTAACATGTCAATATAACTGAGATGACAAATCCAAATTGCAAGTTTAGCATTTCACGATTGTTAGTATTCACGATTGTTAGCAGTCACGATTGTTAGCATTCACGATTGTTAGCATTCACGATTGTTAGCATTCAACTTCAAAAATTCATTATAAATTGTACATTTGCCTGATTTCGGTGATTTTGGTGCCGTTGGGTTCGTCTCGACGGGTCCTACGTGTCGGTACTTCCGGTTCTCTGTTTCGGTTACAGAATGCACCGAATTAGAATTTACGTGAATAAATACAATCTTAAAATAATTCCTAATTCGGGTTCGTCTGATTTTATTTGGTTCTCTAGTTAGGATGATGTCTATATTGGGTTATACTAACCGGGTACACATCAATTTATTCAAATTTTATTACATTAACATTATTAAAATATTACTAACATGCTGAACTTATCATTAACAATCTAATATCAATTTTAACATTAATAATAACTTAATGTTACATAGCATTAGATAACAAGACATAGCTGAGTTACATACATGGTTAAAATTATTAATAATACTACCTACCAAGTTTGACCATGAGGTAAAATTACATGTTAAAAATTATTACTATTCTAGTCTCTTTCTCTCTCTCATTCTCTTATATAATTCTGTTACCTACCCCCTATCACTCTAACTTTCATTAACTATTACTCTATTAATAATAGGGCTGCCCCCTTTCCTTTTACTCCAGTTCTTTCTCAACATCTCTTATACCTCTGTTCTCATTCTTTTCATATTTTTTATAAACAAAACTAATCTTGCAGGCACAAAAGAGGAGGAGGCTTACACGCAGGCGACGGGGAAGGGCTCATGGCCGGCGGCAGCTCCCAGGCTGGCGGCGGCTGCAAGGACGGCCGGCGGCGGCTTCCAGGCGGGCGACGCGGCGACTGCAGGCGGCCGGGGTTGCTGGGCGGCTGGGTTGCGGCTGATGGCGAGGGGAGGAGGTTAGGGCTGAGGGAAGTAGAAAGAGGAAGAAAGGGTTTGAATGTATTTGAGTAATGTTGTTTTTTTCTCTTTGGATTTTGATCTTTGTATTCTCAGATTTGGGGTGATCTGGGGTTTTGATTTTGAATCTGGAAGGGTTTGAATCTGTATATTTCTGTTTTGATTTGGGATTTGTTTTTGGGGAAGATTTGTTAGTGGATTTGATTTTGGAATGAATTTATTTGAGGGTTTGGGGAAGAAGAAGAACAGATTGATTTTCTGGCTTGGAGAATTTGCAGGGAGGAGATGTTTGGCTTAAGAAGATGAATGGGGGAACACCCTCTACTATTTGTCAAACCATCTTAATTAGATTAAGACGGTAGTTATTGCAACTTTTAGACCAAAACTTTAGCAGATGTGTGTTGCTTCTAATAAACGAAAAGAGGAAACCAATTTGACTAACTGAGGAGAGTTTTGATTTATCAACGTGTGTGGTTGCGTTTAGGGAGGGGTTAAGGTAAGTACGTAATTAAGTAGATTTAACTAGTAACCGTTAAAAAAAGAAATTAGTGAAATTAATAAAGTGTTTAACAATTGGTAATTAGCACGGTAATTAAGTTAAATAATTTAGTTAAACTTGTTGGTAAATAATGACGACACGGTAAAAATGAAAACAGAGACGCGCTCGCGTCGACACGTACGGACGAAAAGTTAACTGGATGACAAAAGTAAAATACCGATATGCACGATCGAAAGAAATACGTCTAAAAAATTTAGGCCGTTACATTCTACCCACCTTAAGAAGAATTCCGTCCTCGGAATTCTCATCAACTAAGGAGCAGAAAACAAATATGGATAACGCTCTCGTATCTCATCTTCCCGCTCCCAGGTCGACTCTCCTGGCGAGTCACGACGCCACATCACTCTAACTAGATCAACTGTCTTGTTCCTGAAGACTTTCTGACGTCGATCTAGGATCTCCACTGGTTGCTGTTCGTACGTCAAATCTGGTCGAACTGTAATCTCCGAGTAGTCCACAGCATGAGAAGGGTCGCTGATATAACGACGGAGCTGTGACACATGGAAGACATCATGAACTCCCTCCAAGGATGGTGGCAAAGCTAAGCGATAAGCTACTTCTCTAACTCGCTCTAGCACATCGAATGGTCCAATATATCTCGGGCTAAGCTTACCTCGCTTCCCAAATCGAATCACTCCTCGATTTTGTGAAATCTTCAGAAACACATGATCTCCCGGCTGAAACTCCAGAGGACGTCGTTTAGCATCAGCCTAATGCTTATAACGGTCCTGGGTAATCTGAATCTTGTCTCTGATATCTCGCACAACATCAACTGCTTTCACTATCATCTCTGGCCCCAAGAGCTCTCTATCACCGACGTCATCCCAACTCAGTGGCGATCGACATTTCCTCCCGTTGAAAGCAGCAAAAGGTGCCATGCCAATGCTCGCCTGATAGCTGTTATTGTAGGAAAACTCCACCATGTGCAGATGATCCTCCCATGAACCCTTGCGATCCAACATACAAGCTCTCAACATATCCTCCAAGATCTGTATGGTACGCTCTGACTGCCCATCCGTCTGCGGGTGATATGCAGTACTGAACTTCAAACTTGTACCTAGATTGGTCTGCAGACTTTTCCAGAACTGAGATGTGAATCGCGTATCACGATCTGATACGATGCTCACATGGACTCCATGTAAACGCACGATCTCCTACACAACATAATTCACATCACAACTTGTACCAGAAGAAAATTATAAAGGTACGAGTTAAGTCATTACCTCCATATATTTCCTTGCTAATATCTCTATAGACTGCCCAACTTGAAAAGGTATAAAGTGCACGGACTTGGTCAATTGATCAACGATGACCCAGATCGCGTCGTTCTGTTTGGTGCTCCGAGGTAAGCCAGTCATGAAGTCCATCGTGATGGGCTGCCATTTCCATTCTGGAATAGGCAGAGGTTGTAGTAGTCCAGCAGTGCGATGATGTTCAGCCTTCACTTACTGACATACAAGACACTTGGAATCGCTACGTGCCACACTTCTCTTCATCCCATGCCACCAGAAATTCTGACGAAGATCCTTGTACATCTTAGTACCTCTAGGATGAATAGAATAAGGCGAACTGTGGGCCTCATTCATCAACTCCTCTTTGATATCTCCCGCAGGCACGCAGATCCTACTACCATATCTCAAAGATCCATCTGCGTGTATCAAAAAATCTGTTTGAAGTCCTGCTTCGACTTGCTCTCTTATCTTCTTCAACTTAGCATCCCCAGCTTGAGCAGTCTTGATTCGATCCACAATCGTCGATTGAATCTGCATGTTCATCAACGACGAGGTGACTCCCGGTAGTATAGCTTCAACACCCATCTCTCGCAGATCCTGTTGTAATCTCCACTGAGTTGTGAGAATCATCACTTCGGGCAGTCGACTCAAAGCATCCGGTACGACATTCACCTTCCCTGGATGATACTGAAGATCGATGTCATAGTCTGCCATCAATTCCAACCATCTGCGTTGTCTCATATTCAGATCCTTCTGAGTGAATATATATTTCAAACTTTTGTGATCAGTGAAAATTTTCACTTTCTCACTCAGTAAGAAATGTCACCAGATCTTTAGTGCAAAGATGACAGCGGCTAGTTCCAAATCGTGGGTCGGATAATTCTTCTCATGGACCTTCAACTGTCGCGAAGCATATGCGACCACATGATTGTACTGGTGCAAAACGCATCCAAGTCCCTTGCCAGATGCGTTGTAGAAAATCTCGAAGCCTCCGCTTCTGTCCGGAATAGCTAAGACTGGTGCAGTCGTCAGTTTCTCCTTCAAAGTAGAAAGAGCTTGCTCACAAGAGTCTGACCAACTGAACTTAACATCCTTCCTTGTCAATCTCGTCATCGGCTCAGCTATCCTCGAGAAATCCTTGATAAATCTGCGATAGTATCCAGCCAATCCAAGGAAACTCCTGATATCCGATGCCGATCGAGGTGTAGGCCATTCACTGACTGCGCTGACCTTCTCTGGATCCACCGAGATACCAGCTCCTGATACTACATGACCAAAAAATGCAATTCTATCTAGCCAGAATTCGCATTTGCTGTACTTGGCATATAGTCTATGATGACGGAGCGTCTCTAACACTATCTTCAAATGTTCTGCATGCTCTTCCTCGCTCTTTGAGTACACCAGTATGTCGTCGATGAAGATCACTACGAACTTGTCGAGGAAGTCGTAAAAGATAAGGTTCATGAGATTTATGAACACAGCAGGAGCATTGGTCACACCGAATGGCATGACAACGAACTCATAATGCCCGTACTTAGTCCGAAAAGCGGTCTTGAGTACATCTTCCTTCCGGACTCTGACTTGATGGTATCCGCTCCTGAGATCCAACTTTGAAAATACCCTTGATCCACCAAGCTGATCGAAGATATCATCAATGCGGGGCAGTGGGTATTTGTTCTTCACTGTGATCTAATTCAACTCCCGATAATCAATGCACATCCTTCTTGATCCATCCTTCTTCTTCACTAGCAAGACGGGTGCACCCAAGGGAGATATGCTGGGATGAATGAAACCCTTTTGTAGTAGCTCATCCAATTGCTTCCTCAGCTTTTCCAACTCAGCAGGAGCCATACGGTACGGCGCCTTCGAAATTGGTTGAGCTCCTGGCATAAGGTCGATGCCGAACTCCAACGCTCGATCAGGCGGCAGTCCAGAAATGTATTCAGGGAAGACGTCTTCGAAGTCTCTCACAACTGCAGGCTTCTCTGGCTCGGCTATCATGGATGCAATAGTCAATCGGTACGGCTGGGCTCGAAACTTGACAGGTCCAAGCGATCGTCCTCCACTGACAAACTCAAACACTGGGTGGTCAGGAATTTCGAATACCACTTTCTTCCGATGACAGTCAATCGTGGCATAAAAAGTTCTTAACCAGTCAATGCCGAGAATAGCATCGAAGTTGGATAGGTCGTGGACTATGAAATTAGCATATAATTCGTGTCCACTAACCACCAATGGGCATGGTCTACATCCCAGTGCAACCTTTACTACACCATTCCCAGTTGTAATATTCCAACACTTGGGAAGTATATATGTGGGTATCGAGTGTTCGACTACGAACTTCCGAGATAGGATGCACATGGAAGCTGCAGAATCGAACAGGGTCAAGGCCGGGTGAGACGAAACTAAGATGACACCTAAGGGTAACATACAACTAGAATAACATGGATCTAACTAATCAAATATAATGCACAAATAAGAAAGACTAATCTATAGGTTACCTCCAATCACGTCGTCCTCAGCTTCAGCCTCAACGGCTGTCATATTGAATGCACGGAGCTTAGGCGGATTGACCTGCTGGAAAGCTCGTTCATGTGGAACCAGAGGTGGTCCGTGTTGTCCAGGTGCCGGTACGGTCCACTGAGCGGGTCCAGGTGCTCCAGCAGGTGCGGGTCGGAGACCGCGGGTGCAATCCTTCGCAGCATGAGTAGGCGATCCACAGATCAAACACTGATTCAGCATCCTCCTACAGTCTTTCTTCAAATGACCAAGCTTGCCACAGAAATGGAAAATCAGCTCCGCTCGATTGGGGACAGGTGCGACTGGCCTTTTGAACTGTGTGGTCTGAACGGGACGAAAACCAGGCCGAGGTGCACTCCTCAGTATCTCCATCGGGCGCTTGCCCGCCTGGCGTGCTTTCTTCTGATAAGCTACCTGCTCGTGTGTCTTCGCAGCTACCAGTACTTGCTCATGAGTGGTAAAGGTGTGCCCTGACAACACACTCTGTATGTCCAGGTCTAAGCCTTGTAGAAAGCGATGTGCACAGTCCTCCTCGTCTGCTATCAGGGTAGGGGCGAATCGACTCAGCATGGTAAATTCAGCCTCATACTCGTCGACTGTCTTGGTTCCCTGCTCCAGGTTAATGAAACGCTGCTGCATCATCCTCTTTGTAGCCTTTGGGAAGTACTGGACGTCAAACCTCTGATGGAAGGTAGCCCAATGAATCGGCTTGGTCAGCCTAGCCTCTTCAGCATCCCACCAGTGACGGGCATTATCAGTCACCTGTTTCTTGGCAAGTTCCACCCACTCGCTCGGATTAACACGGGCAAGACCCAAGTTATCCGTAGTGTTGCGAAGCCATTCCTCGGCCGCTAGTAGGCCCTCTCGTCCAGAGAAGTTCGTTGGATGCATCTCTCGGAACTGCTTGGCTCCAGGCTCATAGCGGGGTGGAGGAGGAGGTGGTGGAGCATGACGTTCCTGTTGGACTAAATGGTGCTGAACTTCCAGCATTTCCCTCATCACACCAAGCATCTGGCGGATGTCGTCCTCTCCGCCTCCAGCAGATCCGGATCCTTGTCGGGTGTTTCGTCTCTTAGCCATACTGAGATAAGAAAATCCCGAGTTAATCTCGTGTACATGATTCCCCTAGATGTTTTGGCTAATGAAAAATATTCTCATTGTTCTGAATTCGCAAATGTAGGACCTGCATGGGCCACCACTAAAACCTGTAACGCCTCGCTTCCCAAAACACGACGAAAGCGAGACTGTTACTGAGGTCCGCTTGAACTGGAGCGGTGAAACTCGAGTTCAATAAGCGAGATAAGAAAATCCCGAGTTAATCTCGTGTACATGATTCCCCTAGATGTTTTGGCTAATGAAAAATATTCTCATTGTTCTGAATTCGCAAATGTAGGACCTGCATGGGCCACCACTAAAACCTGTAACGCCCCGCTTCCCAAAACACGACGAAAGCGAGACTGTTACTGAGGTCCGCTTGAACTGGAGCGGTGAAACTCGAGTTCAATAAGCGTCTGTGGTAAAAACACAGGGGAGGTCCTTTACATGCTTTTCAGAAACAATAAAAACATTCATACATTACAAGCCACATCCAGAATAATAAGCGTCCGTACGCGAAATACAACAACAAGCCACGGCTGGGCCAAAGTAAAAATGTACACTCAACAATCACTGAAAGCAAGCTAAAGATAAGCAGCAGCGGAAAAGTCCACTAGTTCTCCGCAGGGAAAGACTCGGCGTCTACAGCAAACTCTTGACTCTCCAAGTCAGGTGTCTCGTAAGGAACCTCCTGGTACTCAAGCTCAGAATCTAACATACATCCAAAAACATGAATGTATGTCAGCAAGGGTCTGCAAGTAAAGATCAGAAACCCGAGGCAAGATATATACGAATTTATACTGAATTTATGAGGCAATAATAGTTTAAAGAGAGCGGCAATATGATTAATCAGACTGATTATAAAATGAAAATAAAGTAAAGACATCCTATCATGCGTAACTAAGCAGTTTAAAAAGTAAAGTAAATCTTCTCTTTGGTTCATTAACATGTCAATATAACTGAGATAACAAATCCAAATTGCAAGTTTAGCATTTCACGATTGTTAGTATTCACGATTGTTAGCAGTCACGATTGTTAGCAGTAGTTAGCATTCACGATTGTTAGTAGTCACGATTGTTAGCATTCAACTTCAAAAATTCATTATAAATTGTACATTTGCCTGATTTCGGTGATTTTGGTGCCGTTGGGTTCGTCTCGACGGGTCCTACGTGTCGGTACTTCCGGTTCTCTGTTTCGGTTACAGAATGCACCGAATTAAAATTTACATGAATAAATACAATCTTAAAATAATTCCTAATTCGGGTTCGTCTGATTTTATTTGGTTCTCTAGTTAGGATGATGTCTATATTGGGTTATACTAACCGGGTACACATCAATTTATTCAAATTTTATTACATTAACATTATTAAAATATTACTAACATGCTGAACTTATCATTAACAATCTAATATCAATTTTAACATTAATAATAACTTAATGTTACATAGCATTAGATAACAAGACATAGCTGAGTTACATACATGGTTAAAATTATTAATAATACTACCTACCAAGTTTGACCATGAGGTAAAATTACATGTTAAAAATTATTACTATTCTAGTCTCTTTCTTTCTCTCATTCTCTTATATAATTCTGTTACCTACCCCCCTATCACTCTAACCTTCATTAACTATTACTCTATTAATAATAGGGCTGCCCCCCCTTTCCTTTTACTCCAGTTCTTTCTCAGCATCTCTTATACCTCTGTTCTCATTCTTTTCATATTTTTTTATAAACAAAAATAATCTTGCAGGCACAAAAGAGGAGGAGGCTTACACGCAGGCGACGGGGAAGGGCTCACGGCCGGCGGCAGCTCCCAGGCTGGCGACGGCTGCAAGGATGGCCGGCGGCGGCTTCCAGGCGGGCGGTGCGGCGACTGCAGGCGGCCGTGGTTGCTGGGCGGCTGGGTTGCGGCTGATGGCGAGGGGAGGAGGTTAAGGCTGAGGGAAGTAGAAAGAGGAAGAAAGGGTTTGAATGTATTTGAGTAATGTTGTTTTTTCCCTTTGGATTTTGATCTTTGTATTCTCGGATTTGGGGTGATCTGGGGTTTTGATTTTGAATCTGGAAGGGTTTGAATCTGTATATTTCTGTTTTGATTTGGGATTTGTTTTTGGGGAAGATTTGTTAGTGGATTTGATTTTGGAATGAATTTGTTTGAGGGTTTGGGGAAGAAGAAGAACAGATTGGTTTTCTGGCTTGGAGAATTTGCAGGGAGGAGATGTTTGGCTTAAGAAGATGAACGGGGAACACCCTCTACGATTTGTCAAACCATCTTAATTAGATTAAGACGGTAGTTATTGCAACTTTTAGACCAAAACTTTAGCAGATGTGTGTTGCTTCTAATAAACGAAAAGAGGAAACCAATTTGACTAACTGAGGAGAGTTTTGATTTATCAACGTGTGTGGTTGCGTTTAGGGAGGGGTTAAGGTAAGTACGTAATTAAGTAGATTTAACTAGTAACCGTTAAAAAAAGAAATTAGTGAAATTAATCAAGTGTTTAACAATTGGTAATTAGCACGGTAATTAAGTTAAATAATTTAGTTAAACTTGTTGGTAAATAATGACGACACTGTAAAAATGAAAACAGAGACGTGCTCGCGTCGACACGTACGGACGAAACGTTAATTGGATGACAAAAGTAAAATACCGGTACGCACAATCGAAAGAAATACGTCTAAAAAATTTAGGCCGTTACACTAAACAAGTCCCAAAAGAACACAAAAGTGGTAAAGTTTTCCCTACAGATATCTACACACAATCACAAATATAATGGTGAAGTAAAAGGTTCAGAAATGCTCAGATTGTGGTGTGTCGTCTCTGACGTTCAGCACGGTGTCAGCTTTAGTCTGGCACAAACGGTGTCTTGATCTGACTCCTGGATCTCAAGATATGGCTTGATAGCAATCTGGTCTGTGTGTATAGTACTTCCAGTTCAAATCAAGTTTGAATGGTGTGTGCGCAAAGCAATAATTCCAGTTCCTTGTATTTACGCAGCCTCCTTTAGAAACTTTGCATGCAATTAATAATCCAACGTCAGCCACTTAGGGTAGAGGATGTTCACAACTCTTCGTAGGGTTTGTATGTGCTTTGCCTTCACCATCTCGTCACGACAGCATGAGCTCCACAACAACACAAAGCGGAACTGAGTTGTTCTTCACTACACCAACAAGAAGATGGCAGCAAGGAGGACTTCCACGGTAACGAGATGATGCACGGGGACGAGGTTCAACCTCCATGACAACTTCGAGACTTCTCCACGGAAAGAACACAGAGGAAATCAATGGAAGCACGGTAGCGACAAGCTCTCAGAGGATGGTTCTCGGCTATAGCAAAGGAGTTCGTCATGACTGCAACAGAATGCGCACAAGCTGATCTCGGTGGCAGCAAGATTCTCGAAGGCAGCAACAAGTTTTGATATCACGGTAGTACGAGGATGATGTATGCTTCAATGGAAGCAGATCTTTGTCGATGGAACTCACGCCAGGATGACAAGATCACAATGGCAGCCCGTGAAGATGATGCGGTTTGATGAAGAACTTCGTTGACATCGAAGATTGTCACGCCCCACTTTCCAAGTACGGAAGACGAGACGTGAGAAGCTCCGCTCAGACTTGGAGCTGTGAAGCTGCGGTCTGATAAGCGTCCATGTATGATACAAATGGCATGTCCTTGCATTGCGACGAAATAATAACAATGATAAATAAAAGCAGACGAGAAACATCCATCAGACATCATCCAACAATTATACCAAACATCACAGAGAAAGTCACAAAGTACAAAGTCTGAACAAAGTCCTAAGCATGGCCGGAACTACAACAAGAAATGTTGCTATGCACCGAACAACCTAATAGCAACTACTAAAAGTAAACAACAACTAAGGAAACTCCAAGTGAGTCTAGGACTGGTCACCAGTGTCCTCCAACTCAGTCCCTGTAAGAACCTCGAACTCTACGTCCGCGTACTGCTCGTCCCCTATAACTGAATCTGTCTCTAAACCTGACATGTGATACCCAAAGAGAAGAGGGCACATGTCAGCAAAAGTCTCCCAAGGAAACCGGAGGACTTTTGTGCAAGGATACAAACAAAAGTAAAGCGACTAACAGTTCTAATATGATGAAATGACATGACATTAAAAGATTGCAACAATTAAATGAACAAGATGATAACAATCAAGCATGTCGTAGCAGAAAGCTACAATTCACTATTTCACAATTCACGAATCACTGATTTATCACTTTGTGCACAGGGTTTACGCCTTTTGGCTGAAGTGGCTGTACGGGCACACTTCTACGCTCAAGTGATCGCTTAACCCTACCCCTCCACGTGTATCGAGCTTTGGTTTCCCAACAACAATGCGCTCGCTTCTGGATCACGAGCCAGGAAGTGTTTTTCAATATGGCATAGGGTTGTGCCTGCAAAGCAGGTGCCTACCCTCAATAGTTACAATTATTGTAGCGTGTGCTACGCAATCACGAAGAAACAATTTGATGCATGACATGACATGGCAATGAGCAGTTAAAAGTGCGTACATTTAATTGAAAGTAAACGTGCCAGGTAGCATGAAAAGATAGCATGGTAAAGGTGTCGGATCTAGCTTCGTTGTCAAGCTACATCTAGCAAGGGCGTCTAGGCGACTATCATTTCATCGCCTAGTCTCTTTTACGCTACTGTACAAATTGGCCTAAAACATGGCCTAAATAATTACTGGCAAGTATCACTTGCCTGTTTCCGGTGGTATCGGTTGTTGTCGGTTCGTCTGGACGGGTACTACATGTTGGTACTTCTGGTTCTCTGTTTTGGTTAAACAATTCACCGAATTAGATTTTTTTTGAATAAACATAAAATCGAAATAATCTCTAAAATGCGCCCGTCTAATTTTATCGGGTTCTCTGGCTAAGGTGGTGTTTACATCGTTATATACTAACAGGGTACACCTTATTTTATTCAAATTTATTACCCTAACATCATTTACAATTTTGTTAACATGCTAAAATCAGTTTAACAGTTAATTAACACTAACTACTTAACTAATATCAACAAACAATTAATTAACTAGGCTAATCACATGGTTAAACATGGTATTAATATTTCACCTACTAAGTTTGACTTGGGGTAAAGTGTAACATGGTTAAAACTTAACATTGTTTAATAAATAACCTTATCCCTACTCTCTTTCTCTCACTCTCTTTATTACTTAATATGGCTATTACTTCCTCTGTCACTTCCTCTCTTAATTCTTTCAATATGGCTGTCTCCCTATCTTTCTCTTTATTAGGCTAACCTTCTCTTTATTCATTTCTCTCTAACACTGTATGTTCTTGTTTCTTTATTTCTTTTTTTTGTTTTAAACTTGCAGGCAACCAAACGCAAGGAGAGAGAATCACCTTCGTTCGGAGGAGGATAAGAAGAGGCAACCGGCGACGGGGGCTGTTGCTGGCCGGTGGCGGCGCGCGCAGGTGGCCGGCGGCAGTGCGCACAGGTGGCCGGCGGTGGCACACGCAGGTGGCCGGTAGCAGCGGAATCCCAGGATGGGCGGCGGCGGCCAGTTCCCGGCGGCGGCCAGTTCCCGGCGGCGCGCGTATGGGTGAGGGTGGTGGAGGAGGAGATCGGCCTAGGGGAGAGGGATGAGGAAGATGGAAGAAGATGAAGTTATGAGGGTTCTGAATTTCTGAAATTCTTTTGTTTGATTTGAATCTGAGTTTGTTAATTCAGATTTGATGTTGGGTTCCTCTCTATTGTTTTCAGATTTGGGTTTGTTGTTGCGTAGTTTGATTAGGGTTTTGGCGTTCAGATTGGGTTTGTTGGTAGAGAAGAGGAAGATGGAAGGAGATGATGGTTTGAAGTTGTTTGGGGTTTGATTGTTTTTGGTTTGGGGACGAAAAAGGATCAGAAATGGGTTTGTTTTTTGGTTTGATTTTTGGTTTGCAGGGAGAAGACGTCCTGTTCTTCTTAAGTAGATTAGCAGGGGACATGGTTCCCATTTATCAAAGAATTCTTAATTAGATTAGAACAGGTTTTAATGCTAACTTTAGACTAATTGGGAGAAACGTGTTTGTTTGTGTTTTGGTTACTAGGCAAGAAAACATCTGCCTTCAAAGAGATGTGAGTGTGTGTTGATTTTAATAGGCTGAGGAAATGAATCTTCCTTCAATGATATGAGCTGGTTTTACAATCTAAGCAGGCTTTAAAGTGTTAGTCAAAAAGTTAGGCAAGATTAGGATGGAAATTAATGCTAACTTGACTAATTTTTTTAGGGGGAGGAACCTGGTTTTATTAAAGTGTTTGTTGTTTGTAGTGATAGGTAAGAGATTAGGGTAATTAAGTAATTAAGTAAAATTAAATGTAATTTGTAAAATAATTAAAGTATTAGTAAAAGTTAAAAGTGATTTGCAAGTTGAAATTAGCAAGATAATATAGTTAAAGTAATTTGTTAAACTTGATAGTCAATTAATGATGACACGGTAAAAACAAAATCGGAGACGCGCTTGCGTCGACTCGTAGCAGAGAACGTACGGACTAAAAACATTATCCGGACTGCGGAAGTAAAATACTGGTACGCACGATCCTACACACGTCTAAAAATACATGCAGTTACATTGTACCCACCTTAAGAAAAATTTCGTCCTCGGAAATCTTATCAACTAGTGAGAAGGAAACAAGTATGGATAACGCTCTCGTATTTCTATGAGCTAAATTATGACCTGAAATACTTCTAGACAAAGAAATGAAATTAGTTAGGAAAAGACACAAGTGATGTGGTTAAGATTGTGTTTCAGATAGAGGTTCAGATGACTAAGCACCATCGATGGCCTTAACCGTTAGTGGGCAAGTGAAAAAGCTGGGGACGACTACCCAAGATGTGCAGAGATGAGGATGAGAAAAATAATAATGCATATACGTATCCTCTTAACAGCCACCCCAATATTCTAACACACATGTTGCTAAACTCATAAACCCAAACAAGTGTTACTAAAATAAATCATCACTTCTCGTCTCGTCACTGAATAATGTTACAACTATAAACATATCCTGAACTTAAATATAGGTCCAATACTTCTCCTTTCTTTTTGATTTCTATCCCATAATTAATACTTTAAACACGGTAAACTCGAAAAAAATGGAAAATACCAACTATCCTCAATCAATACTTCTTACAAATTTCCTTACACATTCGCTCATTACTACTATAAGTACAGTAATATCTTCTCGGGGATCTTTAATGTACGATATCCTCTATACCTCTCCAAAAATTGTATATTCTCAGAGGTTGTCCATCCGTAATGTATCCTAACTTGTAGTACTTTAATTGTGATATCCACAAATCCCAATTCTAATTTTATTCTTATATTAATCCATTGATATAACGGTGTTATACCAATTACTAAGATGACAAGTACAAATATGCCTAGTATGCATCACCATCTACCACTAACATTTATCAGGCTCCCAACTCATTCTTCATCGTGACAACTCATAATTTTAAACGCCTTAATTAACAAATTATTAAATCACATCTCATTATTTCTAAGCAACTTAGATTAATTTACGCAACTGTTCATTCGTATCAACATATCATATTATTTCCGACGTCTCCATCACTCTATCCGTATGATGAAATCTTGTCACTTTACATACCCTACTAATCATCATCGTTATCATAAATCGTGTAACATTTACAAGATTACTCTCAGCTGCTACTAATATGAATTCCAATCCAGTAATGTACTCGTCTTCTTGTGCACCACTCATAATATGGAATCCTATTGAAGCCATTATGAACGAGTATATCCAAATGTGAAATATAACTCTTTGAACACATCATTCTATCTATCATATTGTAAACAATCAATACATCATCTCCACTTCTCCTATCTGTAATTATAATCTTTCAACAATAATCATCATATCTAACATTCTAACAATATAACAAATAACAAAATTTAAAAGTAAAAAGAAAATATTTTAAACAAAAGTTATAACGCAAATGTAAAACTAATCTCGCTAAAGTGGTAATAAGTTAATAGATGCACTATTGTGGTAACCAAGAGATATGTAGGATACAGACTTGTATGATGTAACGAATCAAGTTGCGACGAATGGGTTAAGGTGAGGCAAAGATAAGGAGTTAGATTGATCAGAAAGATGATCTTACATGTGCAAGAAATAATAACAGACATGCATATACGAGCGGAAAATAAAGTATTGGTGTGCTCAAGTGTGGTAGGTAAAGTGTATGTAATGCATAAAGTAAAGGTGACTGTGCAAGTGCAAAAGTAACGGCGGTGGCATGGCATATGGTAGCAACAATGTTTTGACCAACATGCAATGTGATGACAATAGTAAGACAACCAGGTAGACGCAGTAACACTTAAAAGGACGAGTAATGAGCGAGCATAAGGAAAACAAACGTCACTTGACCATATAATAGTGTAGGCTGGCCTAATAATAAGAAGTCTAGCTTAACTCCCAAACCAGTCAGGCAGTCAGGGCTTGAAGGCACATGTCACTTCGATGATCGCAGGACAAGTCCTTTGGTTAGCCAACCCCCTTCCCATTCATTTCTAGACACCGATCCAGTAGCAATTTAAGACTGCTTATTATTATACTATTCTATCACGTTCGAGTAGTCTTGACTTAGTCTGTGGAACAGTGGTATCAAATCAGTAGTCGTGACAAGAGTTAGCTTGATCAGATGGCATAGAGATGGTTATGAATGATTAAATGGGAAAGTGGTGGGTATGTGTAAAAAAATGTTACAACATCTTAATAACGTATATAAGGATAGTGAGTGGGTGGTATAAGTTAAAACATTAGATAAGCAATGGACGAAAGAGTCACGGGTGTTGAGATATAGTGTTTGTTTCGTAAATGGTGATAGTTTTTTTTTGTACAAAAATTTTGAAAGTATAAATACGATGAATACCGACCTAATACAATGAAATAGATGAAGTTTTATTTAGTATAAAACATATTTAAAATTAGTATATGGTCGGTTGTTTCGAATCTGCTGTAGTATAGTAAGAAAGAAAATGACATACATAATCATGACTCACGTCCTTGCGGTCCAGCTGACACGGCCAGGGAAGTGACTAAGCCAGGATCACTTACCCCCAGTCTAGCAAGGGTGATCCAACAAACTTAGCCAAGCACATTGACTGGATCATGGTCCATTGAAGGAAGCTTATCATTTATATGCGTGACATCAACAAAAGAGTTTGAAAGATAAATGTAGAAAGTAAAATATGTGGGTATGGATGGTATAGATTAGAAATAATTAAAAATTTAGTGACTAAAAATTTTCAGCGAAGGAAACTCAAAATCAAAGAATAATTTTAAGTCAGTTGAAAAATATGAGGCCTATGTAAAAGATTTTTAAATAAGTTAAACTGGACGAGAAATTCCATGAAAGGGATATCGATAGTAGAATTAGTATAGTAATGCGAGTGATTCAAAGGATAATGATGGCTATCAGGAAGATCACGTGGGTCGAGAGTAAGGAGGGAGTTGAATGGTTAAAATGTAAACACGACGGGGAATTAACTAAGGTGGATCTGCTACGATGGAATTCTACGGTCATTAACATAGCGATGTAAGGACTAGGAATAATAATAAAAATCAGGGGCATAATTATTAGATCGACTAAAGATAAGGAGAACTTAGCACTAAGACTTTCTAATGAACTAGATTGTAATAGAGGTCTCATGGAAGGGTCCTAAGCGTATCAAAATTTCGTTTTGCTGGCCCGAAATTAATGGACTCAACGAACGACTAGAGGAAAAGCTCTAGGGAACTAATATAGTCAGGGCTGGGTGGGAGACTATTAAGGTAACCTAAGACGAGTATAACTAAGTCTCAACGAAAGTGCCTGACTATCAAACCTGGACGTCTATCTAAGTCTTCCTACCATCTAAGACAAGGAAAACCTTCTGATTAGACTCAATTCATGACTTGAGTGTTCCGAATATTTAAATGGATGTTGTTATCATTATTGTTGTTCCGATATTTCGCAGATGCAAACAGGACCTGCATGGGCCACCACTAAAACCTGTCACACCCTGCTTCCCAAGTACGGAAGGCGATACGTGAGAAGGTCCCCTCAGACTTTGAGCTGTGAAGCTGCAGTCTGATAAGCGTCCATGTATGATACAAATGGCATGTCCTTGCATTGCGAAGAAACAACAACAATGATAAATAAAAGTAGACGAGAAACATCCACCAAACATCATCGAACAATTATTCCAAACATCACAGAGAAAGTCACAAAGTACAAAGTCTGAACAAAGGCCTAAGCATGGCCGTAACTACAACAAGAAATGGTGCTACGTACCGAACAACCTAACAGAAACTACTAAAAGTGAACAACAACTAAGGAAACTCCAAGTGAGTCTAGGATTGGTCACCAGTGTCCTCAAACTCAGTCCCTGTAAGAACCTCTAACTCTACGTCCGTGTACTGCTTGTCCCCTGTAACTGACGTTGTCTCTAAACCTGACATGTGACACCCAAAGAGAAGAGGGCACATGTCAACAAAAGTCTCCCAAGAAAAGCGGAGGACTTTTGTGCAAGGATACAAACAAAAGTAAGCGACTAACAGTTCTAATACGATGAAATGACATGACATTAAAAGAGTGCAACAATTAAATGAACAAGATGATAACAATCAAGCACGTCGTAGCAGAAAGCTACAATTCACTATTTCACGATTCACGAATCACTGATTTATCACTTTGTGCACATCGTTTACGCCTTTTGGCTGAAATGGCTGTACGGGCACACTTCTACGCTCAAGTGATCGCTTAACCCTACACCTCCACGTGTATCGAGCCTTGGTTTCCCAATAACATTGCGCTCGCTTCTGGATCACGAGCCAGGAAGTGTTTTTCAATATGGTATAGGGTTGTGCCCGCAAAGCAGGTGCCTAGCCTCAATAGTTACAATTATTGTAGCATGTGCTACGTAATCACGAAGAAACAATTTGATGCATGACATGACATGACAATGAGCAGTTAAAAGTTCGTATAGTTAATTGAAAGTAAACGTGACAGGCAGCATGAAAAGATAGCATGGTAAAGATGTCGGATCTAGCTTCGTTGTCAATCTAGATCTAGCAAGGGCATCTAGGCGACTATCATTTCATCGCCTAGTCTCTTTTACGCTACTATACAAATTGGTCTAAAACATGGCCTAAATAATTACTGGCAAGTATCACTTGCCTGTTTCCTGTGGTATCGGTTGTCGTGGGTTCGACTAGACGGGTACTATGTGTTGATACTTCTGGTTCTCTGTTTTGGTTAAACAATTCAACGAATTAAATTTTTTTATGAATAAAAATTATATCGAAATAATCTCTAAAATGGGTCCGTCTAATTTTATCGGGTTCTCTGGCTAGGGTGGTGTTTACATCGTTATATACTAATAGGGTACACCATATTTTATTCAAATTTATTACTCTAACATCATTTACAATTTTATTAACATGCTAAAATCAGTTTAACAATTAATTAACCTAACTACTTAAATATTATTAACAAATAATTAATTAACTAGGCTAATCACATGGTTAAACATAGTATTAATATTTCACTTACTAAGTTTGACTTGGGGTAAAGTGTAACATGGTTAAAACTTAACATTGTTTAATAAATAACCTATCCCTACTCTCTTTCTCTCACTCTCTTTATTACTTAATATGGCTATTACTTCCTCTGTCACTTCCTCTCTTAATTCTTTCAATATGGCCGTCTCCCTATCTTTCTCTTTATTAGGCTAACCTTCTCTTTATTCATTTCTCTCTAACACTGTCTGTTCTTGTTTCTTTATTTCATTTTTTTTGTTTTAAACTTGCAGGCAACCAAACGCAAGGAGGGAGACTCACCTTCGTTCGGAGGATGAGAAGAAGAGGCAACCGGCAACAGGGGCTGTTGCTGGCCGGCGGCGATGCGCGCAGGTGGCCGACGGCGGCGGAATCCCAGGCTGGGTGACCGCAGCTAGTTCCCGACGGCGGCGCGCGTAGGGGTGAGGGTGGTGGAGGAGGAGATCGGCCTAGGGGAGAGGGAGGAGGAAGATGGAAGAAGATGAAGTTGTGAGGGTTTTGAATTTCTAAAATTCTTTTGTTTGATTTGAATCTGAGTTTGTTGATTTAGATCTGATGTTGGGTTCCTCTCTATTGTGTTTAGATTTGGGTTTGTTGTTGTGTAGTTTGATTAGGGTTTTGGCTTTCAGATTGGGTTTGTTGGTAGAGAAGAGGAAGATGGAAGGAGATGATGGTTTGAAGTTGTTTGGGGTTTGATTGTTTTTGGTTTGGGGACGAAGAAGGATCAGAAATGGGTTTGTTTTTTGGTCTGATTTTTGGTTTGCAGGGAGAAGACGTCCTGTTCTTCTTAAGTAGATTAGCAGGGGACATGGTTCCCATTTGTCAAAGAATTCTTAATTAGATTAGGACAGGTTTTAATGCTAACTTTAAACTAATTGGGAGAAACGTGTTTGTAGAGAGACGTGTTTGTTTGTGTTTTGATTACTAGGCAAGACAACATTTGCCTTCAAAGAGACGTGAGTGTGTGTTGATTTTAATAGGCAGAGGAAATGAATCTTCCTTCAATGATATGAGCTGGTTTGACAATCTAAGCAGGCTTTAAAGTGTTAGTCAAAAAGTTAGGCAAGATTAGGATGGAAATTAATGCTAACTTGACTAATTTTTTTAGGGGGAGGAACCTGGTTTTATTAAACGTGTTTGTTGTTTGTAGTGATAGGTAAGAGATTAGGGTAATTAAGTAATTAAGTAAAATTAAATGTAATTTGTAAAATAATTAAAATATTAGTAAAAGTTAAAAGTGATTTGCAAGTTGAAATTAGCAAGATAATATATTTAAAGTAATTTGTTAAACTTGATAGTCAATTAATGATGACACAGTAAAAATGAAATCGGAGACGCGCTTGCGTTGACTCGTAGCAGAGAACGTACGGACTAAAAATATTATCCGGACGACGGAAGTAAAATACTGGTACGCACGATCCTACACACATCTAAAAATACAGGCCGTTACAAAGATGAACGGCAGGAGGGCGATGAACTCGACATCAAGATGAGTTCACGGTAGAGATATTGGCTGCTGAGTTTTTGAGGATGCCGTGCAGAGGTTGGTACTGCCCACGATGAGTTGATGACGAAGTAAAATATGGCACCATGATCTTGTCGGCGTCTCTCTTGATGTCGAGGTTGTTGCGATAGTAAGAAGACACCCCAGCAGGGAGGAAACACCACGACGGTGGCAGGGAAGTTTACAATGGTAGCGAGATCATCTTAGGGTTGTTTGCAGCTTGAGCTTGAATGAGTGTTATCGAGGATATCACAGCTTTATTGATATTCGTTGCTGGTTGCTTGGACTCTTGAAAGAAGACGACATGATGGACTTTGTTTCGCCTTGGACTTGTTTGCAGCAAGAGGGTTATATTCGTTGCTGGTTGCTTGGACTCTTGAAAGAAGACGGCAGGATGGACTTTGTTTCGCCTTGGACTTGTTTGCAGCAAGAGGGTTTTTGATTTGGTCTTTAGAGAGGTAGGCTACAACAGTGAGGCTTGCATTGGATCTGGATCCTAGCCTAGAGGGGGGGAGGGGTGAATAGGCTTATAAAAATATTCTCGTGCAACCCATGAGAAATCACACGCAATTAAAATCACGAGCAGAGTAAATAAGAGACAATCACAGAGTACGCACAGATTTACCCTGGTTCGGTCGCATCAACGACCTACGTCCAGCTCCAAGCAAATACTAGTATTAATAAGTTTCTTCTATACACCTACAATGGGGTCCTAGCTCCAACTCCCCACCTAGACTGTACCACACTCAACAAAGTACAGGACTCTATCAACCTAGTAAATACGTATCTTGACTACACCAACATGTCAAGACCCTCTTGTCTAGCCTTAACCAAACAAGTCCCAAAATAGACACAAATTAACGATAAAGTTTCTCCTTTAGAGATCAACACACAAATACACGAATATAAGGAGTAAAGGGTTTAGAAATGCTCAGTTCGTGTCCGTGTAGTCGTCTCTGTCAATCAGCATGTCATCAGCTCCAGTCTGACACAAACGGTGTCTCGATCAGATGTCTGTATCTGAATCTGTGGCTCGTCAAACTTTAAAAGCACTCTGGTTTGGGTGTATAGCAATCTCAGCTCAACTTAATTAATCTTCGGTCTGTGCACACAGTAATCCCAAATAATTTCGTTATCCATGCCAGCTTCTCTATCCCGTTTGTTTCTCTTCTATCCCACTGTCACTTGGGCTTCTCCATAGCAGCATAAGCATTCTCTCCGTCTTGACTTAGGGCATGCAGTGCTCCTCTTCGGATGGCGACGGCGTAAGCTCGATGACAAGTTGAGGGTTCGCGGCAGCGTCGACGACGACAACTCGAGAGCTCTCAACTTCTCTGACGACAGTAATTGCATACGTGGGCGTCGTTTCTCTCCGATTGTCTTGCTTCGACGGCGGTGACTTCTCTGCAACTCTGATGGCGACCTGCAGCAGCTAGTTCGACTTTTCTGACTTTCGTGACTAGTGCGATGGAGACACAACTCAGCGGCAAGCTGTGGGCTTCGAACGGCGATGGTACAACAACTTTGGTGACATGCTTTGATAGCGATGGTAGCGTTGATCGATTTAGTGGTAGGCTCCGTTAACGACTCTTTGAAGGCCACAAATTGTGGGCAGCTTCGAACCTCTCCGAAGGCTTCTCTTCGACGGCAAGTAGCGGTAGCACGAGAAAGAGGGCGGTTGCTCCAAGATCACGTCGGTAACGAGTTGTTGATGGAGGAGTCAAGATGATGATGAACTGAATCTTGAATGCTAGCCCTCCATGGCAGCAAAGTAGGTGGCAACGAGAAGAAGTGTTCTCCGCAGCACAAAGTCGACAATGACATCGTTTTGTAGGATTCCCACTGCAACAAATATGAATATTCGACAATGGAGGTAGATGACAAAGCACTGTAGCGACGTTCTCGGTGGCTAGTTGGATCCTCAAGGAAACACGCGTTCACGGAGGCAAGGAGGTTTCTTGGCTTGGAGATGTTGTAGAATGTTAAAAGTTGAGGCTTGGATGTTGATGGGAGTTTAAACTTGCGTGGGTATTTGTATTTGCCCCCTCTCCTTTTTGTTTGCCGCAAGCCTTAATATTTTAGGATATGAAGTTGGCCGCAGCTCCTTACCCTTTGGATGATAGGCTAGGGTTTGTAGCTTGAGGGGTTTTTTTCTTTGTATCAGCCGCATTCTTTCTCACCACTTTGAGGGGGTTAATATAATGATGTGAAGAGATGATATGCTAGGAGAGAATCCCTCAAAACTATGAGTTTGGAAATTGAAATTGGGATTTGATTTGATCTTCGGTGCAATACGAATTGGATATGTGATTGGAATAGTGAATCAAGTAGGATTTGAATTATTCTCTAATTGATTTGAATTATTCTCCTCATCTCTTTTATCTTTGACCAAGTCCCATTGCTATGTGTATAGCTTCTTGACCAAGTCCAATTGCTATGTGTATATGAATTTCCTCCATCAATTGACTTAGTCATCTCTTCAAAGATTTACCTCTTTGCCATTCCTGAAACACCCTTAGCACACACATTAGAAACTTCACACACATTTGTCAACATCAAACTAGAGATTCTAGATCGTTGCTTCCAACAGCTTGGCGACTAGAGTTTTTTATATTGTTTTTTTGCTTGTAGCCGCCTTCTTTATTTTCTCTCTTTTGCGTTTTTGGCCGCTTAGATGTAGGCTAGGGTTTTTAGTCTTTTGTTGTTGGCTGCTAGCTTTTGGTTTGCATGGAGAAACATGCGGCTCCAAGGCTACATTTTCTATTCCTTTTTGATGTAGGCCTTGTAGATGAATGATATGGCAAGATAAATTTTTTGGCTTGGAAGTTGGTTGCCGCAAGGAGAGGATGATGTATGGTTTTTCTTTGGCCTTCTCTAAAAAATCCCTCTCTTGAGAAGATGTGTTTATACAGATGATGTAGGGAGAGATATAATCAAAATCAAATCCCATGAAATTAGGAGAACAAACTTGAATATGATTTGGATAAATCACCATGGGATTAGAATTGTGATGGGATAGTGAGTTTGAATGGGATATGAAATAATCACAAAGAGATTTAATTCACTCTCTAATTAATTTGAATTGGTATATGGATTGACTCAATTTCATCTAGATATAAATATCGATCTCTTTTCTCCTCCATTTGACTTAGTCCACCTTGCTTTGTGAATAGCTCTTAGGCCAAGTCCAACTACTATGCATATAGCAATTTCTCCCCCGCTTTGACTTAGTCATCGTTGAGTTATTTGCGGCTTCGTCACTCCTGCAAACACTTAACACACACGTCAAATTGTTCACATATGTTTGTCATTATCAAACAATAAGTCCTAGATCGTTGTATCCAACAAGGAACGCCTCTGAGCGCCGAGGTGGCGCATCCGACGGTTCCAACTCGTAAGAGGGAGGGCCGGCACCTCCCATGGCTCCGAAGAAACCAATCCGCTGACCCACAGGTGATCTCAACCCCGGTACCCCATAGGTTCAAGCTACCTCATATTAAACTTTATGATGGTTCAGACGATCCCCTGGAGCATGTGCATTATACCGAGGAGTGATGGAGATACATGGGGCAGGTGACGCCCTCCTTTGTCGAGCTTTCTGAACGACCTTGAAGAAGGCGGTGGTGGAGTGGTACAACAGCTTGCCCCGGTGGCTCCGTTGATTCGTTTGGTGACCTCTCACGGAAGTTTTGCCACCAATTCCTGGTGGGGCGGAGAAAGAAGAAAGCATCTGACTATTAGTTCACGGTGCTCCAGAGAGGGGGAGACCATTCGCAAACTTCTGAAGCACTTCAACGAGGAGAGACTCAGCTGACGAGCTGTAGGGATGAGCTCATCATGGCAGCCTTCAAGAGAGGGCTAGCAAATAGGAGTCTGCATAAGTCCTTGCTCCCTGATCTGCCGACCAACCACGACGACCTCTTTGCCAGAGCAGAGAAGTTCATCCTGATCAAGGAGGCCTTGGGGGAAAAGAAGGAGGTCGCACCTGCCAAAGCCCCCGCAATGAGGCAAGGCCCAACCAACGGCCGTATCAGGAAGATCGCCCCAGAGGGCGCGACCAGGGCGACCCTCGTGGGCAGGATTGCCCCGGGCCGCTGAGGGGATTCCTTGCCCCCAGGAACCCTGCTCTAGGAGGCGGACCCTAAAGGACATAGGAGCTCAGCAACACAAGACTCAACGCCCCCTAGTGGAGATGATGGTGGCGGCCTTGGTAGGCGAATTTCTCAGGGACGCGCCACCGGAGATGCGAACAAGGCCTACCGTCAGGCACACGCGGAGGTATTGTCGGTATCACCACGACCATAGCCACGATATCGAAAACTGGATCCACCCTGAAGAGGGACATAGAGCATCTCATACAGGTCGGCCACCTTCAGAGGTTCGTCGAAGAAGGAGGCGAGATGCGCAAAGGGCAAACTCCTGCAGAACCTCTCCAACTGGCCCAAGCCCAGGACGCCGGGCGAGCTGCCCATCCTATCACGAGGCCAATCTTGTGCGTAGATTGAGAGACAGTCTACCCGACGTCCTCTTATCCTACTGCCTTAAAAGTATTGTCAATAAAATTTTTGTTCTTAAGTTTGTACAAACGACATTTTGTTTGAATGACAATTTCAGATCCCATCCGAGATAAAAAGCACCTCCATGAAGGTCGTCTTGGTCATCCGAAGCAGACCACCTCACCACAGGAGCTCCCACAGGAAGACCTAGTAGATTAAATCACAGGTCTTATTCTATCTCTGACCTATGTCGCTACATTTCGACTTACACCCTCTTCGAGTTTTCTCTTGTGTGCAAGAAATCCTAGGTCGAGATCGGCCCGATTCTTAGCGGAGAGTTGACTCGCCACAAACCAAACTTCCAGGGCTGGTCCTGGTGCAGCTACCAATAGCACACTGGACTTCGCTAACCAAACCAGACATGGGCTTGAAGAAGGTCTCCGGCCTGAAATTTGCCATCATGAAGACTTCCAGGGTAGGTCACAGTGTAGCTATCCATAGCGTGCCGGGCTTCGCTAACCAAACCGGACAGGGGCTTGAAGAAGGGTTCTAGCCCGAAATTCGCCCTCAGGAAGACTTCTGGTGCAGGTCGCGGTGTAGCTACCCATAGCGTGTCGGGCTTCGCTAACCAAACTAGACAGGGGCTTGAAGAAGGGCTCCAGCCTGAAATTCACCCTCAGTAAGACCTCCGGGGCAGTTCTCCATCCAAACCAGAGTGATAAATGCGAGGTTGGCTACGGTCCATTTATACCCGCACTCTTGAAGAACTCTAAGGAAGTATCTGTTGGATATGGAAGACGTTTGTACACCCTTGTGGGGGATGTACGAGGGAATACGGACCTCGAACGTCGCGCACACGAAGTCATGTGCAAAGGGAATCTGTTCCCTTGCGGAGAGGATCTCTGTATGAGCGGGAAAGTCGCATTATATATGCATAAAATGCATGCGACATATGGCTAATAAAGGGGGAATATCTTAAGCTTATGTTGTACCATGCATATGGTACAACTTAAGCTTATAATGTGCCATGTATCATGGTACACCTTAATTAAGTTGTTCCAAAGGAACAACTTACCCTAAAATAACTACCTTGGGGGCTATAAATAAGACCCAAGGGTAGCCATTTTCCTTACACATTTTGCATGAAATTCATGCATGCATCTTCTTCATAGCGAAGCTCTGCAGAAATATTTCCTATCCCTCCATCCAAGTTCTTAATCTAAAATAGAGATTTAGATTGTGGGATTAGTAGCCTTACTCCGTTCGTGAGTAGACTCGATCCGTCGTGGCGAATCCGAAGGCGAAGTTCGTAGACTACCGTGCCGCGTACGCAAGCGTAAGTCTAAACTTCATGTTATCGATCCTAACTTTGTTTTGGACAGGATCCTTCATTGGTATCAGAGCCATATGGGTTCGCCCCGGTCAAACCATCGCCCCGTCGAAACTACGAACGAGTCGTTGTCTTTTTCACGAATGGGTCTCCTACTATTACGGATATAGTAGGAACGCTTCGTGACGGAGAGAACGCAGCGGTTGTTCTTTTCACGTTAGGGTCTCCTATCATTATGGATATGGTAGGAACTCTCCGTGACGGGAAGAACCGACCGTTCATGTAGTAAGTTATTCATTTTTGGCACACGGCCATTAGAAAATAACTAAATTCTCGACGAACGGGTGCTTCATCGACGAACGGGTGCTTCATTGAGGAAGATGATGGAAGTTATTTCCATCGGGTAAGAGGAAAATTTGGTGCATGTGCACCATGGCCAAATGGGCCATGAAGGCCATGCATCCCCTCTCCTCATGCGGAGGGGGTTGGCTACGGCCAATAACCACCGGCGACCACCCCATCAAGGGGGAGGAGAAAGTACGGCAACCCCATTCAAAGGGGGTGGCCGGCCATGGCCAAAGGGGCCATGGCCGGCCAACGCCGAAAGGCCTTGACCATGGCCGGCCATGGCCAAGCCATGACCGGCCATGGCCAGGCCGGCAGTGGCCGGCCCTGGCCAAGGGCCGGCCGGCCAGGCCGGCCCTGGCAGTGGCCAGGGCCGGCCTGCCGGAGGCCAGGGCCGGAGCCCTGGCCACTGCCAGGGCCAGGCTGGCCCTGGCAGAGGCCAGGGCCGGCGCCCTGGCCTCAGGCCAGGGCCTGGCCGAGGCCAGGGCAGGAGCCCTGGCCCCCGCCAGCGGCCAGGCCGCCCTGGCAAGAGGCCAGGGCAGCGCCCTGGCCTCAGGCCAGGGCCTGGCCGAGGCCAGGGCAGGAGCCCTGGCCCCGGCCAGTGGCCTGGCCGGCCCTGGCCGAGGGGGGCAGGCCCCCTGGCCGGCCAAGGCAGAGGCCCTGGCCGGCCATTGGCCAAGCCCCGGCCAGGGCAGAGGCCCTGGCCGGGAGAAGTTGCAGTTCGAATATTGGTCGACCAATTTTGTGTTTTTGGTCGACCAATCTGGCAGAAGGTCTGGGTCGACTGCAAATTTGTCAACTAACCCATACGGGGTGACAAAGGGCATTGGTCAAACTCGAATGTGTCGATTAGCCCATACGGGGCTAACCACAGTGCCGAGTAGTTCATACGGGACTAACGTTTTAATGAAGTTTTTCATTGGGCTCTACTCCTTGAAGATTAGCCATAGTGCTCTACTTCATGCGAGATTAGCCAAGTCATTGTGCTCTACTCTTCGGAGATTAGCCAATGTACTTATGAAATTATGCTCTACTCCTTGAAGATTAGCCGTAATGCTCTACTTCATGCGAGATTAGCCATGTCATTGTGCTCTACTCTACGGAGATTAGCCAATGAACTTATGACGTTGTGCTCTACTCTACGGAGATTAGCCAATGTATTTTTTTTGAAAAATACGTTTTCAAAAACGCTTTTCCGCTGCTAAGTACTATAAGAGTACTAACATTTGATAAAGTGAGGGAGAAATATTGAAAGTTACTCTAGATGGTGATTGGAAACATAGTGACCTCTCCAATTCTAGAGTAACATCTTCAATATTTTTCGAAAGTAACTTATCAAATACTCATTTTCCGCTGCTAGTACTATAAGAGTACTATTGTTTGATAAGTGATGGGGGAATATTGAAAGTTGTTCTAGATGGTGATTGGAATCATAGAGACCTTTTCGATTCTAGAACAACACCTTCAATATTTTTCGAAAGTAACTTATCAAATATAATATAATTCCAAGTGGGATTTGAATTTTTAGAACTATCCAAATGGGATACTCTATAAATTCAAATCAAGTGGGAGTTATATTTTAAGAATTTTTTATGCAATGTTTTTGATCGAACCTTCGGTTTTGTGTCTTTTGCAGCATTTTAAAAGTAAAATGTCTTCCGCTTCAAAGAATATCGTCGCTGAGTTAAACAAAGGTGAAAAACTCAACGGCGATAATTACAAACTTTGGTCCATTAAGATACAATACGTTTTAGAGGAGCAAGAAGTGCTCGAAACTCTAAAGAACGTAATGATTGAACCCGAGTTGGGCACTACGGCCCAACACCGAAGAGACAAGGAAGCTTTTGATGCTTGGTCTCGGAAGAATAAGATAGCGCGCATTACGTTATTAAGCAGTATGGCTGATGACATAATGCGCATCTTCCGAGAACATGACCTAGCCATGGACATATGGTCCAAGCTAGAGGAGAAGTTCGGTGGCACATCGGTGTCCAAACTTCGCGCCTTAACTATAAAGTTCGATACATATAAGAAACGTCCAGATCATTCCATGGGGAAACATCTGCGACATATGGCGAACCTTATCTCGGAGTTAAAGGACGCAGGTCATGTGCTCACTGATGAGCAACAAATCCAAGCAGTCATACGTTCCCTACCAAATGGGTGGGATCAAATGAAGATGCGTCTCACTCACAATGAGAGCATCAAGACCTTCAACGACGTTTCCAAGCACCTCGAATTAGAGGAAGAGCGGCTTGCGGCTGCCAAGCCAAGTGCAGAAGTGCACATGGTTGCTAGTTCCTCACATGGGGGAAAGAAACGTAAAGATCGTTCGAAGTCTTCTAATGAACGTAATAAGCAACCTGAGTCTACCAAGGAACCCAAACATAAGGGTGGGCACAAGAAATGGCACAAGAAGAAAGACTTGAAAAGGATCAAGTGCTTCAAGTGCAACAAGCTCGGTCACTATGCTCGTTCATGTACAAGTGGAAGTGACGAGGTAACTTGTAATACTAGTTACATATGTGTTTCTAGTTCACTATTTCTTGTGGAATCTAATCCATTTTGGGATAATTGATTCAGGTGCCACCGACCACATAGCAAAGGACAGACGGTCCTTCGTGGAGTATCACCGGATACTCAAGGAATGAAGTGGATCAATGTAGGAAACAACACACGTGTTGAAGTGAAAGGCGTTGGGACTCGCAAGCTTGTCTTGGACAACGGCCGCACTATCCTACTTCATGAAGTTCTCTTCATTCAATATATTCAAAGGAATATTAAAATTGTGGTCAATTTATTGGGTCTTGGTTAATGGTTGGTTCCTTCATGTTTGTAATATGGACCTATTTTTGTAATAATTCCTTTATTGGTTCTGGGTTATGTATTTAAAGGATTCATTGTAATAAGTACAATGTATGATTTCTCATTTCCTTATGACAAATTCTTTGACTAATGAGTCTAATATAATTTGTTGGCACTCAAGGCTTGGTCATATTGGACCAACGCGTATGGATAGACTTGCCAAACGTGGCCTTCTATCCAATGTTTCAAAGGTTGAAATGTCAACCTGCGAACATTGCCTTGAAAGGAAATCTTGTCGCAAGCCGTTTGGAACCGGCACAAGGGCCAAGGTTCCATTACCGCTTATCCATTCGGACATATGTGGTCCGATGAATGTCAAGACAAGACGCGGGAAGTCCTATTTCATCACTTTTAATTGATGATTTCACCCGATTCGGTCATATCTATTTGATATCCCACAAAAGTGAAAGCACTAAACCTGCTTTAAAAACTATATGAGTTTAGTGGAGAATCAATTAGATCGCAAGATTAAGGTCATGCGAACCGATAGGGGCGGTGAATATCAATCAACAAGTTTAAAGGAACTTTGTGATGAAAAAGGCATAGTACATCAGGTAACTATGCCTTATACTCCTCAACAAATTGGTGTTGCAGAAAGGAGGTATAGGACTTTAATGAAAAATGGTCCGTTCAATGATGGCGCAAGCTAACTTGCCAATCACCTTCTGGGATGATGCATTATTGACAACCGTTTTCATTTTAAACCGCGTATCCTCGAAATCAGTTAGCTCCACTCCTTATGAGTTGTGGAACCAAAGGTCTCCTGACTTAAACATTTTACCTTGATTTTGTGCATTCAACGCACATATTTCCTCCCATAAGTATGGCAAACTTGGGCCATGGGGAAGGAAATGTATCTTTAAACGATACGCATTAAACTCCAAAGGTTATGTTTTTGTTAGTCAGGAAGACAATGGTGTGCTAATTGAGTTTGAGTCGAGGGATGTCACTTTCTTGGAAAACGAGTTTCCAAGACAGGGCGAGATAAGTCAGGACTTATCTCTATTTGAGATTTGTGATCAAGAAGGATTACCTCATTCGAGTGGGAGAATTCTTGGTGAAAACGAAAATACTTTTCAACCTTCACCAATGGATTATACGAATGACAATTATCCTTTTCCATACGGGAATAATGATCCAAGTGGGAGCAATTCTAAACAACATTTCAAGTGGGAGTGATATTAGAATTGATCTAAATTCGAGTCAACAAGGACTTGAAGAATCTCAAATATGCCACATCATGCCCTGCAAAAGACAAATGGATGGAAGCGATGAAGGAGGAATTGAAATCCATGAAAGTTAACCAAGTCTGGGACTTAGTTAACTCACCCAGAGGACATAGAGCAATTGGGAACAAATGGGTTCTCAAGATCAAGCATAAGGCTGATGGCTCTATAGATAGATATAAAGCTCGCCTTGTCGCGAAAGGTTTTACGCAACAGGAAGGGATAGACTACGAAGAGACCTTCTCACCTGTTGTGCGTTTTACCTTGATTCGCATGATTCTGGCAATGGTAGCTTGCTTATACCTCGAATTACATCAGATGGATGTAAAGACTGCCTTTCTCAATGGAGAATTGGACGAGGAGATCTATATGGAACAACCACCAGGGTTTGTAAAAGAAGGAAACGAACATAAGGTTTGTAAACTTCGTAAGTCCATATATGGTCTTAAATAATCCTCGAGGCAATGATATATACAATTTCAAGAAGTTGTCTTATCAAATGGATTTTTCATACTTGATAAAGATAACTACGTATATATCAAGAGGATTAAAAGCAAGCATGTTATTATGTCTCTATATGTAGATGACATTTTAATAGCCGGAAATGACAAGGGCTTTATGATGAGTATCAAGGCTTAGCTTTCATCAGTATTTTAGATGAAAGGCATAGGAAAAGCCGCATATATCCTTGGAGTTAAGATTTCAAGGAATCGTTCGAAGAAACTTCTTTCTCTTTCACAGGAGACTTATATAAAGAAGGTTCTAGAACGATTTAATATGCAGGACTGCAAGTCCATTGATATTCACATAAGCATATGCGATAATTTATATCTGGAATCGTGTCCAAAAGAACCAAAAGGAAAAAGAAATTATGGAAAAAGTTCCATATTCCAGTGCAGTTGATAGTCTTATGTACACTATGGTGTGTACGAGACCGGACATCTGTTTTTGCCGTTGGAAATGGTAAGCTGTTACCAATCCAACCCAGGGCAAGAACACTGGAAAGCGGTTAAGAGGATAATGCAGTATCTTAAAGGAACTGCAGATTTGCAAAAGACTGTGATAAAACCAAGAAGGTAGACATAAGGTACATATCTACGCATGAGATGATAGAGGATCAGCTTACGAAAGCGATCCCCAGAAATGTGTTTTATAAACACTTATCATCTCAAGGATTGCGTATGGGCTGAGTTGTACCAAATATATATTCCCATGTCTAAGAAATGATCAAAATTAATAAAAGAATAAGTTCTTTTTCCAACATTGCATATGAATTTCTTAAGAAATGTTTGTGTACATTTTTGAAATCTCAGCTGAATTGTGTGTATGTCGGACAGATTAAGGTTGGCTCTCTCACATGAGCAACCGCCTTATCTTATCAGATGGATAAGATAAAGATGAGACTAGTTTAAAGTCAAAATCATTAGACGAATGATTTAGAGTCATGACTTTAACAAGATAGTCGAATGAAAGATCTGCATCATATGGATGCTTACAAAAGATCTGAGATCTATATCACAAGGATATAAAGATCTCATTGGATTTTTTAAATCCTATCTGTCTTATGCAGGATGAGAGTCCGTGAATATTTCACGAGTAGTAAGGGGACTCAAAAAGATAGGCACTGTGATGTCTGATCTTTTCATCCGTACAACATCATTAAGACATACTCTCCATGGGAAAGGAGTGATGTTGTAATACGTGTTCATACCACGTATGCATTTCGACCACTGAGTTAGTAGCAATAGTGTTTGCTATTATGTGAGACTCAAAGGCCATACGGGTCTTAACTCTTACCCTCAAGGACTCCAATTGGTTCCTTTAGATTTGACGAGATGATCGCTATCTTAGCATGTTACTAATGGGCTATGGTAATTCGGCTCGGCGGGGCACGTTAGAAAAGCGAATCAAGTCAAGATCAAAAGGTTCGCAAGAAGAGGAAGATTGATTTCATATTCGCATTTGGACTTTAATGATTCAAAGCTGGCCAGCCAATTGTAATCCAGATGGGATTCAATTGTTGAATATAAAGTACAAGAAAATGTGAAGAAATAATCTAGGGTAAAGCATGCGTTGAACTACTCAACTTTGCACCTTCGAGGTCGTTGTGTATCTCTAACAAGTGCACAACAACAGACTCTACGCGCATGACGGCCGCACGGTCTATTTCTCGGTATGATAGATGAAAGAACTAAGGGAAAGACGTTCTCTTACAATCCCCTCAAGTGTGAGTGGGAGATGTTGGATATGGAAGACGTTTGTACACCCTTGTGGGGGATGTACGAGGGAATACGGACCTCGAACGTCGCGCACACGAAGTCATGTGCAAAGGGAATCTGTTCCCTTGCGGAGAGGATCTCTGTATGAGCGGGAAAGTCGCATTATATATGCATAAAATGCATGCGACATATGGCTAATAAAGGGGGAATATCTTAAGCTTATGTTGTACCATGCATATGGTACAACTTAAGCTTATAATGTGCCATGTATCATGGTACACCTTAATTAAGTTGTTCCAAAGGAACAACTTACCCTAAAATAACTACCTTGGGGGCTATAAATAAGACCCAAGGGTAGCCATTTTCCTTACACATTTTGCATGAAATTCATGCATGCATCTTCTTCATAGCGAAGCTCTGCAGAAATATTTCCTATCCCTCCATCCAAGTTCTTAATCTAAAATAGAGATTTAGATTGTGGGATTAGTAGCCTTACTCCGTTCGTGAGTAGACTCGATCCGTCGTGGCGAATCCGAAGGCGAAGTTCGTAGACTACCGTGCCGCGTACGCAAGCGTAAGTCTAAACTTCATGTTATCGATCCTAACTTTGTTTTGGACAGGATCCTTCAGTATCGCCATCCAAACTGGAGTGATAAATGAGGGGTCGGCTATAGCCCATCTGTACCTGCACTCTTGAAGACCTCCGAGGCAGTTTGCCATCCAAACCGGAGTGATAAATGCGGGATCGGTTACAGCCCATCTGTACGTGTACTCTTGAAGACCTCAGAGGCAGTTCGCCATCCAAACCGGAGTGATAAATGCGGGGTTGGCTATGGCCCATCTATACCCGCACTCTTGAAGACCTCCGAGGCAGTTCGCCATCCAAACCAAAGTGATAAATGCGGGTCGGCTGCGGCCCATCTGTACGCGCACTCTTGAAGATCTCCAAAGCAGTTCGCCATCCAAACCGGAGTGATAAATGCGAGTTGGCTACGGCCCATTTGTACCCGCACTCTTGAAGACCTCCGAGGCAGTTCGCCATCCAAACTGGAGTGATAAATGCAGGGTCCTCTAAGGCCTATCTATACCCGCACTCTTGAAGAACTTTGAGGTAGTTCACCATCTAAACCGGAGTGATAAATGCAGAGTCGGCAACATCCCATCAATACATGCCCTCTCAAAGGACCCCGAAGGTGATCTATCTCTACAAAGAACCTCGCCATGCTCAAACTCCAGGGCAGGCTAACGAGCTGTGCCCCCGATAGGTCTCCCATGCTTACGAAGCTCGCTACCAAACAAAAGGTGCGAAGAGATTCTCTAAAGATTTTCTAATGTGTCTACTCAACATTCAGTGTCTCCTCTGGCCGAAGATCGTCCACACCAAATGTTGGGGGCAATTGTTACGACCTTAAGGCCGTCCCATGTGATTAAGGCCAGTATGCACTGGGGGCCCAAGCGAACACCTCACCACCACCCGGATGGGATAATAGCCCAAGATGAAGATCACCTCCGTTCAGAGAAGTTTGCCTCACCCCGCCACTTGCTCGCCCCCGAGGGCAATCGAGAAGCTCTTCCGACCGACCATCAAGCTCACCTACCGTCTAACAGGAAGCACCGTCCAGAGGAGCCGAGCTTAATAGCCGAGCTATAGCTCACCCCCGAGGGCGGCCATGCATAAATGTCTCTGATAGGGTGACATAGGCTCATCTCCTCTCCATTAATGCCAGAGGTTAAGGGCAAGAACTGATGGATGCTCCTCACGTTTCATTAATGCGCCTGACACCATCTGACACAATTAATGCTGGAAATATCCCTGACTCAACTTGCCGACCTATCGCTTCATCACTCGACTGCCAGCTGGGTTGATTCGACAGCTGACAGGATGACGAACAACCGCCTCTTAGCCCTATAAATATCCCCCTCATGCCTTCATTGAGGAGGTGGGTTAGTTAAATCTTCTAACTCACTTCAACACACAAGGTTAGATATCTTCCACATATCTGCGCCTTCCTCATAAGCCCGCCACATTTCGCCGATCTATCTTAAGATCGCCAAGTGTGCCCGACGCCTATGTTTTACGTCACCAACTGACTTAGACATTGAAGAGGCTATGGACTGACAGCCATCCGTGCCTTTTTGACAAGTTGTTGATTCTCGCAGGAAGCTCACCTCAGCTACTTGGAGATGGCGACCTTCAGGCGACCTCGGATCCTTCACCTCTGAAGCGAGTTCCGAGTCGTGCTAACCTCTCCATCACCCAAATACTTGTAAATCATTGTACCCGTAATTTCCACTTCAAATAAATTTTATTGTGTGCGGATCTGACCTGCAACAACACCAATTTCCCTTATAATACTGGAATTACAATCCACTAAGTCTTCTCCAAAGACTTCGTAATAGATATAAAAGTATTTACAAGATTTCCTAAAAGCCAGTAGTATATATGTGAATATGTGGCTTAAGAAAACAGGAAAAATCTTTGATGATCAAATTAATGGTTATAAATTAAGCACAACTTGATCAAATGATTTATCTTGAAAATTTGATCGTCTAAAATAAGCACTTTGGCTTTAGAGATCAAAGAGTCAAGTTTTCGTTTAATCTTTGAAAGAAGGATATAATTTAAAAATACAAAGATTAAAATGAACTTGTGTATTGAATCTCAATTAAAAAAAGCGTTAAGCTTTGGAGTTCAAAAAGAACAAGTTATTCAAAGGCTAAATAAAAATGAAAAATAAATCAAGAGATTTAGTAAGAACGAATTAAATTAGTAGCCTTTTGAATATAGCGGAGAATATAAAATTGAGCATTGAGCACTTTGAGTAATATAGAGATTTCTTTTGATATGAAAAATGTTGTATATAAAAATCTGATATCCCAGCTATTTATAGAGAAATATTAACACAAAATCTGCTTGAAATCAGCTCAAAAAGTCTCCTATACTGGCTAGTTAACGACTAGTTTTAATTCAAATTAAACTGCCAAATCTGTTAAGAGCTGACCCAGATAGTCGGCTATTCTGAAGAATAGTAGGCTATTTCACCGAGATAGTCGGCTATTTGAAAGGATAGTCGGTTATTATTTTGATAGAGAGTTTGGAGTGAAATCTTCTTACCAGTAGTCGGCTATCTGGCTGGGATAATCGGTTATTTCTGGATACAGGAGGTTTTATACTTAAAAATTGTTGAAAATTAATTTATAAAAATTATATTAAAGTATTACATAGTATAGTCTATTTAAGAACTATTTTTCCAGAAATTTTGTGTGTATGAATTATACTTTGGCTTTTTACATTCTAAGTAAATAACTCACTTAAACACCCATCTAGTTCTTGTTCTTCAATCTTTGTCTTGCGCCATTTCCTTTCAATCTGAAGCCTTTATTTGCTTTATAATTTTGAGCCTTTATATGCTTTAATTCATGACTCGAAAGTAGACTTCTTGATCGTGAATCTAAGGCCTTCAATTTGCTTTACAATACACTATATTCTCCATGTCTATAAAATAATCTATATGCACTTGAGACAAACACACTAGTACACATATCACTTGTGAACATCATCAAAATCCACTGGGGTGGGTCTCAATATCCCAACAGATACATCTAGCAACACGTCCTCAATGGGGACCTAATCCACTATCACTTTGGGATTACAACACGTCTCAAATGAGACACATGTTTCAAAGGGAACAACACGTCCAACGCAATAGACAACACCTCTCACAAAGAGTGAAGAAAGAAAATAAACAATTACAACTTACTCTTTTTACCTCCTTTTACATTAGATGAAGCTCTTCTTGTGATGAAATGAAGGCAATGCTGATCTCCAAATAAAATCTAAGTGAAGCTTGTTGGAGATGAGGGAGTTTTGGTCAATGGATTTGGAAGGTGAAAGCTATGTGGCCAATGGAGAGGGATTAAATGCTTAAAATCTTTGGGTGAGGTTTTCTCTTAAGATTTTGATCAATGAATTAGCTTATTAAATTTTGCGCCAAACCCCTATATAAAGAGCCCAAACTAGGCACAAAACTGTCCACAAAATACTCTTCAAACGGCTAGAAGAATGGCTAGAAAACGAGGGTACAAATGAAAATGTTCTATAATGGAATCTATCGTCAAGTCAAATTAGTCGACTACTTTTATTAATTAGTCAACTGTTGTGTTAAAATTAATTGATTACATTTACAACGGAGATAGACTACTTTAGGGTCATGAGAGCAAAGCTCTTCTGCCATTCAAACCAGTCGACTAAAATCAAAAACTAATCGACTACTTTGCTGATGTATGGGTTTTAAAGTTGAAAACTTGTCAAAACTATTTTAAATCATTTTAAATCATTTTGTGTGTGATCTTAAGTGTATTTGAGCTTCATCAAAGACCTTACAAACTATCACGACTTAAAAATAAGAGTACATCAAAAGAAAATAAAATTACAATGATTTCTTGATGTAAACTCTATCTTCATGCATATGTCTTGATGGCTTTGATCTCCAATGTCTTTTATGGCTCCATATCCTTTGAATATCATTGAATTTGATCTTTGAGGCACTTTTAATCTACAAATGCACTCAATGAAATAATTAATACCAATATGTTGCACATAATCAAAACTAAGATATGGATACCCAATATCCAACAGCTTCTACATGGTTAACATACTCTTCATGTCAATAGAAGCTCTCAGGTGGCAGTTATTGTAGCTTATTCTTTTGACCTGAGACACACTAAAGAACCTTGCAAATTGGAGGTCTATACTTTGGCCTTTACCAACCAAAGACAAATGCGATCATTAGGTACTTGTTGGGTATAGTCCTAAGCATGCAAAGGGAAGTGGTAGTTAAAATATGATTCATTTTCTCTGGTATGGTGATCGCATCCAAAATGTTACCCAACAGCACAACCTAGTATGGCGCAAATGCACGGAGATAAATCCCCGGCAGCGGCACCAAAAACTTGATCGGCCCTGGATATACACCCGGAGAACGATTGTAGTTTTACTGCAAGTGCACGGTCAAGTGGCTAGTGGGTATCGAACACGAGGAGGTGGTGTTGGCTCCAATCTATCCTAGGTTGGCTCGCCTACGAATGTATTATTGGTGGAGATGGGTATGGTATGATGTAATGACAATGGTGATGGATGTCGGTGTCGGTGATAGAGATGTTGGTCAAATATCGATTCAAATACAATATAATAAAAGTGTCTAGGGCTAGGGAATCCACACTACGGGTCGGCATTCATCCTTGTGAATCGTGAGTCTCAATATTGCTAGACTTGCGTTGATGTGAACTAGTCGTAATTGAATAGAGAACCAAGCTCACGCTCTCGCGCTATTGCCGGTTTATAGCAACCTAGATTAGGGCCCACTCTCGTGCAAACCCTAGCCTAAGCCACTGGCATTAGGATCGCTATCATCGTTCAATCGCCCCTCGAGCCCACTCTCGTGCAAACTCGAGTTACGATCTAGGTTGTGATAGTTCGTATTCGTCCAATCTCTTGCAAACGAATATGTGTATAGATTTATAATAAAAATCCTAGCTTTGGTCCAATCTCTTGCAAACCAAGTCTAGAGAATCTCGATTATAAACCTAAATCGAATATTTAGGCCTTCCCATCGATTAGAATCCAATCTCTTGCAAACCCCAATCGATGGGAATCCCTAGCTATCCGTAATAAATCGATCACAACCTAACCTCCTAGCAATTCTAGCAATTTAGAAATTCATTCATCACAAATCTAAAATTAGATCCATAGGGTTCATCCCCATGCCCTAGAACAACAAATCTACTCAAGCATAGCAATAACGATATGAGAATCAATAAAAATCATTGCTTGCATACAAAAAGATAGAAAAACAAAGATTCAAATAACAAGAACAAAATACTTAGCTTTGATGATGATCTTCAATCCAAATACAAGCTTTTAGATCCAAGAGGGGGCCTAGGGCATGGCCTAACCTCTAAAATAGAGTCTAAGAAAACATCATGGAACTCCCTCTAATGACGGCTACAAACCCCTTATATAGCCTCCCAAAACCCTAGCAAATAACCCTAGAAAACCCCTCAAAATCGTGCCCAAAAACAGCCTTGGCCGCAACTTAAAATCTGGGCCCGCCGCCACTCGGGCCGAGTGGGAAAATGACTCGGCCGAGTGGAAATTCCAGCACTGCAGCATCAACTTGCAGAAATTCTCCAGATTTCATCCGACCTCCGATTGGTGCGTTCTTAGCGGCGTTGGAACCTTCATGAAGTCCACTATCCATAAAAATATGAGAAAAATACTTTGAATGCTGGAATGATAGCAGATTTCAAAATAGTGGAATGTTGTCTGAAAATCTGGGCGTGTGTGTCATCGGCGTCACTCAGTCGAGTGGACTTCTCCACTCGGTCGAGTGGGCTTCTCTACTCGGCCGAGTAGGTCTCCAAAAGATCTCTGAAAATTCCAGTAACTTCGGCCTTTCTCTGGACAATTTTCCTGTACCACTCGGGCGAGTGAGATTTCTCATTCGGCCGAGTGGTATTTCTTCGTTCGGCCGAGTATACGCTGAAATTAGCTCTGTGTTCGTATCCGTTCTGGTCGGTCGAGTGGGGTTTCTTGTTCGGCCGAGTGAGTGATCCACTCGGCCGAGTGGTATGCTGTAAATGCCCAATCTTCTCCGTTTTTCCTCATCGTCGCTCTCACGAAGTTCCTTCTTCTTCCACCCATCTTCCATCGCTGAATGGCCCTCAAATGATCCATGGGTGACACTCTTTAGCCCTTGCGACCCATTTGATCTCAAAATCGCTCCGAATCGCTCCATATTTCCTGAAATACGACAAAAACAAGAAATAGTGAAAAGCATCGCAATATTATCGAATAATCGTGAAAAACGCAATATGGGCGATCAAAACGGCATGCAAACATGCAGAAAAAAGGTGTAAAATATGGAGTGATCATATGGGAGGTTAGTCTCATAAGGAGTTAGTATGGATGTTGGGGAATGTATGCCCTTAAGGCAATTATTGTAATTGTATTAGACATCTCGTTCAAAATAATAGTAAGCTATTTGATAATCGGTATCTATGATATCATCTTTGTCACTTCTGTGATTATTGTTGTGATTATATGATGCATATATAAAGTCCCAAGACTTATGAGAGAAACATTTGGGATCATGATGAGATAATGATAATGAGGCCAATGTGTCTGTCGATTATATATCCAGAACTATTCCTGACCGGATGGATATCAAGATGGGACATCAATTTTCCAAATAGACCAGTGTTCATTAATATATACCATCAGATAGTTGTGACTGGCCTCATTGTCACTCGATGTGGAGACATCGTTAGATAATGCACATGTGCTTGTTGGAGAACAAGTTCACAGAATGACTCGCCAGAGATGCTTTTGTACGGTTATAATACTTTGAGTGTCAACAAAAGATCTCAGGTGACAATATGTGCATGTTAGTCCTTTGACCGGAGATGCGCTAAAGGACATTACAGGTGTAAAATTATACTTAGGCAATTATCTTGGTTTTACAGCTAATGTGTAGGTACCTGCTAGGTATAGTTGGAAGAATGTGAAAGGAGTGGCCATGCTGCTGGGATTCGTCTCCGGTGGGTTGGAAGGTTAGTGTCGCAGTTGAGTAAATGGATCCATAGTAAATCCATGGCCATGGTAGGAGATGAACTTGTTAAGAGTTAACAAGTGGCATCCAACTAATAACTAGGTGATCACATTTGACTCAATGGGTTTAAGGTGTAATGGAGTTTGAATATAACAAGAGTGGAGAGAGAAGTGGTTATGTAAAAATGTATGCTTGCATGTCAAGGTGGCCAAAAGGCCCGGAGGCCCGGAAGCCCGTAGGCCCGACCCGGTCAACGTTGACCGGACCGTTTACCCGGACCGACCCGAAGTGCAGGCCAGGCATCCCCCCCAGCCCGACGACCGGGCCGGCCCGGCTCGCGGCCAGCCACACGCCGGCCCGGCCCTCCCTAGCCGCCCTTTTCCCTGCAGAACGCGCGCTCGGGCTGCTTGGATTTGCAGCCAAAAAATGTCGGTTGGGGGTATTTTTTGGCCAAAATGACCAAACCCCCCCCCCAACCGCTCTAAATGGTCGGGGGGTATTTTGGTCATTTTGGCCAAAAAGACCAAAAAAACCCCCCAACAGCCATAAAACGATCATATTGGAGGGTTATTTTGGTCTTTTTGGCCTAAAAATTGCTATAAATACCCCACCAATTCATATCATTTTCTTCACAATTTGAAACATCTCTACTCTCAAATTCTTCTCAAATCTCAAGCTCTTGCTCTCAACTCACGGCGCTCTCAAGATCCGGTTGATATCTCTCCGCATCTCAACTTTCAAGCTCCGTCTGCTTCCTCCCTGAGTCTCGACATCCGGCTGCGACCTCTTCGCATCCCTACCTCTTCGCATCTTTGCTCTATTTGCAAACATGTTTCTTTTATTGTTAAATTAGCATAATGTCAAGATCAAACAAACCACGTAAACATGTTAACGTTAATTTTAATACGGAAGAATATGGATATTATCAAAATATGCTGAACAACCCTATCGAATCACCGGACTTTCCGGAAACGTCACCAACTGAAGAAGATTGGAATGATAGTAATCACCCTAGCCCATAGTGGGTACACTAGGGGTTTCTTCTTCTGCACACTTCAACCCCTGCACATACTGCTACTACTGCTGGCCCCACTTCTACACAAGCAACCCAACCCAGAAAACAGAAATCTACGGGTTGGAAAAAGTACACACTTGAAACATTACCTGAAAAAGGACTTAGGGCTGTTTGCAAATCTGTAGAGCAGATTTCGTTGGCGCAACTAAAAATGGCACAACACACTTGAAAAGACACTCAGATGCTCACAAAAAAGACAGGCTAGACAGACAACTTTAAACTTAACAACTGCATCTAGCTCTCTATCTACTTTCTCATATTCTTCTGATACAATACGAAAGGAGATGGCTACATTAGTTCTATGCCAAGAATTACCCTTTAGTTATGGGGAAAGCCCCTCATTAGAACGGTTTAATCAATTAGCATTGAACGCTGCATTCAGAAGAGTGCCTAGAAACACTCTTAGAAGAGATACTATGCAGCTTTTCAAGCTGGTAAAGCTTAAATTATACAAACTTTTACGGCCTTAACATCTAGAATAGATTTAACATCCGACGCATGGACCACAAAATGGGGGGTATCCTATTATGTGTTATGCACATTACATAGACCACGACTACGCTATTCACAAGATGATTATCGGTTTTAAATTGTTAGAACATGCTCATACCGGTGCTATCGTTGCTAATCTGATTATGACTGTTATTCGCGAGTATGATATTTCTGAAAAAAATCATTTCCATTACACTTGATAATGCATCTAACAATACAAATGCAATAACATTTTTAAAAAGACAACTGAACCCTGATCTTGATGGTATTTTATTTCATCATCGATGTGATTGTCACATCTTGAATTTGATAGTATAGGATGGGCTAAAATATGATGCTGCTTGGTTAGAAAAAGGTAGGAACCTTATGTTATACATACAGTCTTCTGCCAATAAGAGAAATTTGTACAAAGAAGTATGTAGAAATAGCCAACTTCCTTACCGAAAGTTTAAATTTAGTGTTCCACATAGGTGGAATTCAACGTATCTTATGATGCATTGCATGCTTAAAAAATATTCATCTTAGTTTTTTTGTTAGTACACACATTCCATATGACCCTGATTACAACATTACTGAGTTTGAGTGGAAAACAATTGAGCAGCTTTATGAATTTTTTGAGGGTTTTTATGTTGCTACAAATAAATTCTCGGGTGTGTATTACTCAACATCCATCTTAGGCCTTGGTCAAGTAGTTATCATTTCAGACACTTTAGCGAGGTATAGAGACATTACGACCACTACCCTTGGTCTTCAACATATGACAGAAGAAATGGAAATTAAACTAGCGAAATATTGGAAGCATGTTCCTTTGCTTTATTCATTATCTAAGGTTTTTGATCCATGGTTTAAAGAGGAATTAGTAGTTGGGTTATTAGAAACCTTTTATGAAAACATGATATTTGAAGTTGATGATCATATAATGAATTTTAAAACTAGCTTAAGAGTCCTTTTTGCGACGTATAGAGGCTAGATATGGTAGTTCATCACACACTTCTTCTGTTCCTGCTAGTTCTAATATTACATGCAAACTCCGACAGATTATGGGGAAGAAAAAACAAAAAACCGTAGCTACAGAAAGTTCGTCTAATGAGTTGTCCAAGTATTTAGAAATTACTTTTCCTTTTACTGAGTCAGAATTGGATGATGAAAATTTTGACATTTTAGCATGGTGGAAAATGTATGAACATAGGTTTCCAATTCTGACCATTATGGCTCGTGATATGTTATCAGTCCCTATTTCTACTGTTGCGTCTGAGTCTGCTTTTAGTGCAAGTGGCCGGGTTCTGAGTGACAGGTGATCAAGGCGTAAAGAAGATATATTTGAAGCGGCGGTATGTGCAAAGGATTGGTTTCATGCTGAAAACCGTTCGCAAGATAAACAGGACCTTTCGGAAGACTTTGAGGAAGAAGATACAGTAGCTGAATGATTTTCTTTTTTTCTTGTATTGTTATTTTCTAACTTGTATTAGCATTTAGAAGTCCTATGTTTTGGCCATTGTATGAGGGGTAAGGCTGGCCAATGTACGTCCCCCCCTCAAAAAAATTTTAATTAATGAAATTTAAAGGTTCAACCCGGGACCTTTGTGAATTTCGGGCTTAAATATCTTTTTTTCAATAATATAGATTTAATTAGAAATATACTGCAATTCTTACCATTTCTTAAAAATTGTATACTTCAATTTTTTCATTTTGACTTTTTGATAATGTTATATTAAATATACTTCAATTTTTAAAATTCTTAACCTTTTTAAATATGTTTATATATGTCTTATAAATTTTTTAAAAATTATATATACTTATTAACTTATTTTTTTTCTTATTTAGAACATTTTTTATTAATTGTACGTAGGTAATAAAAAAATTTCAGATTTTTTAAAGGTTTTTTTTAAAAAATCTTTTTTTTGGGCCTACACAGGCCCGGCCCGCTTGGCCCGCGACCTGCTGGGCCACAGGTCGCGGCCGGACATTGGGGGGTTTCCACCCCCCTGGGCTGTGCCGGCCCGACCGGCTTGCAATCCAAGCCGGGCCGGGGCCCGGCGAAGCCCGGCGGGCAACGGGCCGGGCTGGGTCGGCCCGTTGGCCACCATCACTTGCATGTATATGACTTATTTCTTTTTGCATTATTTTTACAAATGGCCTCTTATATGAATTATGTCTTTATTTTATTTCAATTGGTGTGCATAGAGGTAGGAGAGCCATTAGCATGGGTTTAATGTTTACTTTTACATAATGTGTGTCATCATCAAATATGGGAGATTGTTGGATATGAGCCATTATGCCCAGTATGGTTTTGATTATGATCACCATATCATGTGTTGCTAATTTCTCTAATTGTTTTAGTCTCAGATTAATTTATGATTATATCTTGATGGAGACAAAGCATAGAGTTGATGGGTTGGTTAATACAATGCTGTGGGCAAACGAGCTTTGATGCCAAGAAGATTCAAGAAGCTTCATTGTATTTTTTATTGATTTTTTTATGTATTTTGCTCTTTATTTTATAGAATACATGTATGTCTTGATTAGATGGTCACACACACATTTATGTCATTTACCATCTTAGAGAACCATAGGAGAAGCCTAGAACCCATCACAATAGGTTCCATGGCCAAAACACTCTGATTGGTTTTTTGGACCAGGACCAGATGGCTGGAGAAGGACCCCCAGATGTCCGATGTGTCTATTTTTATCTTGTCAGACACAACCGTTTTCAGACGACTGAAGTTCATTTGTTGGACGTCTGAACAGTTCCTTAGATACCAGAGCAGTGAACTCTGTACGTCCGATTGCTAAGTTGTAGACAATCTGTTCTCTTTGTCCATCCTCGACCTCAGCTGTCTGATGTAAGATTCTCAGACACCAGAATAGTGTCCCAGATGACTGAGTATTGTACTCCAGACGTCTGTATGTTTAGTGTTGGTTCCTTTGTTTGTTCTATACCAACACTACGTCAGACGTCTGATGTTGAGTTCCCAGATGACTGAACAGTTAATGAGTCGTTTGACTACTCTTCTTCAGTCGTCTGAATGACTCAGAAATCTGCCCGTTTACAGTCATTAGACTGCTTTTAGTTTAGTATGTTTTCTCGGTTCTTGTGCAGATTTGAGAGGTTATTTAAGCCTGATTGTGAAGGAGATTTGAGCACTTATGCAAACAAATAGAAATCATTTATGTGAGTCAAAAATCTTAAGAGAAAAGTTCAATCTTTCTACTCTCTCATTTTTCATCTTTGAGCTTCTTTATTATTGCGGTTGATTCCAAAGCTCAAGGGAAATCTCCAAGTGCACAAAGCTTGATTCCAGCACTTGGATATCCACTCTACTTTGCCTAGCACTTCACTAGTTAGTTCATCTAATCAAGGCAATCGGTAAGAGTATAATTTCTTATTTCGTTTCATTGTGAAACCTTGCTTTCAGGTTGTGGGAGTGTCTCTCTCAGAAGAGATGTGTGGCCCTTGGAATATGGTGTGCAATCTTGGAATAAATTATGTGCTATCTTGGAATAGATTGTGTGGCTCTTGGAATAGAGTGTGGGATCTTGGAAGTGATTATTGTATCCCATTTTAAAGATTGGATTACTTTGCCTCGGAAGAGGTTTTATAGTAGAAATCTACATGACTCTAGAAAGAGTGTGGGACTGGAATATGCATAGCCAAACCAAGATACATCGTGTATTTGCGATTGTATTGTTATCTTTGTGCATGTGCTAATTGTCATGCTCTTTATAATTCCGCATTGCAAGAATTTTATTAATTAGATTTAAATTGCCATTACACTACTCACCCACTCTAGTAGTTGCTTAGTATTGCAGGTAGATCCTACAAAGCAGTGCAGTGCTACACGGAATGAAAGAGCATAATTCGGATTAGATTCATGATTGGTGCACAGTATAGGTCAGTTAAAGAAGTATATAGTACAGATCGTAAACCAGTCGGTGATCAACAAAACAGTGAACAGAAACAACAAAAGTTTAGGTCGACAGTACTAGGTCAGATCGGTACTATCAATACGGATCACTAGGTCCCCACTAAATATTCAACGACCATTTAGGTCGATACTAGCAGTTTGGTCAGCTGTAGTAAAAAGGTCGGATCAATAAGATTGGTCGGCTAACTACTATTGATCAGATAAGCAACAAGTCGGTCAAGAATATGAGTCGGTGACAGTAGATTGAGTCGATGGGTGATCAAATTAGGCCAGTCATGGCAATAGGCTAGGCCAGCATGAATCGGTAATTATCTATTAATACAATAAGTTAGATCGGTTGAGACCAAGAACAGGTCGGTAAGTGAGGGTTCTTAAAAATTAATTACGACTGAAGATGAACGTAAGGAAGAAGATCCAAAGAATTGTAGACGAAGTCCAGCGATCGCTCCGAACAAAGTCCAGCGATCGCTCCGAACAAAGTCCATCAATCGCTCCGAAGCATCTCGGTAGCCGTCAATCCAAGTAGAATTTGAGAGAAGGAAGAGATATGAACATAGAAAACACTAGAACAAATGCCAGCTATAAATAGAGAAGAAACTAGTGAAGGATAGAATTGGAATTCTACTCGATTAGGGTTTCCGTGTCTAGAGCGGAAAGCTCGGAGAATACCGTGGCACTGCTTGAATCGAGTCAGGGTTTAGTCGGATGAATAGAGGCCTTCCGATCTGAAAAAGGAAACCGCGATCGAATCGGGTTAACTAAGAAGTCGGTCGGGCAAAGCGTTCGGGTAGCAATATGGAAGTGGGATGGTAGAAATTATGCCGAGAAATAACAATAGCCATAGAATAGTAAGTGAAGAATAAGGAAGAAAATTAGGAAAGAAAATATAGGTAAAATCCCGAAAATTATCGTAAGAAAATATGGGGAAATTCCAATAATAATTATAAGAAACTATGGTCGTTACAAGTACAGAAGAATAAGGAATCTTACTCATGCGACCTTTATCCTCATTTGTCTTGGGAGATATGTTCTTAGATAAAGTTATTGTAGGAAGATATGTGCCCTCGAGGCAATTTATCGAGAGAATATCTTGTTCGAATTTAAATGGTACTAATTATCCTAGTATGAATAAAATAGTTTTAGATATTTGGATAATTTCCTTAGACTTAAAGTAAGGTCATATTTGTATCTAGATGGAGATCTCGATTATGGGAAGTGAATGACCGATAGGAACTTAAGTATTAAGCATTCATGGTCATAAATGTGTCGAGAATAGGATATCAGCACATCGGACATACCATTGTGTCTTTGTCTTAACCTGAAGGGTGATAATGATCTCATAATCATTTGACCTGACGAAGTCAGAGACAAGACACATGTGCTCATTGGAAAATGAGTCCACTAAACGACCCAATAAAGAGTTGTCAATGGTTAACATTAACTATACTGTCATTGATAGCTCTCTAATGATGATAGGCAAGTTGGTCCTTAAACTTGAGGTCATTGTATGAACCTGTGCGTGAACGGTGTCACTTAGATCTATGATCTAGCCTCGAGTCTTCACTCGTTGAAAGGTCTTAGGTTGGGTGACACTTGAAGCATATGGGGCAAGTAATGATCAAGAAAGGATTCGTCTCTTCCGTTCAAGAGAAGTTAGTGTCACAGGCTCAGTATGGTTCTTGGTACAAAACCTTGGCTGGGGTATGTTGTAGGAAGTACAACATGAATATACCAAAGACCGGAGCATACTAACTAGTGCTAGCTAGTAGGGTTGACAGTTTACAATACCTTAGGCTATGCAGTGACATAGTTTTGATGAAGGGACTAAAACGGCGATATTCATCACAGACAAAGTCAAAGTGATCCTGACAACACTTTTGTCAAAGTGTCAATCACGTAATTATGATGACAAAATAGGGACGACACCTGCTGCTCGTGGTCACTGTCGTCTAAGGGTTTCGAGCCCCAACCTGTAGTTGGATAAGGCTGTAGGGTCTGACACCGAGTAAGATTTGCATTTTAGTAATAGGAAGTATTAAAAAAGAGTGCACTTGGGTGCACGGGAATAATTGAGTCACAAAGAGTTTGTTACATTAAGTCTATATTAAATGGAAATTAATAGTGTCGTAAAATGTTTACGATATAAGCATTAGGAGAATGCTATACGGGATTATTACATATGATGCAAAAGGGTTTAAAATAAATCGTAAAGTGTTTACTAGAATATTTTAAAAATACGATGCATAGAAATGAAGAGAATTTTTCCATGAAGTCAGGGAAAAAAACCGTGCTCAAATCGAAGCTAAAATGCTCTAGTTAAAGGGCAAAAGGCAAGAACTACCCAGTTCTGGCCTAGCCAGCCCAGCTGAGCTGGGCTAGCTCGGTAAGAATGGACGGGCGGGTCAAGCCCGCCGGCATATGTAGGCGGGTCGAGCCCACCTTGGCAGGCTCTGTGTCGAGCCTGCCCGCCCCAGTGGGCGGGTCAGACCCGCCCACACAGGCGGGCTCGCCCAGCGAGCTGGGTGCGACTTTTAAGTGTGCCCAGCTAACCCTGTTGGAAGCAACGATCTAGGATCTCTAGTTTGATGATAACAAACGTGTATGAACTATTTAACGTGTGTGCTAAGTGTGTTTCAGGATTGGCAAAGTCGATAATTCTTCAAAGAGATGAATAAGTCAAATTGTGGAGAAATTGCTATTTATATATCAAAATGGAAGAGAAAGGAAGTGCTATTTACAAAGCAATTAGACTTGGTCAATATGGGGTGAGATGGAGAGAATCACTTTGGATTTGTTCAAATCAGTTAGAGAATGAACCAAAATATTATTGCCATCCAAATACAAATTCAATCCCCATCCAAATCTCTTCCATATCATATTCAAATACAAATTCCTGCATCTTAGGGATTCTTGTGGATTTCCCATAGCCGAACTCAACCACCCTTGGATTACTCTCATAGCCGCACCTAACCCTAGGCTACCCTTATATAACCTTTCATCTAGAGGAGGAAAGATGCGACACACACCAAGTAGATCAAGCAAACACATCCCTGCGACAAGCAACCTTCAAGCAAAAATACTCCATTGCAACAGCCTTCAACAAAAACCAATTGCCGCAACCTTGATCTCCTCAAGCCTATTACTTCTGCAAGCAATGGTCTTTGTACGAGTTACCGTGAAGACCCCGATTGCATGATGTCGTTCAACCTATCAAAAGCAGGAGCTTTTCCAAGTCAAGAAGCCAAAAAGTTCATTACCGTGTCCTTCATCAAAAACACCTAGCACCAAGCAAAGAGCAGCAAGTCCACAAAGCTACAAAGCACAAACATCTTCCAGTTGCCGCTCTTCAACACATCACATCAACTTGTCGGAGATCGTCACTTCGCTGCCAAGGAGAAGAACCAAGTTGCGTGCCTAGCAACGTTGAGAAACCAAGCTGCCACCTTGCCATTGTCGGAGAAGCCACGCTGCATGCCCTAACGCCCTCATCGCTGTATCTACGACATCACCTTCGAGCTGGAATAGAGGAGAGCCCGCCGTCGTTCATCTTCCCTCATGCTGCCGGTGACTTCAAGAACCTTAGCTTCCGATGCCTTCATCCATGCCGCTGACGAGCTCTTCTTGCTGTTCTCTTCATCTCGTCAAAGCACTTCCCCCTAGTCGTCGTGCATCTTCCTGCATCCTCTGTGTAGAAAGCCAACATCGTCGGAGTCGAGTCACCGCTGGAGATGATCACTGTCGTCGAAGTAGACTTGTCATCGGAGTCGTTTGTCGCCGTCGATGTGAACTCGTCGCTGGGATCGAGTTGCTACTGATTGCTGTCGCCAAAGGTGAGATTCCATTGTCGAAGTAGGGGTACCGGAGTCAGAGTCGAGGAGGCGCCTCGAGTTGGGTTGTTGGAGAAGTTGTGCTCCATGACAATTAGCTTAAACGAGAGATTGCTGACGTGGATTGCATGCGGAGTTAGGAGCTACTGTATGCACATACCGAGTTATATGTGGTTTGAACTGGCTCTGCTATACACACAGACCAGATAGCTACTCGACTTCCAGGAGTTACAGATCGAGATCCAGAACTCAGATCGAGACACCGTTTGTGTCAGACTGAAGTTGACGACACGCTTATTAACAGAGACGACTACGCCTACATATTGAGCATTTCTAAACTCTATATTTATTATTATTTGTGTAGAAGTAGCGATCTCTGTAGGAGAAACTTTACCACTTTTATTTGCTTTTGGGGACTTGTTTAGTCTGGGACTTGACAAGAAGGACTTGACAAGTGGGACTTGTCAAGATAGAGCATTTACTAAGTTGATAGTGTTCTGCACTCGGGGAGTGTGGTACGTTCTAGGTGGGGGGCATGATACTTAGGACCCATTGTAGTTGTGCAAAAGGAACATATTAATGCTAGTATTTTCTTGAGGGCTGGAGTAGGTCGTGGGACGACCGAACTAGGGTATATCTGCGCGTATTCTGTGATTGCTTCATATTTACTCTGCTTGTGATTATTAAATGCGTGTGAATTCTCTTGGGTTGTGCAAGAATTTTTTGTAAGCCTATTCACCCTCCCTCTAGGCTGAGATCCAGATCCAACAAGTGGTATCAGAGCCAGTTTATTAGGATCTAGCCAATGATTAACCATGAACCCCATTGATAGTGCTTTTTCTAAGGGTCAGTCCATATCTCGTCCCCCCTACATTTAATGGTGTAGATTATGCATATTGGAAATATAGAATGAGAATCTACCTTATATCTGTTGATTATAAAACTTGGCAAATTGTTGAAAAAGGATATAAGCCACCTGTCATTAAAGTTGGAGATGTTGATATGCTTAAACTTGATGATAAATGGGATGATAATGATTGGAGACTTTATGCTCTTAATGCTAAAGTAATGAATGCGCTTATCTGTTCACTAGATAAATCTGAATTCAATCGAATCTCACATTGTCTAACTGCGCAGGAAATATGGCATACATTGGAGGTGACTCACGAGGAAACGTCACAGGTGAAGGAGTCTAGACTTTCACTTCTGAGCACAGAGTACGAGAACTTTCGCATGCTACCAGCAGAGTCCATATCAGAGATGTTTGCGAGGTTCACCAACATCATCTATAAGTCTAGCTCGCTCCGTAAGCCATATTCTAGCCCTGAACATGTGAAGAAAATATTAAGAGCAATGCCATGATCTTTCATGCCTAAAGTCACCGCCATCCAAGAAGCGAAAGATCTATCACAGATGAGGGTGGAGGACTTGATAGGCAACCTAATGTCCCATAAGCTTGAGTTGCTGAACATTAAAGAAGAGAGAAACCTGAACCAAAGGAAAATGCTCCAAAACCACTAGCTCTTCAAGCTAGCGAGGATGACAACGATGAGGAGAAGCATGCTCATATGGTAAGAGGATTCATCAGATACATCAAGACAAAGCTAGGAAGAGCTGAGATGGTGCAAAGGTTTAATCGCTCCAATAAATATAATCCTGGTAGAAATACTTCTGAACAGAATACTACTAATGATAAAGTTGAATGTTTTAAATGCAGGAGAATGGGACATTATGCGAGGAATTGCCCACAAGAGATGGCTCAGGTTGCAAAAGAGAAAGGAAATGCTAAAGTGCTAACGTGGGACATGTACAACGAAGCTGAGGATGAGGATGAGGAGATTGTAGCCCACTCCTTCCTCTGCTTAATGGTAAAGAACGATGAGGTAATATCCTATACTAAAGCAGATCTCTTTAAGAAAATGCAAGAAGAAATTGATGATCTAGATAATACCGTTGAATGCTATAGAAATTCTTGCTTTGAATTGCGAAAAGAAAATTGTGATATGATTGGAGAATCTAAAAACTTAAAAGAAGAACTTGAAGAATGCAAATCAACCATTGCCATGTTAAAAAGAGAAAAATCTAGCTCATCTGAAAAAGCTGCTTCTCTTTCTTGTCCTTATTGAATAATATTAGCATGCTTAAGCAAGATTTAGTTAAGGTAGAAACTGAAAATGACTGTGATTAGAGATCTTAATGATAAATTCTGCATGTTGAATAATGATCTTAAAAGAAAAATGATTGAGTTTGAAAAGAAGGAAGAGGAAAACAAGAAAGCTTTTATAAGTAAATGTACTTTGCTCATAAATGAGAATGCACTGTTAAAATCCAAAGTCTCTTGTCTTGCATTGTCCATTAAGAAATTTTCCATAGGAAAACAATATTTAGATATCATTCTTGGAAAATCAATTATATGGCAATAATAGACGAGGACTTGGATTTGGTTTGAAAAATGTTGAAAAGCCTAAATTTAAGAAGATTCACTATGTGCCCTCAATTGTAAAAAACATGCATGCAAAGTTCTTTACTTGTGATAGTGTTGGTCATACATCCTATTATTGTAAGTTTAGGAACACAAACATAAAGTTCAAAAAAGTGTGGGTTCCTAAAACTTTGATGACTAACACTAGTGGACCTTATTGGATTACAAGGTCACACATGACACCTTTCATGTAGGTGAGATGGAGATTTGGCGAGTAGCAATAAATTGAAAGTCTCATTTTTAGCTCCTTAGTCAAATGGCGACGCGACGGTATCTTTATTTCCCTTTTTGCATTCATTGCATACCTTCATAGATTTTTGTGTGTGCTTGATTTATTTCTTGTTTGTGTGCTTGTTTGTTTGCATCTTAGTTTGTTTTATTTCATTATTAAAAAAATATCAAAAAAAATTGTGCTTAATTAATACCTCTTTATGAATCATTATAAGTGGTATTATTGTATGACCATTCATATCCTTGTAGAAATCATTGTATTATCGTTATAGCTACATGCACATGTTAGACTTTATTTAGTAGCCATGACATGTTTAATGAAATGAATAATTTGATTTCTACACCTACACGCTCACTTCCACGACTATTAAACTTGGCGTTTTTTGGAAATTCTTTTTATGAATATTGGAAAGTGAATGTAGGATGATAATAACTGAATAAATCTAAGGGATATGATGTGTATTGCCATGAATAAAAATTGAGCTAAAAAGAATTGGTGTTAATGCTACAAAAATGAGAAAGATATGAATATCGATCCACATGTAAAATGGATACAATTCATGACAAGTACACTACCCACGAGTATTCAACATATGCTTTATGTGTAATCTTTAGCATTGGTGTATTTTACTCGTCAAGAAATACCACCCCCACATCTAAGAGTCCTCATAGGCTATGTTTTGGGGTTTGGTACATTGAACTCATTTTAATGAGGTGGGAAAAATCTATTCTAGGTGATATTCATGTTATTTGGAAAATGTGGATTGGTTTTGGTTGATGTTCTTGATTGAATCCCCCTTTGTACTTCAATGTTTAATTTTCACACTTACACACTGGTGTTGAAGTCTAAATTGCAATTTTCATTGAACTTGAATTGCTTACTATATGCAAAATGACATGCAAGTGCTAGTTATAATTTATAATACCTTATTTTGCATGTTATATTTGATTGACTTCATTAATACACTTTTTGATGATAACAAATGGGGAGAAAAGTTGAAAAAATATTTGGTAATATTTATTGAACGGGGAGCACTAGAAATACATGTTCAAGGGGGAGCTTGAAAATAGGGGAAGCATCCTTATCACTATTGCTATATTGTTGTACATGCTCGTAATGCTTGAACGTCTCATTGTATACATCATATGCATTACATCCTTCATCACACTTCATACACACATTTCTCATTGCTCAAATCTTTTATTGGTTTGTCATCATCAAAAGGGGAAGATTGTTGGAAGCAACTATCTAGGATCTCTAGTTTGATGATAACAAACGTGTATGAACTATTTAACGTGTGTGCTAAGTGTGTTTCAGTAATGGCAAAGTTGGTAATTCTTCAAAGAGATGAATAAGTCAAATGGTGGAGAAATTGCTATATTTTTTTTTTTTTTGAAAGGTAAGCGAGAGCAATTTTATTAAGTATCTGTACAAAATACATATATAATGGTCTAAGAGATTTACTAGAGAGAGGATAGGGCACAAGCGCCGTCACTCCCTACTAGGAAACCCCTACCATTAAGCTCTAACACCCCTCCATACATCTAAAATCAACAAAAGCAAACTCAAATAATCCCCCAGTTAGCAAATATCTTTCCCTCTTCGTCACTAATAGGCTCTTCATCTTGCATGGCTATTCGAATATCAGCAATGATCTCTTCGAAAAGGGTAGTCTTACCCTTTTTTTGGTCTTCAAAAATACGTCTATTCCTTTCGCGCCAGATATGCCAAACCATAGCTGACAAACTGGTGCGGGCAAGTAACTTCAATCCTCCTTTGCCCCCATAATTTGCATGAAAGTATTTCCCAATCTCCAAAAGGGATGGATGAATTGTGGGTGTCACATGAAGCTTTAGCAGGGACCTGCAAAATAAGTATTTAGTGTAATTACATTCGAAAAATAAGTGGCCAACAGTTTCCACTTGGTTATCATCACATAAGACACAATTTCCCGGCGCATTGTTCATCCATCTAGTAATCTTGTCTCTTGTTAAAAGTTTCCCTTGAAAAGCTCTGAGAAGTGTAAGCGACCATTTTGGGATATATTTGGGGTACCACACCAGTTTATAGAAGGGGAACAGCGGACCCCTGCGCCGAACTCCATCCCACGCTTGCTTGAAGGAGAATGAATCACCAGGCATCCACTTCCATTGGTCCGGACCGGGTCTCAGCTTGATGTTGCGCAACAGATCTCGAACCGGGTCCAGCACCGGGTCATCACTCCAAATGCCGCATTGCCAATAATCCGCCACCTTATTCATTGCGGCTGCTGCAGGTACATCTAAATGCAGATTGAGGGGCCCAACATCCAACCAATTATCTTGCCAAAACATAGTGGTCCTCCCATCCCTAACAACACGTTTAATCAATGTATGCGAAGGGATCCGGGCCTTAAGAAGCCGCTTCCAGCTGCCAGAGTGTATAGGTTCCCCGCAGGCTGCAAAGAACGTGTCCGAAGGCCCATATTTATCAACCATTAGCTTCGCCCAAATGCCCTTGGAAGTCAGGAACCTCCAGGTTAGCTTAACTCCAGAAGCTACATTTAACTCCTCCAGCAATCGTATCCCAACCCCACCTTCAGATTTCGGCTTGCATATGTCCTCCCAGGCCCAAGCCCGAGAATTACCCAGAATGAAACGCCTACACATTGATGTTATTGATCTCAAAACTGCGAGGGGGACGTGAAAAACCTGCATCCAAAATGCCACCATGCCGTATATAACACTCCTGACTAATTCAATGCGTCCAGATAATGAAAGCATCGAAGAAGTCCAGCCTCCCATCCTCTTCTTACATTTATCAACTAACCTCTTGTAATTTGGGGATGTAGGGTACTTAACGGACAATGGTAAACCCAGATAAGTTGTGATGGTGGTTGCAATTTTGATTCCCAAAAAGTCTGCCAAAGCCTCTTTATTTCTTGTCCCCTTGCTGAACAACCCAGCACTCTTCTCCCAGTTTACATGGAGCCCAGTAATAGTGGAGAATTCTTCCAGCAAATTCTTGATCCCCTGAAAAGAAGACATGTTGGCACGGCAGAATACCAGAAGGTCATCTGCAAATAAAAGGTGGGAGATGGATCCATTCCGATGCATTGGAAGAATTTTATGCAGATTGATAGATTTGTCCATCAGAATAGAGAAACTCTCCATAATGAGAACAAAGAGGAAGGGGGAGAGTGGGTCACCTTGACGCAGGCCTCTGTTACTACTGAAATACCCACATGGAGAGCCATTCACCATAACAGAGAAGGAAGGAGAAATAATGCATTCTCTAACCCACGAAATGAAGGTGTCAGGGAAATGCATCCGCTTCATGAAGTAAAGTATGAAATCCCGGTTTACACTATCAAAAGCCTTTCGGAGATCCAGCTTCAAGCAGGCCCTTCCCCCCATAGGGTTGCTGAAGTCTCTAATCTGTTCATGGGCTATAAGAGTGCAATCAGAGAGCAATCTTCCTTTAAGGAAAGCCGCCTGGTTGGGAGACACCAGTTCATGAATCACCACTTTTAGTCTGTTGCAAATAATTTTGCTAATAAACTTGTACAGTACGTTGCAGCAGGCAATAGGCCGGTAATCTCCTAAACTAGTAGCATTGGAATTCTTCGGCACCAGAGTAAGAAAAGTGTGATTAACTTGTTTGAGAAGAGAACCGGACCGAAAAAAGGATTTTATGGCATCTGTAACCTCACTTCCAACAATCTCCCAGTTTTGCTGATAAAAGAACCCATTATATCCATCTGGTCCCGGGGCTTTATCAGGACCTATTTGGAAGACTGCCGCTTTTATCTCCTCTGTAGAAACCCTTCTACTAAGCCAGGCCGCAGAATCAGGAGATAAGATACGCTTAGGGGAGATATTTGGGAAAGACTCCAAGTGGTGACTCTGATTGTAAAGCTCCTTAAAGTAAGTGGGGGCCTCCTCCCTCAAGTTGTCATAGTTTATATTGCGTACCCCAGTACTGTCAACCAGATGACTCAAGTTGTTCCTGCAAGTCCTTGCTTTCATAGCACTGTAAAAGAATTTGGTATTCCTGTCGCCTAGGGAGATCCACTCTTGGCGGCTTTTTTGTTTGAACATATCTTCTTCAAGCTTCATTGCATTAGATAAGTCTTTAGTGATAAGAGCTTGCTGGCATTGGAGGCTAGTATCCCAATCCAAATTCGGATTTTTCCAAATTTCTTCCAATCTGCGCCTACATGAGCTCACCAGATTGTCTGCCTGATAATCCTTAGCCCAGGATTTAAAAGCCGGTTTCATCCTTGTAAGCTTCTGAACGATCCGATACATAGGCGTGCCCCATTCCCTCGCCTCCCAATTTGAAGTTAATAATTCCTTGAAACCTGGGCATTTAGACCAAAAATTAAAGAATCTGAAGGGCTTGGAAGAAGAGGGTACCTGGTTGTGGAAGTGCACTTCCATGGGGGAATGGTCGCTTGTGAAAGATTCCAGATACGCGACATAAGATTCAGGGAGATTATTGATCCAAGCTGGGTTAACAAAGACTCTGTCGAGCTGGGCACAAATACGGCCATTTCCAACCCGGTTATTGCACCAGCTCATTCTATTTCCTGTGCTTTTAAGCTCCTGAAGTGCACAACCGTTGATGCAATCCCGAAAGTCTTGTATAATTTTTTCATCCAGCTGCCGACCCCCCAGCTTGTCCCCAGAGTAAAGGACGCTATTGAAGTCTCCACCTACTAACCAGGGGGAGTTGTGAACAAGGGAGCTATCGGCCAAGATGCTCTTCCATAACTCCTTCCTTTCCGATAAGCTATTACGGCCATAGACGCCAGTAATAATACAAGAGAATCCCCCCAAGTTGGAGCAATTAACAGTGACATGTTGTAACGAAATAGAGAGTAGGGTGGCTGTCCATACCGTCGGGTTAAAGCACAGGAGAATGCGGCCTCCAGAACCAAGGTGAAAATTATTAATATTAGTCCACCCTTTGGGAATCGGTAGCTTGTCCGCCATAGTAGTAGACTTAAGTTTTGTCTCAACCAGAATCAAAACCGAAGGCTTTAATTTCTTCAATCTATCTCTCAAGTCCCTTCTCCTCACCTGATTATTAAGGCCCCTGGTATTCCATAGGAAGACTGTCATTGATCACCGATTGGTTTCCGTCCATGCTCCTGGAGGCGGGAGCTTTTCCTGGAGGATGGGATGATTTCAGTTTTCTTTTTCGCATTCCTGGAGGCTGCCTGGAGTAGTTGTGCTTCCACTTCCAGCTCCCATTCCGGATTGTCCATTGCTATTTCTTCTGGCACTAAGTCAATATCAGTACCATCCCTATCTTCAAGTAGGGAAGGCAGGCCTCTTTCCTTCGTGATGGGTGGAATACTGAGTAACTCCTCCCTGCTTAGAATATTAGCACCACTTTTTCCCCCAGCATTAACTGCACTCTTCTTAGGAGAAGAGGTTCCTGCATTCGTACCATGCTGCAGATGCCCCTCAGCCTGATTAGGAATCATAGTGCTTGGAAAATCAATGGCGCCCCCCATGGATGACATAGGACTAGTATGTTCAACCCTATCACTCGAGACAGTATTCCCCTGAGCATTCGTCCCCCCAGCATATATAGCATTTGGGCAAACCTCAGTGCCTGTGTCTACAGTACCTTCCCCCAACAATGTGTTAGCGACAGCCTCCTTTGTTGCAGTGACCTCAGGTTCCTTCAATTCCCCTTCTCCTGCCGTATCCTTGGCACCAATATCTTGGATTGAAGGGGGCTCGCAAGATTCAGGACATTGTGAATCCGCATGGCCAAAGCTTACGCACTTTGAGCACCTCGGTGGCTCTCCCTCCACCTTAACCGCAATTGAAACAGTCGGGCCATCCTCCGTTGCAACCTTTATAATAGTCGGGACCGATTGCTTGGCATGTATTTCGACGAGGCATCTAGCGAAAGATATCCTCTCCTTCTTGGCAGTCAATTTGTCCAAACAAATTGGTTTTCCTATCACAGATGCAATACGGTTTAATATCTCAAGTGTCCACATCCCCAAAGGAATTCCATGGAGCTGTATCCACACTGGCACGGAAGATAGGATATCACGTTCTAGTTTTAGGGCGGAGCTCCACCGTTGTAGAACCACTAGGCGACCATCAAACATCCAAGGGCCGCCATGTAGTATCTTCTCACATTCTCCCTCGTCTTCAAACTTGAAGCAGAAAAATCCATTTTCACGACTATATATTTTTAGTCCTTTCTTCAGATTCCATAGTCTCTCAACCCATCCACACATCTGACCGTAGAAGGGTACATCACCCATCACATATCCAACAAGGGTGGAGCGCCATTGTTCAGCGCCTCTCTCCAAAGCCGCCTTCGGCACCACCGCAACCACAGATCCATCCTCAAGTGACGTTGGAGGGACATAGGTCATACCCATGTCCAAGTCGTATTGCCGAATGTTGGAGCATATCTCCGCCCAAGAATGCTTTGGACCACTCGAATTAAAGGAGAAATCAACAGACGGCCTTAGCGGCAATCTGTCGAGCACCTTGTGTGCAACTTCTTGGCCAGAGCGAGTTTGGGATTTACCTCTGGCAGCATGTAGTTTTGGAAGCTCCTTGCCCGTGTGCCTTGCCCTCCTAACTCCCCCATAATAATTCCCGATGCCACCCATCCGTGATACAGCCGCAGTTTTTTTCTTCCGACGGTCCACAGTCTCCCACCCGTTCTCCTCCGAGAGAGAGAAGGGTCGATGGCCATCGCCAACGTTGGAAGGCCCAGCTTCACGCCGATCAAGGCCGGACTGCCCCGACCCTTTGCGCCGTCCTCGATCGCCCTGATCGCCAGTCGCAGCTCCGAAAGAAACGGAACCCACCATTGTATATATATGAGAAATTGCTATATATATATATATATATATATATATATATATATATATATATATATATATATATATATAGCAAAATAGAAGAGAAAGGAAGTGCTATTTACAAAGCAATTGGACTTGGTCAATATGGGGTGAGATGGAGAGAATCACTTTGGATTTGTTCAAATCAATTAGAGATTGAACCAAAATATTATTGCCATCCAAATACAAATTCAATTCCCATTCAAATCTCTTCTATATCCTATTTAAATACAAATTCCTACATCTTAGGGATTCTTGTGGATTTCCCATAGCCGAACTCAACCACCCTTTGATTACTCTCCTAACCGCACCTAACCCTAGGCTACCCCTATATAACCTATCATCTAGAGGAGGAAAGATGCGACACACCCCAAATAGATGCGGCCAAAAAGCACAACACAAAGAGGAGTCCAGCTAAAAAGAAAACCCTAATCATCCATTACCCTAGCCGAAACCTACCAAGGCCAAAGAAAAATATTAAGCAAACACATCCATGCAACAAGCAAAGCAACCTTCAAGCAAAAATGCTCCATTGCAACAGCCTTCAACAAAAACCGATTGCCGCAACCTTGATCTCCTCAAGCCTATTACTTCTGCAAGCAATGGTCTTTGTACAAGTTTTCGTGAAGACCCCGATTGCATGATGTCGTTCAACCTATCAAAAGCAGGAGATTTTCCAAGCCAAGAAGCCAAAAAGTTCATTGCCGTGGCCTTCATCAAAAACACCTAGCACCAAGCAAAGAGCATCAAGTCCACAATGCTACAAAGCACAACCATCTTCCAGTTTCCACTCTTCAACACATCCCATCAACTCGTCGGAGATCGTCACTTTGCTGCCAAGGAGAAGAACCAAGTTGCGTGCCCTAGCAACGTTGAGAAACCAAGCTGCCACCTTGCCACTACTGGAGAAGCCATGCCGCATGCCCTAACGCCCTCGTCACTGTCGCTATGACATCACATTCGAGCTGTAGTAGAGGAGACCCTGTTGCCGTGGAGGAGAGCCCGTCGTCGTTCATCTTCCCTCACGCTGCCGGCGACTTCAAGAACCCTAGCTTTCGACGCCTTCATCCACGCCGTCGACGAGCTCTTCTCGCTGTTCTCTTCATCTCGTTGGAGCACTTCCCGCTAGTTGCGTGCATCTCCTTGCAGCCTCCATGTAGAAAGCCAACATCATCAGAGTCGAGTCACTGTTGGAGACGATCGCTGTCGTCGAATTCGACTTGTCGTCGGAGTCGTTTGTCGTCGTCGACGTGAACTCGCCGCTGGGATCGAGTTGCTGCTGATTGCCGCCGCCGAAGGTGAGATTCCACCGTCGAAGTAGGTGTTTGTAGCAACGATATGTGAACTTCGTGTTTGATGATAACAAATGTGTGTGAACGTTTCTAATGTGTGTGTTAAGTATTTTTCAGGAGGGGCACGCTCGTAAATTTGCAAGTGGTGACTTGGTCATTGTGATGGAGGAATTGCTACACATATTGGAATGGATCAAGATGGCAAAAAGATGGAGAGAATCCCAATTTCCAATTCAAATCTAATGGGGATTGATCATATCAATTAAAGATTGGATTAACTGGAGCTTACCAAATCCTATTCAATTACAAATGGCATATCTCATTTCAAAAATCCCAAGGGGCACACAAAAATACAATCCCATCCAAATTTTGAGGAGCCGAACCTTGCTTTCCCCAAAAATAGCCCAGGCCGGCCCCTTTTTAAAAATAACATCTCCCCTTTGAATTAAAGGGAGCAGCATGAACCCTAAAGCTTTAACAGCCGAACTCCTCTTCCATGAACAATTTTTTTTTGAGCCAGCCTGTGTTCAAGTTCCTTTTGTTTTAATTTTCGAAAAAATCTTTTTTGAGGAGAGCCCGTTCCTTTTTGTGCCCTGTGACCTAGACCCCTTTCGAAAACTCCAGGAGCCGAACAAGATTTTTTATCAAAGTTTTGAGAGAGCAGTGATCTTTTTCCTCAGGAGCAAACGAAAAATTCCCTAGGGCTGCCGCACAAATCCCATAAAGAGCCTGCTGCAACTTTTTTTTCTCATCTCCCAAAAAATTATTCCCAAGAGGCAGCTTTTCTCCTTTGTGCGAAATCTCAAAGAGCTCATCTCTTTGTTTTTTTCTCTCTTTGAATATCAAAGAGCCAAGTCTCATATCTGTTTCTTTTCCCTTGGAAAGCCAAATAAAAATTCCCGAGAGCACCTCCTTTTTGTACGGCATGTGTTCAGAAGGGTTTGTGTTTGTTATTTCAAAACAATTGGTTTAACCAGGCCGAATTCTCTTTGTATTTGGTGATCATCAAGAGTAGATAGCCGCAAGTTGTTTTTTCAGAGAGAGAGAGCCGCAAGTTGTTTTCTAAAAGAGCCAAGTTGTTTTCTAAAAGAGCAGCACAAAAGTTCTTCAAGTGGCCGCACGTTTGGAGTTCTAAAAAAACTTGGGACTAGAGGCGATGGACAACTTCATGTCAGATTGATCTGACCTCGCGCTGATTGACAGAGACATCAACACCTTCACAACTGAGTCAGTCTAAACTCTAAACTTTATTTTATTTGTGATTGTGGCGTTGTGATCTTTGTGGAACTATTTTATATTTGTTTGGGGACTTGGCTAGTTGGGACTAGCCAAGAGAGAGCTTTACTAGTATTGTTATTGTTTGGGCACTTTGGTGAGTGCAGGTATTGAGGGCCAGATGGGTGTAGAGTTGGTGCTCTAGCTACAGGTTGTACCAATTAACTTTAATAATCTAGTATTGCTTTTGGGGCTGGATGTAGGTCGTGGGTGTGACCGAACCAGGGTAAAATCTGCTGTGTATCTGTGATTGGTTAGTGTTAACCATGCCTGTTATTATAACTGCGTGTGATTTCTCGTGGGTTGCACGAGAATTTTTCTAAGCCTATTCACCCCCCCCCCTCTAGGCTTAGATCCAAATCCAACAAGTGGTATCAAAGCCAGTTTAGAGGATCTAGCCTAGTTGATCATGTCTATGAATATGTCTGATTCTGCTTTTGCTGAGGGTCAGTCTATTTCTCGTCCCCCCTAAGTTTAACAGTGCTGATTTTGCATATTGGAAAACTAGGATGAGGATTTATTTAGCTGCTGTTGATTATGATGTATGGAGCATGGTTGAAAAAGGCTATAAAACTCCCACCATTAATGTTGCTAATAATGAAATGTTAAAACCAGAAGATAAGTGGGATGACTTTGATAAGAAGTGCTTTTCATTGAATAAGAAAGCTATGAATGCATTGATTTGTGCTTTAGATAAAGCTGAGTTTAACCGTATATCTCAATGTCAAACTGCGCAGGAAATTTGGCATACTCTGGAGGTGACTCATAAGGGTACATCGCAGGTTAAGGAGTACAGACTTGCGCTGCTCAGCAATGAATATGAAATCTTCCACATGCTTCCGTCATAGTCAATTAAAGAGATGTTTGCGAGATTCACAGACATCGTGTACAAATCTACCTCTCTTGGAAAGCCGTATTCGAGTCTGAAGCAAATCAGAAAGATCTTAAGAGCATTGCCTAGCACCTTTCGTCCCAAAATCACATCTATTCAGGAAGCAAGGGATTTATCGCAAATGAAAGTGGAGGATCTGATAGGGAACCTGATGTCCCACGAGCTGGAGCTGCAGAGCATTGAACTGAGAGAGAAAGATGAAATGAAGACTGCAAAGGCAATAGCCCTTCAGGCTAAAGAGGATGAAGATGGAGATGCGGAGGAGGCTTTTTTGGTGAGAAGCTTCAAGAAATATATCAGAACTGGCAACGGGAGATCAGAGATGCTGAAAAGGTTTAATCGCTCTAAATTTAATTCTAATAATAAATCTTCTGAGCAGACTACTACTGATCCAGTTATATGCTTTAAATGCAAAAAGCAGGGGCACTTCATGAAGCAATGCCCTCAAGGAAAGAACAACGCTGCGGAGCAAAAGGGGAAATCTTTGATGCTCACATGGGATATGGACAGCGAGGATGAATCTCAATAGGAAGTTGCACACTCCTCTCTTTTCCTGATGGGAGAACTGGATGAGGTAAAATCTCTAACTAAAGCTCAACTCATGAATACTTTTAAAGAAATGCAAGATGAAATTGAACGGCTGGAATCAACTGTTGAGTTACTTGAATTCCATGTAGAGAAGTTTAAAAATGCTAATTTTGAATTGCAACAAGACAATTATAATATGTCATTAGAAGTTGATGAAATTAAAGAAAAGCTTGTTGCATGTGATTCTACTATTAATTCTTTGAAAAAGGGAAAATCTTGTATGCCTACTGAAACTGAGTGTATGAACTGCTCTACTTTACTTAAAGATATTAGCATGTTTAAACTAAATATGATTAAGCTAGAAGTGGAAAATGAATCGCTAAATAAGAAGATTTGCATGCTAATAAATGAAAATAAAGAGCTAGAAAAGAAGATGGCTAATCTGAAAAAGAGTGAGGAAGAGAACAAAAAGGCATTCATTAGTAAATGTACCATGCTTATTAATGAGAACATGTTTTTAAAGTCTAAAATATCTGATCTTGAATTGTCTATTAAAAAATTTGGTGTTGGAAAACATTCATTAGACATTATTCTAGGCAATCAGATACAAGGAAATAACGTGCATGGTTTGGGATATGGAAATAAAATTGATGAGAGGCCTAGAATTAATAGAAAGAATCAAAAGGAAACTGGTGTAGGAAGAAGCATGTTTGCTAAATGTTATACTTGTGGTGGTGTTGGTCATGCTTATTATAATTGCAAGTATAGGAATACCAACATCAAATTTAAGCAAATTTGGGTTCCAAAAAATAAAGTGACTAACACTAGTGGACCTGTTTGGATTCCTAGGTCACACATATCATGCTCTTCTTATGTGTAGGTACATGGCACGACTAAGGGACAAAAAGTGTGAGTGGTACTTAGACTCTGGCTGCTCAAGACACATGACAGGTGAAAGAGAAATGTTCCTTAGCCTTGCAAAGCATGAAGGAGGAAGTGTTACTTTAGGGGGACAATGGAAAATGCAAGGTAATTGGTAAAGGTGTTGTAGGTAACGACACCTTTCAGCTTACAGATGTCCTATTGGTTGAAAAGTTGAAACATAACCTCATTTCTATCAGTCAGCTGTGCGACAAAGGTATGAAAGTTGAATTTGATGCAAAACTATGTAGAATCATTGATATCTCCACAGGTGACATTATTATTACTACAAATAGAAAGAATAATGTATATACTCTTATGATTGAAGAACTAACTGTTTCTAAATGCTTGCTTGTAGGTGAAGAAGAGGCCACGCTATGGCATAGACGATTAGCACAAGCAAGCATGTGACTGATAAAGAAGCTGGAAAACAAAAATTTGGTAAGAGGACTACCGCATCAGACATATGAGAATGGTAAGTTGTGCGTGGCATGCACCAAAGGTAAGCAAACTAGATCTACTTTCTCGAGCATTAATGAAGTTGCCACCACACGCATATTGGAATTAGTGCACATGGATTTATTTGGTCCAACAGACATTGCTAGCCTAGGAGGTAAAAAGTATTGTTTAGTATTGGTGGATGATTTCTCTAGATATACGTGGGTATACTTCCTAGCCAAAAAATCAGACTCATTTGACCATTTTCAAAACTTTTGCATACAAGTTTCTAATGAGAAAAATTCTTCCATTGTAAAAATTAGAAGCGATCATTGAGGTGACTTTGAAAATGCTATTTTTGAAAAATTTTGTTTTGAAAAAGGAATTTTACATGAATTCTATTCTCCTAGAACACCTCAACAAAATGGGGTGGTCGAGAGAAAGAATCGCACATTAAAAGAAATGGCCAGGAGTATGTTAAATGAATATAACTTGCCCATGTCTTTTTGGGCTGAGGTCATTAATACAGCATGCCATGTATGCAACAGAGTTATGCTTAGACCTATACTAAATAAAACTTCTTATGAACTATGGCATGGCAACACCCCGAAAGTCTCTTACTTTGGAGTTTTTGGATGCAGGTGATTTATATTAAATACTACAGATCAGCTTGGCACCTTTGAATCAAAATCAGATGAGAGAGTGTTCGTAGGATATTCAGCAAGAAGCAGAGCATATCGGATTTATAATAAACGCACACTTACTATTGTTGAATCTATAAATGTAAAGTTTGATGAATCTGATATAAATTCTTTGGATTGCAGGAAGAACAATGAAGAGGAAAATGTAGAACAACAAAGCATTCCAAAAGTTAATAAGGAGCAACCTGAAATACAAAAGGAAGCTGAAACTGACACGACAGAAATACAAGATGAAGAAGTTACCAGAGGAGAGCTGAGATTCAATCCAAACCACCCACCAGACTTAATTCTAGGTGAGCCTACTGCAGGTATTCACACACGTTCCTCTTTTAGAGATCTTTGTGCTCTATGTATTTATGGTGAATTTATTTCTGTAATAGAGCCTAAGACTATAGATATTGCTTTAGAAGAGGAAAGTTGGGTTTTGGCAATGCAAGAGGAATTAAATCAATTTGTCAGGAATAATGTCTGGAAACTAGTACCTAGACCCACTGATTATCCTGTAGTTGGTACTAAATGGGTGTTTAAAAATAAACATGATGAATCTGGTAATGTTATTAGAAACAAGGCTAGGTTGGTAGCTAAAGGATATAATCAAATTGAAGGAATTGATGTGGATGAGACTTTTGCACCAGTTGCTAGGCTTGAGTCCATTAGAATCTTGCTAGCTTTTGCAAGTTATAAAGGGCTCAAGCTAAAACAAATGGATGTAAAAAGCGCTTTTCTTAATGGCTACCTAAAAGAAGAGCTATTTGTTGAGCAACCCCAATGTTTTGAAAGCCATATTTTTCCAAACCATGTTTATAAATTAAAAAAGACTTTGTATGGTCTTAAGCAAGCTCCACGAGCTTGGTATGACCATCTAAGCACATATCTGTTGGAAAATAATTTTAAAAAGGGGAGTGCTGACAATACACTATTGTTGATGCATGAATCTGAAGATTTTCTCATTGTGCAAATTTATGTTGATGACATTATTTATGGTGCTACTAACGATCTTCTAGGTCAAAATTTTGAGAAAGTCATGCAGGATCAGTTTGAGATGAGCCTTGCGGGAGAGCTGAAATATTATCTGGGGTTCCAAGTAAAGCAAGGAAAGGAATGCATCTTTCTATCTCAAACCAAATACATCAAGGAGCTTCTGAAAAAGTTTGGGATGGAGACGTCTAAAGGAATTGGAACGCCGATGTGTCCCAACACAAAAATGGGCAGGGATGAACAAGGATTGCAGTAGACCAAAAGCTATATCGAGGTATGATTGGTTCCTTGTTGTACTTGACTGCTTCTAGGCCTGATATAATGTTTGCTGTATGCTTGTGTGCACGCTTTCAATCAAACCCAAAAGAATCTCATTTGAAAGCCATTAAAAGGATCTTTAGGTACCTAATCAGTACACCTACTTTAGGCCTTTTGTATCCCTCTAGTGGTAACTTTGATATGGTGGGTTATTCTGATGCTGATTATGCGAGAAGTTTAACTGATAGAAAGAGCACTAGTGGCACTTGTTTTATGCTAGGACACTCTTTAGTTTCATGGTCTAGCCGTAAGCAAAATAGTGTTGCATTATCCACAACTGAAGCAGAGTATATTGCCCTCGGCAGTTGATGTGCTCAAGTACTGTGGATGATGCAAACATTATCTGATTACGGACTAGCTCTTAAAAGAGTTCCTCTTCGATGTGATAGCAAGAGTGCCATAGATCTTTGTAATAATCCCGTACACCACTCTCGCACTAAACATATTGACGTAAGACACCATTTTCTTAGAGATCACCTCACTAAAGAGGATGTGTCTGTGGAGTTCATTTTTACGGAATCACAACTTGCAGACATATTCACCAAACCTTTGGTTGAGGCTCGCTTTTGTCGTCTTTGTCTTGAGCTTGGTATTATTGATAAAACTTAGTACGAGACTCCATGCTTTCTTGTGTGCTTGAATTTCTTTTTCTTGTTTGTGTGCTAGTAGTTGCATTGTTATGTGTGCATGATTTTTTTTATTTGTGTGATTGCATCTCATATTTGCTTTAGTATCTCACGAAAAAAACAAAAAAAATGAAAAAAAACAAAAAAAATGGTGCTTAAATGTGTTTCTGTCTCTTTGATTCATTAAAAAGGTATCCATGAATGATTTTCATATCTATGTAGAAAGTGCTGTATTATTTCCTTTGCTATATGCGCATGTTCATCTTTCTAAATATTCATGGCATATTAAATGTTAGAAAATAACTTGATTTCTACACCTCCTATTTCACTCCCACATGTATTATTATTGTTGCACATTTGGAGATATCGTTTATGAAATTGAAAATGTGAATGTAGGAGGAAAACTTAACTGAAAATCAAAGAGATATGATATACCTTGCCATGGATAAAAATTGAGCAAAAGAAATTGTTGTTATAAGTATTTAAAAAATGAAAAAAATTTGCTCCGTATGTAAAATGGATACAATCCTTGGCAACGGTATTACCCATGGGGTATCCAAAATAAGCTTTATGGGTAAACTTTAGCGTTGGTGTACTTACTCGTCAAGCAATGCCACCCCCACATCTAAGAGTCCTTATAGGCTATGTTTTGGGGTGTGGTACCTTGAACTCATTTTTTTAATGAGGTGGGAAAATTCAATCCTAGGTGATAGACTGTTATTTGGAAAATGTGGATTGGTTTTGGTTGACTTTCTTAATTGATTCTCCCTATGTGCTTCAACTTTAATCATCGCACGTACACGTTGGTGTTGAAGTCGTAGTTGTTTAATTTCATTATTTTTGACTTGATTATTCTATGAGTGTATGCATGCAATTGTTGGTAATGGCTAATAATGCACTTTTTTTTGCATAATATATATGATTTTGACTTCGTGGTATAACTTTTGATGATAACAAAGGGGGAGAAAATTTTGGGAAGATTTGGTATTTACTTGGTGAAGATTTTGTATTTACTTGGTGTGCTTGGATTTTGTATTTACTTGGTGTGCTTGGTATTTGGCATTTGGTACTATCTTTGTAATGCTCGCAAATATATGATTGTTTGATTAAGGGAAGCATTAATAGATATTGGGGAAGCACAAACGTAGGGGGAGCATGCTTACTGATATACTTTATACATCATTGTTCGCACATCATTTCGTCTCATTGCATGTCACCCACTATTGCCACACTATCACACACACTATTTAAAATTTCATTGCTCAAATCTTATACTTAGTTTGTCATCATTAAAAGGGGAAGATTGTTCGTAGCAACGATATGTGAACTTCGTGTTTGATGATAACAAATGTGTGTGAACGTTTCTAATGTGTGTGTTAAGTATTTTTCAGGAGTGGCACGCTCGTAAGTTTGCAAGTGGTGACTTGGTCATTGTGATGGAGGAATTGCTACACATATTGGAATGGATCAAGATGGCAAAAAGATGGAGAGAATCCCAATTTCCAATTCAAATCTAATGGGGATTGATCCATATCAATTAAAGATTGGATTAGCCGGAGCTTACCAAATCCTATTCAATTACAAATGGCACATCTCATTTCAAAAATCCCAAGGGGCACACAAAAATACAATCCCATCCAAATTTTGAGGAGCCGAACCTTGCTTTCCCCAAAAATAGCCCAGGCCGGCCCCTTTTTAAAAATAACCTCTCCCCTTTGAATTAAAGGGAGTAGCATGAACCCTAAAGCTTTAACAGCCGAACTCCTCTTCCATGAACAATTTTTTTGAGCCAGCCTGTGTTCAAGTTCCTTTTGTTTTAATTTTCAAAACAATCTTTTTTGAGGAGAGCCCGTTCCTTTTTGTGCCCTGTGACCTAGACCCCTTTCGAAAACTCCAGGAGCCGAACAAGAATTTTTATCAAAGTTTTGAGAGAGCAGTGATGTTCTTTTTCCTCAGGAGCAAACGAAAAATTCCCTAGGGCTGCCGTACAAATCCTATAAAGAGACTGCTGCAACTTTCTTTTCTCATCTCCCAAAAAATTATTCCCAAGAGGCAGCTTTTCTCCTTTGTGCGAAATCTCAAAGAGCTCAGCCCTTTGTTTTTTTCTCTCTTTGAATATCAAAGAGCCAAGTCTCATATCTGTTTCTTTTCCCTTGGAAAGCCAAATAAAAATTCCCGAGAGCACCTCCTTTTTGTACGGCCTGTGTTCAGAGGGGTTTGTGTTTGTTATTTCAAAACAATTTGTTTAACCAGGCCGAATTCTCTTTGTATTTGGTGATCATCAAGAGCAGATAGCCGCAAGTTGTTTTTTCAGAGAGAGAGAGAGCCGCAAGTTGTTTTCTAAAAGAGCAGCACAAAAGTTCTTCAAGTGGCCGCACTTTTGGAGTTCTAAAAAAACTTGGGACTAGAGGTGATGGACTACTTCATGTCAGATTGATCCGACCTCGCGCTGATTGACAGAGACATCAACACCTTCACAACTGAGCCATTCTGAAATCTAAACTTTATTTTTTTGTGATTGTGGCGTTGTGATCTTTGTGGAACTATTTTATATTTGTTTGGGGACTTGGCTAGTTGGGACTAGCCAAGAGAGAGCTTTACTAGTATTTTTATTGTTTGGGCACTTTGGTGAGTGCAGGAACTGAGGGCCAGGTGGGTGTAGAGTTGGTGCTCTAGCTACAGGTTGTACCAATTAACTTTAATAATCTAGTATTACTTTTGGGGCTGGATGTAGGTCGTGGGTGCGACCGAACCAGGGTAAAATCTGTTATGTATCTGTGGTTGATTTTGTTAACCCTGCCTATGATTATACATGCGTGTGATTTCTCGTGGGTTGCACGAGAATTTTTCTAAGCCTATTCACCCCCCTCTAGGCTTAGATCCAGATCCAACAGTAGGGGTGCTGGAGTCAGAGTCGAGGAGGCACCGTCGAGTTGGGTTGTCGGAGAAGTTACGCTCCATGCCAATTATCTTAGACGAGAGGTTGCTGACGTTGATTGCATGCGGAGTTAGGAGCTGCTGTGTGCACATACCGAGTTATATGTGGTTTGAACTCGATCTTCTATACACACAGACCAGATAGCTACTCAACTTCTAGGAGCTACAGATCAAGATCCAGAACTCAGATCGAGACATTGTTTGCGTTAGACTGAAGCTGACGACGCGCTGATTAACAGAGACGACTATGCCTATACACTGAGCATTTCTGAACTCTATATTTATTATTAGTTGTGTAGAAGTAGCGATCTTTGTAGGGGAAACTTTACCACTTTTGTGTTCTTTTGGAAGCTTGTTTAGTCTGGGACTAGACAAGAGGGTCTTGACAAGTTGATCGGTCCATATTTTACACCTTTTTTCTGCATGTTTGCACGCCATTTCGATTGCTCATATTGCAATTTTCATGATTATTCGATGATACTGCGTTACTTTTCACTATTTCTTATTTTTGTCAGATTTCAGTAAATATGGAGCAATCGGGAGCAAAAATGAGCTTAAGGGGCTTGCATGCATACCGGAGCATCGCCCATGGCCTTATTGAGGAGCTAACGGCGCTAGACGATGAGCGTGAGAAGAAGGAGATGGATAGAATCGACGAAGAAGCAAGGTGAAGAAGAGTTAACTCCAGTGTCAGCACACTCGGTCGAGCAGACAACTCACTCAGTCGAGTAAAGGAACGTGCTCGGCCGAGTACAACGGATACAGGAGCACATTGAGTCAAAGTCCACTCGGACGAGTGAAATATCTCACTCGACCGAGTGAAGAAGTCCACTCGCCCGAGTACGACCGGGTTTTTCTCCTGAGATCTAAGCAGACTCTCTAGAATTTTGGACGAACATCAGAAGACCCTACTCGGCCGAGTAGAGAAGTCCACTCGACCGAGTGAAGAATCACACTCAGCCGAGTGACGCCGATGACACGAGCGCCCAGATTTTCAGACAGCCTCCCACTCTTTTGAAATCTGCTATCATTCCAGTGGGTAAAGTATTTTTCTCATATTTTTTATGGATAGTCGACTTCATGAAGGTTCGAACGCTGTTAAGAACATGCCAATCAGATGTCGGATGAAATCTGGAGAATTTCTGCAAGTCGATGCAGCAGTGCTGGAATTTCCACTCGGCCGAGTCATATTCCCACTCGGCCCGAGTGACTGTAGGCCTAGAAATTAAGTTGCGGCCAGAGCTGACTTTGGGCATGAAATTGAGATGGTTTCTAGGGTTATTTGCTAGGGTTTTGGGGGGCTAAATAAGAGGTTTGTAGCCGTCATTAGAGGGGAGGTTCCATGATGTTTTCTTAAAGTCTTTTTTTGAGGTTAGGTCATGCCCTAGGCCCACTCTTGGATCTAAAAGCTTGTAATTGGATTGAAGTTCTTCATCAAAGCTAATTATCTTTTTCTTATTATTTGAATCTTTGATTTGATATCTTTATATAAGCAATGTTTTTTATTGATTTCTATATCGTTATTGATATGCTTGAGTAGATTCGATGTTCTAGGGCATAGTGATGAACTTTATAGATTTAATTTCAGATTTTTGATGAATAAATTCATATGTTGTTAGAATTGTTTGGAGATTAGGTTGTGATTGATTTATCACGGATAGCTAGGAATTTCCATCGATTTGGGGTTTGCAAGAGATTGGATTCTCGATAGGAAGGCCTAGATATCGATTTAGGTATATAATCGAAATTCTCTAGACTTGGTTTGCAAGAGTTTGGGCCAAAGCTAGGATTTCTATTATAAATCTATACCCATATTCGTTTTGCAAGAGATTGGACGAATACGAGCTATCATAACCTAGATCGTAGCTCGAGTTTGCATGAGAGTGGGCTCGAGGTTCGATTGGATGATGATGTCGATCTTCATGCTAGTGGCTTAGGTTAGGGTTTGCACGAGAGTGGAACCTAATCTAGGTTGCTATAGACCGGCAATAGCGAGAGAGCGTGAGCTTGGTTCTATATTCAGTTACGACTAGTTCACCTTAATTCAAGCATTGCAACATTGAGATTCATGAACAAGGATAAGTGACGATTCGTAGTGGGGATTCCCTAGCTCTAGACGCTTTTATTATATCAAATTTGAATCGATATTTATCCAACTTCTCTATCACCGACACCGACATCCATCACCATTGTCATTACATCATACCATACCCATCTCCAATAATAAAACCTTCGTAGTCGAACCAACCTAGGATAGATTGGAGCTAACACCACCTCACTCAGTTTGATACCTGCTCGCCACTACACTGTGCGCTTGTGGTAAAATTACAATCGTTTTCTAGGTGTATAACCGGGACCGATCAAGTTTTTGGCACCGTTGCCGGGGAGGTGTTTCCCGTTGGGTGCCAATTTGTCACAATTAGGTTAGACTGCGAAGAAAAAATTAACAAAAAGAAATTTTCACTCTCGCCACCATTATTATCATTTCTATATTCTCTTGTGCCATTGATATTTTGCTTCAGGTATTTGTCTTTGTTGATCAGGTTATTCGGAAAACGCAATGATGAGTACAGACTCTGACCTGTAACACGATGAAACTTTTGCATCCATACTGGAGGAACTCGTGGATGAAGTTCAGACCACAGGACCTATTGCCATCAATATAGAGGACCACCTTGAACAACTATTCGCCACCTACATCATTGATCAACTCTCCCCGGAAGGAACAATCAAAGGCAGCATTAGGGTTGATATTAGAAATGATAAGCTGTATCTGGAAGTTGACGAAGTCCCTCAGCCGCCAATGAATGAAGTCATCGAAACATGCACCGAAGAGATCAACGCTAGAGAAGAGCTACCTTAGGATACCCACGTTCAGGGAAGTATACTTGATGAATCCTTTTATGACACTGGTTTATAAACTAACTTATCCTTTGATGGCAGGTGCGAACAAGAGGATAGCGGTAGTTCAATTGATTCGGGAGTAGAGTTACGTGAGCAGCTAAGAGAGGACACCACGGAGACAACTATCACATCACGAGAGGATATTGGATTATTTCCAGGTTAGTATCATCCACCACTATTTATTTCATATATTTCTATAGACAATCCTCTTTGGAATACTTTTATTACGAGGGTGAATTTTTTGCAGCAAATTGATGCATCCTATTCTCTGTAGGGTACAGGTGGAGTCCTTGTGGGAATGCTAAAGGATGCATTGCTGGAGTTCGTTGGTGTTCGTGGACACACGCGCTTGGCAGAGCCACGAAAAGAGCAGTTGGAGCAGTTGCCTACACCGGCAAAGATACTGGATCCGCCTGTTGTTATAGGTGATATCAATCCAGTAGTGTAGCAATAGCGTAAAATTTTATGCTTTCAATAAACGCGAATCCTCTCGACAGCGAGAGGACCGTATAGATTTGCCTGAATAAATAGCACCTCATATGACGGCAACAAAAATCTTTTACACCCCAAACCCATTATATATATTAATTTCCCTCTTCATATTTTGATGTGTCACATCCTTTTTGCTCACCACCCATCGAGCATTTCTTTCAAGTGAATGCGCACATTCTTATTCGTTTGACTCAATCTCTCTTAGTAAATCCATGACATTTTTGATCGAGTCATTTGAATAGGATTGTTTGGCATAAGCTTGGGTTTATTTGCATGTAGTTGCATTAGGATTTCATGTCATTCATTTCATCAGTTTTCATTCACCCCCCTTATTATTATCGTTGTTCCTCATATTCTTCTACTATGATCACATTGAGGACAATGTGAAGTTTAAGCGTGGGGAAGTGCATTTCCATGCCATTTAGATGCATTAGTTGCATTTTTACTTTAGTTTAGGATTTTTAAAAAATTTCAAAAATTTTGCATCATATTTTTGATTTTTCCATCTTATTTTCCTTTTATGTGTGTTCATGCATCATATTGTGCTCTTGTTTTTTTTCTTTTCTTTCCTCTTTTTTATTTTTATATCTTTATTTCCTTTTCCTTCTTTTGCTAGATTTGTTCCTTATGATGATATATCTTATTGCTTTGGTAGCCATCACGATGCTTATTATTCCATGCCATGCTGCTTAGAGTATTACTCTATATGAATGCATGATATTAATTGAAACTGAATGTATGGATTAGTGTTTAGTATGCTTTTGTTGGAAGTGTACCAAGATTCATGCATCAATTGTGTAATGGAAGCATCTGCCTTATTGTCTTATTCGCCTCCTGTTGCATGCTTGATATGATTGTGTGCTTTACCGCTTGACATCACTTTTTATTAAGATGATTGAGAATATCCATGCTTACATATGAGTTTTAGTTGAAATATTATTTTATTGAACCGTTCATGCACATCTTAGAGTAAACCGAGTGTTAAATTATTTCTTTCTCCACATATATCTTTTTATTCTCTACATGTCACTTGAGTTCACCTCCTAAAGCTACTTATATCGCATCTATTTCCCAAAAATCCCTACAAAAGAAAAAGTTAGCTCCAAAAAGTCCAAAAAGCCAAAAAGGAGCCAAAATCCAAAAATACAAATCATATAGCTCCTACAAAATCCAAAAAGAAAAATGAGAAACAAAAAGTGAAAAAGGAAAAAGAAAGATATTTCTCTATCTTATTATTCGAACCACAAAATACTTGGAAAAGCCAAGTCAAAAATCCCATTTTCCACTATCATATTCCTTTAGATGCCACGCCTCAAGCTAAGCTTGGGGGGTGAATTCACTTGACCATATGAGTGAGTACGACATTAGAATGGAGAGGTGCACGAATGGGGAAGTTTGATAATGCTAAAACTTAGCAAAATACTTTAGTTATGGAGATTTCTTATGAATCGATATAAATATGTGAATGCCATGATTTATTCCATTCTCCATTGCATGTTTGGTATGATTCTTATATGCTTCTGTTATAACTATTGATTGAAAAGTGCATCGCCAACATTCGTATATTAAATTCTATGAAATGCGTGATGTAGATATTAATTGATTGTATGAATTCAGAGAGTCCCTTTTTGTTGTTCTTAAAAGCTTGTAAGTACCATGTTTAAGTAAGATATGTAATCTTTATAGCATATGATTTGTATTTTCTGAATTATCGTGATGAGTAGCTAATGGCTTGAGATTTGAGAGAAGAATCTAGCGACCACTTCCACTTCGTATTCTTTTTCTTTCATTTCATTTCCTTTGTTTTCATTTCCCGAGTTCGTCTCTCTACTTATCTTCCTCAAGGACGAGTAAGAGGTAAGCTTGGGGGATTTTGATCGGTCCATATTTTACACCTTTTTTCTGCATGTTTGCACGCCATTTCGATTGGTCATATTGCGATTTTCATGATTATTCGATGATAGTGCGTTACTTTTCACTATTTCTTATTTTTTGTCGGATTTCAGTAAATATGGAGCAATCGGGAGCAAAAATGAGCTTAAGGGACTTGTACACGTACCGGAGCATCGCCCATGACCATATTGAGGAGCTAATGGTGCTAGACGATGAGCGAGAGAAGAAGGAGATGGATAGAATCGACGAAGAAGCAAGGAGAAGAAGAGTTAACTCCAGAAATAGCCCACTCGACCGAGCAAATAGCTCACTCGGCCGAGTGAAGGAACGTGCTCGACCGAGTACAACAGATACATAAGCACATGGAGTCAAAGTCCACTCAGACGAGTGAAATATCTCACTCGACTGAGTGAAGAAGTCCACTCGCCCGAGTATGACAGGGTTTTTCTCCTGAGATCTAAGCAGACTCTCTGGAATTTTGGGTGAACAGCAGAAGACCCTACTCGGCCGAGTAGAGAAATCCACTCGACCGATTGAAGAATCCCACTCGGCCGAGTGACGCCGATGTCACGAGCGCCCAGATTTTCAGACAGCCTTCCACTCTTTTGAAATCTGCAATCATTCCAGTAGGTAAAGTATTTTTCTCATATTTTTTATGGATAGTAGACTTCATGATGGTTCCAACGCCGCCAAGACGGGCCAATCAGAGGTCTGATGAAATCTGGAGAATTTCTGCAAGTCGATGCAGCAGTGCTGGAATTTCCACTCGGCCGAGTCATATTTCTACTCGGCCCGAGTGACTACGGGCCCAGAAATTAAGTTGCGGCCAGAGCTGACTTTGGGCATGCAATTGAGAGTGTTTCTAGGGTTATTTGCTAGGGTTATGGGGGGATATATAAGAGGTTTGTAGCCGTCATTAGAGGGGAGGTTCCATGATGTTTTCTTAGAGTCTTTTTTAGTGGTTAGGCCATGCCATTGGCCCCCTCTTGGATCTAAAAGCTTGTAATTGGATTGAAGTTCTTCACCAAATCTAAGTATCTTTGTTCTTATTATTTGAATCTTTGATTTGATATCTTTATTTAAGCAATGTTTTTTATTGATTTCTATATCGTTATTGCTATCTTGAGTAGATTCGATGGTCTAGGGCATATGGATGAACTCTATGGATCTAATTTCAGATTTGTGATGAAAATTCATATGTTGCTAGAATTGTTAGGAGGTTAGGTTGTGATTGATTTATCACGGATAGCTAGGAATTTCCATCGATTTGGGGTTTGCAAGAGATTTGATTCCGATCGATGGGAAGGCCTAGATATTCGATTTAGGTATATAATCGAAATTCTCTAGACTTGGTTTGCAAGAGATTGGGCCAAAGCTAGGATTTTTATTATAAATCTATACCCATATTCGTTTGTAAGAGATTGGACGAATACGAGCTATCATAACCTAGATCATAGGTCGAGTTTGCATGAGAGTGGGCTCGAGGTGCGATTGGATGATGATGTCGATCTTCATGCTAGTGGCTTAGGTTAGGGTTTGCACGAGAGTGGAACCTAATCTAGGTTGCTATAGACCGGCAATAGCGCGAGAGCATGAGCTTGGTTCTATATTCAGTTACGACTAGTTCACTTTAATTCAAGCATTGCAACATTGAGATTCATGATCCACAAGGAAAGTAACGATTCGTAGTGGGGATTCCCTAGCCCTAGACGTTTTTATTATATCAAATTGAATCGATATTTATACAACTTCTCTATCACCGACACCGACATCCATCACCATTGTCATTACATCATACCATACCCATCTCCACCAATAAAACCTTCATAGTCGAACCAACCTAGGATAGATTAGAGCCAACACCACCTCCTCGTGTTCGATACCCACTCGCCACTACACCATGCGCTTGCGGTAAAACTACAATCGTTTTCCTGGTGTATATCCGGGACCGATCACAAGTTGGACTTGTTAAGATAGAGCATTTACTAAGTTGATAGTGTTCTGCACTCGGGGAGTGTGGTACGTTCTAGATGGGGGCAGGGAGCTCAGGACCCATTGTAGTTGTGCAAAAGGAACATATTAATGCTAGTATTTTCTTGGGGGCTGGAGTAGGTCGTGGGATGACTGAACCAAGGTATATCTGCGTGTATTCTGTGATTGATTCATATTTACCTTGCTTGTGATTATTAACTGCGTGTGATTTCTCGTGGGTTGCATGAGAATTTTTTATAAGCCTATTCACCCCCCTTTAGGCTTAGATCCAGATCCAACAAACCCATGGGCCCCCATGGCTAGGGTTTTGTAAATCTCAAATGACGGCTGTAAAAATCTACAATTTGTGATTTTGCCCAACTTTGAGCTGTCGTTTGATGGGTCAAACGAAGTCGGAATTGATCGTCATTTGTTTCTATGCGATCACTGTTTAGTGCTCTTCGATTTGATAGGTTGTATTACTTGTGAAGCTCAACGGTGAAATATGGAAAATTAGTTGAAGCTTGGCCTTAGTGTAAGGCAAAATTATTTAATTTTTCCCTCTAAAAATTTCACATTGCTCGTGAGACGAGGAGGGGGGTCTAACTTCCTATATAAATAGGGGCTGATAAGCTTCTTCTTCCCCTTAACAAAAGCCTTGTATTGGAAAGAAGTCCTAGCAAGCATAATCGACATCTTCTCCTTCAAAAAGGAGATCTTAGCTTGACTCAACATATTGAGGAGCTCTGAAAGTATACATTTTACTTTGTTCATATTGAAATTTAATATGAACTAAGAGACGGTGCTCGAAAGAGATTGAAGAATTATATCCCCTCATAATTCATTGTCCATGACAAACCCCAACTTTTTAAGTTCCTCAATATAACTAATCATCTTGAGGACATGATCCTGGACTGATGATCCAAGTCCCATCCTTGAATGAAACAATTTCTTCGAGTTTTTGAATCTGGGAATTCAAGATTGCTCTCCATATATATCTTTTACAAGGTGACATATGAAGTGGACGTCCATATTCTCATGACTCCTTTGTAACTCCTTGCTCATGGAGGCTAGTACGAGGCACTTAGCAGTGGCATAGTCCTGACTCAAAATTTTGAAAAACTCTTTTTCTTCATCAGTAGACTTATCAGTTATAGCTTCAGGAGGGGTTGCGTCTAATTTGTGGCTAGTTTGTCATAAGTTAATGCAATCTTTACGTTTCTCGGATAATCATTGTTATTAGGTCTAGCGAGTTTATTATTTTCAAGGATTAACTTCAACCCAAACATGATGCTGCAAAATAGATTTTAAAGAGTTGCGATAATGAAGCAGATGTTCATAAATAATTAGGTTGAATTTTATCGAATTATTTCTCCCACTAATTTTTCGATTATCTTCAACGTAAAAGATAGATGAAAATTATTGATATAATTTTTAATAGCAGGAATTTGGATCCAACTATTATGAGTTTGATAACCTTGACCTTCGTCAACATTTTTGCTTACTCCATAGAAGGTGGACAAACTCTTTGTTAATTACACCATTGTCAATTCCCAATTATGTTTTTTTCCCTTAACCCTTTATGACCTTGACCTTCGTCAACAATTCATAAAATCTAGTCAAGTCATTTCCATATATTTCATATTTAGTACGGAAAGATATATGTACCCTTGGCCTTCATCAATAATGCCATATTCAGACCCATGAATCTATCTTATGGTAGTATAGTTTCATCACATAGGATTGAAATGCTAGGCTCGACCTTTATCAATAACCAAACCACCAACACTAAGTACTTTATATCTTTGAAATGATGGAGGGCTACGAATAATCCTTAAAAGGATTTTAAACGTAATCGACTTGATATGGTTGGAAAGACTAAGTCATGTAATTCGCTTAGATAAGAATATTCATGGTAATCACTTGTTTAGGCTAGTACTATAAGGAAAGGGAGATTTTCTGTGGCTTAAGTCACCAAAGACCACGTTTCTTAATTTCACAACCAAACTGGGAGGGATGAGATTTCATATGTGCTCATTGGAGAATGAGTTCATTGAATGACCCAACGAGAGTTATCATATGGTTTACATTAATGAATCTGTCAATGATAACTCTCTATGATGATAGGCAAGTTAGTCCTTAGACTTGAGGTTATTGTACGAACCTGTACGTGAACGGTGTCACTTAGATCTCTGATCTAGCTTCGAGGTAAGTCCTGTCGAAAGGTCTTTGGTTGGGTGCCACTTGAAGTGTGCGAGGAGAGTAATGACCAAGAGAGGATTCGTCTCTCCCATTTATGGGGAGTTAGTGTCGAACGCGTTGGTTTGGTCTTTAGTGGAAACTTTGGCCAAAGTATGTTGGAAGAAGTCCAACATTGATAGACTAAAGACCAATGGAGACTAACCAAGTTCAAGCTAGTAGGGTTGACAATTGACCATATCCTAGGCTTGACTAGGCGACATAGGTTTGACAAAGGGAGTGAAAGTACATCATTCATCACGGACACAATCAGGGTGGTCCCGACAAAACTCATGTCTATGAGTTAACCACATAATGATGATACTGAAACATGGACGACATCTGCTGCTCGTGATCACTACCGTCTGGGTTTCGAGCCCCACATGTAGTAGGGTCAGTCTGTAGGCTCTCACAAAAAGTGAGACCGTCGTCAGTAATCAAAAGTCTTTCGGGAGATTATACATCGGATGTATGAGAATTAATCGTGTCGCAAAAAGTTTGTGATGCATACTAAAGATGTGGGTTTAATTGCATTTGATGCAAATGATTTTAAATACATCGCAAAACGTTTACGAGCCTATTTATAAATACAAAGGTATAGAAAATGATTATAAGGATATCGGGAACATTCCAGTGAAAATCTAGGTTCAAACGACGTCAAAAACCGATTTAAAATGGCCCCGGAAACAAGAATTAAGCCCAAAGGGGACATTGCAGGTCCGTCACGCCCGACGCGCTAACTGGACCCATGCCTGCTAAGCGGGCACGTGCATAACACGTGCCCGTAGCGGGCGGGCGCTGCACCGGCCCGCCCAACAGGCATGTGCAGTGCATGCGCTTGCTTGGGCGGGTGCTGCGCACACGTTTGTGGGGGATCATGTGCTGCACGTGCCCAACGAGGTGGGGCCCACACTTAGGGCTTCGTGCCCTAATGTACGTCGACTGCTTTTTTTTTGAGAAAAACATGTTTTTGGCCATATATGATTCACCGTTTGAGGAGTCAAACGGAGTCAGAATTGAGCCCGGTTTGTTTCTATGCATTCACCGTTCAGTGCTCTTCGATTTGATACATGATATCGCTTTCGAAGCTCAATGGCGAGGTTGGAAAAATTCGCTAAAGATTAGCCTTTGTTGAAGGCAAACTTTAATTAATTTTTTCCCTCCAACCATTAGTCCTACATCGGATATGGAAAAAATGGGAGGGGTCAGCTGCCTATATAAATAGGGGTTAATCCCTTCTTTGAAACATGCACCAAGCTCCAGTTCTGAGTAGCTCCATTAAACGTGAGCAAGCCCGGCTCCAAGCTTAATAAATATTCCCTCTTTCTCCCTAATTCTTCCTGCTCCTGCTCGGGCTCTAGCAAAGCTACGAAGGAGTTCGGATCGGATCCGAAATCTTGACAGACGATCCACTCACGGTGAAACTTTCTGGAGCGTATGGTTGGCTTAGCGACAAGGGTGTTGCACGCCTCAGGACGCGGTTCGGCTTGGTAGAAGCGGCTCAGCCCCAACGCGGGGCATCACTTTGGGGATAAAGACAAGTTGCTGAAAACGATGCTTCACGCGGTAGGTAAGTGACATGTATGTAGTTTAATATACATGTGTTTATAATTGCAATAGTTTGATAGCTCTATCTTTAGGGGTTGGTCGGACCCAACCACGGGATAGAGATTTTGGCTAAGGTTAATTATTTAGGGCTGTTCATAAAATGGTTTTATGATGCTTTCTGCTGCTTACTTTGATTTAATCATCCGTCTGACTTAGGACAGACATCAATTTAATAGCCCTAAGGACCCAGAAAATCCTTCAAGTCGGGCATCTGATGAATGGTTCTCAGACGTCTGGATGATTATTCATACGTCTGTTTTGTAGGCATTAGACGGTCGAATTGGCAGGGCCAAGAAAGTGCAACTCTTTGGAAATTCTGTGGGAATTTCCCAAACATCTCGAGTACAAAATCCAGGCATCTGTCTTACTGCTCGGATGTCTAGCTAGAAGACTACAGACATCTGGCTCAAGAGGCCAAATGAGGAGAAGGATTCTCACTCAATAAGACGGTTGGTTTTCATCTCCCATACATCTGAAACCTTATTTAGCCATCTAGGAAGACAACTCTAGTCGTTGTCTGGTTATGGTTTTCTAGGCCTAAGTCAGACATGTATGGTAGATGTCTGATGGTCATACACCAGAAGTATGATCTAGGGCTGAAAGCTTAAATATGAACTGAATGAATATCTAGCCCTATGTGATCAACTAATGAATGTTCTAAAGTGTTGTGCATGACATGTAAGTGCTTCTAATTAGTAAATTCAAGGCTTAACAATCTAATTCAATAAAGTTGCATATTAATCCCCTTCACTTCCTATTAGATTCCTTGAGTCCATCTCTTGATTTCCTCACGTCATCGGTTCACATCATCATTGCTTTTGATATATCTTTAATCTTGTTACAACTTTAAGATCGGCCCAGTCAATCTAGGCCAGTATGATCAAAGTCCAAGTAAATAGCCTACCGAATCTCCTTAATGAGAACTAGCTCCGAGAAGAAGCTCGCCGAAGCTTAGAGAAGCTTGTCGAGGCTTGGAGCAGCCCACACCTGTAGAGCAGTAAACTTGTCAACCGAACCAAAGAGAAGATCCCTTCGGCTGATCGCACATGATCTATGACAGCTCGCCCCAAAGGTAGCTCGCCCAAAGGTAGCTCGCTTAATTACCCACCCAGAAGTCCGTCTAAGGATGAGCATGAGACGTCGGGCTCGAGCGATGAGCTCGGCCCAGGTGGGGGCAACCTACCTTAAATATCACTGATAATCTCACAACAGACAGTCTGACAATTGCGATCCTGACAGTTTTGCTGTCTGACATTTTCACGCATGACAGTTTCAGCTCTGACATTGTCGGCCTGATCTCCTGACACCCTGACACCGCCAAGTTAGCTAAAGCAACCGACTCCAACAACCCTCCTGACACCCTGAGACCGCAAGCCTAGCTAAAGCAACCGACTCCCTATAAATACCCCATCTCCTCCAACGACAAAGGGGTTGACTAATCAGTAAGAAACCCTAACACACTATTTATATTCAAGGTCGAATATCCTCCATATATTCATGCCTTCCACTTTAGTTTGCCACGCAAGGGTCGATTTGCCTTTTAGATCGCACATCGTGTCCGACATTCTCCAAATAGTCATCAAGTGACTTAAGAATCGGAGAGGCTCTCGATTGACAGCCAACCGAGCCTTTCTGACATGTTGTTCTTCTTGCAGGAAGCTCGCCTCAGCTTCTAGCAGTCAAAGCAACTTGCGATGACCTTCACCAATCGACGAGCGATCTTCACCAAATGAAGGCCGACCTTGAGATCTTCCTCCTCAAAGTGCTCTCGGATGCGTGATTAACCTCGTTTACCCCCTAAACACTTGTAATCATTGTAACCATGATTTCTATTTTAATACAAATTTAGTGTTAGCGGATTTACTTTGCAACATTTGGTGCCGTCTGTGGGAAGAAGGGTTACATCCATGGCAGACCCCACACAAATTCACCGTAGTCACCGTAGCAGTAAACAACACATGCTCAAGGAGGCCCCCTCTCCTAGGAGGTCCCACCTGAGAGATGCGCCCTTTAAGGGGCCAGATGCTTAATCGAGGCCACAGCCTGTGGAATCTATGAAAACTTTGAGATCTTTGACAAAGTAATGAAGGACATTGTCGTGGCAAAATCTGTGAGACGGCCTCCAACATCAGGCCCCTCCAGACCTCTCAATGTGAAGCGAAACCTCCTCCCCGAATTTGATGAAGAAGCGGCCGCTCGAAGGAGGCGCTTCGATGAAGAGGAGTTAGCCACTCTGCAGAGGCATCTCGACGATAAAGAGGCGACTGCTAGGTAGAGACGGTTCGATGAGGAGGAGGCCGTAATAAAAGACGGCTTGACGAAGAAGCAGCTACCTGAAAACGATGTTACATCGCTGTCGCGAGGGAGAGGATCCAGCAAGGGAGCCTGAGAATACCCTATGCATCGATCCATATAGTGCAGGAGAGCATCCCATGAGATTAACCTGTGCAGAGCCACTCTTGCAGGAGACCGCCAAGCCCTAGACGCGAAGGATGCCCCCATCAAGGCAGAAGCCACCCTCGGGCTGATCGCTCTCTCATAGGCGCAATGACCGATGGGGGCAGAGTCGTGAGCGAAGCCTGATCCCCAAGGCATGTAGAAGGGACTCTCCTGAGCACCGAGATGGCTCATCCATGGGTTCCAACTACATGCAAGAGTTCCGAGGCAGTCGGGACGTTGCACGAAGGTCGCCAGCACCTCCCCAACATCCCGAAGAAGCCAACCCGCTTACCCGGAGGGTGATCTCAACCCGATACCGTATAGGTTCAAGCTACGTGAGCTTGAATTGTACGACGGTTTTGGCGATCCACTCGAACACATGCAACGATACAAGGGGATAATGGAGATCCAGGGAGAGGACGATGAGCTCCTCTACCGTGCCTTCTAGACAACTCTGAAGAAGTTTGCTGCGGAATGGTAGAACGACTTGCCCGACAGATCGATTGACTCCTTTGGCGATCTGTCCCACAAGTTTCATCTACAATTTTGAGCGGGGCAGAGATGGAAGAAGGCCCCTGACTATTTGTTTACGGTGGTCCAGGAGGAAGGAGAGACCCTCCAAAGGTTCCAGCGGTGTTTCAATGAAGAGCATCTTAGCGTGATGAGCTACAGAGATGAGCTCTCCACGGCAGCATTCAAGAAGGGGCTCACTAATCGCGGTCTACACAAATCCTTGCTCCATGACCTGCCGATGGACCTCGGCGCTCTCTTCTTCAGAGCAGACAAGTTCATGCTCAGTGAGGGGTCATTGAGGGCGAAGAAAGTAGTCACCCCAATCGAGCATCACAGAGCTGAACCCTGACATCTACCTAGTCCAATGCAGGATGACCGACCCCAAGGGTGAGATCAAGATCACCCCCGAGGGCACGACCAGGGAAGCCCCCGAGGGTAGGATCGCCCCGGACCTTTGAGGGGGTTCCTCGCTCCAAGGAACCCCGCTCTGAGGAACGGACCTGAAAGAGCACTGGAGGAGGCATATTATATAAGGCTCAAATCCCCCTAGACGAAATGATGGCAGCGGCCAAGATGGGCGGGCTTCTCAGAGATCTGCCCCCAGAGATGAGGACAAAGTCGAACACGTGCAATGCACAGAAGTTCTGTCGGTACCACTGCGACCATGGCCACGACACCGACGAGTGCTATGTTCTGAATAAGGACATAGAACAGCTAATCCAGGGCGGCCATCTTCAGAGGTTCATTGATCAAAGAGGCCAAAGGTGAAAAGGGCGAACTCCTGCGAAACCTCTCCGGTCGACCCATGCCCAGAACACCGAACAAGCCGCATATCATATCACTGGTCCGGTCATGCGCATAGATGTGATATGCGATGGGCTGACCTCGGGTAGAACCTTTGCATCGCAAAGAAAGAGTTATGTGTGGCAGGTCATGATGGCAGGCACTGGTACAGGGGTGAAGTGAAGAAGGGTAGATCCACCCAATCTCCTTCTCTGACGACGACCTGGAAGGGATCGAGCTGCCACATGATGGCCCCATCGTCATCGAAGCACTCATTGGTTCGAAAATTGTAAGTAGACTCTTGGTCGACACCGGCAGCTCGTGCGACATATTGTTTTTGTCAACGATCTGGAAAATGGGATTGGGTGAGGCGAACCTAAAACCATGCTTGGGCCCAATTGTCAGCTTCACTGGTCATTCGGTGCCCATTGTTGGAACGATCGTCTGCTCATCACCCTGGGGGAGAGGCCGAGGATTGTCATGTGAATGACGTAGTTTATCATCGTCAACGTCCCTTCAGCGTACAACGACATCATTGGACGTCTTTATATGACCGCCGTCGAAGCTCTTCTCTTGCTGCTACACCAAATGATAAAGTTCCAGACTCCGTATGGGGTTGGACAAGTGCGAGGGAGCCAGAGAATCTCTTGAAGCTGCTACATCGGCTCCATCAAGCTTAAGCAGTCCGAGCAAGCCATGTCGATTGAACTCCTTGACGATCGAGAGGATTTTGCTCATCAACAACCAACTCTGGTAGAGGGCATAAAAGAGGTGCTGCTGACGGAGGAAGCTGACAGAATTGTGTCAATTGGCACGAAGTTGACCGCGAAGATGAAGGCAGGGCTGATCGACCTCCTCAATATTTTCTTGTAGTCGCCATCATACATGCCTAGAGTCGATAAAGCGGTGATCACCCATGAGCTGCACGTCGACTTGAAGCTTGCCTTGTGCGGCAGAAGAAGCGGAGCGCTGGTGGAGAGAAAGTGCGGGCAGCGGGCGAAGAGGTGGAGCGGCTCTATGAAACTGGATCCATTAGAGAGGTAAGCTATCCTGACTGGCTCGCCAATGTGGTGATGGTAAATAAGCCCTGCGGCAAATGGCAAATGTGTGTGGACTTCACCGACCTCAACAAAGTCTGCCTAAAGGATAGCTTCTCGCTACCAAGGATCGACCACCTGGTGGACAATGCCTCAGGGCATGAACTTCTAACTTTCATGGAAGCCTTTTCAGGCTACAACCAAATACAGATGGCGATCCATGATGAGGAGAAGATGGCATTCATCACAGACCAGAGGACATTCTGCTACACCAAAATGCCGTTCAGACTCAAGAACACCGGAGCGACCTCCCAACGGACGGTCGATAAGATCTTCTATCCCCAGGTCGGCAAGAATCTAGAGGTCTACATAAACGACATGTTGGTGAAATCAAAGAAGGCCAAAAGTCATCTCGTCGACCTGGAGGAGACATTCCAAAAAGTGCGGTGCTACAACCTGCGGCTCAACCCAGCCAAGTGCATATTCGGTGTCGAGTCTGGGAAGTTCCTTGGCTTCATGATCACCAAGCAAGGAATTGAGGCCAACCTCGATAAGATCGCCGCCCTCTCCAACATGAGGGAGCCAAGGATGATCTAGGACATGCAAAGTCTAAATGGAAGGGTCGTAGCACTGGGAAGATTCCTTTCAAAGTCTGCGGAGAGGTCTCTCCCATTCTTCAAGACTCTTCGAAAAAGCCCGCGCTGAGAGAAAGGGTGAAAGGAAGGTGGTGGAGTGGGACGACTCCTGCATAAGAGCTTTCGGCGAGCTCAAGGCCTACCTGCAAAGCCTGTCACTGCTTGCAAAGCCCGAAGAAGGAGAGCAGCTCGGCCTCTACCTCACCACTACTGAGAAAGCTGTAAGCTCGGTCCTAGTGAAGGAGGAAGGGGACATCCATAGGCCGGTCTACTATGCTAGTCGAGTGCTCTGAGACGCGGAGACCTGCTATAACCCCATCGAGAAGATCACCTACTGCCTGGTTCTAACCTCAAGGAAGCTCCGACCCTACTTCCAGGCGCACACCATTGTCCTCTACACTAACTCGCTACTTGAAAAGAACTTGAGGACGCTGGAAAGATTAGGCCGAATGCTGAATTGGAGTGTTGAGCTCAGCGAGGTCGACATCATCTACAAACCCAAGGCAGCGATCGAGGGGTAAGCTCTAGCAGACTTCATGGAGGAGTGCACTATAGAAGAGAATGGCAAAGCTTCGCCCAACGATCGCCTGGATGCAAAACCACTACAGCTCGCCAGCGACAGTCCTTCCTCTACATCCACCTCATCCACGTCGATGGATCATCCACGTCGATGGATCGGCCACAACGTCAGAGAGCGGAGCCGGCATTGTAATAGAAACTCCGAAGGTGAGCCTATTGGAGTACACCCTCTGCTTCAACTTCTTGGCAACCAATAATGTGGCGGAATACGCGGCCGCCCTCAATGGCCTAAAACTCTACCGAGTGCTTAGAGCGACCAATGTGTTGTTGATCAACGATTCAAAGCTGGTCGTTCAGCAAATTGGAGGAAACTTCGAGGCGAGGGAGGAGCTGATGAAGCGGTACGTGAAGTGCGCCCGGGCCGAACTCCTCAAATTCAGGAAAGCAGTGGTCCAACATCTACCAAGGTCGAACAACCTCGATACCGATGCCCTCTCAAAGCTGGCTTCGTCTTCTCTGACAGAGATTGGGAAGGCCATCTACGTTGAGAACTTACTGACACCCAGCATTGAGGAGGGCAAACTGATGTGCATCGACCAAGAGCGATCAAGGATGAGCCCGATCATCGCCTACCTAAAGATCGGAGCCCTACCCGAAGGTTGGCTGGAGGCACAGAAGACCGAGAGACGGGCTTTGTTGTTTGTCATCTTTGGCGACGTACTCTACCGAAAGCGTCACGCGAAGAACGACGTATTGCCCTACTTAAAGTGTCTTAGGCCGAGAAGAGCTGAGGAAGTCATCTACGAAATGCATGAAGGATTCTGTGGGAATCATCATGGTGGCCGCACCCTGGCACATAAGGTAGCCCGACAGGGCTATTATTGGCCGACCATGCTGAAGGACGTAATCGACTTCGTCAAACGGTGTGGAGAATGCCAGAGGTACTTCAAGCATACAACGGCTCCTCCCGTTGACCTGATTCCAATTCTCAGCTCGGTCCCATTTGCCAAGTGGGACATCGACATCCTCGGACCATTCCCAATGGCAACCGGAGGAAGGACGTTCCTAGTTGTCACCATCGACTACTTCACCAAGTGGATCGAAGCGAAGCCCCTAGTGCACATTACCTCAAATGACATGAAGAACTTTGTCTGGAAGCCTATCATATACCGCTTTGGAATACCCCGCTCTATTGTGACGGACAATGGGACATAGTTCGACTCCGCGGACCTCAGAGAATTCTGCTCAGATTGGGGCGTCAACCTTCACTTCACCTCCGTAGCATACCCGCAGTGCCATGGCATGGCCGAGGCAACGAATAAATACATCCTCAGACCCTTGAAGAAGAAGGCCAGTAACAACCCTAGATCTTGGCCTGACGAGCTACCCAGCATCCTTTGGTCTTACCACACTACATACAAAGCTTCAACTGCGAGAGCCCCTTCATGCTGACCTATGGGGCGGAAGCCGTCGTTCGAGTGGAGGTCGGAAAACAATCTCTCCACCTCCAGTACTTCGACGAACAAGAAAATGAAGAAGGCCTCGACCTCAACACTGAACTCCTCGATGAGGTAAGAGATCGTGCTGTAACATGTCTTATCAAACACATCTAAAGAATGGCGAGGTACTTGATCGCTCCGGGATGTAACCCAAAGAACGGTTGTAGTTTTACCGCAAGCGCACGGTATGGCAGCGAGCGGGTTATCGAACACAGGGAGGACGAATGACCGTGCTTGCTCCAATCAACCTGGCTATTTAAGAAGAGAGAAATTTGCCTTTGGCGATCCTGTCACAATCGTCAGACAAAGTACGGAAATATCAAATCAAATAAAGAACGTCTAGGGAATGGGGAATCCCCGCTACTCACCGTATTTCGTAAATGTGGTTCATCGGCATCAAAATTGCTAGAATAGGATTTTGGATGAACTAGTTGCAACTGAATGTAGAACCAAGCTCACGCTCTCGCGCTGTTGCCGGTCTATAGCTATCCTAGGTTCGGGTCCAATCTCTTGCAAACCCTAGCCTAGGGAAGCTAGCATTAGGATCAACATCATCGTTCAATCGCGCACCGAGCCCAATCTCTTGCAAACTCGGCCCGCGACCTACGTTGGGATAGTTCCTACCCGTCCAATCTCTTGCAAACGGGTATCGGCACGGAATTGCAACCGGAAACCCTAGTATCGGTCCAATCTCTTGCAAACCGATACTTCGGAAATTCGATTCCAACCCAATTCGGATTTCTAGGGTTTCCTATCGAATTGGGATCCAATCTCTTGCAAATCCCAATCGGTATGAACTCCTAGCTATCCGTAGTAAATCGATCCCAAACTAATCCCTAACAACGATTCTAGCAATATTTCCACCAATTCATCACAAATATGAAATTGGGCTTGTAGGGTTCATCCCCACGCCCCAAGACGTGGAGACTACTCGCAATTCATGGTACCAACACAAGAATAATCAATGAAATAAGCAATAGAATTCATCACAATATTGAGACAAGCAATAAAAATAGAATTTTTAGAGAAGAGAGAGGCAAACCAATGGAGTTCTTCAATTAATCCAACAAAAGTCCACTTTTGTCTCCTCTCTAATCACAAGAATAAAGCTAAAAAGTTAAACTAAAAAGCTGCAAAAATCTAAGAGAAAGGCTCTCAAAACTAGGGTAAAAACAGGGGTTAAATACCCCCCAAAATCGTCCAAAAACTGTGACCAAAATACCCCTGCGCAGCCTGAAATCCGCAATTTTCGCTACAGGCAGCGCGTCGCACTCGGCCGAGTGACAAAAGTCGCTCGGCTGAGTGAGAAACCCTGTAATTTTCCAGTAAGTCTTGATCTTCAGGGGTCTTCACTTCGTGGGCGGCTCGGCCGAGTGAGTTGTCGTCACTCGGCCGATGGCTTCTTGGTACTCGGGCGGTCGGGATTATCCACTCGGCCGAGTGGGTCTTCTGAAGCTCAGGCAGCCGAAAAACAGTAAGTTGGCGATTTTTGAATGGCTTCGTCTGGGCGCCACTCGGGCGGACGGGATCTCGTCACTCGGCCGATGTGGTCTCCGTCGCTCGGCCGAGTGCACATATAAATCGTGTCTGATCTGGTCGGCCGAGCGGTGTCTCGCTGGTCGGCCGAGTGACTCCTTCACTCGGCCGAGTGGGACACTAAAAATGCCCAAACAGCTTGTTTTGGCCTCCTCGTCGCTCCTGCGACGTCCGTTCTTCTTCCGCTCCTCTCCAACAGCAAAATACCCCTCGGGGAGGTCGTCGGTGACCCTCTGGAGTAAGCGCATCTCGAGATCACTCCGAATCGCGCCAAATCACCTGAAATGCGACAAAAACAACAAATCGTGAAAAGCATCGCAATATCGTCGATATATCGTGAAAAACATGATTTGGGCGATCTAAATGGCATGCAAACATGCGGGAAAAAAGTGTGAAATAAGGAGTGATCAAAATCCCCCAAGCTTACCTCTTACTCGTCCTCGAGGAAGATGAGTAAAAGGCGAACCCGGTGGATTCGGAAAACGAAAACGGCAAAAAATGAAAAATGAAAAACGGAGAAGAATGAAAAACGAAATAAAAATAAAGAAGAAAGAAAGAAGCGAAGAGGTAAGTTGCTAGATCATTTTCTCAGGACGTGGGTTCCGCTTACTCGTATAGCATGCACTGAATGAAAAACACATGTCAAAGAGTTTTATTTTGATATCATAGTATAATAATGCAAATAGAAATAGAAAACCCACGAACAACAATATAATCATGAAAAACGGAATAATTTTAGAATTAACATCGTCTGAATCATTTAAAGCGGTATACAAATCACAGATCACACACTTTTCAATTGAATGCTTTCTATGAGGAGTATAAGAGTATCACACAATAGAATAGAGAGAATAGAAAAGTATGGATTTCATGATATGAATGCTAGGCTTAGATTTCTGGATTTCGTAAAGCTAGGAACAATCTCACCGAGTATAGAATATTATTTAGCCTAGGTTGTCGTGCAACGTCAAGTAGTCACTCTCTCACACATCAATGGATTCTCTCCCCCAAGCTTATCTATAAGCATGGTGGCATAAAAAATATTCACATCCCCATTTTTGTAAAGCTCCAAAAGCAATGAAAATAAACACGAAAAGAGAGAAGAAAGAAAGAAAGTGAGATATGATCTTTTATTGAGGATTTTTCCTCTCTCTTTTTTAAGGCATATATACACAACGATCCCAACTCAAAGAGAGATAATGATATACAAGAATATTTTCTCTTTTCTTTTTTTTTGAATAAGAAATTTGGAGCTAGGAATTAATAGCGGGGGAAATGCCATAGGATAGAACCGCTAAGGGGGAGATTCACCAATGATTTTAAAAGTAGAGAAATGATGTTCAAGATTTGTGGAGAAAGAAATAAATATATCTCTCGGTTCACTCTATAAGACATGCACGACAACTTCAGCAGGGTAATCTAATCTACTCAGTTTCGATCACAAAAAAGCTAACTAATCCAGATTTATCATAGCTAACATCATTCAATATCCTGAAGTGAAATGTACAATTCATGCATATAGAAGTGATATAGGAAAAGAAATCGGTACTCCAGATATAAGCATTCAATGCGTGAATCTTGGTGTGTTTTCTGTGATAGCATACATATGAATATTCAGACTCAGCTAATAATAAAATTTCATCCATTTAGCAAGGTGATCAGCTAGCAAGGTGATCAGGCCGCCGCAGCATATCGGTGAGCGAGCGCCCACCGATACAATGATGCGGTCCAAAAACCAAGCCGCGACATCAATCACGACGGTGGGGACCAGCTCATCGCCATCCCTAGATAGAGCTCTGGGCCGTGTCATCGCGTAGAGCATGTAGAGCTCTGGCGTGGACATCGTGCCCGGCTCATATCTGGCCAAAAAGGTCGTCGCCATAAGGCGCTGAGCTATACGTATGCAGGGATGGACAATGGCCGAGGCCTTGGCCCTACTAGGGTCAAAGGCAGCGTGGAGACTCGTAATCCGGGCCCAGAAGGCACCGGCGTCGAAGGAAGGTGGGGGGATATGGGTGGGGGCGTAACCTCGATCGGCCCCGGGGACATCGGGCCACGAGAAAAATGCTCTCATCATACCGAGAGTGACCTGGCACTCCCGGTCCATGAACCGAAACGAGCATCCCTCGTCGGTCCGGGCAATCGAACTAAGTACCTCAAGTGTCGGACGGACAAACGTGTCCGCCAACACCTGCAAGAAATCTCGCCAACCCACGTTGTCGTACAACGTGAGCATCCCCTCTAGTACCCCCAGGCGTCCTAGGTCGGCAAGGTGTGCAAACCTGGAGGGTACGATCGAGCGCTGGGAAATACGCTCGAAAGCGACGCGGTGTGCGTCGTTCCGAAACGTGATCCCCAGCGGCCCGATAAGTGGAGCCGGAGGTGGTGGCTGTGGAGCGGCAGGGAGCGGCTGTGTGGGGTGTGCGGGCTGTGCGGGCTCTGCAGGCTGTGCGGGGTGTGCGGGGCCTGCAGGCTGTGCTGGGTGAACGGCGTGTGTGGGAGAAGGCGGAGGAGAGTCCTCCAACTCATGGGAGGGGCCGGCATCATCCGACCGCTTCCGCTTGGCGGAAGCTCTCTTCGACCGCGGCCGTGTCCGGGGCGGCATATCGGCCCCGAGCGCGCGCCGAAAAACGTGAAAAGTGCGGCGTGTGCAAAATAAAGGAAAGAGTATACCCCGACACGCCGCGAGTGCTAAGCAATGGAAGCGTGCGAAGACAGCGCCTCCGCGAAGCCCGAATCAGTCCCTAGAAGCTCCCCTGGACTCCCCTAAGCTCCCAGAAACAACCTGCGCATGAAATGGAGATATCAGCGGGTAATATTCAAAACGTATGGAGCATTAGGGGTATAATAGATAGATATAGAAATTAATTTGAGTTTGGGGTTTGTTTAGCGCATGGATCCTCGAAAAATACACAAAAAGAGGAGAAAAAGGCGAAATAGGCGATACCAGAGGTGGTCGGAGTGGTGGCCGCCGGTGGCGACTTGGGCGAGGCGCGGTGGTGGCTCGGCCGGCGGTGGCTGGCCGAGCGGCGGCGCGGCGACGGCGGTCGGGCGAGTAGGGGGTGCGAGCGGGTGAGGGAGCTGAAGGGTTGGGGAAAAAATCGCTTGCGTCGTTTCGAAAAACGAGCCCGACCCCCCCCCCCTTTTATAGGAAAAGTTACGACACGGCCGAGTGACAGGGTCCTTCGGCCGAGCGAGATCAATGGAAAATTCCTCCCCGCTATCGCTTCGGCCGATTGGCCTTGCCAGCCTCGGCCGAGTGGAGTAAGTCTATTCGGCCGAGTGGCTCAAGATACTCGGCAAGACTCGCCCTAGTAGCGTATCCGTTTTACTCGGCCGAGTGAATATATATACTCGGCCGAGTAGCAGTTATACTGAAATCAGGAAAATAAACAGAGAGTTGGGTACAGCAGACTTCCCTCGTTCGTGAGCGGCTCGGCCGGACGAACTTGTGTACTCGGTCGAGCGACTAGTATACTCGGCCGAGTGAGCCTTGTGTTCTGCTGTTTGTCTTCGTTTGGGCTCTAAACTCCGTCTTTCTTCCTCCAGTCGATTTCATCTTCCTCCTAAGCATTGAGCGCCTTCCTGGGGTGCTCCTCATCATCTCGTTCATCCTCCTCATGATGGATTTACCTATCTCCTCTCCCTGTCAAGAAAAATAGGACCCGTTATCACAAAATTTTTGGGCGAACGACTCAAAACACTAAAAATTTCAAAAACAAAAATAAAGAAAAAGTAAAAATAAATCAATAACCATCGGGTTGCCTCCCAACAAGCGCTCGTTTAAGGTCGTGAGCTCGACCCCCTATGATTTTCGATTAATGCGGGATGTTCGGTGCATATGAGATGCACCCGTCAAACTTTCCGGGGAGAACGCTTGGGTTCGGAAGTTGCGGCGGCGTGTTCTCCCTCAGGGGTCTCCCGTCTCGAATAGTGTTGGGGGGAGGCTCCCCCAAGCTAGCGTTTGCTCTGGTCAACGGCTTCACCGGTGACGCCGATTTCCGTATCGGCGGAGCTTTCTTCGGAGACTTCAATTTCGAGAGCTTGCAGAGCTCTCGAATCCTTGCGACATCAGCGTCGCCTTCATCATTTTCAGCGGAGAGGTCGGGGGAATCATCTATCTTCTCATCTTGGCCTAAATCCGGGCCTTCCTCAAAATCCTCATCGAATAGAGCGCCAATCGAGTGGGGGATCGCCTCCTCCATTACCTCATCAAGGAGGTCCATGTAGTCAAGCTCCTCGTGGTAAGGCATGTGTTTCATGGCCTTAGGAATGTGAAGCTCCATCTCGATGTTGCCGACGTTTAAAGTTAGTGTACCTTCTCGCACGTCGACAATCACACCGGCGGTGGCGAGGAACGGGCGTCCAAGTATCAATGACGTATCTCCCTCCTCCTTAACGTCCATGATCACGAAGTCACATGGCAAGCATATTCCCCCCGGGACTTGTAGCGGGATGTCTTCGGCGATCCCTACCGGCCTCGTTATCCGCCCATCGGCCAATTGTATCCACATGTCGGTAGGTTTCAACTTCGTCCCGGTGTTTAGCCTTAAGAACATGGAGAGAGGCATGAGGCTCACACTAGCCCCTAAATCTACCAACGCCTTTTGAAGAGGGACGCCGCCCAAGGTGCAAGGAATCCGAAAACTCCCCGGGTCTTTAAATTTGGCCGGCTCCTTCTCTCTCTTGGTGAACCAAGAGCCCTCCTCGGCTAGCATGATCTTCTCCTTCCTCTTTCTCCCCGAAATCAAGTCCTTTAAGAATTTAGCATATGTGGGGATCTCCACAATGGCGTCGAGGAAGGGAATGTTGAGGCTAACTCCTCTCAGATACTCGAGAAACTTCGCTAGCCTTTTCTCCATTTTCGCTCTAGCAAGCCTTTGGGGGAATGGGACCGGTGGCATGAAGCGCCTTTCCTCAATCAACTTCTCCGCTCTAGATTTCTCCTTTTCTTGTGGCTCCTTCTCCTTCTCAACTTCAACTACCGGCTCAATTGGCTCCAAACTTTCCTCCACGGGCTCCTCGGTAGGAATCATGGTGTGGGTGGTATCCTTACCGCCTCTAGTAGTAACGGCAACTACGGCATTGATGTGGCCGGTGTTGCCCCATGGGTTTGGCTCGGGTTGCGCCGGTAATTGTTGAGTATTCCGATTGAGCAATGCCAATTGCTCCGAGACTTGAGCCACAACGGTTGCAAGGGAGTCTTGCCCCGCCTTCAAGGTAGCATTGACCTTCTTTTGCTCGACCATAAACGCCTCCACTCTAGCTTCGAAGTCGGATTGTTGTTGAGCTTGTGGAGGGTTTTGATTTTGATTTCTCCACCCTTGATTGTATCCGGGCGGCCTATAAGGTGGAACTTGTTGCTTCGGTTGGAAATTTTGTTGTGGAGGCCCCCTCAGCGGATAGTGTTGTTGTTGGGGTGGTGGTGGTCGAGCTTGTTGAGGTGGTTGTTGTGGCGGGTTCAAAGCTCCTTCATTGTTGGCGTAAGAGAATCCGGGATGATTTCTTGTGGCTGGATTGGCCCAATACCCTTGGTTCCCCGCGACATATTGTACTTGCTCCAAGGATCCTTCTCCTTGCTCTCCTCCCACATACATGGCTTGAGATTGGTCTTGCCAATCACACATTTGGTTCGTTGGAGCGGAGGTGGAAGGGGTTCCTTGGGGCTCCGTGATAAACTTCTCCAGTCTCTCCACCACCTTGTGGAGAGAATCAAACTTGCTTGTAAGCTCCGCTACGGCATTCACTTCGTAGATACTAGTTGGCTTCAAGGAGGACGTAGAGTGTCCTCGCTCATCGCCCCATTGTTGATTGTTTGAGGCCATCTCCTCAATTAGGGCCGTAGCTTCTTCGGGAGTCTTAGATAAGATAGCACCATTCGCCGCGGCATCAATAATTTGTTTGGTCCCCGGTTGGAGACCGTTGTAGAAGCTATGAACTAGCTCCCAATCTTCAATGCTATGGTGCGGGCATTGATGCTGCAGATCTTTAAAACGCTCCCAAGCCTCATAGAGCGTCTCTTGGGGTCCTTGCTTGAAGGACATGAGAGCGCTCCGGATCTTCACCGTCTTGGAGGGCGGATAGAACTTGTCAATGAATGCACTCGCCAACTCGTCCCAAGTGGTAAAGACACCCTCAGCCTGCGTCCTCAACCAATAAAGCGCCTTGTCTTTTAGCGTGAAGGGGAAGAGACGCAGTCTGATGGCATCGATGGAGACCCCCGGCATCTGAAATGTGGCGCACTTTGACAAGAATAATTGGATGTGGTAGTGGGGATTTTCATGGGCATTCCCATGAAATGGATCCTGCTGCATCAGAACTACTAATCCAGTCTTCAGCTCGAAGTTCTTGTCAGCCGCCAACTCCGGCATGGCAATGGATGAGGTAGTAGAAGAGGTCTTAGGCCGGAGCCTATCTCGAATAGAAATTATTCTTGCCATCCTTGCCGCCAATTGTTCAGCAGTTTCCGGGTTGGTCATAAACCGCCCTTCCTGATCTTGTCTCCTTTCCGCTCTAAGTCTCCGCGCGGTACGTTCGATCTCGGGATCAAATAATATAGCTTCAGGGTCCGCCGTAGATCTCGTGTACATGCACAGGGAAAACAGAGTTTCAAAGTAATGATTAGTACCGTGGAAGGGTTAGGTAAAAATAAAGAAATAAAATAATGATAATAATAAAAAAAAGAAATAGCTAGGGTGGTAAGATCAAACGCAATCGCCTCCCCGGCAACGGCGCCAAAAACTTGATCACTCCAAGATGTAACCCAAAGAACGGTTGTAGTTTTACCGCAAGCGCACGGTATAGCAGCGAGCGGGTTATCGAACACAGGGAGGACGAATGACCGTGCTTGCTCCAATCAACCTGGCTATTTAAGAAGAGAGAAATTTTCCTTTGGCGATCCTGTCACAATCGTCAGACAAAGTACGGAAATATCAAATCAAATAAAGAACGTCTAGGGAATGGGGAATCCCCGCTACTCACCGTATTTCATCAATGTGGTTCATCGGCATCAAAATTGCTAGAATAGGATTTTGGATGAACTAGTTGCAACTGAATGTAGAACCAAGCTCACGCTCTCGCGCTGTTGCTGGTCTATAGCTATCCTAGGTTCGGGTCCAATCTCTTGCAAACCCTAGCCTAGGGAAGCTAGCATTAGGATCAACATCATCGTTCAATCGCGCACCGAGCCCAATCTCTTGCAAACTCGGCCCGCGACCTAGGTTGGGATAGTTCCTACCCGTCCAATCTCTTGCAAACGGGTATCGGCACGGAATTGCAACCGGAAACCCTAGTATCGGTCCAATCTCTTGCAAACCGATACTTCAGAAATTCGATTCCAACCCAATTCGGATTTCTAGGGTTTCCTATCGAATTGGGATCCAATCTCTTGCAAATCCCAATCGGTATGAACTCCTAGCTATCCGTAGTAAATCGATCCCAAACTAATCCCTAACAACGATTCTAGCAATATTTCCACCAATTCATCACAAATATGAAATTGGGCTTGTAGGGTTCATCCCCACGCCCCAAGACGTGGAGACTACTCGCAATTCATGGTACAAACACAAGAATAATCAATGAAATAAGCAATAGAATTCATCACAATATTGAGACAAGCAATAAAAATAGAATTTTTAGAGAAGAGAGAGGCAAACCAATGGAGTTCTTCAATTAATCCAACAAAAGTCCACTTTTGTCTCCACTCTAATCACAAGAATAAAGCTAAAAAGTTAAACTAAAAAGCTGCAAAAATCTAAGAGAAAGGCTCTCAAAACTAGGGTAAAAACAGGGGTTAAATACCCCCCAAAATCGTCCAAAAACTGTGACCAAAATACCCTTGCGCAGCCTGAAATCCGTAATTTTCGCTACAGGCATCGCGTCGCACTCAGCCGAGTGACAAAAGTCACTCGGTCGAGTGAGAAACCCTGTAATTTTCCAGTAAGTCTTGATCTTCAGGGGTCTTCACTTCGGGGGCGGCTCGGCCGAGTGAGTTGTCATCACTCGGCCGATGGCTTCTTGGTACTCGGGCGGTCGGGATTATCCACTCGGCCGAGTGGGTCTTCTGAAGCTCAGGCAGCCGAAAAACAGTAAGTTGGCGATTTTTGAATGTCTTCGTCTGGGCGCCACTCAGGCGGACGGGATCTCGTCACTCGGACGATGTGGTCTCCGTCGCTCGGCCGAGTGCACATATAAATCGTGTCTGATCTGGTCGGCCGAGCGGTGTCTCGCTGGTCGGCCGAGTGACTCCTTCACTCGTCCGAGTGGGACACTAAAAATGCCCAAACAGCTTGTTTTGGCCTCCTCGTCGCTCCTGCGACGTCCGTTCTTCTTCCGCTCCTCTCCAACAGCAAAATACCCCTCGAGGAGGTCGTCGGTGACCCTCTGGAGTAAGCGTATCTCGAGATCACTCCGAATCGTGCCAAATCACCTGAAATGCGACAAAAACAACAAATCGTGAAAAGCATCACAATATCGTCGATATATCGTGAAAAACATGATTTGGGCGATCTAAATGGCATGTAAACATGCGGGAAAAAAGTGTGAAATAAGGAGTGATCAGTACTACAACTCTCAGGTGAGGAAGCAGAGCTTCAGAGTCGGCGACCTCGTCCTCAGGGACACAACCTTCAAACCTGAGATTGACTGCCGTCGAAAGCTCTCCGTCAAATGGGAAGGCCCCTACAAAATAGCGGACATTGTGGCACCCGCGACTTATATTTTGGCAAACATGGAGGGCGAAGAATTAGCTCATCTGTGGAATGCCCAACATTTGCTTAAGTAATATCAATAAAATTTGTGATTTTATGTTTATACAAACAATGTGGTGTTTGAATGAAAGTTTCAGATCCCCTCTAAGAAAGAAAGCGCCTCCATAAAGGTCTTCTTAATCATCCGGGGCGGGCTACCTTGCTATAAGTAAACTCTAGTGTTTTCATTTGTACATACGTATTATGCGACTAATAGCCCGCCACCAAAACCAGATCAAAAATGCGGGGTAGGCGACGGCCCAATACCTGCCCTCTCAAAGACCTTCGGGCAGCTCGCCACCCAAACCGGAGCAAAAATGCAGGGTCGGCTATGTCCCATTTATACCTACCCTCTCAAAGACATCCGGGGGCAGCTCGCCCACCAATAGAGGCCGCGGGGTTGTCTTCTGCCCATTCCCCCCTCTCGGCAGCTCGCTACAGATCCGGAGCAGACATGCAGAGTCGGCGACGGCCCAATACCTGCCCGATTACAGAGGTTGCGGGGTCAGGACGGTCCAATAATTGCCCTCTCAGAGACCTTCAAGGCAGCTTGCCACCCAAATAGGAGCGGAAATGCAGGGTCGGTGATGGCCTAATACCCGCCCGATTACAGAGGTTGCAGGGTCGACGACGGCCCAATACCTGCCCTCTCAAAGACATCTAGGGCAGCTCCCCACCCAAACTGGAGTGAAAATGCGGGGTCGGTTACGACCCATCTATACCTGCATTTTCAAGGAGGTCCAGGGCAGGCCTCTGAAGCCGCACCCCCGATAGGATGCCAGGATTTGCGAATTGCCTTCAAAGCATCCATATTCTATGAAAGTTCGAGGTGGGTTCCCCAAACGCTCCAGTGACGACCCACTAAGGAACCCTGCCGACACAACTTCACAAAGAACGATTCTACAACATTCTGATTCTTCTCGCTCTTATGCTCTTCCAAGCAGAAAGTTGGGGGTTTCCAAGCACATACAAGCGCATACAAGCACATATAAGCACAAAGACAAATAAGGCGAACTACCTCAAAGGTGATATCTTTCATTAAATTGAAAATATTTACACCAAGTTTTTTATAAAAAATATACAATCTTACAACTCCTAAGCCTGGCCCGAAGATCGACCCTACATATGCCCCCCCAAGTTAACTATGTCACATCTACTCGGTCACCGACCTCCATACCCTGCCCTCCGCTAGTGTCTCTACATTGGTCTACGTCGGTTCTGCTGCTGCAGCCGCCTCCTGATCGCCGCCACCCGCTTGATCGTTGACCGACGGACCTCCTACTTCCTTGACGTCCTCCTCTTCCTCCCCATCCGAGGCCACCAATAGCGGGGAGAAATTGACCTCCAACTTGGGATGCAGCCTCTTCAATCTCTTCTCTGCCCTCCCGAGGCCCGCTTACAGGCCCGCCTGTCGGCACTCCTTCGTGCTCTTGGCCCTTGATCACTCCGTATTTTACAACTTTTTTCTGCTTGTTTGCATGCCATTTAGATCGCTCAAATCGTGTTTTTCACGTTTATTCGGCAATATTGCGATGCTTTTCACGATTTGTTGTTTTTGTCGTATTTCAGGAGATTTGGAGTAATTTGGAGTGATTCTGAGATGCACCCACTCCGGAGTGTCACCGACGACTCTCTTGAGGGGTATTTTGCTGTTGGAGAGGAGTGGAAGGAGAAAAAACATTGTATGAGCGACATGGAGGCGAAGATATGAAGTTTGGGCATTTTTAGCACTTCACTCGACCGAGTGAAGGAGTCACTCGGCCGACCATAGGAAGCCCGCTCGGCCGGCCAGATCGGACACGCAACAGGCGTGCACTTGGCCGAGCATCGCCATGCCACTCGACCGAGCACCGAGTCACCCATCGCCTGAGTGGAGCCAAGACGACGGCATCAAAAATCACCAACTCTCTGTTTTCCGTCAGTCTGCTCCAATGACCCACTCGGCCGAGTGGAGAAAGACGGCCGCCCGAGTGACTGAAGGCCGTCCGCCCGAGTGACCTCCGAGGAGACGACCCCCGAGACCCCCAACTCTCTGTTTTTGTACAGGATTTGTCACTCGGCCGAGTGACATTTGTCACTCGGCCGAGTGAGCCGCGCTGCCTGTAGCGAAAACTGCGGATTTGAGGCTGCGCAGGGACATTTTCGTCAGGGTTTTTTGGGCGATTTTGAGGGGTATTTAACCCCAGTTTTTAACCTAGTTTAGGAGAGCTTTTTCAGAACTTTTTGCAGCTTTTTAGATTAACTTTTTAGGGATTAGATTAAGCTTTAAGGGAGGAGAGAAAAGTGAGATTTTGTTGGATGCTAGCTTGTTCTTCATTGGTTTGTATCTCTCTCCCTCAAAAACTCAATTTTTATTGATTTATTGAATATTGCTATGAATTTCATTGATCTTAATTGTGAATTTCTATTGCATTCTATTATGAATTGTGAGTAGTTCATCGTCTTAGGGCGTAGGGATGAACCATACGAGCCCAATTTCGAAATTGTGATGAATTGGCGAAATTATTGCTAGGATTGATTAGGGTTAGTATGGGATTGCTATAATACGAATAGCTAGGGATTCATATCGATTGGGATTTGCAAGAGATTGGATCCCAATTCGATAGGAAGCCCTAGATATCCGAATTGGGTTGCAATTGAATTTCTCTGGAATCGGTTTGCAAGAGATTGGACCGAAACTAGGGTTTTTCGATTGCAATTCTATACCAATACCCGTTTGCAAGAGATTGGATGGGTAGGAACTATCCCAACCTTGGTCGTAGCTCGAGTTTGCACGAGAGTGGGCTCGAGATACGGTTGAACGATGATGTTGTTCTTCAAGCTAGTTTGCCTAGGTTAGGGTTTGCAAGAGATTGGACCCTACCCTAGGTTTGCTATAGACCGGCAATAGCGCGAGAGCGTGAGCTTGGTTCCACATTTAGTTGCAACTAGTTCACCCAAATTTCAAGTCTAGCAATTGTGAAACCTACGAGTCACATTGACGAGATACGGCAAGTAGCGGGGATTCCCTATCCCCTAAGCGTTTTTATTAATTTGTTAATCTCTTTATACATTTAAACAACTGTGACCGCACATTGCGAGCATTCTCCCGACTTTTCTTATAGCCAGGTGATTCGAAGAAGACACTGTTATTAGGCCTCCATGTGTTCGATACCCGCTCGCCGCTACACCGTGCGCTTGCGGTAAGACTACGATCGTCGTCGCTCCGGGACGTGTATCCGGGGCGCGATCAAGTTTTTGGCGCCATTGCCCGGGACGCGATAGTGTTTGATTCCTATAACCTAGCTATTTTTCTTTTTGTTTTATTATTTTCATTTTTATTTTATCCTTCCGTTGTGCTAACTATTTCTTTGAAACTCTGTTTTCCCTTGCATGTACACGAGATCCTCGGCGAACCCCGAAGAGATACTATACGATACGGAGATCGAGCATACATTTAGGAGGATCCGAGCGGAGAGGAGACCCGATACGGAAGGAAATTTTATGACCCATCCTGAGACCCCCGAAGAATTAGCAGCACGAATGGCGAGGATTATTTCCATAAGAGATAGGCTTCGGCCTTAGACTTCTTCCATGACCTCGTCCATAGCCATGCTGGAGTTGGCGGCCGACAAGAATTTTGAATTGAAGACCGGATTGGTGGTCCTTATGCAATAAGATCCTTTTCATGGGAACTCCCATGAAAACCCTCACTACCACATCCAGCTCTTCCTATCAAAGTGCGCCACCTTCCAAATGCCAGGCGTCTCCGTGGATGCTATCAGACTGGCCTCTTCCCTTTCACACTAAAGGACAAGGCATTATATTGGTTGAGGACGCAAGCTGAAGGAATCTTCACCACTTGGGATGAGTTGGCGAGTGCATTCGTTGACAAATTTTACCCGCCCTCCAAGATGGTGAAGATTACAAGTGCTCTCATGTCCTTCAAGTAAGGACCTCAAGAGACTCTCTACGAAGCATGGGAGCGCTTCAAGGACTTGCAACATCAGTGCCCTCATCATAGCATTGAGGATTGGGAGCTTGTCCATAGCTTTTACAATGGACTCCAACCGGGGACGAAACAGATTATTGATGCCACGGCAAATGGAGCCATTTTGTCGAAGACTCCCGATGAAGCTACGGCCTTGCTTAAGGAGATGGCCTCGAACAACCAACAATGGGGGGACGAGCGAGGACATTCTTCGTCCTCCTTGAAGCCCACAAGTATCTATGAGGCCAAGGCCGTGGCGGAGCTTTCTAGCAAGTTTGACTCTCTCCACAAGGTTGTGGAGAGATTGGAGAAATTTATTACGGAGCCTCAAGGAGCCCCTTCTACATCTACGCCAACAAATCATATGGGCGATTGGCAAGACCAATCCCAATCCATATATGCGGGAGGAGAGCAAGGAGAAGGAGCTATGGAGCAAGTTCAATACGCCGCAGGGAATTCTGGATATTGGGCCAATCCGGCCGCTAGAAACCACCCGGGTTTCTCATATGCCAATAATGATGGAGCATTAAACCCCCCGCCACAACAACCTCCTCAAGCTCGGGCTCCACCACCACCACAACCGAATTATCCACAAAGGGGGCCACCGCAACAAAGTTTCCCACCGAGGCAACAAGTGGGACCTTATAGGCCGCTCGGATACAATCAAGGGTGGAGGAATCCCAACCCACCAAAAGTTCAACAACGCTCAGATTTTGAGGCAAAGGTGGATGAGTTTATGGTGGAACAACGAAAGATCAATGCCACATTGAAGGCGGGACAAGATTCCCTCGCCACCGTCGTAGCTCAAATCGGGGAGCAACTTGCGTTGCTCAACAAAAACCATCAACAATTGCCGGCTCAACCCGAGCCGAATCCACGGGGCAACACCGGCCATATTAATACGGTAGTTGCGGTTACTACAAGAGGAGGGAAGGATACCACCCCCCCCCCAATGACTCAAGTCAAGGAGCCCGTAGTGGAGATTCTACAAGAAAGTGAGCTGGCAATTGAAGTTGAGAAAGATAAGGAGTTGCAAGGAGAAGTGAAATCTAGAACGGAGGAGCTTATCGATGAGCGCCAATATATGCCACCGGTGCCCTTCCCTCAGAGGCTAGCTAGAGCCAAGATAGAGAAACGGATAGCCAAGTTTCTCGAGTATTTGAGAGGGGTGAGCCTCAATATCCCCTTCCTCGACACTTTAGTGGAAATCCCATCTTATGCCAAGTTCTTAAAAGACTTGATCACGGGAAGGAAGAGGAAGGAGAAGATAATGCTCGCGGAGGAAGGGACTTGGTTCACAAAGAGGGAAAAGGAGCCCGCCAAGCTTAAAGATCCGGGGAGTTTTCGGATTCCTTGCACTCTAGGCGGCATCCCCCTACAAAAGGCATTAGTAGACTTGGGGGCTAGTGTTAGCCTCATGCCCCTCTCCATGTTCCGGAGGTTGAATACCGGCACTGATTTGAAGCCTACCGACATACGGATTCAACTAGCGGACGGGAGGATTACAAGACCGGTTGGGATAGCGGAGGACATCCCACTCCAAGTTCCGGGGGGGGCATATGTTTGCCATGCGATTTCGTGATAATGGACATCAAGGAGGAGGGCGATACATCACTCATACTCGGACGCCCGTTCCTCGCCACCGCCGGTGTCATCGTCGATGTGCGGGAGGGGACCCTCACCTTGAACGTCGGCAACATCGAAGTGGAGCTTCATATACCGAAGGCAATGAAGCACATGCCTTGTCACGAGGATCTTGATTACATGGACCTCCTTGATGAGGTCATTGAAGAGGCGATCCCCCATTCCATCGGCACACCCCACGAAGATAGCTTCGAAGAAGGCCTAGACTTGACTGAAGAAGAGAAGATGGAGCACTCCCCCGATATCTCCATGGTAATTGATGATGGCGACGCTGATGTCGTAAGAATACGGGAGCTCTGCAAGCTCTCGAAGTTGAGGACTCCAAAGAAAGCTCCACCGATACGAAAATCGGTGTCACCGATGAAGAGGAAGACCGGAGCAAGCTCTAGCTTGGGGGAGCCACCCCCAACATTGCCCATGATGAAGGGGCACTGAGGAAGACCTCACACCACCATGATACAAATCCGAGTGGTCTTCCAAGCAAGTTCGACGGGTGCATCCTGTATGCACCCAACATCAAGCGTTAATTGAAAATCCATAGGGGTCGAGCTCAAGACCTAAAACGAGTGCTTGTCGGGAGGCAACCCGAAGGTTATCGTGTTTTTCTATATTTGGTTTTTGTTTTTTTTTGTTTTAGATTTTATTAGTGTTTTTGAGTCGTTCGCCCGAAAAATTTTGACAACGGGTCCTATTTTCTTTGACAGGAGAGGAGAACGGGATATCTATCATATGGAGGATGACTAAGGCATAGAAGAGCACTCCAGGAACGTGCTCAGGGCTTAGGAGAAGGAAGAAATCGACCGGAGGAAGAAAAACAGAGATTAGAGCCAAAACGGATCATCACAGTAGAAAACAGAGCTTCACTCGGCCGAGTACTATAGCCACTCGGCCGAGCATCCAACGTCGTACGCCCGAGTGGCGCACCAACGAGGGAAGTCTGCTGCACCCAACTCTCTGTTAGTTTATTTGATTTCAGAATGAATTGCCACTCGACCGAGTATATATCTTCACTCGGCCGAGTGAAACTGATACGCTCCTAGGGCAAAAATTGCCGAGTAGCTTGTGCCACTCGGCCGAATGGACTTTTTCCACTCGGCCGAGGGTGGCAAAGCCACTCGGCCAAGTCGTAAGCAGCGAGGAGTTTTTAAAATATTTTCGTTACAATCACTCGGCAGAGTGACTTAGTCACTCGGCCGAGTCGTAACTTCACTTATATAAGGCGCAGCGGTTCGACACGGAATTCGAAACGTCAAAAATTCCCAAACATGCCCAAACCGCTCGCGACCGCTGCTCCCTCGCCTGCTGCGACCTCCCACTCGCCCGAACGCCGCCTGACCGCTGGCGCCCGAGCACCGATCGCCGACCGCCGCACCCCCACACCGCCGGCGACTCCCTCGCCGCCGGCCGACCTCCGGTAACCCATATTTCGCCTATTTTCTCCATTTTCTCCTATATTTTGATGATCCGTACACCTATCGAGCCCCTACCCCAAATTAATTTCTTTATCTATCTATTATACCCCTAACCCCCCATGTATTTTGAATTTTACACGTTGATATCGTTGTTTGATGTGTAGGCAATCTTGGGGAGCTTAGGGGAGCTAGGGGAGCTTCTGGGACGCGCTTTTGTCTTAGAGGAGGCGGCGTCTTCGCAGGCATCCGCTGATTTGCTCTCGCGGCGTGTTCAGGTACCATCGTTCCATTTATTTTAGCACGCCGCACGTTTCACTTGTTGGGTGAGCACTCGGGGCGCACATGCCGCCCCGCACACGGCCACGCACTAGGAGAGATTCCGCCAAGCGAAAGCTGCCGGATGATGCCGGCCCCTCCCACGAGATGGAGGACTCTCCTCCGCCTACACAACCTCACCCCACACAGCCACAACCTGCCGATCCAGCACACCCATAGCCACTTCCAGCCGAGCCCCCACACCCACAGCCACCACCGGCTCCTATCGTCGGGCCGCTGGGTATTACGTTTCGAGACGATGTACATCGCGTCGCTTTTGAGCGTATCTCCCAGCGCTCGATAGTGCCCTCCAGGTTCGCACACCTTGCTGACCTAGACCGCCTGGGGGTACTTGAGGGGATGCTCACGTTGTACGACAACGTGGGTTGGTGAGACTTTCTTTCCGTGTCGGTGGACACATACGTCCGTCCGACACTCGAGGTGCTCAGCTCGATCGCCCGGACCGCTGAGGGATGCTCATTCCGACTCATGGATCGAGAGTGTCAGATCACTCTCGATATGCTTAGGGCATTCTTTCAGTGGCCCACAGTCCTCACACCCGACCGAGCCTACGCCCCCACACACATCCCTCCCCCATCCTTCAATTCACATGTCTTCTGGGCCCGGACCACAGGTTTACCACCGGCCTTTGACCCTATTAGGGCCAAGGCCTCGGCCATAGTCCACCCCTGCCTCCGCATAGCACAGCGCCTTATGGCGACCACCTTTCTGGCGAGGTACGAGCCTGGGATGATGTCGACGCCTGAGCTCTATATGCTCTACGCGATGACTCGCCCCAGAGTTCTTGATAGGGATGGAGTTACGTTGGTCCCCACCGTTGAGATAGACGTCGCTAGCTAGTTTTTGGACCGCATCATCGTATCGGTGGGCGCTCGCTCTTCGATATGTTGCGGCGGCCTCATCACCCTGCTAGCCCTGATGACCGGCGAGGACCTTTCGGCTGACCTGCGACGAGCCCCGGGCCCCACTGCATTATCTATAGACGTCATGGCCTGGATGAAGATGCTTCATCCGCACGGCCAGTGGCACTGGATTTGGTTGCACGGTCCGTACGGTGCTGACTACATGATCCTTCCAAGCCCCGCTCGGACACACTTAGGACCAGCACACGACGACTGGCTTCCGGCGATGGATCTCTTGATCCCCGTCGCCTACGTGCTAGAGGCCGAGGGAGCTGATCCCGCACCACCTGCACCCCCTGCACCGCCAGCTGACCCTGTGTTCCCTCAGCCTGAGCCTGCACTTTCTGCCGCTCCCGACACTTCTGTCCCCACTTCTGCTAGTGTCAGGAGTACACTTGCTGAGCCTACGCCCACCACGTCTACCACTACCACCACCCCTGCTGTGCCCTTGTCGGTTGAGCCACTCACCTCTCTGCTACCCGAGCGTCCACCCACCATACTTGAGAGCGGCGAGCCTTCTTTTGCTGCTGTCGTGGAGACCATGGCCAGTATGATCTCCGCTGGGATTTCACCTTTTGGACCCCACACTTCCTCCCCAGCGGTCGACCCTTCTGTCTCCACCGTAGCCGTTCTATATGAGAGTGTCGTGACGTCTGTCCCCACTTCTGTGTCACTGACCTCTCTTGCCGCCTCGTCACCAATTCTGTCTTCCACTCCCACTGCTGCTGCTTCCACCTCACACCAGCCTGCGTCCCAGCCTCGTACTGAGGCTGGGCATCCACTAGTGAGCACAGCACCCGTACCACCCATGCATGCTGTCCCGATCACCTACACCGCCCGTATTAGACAGCCCCGACCAGCTCAGCCTAGACATGTCCGTCCCTCCGCTCCACCACCCCCTGACGCCTTAGTTCAGAGCGTTCGCGCTCTTGAGGGGGGGTTGAGTGGGCTCCGGGGCGATTTTAGGGCTTTGTCTTCCACAGTCACCGCCATGCAGCACCGCCTCGAGCTACTTCCCAGCATTCACTATTGCTTGACCCAGATCCTCGAGTGACTGCCACGACCACCACCCACCCAGCAGACTATTCCACGCCCGCCACCACCACCACCACCTCCTCCGCCTCAGGACGGAGATGGCGCAGCACCACCAGCATAGGCACACCTTTGATGCCTCCGATTTTTTCTCGTTATGCTGCCCATTCTCTGCTTGGTCCTGATGATTTCTGCCTACCCCCCTCCCCTCCCTATTTTTGTCCACTTTTGATCATATCATTCTATATCCTTTTTTCGGGAGTGAGGGAGAGTGTTTTTGGTGACACACACATTTTCGCATCACTCTTATCCTTGCATGCATCACATTCGCATCATATTTTTGCTTTTGTTATTTTTATTTCTTTTTATCATGCATGCATACCCACCCCCCTCCCATTACACGTCTCTCGGTGTGCCACACTTCGCACTTTGGGGACACTGTGCGCTTTAGCTTGGGGGAGTGAGTTCTCACGCTTTTTGCTTTTGTCACCCTTTATTTTTAGTTTTCCCACGTTTTTCCCACTTTATCACTCACTTTTTCATCACTTTTTCATTTTTTTACCATGCATCATGTTTTTCTTATTTTTCTTGTGTGTTGCATTGTAAATAGTTTTTACTTTCGTTTATCTTTATTTCTTTCATCTTTTGCTAGAGATGACTTTTCTGTGATGATGATGACGTGGTGTTAGCTTTCCTCTATATGCATGCTATATTTGTCATGTCATAACCTCTTATTTCTGATATCATATGCTATGTTCTGCTTTGCATTTAGAAATAGTAACCCACTCCCTTTTGGCGTATAAAAATGGATGAAATTCTATTAGTAGCTGATGTCTGATGATTCATATGTATGCTATCGTAGAAAACACACCAAGATTCATGCATTGATGCTTATATCTGGAGTACTGATTTCTTTTCTCTCATATCACTTCTTATTGCATGACTTGTACTTTTCACTTCGGGTTGATTGAATTGTTGCTAGCAATGATAAATCTAGATTAGTTTACTTTTTGAGATTAAACTGAGTAGATTATATTACCCTGCTGAAGTTGTCATGCACGTCCTATAGAGTGAACTGATAGATACATTTATTTCTTTCTCCACATATCTTGAACATTATTTCTCTATTTTAAATTCATTAGTGAATCCCCCCTTAGCGATTCTATTATTGGCATTCCCCCGTTATTAAAATCACATGCTCCAAATTCCCCAAAATCCAAAGAAAAAAATACTTGTATATCCTTCTCTTTGATTTGGGATCATTGTGTATATATGATATTGAAAAAAAAGAAAAAGAAACAAAAGAGAAAAAGAAAAAGATTTGAGAATAAGAAAAGAAAAGAGAAAAGTGGTTCGAAAACGATCCCATCTCATATACTTTGTCTCTTTCTACCCTCTTTTATTTTGTTTTTGACTTTTGGAGCTTTATAAAAATGGGGATGTAAGTATCGCTTTATATAGGCCACCACGCTTATAGATAAGCTTGGGGGAGAGAATCCAATGATGTGTGAGAGAGTGACTACTTGACGGTGCATGACGACCTAGGCTAAGTAATATTTTATACTCGGTGAGATTGCTAAAGTTTTACGAAATCCAGAAATCTACGCTTAGCATTCATTTCATGAAAACCGCACTTTTTCTATTCTTACTACTCTATCGTGTGACATCTCTCATACTCCTTATAGAAAGCATTCAATTGAAAAGTGTGTGATCTACGATGTTGTATACCGCTTTAGATGCTTCAGACGATGTTAATCTTAGAATTATTCCATTTTTTCATGCTATATCGATATTCTTGGGTTTCCTATTTCAAATGCATCATTATACTATGGTATCAAAATAAAAATCTTTGACATGTGTTTTATATTCGATGCATGCTATATGAGTAAGCAAAACCCACGTCCTGAGAAAAAACGATCTATCAACTTCCCTCTTCGTTTTCTATTTTGTCTTTCGTTTCCGTTTTCCACCTTTCCGCCATTTTCTTTATCTTTATCCACCAGGTTCGCTTTTTACTTATCTTCCTCGAGGACGAGTAAGAGGTAAGCTTGGGGGATTTTGATCACTCCGTATTTTACACCTTTTTCTGCATGTTTGCATGCCATTTAGATCGCTCAAATCGTGTTTTTCACGTTTATTCGGCAATATTGCGATGCTTTTCACGATTTGTTGTTTTTGTCGTATTTCAGGAGATTTGGAGCGATTTGGAGTGATTCTGAGATGCACCCACTCCGGAGTGTCACCGACGACTCTCCTGAGGGGTATTTTGCTGTTGGAGAGGAGTGGAAGGAGAAAGAACGTCGTAGGAGCGACGAGGAGGCGAAGATATGAAGTTTGGGCATTTTTAGCACTTCACTCGGCTGAGTGAAGGAGTCACTCGGCCGACCATAGGAAGCCCGCACGGCCGGCCAGATCGGACACGCAACAGGCGTGCACTCGACCGAGCATCGCCATGCCACTCGGCCGAGCACCGAGTCACCCATTGCCCGAGTGGAACCAAGTCGACGGCATCAAAAATCACCAACTCTCTGTTTTCCATCAGTCTGATCCAATGACCCACTCGGCCGAGTGGAGAAAGACGGCCGCCCGAGTGACTGAAGGCCGTCCGCCCGAGTGACCTCCGAGGAGACGACCCCCGAGACCCCCAACTCTCTGTTTTTGTACAGGGTTCGTCACTCGGCCGAGTGACATTTGTCACTCGGCCGAGTGAGCCGCGCTGCCTGTAGCGAAAACTGCGGATTTGAGGCTGCGCAGGGGCATTTTCGTCAGGGTTTTTTTGGGCGATTTTGGGGGGTATTTAACCCCGGTTTTTAACCTAGTTTAGGAGAGCTTTTTCAGAACTTTTTGCAGCTTTTTAGATTAACTTTTTAGGGATTAGATAGATTAAGCTTTAAGGGAGGAGAGAAAAGTGAGATTTTGTTGGATGCTAGCTTGTTCTTCATTGGTTTGTATCTCTCTCCCTCAAAAACTCAATTTTTATTGATTTATTGAATATTGCTATGAATTTCATTGATCTTAATTGTGAATTTCTATTGCATTCTATTATGAATTGTGAGTAGTTCATCGTCTTAGGGCGTAGGGATGAACCCTACGAGCCCAATTTCGAAATTGTGATGAATTGACAAAACTATTGCTAGGATTGATTAGGGTTAGTTTGGGATTGCTATAATACGAATAGCTAGGGATTCATATCGATTGGGATTTGCAAGAGATTGGATCCCAATTCGATAGGAAGCCCTAGATATCCGAATTGGGTTGCAATTGAATTTCTCCGGAATCGGTTTGCAAGAGATTGGACCGAAACTATGGTTTTTCGATTGCAATTCTATACCAATACCCATTTGCAAGAGATTGGATGGGTAGGAACTATCCCAACCTTGGTCGTAGCTCGAGTTTGCACGAGAGTGGGCTCGAGATACGATTGAACAATGATGTTGTTCTTCACGCTAGTTTGCCTAGGTTAGGGTTTGCAAGAGATTGGACCCTACCCTAGGTTGGCTATAGACCGGCAATAGCGCGAGAGCGTGAGCTTGGTTCCACATTTAGTTGCAACTAGTTCACCCAAATTTCAAGTCTAGCAATTATGAAACCTACGAGTCACAGTGACGAGATACGGCAAGTAGCGGGGATTCCCTATCCCCTAAGCGTTTTTATTAATTTGTTAATCTCTTTATACATTTAAACGACTGTGACCGCACATTGCGAACATTCTCCCGACTTTTCCTATAGCCAGGTGATTCGAAGAAGACACTGTTATTAGGCCTCTCTGTGTTCGATACCCGCTCGCCGCTACACCGTGCGCATGCGGTAAGACTACGATCGTCACCGCTTCGGGACGTGTATCCGGGGCGCGATCAGCCCTCACATCCTTCATTATGGGAATGAGCTCGTCGAGTTGATATCTACGATAGCCTCTTCCTTCATGGCTTCTGGATCGATCTTCTTCAGCTCCACCACTTGATGCGTGAGCTCGACGATCTCCTTTGCCTTTGCCTCCACCTCCTCGGCTTCGACGTTCATCGTAGCGACCCTTCGGGCCTCCTCATCCCGAAGCCACTATGCCAACTCATCCGAGGTCTTACGCTGCTTCACGGTCTCCCATTTCTGGATCGTATAGTATCCGCAGACCTGCTCCAGCTTCTCCTCCATGTGCAGCAGCCTCTCGACGACCTCCTTGTGTTCGGCCTCCTTCGGCTGCAGCTTATCGATGACTACCTTGAGCTCCGCCTTCTTCTTCCCAAGGGTTGCCTTGAGCTTGTCCATGTTAGTGTGGTGATGCAGGGACATCATCACCACCACAGCCTATAAAAGAAACAAAGTACATGAGCCCGCATGAAAGAACGAAGACCGGCAGTATGAGAAGAGAGAGCAACGAACCTGCATGCTGTGCCAAACTGTAGTGTCACAAAGGTGCTCAGCTCTGACATCCCAGAGGAACTCCGGGTCCCTTGGCAATAGGTAATTATCCACCAGATGGGTCGCAACCCAGTAACCTCAAACAATGATTCCAAGGCACCCATCGGGAAGCACAGTGAGACAAGCTCCATCTTGGGAATAGTATGGACCTCAGCTTTCACAACCTTGAAGCTTGCGAGCACTACCTTGTAGCTTGGGTGCCTCGACTTCCTCTGATTCAACTCCCCTGCTCCCAAGAGGGGCATCCAAAGGGCCAATGATCGACCATTATAGCCTTGCCAATCTGCATCCAAGCTGGAGACTTTTGAGGGAGGGCCGAGCAAAGGGGGGCCACAATGGCGACCTGGGTCGACGGGCCCTGGGGCATGGTGGCTGTCAGATCGGCCACTGGCTCCTCGACATCGTCAAGGACGACGAGGCCACCCTGCATGAGCTTGCTCACTCGATGGGCAGGAAAGGTAGCCGTGGACGTCTTTTTCTTCGTTCTCTTGCTTTATCCCTCCTCCTTAGCCCGAACAGTGGACGCCAGCTCCAGGCTCTATTTCTGCCCAACCTTCTTCGACAAGCTCGGCACCGCCTCCTTGCCTTTGACCTTGGCCACTAGCTCCTCGGTCAACGGACCCCCCATAGCCATCCTCATCAGCTCGTCTCTTGACAGAATCATGTTCGTACCTGCAAAGAGAAAAGAGATCAGGGTGAGCATATATGAAGAAGGTCGCTTAAATCGCAGTACCTTTGGGCTAGATATGTTGGGCGATCTGGTCATCCTTAACCAACTTCGCATGTTTTCGGATTTCGTGGGGGATCTCCACTAAGATCCTGGAGTTCTCCAGATCCCGTGCCTTCAAAGTCACCTCCTTATTCACTTGAGGATTCAACTTCCCCCAGTTTGACCGCAAAGTTTAGTCCACCTGCATCAAAATGAAGACGAACCTCTCCCTCCAAGCCCACACTTTACTCAGCATATCAAGGACGAGATGCCGACCCCTCCTCGCACAGACATAGTAATACAACCCTATTCGCTTCGTCTCGAAGAAGTACTTGAACAGTGATCACTCCATATTTTACACATTTTTCCCGCATGTTTGCATGCCATTTTGATCGCTCAAATCACGTTTTTTCACGATTTATCGACAAGATTGCGATACTCTTCACGATTTGTTGTTTTTGTCATATTTCAGGAGATTTGGAGCGATTTGGAGTGATTCCGAGATACACCTACTCCGGAGTGTCACCGACGACTTCCCTGAGGGGTATATGAGATTGGAGAGGAGCGGAAGAAGAAAGAACGTAGTAGGAGCGACGAGGAGGCAAAAATACACAAGTTGGGCATCTTCAGTGTCTCACTCGGCCGAGTGAAGGAGTCACTCGGCCGACCAGCGAGACCCCGCTCGGCCGGCCAGACCGGACACGCTCCAAGAGATATATCGGTGTGCACTCGGCCGAGCATCAGAAGCCCACTCGCCCGAGTGGAGTATACCATCCGCCCGAGTGGCGCCCAGACGACGCCCATCAAAAACATCGAAGTTACAGTTTTTCGTCAGTCTGAGCATCAGAAGCCCGACTCGGCCGAGTGGCAATTGCCGTCCGCCCGAGTGAAGATAGCCCATCGGCCGAGTGACTACAACTCACTCGGCCGAGTGACGCCCCAAGTGACGACCCCCAAAACCCCAGGCTTACTGGAAATCATCAGGGTCTATCACTCGGCCGAGCGACTTTTGTCACTCGGCCGAGTTAGCCGCGCGCCTTTAGCGGAAAACACGATTTTGAAGAGGCGCAGGGGCATTTTGGTCACGGTTTTTTGGGCAGTTTTGAGGGGTATTTAACCCCAGATTCTAACCTAGTTTTGGCAGCTTTTTCTATTTCTTTTGGCACCCTTTTTAGATTAGATTTTGAGAGTTTAATTCTTGTGATTGGAGAGGAGAGAAAAGTGTTATTTTGTTGGATTCTTGGAAAGCTACATTGGTGTGTCTCCTTCTCTATTAAAAATCCTATTTTTATTGCTATTTTGAATATTGCCATGAATTCCATTGCTGTTTCTATTGATTATTCTTCAGTTAGCAATATTATTTGTGAGTAGTCTTAACATCTTAGGGCGTGGGGATGAACCCTATGAGCCTAATTTCCGATTTGTGACGATTTGGTAGAACTATTGCTAGAATTGATTGGGTTAGTTTGGGATTGATATAATACGGATAGCTAGGTGTTCATATCGATTGGGATTTGCAAGAGATTGGATCCCAATTCGATAGGAAACCCTAGAAATCCGAATTGGGTTGAGATTGAGTTTCCGTAGTATCGATTTGCAAGAGATTGGACCGATGCTAGGATTCTCGGTTGCAATTCTATACCGATACCCGTTTGCAAGAGATTGGACGGGTAGGAACTATCCCAACCTAGGTCGTAGCCCGAGTTTGCACGAGAGTGGGCTCGGGATGCCATTGAACGATGACGTTGATCCTAATGCTAGCTTGCCTAGGCTAGGGTTTGCAAGAGATTGGACTCGAGCCTAGGTTTGCTATAGACCGGCAACAACACGAGAGCGTGAGCTAGGTTTTACATTCAGTTGCAACTAGTTCACCTGACATTCTACCCTAGCAATTGTGAAACCGATGAATCACAATGACGAGATACAGTGAGTAGAGGGGATTCCCTATTCCCTAGGCGTTTTTATTTGATTTTATATCTCTTTACATTGTTTGACGATTGTGACAACATCGCCGAAAGGCACTTTCCTACTTTTCTGTCCCTATAGCCAGGTTGTTCGGAGATGGCACTATCATACGTCCTCCCTGTGTTCGATACCCGCTCGCCGCTACACCGTGCGCTTGCGGTAAAACTACACGGTCGCTCTTTAGGGTGTACGCCCGGGTGCGATCAAGTTTTTGGCGCCGTTGCCGGGGAGGCGATTGTGTTTGATCCTACCACCCTAGCTATTTCTTTCTTTTTGTTTTATTTCTTCATTTTTTATCTAACCCTTCCATTGTGCTAATCACTTCTTTGAAACTTTGTTTTCTCGTGCATGTACACGAGATCCACAGCGGACCCCGTAGATATATTGTTTGATCTTGAGATCGAGCGTACATTGCGGAGATTCAGAGCGGAGAGGAGACCCGATACGGAAGGGAGGTTTATGAACGTTTGGGAGACGCCTGAAGAGTTAGCAGCAAGAATGGCGAGGATTATTTCCATTCGAGATAGGCTCCGGCCTAAGACTTCCTCCACGACCTCGTCCATAGTCATGCCGGAGTTGGCGGCCGACAAGAATTTTGAGTTGAAGACCGGATTGGTGGTCCTTATGCAACAAGATCCTTTTCATGGGAATCCCCTTGAAAATCCCCACTACCACATCCAGCTCTTCCTATCAAAGTGCGCCACCTTCCAGATGTCGGGCGTCACCCTAGACACCATCAGACTGTGCCTCTTCCCCTTCACACTAAAGGATAAAGCTCTTTATTGGTTGAGGACGCAAGCTGAAGGAGTCTTCACCACATGGGATGAGTTGGCGAGCGTGTTTATTGACAAGTTCTATCCGCCCTCCAAGACGGTAAAGATTAGGAGTGCTCTCATGTCCTTCAAGCAAGGACCTCAAGAGACACTCTACGAGGCATGGGAGCGCTTCAAAGACCTCCAGCATCAGTGCCCCCACCATAGCATTGAATATTGGGAGCTCGTCCATAGCTTCTACAATGGTCTCCAACAGGGGACCAAGCAGATTATTGATTCCACGGCAAATGGGGCCATCCTATCGAAGACTCCCGACGAAGCTACGGCCTTTCTTGAGGAGATGGCCTCGAACAATCAACAGTGGGGCGACAAGCGAGGACACTCTTCGTCCTCCTTGAAGCCATCTAGCATATATGAGGCCAAGGCCGTGGCGGAGCTTGCCAACAAGTTTGATTCTCTCCACAAGGTAGTGGAGAGACTGGAGAAATATATTACGGAGGCCCAAGGAACCCCTTCCACATCCACACCAACAAATCAAATGTGTGATTGGCAAGACCAATCCCAAGCTATGTATTTGGGAGGAGAACAAGGAGAGGGATCTTTGGAGCAAGTTCAATACGTCGCGGGGAACCAAGGATATTGGGCCAATCCGGCCACTAGAACCCATCCCGGTTTCTCCTATGCCAACAATGATGGAGCATTGAACCCCCCGCAACAACTACCTCATCAAGCTCGACCACAACAACAACAACAACAATATTATCCACCAAGGGGGCCACCGCAACAAAATTTCCCACCAAAGCAACATGCGCGACCCTATAGGCCGCCCAGATACAATCAAGGGTGGAGAAATCCAAACCCTCCGCAAGCTCAACAACGATCTGAATTTGAAGCTAAGGTGGAGGAGTTTATGGTCGAGCAGAAGAAGATTAATGCTTCCTTGAAGGCGGGCCAAGACTCTCTTACAACTGTCGTTGGACAAATTGCAGAGCAACTTGCGTTGCTCAACCGAAACAAACAACAGTTGCCGGCTCAACCCGAGCAAAATCCACGGGGCAACACCGACCATATCAACGCCATGGTTGCAGTTACTACGAGAGGCGGGAAGAGTACCACTCCCGTCATGATTCCTACCGAGAAGCCCGTGGTGGAGATTGTAGAGCCAAGCGAGCCGGTCATTGAAGTTGAGAGAGAGAAAGAGCCGCAAAGGGAAGAAAAGTCCAGAGCGGAGCAGCAGATTGAGGAGCGCCGTTTTATGCCACCGATCCCATTCCCTCAGAGGCTAGCTAGAGCAAAGATGGAGAAACGGCTAGCCAAGTTTCTCGAGTATTTGAGAGGGGTAAGCCTCAATATCCCCTTCCTCGACGCTATCGTAGAGATCCCGACATACGCCAAGTTCTTAAAGGATTTGATTACGGGAAGAAAGAGGAAGGAGAAAATCATGCTCGCTGAGGAGGGGACTTGGTTCACAAGGAGAGAGAAGGAGCCCGCCAAATTCAAAGATCCGGGGAGTTTCCGAATTCCTTGCACCTTAGTCGGCGTCCCTCTACAAAAGGTGTTAGTGGACTTAGGGGCTAGTGTTAGCCTCATGCCGCTCTCTATGTTCCGAAGACTGAACACCGGCACAGATTTGAAGCCTACCGACATGCGGATACAACTAGCAGATGGTCGGATCACAAGGCCGGTAGGGATCGCAGAGGACATCCTGTTACAAGTCCCGGGAGGCATTTGTTTGCCATGCGACTTTGTGGTCATGGATGTCAAGGAGGAGGGAGATACGTCACTAATACTTGGACGCCCGTTCCTCGCCACCGCTGGTGTCATTGTCGACGTACGTGAAGGGACTCTAACATTGAACGTCGGCAACATCGAAGTGGAGCTTCATATACCCAAGGCAATGAAACACATGCCTTATCATAAGGAGCTCGACTATATGGACCTCCTTGACGAGGTCATTGAGGAGACGATCCCCCATTCCATCAGCGCACTATTCAAGGATGATTTTGAGGAAGGGCCGGACTTGGGCCAAGAAGAAAAGATGGAGCACTCCCCCGATCTCTCCGTAGAAATTGATGAAGGCGACGCTGAAGTCGCAAGAATACGAGAGCTCTGCAAGCTCTCAAAGATGAGGACTCCAAAGAAAGCCCCACCGATACGAAAATCGGTGTCACCGGTGAAGCTGAGGCCCGGAGCAAGCACTAGCTTGGGGGAGCCACCCCCCAACACTACCCGAGACGAAGGAGCACTGAGGAAGAACACGCTGCCACAACATCCAAATCCGAGCGTTCTTCCCGATAAATTCGACGGGTGCATCTCATATGCACCCAATATCCCGCATTAAATTGAAAATCCAAGGGGGTCGAGCTCAAGACCTTAAACGAGCGCTTGTCGGGAGACAACCCGGCGGTTATCGCTTTATTTTTACTTTGTTCTTTATTTTTGTTTTAGAAATTATTAGTGTTTTGAGTCATTTGCCTGAAAAATTCGTGATAACGGGTCCTATTTTTCCTTGACAGGAGAGGAGAAAGGGATATCTATCATTAGGAGGATGAACAAGGCGACGAAGAGCGCTTCAGGAATGCGCTCGATGCTTAGGAGAAGGAAGAAATCAACTGGAGAAAGAAAAACAGATATCAGAGCCCAAACAGAGCCAAACAGCAGAAAACAGGGGTCACTCAGCCGAGTAGAATATCCACTCGGCCGAGTACATAAGTTCGTCCGCCCGAGCGACGCACAAATGAGGGAAGTCTGCTGTACCCAACTCTCTGTTTCTTTTCTTGATTTCAGTATAATTGCCACTCGACCGAGTATATATCTTCACTTGGCTGAGTGAAACTGATACGCTCCCACGAGATGGAGGACTCTCCTCCGCCTACACCACCTCACCCCGCACACACCACCGGCTCCACTAGTCGGGCCGCTGGGGATTACATTCCGAGACGACACACACCGCGTCGTTTTTGAGCGTATCTCCCGGCGCTCGATTGTACCCTCCAGGTTTGCACACCTTGCAGACCTAGGATGCCTGGGGGTACTTGAGGGGATGCTCATGTTTTATGACAACGTGGGTTGGCGAGATTTTTTCCAAGTGTCGGTGGACACCTTTGTCCGTCCGACACTTGAGGTGCTGAGTTCTATAGCCCGGACCGACGAGGGATGCTCGTTTAGGTTTATGGACCGAGAGTACCAGGTCACTCTCGGTATGATGAGAGCATTCTTTTCGTGGCTCGATATCCCCGGGGCTGACCATGGCTACGGAGCCACTCACATCCCCCCAGCTTCCTTCGATTCCCACGCTTTCTGGGCCCGGATCACGGGTTTACCAGCCGCCTTTGACCCTAGTAGGGCCAAGGCCTCAGCCATCGTCCACCCCTGCCTCCGCATAGCTCAGCGCCTTATGGCGACTACTTTTTTGGCGAGGTATGAGCCTGGGACGATGTCCACGCCGGAGATTTATATGCTCTATGTGATGACGCGCCCCAGAGTTCTAGCTAGGGGGAGTGACAAGTTGGTCCCTGCCATCGTGATTGATATCACGAGCTGGTTTTTGGACCGCATCATCGTATCGGTGGGCGCTCGCTCACCGATATGTTGCGACGGTCTGATCACCCTGCTCGCCCTGATGACCGGCGAGGACCTACCGGCTGATTTGCGTCGTTCTCTGGGCCCCACTTCACTGTCTATAGACGTCATGGCCCGGATGAAGATGCTTCGTCCGCACGGCCAGCGGCACTGGGTATGGTTGCACGGTCCGTACGGTGCTGAATATATGATCCTTCCGAGCCCCGCTCGGACACACTTAGGACCAGCATACGACGACTGGCTTCCGGCGATGGATCTCCTGATCCCCGCCGCCTACGTGCTTGAGGCCGAGGGAGCTGAGCCTGCACCACCTGCACACCCTGCGCCGCCAGCTGACCCCGTGGCCCCTCAGCCTGTCCCTGAGATTTTTGCTGCTCCCGACACCACTTTCCACACTGCTGACGGTGTCGGGAGTACACTTGCTGAGACCTCCTCCACTACCACCACGCCCACCACCACTCCCATCACAGCTGGCCCTCTATCCGTTGAGCCCCTTTGCTCCGCACTACCCGAGCGCCCACCTACTTTTGTTGAGAGCGGAGAGCCTTCTTCCTTCGCCGCAGTCGTCGGGTCACTATCCACTTTGCTCACCGCTGGGGTTCCGCTTTTTGGACCCTGCGCTTCCTCCCCAGCGGTAGACCTTCCTGACCCCACTGCGGCTGTACTCTCTGAGAGTGTCGTGACGTCTGTTCCCACGTCTATGTCACTGACCTCTCTTACCGCCTCGTCACCATTTTTGTCTTACACTTCCGCTGCTGCTGCTTCCACCTCACACCAGCCTGCGCCCCAGCCTCACACTGAGGCTGGGCCCCCACTTGTGAGCACAGCACCCTTCCTCCACATGCCTGCTGAGCCCATCCACTACACCACCCGAGTCCGCCAGCCCCGTCCTGCACAGCACAGACACGTGCGTCCCTCTGCACCACCTCCCCCTGACACTGTACTTCAGAGCATTCGTGCTCTTGAGGGGGCGGTGAGTGGCCTCAGAGGTGACCTCAGGACCCTGTCTGCCACCGTCACCGCTATGGCCAGCCGCTTCGACCTACTTCCAGGCATTCACTATTGCCTCACTCAGATTCTCGAGCGGCTTCCTCGCGTACCGACCCTACCCACACCCACCCAGCAGGTACCCACCCCCACTGCTACACACACCCAGCCTGCTTCCACACCCATACCCACACCCACCCCGCAGGCTAGTTCACCCACAACATACCCACCCAGCCTGCTACTACACCCACACTCCCACCCACCCAGCAGACTGTTCCCCAGCCACCACCACCTCCTCCTCCGCCTCAGGACGGAGACGGCGCAGCACCACCCTCTTAGGCATCCTTGATGCCATTGATCTTTTTTTTCCATCATGCTGCCCGTCTCTGCTTGGTCCTGATGATTTTTGCCCACCTCACCCTCCCCTCACTGTTTTTGGGTCCACATTTTGATCATATCTTTCTATATCATTTTTGGGAGAGAGGGAGAGTCTTTTTGGTGTGACACTCTTATATCTGATTCACTCTTATATCTGCATGCATCATGTCCGCATCATATTTTCATTTTGTTATTTTTATTTCTTTTTCATCATGCATGGATCCTCACCTACCCCTACCACTACACGTCTCTCAGTGTGCCACACTTTGCACATTGAGGACACTGTGCACTTTAGCTTGGGGGAGTGAGTTCTCACGCTTTTTGATTTACCACCTTTATTTTTAGTTTTTTCTTTTTTCACGCCATTTTCGCATTTGCACTCATTTTCATCACTTTTTCTTTTTTTACCATGCATCACGTTTTTCTTATTTTCTTCGTGTGCCGCATTGTAAATAGTTTTATTTTCCCTTTTTATCTTTATTTCTTTCATCTCATGCTAGAGGTGACTTTTCTATGATGATGATGACGTGGAGTTAGCTTTCTCTATATGCATGCTATATTTGTCATGTCTTAGCTTTTATTTCTGATATCATATGCTATGATCTGCCTTGCATTTAGAGATAGTAACCCACACTTTTCCGTATGAAAATGGATGAAATTCTATTATTAGCTGAGTCTGAATATTCATATGTATGCTATCATAGAAAACACACCAAGATTCACGCATTGAATGCTTATATCTGGAGTACCGTTTTCTTTTCCTATATCACTTCTATTTGCATGACTTGTACACTTCACTTCAGGATGATTGAATGATGTTAGCTATGATAAATCTGGATTATTTTGCTTTTTTGAGATCGAAACCGAGTAGATTAGATTACCCTGCTGAAGTTGTCATGCACGTCCTATAGAGTGAACTGAGAGACATATTTATTTCTTTCTCCACATATCTTGAACATTAATTCTCTATTTTAAAATCATTGGTGAATCTCCCCTTAGCGATTCTAGTATTTGGCATTTCCCCCGTTGCTAAATTCCTAGCTCCAAATTTCCCAAAACCAAAAAGAAAAAGAAAAACTTGTTTATCCTTCTCTCTCTTTTGATTTGGGATCATTTGTGTATATATGCATTATAAAAAAAAGAGAAAAAAAGAAAAGAGAAAAAGAAAAGAGAAGAGAAAAGAATCTCAATAAACGATCCCATCTCATACACTTTCTCTCTTTCTTCTCTCTCTTCTTGTTTTTATTTTCTTTTACATTTGGAGCTTCAAAAGAAATGGGGAATGTAAATATAGTTTTGTATATGCCACCACGCTTATAGATAAGCTTGGGGGAGAGAATCCAATGATGTGTGAGAGAGTGACTACCTGACGGTGCATGACAACCTAGGCTAAGTAATATTCTATACTCGGTGAGATTGTTTTAGCTTCACGAAATCCAGAAATCTACGCCTAGCATTCACTTCATGAAATCCACGCTTTTCTATTCTTTCTACTCTGTTGTGTGATATCCTCTATACTCCTCATAGAAAGCATTCAATTGAAAAGTGTGTGATCTGCGATATTGTATACCGCTTTAGATGATTCAGACGATGTTAATCTTAGAATTATTCTATTTTTCATGCTATATCGATATTCTTGGGTTTTCTATCTCTATTTTCATCACTATACTATGATATCGAAATAAAAATCTTTGACATGTGTTTTACATTCGATGCATGCTATATGAATAAGCAAAACCCACGTCCTGAGAAAAATGATCTAGCAGCTCCCCGCTTCGCTTTCTTCTTTCTTTTTCGTTTTCCGTTTTTCCATCGTTTTCATTTTCTAAATCCACCGGGTTCGCCTTTTACTTATCTTCCTCGAGGACGAGTAAGAGGTAAGCTTGGGGGATTTTGATCACTCCATATTTTACACATTTTTCCCGCATGTTTGCATGCCATTTTGATCGCTCAAATCACGTTTTATCACGATTTATCAACAAGAATGGGATACTCTTCACGATTTGTTGTTTTTGTCGTATTTCAGGAGATTTGGAGCGATTTGGAGTGATTCCGAGATACACCTACTCCGGAGTGTCACCGACGACTTCCCTGAGGGGTATTTTGAGATTGGAGAGGAGCGGAAGAAGAAAAAACGTAGTAGGAGCGACGAGGAGGCAAAAATACGCAAGTTGGGCATCTTCAGTGTCTCACTCGGCCGAGTGAAGGAGTCACTCGGCCGACCAGCGAGACCCCGCTCGGCCTGCCAGACCGGACACACTCCAAGAGATATATCGGCGTGCACTCGGCCGAGCATCAGAAGCCCACTCACCAGAGTGGAGTATACCGTCCGCCCGAGTGGCGCCCAGACGACGCCCATCAAAAACATCGAAGTTACTGTTTTTCATCAGTCTGAGCATCAGAAGCCCGACTCGGCCGAGTGGCAATTGCCGTCCGCCCGAGTGAAGATAGCCCATCGGCCGAGTGACTACAACTCACTCGACCGAGTGACGCCCCAAGTGACGACCCCCAAGACCCCAGACTTACTGGAAATCATCAGTGTCTATCACTCGGCCGAGCGACTTTTGTCACTCGGCCGAGTAAGCCGCGTGCCTGTAGCGGAAAACACGATTTTGAAGAGGTGCAGGGGCATTTTGGTCACGGTTTTTTGGGCAGTTTTGAAGGGTAATTAACCCCAGATTCTAACCTAGTTTTGGCAGCTTTTTCTATTGCTTTTGGCACCCTTTTTAGATTAGATTTTGAGAGTTTAATTCTTGTGATTGGAGAGGAGAGAAAAGTGTTATTTTGTTGGATTCTTGGAAAGCTACATTGGTTTGTCTCCCTCTCTATTAAAAATTCTATTTTTATTGCTATTTTGAATATTGCCATGAATTCCATTGCTGTTTCTATTGATTATTCTTCCGTTAGCAATATGATTTGTGAGTACTCTTAACGTCTTAGGGCGTGGGGATGAACCCTACGAGCCCAATTTCCGATTTGTGACGATTTGGTAGAACTATTGCTAGAATTGATTAGGGTTAGTTTGGGATTGATATAATACGGATAGCTAGGTGTTCATATCGATTGGGATTTGCAAGAGATTGGATCCCAATTCGATAGGAAACCCTAGAAATCCGAATTGGGTTGAGATTGAGTTTCCGTAGTATCGGTTTGCAAGAGATTGGACCGATGCTAGGATTCTCGGTTGCAATTCTATACCGATACCCGTTTGCAAGAGATTGGACGGGTAGGAACTATCCCAACCTAGGTCGTAGCCCGAGTTTGCACGAGAGTGGGCTCGGGATGCGATTGAACGATGACGTTGATCCTAATGCTAGCTTGCCTAGGCTAGGGTTTGCAAAGAGATTGGACCCGAGCCTAGGTTTGCTATAGACCGGCAACAGCGTGAGAGCGTGAGCTAGGTTTTACATTCAGTTGCAACTAGTTCACCTCACATTCTACCCTAGCAATTGTGAAACCGATGAATCACAATGACGAGATACGGTGAGTAGCGGGGATTCCCTATTCCCTAGGCGTCTTTATTTGATTTTATATCTCTTTACATTGTTTGACGATTGTGACAACATCACCGAAAGGCACTTTCCTACTTTTCTGTCCCTATAGCCAGGTTGTTCGGAGAAGGCACTATCATACGTCCTCCCTGTGTTCGATACCCGCTCGCCGCTACACCGTGCGCTTGCGGTAAAACTACAGGGTCGCTCTTTAGGGTATACGCCCGGGCGTGATCAAACAACCTTAGGGTTGGACTTATGCTACTGTCGAAGCAAAGAACAAGGAAGACGACCATGGCGCTGATTGAGTTCGGCATCAGCTGGAAGAGAGGGGGGAGCTCGAGGAAATTCAGTATGTGCAGGAGGAATGGATGGAGCAAAAACCGAAGTCCAAGTTTGAATGTCAGATAGTAGACCCCGACTTCGTTGTCCCTAGGCGAATATACCCTTTCATTGGACTCAGGGAGGTGGACTGTGTAGGGTAGCTGGATATATTTGGAGCGGATTTTGGCGTGATTGATATGTCGTGTCTAGGACATTATGCCCTGGATCTCTGCCAGGACTGCTGTTGTAACTTCACCGATGGCCGGCCTTGAGCCTGTTTTCTTGGGTTTCTTGGGGACCATCGACGTCAAGGGGATGTCAGGGGTTATTTCCTGCTCCTCTGGACAATACTTAGCCATATCCGCTGACACTGTCTACTCCTCTGTCTTCAGGGAGCTGGCACCCTCAAATTCGTCGAAGTTCTTCTCTACATGCTTATTGGAGGAAGAAGAATCGGACGAGGCCGTCTAATAAAGATTGAGAAAGTACCTAAAAGGAAGACCATCGGAGCTCCGACGAAGTAGCGACTAACAATGAAAACTCTCGAAAACGAAGAACGAAAGAAGAAGTTTTTGAAATTCGAACTTAGAAGCCCTCAACCGTTGCCCCTTCTTTCGATTTTATAGAGGGAGTCAGTCGATCTCGGCCGTTGAAGACGGGCCATATGGCAAGATCCGGAGCAAAGTCGTCGCCTCCGCTTCTCCCCAGAACCGTACGAGACACGTGTCATGCTCCGAGTGGCTGGGCACCTCGAGAATCGTCATAATGACTTTAGAGATTCAGCGATCATCTCGCATTTAATGTCACAGTTATCAGCCAAAATAAAGTGAAGCACGTCATCCGAGCAGAGCCGTACTTCCTGTTTCGAACTCGAATGACGAGGACAATTGTTACGACCTTAAGATCGGCCCAGTCGATCTACGCCTGTACAATCAAAGACCAAGTAAATAGCCCGTCAAATCTCCATAATGATAACTAGCTCCGAGAAGAAGCTCACCGAGGCTTAGAGAAGCTCGATGAGGCTCGAAGCAGCCTGCACCTGTAGAGCAGCAAAATTGTCAACCGAACCAATGAGAAGAGCCCTCCAGCTGATTGCACATGAATCATGCCAGCTCACCCCAAAGGTAGCTCCCCCAAAGGTAGCTCGCTTAACTGTCCATCCAGAAGTCCGCCCAAGGATAAGCATGAGATGTCGGGCTTAGGTGATGAGCTCAGCCTAGGACCGATGCGACCTACCATAAATATCACTGACAGTCTCACAGCAGACAGCCTGACAATTGCGAGCCTGACAGTTTTGCCGCCTGGCATTTTCACACCTGACAGTTTCGGCTCTGACATTGTCGGCCTGATCTCCTGACACCATAACACCACCACTCAGCTAAAGCAACCAACTCCAAATACCCTCCTGACACCCTAACACTGCTAGCTCAGCTAAAGTAACTGACTCCAATAGCCTATAAATACCCCCTCTCCTCCAATGACAAAGGGGTTGGCTAATCAGTAAGAAACCCTAACACATCTATTTATATTCAAGATCGAATATCCTCCTTATATTCGCACCTTCCACATTAGTTCACCACACAAGGGTCGACCTGCCTTTGAGATCGTCCTGAGTGTCCGACATTCTCCAAATAATCATTAACTGACTTAAGCATCGGAGAGGCTGTCGGTTGACAGCCAACCAAGCCTTTCTAACGTGTTGCTCTTCTTATAGGAAGCTCGCCCCATCTTCCAGTGGTTGAAGCGACCTACGACGACCTTCACCAATCGACAAGTGATCTTCACCAAATGAAGGGCGACCTTGAGATCTTCCTGCTCAAAGTGCTCTCGGACGCGTGATTAATCTCGTCTACCCCCTAAACACTTATAATCATTGTAACCGTGATTCCCATTTTAATACAAATTCAGTGTTAGCGGATTTTACCCCGCAACAAATCTACAATCGACGATGTTTTAATTAACTACAAAACAAGGGGTTAGTCATAATTAATTATTGTTGCTCATTATCAAAACCAAATTGGAGGATCCAATACTCAAAATAGACGTCAAACGTGTAAGGGAACGATGCTAGTAATCTAAACAATTTAAATCATATAGCGGACGACAGAAAATTAAGATTTTCTTACTAGCAATCGACATGTCCAAGATCTATTGCAATTCTAGCGATAAACAATTGAAATAAAAAGATAAAGATCATACCTTTGTACTAGTATACTCAAGCGATACTTGCAGATCCTAAATCTCTTTCAGTGAAGACCTGAAGTACAGTGTTCTCCTCTCCAACCAGCGCATAGATGTTTCACGGGATTAAGAACGTGTCCACAATTCCTGAGCCCCCAAAGAACTCAAACCATCCTCACACCTTGCTAAAGCGATGAAGAATGAGAAGTAAAAAACTTTGATTTCATTTGCAAGATTCTCCCTCTAAAGAGGTTTGAATATCTCTGCACTATGAGACTCTCTCCGTAGAGATTATGCTCACTTGATGAAAATTGTTGTGTGTTTCTTAAAAGGGCAGGGGAAGGCCCCCATTTTATAGTGCTTGGATCATCCCATAATAGGATATGGTTAGGAGTTTGAGTTGAACCCAACCTCATCCCTAATTTTGCAAAGAACATGAGGAATTCTATGAGTTCTAATCTTATTAAAACTCTATCATGAAACTATGATATGAGTTTAGTTTGGATTAGGGCTGACTATCAGATCAAATCTTGCTCTAAATTCGAACTCTGAGTCCTATTTCATCAGTGTTAGTTGACTACGTAGCTGACTGGGTCAACCTACACAGTGTGGCCTGACTAGTCGACTAGTAGCAAGCCACTAGTCGACTATTAACTAAGTTGACTATTACATCTTCTTTCTTCCAGCTGATCACAACACTTGCGATCTTGCCATTATAAAGCACATATACTCAAAGTTTCTTCCTTCGCTTTTTGTGAAGCGTCATCATTTATGTGGACTCTAATAGCCTGATTCCTACTTTAGTAATGACACGATCACATCGTGTCACCGATCGGTAGTGGCACTAGCTGAGTATGCCTACCCCCATTTTAGAACTGTCATTATCTGGTTGGTGTGAGACTGAAATCTCTTCGAGATAATCTGGACCTTACAGTGATAGATTTCATGCAATCTGGTCTCTTTGTCAAAACTATGTTGCTAATGTGTCTAGGGTACGGTTTAGTGTCAAACCGAATTACACCATAATCCCTTGAGTCAAATGCAATCTAATTTTTATCGGTTGGATGAAACTTGTTAACTCTATAACAAGTTTGTCTTCCACCATGGCCATGGATTTACTATGGATCCATTTGAGTCTACAATGACACTAAACTCACACACCAGAGGAGACAAATCCTAGCAGATGGCCATACCCATCATATGCTTCCAACCATACCCGACAGGTACCTGCACATATGCTATAATGTCAATGTTTGATAACTACTTAAGTATAATCATCCACAAGCAAGGTCCTTCAATACATCTCTGGTCTGAGGACTATGCTGCACCTATTGCCAACTGAGAGTATTCTGTTTGACATACAGAGTATGATAACTGTAGATAATCTTCTCGATGAGTCGTTCTGTGAACTTGTTCTCCAACAAGCACATGTGCATTATCTACCGATGTCTCCACATAGAGTGGCTATAAGGCCAGCCACCACCATTTATGGCATAGATTAATACACAATGGTCTAACCAAAATATCGATGTCACGTCTCGATATTACTTCGACCAGGAACATTTCTAAACATATGTTCGGCAGAAGCATTGGCCTTACTATCATGATCTCATCAAGATCACGATGTTCCTCACATAAGTCCTGGGACTTTATCCATGCCTCATAAAACACAACATCAACCCAAGAAGTAACATAGCGGCTTACACAGAAAAAGATTTACCAAATAGCATACTGTGATTTCGAACAAGATGTGTATCACAATTACAATAATTGTCTTAATGACATGCATTCCCTAACATCTCCCACTTGCTATACCGACCATATTTTCCCTATAATAATATTGGGATTTTCCTCTATTTTTTCTGATTTTTAATTCTAATTTCTCGCTTTTCTTCTCTATTTCTTTACTGTCTTATGACCTAGCACTACATGCCTATGGCCCATTTTCTTTAGGTTGGGGAGTTCGGCCAAGGCCCGCAAGACTGGCTGCTTTTCGAGTTTGGTTGCTTGACCCGCTTCTTATTTAACCGATTTGACCCGATCTATGTTTCACCATCAGATCGTTTGGCTCCTGCCTCTATCTCATCCAAGCGAAACCTTAATCATATCCGATAAGTACCGCCTTTCTTCTCTGAGATTTCCGTTTCAGATACAGAAACCCTAATCGATACAAAATCCAATTCTACCCCTTCATGAGTTTCTTCTCTATATATATTCGACTTGGGGTTTCTAAGGTTTTTATGCGCACATCTTTTTCCTCTCTCAAATTTCTTTGTGCGACTGCTACTTGGATCGATGGACTTGGAGACTTAGGAGCATTCATCTAGACTTCCTTGGACCTTCTTCCTCATGGATATCTTTAGTAAACGGTAGACTTTGTTTACCCTAGCTTTTAATTCGTTTCATGCATAGACGTGTTAGTTAAAGTTTAGTTCTTTGATTGATAGCTCAGTCTATTAGGCATGGTTAATGGTTGAACTTGAAACATTGATCTAGAGGACATGATGATTTCATACGAACTACTTAGAGGGATTTGCCTTTGTAAAGACCTAGTTATGGCACTTCTAGATCTTTCGACCCTTACCAACGATATGTTCATCTTTCTTTTAAAGCAAATGCATTGTATACTATATAGACTTTTCGTTTGAGCCAACCTTTTGATGGGCAATGAGTAATGTTAAGATCCTTCACTTACCGATCTGTTCTGGGTCTCAGCTGACCTAACTTGTTAATAACTGTTTACCGAGCTGTGCTAACCCAGCCTATTTCCATCACTGACCTAATCTGTTATCGCCCATCGTCCCAATCTGGTGTTAACGACTTGAATTATTAGTTGTTATCTTGACCCATTGCTTATCAGATTAGTAAGTAAGGTCGGTAGTAGTTAGCTGACCTAACCTACTGATATGACCTTTTCACTATATCGATCTAACTGTTAGCACCGACCTTAACTATTGTTGTTTATTTAGTAGAAACTTTCTAATCCATACTGTTATTACCGACCTGACCTTGTATCATCGCCCTAAACTTTTGTCACTTCTAGTTACTGATTTGTTGATCACCAACCTATTGCGATCTACGTTGTACACTTGTTAACCGATCTATACTGTATGTAGTCATGATTCTTATCCGAAATGTGCTTTTCTTTATTTAAAAGTATTTATAGTTCTGCACTACTTGACATTACTTGTGAAGAACTACTTTGAATGAACTACATAGTCGAACTATAACTGATAGCTGAAATATTTTCAGTTAGGAACAATGACTGTTTATCGAACTGTTTCTAAGATAGAAATTGACCAACTTGTTAAGTTAAGACAAGTTATATAGAGAAACTCGCACAGAACAAATGACATTGTTACCGTACCAATTGACTGATTGAACTGATTACTGAACTATTGAGCACGACTCCATGTATATGACTTAGGCCAAACTATTGAACTGTACGAACTTAGATTATACTGAACAAACTATTGATTAGAGTCGAAGCGAACTGTTTTGATACTAGGGTTTTGGGGAACACTTGTTAAAAGATGGAAGCAGTGACTGAGACCATGCTCTTAACCGACTTGAATGATCCCTTACTATATTTAACTGGTCCCCCTACCGAACTTGTTTGGACCATTTATCTATGGCTCGTGTGAGCTTGCCCGTGCTACGAGGTGGTTCCTGTTGGGAAATGTGTGCCCTCATGGCCAATTATTTATAATTGGGACATTTTGTTCAAAATAATAGTATGCTATCTGGTAATGTTTATCCGAGTATAATCATAATGTTTGTTTGTATTTTATACTTAGATAAAGTCCTGAGACTTAGTGCGAGGTCCAACATATATCAAGATGAGGATATCGATCATGGAGAAATGTTTTGACCCCTTGTAGCATAAGTCTAAAACGGTTCGTAGTCGTAGATGCATCGAGAAAGGACATCGATGCATCAGATTGACTATTGTGTGTGCTGCCTTCACCAAGTGTTAGTGGCGATGATCTTATGATTGTTCGATTTAGCAAAATTGGAGACAAGACACATGTGCTCATTAGAGAATGCGTTCACTGAACGACCTAACAAGAGTTGTTACATGGATGCACCTACGAAAATATCAATGGTAGCTCTCATGTGATTATAGGCAAGCTGGTTCTTTGAATGGAGGCCATTGTACGAGTCTGTACGTGAACGGTGTCATTAGATCTCTTACCTAGCTTCGAGGCAGGGCTGTTGAAAGGTCTTAGATTGGGTGACAATTGAAGCATACGAGGGGAATGAAAAACACCTTTGGGGGGGGGGACATCGGTATGCCACACAAAAAATTGAAATACCTGAGATATGCAAGCACATATATTTTTAATGGAGTGGCTCCCCGCCTATACTCTTACTTCTCCTTGAGGATTAAAAAACCCCGTTTATAACCTAAAAGGAAAAGCTTGATCACACTTACCGATGGTGATCGAACCGTACAAAATATTGTTCAAGAATATGACGCTTAACGATAGCTTCTGGGTGAAGCTATTCGAATAATACAATTTCGCAAAAATTAATTCAAACTGATCTAAAACTATAGTAATAAACCAGAGAGATAACACCGTGTTATAGTTTGTGAGATCATTATCACATAGGCAAAAATGGTTCGTCAATCCGATCTCTGGATCAGATCTGGATCAGAAGATATAAGCCCCTGAAGTTTTCTACGTAAAACTGTCTGAACTTGATTTGTACAAAAAGTAGGTAGACTTGGCTTTACGAATTCATAGGCCTGACTTGGTGGAATCTTCAATTCTGCTCGGTCAGAAGCATTGTCTGACATGCTGTGTGATTTGCAGTCGGTGCACTAAGCAAGCGATTGTAGCATGGGTCAGTAGAGCTTTTGGCTCAATGATCCAATAAGTCTGGCTCATGGAAACTCGGCTACAGACCCCAGCAATGACTTTGTGGTAGCAGTAGGCTTCAGCAGTGGGTCAGCAATGTTTATGGCTTGTGGATTCAATAAGCCTGGCTCATGGAATTTATGATTCCGATTGGGTCAGTGATAGCTGTGACTTGTGCAACACCAAAGCAGGATGCTTGCTTGGCTTTAGATGCTTGGGCTTGCTTGTTCGATGGCTTGCTTGACTAGAGGATTGATGCTAGGGTCTTGGATGATGCCCTAGGCTATGAGCCGTGAATTGGAAGTGCTTGGGTTTCTACTTGATGCATGGGATGGTGTTAGAACCTTGCTTGAATAGAGATGAGGAGAAGTCCGACTTGGTTTCTTGAAGTCTTGGCCTATGTGTGAGTTTTTCTTGGTACAAGCATGAAAATGTTGATGCTCTTGGCTTGCGACAACAATGGTGATGTTGTTGAAATCTTGGTGGAGAGGGAGGCCATCCAAAGATGGAAGCTTGGGAGGGATATGGCCGACTAGAACTTGTGATTTGCTTGTGTAATTATTTTCCTCTCCTTGGGGGTTTAGGACTTGTGCTTGAGGTTTCATATGGGAGAAGTTTCAAACTTTGAATCCAAACTTTGAGTCCAAATTTTTCTCTATGAGATATGACTCCTCTTTAAGCTGAAACTTCTTTTTGAATCCAAACTTTGACTAGTCAAACTTTCAATCTTCATGGAGCATTGGTCTTGGATAAGTATTGATGAAGTAGGACTCCTTTGAATTTCTTTGCACAAATAATTTATCCACAAATTATCTTACCTTCCTTTGACTTTCTAGAAGTGTTTGATCAATGCAATATTACTAAATTGCCCCTTTTGTTCTCCTTGCGCATTTCTACCTGAAATCACTTAATGAACATATTAGTATCATGTGACTTGTTTGTCATCATCAACATTAAAAGTGTGACCTAGTTAGTGGGCTAACTTTCCAATAAAGAGTAGTAGCTAAGGGAGGAATCGTCACTCCCGTATGTGTGGAGTTACTGTCTTGGAATCAATATGGTACTTAGTGAAATCCTTGGCCAAGTTGTGTTGGATATGATCCAACAAATACAAACCAAGACCAAACGATGATGATCGAGCGTGAGCTATTAGGGGTTGACAGTCAACCATACCTTAGGCTTCACAGCAGCATATTATTGACGAATGGATTAAAACTATGGAATTCATCACTGACATAGCCAAGGGTAGTCCCGCAATATTTATGTCAAGGGGTAGACCACATAATGATGATACCGAACCATGTATGTCATCTGTTGCTCGCGGTCACTGTCGTCAGGAGATATGGGTCCCACCTGTAGTAGGGTCAGGCTGTAGGGTCTCACACAAGCTGAGATCCTCGTCCAAGTAATAAGAGGAAAATGAATATGATGTATGGGAATTAATATGGTCGTAATTGTTACGAAGAGGATTTCAGTCACAAATGATGTAACGTAAAAATCAAGCCTTGAAAAGCATAAAACAAGTCAAATCATGGTTTCGGGAATGTCCCGGACCCATTTGTATAGCCCAAGCTCGGCTAGTGCAAAACAAAAAATTGTGCTACAAAAAATAGACACTGGGCTTAGCCCAATGCAACTTGCTGGGCCAAGCCCAGGCGTTTGGTGCCTGGGCTTGGGCCCAAGGCCCAAGCGGGCATGGGCCAGCCATGCTTGTGCCCGGGAGGGCGCCTCACCTGAGGGCACCTGACGTGTAGGTGCCCAATGGGTAGGCATGCCCGACCCGTGGGTGGGAACCACTAGTGGGACCCACAGATTTTTTGCTGCAGGCATGATTTTCACAGTTTTTTGGGCAATTGTGGGCTTAAATTTGAGGCATCATTTGAAGGGTCAAACAAACTCAGAATTGAGCACCGTTTATTTCTTTTGGATCTCCGTTTAATGCTCTTCAAAATGGCATATCATTTTGATTCTGAAGATTAACGGAGAGGAAGAATTTATTGCTCAAAGATGAGTCCTCGAAAGGGGAAAAAATTTGTGTCGATTTGAATGCTTTTTAATTGTACCACATCGGATGTAATACTCCTCTGAAGGCTCAGCTCTCCTTATAAATAGGGAGCCCATCTTCCTGCTAATCTACACCAAGCCTAGATTAAGGAAGCTTACCCGAAATTAAAGTGAGCAAACCTAGATCTAAAGGAGACCAAATTTTTCCTCTTTTTCTCTTTGCTTCCTTACAGGTTTTTGCAAAACTTGAAGGCAGTTCAGATCAGATCTGAAGCTTGGGGCAAGGATTCAGCTAAGGTGAAACTTTCTGAAGCAAGTCGTCGCCTCCTGACAAATGCATTAGATTGCTTCGGGGCGTCGTCCTAAGGAAGAGTTTTTGCGACATCAAAAACTAAGGTATGCTTTTATGCTTTATATTTTATAGCAGAATTAGTTAGATCTATCTTTGCAAGATAGGTTCGCCCTTCTCTTTAGATAGTAAAAGATCCTGTAAAGGAGCATTTTCTGTAGGGTGTTTTCATAAAAGCGTTTTATGATTGTTTTTCTTCTTTCACTGCTTCCAGTCTGCTAAGCATTGTGCTAGACGATGGAAAATCCCTATGAAAGCTTGCTCAAAACCCTTCAGTGGTATCAGAGCAAGTTTTTACCTACCATCTGATTTATTTTCTGCTATTCATAAACATGTGTGCGGACAATGTTTGTATTGATGTTGTGTTATGTAAGCTATCTAGGTTTATTTTTAATTATATAATTTATTGTAATTAATTTTCTGTGTGCACAAATTTTTTATGTAATTAATTTTGGCCTCTTTTGTTTTCATTATTTTTCCAAAGGGATGCTCTTGTGTAAATGTATAGTAACTTTCAGAGGTGGAGCTACCCGAAGATTGCTAAGGGCAGGAGATCCATGGAGTTGAGATGGGCCAAAGAGACGCTTTGTAAGGTGTTGCTAGGTGGTGGCCATCCTACTTGGAGCATGTAGTTCCCTTAGTTTATTAGGGTATACTAGAGAGCTTACATGGATTCTGTGATGTTTGTAATTTAATTTATGCAATTATTAAATTGATATGGTTTTTTTGGATTTCACGGCATGCCATATAATTTTATATTACAAAGGTTCTACCGTCGCTCTGCCATAGTTAGCTAACATATGGTGATGACATGGTCCCATGGCCTTGTGCAATAATTATATGTGCTTTTGTTTTTTTTTCGAAAATTAGACTTCCTTTATGTTATATTATAACTGCATGGGATGTCTGTGCTGTGATAGATATTGTAGATTCTTACAAATGTTAGTTTTTAGGAATCGCCCAGAATTAGGGTTAACTAATTCGAAAGAACCCATAAAATATCAATGAAGCATAATTTTGATAATCGGCGTTCTTAAGGTATTCGTGATCCGGTGTCTAGAATTGTTTGGTGTCTAGGGTTGGATCACCCTAATAGGGCTCACCCTATCGAGGGGTAAGTGATCCTACCTGACCAAACTTGCCTGGCAGTGTTCAACTAGATCGATCAAGAATTCAAATTGTCAATACTGCAGCCATTGATTATATTCTAGTCAATTACGTTAATGATCCTTTTCAGGATTAGTTGTAGCCCTCCTTGCTTTTGGATATTGGCAACTGGGGGTTCCTGTTATAGTTAGTGGGCACACCCAAGCTATAACATGTTTATCTTTTAGGAATCAATTCTGTTATATGGCGTGTCACGCGAGTGATGCCCCCGGTTCGCTATGCCGCAAATGGCCGGGGGACCCGCGTGACAGGGTTTAGATATTTGTAACCGCAAGCGCACGGTGTTGTAGTGTGGCTTGGGGGTCGAACACAGGGAGGCTAGGATGTGCTTGTGTCAAGGAGGACCAAAATCACACCATGGGTGAGCTAGCCCGAATCGGTTGTTCGGTTGTCACGGAAAGGAATGCAAGGTATGAACAATAAGAAAATAACCCCGGGACTTTGGTTTCCACTCCAACGAGTGACTCTTGCCGATGCGGCCTACGGGCAGGATGGCGATCGGAATTAGGGTATAATGGTGAGACATTGCCTCTGAAAGTGGTACCGGCATCCCATGGGCCCGATATTCCAGTCGGTGCCCAGGATGATACACCGGACTTCCCGGATTCGATCAGTGGGCACTCCCGTGTCCATTAACACTGATCGATTCCAGGAGCACTAAGCTCGCAACGATAACTCCCAACGTCTCATCCTGCCGCTCCCGCGAACTAGGATTCGGTGTCTATGCTAAGGGCGTGAGCTATGGCTAGGGAGTCAACCGCCAAGTTTATTCCCCCTTGGCCCAACGGTCAAAGGCGGTCTTTTTCCCGCCGATGACAATAAAACACCCAGCATAACCGTTAGATTCCTAATCCCTATCGATTTCCTAACCCTATGGATGCATCGGGAAGAGCCCCCGAAGGGGTTTTCGCCAAAATCCCAGATTTGGGAACTACTCACAAATATTCATTAAAAAGCGATCTAAACGAAAATGAACCGTTGAAATCATAATCAGACGATTGGAATGCGAAGGTAGTAGAGCAATTAAGATAATACTAAAGTTTAAGAAAGATCCGAAAACTTACAATAGAAAATTAATTACAGCCGTCACAATAGGAGAAAACAGTAAAAACTAACAGCTCCCCGTTTCTGGAACCCTAGGGGTCCTATTTATAGGATCTCGTATCACCCGATCGGTTGACAAGTCAACCGATCGGGTGATCCGTTACAGATAATAAACAGAAAACGGCGAACTTTCACCCGGTCATATGAACCGGTCGGTTGAGTTCTTGGAGTGACCGGTTGGATCTTGGCGCCATCGGGTGAAGGGATCGGTTGGGTGCCCGTGTCTCGACTCCTCAGCATCAGCTACAGATGAACCGATCGGGTGAGAGTCACCCGATCGGTTGGAATTTGGCTTGAAAAGACAGAGAGTTGGCCCCCGTTGAACCGGCCTGTGAACCGGTCGGGTGACTTTCACTTGAGCTCCGGCTGAGACCGGGTGGTGCACGCGTGCATCACCCGACCGGTTGGAGATGACCAACCGACCGGGTGAGGGGCTGAAAGATGTATTCTTCGTCGTTTGACCCCCTGGATCACGCGTGACTCCTCCTGTTGCTTCGGGGACTTGAGATATCGTCGTTAAACATCCCCTACGCGGGCAATCTCCTGCAAACATGGAGAAACAAAGAAAAGTGAAAGAAAACGAGAAAATACGAGAAAACGAATAAAAGACGGCGAAAAATACGGAGAAACACAAAAGAAAACGTGCGTGAATATATGAAATATAAACGCACGTCAAAATCCCCCAAGCTGAAATCTTCCTCGTCCTCGAGGAAGACGAGTGAGAGTAGGAGCTCGGAGGGGAAAAATAGAGAGAAAGAGAGAAAAAGAAAATTCTATATCCTAGATCGTCCGTCAGAGCCAACAAAATCAAAATCGACACACCAAGCAAGCAAACGTCAAATCACATCACTAAACCTAGGAAAACGAGTCCAAATAAGTGTCGTGGGCCCACGCGGTGAAGCGCGTGTGAGTGCGGTCGTGCGCTAGCGGTCGGTGTCGCTTTCTACAATGTGCAATGAGCTCATATATGCAAATCCAGGAAATGACCCAAATACCGATTCGAATTTGAAATTGCGGTGAATATTAGTTCAAGCATGCATGAGAAGAGTATAAGAATAGAAGCGTACCATGCATCGGGGATTCCACAACTAGGGTTAAGGAAATCACGCCACTATAGCCTAGATACTAGCTAAAAAGTTCCTAAGCCAAGTGTTTTCGAAAACGATGGGGGTTGAGATGATGTGGAGTAGAACACTCGGTGCAAATTCTCGCCTTCCCTTTATTCTCGGTATATAGGAAAAATATTCACACTTGAAATTTTTTTTGGGTTTTGGGTATTTGTATTTTTTTTGATTTTGGGCTATACAAAATTTTTCTTTTCTTTTCTTTTTGGGCTTTTCTTTTCTTTTCTCTTTTTTTTTATTTTTGGGTTTTTGGCTATGCACATGTGTACTCTCCCAAGTGGGAGAACGGTACACGACGAGGGGATTTGCACCAAGTAAAACAAAAAAGAAGTCGAGATCTAAACACTTGGGCAAAGGAAACTATTCTCGCTAAATAGAGCATAGGCTAAATGAGTTGTCCTAGTCCTTAATTGTGGAATCCTGACACAGGCGAAATGAAGTACCCGATATATATATATATAGCATGCAGAAGCAAACATGGAAAATAAATACCGCATATTCAAATCGAAGCATGATAATCTAGGGGTCATTCCTGGACAGGTATATAAAGTAAAATCACAAAGTAGAAGCACACCAAACAGCTAGGCACGATGCACGACTCACAAAAAGCTAAGTGGCCCACGATGCGTGAAATGCAAGAGGACTCGAAATCCTAGGGTTAGTGAGTGTGATTATCGATGCCATGCTAGGTGTGTGTGATTTTGTGGCGGTTCATCATAGGGTTCATCTCTAGGAGAAAGAGATAAAAAGAAGAGAAGAGAAAAAAGAAAAAATAAAAAACACGATGAAAACGACACAAAAACGTTAAAGAAAGACTCAAATGGCGCACACAGTGTGACTCCCCCAAGCTGAAGTTTGCATTGCCCCCAATGCAATATGAGTGAGTACGGGAGGGCAATGAAGATGGGGGGAATATGCACCGACACAAAAAGAAATGAAAATGAGGAAAACACGGAGATGAAACTGAAAATAACGAAAGATCAAAATCAAAATCAAACGACACGAAAATAGAAATAAAACCACACGACACGACACTCAAAAGGGGAAAAACAAGCACACACACAAAAATGAGAAAAACAACAAAACACGATAACACACCAAAATAGACGTCCCCCAAGCTAGACATGACAGTGCTAGCAAATAAAATGTGATCGTGAAATGCAGATATATGCAAGGGGGAGTCAAAAAAAACAAAAAAGTGCAATCAAATAAAAAATAAAAAGGAAGTGATGCGACACGTGAATCGGTCCCCCCTGACAGAGAAAAAGCAGGGCCCCGAAAAGACAGATGGGCACAAATACGGGGGGTGGGCAAAAGCGGGAAAGAAAAATCAAGCAGGGGCACCACCCTCTGGGGGTGGTAATGGGGGCCTGCGCTGGGGTCCAGGAGTCGTGGGGGGTGGAATGTGGAGCTCGGAGACATCGGGTGGGTCTTCACGGATGTGGCGAATGAAGCTTTGAAGAAAGGGGAGGTCTCGGTCGACAGACTCCTCGGTTATCCGACCACCCTGTCCAGCTAGGATGATCATGGCCGTGAATCGGTCGGCTTGGTCGTCGGCTTGGAATTGAGCGGGGGTAGATGGGTTGGAGGTGGTGGGTTGAGCGGGGGGCTGTGTGCGACGAGTATGACGGGTGGGCCTAGGGTTCGAAGAGCTGGTGTCGGTGGGCTTAACACGGCGGGGAGGCATTGTGCGAGTGTCGTGTGTGTGCGTGAGTATGTAAAAATACAATGAATAAACACAACCACGACCAACGAGCAAATGGAGTATTTTAGGGCAAAATTAAAATTGAGTTAAGGAGCGAGTTTACCCAAATAGGATAAAGATCGTTGCTCGTAGACGCCCCGATGCTACTCGACAGGAGCACGCTGTGAAGCCGCGGCGATTTCTTCAGCAAGTTTCGAAATTGGGGAAAACGGGTGAAGGTTAGGGTTTTGCGTGTGGGTGGAATCGAGGAGAATGGAGAGAAATCGATGGTGGGATGGATAGGGAGATGGGGGGAGCCGGTCGAGGTTGATTTTAGGGAGAAAGAGGTCAGGCGCAAGAGGAGGAGGCAAAACGTCGGGTTGGGATTCGAAAATGGCGAGTGCGGAACGAACGGGTGGTCGGGGGTATTTATAGGATTTTTAGTCGAACCAATCGGGTGACTTGTCACCCGATCGGTTGACTGTTAGGTCGAAAATTCTTGCCGAATAAGTGCTACAGGCGAACCGGTCGGTTGACTTGTCAACCGATCGGTTGGCCGCTCCACTCATTTTCCCGAGAATTGAGGGTTGCTCACCTGGTCGCCTCAACCGATCGCGCTCTAACTCAACCGATCGGTTGATATTTCCCAAAAATCTCCCGAGAATTCTCCCCAGATCACCCGGTCTGTCACCCGGTCTCTCCATTCTTCACCCGATCGGTTCATTTGGGGACAGATGCGGCTTGTATCTGATACATCCCAACCGATCGGTTGAGTTATCAACCGATCGGTTGGGGCTTTGTTTCCTGTAAAAACCAACAGATTTGTCTAAGTCCCTGAACGCATGTTCTTGCGGCTGATTTTATTTATAAAAATAGATAAAATAAAGTCAAAAATAACACTAAAAAGTGGGGCAAAAGTTTAGAGCATGGGTTGCCTCCCATGAAGCGCACTTGTTTAACGTCGTTGGCTCGACGCCCGCAAGTGATGTTCACGGTGGTTGATACGGGTGATGCCCGAAGTTTGGCATCTCTTCTTCATCGGAGCTTACGGCCTTTAAAGTAGTCAGCGGCTGGAGAAAGATTTGCTCGACTACCCTCTCCTTGTTTTTGGGATCCGAGGGCTTCTCTTTCGTATTGGCACTTACCGCCATCTTCTTAAGGATCCGGACCTCTTCTTTGGTGAGGTCCATGGGTTTCCTCGCAGGAGGAGCCTTGGGGAACCCAGGAAGGGTCGTACGTGCTGTACTCACTTTCCCAGCAGCATCATTGTTCTTGGGGCCGTCTTGGTCTTCTGAGTCCCCCAAGTCATCGGGGGGGTTTCTTAAGAGAATCACCCAGGAGCTCTCTTCAGCAGCTTTATCTTCCTCCACCTCCAGCAAATTACACCGAGGGTCATCTGGGGGATCGGGGTACTTCATGAACAACCCCAGATCAAATTCAACCTTTTCTCTGTTGACGTTTAGCGAAAGTTTTCCATTCTTCACATCAATCAAAACGCCAGCAGTGGCCATGAAAGGCTGTCCCAGGATGATGGGAGTGTGTGCGTCTTCAGGCATGTCCATGACAACGAAGTCCACTGGCACATGCACCCCTTTTACATTAACGGGGAGGTCATCCACAATCCCCACCGGATATTTGACCGACCGGTCAGCAAGTTGTAGGGTCATACCGGTGGGCTCTAGATCACCCATTCCTATCCTCTTATACATCGATAAGGGCATCAAACTGACACTCGCTCCGAGATCGACGAGTGCACGATGAATCTTTACTGCCCCGATCGTGCAAGGGATTGAGAAGCTCCCCTGGTCTTTAAGTTTCGGCGGATTTGCCCTCTGGATGAGAGCGCTACACTCCGCCGTCAACACTACTTTCTCCTTTCTAGACCCTCTCGTCACCAAATCCTTCAGGAATTTCGCATAGGAGGGGATTGTTTCGATTGCTTCCATGAAGGGGATTTGCAAGCTCAGATCCTTAACCATGGCAAAGAACATGATATATTTCTCGTCGATTTTGGCCTGAGCTAACCGTTGTGGAAAAGGCACAACGGGTTTGAACACTTTCGGGCTCCCTTCCTCGTTCTTCTTCTTCTCTTCTTCAGAGACACCCTCCGGAGTCATAGGATTTGATGACGAAGCACCGGCGTCGTTTGATTTTTCGATCGGTCGCTCGACGACCAACGGTGCTTTTGGTCTGTTAGGGGGCACTCTAGTAGGGATTTATGTCTCGCTTCTCAGAACGATAGCGGACACATTTACGTTCTCGTGCACGAGTGCCGACGTTTGGGTTGCTCCCCTCGGGTTCACCTCCGGTTGTGGCGGCAATTGGTTTTGTGACCTTGAAAGGGTCGCCACTTGTAACCCCAGCTGGGTTACTTGGTCCGTGAGGGCCCGCTGACCCATTTCCAGCTTTTGATTGATCTTCTCCTGGTTGGTTATATATTGAGTCAAGAGAGACTCAACCGGAGAGACGGCCCTCTATTGGCCGTACTGCTGCTGCTGCTGGACTGGCTGCTGATTCCTGGGGGCGTAAAATTGTTGCTGAGGCTGCTGCTGATATTTTTACTGCTGAATCTGACTCTGCTGTGGCCTAGTCGGCTGATATGTTTGTTGCTGCGGCTGCTGAGGCGGCGAGGGCTGGAATGGTGCCCGGTAACCAAAGTTAGGGTGGTTCCGGTTGTTTGGAGAGTAGGCCGGGTTGGAATTGGTTCTTGGTGGATACGGCGCATTTCCCGTGGGGTTGTAAAATAGTGCGCTCGCCTGATCCAACGGTGGTGAGACGTCACCGCCGTCGAATTCCCCAAAAAAATTCAGATTCTACCGTTGCAATCTGTTGTGCACCGGCCCCACCGGCTCCTACCATTAGTGCGGAGATCTGGGTCGAAAGCAAGTCGAACTTGCTTGAAAGTTTGTCGACGTCCTCGACTCTGTGTATACCCCTAGACCTGGGTGTAGCTCTCTCGTCACACCACCGCTCATTGTTGGATGCCATATTTTCCAGAATATGCCCGGCATCTTCCTCGCTCCTTGACATGAAGGAACCCCCAGCCGCGGTGTCCATAGAAGATTTTAGGTCATCCCTCAGCCCATTGTAGAACAGATTAATAATCTGCCACTTCGGAAGCTCATGGTGAGGGCATCTTCTCTGCATCTCCTTGTATCTCGTCCAAGCTTCATGCAAAGACTCGTGGCTGGCCTGGGAGAAGGAGGAGATCTCACTCCTCAACTTCATGGTCTTCCCCGGAGGAAAGAACTTCGTCAGAAAAGCGTTGGAGAGCTTCTCCCAGGTATTGAAAGTGTTGGGGTCCTTCCCCCTAAGCCATTGCTTGGCTTTGTCTCGCAACGAGAAGGGGAACAGCTTCAGACGGATCGCCTCAGTCGTGACACCATTAATCCGGAAGGTGTCACATTTCTCCAAGAAGGAGTCTAGATGCTCGATCGGGCTCTCCATGGGTGCACCCGAAAACTGGTCCTGCTGGATCCATGTCACCAAAGACGGCTTTAGCTCAAAGCTTTGGGCCGTAATGGCTGGAGGACGGATGGCGGAAGTGGACCCGATAGATGGCATCGAGTACTCCAGCAGGGACTTGCGAGGCGGGGTGTTCACCTCCATGGATTCGGGATCCTCTCTTCTTTACTTCTCAGCGGCCAAACGCCTAAGGGTAGCGTTAATCTCTGGATCAACGGGGATCAAGTCGTCGAGACTTCTTGAACTCCAGAGCATGAAAAACAACAAACACCCGTGAAGCGACAAGTGGGAAAGAAACAGATAAGATAAGAAATAAAAAAAAGAAAATAAAAAGGAAAAAGGAGAATGCGAAAATTATCGCGAGGTAGGGATAAGAGCTAGACACTAGGGTTCAAGAGATCCTAAAATAACAAGTACGTTGCCTCCCCGGCAACGGCGCCATAAACTTTGCGTGTCACGCGAGTGATGCCCCCGGTTCGCTATGCCGCAAATGGTCGGGGGACCCGCGTGACAGGGTTTAGATATATGTAACCGTAAGCGCACGGTGTTATAGTGTGGCTTGGGGATCGAACACAGGGAGGCTAGGATGTGCTTGTGTCAAGGAGGACCAAAATCACCCCGTGGGCGAGCTAGCCCGAATCGGTTGTTCGGTTGTCACGTAAAGGAATGCAAGGTATGAACAATAAGAAAATAAACCCGGGACTTTGGTTTCCACTCCAACGAGCGACTCTCGCCGATGCGGCCTACGGGCAGGATGGCGATCGGAATTAGGGTCTAATGGTGAGACGTTGCCTCTGAAAGTGGTACCGGCATCCCATGGGCCCGATATTCCGGTCGGTGCCCAGGATGATACACCGGACTTCCTGGATTCGATCAGTGGGCACTCCCGTGTCCATTAACACTGATCGATTCCGGGAGCACTAAGCTCGCAATGATAACTCCCAACGTCTCATCCTGCTGCTCCCGCGCGCTAGGATTCGGCGTCTACGCTAAGGGCGTGAGCTATGGCTAGGGAGTCAACCGCCAAGTTTATTCCCCCTTGGCCCAACGGTCAACGGCAGTCTTTTTCCCGCCGATGACAATAAAACACCCCGCGTAACCGTTAGATTCCTAATCCCTATCGATTTCCTAACCCTATGGATGCATTGGGAAGAGCCCCCGAAGGGGTTTCCGTCAAAATCCCAGATTTGGGAACTACTCACAAATATTCATTAAAAAGCGATCTAAACGAAAATGAACCGTTGAAATCATAATCAGACGATTAGAATGCGAAGGTAGTAGAGCAATTAAGATAATACTAAAGTTTAAGAAAGATCCGAAAACTTAAATAGAAAAGTAATTACAGCCGTCACAATAGGAGAAGATAGTAAAAACTAACAGCTCCCCGTTTCTGGAACCCTAGGGGTCCTATTTATAGGATCTCGTATCACCCGATCGGTTGACAAGTCAACCGATCGGGTGATCCGTTACAGATAATAAACAGAAAACGGCGAACTTTCACCCGGTCATATGAACCGGTCGGTTGAGTTCTTGGAGTGACCGGTTGGATCTTGGCGCCATCGGGTGAAGGGATCGGTTGGGTGCCCGTGTCTCGACTCCTCAGCATCAGCTACAGATGAACCGATCGGGTGAGAGTCACCCAATCGGTTGGAATTTGGCTTGAAAAGACAGAGAGTTGGCCCCCGTTGAACCGGCATGTGAACCGGTCGGGTGACTTTCACTTGAGCTCTGGCTGAGACCGGGTGGTGCACGCGTGCATCACCCGACCGGTTGGAGATGACCAACCGACCGGGTGAGGGGCTGAAAGATGTATTCTTCGTCGTTCGACCCCCTGGATCACGTGTGACTCCTCCCGTTGCTCCGGGGACTTGAGATATCGTCGTTAAACGTCCCCTACACAGGCAATCTCCTGCAAACATGGAGAAACAAAGAAAAGTGAAAGAAAACGAGAAAATACGAGAAAACGAATAAAAGACGGCGGAAAATACGGAGAAACACAAAATAAAATGTGCGTGAATATATGAAATATAAATGCACGTCATTATACATATGATGTAGTTTAGCATAACCCAAACTGTCGCGTCGTGAACATACCCAAGTGCAGGTGTAAGTTAAACTGAATAAGAAAGAAAGAGTTCGACTCGGCTAGTCATTATGATTTGTTGAGCACACTCAAGGTCGTAAGTGACTAGGAGTAAAAATCGATAAGGAAATCACATATGATGTGACTGATGAGGAGTCATCTATCGATCGAAGAGTCAAGAAACTTGGTGAGCACACTCAAAGTTGTGAAACTCAAGATGATTGAATCCCTTTCTCACTAAATATCATTATTCGTTCAATCTTTATGGGTTGAGATGATCGCCAAAATAGTGGAAGGATATAGTTGGATAAAAACCAATCTAACTATATTTAAAAATAACGAATGCATGCTAAATTTAGTGTTCTAATCTATGCAACAATGTCATCTGGACTTAGGCTCATTTTAGACAAGAATATGCTTACTGGTAAAAATTATGAAGATTGGCTTAGAAATATCAAGCTCGTGCTTTCTTTTGAAAGACTTAGCTATGTCCTCAAGACTCATGAAGAACCACCTAAAGGGGTCAAAGCTTCTTATTGTTGAATATTATAAGCAATGGCTCTTGGATGATGAAAAAGCTCGCTGCCTCACTCTAGCATCTATGGACAATGAGCTCCAAATTGCACGAACATATGGATGTTCGTTGCATTTTCCTTAATACAAAACAGTTGTATGGGAAATCATCTTGGGCTGCAAGGTTCGAGGCTTCGTGTAAATTGTTTAACACAATGATGAGTGGGGGCATGGTCCAAGATCATGTACTCAATATGATTGCATACATTAAGAATCTTGCAGAGCTTGGTTTCATCTTAGACCTTGAGTTGTCCATGGACTTGGTCCTTACCCCAAATTTTGCCCCGTTAATAAGTAATTTTTATGAACAAGATTGAGGTTGAACTTCCTGAACTCCTCAACATGCTTCAACAGTTTGAGGCCGGCTTGAAGAATAAGTCTCCGGCTTTGGTTGTCGGCTCTTCTTCTTCCTCCAAGCCCAAGGACAAAAGAAAGTAGAAGAAGGCCCTTCAACCTACGAAGGCAATCGAGAAGTGTAAAGAAAACGTGATAAAAGGAGGGTCGGTCGAGGAAGAGTGATATTTTTGCCATAAGAAAGGGCATTGGAGGAGGAACTGCAAGATGGTCCTGGAACAAAAGAAGAGGGGGCATACTGATGCCTCAACTTTCGGTATAATAGTTATACACAGTATAATTCCTTTTCATGACTTCTAAATGCATGATATATGATAACATCGCAATTTTCTCACAGGAGCTGAGAAAGAATAGAAGTCCTGAAAGGAAGAGGACGATCTCAAGGTTGTCAACGGAGCAAGCTTTGCTGCTTGGCCATAGGTTACTTTCGATACACCTTGGCGAACGTCGTCAGCTTGCTTCTGAAGCAATATTATACTCCCAAATTTTACATGCAATGTAATCTCCGTCTGACGAAAATATAATTATTATCAATAAAAGATATGAACTTATTTTTTGATGGTAAAATTGCATATATTTGGGATTGTGGTATATATATATACTATGAATAACAATGATGTATTAATTATTATTACATGAAAGCACAAATAAATTAATGAATCCTGTTATGACATAGTAGACTAGGACATATCAAAGAGAAGAGACTTGCGACTTACATAAAGAGGGGTCTTTAGACTTCTCGAATTATGGGTCATACGACACATGTAAGTCTTACCTCAAAGGTAAGATGACCAAAACTCCTTTTGTATGACAAAGAAAAAGAGTTGGTGAACTCTTGTGTCTCGTACATTCGGATGCATGCAGACCCTCGTCTACATTAGCCAGAAAGGATTATTTGGAATCCCTTTAAGTATGGATATGTGTTCTTGATGAAACACAAATCCAATACTTTTAAGCAATTTAAACAATGTCGTAATAAGATGGCAAAGTATTAAAAATCTTTCTATTTGATCGAGGAAGAGAATACTTAACCCATGAATGTTATACGTATTCAAGAGAATATGATTCTCTGTCAGGTCACACATAAAATCACACCTTGTTTGACATGGTGCAATTCATGAAGAGTGCCGTTGAATTATCAACCTCTATCTAGGGCCATGACTTGTAACTTCTGTCTAAAACCCAACAGGTGTCGGAACCAGTGGGAGAGGCAAAATCGATATTTCAAAACCAGTCGTTAAGAAGTCTAACAGGATTCCTTGAGCCCCTAAGAGGTACTACGGTTTTCTCGTAGACGGAGGGGATCGAGGATAGCATAGACGGAGGAGGTCGAGGATAGCATCATGGTTGATGATGCCAGTGTTAGCTTCTTGAAATCCATTCAAAGTAGAGACCCTGAAAAGTGGCTTGATACAATCTAAAATTAATTCCAAGTACATTAATAAGGTATGTACCTTAGTAAATGTGCCACAGGAAAAATTTCAAGTTGGCTGCGGACGGATCTTCAAGGAGAACGATCAGTGCAGATGGAAAAGATACAAACGAGTAAAGCTAGGCTGGTTATGAAACTTTCTCACCCTTAGACATGCACAAGTCAATTCGGAGTACACATTCTATCGCTTATGACTATGAAATTTGACAGAAGAATTTAAAAGTTACATGAATTTAAAAGTTACATGACTCAGCCAGAATGTCACGAGGTCAATGGGAGAGAAAGGAAAGCGTGTAGATTGCATAAATCTAGTAGCGATTCTTAAGTCACCCTCGTATTGTATGTGAATGACATGAATTTTGATGAGGTACAAATATTGAGATGTTGAACTCTATCAAACGGACGGCTGTCGAATAAATTCTCCATAAAGGATTTGTGAGAAGCACCGTTTACACCCAGTGTAAAATAAATCTAAGAAATAGATTTGATAGGATGCTGAGTCTCTCCATGTCCTAGTACATAGACACCATGCTAAAGTGGTTTAGCATGGTAAGGGTGGTTTTATACATGCCATCATGGTACACCTCTTTCAAGAAGATGTTACAATGACTGACTTGGAGTGATATTATGATAGTGATCATATGTGCTTCGGTAATTGGATCTATCATATATAGTGTGATACATATAAGACCATATGTCACTTTTGTACCCAGTACAGTACGTCAATATCAGTCTGACTTTGGAGAAGGACACTGAAAGTGGTTACGAAAATTCTCACATTCTTGTGAAGGACTAGAGATTTGGTCAAGGAACCGAGGCTGCAAAGATATTCTTCGTATATATTAGTTCATGTGTGATATAGAATAGAAGAAGGATATATAACTCATGTGTGTCTCTGATGAAGACAATGTCACGCCCCGTTCCCCAGAATACCCGGCATCTAATTTTTTTCCAAGTCTTCTGAAGAGTGAGGATGATGAGAGAGAAAAAGAAAGAGAAAGGAGAAACTGAACAAGCAGGTCACTGCGCACATACTGGGATAGTACACGTGAAGCTCCACAATAATATTAAACAACCTCATGAATAATGTAGAACAACAACAATATGACATATATATAACAACTTCCATTTATATATATAACCCAGGTACACCACTACATATACACCGTCATTCTCCACCTCCCAAGACAACCATATCACACCACAGGACAACTCACACCAAGTACTACCCATGAACCCAACTCCAAGTCACCAATAACCATGGTGCCACTGCTACCTGAAAAATAGGGAGGAGCACATCAATGTGTGCCCCAGTAGGAACCAACTTGGATTTGGAACGCCATTCTAAGGTTATCAATCCACAAGACAAGCCAAGAGAAATAGAGCATGTAACTAAGTGATATAATGAAAGTTAAATAGCTAAAACAAGGGAATCATACCTGCGGTCTAATGTCGAGTTACTGCAAGAAAAGGGTAAGCACAAATAATAATAATAATAATAATAATAATAATAATAATAATAATAATAATAATAACACAAGTGTTCAAGCAACCAATATCAATAAGATAAGTGCAAGTGCCTGAGGCATGACACAGAGTCATAAAGAACGGGCAAAGGGAAAGGGGAAGTGCTGCCAGCAAAAGGAGTAACGTGCAAATTCTTATTTTATTGTTTTATAATTGAATTAATTGGAACTTGGATAAACTGTGTGATACCATGACATGGACTTCACCCCAAATTTTGGGGTGAATATAGCACACGACGCAGTGGACACGGGCACTGTACGCCGGGCCTCACGCTCCCCCGTCCCTGGCAGGAGTGAGGCTCATATCACAACCTCCGTATGTCGTCTTCCCCTCCACTCCTGGTAAAGGCGAGTGGGTATAAAAATCCCCTCCACTCCCGGTAAAGGCGAGTGGGTATGAAAATCCCCTCCACTCCCGGTAAAGGCGAGTGGGTATAAAAATCCCCTCCACTCCCGGTAAAGGCGAGTGGGTATGAAAATCCCCTCCACTCCCGGTAAAGGCCAGTGGGTATAAAAATCCCCTCCACTCCCGGTAAAGGCGAGTGGGTATAAACTCCACATATCACATAGTCATTTCCCCCAACTTCTCAGTCCAGGCCTCATACCCACAGTTTACTCAAATCCCTCCTAAAACCCGGGTTTTGCTAACTCACCCGCCTTAGAGAGGATTTAAAACATTCTAAAACTTCATTCAACATTATATATAGCACTGAAGAGGACACGTTGCAAGGTTTCACATTCCACACTCATATCAACACGGGTCATGCACCCAAGTGGCATGCCCTTCAACATAGTCATTTCAATTTATCACTCATAACATATGATGCCATGCTTTACATGACCCCATCATTGCTATTTCACAACATATTTCATAGCACAAATATTTACAAGCTCATTTCTCATATTATTCAACTTTCACTTCATTGTGGCATTTTCACGAACACGTGGTGAACGTGACGTATATGTCCATAAAAACATTAGAAAATCCATTAAAAACATATCATGAGTCTATCTTCCATGAAACAACAATAATCATGCACTATAGAGGGTGAAATAGCGATAGAGCACAATTTATAACATCACTTTAATGTTTCAACTTGCTGGAATTGCAAGAACAGCCATAAAGATCAACACATTTCATTCATTTATCTTGGGAATTTGACCAAACTATATAAATGAAAGTTGAAGATATGGAAGTTTTGGATTCACAGATAAAATTTCATGTAACAATATGAATTATATGATTTATGGTGAATTAATTAGTGAAGTGTGTCAAATCTGTTTTTAAGACAGATTTTTGGGTCTGTATTGGAAGCCAATTTTGGGCATGTTGGAGCCAGAAATTTGACATATAAGCACCTGGTGAATTATTACAAAAACTTGTTAAATTTCTAACAAGACCAAGATCATAAATTTCCATGATGTGTTCACGTGTCTAGGCCAATTTTACTAAACTGTGTCAACACTGAAAATCAAACAGACATGTTGTAAATATGGATTTATTGCTCGTAATTTCTGAATTGAAACTATGTCAAAATTTATATGATTTTGTGGTAGAACTTCAAGATCTACAATCTCATATTTTTTTCGAACCCTAATTCGAGCTACATTAACAGTAATTACAGCAACAACACAAAATAGAAATTCAGGATTTTAAAGGAGATGTTTTTACTAAGAATTTCAAGGAAATTTGTGAAATTGAAACATAATACATACAATTTTGACTATCCCTATTAAATATTAAGTAAATCATGCTATAAAAACTTGATTGCAAGAACAATTTATTGGAATCCCAAATCCAAGTAAATTCATACCTCAAATCTTGATTTTTCTTCTCTTTTCCTCCTCCTTTCTTCGCCAACTTCTTCCCACTTGCATCCAACTTGTGCTTTTTGATTTTTGAAGTGATAAATTTGGGTTTTGAAGTGAAGAAGATAGGGAAAAGGGAGTGTGTGGCCGGCCATAGCTAGGGGGTGGAGAGGGGAAAGAGAGAGAGAGAGAGAAGATGGGAGAATGTTTTAGAAAGAAAAAGAAGAGATTCCTAAAGAAATTTCTACACCATCCTTAGCTTCTCCCATAAGCCACGTTTAACTTAAAATGACTAAAATACCCTTCCAAAAATGCCCCTCAACTTTTAGGTATTTACAAGTTTGCCATTACTTTATGCACTGACCACTTAAGTACGTACACACAGCAGCTTTAGTCCAAATGACCGTTTTGCCCCTCACTTTTATAAAAATTTACAGTGGTTGCCATTGACCCCTGACGTGTGTGTATATTTTACATATTCACGCACGTCTTCTTCGTGTTTTTCCGTTATTTTCCGCCGTCTCGTATCCGTTTTCTCGTACTTTCTAGTTTTCTTTCACTTTTCCGTGTTTTTGCGTGTTTGCATGAGTTTGTCAGCATAGGGGACACATAACGAGGATATCATAAGTCTCCAAAGCAACGGGAGGAGTCACGCGTGATCCGTGGGGTCAAACGACAAAGATTTCTATCTTTCAGCCTCCACCCGATCGGTTGGATACAGCCAACCGATCGGGTGATGCACGCGTGCACGACCCGGACAGCAGCTGAAGCGAAGTGAGCGTCAACCGACCGGTTTGGAGACCGGTTCGGCCCGACTGATCTCTCGGGAATTTGAAGCTGAACTCCAACTGATCGGGTGACCATCACCCGATCGGTTCATCTGTAGCCAATTTCCCCAAAGAGATGACCCGGAGAGCTCACCCGACCGCCAACAGACCGTGCCAAAACGTCCGAAGTTTCTATCTTTTTGGGTGACAATTCCAACCGATCGGTTGATTTATCAACCGATCGGTTCACCTGATGAGTTCAAGATCCAAACGGCTAGAAGCTTCCGCCAACCGACCGTGTCGCCTGACCGGGTGAAGTCCTGAAGATCGATGCCGAAGAACGAAGCAGGTCACCCGATCAGTTGATTCTTCACCCGATCGGGTGACGTTGTTTTCTATGTATAGAAGCCCTAGGTTTCCAGAAATGTTGTTATTGTATTTTTTCTGTTTTCTCTCCATTTTGTGACGGCTGGAATTTATTTGATATTTGTAAGGTGTCTGATCTTTACCAAACTTTAATATAGTGTTATTTGCATTTCTTTTACTACTTTTTAATCGTCGGATTATGTTTTAACGGTCGATTTTCATTTAGATTGCTTTTTACCTAAAATGTGTGAGTAGTTCCCAAATCTGGGATTTTGGTGGAAACCCCTTCGTGGGTTCTCCCTAATGCGTCCATAGGACTAGGAAATTGATAGGGATTAGGAATCTATCGGTTACGCGGCGTGTTTTATTATCATCGGTGGGAAAAAGACCGCCTTTGACCCTTGGGCCAAGGGGGAATAAACTTGGCGGTTGAATCCCTAGCCATAGCTCACGCCCTTAGCGTAGACATCGAATCCTAGCACGCGGGGGCGACAGGATGAGATGTTGGGAGTTATCGTTGCGAGCTTAATGCTCCCGGAGTCGGTCATTGTTAATGGACATGGAAATGCCCACTGACCGAACCCGGGTAGTCCGGCGTATCATCCTGGGCACCGACCGGAATATCGAGCCCATGGGACGCTGGTATCACTCCTAGAGGCAACGTCTCACCACTAGACCCTAATTCCGATCGTTGTCCTATCCGCCGGTCGTATTAGCGAGAATCATATATAGGGTGAAAACCGAAGTCCTGGGTTTTCCTTTATATTGTTTATCCCTCGCATTCTATTTCTGTGACAACCCATCCACGATTCGGGCTAGCTCGCCCATAGGGTGAATTCGGTCCTTTCTGACACAAGCACAATCACGCCTCCCTGAGTTCTACCCCCAATCCACACTACACCACCGTGCGCTTGCGGTTATAAATATTTAAATCTCACGCCCCCAATCCAATATTGCACCTTGAACATGATCACGTGAACCGTGGGGACGTCAAGCTTTATGGCACCGTTGCCGGGGAGGCAACGTGCATGTTATTTTTGGATCTTTTGAACCCTTAAGTCTAGCTCACATCCCTATCTCGCGATAATTTTCGCATTCTTCTTTTTCATTTTTCATTTTTTTGTTTTCTTATTTTCATTTTCTATTATATCTGTTTCTTTTCCACTTTTCGCTTCACGGGTGTTTGTTGCTTTTAATGCGCAGGAACACAAGGAGTCTTGACGACTTGATTCCTATTGATCCTGAGATAAACGCCACCCTAAGGTGTCTAGCCGCAGAGAAGCAAAGAAGAGAAGAGTCTGAAGCCATGGGAGAGAATACCCCACTGCACAAGTCCCTGCTGGAGTACTCGATGCCATCCATCGGGTCCACCTCCTCCATCCGACCTCCTGCTATTACGACACAAAGCTTCGAGCTCAAGCCGTCCATAGTGACGTGGATCCAGCAGGATCAATTCTCTGGGGAACCTATCGAGAGCCACATCGAACATCTGGACTCCTTCCTCGAGAAATGTGACACTTTCCGGATCAATGGTGTCACAACTGAAGCAATCCGTCTGAAGGTACTCCCCTTCTCTCTGCGAGATAAGGCCAAGTTGTGGCTTAGGGGAAAGGACCCGAACACGTTCAACACTTGGGAGAAGCTCTCAAACGCCTTCCTGACTAAGTTCTTTCCTCCGGGGAAGACCATGAAGCTGAGGAGTGAGATCTCCTCCTTCTCCCTAGCCAGCCACAAGTCCCTGCATGAGTCTTGGACAAGATTTAAAGAGATGCAGCGAAGATGCCCTCATCACGAGCTTCCGAAGTGACAGATTATAAATCTGTTCTATAACGGATTGAGGGATGACTTGAAGTCTTCGATGGACGTCGCGGCTGGCGGGTCCTTCATGTCCAGAAGTGAAGAAGATGCCGGAAACATATTGGAAAATATGGCATCGAACAATGAGCGATGGTGTGACGAGAGAGCCACACCTAGATCTGGGGGTATCCATAGAGTCGAGGACGTCGACAAATTATCCAGCAAGTTTGGCTTGCTGTCGACCCAGATCTCAGTACTTATGGTAGGAACCGGTGGTGCACGTACACAACAAATTGCTGCGGTGGAAGCAGAAGTCATGGGGGACTTTGAGGGTGGTGACATCTCACCACTGTTGGACCAAGCGAGCGCACTATTCTACAATCCTACGGCCATGGACTAGCTCCAATCCGGCCTACTCTCCAAACAACCGGAACCACCCCAATCTTAGCTACCGGGCGCCGTATCAGCAGCCTCCTCCTCTGCAGCAGCAGCTAGTATATCAGCTGCCCAGGCAACAGCAGTAGCTATTTCAGCCGCAGCAGCCTCCACATCAATATCAGCAATACCCCCCAAGGAACCAGCAGCCCATTCAACAGTAGCAGCAGCAGCAATATGGCCAGTAGAGGGCCATCTCTCCGGTTGAGTCCCTCTTGACTCAATACATTACCAACCAGGAGAAGATAAATTTGAAGCTGGAAATGGGGCAGACGGGCTCTCACTGACTAGGTAACCCAGCTGGGGTTACAGGTGGCGAACCTATAAAGGTCGCAAAATCTATTGCCACCACAACTGGAAGTGAACCCGAGGGGAGCTAACCAGACTTTGGCACTCACGCATGAGCATGCGAATGTGTCCGCTATCATCTTGAGGAGTGGAACACAAATTTCCACAAGAGTGCCCGCCAAGGAACCGAAAGCACCGTTGGTCGTAGAGCGACAAATTGAAAAGGCCAATGACAACGGTGCTTCGTTGCCAAAGACTACGACTCCGGAGGGAGTCCCTGAAGAGGAGAAGACGAAGGACGAGGAAGGGAGCCTAAAAGTATTCAAGCCCATTGTGCCTTTTCCACAACGTCTGGCCCAAGCAAAGATAGACGAAAAGTATGGCAAATTCTTTGACATGGTCAAAGATTTGAGCCTTCACATCCCCTTCCTCAAAGCTATTGAGACCATACCCTCCTACACATAATTCCTCAAGGACTTGGTGGCAAATGGTTCCAGGAAAGAAAAGGTAGTCCTCACGGTGGAGTGCAGTGCTCTTATCCAGCGAGCAAATCCACCTAAGCTTAAAGACCCGGGGAGCTTCTCTATTCCTTGTGCGATCAGAGAGGTAAAAATCCATCCTGTGCTCGTTGATCTTGGAGCGAACGTCAGTTTAATGCCCCTTTCGCTATATAGGAGGATAGGGATAGGCGACCTGGAGCCCACCGGTATGACCTTACAGCTTGCAGACCGATTGGTCAAATATCCGGTGGGGGTTGTAGATGACCTGTCTGTCAACGTAAGTGGGGTGCATGTGCCAGTGGACTTCGTCGTTATGGACATGCCTGAAGATACGAACACCCCATCATCCTTGGACGGCCTTTCATGGCCACTACCGGTGTTTTAATAGATGTGAAGAAAGCTCTCCTTTAACGTCGGCAACGAAAAAGTCGAGTTCGACTTGGGGTTATCAATGAAGCACCCCAACCCCCCGGATGATCCAGGGTGCAATATGCTAGAGATAGAAGAAGAAAGAGTTGTGGAAGCATGGGCCTGGGAAATAGTTTCAAGGAATCCCCTGACAACTTGGGGGACTTAGAAGAACACGACGGCCTGAAGAAAGATGATATTACTGGGAAAGCGGATGCGGCACATACGGTCCCTCCCGGATTTCAAAAAGCCCCTCCAACGAGGAGGAAAGGGAAAGAGCCCATGGGGTTCACCGGTGAGGAGATCCGAATCTTGAAACGAGTGGCGGTAGACGCCAATATAAGGGAGAAACCCCTGGATCCCGTCAACAAAGGGAGAGTCGTCGAGCAAGTCTACTTATCACCACCAACGACACCAAAGGCCGCCAACTCTGAATCTGAAGCGATGCCAATCTTAGGGCATCACCCCCGTCCACCATGAAGATCATCTACGGACGTCGAGCAAACGACGTTAAACAAAAGCGCTTCATGGGAGGCAACCCATGCTATAAACTTTTATCTTCATTTTAGGATTATTTTAGCTTTATTTTTTCTATTTTAATAATTAAATCCAGCCGCGGGAACTTCCGTCGAGAGACTTAGGCCATTTGTGAATTTTTGCAGGAAACAAGCCCTCACCTGATCAGGTGACCACTCAACCGATCGGGTGAGACATATCAGACAATGGCCGTATCTGTGCTCCAACGAATCGGTCGGGTGAAGCAATGTGAGACCGGGTGGCAGACCGTGTGAGCTGGGCCAAAGTCTCGGAAAATTTTGGGAATTGATCAATCGATCGGTTGATACGAAGCGTGGTCGTGTGAGTGACCGGGTAAGCTGCACTGAACTTTCGGAAAAAAATTTGAAGCGGCCAACCGATCGTTTGAATTCTTAACTGATCGGTTCGCATGTAGCCTCTTTTCAGCAATTGTTTTGACCTAATTGTCAATCGATCGGGTGATATTCACCCGATCGGTTCGACTTAAACCCAATAAATACCCAGCGCCTCACCCATTCATCTCCTCCACCCGATTTCGATTTACCTCTCACCATTTCGACTTCCTCTCCCTCCAACCGGCCTCGTTTCTGAAGGGTTTTCTGGGACCCTTAGGGCACAAAAACTCTATTCCCGTCCTAAGTCGGACGGAACATAGACATAAAATATTTATGCAGCGGAAGAATAAGTTAATCTAATTAACTTAGCCCTAAGGTACAAGACCCTTAGCCAAGATCTATGCCAACTTGGGATGGATCTGACCATCCCAAGAAGGATCTAACATACTGCGATTAAATTAAACTAATGCTAATAAAATACATACCCGGAATCTCAACCCTGGGGTAGGCGAGATGTTCCGCACCGTCTTCTGAGCCGCTCCCGGTCCCACACCGAGCCACTCCCCGAACAGCTCCTCGAACCGCTCCGCATCCCGAGGTAATCAATCCCATGTCACCGAGCCAACCACGTGCGGAAGAAAATTTCACGCCAGTGAAACCTTCGCCAAGATTTCGGATCAGAATCCGAACTCCTTCGTGACTTTGCTAGAGCCCTCAGGAGTAAGGCAGAAATTTAGGGAGATAGAGAAATATTAATTTAAGCCTAGATCCGTGCGTGCTCCAACATTTACGAGAGCCGCTCAGATTTAGAGCTTGGAACAACTTTGGAGGAAGGGGAGGCCTCTATTTATAGAGGCGGCAGACTCTTCCCTTTTCCGCACAATCGATGTGGGACTAATAATTAGAGTTAATAAAATCAATTTAGTTTACCTTTCACAAAGTGTAAACTTCCGTGAATTTTAACTCACTCACTGTTGAACTTCAGGATTGATATAACCTATCAATTCGAAGGGCGTTCAACGGTGAACGCATAAGAAAAAACCGTTTGTCAATTAGAGTTCGTTTGACCCTCCAATTGATCATCCAAAAATCAGCCTAAGGCTAGTATTTCGCAAAAACTGAGCCGTCAAACGAATCTGCCCTAGGTGCAGAAAAACTGCACTTGTGGGACCCACCTGACTAGCTGGGTGAGCCCAGACCAGGCTGGATGCCTGGTCTGGGTGAGCCTAGACCAGGCTGGATGCCTGGTCTGGGTGCACCCAGGCTGGTGCGACCAGCCTGGGCGCCTGGCCCAGGCCAGGGCGCCTGGGCACCCAGGCACCCAGGGTGCCTGGGTGGCCCGCCTGGGCCAGGCCCAGGCGCCCAACGCCTGGGCCCACGCCTGGGCCAGCGCCCAGGCGCCCTGGGCGCCTAGGCGGGCCTGCCTGGGCGCAGGCCCAGGTGCCCAGCGCCTGGGCCTAAGCCCAGGCGCCTGGGCCTGGCGTTCTGGCTCAGCCAGGTCTGGCCAGGCGCCCAGGCCAGACCTGGTCTGGCCTGGGTCAGCCTGGTCTGACCCGGTCTGATCTATTTGGCTGTTTTTGGTGTAAGTTGAGTATTTGGCGTCCGATTTGGATGCCGTTCAAACCTGGGCGTAGACCGGGACATTCCCATATTACCCGTGAACTTTTCCTTGCGTTTATATCATTAAATATTGTTTTAAATAATTTAAAACACATTTAATCTCTGTTGCATCAAATGCAAATAGTCCCTATCTAGGCTTAAATTATCATTTGCATCAAATACAAATGATCCGAGGGCATATTCCTCTACATCTCCCACTTGCACTCAAGATCATTTATCCTGAATACAGGAGATTATTGCAAACATCTTTTGCAAAATTTTATCCCTTGCATCAAATGCAAATTATTCTCCCTAACTAATTTCTACCTATTACTAGACGAAGGTCGCACTCTGTGTGAGATCCTACAGCCTGACCCTTACAACAGGTTGGGCTCAAAGCCCTATACGGCAGTGACCACGAGTAGTGGTTGCCGTCCTTGCTTCAGGAATCATCATTATGTGGTTGACTCATTGACATGAGTATTGTCGGGACCACCCTGACTGTTTCCGTGATGAATTCCGCAGTTATAGTCTCTTCGTCTAAACTATGTCGTGTAGATCAATTCTAGGGTACGGTCAAACTGTCAACCCCAATAACTTGACTTCGGTTAGTTTCTATCGATCTTTAGTCAAAAATGTTGGACTTCTTCCAACAAACTCTGGCCAGAGATTTTACTAAAGACCGAACTAACTCTACGACACTAACTCCCATTGACTGGGAGAGACGAATCCTCTCTTGGTCATCACTCGCCTCATATGCTTCAAGTGACACCCAATCAAAAAACCTTTCGACAGGCCTTACCTCGAAGCTATGTCAGTTGATCTAAGTGCCACCGTTCACGCACAGGTTCGTAAAAATAACCTCAAGTCAAAAGACCAACTAGCCTATCATCACTAAGAGTTATCATTGACAGATTGGTCAATATAACCATATGATAACTCTTGTGGATCGTTCAGTGAACTCATTCTCTAATGAGCAACTGTGTCTCGTCTTCGACTTCGCCAAGTCAAGCGATTATGAGATCATCGCCACCGCTAAATGGTGAAGACTAAGACGCAATGGTCTATCCGATGTTTCGATATCCTTGTCTTGAACCATCTACGACCACAAACCCTTTTAGACTTATGCTACAGATGGTCAAACATTTCTCCATGATCGAGATACTCATCTCGATACATGTTTGACCTTACATAAAGTCTCAGGACATTACCTAAGTTAATATCTAATGTTAACTACATTATAATTTAACTTAGATAAATTATTCCAAACAGCTTACTGTTATTTCGAACAAGATGTTTGTGCTATTCACACATAGAGATAGATTGCCTCGAGTGTATCATCTCTCAACATCTTCCACTTGTACTCAGGCCCATTTATCTCGGTATCTTATATCGTTTTTACACATAAGTTTTCCCAACTTCATGTGATAGAGCCTTCGTGAGTGGATCTGCTAAAACCGTCTACACTATAGACTTAAGGGGTTTCTATGTTCATGTTAGACCAACCATTTGAATCTCATTTAAATAATTCATTTGGTCTGTCGGAATTCATAATATTTTATTTCCTTGGATCATATCCTGCTCATTGTACCTTACGATAATCGTTTAAATTAGTTAATGGTCATAAATGGCTCATATCTATTTCTAATAAAGTAGCAAACCTTTTGATTACTTTGTCAAAATATATGTTCCATTTCTTTGATGCCTCGCATGTAATTTATAAGCTCCCACTGACCTTGGAAACTTTCTGGCTAATTCATATAAGTTGGTCCGTCTAAATCATATTTAGAGAAACGAACTTATAAGTGAATGCTCCAATTTTCATGGTCAATATGAGCGTTTTACATCGAGTTTGGTCCGAGTAGATCTGTACACATCTGCTGGTGAGACAGTTTCAACATAATCTATTTTATAGGAATTAGGATGAAAAACCGTTCTCGACCAACATGATTGCACTTCACTATTTTCCTTTCTGCACCAATCTTTCAACATAAATATTTACTTGCAGAAAGTGAGGAAACATTTTCCTTGTGCACGTAAAATAAATTCCAAAATTTATTTACGCACATGAACCAGTTCTGATTGCATCAAGTTATAAATCGGAGTTACTACTCCGAATTTCATCCTAGAAGTTGACTAAGTCATCATCAGTTATGATGTCTAACTCGACTTTTCGTCTCACGAAATTCGAGTAATTATACAACTTCCTAAGGACTGATTTTATGAATATCTTATTGATATGTCCTCATAGAACATTATCAAAACCTAGGCATTTTTAACTCAAAGTCACTTGCTATGGATCGCACCAAGTCTAACTCGGTGTGATTCATACTTTTTAACACACAGATGTGTTAACAGACTTGACCTGAGCGAAAATCACATTTTCTTTTAATTAGGCAAGATTTTATGTAGCTAAGTATTTGACCATTCGATCTAATTGAATCAGTTTAAATACTTTAGTCATTTCGTTCTTTATTTTATCAGACTTGTGTTTCATCAAGAACACGTGTCTTAATAAAATATAGGAATAACTTATTTTGGTTAATCTAGACTCGGGTACATCAGTATGTACCAGACTGAGTTCGACAACTCATTCTCCCACTGTCTCACAGATGGGTTTCGGCCAGTATATCTAAGAGGATAAGACTCACAAGTGTCCGTAGACTTCATAATACGAGAGGTCAGACCCCTCTTTATGTGACTTGTGAAGCTTAGTCTCTCGATACGGCCTAGTCTATTTTGCCATACAAGTTTGCTACTATCTTGTGTATTTATATATATTAACATTTAATATATATGTTATCGTTATACATATTACTCATTGCTTCAGAAGTAATGTGACGACATTCGTCAAAATGTGTTAACCTTTTGTATAACAATAATTATGACATCGTGATATCAAAATATGTCACATTTTTGTTTCCTCATACTTATGCCTTTACTAATGATAAATTAAACTATTTTAACTCGGTTGACTTTCCGGAGTGCCTTCTTCCTTTTCTAAATCACATTTAGATATTAAATAGCCCAACATAAATAAATAGCTATGCAAGCATCTCTGTATCCAAACGCCTGAGAGTTGCAATCTTAAGTGTAGCTCAAGAAGTTGCTTGTCTCAAGATCCGGTTGGGATACATACTCTTGCACCGCTCATGCACTCGTATTCGACTCAAATAGTTTGATCGAATTCTCGAACTTTGCGGATCAAAATTGTTTGTCCATACAACCTTGAGGGTAGCTCGACAAGTTGTAGGGAGAAACATACTTCGAATATCCTATATGTTCAAGCTGCCTCATATAGATACGAGTGACAAGTAGTGTGAATTTATTTGTTGGACTCGGAACTTAATGAAATCATATTTCTTAAGTCTGTTCTTTAGAAGGTCATTTTAATGTCAACGAGAATATAGTTTTAATTCTATCAACTAGAATTTAACTTGATATTCAATTAATCAACTTATTTGACCAGTTAACTTATTTCATTAAAATATTATATATTGATTCCTTCGGTAAACATAGTCTTGCCCTAGTTTTAGCATATGTTCAAAATTAAATATAGGTAGAATGGATTTTATCTATATATATCCTCCCATTATTTTTATGATCGTTTCAAAGCTTAATAACGAACGATTTAATCGAATTAAAATTAATGGGTAAGAGGTCCAATCACCTTGAGCCTAACAACCTTGAGTGTAGCTCAACAAGTTGTTTGACTCTGCGATCGGAAGATGACTCTTCATCGATCATATCGGATATGACTCTTTTATTTGGTTTTTGCCCCTAGCCATTTGTGATCATGAGTGTGCTCATCCCAATCACAATGTCTAGTCTAGTCGGACCCTTGTTTTCGTGTCTAGCCTGACTTGCTCCGGCGCTCGGTGTATTCACGACACGTCGGTTTGGGTCAGATCTTGGACTACATCTAGTCAGACTCTATCATTGATTTAACTTATGCCGACGCATGGTAATACGACGGTTTGGGTCTAGTCAAGATTTCGTCTTATGTATTTAAGGAGCTAGTTTCTGTACGGTTTCCATGTTACAGTTTGAGTGTATCTCAACAACTATAACACGGGTCATATAGTTGCCAACCCCTAAAACAAGGAGGGCTACGGATAATCTTGAAAAAGAGCATTAACGTATTTGACTTAGAAATAGTCCAGAGTGTCATACAATCATGATTCGCGACAGTGCGGTCCAGCGGAACACAGCCAGGGAATTGATTAAGCTATGATCAATATCCATTAAAGGGTGATCCAGCAAACTTAGCCAAGCACATTGACTGGATCATGGTCCATTGAATGAAGCTTGTCATTTTTATATGCGTGCCATAGACTAAACAGCTTTTATTAACAACTAATTAATCCTATCAACTAGTTGAATCCTTAAATTCAAAATTTTAGGATTTGTTTAATAACTTTTATTAAGTCCTTATCAACTATAAGATTCACGTGCTATCCTAATCGTTATTAGGATTTTAATAAATGTTATTAACAACGCTAAAAGCGAAGTCCTTTAATGAGAATTAATTATAACAATTAGAATTAAAATTCATTAAAAGGACTACCCTAATCAGGAATTAGGTCTTGAAGCATTGTTAATGTTTTATTAAAACATAGCATGTCATTAAAATTCAATTAATAAATTTTAATCATTTCTTAATGGCTAACCTAAAGGGTTGTCTTGTGTTATCAAATAAGGGACAAGATGAACTAGCCATTAAAATAAAGCTACACTAATTTTATCGCATAAAATGAAAGTGTACAACTATTTAACAATTAATTAGACTAAAGTTTATCGCATAAACAATTTTTAAACTTTTAAAATCAGTTTTAAAAATATCTTATAAATTTAAAACATCATTTTAAAAAATTTCCATGTTCAAAAATTTATCTTATACAATTTTTTAACATCTAAAACATTTTAAACTTATTGCATAAATTTAGAAAGCCTTAAAATCAATTTTAAAATTATCACTTAAATTTAAAACACCATTTTAAAATTTCCATGTTTAAAATTTTATCATATAAAATATTTAAACATCTAAAATCCTTTTAAAATCATCTTTAAAAAACATCGCATAAATTTTAAAATATTTTAAAAAGGCATCTAGAAATTATTTTAAATTATCTCATAACTTAAATAAAAAAATTTTATAAAGTATTTTGAAAAGCATTTCAAGGTTTAATAAAATCGCAGTGCTAGATGGTTACGCAAACCTAGGCTCCGATACCACTGAAGGGTATCACTCTGATATCATTGTGACGCTGTTAAGGCCCATCATCCATGGCACCCTAGACCCGTCAAAAGATACCTCAGAGCTTGTTTTACGGCATGCCTTTCGACAACGCCCAACCTATCAAAGATCTCCATCTTATCAGGACTTGGTAGAGTAAGAGCGATTACTTCGGGTCAGCTCATAACCCGAGAACCCGTACTCAAGCTCAACAAGCTCTGATACCAATGAAGGGTTTTCTGGGACCCTTAGGGCACAAAAACTCTATTCCCGTCCTAAGTCGGATGGAACATAGACATAAAATATTTATGCAGCGGAAGAATAAGTTATCTAATTAACTTAACCCTAAGGTCAAGACCCTTAGCCAAGATCTATGCCAACTTGGGATGGATCTGACCATCACAAGAAGGATCTAACATACTGCGATTAAATTAAACTAATGCTAATAAAATACATACCTGGAATCTCAACCCTGGGGCAGGCGAGATGTTCCGCACCGTCTTCCGAGCCGATCCTCATCACATGCCGAGCCGCTCCTCGAACCGCTCCCCGAACCGCTCCTCGAACCGCTCTGCATCCCGAGGCGATCAATCCCATGTCACCGAGCCAACCACGGGCGGAAGAAAGTTTCACGCGAGTGAAGCCTTCGCCAAGATTTCGGATCAGAATCCGAACTCCTTCGTGGCTTTGCTAGAGCCCTCAGGAGTAAGGCAGAAATTTAGGGAGATAGAGAAATATTAATTTAAGCCTAGATCCGAACGTGCTCCAACATTTACGAGAGCCGCTCAGATCTAGAGCTTGGGACAACTTTGGAGGAAGGGGGAGGCCTCTATTTATAGAGGCAGCGGCCTCTCCCCTTTTCCGTACACCCGATGTGGGACTAATAATTAGAGTTAATAAAATCAATTTAGTTTGCCTTTCACAAAGTGCAAACTTTCGTGAATTTTAACTCCCTCACCGTTGAACTTCTGGATTGATACAACCTATCAATTCGAAGGGCGTTCAACGATGAACGCATAGGAAAAAAACCGTTCGTCAATCGGAGTTCGTTTGACCCTCTAATTGATCATCCAAAAATCAGCCCAAGGCTAGTATTTCGCAAAAACTGAGCTGTCAAACGAATCTGCCCTTGGTGCAGAAAAACTACACTTGTGGGACCCACCTGACCAGCTGGGTGAGCCCAGACCAGGCTGGACACCTGGTCTGGGCGCACCCAAGCTAGTGCGCCCAGCCTGGGCGCCTGGCCCAGGCCTGGGCCAGGCGCCCAGGCACCCAGGGCGCCTGGGCGGCCCACCTGGGCCAGGCGCCTAGGGCGCTTGGGCGGGCCCGCCTGGGCGCAGGCCCAGGCGCCCAGCGCCTGGGCCTGAGCCAGGCGCCTGGGCCTAGCGTTTTGGCTCAGCCAGGTCTGGCCAGGCACCCAGCCCAGACCTGGTCTGGCCTGGGTCAGCCTGGTCTGACCCGGTCTGATCTATTTGGCTGTTTTTGGCGTAAGTTGAGTATTTGGCGTCCGATTTGGACGCCGTTCGAACCTGGGCGTAGACCGGGACATTCCCGTCTTACCCGTGAACTTTTCCTTGCGTTTATATCATTAAATATTGTTTTAAACAATTTAAAACACATTTAATATCTGTTGCATCAAATGCAAATAGTCCCTATCTTGGCTTAAATTATCATTTGCATCAAATACAAATGATCTGAGGGCATATTCCTTTACAGTTTCTCCCTCAACCAACCACAAAACTCCCCTCAATCGATCTCTCCACTCTCTATCCCCATCTCTCCATCGATCCCTCTCTCTCTCTTCGATTCAACCCCATAAAACCCCTAATTTTCACACTTCCCCCCCCCCTTTTTGAAATTTGCTGAAAAGAAGCGCCGCGTCTTCACACTTCGTCCCGTTGCGCCACGTTGGGACATCTACGAGCAAGGATTTTCATCTCGATTGGGTAACTTCACTCCTTAGCTCAATTATATATTTTTTACCCTACAATTTCATTTTGCTCGATTGCCTGTGTTAATGTGCATTCATATCATCTTGAATACACACACACACACACACTCACATGGCCAAAGATAAAGATAAGGGTAAGGGTATCATGCGAGAGGAGGGGTCGTCTCGCAAGAGACGCAAGACTTCACGTCCACCACACTCACGCCCTCCTCCTGCACAGCCTGCCTAACCCCAACCCCAACCTATCATTCCAGCTGAGGACCCACTGATGGGCCCGCATGGCTTCTGCTTTAGGAATCAGGAGCACAAAGATTTTTATCATAGGCTGGATGCACGGGGGCATCTATCAACCAGATTTTCCCACACCCAAACACTTATCGATCTCGGTGTATTCACCGAGGTCGAGACTCTCTTCGAAAATTTAGGTTGGTTAGCTTTCCTAAATGCCACCACGGTATCATACCCCTCCCTCACACTCGAATTTTTATCCACACTTGTCAGTGAGTCGGGGTCGATCGTCATCTTCCGCGTCCGTAACAGAACCATTCGCACTCATCTGAACATCATTAATAACATCTTTGGTTTCCCCATCCTTGGGGACGACGCTATCCGTCCCTACGGGTATCCCCCCGAATTTGACGTTGTTACGCCTATTTGACCGAGACCCATAAAGCACGAGCCCAAGAGCCCACCTGCATCCTGAAAGCCCATTCGACAAAGGCCCTACAAGGGACCCTCTCGAAACGTCGATCCGACCCGGCCCCCATAACCCGGTAGTCGTTCGCCCACTCCTGCGAAAACCGCTCCCCCGGACACGCGACCACTAAATGGCGATAATGGGGAGGTGCTGGCATGGCGGAGAGGGCGGCGGCAAGGGGGGACGGATGGGGCACGATCGATGGCGGGCGTGGGACGTGGGCCAGAGCCAATCACGCTGGGAGCTCTACAAAAGGGTCAGGAAGACGACGAAGAAAGGGACCGCATCTCAGGTAACAAAACCTAAGGTACTCCATCAACGACCTCGTTCCCCCAATTCATCTCCTCCCTCCCCCGCTCGCGCCGAGAGACGTCGTCACGATCTCCTCACGAGTCGGACCGTCTCCGCCGGGCCTCCTTTCTCAGATCTCTATCTGACTTAGGCATCGGAGGGGATTTGGCCGGAACCAAGGTCCGGCCCCCTGACGAGCGTTCTCGTCTACGCAGGTGGACAACAGACCAACGGGCCGAGGCTACCCCTCGCCCATCTCCGACCACTCGATCAACCGGACAGTGAGGCTTCCCCTCACCGTCAGCCTTCCGTGGCTGAGACTCACCCTCGCCACCCGACGGCCGTGCATCTACCCGGGCGACTGAGGCTACCCCTCGTCCCCCTTCCAGCCGAGGCCGAGCACGTCTGTCCGAGGCCGAGCGTCTCAACCAGGGCCGAGGCTTCCCCTCGCCCCTTCTGCACCGATTCGAAGCCCCCGAGGGACCCAAAGCGGGCCCCTTGACCACGTTGACCGGGTTCTCCACGGTCAACGCATTGTAGTGAGAAAACACTCTGAAACATCTGGCGCCGTCTGTGGGAACGAGAAACCGTCCCACGAAGAAGCAAACCACACCAACAATGGCACGAGCCAGCAATGGGAGGAAGCGCATGCCCCCCATCCCGGAGGAGGGGAATGGCACAACAAACGGCAATCCCGAGGACATGCCCGTCAGCGGCCACCCCACCCTCTCCACCGAAGAAACCGGCGGCTCAGAACTGGCCACGCAGGGACAGCTCCGCGCCCTAGCTCAGGAGACCAACGCGAGCCTCCAGACGTTGGTCGCAACGGTGCAGCAGCTCGTCGGCCCTGCGCCACCCAACGGAGGCACGTTGGACGACAGCCATCGATGGGCGGGGGGTCCCCCACACTTGCGGTCCGCCGTGGTCGACGACCACGGGACCCGGAAACCGAACATGGAGCGTCGGTTCACGCTGTCCGGCTCTCGTCAGGCGAGGTCACGCGCCTCCTCACCCAATCGTGAAAGGAGCCGAAGAGAGACCGAAGGGACGGACGGCGAATCAAGGACGGCCTCGTCTCATCGATCGCGGTCGTCCCGCCGCAGGAGAAGCGAACGACACCACTCGAGAGACCGATCGCGGCGGAGCAGGAGCTCCCGTAGGAGGAGTCGGGAACGTCGGGACAGCCCGGCCCCCAGCGTGGCGAAGGCTGCGGAGCCAGCCCCGCTGGCGCCGGTGGTACCTCCACCCCCGGTCGATCCAGAGGCAGGCGAGTACCGCATCCCCGGAGGCATCCACGGAGATCGATGCCCCTTGTCACGGAATGGACTATGATGGGGAATGGCCTTCCAGGTAGCGTTCATAGCAGGGAGGCTGATCAAACCTGGTGCTGAACATCTGTTCAACATAGTGCAAGGCCCGGCCGAACCACTCTGACAGTTCATGCGCCGCTTCAATGCGGAAAGGCTAAACGTGAACAACCCACCCGACCTGGTGGTCCAGATGGCTCTTAAGAAAGGGCTTCGCCACAGGGGCCTCAAGAAGTCCCTGCACAACGACCCCCCAAAGGACCTCCCCGGGATCATGGCAAGGGCCGAACGCTTTATGCTGACCGAGGAGGCCTTGGCCGAGGATGCAGGAAAAACCGCTCGAGGGACCAAGCATGGCGACGGCGGACGAGCAAGCCCCGAAGGATACCGGACCGAAAAGAGACAAAGGAACAGGCAACGGGGAGAAAGCGCGAGGGACACCACCCCAGACGCCATTCTCGCCCAAGTACAGAAGGAAGAGCGAGCTGATCGCCCCCCGCCGAAGGCTAAAAGAGGCGGGAAGAACAGGGAGAAGTACTGTAAGTACCATAAGGACGATGGTCACGACACGGAAGATTGTTGGCATTTGAAGAAGGACATTGAGAAGCTGATGAGCCGAGGGCACGCCAGGAATCAGGCCGACGAGCCGGCCCATGGAGAAGGGACCTCCACACAACCGGACAAGGGGAAGAAGATCAACACCATCCAAGGCCCCCTCCGCATCGTAGAGTGAGCAGGCAACATCCTTCCCCCCGGGGGGCAGCCTAAGTATGAGGGAGATATCTAGTTTTACATCCCTCTGTTTAGCTTCATTTCCCCTTTTCCGTTTCCTCCAAATGTACCGGTCCAACTGGACCCATGAGAGTACAAACGCCTTCTTTTTATTGCACCGACTATCTCCGGTCGCCGACCGACTCCAGTGCCCATAAGTCTGGGGGCGATTCCCCCAGCCGGCACGGACGCCGACCGGTCCTAAGCCGAAGGGCTTGGCCCTCGCCGACCGAGTCCAGAGCTCATAAGTCTGGGGGCGACTCCCCCAGCAGGCACGACGCCGACTGGTCCTAAGCCGAAGAGCTTTGCCCTCACCGACCGACTCCAGCGCTCATAAGACTGGGGGCAATTCCCCCAGCAGGCACGGACGCCGACCGGTCCTAAGCCGAGGAGCTTTGCCCTCGCCGACCGACTCCAGCGCTCATAAGTCTGGGGGCAGTTTCCCCAGGAGGCACGGACGCCAACCGGTCCTAAGTCGAGGAGCTTCGCCCTCGCTGACCGACTCCTGCGCCCCTAAGTCTGGGGAGAATCCCCCCAGCCAACGCCAGTTTCGTCCATTCCCAAGCCAAGAACAAGGCAACGACGCCAAGTACACAAAAATTCCAAGTAAGTCGATTTCATTTATAATAGTTAACCCGAGTACAAAAATGCGTCTTATTTACAGGGGATCAAGGCGAAGGGAACACCCTACAAACAGTCTACTCGCGACAAATGACAGAGTTCAGATCGACACCGACAAAGCAAAATTGGTTGCAGGGGCCGGGGACCCAGCGGGGTAACCCGATCAGGCATTCCCTCCTCGAACGAGCTCGGAGTAGCAGCCATGACCCCGGACCGACCGTCTGGGCCTGGTAAAAGGAACTGACACAGGGACACTATGAAATGTTCCATGACCTGGATGAAGAAGGGATGGAGCGGGAAGCGAAGACCCAGGCGGAACATCTCGACGTAGACACCGACCTCATTGCTCCTCGGAAGGAAAATTCGCTCGTCGACAAATGGAACCCGAACCTCGTATGGGAAGCAGAGATATCTTTCCCGGATCTCCGCGGCCACCGAAGGAGGGGTCCTGAATACCGGGAGGAGAGATTTATGGCCTCACTTCACCCCTCGCCCATCTCTCTGAAACAGACGTCGATCAGTTTTGGTTCCGCCTCACCCTACACGATCAGTATCCCCAAGGTAAGGCCAAGGCCTCCTACATCATTCAGCCCATCTTCCGTCTGGCCCACCAGATCATATCATGCATGTTTTCCCCCAGGGATGAGTCAGGTACTGTGACCATCCCTGATCTTTTCATTTTATGGGCCATGACCTTTCCTTTTGTTCGCGGGGATGACGGGATCTCTTTTAGGGCCCCTACCGTTCCCGTCCATGCCGGTGCTTGGCTTGTTTCCAAGCTCCTTGAGATTAGCCGTGTCGGCAAGGGCAAGCTTTGTTGCGTGGGCCTTATCACGATCATAGCTTCTTCTCCCTAGTTCAACGTTGTCATCCCCCGAGATTTACCCACTGCCGCAGGACCCTCACGTCTAGATCTCGACATCCTGCGGCATATTAACATGATTAAGCCCCGCCCCAATGGCCATTTCACCTTCTATTACGGACACCCCCCAGCTCCCTATACCATTCTGCCCAACCCCGCTCGCATGACCATCCAGCTTGTGGCAGACTGGACTTTCCCACCTGATCCTGAGTTTCTTGGGGGGTTACGTCTTCCTTTTATCCCGGGCGCACCCAGACCACCTTCCCTTGTCGCCCACTTAGGCGAGCAGGACATCCCTGTGCACCGTGAAGACCCTGGGACTGGGCCTAGCAGCACCATCCCTGCCTCTGTTCCCACCATGACCGTCACCACCTCTCTGGTCCATACGACCACCACCTCCACCGTTCGTCGTGCCGCTTCTACTCGCCTCCACCTCGAGGCTGAGTTAGCTGCATTGTGCGCTACCGCTTCTTCCTCCACCTCCTCGGTCCCATCCTCTTCCATCTTCACTCACCCACGTTTCCTCGCACTTGAGAGGAACGTGGCCTCCATCCTCTGCCTTCTCACTCACGTCCATGGGCCTCCTCCTCCCACACCACCTCCCTCTCCACCACCTTCACCCCCCCCCCCGATGATTTTCCCCTCCATCATCACCCCTAGGCGACCATCCCCTCCTATCACCACTTCCATTCCCTCCACTGTCGTCCCCACAGATCCACCACACTCCACATCCGTCACTCTATATATGCGCCGCAAGAAATTGCAGGTGCGATCGCGTTCACTTCCCCCACCATCCTCACCTACCCCCGTTCCCCCACCATCCACCACCACATTGGTCACCATTTCACTTCCACTCACCGTCATCACCTCCACACCACCCATCGTCCACACTTCCTCCACACCCAACAATCCATCACCTCGACCACTTTCTCCACTTCTCCACACACCAGTCACCTCTCCCGCCCACTCTCCCGCATCCCCCACTTCTTCCACTGAGGAGGACAAGGATGATTCCTCTCCTGCTTTTTGATTTCATTTTGTTTTCTGACCTCCCCCTTGCATATCTCTGCATTTTCATGATCACATCATATTGCTAGCATTGTCATGTCTAGCTTGGGGGAAGTCAATTTTTCTTCGTGCTGTCGTGTGATGTTTTCTATGTGTGTTTGTTCATATAGGTCGTATGATGTGCTTTTCAATTTTATTTTCTGTTTTTATGTCGTGTTGTGTGTTTTCTTTATTTTTCAGTTTCGTATGTGTGTTTTTCTTGTTTTTCATTTCTATTTGTGTCTGTGCATTTCCCCCCATTTTCATTGCCCTCCCGTATTTACTCTTATTGCATTGAGGGAAATGCAAGTTTCAGCTTGGGGGAGTATGTGTGTTTTTCTTGTTTTCATTTCTATTTGTGTTTGTGCATTATGTGTGTTTTTCTTGTTTTTCATTTCTATTTGTGTCTGTGCATTTCCCCCCATTTTCATTGCCCTCCCGTATTTACTCTTATTGCATTGAGGGAAATGCAAGTTTCAGCTTGGGGGAGTCGCACTTTGTACGTCATTTGCGTCTTTTTCTTCGTTTTTGAGTCGTTTTCATCGTGTTTTTATTTTTTCTTTTCTTCTTTTTATCTCTTTCTCCTAGAAATGAACCCTATGATGAATTGTCACAAAAATCACACACACACCTAGCATGGCTTCGATAATCACATTCACTAACCCTAGGAAGCCGAGTCCTCTTGCATTTCATGCATCATGGGTCCACTTAGCTTTTTTGTGAGTCAAGTGTCGGGAGTAGCTGTTTGGTGTGCTTCTACTTTGTGATTGTATTTTATATACCTGTCCAGGAATGACCCCCTAGATTATCATGCTTCGATTTGAGTATGCGGTATTTGCCTCTCTTATATGCTTCTGTATGCATGAATATATATATATCGTATGCTTCATTTCGCATGTGTCGGGATTCCACAGTTAGTACTAGGATAACCCATTTTGGCCTACGCTCTGATTAGCGAAAAATCTCATTTGCCCAATTGTTTAGAGCCCGATTTATTTTTTATTTTACTTGGTGCAAATCTCCTCGTCGTGTATCGTTCTTCCGCTTGGGAGAGTAAACATGTGTATATACCCCAAAATCCAAAAATCCAAAAAAAAGAGAAAAGAGAAAAGAAAGAAAAAAATACATATGTATAGCCAAAAATCCAAAAAAATACATATATCCAAAATCCAAAAAAATTTGTATGCGAATATTTTCCTACATACTGAGAATAAAGGGAAGGTGAGAATTTGCACCGAGTGTTCTACTCCACATCATCTCAACCCCCATCGCTTTCAAAAACACTTGGAATAAGGAATTTCTAGCTATTATCTAGGGGATAGTGTGGTGATGTCCAAGTCCCTAGCTATTGAGTCCCTGACACATGATATGTTTCGATTCTCACTTTCTTCTCATGCATGCTTAAGCCATATATTCACCGCTTATTTCAAATTGAATCGATATTTGGGTCTTTTCTTGGATTTGTGTATATGGAGCGTATATCACAATGTAGATAGTGACACTGTAAGCTAGCACACGACCACACTCACTCGCGCTTCACCGTGTGGGCCCACGGCACTTGTCTGGACTCGTTTCCTTTGGTTTAGTGTTGTGATTTGGTGTTTGCTTGCTTGGTGTGTCGTTTTTGATTTTGTTGGCCCTGACGGGCGATTTAGGATTTAGAGTTCTCTTTTTCCTCTCTTCCTCTCTATTTTCTCCCCCCCCCCCCCCCGAGCTCCTACTCTTACTCGTCTTCCTCGAGGACGAGGAAGGATTCATCTTGGGCGATTTTGACGTGTGTGTATATTTTACATATTCACGCACGTCTTCTTCGTGTTTTTCCGTTATTTTCCGCTGTCTCGTATCGGTTTCTCGTATTTTCTAGTTTTCTTTCACTTTTCCATGTTTTTACGTGTTTGCAGGAGTTTGTCGGCATATGGGACACATAACGAGGATATCATAAGTCCTCAGAGCAACGGGAGGAGTCACGCGTGATCTGGGGGGGTCAAACGACAAAGATTTCTATCTTTCAACCCCCCACCCGATCGGTTGGATACATCCAACCGATCGGGTGATGCACGCGTGCACGACCCGGACAGCAACTAAAGCGAAGTGAGTGTCAATCGACCGGGTCGGAGACCGGTTCGGCCAGACTGATCTCTCGAAAATTTGAAGCTGAACTCCAACCGATCGGGTGACCATCACCCGATCGGTTCATCTGTAGCCAATTTCCCCAAAGAGATGACCCGGAGAGCTCACCCGACCGCCAGCAGACCGTGACAAAACGTCCGAAGTTTCTGTCTTTTTGGGCGACAATTCCAACCGATCGGTTGATTTATCAACCGATCGGTTCACCCGATGAGTTCAAGATCCAAACGGCTAGAAGCTTCCGCCAACCAACCATGTCGCCTAACCGGGTGAAGTCCTGAAGATCGCTGCCGAAGAACGAAGCAGGTCACCCGACCGGTTGATTCTTCACCTGATCGGGTGACGTCGTTTTCTATATATAGAAGCCCTAGGTTTCCAGAAACGTTGTTGTTGTATTTTTTCTGTTTTCTCTCCATTTTGTGACAGCTGGAATTTATTTGATATTTGTAAGTTGTCTGATCTTTACCAAACTTTAATATAGTATTATTTGCATTGATTTTACTACTTTTCAATCGCCGGATTATGTTTTTAACGGTCGATTTTCATTTAGATTGCTTTTTACCTAAAATGTGTGAGTAGTTCCCAAATCTGGGATTTTGGTGGAAACCCCTTCGTGGGTTCTACCTAATGCATCCATAGGACTAGGAAATCGATAGGGATTAGGAATCTATCGGTTATGCGGGGTGTTTTATTGTCATCGGCGGGAAAAAGACCGCCTTTGACCGTTGGGCCAAGGGGGAATAAACTTGGCGGTTGACTCCCTAGCCATAGCTCACGCTCGTAGCGTAGACATCGAATCCTAGCGCGCGGGAGCGGCAGAATAAGATGTTGGGAGTTATCGTTGCGAGCTTAGTGCTCCCGGAGTCGGTCAGTGTTAATGGACATGTGAATGCCCACTGACCGAACCCGGGTAGTCCGGCATATATTCCTGGGCACCGACCGGAATATCGAGCCCATGGGATGCTGGTATCACTCCTAGAGGCAACGTCTCACCACTAGACCCTAATTCTGATCGTTGTCCTATCCGCCGGTCGTATTAGCGAGAATCATATGATAGGGTGGTAACCGAAGTCCCAGGTTTCCCTTTATATTGTTTATTCCTCGCATTCTATTTCTGTGACAACCCATCCACGATTCAGGCTAGCTCGACTATAAGGTGAATTCGGTCCTTTCTGACACAAGCACAGCCACGCCTCCCTGAGTTCGACCCCCAAGCCACACTACAACACCGTGCGCTTGCGGTTATAAATATTTAAATCTCACGCCCCCAATCCAATATTGCACCTTGCACATGATCCATGCATGGCTCTTCCTACACACATCCACACACATCCATGCATGCATACATGCTTCACACACACACGTCTAACCTATTCCTGTTGTTTTACACCCACGACGTCATTTGCACTTCTCCCGCATTCACATTTCGCATTCTCTTCCTTAGCCACGTATTACGGCCTAATCCCCCTTGCACTACATCATATACATCGATATCTATGCTTATTTCATGCCCACGTATGCATCATAGGTAGAAATACCACGTGTGTACAGTAGAATACACGTATAGTGCAAAATAGGGCATGACATCCTACCCACCTTAAAATAAAGTCCGTCCTCGGACTTCCTAGGGTGTGAACCTTGCCGAGTTCTGCTAGGTATGATGGTCTTACTACCCATGAAGTACAAACAAGAATATGTATCTGTACCACACATATATACACTATATGCTTCACTATCATCCATACACATCCGCATCGCACTCATGTCACAGATACATCCTATTACTCATCGAGTAACACATCCATATCACCATATGCATTATTACATATACATACACATATATCTTTCATGTAAACATCTAGGCACATGTTTTCACACACTAGCATACACATTACGCACCGTAAATAAGTCTCTACACGTATTATTATACGTATTTAGATTACTACTCATATCCATGTGCATACGACATCACATCGTACCCACCTCACGATACCTTCAAGTATAACAACTTACATTTTACTTGATTATATACATATTACATATACGTCTATATACATGCACAAACACACAACAATACACATTAATCTACACACCATTTCTTGATAGACAGGGTCACTATCACGGTGTCACACCATATGTACACCTGATCCATATACACTCAATACTAAGTCATTTGGACTCACTCCCACGTATAGGCACATAAATATCTATATACCCACATTATTTAGTCACATCCATACATACATTCACGTGCACGTATTAACACATGCATGATCGAGTCACATATATCAATACCTACATATGCAAACAAGCAGAAATACACCTATATTCACGTGGATATACATTCACGTGCACGTATTAATACATTTGCAAACAATCACACACATCTCAATACCTACATACCAAACAGTTTCATTCACTTATATTCATCATATTCATGTATATTTTTTTGAAAAATTAGCGTGAAACTTTATTGATCCAATACACACACACACACACACACACACACACACACACACACACACATACACACACACCCATATTCCATATCTATCACATTCATTTCCACACTGCATATGTCTATACATACACGATGTTCTAGTACAGACCTACACATACATGCATACAAGCAGAAATACATTTATCTAGGGCATACCGAGATACACCTGGATGGACCACCCTATGGAATATATCAGCAAGTAAACAAACAAGATACATATAAGTATATATATACATATACATATATGTATTCATTCATCCAATATACACACCATTACATATATTCCTACTGCACAGTACACCTACATGAACACATCCCTACACTCCACATTCATACAAGTATGACACATATTCACATATAGGTAACAAACAATACTTCACATAAATACTCCACTTCTACTTATATACACACTCATTATATACCTACAGATATACTCATATCCACACACCACACACACACACACACCACACACACACACACACACACACACACACACACACACACACACACACACACACACACACACACACATCTAGGCCTACACGTAGCCATATACACATTCGTTCATACACACCAGATTATTATTCCAATAGTAGGTATGGGCACAAACATGCATATTACTTATTAGAATCCATGCAACCATGCACATATATTCCCATGTATGGCACACACACACACACACATATACACACATATTATACATATCCTGCTACTACACACCTATACAGTCAAGCTACTCCACAATACTAGTAGATAGTCGATAACTATCCGTACAACTATATACATAACATCCAATATATCCACACTTTTACTAGCATGCTAGTTTACCCACAAATAAGTGCATTTCAATATTCATACACATTCGATAGATAGCCACATCCAATATATGTACTCATCCATATACTGATACATGTATATCAGAATAGGGATCATTCACATACATATACATATAACCACTCATAAAGCATACACCAATACACGTTCAAAAACACATATACACAGTCACACCACACTAGCTACAGAAAACCTACATACAAGTATCTCATATACCAATACACAATCCTCCCTCATGCCACTATATATAGAAAAAATTCATACACTACATATACATTCAAATGGTATAATAGACGCCATTCGACGGGTAAGCGTATACACACATATATACATATACCATAACTCCACTTAACCGTACAACCCCATAGCCATCCCACTTATACATGCACTGTACAATCTCAAATCCTCACATTCATCATATTCTACATATGATACACGTCACATTTATATTCATATTCCATGTTAGGCACGATATAGAGCTAAGGCCTAAACTGAGGTGGACGGGCCTAAAGCATCCCCATCCTCCTTAGGGTACATCTACTCAAAACACTCTGGGGGCATTTCTTACACTACCCGTGCCCCCATTACTTATCTATATCGCTACATACACGCTATATATGGCCATAGCACAACACCTATCTGCACTCAATAATACAACCCACAACCATATACCAAATTAAGACAATATACCAATTCATATAAACACATAGGCAGTACATAGACATACTCACAGTTATTTAAATTTTAACACATTAGGATTTCATACCCTAGCAACGCAACGCTAGCTATATATATGTACCAGTATTCCATACCTATATCTGCACCACCTGCCCATACAGCTACCCATACATTCATCCACATACACTTTCCGCCATATCCAAAGACGATATAGACATTCCACTACTCTATCCATACAAGGGTAGATGTACTCACATTGGTACATTCCCCACATGAAACACAACTATAATTTAATAGATAGTGAATCGCATACATGCACTCATATCACATACATACACATCCTTACTCACACCTCTATAAGATATATATATATATATATATATATATATATATATATATATATATATATATATATATATATATATCCCCACTAGCTAATAAGCATCCACCCGTATACGTCCACCAATAAACATATACATATCACCATACCTCAAAGTCACACAAGTATACCACATACCTACACACATATCCGTACATGCAACTCGCATGCCATTCGAATACAATTATATATATTTACCGAATACAGGTATACATGCGATGTATATAATTTAATTATCCAAGTATAACAACTGCATTCATACACACGGATTCTAATTATTATATATATACTGATACCAACTAAGATACATCTACAGTATACTTTACTTAGGAAGTTCATCCTCTGACTTTCTAAGTTCGGGGTTTAAGGGTGGATCACTTAAGGCTCTAAGGTCACTACCCACCTTAGGGCTAATGTATCCCGATCATCTACTGAAGCATCACGTGTACTATCCTTACGCACATCGCAGTTCGATGACCTGCATGGGCCGTCAAAAACTGTCACGCCCCGTTCCCCAGAATACCCAGCATCTAATTTTTTTCCAAGTCTTCTGAAAAGTGAGGGTAATGAGAGAGGAAAAGAAAGAGAAAGGAGAAACTGAACAAGCAGGTCACTGCGCACATGCTGGGATAGTACTAGTGAAGCTCCACAATAATATTAAACAACCTCATGAATAATATAGAACAACAACAACATAACATATATATAATAACTTCCATTTATATGTAGTGACTCTGTGCTAAGAGGAATAAACACTAGAGGGGGTAAATAGTGTTTTATAGAATTATAAGGAATTTACACCAAATAAAACCCTAATTAACCAACAAATGCGGAATGAAAGAAATGATCAACAACACAAGGAATAAAGTAATGCTAACATTCAATGTACCCTGGTTCGGTGCCACCCAAGTCTCCCCGACTTGTTACCAGTGCCCTAATCCAGCAACACCTGGATCCTCTCCGGATACGCTAGCAAACCGCTAGAGATTTCCTTTAGCCCACTTGCGAAAACCCCACAAGTGTAATCGATCTACAATCGATGTCCATGTATCCCACAACCCGGGAACACGCAAAAACCTTAGTCCCACAACTTGGGACTAAGCGCACTCTCACAAACCGAGAGTAAAACGAAATCTTGACTCCCACAACTTGGGATCAAGCCAATCCTCTCACCACCATGAGTGTACAACAAATATGAAGTATAAATAATGAAATATAAAACTTCTTACCACAAAATCCTATGCCTTGAGAAATACTTACCAAAATAGGGCAAGAATGGATTTTGAGGAAGATGAGATCACCAAACCCTAGCTCCACCAAGATGAGCAGCAATAGATGGCTAGGGAGAAGTTGGTGACTTGGATTCAAGCTCTTAGCTTGAGAAGCTCACATGGAATGAGAATTCTCTTGAGGAATTAGGGCTTAAAGAGTAAGAGAGAGATTCTTGTGAGATGAGAGAGCTTGGAAAATGGAGTTGAATGGCACTTCTCAAAGGTGTGAAAATGTCTCTAATTTCAGCCTTGGATTATAGGTTTGAAGCACTCAAACTTATATAGAGAAGACAGAAAACGGTCTCAAAAACGTGGCATTAAATGCCCCAACGGCTCTATTTCTGAAGCAGTTAATCGGTCTAAGAAGGATCACTGACCGATTAGTTTTGCAACTAGTCGGTCGGTGAACCTTCTTGGACCGACTAGAATGAAGACAGCGAAGATAGAGAAATCCAGAAGTCGAAGAACTAGTTGGTCTAAGAAGAAACATCAACCGACTAGATTGACATCTAGTCGGTCTGTGAGCCTTCTTGGACCGACTAAGAAGTTGACCGTAAAGATGGTGAAATCCAGAAGACGAAGAACTAGTCGGTCTAAGAAGAAACAACAACCGAATAGTTTGACAACTAGTCGGTCGGTGAACCTTCTTGGACCGACTAAGCAGTAGACATCAAAGAAGTAGAATTTCACTAAGAGAACTAGTCGGTCTGAGAAGGATTCACAACCGACTAGTTGGACAAGTAGTCGGTCGGTGAACTTTCTTGGACCGACTAATTGGTCAACAATAGGCTTGAATTGATTAGGATTAACTAGTCGGCCTACGAAGGATCGCCAACCGACTAAATCGTCATCTAGTCGGTCGGTGAACCTTCTTGGACCGACTAATTGGTCAACAGTGAATGGGCTGAATTTAACTAGGATGTCTAGTCGGTGCAAAAAGAATTTCCAACCGACTAGATCGTCATCTAGTCGGTTGGTTCTTCTACTTGAACCAACTAAGATGCATACAAAGCCGAGAAAAGAAGCGATAAGATTCGGGAAACATTTTAATGGCTTCTAAGGTAATCCTAGAGCTACGATATGATAGAAATAAAGATTTCTAGGCAAGTAAGACTCAAGGCTTAACATTCTACTAAACCGAAGCTAGAAGACAATATAAATACCATGATGAACCGTCTTCTAAGCTTCAATCCGAATCTCTTGACTTCAATAATGCTCCTTGAGCTTCAACGAAGCTTCAGGCTCAACGATCACGCGTTCAGAGGAAGTCTTGGGACGTCGCTTGAGATGAACAAAGTACTTTGGCGACGATCTCCATAATTCTTCATGGTCTTTGAGTCTTTTAGTTGAATGACTTTAACAGCTTCAACGTCATAGTCTTCGAAGATTTTGACTTAACCATTCCTATCTTCTCTTTAGATTGAATCTCCATTCATTTGTTGATGTCATCGGCTTGAGGTTTGAGGTAGCCTTTGAGTTCTTCAAGCCAATGCTTCACCTTTGTTGATCTACCAAGTCCTCCACTTGAATCAACACTTGTAGTCACTTTTGATCTTCTTGAATCTAATTGGTGACTTTATAGCTAACTGGAAACACATGAGTTAGTCACAATGATTTGTGTTTGATCATCATCAAAATCAAGGTGGTGAGTCCAATACTCAACATTCTCCCCCCTTTTGATGATGACAAACCAAATATAAACAAAACCAATAATTGTGCATTAAATATACTTACTCCCCCTGCAATGATGCCAATCAAGTTAATATCAACAATTAATAGCATCATTCAGCAGTTAATAGTGTGTGTATCACATGAGGTTGTGTATATATCGCATGAATGACCAGAAATAATATGCGTACACAATACAAATCATAAAGGTGATACACATCATAAACATGAGCATGATTACCAATATATCTATAATGTAATCAATATAAACCAATGTAATCACTAATGCTCCCCCTGAATCATATACATGGACGATCATACATAAAGTCTATATGATTCAGGTAATAAATAAGCACATCTTGTTTATTTCTCTCCCCCTTTGTCATTAACAAAAAGATATGGGGGGTATAGAAACAACAAATGCAACAATAGAGTGGAAAACATAAAGGTATATCAATTGTAAAGTTACCAATTGTAATGTTCTCTAATGTAAAGTTACCAATTGAAAACTAGATATCAAAATAAAGATATCAAATGCAAGAGCACATATCCAACAACAACTCAATCACTCTCAATTATCACAAAAAGATAAACAATAAGCATATGTGATAAAAGATTACAATAGATACTAATTGTAAAGAGTAGTGTGAGCAGTGTTAGAAAAGCGACAATAGCATAAATCATGACATCACTTGTGAAAAAAAAAATAACAAGTGATCAAATAGTTTCAAGTACAAACTCAATTATCACAAAATTTATAACATTAAGCAAAATGTGATAGACTGTCCTTGAGCAATGAGCATGACAAATTACAAGGACATGATTAAATACATAAATGTAGATTCACAATCATCACAATGACATAGATCAACAATATTAGCAAATTGAGTGCATGGAAAACAATTCTATATTTTCATACAAACAAAGCTATCAAATCAACATATACATCGAGCGACGAAGTAAATATCAGATACCAATTGTGGAAATATCATTTATAAACCGAGATCTAAGTCATACATAAAATTGCAATGATAAGCATGGAATGCCAAAAATGACTATGGAAATGTTTAATCATGTGTACAAAGTAATGTTATGAAATAATAACACACATTAAGTATAATGGCATGAGATACCAATTGTAGGCATACCAAATCATCTCCAAAAGTAAGCATACCCAATCTAAGTGAAGTGTGCGAAGTGAGCAAACACAGACATCTATATCATGCAACAGTGTTATGCCAAAATAGATAGAAACATCATAAAACGTATGGCATACACAATTCTAGCACACTAGGATACTAATTGAAACAATGTTCAAAAGAACCATAGTACTAGCATGCATTCCAGAATAGATACTCACATAATGAGTCGAAGATAAACATGGACTGCCAGAGCATAAGGAAGATAAGCACTATATCACAAAGCTCAAAACTAGCATCAAGCAAGAGCATGTAAAGATGATATCCAATATAAATAGTCTACCTATTGTAAAGATGATACCAATTGTAGTCTATCAAAACATGCAAATCAGTCAAATAGTGTCAAGATCATGACATCACTTGAGAAGGAAACCAAGTGAACAAATAGAGACATGATCTCATCCTAGCTCAAATATCACAAAGGGTTCAACATGAGGCAGAATGTGACAAAACATCTTTTGAGCAAAGGCATGTAGATAGTCTACGTTCAAAGTCACAAGGTAGGACATAAACGAATAAAGTTATCATAAACATCGCATGCATGCATACCAATCGTGCGAATAGAATAAACTTGTGAAAGCACAATATTATCGGAGGTAGCATCAAAGAAGTCATAGGCATCAAGATATATTCATGGAATAATATCTATGACATAATAAACATATCATCAAACACAATATAAAGCTTATATAATTGTGTATAGCAAAAATTATCTCTAACAAACCATAAAAGAAATGAGCTTCAGATGAGAGATGATTAATGCGAAAAATATAGCATGAAGATCACTAACAGATATGCAAGAGTGTTATGTCACTTGTGAAAATATCATGCATGAAAGATTTAGCTATAGACATGAATGATCTCTTAAAGAAAATTATAGCTAAACATCAGTGTAAAGACTGCTTTTCATGAATCTGGATTTAATATAATATAATATATGTTTTGGTGGATTTTCTCCTCTTGTGTGGTTTTCGTCTCCGTAGATTTCATTTTCGATCGATTCGTCGTATTTTCTCGCTCCTTCCTTAGGATTTTCGATTTCGAAGTATGTCACTCGTGACGGACTTCATAACGGTCATATCTAACTGTTAGATCAAGCCTAGGAGTCTTAGGAATCGATACCGGGGCCTCGCGCTCCGTATCGGTATTTTTCTGTGCTCATTAGCCGGTGTAAGAAGGGCCACCGACCGACTAGATGACGATCCAGTCGGTCGGCAATCCTTATTGGACCGACTAGTTAGCTTTCTAAATTTTCTCAGGAGTTACTGTTTATCGTTAGTCGGTCTAAGAAGAGTTGTTGACCGACTAGGTTGCAAACTAGTCGGTCGGCACTGCTTCTTGAACCGACTAACTCATCAAATTATTTTGTATCAGCTACTGTTCACTCTTAGTCGGTCTAAGAACGTTCATCGACCGACTAGATGTTAAACTAGTCGGTCAGTACTTGTTCATGGACCGACTAACTCTAGAATCCTATTTTCGTTCAGGAGTTACTGTTTGCACTTAGTCGGTCTGCGTTGGTCGACCGACCGACTAGTTGCCAAACTAGTCGGTCAGTGGTTGCTCTTTGACCGACTAACCAGTGTTAAAACCCTAATTTCTGGGCAGCCGCCAGCTCAACCTATTAATACCCAACCCAAACGACTTCATCTTCTCCAACACGACCCAAAACCCTAAAAACTTCCCTCTTCAGCCCCCATCTTCCTCCAAGCTCCATTTCTCCATTCCAAGCCCTAGAATCATCATCCAATCCAACCATTCACTCCATCTACCCCTCATCTTCCCCAAATCTCCATCAAAACCCATCAAAATCCCCAAATCCCCCAAAACCCTAGTTTCTCCAAACTTCTCCAATCTTTTCCAGATCTGATCCTAGGGTTCCCCGGAGTGTTTCTTCCGCTTCCTCTCGGTAAGAAATCGTTCTGCCGTTGTTTTCTTAACCTATTTATAATTTTATGAAAACCCTAATTAATTTCATGTGTTTGATGTTTGTCTCCCCCAAAACAGTGATTTTCCCCGTAGATAGCAACCGTGTGACGAAGTGATCGTCAATCCCCGGTGCTAGGCAAGTGAAACTTGCCACTTAGGGTTTAGGCCATGTTTTAGGTCATTTGCTTGTTGTAGGCGTAAAAGAGGCTAGGCGACGAAATGATACTCGCCTAGGCGCAAATTGGTGAACTAGCTTGACAACGAAGCTAGTTCCGACTTTTAGCATGTTGCACAATTAACATGTCATGTTTACTTTCAATTAACGGTACCCGAATATGTTCATGTCATTGCATTTCGCCTGTCACGTTTAATTTAATTAACTGTACGCAAATAAATTGTCATGACCTCGCATTCTTTAGGTATTGCTGTGATTGCGTAGCTTTGCTACAATGTTGTGTTCCTGGCTCGTGTTCCAGAAGCGGGCCATGTGTTGGTTGATAGCCAATGCCCGAATTGCGTGTTCCGGCTAGGTGTTCCCTACGCCATACTTGTGTTCCTGGCTCGTGACCAGAAGCGAGCATAATGAGTTGGAAACCCCAACGCTTGATGTAATGAATTGTGAACTAAGAATGCGAGCTCAATGTGCGGGGCAACCTTAGGCTCACTAGATGAGCTCAATGTGCAGGGACCCCAGGCTCCATATCGTGTGGTATTGGGTAGTGTTTAGTGCCGATCGGTCTGAAATGCTATGCCATTCAGCGAATGCCATAAACACCTACAAAATGTGAATTGATTGAATTGATAGTAGCTTGGCTACTCTTGTCTTGTCCCGATAAATTGTCCCCTTGTACAAATCGTATTGCCATGATTTAATTATGCACACATGTTATAACTGCCATGTCATGCATACTAAACTGCTAGGTTGCTAGATGCCTCACTTTCAGTTTCCTTGCCCAAGTCTTTTTAGACTTGCTGACATGTGCCCCTTTACTCTTTTGGGTGACACATGTTAGATCCTGAGCCTGAGTACCTCGTTGAGGACGAGGTGTTTGCTGACGCCGAGCCCGAGCTTGTGTTTGACGGGGAGTACGTGGACACTGGGGACCAGTCCTAGTGTCTTCGTTGTGTTTTACTTTTGATTAGACAGTTGTTTTGTATTCGGTGCGTAGCACCTGTACCTTGTTATGTCGTATTCTTTTGTTGGCCTTGTTCTGGGCCTTGGACTCTTTCTTTTAGCCTGGTGGCTTTTCTGGATGTTGGACTTATTGTTGATGTTGGACAATTTGTGAGATGTGGAATTTTATTTCAGTCTCTCCTTGTGTTATTATAGTTATTCTGTTGTGGTTACAGGGACCTGATCGTTACAGGGAATGGTGTGGTCTCGGTGCATCGTGGTTGCAATTCTTGCTCGTTGGTGGTCTGTGGACATGAGCTTTTTGCTGATTTCATTGTCCACGACATCATCAACTATGATGCAGTTCTTGGGATGGATTGGCTGGCGAGCTTCTATGCTACGATCGACTGTCGGAGGAAGAAGGTGGTGTTCGAGATTCCCGGACATCCAGTGTTCGAGTTCAGTCGTGGTAGCCGTTCGCTTGGTCCTGTCAGATTTCGGGCCAGACCGGTGGAGGCTGTGGCTATGCAGATGGAGCTGGAGTGGCCAGCTGTGGTGCGAGATTTTGGCGACGTCTTCCCCGAGGAGATGTCTGGTTTGCCGCCTGATCGAGCTCTGGAATTTTCTATCGATCTTGTTCCAGGTGCGCAGCCGATTTCGAAGGCGCCGTATCGTATGGCACCTGCAGAGTTGGAAGAGTTGCGGAAGCAGTTGGATGAGCTTTTGCAGAAGGGTTATATTAATCCTAGCGTGTCTCCGTGGGGAGCACCGGTGTTGCTGGTGAAGAAGAAGGATGGTTCGCGTCGCATGTGCGTGGACTATCGGGAGTTGAATGCGGTGACCATTAAGAATAAATACCCGTTGCCTCATATCGATGATATTTTTGATCAGCTTGGAGGTTCGAGGGTGTTTTCTAAATTGGATTTGAGGAGTGGTTACCATCAGTTGAAGGTGAAGAAGGGGGATGTTCCGAAGACAGCGTTCAGGACGAAGTATGGACACTATGAGTTCGTGGTTATGCCCTTCGGCGTAACTAACGCGCCCGCAGTTTTCATGAATCTGATGAATCTGATTTTCTATGACTTTTTGGATAAGTTTGTCGTTATCTTTATTGACGACATTCTGATCTATTCGAAGTCGGGGGAAGAGCATGCCTCGCACTTAAGGACGGTGTTGGAGATTTTGAGGAAGCATCGGTTGTATGCTAAGTTTTCGAAGTGCGAGTTTTGGCTGGATAGAGTTGCTTTTCTCGGGCATGTGGTGACTGGAGATGGTATCTCAGTGGATCCCGAGAAGATTCGGGCCATCAGGGAGTGGCCTGTTCCGTCGTCTGCGTCTGAGATTCGGAGTTTCCTTGGACTTGCTGGTTATTATCGGCGATTCATTAAGGACTTTTCTCGTATTGCTGAGCCGATGACCAGGTTGACGCGGAAGGATGTTGCTTATGTTTGGTCGGGTGATTGTGAGAGTGCTTTTGGTATTCTGAAGGAGAGGTTGACGACTGCCCCTATTCTTGTTGTGCCTGATCGCAGCGGTGGATTTGAGATCTTTTGCGATGCTTCTGGCAAGGGTCTCGGTTGTGTGTTGCATCAGCACGGGCATGTTGTGGCGTATGCGTCTCGTCAGCTTAAGGTTCATGAGAAGAATTATCCGACGCATGATTTGGAGTTAGCTGCCGTTGTGTTTGCTCTTAAGATTTGGAGGCACTTCTTGCTGAGTGAAAAAGTGAAAATTTTCACCGATCACAAAAGCTTGAAGTACATTTTCACTCAGAAGGAGCTCAACATGCGACAGCGTCGATGGTTGGAGCTTATGGCGGATTATGAGATTGATTTGCAGTATCACCCTGGCAAGGTGAATGTGGTTCCGGATGCGTTGAGTAGGCTTCCAGCGGTGATGATTTTGACCTCGCAGTGGAGATTGCAGCAGGATTTTTGCGAGTCTGGTGTGGAGATTGTCCTTCCTGGAGAGGCTTCCTCGTTGATGTACATGCAGGTACAGTCGACGATCGTGGATCGGATTAAGGCTGGCCAGGCTGAGGATCCGAAATTGGTAAGGATTCGGGAGCAGGTGGAAGCCGGTCTGTGGACTGACTTTTTGATTCATGAGGATGGCTCGCTGAGGTTCGGAGCCAGGTTGTGTGTGCCAGCTGGGGATATTAGAGAGGAGCTGATGGTGGAGGCACACAGTTCGCCGTATTCTGTGCATCCTGGTGGCACCAAGATGTACCAGGATCTTCGTCTGAATTATTGGTGGCATGGTATGAAGAGGAGTGTGGCTCGGAGTGTAGCCAAGTGCTTGGTTTGCCAGCAAGTGAAGGCGGAGCATCAGCGTACGGCCGGGTTGCTACAACCGCTTCCGATTCCGGAGTGGAAGTGGCAACACATCACTATGGATTTCGTGACTGGACTACCTCGGAGTCCGAAGCAGAATGACGCGATTTGGGTGATCGTAGATCGATTGACCAAGTCTGCGCACTTTATTCCGTTCCGAGTGGGATAGTCCACTGAGGCGCTAGCAAGGAGATATATGGAGGTAAAATTCTTTTTTACTCTCCGTTTTATTTCCTTTTCCTAGTTTGGATAGTGATGTAACGTGAATCGTGCAGGAGGTTGTGCGACTTCATGGAGTCCCCGTGAGTATCGTGTCGGACAGAGACACGAGGTTCACATCTCAGTTCTGGCAGAGTTTGCAGAAAAGCTTGGGTACGCGTCTGAGTTTCAGCACGGCGTACCATCCGCAGACGGATGGCCAGTCCGAGAGGACGATTCAGATTTTGGAAGACATGTTGAGGGCGTGCATGTTGGATTTCAAGGGTTCGTGGGAGGACCATCTGCATTTGGTGGAGTTCTCTTACAACAACAGCTTCCAGGCGAGTATTGGCATGGCGCCTTTTGCCGCTCTTTATGGGAGGAAATGTCGATCGCCATTGAGTTGGGATGACGTTGGTGATCGGGAGTTGTTGGGACCTGAGATGATCGTGGAGGCCGTGGATATCGTCAGGAATATTCGGGAGAGGTTGAGAATTGCTCAGGACCGTTTTAAGCATTGGGCGGATGCTAAACGTCGTCCTTTGGAGTTTCAGCCGGGCGACCATGTGTTCTTGAAGATTTCCCCGAATCGTGGTGTGATTCGTTTCAATAAGCGTGGAAAGTTGAGCCCGCGATACATTGGGCCGTTTGACGTTTTGGAGAGGGTTGGCGAGGTAGCTTATCGCTTGGCCTTGCCGCCATCTTTGGAAGGAGTTCACAATGTTTTCCATGTGTCGCAGCTCCGTCGATACATTAGCGATCCGTCTCATGCGGTGGATTTTTCGGAGATTACTGTTCGCCCCGATATGACGTATGACCAGCATCCCGTGCAGATTCTGGACAGGAGTCAGAAATCGCTTCGAAACAAGATTGTCAATCTTGTGAGGGTGATGTGGCGACACGGTTCACCTGGGGAGTCTACCTGGGAGAATGAGGATGAGATGCGAGAGCGTTTCCAACTTTTGTTTCCGGACTCGTGAGTTTTTGGGAATTCCGAGGACGGAATTTTTCTTAAGTTGGGGAGGATGTAACGACTGCTTTTCATGAATCTGGATTTAATATAATATAATATATGTTTTGGTGGATTTTCTCCTCTTGTGTGGTTTTCGTCTCCGTAGATTTCATTTTCGATCGATTCGTCGTATTTTCTCGCTCCTTCCTTAGGATTTTCGATTTCGAAGTATGTCACTCGTGACGGACTTCATAACGGTCATATCTAACTGTTAGATCAAGCCTAGGAGTCTTAGGAATCGATACCGGGGCCTCGCGCTCCGTATCAGTACTTTTCTGTGCTCATTAGCCGGTGTAAGAAGGGCCACCGACCGACTAGATGACGATCCAGTCGGTCGGCAATCCTTATTGGACCGACTAGTTAGCTTTCTAAATTTTCTCAGGAGTTACTGTTTATCGTTAGTCGGTCGAAGAAGAGTTGTTGACCGACTAGGTTGCAAACTAGTCGGTCGGCACTGCTTCTTGAACCGACTAACTCATCAAATTATTTTGTATCAGCTACTGTTCACTCTTAGTCGGTCTAAGAACGTTCATCGACCGACTAGATGTTAAACTAGTCGGTCAGTACTTGTTCATGGACCGACTAACTCTAGAATCCTATTTTCGTTCAGGAGTTACTGTTTGCACTTAGTCGGTCTGTGTTGGTCGACCGACCGACTAGTTGCCAAACTAGTCGGTCAGTGGTTGCTCTTTGACCGACTAACCAGTGTTAAAACCCTAATTTCTGGGCAGCCGCCAGCTCAACCTATTAATACCCAACCCAAACGACTTCATCTTCTCTAACACGACCCAAAACCCTAAAAACTTCCCTCTTCAGCCCCCATCTTCCTCCAAGCTCCATTTCTCCATTCCAAGCCCTAGAATCATCATCCAATCCAACCATTCACTCCATCTACCCCTCATCTTCCCTAAATCTCCATCAAAACCCATCAAAATCCCCAAATCCCCCAAAACCCTAGTTTCTCCAAACTTCTCCAATCTTTTCCAGATATGATCCTAGGGTTCCCCGGAGTGTTTCTTCCGCTTCCTCTCGGTAAGAAATCGTTCTGCCGTTGTTTTCTTAACCTATTTATAATTTTATGAAAACCCTAATTAATTTCATGTGTTTGATGTTTGTCTCCCCCAAAACAGCGATTTTCCCCGTAGATAGCAACCGTGTGACGAAGTGATCGTCAATCCCCGGTGCTAGGCAAGTGAAACTTGCCACTTAGGGTTTAGGCCATGTTTTAGGTCATTTGCTTGTTGTAGGCGTAAAAGAGGCTAGGCGACGAAATGATACTCGCCTAGGCGCAAATTGGTGAACTAGCTTGACAACGAAGCTAGTTCTGACTTTTAGCATGTTGCACAATTAACATGTCATGTTTACTTTCAATTAACGGTACGCGAATATGTTCATGTCATTGCATTTCGCCTGTCACGTTTAATTTAATTAACTGTACGTAAATAAATTGTCATGACCTCGCATTCTTTAGGTATTGCTGTGATTGCGTAGCTTTGCTACAATGTTGTGTTCCTGGCTCGTGTTCCAGAAGCGGGCCATGTGTTGGTTGATAGCCAATGCCCGAATTGCGTGTTCCGGCTAGGTGTTCCCTACGCCATACTTGTGTTCCTGGCTCGTGACCAGAAGCGAGCATAATGAGTTGGAAACCCCAACGCTCGATGTAATGAATTGTGAACTAAGAATGCGAGCTCAATGTGCGGGGCAACCTTAGGCTCACTAGATGAGCTCAATGTGCAGGGACCCCAGGCTCCATATCGTGTGGTATTGGGTAGTGTTTAGTGCCGATCGGTCTGAAATGCTATGCCATTCAGCGAATGGCATAAACACCTACAAAATGTGAATTGATTGAATTGATAGTAGCTTGGCTACTCTTGTCTTGTCCCGATAAATTGTCCCGTTGTACAAATCGTATTGCCATGATTTAATTGTGCACACATGTTATAACTGCCATGTCATGCATACTAAACTGCTAGGTTGCTAGATGCCTCACTTTCAGTTTCCTTGCCCAAGTCTTTTTAGACTTGCTGACATGTGCCCCTTTACTCTTTTGGGTGACACATGTTAGATCCTGAGCCTGAGTACCTCGCTGAGGACGAGGTGTTTGCTGACGCCGAGCCCGAGCTTGTGTTTGACGGGGAGTACGTGGACACTGGGGACCAGTCCTAGTGTCTTCGTTGTGTTTTACTTTTGATTAGACAGTTGTTTTGTATTCGGTGCGTAGCACCTGTACCTTGTTATGTCGTATTCTTTTGTTGGCCTTGTTCTGGGCCTTGGACTCTTTCTTTTAGCCTGGTGGCTTTTCTGGATGTTGGACTTATTGTTGATGTTGGACAATTTGTGAGATGTGGAATTTTATTTCAGTCTCTCCTTGTGTTATTATAGTTATTCTGTTGTGGTTACAGGGACCTGTTTATGTATTTGTGGACGCTTATCGGGTTTGGGGCTTCACAGCTCCACTCTCGTGCGGACCTTTTCACGTCTCGCCTCCATTTTAGGGAAGCGGGTCGTGACAGGTTTTAGTGGTGGCCCATCGATGTGCATTATTTCTCGGAGCTTCGTGGAGAGGCATTCCTTGTCGACGTCCCCTCTTCAGAAGAGTTGGAATATCGTTACAGGGAATGGTGTGGTCTCGGTGCATCGTGGTTGCAATTCTTGCTCGTTGGTGGTCTGTGGACATGAGCTTTTTGCTGATTTCATTGTCCACGACATCATCAACTATGATGCAGTTCTTGGGATGGATTGGCTGGCGAGCTTCTATGCTACGATCGACTGTCGGAGGAAGAAGGTGGTGTTCGAGATTCCCAGACATCCAGTGTTCGAGTTCAGTCGTGGTAGCCGTTCGCTTGGTCCTGTCAGATTTCGGGCCAGACCGGTGGAGGCTGTGTCTATGCAGATGGAGCTGGAGTGGCCAGCTGTGGTGCGAGATTTTGGCGACGTCTTCCCCAAGGAGATGTCTGGTTTGCCGCCTGATCGAGCTCTGGAATTTTCTATCGATCTTGTTCCAGGTGCGCAGCCGATTTCAAAGGCGCCGTATCGTATGGCACCTGCAGAGTTGGAAGAGTTGCGGAAGCAGTTGGATGAGCTTTTGCAGAAGGGTTATATTAATCCTAGCGTGTCTCCGTGGGGAGCACCGGTGTTGCTGGTGAAGAAGAAGGATGGTTCGCGTCGCATGTGCGTGGACTATCGGGAGTTGAATGCGGTGACCATTAAGAATAAATACCCGTTGCCTCGCATCAATGATATTTTTGATCAGCTTGGAGGTTCGAGGGTGTTTTCTAAATTGGATTTGATGAGTGGTTACCATCAGTTGAAGGTGAAGAAGGGGGATGTTCCGAAGACAGCGTTCAGGACGAAGTATGGACACTATGAGTTCGTGGTTATGCCCTTCGGCGTAACTAACGCGCCCGCAGTTTTCATGAATCTGATGAATCTGATTTTCTACGACTTTTTGGATAAGTTTGTCGTTATCTTTATTGACGACATTCTGATCTATTCGAAGTCGGGGGAAGAGCATGCCTCGCACTTAAGGACGGTGTTGGAGATTTTGAGGAAGCATCGGTTGTATGCTAAGTTTTCGAAGTGCGAGTTTTGGCTGGATAGAGTTGCTTTTCTCGGGCATGTGGTGACTGGAGATGGTATCTCAGTGGATCCCGAGAAGATTCGGGCCATCAGGGAGTGGCCTGTTCCGTCGTCTGCGTCTGAGATTCGGAGTTTCCTTGGACTTGCTGGTTATTATCGGCGATTCATTAAGGACTTTTCTCGTATTGCTGAGCCGATGACCAGGTTGACGCGGAAGGATGTTGCTTATGTTTGGTCGGGTGATTGTGAGAGTGCTTTTGGTATTCTGAAGGAGAGGTTGACGACTGCCCCTATTCTTGTTGTGCCTGATCGCAGCGGTGGATTTGATTTCTTTTGCGATGCTTCTGGCAAGGGTCTCGGTTGTGTGTTGCATCAGCACGGGCATATTGTGGCGTATGCGTCTCGTCAGCTTAAGGTTCATGAGAAGAATTATCCGACGCATGATTTGGAGTTGGCTGCCGTTGTGTTTGCTCTTAAGATTTGGAGGCACTTCTTGCTGAGTGAAAAAGTGAAAATTTTCACCGATCACAAAAGCTTGAAGTACATTTTCACTCAGAAGGAGCTCAACATGCGACAGCGTCGATGGTTGGAGCTTATGGCGGATTATGAGATTGATTTGCAGTATCACCCTGGCAAGGTGAATGTGGTTCCGGATGCGTTGAGTAGGCTTCCAGCGGTGATGATTTTGACCTCGCATTGGAGATTGCAGCAGGATTTTTGCGAGTCTGGTGTGGAGATTGTCCTTCCTGGAGAGGCTTCCTCGTTGATGTACATGCAGGTACAGTCGACGATCGTGGATCAGATTAAGGCTGGCCAGGCTGAGGATCCGAAATTGGTAAGGATTCGGGAGCAGGTGGAAGCCGGTCTGTGGACTGACTTTTTGATTCATGAGGATGGCTCGCTGAGGTTCGGAGCCAGGTTGTGTGTGCCAGCTGGGGATATTAGAGAGGAGCTGATGGTGGAGGCACACAGTTCGCCGTATTCTGTGCATCCTGGTGGCACCAAGATGTACCAGGATCTTCGTCTGAATTATTGGTGGCATGGTATGAAGAGGAGTGTGGCTCGGAGTGTAGCCAAGTGCTTGGTTTGCCAGCAAGTGAAGGCGGAGCATCAGCGTACGGCCGGGTTGCTACAACCGCTTCCGATTCCGGAGTGGAAGTGGCAACACATCACTATGGATTTCGTGACTGGACTACCTCGGAGTCCGAAGCAGAATGACGCGATTTGGGTGATCGTAGATCGATTGACCAAGTCTGTGCACTTTATTCCGTTCCGAGTGGGACAGTCCACTGAGGCGCTAGCAAGGAGATATATGGAGGTAAAATTCTTTTTTACTCTCCGTTTTATTTCCTTTTCCTAGTTTGGATAGTGATGTAACGTGAATCGTGCAGGAGGTTGTGCGACTTCATGGAGTCCCCGTGAGTATCGTGTCGGACAGAGACACGAGGTTCACATCTCAGTTCTGGCAGAGTTTGCAGAAGAGCTTGGGTACGCGTCTGAGTTTCAGCACGGCGTACCATCCGCAGACGGATGGCCAGTCCGAGAGGACGATTCAGATTTTGGAAGACATGCTGAGGGCGTGCATGTTGGATTTCAAGGGTTCGTGGGAGGACCATCTGCATTTGGTGGAGTTCTCTTACAACAACAGCTTCCTGGCGAGTATTGGCATGGCGCCTTTTGCCGCTCTTTATGGGAGGAAATGTCGATCGCCATTGAGTTGGGATGACTTTGGTGATCGGGAGTTGTTGGGACCTGAGATGATCGTGGAGGCCGTGGATATCGTCAGGAATATTCGGGAGAGGTTGAGAATTGCTCAGGACCGTTTTAAGCATTGGGCGGATGCTAAACGTCATCCTTTGGAGTTTCAGCCGGGCGACCATGTGTTCTTGAAGATTTCCCCGAATCGTGGTGTGATTCGTTTCGGGAAGCGTGGAAAGTTGAGCCCGCGATACATTGGACCGTTTGACGTTTTGGAGAGGGTTGGCGAGGTAGCTTATCGCTTGGCCTTGCCGCCATCTTTGGAAGGAGTTCACAATGTTTTCCATGTGTCGCAGCTCCGTCGATACATTAGCGATCCGTCTCATGCGGTGGATTTTTCGGAGATTACCGTTCGCCCCGATATGACGTATGACCAGCATCCCGTGCAGATTCTGGACAGACGTCAGAAATCGTTTCGAAACAAGATTGTCAATCTTGTGAGGGTGATGTGGCGACACGGTTCACCTGGGGAGTCTACCTGGGAGAATGAGGATGAGATGCGAGAGCGTTTCCCACTTTTGTTTCCGGACTCGTGAGTTTTTGGGAATTCCGAGGACGGAATTTTTCTTAAGTTGGGGAGGATGTAACGACTGCTTTTCATGAATCTGGATTTAATATAATATAATATATGTTTTGGTGGATTTTCTCCTCTTGTGTGGTTTTCGTCTCCGTAGATTTCATTTTCGATCGATTCGTCGTATTTTCTCACTCCTTCCTTAGGATTGTCGATTTCGAAGTATGTCACTCGTGACGGACTTCATAACGGTCATATCTAACTGTTAGATCAAGCCTAGGAGTCTTAGGAATCGATACCGGGGCCTCGCGCTCCGTATCAGTACTTTTCTGTGCTCATTAGCCGGTGTAAGAAGGGCCACCGACCGACTAGATGACGATCCAGTCGGTCGGCAATCCTTATTGGACCGACTAGTTAGCTTTCTAAATTTTCTCAGGAGTTATTGTTTATCGTTAGTCGGTCTAAGAAGAGTTGTTGACCGACTAGGTTGCAAACTAGTCGGTCGGCACTGCTTCTTGAACCGACTAACTCATCAAATTATTTTGTATCAGCTACTGTTCACTCTTAGTCGGTCTAAGAACGTTCATCGACCGACTAGATGTTAAACTAGTCGGTCAGTACTTGTTCATGGACCGACTAACTCTAGAATCCTATTTTCGTTCAGGAGTTACTGTTTGCACTTAGTCGGTCTGCGTTGGTCGACCGACCGACTAGTTGCCAAACTAGTCGGTCAGTGGTTGCTCTTTGACCGACTAACCAGTGTTAAAACCCTAATTTCTGGGCAGCCGCCAGCTCAACCTATTAATACCCAACCCAAACGACTTCATCTTCTCCAACACGACCCAAAACCATAAAAACTTCCCTCTTCAGCCCCCATCTTCCTCCAAGCTCCATTTCTCCATTCCAAGCCCTAGAATCATCATCCAATCCAACCATTCACTCCACCTACCCCTCATCTTCCCCAAATCTCCATCAAAACCCATCAAAATCCCCAAATCCCCCAAAACCCTAGTTTCTCCAAACTTCTCCAATCTTTTCCAGATCTGATCCTAGGGTTCCCCGGAGTGTTTCTTCCGCTTCCTCTCGGTAAGAAATCGTTCTACCGTTGTTTTCTTAACCTATTTATAATTTTATGAAAACCCTAATTAATTTCATGTGTTTGATGTATGTCTCCCCCAGAACAGCGATTTTCCCCGTAGATAGCAACCGTGTGACGAAGTGATCGTCAATCCCCGGTGCTAGGCAAGTGAAACTTGCCACTTAGGGTTTAGGTCATGTTTTAGGTCATTTGCTTGTTGTAGGCGTAAAAGAGGCTAGGCGACGAAATGATACTCGCCTAGGCGCAAATTGGTGAACTAGCTTGACAACGAAGCTAGTTCCGACTTTTAGCATGTTGCACAATTAACATGTCATGTTTACTTTCAATTAACGGTACCCGAATATGTTCATGTCATTGCATTTCGCCTGTCACGTTTAATTTAATTAACTGTACGCAAATAAATTGTCATGACCTCGCATTCTTTAGGTATTGCTGTGATTGCGTAGCTTTGCTACAATGTTGTGATCCTGGCTCGTGTTCCAGAAGCGGGCCATGTGTTGGTTGATAGCCAATGCCCGAATTGCGTGTTCCGGCTAGGTGTTCCCTACGCCATACTTGTGTTCCTGGCTCGTGACCAGAAGCGAGCATAATGAGTTGGAAACCCCAACGCTCGATGTAATGAATTGTGAACTAAGAATGCGAGCTCAATGTGCGGGGCAACCTTAGGCTCACTAGATGAGCTCAATGTGCAGGGACCCCAGGCTCCATATCGTGTGGTATTGGGTAGTGTTTAGTGCCGATCGGTCTGAAATGCTATGCCATTCAGCGAATGCCATAAACACCTACAAAATGTGAATTGATTGAATTGATAGTAGCTTGGCTACTCTTGTCTTGTCCCGATAAATTGTCCCCTTGTACAAATCGTATTGCCATGATTTAATTGTGCACACATGTTATAACTGCCATGTCATGCATACTAAACTGCTAGGTTGCTAGATGCCTCACTTTCAGTTTCCTTGCCCAAGTCTTTTTAGACTTGCTGACATGTGCCCCTTTACTCTTTTGGGTGACACATGTTAGATCCTGAGCCTGAGTACCTCGTTGAGGATGAGGTGTTTGCTGACGCCGAGCCCGAGCTTGTGTTTGACGGGGAGTACGTGGACACTGGGGACCAGTCCTAGTGTCTTCGTTGTGTTTTACTTTTGATTAGACAGTTGTTTTGTATTCGGTGCGTAGCACCTGTACCTTATTATGTCGTATTCTTTTGTTGGCCTTGTTCTGGGCCTTGGACTCTTTCTTTTAGCCTGGTGGCTTTTCTGGATGTTGGACTTATTGTTGATGTTGGACAATTTGTGAGATGTGGAATTTTATTTCAGTCTCTCCTTGTGTTATTATTGTTATTCTGTTGTGGTTACAGGGACCTGTTTATGTATTTGTGGACGCTTATCGGGTTTGGGGCTTCACAGCTCCACTCTTGTGCGGACCTTTTCACGTCTCGCCTCCATTTTAGGGAAGCGGGTCGTGACAATCAGTCATGAAGTAATTAAAATGACAAGTAACATACATTGATCACCCCAAATCATATAAATACGTCTCATAAAGATAGTCATACAAACTATAAGAAAAGTATGAGACGTGTGGTGATACCATGAACAAATATGCATAAAGATCCTAAATCGTTAATCTTATTCATGGCATGAAAAAGATATGAACATCAATAAGCAACTAACCAATTCATTATATGAATGTTACAGCTACCATGGTACATGAGTCATAATAAGACATATATGACATACATGAACAAGGTAGTCACATAAACAAACAATCTTCATGAGGGTGTGACAAGAATGAGCTAATGAAGAAGTATGCTATATTACACAAATCGAATATATTAAAATACCAATTGTAAACATGGTAGTCAAAATCAATATATTAAAATACCAATTGTACTAAACACATACTTACAACCATTTAGCTCTCCCTACATGTGTGCATCTCCAATGCACCATCCTTTCCTTTGAATTGATCCATCGTTTGTAAACCAAGGAATGTGTATGGTACACATCTTGCACAACAATCTACCAATTCAACAATTGGTGGTATCCAAATACTTTTTGGATCCAATATGTTAAGTAACAAAATCAAGTAGTCCAATAACCAATCAGTTACCAATTGTAAATAACACTCATCAAAAGAAATGCATAACATGCATTAATAAGAGTTATTATAATCACGAAAATCATACATATAAGGAAATAACAAATCTCAACCATTAGAAATTAGATACACATATTCTAATAATTCCTATGCATATGATTTAGTCAAGCAACATCATTATGAATACACACATCTAATACAATAGTGTGTGCAAGAAATATTCCTCATTCAATATGCATATGTGCACAAAATAAACATTCACGGCACAACACATATTGAAGGAAGGCATGAAAAGTAATACCACAAGGAGTGTGCATGAAAAGCATAAAGTATTAATTTTCAAAACCAAATTTCTCTTTCCCTTTGGCATATCAACAAGATAAGAAGGTGCAAATTGATAATAAATCACCAAGAGTTAGAGAAATCAACTAATCTATATGCACATACATAATACGAATGAAATGCAATGACATATAGATGAACATAACATGATAGCAATCAAAACATGTCATACTCCCACACAATCATACAAACTATGCAAACTTGGGAGTAGTGGACGAACTCACATATATGTATGGGCATAAAAAGTAATCATACAAGCATGGTACCCAAGCAATGAAGTGCAATATGAGTGAGTAAGCAAGGTGGAAATCAAATAAAGACTGAGTTTGACTTTTATATAAAGTCGCAAGAGAATATTTCATTCCTAATATACGATTCTATATGTGTGTGTTCAAATCATGCCTAGAAACAATCTTAAGAATCCAAAAGATAGTGATTTGGGATTCTTAAGTAGAGGTTGTGTAGTGGCATGAGTAGAAAGTTGGGATGCACGCTTATGAAGTGGAACATGAATATAAGCGTGTCCATTGTGTGAAACAGGCAAATCAGCATTAGTTCTAACATGAAATTTTTTAAGCCACATGTTATAAATAATCCTCGAATAAACATATGAGTAAGGATTATGAATACACAATGCACATTAGTCAAGAATTTGACACAAGTGAAATACATAGACATGAATGACATACAAGACACACAATATGCAAACATAGGATATGCATTAGATAGTCTCAAACACAAAGAGACATCTACATGCATCCAACACACATGGATACCAAATGTAAGAATATACTTACAACATTAAGCTCCCCCTACTTTGGTGCATCACTTAAGCACCATCAACTCCATTTGGATGAAAGTCTTTGCAAATCAAGGAGTTGGTAGGGTTGGTATCCCAATGTGGATTGAACCTAGAAAACATAATTTTGGTATCCAAAAACCTTTTTGGATCCTATGGGTTAGGCAACAAATTTAAAATACTAAATTCAAATAAGTGTAACCCATAACCTAATGAAATCATGACACTTAATAAGTATCTTAACCATATACATGCATGTACCAAATGTACCAAAAGTAAACATGTATATTAATCCAAAAGCCAGACATGCATCACATGCAACAAAACATAAATATGAACCAAAGCATGTGTTGCATAAAAATATTAAATATTTTAGACATGAAAATCATAAACACAATGATTTACTAATAATCAAACAATAGAAATCAAATTCAATATGAATTTACATTTCTAACAAACATGAGCATCTAAAACCAAAATGCAAACAAAAGAATAAACCAATTCTAATCACAAATGCATTGGTACCCATAACATGAAAATAAACACATGGTACCAAGCCAAGAAGGGTTGACGGAAACTAACCCTTTGGAAGCCACGTCCAAGAGGACCGTGATTTCCCAACATAATCATCATTCAATATAATATCATTAATATACGATTGCACATACATATCCTTAGCATGAATGCTAGTGTTCTTCGGACCCCAAATAGTGTATGATTTGGGTATCCTCTTCCTAGTGGTTGCATGCACAAAAGGTTGATTTCTACATGGTGCATGTGGCCTAGGAACATGAGATCTAGCAAGAGCATGAGCAAATGTGTATGGACCACTGTGTTGTGCTAAAGCATGATAATGAGCATTTGATCCATGGTGTGGTGTTGCATACATACGTGGATGAATATGAGGTGTGTATGCATGAGGATGACCATGAGAATAAGCATGCACACGTGGATGTGATGTGTGATCATAAGCATGTGAAGGTGCATGAGCATGAGTACATGCATGAGAGTGTCTCAAATGAGTGTTTGCACGTGCTCGTGGGTGTGGAACATAAAAACCATCATTTGTAGAAATGTGAGGCGTGGATGCATTCCTACGTGTATTGGTGTACATGAAAGCATGACCATTCTTTGGAGGTCCACCCAAAGTGGGTTTCTTTCCAAAGGAGGGAGGAATAGGAGTGGTGGTTTCCTTAGTAGTAGAACCACCCAAGTTGTTATAGACACCACTCGTGGATGCACCGGAGGATGGCCTCACAAAATCTATAGTTACTTCACCATAGGAGGTGCGTGCATTGGATGCACTTGCCTTAGAATAACCAAGGCCAACACGATGGTTTGCCGGTAGTTGATTCTTTTGCAAATCATCCAAATTGTCATTTCCCTTGTTGAATCTCTCAACAATGGAGGACATGAGCTCATATTTCTTCGAAATTGAATAAATAGTAGCATCCAAGGTGGATGCATGTGTGGTGAGCTCGTGCACTTGGGATTTGAGATCCTTATTCTCAATGCCCAAACAAGTGTTTTGAGATTGAAGATTTTCAATCTCAAGATCGTTAATATCCACAATGGAAACACGATCAAGTTGAGATTTGAGAGACTCCGCCTCATTTCTCAACATGCCATTTTGAGTAAGCAAACTTGCTTTCTCAATAGCGAGTGTCTCAACAATGGTGTCATTGTTAGAGGTGCTACATGTAGATGTGTTAGTGAGACTAGCACTCTTATCTTTAGCATCACAATATTTATGCGTAAGCTTTTTATATTTATCAAATAATTGTTCAAACGCAATTTTAAGATCACCCATTGTTACATCTTCATTGTCGCTATCACTTTCACTTGAATCACTTGATTCGTCACTAGAGTCACCCGTAGTGGCATCCTCTCGTCCCATTAAACCAATGAATGAATCTCTTTCATCATTTGAGGAAGAACACTCCGAGGTGGACTCTTCTTGCTCCGCTAGCATGTGCCATATTTGATATGCCGTTGTTGCCTTGGACACACGCATAAGAATATCATAAGTTAAAAAATCAAGCAAGATATTCATTACCTCTTCATGTTTCTTCACCAATTCTTTTTGCTCATTTGTCCACTTATGTACGGAAGTGGTAGGTGCGCGAAAGGGCTTCTCCACAAGCTTCCAATAATCCTCATCGATGGATTGAAAATAGGCCTTCATCTTTACACTCCAAATTTGATAATTGGGCCCGAGGAGATATGATGGAAAAGGACTTCGTGTGTTGTTGTTGTTGGTCGCCATAGCTAAAACCTTGCTCTGATACCAATTGTAGTGACCCTGTGCTATGAGGAATAAACATTAGAAGGGGGTGAATAGTGTTTTATAGAATTATAAGGAATTTACGCCAAATAAAACCCTAATTAACCAAAAAATGCGGAATGAAAGAAATGATCAACAACACAAGGAATAAAGCAATGCTAACATGCAATGTACCCTGGTTCGGTGCTACCCAAGTCTCCCCGACTTGTTACCGGTGCCCTAATCCAGCAACACCCGGATCCTCTCCGGATACTCTAGCAAACCGCTTGAGATTTCCTTTAGCCCACTTGCGGAAACCCCACAAGTGTAATCGATCTACAATCGATGTCCATGTATCCCACAACCCGGGAACACGCAAAAACCTTAGTCCCACAACTTGGGACTAAGCGCACTCTCACAAACCGAGAGTAAAACGAAATCTTGACTCCCACAACTTGGGATTAAGCCAATCCTCTCACCACCGTGAGTATACAACAAATATGAAGTATAAAGAATGATATATAAAACTTCTTACCATAAAATCATATGCCTTGAGAAATACTTACCAAAATAGGGCAAGAATGGGTTTTGAGGAAGATAAGATCACCAAACCCTAGCTCCACCAAGATAAGTAGCAATAGATGGCTAGGGAGAAGTTGGTGACTTGGATTCAACCTCTTAGCTTGAGAAGCTCACATAGAATGAGAATCTCTCTGGAGGAATTAGGCCTCAAAGAGTAAGAGAGAGATTCTTGTGAGATGAGAGAGCTTGGAAAATGGAGTTGAATGACTCTTCTCAAAGGTGTGAAAATGTCTCTAATTTCAGCCTTGGATTATAGGTTTGAAGCACTCAAACTTATATAGAGAAGAGAGAAAACGGTCTCAAAAATCGTGACATTAAATGCCCCAACGGCTCTATTTCTGAAGCAGTTAATCAGTTTAAGAAGGATCACTGACCGATTAGTTTTGCAACTAGTCGGTCGGTGAACCTTCTTGGACCGACTAGAATGAAGACAGCGAAGATAGAGAAATCCAGAAGTTGAAGAACTAGTCGGTCTAAGAAGAAATATCAACCGACTAGATTGACATCTAGTCGGTCGGTGAGCCTTCTTGGACCGACTAAGAAGTTGACTGCAAAGATGGTGAAATCCAGAAGACGAAGAACTAGTCGGTCTAAGAAGAAACATCAACCGACTAGTTTGACAACTAGTCGGTCAGTGAACCTTCTTGGACCGACTAAGCAGTAGACATCAAAGAAGTCGAATTTCACTAAGAGAACTAGTCGGTCTGAGAAGGATTCACAACCGACTAGTTAGACAACTAGTCGGTCGGTGAACCTTCTTGGACCGACTAATTGGTCAACAATAGGCTTGAATTGATTAGGATTAACTAGTCGGTCTACGAAGGATCTCCAACCGACTAAATCGTCATCTAGTCGATCGGTGAACCTTCTTGGACCGACTAATTGGTCAACAGTGAATGGGCTGAATTTAACTAGGATGTCTAGTCGGTTCAAGAAGAATTTCCAACCGACTAGATCGTCATCTAGTCGGTTGGTTCTTCTACTTGAACCAACTAAGATGCATACGAAGCTGAGAAAAGAAGCGATAAGCTTCGGGAATCATTTTAATGGCTTATAAGGCATACCTAGAGATATGATATGATAGAAATGAAGATTTCTAGGCAAGTAAGACTCAAGGCTTAACATTCTACTAAACCGAAGCTAGAAGACAATATAAATACCATGACGAACCGTCTTCAAAGCTTCAATCCGAATCTCTTGACTTCAATAATGCTCATTGAGCTTCAACAAAGCTTCAGGCTCAACGATCACGTGTTCAGAGGAAGTCTTGGGACGTCGCTTGAGATGAACAAATTACTTTGGCGACGATCTCCATAATTCTTCATGGTCTTTGAGTCTTTTAGTTGAATGACTTGAATAGCTTCAACGTCATAGTCTTCGAAGCTTTTGACTCAACCATTCCTATCTTCTCTTTGGATTGAATCTCCATTCATTTGTTGATGCCATCGGCTTGAGGTTTGAGGTAGCCTTTGAGTTCTTCAAGCCAATGCTTCACCTTTGTTGATCTACCAAGTCCTCCACTTGAATCAACACTTGTAGTCACTTTTGATCTTCTTGAATCTAATTGGTGACTTTATAGCTAACTGCAAACACATGAGTTAGTCACAATGATTTGAATTTGATCATCATCAAAATCAAGGTGGAGAGTCCAATACTCAACATTATATACATAACCCAGGTACACCACTACATATACACCGTCATTCTCCACCTCCCAAGACAACCATATCACACCACAGGACAGCTCACACCAAGTACTACCCCTGAACCCAACTCCAAGTCACCAATAACCATGCTGCCACTGCTACCTGAAAAATAGGGAGGAGCACATCAATGTGTGCCCCAGTAAGAACCAACTTGGGTTTGGAACGACATTCTAAGGTTATCAATCCACAAGGCAAGCCAAGAGAAATAGAGCATGTAACTAAGTGATATAATGAAAGTTAAATAGCTAAAATAAGGGAATCATACATGCGGTCCAATGTTGAGTTACTGCAATAAAAGGGTTAGCACGAATAATAATAATAATAACAACACAAGTGTTCAAGCAACCAATATCAAATAAGATAAGTGCAAGTGCCTGAGGGGTGACACAGAGTCACAAAGAACAGGCAAAGGGGAATGGGAAGGGGAAGTGCTGCCAGCAGAAGGAGTAACACGCAAATTATTATTTTATTGTTTTATAATTGAATTAATTGGAACTTGGATAAACTGTGTGATACCAGGACATGGACTTCACCCCAAATTTTGGGGTGAATATAGCACACGACGCAGTGGACACGGGCACTATACGCCGGGCCTCTCAGCTCCCCCATCCCTGGCAGGAGTGAGGCTCATATCACAACCTCCGTATGTCCTCTTCCCCTCCACTCCCAGTAAAGGCGATTGGGTATAAAAATCCCCTCCACTCCCAGTAAAGGGGAGTAGGTATAAACTCCACATATCACATAATCATTTCCCCCAACTTCTCAGTACAGGCCTCATACCCACAGTTTACTCAAATCCCTCCTAAAACCCGGGTTTTGCTAACTCACCCGCCTTAGAGAGGATTTAAAATATTCTAAAACTTCATTCAACATTATATATATCACTGAAGGGGACACGTTGCATGGTTTCACATTCCACACTCATATCAACACGGGTCATGCACCCAATTGGCAAGCCCATCAACATAGTCACTTCAATTTATCACTCAAAAAATATGATGTCATGCTTTACATGAACCCATCATTGCTATTTCACAACATATTTCATAGCACAAATGTTTATCAGCTCATTTCTCATATTATTCAACTTTCACTTCATTGTGGCATTTTGACGAACACGTAATGAACATGACGTATATGTCCGTAAAAACATTAGCAAATCTATTGGAAAAATATATCATGAATCTATCTTCCATGAAAAAATAATAATCATGCACTATAGAGGGTGGAATAGTGATAGAGCACAATGTATAACATCACTTTAATGTTTCAGCTTGCTGGAATTGCAAGAACAGCCATAAAGATCAACACATTTCATTCATATATCTTGGGAATGTGACAAAACTATATAAATGAAAGTTGAAGTTATGGAAGTTTTGGATTCACAGATAAAATTTCATCTAAAAATATGAACTATATGATTTATGGTGAATTAATTAGTGAAGTGTGTCAAATCCGTTTTTAGACAGATTTCTGGGTCTGTATTGGAAGCCAATTTTGGTCATGTTGGAGCCAGAAATTTGACATATAAGCACTCCGGTGAATTTTTAGAAAAACTTGTTAAATTTCTAACAAGACCGAGATCATAAAATTCCATGATGTGTTCAGGTGTCTAGGCCAATTTTACTAAACTGTATCAACACTGAAAATCAAACAGACATGTTGTAAAGATGGATTTATTGCTCCTAATTTCTGAATTGAAACTATGTCAAAATTTATATGATTTTGGGGTAGAACTTCAAGATCTACAAGCTCATAGTTTTTTCGAACCCTAATTCCAGCTACAATAACAGTAATTACAGCAACAAAACAAAACAGAAATTCAGGATTTTAAAGGAGATGTTTTTACTAAGAATTTCTAGGACATTTGTGAAATTGAAACATAATACATACAATTTTTACTATCCCTATTACATATTAAGTAAATCATGCTATAAAAACTTGATTGCCAGAACAATTTATTGGAATCCCAAATCCAAGTAAATTCCTACCTCAAATCTTGATTTTTCTTCCCTTTTCCTCCTCCGTTCTTCTCCAACTTCTTCCCACTTGCATCCAACTTGTGCTTCTTGATTTTTGGGGTGATAAATTAGGGTTTTGAAGTGAAGAAGATAGGGAAAAAGGGGAGTGTATGGCCGGCCATAGCTAGGGGGTGGAGAGGGGAGAGAGAGAGAGTGGGAGAGGGAGAGGGAGAGAGAGAGAGAGAGAGAGAGAGAGAGAGAGAGAGAGAGAGAGAGAGAGAGAAGATGGGAGACGGTTTTAGAAAGAAAAAGAATAGATTCCTAAAGAAATTTCTACACCATCCTTAGCTTCTCCCATAAGCCATGTTTAACTTAAAATGACTAAAATACCTTCCAAAAATGCCCCTCAACTTTTAGGTATTAACAAGTTTGCCATTACTTTATGCATCGACCACTTAAGTAGCTTTTGTCCAAATGACCGTTTTGCCCCTCACTTTTCTAAAAATTTACGGGGTTGACATTGACCCCTAACCTCTTTCACACTTGCATGGCTCTTCCTACACACATCCACACACATCCATGCATGCATACATGCTTCACACACACACGTCTAACCCATTCCTGTTGTTTTACACACATGACGTCATTTGCACTTCTCCCGCAGTCACATTTCGCATTCTCTTCCCTTAGCCACGTATTACGGCCTAATCCCCCTTACACTATGTCACATACATCGATATCTACGCTTATTTCATGCCCACGTATGCATCATAGGTAGAAATATCACGTGTGTACAGTAGAATACACGTATAATGCAAAATAGGGCATGCCAGACAAATTTAGCAAATCCATTCACGAAGGCTCTATCACGTGATCGTCTAGAGAGACTCATGTGTAAAAGTGGTATGTGATAGCAGGATAGTTGGGCCTAAGTGCAAGTGGGAGATGTTGGGAAATGTGTGCCCTCGAGCCCAATTATTTATAATTGGGACATCTTGTTCAAAATGATAGTATGCTATTATCTGAGTATAATTGTAATACCCCTATTTGTGATATACTATATTAGTGTGTATGTTTGGATATTTCTTGTGTGAATATGTGCATGAGTGTAATACATATATGTTAGTAGATCTATATGTTATGAGTGGCTAGAGTGTGTGAGTTGATATTATGTGTGTAGTATATGTGTATGCATACTTGTGATTTGGGCTAGTGTGAAAGGGGTTGGAGTAGTGGCATTGTGGTAATTAGTTAAGGGGTGTGTGTATAGTAAAGAGGCGGGTGTGCATAGTAAATCCTATTTGGTAATATCCTAGAAGTAGTGTGGGTATTATGGTCTTTGAGCTTCTAAAGGGTATTTTAGTAATTGTATGGTGATCATGCTTATCTTTGGGATAAGTTTAGAAATCTTTAGATCTCTCCTTCACTTTCTCATCTCATATTCTCTTCTATCTATTTTTCTTTTTCTTGTTCCCCTTGTTCCTTGGCATGGCCGAACCTCCCATGGGTTTGTGTGGAGGCAAAACACCCATTGGGCTTCCTCACCCTCACTCTGTACTCTTTAGTAGCCTCCTTTCTTCTTTTGGGTGCAAGTTGGAGAAGATGGAAGAGGAGGAGCAAGCAAGTTGCCACCGTGAGGAGTTTGAAGCTTGAGAGAAGTTCGGATGGAATCAAGTTGGGATTTTTGGAGGAAATGAGGATCTTTTGAGGTAGGAATCCCTCTCTATATAGTATGTTATTTTAATTCATCTAAGCATGCTAAAAAGGCTAGCTTTATTATGAAAAAGCATTTCTTTTCTTGTTATGAAATTAATCAATATACTACCAAGTGTCATCTTGCTTTAAGTTTCATGTTGTTCTATAGAATTAATGATTATGTTCCTTATGCCATCCAAGTGTTTGTAGAAACGCATTCCAAGTTTTATCAAGTTGTATTATGCTATTAGTTCTATGTTGTTTTCAATTGGATTAATGAGCATGTTTCTTATGCCAACCATGTGTTTGTAGAAATGTTTATATGAAGTCAAGTATGAAAAAAGAGAATTGCCTTGCATAATTTGGCTACGTGTTGAAATGAGAACTATGGGTGAAATGTTGAGGTTGTAAAATTATATATGTTGAAATGAGAAAAGGTAGTAATGGGAAATGTTGCAAGACTGTAAATTTTGGACTTGGGCTCTTGAATTATGTAACATGGAAGGGATTCTAGTGCCATGCATATTTGGAGGATGGTGGAATCTATGGCATGGATTTATGTGGGAGTTGTTATATTTATGTGGTTAGTTGTTATGTTGAAATGAAGTGGTTATGGTGATGGGCATGGCACAAGGTGCATGACCCTTATTTGATAGTTATGAAATGAAAAGTAAGACCCAAAATAAAGCCATGATGACCACATAATCCACTTATGTATGACACTATTAGCCTATTACCTTGCTTAATGCAAGTTGTAATAATCTAAAGCAATTTATGATTTGTTAGCTTGTTATAGTTCCTTCTCTTTATAGCATGTGAATCCTTATTTAAAGCAATGTAAGATTTGTTGGCTTGTTGTAGTACTTTCCCTTTATAGCATGTGTAATTTTATGCCTCTAATGCAATATGCTACTTTGTAGTTGCCATTGTATGCAATGTCTTTATGTCTACTTTATGTTACTTTGCAATATGCCATGCCATGCAACCTATTGTAGCTCTATGTTCTCTCTTACGTTTCATTTTATAATGTTATGACATGCCACTTAATGTGGCTTGCCTTGCATCATTGAAAATATGTCACATGGAAGTTGTATCATGCATTGAATAATATGCTATATGGATATGTGCAATTCCTACTGGGTCACGCGTTGACGTGCCTCCGTTGATTTTTCAGGTGGTTGGTAGTTGGAGAATCTTAGAAGGCAGAGATTAGGATTGGAGCTGTGTATGTGAGGATAGTTAGGGTGTTGAGTTTTTCTTGGATATGGTGATGGTGAGGTGTTGCATATAAGGATTGTATATTGGGGAGTTGCATGTACATTGTAATTGAACCTTGTCTTTAATATATATAAATGATGCTTTATTTGTCCATTGTACTCTTGTGTTATATTTTATATGTGGAACATTATCGGTACTATCACATTAGTGCGCAGTGGCCAGCTTTTTTCATTGTATTTCTTTCTTCGTAACACTCGCGGATCTGGTAGTACCTGGGACGGATTCGTACTTCACAGGTATCCTGGGGAGCGGGGCGTTACATTTGGTAGCTGATCGCGCCTAGATATACACCCAGAAAACGACTGTAGTCTTACCGCAAGCGCACGGTGAAGTGGCGAGCGGGTATTGAACATAGGGAGGACAAATACAGTACTCTATCTTGATCACCTAGCTATGGATGGTAGAATGGATTGGTTTGGATAACAATGTCACTGTCGTTCAAATAGCAAATAGAATCTTATATAATGAAAGCGCCTAGGGCTAGGGAATCCCACTACGGATCGTCACTTATCCTTGTGGATCATGAATCTCAATGTTGCAAGGCTTGAATTAAGGTGAACTAGTCGTAACTGAATATAGAACCAAGCTCACGCTCTCACACTATTGCCGGTCTATAGCAACCTAGATTAGGGCCCACTCTCGTGCAAACCCTAACCTAACCCACTAGCATGAAGATCGACATCATCGTCCAATCGCACCTTGAGCCCACTCTCCTGCAAACTCGAGCTACAATCTAGGTTATGATAGTTCGTATTCGTCCAATCTCTTGCAAACGAATATGAGTATAGATTTATAATAAAAATCCTAACTTTGGTCCAATCTCTTGCAAACCAAATCTAGAGAATTTCAATTATAAGTCTAAATCGAATATCTAGGCCTTCCCATCGATTGAAATCCAATCTCTTGCAAACCCCAATCGACGAAAATTCCTAGCTACTCGTAGTAGATCAATCACAACCTAACCTTTTATCAATCCTAGCAACAATTCAATTCATTAATCATAATTCTAAAATCGGGTCCATAGGGTTCATCCCCATGCCCTAGAACGACGAAACTACTCACAATTCATCATAGAAATCTCAGAAATAACAAATAAAATCATAGTACAATTCATTGTAGAAAGAAAAAATTCATAAAAACTAGAATTTTAGACAAAAAGAACAAACCAAATTGCACGTCTTTGATCTCCAGCTGAGAATTACAATAGGAATAGCCGTCAAAATTAAGTTCAAGTCTCTCCTAAAACTAGGAATAAAACTAGCCTTAAATACAAGTCAAAATTGTCCAAAAATTCCTGACAGAATTGCCCCTGGCACAGCCAAAACCCCTAATTCGCAACACAGTCGGACTGCGTCACTCGACCGAGTGGAACATGTCACTCAGCCGAGTGACGGACCCAATAAAAACAGAGAATCGGGGATTTTTGGGGTTCTATCATCATGTCACACTCGGGCGAGTGGGCTTCTTCACTCGGCCGAGTGAGCTTTCTTGCTCGGCCTAGTGGGTCTTCTCCAAATTCCAGTAAGTCGGATGATTTTTGGGAGAAATCCATGTAAGACTCGGGCGAGTAGATCTTCTTACTCGGCCGAGTGAACTTTCTTGCTCGGCCGAGTGCACTTTGAATCCAAGCAATGTCGTATCCATTTTACTCGGCCGAGCACAGTCCTTCACTCGGCCGAGTGAACTCTCTGTCCGGCCGAGTGAGCTGCTTCTGTGGCTCTTTCTTCTCCTCCTCGCTTCATCGTCGATTCTATCGAACTTCTTCCTCTTCCGCTCATCATCTAGCGCTGCTAGCTCCTCAATAAGGCCGTGGGTGATGCTTCGATGTCCGTGAAAGTCCCTTGATCTGATTTTTTTCTCCAGATCGCTCCATATTTCTTGAAATTCGACAAAAATAAGAAATAGTGAAAAGCAACGCGATATCGTCGAATAATCGTGAAAAATGCAATATGGGCAATCGAAATGACATGAAAACATGCAGAAAAAAGGTGTAAAATAAGAAGCGATCAGTGGCCCATGCAGGTCACCTCACTGCGGCTGCGTAAGGCTTAGTACGTGTAGTGTTCCAGTGTTTGAGGGTAGTTGAGACTTAAGGTGGGTAGGCGTCTAGCATTAGGGTAGAGCCCTTAGGTTAAACAGTCTGAGGATGAACATTATTTTAAGGTCGGTAGATTGTAATGCCCCTATTTGTGATATACTATATTAGTGTGTATGTTTGGATATTTTTTGTGTGAATATGTGCATGAGTGTAATACATATATGTTAGTAGATCTACATGTTATGTGTGGCCAGAGTGTGTGACTTGATATTATGTGTGTAGTATTTTTGTATGCATACTTGTGATTTGGACTAGTGTGAAAAGGTGTTGGGGTAGTGGCATCGTGGTAATTAGTTAAGGTGTGTGTGTATAGTAAAGAGGTGGGTGTGCATAGTAAAGCCTATTTGGTAATATCCTAGAAGTAGTGTGGGTATTATGGTCTTTGAGCTTCTAAAGGGTATTTTAGTAAGTGTATGGTGATCATGCTTATCTTTGGGATAAGTTTAGAAATTTCTAGATCTCTCCTTCACTTTCTCCTCTCATTTTTTCTTCTTTCTATTTTTCTGTTTCTTGTTCCCCTTGTTCCTTGTCATGGCTGAACCTCCCATGGGTTTGTGTGGAGGCAAAACACCCATTGGGCTTCCTCACCCTCACTCTGCACTCTTTAGTAGCCTCCTTTCTTCTTTTGGGTGCAAGTTGGAGAAGATAGAAGAGGAGGAGCAAGCAAGTTGCCACCTTGAGGAGTTTGAAGCTTGAGGGAAGTTTGGATGGAATCAAGTTGGGATTTTTGGATGAAATGAGGATCTTTTGAGGTAGAAAACCCTCTCTAAATAGTATGTTATTTTAATTCATCTAAGCATGCTAAAGAGGCTAGCTTTATTATGAACAAGCATTTCTTTTCTTGTTATGAAATTAATCAACATACTACCAAGTGTCATCTTGCTTTAAGTTTCATGTTGTTCTATAGAATTAATGATTATGTTCCTTATGCCATCCAAGTGTTTGTAGAAATGCCTTCCAGGTTTTATCAAGTTGTATTATGCTATTAGTTCTATGTTTTTTTCAATTGGATTAATGAGCATGCTTCTTATGCCAACCATGTGTTTGTAGAAATGTTTATATGAAGTCAAGTATGAAAAGAGAGAATTGCCTTGCATAATTTGACTATGTGTTGAAATGAGAACTATGGGTGAAATGTTGAGGTTGTAAAATTATATATGTTGAAATGAGAAAAGGTGGTAATGGAAAATGTTGCAAGAATGTAAATGTGGACTTGGGCTCTTGAATTATGTAACATGGAAGGGATTCTAGTGCCATGCATATTTGGAGGATGGTGGAACCTACGGCATGGATTTATGTGGGAGTTGTTATATTTATGTGGTTAGTTGTTATGTTGAAATGATGTGGTTATGGTGATGGACATGGCACAAGGTGCATGACCCTTATTTGATAGTTATGAAATGAAAAGTAGGACTCAAAATAAAGCCATGCCATGATGACCATATAATCCACTTATGTATGACACTATTAGCATATTACCTTGCTTAATGCAAGTTGTAATAATCTAAAGAAATTTATGAATTGTTAGCTTGTTGTAGTTCCTTCTCTTTATAGCATGTGAATCCTTATTTAAAGCAATGTAAGATTTGTTGGCTTGTTGTAGTACTTTCTCTTTATAGCATGTGTAATCTTATGCCTCTAATGCAATATGCTACTTTGTAGTTGCCATTGTATGCAATGTCTTTATGTCTACTTTATGTTACTTTGCAATATGCCATGACATGCCACCTATTGTAGCTCTATGTTCTCTCTTACGTTTCATTTTATAATGTTATGACATGCCACTTAATGTGGCTTGCCTTGCATCATTGAAAATATGTCACATGGAAGTTGTATCATGCATTGAATAATATGCTATATGGATATGTGCAATTCCTACTGGGTCACGCGTTGATGTGCCCCCGTTGATTTTTCAGGTGGTTGGCAGTTGGAGAATCTTAGAAGGCAGAGATTGGGATTGGAACTGTGTCTATGAGGATAGTTAGGGTGTTGAGTTATTCTTGGATATGGTGATGGTAAGGTGTTGTATATGTGGATTGTATATTGGGGAGTTGCATGTACATTGTAATTTAACCTTGTCTTTAATATATATAAATGATGTTTTATTTGTCCATTGTACTCTTGTGTTATATTTTATATGTGGAACATTACAAGTACTATCCCAGCAGTGCGCAGTGGCATGCTATTTTCATTGTATTTCTTTCTTTCTCCCTTCGTAACACTCACGGCTCTGGTAGTACCTGGGACGGATTCGTACTTTCCAGGTATCCTGGAGAGCGGGGCGTTACAATAATCATAATGTTTTTCAGCATGTTATTCTTAGATAAAGTCTATATACTTAGTGTGAGGTCAAACATATATCGAGATAAGTATCTCGATCATGGAGAAATGTTTCGACCACTAGTAGCATAAGTCTAAAACTGTTCATAGTCGTAGATGCATTGAGAAAGGACATCGATGCATCGGATCGACTATTGTGTGCTCTTTCTTCACCAAGTGTTGGTGGTGAGGATCTCATGACCGTTCAATTTAGCAAAATCGAAAATGAGACACAAGTCCTCATTAGAGAATGAGTTCACTAAACGACCCAACGAGAGCTGCTATATGGATATTGTATACTAAATTGTCAATGGTAACTCTCATGTGATGATAGGCAAGCTGGTTCTTTGACTTGAGGCCATCGTACGAGTATGTACGTGAACGATGCCACTTTGATCTCTGACCTAGATTCGAGGCAAGGCCTGTTGAAAGGTCTTCGGTTGGGTGAAATTTGAAGCATACAAGGGGAATAGCAGCCAAGAGAGGATTCGTCACTCCTGTATGTCGGGAGTTAGTGTCACGGAATCAGCATGATACTTAGCGAAATCCTTGGATATGATCCAGTAAAGACAAGCTAAGACCAAACGATGTTGATCGAGTGCAAATCTATTAGGGGTTGATAATCAACCATACCATAGGCTTCGCGTTGGCATTGTGTTGACGAAGGGATTAAAATTGCAGAATTCATCACCGACATAGCCAAGGGTAGTCCCAATAATGTTTATGTTAAGGGGCAGAGCATATAATAATGATATCGAACCAGAGACGACATCTGCTGCTTGTGATCACTGTCGTCAGGGGATATGAGTCCCACCTATAGTAGAGTCAGTCTGTACGGTCTCACACAGGCTGAGATCCTCATCCAAGTAATAAGGGAAAAATTCAAATGATACATGGGAATTAATATGGTTGCAATTGTTACGAAGAGGATTTCGGTCACATATGATGTGACGTGAAGATCGAGTCTTGAAAAGCATAGAACTAGCTCAAACCAGGGTTTGGTATCAGAGCAAAGTTGCTCAAAACCCTTTAGTTCCCCAGGCACTCTCCATCCTTTAGCTTTGAGTTATAATACAGAAACTTGACTAGATAGACCAGATAGATTAGTTGGACTGACAGATAGTTCAGAAAGCTCAAATAGCTCGTATAGATCAGATAGTTAGATCGGATAGTTAGTTCTGACTTTCTTTCCACTGTTTTTCCTATAGACTGTGACCGATTTGTTAGTAGGTCTGCCTGCTAATGACTTAATTGACTGCTTTTGTAAATATCGTCTACTTTATTATCTTGTTACTGTGGTTTTCTACAGATGACGAGCCATCTCTTGAGGAGGCACTGCCTACAAGGAGACTAAATTTCCTGTGGAGAGAGCTAATTTTTTACTGCTTTAGTGAGAAGAGTTTTGTTCTTTCTTTTATGCTCGTTTGTATTAGTCAGACCGAGAGATAGACATTATTGTTATGCTTTCAGCATTTAATTTATGACCCAATGTGGAAGGATGGATAATTGATTAATGCCAATTTTTATTATTTTTCACTTTGCCTCTATTCTGATTTTACTGGTACATGTAAGACTTGCAAATGATAGATACTGTAATGGCATGTTAGTTCTTGGTTTCAAGACTAACGTTGTTTTGATGATGAGCAATACATTATGTTAGTGTGCTAATCATTCTTATGTTTTAGTCTCAGTTTATCTTAATGATCATATGTTGATGAGACAAAGCATAATACTTGGAGGATATTACAAGGGTTATCTTAAAGCCCTCCAAGAGTGATGGCGTGCTCAAGCTTGGATGAAATCATGAAGATCATCTAATGAAGCCAAAACTTGGAGCATGATGATGGATGGACATCTAGAGGAGCATTGCCAAAGCTTGGAGCTTGATGAAGGGAAGCTCGTCAAGGAGTGCCAAAGCTTGGAGATGATGGGGAGCATCAAGGTATCGTAAGCTTGAAGACTTAGACTCTAGGAGATGCTATATGTTATCCATGTAATTTTTATTACTTGCATTTCTCTTTTTATGTCTAGGATTATTGTAATGTCTGGATAGATGGTCATACTCTCATGCATATGCATTTCACCATCTTAGTGAGCCTTAGGATTATCATAGACTCCAACCCTATAGGTTCATCTAGCCCAAAGACTCATTTGGAGTCTCTGGCACTCCAACAGTCGCCTAATGAAGGTTTTACAGTCGACTGGGTGATTCCAGTCGCCTGTCGAGCCTTCTACAGTCGACTGTGATACATAGCTCAAGTCAACATTTCTATTGCCTCTTCTTGAGCTTTTCGCATCAGCCAACTAATGTTCAATTTATAGTCGCCTGTGTTTCTACAGTCGCATGTGAATTGGTCGACAGTCGACTGTGCGCTTCTTGCATTTTCTGGGCTTCATCCCAATTGCAAGACAGTCGTCTGTTGCTGTTTTTACAGTCACCTGTATATTTGCAGTCGCCTGTGAAATGGCCATCAGTCGTCTGAAAGGCGTAAGTGCAAAAAATGCATCTCTCTCTGTTTTACTCCATTCACTGCAGCAGTCGACTGATGAAGGTTATACAGTCGCCTGTCTAATTTACAGTCGACTGTACTCTGGTCATCAGTCGCCTGTATGCATTGTGGGAGAAAGTTGCAACTCTATGTTTTTCTCCATCCCCTACAGCAGTCGCCTGATGAAGGATATACAATCGACTGTCTGTTTTACAATCGCCTGCTTAGTCTTCTACAGTCGACTGTCCTGGCTCAGATTATAGCCGTTGGGTTTTTTCTAGCCGTTGAACAGTCGACTGTCTTTTGTTCATCAGTCGACTGTCTGGGCCATAAACTGCCAAAATCTAGACGTTGCAGATTTCTTCCCTTTGGGTTTTTGGCTGGTTTTATGGGTTCATTTGGGATTCCTATATATAGGAGATGGCTTAGTTCATTTAGAACTCTTGAAAGGTTAGGAAATCATAGAAGATCATTTAATCTATTCTCTAAGCCACTCCTCCAATATTCCCTCATTAGAGCTTCAATCTTATGCTATAGCATCTAAGCTCTAGGGAGTTTCTCCAAGGGATTTCAATCTCATTCCTTTTATTGGAGAACATCTTTCTTCTCTTCATTTCATACACTCAAGTGAGAAGTGTTAGGATTCATTTCTAGAAGAGAGAAAGATCATCAAGTGCAATCAAAGCCTCATCTCAAGCACTTAAGTTTCACTTGCATACCTTCTTCTTCATATTGAAAATATCATATCAAGGCATAGGTAAGTGTTGTTTCGTTTTGTTTTATGTTCAAAACCCTAATTCTAATTTGTGTGAATTAGATACTTTCTTTGTGGAAGTTTAGTGTCCTAGTGTAGGGCTAACCCTAATTCTCTGAGTGGGAGTTAATAATTCTCTAGGTGGGAGTTTGACCCTTGTGTAGGGTTGGTTGAGTTCTTGTGTAGGGCAAAATCCTCTTGGTGAGGTATCTCTTTGTGGGATTTGTATTCACTTCTCTTTGTGGGAATTATAGTAAATATTGGTGTGGCTGGACGTACCCATGTTTTGGGGAACCAAGGTAAAATCCTTGTGTTTGCGATTGTTGTTGTTAAGCACTCTGTTTATTTTCCGCTGCTTATTGTGCTTTAATTTTAGTAACTTTTAATTAAGCACTTTGCTTGCTATTACACTATTTCCCCCCCCCTCTAGTGTGTGTGTGTGTGTGTAACCCCGCAGGGTCCCTTACAGTTGGTATCAGAGCCTTGATTTGGTGGATTTTGCAAGTATGACTTCTAAGTCTCAACAACCCCTCTCCCTTCCTCCCGTCTTCAAAGGCAACCACTTCTTAAAATAGAGGAAGAAAATGTTCCAATGGCTTGATGATCACGAGGAGTCAATGTCTATCACTTCGGATGCTCAAGTTTGGAATGCGTTGCAGAATGTCGTCTCTACGAAAATTACAAAGAAAATATGTGATTAAGAGACGGCCAATAAGATATGGGATTATCTTGATAAAGAATATGGTGGAGAGGAATCTTGTGATGATGAGAGCATCGTTGGTAATGAGGTATCTCGTAACTCTCTCGTTCAACGCGCTAATTTTATTGAAAATGATAATGCATTGTTTATGAACTCTCTTAATGCGAATTATAACAAGCTTGAGAGAGATGCTTGCACACACACTTCTTTATCATCCAAACATCGTGATGATACACAAAACATTGCATTGAATCAAGAAAAGATTGATCTTGATTCTCATGTGTGCATGTTGAGTAAAGAGAATGACTCTCTTAAAGCTCGTATTGAGTATGATCGTAATTTTCACAAATCTGTGAAAGAGAGTCTATATGCATCACATAATGTTGAACTTAATTCTTTGCATACCGAGAAAGATACTCTTCTTTCTCAATTGAGTGCCTTGAGAGATGAGAATGCTTCTCTCAAACTCCAAATGGAGAAGATGCACTCGGAGTGTGATTACAACATTTTGAGAGATGAGACATTGACTCTCAAGTCAAAAATGTTGTGAGCTTACCTCATGTCTATTCAAGAGGGATGACAACATTTCTTCACTTTTGAATAATTTTAACTATTGTATACTCAAATTGAAAATTTCAAATTGAGTAACGACATGGTTTTGGGATCCTCTTCATTGAAGGTGAACAAACCAAGCTCTTCTCTTAGAAGCACCCAAATAAATTTTATGGGGGAGCATTCTAATGAGAAAGTCGCATCCAACTCTTTTGGCCTAAAATCAACTATTATTTCTAAGCCAAAGAGAAATCATGCATTTTTGTATTCCGGTCTTGCATATATTAAGAAGCCTATTCAAAAACATGTTAATATGAATGGTTCTTCTTTGAATGCTATGCATGATGTGTCTACTTTCATGCATGACAGTGAATAATAAGTACCAGCTTCCATGCATTGACGACTTATTCGACCAGCTTGGGAGATCGAGTGTCTTCCTGAAGTTAGACATGAGGAGCATCTACCATCAGCTGAATGTTACGCAGGAAGACATTCACAAGATGGCTTTCAGTACATGATATTGACAATATACGAGTTCCTGGTGATGCCTTTTGTGGAGTGACCAATGCATCCAACAATGTTCATGAATCTTATAAACCTGGTATTGTATGACTATCTAGATAAATTCATTGTGGTTTATCTGTATGACATATTGGTGTATTCGAGGAATGCTTATGAGCATGCATCACATTCAAGGATGCTTCTGGACACTTGAGATAACACCAACGCTTTGCTAATTATTGCAAATGTGAGTTCTGATTGAACAAGGTGGGATTTCTAGGACATGTGGTGTCAGAAGAAGGCATTACAGTGGATTCAGAGAAGGTAGCTATCGTTCAGAAGTGGCCAGTTCCTGACACTACTAAAAATAGAGTATCAGCCACAGAACATTGCCACGGAATGAATCCGTGGCAACTATTGCTTAATTTGCCACAGACAATCTGCGGAGAATATTCTGTGTCTACTTCTACAACAGCCACCCATTTTTCAAGGCAAATATATATTTGCCATGGACATCTCAACAGCTCGAAAACTGTCAGCGAAAGGTATTAGCCATAAGGTAATCCATGTCAAATATTTGTTAACTGGCATGGAATGTCCGTGACAGATTATCCTTTGGCACGGATCAATCATCAGCTTGATTTTCCATCAGAGGAATATAATTGCCAAGGATCTATCCGTGGCAGATAAGGATAAACTGCTAGGGAATGTATGTGGTAGATGGACATTTCTAGGGGTGTGCATGGGTACATGGTACCCAGATACCCGATCGGAACCTACCCGAACGGGTAGGTTCTGGGTAGATAGTTATTGGTTCCGGGTAGGTTCTGGGTAGGAAAGTTAGGAACCGACGGGTATCGGGTCCGGTTCCGGTTCCCGTTTATAGGGAATGGGTACCCAGAATCGGAATCGATATTTTATATATTTAATTTTTTTATATTATAATATTAATGATCAAAATATATAATATATAAGAATGATCCACCCTGTATGTATCTAATTTGAACTTATAATATTAGGGAGTACAACTTGCATCCTGAAGTTTTGAGCAACGCGTAAGTTCATCAAACAATGCATTTGAATCAAATATCATATTGTTCTCTTATGCGTTCAAAAGAGCAGTAGAGGTAAACGTGAATCATTCTTCCATATGTCTAGCTTTATTTAGTAGAAATGACTGATCAGTATACCTTTATCACTGAAGAAAAAGACTAGAGACAATATTTTACTACGAGATTGATATTTAGTCGTGTGTATTTGAGGTAATTGTCATGCACAGATCATTGTGAAATCATTGTTCGCAATGCATCACAAATTAGATTTTTTTTTACGGGGTACCCGGAACCTACCTGGAACTATAGGGTCCGGGTAGGGTCCGGATATAGGGTCCAACTGGGTAGGTTCCGGGTCCAAATTTTAAGAACCGGTCTCTTACCGGGTAGGGTCCGAGTAACATTAAAATAAAGGGTACCGGACCCGCCCACCACTGGACATTTCCACGGACTCATCAAAATCCCACCCGCAAATAGGAGAAAATTGGCTAAATGACACCGGTCAAAGTTGGGTTTTAATTTTTACCACCATTTTTAAAAACTTTGCTAGAATAACACCCTAACGAAAATAGTGACGAAAATACCCCCAGTCAAAATAATATAAAACCCCTTGAAAAACGAAGCGGTCGGTGGTCTTTCTCCTCCATTTTGCCGCCTAAATCATCCACCTTTCCTGCGAAACCCATAAATCCTCCCATCGTCGTCCTCGCCGACCATCCCTCCACCTCTTTTCCCGGCTACAACCGCATATGTCGAAGCTGCAATGATCCGAACCACCGAACGCACAAACCAATCGCCGCTTCTCCAACTCATTCGGCATAGCCCTCGCAAGCAGAACTCACAGCACCGCCGTACCAAGCCTACAGCTCCTCTTTGATTATCGAACGAGGTAAGTGATTAGCGTTTTTTTTGGAATTTTTTTAATTATGAGTATCATTTTAAGGCTTCATCCTACTCAAATTCTTCGCAAATGTAAAGGATATTGATGCTCATAACACTAAACATGCATACTTGGACATTAGCATCAATATACGTTAAAATAAGTTGGAATACGCTAGTAAACGCTAGTTTTTAGAAGCGCAAAGCAGCGCATTTCAGCGCAAATTGGCGTATATAAGTGCATATCAGTTAATGTGAGGGGATAATAGTACGTACATATCTAGGAAGCATTATAATGCGATGAGGGTCATGTTTTTCTATTTGTTGTGTAAAATACGAAGTTATAAGATGTTAAATGCCGACTTAGTGGGAAAATAATATCACTGATTGGTGTTATACGCTGACTTGGAGTTGTGCATACCACTATACTAGCATAATTGGTAATGAGCATCAATATACGGAAAAATACGTTGCAATACGCTAGTAAACGCTGGTTTACGCGACATTTAGAAGCGCAAAGCAGCGCTTGTCAGCGCAAATTGGCGTATATCAGCGTAAAGCAGTGCATATCAGTTAATTGGAGTGAATAATATTACGTACCTATCTAGGAAGCACTGTTATGCGAAGAGCAGAATGGTTTTGTATTTTTCTTTGTAAAATACGATGTTATACGCTATAACTAATGCCACCACTACATTTTTAGGGTTTCAACAAGAATCAACCATATTCTGAGGCCAAAATCCAACTTCGAGCAAATGGATTCGAATAAAGGTGAATTTTACGATGTTATACTATGAATTTTTTGTTAGATCTGACATGCGTCAGCTGTATACGTTGTTATGCATGCATAAACGTTAGAATACATGATTAACTTTCCTGCAGGTATACTAGTTCCAATTAATTATGGGGGAGAGTGGAAAAAAGGTAGTGATGGTTGTTGGACCTATGATGCATTGTTTACAAGGTATGTAAGAGTTAGAGGGTCGACAACTTACCCAGAACTAATTGATAAGATCTGTGCTGAAACTGGGATTAGTAAGGATGAGAGCATAATTGACGTGAAGGCATGGATTAGTTACCCGGTGAATACCGTGATGCCGCCCTTTATAATGCTGAGGAATTCAGATATTTCAACATTCATTGAGCTCATTGCCAAGAGAGATTACAACGTTCCATTATGTATCAGTACATCGCCAAAACCAAAGGTTGTGATAGCCCCTAGTCCGCCAGTTGTGGTAGACAAAATAAAGGTGAAGGCCGTCGCGGCCCAACCAGTAAGCAAGAGTGTGAACAAGCCCAAAACAGTCCCATTTGGTATCCAAGACAACAATGATGGTTGTTCTCCTATCGGTCTGGAGGACATTAAAATGACCAATCCAATAGATAATTTTGGTGGTAATGATGAAGCGTATTCGATGCACGAAGATGAAGTCGAAGAAGAAGATAGTTGTAATGACGAATTTGACAACGATGACCCCTTCAATGATGTTTGTGATGATGATTCGTATGAACGACAGGATCCATTTGCGTGTGTATGTGATGGTATGGTTGATCCATATTTTGGTGTGTTTGTGGAATCACGCCTGGCCGTACATCCAGTAGAGGGTGATCATGCAACAAAAAATATAGACAATTATGATGATGGCCATACAAACAAGCATGCGGATTCACATCCTCTCCCCATAGTCCCAACTGAGCCTGTTTTTACAGGTATGCTGTATTAAATTGGCTAATACTATGTTATATTGGTGTATACGGTAGTAAAGTAGATAATTGTGCAGGTAATCACAATCATACCATCACTTGTGGTAACGATGGACCTTCTGAAGCACATTCGACCAATGTGAACGTTCATGTGATGAAGGATTTCAGTGTTGGTGAACTTGTCAGAAGTAAGGTTGAACTGTTGCTCCGACTGCGTATTATAACCGTGAAGGCGAATCACGAGTTTCGCATTACACATTCTGACCGCATGAGGCTTATTGCTACCTGTGTTGACAAGTCTTGCATGTGGAGGCTTAGGGGGTCATTGTCAAAGAAGCATGGCGCATGGATCATTCGGTCATACGTGAAGGGTCACAGTTGTTCCATTGATGCAAGGTTTAAGCGTTATCGTGGAAGTGCAACAAGCGAAGTTATTGCGCAAATGGTTAAAGATGATAATAATGATCCGTGGGATATCGTGAAAATGTTAGAAAAGGTGTATGGTATAAAAATAAGTTACTGGAAAGCTTGGAAAGCCAAGGAGATTGCTACACAAATGGTACGTGGCAGTCCGGAAGCATCTTTTATGGTACTCCCATCTTACTTGTGGTTGCTGGAGCATGCAAATCCCGGAACGTATTCGGCATATCAGTTAGACGTGAACAATTGTTTTGTGCAATGTTTCTTGTCATTTGGGCCCTCAATTGTGGGGTTTGAATCTTGCATCCTACCCGTTATAGCTGTAGATGCATGCTTCTTGAAGGGACGTTACAGAGGCAAATTATTCATTGCTACTTGTATGGACGGAAACAACCAAATTTATCCATTAGCATTTGGCGTCGCAGCAACGGAAAACGATGCATCGTGGGCATGGTTCTTTCAGCAACTTCGACATGTTATTGGGGCCCGACAAGATTTAGTTTTTATTTCTGACCGTCATCCTTCAATTGAGAAATGTTGCATGGAGCAATTTCCTGAAGCAGTGTATGGAATTTGCATGTTCCATCTGGGGTTGAGCATGAATGCAAAGTACAAGGTGAAGGCGCAGGAATTCTTGTACAGTGTGGCTAAGGCTTATACAGAGATAGATTTCGAAGAGAAGTTGCAGCATGTGCGGTCAACAAAGCGGCAAGTATACGACTATCTTATGGATGCCAATCCAAAAAAATGGGCTCGGTGTTTTTTTCCTGTCAGGCGATACAGTATCATGACGACCAATATTGCCGAGTCAATGAATGCGCTCTTGAAGGTGGCTAGGGAATTTCCTATTATCACTTTGTTGGAAACTATTAGAACCAAGTTACAGGCTTGGTTCCATGATCGCCTACGACTCACCAACAAATGCACTAGCATACTCACTCCTTATGCTGAGAGAAAGATGGGTAAGCGAGATGATAAGTCACGCCACTTCATGGTACATCCAATTGATGAATTCAGGTTTTACATTCTTGATGGTCAACGTGATGCAACGGTTGATTTAAATATGCGCAATTGCACGTGCTATAAATTCCAGCTAAACCAGTTGCCATGCGCACATGCAATCAGGGCTTCCACGACACGTAATATATCTTCTTATACACTTTGTTCAAGGTAAAATTCGTTATACGTAGGTATACGGTTGTATACTTTCCGTGTATCAGCGTTCAAAAGCGTATAATAGTGTCTAATGGCGTAGAGTAGTGCATACTGGTATATATTAGTTTTTGATGAGTTGAAAAAGTCATCCCAAAAAATGCACATTGTGATGAGTTGAACGAGCCTAAATACTCCGTAATCTTGGACGTTAAAGAACGGGCGAAGTGCATCAATTGGCGTTGAAATACGTTGTAATACGGTGGTAAACGCTTGTTTACGTAACATTTTGAAGCGCAAAGCAGCGCAAAGCAGCGCAAAGCAGCGCAAAGCAGCGCAAAGCAGCGCAAAGCAGCGCATCTCAGCGCACATTGGTGTATATCATTTAATTTGAAGGTATAATGGTTGAAAGAGTACGTAATCATTCTTAGAATGAATAATGTCGGATTTCAATTTAAACAGGTCCATTGAAACTAATCACGTGTACCCAAAACAGTCATTCCTTCTGAAAAAGTCATCCCAAAAATGCACATTGTGATGAGTTGAACGAGCCTAAATACTCCGTAATCTTGGACGTTAAAGAACGGGCGAAGTGCATCAATTGGCGTTGAAATACGTTGTAATACGGTGGTAAACGCTTGTTTACGTAACAATTTGAAGCGCAAAGCAGCGCAAAGCAGCGCAAAGCAGCGTAAAGCAGCGCATCTCAACGCAAATTGGTGTATAATAGTACAAACAATATAATTAACCACACAAGTACATTGATTAAAATTTAAACTAATCGCTTGTACCATGGAAAGAGAGATTTGATTTGAGATACGCATCCATAACCAAAAGTAATGTGTCAATTTTCTATACATAATATACATATCATATACAAATCAAGCGTTGATATCCTTCTCATCATATACAAATGTCCCGGCAGTGGTTTTGGACCACTTTACCATATCCACCGCTAGTTGCCGCCTGTAATCAATAAAGTGCGAAGACGATAATCCATAGAGGTCAGTATTCATTGCCAAGCACTGAACAAATTTAATGGCATAAACCCCACAGTCCCAACTGTTTGGCTGCTGTGGAACATCAACAATTGTCAGAACAAATGGGATGTCAGGGTCCAATTTGGATTCAGCGCTTGCAAAACTCTCGTTGTAAAGGGACGGTGCGATTGCGGCATGCATACTAAAGATCTCGCGGCGTTCTTCCTTGTACGCACTCGACATGGAGTCATAAACTTTGACTTCTTTCTTACCAAAGTCATATGCATATGCAGCCCAGTGCGACCCCGCAATGTTTTCGATCCCATAGACGTGGTCACAATTGACCCATGCCTTACACTCCCAATTTTCATTCATGCCTAAAACAAACATTGCCAAATCAAGGTCCATGGCACCCCATGACAACTCAGCCCCATCCATCTTCTTCTCGGCAATCATCAGCCGGTTTTCCAAAAACAACTTGTACCCATACTTAACAGACCTGCTGTAAAGACCTCCCAAACATGTCCATTTTGATGATGGGAACATATCCGGATGCTCATCAACTTGCATGTTAAGTAACTGGAGGTGTGCATCAATATGCTGTAAAATGCGTTGGAATACGTTAATAAACAATGGTTTAATTGACGCATAATAAGTATGTGGTATGCAAAAAGATGTGTTGCGTTCAGATACACTGCTATACACTATTATACGTTAATATACATCACTATACGTCTCCTTACACCGGTGTATGATGGTGTATTTGGGCGTATACTAGCGTATTTAGGCGCATATCATTGTATATAGTTAAAAAAGCTAAGAATATTGCACGAATTCATCAAGAACAATGAAATAAAGAAATAATATTAGTACATACATCACTACTAAGCCAACCTCTTGCAAAAATTAGCACTTCCAAGTTCTTGCAAGAGATGGAATCCAATGTCTTCACCCTAGTCACTAGTCCAGCTACTTCGGCCCTTGATTGATTCTTCGACATCCATGATCTTACCAACTCAAACCTCGAAGTATCGTACGAGAAATCCGTTGTAGTAGGGGGGTATAGGGGTAAATCAATAAGATTTTCTTTTTCAGCGTGGGCTTCTTTTTCAGCTTCTTTTTCGGCATAGCATATCAGCGCTTAATTCTTCTTCTCAGCTTCTTTATCATCACCCTTCTTCTTCCTTGGTTTTTTTTGGCCTTCATGTTTCTGGTATGGGCTAATAACCGCAGCTGCAGGCCTCTTCGTCCTCATAGGTCGTCCCGCTATGTTAATTTTACTCTTGTGTTCCTCGACCGCAGCACTAACTTCAGCAGAGATATCCCCAGACACAGCAGGCATGTCAAAACCAGCCTCGTCAATATCCTCCGCACCATCAACACACTTTTCATCGTCTTTGATTTCGATCGCTGTAGGGGGTGCATTTGTTGGAGGTGGTAGGTTAAGTTCAGCCCTCAGTTGCCTCTCAATTTTGAAAATAGCCATGGCTATCTGATAGGAAAAAAGTTCCTTCACTCGCTTCGCAACATTTATCTCAACCCTCTTGACATCCAACCTATCCTTCTCAACAGAGGCCACCCTCCCCTCCAACACTGTTATCCGATCTTCCATCTTCTTGTTGCTCTCTTCCATCTTCTTTTCTAGATTCTTCAGAGCCAACGTCAAGTTTAGAAGCCCGGGAACCTTCTCTTCTTCATCTCCACCAGGAGGCATTGAATATCCTAGAAAAGCCGGTCTGTAATCAAGGAAAGTTCGGACTCCATGATAGTAATCAATTTCCAATTCTGCGGCTTCTGGTGTTAATCGCATGAAAGGTAACTGCAAGAACAATAAAAAAATAAGTCTATGGTGTGGAAAAAGCGAAAATACACCAATATACATCAGTATACGCTAATATACGCTAGTATACGTTGACTTACACTGGTGTATAACGGCGTATTTGGGCGTATACTAGTGTATTTGAGTGCATACAGTGTCATATCATTATATATAATGAAAAAATAACTAGGTGGTATGTAAAAAGCTGTGTTACGTTCACATACACCAATATACATCAGTATACGCTAATATACGCTAGTATACGTTGCCTTACACTGGTGTATAACGGCGTATTTGGGCGTATACTAGTGTATTTGAGTGCATACAGTGTCATATCATTATATATAATGAAAAAATAACTAGGTGGTATGTACAAAGCTGTGTTACGTTCACATACACCAATATACATCAGTATACGCTAATATACGCTAGTATACGTTGACTTACACTGGTGTATAACGGCGTATTTGGGCGTATACTAGTGTATTTGAGTGCATACAGTGTCATATCATTATATATAATGAAAAAATAACTAGGTGGTATGTACAAAGCTGTGTTACGTTCACATACACCAATATACATCAGTATACGCTAATATACGCTAGTATACGTTGACTTACACTGGTTTATAACGGCGTATTTGGGCGTATACTAGTGTATACTAGTATACGCTAGTATACGTTGACTTACACTAGTATACTGCGACGCACACAGGTGTATATTGGCGTATTTGGGCGTATACTAGTGTATTTGAATGCATACAGTGTCATATCATTTTACATAATGAATAAACAAAAGGATATTGAAAGATAAGTCCATTCTTACATCTTCAACGTCAAATATAGTCTGCCTAGCTAGGGAATAGCCACCTTGCAACGCGTTTGACGTATCCCATCGAAAGATCCTTGGAAGAGGGTTCCCAGGCACCCTCCTAGCCAAGGCAGCTGCGAAATCTGGCAAAAGACACTCTAGAACCCATGCTTGAATAGCAAATGGGAACGTCCCAACCTTCAGATGTGCCACACCTGGTTTCTTAACCTGATCAACATGTGTGCCCACTCCTTCACCAATTCTTCATACACCAATCTTCCCCATGGGTATGAATTGAACAGCTCCGGATCATCTGCCAAGCATATTGCCCTTGGATGCACAATATTCCCAGCGTCTTTCACGAAGACCATGCTGTGGATGATGTAAAGCACAGCAAGCTTGCGAATTTCTATGCTGCCAGGATTTTGAAGGGCCTCGGTGCCGAGCTTGGCCATCACATCTGAAAATCGAAGGGTAGCTGTGTCAAGGAAAGCCCGGAACGGTGTCTCTGCTTCCTCGTCACAATTCGGGAACTCCCCGAATGGCAAGCCAGTCACAAGCGCAAATTCCACATGCCCAAATGTATGCCAATGCCTGGCTATGTTAAACTTTAATGCGTGTTTATTTGGGCTAGTACTGCTTTCAACATCCCCTCTACATAATAACCAATGCAAAGTAGGACTTTGTATCGGGAATTTCTCAAGCTTAGACAAGAACCATATGAAATTGTACTCCTTCAGCATTGTCTGGAAGGCATCTTCGCCCAAGTATGCCCTAGCCTCTCTTATGCATTCCACGGAAGCCCGATTATTAACTTTGATTTTACCCATCTACATAACGCAAAACATATCAGGATATTAGATAATTAAGTTTGCGTATAACAGTGATTCCTACTTAGGTATGTAGCATAAATTAACTGATAAACACTGATTTACGCTGATATTACAAAGCAAAATAAAAAAACATGCTGCTCAACACATAAAAGTGATTCCTACTTAGGTATGTAGCATAAATTAACTGATAAACACTGATTTACGCTGATATACACCAATTTGCGCTGAGTTGCGCTGATATGCGTTTCAATTTTTAACGTAAACCGGCGTATTTTACCGCATATTGACACAAATGTCCAATTAAGCAACTTTCTGGTATGCACAACTACAAGTAAGCGTACAACATAAATAATACAACATATTTTCCAATTAGATCAGTGTTTTACAACGTATAACAATGTATTTTACAAAGAAAAATACCAAACAATGCTGATCCTCGCATAAAAGTGCTTCCTAGTTAGGTACGTATCATTATCCCGTCAAATTAACTGATAAACACTGATTTACGCTGATATACACCAATTTGCGCTGAGATGCGCTGAGATGCGCTTCAATTTTTAATGTAAACCAGCGTATTTTAGCGCATATTGATGCAAATGTCCAATTAAGCATCTTTAGGGTATGCACAACTCCAAGTAAGCGTACAATACAAATAAGACAACATAATTTCCTATTAAATCAGTGTTTTACAACGTATAACATTGAATTTTACAAAGAATAATACCAAAACATGCTGCTCCTCGAATAAAAGTGCTTCCTAGTTAGGTACGTATCTTTATCCCGTCAAATTAACTGCTAAGCACTGATTTACGCTGATATACACCAATTTGCGCTGAGATGCGCTGATATGCGCTTCAATTTTTAACGTAAACCAGCGTATGTTACCGCATATTGATGCAAATGTCCAATTAAGTAAACTTTCTGGTATGCACAACTCCAAGTAAGCATACAACACAAATAACTCAACTTAATTTCCTAATAAATCAGTGTTTTACATCGTATAACATCGTATTTCCCCAAAAAAAGTACAAAAACATGCTGCTCCTCGAATAAAAGTGCTTCCTATTTAGGTTTGTAGCATAAATTAACTGATTTGCGCTTACATACACCAATTTGCGCTGATATGCGCTGATATGCGCTGATATGCGTTCTATTTGTAACGTAAACCAGCGTATACTAACGTTTTCCAACGTATTTTACAGCATATTGATGCACAACTTCAAACAAACTTATTTTGCTTAACATGCAAGTTGATTAGTGTGATAACTTATCATGTTCGTATTATTCTCAAATTGTATTCTTCCCAAAACCCTAAATTAATTCCCCAAAAAAACTTTTACAAAATCGCAAAAAAAATTCCCCCAGGCGACGCTAAATATGCGAAATCACTTACCTGGTTCAACAAAAAGTCGCTTGATTATGGCGGTGCTGTGATTTCTGAGTCGTCTTCGCTTTGCGAGGGCTAAGCCGTATGAGTTGGCGACGCGGCGACGGCTTTGATGGTTCGTTGTTTGGGAGCGTTGCAGTTGCGTGAGTTGCGGATCAGGACGGGATCGCCGGAGGGATGGTCGGTGTTGAGGAAGAAGGGCGATTTTGGGCGGCAACCTGGAGGAGTGCAAACGACGGTGAAAATGAGTTTTTCGCAGTGATTTTACTTTTTTACTTTTTGGTCAGGGGTATTTGCGTCAATATTTTCGTTAGGGTGTTAGTTTAGCAAAGTTTTTAAACTTGATGGTATAAATTAAAACCCAACTTTGATCGGTGTTATTTAACCTATTTTGTTACGGGTGAGTGAAATTTTATAATGAAAAATTTCGATCGATAAAAATTTATCGCGTTATTTCCACTTCCCCTCTCTCTCTAGTGACGAAACCCTACCACGATCGACGATCAATGATCTGTTCTTAGGAGACGCACGACGAACGATGCTCAAACGATCCGAATATCTGTTCTTAGGCGAGGCGATCGAAAAATTGGGGGTTTGAGGCGATTTGTTCTCTGACGATCGACGTGTTCTCTGGCGACATGTTCTTGGGCGGGTAGCTCTCTCTCTCTCTCTCTCTCTCTCTCTCTCTCTCTCTCTCTCTCTCGATCGAAATTTTGTAACAAATTAGGGTATTGATTTCCGCTGACAAACCGACCGACCGACCAACCCCTCCGGCGACGGTGTTCTCCGGTGACGACACGATTCTCTTCCTTTCTCTCTCTCATCTCATTAATTAGGGTTTTGTATTAATAAGGAAGGCCATGCACCCTCTCCCTCATCTTTCATTTTGTCTATCCCTCATCTTCCTCTATTTCTTACTTGCTGTGTAATGCATTGAAGACTTAGGTTCCGATTTATGATTTGTTTAGTTAGGTTTTTGTTAAATTTTGCTATGCATTCTTCACTGTTTGATATTTTCCAGTTTGATGTTGAATGAGTTCAATATCTTTCAACGCAAAATTCAGTACATCGTCACATTTCAGGTCTCACTTCAATCGTAGTCTCAGTTGGCTAATATGCACCAGCATTTCGTGAATGGTGTTGCTATTCCCTCAGCAATACAAGAATTTTGAAAAAATGTGAGAATAAACACTACTACAACAGGACCTTTAATAGCGTTTAAATAATGTCTTTAATAGCGCTTCTGTGTGATGTCTATGTCGTTGCTGCTAAGGGAGGATGGTTTTAATAGCGCTTTACAAGCGCGGTTAAAGGTCCCAAATAGACATTGCTTTTAGTACAAGCACTGTTAAAGGTCACAATGGACAGCGCTTCTTTAGTACAAGCACTGTTAAAGGTCTACCATAGACAGCGCTTGTACTAAAGAAGCGCTGTCTATTGGGACCTTTGACAGCACTTGTTTAGTACAAGTGCTGTCAAATGTCCCATTAGACAGCGCTTCTTTAGTACAAGCATTGTTAAAGGTCCACTATAGACTTCGCTTCTACTAAAGAAGAGCTGTCTATGGTGGACCTTTAACAGCGCTTGTACTAAAAAGCGCTGTCTAAGGTCCCAGATAGATAGCACGTTTAGTACAAGCGATGTTAAAGGTGCACCACGTCGTATATGGATTATTTGCTGTAAAATCTAATTTGAGCATTTAGATGATACTCAGCCCGCACAAAGACCCTGAATACACGAGATAATACCAGAGAGAGAGATCTAAAACAACAAACAGATGCCAAGGTTGAAGAGGTTTTGAGCTAATTACACTTTAAAACAACATACAGATGCCAAGAGTATGAAAGAAAACTGATATTTTCATTATCCATGAAAAAAACAATCACATGTTTGTAGGGCACTTCATCCATACGATTGCAAACATGCCCACGTTCAACAAATTTTTCACCTCCTCAACCAATTGCTTTGCAGATAGCCGCACTTGTACACTCAAATTATACAGACTAGCAATTACATCGTAATTTGAGTTTGACACATCATACTACACGCCTCAAGACTCTGCTAGAATAGCTAGCAATGGCATTATCAACGTGATCCTCAACGATCCATTGGCCCAAAAGAATTCGACTAGGATTGCGATCTTCCTTTACTGTTTGTGGTAGTGCTAGGTTGCCCGGCCGATGGAAGTGACCACCCGACCCGCCGCTGTTCGTCACGCCTGCCACCAGTCCCACCTGCTAGAAAATAAGATCCAACATAGTTACAGCAGGCGAAGACCAGCTTCCACAAGAAAGTGCAAATGTAACCAGGGGTGCAGGCCACTCCAACCCAAAAATCCCTCTTACCGTAATCTCATCGCCCCTCATTCCTTTTGGGTATGTCTGTTGACTGAAATTGTAATTTGGTTGTTACTGTGATGTAATAGAACGGAGGTTTATCTTGTAAATGAGAAGAGTACAGAAAATATTTAATTACCAATGTAATATGACTTCATATGTACCATAAAAGTAGAGACATATGACACAATGAATGCAATGGAGCTTACCAACGACTTCAGTTGCTCTTTGTCATAGCAGACCTCACTTTGGCAATGGTCATTGCAAGTTGCACATCGATCCAATTGTACAGCTTGTCGATGGAGAGGAAGTATGAGTTACCTTAGTGACTTGTTGATGAGGAGAGCACCAATGATTGCCCGGAAACCAACAATGTATCCAAAAGCTGCACTTGAAAAATTCCATATCGATTCAGAGTTGTCCCCATGTTCTTCCCCTTCTCGAGCATTTGCGTGAGGTGGGCTATGATAAACCACATCACCAGCGCATGGCCATAGTGGCGAACCGCAGAGATAAGGATTGCCACCGTAAATGGAAGGATCGTTGAAGGTCGATAACTGATTACCCGATGGAATTCTTCCTGATAAGTTGTTGCCAGACAAGTTCAAGGAACCTAGGAAATCCAACGCACCCATGCCAGAAGGAATTTCTCCTGATAGGTTGTTTGTGTTGGAACTTATCCAACAAGTTGGATCTTAATCCAACGTTGGGCTAATATGCGGTGAATAATTATATAAGTGCTGCGCTGTCATATTAAGCCCAATGTATTAGTGATCTGGTTTTAATTAATTGAATGTGCTAAATGAGTTAAACAGGTTGTTGGGCCTTTATGTGTAGAGACTATTGGGCTTCAACTCGTTGATGGGCCGAGTTGGAAACCCTAGGGCTATGGAGGCTAGCCTATAAATATTAGCGGTCATGGTCCCCGGAATACACGAACAAAGTTGAGCCGTCTTTTCTACGTCCCGTCGCTAGGAGAGAAACCGGGAGAAGGCTAAAGGGATTCTCCAACCGGTTGATTCGTGCTATTCTGGAAGATCGATCGTTGCGCTATCGTCAGGATCTTTCAGACTATTAGCGATGGACTCAGGTAAGCTTCCGCTAAACAGAGTAGGTTAATGATTTAAGGTTCCGCATGTTATTCATCTGGATTTGTGTTGTTTGGTTAAGAACGCATGTCTGGATCTCTAGTTTTAACAAGTGGTATCGGAGCCTCCATGCAGAGGATCTTAAATTTTTTGCCTGCTCATAATAGATCTGATAAAAATCAGATTTTTAATCTGTCTTAAGTTTCGGATCTGATAAAAATTAGTTTTTTATCAGTTTTAAGTTTCAGATCTATAAAAATTTTGTTTTTTGATTAATTTTTCCAACAAAAAAAAATTTGTTTTTTGACAAACCATAGATCGGGGGCGGCCCGCCGGCCGCCGCCCGACACAGCAAAAGAGGGGCGGCTCTGCCGCCCCCGTCGGAAGAACGGCGCCGGCGACGCCTGCGTCGTCGCAGATCAGAAAGGGGCGGCGAACCCGCCCCTGTAAATAAAATAAAATTAAAAAAAACAGTGGGGGGCGGCTGCCCCCCCCCCGTTCAGGCGCAAGAGGGGGCGGCTCCCGCCGCCCCCGGACGGCAACAGAGGGGGCGGCAGAAGCCGCCCCCGTTCAGGCGCAAGAGGGGGCGACTCCCGCCGCCCCCGTTGGGCGATCGGGGGCGGCGGCCCAGCCGCCCCCGTCGAAACATTGCAGGCCCCGTACGGGGCCTGCCGTAGGCTGCGAGGGGGGCGGCTGGGCCGCCGCCCCCGGTCGGAGATCAGGCGCCGGCCAAGGGGGCCGGCGCCTGACTGAGTACAAGGGGGCGGATTTGCCGCCCCCTGTCGGAAATCGGGGCGGCGGCCGCGGCGGCCGCGGCGGCCGCGGCGGCCGCCGCCGCCCCCATCAGGAACCCTAACCCCCCCTGTTTTCGCACGCACAGCCGCGTGGGCCGGCCCCCCTTGGGCCGGCCCACAAGAAGTTTTTTTTTTTAAAAAAAACAAACTGTTTGATTTTTTTTTTGGGAAGGCTGGGCTGCCCAAGTGGGCCTGATTTGGGTTATTTGGCTGTATATTTCTTTGGGCCTATTATTGCAAATCAGATCTTTAGCCTTCTTTTAGGCTTATTGCAAAACAGTTTTGGGCACCCTTATGGTCAATTTTGGACCCAATTTTTGGGTCATTTGGACACAAATTTGGACCTACTTTGGGATATTTTAACACAAGTTACAGGAGGGAATAAAAAGGACCTTGTATATTTCCCTTAAGTGAAATTTTTGTGTTAAAATTCAGCTTTAATTTTAAATTTAATTTTTCGGCATGCTACATTATATATATATTTCGAAATGATTGTAATTACATCAAATCTCCACCAAAGTGGGCTTTATCGTGTCGATTACTCTTATTTCGATATATAAAAAGTTACGGACATACTTTGTATGTAAATTTGGTGCCTAAAAAATCTTGAATTTAAATTCATTAAAAGGGAGGAAATAAATGGTTGTGTATATATATTTCCTGTAGGCCCAATTATGTGTGTTAAATTTAAGTTCATTCCAATTTTAATTCTTTAGGCAAAATTCAGTCATATATACATTTTTTGAAATAATTCCAATTTTTTTGTAAAATTCCACCAAAGTGGGTTCTACTATTAAAATTGTTATTATTTCGGAATGTAAACGGATTAGAATACATACTCAGTATGATCAGTTGCCTGGATGAATTTTAAACGGATCGAAAGAGTAAATAAAAGGCTTTCCTGTATATTTACATTTAAGTTCAGTTTCATTTAAATTCAATTTTGGGCGCATTAAATTATATGTTTCAAAATAATTTTAATTATTACGGGATCCCACCAAAGTGGGCTTTACCGTTAAATTATTATTATTTCGTAACATAAACGGTTAAATACATACTTTTGTATGATAGGTTGCCCGATATTGAATTTAATTTGGGATGAAGGAGGAAATAAGACGCTTAAATGTATATTTCTCCTCAAAGATAAAATTTTGTGTTAATTGTGCAAAATAAATTTAAATTCTAAGTTTAAGGCTTAAAACCATATATATATACTTCGGTATATAACAAGTTGACTTCACACGTTGGTATGAAAATTCAGTTTGCCTAAATTTAGATTTAAATTAAAACACAAAATTTAAGTGTTTTCTTCGGGAGCAAATAAAAAAGTTTTAACATATATTTCTCCTTAAGAATAAGTTTAAAAAGGCCTTAAAGAATTTTCGTGCACTAACCATCAAGCAAATGGCCTTAAGGAAATTTGACACATATTAAAGTTATATATGAAATGGGGTAGGGTGTGTATTTATATATATAACTTTATATGTATGTTCATATACACATTAGTATACCTATATACCCCACTTTGAAGAAGAAAATTTGTGTTGAAGTTATAAATTTTATTTAACTCAATATAAATGATTAGAAGGGTGGAATAAAAGGTTCTTATATATATTTCCGCTTGTTGTAATCATTTTTTTGTTAAATTCGGTTTAGTTTCAATTTCAATTTTTGGCACAATTATTATATATTTTTAATATAGAATGATTAGATCATCAACTCACCAAAGTGGGTTTTCTTGTGAAGATCAGTTCTAATCTCGAAATATAACAAGTTAAATACATACTTTTGTATGAAAATTTTGGTTGCCTTAAATTTGATTTTGAATAAAAGTGTGCTTGAATATCTCCACTTAAAGTATAAATTCATGTGTTAAATTGTGACATAAATTCAAATTTTGCAAAGGTATACGTTTTTGAAATGACTTCGTGCAATCATCATCTCGCCAAAGTGGGCTCTGTTGATTTGCATTATTTCATTTCATAAATGTAAAAGGAATCAAATGTGCCCGTGATTTGCGTAAGAATGCTAAATCGGCCCAAAGGAAGATTACCATTCTATACCATTTCATGCGCACCTGTGGCAATAGACAAGGTGATGATTAGTGAGTTCAATGCATGCAAATTTAATTCGGCCCAAAGGAAGTTTTATTTTTGGCATGTTATTATTGTCATTGTCTGATTGCTACAACAAGATGTCAGTAACTAGTCAATAGATTATCCAAAGATAAATATTGGGCTAGTGGGGGATGTCTTGAGATGGGAAAATAGCATTAATTTGAATTTGATGTTGTTTTGTTTAATACTCATATGAACATGTTATAAATTGTTTTCTTGTTCTCTTTTCAGCTAATATTCCTGAAAATTTTTCTGCCAACCTAAAATCAATTCCAGTCCTTAATGGCACTAACTTCAAAGCATGGAAGGAGAATCTTTTGATAATCCTCGGAGTCATGGATCTTGATCTGGCATTAAGGACTCATTGTCCTCCACCACTCACTGATGAGAGTACCTCTGTTGAACAGAGGGAGATGGAGGAGTGGAAGAGATCAAATCGCATGAGCCTAATGCTTATAAAGAATGCCATTCCAGAATATCTCAGGGGTTCTCTTTCAGAGAAAATTTCCACAGCTAAATGGTTCCTTATTGAGCTTGAAAAGAAGTTTGTCAAGAATGAAAAGGGTGAAATTAATACACTCTTGACAAACCTATCTTCAATGAAATATGAAGGTAAAGGAAACATCAGAGAGCATATAATGAAGATGTCTGATATTGCTTCAAGGTTGAAAGCACTTGAGCTTGACCTCTCTGAGGCTCTACTAGTGCATTTTGTTATGATATCTCTTCCATCTCAGTTTGACCAGTTTAAGATGAGCTACAATCTGAAGGATGAGACTTGGTCTCTGGATGAGCTTATCTCAAACTGTGTAAAGGAAGATGAAAGGCTTGAGCAAGAAATGACAGAAAGCCCTCTTTTGCCATCCACCTTCAACAAAAGGAAGAAGAATACTGAAGCTGCAGATACAGCTTCTCAAAAGAAACAACAAAGGGAACTGAAAAGTTCAGAAGGTCATGGTTGTTTCTTCTGTGGAGCTGAAGGGCATGTAAAGAAGAATTGCTCAAATTATCACGCTTGGCGTGCTAAAAAGGGTATGTTTCTTTAATTCGGTTTGATTCTAAGTTAATATCTTTTCATGCAACCTTGGTACTTATAGGCACGTGATGGAAAGATTTGGTATAACCATTCACATCATTGTGTCTATGCAGGATTGCCTAAGATGCCAAGAGCCAAATGATGGTGAAAGATACATCGATATGGGCAATGGCAAGATGGTTCAAGTAGAGGCACATTAAATTTAGATTATTTCTTTTAAGTGCTAGATTGTATTTGAATTTTATGAGACTATTATGTACCGTTTTTTAACGGAATTTGGATTTCCATTTCTATTTTGAACAAATTTGGTTATAAGTGTTCAATTTTGAATGGAAAAGTTGGTTGTCTCTTAATTCAAAATTAGTTTATTCTAGTTCTTTAAAAGATCATTATAATCTTCATTTATTTGGAAATGTTGCTTTATTTCTAAGATTCCTGCAGTTTAAGTACATGTGTTGTAATGAAAGAATTAACAGTTTAGAATTCAGTTATATTTTGATTGCAGCTTATATCCTTAAATAAAGTTTCAACAAATGAATCAATTGCATGTTTGGATATGTCCAGCTAAAGTAAGGCTTGATAAGCCTAATACAGTAATAGGACATAATGCTAATGATTTTCTAATTTTGTTGAATAGTTTAAAGTTGATATTATCATGTAAGGTTTTACATAATCCCACTGTTAAGTTAGTTTACGAATTAGGAAATGCACACCTATTTGAGGATGCTGAGTTTGAGGGGGAAAGTTTGGTTAATGACATTATTCTTGAAGAAGATTAATCTCATAGGTGTTGTTGGCATTGTTCAGGATGGTATTCCTGACATTGTTCAAGACACATTAAATTCAAGATAAATGTTGCAATTCCTCCTATTTGGGAAATTGTTCATAAGGACAAACTCTAGCACCTCAAGTAACTAATTGCCATTCAGGAAAATCCATTAAAGAGATGACAAGTTTACCGTTGACATTAGGATGATGGAAGTTTGACTTACATCAAGTCATAAAAGGTTTTACATCTCTAAATGGATTAATGCATTAATTAAGAAAGTCCTTGAATGATACTTAAAATCTTTTCTCATCGCCATAAGGTTTGAAACCTATTGATTGTAAATAGTTTTTTATGATCAAAAGGAATTCAAAAGGGTATTAAGAAAAGATTTAAAGTGTATCACTCAAAGACTTTATACGGAAAAGAATGCATTAATTGTAAAGAGACTTTCTATTCAGTTTTTCATGAAAGACTCTGTGAGTTTTTTTTAATGGCATTAGCAGAGCATTTCAATATCGTTGATGATATATTAACTTTCATTAAGTGATCACCTCGTTGGGTTTTGAGATGATATTTAATGATGTTATCTGAGTTCTGTGGGAGCATGTAATTTATATAATATCTATGTGGTAATGAATGTTAAGTTCTGTGGGAGACAAGCTTAGTCTCATTAATTACCCCGAGATTCTACTTCAGAAGATTTCATATATCTCACCAATAGGGAATCTTAAGTATGCTCAGTTTTATATGCATTTGGTTATTGCATATATTACAGGTGTGTTGGGCAGATTGTTAAGTTCAGGAGTTGACCATTTGACAGCAGCCAAATGTGTCTTACGGTATTTATGGAGAACAAAAGGGTTACATGTTCAAGGATCAGTAGTCAAAAAGGTTTGAGATCATTTTGGTATACTGACTCTGATCATTTATTGGATGCAAAGAATATATGAAAATCTATGTTAGGCACCATCAACTAGAAGAGATCTAAATGGTCCCTTATATATAGTCTCTTCTGACATGGCTTTAGATTTCATATTATATTATGTGACATCCAAATCATGAAATACATCTGCATATTTTGTCACTATGCTGCGAATTAGGGATGATGTTGAAACACCACACAGTTTATTTAGTGACAATAAAGTCTGCAGTTTTATATTCCAGCAACAACAGGAACTCGACAAAGTTTAGATATTCAGAGATCAAGTTCCTAGATTGTTGATAAATAGGAGTGTATAATTGTCTAATGAGCACATCGGAACAAACCATGTAATTACGGATCCGTTATAGTAAGGAAATGTCATCCAAAAGGTTTTATGAGCTAGCTACTCATATGGATGTCATTTCATTAAAAACATTCAGTTTTGTGGGAGTTTGTTTTTTTGGGTGCTCATATGATAGACAAAATTAAGTCTCCAGCTTAAGCTTGAGGTTATTTTCTGATCAGAAATAAAGTTTTTGGTTTCAGTTCGGCTTCACTCCGATTTTGTTTTTTTATGATCTCACTAAGGTTAAGGAGGATCAGTTGGAAATAGACATGTTAGATCACATTACATGTAATTTCCACGCTACACATCCACTTCATAATCCATGTCATTCTTTTGTATTAGCACGGTGACCACTGATGGGTCGAGCTGCAATTGCTGCGGCGAAGATCTCCTTGATCCCTTGCTAATATAATTGATGGACCGGATTGTTCTTAACTCATTAAAGAAATGACAGTAAGTTAAGATCTTATTTGGTTGTATGCACTATGAAATATAATTATAAAGTTTAAGCATATAGCCCAAGTGGGAGATTGTTGGAACTTATCCAACAAGTTGGATCTTAATCCAACGTTGGGCTAATATGCGGTGAATAATTATATAAGTGCTGCGCTGTCATATTAAGCCCAATGTATTAGTGATCTGGTTTTAATTAATTGAATGTGCTAAATGAGTTAAACAGGTTGTTGGGCCTTTATGTGTAGAGACTATTGGGCTTCAACTCGTTGATGGGCCGAGTTGGAAACCCTAGGGCTATGGAGGCTAGCCTATAAATATTAGCGGTCATGGTCCCCGGAATACACGAACAAAGTTGAGCCGTCTTTTCTACGTCCCGTCGCTAGGAGAGAAACCGGGAGAAGGCTAAAGGGATTCTCCAACCGGTTGATTCGTGCTATTCTGGAAGATCGATCGTTGCGCTATCGTCAGGATCTTTCAGACTATTAGCGATGGACTCAGGTAAGCTTCCGCTAAACAGAGTAGGTTAATGATTTAAGGTTCCGCATGTTATTCATCTGGATTTGTGTTGTTTGGTTAAGAACGCATGTCTGGATCTCTAGTTTTAACAGTTTGTTGATAGATCAAGTGATTGCAACTGTGTCAACAGCCCAATATCTTTCGGAATTTTCCCCACAAAGTGATTGCGAGACAGATTCAAGAAAGACAACCCAAGAAGCTGCACAAGTCCATTTGGGATCTCTATAGATAGACTATTGCCAGACAAGTCTATGCTGTTAACAGCAGATAGGACAGAGGTGTACTCACTTCCAATTCCTTTTGTAATTAGCCGAAGATTTTCTTTTTAGAACAAGCCATCCAAACTATCATACAGAGTAACATCATGCACTGTAACAATGGCAGAAAAATTTTCGAAAGGAAGAGACAAGCGTCCTGAGAGCCCGTTTTGTGAAAGATCCAACACCTATAGAAAGGAAAGAAATTAGGTATGTCAGTATGAAATGCTCAATGGTCATCGCACTAAGAAAGTGGCCACCCACATTAACCTTGCCTGAAAGTAAATCGATTTTTATGTGTGTTCTTATTGATATGATATATCATATGGAAGAGAAGAAAAATGAAATCGTTAAACAGAATACCTTTGGCATCAGCGCGACAACCATTTGAGGAGTTGCAGGAATACCGTGCTCAAGGAAGGCCTAATGTAGAACAGAGAAGAAAATGATTTAGATTTTTGTTCTTTAAATTGACAAAACAATTGTCAAGTGATTTCAATATCAGATACATGCATTTAGTATTTGGAGAGCACTACATTGAGACTTCCATCAGAATTAATACCATGTGCTTCGAAGAAATTAGTCCTATTCACAAATAAATTGTCATAGAACCTAATCGATAATTCAACAAATTATGAAGAAGAAAAGGCTTGTGTACATTCACAAATAAATTGCCCACCAGTATGGTCATGATTAACTACTACATCATGCAAGCAAACAACATCTCAAAATAGAATTGAGTGTAAAAAATAGAAAAGAAAGCTAAAATTAAGAGTCAAAAGAACAAAATGATTGCCTGTGTACCTAATCTAAGCATCCAAACAACAAACCTTCTGACAGATAGATAACACAGTGGACTACGGGTCGGGTCATATATCATTTTTGAGGAGTCTGGTTATGTATCATATGATACGGTCATTTTATCACCTACAATATGGGAAGCTAAACTAGATATTGCTAGTTTGCTACCTAAGCCCATTCAGCAACAAAAAAATATGATGAAATTCACCGGATTTTACCTTAAAACAACCAGTATACAGATACAACTCCCTTTACAAAGTGGTTAATCATAACACTAATGATGATAAGATGAGGGTTTGTAGAGACAGATCCTCTGATTTCTTATGTGGATGTATAAATAAATTCTTTCTTTTCAAAGAGAGAGAGAGATAAATATATAGAGAAAGCCAAGTGAGTTTCGAGACTTAATTGTGTGCTTCCTTAATTTTTCCCCTCCTTGTTGACTGTTATTACTAATAGTATTATAATAAAATAAAACTAGTCTAATTCATTCCCACACTCTCTTTACTCTAATAAGCTCAAGCCTTGATTGCACTTTACTTCAGATGCCTTCATCAAATTTAAAAACTATTAAAGATGACTGACAATATAAAGAAGCCATGCATAATTCAGCAGCTAATGTTATTTTGTTGCTTTGGAAACAAAACACTCAGAGAAGAGCAAAAACAACAAAACTATCTATTTATATTGAAACAGTGACAAAAATGATAGTGGGCAGGGAACACTATTAGTTCTAAAATGGGAGGGAGAGTTGGGGGGCCATGCTGCTTAACTAAAGCAGCAATATTCTGCTCTAATTGATTCTGTCTACTTCTTAGCTGACAAAATTTATCAGCAGTGATGTCTGCATGAAGAGTAAAATTCACCAAAAAAGGCACCACAAAAGAAAGAAAATTCCCCCCCCCCCCCCAGGGGGGTCCAAAGCACTAAGAAACAAAAAAAAGACTAAGCTTACAAGCAGTCCCCCACTCTCCCACACCCAATCCATGAGGGATAAAAAACAAAAAACAAATCTCTCCTTGTTCATATCTTCAAGTCTTAACATCAAAACTCAATAATCAAACTTGCTCATACATCTCCATTGCCTGCTCTCTCATGTCTCTATCATATCCTTAGTACTGGGATAACAATTTACTAGTGGGGAACAGATTGGTTGTATGAATATGTGCATTAGACTTTGTAACTGTACTGTCATGAGACATTACGAAGGCCATATGAGTGTCTGCTGGCACAGAGTGTCAGGTGTGGTGCACCAAATACATGAGGACTCATAATAGAACACAGTATAATCAGACGAATCCGGACATTTCATAGAGTAAACACTTCCAGTTTGTAAATGCTGTCTGATTACTGAACATCACATAAATTTGATGATAATATTTGTTTATGAAGCATCATCAATTAATGTTACGCCCCGCTTCCCAAAACGACGGAAACGAAACGTGACTAAGGTCCGCTTGGGCCGGAGCTGTGAGGCTCGGACCCAATAAGCGTCTGTAAGGGGATACCATTTAAAAATTACAGGTTCTTGCATATATATAATTCGGAACAACAAAAGTACAGAAAGAAAGGATGCATTCATTAATATAAAGAGATAATATCCAGCGAGTACAAAAGTCTAAAAAAAAGAAGCCTAAGCATGTCAACAAACTACAAAAAAAGGAAACTAATGGTGCGAAGCATCCAACCTAGGCAAAAAGTAACATGGTGCTACTCACCCAAACTAAAAGTAGTAACCTCAGGAAGTCCGCAACGGTGGGGAATGTTTAAGTCTGGACCTCGTCAGGTACATCCTCCAGGTCAACGTCCTCTGACTCCAAGTACTCAGGTACGTCCGGCTCGTCCACGTACTCTGGCTCAACACCTGACGTACAGCACCCAAGAGAAAAGGAACTGTACGTCAGGTAAAGTCTACAAGAAGGGGGTTAGACTCTACTGTAAGTGTATGTAACTAAGAGCAACATTTTACTGGTTGATTAACATACCGGGGTTATGACATGGTAGTTATATTATAGAGAAAGTAAAACGGTGCTGAAAAGTAAACGAGACAGACAGTAGCCGTAGCGTGTACTACCGGCCATGGGACTAAGCTAGACGGGACAGGACAGGACAAGACAAGACAAGACAAGACACGTGTGAATCGAAGGGTTCACGCCTTACGATTTGAGGGCAACCAGACACTCTCCCCGTGCGACCGCTCAACCCTACCCCAACCCAAGTGCTCAAGACGATACATGGATCGCTCTCACTGGGAGAGCATCTGAAATGCCCGTAGGCTTTTTGTGTAACAGTGATCACTCTCGCGTGGAGAGCATCTCAAACGCCCAGAGGCTTTTTGTATAACAGGGATTACTCTCGCGTGGAGAGCATCCGAAACGCCCGGAGGTTTTTTGTATAAAAGGGATCACTCTCGCGTGGAAAGTATCCGAAACGCCCGTAGGCTTTTTGTGTAACATGGATCACTCTCGCGTGGAGAGCATCCGAAATGCCTGGAGGCTTTTTGTGTAACAGGACTCGACATGCCAAGTAAGGAATGTTCTTCTACGGGGTCCACACGCACGCACACACAGGAAAACCCTAAGGTGTCAATTGTTGTTGTTTTGTGCTTAAACTTCGTTATCAAGTCTAAGCTATCACGGGGGGTCCCGGACGCTATCATTTCACGTCCAGTTCTCTTTAAATGTACTCTAAAATTCTAAGTAAGAGATGGCCTAAACGTGGCTGTACGAGTACAAGTGTAAACACTTGCCTGCGGTGGCGAGTGTGTCGTCTGTCCAAAACGTCCCATCGAAGCGTCGCGTCGGCGATGGTCCGTCTAAAATAAGATAACGGCGATGTCAGATCGCGCTTTTTGTCAATCCTATTACAGTTTGTTTCTAAATTTGGCGAGACTACCCTAACAGTCAATAAGTCACGTCTTTTGATGATTCGTACAGTCTAGATTGACGTCTACCCTATGTGCATAGAAATTCAGTTCGTTCGTCGATTTTCTACGGTGGATAGTATTTTAAAGATGGGTAAATAAAATTTAGTTGTCGTAGACGATTTTTAAATTAGGTTTTGATTCTCTATCGTGGGGGTTCTTACTAAGCGTTAGAGGACTAACCTTTTGACGTCGTTCAAAAAGCGGATGTCAGGTCTGAACGGTGATGTGTCGGCGTGACGTGTGTGTATATTTTACATAGTCACACACGTCTTCTTCGTGTTTTTCCGTTATTTTCCGTCGTCTCGTATCCGTTTTCTCGTATTTTCTAGTTTTCTTTCACTTTTCTGTATTTTTGCGTGTTTGCAAGAGTTTGTCAGCATAAGGGACACATAACGAGGATATCATAAGTCCCCAGAGCAAGGGAGGAGTCACGCGTGATCCGGGGGGGTCAAATGACAAAGGTTTCTATCTTTCAGCCCCCCACCCGATCGGTTGGCTCCGATCGGGTGATGCACGCGTGCACGACCCGGACAGCAGCTGAAGCGAAGTGAGCGTCAACCGATCGGGTTGGAGACCGGTTCAGCCCGACTGATCTCTCGGGAATTTGAAGCTGAACTCCAACCGATCGAGTGACCATCACCTGATCGGTTCATCTGTAGCCAATTTCCCCAAAGAGATGACCCGGAGAGCTCACCCGACCGCCAGCAGACCATGCCAAAACGTCCGAAGTTTCTGTCTTTTTGGACGACAATTCCAACCGATCGGTTGATTTATCAACCGATCGGTTCACCCGATGAGCCCAAGATCCAAACGGCTAGAAGCTTCCGCCAACCGACCGTGTCGCCTGACCGGGTGAAGTCTTGAAGATCGCTGTCGAAGAACGAAGCAGGTCACCCGATCGGTTGATTCGTCACCCGATCGGTTGATTCGTCACCCGATCGGGTGACGTCGTTTTCTATATATAAGCCCTAGGTTTCCAGAAACGGGGGCTGTTGTATTTTTTCTGTTTTCTCTCCATTTTGTGACGGCTGGAATTTATTTGATATTTGTAAGTTGTCTGATCTTTACCAAACTTTAATATAGTGTTATTTGCATTGCTTTTACTACTTTTCAATCGCCAGATTATGTTTTTAACGGTCGATTTTCATTTAGATTGCTTTTTACCTAAAATGTGTGAGTAGTTCCCAAATCTGGGATTTTGGTGGAAACCCCTTCGTGGGTTCTCCCTAATGCGTCTATAGGACTAGGAAATCGATAGGGATTAGGAATCTATCGGTTACACGTGGTGTTTTATTGTCATCGGCGGGAAAAAGACCGCCTTTGACCGTTGGGCCAAGGGGGAATAAACTTGACGGTTGACTCCCTAGCCATAGCTCACGCCCTTAACGTAGACATCGAATCCTAGCACGTGGGAGCGGCAGGATGAGATGTTGGGAGTTATCGTTGCGAGCTTAGTGCTCCCAGAGTCAGTCAGTGTTAATGGACATGGGAATGCCCACTGACCGAACCCGGGTAGTCCGACGTATTATCCTGGGCACCGACCGGAATATCGAGCCCATGGGACGCTGGTATCACTCCTAGAGGCAACGTCTCACCACTAGACCCTAATTCCGATCATTGTCCTATCCTCCGGTCGTATTAGCGAGAATCATATATAGGGTGGAAACCGAAGTCCCGGGTTTCCCTTTATATTGTTTATCCCTCGCATTCTATTTCTGTGACAACCCATCCACCGATTCGGGCTAGCTTGCCCATAGGGTGAATTCGGTCCTTTCTGACACAAGCACAACCATGCCTCCCTGAGTTCGACCCCCAAGCCACACTACAACACCGTGCACTTGCGGTTATAAATATTTAAATCTCACGCTCCCAATCCAATATTGCACTCTTATGATCACGAACACCGTGGGGACGGCAAGCTTTATGGCGTCGTTACCGGGGAGATAACGTGCTTGTTATTTTTGGATCTTTTGAACCCTTGAGCCTAGCTCATATCTCTATCTCGCGATAATTTTCGTATTCTTCTTTTTCATTTTCTTGTTTTTATTTTCTATTTTATCTGTTTCTTTTCCACATGTCGCTTCACGGGTGTTTGTTGTTTTTAATGCGCAGGAACACAAGGAGTCTTGACAACTTGATTCCTGTTGATCCTAAGATAAACGCCACCCTAAGGCATCTGGCAGCAGAGAAGAGAAGAAGAGAAGAGCCTGAAACCATGGGGGAGAACACCCCACCTCACAAGTCCCTGCTGGAATACTCGATGCCATCCATCGAGTCCACCTCCGCCATCCGTCCTCCTGCTATTACGGCGCAAAGCTTTGAGCTTAAGCCGTCTTTGGTGGCGTGGATCCAGCAAGATCAATTCTCTGGGGCGCCCATGGAGAGCCACATCGAACATCTGGACTCCTTCCTCGAGAAATGTGACACCTTCCGAATAAATGGTGTTACGGCTGAAGCAATCCGTCTGAAGTTATACCCCTTCTCTCTGCGGAATAAGGACAAGATGTGGCTTAGGGGAAAGGACCCGAACACGTTCAACACTTGGGATAAGCTCTCAAATGCCTTCCTGACGAAGTTCTTTCCTCCGGGGAAGACCATGAAGCTGAGGAGTGAGATCTCCTCCTTCTCCCAAGCCATCTACGAATCCCTGCATGAAGCTTAGACGAGATTTAAAGAGATACAGCGAAGATGCCCTCATCACGAGCTTCCCAAGTGGCAGATAATTAATCTGTTCTACAACGGATTGAGGGATGACTTGAAATCTTCTATGGACACCGCGGCTGGGGGGTCCGTCATGTCTAGAAGTGAAGAAGATGTCGAGAACATATTAGAAAACATGGCATCGAACAATGAGCGGTGGTGTGACGAGAGAGCCACACCTAGATATGGGGGTATCCACAGGGTCGAGGACGTAGACAAATTATCCAGCAAGTTTGACTTGCTGTCGACCCAGATCTCAGTGCTCATGGTAGGTGCCAGTGGTGCCGGTACACAACATATCGCGGTGGTGGAAGCAGAAGTCATGGGGGGACTTCGAGGGTGGTGACATCTCACCACCGTTGGACCAAGCGAGCACACTATTCTACAATCCTATGGGAAATGCGCCATACCCACCATTGACTAGTTCCAACCCGGCCTACTCTCCAAACAACCGGAACCACCTCAATCTTAGCTACCGGGCACCGTATCAGCAGCCGCCTCCTCAACAACAGCAGCAGCTAGTATATCAGCCGCCTAGGCAACCCGCAGTAGTTTCAACCGTAGCAGCAGTTTCAACAGCAACAGCCTCCACAACAGTATCAGTAGTATCCCCCAAGGAACCAGCAGCCCATTCAGCAGCATCAGCAGCAGCAATATGGCCAGCAGAGGGCCATCTCTCCGGTTGAGTCCCTCTTGACTCAATACATTACCAACCAGGAGAAGATAAATTTGAAGCTGAAAATGGGGCAAAGAGCTCTCACTGACCAAGTAACCCAGCTGGGGTTACAAGTGGCGAACCTTCAAAGGTCGCAAAATCTATTGCCGTCACAACTGAAAGTGAACCCGAGGGGAGCAAACCAGACTTTGGCACTCACGCACGAGCATGCGAATGTGTCCGCTATCGTGTTGAGAAGCAGAACACAAATCCCCACGAGAGTGTCCGTCAAGGAACCGGAAGCACCGTTGGTCGTAGAGCGACCAATTAAAAAAACCAATGACAATGGTGCTTCGTCACCAAAAACTACGACTCCGGAGGGAGTCCCTGAAGAGGAGAAGAAGAAGGACGAGGAAGGGAGCCTCAAAGTATTCAAGCCTGTTGTGCCTTTTCCACAACGGCTATCCCAAGCCAAGATAGACGAGAAGTATGGCAAATTCTTTGCCATGGTCAAGGATCTAAGCTTACAAATCCACTTCCTTGAAGCTATCGAGACGATTCCCTCCTACGCCAAAATTTCTAAAGGATTTGGTGACAAGAGGGTCCAGAAAGGAGAAGGTCGTATTAATGGCGGAATGCAGCGCTCTTATTCAGAGAGTAAATCCGCCTAAGCTTAAAGACCCGAGGAGCTTCTCTATCCCTTGTGCGATCGGAGAGGTAAAGATCCATCGCGTGCTCGTTGATCTTGGAGCGAGCATCAGTTTAATGCCCCTTTCGCTATATAGGAGGATAGGGATGGGCGACCTGGAGCCCACTGGTATGACCCTACAGCTTGCAGACCGATCGGTCAAATATCCGGTGGGGGTTGTAGATGACCTGCCTGTCAACGTAAGTGGGTTGCGTGTGCCAGTGGACTTCGTCGTTATGGACATGCCTAAGGATATGCACACCACCATCATCCTTGGACGGCCTTTCATGGCCACTGTCGGCGTTTTAATAGATGTGAAGAAGGGAAAGCTTTCCCTTAACGTCGGCAACGAAAAAGTCGAGTTTGACTTGGGGTTGTCAATGAAGCACCCCAATCCCCCGGATGATCCAAGATGTAATATGCTGAACATAGAAGAAGAGAGAATTGTGGACCCTGGATGATCCAAGATGTAATATGCTGAACATAGAAGAAGAGAGAATTGTGGAAGCAGGCACCTGGAAAATACTTTCGAGGAATCCCCCCGACAGCTTGGGGGACTTAGAAGAATGTGACGGCCTGAAGAAAGATGATGTTGCTGGGAAAGCGGATGCGGCACATACGGTCCCTCCCGGATTTCAAAAAGCCCCTCCGACGAGGAGGAAAGGGAAAGAGCTCATGGGGCTCACCGGTGAGGAAATCCGGATCTTGAAACGAGTGGCGGTAGACACCAATATAAGGGAGAAACCCTCGGATCCCGTCAACAAAGGGAGAGTCATTGAGCAAGTCTTCTTGTCGCCGCCGCCGACGCCAAAAGCCACCAACTCCGAATCTGAAGCGATGCCGATCTTAGGGCATCACCCCCGTCTGCCTTGAATATCATCTACGGGCGTCGAGCAAACGAAGTTAAACAAAAGAGTTTCATGGGAGGCAACCCATGCTCTAAACTTTTATCTTCATTTTAAGGATTATTTTTAGCTTTATTTTTTCTATTTTAATAATTAAATCCAGCTGCGGGAACTTTCGTCGAGAGACTTAGGCCATTTGTGAATTTTTGCAGGAAACAAGACCTCGCCCGATCGGGTGACCACTCAATCGATCGGGTGAGACGTATCAGACAATGGCTGTATCTGTGCTCCAACGAACCGGTCGGGTGAAGCAATGTGAGACCGGGTGGCAGACCGTGTGAGCTGGGCCAAAGTCTCGGAAAATTTTGGGAATTGATCAATCGATCGGTTGATACAAAGCATGGTCGTGTGAGTGACCGGGTGAGCTGCACTGAACTTTCGGGAAAAAAATTTGAAGCGGCCAACCGATCGGTTGAGTTCTCAACCGATCGGTTCGCCTGTAGCCTCTTTTCAATAATTTTTTCGACCTAATTGTCAACCGAGAATAGTGATATTCACCCGATCGGTTCGACTTAAACCCTATAAATACCTAGCGCCTCACCCGTTCATCTCCTCCACCCGATTTCGATTTACCTCTCGCCGTTTTGACTTCCTCTCCCTCCAACCGGCCTCGTTTCTCCCTCAACCGACCACAAAACTCCCCTCAATCGATCTCTCCACTCTCTATCTCCATCTCTCCATCGATCCCTTTCTCTTTCTCTTCGATTCAACCCCATAAAACCCCTAATTTCCGCCCAGTACTCCCCCATTTCGAAATTTTGCTGAAAGGAGTTACCGCGGCTTCACATTTATTCCCATTGCGTTGTATTGGGACATCTATGAGCAAGGATCATCATCTCGATTGGGTAACTTTGCTCCTTAGCTCAATTTTATATTTTGCCCTAGAATTTCATTTTGCTCAATTGCCTGTGTTAGTGTGCATTTATCACATCTTGCATACACACACACACACACACACACACACTCACTCACTCACTCACACACTCACATAGCCAAAGACAAAGATAATGGTAAGGGTATTATGCGAGAGGAGGAGTCGTCTCACAAGAGACGCAAGACTACATGTCCACCACACTCACGCCCTCCTCCTGCACAACTTGCACAACCCCAATCCCAACCCCAACCTATCATCCCAGCTGAGGACCCACTAATGGGCCCGCGTGGCTACCGCTTAGGAATCAAGAGCACAAAGATTTTTATCATAGACTTGATGCACGGGGGCATCTCTCGACCAAATTTGCCCACACCCAAACACTTATTGATCTCGGTGTATTCACCGAGGTCGAGACTCTCTTCGCAAATTTAGGTTGGTTAGCCTTCCTAAACGCCAACGCGGTATCCTACCCCTCCCTCTCACTCGAATTTTTATCCACACTTGTCTGTGAGTCGGGGTCGGTCGTCATATTTCGGGTCCGTAACAGAACCATTCACACCCACCTAGATACCATCAATGACATCTTTGGTTTTCCCATCCTTGGGGACAACGCTATCCGTCCCTACGGGTATCCCCCCGAATTTGACGTCGATCAGTTTTGGTTCCGCCTCACCCTACACGCTCGCCATCCCCGAGTTAAGGCCAAGACCTCCTCCATTATTCACCCCATCTTCCGTCTGGCCCACCGAATCATTTCTTGCACGTTTTCCCCAGGGATGAGTCCGGTACAGTGACCATCCCTGATCTTTTTGCTTTGTGGGCCATGACCTTTCCTTTCGTTTGCAGGGATGACGTGATTTATTTTAGGGCCCCAGTTGTTCCCGTCCATGCCGGTGCTTGGCTCGTTTCCAAGCTTCTTGAGATTAGCGGCGCCGGCAAGGGCAAGCTTTGTTACGGGGGCCTTATCACGATCATAGTTCTGCTCCCAGGTATAATATTGTCATCCCCCGAGATCTACCCACTGCCACAGGACCCTCACGTCTAGATCTTGATGTCATGCGGCATATTCACATGATTAAGCCCCGCCCCAATGGCCATTTCACCTTCCATTACGGGCACCCCCCATCTCCCTATACCATTCTGCCCAACCCCGCTCGCATGACAATCCAGCTTGTGGCAGACTGGAATTTCCCACCTGATCCTGAGTTTCTTAGAGGGTTGCGCCTTTTATTCATCCCGGGTGCACCTAGACCACCTTCCCCTGCCGCCCACTTAGGAGAGCAGGACATTCATGCGTCCCGAGGAGACTCCGGGGCTGGACCTAGTCATGTCATCCCAGCTTCTGTTCCCGCCACCACCATCACCACCTCTCCGGTCCGCACTACCACCTCCTCCTCATTTCATCAGGCCGCTTCTACTCGTCTCCATCTCGAGGCTGAGTTAGCTGCTTTGCGCGCTGGCGCATCTTCCTCCACCTCCTTGGTACCATCCTCCTCCATCTTCACTCACCCACATTTCCTCGCACTTGAGAGGAACGTGGCCAACATCCTCTGCCTTCTCACTCACGTCCACATGCCTACTCCACCCACACCACGTCCCTCTCCACCACCTTCACCCCCTCGACGATTTTCACCTCCAACATCACATTCTTCACCTCCACCATCACCCCCTAGGCGACCATTCCCCCTATCACCACTTCCATTCCCACCACCTCATCTACTCCCACCGTTTCCATTCCCTCCACTGTCATCCCCACAGATCCACCACCCTCCACTTCCGTCACTCCATACGTGCGCCGCAAGAAATTGCAGGTGCGATCGCGATCACTTCCCCCCACCATCCTCTTCTATCGCCGCACCCACTCCATATGTCACCGTATCCACCCCATTCACCGCCGTTTCTACCCCATCTACCACCGCCTTGGTCGCCCTTTCACTCCCACTCACCATCACCACCACCACCACCACTCCACCTATCATTCACACCTCCATACCCACCGATCCATCACCCCGACCACTTTCTCCACTTCTCCGCACCCCAGTCACCTCTCCCGCCCACTCGATCGCATCCCCCACATCTTCCACCGAGGAGGACGAGGACGACTCCTCTCCTGCTTTTTGATTCCAATTTGTTTTCTGACCTCCCCCTTGCATATCTCTGCATTTTCACGATCATATCATTTCGCTAGCATTGTCACGTCTAGCTTGGGGGAAGTCAATTTTTCTGTGTACTGTCGTGTGACGTTTTTCTATGTGTGTTTTTATTGGGTTTTTAGCATATTCGTCCCTTAAATCTTGCGTATTTTGATATCCATCCCTCAAATCTTCATATTTGCCTTCAAGTCCCTCAAACGTTAATATTTAAGCTTAATAGTCCCTCTCACTAACTATCTGTTAAAATCTTAACGGAAATGGGAATATTCCATTAAATTAAGGGACTATTAAGGTTAACTTTCAAATTTTAAGGGACTATTAAGGTTAAATACTAACTTTTGAGGGACTTGAGGGCAAATTAAGGTTAAATACTAACGGAATATTCCTATTTCCGTTAAGATTTTAACAGATAGTTAGTGAAAGTGACTATTAAGTTTAAATACTAACTTTTGAGGGACTTGAGGGCAAATATGAAGATTTGAGGGACGTATATAAAAATACGCAAGATTTAAGGGACAAATATGCGAAAAACCCTTTTTTATTTATGTCGTGTGGTGTGATTTTCTATTTTTATTTCCTGTTTATTTGTCGTGTGGTGTGATTTTCTATTTTTATTTTCTATTTGTATGTCGTGTTGTGTGATTTTCTTTATTTTCCTTTTTCGTATGTGTGTTTTTCTTGTTTTTCATTTCTTTTTAAGTCGGTGCGAATTTCTCCCCCATTTCATTGCCCTCCAGTATTCACTTTTATTGCATTGAGGGCAATGCAAGTTTCAGCTTGGGGGAGTCGCACTTCGTGCGTCATATGCGTCTTTTTCTTCGTTTTTGAGTCGTTTTCATCGTGTTTTCATTTTTTTCTTTTCTTCATTTTATCTCTTTCTCCTAGAGATGAACCCTATGATGAATTGCCCCAAAAATCACACATACACCTAGCATGGCTTCGATAATCACGTTCACTAACCCTAGGAAGCCGAGTCCTCCTGCACTTCATGCATCGTGGGTCCATTTTGCTTTTGTGTGAGTCGTGTGTCGTGTCTAGCTTACGGTGTGCTTCTACTTTGTGATTGTGTTTTATATGCCTGTCCAGGAATGACCCCTAGATTATCATGCTTCGATTTGAATATGCGGTATTTGCCTCTCTTATCTGCTTCTGTGTGCATGAATATATATATCGTATGCTTCATTTCGCATGTGTCGGGATTCCACAATTAGGACTAGGATAACCCATTTTGGCCTACGCTCTGATTAGCGAAAAATCTCCCCTGCCCAAGTGTTTAGAATCCGATTTATTTTTTTTATTTTACTTGGTGCAAATCCCCTCGTTGTGTACCGTTCTCCCGCTTGGGAGAGTACACACGTGTATATACCCCAAAATCAAAAAATCAAAAAAAGGGAGAAAAGAAAAACAAAAAAAAGAGAAAATGAGAAGAGGGAAAAGAAAGAATATATATATATATATATATATATATATATATATTTGTATATCCAAAAACCCCAAAAAAATACATATACCTAAAACCCAAAAAAATGTGTGTGAATATTTTCCTACCTTCCGAGAATAAAGAGAAGACGAGAATTTGCACCGAGTGTTCTACTCCACATCATCTCAACCCCCATCGCTTTCGAAAACACTTGGAATAGGGAATTTCTAGCTATTATCTAGGCGATAGTGTGGTGATGTCCAAGTCCCTAGCTGTGGAGTCCCTGACACATGATACCTTTCGATTCTCACTTTCCCCTCATGCATGCTTGAGCTTTATGTTCACAGCATATTTCAAATCGAATCGATATTTGGGTCTTTTCTTGGGCTTGTGTATATGGAGCTTATAGCACAATGTAGATAGTGACACCGTATACTAGCACACGACCACACTCACTCGCGCTTCACCGCATGGGCCCACGACACTTGTCTGGACTCGTTTCCTTTGGTTTAGTGTTGTGATTTGGCGTTTGCTTGCTTAGTGTGTCGTTTTTGATTTTGTTGGCCCTGACGGGCGATTTAGGATTTAGAGTTCTCTTTTTCCTCTCTTCCTCTCTATTTTCTCCCCCTGGGCTCCTACTCTCACTCGTCTTCCTCGAGGACGAGGAAGGGTTCAGCTTGGGGATTTTGACGTGTGTGCATATTTTACATATTCACGCACGTCTTCTTCGTGTTTTTCCGTTATTTTCCGCCGTCTCGTATCCGTTTTCTCATATTTTCTAGTTTTCTTTCACTTTTTCGTGTTTTTGCGTGTTTGCAGGAGTTTGTCAGCATAGGGGACACATAACGAGGATATCATAAGTCCCCGGAGTAACGGGAAGAGTCACACGTGATCCGGGGGTCAAACGACAAAGATTTCTATCTTTCAGCCCCCCACCCGATCGGTTGGATACAGCAACCGATCGGGTGATGCACGCGTGCACGACCCAGACAGCAGCTGAAGCGAAGTGAGCATCAACCAACCGGGTCAGAGACCGGTTCAGCCCGACTATCTTTCGGGAATTTGAAACTGAACTCCAACCGATCGGGTGACCATCACCCGTTCGGTTCATCTGTAGCCAATTTCCCCAAAGAGATGACCCGAAGAGCTCAACCGACCGCCACCAGACTGTGCCAAAACGTCCGAAGTTTCTGTCTTTTTGGGCGATAATTCCAACTGATCGGTTGATTTATCAACGGATAGGTTCACCCGATGAGCCCAAGATCCAAACGGCTAGAAGCTTCCGCCAACCGACCGTGTCGCCTGACCAGGTGAAGTCCTGAAGATCGCTGCCGAAGAACGAAGCAGGTCACTCGATCGGTTGATTCTTCATCCGATCGGGTGACGTCGTTTTCTATATATAGAAGCCCTAGGTTTCCAGAAACGGGGGCTGTTGTATTTTCTCTGTTTTCTCTCCATTTTGTGACGGCTGGAATTTATTTGACATTTGTAAGTTGTCTGATCTTTACCAAACTTTAATATAGTGTTATTTGCATTGCCTTTACTACTTTTCAATCGCCGGATTATGTTTTTAACGGTCGATTTTCATTTAGATTGATTTTTACCTAAAATGTGTGAGTAGTTCCCAAATCTGGGATTTTGGTGGAAATCCCTTCGTGGGTTATCCCTAATGCGTCCATAGGACTAGGAAATCGATAGGGATTAGGAATCTATCGGTTACGCGGGGTGTTTTATTGTCATCGGCAGGAAAAAGACCGCCTTTGACCATTGGGCCAAGGGGGAATAAACTTGGCGGTTGACTCCCTAGCCATAGCTCACGCCCTTAGTGTAGACATTGAATCCTAGCACGCAGGAGCGGCATGATGAGATGTTGGGAGTTATCGTTGCGAGCTTAGTGCTCCCGGAGTCGGTCAGTGTTAATGGACATGGGAATGCCCACTGATCGAACCCGGGTAGTCCGGCGTATCATCCTGGGCACCGACCGGAATATCGAGCCCATGGGATGCTAGTATCACTCCTAGAGGCAACGTCTCACCACTAGACCCTAATTTCGATCGTTGTCCTATCCTCCGGTAGTATTAGCGAGAATCTTATGCTAGGGTGGAAACCGAAGTCTCAGATTTCCCTTTATATTGTTTATCCCTCGCATTCTATTTCTGTGACAACCCATCCACCGATTCGGGCTAGCTCGCCCATAGGGTGAATTCGGTCCTTTCTGAGACAAGCACAACCACGCCTCCCTGAGTTCGACCCCCAAGCCACACTACAACACCGTACGTTTGCGGTTATAAATATTTAAATCTCACGCCCCCAATCCAATATTGCACTCTTATGATCACGAACACCGTGGGGACGTCACGGCATCGTCTGTAACTCCTTGGCTGCGGGTAGTGCAGCGAGGCACCTCTGGACAACGAGGTGGAGGCACGAAAATAGCGAGCAAGTGACGATCTCTCTCCCGTTGCGGGTAGCGCAACGGATCTTCACGACGGCGGTGACGTCGGGTAAAAACACGTGTGTACGGCGACACACGTGAACTTCGAGGGTCCAAGGGGGCTGTTGGTAGTTGAAGTAGGTCAGTGAGAGTTGCTCGGGCTGGTGGGTGGCCGACGACGTGAGCGTACGACGGTGGGTGTCCATGAGAAGTCGAAGAGGACAGATTCGTGCAACGGTCATTGTCGCGCGTCTCAGCGGAAAACCATCGATGAACAACACCAAAGGAAAATTGCAGTAGCTAAAGGACTTCAAGAGGAAGCCAACGTTGGTGGAGTGATTGCCGGAAGTGGTCGGAGGTGATCGTGCACCGGCGTTGAAGATCAGCGCACAGATCTGTCAAAAACAGTCGCTAGGCTTGTTTCGACGGGGTTTTGAAGAGATTGAGATGAGAGAAGTGAGCAAGGAGGGATGCAGTTGGTAGGGAGACTCGAGAGGAGTCCAACAGTGGTAGGGTGGTCGCCGACAGTGGCCGGGCGATGGGGTTTTCCGGCGATGGCGCAGATCTGTCAAAACTGCCATTGAGGCGAGTTCGAGAGATGTTTCGAGGAGGTAGAGATGAGGTAAAAGGGTTGGAGATGATCGGGGGGTCAAAGAGGAGTTCGACGGTGGTGGAGATCGCCAGAGGGGGTGGCTGAAGGGCGGCGGCCGGCTGTTTTCCGGCAGGCGCGCATAGCAGGCCTGGGCTGTGAATATTTGCGACTTGGGGGCTCTTTAAAGAGAGAAAAGGGAGGAGAGAGAAGAGGGGATGCAGGTGGAGGGATGGCCGGCGGCCAGAGGGGTCAGGTGGTAGTCGTCGAAGCTCTGAGGAAGAAGAAAAGAGGCAGCTATGGGTTCCATGCGTGAGCAACAAGGGTTTGGCCAGAATTTGTGTTTTGAAGAGAAGGGTTGCCAAACACATTTTTAAAGAGAGTATAAATGAGAGGGTGAGATAGGGAGAGTAGAGTTTGGGAAAAATGAAGGTGACAATAGTGGCTGAATCATATCTCCTTTATTCGTTGGAGATATTAGGGAGATTTGATTAGGATTCTAATTAAACTTGAACTTGAAAAGGTCAAAGGCTAATTAAGGGCTGAAATTTGATTAAGGGATAAGTCCCACTACGGGCATTGGAAAAATATTTCGAAAATGTCGAGACGATCGCAGAGACGAGAAGTACGGGGCTACGGGGCCTGGCCACGTGCTACACCTACCGAGAAAGGTCATAAAATCGAGAACTGAGCGTTGAAGCCAAAAGACAAAAACGCCCTTCCATTCAAAGCTGTTTTGCGAAAGAACGAGCTGTGAAATAACGTTCCCAAAAATTACTATAAAAATCTATACTTCCATACGGTCACAACGACATATCACATCGCATAGTCTGAATCCAAGATAGAGTCGAATAAAATACGTGTACGAAAAAACGTACGTACACGCAGAAATTCGTAAGGTCGGAAAGTGACCGTTACATTCTACCCACCTTAGAAATTATTCCGTCCTCGGAATCACTTATAATAATAATAATAATATCTATATACTCTTTACCCGCAACTCCCATATCTACACATAGTGATCGCTAATTGACGTGCGTTTATATTTCATATATTCACACACGTTTTCTTTTGTGTTTCTCCGTGTTTTTCCGCCGTCTCTTATTCGTTTTCGTGTATTTTCCTGTTTTCTTTCACTTTTCTTTGTTTATCCATGATTGCAGGGGATTGACCACGTAGGGGATGTTTAACGATGATATCCCAAGTCCCTGGAGCAATGGGAGAAGTCACGCGTGATCCAGGGGGTCAAACGCCAAAGAATTCATCTTTCAGCCCCTCACCCGGTCGGTTGGTCATCTCCAACCGATCGGGTGATGCACGCGTGCACCACCCGATCTCTGCCGCAGCTCACAAAGAAATCACCCGACCGGTTCGCAGACCGGTTCAGCGGGGGCTGTTCTCTGTTTTCTCGAAGCAAAACGCCAACCGATCGGGTGACTCTCACCCGATCGGTTCACCTGTAGCTGAAGAAGAAGAGCTGAAGACACGGACGTCGAACCGATCGATTCACCCGACTGCTCCAAGATCCAACCGGTCACTCAAGAACTCACCCGACCGGTTCATGTGATCGGGTGAAAGCTCGCCGTTTTCTGTTATTAATTTGTAACGGATCAACCGATCGGTTGACTTGTCAACCGATCGGTTGATGCGAAGGTCTATAAATAGAACCCCTAGGGTTCCAGAAACGGAGAGCTGTCATTTTTTCTACTGTTTTATTTCCTTGTGACGGCTGTAATTGTTACTCTTTTGTAAGTTTTCAGATCTTTCTAAAATTTTAGTATTGTCTTTATTACTCTATTACTTCCGCATTGCAATTGTCCGATTATGATTCCAACGGTTAAATTTCATTTAGATCGCTTTTTCATGAATTTTTGTGAGTAGTTCCCAAATCTGGGATTTTGGTGGAAACCCCTTCGGGGGCTCTTCCCGATGCGTCCATAGGGTTAGGAAATCGATAGGGAGTATGAATCTAACGGTTACGCGGGGTGTTTCATTGTCATCGGCGGGAAAAAGACCGCCTTTGACCGTTGGGCCAAGGGGGAATAAACTTGGCGGTTGACTCCCTAGCCATAGCTCACACCCTTAGCATAGACGCCGAATCCTAGCACGTGGGAGCGGCAGGATGAGACGTTGGGAGATATCGTTACGGGCTTAGTGCTCCCGGGATCGATCAGTGTTAATGGACACGGGAGTGCCCACTGATCGAATCCGGGAAGTCCGGTGTATCATCCTGGGCACCGACCGGAATATCGGGCCCATGGGACGCCGGTACCACTTTTAGAGACAACGTCTCACCATTAGATCCTAATCCCGATCGCCATCCATACCCGTAGGCCGTATCGGCGAGAGTCTCTCGTCGGGTTGGAAACCAAAGTCCCGGGTTTTCTTTCTTGTTGTTCATACCCTTTTATTTCCTTTCGTGACAACCAATCACCGATTCAGGCTAGCTCGCCCCTCGGGGTGATTTAGGTCCTACCTGACCCAAGCACAACCTCGCCTCCCTGAGTTCGATATTCCCGCACCCTACACTAACCGTGAAACTTGCGGTAAACGACACCGTGCCGCCGCGACTCAAGCGGGGCGCCGGTCAAGTTTATGGCGCCGTTGCCGGGAGGCAACGTGCTTGTTATTTTAGGATCTCTTGAACCCTCGTGTCTAGCTCATATCCCTACCTCGCGATAATTTTCGCTCTCTCTACACTTTTAGATTTCACTTGGATATACCGTGGATAGTAATTGTATAAAGCTAACTGACTGGATCGCCGTGCTTCCATCGCAACTTGCGGTTCCCGTTTATGCAACCTGTGCTTTTGACGTGTTTGCCACTTGTGCAGTTCTCTCTCTCTCCTTTCGTATAAGATCCCGGGCCCACGGAAAAGATGTTGCATGCAGTTTCAGGAGACATCTGGGATCACTCTCACCATATCCGTTGTTTGGCGCAGAGCTTATCAGAATCACTGAATACTTCGAATATACTATCCCTCCTGTGTGCCGCCGTGGAAGGCCAGAGATATCGAGATGCGCATGAGCACCTTGCCATGGCAACTCCCTTTCCCCACGGAGAAGTGGCGTATATCGACAACCATGGTCTCGAATGTAGTGAAGAAGAGTTAACCGCAGAGCTGTGTCAGGAGAGCCACCCGACCAGGTTTGGAGGCGACGCTAAACAGGAATCAATCTATCCCTTGCAGACTTCTATTGAGCGTCCCCGGTCTTTGGACAATGGAGAAGCTGGAAACGGCTGTGGAGAATCGTCGATGACTGAAACCTGTTTTCACCTACAAGCCTTCTTCCTGGATAATTATGATGAGCTCGGAAGAGACCCGGCGCATCCCTCGATCGTTCCCACTATACCCTGCGAAATTTCGCCGTGCGGAGCCACGGCCGAGGGTGAGATTCCGGATGCTGGCTTCAGTGAAATCCACGAAGAACTCCTTTCCCTTGAGGATGCTCAGCTTGAAAAGTATGCGTCAGGGCCCTAAGAAGTTGAGATGAAAGAATTACCGCCGGGGCTTAAATATGAATATTTGGGAGCAGGCTCGACCCTTCCGGTTATAGTCAACTCTTCACTACCCGAAGACCAAATGACCAAACTTCTTGGAGTTCTAAAAAGGTTTAAAGGAGTTTTCAGATATGCAATTGAGGATTTAAAAGGGGTTAGCTTAGGCCTCTGCTCACACAGAATTCTGCTTGAAGATGAGCAAGCCTCCTCGATTGAGCCACAGCGGAGGTTAAATCCCATAATGATGGAAGTTGTGAAGAAAGAGATTTTTAGGCTTCTACATGCCGGTATTATATACCCTACCTCCGATAGTCGCTGGGTTAGCCCGGTGCACGTTGTACCCAAGAAAGGAGGGATGACGGTGGTTCGCAATGAAAAGAACGAGCTTGTACCAACGAGGACCGTCACGGGGTACAGGATGTGCATTGACTATAGAAAGCTGAACAAGGCTACAAGGAAGGATCATTACCCCCTCCCCTTTATTGACCAGATGCTCGAGAGGCTGGCGAAGCATAATTATTTCTGTTTCATGGACGGGTATTCAGGATTTCTTCAAATCCCTATTCATAACGATGACCAGGAGAAGACGACTTTCACTTGCCCGTTCGGGACGTATGCCTATAGAAGAATGCCATTCGGACTTTGTAACGCCCCTGCTACATTCCAAAGACTCATGTCCGCTATCTTCTCCGACTACTCCCAAGACATCATGGAGGTTTTCATGGACGACTTCTCAGTCTACGGAACTAAATTTGACTCGTGCCTCAGTAATCTCACTAAGGTCCTAGAGAGATGTCAGGAAAAGGGACTAGTCCTAAACTGGGAGAAGTGTCACTTCATGGTCCAAGAGGGAGTTGTGCTGGGACACATCATCTCTTCGAGGGGAATCAAGATTGATAAGGCTAAAGTCGAAGTGATTGAAAAGCTTCCACCACCGCACAATCTTCGAGGAGTCCGTGGTTTCTTAGGACACGCGGGATTTTATCGCCGCTTCATAAAAGACTTCTCGAAGATTTCCAGGCCTATGACCCAGCTCCTCGTGAAGGACGCACCTTTCGTCTTTAGCGAGGAGTGTATGGAGGCCTTCCGCACTTTGAAGCAAGCATTGATTTCCGCACCCATAATACAGCCACCAAACTGGAAACTCCCCTTTGAGCTGATGTGTGACGCTAGTGATTATGCGGTTGGTGCCGTCCTAGGGCAGAGGAAAGATAAAGATCTTCATGTCATATATTATACGAGCAAAACCCTTGATGCCGCCCAAAGAAATTATACTACCACGGAAAAGGAATTGCTCGCGGTGATCTACGCCATGGATAAGTTCCTACAATATCTCGTTGGCGCCAAGGTGATCGTACACACGGATCACGCGGCTCTTAAATACCTATTGAACAAGAAGGAAGCCAAGCCACGACTCATTAGATGGATTCTCCTCCTCCAGGAGTTTGACCTGGAAATCAGAGACAAGAAGGGGGCGGAGAATGTTGTTGCCGATCACCTGTCCAGGATGCCCACTCTCGATTTAAATGCTACACCGATCGATGATTCACTCCCTGACGAGCATCTCTTCTCTGTCTCTTCCTCCTGGACCCCCTGGTACGCCGACATCGCAAATTATCTGGCTTGTGCCATCGTTCCCCACAATGTGAGCTTTCAGCAGAAGAAGAAATTTTTCCATGAGGTCCGCAAATTCTATTGGGATGACCCCCACCTATACAAAACCTGCAATGATGGGGTGATACGAAGATGCATCCCTGAAACTGAGGCGACTTCCATCATTTCCCACTGCCACGGGCAGCAATGTGGAGGGCACGCGAGCACCTACAAGACCACCGCAAAAATTCTCCAAAGCGGATTTTACTGGCCTACACTCTTCAAGGACACACATGTTTATGTCCAAGCCTGCGATAGATGCCAAAGAGCTGGGAATATCTCCAAAAGAAATGAGATGCCTCAACACTACATCCTGGAGATAGAAATCTTCGATGTATGGGGAGTGGACTTCATGGGACCGTTCCCTTCTTCCTCGGGGAACCAGTATATCTTGGTGGCCGTAGACTACGTGTCGAAATGGGTTGAAGCGGTGGCCAGTCCAACCAATGACTCCAGAGTGGTGGCCAAGTTCTTTAAAAGCAACATCTTCCCGCGGTTCGGTGTGCCTCGTGTCCTGATCAGTGACGGAGGGAGCCACTTTATAGAGAAGAAATTTGAGGCCCTCTAAAAAAAATACGGGGTACAACACCTGGTGGGGCGTGCCTACCACCCGCAGACAAGCGGTCAGGTGGAAGTCTCTAACCGGGAGATTAAAAGCATACTAGAAAAGACAGTGGCCAATTCCAGGAAGGACTGGTCATCAAAGCTCCCTGACGCGCTTTGGGCTTACAGGACGGCATTTAAAACTCCTATCGGCACAACTCCCTACCGGCTCGTCTATGGGAAAGCTTGCCATCTTCCTGTGGAATTGGAACATAAGGCATATTGGGCAGTTAAGAATCTGAACTTCGACGCCAAGAAGGTAGGAGTGCACCGGCAGCTACAACTCAACGAACTCGACGAAATTCGGCTCAATGCCTATGAGAACGCCAAGATCTACAAGGAGAAGCTGAAGCGGTGGCACGATAAGCGAATCTTAAGGAGGGAATTCAAAGAAGGGGACTTAGTTCTCCTGTTCAACTCACGGCTGAAGCTCTTTCCTGGGAAACTCAAGTCAAGATGGTCGGGACCGTTCCGCGTCAACAAGGTTTTCCCGCATGGGGCTATCGAGATAATGGGAAGGGATGAGCCGTTTAAAGTAAACGAGCAGCGTCTAAAACACTATGCAGTAGGAGAACCGGAATTCTCTCCGGTCGGATCCCCCACGAGCGACAACTCTTCCTCTAACCCTCCGGATCCTAATTGACCACCGCTGCGGGCGTCGAGCCAACGACGTTAAACAAGTGCGCTTCATGGGAGGCAACCCATGTTCTAAACTTATGCTTCGTTTTGTAGTATTTTTTCCACTTTATTTTTTTCTCTATTTTTATAAATAAATCCAGCCGAATCAACTTCTATGAAGGAACTCAGGCATTTCTTGGGTTTTGCAGAAAAACAAGGCCTCAACCGATCGGGTGGGTTCCCACACGATCGGTTGGGATGTGTCAGATACAAACCAAGAACTGCCCCCGAATGAACTGATCGGTTGATAAAATGAGGAGACCGGGTGACAGACCGGGTGAGCTGGGGAGAACTCTCGGGAAATTTTTTGGGGAAAACCACCCGATCGGTTGAGTTTGAACGCGATCGGTTGAAGCAACCGGGTGAGCAGCCCTAAATTCTCGGGAAAAACTTGGTAAGCGGCCAACCGATCGGTTGACATTTAAACCGACCGGTTCGCATGTAGCTGTTGACCGACTAGAACTTTCGAAATTTGGCTACCCGATCGGGTGGGTTCCCACCCGATCGGTTCACTTTCGCCCCTATAAATAGCCTTGACACACGGCGACCGCCACCCGACCTCAGAGAATCCCCTTCACGCGATTTCACACCCTCCAGATGTAGAATCGACTTCCTCGACCCTACATACTGTCCCTAAACCCTCATCCCCACTCGCTCCCATACTTCCCCACCTCCACCACCTCGCCATCATCGACATTCCATCATTAAAACTCCCAAACCCTAACCCTAGCCCCAAAATTTTCAAAATTCTGTTCTTGACGGATCAGCGAGCGGCGGCTTCCCGGATAGTTTCCTCCTACTACGCGAGACCCCCGGGCGCTTGATCTTGCTACATCGATGGGTAACATTCTTCCACTCTGCACATCTTCAACTTTATCTGTAATATCCTAAATTGGTGTGGTATCTGCTTCACTTGCCCTATATTCATCTTAAGTTCGCCACCCACATAGCCGCCATGTCTAAGAAAGGGAAAGAGATTGCATCATCTTCGCGCCGTGATCCGCTCCACGGCCCCTTTTCCCCCTCTTTCCTTGGCATAAACCCTTCTACGGAAGAGCAGTCTGATCGTTTGCGAGCACTGCTTCATCGTCCGATGAGACCTACACTCTTCGCCGATCGCCCCACACTCGAAGCTCTAGGGCTTTCGAACGGCGTCGCCAGAATTTTCAACTGTATCGGGTGCCATACCCTCTCTCACATCCATGCTCTCACACACAGAAATCTCACGCTTGAATTCCTCAGTTCCCTCGAGTTGTTTGATGGAGGTTTCTCCTTCCGCGCTTTCAATTATGACTTTTCTCTGGGTTTCATCGAGCTGAACAATATCCTTAATCTCCGTCACCCCGATCTTAATACTGAACATTCCACCCACGATCGAACTGACATCTACTCTCAATTTCGGGCTGATGGTGTTTGGCAACGATTTACCCGGTACACCACCTTTCCACCCGAGGCTCCTGCCTCCTACATTATTCACCCGTGTTACCGCCTCGCCCATTGCATCCTCGCCAACACTGTTTTCGCCCGTGTGGATGTGTCCACTGTATCTAGGGATGAGCTCTTCTTTCTCTATGCCATGTCCGATGACAGGATCCTTGGGCACATCCCTATGCCCATAAACGCCGCTCATTGGATCGTCCACGAAATTTTCGCTGTTAGCCGCGCCACTTCTGGTTCCATCTGTTGTGGTGGGATGATCACTCTTATTATCAGTTGTGTTCTGAGGGTACCTCCCGACCTCCCTATTTTGCCTGGGCGTAGCCGTATTGATCGCGATTACTTGATCGACATCAATATGCTCACTCCCTTCGGTGAAGACCGTGCTGTCTACCTCTACAGCCCCGCATGCGAACCTTTCGCGATCCTACCACCTTTGGCCCCTTTGCGGGTACCCTATACCCAGTCTCGCCTTCCTTGGGAATTTTACCCCGATCCTTGGTATTCTCCATTAGTGCATCTACCACCCTTGGATCCTCCCGATTGGCACCCAACTGTCGGCCCACCTAGTACGATCTTCTTCCACCACAGCCCACCGGAGCACATCGATCCTCCCGTGCTCCAGCCTGTCGCCCCTCCTTCACCCATAGGCACACCCTCCTCTTCCTCTGAGGATTCTTTCATTCACTATTCCCCTCCCTCCTCCCCCTCCCCCTACCATTCCAGTACCAGCGAATCCGATTGACTCCCCCTTGCACATCTCTGCATTTCATCGATCACATCATTTCGCTAGCACTTTCTGGTCTAGCTTGGGGGACGTCTATTTTGGTGTGCTGTCGTGTTTTGTTTGTTTTTCTCATTTTCGTATGTGTGCTTCTTTTTCATTTTTTGAGTGTCGTGCTTGTGTTTTTATTTTTATTTTCATTTTGTTTGATTTTGATTCTGATCTTTCTTTCTTTTTCAGTTTCATCTGTGAATTTTCCTGGTTTTCATTTCTTTTTGTGTCAGTGCGTATTCCCCCCATCTTCATTGCCCTCCCGTACTCACTCATATTGCATTGAGGGCAATGCAAACTTCAGCTTAGGGGAGTCGCACTGTGTGCGTCGTTTGAGTCCTTCTTTTCGTTTATTTGAGTCATTTTTCTCCGTGTTTTTTCTTTTTTTTCTTTTCTTCTTTTTTTAGCTCTTTCTCCTAGAGATGAATCCTATGATGAATCGCCACAAAGTCACACACACCCAGCATTGCATCGATAATCACTCTTACTAACCCTAGGATTTCGAGTCCTCTTGCATTTCACGCATCGTGGGTCCACTTAGCTTTCTGTGAGTCGTGTGTCGTGACTAGCATTTGGTGTGCTTCTGCTTTGTGATTTTACTTTATATACCTGTCCAGGAATGACCCCTAGATTATCATGCTCCGATTTGAATATGCGGTATTTGTTTCCACTATATGCATGCTATATTTATATCGTATACTTCAATTCGCATGCGTCGGGATTCCACAACTAAGGACTAGGATAACCCATTTAGCCTATGCTCTATTTAGCGAGAATAGTTTCCTTTGCCCGAGTGTTCAGATTTCGACTTCTTTTTTGTTTTACTTGGTGCAAATCCCCTCGTCGTGTATCGTTCTCCCACTTGGGAGAGTACACATGTGTATAGCCAATATCCCAAAAATCCAAAAAAAAGAGAAAAGAAAAGAAAAACCCAAAAAGAAAAGAAAAGAAAAATTTTGTATAGCCCAAAATCCAAAAAAAATACAAATGCCCAAAACCCAAAAAAATTTCCGTGTGAATATTTTTTCCTACTTGCCAAGAATAAAGGGAAGGCGAGAATTTGCATCGAGTGTTCTTCTCCACATCATCTCAACCCCCGTCGTTATCGAAAACACTTGGCTTAGGAACTTTTTAGCTAGTATCTAAGCTATAGTGGCGTGATTTCCTTAACCCTAGTTGTGGAGTCCCCGATGCATGATACGCTTCTATTCTCACTCTTCTCATGCATGCTTGAACTTATATTCGCCGCTTAATTCGATTCGGATCGATATTTTGGGTCATATCTTGGATTTGTGTATATCGAGCCTCATAGCACATCGTAGAAAGCATCACCATTTGCTAGCACACGACCACGCTCACTCGCGCTTCACTGCGTGGACCCACGACACTTATTTGGACTCGCTTTCCTAGGTTTAGTGGTGTGATTTGGCGTTTGCTTGCTTGGTGTGTCGTTTTTGATTTTGGTGGCTCTGATGGACGATCTAGGGCTTAGAGTTTTCTTTTTCTTTCTTCCTCTCTATTTTTCCCTTCCGAGCTCCTACTCTCACTCATCTTCCTCGAGGACGAGGAAGAGTTCAGCTTGGGGGATTTTGACGTACGTTTATATTTCATATATTCACGCACGTTTTATTTTGTGTTTCTCCGTGTTTTTCCGCCGTCTCTTATTCGTTTTCGTGTATTTTCCCGTTTTCTTTCACTTTTCTTTGTTTATCCATGATTGCAGGGGATTGACCACGTAGGGGACGTTTAACGATGATATCCCAAGTCCCCGGAGCAACGGGAGAAGTCACACGTGATCCAGGGGGTCAAACGCCAAAGAATTCATCTTTCAGCCCCTCACCCGGTCGGTTGGTCATCTCCAACCGATCGGGTGATGCACGCGTGCACCACCCGGTCTCTGCCGCAGCTCACAAAGAAGTCACCCGACCGGTTCGCAGACCGGTTCAGCGGGGGCTGTTCTCTGTTTTCTCGAAGCAAAACGCCAACCGATCGGGTGACTCTCACCTGATCGGTTCACCTGTAGCTGAAGAAGAAGAGCTGAAGACACGGACGTCGAACCGATTGATTCACCCGACTGCTCCAAGATCCAACCGGTCACTCAAGAACTCACCCGACCGGTTCATGTGATCGGGTGAAAGCTCGCCGTTTTCTGTTATTAATTTGTAACGGATCAACCGATCGGTTGACTTGTCAACCGATCGGTTGATGCGAAGGTCTATAAACAGAACCCCTAGGGTTCCAGAAACGGAGAGCTGTCATTTTTTCTACTGTTTTATTTCCTTGTGACGGCTGTAATTGTTACTCTTTTGTAAGTTTTCAGATCTTTCTAAAATTTTAGTATTGTCTTTATTACTCTATTACTTCCGCATTGCAATTGTCCGATTATGATTCCAACGGTTAAATTTCATTTAGATCGCTTTTTCATGAATTTTTGTGAGTAGTTCCCAAATCTGGGATTTTGGTGGAAACCCCTTCGGGGGCTCTTCCCGATGCGTCCATAGGGTTAGGAAATCGATAGGGAGTAGGAATCTAACGGTTACGCGGGGTGTTTCATTGTCATCGGTGGGAAAAAGACCGCCTTTGACCGTTGGGCCAAGGGGGAATAAACTTGGAGGTTGACTCCCTAGCCATAGCTCACACCCTTAGCGTAGACGCCGAATCCTAGCACGCGGGAGCGGCAGGATGAGACGTTGGGAGATATCGTTGCGGGCTTAGTGCTCCCGGGATCGATCAGTGTTAATGGACACGGGAGTGCCCACTGATCGAATCCGGGAAGTCCGGTGTATCATCCTGGGCACCGACCGGAATATCGGGCCCATGGGACACCGGTACCACTTTTAGAGGCAACGTCTCACCATTAGACCCTAATCCCGATCGCCATCCATACCCGTAGGCCGTATCGGCGAGAGTCTCTCGTCGGGTTGGAAACCAAAGTCCCGGGTTTTCTTTCTTGTTGTTCATACCCTTTTATTTCCTTTCGTGACAACCAATCACCGATTCGGGCTAGCTCGCCCCTCGGGGTGATTTAGGTCCTACCTGACCCAAGCACAACCTCGCCTCCCTGAGTTCGATATTCCTGCACCCTACACTAACCGTGAAACTTGCGGTAAACGACACCGCGCCGTCGCGACTCAAGCGGGGTGCCGGTCACTAATCATATAACTTCAAACAACGTTCCTCAAATAATCCATCATAACTCATCTCTCCACTGGCTAATGCTACAACTAGAATCACACCCTGGCACTTACTTATAAATCCACAGTACCATCTACAATTCAACAATCATCACGTCCCCAATATACTCCCCATCATACTAACTCATAAATTAATCCTCCATAATCACTGAACCATCAAGCCACATCTATCCTTACCCCTATTATCTAATCTCCTAATCATATTAAATCCATCTTCATAACATCCATCCGTCTCAACATGTCGCGTCATCTCCAATGCCTTCTCACCTCAACTTAATAATCAAGTCTTGATGCTTTTAAATGCTCTACTCATTCTCATGATCACCCTAACTCATACTATACCTTCCTAGCTACTCCTATCTACCACTCGTCCAAGTTTCAGGTTTAATAAGTTCTCATCTCCCCGCATATAATTTCAACCAACCAGAATTCTCCATTGAGTCCGTCACACATCGGTATTATAAATAAGTCTTGGACACCTCATTTTTCATCCAAACAAATCTAATCTCATATCCTTGTGTCCCAAAATCAATCAATCATCGCTATTACATATCTCATCACACACTATAACTACCCGCACACAAGATCCTATAACAATAATAGCTAGTCCCAATAATATGACAATAATAAACATAACATTTCGAAGAGAGAAAGAAGAGAAGAGAAAGGAAAACTTAAGGCCAATGACATACTTTAAAACGTGTGGGTAAAAACATGTGGAGTTGTGGTAATGGGTGAGATAGGATAAGGGGGTCGTGATCTTGTGAGCTAGTTTCAAAACTTTAAGGATTTGGTTTAAAAGAAAACAAAAGTTTGATACAGTCACATGCAGCCAAAGATAAGCTATACTATAATACGACAGACTAAGTCTAAGGAATTGCCTGCTATGACGCTATTCACACCTATATGAATACCATCATTCAAACAACTTCATACTTATATCACGGATAACACTGAGTATACCACATGACACAAGGGTCAATCATTAAGATCCTAAAGGTAACACATTCAAACAGGTCCACACACTCTACCTATACACATGCACCACGACGACATCACAAACCAATGGGCACACTACTAACTGGAGATGACATAGTCAACTACAGGCACTGATGTCTACACAAAAGAAAAGAAGCCGAAACCCAAAAGTGTAACGAAATAAGATAGGAAAGAACGAGTTCAAATGAGGCGAGAATAAGGAGATAACTGGTTGGATGGGACTAAGATAATGCTCAAAATAATTAAATAGATGAAAGAAGGATTACGTGCAAAATACGGTATCATATATATATATATATATATATATATATATATATATATATATATATATATATATATATATATATATATATATATATATAAGAGATATTGGATAAGAGAAACAGGGGTTGGATGTTATCATGAGGGGTTATCATGGGTTTTTGGATAAGAGATATTAGATAAGAGATATTGGATAAGAGAAGTTGGGATGTGGTTTGAATTTGGGGGAAACCATTACTTAGGTTCTTTGAAATTAGAAGTTTGAATTTGAAAAACAAACGTTTGGAGGGGGGAGATGGCTTTTGAAAATTTTGAAAACAAAAAAATCCCAAAACTTAAGCCACCACGTCCATGCCAAAAATTTGAAAACTAAAAAAATCCAGATCTTCATCCGCCCAAAAAATTCTGCCTCCCACAAAAATCATCCCCCTTCGTTGTTGCCTTCTCCTCTCGCCATCCTCCAGCGACTTCGACTCTCCTCCCCCAATAACAACACCGTCTCCTTCGATTCATCCACCATTAAATCCCTGACTCTCTCAATCCTCACCATCAACGCGACAGCAAACGGCTGCGACATCAGAAGCAGACCGCTACGACTTCAGAAGCATGGAGGAATACTCATCGAGGGACATCGCCTCCCAAACCGCCCTCAAGCTGTTTTCCTGCTCTGAGTTCTGATGTCGAAAGTACTACGGATTGGGATGGACCGGCTATCCTGGAGAGAATCCATGTGATGATCTTGATGGTTGTTGCAAAGATCATGATACTTGTGTTGAGAAAAAAGGACGGCAGAATGTGAAGTGCCATGAGGTGTTAAAGAATTGCATCATAAAAGAGAGGGCTATGCCTATTATGAATGGATGTCAGCATTTTGCTCAGCAAAATTGGTTCTTCGAATACCGATCTGTAGTGGTATGCTTCGTCCCATACTGCAGTAATCCAAATGCTACCATATTTTTTTATTTTTCACATAAATATGTTTCATAGTTTCTTCCTATTTAACCCTTGCCAACAAATTGAAGTTGCAAGAGTTTTGAGGGTTCTGACGTTCCATTCTGGCATTACACATTTGATTTGATGGTGAAGTGTACAAATAAACATTCATTTGGAGCAATAAACATTCATTTGGAGAAAAAAAAGAAAAAAAGAGTTCGGCTGTGTTCACTTTTGATTTCGTTTTTTGTTGGTTTAGATTTTTTTTTAGCAGAAATAAATTTGGAGTGGCAGTTAGATTCATTATCTTTCCCAAATATGCACACCAAAATCTGCACACCAAATGTTTGTACAAATGCTCACAAGAACAACTAAACCATTCTCTCTCTACCTCTCTCTCCCCCCATAAAACCTCAGAACTCATCCGAGTGTTCGGATCGCACCAAGGAGCTCCGACCAATGGCGTATGCGAGAGCTCCGACCAACATCGGCGTTCCATGTTCACAGTTTGATTCTCAGATCTATACCCCATCCCTGTTCCCTGCTGTTCTCCAAATATGAACCTCTTTGGCTAAGGTTAATGGAAGAAAGGGTTTGCTCTAATTATTATTTCCTTAAATTTTATATGGGTTTTTATCTGATTCTTTTTTAAGATAATCCTATGTTGGTTTTTATGTTCACAGAAAATCTTCGGGCCTACAAATGAGAAATGACGTCTGTGATTCGAGGTAATTTGAAATTTAGGATTTCCAGTTTTTGTTGTTTAGGATGTTTGTAATTTAGCTACATGTTGCATCTTATAATTGTAAACTGTAAGAAAGTTCAGTCCAAGCAATTGTAATTTTTGGTTGGTGTGCAGAATAAGCTTTAGAACCAAAGAGCTTTTTATTAATGTTGGATCATTCTGAAAGTATTCATTTGGTTGGCATTGTTCTGATGGGTTTCCACTTTAGTGCATAGCTTATACCACAAGACTATTAATATGGAGTTTACAGAGGTTTTTTATAGATTAATATGACAACAATTTGCAAACAAAACTCTGTTAAAACATATGACAACAATACTACAAATACTCTGTATGCTTTAGGGAGGTGGAGGAGTACAATATCTGCAGTAGGTTTGTGGGGGGTGCTATTAATCTTGCTAATTCATTAGCAACTTCGGTAGGTTTTAGCAACTTCAGTAGGTTTTGTTGAGGGATTGCCAATGGATTGCCAATTCAGTAGTTAATTCATTAACAATACTCTGTATCAAGCGTCTGTAGTCTTGATAACATCAACATATTCAGGTAATTAGCTGCTATGGATTGCCAATGGAACATGTAATTTCTACTTTGCCCATGGGTTGTCTATATATTAAATCGTCTTTTTCTTTGTTAGCATGGTCAACCACTGAAAGCATAAATCATTGTTTTGTTTGATTATTCGTTGGGCTCTTTTCTTTGTGTACTGCTAATATTAACCATGTAATTTTCGGGTCATGATTTTTTTAATACTCTTAAAAACGTGGATCATTCTTTGAAATAGTTTTTAGTCTGCATTGTTTTTTTTCCTGTTATACCATTATGATATTTAGTTGTTTTATCCATTGGACACAAGGTCTGGAGGAATCTGGAAGGGTTGATTAGTTCAGTCTGAATAAAGGTTCATCATTTACGTTTTTGTTGGTTTATATTAAGTGCATAATTAAGAAAATCAGGGTAGTCTAAAAGTTATATTAAGTGGATCTGGACAACAGAATTAGTGGATTGGATAGTTCCGTGCAAAAATACATAGCAAGTGCCAAAAATTCGGATTTGATATTATATATGTTGAAAATTATATTGATTTGAATTCGATTGGGTTTGAAAATATTTGGATTTAAATCGATTGGATTCGAATTGGTTTGAAAATGTTTGGAGTTGATTTTTAAATTTTATTCAAGTGCATTGTATTCGTATATGAACTATATATACCAGGATAGATCTGTTTTTTCTATTTCTAATTTTTTTGCATTACCCATGTCAAAATCTATAGGCAATGTAAATAGATGCCCACTTTATCATGGATAATGAGTTCATTAACATAGAAAATCCGTGAAAGAAATTGAAAATTTAAAAATAAAATAAATTTAAGAACATTGATCATGGATTTCCCCTGGGAAATGTAACCAATTGCCCACAATTACTTATTTTCATGGGAATTTCTTTGAAATTTTTTAATATTAAAAAAAATCAAAAACCCACATATTTTTTATGACTGAAATAAATATTGCCTACTGAAATTTATTTCTGTATGCAATATTTATACTAACACAATGCATATTGTATCTATCGCATATATTTTCATTTAATTTAGTTCGAGCTAACTTCTTAGGCTGCTTTTTCTCTGCTAAAAAAGTTTTTGGTATTGGTTCAATCTATCCAGAAACCAGAAAACCTAATTTGTTTGAAAGTTAAATAATTTGAGCAGCAAATATAGAAAAATAAAAATTTGAAATTTGAGCAGCAAATATAGAAAAATAAAAATTTGACAAACTAATATGTGAATAAGACTGGAATAAGACCAAAATATATTACATGAAATGTTTGCTTGAATATTTCAGTAAGTGAATATACTTAAAAACTGGCAAACCAAACCTAAACACATGCTCAGTTAAAGTATTTTGTGAGCTTGACTGTTTACCAGATTGAACAGCACTCTTCCAACAAAGAAAGATCAACAATAATGAACTTTCAAGAGACCATAATTGATTATTAGTGCTATGTTGTCTAAAGCCTTTGAACCCCAACCTAAATTGACGGCAACTGTTCGATAAGAGAGAAGAAACGTGAATAATAAACCCTAAAAAGAAAACAGAAAATTTTGTTGGACACTTTCTCATGAGCAAGAGGTTGACATTAGCATCCATTAGCATATATAATATGGAGTCCTTCAGGGGAAAATAAATTGCAGAGAAAAAGTTCCTTACAAATGACATAGCAAGTGCCAAAAATTCGGAATGAATGCCCAGAACCTCTTTCAATCTCTTGATGGTATTAGCCAAATGACAGTAAATCTTGATGTTTCTCTATCTTCAAATGCAAGATCCGATGGGGAGAAAGATTTGTATGGCATTCTATTGGTCAATCCAATCAGTTGATGATGAAACTGTGAAGGCACATTACATGAAGTTCGCCCTTCAGCTCCATCCAAACAGGAACAAATCCATATGGGCTAAAGCTGGTTTCCAGATTATTTCTGAGGCATGGAGTGTGTTTTCTGATAAATGTAAGAGAATGTTACAGAATCATAATAGATATGGGAAAGCATTCCCAAATCTCTTTTATTAGTTTATTGTATCAACGAGATTTTTTGTTGATAAGTTCAGTGCATATAGGATTAGTTGTTATATATCTTTTATATGATTTGTCTTAAAATAGCTTATTAAACAATGCCACATTTTAAGGGTTAGTTTTTCGTAACTAGTGAAGAAATTTATTTGTCTTACTTTTATTGCATTGTGTGATGATTAATGGGTCTGATGTTAAACTATGATTGCATTTGCTATCAATAGTTTGTGGATGATGAACTTGCAAGATTAGTTTTTATATATCTTTCATTCAAGCAGCATTAGCAGCAATCATGGTTCTCTTGATTAAGCATTAGTTTACAATTATTGCAGTGTGAGAAGAATGTGTATGATGCTTTGGGGTTTCAAGAAAATTTCCTTGACGATAAATGAGGTAAAAACCTGTATTTTGTAATGCTAAGGTTTTATGGTTTATTGTAACCTTGGCATCCTAAAATCTCTCTCTCTATATATATATATCTCTCTCTCTCATTGTATGTTGCGTTCAAAATTGTGTCAGTTTACTAAGAATTATGAAGCGCACGTGATTGATTCAAAGTCGCATAGCTTTTTTTAAATCGTTTTGAATTGCAGTCGTATTGAATTGTTCAAAACTGTCCATTCTTTGTCTACCATCAAGTACAGAGGCTATTCTCAAGTGAAGAAGTTAAAAGATATCTTTTATTGCTTCCATTTCGGTTATCAATGTTTTTGTTCATTGGTTTTGTTTCTTTACAAGCTCAGGTAAATATATCCGACAAATCCACTATACAAACATTGTGTAGGCAACCTCTACAATAAAATAATGATGTGCAAGTTTTGAATGCTGCCACTATAACTAGAATTTTTATGAATAGAGTTTGTTGTTGTCAGCCAGGATCACAAAGTAATTCAAGATTCTTGCACCAATTTATATGTCAGAGACTAATCTTTTCTCTGGTTTGTTGCTAATGGTGTGTGTTCTGTGTTGTGGTGCGTTGAATAGGTTGTCAAAATCGGCTTCGAGTCCATCCAAAATTTCTCCATTCAAATGCCACTTCTCATAAATGGGCTTTTGGCGGTAAGGCCAATGTGGTTTGTAGTTTCACTCCATGTCAATTGTTGCCCCCATATGTCGGTGACATGCATCTGTATTGCTGATGTAGTTCATATTCCAGCCTTAGCAGAACTGCTCGACAATGCAGTTGATGAGGTAGTGACAATACCTTCGTGTGTAAATCTTTAGGGTGTAAATCTGATGTCCATAAGGCCCATTGGTTCAGATGTCGATGTCGATGCCGGAGACGGTGTCTATGTACGGTGGTGGCTTCAGGCTTCACAATTTCGGTGCAGTGGCCAGCTTAAAGTTCCCATTTGATGGAATTGATTGTAATGCTAATAATGGCAATGCCATGCAAGAAGGTGGTGGGAGGTTGTTGTTCCCCTTCGGCGACTTGAAGCCGATCTCGATGAAGTCCGGCGTTGGCGAGAGTGATCATCAGTCGAACAGAGGGGAGCAGTGAGGAGATCATTCGCAAATGTTTTGGAGTAGGGCAAATTTGGGTGCTGGTGGCGCTGGATTATGGTAGAAAACAAGAATTTGCAATGGTTTGGTTCTTGAGTTTTGAGACTACTTTAGAACTAACAGGGTGAAATATGTTGTTCAAATTCAATTTTACTTGCAGTATAATTATCTTTTCTTTTCTTTTTTTCCATCTTTTTATTTGCTGGTGGTCAGGTGAAGATTTCGTAAGTGCGAGCTTATCCACGGCATATGGGCAATGCTGACCACTCTTGGTGCACTCTCTGTTGATGCCCTCATTGGTGTCACCTGGCAAGACACATGAAAGGTATGCCCGTAAATTTATATGCATGCATTCATTCATGAATAATAATTTTCTTTTTAAGAGAACATGAATGACGTCGACAAATTGTTCTCCCCTTGGCCTGAACGTATATGCAAATTATATATATGCAAGTTGAATTAGTGGATGGCTCATTGCATTTGGGACAATCGCTGCCTTTCACGATCACGATGTTGAAATGGATTGCGGTGATTGCGATCGGATACATAGAGTTCCAGAGGAATGCAGAGTTAGACCCAGAGAAGAGGTTGTACCCGGGCGGTAAGTTCTTTGACCCTCTCGGGCTTGCAGCAGATCCTGAGAAGGAGACACTACAGCTAGCAGAAATCAAGCATGCCATGCTCTCAATGGTGGGTTTCTTGGGATTTTCGGTTCAGGCAGCAGCCACAGGGAAGGCCTCCCAACAACTGGAGATGAAGATGAGCAAGGGAGGACCCACGTTTCACTGCCCCCACCAATATTTTTAATTTTACCTTGGAATAAATGGTTGTGTTTTCTTTTGTTTGTTTTTTCAATGCAGGCCATCACTCTCATGGTGAGCATACACTATGATGGATGTAAGCTTAAAGTCCATCTCCTCTAGAAAATTGACTGTAAATTTAAAATTTCTTAGTAGTTTGTACTACTCTGTTCTCTATGTCATGACATAAAAACTAAAACAACTAAAATTTTGTCCAAAACAATATATGAGTATGCTCACTATACTCGGTGAGCATAGGCACAGAGAACCAGAAGGTGACATTTTAAGGGAATGTTGACTCCTCCGTTCTCATTAAGAAGCTGACAATATCAGGCAAGCATGCAGAGCTCTTCTTCTCTCACAAATCCAACAACTAGCAAGCCCAACAAAAACCCAACAACTAGAACCAAAAGCATTAACAACAGAAACAACAGAAAGATACTCAAAATAATGCAGTGAAAGACACCAACAAGAACTGTAGCAGATGATGAGAGATCCGATGTTTCTATTCATTTGCCCGGTGCCATAACTAAAGCACGATGTTGCAGACGAGTTGTGTTTTTTTGCTATTTTTGCATCTTTATTTCGGTCTTCTTTATGGCTTTGATGGTCGGTTGCTCAATAATTGGCCTAAAATTTAGTTATAACATATATTATAATTTTATTGTATAAATTGGCATATGAAATTTATCGATAACTCTTATTGCGTGATGATAGTCATTCTTTTGAGGAAGTAATGTCTTATTTGAGAGGATGTGTGATGTGCTAAATTTTCCATATGGCAGAAAAATCTTTGCATTACTTGCTGTATGTTTTGGGGCTGCCTGTTCAATGAAAATGATCAAAATGAGTATTTTGATTGCATTCCTTGTGTTTCTGTCATAGTATTGTGTCTATCCATTAATTGTATAATTCAACCTATGTGCATACATGTTGGATCTCAGTCTGAGTTGGTAAAGTTTGATCCATGTCTGAAATTAGTTCCTACCAAATTACGCCATGCACTAAGAAAAGGCATGCCAAGGCACTGAGCTAAAATTCCACGTTTTGTAACCTGAGATATGTTTAGACCTAATACTAATGCTACCTAACTAACAACATGCATATATGGAGCTGTATTGAGGCCACTATTTTTATATGGCTGTATAAGCGGAAAAAAGGATGCTGATATTCTGCCAGTGTCGGAGCTAGAGTTGCCTTAGACTGAAGATGGCATGGATTTCGTAAGGCAGGGATGAGACTGATGGTGATAATGATGATCACATCGAAAGGAAATGTCAAGAAAAGAAGGAATATGTGCAATGGGAAAATGAAGAGAGGAGCTGATGCTCATTGGTTTCAGACTTTCAGGAAAATGAGATTAGTTTAGTGTGCACTAAGTTAGTTTAGTAAGTGTCGAATGGTTTCATGACGGTATGTTTGTTTGTGTATTACGGATCGATTTTGATTTTGTAGCTAATCATGTTGATCTTTTTTCTTCTAATATATAGCTACACAACAATTTTACATGCTTGCATATATAACTGGATGGAACTAGGGGTGATTAATTATCTGTCTTTTGAAAACAAATTTTAGACCACAATGAAGAAAGGAAATTTTTAAGCAAATCTCTTTGTTCTCTGTTTACTTAGATGTTGTCGATCGCCCAAATGGCTAGATTGAACTTATAGTGTCACTTAAGCAAATCTCTTTGTTCTATGACCAGTAATTATTGATGTTTGTTTAAAATTAGGGGTTCATGATTTTGACGGGGAAATATTTTAAATGAATCGTGTCCTTAGGGCACATGCTAAATTTCGACGGAACTAAATTTTAAGGGCCGTAAAATTTTGGGGGAACTAAATTCCAATGAGTGAACTAAATTTTGCGTGAACTAAAATTAGAGGATACAAGATTTTGAGGGTGAATATTTTACATGAACCGTGCCCTTAGGGCACGGGTTATATACTAGTATATATATATAATACAAATTGGAATAAGTTTATACAGACGAAGAAACAAATTGTACAACTCGAATTCCAATTGTACAACTCGAAAAAGGTTAGACGAAGAAACAGAGAGTAGTGTGAGATAGTGATTGTTTTGCAAATGAAAATAAGTTTATACAGAGATTTTTTTGAAATATGAGCACGATGAATAAAGAACTGATATATATATATTAAAGTATAGAAATATTCTAAAAGTATGTACGGTAAGTGGTTAGAAATAAATTTTGTACTTTAGAAAAAAGAATAATATATATATCGAATTATCAAAATGATAACAAGGTTTTAAAAACTGAAATTCAAAAGATACCTTTTAGAAATAATTACAAGATAGTAACTTGAAAATTACGACCAAGGAGGTTTCAAAATCAGTGAAAGAATTTTAACTCAACTGAAAGTAAAAAAATTTAAATATGTATTAAGGGGTTTTTAAGAAGTTAAACCGAGCGAAGAAATTAGTAAGGAATTTTCGAAAATACTTTTAGAGGAAACAAAATTTGCAATGGAGAGATTCGAATAAGTTTCGATAATTGTTATGAAGCAATCACGTGAATCGGGGGAAAGGAATGTGATCGTATGATGAATACGCCTAAGATATGATTCATGAAAGCTACGATGGAACTCTACGGTCGATAACACAAAAGTGTAATGATCATGAAGATGCTAGAAGTCAGGGGTTCTAATTATCGGGCCGTCTAAAGATCAGGAGAACTCAGCACTAAGACTCCCTAATGAACTAGACTGTAATCGAGATCTTAGGGAAGGGTCCTAAGAGAAACAAGATTACGCTCTGCTGGGCCAGAAGTCGATGGATCCAAGCGAATGACTAACAGAAGGACTCTAGGAATCTATCATGGTCAGAGCCCGGGTGAGGGGCTACTAAAGTATCCTAAGTCGAGTATGACTAAAACTTAACCAAATCACCTGACTACCAAACCTGGATGTCTATCTAAGTCTTCCTACCATGTAAGACAGGAAAAACCTAATTTAGACTTGTACATGGATATTAAATGAATGCGATACTCTTATTGTTTCGAACTTTTGCATGATCTGCATGGGCCACCACTAAAACCTGTCACGCCCCGCTTCCCAAAACGACGGAAGCGAAATGTGACTAAGGTCCGCTTGGGTCGGAGCTGTGAGGCTCGGACCCAATAAGCGTCTGTAAGGGGGTACCATTTAAAAATTACAGGTTCTTGCATATATATAATTCGAAACGACAAAAGTACAGAAAGAAAGGATGCATTTATTAATATAAAGAGAAAAAATCCAGCGAGTACAAAAGTCTAAAAAAGAAGCCTAAGCATGGCAACAAACTACAGAAAAAGGAAACTAATGGTGCGAAGCACCCAACCTAGGCAAAAAGTAAAGTGGTTCTACTCACCCAAACTAAAAGTAGTAAACTCAGGAAGTCCGCAACGGTAGGAAACGTCTAAGTCTGGTCCTCATCAGGTACGTCCTCCGGGTCAACGTCCGTTGGCTCCAAGTACTCAGGTACGTCCGGCTCGTCCACGTACTCTGGCTCAACACCTGACGTACAACACCCAAGAGAAAAGGAACTGTACGTCAGGTAAAGTCTACAAGAAGGGGTTAGACTCTACTGCAAGTGTTTGTAATTAAGAGCAACATTTTACTGGTTGATTAACATGATGGGTTTATGACATGGCAGTTATATTATACAGAAAGTAAAACGGTGCTGAAAAGTAAACGAGACAGACAGTAGCCGTAGCGTGTACTACCGGCCACGGGACAAAGCTAGACGGGACAGGACAGGACAAGACAAGACAAGACAAGACACGTGTGAATCGAAGGGTTCATGCCTTACGGTTCGAAGGCGGCCGGACCCTCTCCCTGTGCGACCACTCAACCCTACCCCAACCCAAGTACTCAAGACGATACAGGGATCACTCTCGCTGGGAGAGAATCCGAAAAGCCCGTATGCTTTTTGTGTAACAGGGATCACTCTCAAGTAGAGAGCATCCAAAACGCCCGGAGGCTTTTTGTATAACATGGATCACTCTCGCATGGAGAGCATCCGAAATGCCCGGAGGCTTTTTGTGTAACAGGACACGACATGACAAGTAAGGAATGTTCTTCTATGGGGTCCACACGCACGTACACAAAGGAAACCCCTAAGGTGTCAATTGTTGTTGTTTTGTGCTTAGACTTCGTCGTCAAGTCTAAGCTATCAAGGGGGTCCCGGACGCTATCATTTCACGTCCAGTTCTCTTTAAATGTACTCTAAAATTCTAAATAAGAGATGGCCTAAACGTGGCCGTATGAGTACAAGTGTAAACATTTGCCTGCGGTGGCGAGTGCGTCGTCTATCCGGAGCGTCCCGTCGAAGCATCGCGTCTGAAACAGGATAACGGCGATGTCAGATCGCGCTTTTCGTCAATCCTACTACGGTTTGTTTTTAAATTTGGCGGGACTACCCTAACAGTCAAAAAGTCACGTCTTTTGATGATTCGTTCAGTCTAGATCGACGTCTACCCTATGTGCATAGAAATTCAGTTCGTTCATCGATTTTCTACAGTGGACAGTATTTTAAAGATGCGTAAATAAAATTTAGTTGTCGTTGACGGTTTTTAAATTAGGTTGACGGTTTTAGTTGTCGTTGACGGTTTTTAAATACCCAAATCCGCGCGTAAAATCCCGACGCGCCTCCCCTTCGCGCGTTTCTGCAGCCCGCGCACAGAACAACCAGGCCATCAGCTCTCGTGCCTCCCCGTGCAGCTGTCTGCGTCTTCCTGACGCCGTAGAATGCCGTACGGCTGTCCTTCTCCCTCGCATCGATTTTCGGTGATCGTGCCGTTACCCGGCTGATCGTCGTTCGTTGTTACTGTCCTGCCGTACCCTTCGCGCTACCAGAATCCAAACCCTGATGTAGCTACCCAGTGTCAGTGTAGCTCTCGCGTCGTGCTAAGGGTAAACTCTGAACCGTAGGAACCCCCACGCTTGCATGTTAATCAAGACTAAAAATTGTAACTTTAATTGCTTTGGTAACTCACTAATCAAGATTTAATAATTGGGACTGTAGGCTGGATCATGATTTGAGTACATAGGTAGATCTTGGACCTTGTTGATACGGTGATCGCAACGTGATTGTTTTTAGCCAAGTGAAACTTGCCTGTATTTGTTTAGGCCATGTTTTAGGCCAATCTGTGAAATAGTGTAAAAGAGACTAAGCGATGAAATGATAGTCGCATAGACGCCTTATTTGATCTAGCTTGACAACGAAACTAGATCCGTCACCATTTCCATAACATCCCATGCATATCACATGCCATGTTTCTTTAAATTAACTGTACACACTTTTAACTGCTTATTGCCATGTTCATGCATTTTGCCACGTCATTTCATGCATTGCGACGAGTAGGGTCCTGACCCCTACATCCTATAAAGGCTAGGCACCTGCATGCCGGGTACAACCCTATGCCAATAACACTTCCTGGCTCGTAATCCAGAAGCGAGCACATGTGGTTGGTGAAAAACCAACGCTCGATACACGTGGATGGGTAGGATTAAACGATCACTTGAGCGTAGAAGTGTGCCTGTACATCCACTTCAGCCAAAATACGAAAACTCTGTGCACGACGTGATAAGCTAGTTTTCGTGAATTCATGATATAGTGTTTAGTATCTTCTGCTATGATGTGCATGCTTCATTACCATCATTTTCATTTTAATTGTTCCATTCTGTAAATGCCATGCCATATCATCATGTTAAAACTGCTAGTTGCATTACTATTTAAATATTTCCTTGCACAAAAGTCTTTCGTTTACCTTTTGGAGACTTTTGCTAACATGCGCCATCTTTCTCTTTGGGTGTCACATGTTAGGTGGTGAGTCTGAGTTAGTTACAGAGGACGATCAGTACGCAAACGTTGAGTTTGAGGTTTCTGTAGAGGCAGAGTTGGAGGACACTAGAGACCAGTCCTAGTCTCACCTAGAGACTTATCTTAGTTGTTGCTTTTTTCTTTTAATCTGCTGTTTGGTTGTCGGTGCATAGCACCTTATCTTTATGTTTTATTTTTTGGCCATGCTTGGGGCCTTTCTTTCAGACTCTGTATTTCTTTATAACTATCTCTGCATGTTTGACATAAAATCTGTGGATGTTAAATGTTGGATAATTTTAATTATCTAACTTTCATTATTATTGTTGTTGTTTGGTCGTAATGCAAAAAACCTACTAATGGATTAAATTATCAGACGCTTATCAGACTGCAGCTTCACAACTCCAAGTCTGAGTGGACCTCTTCATGTCTCGCCTTTCATACTTTGGAAGCGGGTCGTGACAACCAATCTTTATACGTACTCGAAGAACAGCAAGTAGCTGCTGCCAAAATTTTCATGAAATGAAAATTCACACAAATGCACAAATTAGGATACAACGTGATACGTTTGCATATCTAATGGGATAGAAGCCTTCCCCTTTACAGGTGGTACCAAAATGTAAGTGCACACAAGCACAGTAGGATACATGTTCGATACCAACTAAACTTATATCTCATTCTTAAATTTATTATAGATGCGGGCAGATCATGACAAGTCGTATATGGAAATATCAAGTGAAGATAGGCACAAAGACCAACGATACCAAGATGGGATAGACGCATTTTTGGCGTTATATGATAGTAACCCAACATGATTGTCAACTTGTGATGTTTATTGTTCGTGCTAGAAATGTCATAACAATTTTAAATATCATAAGGTTATTGTTTGTATCCACTTGTCTACAAATGGCTTCAATCCTAACTACAAATTATGGAGTTACCACTGTAAAGTTGTGGTGACTAATGAGATGCTTCTAGCGAAGTCATGTATTATGCATGCAGATCAACATGCAGATGAAACAGGTGACATGCTGTAAGACATTCTTGCTCCGTCGTTTGTGACCGATAGTTTTTCAGAGGATGTGCAGTCCTTAAATGACGTCGATCGTTTGATTAAATTAGTGAAGGATAACGAGTCGGATTTATACGAAGGATGCGAGTTACGAGGCTATCATTCTAGATCAGACTTCTTCATATCCAACCCTTAGCAGAATGGTAGTTACACATTTTGAGATGTTGTTGGATTTGTTAAGAAAGATAATTTGTAACCATCGTATTCCGACCTTATGTATTTTTCTGCGTGTACGCTCTTTTCGTACGCATATTTTATTTGACTTCTTCTTGGATCCGGACTATACGATGTGATATGTCTTTATGACCGTAAGGAAGAGTAGTTATTTGTGAGATTTTTAGTGAACGTCATTTCACGGGTCGTTCTCCCACAAATCAGGTTTGATTGCAAAGTCATCGTAGCTTTAGACTTAGTTACCAGATCTTTTTATTTTTTTGTTCATTTCCCGTGGACCAAACGCGTGATTGACCACTGTACCCCCGAGCCTCTCTTCGTCATGGTCATCCCGATATTTTTTTCGTAATTTTCTGACACCCCTAGCCCAACCAAATCACTAATCAAAATTAAGCCCATTTAACGTTAATCACATTTGAAATGCAAATCCCTTGATCAAATCATTAGAGTTCTTACGTACCATGAGAAAGGATTCTGCCTCTACCCTCACCCAGCTTTTTCCCATTTTGTACACCTCCTCACTCACCTCTCTCCTAGTCACCCCACAAGTTATACCCCCTTTTCACAAACTTTAGCAAACTTCATCTCTTTTATAACAACCCAGACCGAAACCTAGACATTCACGCAAACCCAACTTGGCCGCCTCCTTCTTCATCCTTGTGCCTCCCTCCCACCGTCGACGGTCACCACCAGCAACCCCCAACTCCGGCAACACCTTCCACCTCCATCTCCTCCCTATCCCTCTCTAAAAAGCCCTCAAACCGCAAGTTTCAATAGCCCAGGCCGCAGCAGCACACCTCGCCGGAAAAATGCACGGCTGTCGGCCATCCGCCGCCGCCGCCGGCCACCACTGCCCCCACTCGACTCCCCTTTGACCCCCCTATCATCTACAACTCCCCTTACTATCTTTCCTCATCTTTATCTCCTCGAAAACTGGTTGAAACTCAGCCCTAGCGGCTGTTTTTGACAGATCTGTGCGCTGCTCTTCAACACCGACGCCCGGCCATCTCCAGCCACTTCCGGCAGCCACTCCACCACCATTAGATCCCTCGAACCCCTTTAACTACAGCAAGTTCCCTTTGACTCATCTGATCGCTGCTTTTCCGCTGCGACGCACGACAACGCCCATTGTGCAAATCTGTCCTCTTTGTCTTCTCACGGACGCCCACCACCGTGCGCTGATGCCGTCGGCCACCCACCGAGCCGAGCAACCCCCACTGACCTCCTTCAATCCTTGGCAATCCCCTTTGATCCTAGGAGTTCACACGCATCGCCAAACTCGCGTGTTTTCCCCCGACGTTGCCGCCATCGTGTAGATCCATTGCGCTACCCACAACGGGAGAGAGATCACTGTTTGCTTGCTGTTCGTGCCTCCACCTCACTATCCAAAATTGTCTCGTTGTGCTACCTGTGGCTGAGACGTTGCTGACGACGCAGATCCATCGCTGTTCAGACTCGACATCCACTCTTCGATCAAATGTCAAAAAGGTTAGTCCTCTAGCGCGTAGTAAGAACCCCCACTGTAGCAAATCAGAAACTTAATTTAAAAATCGTCAACAATAATTAAATTTCATTTCTACTCCTATAAAACGTTGCTAAATATTAGACATCGACGAAGGACTTGAATATCTGTGCACATAGGATAGATCGTCGATTAGGGTGAACCAAAACAAGAACGTGACTTTGACCGCTAGGATAGCTCCGTTGAACCAAGAAATGAACTCTAATAGGAATGATGACAAATGTGTCCTGACACCGCCGTGGACCCATTTCAGACGGACCCTCGCTGACGCACCACTTCGACGAGACGTTCCGGACCGACGACGCACTCGTCACCACAGGCAAGTGTTTACACTTATGTACTTACGGCCAAGTTTAGGCCATCTCCTTCTTAGAAAGTTAAAGTACATTTAAAGAGAACCAGACGTGAAATGATAGCGTCTGGGACCCCCTTGACAGCTTAGACTTGACGACGAAGTCTAAACTGCAACAACAACAACAACTGACACCTTAGGGCTATTCTGTGTGTGCGTGCGTGTGGACCCCCTTAGAAAGAACTATCCCTTACATTTGTCATGTCGTGTCCTGTTACAAAAAGCCTTCGGGCGTATTAGGTGCTCTCCCCGTGAGAGTGATCTCCGTGTTACAAAAAGCCTGCGGGCGTTTCAGGTGCTCTCCCCACGAGAGTGATCTCCGTGTTACAAAAAGCCTGCGGGCGTTTCAGGTGCTCTCCCCACGAGAGTGATCTTCGTGTTACAAAAAGCCTGCGGGTGTTTCAGGTGCTCTCCATGCGAGGGTGATCTCTGGTTATCTTGTCTTGAGCACTTAGGTTTGGGATAGGGTTGAGCGGTCGCACGGGGAGAGGGTCTGGCCACCCTCGAACCATAAGGCGTGAACCCTTCGTGACACACACTGTACTTCTTGTCTTGTCCTGTCCCGTCTAGCTTAGTACAGTAGCCGGTAGCACATGCTATGGCTACTGCCTGTCACGTTTACTTTCCTGCACCGCTTTACTTCTTGCATAGTATAACTGTCATGTCATCACAACAGCATGTTAATCAACCAATAAAATGTTGCTCTTAAATTACCTTACACTTGCAGTAGAGTCTCTCACCTCTATCTTGTAGACTTTATCTAACGTACATTCCCTTTTCTCTTCGGTGCTGTACGTCAGGTGTCAACACGGAGTATGTGCCTGAGGAGGACCAGAGCTAGAGGTTTCTCACGTTGCTGATTCAGAGATTTACTACTTTCTAGTTGGGTGCGTAGCACTGTTTACTTTTCTGCCTAGGTTGGATGCTTGCACCATTAGTTTCTTTCAGCTGTTTGTAGCCATGCTGGGCTTTGTTTAGACTCTCCGTACTTTCTGGATATCTTTTGGAATAAAATGAATGCATTTCCTTTTTTAGTACTTTTGTTGTTCCGTACCTTCTATGCAGGGACCTGTTTTATTGTTTTGGAGTACCACACAGATGCTTAGTGGGTCCGAGCTTCGTAGATCCGACCCATGCAAACCTTAGTCACGTTTCGCTTCCGTAGTTCTGGGAAGCGGGACGTGACATAATTCCTGGAGGCGAGAATATCATTCCTGTAACACATTATGAAGAGAGCAAAATCATTGATATGTTAAGGCTCGATTACAAGCAAATTGATGCATGCCCCCAATGATTGCATCCTTTATTACAACGAGAATAAGGATTTAAATGAATGTCGTACCTGTCATGTACCACGATGGAATGTGCAACAAAGTACATGTTCAAACAAGGAAGGTTATGTAGTCCAAGACAATAACAAGAAGAAGATTACTGCAAAGGTTCTCCGTTATTTCCCAATTATTCCTAGGTTGCAGATGTTATTCATTTTTGTTGAACTGGTTGTGAAAATGCAATGGCACATTACCAGACGTGTAGATGATGGAAAACTGGGGCAATGTAATTTTAGCCTGTATGGATCAATACACTAGAGGGGGGGTTAATAGTGTATATAATAAAAATGTTGCAAATAAAATGTTTGTAATATTTGCAAAGATGGCACGAAAATAAAATGACAAGTACTGAAATTAAATCAATCGCAAACACAGAGATTTATCCTGATTCGGATCCTTGTGATCCTACTCCAGTCCTATACCCCGTAGAGATTTTCAATCCACTATAATCACTTGCCCCGTAAGTATGAACTTACAAAAATGGCGACACTCCCCGTGTCCCAAACTTTTGTACAATCTCTAAACAGAGATTCAAACCTGTTAAATAAGAAATAGAAAAACACATATAGCCTTGTTATAAATTTCAAAGAATGAATTCAAGGATGGTGTTTAGAAGAAGAACTTCAAGATGTAAAAGATATGTAATGAAGAGCAACACTTGAAGTTCTCTGGTTCATAAAAGAAGAGAGAGATCAATTGATTTCTTCTTGCAATTATGAACACAAACAACTTTCCAAAATGATGTTGAAAATCCAAGTTCTTCCGTTCTTAAACGAAGAAAGAAATCCAATGATTTCTTCTTACAAATAAGAAAAGAACAACTAATGGCCTAAAGTTTTAGAAAATGAAAGACTTGATTTTAACAAATAAGAGAGTAAAGAAGAGGAAAGTGAGTGAAGAGAAAGAGCGGGTCTACCCCTCTATTTATAGTGTTTAGTGACGGTTGGGGACTGTAGTTAACATTGTAAAACGGGCAAGAACCGTCCCTGAAAATTTGGGATCAAAACGGCTAGTTTTGAAATTGGTCGACCAAAATTACCACATTGGTCGACCAAAATTTAGAGAGAGAATTTCGACCGTTGGGAGACAGTTCTAGAATCTACACGGTTAGGGGAGTTTGCTCATGCAATTCCATAACCAATTTCGAAGGTTTAAAATTGGTCGACCAAAATGGGGTTATTGGCTGCCAATTTTCAAAGTTGCGAATTTTTGAAATTGGGAAGTGTATATCTCTGAGTAATAGAACCTAGATGACTAAGACATATTATCACAAGGCTTTGTGACTCTAATAAAGTAAATTTGACAATGATTACATAAAGCCGTAGATATGACTGCATCTGCAACTGAATCTGAGAAACTTCTTTGCATGAGATCCTTATCAAGTGATTATATATCCAAGTCATGGATTAGGTGCCTTTGTCTTTCCAGCTTCATGAATGATATATCTGATTGAGTATGCATGTAAGATATCTCATTTGTGTGGAACTCAGCATTGATTTGTATCTGCATACATAGAGTTAGTAGCACTGAATATGTTTGTCATATCAAAACCATATGGGAATAGAAATATGGAATTATGAAATTCCAACATTCTCCCCCTTTTTGATGATGACAAACAAGAAAAACATATATAGTTAAAATTGAACATATCAGATATACTCCCCCTGAATATGTGGAGTTAGTGAATACTCCCCCTGAGTAGATGAAATATATTCTCCCCCTTTGGAATCCTCAAAAAGAGGCAAATAAAAGATTAGTGAGAAAATATGAGGGAAATAAAAATAGCGGCCAAATAATGGAAATATAAATAGCCGTAAAAAATGAACAAAAATCCGTCATTGTTGGAAAATGATTTGTAGGCCGGATAAAGTGTATAGGCCGAAATAAAGAGCAGGTCATTAAAAATAATGAATGGGCAGGTCATTGGAAAATAATAAGTGGACAGACCACTGAAAAATGAAGAATGGGCATGCCATTAAAAATATATACTAATTCAGGCCTAAAATGGAAGGTCAGTAAAGATCGAGCCATGTATGGTAGTTGTATAGTGAAAAATAAATTTAAAACAGGTAGCATATAGTAGTGTCCCAAAAAAAATTGGAAAGAAATATAAGAAGTGACAAAAATAAGAAGTATAGATGGGCTTAATATACGGGCCGAAAAAAATAAGTTCTGTTTGTAGTAATGAAGTATATTTGCAAGTAGCCCAAGGAGAAAAGCCGGTAATGCAACAGAATAGAACCTAAAGAATACATAATAAAGAACCATGGATACCAAAGTTACAGAAGCAAAAGGAACATTAGAAAATAATTAAACAAGTGACCAGTAGATATAACCAAAGAAACTTGACAGAACATGGAGAAACAAAATGCTAAAATGAGTCCAAGTATAGTAGAATATGGAGATAGCAACATACAACAAAATGAGTTCAGGGCATTAAACAAAATATGCAAATGAACAGCAAGCTAAGCAAATGAATAATAAGCTAAGAACAGAACCAACAAAACAACCACTTACATAATATCCAATGAAGGGAAGAACAACAGCATACAAGAACTAAGGCCAAAGTACATACAGCCCACATAGCCAAGTACCCAAAATATCACATAGTCTTGAACAACATACATCCCAGAGACAACATACTAAACAGAACAACATAACTAACATAACCACATAGTCCCCAAAGTTCCTATAGAACAACATCAACAACCCAAGAAACCATCACCAGAAATATCACCAAACACCTATGTAAAGAGTATCCAAAAGTACCCAAACCAACCATAAAAGAACCAACATGCAACCGACGGTAAAACAGCGAGGAACAACAGAAAACAGGAGCCCTGGAAGACTACGGCCTAGAGGAGGGTCCAGGCCGGGTAGGAGATGCATCAGTGGAATGACGAGTGGCGCGGAAGTGAAGAGATTCAAAGTGATTTGCCAAGGAGGCCACGGCAATCGTAAGATTCTCCATCATCGTGTTATGACCCTACAGCGTCGCTTCGCTGGAACTGATGTGGGTCTGAATGCCACGGAAACCATCGTGCATTTCATTCTGTATATCCTGGAAACCACGAGTCATGGAATGGTGAAGAGCACGAAGCTCACCAAGAACAGCATCATGACCGGATGACGGGGTAATGGGTGTGGTAGGGGATGCCGCAGAATGGGAATATCGTTTCCATACCGGAACACGGCCACGAGTGCGAGAAGAGCCAGGGGTATGGGAAGTGGGAGTGGGTTGAGGGGTAGGAGTGGGACGGGGTCGCGGAGAGCGAGTACGAATGCGTGGAGAGCGAGACATGGATTTAGTAACTGGACGGGAGGAAGTGGGAGATGCGTCATGGGCAGAGGCAGGGGCATCGGAATCATCATCGGGCTCAGAAGTGTCAGATAGGATTAATTGCATGTGGGTTAAGGTCGCAGAAGTGAAATCAACCGGATTGAAGATCGGGGCAGAGTTGGCAAAGGGAATCTGAAAGGCTTCCAAGATTCCAGTAATCACGGAAGGCAAGAAAATATGAGACTTAACAGGTTTGGCCAATGAGTCAAGCAAAACAGAACTCCAACATATAGGAAGTTCACCCATCAAAGCATATAGACAACGTGTGGTCTTGGTGCTGACATAATTGAGGGAACCGATTTTGGGAGCGATATTGGTGAGGATGATTTTAACCATCATACGGGCAGGGGGATGCAGGGTGGCCGCAGAACGCTTGGGGCGAAAATCTGTGGACAAGAGAAGCTTAATGGCCGGGTCATTGAGATTAGCGGGCAGAGATTGGACATGGGTCTGGGGTAGTTGCAGAAGCCGTGACAACATAGGACCAGTTAATCGAAAGTAGAACCCATTCGCAATGCTGGTGAGAGAGAGCATACCAGCCTGGAGGGAGGAGTCCAAATTGGCATAGAACTCTCAAACCAGAGTAGGGAAGTACGTGGTTCAGTTGGAAGTAGACCAAAGACCGACCAAACCGGTGGAATGGAGGGGACTCAAAATCCGGGAGAACCCATGGTCGCTGAAATCAACATGACATTCGGGATGGAAGGGAATGTTCTCCAAGAGCCGGAAGTGTTGCGTAGCCGCTTGAGATCGAAAATAGGCTGGTGCGGGCATCGCTATGAAATCATGTGGATGCGGATCCATCGGGGTGGAAGGCGAAAGACGGCGGAACGACGGAAATCGGAGCCGTGCGAGGGACAATTGGTCGACGGGGGGTTGAATTGAGGGTGGTCGCCGGCGGGACGGATCCGGCGAAATCGACAGCGGGTCTCGTGAAATCGGTGGGGGAAGACGGTGGACGGTCGATCGAGGAGAGGAAAAGGAAGATCGGTTGACGGGGTGGACCTTTGAGGAGGGCGCCGACGAGAAAGAGGGAGATCGCCGATCGATTTAGGGCCGTGGAGATTTGGGAAGAGGAGAGGCCGGCGGGAGTTTTTGGGGGGAATGGGTGCTTCGGGAAAGAGAAAGAACAAATGGGCTGAAGATATTTTTGAGACTTAACATTTCCCTAGGCACGAATTAAATAGTAAAGAGAATCAGTTAAGGGAAGTTGTTGGAACAGATAGAATTTCAATCGGTAGAGAAGTTTAAGAAACGAATCCCACCAAAATTTGAAAACGAATGGATGGGTTCAGTTTCTGAAACTAAAAATGGAGGGAACGGATAACGAGAATAAGCGGGAAGACGAAGTAGTTACTTAAAAATTAAAAAAATAATAAATTCGACAATTGGCGACCAATATTGGTGAATTGGTCGACCAATTTTTAAAAATAGCCAAAAAAATTTGAAAAATTTTGAAAAAATTCTAAAAAATAAACATAAGAATGTGTCATAAGTTCGATTCACTAATAATCCCTAAATTCATATGAAGCTTAATAAAAGTTTCTTCTTTTAACGGTTTAGTCAAAATATCAGCAGTCTGATGTTCAGTAGCTATAAATTTAAGAACTATATCTCCTTTCTGAACATGATCATCTAGAAAATGATGACGTACATCAATATGTTTAGTACGAGAATGATGCACAGGATTTTTAGAAAGATTAATAGCACTAGTATTATCACACATAATAGGGCAAGTAGAGCAATCAATACCATAGTCTAAAATAGTTTGTTTCATCCATAATATTTGAGCACATGCTAAACCGGCGGCAATATATTCTGCCTCGGTTGTAGATAATGAAACAGAGTTTTACTTTTTGCTAAACCAAGATACTAAAGCATGACCTAAAAAGTGGCATGTACCACTGGTACTTTTACGATCTGATTTGCAACCAGCAAAGTCTGCATCACTATACGATAATAAATCAAATGTGCTTGACTTGGGATAAAATAAACCAAAATCAGAAGTGTGCTTAATATATCTAATAATCCTTTTTACGGCAGTTAAATGTGAAACTTTAGGATCTGCCTGAAAACGTGCACATAAACATACTGAAAACATAATATCTGGTCTACTAGCAGTTAAATAAAGTAGAGAGCCAATCATACCTCTGTAAAGAAGTTGATCAACACTCTTACCATTTAAATCTTTGTCGAGAGAGGTAGAAGTACTCATTGGAGTACGTTTTTCTGCAGAACTTTCTAAACCAAAACGTTTGATGAGTTCCTTAGAATACTTGTTTTGGTGAATGAAAATTCCTTCCTTCAATTGTTTGATTTGAAGACCGAGGAAGTAATTGAGTTCACCCATGTGACTCATCTCAAATTCTTTCTGCATTATCTTAGAAAAATCTTGACAAAAAGATTAATTAGTAGAACCAAAAATAATATCATCGACATATATTTGAATAATGATTATGTCAGATTTAATGTTCTTAATAAATAATGTGGAATCTATTTTCCCAATTGAATAACCAGAATTTAAAAGATAGCTTTTAAGTCTTTCATACCAAGCACGATGTGCTTGTTTGAGACCATATAAAGATTTCTTTAATTTAAAAACATGATTTTCTAAATTTTCATGAATAAAACCAGGAGGTTGTTCAACATAAACTTCCTCCTTGAGAAAACCATTTAAGAAAGCACTTTTGACATCCATTTGAAATAATTTAAAATCTTTAAAACATGCAAATGATAACAACATGCGAATAGACTCAAGACGAGCAACTGGTGCATAGGTTTCATCATAATCAATACATTCTTCTTGATTATAACCTTGTGCAACCAATCGTGCCTTGTTTCTAATTACCTGACCAGATTCATCCAATTTATTATTGAATACCCACTTGGTACCAATAATTGAATGATCTGTTGGTCTGGAAACTAATTCCCAAACATCATTTCGTTGAAATTGATTGAGTTCTTCATGCATAGCAATAATCCATGAACTGTCTTCACATGCATCTTTGATGTTTTTAGGTTCAATGGATGAAAGGAAAGCACAATGCGCCATTTGTTCAATTTGACGACGAGTTCTAACTCCATCTGTAATATCTCCAATGATTAACTCTGATGGATGGTTTGGAACTTCTGCAAATGCCTTGGGAAGATCTGTATTATCTGAAATAGACTCAACAGAATATTTAGTAGCATCAATTTCATCAAAATTAATATTATCTAAAGAATTAGATAAAGGTAATATATTCTCTTCATCATCAATAATGGGAGAATTAGATGAGAAATTCTCATCAAATGTGACATGTAGTAATTCTTCAATTGTTGAAGTTCTTTTGTTATATACTCTGTAGGCTTTGCTACGTGTTGAGTATCCAACAAAAATACCTTCATCAGATTTTGAATCAAATTTATCATGTGCATCTTTAGTATTAAGAATGAAACATTTACATCCAAACACTTTAAAATAAGATACACGTGGAATGCGATTAAAGAATAATTCAAAACATGTTTTATTAAGCAATGGCCTTATAAGAACTTTATTCATAACGTAACAAGCAGTTGCGATAGCTTCAGGCCAAAAATATTTTGGTAACTTACTATTACAAAGCATTGTTCTTGCACATTCTTATAAAGTTCTATTTTTCCTTTCTACTACTCCATTTTGAGGAGGAGCACGAGGAAAAGAAAAATTATGAGTAATACCATTTTCATTACAAAAATTAGTAAAAAATTCATTTTCAAATTCTCCTCCATGATCACTACGAATAGTGACAATGTTAGATGATTTGATCTTTTGTATCTTTTTACAAAAAATTGAAAATTCTTCAAACGCATCATTCTTGTTTTGTAAGAATATAACCCAAGTATATCTTGAATAATCATCAAAAATGACAAATGCATATCTACTTTTATTCAAAGAAGCTACTCTAGAAGGACCAAACAAATCTAAATGTAAGAGTTCTAATGGTCTCTTTGTTGAGATAACATCATTTGGTTTAAAAGAAGATTTGTGCATTTTTCCTTGTTGACAAGCATCACAGAAATGTTTGTGTTTGAAAGAAATAGTTGGCATTACATTTACTAATTTGTGTTTTGAAATATGTACTAGATTTTTGAAATTAGTGTGTCCAAAACGTTTATGCCATAAAAGTGTATCATCTAATGTAATCATTAAACAATGATTATTAGTTGTAATAGACATGCATAAGATATAAATGTTATTCTTACGCTTACCACGGAACAATACAGATGACATATCAGAATCATAAATAATGCAATCATTTTGTTCAAAAACTATTTTGTAATTTTTATCACATAACTGACTAATGGAAAGCAAATTATGTTTCAAACCGTCAACCAGGTGAACATTCTCAATGATAGGCTGATTTGTATTGAAAACTGTTCCAGTGCCTATGATTTTTCCTTTCTTGTTGTCACCAAAGGTAACTGTGTCTCCATCTTTATATATAATGGTTGAAAGCAAATTGACATTTCCCGTCATATGTTTTGAACATCCACTGTCCAAAATCCATCTTTCCTTTTTAGGTACCTGAAAGATAAAACATTAAGCATTGGTACCCTTTGTTTGAGGGTCCTTGGGATTAGATTTTTGGAAGCCAAACCCAAGTGGAATTTGGCTTTTTGATGTAATCAAAAGAATGAACAATAGTATGTAAATAATGAGAAATATAATAATTTCTATCTTCTAAGCATGAATTCTTAGGAACCCATATACTAATTGTAGTAGGTTTCCTAATAGATGATTTTGAAATGTTAATAACATTTCTTTGTAAAGAAGAAGTAGGAATGTTTACTTTCTTCGTGTAAATAAATGCGTGATTCTTCTTTTGAGGTTTAACAAAAGTAGTTTTTCCACAAGAAGAAGAAGTGTTATAAGACTTGGGTGCATCCTTATGAGAATATCCCAGTCCTTGTCTATGATTTGCTGGATATTGAATTTTTAGCAAATCATTGAGATTAGTCTTTCCTTTATTGAATTTATTAATATTGGAAGACATCTCGTCGTATTTCATCTTTAGTGATGAAATATTTTTATCCATTTCGGATATTTGTGTATGAAATTCTAGATTCTTAGTTTTGAGAATATCATTCTCTTTACTAAGATTTAAATTTTGAGAAGATGTATTCTCAATATGTATGGAATTTGATGTAGTGTTCTTAGAAGAAGATAATTCCTGATATTTAATAAGAAGATTGTCATTATCCTGTTTCAAAGATTTATGTTGACTATTTAGATTTTTGAAACGAGAATAGAGATCTTTCAATGCATCTAATAATTCTTCATTATTAAAATCACTTACCGCATCTTCATTATCTTGTACCATAAAGCACATATTAGCACTTTCATCATGGTCATCTTCATCATCTGAAGATTCATCCCAAGTTGCTGCAAATGCTTTCTTCAACTTGTCAAACTTCCTTTCTCTTCGGGATTGATCGTTGTTGTTAGAAGTTTTGAATTTGGACTTGAGAAGTGGACAATCTTTCTTCATATGTCCTGGCCTATTACAATTGAAGCAAAGAGAAGAATCAGTATTTTTAGATTTATTATTATACTTACCTTTTTGAACGAACTTTCTGAAGTTCTTGGCAAAAAATGCCATGTCATCATCTGAATCTTCATTATTTGATGTTGTATTGAAGGCGAGTACTTTCTTCTTTTGATCTGATTCCTCTTTTGCATCTTGTAATGTGACTTCATGTGCCATTAAGTTACCAATTAGACTTTCCATAGATAATGTGGAAAGATCATTGGCTTCCTCAATAGCAGTGATCTTTGGACGCCATTCTGGGGAGAGTACCTTAAGAATCTTGCGTACCTGATCAAGAGAAAAGTAAACTTTTCCAAGGGCATTAAGAGAATTAATAATATTAGTGAACCTGGTGTTCATTTCTCCAATCGTCTCTTTGTCCTGCATCTTGAACAACTCATATTTATGAACTAAAGAGGCAATCTTGGTTTCCTTTACTTTATTGGTTCCTTCATGAGTTACCTCGAGTATGTGCCAAATCTCCTTTGCACTTTTAGCCTGAGATACTCGATTAAACTCATGTTTATCCATGGCACAGAATAAAGCATTCATGGCCTTTGAGTTGTTGGTCTTTGCAGATTTGTCGTTGGTGGTCCAATCAGCAACAGGTGTTTCTGGCTTTGTGTATCATGTCTCTACGATGTCCCAAATCTCATAATGCATACTTTGGATATGAATCTCCATTTGTATTTTCCAATATGAGTAATTAGAGCCATCAAATAAAGGAGGACGTACTTGAGAGTGCCCTTCAGGATGCTGATTGTAGTTGTGTGGAACGACGTTCATGTTTGAGGAACTTGCTGCCATCTTAACCTTGTTCTGATACCAAATGTAATTTTAGCCTGTATGGATCAATACACTAGAGGGGGGGTGAATAGTGTATATAATAAAAATGTTGCAAATAAAATGTTAGTAATATTTGCAAAGATGGCACGGAAATAAAATGACAAGTACTGAAATTAAATCAATCGCAAACACAGAGATTTATCCTGGTTCGGATCCTTGTGATCCTACTCCAGTCCTCTACCCCGTAGAGATTTTCAATCCACTATAATCACTTGCCCCGCAAGTATGAACTTACAAAAATGGCGACACTCCCCGTGTCCCAAACTTTGTACAATCTCTAAACAGAGATTCAAACCTGTTAAATAAGAAATAGAAAAACACCTATAGCCTTGTTATAAATTTCAGAGAATGAATTCAAGGATGGTGTTTAGAAGAAGAACTTCAAGATGTAAAAGATATGTAATGAAGAGCAACACTTGAAGTTCTCTGGTTCATAAAAGAAGAGAGAGATCAATTGATTTCTTCTTGCAATTATGAACACAAACAGCTTTCCAAAATGATGTTGAAAATCCAAGTTCTTCCGTTCTTAAACGAAGAAAGAAATCCAATGATGTCTTCTTACAAATAAGAAAAGAACAACTAATGGCCTAAAGCTTTAGAAAATGAAAGACTTGATTTTAACAAATAAGAGAGTAAAGAAGAGGAAATGGAGTGAAGAGAAAGAGAGGGTCTACCCCTCTATTTATAGTGTTTAGGGACGGTTGGGGACTATAGTTAACGTTGGAAAACGGGCAAGAACCGTCCCTGAAAATTTGGGATCAAAACGGCTAGTTTTGAAATTGGTCGACCAAAATGACCACAGTGGTCGACCAAAATTTAGATAGAGAATTTCGACCGTTGGGAGAAATTTCTAGAATCTACACGGTTAGGGGAGTTTGCTCATGCAATTTCATAACCAAATTCGAAGGTTTAAAATTGGTCGACCAAAATGGGATTATTGGCTGCCAATTTTCAAAGTTGCGAATTTTCAAAATTGGGAAGTGTAGATCTCTGAGTAATGGAACCTAGATGACTAAGACATATTATCACAAGGCTTTGTGACTCTAATAAAGTAAATTTGACAATGATTACATAAAGCTGTAGATAGGACTGCATCTGCAACTGAATCTGAGAAGCTTCTTTGCAGGAGATCCTTATCAAGTGATTATATATCCAAGTCGTGGATTAGGTGCCTTTGTCTTTCTAGCTTCATGAATGATATATCTGATTCAGTATGCATGGAAGATATCTCATTTTTGTGGAACTCAGCATTGATTTGTATCTGCATACATAGAGTTAGTATCACTGAATATGTTTGTCATATCAAAACCATATGGGAATAGAAATATGGAATTATGAAATTCCAACATACGAATGGTGAGGCATGGAAGCATATCGATAGAATTTATCCGAACTTCTCAAGAGAGCCGAGGAACATTAGACTTGGTCTTGCAAGCGACGGATTTAATACTTTTGGAGTGATGAGCTCTGGATTGTCAATCTGGCCAATGTTGCTGACCCCGTATATGTAGGGGTTTTGACGGACCCTCAGAGCTCGGATCTGTATCTTTCCTAAGTCAGACGGACCACAGGGGCATAAAAGTGCAGCGAAAAATCAAAAACAAAAACTAAGGCTAGCTAAACAATTTAGCTAGGCTCTGAGGGAGCCAGAACCTAGCCCGATCTATGCCAACTTGGGATGGATCTGACCACCCCAAGAGGGATCTATTCTACATTGACAAAATTAAATCTACACTAAAATTGCTTAACCACATACCCGGAATCTCGACCCTGGGGCGGGCAAGATGTACAACACCGTCTTCTGATGCTCCTCGTAGCCGAACCGCCTTGACTCAATCCACCCGAGCCGCCTCGCACTCTCGAACCTATCCGCCCGAGCCGACTCCCGCCTCCGAGCTGATCACACGCAGTAGAAAGTTTCACTTGAATAGACCAGCGTCTTAGACGTCTAGATCCGAATCCAAACACCCTTCGTTGTCTTGCTAGGACTAGTCCAGAGAATAGGAAGAAGAGAGAGAGAGAATAGTTTAGTCGTTGATCGAGCTAGCTCAAATATTCGGAGCTACTCGATCGAGGACTTGGTGCTTTTTTCAACGAAGAGAGTGCACCCCTATTTATATAGGGAGTCGGCACTCCTTTTTTCGTTGTGAGCAATGTGGGACTATTTGTAAAATTTAAGAGAATTTAATGAAGCTAATTTAGCTTAATTTAAGTTTAGTAAGCTTTTCATAAAAGCAAAATTCAATGAATTAATTCTCTTCACTCATTAAAATTTAGACACCAAACAAGCTATCAATTCGAAGGGCTTCGAATCGTGAACGTGTAGGAACCAACAGCGACGAATTTCGACTTTGTTTGACCCCTCAAACAATTGCCCAAAGATGGGCAAAAAATCAATTTTCGTAGCCGTCATTTGGGGTTTCAAAAACCCTAAAACAACTTAAGTTGCGGGTGCGCCCGCTAGGCTTAGCGGGCTTTCCTGCCCAAGGCAGGGGGCGGGCCGCCCACCCGCTGGGCAGCGGGCGTGCGCCCGCTGTAGCCAGCGGGCCGTGTCCGTTTTCCCTTGCAGATGGGCTTGTTTGCCCAGTGGGTCTAACCCACTTTGCCTTGGACTGTTCTCGCGTTTCTGGGCTCGTTTGAGCTCCGATTTGGATGCGGTTTGAACCTGTATTTAGACCGGGACGATCCCGTCATCCAAGTAACCCTTTCCAATGTATTTGTTCCTACAAATATTATCGTAACCAATTTACGACATGTTTAATCTTTGTTTGTATCAAATGCAACATTGTCCCTATTGCATTTACGACTTAAGTTCCCAACCATCTTTGTGAATATGAACTATTCAATTTCATCAAATGAATTTCTCTGAATTAATCTTCCACTAAGACACGAACGCTACTCGGTGTGAGACCCTACAGCCTGACCTTACTACAGGTTGGGGCTCGGAACCCCTAAACGACGGTCACCACGAGCAGTAGCTGTCGTCCCTGTTTCAGAATCATCATAACATGATCGACCCATTGACAAAAGCATCGTTGGGTTTAATTTGGCTGTGTCAGTGATGAATGCCGTTAGCTATAGTCCCTTCGTCAAGACTGTGTCCCTGTTGGCCTAGGGTATGGTTTACTGTCAACCCTATTAGACAACATTGGTCAGTATACGGCGGTCTTTGTTGTATTCACGTTGTACTTCTTACAACGTACCACGGCCAAGGATTAACACAAAGACCGTACTGAGCCTGCGACACTAACTTCCCTTTAACGGAAGTGACGACTCCCATCTTAGTCATCTACTCGCCTCGAAAGCTTCGGGTGCAACTCAACCTAAGATCTTCAAGCAGGCCTAGCCTCGAAGCTAGATCATAGGTCTAAGATACACGATTCACTCACAAGTTCGTAGGAATGACTTCAGGTCATAATGACCAGCTTACCTATCATCACCCTAGAGTTATTATAGACAGTTTAGTTAAAGTTTAACAATTTAATAACTCTAAGTTGGTCGTTCAGTGAACTCATTCTCCAATGAGTACATGCGTCTCGTCTCCGACTTCACCAAGTCGAATGACTTTGAGATCATCATTACCCTAAGGTAAGACTAAGACATAGTGGTCTATCCGATGAGTCGATATCCAGTTCTCGACACATTTATGACCATGAACCGTTTAAGACTTACGTTTCTATTCAGTCGCTTACTACTCATAATCGAGATCTTATCTAGATACGTAAGGACCTAACTATAAGTTTATGGACATTATCTAAGTATATTAATTCAAACGATTTCATACTTAGGATAATGGATACCATATACATTATAAACAAGACGTATACTTAGGATAAATCGACTTATGGGCATATATCCTCCTACATATCCCACTTGCACTTAGGCTATTTATCTCAGTATCTCATACCGTTATAGCATATCAGTCATTTGGACATTTATATGTCAAACCTAAGAGTGGATTTACTAACGGGTATCTATAATGCATTTCAGTGGATTATTTGTTTATACATATCTTGATCATACAAGGTTGATCCTTTGAAAAGTGATTTGGATCAATTTTACATTCTTTGTATAACTAACAATTAGCTTTTACAATCTAGATATAGGGTCTAACATTTCTATAAGTCAGTCTCAGCTCATTCCAATTTTCTTGTGTCAATATGTCAAGTACATACATGACACCCTAAGTCTCTATATATACGATTAAATCAAAATGATTTTGATTCAATGTTTTATATAGATGATTCAAATAAGTTTGGAAATTCTTTTTACTTAGTCCGAGAAACCGGAACTAAGTATACGAGCTAGCTCCCACTGACTTTAAGAACTATTTGGGTAAGTACTTCAATATTATATCTAAATCATATTTAGACTATATATATGAAAACATAACCATTTGATATGTGCTTTAGATGGAATGTACTAGTGTCAGGTTGGGTTTGACGAATGAGTCAAATCAAGATCGGTTTAAGGAATCTTGACATTGACTCACTCAATCAAACGTCATACACTGTACTTTTCCCTTTACTACATTTATTATTAACTCTTTAAGAATCAAATGTAGTATATTAAGTATTAATCTTAATATGCGTATAATTGTGCTTACACACAATTTATACGCTCATGGAACTTATACTTAACTACCGATTGACTACAACATTAAGTCAGCTCCAAAACAAAATTTTCTGAAGCTTCGCATCATAGTTCGAGAATTTTCGCAACCAACTCAGAAAGCTACAATCATAGAAATTTAAGCCAATCACAATCAAATCTCGATTTCAACAGAAAGCACAATTTACGAGAAATTTATCCAAAAACAACGGATTCATAAAGATGAACCATAATATGTTTATCAAATAAACTTTAAGTGTTGGACACTCAATCATTGTTTTTACTTTAAGAAATGATACATTTTATTCAACTAAGAAAATGAGTATCAAATTTTTCTTCATGTCTCTCGAAGTCTTTGCACGGTCCCAGCAGCAACGATTGCTCAGATGCCGACCATCCTCCGAACTTCTTCCAGTATTCGCTTCATATCAGCCACCTGTATACATTACACAGATGTCTCAATATCTCATACTATGTGATTGGAAACAATTATGCTTTATTGAATTTAATTTGTTGTACCTGAGGTAGAGGCATCAGTATACCCCTTCTTCTTCTCTACAAGATAAGTCTTGCAGTTCCTCCTCCAATGGCCAATCTTATGGCAATGGAAGCGCTCAGATTTTGACGGGGCCCCTTTGGTCTTTTTCTTCCCTTTCTTTGCCTTTGCAGGTTGCAGTACCTGCCTCTTCTTACCCTTGTCTTTCGACTGGTCTGAAGAAGCAGAGCCAACAACCAGTGCAGTCGGTTTCTTCTCAATCTCCTCAAACTGCCTAAGCATATTAAGGAGACCAGGAAGATCCGTTTCAAGACTGTTCATTATGAAACCAGTGATGAAAGGCTTGAAGGCCGGGATTAAAGACTTAAGGATAATGTCCACGGACATCTCATTGTCCAGGACAAAACCCAACTAGGCGGCGTCCTCCACGTACCCGATCATCTTGATGACATGATCTTGTACGGGCCCTGTCTCTATCTTTGTGCCCCAGAGGTTGCTGGTGGCTTCAAACTTGGCAGCTCTAGACCGCTTGCAGTATAACTCTTATGCATTCAAAAGATACTTTGAACATCCAAATGTTCATGCTTCCTCTGTAGTTCGTTATTCATCGAAGCCAGAGTAAGGCACATGGCCTTCTCTGCATCCCTCTGATATAGCTTATAGGATTCTTTTTCTTCAAAGGTCAAATCTTCATCGGGCTTCTCCAGAGCATCCTCGAACAGCACGTATCCAATCCCGGCTAGAGAAAGGACTAACTTAATGTTCCTAAGCCAGTCTTTATAGTTCATTCCATCGAGCACGTTCTTCTCTACCATATATCTTAGGCCTGAATCCATTCTGCAATTTTGTAGATACTTTAGTCAGTATATGTTCGTTGTATAGTTTCAATGATTTTTAATAAAACTATATTCTCCCACTAAATTTATTAAAGCCATAATAATAAACAGTTTATTATAAAAATAACATTTGTGAGAGAGGGATCCGACTATCCTGTGTCTGACAACCTTGAGTGTGTCTCAACAAGTTGTCCGACTCTACAGTCGGTAGACGAACTCGTCGTCAATCATATTAAATATGATTCCCTATCGATTTTACCCCTAGTCATTTGTGATCATGAGTGTGCTCATCCGGATCACAATGGCTAACCTAGTCGGACCCTTGTTTTAATGTCTAGCCTGACTTGCCCCGCCGCTCGGTGTATACACGACACGTCGGTTTGGGTCAGGTCTTAGACTACAGTCTTGGTTAGACTTACGCTGGTGCTCAGAGGACGAGACAACGGTTTGGGTTAGGTCAAGATGTTTATCAAGAAATCTGTTTCTATAAGATTGTCATGTCATGGCTTGAGTGTAGCTCAACAACCGTAACACGTTTCTTACAGTTACCAACTCCTAAAACAAGGAGGGCTACGATTTATCTTGAATAAGATTATTATCATATTTGACTTAGGTATAGTCGATGGCCTTACACAATCATGATTCGACTCCTTGCGGTCTAGCGGACGTGGCCAGGGAATTGACTAAGCCAGGACCACTCGGCCCCTAGACTAGCTAGGGTGGTCCAGCAAACTTAGCCAAGCACATTGACCGTCATCATGATCCATTGAAGGAGTTTCATCAATTCTATGTTCGTCCAACAACTAAATGGCGTTTAATTAAAACTAGTTAATCCTTATCAACTAGTGGATCCTAAAATTCAAAATTTTATAGATTGGTTGAACAATTTTTATTGAGTCCTTATCAACTATAAAGTTCATACATTCAACTATGCTACCCCAATCTAATTAGGATTTTAGTAAAACAGTTACAAGATATTTCAAAATTATTCTTTTTATGATAATCATCATTTAAACGATTTATTGCAATTATTGACAATCAAAAGGGACTACCCCAATCTGATATTAGGTTTTGATGTTGTCTTGTTTACAAAAAAAATGTAACATGTCCTAATCATTAAAATTTCATCTTATAAAATTTTAATCTGTTAATGGCTAACCTAAAGAGTTCATGAATACATTATTCAACATGTCCATTAATAACATTAACCAACTAATTTAACCGCATAAATTAAAGGTTCATTTAGTGACATAAAATAAAAGCTTGCAAGTTAAAATTATCTATAACATAATCGAACAACTTGCAACACTAAAATTTAACATTTAAATACAAATATTTAAAATTTAAAGCTTAAAGTATTTTTATCACATAAAACTAGGTTTCATAAAATTATCAAATAATTTTAAAACCTAGGCTTTAAAATTTTAACGATACACTTTTAAGATTAAATTATCGCATAAAATAATCTTAAAACCAATATGTAATTTAAAAGAAACAAATTTATTATTTCATCTTATGAGAATAAAATTTTCTTTATATCACATATTCTTTAAAACAATTCTAAAACCCTTTTAAAATCATTTGAAATTAATTTAAAAGCTTTCAAATAAAGATTTTAAAAAATTTCCAACCTTCATGTAACTTAAGAGAATTAAATTTCCAAAATAAAATATATCCTTGAAGTTACATAAACATTAAGACTTTTAAATGCTCGGAAAAATTATTATATCTCATAGAAAAATTTTAAAAGCCATTTAAACATGAGAGACCTATTTAAATTTATCGTATAAAAATTAAAACATCCCAAAAAAATTCCGTGTTGCAAAACAATTTTTAAAAACACATAACAATTTTTAAACTAATTTTAACTTAAAGTTAAATTTATTCGTATGTCTAAAATAAGCAATTAAAGAATTTAAAATCATCGCTCAAATAGATCTACAAGCATAACCGTGGCTCTGATACCAGTGTAGGGGTTTTGACGGACCCTCAGAGCTCGGATCTGTGTCCGTCATAAGTCGGATGGACCACAAGGGGCATAAAAGCGCAGCAGAAAATCAAAAACAAAAACTAAGGCTAGCTAAACAATTTAGCTAGGCTCTGAGGGAGCCAGACCCTAGCCCGATCTATGCCAACTTGGGGTGGATCTGACCACCCCAAGAGGAATCTATTCTACAGTGAGAAAATTAAATCTACACTAAAATTTCTTAACCACATACCCAGAATCTCAACCCTGGGGCGGGCAAGATGTACCGCACCGTCTTCTGATGCTCCTCGTAGCCGAACCGCCTTGACTCGATCCACCCGAGCCGCCTCACACCCTCGAACCGATCTGTTGAGCCGACTCCCGCCTCCGAGCCGATCACACGCGGTAGAAAGTTTCACTTGAATAGATCCGCGTCTTAGACGTCTGGATCCAAATCCAAACCCCTTTCGTAGTCTTGCTAGGACTAGTTCGGAGAATAGGAAGAAGAGAGAGAGAATAGTTTAGTCGTTGATCGAGCTAGCTCAAATATCCGGAGCTACTCGATCGAGGACTTGGTGCTTTTTTCAACGATGAGAGTGCACCCCTATTTATATAAGGAGTCGGCACTCCTTCTTTCGTTGTGAGCAATGTGGGACTACTGTAAATTTAAGAGAATTTAATTAAGCTAATTTAGCTTAATTTAAGTTTAGTAAGCTTTTCATAAAAGCAAACTTCAATGAATTAATTCTCTTCACTCATTAACCTTTAGACACCAAACAAGCTATCAATTCGCAGGGCTTCTAATGGTGAATGCGTAGGAACCAACGAAGATGAATTTCGACTTTGTTTGACCCCTCAAACAATTGCCCAAAGATGGGCAAAAAATCAATTTTTGTAGCCGTCATTTGAGGTTTCAAAAAACCCTAAAACAACTTAAGTTACGGGCGTGCCCGCTAGGCTTAGCGGGCACGCCCGCCCAAGGCGGGGGGGGGCACCTGCCCGATGCTGCAGCGGCCAGAGGGCCGTGCCCATTTGCCCTTGCGGATGGGCTTGTTAGCCCAGTCAGTCTAACCCACTTTGCGTTGGACTATTCTCACGTTTCTGGGCTCATTTGAGCTCCGATTTGGACACGGTTTGAACCTGTGTTTAGACCGGGACGATCCCATCATCCAGGTAACCCTTTCCAATGTATTTTATCCTACAAATATTGTCGTAACCAATTTACAACACGTTTAATCTTTGTTTGCATCAAATGCAACATTATCCCTATTGCATTTACGACTTAAGTTCCCAACCAGCTTTGTGAATATCAACTATTCAATTTCATCAAATGAATTTCTCCGAATTAATCTTCCTATGACTAAGACACGAACGCTACTCGGTGTAAGACCATACAGCCTGACCTTACTACAGTTTGGGGCTCGGAACCCCTAGACGACGGTCATCACGAGCAGTAGTTGTCATCCCTGTTTCAGAATCATCATAACGTGATTGACCCATTGACAAAAGCATCGTTGGGTTTACTTTGGTTGTGTCGGTGATGAATGCCGTTAGTTATAGTCCCTTCGTCATGACTGTGTCCATGTTAGCCTAGGGTATGGTTTACTGTCAACCCTATTAGACAACATTGGTCATTATACAGCAGTCTTTGTTGTATTCAAGTTGTACTTCTTACAACGTACCATGGCCGAGGATTAACACAAAGACCGTACTGAGCCTGCGACACTTACTTCCCTTTAATGGAAGTGACAAATCCCATCTTAGTCATCTACTCACCTCGAGAGCTTCGGGTGCAACTTAACCTAAGATCTTCAAGCAGGCCTAGCCTCGAAGCTAGATCATAGTTCTAAGCTACACGGTTCACTCACAGGTTCGTAGGAATGACTTCAGGTCATAAGGAGCAGCTTACCTATCATCACCCTAGAGTTATTATAGATAGTTTAGTTAAAGTTTAACCATTTAATAACTCTAAGTTGGTCGTTCAGTGAACTCATTCTTCAATGAGCACATGTGTCTCATCTCTGACTTCACCAAGTCGAATGACTATGAGATCATCATTACCCTAAGGTAAGACTAAGACACAGTGGTCTATCCGATGTGTCGATATCTAGTTCTCGACACATTTATGACCACGAACCGTTTAAGACTTACGTTTCTATTCAGTCGCTTACTACTTATAATCAAGATCTTATCTAGATACGTAAGGACCTAACTATAAGTATATGGACATTATCTAAGTATATTAATTCAAACGATTTCATACTTAGGATAATGGATACCATATACAGTATGAACAAGACGTATACTTAGGATAAATCCCCTTATGGGCATATATCCTCCTACAGTATAACCTTCCTCTTCATGTGTATGAAGCAGCTGTACATGATATTGTCACTCTTGATCTCTAGAAAATACTTACAGGGTAATGATATCGATGTTTTCCTGTAATCATTGATTGATGATATGAAGCTTTTATTGAAAGAGGGTGTGAACACATTCGACGCCTTTACAAAGCAAAACTCTCGCATGCGGGCTATTGTTTTATGGACAATTAATAACTTTTTCGTGTATGGTAAACTACCTGGTTGGTTGATTCAGGGTGAATATGGCATAATTAACCCCTCATCTAGCACCATTGTGTGTGTATATGATGCTTAATTGGTCTCTAATACGATCGAATTTTGAATACCCATATTTGAGCCACGTGGCACAATCAGAATCATCCATTTTGCATCTGACGGCCAGCATTAACTACGAATTAAATTCGAAGTCGACAGCGAAGCAGCAGCCCACTGGGTGATGTGGAACGATCATAACCGTTAGTCCCTAGAACGAACGGCCCAGAAACTCCCTCAGTTGGAGTTGGATACCAAATTGGGCGAAGTGGGAAACCCAATAAGGTGGACAGAGTCCTCATCCGATCCCGCCTGGATCGGACGGCTCTAATTTGCTGCTGTCAGGTTTGTGTGCATTTTGGTGCGGGTTTTGGACCCGTTAACAACTAAAACCTGCAAGCTGTGTATATTTAAGCGTATTTTGGCTAGGGTTTGGTATTCTGACGTATTTGGGGCTCTAGGAGCCGTATTTTGGCGTGTGATTTGGAGGCCCTAAAGACAGAGGCAGGAGCTATCATCTGAAGGAGATTTAGGGTCTATTTGGAGAGATTTGGTGATAAATTCCATATCTTTTGCCTTGTATTTTGCGTAGTTGGCTTGTATTTGAAGTATTATTCACATATTTTAAGAGTTGGCTTGTATTTGAAGTATTATTCACATATTTTGAGTGTTTGGTGATGTATTTGTCTATGAAGACTGAATATTTTCTCTTCATGTATGGTTAGTGCCCTCATGTGTTGGTTGTGATGTAGTTAGGGCTATGTGATCGTTGATTTTGATGTCTTATCGCCCTATATGCATGTTATAATCACGTATTTCATCGATTTCTATGTATAATCTAATTGAGTGTGTTAATCAGAGACGTGTGCATGCTTAATTAAATATGATTTGAGTAAGACTTATTCGTAATGCGATCCGAGAGGACATATCATGACCCAAGAGGGCACTTATGCGTATTTTCTTCATGAAATCGTTATTATTCGTTGTTACTCTTTGGCACGTTTTTATGCACTTTATCGCCACACTTTCCGGTGTTCTCATGCCCTAGCCGGATAAAACGTTGAGTTATAGAAAAGATATTAATAATCATTGATTGCTTATACCCTAACGAAATCACAACCAACGTATACTCTCCATATTAATACCCTAGTATCGAATTCACCATAATTATCGTAGGATTCTCTTTTATTATTTTAAACCATCGACACCATTACTTATATCTCTGATAGGTGGTTGTTTATTATCGTTTTAGTACTCTTTATAAACTAAAATTCGTGGTTTTGCAGGTCAGTTGTCATGTGGATACGATACCAGGACTCACCAGAATTATTACTTATTCAATCTCCTACACTTGGGAGTAGCGCTCACACATTTTGAGACGAGTCACGTTTTTGGCGCCGTTGCCGAGGATAACGGTACTTGTAAACTACAATTTCAGTTTGTATGGAGGAACATTCGGTGAGATCCTTCCATCTTATCGCTTAGGATTTTTAGTTTTTTTTGTTTTCTTTTCCCTTTAAAAAAATTTTCTTAAAAAATGGAATACATGAATTTCTATGGCACGAATTATTGGTGTGATGTAGAGTACGATGTTGCACACAAGCATATGATGGAGAAGCTCAAGATTGTTAATTTTAATCAGACAGATTGTGAAACTTCCTTTCACGCCTGGAGGAGGTTCACAGACCTAGTATTGAGCTATCCGCAGCATGGGTACACAAAGAAAGAGCTTATGGAGTCCTTTTTATTTGGACTACGACCACAGCTACAGGAATTTTTGGGAGTCATGACGCCGACGGAGGCGTGGAAGTACATGGAGTCCTTACAAGAGAATGATCAGACCATTAATGAGACTTCATAGCGTGATTCAACGGAGCCCTCATGCCTTGATCTAGGAGAGCAAAGTGTAGACGTTCCATTGCAACCCCCGAAAGAGGAAGTTTATTTGCTCATTCAGACACAGGAGGCTACATCCCATCAATTCCAAGAAAACTTCCTTACTCGGAGTCGGCAAATTCAACAATCCATTGAAAATATTACTCTGATTGCCACTTGCTTAGAAGAAAGTAATTCTTCTAAAATTCAATTTCAAGAATCTGATATGAGTTCATCTTCTATTGCCGGTATGTCGAGTGAGCCATGTCACGATGAAGGCACAAATTAGAACATTAACATGGCTGGAAGCGTGTGCAAAGGAGAGGACGAGCTAGCAATTTTGGATGAACAGGATAAGGAGACGGCTAGGGACATGTGTTTAGATATTATTTCTATGGAACATGAACCACTTTTTCCCCCCAGTGTTTTCCTAAAACCATTCATCCCTCTCTACAATGACTGAGCATCATACCGATGAGAGTAATGCACATCTTTCAGGGAGCAGTCATCAACATGCCTTACTTTATTTTACGTACTTTGATGACTACATTTGGAATATGTTTATTACAAAGAATTTTAGGCTAAATTGGACTGACATAACTCATCTCTTGCAGGGCATACGTAATCACTATATAGAGATGCTTGGAGTTGTGTTGCTGGGTCCAATTTAGCTTGTGGAGGAAGAATACTCACCGAGGAGCGCAAGGAGTAGATAAAACAACTTCCTTCACCATTAAAAATATGTGATCCGCCATTTGATCACAGTGTGTTCTTTCCATTAGCGTAGATTTTTTATATGCTTTTTAGGATGCTTGATTTTGAATAAATTCGCAACCATTTCGGCATTGAGGACAATGTCCATCTTTAGTTGGGGTGAATGTATGAGGCCTTATGATTTTTTTAAAATAAAGCGAGAGAAAAGAATAAATCACCAATTCTCATCATTTAAAACTCTTTCGCATACCACATTAGCAGATGATTATGCATTGATTGAGTTCTAAAAATCGTTTATGGCTTGAATTAATTTTTATTTCTTCATGAAATTACTCATTAATATGCTATTTATGAAAACTTTCAATTACCATGATTATTATCTCGAACTAGTTTGAATTTATTTCATGCATGTTATTGTGATGCAAAAGCATAAGTATACACGATTTATTAAAATAGTCTTCAAGTTGAAGAGGAATTTGGCCTTTGTTACTAATGTTTATGTTCGATGAATGGGTGTTGAGTTGCTTACGAAAAAAATAAAAAAAGAGAAAAAAAATGCATCGTTCCATTTAGTTCATTAATTAGCCAGGTCTTCGTGACTCAGGAAGCATTGAAGATTCGTGTCAAAAGATGAATGAATGGGGAGTGCATCCAAAAAAGGAGAAAATAAAACTTAGACGATTCGAGTTATTAAGTTCGAGGGGCTCTTCTAAGCCTAATGCCCGATGGTCGTCTGGCCTAGGAGTCATTAACTGAAAGCTCGTTACATGGATCATTCTAAGTCGTCAGAAAAGAAAAAAAAGAAAAAAAATAAATGGTGAATAAACTAAAGCAACTTCAATGCCCATGATTTGAACTATATTTATGAGATGCCAAGCCCTTGGAAATGAGAAAACTATGATATGACGTCGTGTCTTACTTTCGCTTGCGCAAAACGATGCTGGCATGTTGTTTATTCTAATTAAATTAGAGAAAATATCATGTGATTGATTGTATTCATGGGCTATGTATATTGATGGGCAAAATTATGTTGGAAACCGTATTATTGAGCCATGCCATAAACGATCGATAGAATTACAATTTTTACTTATCATCTGACTAAATCGCTCTTTTTGCTAGGAACTAGCAAATCGCTAGTTGGGGGTGTGATTCGGGGTGAATATTGCATAATTAACCCCTCATCTAGCACCATTTTATGTGTATATGATGCTTAATTGGTCTATAATACGATCGAATTTGAATACCCTTATTTATTAGAGCAAACTCATATTCTATGCATAACATGGAATTTTATTGGGTAATTCTGCTCCTTCATATTTTTCATTGAATATCTCTATCTCATGATTCCAACGGCTATTTATTTGTATTTTTCTGAGATCTGTGCTAATTACTATGAATGAATGCAGAATACCATTTAAATGGAGAAATACGTCGAAAATACGGCCGGAAATACAAAAATACGGAGGAAATACGTCTTTGAATATGGCGTCTCGATCAGCGATGTCTACGTGGCAAAATCTCACCAGGCTCCCGCTCAATCGAGCGGCACACGATTTTGAGGCGACATGGCAATTTATCGGCTGTTGGATCTCGATCCAACGGTACGTGGGCGAGCAGAACGCAGCAAGGTGAAGGGAGCAAATTTGAGCCACGCTGTGCAATCAGAATCGTCAATTTCGCATCTGACGGCCTGCATTAACTACGAATTAGATTCGAAGTCGACTGCGAAGCGGCAGCTCGCTGGGTGATGTGGAACGATCATAACCGTTAGTCCCTAGAATGAACGGCCCAGAAACTCCCCAAGTTGGAATTGGATACCAAATTGGGCAAAGCAGGCAACCCAATAAGGTGGACACGCGTCGAGTCCTCATCCGATCCCGCCTGGATCGGACGGCTCTAATTTGATGCGGTATCAGACTTTGGGTTTGTGTGCATTTTGGTGCGGGTTTTGGGACCGTTAACAACTAAAACCCGCAAGCGGTGTATATTTAAGCATATTTTGGCTAGGGTTTGGTATTCTGGCGTATTTGGGGCTCTAGGAGCCGTACTTTGGCATAAGATTTGGAGGCCCTGGAGACAGAGGCAAGAGCTATCATCTGAAGGATATTTAGGGTCTATTTAGAGAGATTTGGTGATAAATTCCCTATCTTTTGCCTTGTATTTTGCGTAGTTGGCTTGTATTTGAAGTATTATTCACGTATTTTGAGTGTTTGGTGATGTATTTGTCTGTGAATACTGAATCTTTTCTCTTCATGCATGGCTAGTGCCCTCATGTGTTGGTTGTGATGTAGTTAGGGCTATGTGATCGTTGATTTTGATGTCTTTTTGCCCTATATGCATGTTATAATCACGTATTTCATCGATTTCTACGTATAATCTAATTGAGTGTGTTAATTGGAGACTTGTGCATGCTTAATTGAATATGATCTGAGTAAGACTTATTTGTGATGTGATCCGAGAGGACATATCGTGGCCCGAGAGGGCACTTGTGTGTATTTTCTTCATGAAATTGTTATTATACGTGGTTACTCTTTGGCATGTTTTGTGCGCTTTATCACCACGCTTTTCGACGTTCTCATGCCCTAGCCGAATGAAATGTTGAGTTATAGAAAAGATAGTAATAATCATTGATTGCATATACCCTAACTAAATCACAACCAACGCATACTCTCCATATTAGTACCCTAGTATCGAATTCACAATAATTATCGTAGGATTCTCTTTTATTATTTTAAACCATCGACACCATTACTTTTATCTCTGATAGGTGGTTGTTTATTATCATTTTAGTACTCTTTATAAACTGAAATTCGTGGGTTTGCACATCAGTTGTCTCGTGGATAGGATACCTGGACTCACCAGGATTATTACTTGTTCGATCTCCTACACTTGGGAGTAGCACTCACACATTTCGAGATGAGTCATTGGTCGAAAAAGGGTAAATTTGCATGTCCAGTTTGCACGACAGGTTTGAGGGAACATATTTGAACTTTATCCATAAGCAATGTTTTTGGCAGCAATAAGATGGTTTGACTACAGATTATAAATATAGAAGATAAGAAAGATTATTTGATGGTGAAATCGAATCGAGAGGAAAACCAAAATAGCTAAATAGAGAAGACATATGTGAGGCACTTCAACCTTTGCCTAGAGTAAAGTTTGGAAAGAAAAGATATAGAAATGAAAACACTTTTGGTGTGAGAAGGAAGAATGCAAAGGGCAAGGAAAAAACAAAGGAGAAATTAAGAACAAGATTGCAACAAAAGCCTCGACCAAAAGAAGACACAACAGAGAGGAAAATAATCCCTGAGTTTGAAAGTACGTCACAACCTAGATGTCATGCACGTATAAAAGAATATTTGTGAAAATCTATTATACACCATTTTGCATGACTCGACCTAGTCGAAAGATGGATTAACAGCGAGACTGGATTTAAATAAATTGGATATACATCCTTAATGATCATGAGCTAAAAAGGACATCATCTTAGAGTACATTGAAACCCAAAAACAAATCGCCGACATCTTCACTAAACCTCTTAAAGAAGATTCATTTGTGAGGTTACGTGGAGAATTAAGGATTATGTGTGGATCTGAATTATAGGATTTCATGCTTTTATTACTTATCATGCTTTGAACTCATGTCATCATTTCACTTCTCTTGTTTTGATATGTTATATGTTTTCATATATTTTTCATTGAGATGTATTTGAGATTTTGATGATTTTGTTTGTTTGGATTAATATACGTGATTTGAATGTTAATCTATATTATTTTGATAATGATTTCATGTTTAGAGAATTGTTATAGTATAGGTCTTAGGGTGAGTTGTCTCAATCCTCTTGATTTCAGCCTCTATATTTTTTTGGACCAGGACAGACGACTGTCAATCCTTCGACAGTTGCCTGCCCAACTCCAATTTTCTATCTGAATTCTGTGATTTTCGCACAGGCGACTGATGTATATTTTCCAGGCGCCTGTCTCTCTGACAGGCGACTGAAATTTGTTCATCAGGCGTATATCGTGATTTTTTTATGTCTCTGGCAACTCCCCATAATTTTTGTCCATCTGTCAGGTGACTGTTGCGTATTTTACAGACGAATGTCATTATGCCATGTGATTGTGAGTTACTCAATAGGTGCCTATCTATTGACCCAAGTCAGTTCTCTATCTTTTGGCCAGTCGACTGACGATTGCACATCAGTCGACTGTCCACATCTGTGGCGGTTCGTTAACTTGATCTGAGCCATCGATCTATCGATCCAACGGCCCAGATTCATTTGCCTCCAACTCAAGTACACGAGACCATCGGATTTTCTCTCTCATCCGATTGATTTCTCTCGTCTTCATCCTTCGAACGTCACCCGTCTCTTCATCTTCCGCGTCGATTAGGAGATCCTACCCATCGATTTCTCTCCATGTTCACTCGATTGAGAGTTTGGATCTCTCCTCCTCCGTCGTTTGTTGCGGATTTGGTATATCTCTCGTGTTTTCTTTCAATCATGCACTATCATTTTCGTTTTTCTCTTGATTCGTGTGATGGCTCCTCCCAAGATCCCTTCATCTTTCAAAGGGAAAGCTGTTGTTCCTAGGAAGCCTAGGAACCCTAAACCCATTGCTGCTGCACACAAGAAAATCCCTTATAGAGCACACAAGAAAATCCCGTATAGATCCTGCACCAAATTTGCGCAACCCCTCTCCGATGTTTTGGATGCTTCTGGTTCTACTTCGTCTTCCTCCGAAGAAGAAGAGTCCGTTGAGCCCCTTCAGAAGCGGCATCATAAACCCACTGGTGTTCACATCAATGAGCCTATCACTTAGGCTGATTCCACTCGTGTGGCTGCTAACACCCACCCAGAGTCCATTCCCACTGAAACCCAAGGCTAAAATCCTTCCAGGCCTCCTTTTGCTGATCCTCTAGTCCCCATTTTCCAGGACGATTCTTGTTTGGCAAAATTTCATGCTATGCCTGGGATCAAGCTCCTTCATGAGCGATTCATTGTTTATCAGGCCTTCACCACCGAGAGACTTTCCGAGATCCTCATGTCGACCCATTTGGTCGATTTGTTTCGTTACTCTCATGTGGACTCCCTCATGCCTATTCATTCCTTGTCAAGCTATTCTATTCCAACTACATTCGCAGTGAATTTGCTGACACAGGTTGTAATGACCCTGGCTATGAGGAAAACACTAGAAGTGGGGGTTGAATAGTGTTTATAAAATTTAAATGATAGTTATACCAATTTAAATTCCTAACCAACAATAAAGTGGAATTATAAATAAACTCAAATTGAAACAATGCTAACATAAAGTATGTTTCAAGGGTTCGGATTACCCAAGTCAACTCCCGACTTGTTCCCGATAATCCTACGTCCCTTCCACCTGGATACCATCGGATACTCAAGTTAGAACCCTAACTTGAGGTTTCCTTTAAACCCACTTGTAGCAACCTTATAAGTGAAATCGAAGCACAATCGATGTCCTCGACTCCAATAACTTGGAAGCAAGCAAACCACTCTCACAAACCGAGAGTTAAACTAATATCGAAAGATATGAAATAATGAAATAGCAACACTTACAATCACCTATGCCTTGAAGCAGAACTTGAAGGAGCAAGTGTGTTGTGTGTTGAAGTCTCTTCCAAAAAGAGTGAAAAGCCCTTTCTCTTGTCACCACCAATTGCCTAGAGGATATCACTTTGATTCTAGGTTGGAGAGCAAGAGAGAATGAGATCGAAATTCTTGGGCTTTTGAATTTGAGAGCTTTGAAAAGCTTGAAGTTGAAAGCTATGGGGTTTCAAAAGATGATCAAGAAGATGAGTAACCCCTCAATGGAACAATAGAAGCTCTCTTTATAGGTAACCCAAAATCCCCAAACAGAATCCTTAAAACCCCTTTGAAATCCATGGAGAAAAAGTCAACAGATAGAATTTACACAGTCGACAGTTGACTGGTGAAGAAAACATAATAGACTGCTGCACTGTGTCAGATGGTAGGTGAGAATTCAAACGGTAACTTAACACGTAAGACAGTCGACTGATGAAGAAAAGACAGGCACCTGTAAACCTAATAGGCGCCTGTAAATCCTTCTACAGGCGACTGGCCGCAACATGGGTAAGCTAAGAAAACTCAGAAAGTTTTGGGAAGACACGACAGGCCACTGATGTGAAACACACATGCGCATGTGCCATGGGCTGGCGACTATGAAACCAACATCAATCGACAGTCACTAATACTTGAAACTTTCTAGAGAGCAGAGTCTGCAGAGGAATCATACACATGCGACTGTTGAAGCATTGACAGTTGACTGTGCCTGGGACAGGCAACTGTCAATCCAATATCAGTCGACTGGACAAATGGAAACGAAAGTGACCTTTAGGCAGGAGAGAGACAGCCGACTGATTAACAAATCACATGCGCCGGTAGCTTGGACAGGTGCCTGTCTTTTGTACAACAGTCGCCTGAATGGAGTTAAAGCTAAAAGGCCCAAAAATCAATTGATAGAGTATGTGCATAACAGGCGATTGTAGAACAAATCACAGTCGACTGCTTTGAGACAGGCGCCTATAAATCGTTTAGCAGTCGCCTGTTGAAATCCCAAAATGCACATGCTTGAGAAATGTGAATTGGAGTCTAAGGAAATGTGATCTAATGATTTCCTAGGATAGAAATGAAGATGTGTGTATGCTCCAACATAGTTCTACTTCTAGGCTACATACTAGAAGAGAATAAAAAGATCACATTTTGTAGAAGCCTTTCTTCTATCCAAAGTATGAGCTTGAAGTCTTATAAGAGCTTCAATCACCATCTTTAAATCCACTTTTCATGCTTTGATTGATCTTTGAGTGACATTCATTGCTAATTGATCTGCATGATATGCTTAGGTAATGGATTAACTGCAAATAGGGGATTAGTCACAAGTATTTATGTTTGCTCATCATTAACACCAAGTAGGGAGAAGTCCAATACTCAACGTTCTCCCCCTTTTTGATGATGACAAACAAACATAAACAAAAAGATAAATAATTGTGTTTAATGAAAACTTACTCCCCCTACATAGATGTCAATCAAGTTAGTCAATGTATATAAGGGCATCAATAGATCAATTGAAGCGAGCTTGTAAGATATGTATGAATGAAATGATTTTATTTCTTGAAATCTAGGATTTTATAATCCAAGTTCATTATATCTTACTCCCCCCAAATCTAAGGCAACTTCAATCTTAGATCCAAGTTTAGAATTAACTTAGCACATAATTATGATATGTTTATTTCTCTCTCCCTATGGCATTATCCAAAAATGGGAGTAGAATAACAACAACAATAGTGCTAAATAAATACTAAAACAATCATGAGAGTCTAAAGATAGGATATATATATATATATATCTAATGTGATGCCAAAATATTATCGGAAAAAAATGACGAAGGTGCATCTCATTGATATATATATATACCAAAAACTCACAAACACAAGAAATCTTAGTTGACCAAAAGAACGAGATTCCAATATCAACATTTCAAAAATGAGAAAAACGTCTCACATCAAATCATGTATATAATAGAGCATACAAAGAGAGACAATTTCACAATGTTCACACAATCAACATAAACAATGAGACACAGTGTAAAGCAGCATATGATAAAGTAAAAGCATTATCATATATATATGTATGTATGTATGTGTGTGTGTGTATCTATATATATAATCAAAGGATACAAGGAGTACAAAATACAACATCAACTCCATGTACATCAAAAGTATGATCATCATACATACATCATCTTCCATCAGTACAAAAAGAGATTAAAATAAAAAAACAGATACTCAAACTCTCAACCCTAACAAAATAAATCTAGGCCTAAGGGTGAGTAGTCTACGTGAAGTGTTAATCCAAATCAGCAGCTGAGGAGTGTACGGGTGTAGCCAACTCAACTCGGACCTCCTGGGCCTTTGGATCATCTGAAATATCCTCAGGAAGATGAGCAGCAGCAACAGTAGTGGAGTCATCCTGAGGAGCCAGAGAAGAAACTGGCTCTGGTGCAGTGTCAACAGGACGCTCAGAAAGCTCAGTGATGACTGGAGGAGGAAGCTGAGAAGGCTGAGGAGATGGTACAAAAGATCTAAGATGATTAGGGAAAGGAATGCCCAGATGCTGGAACAGCAGATGGAACAACTCATAGATACCAGACACCCTCTCGTCCAACAGATCACGAGAGGGTGCAGCAGAGGAATATGGCTGATTAGAGGGTAGAACTATGGATGAAGCTGGAGCTGAAGATAACTGCCTCTTCTTTGATGCCGTCTGCAGAGCCGAAGATGACTTCGACTTAACAGAAGCATCGAGAAGAGGGCCAAGGGGCCTAGGCTCATATGGAGTCAGATCGATCCCGAAATGACGAAAGACAAAAGTGAGGAGTCCTCCATATAGAATGTGAGACGAGGCAGTAGTGAACTCGACCTTGTCCATCCGATCAAGGAGGACTCCGGCCCAGTTCACAAACATGCCAAAGAAAATGGCATACATGCATCGGAGGATCTCCTGAGAAGGCTGATCAGAGGAGCCATATTTCGGCAAGATGTTGGACTTCACCACTAGGTGAACAGCCCAACCTCTAGCAGAAAACATGGAAGCCCTGAAGCCAGAAGAGAGATATGAAGGGATCACAGAGAACGTGTCCTGAAGGACGGTCTGATCAAGATCTGCAACGTCTAAGAGTGAGATATCAGCAGGTAAGGAGCCAGTGGAAGGAATCCTAAGAATGGTTCCTAGGAGAGTAGGGTCAAGCTTGATACAGGTCCCCTGAACAACTGTATCAATCACACCCGTGTCAGTATATTCACCGCGAATGCTGTTGGCATAAAATAGCTTGATAAGGAATGGATATGCACGAGGGGAGTCGACATGAGAGAAATGAAACAAATCACCCAAATGGGTCGACGTGAGAGTCTCGAAAAGTCTCTCAGCGATGAAGGCCTGAAATACAGTCACTATCACTCTCACCGGAGAGTGGATCTTCTCGGGCCATGAAACACATATGTGCACTCTCACCCTTTTCATCCTCAGATTCACTTGAGGAATCTCCGCTTCAATCATCGAACATCCCAATAAGTCATTTCTTCTTATCCTTCTTGTATTTGTCGGACTTGTGGTATTTTGGAGCTTTCCACTTTTCTTTGTTTCTAAGCATTGGGCAATCCTTCTTGATGTGCGCCAGCTTGTTACACTTAAAACAAAGAGACGAGGTATTGTTAGTGGAATCAAATTTATTTTTGAAAGGAAATTTACCTTTGCAAAAGCACCGTTGAAACTTCTTCGCCATTTGTGCCATTTCTTCCAAGTCCATTTCGTTCTCGGATTCTTCACTATCGGAGGATGAAGAAGTAGCCTTGAATGCTAATGCTTTCTTCTTGGCCTCTGTTGGGTTCATCATTGCTCTAATCTTCATTCGGTTCTCCCTTCTCACTTCGTAAGACATGAGTGTACCGATGAGATTCACCACGGTGTAGTTCTTCATGTCATTGACCTCCTCAATGGCGATTACTCTTCTTTTCCATTTTGAGGTCATTTCCATGATTAGCTTTCTCACCTTTTCTTCTTAGGTGTAGACTTGTCCAAGAGCTTCAAGCTCATTGGTGATGTTGTTGAAGCGTCCATACATCGTTGCAATGTTCTCATTATCATGCAAATGAAACATATCGAAGTTTTGTATTGTAACATATAATTTAGACAACTTTACCTTGTTCGTTCCCTCGTGGGTAACGACTACATGGTTCCATTTTTGATATACACTCTTACATGTGCATATCTTATTAAACTCATCTGGATCCAATGCACAATAAAGAGCGTTCATTTCCTTGGCGTTGTTCACTTCGGCGGACTTCTCGGAGGGCGTCCATTTGTCAAAATCCTCTTTGGAGGGTTTAACGTATTCCTTGTGGAGGGTTCTTCAAAGAGAAGAACTCCTAAGAAACGTCTCCTTTTGGCATTTCCAATAGCCGAAATTCGTGCCATTGAAACGCGGAGGATGAACCATTGATTGTCCTTCAAAGACAGTAGACGCACCATCACGGTCGTGATTGTTGTACGAAGGAGGTGGAGGAACGTTGTTATTGTTTGATGCCATTGCTATAAACCAATGCTCTGATACCAATTGTAAGGACCATGGCTATGAGAAAAACACTAGAAAGGGGGTTGAATAGTGTTTATAAAATTTAAACGATAGTTATACCAATTTAAATTCCTAACCAACAATAAATGTGGAAGTATAAATAAACCCAAAATGAAACAATACTAACACAAATTATGTTTCAAGGGTTCGGATTACCCAAGTCAACTCCCGACTTGTTTCCGGTAACCCTACGTCCCTTCCACCCGGATACCACCGGATACTCAAGTTAGAAACCTAACTTGAGGTTTCCTTTAAACCCACTTGTAGCAACCCTATAAGTGAAATCGAAACACAATCGATGTCCTTGATTCCCACAACTTGGGAGCAAGCAAACCACTCTCACAAACCGAGAGTTAAACTAATATCGAAAGATATGAAATAATGAAATAGCAACACTTACAATCACATATGCCTTGAAGTAGAACTTAAAGGAGAAAGTGTGTTGTGTGTTGAAGTCTCTTCCAAAAAGAGACCTTTTCTCTTGTCACCACCTAGAGGATATCACTTTGATTTAAGGTTGGAGAGCAAGAGAGAATGAGACTGGAATTCTTGGGTTTTGAATTTGAGAGCTTTTAAAAACTTGAAGATGAAAGCTTAGGGTTTTCAAGAGATGATCAAGAAGATGATTAACCACTCAATGGAACAGTAGAAACTCGCTTTATAGGTTTCCCAAACCCGCCAAACAGAATCCCGTAAAACCCCTTTGAAATCCATGGAGAAAAAACCAACGGATAGAATTTACAAAGTCGACTGGTGAAGAAAACACAGTCGACTGATGCACTGTGTTAGAGGGTAGGTGAGAATTCAAACGGTACCTTAAACGTAGGACAGTCGACTGATGAAGAAAAGACATGCACCTGTAAACCTAACAGGCGACTGTAAATCCTTCTACATGTGACTGGCCGCAACTTGGTTAAGCGGAGAAAACTCAGAAAGTTTTGGGAAGACACGACAGGCGACTGATGTGGAATATACAGGTGCATATGCCATGGGCAGGCGCCTATGAAACTAACATCAGTCGACTGACACTAATACTTGAAACTTTCCAGAGAGCAGAGTCTGCAAAGGAATCATAGACATACGACTGTTGAAGCATTGACAGTCGACTGTGCCTTGGACAGTCGACTATCAATCCAACATCAGTCGACTGGCCAAATGGAAAAGAAAGTGACCTTTGGGCAGGAGAGAGACAGGTGACTGATTAACAAATCACATGCGCTTGTAGCTTAGACAGGCGCCTGTCTTTTGTACAGTAGTCGCCTGAATGGAGTTAAAGTTAAAAGGCCCAAAAATCAATTAATAGAGTATTTGTATAACAGGCAAGTGTAGAACAAATCACAGTCGACTGTTTTGAGACAGGCGCCTGTAAATCGTTTAGCAGTCGCCTGTTGAAATCCCAAAATGCACATGCTTGAGAAATATGAATTGGAGTCGAATGATTTGTGATCTAATGATTTCCTAGGACAGAAATGAAGATATTATTGGCCTAGTTAGTCTACTAACTAGGTCGTACGATTTAATTTTGATGATGACAAATAAGTCACGTGTGACTAACATTTTCATTAAGTGATTACAGGGAGCAAAGCGAAAAATAAATTCTATTTGCAAGAGGAAGAGTATATGAGGACAATGGTGTAAAAAGGGAATAAGTTTTGGATTGCATACTCAAGGGATTTTCTACTTGAATTCAAACTCCATGTTCTCATCCAAAACAGGTGGTATCTTCTATCATAAAATCTTTTTGATACAACAACATTTTTCAAAAAGAAAACAACAAAAAATCATTGAACTGCCGCATGGTTCAAAACACAAATCATTCTCTGCGTTCTTTTGTTTTTATCTTAATCACAAATATTTTGAACTGCAGCATGATTTAAAATCAACCTCAAACTGCCGCATTAATCCATTAACAAATAGTCCCAGTCGCATGATATCTTTTCAAATTACACGAGCAACAAAAAATAACAAAACATATCCCTCATTTGCATAGAGATTGTTCAAGCACGTTCTGAAAACAAAAATAATAATAATAATAATAAAGGAAAGTTGATGCCTCTTAAAAAACGGTCGAAAACGTGATTAGAAAAGATCAGGAGCAATCAACTTCATCCTTGCGTAAGATGAAGGCGCAATCAACAGCATCTCTTGCGAAAAATTTAAGAGAGCACAGCCTTCCTCTCCTTAAAAACAATGAGTGCGGCTCCTCTGTCAAAGAGATACACGCACGCAAGATAGCTCATTGTGTTCTTCTTTTTTGCATGTGGTGTATCCTGTCAAACAATGCAAGCATTGTTTTTGGGTCATTTCTCTGTCAACAACAAGCTTCTTCTTCCAAGCTGTCGTAGATTTTGAAGTGCAGATTCCAGATACGTGCATTTGACTTCGTGTGCTCATATCTCCTGATCCAGACATCGGATCGACTCACCATTTGCATGCATGCAACCATATCTTCATCCTCTTTGCAACGGTGATAGTCTCCTTTGTTGAGTCCCAGGATTATACACAGTTCGGGCATTTTTCTAAAGATTCGTCACTGCAGATTCCAGATTCATGCATTTGACTTCGTACGCTCATATCTCCTGATCCAGACGTCGGATCGACTCACCGTTTGCGTCCATGCGACCACATATTCATGCCCTTTGGAACGGTGATAGTCTCCATTGCTCAATCCATAGGATCATACTCAGTTTGGACATTTTACTACAGATCAGCCACTGCAGAATTCAGACTTGTGTAGTCATCTTTCGAAGACTATATCTTCCAATCCAGATGTCGGATCAGCAAACCGTTTGCACCCACACGATCACGATCTCACAAAATTTATCACGGTATGTCTCTCTAATTTTTCACCTTAGTATTAAAGCTATTTGAATCTATTTTAGTTGTGAGATTGTATTGTGAATAGCTTTACTCTGAAGCTATCTCTGCGCTTTAACTCTTGAACTATATCTGGGTACGGTGAGATCACTACCCGTAAGTGTGATCAGGTTTATTGAGTGAAATCCGTATAGGTCTTGGGGTCAGAGTTTTGGTAGGGAACCACTCCGTTAAAAATATCTGTGTCTGATTTTCTCTGTGATTGTGATTATTTTTAAAATTTGTGCCACACACCCTATTCACCCCCCTCTTGGGTGTTTTTAATTGGTATCAGAGCGGGATTCCTTTTAGACTCAAAGTCTAGTGGAATTTTGATCATATGGCACAAATTCCGCACACATACTCATATGACACGCACAATCAAAGAGAAGATCAGTCGTATCTCAGATCTCCTCTATTTGATGGTACGGACTATAGTTACTGGAAACAAAGTATGTCCATACACATCAAAGGTACCGATATGGAATTATGGAAAATAATCTGTGAAGGATTTACACTATTTGATAAACCCACTCCTAAGCAGCAAAAACAAAATGATCGGTTACAAAATCTAAACTTTAAGGCCATGAGCATCTTATATTGTGGTCTTAGTAAAACTGAATTTAACCGCATTAGTTCTTGTTCTACTGCTAAGGATATTTGGACGAGACTTGAAGTTACTCATGAGGGGACTAGTGAAGTTAAGAAAACTCGTATTAGAATGTTATTACAGAAATATGAAAATTTTGCTATGATGCCTAATGAGTCTATTGATGCTATGTATTCTCGTTTTGCAGATATCGTCAATCCATTGAAATCCTTAGGGAAGGACATCCCAGAGGAAGATCTGGTTGGAAAGATTTTATACTCTTTATCCGACGAATGGATTCAAAAGAGGACGACGATCGAAGAAGCACATGACTTGACGGATATCAGTTTCGAGAAGCTAATGGAAAAATTAATGGCTTATGAGGTTCAATTGAAGATGGCCAATGATAACACACCAAAGATGGAAGAGAAATCTAAGAAGGAGGAAACAAAGGAAAAGAATTTAGCCTTTCAAGTCTCCAAAATGCTCAAGAAGTAGATGAATGAATCAGACGATAAAAGCATGGATCTTGTTACAAGGAAATTTGTGAAATTCATGAAAAACAACAAAAGAAGGACATGAAGCATTTGGGGAACCAAGATAAATGAAGAAAATGATGGAGAAAGTTCTGCACCTCAGTGTTTCAGATGCAACAAGAGAGGGCACATGAAAGCAGAATGTCCACTTCTGAAAGGAAAAGGAAAGGAAAAGACTGGTGATGGAGAAAAGAGGACATCAAAGCGAGGAATGGTGGCTACGTGGGGAGAAAGTGACGCAGAAGAGCTCTCCTCAGATGATGACTGGAACGACAACACTGGAACTTGCTATATGGCTGGAAACAAAAAGGTAAAAATTAGCTCTCTTGTTCAAAGCTTTGATGATGAAATGAATATTAGTGATGATATGTTTTCTAGCATGGAGGAAGCTTATGAATTTCATGTATAACTCCTTCAAGAAATGGGTCCTAAATTTCTTAAACTAAAAAAAGTTCGTGATTCATTAAAAGAGGAACTAGGGAGCATGACAAGAGAGAGAGATGAGCTTTTTGTTAAGTGGAAAGAACAAAAAGAAATAATATATAATTTTGATGAAAGCTAATTAGAAACAAAAACCTGAGAGCTAGAAAATACTAATAAAAAATTGGCTACGTTAGAGCTTGACCACGTTAATTTAGCTAAAGAATTAAAAGAGAAAATTAGCATTCTTGATTCTAAAGATTCTGAAATAAAATTATTGAACTTAAAAGTGGCTAGGTATAAAGAAAAATTGGAAGAGCTTGAAAAAAAAATCTAATTTAATAAAATAAAAACACATAGCCATTGATTTAGAAACTAGCGAAAAAGAAAAAAGATATGAGACTAAGATTAGTGAACTTGAGAATGAAAATTAAAGTCTTAGCTTGCCATTAAAGAAATTCACAAATAGCCAAGAAAGCTTTAATAAGATGATAAATGGGCTAAATGAACAATCTAGTAAACAAGGTCTTGGCTTTCAGAAAAAACAACCTAAGAAAAACTAGGAAGATCATTGAAAAGAATTTTGCAAGAGACATGAGCTTTCAACATTGCATGCACAAAAATCATATGTCATCTACTAATAAGCATTTCAATGCTACATGTTTTTATTGCAACAAAATTGGGCATCTTATGAACGATTGCTTGGCCAAATATTATCCTGAATATTTTATATGGGTTCCAAAGCATCGTACTAACAATTGTGGATCAAAAATTTGGCTACCAAAGGGTGCATCTTCTTTTGTAGGTGCATTTTCAAGTGGAAAATGACAGCATTTGGTACCTTGATAGCGGTTGCTCGAACCACATGACGGGCAACGAATCCCTCTTCACGACGCTATCAAGGAAAGATGGAGGGACGGTTATTCTTGGAGATGGAAAGAAGTGCAAAATCTTGGGTAAAGGTAACATTAAATCTTCAGATATTGCAGGTGGCTTGGATGGACTGGAGATAAACACTAGCAATATCAATGAGCAAGAGAACAATAATGACGGTGTACCAAAAGAAGCAGAAGCTACTACGTTATCACACGATCTCCCTAAGGATTGGTGCTTCAAGAAGGATCATCCAAAGAACCAAATCCTTGGAGACACGACGGAAGGTATACACACTAGAAGTAGCTTTAATTTGATGGCCCTTAAACCAAAAACAATTTTGCTTCATTCGAAGGGAGTTGGGGATTATGTCACTAATTGAGCATTAGCACGCATATCCATGCACATACACAAGGTTAAATATTGTATCTAAGCTAACACATTGCACACTATTTCATCTTTACATGGGTTTGGTAATTCTTTGTATGTGCATGCATGATCGTCATTACTATTATTGATTTTGGTTGAGAATTCGATATGAACCTTGTTAGACATCTTAGAAACATTAAAATGTTTTTGATGATGATGCATCATATTATTGTAAAATCCCCATGCTTGAATTATTAATGAAAAAGTGAAACTCGTAAGTATGCCAAATTATATGAATCAAATAGATTGATTGAGTCTTATAAACTATGGAGACAATTGGATATGCTTAGATTCTAAAGTTTCTGAATTTATATTTTATCCTTACAATTGTGTGTGCTTAAGTCTCTATGGAAAATTATTTAGTAGGAGCCGAATATGTCGATGCCTTCATGCGTCACTATTCTGAGACACCAACATTGTAATTTAAAAACAATGCACTGAGCATCTATATATTAAAACACAGAGGTTTTTGAATTTTAGGGCTGACTGGGACAAGCTGATGTCATGCTGATGTATAAAGAGGTTGTTCATACATATTTAAAAGGGGGAAATATCAAAACATTTTCAAATATGATATATTTGATACCGACGGCTAGTAACCGGATTTCGGGGGTTTGTTGAGCAATGCGTATGAAATATGGTAGATGAAGTAACTACTTAGCACATCTCAATTCCAAAGGACCCGAAATTTAACATCATGGTATCCCTTGTTTGGTGTCTCCTTACACATTACTTATTGATTATTCCATAGCAACGAAGGCTCGCAAATTGTATTAGATAATCTTTTATTTTGATCTCTTGGTTTATAAGCACCCTTCATATTGTCAAAGTGTTTCATAATTCAACATCTTCCTGTTATATTTCTTACAACGACCGTATGCTTTCAATGCTCATGATATTTGTTATACTTTAAGTTCATGGGAAATAAGCATTAATATGAGCATCGTCATCAATTTCTTGTTTCTTCGATATGCTAAACTTGTTTCATGTCTCATTCTTAACCTCTTCAATTTATTTTTATGATCTTTTCGATTAATGGCAAAAGGGGGAGAGTAGAAAAAATGCGAAAAATAATGCACAAGGGGGAGAGATGCACATCTTGAGGGGAAGCTTGTCACAACTTTTCATGAGAGCACATCGATAGGGGAAGATTTGTATGATGTTAATAATCATGTGCACTATATGACTTGGTCTTTAATATCATTTCTCAATTTTTCCAGACTTGTTTGCCATCATCAAGAAGGGGGAGATTGTTTGCCTAGTTAGTCTACTAACTAGGTCGTACGATTTAATTTTGATGATGACAAACAAGTCACGTGTGACTAACATTTTTCATTAAGTGATTACAGGGAGCAAAGCACAAAATAAATTCTATTTGCAAGAGGAAAAGTATATGAGGACAATGGTGCAAAAAGGGAATAAGTTTTGGATTGCATACTCAAGGGATTTTCTACTTGAATTCAAACTACATATTCTCATCCAAAACAGGCAGTATCTTCCATCACAAAATCTTTTTGATACAACAACATTTTTCAAAAATAAAACAACAAAAAATCATTGAACTGCCGCATGGTTCAAAACACAAATCATTCTCTGCGTTCTTTTGTTTTTATCTTAATCACAAATATTTTGAACTGCAGCATGATTTAAAATCAACCTCAAACTGCCGCACTAATCCATTAACAAATAGTCCCAACTGCATGATATCTTTTCAAATTACACGAGCAACAAAAAATAACAGAACCTATCCCTCACTTGCGTAGGGATTGTTCAAGCACGTTCTGAAAACAAAAATAATAATAATAATAATAAGTAAAGTTGATGCCTCTTAAAAAAAGGTTGAAAACATGATTAGAAAAGATCAGGAGCAATCAACTTCATCCCTGGGTAAGAAGAAGGTGCAATCAACAGCATCTCTTGTGAAAAAATTAAGAGAGCACAGCCTTCCTCTCCTTAAAACAATGAGTACTGCTCCTTTGTCAAAGAGATACACGCACGCAAGATAGCTCATTGTGTTCTTCTTTTTTGCATATGGCGTATCCTATCAAACAACGCAAGCATTGTTTTTGGGTCATTTCTCTGTCAACAACAAGCTTCTTCATCCAACCTGTCGCAGATTTTGAAGTGCAGATTCCAGATTCGTGCATTTGACTTTGTGCGCTCATATCTCCTGATCCAGACATCGGATCGACTCGTCGTTTATCCCCATGCGACCAAATTTTCATCCTATTTGCAAGGGTGATAGTCTCCTTTGCTCAGTCCACAGGATTATACACAGTTCGGGCGTTTTTCTACAGATTCGTCACTGTAGATTCCAGATTCGCGTATTCGACTTCGTACGCTCATATCTCCTGATCCAGACTTCGGATCGACTCATCGTTTATGTCCACGCGACCACATCTTCATGCCCTTCGCAACGGTGATAGCCTCCATTGCTCAGTCCATAGGATCAGACTCAGTTCGGACGTTTTACTACAGATCAGCCACTACAGAATTCAGACTCGCGCAGTCATCTTTCGAAGACTAATCTTCCAATCCAGACATCAGATCAGTGAACCGTTTGCACCCACGCAATCAAGATCTCAAAAACTTTATCACGATGATATCTCTCTGATTTTTTACTACAGTATTAAAGCTATTTGAATCTGTTTTAGTTGTGAGATTGTATTATGAATAGCTTTACTATAAAGCTATCTGTACGCGTTAACTCTTGAACTATATCTGTGTACGGTGAGATCACTACCCGTAAGTGTGATCAGATTTATTGAGTGAAATCCTCATAGGTCTTGGGGTCGGAGTTTTGGCAGGGAGCCACTCCGTTAAAAATATATGTGTCTGATTTTCTCTGTGATTGTGATTGTTTTTAAAATTTGTACCACACACCCTATTCACTTCCCTCTAGTGTGTTTTTCAGATATGTGTGTGCTCCAACATAGTTCTACTTCTAAGCTACATACTAGAAGAGAATAAAAAGATTACATTTTGTAGAAGCCTCTCTTCTATCCGAAGTATGAGCTTGAAGTCTTATAGGAGTTTCAATCACCATCTTTAATCATCAAATCCAATTTTCATGATTTGATTGATCGTTGAGTGACATCCATTTCTAATTGATCTTCATGATATGCTTAGGCAATGCATTAACTGTAAATAGGGGATTAGTCACAAGTATTTATGTTTGCTTATCATTAACACCAAGTAGGGAGAAGTCCAATACTCAACACAGGTGTCATTGACACCATTGTTCAGGGGACTCGTACCATGCTTGAACCCACTCTCTTAGGAACCATTCTTAGGATTCCTTCCACTAGATTCTTGCCCGCTGATATTTCACTCTCTGACGTTGTTGATCTTGATCAGACTGTCCTTCAGGACATGTTCTCTGTGATCCCTTCATATCTCTCATCTGGCGTCAGGGCTTCCATGTTTTCTGCTGGAGGTTGGGCTATTCACCTAGTGGTGAAGTCCATCATCTTGCTGAAATTTGGCTCCTATGATCAGCCTTCTTAAGAGATCCTCTGATGCATGTATGCCATCTTCTCTGGCATGTCTGTGAACTGGCCAAGATCTTCCTTGATCAGATGGACAGGGTCAAGTTCACTACTGCTTCCCCTCATATTCCATATGAAGGACTCCTCACTATTGTCTTTCCCCATTTCAGGATCGATCTGTCCCTGTATGAGCCTATGCCTCTTGGCCCTCTTCTTGATGCATCTGCTAAGTCGAAGTCCACTTTGGCTCTGCAGACTGCATCAAAGAAGAGGAAGCCTTCTTCATCCCCATCTTCATCCACCGCTCCACCTCCTGATCATCCCTCTTTATCTGATGCACCCTCTTGTGATCTGATGGACGAGAAGATTTCTGGTCTTTATGAGCTGCTCTATCTGATGTTCTAGCATCAGGGCATTCCCTTCCCTGCCCATCTCCAGTCTTTTGTACCATCACCTCAGCCTTCTCAGACTCCTCCTCTGATCATCACCGAGCTTCCTGAGCCTACTGTTGACACTAATTCTAAGCATGTTACTTCTCCAGCTCCTCAGGATGTCTCCTCTGTCGTTGATGCTGCCCCTCATCCCGAGGATATTACTGATGATCCAGAGGCCTAGGACTACCGTGTTGACTACTCCCGTATACTCCTCTGTAGCTGATCTGGATTGACGCTTCGCGAAGACTTCTCACCCTTAGGCCTAGATTTTTTGTTAGAGTTGAGAGTTTGAGTGTCTGTCTGTATTTTTTATTGTACTAATGGATGATGATGTATATGGAGTTGATTTTGTTGTTTGCACTCCTTGTATTCAGTCATATATATATGACATCACCTTTTGGTTCTTATATATTGTACTCCATTGTGTATTCATTGTGCAATTGTGTCTCTCTGTGTGCTCTATTATAAACATGATGTGATGTGAGGCATTTTCTTGCCCTTGAAATGTTGATATTGGATTCATGTTCCTTTAGTCAACTAAAATTTCTTTTGTTGATGAGTTTTTTGGTATATTTTATTATGATGCACCTTCGTGTTTTCTCGATTTTATTTTGGTATCACATTAAATATATATCCCATCTTTAGACTCTCATGATTGTTTTAGTACTTATTTAGCACTATTGTTGTTGTTTCTCTACTCCCACTTTTTGGATAATGCCATAGGTGGAGAGAAATAAACATTACATAATTTCATAATTTTGTGCTAAGTAAATTCTAAACTTGAATTTAAGATTGAAGTTGCCTTAGATTCAGGGGGAGTAAGATATAATGAACTTGGATTATAAAATCCTAAATTTCTAGCATTGAAATCATTTCATTCATGCACATCTTACATGTTTGCTTCAATTGATATATAGATGTCCTTACGAATATTGACTAACTTGATTGGCATCTATGTAGGGGGGAGTAAGTATTCATTATGCACAATTATTTATCTGTTTGTTTATATTTGTTTGTCATCATCAAAAGGGGGAGATGTTGAGTATTGGACTTCTCCCTACTTGGTGTTGATGCTGAGCAAACATAAATACTTGTGACTAATCACCTATTTTGCAGTTAATCCATTACCTAAGCATATCATGAAGATCAATTAGCAATGGAAGTCACTCAAGGATCAATCAAAGCATGAAAAGTGGATTGGATGATCAAAAATGATGAATGAAGCTCCTATAAGACTTCAAGCTCATTCTTTGGAAAGAAGAGAGGCTAATACAAGATGTAATCTTTTTATTCTCTTCTAGTATGTAGCTTAGAAGTAGAACTATGTTGGAGCACACACACATCTTTATTTCTGTCCTAGGAAATCATTAGATCACATTTCCTTGGCCTCCAGTTCATATTTGTCAAGCATGTGCATTTTTGATTTCAACAGGTGACTGTTGAACGTTTAACAGGCGCATGTCTCCAAACATTCACTTGTGATTTTTTCTACAGTCGCCCGGTTTGTACATACTTTATCATTTGGTTTTTGGGCTTTCAGCTATAAATTTCATCAGGTAACTGATGTACAAAGTACAGGCGCTAGTCCAAGTTACATTCGCATGTGACTTGTTAGTCGGTCGCTTGTCTCTCTCTTGCCCAAAGATCAATATTGTATCTTCATTCGGCCAAACGACTAATGTTGACTTGACAGTCGCATGCCCATGGCACAGGCGACTGTGTATGCTTCTTCAGTCGCAAGTCGATCCTTGTTTTAACACTTGGTGTTTGTCAAGTTTTGCAAGTTTCGGCCAGACAACTGATGTTGGTTTCACAGTCGCATGTCCATGGCATAGGAGCCTGTGTATTCCACATCAGTCGCATGTCCTGTCTTTCCAAAAATTCTTAAGTTTTCCAACTTACTCATGTTTCGCTCAGTCGCCTGTAGAAGGTTTCTCAGTCGCTTGTTAGGTTTACATGCGCCTGTCAGACATTCATCAATCGACAATCCTACGTGGTAAGTTACCGTTTGAATTCTCACCTACCCTCTGACACAGTGCAGCAGTCGACTGTTGGTTCTTCATCAGTCGATTTTCACGTGTGTAAATTCTATATGTTGGCTGTTTCTCCACGGATTCCAAAGGGGTTTTTGGATATTCTGTTTGAGATTTTTTAATGAACCTATAAAGAGGATTTCTACTGTTCCATTGAGGGGTGAACTCATCTACTTGATCATCTCTTGAAAACCCTAAGCTTTCATCTTCAAGTTTTCAAAGCTCTCAAATTCAAAAGCCCTAGATTTTCAATCACATTCTCTCTTCCTCTCCAACCTAGAATCAAAGCGATATCCTCTAGGCAATTGGTGGTGACAAGAGAAAGGGGTTTCTCTCTTCTTGGAAGAGACTTCAACAGACAGCACACTTTCTCATTCAAGTTCTACTTCAAGGCATAGGTGATTGTAAGTGTTGCTATTTCATTATTTCATATCATTTGATATTAGTTTTACTCTCGGTTTGTGAGAGTGGTTTGCTTGATCCCAAGTTGTGGGAGTCAAGGACATCGATTGTGTTTCGATTTCACTTGTAGGGTTGCTACAAGTGGGCTTAAAGGAAATCTTAAGTTAGGGCTCTAACTTGAGTATCCGGAGGTATCCGAGTGGAAGGGACATAGGATTACCTGGAACAAGTCGGGAGTTAACTTGGGTAATCTGAACACTTGAAACATACTTTGTGTTAGTATTGTTTCATTTTAGGTTTATTTATAATTCCACATTTATTGTTGGTTAGGAATTTAAATTGGTATAACTATCGTTTAAATTTTATAAACACTATTCAACCCCCCCTCCTAGTGTTTTCCTCATAGTCAGGGTCCTTACAAAAATGAGATTGTCAGAGTATCCAGTATTCTGTGCCTCTGGAATTTATGTTTTATATGTTTGTCCCTCCCATATTTATAAGTAGAGGAGTCTCTTCAGTGACGTTGTGCATATAACAGTCCCCCATTATGTTCCCACGATCATCCTGTCGAAATAGGCATAACCGGTGTCCACTCTCTCCGATATTAATAAGCCCATAATCAGCCGCTTCCTCAAGCTACTGAAACTCAACGGGCAAATAATATGCGGGCTTTGACAAAGTCCGCGGCTATGCTTTCTCACGGGCTTCGTGGGCCCAGTGGGCCTGGATATCCCTCAGGTGGTCTTCATTCTCTAATGGAGAAAATGCTCGTCTCCCTCGAGAGGGCCGGCCTAAGGATAAAAAGGATATAGATGCGGTATCTATTGGTAAGCCAAATTTGTTTGCATCCTTACTACAAATAGGAGGATAGAAATGTCGCACTGGACACATGGCATTTGGATTATCCGAATTTGTCTACAGTTGTCACCCCGTTTTGTTTTCCCATTTGGATTTTGTCAAGTTTTCAACCTGGAAAAAATCGGTAATTCGGTGCGAAAGATGAGTATATTTTCGTTTGTATTGCTTTTTCTCTCTCTCTCCCCCTATCTATTTTCTTATTTACGTGAAAATGATTCTCTATCTGGGCATTATAATTCCAACCATGTGCTGGACAAGGTGTACATGTGTTCATAAAATTAAAATATTTTCAATTGTATATTTTGTAAAGAGATAACACCATCTCCTCTTCCCAAGGGATGCATTGGTTCCCCAACAGACACAACGGTTGGCATCCCAAGGAATGCAACCGTTCATTATCCAAGAGACACCCATTGATATCCCAAGAGTCATACCTGTTGGCATTCCAACAGTCACTATGTAATCTATATAAACCCATTGGGGCTAATGAAAATATTGTCGGTTTCTCTTATCTCTCTCTCTCCGATCGTATATCTCCTTCTTCTATATTTCTTCATGGTATAAAAGCATCCTCCCTAACCGGTCGTCCCCTTCGTCGGTATCCAATGGAACCGATCTCTCCCAACCTTAAGTTTCTCATCTCCAAATTTCCAAATCTCATTACCACCCGCCTTGACTCCACCAACTAAATTCTCTGGAAGTCTCAAGTCACCGGCGTTCTCAACGCTCATGGCTTCCTTGGGTATGTCGACGGAACTCTATCCTCCCCTTCTCCCACTATAACAGATCCTCGCTCCACCACCACTGAACCTCTTCCTCCTATCCCAAATCCAAAGTTTCAAGAGTGGTTGATCACTGATCAGCACCTCTGTATTTGTCTTCAAGCAACCCTTACCACCTCCGCCCTTGGTATTATTCTCGGTGTAACGTCCTCTCGTATTCTCTGGACGAAATTGGAGCAACGTTACGCCATTCTTTCCGAAGGTCATTAAACTTCTCCAAGACAAACTCAACAACCTCACCATGGAAAACGAATCCATGACAGCCTATTTGGACCGTGCAAATAACATTTACGATCAACTACAAACGGCTGGTCCCGATACTGTCACCACCCGAAAAGTTCTCCGACAGACGCTTCACTGTCTTCCCTCTACTTATAATTCCTTCCGTGTTATGGCTCGCAATCGCGGGATACCATACACGGTGGAAGAACTTTGGAGTAGCCTTATTGCTGAAGGAGCTAATATGCTGTTGCAACGTCACGCACCATCTTCCGAGACGTTACCAACCTCCGGGACAACTCTCGTTCCGGATAACACTTCTGCTCTCTTCACCAACTACAGCCATCGGGACAACCGCTCAAGACAGTATCGCTCCTACTCGGGACATGTCCCGAGTAATCGTGGCGGTCGTGGACGTGTGGCATCTCATTTGAGTCAATCTCGCCCTCCATTACTCCCTACTCCAGGCAGATCCCCAGCACAAACCGGGAGATCTAGGCGTCGTATCCCTACCGATCTGACTGGTTGCCCTATTCCATGGCAAGTATGTGGGAAACCAAAGCATCACACACTTGATTGCTTCTGGATTCATGAGCATGTCCACAAACCAGAAGCGCATGTCTCTCAAAGCACTCCCTCTGCGGAGACAAACTGGTTTCTTGACACTGGGGCCACTGACCACATCACTTCTACTGCGGGACATCTTGAGTCCTCGACTCCTTACACTGGTAATAAAAGGATCACTATTGGTACTGGGGTTTCTGCTCCTATTGCCAACTTTGGATCCTCTTCTATCCCCTCTCTTCGGTCTCCTTTACTTCTTCCTGACATTCTCCATGCTCCTGAGTTTTCCAAAACCCTACTCTCAGTTTACAAATTCACCAAAGATAACAACTGTTTCATTAAATTCTTCTCTACTGGTTTTATTGTTCAAGACATAGACACCGGTCAAATTCTTCTCCACGGACCGAGTAGAAATGGGCTCTATCCACTTCATTCGGAACCAGTCTCCTTCTTTGCATCTTCTTCCTCGGGTGATCTTTGGCACACCAGACTTGGTCATCCAGCTTCTCCTGTTGTCTCAAAGATCGCCTCCAGTCTATCTATCAAGCTGTCTCCCCTGAAGTCTTGTTCTCATTGCTCTATGAGCAAGAGTCATAAACTCCCATTCCCTCTATCTGAATCAAGATCCAAAACTCCCCTTGCTTTAATTCATTCTGATGTATGGGGCCCTGCTCCTATTCAATCGATAAAGGGATATAGATTCTATGTTATTTTCATTGATGATTTCTCTCGATATACTTGGCTCTATCCTCTTTATCACAAATCCGATGTGTTTGCTGTTTTTCAGTCTTTTCAAATCATGGCTGAACGACAGTTCAACACCAAAATCAAAATTTTTCGTTCTGACGGCGGGGGCGAGTTTGTCAACAACCAGTTTTCTTCCCTATTTCATCGCCTTGGTATCATACACCAAACATCTGCACCATACACTCCGGAACAAAATGGTGTCGCAGAACGAAAACACCGACATATAATCGAAACAACACTTGCTTTACTTCTAACTGCTTCCATGCCCAAACAACATTGGCCAGATGCAGCAAAGACGGCCGTATATCTGATCAACCGTCTACCATCCTCTACTCAGCAGAACAAGTCTCCTCTTGAGATTCTACATCATCGGCTCCCAGATTATAAGTGGATGTGCACATTTGGTTGTCTTTGTTTTCCCTGCCTTCGACCTTATGCAGGTGACAAACTTGAGCCACGATCTCAACCATGCGTCTTCCTTGGTTATCCGGACAATATGAAGGCTTACAACTGCATGGAGCTAAAAACCAGACGCATCTACCTCACCCAGCATGTTCAATTTGAAGAACAGACTTTTCCCTACTTCCAACCAGGCACGAGTCCTCCCGGGACCTCTTCTCCCGAGACGAGTCCTCCCGGAACCTCCTCTCCCGAGACGAGTCCTCCCGGAACCTCCTCTCCCCAGACGAGTCCTCCTGAGCCCTCCCCTCCCGGACCATCATGTCCCGAGACTTCTCCGAGACATCCCTGTCCCGATGCCTTCCCTGACACTCCTTTCTTTCCCGCATTTGCTTCCCAAATAGCTACCCCTACTCCCAATACACCCCATCTCACTCCTCTTGTTCCCAGGCAACCTCTCCCACATCTCATAGCCCATCAAACACCGACAACCCATCCTACAGCCTACCTCCCCGATACACCTCCTCCCACTCCACCTCCAACGAGTTCTCATCCACCTGCCCCTCTTCCCACTCATCCCATGACTACCCGCTCTATGGTTGGCACTTTCCGCCCTCGCCAACCTCTTAATCTCCATGCTGCTATCACATCTGAGGAACCTCTCTCCTTCAAAGAAGCTTCCAAACATCCCCACTGGATCGCTGCCATGCAATCTGAATTCGATGCCCTCACCCGTCAACAGACTTGGGATCTGGTTGTCCCCCCCTCTAAATCCAACATCATCGACTGCAAGTGGGTATACAAAATCAAGCGGGACGCTATGGGGTCTATTGCTCGCTACAAGGCCCGGTTGGTTGCCAAGGGCTTCCACCAAAAGGAAGGCCTTGACTATGCTCAAACATTCAGTCATGTGGCCAAACATGGCTCCATCCGCCTTCTGATTGCACTCGCTCTTCACTTCGATTGGCCCGTCAAACAGCTCGATGTCTCCAATGCCTTTCTACATGGAAATATTGAAGAGGACCTCTACATGGAGCAGCCGACGGGATTTATTGATCCTTCCTTCCCTCACCACGTCTGCAAACTCCGGAAGGCCTTGTATGGTCTCAAACAGGCACCGAGACAGTGGTACGCCCGTTTTTCAACATTCATTCGTCTCCATGGCTTCATTCCCAGCATCGCCGATTCCTCCCTCTTCATTCGGCACTACAGTGGTCAGACTACAGTGATCTTGCTCTATGTGGATGATATTCTCATCACTGGATCCTCTTCCTCGTATATCCCTCAATTCATCACCTTATTATCTCAAGAATTCTCCATTAAAGACCTTGGCGACCTCTCCTACTTCTTGGGTCTGGAAATACAACGACACTGTCATGGTAGCTTCGTCCACCAAACTAAGTATACTAAAGACCTCCTTCAACGAGCGGGACTTGCCAATTGCAAACCTGCCCGACCTCCTGTCTCGGCTAAGCTGTCCCATGTTCACCCGGATCCTCCTCTCTCAGATGGTTCTTACTACCGCAGCATTGTTGGCGCCCTTCAGTATCTCACACTGACCCGTCCAGATATTGCGTTGCCGTCAATCGGGTCTGTCAGTTTCTTCACAGTCCATGCGAATCTCATCTCACTGCTGCCAAACGTATTCTACGGTATCTCCAATCTACTCCGACTCATGGCATCCTCCTTCGCCCCAGTCCGCTGTCACTTGTTGCTTTTTCTGATGCTGACTGGGCTGGTGATCCCACTGATCGACGTTCTATCAGTGGTTTCTGCGTTTTCCTTGGCCGAAACCCACTCACTTGGAGCGTTAAGAAGCAGTCCTCCATCTCTCATAGCTCCACAGAGTCTGAATATCGCTCGTTGTCCTTGACTGCTAAGGACATCATTTGGCTACAACTTCTCCTAACAGATCTGAAGATTCCTCTCCATGATACCCCTCTTCTCTGGTGTGAAGTCGGCTCTTTCGTTATCATCCAATCCGGTCTTTCCCTCTCGAACGAAGCACTTCGCTATCGACTATCACTTCATTCGTGAGCAAGTCACCTCCAACAATATTCGTGTTCGACACATATCCACCGAGGATAATCCTGCTGACATCTTCACAAAGAGCCTCCCGACTCCGCGGTTCGAACTTCTCCGGGACAAACTGTTCGTCATCTTTGCCGCTCAGTTTGCGGGGGCGTGTAAAGAGATAACACCATCTCCTCTTCCCAAGGGACGCATTGGTTCCCCAACAGACACAACGGTTGGCATCCCAAGGAATGCAACCGTTCATTACCCAAGAGACACCCATTGATATCCCAAGAGTCATACCTATTGGCATTCCAACAGTCACTATGTAATCTATATAAACCCATTGAGGCTAATGAAAATATTGTCGGTTTCTCTTATCTCTCTCTCTCCGATCGTATATCTCCTTCTTCTATATTTCTTCATATTTTGCAAACGAAAATTTTTAATTTTATCATTACCTGTCAGAATTTCAATTTTGGGCCTTTCATAAAATAATATAGTATATAGTTCTTTACATAAATTCCGTTTTTCTGTTTGTTTTTTTTTTTGTTTTTTTTTGTACATCAGAAAGCAGGAATCGAATCGTTAACCTCTTACAATGGAGGAAAGAGAAAACAACCGAGCTAAGAAGCTCGGGTACATAAATTTTGTTTCGATTTATCCTGTTTCATTTTCTTAGTCCCATTTTGGTTTTTCCCCTTATTTTTTTATTGTTTTGAAGAATGAAGGCCGCCTCTATCCACAATGCTTATCCAATCATGATTTGAATTTTTTACGTATTTATGCTATGTTTGGTTGGTGGGAAAAGAAAAGGAAAGAAAAGAAACTAAGAGGGAAAATGAATTTTCATTGTTTGGTTGAAAAGAAAAGTGAAAAAAAAGAAAATGAAGGAAAAGAGTGGAAAATAAATAGTAATACTTTTCTTTCAAGTTTTCCTCCTCTGGACCCAAGGAAAATGAGGGAAAAGAAACAAAACTAACTACTCTCACATTCATGCATTTGTGTTTTTTAACAAATATAATTAGTTACTGTCTTTAATGAATTCATGAATAATTCTTCATGTGTTATGAATGAGGGAGGCCAAAAGGCCTCCCCTCATCTTTATCCCCACCATTACTCCCCATCATTCCCACTAATGAGGACCTTTGGTTATCCTATGGCCTTTGGGCTTCCATTGATTTAATAAATAGAGAACCATGGCTTTGTGCCATGGTTACTCATTCTTCTTATTATTCAACACGTTATCAGCACTTCAGCTCTCAATTCTTTGAGCTTTTTCTCCCGTATCCCCTCAAATTTAACCCTCTACGTGCTAAGGAATCTATTTGTTGCAGCGATCCGGCTAGCGACAAACCCTTCCGACGAACCGTTGTGGGGATTTTTTTGGCATATCGGGAGCGGGATTACTATCTACGGATTTTTTTCTTATCACGATAGTCCCTAGATCTTTGATCTAGAGGTAATTTTTTTCGATCTCGTAGATAATTACAAAATATAGTTTGATATGATTTTACAATGCTTTTCTATCGGCTTGTTTAAATCTGCAACATTTTGCTAAACATCAAAATTAAACCCCCCCCCCCCCCGTTTTGTGGGAGAGGGTGCCCCATATCAGCAGTGGGAGAGGGTGCCCCATATCCCACTCATTCACGATTGAAAGCCCCTTTGTATTCATGTTCTCAATTTCAGGGGCACACTAGCCCATTAGCTCATCTCTCAGCCCCATCAGGATCTCTCCACTTCATTTAAACATAGCTGGAGGAGAGAATGGACGAATTAAACCAACATCTAACTCTCCAGGTCTGAGTCAAACTGTTTTCAGCCATGACCAGCATGCATGCATTCTGCTTGTTACCTCCAAAAAGTCCCTTTGCTTATAGCTAGTCACCATAGTCTGGTTCTCATAGTGGAATTTCTTGTTTGTCTGGAACTGCCCCCCCCCCCCCCTCCTCCAATAGGGGGGCTCTCTGCCGGCCACATCCCCCCTGACGGGGGGATCCTCCCACTTGCACCGGCGGCTCCTGCAGTTTTACGTAGATAGGGGAGAGGGGGGCATGATCTGGAAGATGAGGGGTTGGGGGCTTTTCACATTTCCTTGCTAATATCCTAAAAGATTGTTTTTAGAGATTGTGTTAAATTTACTCTTAAAACTACAGCCTATGGGTCTGCGCCCAAATCTTATTAATAAATTAGTTTGGCTGTTTTTTGGGCCAGAAGCCCAGTTAATAACATTGACTCTTAAAATGATTATTATTTCTCTTATGGGCTTGCAACCCAAATCAGAGTAAAATTTAATTTCTTCTGTTTTTATTTGGGCCAGAAGCCCAGTTAATCAAATTACAAATTAATATGATTATTATTTTTGCTATCGGGCCTGCTGCCGCCTCTAGCCCGCAGGACTTGCGGATTATGTTATTTTATCTGCTATTTTTAAATTATTAAATCTCTTAAGCATTGGATAAAACATTAATTCAAGTTAAATTGGTTAAACTGATCCTGAGACCGCTCTGTCTTTAGTTACCTAACCTAAAGATGAATGATGTTTCCCCGTGGTTCAATTAATCCTTTTTTAACTTAAATAAAATTGTTTTATCCAATATTTGGGCTTGATTATTTTTGAAATGTCTATGATACTGCGCTATTATTATTTGCCTGTTGCATATATAACTGTGTGGATGTTTAAATAAGTCAAAATGCGTTTTTAGGGATCGGCCATTATTTAGATGCCATTTTTATTATATTCCTTTTCTTTGTAATTTTTTTTCTTTTTTGAGAGAAATTTGTAGTGAGGAATTTATGTAATATGCCAAAGACCGGTGTTACTACCTATGAAGATAGAGGAGATTGCATTTATCTGGGACCCAAATAGGGTTTCCAAATTGCATTTTTCTTTTTCTTCTTTATGGACTGTAATATGGACTTTGGAAATTTTATGTTTTGGGTATCTGGCTGATCCCCGCATTTTTTCTTATTTATTTCTTTTTAGCATGATGTTTAATTATTAATACATGCTTATTTAAATTGCATAGATTATAATGGCAAAATTGGCAAGCGTCGATTTCGAAGTTCTTGATGCAGCGGGAAAGAACTATCTTAGCTGGCAAGTTGACCTGAAGTTGCACTTACGTTCAATATCACTTCTCCAATCGATTCTGGCCCCTGCAGTGGCCGCGACACCTGCTAGCAGTGATCCTAAAGTGGCACAACCATCTAGCAGCTCTCCAACCGTTGTCTCTGACATAGATAAGGCGAAAGCCATTATCTATATCAGAAGACATATATATCGGACCTTAAAGGCCGAATACTTAACGGTGGAAGACCCATTGGAGTTGTGGCAAGCGCTGGAGGTATTGGATCTGGATCCTAGCCTAGGGGGTGAATAGGCTTATAAAATAATTCGTGCAACCCACGAACAAACTCACGCAGTTATAGCAGCAGCAGAGTGAATAAAATGCAGACACAGAGTACACAGCAGATTTACCCTGGTTCGGTCGTCCCAACGACCTACTCCAGCCCCCAAAGCAGATACTAGTATTGAATAGTGCAATAGGTACAAAACCACAAGTTAGAGCACGCTCAGAGCACCCTCTACGTCTCTACACTTGCCAGGCTCTCAGTACCCCACACACAGTGTTTCCTCTCACTATCAATCCTAGTAATGCTTTCTACCAGCTAGCCCTAAACTAGCTGAGTCCCACTTGTCTAGCCCCAACCAGACAAGTCCCAAAATAGTCACAAAATATTGGTAAAGTTTCCCCTACAGAGATCGCTACACCAATACAAAGATAAATAAATAGAGTTTTAGAAATGCTCAGTAATGGTGTGTCGTCTCTGTCGTTCAGCGCGTATCAGATCTCGTCTGACGTAGATGTAGATGTCCTGTCTCTCGTCTCCTCAGCAACTCAGGTTGTGGCACTCTCTGATGTTGCGCCCTCCCTACACTGTTGCAGCAATATAGTCAATGCTCTTGAAATTTTGAAATGGGGTTTTTACGTGCGCCTCTCTTTCTCAGTTTGTGCAGCCTGTCATCAAAGCAACAGAACACATTAGGATGCAGATTAAACAAAGCTTTGAAATTTGCAAAGAGTTAAAAAATAATACTCCCTTGATTTTGTGCAGCTGCTCAAGAATTTTTGGCTCTGTATTTTTTGATTGGCTATGGAATCATGCGGCTCTCAGTAAATACAGGCACAACAAAAATTCGGCTCCTTGGGGAAATTAAGGATTCAAGGGGGTATTTCGGCTGCCTTTCAGGAATTAATTTTAGAAGTAGAGGTCTTGGGTTTGCGCCTGTGCTTTCATGATTTCAACGAAAGAAGTCGGCTGCTCGGAGATTTATCTTTCAAGCACTAAAGAAAATGTTTCGGCCTGCTCCTTGTGATGTGCTTGGGGATTTTGATGACAGGCTCTCGGCAAAGAATTCGGCCTATTTTATTTCGAGTGCTCCTCTCTCAATTGATTGCTGCAAACACAAAATCACAATTAATGGAGAAATTCTTTGTGTTTCCGTTTCTTTGGCCTGCACAACAAAAAAAAATGTTAGTGGGGAAACAATTGTTTTGAAAACAACAAAAAGAAAATTAGCCATGTGCTTCTCAATGTTTTTGAAAGTGGAGTGCTTGGAGATTTTTTTCAGAAGAAACAATGTGCGGTGCCTCCTCTTTTTAATTCTTGCGGCCAAAAATAATGACCACCCTCTTGGAGATTTTTGCCTTAGGTTATTCTTAGGGAGAGGGGTTCTTTATTCAGCTAAGAATGGGTATATAAAGTTGTTTTTGGCCGGCGCTTGGGATTTTCCAAAGGGTAGGGTTTTTAATAAGCCATCTGTGGCTCTCTTGAGAAAAGGCAATAAAAAAATGGAAGTGCACTGTTTAATCTTGTAAATCTCGGCTAAGCTCTGTCTTTCAATTTATTTCACCCTCCTTATCCACATCATATTGGCCACGTCTCACAATGAGTCGCTCAAAGCTTTTCCTTTCCTGAAACACTTAACATACACGTTAAAACGTTCACACACGTTTGTCATCATCAAACTAAAGTTCCTAGATCGTTGCATCCAACAATCTCCCCCTTTTGATGATGACAACCCAATGAAGTATTTGTACATTGAATATGAGTGTATGAAGTGTGTTGAAGGGTGTAATGCAATTACAAAGCATGCACAATTAGTATGGCAAATATAAGCATACTCCCCCTTCTCTCAAGCTCCCCCTCTTTATATATTTTTCAAGCTCCCCTTCAACATATAATACCGACACACCAAATCTTTCTTTTTCTTTCTCCGCCTTTGTCATCATCAAAAGTGGGCTAATGAAGTCCCAAAAATATCTCATGCAAAAATAAACCATTATAAGTTATAACTAGCATTTACATGAGTTTTCTAATTAGCAAACAATTCAAGCTCATGGAATTTCATAAAGTGACTTCTCCACCATTGTGTAAGTGTAATGATATAGGCAATAAAGTACTAAGGGAGATTCAATTTTAGAACAATCAACCAAATCAATCCACATTTTCTAATTTTTCATGAATATCACTAGGATTGATTTTTCCCACCTCATCAAAGATGAGTTCAAGTTACCGAAACCCAAAACATGGCCTAAAAGGACTTTTAAATGTGGGGTGGCATTGCTTGACGAGTAATATACACCAACGCTAATGATTACCCATGTAGCATAAGTTGGATACTCGTGGGTTGTGTATTAGCCATGAAGTGTATCCATTTTTCATACGGAGCAATTTTCAAATATATTTTTTTTCATTTGCAATTCTTTTGTGCTCAATTTTGATTCATGGCTAAACACTTCATATCCCTCAGAAAATTCAGAATTTAATCATTCCTATATTCACTTTCCATTATTCTTCAAAAGAGTCTTCAAAAGTACTATGAAGTCAAATATCGTGAAAGTGCAAATGTAGGTGTAGAAGTCAAGTTTAAAACTTATGAGACATGTCATGACTACTAAAAAGAATAACATCATGTTCATGTAGCTACAACAGTAATGAATTGACTTCTACAAGGGATAGATTTAAACATTCATACAATACCACTTAAGATAAATCATAAAGGGTATTCTTTTAAGCTCAAAAATTTTGTTTTTTAAAAAAATTCAGAAATAAAAACACTAAAAAAATCATGCAAACAAGCACACAAGAAAAAAAATCAAGCACACAAAACAATCTATGAAGGTATGCAATGGAATGCAAAGAGGGATAAAAATTATACCTTCGCGTCGCTATTTGGCTAAGGATCTAGAGATAGAATGAGACTTTAAAAATTTGCTCCTCGTCAAACCTCCATCACACCTACATGAAAGGTGTTAAGTGTGACCTTAGAATTCAACAATGTCCACGAGTGTTAGCCATTAAAGATTTAGGAACCCAAACTTGTTTGAACTTTATGTTTGTGTTCCTAAACTTACAATAATAGGATGTATGACCCACACTATCACAAGTAAAGCACTTTACATGTAAGTTTTTTGCAATAGAGGGTTCATTGTGGAATTTCTTGAATTTTGGCTTTTCAACGTTTTTCAAACCAAAACCAAGTCCTCTTCTATTATTGCCATATAATTGATTCTCTAAAATGGTATCCAACGATTGTTTTCCCATAGAGAATTTCTTAATGGCCACTTCAAGATTAGAAACTTTGGTTTTTAAAAGTTTATTTTCTTCCACAAGCAATGTGCATTTACTTATAAAAGCTCTCTTGTTTTCCTCTTCCTTCTTTTCAAATTCAATCATTTTTCTTTTAAGGTCATTATCTAACATGAAGAATTTATCATTAAGCTCTCTAATCACATAGTCTTTTTCAGTTTCAAGCTTAATCAAATCAAGTTTAAGCATGCTAATATTATTCATCAAGGAAGGGCAAGAGAGACAAGGTGCTTCATCATTAAAACTGGACTTTTCCTTTTTCAAAATGTCAATAGTAGAGTCACGAGCAATAATTTCAATTTTCAGTTTTTCAATCTCTTTAGACATATCATATTCAGATTGTTGCATTTCAAAGTTCTCATTTTGATAATCATCTATAGTGGATTCAAGCTCTACTATTTTATCTTGCATTTCTTTACAAAGAATAAGGAGTTCAGATTTACTGCCAGAAATTACCTCATCGTGTATTCCCATCAATGCCATGCATGAGATGGCAACATGATCATCCTCCTCACTCTCAGCTTCGCTGTCCATATCCCAAGTTAGCACCTTGGATTTTTCTTTTTCTTTAGCGATCTAAGCTGTCTCATGTGGACAATCCCTCATTCGATATCCTCTTTTCTTGCATTTAAAATAAGTCATTCTATTAGTAGCATTCTGATCATAAGTTTGCTTAGAAGACTGAGAAAAGTTAGAGCGATTAAACCTGTGTGCCATTTCTTCTCTTCCTTGCTTAGTCTGGACATACTTTCTGAAATTTCTGACCATTTGCGCTATGTCCTCATCATCATCTTCACTTTCGTCAGCTTTCAGAGCAAGTGGCTTTGTAGCTTTCTCCTTCTCCTAAGGTTTCTTCCTTTCATTCACGTTTTGCAATTCAAGCTCATGGGACATTAGATTACCTATCAAGTCCTCCACCCTCATTTGTGACAGATCTTTCGCTTCTTGGATGGCAGTGATTTAGGCCTGAAAGAGCTTGGCAGTGCTCTTAATATCTTTCTCACCTGCTCAAGGCTAGAATATGGCTTACCGAGCGAGCTAGACTTGTAGACAATGTTGGTGAACCTCGCAAACATTTCTGATATGGTCTCTGATGGTAGCATGTGAAATCCCTCGTACTATGTGCTCAGAAGTACAAGTCTAGACTCCTTCACCTGTGACGTTCCCTGTGCGTCACCTCCAAAGTATGCCATATTTCCTGCGCAGTTAAACAATATGAGATTCTATTATATTCAGATTTATCAAGTGCACAAATGAGAGCATTCATAGCTTTAGCATTTAAAGAATAAGATTTCCAATCATTATCATCCCATTTGTCATTTGGTTTTTCAATCTCAACACTCTCTACCTTAATAACATGCAGTTTATAACCTTTTTCAATTATTTGCCAAGCTTTGTAATTAACAAAAATAAGGTAGATTTTCATTCTATTTTTCCAATAAGCGTAATCACCACCATTAAATCTAGGGGACGTGAAACAGACTGACCCTCAGCAAAAGCACTATCCATAGAGTTAACCATGGTCAATCTAGGCTAGATCCTAAAACCTGCTCGGATACCACTTGTTGGATTTGGATCCTAGCCTAAAGGGGGGTGAATAGGCTTATAAAATAATTCGTGCAACCCACGAACAAACTCACGCAGTTATAGCAGTAGCAGAGTGAATAAAATGCAGACACAGAGTACACAGCAGATTTACCCTGGTTCAGTCGTTCCAACGACCTACTCCAGCCCCCAAAGCAGATACTAGTATTGAATAATGCAATAGGTACAAAACCACAAGTTAGAGCACGCTCAGAGCACCATCTACGTCTCTACACTCGCCAAGCTCTCAGTACTCCACACACAGTGTTTCCTCTCACTATCAATCCTAGTAATGCTTTCTACCAGCTAGTCCCAAAATAGCTGGGTCCCACTTGTCTAGCCCCAACCAGACAAGTCCCAAAATAGTCACAAAATATTGGTAAAGTTTCCCCTACAGAGATCGCTACACCAATACAAAGATAAATAAATAGGGTTTTAGAAATGCTCAGTAATGGTGTGTCGTCTCTGTCGTTCAGCGCGTATCAGATCTCGTCTGACGTAGATGTAGATGTCCCATCTCTCATCTCCTCAACAACTCAGGTTGCGGCACTCTCTGATGTTGCGCCCTCCCTACACTGTTGAAGTAATATAGTCAATGCTCTTGAAATTTTGAAGTGGGGTTTTTACGTGCGCCTCTCTTTCTCAATTTGTGCAGCCTGTCATCAAAGCAACAGAACACATTAGGATGCAGATTAAACAAAGCTTTGAAATTTGCAAAGAGTTAAAAAATAATACTCCCTTGATTTTGTGCAGCTGCTCAAGAATTTTTGGCTCTGTATTTTTGATTGGCTATGGAATCATACGGCTCTCAGCAAATACAGGCACAACAAAAATTCGGCTCCTTGGGGAAATTGAGGATTCAAGGGGGTATTTCGGCTGCCTCTCAGGAATTAATTTTAGAAGTAGAGCTCTTGGGTTTGCGCCTGTGCTTTCATGATTTCAACAAAAGAAGTCGGCTGCTCAGAGATTTATCTTTCAAGCACCAAAGAAAATGTTTCGGCCGGCTCCTTGGGATGTGCTTGGGGATTTTGATGACAGGATCTCGGCAAAGAATTCGGCCTATTTTATTTCGAGTGCTCCTCTCTCAATTGATTGCAGCAAACAAAAAATCACAATTAATGGAGAAATTTTTTGTGTTTCCGTTTCTTTGGCCTGCACAACAAAAAGAATGTTAGTGGGGAAACAAATGTTTTGAAAACAACAAAAAGAAAATTAGCCATGTGCTTCTCAATGTTTTTGAAAGTGGAGTGCTTGGAGATTTTTCTCAGAAGAAATAATGTGCGACGCCTCCTCTTTTTCATTCGTGCGTCCAAAAATAATGAACACCCTCTTGGAGATTTTTGCCTTAGGTTATTCTTAGGGAGAGGGGTTCTTTTTTTCGACTGAGAAGGGGTATATAAAGTTGTTTTTGGCCGGCGCTTGGGATTTTCCAAAGGGTAGGGTTTTTAATAAGCCATTTGTGGCTCTCTTGAGAAAAAGGCAATAAAAACGGAAGTGCACTGTTTAATCTTGTAAATCTCGGCTAAGCTCTATCTTTCAATTTATTTCGCCCTCCTTCTCCCCATCATATTGGCCACGTCTCACAATGAGTCGCTCCAAGCTTTTCCTTTCCTGAAACACTTAACATACACGTTAAAACGTTCACACACGTTTGTCATCATCAAACTAAAGTTCCTAGATCGTTGCATCTAACAGGAGGCACGTTATAAACATCAAATCGATGTAATATTACCACGTGCCAGTTATGAGTGGAAAAACATCAGACTTCAGGACTATAAGTCTGTTGCTGAGTATAACTCTGCACTTCATAATATCACCTCACGCCTGAAGTTGTGCGGTGAAAAAGTGACTGAGCATCTCATGTTGGAAAAGACATTTACCTCATTTCACGAGAAAGATGCAATCCTCATGCAGCAATATCATGAACGCAACTTCACGAATTTCTCTGATTTGATCTCTTGCCTTCTTAGGGCAGAGCAGAATAGAGATTTACTGCTTGCCACTCATAATTTGCTTCATGCTGGTACTGCACCTATTCCTGAAGCCCACAATGTTTCTCCCCAGAAGTGGAAAAATAAGAAGAAGGCTAGAAAGAACAAAGGGAAAGCTGTAATGAAGCCAGCAAGAGGAGCACCTCCCCAGATCAATAACAACAACAAAGGGAGGAGAAACCTCTCTTGGAAGCATAAGAAAGCTGATCCAGTGTCAATTCCTAAGAAGACCTGGGAGGATAAATGCCATAGATGTGGCATGACTGGACATTGGTCCATAAACTGTCGCACTCCTCGCCACTTCCAGGACCTGTATCAGGCGAGCCTGAAGCCTCCCCTTAAAACAAACCTGGCAAATATTCAAACTCTGACCAAGTTTACTGCATAAGACTTCGAGAATGACGATCTGCTCGATTGACCCCTATCTTTATATCTATGCATTTAAATTTATATAGCTTCATCTGTAGTTTGCTTTGAACGAACTTTAGTTTGAATTACTCAAATAAATTTCCACTTTGCATTAATATAGATGAAATGTGAAATATTATGTACAGTGCCTCGTTGCACTGGTGTAGCATTAATATTGCTCCCACATACAACGAGACTATAAGATGCAAACTTCTCCCCTTAAACATATAGGAATTTCCCAAGTTTCAAGGATATTTCGTTTATACGAACATAACTTGAAAACTATGGATAATGAATATCTTTATGCAACTCGTCAAAAGAATGGCCAGAAGACCATCTACGCACGATTCGTTGGACCTCCGTCGGGTCCCTATCACTACAGATATTTATCCTATAGAAAGCCAACTTGATTGAGCACCAAAAGTCCCTTTCATTGCCAGAGTTTTTAACTCTGGCACAATAGACTTGGTCATCCTGGATCAGCGATGATGGACGCATCATCAAATGAATCCATTGGAGAACATAAAGATTCTTCAAAAGGTTGAGTTTCCTTGTCCCCTTTGTCATAAAGGAAAACTTATAAAGAGACCTTCCCTCCTGAAAGTGGGATTAGAAGTCTCCTGGCTTCATTGAGAGAATACATGGTGACCTTTGCGGGCCTATTCACCCTGCAAGTGGCCCATTTCAGTACTTCAATGTTCTGATAGATGCATCTAATAGATGGTCCTATGTATGCCTTTTTGTTCACCCGCAACCTAGCTTTCTCAAAAGCTGATAATGTGGGTAAATTCACTGCACATGTCTTTCAAGACTACTGCCAAGCAACTGGTATTAAAATTGAACATCATGTAGCATGTTCATACTCAGAATAGGTTATCAAGAGTCTCTGATAAAGAGACTCCAATGGATTTCACGTCCATTGTTACATCCCAGTTGCATGTGGATTTTTAGGGATGTGACATACTGCAATCTGCATCGCTTATCACGATACGGCCCTCTTGTAGCCATATCTTATTGCTGATGTCGCTTGCTTATGGTTCACCACCAAACATATCTCATTTGAGAGTGTTTGGATGTGCTAATATATTTCCTCATATCACCACGTCTTGATAACTGTGATTTTGATTAGCAAAGACATTATAATAGGCATGCAGTCTAAAGAAGCTTGAAGATTCCGAGACCATATCATGGGACACAAAAGTCCTAATCTCGTTATGATCCGCATACTTTTTCTGTGTGAAGATGAGATCCAGAAGATCCTTCACATTCAGACTAAAGTACATCAATTGCCGGATAAATTTACAGACATCCAGAAGATTGTTCGTTCACACGTCCCTGCTGCCAACACGTCAGCTAGGATTGACATCCCCAAAGATGGATCCAATCCACCGACAGCAAAATTGGATGTACCTCAATTGAAAAGAGGACGCCTGACAGGTTCAAAATATAAAGTTTCTCGAAAGAGGAAGATTCTTGGATATATTAAAATGTTCCCTCCACATGTTGCTGAGCTCAGACCAGCAACATCTCCCCTCCTAATTTCCCCTGCAGAGGAAACAACAGGAGAAAAATCATTATATTACGTAGTACTGGAGAGGTACTGGACAGATATAGCACAGTCGTCGTCGACAGTTTTGCTTTCGCTATTGACGTTCACGTCGCTGAATACGACGATGATGTAAACCCACTTTTCTATAGCATAAATGCATAGATTGGCCAAAGTGGGACGAGGCAATAAGAGTAGAGCTGGACTCACTCTTGAAAAGCAAAGTCTTTGGACCAGTAGTCCATACAACTGAATGTGTAAAACCTGTGGAATATAAGTTGGATTTCATAAGAAAATGAAATAAAGGAAATGTGATCATTTTCCTACTAAGCCTAAACGTCTCTGAAAAAGCCAATAAAGCAGCTCATGGACATTGTGACTGCATATCTATACTGCAATATAGATATAGAGATCTATATAAAACTTCCAGAAGGGTATACTCTCCCCCAGAGATGAAAGAGAGACGTAGAAACGTCTTCTCCATAAAGGCTTCAAAGATCATTAGATGATCTTAAGCAATAGTCTGCCCGTGTATCTTTTTTGAAAGATCGTTGACAGGATTTTTGATAGTCGTCATATATGTGGCAACTTAAATCTAATAGGATCTCCTGCAGAGACCATTGAGATATCTGATAGCCTTAAGCATACCTTTAAAATGAAATACCTAGGCATAACAAGGTATTGTCTCGGCTTACAGATTAAACACCTTCGTGGTGGATCCCTTTAATATTCTTCATACACCTGGAGTTTATGAAGAATGATGTCCATTTGCAATCTATTAAAAATGGATGCATATTTATGACGCCTTCCAGTCGCTGGAAGAGGGTGATGACATCCTAGGTCCTAAAGAACCTAGCTCTAGTGTACTAGTTACACTCCTCTATCTGGCCAACTACACGTGTCTCTAATAAAACGTCTGTAGTAAAGCTGTTAGCTAGATACAGTGCTGCCCTGGAGAGCACCACTGGACCAAGGATAAGCTGCTTATGCGCAACTTCTAAGGGTCAAGGATCAGCATCCAAGGAATAAATATCGCATATGCAGGTTTACAGACCATCGCGATGACTAAGCACAAATGGCCGGCCACCTCCTAAACATCTACGCATCATCTTCTGAGAGGCTCATCATCCAAAAATCATATCTAAAAACGCTCATCCAGGTCCAGCAGTACCTTGCAGATACAGTGAAGACTGAGTGAAGGAATATATACGTGGAGCCATCTACCAAACTCTGTAGAGAGTATCACTCCTAAGCGCCACTGTTTTTCAGTAGCCGCTAGATATGAGTGAAATTTGTATAGATGAGCGATGATTGTATTCAGAACATGATAGATGTATAGACGAATAGGAATGATTGTATAGATACATAGGGGATCTGTAAGCTTGAAGCTTGTACAGATCAGGGGGAGTTGATAGTGGAGTTGTACTCTTTTTCCCTTAACTATGGGTTTTCCCATTGGGTTTTCCATAGCCAAAGGTTTTAATGAGACAACCTCATTTAACTCTGGACCCTGAAGTGTCCACCTCTAATGAAAGCTGAAAGACCTACAAGCATAAGGCTTGTATGGATCAGAGAAAGTAACCTGTGGGTTGCACTCTTTTTCCTTAAGCTGTTGGTTTTTCACACTGGGTTTTCCACAGTTAAGGTTTTAACGAGGCAAACATGATTACTACGGATCCAGAAGTATCCACCCCCTTAGCATTTACACTAAAACCAAAGTAATGAGTGGATAAGGGGGAGTGTTATGAATGAGGGAGGCCTTTGGCCTCCCCTCATCTTTTTCCCCACCATTACTCCCCATCATTCCCGCTAATGGGGACCTTTGGTTATCCTATGGCCTTTGGGCTTCCATTGACTTAATAAATAGAGAATCATGGCTTTGTGCCATGGTTACTCATTCTTCTTCTTATTCAACATCATAGATCTTTTTCAAAACAATTATGAACGAATTTTTCAAAATATCAACGATCATTATCAAAATTTACACATGAATTAATTAAAATTGACGAATTATTCCCGAATTTCTCAAAATAGTATGCGAATAATTCATAAATTTTTAAAAAGAAAATCATGAATATTTAATATATGCTTATTCAGAACTTGTTCTAAAATCAACGAATATTTCACGAATTTTTGAAAAATTCGTGAAATATTCACAAGTTGCTTCAAAAATTCGCGCATCGTGCACGAATTTTTCAGATAACTAGCGAATTATTTCTAATTTTTCATATAATTTATAAATTATTCATGTACTACTTAATACCAAATTATTTACGAATCATGATATTTGTACAGTTAGCATATTATTCGTTACAATTCGTAAATTATTTGCTAACTTTATGAATTATTCAAAAAACCTAACAATGTTGTGAAGGGATAATACCGAGTTGGTTAGTCGGTTGGGATCATGGCTTATCTTATAGATAAGACCGTATCTAATGTATCTTATCTGTATACGCTCCTCTATATGCTATAAATAAAGAGATGGGGTTTCTTCCCAGATGTTGATTCATAACACGATATTAGCACGAGCCTCTAAAAAAATTCCACACAAAATTGATCGTTGTGAAAGATAAGAAAGGCGGGAGATCCATGCGCGCGGTGTCAAGCTTCATCAATCGAGTGTCATCATCCACATAGTCTTCGTTCAACCGTCGTTATATCTTGAGGCCAGATATAGAAGTAAATCTCGCTAAAATGTCGTTTTTATCATATGTATGATAGTATTTTCTATAGATCCCGCAAGATCGAAGTGGAATTAGGGCTAATCGTCCAAAAATCATGTTTTTAAAATGTTTTAAAATCTGTAAATAATGGAGAAATAGGGGGTTTATCCTATTCTAGCCTCGCCTGTGGCCTTGCCGCCTGCCGTCCCCCCGAAGGGGGGGCACCCTTGCCCTGCATGTCCCCCCCGAAGGGGGAGCGGCGCTCTTGCACCGCCTGTTCCCTTCTGAAGGGGGGCACGCTCAGGCCGCCGCAGTCCCCCCGCCCCCGAAGGGGGGCGCTGCTGGGGGCCGCCAATCTCCCACCTCCCGCCACGATGGCGGAGGGGGGTCCCCCTGCCGCCCTCGTTACTGTGGGGCAGCCGCCCCTCTCCGAGGGCGCGATAACAGGGGGCGGCGGCAAACCCTAGCTGCCCCCCCCCCCCCCCCCCAAAACATTTTGCGGCCTGAAGCCCACGAAAAAAAAGAATTTTTAAGCCTTGCAGGCCTGAAGCCCACAGGCAAGCTGCGTGTCTCAGGCCTGCAGGCCATGTTTTTGGGAAAAAAAATTTTAAGCCTGTGGGCCTGGAGCCCGCAGCCACACTGCAAGCTTCAGGCCCGCATGCCAGTTTTTTCGAAAAAAAGGGAGGGGCAAATCATACTTAAAAGGGGCTAAAATAAGCTTTAAAAGGCTTGTTGGTTGGCTAAAAATTGATTAAAAAGGGTGTTTGGAGACCTAAAAATTCATGAAAAATCATGATAAATAGGGGACATTTGTGGACATTTGTGGTTTAATTGGGAAAATTTTAAAAGGAAAACTTCTTTCTTTTTCCAGAAGAACATGTTATATTTTGGGCTTTTTCAATCTTTTTGAATAACCCATGTAGCACAATCCTTGCATTATATGATACCTTTGTAGGATCATAACTATATGTTGAATATTGGACTCCCCGGATTTGGTTTTGATGATGAGCAAACATAAATAATCCATGAACTAACAATTTGTGAGCGCAGTATTGGAGATCGTCGCCAATTTCACGAGAACATTCAAAGAGACATCTCAACACTTCCCAAAGCTCATATTCATGCCTAAAGCTTCGTTGAAGCTCTTGCGATGCTTTGGAAGTTATGAAGATTCAATCGAAGCTCTTGAAGACCGTTTATTAAGGTTTTATTTATAGTCTTTTAGCTTCGATATATAGAATGTTAAGCCTTGAGTATATCTTACGTCTATATCTTCATTACGCTCATTTAGTAGCTCTAGGATCCTTGCACAAGTTCATTCTAACTTCCTCGAAGCGTCGCGCTTCGATTCGGACTTGTATGTGCATGTTAGTTGGTACAAGAACAAGTACTGACCGACTAGATGGTGATCTAGTCGGTCGGCAACTGTTCTTGGACCGACTAGTTTGATTCTCTAATTTCTTGGACTTTACTGTTTACAGTTAGTCGGTCTACGTTGACTCACCGACCGACTAGTTTGTGAACTAGTCGGTCAGTGATGCTTCTTTGACCGACTAGTTGTGACTTACTGTTCATGCTAAAATTCTCCTAAGCTACTGTTTACCGTTAGTCGGTCTTAGAACGTTTGGTGACCGACTAGTTGACAAATTAGTCGGTCAACTTTTGTTCTTGGACCGACTAAGTCACTTTGCATTCAGACTAAGTTATTTTTGCCTCTTAGTCGGTCTACGTTCATTGGCTGACCGACTAGTTGTGAAACTAGTCGGTCAGACAGTCTTCTTGGACCGACTAGATTTCTAGGTCTGAAATCCTATCTCTTCTCAGATCTACTCTTAGTCGGTCCACGGTGTTTGACTGACCGACTAGTTGATGAACTAGTCGGTCAGTGATTGTTCTTTGACCGACTAACTCTCACAGATTTTTATCCGTTGGTGAATGACCTAACTTGTTTTATGGGACCCTATAAATACGAACCTAGGTCATTTCTATCTAGGTTAGAGCTTCCATTCAGAGATTCATTGAGTTCTAAAGAGATAGATATTCTCCCTCAAATCTAAAGCTCTCTTCCTCACAAGAACCCCATTCTCTCTCATTTCTAGATCTAGAGAGAAGCTTGTTCTTGGTGAGCTCTTCAAGCTATTGCTTGATCCAAGTCTCCAACTCATCCCTAGGCACCGATTGCTGGTCATTTCCTTGGTGCTAGGTATTGGTGACTTCATCTTCCTCAAATCCTTCATTCCACCTATTGGGTAAGAAAAACTCAAGGTATAGGATTTTGTGGTAAGCTTGTTCATTTCATATAAACTCTTTTATATTGCTTTGTGATTCTCTCGGTTGTGAGAGAAGGTTGTGATCCCGGGTTGTGGGATTCACGTTTGCTATTGCATGTATGATTTGATCTTGTGAAGGTTTTTCACAAGATATTCATAGTGGAAATCTTGAGTTAGGGTTTCTAACTCAAGTATCCGGAAGGGATCCGGGTGGTTGGGACGTAGGATCACCGGGAACAAGTCGGGGAGACTTGGGTGGATCCGAACCCATTAACATCATTTGTTAGCATTGTTAATTTCGTTGTCGTCACTCAATTTAAGCTTCCGCAAATTGATTTGGTAGTTGATTGCAATTTAATTTGGAATTATACTCCTTATTATTTTAAAGTACTATTCACCCCCCCCCCCCTCTAGTACTTGTGCAGTAGCTGGTAGGGCATTACATTTGGTATCAGAGCCAGATACTCAGCTATGTCTGCCAACGACAACAAGACCGTGCCTCCTCCTTCCAACTATGACACCTTCAGGAACCGTGAAGGAGCGTCATCGGTGATGGAAGGACATTCCTCTACAAGGCCTCCATTCTTCAACGGTACCAACTATGGGTATTGGAAATGCCGGATGGAAACCTTCCTCCGGAGTGCATCCTTATGGAGGACTACAATGAAGGAATACATCGAACCCAAAGAAGAAGATTTTGAGAAATGGACTACCGCGGAGGTCGCCGCGGAGGTAAGCAATGCCAAGGCAATGAACGCCTTGCAATGCGCATTGGAGCCCGAGGATTTCAATAAGATATGCACATGTAAGAGTGCATATCAAATTTGGAACTCCCTCCTCATTCTTCATGAAGGGACGAGTAGGGTAAGAGACTCTAAACTCGTAGTCGTAACCAAAGATTACGAAATGTTTCATATGCAACAGGGCGAGAAGATGAAAGAATATTACGCTCGCTTCGTTGACATAACAAACGAGTTAGAGGCCCTCGGCAAGACCTACACTCAAAAGGAGAAGTGCTTAAAGCTTATTGAAGGACTTCCCTCTTCTTGGGAAAAACGTACCTTCGCCATCGAGGAAGGTAATGACATGAATAAATATACCGTTGTTCAACTAATGGGTACTTTGATGTCATACGAGGTACGCAAAGATAGCAAGGTGAAGTTACAAGAAAAGATGAAGTCCTATTTGAACCTAGATGCGCCTAAGAAAAAGGCGATTGCATTCAAGGCGGCTTCATCCACCTCTACCGATGATGAGGACTCGGAAGAAGAAATGGACATGGAATCCATTGCACTCATGGCAAAGAAGTTCAATCGCTTCTTCCGAAAGGGTAACTTCAAACAAAAATCTAAGTTTACTTCTACTAACGCCTCTCCACCTTTGTGCTTTAAATGCAATAAGCCAGGACACATCAAAGCGGATTGTCCTCAAAACAAGCAAAAGGAGAAGTGGAAGGCACCGAAGTTCGACAAGTCAAAGAAGTACAAAAAGGGGTACAAAAAGGGACTTGTCGGAACAACATTCACCGACTCCGAGGATTCCTCAAGCGGAGAGTCGGATGATGAGAAAGTGGAGCAAGCGCACATGTGCTTCATGGCAAGAGAGGAGCATGATCAAGGATCTTCCTCTTCCGATGATAGCGACGACGAAGGCGATGAGGTAACGATGGATGATCTTAGGGATGCTAACTCACATTTATGGTCTAAATACACAAAATTAGTAAATCGATATACTAAAGTAAAAGATGACCTAGCTAGCATTCAAACCTCGCCTAAGACTATCATCACCAACAACGACACCGTTGTTGAAGAGTTAAGAAATGAGATTGTTAATCTCAAATCTAAACTTGAACATGTTAGCATAGATGATCCGGAAGAACATAGGATAGCGGATTTAACTTCTCAAAACTCGACTTTGAGTATTGAGAACGAGAATCTTAAATCTCGTGTTTTTGTGCTCACATCGCAAGTATCCAATTTGGATACTTCTATGCGTTCTCTCAAAGAGAAATATGAGAACACAATGGGCCGAATTAACAAATTCAACAAAGGTAAGGACCATTTGGATAAAATCCTAAGTGACTTACTTCCGGCCAATCACCACATTGGTTTGGGGTATACGATGGGATGTCCATCCAAAGCGGCCACTACCTTTGTTAGGCCAACTTCCGGTGACTCTACGAGTGGTAGCAAACACTCTATTGGTAGTTCATCTACCAATGGTGCTTCCACCTCGTCCACACCCTCTTTTGGAAAGAAACCCACTATGGGTGGACCTCCAAAGAAGGGCCATGCTTATATGTACACAAATACCATGCCACGTAGGAACACACGTCCTACTCCACCATCTCACACATATGATGATTTTTATGCAACACATTCTCGGGCACGTGCACACCATGTGAGACACCCTCACGCACGTGTTCCCACACATGCATATGTTCACCCACCGCATCATATGAATAATTCTCATCGTGCACCATTCCATCATGTCCCGTATGCCTATCCACAACATGCATCACGTAGAAATCAACGTCGCATGCATGCACCCAATAGGATGATGGCTCCCAAAATTTTCACTATTTGGAGCCCAAAGGACACAAGCATGGACGAAAAACAAATGTATATGAATGCTTATTTTTCGGATGTTGTGCATAGTAAGAATTATGTGGGGAAGTCTAAGTCCACTTGGACTTGGCTTCCAAAGGTCTAATCCCTTGGACCCAATGACCTTGGGTACCATGATATGAAAGTTTCTATCTTTAGGTACTCAAGGAAAAGAAAAAGGAAAGGAGCAACAAATTTAAATTTAGCTCCAAAGGGAATTGGATACTCGATAGCGGGTGTTCAAAACACATGACGGGTGACGCTCGATTGCTCTCCGGAGTGGTTCCCATTGCGAATGGAAACCGCGTCGTATTTGGAGGCAACGAGAGCGGAACCATCATAGGTGTTGGTAAAGTTGGTAACCCCTCTAAACCCTTAATTAGTGATGTTTATCTTGTTAATGGTTTAAATCATAATCTTATTTCAATAAGCCAACTTTGTGACAAAGGTTACAAAGTTAGTTTTGCGAAAGGATTGTGTCATATTTTAAGAAAAGATAATGATAAACTATTATTTTCCGGAACTCGTCATAAAGACATTTATATTCTGGATCTTCCTAAGTCATATGAACAATGTCTCGTTGCCAACACAAGTGAACAACACTTATGGCATCGACGCTTTGGACATGTGAACTTTGGAACACTTTATAAGCTTTCGAAATTAAATTCTATTAAAGGTTTTCCGAAGCTTGTTTTTGAAAAGAAAAGTTTTTGTGATTGTTGTCAACGTGGCAAGCTTCCTAAATCTTCATTTAAACCTAAGAAAAGCATCTCTACTAAACGGCCACTAGAGCTATTACATCTAGACTTATTTGGGCCAACTAGAGTAGCTTCCTTAGGAAATGCAAGGTATGGACTTGTCATCGTAGATGACTATTCAAGATTTACTTGGGTATTTTCATTGTGTAATAAAAATGAAGCTTTTGAAAACTTCACAATTTTTGTTAAGAAAGTACAAAATCTCTTAGGAACCACCATTGTCACTATTCGTAGTGATCATGGAGGTGAATTTGAGAATGAGTCTTTCGAGACATTTTGTGATGAAGTTGGTATTACTCACACCTTCTCTTTCCCTCGTGCACCTCCTCAAAATGGTGTAGTTGAGAGAAAGAATAGGACGCTAGTGGAGTGTGCTCGCACTATGCTTGATGATAGCCAACTTGGCCATCAATTTTGGGCGGAAGCGGTACACACCGCTTGCTATGTGTTTAATAGAATACTTTTGAGGCCCGGCACTAAACAAACTTGTTATGAATTGTTGTTTGGTAGGTTGCCTCAAGTTAAACATTTTCGTGTTTTTGGTTCGAAATGTTTTATTAAGAACACATATGGTAGTTTGGACAAATTCGATCCAAGATCCGATGAGGGGATTTTTGTTGGATATTCTACGCGTAGCAAAGCCTACCGGATATTCAACAAACGAACCTCAACGATCGAGGAGTCGCTTCATGTCTCATTTAATGAAGGATTTGTTCCAACTAGAATTTCAAATGATAATGATTCTTTGGATGTTTTATGTGATTCGTTTGATAATTCTAAGTCTAATGATTCTATTGATTCTATTGAGACTAACCCAACTAATGAAGTTGTTGAGAATGTTCCTAGTGATCAAGGTATTCCCAAACGGCTTCATTCGGTTCGTGACCATCCCCATGAGCAAGTCATTGGCAATATCTATGATACTGTCAAGACGAGATCGCAAGTCCACCACTTCGCAAATTGTGCCTTTGCCTCATCGATAGAGCCAAAGAATATTAATGAAGCATGCGAAGATAGCGCTTGGATCTTAGCCATGGAGGAGGAGCTCATTCAATTCGAGAGGAATGAGGTATGGGAGCTCGTTCCATTGCCATCGAAGAACCACACCGTCATAGGGACAAAGTGGATCTTCAAGAACAAAACCGACGAAAACCAAGTCGTCGTCCGGAACAAAGCTCGGTTAGTTGCTCAAGGCTATCGACAAGAGGAAGGTATTGATTTCGAAGAATCCTTCGCTCCGGTAGCTAGATTAGAATCAATTAGATTATTATTGTCTTTTGCATGCCATAAGAATTTTAAATTATTTCAAATGGATGTTAAAAGTGCATTTTTAAACGGAGATGTCGTTGAGGAAGTTTACGTTTCTCAACCTCCGGGCTTCGTAAATGAAAAATTTCCAAATCATGTTTTTAAACTAAAGAAAGCTCTTTATGGTTTGAGACAAGCTCCTCGAGCTTGGTATGATCGCCTAAAGAATTTTCTTTTGGATTTGAATTTTAAAATGGGCGAAGCCGATTCTACTCTTTTTATTAAGCATGCGAATAATGATGTTTTATTAGTTCAAATTTATGTTGATGATATCATTTTCGGTGCTACTAACTTCACTCTTTGCGAAGAGTTTTCTAATGTTATGAAGGAACAATTTGAGATGAGCCACATGGGCGAACTCAAATATTTCTTAGGTCTCCAAATTCGCCAAATGAACGATGCAATCTTCATCCACCAAACGAAGTATACGGTGGAGTTGCTTAAGCGATTTGGAATGGAAAGTGCTTCCGGGAAAAAGACTCCAATGAGCACGACTACGCATCTCGACAAGGATACGGGCGGTAAGGATGTAGACATTCGTCTATATCGAGGTATGATAGGTAGTTTACTTTATCTTACCGCAAGTAGGCCCGATATTATGTTTGCCGTATGCATATGTGCTCGTTATCAGTCCCAACCTAAGGAGTCTCACTTAGTAGCGGTAAAGCGTATTTTCCGTTATCTAAGTTACACTTTAGATTTTGGATTACTTTATCCGAAATCTAGCACGTATGAGTTAGTCTCATACAGTGATGCCGATTATGCGGGATGCAAATCCGACAGGAAAAGTACTAGTGGCACTTGCCATTTTCTAGGAAATTCTCTTGTCTCTTGGTTTTCCAAGAAGCAAAATTCCGTATCACTTTCAACCACCGAGGCGGAATATATTGCCGCCGGTGCCGCTTGTGCCCAGGTTCTTTGGATGAGACACACTTTGAAGGACTTTGGTATTCACTGTGATACTAGCCCTATCATGGTGGATAACCAAAGTGCTATCTGTCTTTCAAAGAATCCGGTGCACCATTCCCGATCAAAACACATAGATGTCCGACACCATTTCTTAGATGATCATGTTGCTAAAAAGGACATCATTTTAGTGTACATTGAAACCCAAAAGCAAATCGCCGATATTTTCACGAAACCCCTCAAGGAGGACTCCTTTGTGCGGTTGCGTCGAGAATTGGGGATTATGGGTGAATCCGAGATATAGGATTCATATTTCACTCAATTATCTTGCATGCTATTTGATTTCGTGATATTTTGTTCATGCTAGATTAATTGAATTTTTGGGAATTTTATGTGATTTATTTGAATTTATGATCGAATTCGTATTTGAAAAGTCGTATTTAAGATTTCGAAGTTTTATGGGGTAATTTAGATGACTAATGAGTGAGTTATGATGTTTCATCCAAGTGGTTTTGAAGAGAAATCAATTATCATTTTTTGGACTCTACTAGTCGGTCTAAGTTCACTTGTCAACCGACTAGATGCTCATCTAGTCGGTCAGCAAAAGAACTCAGACCGACTAGATCAAGCCTATATCTAACTCCTATCATTTTCTTTCGTTAGTCGGTCACAGTACACTTCCCGACCGACTAGATTGAAAACTAGTCGGTCAGTAAGTATACTGCGACCGACTAAATCTTGCCCTAAAATTCACTGTTTGCCTCTGTTTCGACTTAGTCGGTTCAAGCTCATTGACCGACCGACTAGATCGTAATCTAGTCGGTCAGTGCTTGAACTATGACCGACTAAGTGTGTTAGGGCAGTTATGTCTTTTCGTTTCCCGACCGACTTATACTCATTTTGGTTCGACTAATTTCATTATTAGTCGGTCTTCTCTCCAGCTCAAGCCCGAAAACCCCCAAACCCCGATCGAGCCCCTTCATATTCTCGTCGACTCCGGCCATATCTCCGGCCATCCTCGCCGTCCGCCGCCGTCGCCTCCTCCTCCTAGGTATCTCCCTCCCTCTCCTAGGTCGATTTCTTGCCCTAGGGTTCGATTTCTCCTCCTAGGTATTCTAGGGTTTCGGATTTCTAGTTTTTAACCTAGGGTTTGTGCTTTTCGATTTCATTTGGTATTCTTAGGGCTTGTGTATTAGGGTTTGTTTGTTGTGTGCTTAGGGTTTGTTATTGATCCTCCGTGTTTGCTTGCTTGTGCTCGTAGTGCTATGGCTAAGACTAGAATTCCTATCGCCTCTTCTGGGGCTTCACCTATGACCGTAGAACAACCTACCGCTAGGAATCCACCTAAGCCTAAACGCCGTGCCAAGTCAACCCAAGCTTCTCCATCTTCGCCTCCTCCTAAGAAGCCGAGGACGGCATCTCTAAAACCCAGAAAGAATTTGCCTAAAAAGCCCATTCTCCACACCCCTGGCTCTCATACTGAATCTGACCCTGAGTTTGTCCCTGAGGACGAGTCTGGCCCTAGGGAACCCACTCCTCCACTTCGTCCTAAGACTCGCCAGCCAAAGGGAAAGGCCCCAATGCCAGCGGGGGGTGTTGACATATCGTTATGTCGCGACGACCCTTTGTGTCTCGCGGCCTACAACCATATTGAACACTGCCCGATGCTATTGGAGCACTATGTCCAGTTTTCTGATTTCCTTGGCTTAGCTGACCTACTCTCCTATAGTGGTCTTCTTGATTATCTCCGATTCGACCCCAAGGCCAATCCCAAACCTTATCCTCGCCTAGTGAAATTGTTCTATGCCAATCGTGTTCGGGGACAGTACGATGCCAGCCACTCCATTGAGACGACTGTCTTGGGAACTCCTATAGTTCTCACGGCAGAAATCTTAGGGGAGATTCTTGGTTGCTCGTCGTGCGGTCTCCTTCCTTCTGACATTTCGGTCGATGACATTTCTTCCTTGGATCAGTCAGTTCTTTCCGATATCTTCCAGGTTATCCCCTCCGCATTCATTGGTGTTCCATCGAAATCCTTCAAGCCGAATGCGTGGGTTCTTAACCTGATTTTGAAGTCTTGCCTCCTCGTGATCGCTTGTTTCGAGGACTCTCCACTACGCTTTGGATGATCTATCTTAGTGAGAGTATTTTGGGTTAGGATGGGGTTTTGAGAGATGTTTTGATGTATTTTTGTTCTTTATGGATGTCGGAGTTGGATATTATGTTATGATGTTGTTTTGATGTATGTTGATACACTTTGATGATGTTGATGATGATGATGTATTTTTTTTATTATATCGCTGATATGTAGCACTTGATATGATGTACCTCATATATTCGATGTGATATCTTTTTGATGTACTCATGTTGTCTCTTCATATATATATATGTTCATCGTCATTCTCTTTGTCATTTATTCGTCGTGCATTTTTTTTTTAATATATTCATTGAATACATATGAAATGTGGATTCGTCGCTCGACGATTAAAAACTTGGTTAAATAGATTATATTTCTATAATTGTATAGAATTGTTTTCCATGCACAAATTTAACCAAGAATATTGAATATTGGAGAGTATGTTTCATTATTCAATAACTAAACAAAAAAATTAAATACCAAATATTTTATTTTTGATGATTTTGATTTTTTTTGATAATGGACATTTTGGCACACCTTGATTTGATTTCCACATTTTTCCCTTGGTGTCAAGAGGTTTTCGAAATATCGGATTTGAAGATTCAATCGAAGCTCTTGAAGACCGTTTATTAAGGTTTTATTTATAGTCTTTTAGCTTCGATATATAGAATGTTAAGCCTTGAGTATATCTTACGTCTATATCTTCATTACGCTCATTTAGTAGCTCTAGGATCCTTGCACAAGTTCATTCTAACTTCCTCGAAGCGTCGCGCTTCGATTCGGACTTGTATGTGCATGTTAGTTGGTACAAGAACAAGTACTGACCGACTAGATGGTGATCTAGTCGGTCGGCAACTGTTCTTAGACCGACTAGTTTGATTCTCTAATTTCTTGGACTTTACTGTTTACAGTTAGTCGGTCTACGTTGACTCACCGACCGACTAGTTTGTGAACTAGTCGGTCAGTGATGCTTCTTTGACCGACTAGTTGTGACTTACTGTTCATGCTAAAATTCTCCTAAGCTACTGTTTACCGTTAGTCGGTCTTAGAACGTTTGGTGACCGACTAGTTGACAAATTAGTCGGTCAACTTTTGTTCTTGGACCGACTAAGTCACTTTGCATTCAGACTAAGTTATTTTTGCCTCTTAGTCGGTCTACGTTCATTGGCTGACCGACTAGTTGTGAAACTAGTCGGTCAGACAGTCTTCTTAGACCGACTAGATTTCTAGGTCTGAAATCCTATCTCTTCTCAGATCTACTCTTAGTCGGTCCACGTTGTTTGACTGACCGACTAGTTGATGAACTAGTCGGTCAGTGATTGTTCTTTGACCGACTAACTCTCACATATTTCTATCCGTTGGTGAATGACCTAACTTGTTTTTATGGGACCCTATAAATACGAACCTAGGTCATTTCTATCTAGGTTAGAGCTTCCATTCAGAGATTCATTGAGTTCTAAAGAGATAGCTATTCTCCCTCAAATCTAAAGCTCTCTTCCTCACAAGAAACCCATTCTCTCTCATTTCTAGATCTAGAGAGAAGCTTGTTCTTGGTGAGCTCTTCAAGCTATTGCTTGATCCAAGTCTCCAACTCATCCCTAGGCACCGATTGCTGGTCATTTCCTTGGTGCTAGGTATTGGTGACTTCATCTTCCTCAAATCCTTCATTCCACCTATTGGGTAAGAAAAACTCAAGGTATAGGATTTTGTGGTAAGCTTGTTCATTTCATATAAACTCTTTTATATTGCTTTGTGATTCTCTCGGTTGTGAGAGAAGGTTATGATCCCGGGTTGTGGGATTCACGTTTGCTATTGCATGTATGATTTGATCTTGTGAAGGTTTTTCACAAGATATTCATAGTGGAAATCTTGAGTTAGGGTTTCTAACTCAAGTATCCGGAAGGGATCCGGGTGGTTGGGACGTAGGATCACCGGGAACAAGTCGGGGAGACTTGGGTGGATCCGAACCCATTAACATCGTTTGTTAGCATTGTTAATTTCGTTGTCGTCATTCAATTTAAGCTTCCGCAAATTGATTTGGTAGTTGATTGCAATTTAATTTGGAATTATACTCCTTATTATTTTAAAGTACTATTCACCCCCCCCCCCTCTAGTACTTGTGCAGTAGCTGGTAGGGCATTACATTATATGCTTCACATCATTTTTTGGCTTATTCTGTGGATAAACTATGTTTGGTTGTGCAAATATTAAAACTTAATAATTAGGAAGATCATGTGACCACTCTGTCGTTAGTTAGCTAACCTAACGGTGTATGACATTGTCCAGTGGTCCAATAATTATTAAGTAATTAAATCGTTTATCCTTTCTGTGAATATAAATGCTTGTGATGCCTGTGATGAAAATGTCTGATGAAAATGTTTGATGGACACAAATTTTTGCATGGATGGCTAATTGTGGTTTTGGATCGGCTGTTTAAGTCCCACATTTTATTTTCTGCACTTTTCTTTTACTTTTGAGAGAAATTGTAGTGAGAAATTTATGTAAATGTCCAAGACCGAAGACCACTTTCCATGGAGACGGAGACCACAATTGAAACTGAAGATCTTATATGGGACCCACGGGGTTTCCAAAGTTGTAATTTCTTTTATAAGCTTTCATTTGTGTAATATGTACTGTAATGGACTTTGGACTTTTTATTTATGTGGGACTGGCCGATCCACGCAATTAACTCTTCACATAAAAATTGGCTCCGCATAGAAATGTTTATTGTTTAAATTATTAATTCATGCAAATTTGTGCTCTGCTAGATAAAATGGCTAAAATCGCAAGTGTCGATTTCGAAGTGCTGGATGCATCAGGGAGAAACTATCTGAGCTGGCAGCTTGTAACGCCCCGCTCCCCAGAATACCCGAAAATTTAAAATTTTTCCCAGGAATCCTGAAGAGAGGGGTGAGTGAGAGTGGAAAAGAGAAAAATAGCAGGTCCACTGTGCATGTGCTGGGATAGTACAAGCGAAGCTCCACTATAATAACAAAACAATCACATAAATAACATAGAACAACAACATCATATATATAACAACATTCATTCATATACATAGTCCAGGTGCATCACTACAGAAACACCACCACTCTCCACCTCCCAAGACAACCATGTCACAATACAAAGCTACAGCTCACACCAAGTGCTACCCCTGAAACTCAACTCCAAGTCACTACCAATCAAGCTATCACTGCTACCTGAAAAATGGGGAGGAGCACGTCAATGCGTGCCCCCAGTAGGAATCTACTTGGATTTTGAATTCAATTAAATGGTTGCTATCATGTTTTTATATCATGCTTTACCCAAATGAAGTAGTGGTAGTCAAATTAATGTCCCATGATTCAATTTCATGAATAACCCCGTGAAATATCATGCAAAATCACTCTCTTGAAAAACCTGAAATTTTGTGGTGTGGTATTATTTGATTTTGGGTCACTTTAGCTTGAATTAATTTTTAAAAAAAATTATATTCTTTTAGATCTTGAAGTTCTACCCCAAAATCATACAAATTTTAAAATATGTTCAATTTAGTAATTAGGAGTAAAAATTCTATCTTTGCAACATGTCTGTATTTCATCCTGCCTGGATACGCTTTAGTAAAATTTAGCCCAGTCTCTGCACACTCCATGGAAATTTGTGTTCTTGGTCTCATTGTAAAGTTAACACCTTTTTCTACAACTTTGTCTTAGGGCATGTTTTCGAGATTCAAACTGCAATATGACTTAAAACAGTAATTTTTACAGCCTTTAGAATCTGTCTTAAAAACAGTTTTGACAGGTCTCACCAAACAATTCACCATAAAGCATATATTACATATCTTTGTATGAAATTTTATATGTAAATCCAGCATAACCATGTAGACAACTTGCATTTAGGAAATTTTGTCAAATTTCCAAAGAAAACTGATGATATATGGCTACTTGTTGTGACTGTCTACAATTTCCAGCAAGCTGAACTATTTCAATGGGATGTTGAATTATGCAATCTTGCCAATTATACTTCAATTGTCCATAATTGTTGTTATTACATAAAAGGAAGTTTAATGGGTGTGATATTCTATAAAATTGCTAATTTGATTGTGATGTTGTACATGATGCAAGCCAAGTGTTTGTGAAAATGCCTAAAGGAAACAAAAGTTGAGAAACATGAGAAATGAACTTGTATACTCTTATATCATGAACCCTGTTATAAATTGATGATGTTGGGGACATGGTGTAGGGATATATGCCCTCAGATCATTTGTATTTGATGCAAATGATAATTTAAGCTTAGATAGGGACTATTTTGCATTTGATGCAAAAGCGATTAAATGTGTATTAAATTGTTTAATACAATATTTAATAAAATAAACGCAAAGAAAAGTTCACGGGTAAGACGGGAATGTCCCGGTCTAGACCCAGGTTCGAACGGCGTCCAAATCGGACACCAAATGCTCAAGTTAGAGCCAAAACAGCCCAAAGGATCAAACCAGGCCAGGCCCAGTAAATGTCAGACAGAACAGGCTGCCTGGACTAGCCCAGACGTTGCCTGGGCTAAGCCCAGGCTCGGCCTGGGCTCTGCCCAGGCTCGGCCTGGGCTCTGCCCAGGCGCATTTTTGCGCGCGCTGGATGCGTGGGGCCCACCCGTGGGTCCTGGGCTAAGCCCAGGCGGCCTGGGCTCTGCACAGGCGCCTGGGCAGAGCCCAGGCCGCCTGGGCTCTGCCCAGGCCCGCCTGGGCGCGCCCAGGCGCGGCCTGGGCTCTGCCCAGGCGCATTTTTGCGCGCGCTGGATGCGTGGGGCCCACCCGTGGGTCCCACCACTAGGGTTTCGAACCCTAAGTGTGCAGATTTAATTGACGGCTCGGTTTTTGTGAAAAACTAGCCTTGGGCTGATCTTTGGACACTCAATTGGAGGGTCAAATGAACTCCGATTGACGAACGGTTTTTTCCTATGCGTTCACCGTTGAACGCTTGTCGTATTAATAGGTTGTATCAATCTTGAAGCTCAACGGTGAGTGAGTTAAAATTCACGGAAGTTTGCACTTTGTGAAGTGCAAACTGACTTGATTTTAATTAACTCATTATTTAGTCCCACATCGGATTTTGAGAAAAGGGGAGAGTCCACCGCCTATATAAATAGGGGTCTCCCCCCTTCCTCAAAACTCGTCCCAAGCTCTAGATCTGAGCGGCTCTCGTAAATGTTGGAGCACGCTCGGATCTAAGCTAAATTAATATTCTCCTCTCCCTATAAATTCCTGCCTTGCTCCTGAGGGCTCTAGCAAAGCCGCAAAGGAGTTCGGATTCAGATCCGAAATCTAGGCGGAGGTTTCACTCGCGTGAAACTTTCTTCGGCGGTGGGTGGCTCGGCGACACGGGGATTGATCGCCTCGGGATGCGGAGCGGTTCGAGGAGCGGTTTGGGGAGCGGATCAAGGAGCGGCTCGGCGTGAGACGGGAGTAGCTCAGAAGACGGCGCGGAACATCTCGCCTACCCCAGGGCTGAGATTCCGGGTATGTGTTTAAGTTTTCATTTAATTATTCGCAGTAGTTAGATCCCTCTTGCGGTGGTCAGATCCACCCCAAGTTGGCAGAGATCCTGGCTTATAGGGTCTGGTTCCTTAGGGTTGCATGTTAATTAGATTAACATAAAATTTTTCCGCTGTATTTCTGTCTATGTTCCGTCCGACTTAGGACGGGACTAGAGTTTTTGTGCCCTAAGGGTCCTAGAAAACCCTTCATTGGTATCAGAGCCATCTCTGTATGCTGATCTAGGACTGCGAATTTATTATTTGAATGCATTTACAAAAAAATGTTTTCTTTAAATTTATGCGATAAATTTAAATTTTTTTTTGTTTAAAAATTTTATATGATAAATTTTAAACATGAAAGTTTTAAAATGGAATTTTTTAAATTTATGTGATAAATTTTAAAATTGTTTTAAAGCTTTAAAACTTTATGCGATAAGTTTATAATGTTGTTTAAAATTTTATGTGATAAATTTTAAACATGAAATTTTTTAAATGATGTTTTAAATTTATAAGATATTTTTAAAAAACTGATTTTAAAAGTTTAAAATTTTTATGCGATAAATATTTTAAAGTAGCATGCAAATGTTATGATTTTTTTTAAACAAGCTTTTACTTTATGAGATAAAATAAAATGTTTTAAAATCGTATTTTTAAATTTAAATGTTAAATTTAAGTATGCATGCTAAAATTTTTTATGCGATAAACTTTAGTCTATTTAATTGTTAAATAGTTGTACACTTTTTATGCGATAAAATTAGTGTAAATTTTTAATGGCTATGTCTTCTTGTCCCTTATTTGATAACACAAGACAACCCTTTAGGTTAGCCATTAAATAATGATTAAAATTTATTACTTGAATTTTAATGACATGCTGTGTTTTAATAAAATATTAACAACACTTCAAGACCTAATTCCTGATTAGGGTAGTCCCTTTAATGAATTTGTAATTCTAATTGTTATAATTAATTTTCATTAAAGGACTTCGCTTTTAGCGTTGTTAATAAAATTTATTAAAATCCTAATAATAATTAGGATAGCACGTGAACCTTATAGTTGATAAGGACTTAATAAAAGTTATTAAACAAATCCTAAAATTTTGAATTTAAGGATGCAACTAGTTGATAGGATTAATTAGTTGTTAATAAAAGCTGTTTAGTCTATGGCACACATACAAAAATGACAAGCTTCATTCAATGGACCATGATCCAGTCAATGTGCTTGGCTAAGAGTTCTGGGTCAACCCTTGCTAGTACAAGGGGCAGTGATCCTGGCTTAGTCAATTCCCTGGCTGTGTTCCGCTGGACCGCAATGTCGCGAATCCTGATTGTATGACACCCTGGACTATATCTAGTCAATGCGTTATAAATCTTATTAAAGATTAATTCGTATCCCTCCTTGATTTTGGAGCTTGGTAACTCAAAGAAGACAATTATAGTTGTTGAGTCTCCTCAAGCTGTGACTTGTTTTTTCTTTAAGGAACAAACTCCAACATACATGTGATGTAGTCTAGACTTGACCCAAATCGATGTGTCGGGTCTCCTCGAGTATCGATTTAAGTCAAATCTGGACACAAAATCAAGGGTCTGATTAGACCAGTCATTATGATTTGTTGAGTCTCCTCAAGATCATAAGTGACTGTGGGTAAAAATCGACAGGGAATCACATGTGATGTGATTGACCAAGAGTTAGTCTACCAGTCATGGAACCAATCAACTTGTTGAGTCTCCTCAAGGTTGTGAGGTTCGGGATGATTGGATCCCTCTTTCACTAATTTTTTAAATTCGATTAAATCGTTCGTTATTAAGCTTTAAAACGATCGTAAAAATAGTGGGAGGATATAGATAGATGAAAGCCAATCTACCTATATTTAATATTGAACATATGCAAAAACTAGGGCAAGACTATGTTTACCGAAGGAATCAAAATATAATATTGGAATAAGTTAACTGGTCAAATAGTTGATTGATTGAATATCAAGTTAAATTCTAATTGAAAGAATTAAACTATATTCTCGTTGACATTAAATGACCTTCTAAAGAACAGACTTAAGAAATATGATTTCATTAAGTTCTGGGTCCAACAAATAAATTAAAGCTAAATGTCACTCTTCTCTATATGAGGCAGCTTGAACATATAGGATATTCGAAGTATGTTTCTCCCTACAACTTGTCGAGCTACCCTCAAGGTTGTATGGACAAACAATTCCGATCCGCAAAGTTCGAAAATTCGATCAAACCGTTTGAGTCGAATACGAGTGCATGAGCGGTGCAAGACTATGTATCCCAACCGGATCTTGAGACAAGCAACTTCTTGAGCTAAACTCGAGATTGCAAAGCTCAAGCGTTTGGATACATAAGATGCTTGCATAGCTATTTATGTTGGGTTAATTAATATCTAAATGTGATTTAGAAAAGGAAGAAGGCACTCTGGAAAGTCAATTGAGAAAGTTAGTTTAATTTATCATTAGTAAAGGCATAAGTAGGAGGAAATGAAAATGTGATATATTTTGATGTCACGATTTCAGAATAAATAGTTATACAAAACGTCTAACACATTTTTGGACGAATGTCGTCACCTTGCTTCGGAAGTAATGTTTTGTGTTAAGTAATTTGTAATAACTATCTATATATATATATTAAATGTTAATATATAAATACACAAGATGGTAGCAAACTTATATGGTAAAATAAACTAGGCCGTATCGAGAGACTAAGCTTCACAAGTCACATAAAGAGGGGTCTGACCTCTCGTATTATGAAGTCTACGGACACTTGTGAGTCTTATCCTCTTAGATAAAATTGGCCGAAACCCATCTGTAAAACAGTGGGAAAATGAGTTGTCGAACTCAGTCTGGTACATACTGATGTACCCGAGTCTAGATCAACCAAAATAAGTTATTCGTATATTTTATTAAGACACGTGTTCTTGATGAAACACAAGTCTGAAAAAATAAAGAACGAAAAGACAAAAGTATTTAAACTGATTCGATTAGATCGAATGGTTAAATACTTAGCTACATAAAATCTTGTGTAATTAAAAGAAAATGTGATTTTCTCTCAGGTCAAGTCTGTTAACACATCAGTGTGTTGAATGGTATGAATCACACTTAGTTAGACTCGGTGCGATCCATAACAAGTGACTCTGAGTTAAGTCCTTCCTCTGGGTTAAGTCCCAGATAGTAATGCCTAGGTTTTGATAATGTTCTATGAGGACATTATCAATAAGATATTCATTAAATCAAACATTAGGAAGTTGTATAATTACTCGAATCTCGTGAGACGAAGAGTCGAGTTTGACATCATAACTGATGATGACTTAGTCAACTTCCGGGATGAAATTCGGAGAAGTAACTCCGATTTAAAAACTTGATACAACCAGAATAGGTCCGTGTGCGTAAATAAATTTTGGAATTTAGTTTACGTGCCCAAGGAAAATGTTTCCTCACTTACTGCAAGTAAATCTTTAAGTTGAAAGATTGGTGCAGAAAAGGAAAATAGGGAAGTGCAATCATGTTGGTCGAGAACGGTTTTTCCATACTAATTCCTATAAAACGGATTATAATGAAACCGTTTTCCACCAGCAGATGTGTACAAAACTACTCGGACCAAACTCGATGTAAACGCTTAAGTTGACCATGAAAATTGGAGCATTCACTTACAAGTTCGTTTTTCTAAATATGATTTAGACGGACTAACTTATATGAATTAGCCAGATAGTTTTCAAGGTCAGTAGGAGCGTGTAAATTTCCTGTGAGGCATCAAAGGGATGGAACATATATTTTGACAAAGTGATCAAAAGAGTTTGATACTTTATTAGAAATAAATATGAGCCATTTGAAATGACCAGTAACTAATTTAAATGATTATCGTAAGGTACGATGAACTGGATGAGATCCAAGGAAATAAAATTATTATGGATTTCGAAAGACCAAATGAATTATTTGAATGAGATTCAAATGGTTGGTCTAACATGAACATAGAAACCCTTAAGTCTATAGTGTAGACGGTTTTAGCAGATCCACTCATGAAGGCTCTACCACATGAAGTCGGGGAAACTTATGTGTAAAAACGGTATGAGATACCGAGATAAATGGGCCTGAGTGCAAGTGGGAGATGTTGAGAGATGATACCCTCGAGGCTATCTATCTTCATGTGTGCATAGCACAAACATCTTGTTCGAAATAACAGTAAGTTGTTTGGTAATAATTTATCTAGGTTATTTTATAATGTTGTTAACATTAGACATTAACTTAGGTAAAGTCCTAAGACTTTATGCAAGGTCAAACAGGTATTGAGATGAGTATCTCGATCATGGAGAAATGTTTGACCGTCTGTAGCATAAGTCTAAAAGGGTTCGTGGTCGTAGATGTTTCGAGACAAGGATATCGAAACATCGGATAGACTATTGTGTCTTAGTCTTCACCGTATAGCGGTGGCGATGATCTCATGATCGCTTGACTTGGCGAAGTCGTTGACAAGACACAGGTGCTCATTAGAGAATGAGTTCACTGAACGATCCACAAGAGTTATCATATGGTTATATTGACCAATCTGTCAATGATGACTCTGAGTGATGATAGGCTAGTTGGTCTTTTGACTTGAGGTCATTTTAACGAACATGTGCGTGAACGGTGCCACTTAGATCAAATGACCTAGCTTTGAGGCAAGCCCCGTCGAAAGGTCTTTGATTGGGTGACACTTGAAGCGTATGAGGAGAGTAATGACCAAGAGAGGATTCGTCTCTCCCGGTCAATGGGAGTTAGTGTCGTAGGGTTAGTTCGGTCTTTAGTAAAAACTATGGCCAGAGTATGTTGGAAGAAGTCCAACATTTTTTTGACTAACGATCGATAGAAACTAACCGGAGTCAAGTTATTGGGGTTGACAGTTTGACCGTACCCTAGACTTGATCTACACGACATAGTTTAGACGAAAAGACTATAACTGCGGAATTCATCACGGAAACAGTCAGGGTGGTCCCGACAATACTCATGTCAATGAGTTAACCACATAATGATGATTCCTGAAGCAGGGATGGCAGCCACTGCTCGTGGTCACTGCCGTATAGGGCTTCGAGCCCAACTTGTTGTAAGGGTCAGGCTGTAGGGTCTCACACAGAATGCGATCTTTCGTCTAGTAATAGGTATAAATAAGTTAGGGAGAATAATTTGCATTTGATGCAAGGGATAAAATATTGCAAAAGATGTTTGCAATAATCTCCAGCATTCGGAATAAATGATCCTGAGTGCAAGTGGGAGATGTAGGGATATATGCCCTCAGATCATTTGTATTTGATGCAAATGATAATTTAAGCTTAGATAGGGACTATTTTGCATTTGATGCAAAAACGATTAAATGTGTATTAAATTGTTTAATACAATATTTAATAAAATAAACGCAAAGAAAAGTTCACGGGTAAGACGGGAATGTCCCGGTCTAGACCCAGGTTCGAACGGCGTCCAAATCGGACACCAAATGCTCAAGTTAGAGCCAAAACAGCCCAAAGGATCAAACCAGGCCAGGCCCAGTAAATGTCAGACAGAACAGGCTGCCTGGACTAGCCCAGACGCTGCCTGGGCTAAGCCCAGGCTCGGCCTGGGTAAGCCCAGGCGGAAGCCTGGGCAGAGCCCAGGCTCGGCCTGGGTAAGCCCAGGCGGAAGCCTGGGCAGAGCCCAGGCGCGGGCCTAGGCGCGCCCAGGCTGCCTGGGCGAGCCCAGGCGCGGCCTGGGCTCTGCCCAGGCGCATTTTTGCACGTGCTGGATGCGTGGGGCCCACCCGTGGGTCCCACCACTAGGGTTTCGAACCCTAAGTGTGCAGATTTAATTGACGGCTCAGTTTTTGTGAAAAACTAGCCTTGGGCTGATCTTTGGACACTCAATTGGAGGGTCAAATGAACTCCGATTGACGAACGGTTTTTTCCTATGCGTTCACCGTTGAACGCTTGTCGTATTGATAGGTTGTATCAATCTTGAAGCTCAACGGTGAGTGAGTTAAAATTCACGGAAGTTTGCACTTTGTGAAGTGCAAACTAACTTGATTTTAATTAACTCATTATTTAGTCCCACATCGGATTTTGAGAAAAGGGGAGAGTCCACCGCCTATATAAATAGGGGTCTCCCCCCTTCCTCAAAACTCGTCCCAAGCTCTAGATCTGAGCGGCTCTCGTAAATGTTGGAGCACGCTCGGATCTAAGCTAAATTAATATTCTCCTCTCCCTATAAATTTCTTCCTTGCTCCTGAGGGCTCTAGCATAGCCGCAAAGGAGTTCGGATTCAGATCCGAAATCTAGGCGGAGGTTTCACTCGCGTGAAACTTTCTTCGGCGGTGGGTGGCTCGGTGACACGGGGATTGATCGCCTCGGGATGCGGAGCGGTTCGAGGAGCGGTTCGGGGAGCGGATCAAGGAGCGGCTCGGCGTGAGACGGGAGTAGCTCGGAAGACGGCGCGGAACATCTCGCCTGCCCCAGGGCTGAGATTCCGGGTATGTGTTTAAGTTTTCATTTAATTATTCGCAGTAGTTAGATCCCTCTTACGGTGGTCAGATCCACCCCAAGTTGGCAGAGATCCTGGCTTATAGGGTCTGGTTCATTAGGGTTGCATGTTAATTAGATTAACATAAATTTTTTCCGCTGTATTTCTGTCTATGTTCCGTCCGACTTAGGACGGGACTAGAGTTTTTGTGCCCTAAGGGTCCTAGAAAACCCTTCACATGGATGGCATGGCTACACTATTATACGTGAATGTGTAATGTGATGTGATGGAGGGCATGTCACGTGAGTGCATGACCCATGTTGCTATGTGATGATGCTATGACTGAGGGCATGGCACTTAGGTGCATGACCCATGTTGATGAAAAGAAGTTGATGAACATGTACCATGCCATCATGATTCATATAATGGAACTTATAATGTTCAATTAATGTTTTGGAATGTCTCAATCCCCTCCAAGGGGGTGAGCTGCTCACACTGGGGTTTGGGGAGAAATTTGAGTAAATTGTGGATATGAGGCCAGGACTATAGAGGAGGGGAGGAGGTGATGTGATATGTGATGGTTATTCTCACTCGCCTTTACAGGGAGTGATGGTTACTTGGTGCTAGCGATGATGTGGTTTGGGTGTGGACATGTATATGTGGAGATCCTCACTCTCGCTACCGTCCAGGGAGGAGGCAGAAATGCCAGTTGTACAATGCACGTGTCCACTGCACCGTGTGACATACTTACCACAATCTTGGGGTGGGGCCTATGAGGCAGGACCCCTAACGGGGCAGAGTGAGAGGCCTGGCATACATTGCCCATGTACACTGTGTCGAGTGCAGTTTCCACCCCAAATCTTTGGGGTGAGGCCCAGGTGCTTGTAGTACACAGTTTGTCCAAGTTTCCAACTACTTAAATTATTAACTAAAGGTTTTGCATGTTACTTCTTCTGCTTGCAGCACTTCCCCCTTCCTTTTACCTGCTTTGCTTGTGACACTGTGTTATACTTTTAGCACTTGTAATTATCTTTTTAGATCATGTTAGCGTGAACACTTGTATTATTATCCGTGCTAACCCTTTTTCTTGCAGTAGCTCGACATCGAACCGCATGTATGATCCCTTACTTGGCTGATTACTTTTTGCTATATTAATTAGTTTATGTCCCTTATTTCTCATGCCTTACCTAGTAATTGATAACATTAAACGGTGTTCCAAATCCAAGTTGTTTCCTACTGGGGCACACATTGACGTGCTCCTTCCCATTTGTCAGGTAGCAAGGGTAGCTTGATTGGTTGTGACTTGGAGTTGGGTTTCATGGGTAGCACTTGGTGTGAGCTGTAGCTTTGTATTGTGACATGGTTGTCTTGGGAGGTAAAGAGTGGCGGTGTATATGTAGTGATGCACCTGGACTATGTATATGAATAAATGTTATTATATATATGATGATGTTTCTGTTCTATGTTATTTATGTGATTGTTTTGTTATTATAGAAGAGCTTCACTTGTACTATCCCAGCATATGTGCAGTGGGCCTGCTACTTTTCTCTCTCCCACTGTTACTCCCCCCTCTCTTCAGGATTCCTGGAAAAAATTTTAAAATTTCGGGTATTCTTGGGAGCGGGGTGTTACACAGCTCGATGTGAAGTTCCATCTGCGGGCTAAGTTCCTCATTTATGCTGTGACTAAGAATGAAAGTGTAAGCAATATAGAAAATTCGCAAGCTATTATATATATTCATCACCATGTGGACAAGACCCTAAAGGCTGAATACCTTATGGTCGAAGATCCAGTTGAGCTATAGACTGCACTTGAGGATATGTATAAACATCAGAAAGATGTTATACTACCAAGGGCACGATACGAGTGGAAGAACCTGAGACTGCAAGACTTTAAGTCCATAGCTGAGTACAACTCAGCTCTTTTAGCATCACCTCACGCCTGAAGTTGTGTGGTGAAAAAGTCTCAGAAGATCGCATGCTGGAAAAGACGTACACGTCTTTCCATGAGAAAGATGCGATACTAATGCAGCAATACCGTGAACGAAAGCTGACCAAGTATTCTGAGCTAGTGTCATGTTTACTCATGGCTACACAAAACAGAGAGCTTCTCCTCGCCACTCACAACATGCGCCCCCTGGCACTGCCCCCTCCCAGAAGCTCATAATGCCTCTTCTTCTCGAAAGAAGACAGACAACAAAAGAAAAGAAAGCCCACAGAAAGGGGGATAGAACAAAACGGCTAGTGGCTAAGTCCAACAGCGAAGAAATGAAGGAAAGCGCAAGTTCACCTGGCGCAGAAATGATAACAAGAAGAATGATGCACCCCCAAAAGGGATTGAGAAGACCAGTGACATAGCTGTGGCATGAAAGGCCACTGGTCCAGAGGGTGCCGAACTCCGCAACATCTCCAGGAGCTGTATAAAGAAAACAAGAAAAAGAAAGCTGAAACAAACCTGGTGACATCTGATGCTCCAGACAAGTTTACAGCTGACGACTTCGAAACTGATGACCTGCTGGATTAGCCTTCTATTTTTATCTTAACAAATTGTTTAGAACATTTCATGTTATGAGAGCTATCATATTATGTAATTTTGAATTTGAATGAATAAAGTTTATACTCCTGAAATGCAAATGTTTTATTCATCTTTATAGATGGATCGCTCTCATGACTGCTTGGTAGACAGTGCTTCGACACAGACGATCCTTCAGTATAAGTGCTATTTTCATAGCATTATACCATACAAAAGCCCTGTAAATACTATTTCAGGGCCATCGAATATAATTGAAGGTTCTGCGAATGCAACCTTGTTGCTCCCTAATGGAACGGAAATTAAAATAAAAGATGCATTATTCTCTCCGAACTCCAAACAAAACTTACTAAGTTTCAAGGATATCCGCGTAAACGGATTCCATTTGGAAACGGCAAATGTAAATAAAAAAGAATTATTGTATGTAACGTCCTAAGAAAAAGGAGTAAAATCCATAATTGAACGTTTTGAGAGCCTTTCATTAGGCCTATACCATACAAAGATTCGGAGAGAGGAAGCTAACTTGACGGAGCACCTGAAGTGCCAGACATCAACCAAGTTTTTACTTTGGCATGATAGACGGTCACCCTGGATCTGTGATGAAGCACAGCATCCTATCACAAACCCATTGGCACAACCTGAAGAACCAGAAGATTCTTTAGAAGGGAGAATTCCCTTGCATCCCCTGCTTCAAGGGGAAATTAATAACAAGGCCATCACCACTAAAAGTGGATATCGAGTCTCCAAGCTTCCTCGAAAAAAATACATGGAGACATATGTGGACCTATCCACTCCCTAGTGGGCCTTTCCGGTATTGTATGGTACTGATTGATGCATCTTCAAAATATTCGTATGTGTGTCTACTGTCAACCTGCAACTTAGCTTTTCCAAAGCTACTGGCATAAATTATAAAGTTGCAGGGGCATTTTCCAAACAGCCATATAAAGAAAATACGTCTGGATAATGCTGGTGAATTTACCTCCCGGTTATTTCAAGAGTACTGTCAGGCAATAGGAATAAATTGAACATCCAGTGTCGCATGTTCACACCCAGAACGTGTTAGCAGAGTCACTGATAAAAAGACTCCAATGGATTGCACGTCCATTGTTAATGAAATCCCAGTTGCCGGTGGATGCATGGGGACATGCAATTCTGCATGCTGCATCGTTAATAAAAATAAGACCCTCTGGAGGTCAGAGTCTCTCTCGAATGCAACTTGCATATGGAGGACCACCGAACTTTTCTCATTTGAGAATCTTTGGTTGCATAGATTACATCCACATTGCACCACCACAGAGGATAAAAATGGGTCCTTAACGTAGCCTCAATAATAAGATACCTAGAGCCCCAATCGGGGGACGCATTTAACGCACGTCCTGAAGACTGTGAATTTGATGAGATAATTTTCCGCAAATTGGGCCCAGACACTGAGAAATCTGGTGCGAAGCACATCATAACGTGGGATACAAAAAGTTTGACCCACTATGATCCGGTAACAAAACAATACGAAGATGAGATCCTGAATATCCTCCACATTCTGGACACTGTCCACCAATTACCGGACTCATTTATTGACAACCAAAAGATTGTCAAATCACACATCTCTGTTGCAAATATTCCAGCTAGGATTGATATCCCTGAGAATGGATGCAATCCACCAGCAGCAGAAGTAGCTGCACCTCAACAGAAAAGAGACAGACCACCAGGCTCCAAGGATAAAAATCCAATAAAAAGAAAAATATCTGGAGACCTTGGGACGATACCCCCACAGAGAAATGAGCTCATGTCCAACCCTCACCCTTCACAGAATCCACTGCAGAGAAACTGCATGGAGAAACTGAAATATCATTAAATTATGTACGCACATGAAAGGTGTTGGACAGAAAGAGTACAGTCGTCGACGATGACTTTACATTTCATATTGCTATGCACGTCGCCGGAAGCGACAATGATCATGATCCACATTCCGTTGCTGAATGCAAACGTAGAAATGATGAGTCAAAGTGGAATCAGGCAATAGAAGCTGAGCTGGACTCGCTTAAGAAATGCAAAGTCTTTGGGCAAATAGTCCAGACACCTACTGGTGTCAAACTTGTGGAATACAAATGGGTATTCGTAAGAAAAATAAATGAAAATAATGAGATCGCACGCTACAAAACACGGCTTGTAGCACAAGGATTTTTTTCAAAGACCGGGTATTGACTATAAGGAAACATACTCCCCGGTCATGGATACGATGACTTTCCGATTCCTGATAAGCTTAACAGCAAAGGAAGGTTTAGATATGCAGCTAATGGATGTTGTGACTGCATATCTATACAGTAATCTCGACAAGGAGATATACATGAAACTTCCTGATGGCTTTTCAATACCTGCTGAATTAAAAGATAGACATCGGGACGTTTACTCTGTTAAGCTCCAAAGATCATTGTATGGTCTTAAACAGTCGGGACGGATGTGGTATAGCAGACTGAGTGAATTCCTTGTACAACAAGGATTCAATAATGAAGTCTGCCCTTGCATCTTTATAAGAGCAAAGGGAAAAGGATTCGTCATAATAGCAGTCTACGTATACGATCTGAATCTCATTGGATCTCCTGAAGAGATCGTTGAGATATCTGTAAGCCTGACAAAAGAATTCGAAATGAAAGACCTAGGCAAAACAAAATTCTGCCTTGGCTTACAGATTGAACATATAAAAGACGGAATCGTATTACACCAAATCACATATACAGAGAAAATGTTGCAAAGATTTCATATGGACCAATGTCATCCACTTAGTACACCTCTGCTGGTACGATCTCTGGATGAACATAAAGACCCCTTCCGGCCGCTGGAAGAGGGGGAGGATATACTTGGCCCAGAAGTCCCTTATCTGAGTGCTATTGGAGCACTCCAATATCTGGCCAACTGCACGCGTCCCGATATAGCGTTCGCATTAAATTTACTAGCCAGATACAGTGCAGCGCCTACGCAGCACCACTGGACCGGGGTAAAGCACCTCCTGCGCTACCTCCAAGTGTCTACAGATTTGGGACTCTTTTACAAAAATGGATTATCCTCTGCACTTGTTGGTTATGCTAATGCAGGGTACAGGTCTGATCCCCACAATGCAAAGTCACAGACATGGTACGTGTTTACTCATGGTGGGACAGCCATTCCTGGAGATCCGTTAAGCAAACCATGACGACAACCTCATCCAATCACTCAGAGATCATCGCCATCCATGAAACAAGCAGAGAATGTGTCTGGCTATGGTCAGTTGTAAATCACATCCTGGTGACGACCAGATTGAAGTCTGGGGATCTTGAACCTACTACAATGTTCGAGGACAACGCTACTTGCACAACGCAGCTACGAGGTGGCTACATCATAGGTGACAGAACGAAACATATTTCCCCCAGATTTTTCTGGACGCACGAGCTACAGAGAGATAGCGTGATCGACATCAGACAAGTACAATCATGTGACAACCTGTCAGACTTGTTCACTAAAGCCATTCCTACTGCTACGTTTAGGAAGTTTGTACAGAAATTTGGGATGGGCGCCTACGAGATCTGAAAGCCTGCGTGCTTGTACAGATCAGGGGGAGTTAGGGAGTGTCTACACTCTTTTTCCTTAACTATGGTTTTTCCCACGGCGTTTTCCATAGCTAAAGGTTTTAACGAGGCAACCATCACCAACTCAGGATCATGAAGTATGCACCACATGTGAGACTCATACTACACTCAGAATCCTGAAGTATTCTTGAGCAGAGTCCACACCTATGGCTGGATAATGAGGAGTGTTGTGAAGGGATAATACCGAGTTGGTTAGTCAGTTGGGATCACGGCTTATCTGATAGATAAGACCGTATCTAATGTATCTTATCTATATACGCTCCTCTATATACTATAAATAAAGAGCTGGGGGTTTCTCCCCAGATGTTGATTCATAACAAACAAGTTTTTATTTATTATGAGACTAAAACTCCTCTTAAATTTTTTTAGCAAATTATTTATAAAGTTAACAAATACACCTCTTAAATTATTTAGCAAAAACAATTCATAAATATTTTTTTTCATTTTCATCGTGCAACATAATAGAAGTAATTCCTTTATTTTTCTTTTAACTTTCTTCCCAAGTTTTTTTAGTAACCAAACATGAGAAAGAATCTCATTTCATTTTCCTATTCTTTTCCTTCTATTTCATTTTCATTTCAATTTTCTTTCGTATATTTTCCCTCAATCCAAACACACCCTTAATATTTTTTCACAGTTAATTGATATTCCCAATGACGTGCTTCACAAAACGTCCTGTGAGAAAGTAGATATTGCAAGCTTCATCAAAAGTCAATATCAGTTAGAAATAGGAGCGGACTCAGCGCAGGAATTGCTTCTCATGTACCTGTTGAAAGAATCTACTTGAATACTTCTTTTAACGATGATATGCATCGGTCATAGCAACTTTAACATTTTTGCCATAATGATATTTTCGCAATAATAAATCAATGAGCAAAACATAGGAGAAAATTGGCTAATTAGCATGTGTCAACCCTCTCTTTTAACTTCTATCACCCAATTTAAAATCTTTGCTAGAATACCACCCCCTGCAAAAAGACTAAAATACACCCCATTAATTATTTTCAACATATACTAGTGTATAACGTATATTAACGTATACTAGTGTATGTTAACGTAGACTAAAATACCCCACATAAAATACCCAGGCTTGAATACGCTAACATATACTAGTGTATAGTAACGTATACTAGTGTATATTAGTTTATGTTAACGTATCTTAGCATTTTCTTTATCAAATACTTATTAGTTCATTGTTCTTGCAGTTAAAAGAGAGGGTTGACCCATGCTAGTGAATTGGCTAACGTATACTAGTGAATTCATTGAATTTTAGTTTGTTAGGATATCAAAATATGAAGATCGAAATAAACGACACTTCAAGAGCATGGAAAATTACTCCTACAGTAGCTAGCTAACTTCCATATTACGCATTTAAGTATTTCTGAAATCGAAAACCTGTTTCTTATTGTCTTTAACTTAGATTTTATAATAAAACGATGATGATGATGATTACACTGAAGAGAATGCATCATGGTTGCTGGCCGAGAAATAAAAAATGATTTTCACCGACTTAGCAGTCTATTTACTCATCCAGCGCGTCCTTTCAGCTGAATATCAACATGGTTGGCAATACAAAACACAGCAGCAACTGCCATGATTGAAGGTGGAATTTGGCCTTCAAAAAAAGGGCAGTCTAGATAATCACAAACATTCAGGTAACAAAAACGAAGCATGCACAAGCGAGATCAATGACAACAGAACAGTAAATCTCAGGAGCATCAAAACTCTGATTTAGTCAAAACTCTGATTTAGTCAGGACAACCTTTTATTTTAGCAACATCTTACATCAAACCTAGAAAGTCCAACAAGACACACTAACATAAAAGTTCGATTATATGGGTTGCATATGTATATATATTTCAGCATCAATTACTTCGATTCAGCATGTATATGGAAGCATGAATCTCATATTGACTTCAATGAGCAGTAACGGCGGGGCTACCAGCCTCCCCTTTCTTAATGAAAGCATCAAGATATTCCTTCCTGCATTATTCAAAACGCCAATACGATGAGAAACCAGTTACAAACATAAAAGATGGGGCGGGGGGGGGGGGGGGGGGGGGGGGGGGGGGGGGCAAATCTGTGTATTCAAACTAAGTAGATATTTGGTTTACCTTGCTGTAAGATGATCATGAGGTCGGTTATAGGGAGTCCACACCGGCTCACCCACAAACAGACGCAATGCCTGCGCAACAAGTATTATATGACATCAGAACTTTTCGCATGAAATCGGACTGAAACGTAAATTCAATTTTCAGCATGCACAAATTACTTTCAAGGCAAGCATATATAAAAGAGCCAAATTAAACCACATGGACCGAATTGCAACAGATGATGGCCTGCCTAATAGTTATATTATGAGGCATAGCTGGACAACAGATGCTTAGGAGAAGGGACCAGCCCTCCCACATTGGAATGATCAACAGTCATTTGAATGGATGGCAGTGCAAACTGCTATTACTAGGGAAAAGGTTGACCTTGCTTACAGCTTTGCGTTCAACTACACCTCTAAAAAGCTTATAATTTAGTTAAATCAGATCAGGTTTGCAAGTGGAAAGATTCAGTAAATGTATCAAATGGCTATGGAGGTGGTCTAGTATACATGACGTCCTTCTATGGCTAAAGCTAGACTCAAAATATTCCACGAATATGGACATATGGAAAACACAACTGTGTAGGAAGTTGATACGTTTAGGGCGTTTTGTGGGGATAAAGGTGGGATTTTTATGGCTTTGGACTTCCTAATCTAGGGTTTAGAGGTGAAGAACTGATCTGAAATTAATAATAAAACCTAGAACAATAGATCTAAAATCACGAATAAGCTAATTATCAAGAGAATTAATCTAGGGTTCTTCGGAAAATAAAATTACATCTCAATTCTTCGATAAAAACTCTCGCTAGGGCCGGCCGGTCCTTTATTAGGGGAGGGATTAGTCCAATATGCAATTACCAAATAACCCTCCCCTCCGGATGCGGAATTCCAAGTTTGGGACCGGGTCCGTGGTGGACCCAAGTCGCCTTCTTTGTTGATAGACCCGAACCGGACCCCTCTCTTGAGCCGTGCGGCCCGCCTCCCCTTCCTGGCGCGCCATATCATTACTCCCCCCAAAAAAGCGCCACCTTGTCCTCAAGGTGGAAATCCGAAAATTGGTCGCGTATCACTGCGGCTGACTCCCAGGTAGCATCGTAGTCTGGTAGGCCCCTCCATCGAATAAACACCTCCTGCGTCCCATCTGTAGCCTGGCGGACCCGCGTCGTCTCCTGAGCCTCAAGAAGCACCTCCATGTCATCGGTCAAAGTAGGTGGCAAGGTCGGTGACATCGTGTGATTCCCAATGCTCTCCTCAGCTGCGAGACGTGAAACACTGGGTGGATGGTGGAAGTAGCTGGTAACTGCAGACGGTAGGCCACCTTCCCGATCTGAGCTGTCACCTCGAAAGGTCCATAGTAGCGGGCTGCTAGCTTCTTATTGCTCCGACGGGCCAATGTCTTCTGTCTGTAGGGACGTAGTTTCAGATAAACCCGATCACCCACAGCAAATTGCACATCCCTACGATGCTCGTCTGTCTTAGTCTTCATGATTTGCTAGGCTCGCAACAGATGTTTCTTCAACTCCTCCAGATATTTGTCCCGCTCTTCCAGATGCTCCTCTACCTGGGACACGGGTGTGGCCCCTCTGCTGTAGTGTATCAATTGGGATGGATCCCGACCATACAAGATCCAAAAAGGCGTGCTCTGTGCTGCCTAGTGGTACGAGGTGTTGTACCAATATTCTGCCCACGCTAACCATCTGGCCCACTGCTTTGGCGCATCTGACGCAAAACACCTCAAGTAGGTCTCCACGCTCCTATTCACCACCTCTGTCTGTCCATCCGTCTGTGGGTAATATGTCGTGCTCCTTCGCAGCTTGGTTCCTTGCACCTTGAATAGCTCCTGCCAGAAACTGCTAATGAAAACCTTATTGCGGTCTGACAATATGGAGGCGGGAAAACCGTGCAAGCGAACCATCTCCCTCATAAAAGCTGCAGCCACTGCAGTGTAAGGGTGCCTGAGAGGTATGAAATGGGCATATTTACTGAGCCGATCAACTACCACCAATATAGAATTGTAGCCCTCTGATCGCGGGAGCCCCTCGATAAAATCCATGCTGATATCCTTCCAGACTCTCTCCGGTAAAGCCAACGGCTGTAAAAGTCATGCTGGTGCCATTACCATATACTTGTGATACTGACACGCGTTACACTCTGCTATCCTCTGGGCAATGTGCTTCTTCATCCCTGTCCAATATAGCTCTCTCGCCATACTCATGTAGGTCTGTTGTATACCTGAATGCCCTCCGATGGCACTGTCGTGGAACTCCTGAAAAATCATCGGAATATGGGCAGAGCCTCTACGAATCACCAGTCTGCCATGATATAGAAGTCGATGTCTGCTCATAGTGTATCCCTGAAAATCTGTGGATCCCTGCTGTAGTGCCTTCAGTATCTTTGCCAAGTCCGCGTCAGCCTCAATCTTCCTGCTCAACGGCTCCCAGTCCAGAAGAACGGGTGCGGAAATGGTTGCCACGTCTGCGAGTTCCTCGCGACGAGACAAGGCGTCCGCCGCCTTGTTCTCCAGGCCTGGTCGGTACTGTATCTCGAAGGTGAAGTGGACCAGCTTGGAGAGCCACTTCTGATGCTCCTCGGTGACCATGCGCTGCTCCAGTAGATATTTCAAGCTCCGCTGGTCGGTCCTCACTATGAATCTCCTTCCCAACAAGTAGGGCCGCCATTTCTGTATGGACAAAACAATCACCATCAACTCCCGCTTGTATACTGACTTCAGCCTTGCTCGTGCTGACAGAGTCTGGCTAAAGAAAGCAATAGGCCTTGGTCTTACATCAACACTGCGCCCAACCCGTGTCCCGACGCGTCGATGTCTATCACAAATGGCCTGCTGCAATCTGGAAGTGCTAAAACGGGTACAGTCGTCATTGCCTGCTTCAAGGCCTCAAACGCCTTGATCGCCTCCTCGCCCCAGTGGAAACTGTCCTTCTTGAGCTGCTTTGTAAGTGGCCAAGCAATCGAACTGTACACCTGGACAAACTTCCTGTAGTATCCTGTCAGGCCTAAGAAGCCCCGCAAACCTCATTATGTGGTGGGTACCGGCCAGTCCAACATGACTGCAAACTTGGCCCGATCTGCTGCCACCCCCTCCGCTGACACCACGTGTCCCAAGTATTCCACCTGCAGCTGCCCAACCAAACACTTCTTCTTATTAACACACAGCTGTTGCTCCCGTAACTCATGCAGCACTGCTTGCAGGTGCCCCACATGCTTCTCCACATTGCGACTGTACACCAGGATGTCGTCAAAAAATACCAGTACAAATCTCCGGAGGTAAGGTCGGAATACTTAGTTCATCAGGGCCGGAAAAATCACTGGGGCATTTGTCAGGCCAAAAGGCATGACCAGGAACTCATAGTGCCCCTCATGAGTCCTGAAAGCAGTCTTGAGCACGTCAACCGCCCTCATCCGTATCTTATGATACCCTGACTTGAGATCGATCTTTGAAAAACAAGCTGCCCATGAAGCTCATCCAGTAGTTCATCAATCACTGGGATAGGAAACTTATATGCTATAGTCTCCTTATTCAGGGCCCTGTAGTCCACGCAGAATCTTCAGCTGCCATCCTTCTTTTTAACTAATAAAACCGGGCTGGAGAACGGGCTAGTACTCGGTTGAATCACCCATGCTTGCAGCATGTCTTCCACCAACCTTTCTATCTTGTCCTTCTGCACCTGTGGGTACCTGTAGGGTCGCACGCTGATGGACACGCCTTCCCGTAAGACGATGGCGTGCTCGTGACCTCTGTGCGAGGGCAGCCCCTGTGGTGTCTGAAATACCTCCTCGTACTGAACCAGCAGCTGCTCAATCTCCGGTGCCACCACCTGTGTCTAATCCTCGCTCTGCACTGATGCCGCCAAGGCCTGTAGCTCCACCAAGAAGCCTCCTACTACTGTGTGGATCGCCCTAGACATGGCCTTATAGGACACTAACGAGCGCTAGAGGCTGGGGTCCCCCTGTAATACCACTGTCTTTCCCCATCCTGGTACTCCATCCTCAACATCTTCCAGTTCGTCCTGGTCTCCCTGAGTGTCTGCAGCCACTTCATCCCCAGGATGACATCGGTGCTCCCCAGATCCAAGGGAAGAAAATCTGTGACAATCTGTACTCCTTGAATCGTCGCGATCACCCCGCGACAGACACCGGTGCTGTGTGTCACCTGTCCAGTGCCCAGCATCACTCCATACCTCCGCGTGCCACTCAGCTGTAGTCCATGCGCTCCCACCAATCTGCTGGAGATGAAGTTGTGGGTGGCCCCACTGTCTACCAACACGATCACCTCCTGACTGGCAACCTGTCCCACCAATTTTATAGTGTGGTTCGGTGTGAACCCCACCACGGAATTGAGGGACACCTCTGTCAAGTCCAAGACGGCCTCCTCATCCTCTCCTGCCTCTAGTATGACGACATCATCCTCCCCCACATCATCGTCCGCTATTAGTATCTAGAGAGTCCGATCCGCGCATTGGTGTCCTGGAGTGAATCTCTCATCACATCTGAAGCACAATCCCTTCACTCGCTTCTCCCTCATCTCTGCATCTGTCATCCTCCGCACATGTCTTCCTGCTCGGGGCTCCTGTCTCCTGCCTATGCTACCTCCGGCAACGGCTGTAAATCACTGGGCAGGCGTGGCCCCTGACGTAGGTGCAGTCCTCTGTCCCGTAGCAGCCTCCTGTCCCCGAAAAGCGGTACATCCCCATGTCCCGCGGGCTCTCGGCTCCATCTCCTGATGGTCCTCCACCTTCTTAGCCAATGTCATCATCCCGCGCAGACCCACTGGCTGTAGCTGCCTCAGTCCCGATCTCACCGTTGGCCTCAACCCCTTCATAAAACAGCCCTCCAATGATCCCTCAGATACTTCACGGACTCGGTGGCAGAGCGACTCAAACTTCTTGATATAATCCCCTACGCTCCCCTCCTGCTTCAGTGAATAGAGCCTCTCAAATACTCCGCCAGACTACCCCACACCAAAATGCTCCATCAAGAGCGGCGTAAACTCCTCCCAAGTCCGAAATGGCTGCTGTTGATCAGTCCACCGAAACCAGCCCAGAGCCTCTCCCTCCAAACAGATCCCTATCGCCCGAAGCCAGTCCTCCACTGGTACTATTGACACCTCAAAGTAACTCTCCACCCGGTACAGCCAGTCATCAGGATCTCCCCCTCAAAAATGGGCACCTCGAGCTTTCTCAGCCGTCTCTCCCCAGCGAATCCACATCTCTCCTGCTGATGGAATCCTCCCCTCTGCTGATACCATTGTGGCTTGTCTGAAAAAAATGCATCGGCACGAACTTGGACTCCTCCATCTGCTCCATCCCCCTGCCAATCACCTCTCGCAATCCCCGGTGGGTATCCATACTCAGTCTGAGGTCCCCTTGGTGCGCCCTGGTGTGCTCTCTAATCACCCGTCACTCCCCCAAAAGGTGGAGGCTGAGTTGACAGGCCTCCCGGTAACTAGTGGCGCCCTCCAAGCTGCTGAAATCCTCCGTTGGGCCCCACAGATGGCTGAAATCCTGGATGTGGTGCAAATCGGGTCCCGTGCTGGCCCCCGGAGGCCCGGATGTGCTCGAAAACTGCTGTCGGGGGGGGGCCTGGAAGGCCGGCGGGGCCCCCGGAAGTCTGTCGGGCCCTGGGAGTCCCCGGGGGTCGGGCGAACCCCCCAGGGGGGCGCCTGGGGCTACCGGCTCCAGTTTTGGGCCGGCAGCCCCCAGGCGCCCCCGCCGGGTGTCACCGATGTTGCAGGGAGGGGCGACGGATGCGGCCGCCCCTCCTCGTGGTGTGGCAGGAACCCCTGGCTGGCTGGGGGTTCGCCAGCCCCCCAGGTGGCCGTGGGGGTTCGGTGGCCACCCCCGCTGCCGGAGGGGCGGGAACCCCCTCCGGTTGCTCCTTCTCCGGCGCGCGATGGCGTTGCGACGCGATACGTCTCCCACTCCTTGTCACGAGGATCGAAGATTCCGTAATCATCTTGTTCCGGCCCTTCCTCGTTAAAAATCACCTTTTTATCCTTGTCCTTCGTCAAAGGTGGCTCCTTTTTGCTTAGATCCGCCTTCGAGTTGAGATTTGCGGTCAACGCCTCTATGGCCTCCACTATCGCCGCCAATTTCGCCTCCGTTTTCTCTTGGTTCTCCTTCATCTCCCCTCGGATCTCCGCGGCCATCTCGGCGTCTTCCTTCCTCGCGTCGATGAACCCTTTGCTAATTTGGGCGTCCATCCGTTCAACTTTCTCTTCCAACGAGTCGATCCGCTCCATAGATCGTGTGCTCGCCATGGACCAACTGCTCTGATACCAATTTTATACGTTTATAGCTTTTTGTGGGGATGAAAGGTGGGATTTTTATGGCTTTGGACTTCCTAATCTAGGGTTTAGAGGTGAAGAACTAATCTGAAATTAATAATAAAACCTAGAACAATAGATCTAAAATCACGAATAAGCTAATTATCAAGAGAATTAATCTAGGGTTCTTCGAGAAATAAAATTACCTCCCAATTCTTCGATAAAAACCCTCGCTAGGGCCGACCGGCCCTTTATTAGGGGAGAGATTAGTCCAATATGCAATTACCAAATAACACTCCCCTCCGAATGCGGAATTACAAGTTTGGGACCGGGTCCGTGGTAGACCCAAGTCCATCCTCTGTTGATAAACCCGAACTGGACCCCTCTCTTGAGCCGTGCGGCCCGCCTCCCTTCCTGGCGCGCCATATCAAAAGTCTGTTCTTCCTTTTTGTGCTCAACATGGAAGAGGACATTGAAGCAACTTTCTATATTGGTGACGGACACAAGTTCAGCTTATCGATAGGGACTATTCAATCATCACAAACTGAGTGTTCTAAACTCTTCATCTTATTATTATTTATGATTGAGTTGATATATCTTTGCATTATTTTACACTATTCGTTTTGGGGGTTTGGGCTCTTGATTAGTTGGGACTAGTCAAGAGAAAGATTTTACTAGATTTGTAATGTTTGAAACTTTGGTGAGTGGGATACATTACTTGGTGATCGTAGAGTTGAGGCTCGTCGCTCGTTATAGTTTGTATCTTGATACTATTAAATCTAGTATTTGCTTTGGGGCTGGAGTATGTCGTTGGGACGACCGAACCAGGATAAATCTCTCGTACACTCTGTGATTTCTTTACTTGTACATTATTTGCTCTGAGATTGATTGTTTGAGTAGGCCATTATTTTTGTATTCGCGAAAATATTTTATAAGCTTATTCACCTCCCCTCTAGGATTAGATTCTGATCCAACATGTTACACTCTTAGCCTGTTAAATTTCTGTTCAGTGGGTTACTTTATTTGTCTTTTAATTGTTCATAACTTGTTCAACAGTTTCTTTACATGCCTTTTAAAAGTTTAAGTTGTTGACATGACACATCTTTGTTCTGCACTTACTTTCACGTGCCTTGTATTTTTTCTTTATATCTTTTTGTCTTGCACATAAACCATTTGCTTGGAGTTAGATAAAATCTACTTTTTAATCATGTGGTACATTTTCTTTTAGGTATAGTAGGAGGCTTCAAAATTCTATGATTAGCTCCCATTTTTTTGAGCTGTGTACAGAGTTTCTGAGACTACTCGTTCAGTTATGTTTTTACGGTATATTTCTATTTCACATATATTGTTTCACTAGTAAACAACATGACCTCCAGATTCTTGAAATTAATAATGAGCCCCCGAAAAGCGGGTCGTTACAATATCTAAACTCATCATAAGTTTATAGAATTCATTATATTTTGACAACCTTTTTCTTCAATCATAGCCATTGATATATCGATGCAACTAAATAAACATTTCAAATATTTAAAATCATATACTGTGAACAAAAAATGTATGTGTTTTATACACAGATACATGTTTAAAAAGTGTGAGAGTTATATTATACGGCATGTGTTTATGAAGTTCTTGAAAAGTGTTCTAAGAAATATATAAACAAATGTCGGCATGTCCGACGCGGGTTCGATGTGTCCAACACAAGTACAGCTTCGTGATAGAATTATCCTTCCTACATAGTCGTTATTACTGTTAGTAGTAGTGGCAGTGGTAGCTTCGTCTTCGTCTTCGTTGTTATATTATTATTATTATGTTGCTAAGAACATACTAATTTTTAATTATGGGTATTTTAAACACTAACAAATGCTGGCATGGAAGACTGCAACAGCATAATCTTTAAATTAAAGTTGGTGCATCACATGCATGCATTATTTCTTTAAAATAAAATAGGGGAATGAACCAATTCACCTATATAGAAAGGTAAATTTCACACCTAGCAGACATAAAGAAAATCGGGTGTTGATGTAGGTAAAAATTCTAATAACAACAGACAAGTTCCCTTATAAAAATAAGAAAGATAATAGGAGATCCCCGGTGCAAACTAAAGCGGTAGGAGAAAAGGAACAACAAAATACCTTGATGTAGTTATTAGTATCCAGAGTAAACCTATGATACATTCCCGCAGGTAGCACAATCATCCCGCCTTTCTTCACTGCCACTCGAATCCAACGGTCATCTTGATCCCTCACATCAAAATAACCTTTGACAGACGATGAGAAAATAAATACAAAGCTATCTAGGTAATCCTTGCAGTAATGTCAGCTAAGGGACTCAATGGGAATGATTATTACCACTTCCTTCGAGGGAATAACGGATTTCTTCATCAGTGTGCAGGTGTTCCTCAAAGAAGCTCTTTATCTTGGTTTCATAATTTGGCAGCTTCTCTGGACAGACTTCACAAACGTCCTGTGAAATAAACATTAAGAAAGTGTAAAGCTGTCAGATAGACCGCATCCTTGATTTCTTATAATGAAGAAAATGAAAAATAGAATTCAGATGACAAACTGCATAAGTGTAACCCCTGGCTTCACGAATTTTCTTCAGGTCTTCATCATCTTCCCACTCACCACCCTTCAGACGCCAGCTAAGAACACCGAGTTCTAACAATATAATTTATCTAAAAAAGTCAACCTCGCATGTAAAAGTGAAATAGGAAAATGAATATGGAGACGGACATGGGAAAATTAACACGGAGACCAAGACACAAACCTGAAAGTTTGTCCAATGGGATAAATTCCTTGGGTTCCCGATGATGAGGAAGTCTTTGGTCTTCATCACTGTCATCCATGTACCATGCTTGGATAACTTCCTCTTTGCCATCCTGTATCAGATAAGATAATTTGGAATGTCAATATTCCATTTTATCTAATTTGAAATTCCTATGATGTATGTGATCACAAATAGCCTAATTTTCCCAGATTAAACAAGGTGATTAGTGATTTGACTCCAAATAGCATGGAGCTATTAAATATTTATGTTTGCAGCAGAGTGCTCCTAAAAAAGTTAAGATCATTACAATGGAAGAAACCCCACATCAACTTGCACTATAAGAAATTTTCTAACCACATGTCACCTGACCCTATGGTATGTGTGCAGGGTTGAGTTATGACTGGTGCCAGGTTTAACACCATGCTATGACTCTGGAAGAAGAAGAAGAAGCAGAAGATATAAAACAAAATCTAACAAGCCCCTCAAAATAACAAATAGTACATAATAGTACATTTTATATTACAATAAAATCTAAGAATTTTCTAAATCAGTTTCCGGACTGCTTAGGTATTCTCTTTAAACTGATTGTCATTCCCCAAGGATCTCCCAGCAGAATGAGGTTAACTATGGAGCATAAGGCCCCACAAATGATTTGGCTAACTTCCATGCTAATGTTGAGCATCAATTGATGTCAAACCCTAAATCGTCAACATGCTTTTAGCCAGGGATCTATGTACAAAATCCCAAGTCAGTTGAAAAGTAAGAAGACCTAATTCAGTGTTCATGAAGTTTACATTCGTGAAACCAAAAAAATTCCTTCACAATTCTCCAAGATTATGAGAATCTAGATGAAGGTTAGGATAAAGAAAATTACTAAGAGGAATTGCTCTCGAGCACAGATGAATATCCAAAATAAAACACAGCAATTTACATTTAGGAATTGCATTCATCTCAATGCACAAATTCATATCAAAAATAATATAGTTGTAATTTCAAATAACATGAAGCTATAATAAGCTTAATGATGGGGCTCATGACTCAACTGTAAATTATAACACTCATTTTAAAATGCTACTTTCTCTTTTATGTAGCAATGAAAAAATAAATGTAAGGAACTAAAAATGAACTTGTTTCGGGGTGTTTTCTCACCGCTGAATTGTTGACCGGAGGGCGGGAGGTCAACGCGGTCTAGGGACGCGTGGAACCTCCGGGATCGGCTGATGGCACGTTTGCTTGGTGAGGGACGCGCGGATCTTTGCGTCGGCATGCCGAAGGGTAGCCTCGGCAAAGCGATGACCTCCTCGTGGTGGTGTGGAGCGGGCTCTCGATTAAGCTCGATCGGCTTCGGCAGGGAAGACGCTGAGGGGCAGCCTCGGCGTCGCTGGATCTAATCGACCTGGATAGACGAGAAAGCTCGTCAGGGGGTCGGACCTTGGTTCCGATCAATCCACTCCGATGCCTAAATCAGAATGGAACTAAAGGATGCTCGGTGGGATCAGTATGGCTCATAGGGAGGCCGATACGCAAGTCCTCGGGCCGAGTTGTGGAGAGGATATGTAAAGTGGAAGACAAGGTTGTGTGAGTAGAATACCTCCCTCCTTTTGGTATCCAGGAACCGTCCTTTTGTACGCCGCCCCTCGAGTCCTTTTATAGGAGTCCTTCACCTCCACGTCTCCTCAACGTCCCCCAGTTCTGCCCCCATGACCCGCCTTTTTGATGGCGCCTTCATGGTCATGACGGTGGGCATAATGGGGCCCGTTAATGGTGATTAAGGGGCACGTTTTAAGGTCAGCGGTTAGCTCCCGCTGATGCGGGTAAGCGGAAGCGCCTGCTTTGATCCGAGGCTGACCCGACTCCCAGTCTTCGCGGGGCCCCGTCGCTTGGGCCGCTCTCCTCTAGAGCCGTTGGCCTTTGAGGCGGGCCTGGGCCATTCAGCCTTGGCCCATTTCGGAATGGTCGTATCAATTGCCCGCATCACTCAGGCCGTTCGGATTCTGACGGTTCGGTTCGAGCGATGTGAGTTGTGTGGATTTGACAGACACATCAGTCGAGGGAGGGACATTAAATGGAAGTCATCATGACGCTGCCCGGTTAAACTTTCCCCGCCCTTGGGAACAGAATGCGAAGTACCGCCAATCGTTAGATGTCGCCACGCGTCCTCCTTCGAACGGCCCAGATTCTGAGAGATTGTTTTTCGTATAAAGTCACCACCCTCACGGATTTGATCTTCGCGCTTTCCAATTCGATCATGTTCTTGCGAGTGTTGGTGAATCCTCCTTCGTCTTTCTTCCTCCGGTCTCTCTTCAAGGTAATCTCCTTTCCCTTCTTCTACCTCATTCGATTTGCCACATGGCAACACTTAGGATAGGTGGTTCCGCTCCTGGGTCTGGAGTTCCCCTAGTTCCAGAGTCTGGCAATCCTCCGGCCTCCTGGCCCGGTAACCCCCGGGCCCTTCGTTCGGCTCCTGACAAAGGAAAGGGCTTGCTGTTTGAAGATCCGGTTTGTAGAGATAACGTTCAAGCGACGGGGAGACTCGATGTTCCTCCGGTGATCATCAGGTCATCATCCATCGTCCCTTTCTCGACGGCCGAGGAGATCAGGGCGAAGTACGTGTGTCACCCGTACGACGTCCGGGTCCCTTTTAGTGATGAAAGGATTTGTTTTTCAATGAGCTGCAAGGTCGGCGTGTACGTCAAGATGTACTGCATGCGGCTATGTTTCCCCCTCCACCCATTTATTATCCAGGTCATGGATTTCTTGATGGTGGCCTTATACCAGCTGACCCCCCTATTCGATTGTGGCGCTGGTCGGGTTTGTTATGATCTGTAGCGTGCATGGCTTGGAGCCGACTTTGCCCATCTTCTTCTACTATTTCCGGGTTTAGACGGTCGGCCGAGAATCATGACAGCACACGCGCCCAAGCGGGGAGGGAGTGTCTGCTTGGTCTGTCCCGTTGGGTGGACGACTGGAGCTCGAATTACGTCTTTGTCATTTTTCCCGAGGATGCTATGATCCTGACAGGTTGGGAAGGCTTGTGTCAATATGACCTGACGTTGTCCCTCTCCGAGACCGATCAGGCGGCGATCAGATTGTTGTCGTTTTTGCCCCTAGTAGAGAGGTCGATCTAGCCCTTGATGGACGACCTTCTCCTTGAGAACGTCATGTGGTCCCCCGGTAGGCGCTTTTCTCTTCTGCTCCCCACTTTTTGCTTACCCTGATTTTCTTTCTTTCTGCAGAAATGACCGGTCGGAAATTCAGCCGCGACGTCGGCGAGCTCATTCGTCGGGTGCTAACAGCGGGCGCAGAAACCCTTCCGACCACGTGCCTCGCCGCACGGTGGAGGATGAGATTCGTAGAGCCGATCCTGCAGTGGGGAGGCTGGAGCTGGCAGTTGCTGCTACGCCGTCGGCTCTGGCTATCATTGAATCTTCCGCTGGGGAGGACGTGGCCGGCGGCGCTCCTGGTTCCACCCCCGTCGAAGGGGATAACAAGGGGTGCCGCCAGGGGTCCTGGACCCTAGCCGGGGCCCGTAGTGGATAGAGGAAACGCCCCCCCCCCCTCCGAAGTCCGGGGCTCGAAGAGAAGAAGAAGAGGAGGAGGACCTGGGAGGTCCGGCCCTCGACAGTGCCCGAGGCGACGGTCATCTCGGGGGGCAACCCTCCCGCTGGTGGAGGTGGTCGCCTCCGCTAGTCTGACCGAGCAGTCACAGGTCCGTGCGGGGGGGTCATGTGCATGCTTGAGGTGGGCCCAGAGGTCCCACCCCAGGAGTCGATCTTCGTCGATCGAGGCATTGCCGTTCAGTTGGCGCAGAGCTCCATCCTTCCGATGGACCGCTCTCTCTTGGAGAAGGTCCCCTCCGATCTCTTGGCGGACTCCCTGGTCTGGCAGCTCCAACAGGTCGGTCTTTTTTCGCATCAGACTCTGTTTCGCGACAGCCCTGGATTACACCTTCTATATCTTGCAGGCTTCCACAATGGCCAAGGAGACACAGCGTCGTGCGACACATGCGATCGGCCTCGAGGAGTCCTTGGCGCGAGAGCGCCTGAGGGCTGGGGAGGCTGAGGTGGCGACTGAAGAAGCCCGCATGGAAGCTCGTCACTCGCGACGTCGGGTGGACGAGCTCAACTCCGAGGTGGGGGACTTGAGGGAGGCACTGGCGGCCGCCCAGAGGTCCACCCAAGAGGCTGAGGAGGCGTTCTGCCGAGAGAGGAACGAGCTCTTGGCCGAGCTGGGGGCCCTGCAGCAAGCGCACTCTGCCTGACTCGTTGAGGAGGTGGAGATGGGTAACGAGAGGGTTCTGAGGCCAAGGATCGCGGAAGCCCTCAAGGAGGCGTTCGAGTCCTATGAAGACCTCCTTGCCCCGAAGATCCTGGGAGCCTTTCAGAACTCCTTCAAAAGGTTCGAGGAGCGGGTCCGGCTGGTGCTTTCCCGCCTCCGCCAGGTCCCGAGGAGCCCACTCGATCAGGGCAAGACGAGGCTCCGGGAGATGCCTCCTCCCGGGCCCCAGCATCATAGGCGACGTTTCCCCGCTTTTGTTCCCTTCTTTGTAAAAGAAACTCCATTTTTGAAAGTAGTAAATAGTTTGTTTTGCGGGTCTTTTACCTTTCTGCACGTTGTCGTGCCCTTATGTTACACTTTCTCCTGCTTTCGTCAAGTGTTTTCTGGACTGTGCCCCTTTATCGCCCCCTCCCGCCATTCATGCCAAGGCGGACCGCGAGCTTAGACTGCGGGAGGCCTTCTTTCTGCTGGTTAAGTTATTGCTTTACCGAGACGATCGTCCTGCTGGGTGGTGGCCCTCGGCCTTGCGGATGATCGTAACGGTTATACCGCTGAGGGTAGCTCTCCACCTCTCAGAGCGATTGTAGCGGTCGGATCATCGAAGGGGAGTGGTCTTGTGATGTTAACGCTCTCTAGTCCTCCCAAGGTGTTCCTTCGTAGACACCTCGTCCCCCGCTGTGTCGGGCAGATGGGCCTGGGAGAGTCGTGTCGGTCCGCCTGATGGCCAATCTGCCAGGTCGACGTCAAGGACGTGCTCTCAGCCGACAGATGTTCGACCCGCCAAGAGTTTGCCCTCGGTCTTAAGGTCAAGCGGGTGATCGTCCTGCTGAGGAACTTGCCTTCAGCCTTGTGGACGGTCGGGTGATCGGCCTGCTGGGGAGTCGTCCCTGCCTTACGGTCGATCGGGTTGGTCGGCCTGCTGGGGGAGCTACCCTTAGGCTTACGGTCGATCGATGGATCGGCCTGCTGAAAAAGTTACCCCCAGCCTTACGGACAGTCGGATCGGTCCATCCGCTGTAGAAGCTACCACAAGCTTACGGTAGATCGATGGATCGGTCTACTGAGAGAGGTGCCCCAGTCTTACGGTCGATCATTGTGATCGGTCCGTTAGGGGAGTCGCCCCAGCCTTACGGCCGATCCTTGTGATCGACCCGCTGGGGGAGTCACCCCAGCCTTACGGTCAAATGTTGTGCTCGGCCCGCTGGAGGAGTCGCCCCCAGACTTACGGTCGATCGTCGAGATTGGCCCGCTGGGGGAGTCGCCCCCAGACTTACGATCGATCGTCGAGATCGGCCCGCTAGAGGAGTCGCCCAAGCCTTACAGTCGATCGTCGGGATCGGCCCGCTGGGGGAGTCGCCCCAGCCTTAGGGTCGATCGTCGGGATCGGCCCGCTGGGGGAGTCGCCCCCAGCCTTACGGTCGATCGTCGGGATCGGCCCGCTGGGGGAGTCGCCCACAGCCTTACGATCGATCGTCGAGATCGACCCGCTGGGGGAGTCGCCCACAGCCTTACGGTCGATCGTTGAGTTTGATGTTGTGGAAGGAGCATGATTGCTTCAACGCGAACTAGCATTTCATTCTTTGAATCCGAGAGTACATTCGAAAGGAAATAAGCATAGAAGATAAGTGCGAGCTAATCTCGCCCCGGGGAGAAAAGGCCGCGGCTAATAGCCCCGCCTCCTCACTCTATAATGTGTAGGGCGGTCTGGACTACGTTCACATTTTTTCCTTTATTCATTTGCTTGGATACACCCTCTCCATAAGCTGCCTTTTGGTCGTCGACAAAGTTTTTCAGGTGTCCGCGGCTGATCAGCTTGTCTATATCTTTTGCAGGTGACAACACTCGTCGGTGTCGTGGCCGTTATATTTGTGGTACCGGTAATACTTCTCCTCGTCCCTTCTGCCACCCTTCATCTTCGGGAGCGGCTTGCCTATGTGGCCCTCCTTCTGGGCCTGAGTTAGAACAGCGTCTGGGGTAGCATTCAATCTGGGTGGTCATGTTTCTTCCTTGCGATGTTTCCCCCTCAGTTTCTTCTCTCGCTTGTGGTCGTCCGGCTCGCGGCGTTCGCTCTCTTCCCGTTTGGAGCCCCGCCTGGTCCCTACAGGGATACCTCCTTTCACTGCCAACGCCTTCTCTGTCAGCATGTAACGCTCTGCCCGGGCTATTACCTCAGCGAGGTCTGTCGCAGGTTCGTTGTGTAGTAACTTCTTTAGGCCCCTGTGGCGGAGACCTTTCTTCAGGGTCGTCTTCACGACCATCTCTGGACAGCTCTCCACGTTCAGCTTCTCGGTGTTGAAGCGCCGTATATAACTACTCAGGGATTCGCCCGGCCTCTGTATTACATTAAATAGCAACTCCGAGTCCGGCTTTATCTGTCGGTCGGCCATGAATTGCTTACAAAACTTCTGGGAGAGGTCTTGAAAGTCGTCGATGGAGCGGTTAGGAAGACTGTGGTACCAACTTCTGGCGGATTTCCGGAGAGTAGAGTAGAAACCTGTTAGTGGTTTTGTCCTAGGCCAAATATTTGGACCTTTATGTTATGTCATTTTCATTTATAAAATGTTTCTCTTATTGTTACTATTATATTGCTTGCATGTTTCTTTATAATAATGTTTGAATAGCTGTTTTATGTTATTCTAAGTATCCCTAGTCATTCATCATTAAAGGTTTAATGAAGAATTAAGACTAGTATGAGTTTGGTAGATAATTATGAGATAATTATATGTATGGTGATACAAATCAAACTTATAGGTACTTGTTGGAGAACGTGTACTGGATAGACTCGCTATGAGATCATTACATGGATTAGTGTCATAAATGATCTCATAATAGTTATATCATTGAATACTTAGACCTAAGCTCATCACAGTTTCTACATAAGGAATATCATATTTTGACATAATCAAACATTATCTTTAATCAGATAACCATAAAGGTTAGATTGAATATGATGTGAATTATGCAGAGAAAAGTGAATGAACAAGATGTAATTTGTCCCTCTCCTATGAGAGATATCTAATGGGCCCCTCGATAAGTAGGACTAAGAAAAGCATGGCCGTGCTCAAATGAATGTCATTTGATTTTATCAGTCTACTTAGAAAGCGAGAAATTAATTATTTGAATAATGTAAGTATGACACTGTCTGTGACTTATGTTCAAATAAGATATCGTGTGACAAAAGGATTATGACATGTTCTATTGGTTAGGTTAATATCGGACTAACGATATTCATATCAATTGGGTAGTCATAATGTCTTGCTAGAGACCAATTATGACTTGTGGTCTTCTAATGAGATTAGGCTCACTGCCAATTTAATATGAGCCTATTGGGTCGCACACAAAGAATGAAATGGATAGGATATGGTTTTAAACATGATTTCAAATTTGATTTGAAATTCGTAATAAAGGTGAAATATCTTAACCGTCAGATATTGTATCTCGTTGAAATATTATCCCTAAGATATCGACGCATAACTGAAATACGTTAATGGGTTAACGTGGGATTCTTATCCCTAAGATAGTGTCGTGTAACTGAAATTTGTTAATGGGTTAACGTAGGATTCTATATAAGATATAGAATTGGGATTTTCAGTTTACACGTTTTTCTATCTCCTCCGTTTTTTAGAAAAACAAAGAGCGAGAGAAACCCTAATTGCGGAGAAGGAGCTAGCACCCTCGCAATTCCAGTTCGTGACGTTCGCGTGTGGATACCGATTGAGGGTGGTCGTTCGTAGAGCAGCACATGTAGTCCGACAGATTCAGATCGTCACAAAGATTAGTAATCTATTTGAATCAATTAGAAACGCATGGATCTTGGTAGGTTTCTATTTACCGCTGCGTATAAACTAGTTATGCATAATAGAAACCCTAACAAAACCACGGTAGAGCAGGGAGTCATCTGCCCCAGGAATGCCATGACCCTTTCGTAGTCAATCATGTGGTCCTCAGGGTCTCATGTGCCGTCGTATTTCTCCAGGGTCGGCACCTTGAACCGAGAGAGTATCCGGACGTCAGTAATACTCCTTGCCAAGGGACAGCGGTCATCCCTGGGGCCTCCCAGGTCTCCCCGGCCTGCCGGTGCATTGATGCGAGGACTAGGTTGCCTCTGCGGGGTGTCGGGGTCTAGAGGGGAGTCTGTTCGACGTTCATTTCGGCTGGGGACATGTGTTGGTCGCCGAGTGCTTCTCCTTTCGTTGTGATTCCCTCGGCATATACGCCTCCTCCGACGGGGACTTTCACTTCGCCCTTGACGACTATCGGTGGCTCGGGGGCTGGGGTGACTATTGACGTGATGAGTGCGATCGCTTGGACGAGGCTGTGGTCGACTCACCTCGGGCCCGTTCGGACCTTTCACCCGCCTCAACCTGGAGCATAGTGGAGGTGAGGGATCGTACCGGGATGAAGTTCGACAGGGTGAACCTCCGTTCCGGGTTGGCGTCCTCGCCGCCTTGAGCGGCGACCGGGACCGAGCGCAGCGAGGGACTGTGTTCCTGTCGACCTGAAACGCCTGCCGTGCCCCTTTGGGAGGTGCGGGTTGCCCGCTAATTGTTGGACGACGGTTGCCAGTGTCTAGAGGTGGGCATCATCTCCTGAGCGAAGAGACGGAGTTGCTCTTGGGTCACCGAGCGTAAGTCGCTGGTGCCTTCGGTGGACTGGCTATGTATGTTTTCGGGCGGGACGTAGTCGCCCTCCTCGTTGATGAGGGGCATGCGCCCTACCCCTTTGCAGGTGGATTCCATTTCGGTGATGCGGTTGTTTGACATGGGTGCTTTTTCGTTCCCACTAACGGCGCCAGATGTTTCGGGGTGTTTTCTCACCTGAATTGTTGACCGGAGGGCGGAAGGTCAACGTGGTCTAAGAGACGCGTGGGACCTCCGGGATCGGCTGGTGGCGCGTTTGCTCAATAAGGGACGCGCGGATCCTTGCGTCGGTTTGCCGAAGGGTAGCCTCGACAAAGCGACGACCTCCTCGCGGTGGTGTGGAGCGGGCTCTCGATTAAGCTCGCTCGGCTTCAGCAGGGAAGACGTTGAAGGGCAGCCTCGGCGTCGCTGGATCTGATCAACCTGGATAGACGAGAAAGCTCGGCAGGGGGGTCGGACCTTGGTTCCGGTCAAGTCGACTCCGATGCCTAAGTCAGAACGGAACTGAAGAATACTCGGTGGGATCGGTATAGCTCATATGGAGGTCGATACGTGAGTCCTCGGGCCGAGCTGTGGAGATGATATGTAAAGTGGAAGACAAGATTGTGTGAGTAGAATACCTCCCCCTTTTTGGTATCCAGGAACCGTCCTTTTGTACGCCGCCCCTCGAGTCCTTTTATAGGAGTCCTCCACCTCCACGTCTCCTCAACGTCCCCCAGTTCCGCCCCCATGACCTGCCTTTTTGATGGCACCATCATGGGCATGAAGGTGGACGTAATGGGGCCCCTTAATGGTGATTAAGGGAACACGTTTTAAGGGGAGCAGTTAGCTCCCGCTGATGCGGGTAAGCGGAAGTGCCTGCTTTGATCCGAGGCAGACCCGACTCCCAGTCTTCGAGGGGCCTCGTCGCTTGGCCCGCTCTCCTCTAGGCCGTTGGCCTTCGACGCGGGCCTGAGTCATTCAGCCTTGGCCCATTTCGGAATGGTCGTATCAGAACCTTTGGCACAATGTTGCATAAAATTGCTCGTATACGTTGTTAACATACATGGACTATTTCTAGGGTTAATTCCATTTTCATACTACCGAAAAATAAGAATAAATGATTAACAATGGTTAGATATAAGTGAGATCTGCATTACCAGATTCATCATAGGGTAAAGGAAAAGGGTAGCCTTGCTGGGTAGGCTTTATCGGATTGGTGACTGGGAACATGGTATATTTGGAAGAGTTTTGCCTGAAATGTATATATGTGCTGCCATTATGTACACACATGCACACAAATAATATATGCACATGGATATAGTAAGCCTTGATCTGATACTTGTTCAAAGTTCAAACATATAAAGCAAACTAATTCAATTAATCAACAAAATCAGAATTCTAGTTAGGACAATTTTTCAATTTAGTACATTTTTAAAAACTTATTTTAAAAACGACATAGTATGAACATATTCACAAAAACCAACCAATTTTGACCACGTCAGCGTTCCCGCATGAATCTGTGTTGAGCTAGATGACCACAAAATAAACATGGTGGCAAACTAGCCAAATTGGCAAGAGCCAATTTGAACGGGATTTCCAACCCTGTTCAAATGGCATTGGCAAATTCAATGTTGTTAAAACCGGAAATTTTAGCCAAAAAAACGGATTTCCAACCCCGGTCATTTTGAATTGGCCGCAGCAAAACTCTGACATGTGACAACTCCAACACTAACACTCTACTTTTGGCCAATATATTGGGACCCTACATCTTATTCTCTGAATTAAAGGCTACATCAAAACCATGACAAGTGACAAATCCAAACCTAACAATCCACTTTTGGACCATATATTGTGATCCTACATCTTTTGATTCTTTGAATCAACCATTGTCACTTAAAGTTGAACATGCATAAGCTTCTAGTTCGTTTCCTACTATCAATTCTTTGATTTATAATAATATTCAATGATACACACATTATTTTATTGTAATTAATCAAAGAGATGATGGGAAGCATGCATAATTCAAGCGTGCTTGCTTGGGAGTACAAAGTATTTGATTTTTGTTAAATTAATCCAATCAATTTGATATGAAAATGGTTAGGGGTTGCCAACCCCAATTACTTTGGCCAAAATTCCCATTTAAATTTGCCAGCGTCATTTGAACAGTGTTGCTAACCCTGATCAAATTGGCCCTCTCTTATTTGGCCAGGGTCACTGACCCTGTTCATTTTTGCAATCACCCCTTAGCATAAATTCACGTGTAAAGTCCGATGTAATCAAAATTGACGGTTTTAAAATCGGTCGTTTCATAAAATAATTTTTAAAAAAACTGAGATGAAAATTTATCCTCTAGCCATAGTAAATTTAAAATATCTAAATCCAAACTTCCAACATTAAAGCTAATGTCTATGTATTCAAATTCATCATTGAAAAGCTAACTAAAAAAGCTAACTGCTAGATTATAACATATAGAACAAGATCATAAAAGAAAATTAGACATTAACCAGCGAGCGAAATGCCTATCCTCGATTCACATTGCATTACCACATACCTTCTGAAAAATAAATCTCACAAAATAGTCACATAATTCATAAATCTACATAACAAGGTTGCCCATTTTCGGCTTTTGTTCTTAGATTCACCAAAATAACTTGTACACAAGTACATGTGCTCAAAATAGAGAAAACTATCTCCATAAAAGTATTCAAAATATTTGTGTTGAAATATGTGATATAAACACTTAAAATAACTCAAGATTAACCCATGTATTTATTCAAGATTTTTGGGGATTCTTTAACCAATTTCGAAACATAAAACAATGAATAGTTGAAGCCCATAGCTCAGCTTATCTTCAGATTTATCATTGGATTTTTTGCCAAAATTTCACGGCCCATATAGCTGGCCCACTCGCAATCCACGTCACGTACGGGTGCGCGCGATGCGTGAGTCATACGACGGCATCACAACATGTGAAGCAGTGAAGCGGAAGCGACTATATGCAAATGCATGCCATGACGGTAAGCGGTTAGCGATCGTGTGAGCGATCAAACAGCGAGCAGTGTGAGCAGAAGCAAGCGGGTGATGTGCAGTTGTGGGACTCTGAATATGCATATGATCGGCGATGTAACGTAAATTTTGGGTCTGTTTCGGAGATTATTTATGGGTATCTTAGCTATAGTTTCTTTCAAGTTTGAGAGATAATCTTTGGAGCTGATTTTTACAAATCATGTAGTATCTGCAAAGATAAAAAGAGAGGTTTAAGAGTTATTTGAGAGCTAAAGCTAGTTTCATCTATATATTTTTTCTCCAAAGTTCTTAATGTGTTTGATTTTTCCTTGAAACTAAGCATCACACATTGTAATCTAAGTTGATTTAAACGTTAGCAATCTCTCCAACAGGACGTAAACCAAGAATTGGATGAAAACAATATAAATCTTGATGTTAGGTTTGTGATTCTCTTTTAGTTTGCGTTATATTTCTTATATTATTTGTGGTTACGGATTTTGCATAGAGATTGCTGTTAGCTTTGATTGTTCATTCAGGATTCTTGATTTTGGTGATTGTCAGCTTGACAAGGATTCACCCAATCCCAACATTCACCTCTCCTTATATATAGTAGGTAAACTTTTGCCTTTTTTCCTTCACAAAAAGGAAGTAATTGAAAACTTTATAAATACAATCGACGCCTTCTGGTCACCTGCTACCCGAAATACATTAGTTATGGTTACTCTCAAAATCTTAGCCATCTCATGAGTCCGCAAAATTTTAAACATGAAAATTAAAAGAGAAAATTCAAAAGAAAAAAATTATCCATGCCATAATCAGCTATACCAAACAACGGATGATAAATAGCAAACAAATAACAAGCTATAATATGTTTAAAGTCATATTTTTAACCTATTCATTTAAATATAAATGATTATTAAATCAACAAGATAGATTTACCCCACAGTGTAATCAATGAAAAGCATAAACCTTTCAACAAAAAAAAGAAGCAGCAAATTAATCAACCAGCGAGCTTGATTCACAAAGCGCATGACAAACAAAGATGAAAAATTAGAGGAAAAAATTAAAAGAAACAAAAATAACCTGAAATGCGTGCTCCATCCCTCTCCTGTCCCTCTAAAAGATCAAAGCTTGCGAACAACGCGAACGAACGATCGAAACAATGGGGAACAGTCGCGGGGTCAGATACGGTGGCCAATATAAGGCCGCAATTGCTTGTATATATTCATCCGGAGTTAGATTGCTTAACATGCACCTTCACCGCTTACCTTGCAGCTTTAGGGTATAGAGATATTGTTTAACGTTCGGTATGCGATATATTCTGTTCCTGCGGAACTTCAATTTCCGGGTCGGGTCCTTAAAGATTTGTGGGTTTAATTATTTCTGACCGAGAATAATAGCTTCGGTGGTTTTGGTTCATTGAATCTGATCCTATTTCAGGCTGGCTGCGGATCTTAACACAGTTGTATACCTGTATGTGTCGTTGACTTTGTAACTGCAAATCAAGGAAAAATGTTGAGGAATTGCAATTTTCTTAATATAAAAGTTGGACGCGTCTCGTTTGGCTTTACTAGGCACTCGGCGGAAAATGTTTCTAAACTAGAATCCGACTTTAAAAACTTGAACTCAATGGCCAACGAGCAATTACTCAGATGGCATTATTATCCTTCTATTGATGGCTAGGTTCCGCCTTTCAGTAAATATGGGCCGACGAAGATGTCTTTGTTGAAGTGGACCCTCGCCGGTTAAGAAGTGGGACCCACAGAGAGAAGATCCCGGGTCAAGATGAGTCAGGATTGGGTTCCTTTGGTGAAGGATGATCCAGCTCCGCCTTTCTTCATTGATCTGCATCATAAAAAAATCGTCAGTGGGTTGGGGCTAGGGCCCAACCAAACCCCTCCGAAGCATAAGTTAGTTCCTAGTGGAAGAAACATGGAAAGCCAAATAAAGAGTAAAGAATATTATATTTTGATACCTAGCCTCCAGATTCTCTATTGTCCTTTTGGCCTTTTATATCTCCCCTTTTTGACTTGTAACCTCATCCCTCGTTAAGTGGCCTTCGTCCCATAACTCACTCCATGAATATAGCCCTTTATTGCTCAATCTGTGACTATTGAATTGGTCCATCATGGAATGTAACAGCCAGGGGCGGAACCAGGTGGAAGGTGCCCTGGGCAGCTGCCCAGGGCAAGAATCTAAAAGAAAATGTATTATCACAGTATGGCATAAGTTTTTTGTAACCCAATGGGGAAGTCGTTGGGCTTTGGGAGACGCATGTTCCACGTTCGATCATCCCTATCTCAACATTGTTTTTCCTTGCATATTATACATACGGTACTTCTTTATTTTGAATAAAATCTTTCTCTGTCTTATCATTTCTAATTGACCAATGGATATTACATTGATTCAAGGAGCCACGGCTTATAGGTTCGATTCACTTTGAATGCATCACAGTTTTTTTATATAAACAAACAAAAATATTTATTTATAATAAAAAATCTGTTGATTTATCATTAGTTCTTTGTAGCCCTATTGGGATGTCTAAGAGCACCCCCACCTGTCCCAAAATTTTTTTTGGAGGGTGGATTTTGAGGGATTTTTGCAAAACCCACCCACCACCACCACCCCCACCCCCCCCCCCCCCAAAGAAAATACCCACCCCTCCAAAGCATTCCAACGAAAGCCCCTCCTAACATACTGGATTTTGGGTTTAAATTAATTTTTTATTTATGTAGCCGTTGGAATTTTGACCAAATTTGAAGTGGATATTTTTTTTAAAAAAGAAAGTAGCCGTTAGTATCTGTTGGGAATATTTTAGCATTGGATTTTGGCATTTTGGCCAAATTTGAAGTGTTATGTTGCACTTGTACTCGTTTCGTAGTTCAATTTGAATTTAGCATTGGATTTGGCTGTATGAATTCTACAATGAATCAAGAGTTGTAGTGATCAATTTATGAAACAATGGTTTTTTCCTTCAAAAATTTGTATTTTGTTTTGGAAAATTCGACCAAAATCACTACCAGCCTGCCGCTGGATATGGCCACTGGTAACAGCCACCATTATTCTAGTCAATAATTGCTTAATTTATGGCTATTGAAGTGGTCTAGGATGAAGTCATAACCTTCTCTCATGGATTGCTCTTTATGAGGGAAATGGATGTTGACACATTCAACCCTAGAGTACGGGGTCGTGGGCCGTGGCCTGACAGATTGACTAGGTACATCTTCCTTGGCTGGCGTCGGGGCTATTGGGCCGAGGCTTACCATTCTCAGTAGGCCATGTTCTTCAGGTAGAATTCATCTACCCGCTTCATGGGCCGGACCCATGTATCAACATCTTCCTCCTGGAAAGAGCGGGATCGAGACCTAACCGAGACCCAACCGTTATGCACTTTATGTTGTAAACATTATTGTCGATGATTTCTTGTTTGATGATAACAAACCTGTATGAAGTGTTTTAATGTGTTTGTTAAGTGTATTTCAGGTCATTACAGAGCTATGAAGACTATGGAATATGATGGTGGAGACAATGCTAATGATGGAGTTGACTATGCGAAGAAATACGGAGTAATTGTAGGGATCGTATAACCCTTGCAATACTAACAACACATACTAGAGGGTGGGTGAATAGTGTAATGGCAATAAAATTGTCCAAATAAAATTTAACTTGCAAATGCGGAATTATAAATGCAAGAGGAAATAAATGGCACAATCAATCCAAACGCAAACACAAAGTTTTACCCTGGTTCCCCAAACATGGGTACATCCAGCCACACCAATATTCACTATATTCCCACACAGAGAAGTGAATACAAATCTCACAAGGAGATACCCCACAAAGAGGATTTATGCCCTACACAAGGACTCAACCAATCCTACACAAGGATCAAGACTCCCACACAGAGAATCACTAACTCCCACTCAGAGAATTAGGGTTAGCCCTACACTAGGACACAAGAACTCCCACAAAGAGAGTTAATTCTCACAAAGAGAATTCCCTAGTCCCACAAAGAGACAATTTCTCACAAAGAGAGAAACTCCCACAAAGAGAGTATCCCAATCCCACAAAGAGAAATAGGAAAACAAGTTACACCCTGTAAAGTAAATACTCTTACCTATGCCTTGAGATGCTTACTCATGAATGAATGGAAGGCATGGAAGAGGATCTCCAAGTGTTGGAATATGCTTGAGAGCACTTGGATAATTTCCCTTGAGCTGGACTTCAATGCTTGAAGGAAGATGAATGCTCAATAGAGGGAAATGAGGGAGCTTGAGAGTGGCTTAAAGATCTCTTGAGATTTTCAATAGAATCAAGAGTAATCAAGAATCAATCAAGAAGTTTAAGCATAGGCAGCACACTCATATATATAGGAATCCTATATCAAGCCTGTTACGACCTAAAGATCGTAGGAGAACGACTCCCGCCCAGATCCACTGACATACCCCATTAACTCACCCCTTCGCGAAAGGGCCGCCATCCCGGAGGTCTGAGGCTACACGGGAATGGGCGCACCTTGCAGCACTCCCCCCTCCCGGCCGAGGCGTACAACCTCGGCTGTTCGGCCCGCCAGGGGCAGTGCGCTTGGGGAGCGCCCAGGCAGTGCCGTCGAGGATGCTGACGTAGGCATGCGCATATCCCTCCTTGCCAGCGGCCCACGACCCGTGACCAAGAGGGGGCGCGGCCGGGCCGGACAACCCCCGAGCAGGTCGACCCGGCTGGTCCCCATGAACCACGGCGCCGGGAATAGCATAGCCAGACCTTTAGTTCATCACATACGACAAACTACCTAGCGTAAGGACACGACTGACACTAACGCCGCTCGACCATCTGACAAAGCGCCCCCTGGCCGCTGAGCCCCCTGAAACTTAATGCTTTCGGCCATGACATCCTGACAAAAGTGCCCCTGGCCGTTGCGCCGTCTGACAAAAGCAGGGCAGGCACTCCTGTTCCTGACATCCTCGTCCGAGGCTTCCGCTGACAACCGAGCCAGCCCAGCACGTCGAGTCAGCATGCCAGGTGATCACTCCTTATTTTACACCTTTTTTCCGCATGTTTGCATGTCATTTGGATCGCCCAAATCATGTTTTTCACGATATATCGACGATATTGCGATGCTTTTCACGATTTGTTGTTTTTGTCGCATTTCAGGTGATTTGGCGCGATTTGGAGTGATCCCGAGATGCGCTTACTCTAGACGGTCACCAACGACCTCCCCGAGGGGTATTTTGCTGTTGGAGGGGAGCGGAAGAAGAATGGACGTCGCAGGAGCGACGAGGAGGCCAAAATAAGCAGATTGGGCATTTTTTGTGTCCCACTCGGCCGAGTGGAGGAGCCACTCGGCCGACCAGCGAGACACTGCTCGGCCGACCAGTTCAGACACGAGTTACCTGTGCACTCGGCCGAGCACAGAAGACCCACTCGGCCGAGTGACGATACCACGTCCGCCCGAGTGGCGCCCAGACGAGGCCCTTCCAAAACATCGAAGTTACTGTTTTTCGGCTGCCTGAACTTCAGAAGACCCACTCGGCCGAGTGGAGAATCCCGTCCGCCCGAGTGCAGTGAAGTCATCGGCCGAGTGACGACAACTCACTCGGCCGAGCCGCCTCCGAACTGAAGACCCCTGAAAGCCCCGACTTTCTGGAAAATTGCAGGGTTTTCACTCGGCCGAGCGACTTTTGTCACTCGGCCGAGTGCGATGCGCTGCCTGTAGCGAAAACTGCGGAAAACAGGCTGTGCAGTGGTATTTTGGTCACGATTTTTGGACGATTTTTGGGGCTATTTAAGCCCTGTTTTTACCCTAGTTTTGAGAGCCATCTCTTAGATTTTTTTGCAGCCTTTTAGATTATTTTTTAGCTTTATTATTGTGATTGGAGAAGAGGAAAAACTTGGATTTTTGTTGGATTAAATTGAAGAACTCCATTGGTTTGCATCTCTCTTCCCTAAAAATTCTATTTTTATTGTTTATCTCAATATTTGTGATGAATCCTATTGCTTATTTCATCGATTATTTTTGTGCTATTGCTATGATTTGTGAGTAGTCTCCACGTCTTGGGGCGTGGGGATGAACCCTACAAGCCCTATTTCTTATTTGTGATGAATTGGTAGAAATTGAGCTAGAATTGCTATTAGGGATTAGATTGGGATCGATTTACTACGGATAGCTAGGAATTCATATCAATTGGGATTTGCAAGAGATTGGATCCCAATTTGATAGGAAGCCCTAGAAATCCGAATTGGGTTGGAGTCGGATTTTCGAAGTATCGGTTTGCAAGAGATTGGACCGATACCAGGATTTCCGATTGCAATTCCATGCCAATACCCGTTTGCAAGAGATTGGACGGGTAGGAACTATCCTAATTTAGATTGTGGACCGAGTTTGCAAGAGATTGGGCTCGGTGCGCAATTGGACGATGATGTTGATCCTAATGCTAGCTTCCCTAGGCTAGGGTTTGCAAGAGATTGGACCCAAACCTAGGATAGCTATAGACCGGCAACAGCGCGAGAGCGTGAGCTTGGTTCTACATTCAGTTGCAACTAGTTCATCCGAATTCTCATTCTAGCAATTTTGATACCGACGAACCACATTTATGAGATACGGTGAGTAGCGGGAATTCCCCATTCCCTAGACGTTCTTTATTTGATTTGATATTTCGCACATTTGTCTGACGATTGTGACAGGATCGCCCAAGGCAATTTTCTCTGTTCTCAAATAGCCAGGTTGATTCGGAGCAAGCACAGTCATTCGTCCTCCCTGTGTTCGATACCCGCTCGCTGCTACACCGTGCACTTGCGGTAAAACTACAACCGTTCTTTGGGTGTATATCCGGAGCGATCAAGTTTTTGGCGCCGTTGCCGGGGAGGCGATTGCGTTTGATTCTTTCTCACCCTAGCTATTCCTTTTTTTATTACTATTATCATTATTTTTATTTCTTATTTCTTACCTAACCCTTCCACGGTGCTAATCATTTCTTTGATACTTTGTTTCCCCTGTGCATGTACACGAGATCTACGGCGGACCCTGAAGCTTTATTATTTGATCCCGAAATCGAACGTACCGCGCGGAGACTTAGAGCGGAAAGAAGACAAGATCCGGAAGGGAGGTATATGACCAACCCGGAAACTCCTGAAGAATTGGCGGCAAGGATGGCGAGGATAATTTCTATTCGTGATAGGCTTCGGCCTAAGACCTCTTCTACTACCTCGTCCATGGCCGTGCCGCAGTTGGCGGCTGACAAGAACTTCGAGCTAAAGACTGGATTGGTGGTTTTGATGCAACAAGACCCATTTCATGGGAACGCCCATGAGAACCCCCACTACCACATCCAACTATTCTTGTCAAAGTGCGCCACATTCCAGATGCCGGGGGTCTCCATCGATGCTATCAGACTGCGTCTCTTCCCCTTCACGCTTAAGGACAAGGCACTCTATTGGTTGAGGACGCAGGCTGACGGAGTCTTCACCACTTGGGACGAGTTGGCGAGTGCATTTATTGACAAATTCTATCAGCCATCCAAGACGGTGAAGATCCGGAGCGCTCTCATGTCCTTCAAGTAAGGACCACATGAGACGCTCTATGAAGCTTGGGAGCGTTTTAAGGATTTGCAGCATCAATGCCCGCACCACAGTATAGAAGATTGGGAGCTAGTTCATAGCTTCTACAACGGTCTCCAACCGGGGACCAAACAAATTATTGATGCCGCGGCGAATGGTGCAATCTTGTCAAAGACTCCCGAAGAAGCTACGACCCTAATTGAGGAGATGGCCTCAAATAACCAACAATGGGGCGATGAGCGAGGACACTCCACGTCCTCCTTAAAGCCAACTAGCATCTACGAGGCGAAGGCCGTAGCGGAGCTCACGAGCAAATTTGATTCTCTCTACAAGGTGGTGGAGAGATTGGAGAAGTTCATCACGGAGCCCCAAGGAAGCCCTTCCACCTCCGCTCCATCCAACCAAATGTGTGATTGGTAAGACCAATCTCAAGCCATGTACTCGGGAGGAGAGCAAGGAGAAGGATCCTTGGAGCAAGTACAATATGTTGTGGGGAACCAAGGGTATTGGTCCAATCCGGCCGCAAGAAATCATCCGGGATTCTCCTACGCCAACAATGAAGGAGCTTTGAACCCGCCTCAACCACTACCTCAACAAGCTCGACCACCACCACCCCAACAACAAAACTATCCACCGAGGGGGCCTACTCAACAAAACTTTCAACCGAAGCAACAAGTTCCACCTTATAGGCCGCCCGGTTACAACCAAGGGTGGAGGTATCAAAATCAGAACCCTCCGCAAGCTCCACAACGGACCGATTTCGAAACTAGAGTGGAGGCGTTCATGGTCGAGCAAAATAAGGTGAATGCTACTTTGAAGGCAGGGCAAGACTCTCTTAATACCGTAGTGGCTCAAATATCGGAGCAATTAGCGTTGCTCAATCGGAACACCCAACGATTGCCGGCACAACCGGAGCAAAACCCACGGGGCAACACCGGCCACATCAACGCCGTAGTTGCCGTTACTACTAGAGGCGGGAAGGACACCACCCCCGCTATGATTCCTACCGAGGAGGCCGTGGAGGAAAGCTTGGAGCCGATTGAGCCGATAGTTGAAGTTGAAAAGGAGAAGGAGCCACAAGACAAGGAGAAATCTAGGGCGGAGCAATTAATTGAGGAAAGGCGCTTCATGCCACCGGTCCCATTCCCCCAAAGGCTTGCTAGAGCGAAAATGGAGAAAAGGCTAGCGAAATTTCTCGAGTACCTAAGAGGAGTTAGCCTTAACATCCCCTTCCTTGACGCCATCATCGAGATCCCCACGTATGCTAAATTTTTGAAGGACTTGATTTCGGGGAGGAAAAGGAAGGAGAAGATCATGCTAGCTGAGGAGGGCTCTTGGTTCACCAAGAGAGAGAAGGAGCCGGCGAAATTTAAAGATCCGGGGAGTTTTCGGATTCCTTGCACCTTGGGCGGAGTTCCCCTTCAAAAGGCGTTGGTTGATCTTGGGGCTAGTGTGAGCCTCATGCCCCTCTCCATGTTCTTAAAGCTAAACACCGGGACAAAGTTGAAACCCACCGACATGCGCATTCAATTAGCCGATGGACGGATAACAAGGCCGGTGGGGATCGCCGAAGACATACCGCTACAAGTCCCGGGTGGAATATGCTTGCCATGTGACTTTGTGATCATGGACGTCAAGGAGGAGGGAGACACTTCATTGATACTTGGACGCCCGTTCCTAGCCACCGCCGGAGTCATCGTCGACGTGCGCGAAGGTACCCTAACTTTAAACGTCGGAAACATCGAGGTAGAGCTCCACATTCCTAAGGCTATGAAGCATATGCCTTATCACGAGGAACTTGACTACATGGACCTCCTTGATGAGGTGATAGAGGAGGCGATTCCTCACTCAATTGGCGCTCTTTTTGATGAAGAATTTGAAGAAGGCCCGGATTTAGGCCATGAAGAGAATAAAGATGATTCCCCCGACTTCTCCGCTGAAGAAGATGAAGGCGACGCTGATGTCGCAAGGATTCGAGAGCTCTGCAAGCTCTCGAAACAAAAGTCTCCAAAGAAAGCTCCGCCGGCACGGAAATCGGCACCACCGGCAAAACCGTTGACCGGAGCAAATGCTAGCTTGGGGGAGCCTCCCCCCAACACTATTCGAGATAGGAGACCACCGAGGGAGAACGCGCCGCCGCCATATCCAAATCCAAGCGCGCTCCCCGGAAAGTTTGATGGGTGCATCTCATATGCACCAAACATCCCGCATTGATTGAAAATTATAGGGGGTCGAGCTCACGACCTTAAACGAGCGCTTGTCGGGAGGCAACCCGACGGTTTTTGCTTTATTTTTATTTTTCCCTTATTTTCGTTTTAGAAATTTTCGGTGTTTTGAGTCGTTCGCCCAAAAATTTTGTGATAACGGGTCCTATTTTTCTTGGCAGGAGAGGAGATAGGTAGATCCATCATGAGGAGGATGAACGAGTCGACGAGGAGCGTCCCAAGAAGGCGCTTGACGCTTAGGAGGAAGATGAAATCGATTGGAGGAAGAAAGACAGAGTTTAGAGCCAAAACAAAGACAAACAGCAGAACACAAGGCTCACTCGGCCGAGTATACTAGTCACTCGGCCGAGTGCACAAGTTCGTCCGGCCGAGCCGCTCACGAACGAGGGAAGTCTGCTGTACCCAACTCTCTGTTTATTTTCTTGATTTCGATATAACTGCTACTCGGCCGAGTATATATGTTCACTCGGCCGAGTGAAACGGATACCCTCCTAGGACGAGTCATGCCGAGTAGCTTGAGTCACTCGGCCGAATGGACTTACTCCACTCGGCCGAGGCTGGCAAAGCCACTCGGCCGAAGCGATAGCGGGGAGGAAATTTTCATTGGTCTCGCTCGGCCGAGTGACTACGTCACTCGACCGAGTGACTACGTCACTCGACCGAGTCGTAACTTCTATTATATAAGGACCGAGGGGGGGGCACGTTTTTCGATACCGCAAAATTCCCAAATCGCCCGACCCCTCGGATTCCCCTCGCCCGATACCGCTCGTTCTCACCCTCACTCGCCCAACCAAGCCCGCGCGCGCCGCCGCTCGGCCAGCCGCCGCCGGCCGACCATCGCCGTGCCCCGCCCGAGTCGCCGCCGGCGGCCTTGTCTCCGGTCACCTCCGGTATAGCTTGTTTTGCCCGTTTTCTCCTCTTTTTGCGTATTTTTCGAGGATCCGTGTATTAATCGAACCCCTAGCCCAAATCAATTTCTATATCTATCCATTATACCCCTATTGCTCCATACATTTTGATTATTACTCGCTGATATCGCTTTTTCATGCGCAGGTTGCTTTTTGGAGCTTAGGGGAGCTCAGGGGAGCTCCTACGGGCTGATCCGGACTTCGTGGAGGCGCTGACTTCGCACGCTTCCACTGCTTAGCACTCGCGGCGTGTTTGGGTATACTCTTTCCATTCTTTTAGCACATGCCACATTTTTCACTTTTCGGCGCGCGCTCGGGGCCGATATGCCGCCCCGGACACGGCCGCGGTCGAAGAGAGCTTCCGCCAAGCGGAAGCGGTCGGATGATGCCGGCCCCTCCCACGAGTTGGAGGACTCTCCTCCACCGTCCCCCGCACACCCCGCACAGCCTGCAGTGCACCCTCAGCCCGCACAGCCTCTCCCCGCCGACCCACAGCCACCACCACCGGCTCCACTGGTCGGGCCGCGCGGGATTACGTTCCGAGATGACGCACACCGCGCCGTCTTTGAGCGTATCTCCCAGCGCTCGATCGTACCCTCCAGGTTTGCACACCTCGCTGACCTTGGACGCCTGGAGGTACTAGAGGGGATGCTCACGTTGTACGACAACGTGGGCTGGCGAGATTTTTTCCAGGTGTCGGCGGATACTTTTACCCGCCCGACACTTGAGGTTTTGAGTTCAATCACCCGGACCGATGAGGGATGCTCATTCCGGTTCATGGATCGAGAGTGCCAGGTCACTCTCGATATGATGAGAGCATTCTTCTCGTGGCCCGCCGTCCCCGGAGCCGATCGCGGTTACGGCCCCACCCATATCCCCCCACCTTCCTTTGACGCCGGTGCCTTCTGGGCCCGGATTACAGGCCACCATGTCGCCTTTGACCCTAGTAGGGCCAAGGCCTCGGCCATTGTCCACCCCTGCCTACGCATTGCCCAGCGCCTCATGGCGACCACCTTTTTGGCCAGATATGAGCCGGGCACGATGTCTACGCCAGAGCTCTACATGCTCTATGCGTTGACACGTCCCAAAGTTCTATCTAGGGATGGACACGAGCTTGTCCCCGCCGTCGTGATCGACATTGCGGCTTGGTTTTTAAACCGCATCATTGTATCGGTGGGCGCTCGCTCACCGATCTGCTGCGGCGGTCTGATCACCCTGCTTACCATGATGACCGGCGAGGACCTACCTGACGACCTGCGACGCGTCCCGGGCCCCACTTCTCTGTCGATAGACGTTATGGCCCGGATGAAGATGCTTCGTCCGCATGGCGAGCGTCACTGGGTCTGGTTGCACGGCCCTTACGGTGCCGACTATATGATTCTCCCGAGCCCTGCTCGGACCCAGATTGCACCAGCCCACGTCGACTGGCTCCCGGCGATGGATGTTCTCATCCCCGTCGCCTACGTGCTCGAGGCCGAGGAGGCCGAGCAGGCCCACGCTGCCCACGCTGCCCCCGCAGACCCTGCTGCACACCCTGCCGAGCCTGCCGCCGACCCCGTTGACCCAGTGGCCCCTCAGCCCATACCAGATGTTTTCGCTGCTCCTGACACCGCTGTCGGTGTCGAGAGTACTTTTGCTGAGCCCACTTCCACCACTGTCACCACTTCCGAGGCTGTCCCCACCACTCCCGCTGCCACCTCTAGCCCTCTGTCCGTGGAGCCTCTTTGCTCCGCACTCCCCGAGCGCCCGCTGACCTTTGTCGAGAGTGGAGAGCCCTCGTTTGCCGCGGTCGTGGAGACCATGGCTAGCATGATCTCCGCTGGGGTTGCGCCTTTTGGTACACACAGTTCCGCCCCAGCGGTAGTTACCTCTGTCTCCACCCCCGCTGTATTTTCTGAGAGTGTCGTGGCGTCTGTCCACACTTCTGTGCCACTGACCTCTCTAGCCGCCTCGCAGCCACTTTTGTACTCTTCTTTCGCTGCCGCTGCCTCCACTTCTCACCGCCCGCCCCGGCCTCACACTGAGGCCAGGCCCACATTTGCAGGCGCGGCACCTTTTGTCCCCTTCCCTGCTGAGCCCGTTACATACTCCACTCGTGTACGCCAGCCTCGCCCTGCACAGCCTAGACCGGTGCGTCCCTCTGCACCACCCCCGCCCGACACTGTACTGCAGAGCATACGTGCTCTTGAGTTGGCGGTGAGTGGTCTTAGAGGTGACCTTAGGACCCTGTCCTCCACCGTCTCTGCGATGGCTGGACGCTTCGAGCTGATCCCCCAGATCCACTACTGCCTTACACAGGTCTTGGAGCGTCTCCCACGCGTACCCCCACCCACCCAGCCGGTTCCCACACACACTTCCACACACACTAGACCTGCTTCCACTTCCACGCCCACCCCAGCTCAGCAGCCTACACCACCACCACCATCACCTCCGCCTCAGGACGGAGACGGTGCAGCACCACCTTCTTAGGCACCCTTGATGCCTTGATCCATTCATGCCGTTGTGCTGCCCGTTTCTGCTGGGTCCTGTTGCACTTTTTGTCCACCCCCCTCCCCTCACTTATTATGGTATTCTCTTTTTGATCATATCTTTTTATATCTATTCTGGGAGAGAGGGAGAGTTTTTGGCGACACTTATATCTATGTATCACTCCTATCTGTGCATGCATCATGTCCGCATCATATTTTCATTTCTTTTCTTTTTACTTTTTTCTTTTCATTTTTCCATGCATGCATCCTCACTTGCCCCTCACATTACTTGTCTCTCGGTGTGCCACACTATGCACATTGAGGACACTGTGCCATTTAGCTTGGGGGAGTGAGTTCTCACGTTCTTTTTCGATTCGCCACCTTTATTTTTAGTTTTTCACACCATTTTTTTCGCTTTTGTACTTATTTTTCATCACTTTTCTTTTATTTTGCCATGCATCACGTTTTTCTTATTTTCCTGTGTGCCGCATTGCATAGTTCCTATTTTCCCTTTATCTTTATTTCTTTTTCATCTCATGCTAGAGATGACTTTTCTGTGATGATGATGACGTTGGATTTAGCCTATTCTATATGCATGCTATATTTGTCATGTCTTAGGTTTTATTTCAGATATCAGATGCTATGACTTGCTTTGCATTTAGAATAGTAACCCACACCTCTTTCCGCATGAAAATGGATGAAATTTTATTATTAGCTGAGTCTGAGTATTCATATGTATGCTATCACAGAAAACACACCAAGATTCACGCATTGAATGCTTATATCTGGAGTACTGACTTTCTTTTCCTATATCGCTTCTATATGCATGAATTGTACACTTCACTTCAGGATGATTGAATGATGTTAGCTATGATATATCTGGATTAGTTAGCTTTTTTGTGATCGAAACTGAGTAGATTAGATTACCCTGCTGAAGTTGTCGTGCATGTCTTATAGAGTGAGCCGAGAGTTATATTTATTTCTTTCTCCACAAATCTTGAACATCATTTCTCTACTTTTAAAATCATTGGTGAATCTCCCCTTAGTGATTCTATTTTATGGCATTTTCCCCCGCTACTAATTTCTAGCTCCAAATCTCTTATTCTAAAAAAAAGAGAGAGAGAGAAACATTCTTGTACATCATTATCTCTCTCTGAGTTGGGATCGTTGTGTATATATTGCTTATTGCAAAGAAAAAAAGAGAGAGAGAGAGAAAAAGAAAAAAAAAATAAATATCCTCAATAAAAGATCACATCTCACCTTCTTTCTTTCTTCTTTCTTTTAGTTGCTTTTGGAGCTATATGTATAAAAAAAATGGGGATGTAAATATTTTTTATGCCACCACGCTTATAGATAAGCTTGGGGGAGGGGATCCATTGATGTGTGAGAGAGTGACTACTTGACATTGCACGACAACCTAGGCTAAGTAATATTCTATACTCGGTGAGATTATTTTTAGTTTTACGAAATCCAGAAATCTAAGCCTAGCGTTCATTTCATGAAATCCCTACTTTTCTATTCTCTCTACTCTATAGTGTGATACTCTTATACTCCAGATAGAAAGCGTTCAATTGAAAAGTGTGTGATCTGTGATATGTATATCGCTTTAAATGATTCAGACGACGTTAATTTTAAAATCATTCCGTTTTTCATGATTATATCGCTTTTCGTGGGTTTTCTATCTCTATTTGCATTATTATACTATGATATCAAAATAAAATCCTTTGACATGAGTTTCTCATTCGGTGCATGCTATAAGAGTAAGTGAAACCCGCGTCCTGAGAAAGTGATCTAGCATCCTACCTATTCGCTTCTTTCTTTCTTTCTTTATTTTCATTTCATTTTCATTCTTCTTCGTTTTTCGTTTTTCGTTTTTCGCCATTTTCATTTTCCGAATCCACCGGGTTCGCCTTTTACTTATCTTCCTCGAGGACGAGTAAGAGGCAAGCTTGGGGGATTTTGATCACTCCTTATTTTACACCTTTTTTCCGCATGTTTGCATGCCATTTGGATCGCCCAAATCATGTTTTTCACGATATATCGACGATATTGCGATGCTTTTCACGATTTGTTGTTTTTGTCGCATTTCAGGTGATTTGGCGCGATTTGGAGTGATCCCGAGATGCGCTTACTCTAGACGGTCACCAACGACCTCCCCGAGGGGTATTTTGCTGTTGGAGGGGAGCGGAAGAAGAATGGACGTCGCAGGAGCGACGAGGAGGCCAAAATAAGCAGATTGGGCATTTTTTGTGCCCCACTCGGCCGAGTGGAGGAGCCACTCGGCCGACCAGCGAGACACTGCTCGGCCGACCAGTTCAGACACGAGTTACCTGTGCACTCGGCCGAGCACAGAAGACCCACTCGGCCGAGTGACAATACCACGTCCGCCCGAGTGGCGCCCAGACGAGGCCCTTCCAAAACATCGAAGTTACTGTTTTTCGGCTGCCTGAACTTCAGAAGACCCACTCGGCCGAGTGGAGAATCCCGTCCGCCCGAGTGCAGTGAAGTCATCGGCCGAGTGACGACAACTCACTCGGCCGAGCCGCCTCCGAACTGAAGACCCCTGAAAGCCCCGACTTTCTGGAAAATTGCAGGGTTTTCACTCGGCCGAGCGACTTTTGTCACTCGGCCGAGTGCGATGCGCTGCCTGTAGCGAAAACTGCGGAAAACAGGCTCTGCAGTGGTATTTTGGTCACGATTTTTGGACGATTTTTGGGGCTATTTAAGCCCTGTTTTTACCCTAGTTTTGAGAGCCATCTCTTAGATTTTTTTGCAGCCTTTTAGATTACTTTTTAGCTTTATTATTGTGATTGGAGAAGAGGAAAAACTTGGATTTTTGTTGGATTAAATTGAAGAACTCCATTGGTTTGCATCTCTCTTCCCTAAAAATTCTATTTTTATTGTTTATCTCAATATTTGTGATGAATCCTATTGCTTATTTCATCGATTATTTTTGTGCTATTGCTATGATTTGTGAGTAGTCTCCACGTCTTGGGGCGTGGGGATGAACCCTACAAGCCCTATTTCTTATTTGTGATGAATTGGTAGAAATTGAGCTAGAATTGCTATTAGGGATTAGATTGGGATCGATTTACTACGGATAGCTAGGAATTCATATCAATTGGGATTTGCAAGAGATTGGATCCCAATTTGATAGGAAGCCCTAGAAATCCGAATTGGGTTGGAGTCGGATTTTCGAAGTATCGGTTTGCAAGAGATTGGACCGATACCAGGATTTCCGATTGCAATTCCATGCCAATACCTGTTTGCAAGAGATTGGACGGGTAGGAACTATCCTAATTTAGATTGTGGACCGAGTTTGCAAGAGATTGGGCTCTGTGCGCAATTGGACGATGATGTTGATCCTAATGCTAGCTTCCCTAGGCTAGGGTTTGCAAGAGATTGGACCCAAACCTAGGATAGCTATAGACCGGCAACAGCGCGAGAGCGTGAGCTTGGTTCTACATTCAGTTGCAACTAGTTCATCCGAATTCTCATTCTAGCAATTTTGATACCGACGAACCACATTTATGAGATACTGTGAGTAGCGGGAATTCCCCATTCCCTAGACGTTCTTTATTTGATTTGATATTTCGCACATTTGTCTGACGATTGTGACAGGATCGCCCAAGGCAATTTTCTCTGTTCTCAAATAGCCAGGTTGATTCGGAGCAAGCACAGTCATTCGTCCTCCCTGTGTTCGATACCCGCTCGCTGCTACACCGTGCACTTCGGTAAAACTACAACCGTTCTTTGGGTGTATATCCGGAGCGATCACCAGGTCAGCCCCGCCTAGTCATCTCTTGTCAGGTATAAATACCCACTCACTTCTGACGATGAGGGGGTTGGCAAATTCTCTCTCTCAATCCATTATTCACACACGAGGGCAAAGGTCGTCCACATCTTTGCTCTCCCACTTATAGCTCGCCACGTACGGTCGACACACCCTCAGTCCGACAGGTGTGCCTAGCCCCCGTTTTAAGTCCCGTTACTGACTTAGGCATCGGAGGGGCTAAGGGTTGGTCCCCAACCCTGCCCTTCTGACGGGTTGCTCGTGGTGCAGGAAAACTCGCCCCTTGGTCGACGTCAGCCTCTGGCTCCCGCCACCCGATCTTCCTCCGCCGTGTCCGGTGAGATTTGACTCCGTAGCCACCCACGGCGGCAAGTCTAGCCTCTTCACCCCACTACTCACCTGTTAAATAGCCCACCTAACCCATCTTATCAACATAACCACCGTGCCCTTGGTTCCCCTCAATACAAATTCATTGTACGCGAGTTCCACCTAGTAACAATTGGCGCCGTCTGTGGGAACGAAGGGTCACACCCATGTTAGACTCCATGCCAATCACTCGGAACCCTGACCACGGCAAGAATCCCGTGGGTCAGGAGCCACTCTCTTTACTAATCACACCGGTGCCCGACCCCCCTCCGGGGATGGGCGCCGAGACAGACCGTACTTTGGCCCGTGTAATCCTGAAGAGCTTCGAGGCCGTCACTCAGGTGATGGGAGGCTACGCGGCGGCGGGAGAGGAGCCACTGCCCGACCCCTCGGAGCCCCCGAACGTGAGACAGAATCTCCACCCTCAGTTCGAGGAGGAGGGGGGAGACGGTGGGCTCGCCAAGGAGGTTGCGGCCCAGCAGAAGCTCCTGGAAGAGGAAATGGATGTCGCGCGGCTGGGGAGGCGCCGGGAGGAAGCGGCCGTCGCGCAAAGGCATTTGGATGAAGCGGTCGAGACCGCCAGGAGGGCCTACCAGGACGAAGAGACCGCCCGCCACCAGCTCCGCTTCATCATCGCGGAGCGCGAAAGGCTGAGGAGGGAGAACGAAGGCAACCGTGAAATCCTGGAGGTGACAGCGATGGCCCGGCGGGTCGGGGTCGGGCGGGGCCCGCTGTTGGCCAGGTCCCCACCGGGAGGAGGCAGTCCACCTAGCCTGCGCCACTCCTCCGATAGCCTACACGAGGAAGCCGTTTGTCGACAACTACGCTTCCTCACCGCCGAGCGCGAGAGGCTTCTGCGGGAGAATCAGGAGCGGATGGAGATCCAGGGGGAGCCGGTTGGAGGGCGATGGTACTGGGAAAACCGTAGCCCGCAACCCGTCAAATCCTCGACCCGGGGAAGGAACCCCGCCAGGCGACCGTCACGCTACTCCCCGGGGCGGGGGGGACCGTCGGCAACCGAGGCGCGACCGGAGCCAGACCCCCGAATGGCGGAGATGAGATGCGCCTGAGCGCCCTACCTATCCGGAGGAGGCCAGCCGCTTGCGCAGTGGATCACGTCTGCCCCAAGGCCAATAAGGTTCAAACCTCCCCACCTGGCCACATATAATGGGAGAGGCGACCCCCTCACGCACGTGCAACAATACCGGGGGGCAATGGAGGTGCAGGATGTGGATGAGGCGTTCATGTGCCGGCATTTCTCATAAAGTCTGAGGGACACCGCATTGGACTGGTACTTCGGCCTGCCCGCAAGATCCATAGGGAGCTTCGGCGAGCTGTCCCACAAGTTCTGCCAAGAGTTCCGGGCCGGGCGGATGAAGAAGAAGCCTTTGGACTATCTCAGCACGATAGTCCAAGGAGAAGGGGAGACGACGGGCAGGTACCTCCGTCGCTTTCAGGATGAGAGACGGGCGGTGGTGACATGCGACGACGAGGTACTTATGCTGGCCTTCAAGACGGGATTGCGGACTCGGAGCCTCCACAAATCCTTGCTCCGAGATCAGCCGACCGACTATGAGGCACTGATTGCGATGGCAGAGAGGCACGCATTGGCCGAAGAGACTCTCGGCACAAAGGCACTATTTCCCCCGACGAAGCCACTCCAGGGCGAGCCCCAGTCACACCCTCGGCCAAGGCAGGAAGAGGGGCACCGAGGCCGCGACCAGTTGGCTCGACCAAAGGCGCGAACCGCCGGGGGGCTGCCCGCAAGATCGCCCTGGTCCAGCGCGCGAGTTCGCCCCGGCCCAAGGGGCCACCCGAGTCGTCCCGAGACAAGAAGGCCCCCTTACGAGCGCATTACACGCAGCTCAATGCCCCCCTGATCGAGGTGATGGCCGCGGCGACGAGAGCCGGACTGCTGCCGGAGCTGCCTCGGGAAATGAAGTCGGATCCGGCCCGGAGAGATTTCAGAAAATACTGCCGATACCACCTGGACCATGGCCATGACACCGACGACTGCTTCACCCTCAAAAGGGAAATCGAGCGGCTGATCCAGGCGGGCCACCTAGGGGGCTTCGTCGGGGGTAGGAAACCAGATCGAGAGGAGGGGAACCACCGGAGGGCACGGAGAGCAGACCCTCCAACACACGGCGAGCGGGAAGAACCTCTCCCCCCGAAACCGGTCATGCGCATAAACACGATATGCGGCGGGCCATCCTCCGGTGGAGCGTCATCGTCAAGCAAAAAGGCGTATGCGAGGCAAGTGATGACGGCGGGTCTTGGATGGGATCCGAGGGGGAGAAGGATAACCTACCCTCCCATTACTTTCAGCGACGAGGATCTAGGGGAATCGAGCTGCCCCACGATGACGCCATCGTCATCGAGGCCCAAATAGGTACGGCCATCGTCAGCCGCCTCCTGATCGACACGGGGAGCTCTTGCGACATCCTGTTCATGTCCACAATCGAAAAGATGGGGTTAAGGCTGACGGACCTGAGACCCTGCACCGGACCCCTCGTCGGCTTCACCGGTCACTCGACCCCTAATGCAGGAGTGATCACCTTGCCAATAACCCTCGGAGAAAAATCGCAGGTCGTCACCCGGATGACTCTGTTCGTTGTGGTCGACATTGCGTCGGCATACAACGGGATCATAGGACGACCCTACGTGGCGGCCATCGGAGCGCTCCCCAGCCTGCTCCACCAGATGGTCAAGTTCCAAACCCCCCGAGGGGTTGGGTTCGTGCAGGGAAGCCAGAAGCTGTCTAGGAGCTGCTACGTGGGATCGACCAAGCACAAGGGCCCAGAGCAGGACCTGAGGGTCGACCTAACATGGTGGGGGGGCGATTCCTACCATCAAAGGCAGGCTCCTGCTGAGGGCACCGTGGAAGGGGGACCGTGCCCGCCGCGCCCACCCCCCTCGACGAGGGCGGGCTAATCCCTCGGAAAAACGCGGAACACAAGTCGTGATGTAGTCGGAAACTGTAAGTCTCGAATGAAATACCCTTTTCCCTTTTGCATCTTTGAATTTCGCTGGCTCCACATGAAAATTTCAGCCCATAAACGAAAGACTCCGTGGCAGGACCAATCCTCGCCACCCAAACCGGAGAGGGGCACGGGCCGAGCTACGTGCTCGCTCCCCCCCACCAACGAAGACCTCCGGGGCAAGCTTACGGAGCTTAGCCACCCAAACCGAAGGGCCATATGCGGGGTAGTTGACGGCCCAATACCCGTCCGACTATAGAGGCTGCGGGGAGGCGACGGCCCAATACCCTCCCTCTCAAAGACTCCGGGGCAGGACCAATCCTCTCCACCCAAACCGAAGAGGGGCACGGGCCGAGCTACGTGCTCGCTCCCCCCCACCAACGAAGACCTCCAGGGCAAGCTTACGGAGCTTAGCCACCCAAACCGGAGCGCCATATGCGGGGTAGGTGACGGCCCAATACCCGTCCGACTATAGAGGCTGCGGGGAGGCGACGGCCCAATACCCGCCCTCTCAAAGACTCCGGGGCAGGACCAATCCTCGCCACCCAAACCGGAGAGGGGCACGGGCCGAGCTACGTGCTTGCTCCCCCCACCAACGAAGACCTCCGGGGCAAGCTTACGGAGCTTAGCCACCCAAACCGGAGCGCCATATGCGGGGTAGGCGACGGCCTAATACCCGTCCGACTATAGAGGCTGCGGGGAGGCGACGACCCAATACCCGCCCTATCAAAGACTCCGGGGCAGGACCAATCCTCGCCACCCAAACCGGAGAGGGGCACGGGCCGAGCTACGTGCTCGCTCCCCCCACCAACGAAAACCTCCGGGGCAAGATTACGGAGCTTAGCCACCCAAACCGGAGCGCCATATGCGGGGTAGTCGACGGCCCAATACCCGTCCGACTATAGAGGCTGCGGGGAGGCGACGTCCCAATACCCACCCTCTCAAAGACTCCGGGGCAGGACCAATCCTCGCCACCCAAACCGGAGAGGGGCATGGGCCAAGCTACGTGCTCGCTCCCCCCCACCAACGAAGACCTCCGGGGCAAGCTTACGGAGCTTAGCCACCCAAACCGGAGCGCCATATGCGGGGTAGGCGACGGCCCAATACCCGTCCGACTATAGAGGCTGCGGGGAGGCGACGGCCCAATACCCGCCCTCTCAAAGACTCCGGAGCAGGATCAACCCTCGCCACCCAAACCAGAGAGGGGCACGGGCCGAGCTACTTGCTCGCTCCTCCCCACCAATGAAGACCTCCGGGGCAAGCTTACGGAGCTTAGCCACCCAAACCGGAGCGCCATATGCGAGGTAGGCGACGGCCCAATACCCGTCCGACTATAGAGGCTGCGGGGAGGCGACGGCCCAATACCTGCCCTCTCAAAGACTCCGGGGTAGGACCAATCCTCGCCACCCAACCCGGAGAGGGGCACGGGCTGAGCTACGTGCTCGCTCCCCCCCACCAACGAAGACCTCCAAGGCAAGCTTACGGAGCTTAGCCACCCAAACCGGAGCGCCATATGCGGGGTAGGCGACGGCCCAATACCCGTCCGACTATAGAGGCTGCGGGGAGGCGACGTCCCAATACCCACCCTCTCAAAGACTCCGGGGCAGGACCAATCCTCGCCACCCTAACCGGAGAGGGGCACGGGCCGAGCTACGTGCTCGCTTCCCCCCACCAACGAAGACCTCCGGGGCAAGCTTACGGAGCTTAGCCACCCAAACCGGAGCACCATATGCGGGGTAGGTGACGGCCCAATACCCGTCCGACTATAGAGGCTGCGGGGAGGCGACGGCACAATACCCACCCTGTCAAAGACTCCGGGGCAGGACCAATCCTCGCCACCCAAACCGGAGAGGGGCACGGGCCGAGCTACGTGCTCGCTCCCCCCCACCAACGAAGACCTCCGGGGCAAGCTTACGGAGCTTAGCCACCCAAACCGGAGTGCCATATGCGGGGTAGGCGACGGCCCAATACCCGTTCGACTATAGAGGCTGCGGGGAGGCGACGGCCCAATACCCGCCCTCTCAAAGACTCCGGGGCAGGACCAATCCTCGCCACCCAAACCGGAGAGGGGCACGGGCCGAGCTACGTGCTCGCTCCCCCCACCAACGAAGACCTCCGGGGCAAGCTTACGGAGCTTAGCCACCCAAACCGGAGCGCCATATGCGGGGTAGGCGACGGCCCAATACCCGTCCGACTATAGAGGCTGCGGGGAGGCGACGTCCCAATACCCACCCTCTCAAAGACTCCGAGGCAGGACCAATCCTCGCCACCCAAACCAGAGAGGGGCACGGGCCGAGCTACGTGCTCGCTCCCCCCCACCAACGAAGACCTCCGGGGCAAGCTTACGGAGCTTAGCCACCCAAACTGGAGCGCCATATGCGGGGTAGGCGACGGCCCAATACCCGTCCGACTATAGAGGCTGCGGGGAGGCGACGGCCCAATACCCGCCCTCTCAAAGACTCCGGGGCAGGATCAACCCTCGCCACCCAAACCAGAGAGGAGCACGGGCCGAGCTACGTGCTCGCTCCTCCCCACCAATGAAGACCTCTGGGCAAGCTTACGGAGCTTAGCCACCCAAACCGGAGCGCCATATGCGGGGTAGGCGACGGCCCAATACCCGTCCGACTATAGAGGCTGCGGGGAGGCGACGGCCCAATACCTGCCCTGTCAAAGACTCCGGGGTAGGACCAATCCTCGCCACCCAAACCGTAGAGGGGCACGGGCCGAGCTACGTGCTCGCTCCCCCCCACCAACGAAGACCTCCAAGGCAAGCTTACGGAGCTTAGCCACCCAAACCGGAGCGCCATATGCGGGGTAGGCGACGGCCCAATACCCGTCTGACTATAGAGGCTGCGGGGAGGCGACGGCCCAATACCCGCCCTCTCAAAGACTCCGGGGCGGAACCAATCCTCGCCACCCAAACCGGAGAGGGGCACGGGCCGAGCTATGTGCTCGCTCCCCCCCACCAACGAAGACCTCCGGGGCAAGCTTACGGAGCTTAGCCACCCAAACCGGAGCGCCATATGCGGGGTAGGCGACGGCCCAATACCCGTCCGACTATAGAGGCTGCGGGGAGGCGACGGCCCAATACCCGCCCTCTCAAAGACTCCAGGGCAGGACCAATCCTCACCACCCAAACCGGAGAGGGGCACGGGCCGAGCTACGTGCTCGCTCCCCCCACCAACGAAGACCTCCGGGGAAAGCTTACGGAGCTTAGCCACCCAAACCGGAGCGCCATATGCGTGGTAGGCGACGGCCCAATACCCGTCTGACTATAGAGGCTGCGGGGAGGCGACGGCCCAATACCCGCCCTCTCAAAGACTCCGGGGCAGGACCAATCCTCGCCACCCAAACCGAAGAGGGGCACGGGCCGAGCTACATGCTCGCTCCCCCCCACCAACGAAGACCTCCGGGGCAAGCTTACGAAGCCTAGCCACCCAAATCGGAGCGCCATATGCGGGGTAGGCGACGGCCCAATACCCGTCCGACTATAGAGGCTGCGGGGAGGCGACGGCCCAATACCCGCCCTCTCAAAGACTCCGGGGCAGGACCAATCCTCGTCACCCAAACCGGAGAGGGGCACGGGTCGAGCTACGTGCTCGCTCCCCCCACCAATGAAGACCTCCGGGGCAAGCGTACGGAGCTTAGCCACCCAAACCGGAGCGCCAGATGCGGGGTAGTCGACGGCCCAATACCCGTCTGACTATAGAGGCTGCGGGGAGGCGACGGCCCAATACCCGCCCTCTCAAAGACACTGGGGCAGGACCAATCCTCGCCACCCAAACTGGAGAGGGGCACGGGCCGAGCTACGTGCTCGCTCCCCCCACCAACGAAGACCTCCGGGGCAAGATTACGGAGCTTAGCCACCCAAACCGGAGCGCCATATGCGGGGTAGGCGACGGCCCAATACCCGTCCGACTATAGAGGCTACGGGGAGGCGACGGCCCAATACCCGCCCTCTCAAAGACTCCGGGGCAGGACCAATCCTCGCCACCCAAACCGGAGAGGGGCACGGGCCGAGCTACGTGCTCGCTCCCCCCACCAACGAAGACCTCCGGGGCAAGCTTACGGAGCTTAGCCACCCAAACCGGAGCGCCATATGCGGGGTAGGCGCCGGCCCAATACCCGTCCGACTATAGAGGCTGCGGGGTGGCGACGGCCCAATACCCACCCTCTCAAAGACTCTGGGGCAGGACCAATCCTCGCCACCCAAACCGGAGAGGGGCACGGGCCGAGCTACGTGCTCACTCCCCCCACCAACGAAGACCTCCGGGGCAAGATTACGGAGCTTAGCCACCCAAACTGGAGCGCCAAATGCGGGGTAGGCGACGGCCCAATACCCGTCCGACTATAGAGGCTGCGGGGAGGCGACGGCCCAATACCCGCCCTCTCAAAGACTCCGGGGCAAGTTTACGGAGCTTAGCCACCCAAACCGAAGCGCCATATGCGGGGTAGGCGACGGCCCAATACCCGTCCGACTATAGGGCTGATCACTCCTTATTTTACACCTTTTTTTCCGCATATTTGCATGACATTTAGATCGCCCAAATCATGTTTTTCACGATATATCGACGATATTGCGATGCTTTTCACGATTTGTTGTTTTTGTCGCATTTCAGGTGATTTGGCGCGATTTGGAGTGATCCCGAGATGCGCTTACTCTAGACGGTCACCAACGACCTCCCCGAGGGCTATTTTGCTGTTGGAGAGGAGCGGAAGAAGAATGGATGTCGCAGGAGCGACGAGGATGCCAAAATAAGCAGATTGGGCATTTTTTGTGTCCCACTCGGCCGAGTGGAGGAGCCACTCGGCCGACCAGCGGGACACTGCTCGGCCGACCAGTTCAGACACGAGTTACCTGTGCACTCGGCCGAGCACCGAAGACCACATCGGCCGAGTGACGATACCACGTCCGCCCGAGTGGCGCCCAGACGAGGCCCTTCCAAAACATCGAAGTTACTGTTTTTTGGCTGCCTGAGCTTCAGAAGACCCACTCGGCCGAGTGGTAAATCCCGTCCGCCCGAGTGCAGTGAAGCCATCGGCCGAGTGACGACAACTCACTCGGCCGAGCCGCCCCCGAACTGAAGACCCCTAAAAGTCCCGACTTACTGGAAAATTGCAGGTTTTTCACTCGGCCGAGCGACTTTTGTCACTCGGCCGAGTGCGATGCGCTGCCTGTAGCGAAAACTGCGGAAAACAGGCTGTGCAGGGGTATTTTGGTCACGATTTTTGGACGATTTTTGGGGCTATTTAAGCCCTGTTTTTACCCTAGTTTTGAGAGCCATCTCTTAGATTTTTTGCAGCTTTTTAGATTACTTTTTAGCTTTATTATTGTAATGGGAGAAGAGGAAAAACTTGGATTTTTGTTGGATTAAATTGAAGAACTCCATTGGTTTGCATCTCTCTTCCCTAAAAATTCTATTTTTATTGATTATCTCAATATCTGTGATGAATTCTATTGCTTATTTCATTGATTATTTTTGTGCTATTGCTATGATTTGTGAGTAGTCTCCACGTCTTGGGGCGTGGGGATGAACCCTACAAGCCCTATTTCCTATTTGTGATGAATTGGTAGAAATTGAGCTAGAATTGCTATTAGGGATTAGATTGGGATCGATTTACTACGGATAGCTAGGAATTCACATTAATTAGGATTTGCAAGAGATTGGATCCCAATTTGATAGGAAGCCCTAGAAATCCGAATTGGGTTGGAGTCGGATTTTCGAAGTATCGGTTTGCAAGAGATTGGACCGATACCAGGATTTCCGATTGCAATTCCATGCCAATACCCGTTTGCAAGAGATTGGATGGGTAGGAACTATCCTAATTTAGATTGTGGACCGAGTTTGCAAGAGATTGGGCTCGGTGCGCAATTGGACGATGATGTTGATCCTAATGCTAGCTTCCCTTGGCTAGGGTTTGTAAGAGATTGGACCCAAACCTAGGATAGCTATAGACAGGCAACAGCGCGAGAGCGTGAGCTTGGTTCTACACTCAGTTGCAACTAGTTCATCCGAATTCTCTTTCTAGCAATTTTGATACCGACGAACCACATTTATGAAGTACGGTGAGTAGCGGGAATTCCCCATTCCCTAGACGTTCTTTATTTGATTTGATATTTCGCACATTTGTCTGACGATTGTGACAGGATCGCCCAAGGCAATTTTCTCTGTTCTCAAATAGCCAGGTTGATTCGGAGCAAGCACAGTCATTCGTCCTCCCTGTGTTCGATACCCGCTCGCTGCTACACCGTGCACTTGCGGTAAAACTACAACCGTTCTTTGGGTGTATATCCGGAGCGATCAAGTTTTTGGCGCCGTTGCCGGGGAGGCGATTGCGTTTGATTCTTTCTCACCCTAGCTATTTTTTTATTACTATTATCATTATTTTTATTTCTTACTTCTTACCTAACCCTTCCACGGTGCTAACCATTTCTTTGAAACTCTGTTTCCCCTGTGCATGTACACGAGATCTACGGCGGACCCTGAAGCTTTATTATTTGATCCCGAGATCGAACGTACCGCGCGGAGGCTTAGAGCGGAAAGAAGACAAGATCCGGAAGGGAGGTATATGACCAACCCGGAAACTCCTGAAGAATTGACGGCAAGGATGGCGAGGATAATTTCTATTCGCGATAGGCTTCGGCCTAAGACCTCTTCTACTACCTCGTCCATTGCCGTGCCGTAGTTGGCGGCTGACAAGAACTTCGAGCTGAAGACTGGATTGGTGGTTTTGATGCAACAAGACCCATTTCATGGGAACGCCCATGAGAACCCCCACTACCACATCCAACTATTCTTGTCAAAGTGCGCCACATTCCAGATGCCGGGGGTCTCCATCGATGCTATCAGACTGCGTCTCTTCCCCTTCACGCTTAAGGACAAGGCACTCTATTGGTTGAGGACGCAGGCGGACGGAGTCTTCACCACTTGGGACGAGTTAGCGGGTGCATTTATTGACAAATTCTATCCGCCATCCAAGACGGTGAAGATCCGGAGCGCTCTCATGTCCTTCAAGCAAGGACCACAGGAGACGCTCTATGAAGCATGGGAGCGTTTTAAGGATTTGCAGCATCAATGCCCGCACCACAGTATAGAAGATTGGGAGCTAGTTCATAGCTTCTACAACGGTCTCCAACCGGGGACCAAACAAATTATTGATGCCGTGGCGAATGGTGCAATCTTGTCAAAGACTCCCGAAGAAGCTACGGCCCTAATTGAGGAGATGGCCTCAAATAACCAACAATGGGGCGATGAGCGAGGACACTCCACGTCCTCCTTAAAGCCAACTAGCATCTACGAGGCGAAGGCCGTAGCGGAGCTCACGAGCAAATTTGATTCTCTCCACAAGGTGGTGGAGAGATTGGAGAAGTTCATCACGGAGCCCCAAGGAAGCCCGTCCACCTCCGCTCCAACCAACCAAATGTGTGATTGGCAAGACCAATCTCAAGCCATGTACTCGGGAGGAGAGCAAGGAGAAGGATCCTTGGAGCAAGTACAATATGTTGCGGGGAACCAAGGGTATTGGTCCAATCCGGCCGCAAGAAATCATCCCAGATTCTCCTATGCCAACAATGAAGGAGCTTTGAACCCGCCACAACCACTACCTCAACAAGCTCGACCACCACCACCCCAACAACAAAACTATCCACCGAGGGGGCCTACTCAACAAAACTTTCAACCGAAACAACAAGTTCCACCTTATAGGCCGCCCGGTTACAACCAAGGGTGGAGGAATCAAAATCAAAACCCTCCGCAAGCTCCACAACGGTCCGATTTCGAAACTAGAGTGGAGGCGTTCATGATCGAGCAAAATAAGGTGAATGCTACTTTGAAGGCGGGGCAAGACTCTCTTAATACCGTAGTGGCTCAAATATCGGAGCAATTAGCGTTGCTCAATCGGAACACTCAACGATTGCCGGCGCAACCGGAGCAAAACCCACGGGGCAACACCGGCCACATCAACGCCGTAGTTGCCGTTACTACTAGAGGCGGGAAGGACACCACCCCCGCTATGATTCCTACCGAGGAGGCCGTGGAGGAAAGCTTGGAGCCGATCGAGCCGATAGTTGAAGTTGAAAAGGAGAAGGAGCCACAAGACAAGGAGAAATCTAGGGCGGAGCAATTAATTGAGGAAAGGCGCTTCATGCCACCGGTCCCATTCCCCCAAAGGCTCGCTAGAGCAAAAATGGAGAAAAGGCTAGCGAAATTTCTCGAGTACCTAAGAGGAGTTAGCCTTAACATCCCCTTCCTTGACGCCATCGTCGAGATCCCCACGTATGCTAAATTTTTGAAGGACTTGATTTCGGGGAGGAAAAGGAAGGAGAAGATCATGCTAGCCGAGGAGGGCTCTTGGTTCACCAAGAGAGAGAAGGAGCCGGCAAAATTCAAAGATCCGGGGAGTTTTCGGATTCCTTGCACATTGGGCGGAGTTCCCCTTCAAAAGGCGTTGGTTGATCTTGGGGCTAGTGTGATCCTCATGCCCCTCTCCATGTTCTTAAAGCTAAACACCGGGACAAAGTTGAAACCCACCGACATGCGCATTCAATTAGCCGATGGACGGATAACAAGGCCGGTGGGGATCGCCGAAGACATACCGCTACAAGTCCCGGGTGGAATATGCTTGCCATGTGACTTCGTGATCATGGACGTCAAGGAGGAGGGAGAAACTTCATTGATACTTGGACGCCCGTTCCTCGCCACCGCCGGAGTCATCGTCGACGTGCGCGAAGGTACCTTAACCTTAAACATCGAAAACATCGAGGTGGAGCTCCACATTCCTAAGGCTATGAAGCATATGCCTTATCACGAGGAACTTGACTACATGGACCTCCTTGATGAGGTGATAGAGGAGGCGATTCCTCACTCAATTGGCGCACTTTTTGATGAAGAATTTGAAGAAGGCCCGGATTTAGGCCATGAAGAGAATAAAGATGATTCCTCCGACTTCTCCGCTGAAGAAGATGAAGGCGACGCTGATGTCGCAAGGATTCGAGAGCTCTGCAAGCTCTCAAAACTGAAGTCTCCAAAGAAAGCTCCGCCTGCACGGAAATCGGCACCACCGGCAAAGCCGTTGACCGGAGCAAATGCTAGCTTGGGGGAGCCTCCCCCAACACTATTCGAGATAGGAGACCACCGAGGGAGAACGCGCCGCCGCCACATCCAAATCCAAGCACGCTCCCCGGAGAGTTTGATGGGTGCATCTGATATGCACCAAACATCCCGCATTGATTGAAAATTATAGGGGGTCGAGCTCACGACCTTAAACGAGCGCTTGTCGGGAGGCAACCCGACGGTTTTTGCTTTATTTTTACTTTTTCTTTATTTTCGTTTTAGAAATTTTTGGTGTTTTGAGTCGTTCGCCCAAAAATTTTGTGATAACGGGTCCTATTTTTCTTGACAGGAGAGGAGATAGGTAGATCCATCATGAGGAGGATGAACGAGTCGACGAGGAGTGCCCCAAGAAGGCGCTCGATGCTTAGGAGGAAGATGGAATCGACTGGAGGAAGAAAGACGGAGTTTAGAGCCCAAACGAAGACAAGCAGCAGAACATAAGGCTCACTCGGCCGAGCATACTAGTCACTCGGCCGAGTACACAAGTTCGTCCGGCCGAGCCGCTCACGAACGAGGGAAGTCTGCTGTACCCAACTCTCTGTTTATTTTCTTGATTTCGATATAACTGCTACTCGGCCGAGTAAATTTGTTCACTCGGCCGAGTGAAACGGATACCCTCCTAGGGCGAGTCATGCCGAGTAGCTTGAGTCACTCGGCCGAATGGACTTACTCCACTCGGCCGAGGCTGGCAAAGCCACTCGACCGAAGCGATAGAGGGGAGGAAGTTTTCATTAGCCTCGCTCGGCCGAGTGACAACGTCACTCGGCCGAGTCGTAATTTTTTTATATAAAGGGCCGAGGGGGGGGGGCGCGGATTTCGAAACGCAAAAAACCCCAAACCCACGATGCTCCAGCTCCCCTCGCCCGAACCCCCCTCGCTCTCGCCCTCACTCGCCTGACCAGCGCCGACCACCGCCGCCCGGCCCGCCACCGCCGACCGAGCACCGCCGACGCCCCGCCCGAGTCGCCGGCGGCGGCCGACCGTCCGATCACCTCCGGTACCCCTGTTTTCGCCGTTTTCTCCTCTTTTCATGTATTTCTTGAGGATCCATGTGCTAAACGCCCCCCTAACCCAAATCAATTCCTATATCTATCCATTATACCCCTATTGCTCCATACACTTTGATTATTACTCGCTGATATCGCCTTTTCATGCGCAGGTTGCTTTTTGGAGCTTTGGGGAGCTCAGGGGAGCTTCTACGGGCTGATTTGGACTTCGTGGAGGCGCGGACTTCGCACGCTTCCACTGCTTAGCACTCGCGGCGTGTTTGGGTATACTCTTTCCATTCTTTTTGCACACGCCACACTTTTCACGTTTTTTTCGGCGCGCGCTCGGGGCCGATATGCCGCCCCGGACACGGCCGCGGTCGAAGAGAGCTTCCGCCAAGTGGAAGCGATCGGATGATGCCGGCCCCTCCCACGAGTTGGAGGACTCTCCTCCACCGTCCCCCACACACCCCGCACACCCAACACAGCCCGCAGGCCCCGCACACCCCGCACAGCCTGCAGTGCACCCACAGCCCGCACAGCCTCTCCCTGCCGACCCACAGCCACCACCACCGGCTCCACTGGTCGGGCCGCTCGGGATTACGTTCCGAGACGACGCACACCGCGCCGTCTTCGAGCGTATCTCCCAGCGCTCGATCGTACCCTCCAGGTTTGCACACCTCGCTGACCTAGGACGCCTGGGGGTACTAGAGGGGATGCTCACGTTGTACGACAACGTGGGCTGGCGAGATTTTTTCAAGGTGTCGGCGGATACTTTTACCCGCCCGACACTTGAGGTTTTGAGCTCGATCGCCCGGACCGATGAGGGATGCTCATTCCGGTTCATGGATCGAGAGTGCCAGGTCACTCTCGATATGATGAGAGCATTCTTCTCGTGGCCCGCCGTCCCCGGAGCCGATCGCGGTTACGGCCCCACCCATATCCCCCCACCTTCCTTCGACGCCGGTGCCTTCTGGGCCCGGATTACAGGCCACCACGCCGCCTTTGACCTTAGTAGGGCCAAGGCCTCGGCCATTGTCCACCCCTGCCTACGCATTGCCCAGCGCCTCATGGCGACCACCTTTTTGGCCAGATATGAGCCGGGCACGATGTCTAAGCCAGAGCTCTACATGCTCTATGCGATGACACGTCCCAGAGCTCTATCTAGGGATGGACACGAGCTTGTCCCCGCCGTCGTGATCGACATTGCGGCTTGGTTTTTAGACCGCATCATTGTATCGGTGGGCGCTCGCTCACCGATCTGCTGCGGCGGTCTGATCACCCTGCTTACCATGATGACCGGCGAGGACCTACCTGACGACTTGCGACACGTCCCGGGCCCCACTTCTCTGTCGATAGATGTTATGGCCCGGATGAAGATGCTTCGCCCGCATGGTGAGCGTCACTGGGTCTGGTTGCACGGCCCTTTCGGTGCCAACTACATGATTGTCCCGAGCCCTGCTCGGACCCAGATTGCACCAGCCCAGGTCGACTGGCTCCCGGCGATGGATGTTCTCATCCCCACCGCCTACGTGCTCGAGGCCGAGGAGGCCGAGCAGGCCCACGCTGCCCACGCTGCCCAGGCTGCCCCTGCAGACCCTGCTGCACACCCTGCCGAGCCTGCCGCCGACCCTGTTGACCCAGTGGCCCCTCAGCCCATACCTGATGCTTCCGCTGCTCCTGACACCGCAGTCGGTGTCGAGAGTACTTTTGCTGAGCCCACTCACACCACTGTCACCACTTCCGAGGCTGTCCACACCACTCCCACTGCCACCTCTGGCCCTCTGTCCGTGGAGCCTCTTTGCTCCGCTCTCCCCGAGCGCCCGCCGACCTTTGTTGAGAGTGGAGAGCCCTCGTTTGCCGCGGTCGTGGAGACCATGGCTAGCATGATCTCCGCTGGGGTTGCGCCTTTTGGTCCACACACTTCCGCCCCAGCGGTAGTTACCTCTGTCTCCACCCCCGCTGTATTTTCCGAGAGTGTCGTGGCGTCTGTCCACACTTCTGTGCCACTGACCTCTCTGGCCGCCTCGTTGCCACCTTTGCACACTTCTTTCGTTGCCGCTGCCTCCACTTCCCACCAGCCGGTGCCCCCGGCCTCACACTGAGGCCAGGCCCACATTTGCAGGCGCGGCACCTTTTGTCCCCTTCCCTGCTGAGCCCGTTACATACTCCACTCGCGGACGCCAGCCTCGCCCTGCGCAGCCCCGACCGGTGCGTCCCTCTGCACCACCCCCGCCCGACACTGTACTGCAGAGCATACGTGCTCTTGAGTTGGCGGTGAGTGGTCTTAGAGGTGACCTTAGGACCCTGTCCTCCACCGTCTCTACGATGGCTGGACGCTTCGAGCTGATCCCCCAGATCCACTACTGCCTTACACAGGTCTTGGAGCGTCTCCCACGCGTACCCCCACCCACCCAGCAGGTTCCCACACACACTTCCGCACACACTAGACCTGCTTCCACTTCCACGCCCACCCCAGCTCAGCAGCCTATACCACCACCACCTCCTCCTCCTCCTCCTCAGGACGGAGACGGCGCAGCTCCACCTTCTTAGGCACCCTTGATGCCTTGATCCATTCATGCCGTTGTGCTGCCCGTTTCTGCTGGGTCCTGTTGCACTTTTTGTCCACCCCCCTCCCCTCACTTATTATGGTATTCTCTTTTTGATCATATATTTTTATATCTATTCTGGGAGAGAGGGAGAGTTTTTGGTGACACTTATATCTATGTATCGCTCCTATCTGTGCATGCATCATGTCCGCATCATATTTTCATTTCTTTATTTTACCTTTTTTCTTTTCATTTTTCCATGCATGCATCCTCACTTGCCCCTCCCATCGCTTGTCTCTCGGTGTGCCACACTTTGCACATTGAGGACACTGTGCCCTTTAGCTTGGGGGAGTGAGTTCTCACGTTCTTTTTCGATTTGCCACCTTTATTTTTATTTTTTCCGCTTTTGCACTTATTTTTCATCATTTTTCTTTCATTATTGCCATGCATGACGTTTTTCTTATTTTCCTGTGTGCCGCATTGCATAGTTTCTATTTTCCCTTTATCTTTATTTCTTTTTCATCTCATGCTAGAGATGACTTTTCTGTGATGATGATGACGTTGGATTTAGCATATTCTATATGCATGCTATATTTGTCATGTCTTAGGTTTTATTTCAGATATCAGATGCTATGACTTGCCTTGCATTTAGAATAGTAACCCACACCTTTTTCCGCATGAAAATGGATGAAATTTTATTATTAGCTGAGCCTGAATATTCATATGTATGCTATCACAGAAAACACACCAAGATTCACGCATTGAATGCTTATATCTGGAGTACTGACTTTCTTTTCCTATATCGCTTCTATATGCATGAATTGTACACTTCACTTCAGGATGATTGAATGATGTTAGCTATGATATATCTGGATTAGTTAGCTTTTTTGTGATCGAAACTGAGTAGATTAGATTACCCTGCTGAAGTTGTCGTGCATGTCTTATAGAGTGAACCGAGAGTTATATTTATTTCTTTCTCCACAAATCTTGAACATCATTTCTCTACTTTTAAAATCATTGGTGAATCTCCCCTTAGTGATTCTATTTTATGGCATTTTCCCCCGCTACTAATTTCTAGCTCCAAATCTCTTATTCTAAAAAAAAGAGAGAAAAACATTCTTGTACATCATTATCTCTCTCTGAGTTGGGATCGTTGAGTATATATTGCTTATTACAAAGCAAAGAAAAAAAAACAAAAAAAAAATCCTCAATAAAAGATCCCATCTCACCTTCTTTCTTTCTTCTATCTTTTCGATGCTTTTGGAGCTATATATATAAAAAAAATGGGGATGTAAATATTTTTTATGCCACCACGCTTATAGATAAGCTTGGGGGAGGGGATCCATTGATGTGTGAGAGAGTGACTACTTGACATTGCACGACAACCTAGGCTAAGTAATATTCTATACTCAGTGAGATTATTTTAGTTTTACGAAGTCCAGAAATCTAAGCCTAGCACTCATTTCATGAAATCCATACTTTTCTATTCTCTCTATTCTATAGTGTGATACTCTTATACTCCAGATAGAAAGCGTTCAATTGAAAAGTCTGTGATCTGTGATATGTATACCGCTTTAAATGATTCAGACGACGTTAATTTTAAAATTATTCCGTTTTTCATGATTATAACGTTTTCGTGGGTTTTCTATTTCTATTTGCATTATTATACTATGATATCAAAATAAAATCCTTTGACATGAGTTTTTCATTCGGTGCATGCTATAAGAGTAAGTGAAACCCACGTCCTGAGAAAATGATCTAGCATCCTACCTCTTCGCTTCTTTCTTTCTTTCTTTATTTTCATTTCGTTTTCATTCTTCTTCGTTTTTCGTTTTTCGTTTTTCGTTTTTCGCCATTTTCGTTTTCCAAATCCACCGGGTTCGCCTTCTACTTATCTTCCTCGAGGACGAGTAAGAGGCAAGCTTGGGGGATTTTGATCACTCCTTATTTTACACCTTTTTTTCTGCATATTTGCATGCCATTTAGATCGCCCAAATCATGTTTTTCACGATATATCGACGATATTGCGATGCTTTTCACGATTTGTTGTTTTTGTCGCATTTCAGGTGATTTGGCGCGATTTGAAGTGATCCCGAGATGCGCTTACTCTAGACGGTCACCAACGACCTCCCCGAGGGGTATTTTGCTGTTGGAGAGGAGCGGAAGAAGAATGGATGTCGTAGGAGCGACGAGGAGGCCAAAATAAGCAGATTGGGCATTTTTTGTGTCCCACTCGGCCGAGTGGAGGAGCCACTCGGCCGACCAGCGGGACACTGCTCGGCCGACCAGTTCAGACACGAGTTACCTGTGCACTCGGCCGAGCACCGAAGACCACATCGGCCGAGTGACGATACCACGTCCGCCCGAGTGGCGCCCAGACGAGGCCCTTCCAAAACATCGAAGTTACTGTTTTTCGGCTGCCTGAGCTTCAGAAGACCCACTCGGCCGAGTGGTAAATCCCGTCCGCCCGAGTGCAGTGAAGCCATTGGCCGAGTGACGACAACTCACTCGGCCGAGCCGCCCCCGAACTGAAGACCCCTGAAAGTCCCGACTTACTGGAAAATTGCAGGGTTTTCACTCGGCCGAGCGACTTTTGTCACTCGGCCGAGTGCGATGCGCTGCCTGTAGCGAAAACTGCGGAAAACAGGCTGTGCAGGGGTATTTTGGTCACGATTTTTGGACGATTTTTTGGGCTATTTAAGCCCTGTTTTTACCCTAGTTTTGAGAGCCATCTCTTAGATTTTTTGCAGCTTTTTAGATTACTTTTTAGCTTTATTATTGTAATTGGAGAAGAGGAAAAACTTGGATTTTTGTTGGATTAAATTGAAGAACTCCATTGGTTTGCATCTCTCTTCCCTAAAAATTCTATTTTTATTGTTTATCTAAATATCTGTGATGAATTCTATTGCTTATTTCATTGATTATTTTTGTGCTATTGCTATGATTTGTGAGTAGTCTCCACGTCTTGGGGCGTGGGGATGAACCCTACAAGCCCTATTTCCTATTTGTGATGAATTGGTAGAAATTGAGCTAGAATTGCTATTAGGGATTAGATTGGGATCGATTTACTACGGATAGCTAGGAATTCACATCAATTGGGATTTGCAAGAGATTGGATCCCAATTTGATAGGAAGCCCTAGAAATCCGAATTGGGTTGGAGTCGGATTTTCGAAGTATCGGTTTGCAAGAGATTGGACCGATACCAGGATTTCCGATTGCAATTCCATGCCAATACCCGTTTGCAAGAGATTGGACGGGTAGGAACTATCCTAATTTAGATTGTGGACCGAGTTTGCAAGAGATTGGGCTCTGTGCGCAATTGGACGATGATGTTGATCCTAATGCTAGCTTCCCTAGGCTAGGGTTTGCAAGAGATTGGACCCAAACCTAGGATAGCTATAGACCGGCAACAGCGCGAGAGCGTGAGCTTGGTTCTACACTCAGTTGCAACTAGTTCATCCGAATTCTCTTTCTAGCAATTTTGATACCGACGAACCACATTTATGAAGTACGGTGAGTAGCGGGAATTCCCCATTCCCTAGACGTTCTTTATTTGATTTGATATTTCGCACATTTGTCTGACGATTGTGACAGGATCGCCCAAGGCAATTTTCTCTGTTCTCAATTAGCCAGGTTGATTCGGAGCAAGCACGGTCATTCGTCCTCCCTGTGTTTGATACCCGCTCGCTGCTACACCGTGCACTTGCGGTAAAACTACAACCGTTCTTTGGGTGTATATCCGGAGCGATCAAGGGCTGCGGGGAGGCGACGGCCTAATACCCGTCCTCTCAAAGACTCCGGGGCAGGACCAATCCTCGCCACCCAAACCGGAGAGGGGCACGGGCCGAGCTACGTGCTCGATAAACCCCACCAACGAAGACCTACGGGGCAAGCTTATGGAGCTTAGCCACCCAAACCGGAGCGCCACATGCGGGGTAGGCGACGGCCCAATACCCGTCCCACTATAGAGGCTGCGGGGAGGCGACGGCCCAATACCTACCCTCTCAAAGACTCTGGGGCAGGACCAATCCTAGCCACCCAAACCGGAGAGGGGCACGGGCCGAGCTACGCGCTCGCCCCCCACCAACGAAGACCTTCGGGGCAAGCTTGCGGAGCTTAGCCACCCAAACTGGAGCGCCATATGCGGGATAGGCGACGGCCCAATACCCGTCCGACTATAGAGGCTGCGGGGAGGCGACGGCCCAATACCCGCCCTCTCAAAGACTCCGGGGCAGGACCAATCCTCGTCACCCAAATCAGAGAGTGGCACGGGCCGAGCTACGCGCTCGCTCCCCCCACCAAAGAGGACCTTCAGGGCAAGCTTGTGGATCCCCGCCCTCTCCTCAGACATCGGGAAACAAGTCCAGACTCACGGATTGAAGCAACCCTCGAGCAGGGCCATCACCGATGAGCAACCTCTGACACCAATAAAGCTGACAACCGAAAGGACCTGTCAAACCAAAAAAGACGCTCGGGGCAAGCGCCACTAACAACATCACGCCCGCTAAAAAACAGGAGTTGACGAGTTACATCAAGCACCACTCGTTAGGAGCAGTTTCCAAGGGACACGACTCCAGGCTGGCTCCAGCCCGTCGCGCTATGGGGATGGGGAAGGCAAATGATACACCATTATAAATACTCCCCTCAGCCCCTTCAAAGGAAGGGGACGAAAGGAATAAATCAAGGGACGCCCGACCCCTCAGCCACGCCCTCCCCCCAAGAAGATGCGGAAAACGCAAGGAACGCCTCCTGCCCTGGTAAGCAGTCTCCCCCGACGCGATGACCCCCGATAGGATACTCCTCTTACACGAGGGGCACCTGGCCAGTAGCTCCCCACTTTCCCTTGTACAACTTAAGACACTGAAACATGAGCTCCAATGGCATACCGTGCCCCTCCATGGACGCCCCGAGGGCGCAGGCGCGGCTGGCTGACAACCCGATGGACGGGATTAACCTGCCAAATCACCCCCATCGGGCACCCCAGCACTCGCCGAAATCACCCCAACATCAGGGGACTCGCCCCCCCCCCCCCCCCCCCCCCCCCCCCCCCCCCCCCCCCCCCCCCCCCCCCCCCCCCCCCCCCCCCCCCGCACCGGAGCACGCCGATAGGCTATTCCACTTACATCAGTAGCGCCCCGCCTTCCACCCCCTGGCTTCTCTTGTACCACATATGCCAGGGATTCCCACACCCGCCCCACGGCTACTCCAGCGGACAGGCGGGACAAAGCCCTGTGGGATAGAACAACCACCAAGGGCTCCCTCTCCCCCCAATTCTGGAACGGATCATAGAGCAGCCACAACCGCCCCCGACGTCATCACGACACCCCCTCTGGAGCGACCCAGCGCCCCTTCATGGGCACGACAACGGAGCGGGATGCGCCAAAGAAAGCGAGGGCGTCCACCCAACTAGAACGACTCGACAGTTCGCCCACGGACCTACCTATACACCATACCCGGTAACTGTCTTGTTTATTACATTCTAATAAAAGCTAATGAAAAGACCACTCCCAGTAGACCACTAGCAGTAACTTAGGTGCGCTCAGGCACGGTAATGACCCCCGAAAAGATGGTGAACGAGCTCTATGCCACGCCCCTCGCGGCCCCCCCGCCACCCCGGTACGGGCGACGGAAAAAGTATATCCGGCCGAAAAACTTTGAGGGCGCACTGCCTTAAATAAAGGGAATAAACGCGGCTCGACCAATACCGAGCTAAGAGACAGCAATACCAAAACCTAACCATGAAAGTGAATTTCCAACCACTCAAAGGTCGAAGATTACAAAGTAGTACGGGTATCAACCCCACAAAACTTTACTTTCTTTCTTTCTTTACTAACAACTATACAAAACTACTCGGTTACATTCTCTGCGCCGACGGTGCACCCACCAGTCGTGGCATCCTTCCCGTCCCCTTCGGGGAAATCACCCCCGCCTCACCGGTACCTACCTCGACGTCTGCCCCTCCCTCGCTGACCTCTGCCTCGCCGTCCCCCTCCTCGTCGCTTAAAGCCACGAGCCCTTCGAGGTCGAGCTCGACTGGCGGGGACAGGCTCGCCACCCTCTCCTTTATCCGGACCAAGCAGGCCGCCCACCCCTCTGCCCGTCCCGTCTCCATGCCCCGTGACATCGCATCTGCGAGGGCAGGGATGACGGTCGTGTCCTGGTACAAGCGAAATTCATCAACCTTGCGAGCCAACTCCTCCTCGGCAGCCTTGGCACGCCCAGACAGGCCGACCGTATGCTCTTCCTCCCTCCCAAGGGCCTCCTCCAGCTCCTTCAACCTCTCTCTATCCGCGGTCACCTGCTCCTCGCGATCGGTTAGGACAGCCTTCAGATGCTCTACCTCCGCCTCGAGCTGACCGCACCGCTCCTTCTCCTTGGCCATTCCCTCCCCCGCACTCTCGCGAAAAGCGGCAAACTTGGCCGCCACTCTAGCTATGGCGCCCTCGGCCTTGTGTATGGCCGGCACGTGCCTCATCACTCCAAGCATCAAATTGATGGCCTGCAAAAAATATATAAAGAACCTCTTTACGGAGTTCAATATAACGCACTGGCAAACATCACCCGGCTTACAAAACCTACCTGGACGCCGCGCAACACCGCGGTTCCGCACAGTCCCTCGGGCTCCACCGCCTCCAGCGCCACCCTATCGCGAGGCGAGAAAATATTCTCCGCCAGCCTCGCCGCCACGCCCCCATCCTCGAACACGGACTCATCATCCCTCACCTTGAACGATGCCCTATAAAGAGCTTCATCGGGATAACCCTCGACTTCGGCCCTCTTTGCCTTAAAACGGACCAGCGAGGCCTCACAGCTGGGTGTGGTGGCCCTCTCCAGACCGAACAACGGACACCCGTAGGGCCAACTATCCCAGCCGGCGGACTCGACCGGACCCCCCGACGTCTCACCCCTCCCCTGCTGATCGGTAACGGCTACCCCTTCCACTTCAGCGGGTACTCGGGGGCTAGATGACCATGCCCCGGGGCCCTCCGCCCCTCCCCCAGTCGACCCTTCGTCCCCGCCCTCCAAGTCGATGAAGGGGGTTGCAATCCCATCCCCGGACCCACCCCCCTGCCGACCGGTTTTCCGCGGCCCCGGAGCATCGGGGACAGACGAGCTCACAGGCAGCTTCCTCCTCTTCGTGGACGCCCGCACCCCCGTCGAACTCCCCACCGCACCTTCTTCTCGCAACCTCTTAGAGACCGTCCTTTTCGACGTTCGCCCCGCCTGCTCCGCGGCTCGTTTCATCATCTCCTCCAGGGACAAACTCATCGTACGACCTGCCAGAGAAAGAAAGTTCAGGGTAAGCACTTCAGATGCACTAATACCAAAATCTGTTGTACCTTTGGGCCAGATGTTCGACGCTATCATCTCAGCCCGGGTGAGCATTTGGTAATCTCAACCCTCCACCGTTATCGCCATTAGAAGCCGGGCCACCATTTTTTCCTCATCCCCCAATTCAACCCCCTCCTTCGCCTCGGGATTCAGCTCCGCCCAATCAGATCTCATCAACACATCCTCCGGCACGCTCACAAACACATACTGCTGGCGCCACAACTTAATCTTCCCGGGCAACCCCCTGATGAGCAGATGGCTCTTCTTCGCGTAGAGATAATAGCAGGACCCCAGCCTCTTCACCGAGAAGAAATAGCGAAATAAGGACAGCGATGGGCGAACCTGGTTGCTCACACACAGCACTAGGAATCCCACAACGACACTAATGGCATTGGGCATCAGGCGATACAAGGGCAGCACCAGGAAGTTCAAAACATCTAGCAAGAACGGATGGGGGGAAAGCGCAACCCTTGATCGAACGACGACATATACACTCCCACCTCACGGTCGCCCGCGAAACATACCCTCTCTTGCAGCTCCGGCTCGCGAACATAATACGGTGGCCTGACATACATCTCGAAGATCTCCACGATGGACTTCTTCAGCACCGACTTCACGCCCGCAATCTCGAGGGGCACCTCCCCAGTCTCCGCGGCAGAGCTCCCTTCCCCAACCACCCTCGACCCCTGACCACGAAACGAAGATGTCGAGGAAGACATCTATAAAACGGACCTCTTACCTAATGGGCTTCGACGACTCGGACGGCTTAGCTACGTCGGCGTCCGCTCCAACGACGACGACTCAGGCAAGGATAAAGAAATCTCCAACAAGCTCCAGCCGCTTGCAAAACCTTCACACAATCAATTCTGGATCCCGGTTTCAATGCTTAGCAAACGTTCGTACGGACCAAACAACCTCGCCCCGCCTCTGATCCACCTGGAATCACACGGGGTTTCCGAGCAAACCCCTGCTAAACGCGGTGTATCTCAACTCCCCTCTCTCGACGACCCGAATATCCTCGGCAGAGCGAAGTTGGGGGCAGTTACGTCCCTCACAAAACTGGCGGCCTCCGGACACAACAAGGAAGAATACAGTTCGATACAAGACCAATACAATGCATTTGCCCAAATAGCAATGCTATACATTGAACCTTCCACACCATACAACAAAACATTGGTTATAACCCTCACACAAGAAGATACATGATTCCCTAAATCCACTTTCTCAGCGGTGCCGCCTCTCAGCCGACCGAGCCCTCACATCTCTCGCCACCTGGCAAACTCACGCATCCCTAGCCTCTTGCAACATCGGCACAACATGCTCGTCATGATAGCGGCGGATAGCGGCCTCGATCATTTCGCCTTCAACTTCCCGTTTTTCCTCCAGCCACCGCACCACGACACCCCTCTCCCTTTTCTCTGCCTCAAGGGCCTCCTTTAGGCCTGCTATTTGCCGTTTCTGTACCCCGATCACCGCCTCCTTGCTAACCAACTCTGCGGCGTGCTTCGACCGGATTTCATCCCTCTCCCGTGTTACTTCTAGGAGTTGGCTCTCAACCGTTGATTTTGACGAATCAAAGTACGCATTCCGCCCCTTCTCCACCTCGTAGGCTTTCCTAACCCTCTCCAGCTTCGCTTCCGCATCTCTCAGCTTCGCCTTGACCTCGCCGAGGTTCTCCCTCGCTACGTCAAGAGACGCTCTGGTGACGGCCACAGGAGTGCGACCCCGCAGGGCTACCAGTTCCATAACCATCTACAGAAGACCCGAATTAGCAGGGCACGAATAAAGAAAGCCAAAGGGCGAGGCAAGAGAACCGGCTTACCTGCACGACGTGCCATATAGCAGAGCCACACAACCGCTCTGCCCCCACGCGAGTCAAAGCTTCGCGATCGCGCGGTAACACGCAATACTCGGCGAGGCGCGCTGCCACCCCTGCGTCCTCGAATACTGACTCATCACAGCCTACTCGAAAAGGGAACTTATGGAGACGGTCATCTGGATACGCCTCGACCTCCTCTCGGGGCCTCTTGAAATGAATGAGGGCGCCCTCACAGCTCGGGCTCGACGACCCCCCCATATCCCACGAAGGGATCCCGTATGGCCATTTCCAAACCAGAGGCGCTCGGTGAGGCTCGACCACCTCTGATACCCTCGGCGGGACGGAGGGACCGGCCTCCCGCGCGGACGAGCCGACATGAAGATCTTCACCGGGCCCATCGGCAGAGACACCTAATTCAGCTACCCCCCCCCCCCCCCCCCCCCCCCCCCCCCCCCCGCGGGGGACCCAGCCTCCCAGTTCCCGGGATCCTGCCTCGCGCGCCACCCCCTTGACTTTCCCACGAGGATCAGTGTCCTCCAAGACCGGGGCTCCTGCCGATCCTGACACCTCATCCGGCCCCCGCATCACGTCTCCCCCTACAAAAAAATAAAATAAAAAGATCAGGGTAAGCCTAGCCCAAGGTTTACCCAATATCAAAGATACCTAGGGGCCAAAAGTCCTGGGCGAGCCAACTGCTCCACGTCAGACTCACCAACTGACGGTACGCCTCGGGCAGTTCCATCAGAATCTGAGCTTTCGCAAGATCTTCCCTTGTCAGCTCCACCCTTTCATTCACTAGGGGATTCCGCGCCCCCCAGTTTGACATCAACACCACGTCGCCTGGCATCATCACGAAGGCGAACTCCCTCATCCACTCGTCGACATCGTCGGGCACCCCGCGGATAAGTTCTTGTCCTCTCCTAGCGCAAACACAGTGATACATTCCCCTCTTCCGGACTACGAAGAAATGCTGGAACAACGCCAGTGAGGGACTCAAGGAGCAGGCAAGGCACAAACGACAAACCCCACTAATAAGCCCCAGGAACGGGGCGCTAGGGTAAATATCGGCAACTCCAGGAAATTCAACAGGTAAAGCAAATACGGATGGATCAGGAAACGGAGCCCCAACTCGAATGACCAAACGTAGACCCCGACCTCATTATCTCCAGGCGAACACACTGTTTCCTCTGACCCGGGGACCCGAACCTCATAGGGTTGTCGCATGAACCGCACGCGAATCTCCCTAATGTTAATCCTATCCAACCTACATCAGAGGAATCCAATCGTTCTCGGGACAACGGAACGCCATGACCCCCTCTCCCTAGGCCGCCGCACCCCCTGCGGCGACGCCCCCTCTCCCACCAACTCCTCCTCCCCCACTCGGCTACCACCTCTGACTTCGAAACGAGAAGCCATCGGTCGGAAAGGCAGGAAATTAATTATTATTACCTAGCTAATTCGTCAAATCAGGAAGACTTCCGGAAGAAGATGACCGACGGCGGAAGTCCCAAACTAGCCAGTAAGCGATAGACAGAAGTATCGAACGCCGGAGAAGAATCGAAGGTGGATAATAATAATAAAAAACTCTCGCCGACCGCCTTCCAAACCTTTTTTATTCGAAAAGTGGGCCATCGGGTCATCACGGCCGTCGGTCCTCCGCCACACGACGCCCATCGGGATGTCCTTGACGCCTCGACTGGCGTGAGTGTCACTTCATCCACGCGTCACGAACCCAATCGTGGAGGCGCTTCGTTTTCCTCTACCCCCCTTTCGAATCGTAATAATGACCAGTGAGGCGGGAGTTTCGAAGCTGACGCCGCCACCCCCGGGCGTGGGCCAGGGCCCTTGCCGGTGGTTCAGAACGTCGGAGAGGGTTCGCCCTCCGAGCCGAGACGGGCCCCCGCCTCGGGCTCGAAGGCCGAGGGCAATTGTTACGACCTAAAGATCGTAGGAGAATGACTCCCGCCTAGATCCACTGACATACCCCATTAACTCACCCCTTCGCGAAAGGGCCGCCATCCCGGAGGTCTGAGGCTACACGGGAATGGGCGCACCTTGCAGAACTCCTCCCTCCCGGTCGAGGTGTACAACCTCGGTTGCTCGGCCCGCCAGGGGCAGTACGCTTGGGGAGCGCCCAGGCAGTGCCACCGAGGATGCTGACGTAGGCATGCGCATATCCCTCCTTGCCAGCGGCACACGACCCGCGACCAAGAGTGGGCGCGGCCGGGCCAGACAACCCCCGAGCAGGTCGACCCGGCTGGTCCCCATGAACCACGGCGTCGGGAATAGCATAGCCAGACCTTTAGTTCATCACATACGACAAACTACCTAGCGTAAGGACACGACTGACACTAACGCCGCCTGACCATCTGACAAAGCACCCCCTGGCCGCTGAGCCCCTTGACACTTAATGCGTTCGGCCATGACATCCTGACAAAAGTGCCCCTGGCCATTGCGCCGTCTGACAAAAGCAGCGCAGGCACTCCTGTTCCTGACATCCTCGTCCGAAGCTTCCGCTGACAACTGAGCCAGCCCAACACGTCGAGTCAGCATGCCAGGTCAGCCCCACCTAGTCATCTCTCGTTAGGTATAAATACCCCCTCACTTCTGACGGTGAGGGGGTTGGCAAATTCTCTCTCTCAATCCATTATTCACACACGAGGGCAAAGGTCGTCCACATCTTTGCTCTCCCACTTATAGCTCGCCACGTACGGTCGATACACCCTCAGTCCGACCGGCGTGCCTAGCCCCCGTTTTAAGTCCCATTACTGAATTAGGCATCAGAGGGGCAAAGGGTTGGTCCCCAACCCTGCCCTTCTGACGGGTTGCTCGTGGTGCAGGAAAGCTCGCCCCTTGGTCGACGTCAGCCTCTAGCTACCGCCACCCGATCTTCCTCCGCCGTGTCCGGTGAGATTTGACTCCGTAGCCACCCCCGGCGGCAAGTCTATCCTCTTCACCCCACTAATCACCTGTTAAATAGCCCACCTAAACCCTCTTATCAACATAACCACCGTGCCCTTGGTTCCCCTCAATACAAATTCATTGTACGCGAGTTCCACCTTGTAACAAAGCCCAAAAACCCAAAGAAACAGCCAAATAATCAAATCTGTAACGGCTAGAAACTGGGTGAAAACGACAGGAACAGTCGACTGATGATCATAAGACAGTCGACTGATCAACGGCTAGAAAATATCCAACGGCTATAATCTGAGCCAGGACAGTCGACTGACGAAGTCAATATAGTCGACTGACAAACAGGACAGGCGCCTGTAAATCCTTCAACAGACGACTGCTGTAGGGGATGGATCGAAACAGAGAGCTGCACTCTTTCTCCAATTCTTCGCACAAGCGACTGATGTTAATAATACAGTCGACTGTCAAATAGTCAGGCGACTGTATATTCTTCATCAGTCGACTACTGTAAAAAATGGAGAGAAGACAGAGAGATGCAGTGATTGCACTTACGCTAGACAGGCGACTGTTGGCCAATTTCCAGGTGACTGTAAATGTACAGGTGACTGGAAACTGATCGACAGACGACTGTGCGTAAAGCTCAAGTTTGAGTCAATAAATATGTTGACTTGAGCAGTGCATATCAGGCGACTGTAGAAGAATCTATAGGCGACTGGAAATCACCCAGTCCGCTGTGTCTCCCTCACCAGGCGACTGACGGAAAGAGTGAACCTATTGAGTTGGATTCTATGATGATCATAAGGTCCACTAAGATGGTTAAATGCATGTGCATGAATGAGCAAACCATCTAGCAAGGCATTACATCAACCCTAGACTCAAAAGAGAGAGAAAGCAATAAAGTAAATTACATGGATTACAATGCTTTCTTAAGAGTCTAAGTCTTCAATCTTGATGCCTTGATAGCTCTCCATCATCTCCAAGCTTTGGCACTCATTGAGTCCAAACATTGGCCCTTCTTCACATGATGTCCATCCTTACACCAAGTGAATAGTCTCCAAGAAAGATATCCTTGAAATAAACTGAGAGACTAAGACATGAGATTCATTAGCAAAAACATAATGTTGTGATCATCATCAAAATAAGATTGATATGAAACACCAATACTCAACAATCTCCCCCTTTTTGATGATGACACACATTATGTAAATTATAAAGAATTAAAGCACAAAGCTAATGATCTCCCCCTACTTATATGCACCAATTATATAATGAGCTACACAAAGGTAAATACTCATAATACCAATAACAACAAGGTGACATATTATAGGCATGGATTATAAAAACCAATTGCAAAGAATAAAAGCATGCAAACAAGAATGGTTTATCTAATCCCATATATCTCTCCCTATAGAGATATCTCTCCCCATATGCATATGTATATATCTCTCCCCATATAGATATGATCATATAATGCATATATCTCTCCCCCTTGACATCGTCAAAAAGGTGGACATCAAAAATATTCCCCTTTGTCATCTTAACTAAGATGTGACAATATGCAAGAAAAGAAAGATATGTATGATACCAAATTTAAAATTTAGTGGGTATCAATTCACTATCCCATGCTCCCCCCTAGATCATAGAAATGGTCAACTTTTGACTTCTAGGATCTAATACCAATTAATCAATGGAGCCATGGGCCTAAAGTGTATCAAAGCACTAGAAATGGAAAAATCAAGCTTTAATGATACACAAGGATATTGCCAAAAATAATGAGACATGAAACATGTAGGCAATAAACAACAAGAGGTTTGGTTTGAGACCCAAAATAACCAAATGTAAATAATGATCTCAAATAACCTCCAAAATGAGAGTTAAAATGTCTTAAAAATAATTTAAACATATAATATATTAACTCCCCTATTGACATACACATGGATCATGCATGCATGTCAATAAACCCCAAGGTCCCAATTTTCATGAAAAGAAATAAATTTGAAAAATATTTTCAAAATCATGAAACACACACAATCAATGGGCATGCTTAAAATAAACATAGAAGCACAATACCCATGCTATATGCAAATGTGTGAGGAACCTAAACATTAGGTAACCAAACCCAAGAGGAGTTTGATTTCCTAACATAATCACACGAGGTGATCACATCCCTAACTAGAGAGTTGATGTAACTATCTCTCTTGCACACTAGCCTTAGTGGGAATCCACAATCTCAAGGATTTCCTAGGCACTGGTTTTGCCTTTGCAAGAGGGAAGGATGTGGCATGCTTAGGTGTAGAAACAAGTTTCTTAGCATGCAAAGAATGAGGATTTTGCTTCTTAGCAAAAAATGAAGGTTCTTCATTCTTCCTCATTACCTTGTGATCTACATGCTTCTTGTTGGTGTTATTGTTGTACAAGAAAGTATGGTGATTCTTCTTAGGTGCTTTAGCAATATTTCTTGAATTTGCACCAAAAGAAGAATTAGAGGTGGGTTTGGGAACCACATTTTGAATATAACCCAAACATACTCTATGATTTTCCGGATGTTTTTTTTCCAACAAATCGTGAAGTGAATCCCTAGAATACACAAAGCTTATGAGCTTCCGGGATTCCTCTTCACATTTCAACGTAAGTTGTTGAATGTGAGCATCTAAGCTAAGGTTTTGAGCAATGAGATTTTCATTAGAAATGTTCAAATCCTTAACTTGAGAGAGAAGTGTGTCTCTCTCACAAGTGTCATAAACATGCCTTTCATCATGAACTACACATGCAATAACTAGTTCATGCATTCTACTCTTAGCAATCTTATATTTTGCTTTTAATCTATTGTAAGAGTTGATGCACTTACTAGCCTTTTCGGAGACCAAGTCAAATTTGATCTTGAGCTCCTCATATGAGATCTTTTCTTCCTCGATCTCAAGAACATCATCATCATCTTTGCAAGAGCTTGATGACGACTTCTCCTCCTTAGCCGTGAGGCACGAATCCTCATAGGAATTGTATGCGTCAAGCCAAGCATCCAACTATTCTTCGTTTAATCCGGAGGGGATTGGTGTAGGACCATCCATGGCTACAAAGAATGCGTGAGCATCCTCCTTTGTATCCTCTTCTTCGTTACTAGAAGTGTCCTCATTCGAATCATCAAAGGTCCCGACAAGACCCTTCTTGTGATTTTTGGACTTGGACCTTCCTTTCCAATACTTCTTCCCTTTACCCTTGTAAGTTTCTTTGATGGGTTTGGGAGGGCATTCGGTGGACAAGTGACCTTTTCCACTGCAAGTGTAACAAGTAGGAACCATGTTAGAATTGGAGGCAAACTTTGACAAAGACTTACCTTGCTTGCATTTGAGGAAAGCTTTGAATTGATCAGCAAGATCCTCAATTTCTTCTCCACTTGCATCTTCTTGCTCATCTTCTTCGATAGGATCTTCTCGATGGAATTTCCTCCTCCACTTGATTGGCTCCTCCTTGGCATGGAATGCAACCCCCTTTTGCTTCTCTAGCTTCTCGGGCTTTGTTGGTTGAATCTCCTTCTTGTGTTGAAGCTTCACTTCATACGCCATGAGATTTCCAATGCACTCCTCAACGGTATATTTGGACGTGTCATATGACTCCAAAATTCCGTTGGCCTTTGACTCCCAACGAGGTGTAAGAGAGTCTAGGATCTTCTCAACACGGTCCTCTTGGGAAATCGTCTTCCCGAGTCCCTCCAAAGCGTTCATAATATCGGTGAACCTTGTGAACATCTCTGAAATGCTTTCGCCTTCCTGCATCTTAAAAATTTCATATTTAGATCTAAACACAGTTTGTTTAGATTTCGTTACCTTCGTTGTCCCTTCATGACAAATCTCCAAGGTGTGCCAAATATCATTCGCCGTTTTGCACATGGAGATGCGGTTGAACTCACTAGCAGAGAGCGCAATGTAATGCATTCATAGCTCTCGCATTGAACTTGATTGAGTCCTTCTCCGCCTTTGTCCTTGAAGCTGCAGGAGTAGTGGGCTTCTCAAATGGCACCTCCGTGATGTCCCATAGGTCTTGACATTCCATGTAGATCATCATTCTGATCTTCCAACTTGGGTAGTTGGTTCCATTGAAGAGCGGGGGTCGAACGGTTGAGTGACCTTCTTTATGAGACGCGGATGAGGCGTTGAATGCCATCGTTGCAGTATGCTTTAACCTCCCTATGATACCAATTGTAGGGATCGTATAACCCTTGCAATACTAACAACACACACTAGAGGGGGGTGAATAGTGTAATGGCAATAAAATTGTCCAAATAAAATTTAACTTGCAAATGCGGAATTATAAATGCAAGAGGAAATAAATGGCACAATCAATCCAAATGCAAACACAAAGTTTTACCCTGGTTCCCCAAACATGGGTACATCCAGCCACACCAATATTCACTATATTCCCACACAGAGAAGTGAATATAAATCTCACAAGGAGATACCCCACAAAGAGGATTTATGCCCTACACAAGGACCCAACCAATCCTACACAAGGATCAAGACTCCCACACAGAGAATCACTAACTCCCACTCAGAGAATTAGGGTTAGCCCTACACTAGGACACAAGAACTCCCACAAAGAGAGTTAATTCCCACAAAGAGAATTCCCTAGTCCCACAAAGAGACAATCTCCCACAAAGAGAGAAACTCCCACAAAGAGAGTATCCCAATCACACAAAGAGAAATAGGAAAACAAATTACACCCTGTAAAGTAAATACTCTTACCTATGCCTTGAGATGCTTACTCATGAATGAATGCAAGGCATGGAAGAGGATCTCCAAGTGTTGGAATATGCTTGAGAGCACTTGGATGATTTCCCTTGAGCTGGACTTCAATACATGAAGGAAGATGAATGCTCAATAGAGGGAAATGAGGGAGCTTGAGAGTGGCTTAAAGATCTCTTGAGATTTTCAATAGAATCAAGAGTAATCAAGAATCAATCAAGAAGTTTAAGCATAGGCATCACACTCATATATATATGAATCCTATATCAAGCCCAAAAACCCAAAGAAACAGCCAAATAATCAAATCTGTAACGGCTAGAAACTGGGTGACAGGAACAGTCGACTGATGATCATAAGACAGTCGACTGATCAACGGCTAGAAAATATCCAACGGCTATAATCTGAGCCAGGACAGTCAACTGACGAAGTCAATATAGTCGACTGACAAACAGGACAGGCGCCTGTAAATCCTTCAGCAGATGACTGCTGTAGGGGATGGATCGAAACAGAGAGCTGCACTCTTTCTCCAATTCTTCGCACAGGCGACTGATGTTAATAATACAATCGACTGTCAATTAGTCAGGCGACTGTATATTCTTCATCAGTCGACTACTGTAAAAAATGGAGAGAAGACAAAGAGATGCAGTGATTGCACTTACGCTAGACAGGCGACTGTTGGCCAATTTCCAGGTGACTGTACATGTACAGGTGACTGGAAACTGATCGACAAACGACTGTGCGTAAAGCTCAAGTTTGAGTCAATAGAAATGTTGACTTGAGCAGTGCATATCAGGCGACTGTAGAAGAATCTACAGACGACTGGAAATCACCCAGTCGGCTGTGTTTCCCTCACCAGGCGACTGACGGAAAGAGTGAACCTATTGGGTTGAATTCTATGATAATCCTAAGGTTCACTAAGATGGTTAAATGCATGTGCATGAATGAGCAAACCATCTAGCAAAGCATTACATCAACCCTAGACTCAAAAGAGAGAGAAAGCAATAAAGTAAATTACATGGATTATAATGCTTTCTTAAGAGTCTAAGTCTTTAATCTTGATGCCTTGATAGCTCTCCATCATCTCCAAGCTTTGGCACTCCTTGAGTCCAAACATTGGCCCTTCTTCATATGATGTCCATCCTTACACCAAGTGAATAGTTTCCAAGAAAGATATCCTTGAAATAAACTGAGAGACTAAGACATGAGATTCATTAGCAACAACATAATGTTGTGATCATCATCAAAATAAGATTGGTATGAAACACCAATACTCAACAGTAATACCCTTGAATACGAAGGGAAATTGAGTACTTGAAAGGGGGTGTCAAATAAAACAGCGACAAAATGTAGTGAAACTCTTCAAGACAGTGAAGCGTATGTCAAAGAACTCTTAGGAATTTTATGGTGAATTTAAGAATATTTTTGACACATGAAATTTCACGTATACTGGCGAAATAGTGATGAAACGGAGTTATTATAAAGGGAATTTGAGATACAGTGGAAGAAATGGGCTTATAAAATTCTACACGATGAATAATGGGCTCTGTGAATTTTGGTGATTTTTTTAAGGAATTTACGAATTTGTTAGAGGCCAAAATACACTAAAATACAGCTGAAATACACATGGTATTTGGATTTGAGCAAATCTCTTGGACACGTGTCATCACCTTAGCTAATCCCGCATTTGTGAAGCAGATCCAACGGCCAGGATTACTGCCGACTTGGATTTGGGTTTAAATTGGATTTTTGAGAGGCCCAATAAGAGTTCTAAACCCAATAGGACTCTTCCCTATATAAGTCAATGAGATACATATGGTATTTTACCGATTCTAAGAGATCTAGAAGTCCGATTGATGAGCCGTCTACTCCTGTGCGTCCCTGACGAGTTGAGAAACAATCTTAGATAAAGAAATCACATATCAGATCTAGAAAATCAGGGGGCTCTTCATAGCTACAGAAGGAGACGATACGACGGTTAAACTTGGGACAGAGGCAACTTTCTGCACAAGCATCCAAACGACGAACGACCAGAGCCATTGGGAAACTATGCATGCGCAGAAGGACGAATACATCGCAACAACTCAATCTGATCTTTTCTAAACTCTAAATCTATTATTGAGTCATTGCTTCGATCTTTGTACATCTTATTTTTACAAACTTTTGTGCAAGCTACGTGTTATAGTTTGGGGGATTCTCGATGCATAGAATATGATCAAGACAGTGTCTATGCTGTTTGGTTAGTTCAGTTTAGCAAAGGAAGTTGCGAGTCTAGAGAGCTATTGGGCGTGGAGCAAAGGGAGTTGCGAGTTCATAGTTTCTTGTATGCGTGGAGAAACTGATTAATCAAAGAGTAGATCTTGGGTGTTACTGGAGTAAGTCAAGGTTGACTGAACCAAGGTATATCTTGGTGTCATCTATGATTGGTTGTCTGCTATTTTCTACATATGTTTTGACTGCCTGTGATTATTTCTGCAAATCATATTAATTGAACGTGCTTGCATCGTTAAATATTTTTAATTCCGCATTAACCATATTCACACCCCCTCTAGGGTGTCTTATCGATCCTAACAAAATGTATCAAAGCCAAGTTTGCTTTATTTATTTATATATATATATATATATATATATATATATATATATATATATATATATATATATATATATATATATATATATATATATAGGGTAAAGGGATCCTAAGGTGCCTCCTTAGATTCAATCTAAGGAGGCGCCCCCATTTCCACCCATCTCACACATTTTTTTAGAAATTTTTTTTCATGTGTTTATTGTTTACCTCATGGATGATCAACATACCAAATTTCAAGGGATTCCAATACTTTATGAGCCTCCATCTACCCCTTGCAACATCGTGGGGTTTTCAGCACGTTTTTAGACCGTTGAAGTTGTAAGGGGTAGATGGTGGCCCCAAAAGTATTGGATTCCCTTGAAACTTGGTATGTTGATCATCCATGATGTGAACAACAACCCCATGAAAAAATATTTCCAAAAAAATTGTAGGAGATGTGAGGAAATGGGGGCGCCTCCTTAGATTTTCATCTAAGGAGGCACCTTAGATCCCCTTTTTCCATATATATATATATATATGGAAATGCTATTGTGAGATGGGAAGCAAAAACCCTTAAAGTGAGCAAGCCCATCTCGACCGTGCGATCTGATCGGATGGCTCAGATCTCCCCACCATCAGCTGGCCCATCACGTGAGGATCCACCCGCAGTAAGTCACGAGAGCCCCAGCCGTCCTCTCTCGCGATCAACTCAGGCCACCCTCGATCTCCCTCACGCGATCAACTCTCTCCCCCGTCCATCTTCCTCTCGCGATCAACTCTCGAAATCCCAGCCAGCATCCTCAATCCTCAATCCCCCAATTCTAACCCACCACGCGCTCCCCACAACCCCTAGATCGTGGGCGATCCCAGAAACCTAGTCCCTAGTTCGATCTTCTAAAGCCTCAAAACCCTAGAGATCATCGGTCTCCGGTCCACCGAAACCTCAAAACCCTAGCGATCCTCTGACGATTGAGGGCAAGAGATGATCATGTGAAAGAGTTCCTATCCCTCAATCTTTACGCGACTGCAGAGCCACCTTCTCTCTTTGATGGAACTACAAGGTATAATATTTGTTCTTTTCTTTTCTGTGAAATTTTGGGCAGTTTTATTTTAAATTTTTGTTGATTATTTTTGAATTTTGAAGGTTGTATACATCCTATGTTTGCCCATATGCCCAAAGAACCTGGATTGCTAGAAACGCCAAGGTATTATATCTTCAACTTCAAGACTACTTATTGTGTTGTTGTAAATGCATCCGTCATTTGATTCACGGCAAATAAAATGAGCAGCTGAAACTAATGCCCCATTATTTGATCATTTCAAAGCTGTAGCTAATAAAATAAATTAGAGTTGGAATCTGAGGCAAGTCAGATTACATAATTAAGTGGTGTTTTTTCATAAGTATATTTGTAAATAGCAATCATATCCTTTTTGGTGCATAAATTTACTTTAAAGCCTTGATTAGAGTCTATGAGACCTCAATGTTTTTGTCTCTCGACAAACTCCATTGCTCTTCTCAAAAGCAACAATGTAGAGGCTGATGATGACTTGGCTAGCTACTAGTTAAACGATCAATATCTTTTTCTGGCACCAGCATCCTATTATGTAAACTTGAAAGGTAAATCAACTTTGGAGACAAGGACTTATTTGGAATCGATGGCTAAATTCACTCTTGAATCCTGATCAAATAATTATAGTAGACAACATAAAAAGTAGGAGTGCAAGGGTAAATACTCAAGAAATAATGTCAGAGTGGTTTCATTGATTTCTGAAAAACTTCAGAGGATTTAGACAACCTAGAGCCCAAATTTGAAGGAAAAACAACCTGGAGCACAAATTTGCAATGTTGCTTAGACACAAACACAAATTTGCAACGTCTGTGTATGCAGCTTGACAAATTTGAAAATGGGTCATTTTTCTCTAGTCCGTTCATTTGTCCACAACGAAACAATTCTTGTTGGGCACCCTTTAGAGAATGATCTTTTAGCATTGTTGGGCGCTCTGTAAAAAATTTCAATAAGAGTTGCTTAATTGCTATTGATACTAATTAATTCCAGGGTTTTATTCTTTGTTCATATCATATTTGAGCATGTTCATTCATATTTGATACCAAAAATTCCAAACTGCAGGAATTTTATTCTTTGTGCATATCATGTGGGTTCAATGATAGTCTCTTCTCACCATATGATTCAGCTTTAGTTTTCGAACTAACATATGCTCCCAGGTTAAATGGCGAGTTTACCGCCACCATACATCAACGAGTTGCAGATATCATTAAAGCATGCAAACTATCAAGCACACTGTCGGCGGTAAGTTCTGCATGTGATCACATACGCGATTGGGTTATTGGGACTCCTTTGGGACTCCTAAGGTTAGCTTGTTGATACAATCATTTGTTTTTCATGTAGGAGTGCATTAAATCTTTATAAGATGTTTGAGTATGAATCATGACGACGATTTTGTTGCAGGGCACATGGGTATCAATGGGAGTGTAGTCCGATGGATCTTATGATAATGCTTAATCTACTCCTATCCTGTTACATGTGAGAAGGGAGAATGGAGCATTGTGCAAGGTGAGTTTACTGAATATGGCCTTCAGCATCTTGCATTTTGGTGTTTCTGCCGAGATTGTTGACAACATTGCAGGGTTAGAATGGTTGTTATAGTACACAGCGTAAGAATTTCCATTGTCCTATTGGTTCAATGATGCTCTTCACATCGCATAAATAGGTCTTAAGATTGATGAATTCTCAAGGGCAAAGATGGATGCCACAGCGAAGGAGCTTGTAGGAGAGAAGACTCTGGCCCACTCGTGCCTGAAATGATGTATGCTGATTGCCCGTGGACTTTCATGTTTTTATCTGCTTTTTCTTATAAACTTTGATGCTTGCCTGAAATGATATATTACTACGATTTTTGTTTGTAAAGCCTCTATATGCTCCACTCAGCTTCAGCTCTACAAAGGTTTGTTAAATAATATGTCTCTGATAAATGAGGTTTATGGCTCAACACAAACCCAATGCAAATATAATTGACTTGAAGTTAACCCAATTATGACTTGGGGCAGATTGTTGAATACCAAGTTGCTAACTCCTTGTGCATTTCAGGTATCCGAGTCACAATGACAAGCATATGCTTGCTATGCAAAGTGGGTTGACAAGAAGCCATGGGTTGTGTTGACAAGAAGCCAGGGTATCCTAACCATGCATCTTGGTTACCTGATCAAGCTTTTCGATAAGAAATAAGTCATGGGATGTGTTGATACCTTGTACAGGAGTGATGAAAATTTAGGTTCGGACTATTTCAAATCCGAGATGTGCAAGGATTATTTCAAATCCGAGATGTGCAAACGCATCATTCTGCATCCTTAGCTTAGCACATTCTTTGGCTGCACTGACAACATACTAACATGGAAGAAATTACTCCCCAGAAAGCTGCAATGCATGGTTGAAGAGCTTTAAAGTGTGCCCATGGTGTAGAGCTTGCTGCATGTAGACTGTTTGGTCCAACAAAGCCTGAAGTGTGTATTTCTGTTAAAGTTTATTATGAAAACTGGAAACATATCTTCATGTATTCATGTTGGTAAAGTCTGTATTTTTGAATTAAATTCTGAATTGTGAAAACTGGATACATATATTCATGTCTTGAAGTCTGTATTTGTGTTGGAAACATATAAATTATAGTTGGAACCAATACATTTCAAGTCTCCTAGATTTAATTTGCAGGCCTAAGCATATATATTGGAATAAGCAAGTTTGTTGTTAGTAATAAACAGAGAACATTTTATCAGGAAAGGGATATTCATGTTCTTGTTCCTTGACAAACATTATGGAAGTCAATGGGATGTGCAGGCTTCCAACCAAACTGTTACATTTGAGAAGTTAAAATCAGATATGAAATCTATTTGTGCGGACCACTGCCTTTGTTTTCCGCAACTGTCAGCTCTTTTCTGCACACTCCCATAGAACATCATAGGTAGGATTTTGAGCTAAATTGTTGCATGTACAGAAGAAAATGGGCAAAAAGATTATTAGATAAATGTCCATCTGTTTTGTTGTAATACAAATTTACGGCAGTTGGAATATGTTGAAGTGAATTCTATATGGCAACTTAATTCTGTATGAATCAATTCACATATTTCCAGATTCACAAATTTACAGAATTTGAGTACACTATGAGCATTCACAAATTCACGAAATGATTCATTAACTTCCAGCATTCACAAAGAAGATACATAAATTGCTTATAATAGTCTGTGACCTCCAAAACCTCCTCATAAAATTAGAGAAAAACATCATCTCATTGAGATTGTATTGAGATAGAATACAGATTAAAAATAATAGATGCATGCCTTCTCTCTCTCTCTCTCTCGCCCCTGGTTGATAACATTACCCATCATGGATTAACACTTAAAAGGAAATAAAAAAAGCTCTGGAATTAATCAAGCATCATGAGGGGCAATGTGCAATGTGCAGACGTCACTATTGAATGTGAAGGCGACGGCGGCGGCTATTGTTGTGATGTTGTGGGTGGCGGTGCTCTTCTTGTTGAACAAGTTGTGCTTGTTGGTGTGCATCCAGACTTTTGAGTACTCTTTTGTTGACCCCAATCTATTGACAGAACTGGTGCACTGATCAACTCTCTCAGCAAACCCCAAATTTGCAGCTAAATTTCCAAGTACTCAGGTTCTCAAGCTCCTCCCCTGGACAAATTTACAGCTAAAGTAGAAAATATTAACAAAAGTTGATCTTCAGTGTATTAACAAAACCATTTAAACTATGAATAGAAGATAACATGGCTCCATATTGAAAACCTGCCATGACATCATTGACCACGTCCTTTCTAAGGGGAGATGAAATTTTGTCTAACCGTCTTTTTGTAAAGAATTTCAGGAGCAAGCAACCAAAAAATCATCGTGTATGTTAACGAACTCATGTGATATCCAAATAGGTATAAACGCAAAGCAGGAAATATCCAAGCAGAGGGTGGGGGAATCTAAAGTTCACTAGCCCAGACACAAAATGGCAGGTACACCAAGTTAACTTTTACGACTTTGCCTCCTTCACTACTAGTATTCTAAAACATGAGAAATAACTATACTATGTACTATGTTCACCTCTATCAAAAATATTTGTATAGAAACAATTAAACAAATAACAGGCATGCTTCTTTCTGTGAATCCGGGAACAACGGATTGCGTCTGAAAATGTACCAAAACATATATAATGACTAGAAAAATATTATAGAAGAATAGATGTTTTAGAACATTATAGAAGTTTCCACCTGTTATCGTTCTCGACGACATGTGTAATGACTTTAACTTTGCCAAAAACAGTCATCATATTCTTTGGATATCATTGTGCAATGATATTGTCTATTTAACCAACCAAAAACAAACAATACATTTTCATTTATACCATATATCAAAAAAAATCAACTACATGAACCACATTTTCATTCATTTATACCAGACATTGCAAAATTTCATGATACTAGCATGTGCATAAGGTTGTGTTTACTTCTTGTTCTTTTGTATTCAACCCTAAGAGTTGAGAGGAAAGCAAACACGAAAGAGCTAGCAAATAGCATATTAATTAAGGAGAGCTAGCAAACAAGATAAGTATCACACTGTGTAGTAAGGATAATGATTTAGGAAAACATGTTAACTGTAAGTTCCTTTACAAGATGGAGAAAGAACAAAGAGACCAAAACTAATACACTGAAACTGTAGATATAGATAGGTGTCACCAAAGAGAATAAGCTTAAACAATCTGGATTTCTTATATTTGTGTTTAACTTTAAGTGAATCAAATAATGAAATCTGATCGAGTAAAGGAACCAGAGTCAGGTAAATTTTCTGACACATTTAACATTGCCCACTCTAGCACATCACACCAAATGTTTATTTTAAAAATATGTTAATGTGAAAGGATGTTTCTTTGTGCAACACAAATAATCACAATAATAGATATTGGAATAAATCCCTAGTTAAAAAATCATCAAAGAAGCTAACTATCTAAGAAGAATAAGGCTGAAATTTTACTGTAAAAATGGTTGTACAAATTTGGTCAACATTAAATCAAATACCAACCTGATAAGCATCATCTGGATTAACCAATAAACTCTTTGATAATTTCTGGAGTAACTTGATATCCAGGAACAAACTTTTATGGTCGAACATAGGAACAAACTTTTCTGCAATCGTTCCCTTTTGTTACAGTTGTTTAAATAATCAACAAGTTTTTTGTTTAGGCCCGAAAATTTTCCGTTCCATCTTCGATCTCCCACAAAATTCTCAACAACATGTTGATTTCAATAAAGAATGGATGAAATCACACCACATTAATACTTTTAAAAATGTCAAAAAAGGAAAGGAAGAAAAAGAAAAAAAATTTGTTACCTGAATGAGGAATAGCTAAGCAATTCCTTGACGAGAGAGTATAGACATGATCTGCTTTAAGATGCCGAGCTTCGACCTGATTCCTAAAACACAGAATGAACGCGAGGCCCCGCAGCCGCTTTGTTCTAGGGTTTGGGTGAGCTGATCTCCAGAGTAAAGGCGAGGGGAGCAGCAGCAATGCGATGGATCTCTAGAGTTCTGAGGCTTCAGAAGATCGAAATAGGATGCTGGCTGGGATTTCGAGAGTTGATCGCGAGAGGAAGATGGACGGGGGAGAGAGTTGATCGCGTGAGGGAGATCGAGGGTGGCCTGAGTTGATCGCGAGAGAGGACGGCTGGGCTGGGGCTCTCGTGACTTACTGCGGGTGGATCCTCACGTGATGGGCCAGCTGATGGTGGGGAGATCTGAGCCATCCGATCAGATCGCACGGTCGAGATGGGCTTGCTCACTTTAAGGGTTTTTGCTTCCCATCTCACAATAGCATTTCTATATAGATATATATATATATATATATTGTTGAATAAAACTCCAAGAAAGAGTGACCATGGCTCATAGCCATGATCCTCTATATATTCATGTCAATAGTATACCAAGGGTCCCCACTATTAAGTAATGGGGAGTAATGGAGGGATAGAGAGGTGGGGAGGCCAAAGGCCTCCCTCACTCATAACAATCCCCATTATCCATCCATTTCCTTGGTCTTAGCGTATAAAGCTAAGTGAGTGGATACTTCTGGATCCAGAGTAATCGTGTTTGTCTCGTTAAAACCTTAGCTGTGGAAAACCCAGAGGGAAAAACCATCAGCTTAAGGAAAAAGAGTACAAACCATAGGTTACTCCCCCTGAACCATACAAGCTTCAGGCTTGTAGATATCCTATGTATCTATACACCAATATCCTAAATATCTATACATCTTCCATAAAATTCTGAAAAGAAAAACAAAATACAATAATCAGTCATCTATACAAGTCGCACGCATATCTGGAAGGTGCTGAAACTAAGGGAGCTCTGACGTGGTAAGCTCTGTGAACTTGGCAGATGGCTCCATGTATGTAGACTTTGACTCAGTCATCACTATCTGCAAGGTACTACTGGACCTGGCTGTGCATATATTCGATTCGATTCTTGGATGATGAGCTTCTCGAAATAGAAGTATGATGTAGACTTAGGATGATGCTGTATAGATCTTCAAGAGGTGGCTGTTCATTTTGTGCTTAGTCATCGCGATGATCTTTAACCTGCATATGCCAATATATTTCCATGGTTTCTGATCCTTGACCCTTGGAGATAGCGCAGAAGCTATGTATCCATGGTCCAGTGTTGCGCTGCAGGCGTTGCACTGTATCTGTCTAACAGCTTTACTGCAAACGTTCTATAAAGACACGTGCAGTTGGCTAGATAAAGGAGTTGGGCACTTCAGGACCTAATATATTCTCCCCCTCTTCTAGCGAACGGAAGAGGTCTTAATGTGCATCCATATAACCAGTAGGTGTATTTAGTGGATTGCAATTATCCATGTTTCTTCATCAACTTCGGGTGTATGAAGTTTAATGTCAAATGTTTTTCATCTTCTGGATGATGTTTTCATCTTATGGATGATTATTAATCTTCTAGATAACCATTCATCTTATGGATGATGGTTTCATCTTCTGGATGATTATTTATCTTCAGGATGATAATTCATCTTCTGGATGATTATTCATCTTCTGGATGACCATTTATCTTATAGATGATGGATTCATCTTCTGGATGATTATTTATCTTCTGGATGACCATTCATCTTATGGATGATGGTTTCATCTTCTGGATGATTATTTCATATTCAGGACGATAATTCATCTTCTGAATGACCATTCATCTTATGGATGATGGTTTCATCTTCAGGATGATAATTCATAGGATAGATATCCCAAAAATCTATCCAGTCAATAAAGGAAACCCGTAAGGGTATGTTGTCACATCATCCATAACAACATAGCCCAAAGTTTCTTTTGCCAATCGCATGGTTTTCGCAACTATGACCAGGGAGCCTGATGCATCAGTTTAAATAATTTTGTAAGTGAGTTAAGCTCATCTCACATGGTTACTTCCTGGTTTCTGCGAAATAAACCTCTAAGCTATAGCGTTTTGCTTATAGCATACGATTTTATTTATTTATACAATACTCGGTAACCCACATGTTTGATATCTTTTGATATCAGGACTTCGGGTCCAAACACTTCACATTTCATAAGTGAGTCCAGCTCAACTTATTATTGCCTCGTTCCACATTATCTGGCCAAGTCTCTGTGTTTGCTTCAGGAAACGAAGATTGGGAACGATATCTATGGCAAAATGAAATGTGAGTAATTGTCGACAAATGTGTTTTATCCAAATACCTCTCCATGTGCGCACATTATTCAATTTATTCCAGATTCATCTCTTCTGGAGGTTCTGGAAAGGGAGAGGATATGGAGATGAGCTCATTTTCCTGTGGTGGTATTGTTTTAGGGTCTCCAGGAGTTATTTCTCGCTTTGGAGCCTCGTGGTATGTCCTCTCATCCATTGAGGATATCCACTTCTGCTACTGGTGGATTGCATCCATTATATTTAGTATGTCAATCCTAGCTGGATTTTTAGTAGCAGGGATGTGTGAATTTGACAATATTTATATTGTCAGTAACTATGTCTGATAACTGTTTAACAGTTTCATGAGTGTGGATCTTCAGGATCTCATTACAATTCATGATAATCAGATCATAGGTATTAATGTTTTAAATGGTCAAATTGAGCTTCAGGCTCATGGATGATTATAGTATTTTTGTTAAACCTAATACTGGGGAATTAAGGTTATGAAGGATCTTCAGGATCACATCAAGTCTTTAAAAAAGAGCCCATCAATGCACGTCTTAGGAGAAGTGATTTTAAATGCTTCCCCTGTTCAGAGTGTTCAGAATCTATTTATCTGGGGTAATTACTTCCGATAAATAGTTCTGTGTTCTGATGGTCCATAGTGGTGATATGGGGATGTATACTCATCATGGCACCATCGATAAGATGTGCTCTAAACGCTTCCCCCATTAGGGGTTCTTGGAAACTGTTTATATGAGGTGATCAGGCTCATATAAATAACTTCTAAGGAAACGTTTTGATGGTTTGCATTGTAATTGCATGTTCCCGCATGGTCACCTACAACTGGATTTTTAATGGATAAGTAATCCGTTTAAATCATTTTAATGATTTACATATAACCCATTTCTGGGTGTGAACACAAAACTTCAGGGTGTTCACTTTTCTTCCAGTTGTTAAATATAATTAATTCCCAGTGTTATCCCAAAAAAATCCGCAATAAGCTCGACTTCAAGTTGAGCAGAGAACTGGGGATATGAACCCGTCAAGGCACTATCTATAAGATGTGCAGTAATGCCTCCCCCGTTTGGGGATTTCGGAATATATTCATCTAAGATGGTTAATCCCGATGAATAAGTTCCACTGCGGCATTTTTGAGGGTGGTATGAGGGTAAGTAAAAGCCGAACCAATATCCCAGTAAGGTAATATGTCCGTTGTGATTAATAATAATCTGGACTGTGGTTGGATAACAAGGTTTTGATTATGACCATTTTTAAGAGGATATATAGATGTGTACTCTAAGGTACATCATCAGCCATATGTAGGGAGTGAAAAAGTTTAACTTTTATCCCTAAAATACTCTCAAGAGACCAAGAGGTCTTCATAATTTATGATGATGGTAAAATAAATCATATATATTCTTATTAGAGGAAGTATTGAGATTCAATATCCACGTGAAGTGGAGATGTTCTCGTAATCATTTTTCCCGTTTAATGGGATAATGAAAATGTCACCATATTTGAAGAAACTTATAGTTATTTGTTTATATAAGATTGGTAAATGATGTCTTGCATCAATAACAATCCAAGGTGGCATATTATATCATGTCAAAAGTAAGATTTGGATGAAGAGGGCACTACAGGTGTTCCTTTATCTTCCCATGTTTGAATTTATTAGGGAAAAGCTTTTGGCTTTATTGATTTTTAATATTTTAGAGTACGGACGTATCCTTATATAGAGTATTCAGGCTTTGTAAATCTTGAACCTCAAGTAGAAGTCCCAAAAATAATTATCTACTGGATAAAATTAAGGGTGAAATGCTTTTTAAAGCATAAGTCTGATGCTATTTTTGAAAAATACTCACTAATAACTATGGTCTGGTACTAGATAAAATTTTATTTTCATAAATATATTTTTCCTCATAGTGTATATATATACAAAATAGGTAGATCGACAAACGTCGTCTAGACTAGATATGTATATATTATCAATGGCATAATCTAATGACCTATCATATTACAAAAGCAATATGAGACTTTTCAGAACTTCAGGGTCTGATATAGGTCTGACATTGATTATTCCAAGTAGAGGTATATCATATCTTCCCTTTCTATATTTATGTCCAGGACACAATATGTCATGGTCTTCCCCTGTTTTAAGTATTCCACCAATCCAATTTATGATCGACTTTTCAAAGTTCATGTGAATGCTCTAGTATGGTCTTCAGGCCATTTTATTGAGCCATTCCGGATTTATGTGGATAGATGAACATGAATACGGGGAGTAAAAATACGTTGGTGCGAAAAATTTAGTTTTCACTTTTATGCATGCACGACTTCAGGCGCGTGCATTATGCAAGGCTAGATTCAAGAATTTTACCTTGTAATGTGAGTGTACCCAATAAACTAGCGGATTTATGGCATCTTCGGGTGCGCATAATATTATATATTAAAATAGATCTGATATATCTATTTACTGCGAAGTACGCATAATTTAGACGTATCTCCAGAAGATGGAAGCATTAATGGTCGCATAATTCCAATGTATTTTATTTGGTTAGAAGTGTATGAACATTCTATTTGAACTTCAGGTTCATTTGTCAATGTAGATATGATTTATAAATTTTTTTTGAAAAATTATTATTGTACCAGAATCATAGTTTGAGTACAAATGCATGAATAAATCATGCAAATAGCAATTAAACAAGTAGTTCATATATATTACAAGCAACAACATATGCAAAAAATATGAAACTACTAGATATAACATGCAAAATATGTATTTTCAATATAACAAGTAATTTATATAAAAATTACGTTTACTAATTACTAGGACCACGGGGAAACGTCATTACCCGTTAGGTTAGGTAACTAACGACAGAGCGGTCTCAGTGTATTTGTAATTATTAAATTGTGAAGGATTAAAAATTAAATCCAATTTTTATATAATTTGTATTTTTGTTGAATTTAACATAATATTAAACAAATAATTAATATTATGAACCAAATCAACTAAAAAGTTTTCAAAATTATTCATTTGATGTTTCCTAATTTTTATAGAATTTCCAGCAATATTCTGGAATTTTCTGCTAATTTTACGGAAACTATAGTGGAAAACTGATATAAAATCTGTTTTTAATCATTTTAAAGCCTAGTGTGCTTATGTTAGAGCTTCAGGCCCAAAACAACCAATAAAACTTAAATATCTAGTATTGGGCTGCATGCCTGTTACGCCTATTTGACCGAGACCCAAAAGACACGAGCCCAGGAGCCCAATTGCTGGCCAAGAGCCCATCTACGTATACCGGCCCGAGTCACAAGACCCACGAAGGGACCCCCCTGCTATCGATCCGACCCGGCCCCAGTACCCGCTGGTCACTCGCCCACTCCTGCGATAACCGCTCCCCCGGTTCCGCGACCACTAAATGACGGTAATGGGGAGGTGCGGGCATGGCGCAAGGGGCGGCGACGGGGGGCGGATTGAGGGGGCACAATTGAGGGCGGGCGAGGGAAGTGGGCCAGAGGCAATCACGCTGGGAGCTCTTTAAAAGGGCTAGGAGGACGACGAAGCAAGTGACCGCATCTCAGGTATCTAAAGTCTAAGGTACTCCATCAACGACCTAGTTCCTCCTTTCCATCTCCTTCCTCCCCCGCTCGTGCCGTGAGACGCCGTTCAGATCTCCTCACGAGTCGAACCGTCTCCGCCAGGCCTCCTCTTTCAGATCACTGTCTGACTTAGGCATCGGAGGGGATTTGGCCGGAACCAAGGTCCGGCCCCCTGACGAGCGTTCTCGTCTATGCAGGAGGACATCTGATCAACGGGCCGAGGCTCCCCCTCGCCCCTCGCCGACCGAGCACCCCGCTGGACGAGTGAGGCTTCCCCTCATCGTCCGACTGCCGAGGTCGAGCACATCCCGCCGAGTCCGAGCGTCTCGCCCAGGGCCGAGGCTTCCCCTCGCCCTTCGTCGACCGCGCATCTAGCTGGACGACTGAGGCTACCCCTCGTCGTCCTACCTCCGAGTCCGTGCGCGACCGTCCGAGGCCGAGCGTCTCAATCAGGGCCGAGGCCTCCCCTCGCCCCATCCGCACCGACTCGAAGCCCCCGAGGGACCCAAACGGGCCCCTTGACCACGTTGACCGGGTTATCCACGGTCAACGCTTTGTAGTGAGAAAACACTCTGAAACATCTGGCGCCGTCTGTGGGAACCGAAAACCGTCCCACGAAGTAGCAAACCACACCAACAATGGCACGAGCCAGCAATGGAAGGAAGCGCATGCCCCCCATCCCGGAGGAAGGGAATGGCGCATCAAACGGTAACCCCGAGGACATGCCCGTCGGCGACCACCCCACCCTCTCAACCGAAGAGACCGGCGGCTCAGAACTGGCCACGCAGGGACAGCTCTGCGCCCTGGCTCAGGAGACCAACGCGAGCCTCCAGACATTGGTCGCGACGGTACAGCAGCTCGTCGGCCCTGCGCCGTCCAACAGAGGCACGTTGGACGATGGCCATCGATGGGCGGGGGGTCCCCCGCACTTGCGGTCCGCCGTGGTCGACGACCACGGGACCCTGAAACCGAACACGGAGCGTCGATTCACGCTGCCCGGCTCTCGTCAGGCGAGGTCACGCGCCTCCTCCCTTTATCGTGAAAGGAGCCGAAGAGAAACCGAAGGGACGGAGGGCGAATCGATGACGGCATCATCTCGTCGATCGCGGTCGTCCCGCCGCAGGAGAAGTGAACGACACCACTCAAGAGACCGATCGCGGCGGAGCAGGAGCTCCCGCAGGAGGAGTCGGGAACGTCGGGTCAGCCCGACCCCAAGCGTGGCGAGGGTCGCGGAGCCAGCCCCGCCGGCGCCTGTGCTTCCTCCACCCCCGATCGAGCCAGAGGCAGGCGAATACCGCATCCCCGGGGGCATCCACGGAGACCGGTGTCCCTTATCACGGAGAATAACCGACGCACGGGTCCCCTCCCGATTCAGGATCCCGGTGCTGGGAAAGTACGACGGAATAGGGGACCCGTGACACCACGTGATGGACTACGAGGGGGACATGGTCTTCCAGGGAGCTGACGATGACCTGCTTTACCGGGGCTTCTATTCTACTCTCAGGGGAGCGGCAAGGACCTGGTACCACAGCCTGCCCGACCGCTCCATCGACAGCTTCGAGCAACTCACCCAGTTGTTCTGCAAACAGTTCATGGCGGGGAGGCTGATCAAACCTGGTGCTGAACATCTGTTCAACATAGTGCAAGGCCCGGCCGAGCCGCTCCGACAGTTCATGCGCCGCTTCAATGCGGAAAGGCTGAACGTGAACAACCCTCCCGACCTGGTGGTCCAGACGGCCCTTAAGAAAGGGCTTCGCCACCGAGGCCTCAAGAAGTCCCTACACAACGATCCCCCGAAGGACCTCCCCGGGATCATGGCGAGGGCCGAACGCTTCATGCTGACCGAGGAGGCCTTGGCCGAGGATGCAGGAAAAGCCACTCGAGGGACCAAGCGTGGCGACGGCGGACAAGTCAGCCCCGAAGGATACCGGACCGAGAAGAGGCCGAGGAACAGGCAGCGGGGAGAAAGCGTGAGGGACACCACCCCAGACGCCGTCCTCGCCCAAGTACAGAAGGAAAAACGAGCTGATCGCCCCCCACCGAAGGCTAGGAGAGGTGGGAAGAACAGGGAGAAGTACTGCAAGTACCATAAGGACGACGGTCATGACACCGAAGACTGCTGGCATTTGAAGAAGGACATTGAGAAGCTGATGATCCGGGGGCACGCCAGGAACCAGGCCGACGAGCCGGCCCACTGAGAAGGGACCTCTACGCAGCCAGACAAGGGGAAGAAGATCAACACCGTCCAAGGTCCCCTCCGCATCATAGAGTGAGCGGGCGATGTCTCTCCCCCCGGTTGCAGCCTAGTAAGAGGGAGTTATCTAGGTTTACCTCCCTCTGCCTAGCTTCATTTCCTTTCTTTTTCCTTTTCCTCCAAATGTACCGGTCCGACAGGACTCTTGAGAGTACAAATGCATTCCCTTTTTTGTCTTTTCTTAAATCCCCGACGGAATTGACATGTCACCAATAGCGCAAAAGAATGGGGACCGCCGCCTCACTGGAGGAGGAAGAGGAGCTTTACCCTCGCCAACTGACTCCTGCGCTCATAAGACTGGGGGCAATTCCCCCAGCAGGCACGGACGCCGACCGGTCCTAAGCCGAGGAACTTTGCCCTCGCCGACCGACTCCTGCGCTCATAAGTCTGGGGGCAATCCCCCCAGCCAGCGCGAACACCGACCGGTTCTAAGTCGAGGGACTTTGCCCTCGCAGACCGACTTCCGCGCTCATAAGCCTGGGGCGGTTCACCCAGCAGGCATGGACGCCGACCGGTCCTAAGCCGAGGAGCTTTGCCCTCGCCGACCGACTCCTGCGCTCATAAGTCTGGGGGCAATCCCCCCAGCCAGCACGGACGCCGACCGGTCCTAAGCCGAGGAGCTTTACCCTCGCCGACCGACTCTTGTGCTCATAAGTCTGGGGGCAACTCCCCCGAGACACGGACGCCGACCGGTACTAAGCCGAGGAGCTTTTACCCTCGCCGACCGACCCCCGCGCTCATAAGACTGGGGAGAATCCCCCCAGCCAACGCCAACGTCGTCCAGTCCTAGGCCAAGAACAAGGCGACAACGCAAAGTACACGAGAAGTCCGAGTAAGTCAATTTCGTTTATAATAGTTAACCAGAGTACAAAAATGTGTCTTATTTACAAGGGATAGAGGCGAAGGATACACCCTACAAATAATCTAATCTCGACGAATGACAGAGTTCTTCGCCTACAGAAGCTAGATCGACACCGACAGAGCAAAATTGGTTGACAAAAGACCCAAAGTAGATAGCCCAAGCTAGCAGCCATGCAACCAGCAATTATTGGCCACGGAGCCAATGACGAAGCCGAAGGAGATAGCGGGGGCCAGGGATCCATCTCAAGTAGACTGGCCCAAAGCGAAGCGGATGCTAAAAAATTTGAGGATAAGGCCAGGAGGGGCTGCTTAGGGAGCCCGAGCTCGGGAGGACACATCCTCGGGCACTTCGCCCTGCTCGGAGCGGGGGGGATCGACCGACGGAGGGGCTTGTCGGACACGCTCCGCACATTCCCGGAAGGAAGACTGGACGACTTCGACGATCCGAGGGGCGATGAGGTCTTCATACTTACCGAAGGCCTCCCTGAGGACCTCGAAGATCCTCTTCCCCAGGGTCTCGACGACGCCCTTCTCCACCTCCTCTGCAAGCCGCATCACCTGGCGCCGATCCGACAGTTCCCTCTGAAGCTCCTCCCTCTCCTGGCGGAACGACTCCGCCGCTTCCTCAGCCGACTGATGAGCATCCTCCAGCTTTCCTTGGAGGTCACCCACTTGTCCCTCCAACGCGGCCACACAGAGGTTGAGGCGCCGAGACTCCATCTGGGCCTCCGTCATGGCCACCTCGGCCGCCCCGGCCCGCTCCTGAGCCTTCATGGTGGACTCCTCCAGCTTCCTCAAGAGGATGGCTCGCCGCTGCAGCTCCACAGCGAGCGTCGACCCCTGGAAAACGGGACATGAGCTAAGAAGGGAGTGAAGGGAAAGAAAGGACTGCGAGAGGGCCGAACCCGTTGAAGGGCCCAAACCAAAGAATCCGACACCTTGTCGGCGGGAATCTTCTCGAGGGTGCTGCGGTCCCGGGGGAAGACGGAGCTCTCGGCCACCTGCTGGGCCAGGGCTCGGTCGACGAACACCGAACTCCCGGGGGCAACATCGAGGGAAGCCATATGGCTCGCCAATAGCGCTCCGATTCCCGGGGACGGAAGCGGGGACGCTACGATGGGGGTGGTTGTCAGAATCACCTGAAGATCCCCGGTGGTGCCTGCAGGAGGCACAGAACTGGCCGGGCTGGAGGGCTCCGCATCCTCCTTCCTCTTCTTCCCTCCGTGAGGCTCCACGAGCGCCGAAGGAGAGCGCTTCCGCCTTGCCCCATCTCCACTCTCGGGGACGGGAGGGGACGCCCCGAGGGCGAGGGGGACTACACCGGACCCATCATTACCCCCTGCCTCTCGGGCTGGTGGGGCAGGTCCGGCCTTTACTACGCCCCCGGGGAGGAGATCGCCAGAAGAAGAGGCAGGAGGCGCGACCGCTACCTTGCCCACGGAGGGCTCGGCTCGGCGCACATCCTCCTCAACTACCTTGCCCACAGAGGGCTCGGCTCGGCGCACCTCCTCCTCAACGGTCCGTCGAGGCGCCCTTCCGGAGGTACTGCCTCGGCTCCGAGCAGCTCCACGACGGATCAGCTCATCGACGTCACGGACGAACTCGCGGCCTGCCATCCCTGCAAAGGAAACCGAAATCAGGATGAGTCTCAGGGCAGTCCGAGGGGGAAAAAGCGACCTACCCGGGGACCACAAGATGGCCTTCAGGAGTAGGTCATCCAACAAAGACCGGATGGACTTCAATTCCAAAGGAAGAGCCAACAGCATCGCGGCGACTGCCTGATCAACATCAGAAAGGGCTAGCGGCGGGCGAGGTTGGACAGACGCTCCCCAACTTGTCAAAATCTGGGCCTCACCCAAGAAGACCACGAAGACATAATCCGAGTTCCAATCCCCTGACCAGCGGGGCAACCCGATCATGCATTCCCTCCTCGAACGGGCTCGAAGTAGCAGCCATGACCCCGGACCGACCGTCTGGACCTGGTAAAAGTGGAAGAGAAGGGGGAGAGACGGCTCTAGACCACGGGTACAGCAGAGCATTACGAAGCCCGTCAGTACCGCGATCGAACACGGGGTGAACTGACAAAGGGACACCGTGAGATGTTCCATGACCTGGATGAAGAAGGGATGGAGCGGGAAGCGAAGACCCAGGCAGAACATCTCGACGTAGGCGCCGACCTCATTGCTCCTCGGAAGGCAAATCCGCTCGTCGACAAATGGAACTCGAACCTCGTATGGGAAGCAGAGATATCTTTCCCGGATCTCCGCGGCCACCGAAGGAGGAGTCCTCGACGGCGTACGGAGGACAACTGGGGGCACATTAAGCCACACGGCGGCCGACGCCACGTCATCACGGGCGTAGTCTGGAAAAAGTTTCCCCTTCCCCTTATCTTGAGGAGAACGACTCCCGGCGGGGGAACCTAATTCCCCCAGCCGGGGCTCGCCCCGCCTGGACTCCGGAGGATCCCTCGACCTTTGACCAGAACCGCCTATCCTAAGAGCAGCCATAAGATGAAAGCGAGAGAGGAATTACCTTTTTTCAACTAGTTTGGAGAAGGCAAGGAAGCGAAGGCAACGGGAAACTCCGAGTTGTGGAAAGCTTTGAATAACGGGAGGAGCAAGAGAGAAGTGGAGATCAACGCGGCTGAGGATCTTATATACCGGGCGCAAGGGTGAATTTGAAGCGGCTGACAAGGACGCGCGGCAGGCTACGAAGAACTGGCGGCATTTCGAAATCGACACCAGGGGAAGTCCAATCGATCAGCCTCATCATGACCTACATTTATGGCCACGCCTCGACTGAAGCGCCACTCAGAACCCCAGGAGGCGTAGCGGTTATACCATGCTAACCGAGGCCGATCGATCCCACCGATGGCGGCGCCCGAACCCCTCAGCTTCTCAATTGAAGACGGCCCCGCGAACGGTGGGGGTAAGCTTGCAGCCACACGTGGCGGCATCAGAGGACCAACGGCGCTTCGGGGCCCGCGCCTTAAAAATATCGAACGGGCCCACTCATGATGACGACTAATAAATGAGTCGACATCGACTGGCGAGCTTGTCAAAATCGGCAGAAGTCACATCGGTCGAGCCGAACAGGCCGGAGCCGATCAACCTGACCGATGGGGGCAATTGTTACGCCTATTTGACCGAGACCCAAAAGACACGAGCCCAGGAGCCCAATTGCTGGCCAAGAGCCCATCTACGTATACCGGCCCGAGTCACAAGACCCACGAAGGGACCGCCCCTGCTATCGATCCGACCCGGCCCCAGTACCCGCTGGTCACTCGCCCACTCCTGCGATAACCGCTCCCCCGGTTCCGCGACCACTAAATGACGGTAATGGGGAGGTGCGGGCATGGCGCAAGGGGCGGCGACGGGGGGCGGATTGAGGGGGCACGATTGAGGGCGGGCGAGGGAAGTGGGCCAGAGGCAATCACGCTGGGAGCTCTTTAAAAGGGCTAGGAGGACGACGAAGCAAGTGACCGCATCTCAGGTATCTAAAGTCTAAGGTACTCCATCAACGACCTAGTTCCTCCTTTCCATCTCCTTCCTCCCCCGCTCGTGCCGTGAGACGCCGTTCAGATCTCCTCACGAGTCGAACCGTCTCCGCCGGGCCTCCTCTTTCAGATCACTGTCTGACTTAGGCATCGGAGGGGATTTGGCCGGAACCAAGGTCCGGCCCCCTGACGAGCGTTCTCGTCTACGCAGGAGGACATCTGATCAACGGGCCGAGGCTCCCCCTCGCCCCTCGCCAACCGAGCACCCCGCTGGACGAGTGAGGCTTCCCCTCATCGTCCGACCGCCGAGGCCGAGCACATCCCGCCGAGGCCGAGCGTCTCGCCCAGGGCCGAGGCTTCCCCTCGCCCTTCGCCGACCGCGCATCTAGCTGGACGACTGAGGCTACCCCTCGTCGTCCTACCTCCGAGTCCGTGCGCGACCGTCCGAGGCCGAGCGTCTCAATCAGGGCCGAGGCCTCCCCTCGCCCCATCCGCACCGACTCGAAGCCCCCGAGGGACCCAAACGGGCCCCTTGACCACGTTGACCGGGTTATCCACGGTCAACGCTTTGTAGTGAGAAAACACTCTGAAACAATGCCCATTGGTTAATTTTTTTTGTTTTTTTTGTTTTTTTTGTTTTTTTTAAACTCAAAAATACCCATGGGGGGAACCATTTAAACATACCCTAACCATAATTTAAGGGTTATGGTTATGATTTAGCGGGTAAATAGCCCCGCTCCCATTTTCAGATCGCGGCCAGAGGGAGAGGTGCCGAAGAAAAAGGCCACCCCCCACGGGGGCTCCCCAATCCCCATCCCCATCGGGTCGCGGACAAGGCGGGGGAGGGCCAGTCAGCGACTCCCCATGCCCCATCTTTTTACATGCGGGGGACGGCCATGCTTCAGGCATGCCGATAGCCGTTGCGGGTGAGCCGATCACGGCCGCATCGATGACATACCGAACATGCTGATCAATGTCCTTCGGATTCTATCGAAGCCAATTGGAATCGGGTCCAGATTCCGATCTAGCGGCTTCAGAACCGCAGGATATGATTCTAAAGGTATTCTCATTTGCATGCTGATTCATGATAACTCCTTCCAGATTGCAGGTTTTATATGTGATCTTTCTTAACAGATATATTTAATCTTATTTTGTTGATTCATTTTTAACAACAAAGGTGCAACGGTTTTGCAAAAATTATCTTTAGTGTCTGGACTTTGGACCAATGTGTTCTTTATGTATTATAAACTAAATTTCATGCTTGTCTTTTTGATGCTGTCCAATAGTGTTGATTGGATCAACATGAAGTTTACCTACATCATGCCTAATGGAACACGATAATGGGAAAATGATTGTCTTAGCCAGCTTTACTATCCAGTGTCAAGCTATAGTCCTACAAATCTAGGAAGCATAGTTTTAAACTCATATTGTGAGTCAAACTCCTATAATCAAACTTAAAAAGTGACTATCATTTGCATCTAGAATGACCGGTTAACATTGGCGTAAAACAAATGACCGGTTAACATTGCATCTAGAAGGGTAACTGCAATGGTTTTTTAAATGATAAAATTGGCATAAAACAAATGACCGGCTAACATTCAAACTAGATTAATCTAGTTTTAAATCTAAAAATTTATTATGGATCGATGAATTACCTTTAACCGGAAAAATCTGGAAAAGAGATCCGAAGATAATAATACGATCCACATCCTTGCGACGTCGGCGGACGAGCCGCAAATGACAATAGATTCCATAGCGCAACCTCCATGCGATGGTGGCTATCCAAATAGCCAAGAAATTGATTCCTTCGCTTTTAGAAGAGAAGAAAATTTGATGTGTAGAAATTTTTCGTAGAACAACGTGCTGATAACGTGTTGAATAAAACTCCAAGAAAGAGTGACCATGGCTCATAGCCATGATCCTCTATATATTCATGTCAATAGTATACCAATGGTCCCCACTATTAAGTAATGGGGAGTAATGGAGGGATAGAGAGGTGGGGAGGCCAAAGGCCACCCTCACTCATAACATCTATATTACATTTGACAGAGTTTTTTGAATCCTAGGGCTGACTAGGACAAGCTGACTAGGACAAAGGGGGTAGATAAAAGACGGTCAGGATTAAATCTTGGGAAATGAACGGTTGGGATTAAACTTTGAGATGAATGTTTTGTATTTTAACATACTTTTAATATTTGTGGGCCCAATTTGATAGCAACAGCAATTTAAATCATTTTCGAAAAAAGCAAGAGACTTTTTGGGGAAGAGCAAGAGACGTTTTTGGAGGAGAGCTTCCCAAAACTTGGCTGTTGCTCTTCCCCATAATAGAGCAGCAGAAGAAATCGCAACAGGAAGTCTCGCAGAACCCGTCTCTCTTTCATTTCCCCAAAGCAGCAAGAGGAATCGCAAAATCACCGGCCCCTCTCTCTTTTATTCCTAGAATCATCTCGCAAAATCCCTAACCTATCTCGCAAAATCACCAGCCCCTCTCTCTTTTATTCCAGGAAGTCTCGCAACAGGAAGTCTCGCAAAATCCTGGAATCATCTCGCAAAATCCCCAAGGCAGCAGTTCTTCTCGCCCCAAAGCTGTTCTCGCAACGCCTGAATCAATGCCTGGAGAATAGGAATCGATTGCAAGATCAGCAAGATCAGCAAAAAGAACTTATAAAATACTGAGCAAGGTATAAAAAGAACGCCCCAAAGCTGGTCTCTCTTTTATCTTCATCTCCCACAGCATTCCTCGATTCTTCACAAAAAAACGATTAGGGTTTCATTTTCTTGAGCAAGGTGCTTTCTTTATCTCCTCTTTCCTTTATTATATTGAAATTTTCAACTCGAATTGATCTATTTTTGTCGATTCTTCTCGCAAATTCATTCTCACTTTTGTGAAGAATCCTTTTCTGGGAAAGTCGCAGGAGTTCTCAATATGCGAGAAGCTGCTATCTATTTGGTTCGAGTGAAAATTTACAACTCGAATCGAGGAATTCTGATATCATTTTCTGTTACTGTTATTAGGCTTCAGGGTTTTTGTCATTAAAACAGTTGGTTTTTGCGATGGGATATGAGAATCGGACGGCGTCACCGGGTATCGTCTCAAAAATTCATTCTCCCATTTGGCCCATATTGAGAACTCCCATATACGCTGGCTGTGCTGACGTTCTTTTTTGATACTTTTTTGATACGCAGGTGGACCACTCCATTGTGGAGAGCTTTGCTAAAGGGGGGAGGGTGGCCGCCACTGCAAGTTTTTTTGACGTCTAATATGATTATGCAAGGAGATGTGAAATTGAAAATTTGCATTCGTTTCAGTTTATACATTTCGTTTCAGTGAAATTGAAATTAAAGTCCGTGCAAGTGGGGAGGATTATCATATTCGTTTCAGTTCATACATTTGAGTTACATTCGTTTCAATTTCAACTTTGCATTGGTTCTCAATTAAGTTACATTCGTTTGCAAGTGAAATGAAATGGCGGTTTCAGGATTATCATATTCTTTTTAATCTGAAATGAAATGTTAGGACGTGGGTCAACCATCAAAATGGAGGTTTTAGGATTTTCTGTGTCTAACTGTACTTTTTTCCCTTTTCTGAAGGAATTGTGGTACCAGAGCATACCAACATTGAAGCGGTGCTTGCAACAATCAGCGATTTAGACGCTCAAGAGTCTCACTTATCAGCAGACGAAGACCGGATTACTTGATACAATAGATTGATTTCCACCTGAGGGTCTTGATCTGATGACTTATCAATCGCTATTGCTGGCGACCAAAAGATAGTAGCTTCTCGCTGCAACCTCTGCCTATTTGGGTGTGGGTGTTCCAACGGGTTGAAGACTGCTACCATGTCACTGGGAAAAGCTCGAAGTTCATGTTTTCGCGATGTTGTTAGGCAGTGATGTGAGATTGCATTTATTGTCGTCATTGTGATGTTGTGTAGCCTGTGTTATATCGTAGGGATGAAATTTGTGATCTATTTGTGATCTATTTAATTGATTAGCTGTATGTGCAATCATTTACATGATGCCTCTTTGCATGGATTGAGTTGTTACGTGTCTTAAATTACAGTTGTTTCCTGCCGTATGGTTGTTATGCACTTTGGTGAATGTAACTCGCTTTCATGCATTAATCGTTGCAAAACTAATCTTGAGATTTGCAATTAGATGGCGTTTGTATTACCGCCTATAATTAAGTGGGGAGGCAATCAATCAGTATCATTCAATAATGCGTAAAACATTATATAACTTAAATCATGATGCTTACGCTAATTTTAATTAAAAAAATACAGGCCCGAGCGCATCAATATGTTCAGCATCTATTATACAATCTATATTACATGGCTATTTGTTCTACATGGCGTCAAAAATATGACTAGGAAAAAAATTGATTACTATGCCATGGCCATTTGCAATTTTTAAAAACCAAGTAACCAAATCTATTATACATTTGATGACGTTTTTCGGATTTTCATTTGTTTGGATTCCAGGTTTGGGTTTTGAATTTTCATGGGTTTCTACTACTGGCCTGTTCCATGTTATCTTATTGGTGCGGATAAACATTTTATCAGGGAGAACTAAAATTTTGGGATAAACTAAAAAAATTTGAACTTGAAAATTTATCGGGGCGAACCCTAAAATTTTGGATATGAACTAAATTTTGACGGTACTAATTTTGTTGAGGAACTAAGATTTTTGTGATGAACTTAATTCCTTGGGATGAGCTAAAATTTTAGGGAACTACGCTTTTGACAGGGGAATATCTTAACTGAACCGGCACCGAAGGCTCGCGCGCGTTGTTCCAATTGTTGTTCCGCGCCAAAGGCGCCCACGCCGTATTTGTTGTTCCGCGCCGAAGGCACCCACGCCGAATGTGTCCGTGTCGCTAAATATTTTTACGCTAATTTATTGTTCTTTTAAATTTTGGTTGTGTAAAAAATTTGTTGGGGACCAAAGATTTTGCGGGGGAAAATCTTAACTGAACCGTGCCCGCGGGCACGGGTTATGAATAGTATATATATATATTGTTGTGAGTTGAGGGAGGCCATTGGCCTCCCTCCCCTCATCACTCTCCATTACTCCCCACTAAGTTAGTGGGGAGGCCCTTTGACTCCCAAATCAACATGAAAGTTTTATAAATATAGTACCATGGCTATTTGCCATGGTTAATCCTCTCCAATCCTCTTCTAACACGTTATCAGCACCTACGCTCTATTTTGAGCTTTTTCTTCTCGTTCCCTTCCAAAAATCAAACCCCTACGCGCGAAGGAATCTGTTGTTGCGGTAATCCGTTGCGGCAAAGCTTTGCGGGGATTTCTCTTTGGAGCGTATCGGGAGCGGCACTATCTACGGATCTTAATTTTTACGATCTTCCCTAGATTTTTAATCTAGAGGTAATATCTATCAATCCCGTATATAGCTACAAACAAATTTTTAATTTAGCTATGTTTTTAATGCTTCATCTAGAGGCATTTTAAATCTGTTGCTATTGTATTATCTTTAATATAAAAAAACAAAACAAAACAAAAACCCCTCGGCTCCATACAATGCTCCTTCAATTTACGTTTGTAGTTGACATTGTGAAATCTTTTACTATTTTACCATTGAAATCGTTTTTATCTTTTGTTGAATCCAAATAGTCACTAGCAATGATAACGATGTGCATTAAAAAATGAATTTGAGATATTGAGTATTGTTTGTTGGCCGGAATAAATTGAGAAGGAAAGATTCGTCTTTTAGCAACAAACTCGCTTTCATGCCAACTAAATATGTTTCACTTCAAAAACTTGATCTAGGATTGTTTGGATTTGATTCTATGATATTTTAGAATATTTTTTAAATGAATGATTTCATAGAAAATTCATTGATTCAAAAGTCAGTTTTTCACGTTTTCTTTTAGGCGAGACGCTGTTTCGCGTCGTGCTTTTTCGCTGCAGAAATTTTTTTTTAAAAGTTTAATTTAAAAAAAAAATGTAAAACGCGGCGTGAACGGGACTTGAACCAGCAACCATTTGGACTGGCGCCTAATGGATTACCGCTGAGATACATTTTGCTTTTGTCAACACTATCTCATTAATGTATTTAAATGCATTCCGATACTGAAATTAAACAAAAAATTTCTTCTTTGTGAGACTGTCGGGTTTTGACCCTGGGATCAAGATCCCTTGACTTTCTTTCAACCGCTGGGCTATTACGACATACATGTCTCATTAGTGTAATACATTTATTTGAAGGATTCCTTTATTCGTTAAATATTCATAAAGGAAAATAAAATTTTGTTGAACTTGTCGGGGTTCGATACCGTGACTCTTTTGTTGCGGGGACTGTGTGCCATCCCTCCCAGACGGGGGGCCCTTCCCCGGCGCCGACCCACAGAAACAAATAAGATAGCCTGTTTGTTGGGCCTGCAGCCCCATTTGGCTTTATTATAACTTTTTGTCTACCAATATTGGGCCTGAAGCCCAGTAAATCCAATTGCAATTTTAAATGTGTCAATTAGAATTTTGAAACTGGGCCTGAAGCCCAAATATTAAATATTTTAATTTGACTTATTGGGCCTGAAGCCAAATTAATTCAATTGCAATAATTAATTTGTTAAATTTTGGCAAATGGGCCTGCAGCCCAACTATTAAGAATATATTAAAATGATTAATATTTATGGGCCTGCAGCCCCTTTCAAACTATTAATTTATTTTAATTCTTTGTTATGGGCCTGTCGCCTAGTCTTTCAAATTGCTAAAATTATAACACTCTTGCATTATTAATAATTTATGGAATATTAGGATTTTTTTTTCAAAATATAATTATCTTAAGGATCCTGCGACCGCTCTGCCGTTAGTCAACTAACCTAACGGTGTATGACGCCTCCCCGTGATCCGAGAGATTATTATATTTTATAGTCTCTTTTTCCATATTGTATATGCATGTGTTATATGCCTGCGCGGTTGTTTCTTTTGTGCCTGTAGCATATTATAAACTGCGTGGATGTTTATATAAGCTAAAATGTGATTTTTGGGATCGGCCAGTTTGATACCCTTTATATTCCTTGCAATTTTATTTTCTTTTTGAGAGAATTTGTAAGTGAGGATTATATGTATTTATGCCAAAGACCGGTGTACTGACAAATGAAGACGGAGGTGAAAATTGGAAAATATAGGGACCCATTCTGGGTTTCCAAATTGTACTTTTCTCTTCTTTATGGACTGTAATTCGGACTTTGTATTCTTTTGGGTATCTGGCCGATCCCCACATTTTACTTATTTTATTTTTTATGTGTGATTTTCAATTTTAATTAATTCATGCATGTTTTAAATTGCATAGATAAAATAGCAAAATTGGCAAGCGTCGATTTCGATGTCCTCCATTCTGCAGAAAAAAATTTTTTACCTGAGTTGGCGAGTGGACCTGAAGTTCCACTTGCGTTCGATGGCCCTCCTTGGCTCCATTTTGGCTCCTCCTTCGGCCCCAGCAGCGGCCGATGCTTCTGCTACACCTAGCAGTAGCACTCACACCACTGTCTCCGACGTGGATAAGGCGAAAGCCATAATCTACATTAGGAAACATATAGATCGGACCTTAAAGGTCGAATACCTAACGGTAGAGGACCCAATGGAGCTGTAGACAACGCTGGAGGCACGGTATAAACATCAAATTGATGTAATATTACCGCGTGCCAGTTATGAGTGGGAAAACCTCAGACTTCAGGACTATAAGTCCGTCGCAGAGTATAATTCTGCACTTCATAATATCACCTCACGCCTGAAGTTGTGCGGTGAAGAAGAGACAGAACAACGCATGTTGGAAAAGACATTTACCTCGTTTCACGAGAAAAATGCAATCCTCATGCAACAGTATCGTGAACGCAACTTCACGAAATTCTCTGATTTGATCTCATGCCTACTTAGGGCAGAGCAGAATCGAGATTTACTACTAGCCACTCATAATTTACGTCCAGCTGGCTCTGCACCTATCCCTGAAGCCCACCACGTTTCTCCCCAGAAGTGGAAAAACAAGAAAAAGGCTAATAATAACAAAGGGAAAGCTGTGATGAAGAATGGACGAGGAGCAGTACCCCCGTCCAACAACAACAATACAAGAAAGAGTAACTTCATATGGAAGCAATAGAACACTGACCAAGTGTCACTTCCTAAGAAGAACTGGGAGGATAAATGCCATAGATGCGGCATGACTGGCCATTGGTCCAGAATCTTCCGTACTCCTCGCCACCTCCAGGAACTATATCAGGCGAGCCAGAAGTCTCTGCCTGAAACAAACTTGGCGGCTGTTCAGCCACCAATGATGTTCACTGCAATAGACTTCGAGAATGACGACCTGCTCAATTAAGCTTCATCTTTTATTTATGCATTTAAAATTCAATGTTACTTCATCTTTAATTTGCTTAAGTTCGTCTTTTTCATTGACATAAATAAAATTTCGTTTTAATTATAGATGAATTATGGAATATTGTGGACAGTGCCTCGTTGCACTGGTCTAGCATTGATATTGCTCCCACATACAACGAGACTATAAGATGCAAATTCTCCTCATAAACATATAGGAAATCTCCAATTTTCAAGAATATTTCTTTTAAAGAAAATAACTTGAAAATTGTGGATAATATATATTGAATATCAATATGTAACTCGTCAAGAAAATGGCCAGAAGACCATCTACTTACGATTTCATTGGACCCCCGTCGGGCCCGTATAACAATAGATATTCATCCTATAGAAAGCCAACTTGACTAAGCACCAGAAGTGCTTTTCATTGCCATAGTTTTTAACTCTGGCAAAATGGACCTGGTCATCCTGGATCATCGATGATGGACGCATCATCAAATGAATCCATTGGAGAACCTGAAGATTCTTCAAAAGGTTGAGTTTCCTTGTCCCCTTTGTCATAAGAGAAAACTTAGAGAGAGACCTTCCCTCCTGAAAGTGGGTTTAAAGTCTCCTGGCTTCATTGAGAGAATACATGGTGACCTTTGTGGGCCTATTCACCCCGCAAATGGCCCATTATCGGTACTTCATTACTGTACTGATATATGCATCTACTAGATGGTCTTATGTGTGCCTTTATATTCACTCGCAACCTAGCTTTCTCAAAAGCTTATAATGTGGGTGGATTTACTACACATATCATTCAAGACTTCTGCCAAGCAACTGGCATTAAAATTGAACATCCTGCAGCATGTTCAACCGCATAATGTGTTAGCAAAGTCTCTGGTAAAGAGGCTCCAATGGATTTCATGTCCATTGTAAAAGCGCAGTTGCCTGTTGATGTTTAGGGACCATTACACTGCATTCCGCATCGCTTATCACGATACGGCCCGCTTGTTGCCATATCTTATTGCTGATGCTGCTTGCTTATGGTTTGCCACCAAGTCTTGATTTTGATGAGCAAATTCTCATTGAAATAGGCATGCAGTCTAAAGAAGCCTGAAGCTTCTGAGACGATATCATGGGCCACAAAAGTCCTCATCCCGTTATGATCCGCATACTTTTTTCTGTGTGAAGTTGAGATCCAGAAGATCCTTCACATTCAGACTAAAGTACATCAATTGCCGGATAAAATTACGGACAACCAGAAGATTGTTCGTTCACACGTCCCTGCTGCCAACACGCCAGCTAGGATTGACATTCCCAAAAATGGATGCAATCCACCGGCAGCAGAATTGGCTGTACCTCAATTTAAAAGAGGACGCCTGCCAGGATCAATATATAAAATTCCTCAAAATAGGAAGATTCCTGGATATATCAAAATGATCCAACCACAGGATGCTGAGCTCAGACTAGCAACCTCTCCCCTCCTAATTTCCCCTGCAGAGGAAATAATAGGAGAAACATCATTATATTGCGTACGTACTGGAGAGGTACTGGATAGATATAGCACAGTCGTCGACGACGATTTTTGCTTTCGCTATTGCCATTCACGTCGCTGAATACGACGATGACGTCTACCCACTTTTCTATAGCGTAAACGCATAGAATGGCCAAAGTGGGACGAGGCAATAAGAGTAGAGCTGGACTCACTCTTGAAAAGCAAAGTCTTTGGACCAGTAGTCCATACACCTGAATGTGTAAAAACCTGTGGAATACAATTCGAATTTCATAAAGAATTGAAATGAAGGAAATGTGATCATTTTCCTACTAAGCCTACACTTCTCTGCAAAAGCCAATACATGCAGCTCATGGACGTTGTGACTGCATATATATACGGCAATATAGCTATAGAGATCTATATAAAACTTCCAGAAGGGTATACTCTACCCCCAGAGATGAAAGAGAAACGTATAAACGTATTCTCCATAAAGGCTACAAAGATCATTAGTTGATCTTAAGCAATATTCTGCCCTTGTATCTTTTTCGAAAGATCGTTGACAGGATTTGTTATATTTGCCTTACATATGATCGACTTAAAGCTAATAGGATCTCCAGCGGAGACCATTGAGATTTCAAATAGCTATAAAGCGTACCTTGAAAATGAAAAACCTAGGTATAACGATCATCCTGACGATGACATTGATCATCCTGACGATGACATTAATCATCCTGAAGATGGCAATAATCATCCTGAAGATGAACTATCATCCTGAAGATGACATTAATCATCCTGAAGATGAACTATCATCCTGAAGAAGAACCATCATCCTGAAGATGACATTAATCATCCTGAAGATGAACTATCATCCTGAAGATGAACTATCATCCTAGAGATGAACCATCATCCTGAAGATGACATTAATCATCCTGAAGATGAACTATTATTAATCATGTCGAAGATGTCTCGGCTTACATATTAAACACCTTCGTGGTGGAACCCTTTCATATTCTTCATACACCTGGAGTTTATGAAGAATGATGTCCTTTTGCAACCTATTAAAAATGGATACTTATTTATGACACCTTTCAGTAGCTGAAAGAGGGGGAGGACATCCTAGGTCCCGAAGAGCCTAGCTCTAGTGTATTATCTGGCCAACTGCACGTATCTTTGATAGAACGTCTCCAGTAAAGTTGTTAACCAGATACAGTGTTGTCCTGGAGAGCAACACTAAACCAAGGATAAGCTGCTTTTGCGCAACTTCCAAGGGTCAAGGAATATATATTGCATATGCAGGTTTAAAGATCATCGCGATGACTGAAACACAATAGGCCGACCACCTCCTAAATATAAACACATCATCATCCAATGTCTACATCTTCTCAGAAGCTCATCATCCACGAAGCAAGTATTGAAAACGCTCAGCCAGGTCTAGCAGTACCTTGCAGACATACTGAAGACTGATTCAAAGAATACTTTAGTGGAGTCATCTACCAACTTCGAAGAGCATTACACTCCAGAGCGACTCTGCCTTCCAATAGCCGCTAGATGAGTGAAACTTGTATAGATGAGTGATAATTGTATTTTCTTTCAGAACATGATGGATGTATAGACGAATAGGTGATGATTGTATAGATACATAGGAGATCTGCAAGCCTGAAGCTTGTACAGATCTGGGGGAGTCCCTCGATAGTTGTACTCTTTTCCCTTAAGCTGCTGGTTTTTCCCACTGGGTTTTCCACAGCTAAGGTTTTAACGAGGCAACCACAGTGGCTCTGGATCCAGAAGTATCCGCCCCATTGGCATACTGAATTCTGAAGTATTCATATGCTTAACCCAAGGTAATGGAGAGATGAGGGGGAGTGTTGTGAGTTGAGGGAGGCCATTGGCCTCCCTCCCCTCATCACTCTCCATTACTCCCCACTAAGTTAGTGGGGAGGCCCTTTGACTCCCAAATCAACATGAAAGTTTTATAAATATAGTACCATGGCTATTTGCCATGGTTAATCCTCTCCAATCCTCTTCTAACATATATATATATATATATATATATATATATATATATATATATAATACATTTGACAGCGATTTTTGAATCCTAGGGCTGACTAGGACAAGCTGACTAGGACAAACTGGTTGATAAAAGACGGTCTGGATTTAATCTTGGACGATGAACGGTTTAGATGAAGTTTTTGAAATAGTTTTGCTTGATTAGTGGGTCCCACTTCTTTCTTTGGGAGATGACTTTTGCGTGAGATTTGAGCTGGGGATGGGCTTTACACGTGAGATGCTAGCAGCCTAGCAACAGCCTAGCAACAGCTCAAATTTCTCCCAAGAGTAACATGCTTTTTAGGGGATAGTAACAGGCTTTTTTGGGGAGATCAACCGGCATTTCAGCTTCCCAAGAGTTGGTTTACAGAGCTCAAATTTCTCTCCTTTCTCAATTGTTCACAGTGGTTTTCTCCTTGCGCCAGGCATCAAAATCCGTAGCATGTTCACATTTTCTTGAGGGGGGTTCTCAATTTTTCGTTCTTCTCAATTTTTTGATGACAGTATTGCCTTGAGGGAGCCTTGGTTCCGATGATGATTTTTTGACCACTTTTTTGATTTTTTTAGGCCTTGATTTCTTTCGTTTTTTGGAGCAAGGAGCACGGTTCACTGTGTAGAAAAACATGGTGAACATTCAAAAACACTGCGAATGTTTGGAAAATGTTGAGAACCGAAAGAAAGTCTGTTGAGCACCGAAGGTGCCCACTAAGATGATGATGAGAACCATGCTTTCTTTCGGTTCACAGTGTTTTTGAGCACTATTGAAAACCATTAGAGCAATCCGAAGGCGCCGAAGGCCTTGATTTCTTTCGGTTCTCATCAACTGTAGAAAAACATTGTGAACAAATTGTTTAAGCCTTGGATTTTTCGCACGGTTCACAGTATTTTTTTGCAAGATTTTTTGTTTGTTTAAGCCTTGCAAGAGTTTTCGTTTCGTTATCACTGTTTTTTGCTAGAGTTTTGCAAGAGTTTTCTTAAAGTTTGATTTTTTTGTTTTCGTTTTCGTTTGACCTCACGCCTAATTGACCTCTTTTGTTTTCGTTTTGTTTAAACCAGAACCAGAACCAAACTTTTTTCGCACATGCCGCATCGATCTACCCGTCGGTCGCTCCGTCGCCGATGCCGGCGGGGTTTGGAAGGAGCCCGATGATGGTGAGGCGAGTCAGGATCACGGACTCCCCATGCCCCATAAAGGAAGAGAGGGTTGCTGACGATGGGAGGTTCGACAATGAGGCGGAGGATTTCATCAGGAGGTTCTACGAGAAGCTGAAGATCCAGCAGAAAACCGACGTCGCAACGCTGGAGTACACGCTTCGGTGAGGTTGAGATGCTAAACGTGCCATTAGCTCTGTTTTTAAATCTTTTTTTGTTGCTTTTTATGAGAATGTATGCAGGTAATATTACTTCTAATCTTCCAATCTCTCTCCATTCCAATCACTCTCCATTGTTTAGTTTTTGTTGCAGGCTCAATTGGTTGCACGGTCTCCAGTTCAAGTCACCTCTGTCTCTTTGCAGTAGTATTATCAATTTTGCAGTTCAAGTCACCTCTCTCTTTTTGGAAGCATGGTGAATACAAAACACGCCATCTCATAGGGTTGTGGATGATGTAACTTCTGTGTGTCAAAGGTACTCTCAAGGTGTTTGTTGAAATGCTCAACAGACCGTAGAATAATATAGCCCCTAATAGATGATGTAGAAAATAAGGCCATGTTCTATGGATAATGTATGACGTAGATTCAGCAAGCGTTTGAGGCATCATTGTGTTTGTTCTAATGTGTGAGAGAATGTACGTTGCCAGACATTAATTGAAATCTTGGACTATTATCCGTAGTTTGTAATGGATGGAATTGAGGGGTTGATTCCGCTCTCTGAGTCCATGTTGCAGGTCGGTTGTCATCTTCCAAGTAGAGCTCCATTTTCCTCTATGTCGTCGCTCTTGGGAACGTCGTGAGTTAATCTTGCCTATCGTTGTTTCTTAATTAGTAGATTTTGCATGTTGTGTTGATAAAGGAGCTCTTGGGAACGTCGTGAGTTAATCTTGCATGTCGTCGTTTCTTAATTAGTAGATTTTGCATGTTGTGTTGATGAAGGACTGATTGATGGCCAGGGCTCTGGAAAATCGATGGTGTTGAATGGTTTGACTAGGCACCTTATGCTGAGTAGTTTCTTTTGAACTGATTTTTGAAGAATTGATCGAGTTAGGTGAATTGATGTGTTTTTTATTTTGTTGTAGCCGACGGGGGATAATGAGCGACGCGGTTGCCCATTAGTATTAACCTGCACAGAGATGGGTCGCTGAGTAGCAAAGAGATCATTTTGCAAATCGACAATAAATTTTAGTAGGTTTCTGCGATTACGGAGATCTCTTGCTATAGTGTTGTCTGCTTCGAGTGGATTGATTTAAAATATGATGTGTTTTGATATTTGTTTTTTCTACGACAATGTTGGTGCACTTAGGCATTCTCTTCAAGATAGGCTAAGCAAGGCGTAGCGGGAAGGAGTCGAGCCGGGCCGATGATATATATTTGATGCTTCATACAAGCATGGTTTGCTACACTATATGCAATTTTTCCGTATATGCAAAAACATCATAATTTTCTAGAAATAATTCTGGGGACATTCAATTGTATGTCATGTAGAAAGAGACCAACACTTTTTTGTTCATTTTTGTAAGATATTCCAGCAAGTGCTTATATTGATCATTTTAGGCCTTATGGCAACTCTTTTTTGTTAGAACCAAACACATTTGTTAATCCTTCCAGCAAAAGTATAAATATTGATCATTGAAGAACTCTCACAGACATATAAGCAGCTTAATTTTTTTGGAATATCTTACAAAAATAATGGGATGTTTCCAGCAAAAAGATATAGAAAAAAGCTTCAGATTGGTTTCCCGTTGTAAGTTCCCGGTCTCTCTCTCCATGCCAACGTTTGATTTTTGGGCCTTTTGTTTGACTCTATTCCTCTTTTGGTTGTATAGGGGTTTATCTTATTTTCATACATTTCAGGCACCTTGACATCGCTTGGCACATGTTTCATATTGGATTTATGAAGACCGTGCTCTCTATTAAGTGTCGTGTTTGCTTCAATTACTCCAAAATCGCAATGCCGTAAGCTTAAGTTATCATTGAAGAATTGAAGGAACGAGAGATGAACCAATATAATTTATAGTATTTGGAAGTTGTAGATGTAATATTTTGTTGGTCATATTTGCATTGTTGGGAATAATTATTCTGTTGGTGGAAAAAATTTGGATGGTGATGTAGCATAAAAATACGGCGTTTGCTGCAGAAAAATTTTCATTTTATTTGAAAATTTTGCCAAGTGGAATGTTGTGTTATAAGAAGAATTGAATGAATGCAATTATACTTTGCCAACATTTCACTTGAAATTCTAATATAGATGTGCTTTTTTTCTTTTGATATTGCAACTTTTTGTTCTGCAAGTGGAATGTAGCAATTTTTTTCTTCTGACATTGAGTTGCTTTCAACTCCAGTTGATAATGTAGTAGCTACTTAAACAAGATACCAACATTAAGTAAGTTTCTTTCTTCCCTTTGATTTTTCCAACTAGAAACTATTGAAGTTTTATGTGCATTGCATTTAGAATTAGCCAAACAAATTAGAAATTAGCTTTTGTATCTTTTGTATGTAGATATGTGAAACATACAATTATTCAAGATATGAGGATTAGCTCTTTGAAAACATGCAAAAAGAGGGATGCATACCTTTAGTTGGGTTGACATTCTATATTCTGAATGCAACATATTCCAGTGAATATCATATGCAAAACATAAAGATCCATTTTGTATAACCATGAATATCATTATACATAGTTGCACATTGCATCATATATCAACATATAGCGACATATAATCGCGTATAACCAAAAATAAACATACATCAACATCTATCATGAACACAGTTGCAACATGCAACATATATCACATATATCAACATAAACCAAGAATCTTTTAGAATGCAGTAATTTTCATTGCACAAACGTTGGTTATCGATGCATCCATGCCTTTAAGCTGATGTTTTGCTTGCAAGAACTCAATTTTGGATTAAGTTTATCATGCTCTATCTGTAGATCAGGTTTCATCACTAATTTTGATTACGAGACTTTTGCATAATGAAAGACGACGCTATGAAATTCCATTGTGCGTTATGATGCATTCATATTGTTAGTGATTAGAGAAATTTTTTTGGGAAGATAAATTCTATGGGGGAAGTAAATTTTGGAGAACTAAAATTTTTGAGGGAACTAAATTATTATAATAATTCTTTAATTTTGTGGGAAACTAAGATTTTGAGAGGTGGATACCATAAATGAACCGTGCCCTATGGGCACGGGTTATGACTAGTATATATATATGGGGCAAATGTGCCTGAGAACGTGCGCAGGTAGAATTACCTGCGCACGCCCCCTCTGTTCGGGGTTTCTAAATATTTTTTTTTGAAATTTTTTTTTGCAGTAGCTAGATATACTTGTTATGAAGCTCCCCACAAAATTTCAGGTCAATCCGACACCGTTTGAGCCTCCGTTCATCGATTTCAAAAACGTTACGCAAAACTGTCCAGAATTTGGACAGTTTTGCGCAACGTTTTTGAAATCGATGAACGGAGGCTCAAACGGTGTCGGATTGACCTGAAATTTTGTGGGGAGCTTCATAACAAGTATATCTAGCTACTGCAAAAAAAAATTCAAAAAAAAATACTTACAAACACCGAACAGAGGGGGTGTGCGCAGGTAATTCTACCTGCGCACGTTCTTAGGTACATTTGTTGCTATCTATATTACATTTGACAGAGTTTTTTGAATCCTAGGGCTGACTAGGACAAGCTGACTAGGACAAGTGAGGGGGATAAAAAGTGGCTGAGATTTAATCTTGGATGATGAACGGTTGGGATTAAAAATTAAGATGAATGGTTTGTATTTTTGAGTTTGTGTGGGGCCCATTTCTTTTCGTAACTTGCCATTTGACTTGGGAAAGCAAGTCTGCTTTTGGGGGAGAGCAAGAGGCTTTTTTTGGGGATAGCAACAACCATTTGATTCTAAGATCTTTTCCAAGACAGCAACAGACATTTAATTGCAGGAGAGAGAGGAAGAGAGATAAAAGGGGAAGATTGCCTAAACTATGCATCTCAACAGGGCCGCACCACGCAGGGTCGCACCAGCCGCCGACGATGAACCACCACGACGCGTTGAGCACGGCCGCGGCAGCCGGCAGCCCGAGCCCCAGCCTCAGTATAAACAGCCAGCTGAAGAAGGTGTGCAGCACGACCCCGGCCGCTGTTATCCACGTCATGACCATCATCTTGCTCTGCGCCTGGAGGAACTTCTGGATCGGGAAGTTCGCTGCGTACGCGTACAGCTGCGGGATCATCCATATCGAGAACCTCCCCGCGGCCTCCGATATGTTCTCCTGCTGTCCGATGGAGCGCAGGATCGGCCCAGCGAATACGTAGAGAGGTGTGAGCAGGATGGCGGTGGCGGCGAGGATGACCCAGGACCGCTGCATGTAGACGCCGAGCATGTCGTACTGCCCCGCGCCCCATGCCTGGCCGCATAGCGTCTCCAGTGCGCTTCCCATGCCCAGCTGTTGAGATGCATAGTTTAGGCACGATGTTTAGCGAGAGAGGAATAGTGCTAATTCGTTTGTTTCTTGAGCTGTTCTTAATTGGGATTGAAATTTGTAGATAACAGATGGGAACAAGCTTGGGCAATGTTAATTTGACTGTTAAAAAGGAGCAGAAACATTATTCATTCGATCCATTTAGCAATGCACAATGTTACATTTTTTGGAGCATGACGATGTGATTGTTTTAAGAGTTTGCTTTGTGTGTGCATTGGAGAAGGGAGTTGCTACGCGCACCGGCTGTTTTACTCGCGCACACAACCATTATTTACAAATTTGTTATTTACTCCCGCTCGCACACATGCCACTTATTTACAAGTTTGCCACTCAAATCTACCCACTATGCACAACCATTCACAAATTGTATTTGTTGAACAATGACATGAATGATTTTACATGTATTTGTTGTGAAATTTATTCAATTTATTTCATGTTATTATGTGTGCATGCATGGCTCTTTAAACTATTATTGGATTGTACATGATCTTAGCATTTTTTATGACCATCCGCTATAAGTCGTTTGTCGTCGTTGTATCAATCTGCAACTGTATAAATCTGCGTATTTTGCAATCGGGGTGTGGCTCGATCATTGTATGACCAGCAGCTATGAGTATTTTTTCAGTCGGGTCATGGCTCATCCATTGTTTGGTGGAACTCAAATTTTGAGTGAACTAAAATGTTTGGTGGAACTCCAATTTTTGGTGAACTAAATTCTCTGGTAGAACCAAATTTTGGGGTAACAAAAACTGTTGGTAGAATTAAATAACAACTATTGCACTTTAATAATTTTTTTTCGTTTAAATTTACGGGATTCAAGCTGTAGATGGGAAAAAAAAATTTTGACTATCAATTTTTGTGTGAAACTAAATTCTCTGAAAAACTAAATTTTGGGATGAACTAAAATTTTTTGAACTCGAAAATTTCGCTGGGAGAACCCTACAATTTTGGAGATGAACTAAATTTGGATGGTACTAAATTTGTTGAGGAACTAAGATTTTTGTTATTAACTTAATTTCTTGGGATGAGCAAAATTCTTGGGGAACTAAACTTTTGACATGGGAATATCTTAAATGAATCGTGCCCTACGGGCACGGGTTATGACTAGTAATGTATTTACTTGATTTGACCCTCGATCGGCTCGTGACAAAAAGTTCTATTGTTCTAAAAACGTTGAATTTGTAACAATCGGATCGAGGGTAAAATAGCGTTGGATTCACTTGATTTTTGGTATGTTCATCATCCATGATAAGTACATCAAAATGAACGGTGGTGATTATTGGATAAAAGATTGGAAATTGAAGTTTTATGAGGACGGTGTAGGAAATTTCCTACACGGAATGCTCATATCCCTTTTTCTCATATATATATATGGGCTTGAGGGAGGTGAGCATTCGGTGTAGGAAATTTCCTACACCGTCCTTCAAAAACACCACATTCCACTTATGTTTTTGAAATTTTTTTTGCTTAGGATTATTGTACACATTCTAAAACCCCAAAACCCCAAATATGGGTGAACCCTAGGGGGATTTGACCCTCGATCGGCTCGTGACAAAAAGTTCTATTGTTCTAAAAACGTTGAATTTGTAACAATCGGATCGAGGGTAAAATAGCGTTGGATTCACTTGATTTTTGGTATGTTCATCATCCATGATAAGTACATCAAAATGAACGGTGGTGATTATTGGATAAAAGATTGGAAATTGAAGTTTTATGAGGACGGTGTAGGAAATTTCCTACACGGAATGCTCATATCCCTTTTTCTCATATATATATATGGGCTTGAGGGAGGTGAGCATTCGGTGTAGGAAATTTCCTACACCGTCCTTCAAAAACACCACATTCCACTTATGTTTTTGAAATTTTTTTTGCTTAGGATTATTGTACACATTCTAAAACCCCAAAACCCCAAATATGGGTGAACCCTAGGGGGATTTGACCCTCGATCGGCTCGTGACAAAAAGTTCTATTGTTCTAAAAACGTTGAATTTGTAACAATCGGATCGAGGGTAAAATAGCATTGGATTCACTTGATTTTTGGTATGTTCATCATCCATGATAAGTACATCAAAATGAACGGTGGTGATTATTGGATAAAAGATTGGAAATTGAAGTTTTATGAGGACGGTGTAGGAAATTTCCTACACGGAATGCTCATATCCCTTTTTCTCATATATATATATGGGCTTGAGGGAGGTGAGCATTCGGTGTAGGAAATTTCCTACACCGTCCTTCAAAAACACCACATTCCACTTATGTTTTTGAAATTTTTTTTGCTTAGGATTATTGTACACATTCTAAAACCCCAAAACCCCAAATATGGGTGAACCCTAGGGGGATTTGACCCTCGATCGGCTCGTGACAAAAAGTTCTATTGTTCTAAAAACGTTGAATTTGTAACAATCGGATCGAGGGTAAAATAGCGTTGGATTCACTTGATTTTTGGTATGTTCATCATCCATGATAAGTACATCAAAATGAACGGTGGTGATTATTGGATAAAAGATTGGAAATTGAAGTTTTATGAGGACGGTGTAGGAAATTTCCTACACGGAATGCTCATATCCCTTTTTCTCATATATATATGGGCTTGAGGGAGGTGAGCATTCGGTGTAGGAAATTTCCTACACCGTCCTTCAAAAACACCACATTCCACTTATGTTTTTGAAATTTTTTTTGCTTAGGATTATTGTACACATTCTAAAACCCCAAAACCCCAAATATGGGTGAACCCTAGGGGGATTTGACCCTCGATCGGCTCGTGACAAAAAGTTCTATTGTTCTAAAAACGTTGAATTTGTAACAATCGGATCGAGGGTAAAATAGCGTTGGATTCACTTGATTTTTGGTATGTTCATCATCCATGATAAGTACATCAAAATGAACGGTGGTGATTATTGGATAAAAGATTGGAAATTGAAGTTTTATGAGGACGGTGTAGGAAATTTCCTACACGGAATGCTCATATCCCTTTTTCTCATATATATATATATGGGCTTGAGGGAGGTGAGCATTCGGTGTAGGAAATTTCCTACACCGTCCTTCAAAAACACCACATTCCACTTATGTTTTTGAAATTTTTTTTGCTTAGGATTATTGTACACATTCTAAAACCCCAAAACCCCAAATATGGGTGAACCCTAGGGGGATTTGACCCTCGATCGGCTCGTGACAAAAAGTTCTATTGTTCTAAAAACGTTGAATTTGTAACAATCGGATCGAGGGTAAAATAGCGTTGGATTCACTTGATTTTTGGTATGTTCATCATCCATGATAAGTACATCAAAATGAACGGTGGTGATTATTGGATAAAAGATTGGAAATTGAAGTTTTATGAGGACGGTGTAGGAAATTTCCTACACGGAATGCTCATATCCCTTTTTCTCATATATATATATGGGCTTGAGGGAGGTGAGCATTCGGTGTAGGAAATTTCCTACACCGTCCTTCAAAAACACCACATTCCACTTATGTTTTTGAAATTTTTTTTGCTTAGGATTATTGTACACATTCTAAAACCCCAAAACCCCAAATATGGGTGAACCCTAGGGGGATTTGACCCTCGATCGGCTCGTGACAAAAAGTTCTATTGTTCTAAAAACGTTGAATTTGTAACAATCGGATCGAGGGTAAAATAGCGTTGGATTCACTTGATTTTTGGTATGTTCATCATCCATGATAAGTACATCAAAATGAACGGTGGTGATTATTGGATAAAAGATTGGAAATTGAAGTTTTATGAGGACGGTGTAGGAAATTTCCTACACGGAATGCTCATATCCCTTTTTCTCATATATATATATATGGGCTTGAGGGAGGTGAGCATTCGGTGTAGGAAATTTCCTACACCGTCCTTCAAAAACACCACATTCCACTTATGTTTTTGAAATTTTTTTTGCTTAGAATTATTGTACACATTCTAAAACCCCAAAACCCCAAATATGGGTGAACCCTAGGGGGATTTGACCCTCGATCGGCTCGTGACAAAAAGTTCTATTGTTCTAAAAATGTTGAATTTGTAACAATCGGATCGAGGGTAAAATAGCGTTGGATTCACTTGATTTTTGGTATGTTCATCATCCATGATAAGTACATCAAAATGAACGGTGGTGATTATTGGAAAAAAGATTGGAAATTGAAGTTTTATGAGGACGGTGTAGGAAATTTCCTACACGGAATGCTCATATCCCTTTTTATATATATATATATATATATATATATATATATATATATATATATATATATATATATATATATATATATATATATATATATATGGGCTTGAGGGAGGTGAGCATTCGGTGTAGGAAATTTCCTACACCGTCCTTCAAAAACACCACATTCCACTTATGTTTTTGAAATTTTTTTTGCTTAGGATTATTGTACACATTCTAAAACCCCAAAACCCCAAATATGGGAGAACCCTAGGGGGATTTGACCCTCGATCGGCTCGTGACAAAAATTTCTATTGTTCTAAAAACGTTGAATTTGTAACAATCGGATCGAGGGTAAAATAGCGTTGGATTCACTTGATTTTTGATATGTTCATCATCCATGATAAGTACATCAAAATGAACGGTGGTGATTATTGGAAAAAAGATTGGAAATTGAAGTTTTATGAGGACGGTGTAGGAAATTTCCTACACGGAATGCTCATATCCCTTTTTATCATATATATATATATATATATATATATATATATATATATATATATATATATATATATATATATATATATATATATATATATATATATAGACACACACACACACACACAGCTGCGAAGGGCTTTCGAACGAAGTCCGTGCGAATGGATCCAGCTGCCGTCTGATGAGATCAGACGTTTGAATCCCCAAATCAAAACGCGGGGCCCCTCTCCTCCGTTCGATCGTATCTCACGGCCCCCCGTTCCCCTCGTGCCACACGCCCTCTCTCTCCGATGATGAAAATGTTCGAGGAATTTACGAGCTTGCCCTTCGTCTCTCAGCCCCATCTCTCAGCCCTCGTCTCCGCAGCAAAAAGGTTTGGCAAACGGCAGAAAAAAAACCCTTCTCTCTCAGCCCTCTCTGCTGCTGCTATCGAAAATCCCCAGCTACCCTCTTCTCCAGCCCCAGCTGGTCATCTCCCTCTCGACGCCCTAGATCTCCAGCGTGAGATCCCAAAACCCCCAAGAACCCAACAAATCCCTTCGCTCCTCAGCTCTCTAGAGGTATTATCTCTTTCCGTTAATTCCTAGGGGTTATGAGTTCATATTTGTTCTTCCTTACTCGGGTTGAGATCTAAGAAAAAAAATTTCTTTGAATTATACGTGATGTTGATGAATTGTTAATTGATATGTGATGTTAAACAAAATTCTTAGGTTGAATTATATGTGATGATCAAAACATTTTAAGTTGATGGAAAAAAATTGCAGATTCCATATGAGACAATCCTGTGGGTTTGCGGAAAAATATTGCAGATTCCATATGGAAAAAAATTGCAGATTCCTAATTTTAATCTTGTAGCAATGAAATATTATGATGGTTCATCTTGTGAGGAAAAGGGCATGTCAGGTGGTTTTGCATTTATTCATACATCATAGTTTCTGAATTTTTTTGAGAGGAAAGCGAATGTTTGGAGTTTTTGCATTTATTCATACATCATATTTTATAATTTTTCAAAACATCATGTACCTATGATACACTTGCTGTTCTTGCTGGTCAGAGCTACTAATGTCAGTAGTATCACCAACTCATGTATCTTCCATTTAGCTTTTTTGTGCAAACTCACTCCATTATTGGTAATGTATAGCAGTTGGGGTATAGGAAACATATTTTGCAGTGATATGCAGTTCCTGGGCAGCAATCTCATATTTAAACTTTTAAACTAATAGCTGTAAGAAGAATTTGAATGCTACAGAGGCAAGAGAACCAACAACAAGGTCAGTATTTCATATCTCCATCTCTGAAAAGGCAAAATTTCATATTGTATCAACAAGGTCAGTATTTCATATTCTATCCCGAGTTCATGATGCCAAGCTTTCTGGATTTGTTGTGATGGACACACTGAAGGAATATGAATACATAAAGCTATCTCACTTGCGTAACACTAATAACATATAACACAATATCCTACTACATGAATAGTGGTGGTCCATAAAAGGATCATTTGTTTCTTATATTTCTTAAGATTGAACTATGTACTTATCATCTGTTAGTCATAAAGTGACTGAAAGTGAATATGCCATGTAATTCATTGCTGGTTAAAATTGGCATACCTATCATTGTATTGATGTTCCGAAAAAAATGAACACAGATATGTCAATTGACCTGAACCATATAAAATTCATGCAGGTTAAATTTTGAGAAGAAAACCTTTTCGTTCTCATAGGGAGCATGGATTTTGATTTCTCCACAAAGATCAAGTAGAATTACGCATGTGGAAATATGAGAACATTGGAACCCAATATAAACTAAAAATCAAGTTCCAGTCTTAAAGATGACATAGTTTTCTCTACTGCATCAAAATTCTGAGTAGTTGATTTACAGTGTTATGAAAAACAATCAACCTTTGTGAATGCCAACATCTTATATATCAACTTGTCACCAATCGCTGCATCATTACATCTTGTTTGCATTTCATCTTGTTTGCATCTATGTAAACTTTAGTCAGAATGCATACCGTTGAAGAAAAATATTCCATATTCTACCCAAGTGGGGAAATCTTGTTTATTTAATTACCGTATTATATTGTTTAACTATGTTGTATCACAGTTAAGCAGATTGTTCAAACATTATTGTTCTTACATAATTTAATTTGTCTGGGCAGTACTCCATATATTCCATCTACATTACTCGTGGAACAATTCGACTATTATCTGCACAGACTGTTCATGTCATCATGAGCTGAGTTTTGGGCAGGACGGGTAGCCGTTAATTATGGAAATCGTGGCGAGCGGTGACGAGCAAGCGAGGATTTTTTACTGAATGACATCATGCATGGATCGATATGCGTGGGGATTTCAAGCATCCTACATTCTGAAGAAGGATTTGGTGGCGGATTTCATGGTCGTCGGTGGATCCAAGGGTCGACACGTTGCATTTTCTATGAATAAGCTCTGAATGAATTGTTATTGACGCTTGGAATATAGCAAAATTTAAAAGTGTCTTCTTGTTGTGTATGGATGTTGTCTTGTTCTCAAGTGAGTTGGGTCTATTTCTTCCCTTCAAAATGTTGATGTTTCCCATCGTTATTTTTTTCATATCCCTCGGCTTTTAAGCCTTAGTTATGAGAGAAGTGGAGGTTCTGGATAAGTTTTTCTTCATGTATTATGTGACGTTTGAGGAATCCTATTCCTCTTAAAGTAAAATATTTAGTGTTCTCTTATTGGATTCTGCTTTACATGGTTGAAATTGTGTGTGCGCGCAAAAATAGTTGTAGTTTATATGGTTGATGTATGAAGGTGCCAATATCAACACACAAGCGAAATGAGATGAAGCGATGCTGAAGCGATGTACGTATCATATGTGAAATGAGCCGAAGCGAGCCTTATCGTTAGCATGTTTACTGTAACTGTACAGACAAAAAAGGAATGCAAATACTATATAATATCACATTTGCCAGACAAATAAACTTGCACTTCTGATGTATGAAACAAAAGCTTCCGTAAGAAAGGTCTCAGCTTGCTTCGAAGGCATATGTACATTTACTGACTACATGGATCATCTTACTGTAATAAATCTCTATATCGAATTTGATTTATTTGAACTTCCTACATATGAGGTTCAACCGGGAAGTACTTGAGATGCCAATACAGTTACCAACATGGAAGTCTGGAGTGAGATTTACACTGATCCGTCTCCTTTGTTCCTGGTTTCTTTTACCCAGGCTATGTTGATTTACTCGTATTATTTGTTCAGAAGAGCATATGGTTGTTAGTATTGTGCAATTTTACTTCTGATTATTGCTTACGGGATGCAATGCTACTAAACACCCGGTTTCTTTCAGTGTGCAGGGTAGGATTCAAATTTGCAACTTGAAGTGTGTATCATAACCCATACATTGTGTGCAAACAAATACAATTAATGCAAAACGAAATTCAGTGCACCCGTAAGCTGTAGCAAGACTTGCGCATTGCCAACTAAGTTAAGCTCAAGCAGTTCCCTTGTGATATGCCATGAATTTGATTCTCTGTACGTTTGGCATTTTACTTGTGCAGAACTTGCATTGCATGCACCTGAATTGGGATACAACAAAATGCTTGATGATATACGCCACACTACGGAAAGCAACAACGTGACATTGGTGTTGAAACTGCGTAACTTTCTAAGAGTTAAAAACCATTTTCTCAATAAATGTAACCATTTTAATACAAAAAGAAGTGAATATTGAAACATCAACGTGATTCGTAATGTATTTACAATGCAATGTGTCTGTAATGTATTTACAGACACATTCCGAGTATATTACAGGTAGAAGCACGAAACAAGAAGCAGTAGTTGTCCTTGGCTCCTTTAAAGAAATTTTTTACTGAGGCATTGAGTATGTCATCTTTACGGTAATAAAGATTCAGGTTGATTCTGCAGGTATGTGCCACATTCAGGTTGATTCTACAGGTAATAAACATTCAGCAATGTGGCACATATCAGGCTCAACTAATATTGAAAATGATGCAGCGATTGGTGAACAAGTTGATATATAAGATCTTGGCATTCACAAAGGTTGATTGTTTTTCAGAATATTGTAAATCAACATCTCAGAATTTTGATGCAGTAGAGAAAACTATGTCAAGGTTGATCTTGGCGTCAGGGGTTGGATTTCCGGTAGTTTGAACGGTGCGGAACGACGGATACTCTGAGATAAAAAACACGTGCACGAAATAAGTTTGTGACATCTGCTAGAATTATTAGTCAAATCCTAAAACGTCTAATGCCCCAATTTCAACAAGTTCTCTATCCTAACATGGGTTACACATCAATATTAATGAACGTTGAATTATAATCACGTTAACAACATCAAGTTGCTAGTACGAACAATATACAACAATTATATCCAGTAACCTAGGCTAACACGTTAACCAGAAATTGTGTAAACAAGTTATCAGCTCTACGAATAAACTTATTAACATCTATATTAATGTTATTAGCAAGCAAACAACATTTTATTAAGTTACTTAGCTGATCATCATATATTAATGGTTCCAAAACTAATAGCAACGGGTATTAAACGTGTTCTAAGTGAGCGTTACTAACCGTATTGAAGAGAAGTCCTCCCTACGACTACCGGGGGTTGCCGTGTGTCGTTTACGGCTAGAGGGAAGGCCGTGCGTCGCTGTGACGCGAAGAGAGCGTCGCTGCCATGAAAACAGCGGCTTGGGCACTGTTTGCTGGCGGTGCGACGGGAAGTCCTATATTTGATTCACGTATATTATGATGGCGTCGATGAACATATAATCGTGATATAGTTTTGGGAGGACTAAAGGCACCGCATAGGACCGCAGTGCTAACTTTCTTTTTGCCGAAACCAGCAATAAACTTCATATCAGTGTGGTTTAAAGTCACCTCGTTGTGACATAAGTTGTCTTTTTCGAAGAAAAAAAATAGGCTGAGGTAGCAGTTCTCTATAGTTTAACACGTTTAACACGTTGTATCGATTAGCCAATAAGTACCGCAGTAATCGCTCAGGCGTTCATTATATGTTTATTTGTTTGGCTGATATAGTAAACATATAACCATAACATATAGTGATGGCATCGATAAAACCTGTACAAATTTTTTTTCGAAGAGAGAGGTTGACTTTGCAAACAACGAAAGCTCCACAAAACGTCGAAAAAGAATATTTAATACCCGAGGTAGGATAAGTATGATTAGATCCCCATCTCAATTAGTCAACGGCTAACAGCAATAAATAGCGAGCATCTCAAATTAAACAGATCACATACAAGTCAGTACGTCACACACTCTCTCTCCCTCTCCCTCTCTCCCTCTCCCTCTCTCCATGGCATCACCGAGCAAGCTGAGGGTCTTCTTCATACCATTCTATGCAACAGGCCACATGATCCCCTTGCTCGATCTGGCCTTCCTCTTCGCCGGCCGGTCGGACGTGGAGGCCACGCTGGTCACCACGGCTGCCAACGCCGCCCTCCTCGGGCCCACCATCGACCGCTTCAAATCGACTGCAGGCCGCGCGATCAGCCTCCTCCTCTACCCCTTTCCCTCTGCCGAGGCCGGCCTCCTCCCCGGCCAAGAAAACATCTCCTCCATCCCCTACGCCGACATCTACAAGATGTGCAGTGCTGGGGACCTCTCGGTGGGCCCCATCGCGAGCCTCCTCCGCCTCCACCGCCCCGACGCCGTGGTCGCTGACGTGGCGTTCTGGTGGATGGCCGACGTGTCACGCGAGCTCAAGGTCCCCAACATCGTCTTCCACGCCATCGGGGTCTTCCCCCAGCTCGTCATGGACGCCCTCCACCGCAGCCGGACGTACGACGAGGATCGCGACACGGTGGCCGTCGACGTCATACCCGGGCGGGAAGTCCGAATGCCGAGGTCGGAGCTGCCGTGGTTTCTGAGAAGGAGGACCCACCTAACCGACGCCTGGGCGAAGATGAGGGCGGCGCAGATGGAGAGCTTCGGGGTGGCGGTCAACACGTTTTACGACATGGAGAGGGAATACTGCGATGAGTACCGGAGGACGGCGTGCCAAAAGGCGTGGTTCGTGGGGCCCGTGGGGCTGGCTTCGGCGGAGTCGGGGGGAGGAAGAGCAGGCGGAGATGATGACGGCGGCCGGTGCTTGGAGTGGCTGGACGGGAAGAGGGAGGGGAGCGTGGTGTTTGCTTGTTTTGGGAGCTGGTGCAATCTGAGCGAGGAGCAGCTCAAGGAGATTGCCTTGGGACTGGAGAAGTCTGGAGTAGACTTTCTGTGGGTGGCGAGGGGGTGCAAGGACGGTGAGGTTACCGGGGAGGGGTGGATCCCGGACGGATGGGAGGCGAGGGTGGAAGGGAAGGGGCTGCTCGTCAGGGGGTGGGGCCCGCAAACCGCCATACTGAGGCACAAAGCGGTAGGCGCATTCATGACGCATTGCGGGTGGAACTCGATGATGGAGGCGGCGGCGGCGGGATTGCCGATGGTGACGTGGCCGCTGGTGTTCGAGCAGTTCATGAGCGAAAGGCTGGCGGTAGAGGTGGTCGGTGCTGGGGTCAGAGTTTGGGAGGGGTCCAGAAGCACGAGGGATGAGGAGAGGGTGGTGGTTCCTAACGAAGTGATCAGTAGAGTCGTATCCCAACTCATGAAGGAAATAGATGGACCGGAGAAAGCGAGGGCACGAAAGCTGGCGGCAATGGCAATGGCTGCGATCGGAGATGATGGGGCTTCGAGGATGGATCTAAATTGTTTGATCGATGATCTATTAATGGCGGCGAGAAAAGGCTGAAGATGGAGATAACAACGGCAATGTACCCGCATAACGGATAAAGGTACCAACATAATACCTTCCTACAAGAGAATTGCTATATAGAGCTCTATTGGAGGTGTACGGAGATGACAATCTGCCAAAAATGATAACAAAAAACACATCATCTTCGCATCTCCTCCTCTCTCTTCTAAATTTTTGCGATTTTAGTTAACCAGGAGGTCGCCTGGAACTTTTCCTTCTATAACGATTCAATTTAAATGCATTTACTTATTACCTCTGTTTTTTATATATTCTGTTGGACTTTTTCAATTGGATTAGCGTGTAAGATTAGTTTAATTCTTAAGTATAATACGTGAACGTCTCCTAAAGAAAACATGAAGTGCGGGGTTTCCCAACATGTAGTGACAAAAAAAACTATAATATATAAGCTAAATTTTAGGGGAGCATTACCCATCACAATTTTAACGGTTTTGTCGTAATAGAACTTTTTGTAACGGTTAGATGTGTTTCGGGTTGTTTTCTCACCATATGTGTTGCCGAATGATGGCCCAAAGGACACCGCTGACATGGAGGACGTGGGCAACCTTCGGGGCACCGGACGAGCTAACTTCGAGCTAAAGAAACTCCCGTCTGAGCCATGGATGTCGGACCGAGCAGTGGCTGAGCTATCTCCCCAGCTATTTGCACATAGGAAGCTCGTCAGTGGGTCGGATTTGGCTTCCGACCAAATTCCCTCCGATACTTAAGTCAGTATGTGACTAAGGAATGCTCGGTGGAACTATGTCCTACCTATTGGGAGGTCGTTCGCTACTTCTCAGGCCGAGCTATAAGAAGGAAGCTAGTGTTTGGTGGAGCAGATTGAGGGTGTATGAATACCTAAGTATCAGATCTCAGAAATTTGTCTCGGCCCTCCTTGCTAGATGGACTATTTATTGGCGATGGTTCCCTTTGTGTGTTCCAGAGCGATGCCCAAGCATTGAAGGCACTTTATTGCATTTGACCTTAGTTGTCGCTTTTGATGGGGAGCCAAAATGGCTAATCATGGATGCCCCCCATTGATGAAGAGTGTTACACTCGGAGCAGATTAAGGATCTCATCGGTTTACTCGATCAGTGCTTTAAATGGAGTAGACAACCACCTCACGTGTGGGTCGCGGGGCTGTTGGGCCGAAGCAGTTGGCTTTTCTTGGTTCTCGAGCCTTAGCCAACTCAGATAAATAATTAAGTCTGGGCCGACCCAATGCTATAACAATGGCCCACATCTCCTGAGTTCAATCGTCGTGAGAGTCGAGGTCGAGTGATGTGGCGTGTATGGACGGGATCTGTAGTCGAGACGACACATTTAATGTAGGCCTCAAGACATAGAAGACCAAAGTTCTCCCGCCAATCGAGCATAGAATTTGGAGAGACACAGTTTTGAGATGTTGACACGCATCCTAGATTGGACGATCGAGCACGGCTTGACGAAAGTGCAGCTTTGTACAAATAGGAATCGTTGGTAGTTGAAAACCCTTACTTCTCAGAGGAATTGTTTTTTCGTTTTAGCCATCGTCTTCCTTTCATTTGTTTGAATCTATTGTTGTTAGTGCGAGGTAGCTCTTCCTTCTATGCATTCCTCATCACCAGCATCTTTTGATTCTTAGATAAGTAGGTTGATGGACCAAATGGATCGTGCAGAGCGGGAGCAATCCGACAATCCCGCCACCTGGGCCCTCGAATCACATAGCCCCGATGTTCCGATCTTACGAGCTGGGGAAGAGCTGAATTGGGTGCCTGAGAAGATAAGGAACCTGGTCTCTGTAGTTCCTGCTTCTTCAATCCCCGTGATCCAGTCCAAGTACCTTCGACCTCCGTGTGGGGTTAGGATTCCTTGTCATAATGCGAGAATCTGTTTTCCCAACAAGCATGAGGTTGTGGTATATGTGAAAACCTTTTCAAACGGTCTCTGTTTTCCCCTTCATCCATTCATTCACCATGTCATCTCCTTTCTTGAACTCTCCTTCTGCCAACTCAGTCCCAATTCTGTTGGGGCCTTGGTCGACTTCGCATTGTTATGCTTTCTTAATGGAATAGAGCCGACCTTACCACTTTTTTTCTCACTTCTTCCATTTGTGTCCCGCCCCGCTTCCCATTATACTTGGAAGATGATGTGTCCATATTCTCCATATTTTCATGTCATCATTACATTGCATCATATATCATTTTCGCATCCAAATCCCACTTTTTACTACGATTTTGCATTTCTGACGATATTTTCGAGTTTCGTAGTGTTTTCTGAGTTTTCAGGGATTTTGGAGCGATTTGGACCCCCGCTGGGGTATGGACACATCCGAGTGCTCGTGAGCTCGTTGGCGGGGCTCTGGAGGAGTTCGCCACATTTTTGAGGCCATTGGAGGAGAAGAGAGAGAGCAGAGGAGAGAGAGACAGCCCCAGAGCTTCTGCAGCATTTTCCCAAAAAATGCTCGGTCCGAGCAGCTCAGATGCTCGACCGAGCCATATCAGATTGAGAAGAGCTCTGATACGGGCTGGCTCGGATCGAGCAGTCCAGCTGCTGGGTCGAGCAGCCTCAATTTCCACAAGCGACGTGTCCCGAGCAGCTGACCGAGTCTACATCTGCTCGGATAGAGCAGATACGCTGCTTAGTGCGAGTAGGCTGAGCAGCAACTCTAATTTTTGTAGTGCCCGTTCGAGCAGCTTCTCTGCTCGCCCCGAGCCACTGCACGAGCAGCTATTTGCTCGACCGAGTCACATACTCGGTCGGCAACTCAGGGCTATTTTTTGAAAATAATTCGAAGATCGCGATGCGTGCGATCTCGGGGGGGAGGGGCACTGAAGGCTGGCAATCGGCAGCGACTGAGGGGAGCTTTTTTGAATTAGGAATTTTTACAGAGTTTTTACGGGGAGCTGGCGATTTTTGTAGGGAATTTCTGGGAGTAATTTTTGTAAGCAATTTTTGGATCAAACACTTGGATCATTGTGTCTGTTCTTGTTTGCTTTTGCCTATTGGAATTCGGATATTTTTCTAGATCTACTGTTTTTCTATTCTCGCTATAAGTCTTCCAGCCCTAATTCTTAGATTGCTAAAATGTTTTCTTCTCTAGAATTAATGCTTTTGCCTGCCACTATTGCAATGTGTGAGTAGATTAATTCCAGGGTTGATGGGTTAGCCCTAGGATCTTAGGGGGAAAATGTAGATCTGGATCCCTACGTTGAATTGGGGATTTAGGGTTGTATTTCGGTAGATCCTACCGAATCCGTCACTACTAAAAAAATGGCTTTTACCAACGTTTTTTTAACATTTCCCAGCGTTTTTGAAGCGCTGGCAAATGTTTTCCCGGCGTTTTACGAAACGTTGCAAAAACGTTGGGAAAAGAGGGCATTGCTAAATGTTTTCTCGGCGTTTAGGTGAAACGTTGGGAAATGCCAACTTTTGCCGACGTTTTCTTGAAACGTTGGGAAATGACCAAGACATTTCCCGACGTTTTCTTGAAACGTTGGGAAATGACCAAGACATTTCCCGACGTTTTCTTAAAACGTTAAGAAATGACGAAGGCATTCCCCGGTGTTTTCTTGAAACGTTGGGAAATGTCCAAGACTTTTACCGGCGCTTTCTTGAAACGTTGGTAAATGCCCAAGACTTTTGTTGGTGTTTTCTTGAAATGTTGGGAAATGCCCAAGACTTTTGTCGGCGTTTCCTTGAAATGTTGTAAAATGCCCAAGACATTCCCGGTGTTTTCTTGAAACGTTGGTGTTACGACCTAAAGATCGTAGGAGTCCGACTCTCGCCCGGATCCGCTAACATACCCCATTAACTCACCTTTTCACAAAAGGGCCGCTACCCCGGGAATCCGAAGCCACATGGGAAAGGGCGCTCCCCGAGTGCACCGCCCCGGGCGGGTCGAGCAATTGCGGTTGTACGCCTAGGCCAGGGGTGCTGTGAGGTGCGCCCGGACGCCACCGTTAGGCCAGCTGACTTAGGCGCGGGTATCCATCTGTGCCGGCGAACCACAGCCCGCGACCGAACGGGAGGCGTGGCCGGGCCGGACAACCCCCGATCCGGACGACCCGTCTGATTCTTATGCGCCCCGACGTCAGGGATAGCATAGCCCGACCTTTAGTTCATCACCAACGACAAACTGCCTAGGATAAGGGCACGATTGACACATACGTCACCCGATCGCCTGACAAAGCACTCCCTGGCGGCTGAGCCATCTGACAGTTAATGCTTTCGGCTCTGACACCCCGACAAAAGCACCCCCTGGCCGACGCGCCGCCTGACGAAAGAAGGTCAGGCAACCCGGTTCCCGACATCCTTATCTGGAGTTTCCGCTGACGACCGAGCCAGCTCAGCGCGTCCAGTCAGCATGCCAGGTCAGCTCCGCCTAGTCATCACCCGTCAGGTATAAATACCCCCTCTCCTCTTACGGTGAGGGGGTTGGAAAATTCTCTCTTAATCTATCATTCACACACGAGAACAAAGGTCGTCCATATCTTTGTTCTCCCACTTATAGCTCGCCACGAGCGGTCGGCCCACCGTTAGTCCGACCGGCGTGTCTAGCCCCCGTTTTAAGCCCTATTACTGACTTAGGCATCGGAGGGGCCAAGGGTTGAACCCCAACCACGCCCTTCTGACGAGTTGTTCGTGTTGCAGGAAAGCTCGCCCCTTGGTCAACGCCAGCTTCAGCCTCCCGCCATCCAACCTGCCTCAGACACATCCGGTGAGGTTCAACCCCGTGATCGTCAACGGCGACAAGTCCAACTTCATCACCCCACTAATCACTTGTAAAACAGCCTACCTAAACCCTCTTTTCTATATAACCACCGTGCCCTTGGTTCCCCATAATACAAATTCATTGTACGCGAGTTCCACCTCGTAACAATTGGCGCCGTCTGTGGGAACGAAGGGTCACACCCATGTTAGATTCCATGCCGATCTCTCGGAACCCTGACCACGGCAAAGATCCCGTGAGTCAGGAACCGCTCTCTCTACAAATCACCCCGGCGTCCGACCCCCTTCTGGGGATGGGCACCGAAACTGAACATACTTCAGCCCACGCCGTCCTGAAGAGCTTCGAGGCCGTCACTCAGGCCAGGGGAGGCTATCAGACGGCTGGAACGGAGCCTCCGCCCGGCCCCTCGGAGCCCCAGAACGTGAGGCGGAATCTCCACCTTCAGTTCGAGGAGGAGGGGGAGAACGGGGGGCTCGCTGAGGAGATTGCGGCCCAGCAAAGGCTCCTGGAAGAGGAGATGGAAGTTGCGCGGCGATGGAGGCGCCTGGGGGAGGCGGCCGCCACGCAAAGGCGTTTGGACGAAGCGGCCGAGACCGCCCGAAGGGCCTACCAGGACGAAGAGGCAGCTCGCTGCCAACTCCGCCTCATCGTCGCAGAGCGCGAGAGGCTAAGGAGAGAGAACAGGAGCAACCGAGAAATCCTTGACGAGACAGCGACGGGTCGGCGGCTCGGGGACGGGCGGGACCCGTTGCTGACCAGGTCCCCACCCGGAGGAGGCAGCCCGCATCGCCAGCACCACCCCTCCGATACCCTGCACGAGGAAGCCGTTTGTCGACAACTATGCTTCCTCACCGTCGAGCGCGAAAGGCTTCTTTGGGAGAATCAAGAATGGATGGAGACCCGAGGAGAGCTGGCCGGGAGGCGCTGGCGCTGGGAGAACCGTAGCCCGCAACCTGTCGAATCCTCGGCCCAAGGAAGGAGCCCCGCCAGACGACCGTCGGGCTACTCCCCGGGGCCGAAGGACCGTCGGAGGCCGAGGCGTGACCGAAGCCAGACCCCCGAGTGGCGGAGAGGGGATGCGCCAGATCGCCCTACATATCCGGAGGAGGCCACGCCGCTTGCACGGTGGATCACGTCCGCCCCGAGGCCCATAAGGTTCAAGCCCCCTCACTTGGCCACGTATAATGGGAGAGGCGACCCCCTCACGCACGTGCAACAATATCGGGGGGCGATGGAGGCGCAGGATGTGGATGCGGCGTTCCTATGTCGACATTTCTCCCAAAGCCTGAGGGACACCGCGTTGGACTGGTACTTTGGCTTGCCCGCGAGATCCGTTGGGAGCTTTGGCGAGCTGTCCCACAAGTTCTGCCAAGAGTTCTGGGCCGGGCGGACGAAGAAGAAGCCCTTAGACTATCTCAGCACGATAGTCCAAGGGGAGGTAGAGACAACGGGTAGATACCTCCGCCGCTTTCAGAAGGAGAGACGGGCGGTGGTGACATGCGGCGATGAGGTGCTATGCTGGCCTTCAAAACGGGGTTGCAGACTCGGAGCCTCCACAAATCCCTGCTCCGGGATCCGCCGACCGACTCTGAGGCGTTGGTTGCTATGGCGGAGAGGCACACGTTGGCCGAAGAGACTCTCGGTGCAAAGGCCTTATTCCCCCCGGCGAAACCCTCCCAAGGCAAACCCCGGTCGCACCCTCGACCGAGGCAAGAAGAGGGGCACCGTGGTCACGACCAACTGGCCCGACCAAGGCGGGAACCGCCCGGGCCTCGCCTACAAGATCGCCCTGGCCCGGCGCGCGAGTTTGCTCCGGCGCAAGGGCTCCCTCGAGTCATCCCAAGACAAGAAGGCCCCCTACGGGCACATTACACGCAACTCAATGCCCCCATGATGGAGGTGCTGGCCGTGGCGACAAGGGCCAGGTTACTGCTGGAGCCTCCCCGGGAGATGAGGTCGGATCCGGCGAAGCGCGACCCCCGGAGATACTGCCGTTATCACCGGGACCACGGTCACGACACCGACCGTTGTTACACTCTTAAAAGAGAGATCGAACGACTGATCCAGGCGGGCCACTTGGGAAACTTCGTCGCGGGCAGGCGGACAGCAGAAGGAGAGAGAGCCCCCCCGGAGGAGGGGGGACGGGAACCGCCGGCGAACCACGATCACGGGGAGCCATGCCCCCCGGGGGGTCATGCGAATTGAGATGATAACTGGAGGGCCTTTCCCAGCGGGGCAGGCGCCCGCGATCCCGGGGACCGGTGCCCGACAGGTGATGGTGGCGGGCACCGGCCGCCGACCGAAGCGAAGAAGGACACACCGACCCCCTATCACCTTTACCGAGGGAGACCGGCAGGAGGTGGGAAGACAGAACAATGACGCCCTCGTCGTCGAGGCTCGGATCGGGGCGGTGGCCGTTGGCCGGCTCCTAATTGACACCGGCAGCTCCTGCGACATCCTGTTCCTATCAACGGTCGAGAGGATGGGGTGGGGGCGTGCAGACCTAGAGCCCTGCGCGGGCCCTGTTGCTGGCTTCACCGGCCATACGATCCCCACTGTGGGGACGATCACCATGCACATGACTCTGGGGGAGGAACCGAGGGTCGTCACCAAGGGGACGCGTTTTGTCATCGTCGACATCGCGTCGGTGTATAACGGAATCATAGGGCGTCCATATATGACGGTCGTCGAGGCGCTCCCCAGCCTGCAACACCAGATGATGAAGTTCCGGACCCCGCGGGGGGGGGGGGGGGGGGTGGGACAGGTGCGGGGAGGCCGAGGGGGCCCGGAGACCACGACCATACGCCATCCCAGCGTAGGAGCCCGAGGCGGGCCCTGACGGCTCTCATCCCTGACGAGAGGGAGGACTTCTGCGACCAGCGGCCAACCTCGGTCGAGGAAGTGGAAGAGGTCCCAATGGCCTCGGATGAAGAGAGAACCGTCTCCGTCAGGACAAAACTCCCGGCCGCCTTGAGGACTGCCCTCGTCGCCTTGCTCCGGGAAAATGCGGACATATTCGCATGGTCACCTGCCGACATGCCCGTGGTTGACCCAACGGTAATCTCCCACAGGTTGAATGCGGACCCAGAAGCCCGACCTGTCCGACAGAAGAAGAGAAGTGCGGGGGGCGAAAAGAAGAGGGCAGCCGAGGAAGAAGTAGAGCAGCTCCTTGAAGCCAGATTTGTTCGGCCGGTGGACTACCCCGACTGGCTCGCCAACGTCGTTCTGGTGAAGAAGCCCAGTGGAAAGTGGCGCATGTGCGTCGACTTCACCGACCTCAACAAGGTATGCCCGAAGGACAGCTTCCCTCTACCCAGGATCGACCACTTGGTGGACCAGGCGTCCGGCTATGAGTTGTTAAGCTTTATGGACGCCTTCTCGGGATACAACCAGATATTGATGGCGGAGGAGGATGAGGAGAAGACGTCTTTTGTCACCGATAAAGGCACCTTCTGTTACACCAAGATGCCCTTTGGACTGAAGAACGCCAGGGCGACCTATCAACGGATGGTAGACCGAATATTCGGCCCTCAGGTGGGGCGAAACTTGGAGGTCTACATCGACGACATGCTGGTGAAGAGTAGAAGGGCCCCCGACCACCTTGCCGACTTGCAGGAAACTTTCCAAAGGGTCCGCCGATACAACCTGAGGCTAAACCCCGCGAAGTGTATCTTTGGCGTGCAGTCGGGAAAATTCATGGGCTTCATGATAACGAAGCGGGGAATCGAGGCGAACCCCGACAAGGTGACTGCCCTCATCGGAATGGCGGAGCCCCGGACGATCCGGGACTTGCAGCGACTGAACGGCCGGATCGCTGCTCTGGGGCGATTCCTGTCGAAATCTGCGGAGAAATCGCTCCCCTTCTTCAGGGTCTTGCGCACAGCCTTTGGCGAAGCTAAAGACAAAAGGAAGGTGATCCCGTGGGACGACGACTGTGCGCGGGCGTTCGCGGAGCTGAGAGCTTACCTACAGAGCCCACCGCTCCTCGCACGGCCGGGGGAAGGCGAACCCCTAGGGTTGTACTTGGCGACCAACGAGGAGGCCGTTAGCTCCGTCCTAATCAAGGAGGAAGGAGGGGTGCAGCGCCCTGTTTACTACGCCAGCCGGATCCTCCGGGAGGCGGAGACTCGTTACAGCCCTATCGAGAAAGCCGCCTACTGCCTAATCACCACAGCCCGGAAGCTCCGACCCTACTTTCAGGCCCACCCCATAATCGTCCACACCGACATGTCCCTCGAAAAGAACCTGAAAAGACTGGAGCGGTCGGGGAGGATGCTCAACTGGAGCGTCGAGCTCAGCGAGTTCGACATAACGTACAAAGCCCGGACGGCGATCAAAGGCCAGGCCCTGGCCGACTTCGTGGTGGAATGCACCACAGAAGTCCTACCGGGGGACCGGACAGAGCTCCCATCGGTGACCGCGTCCCCGCGGGGGATTGGTGGGACCGAAAAGGTGCTCTCTCTCAAGCGCAAGAGTCCGTACAAGAAGTAAAATCTGGGAGTCCAGATGTCGAATCCACGGGAAGAAATCTGTTGCAACCAAAATTCAAATCAAATAGAAATCTATCGGGAAGAGACTAACCACTTCAACAATGGTGACGGTGATGATGATGTGAACAGGTGAACAAAATAAACATAGAAAATCGTGTATGAAAATACCTATAAAAAGTTTGCACATGGTATGGGTTCATTAGGGTCAACGATTCGTATTAATTTGGTTGATAGGTATAACGCAATGAATTCTCCTTTTGGGAGCAATTCACCGGAAAAATACCCAAGATAACTCAATGAATTCTCCTTTTGGGAGCAACTCATCGGAAGATGCCCTTTTGGGGGTTCAAACACAATATTCAAAAAGATCGTCGCTAAAGCTATAATACGATATGAAACTCTCTTTTGGAAAGATCAAAACTACGGTATGAAACTCCCTTTTGGAGAGATCAAAGCTCACCCTTTTGGGGCGATCATCAACTAAATTAATTCTTTTGGAATCTAAAAAAGTTGATTTACGAACAAAGATTACAATTTTAGCGACGTTTTAACGATTTAGCACGAGGAATACAACCAAATAAACACAAATTATATCCCCTAACTACTCCATACCAAGCACAATTAAGTTTTAGCTACTCATAATATCAGAATAAACAAGTTCCATAGCCAAATACATCAAGATTATAGCAAAATACGATAGAAAACACTAAAATACGAGGTAGAAGTTTAGAAATATATCACCAATTCTCCTTGAAAATACTTCAAACTCTCTGGAAATAATAAAACAAGCCTCTGGAATTTTACAGAATTTTTCAGGGGGAGAATACGGCTCCTAGAGCCTCCAATACGCCCAAAATACGCCCCAATCTGCTTGAATACGCTCAAAACCCCCTAAATACCTTATATATAAATCATTGCGGGTTTAGAAAGCTATCGGGTTCAAAACCCGCTTCAAATTCGTGCCCGGAAGCATCTCCGCCGTAGATCTGGAGCGGCGCAAATGACAACCGCTCATCAAAAGCGGGATCGGATAAGGGCTCGACACGTGGCAGCTTATCGGATCCGCATCCGACTCCTCAGTCCTAATTCGAATCGGAGTGAATGGGAGCCGTTCGATCGTAGAACGGACGCTGCAGATGGAGCCACGTCGACGTATACCTCGCTTCTCCGCTTCGCTGCGATGAGTTCGAGCGGGATTGCTCTCCGCCGTAGGATCCAGATCGAACCGCTGTGAAGAGGCCACGTCGCTCGAGAAATCTGCTTCGCTTTAAATTCGCGGGGAAGCGCATGGACCGTTGGATCGCAATCGGGCCGCTGCGGATGAGCCACGTCGCTCAATATTTTCGCCCGCTCCGTGCTTCTTCTTCGATCGACGTGGGCCATCCGATCCGGCGGGGGACCGCTACGATGTCGCCGCGTGGCGCCATGAGTTCGACATTTGATTTCGAGCGGCTGATGATCCGATCCGTTGGATCGAGATCCAACGCTCATTAAAGCGCCGCGTCGCCCCGCTCGCTGTGGCCGTAGGATCGCGCGGGAAGCTCTGGATTGCCGCCACGTGTCGCTTTTTGATTGGGCAGCGACCGTATTTTCTTGTATTTTGGGTGTATTACTTCATTTAATTGGTATTCTGCATTCAAAAATACACAGTAATTAGCACAGATCTCAGAAAAATACAAATAAATAGTCGTTGGAATCGTGAGATCGAGACCAAGCTATGAAAAATATAAAATGTGCAGAATTACGTCGTTAAATGCTGTTTTGTGCTCAAATAGTGTGTTTTCTCTAATAAATAAATGTGTAGAAAATACGTATGAATTAGAGATAAATTTAGCATCATGTGAGCACAAAATAGGGCTAAATGGGGGGTTAAATATGTAATATTGAACCCGAATCACACCCCCCAACTAGCGATTTGCTAGTCTCTAGCAAAAAGAGCGATAAATACGGATGAATTAATAAAACAATAAGTTCTTTCAAATTGCTCATGGCATGGCTCAATAATACGCATTCCAACTTGATCTTGACCATCAATATACACATCCATGAACAAAATCAATCACATGATATTTTCTCTAATTTAGTATGAATAAATAACATGCAAGCATCGTTTTGCGCAACTGAAAGTATAACACGTCGTTATATCCTAGTTTTCTTGTTTCCAAGGAATTGGCCTATCGAAATAATCATTCAAGACATGGGTATTGAAGTTGCTTAGTATATTCACCATTCTGTTCTTTTATACGTTCCGCGTAACGCGCATCAAGCAACATTCGCAGAAAAAAGTATAACTTGGATCGCTCCATCAAATGAGTGAGGTTCCGGTCAATGGCTCCCAAATCAGACGATAATAGGGCATTAGGCCAAAAAGGACCCCTCGGACTGTACTACTCGAGCCAACCAAGTTATTTATTAGTGACATACATATTCATTCATTTTTCATCATTCATTTTTTCTTTCATTCAAAATTTTTTTTTCTTTTCTTTTCTCCATCTTTTTGTAAGCAACTCAAAACCCATCAACATGAATATAAACATTAATAACAAAGGCCAAATTCCTCTTCAACTTGAAAACTATTCTTAAAAATCGTGCATACTTAAGCTTTTTCCATCACATTAGCATGCATGAAATCAATTCAAACTATTTCGAGATATTAATCATGGAAATTGAAAATTTTCATGAATAGCATATTAACGGCAATTCCATGAAGGAAAAATAATTAAACAAGCCATAAACAATTTTTAGAACACAATTAATGTATAATCATCCGCATTAGAGGCATATGAATGAGTTTTAAAATGATGAGATTTGGCGATTTATTCTTCTAAAAAAAAATCCTAAGGTCTCATACACACCCCCCAACAAAAGATAGACATTGTCCTCAATGTCGGAAGAGGTACGAGTTTATTCAAGCAAGCAACCTAGAAAGCATATAAAACTACACTACTGGAAAGAACACACCGTGATCAAATGGCGGATCCCGAATCTTTGATGGTGGAGGAAGTTGTTCAATTTGCTCCTTGCGCTCCTCGGCGAGTATTCTTCCTCCAAAAACTAATTTGGACCCCAGCAACACAACTCCAAGCATCTCTATAAGCTGTTTGCCAATGTCCTGCGAGAGATGAGTTATGTCAGTCCAAATTAATTTAAAGTTCCTTTCAACAAAAACGTTCCAAATGTAGTCATCAAAATAAGTGAAAGAAATTAAAGCAAGTTGACGACTACTCCCTGAAAGATTTGCACTACTCTCTGTACGATGCTCGATCAATGATGAGAGGGATAAATGATTTTGGGACAAAACTGGAGGAGGGCATGGTTCTGACTCCATGGCGATAATCTCAAAACCCTTGTCCCTAGCTGTCTCCTCCTCTCGTTCATCCAAAATTGCTAGCTCGTCCTCTCTTTCGCACACACTTTCTGCCATGTGGATATTTATATTCGTGTCCTCGCTCGGTATGTTGGATATGGAAGACGTTTGTACACCCTTGTGGGGGATGTACGAGGGAATACGGACCTCGAACGTCGCGCACACGAAGTCGTGTGCAAAGGGAATCTGTTCCCTTGCGGAGAGGATCTCTGGATGAGTGGGAAAGTCGCATTATATATGCATAAGTGCATGCGACATATGGCTAATAAAGGGGGAATATCTTAAGCTTATGTTGTACCATGCATATGGTACAACTTAAGCTTATAATGTGCCATGTATCATGGTACACCTTAATTAAGTTGTTCCAAAGGAACAACTTACCCTAAAATAACTACCTTGGGGGCTATAAATAAGACCCAAGGGTAAGCCATTTCTTACACCTTTTGCATGAAATTCATGCATGCATCTTCATTCTAGCGAAGCTCTGCAGAAATCCTTCCTCTCCCTTTATCCAAGTTCTTAATCTAAAAGCAGAGATTTAGATTGTGGATTTAGTAGCCTTACTCCGTTTGTGAGTAGACTCGATCCGTCGTGGCGAATCCGAAGGCGAAGTTCGTAGACTACCGTGCCGCGTACGCAAGCGTAAGTCTCAACTTCATTTATCGATCCTAACTCTGTTTTGGCAGGATCCTACATTGGTATCAGAGCCATATGGGTTCGCCCCGGTCAAACCACCGCCCCGTCGAAACTATGAACGAGTCGTTGTCTTTTTCACGAATGGGTCTCCTACTATTACGGATATAGTAGGAACGCTTCGTGACGGAGAGAACGCAGCGGTTGTTCTTTTCACGTTAGGGTCTCCTATCATTACGGATATGGTAGGAACTCTCCGTGACGGGAAGAACCGACCGTTCACATAGTATGTTATTTTTCATTTTTGGCACACGGCCATTAGGAAATAACTAATTTCTCGACGAACGGGTGCTTCATCGACGAACGGGTGCTTCATCGAGGAAGATGATGGTAGTTATTTCCATCGGGTAAGAGGAAATTGATGCATGTGCACCATGGCCAAATGGGCTATGAAGGCTATGCACCTCCCCTCCACTTGCGGAGGGGGTTGGCTACGGCCAATAACCACCGGCGACCACCCCATCAAGGGGGAGGAGTATGTGCGGCAACCCCATTCAAAGGGGGTGGCCGGCCATGGCCAAAGGGGCCATGGCCGGCCAATGCCAAATGGCCTTGGCCATGACCGGCCATGGCCAAGCCATGGCCAGGCCGGCAGTGGCCGGCCAAGGCCAGGCCGGCAATGGCCGGCCTTGGCCAAGGCCTGCCGGCCAGGGCCGGCCCTGGTAGTGGCCAGGGCCGGCGCCCTGGCCTCGGCCAGGGCCTGGCCGGCCCTGGCAGGGGCCAGGGCCGGCTGGCCTGCCCTGGCAGAGGCCAGGGCCAATGCCCTGGCCTCGGCCAGGGCCTGGCCGGCCGAGGGGGCCAAGGCCCCTGGCCGGCCAGGGCAGAGGCCCTGGCCGGCCCTTGGCCAAGCCCCGGCCAGGGCAGAGGCCCTGGCCGGGAAGAAGTTGCAAGACCAAAAATTGGTCGACCAATTTGGTGTTTTTGGTCGACCAATCCGACAGAAGGTCTGGGTCGATTGAAAATTTGCCAAATGACCCATACGGGGTAACAAAAGGCCTTGGTCAAACTCGAATGTGTCGATTAGTCCATACGGGGCTAACCACAGTGCCGACTAGTTCATACGGGACTAACGTTTTAATGAAGTTTTTTTTGGGCTATACTCCTTGAAGACTAGACATAGTGCTCTACTTCATGCGAGATTAGCCAAGTCATTGTGCTCTACTCTACGGAGATTAGCCAATGTACTTATGACGTTGTGCTCTACTCTACGGAGATTAGCCAATGTATTTTGAATTTTTGAAAAATACGTTTTTCAAAAACGCTTTTCCGCTGCAAAGTACTATAAGAGTACTAACATTTGATAAAGTGAGGGAGAAATATTGAAAGTTACTCTAGATGGTGATTGGAAACATAGTGACCTTTCCGACTCTAGAGTGACATCTTCAATATTTTTCGAAAGTAACTTATCAAATTATGAATATCGTTCCAAGTGGGAGTTGATTTTAGAACTATCCATATGGGATATTCTATTATCATTTCAAGTGGGAATTATATTTGAAAAATACGTTTTCAAACTCGTTTTTTCGCTGCTAGTACTATAAGAGTACTATTGTTCGATGAGTGATGGGGGAATATTGAAGGTTGTTCTAGATGGTGATTGGAATCATAGAGACCTTTTCGATTCTAGAACAACATCTTCAATATTTTTCGAAAGTAACTTATCAAATATAATATAATTCCAAGTGGGATTTGAATTTTTAGAACTATCCAAATGTGATATTCTATTATCATTTCAAGTGGGAGTTATATTTTAAGAATTTTTATGCAATGTTTTGATCGAACCTTCGGTTTTATGTCTTTTGCAGCATTTTAAAAGTAAAATGTCTTCCGCTTCAAAGAATATCGTTGCTGAGTTAAACAAAGGTGAAAAACTCAACGGCGATAATTACAATCTTTGGTCCATAAAGATACAATACGTTCTAGAGGAGCAAGAAGTGCTCGAAACTCTAAAGAACGTTATGATTGAACCCGAGTTGGGCACTACGGCCCAACACCGACGAGACAAGGAAGCTTTTGATGCTTGGTCTCGGAAGAATAAGATAGCGCGCATTACGTTATTAAGCAGTATGGCTGATGACATAATGCGCATCTTCCGAGAACATGACCTAGCCATGGACATATGGTCCAAGCTAGAGGAGAAGTTCGGTGGCACATTGGTGTCCAAACTTCGCTCCTTAACTATAAGGTTCGATTCATATAAGAAACGTCCAGATCATTCCATGGGGAAACATCTGCGACATATGGTGAACCTTATCTCGGAGTTAAAGGATGCAGGTCATGTGCTCACAGATGAGCAACAAATCCAAGCAGTCATACGTTCCCTACCAAATGAGTGGGATCAGATGAAGATGCATCTCACTCATGATGAGAGCATCAAGACCTTCAACGACGTTTCCAAGCACCTCGAATTAGAGGAAGAGCGGCTTGCGGCTGCCAAGCCAAGTGCAGAAGTGCACATGGTTGCTAGTTCCTCACACGGGGGAAAGAAACGTAAAGATCGTTCGAAGTCTTCTAATGAACGTAATAAGCAACCTGAGTCTACCAAGGAACCCAAACATAAGGGTGGGCACAAGAAATGGCACAAGAAGAAAGACTTGAAAAGGATCAAGTGCTTCAAGTGCAACAAGCTCGGTCACTATGCTCGTTCGTGTACGAGTGGAAGTGACGAGGTAACTTGTAATACTAGTTACATATGTGTTTCTAGTTCAATATTTCTTGTGGAATCTAATCCATTTTGGGATAATTGATTCAGGTGCCACCGACCACATAGCAAAGGACAGACGGTCCTTCGTGGAGTATCACCGGATACCCCAAGGAATGAAGTGGATCAATGTAGGAAACAACACACGTGTTGTAGAGAAAGGCGTTGGGAATTGCAAGCTAGACTTGGACAACGGCCACACTCTTCTACTTTATGATGATCTCTTCATTCCATATATTCAAAGGAATATTAATACTGTGGTCAATTTAATGGGTCTGGGTTATAGTTGGTTCCTTCATGATTGTAATATGGACCTATTTTGTAATAATTCCTTTATTGGTACTGGGTTTGTATTTCAAAGGATTTATTGTAATAAGTACAATGTATTTCCTCATGTAATGAAAATTTCCTTGTGACAAATTCTTTGACTAATGAGTCTAATATAATTTGTTGGCACGCAAGGCTTGGTCATATTGGACCAATGCGTATAGATAGACTTGCCAAACGTGGCCTTCTATCCAATGTTTCAAAGGTTGAAATGTCGACCTGCGAACATTGCCTTGTGAGGAAATCTTGTCGCAAGCCGTTTGGAACCGGCACAAGGGCCGAGGTTCCATTACAGCTTATCCATTCGGACATATGTGGTCCGATGAATGTCAAGACAAGACGCGGGAAGTCCTATTTTTCATCACTTTTATTGATGATTTCACCCGATTCGGTCATATCTATTTGATATCCCACAAAAGTGAAAGCACTAAACCTGCTTTAAAAACTATATGAGTTTAGTGGAGAATCAATTAGATCGCAAGATTAAGGTCATGCGAACCGATAGGGGCGGTGAATATCAATCAACAAGTTTAAAGGAACTTTATGATGAAAAATGCATAGTACCTCAGGTAACTATGCCTTATACTCCTCAACAAATTGGTGTTGCAGAAAGGAGGTATAGGACTTTAATGAAAAATGGTCCATTCAATGATGGCGCAAGCTAACTTGCCAATCACCTTTTGGGGTGATGCATTATTGACGGCCGCTTTCATTTTTGAACCGCGTACCCTCGAAATCAGTTAGCTCCACTCCTTGTGAGTTGTGGAACCAAAGGTCTCCTCACTTAAACATTTTGAAACCTTGGGGTTGTGCATCCTACGCACATATTTCCTCCCATAGGTATGGCAAACTTGGGCCAAAGGGAAGGAAATGTATCTTTATACGATACGTAGAAAACTCCAAAGGTTATGTTTTATGTTAGTCAGGAAGACAATGGTGGGCTAATTGAGTTTGAGTCGAGGGATGTCACTTTCTTGGAAAAACGAGTTTCCAAGACAGGGCGAGATAAGTCAGGACTTATCTCTATTTGAGATTTATGATCAAGAAGGATTACCTCATTCGAGTGGGAGAATTCTTGGTGAAAACGAAAATACGTTTCAATCTTCACCAATGGATTATACGAATGACGATTATCCTATTCCATACGGGAATAATGATCCAAGTGGGAGCAATTCTAACGACATTCCAAGTGGGAGTGATATTAGAATTGATCTAAATTCGAGTCAACAAGGACTTGAAGAATCTCAAATACGATGTAGTAGTCGTACAAGGTTGGCTCCTCTAAGATTTGAGGATGAATTTCCGCAAACCTTTATGACTTTACTACAAGATGATGACGAGCCTGCTACTTTCAAACAGGCCGTATCATGCCCTGCAAAAGACAAATGGATGGAAGCGATGAAGGAGGAATTGAAATCCATGAAAGTTAACCAAGTCTGGGACTTAGTTAACTTACCCAGAGGACATAGAGCAATTGGGAACAAATGGGTTCTCAAGATCAAGCATAAGGCTGATGGCTCTATTGACAGATATAAAGCTCGCCTTGTCGCGAAAGGTTTTACGCAACAGGAAGGGATAGACTACGAAGAGACCTTCTCACCTGTTGTGCGTTTTACCTTGATTCGCATGATTCTGACAATGGTAGCTTGCTTATACCTCGAATTACATCAGATGGATGTAAAGACTGCCTTTCTCAATGGAAAATTGGACGAGGAGATCTATATGGAACAACCAACATGGTTTGTAAAAGAAGGAAACGAACATAAGGTTTGTAAACTTCGTAAATCCATATATGGTCTTAAATAATCCTCGAGGCAATGGTATATGCGATTTCAAGAAGTTGTCTTATCAAATGGATTTTCCATACTTGATGAAGATAACTACGTATATATCAAGAGGATTAAAAGCAAGCATGTTATTATGTCTCTATATGTAGATGACATTTTAATAGCCGGAAATGACAAGGGCTTTGTGATGAGTATCAAGGCTCGGCTTTCATCAGTATTTGAGATGAAAGGCATAGGAAAAGCCGCATATATCCTTGGAGTTAAGATTTCAAGGAATCGTTCGAAGAAACTTCTTTCTCTTTCACAGGAGACTTATATAAAGAAGGTTCTAGAACGATTTAATATGCAGGACTGCAAGTCCATTGATATTCATATAAGCATATGCGATAATTTATATCTGGAATCGTGTCCAAAGAACCAAAAGGAAAAGGAAATTATGGAAAAAGTTCCATATTCCAGTGCAGTTGATAGTCTTATGTACGCTATGGTGTGTACGAGACCGGACATCTGTTTTGCCGTTGGAAATGGTAAGCTGTTACCAATCCAACCCAGGGCAAGAACACTGGAAAGCGGTTAAGAGGATAATGCAGTATCTTAAAGGAACTGCAGATTTGCAAAAGACTATGATAAAACCAAGAAGGTAGACATAAGGTACACATCTACGCATGAGATGATAGAGGATCAGCTTACGAAAGCGATCCCCAGAAATGTGTTTTATAAACACTTATCATCCCAAGGATTGCGTACGAGTTGAGTTGTACCAATATATATTCCCATGTCTAAGAAAGATCAAATTTAATAAAAGAATAAGTTCTTTTTCAAACATTGCATATGAATTTCTTAAAGAAATGTTTGTGTACATTTTTGAAATCTCAGCTGAATTGTGTGTATGTCGGACAGATAAAGGTTGGCTCTCTCACATGAGCAACCGCCTTATCTTATCAGATGGATAAGATAGAGATGAGACTAGTTTAAACTCAAAATCATTAGACGAATGATTTAGAGTCATGACTTAAACAAGATAGTCGAATGAAAGATCTGCATCATATGGATGCTTACAAAAGATCTGAGATCTGTATCACAAGGATATTTGAAAGAGATCTCGTAGGATTTTTTAAATCCTATCTGTCTTATGCAGGATGAGAGTCCGTGAATATTTCACGAGTAGTAAAGGGACTCAAAAAGATAGGCACTGTGGTGTCTGATCTTTTCATCCGTACAACATCATTAAGACATACTCTCCCTGGGAAAGGAGTGATGTTGTAATACGTGTTCATACCACGTATGCATTTCGACCACTGAGTTAGTAGCAATAGTGTTTGCTATTATGTGAGACTCAAAGGCCATACGGGTCTTAACTCTTACCCTCAAGGACTCCAATTGGTTCCTTTAGATTTGACGAGATGGTCGCTATCTTAGCATGTTACTTATGGGCTATGATAATTCGGCTCGGCGGGGCACGTTAGAAAAGAGAATCAAGTCAAGATCAGAAGGTTCGCAAGAAGAGGAAGATTGATTTCATATTCACATTTGGACTTTAATGATTCAAAGCTGGCCAGCCAATTGTGATCCAGATGGGATTCAATTGTTGAATATAAAGTATAAGAAATGTGAAGAAATAATCTAGGGTAAAGCATGCGTTGAACTACTCAACTTTGCACCTTCGAGGTCGTTGTGTATCTCTAACAAGTGCACAACAACAGACTCTACGCGCATGACGGTCCCACGGTCTATTTCTCGGTATGATAGATGAAAGAACTAAGGGAAAGACGTTCTCTTACAATCCCCTCAAGTGTGAGTGGGAGATGTTGGATATGGAAGACGTTTGTACACCCTTGTGGGGGATGTACGAGGGAATACGGACCTCGAACGTCGCACACACGAAGTCGTGTGCAAAGGGAATCTGTTCCCTTGCGGAGAGGATCTCTGGATGAGTGGGAAAGTCGCATTATATATGCATAAGTGCATGCGACATATGGCTAATAAAGGGGGAATATCTTAAGCTTATGTTGTACCATGCATATGGTACAACTTAAGCTTATAATGTGCCATGTATCATGGTACACCTTAATTAAGTTGTTCCAAAGGAACAACTTACCCTAAAATAACTACCTTGGGGGCTATAAATAAGACCCAAGGGTAAGCCATTTCTTACACCTTTTGCATGAAATTCATGCATGCATCTTCATTCTAGCGAAGCTCTGCAGAAATCCTTCCTCTCCCTTTATCCAAGTTCTTAATCTAAAAGTAGAGATTTAAATTGTGAATTTAGTAGCCTTACTCCGTTTGTGAGTAGACTCGATCCGTCGTGGCGAATCCGAAGGCGAAGTTCGTAGACTACCGTGCCGCGTACGCAAGCGTAAGTCTCAACTTCATTTATCGATCCTAACTCTGTTTTGGCAGGATCCTACACGGTATTCCTGCAATAGAAGATGAACTCGTATTAGATTCTTGAAATCGAGTTTCAAAAGCATTACCTTCTTCTAAGCAAGCGGCAATCAAATTAAGATTTTCAATGGAATTTTGAATCTGCCGACTCCGAGCAAGGAAATTCTCCTGGAATTAATGGGATGTGGCCTCCTGTGTCTGAATAGTCTGGTAAGCTTCCTCTTTCAAGGATTGCAAAGGTACGTCTACGCTTTGCTCTTCTTGATCGAGGCACGAAGGCTCCGTTGAATCGCTCTTTGAAGTCTCTTCCACGGTTTCTTCGTTTTCTTGCAGAAACTCCATGTATTCCCACGCCACTGTCGGCGTCATGCCTCCCAATAATTCCTGCAGCTGCGGTTGTAGTCCATCTAGGAAGAACGCCATAAGCTCTTCATTTGTGTACCCATGCTGCGGATAGCTCGATATAATGTCTGTGAACCTCCTCCAGGCCTGAAAGAAAGTTTCACAGTCAGTTTGATTAAAATTAACAATTTTGAGCTTCTCCATTCTATGTTTGTGTGCATTAGCATATCGTGCATCATAAAGATTGTTCGTGCAATAGAAATTCATATACTCCATTTTTTAAAAAATAAAATAAAATAATAAAAAAAGTTTATGTACAGTAAAGTGGAAAGATCTCACCGAAGGTCCTCTGAATGAAATAAACCGTAGTCACAAACCATTCCTCCCCGGGAACGGCGCCAAAAACTTGGTGGGACCGAAAAGGTGCTCTCTCTCAAGCGCAAGAGTCCGTACAAGTAGTAAAATCTGGGAGTCCAGATGTCGAATCCACGGGAAGAAATCTATTGCAACCAAAATTCAAATCAAATAGAAATCTATCGGGAAGAGACTAACCACTTCAAAAATGGTGACGGTGATGATGATGTGAACATGTGAACAAAATAAACATAGAAAATCGTGTATGAAAATACCTATAAAAAGTTTGCACATGGTATGGGTTCATTAGGGTCAACGATTCGTATTAATTTGGTTGATAGGTATAACGCAATGGATTCTCCTTTTGGGAGCAATTCACCGGAAAAATACCCAAGATAACTCAATGAATTCTCCTTTTGGGAGCAACTCATCGGAAGATGCCCTTTTGGGGGTTCAAACACAATATTCAAAAAGATCGTCGCTAAAGCTATAATACGATATGAAACTCTCTTTTGGAGAGATCAAAACTACGGTATGAAACTCCCTTTTGGAGAGATCAAAGCTCACCCTTTTGGGGCGATCATCAACTAAATTAATTCTTTTGGAATCTAAAAAAGTCGATTTACGAACAAGGATTACAATTTTAGCGACGTTTTAACGATTTAGCACGAGGAATACAACCAAATAAACACAAATTATATCCCCTAACTACTCCATACCAAGCACAATTAAGTTTTAGCTACTCATAATATCAGAATAAACAAGTTCCATAGCCAAATACATCAAGATTATAGCAAAATACGATAGAAAACACTAAAATACGAGGTAGAAGTTTAGAAATATATCACCAATTCTCCTTGAAAATACTTCAAACTCTCTGGAAATAATAAAACAAGCCTCTGGAATTTTACAGAATTTTTCAGGGGGAGAATACGGCTCCTAGAGCCTCCAATACGCCCAAAATACGCCCCAATCTGCTTGAATACGCTCAAAAAACCCCTAAATACCTTATATATAAATCATTGCGGGTTTAGAAAGCTATCGGGTTCAAAACCCGCTTCAAATTCGTGCCCGGAAGCATCTCCGCCGTAGATCTGGAGCGGCGCAAATGACAACCGCTCATCAAAAGCGGGATCGGATAAGGGCTCGACACGTGGCAGCTTATCGGATCCGCATCCGACTCCTCAGTCCTAATTCGAATCGGAGTGAATGGGAGCCGTTCGATCGTAGAACGGACGCTGCAGATGGAGCCACGTCGACGTATACCTCGCTTCTCCACTTCGCTGCGATGAGTTCGAGCGGGATTGCTCTCCGCCGTAGGATCCAGATCGAACCGCTGTGAAGAGGCCACGTCGCTCGAGAAATCTGCTTCGCTTTAAATTCGCGGGGAAGCGCGTGGACCGTTGGATCGCAATCGGGCCGCTGCGGATGAGCCACGTCGCTCAATATTTTCGCCCGCTCCGCGCTTCTTCTTCGATCGACGTGGGCCGTCCGATCCGGCGGGGGACTGCTACGATGTCGCCGCATGGCGCCATGAGTTCGACATTTGATTTCGAGCGGCTGATGATCCGATCCGTTGGATCGAGATCCAACGCTCATTAAAGCGCCGCGTCGCCCCGCTCGCTGTGGCCGTAGGATCGCGCAGGAAGCTCTGGATTGCCGCCACGTGTCGCTTTTTGATTGGGCAGCGACCGTATTTTCTTGTATTTTGGGTGTATTACTTCATTTAATTGGTATTCTGCATTCAAAAATACACAGTAATTAGCACAGATCTCAGAAAAATACAAATAAATAGTCATTGGAATCGTGAGATCGAGACCAAGCTATGAAAAATATAAAATGTGCATAATTACGTCGTTAAATGCTGTTTTGTGCTCAAATAGTGTGTTTTCTCTAATAAATAAATGTGTAGAAAATACGTATGAATTAGAGATAAATTTAGCATCATGTGAGCACAAAATAGGGCTAAATGGGGGGTTAAATATGTAATATTGAACCCGAATCAGGGATCGAGGTGGGCGAACCCTCAGCGCCCTCCCAGACGACCGCGGGCGAATTATGGACCATCCACGTCGACGGCTCCGCGATGAGGTCTGGGACAGGAGCGGGTATCGTCATTCAGACCCCTGACGGATGCTCGTTGGAATACGCCATGCGCTTCAACTTCCCGGCAACCAACAATGTCGCGGAGTATGAAGCCGCAGTTAACGGGTTAAAACTCGCTAGGGCGGTGGGGGCGATGAACGTGTTGCTCCTAAGTGACTCCCGTCTCGTCATCCAACAAATCCTGGGGAGCTTCGAGGCCCAGGAGGAGACAATGAAGCGGTACCTGAGGCGCATCCAAATCGAACTCCATAAGTTCAAGGAAGCGAACGTCCGGCACCTACCCCGCTCCAACAACCTCCGGGCGGACTCCATGTCCAAGCTAGCTTCCTCCTCGGCGGCCGAGATTGGGAAGGCCATCTACGTCGAAAGCCTATTGACGCCAACCATTGCCGAAGGAGAACTGATGTGCACAGGCGCGATGGCGTCATGGATGACCCCCATTATGAAGTACTTAGAGACGGGGGAACTACCTAAGGAGCGAATGCTGGCTAAACAGGTAGAAAGGCGGGCCCTGTCATTCGTGCTCCTCGACGGAGTGCTGTACCGCCGCCGCCGCGCCAATTTCGACGTCCTGCCCTACCTGAAATGCTTGGGCCCGGAGCAGGCTGAGCAAGTCATCCGCGAGGTACACGAAGGCTTCTGCGGAAACCACCATGGCGGGCGCACCATCGCCCACAAAATAATGCGCCAGGGGTACTACTGGCCGACGATGATCCGGGATGCAGTACAGTACGTCAAAAAGTGCGAGGCGTGCCAGAAGTTCTGCCGACGAACGACTGCACCTCCGGCCAACCTGATGCCCATAGTGAGCCCGATCCCGTTCGCCAAGTGGGGACTCGACATCCTGGGGCCTTTCCCCAAGGCCTTCGGGGGAAGGAAATATCTAGTCGTCGCCGTGGATTACTTCACAAAGTGGGTAGAAGCAGAGCCGCTGGCGCGAATCGCGTGGACGGACATGAAGGGCTTCATCTGGCAATCCATCATATGCCGCTTCGGGATCCCCCGCTCCATAGTTACGGATAACGGAAATCAGTTTGATTGCGAAGGCTTCCGCGACTTCTGCTCGGGCTGGGGGATCAAACTCCAGTTCGCGTCAGTCGCCCACCCACAGTGCAACAGAATGGCGGAGGCCGCGAATAAATGTATCTTGAACCCAATGAAGAAGAAGGTGGACGCCGCCCTGGGGGCATGGGTCGATGAGCTGCCGGGAATCCTATGGTCCTACCGTACCACCCACAAGGCCTCGACCGGAGAAAGTCCCTTCATGCTAGCATACGGATCGGAGGCGGTCGTTCCTGTGGAAATCGGTGAAGAGACACTCCGGCTAAAGGTCTTCGACGAGGAAATCAACGGAGAAGGACTCGGCCTCAGCCTTGAGTTGATAGACTAGGTAAGAGACCGGGCCCTGACCAGCCTCGTCAAACACAGCCAGAGGATGGCACGGTATTACGACTTCAGGGTGAAACCGCAGACTTTCAGGATCGGTGATTTGGTCCTCCGAGATGCCACCTTCCGCCCCGAGACTGCACAGCGGGGAAAGCTGGCCACTAAATGGGAAGGGCCCTACACGGTCGTTGATATTGTCGGACCAGCCACGTACATCCTGGCTACCCCCGAAGGGAGCGAACTGGCCCACCCTTGGAACGCAAAGCATCTGCTAAAATTCTACCAATAGTTGTGACTTTTTCCTTTTTACGCGCAATATACACATCTACCCGCGTTTCCCAACATTGTTGTTCCTACACAAGTTTTGCAGTTCGCCAAACCTCCGAACCTCTGGGGCATGGCCAACCCTAGCCACCCAAACCAGAGAAGGGCACGGGCCGGGCTACGCGCCCGCTCCCTCCCTCAAGACCTCTGGGGCAGGGCCAACCCTAGCCACCCAAACCAGAAAAGGGCACGGGCCGGGCTACGCGCCCGCTCCCCCCCTCAAGACCTCTGGGGCAGGGCCAACCCTAGCCACCCAAACCAGAGAAGGGCACGGGCCGGGCTACGCGCCCGCTCCCCCCTCAAGACCTCTGGGGCAGGGCCAACCCTAGCCACCCAAACCAGAGAAGGGCACGGGCCGGGCTACACGCCCGCTCCCCCCCTCAAGACCTCTAGGGCAGGGCCAACCCTAGCCACCCAAACCAGAGAAGGGCACGGGCCGGGCTACGCGCCCGCTCCCCCCCTCATGACCTCTGGGGCAGGGCCAACCCTAGCCACCCAAACCAGAGAAGGGCACGGGCCGGGCTACACGCCCGCTCCCCCCTCAAGACCTCTGGGGCAGGGCCAACCCTAGCCACCCAAACCAGAGAAGGGCACGGGCCGGGCTACGCGCCCGCTCCCCCCCTCAAGACCTCTGGGGCAGGGCCAACCCTAGCCACCCAAACCAGAGAAGGGCACGGGCCGGGCTACGCGCCCGCTCCCCCCCTAAGACCTCTGGGGCAGGGCCAACCCTAGCCACCCAAACCAGAGAAGGGCACGGGCCGGGCTATGCGCCCGCTCCCCCCCTCAAGACCTCTGGGGCAGGGCCAACCCTAGCCACCCAAACCAGAGAAGGGCACGGGCTGGGCTACGCGCCCGCTCCCCCCTCCAGACCTCTGGGGCAGGGCCAACCCTAGCCACCCAAACCAGAGAAGGGCACGGGCCGGGCTACGCGCCCGCTCCCCCCCTCAAGATCTCTGGGGCAGGGCCAACCCTAGCCACCCAAACCAGAGAAGGGCACGGGCCGGGCTACGCGCCCGCTCCCCCCCTCAAGACCTCTGGGGCAGGGCCAACCCTAGCCACCCAAACCAGAGAAGGGCACGGACCGGGCTACGCGCCCGCTCCCCCTATCAAGACCTCTGGGGCAGGGCCAACCCTAGCCACCCAAACCAGAGAAGGGCACGGGCCGGGCTACGCGCCCGCTCCCCCCCTCAAGACCTCTGGGGCAGGGCCAACCCTAGCCACCCAAACCAGAGAAGGGCACGGGCCGGGCTACGCGACCGCTCCCCCCCTCAAGACCTCTGGGGCAGGGCCAACCCTAGCCACCCAAACCAGAGAAGGGCACGGGCCGGGCTACGCGCCCGCTCCCCCCCTCAAGACCTCTGGGGCAGGGCCAACCCTAGCCACCCAAACCAGAGAAGGGCACGGGCCGGGCTACGCGTCCGCTCCCCCCCTCAAGACCTCTGGGGCAGGGCCAACCCTAGCCACCCAAACCAGAGAAGGGCACGGGCCGGGCTACGCGCCCGCTCCCCCCCTCAAGACCTCTGGGGCAGGGCCAACCCTAGCCACCCAAACCAGAGAAGGGCACGGGCCGGGCTACGCGCCCGCTCCCCCCCTCAAGACCTCTGGGGCAGGGCCAACCCTAGCCACCCAAACTAGAGAAGGGCACGGGCCGGGCTACGCGCCCGCTCCCCCCCTCAAGACCTCTGGGGCAGGGCCAACCCTAGCCACCCAAACCAGAGAAGGGCACGGGCCGGGCTACGCGCCCGCTCCCCCCTCAAGACCTCTGGGGCAGGGCCAACCCTAGCCACCCAAACCAGAGAAGGGCACGGGCCGGGCTACGCGCCTGCTCCCCCCCTCAAGACCTCTGGGGCAGGGCCAACCCTAGCCACCCAAACCAGAGAAGGGCACGGGCCGGGCTACGCGCCCGCTCCCCCCCTCCAGACCTCTGGGGCAGGGCCAACCCTAGCCACCCAAACCCAAGAAGGACCACGCGCCCGTGACCCTCGAAAAACCAAAAGAAGGCAGAGGCACACAAACCGGGACGAAATGGTGTCATTCCCCGGGTAGGCGGCCCCGATGTGACTCGACGAAAAGAAAGGACGCTCGAGAAATACGCCGCCATTAATGATACACTCCAAAAGAGGACCCGTAAGAGCCACCTGGCAAAAGCGGTTTCCCACGGGCGTGAATTCGAGGAGCCCATTAATAAGGACAACTCAGCGCAATAAATATGGGAGAAACCGTCAGCGGGATCTCCCTATAAAGACGCCACTCACCCTTCCGAAAGAAAGAGAACCAAGGGTAGGTAGGCATGAGAAACCGCCTCTTGACCCCCCACCCACTGGGAAACGGGCCGAGATACAACGTCCTAACAAAAGAGAAGTCACCGGCCATCAGTGGTTCCCACCGCCCAGGGCTGCGGTTCCTGCATCTCCAGCACCGCGAACAGGATATTCCTCTTACAAACGGATCGCTAACAGGATATTCCTCTCACACAAGGGAAATCCGCCTTTCACGCCTCCGTCCGCCCTAAACATGGACGAGTCGGAGAAAGGTTGGCATCTGATCCCCGCCGGCTGGACAGGCGAGAGCCCCCAGTACTTGCCGGCCAGTACCTCCTCGCCGTCGAACTCCGGACGGGGACCTCGGAAAGGCTGCATCCCTGACGAGCCCAAAAGGCGAGTCATGGCATGTCTGTCCGCCCCGGCACGATCGGGCCCCGAACCCCACCCTCAAACCAAAGCAGCGAGGCATGGGGGGAGGGGCGGCCCGATGCTCAAGAACCTCCCCAAGACACGAGCCCCAGAAAGACGACCTCCCTGGTGATTCCCCTTCTCAGTGCTTCTACTGGACCGAGGAAACCTTACCCAGACCGTGGAGGGAAATGACAAAGCAATGGAGGGGGGGGCGGCCCGATCGGCAAGATCCCCCCCCTCGGGCCGAGGAGACCTTGCAACACTTCAGCACGGAAGGCGGTCATTCACCTCTGCGCCAAGAACGACTCGAGCTAAAAAGACCCGCCCGGCCCAAAGTGACCCCTAGATCCGGAGGTCATCAAACCGCGGGCGAGGACAGCCATATAGCCCCCCCTCGGGCCGGATCTAACCCCACAACGGGCGATAAACTAAGAACTCATGTACAAGCTATAGATCGGTTCTTATAAATTTAAATGAAAACGTTCTTCCTTATACGCTCGGATTTTCGGAGAATACCATAGCACGAAGCTCCCCCCCCCCCCCCCCCCGCCCAGTGCCGGGCTAGCTCGCCACCCCTCACGGCGTGAAAAGTAGGAAGGGCGCAACGCGCCCACCGAACTAGCTTAGGACGCCTAGGAAGTCTACCCCCGCAGCTCGAACCCCACGATACTATGCTTCGAATCCGGACCCCGCGCCCGTTGAAAGTCACCGACAACTTTCGGTCAAAGGGGAAAGAGGTGAACTGAGGCCCGCCCTGCGTGCCCATTTCCGCTCGAGATCAAATCGTGATAAGGGAGCTTGTCTCATCCTGAACCCCTTCGATGATTCTCCACCCCGCCTAAAGATTACACACCGTCAACATCCCCCTCCCCCAGCCCTTGCGATCTCGGTCAAGGGAATGTTGGGGGCATAATTGGTAATTGTGTAACTCACGCAAGAAGCCAAAATAGGCGCCCAGCCCAGAAAAGGCAGCGGCCCAGTCTCGTCAAAACTGTGCCACGATGAGACTTGACATAACGAAAGGACGCTTGGACAACACGCCATCAGCAGCAACACGCCCCCCGAGAGGCCAGAGCAGACCACCCGTGTTGAATACCGCCAGGAAAAAGCGACTCCCAAAGCGCATGATTTAGCGGAGCCCATTAAGGGCACCAATCCCTCGCCTTATCCAGGGAAAACCTTTCCGCAGAATTTCGCTATAAGTACACCCCTCCAAAAGTCAGGGGAGAGGGGGAAAGAAGCAAAGGGGATTCGCATCCCCTCACACCGGGTATGAAACGGCCCCGAACTGCGAAAAAGGCCGATGACCACCGACGGGCCCCACTTCCCCCGACGGTGACCGCCATAGCCCCACGACCCCTGACAGGATATTCCCCTTACACGTGGGAGGCCCCGCCCGCCAGCCTTCCTCCTGCTCGTTACTCGATCAAAAGGCTGGTCCAGAAGACTAGCCGCGGGCCGCAACACCCCAGTTAACACCCAGCCGATGGCGATCCCTACGGGGTGTGGGGGCGAAGACCCCCAACAGTTCCCCCAGCGACGCCGCCACCGCCACCTCGTCCTCCGCCTCCCTCGGAGTTACCCCTCGGTGCGCGGGATCCCAGGCGAGGCTGGGCGGCCCTCCTGCACGGCAACGACGAGGCAGAACGCGAGAAAGCGAGGAAATGGAAAGGAAGAGGGTCCCCCCGACCAACGAGGGTCAACCCCCCCGAAGGGCGGACCACCATGGGTTGGCATCCCTGAGTAAACCAAACATTGATCCCCGGCGCGTCAACACGCCCCGGACAATGAGGCGATAGGAATTCAGCGATCGGTATAAAGAAAGACCACCCCGACGCAGGGCTTTGCTCACCCCGATGTAGCAGGCAACGAGTGTAATCATCCTCCCGTCCCGACCACTGGTGTGGTCATGTCGGCCCTAGTGTTGTAAATATCACCTAGATCTCCGATAAAGATTGATGGATAATATTCCCCCTTTCGGACTCCTCCCCCTAAGCCCAAGCGCACAACAGCTGGGAGGTCCACCGGGCACAGACCGGCTGAAGTCCCGCGAAAACTACAAACGCGTCTGATGAACGCCTCTCAACAAGAGCCATGACATTCTCAAAAAGTCGAGCTCCCCCTAAATCCGACCCAATAACCACCTACAACGGCACCTCGTTATGGGACAACGCCCCGCTTGGCTCCCACTTGGGAAGAGACCTCGCGATCCCGGTATAGCGGGACACACCCCGCGGGACCAGCATCACCCCCCTAAGCTTGGATCCAAGTCCGGGTCAAGTTAAAAGATAGGGTCACGATAGCGTTACGTCATCCGAGCCGAGCCGGGCTTCCGCCTCGCACTCGAATGCCGGGGGCAATTGTTACGACCTAAAGATCGTAGGAGTCCGACTCCCGCCCGGATCCGCTAACATACCCCATTAACTCACCTTTTCACAAAAGGACCGCTACCCCGGGAATCCGAAGCCACATGGGAACGGGCGCTCCCCGAGTGCACCGCCCCGGGCGGGTCGAGCAACTGCGGTTGTACGCCTAGGACAGGGGTGATGTGAGGTGCGCCCGGACGCCACCGTTAGGCCAGCTGACTTAGGCGCGGGTATCCATCTGTGCCGGCGAACCACAGCCCGCGACCGAACGGGAGGCGCGGCCGGGCCGGACAACCCCCGATCCGGACGACCCGTCTGATTCTTATGCGCCCCGACGCCAGGGATAGCATAGCCCGACCTTTAGTTCATCACCAACGACAAACGGCCTAGGATAAGGGCACGATTGACACATACGTCACCCGACCGCCTGACAAAGCACTCCCTGGCGGCTGAGCCATCTGACAGTTAATGCTTTCGGCTCTGACACCCCGACAAAAGCACCCCCTGACCGACGCGCCGCCTGATGAAAGCAGGTCAGGCAACCCGGTTCCCGACATCCTTATCTGGAGTTTCCGCTGACGACCGAGCCAGCTCAGCGCGTCCAGTCAGCATGCCAGGTCAGCTCCGCCTAGTCATCACCTGTCAGGTATAAATACCCCCTCTCCTCTTACGGTGAGGGGGTTGGAAAATTCTCTCTTAATCTATCATTCACACACGAGAACAAAGGTCGTCCATATCTTTGTTCTCCCACTTATAGCTCGCCACGAGCGGTCGGCCCACCGTTAGTCCGACCGGCGTGTCTAGCCCCCGTTTTAAGCCCTATTACTGACTTAGGCATCGGAGGGGCCAAGGGTTGAACCCCAACCCCGCCCTTCTGACGGGTTGTTCGTGTTGCAGGAAAGCTCGCCCCTTGGTCAACGCCAGCTTCAGCCTCCCGCCATCCAACCTGCCTCAGACACATCCGGTGAGGTTCAACCCCGTGATCGTCAACGGCGACAAGTCCAACTTCATCACCCCACTAATCACTTGTAAAACAGCATACCTAAACCCTCTTTTCTATATAACCACCGTGCCATTGGTTCCCCATAATACAAATTCATTGTACGCGAGTTCCACCTCGTAACAGTTGGAAAATACCCAAGACTTTTATCGACGTTTTATTAAAACGTTGGGAAATGCCCAACACTTTTATCGGCATTTTCTTGAAACGTTGGGAAATGACCAAAACATTCCCCGGCGTTTTCTTAAAACGTTGGAAAATGACCAAGACATTCCCAGCGTTTTCTTGAAATGTTGGGAAATGATCGCATTCCCTGACGTTTTCTTGAATCGTTGGGAAATGCCTATGATACAAATTAGATACAAATTAAATACAAATGTAGTTTAATATGAATAGATGAAATAACAGTAGAACAAAAATGTAATTTTCCAGTCTCCTCACCAACACGTAAGAGTGAAACATGATCAGACCTTGCCACTTTGAAAAAAGAAACCCAGAAAAATACTCGATCAGCTAAATATTGTTTGTTTTGTACAAATACAAATACTTGTCATTACAGTTAAAAAGTCAGACCCTGAACAATCCTACAATTACAATGCAAAGCCGAAGTTTTCGACAAGAAAGCAAAGATCGCAACATCTGTCTTCGCTCCAAGTATTTGGCTCAAAGTCCTACAAATCACAGACACGACTATCAGTTCTGCATCCATGAATTAATGCTAACAAATGTAATTGCCTTATCATGATCATTACAGAGGAAACAAAAGCTTAAAGAATAGAAATCAAGCGGCAAGGTCAGCTCAAAACATTTACTCACACATATGTAAACATGTCAGTGTATATAGATCTAGATTTTACTGATCATCAAAATGATGTGGGGAATAGAGAAGTGTGTGTTAGTCAACAAATTCTCGTGGCATCCACCATTACATTGATCAAATAACTCAAAGTACATATATTATTCTGAAGGACAATCATGTTATATTTAGCAATTAACTAACTAATATTAGTATAGCATCATAGGTTACTAAGGATGCTACATTACCAAAGCCTTGTATCCATGGTAAAGAGCAAAAACTACACCTAACATCATTTCTTTTCAGAGATAAAAGAGACCACATGACTCTATCTTTCCATTCTTTATAACAAGAGTATTATAATATAGCAATTTTTTTATGTATGTGGTAAAAAAACATGGGACCTCTTTTGTTCACCCCATAATGCAACCTATTAGAGCATCAACTGTCATTATATATAAATCACATCATAATTTTGATTGTCTTCAACTCTTTTTTCCACCATTTTTTTCTATAAATTCCACCCTCCACCCACTCTATAATTCCCTTTTCCCCTCTTCTGCTCCGTTTCCATCTCTCTCTCTTTCATTAGAGCTCCTAAGCTCTGCTGATCTGCTCTTCCCCGGGCCTTTCCCCTAGTTCCCCTTGTTCTCCCTGCTATTATTCGAGTTGAGTTAGTGGAAACCTTGCTCATTTGTATTCAAAAATTACTCTACATCCCATCAAGCTTAAAGAATAAAAATCCATTATAAGTTCCAAAGATGATCAAAATGATACTCACCAAAACAGTTTCACCAGTATTAGTTCCAAATACAGATTTGCACATACATCCAGTATCAGTTCCAAAGCCACCAGTATCATTTCCAAAGCACTAGAAATCCAGAAATCCATATAGCCTATGATACAGACATGAAACTGATACCGATATCGAGATTAATATCCAGACTGCATATAGCTTATGATACAAACATCAAAACCACCATAAATTCTGCAATTAATAGCCAGCACATGTGGATACAAATAAGATAATAGAAACAGCCTGGTATCAATGAAATTGCAGCATCTTTATTTATTTTCTGTTTTTTGTTGTTGCTCTTTATCAGAATCCACATAGGTAACAGGTAGAATGCAACAGGTAGAACATTTCTTAAAAAGATTCATTTTAATAAACTGACATTAACTTAAGAGCTTTGGATTACTGTTTCTAATTAGCACTGGATGAAGGTAGCACCTGACCCCCCCCCCCCCCCCCACATAGTAAAAGAAGAAGAATATAGTAATATAGTTCATCTAGATCTGTCAATTTGTTCTGAACCAGGTCTCCGTTTTCATCAGAAATTGGAGAGCATAAGTTTCATCGGATTTTCCCTTGTTTATCATGGAAAGTAAACATGGCTTTAATTTGTGTCATATTAATAACAATACATTAAACTTTAATCTATCTTATACTCCTCCAGTCTAGATCTATTTACAGGTAACTACAAATGATCACCAACATTTAATATACTACGCAGTATTCCAGGAGCTCATGATTTCTTATGACATCAGGGCTTCATGTATAACAAGATGGCATGACTGTCATTTGGAATGAATAGAAAATAAATTTTAAAAAAAGAATATGCATGCTATAGATCCAAGAAAGGAATAAAAGACAAGGATTCTTACAGTTGAATTATGTGGGATTCATGCTTCACCGTCTGCAGATTCTGCATGCACCAACCACATCAGGTAAGTTTTCAGGACTCAAATGACAGGTTACTGTTAGATCCCTGCCAAAAATTTGAAATCAAACAATATACTCTTCAATGAATAACTTACTCAATTTTCATTTGTTGCTGGATAACTTCCTCCGCTTGAGTTACATGACGGCCTGCTACTAGCATCAGGAACCTCTATTTGCACCCAACATACGAGGGACATTTCAGATACGATACATACATGAAAGTTTATTCTTCTCTTCTTCATCACTAGCATAAACATGTTAGATACATGAAAGTGTATTTGCAGCCAATATAAGATGGTGCCTCTTTGATGGGAACTCGGCATGATGTAAATAATGAAAAATGATAGAGACCTCCACAGCTAGTATATTGGGGGCCAAACTACTACACTAGCGAAGAATTAGAAGTGCATTATTTTAACAGGGTGCCCGTGTCATAAAATTACTAATTGAAGTTATACATGTGAATAATGACATTTGGTTATGGTATGTAATAATATTTCTTATTTGGCCTTTTCTTAAAATATAATTATATATGTTGTTGTCAGATTTATTTGTACTTGTATAGATATCATTGGTAGATGAATGATTAGTGGTTCGCTATTCAGAAGTCGAAAAGGTGTGCACTTAAAAGTCTGAAGTTTTGAATTTAAAATGCTGGAAGTTTTGTATTTTTAATAGTTTTCATGCAATTGCTTTCAACTGCTGCCAAACTTCCCTATTACCTCTGTGAATGAGAGGGCTCTCTGTATGTCTGAATCTTTTTGCTTAAAAAGTGTGATAACTTCCAATTTTGGATGCATCCATGCGAGATACTATACTGACAGGTGTGCAATAGGAGCTAAAAAAAACTGCATCCATCATCTATCAATTAGTTGAAGATACTATCTTTTTGGTCTAATATTACAATGAAACTTCAAAATTGAATCTCAAACTCTGATTATTAAGCTGAAACAGGTGAAACTCAATCAAAAACCCATTGTGCTACTTACTTTAATAAGCTTGAGCAAATCCATCCAAAACCTCAAGACAAGCTCACACTTTGCTGAAAGCTATCAACCCAATTCAATGAACTTCGATAGGGTTGAACTCATTTCAAAATGATTGTTCACTAAATCACAAAAGTCGTTGAGCATTTTGCATGTTCAACTTCTGCGCAATATATCAATTTTAGTCAAAAACTCAGATAGTACAGGCGGTTCAATCCTACTTTTTAGATTAATTGTACGTCTCCCCATTTGATAGCACAATTTTCTGTCACTCATTCATTTTTTATTGATCTAATTTTAATGTTTTGAGCGCATCTTTGGTTTATATTACTTTCGGTCCTTTGAGAGAGCTTTTGTGATCTAGTCCCAAGAGTTTCTGTCACCCACATGGTCTGTTCTATCCTAGCATCGGCAGGGATTTGCAAAAGAAGTTTGTACTCGGCTTGAGAAGAAAGATGGGCAAAATGAAGCAACTGTTGACATATAAATGCGAATTTTTTTTCATGATTAGTTACATTTTCCTCGAGTTAGGCATGTGGCAAATCATTTGATTTTTTAGCCTAGAGATGTACATGATCTCGTATATGCTTTTAATATTACATGTGGCAAATCATTTGATTTTTTAGCCTAGAGATGTAGTGTTATTGAATTTTAATATTTCAAAATTCTGCACTTCTTATTCTAACAGATTCAATAATGAGTACATCACCTGAGACTAATATTCTTATAGGAGGTTCAGAAAATTAGAAATTTGTCCTTGCATCCTACACCAATCCAAAAATATACTTTCATGGCAATGCAGCAACACACAACAATGGAGACGATCTTTCGATGTTCCTTATTACAAACTAATATTACAAATTTCCAATTATAATTGAACATGGAAACATTAAAGGAAAACGATAATATAAAAGAAACATATTTAACTGATTTTCTCCTCATTTGACAGGGGAACACAGATAAGGATGATAATGCATCACGCAAAATGGAGCTAGGCCAAAAAAACACAGATTTCATATTAAGATAGCATAGAATGCTTAGGCCTTCCAACCAAAAAACTAAGCTAGCACGAAGCTGCCAACAAATTGTGAAGCAATCAAGCTTACCTTTGATTCTGCAACATCAACAAATTGGGAGATTCAACACTACTCAATCCTGATTTCAATCGGCAGATATTGAGGGATCGGAGACGAAATTAGGGTTAGAAGTTGACAGAGTTAGGCTGTGTCGGGAACGGTGTCACGTCGGTGACGGCAGCCTTTAGGTCGGCGACGGCGGCCTTCAAGTTGGCGATTGACCCCTTGACCAAATTCTCCGATGACGACGATCGATCCCTTAGCTCTAATCAACGTGACAGAGGTGGCGCTGTGTTCACGCTGGAGATACTTATGCGCACAGACTTAATTTCCGAAGGGCGTTAGAATTTCTAGGGTGGCGGCTAATAGGGTTTCGGGGAAATTTTGGAGGGAAAAATTTCGCGGCCGCTGAAAAGTAGATGATGCCTCATTTTACACAAAAGTACAACTCCAAGCGATTAAACAGCTGCACATCTAAGTATTTCACGTGCCTAAAATGTGTACAAGTATTGTACATAAATTAATTGCATTGCAAATATGCAAATTATTTATAAACCCAAATTTTTTTCACCTCACATGTATTATACGTGCCTAAAAATCATCTTAATGCTAAGCCAAAAGTAAATCATCCATCATCATTCATGATATTATTGATTTTCATGCTGTTGAGGTTGGATATCACTTACACATGATCCATGGGGCACTGCATTTGTCATTTGCAGGTGCAAACGTGACGTTTTATCCCAAATTCATATATAGAGAACAATGTATATACAAAGTTTGTTAGTGTGTGAATTTTTCCCGCGCTGATACACATATACCCTATTTGTTTTTAGTTTTTAAATATATTTTTTACCGTGTTCTGAATGGTTAACATATCAAAAATCAAGTGACGTCGACGTTATTTGACTTTCGATCCGATTTTTGCAAGTTCAACAGTTTCAGAGCAATGGAACATCTTGTAACACATGGATCGATGGTCAATTTCGCCACATGTTCAGCAATATTTGGGATTTTGTGATTTTAGATCTTGTACAATAATATGAAATACTCAAATCCCCAAAGGCTCATCTCATCTCCCCCTTCTTGATGCAAATTAGAAGCCCTTATATATTTTTTTTCTTTCATTATGTTAACTAGTTATTTTCTTGTTACATTTTAAATGGATTTTGTTGGCTGTGTGTGTTTGATGATTAATAATGAACCTGGGGTCTAATTGTTTGTTCGATTTACAAGCCTGCCACTAAGGCTTGTTGAAATTCATTTATTTACAAGTTGGCCATTAAAAATTTACAAGACTGCCACTAAAACATTTTCCACCTTACTATATCTACCAACGTTTACATTAAGATGTTGGGATAGGTCTAGCTTTTTCCAACTTTTTTTTTCGAAAAGCATCGGCAAAAATCCAACATTTGCCAACGTTTTAAAAAAGCGTCAGAAAAAGTCTCGCATTTATCGGCGTTTTTCGGAAAGCGTCGGCAAAAGTCCAGCATTTCCCTACGTTTCAAAAAAACGTTAGGAAAAATCCTGCATTTACCGGCGTTTTTCGGAAAGCGCCGGCAAACGTCCAGCATTTCCCAACATTTTAAAAAAACGTCGGGAAAAGTCCCGCATTTGCCGACGTTTTTCAGAAAGCGCCAGTAAAAGTCCAGCATTTCCCAACGTTTTAAAAAAGCGTCGGGAAAAGTCTTGCATTTGCCAGTGTTTTTCGAAAAGCATCGGGAAAAGCCCAGCATTTACCAACGTTCTTATAAACGCTGGTAAAAGTATAGCATTTGCCGGCGTTATTATAAACGCCGGCAAATGTCGAAATACCAATAGACATTTGCCAACGTTTCTTTAAAACGCTGGCATAAAAATGTTGGTAAAAGTCATTTTTTTAGTAGTGTGAGAGTTGCTAGCAAACTCTTCAAAATAAAAATAAACTGAGATACACCGTAACCGTCCTCGGCAAAACGACGCCAAAAACTTGACGCACCCCGAACTCACACCTAAGATCTACCTGGCGGTGTCACAATCGTCGGGCGAAATAAAGTACGTAGGTGTTGACTCTGGGCTCTATCCGCAAGTGGACGATGTCAAATTATAGTATAAAAGATTGTCGACTCCCACCGGGACAATGACAGTATATTGGGGTCTCAGATTATCTTTAAATCTTAGAATGAGATAGCAGTTGGTTTGGGAAGATTGGTTGTGATGGTGTTGTTGGTTCGATAATAAAAGAAGCTAGGGCCTTAGGATCACTGCTAAGACCGTCGGAGGTTGATGTTAGAATGGGATATTTACGTTGCATTGGATTTAGGGGTTGTTCTCTCAACTCATACCACTCTCGTGGGTTAGAATTTCGAGGTATCTCGATGGCTCTCATTGTCGCAATGGCGGTAGCCGTCAATGTAGCGATATAGTTCGTCGGTGGATCCCCTCAAGGCACGAGCCAGGCATGGTCACGAGCCTTGGTTGAATCCACTAATTCCCTATTTAAATCCCAAAGATACTCCTTAAGCTCATCAATTCCACCGACCGTGGGTATGATCTCAGTACGAGTTCTCCTAGGGACTTGGATGGATCGACCGAAATAATCCCCCTTATTTCCAATACAACCTAGAGATCCAGATCTCCATCTCTTTCCTAGAGTCTTAGAGCTAACCCATCAACCATAGGAAAAACTACTCATACATGGCGATTACGACAGATAAAAACATCATAGCAATAAAATCAAGCAAGGGATTAAGATCTTACGTACCGCGAATGAGAAAGAGCAATAGACAATAGAGATCAGAAAAATTCCTGCAGATTCCAAGACAAAAGAAATAAAAATAAAAACTTAACTATTCTCCAAAAACAACTTAATTCTCAAAACCTAGTCTAGATCTACCACCGTTTTTTATCTCCTCTCCCTAAGCTCTCTTCCCCAAAAAAACTTCTCTAGCCCTCCAAAAAACATCATTCCAAAATTCGCTCCCCCGCTCTGTGTGGGACCCCCACGAAAATAACTTGAAATTCTGGAGTCTGGGCCCGCATGTCATCGACAGAGTCAGTGACTCGGTCGAGTAGACCCTGCTCAGTCGAGCAGGCTCATTAACTGCTCTTGGCTTGGACGAAGGGGCCTGGGCTACTTGGTCGAGCAGCCTACCTGCTCGACCGAGCTGTCAGTAGATCAGATCTCCTTCAAAAAATGTCGCTCTGGCTACTCGGCCCGAGTAGGCCTTGCTCGGTCGAGTCGTCCGCTGGCTCGGTCGAGTATGTCTGGCTCGGTCGAGCAGGATGTTGATGAGATGCAGTCTGAAAAAGGTCGACTCGGGCCGAGTCACCACTCTGCTCGGTTGACTCGGATGCGCATTCTGCTAGGCTTGTATATCAACTCGACCGAGCAGCTTGTGCTACTTGGTCGAGTCGCCTGGGAAACATCCCTAATGCCTCCTTTCTCCTGCCAGCTTCTCCTCCTCTCCTCCAATAGGCTTCCGAACCTCGGCGAACTCCTGTAGAGCCTCGCGAACGAACTCACGGGCATGCTGGATGTGTCCATATCCAAAAGTGACTCCGAATCGCTCCAAAATCCCTGAAAAGCCACAAAACTCTACAAAACTCGAATATGGCGTTAGAAGTGCAGTATCATAAGAGAATGCGAGATTTGGATGCGGATATGACATGAAATGCAATGGAATGATGCTATGAAAAGATAGAAAATACGGACACATCACCTACTCCAGAGACAGACGAGACTCCATTGCAAGCCCAGGGTTCGGAGAACTCCAGCCATTGAGCAGCGGTCCCAAATCAGGTAGAACGACAAACACGAAGGTATCCGTCCACCCAGGGTGGGAAAATGGAAGGGTATATATGAGCCTCGTACCCAGGCGAGCAACGATATGGTACCATACCCAGCGAGGGTCGGCTATTATCATAAAGAAATACCCGAACAGCCCGAGGGTCGGACAGACTCCACAAAGCTCGCACAATTCGATGAAGCCAACTAAGGGAGGGAAAGCATGAGGAGCGAGTCTACAGATGGAAAGCTCCGAGAAGCACAGAACCTCCATAATGTAGGTGTGAAGGGGGAATCGGAGTCCTATGCAAAAAGACTTGAGGTACACCCCAACCTCCTTCTTTTGCAGGAAACACACTCTCTCATCTGAGTTGGGCACCCTAACCCTAAAGGGATCAAAGAAACAACCACGCCAAAACTCGACAGTGAGATCAAGGGAAAACCTAGGGGCCATGTCTAAGATGACTCCAGGGACCTTAGACCTCCGATCCCTTCGACGAATGGGAAGGCTGGGCTCAACCCAAATTCCTTTCCCCTTCCCAGGAACTTCCACACATCGAGGGGGCTGGAGGCGCTCCGCCAGCTCCTCAGGGGTCGACACCTTGAACACAACCGGATCAAACATGCCTGACGAACCTACAAGAGAATCAGAATTGAAGAGGGGAGATACCTTGAGAAGGAACATGCGATCTCGGAGAGAAGCGACGCTGGAAGCAAGCTGGTGAAACAAGGGAGAGGATGAAGCAGAAAGATCTCAACCTTTTTTTGATTTTTCTCTTATATGTGAAGAAACCCAACCGGTTGACACCCGATACGCGCTACGTGTCCAAGACCAGCCACCAGAAACGGCGGAGATCGTTCCAAAGGCAAAAGGGTTTTGGCGGCACATATCAAATCAAATGTTTCGAAAACCGTGCGCATTTAAGGAGATTACTCATCATTCGGTCACAGTCAGCGCGACTCCTGAGGCACAAATGATGGGGGCCATTGTTAGTGCACAGGTACGAACTCATATTGGGTATTCGCATACCCGGCCTGTTTCGCATCCACGACCCAATACCCCGCCCGCGCTCTAAGTGGGTTACGGCTGAGTCGGACGAACGGGTCATTCGACCGTTGGGCTAGCGCCGACATTCAAGGGAGGGTTAATGGGGCCGAGTAAATGGGCAGCCGTTAACTCGAATTCTGAAGAAGATCGTGCCCCAATCAATGAGGGGTGGTTACACATCATCAAGAATGAGCTACATATAAATAGACAGGCAAACAAGGTAAAGAGGTTCCATCTTCAAGGATACGAGGTTAAGACATAGAACTCTATCTTCTCACTTTTACCATTCTTATATTCGAGCTTGCGTCGTCAATCTAGAGACGAACCTCCATGGGTCGATCTCAGCTACACCAAGCTACCTTTCTTTCTTAAGTTCCATACTAACTTGAGCATCGGAGGGGATTTGGGTTGGAACCTATATCCGACCCCCCTAACAAGTCCCTGTGGTACAGATCGATGATCGATGTCCAGCATCGAAGGTCGACGTTGAGCTCTCCAACCTTGAACGATCGATGCAACGGTCGCCCGAAGGTCGGTCGAAGGTCGCAACACTTCCAACCACTATCATTCGACCCCGGTTCCTCCAACCAAGGGTCCCACTCCAGCTGTTGACGAGGCTCTAACTCAGCGCTTTGAGTTTACGTCAGCCTGACAATTGTCTCTGTCAATTTTGGTCTTAACAGGAACCTAATTGGCTAAATTCCACACATTAATGACGGAAATCATAGAGACAATGTGGAATATATCAAAATTGACAAGATCAATATAGTTAATGAACCTTTAGGGATGAAATGGTTTTGTAGACATGGCTTCATACTTCAACCCTGCTTGAGGAGAGGTAAACTAAACGATGCGTCGAGTACAAGATCTAGGGTGGCGGTGGGAGGAAGGAGGAGGAAGATGGTTCTCTCTTAGATGAAGAAAAGGAGATATAACTCCTCCTAAATAAAGAATCAAAATGAAGAGGGAAGTTTGAAATTCGAATTCAAAAAAGATAAATAACTTCCCTTGAATCATCTTGAAAACCGAAGATTTGAAATGATTTCAAAATCAACCGAAAATGGCAGTTTCCAAAAATTTTGTACGCAGTTGGTCGACCAGAATAAAGTTCTTGTTGTCTAGGCTGGACGGTCAACCAGAGTTTGGAGAAAAACGTGAAAAGAGAGGGAAGTGCTGATGTGTCATGATAGTACACGTGGTTAAAGAAATGTATCAATGGGTAAAGAAGAAAAAATTCAAAAGTGAATAGACTAGATTTGACTAGATGAAAGTGGTTGAGTCAAATTAAAAGAGAAGTACTTGGAGAGTATAAGTGGATATTGATAGATCATTAATCAAAATAAAAAGAATCATTAAGAGAATCAAATCATGGTCTGGGAGAGTGTAGAAAAGGCTGAGTCAGCAAATTAGTCGACGAGGAGAATTTTCTGATCGGCTAATTTTTTGATGCAAAGTGATAGAAAAAGAAAATGGCGTCTAGTCGGCTAGCAAATTTTGTTAGTCGACAAAATAAAAATAAAAAATGAGATAAACATACATAAAAATAGTCATGCACTTTTTCTTTTCTTTTTCATCTAGAATTCTTACCTAATGATCAGAGATTCTTCACTTATATAGGGGATGAAAATAGTTCAAGAAAAATCCCAAACAGCTTCTCCCAACAGTCAGAAAAAACAATAAAAAATTTGACCTATTCCAGCAGGGCAGAAATCGACTCATGTACAACAAGTAGTCGATTCCTGGAACAACAGTAGTCAACTTATGCAGGAAACGGAAAGTTCCTAAGATTAGACAATGCCTCGTAGTTTACTCCAATACAATTGGTAGTCGACTACTTTTCTGGTACACAATTTTGTATCAAAAAACACTAGGATGCACTATCTACGTCATTTTAAAACATTTTGTGAGTGTTCCTATGTGTGTGTGTGTGTGAGACATCTTCAAGGCATTACAAAAATTCTAATTACAAGAATTCTAATGACAAGAATAAAAAGATATAACAATTTACATATAATGTCTTCCAGCTCTTGAATTGTTGTAGACTTAATTTCTTATTCTCTTGTCATTGAATCAATCCTCTTCAATTCTTTGTCTTGTAGTCACACCTCCATTTGCCAAGTCTTGTTATGATATCATTATCTTCTATCTGTGAGCAATCTTGAGCAAAATCAATTGGTTTAATATATCATGTCATACTCAATGAAATTCATTAGACCACTAGACAATATTTGTACATCATCGAAACATGTATTGAGGTATCCAATACTCAACACTATACATAATGACCGAATTACTGAGCACACAGACCATTTATTTACAAGTTTGCAATTCACAATATATAGGTTTGCAATTAAATTTTTTTTCCACATTACCTTCCTAATACTCTTCCTCTATCCTCTTCCTCTTCCTCTCCACGACCGCTGCCCGTCACCGCCGCCATTGCCGTGCAGCCCCCCACTCCAATCACCCTGCTTCCGCCAACCTCTCCACTTCCTCATGCCATCTCATATCCATCCATTAAAAGTGTTTTTAGATTTTTTTTTTGACTAAAAAAGCAATTATCACAGGTTACATGTTTTAAATCGAGGACAATCAATTTTAGAAAGATATATAAAAACAACAAATAAAATTGGATCAGGTAAAAATATAAATGAATGAAATTTTTCATAAAATATGGTTATCATGTGATTTTCAAGTAAATAGAAGGCTATGGTTTAAGATCTATATATATTTCACTGCTCGAAAATGTATGCAGTTTAAAGGGTTAAGATTTAAAATGGGCTTTCAACGGGTTGGGATCGGTGTTAGATTAAGCCCAATTCCCGATCATAATCCTAATAAAATGACACTCTTTTTATTTTCAACACCGACATGTATCAATTTATTGATAGGGTTGAGTCGAGTTTTTTTTGGGGCCGGGTTGGGACCCATCAGGCTAGCACCAGGCTAGCAACATTTGGACCAGCCCCTTCGAGAGGGCCTAGAGATACACGGCCTGTTTACGGGGAACGAGAGCCCTCCTCCTCCTCCTCCTCCTCATTCTGAATCCTACCTAGGGTTGGAGTCAAATACAAACTCGCCATAAATAAATATCTCGATTTCTATGCTAAATAGCTCGCTCAGGGGGGAGAGGGAGAGAGATGAGAGCAGCAGCGACTGCCGCCGGATGAATGTCAAACTTGTAAATAGTGGTATGTGCGCGGAGTAAAACGGTGGGTGCTTGTGGAGACGCCGCCTCCTCTGGTGGCTCGTCGCTTGCTCCTCCACTTCTGCAAGCTTCAATCGCCGGCCCATGACTCACAGCGACAGGAATTAGCACAAAGGGAAGATCAAAAAAGATCAATTAAGAACAAAAAAATAGGAAAGCATGAGAACAAATGAAAGTGAGACTGAAAATGAAAATGAAGCTGAAATCTCAAAGGAGATAAAGAGACTGGATTGATTTCTCAGAATATTTGATGCCTTCAATTCTCTCCCGAAAATACAATTTATACCCCTACAGACATCACTATCAACCTCTAACAAACTTCTAACAGAATGGAAACAGAATCCGTTAGAAACGAATCGCTCCTCAATTCGACGGCTCTCTCGATGGCGGGAGGTTAGGGAAGAACCAGCGATTCATACTATTGGAAAAGCTCAACAAACTGGGCCCACATAATGACCTGAAATCCAAAGGACGAAATTAGCTCACTTAAAAGCTTCGACGGTTGAGATTATAACGGCCTTCAACGAATGAGATCATCTTGCAAGACGATCCAACGGTTCCCTTTGCTTCAACAGATACTCTATTCAAGTCTGAATTGAGGCAGCAGCCGCTCCTCCGCGTCGACACCTCGGTCCTCAGCTCCAACTCCTCCGGCATCATACAAAGCTGGTCGGGTCTCTTACAAACCCTTCCCCTTAAAATTGACCTTGTCCTCAAGGTCAAGGAATACCAATCCAATTGCTCTGTCGTTGACAATTTTGTATTCCAGTTTGAACCGACGGTGTTTCCCCCTGGGTCAAAAACAAAGGACCTCATAGCTTCATAGATAACACGCAAAGCCATCTTCCTTGTTGAGAATTACTTTAATCGTGACAGAACAGCAGAGCCCAAAGATTTGTCGGAAGCTACTCCCACATCCATAATCCAAAGTTGACAAAGAACTAGATGAGCTGTAAATCTTTCCTTTGGATCGTGATTTAATACACTAAGCATTAGATTTTTAACATTATGGGAAATGAGAGGCCATGGTTCAGATTCAACATCCAACGGCCCTTGTAAATTCATGAATATTCCCGCCCAGAGGGGTGGCACACCACTCCATAGAATATACATGATAACACCAGCACTCCAAACATCTGCCTCTGAGTCACAATATTCACTCAATACCATGGTTGCTACTTCTGCTACTGGAGTAGAATTCACCCCTTCAGCTGCTGCTCCTTCACCTGGAGTAGGATTCACCCCTTCAGCTGCTGCTCCTTCACCCATTGCCGTCAGGATAAGTGGATCAACACAAACCTTCAGAATTAAGCAGTCCTTCCCTTCGATTGTTTTCTGTCCTATGCACGGCATATTAGCAAACGAGTGTACTTTGGTTGAAGGATTGATGCCCTGAAGTGCTCGACATAGATTCCTAACAGAGCTCTTAGCAGCAGGGGCACCCAGCCTTGGAATATACTGCCAACCGAACTTGTCGTTGCATTGTTGGTCGAACACGTACACAAGTTGAGGGAATCGTCGTAAAAGTTCATAATATGGATAAGCCACATCATTTCCAGCCACCTGACAAGAGAACTGATTTTCCGCATTTCCATAGCGTGGGACATTTTCTTCACCATCCAAATTTTCAAATCCAACCCAGAACACCTGATCAAGAACTATTGACACTGTCGTTGAGGCTCCATCGGAATGTTGCATAAGAGATGTGAATGAATGGCAATTTCCTCTAAAATTTTGAAAAGGGATCTTATACATGAAAAGACTTCTAGAATCCATAATCAAGAGGCCGCAAAAAACAGATAATTGTAAACTTCCCTCCTTATTGGCTGATGATGAAGGCAAGCCTAGATCAGGATGCAGATAGCAACCAATTAGCCCCATAGAATCTTTCATCTCTAAGACTGAGTCATTCCTTCCACAGAAAGAACTATCCAAGTGACTTATCTGAGGAATCTGTGCATGATAATAGCCTTTACTCTCTATATCAGTGAAGTGTGAGAGTGCCTTTCTCAAGGAATCAGCTTCCCAGAATTCCAGATGTAAACCCAAAAAAGGATCCAATTTATTGGAACAGTAGTAGCATTGTATACATTTCACCTGGCTTTTGAGATGGCCACCAAATATCCTGTAGACCAAACTCGCCTTATAGGCACTAGAGAATTTAGTTGGCACACCCGAAACTAAATTGTTGCTGAAGTTGGCAATGAATCCTTTAGAATACTTGTATTTCTCAAACATAGTACTTGTTGTGCAATTGAATTCATTGGAATAAATTTCTCCAATTTCACCCGGATCACTTTCCAGAATTATGCAACCTTCAAGAAGTATGCGCATGGTATCTGCATCTCTTACTGCTGAAGACTCTGTAAATACCAAGTCTGCAAGGGTTGACAGAAGCTTCTTTTGTAAACCATAGTTACAAGAAATACATGTCCTCAAATCCAACAGCAAGGTACTAAAGAGTAGAACCTTCAAGAAATGATTTCTATGGGACTGACTCCAAATAAAATATGCATGCACAAGTTCCTTAACTAAAAGTCCAATATACTTTCTCAGTCCAACCAATTCCTTTGAACCATTCAACAACCAGCTCGAGCTTCCATACATAATTTTTCCATGGTCAAAATCAACATGTTGGAACTCCACCAATATTTGAAATGCCAAATGTTACCAAGGCCAACGGTCGTACCTGGAAAAATTACTGAGAATGAACTATTCAGATTCCCCTCTTGCTTGTCCACCAAAATTTGTTGTATCTTCCTCAATAAGAAATGAATATGGTCTTGAATTTATAATCCTTCGTGGCTTCCTGTCATTTAGTGGGGTCATTCCTTATCTTCAGAATGTACAACAAGTCCCTCCTCTTGTAACTCAAGTCGATCATCAACACAAACTACAAGTGTAGGAATGTTATTGCTAATATATGCAATTATGCCTGTAGGTGTCTCATCCCCCTCAATATCATAGACATTTCCAAATAGGCATTGAACTTCAGAATTTGTAAAAAGAATTGGGGGCTTCTTCGGTAGCTTGTCCGCCATTACCGACACTTCTTGAGTTTCTTCGCCTACATCTTGATCTGGAGCCGCTTTTCTACCTTCGTGATTGTCTCCTTGTTCTTTAGTAGCAATTTCATCGTCTTCCCCATACTCCTCGTGTTCTTGGGCTGCCATTTCTTCTTGTTTGTAAACTCGCTCATCTTCTTTCTCATGCTCTTCTACTCCTCCATCTTCATCTGAAGAGTCCCCATAAACCTTCATCATTGCAGAGTACGCCTCTTCATGAAAACCCAACTCTCTATAGGCTTGCCCTTGATACAGAAAAACTGCAAGATTCTTGGAGTCATACTCCAGGACTTCTGAGCCCAAATCGATGCATTTATGATAGTCTCCCATCACCAAACAGCAACCGATCAAATTGACTAGACAATGTAAGTGTCGAGCCCCCCTTTTGCTGTGGGAATTTGGTCGAGTAGAACCCTCGCAGAGATATACTTGCTGGCTGCATCATGGTGTTTGTCGATGTGATAAAACTCGTTACCTTCTTGATGTAGTTTCTTCGCTCGCTGAAGCAAATCACCAAACACCTTGTGAGCGTCCGCAGAACCGCCGAGCTCTGATACCAATTGTGGAGACGCCGCCTCCTCTGGTGGCTCCGCCGCCTGCTCCTCCACTTCTGCAAGCTTCAATCGCCGGCCCATGGCTCACAGCGACAGGAATTAGCACAAAGGGAAGATCAAAAAAGATCAATTAAGAACAAAAAAATAGGAAAGCATGAGAACAAATGAAAGTGAGACTGAAAATGAAAATGAAGCTGAAATCTCAAAGGAGATAAAGAGACTGGATTGATTTCTCAGAATATTTGATGCCTTCAATTCTCTCCAGAAAATACAATTTATACCCCTACAGACATCACTATCAACCTCTAACAAACTTCTAACAGAATGGAAACAGAATCCGTTAGAAACGAATCGCTCCTCAATTCGACGGCTCTCTCGATGGCGGGAGGTTAGGGAAGAACCAGCGATTCATACTATTGGAAAAGCTCAACAAACTGGGCCCACATAATGACCTGAAATCCAAAGGACGAAATTAGCTCACTTAAAAGCTTCGACGGTTGAGATTATAACGGCCTTCAACGAATGAGATCATCTTGCAAGACGATCCAACGGTTACCTTTGCTTCAACAGATACTCTATTCAAGTCTGAATTGAGGCAGCAGCCGCTCCTCCGCGTCGACACCTCGGTCCTCAGCTCCAACTCCTCCGGCATCATACAAAGCTGGTCGGGTCTCTTACAGCGCTCGAAGCAACTCTCATGGAGGAATCATCTGAGAAGAGGAGAGAAAGGCTCCAAGCTATGAGGATGGATGCGTCAAACCAACCCCAACCCTTCTCTTCTTCTTCTTCTTCTTCTTCTTCTTCTTCTTCGAGTCAGAGCCTCTCAAACCCTTTAATGAACCTAGCTGCTGCAGGAGAGAGGACGCCTCCAGCCCCAAGATTCGATTTTTACACCGATCCCATGGCCGCCTTCTCCGGCTCCAAGCGGAGGCACCCCTATTCGTCTCCCACGGAGACTTTCTCTTCTCCAGTTCGAAGTCCTTCGCCTCTTTCTTATCCGTCCAACCGACCAAGTGGTAATTATCTTCCCCTTTTGTTTTCTTTTTTTTAAACCGCAGAAGTTTGGAATTAATAAACTTTTAAAATTCCTGGCATGATTTATAGCATTCCATGAAATACATTTACTGCTGGTATTAAATTTCTTTGTCAAAATTAAAATTTCCCTTCAATTTCTTAGAGTGAAGTTTCAAGTTGCCGGAGTGGTAGGGTTGGTGTGGAATAGACAAATGCTCGTCAATCTCTAGGGTTCTGAATAGAACATGTTGGAGATGGCTGATGGAGATTTAGGTCGGAGGAAAGACTAGAGAACATGAAAGACCAAAATTTAGCGATTTTCCCATATAATTTGATGAATTGAGAAGATTGGAATCAATTAACTTCCATATGAAAGAACTTAAGCCTGGCCTTAATAAACGACATTATTTGTAATTAATGTGTGTCCATATATCAAAGAAAGACAATGCATTAAGCTTTCTGGAAAGCCATGCCCTTGTGAACCACTAAGCGATGGTGTACTCCCCAGCCAATCAATTGAGCTGGTGATTGAGAAATATCTATCTATCAATATTAATAAAGCACTCGGTTCTTTCTTTAATAAAAGATTCCATGCTTGCTAGCTTGTTTCTAAGAACAGATGACTTTGACATACCAAAAGGCAACATCTGGTATGAGGAAATGCTGGATATGAGTTGACACATCATTTAGGCAAAACAAGCTTGTGAGAGAGAGTGGCAAGGCCCATGCGGCTCATTATACTTGTCAAATGGCGGGCGAGTAAGCATGATTTACTTCTCTCCCTCCTCCCTCTCATAAATGCATTTAGCCTGAATGAGCAGTCAGCGCATACCCGTTATTTCCATAACATCATTCTTATATAAAGTATCACCCCTTAATATACTACAATCATCTATACTGCAAAGGGGGTTCCCCCCTCCCATATCCTTTAAGTAAACTACATCATGGTGAGCAGCGAAACATTAAGTTTCTACAACCAGTCAGCCATCCCATTGGTCCACAATTGCATATTGGCTCCATGTGATAGCAAGCACAAGTGCATCACATATGCCATGTATTCACATAGGAACAATGCATTGCATGGAGGATTTTTGGAACCAAATACAATGAAAACTATTAGCCATTGCAACATGCCCTTTTACTCGAGTATTTCATACAGAAGACTTGTGATTCTCCCAAGTATTTTAACATAACAGTTTAGTCATCCTAAGATTGTCGATGATGACACAGTCTCATAAACTATAACACATACCACACCAAACTGCACAATTCAACTTTCAATGTCCCATCTAATTTTATAAGTTAACTATCTCCATCTGATAATGAATACCTAATCTCAATCAACTAAACTGGAGTTGTCTAGCTTGACACAAAGATAATTTAATATTGAAAAAAATAGTAAATTTGCTTAGAAGTAATTCAACCGAAGTGAGGAACTCTTTCTTCGTCTTCATGTGGTTAAGTGCTTTCATTATGGGGACAGAAACTTGTCACTATGGTTATATACCATACTAAAATGAACCAAACATGCAAATTGAACAATTATATTGGCACTTTCCAATTTTTATATAATTTGGACATGTAGGATCAGAAGGATATGTGTTACTGATATGAAATTCTAAGGTTTTGTGGAATAAAAATCTGATTTTTATTAAGATGAGGAATAAAAGAATAATTGGCCTCAATTTGAGAGGACCACTCTCCCAGCTTTTAATCCGAGAGAAAAGCATAACTCTCCACAAGCTAGGGTTCTAATCCACTTTTTGGGTTTTCTCACTTAAAATTAACATGAAGAACAATAACCCTTGCCCATACATACATATACATACATATATACATATACATACATACATACATATATTTTTGAAAAGTAAGTGAGTGTGTATATATGTATAAACATGGGACTACATCAGGGAGCAAACTAACAAGTAGAGCAAGTAAGTGAGATGCTGAAAAGCAATCACCTTACGCTAGAACTACCAGGCAAGCACCAAGAAAAGGAAAACTGTACTGGGGAGGTGCACAAAAACGACCTAAGGAAGCTCCCAGTTCCCTAAAAAGGACGGTTAACAGAATCAACATCCCCAAGGTTGCGAGAAATCATAGCATCGAATACATCAGAGGAGATCCTAGATAGAAGGACATCCATAAGGGATGCCCTGGAGCGAAAGATCCGACTGTTATGCTCCCGCCAGATATGCCAAACAGCCGCAGAGAAAACAAGTAAGGAGAGCTTACCCCGGAGAGAGGTCTGTCCCCGTGCTCCAAACCTCCGCCTCAGCATGTAGGCATCAACGGTGATGGATTTCGAGCAGGAGGGAAGGCCAAGCCGGAGTGTATATACATATATATAGGTATATGGATGTTTATGTATACATAAATATATACATATACATACATATATCTATATATTAAAACACAACTTTTTTGAATCCTAGGGCTGACTGGGACAAGTCTTAGTCACCAACAACGATCATGATGTATCCATATCCTTTGCATCCAAAGGTCAAGATTTAATTTAAAAACCCCCACAATCACTACATTTGCATAGAATACCGCCTGTTTCAGAGTGTTTTCTCACTACAATGCGTTGACCGTGGAGAGCCCGGTCAACGTGGTCAAGGGGCCCGCTTTGGGGTCCCTCGGGGGCTTCGAATCGGTGCAGAAGGGGCGAGGGGAAGCCTCGGCCCTGGTTGAGACGCTCGGCCTCGGACGGGTGTGCTCGGCCTCGGCTGGTAGGGGGACGAGGGGTAGCCTCAGTCGCCCGGGTAGATGCACGGCCGACGGGTGGCGAGGGAGAGTCTCGGACCCGATTAGGACGCTCGGCCTCGGTATGACGTGCTCGGCCACGGCAGGCTGACGGTGAGGGGAAGCCTCACTGCCCGGTTGATCGAGTGGTCGGAGAGGGGCGAGGGGTAGCCTCGGCCCGTTGATCTGCTGTCCACCTGCGCAGACGAGAACGCTCGTCAGGGGGCCGGACCTTGGTTCCGGCCAAATCCCCTCCGATGCCTAAGTCAGATAGAGATCTGAGAAAGGAGGCCCGGCGGAGACGGTCCGACTCGTGAGGAGATCGTAACGGCGTCTCTCGGCGCGAGCGGGGGAGGAAGAAGATGAATTGGGGGAACGAGGTCGTTGATGGAGTACCTTAGGTTTTTGTTACCTGAGATGCGGTCCCTTTCTTCGTCGTCTTCCTGGCCCTTTTATAGAGCTCCCGCTTGATTGCCTCCGGCCCACGTCCCACGCCCGCCATTGATCGTGCCCCATCAGTCCCCCCTCGCCGCCGCTCTCTCCGCCATGCCAGCACCTCCCCATTATCGCTATTTAGTGGTCGCGCGTCCGGGGGAGTGGTTTTCGCAGGAGTGGGCGAGCGACCAACGGGTTATTGGGGCCGGGTCGGATCGACGTTCGAGAAGGTCCCTTGTAGGGCCTTTGTCGAATGGGCTTTGAGGACGCCGATGGGCTTTTGACCAGTAGTCGGGCTCTTGGGCTCGTGCTTTATGGGTCTCGGTCAAATAGGCGTAACAATTGCCCCCATCGGTCGGGTTGATCGGCCTCGGCCGGTTCGGCTCGACCGATGTGACCTCTGCCGTTTTTGACGAGCTCGCCAGTCGATGCCGACTCATTTATTAGTCGTCATCACGAGTTGGCCCGTTCGATACTTTTAAGGCGCGGGTCCCGAAGCGCCGTCGGCCTTCGGATGCTGCCACGTGTAGCGGCAAGCCTATCCCCGCCGTTCGCGGAGTCGCCTTAAGTTCGAGAAGCCGAAGGGTTCGTGAGCCGCCATTGGTGGGGTCGATCAGCCCCGGCTCGCTCAGATCGCCCGTTGTGTCTCCTGGGATTCCGAGCGACGCTTCAATCGAGGCGAGGCCATAAATGCGGGTCATGATGAGGCGGATCGATTGGACTTCGACTGGCGCTGGTTTCGAAACGCCGCCAGTTATTCGAAGCCCGCCACGCGTTCTTGTCAGCCGCTTCGAATTCACCCTTGCGCCCGGTATATAAAATCCTCAGCCGCGTTGATCTCCACTTCTCTTTTGCTTCTCCCGGTATTCAAAGCTTTCCGCAACTCGGAGTTTCCTGTCGCCTTCGCTTCCTTGCCTTCTCCAGACCAGTCGAAAAAAGGTAATTCCTCTCTCGCTTTCACCTTATGGCTGCCCTTAGGATATGCGGTTCTGGTCAAAGGGCAAGGGATCCTTCGGAGTCCAGGCGGGGTGAGCTCCGGCTAGGGGGATCAGGTTCCCCCGCCGGGAGTCGTTCTCTTCAGGATAAGGGGAAGGAGAAACTTTTTCCAGACTACGCCCGTGATGACGTGGCGTCGGCTGCCGTACGGCTTAATGTGCCCCCGGTTGTCCTCCGTACGCCGTCGAGGACCCCTCCTTCGGTGGCCGCGGAGATCCGGGAAAGATATCTCTGCTTCCCATACGAGGTTCGGGTTCCATTTGTCGACGAGCGGGTTTGCCTTCCGAGGGGCAATGAGGTCGGCGTCTACGTCGAGATGTTCCGCCTGGGTCTTCGCTTCCCGCTCCATCCCTTCTTCATCCAGGTCATGGAACATTTCACAGTGTCCCTGTGTCAGTTCACCCCGTGTTCGATCGCGGTACTGATGGGCTTCGTAACGCTCTGCTGTACCCGTGGTCTGGAGCCGACTCTTCCCCTTCTCTTCCACTTTTACCAGGTCCAGACGGTTGGTCCAGGGTCATGGCTGCTACTCCGAGCTCGTTCGAGGAGGGAATGCCTGATCGGGTTACCCCGCTGGTCAGGGGATTGGAACTTGGATTATGTTTTTGTGGTCTTCTTGGGTGAGGCCCAGATTCTAACAAGCTGGGGCAGTTCTGTCCATCCTCGCCCGTCGTTAGTTCTCTCAGATGCCGACCGGGCAGCCGCTGCGCTTCTGTTGGCTCTTCCTTTGGAAATGAAGTCCATCTGGTCTTTGCTGGACGATCTACTCCTGAAGGCCGTCTTGTGGTCTCCGGGTAGGTCGCTTTTTCATCCCCGGATCGCCCTGTGACTCATCCTGATTTCGGTCTCCTTTGCAGGGATGGCCGGCCGCGAATTCGTCCGTGACGTCGACGAGCTGATCCGTCGTGGAGCCGCTCGGAGCCGAGGTAGTACCTCGGGAAGGGCGCCTCGGAGGACCGTCGAGGAGGAAGTGCGCCGAGCCGAGCCTTCCGTGGGTAAGGTGGTGGCCGCGCCTCCCGCCTCTTCTTCTGGAGATCCCCTTCCGGGGGGCGAGAACGGTGCGAGGCGGAAGCGTTCCCCTCCGGCGCCTTCGGAGCCCCACAGTGGAAAGAAGAGGAAGGAGGACGTGGATCCCTCCGCTCCGGCAGGTTCGGCGCTTCCCGTGGCGACCGACGGGGATCCTTCGATAGCTTTGCCAGCCACCCCCCTCGCAGCGTCTTCGCCCGTATCACCAGGGGTCGGGGCCTTGTTGGCGAGCGACTTGGCTTCGATTGTCGTCCCTGTGAGTTCGATGTTTGTCGACCGAGCCCTGGCCCAGCAGGTTGCCGAGGTCTCCGTCCCTCCCCGGGACCGCAGCCTCCTCAAGAAGATCCCGGCCGACAAGATGTCGGATTCCTTGGTCTGGATCCTTCAACAGGTTCGGTTATCTTGCTATCCTCTCTTTCTCTTTATCCTATTCTTAGCCCATGTCTCGTCTTTTCAAGGTTCAGCGCTCGCTGTGGAGTTGCAGTGTCGAGCCGTCCGCTTGAGGGAGCTGGAGGAGTCCTCCATGAGGGCTCAGGAGCGGGCCGGGGCGGCCGAGGTGGCCATGATGGAGGCCCAGATGGAGTCTCGGCGCCTCACCCTCCGTGTGGCTGCGTTGGAGGGACAAGTGGGTGACCTCGAGGGAAAGCTGGGGGATGCTCATCAGTCGGCTGAGGAAGCGGCGGAGTCGTTCCGCCTGGAGAGGGAGGAACTTCAGAGGGAGTTGTCTGATCGGCGCCAGGTGGCGCGGCTCGCGGAGGAGGTGGAGAAAGGCGTCGTCGAGACCCTGAGGAAGAAGATCTTCGAGGTTCTCCGGGAGGCCTTCGGTAAGTATGTAGACATCATCGCCCCCCGGATCGTCGAAGTCGTCCAGTCTTCCTTCCGGGACTGTGCGGAGCGCGTTCGGGAAGCCCCTCCGCCAGTCGAGTCCCCTCGCTCCGAGCAGGGCGAAGTGCCCGAGGATGTGTCCTCTCGAGCCCGGGCCCCCTAAGCCGTCCCTCCTGGCCTTATCCTCAAAATTTTTAAGCATCCGCTTCGCTTTGGGCCAGTCTACTTGAAATGGATCCCTGGCCATCTCCTTCAGCCCCGCGGCCAACAATTGCTGGTTGCATGGCCGTTAGCTTGGGTCACCTACTCCGGGTCTTTTGTTAACCAATTTTGCTTTGTCGGTGTCGATCTAGCTTTTGTTTGGTCATTTGTCGCGAGTAGATTGTTTGTAGGGTGTTCCCTTCGCCTTCATCCCCTGTAAATAAGACGCATTTTTGTACTCGGGGTAACTATTATAAACGAAATCGACTTACTTGGATTTCTTGTGTGCTTTGCGTTGTCGCCTTGTTCTTGGCTTGGGAATGGACGAAACCGGCGTTGGGGATTCTCCCCCGACTTATGAGCGCAGGGGTCGGTCAGCGAGGGCAGAGCTCCTCGGCTTAGGACCGGTCGGCGTCCGTGCCTGCTGGGGGAATTGCCCCCAGACTTATGAGCGCTAGATTCGGTCGGCGAAGGCAAAGCTCCTCGGCTTAGGACCGGTCGGCGTTCGTGCCTGCTGGGGGAATCGCCCCCAGACTTATGAGCTCTGGAGTCGGTCGGCGAGGGCAAAGCTCCTCGGCTTAGGACCGGTCGGCGTCCATGCCTGCTGGGGGAATCGCTCCCAGACTTATGAGCACTGGAGTCGGTCGGCGAGGGCAAAGCTCCTCGGCTTAGGACCGGTCAGCATCCGCGTCTGCTGGGGGAATCGCCCCCAGACTTATGAGCTCTGGAGTCGGTCGGCGAGGGCAAAGCTCCTCGGCTTAGGACCGATCAGCATCCGCGCCTGCTGGGGGAATTGCCCCCAGACTTATGAGTGTTGGAGTCGGTCGGCGAGGGCAAAGCTTCTCGGCTTAGGACCGGTCAGCATCCGCGTCTGCTGGGTGAATTGCCCCCAGACTTATGAGCACTGGAGTCGGTCGGCGAGGGCAGAGCTCCTCGGCTTAGGGCTGGTCAGCATCCGCGTCTGCTGGGGGAATTGCCCCCAGACTTATGAGTGCTGGAGTCGGTCGGCGAGGGCAAAGCTCCTCTTCCTCCTCCAGTGAGGCGGTGGTCCCCGGCCTTTTGCGTTATTGGCGACATGTCAACTCCGTCGGGATTTTAAGTAAAGACAAAAGAATGCGTTTGTACTCTCATGAGTCCTGTCGGACCGGTACATTTGGAGGAAACGGAAAAAAGGAAATGAAGCTTAAACAGAGGGATGTAAAACTAGATAACTCCCTCATACTAGGCTGCCACCGGGGGGAGAGACGTCGCCTGCTTACTCTATGATGCGGAGGGGGCCTTGGAGGGTGTTGATCTTCTTCCCCTTGTCTGGCTGCGTGGAGGTCCCTTCTCCGTAGGCCGGCTCGTCGGCCTGATTCCTGGCGTGCCCTCGGCTCATCAGCTTCTCAATGTCCTTCTTCAGATGCCAGCAATCTTCCGTGTCATGGCCATCGTCCTTATGGTACTTACAGTACTTCTCCCGGTTCTTCCCGCCTCTTTTAGCCTTCGGTGGGGGGCGATCAGCTCGCTCTTCCTTCTGTACTTGGGCGAGAATGGCGTCTGGGGTGGTGTCCCTCGCGCTTTCTCCCCGCTGCCTGTTCCTCTGCCTCTTCTCGGTCCGGTACCCTTCGGGGCTAGCTCGTCCGCCGTCGCCACGCTTGGTCCCTCGAGCGGTTTTTCCCGCATCCTCGGCCAAGGCCTCCTCGGTCAGCATGAAGCGTTCGGCCCTCGCCATGATCCCGGGGAGGTCCTTTGGGGGGTCGGTGTGTAGGGACTTCTTGAGGCCCCTGTGGCGAAGCCCTTTCTTAAGAGCCGTCTGGACCACCAGGTCGGGTGGGTTGTTCACGTTCAGCCTTTCCGCATTGAAGCGGCGCATGAACCGTCGAAGTGGCTCGGCCGGGCCTTGCACTATGTTGAACAGATGTTCAGGACCAGGTTTGATCAGCCTCCCCGCCATGAACTGTTTGCAGAACAACTGGGCGAGTTGCTCGAAACTGTCGATGGAGCGGCCGGGCAGGCTGTGGTACCAGATCCTCGCCGCTCCCCTGAGAGTTGAATAGAAGCCCCGGCAGAGCAGGTCATCGTCAGCTCCCTGGAAGGCCATGTCCCATCGTAATCCATCACGTGGTGTGCCGGGTCTCCTATTCCGTCGTACTTTCCCAGCACCGGGATCCTGAATCGGGAGGGGACCCGGGCGTCGGTTATTCTCCGCGATAAGGGACACCGGTCCCCGTGGATGCCTCCAGGGATGCGGTATTCGCCTGTTTCCGGCTCGAGCGGGGGTGGAGGTAGCACCGGCGCCGGTGGGGCCGGCTCCGCAGCCTTCGCCACGCTGGGGGTCGGGCTGACCCGACGCTCCCGACTCCTCCTGCGGGAGCTCCTGCTCCGCCGTGATCGGTCTCTTGAGTGGTGTCGTTCGCTTCTCCTGCGGTGGGACGACCGTGATCGACGAGACGATGCCGTCATCGATTCGCCGTTCGTCCCTTCAGTCTCTCTCCGGCTCCTTTCACGATAGGGCGAGGAGGCACGTGACCTCGCCTGACGGGAGCCGGACCGCGTGAACCGACGCTCTGCGTTCGGTTTCCGGGTCCCGTGGTCGTCGACCACCGCGGACCGTAAGTGCGGGGGACCCCCCGCCCATCGGTGGCTATCGTTCAACGCGCCCCCGTCGGACGGCGCGGGGCCGACAAGCTGCTGTACTGTCGCGACCAGCGTCTGGAGGCTCGCGTTGGTCTCCTGAGCCAGGGCACGGAGCTGTCCCTGTGTGGCTAGTTCTGAGCCGCCGGTCTCTTCGATTGAGTGGGCGGGGTGGCCGTCGACGTGCGTGTCCTCGGGGTTGCCATTGGATGCGCCATTCTCCTCCTCCGGGATGGGGGTCATGCACTTCCTTCCATTGCTGGCTCGTGCCATTGTTGGTGTGGTTTTCTGCTTCGTGGGATGATCTTCGGTTCCCACAGACGGCGCCAGATGTTTCAGAGTGTTTTCTCACTACAATGCGTTGACCGTGGAGAGCCCGGTCAACGTGGTCAAGGGGCCCGCTTTGGGGTCCCTCGGGGGCTTCGAATCGGTGCAGAAGGGGCGAGGGGAAGCCTCGGCCCTGGTTGAGACGCTCGGCCTCGGGCGGGTGTGCTCGGCCTCGGCTGGTAGGGGGACGAGGGGTAGCCTCAGTCGCCCGGGTAGATGCACGGCCGACGGGTGGCGAGGGAGAGTCTCGGACCCGATTAGGACGCTCGGCCTCGGTATGACGTGCTCGGCCACGGCAGGCTGACGGTGAGGGGAAGCCTCACTGCCCGGTTGATCGAGTGGTCGGAGAGGGGCGAGGGGTAGCCTCGGCCCGTTGATCTGCTGTCCACCTGCGCAGACGAGAACGCTCGTCAGGGGGCCGGACCTTGGTTCCGGCCAAATCCCCTCCGATGCCTAAGTCAGATAGAGATCTGAGAAAGGAGGCCCGGCGGAGACGGTCCGACTCGTGAGGAGATCGTAACGGCGTCTCTCGGCGCGAGCGGGGGAGGAAGAAGATGAATTGGGGGAACGAGGTCGTTGATGGAGTACCTTAGGTTTTTGTTACCTGAGATGCGGTCCCTTTCTTCGTCGTCTTCCTGGCCCTTTTATAGAGCTCCCGCTTGATTGCCTCCGGCCCACGTCCCACGCCCGCCATTGATCGTGCCCCATCAGTCCCCCCTCGCCGCCGCTCTCTCCGCCATGCCAGCACCTCCCCATTATCGCTATTTAGTGGTCGCGCGTCCGGGGGAGTGGTTTTCGCAGGAGTGGGCGAGCGACCAACGGGTTATTGGGGCCGGGTCGGATCGACGTTCGAGAAGGTCCCTTGTAGGGCCTTTATCGAATGGGCTTTGAGGACGCCGATGGGCTTTTGACCAGTAGTCGGGCTCTTGGGCTCGTGCTTTATGGGTCTCGGTCAAATAGGCGTAACACCGCCAATTTCCCCTTTTTACTAAAAAACCATCTCATTTCACTTTTTACCCTAATACCATACACACACCCACACTTTGCACTTCCCTCGTTCATTTTCGTGCGTTTCTCTTTTGGCACAGGCTAAATTTTTTGCCAGCGCCCGCGCCGAAGGCGTCCTGCTAAATTTTTTCGCTAATTGGTTGTTCTGCGCCGAAGGCGCCTGCGCCAAAATTGTTGTGTGATAAGGCTTATCATCTTCATAGTTTTGTACAAGATAATTGGTTGTTCCGTGCCGCTAAATATTTTTACACTAATTTGTTTTCTTTTAAATTTTGGTGAATAAACATTTCGCGGGGGAAAATCTTAAATGAACCGTGCTCGCGGGCACGGGTTATGACTAGTACACAAACACACAAATATATAGACTGATATGTCTAGAAGTACTAAAACACACATGAACCCCAAAGTTACAAAAATACACCTTATCTTTTCTAATATTTTCATACATCTATCGTAACATTAGCATCTCTACCACACATACTATTTTCCATACTTCGAGTTGATAGCTCATCGCTCTGTATCATATAACAAATATGGTAATCATCGTTCGATGAAATTTACTATTTAGCCACAACGGTACACTTCGATTACACAACGCTCATGTTATAGCTCTTTACTTCAATTAGCCTGTTTTGATTTTTTAATCAAAATCTTTATTAATCTGCGCATCCTGTTACTCTAGATAGCCGCCTATGACACCTAAGTATTTGTTTACAAATATATTTTTTCTATTCCGTTTACCTCACTATGATCTTTATGTCTTACTTTATTAAATTTATATTTCATTTGCTCAGTCTTGTTCCTACTAAGTTTGAAATCTCAAGCCTCTAATGTTTGTCTTTAAAATTTTAACTTTGCATTTGTATCACTTTTGATCTCATATATCAAAATAATATCACTTGCAAATAACATTCATCAAGAAACATCATCTTGAATATTCCTAATTAGCTGATCAATTATTATAGCAAAGCGAAGGGGACTTAGATCTGATCCTAAATATAATCCAATGATAGAAAAGTTATCTGTTATTCATCTATAAGTTTTTATATTGAATGCTTCTTGATACATAAATTGAGTTAGAGTAACATGTTTTAAAGATCACGCCTACTTTCGCTCGGATATCTTCATTTCTCACCGTATCTTTTTAGTATCTTCACATATTGCAACATTCGTATTTTTGCCACACACATACTATATGTATACAAGAAAAGGATTCCTAGGATGCCTCCTTATCTAAGGAGATGGCTTAAAATCATGACATAGATTAACTTATGGATGATCCACTTTGTTTATCATGATATTTATGCTTTAAAATGAATTCGTGTAAAAAATCATGTGATTTGAACATTATCTTAATTTATTAAATGATATAATTTGTTCTATTGTTCAAAAATCATTCCCTTTGTAACCGCTTAACACATGGTTAAAACATATCGAAAGTACATAGTTTTTTTTTGTAAATAAGCATTTGAAGATATATCCATCATAGTGAACGGAACATACGATTGATAGATTTCTCCATTGTGTGTTCTAGGCCAACTTCTTAAATAATTATTTAAGGAAACACTTTAGGAACTCTTTTCCCTATGTATGTGTACTAGTCATAACCCGTGCCCGCGGGCACGGTTCATTTAAGATTTTCCCTTGCGAAATCTTTGTTCCCCGAATTTTTTTTTCAAAGCCAAAATTTAAAAGAAAAACAAATTAGCTTACAATATTTAGCGGCACAGGCGCCTTCGGCGTGGGTGCCTTCGGTGCGGAACAACAAATTCAGCGCATGCGCCTTTGACACAGAACACCAAATTCGACGTGGGTGCCTTCGGCGCAGAACAACAAAGTCGACGTAAAACAACAATTTCGACGCAGGTGCCTTAGGCGCGGAACAACAAATCAGCGTTAAAAATGGCGCGGGCGCTTTCGACGCGGAACAACAAATTCAGCGCATGCGCCTTCGACACAGAAAACCAAATTCGACGTGGGTGCCTTCGGTGCAGAACAACAAATTCGACGTAAAACAACAATTTCGGCGCGGGTGCCTTAGGCGCGGAACAACAAATCAGCGTTAAAAAATTTAGTGGGCGCCTTCGGGGCGGGCGCGGCTTCATATACGTATAATCCGTGCCCGTGGGACACTGTTCATTTAAAAATCTTGGACCCACTAATTTTAAACAAACATCAATAATTATTAGTTTCCCCTGAAATATCAGCAGATGTGATCGAAATTTTATAGGGTTTTGTAACGCAGATCAATGAGTTAGCAGCATCTCCCGCATTCATTCTCCCACAGCTCGCGTTCATTCCCAAGATGAGATTGTGTGTGTGCACAACATTTTTTTTCATAACTAATATTAAAAGGCAATTCCTAATTTCAATGTTTTTGTGTATTCCCAACAAATTTCTCTTCAGCCCAAAAATTTCCCTCCAAAACTTGATGTGACATTGCCACATAGGACAAATTCAAAATCTGCCCTCAATTGTAATGTATGTGTATATATGTACATATGTATAAATCCATATTACATGTGAGGGCTGTTTTTGAATTTGTTCCATGTGGCAATGTCACATCGCCACATGAGACTACCTCCTTAAAACCATAACCCAAAAATACCTAAAACCCTACCCAACACCCCAAAACACACCCAAACCCAAAACACCCAAAGTCACAACCCCAATAAAAAAACCAGAAATCCCAAGATAATACACACACTCACACACTCTTCTCATTTTCACTCGGTTTTGCACTCATCGAAACACCCGTGTGGGTTCCGCGTCCTGATTGTGTGGGTTGGTTTTTGGGGGTGTCCGTGCACTTTGTGCACGTGTTATTTCTAGTATAAGTTCATTTTGGCACCTTTTTAATTAAAGAAATAGTACAGTTTTAGTTTTAGCTGTCAAGCCGTCAAATACTGGTCAACCAGCTCAGTCAGTTACAACAGTTTACCAAGAAATTAGAGGAACTCCCCTTTGCGTGGGCACCTTCGCAATAGTAGCGAGGGTCCCACGTAAAGGGGATTTTAATTTTAAAACCAAAATGATTGAATTAAAATATTTTTTTTAATTAAAAGTATGGAATACTGAAATTTGTTCATTTACAATAGGAAGATTCGAAGAACCTGTCCTTTTAAAAGTATGGGATAATTCAAACCAGAATTAAAATAGGAAGGATTTATCCTTCAAGATTTTCAATTTTATTTATATATGCTACAATTAGAATGAGATTAGAATTAAGATTAGGTATCTATAGGACATTTGGCTATTGTTCTAGCTAACATGTTGCTAAAGAGTTTAAAAATTGTTTGGAATTTAAACGTTTTTAAACAGATAAGATGAATAATTGCTATATCATTAGAAGTACTTTTAAGTTTTTCATGAAATTTGGATAACTGTTATATTGCTAAAAGAATTCTTGGCCTTCCAGAATGGATTTAAAGGTGCTATTACATTTATTCTAAGAAATTATAGTGCTATTTTCTGAAGTGGTAAATTTATTCTTAATTAACTATTAAATAAAACACAAGTTTTCTGGCAGAGTTATCAAGTTTTTAAAGAAAAATTTAATTGTAGCTCTTATTAACATCAGTGGGTGTTAAATTGCAACCCATATAAGAATTGTATAATTCTATTGAAATTTGGTAGTGCCTAAAAGGTGAATTAAAGTAACAACATGCTAAATCAATATTTGGTGTCATTGCATTACATTTAAGCTGGTATTATTGTCGTCTAATTGTTATACTATACTAACAAGTAAATATGCAATTCTATCGATATTGTTTATAATCAGCCAAGATGTTTGCACATATTCTATGATCAAATCAGTTTATACGGACAAAAATAACAAGTCCATGAGGAGCAAGAAATTTACTTGTTAGTGTGTTAATATAGTAGGCATGGAGTGTTAATATAGTAGGCATGGAGCCCGATCATTCTTCACCTCTAAAAGAAATAAAGCGATCCAATTGGTTACAGGTGGGGTGGGAATGGGTTGGGATTGGATCGTGTACATATTGTATCCATATCCAAACCCGATAATGGTCAAGAGCATCCAAACATGACCCACAAATCCAATAAGCACTTGAGTATATCAAATCACTAGAAATGATCCATGCACAAAGTGTACGGGGCCAAAAAACCCCTCACGAAAAGGATGCAGTGCACGCTCACAAACGAAATGGAGTGAGAAGTTTGGGTGGGTATCGGTTGTTGTAGAAGGGGACAAAAGAAAACCCCACGAGAAGAATGCAGTGTGCAACAGAAAAGGAGTGAGAATTGTGGATTTGTGTGTGGGTATCGTCGTAGGGGGTAAATATGGGAAAATAAGGGGTTAAATCCCAAAAAGACCCTGGGGAGGCACATTGCATAAATTTCAATGGCAAGCTTGTAATTCATGGAAATGTTGGGGATAAATAGGGGAAAATCAGGGGTTAAATCGCAAAAGAACTGGGGGGGGCAAAGTGAATAAATCCCAATGGCAATCTTGTGATTCAAAGAGAATGTGGGAGGCATTTAACCAAATCACAACAACCGCACTACAAAGTTGACTCAAAATCCCATCCAACTCCAAGTGGGCCCTACCATGCTAAGGTGTCAAAACCTAGCACACACACGTTTGTCCTAGTAGGACAAAGGTCCCCGATTGTAATAACGATATCCACTTTGTTCGGATTTGGGTCGGGGTTTGAATACTTATCAGGTATCGGTCAAAATTTTTGAAAGTGAAAAAGTAATATATAAATAAAATGAATTAAAGCACCTTTTACAAAAGTAAATGATAATTTTGTGAAAAGAAAGAAAACAATAAATATAAAACCTAAAAACCATGCTATATTATAAATATAATTGTTACACCTTAGTAATACAGTCCATGACAAGCTTAGGACCAACGCCCACCCAGTGCTAGCTAATTTCCCATATGGATCCATGAGCCGGATCACGCGACATAAATTTGTAGGGGTTTCACGATCCGAGTTGCAGAAAGTACCGACCCAAACTCATAATAGAAGAAAGCTAAAAATCTAATATTAACATAGTATCTGGCATAAAAATTGATAATTGATGGAAGAAACATGGAAAGAAATGATCGAAGATTTTTTAAAAACCTAACCAAGAAATGGATCTATGTTCATATATATGCACGTATGTGTACATATAGGAAATGGGCGATTTAGGTTTCCTCTGCTCTTCCCTCTAGCCGCCGGCAGGGCAACCTTCCGCCGGCTAGGGCGGTCCTCTAAGATCGCATCGAGTTCATATCGAGTTTGCATCGTTGGCACCAAAATCGCTTGAATCGCTTGAATCGTCTGAGAGATAGCCTGAACCGCCCAATCGTCGGATCCGCCTGAATCGCCTGAGGGATTGCCTGAAGTCGTTGGAACTCGCCCGAGGGATCACTTGAAGTCGTTGGAACTGCCTGAATCACCTGAGGGACACCGAGAAAAGCCGGATCTGAAGCCTCTACCGCCGCCGATTTGAAGCCTCTGCCGATCTGAAGCCGTCGTTGATCTGATGCCAGCCTCCGTCATCGATCTGAAGCCGCTGCCGATCTTACTGGTTCGCTTTCCTCTCCGATCTGATGTGATCGCCCCAACATCGCGCCATCAGAACGCCCCAACAAATCGTGCCGTCGGCTGTCCTCCACTCCGGCGGCTAGATCGGATCTGTTTGCCAGCAACCTTCAAACCAGCCTCCTCAATCGAGTTCGCATCGGATCTGATTGTCTCTGGCTGCTAGATCGGATCTGATGCCACTGGCGGCTAGATTGGATCTGTTCACTGCAACACGCCGTCAGTTCACCTTCAACCGGCGCCCTATCAATGGAGTTAGCATCGTCAGTTCATCAAACCAGCAGTATGTCGTCAGCCCTCAATCGAGTTCGCTTTGTCGCATCTGATTGTCTACATAGGATCTCGAGCATCGAGCTGTCAGATCGCCTTTTTACCGGCGTCTTCAGATTGTTTCACACCAATTGAGTCCCGATTTCTGTCCTCAAGTCGCCAACATCTGTCGAAATTCTCCATCCGATTGGCCTCTTTCCAAATCGACTATCATGTGAGAATCTAACCCTAAGTTTATCAACTCCTCCAATCCCTATCATGATTGCACTGAGTACTGCTGTAGATATATTAACCCTCGCAAACCTGAGGTTCCTACGCAAGCAGCTACGGTGACTCTTTCTGCAGATCATGTGGCGCCTAAGGCTAGAATGACTTCAACTGCTACCCGTGTGTCACCGAAAAAACCCCAACCTTGTTGATGACTTCCCTCCGTTGAATCATGATACACACCCTAATCGTGGGGCCTCTACTGCTGCACATCACCCCAATGGTCCTTCATCATCGGTCGCCCTTGAGGTAGAATAGGGTTGGATAACTATTCAAAAGCGTCGTTGTCCTCGTGATGTCCTACTTCATAATCGTGATAGCCATTTTTCGTTGATCTTCATTCTAGATATGTTGTTTCTGCACCCAATGGTCAAGTGAAGGATCGTGCTATTGTCCGTAATGAGAATGCCCACCGGTTACATTATTTGCGAGTTGCGAATCAGGGAAGGACACTTGGAGCTCTCTTTTCTCGGTGGGACGTCCAATTGAGAACACTAGTAAGTGTTCGTACTTTGCTCCACAACAAGGATTGGAAGGTAAATCAGTAGCTTGGATCCCTAATGAGGCTATGCCGGCTAATGGTACTAAATGTGACAAGACTCTAGTTGGATATGTTGGGAGGATAATCCATTCTATGCTCATCTTCGTGCATGTGTTCAACGACTATGGCGGCATAAGCGTAATCTCCAAATCCACTCGTGAAAATGGATTCTTCTTTTTTGCATTTGAATTAGAAGAAGATTGTTTCAGAGTTCTTCAGGAATGTCTATGGTTGTTTGATAAGCAGGTCATTGTTCTACAGCGTTGGACACCAAATTTGACTATGGATAAGGATTAGTTGTCTTCCATCCCGGTTTGGGTGCGTTTTCCTGCACTACTGTTAAAATTCTGGTCGATAGATTGTATTAGCAGGATTGCCAGTCTTGTTGGCAAGCCCTTGTATTTGGATAAAGCTACAGTTTCAGGCGACAGATTTTCGTATGCTAGGTTCTTTGTTTAGATTGATGCTAGTACAATGTTACCTTCTATCCTGGAAGTTATGGTGGAGAATGGTGGGACCTCCACCATTCAAGTCGAGTATGAAAATCTACTCGAAGTTGCACTGCCTGTAAGTGTTTTGGCCACTCAAATACTCGGTGTCCGTTCATGAAGGTATGTGTTCCCAAGCAAACTCTTTCCTCCAATCATGAGCTAGTGCATACAGCCTCATATCATGTAGTCAATGAGGATGCCCATATTTTGGTCATTTCTTTGGATAAGAATTCACTTCCTATGGATTGAAGTCTCAATGCTTCTATTAATGATCTGAACACTTCTTCGTGTTAATGGGGGTACCTCTGAGGAGGTTGACATTAATGAACTCAATAATGAATTCAATGGTGAGGAATATGAAGAATATGAGAATGAGTGGCAAGTGGACGAGGAACCAACTACAGATAATGCAGAATGGCTAGAGGAGATCTCTCGCTTAACTTCTCTAAAGAAGATGAATGTCCCACCTCGTAGAAGGAGTTCAAGAACTAGGTATTCTAAAGATTTGGATGAATACTGGGCAGAGTTTGGTTGTTATAAGGTTTTTGTATTGATACCTTAGAGTCATGTTAGTTTACTTGAAGGACAAAAATCTTGCTTCTAGTCCATTACTGTAATTGTTTGAGTTAAATGTATAAAATTTCTAATTTTCCAAAAAAATGTGTACATATACATACATGCATATTATATATATGTATATACACATGCTACCCTAAGAGAACCATGACCTCCCGACCTGAGCGTACTATGACCCAAAATAGCGAATTGATTCACTACCTTTGTGATGCTTGAAGCAGTGTATTGTGTATTGTATCATGTATTGAAGCGTATTGCGAACTGGATAACATTACGACCACCTAATCGCCTATGCGTTTAACTTCTTAAGATTAATGGAGCAAAGATAATGGCTTAAGATTGTCAAAGAACTCTTGCTCCAAAAGTTATTGGAAAATATTTTGCATATAGAAAGATCAAGAATTCTATCTCACCTAGAATGCTCTCATGATAAAACTCACGTTATTTCAAGATGGCCGACATAAGCCTCTGTACAAAATCTATAAATAGATAAACTCATGAGGTCTCCAAGTATGTGTAATCTATCTAAAAACGCTAGTCACATCAAATACAAGAAGTGTAATTTAAGCATTGGATGTGTTTCGGTCGGAAGCCATCCCGATCTCCCTTGACGTGCAATGACATGTAAATCTCTCCGCTTTCTCCTTTAATGATTAGGTCTAGTAAGTTGATGTTTTAGGTTCCACTCTATAAATCTTGTTGTGTGCGGTGCTCGTAGAAAACATGTTGTAACAATAATGATCCAAACTATTTGGAACTTTTTCGAAATTCGGATTGGGTTATCGAGTTAGTGGGTTTGACATAGACATCTAAATTCGTAACAGATACGCTATTGGGTAGGATTTTTATATTGAAGATCGACTTGAAATCTTTAATGTGTTTGAAATATCCATCCAAACTTGAAAATTTGAGTAGTGGGCTCCATTGCCACCTTAATTGCAGGCCTTCAAATCATTCACTTTAAGAGTAGTTATAAGTTATTTAAAAATAATTATTTATTAATCAGATGGATTATTTTATGCTAGTTGTATAATTTGACTTAACGAAGTAAAGATGAATATATAAGATACAGTTTCTTTAGAATTTTAATGTTAATTATTATTCCTAATTCATTTCCCCCTTTGATTAATTTTTAAAATATATCTTTTGTAAATGGTTATTTGCAAAAAAGGAAATAGAGGGGAAAAAGAAAAAGGGAAAGTGTGTCGGCTAGGCTGGAAGAGCAAGATTTGTACGCTCTTAGGAAATACTCGGGTAATAAAAAAATAGAAAAATGTCAATTGATGGATGCAGACTAGTTCAACAGGGAGATGCCACTTTCTCCTTTTCATGAGGCATTGGAGGTAAGGCACTCAAGAAATTCTCATATATATATATACTAGTCATTACCCGTGCCCATAGGGCACGGTTTATTTAATGGCTGAGTTTTTCCCCCCCACAAATTTCAAGTTCCCCCAAATTTCGAGTTTTCCCACAAAAATTCATGTTTTCCCCCAAAATTGTCATTGCCGCCTAGGACAAACTTGCACGGAGGATAAGATTCAAAATCTTCAAAGGACTGGGAAAAAATGGTCGGAAGGGTGGAGAATAAAAAGTGTGGGTGGGTGTGTGGGGAGGGTCCATGGGTAAAAATGCAAAAACCGGGGTTGTATTTGCAAAATTCCTCACATCCACTCTTATCCCTCAAAATCTTATCTCTTATATTTTCTCTTATCCAATTTCCCTCTTTTATATAATAGATATCCAAATTCTCTTATCCAATTTCTCATGTCCAAATTCTCTTATCCACGGCTCATTTCTGATCCAATTTCTCTTGATAACATGCCTCTTTTATATAATAGATATCCCTCAAAATATCATCTCTTGTCTAATTTCTCTTGTCCAATTTCTCTTATCCAATTTCTCTCGATAACATCCCTCTTTTGTACAATAGATATCCCTCAAAATCTCATCTCTGGTCTAATTTATCTTGTTCAATTTCTCTTGATAACATCACTCTATGTATAATAGATATCCCTCAAAATCTCATCTCTTGTCCAATTTCTCTTGATAACATCTCTATTTTATATAATAGATGTCCCTCAAAATCTCATCTCTTGTCCAATTTCTCTTGATAACATCCCTCTTTTATATAATAGATATCCAAATTCTCTTATCCAATTTCTCTTGATAACATCCCTCTTTTATATAATAGATGTACGTATATGTATGTATGTATGTATATGTATGTATGTATATGGAAATATGTATGTATATATATGTGTGCATATACTCTTGTCCAAATTCTCTTATCCAATTTCTCTTGTCCAATTTCTCTTATCCAATTTCTCTTGATAACATCCCTATTTTATAAAATATACTAGTCATAACCCGTGTCCGTAGGGCACGGTTCATTTAGGATATTCTCCCCTCCAAATCTTGGCCCCCTAATGTTAAACGAAAAGCAATTATTAAAGCGCAATAATTATTAGGCCCCTCTCAAAATCGTAATTACTGAAAAAATTTAATTCCCCTGAAAAATTAGTTCCCCTCAAAAATTTAAAATTTTTATTTTACCAAAAACTTAGTACCTCTCGAAAAATTTTGTTCTCACATTGTTTATTTAGTTCGCCACAAAATTTTTATTTCTCCCCAATAATTAGTTCCCCCGAAAATCCATTTGACAAATTTAATTCCCTTCCCCCATTGTTTAAACAAATTTTCTATGGCAAACACAATAATTAATTGTATCGCCTAACTATACATATAGACTTGAAGAACAATGTCGTTAAACTATCCACTTCGCAACTTACTTTAACCACTATGAAGAACAACTCCAGTTCGCCTAACTATACAGAGAAGCATTTTTAGGTACTAATGATGTCTGAAATCCATTTTTTATCGTACATGTATGTCATTGTCTGGTCAAACTGTGCACTTAGCTTTGTAAGATATGAAGGCTATTGCAAATTTGCAAGTTATTTTTTTTCAAGAATATGAAAATGTATATATTAGTTCATCGTATGTTCTTAGCTCTTACATTTTTCCTTACAATAGCATTAACCCTTATTGTCAATTTTTTATTTAGAAAATAGATAAGATCTATAAAGTTAACATATATTTAAAATGTAAACAAATTATTAGACACATCCTGTCATCTCATAATACATGATTTCTTAGGCCGTTGAATAATGAATCTGCATCATATTATATCAGTCACAGTGACCATACCTACATGGCAGTAGCAATGGTAGGTTGGTAGCAGGAAACAACTTTATGTTAAACTTGACATTACAACCAACACTTGATGTGCATAAGGAAATTTAAGTTGGAAACCAAAACTCATGGATAGAAGAAAACATCCCATTTCACTAAACTTATACTGGGGAAGTATATGGAACACTAAAATGCATATAAGTTTAGTCAATTGTATACCTCCAGAAACACTTCAAGAAACACTTTCCCGACAATTTACTGTTCAATTGTAAATCATGTATTTTTGCTAGAAGTATCCCATTTGACTAAACTTATATTTTTTCCAAAAACATCCCTAGTTTTGTAAGACATTCCAACAAATATATTACGCACTTACTGGAATATATGTGTTTGGTTATAATGATCAATAAAATCTTTTGGTAGAAAGACCAATATATGTGTTTGGTTATAATGAAAAAGAGTTGATAGAAGGCCCAAAAATTATCAATATAATCACTTACTGGAATATCTTACAGAAAATGAATAACAAAAAATGTGTTTGTATCTTTCCGCATCACGCACAATTTCTTCGGATTTTTTTTGAAAAAATATTATACAGAAAAATAACATAAAGTGTATCAAACTGTGCTCGTACGAATCTTCAAATAGATCTCATCGACCCGGCTTGGCCCTCTCTGCAGCGCCCTTGCTTAGCCTATCTTGAAGATGGGTGCCCATGTCACTCCAGTCTCCACTGTCAACTGCAACAAACTCAAAATCTCCCCTGTCAACTGCAACAAACTCAAAACCACATCAATTACGACCAAATCTTCAGAAATTATTCAAAATAGAAGTAAAACATCATGCACACTGCAAAGTGCAATGTAACCAAGTCATTAGATTAGAGATGCTTATGAAAGTGCAATTGAACCAAGGGGAAAAGGCAATGGGGAGAATTAATCGTAACTTAATGAAGCTTTGGAGTTGCAACAAAACAATGTAAAGCAAGATGAAAGTAACCAACATAAGCTATGATAAGAAAGAAACTCATATGAGAAAAGAAAACATAACATGTATTATCTATGAAAATATGTTATAATTGAAAGATTAGCAACACAAATATCAAAAAGAAATATGTGATTAAAAAAAGTGACATAGAAAGCAGCTAACATTTGCAAAAAATATTGCAAATGCCTTGAAGCAATCATAGCACATGACTTTCTGAAAAGATTAAAGCCATGCGGAATGTAGTTAACATATAAGATTGATACCAGAGCTTAATTGTTCACTTATTTGAGTGAAATGTGAATTAAAGAAATCCTTCTTTCCATGATATATGGTCATGTATCACTACCAATCAGGAAACCTTTACCTTCTCTTATAGATTTTCGTGGTATCCAAAATTAGTCGAATAACTAATTGATGTTAAAACCATTGACCCCAAAGTTTCCTAATTTAACTATGTAATCAACCCATTTCTGGGGGAGAGACAATTTAAGGTGTGTTAAAGTTAATGACTTTCCTTTCAAAACCTTCCCAATTTAGCTCTTCATAAAACAAAAAGTTATCATATCTCAATCAACGAAATTAAGGAACAAAAAGAATCAATTACATAGAAAAATACCAATCATACACATCTTGATCTCCCTCAACATCCTCTTTGCATCGATCTTGTTGTTGAAAGGATTCGTGATCTTCTTGATCGCCACTTGCTATGTAATCTCGAAATTCAACGCCGAGCTAAATCAAACCATCCAAAATCTCAAACACATCAAAAACAAAACAGGAAAGTCCAAAAAAATACCCAGAAAAACAAATTACCATACGATCTCGTAAGCTCACTTTCCAATTTGCATGAAGTTAATGACTTTCCTTTCAAAACCTTCCACATTTAGCTCTTCATAAAATAAAACGTTATCATATCTCAATCAACGAAATTGAGGAACAAAAAGAATCAATTACTTAGAAAAATCTTGCATCATCCCTCTCAGTCTACATACACAATTTCAGCCATTGAATAATAGTTTGAACCTCCATTATTCCCTTACATCATACAGAAGTTAAAATAACTAAGCAAAAGGTGATACATCATTAGGATTATTTATGTGACTATAAACTGTAAACCCACAGAAGAAAATTACCTCAAAGCCGGTACAAACAAACATTTTGGTGTTCGATTGTTTAGTTGTGTTAAATACTGATCTTTTAACTGTAGGTTATTATTTGGAAGCCGAGAAACCTTTTTAATAGTGTGTAACCATTTTGGTGCATGCTTATGTATTTTTTATGTTGAATTATTATACTTGGGAAACAATTTAACATAGTTGGTACATAATTTACACAATTATTATGTTGAATTATTTTCTTTTTATTTTTCATAGTATAGTGAAAAAATTCCTGAGTTTGTTGGTTTTTATTTTTAAAAGGATGAGCTTTGTTACGCTTGCTGAATTTCTAGAGTCAAATCATCCATGCTAGGTGAATTGTGTGCAGTAATACATGATTGTTGAATCATGTACTGTCTGTGTACATTCGATTGTTTGCATTTTTAATGTAACTCTAGTTATACTCCATTCTCTTTTGGTATTTCAGTCAAGGAGCTTGGTTTTGAGGAGTCAGAATAAGAAATATCACCCAGTTTTCTTCAGATTGGTTTAGATTACTCATCGAAACTTTATCATCATACTTGTAATAATTTGTGCCCTTACGTTCAACACCAAATTTGTTAAGGATGATCTTGATAACTTGCTCCTTAAAGCTTCACGTCAGCAGAATCAGCTAAATCCTACATTCAGAAGGGGGGACATTCAGGTAGAACGTGATAACATTATTTTTTTTAAAAATTTAATTGATCTAACAAAAATCCAAAAAAGTTCGTATAATTTCTTTCTTTCTTTTAGGTTTCTATTTTGGAGGAAATAATCAAAGGAATGACGGTATTGATTGTATCTGTTGTCCAATCTATACTTTGTGGAGAGGTTGCATTGATCATAATTAACTAAGAATATGGCAGCGGTGTTCTGCATCGAAGTGGGATGATGTTGTGTTCATTCCTCCTGGGTTTAATGTCTCGATTAGCGAGGAGGGGCCCATCGTGATAGCTTAGGTAATGATCTTTTTTGTGGCAACTAATAGACCATAAAAAACATGTGTAGTTGTGAAGCCATGGCTGGTTTGTTTATCATTCTCGTTTCAAGTATTCATTCAGTATTGCCAGGGCCATAAAATTTGTTTTCTTCTCGTTATTTGTATCTATTAGTTGATGGCGTGTGCCATATGACCATTATGGATTTTAGTAAATTTTTGTGGTATGCATCATTACCATGGAAGCCTATTTTTATATTCTATTATTTTTGGAGGATGGGGTTAAAGCTCCAAGTACCCTCTTTTAGCTTCCACAAGCAGGTTGATTTTTAGCTTAGGTGACTATGCCATCTGAATTGACTTTGCAGACTCCTTAAGGAGATAAGGCAATGAAAGACCAAAACGTAGAAGTTCCACAAAATTTTTTGTCCATGGATTTCTGAAAAATCATTTTGACCATGACATGATCGTAGATTTATGAAAATCTCATTTGTGTTTTGTAGGAGTCACCACTTTTGTTTATATGTGCTCCTCCCTTTCTGAAACATGGTTGGAAATCTTGATAGTAGTATAATATCACATATGTTGTCCACTTCTATTTCCTGGGTTAAACTGTCTTACGTAAAACTGGAAAACCAACTTGATCTTTATATTGTCTTGTATTTAAACTATGATTCCAATAATATTGGCATCTGATATTGTAGTTACCATATGTTTGTCTTTCATATTTCTATAACTTGGAAATTAGGTATGATTGAGAAAATTTTGTGAAGAGATATATGTACCTTTAAGACTTGATAGGCACAATATTGTCCTTATATTGAGCAAATGTTCTAACTAACAATTGATGTAGATTGCAAGTTATTGAGCAAAAATGTACCCCTTAAACCCTAAAAGCCATCATCCTCCCAAAATCTCAAGAAACTGAACAAAATTATCATCTTTGGGAGCAATGAAATGATCAGCATAACACATTCAAATTTACAGTATCCTAATCTAGAGGGAGAGAGTGAAAGCAAGTGGCTTACTTCAGGGTGAGCTTCCTGTGCTTGCTTTCATTGTTCTTGCAAAGAAATGAAGTGAATATCATCTAAAGACCATTAAAAGGATATGGGTTAATCTTGTGATTTTGATTGCAAGTTTGTTCTCCTTTCCACAGCATCCAAAGCACAATGTCGGTTCTCTTTCTTAAGGTAGCTCTTCTCTGAGACAACAACAACATTAGCCTCGACCTAAGTAAATGAGAACAACATTGAGAGTCGATAACAATCATATAAAAATATCAGGGTACAACTAAGAATATGCACTAAATTAGATATCCAAGAATATGTGCTTAAAGGAATCACTTAAAATTTGAAATATCTATCTTTTGTAATAGAATCGCTTCTTTTAAAGGAAGTTCGATCCTTTAGCAGCTAACTGAATTCTAAAGTGCAAAAGACATGAACTTCTAAGGGGAACATCGTCTCTAATGGTGGGTATAAGCTAGAAGGGCAAATGATGTGGGCACCTCGATCATTGAGATATTTTTAGTAATGCTTTTCTTGAACCATCATCGCTGGAGCACAACAAACCCCTTGAAACATATAAAAATTTGGATCTTTTTAGAAAGGAATTTAGAATTATGATGTGGATTCAAGAACTACTCTAGCTTGAAAATTGAAATTTCATGAGCAATCAATTTGCAATATCTAATAGAATTATGTTGTTTCGTATGGCACAATTCTGAAAACTACATTTGAGGAATGCATTTGAAGTTTGCATTCACATATGCTCATAATCAAGTTGATGCTATCAAATTATGTTTCACTTTGTCTTCGTCATTGATGTAATCTTGTTTGCTCGAAACCCTCACTCAAGTTCCTTATCTGAAACAAATCAAGTATAGTCAAACACAAAATAAGAAAGCAATTTGATTGTATCCAGTCAAATCCAGTAGCAAACATGCTTTAGATCCTTATTAAAGATTGAAATTGACATCAACATCGACCCCTCGAAACTTATTGGCAGCTCGATTATAAGTCATGCATACAAAAAGGAAATGCAAATTGAGCTCCTACTAACAAATTTGTATACTACATACATGTAATTAATTTTGAATTGGAATAAAAAAATTTGCCTCACAGCAGCATCAGTAGTGTCAAATCCTCATAAAGATCACAAACCAAAAAGGAAACCAGATGAGCACAAATTTGACAAAACATTTGTGACCAACAATTCAAACACTTACCCAAATAGACATATTTGTTGTAACCCCTAAGCATAAATTACAGAAAAAATTAAATCATCAAAATTTTCTCAAAAGTTTCAAGCTTACCACTTAAAAAGCAGTAACTTTTTTTCCAATTGGTAATAATACCTTTGTAAGAACTCAGCTCAAAATTGGTCTCTGCTTCCCTCCTAATGCACTTTATAGAAGCTTTATCATAAGCCCTGATGTTCATAACACAGAATTTATATGGGAAGCAACCAGATGCTCTGAAGTAGTCCAAACAGTTGAAGTATAAATTTTCACTCAGAAAGTTCCGAAGTAGGAACTCTGCTATAAAGTTATGTTCCAAAACATATATATACTGAAGATCCCAAAACGCTTGAACATCCAGAAAAACATACTAAAGATATAAATAGAGCCATTAATTTGTTCTATCCACTTATCTAACATCTAGAAAAACACGCTCAATAAACACAAATAGATCTTAAATAGCAATTATATCAAAATGATTATGTTACATATGCATACAGAAAAACACACTTTGACACGGGTAAAATGACATCATTACTTCATGTCATGTTATGAAATCCCCTAGATCTTTAAAGATCATATAAACAGATTGTCAACTCCTAATTAAGTGAATTGAAGCATAAAAATAGCGCTAAAGACCTTTCCCTCCTATGTAGTGGACTTCAAATGTTCAATAACATGAATTTTGCAGTTTGAAGGCAATTAAACAGTATTCTCAAATAAAATGAAGCCTTACTCTATTTAAGGAAAAGTAATGGAATTAAGTCCATCAGCATTTCATTGGTCTTTGAAGACAATTGAAATGGAATAGGCATAATATTCATGATCAAATCGAAACACAAAAATTAAAGAATGAAAAAAAGAGGGTAACATAGTCAACATCAAAAATTAAAGCATCTACTCTAGAATTTTCTATATTGTTTGTCAATAATCAAATCGAAAGCCAAGCTATATTTAAAGAAACCTTGTAATATAGTAGGACCTCAAAGCAACCCATTTTTAAGTAATATGAACGATCAAATGCTTTAATCAGAACCCACATAAAATCTACACATATAGTAACAACTATCATTGTTAATAGTAATATAAAAACTCATAAACCACATTTGGGCATTGATTGTTTATTGTTGAAAGAGGGTTATCTGAGAGTTTGCACAGAGTTTGGGCACTGAACATTTGGAGACCTTGCTGAAAATGGATCCGAGCAAAGAGGAAGAGCTTAAGTTGAAAGAACATAAAGATGACTCCTCATTCAAACTTGGTCCAGCTGAAAAGTTTAGTTCTAAATTTACACTTTCAGTTTAAAATGGGTTTTAAATCTTCTTAGAGTCTAAATTTATCTTTTGTAGCCAAGTGTTTGAGATACAATGACATCAGCTTCTCCCAATTTAAATTACTACAGATGTTCCCCAATCCATCCGAGTATATCTGCATAAATACTATTAATAACAGTACACTCTAAGAAGAGATGTTCTATTTTCTGAACTTCATCCTGACATAGAACACAAAAGGGATTTCCAAGAATTTGTCTAAATACTATTTCTAAGTAGTAGCATTTACATGAAAGAATGCCACTGTACGGTGGTTTAGAGAAAGCAAAGGAGACACCATGGATATTGAGATAAGCAAAAAAGGATTTAACAGAGAAATGACTATCACATGGCAGATTCCAAATTGGGTTGTCCTGATAAATACTCGGGCTGGAAGAGACCCTTAAAAAGCATCCATGAGAGCATCCAGGACAATGGAATGTGATCTAGTTTTACTGAGTAAACATGTCCACTGACAGATGCCATTATTCACATTACCTTGGAATGGGTTTTAGTTTAAAATGGAGTAAAAAAATTTCCGCAGAGTGAGCAAACATTTCCATTAAAATGGGTTTAAGTTTAAAATGGAGTATTAAGTTGAAAGCACATCTGAAATTTTTTGGGGATATCTTAAAGCTGTAACCAATACAAAATTTTAACCCATACAACTTTTCTATAACCCATACAATCTGTAACCAATACAATAATCCATATGTTAGTTTAGAAGAGAAAAAGCACATGAGACACATAATCCATTTATGTTGTCAAAAATGCAGGCCCAAATAACTTGTTTGCATGTTCTTGCTATTCATTGCAGTAAGTTGTCACAAAGTGCAGAATCTACTTGCATAAAAAAGGGATACCTTGACTTGTAGAGTTTATATTGAATTGCAGAGCTTATAGTGTACCTGTTCTTGCGAAAAAAGGGACAATGCTATCACATTAATCCAAAATGCTGTTGAAAAAAATGCAAGCCAGCCTGTGCGTTGTTGTCGGACTACCTGCTATTGTTGTTGTTGTTGCCGGATTGCACACATAAGCTGTACAAATGAGATTGGAGTTGAGGGCTTTGAGGGTGGGGAATCCGGCAGTGATGACTATGAGATTGGAGCAGGCGACGCCAAGATAGAAAGATCTAGAGGCGGATTGAGACATGTCCAGCTCCTGAGAAATGCTTACAAATCAAACATAAATAGCTAAATGGTAGACAATTCACAGCAAGATTTAAATAAGTTGAGAATTGAGTTTTGAGTTATTTATGTTTACACTTGAAACTAAGAAAGTCGTACCACTTGCGGTAGCTGGGCCAAAGCACTGCCGGGCTCCCATCTACAGCGAGCTTTCATTACAAACCTTGTTGCTTCCTCACTGATATAACCTGCTGCTAAAACAAAGACACAAGCTTTAGTCATTTATGTTTACAAAAATCGGAAGAAATGCTTACAAACATCTGAAGATATATGATATATGTTTGATTTGAAAACTCAAAATCTGAAAACATAAATAACTAAATTCCATCAATAATAATTGAAATCGGAAGAAATGTTTACAAATTTAAGTTGATCAGATTCTTCAAAGTACATGAAATTTTCGTGAACTCTTAGAGGGAAAACAAAGCTGTCGAAACCTCCAATTGCCCCGCCCATCGTTTGAGAAGCTGAAACTCTGAGAATTTAAAGTGGGGTTTAGTTGCACAATCGTTTTACAGTAAAACAATTTTACAGCAAGTAAAAACAATTGCTTGTAAAAATACCTATCTCAAATTGCCGAAACTCTGAGAATTGCTTGTAAAATACTTGAGCTAATATCAATCGTGCTTGTAAAATCATTTGAGGTTTTATATTTGAGTGGGGTTTTTGAAACTGATGGGGATTTTGAGCTAGGTTTTGTTTTGAGCTTTAAAACTCGGTTGTACTTGTCCCCCCCATTTCAGTTTTGAGTGTTCACAGTTTTGACTTTTTGAATTTTAATTTTTCCAACTACAATGAATCGCAGTGCTTCTCAGAACTACAATGAACAAATATCAAATGCAATGAATTAATGTTCAAGAAGGTGACATCAGCCAACATATGCCATGAATTAATATATTGCTAACAGAAATACAATGAATTCATTGCAAGAATGTGAGAAACAAAATTATAATTAACAGAACAACAACGAATATCAAATGCAATGAATTAATGTTCAAGAATTAATATCAAAAGTGCAAGAATTAATATGAATTAATGCTAACAGAACTACGATTGTAGAAGGCAGTGTGTCGGCTTAAGAAGGTGACCTCGGCGACGATGCTCGTCTCCTGCTTCAGTTGTCATTTAAACAAAATTGAAACTCGATGTCATGTTCTGCAACAAAAGGAAAAAAGTTGTTAATTTACAGATAAAATGATATTTATAGATGGAAGAAGGGGATGTGGCAGGGTGGGTGCCGATGGGTATGGAACACATCATTCTTAGGAACCACCGGATCGTCGATCTTGGGAACCACCATCTTCCTCCATCGAGCTCCTCTACGAAGTCGCGAAGTCTCCCGAGTTGAAGATGCCATGCGTCAGTTTTTGGGGAAGATAGATGGAGAGAGATTTGAAGAGGCCAAGCTGCTGTTTTGGGCCACGAGCGCCCTGTGGATCTCGATGCCACCCTGTGAGGATCTGAATCGAGGCACACTTAATGGAGAACGGCGAAGGAAAGAGGCGCCGGAGCACGGCCGGAAGGCCGGTGATGCCAAAACCCTAGAGTTCCTCTCCTAGGGCCAGCTGCCTTACTCGAGATGCCAGCTGCCAAAATCTTCTCCTTTTCGTGTTTGGGGGGGGGCAGGGGGCCGAGAGAGATAATAGAGTTTGGGTTATTTCTCTCCCCTCACCTCTGGTTTCAAATACAAATTTATTTTTTTTAAATTTTTAAGTTTCAAACCAAACCAAAATTCCCCCCAAGTTTCCCCCCGAAATTGCCATGTAGGACAAACCTAACCCAAATCTCATATCTCATATCAATTTCTCATATGCAATTTCTCAAACATATGTATTAACAAACATATCTTTTAGCAAACATATCCAAATTGCCTTATCCATTTTCTCTTACCCATTATCTCATAACCAATTTCTCTTATCCAACAACTCTTATACAAAAACCCATGATAACATCCCTGTTTTATAATATAGATATACTAGTCATTACCCGTGCCCATAGGGCACGGTTTATTTAATGGCCGAGTTTTTCTCCCCCACAAATTTCAAGTTCCCCCAAATTTCAAGTTTTCCCACAAAATTTCAAGTTTCCCCCCAAATTTAAGTTTTCCCCCAAAATTTAAGTCCCCCCAAAATTGTCATTACCACCAAGGACAAACTTGTCACGTAGGACAAAGCTTTGTCCTAGTAGGATAAGATTCAAAATCTTCATAGAACTGGAAAAAAATGGCCGGAAGGGGTGAGAATAAAAAGTGTGGGGGGTGAGGGTCCATAGGCAAAAATACAAAAACCGGGGTTGTATGTGCAAAATTCCCCACCTCCTCTTTTATCCCTCAAAATCTCATCTCTTATATTATCTCTTATTCAATTTCCCTGTTTTATATAATAGATATCCAAATTCTCTTATCCAATTTCTCAAGTCCAAATTCTCTTATCAATTTCTCTTGATAACATCCGTCTTTTATATAATAGATATCTCTTATCCAATTTATCTTGTCCAATATCTCTTATCCAATTTCTCTTGATAACATCTCTCGTTTGTAATATAGATATCTCTTATCCAATTTCTCTTGATAACATCACTCTTATCCAATTTCTATTGTCCAATATCTCTTATTCAATTTCTCTTGATAACATCCCTCTTTTATAATATAGATAGATAGATATATATATAGTGATCTTCGGGTGCGAAAAAACCCGTGCGAAAGCCGTGCGAAAACATTTTTTTATTTTTTTGAATTTTTTTTTCAAATTTTTTTATGTTTAATCCATACAATTATATACCTCAGGGAAAATAATGGGTGAACCCGTTGGGGATTAGAGCACACATCCACCCGTTACAAATTTAACGGTCTCAAAACGTGCGAATTTGATGAAATGTCTTGATCGAAGACCAAATGACATTATTTCTCAACCATTATTTTTTGAGGGGGTATAACAACATATAATGAGGGTGGAAAAAAGAATTTTTGAAAAAAAATTTCAAAAAAAAGATAAAAACATTTTCGCACCGTGCGAAATGTTCTCATTTGAAAATTTTCATATATATATATATGGAAAATTGTTACTAGGATGACTCTTTCAACTTGAAAATTTGAGTAGTGGGCTCCATTGCCACCTTAATTGCTGGACTCACACGGGTGTTTTGTTGGGTGTAAAACCAGATTCAAATGGAAAGACCGGGTGTGAGTGCATATATCGTCTTGGGGGTTTTGGGCTTTTTTGATTGGGGTGTGTTTTAGGGTGTTTTGGTTTTGGGGTGTGTTTTTGGGGGGTTGGGGGCGAAGTTTTGGGTGTTTTTTGAGGGGTGATGTGGCATCCAATGTGTCACCCCACTCTTCTTGCCACATGGGACAAACCACATCAATCATCCCTCAAATGTATAATAGATATCTCGCATATGTTATCAAGAAGTACGTTACACACGCATGCACACACTCGTTCTTTTAAAATTTAACTTGTGGCAAATTTTCTTGTATAGGACAATAGATAAGGTATTTTCCTTGCTAACAAGGGTTAGTTCGAAGACGTCAAGTCCTAGGTTTTTGATATGTTTTGTACATGAACAAACTAGGACGTTTAGAGTTCTTTCTCATAAAGTCCTCATCAAGTCATTGAAAATTTAACAGGCATGATGGCACTTTCATATTTGGAAGGTGCAAAATGTAGACAGTATCTGACTATCTGGTTAAGGTCCAACATTACAAAATTGAAGTTTCCATGATTAATTGTTGCACGTCACATGTGCAATTTCACAAGCACCGCTACAAACATAAGGTTGTTCTCATGTTGGATTTTTGAGAGTTGCCCTTTGTGAGTATTGTGACCTCTTTTCCCTCTTAAGTGAAATCATTATTCTGTTAATTGCACTCAGAAGATGGGAAACGTCCATCTTGCTCTCTTTTAATATTCACCAAATGACCCAGAGTGATTTTTTTATTGCCAAAGTTCTTGAGGATTTATCATAATTTAGATTCTTAACCTTGTACACTGGAATGTCAATATGTCATGAGGGGGGCTGTAGTTGTATGCACACAAATTTCACGTCAATATAATTTCACATACATTAATATAGAACAAAAGAGAGTATTGCAGGTCGATAAACTACCTGAAAATATTTGTCTTCAGGTAAATAGCAAACCGCATATCTGACTGAATATGTGGAACTTGCGGCTCTTAGGTCTATCACGTATGGCATATTCTAACATTGCCACATCATTTACAAATTTTGCTCAGCATGCATGAATTCATGTCTGCTTCAGTTTGGGAGTCATGGTCAAACTCCGTTTGTTAGGAGAAAGGTTGATTATGGAAATGACTAAAATGTTGGTGATAATTTACGCTTTTCTGAAATATTAGGACGTGCACTAAATGATTTTTCTCTTCTGCTGAATCTGCCTTACCTGAGGTGCTGTATGCACATACCATTAAACATCAGTTCATCATTCCCTCTTAACATATGATTAGTTGCATGATTTTTAGTAGTTTCTGATATTTCAGGTGGACCAGGGAATTATCATGTTCCTGGTACCCAATATGCTGGCTTTCAATTTCAGACAAGCCAAGCTCCCGATCAGACTCCATGGAGAAGCCCAATCCAATTCCAGAGCCCATTCTCTGGCCATACTGGAGGGACACCGCCCGGTTATACTCCTAACCCTAATTCTTGGAACCGATCAGGTGGTGGCTCGCCTGGTCTTGGTTTTCGTCCCAATTTCTCATCAAGGGGTCGTGGTCTCCCAAGCCCCAGCTTCAGGCATGGGGGCAGCTCTAGTCCTCATTCTAATCCTGGAAGGGGCTCCGGGTGGCAGTTTAGGGGCAGTGGCAGCAGTCCCAGGCCTGGACGAAGCGGCGGAAGGGGGCGTGGATTCTACCGCGGTAATTGCTCTGCCCCAAATGATCCGCATCACTTCTACAAAGCAGTGATGAAAGACCCGTGGCGAAAGCTAAAGCCTAAAGTTGGTAGCATACCTGGCCAGAGGTCTGGATCAGCATCCTGGCTTCCAAAATCAATAGCAGAACCGAAGAGGGCAAAGGTATTTGATAGTGGTTCCAAGTCACGGCTGAGCCTCGCCGAGAGCCTAGCGCTCTCCCTTGAAGAGGCTGCTGATGATGTGTAGCATCTTTTTTGCTTAAGTGACCTCATTTCAGATAGAAACATGAGGGTGTCTTTGTAGCCTTGCAGGATGAGAGAAAATGCTAATTCAGAGATGTATGTTAAATAATTTTCCGGTTAGTATTTAAAGATTGTAATGGTGTTGTAGGAGATTGTTACTCAGATTTGTTAAGTAATTAACTTTGAGAACACGAAATAGTTCCATGACTTGAATTCTATCATCAATCAAAATTAAGATAATTGAATTTAAATGAATCGGAGGACATGGAATTATTCCATAACCCTTCTTAAGTCCTGCATTATCTTAGTAGAGATTGGGCGTAAATTACTGCAAGCTTCAACTTTTAGTCGAGGGAAAGCTCATGCAACAATCTATTGTCGATGAGGGTGTTGCCATTGGGCCAAGGAAGCCTTGTATCGCAGTCGTAGAATGATTCAATTGGCTTCATATTTGAAAATAAGCATGTGAGCCTTACACGGGAAAATACAGCTCACTGGGGCAGAGATGAACAAGTTTGAACACAGGAAGCAACCAAAGGCGAAACCATGAGGCCATAGATGCAATGGACGGCTGGCTGACTATATGGCACATGACTAGTTAATGGAGCGAATGGAGGCCAAATGTGGAGAAATTAGAGTAGCGTTTAGAACCGATGCAGTTAAGCCACGCATCTGCCCATACTTGAAGGATGATCGCGGCTTTGAACAAACCTGGACTAATATCAAACATATACGTTATTTTGTTAAAACCAGTTTATTGCTCGCTTGCATTTAATTTTGCTTGTTTGGAGACATAGGACTAGGGGAGAGAGAGACTTTTTATTTCCTTTATTTACCGTTTTCTACAAATGTATTTTAGATATGAGTGAGGTCACATGGATAATAGAAGCCATATTCTCACTTCCACTTCCTGAACACAAAAGAACTGAACACACACTGAAACGAAAACTAACAACCGGACTAATAAGATTATGCTGGATAATTGGAAATGATTTGCGTTGTTCATTTAAACGTGCTACATTAATAAAGCTTTATACTGTGCTGCAATAATAATTTCTAATTAATTAATAATATGACTACAGGGTACAGAGCCTAATATTTCATTGTTGACAATCTAACTAAACGAGAATTAAACAATAGTTAGGTAGTTGAGGCTGGGTTAATGTTTAATCAATTTAGGCCGAAATAGTTAATTAAGCAAATTTAATCAACAGTTAATTAAGTTAAACTAAAATATGCAATTAAGTTAAACAGTTAATCAACGGTTAAACTAAAACATGCATAGGATCCGATATGGTGTTATGCCACTCTGCAAGAGGTCCACAAACCCTATATTAGAGGGTTTAATGGTCTACCTTGCAAATGACCCTAAAGGGCCCGACCCACTCAAGAAGAGTGGCGGCCAACCCATAAGTTAAGTTGCTGAAATACCCTTCAACTGCTCCTATAAATAGACATTCCCTCAAGGGAGGATGTAATCACTCTGATTCTCAAACTCTTTCTTTTTTATTTTCTGATTTTCTTATTATCCCTCTTAGATACTAATTTAAATGTTAGAAGAGACAAAACTTGGGTTCCCACCACAAGTTTCACTTGTTAACGCTCCTAGGCGCTATAACGGTATGAACATCATGTGATCATAGTTGATAAGTTCACTACTACAAAAAAAACGCTTGCATAGCGCTTTTCTTTACACTCGGATATCGCTTTTAAACGCTTTTAAGCGCTATCCAAGCTACCGATATGGTAGCTCGGATAACGCTTTTAAAAGCGCTATCTAAGTGGTTTACTAAGGTAGCACTTATAAAAGCGCTATCCAAGCTACCGCTATCGTAGCTTGGATAGCGCTTTTTTAAGCGCTGTCTAAGTGTTTTACTAAGATAGCACTTTACTACCTTTGCGCTTTTAAAGCGCTATTCAAGATTACACCTTGCATAGCACTTTCTGGCCGTGGCTAATACGCAGTAGCCACGGACTGGCTGTGGCTAATACGCATTAGCCACGGCCAGTCTGTGGCTGATGTTTAATTTTTTTTTAAAAAAATATAAATAACAAATTTCATCTTCAAGATTCTGCATATACTCTGCTGACTTGACTTGATGATGGTTTCCTGGCAAATTCATCACGCTCGAAAAGAAAAAACCAAAGCACATTCAATATCAGTCAACAAATTCATAGAGGGATGATCCCGTCCCCAAATCTTTTCATAGAGTCAAAACAGAAACCAACCAACCAACATTCTCCAACTTCCATTTTTCCTTCTCTCCAAACAAAACAGAAAACCAACTAAATGGAGTATTCCAACTGTGTTCCTATGGTTCAATTCATCTCAAGCTCATTCGGAGGAAGATGATTTCTAGACGCAGAGGGTGAGATACAGGAACCCAGACAGCGCGACGAGCATAGCAGCCAGCATTATTATCAACATCGATTGAAACGAGATGTGCGGGCTTAAGAAGAACACCACTGCGATTGCGCCGCTCTGCCACACCTTCAGCTGTGCAAAAGCCGCTTCCTGTTGCAAAAAAAAAAAAAAATGGCAGTAGTTGTGTCAGTGTTTGGATTTGCTTAACATGGTTGCAAACAGAAAGTAGATCTCAGGACCTTGAGCACCTGAACTACTCATTAGACAAACAACATTCCACCATTTAGTCATTATATTTTTATGATAAAGATTGAAATTTAACAATTTATATTTATTTCTGGCAATGTTATTTTTGCATAATTTCTTGCTTTAAGAAATGACAAGGACCAGGCAGGACTAGGAAGCATGAACTCGGACACCGTACACACGAAAATGGGTACAAGACATGGTATGAAAGAGAGCATGCATACATATGTTCATACATAAACATGGTTGTTCTTTCAAAAATAGAGACACGTCTCTAATCACATAATACATGCAGTGATTACAATATGTCACACATTTTCTTACTACTAAAAAGAACTCTTGCTCCTCAATTTCCTACAGTGTAGCTTAATTTTTCTCAATTTTTATGTCGAACCATATCTTAAGGTATAAACTTCTTATATTATTTGTGAGAAATAGGGATAAAACAAAATTCAAAAAAAAAAAAATCTGCAAACTGACTCTATAAACTAAATCTCATTCAAGTTTAAGCATGCACAAAATATTGAAGATTATTTGAAGTGATATCATGCAATTCAATGATTAGAAATTAATACCTTCGCTTACTGAGATTTTAAGTGATACCAGTCTGTCCTTACTGAGATTTCTCTTTCAAATATTTCATACAAGATTTAATTAGCTAAAGTGGACACCAATGTCTAAATCCAGTGAACACCAAAACACAAATCTGTTCTTATGTTGGCTCAAAGTTTGATCAATGAACTTCAAGCAGAATCATTTCAGAAAGAAGCAACTCACTCACATGTGAAGGATTGCAAAAACCAGACCAGCAAAATATTAGAAAAAAACTACAACTGTGTTAGTAAAAAAAAATCATATGGCAAAAAGACATCAACTCCATAATCATCAGAAAAAACACCACTAAATTTGTTAAGTTTGATTGTTGACGATTATTCACTATCCAAATTATAATGAATGAAACAATGGAATTTTCAGGATTTGATATCCTTGTATTACCTTCAAAGTTCAAATTTGAATCTAGTAAATTCAGATGTTGCCAGAAAAACTAGGTAAATAGTATAAAATGGTATTGAATTATTATAATATGGAAGACTAACCTCAGCAGCGTTTCTGGATTCTTGCAGCTGATCCATCTTTCTTTCCACCTACATAACACGTTAAGTAAAATTAGTTTCTTTCAGGATGCTAAAATTCATCCTCAAACAAGAGATAATCAAAATGACAAATCACCTTCCTCACATTCTGTTTTTTTAATCACTTTGTGTGCGCTCAGAGGAAGACATCACCAAAGGACCGAAGATCAGCTGGCTTTACCAAAACCCTGCATAATGGGCACGTGCGTTCTCTCTTCAAACCTGAAATGATACAAGACATCAACTTCAACTCCCGACATCAATACTCCAGAAACCGTGGTAGCACTCTTGAGTTGTATTAAATCAAAAATTTGTTACCGTTTGATAAATATACATAATCTCATGAAGTTGAAAATAATTTCGTCAAAATTTTAAAACCAAAGAGTAAATATAGAATAAAATGGAAGACGGGGCAACGAGTATTCTACCATTCTCTTCACAGAATACATGTTTACACCGAATCAAGATGGTACTATCTATATGAACTTGGACGCAACCATTGATAACACCCTGGAAGTAAAAAGTAGAATAACCCCTACTCGGCACGGACTCCTAAGTGTATCGCTCACAGAAGAATGCTGGGGCAAACCATACCAGTGGAAGAGCACACAAGTATGCATAAGGCTAAGACAATGGCAAGCCCCATCATTCTCACAACAGTAATAAACCAAAGGGCGTAAGTCTGCACCATCTCAACCATTGCAAGATGTAAATGTACATGAAGCCACACCATTACCACTACAACTGCTTTCCCAAACACTAGGCTACATTGTGGCTGAAGCATTTAACATTTTGCAGAGACACCAAGCTAGATTCAAGCATAACTGACTCAAGCACTACATGACAAGGTGTAAATCTCAAATATACATATCACACGTCACCCTGCCAAGACATCTACGATCAAGAGACTAACCTAAGGATATGTAATGCCTACTTAGCACCAACTCCTAAGCACCGACCATATGAGGAGAATGCTCAGGAATACCATACCAATGGAAATGCACACATTTAATGCAAATCCCAACATATTAGCATTTAGAGGGCACTTTTCCCATCAGGATATGCTGCTGCGACTAGACGGTTCAAGCAATGTACATGATAAGCACAAGTAATGCATGTTTTACTAACCCATCAATTTTGCGTGGCAAAAACTGTATCAGTCGTAGGCAGACCAAGAAGATCACTCCCAGTCACGACATTTTACTAGCTGGTTTCACAACACCTCTCGCATCAAAAATGGTAGCACCAATCCCAACATTACGGCCAACATCCAATTACAGCTAATGATTACCTAATGGGAGCATGCCTAGAGTGCTTCACTACATATAACTAGTTACACTACCTTCTAAGAAATATGGGTATGAGCAAAATCTAACCTAATAAAGCAAATGCTAAAACATTATTAAGAAAAGGAAGATGCTAGCTTATGGAGACATTAAGCTAAGAAAGCCACTATGTGCCCAAGAGTGGCTGGAACCTACATGATTGAGAGACTATTATTTTTACAGAGATCAAATAATTTGGATAGGGATATGGATTCATGACATGATGTTTCCATGCAACAAGAAGCCATTGGAAACTCATGATTGTAATACCATCTACAAGTATAGATGATATGCTAATCTAGAACACTTAAGACTTCCTGGTGCGTAGAAGGCAGAACAATAAGCTCGAAAGATAATACCAAATGGTTAAGCTAGCAATGTACATACCAATACACTAACCAAAGACAGGGTGACCCAGAAGCAAAAGATTACACATGCGGTGGTCCAAAAGATCAACTGTTCCAAAGCTGGATAATGAGGAATATCCAAGTAGAGGTCCATAAAGTTCAAAGATTAAGCATGCCTACGATCATACATTTAAGAGCCATCAACTCTATTTTGCTGCTTGATATCCCCGCTCACTCAACTATTTCTCCCATAAGGAGCTGTAAAGACTAGACCTTGATTCTAATGACCCCATGGTCATTGGAATCAAAGGTTTAATTAGAAATTACACGGATCAAAACGCTAGATCTTACTCCCAATAATGTTTGGTAATAACAAAACACATCGATTCTCAAATATACTGGAACTCCATATAGTGAAGTTGCTCCTGCTTCATGTGGTGTTTAGACAAATGAATCTGATAATGCTTAAAGTATCAATCTCAACATATCAATGGTCATAACTCCATCAATACTAAATTGAGAAGGAAGATCTAGTAGTGAAACGACTATTTTGACCGGGCCCGGAGGAGCCAAGTCAACTACAGCCAGTCAACCGGCCTACTACGGCCTTGGGCTCCGGCCCAAGGATCTTACGGGCGGGTCGCGCTTCCCCACCCAAGACGAAGGCCCAAAGGATTGACCACTTCCATGGTGGATGAAATTATAGCCATCATGGCACTCTAAATGCGGCCCGACTTAATGGCCATCACTCTCTAGCCATCATGGCTCGCCAAATATGGCAACCGCTAAAGGCCATCACTCCAACCATCATGGCCACCTTTATGGCATTCTTCCCCTCATCAAAACGGGTACAATTAGTGGGGGTCAATGCTTCCCACTCGGCACGCTCCCATGAATGACGGCAATAATGGCCCATTATCGCGGGGGGCTCAAGTATATGAAGAAGGGGATGCGTCATAGGAAAGGGGCGGGATCTTCGCGATCTACAACAGAGGTATCTCATACCCACTCTAACACCTTTTTCCACCGAACATATTTCTCCTCCATAGCTCGGTCCGATGATCGGTGCTTGGTCTCTCCGCGAACCAAGTCCGATCCCACCGAACATCTATCGAATCAGATCTGACTTTGGCATCGGAGGGGAATTGGTCGGAACCAAGGCCCAACCCCCTTGACGAGCTCCCTCGTCTATTCAGGTCCTGAGATCCAGTGACGCCGAGGCTACCCCTCAGTGTCTTCCCAGCCAGAGCCGAGCGCCCTCGTCACCGAGTCTGCTCATCTCCACAACCAGGAGGTCGTTGCTCTGCCGAGGCTACCCTTCGGCAAGCCGACGCGAGGATCCGCGCGTCTTTCACCGAGCGACCCCGCCTTCAACCGATCCTGGAGGTTGTCGTCCCGTCGAGGCTATCCCTCTGTGCTTCGAGAATGGAACCGTGCTTTCCTACCCAAGCGAGCATGCCATCGATCGACCCCAAGGGTCATCTCCGTCTCACGTGACAGCTACGACAACTCGGAGGTCCCGCACGTCCCCTTTGACCGTGTTGACCCCGTACCCTCCGGGCCTCCAGACAATCGACTTGCGGGAAAAATTCACCCGTACACAATTGGCACCGTTTGTGGGAACGAGCTAACACCCACGTAAGGCAACCACACCAACGAAGACACGGCCTCGCCCGTCCCGATGAAGGATGACTGCAGCCCCGAGAACGGCGTAGAAAGCCGAATCGCAACCAAGAGGGGGGACTCGGGGCCAGGGCCCCATCCCACGAATGCACGACATCCGCGAGCGCTGGCGAGTCCCCGCGGGCCGATCGGGATGATGGGATGTTGACTCCTGTTCCCATCGATCTGAGGCCGGGATGGGCCAAATCCCGAGGAAACATTGAAGGAAAATAACTTCTTCATTCCTCTAATTTTAAATTAATTTATATTACGCTCATTCTACTAATTACTGGGCTAGGAGCAGACAATTAACATAAAGATGTTCTATTCTTCTCTGGGTAAAACATTGAAGAAGACGCACGGTGGGGCACTGATGTGCCTCCTAAAAGCTCAAAGGGAAAACCCCTTACCCATTTGAGACGTGATGAGCAGCACATCATCTAACCGAGCATCCGTGGAATCGCCAAGCTCTGACTAAGCTCGCGTAGCCATCTCCCAGAGGATTATGTTCATGCAACCTCCTCGGAACTTATTCAACTCCCCAATAGAGTTACCACTCAAAGCAATGGGCAGCATCTTCGACAAAAAGCAAAGCTTTCATTAAGATGCAGAATGCTTGGCTCGTCTGAAACAAGATCGAGCCGCTTCAACTCCCCGTCGAACCCGACATAACGAGCCACACTCTGCTCGCTGGACCCATTCGTCACCCTCTGGCAGCGATCGAACCAGCCATGCCGAAGCGCCGACCTACCAAAAGCGATCGGTTCATCGACCCTCGATCCTGGCAGCCCGACCTCCTCGACGCTCGTTCAGAGCGATCGACCCCTCCTCGAAGGATCCCTCCTAGCTCCTTTCGAGCAATCGACAGGATTCACCCTACAATCCCGTCAAACTTCCGACCATGCCGTGTCTCCTCGTCAACAATCGGATCCGACCACGAAGCTTCCATCGGATCCGACCGCGACAATTATTTCGTCGCACCTGCCACTTCACCGCTAACAAGCTTGATCGATGTTACAGGCGGCCGAGGGAGCTCGATATAAGTCGTCCGGTCGACCAACTAGGAGCGTCGTCGATCTAGGGCATGGTCGATCGGCGTCGATCCAGATCTAGACCTCCGAGCCCTCGTCGGGAGAATTCGACTGCGAGCCCTGTTGATCGTACAAGCTCCGGCTGAATTCTCGAGGCCATCCGAACGACCAACCAGGAGCTTCATCAAGCCAAAGCAGGGTTGATCGACATCGGATCAGATCAGAGGCCCCATGCCGCGTACGAGCTTCGACTGAGGTAGCTGGGCAACCTGGCCTCCTCCAAGCGAGAGATCGACCATCAATCTCGGTGTCGGCATGGGAGTTTGGCAACAAAGAAGACAACAAAGGCGTTCAAACCTACATTATCTGGCAACCCGAACTGTGTTCCTCCCAAGATCTGGTCTACGAAGAGCAGAAATGGCGATAGATCTGAGGGAAGATCAGACCGATGGAAAGATACCGTCGGTAAAGCTAATCTATCGGACTGGCCGAAGCCGCCTCCGTGACGGTGTCGATCCCACCGAATATGTGGGCTGCCGACTCAGCCGAACCGCCTCTCTCTCATCTGGTGCAGTTGCTTCTGCCCGATCTCCATGTTCGTCCTGGGGTGGAGATCTCGCATCCCCACATACCCGAATTTCCCTTCCGAGTTGCTGGAGGAGGAGGTCTTCGGAATCTCCGCCACCGCCGTCGGTGGCATGGCCACCCATCTTATACTCATCCTCTCCACCCACGTCGTCGGATCCGTTTTCAAACTTCACCCACGTAACTCCATCATCGGTTCTTGGTGGCGAAATCGAGGCCGACGGTGATGTTCAAGGCGATGGTAGCGAAGCTGAGGTGCCTAAGTGCTACACTAGACCATAAGACCTTTTTTATCGGATCCAGATCGAAGGGCATGCAAAGCTTAGGAAGCAACCCATCATTCGGCTCCAGACGATCGAGGCGCTGACAAGGCCATGACGGTCGGGGCGCAGACGAGGCCCCCATCTTCAAAGCACCACCGTCCGAGTTCGAGCAACCAAGCAGCTCCTCCGACCATGGCTGAGCCGATCTGGCGGAAGCACCACCGTCTGAGTTCGAGCATCCAGACTGCTCCTCCGATCGTGACTGAGCCGATCTGGCCGAAGCACCACTGTCTGAGTTCGAGCATCCAGACCGCTCCTCCGACCGTGGCTGAGACGATCTGGCCGAAGCACCACCGTCTGAGTTCAGCATCCAGACCGCTCCTCCGACCGTGGCCGAGCCTATCTGGCCGAAGCACCACCACCTGAGTTCGAGCATCCAGACCGCTCCTCCGACCATGCTGCTGGGTCTCCGCTTGCCGAACAGCTCCTGCATCCACCCGAGTTGGATGAAGTAGTTGCAGAGTGCCACCATGGAATCTTCGAAAGTCTTCACAAGGTCCTCACCCATTCGTCGGCCATAAGTCGAGGGGCAACTCCCCTCGCAACCGAACGAGCGGATCGGTCGAAGGGCTGGGGGTAACTCCCTCAGCAGGCCGATCACTCCTTCGTCGACCGTAAGTCGAGGGACAACTCCCCTTGCAACTGAACGAACGATCGGTCGTAAGGCTGGGGGCAACTCCCCCAGCTGGCGATCACTCGATTGACCCTAAGACTGTGACTATCTCCCCCAGCAGGCCAATCGACCTGTCGATCATAAGGCTGGGGGCAACTCCCCTAGCAAACCGTCAAGATCAAAGGCTGGGGCAACTCCCCCAGCTGGCCGATCACTCGATTGATCATAAGACTGGGGGTCGCCCCCCCAGCAGGCCAATTGGCCCGTCGATCATAAGGCTGGGGTAACTCCCCCATCGGACCGACCAGATCAACCGTAAGGCTGGGGGTAACTCCCCCAGCTGGCTGATCACTCGATTGACCATAAGACTGAGTTGTAGCTCCCTCAGCAGGCCAATCGACCCACCAACCATAAGGCTGGGGAAACTCCCCCAGCTGGTCGACCTACTCCTTCGTCGGCCGTAAGTCAAAGTGTAACTCCCCTCGCCACCGAACGAACAAGATCGATCGTAAGGCTGGGGGCAACTCCCCCAGTAGGTCGACCCACTCCTTCGTTGGCCGTAAGTCGAGGGACAACCTCCCTGCCACCGAACGAATGAGATCGGCTGTAAGACTGGGGCAGCTCCCCCAGCTGGCCGACCAAACTCCTTCGTCGGCCGTAAGTCGAGGGTCGACTCCCCTCGCAACCGAACGAATCTCGGACCGACGGTCTATCGTCACTAGCCAACTCCGCAAGACGGACCAAATTTTACAAAAAGAGCAACTTCTCCCCCATTATACTACATCTCCCAACCTCCACCTCAATAATGGTAGAGCTCAGAAGATGGGGGTAATTGATACGACTATTTTGACCGGTCTCGGAGGAGCCAAGTTAACTACAGCCAGTCAACCGGCCTACTACGGCCTTGGGCTCCGGCCCAAGGATCTTACGGGCGGGTCGCACTTCTCCACCCAAGACGAAAGCCCAAAGGATTGCCCACTTCTATGGTGGAGGAAATTATGGCCCGATTTAATGGCCATCACCCTCTAGCCATCATGACACTCTAAATACGACCCGACTTAATGGCCATCACTCTCTATCCATCATGGCACTCTAAATACGGCCCGACTTAATGGCCATCACTCTCTAGCCATCATGGCACTCTAAATACGCTCCGGATTAATGGCCATCACTCTCTAGCCATCATGGCTATCTAATTATGGCCCGGCTTAATGGCCATCATTCTATAGCCATCATGGCTCGCCAAATATGGCAACCGCTAAAGGCCATCACTCCACCCATCATGGACACCTTTATGGCATTCTTCCCATCATCAAAACGGGTACAATTAGTGGGGGTCAATGCTTCCCACTCGGCATGCTCCTATGACTACGGTAATAATGGCCCATTATCGCGGGGGGCTCAAGTATATGAAGAAGGGGATGCGTCTTACGAAAGGGGCGGGATCTTCGCGATCTACAACGGTTGGTGGCCTTTATCGCGGTTGGTGGCCTTTGTTTTTGTAGCAAATAATTCAACAGTCTACCTTGATACAAAACACACCACATAACTCCCAAACCAAAACCTCCACCTTCAGACAAACCACCTTTCCATGAGGTTAGGGCACTTGGCTAGTGAGCTTCACTCTAAGCATCACCAACTAATCAAGTGTCCAACAAACCCATTTCCAAAAGTGAGTCTCCGAACACTGCCGAATCTCCATGAATCCATACCTGAAGCAAAACATGTAGTGATCTCTCCATGTGCCACCTCGTGGCACCCTAGCACCTCTTCAAAGAAAACAAGTTTGAGCGTTGCTCAAACTTCACCGCTGACCTTTCTCCTACCGGGTTCTCCTTCTTATGAATCTCCTTGGGATATTCTTTGTCGACCCTTGCACATCGCCACCCTGAGTTTGCGTCCAAACTCAATGCATCCATCGCAATCTTATCTGTCATAAGATCTCCACGCCCCTGCAATGCATAAACTAAATTCATGTAATCATCAAAACGAGCTGGGGCCTTTACGGTGCGCCGCCCCACTCTGCTAGCAATAGAGTCATCCACCATAGCCCTAGTCTCTCCACCTCGACTAGAACTTCCACCACTGTCGCTGCATGTAGTAGTCTCCACTTGTGGACTCTCTCCTTCAACCGCATCGCCTTTACCTTTATTTGTGCCAATACATGGATTTGGAAAAAATACCTCCATCTCGTTCGAGGCTTTTCGGTATTTTCTGTAGCCTTCTTTTGCAGCATTGTCGACTCTTCAAATGTAACATGTCGACTAACCAGGACCTTCTCCTCTTCTGGACTCCACAGTCTATAACCTTCAACACCATCCATGTATCCCAGTAAGATACACTTCTTCCCATTCGCTGATCTTGTCACTTCCCTCGTGAACCTATACTGGACATCCAAATATTCGAAGATGATCTAACTCTACTGGCTTATCTTACCAGACCTCCTCTGGGATTTTATCGCCGATAGCTGAATATGAAATTCTGTTCACCAAATATACAACGGTTGACATAGCTTCAGCCCAAAATCCGTTTGACAATCCCAATGAAAACCTGAGACACTTCGCCTTCTCAAGAAGTGTCATATTCATCCGCTCGGTAACTCCATTTGACTGCGGATCTCCTGCTGTAGTGAAGTGACGCCTTACTCCTTGCTCCCGGCAGAATCTTGTGAACATTGCAGAAGTAAACTCACCACCATTGTCGGATCTCGGCACTTTTAGCTTCTTTCCTGTTTGAGTTTCCATAAGGGTCTTCCACGCCTTGAACTTCTCAAACGCCTCCGACTTTCCTTCATCACATACACCCATACTTTTTTTAGAGAAATCATCAATAAATGATATGAAATAACGCGCCATACCTAGAGAGTGAATTGGCGCAGGACCCCAAATATCGGTGTGGACATAATCGAGAATCCCTCCCGTGTTATGCTTCCCTGTGCCGAAGCTAATAATTGTCTGCTTGCCATAGACACAATCCTTGTAGAACTCCAGCTCCTTGAAGTTCACCCCATTGATCAAACCACGCTTCCTTACAGCTTCCAAGCTTTTCTCCGTGACATGTCCTAGTTTGAGATGCCACAGCCTGGTCGAATAAATCTCATGCGAGCTCTTAACGCCAACACTTGAGTCGCCAATGATTGTCGTCACCTTCAACAGATATATGTCATTTACCTTTTCACTTCTCATCACAACTTTTGATCCCTTCGATATCTTCAGCGCATTCCTCTCGATCGTGACCTTGCAAACCATGGAATCCAACGTCCCCACGGAAACTAGTGACTTTTTTAAAGCTGGAACGTACCACACATTGGTGAGTATACGCACCACGCCATCGAACATCTTGATTCTTACCGAACCAACTCCAATAGCTTTGCACTCTTCATCATTGCCCATAAAGACTGTTCCATCCTGCTTAGTGTTGGAGGTATGAAAACAATCTCTATTTGGATTCATATGAAACGACGCACCTGAGTCCATGATCCAGTCATGGTTTGCAACTTCTAAAGAAGTTGCAGTGAAGAGATCGTAGGTCTCCTCACTCCTTACGTCTTCCTTTTGAACAATTGCAACTGATGATGATGCTTGCGCCTCCTTGTCATTATTCCTTCTCTCCGGGCATTCTCTTTTCCAATGTCCATGCTTCTTGCAAATATGACACCTTGTGTCTCTGGTCCTTGATCTCGATATCAATCTCCAGTTGTAGTTGCCTTTTCTGTTGCTTCGCTTCGAAGCAAACATAGCCTGGCTGTCTGAAGCTCCTTCGCTCAAGCCAACACTTGCCATGCGATCTCGCAACTCCTCGCTGTAGAGCCCCATCTTCACATCTTTAAGAATGAGAGTATCTCGACTGTAGAGCATGACGTTGATGAACGTCGTGTACCGCTCTGGTAACGACAAGAGCAGGATCATAGCTTCATGCTCCGCCTCCACAGTCAGACCAACCGCCCTCATCTTCATCACTAAGCCGTTGAAGGTATCAATGTGATCCTTTAATGAGGTCCCGTCTCACATCTTGAAAGTAAAGAAGGTCTTCAGTAGGATAAGCTGATTGGTGAGCGACTTCTTCAGGTACAGCTTCTCGAGCTTCTCCCATAATTCCCTGGCCGTAGTCTCTTCAGAAACTTGGTAGATTACCTCGTCCGATAAGCTGAGCTGGATGGTTGTCATCGCGAAGTCATCCATCTCCATCTTCTCCCTTTCCGAGATATCTGCAGGTAGAGCCGCCGTGTCGTACACCACCCGGTGTACGCGGTCCTTTCGTAAGATAGCCTTCATCTTGTACTGTCATATCTCGAAGTTGCCCTTGCTATCGAATCTTTCGATTTTATAGTGCGAGCCTCCCACCATCGCACGCGATCGCCCCGCAAACGAGTCTGAATTGGTTGCCTCTTCTTTTGTAGAAGAGTCCTCCGCCATCGCCTTGGACTTGTCTCACGAGCCTTGATGCTCTGATACCAATTGTTGGGATCAGGGTCACTTTTTGGGTAATACCAACCATCGCGGAAATTCCAAGATCGTTTGGACAACAAACAAGGCAGAGTGGCCTTTCGCTACAAAATACGCAACCATGTAAAATAAAAGGTAATTACCACAAAAGAGCAACACACCTTGCACACCGGAGTTTTATACTGGTTCCATCCAAATATGATGTACGTCCAGTTGGAGAGACTCACTACTGCTTCAGCAAATTCGGATTACAACCTGGAGAAACCTCACAACCCAAGCCTCAAAACCCCCTTGGTTCGCCTCTTATTTATTTTACAGGGAGCCCCGAACCTTACATAAAACAACGCTCAAAACGCTCTGGGATCCCTCACTGTATTACTTGAGGATTGCTCTGAGTTGCTTCTGAAGCTGCTCGATGATGTTTTGAAGGCATCACCGTATCCCCTTTTATAAGCTCCAAGTCTTCACGGGAAACCAATCGGAAGAAGCTAACGTCGCTTTCCTGGTTAGGTGGCCTTTGTTGGTCAACAAAGGCTTGCCCGGTTGGTGGCCTTTGTTTTTGTAGCAAATAATTCAACAGGTTCGGGGCTCTTCACATGGGCCATATTTTTCAAGGCGTACTTTGCCCCAATGGCATGTTCCCTTGGCTCTCAGTGGGGAGGCCAGGGTTCGATCCCCTGGCCACCAGGGTGATCTCGTGCTGCTTGGCCGCATTGCCGAAGAACAAAAAAAAAACAACAATTTTCTTTATGGATAGAAGTTAACGATCTTGTAGCTTAGTGTTATCTCAAAGAAAAGATAGTTAACCACACTTAGTTAAACCAAGATACAAGGTTTAAAATATTTTCTGTGCAAACCCAACCAACCACAATCTAATATTTAGGGATTTGGGTTAGAGGTCATTAACGTTAAGAACGAGTAGCCACTGTGAGCTCATGCAATGTTGCCACGTGTTCACCAATGAGAACGATCTAATTTCTCAGCTTGGTAGCCACAAATCTCACCCGACCTTCTCAAATCCCAAAATCAGGGGGGATATAAACGTCCTCCCCGTTGCATACTCTGAATTGATCTCAACTAAATTACAACAGCAATGGCTTCGGACCCCGTCAACAGCGAGAAGCTCCGCGTTTTCTTCATCCCCTTCTTCGCCTCCGGCCACATGATCCCCATGGCCGATCTCGCCGTCCTCATCTCCCGCCTCCGCCCCGACGACGTGGACCCCACCCTCTGCCTCACCCGGGCCAACGCGGACTTCCTCCGCCCCACCCTCCCCCCATCCGTCAACGTCCTCCTCTACCCCTTCCCCTCCGACGAGGCCGGCCTTCCCCCTGGCCAGGAAAACCTCTCCTCCGTCCCCCCCGACCAAGAGTGGAGGGTCTACCGCGCCGTCGAACTCTCCCAGCCCGCCCATCGCGACCTCCTCCACCGCCACCGCCCCGACGCCGTCGTCGCCGACGTCCCATTCTGGTGGACCACCGACATCGCCCGCGATCTCGGCATCCCCCGCCTCACCTGGCACGCCGTCGGCGTCTTCCCCCAGGTCGTCATGAACTCCCTTTACAAACAGAGGGGCGACGTCATGGGCATCGCCGACGGCGGCGAGCTGGCCATCAGAGATCTCCCGGATCCCGTCATCAGGATGCCGGTGTCCGAGCTGCCGGAGTTCGTCCGCTCGCCGGACAACTTTTTCATCAACTCGTGGCGGGACATGAAGAGGGCCCAGCTGGAGAGCCACGGCGTGGTCGTCAACACCTTCTACGAGATCGAGCCGGCCTACTGCGACCATTACAAGGCGACGGACTGCCAGCGGGCGTGGTTCGTGGGGCCCGTCGCCCTGGCCCGCGGCGGATGCGGCAAAAACGAGGGGGAGGAGGAGCGGCGGCACGAGTGCATGGACTGGCTCGACGGCAGAGAGGGAGGGTCGGTGGTGTTTGTCTGTTTCGGGAGCTGGTGCCAGTTCAAAGACGAGCAGCTGAAGGAGATGGCGACCGGGCTCGAAAAGTCCGGCCGGCCGTTCCTGTGGGTGGTGAGGAAGAGCGAAGGGAGATGGATGCCCGACGAGGGGTGGGCGAAGCGGGTGGAGGGGCGGGGGATGGTGGTCGAGGGGTGGGCCCCGCAGGTGAAGATCCTGGGCCATAAGGCCGTCGGGGCTTTCCTCACTCACTGCGGGTGGAACTCTGTGCTGGAATCGACGGCGTCAGGCGTGCCGATGCTGACGTGGCCTCTTGTGTTCGAGCAGTTCATTAACGAGAGGCTGGTGGTGGAGGTGGTGGGGACCGGGGACCGGGTCTCCAAGGGGGGCCGGAGCACGAGGGAGGAGGAGAAGATGGTGGTGCAGTCGGAAACGATCGCGGAGGCGGTGAGTCGGTTCATGGAGTCGGAGGGGAGCGAGGGCAGGAGGAGGGCGGCGACGAGGAAGTACGCGGAAAAGGCGAAAGCTGCCGTGGGGGAGGGCGGATCGTCGTGGAACGATCTCGTCCGTCTGATTGATGAACTCAAAGGGCTGCGTGATAAAAGACTGAAAGGGACTTGAACATATTTTTTGCGGCATTTGGTTTTCATGAGCTAAAAAAGTTTGGTGTTCGTGCTCGCAGCATGTTATTGTACGGAATTTATTCTGATGTTAAGTTTTTAATAATCATTTTCTCCGGTCAATAAGATTGATTTCCTCCATCTTTGTAGCTTTAGTGATTGTAATAGACATACTGGGACCTGCTTCAAAGAATTGAAGTTCAAAAAATTTTAAGCAACAACTAACAAGATTCTAACAATAACTCATTCGACCAAAGAGATCCTAACTGCATTTACAGGGAAGCTTAATCTAGATATAAATTCATTAACTCTTTTTAACTTTCCATCTCGTCTCTAAACATGTCTCTATCCTTTTCTCTGTCATTCCTCCTTGCATCACTCTCAATACACGAGTAACATGCATCGATCAACAAGCAATAATGTTGTAGATGACATTTGGGCTTGGGACCTCACGTGGTGGGCCCAGCCAAATTTGATAGTTGGTACCAACCATGCACAAACCTGCTGTGCCCTCCGGACCAAGACTTAGCTTGGGATGTCAACCGGCCCAAGCTTCGGTAGCTAAACTCTACCAGGACGATCTTGGCATCCGAGGTCGGCTTCTTGGTAGATATGCTCAACAAGCACGGTCTCAGCACCCGAGGTCGGCTTCTTGGCAGCTACGCTCTACAAGGACGACCTCGGCACCCTTGGTCGGCTTCTTGGCAGCTACGCTCTACAAGGTCCTGCCCATTTCGTGAGGTCAGCCTTATGACCCAAGGTCCTGCCCATTTCATGAGGTCAGCCCTCGTGACTAAGGTGGCACGATCCTCGGCGAACGACCAGCCCGTCATGCATGGAAAACATTTAATGGTGCCCATTTAAGTAAGATCAAGCCAACATAAAAGCCATGTGTGATCAGGAGGTGCTTTATCTCAGGTGGATGGGTCACCCTCTCACCAAGTCGTTACAAGCAAATGGCAATGAATACATGCCTGCTGCATGCGTAACGGCCGTCCTAATCGAAGGGAACCAACTAGAGACCGGAGAGCTCCTTAACTCCCCTGATGCGGCATATGTGGCCCTCAGCCATACATAAGCGACGGAGCGGCTCTGTCATCAGGTATCTTGAAACTTATTCACACCATTCGCAACACTCCAATGACACCTATACTCCTACTTTCTCCTACCTGAAATGACTTAAGCATCGGAGTCGAATCTGACGGCCACCACATCCGTTTCCTCTGACGCACTCCATCTCTGTTTCAGGCACCGAAGGAAGAACTCGGCCCGGCGGTCCTCTGTTGTGAAGATTCTTGCATCAACGGTTGGTGTGAGATCCTTGCATTAACAGTTAACGTTAGAAGAATGGCCTTGTGATGACTCCTATTACGTAGTCTTTCATCGCAATTTTCGCTTCAGCATCCTTTCTAGCATCGTCCTTTCCGATGACAAAGGGCAAGAGGAATGCAGTGGGCGAGCCAAGCGATGGGCCTAACATACATACCATGGAGGATAGCCAACCCGTTGGTTGCCATCATCCACAAGCTCATATCATTCTCTTGACGACCGATTTTTGAGCTCTCATGGCTAAATTCTGTGAGATGCGGGAGACTTTGACCCTTCTGGCTAAAAACAATGAAGCTTTGTATGAGACGGTCCTGGATCTGGCCCGAGAAAGGAGATCGAATGCCCCTTCAGAAAGTTTCAGCAACAATGTGTCTTCCTTCAAGAGGGAGCACGCAGAAAGCGAGAATGCTCGGGATCCCCAGAGCTCCAACAGTGGTGAGGGGTTTGAGCATAACGAAGGCAAGGCGAAAGCTTCAAACATCCAATGCCCTAAAGTCAACAAGCCCACAACGAGTGATGACCTTCACACCAACCTACACAGAAATAAAGACGAAAAAAGCAAAATGGTTGATCTATGGTTGATGATCAATAAGAAGCATGCAGCTTAGCCTCCTGTATATGGATGAAGATCAAACCACTGACCTGCGGAAGTAGATCGATAAGCTTTGATGAGGGTACCTTAATCCCCCAAAGACTTGAGCTTTCTCTTTTCCTTACCATTCATATCTGTTATACTCAGCACACCTTATCCGTGAAAGTACAATCCACCTTTCGTGGATGATGTCTTATGTACACCGGTGTAGTAACCCTGTTGAGCACCTTGAGACCTACATTGAATACATGGAGTCGAAGGGTCACTCTCCAAACCTGATGTATAAATTTTTTTCTTGTGCTGTCTGATTGGGATGGCCTGATAGTGGTTTAGGAACATTACGATGGGATCAGTCGGCTCTTTCGCTAGCCTTCGAATGCGGTACCTCTCTCCACTTTACTACCTAGAAAGTGACGAAGAGGTGCCGCCGAGTCCCTAGTCTCCATCAAGCAAAGGGCCGATGAGCCCAACGGGGCTGTCATTTGTCAACAGCCTTAACCCATTGACAAATGACAACTTAAGAATTTTTTCTCTATTACTTAGTTTTCAGCCACAAAACAGTAATATAAATTTGACATAAATGAGATGCTGCCTCGTAGTTGGACTAGCTCAAAATTCCAACTACTAAGAATCAGATTAACTTAAGCTTGAGTTATATCATCAAGAAAATGATTAATTGTTCAAAGTCACCATTATGAATTATTCAGACACATGGAACACATGCAACCATATTTAGATGGCAAATCCCTAAAAATTTCAATTCTGTAATAACACATTAATTATAATGTTTAAGTTAATAGCATTATTAAGACTGTGACCCGTTAAATCAGCCGATTGCAGACACATAATACATTATTAGAACACTTTGATAAATCATTACAAATTCAACATTGTTGTTTAAAGGAGTCAAGTGGAGAATCTATTTTTCAGACAAGATAAAAAATTCTTAAATGTGCATCTCTATGGTTACCAAAATTTAACTAGTTGCAAGGAAAATGAACTATTCATTAAACAGAAAAGACAGATAAAACGTATTCTTGCACTTCATTATGCTAACTTTTTATATCTATTATTGATGCAATAAAATGTTAATTATTAAATTCATACCTTTTGTTTATATATATATATATTGTTAGAAGAGAGCTTTCCCTTTTGCATCAGTTATTTGATTGTTTAATTAGATTTGTCATGCCATCAATTCTTCTCATGTTCTTTGTGTTGCAATGTCATGCTATTTAAATGTTTTCTTCACACATGTCTATTCCATGCAGAAAAACAATCCACATGGTAACCATGGTCTGAGCAAGACCTGTAGTGTCTTTTTAAGTTTTTTTCATTTGACCGTTCTTGAGACTTAAATCAAATTTAAGAATGTTAATTTGTTTAAGGTTATTGGCTAATTTGTTTAAGGTTAATATGTTTAAGGTTATTGTTTATGTGTGTGTGTGTTGGGGAACGAGGGGAAGATTATTGGCTTAACGATTCTATAGTTTGACTATTGATCCTTGAAATTGTGAGTGTTTTATTGCAAGTTTGTATGCAAGTTTGTGGCACAAGGCTGGGCTTCTTGAATACCTCAAATTCTTGTAATTTGAGATCTCTAAGTGCTTGATTCTTGACTGGACCCTACAATTTAGCATAGGTCCTGGAAATACCTGGTTTTGTCACATAGGTCTGATTGCCTGCCTTGTTAACATAACCGGAGGACTTAACATTGCACAATTTATTTAGTTTGCAACGAGACGATCTTAAACAATTGTCATGAACCTGAAGTTTGCCCTCTTGCTGTTCTATCAGAGAGGATCACCCCCAAAATTCTTGTTGCCTCTGTTACCATGATCAAGACTACATTATTTGTTTAGTGTAATTAGTTTGAGTGATTGCATCAGATATTTAATGGTGGGTTTGGGCCTTTACTGCTAAACTAAGCAATGAGGAAGGTGAATGAAGAAAAGAAGCAAGAGCTTTTTGACATTGGGTTTTTAGAAAAAGACATTGTAGTGTCACCACTGAATTCTTCGGCTTGGCGTTATACAATAAGAGAAAACCATGGCTTTAAGCTTTTGACTGAAGCAAAGAAAGCAAGTCAGTAGTGCTTTCAGCATGAGCATTTTCATGGCCCCAGGTACCCTCAAGTTGAAAGATGAGAGATGCCATCCCACTAAAAACACACAAGATGACATTGTTTATAAGATAGGTCTGATTACCTTTATAAAGTAGAATGTTAGGAAATCCAGATATGCGATTTGTCAAGAAGGACCTTACATGCTTCCTACTTTGATACATCACTTGAACAAAGGGCAACAAAAGTAATACCCTTAATTGTGCAAAGGATGCTACTTGTTCTCATGGTTTCTGCTTCCAATCATTTAAAATAGAATTGATAGTTAATCCATAAGTTAGTATGATTCTCTCTTTTTCTTTTTTTGTATCGCCAGACCTGTTTATGAGATTCCTTTAGTTAGTTATTAATTAATTAACTTGTTTATTTTGTTTTTTTGGTTAAGTAATCTGCTAAGGTAAAATTGATGGAATTAGTTCACTATCTTATGAATTGGATAGCTCATATAAATTGTACTTGGAGCTGCTATATATTTGGTGTATAGTTTTTTCCTGAAGAATTGCCCTAGTGATCTAGTGGTAGTTTTGACTTGTAAATGTTGGATTTTAGCCTGCATGGTACCTGGGTTGTCCAAATTTGTTCAGAATGAAGATCAGCAGCAAATTAAACTACATTGATCAAACAGCGGGAGTATAAAATCAAGAAACATGCACAAGTTCAGCTTATCAACAAAAGTGATATCCTATTTTGACATTGCATGTAATGTCAAATCACACAAAACCTTAGAGATGCTCGTATTATGTTAATGATTTAGTTTATATAAACGAGACCTGTGTTGGTAGTATTTTATCGTTCCATAAAATTGTCACCATATAGGGATGACCCGACTTTCTCAATGTAAGCTTCTCACAATGGCACCTATGAATTGATCCAATGCCCAAACGTACAAGATCATCATAACGAACCAAGCCTTTTCACATCAATATGGAGCCAGCCAGCTGCAGGGCGTAGTTCATACTGAGTCATAGTAAAGAGATTCTAATTCAGCCATAAATCATGTTTTAGAAACAGTGTAGTGGTTCTGCAATTGTCCTCTTTATTGAAAGGTTCTTACATATAGTAATCAAGGTTATGATATACATCGGCACCAAAGCAAAAACATACCAAAATGCCGATACATTGAAGCCATCTGCACTAAAAAAAGAAGGGGCAAAATGCACTAAAACATCCCAACTTGGGATCATTTCACGTGAATAACATATCGTTTTAAGTCATACAAGTTAATGCCTTAACATTACAAAATGTTTCATTTTGCTACTTTTTTTGAAATTCCATTCAGATCTGTTAATTTATGGACACTGAGTTGGAAAATGGCTATATTATTCATATCTGTTTTTCATCTGTAGATTTCATTAATCTTTTTTAAGTTTTCCTTAATTCAAAAGCAGGTGAAGTTCTCAAATTTTCAGATAAATGAATTGCAAGTATCCATTGTCTCCAATCTTGCTTGTCGGCACTAATAAGCATTTTCCTGCATTAGTTTCTAAATGTAATTGGTGTTATGTCGTACAGAGGAGATACTGGTGCACTAATAAGCTTGTTCACAGGACTTGAAGTATGCTTTGACAATTCAGTTTTGTTCCTTTTTTAAAATTTGTGGTTTTTAATCTTGATGTGGTGGCTACCATAAGCATGGTCTACGGTGTAAACTTGTAAATGTAGAGTAAGAGAGATGAAATAACAAGAACATATGAGATCCAATTGATGGCACATAAACTAGCCAACATTCAAGGAGATAGTATCGGCTTGAAATTTATTTTCAATTTTTGTTCCAATTGATGCCGCATAACTAGGAACATAAGCCCACTTATTTATTTCAATTTTTGTTTCAGGAATCGCGTCCGCAAGGCGGAGCCGGTGGAGGACCGGAGGGTGCAGATATGAGGTGAGAGTTTAATTGTTTTTTACTTGGTGTTTGGGGGAGTGATGAAGGGGCCGAGGGGCCGTTATGATGAGATTGAGAGTTTACTTTGTATTGAAGGGGCCGAGTGGCAGTTATGTTGATGTTTGGAAACTTTTTGTTTTGAGGGGGCCGAGGGGCCATTATGTTGGAAACTTTTTGTATTGAGTGGGCCGAGGGGGCGTTATGTATTTGTATGTTGTTATGTTTTACAAGTGATTAGTGGGGTGAAGAGGTTGGATCCGTTGCCGGTGGTGCTCACGGGATCGTATCTCGCCGGACGCAGCTGAGAAGGGTTGAACGGCAGGGGGCTGACGCTGACTTTGGTCAATGGGCGAGCTCTCCTGCAGCACGAACAACTCGTCAGAAGGGCGGGGTTGGGGTTCAACCCTTAGCCCCTCCGATGCCTAAGTCAGTAATAGGGCTTAAAATGGGGGGCTGGACACGCCAGTCGGACTATCTGTGTGTCCGCCGCGCGTGACGAGCTATAGGTGGGAGAGCAAAGATATGGAAGACCTTTTCTCTCGTGTGTGAATAATAGAATGAGAGAGAATTCTCCAACCTCCTCTCCGTAAGAGGAGAGTGTGTATTTATACCTGACGGGTGATGACTAGGCATGCTGAGCTGGCTCGGGTGTCAGCGTAAGCTTCGGACAAGGACATCAGGAACATGAGTTCCTGACCTGCTTCTGTCAGGCGGCACAAAGGCCAAGGGGTGCTTTTGTCGGGATGTCAGGGCCGAAAGCGCTAACCGTCGGACGGGTCAGCCGCCTGGGGGTGCTTTGTCAGGCGGTCGGGTGACGTATGTGTCAGTCGTGTCCTTATCCTAGGCTGTTTGTCGTTAGCGACGAACTAAAGGTCGGGCTGTGTCACTCTAGGCGCCGCGGTTCGCGGGAATCGGGCGGGCCGTTCCGATCGGGGGTTGTCCGGCCCGGCCGCGCCCCCCGATCGATCATGGGGTATGGCCCACCGGTACGGAAGGATACGTCCGCGCCCGTCAATAGGCCTGGCCTAGCTACCCAAGCGTCCCCAAGCGCGCTACCCCGTCGGGTCGGGCGGCTGCGGTTGTTCGCCTCGGCCGGTTCGGGGAGCGCTGCAAGGCGCGCCTGTCTTCATGATGCCCCGGATTTTCGGGGCGGCGGCCCTTTTGTGAAATGGTGAGTTAATGGGGTATGTTAACGGATCCGGGCGGGAGTCGGGCTCCTACGATCTTTAGGTCGTAACAATTGCCCCCGGCATTCGAGTGCGAGGCGGAAGCCCGGTTCGTCTCGGATGGCGTAACGCTACCGCGACACTATCTTTTAACGTTACCCGGGCTTGGATTCAAGCTTAGGGGGGATGCTGGTCCTGCGGGGTGTGTCCCGCTATAGCGGGATCGCGAGGTCTCTTCCGGAGTGTGAGCCAAGCGGGGCAGTGTCCCATAACGAGGTGCCGTTGTTGGTGGTTATTGGGTCGGATTTAGGGGGAGCTCGACTTTTTGAGAATGCTAGGGTTCTTGTTGAGAGGCATTCATCGGATGCGCTTGTAGTTTTCACGGAACTTCAGCCGGGCCGTGCCCGGTGAACCCTTTCGCTGATGTGCGCTTGGGCTTAGGGGGAGGAGTCTGAAAGGGGGAATATTATACACCAATCTTTATCGGAGGTCTAAGTGATATTACAATACTATTAGAAGATGTGGGTCAACCGGTGGTTGGGACGGAGGGTTATCCTCATTCGTTGTTCGCTCCGTCGGGAGGAGCAGATCCCCGCGTCGGGGCAGTCTTCCCTTATGTCGTGAGGGTTTAGCCTTCGGGGGGGGGACCCTCGGTCGTAGGAGGGGACCCTCTTCCTTTCCCTTTCATCGCTTCCTTGCGCTCTGCCTCGCTGTCGTCGTGCTGGAGGGTCGTTCGGCCTTGTCGGGGACCCCGCGCACCAAGGGGGAACCCCAGGGAGGCCGAGGACGAGGTGGCGGTGGCGGCGCCGCTGGGAGAGCAGTTAGGGGGTTTCCCCCCCGACACCCTGTGGGGATCGCAGAAGGTGACGGCGTTAATTGGGGTGTTGCGGCACGCGGACGGCCATCTGGACCTGCCTTTTGATACAGTAACAAGCAGGAGGAAAGTTGGCGGGCGGGGCCTTCCGCGTGTAAGGGGAATATCCTGTCGGAGGGGGCGGGGCTGTGACGCCCATCGTCGGGGGAAGTGAGGTCCGTCGGTGGCTGTCGGCTTTTTTCGTAGCTCGGTGGGGGCGTTTAGGGCCGTTTTATGCCCGGAGTGAGGGGAGGGGAATCCCCTACGTCTCTCTTCCTCCTTTACCCTGATCTCTGGGGGGGGTATTTATAGCGAGATTCTGTGGAAGGGTTTTTCTTGGGTAATGCGGGGGATTAGTGCCGTTAATGGGCTCCGCGGAATCCCGCGCTTTGGGAATCGTTTTTCCCTGGCGGTATTTGGCACTCTGGCCTCTCGGGGGGCGTGTTGTTGCTGATGGCGTGTTGACCAAGCGTCCTTTCGTTATGTTGAGTCGCATCGTGGCGCTGTTCTGACGAGACAGGGCCGCTGCCTTTTCTGGACTGGGCGCATATTTCACGGCCTCTGCCTTGCGACCGGTCCGATCCAGGTCACGTGTCTTGGCTTCTTGCGGGAGTTACTTGTGTTGCCTTTGTGTGGGGCGGGGAGTCGGCGAAGGGGTGCGGGGTGAGACCCGCCGTCCTATCGTGATTTGATCTCGGGCCGAACCTGTTACGCAGGGCGGGCCCCCGTGTACCTCTCTCCCTGTGTTGGCGACTTTCAGGGAGCGGGGGGGGGGGGGGGGGGCTGGTTTCCAATCGTAGTATCGCGGGGTTCGAGCTGCGGACGTAGGCTTCCTAGAAGGCTTACGCCAGTTAGGCGGGGTAGCGAGTTGCTCGCCCGGCACGTGGCCGGGGGATAGCTACCTGCTATGGTATTCTCCGAAAAATCTGAGCGTATAAAGAAGAATGTTTTTATTTAAATTTGTAAGAGCTGAGCTACAGCTTGTACATGAGTTCTTAGTTCATCGCCCGTTGTGGGGTCAGATCCGGCTCGGGGAGAGACTTTGGAGCTGTCCTCGCCCGGCCGTATGGGCCTAATGACCTCCGGATCTAGGAGTCACCGCGGGCCGTGCGGGCCCGTTTTAACTTGAGTCGATCTTGGCGCGGAGGTGATTGGCCGCCTTCTGTGCTGAAGTGTTGCGAAGTCTCTTTGGCCCGGGATAGGTGGGGGGGTGGTGGATCTTGCCGATCGGGCCGCCTTCCCTCCGTTGCTTCGTCATCTCCTTCCGCGGACAGGGTTTTCCTCGGTCCGGTAGAGGCGCTGAGAAGGGAAGCCGTCTTGCTGAGGCTTGCTCCTTGGGGAGGTTCTTGAGCATCGGGCCGTCCCCCGTCGCCCCGTGTCTCGCTGCTTCGGTTTGAGGGTGGGGTTCAGCGCTCGGTTGTGTATGGGCGGGCTGACATGCCATGACTCGCCATTTGGGCTCGTTGGGGATGCAGCCTTTCCGAGGTCCTCGCCCGGAGGTCGACGGCGAGGAGGTACTGGCCGGCAAGTGCTGGGGGCTCTCGCCTGCCCAGCCGGCATTGAACGGATGCCATTCTTTCACCGACCCGTCGTCGTTTAGGGCGGACGGAGGCGTGAAAGGTGGATTTCCCTTGTGTAAGTGGAATATCCAGTTGGCGATCCGTTTGTAAGGGGAATATCCTGTTGGCGGTGCTGGAGATGTAGGCACCGCCGCCCTGGGCGGCGGGAACCATTGATGGCCGGTGACCTCTCTTTTGTTAGGGTCGTTGTATCTCGGCCCGTTTCCCGGTGGGTGGGGGGATCAAGTGGCGGTTTCTCATGTCTGCCGGTTCTCTTACTTTCGGAAGGGGGAGTTGCGTCTTTATAGGGAGATCTCGCTGACGGTTTCTCCCCTATTTATTGCGCTGAGTTGGCATTATTAATGGGATCCTCGAATTCGCGCTCGTGGGAAACCGCCTTTGCCAGGTGGCTCTTACGGGTCCTCTTTTGGAGCGGATTATTAATGGTGGCGTGTTTCTCGAGCGTCCTTTCGTTTCCCCGAGTCCCATCGGGGCCGCCGACTCGGGAACTGATGCCATTTCGTCCCGGTTCGTGTGCCCCTGTTCTCTTTTGATTTTCCGAGAGTCATGGGTACGTGGCCCCCTTCGGTTTGGCCCTGCCCCCGAGGGCTGAGAGGGGGGGGGGGGGGGGGGGGGGCGCGGGCGCGTAGCCCGGCCCGTGCCCTTCTCTGGTTTGGGTGGCTAGGGTTGGCCCTGCACCAGAGGTCTGGAGGGGGGGAGCGGGCACGTAGCCCGGCCCGTGCCCTTCTCTGGTTTGGGTGGCTAGGGTTGGCCCTGCCCCAGAGGTCTAGAGGGGGGAGCGGGCGCGTAGCCCGGCCCGTGCCCTTCTCTGGTTTGGGTGGCTAGGGTTGGCCCTGCCCCAGAGGTCTGGAGGGGGGGAGCGGGCGCGTAGCCCGGCCCGTGCCCTTCTCTGGTTTGGGTGGCTAGGGTTGGCCCTGCCCCAGAGGTCTGGAGGGGGGGAGCGGGCGCGTAGCCCGGCCCGTGCCCTTCTCTGGTTTGGGTGGCTGGGGTTGGCCCTACCCCAGAGGTCTGGAGGGGGGGAGCAGGCGCGTAGCCCGGCCCGTGCCCTTCTCTGGTTTAGGTGGCTGGGGTTGGCCCTGCCCCAGAGGTCTGGAGGGGGGGGAGCGGGCGCGTAGCCCGGCCCGTGCCCTTCTCTGGTTTGGGTGGCTAGGGTTGGCCCTGCCCCAGAGGTCTGGAGGGGGGGGGGGGGGAGCGGGCGCGTAGCCCGGCCCGTGCCCTTCTCTGGTTTGGGTGGCTAGGGTTGGCCCTGCCCCAGAGGTCTGGAGGGGGGGAGCGGGCGCGTAGCCCGGCCCGTGCCCTTCTCTGGTTTGGGTGGCTAGGGTTGGCCCTGCCCCAGAGGTCTGGAGGGGGGGCGCGGGCGCGTAGCCCGGCCCGTGCCCTTCTCTGGTTTGGGTGGCTAGGGTTGGCCCTGCCCCAGAGGTTTGGAGGGGGGGAGCGGGCGCGTAGCCCGGCCCGTGCCCTTCTCTGGCTTGGGTGGCTAGGGTTGGCCCTGCCCCAGAGGTCTGGAGGGGGGGAGCGGGCGCGTAGCCCGGCCCGTGCCCTTCTCTGGTTTGGGTGGCTAGGGTTTGCCCTGCCCCAGAGGTCTGGAGGGGGGGAGCGGGTGCGTAGCCCGGCCTGTGCCCTTCTCTGGTTTGGGTGGCTAGGGTTGGCCCTGTCCCAGAGGTCTGGAGGGGGGGAGCGGGCGCGTAGCCCGGCCAGTGCCCTTCTCTGGTGTGGGTGGCTAGGGTTGGCCCTGCCCCAGAGGTCTGGAGGGGGGGAGCGGGCGCGTAGCCCGGCCCGTGCCCTTCTCTGGTTTGGGTGGCTAGGGTTGGCCCTGCCCCAGAGGTCTGGAGGGGGGGAGCGGGCGCGTAGCCCGGCCCGTGCCCTTCTCTGGTTTGGGTGGCTAGGGTTGGCCCTGCCCCAGAGGTCTGGAGGGGGGGAGCGGGCGCGTAGCCCGGGCCGTGCACTTCTCTGGTTTGGGTGGCTAGGGTTGGCCCTGCCCCAGAGGTCTGGAGGGGGGGAGCGGGCGCGTAGCCCGGCCCGTGCCCTTCTCTGGTTTGGGTGGCTAGGGTTGGCCCTGCCCCAGAGGTCTGGAGGGGGGGAGCGGGCGCGTAGCCCGGCCCGTGCCCTTCTCTGGTTTGGGTGGCTAGGGTTGGCCCTGCCCCAGAGGTCTGGAGGGGGGGAGCGGGCGCGTAGCCCGGCCCGTGCCCTTCTCTGGTTTGGGTGGCTAGGGTTGGCCCTGCCCCAGAGGTCTGGAGGGGGGGAGCGGGTGCGTAGCCCGGCCCGTGCCCTTCTCTGGTTTGGGTGGCTAGGGTTGGCCCTGCCCCAGAGGTCTGGAGGGGGGGAGCGGGCGCGTAGCCCGGCCCGTGCCCTTCTCTGGTTTGGGTGGCTAGGGTTGGCCCTGCCCCAGAGGTCTGGAGGGGGGGAGCGGGCGCGTAGCCCGGCCCGTGCCCTTCTCTGGTTTGGGTGGCTAGGGTTGGCCCTGCCCCAGAGGTCTGGAGGGGGGGAGCGGGCGCGTAGCCCGGCCCGTGCCCTTCTCTGGTTTGGGTGGCTAGGGTTGGCCCTGCCCCAGAGGTCTTGAGGGGGGGGGGGGGGAGCGGGCGCGTAGCCCGGCCCGTGCCCTTCTCTGGTTTGGGTGGCTAGGGTTGGCCCGGCCCCAGAGGTCTGGAGGGGGGGAGCGGGTGCGTAGCCCGGCCCGTGCCCTTCTCTGGTTTGGGTGGCTAGGGTTGGCCCTGCCCCAGAGGTCTGGAGGGGGGGAGCGGGCGCGTAGCCCGGCCCGTGCCCTTCTCTGGTTTGGGTGGCTAGGGTTGGCCCTGCCCCAGAGGTCTTGAGGGGGGGAGCGGGCGCGTAGCCCGGCCCGTGCCCTTCTCTGGTTTGGGTGGCTAGGGTTGGCCCTGCCCCAGAGGTTCGGAGTTTTAGCGAACTGCAAAACTTGTGTAGGAACAACAATGTTGTGAAAAACGAGTGGATGTGTATATTGCGCGAAAAAAAGAAAAACTCACAGCTATTGGTAGAATTTTAGCAGATGTTTCGCGTTCCAAGGGTGGGCCAGTTCGCTCCCTTCGGGGGGTAGCCAGGATGTACGTGGCCGGTCCGACAATATCGATGACCGTGTAAGGCCCTTCCCATTTGGCGGCCAGCTTTCCCCGCTGCGAGGTCTCGGGGCGGAAGGTGGCGTCCCGGAGGACCAAATCGCCGATCCTGAAAGTCCGCGGTTTCACCCGGGAGTCGTAGTATCGTGCCATCCTCTGGCTGTGTTTGACGAGGCTGGTCAGGGCCCGGTCCCGTACCTCGTCTATCAACTCAAGACTGAGGCCGAGCCCTTCTCCGTTGATTTCTTCGTCGAAGATTTTTAGCCGGAGTGTCTCTTCGCCGATTTCCACAGGTACAACCGCCTCCGATCCGTACGCTAGCATGAAGGGACTTTCTCCGGTCGAGGCCTTGTGGGTGGTACGATAGGACCATAGGATCCCTGGTAGCTCGTCGACCCATGCCCCCAGGGCGGCGTCCACTTTCTTCTTCATTGGGTTCAAGATACATTTATTCGCGGCCTCCGCCATTCCGTTGCACTATGGGTGGGCGACTGACGCGAATTGGAGTTTGATCCCCCAGCCCGAGCAGAAGTCGCAGAAGCCCTCGCAATCGAACTGCTTTCCATTATCCGTGACAATGGAGCGGGGAATCCCGAAGCGGCATATGATGGATTGCCAGATGAAGCCCTTCATGTCCGTCCACGTGATTCGCGCCAGCGGCTCTGCCTCGACCCATTTTGTGAAGTAGTCCACGGCGACGACTAGATATTTCCTTCCCCCGGAGGCCTTTGGGAACGGCCCCAGGATGTCGAGCCCCCACTTGGCGAAGGGGATCGGGCTCAAGATGGGCATCAGGTTGGCCGGAGGTGTAGTCGTTCGCCGGCAGAACTTCTGGCATGCCTCGCACTTCTTGACGTACTGTACCGCATCCCGGATCATCGTCGGCCAGTAGTATCCTTGGCGCATTACTTTGTGGGTGATGGTGCGCCCGCCATGGTGGTTTCCGCAGAAGCCTTCATGTACCTCGCGGATGACTTGCTCAGCCCGCTCCGGGCCCAAGCATTTCAGGTAGGGTAGGACGTCGAAATTGGCACGGCGGCGGTGGTACAACACTCCGTCGAGAAGTACGAATGATAGGGCCGCCTTTCCACCTGTTTTGCCAGCATCCGTTCCTCGGGTAGCTCGCCCGTCTCTAGGTACTTCATAATGGGGGGTCATCCATGACGTCCTCGTGTCCGCGCACATCAGCTCTCCTTCGTCGATGGTTGGCGTCACCAGGCTTTCCACGTAGATTGCCTTCCCGATCTCGGCCGCCGAAGAGGAAGCCAGCTTAGACAGGGCATCCGCCCGGAGGTTGCTGGAGCGGGGTAGGTGTTGGACGTCCGCTTTCTTGAACTTACGGAGTTCGATCTGGATGCGATTTAGGTATCGCTTCATTGTTTCCTCTCGGGCTTCGAAGCCCCCCAGGATCTGTTGGATGACGAGGCGGGAGTCACTCAGGAGCAACACGTTCATCGCCCCCACCGCCCTAGCGAGCTTCAACCCGTTAACTGCGGCTTCATATTCCACGACGTTGTTGGTGGCCGGGAAGCCGAAGCGCAGGGCGTACTCCAACGAACATCCATCAGGGGTCTGAATGACTATACCTGCTCCTATCCCGGAGCCTGTTGCGGAGCCGTCGACGTGGATGGTCCATAATTCGCCCGCTGTCGTCGGGGAGGGCGCTGAGGGTTCGCCCACCTCGATCCTCTGTGGGGACGTGGTCGCCGATGGGAGCTCCGTCCGGTCCCCCGGCGGGACTTCCGCGGTGCATTCCACCACGAAGTCGGCCAGCGCTTGGCCCTTGATCGCCGTCCGGGCTTTGTACGTTATGTCGAACTCGCTGAGCTCGACGCTCCAGTTGAGCATCCTCCCCGACCGCTCCAGTCTTTTCAGGTTCTTCTCGAGGGGCATGTCGGTGTGGACGATTATGGGGTGGGCCTGAAAATAGGGTTGGAGCTTCCGGGCTGTGGTGATTAGGCAGTAGGCGGCTTTCTCGATAGGGCTGTAGCGAGTCTCCGCCTCCCGGAGGATCTGGCTGGCATAGTAAACAGGGCGTTGCACCCCTCCTTCCTCCTTGATCAGGACGGAGCTAACGACCTCCTCGTTGGTCGCCAGGTACAACCCTAGGGGTTCTCCTTCCTCCGGCCGAGCGAGAAGCGGTGGGCTTTGTAGGTATGCTCTCAGCTCCGCGAACGCCCACGCGCAGTCGTCGTCCCATGGGATCACCTTCCTCTGGTCTTTAGCTTCGCCAAAGGCTGTGCGCAAGACCCTGAAGAAGGGGAGCGACTTCACCGCCGACTTTGACAGGAATCGTCCCAGAGCAGCGATCCGGCCGTTCAGTCGCTGCAAGTCCCGGATCGTCCGGGGCTCCGTCATACCGATGAGGGCCGTCACCTTGTCGGGGTTCACCTCGATTCCCCGCTTCGTTATCATGAAGCCTAGGAATTTTCCCGATTGCACGCCAAAGATACACTTCGCGGGGTTTAGCCTCAGGTTGTACCGGCGGACCCTCTGGAAGGTTTCCTGTAGGTCGGCGAGGTGGTCGGGGGCCCTTCCGCTCTTCACCAGCATGTCGTCGATGTAGACCTCCAAGTTTCGTCCCACCTGAGGGCCGAATATTCGGTCCACCATCCGTTGATAGGTCGCCCCGGCGTTCTTCAGTCCAAAGGGCATCTTGGTGTAACAGAAGGTGCCTTTATCGGTGACAAAGGACGTCTTCTCCTCATCCCCCTCTGCCATCGGTATCTGGTTGTATCCCGAGAAGGCGTCCATAAAGCTTAACAACTCATAGCCGGACGCCTGGTCCACCAGGTGGTCGATTCTGGGCAGAGGGAAGCTGTCCTTCGGGCATACCTTGTTGAGGTCGGTGAAGTCGACGCACATGCGCCACTTTCCACTGGGCTTCTTCACCAGAACGACGTTGGCGAGCCAGTCGGGGTAGTCCACCGACCGAACAAATTTGGCTTCGAGGAGTCGCTCTACTTCTTCCTCGGCCGCCCTCTTCTTTTCGCCCCCCGCACTTCTCTTCTTCTGTCGAACAGGTCGGGCTTCCGGGTCTGCATTCAACCTGTGGGAGATCACCGCCGGGTCCACCCCGGGCATGTCGGTGGGTGACCATGCGAATATGTCCGCGTTTTCCCGGAGCAAGGCGACGAGGGCAGTCCTCAACGTGGACGGGAGTTTTGTCCCGATGGAGACGGTTCTTCCCTCGTCCGAGGCCACTGGGACCTCCTCCACTTCCTCTACCGGGGTCGGCCGCTGGTTGCAGAAGTCCTCCCTCTCGTCGGGGATGAGAGCAGTCAGGGACCGCCTCGGGCTTCTAGGCAGGGACGGCGCCTGGTTGTGGTCTCCGGGCACCTCCCGTCCTCCCCGCACCTGTCCCACCCCCCGCGGGGTCCGGAACTTCATCGTCTGATGTTGCAGGCTGGGGAGCGCCTCGATGGCTGTCATATATGGACGCCCTATGACTCCGTTATACGCCGACGCGACGTCGACGATGACAAAAAGCGCTTCCTTGGTCACAACCCTCAGTTCTTCCCCCAGGGTCATGGGCAGGGTGATCGTTCCCTCAGTGGGGATCGCATGGCCGGTGAAGCCAGCAACAGGGCCCACACAGGGCTCTAGGTCTGCACGCCCCCATCCCATCCTCTCGACCGTTGACAGGAACAGGACGTCGCAGGAGCTACCAGTGTCAATCTGGAGCCGGTCGACGTCTATCGCCCCGATCCGAGCCTCGATGACGAGAGCGTCATTGTCCTGGCTCCGTGCCCCCAGCCAGTCCTCCTTGGTGAAGGTGATGGGGGTCGGTGTGTCCTTCGTCGCTTCGGTCGGCGGCCAGCGGCCACCACCATCCCCTGTCGGGCTCCGGCCCCCGGGATTGCGGGCGCCCGCCCCGCCGAGGAAGGCCCTCCAGTTATCATCTCAATTCACATGACCGCCCTTGGGGGGCGTGGCTCCTCCTTATCGCGGTTCACCGGCGGTTCCCGTCCCCCCTCCTCCGGGGGGGCTCTCTCTCCTGCTACCACCCGCCTTCCCGCGACGAAGTTCCCCAGGTGACCCGCCTGGATCAGTCGCTTGATCTCTCTTTTAAGGGAGTAACAACGGTCGGTGTCGTGACCGTGGTCCCGGTGATAACGGCAGTATCTCCGGGGGTCCCGCCTCGCCGGGTCCGTCCTCATCTCCCGGGGAGGCTCCAGCAGTAACCCAGCCCTTGTCGCCGCGGCCAGCACCTCCATCATGGGGGCATTGAGTCGCGTGTAAGGCGCCTGTAGGGGGCCTTCTTGTCTTGGGATGACTCCGGGGGGCCCCCGCGCCGGGGCGAGCTCGCGCACCGGGCCAAGGCGATCTTGTGGGCGAGGCTCGGGCGGCTCTCGTCGCGGTCGGGCTATCTGATCGCGGTCTCGGCCCCTCTCTTCCTGCCTCGGCCGAGGGTGTGGCCGGGATCCGTCTTGGGACGGTTTCGCCGGGGGGAATACGGCCTTTGCACCTAGAGTCTCTTCGGCCAACGCGTGCCTTTCCGTTATTGCAACCAACGCTTCATAGTCGGTCGACAGATCCCGGAGCAGGGATTTGTGGAGGCTCCGAGTTCACAACCCCGTCTTGAAGGCCAGCATAAGCACCTCATCGCCACATGTCACCACCGCCCGTCTTTCCTCCTGAAAGCGGCGGAGGTATCTACCCGTCGTCTCTCCTTCCCCTTGGACTATCGTGCTGAGATAGTCCAAGGGCTTCTTCTTCGTCCGCCCGGCTCGGAACTCTTGGCAGAACTTATGGGACAGCTCGCCAAAGCTCCCAACGGATCTCGCGGGAAGGCCAAAATACCAATCCAGCGCGGTGTCCCTTAGGCTTTGGGAGAAATGTCGGCATAGGAACGCCTCGTCCACATCCTGCGCCTCCATCGCCCCCCGGTATTGTTGCACGTGCGTGAGGGGGTCGCCTCTCCCATTGTACGTGGCCAAGTGAGGGGGCTTGAACCTTACGGGACGTGATCCATCGTGCAAGCGGCGTGGCCTCCTCCGGATAGGTAGGGCGATCCGGCCCACCCCCTCTCCGCCATTCGGGGGTCTGGCTTCGGTCGCGCCTCGGCCGCCGACGGTCCTCCGTCCCCGGGGAGTAGCTCCTTCCCCGGGCCGAGGATTCGACGGGTTGCGGGCTACGGTTCTCCCAGCACCAGCGCCTCCCGGCCAGCTCTCCTCGGGCCTCCATCCGTTCTTGATTCTCTCGGAGGAGCCTTTCGCGCTCGGCGGCGAGGAAGCGTAGTTGTCGACAAACGGCTTCCTCGTGCAGGGTATCGGAGGGGTGGTGCTGGCGATGCGGGCTGCCTCCTCCGGGTGGGGACCTGTTCAGTAACGGGTCCCGCCCGTCCCCGAGCTGCCGGCCCGTCGTCGTCTCGTCCAGGATTTCTCGGTTGCTCATGTTCTCTCTCCTTAGCCTCTCGCGCTCCGCGACGATGAGGCGGAGGTGGCGGCGAGCGGCCTCTTCTTCTTGGTAGGCCCTTCGGGCGGTCTCGGCCGCTTCGTCCAAACGCCTTTGCGCGGCGGCTGCCTCCCCCAGGCGCCTCCATCGCCGCGCAACTTCCATCTCCTCTTCCAGGAGTCTTTGCTGGGCCGCAATCTCCTCAGCGAGCCCCCTGTTTTCTCCCTCCTCCTCGAACTGAAGGCAGAGGTTCCGCCTTACATTCTGGGGCTCTGAGGGGCCGGGCGGAGGCTCCGTTCCAGCCGTTTGATAGCCTCCCTTGGCCTGAGTAATGGCCTCGAAGCTCTTCAGGACGGCGTGGTCTGAAGTATGTTTAGTTTCGGTGCCCACCCCCAGAAGGGGGTCGGACGCCGGGGTGATTTGTAGAAAGAGCGGTTCCTGATCCACGGGATCTTTGCCGTGGTCAGGGCTCCGCGGGATCGGCATGGAGTCTAACATGGGTGTGACCCTTCGTTCCCACAGACGGCGCCAATTGTTACGAGGTGGAACTCGCGTACAATGAATTTGTATTATGGGGAACCAAGGGCACGATGGTTATGTGGAGAAGAAGTTTTAGGTAGGCTGTTTTACAAGTGATTAGTGGGGTGAAGAGGTTGGATCCGTTGCCGGTGGTGCTCACGGGATCGTATCTCGCCGGACGCAGCTGAGGAGGGTTGGACGGCAGGGGGCTGACGCTGACTCCGGTAAAGGGGCGAGCTTTCCTGCAGCACGAACAACTCGTCAGAAGGGCAGGGTTGGGGTTCAACCCTTAGCCCCTCCGATGCCTAAGTCAGTAATAGGGCTTAAAATGGGGGGCTGGACACGCCGGTCAGACTATCTGTGTGTCCGCCGCGCGTGACGAGCTATAGGTGGGAGAGCAAAGATATGGAAGACCTTTGCTCTCGTGTGTGAATAATAGAATGAGAGAGAATTCTCCAACCCCCTCTCCGTAAGAGGAGAGGGGGTATTTATACCTGACGGGTGATGACTAGGCATGCTGAGCTGGCTCGGGTGTCAGCGTAAGCTTCGGACAAGGACATCGGGAATAGGAGTTCCTAACCTGCTTCTGTCAGGCGGCGCAACGGCCAAGGGGTGCTTTTGTCGGGATGTCAGGGCCGAAAGCGCTAACCGTCGGACGGGTCAGCCGCCTGGGGGTGCTTTGTCAGGCGGTCGGGTGACGTATGTGTCAGTCGTGTCCTTATCCTAGGCTGTTTGTCGTTAGCGACGAACTAAAGGTCGGGCTGTGTCACTCTAGGCGCCGCGGTTCGCGGGAATCGGGCGGGCTGTTCCGATCGGGGGTTGTCCGGCCCGGCCGTGCCCCCCGATCGATCATGGGGTATGGCCCGTCGGTACGGAAGGATACGTCCGTGCCCGTCAATAGGCCTGGCCTAGCTACCCAAGCGTCCCCAAGCGCGTTACCCCGGCGGGTCGGGCGGCTGCGGTTGTTCGCCTCGGCCGGTTCGGGGAGCGCTGCAAGGCGCGCCTGTCTTCATGATGCCCCGGATTTTCAGGGCGGCGGCCCTTTTGTGAAATGGTGAGTTAATGGGGTATGTTAGCGGATCCGGGCGGGAGTCGGGCTCCTACGATCTTTAGGTCGTAACATATGTGTAAACCTTGTGTATGTGAAAAAATTTTCTATTGAGCTATGTTATGTTTATGGAAAGTTTGTATTCATGTAGTTTCTTGGAAGTTGTTGATGGATGAGAATTTTTTAATTGGATTTTTTGATATTGTTTATATATGTGAATTTTGATTGTCAGCGATGTTTTCTTTCTTGTTATTTAATATATATGGGAATTTTGATTCTAAACGAATTTATAAAATTTTTGGATTTTTTTTAAAAAATAAATAAACACATTAGCCACGGACTGTCCGTGGCTAATATATTTAGCCACAAAATTGTATTAGAAAAATATTCGTCGCGAAAAACTTTTCACCACCGAGAATTTGTGGCAAATAAAACAATCTTGCCACGGCATATCCGTGGTTAATGCAGGTTAGCCACGGTAAATTTTTCGGAAATCATCCGTAACTAATATATTTTTGCCACGGAATTGCTGTGGCAATAGTTAAAACAAAAGCCACGGAATATCCGTGGCTAATGCGGTTGACCCCGGAATTGTTTTCTGAACTTTTCCGTAGCTAATATATTTTCGCCACGGACATTCCGTGTCAATAGGTAAAACAATAGCCACGGGAATATCCGTGGTTAATGCTGTTTACCATGGAAATTTTTTCTGAATTATTTCCGTGGCAAATATACTTTTGCCACGGAAAATCCGTGGCAATAGGTGGAACAATCGCCACGGAATTTCCGTGGCAATAGTCACGTGGCTAACTTTTTCGCCACGGCATTTCTTCCATTTGCCACGGATTTTTGGCATTTGCAATGCCACTTTCCCTCACGGAACAATAGCCACGGAATTTATAAAAAACCGTAGCTATTGGGTAATAGCCACGGATTTCAGGGTAATAGCCACGGATTTGTCCATGGCTAATGTTCAATTTTCCAATAGTGCCTAGCTTGTTTCAATCGAGCTTACATGGCAGTCAATGTATTTCCCAACGGCATCGTCAAGATTGCCCTTTATGTGGTCTTTTGGGGTGGGTCTGTGTAACGCCCCGCTCCCTAGAATACCCGAAGAGCGAGTGTTACGAAAAGGGAATTACAAAATACAAACGCAAACACAAGCAGGTCCACTGCGCACTGCTGGGGTAGTACATGTAGCAATCCAGACAATACAGAAACACAAAGAACCAACAACTCGATCACATATACATATGAATAAAAAATGTTCATGTACAACATCTCATATCCGACAACTTATACAGAAAATACCCTCATATACGACATCAACCCAAATCTCACCAATTACAAGAATATACATCCAAATCCCCTCTCGCACTCACACAACCCTCAACTCCAACTGACTGAACTAATGGACCTCCAGCTCCTACCCCAAGGTTCTCGAACTACCAACTACCTGAAAAATATCAACGGGGACACGTCACAGCGTGACCCAGTAGGATATCCAAACCCAACTCACATTGTGCAAAGGAATGCAATGCGCTATTCAAAGAACGGTGAATGGGCTCATGTCATATCAAGGAAAATGTTTTGCATAACCACATAACTGATGGAAATTGAATTCCACCCCAAATAATTTTGATGATGAGCACACCAAAGCTTAGTGTACTAACTACATTACACCTTACGTATGCAGATTTCGTGAAGCTCTACTTATACTCCAAGAAGCACGCATCAATACTCCACGACAAAGACGAACATGACTAAACTCAAGTGATGAAGCTCAAGCTCAAGAAGCACAAAGAGAAGCTCACTTTTACTTCATCAAGTTGACCAAACTTCCGAAGACATGTTCAGAGTCTAGTGTGAGTGTGTCGCGTCTTTTAGGGTATTTGTTAAAGCCATATCAAATAGACAACACACACACAAATGATTTCGAAAATAATTTTAACTATCTTCAAAATAGTTTTCAAGAGCTTTTCTAGTCACTTCATAACTTTTCGTAGTGAAACTCCACGCACCCTGGAGCTAACTACCTATCTGACTAAAAGAACAACATGAAAAACTCCTCTGGGAGTCGACTACCAAAAGTAGGGAGTCGACTACCTGTCAGGGATGAAAATCTCCTAGATCCCTCTGGGAGTCGACTACCTATATGAGGGAGTCGACTACCAGCTGTAAATTTCAGACGTTTTGAAATTCAAAATTTTGAAATCCTTTGAGCAATTTACTCCGAAATTTTTGGGACAAAAGTCAAACGAAATTTGAAATTCAAATCTCAGTTTTTCCCTATAAATAGAGCTGAAATATTTTGTAAAAAATTACAACATTGAAAATCAAATTTGTGAAAGCTCTCTTGAATTAAAGCTCTCTAATTTTCCCTCTAGCCAGTTTAATTTCTGTTTTGATCTTGCAATATTTTCTCATTCTTTTTGAAGATCATACTATTATTTTTTATTGGCTAAATTGTTTTTCAAAATCCTTACTATTATTCTCTCTAATTTTATTTGAAGGATTTTTGAAAAAGCTCTAGATCACAAAAGAACTTATCTCGTATCTTTGTGTGATCTAGACTATCATTCTATTAAGCCACTACACAAATTGTCTATCTTTTGATTGGCTATAGAATCGGGTGTATTAACCAATCTCTCTCACTTATTGTAGAGTATTGGACAAATCTCTTATTGTATTGATTGTTGGAACACTAGACAAGTCTAGTTGTTGCCAGTTGGAAAGTCCTCGGTTTGTGAGGCAAGGGTAAACCCTAGACAAGTCTAGGTGTTGTGATCGGAAATCCTGGTCAAGGCTAGGTCGTTGGAAATCCTAACGAGTGAAGTTAGGTGCTTGTATTTGCCAAGGCAGATAGTGGAAATCTCGTACCGGATTGGTCGGGGACTGGACGTATCCGAGTTGCGGGGAACCAGGATAAAAATCCTTTTGTTTGCGATTGCTGATCTGTGCTTGATTATCTTTACATTTATTTTTCTATCTTCTATCTACAGCAAAGATCATTTTATCTCTATTCGCTGAAATTCATACTTGTGATCTTATTTGTTCTCACATATTCTCTGGGAGTCGACTACTGCTCATAAGGAGTCGACTACCTGCTGTGAAATTTCTTTGTGCATTTTAAAATTATATTGTTGATTAAGAACCAAGCGTAGATTACTCTACTTGGTTTCTTAGGCAACGTTAGAAGGAATTTATTTGTGTTAATATCGTTGAGCGAAAAAGTTTTATTATTTGAACAACACTATTCAACCCCCCCTTCTAGTGTTGTTTGCCATCCACATGATCCAACACTTGGTATCAAAGCAAGGTATCGAGATGGCATCAACAATGGTAGCGTCCGTCCTCCAACGATTTGATGGAACAAATTATGCGGATTGGAGAAAGAGGATGTTGAAAGACATTGAATCCCTTGGACATATGGCGTGGAGTTTCATCGAGTTCCCGTACATCAAGCCTACCACTCCTCCATCCCAATGGACAAACCAAGACATGGAAAAAGCCGTTCTTCACTCTGAGGTAATGAGTCTATTATTATTTAATATTGACGATTCTATCTTTGAGTACGTTTCAGAGACCACTACGGCATTTCAAATATGGAACTTGCTTAAAGTCAAGTATGGAAAGGAGACTATTGAAAAATGGACTTTTGACACCACCAAAAGAGAAGAGAGAAAACTTAACGAAGAAGAGAATGATTCAAATTCGGATAACTCAAGTGATGAAGAAACGAAAGAGCAACCCGCAAATAATATGTGCATGATGGCTTGTCAAGATAATAAGGATAAGGTATGTGAATCCAGTTCTGACGATGAGAATGATTTTGACATTGCTAGTGCTTATGAAATTTGTACATAGAATACGGAAAATTGACAAAGAGATTCAAAAGTTTAAATAATAAGTATAAAGTCTTGCTTAATGACCATGATAATTTATCTAGCAAGCATGATAACTTATTGGATGATTATGATGATTTGAAAAATAACTTTACTAGTTCAAACGTTTCACCACATGATCATAAGTGCTTGAAGGACAAGTTTGATTCTTTATCGAGTGATCACTATTTATTGAAAAATGAACATGCGTTGTATGTCTCTTGTTTAAATGATAAAATAGAATCACTTGCAAATATTATGGCTTCTAGTCGTATAAAGCATGAAGAATTAGTTGCAAAACTTGATTGTATCAAGAATAACTCTATCTCTTCTCCTAAAAATATTGTTAATAGGTATACTCATGCTAAAGCTTCTACTTCTAAAGATATGAGTAGAAATGTAAATGTCGCGCATGCTAATGTTAAAAAGTACGCCTTTATGTATGGTAAAGATGCTAGACACAATAGTGTACACAATAAACCTCATGTTATATCCCATAACACGGCACACAAAAATGTTGTACACAATGCACATCAAAGATTACACTTTGTACACAAAGTACACAATGCTAGGAATAACACGATACGGGTGCCTAAACACTTAGGCGTGCATGATAAAAATACCTATGTTCAAAATTTGACCAAAAGTATGCATGGATTCTATAAAGATTCATTTGTTCATAGGAAATCAAATTCACATCGAATTTGGGTTCCAAATAAGTAACTCTATTTGTTTCAAACATTAGGGTATCCACATTCTTCATGTATATTATTCTGATACCCAAACGCTTAAAATGATATGTAAATAAATTTTTGCTACTTTCTAACATATCGGACCCAATTAGAAGTGGGTACCAAACGTGTAGAGATTATTTTATTTCAGGACATTTGGATAATGGATAGTGGATGCTCCGCACACATGACATGGAACACAAAATTACTTAGCAAGCTAAAAATGTATGATGGCGGAACTGTGACATTTGGTGACAACAAGAAAGGTAAAATTGTCGGAATTGGCAATATCGGCAATCACTCAAGATTGCTCATCAAAGATGTAAGCTTGGTGAAAGGATTAAAGCATAATTTATTAAGCATAAGTCAACTATGCGACGAAGGTATGAAAGTTATATTTACTCTTGACTCATGCTTAGTATATGACAAAGATATGAAAAATATCCTTGTTAAAGGTAAGCGAATAGAAAATATCTATGTACTTAGACTAAATGAGTATGAAAATATCTATGTACTTAGACTAAATGAGTATGAATCAAATGTATGTTTAATTGTTTCAACAAATGATCCACTGCTTTGGCATAGACACTTTGGCCATGTGAACATCAAAAACATGGATAAGATTTCTAGGAAAGAGTTGGTGCAAGGACTTCCTAAGATAAGTTTTAAATTAGATAAAATATGTGGCTCATGTCAATTTGGCAAAATGCATAAGAGTTCATTTAAAAATATTGGAGCACTTAGTTCTAATGGACCACTTGAACTACTTCATATGGACTTGTTTGGCCCAACTAGAACTCCATCACTATGCAACTCTAGATACGTATTTGTCATAATCGATTATTTTACTCGATATACGTGGGTATTATTCTTAACTCATAAGAATGATGCCTTCCGTGAATTCGAAATATTTTTCAAAAGGATTGAACGCTTATATTCCATGAAAATTATTTCTTTAAGAAGTGACCACGGTGGTGAATTCGAAAATAAACATTTTAAATCTTTTTGTGAAGAACGAGGCATTTCTCATACTTTTGCTTTTCCCAGAGCTGCTCCTCAAAATGGGGTAGTTGAAAGGAAAAACAGAACACTCCAAGAGTGTGCACGAACAATGTTGTGTGAAAGCAACCTTCCAAAGAATTTTTGGGCGGAAGCTGTAGCAACCGCGTGCTATATTCAAAATAAAGTTTTAATTAGAAAACCTTTTGAAAAGACCCCTTATGAGTTATTGCTCCAACGAATTCCAAAGGTATCTTACTTCAGAGTTTTTGGTTGTAAATGCTACATTCTGAACACTAAAGATAACTTAGATAAGTTTGACTCCAAAGCGGATGAAGGCATATTTATCGGTTACTCTTTACGTAGTAAGGCATATAGAATTTACAATAAAAGTTCCGAAACTATTGTTGAAACTCTACATGTAACATTTGATGAATCTGTACCTCATAACATTACTCATAATGATGATGATGAAAGCATGCTCTTTGCACCCACCCCTAATAATGAATCTATCAATGATATCCCTAGTTCTTTGCCTAAATCATTTCCTGAAGTTACACATCACCCACACACACAAGTCTTAGGTGACATTGAAGCAGGAATTAGAACTAGATCTCAAATAGAACACTTAACACATGTTGCATTTGTTTCTAACATTGAGCCGAAAAAGGTAGAAGAAGCTTTTGCAGATGAAGCATGGATCGAGGCTATGCAAGAAGAACTTCTACAATTTGAACGCAATCAAGTATGGGAGTTAGTGTCTAGACCGGAAGATCGTCCCGTTATCGGTACAAAATGGGTATACCTGAACAAACTAGATGAAGATGGAAATGTGATAAGGAATAAGGCAAGGTTAGTAGCACAGGGTTACTCTCAAGAGGAAGGTATAGACTTTGATGAAACCTTTGCTCCTGTTGATAGACTAGAATCTATTAGGATGTTACTCGCATTTGCATCATATAAGAATTTTAAACTTTATCAGATGGATGTAAAAAGCGCTTTCCTAAACGGATTCATAAAGGAGGAAGTCTACGTTGAACAACCTCCAGGATTTGAACATGATAAGAAAACATGATTTGTTTACAAGTTAAACAAAGCCTTATATGTGCTAAAGAAAGCTCCAAGAGCTTGGTATGAAAGACTAAGAAAATTCTTAAATGACTCAAGTTACACTTTTGGAAAAATAGATTCAACCTTATTCGTTAAGAAAGTTCATAATGATATCATTCTTATCCAAATATACGTAGATGACATCATTTTTGGATCTACTAATGAGGATCTTTGCCAAGAGTTTGCCAAGTTAATGCAGGAAGAATTCGAAATGAGCCATATGGGGGAGCTAACATATTTTCTCGGATTGCAAATCAAACAAGGAAAAGAAGGAACCTTCATTCATCAAACAAAGTATGCAAGAGACTTGATCAAAAGGTTCGGAATGGAAACCGCATCCGGAAAGAACATACCAATGGCAACATCCACATCCTTAGACAAAGACGAAGCAGGTAAAAAGGTTGATCAGAAAACATATCGAGGTATGGTCAGTTCCTTACTTTACTTAACCGCCAGCAGAACTGACATCATGTTTAGTGTTTGTGCATGTGCTAGATTTCAATGTGATCCTAGGGAATCACACCTTAAAACAGTAAACTACATATTTAGATATCTTAAAACCACATCGGACTTTGGACTTTTCTATCCCAAAGGAAGCACATTCTATTTAACTTCATTTAGTGACGCAGACTATGCTGGTTGTAAAGCCATAAGAAAAAGCACAAGTGGAACATGTCATTTCCTTGGACATTCCCTTGTCTTGTGGTTTAGCAAAAAGCAAAGTTCCGTCTCACTATCCACCACTGAGGCAGAGTATATAGCTGCCGGACTTGCCTGTGCTCAAATACTTTGGATGAAACAAGTCCTCGTCGATTATGGTGTTAATGCATCTACATGTGTAATTTATTGTGATAATAAAAACACCATAAATCTCACTAAAAACTCAGTTCTTCATCTTAGAACAAAACATATTGATATTAGACACAAATTTATTGATGATCATTGTGCCAAAAAGGATGTTGAACTTAAATTTGTCTCCTCTGAGTTTCAAGTTGCAGATATTCTAACAAAACCCTTACAAAAAGATACATTCTCCAGACTTCGACGAGAATTGGGTATTGTTGGAGAAAAGGAATTGAATAATGCTCAGTTATAAATGTTTTTGTTGTTTTTTGTTGATGACAAGGGGGAGAAAATTCATGTGACATGAAATGTAAAATGTATTGCTTCGATGTAGGGGGAGAACCGCATCAAAGCAGGGGGAGTAAGTATACCATATATTTTATTTTTTTTACTTACTTCATTTCTTTCTCATGTTTGGGTGTCATCATTAAAAAGGGGGAGAGTGATGGAAATTGAATTCCACCCCAAATAATTTTGATGATGAGCACACCAAAGCTTAGTGTACTAACTACACTACACCTTAAGTATGCAGATTTCGTGAAGCTCTACTTATACTCCAAGAAGCACGCATCAATACTCCACGACAAAGACGAACATGACTAAACTCAAGTGATGAAGCTCAAGCTCAAGAAGCACAAAGAGAAGCTCACTTTTACTTCATCAAGTTGACCAAACTTCTGAAGACATGTTCAGAGTCTAGTGTGAGTGTGTCGCGTCTTTTAGGGTATTTGTTAAAGCCCTATCAAATAGACAACACACACACAAATGATTTCGAAAATAATTTTAACTATCTTCAAAATAGTTTTCAAGAGCTTTTCTAGTCACTTCATAACTTTTCGTAGTGAAACTCCACGCACCCTGGAGCTAACTACCTATCTGACTAGAAGAACAACAGGAAAAACTCCTCTGGGAGTCGACTACCAAAAGTAGGGAGTCGACTACCTGTCAGGGATGAAAATCTCCTAGATCCCTCTGGGAGTCGACTACCTATATGAGGGAGTCGACTACCAGCTGTAAATTTCAGACGTTTTGAAATTCAAAATTTTGAAATCCTTTGAGCAATTTACTCCGAAATTTTTGGGACAAAAGTCAAACGAAATTTTAAATTCAAATCTCAGTTTTTCCCTATAAATAGAGCTGAAATATTTTATAAAAAATTACAACATTGAAAATCAAATTTGTGAAAGCTCTCTTGAATTAAAGCTCTCTAATTTTCCCTCTAGCCAGTTTAATTTCTGTTTTGATCTTGCAATATTTTCTCATTCTTTTTGAAGATCATACTATTATTTTTTATTGGCTAAATTGTTTTTCAAAATCCTTACTATTATTCTCTCTAATTTTATTTGAAGGATTTTTGAAAAAGCTCTAGATCACAAAAGAACTTATCTCGTATCTTTGTGTGATCTAGACTATCATTCTATTAAGCCACTACACAAATTGTCTATCTTTTGATTGGCTATAGAATCGGGTGTATTAACCAATCTCTATCACTTATTGTAGAGTATTGGACAAATCTCTTATTGTGTTGATTGTTGGAACACTAGACAAGTCTAGTTGTTGCCAGTTGGAAAGTCCTCGATTTGTGAGGCAAGGGTAAACCCTAGACAAGTCTAGGTGTTGTGATCGGAAATCCTGGTCAAGGCTAGGTCGTTGGAAATCCTAACGAGTGAAGTTAGGTGCTTGTATTTGCCAAGGCAGATAGTGGAAATCTCGTACCGGATTGGTCGGGGACTGGACGTATCCGAGTTGCGGGGAACCAGGATAAAAATCCTTTTGTTTGTGATTGCTGATCTGTGCTTGATTATCTTTACATTTATTTTTCTATCTTCTATCTACAGCAAAGATCATTTTATCTCTATTCGCTGAAATTCATACTTGTGATCTTATTTGTTCTCACATATTCTCTGGGAGTCGACTACTGCTCATAAGGAGTCGACTACCTGCTGTGAAATTTCTTTGTGCATTTTAAAATTATATTATTGATTAAGAACCAAGCGTAGATTACTCTACTTGGTTTCTTAGGCAACGTTAGAAGGAATTTATTTGTGTTAATATCGTTGAGCAAAAAAGTTTTATTATTTGAACAACACTATTCAACCCCCCCTTCTAGTGTTGTTTGCCATCCACAGGATCCAACAATAACCACATCCCATAAGAAAATGCACATGACATAAATAATGGAAGCACGTACCTGCGGCAAAGGATAACCTGCAACACCAAGTGAGTGCTACCAATAGAGGAGTACGTATAATTGTTCAAATACAACATTATTATACATCACATCCATACACAATCTCATATACAACATATCATCCACATCACACCAATGTACAACAACACGCCCAAGTCATTACATTCATTTCACAACCACGATGATATGATGCTTATGATGACATGCCCCCCTCATGATGCAAATGATGCAAACACAAATGCAATGCAAGGCATGCCTAGGGATCACATTCATATACCGACGCGCAAGTGCAAGTGATTCTACTCCGTTATCAATGTGGAGTCACCTAATGGATCAAGCGGTTGCCCAGGGCGACTCCTTCCGCCTCCTACCACGGCAACTTTGTCCATGCCCGTGCACTCCACCTCCGTGTCCCTAATAACATCATATCACCCATTCCATATTCCGCATATATCCAACAACACATTTAGCCAACACATAGCCAATTTCACATCTCAATTCATTTTCATATAAGTCTCATTTGTCATACAAGAAAAGTTAAATAAATAAGCATCCACATTGCAAATTGGAATAATTTCATCTTAATTAATGAAATATGACAATCAAGGCAAAATGAATCTAAAACATGGCATTAATTAAATTCAACGCATCATATAAATTTATTCACATAATTCTCATTTCCACACACAAAGAAAATTGCATAATAAGCTTCCAACATACGAAAAGAGAGCAAATTCACAAAATTGATGAAACCAATAATCAAGACAATGGCTTCAAGCCCCTATTTATATCACAATTTCATAGCTAATTTCACTTCTCATTTCATTGTTCACATAATTCATATAACGAAAATAGATTAGTAAGCTACCAACATTCCAAATGAGAGCAACTTCTCATAATTCTTGAAATAAATCAGTCAAGCAACATAAAACATATTTATTGCATCAAATAATTCAAAGCATCATATAAATTTCAACCCAACATGAAAATTGAATATTAAAGCATCCAACAATTTCCTCGTACAAAGAAAATTTTAACAATTAAGCTTCTAACATACCAAATGAGAATAATTCCACAAGATTGATGAAAAGAGACAATCAAGAGCATCAATTACTTCAACATATCATCCCTATTCAATCTAGAATGCACGATGTCGAAAATTGCCACAAAACCCTAAAAGTTGCAAACTTTAATAATCAAGATGCAATGAATAAACACATGAGTAGGGTTGGAATCCTACCTCCTCCAAATAGATGAAATCCTCCATCAATTTCATGATAGCTTCATTAATCTCCATCCTCAGGCCCAAAAATCCCAAGTCTTCATATTCCCCCAAATCATCTTCTTCCCTCCATGAATTCCCCCTTCTTTTCTTATTATTCCTTTCTTTCTCCTCTCTTTCTTTTTTTTGCTGGAATCATTCAGCCAGGGGGGGGGGGGGGGGGGGTGCTGCTGGAAACTCACAACAACAAGGGGAAAGGGGTTCGGCCTGGGCAAAGAGAAGGGACGAGGAAAATAAAAATTAAAAGAAACATTAAAAATGAAGAGTAATTAAGAAGAAGTTTGCATTTGGGAAGTGGGGGAATTTTGGGTGTCTTGCTGGCACAAATTTTGACCAGCCAAGGGGACATTCGATGGCTTATGGGAGAAGGAAGGGATGTGAAAAATTAAAGAAATAATTAAAAGGAAGGTTGTAGAAAAAGAAGATGGATTAAATATATGGAAACCCCTCTTTACAAGTTTGCCATCCTCATAAAATCTCTCATCTCTTCATTATATTAATCCAAGCCCAACATCAAAGCCCAACAACCCACTATAGCCACTAAAATTAACTTAGGCCCAACCAAAATTAATACTAATAATAGTCAACATCACCAATATCGCCAATAAGAATACCAAGAACAACAACAATAATAATACCATTCATTAATTATAACAACCAAAATGCCATTCATTTATACATCCAAATCATGTCATTTTCAACCTTATAGCCATTCACAAAGAAAATGACTATACACACAACAAAATTTCTATACACACACTCATATAGTATATCACGCATATAGGCATTACAGTCTTATTTGAAATTCGAGATTTGCAAGCAGTGGTCTTCAGCTTTTGCTCACCTGGTGAGCCGGTCAATAGATTTATAGGTGTAGAAGAGGGCTGGCTTCATAATTACAAATCCTTGGTTTTGTTGAGAGTGGGTTGAAGATTAGTGGTCTTTTGACATTTAATAGCGTGTTGAGCTTTAGTAGTGGATTGACTGACTAATTTCCACCAACGGACCTAATCATAGCAACATCCGAACTTCCACTTCTATCTTTCTCTTTCTGTATTCAGGAAAAAAGAAAAGGAAAAACTATCAGCACGTAAGCAGGAAAATGAGGTTTTCAATATAAAAATGGATGGACGGCCTGATGAACTTTGCTAGGTGGTCCACAAAACAAAAGAAGCTTACAACTCTCTCTTCCTGGAGGTTAGTCAACTCTTCTCGTCAGTTAATCATTTCACCATGTCATGCTTCTGGTTTCCATTCCCATCATCATATTGAAGGAAAGTTGCACGTGTAGTTCTGACCGGGTCGACCACTGCCCCTAGCAACTGTCCCGGCCGGAGAAAAGCTTTTAGCGACCTGAGTGCCCTTGGGCAAGTGATAGGAGACCTAGGTCCCCTAAGGCATGAGTCTACACGGCCCTATCAGCCATGCCTTCAAAGATTATCCAATGTAGCAGGGGAGTTCGACAGTCCACCTCTCATAGTGGACCACCCCAGGTTGTACAAGTCTAAATACTGTGACTTCCACAAGGGGTACGGGCATATCATAAACAAATGCAAGGTCCTTCATGACTACATTGAGCGTCTCATATAGAAATGGTTACTCTAGGCGATTAATTCTCCAGAACAGGGTCGAGCTAGAGGACATCAGAATAAAGGCAAAGGCATTACCAACTCATCTGATGTTTTCAATGTGATCTTTGGGACCATCACTACAGTGGGTTGTAACCTAGTCTAGAATCCTATCATGCATAGAAGAGCATTTCTCATCTGGTACACACCCCTCTGATTGACCTCGCATCTAGTCTCAAAGCAGCTCAAGCTCTCCGTGTAGTCTCTGCTCTTCATAAAGGCCAATGTAAGAAGGGCCCATCAACCTCTTTACTATGCCATTATCGTCAACCTATGGATCACCAACCATAGAGTTATGTGCATCCTCATTGATAGTGGGATCGTAGTCGATATCCTACACCTAGATACATTCTAGAAGGTGGGGATATTAGGCAACATTATGCAGCCAGTGTACACCAACCTCTTTAGTTTCACGTGTGCCCAGGTCATCTTGGAGTGGATGGTATACCTGTAGGTGGAGTTCTGTGCACTTACATACTAACATGTGTGTAACGTCCACTTCCTGGTGGCCAACTACTTAGGGGCTTTCAATGTAAGGATCCTGTCTATGGGGAAAACACTAGAAGGGGGGGGGGGGGTTGAATAGTGTTTATGCAAATTTAAAAGAAATTTACGCCAAATAAAATGCAATCCAACAAATAGTGCGGAATAGAAAAACGACACAAAGAGAAACACACGCAAACGCAGATATGTTTCAAGGGTTCGGATTACCCAAGTCAACTCCCGACTTGTTCCCGGTAATCCTACGTCCCTACCACCCGGATACCACCGGATACTCAAGTTAGAACCCTAACTTGAGGTTTCCTTAATGCCCACTTGTAGCAACCCTACAAATGCAATCGAATACAATCGATGTCCTTGACTCCCACAACCAGGGAGCAAGCAAAAACCACTCTCACAACCGAGAGCACAATTCAAATAAAGAAGTTATGAAATCTGAAAAACAACACTTACAATCACCTATGCCTTGAAGTAGAACTTGAAGGAGAAGTGTGATGTGTGTTGAAGAACTCTCTTGGAAGAGAGGAGAAAGCCCTTTCTCTTGACTGCACCAATTTCCTAGAAGATCAATCTTTGGTTCTAGGTTGGAGAGCAAGAGAACAAGATTTGGAAATACTTAGGGCTTTGGATTTGAAAGCTTTGATCTTTGGAAATGAAAGCTTGAAGGATTTTGCAATGAATGAGTAACCTTCCAATGAAACAGTAAAAGCTCTATTTATAGCTTTCTCAAATCCACAAAACAGTTTAGGCAAAAACCCAATCGAAATCCGTGAGAAAAATCTCAACGGATATAATCTGAACTCGCGACAGTCGACTGTTGAACAATCCACAATCGACTGTTGCACAGTCAGCAAGGGTAGGTGAGAATTCATAACGGTAACTTACCACGTGGACAGTCGACTGATGAAGCAAAGACAGTCGTCTGTTAAACCAACAGGCGACTGTAATTTCTTCGACAGGCGACTGGCCGAGAAAAGAGTAAGTTAGACAAATACTAGAAATCTCACAAGATACAGGACAGACAACTGATGCAAAGAACACAGTCGACTGTTAATCAGAACAGACGACTGTATAACCTTAAACAGATGACTGTCAAAATCAAGAGAAATTTCCAGAGAGCTGAGTCAAAGAAATGACTTACAGACAGGCAACTGTTGCAGCATAGACAGTCGACTGAACTAATCGACAGTCAACTGTATATACAGCATAAGTCGACTGGCCGTAGAAGTCAGATTAAAACAAAGTTTGGGCATGGAGAGACATGCGACTAATTTACAATACACAGTCGACTGTCACTAGGCAGGCGACTGTTAATTGTTCAACAGTAGCCTGTGTGAAATAATCAGAGAAGGCCCAAAACGACATTGTAATAGTCTGTGCATAACAGACGACTGTAGAACAAAACACAGTCGACTGTTTTTGAGACAGGCGCCTGTAAACTGTTAAGCAGTCGGCTGTTATGAACAATCCTAGCACAAACAAAAAGAGAATTGAATTGGGATCAAAGGACAAAGGTCTAGAGATGTCCTATGACAGAAAGTAGATGTGTGTGAGTGCTCCATCAAAGTTCTACTTCTAAGCTACATACTAGAAGAGATAAAAGAAAAATTACATTGACGAATAATCTCTTCTTTCCATCGTATGAGCTTGATGTCTTTACGGAGCTTCACTCATCAATCTACGATCATCCAATTCATATCATTTGCCTTCAATGACGTTTGTGAGTTATCCATTGCCAGATGATCTTCATAATAAGCTTTGGCAATGGATTAACTGCAAAATAGGGGATTAGACACAAGTATTTATGTTTGCTCATCATTAACACCAAGTAGGGAGAAGTCCAATACTCAACATTCTCCCCCTTTTTGATGATGACAAACAAACATAAACAAAAAGATAAATAATTGTGCGTAATGAAAACTTACTCCCCCTACATAGATGCCAATCAAGTTAGTCAACAAATATTAGAGCATCTACATAGCAATTGAAGCAAGTGAGGGAGATATGAATGAATTCAATTCAAAAAATCTAGGAAATAAAATCCCTATTCATTGTAATCTTACTCCCCCTGAATCTAAGGCAACGAAAATCTTAGATTCAAGCGTTAGAACATACTTAGCACATCCATTATGAATCTTGTATGTTTATTTCTCTCCCCCCTATGGCATTATCCAAAAAGGAGAGAGCAAATAACAACAACAATAATAGTGCTAAATACGAACTAACAACAATCAAGGAGTATAAAGATATATCGAATCAAAAACTCATAAAATCTCATCATATACACATGTGAGTAATGGAATTGAAATCCAATATCAACATTTTAGATATACGAAATGGAAATAATTTTCACAACTTCATCATATCAAGTGAGCATGAATTGACCAATATAAAATTCGTATATTGTCTCAAAAGCTCATCAAGGAGAGTGAAGCAAACATGGAGACAACATATCATAATCACACAGATAAGATAAGCAATATAACAATAGTGACACAAGAGAGGGTGCAACATCATAAATATAGATATATAGAAACTGAGTACAACAGCGGATGGTCATCTACATGACCAACACAAAAAGATACATCATCATGACCAAGAGAAAAAAATACATCATCATGACGACATCAAAGTATATCACCATACATATATAAAAGAGTCGCAGATAGCATCATCCATCATACAAAAAAAAACATATATCATCACTCAAAATGCCATCACTCAAGCATCTATCTAAGAGTGAGCGTCTCCAGGGACTGTAGACGAGGAAGCAGGCTCTGGAGCAACAAGAGTATCCTCTGGAGGAGGGTCAGAAGGAGCAACAGAAGAAGTAGCAGCAACATCCTGTGTAGAAGCAACACCAGGAGGCTCAACGACACCAGTAGGCTGAGGAGGTACATGAAGCTGGGGAACAAACTGTCTCAAGTCCTCAGGGAAGGGAATTCCCTGATGGAGGAAAGAGAGAGAGACATCAATCTGTAGGTACCAGAGACCATCTCCAAAAGAATATCCCGAGACAGTAGAGCAGACGAAGAAGGCAAATCAGCTAGAGGCACAGTGGATGAGGATGGAGCTGAAGTAGACTTCCTCTTCTTTGAGGCAGTCTGCAGAGCCGAAGAAGATTTCGACTTTGCAGAAGCATCGAGGAGAGGACCAAAGGGCATGTGCTCGTAACGAGTCAAGTCAATACCAAAGTGGCGGAAGACACGAGTCAAAAGACCAACGTAAGGAATGTGAGACGGGGAGGACGGAACTCAACCTTGTCCATCCTATCAAGGAGGACACCGGCCCAGTTCACGGGCATGCCAGAGAAAATAGCATACATACACTTTAGAATATCCTGAGACGGCTGGTCAGACGATCCATATCTCGGCAGGATGTTGGACTTCACCACCAGGTGAATAGCCCAACCTCGTGCAGAGAACATAGATGATCTGACACCCGAATCAAGAGCTAAAGGTACCTCTCGAAACATATCCCGGAGAACAGACTGGTCAAGATCGTCAATCTCAGAGATGCAGATATCAGTGGGAAGGGAACCGACAGAAGGAATCCTAAGAATAGTCCCTAAGAGAGAGGGAGTGATCTGAATGTGGGTTCCCTGAACGATAGTATCGAGGATCCCGGTAGACGAATACTCACCGCGAACGCGGTTCGCATAGAAGAGCTTCACCAGAAATGGATAGGCTCTGGGGGAATCGCTCTGAGAGAAGCGAAAAAGATCGGCAAGGTGAGTAGCGAAAAGAATGTCAGATAGTCTCACAGCAGTGAAGGCGGGGAAAGCAATGTACCGCTCCCTAAGTAGGTTGATCCCTAGGAGAGAGTGAAACTTTGCCAGACAAAGATCGTCTCGGCAAACGGGAACTAGGGGATCAGATGGGGGTACGGCAGGAGTCTCTTCAGAAGAACTAGACACAGAAGGAGACACATGTGGGTTCTCAGCAATAGGCTCACTGATGAGAGCACCAGTAGGCTTGCGCTGATGATGAATCAAAGGCTGCGCATTGCTAGAAGAAGCAGAAGGTGAGTAACCATGCGAAGACGAACGCACGGGTGACTCGGCATGCTTGGTTCGGGCTTTATAGGGTTTCTTTCTCTTGGCAATGAGTTTCTTGGGTGCCCTAGAACGTTTAGGAGCATCGATCTTCTCTTTTCCCTTTGGTTTAGGAGCCATGGAAACAAGAGAAGGAGAAACTAAAGCAAAGAAACGAAACGACGAAGAGCAAGTGAGAGAAGCAAACCAAGTGTGGAAGCACCGACGATCGCGGAGAAGAAGATCGAAGGCAACGGCAGAACGCAATCGACGACGATGATTAGGAGCAGTTCGACGGTTTAAGAAGCGAAATCGATCGTTCTTGTAGAGAAAAACGAGCGGGAAGTTGAACAGTCGAAGCGGAGGAGAGAGATAGTCGATGTGGGGAAGTGGTTGCAAGACTTGAATATAAAATTGTGGGAATCAATCTGAGCCGTTGGATTAAGGAATCGACGGCTCGGATCAAATCACATGAACCGACACAACATAAGACAGTCAACTGATGAACAACAGTCAGTCGACTGCATGAAGTGATAAAATTAAAGCTCAGATAGATGGGTAGTCGACTGGAAAGAAACATACAGTCGCCTGTCCATTGGACAGTCGACTGACATATGCTCAACAGTCGGCTGGCCGAGAAATAATACAGTTCACAAAAAGAACAGAGAACACTGTAAAAATTCGACAGAGAGTACAGTCGCCTGATGACTAAAATGCAGTCACCTGTTAAATTAACAGTCGACTGTAAAACAGTCATCAGTCGGCTGTGCGAAAGATACCAATTCTCAGACTGAGGAGATAGAGTAGGGCAGTCGACTGTCGAAGGAAAGACAGTCGTCTGTCCTGGTCCAAAAGAGCACAGTGAGATAGAATTCCAGAGAATAAGAACACTCACCCTAGGACCTATACTCTAATCACAAATACATTGTAAAATCATTATGAAAACAATAAATCCATTGAAACACAATGTACTCCAATCAATTTCAAAACTCATGAAATCAAATAAGTCAAAATTGCCTTTCTTAATCTCATAAAACAATCACTACTACAGATTTGGGCTTGAGTAACGCCACTTAGATAGCGCTTTTAAAAAGTGCTATCTAAGTGAGCTCTTGTATAGCGCTTCTGCACTTATAGAAAATAAAAATAGATCAAAATTAAGGGAAAAATCACTTAGATATCACTTTTTGTTAAAGCGCTATCTAAGTAATACCTTATATAGCGCTTTATATTAGCGCTATGGTGCTAATCGTTATGTAAGCATTTTTATTATAAAAAATATACATAAATATAATCTCTTAATAGCGCTTTACCGATCTCCAAGCCCTAAAATTCCTGATCCCGCTCCCAAAGCCTTAGCCGCGGGAACCCCAAGCCCTAACTTTCACAATCCCGCTCCCTAAGTGATAGCCGCGGGAAAAAAATTCCCGATTCCCGCTCCTAGCCCTAAATTTCCATCTGCATCGACCCCCCCTCCGGCGAACTCACCCCAATCAGAACCCATCTGCGTCGACCCCCCTTCGGCATTCGCCATCCGCAAAAATCTCATGTGAGTCGGCGCCGACCTTCGACCCTCCTTCAGGTAGAAGACGGCTTCGCAGAACCTCGCCTCCGGCCTCGAATGTTGACTAAACCAACTTCGTCGAGTGTGAGTCTTGAAGATCTACCACTGTTCTTCCCGCCGAGCCCGCCGACGTACACGCTGCTAACGGAGCCGTCGACGGGGATACCGACGCTAAGCCCTTTCCCGGACCGAGAGAACGTGGAGGTAACAATTAGTCTTCTCCCCTTCAGGTAACTCTTTTTTTGGGATCTTGGGCTTCTAGGCTTCTGTTTTCTGGCGTTGGTTTTTCGTTGCGTACCAGGTGTTTGTTGCAAGTCCCCTGATGTAATTGTGTATCCAACCAATTAATATTTGTATTGTTCACTTATGTTCTTGAAATGGAATATTCAATTATCTGATTGGATCACTGTATCTTTTTGGGGATACTATTATTCCTCCCCCCCTCTTAATTAGTTGTCACATTACGGTATTACTTGATTGTGTTGGTAGTTCGTATAAATCAAATGAGCTACAATGTCTGTTGGATATGAACGACATAAATACACCCATGAGGGGATGTATGAGGGTATACGGACCTCAGATGTCGCGTGCACGAAGGCGTGCGCGAAGGGAACCTTTTCTCGTGTGAAAAGGACCACTCGATAAGTGGAAAAAGCCACTCGATAAGTGGAAAAAGCCACTTTATAAGTGCAAAATGGCACTTGATAAGTGGATAAAGAAGAAGATAAATGAATGTGCTAATATAGGCTAATAAGCTTATATTTAGTTATTTCCTACAATAACTACCCCTAAAGCCTATAAATAGGACCCAAGGGTAAGGCATTCATTCACATTTTTCCATGCCATAAGTTTGCATAAGGCATCCTTATGTTCTTCTTCTCCCTTCCATTAAAATCCTCTTCTAGTTAGAGATTTAGGCGGTACAACTCTGCTTCGATCCTCCGTGACGAAGTATCGACCGTTGTGGCGAATCCGAGGGCAAAGTTCAGAGACTACCGTGTCGCATACGCAAACGTAAGTCTCTACTATATTTCAATCCTAACAACGCTGTTTTGATAGGATCCAACATTGGTATCAGAGCCATACGGATTCGCTCCGGTCAGACCGTCGCCCCGTCGAAACTATGAACGAGTCGTTGTTTTTTTTCACGAATGGGTATCCTACCATTATGGATATGGTAGGAACAATTCGTGACGGAGAGAATGCAGCGGTTGTTCTTTTCACGTTAGGGTCTCCTACCATTACGGATATGGCAGGAACTCTCCGTGACGGGAAGAACCGACCGTTCATATCGTCAAACTCGCTATCTTCATGGATGCTGAGTCTCCATTCATAGGGAATGGGCACTCTCTTCATGTGGTGCGCGTAGTTTACGAACTTTTTGAAGTAAGTTATTTTTTTTTGGCACACGGCCATTGGAGGATAACTACTTTCTCGACGAACGGGTGCTTTACCGGAGAAGAAGATGGTGGTTATTCCCATCGGGGAAGATGAATTTTGGTGCATGAACTCTATAGCCATATGGGCAATGGAGGCAATGCATCCCCCCTCCCCATGCGGAGGGGGTTGGCTATGGCCAATAACGACGAAAACCACCACGACCACCCCGTCGAGGGGGAGGAGTGCATGCGGCCACCCCATGCAAGGGGGGAGACCGGCCATGGCCAAAGGGCCATGGCCGACCTAGGCCAATAGGCCATGGCCGGGCCATGGCCGGTCGGCCCTGGCCAGCCATGGCCATGGCCGGCCGGCCCCGGCCGCGGCCAGGCCAGGGCCAGAGAGCCATGGCCGCGGCCATGGCCAGGGAGCCCTGGCCGCGGCCATGGCCAGGCCTGGCCGAGGCCAGGCCAGGGCCAGGAGGCCCTGGTCAGCCTCGGCCAGTGGCCAGGGCTGGCCTGGCCGGCCCTGGCAGGGGCCAGGGCCGGTGCCCTGGTCTCTGCCAGGGCCTGGCCGGCCTGGTCGGCCATGGCAGGGGCCAGGGCCGACGCCCTGGCCTCTGCCAGGGCCTGGCCGGCCCTGGCAGGGGCCAGGGCCGGCCCTGGCTGGCCATCGGCCAGGGCAGAGGCCCTGGCCGGCCAGAGCAGAGGCCCTGGCCGAGGGGCCATGGTCCCTGGCCGGCCAAGGCAGAGGCCCTGGCCGGCCAGTCTTATGCCCTTGGCCGGCGTTGGCCGGCCCCGGTCAGGGCAGAGGCCATTGACCGAGGGAATGGGGCCATTGCCGAGCCTTGGTTGTCCAAATTTTTGGGGATGTGGCTTACATGACCGAAAGGGGGGGCATGCATGGCAGTGGCTTGCATGGACAACCCCTACGGGTCCGACGGCAATTCTCTGCGGCAAATTCCCCTGAAGGAGGGAACACTTGGATCCATACAGGAACCGGCGACGGTGGCTTGCAGAGAAATCCCCACAAGGGGGATCCGGCCTTAGCACGGCTACGGCTCTACCCCGGTAAATGGCAGGAAGTGCCGAATATTTCACTAGTATCATAAGGGTACTAAGTTGAAATATACATTTTTTGAAAAATACGTTTTCTAACGTTTTGAAAAATACGTTTTCAAAAACGCTTTTCCGCTGCAAAGTACTATAAGAGTATTTTTATTTGATAAAGTGATGGGAAATATTGAAAGTTACTCTAGATGGTGATTGGAAACATAGTAACCTTTCCGATTCTAGAGTAACAACTTCAATATTTTCCGAAAGTAACTTATCAAATTATAAATATCATTCCAAGTGGGAGTTGAAATTAGAACTATCCAAATGGGATATTCTATTATCATTTCAAGTGGGAATTGTATTTATTTTAAGAATTTTCAATGCAATGTTTTTGATCAAACCTTCATTTTTTTGTGTCTTTTGCAGCATTTTAAAAGTAAAATGTCTTCCGCTTCAAAGAATATCGTCGCTAAGTTAAACAGAGGTGAAAAACTCAACGGCGATAATTACAAACTTTGGTCCATCAAGATACAATACGTTTTAGAGGAGCAAGAAGTGCTCGAAACTCTAAAGAACGTAATGATTGAACTCGAGTTGGGCACTACGGCCCAATACAGACGAGACAAGGAAGCTTTTGATGCTTGGTCTCGGAAGAATAAGATAGCCCGCATTACGTTATTGAGCAGTATGGCCGATGACATAATGCGCATCTTCCGAGAGCATGACCTAGCCATGGACATATGGTCCAAGCTAGAGGAGAAGTTTGGTGGCACATCGGTGTCCAAACTTCGCGCCTTAACTATAAGATTTGATTCATACAAGAAACGTCCAGATCATTCCATGGGGAAACATCTGCGACATATGGCAAATCAAATCTCAGAGTTAAAGGACGCAGGTCATGTGCTCACTGATGAGCAACAAATCCAAGCAGTCATATGTTCCCTACCAAATGGGTGAGACCAAATGAAGATGCATCTCACTCATAATGAGAGCATCAAGACCTTCAGCGATGTTTCCAAGCACCTCGAATTAGAGGAAGAGCGGCTTGCAGCTGCCAAGCCTAGTGCAGAAGTGCACATGGTTGCTAGTTCCTCACACGGGGGAAAGAAACGGAAAGATCGTTTGAAGTCTACTAATGAACGTAATAAGCAACCTGAGTCTACCAAGAAACCCAAACATAAGGGTGGGCACAATAAATGGCACAAGAAGAAAGACTTGAAGAGGATCAAGTGCTTCAAGTGCAACAAGCTCGGTCATTATGCTCGTTCGTGTACGAGTGGAGGCGACGAGGTAACTTGTAAATATACTAGTTACATATGTGTTTCTAGTTCAATATTTCTTGTGGAATCTAATCCAATTTGGATAATTGATTCAGGTGCCACCGACCACATAGCAAGGGACAGACGGTCCTTCGTGGAGTATCACCGGATACCCCAAGGAACGAAGTGGATCTATGTAGGAAACAACACACGTGTTGAAGTGAAAGGCGTTGGGACTTGCAAGCTAGTCTTGGACAACGGCCGCACTCTCCTACTTCATGATGTCCTCTTCGCTCCAGATATTCGAAGGAATATAATTTCTGTGGTCGTGTTAATGGGTCTTGGCTATAACTGGTTTTTTCATGATTGTAATGTGGACTTAAGTTGTAATAATACTCTTATTGGTACTGGGTTTGTATTTAAAGGATTTATTGTAATGAGTACAATGTATGATTCCTCATGTAATGAAAATTTCCTTATTGCAAATTCTAAGACTTATGAGTCTGATGTGATTTGTTGGCACGCAAGGCTTGGTCATATTGGACCAACGCGTATGGATAGACTTGCCAAACATGGCCTTTTATCCAATGTTTCAAAGGTTGAAATGTCGACCTGCGAACATTGCCTAGTGGGGTAATATTGTCGCAAGCCGTTTGGAACTGGCACAAGGGCCGAGGTTCCATTACAGCTTATCCATTCGGACATATGTGGTCCGATGAATATCAAGACAAGACGCGGGAAGTCCTATTTCATCACTTTTATTGATTATTTCACCCGATTCGGACATATCTATTTGATATCCCATAAAAGTGAAGCATTGGCTTGCTTTAAAAACTATATGAGTTTAGTGGAGAATCAATTAGATCGCAAGATTAAGGTCTTGCGAACCGATAGGGGCGGTAAATATCAATCAATAAGTTTTAAGGAACTTTGTGATGAAAAAAGCATAGTACATCATGTAACTATACCTTACACTCCTCAACAAAACGATGTTGCAGAAAGGAGAAATAGGACTTTAATGGAAATGGTCCGTTCAATGATGGCGCAAGATAACTTGCCAATCACCTTTTGGGGTGATGCATTATTGACGGCCGCTTTCATTTTAAACCGCGTACCCTCGAAATCAGTTAGCTCCACTCCTTATGAGTTGTGGAACCAAAGGTCTCCTGACTTAAACATTTTGAAACCTTGGGATTGTGCATCCTACGCACATATTTCCTCCCATAAGTATGTCAAACTTGGGCCAAGGGGAAGGAAATGTATCTTTATACGATACACAGAAAACTCCAAAGGTTATGTTTTTGTTAGTCAGGAAGACAATGGTGGGCTAATTGAGTTTGAGTCGAGGGATGTCACTTTCTTGGAAAACGAGTTTCCAAGACAGGGCGAGATAAGTCAGGACTTATCTCTATTTGAGATTTATGATCAAGAAGGATTACCTCATTCGAGTGGGAGAATTCTTGGTGAAAACGAAAATACGTTTCAACCTTCACCAATGGATTATACGAATGACGATTATCCTATTCCATACGGGAATAATGATCCAAGTGGGAGCAATTCTAACGACATTCCAAGTGGGAGTGATATTAGAATTGATCTAAATTCGAGTCAACAAGGACTTGAAGAATCTCAAATACGACGTAGTAGTCTTACAAGGTTGGCTCCTCTAAGATTTGAGGATGAATTTCCGCAAACATTTATGACTTTACTACAAGTAGATGACGAGCCTGCTACTTTCAAACAGGCCGTATCTTGCCCTGCTAAAGACAAATGGATGGAAGCGATGCAAGAGGAGTTAGAATCCATGAAAGTTAACCAAGTCTGGGACTTAGTTGACTTACCCAGAGGACGTAGAGCTATTGGGAACAAATGGGTTCTCAAGATCAAGCATAAGGCTGATGGCTCTATTGACAGATATAAAGCTCGCCTTGTCGCGAAAGGTTTTACGTAACAGGAAGGGATAGACTACGAAGAGACCTTCTCACCTGTTGTTCGTTTTACCTCGATTCGCCTGATTCTGGCAATGGTAGCTTGCTTAGACCTCGACTTACATCAAATGGATGTAAAGACTGCCTTTCTCAATGAAGAATTGGACGAGGAGATCTATATGGAACAACCAACAGGGTTTGTAAAAGAAGGAAACGAACATAAGGTTTGTAAACTTCTTAAATCCATATATGGTCTTAAACAATCCTCGAGGCAATGGTATATACGGATTCAAGAAGTTGTCTTATCAAATGGTTTTACCATGCTTGATGAAGATAACTGCGTATATATCAAGAGGATTAAAGCAAGTATGTTATCATGTCTCTATATGTAGATGACATTTTAATAGCCGGAAATGACAAGGGCTTTGTGATGGATATCAAGGCTTGGCTTTCATCAGTTTTTGAGATGAAAGACATGGGAGAAGCCGCATATATCCTTGGAGTTAAGATTTCAAGGAATCGTTCGAAGAAACTTCTTTCTCTTTCACAGGAGACTTATATAAAGAAGGTTCTAGAACGATTTAATATGCAGGACTGCAAGTCCATTGATACTCCTATAAGCAAAAGCGATAATTTATGTCTGAAATCATGTCCTAAGAACCAAAAGGAGAAAGAGATTATGGAAAAAGTTCCATATTCCAGTGCAGTTGGTAGTCTTATGTACGCTATGATGTGTACAAGACCCGACATCTGTTTTGCCGTTGGAATGGTAAGTCGTTACCAATCCAACCCAGGGAAAGTACACTGGAAAGCGGTTAAGAGGATAATGCGGTATCTCAAAGGAACTGCAGACTTTGCTTTATGCTATCAAGGAGATGCCTTGAGGCTCGAAGGCTACACTGATGCTGATTGGGCGGGTGATCTCGATGAGTGACGATTGACCTCAGGATATGTTTTTCCACTCGGATCTGGTGAGATATCCTGGAGTAGCAAGAAACAATCCTGCATCGCACTTTCAACTATGGAAGCCGAGTTTGTAGCATTTAGCATGGCAGTCCAAGAGGCTGTTTGGCTTAGGAAGTTCTTAGACAGGCTAATTAATGCAAGTGACTCAAGTGCTGTACCTATACACAACGACAGTCAAGCATATATAGCCTATGTCAAAGATCCTAAATTCCATTGTAAGACCAAACACATTGATATCCGCTACAAATTTGCAAAAGACTATGATAAGACCAAGAAGGTGGACATAAGGTACATATCTACGCATGAGATGATAGCGGATTCGCTCACGAAGGCGATCCCCAGAGATGTGTTTTACAAACACTTATCATCCTAAGGATTGCGAAAGAGCTGAGTTGTACCAATGTAAATTCCCATGTCTGTAAATGATCAAATTTAATAAAAGAATATGTTCTTTTTCAAACATTGCATATGAATTTCTTGAGAAATGTTTGTGTACATTTTTTGAAATCTCAGCTATACTTTCTAGTATGTCGGATAGATTGAGGTTGTCTCTCTCACATGAGCAACCGCCTTATTCTATCAGACGGATAGAATAGAGATGAGACCTGTTTAAAGTCAAAATCATCAGACGGATGATTTAGAGCCATGACTTAAACAAAATGGTCGCATGAAAGATCTGCATCATATGGATGCTTACAGAAGATCTAAGAGGATTTTGAAATCCTATCTGTCTAAACGCGGGATGTGAGTCCAAAGGATTATTTGAGTAGAAAAAGGGACTCAAAGTCAGACATTATGGTGTCTGATCATCATCCTTACAACATCATTGAGACATACACTCCCTGGAAAAGGAGCGATGTTGTAATACGTATTCATACTACGTATGCATTTTTTGACCATTGGGTTACAATAGTAAATAAGTTTACTATTATGTGAGACCCAAAGACCACATGGGTCTTAATTCATTACCCTTATGGACTCTAATTGGTTCCTTTAGATTTGACCGGGTGATTTCTATCTTAGCATGTTACTTATGGACTATGGTTAATTCGGTCCGGCGGGGCATGTTAGAAAAGCAAGTCAAGTCAAGATCGAAAGGATCGCAAGAAGAGGAAGATTAATTTCGCATTCACATTTGGACTTTAAAGATTCAAAGCTGGCCAGCCAATTGCAATCCAGATGGGATTCAATTGTTGAATATAAAGTATAAGAAATGTGAAGAAATAATCTAGGGTAAAGCATGCGTTGATCTACTCAACTTTGCACCTCGAGGAGTGTTGTGTATCTCTAACAAGTGCACAACAGTGGACTCTATGCGCATGACGGTCACACGGCCTATTTCTCGGTATGATAAACAGAAGAGTTAGAGGAAAATAAGTTTCCTTACAATCCCCTCAAGTGTGAGTGGGAGATGTTGGATATGGACGACATAAATACACCCATGAGGGGATGTATGAGGGTATACGGACCTCAGATGTCGCGTGCACGAAGGCGTGCGCGAAGGGAACCTTTTCTCGTGTGAAAAGGACCACTCGATAAGTGGAAAAAGCCACTCGATAAGTGGAAAAAGCCACTTTATAAGTGCAAAATGGCACTTGATAAGTGGATAAAGAAGAAGATAAATGAATGTGCTAATATAGGCTAATAAGCTTATATTTAGTTATTTCCTACAATAACTACCCCTAAAGCCTATAAATAGGACCCAAGGGTAAGGCATTAATTCACATTTTTCCATGCCATAAGTTTGCATAAGGCATCCTTATGTTCTTCTTCTCCCTTCCATTAAAATCCTCTTCTAGTTAGAGATTTAGGCGGTGAAACTCTGCTTCGATCCTCCGTGACGAAGTATCGACCGTTGTGGCGAATCCGAGGGCAAAGTTCAGAGACTACCGTGTCGCATACGCAAATGTAAGTCTCTACTTTATTTCGATCCTAACAACGCTGTTTTGACAGGATCCAACAATGTCCAATGCAAGTAGTTGTAAACTGTATACAAATGAAGATTTAATCCAGTGCCAACATGAATGCTGTTGTAGCTGGTTATTACTAGATGAAATTCCAGCTATATTACTGCACTTCTTCTTTTTGGAAAGTTGACAGATGAAATCTCTTATGTAATTATCAGATAAAAAAGCCGGATGATTGGGCGGCCTGAACCGTGAAAACTCTGCAGTTACCGACTCAAAAAATTTACGCGTTAAGGTATTTAGATAGCTTATTTATCTCAAAATTTTTGGTTATCATCTGATTAATTTTATTTTCTTAGACTTAGATTTGTTCATACCCCTTTTCTCTTTCTTGCATCTAAAGTGATTAGTATCATGTGGAAGTCGATTGTATTTCTTATTCAGTTCTATGCTTCAAGAGAGTTATTTTCACTGAATGTTTTTACATCATCTAGAGGTTAATCGTAAATACCCCCTTTGTTCTTTGATGCTTAACACTAAATGCCATCATGACAAGTCAAACTAGTAGCTTAGTACTGTCATCAATATATATATCTCTTATGTCACACAATCAACGTGGGTTGCCTGATTGATGGGGATTATTTCTTCTATAGTTATCTTCATAATTTCTACTTTCATCAATTGTGGGTTTCTTGTCCTCATGATGGCATATATATATATGGAGAGATGAAAGTACAAAAATTCATGACTAAAGCATCTATCATGCGATGCACGTATGCAATCTTGTCTAAAATTACCATTTCAATTTACTCGCTATTTGGTCGAAGTAAATATCTAAACTTATTTATATATTTAAAGATGATGCACGTATGCGATGCACGTATTCCATTTCATAGAAACTCTACTTCCATGACCGGGCAATTTCAATATCTATATTGCTTCAGGCGGAAATGGGACGAATGATGGCCAAGGTAAAGTTTGGTGGGATTCATTTAAAGATGCGACTCTGGATTATACGCGGCCTCATCTAGTCGAGTTGATGTACTCAACTGGGGTAGTCATCTCAAATCTGACTTTCAGAAACTCCCCGTTTTGGGCTATTCACCCTGTGTATTGCAGGTTAGTGCTCGTTCAGGTTCAGTTGCCCTTCTCTTGTTATAGAATAATTCGATTTCCAAGTTGAGACTTGAGAATAGTTTTGCTGAATGCACAGCCAAGTGCTCATCCAGAATGTCACCATCCTTGCCCCCCCCTCCGATTCACCAAACACAGATGCAATTGACCCTGGTAAGATGATAACTCCAGAAGGTCAATTGATTTATTGAATTTCGACAAATTTTCATAAGATACAAGTCAATAAATCAAAGAAAAGAAGTTGTTAATGATGCTTGAAACTTTCCTACAGGCAATGAAGAATATTACCTGCCAGACATCCGATAGCATTATATGATTCTTCTTATTGTGTTTGTAACAGAATATACAATATATTTCAGCTGATAGATAAATTACCATGCTTTAGCATCAGAACCACTTGTGCATGTACTAGGAAAGCAATACTGGTACGTTCTAATTGTCTTTTTTTCCTTCTTGTCAAAAATAAGTTGTGCATCAAGTATAAAACATAAGGGATCGATCAGGATTCACCTCTTATTTTATCTATAGATGGCATAAAACTCTTGAGGGAGACTTGAACCTGCTACCTCCCGTGCAACCCTTACCTAAGTTTACTTATTCTAACTTGAACATCTGGGAGATTTGCAATTGTATCTTGCGTGAGTGGTCAACAAACTCAAAAACCAGAATAGTTCCATTTGATGTCTGTCACTTGATATGCATCTTAAAGCACAATAAATCCGTCGTTGCTGCTTACGTAATAGAAATTCTCAACTTGGGTGGAATTTAGGAAACTGTGACTCCTAAGGACATCATATATTATGATACAGTTCAAAGGTTACGCCACATTGCTACTATGAGTTGCTTCGAATCTATTATACAATTGAGGAATGTTTGTGAATGGAGTTGTTGACTAGGCCAAAAGAGTGGGTAGAAAGACGGTTGGGATTGAATCTTAAGGAATTTTGGAGGGAAAACTAAATTTTGGGATCTAAATTCTTAGGGGGAAATTAAATTTTAATTTAAAATTATAGTAAGAACAAACTATGGAAGGAACTAACATTTTAAATTTTAGGAGGAACTAAATATGAAGGGAACCAAACTTTGGGGGTGAACTAAAAATTTTGGGAAACTAAATTCTATGGGAAAAAATAAATTTTAGGTTGAATATGGTTAAAAAATTTGTTGGGGGTGAATATTTTGAAAGTAGCGGTAAATTTTAGTTTCTTTTTTGGAGGGATGAGAGGGGGTTTGAAGAGTCTGCAAATTTTTTTTGGAGGGTTGGGACACGTGGATTTTGAATGGGTTAAAATTTGTTGGTGGAATATTTTAAATGTCCCATGACCTATGGTCACGGGTTATGACCTACACTGCTTAGAATACTTATACATGTGTCTGTTTTCAAGTTGCAATTCCACAAAACAAGGAAAAGAACAGCCCTTATTGACAATATTGAACTTATATCACTCCAACGGTTATTTCATGGGAATTAGATAATCCCCATCAGCAACACAAGCATAGAAATAATGTACCATATCCTCCATTTTCTAATTTTTTTGTGCTCATGACCATTTTCTTTATCAACCATAGAAATTTCCTACTAACTCCAAACGGCTAATTGATTATTGGATATGTACCCTGAATAACTAGAGGAAGAATTGCTTTTTAAAAAATTCCAGAATGAATTAATTTTGTTGTGTTCACATGCCATGTTAGTAGATATCTGTCATGATTTGCCTGTCTGTGATGGTATCATATCATGGAATATATCAGGGGTTGGTCAAGCGATGAAATGATGATGTTTCAGATAGGCTGTGAGAATAGAATGATGTTTATGGTGATTGTGGACAATGATATGAGAAGATTGTAATGATTTATTTTTCTTATCTTCGTCTTAGTTCTTTATTATTGTGGATTCATTAATTTCTTATGTAGTTCATCAGCCATGTCTCAATATGGTGAACTGTAATGATGATGGCTAGTAGATGTGTACGTACTTACTAATCAAGGAAGCCCAAGCCCAAGCCTTCTGTTGTGTTGTAGAAATTAAAGCCTTGCCCTTTTGTTATTTTATTTCATATATTAAGGAAATTGCCATTCAATAGCACGAAAGCTTATAATCTTGTTGATGAAAGAAAGAAGTAATTAATTTAATGTTGAGCAGAGCAAAGGAGACTGGGCTTTTGACTTGGGTGAGCTGGATCAAGCTCTGTTCATGCATCTAGAAGGACATGATCACGCATCAGTTCAAGAACAAATACGTGAGTATCTTTCAATATATAACTGCTACATGCTAATATTTCTGTGTTCTATGTATTTTCCCCCTAGAATTATATTATTAATTTCTTGATATGTTTTTATTGTGGCCAGCAGTTCTTTTCCTTGATGCAACATATTTGACCAAATTTTTGTCAGATAATAAGATTACATCTGTTACGCCTATTTGACCGAGGCCCAAAAGACACGAGCCCAGGAGCCCATCTGCGTCCTCAAGCCCATTCAACAAAGGCCCTATAAGGGATCCTCTCGAATGTCAACCCGACCCGGCCCCGATAACCAGCCGGTCACTCGCCCACTCCTGCGAAAACCGCTCCCCCAGACGCGCGACCACTAAATGGCGGTAATGGGGAGGTGCTGGCATGACGGAGAGAGCGGCGGCGGAGGGGAGGATTGATGGGGCACGATCGAGGGCGGGCGTGGGACGTGGGCCCGAGGCAATCACGCTGGGAGCTCTACAAAAGGGCAAGGAAGACGACGAAGAAAGGGGACCGCATCTCAGGTATCTAAAAGTCTAAGGTACTCCATCAACGACCTAGTTCCTCCTTTCCATCTCCTTCCTCCCCCGCTCGAGCCGTGAGACGCCGTTCAGATCTCCTCACGAGTCGAACCGTCTCCGCCGGGCCTCCTCTTTCAGATCACTGTCTGACTTAGGCATCGGAAGGGATTTGGCCGGAACCAAGGTCCGGCCCCCTGACGATCGTTCTCGTCTACGCAGGAGGACATCTGATCAACGGGCCGAGGCTCCCCCTCGCCCTTCGCCGACCGCGCATCTAGCTGGACGAGTGAGGCTTCCCCTCATCGTCCGACCGCCGAGGCCGAGCACATCCCGCCGAGGCCGAGCGTCTCACCCAGGGCCGAGGCTTCCCCTCGCCCTTCGCCGACCGCGCATCTGGCTGGACGACTGAGGCTTCCCCTCGTTGTCCTACCTCCGAGTTCGTGCGCGACCGTCCGAGACCGAACGTCTCAATCAGAGCCGAGGCTTCCCCTCGCCCCATCCGCACCGACTCGAAGCCCCCGAGGGACCCAAACGGGCCCCTTGACCACGTTGACCGGGTTATCCACGGTCAACGCTTTGTAGTGAGAAAACACTCTGAAACATCTGGCGCCGTCTGTGGGAACCGAAAACCGTCCCACGAAATAGCAAACCACACCAACAATGGCACGAGCCAGCAATGGAAGGAAGCACATGCCCCCCATCCCGGAGGAAGGGAATGGCGCATCAAACGGCAACCCCGAGGACATGCCCGTCGGCGACCACCCCGCCCTCTCAAGCGAAGAGACCGGCGGCTCAGAACTGGCCACGCAGGGACAGCTCTGCGCCCTGGCTCAGGAGACCAATGCGAGCCTCCAGACATTGGTCGCGACGGTACAGCAGCTCGTCGGCCCTGCGCCATCCAACGGAGGCACGTTGGACGATAGCCATCGATGGGCGGGGGGTCCCCCGCACTTGCGGTCCGCCGTGGTAGACGACCACGGGACCCTGAAACCAAACACGGAGCGTCGATTCACGGTGCCCGGCTCTCGTCAGGCGAGGTCACGCGCCTCCTCCCCTTATCGTGAAAGGAGCCGAAGAGAAACCGAAGGGACGGAGGGTGAATCGATGACAGCATCATCTCGTCGGTCGCGGTCGTCCCGCCGCAGGAGAAGCGAACGACACCACTCAAGAGACCGATCGCGGCGGAGCAGGAGCTCCCACAGGAGGAGTCGGGAACGTCGGGTCAGCCCGACCCCAAGCGTGGAGAGGGTGGCGGAGCCAGCCCCGCCGGCGCCTGTGCTTCCTCCACCCCCGATCGAGCCCGAGGCAGGCGAATACCGTATCCCCGGGGGAATCCACGGGGACCGGTGCCCCTTATCATGGAGAATAACCGACGCACGGGTCCCCTCTCGATTCAGGATCCCGGTGCTGGGAAAGTACGACGGAATAGGGGACCCGGGACACCACGTGATGGACTACGAGGGGGACATGGCCTTCCAGGGAGCTGACGATGACTTACTTTACCGGGGCTTCTATTCTACTCTCAGGGGAGCGGCAAGGACCTGGTACCACAGCCTGCCCGGCCGCTCCATCGACAGATTCGAGCAACTCACCCAGTTGTTCTGCAAACAGTTCATGGCGGGGAGGCTGATCAAACCTGGTGCTGAACATCTGTTCAACGTAGTGCAAGGCCCGGCCGAGCCGCTCCGACAATTCATGCGCCGCTTCAATGCGGAAAGGCTGAACGTGAACAACCCTCCCGACCTGGTGGTCCAGACGGCCCTTAAGAAAGGGCTTCGCCATCGAGGCCTCAAGAAGTCCCTTCACAACGATCCCCCGAAGGACCTCCCCGGGATCATGGCGAGGGCCGAGCGCTTCATGCTGACCGAGGAGGCCTTGGCCGAGGATGCAGGAAAAGCCACTCGAGGGACCAAGCGTGGCGACGGCGGACGAGTCAGCCCCGAAGGATACCGGACCGAGAAGAGGCCGAGGAACAGGTAACGAGGAGAAAGCGCGAGGGACACCACCCCAGACGCCGTCCTTGCCCAAGTACAGAAGGAAGAGCGAGCTGATCGCCCCCCACCGAAGGCTAGAAGAGGTGGGAAAAACAGGGAGAAGTACTGCAAGTACCATAAGGACGATGGTCATGACACCGAAGACTGCTGGCATTTGAAGAAGGACATTGAGAAACTGATGAGCCGGGGGCACGCCAGGAACCAGGCCGACGAGCCAGCCCACGGAGAAGGGACCTCCATGCTGCCAGACAAGGGGAAGAAGATCAACACCGTCCAAGGCCCCCTCCGCATCATAGAGTGAGCGGGCGATGACTCTCCCCCCGGTGGCAGCCTAGTAAGAGGGAGTTATCTAAGTTTACATCCCTCTGTCTAGCTTCATTTCCTTTCTTTTTCCTTTTCCTCCAAATGTACCAGCCCGACAGGACTCTTGAGAGTACAAATGCATTCCCTTTTTTGTCTTTTCTTAAATCCCCGACGGAATTGACATGTCACCAATAGCGCAAAAGAATGGGGACCGCCGCCTCACTGGAGGAGGAAGAGGAGCTTTGTCCTCGCCGACTGACTCCTGTGCTCATAAGACTGGGGCAATTCCCCCAGCAGGCACGGACGCCGACCGGTCCTAAGCCGAGGAGCTTTGCCCTCGCCAACCGACTCCTGCGCTCATAAGTCTGGGGGCGATCCCCCCAGCCAGCGCAAACGCCGACCGGTTCTAAGTCGAGGGACTTTGCCCTCGCAGACCGACTTCTGCGCTCATAAGCCTGGGGCGAATCCCCCAGCAGGCATGGACGCCGACCGGTCCTAAGCCGAGGAGCTTGGCCCTCGCAGACCGACTTCCGCGCCCATAAGCCTGGGACAGTTCCCCCAGCAGGCACGGACGCCGACCGGTCCTAAGCCGAGGAGCTTTACCCTCGCCGACCGACTCTTGTGCTCATGAGTCTGGGGGCAACTCCCCTGAGACACGGACGCCGACCGGTCCTAAGCCGAGGAGCTTTTGCCCTCGCCGACCGACTCCCGCACTCATAAGTCTGGGGAGAATCCCCCCAGCCGACGCCAACGTCGTCCAGTCCTAGGCCAAGAACAAGGCGACAACGCAAAGTACACGAGAAGTCCGAGTAAGTCAATTTCGTTTATAATAGTTAACCAGAGTACAAAAATGTGTCTTATTTACAGGGGATCGAGGCGAAGGAAACACCCAACAAACAATCTACTCACGACGAATGACAAAGTTCTTCGCCTACAGAAGCTAGATCGACACCGACAGAGCAAAATTGGTTGACAAAAAACCCGAAGTAGGTAGCCCAAGCTAGCAGCCATGCAACCAGCAATTATTGGCCACGGAGCCGATAACGAAGCCGAAGGAGATAGCGGGGGCCAGGGATCCATTTCAAGTAGACTGGCCCAAAGCGAAGCGGATGCTTAAAAATTTGAGGATAAGGCCGGGAGGGACGGCTTAGGGAGCCCGAGCTCGGGAGGACACATCCTCGGGCACTTCGCCCTGCTCGGAGCGAGGGGGATCGACCGGCGGTGGGGCTTGCCGAACACGCTCCGCACATTCCCGGAAAGAAGACTGGACGACTTCGACGATCCGAGGGGCGATGAGGTCTTCATACTTACCGAAGGCCTCCCTGAGAACCTCGAAGATCCTCTTCCCCAGGGTCTCGACGACGCCCTTCTCCACCTCCTCTGCAAGCCGCATCACCTGGCACCGATCCGACAGTTCCCTCTGAAGCTCCTCCCTCTCCAGGCGGAACGACTCCGCCGCTTCCTCAGCCGACTGATGAGCGCCCTCCAGCTTTCCTTGGAGGTCAACCACTCGTCCCTCCAACTCGGCCACGCGGAGGTTGAGACGCCGAGACTCCATCTGGGCCTCTGTCATAGCCACCTCAGCCGCCCCGGCCCGCTCCTGAGCCCTCATGGAGGACTCCTCCAGCTCCCTCAAACGGACGGCTCGACACTGCAACTCCACAGCAAGCACTGAACCCTGAAAAGACGAGACATGGGCTAAGAAGAGGATAAAGAGAAAGAAAGGATAGCTAGATAACCGAACCTGTTGAAGGATCCAGACCAAGGAATCCGACATCTTGTCGGTCGGGATCTTCTTGAGGAAGTTGCGATCCCGGGGAGGGACGGAGACCTCGGCAACCTGCTGGGCCAGAGCTCGGTCAACAAACATCGAACTCTCAGGGACAACGATCGAAGCCAAGTCACTCGCCAACAAGGCCCCGACCCCCGGTGATACGGGCGAAGACGCTGCGAGGGGGGTGGCAGACAAAGCTGCCGAAGGATCCCCGGCGGTCGCCACGGGAAGCGCGGAACCTGCCGGACTGGAGGGATCCACGTCCTCCCTCCTCTTCTTTCCTCCGTGGGGCTCCGAAGGCGTCGGAGGGGAACGCTTCCGCCTCGCACCATCCTCACCCCCCGGAAGGGGATCGCCAGAAGAAGAGGCGGGGGGCGCGGCCACCACCTTACCCACGGAAGGCTCGGCTCGGCGCACTTCCTCCTCAACGGTCCTCCGAGGCGCCCTTCCAGAGGTACTACCTCGGCTCCGAGCGGCTCCACGACGGATCAGCTCATCGACGTCACGGACGAATTCACGGCCAGCCATCCCTGCAAAGGAGACCGAAATCAGGATGAGTCTTAGGGCGATCCGGGGATGAAAAAGCGACCTACCCGGAGACCACAAGACGGCCTTCAGGAGTAGGTCGTCCAACAAAGACCAGATGGACTTCGCTTCCAAAGGAAGAGCCAACAGAAGCGCAGCGGCTGCCCGGTCGGCGTCTGAGAGAACTAACGACGGGCGAGGATGGACAGAACCGCCCCAGCTTGTTAGAATCTGGGCATCACCCAAGAAGACCACAAAGACATAATCCGAGCTCCAATCCCCCGACCAGCGGGGTAGCCCGATCAGACACTCCCTCCTCGAACGGGCTCGAAGATGCAGCCATGACCCCGGCCCGACCGTCTGGATCTGGTAAAAATGGAAGAGAAGGGGGAGGGACGGATCCAGGCCGCGGGTGCAGCAGAGCGTGGCGAAACCCGTCAGTACCGCAATCGAACAAGGGGTAAGCTGACAAAGCGGCACCATGAGATACTCCATGACCTGGATAAGGAAGGGATTGAGCGGGAAGCGAAGACCCAGATGAAACATTTCGACGTAGACGCCGACTTCATTACTCCTCGGAAGGCAAATCCGCTCGTCGACAAACGGAACACGGACATCGTACGGGAAGCAGAGATACCTTTCCCGGATCTCCGAGACCACCGAAGGAGCAGTCCTCGACGGCGTACGGAGGATGACCGGGGCACGTTAAGACACACGGCAACCGACGCCACGTCATCGCAGGCGTAGTCTGGGAATAGCTTCCCCTTCCCCTTATCTTGGAGGGGACGACTCCCGGGAGAGGAACCTGATCCCACTGGCTGGGGCTTACTCCGCCTGGACTCTGGAGAATCCCTCGCCACTCGGCCAGAACCGCCTATCCTAAGAGCAGCCATAATATGAGAGCGAGAAAGAAATTACCTTTTAGCTAGGTTGAAGGAGGAGAAGAAGCGAAGGCGACGGGAGACTCCGAGATGTAGAAAGCTTAGAGCAATGTGAAGAGCAAGAAAGGAGAGGAGATCAACGCAGCTGGGGAGCTTATATATCAGACGAAAGGACGAATTCGAAGCGCCTGACAAAAACGCGTGGCAAGACTCGAAGAACCGGCGGCGTTTCGAAATCGGTGCCAGGGGAAGTCCAATCGGTCCGCCTCATCATGACCTACATTTATGACCCCGCCTCGATTGAAGCGCCGCCCGGAATCCCAGGAGGCACAACGGTCGATCCAAGCAAGCCAAGGCTGATCGACCCCACCAAGGGCGGCTCACGAACCCCTCCGCTTCTCAACTTAAAGACGACCCCGCGAGCGGGGGGGGGGGGGGGGGGGGGATAAGCTTGCAGCTACACGTGGCAGCATCTGAAGGCCGACGGCGCTTCGGAACCCGCACCTTAAAAAGCATCGAACGAGCCAACTCATGATGACGGCTAATAAATGAGTCGGCATCGGCTGGCGAGCTTGTCAAAATCGGCAGAAGTCACATCGGCCGAGCCGAACCGGCCGAGGCCGATCAACCCGACCGATGGGGGCAATTGTTACGCCTATTTGACCGGGGCCCAAAAGACACGAGCCCAGGAGCCCATCTGCGTCCTCAAGCCCATTCAACAAAGGCCCTATAAGGGATCCTCTCGAATGTCAACCCGACCCGGCCCCGATAACCCGCCGGTCACTCGCCCACTCCTGTGAAAACCGCTCTCCCAGACGCGCGACCACTAAATGGCGGTAATGGGGAGGTGCTGGCATGACGGAGAGAGCGGCGGCGGAGGGGAGGATTGATGGGGCACGATCGAGGGCAGGCGTGGGACGTGGGCCCGAGGCAATCACGCTGGGAGCTCTACAAAAGGGCAAGGAAGACGACGAAGAAAGGGGACCGCATCTCAGGTATCTAAAAGTCTAAGGTACTCCATCAACGACCTAGTTCCTCCTTTCCATCTCCTTCCTCCCCCGCTCGAGCCGTGAGACGCCGTTCAGATCTCCTCACGAGTCGAACCGTCTCCGCCGGGCCTCCTCTTTCAGATCACTGTCTGACTTAGGCATCGGAAGGGATTTGGCCGGAACCAAGGTCCGGCCCCCTGACGAGCGTTCTCGTCTACGCAAGAGGACATCTGATCAACGGGCCGAGGCTCCCCCTCGCCCTTCGCCGACCGCGCATCTAGCTGGACGAGTGAGGCTTCCCCTCATCGTCCGACCGCCGAGGCCGAGCACATCCCGCCGAGGCCGAGCGTCTCACCCAGGGCCGAGGCTTCCCCTCGCCCTTCGCCGACCGCGCATCTGGCTGGACGACTGAGGCTTCCCCTCGTTGTCCTACCTCCGAGTTCGTGCGCGACCGTCCGAGACCGAACGTCTCAATCAGAGCCGAGGCTTCCCCTCGCCCCATCCGCACCGACTCGAAGCCCCCGAGGGACCCAAACGGGCCCCTTGACCACGTTGACCGGGTTATCCACGGTCAACGCTTTGTAGTGAGAAAACACTCTGAAACAACATCGAAATAGATTATATGTATTTTTGGTGCATGCATAAATTTTGCTTTCGAAATATTCCCAGTGTGGATTGTGACATGTAACAAACTAGTCATGTTATGTATATGTCGCTGGAAAATCCTTGAAACTGAGAGCTACAAATGCATGATGATGACCCTCTCTCTCTCTCATTTAAACAATAAAACATAAGATATAAACACTACACACATGCATCAGATAGAAGATTTAATGCATGCATGGCTTCATGTATTGTGCAGAAACCCTGAACATTTTCCCTTCCCAGCCAATGCACGTGGAGCCATCAGCCAAGGTATGCAAATGCATTTATTTTATAATCATTTTATAATGTTATATTCTATAATTAATTCTACCTTTTGGGAGTTAATTTTTGTGGTTGTATTTGATATGTTTGTACAGGTTGGGATGAGCTTGGGGTCCCCAGCAACAACTTTTGGGAGTTAATTCTTTGCAATGCATGCGGGATAAGGCAAATGAAAGCGAGGCGTGCAATGAGAGCTGCTGCTGTTGCAGGATTGAGCACCGATCATGTGGATCGCACCGTTCCTTTCAAGAAGCGGTTCAAGATCGTGGCGCCGTCTTCGGCTCGGAAGAAGCTCGGATTCGACGACATCGCAGTGAGACTGAGCAAGACGCTGGCTTGCCACCAAACGTTCCCGCAGGAAGAGAAGGATGCTGCAATCTTGCTGATGGCTCTGTCATGTGGCCTCATACATGGTTGAACATCGTTCAGTCATTTTTTTAAAGTGAGGGACTAGTGATTAAAGAGCACTGTACTGTGAGATTAATCTGAAATAAAAGCTATTTTTTTCGTGAGTATGTTGCTTTAATAAAGAATTGTCAACTAATTTAAAGCACTGTACACGAAATTTGTTTGAATTTTTTTAAAAAAAAATAATTAAACATTAGCCACAACAAGTCCGTGGCTAATGAGTATTAGCCACAGCAAGTCCGTGGCTAATGCGTATTAGCCACGGCCATTCCAAACATTAGCACCACTTAGATAGCGCTTAAAAAAGCGCTATCCAAGCTACCATAGCGGTAGCTTGGATATCGCTTTTATAAGCGCTATCTTAGTAAACCACTACAATAGCGCTTATAAAAGCGCTACCCAAGCTACCATAGCGGTAGCTTGGATAGCGCTTAAAAGCGCTATCCAAGTGTTAAAAAAAGCGCTATGCAAGCGTTTTTTTGTAGTAGTGAATAAAGCACATGAAGAAAGACAATCAAACAGATATGAGCTCAATAGGAGTTATAGCATGAAATATTGAGCTTCTAGATTTTAGATTAACCCATAATTCCCAATTATCCACGCAACCTCACAAATGAATCTTCTTTAAGAGGTTTAGTGAAGATATCGGCAATTTGTTTTTGGGTTTCAATGTACTCTAAGATGATGTCCTTCTTAGCTACATGATCATTTATAAAATGGTGTCTCACGTTTATGTGTTTGGTACGGGAGTGGTGTACCGGATTCTTGGAAAGACAAATAGCACTTTGATTATCAACCATTATAGGGCAAGTATCACAATAGACACCATAGTCACTAAGAGTGTGTCTCATCCAAAGAACTTGTGCACATGCAAGACCCACGGCAATATATTCCGCTTTAGTCGTGGAAAATGACACCGAATTCTGTTTCTTAGAAAACCAAGAAACTAAGGAATTTCCTAAGAAATGGCATGTGCCACTAAGTACTTTTCCTGTCGGACTTGTATCCGGCAAAGTCGGTATCACTATATGAGATTAACTCATATGTGCTTGACTTAGGGTAAAGTAACCCATAATCTAGAGATTGATTGAGATAACGAAATATTCGTTTAACCGCAATCAAGTGTGACTCCTTAGGTCTTGCTTGATATCTAGCACAAATACATACGGAAAACATGATATTGGGCCTACTATCGGTTAAGTAAAGTAAGCTACCGATCATACCTCGATATAGACGAACGTCTACATATTTTCCGCTTTCATCCTTGTGTAGATGAGCAGTAGTACTCATGGGAGTCCTTTTGCTCGAAGACGATTCCACCCCGAATCGCTTAATAAGCTCCGCTGTGTACTTTGTCTGATGTATGAAAGGGCCATTCTCCATTTTTCGAATTTGAAATCCAAGATAGTAGGTGAGCTCTCCCATGTGGCTCATCTCAAACTCATCCTTCATAGACTTGGAAAATTCTTGACAAAGATTAAAGTTAGTAGAACCGAAAATAATATCGTCTACATAAACTTGAATCAAAAGAATGTCATTTTCATAATCTTTAATGAAGAGTGTAGAATCAACTTCTCCCATTTTAAAACCTAAATTCAAAAGAAAGGTCTTAAGACGATCATACCAAGCTCTAGGAGCTTGTCTCAATCCATACAACGCTTTCTTAAGTTTGAAAACATGGTTTGGAAATTTTTCATGAGTAAAACCGGGAGGTTGAGAAACATAAACTTCTTCATTGACAAACCCATTTAAAAATGCACTTTTAACATCCATTTGAAATAATTTAAAATTCTTATGGGATGCAAAAGATAAAAGCAACCTAATAGCTTCTAATCTAGCTACGGGGGCAAAAGATTCTTCGAAATCAATACATTCCTCTTGCCGGTAGCCTTGAGCTACTAACCTTGCTTTGTTCCGTGTGATTACCTCATTTTCATCCGTCTTTTTCTTGAAGATCCATTTGGTCCCAATAACTTGGTGACCACTTGGAAGAGGTACAAGTTCCCAAACTTCGTTTCTCTCGAATTGCGCTAGTTCTTCTTCCATTGCCACTATCCAAGCTATCTTCACAAGCTTCTTGAATTTTCTTTGGCTCAATGGTAGAGACGAATGCGCAATGGAAGAATTCTTCAATTCTTGATCTCGTTCGAACACCCACACCAATATGTCCAATAATTTTGTTATGGGGATGATTGCGAACGGTTGGATAAGCTTTGGGTATACCTGGATCACTAGGAACAACTTCAACAACTTCGTTAGAAGTGTTAGTCTCAACAATAGAATCATTAATCTTAACATTATTAAGAGAATCACAAAGAATATCTACATTATCATCATCGACACGAGGAAAATCAAAATCTTCATAAAAAGATACGTGAAGTGATTTCTCAATCTTTGAAGAAGTTTTGTTATATATCCGGTAGGCTCTGCTATGTGTGGAATATCCAACAAAAATTTCTTCATCGGATCTTGGCTCAAATTTGTCTAAATTACCAAAGGTGTTCTTTATAAAACATTTTGAACCAAAAACACGAAAATATTTCACTTGAGGCTTTTTATCATAAAACAACTCAAAACAAGTTTTGTTTGTTCGGGGTCTCACTAGGATCCTATTGAGCACATAACATGCCGTGTGCACCACTTCTGCCCAAAATTGTAGTCCCAAATGACTATCATGGAGCATATTGCGAGCACACTCAATAAGAGTCCTATTCTTTCTTTCTACAACACCATTTTGTGGTGGTGCATGAGGAAAGGAAAAGTTATGAGTTATCCCGGAGTCATCACAAAACTTAGTAAAAGATTCATTCTCAAATTCTCCTCCATGATCACTACGAATAGTGATAATGGTGGATCCTAAAAGATTCTGAATCTTCTTTGCAAATTTGGTAAACTCTTCATGAGCTTCATTCTTATTAGTTAAGAATGAAACCCAAGTAAATCTAGAAAAATCGTCAACGACAACTAGTCCATAATGAGCATTACCTAAAGAAGCGGTTCTAGTTGGCCCAAATAAATCTAGATGTAGAAGTTCTAGGGGGCTCTTAGAAGTAATCCCTTCTTTAAGCTTAAATGAAGATTTACTTAGTTTACCTCTTTGACATGAATCACACAAGTTTTTCTTATTAAAAACAATCTTAGGAAAACCTTGGACTAGATCATGCTTAGCTAACTTATATAAGTGCTTGAAGTGAACATGACCAAAACGGCGATGCCATAATAGTTATTCACTTGTGTTAGCAACTAAGCAATGTTCTACGGTTTTAGGCAAGCTCAAATAATAAATATTTTTACGCCTAATACCGGAAAATAAAACATTTGAATCACAATCAACAATAGTACACAATCCTTCTTCAAAGTTAACCTTGTAACCTTTGTCACAAAGTTGACTAATGGAAATGAGATTGTGACATAAACCACTAACAAGATAAACATTAGTAATTAGAGGTTTGGAAGGATGACCAACGATACGTACTCCAATGATGGTTCCCTATTGATTACCTCCAAAAGTGACCGTTGCACCATCCTTGATGCTAATCACTTCGGAGAGCAATGAGGGATCTCCCGTCATGTGTTTGGAGCAACCGCTATCGAGAATCCATCCTTTCCCTTTAGAGCTAATAAGGCATTTATTGCTCTTCTTCTTTCTCTTGGGTACCTATATAATATACCATAAGCTTATGGTACCCAATGTTTGTTGGGTCCAAGGGGATTAGCCCTTTGGAAGCCAAGTCCAAGTGGACTTCCGCTTTCCAACATAGTTACTATTTCTAATCACATCATGAAAATAGGAATCAACATAAGCATTCCTAACATTTAGACTAGTGTTCTTAGGACCCCAAATAGTGTACATCTTAGGAGTCCTATTCCTAGTTGCATGCATATGTGTTGGATTTCTATGTGGTGCAAGCTTCTTAGGAACATGATTTCTAGCATAAAGATGTGGTGGAGGATATGCATTGAACATTCTAGAATGATATGTATTCTTAGGAACATGCATATTATACGAGGCATATTGATCATGCATGACATGTGGATGATTAGCATACATGAAAGAATGATGCGTATGATCATATGGGTGTGTGGGAGCACGTACATGAGTATTTCTCATGTGTGGTTGTCTACGTGTCCGTGGGTGCGGAGAATAAAATGTGTCATGATTATCCACTTGTGAAGTATGTTGTTTCCTACGTGGATGAGTGTTAGTGTACATATAAGCATGGACCTTGCTTTTGGTTTCCACCCTTAGTGGGTTTCTTACCAAAAGGAAGAGAAGGTGATGTGGTGACATTCTTAGTAGGATTGCTACCTATAGTGTCTTTGACACCACTTGTGGATGCACCGGAGAAAGGCCTCACAAAATCTATAGTGACACCACTATAGTAGGTGCGAGCATTAGATGCATTCGCTTTTACAAATCCAAGGCCAACACGATGTGTGGCCGGAAATTGGTTTGCAAGAAAATCATCCAATTGTCTTTGTCCCTTATTGAATCTCACAATACGGGAGGACATGAGCTCATATTTCTCATTTAAAGAAGAAATGTTGGTATCCAAGGTGGACACCCGTGCTTTGAGCTCGTGCACTTGGGTTTTAAGAGAATCATTCTCTAACCCCAATTGTGTGTGATGTGTAACTAGATCACTATTATACATGGGATGTGTTTGATCTAGTTGAGATTTGAGGGAATTCACCTCATCTCTCAATGTGACATTTTGAGAAGCTAAGTTTGCTTTCTCAAGAGTTAAAGTATCAACAATGGTGTCATTGTTGATAATGCATGGAATGGATGACTTGCTAACTTTAGATTTCTCTAAGCTAGAGTATCTAAGCATTAAAGATTGGTATTTAGCAAATAGTTCTTCTTTAGCTATACGAAGTTCATCCATTGTTACCTCGGTGTTATCTGTATCAGAATCACTCTCATCCGAGAGTGGGTCTTCAAGTTCCATGAAGCACATGTGGGCGCTCTCACCCTTCTCATCATCGGAATCACTTGATGAGTCATCACTTGAGTCATCAAAGGTACCGACGAGTCCTTTCTTCTTGTCTTTCTTGTTCTTGTCGGACTTGTGGTACTTTGGTGCCTTCCACTTTTCTTTGTTGTTTAGCATTGGGCAATCCCTCTTGATGTGTCCTGGCTTATTACACTTATAACAAATAGAAGAAGTAGCATTAGTAGACTCAAAGCGTTTGTTGGAGGAAAATTTACCTTTGCGGAAGAAGCGTTGGAACTTCTTCGCCATTTGGGCCATTTCACCCAAATCCATCCCGTTCTCGGATTCATCACTTTTGGAGGATGACGAATTGGCGTTGAACGCCAAAGCTTTCTTCTTGGCCTCCGAGGGATTCATCATGGCTCGAATCTTCAATCTGTTATCCCGTCTTACTTCTTAAGACATAAGAGTCCCGATGAGATTCACCACGGTGTAGTTCTTCAAGTCATTGACCTCCTCAATGGCGATTGCTCTTCTTTCTCATTTGGAGGTCATCCCCATGATGATCTTTCTTACCTTTTCAGGTTCTGTGTAGATTTGGCCAAGGGCTTCCAATTCGTTTGTGATGTCGGTAAAGCGTCCGTACATCGATGCAATGCTCTCATTTTCCTGCATGTGAAACAAGTCGAAGTTTTGCACGGCAACATATAACTTTGAAAGCTTTACCTTATTCGTTCCCTCGTGGGTAACAATGAGATGGTTCCAAATTTGATATGCACTCTTACATGTGCATATCTTGTTGAACTCATTCGGGTCCAACGCACAATAAAGAGCGTTCATTGCTTTAGCGTTGTTGACTTCGGCGGACTTCTCGGAAGTCGTCCATTTCTTGAAGTCCTCTTCGATGGGCTCGACGTACTCCTTGTGGAGAGTTCTCCAAAGAGAAGCACTCCTAAGGAATGTCTCCATCCTACACTTCCAATAACCAAAATTAGTACCATTGAAACGTGGAGGACGTACCGTAGATTGACATTCGAAAAGTGTGGACGCTCCATCACGGTTGTGATTGTTGTACGAAGCCGGCGGAGGAACGTTGTTGTTATTGGATGCCATAGATAAAACCTTTTGCTCCGATACCAATTGTAAGGACACTGTCTATGGAGAAAACACTAGAAGGGGGGTTGAATAATGTTTATGCAAATTTAAAAGGAATTTACGCCAAATAAAATGCAATCCAACAAATAGTGCGGAATAGAAAAACGACCCAAAGAGAAACACACGCAAACGCAGATATGTTTCAAGGGTTCGGATTCCCAAGTCAACTCCCGACTTGTTTCCGGTAATCCTACGTCCATACCACCCGGATACCACCGGATACTCAAGTTAGAACCCTAACTTGAGGTTTCCTTAATGCCCACTTGTAGCAACCCTACAAGTGCAATCGAATACAATCGATGTCCTTGACTCCCACAACCAGGGAGCAAGCAAAAAACTACTCTAACAACTGAGAGCACAATTCAAATAAAGAAGGTATGAAATCTTAAAAACAACACTTACAATCACCTATGCCTTGAAGAAGAACTTGAAGGAGAAGTTTGATGTGTGTTGAAGAACTCTCTTGGAAGAGAGGAGAAAGCCCTTTCTCTTGACTGCACCAATTACCTAGAAGATCAATCTTTGGTTCTAGGTTGGAGAGCAAGAGAACAAGATTTGGAAATACTTAGGGCTTTGGATTTGAAAGCTTTGATCTTTGGAAATGAAAGCTTGAAGGATTTTGCAATGAATGAGTAACCTTTCAATGAAACAATAGAAGCTCTATTTATAGCTTTCTCAAATCCACAAAACAGTTTAGGCAAAAACCCAATCGAAATCCGTGAGAAAAATCTCAACGGATATAATCCGAACTCGCGACAGTCGACTGTTGAACAATCCACATTCGACTGTTGCACAGTCAGCAAGGGTAGGTGAGAATTCATAACGGTAACTTACCACGTGGACAGTCGACTGATGAAGCAAAGACAGTCGTCTGTTAAACTAACAGGCGACTGTAATTTCTTCGACAGGTGACTGGCCGAGAGAAGAGTAAGTTAGACAAATACTGGAAATCTCACAAGATACATGACAGACAACTGATGCAAGGAACACAGTCGACTGTTAATCAGAACAGACGACTGTATAACCTTAAACAGACGACTGTCAAAATCAAGAGAAATTTCGAGAGAGCTGAGTCAATGAAATGACTTACAGACAGGCGACTGTTGCAGCATAGACAGTCGACTGAACTAATAGACAGTCAACTGTATATACAGCATAAGTCGACTGGTCGTAGAAGTCAGATCAAAACAAAGTTTGGGCATGGAGAGACAGGCGACTAATTTACAATACACAGTCGACTGTCACTAGGACATGCGCCTGTTAATTGTTCAACAGTAGCCTGTGCGAAATAATCAGAGAAGGCCCAAAACGACATTGTAATAGTCTGTGCATAACAGGTGACTGTAGAACAAAACACAGTCGACTGTTTTTGAGACAGGCGACTGTAAACTGTTAAGCAGTCGGCTGTTATGAACAATCCTAGCACAAACAAAAAGAGAATTGAATTGGGATCAAAGGACAAAGGTCTAGAGATGTCCTATGACAGAAAGTAGATGTGTGTGAGTGCTCCATCAAAGTTCTACTTCTAAGCTACATACTAGAAGAGATAAAAGAAAAATTACATTGACGAATAATCTCTTCTTTCCATCGTATGAGCTTGAAGTCTTTACGGAGCTTCAATCATCAATCTACGATCATCCAATTCATATCATTTGCCTTCAATGACGTTTGTGAGTTATCCATTTCTAGATGATCTTCATAATAAGCTTTGGCAATGGATTAACTGCAAAATAGGGGATTAGACACAAGTATTTATGTTTGCTCATCATTAACACCAAGTAAGAAGAAGTCCAATACTCAACATTCAACACTATCATGGGGTGGACAATACTCAACGCCATCCAGGTAGTAACCTCAATGTATCACCTCATGGTGAAGTTTTCCACTGCTCACGGAGTTGGCGTGCTTGAAGGAATCCAGTCGGAGGCCAGTGAGTGCATGCTCCCAGCTCACAAGGTGGTGGACTTACTCTCGATGTAGACCATTGGCAGCTCAGATATCCCTTAACCTTTCGATGGCCCTTTTCAGCCTCATAAGGGAGCTCCGACCTAATCTATATCCGACGAGCTCAATTCTCGAGCTGAACTAGAACATGAAGCCTTAGTGGAGGAAGTCCTTCAGCCTTCAACCAATCTTCTCAGCATCAAGATAGAGCTCAAACCTCAGCCTTGGCGAAAGAGCTCAATCCTTGAGGTGAGCCAGAACGAGAAAGAGCCAACCCGTTGGAGGAAATAAAGGTGGTACCCCTCTCAGAAGCTGACCTAACCCAAACGGTCCAAATCGGCTCTACCCTATGGCATAATATCTGGGCCCTCATTATCGAATTCCTTTGGCTAAACAGGGATGTCTTCACCTGGTCACACAAAGACATGCCATGCATATATCTAGAGGTCACTGTCCAGAAACTGAACATCAATCTAGATGTGCCTTCAATCTGCCAGAAGCATTGGACTTTCAATATCGAGAGGAGCCAAGTTATTAAAGACGAGGTGGACATGCTCCTCAGTGCTGATTTCATTAAGCAAGCTATTTTTCCAGAATGGCTTGCCAACGTTGTTCTGGTGAAGAAAGCGAATGACAAGTTGAGGATCTGTATTAACTTCTTAGATCTAAACAAATCTTGCCCAAAAGATAGCTTTCCTATGACATAGATCGACTAGCTCATCGATACAATAGTTGGGCACATCTACTCAGCTTCATGGATGTGTACTCTGTGTACAATTAGATCTGCATGCACGAGCTAGACCAGAAGCATACATCCTTCTTGATAGACCAAGGGATGTATTACTACTGTTGAGTATTGGACTTCTCCCTACTTGGTGTTAATGATGAGAAAACATAAATACTTGTGTCTAATCCCCTATTTTGCAGTTAATCCATTGCCTAAGCTTATTATGAAGATCAACTATCAATGGATGACTCATGAACGTAATTGAAGGCAAATGATATGAATTGGATGATCGTAGATTGATGATTGAAGCTCCGTAAAGACTTCAAGCTCATACGATGGAAAGAAGAGATTATTTGTCAATGTAATTTTTCTTCTATCTCTTCTAGTATGTAGCCTAGAAGTAGAACTTTGATAGAGCACTCAGACACATCTACATTCTGTCATAGGACAACTTTAGACTTTTGTCCTTTGATCCCAATTCAATTCTCTTTGGTTTGTGCTAGGATTGTTCATAACAGCCGACTGCTTAACAGTTTACAGTCGCCTATCTAAAAAACAGTCGACTGTGTTTTGTTCTACAGTCGCCTGGTATGCACAGACTAATGCAATGTAGTTTTGGGCCTTTGTAACGGCATATTTTCCTGAACACAACTATTTGCGTGTTTAACCTATTTTCGAATTTTTTTAAAATATTTTATAACGGGTTGTCAGGAGTTTTAAGATTTCAAAAATTTCTTATAAAAATATTTTGAAGTATCAGACTAGTTTTGAAGTATTTTAGTATGTTCGGGTTTCACCAAATATCTCTAAATAATCTGATAAAAATTCATTTTCAGTTATTACCATTTTGGCTTAATGAATTTATTTTCTATACAAATATCATCAAAACGATTTCAAACTTTTGCTGTAACATTCAATGATCATTTAGGGGTTTCCATATTTATTTCGTAATTTTCTGAAGACAAATCAGTAGAGAACCCGCAAACCCGCTTCCTAAAAGTTTTGGCCTAAAACTAGTATTTCCATAGCTCAAACCACGAAATGGATCTCGTATTCGCGATCCTCACAACGATACGGACCCGTGGGCATGTTTTCGTAATTTTTCGGACATGTTTAGTTTCAGGGGCAAAACGGTAATTATTACTAATCACTCTTTTACAAATTAACTTTAATCCCTACCCTTAGCAGTCGGTAGCCACCTGCCCTCCCATCCACGAGGTTCATGCATCACTCCACTTCTGAACTTAGTCAACTTCCTCCAACAACCCAATTAATGACATTATTTAATACTAAGTATTTTATCATATAAATTTCACTATATAATAACCCCATGTATTCTTCCTCTAATCTCCCATCTTATAGGCAGCAATATCTCACGGTGAACCACCCCTCAAACTCGCACCATTCGTTCTCCCACATGCTTCTCCACCCTCGGCCTCCACCCCATCGCATGCGACACTTCCCTACCTCCATCCTCCCTTCATTCACCGACATCCAGAGAAACCCCATGAACCTACCATCACCCCCGCATCGCCAAACAACCCATCACCGGAGTTCTACCGACGATATCGACTTCACGACCACCACACAACTCCTATGTGAGCTCCTCCACCACTCGAAGCTCCCTCCAACCATCTCCGGCGCCCTCGCCTTCTCCATGAGCCCGAGGCCACATGAAAACGACAAAAACTCACCTCATGCACGCGGTCGCAGCCTCCGGACACCTCCGCCGCCCGCCGGAGTTGTCGCCGCCATCGGCGGCAGGCTCACCGACGCTGCCCCCATGGGCGCACCTCCACTGGCGCCGCCCTTGGCCGTCGCCAGCCGGCCACCCCCATCAGCCCCCTCCACTTGCGTGTTGCGTGCGTGAGTTTCATATTGAAACACGAAAAAAAAAAAACAAAACAAAAGAGAAAACGAAACACAGCTTACGCCCAGGAAAACAAATGAAAACCAAACACACACAATTAAATAATATTATTATATTAATATATATTGGGATATGAACAGTGACATTTTGGTGTAGGTATCGGGCGAATCAACGGATACCACCAGAAGATCCGTACCTTCGTCACGAACATGTAGGCACTGGTTTCATTGGAATCAGGCACGTATATCTCCCGTAATGAATTTTTAAAGCTTTCCGATTCACCTTAATAAATTATTTCTTCCGGATTTTATGTAAACTTAGGTGTGATACATTTGGCTATAAATATACTAGGTAAGACGAACATTTTGACATATCACATGAAAATTTTGTTGGATATTGGACTCCCCGGATTTGGTTTTGGATGATGAACAAACATAAATATATCGTGAACTAACTCTTTGTGAGTGCAGTTATGGAGATCGTCGCCAAATTCATGTGAACATCCAAAGCGACGTCTCAAGACTTCTCAAAGCGCGTGATCGTATGCCTAAAGCTTCGTTGAAGCTTTTGGACCATTTTAGAAGTCATGAAGATTCAGATCGAAGCTTTCGAAGACGGTTCGTCAAGTTTATTTATAGTCTTTTAGCTTCGTTCCATAGAATGTTAAGCCTTGAGTAGGTCTTACGTTTTAATCTTCATAACGCTCATATCTTAGAGCTAGGATCTTAGTAGAAGTCCATACTAACTTTCCCGAAGCATCGCGCTTCGAGTCGCGACTTCTTGTGCATGTTAGTTGGTTCAAGAAGAAGAACCAACTGACTAGATGGTGATCTAGTCGGTCGGTAAAGCTTCTTGGACCGACTAGTTTGCCTTCTCAATTCTAAGCTCTTTACTGTTTACAGTTAGTCGGTCTACGTTGACTCACCGACCGACTAGTTTGTGAACTAGTCGGTCAGTGATCCTTCTTAGACCGACTAGTTGAGCTTTCCCTGTACATGCCAAGTTACTGTTTATCGTTAGTCAGTCTATGCACATTTGGCGATCGACTAGTTGATGAACTAGTCGGTCAACTTTTGTTCTTGGACCGACTAATTCAATTTGTACTCAGACTATTTGTTTTATCTCTTAGTCGGTCTAAGTTCACTCACCGACCGACTAGTTGTGAAACTAGTCGGTTGGCAAGTCTTCTTGGACCGACTAGTTCTGTTAGTCTGAAACTTCATCTATTCCCTGTTCACCAGTTAGTCGGTTCATGCTGTTTGACCGACCGACTAGTTGATGAACTAGTCGGTCAGTGGTTGTTCTTTGACCGACTAGTTTGGTTCAGAATAGAGCCGTTGGAGCTTTAATTGAAACGTTTTTCTCTCTCTCTTTCCTCTAACCTATATATACTTGGTGTGCTGCAGTCATTGCATAAAAAGGCTGATTTTAAGATAAGTTTAGAGATCAAAGAGAAAGCATTCAATCTCATTAAAGCTCATTCATTTCCTTTCAAGAATCTCACTCTCACTCTTATTTTAAAAGAGAGATGCATTGATTGTGAGCCTTCCAAGCTAAGTGCTTGATTCTAGGTCACCAACATCCACCTAGGACTCCATTGCTGGTCATCTACTTGGAGCTAGGATTTGGTGCCTCTTCATCTTCCCCAAAATCCGTTTTGCCCTAAATCGTAAGTTATACTCAAGGCATATGATTTTGTCGGTAAGCAATTTCAATTTCAATTTACTTTGATATTGTAAGTGATTCACTCTCAGTTGTGAGAGTTTGTTTGTGATCCCGGGTTGTGGGAGTCACAATTTCCTTTGTGTATGATTTGACTTTGTGAAGGTTTTTCACAAGTATTTCATAGTGCAAATCTTGAGTTAGGGTTTCTAACTCAAGTATCCGGAGGGGATCCGGGTGGTTGGAACGTAGGATCACCGGGAACAAGTCGGGGAGACTTGGGTGGATCCAAACCCAGTAATATTGATTGTTTGCGATTGTCTTCTTTGTTGTCATATTTACATTCTGTATTAATTGGTAGAGTTTGCAAGATAATTAGGAATTATCTTCTTAATTATTTTAAAGTACTATTCGCCCCCCTCTCGTACTTGTGCAGTAGCTTAGCAGGGCATTACATTTGGTATCTGAGCCAAGTCTATAGCTATGTCTGCCAACGACAACAAAACCGTGCGTCCACCTTCAGACTACAGCACCTTCAGGAACCGTGAAGGAGCGTCTTCGGTGATGGAAGGACACTCCTCGATGAGGCCTCCATTCTTCAACGGTACCAACTACGGGTACTGGAAATGTCGGATGGAAACTTTCCTCCGGAGTGCTTCATTATGGAGAGCCATGATGAAGGAGTATGTCGAGCCCGCCGAAGAAGATTTCGAGAAGTGGACTACCGCGGAGGTCACCGCGGAGGTAAGCAATGCCAAGGCAATGAACGCCTTGCAATGCGCTTTGGAGCCCGAGGACTTCAACAAGATATGCACATGTAAGAGTGCATATCAAATATGGAACTCCCTCCTCATCTTGCATGAAGGAACGAGTAGGGTAAGAGACTCTAAACTCGTTGTAGTTAATAAAGATTATGAGTTATTTCATATGCTACAGGGTGAGAAGATGAAGGAGTATTATGCTCGCTTCGTCGACATCACAAACGAGTTGGAGGCTCTCGGTAAAACCTACACCCAAAAGGAGAAAGTCTCGAAGATCATCGATGGACTTCCTTCTTGTTGGGAGAAACGGACCTTCGCCATCGAGGAAGGTAATGACATGAAAACTTATACCGTTGTTCAACTAATGGGTACCTTGATGTGGTATGAGGTATGCAAAGATAGCAAGATGAAGTTGCAGGACAAGATGAAGTCCTACTTGAAGCAAGACGAGCCAAAGAAGAAGGCTATTGCTTTCAAGGCCGCTCCATCAACTTCCACATCGACCGATGATGAAAACTCGGAAGACGAGTTGGACTTGGAGTCCATGGCTCTCATGGCAAAGAAGTTTAACCGGTTCTTCCGGAAAGGTAACTTCAAAAACAAATCGAAGTTGAATTCTTCTAACGCCTCCTCTCCTTTGTGTTTCAAATGCAACAAGCCAGGACACATGAAAGCGGAGTGTCCTCAAAACAAACACAAGGAGAAGTGGAAGGCGCCAAAGTTCGACAAGTCCAAGAAGTACAAGAAAGGGTACAAAAAGGGGCTTGTCGGGACATTCACCGACTCCGAGGATTCCTCAAGCGGAGAGTCGGATGATGAGCAAGTGGAGCAAGCACACATGTGCTTCATAGCTAGAGAGGAGCAAGATAAAGATTCCTCCTCCGATGATAGCGACAACGAAGGCGATGAGGTAACCATGGATGACCTTAGAAATGCTAATGAGCAATTATGGTCTAAATACACTAAATTAGTAAATAGGTATACCAAAGTAAAAGATGATTTAGCTAGCATCCAAACCTCGCCTAAAACTATCATCACCAACAACGACACCGTTGTTGAAGAGTTGAAAAATGAGATTGTATATCTCAAGTCTCAACTTGAACATGTTAGCATTGAGGATCCGGAGGAACACAAGATAGCGGATTTGACTTCTCAAAACTCGACTTTGAGTATTGAGAATGAAAATCTCAAATCTCGTGTTTATGTGCTCACATCGCAAGTATCCACTTTGGATGCTTCTATGCGTTCTCTCACCGAGAAATATGAGAGCACATTAGGCCGAATTAATAAATTCAATAAGGGTAAGGACCATTTGGATAACATCTTAAATGATTTACTTCCGGCCAATCACCACATTGGCTTGGGGTATAAGATGGGAAGTTCATCCAAATCGACCACTACCTTTGTTAGGCCAACTTCCGGTGACTCAACGAGTGGTAGCAAACACTCTATTGGTAGTTCATCTACCAATGGTGCTTCCACCTCGTACACACCCTCTTTCAGAAAGAAACCCACTTTGGGTGGACCTTCAAAGAAGGGTCATGCCTACATGTACACAAATACCATGCCACGTAGGAACACACGTCCTACTCCACCGGCTCACTCATATGATGATTTCTATGCTACACGTCATCGTGCACGTGCACACCATGTGAGACACCCTCACGCACGTGTTCCCCCACATGCATATGTTCACCCACATCATCGTATGAATAATTCTCATAATGCACCATTTCATCATGTTCCTTATGCCTATCCACGACATGCATCATGTAGAAATCAACAACGCATGCATGCTCCCAATAGGGTTAAGGCTCCCAAAATATTCACTATTTGGAGCCCAAAGGACACAAGCATGAATGAAAAACAAATTTATATGAATTCGTATTTCATGGATGTTGTGCATAGTGATAATTATGTGGGGAAGTCTAAGTCCAATTGGACTTGGCTTCCAAAGGTCTAATCTTTTGGACCCAATGACCTTGGGTACCATGATACGATATTTTCTATCTTTAGGTACTCAAGAAAAAGAAACGGAGCAACAAATTTAAATTTAGCTCCAAGAGGAATTGGATACTCGATAGCGGGTGTTCAAAACACATGACGGGTGACGCTCAATTGCTCTCCGGAGTGGTGCCCATTGCAAATGGAAACCAGGTAGTCTTTGGAGGCAACGAGAGCGGAACCATCATAGGTGTTGGTAAAGTGGGTAATCCTTCTAAACCTCTTATATGTGATGTTTACCTTGTTAAAGGATTAAACCACAATCTTATTTCAATAAGTCAACTTTGTGACAAAGGTTACAAAGTTAGCTTTGTGAAAGGAATGTGCCATATTTTGAATAAAAATACTAATGATGTATTATTTTTCCGGCACGCGCCATAAGGATATATATATCCTAGATCTTCCAAGATCACATGAACAATGTCTCATTGCCAACACAAGTGAACAACACTTATGGCATCGACGTTTTGGTCTGTGAACTTTGGAACACTATTTAAACTCTCCAAGTTAAATTCTATTAGAGGCTTCCCTAAGCTTGTCTTTCAAAAGAAAAGCTTTTGTGACTCGTGTCAACGAGGCAAGCTTCCAAAATCGTCTTTTAAACCTAAGAAAAGCATTTCTTCTAAGCGGCCACTAGAGCTATTACATCTAGATTTATTTGGGCCAACTAGAGTTGCTTCATTAGGAAATGCACGATATGGACTTGTCATCGTTGATGACTTTTCTAGGTTTACTTGGGTATTTTCTTTGAGTAATAAAAATGATGCTTTTGAAAACTTCACAATTTTTGTTAAGAAAGTATAAAATCTCATTGGAACCACCATTGTCACTATTCGTAGTGATCATGGAGGAGAATTTGAGAATGAGTCTTTCTCAACTTTTTGTGATGAAGTTGGTATTACACACACCTTTTCATTCCCTCGTGCACCTCCTCAAAATGGTGCTGTTGAGAGAAAGAATAGGACGCTAGTGGAGTGTGCTCGCACTATGCTTGATGATAGCCAACTTGGCCATCAATTTTGGGCGGAAGCGGTATACACCGCTTGCTATGTGTTTAATAGAATACTTTTGAGGCCCGGCACTAAACAAACTTGTTATGAATTGTTGTTTGGTAGGTTGCCTCAAGTTAAACATTTTCGAGTTTTCGGTTCGAAATGTTTTATTAAAAACATGTATGGTAGTTTGGACAAATTTGATCCAAGATCTGATGAGGGGATTTTTGTTGGATATTCCTCACGTAGCAAAGCCTACAGGATATACAACAAACGAACCTCAACGATCGAGGAATCACTTCATGTTTCATTTAATGAAGGATTTGTTCCAACTAGAATTACTAATGATGATGACTCCATGGATGTCTTATGTGATTCAATTGGTAATTCTAACTCTATTGATTCTATTGATTCTATTGATACTAACCCGACTAATGAAGTTTTTGAGAATGTTCCTAGTGATGAGGGAATTCCCAAACGGATTCATACCGTTCGTGACCATCCTCATGAGCAAGTCATTAGAAATATCCTTGATAGTGTCAAGACGAGATCGCAAGTCAACTACTTCGCGCATTGTGCCTTTGCCTCCTCGATTGAGCCAAAGAATATTAATGAAGCATGCGAAGATAGTGCTTGGATCCTTGCCATGGAAGAGGAACTCATTCAATTCGAGAGGAATGAGGTTTGGGAGCTTGTTCCATTGCCATCGAAGAACCACACCGTCATAGGGAAAAAGTGGATCTTCAAGAACAAGACCGACGAAAACTAAATCGTCGTCTGGAACAAAGCTCGGTTAGTAGCTCAAGGCTATCGGCAAGAGGAAGGTATTGATTTTGAAGAATCCTTTGCTCCGGTAGCTAGATTAGAATTAATTAGATTATTGTTATCTTTTGCATGCCATAAGGATTTTAAATTATTTCAAATGGATGTAAAAAGTGCGTTTTTAAACGAAGATGTTGTTGAGGAAGTTTATGTTTCTCAACCTCCGGGTTTTATAAATGAGAAATTTTCAAATCATGTTTTCAAACTTAAGAAAGCACTTTACGGTTTGAGACAAGCTCCTCGAGCTTGGTATAACCGTTTAAAGAATTTTCTTTTGGATTTAGGTTTTAAAATGGGAGAAGTTGATTCCACATTATTTGTTAAGTATTCGAATAATGATATAATTTTAGTTCAAATTTATGTTGATGATATCATTTTCGGTGCTACTAACTTTGCTCTTTGCGAAGAGTTTTCTAATGTGATGAAGGATCAATTTGAGATGAGCCACATGGGTGAGCTCAAATATTTCTTAGGTCTCCAAATTTGTCAAATGAACGATGCAATCTTCATCCACCAAACGAAGTATACGGTGGAGTTGCTAAAGCGATTTGGAATGGAGAATGCCTCCGGGAAGAAGACTCCAATGAGCACGACTACACATCTTGATAAAGATGCGGGCGGAAAAGATGTTGACATTCGTCTATATCGAGGTATGCTAAGTAGTTTACTATATCTTATCGCAAGTAGGCCCGATATTATGTTTGCTGTATGTGTATGTGCTCATTATCAGTCTCAACCTAAGGAATCTCACTTAGTAGTGGTAAAACGTATTTTCCGTTATCTAAGTTACACACTTGATTTTGGATTACTTTATCCAAAATCTAGCACGTATGAGTTAATCTCATATAGTGACGCAGATTATGTGGGATGCAATCCGACAGGAAAAGTACTAGTGACACTTGCCATTTCATAGTAAATTCTCTTGTCTCTTGGTTTTCCAAGAAGCAGAATTCCGTATCACTTTCAACCACCGAGGCGGAATATATTGCCGCCGGTGCCGCGTGTGCTCAGGTTCTTTGGATGAGAAACACACTTAAAGACTTTGGTATAAACTGTGATACTTGCCCTATCATGGTGGACAACCAAAGTGCAATGTCTCTCAAAGAATCCGGTACACCATTCCCGTTCGAAACACATAGATGTCCGTCACCATTTCTTAGATGATCATGTTGCTAAAAAGGACATCATATTACTGTACGTTGAAAACCAGAAGCAAATCGCCGATATTTTCACGAAACCCCTAAAGGAAGACTCCTTTGTGCGATTGCGTCGAGAATTGGGGATTATGGGTGAATTCGAGATTTAGGATTCATTTTTATTCAATAATCTTGCATGCTATTCAATTTCATTATATTTTCACATGCTAGATTTATTGGAATTTTCTGGATTTTTCGTTGAATTTTCGGAATTTTCGCTCGATTTGTTCGTAAATGTCTAATTTCAGATTTTCGATGTTTAATGGGGGTAGTATAATGATTAATGAGAGTTATAACGATGTTTCGTCCAAGTGCGATTAAGAGAGAACTCAAAATTTCAAATTCTAAAATTTTTGGACTCTCTTAGTCGGTCCAAGTTCATTGGCCGACCGACTAGATTCAGTTCTAGTCGGTCAGTGAATGAGCTTAGACCGACTAATTCTTGTCAGATTTTTTGGCTTCAGTTGCTGTTTACAATTAGTCGGTTCAAGCTCATTGACCGACCGACTAGATCATCATCTAGTCGGTTAGTGCTTGAACTGTGACCGACTAATTGCGACGGGGACTGTTGCGTCTTTTCGACTTCCAATCGACTTAATCAGCCCCCGACCGACTCTTTTTCATTCTAGTCGATTGAAAACTTCTCTCTCAGCCTAAAACCGTCGTGCCCCTTCGACTTCCATCTCTCCCTCCGTCGTTTTCCGACCAAACTCCGGCCGTTTTTCCGTCGATCTCCCCTAGAGTTTCTTCTAACCAACTCCTAGCTGTCTAGGGTTAGGTTTTCAGCTCTTAGACCTAGGGTTTCTCGATTTCCCAACGATTTTTTGGCTAGGGTTTCAGTTTCTAGGGTTTGTAATCTTAGGGTTCTATCTTTCGATTTCGTGCGTATCTTGTTTCGTCACGCTTATGTTGAAGACAAGGATTCCGGTCCGACCTTCGAGTCCCTCCCCTATGACCATAGAGTCGCCCCTAGGGAACCCTCGCAACCCAAACGCCGTTCGAAGACCACCCATCCATCGTCGTCTTCGCCTCCTCTTAAGAAGAAGAGGACGGCGACCGCCAAACCCCGTGCCCGATCTCAGCCTAGGAAGCAAACAGTTTCACCTGCTTCATTCCGTGCCCCCACTCCTCCATCCAATTCTGACACGGAATACATACCTGAGACTGAGCCTAGCCATAGGGAACCTACTCCTCCACTCCGTACTTCCACACGTCAGCCTAAGGGAAAGGCTCCGATGCCAGCTGGCGGTGTCGATATTTCGTTGTGTCGCGACGAACCGTTGTGTCTCGCGGCTTACAACCGTATCGAACACTGTCCGCTGCTGTTGGAGCATTTCATACAGTTTTCAGACTTCCCAGGCCTTGCTGATCTTCTGTCGTCTTCCGGTCTTATCGATTATCTTCGATATGACCCTAAGGCGAACCCACACCCTTACCCTCGCCTTGTCAAACTATTCTACGCGAACCGTGTCCGGGGTCAGTACGACGAGACCCACTCTATTGAGACGACTGTCTTGGGGACACCGATTGTCCTCACGACAGAAATCTTAGGAGAGTTGATTGGTTGCTCGTCATCTGGCCTCCTCCCTTCCGATATCTCCGTCGATGACATCTCTTCCCTTGATCAGGTCATACTTTCTTAGATTTTCCATGAGATCCCTCCTGCCATGATTGGTGTGCCATCTAAGTCTTTTAAGCCGAATGGCTGGGTCCTTAACCTGATCTTGAAGTCGTGCTTACTTCCTAAGTACGGCTCCTCTTCTTTGCCTTCCCAGCCATTCCTCAAGCTCATCTATGCCATTTTCATGGGGAGCGAGATTAACTGGGCTCGGATCATACTCGATAAGATGGATTCTTTCGAGTGTATCCGTAAGTCCACGAAGTCTGCTCATATCCCATATCCGTGCCTTCTGACACTTGTCTTTCGCCACTTTCGTGTCCCACTTCCACCTGATGATGAGCGTCCTCTCGGTCCCCCTCTGAATGCGACGGCCGTCAAGAAGTCTCTTGCGGCGCTTCGTCAAATTCAGAGGACGACCCCCTCTGCTTCAGCGTCTGCTTCAGCCTCAGCTGCTCTTGCTCCCTCTACCACTCTTGACAAGCTCGTTCGTTCGGTGAGACGTATGGAGTCTCGATATGCTCGTACTGAGGAGATACTTGCTCGTATCGCCTCTCGTTTGGGCATTGAGATCCATCCGTCAGTCTCTGACGAGGAGGAGTTGGATGAGGAGGAGATCGAGGAGCTTGTTCGTGTTGCTGCCCGTGCCCCTGAGGGCACTTCTGGTGCTGCTGCCTCGTCTGCTGGTGACCCCAAGAGCACACCTGTTGCCACCGTTCCTGCGGTGGATACTTCGACTGGTGCTCCCGAGGCCACTACCGTCGCTCCCGTGGACACTTCAGCTGATCCGGTGACCACCTCCTCTCCTACAGAGCCTGCTGCTGCTGCAGATCCTCCTGCTGCCTCCTGAGCTTCTCTGAGGACCCTCTTGATGCACTTTGGATGGTAGATCTTATAGTGAGAGAGTTTGGGTAGGATAGAGTGTGGTTATGTATTTTGGATATTTTGATGTATTTTGATGGATATGTATGTTTTGTGATACTCCAATGTCTTGTGTGATATTTTGATGTATTTTGTGCCCCGATCGTTGGATCGCTTTTATGTATGTTGACGGATGTATCATTTTGTTGTACTCATGCTTCATTTATATATATACATCGATGTTGACTTTTCATTATATTGTGCACATTATATATATTTTTTGTCTCTGATGTTTGATTTCGTCGCTCGACGATAATACTTGGTTAAATAGAAATTATTTCTATGGAAACATAGAATTGTTTTCCATGCACTAAATTAACCAAGAATGTTGATATTGGAGAGTATATTACATAACTCAATTCGTAAAATTAATTTGAGTTTTGATGATTTTATTTATCGATTTTTGACTTTGGTCTCATTGACACGCTTTGATTTAATTCGTATTTTCCTTTGGTTTCATTTGGACCATGGTCGTATTCTACGACTCCCGTGCTTTTATTTGAAGCCATTGTTGTTGTCGTTGATCTCCTCCCACTCTTTTTGCTAATGCCAAAGGGGGAGAGATATAATAATGACATGTGCTAAGTGATAATTTAAAGCATTTTTCCAAGAATCTAATTTGATATGTTAGATTCAGGGGGAGTTAAGATATAAAAATGGATTTCTAATCCTAAATTTCAATATTTGATTCTCATTTTATACTTTACTCGTCTGCTTGATGCGTATGATTATTATTTAATTTTGGAATTAACGTGTCATCAATGCCGGGGGAGTAAGTAAATGTCATTTGAATCATTATTTTTGATTGTTATTTATGTTGGTTTGTCATCACCAAAAAGGGGGAGAATGTTGGATATTGGACTCCCCGGATTTGGTTTTGGATGATGAACAAACATAAATATATCGTGAACTAACTCTTTGTGAGCGCAGTTATGGAGATCGTCGCCAAATTCATGTGAACATCCAAAGCGACGTCTCAAGACTTCTCAAAGCGCGTGATTGTATGCCTAAAGCTTCGTTGAAGCTTTTGACCATTTTAGAAGTCATGAAGATTCAGATCGAAGCTTTCGAAGACGGTTCGTCAAGTTTATTTATAGTCTTTTAGCTTCGTTCCGTAGAATGTTAAGCCTTGAGTAGGTCTTACGTTTTAATCTTCATAACGCTCATATCTTAGAGCTAGGATCTTAGTAGAAGTCCATACTAACTTTCCCGAAGCATCGCGCTTCGATTCGCGACTTCTTGTGCATGTTAGTTGGTTCAAGAAGAAGAACCAACCGACTAGATGGTGATCTAGTCGGTCGGCAAAGCTTCTTGGACCGACTAGTTTGCCTTCTCAATTCTAAGCTCTTTACTGTTTACAGTTAGTCGGTCTACGTTGACTCACCAACCGACTAGTTTGTGAACTAGTCAGTCAGTGATCCTTCTTAGACCGACTAGTTGAGCTTTCCCTGTACATGCCAAGTTACTGTTTATCGTTAGTCGGTCTATGCACATTTGGCGACCGACTAGTTGATGAACTAGTCAGTCAACTTTTGTTCTTGGACCGACTAATTCAATTTGTACTCAGACTATTTGTTTTATCTCTTAGTCGGTCTAAGTTCACTCACCGACCGACTAGTTGTGAAACTAGTCGGTTGGCAAGTCTTCTTGGACCGACTAGTTCTGTTAGTCTGAAACTTCATCTATTCCATGTTCACCAGTTAGTCGGTTCATGCTGTTTGACCGACCGACTAGTTGATGAACTAGTCGGTCAGTGGTTGTTCTTTGACCGACTAGTTTGGTTCAGAATAGAGCCGTTGGAGCTTTAATTGAAATTTTTTTTTCTCTTTCTCTTTCCTCTAACCTATATATACTTGGTGTGCTGCATTCATTACATAAAAAGGATGATTTTAAGAGAAGTTTAGAGATCAAAGAGAAAGCATTCAATCTCATTAAAGCTCATTCATTTCCTTTCAAGAATCTCTCCCTCACTCTTATTTCAAAAGAGAGATTCATTGATTGTGAGCCTTCCAAGCAAAGTGCTTGATTCTAGGTCACCAACATCCACCTAGGACTCCATTGCTGGTCATCTACTTGGAGCTAGGGTTTGGTGCCTCTTCATCTTCCCCAAAATCCGTTTTGCCCTAAATCGTAAGTTATACTCAAGGCATAGGATTTTGTCGGTAAGCAATTTCTATTTCAATTTACTTTGATATTGTACGTGATTCACTCTCAGTTGTGAGAGTTTGTTTGTGATCCCGGATTGTGGGAGTCACAATTTCCTTTGTGTATGATTTGACTTTGTGAAGGTTTTTCACAAGTATTTCATAGTGCAAATCTTGAGTTAGGGTTTCTAACTCAAGTATCCGGAGGGGATCCGGGTGGTTGGGACGTAGGATCACCGGGAACAAGTTGGGGAGAATTGGGTGGATCCGAACCCAGTAATATTACTTGTTTGCGATTGTCTTCTTTGTTGTCATATTTACATTTCCGCATTTCCGCATTAATTGGTAGAGTTTGCAAGATAATTAGGAATTATCTTCTTAATTATTTTAAAGTACTATTCACCCCCCCTTAGTACTTGTCCAGTAGCTTAGCAGGGCATTACAAATTTCTGACAAGTATATATTTTTAAATAAATTATTGAACATTAAGATAATTATTTTATAATTTAGAAAATTAGTTTTAATTCATTTTAATTTCTAAAAATCATTTTAAAGCTTTCAAAAAATCACTAAAAATACCTACGAGCTTCAGAAAAATATTTTCTTCCTTGATAAAATTATTTTTCTCATATCTAGACTATCTAAAAATTATTAACGAGTGTTTTAACCCGTTTTAAGCTATTATAAAAATACGAACACGTTAAGAAAAATAGATAGAAAATAGTGTGATCGTTAGCCAATTATTTCTGATGTTTGCAGGTATTGTTTCTCATGCACGAGCACCCTTAGAAGCTCTAGCTCCAACCTCGTCTTACCAAGACGATCTCAAATAGGGTAAGTCACTCTAATTCTAGTTTTAGAAATTTAGATAGTGTACTTGTATGAACTTAGGACCTCATATATATTCTCAGAACAGCTATGGACTTGAACCAATGATTAGAGACCTAATTAACTAGAGAACTAAACAATAGTGGAATGACCAAAGGACTAAATTGAGATAGTGCACTTTTATGGAATTAAATATCATAGTTGTTGGACTTCAAAGCATTGCTCAGGACTGATATTCTCTGTTGAGGCTTCTGCCCGGACTTTTCAGCAAGTAAATACCATATATAGGTACTCATTGTTGGATGTATTGTTGTACACATTGTTGGATGTACGAAACGATGGGCCTATGAGGCCATACGGATACGTATACGGATACGAATGCAGATACGGTTGTAAATGTGTTATGTGATACAACACGGGTTATGGGGTAGTCTTGAGCTACGAAGTGTGCGGGAGTGACCGGGTCCACCCTTATTTGGTAAGATGTACCATCACCCTGAAGGGGATGGTAGGTAGATATTCCGCGAGTTGCTCCGTAGGATGGGTGCACTTCTGGTTGCATATCGTACACTCGAGCTAAGACAGTTGCACTAGCGTAATTGATACCAGGGTCCATGAGGCCATATTGATACGAACACTAATATGGACATTGGACTATGATAATACACGGGGTACGAGGTAGTCTTGAGCTACGAAGTGTGCGGGAGTGACCGGGTCCACCCTTATTAGTTAAGCTGTACCATCACCCTGCAGGAATGGTAGGTAGATATTCCACGAGTTGCTCCGTGGGATGGGTGCACTTCTGGTTGCATATCGTACACTCGAGCCAAGGCTGATGCACTAGTTTGATGGATGTTGCATTAATTGATTGATACCATTGTTCAGTCACGACTATTAACTTGATACCACTATTCTACTAACTAAGTCAAGACTACTCGAACGTGATAGAATAGTTTAATAATAAGCGGTCTTAAATTACGACTGGATCAGTGTCTAGAAAGGAATGGGAAGGGGGTTGGTCAACCAAGGGACTTGTTCCTGCGGTCTTTGAAGTGACATGTGCCTTCAAGCCCTGACTGCCTGGCTGATTTGGGAGTTAAGCTAGACTTCTTATTATTAGACCCGCCTACACTATTAGATAGCCAAACGACGCTCATCTTTTCTTAAGTGTCGCTATATCTACCTAGATGTCTTACCACCGTCATCACATTGTCTGTTGGTCAAAATACTGTTGCTACCATATTCCACGCCACAGTTATTGCTCGTACAGTCACCTTTACTTTATACATTACATGCATTACTTACCACACCTGAGCAGTTACCAGTACTTTACTTATCACTCTTACATACCTGTCAGCTCATACTTTACTTTTTTGTACCTGTATGATCATCTTTTTGTTTACTATAGTCTGTTCCATACTTTTGCACTACTTTATTTCTATTGCTAAAATTGTTGTGACTTACCTACGGTTCCATCTCTGTGGCACCACAGACGACATACATATGGAGGTAGATGCTCTTGAGTTAATAGCGGCAGACTTCGACCCTGAGTCCGCAGCTTTCAGAGCTATTTTTCAGTTGTACTTTCTTTCCTCCATGTATCTTATTGGAACATTTGTACAATATGGATTGTAATAATTGGACACTATTTGGGTATTTTTGTACATCTCTGCATCGTGGCTATTTTGTTTTCACTGGTTAACTGCAGGACCTGCGTAAATATCAAAAAGTAACGGGCCTGGGAAGCGGGTCGTTACAGCCTTCTCTGATTATTTCGCACATGCTACTGTTGAACGATTCACATGCGCCTATCCTAGTGATAGTCAACTGTGTATTGTAAATCAGTCGCCTGTATCTCCATGCCCAAACTCTGTTTTGATCTGACTTCTACGGCCAGTCAACTTATGCTGTATATATAGCTGATTGTCTATTAGATCAGTCGACTGTCTATGCTGCAACAGTCGCCTGTCTGTAAGTCATTCCTTTGACTCTGCTCTATGGAAATTTCTCTTGATTTTGACAGTCGTCTGTTTAAGGTTATACAATCGTCTGTTCTGATTAACAGTCGACTGTGTTCCTTGCATCAGTCGTCTGTCCTGTATCTTGTGAGATTTCCAGTATTTGTCTAACTTACTCTTCTCTCGGCCAGTCGCCTGTCGAAGAAGTTACAGTCGCCTGTTGGTTTAACAGACGACTGTCTTTGCTTCATCAGTCGACTGTCCACATGGTTAGTTACCGTTATGAATTCTCACCTACTCTTACTAACTGTGCAACAGTCGACTGTGGATTGTTCAACAGTCGACTATCGCGAGTTCAGATTATATCCGTTGAGATTTTTCTCACGAATTTCGATTGGGTTTTTGCCTAAATTGTTTTGTGGATTTGAGAAAGCTATAAATAGAGCTTCTACTGTTTCATTGGAAGGTGACTCATTCATTGCAAAATCCTTCAAAGCTTTCAAATCCAAAGCCCTAAGTATTTCCAAATCTTGTTCTCTTGCTCTCCAACCTAGAACCAAAGATTGATCTTCTAGGCAATTGGTGCAGTCAAGAGAACGGGCTTTCTCCTCTCTTCCAAGAGAGTTCTTCAACACACATCACACTTCTCCTTCAAGTTTTACTTCAAGGCATAAGTGATTGTAAGTGTTGCTTACAGATTTCATAACTTCTTTATTTGAATTGTGCTCTCGGTTGTGAGAGTGGTTTTTGCTTGCTCCCTGGTTGTGGGAGTCAAGGACATCGATTGTATTCGATTGCACTTGTAGGGTTGCTACAAGTGGGCATTAAGGAACCTCAAGTTAGGGTTCTAACTTGAGTATCCGGTGGTATCCAGGTGGTAGGGACGTAGGATTACCGAGAACAAGTCGGGAGTTTACTTGGGTAATCCGAACCCTTAAAACATATCTGCATTTGTGTGTGTTTCTCTTTGGGTTGTTTTTCTATTCCGCACTATTTGTTGGATTGCATTTTATTTGGCGTAAATCCCTTTTAAATTTGCATAAACACTATTCAACCCACCTTCTAGTGTTTTCCCCATAGACAAGGTCCTTACAATTGGTATCAGAGCGCAAGGTTTTATCTATGGCATCCAACAACAACAACGTTCCTCCGACGACTTTGTACAACAATCACGACCGTGATGGAGCGTCCACACTTTTCGAAGGTCAATCTACGGTACGTCCTCCACGTTTCAATGGTACTAATTTTGATTATTGAAAGTGTAGGATGGAGACATTCCTTACGAGTGCTTCTCTTTGAAGAACTCTCCACAAGGAGTACATCGAGCCCGCCGAAGAGGACTTCAAGAAATGGACGACTTCCGAGAAGTCCATCGAAGTCAACAACGCTAAAGCAATGAACGCTCTTCATTGTGCGTTGGACCCGAATGAGTTCAACAAGATATGCACATGTAAGAGTGCATATCAAATTTGGAACCATCTCATCGTTACCCACGATGGAACGAATAAGGTAAAGCTTTCAAAGTTATATGTTGCAGTGCAAAACTTCGACTTGTTTCACATGCAAGAAAATGAGAGCATTGCGTCGATGTACGGATGCTTTACCGACACCACAAACGAATTGGAATCCCTTGGCCAACTTTACACCGAACCTGAAAAGGTAAGGAAGATCATCATGGGGATGACCTCCAAATGGGAAAGACGAGCAATCACCATTGAGGAGGTCAATGACTTGAAGAACTACACCGTGGTGAATCTCATCGGGACTCTTATGTCTTACGAAGTAAGACATGATAACCGATTGAAGATTCGAGCCATGATGAATCCCTCGGAGGCCAAGAAGAATGCTTTGGCATTCAACGTCAATTCGTCATCATCTGAAAGTGATGAATCCGAGAACGAGATGGATTTGGGTGAAATGGCCCAAATGGCAAAGAAGTTCCAACGCTTCTTCCGCAAAGGTAAATTTTCCTCCAACAAACGCTTTGAGTCTACTAATGCTACTTCCTCTCTTTGTTATAAGTGTAATAAGCCAGGGCACATCAAGAGGGATTGCCCAATGCTAAACAACAAAGAAAAGTGGAAGGCAACAAAGTACCACAAGTCCGACAAGAACAAGAGAGACAAGAAGAAAGGACTCGTCGGTACCTTTGATGACCCAAGTGATGACTCATCAAGCGATTTCCATGATGAGAAGGGTGAGAGCGCCCACATGTGCTTCATGGCACTTGAAGACCCACTCTCGGATGAGAGTGATTCCGATACGGATAACACCGAGGTAACAATGGATGAACTTCGTATAGCTAATGAAGAACTATTTGCTAAATACCAATCTTTAATGCTTAGATACTCAAGCTTAAAGAAATCAAAAGTTAGCAAGTCATCCATTCCATGCATTATCAACAATGACACCATTGTTGATACTTTAACCCTTGAGAAAGCAAACTTAGCTTCTCAAAATGTCACTTTGAGAGATGAGGTGAACTCCCTCAAATCTCAACTAGATCAAACACATCCCATGGATAATAGTGATCTAGTTACACGTCACACACAATTGGGATTAGAGAATGATTCTCTTAAAACCCAAGTGCACGAGCTCAAAGCATGGGTGTCCACCTTGGATACCAACATTTCTTCTTTGAAGGAGAAATATGAGCTCATGTCCTCCCGTATTGTGAGATTCAATAAGGGACAAGGACAATTGGATGATTTGCTTGCAAACCAATTTCCGGCCATACATCGTGTTGGCCTTGGATTTGTAAAAGCAAATGCATCTAATGCTCGCACCTCTTATAGTGGTGTCACTATATATTTTGTGAGGCCTTTTCCGGTGTATCCACAAGTGGTGTCAATGACACTATAGGTAGCAATCCTACCAAGAATGTCACCACATCACCTTCTCTTCCTTTTGGCAAGAAACCCACTAAGGATGGAAACCAAAAGCAAGGCTATGCTTTTATGTATACTAACACTCATCCACGTAGGAAACATCCTACTTCACAAGTGGATAATCATGACACATTCTATGCTCCGCACCCACGGACACGTACACAACCACACATGAGAAATACTCATGTATGTGCTCCCACACACCCATATGCTCATACGCATCATTCTTTCATGTATGCTAATCATCCACATGTCATGCATGATCAATATGCCTCATATAATATGCATGTTCCTAATAATACATATCATTCTAGAATGTTCAATGCATATCCTCCACCACATCTTTATGCTAGAAATCATGTTCCTAAGAAGCTTGCACCACATAGAAATCCAATACATATGCATGCAACTAGGAATATGACTCCCAAGATGTACACTATTTGGGGTCCTAAGAACACTAGTCTAAATGTTAGGAATGCTTATATTGATTCCTATTTTCATGATGTGATTAGAAATGGTAACTATGTTGGGAAGCAGAAGTCCACTTGGACTTGGCTTCCAAAGGGCTAATCCCATTGGACCCAACAAACATTTGGTACCATAAGCTTATGGTATATTATATAGGTACCCAAGAGAAAGAAGAAGAGCAATAAATGTCTTATTAGCTCTAAAGGGAAAGGATGGATTCTTGATAGCGGTTGCTCCAAAAACATGACGGGAGATCCCTCATTGCTCTCCGAAGTGATTAGCATCAAGGATGGTGCAACGGTGACGTGCGTCTATATTTCATATATTCACGCACGTTTTCTTTTGTGTTTCTCCATGTTTTCCGCCGTCTCTTATTCGTTTTCGTATGTTTTCCCGTTTTCTTTCACTTTTCTTTGTTTGTCCATGATTGCAGGGGATTGACCATGTAGGGGACCTTTTACGATGATATCCCAAGTCCCCGGAGCAACGGGAGAAGTCACGCGTGATCCAGGGGGTCAAACGTCGAAGAATTCATCTTTCAGCCCCTCACCCGGTCGGTTGGTCATCTTCAACCGATCGGGTGATGCACGCGTGCACCAACCGGTCGCTACCGCAGCTCACAAAGAAGTCACCCGACCGGTTCACAGACCGGTTCTGCGGGCGGCTGTTCTCTGTCTTTTCGAGCAGAATTCCAACCGATCGGGTGACTCTCACCCGATCGGTTCATCTGTAGCTGAGAAAAAGAGCTGAAGACACGGGCGTCGAACCGACCGGTTCACCCGACTGCTCCAAGATCCAACCGGTCGCTCAAGAACTCACCCGATCGGTTCGTGTGATCGGGTGAAAACTCGCCGTTTTCTGTAATTTATCTGTAACGGATCAACCGATCGGTTGACTTGTCACCCGATCGGTTGATCCGAAAATCTATATATAGGACCCCTAGGGTTCCAGAAACGGGAGAGTTGTATTTTTTTTACTGTTTTATTTCCTTGTGACGGCTGTAATTGTTACTCTTAAGTAAGTTTTCAGATCTTTCTAAAATTTTAGTATTGTCTTTATTACTCCTTTACTTCCGCATTGCAATTGTCTGATTATGATTCTAACGGTTAAATTTCATTTAGATTGCTTTTTCATGAATTTTTGTGAGTAGTTCCCAAATCTGGGATTTTGGTGGAAACCCCTTCGGGGGCTCTTCCCGATGCGTCTATAGGGTTAGGAAATCGATAGGGAGTAGGAATCTAACGGTTACGCGGGGTGTTTCATTGTCATCGGCGGGAAAAAGACCGCCTTTGACCGTCGGGCCAAGGGGGAATAAACTTGGCGGTTGACTCCCTAGCCATAGCTCACACCCTTAGCGTAGACGTCGAATCCTAGCACGCGGGAGCGGCAGGATGAGACGTTGGGAGTTATCGTTGCGGGCTTAGTGCTCCTGGGATCGATCAGTGTTTATGGACACGGGAGTGCCCACTGATCGAATCCAGGAAGTCCGGTGTATCATCCTGGGCACCGACCGGAATATCGGGCCCATGGGACGCCGGTACCACTTTAGAGGCAACGTCCCACCATTAGACCCTAATCCCGATCGCTATCCATACCCGTAGGCCACGTCGGCGAGAGTCTCTCGTCGGGTTGGAAACCAAAGTCCCGGGTTTACTTTCTGTTCGCTCTTACGATTTTATTTCCTTTCGTGACAACCATCCACCGATTCGGGCTAGCTCGCCCCTCGGGGTGATTTAGGTCCTACCTGACCCAAGCACAACCTCGCCTCCCTGAGTTCGATATTCCCGCACCCTACACTAACCGTGAAACTTGCGGTAAACGACACCGCGCCGCCGCGACGCAAGCGGGGCGCCGGTCAAGTTTATGGCGCCGTTGTCGTGGAGGCAACGTGCTTGATATTTTAGGATCTCTTGAACCCTCGTGTCTAGCTCATATCCCTACCTCGCGATAATTTTCGCATTCTCCCTTTTTCTTTTTATTTTTTATTATTATTTTATTTTTTTTATTTTCTTATTTTATCTGTTTCTTTCCCACTTGTCGCTTCACTGGTGTTTGTTGTTTTTCATGCGCAGGAGTTCAAGGAGTCTTGACGACTTGATCCCCCTCGATCCAGAGATTAACGCCACCCTTAGGCGTTTGGCCGCCGAGAAGCGAAGTGAAGAAGATGCTGCACGCAGTTTCAGGAGACATCTGGGATCACTCTCACCATATCCGCTGCTTGGCGCAGAGCTTAGCAGAATCACTGAATACTTCAAATATACTATCCCTCCTGTCTGCCGCTGTGGAATGCCAAAGATATCGAGATGCTCAGGAGTACCTTGCCATGGCAGCTCCCTTTCCCCACGGAGAAATGGCGTGTATCGACAACCATGGTCTCGAATGTAGTGAAGAAGGGTCAGCCACAGAGTTGTGTCAGGAGAACCACCCGACCAGGTTTGGAGGCGACGCTGAACAGGAATCAATCTACCCCTTGCAGACTTCTATTGAGTGTCCCCGGTCCTTGAATGATGGAGAAGCTGGAAACGGTTGTGGAGAATCATCGATGACTGAAACCTGTTTTCACCTACAAGCTTTCTTCCCGGATAATTATGGTGAGCTCGGAAGAGACCCTGTGCATCTCTCGATCGTCCCCACTGTACCCTGCGAAATTTCACCGCTAGGAGCCACGGCCGAGGGGGAGATTCCGGATTCTGGCTTCAGTGAAATCCACGAAGAACTCTGTTCCCTTGAGGATGCTCAGCTTGAAAAGTATGCGTCAGGGCCCCAAGAAGTTGAGATGAAAGAATTACCGCCGGGACTTAAATATGAATATTTGGGAGCAGGGTCGACCCTTCCAGTTATAATTAACTCTTCACTACCTGAGGACCAAATGACCAAACTTCTTGGAGTTCTAAAAAGGTTTAAAGGAATTTTCGGATATGCAATTGAGGATTTAAAAGGGGTTAGCTTAGGCCTCTGCTCACATAGAATTCTACTTGAAGATGAGCAAGCCTCCTCGATTGAGCCGCAACGGAGGTTGAATCCCATAATGATGGAAGTTGTGAAGAAAGAGATTGTAAGGCTTCTACATGCCGGTATTATATACCCTATCTCCGATAGTCGCTGGGTTATCCCGGTACACGTTGTACCCAAGAAGGGAGGAATGACGGTGGTTCGCAATGAAAAGAACGAGCTTATACCAACGAGGACCGTTACAGGGTACATGATGTGCATTGACTATAGGAAGCTGAACAAGGCTACAAGAAAGGATCATTACCCCCTCCCCTTTATTGACCAGATGCTCGAGAGGCTGGCGAAGCATAATTATTTCTGTTTTATGGACGGGTATTCTGGATTTCTTCAAATCCCTATTCATAATGATGACCAGGAGAAAACGACTTTCACCTGCCCGTTCGGGACGTACGCCTATAGAAGAATGCCGTTCGGGCTTTGTAACGCCCCTGCTACATTCCAGAGACTCATGTCCGCTGTCTTCTCTGACTACTCCCAAGACATCATGGAAGTTTTCATGGACGACTTCTCAGTCTACGGAACTGAATTTGACTCGTGCCTCAATAATCTCACTAAGGTCCTGGAGAGATGTCAGGAAAAGGGACTAGTCCTAAACTGGGAGAAGTGTCACTTCATGGTCCAAGAGGGAGTCGTGCTGGGACACATCATCTCTTCGAGGGGAATCGAAGTTGATAAGGCTAAAATCGAAGTGATTGAAAAGCTTCCACCACCGCACAATCTTCGAGGAGTCCGTGGTTTCTTAGGACATGCGGGATTTTATCGCCGCTTTATAAAAGACTTTTCGAAGATTTCCAGGCCTCTGACCCAACTCCTCGTGAAGGACGCACCTTTCGTCTTCGGCGAGGAGTGTGTGGAGGCCTTCCGCACTTTGAAGCTAGCCTTGATTTCCGCACCCATAATACAACCACCAGACTGGGAACTCCCCTTTGAGCTGATGTGTGACGCTAGTGATTATGCGGTTGGTGCCGTCCTAGGGCAGAGGAAAGATAAAAACCTTCATGTCATATATTATACGAGCAAAACCCTTGATGCCGCCCAAAGAAATTATACTACAACGGAAAAGGAATTGCTCGCGGTAATCTACGCCATGGATAAGTTCCGACAATATCTTGTTGGCGCCAAGGTGATCGTACACACGGATCACGCGGCCCTCAAATATCTATTGAACAAGAAGGAAGCCAAGCCACGACTCATCAGATGGATCCTCCTCCTCCAGGAGTTTGACCTGGAAATCAGAGACAAAAAGGGGGCGGAGAATGTCATTGCCGATCACCTGTCCCGGATGCCCACTCTCGATTTGAATGCTACACCAATTGATGATTCACTCCCTAACGAGCACCTCTTCTCTGTATCTTCCTCCTGGACCCCCTGGTACGCCGACATCGCTAATTATCTGGCATGTGCCATCGTTCCCCACAATGTGAGCTTTCAGCAGAAGAAGAAATTTTTCCATGAGGTCCGCAAATTCTATTGGGATGACCCCCACCTATACAAAACCTGCAATGATGGGGTGATACGAAGATGCATCCCTGAAACTGAAGCGACTTCCATCATTTCCCACTGCCACGGACAGCAATGTGGAGGGCACGCGAGCACCTACAAGACCACCGCAAAAATCCTCCAAAGCGGATTTTACTGGCCTACGCTCTTCAAGGACACACATGTTTATGTGCAAGCCTGCGATAAATGCCAAAGAGCCGGGAATATCTCCAAAAGAAATGAGATGCCTCAACACTACATCCTAGAGATAGAAATCTTCGATGTGTGGGGAGTGGACTTCATGGGGCCGTTCCCTTCTTCCTCGGGGAACCAGTACATCTTGGTGGCCGTAGACTACGTGTCGAAATAGGTTGAAGCGGTGGCCAGTCCGACCAATGACTCTAAAGTGGTGGCCAAGTTCTTTAAAAGCAACATCTTCCCGCGGTTCGGTGTGCCTCGTGTCCTGATCAGTGACGGAGGAAGCCACTTTATAGAATAGAAATTTGAGACCCTCTTAAGAAAATACGGGGTACAACACCGGGTGGGGCGTGCCTACCACCCGCAGACCAGCGGTCAGGCGGAAGTCTCTAACCGGGAGATTAAAAGCATACTAGAGAAGACTGTGGCCAACTCCAGGAAGGACTGGTCATCAAAGCTCCCTGACGCGCTTTGGGCCTACAGGACAGCATTTAAAACTCACATCGGCACAACTCCCTACCGGCTCGTCTATGGGAAAGCTTGCCATCTTCCTGTGGAATTGGAACATAAGGCATATTGGGCGGTTAAGAATCTGAATTTCGACACCAAGAAGGTAGGAGTGCACCGGCAGCTACAACTCAACGAACTCGACGAAATCCGGCTCAATGCCTATGAGAACGCCAAGATCTACAAGGAGAAACTGAAGCGATGGCACGATAAGCGAATCTTAAGGAGGGAATTCAAAGAAGGGGACTTAGTTCTCCTGTTCAACTCACGGCTGAAGCTCTTTCCTGGGAAACTCAAGTCAAGATGGTCGGGACCGTTCCGCGTCACCAAGGTTTTCCCGCACGGGGCTATCGAGATAATGGGAAGGGATGAGCCGTTTAAAGTAAACGGGCAGCGTCTGAAACACTACGCAGTAGGAGAACCAGAATTCTCTCCGGTCGGACCCCCCCACGAGCGACAACTCTTCCTCCAACCCTCCGGATCCAACTTGACCACCGCTGCGGGCGTCGAGCCAACGACGTTAAACAAGTGCGCTTCATGGGAGGCAACCCATGTTCTGAACTTTTTCTCAAATTTTTAGCGTTATTTTTTTTACTTTATTTTATCTATTTCTATAAATAAAATCAGCCGCGAGAACATCCATTCGGGGACTTAATCAAATTTCTTGGTTTTTGCAGGAAACAGGCCCCAACCGATCGGGTGATAACTCACCCGATCGGTTGGGATGTATCAGATACATGCCGAGATCTGTCCCTGAATGAACTGATCAGTTGAGTAATGAAGAGACCGGGTGGAAGACCGGGTGAGCTGGGGAGAACTCTCGGGAAATTTTGGGGAATATCAACCGATCGGTTGAGTTCGAGCGCGATCGGTTGAGGCAACCGGGCAGGCAGCTCTCAATTCTCGGGAAAAACTTGGTAAGCGGCCAACCGATCGGTTGACTTACCACCCGACCGGTTCGCCTGTAGCTGTTGACCGACTAGAACTTTCGAATTTTGGCTACCCGATCGGGTGGGTTTCCACCCGATCGGTTCATTTTCGACCCTATAAATAGGCCTTGGCACACGGCGACCGCCACCCGACCTCAGAAAACACCCTTCACGCGATTTCGCACCCTCCAACTGTAGAATCGATCTTCTCAGCCCTACATACTGTGCCTAAACCCTCATCCCCACTCACTCCCATACTTCCCCACCTCTGCCACCTCGCCATCGAGGACATTCCATCATCAAAAAAAAAACCCAAACCCTAACCCTAGCCCCAAAATTCTCAAAATTCTGTTCTTGTCGGATCAGCGGGCTGCGGCTTCCCAAGTTGTTCCCTCCTGCTACGCGAGACCCCCAGGCGCTTGATCTTGCTACATCGATGGGTAACATTATTCCACTCTGCACATCTTCAACTTTACCTGTAATATCGTAAATTGGTGTGATAACTGTTTCACTTGCCCTTTATTCATCTCGAATTTGCCACTCACATAGCAGCCATGTCTAAGAAAGGGAAGGACATTGCATCATCTTCGCGCCGTGATCCGATCCACGGCCCATTTTCCCCCTCTTTCCTTGGCATTAAACCTTCTACGGAAGAGCAGTCTGACCGGTTGCGAGCACTGCTTCATCGTCCGATGAGACCTACACTCTTCGCCGATCGCCCCACGCTCGAAGCTCTAGGGCTTTCGAACGGCGTCGGCAGAATTTTCAACTGTATCGGGTGCCATACCCTCTCTCACATCCATGCTCACACACACAGAAATCTCACGCTTGAATTCCTCAGTTCCCTTGAGTTGTGTGATGGAGGTTTCTCCTTCCGAGCTTTCAATTGTGACTTTTCTCTGGGTTTCATCGCGCTGAACAATATCCTTAATCTACGTCACCCCGATCTTAACACTGAACATTCCACCCACGATCGAACTGACATTTACTCTCGATTTCGGGCTGATGGTGTTTGGCAACGATTTACACGGCACACTACCTTTCCACCTGAGGCTCCCGCCTCTTACATTATCCACCCGTGTTACCGCCTCGCCCATTGCATCCTCGCCAACACTGTTTTCGCTCGCGTGGATGTGTCCACTGTATCTAGGGACGAGCTCTTCTTTCTCTATGCCATGTCCGATGACAGAATCCTCGGGCACGTCCCTATGCCCATAAACACCGCTCATTGGATCATCCACGAAATTTTCGCTGTTAGCCGCGCCACTTCTGGTTCCATCTGTTGTGGTGGAATGGTCACTCTTATTGTCAGCTGTGTTTTGAGGGTGCCCCCCGACCTCCCTATTCTACTTGGTCGTAGCCGTATTGATCGCGATTACTTGATCGACATCAAATAGATCACTCCCTTCGGTGAAGACCGTGCTGTCTACCTCTACAGCCCCGCCTGCGAGCCTTTCGCAATCCTGCCACCTTTGGCCCCTTTGCGGGTACCCTATACTCCGTCTCACCTTCCTTGGGAGTTTTACCCCGATCCTTGGTATTCTCCACTAGTGCATCTACCACCCTTGGATCCTCCCGATTGGCACCCAATTATCGGCCCACCTAGTACGGTTTTCTTCCACCACAGCCCTCCGGTGCACATCGATCCTCCCGTGCTCCAGCCTGTCGCCCCTCCTTCACCCATAGGCACGCCCTCCTCTTCCTCTGAGGATTCTTTCATTCACTATTCCCCTCCCTCCTCCCCCTCCCCCTACCATTCCACTACCAGCGAATCAGACTGATTACCCCTTGCACATATCTGGATTTCATTGATCATATCGTTTCGCTAGCTCTTTCTGGTCTAGCTTGGGGGAAGTCTACTTTGGTGTGCTGTCGTGTTTTGTTTGTTTTTCTCATTTTTGTGTGTGTGTTTGTTTTTCACTTTTTGAGTGTCGTGTCGTGTGATTTTATTTTATTTTTATTTTCATATTGTTTGATTTTGATCTTGTTTTTTCTTTCTTTTTCAGCTTTATCTATGTGTTTTCCCCGTTTTCATTTCTTTTCGTGTCTGTGCGTATTCCCCCCCATTTTCATTGCCCTCCCGTACTCACTCTTATTGCATTGAGGGCAATGCAAGTTTCAGCTTGGGGGAGTCGCACTTCGTACGTCATTTGTGTTGTCTTTCTACGTTTTTGAGTCGTTTTCCATCGTGTTTTTCTTTTTTTTTCTTTTTCCTTCTTTCTTTAGCTCTTTCTCCTAGAAATGAATCCTATGATGAATCACCACAAAGTCACACACACCTAGCATTGCATCGATAATCACACTCACTAACCCTAGGATTTCGAGTCCTTTTGCATTTCACGCATCGTGGGTCCACTTAGCTTTTTGTGAGTCGTGTGTCGTGACTAGCATTTGGTGCGCTTCTGCTTTGTGATTTTACTTTATATACCTGTCCAAGAATGACCCCTAGATTATCATGCTTCGATATTGAATACGCGGTATTTGCTTCTAATGTCTGCTTCTACATGCATGATATATATATATCGTATACTTCATTTCGCATGCGTCGGGATTCCACAACTAAGGACTAGGATAACCCATTTAGCCTAATCTCTATTTAGCAAGAATAGTCTCCTTTGCTCGAGTGTTTAGATTTCGACTTCTTTTTTGTTTTACTTGGTGCAAATCCCCTCGTCGTGTACCGTTCTCCCACTTGGGAGAGTACACATGTGTATAGCCAAAAACCCAAAAATCCAAAAAAAATGGGAGAAAAGAAAAAAAATGGGAAAAAGATTGTATAGCCAAAAAGCCAAAAAAATATGCAAATACCCAAAACCCAAAAAAATTCCCGTGTGAATATTTTCATACTTGCCAAGAATAAAGGGAAGGCGAGAATTTGCACCGAGTGTTCTTCTCCACATCATCTCAACCCCCGTCGTTATCGAAAACACTTGGCTTGGGAACCTTTTAGCTAGTATCTAGGCTATAGTGGCGTGATTTCCTTAACCCTAGTTGTGGAGTCCCCGATGCATGATACGCTTCTATTCTCTCTATTCTCATGCATGCTTGAACTTATATTCGCCGCTTAATTCAATTCGATTCGATATTTGGGTCATATCTTGGATTTGTGTATATCGAGCCTCATTGCACATCGTAGAAAGCTTCACCATTTTCTAGCACACGGCCACGCTCACTCGCGCTTCACTGCGTGGACCCACGACACTTATTTGGACTCGCTTTCCTAGGTTTAGTGGTGTGATTTGGCGTTCGCTTGCTAGGTGTGTCGTTTTTGATTTTGATGGCTCTGATGGACGATCTAGGGCTTAGAGTTTTCTTTTTCCTTCTTCCTATCTATTTTTCCCTTCCGAGCTCCTACTCTCACTCGTCTTCCTCGAGGACGAGGAAGAGTTCAGCTTGGGGGATTTTGACGTGCGTCTATATTTCATATATTCACGCACGTTTTCTTTTGTGTTTCTCCGTGTTTTCCACCGTCTCTTATTCGTTTTCGTATGTTTTCCTGTTTTCTTTCACTTTTCTTTGTTTGTCCATGATTGCAGGGGATTGACCACGTAGGGGACCTTTTACGATGATATCCCAAGTCCTCGGAGCAACGGGAGAAGTCACGCGTGATCCAGGGGGTCAAACGTCGAAGAATTCATCTTTCAGCCCCTCACCCGGTCGGTTGATCATCTTCAACCGATCGGGTGATGCACGCGTGTACCAACCGGTCGCTACCGCAGCTCACAAAGAAGTCACCCGACCGGTTCACAGACCGGTTCTGCGGGCGGCTGTTCTCTGTCTTTTCGAGCAGAATTCCAACCGATCGGGTGACTCTCACCCGATCGGTTCATCTGTAGCTGAGAAAAAGAGCTGAAGACACGGGCGTCGAACCGACCGGTTCACCCGACTGCTCCAAGATCCAACCGGTCGCTCAAGAACTCACCCGATCGGTTCGTGTGATCGGGTGAAAACTCGCCGTTTTCTGTAATTTATCTGTAACGGATCAACCGATCGGTTGACTTGTCACCCGATCGGTTGATCCGAAAATCTATATATAGGACCCCTAGGGTTCCAGAAACGGGAGAGTTGTATTTTTTTTACTGTTTTATTTCCTTGTGACGGCTGTAATTGTTACTCTTAAGTAAGTTTTCAGATCTTTCTAAAATTTTAGTATTGTCTTTATTACTCCTTTACTTCCGCATTGCAATTGTCTGATTATGATTCTAACGGTTAAATTTCATTTAGATTGCTTTTTCATGAATTTTTGTGAGTAGTTCCCAAATCTGGGATTTTGGTGAAAACCCCTTCGGGGGCTCTTCCCGATGCGTCCATAGGGTTAGGAAATCGATAGGGAGTAGGAATCTAACGGTTTCGCGGGGTGTTTCATTGTCATCGGCGGGAAAAAGACCGCCTTTGACCGTCGGGCTAAGGGGGAATAAACTTGGCGGTTGACTCCCTAGCCATAGCTCACACCCTTAGCGTAGACGTCGAATCCTAGCACGCGGGAGCGGCAGGATGAGACGTTGGGAGTTATCGTTGCGGGCTTAGTGCTCCCGGGATCGATCAGTGTTTATGGACACGGGAGTGCCCACTGATCGAATCCGGGAAGTCCGGTGTATCATCCTGGGCACCGACTGGAATATCGGGCCCATGGGACACCGGTACCACTTTAGAGGCAACGTCCCACCATTAGACCCTAATCCCGATCGCTATCCATACCCGTAGGCCGCGTCGGCGAGAGTCTCTCGTCGGGTTGGAAACCAAAGTCCCGGGTTTACTTTCTGTTCGCTCTTACGATTTTATTTCCTTTCGTGACAACCATCCACCGATTCAGGCTAGCTCGCCCCTCGGGGTGATTTAGGTCCTACCTGACCCAAGCACAACCTCGCCTCCCTGAGTTCGATATTCCCGCACCCTACACTAACCGTGAAACTTGCGGTAAACGACACCGCGCCGCCGCGACGCAAGCGGGGCGCCGGTCAAACGGTCACTTTTGGAGGTAATCAAAAGGGAACCATCATTGGAGTAGGTATCGTTGGTAATCCTTCCAAACCCCTAATTACTAATGTTTATCTTGTTAGTGGTTTATGTCACAATCTCATTTCTATTAGTCAACTTTATGAAAAAAGGTTACAAGGTTAACTTTGGAGAAGGATTGTGTACTATTGTTGGTTGTGATTCAAATGTTTTATTTTCCGGTATTAGGCGTAAAAATATTTATTATTTGAGCTTGCCTAAAACCGTAGAACATTGCTTAGTTGCTAACACAATTGAACAACTATTATGGCATCGCCGTTTTGGTCATGTTCACTTCAAGCACTTATATAAGTTAGCTAAGCATGATCTAGTCAAAGGTTTTCCTAAGATTGTTTTTAATAAGAAAAACTTTTGTGATTCATGTCAAAGAGGTAAACTAAGTAAATCTTCATTTAAGCTTAAAGAAGGGATTACTTCTAAGAGGCCCCTAGAACTTCTACATCTAGATTTATTTGGGCCAACTAGAACCGCTTCTTTAGGTAATTCTCATTATAGACTAGTTGTCGTTGACAACTTTTCTAGATTTACTTGGGTTTCATTCTTAACTAATAAGAATGAAGCTCATGAAGAGTTTACCAAATTTGCAAAGAAGATTCAGAATCTTTTAGGATCCACCATTATCACTATTCGTAGTGATCATGGAGGAGAATTTGAGAATGAGTCTTTTACTAAGTTTTGTGATGACTCCGGGATAACTCATAACTTTTCCTTTCCTCATGCACCACCACAAAATGGTGTTGTAGAAATAAAGAATAGGACTCTTATTGAGTGTGCTCGCACTATGCTCCATGATAGTCATTTGGGACTACAATTTTGGACAGAAGCGGTGCACACGGCATGTTATGTGCTCAATAGGATCCTAGTGAGACCCCGAACAAACAAAACTTGTTTTAAGTTGTTTTATGATAAAAAGCCTCAAGTGAAATATTTTTGTGTTTTTGGTTTAAAATGTTTTATAAAGAACACCTTTGGTAATTTAGACAAATTTGAGCCAAGATCCGATGAAGGAATTTTTGTTGGTTATTCCACACGTAGCAAAGCCTACCGGATATACAACATAACTTCTTCAACGATTGAGGAATCACTTCACGTATCTTTTTATGAAGATTTTGATTTTCCTCATGTTGATGATGATAATGTAGATATTCTTTGTGATTCTCTTAATAATGTTAAGATTAATGATTCTATTGTCGAGACTAACACTTCTAACGAAATTGCTGAAGTTGTTCCTAGTGATCCAGGTATACCCAAAGCTTATCCAACCGTTCGCAACCATGCCCATAACCAAATTATTGTAGATATTGGTGTGGGTGTTCGAACAAGATCAAGAATTGAAGAATTCTCTCATTGCGCATTCGTCTCTACCATTGAGCCAAAGAACATTCAAGAAGCTTGTGAGGATAGCTCTTGGATAGTGGCAATGGAAGAAGAACTAGCGCAATTCGAGAGAAACGAAGTTTGGGAACTTGTACCTCTTCCAAGTGGTCACCAAGTTATTGGGACCAAATGGATCTTTAAGAACAAGATGGATGAAAACGAGGTAATCACACGGAACAAAGCAAGGTTATTAGCTCAAGGCTACCGGCAAGAGGAAGGTATTGATTTCGAAGAATCTTTTGCCCCCGTAGCTAGATTAGAAGCTATTAGGTTGCTTTTATCTTTTGCATCCCATAAGAATTTTAAATTATTTCAATGGATGTTAAAAGTACATTTTTAAATGGGTTTGTCAATGAAGAAGTCTATGTTTCTCAACCTCCCGGTTTTATTCATGAAAAATTTCCAAACCATGTTTTCAAACTTAAGAAAGCGTTGCATGGATTGAGACAAGCTCCTAGAGCTTGGTATGATCGTCTTAAGACCTTTCTTTTGAATTTAGGTTTTAAAATGGGAGAAGTTGATTCTACACTCTTCATTAAAGATTATGAAAATGACATTCTTTTGATTCAAGTTTATGTAGACGATATTATTTTCGGTTCTACTAACTTTAATCTTTTTGTCAAGAATTTTCCAAGTCTATGAAGGATGAGTTTGAGATGAGCCACATGGGAGAGCTCACCTACTTCCTTGGATTGCAAATTCGACAAATGGAGAATGACACTTTCATACATCAGACAAAGTACACATGGGAGCTTATTAAGCGATTCGGGATGGAATCGTCTTCGAGCAAAAGGACTCCCATGAGTACTACCACTCATCTACACAAGGATGAAAGCAGAAAAGATGTAGACGTTCGTCTATATCGAGGTTGATCGGTAGCTTACTTTACTTAACCGCTAGTAGGCCCGATATTATGTTTTCCGTATGTATTTGTGCTAGATATCAAGCAAGACCTAAGGAGTCACACTTGATTACGGTTAAACGAATATTTCGTTATCTCAATCAATCCCTAGATTATGGGTTACTTTACCCTAAGTCTAGCACATATGAGTTAATCTCATATACTGATGCCGACTTTGCCGGATGCAAGTCTGACAGGAAAAGTACTAGTGGCACATGCCATTTCTTAGGAAATTACTTAGTTTCTTGGTTTTCTAAGAAACAGAATTTGGTGTCATTGTCCACGACTGAAGCGAAATATATTACCGCGGGTCTTGCATGTGCACAAGTTCTTTGGATGAGACACACTCTTAGTGACTATGGTGTCAATTGTGATACTTGCCCTATCATGGTTGATAATCAAAGTGCTATTTGTCTTTCCAAGAATCTGGTACACCACTTCCGTACCAAACACAAAGACGTGAGACACCATTTTATAAATGATCATGTAGCTAAGAAGGACATCATCTTAGAGTATATTGAAACCCAAAAACAAATTGCCGATATCTTCACTAAACCTCTTAAAGAAGATTCATTTATGAGGTTGCGTGGAGAATTGGGAATTATGGGTGAATCTGAAATCTAGAAGCTCAATCTTTCATGCTATAACTCCTTATTGAGCTCATATCTTTTTGATTGTCTTTCTTCATGTGCTTTATTGTTTTATGTGTTTAAGAAAGGCAATTGTGACTTATTTGATTTCATGAGTTTTGAATTTGATTGGAGTAATTTGTGTTTCAATGGATTTATTGTTTTCATAATGATTTTACGATATATTTGTGATAAGAGTATAGGTCCTAGGGTGAGTGTTCTTATTCTCTGGAATTCTATCTCACTATGCTATTTTGGACCAGGACAGACGACTGTCTTTCCTTCGACAGTCGCCTGCCCTACTCTATCTCCTCAGTCTGAGAATTGGTATCTTTTGCACAACCGACTGATTACTGTTTTACAGTCGACTGTTAATTTAACAGGTGACTGCATTTTAGTCATCAGGCGACTGTATTCTCTGTCGAATTTTTACAGTGTTCTCTGTTCTTTTTGTGAACTGTATTAATTCTCGGCCAGTCCACTGTTGAGCATATATCAGTCGACTGTCCAATGGACAGGCGACTGCATGTTACTTTCCAGTCGACTGCACATCTATCTGAGCTTTAATTTTATCACTTCATCCAGTAGACTGACTGTTGTTCATCAGTCGACTGTCTTATGCTGTGCCGGTTCATGTGATTTGATCCGAGCCATCGATTCCTTGATCCAACGTCTCAGATTCATTCCACTAATTTTATATTCGAGTCTACGCAACCACTTCCCCACGTCGACTCTCTCTCTCCTCCACTTCGACTGTTCAACTTCCCGCTCGTTTTTCTCCACAAAACGGTCGATTTCGCTTATTAAATCATCGAATTGCTCCTAATCGTCGTCGTCGATCGCGTTCTGTCGTTGCCTTCGTTCTGTCACTCAACTAGGTTTGATCTCTCTATCTCGGGATAACTCCTGTTAGGGTTCGTTCATCTTTCTGTCGTGCCCTAGCTTCGTGTTCAACCATGGATCTTTTCGATCATTTCTTCCCTAATGTCTCTCTTGATTTCCTCAATGAGCCTGTTCCTTCACCAAAGCCTGATCCGACTCCCTCCTCGCCTCAATCTTCTGGTTAACCTCTTCCTGTCTCTGTCAGTGATCCCATCCCCTCTTCTCAGCCTGATGTGCATCCTTCTAGGTCCACTGAGTTCCTTCTTCGTCAGTTGGACGCCCGTGTCTCTGCTCTTGAAATTCTTTCCGTTTCTTTGGATGAGAAGCTCTCGCTTTTGCTTAAGCTTCAGCTAATCTCTTTTAAGCATCATGGTTATCCCATTCCTCCCGAGCTTCAGGCTATGTTTGCTACCTCTGAGGACACTGCTCCTACTTGTGTATCTCCTCCTCCTGGCTTCACACCCAAACCATCTGTGGTTCAGACCTCCGATGCCCAGACTCCACTTCATGTTCCTGCTGTATCATCTGCAGATCGTGCTTCGTCTTCCAAGAGGAAGACTCCGAATTTTCATACTCGTCGCTCTGCTCGGCTTTTGTTCCGATCTTCTGGTTGCCCGTCGGACCCCTCCGTCATTCATATTGACTGAGGCTGCTGCTGCTGATCTGTTCACTCACCTGAAGACCTTGTTTTATTTTGTGTGGTCTGCTTTTGTTTAGGTTGAGTGATTCTGATGATATTTTTTTGTATGATGGATGATGCTGTCTGCGAATCTTTTATATATGTATGGTGATATACTTTGATGTCGTCATGATGATGTATTTTTTGATCATGATGTATCTTTTTGGGATGGCCATGTAGATTACCATCCGTTGATGTACTCAGTTTCTATATATCTATATATATGATGTTGCACCCTCTATTGTGTTACACTGTGCTATATTGTATTTCGTATCTGTGTGATGAAATGATATGTTGTCTCCATGTATGCTTCACTCTCCTTGATGTGCTTTTGAGACAATATATGGATTTGATATTGGTTAATTCATGATCTTTCTTTGATGTGATGAATTTGTGAAAATTATTTTCATTTCGTATATCTAAAATGTTGATATTGGACTTCAATTCTATTACTCACATGTGTATATGATGAGATTTTATGAGTTTTTAATTCGATATATCTTTATACTCCTTGATTGTTGTTAGTTTGTATTTAGCACTATTATTGTTGTTGTTATTTGCTCCCACCTTTTTTGGATAATGCCATAGGGGGAGAGAAATAAACATACAAGATTCATAATGGATATGCTAAGTATGTTCTAACGCTTGAATCTAAGATTTTCGTTGCCTTAGATTCAGGGGGAGTAAGATTACAATGAATAGGGATTTTATTTCCTAGATTTCTTGAATTGAATTCATTCATATCTCACTCACTTGCTTCAATTGTTATGTAGATGCTCTAATATTTGTTGACTAACTTGATTGGCATCTATGTAGGGGGAGTAAGTTTTTTTCATTACGCACAATTATTTATCTTTTTGTTTATGTTTGTTTGTCATCATCAAAAAGGGGGAGAATGTTAAGTATTGGACTTCTCCCTACTTGGTGTTAATGATGAGCAAACATAAATACTTGTGTCTAATCCCCTATTTTACAGTTAATCCATTGCCTAAGCTTATTATGAAGATCAATTAGCAATGGATGACTCACGAACGTAATTGAAGGCAAATGATATGAATTGGATGATCATAGATTGATGATTGAAGCTCCATAAAGACTTCAAGCTCATACGATGGAAAGAAGAGATTATTTGTCAATGTAATTTTTCTTCTATCTCTTCTAGTATGTAGCTTAGAAGTAGAACTTTGATGGAGCACTCACACACATCTACATTCTGTCATAGGACAACTTTAGACTTTTGTCCTTTGATCCCAATTCAATTCTCTTTGGTTTGTGATAGGATTGTTCATAACAGCCGACTGCTTAACAGTTTACAGTTGCCTGTCTCAAAAACAGTCAACTGTGTTTTGTTCTACAGTCGCCTGTTATGCACAGACTAATGCAATTTAGTTTTGGGCCTTCTCTGATTATTTCGCACAGGCTACTGTTGAACGATTCACATGCGCCTGTCCTAGTGACAGTCGACTGTGTATTGTAAATCAGTCGCCTGTATCTCCATGCCCAAACTCTGTTTTGATCTGACTTCTACGGCCAGTCAACTTATGCTGTATATACAGTTGACTGTCTATTAGATCAGTCGACTGTCTATGCTGCAACAGTCGCCTGTCTGTAAGTCATTCCTATGACTCTGCTCTCTGGAAATTTCTCTTGATTTTGACAGTCGTCTGTTTAAGGTTATACAGTCGCCTGTTCTGATTAACAGTCGACTGTGTTCCTTGCATCAGTCGTCTGTCCTGTATCTTGTGAGATTTCCAGTATTTGTCTAACTTGCTCTTCTCTCGGCCAGTCGCCTATCGAAGAAGTTATAGTCGCCTGTTGGTTTAACAGACGACCGTCTTTGCTTCATCAGTCGACTGTCCACGTGGTAAGTTACCGTTATGAATTCTCACCTACCCTTGCTGACTGTGCAACAGTCGACTGTGGATTGTTCAACAGTCGACTGTCGCGAGTTCAGATTATATCCGTTGAGATTTTTCTCACGCATTTCGATTGGGTTTTTGCCTAAACTGTTTTGTGGATTTGAGAAAGCTATAAATAGAGCTTCTACTATTTCATTGGAAGGTGACTCATTCATTGAAAAATCCTTCAAAGCTTTCAAATCCAAAGCCCTAAGTATTTTCAAATCTTGTTCTCTTGCTCTCCAACCTAGAACCAAAGATTGATCTTCTAGGCAATTGGTGCAGTCAAGAGAAAGGGCTTTCTCCTCTCTTCTAAGAGAGTTCTTCAACACACATCACACTTCTCCTTCAAGTTCTACTTCAAGGCATATGTGATTGTAAGTGTTGCTTTCATATTTCATAACTTCTTTATTTGAATTGTGCTCTCGGTTGTGAGAGTGGTTTTTGCTTGCTCCCTGGTTGTGGGAGTCAAGGACATCGATTGTATTTGATTGCACTTGTAGGGTTGCTACAAGTGGGCATTAAGGAACCTCAAGTTAGGGTTCTAACTTGAGTATCCGGTGGTATCTGGGTGGTAGGGACGTAGGATTACCGGGAACAAGTCGGGAGTTGACTTGGGTAATCCGAACCCTTGAAACATATCTGTGTTTGCTTGTATTTCTCTTTGGGTTGTTATTCTATTCCGCACTATTTGTTGGATTGCATTTTATTTGGCGTAAATCCCTTTTAAATTTGTATAAACACTATTCAACCCCCCTTCCAGTGTTTCCCCATAGACAGGGTCCTTACAACTACAAGGTGATGCCCTTTGGTCTGAAGAACACTGGGGCCCCTACCTTCACTTCATCAATAAGATGTTTGTAGATGAGATCAGAAAAACCATGGAGTTATAGTCTACGACATGCTGGTCAAATCACTGGAAGCGGCACATCACGTGGCTGGCGTAGAGGAAACCTTTGCTATCGTATGGACTTTTCACATGACACTCAACCTGAGCAAATAAGTCTTTGGTATTGTTTCTGGGAAGTTTCTGGTTTTCATGGTCCATCGTAGGGGGATCAAGGCCAGCCCTAAAAAGATCAACGCCTTGATACATGTGGTAACCCACTAAGGTGAAGGACATCCAGCGCCTTACTAGACAAGTGCAACCTTTAACTGCTTTATCTCCAAAGTCACCGACAAGTGCATGTCTTTCTTCAAGGCACTGAAGAGAGGAAAGGATTTCCAGTGGATGGAGGAGTGCAAGCTGGCCTTCACCTAGCTCAAGGAGTACCTTGGCTTACCTTCGCTCTTGGCTAAACCCAAAGAGGGGAAACACTCCTTCTCGCGGTGTCCAAGAGCATGGTTAGCTTAGTCCTCATCTGAGAAGAAGATGGCACGTAGTGGCCCATATACTACGTCAGCTGATCCTTACGTGATACAAATACCATATACCTGGATATAGATAAAATGACCTTGGTATTAATAGTCATATCTCAAAATCTCAGACCCTACATCCATGTACGTACACATAATATCATTCCTGATAACGTACCCATAATGCCAAGTACTCCAAAGACCAGATACGTCAGGACGGGTCACCAAGTGGATGGTCGAACTCAATGAGTTTGGCATCCAATTCAAGCCACAAACAGCCATCAAAGGTCAGGCCTTGGCTGGCTTCATCACAAAATGCACCTACCATCCTGGGTTTTCATCGCATCACCTGCTCGAGGATCAGCGAGTATGGATCATCTATGTGGACAACTCCTCTACTGAGCAAGCTTTGGGAGCCGACGTGCTTCTAGTCATCCCTAAGGGTATCCATTTCCCATACGCCCTTAGGTTCAACTTCAGATCATCCAACAATGAAGCTAATTATTAGGCCAAGGAGGTCACGACATACCACATCGTCATCCGCTACGACTCCTAACTCATTATCAACCAAGTAAATGATGGCTATCAAGGGAAAAAGAGGAGTTTTGGTATATATAAGATCATTGGAACTCTACTGGCATGCTTCTAGACCTCTCAAGTGAAGCACATCCCAAAGACATAGAACACCACTGCTAATACAGTAGCCCGACTTTCATGTGGATTGAGGATGAGCTCAACTCCATTCCAATAGAGTGTAAGGTAATAATGCAAGTATTCTAAATGATTTAGATCATGCCGTTGAAGACAGAAAATTCAAATCTTCTAACTAGCATTTAATATACCCAAGATCTACTGTAAGGACCGTCTATCCCTTGCAATACTAACAACACACACTAGAGGGGGGTGACTAGTGTAATGGTACAAATTACATATTTAAAAATAAAACTTGCAAATGCAGAATTATAAATGCAAGAGGAATTTAAACACCACAATCAATGCAAACGCAAACACAAGATTTTACCCGGATTTCCCAAACTTGGGTACGTCCAGCCACACCAAATATTCACTATAATTCTCACAAAGAGAGTGAATACAATCTCACACAGAGATACCTCACACAGAGGGTTTTGGATTCTCACACAGGAAAATCATTACTATCACATAAATAGACTTTTGCTCTCACAAAAAGAGACTTTAACTCTCACACAAATAGTACTCAACCAACCCTGCACAAGGGTTAACCTCTCACAAAGAGATGAATTAGCTCTCACAAAGAAATCTAGGGTTTCAACTTACACAAAGATGAAATAAATACTCTTACATATGCATTAAGATGAACTTACTCAATAGAAGAAGAAGGCATGGAAGAGGATTTCCAAGTGATGAGATTTGTTTGAATGCACTTGGATGATTTCCCTTGAGCTTGACTTCAATGCATGAAGAGAAAAATGCTCATGACAGGTAAATGAGAAATTAGGAGTGTGACTTATTGATCTTTAATGATCTTCAATATTTCCAAGAGTTCTAAATGAACTAAGACAACTCCTATTTATAGGAAGCCCCAAAACCCCCATAAAACCCAATGAAAAAGCCAAGAGAGAAAATCTGCATCGGCTATAATCTGGCATTTTACGGCACAGACAATCGACTGAAGAAGGACTGACAGTGGACTAGTCAATGGCTATAAAATTCCCAATGGCTATAATCTGAGCCAGGACAGGTGCTTGTAGAAGACTACACAGGAGCCTATACAATGTGTAGCACCTGAATATTCTTCAGCAAGCGACTATCACATGGGATGGACAGAAACAGAGAGAATGCAACTTATGCACTTGTGCATCCAGACGACTGATGACCAAAGTCTAGGTGCCAGGAAATATACAAGCGACTGTAAACTATGAATCAGCCGACTGACTCACAAAGTGAGTTGATGCCCAAAAAATGTAAGTTACGCACTTTGGCACACAGATGGCTGTTGAAAAATTCCTAGGTGCCTGATGGAAGACATGCGTCTGAATAATGAACGTCAGTCGTGAAGGGTTTTAACGGACCCTCAGGGATAAAATCCATGCCCGTCATAAGTCGAACGGAAAACGGAAGCAAAAAATATGCAACGGAAGAATGAACAAGTTAATCTAATTAACATGCGGTTAAACATTTTAACTTAGCCCTAAGGTACAAGACCCTTAGCCAAGATCATTGTCGACTCGGGATGGATCTGACCATCCCAAGAAGGATCTAACATGCTGTGATTAAATTAAACTAATACTTATAAAACACATACCCGAAATCTTGCCCTGGGGTAGACAAGATGTTCTGCACTATCTTCTGAGCCGCACCCCATCCCACGTCGAGCCGCTCCTTGAACCGCTCCTCGAACTGCTCAGCATCCCGAGGTCAGCAATCCTCGTGTCACCGAGCCAACCACGTGCCGAAGAAAGTTTCACGCGAGTGAAAGCCTTCGCCAAGATTTCGGATCCGAATCTGAACTCCTTTGTAGCTTTGCTAGAGCCCTTCAGGAGTAATGCAGAAATATAGGGAGAAGAAGAATTAATTTAACCTTCGATCCGAGCGTGCTCCAACATTTACGGGAGTCGCTCAGATCTTGAGGTTGGGACAAGTTTGGATGAAGGGGGAGGCCCCTATTTATATAGGCGGCTGACTCTCCGCTTTTCTCCACAACCGATGTGGGACTATTAAATTTGAGTTAATTAAATCAAGTTAGTTTGCCTTTCACGAAGGGCAAACTTCCGTGAATTTTAACTCCCTCACCGTTAAGCTTCAATCTTGGTACAACCTACCAAATCGAAGGGTGTTCAACGATACACGCTTAGGAAAAAATGGCGAGTCAATCGGAGTTTGTTTGACCCTCCAATTAATCGCCCAAAGTTCAGCCCAAGGCTTGATTTTCGTCCAAAATCAGCCGTCAAAATCTGCACAGCCTAGGGTTCTGAAAACCCAGCATGGTGGGGCCCACTGCGCCAGCTAGACAAGCCTAGACCAGACCAGGACCTGGTCTGGGCGCTCCCAGCCTGGCGCTCCTGGCCTGGGCGCCTGGGCCCGCCTGGGCCTACGCCTAGGCGGGGCTGGGCGCCCTGGCTCAGGTGGGCCTGGCCAGGCGCCTAGGCCAGATCCAGTCTAGCCTGGTCTGACCCATGTCCAGTTTGGGCATGGGTCAGACCCCTTTGGGCTGTTTTGTGCGTAACTTGGGCATTTGGCGTCCGATTTGGACGCCGTTTGAACCTGGGTTTAGACCGAGACATTTCCATCTTACCCGTGAACTTTTTCATGCGTTTATATTATTAAATATTGTCGTAAACTATTTACGACACATTCAATCCGGTTTGCATCAATTGCAAAATAGTCCCTATCTAAGCTTAAATTATTATATTACATCAAATGCAATATTCCATCCCTTGCATCAAATGCAAATTCTCTCTAATCGTTTCTACATATTACTAGATGAAGGTCGCACTCTGTGTGAGACCCTACAGCCTGACCCTTACTACAGGTTGGGCTCGAAGCCCTATACGACAGTGACCACGAGTAGTGGTTGCCGTCCCTGTTTCAGAATCATAATTATGTGGTTGACTCATCGACATGAGTATTATTGGGACCACCCTGACTGTGTCCGTGATGAATTCTGCAGTTTTAGTCTCTTCGTCTAAACTATGTCGTATAGATCAAGTCTAGGGTACGGTCAAACTGTCACCCCCAGTAACTTAAATCCGGTTAGTTTCTATCGATCTTTAGTTAACTAATGTTGGACTTCTTCCAACATACCCTGATCAGAGATTTTACTAAAGACCGAACTAACTCTACGAAACTAACTCACATTGACTGGGAGAGGCGAATCCTCTCTTGGTCATTACTCTCTTCGTACGCTTCAAGTGACACCCAATCAAAGACCTTTCGACGGGCCTAGCCTCGAAGTTAGGTCAGTGATCTAAGTGACACCGGTCATGCACAGGTTCGTAAAATGACCTTAAGTCAAAAGACCAACTTGCATATCATCACTAAGAGTTATCATTGACAGATTGGTCAATATAACCATATATAACTCTTGTGGATCGTTCAGTGAACTCATTTTCTAATGAGCACCTGTGTCTCATCTTCGAATTTGTCAAGTCAAAGCGAACATGAGATCATCGTCACAGCTATACGGTGAAGACTAAGACACAATGATCTATCCGATGTTTCGATATCCTTGTCTCGAAACATCTACAACCACAAACCCTTTTAGACTTATGCTACAGACGGTCAAACATTTCTCCATGATCAAGATACTCATCTCGATGCATGTTTGACCTTGAATAAAGTCTCAGGACTTTACCTAAGTTAATATATAATGTTTACTACATTATTGATTAACTTAGATAAAACTATACCAAACAACTTGCGGTTATTTCGAACAAGATGTTTGTGCTATTCACACAGAGATAAATAGCCTCGAGGGCATCATCTCTCTACATCTCCCACTTGCACTCAGGCCCATTTATCTCGATATCTTATACCGTTTTTACACATAAGTCTTTCTAGACTTCATGTGGTTGAGCCTTCGTGAGTGGATCTGCTAAACTATCTACTCTATAGACTTCAGGGGTTTCTATGTCCATGTTAGACCAACCATTTGAATCTCTCAAATAATTCTCTTAGTCTTTCGGAATCCGTAATATTTTATTTCCTTGGATCTTATCCAGCTCATAGTACCTTACGATAATCATTTAAATTTGTTACTGGTCATTTCAAATGGCTCATATCTATTTCTGATAAAGTATCAAACTTTTTGATTACTTTGTCAAAATATATGTTCCATCCCTTTGATGCCTCGCATGTAATTTATAGGCTCCCACTGACCTTGAAAACTTTATGGCTAATTCATATAAGTTGGTTCTTCTAAATCATAGTTAGAAAAATGAACTTATAAGTGAAAACATCGAGTTTGGTCCTAGTAGATCTGTACACATCTACTGGCGAAAACAGTTTCATCATAATCCGTTTATAGGAATTAAGATGAAAACCGTTCTCGACCAACATGATTGTACTTCACTATTTTCTTACTGCACCAATCTGTTAACTTAAAGATTTACTTGCAGAAAGTGAGGAAACATTTTTCTTGGGCACGTAAACTAAATTCCAAAATTTATTTACATACACGGACCTATTCTGATTGCATCAAGTTATAAATCGGAGTTACTACTCCGAATTTCATCCTAGAAGTTGACTAAGTCATCATCAATTATGATGTCTAACTCGACTCTTTGTCTCACGAGGTTCGAGTAATTATACAACTTCCAAATGATCGATTTAATGACTATCTTATTAATAATGTCCTCATAGAACATTATCAAAACCAAGCCATTACTATCTGAGACTTAACCCAGAGGGAGGACTTAACTCAGAGTCACTTGCTATAAATCATACCAAGTCTAACTAAGTATGATTCATACCTTTTAACACACCGATGTGTTAACAGTTTTGAATTGAGAGAAAATCATATTTTCTTTTAATTACGCAAGATTTTATATATCTAAATATTTGACCATTCGATCCAATCGACTCAGTTTAAATACTTTTGTCATTTCGTTCTTTATTTTATCAGACTTGTGTTTCATCAAGAACACGTGTCTTAATAAAATATAAGAATAACTTATTTTGGTTAATCTAGACTCAGGTATATCAGTATGTACGAGACTGAGTTCACAACTCATTCTCTCACTGTCTAACAAATGGGTTTCGGCCATTATATCTAAGAGGATAGATTCACAAGTGTTCGTAGACTTCATAATACGAGAGGCCAGATCCCTTTTTATGTGACTTGTGAAGCTTAGTCTCTCGATACGGCCTAGTCTATTTTGCCATATAAGTTTGCTACTATCTTGTGTATTTATGACGTGTATTTATATTTCATATATTTGCGCACGTTTTCTTCCGTGTTTTTCCGTATTTTACCGCCGTCTTATATTCGTTTTCTCGTGTTTTCTTGTTTTCTTTCACTTTTCCGTGTTTTCCGTATTTTTCAGGAGTTTACTGGCATATGGGGCATAAAACGATGATATCATGTGTCCCCGGAGCAACGGGAGGAGTCACACGTGATCCAGGGGGTCAAACGACGAAGATTGCATCTTTCAGCCCCTCACCCGGTCGGTTGGTCATCCCCAACCGATCGGGTGATGCACGCGTGCACCACCCGGACGCCGCTTGGAGCTCACAAGAAGTCACCCGGTCGGTTCAGTGACCGGGTCAAAAGCTCAAACTCTCTGGAAATCGAAGCTGATTGCCAACCGATCGTGTGACCTTCACCCGATCGGTTCACCTGTAGCTGAATCTCAAAGGCCAAGACACGGTCAGCTCAACCGGCCTCCTCACCCGACGGCACCAAGATCCAACCGGTCGCATTCATATGTCAACCGACCGGGTGAAGATGACCGGGTGAAGTTTCGCATCGCGCTGTAATTCTGTGAAGCGGTTCACCCGATCGGTTGACTTGTCAACCGATCGGGTGATGTCGTTTTCTATATATAGAACCCTAGGTTTCCCAGATTCGAGAGTTGGTTATTTTTTGCTGTTTTCTTCATTTTGTGACGGCTGTAATTTTCTAGTTTTTGTAAGTTTTCAGATCTTTGTCAAACTTTAGTATTATCTTAATTGCTTTACTACCATTGCATTTCTATTGTCTGATCATGATTTTTACGGTCGATTTCTGTTTAGATCGCTTTTTACTAAATATGTGTGAGTAGTTCCCAAATCTGGGATTTTGGCAGAAACCCCTTCGTGGGCTCTTCCCGATGCGTCCATATGGGTAGGAAATCGATAGGGATTAGGAATCTAACGGTTACGCGGGGTGTTTTATTGTCATTGGCGGGAAAAAGACCGCCTTTGACCGTTGGGCCAAGGGGGAATAAACTTGGCGGTTGACTCCCTAGCCATAGCTCACGCCCTTAGCGTAGACGCCGAATCCTAGCGCGCGGGAGCGGCAGGATGAGACGTTGGGAGTTATCGTTGCGAGCTTAGTGCTCCCGGAGTCGATCAGTGTTAATGGACACGGGAGTGCCCACTGATCGAACCCGGGAAGTCCGGCGTATCATCCTGGGCACCGACCGGAATATCTGGCCCATGGGATGCCGGTACCACTTTCAGAGGCAACGTCTCCCATTAGACCCTAATTCTGATCGCCATCCTACCCGTAGGCCGTATCGGCGAGAGTCGCTCGTTGGGGTGGAAACCAAAGTCCCGGGTTTTTCCTTCATATTGTCTATACCTTGCATTCCTTTACCGTGACAACCCATCATTCGATCTGGGCTAGCTCGCCCATGGGGTGATTTTGATCCTCTTTGACACAAGCACATCCACGCCTCCCTGAGTTCGACCCCCAAGCCACACTACAACACCGTGCGCTTGCGGTTACAAATATTTAAATCTCACGCCCCTATTCGCATCATTGCACATATCTAGCGCGTAGCCACCGTGGGGCGGGTCAAGTTTATGGCACCGTTGCCAGGGAGGCAACGTGCTTGTTATTTTAGGATTTCATGAACCCTTGTGTCTAGCTCTCATCCCTACCTCGCGATAATTTTCGCATTCTTCTTTTTCCTTTTTATCTTCTTATTTTTATTTTCATTTCTTATCTTATCTGTTTCTTTCCCACTTTTCGCTTCACGGGTGTTCGTTGTTTTTCATGCGCAGGAGTTCAAGAAGTCTCGACGACTTGATCCCCGTTGATCCAGAGATAAACGCCACCCTAAGGCGTTTGGCCGCCGAGAAGCGAAGAAGAGAGGATCCTGAAGCCATGGGGGAGAACACCCCGCCTCACAAGTCCCTGTTGGAGTACTCGATGCCTTCCATCGAGTCCACCTCCGCCATCCGTCCTCCAGCTATTACGGCCCAAAGCTTCGAGCTTAAGCCATCTTTGGTGACGTGGATCCAGCAGGATCAATTTTCGGGTGCACCCATGGAGAGCCCGATTGAGCATTTAGACTCCTTCTTGGAGAAATGTGACACCTTCCGGATAAACGGTGTCACAACTGAGGCGATCCGACTGAAGCTGTTCCCCTTCTCCTTGCGAGATAAGGCCAAGCTGTGGCTTAGGGGGAAGGACCCGAATACATTCAACACCTGGGAGAAGCTCTCAAATGCTTTCCTGACGAAGTTCTTTCCCCCGGGGAAGACCATGAAGCTGAGGAGTGAGATCTCCTCCTTCTCCCAGGCCAGCCACGAGTCCTTGCATGAAGCTTGGACGAGATACAAGGAGATGCAGAGAAGATGTCCCCACCATGAGCTCCCCAAGTGGCAGATCATAAATCTGTTTTATAATGGGTTGAGGGACGATTTAAAATCTTCCATGGATGCCGCGGCTGGAGGGTCCTTCATGTCAAGAAGCGAAGAAGATGCCGGACAGATTTTGGAAAATATGGCATCTAACAACGAGCGATGGTGTGACGAGAGAGCCACACCTAGATCTGGGGGCATCCATAGAGTCGAGGACGTCGACAAATTGTCAAGCAAGTTTGACTTACTGTCAACCCAGATCTCCGCATTGATGGTAGGCGCAGGTGGAGCCGGTACACAACAGATTGCTGCAATGGAATCCGAAGTTTTTGGAGAGTTCGACGGTGGTGACATCTCACCACCGTTGGATTAGGCGAGCGCATTATTTTACAATCCTACGGGGAATGCGCCTTTTCCACCACGAACCAACTCCAACCCGGCCTACTCTCCCAACAACCGGAATCATCCCAACCTTAGCTACCGAGCACCTTATCAACAGCCGGCTCAGCAACAACAGCAGATATATCAGCCGGCTAGGCCCCAGCAGTAGTTTCAGCAGCAGCAATTTCAGCAGCAACAACCTCCACCACAGTATCAACAGTATGCTCCTAGGAATCAGCAGCCCACCCAGCAGCAATACGGCCAGCAGAGGGCCATTTCTCCGGTTGAGTCCCTCCTGACTCAATACATCGCCAATCAGGAGAAGATAAATCTGAAGCTGGAGATGGGACAAAGAGTCCTCACTGATCAGGTGACCCAGCTGGGGTTGCAAGTGGCGAACCTTCAGAGACCGTAGAATTTATTACCGCCACAGCCTGAGATGAACCCTAGGGGGTAAATCGGACCTTGGCGCTCACACATGAGCATGAGAACGTGTCCACCATCGTCTTGAGGAGCGGAACGCAAATACCTACGAGAGAGCCCCCCAAAGGACCGGAAGCACCGTTGGTCGTGGAACGACCAACTGAGAAATTAAATGACGACGGTGCTTCGTCACCAAAGCCAACTACTCCGGAGGGAGTTCATAGAGAGGAGAAGAAGAAGGATGAGGAAGGGAACCTAAGAGTGTTCAAGCCCCATTGTGCCTTTCCCACAACGGCTTGCCAAAGCCAAAATCGATGAGAAGTATGGAAAATTCTTTGCCATGGTGAAAGATCTGAGCTTACAAATCCCCTTCCTTGAGGCCATCGAGACAATTCCCTCATATGCCAAATTTCTGAAAGACTTGGTGACACGGGGATCTAGAAAAGAGAAGGTCGTGTTAACGGCGGAGTGCAGCGCCCTCATTCAGCGTGCAAATCCGCCTAAGCTCAAGGACCCAGGAAGTTTCTCCATCCCTTGCTCTATTGGGGAAGTGCAAATCCAGAGGGTGCTCGTCGATCTAGGCGCGAGCGTCAGCTTAATGCCCCTATCGCTGTACAAGAGAATAGGGATGGGAGACTTAGAGCCCACCGGCATGACATTACAACTTGCTGACCGTTCGGTCAAGTACCCGGTGGGAGTAGTGGACGACCTCCCCGTCGATGTGAGAGGAGTACAAGTACCGGTTGATTTTGTGGTGATGGACATGCCGGAAGACAAGCATACCCCAATTATCCTTGGACGGCCCTTTATGGCAACCGCCGGAGTTTTGATAGACGTGAAGAATGGGAAGCTTTCCCTCAATGTGGGCCAAGAAAGAGTCGAATTTGACTTAGGCTTGTCGATGAAGCATCCAAATCCCCCGGACGATCCTAGTATCAGTATGCTGGAGAACGAAGAAGATAGAGCTGTTGAAACAAGTGCCTGGGAAGTGCTCTCGAGGAATCCCCCCGATAGCTTGGGGGACCTTGGAGAGCAAGTTGGCTCCCCAAAGAATGAAGTTGCTAATGAGGTGGTCGCGCGACATGTGATCCCTCCCGGATTCCCTAAGTCTCCTCCTACGAGGAGAAAAGGGAAAGAACCCATGGACCTCACCGGTGATGAGGTCCGGATCCTGAAAAAGATGGCGGTAGACGCCAATTTGAGGGAGAAGCCCCCGGATCCTGTAGACAAAGGGAGGGTAGTTGAGCAAATCTTTTTACAGCCGCCGACTACACCAATAGCCACAAGCCCTGGAGTTGAAGAGATGCCGGACTTTGGGCATCACCCGTATCGCCCACCATGAACATCATCAACGGGCGTCGAGCTAAACGACGTTAAACAAAAGCGCTTCATGGGAGGCAACCCATGCTCTAAACTTTTGTTTCAATTTTTAGGACTTTTTCTTAACTTTATTTTATCTATTTTTATAAATAAATCCAGCCGCAAGAACTTCCGTCGTGGAACTTAGGCGATTTTTGGGTTTTTGCAGAAAACAAGGCCCCAACCGATCGGGTGATAACTCACCCGATCGGTTGGGATGTATCAGCTAACAGCCGTATCTGTAACTCAGCGAACCGATCGGGTGAGGAAAGATGAGACCGGGTGAGCAGACCGGGTGACCTGGGGAAACTCTCGGGAAAATTTCAGGGATTTGTCAACCGACCGGGTGACAAGAAGCGAGACCGGTTGAGGGACCGGGTGAGAAACCCTAAACTTTCGGGAAAATCTGTGGAGCGGCCAACCGATCGGGTGAGTTATCACCCGACCGGTTCGCCTGTAGCACTTTTTCAGCCAAAAATTCCGACCTAAAGTCAACCGATCGGGTGACTTATCACCCGATCGGTTCGACTTAAAGTCTATAAATATCCCCCGACCCACCCGTTCACAGCCCTTCGCCCGATCGCCCTCTTCACCGTCGTTTCGACTTCCAACTTCTCCCAACGGCCGAAAACTCCCCTCCCACTTCCTCCACTCCTCCATTAGCCTCTCTCTCCACCTCCCCCTTGCATTTCTCCATCTCTCTCTCTCTCACTCACTCTCTCTCTCTCTCTCTCTCCCCCCCTATTTCGCATTTTTCTAGCCCTAATTCCCAACACCCAGCCCACTTTCGAATTTTTTGCTGAAAAAGAGTGCCGCGGCTCCACACTTCTCCCATTGCACAGCATTGGGTCATCTACAAGCGAGGAGCTCGAATTTCTACGGGGTAACTTCGCTCCACTTCTCAAATTTCAATTTTTACCCTAGATATTTAATTTGCTTGGTTGTTCGTGTGTGTGCACTTTGATAGTACTTTGCACTCATTTGCATCACTCACTCGCACACATGGCCCGGGAGAGAGATAAGGGGAAGGGTATCTTGCGGGAGGAGGAACCGTCTCGAAAGAGACGTAAACAAACACGTCCTCCTCCCCACACACGTGAGCTGACACTAGCCCCTCCCCCGCCTATCATTCCCCCTGTGGACCCCATGTTGGGCCCGCATGGGTACCTATTTAGGAACCAAGAGCAGAAAGACTTCTACCACAGACTAAATACTCGGGGGCATCTATCAACCAAGTTTACCCACACCCAATCACTCGTCGACCTCGGTGTCTTCACCGAGGTCGAGACTCTTTTTGCTAACCTTGGTTGGTTGGCCTTCCTGAATGCCTCTGCGGTATCCTACCCGTCACTCACCCTAGAATTCCTTTCCTCCCTCGTTTGTGAGTCGGGGTCGACTGTCACTTTCCGGGTGCGTAACCAAACCATCCGCACCAACCTGGATACCATCTGCGATATATTTGGTTTCCCTATTCTTGGGAATGACGCTATCCGACACTACGGATATCCCCCGGAATTTGACGTCGATAACTTTTGGTTCCGCCTCACCATACTCCGTCGCTATCCCCGTGGTAAGGCCAAGGCCTCCTCCATCATCCATCCCATATTTCGTCTGGCCCATAGGATCATATCCTCTGCATTTTTCCCGCGGGATGAGTCAGGCACCGTGACTATCCCCGATCTTTTTATTCTCTGGGCCATGACTTTCCCCTTTGTTCGTGATGATGATGGAGTTAGCTTTAGGGCCCCGACTATCCCTGTCCATGCCGGCGATTGGCTTGTTTACAAGCTTCTCGAGATTAGCAGGGCCGGGAAGGGCAAGATCTGTTGTGGGGGCATTATCACTATTATTGTTTCTTCCCCCCAGTTTAACATTCCCATCCCCCAAAATCTTCCTACTGCCGCAGGACCCTCACTTCTAGATCTTGACGTCCTGCGGCACATTCATATGATTAGGCCCCGCCCCGATGGTCGTTTCGAATTCAATTACGGCCACCCACCTCGCCCCTACACCATTCTCCCCAACCCCGCTCGGATGACCATAGCTTTAGTGGCGGATTGGACTTTTCCGCCCGATCCCGAGTTTCTAGCGGGGTTGCACCTTCCTTTCTTTCCCCCGGACGCACGCAGACCACCTTCCCCTGCCGCCCACTTAGGCGAGCAGGATATTCCTGCGTCCCAGGGAGATATTGGGGCTGGCCCGAGTCACCCTGTTTCTGCTCCTGGCCCCATCACTTCTGAGCACCTTTTTGCGGCCATCTCTGGCCTTGTGTCCAGTGCCGGCATGACCACTGCCGCCGGCACTACTTCCACATCACCTGCCGGCACCACTTCTGCCTCACGTCAGTCCACTTCCTTCGGTCGCCGCCAGGTCTCTGCCCGTCTTGCTCTCGAGAGGGAGGTAGCAGCCCTCCGTGATCTTGCCATGTCCTCTGCCCCCTCGGACCCATCACCGTCCTCCTTTCTCACTCACCCACGCTTCCTCGCACTTGAGAGGAACGTGGCCGCCATTCTTCGCCTTCTCACTCACCTCCACGGACCACCACCACCCTCACCACCACCCTCACCACCACCTTCACCACCTCGACGATCTTCTCCTCCACCCTCCCACACATCCCCACCTCCATCACCTCCCCCGTCACATTCTTCTCCTCCACCATCCCACCCATCCCCACCTCCCCCACCCCCACCTCGGCGATCATCTCCCCCATCCACATCTATTCCCATCCCCGTATCCACCTCTACTCTCATGACCACTTCTATCGCACCCACACCACCTTCTACCTCCTCCACCGTCACATCATATGTGCACCGCAAGAAATTGCCGGTGCGCTCCAAATCTCTCCCACCTCCACCCACTACCGTCACCATCACATCTTCTCCCCCCATTTCTATTCCTTTTACCACCACCTTGATCGTCGTACTTCCACCACCACCCACCTCCACCGACACTCTACCCATCGTTCACACCACCACTGCACCTATTCCCCCACCTCTGTCCCCACTTCTCCGCACACCCCCCCTCGCATCCCCCGACCACCCAGCCACACCCTCTTCTGAGGAGAGCGAGGATTCGCCTTCTCCTGATTTTTGATTTCACTTTGTTTTTTTGACATCCCCCTTGCATATTTCTGCACTTTCACGTTCATATTTCATTGCTAGTTTTATTTTTTGTGTGCTTGTTTTATTTTTTGTGCGTCGTGTCATCTTTCTCTTTTTCTTTCTTTTTCTATTTTTATGTCGTGTGGTTTGATTTTGATTTTTCTTTATTTTCATTTTCGTATCTGTGTTTTTCTTGTTTTTCGTGTCTTTTTGTGTCTGTGCGTATTCCCCCCATTTTCATTGCCCTCCCGTACTCACTCTTATTGCATTGAGGGCAATGCAAGCTTCAGCTTGGGGGAGTCACACTTTGTGCATCATTTGAGTCTTTCTTTCTCGTTTTTGTGTCGTTTTCATCGTGTTTTAATTTTTCTTTTCTTCTTTTTATCTCTTTCTCCTAGAGATGAACCCTATGATGAATTGCCACAAAATCACACACACCTAGCATAGCATCGATAATCACACTCACTAACCCTAGGATATCGAGTCCTCTTGCATTTCACGCATCGTGGGTCCACTTAGCTTTTTGTGAGTCGTGTGTCGTGCCTAGCTGTTTGGTGTGCTTCTGCTTTGTGATTTTACTTTATATACCTGTCCAGGAATGACCCCTAGATTATCACGAGTCGATATGAATAATGCGGTATTTGCTTCTCTTGCATGTTTCTGTATGCATGATTATATATATATCGTATGCTTCACTTCGCATGTGTCGGGATTCCACAATTAAGGACTAGGATAACCCATTTAGCCCATGCTCTAATTAGCGAGAATAGTTTCCTTTGCCCAAGTGTTTAGATTCCGATTTCTTTTTTGTTTTACTTGGTGCAAATCCCCTCGTCGTGTACCGTTCTCCCACTTGGGAGAGTACACATGTGTATAGCCAAAAATGCCCAAAAAATCCAAAAAAAAGAGAAAAGAAAAGAAAAACCCAAAGAGAAAAGAAAAGAAAAAAATTGTATAGCCAAAAATCCAAAAAAATACAAATACCCAAAACCCAAAAAAATTCCAGTGTGAATATTTTCCTACTTGCCGAGAATAAAGGGAAGGCGAGAATTTGCACCGAGTGTTCTTCTCCACATCATCTCAACCCCCATCGGTTTCGAAAACACTTGGCTTAGGAACTTTTTAGCTATTATCTAGGCTTTAGTGTGGTGATTTCCTTAACCCTAGTTGTGGAGCCCCTGACGCATGATATGTTTCGATTCTCTCTCTATTCTCATGCATGCTTGAACTATATATTCACCGCTTTATTCAATTCGAATCGATATTTGGGTCATTTCCTGGGTTTGTGTATATCGAGCTTTATCGCACATCGTAGATAGTGACACGGACTGCTAGCGCACGACCACACTCACTCGCGCTTCACCGCGTGGGCCCACGGCACTTGTCTGGACTCGTATTCCTTGGTTTAGTGTTGTGATTTGGCGTTTGCTTGCTTGGTGTGTCGTTTTTGATTTTGTTGGCCCGGACGGGCGATCTAGGATATAGAGTTTTCTTTTTCTCTCTTTCTCTTTACTTTTATTTTCTCTCTCCGAGCTCTAACTCTCACTCGTCTTCCTCGAGGACGAGGAAGAGTTCAGCTTGGGGGATTTTGACGTGCATTTATATTTCATATATTTATGCACGTTTTCTTCCGTGTTTTTCCGTATTTTACCGCCGTCTTATATTCGTTTTCTCGTGTTTTCTTGTTTTCTTTCACTTTTCCGTGTTTTCCGTATTTTTCAGGAGTTTACTGGCATATGGGGCATAAAACGATGATATCATGTGTCCCCGGAGCAACGGGAGGAGTCACGCGTGATCCAGGGGGTCAAAAGACGAAGATTGCATCTTTCAGCCCCTCACCCGGTCGGTTGGTCATCCCCAACCGATCGGGTGATGCACGCGTGCACTACCCGGACGCCGCTTGGAGCTCACAAGAAGTCACCCGGTCGGTTCAGTGACCGGGTCAAAAGCTCAAACTCTCTGGAAATCGAAGCTGATTGCCAACCGATCGGGTGACCTTCACCCGATCGGTTCACCTGTAGCTGAATCTCAAAAGCCAAGACATGGTCAGCTCAACCGGCCTCCTCACCCGACGGCACCAAGATCCAACCGATCGCATTCATATGTCAACCGACCGGGTGAAGATGACCGGGTGAAGTTCCGCATCGCACTGTAATTCTGTGAAGCGGTTCACCCGATCGGTTGACTTGTCAACCGATCGGGTGATGTCGTTTTCTATATATAGAACCCTAGGTTTCCCAGATTCGAGAGTTGGTTATTTTTTGCTGTTTTCTTCATTTTGTGACGGCTGTAATTTTCCAGTTTTTGTAAGTTTTCAGATCTTTGTCAAACTTTAGTATTATCTTAATTGCTTTACTACCATTGCATTTATATTGTCTGATCATGATTTTTACGGTCGATTTCTGTTTAGATCGCTTTTTACTAAATATGTGTGAGTAGTTCCCAAATCTGGGATTTTGGCGGAAACCCCTTCGTTGGCTCTTCCCGATGCGTCCATAGGGCTAGGAAATCGATAGGGATTAGGAATCTAACGGTTACGCTGGGTGTTTTATTGTCATCGGCAGGAAAAAGACCGCCTTTGACCGTTGGGCCAAGGGGGAATAAACTTGGCGGTTGACTCCCTAGCCATAGCTCACGCCCTTAGAGTAGACGCCGAATCCTAGCGCGTGGGAGCGGCAGGATGAGACGTTGGGAGTTATCGTTGCGAGCTTAGTGCTCCCGGAGTCGATCAGTGTTAATGGACATGGGAGTGCCCACTGATCGAACCCGGGAAGTCCGGCGTATCATCCTGGGCACCGACTGGAATATCTGGCCCATGGGATGCCGGTACCACTTTCAGAGGCAACGTCTCACCATTAGACCCTAATTCCGATCGCCATCCTACCCGTAGGCCGTATCGGCGAGAGTCGCTCGTTGGGATGGAAACCAAAGTCCCGGGTTTTTCCTTCATATTGTCTATACCTTGCATTCCTTTACCGTGACAACCCATCATTCGATCTGGGCTAGCTCGCCCATGGGGTGATTTTGATCCTCTTTGACACAAGCACATCCACGCCTCCCTGAGTTCGACCCCCAAGCCACACTACAACACCGTGCGCTTGCGGTTACAAATATTTAAATCTCACGCCCCCATTCGCATCATTGCACACATCTAGCGTGCAACCGCCGGGGGGGGGGTCAAGTTATATATTAACATTTAATATATATGTTATTGTTATACATATTACTCATTGCTTTAGAAGCAATGTGACGACATTCGTCAAAATGTGTTAACTTTTTGTATAACAATAATTATGAAATCGTGACATCAAAATATGTCACATTTTCATTCCCTCCTACTATGCATTTACTAATGATAAATTATACTATTTAACTCGATTAACTTTCTGGAGTGTCTTCTTATTTTTCTAAATCACATTTAGATATTAAATAGCCCAAAAAAATGAATAGCTATGCAAGCATCTTATGTATCCAAACGCTTGAGCTTTGCAACCTTGAGTGTAGCTCAACAAGTTGCTCGTCTCATGATCCGGTTGGGATACATAGCCTTGCACCGTTCATGCACTCGTGTTCGACTCAAACAGTTTGATCGAATTCTCGAACATTTCGGATCAAAATTGTTTTTCCATACAACCTTGAGTGTAGCTCAACAACTTGTAGGGAGGAACATACTTCGAATTGAAGGGTTTTCGCGGACCCTTAGGGCACAAAAACTCTATTCTCGTCCTAAGTCGGATGGAACATAGACATAAAATGCGCTGCGAAAAAATTATGTTAATCTAATTAACATGCAGCCCTAAGGAACCAGACCCTCTTAGCCAGGATCTCTGCCAACTTGGGGTGGATCTGACCACCCCAAGAGGGATCTAAACTATTACGAATAATTAAAATGAAAGCTTCTAAAAACATACCCGGAATCTCAACCCTGGGGCAGGCGAGATGTTCCGCACCGTCTTCCGAGCCGCTCTCCGTCCCACGCCGAGCCGCTCCTCGAACCGCTCCTCGAACCGCTCCGCATCTCGAGGCGAGCAATCCTCGTGTCACCGAGCCAACCACGCGCCGAAGAAAGTTTCACGCGAGTGAAAGCCTTCGCCAAGATTTCGGATCCGAATCCGAACTCCTTCGTGGCTTTGCTAGAGCCCTCAGCAGTAAGGCAGAAATATAGGAAGAAGAAGAAGAATTAATTTAAGCCTAGATCCAAGCGTGCTCCAACATTTACGGGAGCCGCTCAGATCTGGAGCTTGGGACGAGTTTTGAGGAGGGGAGCAGACCCCTATTTATATAGGCGGCTGACTGCTCCCCTTTACTCAAAATCCGATGTGGGACTAAATTTGGAGTTAATTAATTCAATTTAGTTTGCCTTTCACAAGGCTAAACTTTCGTGAATTTTAACTCCCTCATCGTTGAGCTTCATGATTGATACAATCTATCAATACGAAGGGTGTTCAACGGTGAACGCATAGGAAAAAACGGCGAGTCAATCGGAGTCCGTTTGGCCCTCCAATTGATTGCCCAAAGTTCAGCCCAAGGCTTGTTTTTCGCAAAAACTGAATCGTCAAAACAGATCTGCCCTAGGTGCAGAAAATCTGCCCTGTGGGACCCACCAGGCCAGCTAGGCGAGCCCAGACCATTGGACTTGGTACAGTAAGAGCGATTACTTTGGGTCAGCTCATAACCCGAGAACCCGTACTCAAGCTCAACAAGCTCTGATACGATGGAGATCTTTGATAGGTTGGGTGTTGTCGAGAGGCATGCCATAAAACAAGTTCTGAGGTATCTTGTGACGGGTCTAGGGTGCCATGGATGATGGGCCTTAACAGCGTCGCAATGATATCAGAGTGATACCCTTCAGTGGTATCAGAGCCTTGTTTGTATGCTGATCTAGGACTGCGATTAATTAATTGAAATGCGTTTAAAATACTTTTAAGATGTTTTAAAGTTATGAGATAATTTTTTAAAATGTTTTAGATGGCTTTTAAAATGTTTCTTTAAATTTATGCGATAAGTTTAAAAAGGATTTTAGATGTTTAAATATTTTATATGATAAAATTTTAAACATGAAATTTTAAAATGATGTTTTAAATTTATGTGATAATTTTAAAACTGATTTTAAAACTTTAAAGTTTATGCGATAAGTTTAAAATGATTTTAGATGTTTAAAAATTTTATATGATAAATTTTTAAGTATGGAATTTTAAAATGATGTTTTAAATTTATGTGATAATTTTAAAACTGATTTTAAAAGGGTTAAAATAATGTTTTAAATTTATGTGTGTTATAAGTTGTAGAAAAAGGAGTAACCATGGCAAAGTGACATAGTTCTATATTTATAAATCATATAGGGAATGTGAAGAGGTATGAAGCCAAAAGGTCCCCATTACTCCAATGAGTGGGGAGTAATAGAGGGATAAAGTGGTGGGGAGGCCAAAAGGCCTCCCTCACTCACAACACTCCCCCTTATCCATCCATTACTTTGGTCTTAGCTTATAAATCTAAGGGGGTGGATACTTCTGGATCCTGAGTAATCGTGTTTGCCTCGTTAAAACCTTAGTTGTGGAAAACCCAGTGGGAAAAACCAACAGCTTAAGGAAAAAGAGTGCAACACACAAGTTACTCCCCCTGATCCGTACAAGCCTTATGCTTGTAGGTCTTTCAGCTTTCATTAGAGGTGGACACTTCAGGGTCCAGAGTTAAATGAGGTTGCCTCGTTAAAACCTTTGGCTATGGAAAACCCACTGGAAAAATCCATAGCTAAGGGAAAAAGAGTACAAATCTACTATCAACTCCCCCTGATCTGTACAAGCTTCAGTCTTACAGATCTCCTATTTATCTATACAATCATTTCCTATTCGTCTATACATCCATCATGTTCTGAAAGCAAATACAATCATCACTCATCTATACAAGTTTCACTCATATCTAGCGGCTACTAGAAAACAATGGCACTCAGGAGTGATACCCTCTTCGAAGTTTGGTAGATGACTCCACGTATGTATTCTTTTACTCAGTCTACACGTGTCTGCAAGGTACTGCTGGACCTGGATGAGCGTATTCTAGACATGCTTTTTGGATGATGAGCTTCTCAGAAGATGTATACTTTTGGAGGATGATGCGTAGATCTTTAGGAGGTGGCCGACCATTTGTGCTTAGTCATCGCGATGGTCTGTAAACCTGCATATGCGATAGTTATTCCTTGGATGCTGATCCTTGACCCTTAGAAGTAGTGCAGAAGCAGCTTATCCTTGGTCCAGTGGTGCTCTCCAGGGCAGCACTGTATCTGGCTAACAGCTTTACTACAGACGTTCTATTAGAGACTGTAGGAAGATATATGCCCATAAGGCAATTTATCTTGATTATACGTCTTGTTCATACCGTATATGGTACGTATTAATCTAAGTATAAAATCATTTGTATTAATATACTTAGATAATATCCATAGACTTATAGTTAGGTCCTTACATATCTAGATGAGATCTCGATTATGAGTGAGTAAGCGACCGAATAGAAACGTAAGTCTTAAACGGTTCGTGATCGTAGATATGTCGAGAACTGGATATCGACAGATCGGATAGATCACTGTGTCTTCGTCTTACCTTCGGGTAATGATGATCTCATAGTCATTCGACTTGGTGAAGTCGGAGACGAGACACAGGTGCTCATTGGAGAATGAGTTCACTGAACGACCAAGTTAGAGTTATTAAATGGTTAACTTTAATGATCTGTCTTTAATAACTCTAGGGTGATGATAGGTTAGTTGATCCTTAAGACCTGAAGTCATCTGTACCAACCTGTGAGCGGACGGTGTAGCTTAGACCCATGATCTAGCTTCGAGGACCAGTCCTGATGAAAGATCTTAGGTTGGGTTGCACCTGAAGCTCTCTAGGTGAGTAAGTGACTAAGATGGGATTCGTCACTTTCATTAAAGGGAAGTTAGTGTTATAGGCTCAGTACGGTCTTTATGTTAATCCTCGGCCGGGGTACGTTGCAAGTAGTACAACGTGTATACAATAAAGACCGCCGTATACTGACCAATGTTGTCTGATAGGGTTGACAGTAGACAATACCCTAGGCCAACAATAACACAGTCTTGACGAAGGGATTTTAGCTAACGGAATTCATCACTGACACAGCCAATGCAAACCCTATGATACTTTTGTCAAAGGGTCGATCACGTTATGATGACTCTGAAACAGGGACGACAGCTACTGCTCGTAGTGACCGTCGTCTAGGGGTTTCGAGCACCAACCTGTAGTAAGGTCAGGCTGTAGGGTCTCACACCGAGTAGTGCTCGTGTCTTAGTAATAGGAATATAGAATAGAGAGAAATATCATTTGATGATATTCACAAGTTAAGTTGTGAAAGTTAGTCGCAATAGCAATAGGGACACAACGTTGCATTAGATGCTAATTTTGACTAAACATGTTGTAAATTAGTTACGACGAATTTAGTAGGAACAAACTTGTTGGAAAGGGTTACCTGGATGACGGGATCATCCCGGTCTAAACACAGGTTCAAACCGCGTCCAAATCGGAGCTCAAACGAGCCCAGAAACGCAGAAAGAGTTCAAGGGGAAGTGGGTTAGACCCACTGGGCCAAAAGGCCCATGTGCAAAGGCAAAATGGACGACGCCCGCTGACTGCAACGGGCGCACGCCCGTTGCACAGCGGGCGCGGCCCGCTGCAGCAGCGGGCGCGGCCCGCTGTGTGCAGCGGGCGGGCGCCCGCTGCACAGCGGGCCAGCACCCGCTGATGCAGCGAGAACGGCCCGCTGCACGCAGCGGGCCAGCGCCCGCTGCAAGCGGGCGCGGCCCGCTGCACAGCGGGCCCGCGCCCGCTTGTGCAGCGGGCCAGCGCCCGCTGCAGCAGCGGGCGGGCGGCCCGCCCTTGCTCCCTTGGGCGGGCGCGCCCGCTAAGCCTAGCGGGCGCGCCCGCAACTTAAGTCAAATTAGGGTTTTTTGAAACCTCTAATGACGGCTACGATTTTTGAGAAATTGCTAAACTTTGAGCAATTGTTTGAGGGGTCAAACGAAGTCGAAATTCGTCGCCGTCGGTTCCTACGCGATCACCATTCCAAGCTTTTCTGATTGATAGCTTGTTTGATGTCTGAAGTTTAGTATGTGAGGAGAATTAATTCGTTAAAGTTTGACTTTGTGAAAGGCTAACTTTAAAGTTGAAATTAAGCCAAATGGCTTAATGGAATTTTTCTCTTCATGGGAATTGTCCCACATTGCCCGCAACGAGAAGTTGAGTGCTCACTCCCTATATAAATAGGGGTGCACTCTCCTCGTTGAAAAACACACCAGTCAACGATCGGGTAGCTCCAGATTTTTAGAGCAAGCTCGATCCGCGACTAATCTCTCTCTCTATTTTCCTATTCTCCGGAGTAGTCCTAGCACGACTACGAAGGGGGTTTGGATCTGATCCGAACGTCTATAACGCGGGTTTCTTCTCAAGTGAAACTTTCTACCGCGTGTGATCGGCTCGGAGGCGAAAGCAGCTCGGGCGGATCGGTGCGAGGGTGCGAGGCGGCTCAGGCAGATCGGGTCAACGCGGCTCGGCTACAAGGAGCTTCTCAAGACGGTGCGGTACATCTTGCCTGCTCCAGGGCCAAGATTCCGGGTATGTGGTTAAGCGTTTTCTAGTGTAATTTTAATTAGTCGCTTTAGTGTAGATCCTTCTTGGGGTGGTCAGACCCACTCCAAGTCGGCATAGATCGGGCTGGGTTCTGGCTCCCCAGAGCCTAGCTAAATAGTTTAGCTAGTGTAGAAATTTCGATTTCTGGTTTTCCGCTGCGCTTTTGTGCCTCCGTGGTCCGTCCGACTTAGGACGGATACGGATCCGAGCTCTGGGGGTCCGCCAAAAACCCCAACAGAGACACGTGTAGTTGGCCAGATAAAGGAGTGTAACTAGTACACTAGAGCTAGGTTCTTCAGGACCTAGGATGTCCTCCCCTTCTTCCAGCGGCTGGAAGGCATCATAAATATACATCCATTTTTAATAGATTGCAAATGAACATCTTTCTTCATAAACTCCTGGTGTATGAGAAATATGATAGGTATAAAAGGATTCCACCACGAAAGTGTTTAATCTGTAAGCCGCAACAATACCTTATTTTGCCTAGGTATTTCATTTCAAATGTATGCTTAAGGCTATCCGATATATCAATGGTCTCTGCAGGAGATCCTATTAGATTTAAGTCGTCCACATAGACGGCGACTCATACAAATCATGTCCCTGTTCCTTTGATAAAGATACATGTGAGATTTCATTATTTAGGGAATCCTTGTTCAGCAAAGAATTCGCTAAATCTGTTATACCACATTTTTTGTGATTATGTAAGATCATATAATGATCTTTGAAGCCTTTATAGAGGATACGTTCATACGTCTCTCTTTCATCTCTGGGGGTAGAGTATACCCTTCTGGAAGTTTCATATAGATCTCTATATCTATATAGTCGTATAGATATGCAGTCACAACGTCCATGAGCTGCATTTCTTTGCTTTTCCAGAGATGTTTAGGCTTAGTATGAAAATAGAAAAATGATCACATTTCCTTCATTTCTTATTCTTATGAAAAACACAACTTATATTCCACAGGTTTTACACATTCAGGTGTTAGGACTACTGGTCCAAAGACTTTGCTTCTCAAGAGTGAGTCCAGCTCTACTCTTATTGCCTCGTCCCACTTTGGCCAATCTATGTGTTTATGCTATAGAAAAAGTGGGTTGAACATCATCGTCGTATTCAACGACGTGAACGGCAATAGCGAAAACAAAATCGACGACGACGACTGTGCTGTATTTGTCCAGTACCTCTCCAATACGTACGCAATATAATGATGTTTCTCATATTGTTTCCTCTGCAGGGGAAATCAGGAGGGGAGAGGTCGCTGGTCTGAGCTCAGCATCCTGTGGAGGGATCATTGTACTATCTCCAGGAATCTTCCTTGTTCGAGGAACTTTATCTTTTGAACCTGGCCGGCGTCCCCTTTTCAATTGAGGTATAGCCAATTCTGCTGCAGGTGGATTGCATCCATCTATGGGGATGTCAATCCTAGCTGGCGTGTTGGCAGCAGAGACGCGTGAATGAACAATCTTATGGTTTATTCGTGAATTTATCTGCCAATTGATATACTTTAGTCTGAATGTGAAGGATCTTCTAGATCTCATCTTCACACAGGAATATTATGCAGATCATAACGAGAGTAGGACTTTTGTGTCCCATTATATGGTCTCAGAAGCTTTAGGCTTCTTTAGACTGTGTGCCTATTATAATGAGACTTTGCTCATCAAATTCATAGTTATCAAGACGTGGTGATATGGGGTCATATATTAGCAAATCCAAACACTCTCAAATGAGATATGTTTGGTGGTGAACCATAAGCAAGTGGCATCAGCAATAAGATATGGCCACAAGAGAGCCGTATCGTGATAAGTGATGCGTAATGCAGTTTGGCGTATCACTAAAAATCCACATGCAACTGGGATTTAACAATGGACGTGAAATCCATTGGAGTCTCTTTATCAGAGACTCTTGATAACCCATTCTGAGTATGAACATACTACATGATGTTCAATTTCAATGCCAGTTGCTTGGCAGTAGTCTTGAAAGATCTGTGTAGTGAATTCACCCACATTATCAGCTTTTGAGAAAGCTAGGTTACGAGTGAACAAAAAGGCATACATCAGACCATATAGTAGATGCATATATCAGTATATTGATGTACCGAAATGGGCCACTTGCAGGGTGAATCGGCCCGCAAAGGTCACCATGTATTCTCTCAATGAAGCCAGGAGACTCTAATCCCACTTTCAGGAGGGAAGGTCTCTCTATAAGTTTTCCCTTGTGACAAAGGGGGACAAGGAAACTCAACCTTTTGAAGAGTCTTCAGGTTCTCCAAAGGATTCATTTGCTGATGCGTCCATCATCGCTGATCCAGGATGACCAAGTCTATTGTGTCAGAGTTGAAAACTCTGGCAATGAAAGGCACTTCTGGTGCTCAGTCAAGTTGGCTTTATATAGATGAATATCTGTAATGATAGGGACCCGACGGGGTCCAATGAAATCGTGCGTAAATGTTCTTCTGGCCATCCTCTTGATGAGTTACATAAAGATATTCACTATTTATTATCCACAGTTTCCAAGTTATGTTCGTTTAAACGAAATATACTTGAAACTTGGGAGATTACTCTATGAATTAGGAGAGAAAAATACATCTTTTAGTCTCGTTGTATATGGGAGCAATATAAATGCTTCACCAGTGCATCGATGCACTGTCCACAATATATCACATTTCATCTATATTAATGCAAAGTGGAAATTTATTTGAGTAATTCAAAATAAAGTTCATTCAAAGCAAACTACAGATGAAGCTATATAGATTTAAATGCATAGGTATAAAGATAGGGCTCAATCAAGCAGATCGTCATTCTCGAAGTCTTGTGCAGTGAACTTGGTCAGAGCTTGAATATCTGCCAGGTTTGTTTCAAGGGGAGGCTTTAGGCTCGCCAGATACAGGTCCTGGAGGTGGCGAGGAGTGCGACAGTTTCTGGACCAATGTCAAGTCATGCCACATCTATAGCATATGTCCTCCAAGTTCTTCTTTGGAATTGGCACTGGACCAGTATTCTTATTATTCCATGTGAAGTTTTTCTTCTCACTATTGTTATTGGTGGTCCGGGGAGGTGCTCCTTTTGCTGACATCATAACAGCTTTCCCTTTGTTCTTTCTAGCCTTCTTCTTGTTTTTCCACTTCTGGGGAGAAACATGGTGGGCTTCAGGGATAGGGGCAGTACCAGCAGGGCGCAAATTATGATTGTCAAGTAGTAAATCTCTATTCTGCTCTATCCTAAGAAGGCAAGATATCAAATCAGAGAACTTCGTGAAGTTGCGTTCACGATACTGCTGCATGAGGTTGCATCTTTCTCGTGAAACGAGGTAAATGTCTTTTCCAACATGCGATGCTCAGTCACTTTTTCACCGCACAACTTCAGGCGTGAGGTGATATTATGAAGTGCAGAGTTATACTCAGCAACGGACTTATAGTCCGGAAGTCTGAGGTTTTCCCACTCATAACTGGCACATGGTAATATTACATCGATTTGATGTTTATAACGTGCCTCCAGCGCTTGCCACAACTCCAATGGGTCTTCCACCGTTAAGTATTCGGCCTTTAAGGTCTGATCTATGTGTCTCCTGATATAGATAATGGCTTTCGCCTTATCTAGGTCGGAGACAACGGTTGGAGAACTGCTAGATGGTTGTGCCTCTTTAGGGGCACTGCTAGCAGGTGTCTCGGCCACTGCAGGGGCCAGAATAGAGTGGAGATGAGCCATCGAACACAAGTGGAACTTCAGGTCCACTCGTCAGCAAAGATAGTTCTTTCCTGCTGCATCAAGAACTTCGAAATCCACGCTTGCCAATTTTGCCATTATAATCTATGCAATTTAAATAAGCATGTATTAATAATTAAACATCATGCTAGAAAGAAATAAATAAGAAAAAATGCGGGGATCGGCCAGATACCAAAAACATAAAATGTCCAAAGTCCATATTATAGTCCGTAAAGAAGAAAAAGAAAAATACAATTTGGAAACCATATTTGCGTCCCAGATAAATGCAATCTCCTCCATCTTCATCATAGGTAGTAACACCGGTCTTTGGCATTATACATTAATTCCTCACTACAAATTTCTCTCAGAAAAGAAAAAGAAATTACAAAGAGAAGGAATATAATAAACGGATATCTAAAAATTGGCCGATCCCTAAAAACGCATTTTGACTTATTTAAACATCCACACAGTTATATATGCAATAGGCAAATAATAATATCGTAGTATCACAGACATTGCAAAAATCATCAAGCCCAGCTGTTGGATAAATTAGTTTAATTAAGTTAAAAGGATTAATTGGACCACGGGGAAACGTCATTCATCTTTAGGTTAGGGTCTCAGGATCCGTTTAACCAATTTAACTTAAATAAATGTTTTTATCCAATGCTTAATAAATTTAATAATAAAAAAGCAGCAGATATAATATCATAATCCGCAAGTCCTGTGGGCTAGAGGCGGGCAGCAGGCCTGATAGCCACAAATAATAAACATATTAATATGCAATTTGATTAACTGGGCTTCTGGACCAAATTAGCAAAAAAAATAAATTATTTATTCTGATTTGGGCTGCAGGCCCATCTGCAAAATAAAACTTATTACAACAGTCAAGTTATTAACTAGGCTTCTGGCCCAATAAATAGCCAAATTATATTAGTATTAAGCTTTGGGCTGCAGGCCCATGGGCTCTAATATTTTAAATTTTAATTTAACATAAGCCCTAAATAATAAATTTTAGGGTACCCTTCCCCCTACGTCCGCATTCGGCAGCGCACAGAGCCCCCCGGCCGTCACTCGTTTTTTGATACATGCATACCGCCAGGTATTTTACCCACAGTCGGTTTCGGACTAGTGTGGGTTTCATAGGGAAGATGTTGCTTATTGGAGTTTTATCTATGCCATTCATGTTGGCCAATACATGAATCATGAAAAAGACAGTGTCCTTTTCTGTTGCCAGATCTTTTGCTAGCTAATTAATACTGTGTTAAAAAAAACCAAGCCTGGGGAAAATCCCCTGGAACAAATTCTCTTGTGATAATTAATCTCCAAAAATGCATGTAGGGGATGGGCGGAAATTACAAAGCCCCCATGGGGGTTGAGCGGCACCGAGCCCTTGGGGGGAGCCGAGGGGTTTTACATGTGTTTTTTTTAATTTTGATGTTTCGCAAAATGTTGCAGATTTATACAAGCCTATAGAAAAGCATTGTAAAATCATAGCAAACTTTATTTTGTAATTATCTATGGGATCGAAAAAAATTACCTCTAGATCAAAGATCTAGGGATGATCGTAATAAGAAAAAGCTGTAGATCGAAATCCCGCTCCCGATACGCCTAAAAGATCCCCGCAACGGTTCCCCGCAATGGTTCCCCGCAACGGTTCGTCGCAAGCCGGATAGCCGCAACAATTAGACTCCTTAGCGCGTAGTGGGTTAAATTTGAGGGGAGTCGGGAGAAAAAGCTCAAAGAATTGAGAGCTGAAGTGCTGATAACGTGTTATAAGTTATAGAAAAAGGAGTAACCATGGCAAAGTGCCATAGTTCTATATTTATAAATCATATTGGGAATGTGAAGAGGTATGAAGCCAAAAGGTCCCCATTACTCCAATGAGTGGGGAGTAATGGAGGGATAAAGTGGTGGGGAGGCCAAAAGGCCTCCCTCACTCACAACAATGTGATAATTTTAAATCTGCCCTGCGGGACCCTCCAGGCCAGCTGGGCGAGCCCAGACTAGGCTATAAATTATCACAGAAGCGTAGCGGAAGCGTGGTGGGCCCATAACCCACATGTCCCAGGATCGTAACCTGGCTCTGATACCACTGAAGGGTTTTGGCGGACCCTTAGGGCACAAAAACACTATACCCGTCCTAAGTCGGACGGAAAATAGATATAAAATGCGCAGCGAAAAAATTATGTTAATCTAATTAACATGCAGCCCTAAGGAACCAGGCCCTCTTAGCCAAGATCTCTGCCAACTTGGGGTGGATCTGACCACCCCAAGAGGGATCTAAACTATTTCGAATAATTAAAACGAAAGATTATAAAAACATACCCGGAATCTCAGCCCTGGGGGCGGGCAAGATGTACCGCACCGTCTTCCGAGCCGCTCCCCGTCCCACGCCGAGCTGCTCCTCGAACCGCTCCGCATCCCGAGGCGAGCAATTCTCGTGTCGCTAAGCCAACCATGCGTTGAAGAAAGTTTCACGCGAGTGAAAACCTTCGCCAAGATTTCGGATCAGAATCTGAACTCCTTCGCGGCTTTGTTAGAGCCCTCAGGAGTAAGGCAGAAATATAGGGAGATAAAGAATATTAATTTAAGCCTAGATCTGAGTGTAGTATATGATTAAAGTGTTTTAATTACTGATAACGCACAACATGTATCCAATCCCTACAGTGGTATCTGAGCCTCGTTATGCTTGTAGATCTATATATGCGACGATTTTAAATTCTTTAAATTGCTTGTTTTGAACATACAGACATTTTAACTTTATGTTAAAATTTGTTTAATATTTTTTTTTGTGTTTTAAAAATTGTTTTGTAACATGAAATTTTTTTTGGTACGATTGAAATTTTATGAGATAATTTTAATAGGTCTTCTATGTTTAAATGCCTTTTAAAATTTTATTTTATAAGATAAAATAATTTTGCGAGCATTTAAAGTGTTTTTAAAGTTTATGTAACTATAAGGACAAATTTTATTTTGGAAATTTAATTCTCTTAAGTTACATAAAGTTGGAAATTTTTAAAACTTTATCTGAAAGCTTTAAAAACAATTTCAAATGATTTTAAAAATGTTTCAAAATTGATTCAATGAGTATGTAAAATAAAGAAAAATTTTATTCCCATGAGATGGAATTATAAATTTATTTATTTTAATTACATATGTGTTTCAAGATAATTTTATGTGATATTTTAATCTTAGAAATGTATCGTTAAAATTTTTAAAGCTTAGGTTTGAATTTAAAATTATTTGATACTTTTATGAAACCAAGTTTTATGTGATAAAAAATGATTCAAGCTTTAAAATTTTAGTTCTTTAAATTTAAATGTTAAATTTTAGATTTGCATGTTATTTAATTATGTAGATAATTTTAACTTGCAAGTTCTCATTGTATGTCACTTTAATTGAACCTTTAGTTTATGCGATTAAATTAGTTGGTTTATGTTTTTATGGACATGATGAATAAAGTATTCATGAACCCTTTAGGCTAGCCATTAACTGATTAAAACTTTATAAGATAAAATTTTAATGACTAGCGACATGCTACGTTTTAATAAACAAAAACAACATCGAAACCTAATACCAGATTAGGGTAGTCCCTTTGATTGACAATCATTATAAAAAATTGTTTAAATGATGATTATCATTAAATGAATAATTTTGTAAAATGTTGTAATTGTTTTATTAAAATCCTAATAAGATTGGGGTAGCACGATGAACATAAGAACCTTATAGTTGATAAGGATCTAATAAAAATTGTTCAACAAATCCATAAAATTTCGAATTTTAGGATCCACTAGTTGATAAGGATAACTAGTATTAATTAAAAGCCATTTAGTTGATGGATGAACATAGAATTGATGAACCTCCTCAATGGATCATGATGTCGGTCAATGTGCTTGGCTAAGTTTGCTGGACCACCCTAGCAAGTCTAAGGGCCGAGTTGTCCTGACTTAGTCAATTTCCTAGCCGCGTCTGCTGGACTGCAAGGAGTCTAATTATGACTGTGTAAGTCTATCGACTATACCTAAGTCAAATACGATAATAATCTTGTTCACGATAAATCGTAGCCCTCCTTGTTTTAGGAGTTGGCAACTATAAGACCCGTGTTACAGTTGTTGAGCTACACTCAAGCTGTAACATGGCAATCTTATGGAAACCGATTTCTTGATAACATCTTTACTTGACCCAAACTGTCATCTCGTGCATACGCCGAGCACCGGCGTAAGTCTAACCAAGATGTAGTCTAAGACCTGACCCAAACCGACGGGTCGTGCATACATCGAGCGTCGGGGCAAGTCAGGCTATACATGAAAATAAGGGTCCGACTAGGCTAGCCATTGTGATTTGGATGAGTACACTCATGATCACAAATGATTAGGGGTATAAATCGAAAGGGAATCATATTTCGTATGATTGACGATGAGTTCGTCTACCGACTGCAGAGTCGGACAACTTGTTGAGACACACTCAAGGTTGTCAGACTGAGGGTAGTCGGACCCCTCTCCCACAAATGTTATTATGTAATAAACTGTTTATTGTTATGGCTTTAATAAATTTAGTGGGAGAATATAGTTTTATTAAAAACCATTGAAACTATACAACGAACATATACTGACTAAATTGTCTACTAAATTGCAGAATGGATTCGGGTCTTAAGTATATGATAGAGAAGAATGTGCTTGATGGAACAAACTATAAGGAATGGCTAAGAAAAATTAAGTTAGTCCTTTCTCTAGCCGGAATTGGATACGTGCTGTTCGAGAATCCTCCGGAGAAGCCTGACGACGATGCGACCTACGAGGAAAAGGAAGCCTATAAGCTATACCAGAGGGATGCAGAGAAGCCCAGGTGCCTTACTCTGGCTTCAATGAATAACAAATTGCAGAGGAAGCATGAACATTTGGATGTTCAAAGCATGCTTTTGAATGCATAAGAGTTATACGGCAAGCGGTCCAGAGCTACCAAATTTGACGCCACGAGCAACTCTGGGGCACTAAGATGGGACAGGGCCTGTACTAGATCATGTTATTAAGATGATCGGGTACGTGGAAGATGCCACCCAGTTGGGTTTTGTCCTGGACAATGAGATGTCCATAGACATCATCCTTAAGTCTTTGACCCCAGCCGTCAAGCCTTTCATTACTGGTTTCATAATGAACAGTATTGAAACGCCTGGTCTCCTCAACATGCTTAGGCAGTTTGAGGAAATCGAGAAGAAACTGACTGCATTGGTTGTTGGCTCTGCTTCTTCAGACCAGTCGAATGGCAAGGGTAAGAAGAGGCAGGTCCCTCAACCTGCCAAGGCGAAGAAGGGAAAGAAAAAGACGAAAGGGGCCCCGTCAAAATCTGAGTGCTTCCACTGTCATAAGATGGGCCATTGGAAGAGAAACTACAAGGTTTACCTTGCAGAAAAGAAGAAGGTGCATACTGATGCCTCTACCCCAGGTACAACAAATTAAATTCAATAAAGCATAATCATTTCCATAAATAATTTATCACATAGTATGATATACTAGGACATCTGTGTAATGTATACAGGTGGCTGATATGAAGCAGAGGATGGAAAAATTTCCGAGGACGGTTGGCATCTGAGCAATCGTTGCTGCTAGGGCCGTGCGAGGACTTCAAAGAGACATGAAGAAGAAGGAGCTGATACTCATTTTCTTTTATGAATAAAATGTATCATTCCTTTAAGTTAAAATAATGATTGAGTGTATAAATTGTGTGTGATCACTATTATATGCATAATTTAGATTGATTCTTAATAAACTACATTTGATTCTTAAAGAGTTACTAATAAATGTAGTTAAGGGAAAAGTACAGTGAAGGACGTTTGACTAAGTAAGTCAATGTCAAGATTCCTTAAACAGATCTTACTTTGACTCATTCGTCAAACCCAACCTGACACTAGTACATTCCATCTAAGCACATATCAAATGGTTCTGCTCTTCATATATAGTCTAAATATGATTTAGATATAAAATTGAAGTACTTAACCAGATAATTCTTAAAGTCAGTGGGAGCTAGCTCATATACTTGGTTCCTATTTCTCGGACTAAGTAAAAAGGTTTCCAACTTATTTGAATCATCTATATAGAACATTGATTCAAAATCGTTTTGATTTAATCGAATATATAGAGACTTAGGGTGTCATGTACGTACTTGACATATTGACACAAGAAGATTGGAATGAGCTGAGACTGATTTATAGAAATGTTAGATCCTACATCTAGATTGTATGAACTAATTGTTAGCTATACAAAGAAAGGAAAATTGATCCAAATCATTTTTCAAGGATCGACCTTATGTGATCAAGAGATGTACTAATAATAATCCATTAAAATACATTATAGATACTCGTTAGTAAATTCGCTCTTAGGTTTGTCATATAAATGTCCAATATGACTGATATGCTATAACGGTATGAGATACCGTGATAAATAGCCTAAGTGCAAGTGGGAGATGTATGAGGATGTATGCCCATAAGGATATTTATCCTAAGTGTACATCTTGTTAATATAATACATGGTGTCCATTACTCTAAGTATGAATTCGTTTGAACAATATACTTAGATAATATCCATAGACTTAAAGATAGGTCCTTACTATCCAGATAAGATCTCGATTGTGAGTAGTAAGCGACCGTATAGAAACTTGAGTCTTAAACGGTTTGTGGTCATAGATGTGTCGAGAACTGGATATCGGCACATCGAACAGACCACTGTGTCTTTGTCTTACCTTAGGGTAATGATGATCTCATAGTCATTCGACTTGGTGAAGTCGGAGACAAGACACATGTGCTCATTGCAGAATGAGTTCACTGAACGACCAATATAGAGTTATTATATGGTTAAACTTTAACTAAACTATCTATAATAACTCTAAGGTGATGTTAGGTAAGCTGGTCCTTAAAACCTGAAGTCATTTGTACAAACCTGTGAGTAAATGGTGTCGTTTAGACCTATGATCTAGCTTTGAGGCTAGGCCTGCTGAAAGATCCTAGGTTGGGTTACACATGAAGCTCTCGAGGCGAGAAAAATGATTAAGATGGGATTCGCCTCTTCTGTTAAATGGAAGTTAGTGTCACAGGCTCAGTACGGTCTTTGTGTTAATCCTTAACCTGGGTACGTTGTAAGATGTACAATGTGAATACATCAAAGATCGCCGTATACTGACCAATGTTGTCTAATGGGGTTGAAAGTAAACCATACCCTAGGTCAACAGAGACACAGTCTTGACGAAGGGACTATAGCTAACGGTATTCATCACTGACACAGCCAAGGTAAACCTAACGATACTTTTGTCAATGGGTCGATCACGTTATGATGATTCTGAAACAGGGACGACAACTACTGCTGGTGGTGACCGTCGTCTAAGGGTTTCGAGCCCCAACCTGTAGTAAGCTTAGGCTGTAGGGTCTCACACCGAGTAGCGTTCGTGTCTTAGTAATAGGAAGATTAATAAGAGAAATTCGTATGATGAAATGGAATAGTTAAATGTTCACAAGCCAGTTATGAGACTAAGTCGTAGAAGCAATAGGGAAATTGTTGCATTTGATGTAAACAAAGATTAAACACGTTGTAAATTGGTTACGACAATTTTTGTAGGAACAAATGCATCAGAAAGGGTTACCTAGTTGACGGGATCGTCCCGGTCTAAACACAGGTTCAAACCGCGTCCAAATCGGAGCTCAAACGAGCCCAGAAACGCAAAAACAGTCCGAGGCAAAGTGGGTTAGACCCACTTGGGCTTACGGGCCCATCTGCGAGGGGTAAATGGGCGCCGGCCTGCTACTGAGTGGGCACGGCCCGCTGCGACAGTGGGCATGGCCTGCTGTTTACAGCGGGCTGGCGCACCCGCTGTAGCAGCGGGCACACGCCCGCTGCCCAGCGGGCTGGCGCGCCCGCCCTCCTTACCTTGGGCGGGCGTGCCTGCTAAGCCTAGCGGGAGCGCCCGTAGCTTAAGTTGTTGGGTTTTTTGAAACCCCTAATGACGGCCCATCTTTGGGTAATTGTTTGAGGGGTCAAACAAAGTCGAAATTCGTCGTTGTTTGTTCCTACGCATTCACCATTCGAAGCCCTTCGAATTGATAGCTTGTTTGGTGTCTGAAGTTTAATGGATAAAGAGAATTAATTCGTTGAAGTTAGCTTTTATGAAAGCTTACTAAAACTTCAATTAAGCTAAATTAGCTTAATTAATTTCTCTTCTATTTGTTTTGTCCCACATTGCTCACAACGAAAGTAGAAGTGCCGACTCCCTATATAAATAGGGGTGCACTCTCTTCGTTGAAAGATGCACCAAGTCCTCGATCCAGTAGCTCCAGATTTTAGAGCAAGCTCGATCTACGACTAAACTATTCTTTCTCTCTCTTCTTACTATTCTCCCGACTAGTCCTAGCAAGACTACGAAGGGGGTTTGGATTCGGATCCAGACGTCTAAGACCCGGGTCTACTCAAGTGAAACCTTCTACCGCGTGCGATCGGCTTGGAGGTGGGAGTCGGCTCGGGCAGATCGGTTCGAAGGTGCGAGGCGGCTCAAGTGGATCGAGTCAAGGCAGTTCGGCTACGGGGAGCATCAGAAGACGGTGCGGTACATCTTGCCCCCCCAGGGTCTGGGTATGTTCTCTAAGTAATTTTAGTGTAGTTTAATTTCGTCGCAGTAGAATGGATCCCTCTTGGGGTGGTCAGATCCACCCCAGGTTGGCATAGATCGAGCTAGGTTCTGACTCTCTCAGGGCCTAACAAAATTGTTTAGCTAGATAGTTTTTATTTTCTGCTGCGCTTTATGCCTCTGTGGTCCGTCCGACTTAGAGCGGACATAGATCCGAGCTCTGAAGGTCTACCAAAACCCCAACAGTGGTATCAGAGCCTTCAACTGCTGTTTTGAAGAAATATAGGGAGATAGACAACATAAACTTAATAGCAAAACCCCTACAGCGGTATCAGAGCCTCGTTATACTTGTAGATCTATATATGTGACGATTTTAAATTCTTTAAATTGCTTGTTTTGAACATACGGACATTTTAACTTTATGTTAAAATTTATTTAATATTTTTTTGTTTAAAAATTGTTTTGTAACATGAAAAAAAAATTTTATGAGATAATTTTAATTGGTCTTCTATGTTTAAATTCCTTTTAAAATTTTATTTTATAAGATAAAATAATTTTGCGAGCATTTAAAAGTTTTTAAAGTTTATGTTACTATAAGGATGAATTTTATTTTGGAAATTTAATTCTCTTAAGTTACATAAAGGTTGGAAATTTTTAAAACTTTATCTGAAAGCTTTAAAACAATTTCAAATGATTTTAAAATTGTTTTAAAATTTTTTTAATGAATATGTAAAATAAAGAAAAAATTTATTTCCATGAGATGGAATTATAAATTTATTTCTTTTAATTACATATGGGTTTCAAGATTATTTTATGCGATATTTTAATCTTAAAAATGTATCGTTAAAATTTTTAACGCTTAAGTTTGAATTTAAAATTATTTGATGATTTTATGAAACCGAGTTTTATGTGATAAAAATGATTCAAGCTTTAAAATTTTAGTACTTTAAATTTATATGTTAAATTTTAGATTTGCATGTTATTTAATTATGTAGATAATTTTAAATTGCAAGTTCTCATTGTATGTAACTTTAATTGAACCTTTAATTTATGGGATTAAATTAGTTGGTTTATGTTTTAATGGACATGATGAATAAAGTATTCATGAACCCTTTAGGCTTGCCATTAACTGATTAAAAATTTATAAGATAAAATTTTAATGACTAGTGACATGCTACGTTTTAATAAACAAAAACAACATCGAAACCTAATACCAGATTAGGGTAGTCCCTTTGATTGACAATCATTATAATAAATTGTTTAAATGATGATTATCATTAAATGACTAATTTTGGTAAAATGTTGTAATTGTTTTATTAAAATCCTAATAAGATTGGGGTAGCACGATGAACATAAGAACCTTATAGTTGATAAGGATCTAATAACAATTGTTCAACAAATCCATAAAATTTCGAATTTTAGGATCCACTAGTTGATAATGATTAACTAGTATTAATTAAAAGCCATTAAGTTGATGGATGAACATACAATTAATGAACCTCCTTCAATGGATCATGATGTCGGTCAATGTGCTTGGCTAAGTTTGCTGGACCACCCTAGCTAGTCTTGGGGCCGAGTGGTTCTGGCTTAGTCAATTCCCTGGCCGCGTCCGCTGGACCGCAAGGAGTCGAATCATGACTGTGTAAGTCCATCGACTATACCTAAGTCAAATACGATAATAATCTTGTTCAAAATAAATCGTAGCCCTCCTTGTTTTAGGAGTTGGCAACTGTAAGACCCGGGTTATGGTTGTTGAGCTACACTCAAGCTGTAAGATGGCAATCTTATAGAAACCGATTTCTTGGTAACATCTTGACTTGACCCAAACCGTCGTCTCGTGCATACACTGAGCACCGGCGTAAGTCTAACCAAAGATGTAGTCTAAGACCTGACCCAAACTGACGGGTCGTACATACACCGAGCGTCGGGCAAGTCAGGCTAGACATGAAAACAAAGGTCCGACTAGGCTAGCCATTGTGATTTGAATGAGCACACTCATGATCACAAATGACTAGCGGTAAAAATCGATAGGGAATCATATTTAATATGATTGACGATGAATTCGTCTACCGACTTCAGAGTTGGACAACTTGTTGAGATACACTCAAGGTTGTTAGACTGAGGGTAGTTGGATCCCTCTCCCACAAATGTTATTATGTAATAAACTGTTTATTGTTATGGCTTTAATAAATTTAGTGGGAGAATATAGTTTTATTAAAAATCATTGAAACTTTACAACGAACATATACTGACTAAAGTGTCTACTAAATTGCAGAATGGATTCGGGTCTTAATTATATGATAGAGAAGAATGTGCTTGATGGAACAAACTATAAGGATTGGCTTAGAAACATTAAGTTAGTCCTTTCTCTAGTAAGGCAACTTACGACTGACGTGCGTTTATATTTCATATATTCACGCACGTTTTCTTTTGTGTTTCTCCGTGTTTTCCACCGTCTTTTATTCGTTTTCTCGTATTTTCTCGTTTTCTTTCACTTTTCTTTGTTTCTCCATGTTTGCAGGAGATTGCCCGCGTAGGGGAAGTTTAACGATGATATCATGTGTCCCCAGAGCAACGGGAGGAGTCACGCGTGATCCAGGGGGTGAAACGACGAAGAATACATCTTTCAGCCCCTCACCCGGTCAGTTGGTCATCTCCAACCGATCGGGTGATGCACGCGTGCACCACCCGGTCTCAGCCAGAGCTCAAGTGGAAGTCACCCGACCGGTTCATAGGTCGGTTCAGCGGGGGCCTGTTCTCTATCTTTTCGAGCTAAATTCCAACCGATCGGGTGACTCTCACCCGATCGGTTCATCTGTAGCTGATGCTGAGGAGCTGAAGACACGAGCACCCAACCGATCACTTCACCCGATGGCGCCAAGATCCAACCGGTCACTCCAAGAACTCACCCGACCGGTTCATATGACCGGGTGAAAGCTCGCCGTTTTCTGTTCATTATCTGTAACGGATCACCCGATCGGTTGACTTGTCAACCGATCGGGTGATACGAGAGTCTGTAAATAGAACCCCTAGGGTTCCAGAAACGGGGAGCTGCTAGTTTTTACTGTTTTATCCTATTGTGACGGCTGTAATTACTGTTCTTTTGTAAGTTTTCAGATCTTTCTCAAATTTTAGTATTGTCTTAATTACTCTATTACTTCCGCGTTCCAATCGTCTGATTATGATTCCAACGGTTCATTTTCATTTAGATCGCTTTTTAATGAATTTTTGTGAGTAGTTCCCAAATCTGGGATTTTGGCGGAAACCCCTTCGGGGGCTCTTCCCGATGCATCCATAGGGCTAGGAAATCGATAGGGATTAGAAATCTAACGGTTACGCGGGGTGTTTCATTGTCATCGGCGGGAAAAAGACCGCCTTTGACCGTTGGGCCAAGGGGGAATAAACTTGGCGGTTGACTCCCTAGCCATAGCTCACGCCCTTAGCATAGACGCCGAATCCTAGCACGCGGGAGCGGTAGGATGAGACGTTGGGAGTTATCGTTGCGAGCTTAGTGCTCCCGGAATCGATCAGTGTTAATGGACACGGGAGTGCCCACTGATAGAATCTGGGAAGTCCGGTGTATCATCCTGGGCACCGACCGGAATATCGGGCCCATGGGATGCCGGTACCACTTTCAGAGGCAACGTCTCACCATTAGACCCTAATTCCAATCGCCATCCTACCCGTAGGCCGCATCGGTGAGAGTCGCTCGTTGGAGTGGAAACCAAAGTCCCGGGTTTATTTTCTTATTGTTCATACCTTGCATTACTTTCCGTGACAACCCATCAACCGATTTGGGCTAGCTCGCCCACGGGGTGATCTTGGTCCTCCTTGACACAAGCACATCCTAGCCTCCCTGTGTTCGACCCCCAAGCCACACTACAACACCGTGCGCTTGCGGTTACAAATATCTAAACTCCCCCCGTGCCACCGGCCGCGTGGCACGGCACCGGTCAAGTTTATGGCGCCGTTGCCGGGGAGGCAACGTGCTTGTTATTTTGGGATCTCTTGAACCCTAGTGTCTTGCTCTTATCCCTGCCTCGCGATAATTTTTGCACTCTACACTTTTCAATTTCACTTGGACATACTGTGGATAGTAATTGTATAGTGCTAATTGACTGAATCGTCGTGCTTCCATCGCAACTTGCGGTTCCCATTTATGCAACCCGTGCTTTTGACGTGTTTGCCACTTGTGCAGTTCTCTCTCTCCTTTCGTATAAGATCCTGGCCCCACGGCAAGGATGTTGCATGCAGTTTCAGGAGACATCTGGGATTACTCTCACCATATCCGCTGTTTGGCGCAGAGCTTAGCAGAATCACTGAATACTTCGAATATACTATCCCTCCTGTCTGCCGCCGTGGAAAGTCAGAGGAGATATCGAGATGCGCAGGAGCACCTTGCCATGTCAACTCTCTTTCCTCATGGTGAAGTGGCGTATATCGACAACCATGGTCCCGAATGTAGTGAAGAAGAGTTGTCCGCGGAGTTTTGTCAGGAGAACCATCCGACCGGGTTTGTAGGCTACGCTGGACAGGAATCAATCTATCCCTTGCAGACTTCTATTGAGCGTCCCCGGTCTTTGGACAATGAGGAAGCTAGAAACAGTTGTGGGGAATCATCGATGATTGAAACCTGTTTTCACCTACAAGCCTTCTTCCAGGACAATTCTTATGAGCTTGAAAGAGACCCGGTGCCTCCCTCGATCGTTCCCACTATACCTTACGAAACTTTGCCATGCGGAGCCACGGCCGAGGGTGAGATTCCGGATGCTGGCTTCCGAGAAATCCACGAAGAACTCCTTTCCCTTGAGGATGCTCAGCTTGAGAAGTATGCGTCGGGGCCTCAAGAAGTTGAGATGAAATAATTACCGCCGGGGCTTAAATATGAATATTTGGGAGCTGGCTCGGCCCTTCCGGTCATAGTCAACTCTTCACTGCCCGAAGAACAAATGACCAAACTTCTTGGTGTTTTAAAAAGATTTAAAGGAGTTTTCGGATATGCAATTGAGGATTTAAAAGGGGTTAGCTTAGGCCTCTGCTCACACAGAATTCTACTTGAAGATGAGCAAGCCTCCTCGATTGAGCCACAGCGGAGGTTGAATCACATAATGATGGAAGTTGTAAAGAAAGAGATTGTTAGGCTTCTACATGCCGGTATTATATACCCTATCTCCGATAGTCGCTGGGTTAGCCCGGTGCACGTCGTACCCAAGAAAGGAGGAATGACGGTGGTTCGCAATGAAAAGAACGAGCTAATACCAACGAGGACCGTCACGGGGTACAGGATGTGCATTGACTATAGAAAGCTGAACAAGGCTACGAGGAAGGATCATTACCCTCTTCCCTTTATTGACCAGATGCTCGAGAGACTGGCGAAGCATAATTATTTCTGTTTCATGGACGGGTATTCAGGATTTCTTCAAATCCCTATTCATAACGATGACCAGGAGAAGACGACTTTCACTTGCCCATTCGGGACGTATGCCTATAGACGAATGCCGTTCGGACTTTGTAACGCCCCTGCTACATTCCAAAGACTCATGTCCGCTATCTTCTCTGACTACTCCCAAGACATCATGGAGGTTTTCATGGACGACTTCTCCGTCTATGGAACTAAATTTGACTCGTGCCTGAGTAATCTAACTAAGGTCCTGGAGAGATGTCAAGAAAATGGACTAGTCCTAAACTGGGAGAAGTGCCACTTCATGGTCCAAGAGGGAGTTGTGCTGGGACACATCATCTCTTCGAGGGGAATCGAGGTTGATAAGGCTAAAGTTGAAGTGATTGAAAAGCTTCCACCACCGCTCAATCTTCGAGGAGTCCGTGGTTTCTTAGGACACGCGGGATTCTATCGCCACTTCATAAAAGACTTCTCGAAGATTTCCAGGCCTCTGACCCAACTCCTCGTGAAGGACGTACCTTTCGTCTTCAGCGAGGAGTGTATGAAGGCCTTCCGCACTTTGAAGCAAGCTTTGATTTCCGCACCCATAATACAGCCACCAAACTAGAAACTACCCTTTGAGCTGATGTGTGACGCTAGTGATTATGCAGTTGGTACCGTCTTGGGGTAGAGGAAGGATAAAAATATTCATGTCATATATTATACGAGCAAAACCCTTGATGCCACCCAAAGAAATTATACTACCACGGAAAAAGAATTGCTCGCGGTGATCTACGCCATGGATAAGTTCCGACAATATCTCGTTGGCGCCAAGGTGATCGTGCACACGGATCACGCGGCTCTTAAATACCTATTGAACAAGAAAGAAGCTAAGCCACGACTCATTAGATGGATTCTCCTCCTCCAGGAATTTGACCTGGAAATCAGAGACAAGAAGGGGGCGGAGAATGTTGTTGCCGATCACCTGTCCAGGATGCCCACTCTCGATTTAAATGCTACACCGATCGATGATTCACTCCCTGACGAGCATCTCTTCTCTGTCTCTTCCTCCTGGACCCCCTGGTACGCCGACATCGAAAATTATCTGGCTTGTGCCATCGTCCCCCACAATGTGAGCTTTCAGCAGAAGAAGAAATTTTTCCATGAGGTCCGCAAATTTTATTGGGATGACCCCCACCTGTACAAAACCTGCAATGATGGGGTAATACGAAGATGCATCCCTGAAACTGAGGCGACCTCCATCATTTCCCACTGCCATGGGCAGCAATGTGGAGGGCACGCGAGCACCTACAAGACCACCGCAAAAATTCTCCAAAGCGGATTCTACTGGCCTACACTCTTCAGGGACACACATGTTTATGTCCAAGCCTGCGATAAATGCCAAAGAGCTGAGAATATCTCCAAAAGGAATGAGATGCCTCAACACTACATCCTGGAGATAGAAATCTTCGATGTATGGGGAGTGGACTTCATGGGACCGTTCCCTTCGTCCTCTGGGAACCAGTATATCTTGGTGGCTGTAGACTACGTATCGAAATGGGTTGAAGCAATGGCCAGTCCAACCAACGATTCCAGAGTGGTGGCCAAGTTCTTTAAAAGCAACATCTTCCCGCGGTTCGGTGTACCTCGTGTCCTGATCAGTGACGGAGGGAGCCACTTATAGAGAAGAAATTCGAGGCCCTCTTAAAAAAATACGGGGTACAACACCGGGTGGGGCGTGCCTACCACCCGCAGACCAGCGGTCAGGCGGAAGTCTTTAACCGGGAGATTAAAAGCATACTAGAAAAGACGTTGGCCAATTCTAGAAAGGACTGGTCATCGAAGCTTCCTGACGTGATTTGGGCCTACAAGACGGCATTTAAAACTCCTATCGGCACAACTCCCTACCGGCTTGTCTATGGGAAAGCTTGACATCTTCATGTGGAATTGGAGCATAAGGCATATTGGGCAGTTAAGAATCTGAACTTCGACACCAAGAAGGTAGGAGTGCACCGGCGGTTACAACTCAACGAGCTCGACGAAATCCGGCTCAATGCCTATGAGAACGCCAAGATCTACAAGGAGAAGCTGAAGCGGTGGCATGATAAGCGAATCTTGAAGAGGGAATTCAAAGAAGGGGACTTCGTTCTCCTATTCAACTCAAGGCTGAAGCTCTTTCCTGGAAAACTCAAGTCAAGGTGGTCGGGTCCGTTCCGCGTCACCAAGGTTTTCCCGCATGGGGCTATCGAGATAATGGGAAGGGATGAGTCGTTTAAAGTCAACGGACAGCGTCTGAAACACTATGCAGTTGGAGAACCAGAATTCTCTCCGGTCGGACCCCCAGCGAGCGACAACCCTTCCTCTAACCCTCCGGATCCTAATTGACCACCGTTAGAGGCGTCGAGCTAAACGACGTTAAACGAAAGCGCTTCATGGGAGGCAACCCATGTTCTAAACTTATGCTTCGTTTTTTTAAGGATTTTTTCTACTTTATTTTTCTCTATTTTTATAAATAAATCCAGCCGAAACAACTTCCGTGAAGGAACTCAGGCGATTCTTGGGTTTTGCAGAAAACAAGGCCTCAACCGATCGGGTAGGTTCCCACCCGATCGGTTGGGACGTATCAGATACAAGCCGCATCTGCCCCCCCAAATGAACCGATCGGGTGAAGAATGGAGAGACCGGGTGACAGACCGGGTGATCTGGGGAGAAGTCTCGGGAAATTTTTGGGAAATATCAACCGATCGGTTGAGTTAGAGCGCGATCGGTTGAGGTGACCGGATGAGCAACCCCCCATTCTCGGGAAAAATTTAGGAAACGGTCAACCGATCGGGTGACTATTCACCCGGTCGGTTCACCTGTAGCTGTTGGCCGACAGAAACTTTCGAAATTTGCCTACCCGATCGGGTGAGAACTCACCCGATCGGTTCAGTTTCGCCCCTATAAATACACCTACCGCACGGTCACCGCCACCCGACCCCTGAAAAATCCCCTTCACGCGGTTTCACTCCCTCCAACTGTCGAATCGACCTCCTCCACCCAACATACTGCCCCTAAACCCTCATCCCCACTCACTCGTATACTTCCCCACCCCCGCCACCTCGCCATCGTCGACATTACATCATCAAAACACCCAAACCCTAACCCTAGCCCCAAAATTTTCAAAAATCTGTTTCTTATCGGATCAGCGAGTGGCGGCTTCCCGAATTGTTTCCTCCTACTACGCGAGTCCCCCTGGAGCTTGATCTTGCTACATCGATGGGTAACACTCTTCCACTCTACACATCTCTTACTTTATCTGTAATATCCTAAATTGGTGTTGTACCTGCTTCACTTGCTCTATATTCATCGTAGGCACGCCCCCACTTTCATTTTCACCACCCACATAGTCGCCATGTCTAAGAAAGGGAAAGAGATTGCATCATCTTCGCGTCGAGATCCGCTCTACGGCCCCTTTTCCCCCTCTTTCCTTGGCATAAACCCTTCTACGGAAGAACAGTCTGACCGTTTGCGAGCACTACTTCATCGCCCGATGAGACCTACACTCTTCGCCGATCGCCCCACACTCAAAGCTCTAGGGCTTTCGAACGGCGTCGCCAGAATTTTCAACTGTATCGGGTGCCATACCCTCTCTTACATCCATGCTCACACACACAGAAATCTCACGCTTGAATTCCTCAGTTCCCTCAAGTTGTTTGATGGGGGTTTCTCCTTCCGCGCTTTCAACTGCGACTTTTCTCTGGGTTTCATCGAGTTGAACAATATCCTCAATCTCCGTCACCCCGATCTTAATACTGAACATTCCACCCACGATCGAACTGACATCTACTCTCAATTTCGGGCTGATGGTGTTTGGCAACGATTTACCCGGTACACCACCTTTCCACCCGAGGCTCCTGCCTCCTACATTATTCACCCGTGTTACCGCCTCGCCCATTGCATCCTCGCCAACACTGTTTTCGCCCGCGTGGATGTGTCCACTATATCTAGGGATGAGATCTTCTTTCTCTATGCCATGTCCGATGACAGGATCCTTGGGCACATCCCTATGCCCATAAACGCCGCTCATTGGATCATTCACGAAATTTTTGCTGTTAGCCGCGCCAATTCTAGATCCATCTGCTGTGGTGGGATGATCACTCTTATTGTCAGATGTGTTTTGAGAGTGCCACCCGACCTCCCTATCTTGCCTGGACGTAGCCGTATCGATCGCGATTACTTGATTGATATCAATATGCTCACTCCCTTCGGTGAAGACCGTGCTGTCTACCTCTATAGCCCCGCCTGCGAACCTTTCACGATCCTGCCACCTTTGGCCCCTTTGCGGCTACCCTACCCCCCATCTCATCTGCCTAGGGAGTTTTACCCCGATCCTTGGTATTCTCCATTAGTGCATCTACCACCCTTGGATCCTCCTGATTGGCACCCAACTGTCGGCCCGCCTGGTACGATCTTTCTCCACCACAGCCCCCCGGTGCACATCAATCCTCCTGTGCTCCAGCCTGTCGCCCCTCCTTCCCCCATAGGCACACCCTCCTCTTCCTCTGAGGATTCTTTCATTCACTATTCCCCACCCTCCACCCCCTCCCCCTACCATTCCAGTACCAGCGAATCCTATTGACTCCCCCTTGCATATTTCGGCATTTCACGATCACATTTTATTTGCTAGCACTGTCAGGTCTAGCTTGGGGGACGTCTATTTTGGTGTGCTGTCATGTTTTGTTTGTTTTTCTCATTTTGTGTGTGTGTGCTTGTTTTTCCCCTTTTGAGTGTCGTGTCGTGTGGTTTTATTTCTATTTTTGTGTCGTTTGATTTTGATTTTGATCTTTCTTTATTTTCAGTTTCATCTCTGTGTTTTTCTCGTTTTCATTTCTTTTTGTGTCGGTGCGTATTCCCCCCCCCCATTTTCATTGCCCTCCCATACTCACTCATATTGCATTGAGGGCAATGCAAACTTCAGCTTGGGGGAGTCGCACTGTGTGCGTCATTTGAGTCCTTCTTTTTCGTTTTTGTGTCGTTTTCATCGTGTTTTTTATTTTTCTTCTTTTTTCTCTTCTCTTCTTTTTATCTCTTTCTCCTAGAGATGAACCCTATGATGAATCGCCACGAAATCACACACACCTAGCATGTCATCGATAATCACACTCACTGACCCTAGGATTTCGAGTCCTCTTGCATTTCAGGCATCGCGGGTCCACTCAGCTTTTTGTGAGTCGTGCATCGTGCCTAGCTATTTGGTGTGCTTCTACTTTGTGATTTTACTTTATATACCTGTCCAGGAATGACCCCTAGATTATCATGCTTCGATTTGAATATGCTGTATTTGCTTCTACTATATGCATGCTATATTTATATCGTATATTTCAATTCGCATGCGTCGGGATTCCACAATTAAGGACTATGATAACCCATTTAGCCTATGCTCTATTTAGCGAGAATAGTTTCCTCTGCCCAAGTGTTTAGATTTCGACTTCTTTTTTGTTTTACTTGGTGCAAATCCCCTCGTCGTGTACCGTTCTCCCACTTGGGAGAGTACACATGTGTATAGCCAAAACCCCAAAAATCCAAAAAAAGGAGAAAAGAAAAGAAAAACCCAAAAAGAAAAGAAAAACCCAAAAAGAAAAGAAAAGAAAAATTTTGTTTAGCCAAAAAGCCAAAAAAAATACAAATACCCAAAACCCAAAAAAAAAATTTCAAGTGTGAATATTTTTCCTACTTACCGAGAATAAAGGGAAGGCGAGAATTTGCACCGAGTGTTCTTCTCCACATCATCTCAACCCCCATCGTTTTCGAAAACACTTGGCTTAGGAACTTTTTAGCTAGTATCTAGGCTATAGTGGCGTAATTTCCTTAACCCTAGTTGTGGAGTCCCGATGCATGATACGCTTCTATTCTTATACTCTTCTCATGCATGCTCGAACTAATATTCACTGCAATTTCAAATTCGAATCGGTATTTGGGTCATTTCCTGGATTTGCGTATATGAGCTCATAGCACATTGTAGAAAGCGACACCATTTGCTAGCACACGACCGCACTCACACGCGCTTCACCGCGTGGGCCCACGACACTTATTGGGACTCGTTTTTCTAGGTTTAGTGATGTGATTTGACATTTGCTTGCTTGGTGTGTCGTTTTTGATTTTGTTGGCTCTGACGGACGATCTAGGATATAGAGTTTTCTTTTTCTCTCTTTCTCTCTATTTTTCCCCTCCGAGCTCCTACTCTCACTCGTCTTCCTCGAGGACGAGGAAGAGTTCAGCTTGGGGGATTTTGACGTGCGTTTATATTTCATATATTCACGCACGTTTTCTTTTGTGTTTCTCCGTGTTTTCCGCCGTCTTTTATTTGTTTTCTCGTATTTTCTCGTTTTCTTTCACTTTTCTTTGTTTCTCCATGTTTGCAGGAGATTGCCTGCGTAGGGGAAGTTTAACGATGATATCATGTGTCCCCAGAGCAACGGGAGGAGTCACGCGTGATCCAGGGGGTCAAACGACAAAGAATACATCTTTCAGCCCCTCACCCGGTCGGTTGGTCATCTCCAACCGATCGGGTGATGCACGCGTGCACCACCCGGTCTCAGCCAGAGCTCAAGTGGAAGTCACCCGACCGGTTCACAGGTCGGTTCAGCGGGGGCCTGTTCTCTGTCTTTTCGAGCTAAATTCCAACCGATCGGGTGACTCTCACCCGATCGGTTCATCTGTAGCTGATGCTGAGGCGCTGAAGACACGGGCACCCAACCGATCACTTCACCCGATGGCGCCAAGATCCAACCGGTCACTCCAAGAACTCACCCGACCGGTTCATATGACCGGGTGAAAGCTCGCCATTTTCTGTTCATTATCTGTAACGGATCACCCGATCGGTTGACTTGTCAACCGATCGGGTGATACGAGAGTCTATAAATAGAACCCCTAGGGTTCCAGAAACGGGGAGCTGCTAGTTTTTACTGTTTTATCCTATTGTGACGGCTGTAATTACTGTTCTTTTGTAAGTTTTCAGATCTTTCTCAAATTTTAGTATTGTCTTAATTACTCTATTACTTCCGTGTTCCAATCGTCTGATTATGATTCCAACGGTTCATTTTCATTTAGATCGCTTTTTAATGAATTTTTGTGAGTAGTTCCCAAATCTGGGATTTTGACGGAAACCCCTTCGGGGGCTCTTCCCGATGCATCCATAGGGCTAGGAAATCGATAGGGATTAGGAATCTAACGGTTACGCGGGGTGTTTCATTGTCATCGGCGGGAAAAAGACCGCCTTTGACCGTTGGGCCAAGGGGGAATAAACTTGGCGGTTAACTCCCTAGCCATAGCTCACGCCCTTAGCGTAGATGCCGAATCCTAGCACGCGGGAGCGGCAGGATGAGACGTTGGGAGTTATCGTTGCGAGCTTAGTGCTCCCGGAATCGATCAGTGTTAATGGACACGGGAGTACCCACTGATCGAATCCGGGAAGTCCGGTGTATCATCCTGGGCACCGACCGGAATATCGGGCCCATGGGATGCCGGTACCACTTTCAGAGGCAACGTCTCACCATTAGACCCTAATTCCGATCGCCATCCTACCCGTAGGCCGCATCGGCGAGAGTCGCTCGTTGGAGTGGAAACCAAAGTCCCGGGTTTATTTTCTTATTGTTCATACCTTGAATTACTTTCCGTGACAACCCATCAACCGATTTGGGCTAGCTTGCCCACGTGGTGATTTTGGTCCTCCTTGACACAAGCACATCCTAGCCTCCCTGTGTTCGACCCCCAAGTCACACTACAACATCGTGCGCTTGCAGTTACAAATATCTAAACCCCCCCCCCCCCCCCCCCGTGCCACCGGCCGCGTGGCACGGCACCGGTCAACGACTCATCCACTGAGGCTCTGATTAAGGCGCCCAGGCCTGGGTGCCTGCGCCCAGGTCTGGGCCATGCGCCCAGTCAGTCATCTTTGGGTTGTGGGGCCCACATGCTGGGCCCCACAACTTGGTGCAAAAACCTAGGCAGAGAGCTGTTTTGTGACGGCTGATTTTGGATGAAAATCAAGCCGTAGGCTGAATTTTGGACGATCAATTGGAGGGTCAAACGGACTCCGATTGACTCGCCGTTTTTTCTATGCGTTCACCGTTGAACACCCTTCGTATTGATAGGTTGTATCAATCATGAAGCTCAACGATGAGGGAGTTAAAATTCACGGAAGTTTAGCCTTTGTGAAAGGCAAACTAAATTAAATTTATTAACTCAATTTAATAGTCCCATATCGGTTGTGAAGAAGAGGGGAGAGCCAGCCACCAATATAAATAGGGGCCTCCTCCTTCCTCCAAACTTGTCCCAAGCTCAACATCTGAGCGGCTCCCGTAAATGTTGGAGCACACTCGGATCGAAGCTTAAATTAATTTTTCTTCTCCTATAATTCTGCCTTACTCCTGAGGGCTCTAGCAAAGCCACGAAGGAGTTCGGATTCGGATCCGAATTCTTGGCGAAGGCTTTCACTCGCGTGAAACTTTCTTCGGTGCGTGGTTGGCTCGGTGACACGAGGATTGCTCGCCTCGGGATGCGCATCGGTTCGAGGAGCAGTTCGAGGAGCGGCACGATGTGGGACGGAGAGCGGATTGGAAGACAGTGCTGAACATCTCGCCTGCCCCAAGGTTGAGATTCTGGGTATGTTTTTAGAAGCTTTCGTTTTAATTATTCGCAGTAGTTTAGATCCCTCTTGGGGTGGTCAGATCCACCCCGAGTTGGCAGAGATCCTGGCTTAGAAGGTCTAGTTCCTTAGGGCTGCATGTTAATTAGATTAACATTATTTTCCGCTGCGCATTTTATATCTATGTTCCATCCGACTTAGGACGAGAATAGAGTTTTTATGCCCTAAGGGTCCACGAAAACCCTTCAGTTCGAACTTTGCAAATCAAAATTATTTTTCCTTACAACCTTGAGGGCAGCTCAACAAGTTGTAGGGAGAAACATACTTCGAATATCCTATATGTTCAAGCTGCCCCATATAGAGGCGAGTGACATGTAGCGTGAATTTATTTGTTAGACCCAGAACTTAATGAAATCATAATTCTTAAGCATGTCCTTTAGAAGGTCATTTTAATGTCAACGAGACAATAGTTTAATTCTATCAATTAGAATTTAACTTGATATTCAATTAATTAACCTATTTAACCAGTTAACTAATTCCATTAAAATATTATATTTTGATTCCTTCGGTAAACATAGTCTTGCCCTAGTTTAGCATATGTTCACTATTAAATATAGGTAGAATGACTTTTATCTATCTATATCCTCCCACTATTTTTACGATCATTCTTAAGCCTTAACAATGAACGATTTAATCGAATTAAATAAATTGGTAAGAGATCCAATCACCCTGAGCCTAACAATCTTGAGTGTAGCTCAACAAGTTGCTTGACTCTGTAATCGGAAGATGACTCTTCCTCGATCATATCATATATGACTCTCTTATCGATTTTTACCCCTAGCCATTTGTGATCATGAGTCTGCTCATCCAAATCACAATTTCTAGTCTAGTCGGACCCTTGTTTTCGTGTCTAGCCTGACTTGCTCCGGTGCTCAGTGTATTCACGACACGTCGGTTTGGGTCAGGTCTTAGACTACATCTAGCCAGACTACATCTTTGACTTAACTTACGCCGGCGCTCGGTGTATTCACGACACGACGGTTTGGGTCAAGTCAAGATTTCATCTCATGTATTTAAGGAGTTGGTTTCTACAAGGTTGCCATGTCACAGCTTGAGTGTAGCTCAACAACTGGAACACGGATCCTATAGTTACCAACCCCTAAAACAAGGAGGGCTACGGCTAATCTTGAAGAAGATTATTAACGTATTTGACTTAGATATAGTCCAGGGCGTCATATAGTCATGATTCGCGTCATTGCGGTCCAGCGGAACACAGCCAGGGAATTGACTAAGCCAGTATCACTATCCCTTAGACTAGCTACGGTGATCCAGCAAACTTAGCCAAGCACAATGACTGGATCATGGTCCAGTGAATGAAGCTTGTCATTTTTATATGCGTGCCATAGACTAAAAGACTTTTATTAACAACTAATTAATCCTATCAACTAGTTGCATCCTTAAATTCAAAATTTTAGGATTTGTTTAATAACTTTTATTAAATCCTTATCAACTATAAGGTTCACGTGCTATCCTAATCGTTATTAGGATTTTAATAAATTTATTAACAACGCTAAAAGCGAAGTCCTTTAATGAGAATAAATATCATAACAATTAGAATTAAAATTTTCATTAAAGGGACTACCCTAATCAGGAATTAGGTCTTAAAGTGTTGTTAATATTTTATTAAAACATAGCATGTCATTAGAATTTATCTCAAAAATTTTAACGAGTTCTTTAATGACTAACCTAAGAGAGTTGTCTTGTATTATCAAATAAGTGACAACGTTTGCATAGCCATTAACATAAAGTTACACTAATTTTATAGCATAAAAGAGTGTACAACTATTTAACAATTAAATAGAACAACGTTTATCAAATAAACAATTTTTGCATGTATACTTAAATTTAACATTTAAATTTAAAATATGATTTTTAAAACATTTTATTTTATCTCTTAAAAATAAAAAGACTTGTTTTAAAAGATCACAAAATTTGCATGCTACTTAAAATATTTATTGCATAAAAATTTTAAACTTTTAAAATCAGTTTTAAAAATATCACATAAATTTAAAACATCATTTTAAAAATTTCATGCTTAAAAATTTATCATATAAAATTTTTAAACATCTAAAATCATTTTAAACTTATCGCATAGATTTTTAATGTTTTAAAATCAGTTTTAAAATTATCACATAAATTTAAAACAACATTTTAAAATTTCATGTTTAAAATTTTATCATAAAAAATATTTAAACATTTAAAATCTTTTTAAACTTATCGCAAAAATTTAAAGAAACATTTTAAAAGGCACCTAAAACATTTTAAAAAATTATCGCATAACTTTAAAACATTTTTAAAAGTATTTTAAAAGCATTTCAATTAATTAATCGCAGTCCTAGATCAGCATACAGAGATGGCTCCGATACCACTGAAGGGTATCACTCTGATATCATTGCAATGCTGTTAAGGCCCATCGTCCATGGCACCTTAGACCCGTCACAAGATACCTCAGAACTTGTTTTACGGCATGCCTCTCAACAACGCCCAATCTATCAAAGATCTCCATCTTCTCAGGACTTGGTACAGTAAGAGCGATTACTTCGGGTCAGCTCATAACCCGAGAACCCGTACTCAAGCTCAACAAGCTCTGATACCACTGTTGGAATGATACCAGAGTGATACCCTTCAGTGGTATCGGAGCCTCATTATGCTTGTAGATCTATATATGCGACGATTTTAAATTCTTTAAATTGCGTGTTTTGAACATACGAACATTTTAACTTTATGCTAAAATTTGTTTAATATTTTTTTGTGTTTTAAAAATTGTTTTGCAACATGGAAAAAAAATTTTGGGGACGATTTAAACTTTATGAGATAATTTTAATAGGTCTTCTATGTTTAAATGCCTTTTAAAATTTTATTTTATAAGATAAAATAATTTTGCCAGCATTTAAAAGTTTTTAAAGTTTATGTAACTATAAGGACGAATTTTATTTTGGAAATTTAATTCTCTTAAGTTAAATAAAGGTTGGAAATTTTTAAAACTTTATCTGAAACTTTAAAAACAATTTCAAATGATTTTAAAAATGTTTTAAATTTGTTTTAATGAATATGTAAAACAAAGAAAAATTTTATTCCCATGAGATGGAATTATAAATTTATTTCTTTTAATTACATATGGGTTTCAAGATTATTTTATGCGATATTTCAGTCTTTGAAATGTATCGTTAAAATTTTTAAAGCTTAGAGTTGAATTTAAAATTATTTGATAATTTTATGAAACCGAGTTTTATGTGATAAAAATGATTCAAGCTTTAAAATTTTAGTTCTTTAAATTTAAAATTTTTAGATTTGTATGTTATTTAATTATGTAGATAATTTTAACTTGCAAGTTCTCATTGTATGTCACTTTAATTGAACCTTTAATTTATGCGATTAAATTAGTTGGTTTATGTTTTAATGGACATGATGAATAAAGTATTCATGAACCCTTTAGGTTAGCCATTAACTGATTAAAACTTTATAAGATAAAATTTTAATGACTAGCGACATGCTACGTTTTAATAAACAAAAACAACATCGAAACCTAATACCAGATTAGGGTAGTCCCTTTGATTGACAATCATTATAATAAATTGTTTAAATGATGATTATCATTAACTGACTAATTTTGTAAAATGTTGTAATTGTTTTATTAAAATCCTAATAAGATTGGGGTACCACGATGAACATAAGAACCTTATAGTTGATAAGGATCTAATAAAAATTGTTCAACAAATCCATAAAATTTCGAATTTTAGGATCCACTAGTTGATAAGGATTAACTAGTATTAATTAAAAGCCATTTAGTTGATGGATGAACATACAATTGATGAACCTTCTTCAATGGATCATGATGTCGGTCAATGTGCTTGGCTAAGTTTGCTGGACCACCCTAGCTAGTCTAGGGGCCGAGTGGTTCTGGCTTAGTCAAGTCCCTGGCCGCGTCCGCTGGACCGCAAGGAGTCGAATCATGACTGTGTAAGTCCATCGACTATACCTAAGTCAAATACGACAATAATCTTGTTCAAGATAAATCGTAACCCTCCTTGTTTTAGGAGTTGGCAACTGTAAGACCCGGGTTATGGTTGTTAAGCTATACTCAAGCTGTAACATGGCAATCTTATAGAAACCGATTTCTTGGTAACATCTTGACTTGACCCAAACCGTCGTCTCGTGCATACACCGAGCGCCGACGTAAGTCTAACCAAAGATGTAGTCTAAGACCTGACCCAAACTGACAGGTCGTGCATACACTGAGCGCCGGGGCAAGTCAGGCTAGACATGAAAACAAGGGTCCGACTAGGCTAGCCATTATGATTTGGATGAGCACACTCATGATCACAAATGACTAGGGGTAAAAATCGATAGGGAATCATATTTAATATGATTGACGATGAATTCATCTACTGACTGCAGAGTCGGACAACTTGTTGAGATACACTCAAGGTTGTCAGACTGAGGGTAGTCGAATCCCTCTCCCACAAATGTTATTATGTAATAAACTGTTTATTGTTATGGCTTTAATAAATTTAGTGAGAGAATATAGTCTTATTAATAACCATTGAAACTATACAACGAACATATACTAACTAAAGTGGCTAATAAATTGCAGAATGGATTCGGGTCTTAAGTATATGATAGAGAAGAATGTGCTTGATGGAACAAACTATAAGGATTGGCTTAGAAACATTAAGTTAGTCCTTTATCTAGCCGGGTTTGGATACGTGCTTTTTGAGGGTCCTCCGGAGAAGCCTGACGACGATGCGACCTACGAGGAAAAGGAAGCCTATAAGCTATACAAGAGGGATACAGAGAAGGCCAGGTGCCTTACTCTGGCTTCAATGAATAACGAACTGCTGAGGAAGCATGAACATTTGGATGTTCAAAGCATGCTTCTGAATGCACAAGAGTTATACGGCAAGCGGTCCAGAGCTGCAAAATTTGACGCCACGAGCAATCTTTGGGGCACTAAGATGGAGATAGGGCCTGTACTAGATCATGTCATTAAGATGATCGGGTACGTGGAAGACGCCGCCCAGTTGGGTTTTGTCCTGGACAATGAGATGTCCATAGACATCATCCTTAAGTCTTTGACCCCAGCCGTCAAGCCTTTCATTACTGGTTTCATAATGAACAGTATTGAAACGCCTGGTCTCCTCAACATGCTTAGGCAGTTTGAGAAAATCGAGAAGAAACCGACTGCATTGGTTGTTGGCTCTGCTTCTTCAGACCAGCCGAAAGGCAAGGGTAAGAAGAGGCAGGTCCCACAACCTGCCAAGGTGAAGAAGGTGAAGAAAAAGACAAAAGGGGCCTCGTCAAAATTTGAGTGCTTCCACTGCCATAAGATGGGCCATTGGAAGAGAAACTGCAAGGTTTACCTTGCAGAAAAGAAGAAGGGGTATACTGATGCCTCTACCTCAGGTACAACAAATTAAATTCAATAAAGCATAATTATTTCCATAAATGCTTTATCACATAGTATGAGATACTAAGACATCTGTGTAATGTATACAGGTGGCTGATATGAAGCAGAGGTTGGAAGAAGTTCCGAGGACGGTCAGCATCTGAGCAATCGTTGCTGCTAGGGCCGTGCGAGGACTTCAAAGAGGCATGATGAAGAAGGAGCTGATACTCATTTTCTTTTATGAATAAAATGTATCATTCCTTAAAGTTAAACAATGATTGAGTGTTTAACACTCAAAGTTTATTTGATAAACAAATTATGGTTCATTTTTATGAATCCGTTGTTTGAATGAATGTCTCGGGAAATGTGCTTTCCTTTGAAATTGAAATTTGTTGAGAATGGCTTAAAATTTCTGTGAATGTGGCCATCTGAGTTGGTTGCATAAATTCTCGAACTATGATGCATAGCTTTAGAAAATTTTGATTGTTTGGAGCTGACTTAATGTTATAGTCAGTCGATGGTTAAGTATACATTCCAGGAGCGTATAAATTGTGTGTGATCACAATTATACGCATAATTAAGATTTATTTTTAATAAACTACATTTCATTCTTAAAGAGTTAATATTAAATGTTGTTAAGGGAAAAGTACAGTGAAGGACGTTTGACTGAGTAAGTCAATGTCAAGATTCCTTAAACCGATCTTGATTTGACTCATTCATCAAACCCAACCTGACACTAGTACGTTCCATCTAAGCACACATCAAATGGTTATGCTCTTCGTATGTATAGTCTAAATATGATTTAGATATAAAATTGAAGTACTTAACCAGATAATTCTTAAAGTCAGTGGGAGCTAGCTCATATACTTAGTTCCGATTTCTTGGACTAAGTAAAAAGGTTTCCAACTTATTTGAATCATCTATATAGAACATTGAATCAAAATCGTTTTGATTTAATCGAATATATAAAGACTTATGGTGTCATGTATGTATTTGACATATTGACACAAGAAGATTGGATTGAGCTGAGACTGACTTATAAAAATGTTAGACCCTACATCTAGATTGTATGAGCTAATTGTTAGCTATACAAAGAAAGGAAAATTGATCCAAATCATTTTTCAAGGATCAACCTTGTGTGATCAAGAGATGTACTAATAGTAATCCATTAAAATGCATTATAGATATGTTGGATCCTGTCAAAACAGCGTTGTTAGGATTGAAATAAAGTAGAGACTTACGTTTGCGTATGCGGCACGGTAGTCTCTGAACTTTGCCCTCGGATTCGCCACAACGGTTGATACTTCGTCACGGAGGATCGAATCAGAGTTTCACCGCCTAAATCTCTAACTAGAAGAGGATTTTAATGGAAGGGAGAAGAAGAACATAAGGATGCCTTATGTAAACTTATGGCATGGAAAGTGTGAATGAATGCCTTACCCTTGGGTCCTATTTATAGGCTTTAGGGGTAGTTATTGTAGGAAATAACTAAATATAAGCTTATTAGCCTATATTAGCACATTCATTTATCTTCTTCTTTATCCACTTATCAAGTGCCATTTTGCACTAATAAAGTGGCTTTTTCCACTTATCGAGTGGTCCTTTTCACACGAGAAAAGGTTCCCTTCGCACACGCCTTCGTGCACGCGACATCTGAGGTCCGTATACCCTCATACATCCCCTCATGGGTGTATTTATGTCGTCCATATCCAACATCTCCCACTCACACTTGAGGGGATTGTAAGGAAACTTATTTTCCTCCAACTCTTCTGTTTATCATACCGAGAAATAGGCCGTGTGACCGTCATGCGCATAGAGTCTGTTGTTGTGAACTTGTTAGAGATACACAACACTCCTCGAGGTGCAAAGTTGAGTAGATCAATGCATGCTTTACCCTAGATTATTTCTTCACATTTCTTATACTTTATATTCAACAATTGAATCCCATCTGGATTGCAATTGGCTGGCCAGCTTTGAATCTTTAAATTCCAAATGTGAATGCGAAATTAATCTTCCTCTTCTTGCGATCCTTTCGATCTTGACTTGACTTGCTTTTCTAACATGCCCCGCCGGACCGAATTAACCATAGTCCATAAGTAATATGCTAAGATAGCAATCACCCGGTCAAATCTAAAGGAACCAATTAGAGTCCATAAGGGTAATGAATTAAGACCCATGTGGTCTTTGGGTCTCACATAATAGTAAACTTATTTACTATTCTAACCCAATGGTCAAAAAATGCATACGTAGTAACATTGGTACAATCAGCAGATGCTTGACTGACGCTCTTCGTAGTCTATGCGGCACGCCTTCGTGCACGCGACATTTGAGGTCCGTATACCCTCATACATCCCCTCATGGGTGTATTTATGTGGTCCATATCCAACAAGATACTCGTTAGTGAATCCACTCTTAGGTTTGTCATATAAATGTCCATTGTGACTGATATGCTATAACGATATGAGATATTGTGATAAATAGCCTAAGTGCAAGTGGGAGATGTATGAGGATATATGCCCATAAGGCAATTTATCCTAAGTGTATGTCTTGTTAATATAATATATGGTGTCCATTACCCTAAGTATGAATTCGTTTGAATAATATACTTAGATAATGTCCATAGACTTAAAGTTAGGTCATTACTATCCAGATACGATATCGATTGTGAGTAGTAAGCGACCGTATAGAAATTTGAGTCTTAAACGGTTCGTGGTCATAGATGTGTCAAGAACTGGATATCGGCACATCGGACAGACCACTGTGTCTTTGTCTTACCTTAGGGTAATGATGATCTCATAGTCATTCGACTTGGTGAAGTCGGAGACAAGACACAGGTGCTCATTGGAGAATGAGTTCACTGAACGACCAACATAGAGTTATTATATGGTTAAACTTTAACTAAATTGTCTATAATAACTCTAATGTGATGTTAGGTAAGCTGGTCCTTAAGACCTAAAGTCATTTGTAAAAACCTGTGAGTAAACGGTGTCGCTTAGACCTATGATCTAGCTTCGAGGCTAGGCCTGCTGAAAGATCCTAGGTTGGGTTACACCTGAAGCTCTCGAGGCGAGTAGATGACTAAGATGTGATTCGTCTCTTCCATTAAAGGGAAGTTAGTGTCACGGGCTCAGTACGGTCTTTGTGTTAATCCTCGGTCGGTGTACGTTGTAAGATGTACAACGTGAATAAATCAAAGTCAACCGTATACTGACCAATGTTGTGTAATGGGGTTGACAGTAAACCATACCCTAGGCCAACAGAGACACAGTCTTGACGAAGGGACTATAGCTAACGGTATTCATCACTGACACGGCCAAAGTGAAACCCAACGATAATTTGTCAATGGGTCGATCACGTTATGATGATTTTGAAACAGGGACGATAACTACTGCTAGTGGTGACCGTCGTCTAGGGGTTCCAAGCCCCAACCTGTAGTAAGGTCAGGCTGTAGGGTCTCACACCGAGTAGCGTTCATGTCTTAGTAATAGGAAGATTAATAAGCGAAATTCATTTGATGAAATGGAATAGTTAAATGTTCACAAGCCAGTTGTGAGACTAAGTCGTAGATGCAATAGGGACAACAATGTTGCATTTGATGCAAACAAAGATTAAACGTGTCGTAAATTGGTTACGACAATAATTGTAGGATTTTTATCGTACAATTATCTTGGTTGCATTGGAAAGGGTTACCCTTTCTAATAAATGCATTGGAAAGGGTTACTTGGTTGACGGGATCGTCCCGGTCTAAACACAGGTTCAAACTGCATCCAAATCGGAGCTCAAACGAGCCCAGAAACGCAAAAGTGGGTTAGGCCCACTTAGGCTTACAGGCCCATCTGCGAGAGGTAAATGGGCACCCGCCTGCTACTGAGCGGGCATGGCCTGCTGGTTGCAGCAGGCGTGCGACCACAGTTTGCAGCGGGCCAGCGCCCACAGCAGCAGCGGGCGCAGCCCGCTGGTTGCAGCGGCCCAGCGCCCACTGCACAGCAGGCACGACCCGCTGCAGCAATGGGCGCACGCTCGCTGCCTAGCAGGCTGGTGCACCTGCCCTCCTTGCCTTGGGCGGGCACGCCCACTAAGCCTAGCAGGCGTGCCCACAACTTAAGTTGTAGGGTTTTTGAAGCCCCTCCGTGACTGCTACGAAAATTGACTTTTTGCCCATCTTTGGGCAATTGTTTGAGGGGTCAAACGAATTCGAAATTCGTCACCGTTCATTCTTATGCGTTCACCATTCGAAGCCCTTCGAATTGATAGCTTGTTTGGTGTCTGCAGCTTAACAGATAAAGAGAATTAATTTGTTGAAGTTAGTCTTTATGAAAGGCTTACTAAAACTTCAATTAAGCTAAATTAGCTTATTTAATTTTCTCTTCTATTTGTTTTGTGTCAGGACCTGCTCCCTGGGATACGTAGGGAGGCAGGGTACATGATGAGAACTAAAAACGTATCTGCAGGTCCACTACGCGCTACTGGGAATAGTACGTGTATTGTTCCACACCAAACACCAACCACAACGACAACGAACCATATACACGCGAAGGCCAACACAGAGCAACAAAAGAAACAACCCAAACAACTCAACATGGGACAAAAACTGAACCATCAGATCAATTATACAATATCAAGAGTCCAAGTTCATTCTATACATCAATATCATCATAGCAACCCGGAGTACAAGGATCTAACCCAACCCAAGAAACCCAGAAGTATAAGCCCTCACCTCACCCTTCGCCACCCCAAACTATAGCTAGAACTCTGAACACCAACTCCAGCTGCAACCTCTACTCCAACTCTCCCATCCAACTCCAACACCTGAAAAGTCAACGGTGGGGCACGTCACGGCGTGACCCAGTAGGATATGCAAACTCCCACTAGTATGCCATTATGGAAAAGGTAACTATTTTATATGCATTCATAGCAAGGTGCAAATGAAGTATGGAATGAGCTAAGGGAACACGTGTATGACATAAAGCAATGAATGCATAACATGAACAAAGGTACAACAGCAAGAGAGCGAGACAACATACGTAAAATAAACGCAAGCGACAATAACTGCAATATGCGATGTATATAACCAGGGTATACAACATGGAAGGGCTACAAGTAAAGAACGTACAAGTAAGCAACATTTAATAATGCTACAAGAGAAATGAAAGTTATTTAATAGTGATTTGGACCCTAAGTAGTGGGTAGACCCTCTTGGGACTGGACCTCACCCCTAGTTGGGGTGGAACAGGTGAACTCCCCGAGACACGCTCTTACTAAAGGAGCCCTGTTTTCTCCTTATTTCCCCTTCACATTTTCTCCTATTCTCCTCATTTCCGCCACTCCCCGCCACTCGGGCAAGAAAAGGAGGGCCACCAACCACCACAACTGTCCAGCCCCTCATGTTTTTCCCACAACTTAGTGTTCCCCAATCCCCGTGTCACCCTCATTTAAGAGGACTTATTCATTTCTTAGCCATTCAATTAAAAATTAACATGTAACAAAAGGAATCACATAGCAACCACCATTTCCACCTCCTCTCATTCCAACACATATAACTTTTCCAACCACAACATTTGCCCCGCAGTTATTTCCAACACATATAATTCCAACACATATAATTTTTACAACCATAGTTCTCATAGCCAAATTATGCAAGACAATTCTTTCTTTTCATACTTAACTACATGTAGGTATTTTCACAAACACTAGGATGTCATCTTGACAAATCATTTTCACAAACAATAGAAATCAACATGAAACTTAAGGCAAGACAACAACTTGATAATATGTTGATTTAATTCATAACATGAAAAGAATTGCATACCCATGACTAGAGTAAATCTCTTTAATTGATACAACATGAGCCCAATAGCATGATAACAACTAGATAAATTTTGATAGTATATTGATTTAATTTCATGGCATGAAAAGAATGCATATCCATAAAGAAAGCTAAACTCTTTGACATGCTTGGATGCAATTAGAATAACACAGTATATGGACGGGGTTTCCTTCTTGATATAAAGCAATCCCATAATGAGATACCATCCATGCTACAACACTACTAATTAGCCATATTATGGAATGAGACAACAAGCATGGTTTGAATAATACTCTTGCATGCACAAATACTAACTTTTATGGCCTATCCCAAATTTAACTACAGATTTTTACAATTCTAATTAGAACTGGGCTTGTGCTTCTAAATGAAAGTTGTAGGTACACATCTTATAAGTTCAGATATCAATTTTCATGACGTTCTGATGAGTATTCTATTTAATACAGAATTTACGGCAGGGTATATAAGTGCTGGAAAGTAAAACAGAAACTGTTCTGACTTGAGGACCAGATTACTCCTAAATTCTGACAGATTCAAAAAAAATGGAAAGCTACAAAGTTGTGGGGCTTGAAGTCTTCTTTCCAACGAGACCAAGAACACACCATTTCGTTAAGAATTGAGGGACTGATCGTTGTTTCCGTGAAAGATGTCCAGGTTGAGGAAAAACAGACATGCTGAAATAGATGAATTTTTACCCCTATTTCTAATCCGAATTAGACAAGGCGTTCAACATGAAAGTTGGAGATAAGGGTCCCATACCATAAAATTTTTAGAGCATTCTCAATATTAATTTATGGGATATAAGCCAAACAAATAGCATGTAATTTTGTCCCAAATCTCAACGACAACAAGGTAAAGAACTAGTTTCATCAACTAAGCCTTAGCTTCATCACCCAAACACCATCATGTGCATTAAACTTTGATAAAGATGTTAGCTTGCATGAAAAAGAGAGCATCTTGCAAGAATGCAATAAAGATCACAACTTTGAATCAAAGACATCAACTTTCTTCATGAATTAATAAAAGGAGCTTACTTTCTTTACAAAGGTATCATCCTTTCACAATTACTTAAGCAAAATAGCAACATTCATATGAATTCACAATAAAGACATGAACTTTACCATCACCGCATATTAAAGAAGCTAACCTTAACAAAAGCATGCATTTGTGCTACTAAAAATGAGAGCTTTATTATTAAACATGCCATGCACTTAGTATACTAATAGGAGTTTGGAATCCTACCTCTCGTAGCTTCCTTTTCTTATCAAAATCCAAGCATTGGCCTCAAGAAAACTTCTTCTCTAAACTCCACCACAAAAGTTCCAATTTGCATGCACAATCTCCTCTTTTAAGTTTCAATCAACTCCTACTTGATAGCACTTAGGATTAGGGCTTAAAAGGAGGGAAGTGATGAGATTTTCCTATGAAAAATTGAGGCAAAAAGTGAGGAGAAAGGAGAAATCCGAAAATAGCAAGAAAATATGAGAAAAATGAAGGAAAAAGGGAAGAAAGAGAAATGGAAATGAATGGTTCTAGATTTCTCTCATTTCTTTCATCTTCTCTTCTTTTCTAGACTTTTCTTTTCTTTTTCTTTTTCTTTTTTTTCTTTTTCCTCTTCTTTGTCTCTTTCCTTCAAATCCTTTACCCTTTTATTTTGTTTCATGGTTGAAAAGTCAAGATGGGAAAGAAGGGTGGAAAAGTCAAAGGGATGAAATCTCTACATTACTTAACACACATCCCTCTCTTATATTACTAAAAAGCCACTTCTCTTCTAACTCCACTTCCATATACACACATGCATTAATCACAACAATGCCATACATAGATAATATACACAAATACTTAATATAAATATACACTAACATGTCACTAGGATTAATACACTAATACACAAATGTTAATTCCACACTACTAGGTGCACTACATGATGTTGCTATATACACTACACTTCAAAACACACTAATATTAATAAGCCAATACAATTATACAGCACACATCACTACATCACATTATTTAGCAACTACTACAATTAATTTTTTTAAATTATAATTAAAACATTAATCAAATAATTACATCGCTTACTACACACATAGATCCCCACTTATAACTATTGACAAACATGTCATTCATACAAGAGGGTCACCCATCATTAATAATACTATCCTAATAATAATCATATACAAAGAGTACTAGTACACACATACATTATATACCAACAACATTTACTACAAGACATACAACCATAGCACTAATTTACTATACGCACTACTACACATATTATCAACCACATATACACCCAAGACATCCTTATTCAAGCAACCATATATATCTGATGACACATCCATATAGGCACGCATCCATCCATATAGGCATACACGTAAGCAACCAATAGATAATTACTATACACACTACATATTTACTATTTACACTACATATATACACACATGTATATACGCATACACACATCCTAAAGCACAAACATATACACCCTACTGTATATGGTACTAGGGCCATTACATTTTGTCCCACATTGCTCACAACGAAAGTAGAAGTGTCGACTCCCTAAATAAATAGGGGTGCACTCTCTTCGTTGAAAGATGCACCAAGTCCTCGATCGAGTAGCTTCGGATTTTAGAGCAAGCTCGATCTACGACTAAACTATTCTTTCTCTCTCTTCTTCCTATTCTCCCGACTAGTCCTAGCAAGACTACGAAGGGGGTTTGGATTCGGATCCAGACGTCTAAGACCCGGGTCTTCTCAAGTGAAACCTTATACCGCGTGTGATCGGCTTGGAGGCGGGAGTCGGCTCGGGCAGATTGTTTCGAAGGTGCGATGCAGCTCGGATGGATCGAGTCAAGGCGGTTCGGCTACGAGGAGGTTCAGAAGACGGTGCGGTACATCTTGCCCGCCCCAGGGTCGAGATTCTGCGTATGTTCTCTAAGTAATTTTAGTGTAGTTTAATTTCGTCGCAGTAGAATAGATCCCTCTTGGAGTGGTCAGATCCACCCCACGTTGGCATAGATCGGGCTAGGTTCTAGCTCCATCAGTGTCTAGCTAAATTGTTTAGCTAGATAGTTTTTTATTTTTCACTGCGCTTTATGCCTCTATGGTCCGTCCGACTTAGGGCGGACACAGATCCGAGCTCTGAGGGTCCGTCAAAACCCCTACAGCTTGAGTGTAGCTCAACAACTGAAACACGGGTCCTATAGTTGCCAACCCCTAAAACAAGGAGGGCTACGGCTAATCTTGAAGAAAATTATTAACGTATTTGACTTAGATATAGTCCATGGTGTCATATAGTCATGATTTGCGTCATTGCGTTCCAGCGGAACACAGCCATGGAATTGATTAAGCCAGGATCACTATTCCTTAGACTAGCTAAAGTGATCCAGCAAACTTAGCCAAGCACATTGACTTGATCTTGGGCCATTGAATGAAGCTTGTCATTTTTATATGCGTGTCATAGACTAAAAGGCTTTTATTAATAACTAATTAATCATATCAACTAGTTGAATCCTTAAATTCAAAATTTTAGGATTTGTTTAATAACTTTTATTAAATCCTTATCAATTATAAGGTTCATGTGCTATCCTAATTGTTATTAGGATTTTAATAAATTTATTAACAACGCTAAAAGCGAAGTCCTTTATAGGGATGGCAATAATGGCCTGACCCGCCCGGCCCGACCTGGCCCGACCCGGTTTTGACCCGGCCCGACCCGGCCCACAGCCGGGTCGGGGCAAGCTTGGGCTTTGTATGCGCCCCGGCCCGGCCCGACCCGCCCCGGTAAACTATAGAGGTTTACTATTTTGATGCGGACCATGCAGTCAGCGAATAACCCATAACGCATACTCTATTACACGGTTAATTGGGCCAATTTCCAATTCCAAATTACCAAATAAATCAAAATTCTCCCAATTCACAAATAAAATTTCTATTTGGGATTCATATGGATGGCACTAATGACTTGACCCGACCGGCCCGACCCGGCCCGACCCGGTTTTGGTAAGAAAGAACCCGCCCCGCCCCGGCCCGCGACCCGCCCCGCCCCGGCCTGTAGATGGGTCGGGGCAAGCTTGGGTAGTTAAATACCTGCCCCGCCCCGCAATATTGCCATTCCTAGTCCTTTAATGAGAATTAATTTCAAAACAATTCGAATTAAAATTTATATAGTGGTAACAACAAGCTCAACGGGAGCCGCTCAGATCTGGAGCTTGGGACGAGTTTTGAGGAGGGGAGCAGATCCCTATTTATTTAGGCGGCTGACTGCTCCCCTTTTACTCAAAATCCGATGTGGGACTAAATTTGGAGTTAATTAATTCAATTTAGTTTGCCTTTCACAAAGGCTAAACTTCAGTGAATTTTAACTCCCTCATTGTTGAGCTTCATATTGATACAACCTATCAATACGTAGCGTGTTCAATAGTGAACGCATAGGAAAAAAATGTCGAGTCAATCGGAGTCCGTTTGGCCCTCCAATTGATCGCCCAAAGTTCAGCCCAAGGCTTGTTTTTCGCAAAAACTGAGCCGTTAAAACAGATCTGCCCTAGGTGCAGAAAATTTGCCCTGCGAGACCCACCAGGCCAGCTGGGCGAACCCAGACCAGGCCAGAACCTGGTCTGGGCATGCCCAGTCTGGCGCACCCAGCCTGCGCGCCTGGCCCAGGCCTGGGCGCCTGGCCCGGGCCTGGGCCAGACGCCCAGGGTGCCGGGCCCAGGCCCAGTGCGTCTAGCTCCCAGAGCCCCTGGCCCTGGCTGGCCAGGTGCCCAGGCCAGACCCTAGTCTGGCTTGGGTCAACCTGATCTGATCCGGTCTGATCCATTGGGCTGTTATGGGCGTATCTTGATCATCTGGTGTCTGATTTGGACGTCGTTCGAATCTGGGCGTAGACCGGGACATTCCCGTCTTACCGATGAGCTTTTCCTTGCATTTATATCATTAAATATTATCGTAAACTATTTACGATACATTTAATCCGGTTTACATCAAATGCAAAATAGTCACATATCTTTGCTTAAACGTCATTTCCGTCAAAATGCAATTTTCTCTTCCTTTGCATCAAATGCAAATTATTCTCCCTAACTAATTTCTACCTATTACTAGACGAAGGTCACACTCTGTGTTCTATCCTACAGCCTGACCCTTACAACAGGTTGGGCTCGAAGCCCTATACGGCAGTGACCACGAGCAGTGGTTGCTGTCCCTGCTTCAGAATCATAATTATATGGTTGACTCCTCGACTTGAGTATTGTCGGGACCACCCTGACTATGTCCGTGATGAATTCTACAGTTTTAGTCTATTCGTCTAAACTATATCGTGTAGATCAAGTCTAGGGTACGGTAAAACTGTCAACCCCAATAACTTGACTCCGGTTAGTTTCTATCGATCTTTAGCCAACTAATGTTGGACTTCTTCCAACATACTATGATCAGAGATTTTACTAAAGACCGAACTAACTCTACGACACTAACTCACATTGACTGGGAGAGGCGAATCCTCTCTTGGTCATTACTCTCCTCGTACGCTTCAAGTGACACCCAATCAAAGACCTTTCGACGGGCCTAGCCTAAAAGTTAGGTCAGTGATCTAAGTGGCACCATTCACGCACAGGTTCGTAAAATGACCTCAAGTCAAAAGACTTACTTGTATATCATCACTAAGAGTTATCATTGACAGATTGGCCAATATAACCATATATAACTCTTGTGGATCGTTCAGTGAACTCATTTTATAATGAGCACCTGTGTCTCATCTTCGACTTCGCCAAGTCAAAGTAACCATGAGATCATCGTCACAGCTATACGGTGAAAACTAAGACACAATGATCTATCCGATATTTCGATATCCTTATCTCGAAACATCTACGACCACGAACCCTTTTAGACTTATGCTACAGACGGTCAAACATTTCTCCATGATCGAGATACTCATCTCGATACCTGTTTGACCTTGCATAAAGTCTCAGGACTTTACCTAAGTTAATATCTAATGTTAACTACATTATAAAATAACTAAGATAAATTATTACCAAACAGCTTACTGTCATTTAGAACAAGATGTTTGTGCTATTCATACAGAGATAAATAGCCTCGAGGGCATCATTTCTCTATACGAATATCCTATATGTTCAAGCTGCCCCATATTGAGGTGAGTGACATGTAACATGCATTTATTTATTGGACTCAGAACTTAATGAAATCATATTCCTTAAGTCTGTCTTTAAGAAGGTCATTTTAATGTCAACAAGAATATAGTTTAATTCTATCAATTAGAATTTAACTTGATATTCAATTAATCAAAATATTTCACCAGTTAACTTATTTCATTAAAATATTATATTTTGATTCCATTTGTAAACTTAGAACTTACCCTATTTTAGCATATGTTCTTATTAAATATAGGTAGATTGGCTTTTATCTATCTATACCCTCCCACTAATTTTATGATCATTCTTAAGCCTGAACAATGAACGATTTAATCAAATTAAATTAATGGGTAAGAAGTCCAATCACCCTGAGCCTAACAACCTCGGTGTATACACGACAAATTGCTTGACTCTGTAATTGGAAGATGACTCTTCATCGATCATATCAAATATGACTCTCTTATCAGTTTTTACCCCAAGCCATTTGTGATCATGAGTGTGCTCATCCAAATCACAATGTCTAGTCTATTCGGACCCTTGTTTTCGTGTCTAGCCTGACTTGCCCCGGCGCTCGGTGTATTCACGACATGTCGGTTTGGGTCAGGTCTTAAACTACATCACATGTGTTTAAAAAATTGGTTTCTATAAGATTGCCATGTCACAGCTTGAGTGTAGCTCAACAACTGAAACGCGGGTCCGATAGTTGCCAACCCCTAAAACAAGGAGGGCTACTGCTAATCTTGAAGAAGATTATTAAAGTATTTGACTTAGATATAGTCCAGGGTGTCATATAATCATGATTCGCGTCATTGCGGTCCAGAGGAACACAGCCAGGGAATTGACTAAGCCAGGATCACTTATCCCTTAGACTAGCTAGGGTGATCCAACGAAGTTAGCCAAGAACATTGACTGGAGCATGGTCCATTAAATGAAGCTTGTCATTTATATATGCGTGCCATAGACTAAAAGGCTTTTATTAACAACTAATTAATACTATCAACTAGTTAAATCCTTAAATTCAAAATTTTAGGATTTGTTTAATAACTTTTATTAAATCCTTATCAACTTATAAGGTTCACGTGTTATCCTAATCGTTATTAGGATTTTAATAAATTTATTAACAATGCTAAAAACGAAGTCCTTTAATGAGAATTAATTTCATAACAATTAGAATTAAAATTTTCATTAAAGGGACTACCCTAATTAGGAATTAGGTCTTAAAGTGTTGTTAATGTTTTATTAAAACATAGCATGTCATTAGAATTTATCTCATAAATTTTAACAAGTTCTTAATGGCTAACCTAAGAGGGTTGTCTTGTGTTATCAAAAAAGTGACAATATTTGCATCGCCATTAACATAAAGTTACACTAATTTTATCGCATAAAAGAGTGTACAACTATTTAACAATTAAATAGAATAATGTTTATCAAATAAACAATTTTAGCTTGCATACTTAAATTTAACATTTAAATTTAAAAATATGATTTTTAAAACATTTTATTTTATCTTATAAAAATAAAAAACCTGTTTTAAAAGATCACAAAATTTGCATGCAACTTAAAATATTTATCGCATAAAAAATTTAGGCTTTTAAAATCATCTTTAAAAAATATCACATAAATTTTAAAACATTTTAAAAGGCATCTAAAACATTTTAAAAAGTTATCTCATAACTTTAAAACATTTTAAAAGCATTTCAATGTTTAATAAAATCGCAGTGCTAGATCGTTACGCAAACCTAAGCTCTGATACCACAGAAGGGTTTTAACGGACACTCAGGGCTAAAATCTGTGCACGTCCTAATTGTCCGACCTCTTACAGCTTTACTTGCTAAAGATGCTCCCTTTGACTTTTCAGGAGACTGCTTGCAAGCCTTTAATACACTGAAGGAAGCCCTCATTTCCGCTCCAATCATACAACCACCGGATTAGAATCTTCCTTTCGAGTTGATGTGCGACGCTAGTGACCAAGCAATTGGGGTAGTATTGGGACAAATGAAGGATAAAAAGCTTCATGCAATATTTTAAGAGAGCAAAACCCTGGACGAGGCACAAAAGAATTACACTACCACCGAAAAGGAGCTTTTGGCTGTGGTTTACTCCATTGAGAAGTTTCGCTCCTACCTTCTTGGATCAAAAGTGATTGTGCACACCAACCATGCGGTATTGAAGTACCTATTGAGCAAAAAGGAAGCCAAGCCAAGGTTAATAAGATGGATACTACTTTTCCAAGAATTTGACTTGGAGATCTGGGACAAAAAGGGCACGAACAACCTTGTGGCAGGTCACTTGTCAAGGATGGTTCGTGATGGGAAGGATGATAGCTTGCCAATTGATGACACGTTTGCTGACGAGAAGCTATTCGCCATTAGACCCAGAGAAGTGCCTTGGTATGCAGATTATGTGAACTATTTGGCGTGCGGGATAAAACCGTGTGGGATGGCCACATAACAAAAAAGGAGGTTCACGCACGAAGTCTGTACCTATTTTTGGGAGGACACATACCTCTTCAAGGTATACAAGGATGGGATTATACGGAGATGCATTTAGAAGGAAGAGGCCACTTCTATCATTTCACATTGCCATGATATGCCCTACGGGGGACATCACGCCGCCTCCAAAACCACCGCAAAGATATTGCAATGCGGATTCTTTTGGTCGACCATGTTCAATGATACACATAACTTCGTCAAATATTGTGATAGATGCCAAAGGATAGGAAACATTTCCAAACGGAATGAGATGCCGATGAAGCCTATTTTGGAGATCGAGCTATTTGACTGTTGGGGAGTAGATTTCATGGGACCTTTCCCGTCAAGCAAAGGAAACAAGTATATTCTATTAGCCGTTGACTATCTCTCAAAATGGGTAGAAGTCATCGCTACCCCCAACCAATGACGCGAGAGTGGTTTCCAAATTCTTCAAGCAAAACATATTTCCCCGCTTTGGAGTACCGAGAACATTGATAAGCGATGGAGGAAGCCATTTCATAGAAAGCAAGTTGGAAGCCATGCTAAAGAAGTATGGGGTAAATTATAGAATCGGAATGGCATACCACCCTCAAACGATCGGATAAGTGGAAGTGTCAAACCAGGATATCAAAAAATTCTAGAGAAAACGGTTGATATGTCAAGGAAAGATTGGTCCATGAAATTGAACGATGCATTGTGGGCATATCACATGGCTTTTCGAACCCCCATCGGCATAACCCCATATCGGTTAGTCTATGGGAAGGCATGCCATTTGCCGATAGAGTTGGAGCAGCGCGCCTACTGTACAATCAAGACTTTGAATTATAACTAGAAGAATGCAGTGTTGCGACGACTTCTAGATATCAATGAGCTTGACAAGATTAGACGGGATGCTTACGAGAGCTCTAGAATTTACAAGGAAAGGCCCAGAATTCTCCACGACACCTGCATCACCGTGACAGATTTCAAGGTCGGAGATGAGGTCTTATTATTCAACTCTAGACTTCGACTCTTCCTCGGAAACCTAAGATCGCATTGGTCGGGACCTTTCACCATTCGACACATACAACCGGGAGCAGTTTTTGAGATAGAAGGAAAAGATGGTGCCACATTTAAGGTAAATGGACAAAGGCTCTAGCATTACTCAGAAGGAGACCTCGCCGACGAAGTAAATATCATACACCTTATTAAAGGTTGGTCCCAAGATCTGGCATACCTACTTGAGAAGGTCGTTGACGACGCCATCACCCCATGCCATTGGAGCTTTGCACATAAACGGTCTTTATGAAATCTTAAATAACAATGACGGCACAATGATGGGAGACCCATCAGATCCTCTTACGAACGAAGAGAAGAATGACGCTGATGTCGTTAGGATTAGAGAGCTATGCAAGCTCTCTGCAGTGAAGCATGTGAAAGAAGCATCACCAGCGAATAAATCCTCACCACCGGTCAAGAAGAAAGACGGCAAGAGCCCAAGCTTGGAAGAGTCATCCCCCACTACTAACTTTGATGAGGCACAGCCGAGGAAAGCTGACGAAAAGCAACAACTAACCCCAAGTGGCCTTCCTGACAAGTTTGACACGTGCATCTCATATGCGTCGAACACTGAGCACTAATCACGAATCTTAAGGGGTCGAGCTCAAGACCTTAAACAAGCGCTTGTCGGGTGGCAACCCGACGGTTCTATCTCAGTTTTTAGTTGAATCTTACTATCATTTTTGTTTTAGATCTTTGTTGGTGTATAGAGTCACGAGTCTAGGAAGAACATGACAACGGGCTACAATTTTCATTTTAGGAAAAGGACGATAGGAGACCATATGAAAGGAGGACGGCCATGGCGATGAAGAGCACTCCAGGGATGTGCTCAAATGCCAAGGGGAGGAAGAAACTATCGGGAGCAAAAACAGAGAGTAGGAGCTAAAAACATCAGCCCACTCGGCCGAGTGGCTTTTTCACTCAGCCGAGTGAAGACCCTACTCGGCCAAGTAGGGTACTGCACAAGGAAGTCTCGAAAACCCCTCTCTGAAAATTATATGCCACTCGGCCGAGTGACTTTCCGAGTGACTTTGTCACTCGACCGAGTGAATCTGACACATTCAGCATTTAAAATGCTCTGAGTGGCCTATCCACTCGGCCAAGTGACTTTGTTTACTCGGCCGAGTGATAGTTTCTACTTGGCCGAGTCGGAACTTAATGAGAATTTTTGAAAATACCCACTCACCGAGTGATTATCGCCACTCGGTCGAGTGTCCCAACCGACCTAACCCTATTTAAATCTAAACTTGCGTCTACTCGGATCAAAATCACTAAATCCCCAAATCTTCCCACTTCACTCGCCCGAGCTCTCCCTTCAATCGCCCGAGCCACCACTGCCACACCCGAGTGGAACGACCCCGCCGCTCCACCACCCACTCTGCCGCCGTCCACCCAGCCGCCGGCCGACGATCAGCAACCCTCCAACGCCAAATTCGCCCCTACTCTTCTATTGCTCATTTCGTAAGCCCAGATCCGCCCCGAATCCAAATTAAACCCTATTTATGCCTATTTCTCTTGACCTACCCCTTGATTTACTGATATTCATTGCTAATCAATTGTTTTTATGCTTCAGGATAGCTTGGGGGAGATCGAGCGCTGATTTGGAGCTTCAGGAAGGTGCCTCTTTGCCCGAATTACTAGCGTGGAGTCGCGTCGTGTTTTGGTATACTTTTTACATATTATTTACTAGCACTTTACGATAGTTTGCACATCTCACGGTATCACGATGCCCCCACGCACTAGGTCCCATGCGTGGGACCCGCTGCCAAGCGAAAGAAGACCAGCGACCCCGGTCCTTCTTCAGCTAGAGCTGACTCCCCGACTCCTAGCGATCCACCACCCACACTTCCGCCTCCTACTACACCCATTCCACCCCCACCAGTTGTTGAGTATTGGACTCCCCGGATTTGGTTTTGGATGATGAGCAAACATAAATAAATCGTGAACTAACAATTTGTGAGCGCAGTTATGGAGATCGTCGCCAAATTCATGTGAACATCTAAAGCGGCGTCTCAAGACTTCTCAAAGCGTGTGATCGCATGCCTAAAGCTTTGTTGAAGCTTTTGTACCTTCTTTGAAGTCGAGAATGAAGATTGAATCTTTGAAGACGGATCGCTAAGGTTTATTTTATAGTCTTTTAGCTTCGATCTATAGAATGTTAAGCCTTGAGTAATTCTTACATTTCTATCTTCATATCGCTCCTATCTTAGCTCTAGGATCTTAGTAGAAGTCCATTCTAACTTTCCCGAAGCATCGCGCTTCGATTCGGACTTCTTGTGCATGTTAGTTGGTTCAAGAAGAAGAACTGACCGACTAGATGGTGATCTAGTCGGTCGGCAAAGCTTCTTGGACCGACTAGTTTCAGTCAGTCTTTTCTTGCTCAGTACTGTTTACAGTTAGTCGGTCTACGTTGACTCACCGACCGACTAGTTTATGAACTAGTCGGTCAGTGACGCTTCTTTGACCGACTAGTTGAGCTTTACTGTACATGCCAATTTTCTCATGAGCTACTGTTTATCGTTAGTCGGTCTAAGAACGTTTGGCGCCCGACTAGTTGATGGTCTAGTCGGTCAACATTTGTTCTTGGACCGACTAAATCATTTGTATTCAGACTTTTAGTTTTTGACTCTTAGTCAGTCTAAGTTTACTGACCGACCGACTAGTTGTGAAACTAGTCGGTCAGAAAGTCTTCTTGGACCGACTAGTTATATAGGTCTGAAATCTTCATCTGTTCGCTGTTCACCTCTTAGTCGGTTCATGTTGTTTCACCAACCGACTAGTTGATGAACTAGTCGGTCAGTGGTTGTTCTTTGACCGACTAGTCTGCTTCAGATTTAGTTCCGTTGGAGATTTGAAAGCGACGTTTCTTTCTCTCTTTTCCCTTGATCCTTTAAATACCTGGAGGGGCTATTTCATAGGATCTAAGGCTGCTATTTCCATAGTTCTATTGATTCAAAGAGAAGCTTTCAACTCTCATCTTCAAGCTCTCCCATTCTCAAGAATCTCTCCCTCACTCTTATTCCTCAAGAGAGATTCATTGATTGTGAGCCTTCCAAGCCAATGGCTTGTTTCTAGGTCATCCATCTCATCCCTAGGCTTCCATTGCTGGTCATCTTCTTGAAGCTAGGGTTTGGTGACTCTTCCTCCATCAAAATCCTCTTTGCCCTAATTTGGTAAGAAATCTCAAGGCATATGTATTTTGTTGGTAAGTATTTCATTTCAGTTATATTTGAATTGTATACTCTCGGTTGTGAGAGGTTTTGCGTGATCCCGGGTTGTGGGAGTCACGGTCATCGATTGTAGGTCGATTGCGCTTGTGAGGTTTTCGCAAGTGTTCATATTGGAAATCTTGAGTTAGGGTTTCTAACTCAAGTATCCGGAAGGGATCCGGGTGGTTGGGACGTAGGATCACCGGGAACAAGTCGGGGAGACTTGGGTGGATCCGAACCCATTAAACCATTGTGTTTGTGTTTGCATTATTTCTTGATTGTAGTTATTCCGTATCGTTGTTTGTTAATTGCACGATAATTAGGAATAACACTCCTTATTATTTAAAAGTACTATTCACCCCCCCTCTAGTACATGTGCAGTGGATTCCTAGGGCACTACAATTGGTATCAGAGCCAAGGTTCAAAGCTACATATAGCCAAAGTTGAGAGCTATGACGAACAACGACTACAACGTCTTCAAGAACCGCGATGGAGCTTCTTCAGTTATGGAAGGACTATCCTCAGTCAGGCCTCCACACTTCAACGGTACCAACTATGGGTACTGGAAATGCCGGATGCAAATTTTCCTCCGGAGCGCTTCACTATGGAGAGCCACCATGACAGAGTATGTCGAGCCTTCCGAAGAAGATTTCGCGAAGTGGACTCCCGCGGAGGTCGCCGCGGAAGTAGCCAATGCCAAGGCAATGAATGCCTTGAATTGTATGTTGGAGCCCGAGGACTTCAACAAGATATGCACATGTAAGAGTGCATATCAAATATGGAACCAACTCCTCATATTGCACGAAGGATCGAGTACGGTAAAAGATTCTAAACTCGTCGTTGCTAATAAAGAATTTGAGTTGTTTCATATGGAGCAGGGCGAAACCATGAAGTAATATTACGCTCGATTCGTGGATATATCAAACGACTTGGAAGCTCTTGGGAAGATCTATACCCAAAAGGAGAAAGTCAAGATTATCGACGGTCTTCCATCATATTGGGAAAAGCGTACCTTCGCCATCGAGGAAGGTAACGACATGAATAAATATACCGTCATACAACTAATGGGTACCTTGTTGTCTTACGAGGTATGCAAGGATAGTAAGATCAGAATGAAGGAAAAGATGAAAGCGTACTTGAAGCAAGATGAGCCAAAGAAAAAGGCGATTGCCCTCAAGGCCGCTCCATCTACCGATGATGAAGAATCGGAAGACGAATTGGACATGGAATCCATTGCCCGTATGGCAAGGAAGTTCGATCGATTCCTCCGAGAAGGTATATCTTTGAATAAATCTAAAGTTAGTTCGACTAATGCTTCTACTCCCGTGTGTTATAAATGCAACAAGCCAGGACACATCAAACCGGATTGTCCTCTCTACAAACACAAGGAGAAGGGGAAAGCATCGAAGTACGACAAGTCGAGAAAGTACAAGAAAGGACTTGTTGGCACATTCATTGACTCCGAGGAGGATTCCTCAAGTGGAGAGTCGGATGTTGGACATGTGGAGAAAGCAAAACTTTGCTTCATGGCTAATGAGGCAAAAGATCGAAAGTCCTCATTCGATGATAGCGAGAATGAAAGCGAGGATGGTAGCGAGGATGAAAACGGAGAACCTACTATTGATGAAATGAGGTTAGCAAACCAAGAAATTTGGTCTAAATTTACTAAATTAGTAGATAGATATAATAAGACCAAAGATGAACTTGTTAGCCTCCAAACCTCTCCTAAGTCTACCATCACCAACAATGACACCATTGTTGAGACACTCGCCAATGAGAAAGCAAGTTTGCTTACTCATAATGGCTTGTTGAGAAATGAGGTGAAGTCCCTCAAATCTCAACTTGAGCATGTTCTTGTTGAGGATTCGGATGAACATGTGATAGCGGATTTGACGTCTCAAAACTCAACTTTGAGTATTGAGAATAAGAATCTCAAATCACGTGTTTATGCACTCACATCGCACGTATCCACTTTGGATGCTTCTTTGCATTCTCTCAAAGAGAAGTATGAGTGCACGTTAGGCCGTATCAATGATTTCAATAAAGGTAAGGGCCATTTGGATAATATCCTAAATGACTTACTTCCGGCCAAACACCACATTGGCTTGGGGTATAAGATGGGAGACTCATCCAAATCGCATACCACCTTTGTTAGGCCGACATCCGATGCCTCGACGAGTGGGAGAAAACACCCCATTGGTAGTTCTCCTACCAATAGTGCTTCCACTTCGTACACACCCCCGATTGGAAAGAAACCCACTTTGGGTAGACCTCCAAAGAGGGGTCATGCATTTTTGTACTCACATGCTATGCCACGTAGGAACACACATCCTACTCCACCGGTTCATATTAATGATGATTTTTATGCTCCGCACCCACGAGCACGTGCAAACACTCATATGAGACACCCACATGCACGTAATCATGCTCATTCACATCCTAATGCTTATGTTCAAACATCTCATCCACATGTGCATGCCTTCTCTCATAATCATCCTCATGCATACACACCCCATGCTTATCCACGTATGTATGCTACACCACATCATGGATCTCATGCTCTTCATAATGCTATTGCTAGATCTCATGCTCCTAGGCCACATGCACCACATAGAAATCAACCTTTTGTGCATGCAACCACTAGGAAGAGGATTCCCAAAATTTACACTATTTGGGGTCCCAAGAACACTAGCAATCATGATATGAATGTTTATATGCAACCTATATTAATGATGTTATTTTGAATGATGATTATGTTGGAAAGTCAAGTTCCTCTTGGACTTGGTTTCCGAAGGGTTAGTTCCTTTAACTCTTCAATGCTTGGTATCATGAGTTTATGATCATGTTATGGGTACCAAGGCATTTGATTATAAAATTGATTTTGATTACATTAACTCATGGGTTACAATTATTTTAATTTCATATTTCAAATTTGTTGTCTAACCCATTGGATCCAAAAGGGTTTTTGGATACCAAAATGAAGTTTTCTAGGTTCAATCCACCGTGGGATACGAACCCTACCAACTCCTCGATTTGCGAAGACTTTCATTCAAACGGAGTTGATGGTGCTTAGGTAATGCACCAATGTAGGGGGAGCTTAATGTTGTAAGTATGATATTACATTTGGTATCCATGAGGGTTGAATGCATGCTTGGTTAAAATCTATTTCTTTACATTGGTATCATTTTGTTTCTCCTAGCATGATAGAATTGTGAATGCCATAAATGCTTTGAAATTCATATCTATTTTTGGCATGACATGTTTTAAAAGTTATTATGATGATTTTCGTATTACTTTTATCACCTTGTCACTTCTCATCGCACACTTCACTTAGTTTTGATGTGCTTTTACTTTATGCTCATTTTCGATCGATATTGTGTCATTTGATATTCTATGATGTGCACCACTCTTCTGATGGTTCATTCCTTTGTGCACATTTTATGTATTTCTCTGATATTGATTTCGTCGCTCGACGATTTATTTTGATTCAATAGCTTTAGTTGTATGAAAACATAGAATTGTTTTTCATGCACTAAAATAGCTATAAATGTTGATATTGGAGAGTAAATTCATTTCTTCAATAAGTGAATTTACATTTGATATTTTGATGATTTAAGTTTTCGATTTTCGACTATGGTCTCATTGACACGCTTTGATTTTATTCGAATTTTATTTTGGTGTCATATGAAACGTGGTCGTATTCTTAGACTCACATGCTTAATGAAGTATTTGGCCATGATTTGGTGTCATTGGCTTCCTCCCGCTCTTTTTGGATTATGCCAAAGGGGGAGAGATATAATAATGGCATGTGCTAAATGATAATTTACCATGAATCTAATTTGATATGTTAGATTCAGGGGGAGTTAAGATATAAAAATGGATTTCAAATCCTAAATTTCAAATATCGGATTTGAATTTTTACTTTCCTCGTCTGCTTGATGTATGTGCTTATTATTTCATATGGAACTAATGTGTCATCAATGCAGGGGGAGTAAGTATATTCCATTTAGTTCATTATTTTTGATTATTATTTATGTTGGTTTGTCATCACCAAAAAGGGGGAGAATGTTGAGTATTTGACTCCCCGGATTTGGTTTTGGATGATGAGCAAACATAAATAAATCGTGAACTAACAATTTGTGAGCGCAGTTATGGAGATCGTCGCCAAATTCATGTGAACATCTAAAGCGGCATCTCAAGACTTCTCAAAGCGTGTGATCGCATGCCTAAAGCTTCGTTGAAGCTTTTGTACCTTCTTTGAAGTCGAGAATGAAGATTGAAGCTTTGAAGACGGATCACTAAGGTTTATTTTATAGTCTTTTAGCTTCGATCTATAGAATGTTAAGCCTTGAGTAATTCTTACATTTCTATCTTCATATCGATCCTATCTTAGCTCTAGGATCTTAGTAGAAGTCCATTCTAACTTTCCCGAAGCATCGCGCTTCGATTCGGACTTCTTGTGAATGTTATTTGGTTCAAGAAGAAGAACTGACCGACTAGATGGTGATCTAGTCGGTCGGCAAAGCTTCTTGGACCGACTAGTTTCAGTCAGTCTTTTCTTGCTTAGTACTGTTTACAGTTAGTCGGTCTACGTTGACTCACCGACCGACTAGTTTGTGAACTACTCGGTCAGTGACGCTTCTTTGACCGACTAGTTGAGCTTTACTGTACATGCCAATTTTCTCATGAGCTACTGTTTATCGTTAGTCGGTCTAAGAACGTTTGGCGACCGACTAGTTGATGATCTAGTCGGTCAACATTTGTTCTTGGACCGACTAAATCATTTGTATTCAGACTTTTAGTTTTTGACTCTTAGTCGGTCTAAGTTTACTGACCGACCGACTAGTTGTGAAACTAGTCGGTCAGAAAGTCTTCTTGGACCGACTAGTTATCTAGGTCTGAAATCTTCATCTGTTCGCTGTTCACCTCTTAGTCGGTTCATGTTGTTTCACCGACCGACTAGTTGATGAACTAATCGGTCAGTGGTTGTTCTTTGACCGACTAATCTGCTTCAGATTTAGTTCCGTTGGAGATTTGAAAGCGACGTTTCTTTCTCTCTTTTCCCTTGATCCTTTAAATACCTGGAGGGGCTATTTCATAGGATCTAAGGCTTCTATTTCCAGAGTTCTATTGATTCAAAGAGAAGCTTTCAACTCTCATCTTCAAGCTCTCCCATTCTCAAGAATCTCTCCCTCACTCTTATTCCTCAAGAGAGATTCATTGATTGTGAGTCTTCCAAGCCAAGGGCTTGTTTCTAGGTCATCCATCTCATCCCTAGGCTTCCATTGCTGGTCATCTTCTTGAAGCTAGGGTTTGGTGACTCTTCCTCCATCAAAATCCTCTTTGCCCTAATTTGGTAAGAAATCTCAAGGCATAGGTATTTTGTTGGTAAGCATTTCATTTCAGTTATATTTGAATTGTATACTCTCGGTTGTGAGAGGTTTTGCGTGATCCCGGGTTGTGGGAGTCACGGTCCCCGACTCCTAGCGATCCACCACCCACACTTCCGCCTCCTACTACACCCATTCCACCCCCACCAGTACAGCCCGCCACGGCTTTCGATACGATGGGGATCACTTTCAGAGATGACGCACACCGTGCCAGATTTGAAATAATCTCACATAGCTCGATAGTCCCCTCTAGGTTCGTGCCTATTGCTGATCTTGAGTGCCTAGGGGTATTCCAGGGGCTACTCCAGTTGTACGACAACGTGGGGTGGCATGATTTTCTTTCGGTGTCGGCGGACACCTACGTCCGTCCGACCCTCGAGGTCCTGAGTTCTATTCGTAGGACTCCTAGAGGGTGCACTTTTTGCCTAATGGACCATGAGTGTAAGATCACTCTCGATATGCTCCGAGCCTATTTCTACTGGCCCCCTGTTCCAGACCCCGATCGCGCTTTTGGTCCCATGCATCACACCCCTCCGTCTTTTGATGCACATGCATTCTGGACCCTGATCACGGGATCACCTCTTGCCTTTGACCCTAGCCGGGCCAAGGCCTCTTGTATCATCCACCCTTGCCTTCGTATTGCTCAGTACCTTATGTCGACCACCATTTTTGCAAGGTACGAGCCTGGGACGATGTCTACGCCTAAGCTCTATATGCTCTACGCGATGACGAGTGAGAAAGCCTTAGAGGGCGATGGGGACATCTTAGTCCCTGCCATTCAGATTGATATTGCTAGCTGGTATCTCGACCGCATTATTTCCTCTGTCACCGCCAGGACGATGATTTGTTGTGGCTATCTGATCACCCTGCTGGATCGTTTGTGCAGGATTGAGCTCCCTGCTGGCTTGCTTTGACCTACGTGCCCCACTTCCCTTTCTATAGATGTTATGGCCCGTATGAGGATGCTACATCCTCAGGGTCAGCACCACTGGGTTTGGCTACATGGTCCATTTTCAGCAGACTAAATGATACTTTCGAGCCCTTCTCGGACCCACAATGGACCTGCAAGTGGGGACTGGAGACCAGAGATGGACCTCATCATCCCAGCTTCATATGTACTCGAGCCCGAGGACGCTCAGCAGGAGCCCCTCCTCGACCCTCTAGCCCCAGAGATTCCTATCCCACAGCCTACACCTGATCTCATTCCAGCCCCCGGCACTTCTGTCAACACCTCTGCTAGTGTCGGGAGCACAGTTGCTGTGTCTACCACCACCACCACCATCATCACCTTTATTCGGTCGAGCTTCGATCCCATTTTCTGCATAGGCACTGAGAGCGTCACCCCCTTTGCACTTGAGAGAGGCGAGCCTTCACTTGCTTCAACAGCTGAGACCCTATCCTCACCTGATTTCTCGACCCCTGGAGAGTCATCTTCTGTCACTTTTACGACCTCCCCAGTTTTCGTCCCTTCCGTCTCCGCCGCCGCTATTTTCATTGAGAGTGTTGTGACGTCTGTCCCCACTTCTGTGTCCACGACATCTCTGCCTGTCTCGTCCTCTGTCGCTGCATTATCATCTTCTGTCGCTGCTCACACTCCTGGGAGCTTTCCTGCGTCTTAGCCTCCCACAGAGGCTGAGCATCTTTAGCGAGCACCGCACCTCACCAACACTTACTTGTGGCCCCGCTCGTTTACGGTGGCCGTGTGCGTTAGCCCCGATCTCCTCCTGTGCGACCCTCTGCCCCCGCCCCCGATGCCCTTGTTCAGCATCTTCGTGCTGTCGAGGGGGTCGTAAGTGGGCTTAGGGCAGATTTTCAGGCTCTCGCCACCACCGTTAGCTCTGTGCAGGCATGCATCGCCCTTCTCCCTGGTATTCAGGTCACGCTGAACCAGATCCTTGCACGCCTGTCACAGCATCCACCACCAGCACCCCGTCCCTTCCCTCAGTAGCATGCACCCCTGCCACCACCTTTCCCACCACAGGGAGGTGTTGACGCCCCACCACCAGCTTAGGCACACACTTGATGCCTCTGATATTTTGGCTGATGTTTTAGTTGATACGTTTGCTACTGATTTTGCACCCCCTCTCGTCCCATGATTTCACCGCCACTTTCCTTGTCCATATATTTTGATCACTTTTTGCAGGGCTATGGATATATCCGTTTGGGGGAGAGGTGGTATTTCTGGGCCTTACTATTTTGCTCCCATGATCTGCGTCCCCACCACATCCATCATTTCAATGTTGCACTTATCATATGCATATCCATTCCATTTTCTTTTATTTTTCCTTTTTATCATGCATGCATCCGCACCCACCCACCCCTATTATATATGTCTTTGTGCCACACTTAACACATTGAGGACACTGTGCAGTTTAGCTTGGGGGAGTGAGTGCACTCACGCACTTTTTATTTTCTTCATATTTATCTATATTTCTTCACCTTTCTTTATTTTCCATTTATTTTCACCCACTTTTTCATTTTTTTTCATGCATCATGTTTTCCTACTTTTCGCGTGTGTTGCATTTGTATAGTTAATCTTTATTTCCCCTTCATCTTTATTTCGTTTATCCCTTTTTGCTAGATGTGAATTCTCTATGATGACGATGACTTGGAGTGAGCTCGCTCTTATATGCATATTCTCTTGCCATGTCATTGTTTTTATTTCAGATATCATATGCTATACATCGCTTTGCATTTGAAAATAGGAACCTTCATTTCTATTATATGATTGTGAATGAAATTATAGCATTAGCTAAGTCAAAAAATTTATATCGTATACTTTTCGTAGAAAACACACCAAGCTTCACGCATTGATTGCCTAATCTTGGAGTACAGGTTTGTTGTCTACTATCACTTCTATTTGCATGAAAATGTATGCTCAACTTCCAGGTTGATTGAATGTATGCCTTTTTGATATGTTTAGATTAGTTTACTTTCTGAAATCAAACTGAGTAGATTACATTACTCTACTGAAAGTTGTCGTGCACTTAAAAAAGAGTGAACTGAGTGCTACATATTTTTCTTTCTCCGCATATCTTGAACATCATCTCTATACTTATAATCATTGGTGAATCTCCCATTAGTGATTCTTATATTTCCATCTTCCCCATGCTAAAAAGTCCAAGGTCCATTATCCCAAAATCAAAAGAAAAAATGCACGCAAATCTTTCCATCTTTGCTTTGGGATTTGACGTGCCCCCGGTTTGCGAACCGCAAATGGCCGGGGGACCAACGTGAGGGTTTAGATATTTATAACCGCAAGCGCACGGTGTTGTAGTGTGGCTTGGGGGTCGAACACAGGGAGGCTAGGATGTGCTTGTGTCAAAGAGGGCCGAAATCACCCCGTGGGCGAGCTAGCCCAGATCGAATGATGGGTTGTCACGGTAAAGGAATGCAGGGTAAAGACAATAAGAAAATAAAACCCGGGAATTTGGTTTCCACCCCAACGAGCGACTCTCGTCGATACGGCCTACGGGTTGGATGGCGATCGAAATTAGGGTCTAATGGTGAGACGTTGCCTCTAAAAGTGGTATCGGCATCCCATGGGCCCGATATTCCGGTCGGTGCCCAGGATGATACGCCGGACTTCCCGGGTTCGATCAGTGGGCACTCCCGTGTCCATTAACACTGATCGACTCCGGGAGCACTAAGCTCGCAACGATAACTCCCAACGTCTCATCCTGCCGCTCCCGCGCGCTAGGATTCGGCGTCTACGCTAAGGGCATGAGCTATGGCTAGGGAGTCAACCGCCAAGTTTATTCCCCCTTGGCCCAACGGTCAAAGGCGGTCTTTTCCCGTCGATGACAATAAAACACCCCGCGTAACCGTTAGATTCTTAATCCCTATCGATTTCCTAACCCTATGGATGCATCGGGAAGAGCCCCCCGAAGGGGTTTCCGCCAAAATCCCAGATTTGGGAACTACTCACAAATATTCATTAAAAAGCGATCTAAACGAAAATGAACCGTTAAAATCATAATCAGACAATAGGAATGCGAAGGTAGTAAAGCAATTAAGATAATACTAAAGTTTTACAAAGATCCGAAAACTTACAAAAACTGGGAAATTACAGCCGTCACAAAATGAAGAAAACAGTAAAAAATAACCAACTCCCGAATCTGGGAAACCTAGGGTTCTATTTATAGAAAACGACATCACCCGATCGGTTGACAAGTCAACCGGTCGGGTGAGCCGCTTCACAAAATCACAGCGCAATGCGGGGGTTTCACCCGGTCAGTATGAACCGGTCGGTTGGAACTTGGTGCGGTCGGTTGGATCTTGGTGCCGACCGGTTGGATCTTGGAGCGGACCGGGTGAGGAGATCGGTTGGAGCTCTGAGTCTTGGCTGTTGAAATTCAGCTACAGGTGAACCGATCGGGTGAAGGTCACCCGATCGGTTGGAAATCAGCTTCGAATTTCCAGAGACTTTGAGCTTTTGACCCAGTCACTGAACCGACCGGGCGACTTCTCTTGAGCTCCAAGATGCGTCCGGGTGATGCACGCGTGCATCACCCGATTGGTTGGAGATGACCAACCGACCGGGTGAGGGGCTGAAAGATGCAATCTTCGTCGTTTAACCCCCTGGATCACGCGTGACTCCTCCCGTTGCTCCGAGGACACATGATATCATCGTTTTACGTCCCAAATGCCAGTAAACTCCTGCAAAACACAGAAAATACGGAAAAGTGAAAGAAAACAAGAAAATACAAGAAAACACGAGAAAACAAATAAAAGACGGCGGTAAATACAGAAAAACACGGAAGAAAACGCGCGTAAATATATGAAATATAAACGCACGTCAAAATCCCCCAAGCTGAACTCTTCCTCGTCCTCGAGGAAGACGAGTGAGAGTAGGATCTCGAAGGGAAAAATAGAGAGAAAGAGAGAAAAAGAAAACTCTATGTCCTAGATCGCCCGTCAGGGCCAACAAAATCAAAAACGACACACCAAGCAAGCAAACGCGAAGGGAAAAATAGAGAGAAAGAGAGAAAAAGAAAACTCTATGTCCTAGATCGCCCGTCAGGGCCAACAAAATCAAAAACGACACACCAAGCAAGCAAACGCCAAATCACATCACTAAACCTAGGAATACGAGTCCAAATAAGTGTCGTGGGCCCACGCGGTGAAGCGCGAGTGAGTGTGGCCGTGCGCTAGCAGTCGGTGTCGCTATCTACGATGTGCAATAAAGCTCGATATACACAGACCCAGGAAACGACCCAAATACTGATTCGAATTTGAAATTGCGGTGAATATTAGTCCAAGCATGCATGAGAAGAGTATAAGAATAGAAGCGTACCATGCGTCGGGGACTCCACAACTAGGGTCAAGGAAATCACACCACTACAGCAAAGATACTAGCAAAAAAGTTCCTAAGCCAAGTGTTTTCGAAACCGATGGGGGATGAGATGATGTGGAGAAGAACACTCGGTGCAAATTCTCGCCTTCCCTTTATTCTCGGCAAGTAGGAAAATATTCACACGGGAATTTTTTTTGGGTATTGGGCATTTGTATATTTTTTTGCTTTTTTGCTTTTTTTTTTTGCTATACAAAATTTTTCTTTTCTTTTCTTTTTGGGTTTTTCTTTTCTTTTCTCTTTTTTTTTGGATTTTAGGGTTTTTGGCTATACACATGTGTACTCTCCCAAATTGTAGAACGGTACACGACGAGGGGATTTGCACCAAGTAAAACAAAAAGAAGTCGGAATCTAAACACTTGGGCAAAGGAAACTATTCTCGCTAAAATAGAGCATGGGCTAAATGGGTTATCCTAGTCCTTAATTGTGGAATCCCGACACATGCGAAATGAAGCGTACGATATATATATATATATATAGCATGCAGAAGCAGACAGGGGAAATAAATACCGCATATTCAAATCGAAGCATGATAATCTAGGGGTCATTCCTGGACAGGTATATAAAGTAAAATCACAAAGTAGAAGCACACCACACGGTTAGGCACGACACACGACTCACAAAAAAGCTAAGTGGACCCACGATGCGTGAAATGCAAGAGGACTCGAAATCCTAGGGTTAGTGAATGTGATGCCAGGTGCTAGGTGTGTGTGATTTTTTTGGCGATTCATCATAGGGTTCATCTCTAGGAGAAAGAGACAAAAAGAAGAGAAGAAAAAATAAAAACACGATGAAAACGACACAAAAACGAAAAAGAAAAGACTCAAATGACGCACAAAGTGCGACTCCCCCAAGCTGAATCTTGCATTGCCCTCAATGCAATAAGAGTGAGTACGGGGGGCAATGAAAATGGGGGGGTATGCACCGACACAAAAAGAAATGAAAAACGAGGAAAACAAAGATACGAAACTGAAAAATAAAGAAAAATCAAAATCAAACCACACGACGCGAAAAACAAAATAAAACCACACGACACGACAAAATAAAAAGTAAAGACAAGCACACACACAAGAAGAAAATAAAACACGACAACACAGCAAAACAGACGTCCCCCAAGCTAGACATGACAGTGCTAGCAAATAAAATGTGATCGTGAAATGTATAAATATGCAAGGGGGGAGTCAAAAACAAACAAAGTGAAATCAAAAATCAGGAGAAGGCGAATCCTCGCCCTCCTCGGAAGAGGGTGTGGGTGGGTGGGTGGGGGAAACAGGGGGTGTGCAGAGAAGCGGGGAAAGAGGTGGAGGAATAGGTGCAGCGGTGGTGTGAACGATGGGAGGAGTGTCGGTGGGGGTGGGTGGTGGTGTGAGGATGGCGATCAAGGCGGTGGAGAAAGGAATAGAAATGGGGGGAGAAGATGTGATGGTGACGGTAGTGGGTGTGGGTGGGACAGACTTGGACCGCACCGGCAATTTCCTGCGGCGCACATATGATGTGACGGTGGAGGAGGTAGAAGGTGGTGTGGGTGCGATGGAAGTGGTCGGGAGGGGGGAAGTGGATACCGGGATGGGAATAGATGAGGGAGGGGGAGATGATCGCCTAGGTGGGGGTGGGGGTGGGGGAGGTGGGGATGTGTGGGAGGGTGGAGGAGAAGATCGTCGAGGTGGTGAAGGTCGAGGTGGTCCGTGGATGTGAGTGAGAAGGCGAAGAATGGCGACCACGTTCCTCTCGAGTGCGAGGAAACGTGGGTGAGTGAGAAAGGAGGACGGTGATGGGTCCGAGGAGACAGAGGACATGGCGAGATCACGGAGGGCAGCGACCTCCCTCTCAAGACCAAGACGGGCAGAGACCTGGCGGCGACCAAAGGATGTGGACTGACGTGAGGCAGAAGTGGTGCCGGCAGGTAAGGTGGAAGTAGTGCCGGCGGCGGTGGTCATGCCGGCACAGGAGACAAGGCCAGAAATGGCCGCTAAGAGGTGCTCAAAAGTGATGGGGCTAGGATCAGAAACAGGGCGACTCGGGCCAGCCCCCATATCTCCCCGGGACGCAGGAATATCCTGCTCGCCTAAGTGGGCGGCAGGGGAAGGAGGTCTACGTGCGTCAGGGGGAAAGAAAGGAAGGTGCAACCCCTCAAAGAACTCAGGGTCGGGCGGAAAAGTCCAATCCGTCACGATAGCCACAGTCATGCGAGCGGGGTTGGGGAGAATAGTGTAGGGGTGAGGGGGGTGGCCGTAATTGAATTCGAAACGACTGTCGGGGCGGGGCTTAATCATGTGAATGTGCCGCAGGACGTCAAGATCTAGACGTGAGGGTCCTGCGGCGATGGGAAGACCACGGGGGATATGGATATTAAACGGGGGGTAAGAAACAATGATAGTGATAATGCCCCCACAGCAGATTTTGCCCTTCCCGGCCCTGCTAATCTCGAGAAGCTTGTAAACAAGCCAATCGCCAGCATGGACAGGGACAACCGGGGCCCTGAAACTAACTCCATCATCATCACGAACAAAGGGGAAAGTCATGGCCCAGAGAATAAAAAGATCGGGGATAGTCACGGTGCCTGACTCATCCCGCGGGAAAAATGCAGATGATATGATCCTATGGGCCAGACGAAATATGGGATGGATGATGGAGGAGGCCTTGGCCTTACCCCGGGGATAGCGGTGGAGTATGGTGAGGCTGAAACAGAAATTATCGACGTCAAATTCCGGGGGATATCCGTAGTGACGGATAGCGTCATTCCCTAGAATAGGGAAACCAAATATATTGCAGATGGTGTCTAGGTTTGTGCGAATGGTTTGGTTACGCACCCGAAAAGTGACAGTCGACCCCGACTCACAAACGAGGGAGGAAAGGAATTCTAGGGTGAGTGACGGGTAAGATACCGCAGAGGCATTAAGGAAGGCCAACCAACCTAGATTAGCAAAAAGAGTCTCGACCTCGGTGAATACACCGAGGTCGACGAGTGATTGGGTGTGGGCAAACTTGGTTGATAAATGCCCCCGAGTGTCAAGTCTGTGGTAGAAGTCTTTCTGCTCTTGGTTCCTAAATATGTATCCATGCGGGCCCAACATGGGGTCCACAGGGGGAATGATAGGTGCGGGAGGGGCAAGTGTCAGTTCGCGTGTGCGGGAAGGAGGACGTGTTTGTTTACGTCTCTTACGAGACGGTTCTTCCTCCCGCAAGATACCTTTTCCTTTATCTCTCTCCCGGGCCATGTGTGTGTGGATGATGCAAATGGGTGCAAAATACTATTAAAGTGCACACACACAAAAACCAAGCAAATCAAATATTAGGGTAAAAATTGAAATTCGAGAAGTGGAACGAAGTTACCCCGTAGCAATTAGATCTCCCCGCTTGTAGATGACCCAATGCCGTGCAATTGGAGAAGTGTGGAGCCGCGGCACTCTTCTTCAGCAAAAAATTCGATGGTGGATGTGGGTGTTGGGAATTAGGGCTAGAAAATAGGAAATAGGAGAGGGAGAGAGAGGAAGAGATGGAGAAATGCGAGGGGGAGGTGGAGAGAGAGACTAATGGAGGATTTGAGGTTGTGGGAGAGGGATTTTGGCAGTCGGGTGCTTGGAGGAAGGCGAAACGACGGAGAAACGGCGAGATCAGGCGACGGTTTGTGAGCGGGTGGGTCGGGGGTATTTATAGGTTTTAAGTCGAACTGATCGGGTGAGTTTTCACCCGATCGGTTCACCCTAGGTCGAAAATTTGATGCTGAAGAAACGCTACAGGAGACCCGATCGGTTGAGAACTCAACAGATCGGTTCGCCGCTCCACAGATTTTCCCGAAAACTCAGAGTTTTTCACCCGGCCCCTCAACCGGTCTCGCATCTTGCCACCCGGTCGGTTGATGAACTCTGAAATTTTTCCGAGAGTTCCCCCAGGTCACCCGGTCTGCTCACCCGGTCTCATCATTCTCCACCCGGTCGGTTCATTTGGTGACAGACACGGCCGTATGCTGATACATCCCAACCGATCGGGTGAGAACTCACCCGATCGGTTGAGGCCTTGTTTTCTGCAAAACCCAAAAATCGCCTAAGTTCCTTCACGGAAGTTGTTTCGGCTGGATTTATTTATAAAAATAGAGAAAAATAAAGTAGAAAAAAATCCTAAAAAGCGAAGAAAAAGTTTAGAACATGGGTTGCCTCCCATGAAGCGCTTTTGTTTAACGTCGTTTAGCTCGACGCCCGTTGATGATTTTCATGGTGGGCGGTACGGGTGATGCCCAAAATCCGGCATCTCTTCAGCTCCAGAGGTTGTGGCTATCGGTGTAGTCGGCGGCTGTAAAAAGATTTGCTCGACTACCCTCCCTTTGTTGACAGGATCCGGGGGCTTCTCCCTCAAATTGGCGTCCACCGCCATCTTTTTCAGGATCCGGACCTCATCACCGGTGAGGTCCATGTGTTCTTTTCCTTTTCTCCTCATGGGAGGAGACTTAGGAAACCCGGGAGGGATCACATGTCGCACGACCACCTCATTAGCCACTTCATTCTTAGGGGAGCCAACTTGCTCTCCAAGGTCCCCCAAGCTATCGTGGGGATTCCTCGAGAGCACTTTCCAGGCACTCGTTTCAACAGCTCTATCTTCTTCATTCTCCAGCACATTGATACTAGGATCGTCCGGGGGGTTTGGATGCTTCATTGACAAGCCTAAGTCAAATTCGACTCTTTCTTGGCCCACATTCAGGGAAAGCTTCCCATTCTTTACGTCTATCAACACTCCGGTGGTTGCCATAAAGGGTTGTCCAAGAATAATTAGTGTATGCTTGTCTTCCAGCATGTCCATCACCACAAAATCAACTGGTACATGCACCCCTTTCACATCGACGGGGAGGTCGTCCACTACTCCCACCGGATACTTGACCGAACGGTCAGCAAGTTGTAATGTCATGCCGGTGGGCTCTAAATCTCCCATCCCTATTCTCTTGTACAATGATAGGGGCATTAAGCTGACGCTCGCACCAAGATCGACGAGCACCTTCTGGATTTGTACTTCCCCAATAGAGCAAGGGATGGAGAAACTTCCGGGGTCCTTGAGCTTGGGCGGATTTGCACGCTGAATGAGAGCGCTGCACTCCGCCGTTAACACGACCTTTTCTTTTCTAGATCCCCGTGTCACCAAGTCTTTCAAGAATTTAGCATAGGAGGGGATCGTCTCTATGGCCTCGAGGAAGGAGATTTGTAAACTCATATCTTTCACCATAGCAAAGAATTTACCATACTTCTCATCGATTTTTGCCTTGGCAAGCCGTTGTGGGAAAGGCACAACGGGCTTGAATACCTTCAAATTCCCTTCTTCTTTCTTCTTCTCTTCTTCGGGGGTTCCCTCCGGAGCCACAAATTTTGGCGACGGGGCACCGTCGTCATTAACCTTTTCAATTGGCCGCTCAACGGCCAGTGGTGCTTCCGGTTCTTTGGGCGGCGCTCTAGTAGGAATTTGTGTCCCGCTCCTCAAGACGATGGCGGACACGTTCTCATGCTCATGTGTGAGCGCCAAGGTCCGATTTACCCGCCTAGGATTCACCTCAGGCTGTGGCGGTAATAAATTCTGCGGTCTCTGAAGGTTCGCCACTTGCAACCCCAGCTGGGTCACCTGATCAGTGAGCACTCTTTGTCCCATCTCCAGCTTCAGATTAATTTTCTCCTGGTTGGCTATGTATTGAGTCAAGAGGGACTCAACCGGAGAAATGACCCTCTGTTGGCTGTATTGCTGTTGGGCGGGCTGCTGATTCCTAGAGGCATATTGTTGATACTGTGGTGGTGGTTGTTGCTGCTGAAATTGCTGCTGTTGGAACTGCTGCTGGGGCCTAGCCGGCTGATAAGTCTGCTATTGTTGCTGAGCCGGCTGTTGGTAAGGTGCCCGGTAGCTGAGGTTCGGATGATTCCGGTTGTTGGGAGAGTAGGTTGGGTTTGAGTTGGTTCGTGGTGGAAATGGTGCATTCCCCGCAGGATTGTAAAACAATGCGCACGCCTGATCCAACGGTGGTGAGATGTCAACACCGTCGAACTCTCCAAAAACTTCGGATTCTACCGCAGCAATCTGTTGTGAACCGGCGCCACCGGCGCCTACCATCAATGCGGAGATCTGGGTTGACAGCAAGTCAAACTTGCTTGACAATTTGTCGACGTCTTCCACTCTATGGATGCCCCCAGACCTTGGTGTGGCTCTCTCGTCACACCACCGTTCATTGTTGGATGCCATATTTTCCAAAATTTGCCTGGCATCTTCTTCGCTTCTTGACATGAAGGACCCTCCAGCCGCGACGTCCATGGAAGACTTTAAATCGTCCCTCAGCCCATTATAAAACAGATTTATAATCTGCCACTTAGGGAGCTCATAGTGGGGACATCTTCTCTGCATCTCCTTGTATCTTGTCCAAGCCTCATGCAAGGACTCGTGGCTGGCCTGGGAGAAGGAAGAGATCTCACTCCTCAGCTTCATGGTCTTCCCCGAAGGAAAGAACTTCGTCAGAAAAGCATTGGAGAGCTTCTCCCATGTGTTGAATGTGTTGGGGTCCTTTCCCCTAAGCCATAGCTTGGCATTATCTCGCAAGGAGAAGGGGAACAGCTTCAGTCGGATCGCCTCAGTTATGACACCGTTAATCCAGAAGGTGTCACATTTCTCCAAGAAGGAGTCTAGATGCTCGATCGGGCTCTCCATGGGTGCACCCGAAAACTGATCCTGCTGGATCCACGTCACCAAAGATGGCTTAAGCTCGAAGCTTTGGGCCGTAATAGCTGGAGGACGGATGGCGGAGGTGGACTCGATGGAAGGCATCGAGTACTCCAGCAGGGACTTGTGAGGCGGGGTGTTCTCCCCCATGGCTTCAGGATCCTCTCTTCTTCGCTTCTCGGTGGCCAAACGCCTAAGGGTGGCGTTTATCTCTGGGTCAACGGGGATCAAGTCGTCGAGACTTCTTGAACTCCTGCGCATGAAAAACAACAAACACCCGTGAAGCGACAAGTGGGAAAGAAACAGATAAGATAAGAAATAAAAATAAAAATGAGAAAATAAAAAGAAAAAGGAAGAATGCGAAAATTATCGCGAGGTAGGGATAAGAGCTAGACACTAGGGTTCATGAGATCCTAAAATAACAAGCACGTTGCCTCCCCGGCAACGGCGCCATAAACTTGACGTGCCCCCGGTTTGCGAACCCCAAATGGCCGGGGGACCCGCGTGAGGGTTTAGATATTTATAACCGCAAGCGCACGGTGTTGTAGTGTGGCTTGGGGGTCGAACACAGGGAGGCTAGGATGTGCTTGTGTCAAAGAGGACCGAAATCACCCCGTGGGCGAGCTAGCCCAGATCGAATGATGGGTTGTCACGGTAAAGGAATGCAGGGTATAGACAATAAGAAAATAAAACCCGGGACTTTGGTTTCCACCCCAATGAGCGACTCTTGCCGATACGGCCTACGGGTAGGATGGCGATCGAAATTAGGGTCTAATGGTGAGACGTTGCCTCTAAAAGCGGATACCGGCATCCTATGGGCCCGATATTCCGGTCGGTGCCCAGGATGATACGCCGGACTTCACGGGTTTGATCAGTGGGCACTCACGTGTCCATTAACACTGATCGACTCTGGGAGCACTAAGCTCGCAATGATAACTCCCAACGTCTCATCCTGTCGCTTCCACGCGCTAGGATTCGGCGTCTACGCTAAGGGCGTGAGCTATGGCTAGGGAGTCAACCGCCAAGTTTATTCCCCCTTGGCCCAACGGTCAAAGGCGGTTTTTTTCCCGCCGATGACAATAAAACACCCCGTGTAACCGTTGGATTCCTAATCCCTATCGATTTCCTAACCCTATGGATGCATCGGGAAGAGCCCCCGAAGGGGTTTCCGCCAAAATCCCAGATTTGGGAACTACTCACAAATATTCATTAAAAAGCGATCTAAACGAAAATGAACCGTTAAAATCATAATCAGACAATAGGAATGCGAAGGTAGTAAAGCAATTAAGATAATACTAAAGTTTTACAAAGATCCGAAAACTTACAAAAACTGGGAAATTACAGCCGTCACAAAATGAAGAAAACAGTAAAAAATAACCAACTCCCGAATCTGGGAAACCTAGGGTTCTATTTATAGAAAACGACATCACCCGATCGGTTGACAAGTCAACCGGTCGGGTGAGCCGCTTCACAAAATCACAGCGCTATGCGGGGGTTTCACCCGGTCAGTATGAACCGGTCGGTTGGAACTTGGTGCGGTCGGTTGGATCTTGGTGCCGACCGGTTGGATCTTGGAGCGGACCGGGTGAGGAGATCGGTTGGAGCTCTGAGTCTTGGCTGTTGAAATTCAGCTACAGGTGAACCGATCGGGTGAAGGTCACCCGATCGGTTGGAAATCAGCTTCGAATTTCCAGAGACTTTGAGCTTTTGACCCGGTCACTGAACCGACCGGGCGACTTCTCGTGAGCTCCAAGCTGCGTCCGGGTGATGCACGCGTGCATCACCCGATCGGTTGGAGATGACCAACCGACCGGTGGAGGGGCTGAAAGATGCAATCTTCATCGTTTGACCCCCTGGATCACGCGTGACTCCTCCCGTTGCTCCGGGGACACATGATATCATTGTTTTACGTCCCAAATGCCAGCAAACTCCTGCAAAACACGGAAAATACGGAAAAAGTGAAAGAAAACAAGAAAATACAAGAAAACACGAGAAAACAAATAAAAGACGGCGGTAAATACGGAAAAACACGGAAGAAAACGCGCGTAAATATATGAAATATAAACGCATGTCAGGATTATCATTGTGTATATTGTTTTCTTCTAAAAAAAGAAGGAAGAAAGGGAGAAAAGAGAAAAGAAAAACAAAAAGAAGTTCATTTGTATATACACAATCCTTCCTTCCTTCCTTTTTTATTTTCCCTTTATTCCTTTGGAGCTTCAAAAAAAATGGGAAAAGCCATGTCGTTCTATTTGATGCTACATGCTTATAGAAAAGCTTGGGAGAGGGGATACAATGACGTGTGAGAGAGTGGCCACCTATATGTGCATGACAACCGAAGCTTGGTAATTTTTGATACTTAGGGAGATTACTAGAGTATAATGAAGTCTATGAATTGAAAATTTGGCATGCACTTCATGAATACCATCTCTTTCTATTCTTATTGCCTTACCATGTGTGATACCTCTTATACTCCAAGCAGAAAGCGATCAATTGAAAAGTGTGCAATCTATGATTACGTATATCATTTTAAATACCTTAGACGATGCTAATTCTTGAATGATTTCATATTTCGCATCGCTTCGACGTTCTTGGTTTCTATATCGAATGCACCCATATGACATGATATCGAAGTAAAAATCTTTAGCATGTTTTGTTCATTGCACGCACTATTTGAGTTAGTAACTACATGTCCTGAGAGAATGATCTAGCACCTCCCTCTTCGCTTTCTTTTCTTTCTTTCTTTTCATTTTCCTTATTTTTAATCACCGGGTTCGCCTTTTTACTCATCTTCCTCGAGAATGAGTAAGAGGCAAGCTTGTGAGATTTTGATCGGTCCGTATTTTACACCTTTTTCTGCATATTTTCATGCCATTTTGATTGCTCATATTGCGATTTTCACGATTATTTGACGATATTGTGTTACTTTTCACTATTTCTTGTTTTTGTCGGATTTCAGGAAATATGGAGCAATCGGGAGCAAAAATGAGCTTAAAGAACTTGCATGCATATTGAAGCATCGCACATGGCCCTATCAAGGAGCTAACAGTGATGGGTGATGAGAGGGAGAAGAAGGAGATCGATATAATCGACGAAGAGGTGAGGAGGAGAAGAGTTAACTCCAGAAATAGGCCACTCGGCCGAGTAACACAGCCCACTCTGCCGAGTGAAGAAACGTACTTGGCCGAGTACGACTGATACGAAGATACCTTGTGCCGCAATGTACTCGCCCGAGTGGTGAATTCCACTCGGCCGAGTAGAGAACTCCACTCGTCCTAGTGAGGTCAGAATTTCTAAAGGAAATCGAAGTAGACTCTTTGGAATTTTGGGAGTACAGTAGAAGATCCTACTCGGCCGAGTAGGAAGTCCACTCAGCCGAATAATGAACCCCACTCGGCCGAGTGACGCAGAGTGCCAAAGTGCCCAAATCCTACAACTTCTCTGTTTTTATTCGGATCTGGCACTCGGTCGAGTGAGATTTCCACTCGGTCGAGTAGCGTTGCCAGCCTGGGTTGGAAACTAGGATTTTGGGCTGCGTAGGGGCAGTTTTGTCAAGTTTATTTTGACGATTTGGGCATGTTTTTAAGCCCATTTTTTATCCCAGCTTAGGGAGAGACCAGAAAATAGATTTTAGATTAATTCTTATTATAATTCAGCTTTGGAGATTGAAGAACTCAGATCTAGTTTGTCTATTTCTTTTGAATATTTGCATCTTATGAATTGTTTTCTTCAAGATCTGAATTGTGATATGTTTTCTATCATTGATTTTGCTATTACTTCGATGAATTGTGAGTAGATCCGTTGTTATAGGGCAAAGGGATGAACCATATGGATCTAATTTCAGATTTGTGATGAATGAATTTCTTTATTGCTAGAATTGCTAGAAGGTTAGATTGTGATTGAGTTATTACGGATAGCTAGGAATTTCCATTGATATAGGGTTTGCAAGAGATTGTGCTCTGATCAATGGGAAGGACTAGATATTCGATTTAGATTTACAATCGAGATTCACTAGGTTTGGTTTGTAAGAGATTGGACCAAAGCTAGCATTTTTATTATAAGTTTGTACCCATATTCGTTTGCAAGAGATTGGATGAATACGAACTATCAGAATCTAGATCACAACTCGAGTTTGCACGAGAGTGGGCTCGTGGTGCGATTGGACGATGATGTCGATCTTAATGCTAGTGGCCTAGATTAGGGTTTGTACGAGAGTGGGCTCTGATCTAGGTTGCTATAGACCTGCAATAGCGCGAGAGCGTGAGCTTGGTTCTCTATTCAGTTACGACTAGTTCACCTCAATTCAAGTCTTGCAACATTAAGATTCGCAATTCACAGAAATGTATGACGATCCGTAGTGGGGATTCCCTAGCCCTAGACATTTTTATAATATTGAATTGAATTGATTGTTGAACGATTGTGACACCTACATTCCAAAATCGACTTTCCACCAATAGCTTAGTGATCAAGATAGAGTACCGTCATTAGTCCCTCCTCGTGTTCGATACCTGCTCGCCACTACACCGTGCGCTTGTTGTAAAACTACAATTGTTTTCCGGGTGTATATCCATGAGCGATCACACGCCACAAATAAGTTCGTAAAGATCATATTTGATTCAAGTACACCAACTACGATAATACTTGAATAATACGTGTAGAAACTAATAAAATATGTGATATAACATGAGAAATAGGGAGTAAAGACATTAAAACCAGAAATTATATATCCCTAACTACATCACAACCAACATATATGAGTTTTAGCAAAGCATGGAGAGAAAAGAATCAATATTCATAGACAAATACATCATCTAATACTTAAAATACAAGGGCAAATACTCAAAATATAAGGGAAAAGTTAAGAATTTTATCACCAAATCTCTCCTCACGGATCCAAAATCTCCTTCAAAATTGTGCCTCTGCCTCTATATCCAAAGCCCCCAAAAAATACACAGGAATACGTAAGGGAAGCCTCAAAATACGCACCAAAACCTTAAAATACGACACAGAATCCCCCTGGAATACATAGCGTATATCTCCTTAAATAGCTGCATATTCGGATGCGAAAGTTTTGCTCAAACCTGATTTATATTACGACCTGCCACCCACTTCAATCCGTGACTGTCGAATCTGGGCAGGTTCGATGCTGTGTTGCCACGTGTACACGGTTTGAACGTGATCGCCCGCTGCATCCGCATCCAACATGAATTCCTCCACAGCCATTGGATTAAGGGCGGGATGAATTTCTCAATAAATAATAATCTTTGACTCCTTTTTCTCATCAAGCCATCGGCACATGTTCTTCCTCTATTTTGAGAAGCGTTTGCCTTTGAAGACGGGATGAAGGGAGAGTGGTTATTGAGACAGCGACATCTTGCTTGCAAAAGCCACCAAACCAAGGCTCTGATAACATTTGTTGTGGACATGTGGCTACACAATACACTAGATGGGGGTAAATAGTGTAAATGCAAGCAAAAGTATGTAATTAAAAGTTACTAAAATTAAGCACACAATACAACAGCAATTAAAACGATAATCTCAACAAAACAACAACACGAAGGAGATACATCAAAACAAATCACAAACACATGAGACATATCCTGGTTCAAATCCTTATTCCAAGACGATTCTACGCCAGTCTAACGTTTCAATCGCACTCCGTGGATTCCACTAAAAAGGCCTTTTCACATGGCACACACAATTCTCCTACTACATGAGTACAAATACAATTCTCACAGTACAGGAGTACCGATAAAAAATACATTCCGGGATACCAACACACTTTTCAGAAGTGCCACACTCTTTTCACAAGAGCTGCTCTTTTCACAAGAGCCTATCTTTTCCCAAAATAGCAAACCCTATTCCAAGGGTAATCACACCTCTCTTTCCAGAGAGACACACCCATAACCTGGGAGCAAAGTTTCCAAATGAAACAAATAAGAAACTACAATCTTCCTATTACATTGATTAGATATACTTACAAACCGTGAAGTGTAGATGCAAAGAAATATAGATGTCCAAGTACTACATGTAAGCTTGATGCACTATTGGACTTCCCTTGAGCTTGGAGTTCAATTCAACATTAAGAAGCTCTAAGGGAAATGATATGTAGAGTATTGGTGTTTCATACCAATGTTATTTTGATGATGATCACAACATTATGTTGTTGCTAATGACTCTCTTATTTTAATCTCTTTGTTATATTTCAAGAATATCATTTTTGGAGACTAAACACTTGGTGTAAGGATGGACATCAAGTGGAAAAGGGCCAAAGCTTGGACTTAAGGGGTGCCAATGCTTGGAGATGATGGGGAGCATCAAGGCATCAAGATTGAAGACATGGACTCTAAGGAAAGCATTGTAATCCATGTAATATTTCCTTTATTGCTTTCTCTCTTATTTGAGTCTATGTTAATGTAATGCCTTGATAGACGGTCTACTCATTCATGCATTTGCATTTAACCATCTTAGTTAGCCATAGGATTATCATAGAATCCAACCCAATAGGCACATCATGACCAAAGACTCATTTGGAGTCTCTGGTTCTCCAACAGTCGCCTGCTGAAGGATTCATAGTCGACTGGGTGATTCCAGTCGCCTGTCGAGTCTTCTACAGTCGACTGTGATGCACTGCTTAAGTCAACATTTTATTGACTCTACTTGAGATTTTTGCATCAGTCGACTGATGATCAATTTACAGTCGCATGTGGAATGGTCAACAGTCGTCTGAGAAGCGTAACTGCAAAATCTGCTTCTCTCTGTTTTTCTCCATCTCCTACAGCAGTCGACTGATGAAGGATTTACAGTCGACTGTCTCTTTTACAGTCGACTGTATTCTTGTCATCAGTCACATGTATGCTTATTGGGCGAAAGAGTGCAAATCTCTGTTTTATTCCATCCCCTGTAGCAGTCGCCTGCTGATGGTTTTTCAGGCGCCTGTCCTGTTTACAGTCGACTGTATCGACTTCATCAGTCGACTGTCGTGGCTCAGATTATAGCCGTTGGATATTTTCTAGCCGTTGGACAGTCGATTGTCATTTGTTCATCAGTCGACGGTCAATGACGTTTCTGCGCAGAAACTAACCGTTGCAGCTTTTTGTTTTGGCTGTTTCCTTGGGTTTTGAGAGTTGATATAGGCTTCCTATATATATGAGAGGGCTGAGTTCATTGGAACTTCTTGATGCTATTGAGAATCTTTTGAGATTAAATAAGCCACTCTCAAACTCTCTCATTTCCCACTTTGAGCTCTCATTCCTCTTCATGCATTGAAGTCAAGCTCAATGAAAATCATCCAAGTGCTTTCCAGCAAATCTCATCACTTGGAGATCCTCTTCTATTCCTTGCATTCATCTATGAGTAAGCATCTCAAGGCATAGGTAAGAGTATTTTTTACTTGGTGTTTCTTTATAGCACTAATTCTCTGTGTGGGAATTAGTCTCTCTTTCTGGGAGTATTTCTCTTTGTGGTAATATGATATTCTCTTAGTGGGAATAACTCTCTTTATGGGAGTAACTCTCTGTGTGGGAGTTTAGTGTCCTAGTGTAGGGCTAACCCTAATTCTCTGAGTGTGAGTTAGTAATTCTCTAGGTGGGAGTTTGACCCTTGTCTAGGGTTGGTTGGGTCCTTGTGCAGGACAAAATCCTCTTGGTGAGGTATCTCTTTGTGGGATTTGTATTCACTTCTCTTTGTGGCAATATAGTGAATATTGGTGTGGCTGGACGTAACCAAGTTCGGAGAACCAGGGTAAAATCTTGTGTTTGCGTTTGGATTGATTGTTTCGATTAATTCCTCTTGCATTTATTATTCCGCATTTGCAAGTTAAATATTAATTGGACAATTTATTGCCATTACACTATTCACCCCCCCCCTCTGGTGTGTTGTTGTTAGTATTGCAAGGGTATGGTGATCCTAACAATTGGTATCAGAGCGAGGTTATAGCATACTGCAACGATGGCATTCAACGCTACATCCGCGTCTCATGAAGAAGGTCATTCTACCGTTTGACCCCCGCTCTTCAACGGAACCAACTACCCAAGTTGGAAGATCAGGATGATGATCTACATATAGGGTCAAGACCTATGGGTCATCACGGAGGTGCCATTTGAGAAGCCCACTACACCTGCAGCTTCAAGGACAAAGGCGGAGAAGAACTCGATCAAATTCAATGCGAGAGCTATGAATGCATTCCATTGCGCCCTCTCAGCAAATGAGTTCAACTGCATCTCCATGTGCAAAACGGCTAACGAAATTTGGCATACTTTGGAGATATGTCATGAAGGGACTACAAAGGTAAAGAAATCTAAAAAAATTGTGTTTAGATCTAAATAAAAAATGTTTATGATGCAGGAAGGAGAAAGAATTACAGAGATGTTCACAAGGTTCACAGATATCGTGAACGCTTTGGAGGGACTTGGAAAGATGATTTCCCAAGAGCATCGTGTAGAGAAGATCCTTGATTCTCTCACATCTCATTAGGAGTCAAAGGCCAACGGAATTTTGGAGTCATATGACATGTCCAAATACACCGTTGAGGAGTGCATCAGAAATCTCATGGCATACGAAGTGAAGCTTCAACACAAGAAGGAGATTCAACCATCGAAGTCCGAGAAGCCAAAGAAGCAAAAGGGGGTTGCATTCCATGCCAAGGAGGAGCCAATCAAATGAAGGAAGAAATTCCATCGAGAAGCTCCTAGTGAAGAAGATGAGCTAGAAAAGGCAAGTGGAGAAGAAATTGAGGATCTTGCCGAGCAATTCAAGGCATTCCTCAAGTGCAAGCAAGGTAAATCTTTGTCAAAGTTTGTCTCCAATTCTAACAAGGTTCCTACTTGTTATACTTACAGTGGAAAAGGTCACCTATCTACCAAATGCCCCTCCAAACCCAACAAATAGACTTACAAGGGTAAAGGAAAGAAGCATTTGAAAGGGAAGGCCAAGTCCAAAAACCACAAGAAGGGGCTTGTCGGGACATTTGATGATTCGAGTGAGGATACATCAAGTAACGAAGAAGAGAATGACAAGGAGGAAGCTCACGCGTGCTTTGTGGCAATTGATGTTCCTACACCAATCCCCTCTGGCTCAAATGAAGAAGAGTTAGAAGCTTGGCTCAACTCATGTGAGGAAACGGGCCTCATGGCTATCGAGGAGGAGTCATCGTCAAGCTCTAGCGAGGAAGAAGACGATGATGAGATTGAGGAGACGATCTCATACGATGATCTTGAATATCGTTTTGATATGGTCTCCAAAAAATCTAGTAAGTACATCAACTCTTACAATAAATTAAATGCAAAATATCAGATTGCTAAGAGTAGATTGCATGACCTAGAAATTGGTAGGATCCTGTCCAAAACAGAAATAGGATCGATAATATGAAGTTTAGACTTACGCTTGCGTATGCGGCACGGTAGTCTACGAACTTCGCCTTCGGATTCGCCACGACGGATCGAGTCTTCTCACGAACGGAGTAAGGCTACTAATCCACAATCTAAATCTCTACTTTAGATTAAGAACTTGGATAAGAGGGAGAGAAAGGATTTCTGCAGAGCTTCGCTAGGATGAAGATGCATGCATGAATTTCATGCAAAAGGTGTAAGGTATAGCTTACCCTTGGGTCTTATTTATAACCCCCAAGGTAGTTATTTTAGGGTAAGTTGTTCCTTTGGAACAACTTAATTAAGGTGTACCATGATACATGGCACATTATAAGCTTAAGTTGTACCATATGCATGGTACAACATAAGCTTAAGATATTCCCCCCTTTATTAGCCATATGTCGCATGCACTTATGCATATATAATGCGACTTTCCCACTCATCCAGAGATCCTCTCCGCAAGGGAACAGATTCCCTTTGTACACGACTTCGTGTACGCGACGTTCGAGGTCCGTATTCCCTCGTACATCCCCCACAAGGGTGTACAAACGTCTTCCATATCCAACATCTCCCACTCACACTTGAGGGGATTGTAAGAGAACGTCTTTTCCCTTAGTTCTTTCATCTATCATACCAAGAAATAGGACCGTGCGACCGTCATGCGCGTAGAGTCTGTTGTTGTACACTTGTTAGAGATACACAACGACCTCGAAGGTGCAAAGTTGAGTAGTTCAACGCATGCTTTACCCTAGATTATTTCTTCACATTTCTTATACTTTATATTCAACAATTGAATCCCATCTGGATTACAATTGGCTGGCCAGCTTTGAATCATTAAAGTCAAAATGCGAATATGAAATCAATCTTCCTCTTCTTGCGAACCTTCTGATCTTGACTAGACTCGCTTTTCTAACGTTCCCCCGCCGAGCCAAATTATCATAGCCCATAAGTAACACGCTAAGATAGCGATCATTTCGTCAAATCTAAAGGAACCAATTGGAGTCCTTGAGGGGTAAGAGTAAAGACCCCATATGGCCTTTGAGTCTCACATAATAGCAAACACTATTGCTACTAACTCAGTGGTCGAAATGCATACGTGGTATGAACACGTATTACAACATCACTCCTTTCCCAGGGAGAGTATGTCTTAATGATGTTGTACGGATGAAAAGATCAGACACCACAGTGACTATCTTTTTGAGTCCCTCCTTACTACTCGTGAAATATTCACGGACTCTCATCCTGCATAAGACAGATAGGAAAAAATCCTATGAGATCTCTTTCAAATATCCTTGTGATACAGATCTCAGATCTTTTGTAAGCATCCATATGATGCAGATCTTTCATTCGACTATCTTGTTTAAGTCATGACTCTAAATCATTCGTCTAATGATTTTGACTTTAAACTATTCTCATCCCTTCTATCTTATCCATCTGATAAGATAAGGCGGTTGCTCATGTGAGAGAGCCAACCTTAATCTGTCCGACATACACACAATTCAGCTGAGATTTCAAAAATGTACACAAACATTTCTTAAGAAATTCCATATGCAATGTTTGAAAAAGAACTTATTCTTTTATTAATTTTGATCATTTACAGACATGGGAATTTACATTGGTACAACTCAGCTCTTACGCAATCCTTGAGATGATAAGTGTTTGTAAAATACATCTCTCGGGATCGCCTTTGTAAGCGGATCCGCTATCATCTCATGCGTAGATATGTACCTTATGTCTACCTTCTTGGTCTTATCATAGTCTTTTGCAAATTTGTAGCGGATATCTATGTGTTTGGTCTTACAATGGAATTTCGAATCTTTGACATAGGCTATAGATGCTTGACTGTCGCTGTGTATAGGTACAACACCTGAGTCACTTGCATTAATTAGCCTGTCTAAGAACTTCCTAAGCCAAACAGCCTCTTGAACTGCCATGCTAAATGCTACAAACTCGGCTTCCATGGTTGAAAGTGCGATGCAGGATTGTTTCTTGCTACTCCAGGATGATTGCACCAGATCCGAGTAGAAAAACATATCCTGAGGTCGATCGTCGCTCATCGAGATCACTCGCCCAATCAGCATCAGTGTAGCCTTCGAGCCTCAAGGCATCTCCTTGATAGCATAAAGTAAAGTCTGCAGTTCATTTGAGATACCGCATTATCCTCTTAACCGCTTTCCAGTGTACTTGCCCTGGGTTGGATTGGTAACGACTTACCATTCCAACGGCAAAACAGATGTCCGGTCTTGTACACATCATAGCGTACATTAGACTACCAACTGCACTGGAATATGGAACTTTTTCCATAATCTCCTTCTCTTTTTGGTTCTTCGGACATGATTTCAGACATAAATTGTCGCACTTGCTTATTGGAGTATCAATGGACTTGCAGTCCTGCATATTAAAACGTTCTAGAACCTTCTTTATATAAGTCTCCTGTGAAAGAGAAAGAAGTTTCTTCGAACGATTCCTTGAAATCTTAACTCCAAGGGATATATGCGGGCTTCTCCCATGTCTTTCATCTCAAAAACTGATGAAAGCCAAGCCTTGATATCCATCACAAAGCCCTTGTCATTTCCGGCTATTAAGATGTCATCTACATATAGAGACATAATAACATACTTGTTCTTATTCCTCTTGATATATACACAGTTATCTTCATCAAGCATGGAAAATCCATTTGATAAGACAACCTCTTGAAATCGTATATACCACTGCCTCGAGGATTGTTTAAGACCATATATGGATTTAAGAAGTTTACAAACCTTATGTTCGTTTCCTTCTTTTACAAACCCTGTTGGTTGTTCCATATAGATCTCCTCGTCCAATTCTCCATTGAGAAAAGCAGTCTTTACATCCATTTGATGTAATTCGAGGTCTAAGCAAGCTACCATTGCCAGAATCAGGCGAATTGAGGTAAAAACGAACAACAGGTGAGAAGGTCTCTTCGTAGTCTATCCCTTCCTGTTGCGTAAAACCTTTCGCGACAAGGCGAGCTTTATATCTGTCAATAGAGCCATCAGCCTTATGCTTGATCTTGAGAACCCATTTGTTCCCAATAGCTCTACGTCCTCTGGGTAAGTCAACTAAGTCCCAGACTTGGTTAACTTTCATGGATTCTAATTCCTCTTGCATCGCTTCCATCCATTTGTCTTTAGCAGGGCAAGATACGGCCTGTTTGAAAGTAGCAGGCTCGTCATCTTCTTGTAGTAAAGTCATAAAGGTTTGCGGAAATTCATCCTCAAATCTTAGAGGAGCCAACCTTGTACGACTACTACGTCGTATTTGAGATTCTTCAAGTCCTTGTTGACTTGAATTTAGATCAATTCTAATATCACTCCCACTTGGAATGTCGTTAGAATTGCTCCCACTTGGATCATTATTCCCGTATGGAATAGGATAATCGTCATTCGTATAATCCATTGGTGAAGGTTGAAACGTATTTTCATTTTCACCAAGAATTCTCCCACTCGAATGAGGTAATCCTTCTTGATCATAAATCTCAAATAGAGATAAGTCCTGACTTATCTCGCCCTGTCTTGGGAAACTCGTTTTCCAAGAAAGTGACATCCCTCGACTCAAACTCAATTATCCCACCATTGTCTTCCTGACTAACAAAAACATAACCTTTGGAGATTTCTGCGTATCGTATAAAGATTACATTTCCTTCCCCTTGGCCCAAGTTTGCCATACTTATGGGAGGAAATATGTGCGTAGGATGCACAACCCCCAAGGTTTCAAAATGTTTAATTCAGGAGACCTTTGGGTTCCACAACTCATAAGGAGTGGAGCTAACTGATTTCGAGGGTACACGGTTTAAAATGAAAGTGGCCGTCAATAATGCATCTCCCCAAAAGGTGATTGGCAAGTTAGCATGCGCCATCATTGAACGGACCATTTCCATTAAAGTCCTATTTCTCCTTTCTGCAACACCGTTTTGTTGAGGAGTATAAGGCATAGTTACCTGATGTACTATGCCTTTTTCATCACAGAGTTCCTTAAAACTTATTGATTGATATTCACCGCCCCTATCGGTTCGCAAGACCTTAATCTTGCGATCTAATTGATTCTCCACTAAACTCATATAGTTTTTAAAGCAAGCCAAAGCTTCACTTTTGTGGGATATCAAATAGATATGTCCGAATCGTGTGAAATCATCAATAAAAGTGATGAAATAGGACTTTCCGCGGTCTTGTCTTGACATTCATCGGACCACATATGTCCGAATGGATAAGCTGTAATGGAACCTCGGCCCTTGTGCCGGTTCCAAACGGCTTGCGACAAGATTTCCCCACAAGGCAATGTTCGCAGGTCGACATTTCAACCTTTGAAACATTGGATAGAAGACCACGTTTGGCGAGTCTATCCATACGCGTTGGTCCAATATGACCAAGCCTTGCGTGCCAACAAGTCACATCAGACTCATAAGTCTTAGAATTTGCAATAAGGAAATTTTCATTACATGAGGAATCATACATTGTACTAATTACAATAAATCCTTTAAATACAAACCCAGTACCAATAAGAGTATTATTACAACTTAAGTCCACATTACAATCATGAAAAAACCAGTTATAGCCAAGACCCATTAATACAACCACAGAAATTATATTCCTTCGAATATCTGGAGCGAAGAGGACATCATGAAGTAGGAGAGTGCGGCCGTTGTCCAAGACTAGCTTGCAAGTCCCAACGCCTTTCACTTCAACACGTGTGTTGTTTCCTACATAGATCCACTTCGTTCCTTGGGGTATCCGGTGATACTCCACGAAGGACCGTCTGTCCCTTGCTATGTGGTCGGTGGCACCTGAATCAATTATCCAAAATGGATTAGATTCCACAAGAAATATTGAACTAGAAACACATATGTAACTAGTATATTTACAAGTTACCTCGTCGCCTCCACTCGTACACGAACGAGCATAGTGACCGAGCTTGTTGCACTTGAAGCAATTGATCCTCTTCAAGTCTTTCTTCTTGTGCCATTTCTTGTGCCCACCCCTTATGTTTGGGTTTCTTGGTAGACTCAGGTTGCTTATTACGTTCATTAGTGAACTTCGAACGATTTTTCCTTTTCTTTCCCCCGTGTGAGGAACTAGCAACCATGTGCACTTCTGCACATGGCTTGGCAGCCGCAAGCCGCTCTTCCTCTAATTCGAGGTGCTTGGAAACATCGCTGAAGGTCTTGATGCTCTCATTGTGAGTGAGATGCATCTTCATTTGGTCCCACCCATTTGGTAGGGAACGTATGACAGCTTGGATTTGTTGCTCATCTGTGAGCACATGACCTGCGTCCTTTAACTCTGATATAAGGTTCGCCATATGTCGCAGATGTTTCCCCATGGAATGATCTGGACGTTTCTTATATGTATCGAACTTTATAGTTAAGGCGCGAAGTTTGGACACCGATGTGCCACCGAACTTCTCCTCTAGCTTGGACCATATGTCCATGGCTAGGTCATGTTCTCGGAAGATGCGCATTATGTCATCAGCCATACTGCTTAATAACGTAATGCGCGCTATCTTGTTCTTCCGAGACCAAGCATCAAAAGCTTCCTTGTCTCGTCGGTGTTGGGCCGTAGTGCCCAACTCAGGTTCAATCATAACGTTCTTTAGAGTTTCGAGCACTTCTTGCTCCTCTAGAACGTATTGTATCTTGATGGACCAAAGTTTGTAATTATCGCCGTTGAGTTTTTCACCTTTGTTTAACTCAGCGACGATATTCTTTGAAGCGGAAGACATTTTACTTTTAAAATGCTGCAAAAGACATAAAAACCGAAGGTTCGATCAAAAACATATTGCATAAAATTCTTAAAATATAACTCCCACTTGAAATTATATTATATTTGATAAGTTACTTTCGAAAAATATTGAAGATGTTGTTCTAGAATCGAAAAGGTCTCTTTGATTCCAATCACAATCTAGAACAACCTTCAATATTCCCCCATCACTTATCAAACAATAGTACTATTATAGTACTAGCAGCGGAAAAACGAGTTTGAAAACGTATTTTTCAAATATAATTCCCACTTGAAATGATAATAGAATATCCCATATGGATAGTTCTAAAATCAACTCCCACTTGGAATGATATTCATAATTTGATAAGTTACTTTCGAAAAATATTGAAGATGTTACTCTAGAGTCGGAAAGGTCACTATGTTTCCGATCACCATCTAGAGTAATTTTCAATATTTCTCCCTCACTTTATCAAATGTTAGTACTCTTATAGTACTTTGCAGCGGAAAAGCGTTTTTGAAAACTTATTTTTCAAAACGTATGAAAACGTATTTTTCAAAAAAAAATATATTTCAACTTAGTACCCTTATGATACTAGTGAAATATTCGGCACTTCCTGACCATTTGTCGGGAATGAGCCGTAGCCGTGCCTAGGTCGGATCCCCCTTTTGGGGATTTTTCTGCAAATTATCGTCGCCGGCTCCCGAATGGATCCAGGCGTTTCCCCCCTATGAGAGAAATTTGATGCAGACGACTGTCGTTTGGCCCCGTATGGGCTAGTTCGACCAAGGCCTTTGCCGAATTGGTCTGAAACTTCCCCCGGCCCAGTGCCGATCAGTCCGGCACCCGGCCAAGGACGGCCTGCGGCAGCCCTGGCCACTGCCAGGGCCGGCCTGGCCACTGCCAGGGCCGGCCTGGCCACTGGCCTGGCCTAGGCCAGAGGCCGGCCAGGCCTCTGCCTGGCCTGGCCTCGGCCAGAGGCCCCTGGCCGGGGCCAGGGCCCCTGCCCTGGCCTCGGCCAGGGCGGCCAGGCCCTGGCCTGAGGCCAGGGCGGCCAGGCCCTGGCAGAGGCCAGGGCGGCCAGGCCCTGGCCGGGGCCAGGGGCCTCTGCCCTGGCCTCGGCCAGGGTGGCCGGGCCCTGGCCAGAGGCCAGGGGCGCTGCCCTGGGCCTCTGCCAGGGCCGCTGCCCTGGCCTCTGCCAGGGGCGGGCCGGGCCCTGGCCAGAGGGCCAGGGGCGCTGCCCTGGCCTCTGCCAGGTCGGCAAGGCCCTGGCCGGGGGCCAGGGCTCCTGCCCTGGCCTCGGCCAGGCCCTGGCCTGGCCGCGGCCAGGCCCTGGCCTGGCCGCGGCAGGCCAGGGCCTTCTGGCCCTGGCCGTGGCAGGCCAGGGCCGGCCGGCCATGGCCCGGCCATGGCATTTTTTTTTGCCTTGACCGGCCATGGCCCTTTGGCCATGGCCGGTTTCCCCTTTCTTGGGAGGCCGCACACCCCCCGCCGGAGCGGGTTGCCGCGGTGGGTTATTGGCCGTAGCCAACCCCCTCCGCATGGGGAGGGGGGTGCATGGCCTTCATAACCCATTTGGTCATGGTGCACATGCACAAAAAAATTCATCTTCCCCGATGGGAATAACCACCACCTTCTTCTCCGGTGAAGCACCCGTTCGTCGAGGAAGTAGTTGTCCTCCAATGGCCGTGTGCCAAAAAATGAACCCACTTCAAAAATTCGTAAACTACGCGCTCCACATGAAGAGAGCGCCCATTCCCTATGAATGGAGACTCAGCATCCATGAAGAGAGCGAGTTTGACGATATGAACGGTCGGTTCTTCCCGTCACGGAGAGTTCCTGCCATATCCGTAATGACAGAAGACCCCTAACGTGAAAAGAACAATCGCTGCGTTCTCTCCGTCACGAAGCGTTCCTACCATATCCGTAATGGTAGGATACCCATACCGTGAAAAAGACAACGACTCGTTCATAGTTTCTCCGGGGCGAACCCGTATGGCTCTGATACCAATGTAGGATCCTGTCCAAAACAGAGTTAGGATCGATAATATGAAGTTTAGACTTACTCTTGCGTATGCGGCACGGTAGTCTACGAACTTCGCCTTCGGATTCGCCACGACGGATCGAGTCTTCTCACGAACGGAGTAAGGCTACTAATCCACAATCTAAATCTCTACTTTAGATTAAGAACTTGGATAAGAGGGAGAGAAAGGATTTCTACAGAGCTTCGCTAGGATGAAGATGCATGCATGAATTTCATGCAAAAGGTGTAAGGTATGGCTTACCCTTGGGTCTTATTTATAACCCCCAAGGTAGTTATTTTAGGGTAAGTTGTTCCTTTGGAACAACTTAATTAAGGTGTACCATGATACATGGCACATTATAAGCTTAAGTTGTACCATATGCATGGTACAACATAAGCTTAAGATATTCCCCCTTTATTAGCCATATGTCGCATGCACTTATGCATATATAATGCGACTTTCCCCACTCATCCAGAGATCTCCTCCGCAAGGGAACAGATTCCCTTTGTACACGACTTCGAGTACGCGACGTTCGAGATTGCATGACCTAGAAATTGCTAGTGTAATCAATGATGAAATGCATGATTGTGACACTAGTGAGAGAGACACACTTCTCTCTAAAGTTAAGGAATTGAGTTTGTCTAATGATAATCTTGTTACTCAAAACCTTAGCTTAGAGACTCGCATTCAACAACTTACGTTGAAATATGAAGAGGAATCCCGTAAGCTCAAAAGATTTGTGTATTCTAGGGATTCACTCCACGGTTTGCTTGAAAAACAACATCCGGCAAACCATAGAGGAGGCTTGGGATATATTCAAAATATGGTACCCAAATCTACCTCTAATTCCTCTTATGATGCTAATACAAGAAATATTGCTAAAGCACCTAAGAAGAATCACCCTGCTTTCTTGTATAACAATAACACCAACAAGAAGCATGTAAATCACAAGGTAATGAGGAAGAATGAAAACTCTTCATTTTTTGCTAAGAAGCAAAATCCTCATTCTATGCATGCCAAGACATTCTTTTCTACACCTAAGCATGTCACATCCATCCCTCTTGCAAATGAAAAACCATTGCCTAGGAAATCTTTGAGTTTATGGATTCCACTAAGGTTAGTGTGCAAGAGAGGGATAGTTACATCAACTCTCTAGTTAGGGATGTGATCACCTCATGTGATTACATTAGGAAATCAAAATCCTCTTGGGTTTGGTTCCCTAATGTGTAGGTTCGTCACACATATGCATTTTGTATGGTATTATGCTTAAATGTTCATTTTTAGCATACTCATTGTTTGTGTGTGTGTTTCATGATTATGAAAATATTTTCAAACTTATATTTTCATGAAAATGGGGACCTTGGGGAAGATATTGTCATGTATGCATTTGTTGATCCATATGTATGACAATGGGGGAGTTATTATATCTAATATGTTTAAAATATTTTAAAACATATTTTAACTCTCATTTCTGGTTGATTTTTGGGATCATTGTTTCAATTGGTGTCATTTCCAATTGGTTATTATGGTCTTGATCTTGACCAATTGATATTGCCAATATTTTTCATGTTTTAATTCCTTTTTGGCAATATCATTGTGTATCAATGAAGCCTGTTTTTTCCATATCTATTGCTTTGATACACTTTAGGCCCATGACTCCAATATATGTATATCAATTGGTAAAAACGATTATCTTCCAAGATTCTTTGTCTATAATTGGTATTACCTCAATTGTTAGAGATTATTTATCTCCTACTTTACAATTGGTATTAGATCCTAGATGTCAAAATTTGACCATTTCTATGATCTAGGGGGAGCATGGAATAGTGATTGCTACCCACTAAATTTTACATTTGGTATCATACATTTCCTTTCTCTTGCATATTGTCACATCTTTGATTAAGATGCCAAGGGGGATATTATTATTGTCCACCTTTTTGACGATGTCAAGGGGGAGAGATATATGCATTATGTAAATGTAATTCTTATATTTCATACATATGCATTTGGGGAGAGATATATCTATGGGGAGAGATATATGGGATTGTATATGGGGAGAGATATATGGGATTGTATAAACCATTCATGTTTGCATGATATTTTTTATTGCAATTGGTTTATGTAATCCATGCCTATTATATGTCATCATGATGTCTCATTATTTCATTTGGTATAATGAGTATTTACTATTTTATATCTCATTGTACTATTGGTGCATATAAGTAGGGGGGAGCTCATTAGCATTGTGCTTTATTTCTTTATGTTTTACATAATGTGTGTCATTATTAAAAGGGGGAGATTGTTGAGAATTGGTGTTTCATACCAATGTTATTTTGATTATAATCACAATATTTTGTTGTTGCTAATGACTCTCTTGTTTTAGTCTCTTAGTTACATTTCAAGAATATCATTTTTGGAGACTAAACACTTGGTGTAATGATGGACATCAAGTGGAAAAGGGCCAAAGCTTGGACTCAAGTGGTGAAAATGTTTGGAGATGATTGGGAGCATCAAGGCATTAAGATTGAAGACATAGACTCTAAGGAAAGCATTGTAATCCAGGTAATATTTCCTTTATTGATTTCTCTCTTATTTGAGTCTAGGTTAATGTAATGACTTGATAGATGGTCTACTCATTCATGCATATGCATTTAACCATCTTAGTTAGCATTAGGATTATCATAGAATCCAACCCAATAGGCTCATTTTACCAAAGACTCATTTGGAGTCTCTGGTTCTCCAACAGTTGCCTGCTGAAGGATTCACAGTCGACTGGATGATTCCAGTCGCCTGTCGAGCCTTCTACAGTCGACTGTGATGTACTGCTCAAGTCAACATTTTTATTGACTCTACTTGAGATTTTCGCATCAGTCGACTGATGATCAATTTACAGTCGCATGTATATTTACAGTCGCATGTGGAATGGTCAACAGTCGTCTGAGAAGCGTAACTGCAAAATCTGCTTCTCTCTGTTTTTCTCCATCTCCTGCAGCAGTCGACTGATGAAGGATTTACAGTCGACTGTCTATTTTACAGTCGAATGTATTCTTGTCATCAGTCGCCTGTATGCTTATTGGGAGAAAGAGTGCAAATCTCTGTTTTATTCCACCCCCTGCAGCAGTCGCATGCTGAAGGTTTTTCTGGCGCTTGTCCCGTTTACAGTCGACTGTATCGACTTCATCAGTCGATGTCGAGGCTCAGATTATAGCCGTTGGATATTTTCTAGCCGTTGGACAGTCGACTGTCATTTGTTCATCAGTCGACTGTCAATGACGTTTCTGCGCAGAAACTAGCCGTTGCAGTTTTTTGTTTTTGGCTGTTTCCTTGGGTTTTGAGAGTTGATATAGGGTTCCTATATATATGAGAGGGCTGAGTTCATTGGAACTTCTTGATGCTATTGAAAATCTTTTGAGATTAAATAAGCCACTCTCAAACTCTCTCATTTTACACTTTGAGCTCTCATTCCTCTTCATGCATTGAAGTCAAGCTCAAGGAAAATCATCCAAGTGCTTTCCAGCAAATCTCATCACTTGGAGATACTCTTCCATGCCTTGCATTCATCTATGAGTAAGCATCTCAAGGCATATGTAAGAGTATTTGTTTTATTTGGTGTTTCTTTGTAACACTAATTCTCTGTGTGGGAATTAGTCTCTCTCTTTGTGGGAGTATTTCTCTTTGTGGGAATAAGATATTCTCTTAGAGGGAATAACTCTCTTTATGGGAGTAACTCTCTGTGTGGGAGTTTAGTGTCCTAGTGTAGGGCTAACCCTAATTCTCTGAGTGGGAGTTAGTAATTTTCTAGGTGGGAGTTTGACCCTTGTGTAGGGTTGGTTGGGTCCTTGTGTAGGGCAAAATCCTCTTGGTGAGGTATCTCTTTGTGGGATTTGTATTCACTTCTCTTTGTGGGAATATAGTGAATATTGGTGTGGCTGAACGTACCTAAGTTTTGAGAACCAGGGTAAAATCTTGTGTTTGCGTTTGGATTAATTGTGTCGATTAATTCCTCTTGCATTTATTATTCCGAATTTGCAAGTTAAATTTTAATTGGACAATTTATTGACATTATACTATTCACCCACCCTCTAGTGTGTTGTTGTTAGTTGCAAGGATAAGGCGATCCTTACATGAGAGAGAGATTAAGTATGAATGAATGATTCTCTCTTGTTTTTGGGTCTCTAAAATGATTTTAATATGTGAGGAGAGATGCTAAAAACATCCCCTTAAACTGGCTTAAATAAGCCCACAAAACAGCCCACAAAACGCCAAGAATAACGGCTATAAACGGCTAGTCTAAAAACCCAACGGATAGATTTTGGGGGTTGACCATATGTCTGGAGTAGGGTGACCAGACCTCTGGTTTACAGTTCATTCGTCTGGTCTGACTACTTCAGACTTCTGATAGAATCTATCCAGAACGACACTCGATCACCAAAACAGTCATAACCGACTCAAATGAACTCCGACTGAGGTGATTCAAGATGTGTTGGAAACCTAACAAGATTTCCTAACTAATGGACTTAGACTGAATGAGAAATTCTAATCATAGAAAAACTGACAATAGTTTGAATACAGACTGACTGCAGAAAACAGATTTTGAAAATAGAGAGCACTGAAATATTGGCTCGACGGAACAAAGCTCTGGAGTTCATCAACCAGACATCTGGACCACTGTTCAGACACCTGGTGATTGAACTTCAGACATCTGGACTTCCTAGGGTTTGTCCATCTCAAATTCGGATGTGCCAAGCGTCTGGTGAATGTATTCCAGACGTCTGGTGAAAGGCTGAAAACATGATTTAGAGTGTTTGGCCAATCAACCTATAGGGATTGATTCTAGGAAGTTCATATGGATCTTTAAGATGGAAAATGACATATAAACGTGTATGTGTGTACATCTAATCAAGGAATACAAGTATTCTACTAAAGAAGGAGCAAAATATATAAAGAATCTTAAAAGATATACAATGATATACATGATTCTTAATGGCTTTATAAATCCAATGCTCCATGCCTTAAGCCCATCATCCCAACACCATATATTTTGTCTTCCGTTGATATAATCAATGGTACATAACTGAGACTAAAACAAATTGAAACATTAGTAATCACATAATGTGATCATCATCAAAACTATATTGGGTTTAAGGTCAATATCCAACAACCAATGCTTGGTGAAGACATAGACACAATGGTCTATCCGATCGATCTGTATCCATTTCTCAAAACATCTACGACCACTAACGATTTTAGACTAATGCTTCAAACGGTCAAGCAATTATACCTAATCGAGATCCTCATCTCGATACTTGTTTGACCTCGCATTAAGTCTTAGGATTTTACCTAAGTTCTAATGAAGGCTACATTATTATTTACTTAGGTAAATTCTTACCAAACAGCTTACTGTTATTTCGAACAATATGTTTGTACATCTACATAGAGATAAATTGCCTCAAAGGCACACATATCTCTCAACAAGAAATGAAAGAAGATGACGAATATGAAGAAGAGGAGGCGGTGGCGGAGGATGAAAAGAAGACGGGCGAGATGAGGAGAACATTTGGAGGGGTGCATGGAGAGTAAAACGGAATGGTAAAATGTAATGAATGTTTGGGGAATTGCCTTGCAAATTAACATACCTTTTTGCTCAGTTCACTTATCACTTAATTTTTTAAAAATGCTAATATTACCCTTTTTAAAAAACCCTTAAATACCTTCAAATATTCTCTCATACACAGACCTCCCTAACGTGCGGCCACCCCTCCCTCGTCCACCGCCCCTCTGCTCCTCTCGTTCTCATCCTCTCTCCGACTCCCATGCCTCCTCTCGACTCCTCCCCTACCCCCGCTTCCCTACTCCCATGCCTCCTCTCGACTCCTCCCCTACCCCCTTCTCCTCGTTCGCCGGCCCCCTCACACACTTCCCTCGCCCGCTGCCCATTATCCCCTACTCCACTCATCCACCCCCTCCCTCGCATCCTCCCCACTCCCTCCTCAACCCTCTCCCATCGTCCACCGCCTTCCCTGCCCCTCGTCCACCGCCGTCCCCAGCCCCCCATCCCCAGCCCGCTCCCCTCGCCCGTCTCCCTGGCCTAAGGGCTTTTTCGAAAATTAGGGTATGTGCACAAAGTAAAAATATCAATTTTCAAAATTTTTAGATCTGTGTGCAAAGTTGACATGTTAACAGAGCAAAAAGGTATGTTCACATAGCAATTCCCGAAGGTTTGTTTGGAACGACAATCTTGTAAATAAATGTTATGGGTCTGAAGTAGAAATTGGTGTGCGAATAGAATACCCCGTCACGCAGTGTTTCTTTCATAAATCAATTTAGATTTCAATCTTTCCTCCCTCTTCATCATATGCTGATGTTAATGTTAGAGTTAGGTTTAGGATTTTGATCAATCGATCGAAATTGAATGTAAATGCAGGCGGAGCTTGTGGGTGATTACGTTATGGTACGTTCCCTTGCATAAGGATGTATACTTATGGTATAATCCATTCGTCAGTTCAGTTCAATTCAATTCAATGCTAATGCCAAGTAGAATGATGTATCAATTTTTATTTTTTTTGCTTTCTCGGTTTTGGTTTTTTGTGTTTCAGGAATTTTTGCGTACGTAATAAACAACAGTAAAGAAGACAGGCTTGGCACACAATCGACATGAACAAGGAACAGACGAATCGCAAGGGAAGGGGGGGCAATCACATCACCATTTCATAACATTGCACGCCATGTGTTCGATAAAATTAATATAAATTCATACAACAAACGCCGTCCAATCTCAAGTTCATGAAAGGAAGGAAACAACTTACCTTTTGATTATACTAGATTAGATTCGATTGGTGAGCTACAACATGGCGATAGAACCAAGCGATTGAGCTTCTTGCCGTTCTGTTCCGGCGAAGCTAGCTTTGGGAAGTATTTCTATTCTATGAACAAAATAAAGAATACATTCCTATGTATGTATGTATGTATGTGCACTGTCAGCATAAAAGGAAACGCTACATACGTGCGGGGATGGGCAGGGCTTTTGTTGGGGGTATACGATGGCTATAAGGTATGTGTCATTTCAAATTAATTTTTTAGTAATAAGGAACTACATGTGAATGCATAATACAAAATATACGGTCTTTTATTTTGAAGGATGAAAGCATCCATCCAGAGACAAAGAGGCAAACATTCATTACCTTAGTTCACCCTTTGGGCGGAGGAATCTATAGACCTGCTTCATATTATAATGGGTTATATGCAAACGAAGATGCAAATTCAAGGATCGTCGCGCCTTGGCTATGACGTGTGATCTTGTAAGCTTGATCCCTCAGAAGATACAGATGAGAAAGAACAGCGCTCATGTGAAGTAGCCACATGCTCAATCTCTTCCAGAACCTCTGATATATTTGGACGACGCTCAGGCTTGTCGGACACACACCTCAGTGCAATATTGAGCAGAGGAAATGCCCATTGCTTTCCCACATTTCTCACCTCTTTGTCGAACACTTCTCCGGTCCATTCTTCCCTCACCATCGACTTCACCCATTTGGGAAGGTTTAAGCTGCCTTTTTCTTCGATTTTCCCGGTTAGCAACTCGAGGAGTATGACGCCAAAACTGAAGATATCGGCCTCTTTCGTCAACCTTTTCTCGGGGGCTCTATACCCATCGGGATAGATGAATGCTCGCGTCGGATCAAGAAAGCCACATATTCCATACTCGCTTATAAGTGGTTCTTCGGTCTCGCTTAGCATGACATTGGATGGTTTGAGGTGCCCATGAGCCAGGTTCTGTTTGCTTGCCTCTCTAGCTATATAGTCGAGCCCTCGTGCAATCCCACTCATGATGGACAATCTCTGTGTCCAAGGCAAGTCTCCCTTTTTCTTAGCATAACCTGAAAGCAACACAACACCAAGATAAGATCCTCATAATAGATTAGATTACTAGAACAGAGAATCCTTACTTGACAAAAGAGATGAGAGGCTTCCCCTCCTTTGATATCCATAGATGAGAAGTTTTTCATTCTCGGAAGAACTGAAAGCCACGAGTGGCAGAAGATTTGGATGTTTCAACTTCCCTATCCTTGTGAATTCTCTTCTGAATTCTTCTCCAGAGACTTGTAAATTCTTCAGCCTCTTGACGGCAAAAACCGCTGTATCTGTCAGTCTCACCCTGTAGAGGGTGCTATAGAAATTCTGCCCTTGGAGATCGGCTGCTGATTGGAGGAGTTCGTCTATGCGAAATGTTTTATAGTTATCAGAAAAGAAGACTAGATTCACATCTCCTCCTTTCTCATCAGCCTCCTCCATGCTGACTGAAACTGACAGTTCCTTTACGGGGCATTCTGGTGTGGGTTCCTTGTTCTCTTTATCAACACTTGATTTAGCAATCTTTTTATGGGCGCAGGCTGTGAACATAGAATATAAGGCCAGCGAAAGAAGCAAAGGTAGAAAAGCGGCAAGTTGCATTCCCCACCTTGTAGCTAATTCTTTCAACCCCCTCGGACGTCGCCCGCTTTTTTCCCCGAAATTTGTCATTATGACGTCTTCTTTAATATTGGGTGTGCTTGCGGTCATGGTATCGGCGACGAAGAGCTCGATGTCCTGTTCGAACCGGGGAGCATTCCCTGTTAGGTTGGTGAATGAGACATCCAAGGTTCTGAGGTTCTTCAAGCGACTCAAGGAAGGGGGCACTATCCCATGGAGTGTGTTCCTGCTCAGATTCAAATAAGTCAGGCCAAGGCAGTTCGAAATCGCCTCAGGGATGACCCCATGGACCAGATTGTTCGCCAGGCTTAGAACCTGTAAAGATGGGATCTTGCATAGAGAATCCGCATCGATTCTTCCACTCAGGTTCATGTTCTCAAGCTTGATCTCCGTTACGCTGAGCGAGGGCATGTCGCATTTTATGCCCACCCACACAACAGAGCACAAATCAGGGATGTCTTCGTCATGGATGATATCCAACACATGTTCAGGGTCTATGGCTTGCATAAATTTGACTAGGAACTTACTGTCTGATGCACATCCCCCTCGGCAGGCGTCTACAAAGAAAGCAAGGGACATCAAGATGCGCGCCGTCCATAGGAACGGCGAATGGAGATCATTCTGCCGCCACCTCCCCATCATTAAAACTTCTGAAATATATAAATTTTCTTAGGTTAGCATGGAGGGTATTTGTAGTCTTTTCTGTAGGAGATTCCCATACAAATGCATCTTTGGTTCGATTGGTTCATAATACACTGACATCTTCCTTTGTGGATTCCGATGTAGGAAATTTTATTGATTGACATCTCCAATGCTTGCATCCTACACTGATCCACATCATATAGTGTCATGCATTCAGATATTATTCATTCTCAAGTCTATGTTCTTGATCATATTATGCTGGAAAATGCCCTACGTTTAAAGTTATGAAAGCACTGATACTTGCTATGTTCATGGCAAAAAAGGCTGGGTGTTTAAAAAGTGATGTGTTAGGTTTGTAGAATTTAAGTATTTATTTGTACTAAACCAGTTTAATGAATGTAAAAAATCGAACAGTGATATAGAGCACTTTTTTAAGCAAAAGTCTATTGTAGCAAATGTGACGATTGATGTCTGACATGACATAATGTGCAGTCAAAATACGAATGGTTATGATGGGAAGTTGCTTTTGATGCAGGATTGCGTATGTGCATGGTTATGGTTGTGGGCTTATCTGGACTGACAAACTGAGGTTTTTCATAGGTGCCGACTAAATGCACCTCAATCTGAGATGCATAGATGTGATGTTAACTTATAATGGCAAAACAAATTGAAAAAGATGAGATGAATTGATTTTTGATTTGATTTTTTTTTCTACTTCAAGTAAAACGTCCCATACATGCACCTCAAACTGAGGTGCATGTAGTTCTTTCCTTTTCATATGGGAGCCTCAGGAGTGTTTGATGCGGATTTTGCAACATAGAATCTGGTCAGGATTTCACCGGGTTAAGCTTCTTCTCCGGTATCTGAGGGGGGGGGAGAGCATTTTGATTTTGGGTGTGTGTGTGGGAGGGGGGGAGGGATGGGGGAATCTGCTGCTCAAGTCAGATCAGATCCGAGGAATGAAGTCTATAAATGTGAATGGGTAAGTTGTGGCGTAGGCTTTTGCGTTTTTTAATGTGCATGCTGATGAGGTCGTTCTGTTGTTGATATATAACTGGGGCCAGCTATGACACGTTAGGCAGGGTTATGATATCTTAGGTCATCTGATCGTTTTCAGATATACACCCAGAAAACAATTGTAGTTTTACCGCAAGCGCACGGTTAAGTGGTAAACGGATTATCGAACACAAGGAGGGACTAATGACGGTATTCTATCTGAATCACTAAGCTTTTAGTGGAAAGGCGATTTTAGAAAGGTGTTGTCCCAATCGTTCAATTAACAATTCAATTCAATATTATAAAAGTGTCTAGAGTTAGGGAATCTCCACTACGGATCGTCATGCATCTCTGTAAATCGTGAATCTCAATGTTGCCATACTTTAATTGAGGTGAACTAGTCGTAACTGAATAGGGAACCAAGCTCATGCTCTCGCGCTATTGCAGGTCTATAGCAACCTAGATCAGCGCCTACTCTTGTAACGACCGGTTTCTATCGTTACTTTTATCCGATTTTCCCTCACGTATTTCTCCCCTGTATCCGTTGTTTGACATTCTGTCTCCGTACCCGTATCCGTATCCACTTCTGTTTTTGCATACTCATTAATATCATAGTTATTTTAAATTACAATAAATTCTTCGTATAATTATATCTTTTTATAATTAGTTTAGATTTCCAAATTCGAATCGGTTTCTATCGTTACTTTTATCCGATTTTCCCTCTCGTATTTCTCCCCTATATCCGTTGTTTGACATTCTGTCTCCGTACCCGTATCCGTATCCACTTCTGTTTTTGCATACTCATTAATATCATAGTTATTTTAAATTACAATAAATTCTTCGTATAATTATATCTTTTTATAATTAGTTTAGATTTTCGAATTCGAATTTCGAATTTGGACTTTTTCAAGTAGCCTTCCATTTTTAAATCCCTCCTCTTAAAATCTGTTTTTAATTTTCAATTCAAAATTCAAAATCGAATTTAAAGTTTTAAAAAAAACGTTTGAAAACTTTCCCTATTAGATCCTAATAAAACCTATTAATTTCCCCTAATCAATTCGTATTATTCAACCTTCCTAATTATCTCTCGATGTTAATTTCTCAAATTAATTTTGATTATTCAAAACATTCCCTAAGTGAATTGCTTTTAAAACAAAATTTAAAAACACTTTCCCTTTTTGTTTTTCCTAATAAATTATTATTAAAAACAAATTAATTTCGTTATTCAAAAACTTTCTATACTTAACTGAAACCCTAATTTTCCTAAGCTAAACCTAAGGCATTAGCCTACCCACGTGCAGCCATTCAAACCCACACACAACCCTATTATTATCTTATAACCCTAGTAAACAGCAACCTACTAACCTATCTCCTTATATTATAAAACTCTAGGGTATTTTTTTCTCCTAGCCTCCCCCCTACACAAGCCAGCCGCCCCTGTCTTTCTTTTTCCCCCGCAGCACGCCGCCTTTCTCTTCTCTTTCGCATCGCCCCGCCAACACACCCCCACGGCCCCCTTGTCTCCTCCGCATGCACGGCCTCTCCCCTGTGACCCCGCCTCCTCACCCAAACCGCCTGCTCCGACTCCTCCCTCAACGCCGACATCGCCTGGAAGCCGCGGCCCCCGTACGCCGTTCGCCCTCCTCCGTGCACCGACCAGCGCCTCACCCTGAGCTCCCCGTCGGACAACAGAAGCTCGACGCCGCCACTCCACCGGAGCCCAGCGCCGCTGCACACGCCGACGTCGACGAGGCCCCCTCGCCGTTCAGATCCACGCCCTCCGGCCACAACGCCTCCATTCGATAGCTTCCACCGCCGGCAGCCCGCTCTCCCCTGTTCAGCCCGCTTCCTCTGTTCGGAACAGAGGAGCCCGCTAGCCACCGACGCCGAGCGACACCTCCTCCCGCCGGAGCCCTCAACCCACTCCGGTGTCGCTCCGCCTTCTCCGATCACCTCCGGTGTCCCTCTCCTCCGGTTGCTCCACAGATCCCGCACGGCCTTCCGCCACCAGCTTCGTCCCTCCGCCATCGTCTTCCTCCCTCCGAGCGCCTCCGCCAACCTCCATTCTCCCAGCTCTCAGGACCCCCGACGAAGGCTGCAGTGAAGGCCGATCTCCGGCGACGCCGTCAGCCCCAACTCGCCTTCCGATCTCCTGCTCCCGACCGGTCTCCGAGCACCCATCTCCCTGGCCTTCTTCGGCGCCTTCTTCCTCGACGGCTCCGGCAACCGCACGTCCGCCGTACAGCGACCAAGCTTCACCCCGAGTTCCCTCCGGCCTCGACTCCCTCCGGTGATGTTACGCGCCGCCTGCCCTTCCGAGCTCGCCACCAGTCTCCTCCCCGCCCCGTCGACACTCGACCCTCGCCTGCAACGTCCGTCACCGCCGCACGGCCCTCAAGTGACCTCCGGCAACTCGACCTCTCCTTGTTCCTTCGCCAAGCACCGCTGCGTGCCACCCACCTGCAAGCAACGTGAGCATCTACACGGGTAAGTTTTAATGCATGCTTTTATCTGATGGATTAGTACTGTTACGTTAGTTCAACATAGTATAAGTACATTAATCCATGAAGGAATAAATGCCAGTTAGTATACCCTAGTTTCATATTAAATCTTATAGGGTACACAGGTTATAGGCAATTAATTAACTGTGGCGTGATACCATGTAACTTTATATGCTGTGGGTTGGCATGCTTATAACGTACACAGTACTTCATGGAACCTAACAATTCTATGTCCTATCATAACTTGCTAGGGATTATATTAAAGTGTAGGTTCTGTGAGAATTGTTGTCAGCAAGTTATGGGATAACATGTAAGTCAGTATGTAATATTATATGTTATACACCGTAGTATGTATGTACTTATATATAAGACTTAGAACCAGGTTAGGATATTTGTACCATTATAAATCAGTGTAAGACAATATAGTAGATTAGATATTATGTTACTTCCTTGCTTGATTTTACGGCCATTGACGCAGATATATCCTCGCCTCTGTGACGATCGCGTAGGCATCTATAAATGCGCAATCAGGCAAGTATTTACCCCTTGCAAGTATATTGTTTTCTACAAAATTTCAATAGTACAAGTATTTTATTGTGGACGAACTTTTTAAGATATCACGTGCATCGCTAAATTGTCAAACAACCATTTTTGTGAGTTTGTTGCTTAATGACCTTATAAATGATGCAATGTGTTTGTTGATGACTTGGTTTGTTCTTGCTATCAAATGCTGCCGCCAATTTAAAGATGCACTAAAATGTTCTCCTTGTTTGTCTTACCATTCTTGTGGAATGAACGCCCTAACTAAAAGCGATACTGGGCCCTTGGGGAAAATTTACAGATTATTGTGCCTTTGGGCAATTACGGACTATTGGGCCCTCGGGCAATCACGGATCATTGGTTCTTCGGGCAATACGGATATGGGCCCGCGGGGCATTTACGGAATGTTTAGCCATACGGCTAACATTAAACTACAGATTGACTTATGGACACTTGGGTGGGGTAGTCTAGTGTAGTAGAGGCTGGAAAGCTGGATTGCACTCGATTGGTGAACTTGACCGACACCTGGCCGGGTCGGTGAGTATAGAGTCACGGGTAGCTCCCGTTGACTTGGGTGTGATGCTGGTCACCTCCCCCTCGGACACTGGGCTTAGTCACTAGATAGGAGATTGATTGATTGATTGATTGATTGATGCACCCTCGCTTCACCTCTGCTGACGCTACGGAGTAAATTGCTAAGATTATTGTCACGATTGACTATTGTTGTGCACATCACACTTGTCCATACATATTGCTGTACGTACTACGCTTGACACTACTTTTGCTGTACACACCACACTTGCTACACATATTGATGTACACACTACACCGTCACGACTATTGCTGTATACACTACACTTGCCATGCTGGTTACCTTACACACTACACCTTGTTGTGCCCGCTACTTTACGCACCACACTCCGCTTGCTCACTACTTTACTCACTACACGATGTTATGTTCCCATGTTGCTTCATGCTGCCATGTTTCATCTTTTTGGAAACATATTGTGTCTTTCATTTCTAAAGTTTTGTAAATTATATTAAATCTTGCCGAGGGTCATTTTACTACTAACGTTTTCAAAAGCTTGCCGAGCGACCCTCGCTGACGTATATTTCTTGTCTTATGAAATATACGTCAGGTATTAGACAGATTTGAAGAGGGGCAAGCCCTGGGACTGAGCAGCTTGACCAGGGTGCCCAGACGCTGAGATCTGCCGCTAGAGAACAACGTGCCTTCGCAACGCTGCTTAAGAATAATAATTGTTGTATTCATATTCAAGTGTAATTCTTTTTTTGCGTTTCTGTATCTAATGGCCAAGATGGCCTTATTTGTGTACTTGTAAATCTGGGCATCAATGTAATGATAATGAAATTTCCTTTTTGTTCCGAGTTTGAATGCAAGAACCTGATTACGGTTTACCCACAGACGCTTATTGGGTTGGAGTTCACGCTCCAGCCCAAGCGGGCCCGCTCACGTCCTCGCTCCCAAGTATAATGGGAAGCGGGGCGTGACAACTCTCGTGCAAACCCTAATCTAAGCCACTAGCATTAAGATCGACATCATCGTCCAATCGCACCTCGAGCACACTCTCGTGCAAACTCGAGTTACGACCTAGATTGTGATAGCTCGTATTCGTCCAATCTCTTGCAAACGAATATGGGTATAGACTTATAATAAAAATGCTAGCTTTGGTCCAATCTCTTGCAAACCAAACCTAGTGAATCTCGATTATAAATCTAAATCGAATATCTAGACTTTCCCATCGATCAAAGCCCAATCTCTTGCAAACTCTGGATCGATGGAAATTCCTAACTATCCGTAATAAATCAATAACAATCAAACCTTCTAGCAATTCTAGCAACATTTTGATTCATTCATCACAAATCTGAAATTAGATCTATAGGGTTCATCCCTTTGCCCTAGAATAATGGATCTACTCACAATTCATCGAAGCAATAACAAAATCAATGATAGAAAACATATTCCAATTCAGATTTAGAAAGAAACAATTCATAAAAGTGCAAATATTTAAAAGGAATAGACAAACCAGATCTGAGTTCTTCAATCTCCAAAGCAGAATTACAATTAGAATTAATCTAAAATCTCTATTCTGGTCTATCCCTAAGCTGGGTTAAAAACTGGGCTTAAATACATGCTCAAAATGTCCAAAAAATCCTGACAGAACTGCCCCTGCGCAGCCCAAAACCCTAGTTTCTAACCCAGGATAGCGGTGCTACTCGGCCGAGTGGAAATCACACTCGACCGAGTGTCAGATCCGAATAAAAACAGAGAAGTTGGGGGGTTTGAGCACTCTGGCACTCTGCGTCACTCGGCCGAGCGAGTGGACTTCCTACTCGGCCGAGTGGGTCTTCTACTGCGCTCCCTAGAATTCCAGATAGTCTGCTTCGATTTCCTTCAGAAGTTTTGACTCACTCGGGCAAGTGGAGTTCTCTACTCGGCCGAGTACATTACGGCACAAGGTGTCTTCGTATCAGTCGTACTCGGCCGAGTATGCTTCTTCACTCGGCCGAGTGGGCTGTGTTACTCGGCTGAGTGGCCTGTTTCTGGAAGCAACTCTTCTCCTCCTTGCCTCTTCGTCAATTCTATCGATCTTCTTCTTCTCCCGCTCATCATCCAGTACAGTTAGGTCTTCAATAATGCCATGAGCGATGCTCCGGTATGCACGCAAATCCCTTAATCTCATTTATGCTCCTGATCGCTCCATATTTCCTTAAATTCGACAAAAACAAGAAATAGTAAAAAGTAACGCAATATCGTCGAATAATCGTGAAAAACGCGATATGGACGATCAAAATGGAATGCAAATACGCAGAAAAAAGGTATAAAATATAAACCGATCAAAATCCTCCAAGCTTGCTTCTCACTCGTCCTCAAGGAAGATGAGTAAAACGGCGAACCCGGTGGATAAAAATAAGGAAAATGAAGAAGATATATAAAAAAGAAAACGAAGAGGGAGGTGCTAGATCATCCTTTCAGGACATGGAGTTGTTTACTCAAATAGCGCACGACGAATTAAACATGCTAAAGATTTTTACCTCGATATCACCTCATATATAGGTGCATTTGATATAGAAACCAAGAATGTCAAAACGATACGAAATATGAAATCATTCTAAAATTAGTATCGTCTAAGGTACTTGAAATGATATACGTAATCATATATTGCACACTTTTCAATTGATCGCTTTCTGCTTGGAGTATAAGAGGTATCACACATTATAAAGCAATAAGAATAGAAAGAGATGGAATTCATGAAATACATGCCAAATTTTTAATTTAGACTTCGTTATACTCTAAGTAATCTCCATAAGTATCAAAAATTAACTAGCTTAGGTCGTCAGGCACATATAAGTGGTCACTCTCTCACATGTCATTGGATCCCCTCCCCAAGCGTATCTATAAGCGTGGTGGCATCAAATGGAACAATACGACTTTTCCCATTTTTTTGAAGCTCCAGAGGAATAAAGGGAAATAAAAAGGAAAGAAGGAAGGATTGTGTATGCACAAATGAACTTCTTTTTGTTTTGATTTTCTCTTTTTCTCTTTTTTTTCTTTTTTTTCCTTTTTAATACACAATAACAATCCCAAATCAAAGATGGAAAGGTATGCATGTATTTTTTCTTTTGATTTTGGGATAATGGAGCTTGGACTTTTTAACATGGGGAAGATGCAAGTATAAGATTCACTAAGGGGAGATTCACCAATAAATATAAGTATATAGATGATGTTCAAGATATGTGGAGAAAGAAAGATATGTAACGCTCAGTTCCCTCTTTTGTATGTGCACGACAACTTTCAGCAAGGTAATGTAATCTATTCAGATTGATTTCAGAAAGTAAACTAATCTGATCATAGCAAAAAGGCATACATTCAATCAACCTGGAAGTTGAGTATACAATTTCATGCAAATAGAAGTGATAGCAGATAACAAAGCAGTACTCCAAGATTAGGCAATCAATGCATGAAGCTTGGTGTGTTTCCAATGAAAAGTATACGATATAAATTTTCAGACTCAGCTAATGCTAGAATTTCAATCACAATCATATAATAGAGATTGAGGTTCCTGATCTCTCTATATTTAACACCTTTTTTCTGCATGTTTTCACGCCATTTCGATTGCTCATATTGCAATTTTCACGAGTATTTGACGATATTGCGTTACTTTTCACTACTTCTTGTTTTTGTCGGATTTCAGGAAATATAGAGCAATCGGGAGCAAAAATGAGCTTAAAGGACTTGCACATGTACCGGAGCGTCGCCCATGGCTCTATCGAGGAACTAACGGCGCTGGAAGATGAGTGGAAGAAGAAGGAAATCGATAGAATCGATGAAAAGGCGAGGAGAAGAAGAGTTGACTCCAGAAACAGGCCACTCGGCCGAGTAACACAGCCCACTCGGCCGAGTGAAGAAGTGCTTTCGGCCGAGTACAACTGATACGAAGGGATCTTGAGCCACAATGTACTCGACCGAGTGGTTAAATCCACTTGACCGAGTAGAGATGCCACTCGCCCGAGTGAGTCAGGACTTCTGAAAGAAATCAAAGCCGACTCTCTGGAATTCTGGGAAGAACATTAGAAGACCTACTCGGCCGAGTAGAGAAGTCCACTCACCCGAGTGAAGAATCCCACTCGGCCGAGTGAAGCCGATGAGACGAGCGCCCAGATTTTCAGACAGCCTTCCACTCTTTTGAAATCTTCTATAATTTCAGAGGTTAAAGTATTTTTCTCATATTTTTTATGGATAGTAGACTTCATGACGGTTCCAACGCCGCCAAGAACGCACCAATCGGAGGTCGGACGAAATCTGGATAATTTCTGCAAGTTGATTCTGCAGAGCTGGAATTCGCGTATCAATGTCACTCGGCCGAGTGACATTTCCACTCGGCCGAGTGACCAGTTTTTGACAGAGTGCTGTTTTCTGGAATTTCTACAGGAATTCTCACTCGGCCGAGTGAGCTTTTCACTCGACCGAGTGAGCCGCTCCGCCTGCTGCGAGAGTTGCGATTTCTGGACTGCGCATGGGCAGTTTGGTCACGATTTTTTGGGCGATTTTAGGGGCTTTTGCTAGGGTTTTTTTGGGGGGGCTATATAAGGGGGTTGTAGCCATCATTAGAGGGAGTTTCCACATGTTTTCTTAGGAATTATTTTAGAGGTTAGGCCATGCCCTAGGCCCCCTCTTGGATCTAAAAGCTTGTATTTGGATTGAAGATCTTCATCAAAGCTAAGTATTTTGTTCTTGTTATTTGAATCTTTGTTTTTTCTATCTTTTTGTTTGCAAGCAATGATTTTTATTGATTCTCATATTGTTATTGCTATGCTTGAGTAGATTTGTTGTTCTAGGGCATGGGGATGAACCCTATGGATCTAATTTCAGATTTGTGATGAATGAATTTCTAAATTGCTAGAATTACTAAGAGGTTAGGTTGTGATCGATTTATTACGGATAGCTAGGGATTTCCATCGATTGGCGTTTGCAAGAGATTGGATTCTAATCGATGGGAAGGCCTAGATATTCGATTTAGGTTTATAGTCGAGATTCTCTAGAATTGGTTTGCAAGAGATTGGACCAAAGCTAAGATTTTTATTATAAATCTATACCCATATTCGTTTGCAAGGGATTGGACGAATACGAACTATTACAACCTAGATCGTGACTTGAGTTTGCACGAGAGTGGGCTCGAGGGGTGATTGAACGATGATGTCGATCCTAATGTTAGTGGCTTAGGCTAGGGTTTGCAAGAGATTGGGCACTATCCTAGGTTACTATAGACCGACAATAGCGCGAGAGCGTGAGCTTGGTTCTCTATTCAGTTACGACTAGTTCACCCCAACACAAGCCTAGTAATATTGAGATTCACTATTTACAATGATGTATGACGATCCGTAGTGGGGATTTCCCAGCCCTAGACACTTTTATTATATTGTGTTGGAATCGATATTTGACCGACTTATTTATCACCGACACCGACATCCACCACCATTTCCATTACATCATTCCATAATCATCTCCACCAATAAAACATTCGTAGTCAAACCAACCTAGGATAGATTGGAGCCAACACCTCCTCCTCGTGTTCGATACCCGCTCGCCACTTGACCGTGCTCTTGCGGTAAAACTACAATCGTTCTCCGGGTGTATATCCGGGGCGCGATCAAGTTTTTGGCGCCGTTGCCGGGGAGGTGTTTCCTGTTGGGTGCCAATTTTTCACAATTAGGTTGATTAGACTACGAAAAAAAATTTTACAAAGAAATTTTCACCCCCGCCACCATTACTACTATTTCTATATTCTTTTTTGCCACTGATATTTTTCTCCAAGTATTTATCTTTGTTTATCGGTGTTATGGATAGTTTTATGTGGACCACAGATTTTGAGGAGGAAGCATTTCAGAACTTATTGGAGGGCCTCTTGGAGTCAGTGAGGTTAACCGGTTCAGAGAGCATTACAGCAGGTGATGCATTTGATCTACGATTTGCAGATTTTGTTATGAACCATGTTTTAGATGCAGGAACAATTGAGGAGGACATCCATGTCAGTCTTGAGGGGGATAAACTAAATTTTTGGATTGCTCGTGGGCATTCCCCTCTGCATGATGCATCCACACAAGTTGACACACATGAGCAGCTAGCATCATCATTCCAGAGAGAGCCTACATTGATAGTTCACGAGGAGGCATCATATGCGGAGCCAGAGCATTGCATTGCAGAGGCAGAACTTTGGGACGAGGGTAACTTCATTCAGATAAATCCAGAGTCTTGCCCACCTGTAGTTGAGCTTCCGCTGCCACCTCTACCTTCTGCTGAGGCTGTGATCATATGGACCACACATTTTTATGCGTACCTGGATGAGATTCTTGGACGGCAGGCTGAGGACATTGATGCTTTCACCTCTGAGGAGACAACAGTACCAGCACAGATGCAGCCACTTCTGATGAGAGAACTGCGATGAGACACTCGGGACGTGTTGCTGTAGAGCCGAGTTGCACTGTCATCACTCCCCCACCCACAGATACAGCCAGTCCATAAGATGAGTGGATGGATGGAGATGATTCAGATGGAGAAGACATTGAGGTTATTTACCTCGCGGAGCCGAAGCATGCTTTTGAGGAGGCATTACACACGGAACCAGAGTTTATCACCGAGGAGGTCGTGCATCGGGACGAGGACATAGCCATTCATGAGGATCCCGAGCACTACCCTCCTCCATTTGAGTTTTCGCTGCCATCTCATTCTTCCATTGATGCCGAGGACTATCCCACAGAGCTTATGGCTCCTTTTCAGGATACACATACATATGAACAAAAGCTACAGTGGGATATATACGGGGAGGAGAGCGAGGAGTTAGCACCCATGGACGCATATGAATATGATCAAGAGGTGCGCTGGGATGAGTCTGACGATGATGAGGAGCATCTTGATGAGGTCCACACCTATGATCTAGATTTACCTGAGCAGCATAGAGAAGACACCATGGAGACAGCTATCACGACACGTGAGGATATTGGATTATTTCCCGGGAAGTATCGTCCACCATTATTTATTCCATATATTTCTATAGACGATCCTCTTTGGGATACTTTTATTACGAGGGTGAATTTTTTACAGCGAACTGATGCATCCTATTCTCTGCAGGGTACAGGTGGAGTCCTTGTGGGAATGCTGGAGGATGCATTTTTGGAGTTCGTTGGAGTCCGTGGACACACGCATCTAGCAGAGCCACGGAAGGAGCATTTAGAGCAATTGCCTGCACCGGCAAAGATACTGGATCCGCCTTTTGCTATAGGTGATATCAATCCAGTAGTGTAGAAATTTTTATGGTTTAAATAAACACGAATTCTCTCGACAGCGAGAGGACCGTATAGATTTGCTTGAATAAATATTACCTCATATGACGGCAACAAAAATTTTTACACCCCAAACCCATTATATATATTAATTGCCCTCTTTATATTTTGATGTGTCACATCCTTTTTGCTCACCACCCATCGAGCATTCCTTTCAAGTGAATACTCACATTCTTATTCGTTTGACTCAATCTCGCTTAGCAAAGCCATGACATTTTTGATCAAGTCATTTGAATAGGATTGTTTAGCATAAGCTTGGGGGAAAGCGCTCTCATGCATCATTGCATGTGCATGTAGTTGCATTAGGATTTCATGTCATTCATTTCATCATTTTTCATTCACCTCCCTCATATTTATCATTGTTTCTCATATTTTTCCTTTTATGATCACATTGAGGACAATGTGAAGTTTAAGCTCGTGGGAGTGCATTTCCATGCCATCTAGTTGCACTCTTACTTTATTTTTAGGGTTTTTTTAGAATTTTTCAAAATTTTGCATCATATTTTTGAATTTTCCATCTTATTTTCCTTTTATGTGTGTTCATGCATCATGTTGTGTGCTTGTTTTTCTTTTCTTTCCTCTATTTTATTTTTTTTATTTCTTTATTTTCCTTTCTCTTCTTCCGCTAGATGAGTTTTGTATGATGATATCTCTTAGTGCTTTACCAACCATCACGATGCTTATTATTCCTTGCCATGCTACTTTGAGTATTCCATAGTCTTGCTATCCATGTGCTTGCTTATATATATATTCTTTTGATGATTCCTCTATATGAATGCATGATATTAATTGAAGCTGAATGTATTGATTAGTGTTTAGTATGCTTTTGTTGGAAATGCACCAAGATTCACACATCATTAGTATATCTGAAGCATCAGTTTTATTGTCTTATTCACCATCTGTTGCATGCCTAATATGGTTGTAAACTTTACTACTTGACTTCACTATTTATTGAAATAATTGAGAATATACATGCTTACATATGATTTTTAGTTGAAGTATTATTTTATTGAACCGTTCGTGCACATCTTAAAGTGAACCGAGTGCTACATTATTTCTTTCTCCACAAATATCTTTTTATTCTCTACATGTCACTTGAGTTCACCTCCTAAAGCTACTTATATCGCATCTATTTCCCAAAAATCCCCACAAAAGAAAAAGTTAGCTCCAAAAAGTTCAAAAAGCCAAAAAGAGCCAAAATCCAAAAAATACAAATCATATAGCTCCTACAAAAATCCAAAAAGAAAAATGAGAAACAAAGTTCAAAAAGAAATAGAAAAATATTTCTCTATCTCATTATTGGAGCCACAAAATACTTGAGAAAACCCAATGCAAAAATCCCATTTTCTACTATCATATTCTTTTAGATGCGATGCCTCAAGCTATGCTTGGGGGGGGGGGGGGTGAATTCACTTGACCATATGAGTGAGTACGACATTAGAGTGGAGAGGTGCACGAATGTGGAAGTTTGATAATGCTAAAACTTGGCAAAATACATTAGTTATGGAGATTTCTTATTAATCGATATAAATATGTGAATGCCATGATTTATTCCACTCTCCATTGCATGTTTGGTGTGATTCTTATATGCTTCTGTTATAACTCTTGATTGAAAAGTGCATTGCCAACATTTCTATATTAAATTCTATGAAATGCGTGATGTGGATATGAATTGATTGTATGAATTTAGGGAATCCCTTTTGTCGTTCTTAAAAGCTTGCAAGTACCATGTTTAAGTTAGATATGAAATCCTTATAGCATGTGATTCGCATTTTCCAAGTTATCGTGATGTGTAGCTTATGGCTTGAGATCTGTGAGAATAATCTAGCGACCCCTTTCACCTCGTGTTCTTTCTTTTTCATTTCATTTTCTTTGTTTTCATCTCCCGAGTTCATCTCTTTACTTATCTTTCTCGAGGACGAGTAAGAGGCAAGCTTGGGGGATTTTGATCGCTCTATATTTTACACCTTTTTTCTGCATATTTTCACGCCATTTCGATTGCTCATATTACGATTTTCACGAGTATTCGACGATATTGCGTTACTTTTCACTATTTCTTGTTTTTGTCGTATTTCAGGAAATATAGAGAATTCGGGAGCAAAAATGAGCTTAAAGGACTTGCACATGTACCGGAGCGTTGCCCATGGCTCTATCGAGGAGCTAACAGCGCTGGAAGATGAGTGGAAGAAGAAGGAAATCGATAGAATCGATGAAGAGGCAAGGAGAAGAAGAGTTGACTCCAGAAACAGGCCACTCGGTCGAGTAACACAGCCCACTCGGCCGAGTGAAGAAGCGCATTCGGCCGAGTACAACTGATACGAAGGGATCTTGAGCCACAATATACTCGACCGAGTGGTTAAATCCACTCGGCCGAGGAGAGATCGCCACTCGCCCGAGTGAGTCAGGACTTCTGAAAGAAATCAAAGCCGACTCTCTGGAATTCTGGGGAGAACATTAGAAGACCTACTCGGCCGAGTAGAGAAGTCCACTCGCCCGAGTGAAGAATCCCACCCGACCGAGTGAAGCCGATGACACGAGCACCCAGATTTTCAGACAGCCTTCTACTCTTTTGAAATCTGCTATCATTTCAGAGGTTAAAGTATTTTTATCATATTTTTTATGGATATTAGACTTCATGAAGGTTCCAACGCTGCCAAGAACGCGCCAATCGAAGGTCGGATGAAATCTGGAGAATTTCTGCAAGTTGATACTACAGAGCTGGAATTCGCGTATCAGTGTCACTCGGCCGAGTGACACTTTCACTCGGCCGAGTGAGTTTTCCACTCGGCCGAGTGACCGGTTTTTGACAGTTTTTGACAGAGTGCTATTTTCTGGAATTTCTGCAGGAATTCTCACTCGGCCGAGTGAGCTTTTCACTCGGCCGAGTGAGCCGCTCCGCCTGCTGCGAGAGTTGCGATTTCTGGGCTGTGCAGGGGCAGTTTGGTCACGATTTTTTGGGAGATTTTAGGGGCTTTTGCTAGGGTTTTTTGGGGGCTATATAAGGGGTTTGCAGCCATCATTAGAGGGGGTTCCCACATGTTTTCTTAGGGATTATTTTAGAGGTTAGACCATGCCCTAGGCCCCCTCTTGAATCTAAAAGCTTGTATTTGGATTGAAGATCTTCATCAAAGCTAAGTATTTTGTTCTTGTTATTTGAATCTTTGTTTTTTCTATCTTTTTGTATGCAAGCAATGATTTTTATTGATTCTCATATCGTTATTGCTATGCTTGAGTAGATTTGTTGTTCTAGGGCATGGGGATGAACCCTATGGATCTAATTTCAGATTTGTGATGAATGAATTTCTAAATTGCTAGAATTGCTAGGAGGTTAGGTTGTGATCGATTTATTACGGATAGCTAGGGATTTCCATCGATTGGGGTTTGCAAGAGATTGGATTCTAATCGATGGGAAGGCCTAGATATTCGATTTAGGTTTATAATCAAGTTCTCTAGAATTGGTTTGCAAGAGATTGGACCAAAGCTAGGATTTTTATTATAAACCTATACCCATATTCGTTTGCAAGAGATTGGACGAATACAAACTATCACAACCTAGATCGTAACTCGAGTTTGCACGAGAGTGGGCTCGAGGGGCGATTGAACGATGATGTCGATCCTAATGCTAGTGGCTTAGGCTAGGGTTTGCAAGAGATTGGGCCCTATCCTAGGTAGCTATAGACCGGTAATAGCGCGAGAGCGTGAGCTTGGTTTTCTATTCAGTTACGACTAGTTCACCCCAACACAAGCCTAGTAATATTGAGATTCACTATTTACAATGATGTATGACAATCCGTAGTGGGGATTCCCTAGCCATAGACACTTTTATTATATTGTATTGGAATCGATATTTGACCGACTTCTTTATCACCGACACCGACATCCACCACCATTTCCATTACATCATTCCATAACCATCTCCACCAATAAAACATTCATAGTCAAACCAACCTAGGATAGATTGGAGACAACACCACCTCCTTGTGTTCGATACCCGCTCGCCACTTGACTGTGCTCTTGTGGTAAAACTACAATCGTTCTTCGGGTGTATATCTGGGGCGCGATCAGTTCCTATTCTCAAATGCATGGCGATATATAACATATGATATCTGAAATAAAAAACAATGGCATGGCAAGGGAATACGCATATAAGAGTAGGCTAACTCCAAATCATCGTCATCATAGAGAATTCACTTCTAACAAAAAGGATAAAAGAAATAAAGATAAAGGGAAAAAAAATAAAAAATAACTAAATGCAATGCACACAGAGAGTAGGAAAACGTGATGCATGAGAAAAATGAAAAAGTGGGTGAAAATAAGTGGAAAATAAAGAAAGACAGAAAAAGAAAGATAAAAATGAAGAAAATAAAAAGTGCGTGAGTGCACTTACTCCTCCAAGCTAAACTGTACAATGTCCTCAACGTGCTAAGTGTGGTACAAGGGCATACATAATATGGGTGGGTGGGTGTGGATGCATGCATGATAAAAAGTGAAAATATAAAGTGAGTTATCCCCTTTTTAAGGATGAGTAAAGGCAGGGCCCTGAACAGACAGATGAGCACTAAAAAAGGGGAGGAATGGGAGCAATGATAATCAAGCAGAACGACCACCCTCTGAGGGGGGTGGTGGGTCTCGCTGCTGTGCCCGAGGTGGTGGTAGGCGCTGGTGCCTGACAATGTCAAGGATAACCGGAAAGTCACGATTAATGGACTCCTGGGTAAGCCTGCCTCCCTGAGGTATGAGAAGGAGCATGGCCATGAACCGATCTTCCTGATCTTCGTCCCTAAAGGTGACCTCATAAGACCTCTCATCATAGGGCAGAGGGAGGCGGACTAGGGCGGTTCGAGCTGGAGGTGCAGGTGGTGACTCGCAAGAAGGCGCATAGTCTGCTCCAGGGGAAGAGGTGTAGGAATATGATGCCCTCGAGGCCATTTATTCATGTGTGAATAGCACAAACATCTTGTTCGAAATAACAGTACGCTGTTTGGTAATAATTTATCTAAGTTATATTGTAATGTAGTTAACATTAGATATCAACTTAGGTAAAGTCCTGAGACTTTATGCAAGGTCAAACGGGTATCGAGATGAGTATCTCGATCATGGAGAAACGTTTGACCGTCTGTAGCATAAGTCTAAAATGGTTCGTGGTTGTAGATGTTTCGAGACAAGGATATCGAAACATCGGACAGACCATTGTGTCTTAGTCTTCACCGTTTAGCGGTGGCAATGATCTCATGATTGTTTGACTTGGCGAAGTCGAAGACGAGACACAGGTGCTCATTAGAATGAGTTCACTGAACGATGCACTAGAGTTATCATATGGTTATATTGACCAATCTGTCAATGATAACTCTGAGTGATGATAGGATAGTTGGTCTTTTGACTTGAGGTCATTTTGACGGACCTGTGCGTGAACGGTGCCACTTATATCAACTGACCTAGCTTCGAGGCAATGCCTGTCGAAAGGTCTTTTGATTGGGTGTCACTTGAAACGTACGAGGCGAGTAATGACCAAGAGAGGATTCGTCTCTCCCGGTCAATGGGAGTTAGTGTCGTAGAGTTAGTTCGGTCTTTAGTAAAAACTCTGCGCAGAGTATGTTGGAAGAAGTCCAACATTTATTGACTAAAGATTGATAGAAACTAACCGGAGTCAAGTTATTGGGGTTGACAGTTTGACCGTACCCTAGACTTGATCTACGCGACATATTTAAGACGAAGAGACTATAACTGCAGAATTCATCACGGAAACAGTCAGGTGGTCCCGACAATACTCATGTCAATGATTTAACCACATAATGATGATTCCTGAAGCAGGGACGGCAACCACTGCTTGTGGTCACTGCCGTATAGGGCTTCGAGCCCAACCTGTTGTAAGGGTCAGGCTGTAGGGTCTCACACAGAGTGCAACGCTTCGTCTAGTAATAGGTAGAAATTAGTTAGGGAGAATATTTACATTTGATGCAAAAGATGAAATAATTGCATTTGATGCAATATGATAATTTAAGCTTAGATAGGGACTATTTTGCATTTGATGCAAAAGTGATTAAATGTGTATTAAATTGTTTAATACAATATTTAATAATATAAACGCAAGGAAAAGTTCATGGGTAAGATGGGAATGTCCCGGTCTAGACCCAGGTTCGAACGGCGTCCAAATCGGACGCCAAACGCAAAAGTTATGGCCAAAACAATAAAAGCCCATGTTGACATCAGCCTGAGAAGCAGATTAAATCAAAAGGGGTTTTTAATCCCGGCCCAATGGGCCGGGCAGCAGTAAAGGCGGGCGCATTTGCGCCCGTAGCCATCACGGGCGGGGCCCGCCCGCAATCATGCAGGCGGGGCCCCGCCCCGCCCTTCTGTGCACGCAGGGCGCGTGCAAGGCACGCGCCCAGCGCGTGCACTGTGCGCGCGTTGAGGCACGTGCAGCGCACGCGCCTCGAGGCACGTGCGCTGCATGCGGCCTGGGGCCACACGCTGCCTAGGGCAGCGTGTATTTTGTGACGGTTGCAGTTTTGTGTTTTGGGTGGCTTTGGGCTGATCTTTGGACACTCAATTGGAGGGTCAAACGCACTCCGATTGACGAACAGTTTTTTCCTATGCGTTCACCGTTGAACTCTTGTCGTATTGATAGGTTGTATCGATCTTGAAGCTCAACGGTGAGTGAGTTAAAATTCACGGAATTTTGCACTTTGTGAAGTGCAAACTAACTTGATTTTAATTAACTCATTGTTTAGTCCCACATCGGATTTTGAGAAAAGGGGAGAGTCCGCCGCCTATATAAATAGGGGTCTCCCCCCTTTCTCAAAACTCGTCCCAAGCTCAAGATCTGAGCGGCTCTCGTAAATGTTGGAGCACGCTCGGATCTAGGCTTAAATTAATATTTCTCTTCTCCCTAAATTTCTGCCTTACTCCTGCGGGCTCTGGCAAAGCCACAAAGGAGTTCGGATTCTGGATCCGAAATCTTGGCAGAGGTTTCACTCGCGTGAAACTTTCTTCGGCGTGTGGTTGGCTCGGTGGCACGGGGATTGATCGCCTCGGGGTGCGGAGCGGTTTGAGGAGCGGTTCAAAGGAGCGGCTCGGCGTGGGACGGGAGCAGCTCGGAAGACGGCGCGAAACATCTCGCCTGCTCCAGGGCTGAGATTTCGGGTATGTGGTTAAAGTATTTTATTATCATTAGTTTAGTTTAATCGCAGTAGGCTAGATCCTTCTTGGGATGGTCAGATCCATCCCAAGTCGGCATAGATCTTGGCATATGGTCTTGGACCTTAGGGCTAAGTTAAAAATTGTTTTAACTGCATGTTAATTTAGTTAACATAGGTTTTTCTTCCGCTGCTATTATTTTTTTTGTCTATGTTCCGTCCGACTTAGGACGGGACTAGAGTTTTTGTGCCCTAAGGGACCGCCAATTTCCCTACAGTGGTATCAAAGCCTAGGTTTGCGTAGTCGATCTAGGTACTGCGATTTCATTAAACTTGTTAATGCTTTTAAATGCTTTTCAAATATTTTTAAAGTTATGAGATAAAATTTTAAAAATGGTTTAGATGTTCAAAAAAAAAATTTTTTTTGTTGATATTTTTGAACATGGAAATTTTAAAATAACGTTTTAAAATTTATGTGATAATTTTAAAATTAATTTTAAATATTTAAAAGATTAAATTTATTTTGGATGCCTAAAAAATTTTATATGATAAATTTTTTAAGCATGGAAATTTTAAAATGGTGTTTTTAAATTTATGTGATAAATTTTAAAATTGATTTTAAGGCTTTAAATTTATGCGATAAGTTTAAAATATTTTAGATGTTTAAAAATTGTATATGATAAATTTTTGAACATGGAAAATTTTTAAAGTAATGTTTTAAATTTATAAGATATTTTTAAAACTGATTTTAAAAGTCTAAAAATAGTTTATGCGATAAACTTAGTTTATTTAATTGTTAAATAGATATACACTTTCATTTTATGTTGATAAAATTAGTGTAGCTTTATTTTAATGGCTTGTTAATCTTGTCCCTTATTTGATAACACAAGACAACCCTTTAGGTTAGCCATTAAAAATGATTAAAATTTATTACTTGAATTTTAATGACATGCTATGTTTTAATAAATCATTAACAACAATATTAAGACCTAATTCCTGATTAGGGTAGTCCTTTAAATGAATTTTCAATTCTAATTGTTATAATTAATTTTCATTAAAGGACTTCGCTTCTAGCGTTGTTAATAAAATTTATTAAAATCCTAATAAAGATTAGGGTAGCACGTGAACCTTATAGTTGATAAGGACGTAATAAAAGTTATTAAACACATCCTAAAATTTTGAATTTAAGGATTCAACTAGTTGATAGGATTAATTAGTTGTTAATAAAAGCTGTTTAGTCTATGGCATACATACAAAAATGACAAGCTTCATTCAATGGACCATGATCCAGTCAATGTGCTTGGCTAAGAGTTCTGGATCACCCTTTAAGGGATAGTGATCCTGGCTTAGTCAATTCCCTGGCTGAGTTCCGCTGGACCGCAATGTCGCGAATCATGATTGTATGACACCCTGTACTATATCTAAGTCAAATACGTTAATGATCTTTTTCAAGATTAGCCATAGCCCTCCTTGTTTTAGGGGTTAGCAACTATAGGGCCTGTGTTACAGTTGTTGAGATACACTCAAGCTGTGACATGTCAACCTTGTAGAAACCAACTTCTTAAATACATAAGATGACATCTTGACTTGACCCAAACCGACGTTGTCGTGAATACACCGAGCGGCGGCGCAAGTTTAGTCAAGGATGTAGTCTGCCTAGATGTAGTCTAAGACATGACCCAAACCGACGTGTCGTGCATACACCGAGCTGAGGGGCAAGTCAGGCTAGACATGAAAATAAGGGTCCGACTAGACTAGACATTGTGATTTGGATGAGCACACTCATGATCACAAATGGCTAGGGGTAAAAACCGATTAAGAGAGTCATATCCGATGTGATCGATAAAGAGTCATCTTTCGATCGCAGAGTCAATCAACTTGTTGAGCTACACTCAAGGTTGTTTAGACTCAAGGCGATTGGAACTCTTACCCATTAATTTTTAATTCGATTAAATCGTTCGTTATTAAGCTTTAAAACGATCGTAAAAATAGTGGGAGGATATAGATAGATAAAAGCCAATCTACCTATATTTAATATTGAACATATGCTAAAACTAGGGCAAGACTATGTTTACCGAAAGAATCAATTGATAATATTGGAATTAGTTAACTGGTCAATAAGTTGATTAATTGAATATCGAGTTAAATTCTAATTGATAGAATTAAAACTTTATTCTCGTTGACATTAAATGACCTTCTAAAGAACAAACTTAAGAAATATGATTTCATTAAGTTCTGGGTCCAACAAATAAATTAATAGCTACATGTCACTCGTCTCTATATGAGGCAGCTTGAACATATAGGACATTCAAAGTATGTTTCTCCCTACAACTTGTCGAGCTACCCTCAAGGTTGTATGGACAAACAATTTTGATCCGCAAAGTTCGAAAATTCGATTAAACCATTTGAGTCGAATACGAGTGCATGAGCGGTGCAAGATTATGTATCCCAACCGGATCTTGAGACAAGCAATTTCTTGAGCTACACTCAAGATTGCAAAGCTCAAGCGTTTGGATACATAAGTTGCTTGCATAGCTATTTATTTATGTTGATATCTAAATGTGATTTAGAAAAGGAAGAAGGCACTTCGGAAAGTCAATTGAGAAAGTTAGTTTAATTTATCATTAGTAGAGGCATAAGTAGGAGGAAATGAAAACGTGACATATTTTGATGTCACATTTCGGAATAAGTTGTTATACAAAAGACGTTTAACACATTTTGACGAATGTCGTCACATTGCTTCTGAAGTAATGTTTTGTGTTAAGTAATTTGTAAATAACTATATATATATATATATTAAATGTTAATACACAAGATAGTAGCAAACTTATATGGTAAAATTAGACTAGGCCGTATCAAGAGATTAAGCTTCACAAGTCACATAAAGAGGGGTCTGACCTCTCGTATTATGAAGTCTATGGACACTTGTGAGTCTTAGCATCTTAGATACAAAGGCCGAAACCCATCTGTAAGACAGTGGGAGAATGAGTTGTCGAACTCAGTCTAGTACATACTGATGTGCCCGAGTCTAGATTAACCAAAATAAGTTATTCGTATATTTTATTAAGACACGTGTTCTTGATGAAACCCAAGTCTGATAAAATAAAGAACGAAATGACTAAAGTATTTAAACTGATTCGATTAGATCGAATGGTCAAATACTTAGCTAAATAAAATCTTGTGTAATTAAAAGAAAATGTGATTTTCTCTCAGATCAAGTCTGTTAACACATCGGTGTGTTAAAAAGTATGAATCACACTTAATTAGATTTAGTGTGATCCATTGTAAGTGACTCTGAGTTAAGTCCTCCCTCTAGGTTAAGTCCCAGATAGTAATGCCTAGGTTTTGATAAAGTTCTATGAGGACATTATCAATAATATATTCAATAAATCAATCGTAAGGAAGTTGTATTATTACTCGAATCTCGTGAGACGGATTGTCGAGTTAGACATCATAACTGATGATGACTTAGTCAACTTCTAGGATGAAATTCGGAGTAGTAACTCCGATTTAAAACTTGATGCAGGTCCGTGTGTGTAAATAAATTTGAGAATTTAGTTTACGTGCCCAAGGAAAATGTTTCCTCACTTTCTGCAAGTAAATCTTTAAGTTGAAAGATTGGTGCAGAAAAGAAAATAGTGAAGTACAATCATGTTGGACGGGAACAGTTTTCATCCTAATTTATTTAAAACGGATTATGATGAAACCGGTTTCGCCAACAGATGTGTACAGATCTACTCGGACCAAAGCCGATGTAAAACGCTTAAGTTGACCATGAAAATTGGAGCATTCACTAATAAGTTCGTTTTTCTAAATATGATTTAGACAGACTGACTTATATGAATTAGCCAGATAGTTTTCATGGTCAGTGGGAGCGTATAAATTACATGCGAATCATCAAAGGGATGGAACATACATTTTGACAAAGTAATCAAAAGGGTTGATACTTTATCAAGAATAGATGTGAGCCATTTAAAATGACCATTAACTAATTTAAAATTATTATCGTAAGGTACGATGAACTGGATAAGATCCAGGGAAATAAAATATTATAGATTCCGATAGACCAAATGAATTATTTGAATGAGATTCAAATGGTTGGTCTAACACAAACATAAAAACCCCATAAGTCTATAGTGTAGACGGTTTTTGCAGATCCACTCATGAAGGCTCTACCACATGAAGTCGGGAAAACTTATGTGTAAAAACGGTATAAGGTACCGAGATAAATGGGACTGAGTGCAAGTGGGAGATGTAGGAATATGATGCCCTCGAGGCCATTTATTCCTGTGTGAATAGCACAAACATCTTGTTCGAAATAACAGTAAGCTGTTTGGTAATAATTTATCTAAGTTATATTGTAATGTAGTTAACATTAGATATCAACTTAGGTAAAGTCCTGAGACTTTATGCAAGGTCAAACGGGTATCAAGATGAGTATCTCGATCATGGAGAAACGTTTGACCGTCTGTAGCATAAGTCTAAAATGGTTCGTGGTCGTAGATGTTTCGAGACAAGGATATCGAAACATCGGACAGACCATTGTGTCTTAGTCTTCACCGTTTAGCGGTGGCAATGATCTCATGATTGTTTGACTTGGCGAAGTCGAAGACGAGACACAGGTGCTCATTAGAATGAGTTCACTGAACGATCCACTAGAGTTATCATATGGTTATATTGACCAATCTGTCAATGATAACTCTGAGTGATGATAGGATAGTTGGTCTTTTGACTTGAGGTCATTTTGACGGACCTGTGCGTGAACGGTGCCACTTATATCAACTGACCTAGCTTCGAGGCAATGCCTGTCGAAAGGTCTTTTGATTGGGTGTCACTTGAAACGTACGAGGCGAGTAATGACCAAGAGAGGATTCGTCTCTCCCGGGCAATGGGAGTTAGTGTCGTAGAGTTAGTTCGGTCTTTAGTAAAAACTCTACGCAGAGTATGTTGGAAGAAGTCCAACATTTATTGACTAAAGATTGATAGAAACTAACCGGAGTCAAGTTATTGGGGTTGACAGTTTGACCGTACCCTAGACTTGATCTACGCGACATATTTAAGACGAAGAGACTATAACTACGGAATTCATCACGGAAACAGTCAGGTGGTCCCGACAATACTCATGTCAATGAGTTAACCACATAATGATGATTCCTGAACCAAGGACGGCAACCACTGCTCGTGGTCACTGCCGTATAGGGCTTCGAGCCCAACCTGTTGTAAGGGTCAGGCTGTAGGGTCTCACACAGAGTGCAACGCTTCGTCTAGTAATAGGTAGAAATTAGTTAGGGAGAATATTTACATTTGATGCAAAAGATGAAATAATTGCATTTGATGCAATATGATAATTTAAGCTTAGATAGGGACTATTTTGCATTTGATGCAAAAGCGATTAAATGTGTATTAAATTGTTTAATACAATATTTAATAATATAAACGCAAGAAAAAGTTCACGGGTAAGACGAGAATGTCCCGGTCTAGACCCAGGTTCGAACGGCGTCCAAATCGGACGCCAAACGCAAAAGTTATGGCCAAAACAATAAAAGCCCATGTTGACATCAGCCTGAGAAGCAGATTAAATCAAAAGGGGTTTTTAATCCCGGCCCAATGGGCCGGGCAGCAGTAAAGGCGGGCGCATTTGCGACCATAGCCATCACGGGCGGGGCCCGCCTGTAATCATGCGGGTGGGGCCCCGCCCCGCCCTTCTGCGCCCGCTGGGCGCGTGCACAGCACGCGCCAAGGCACGCCCCAGCGCGTGCACTGTGCGCGCGCTGAGGCGCGTGCAGCGCATGCGCCTCGAGGCACGTGCGCTGCACGCGGCCTGGGGCCACACGCTGCCTAGGGCAGCGTGTATTTTGTGACGGCTGCAGTTTTGTGTTTTGGGTGGCTTTGGGCTGATCTTTGGACACTCAATTGGAGGGTCAAACGAACTCCGATTGACGAACGGTTTTTTCCTATGCGTTCACCGTTGAACTCTTGTCGTATTGATAGGTTGTATCGATCTTGAAGCTCAACAGTGAGTGAGTTAAAATTCACGGAATTTTGCACTTTGTGAAGTGCAAACTAACTTGATTTTAATTAACTCATTGTTTAGTCCCACATCGGATTTTGAGAAAAGGGGAGAGTCCGCCGCCTATATAAATAGGGGTCTCCCCCCTTTCTCAAAACTCGTCCCAAGCTCAAGATCTGAGCGGCTCTCGTAAATGTTGGAGCACGCTCGGATCTAGGCTTAAATTAATATTTCTCTTCTCCCTAAATTTCTGCCTTACTCCTGCGGGCTCTGGCAAAGCCACAAAGGAGTTCGGATTCTGGATCCGAAATCTTGGCAGAGGTTTCACTCGAGTGAAACTTTCTTCGGCGCGTGGTTGGCTCGGCGGCACGGGGATTGATCGCCTCGGGGTGCGGAGCGGTTCGAGGAGCGGTTCGGGGAGCGGTTCAAAGGAGCGGCTCGGCGTGGGACGGGAGAAGCTCGGAAGACGGCGCGGAACATCTCGCCTGCTCCAGGGCTGAGATTCCGGGTATGTGGTTAAAGTATTTTATTATCATTAGTTTAGTTTAATCGCAGTAGGCTAGATCCTTCTTGGGATGGTCAGATCCATCCCAAGTCGGCATAGATCTTGGCATAGGGTCTTGGACCTTAGGGCTAAGTTAAAAATTGTTTTTAACTGCATGTTAATTTAGTTAACATAGGTTTTTCTTCCGCTGCTATTATTTTTTTGTCTATGTTCCGTCCGACTTAGGACGGGACTAGAGTTTTTGTGCCCTAAGGGACCGCCAATTTCCCTACAAGAGGTGCTAGGGTCGCTGTCCCTACTCCGCCTGTGAATGTCTAGCCTCGCACTGCGGTACGAAGGCATGATCTCGGGGTGTGGTTTAGAAGCTGCGATGTTCTCAAAAATGGGAGAAGGAACGAATGTACCTGAGATCGGGGCAGCTCCACGAAGATGACGAGTACGCGCCACTCACAGTTAGCTCCCCGGTCAAATCTGTTCCCCCAAGCTATCCTGAAACACAAAAACAATTGATTAGCAATGAATATCAAAAATCGAGGTGTATATCAAGAGAAATAGGCGTAAATAGGGTTTAATTTGGATTCGGGGCAGATTTGGGCTTACGAGATGAGAAATAGGAGAGTATGGGGGCCAAATGGGCATTGGAGGGCTGCCGATCGCCTGCCGGCGGCGAGGTGCATGGCGGCAGAAGGGCGGTGCGACGGCGGGGTCACGGTACTCGGGGGCGACGGCTGTAGCACAGGCGAGTGAAGGGGGAGCTAGGGCGAGTCGGGGGAGATTTGGGGAATTTGGGGGAATTTGGGAAATTTCGATCCGAGCGGCCGCTTGTTTAAGTTTAAATCGGGTTAGGTCAGTCGGATAACTAGGTCGAGTGACGATAACCACTCGGCCGAGTGGCAACTGTTTTGGATATTTTCAAAAATTTCATTAATTTTCGACTCAGTCGAGTGGAAACCATCACTCGGCCGAGTAGACTAAGTCACTCGGCCAAGCGGATAGGCCATTGAGAGCGTTTTAAGTGCTAAATGTGTCTGTTTTAAGTGATAAATGTGTCTGAATCACTCGGTCGAGTGACAGTCACTCGACCGATTGGCATATAATTTCCAGAGAGGGATTTTCTAGACTTCCCTGCGCAGTATCCTACTCGGCCGAGTAGGGTCTTAACTCGGCCGAGTGAAAAAGTCACTCGACCGAGTGGGTTGCTGTTTTCATCTCCAGACTCTCTGTTTTTGTGACACTTTCTGTTTTCTTTTCTCCCGTCAGTTTCTTCATCACTTTGGTGTTTGAGCGCATCCCTGGAGTGCTCTCCATCGCCATGGCCGTCCTCCGTTCATATGGTCTCCTATCGTCCTTTTCTTGAAATGAAAACCGTAGCCCGTTGCCAGATTCTTCCTAGGCTCTTGAATCTATACACTAACAAAGATCTAAAACAAAAAATGAAAATAAAAATCAACCAAAAACTGAGATAGGATCGTCGGGTTGCCTCCAGACAAGCTCTCGTTTAAGGTCTTGAGCTCGACCCCATAAGATTCGTGATTAGTGCTCGATGTTCGGCGCATGGGAGATGCGCGTGTCAAACTTTCCAAGAAGGCTGCTTGTGTTCAATTGTTGCTTTTCATCGGCTTTCCTCGGCTGTGACCGGCGCCCCGTTTATGGTTTGGGCACGGTGTCGTTTTACCGCAAGTGCACATTTAGTGTAGGGTGCGAGTTTATCGAACTCAGGGAGGTGGATGTCTTGAATGGATACTAGCCTCGCCTAGGTTGTGTGCTAGCTACGCGGATAATGTGAGTGAAAGTATAGAAATAAAAGAAAGAAATGAAAAAGACAAGAAATGAATCCTCGCTAACACGGGCTAGAGCACTCATGACACTTGGCATTTGACTTGTCCCAGGGTGAGACACTGCCCCTAAAGGTGGTACCTAGCGTCCATGAGCTCGATATTCCGGTCGATACCCAATACGCTAGGTCTACCTAGTTCCGGACGGTGGGCATTCCCATGTCCACTAACACCTTTCGTAACCGAGAGCATTAAGGCCACAATGATAACTCCCAACATCTCGTCCAGGCCGTTCACATGTGCGAGGACTCGATGTCTACGCTAGGGGCGTGAGCTGTGGCTAGGGAGTCAACCGTCAAGTTTATTCCCCCTTGGCCCGACGGTCAGATGCGGTCTTTCTCCCGCCAATGACAATAAAACGCACCCGTGTAACCCTAATGGCCAAATAGGTCGAATGTGATTTCTAGCAATACATCGAAGCGGATCTTGACTGGACAAGACACCGGACCCCAATCCCCAACACAACTAGTGTGTTGCCATACGAATTGGACTCAGATTGCTAGAAATCCCCATTGACACATTCCATCGAACACATACCATGCAATCAAGTCAAACGTAAATTTCCAAGCATCAATCCTACCCTAACCCGTGTTAGGGTTCATCAAACACTACTCAATGGTGAAGAACATAAAAACAAACAACAGAAAAGACGCACAAACGTTCACCATCAAGCAAAATAAATACAATACAAAACAATGGAAAAAAAGAGAAAGAAATACTTATCTCGTGTTCGAATCCATCAATCTGGTACAAGATTTACTGATCAAAAGACCTAATCTAAACTAACCTAAGCCCCCAGCAAAGGGACCGAAAAAGCCCAAAAAAATAGAAAAGGATCCCCCTTCAATCGGCCAACACCATGTATTTATAGTCCCCTTCGAAACCCTAATGGTTCGGGTCCAAAACCGTAGAAAAATCGCCACCCAATCGGTTGATGAGTCAACCGATCGGGTGATAGCTTTGAAGATCTTCAACCGGGCACTGAGGCGAGCGGTGGCGTGACCAGGTCGTCGTTTGAGGAATTGCGGCTACAGATGAACCGATCGGGTGAGATGTCACCCGATCGGTTGGAATTTAGCTTCAAATGACAGAAAAACTGTCGGTTCACCCGGTCGGCGAAACAGTCGGTTGAGTTCATCGGGTCATCACTTGAAGATTTGCATCTACAGGTGAACCGATCGGGTGATATTTAACCCGATCGGTTGGAATTTAGCGTAATTAGACAGGGAGCTCTGTCGGTTCATGTCACGCCCTGCTTCCCTAAAATGGAGGCGAGACGTGAAAAGGTCCGCACGAGAGTGGAGCTGTGAAGCCCCAAACCCGATAAGCGTCAATAAAACATAAGCAGGTCCCTGTAACCACAAACGGAACAACAATAATAACACAAGGAGAGACATGAAATAAAATCTCAAATCTCAGAATTTGTCCAACATGAAAATTAAGTTCAACATCCAGAAAAGCCACCAGGCTAAAAGAAAGAGTCTAAAGGCCCAGAACAAGGCCAACAAAAGGGACAACATAACAAAGTATTGGTGCCATGCACCGACAACAAAACAGTCTAAACAACAACACAAACAGTCTCTACGATTGATCGCCCGTGTCCACGAAGTCCTCGTCAAACACAGGCTCGGGCTCGGCGTCAGCAAACACCTCGTCCTCAACGAACTCAGGCTCAGGATCTAACATGTGTCACCCAAAAGAGTAAAGGGGCATATGTCAGCAAGTCTAAAAGACTTGGGCAAGGAAACTGAAAAGGAAGGCAAACTAACAACCTAACAGTTATAGTATGCATGACATGACAGTTATGGTATGAGTGCACAAGTAAGACATGGTGAAACAATAAGTACAAGAGAACCATTATCAGGGCATGACAAGAGTAGCCAAGCCACTAACAATCTCAATCTTTTCACTAGTCACGTTTCAAGTTATTTGTTGATGTTTACGCCTTACAGCTGAACTGTTGGACATATACACTGATTGGCCGCTTAACACTATCCCAGAGCCCAGAGTTTACGCCTTACAACTGCAGTTGCTGATCGGGCAGACTCCCAGTTGAATGGCCGCTTAACTCTTACCCCAAAACCCACATGTAAACGAGCCAGGGTCCCTGTACACGAGCTCAGTAAATGAGCAGGGTTGCCCCACACAAGAGCTCGTTTCCTGGATCACAAACCAGTAGCGTATTTCATTTGGCACAGGGGTGCACCTAGCCTCAATCATTTCACAAGGTGTAGCGGAGCTACGCAATCACGGGAACACTTAAAAAATGCAATGACATGACAATTAATTCGCGTACCATTAATGGAAATTAAACATGACATGGTAGTTGTGCTACATGATAAATTTCGGATCTAGCTTCGTTGTCAAGCTAGTTCCTGAAATTGCGCCTAGGCGAGTATCATTCATTCGCCTAGTCTCTTTTATGCCTACAACAAGCAAATCGCCTAAGACATGGCCCAAAACCCTAAGTGGCAAGTTTCACTTGCCTAGCACCGAGGATGACGATCAACGAGGCCGTCACACAAATGCTAACTACGGAGATGAGATCGCTGCCATGGAAAAACAATATTAGAACAACATCCAACCTAGTTTTATTAGGGTTTCACAAAAACACAAAAGGGTTAAGAGAACATTAAGAGATCGATTTATTACCGGACTGTTAGAGGAAGAACGATGCCGAGTAAGCACGACAACGGAAGAAACGATCCGAGGAACCTAGGGTTCAGATCTGGAATGGATGGAGAAATATGGAGAAATGGAATTTTGTGGGTTTTTGGGGGTTTTCCGGCGACCTAGAGGTGGTGGCCGGCCAAAATGGAGAGGGGGAGAGGCTCTTGATGAAGGAGGAAGGCTAGTGGAAGATGGATGATGATTTGGGGAAGAAGGAGGCTCAGGAGAAAGGAAAGAAGAAAAGAAAAACGTTTGGGGGTATAAATAGGAAGTGCTGGCGGCTGCCCAGAAATTAGGGTTTCGACACTGATTAGTCGGTCAAAGAGCAACCACTGACCGACTAGTTTGGGAACTAGTCGGTCGGTTGACCAACACAGACTGACTAAGCCCAAACAGTAACTCCTGTACAAAAATAGGATTTAGATTTAGTCGGTCAAAGAAAAACTACTGACCGACTAGTTTCTCATCTAGTCGGTCGACGAACGTTCTTAGACCGACTAAGAATGAATAGTACTTGGTATCAAAATGATCATAGAGCTAGTCGGTTAAAGAACGATTGCGGACCGACTAGTTTGCAACCTAGTCGGTCGACAAATGTTCTTAGACCGACTAACGATAAACAGTAACTCCTGAACAATTTACAAAGCCCACTAGTCAGTCCATGAAGGTTTGCCGACCGACTAAATCGTCATCTAGTCGGTCGGTTCCCCTTCTTGTACCGGCTAACGTGCACAGAAAGTTCCGAAATGGAGCGCGAAGCTCTGGGATCAATTCCTAAGACTCCTAGGCTTGATCTAACAATAAGATATGACCGATATGAAGCCCGTCACGAATGACTTACTCCAAAATCGACGATTCTAAGGAAGAAGCTAGAAAATCACGACGAAACGATCGAAAATGAAAGCTACGGAGACGAAAACCACGCATAAGGAGAAAATCCACCAAAACATATATATATAATATAATTAATCCAGATACATGAAAACCAGTCGTTACATCCTCCCCAACTTAAGAAAAATTCCGTCCTCAGAATTTCCCAACACTCACGTGTTCGGGAAAAAAAGTGGGAAACGCTCTCGCATCTCATCCTCATTCTCCCAAGTAGACTCTCCTGGCGAGCCGTGTCACCACATCACCCTCACAAGATTGACAACCTTGTTCCGAAGTGACTTCTGACGACTGTCCAGAATCTGCACTGGTTGCTGGTCATATGTCATATCAGGGCGAACGGTAATCTCTGAGAAATCCACAGCATGAGATGGATTGCTAATGTATCGACGAAGCTGCGATACATGGAAAACATTGTGAACTCCTTCCAAATATGGCGGCAAGGCTAAGCGGTAGGCTACCTCGTCAACTCTCTCCAGAATGTCAAACGGTCCAATGTATCGCGGGCTCAACTTCCCTCGCTTTCCAAAGCGAATCACACCACGATTCGGGGAAATCTTCAAGAACACATGGTCGCCCGGCTGAAACTCCAAAGGACAGTGTTTAGCATCCGCCCAATGCTTAAAACGGTCCTGAGCAATCCTCAACCTCTCCCGAATGTTCCTGACAACATCCACGGCCTCCACAATCATCTCAGGTCCCAACAGCTCCCGATCTCCAACGTCATCCCAACTCAATGGCGATCGACATTTCCTCCCATAAAGAGCGACGAAAGGCGCCATGCCAATAATCGCCAGGAAGCTGTTGTTGTAGGAAAACTCTACCAGATGTAGATGGTCCTCCCACGAACCCTTGAAATCAAACATGCACGCCCTCAGCATGTCCTCCAAGATCTGAATCGTCCTCTCGGACTAGCCATCCGTCTGCGGATGGTACACCGTGCTGAAACTCAGACGCGTACCCAAACTCTTCTGCAAACTCTGCCAGAACTGAGATGTGAACCTCATGTCTCTGTCCGACACGATACTCACAGGGACTCCGTGAAGTCGTACGACCTCCTGCACGATTCACGTTACATCACTATCTAAACAAGGAAAAGGAAATAAAAACGGAGAGTAAAAGAATTTACCTCCATGTATCTCCTTGCTAGCACCTCAGTGGACTGTCCCACTCGGAACGGAATAAAGTGCGTAGATTTGGTCAATCGATCTACGATCACACAAATCGCGTCATTCTGCTTCGGACTCCGAGGTAGTCCAGTCACGAAATCCATTGTGATGTGTTGCCACTTCCACTCCGGAATCATAAGCGGTTGTAGCAACCCTGCCGTACGCTGATGCTCCGCCTTCACTTGCTGGCAAACCAAGCACTTGGCTACACTTCGAGCCACGCTCCTCTTCATACCATGCCACCAATAGTTCAGACGAAGATCCTTGTACATCTTGGTGCCACCAGGATGCACGGAATACGGCGAACTGTGTGCCTCCACCATCAACTCCTCTCTAATATCCCCAGCTGGCACACACAACCTGGCTCCAAACCTCAGTGAGCCATCCTCATGAATCAAGAAATCTGTCCGCAGCCCGGCTCCAACCTGTTCTCGAATCCTCACCAGCTTCGGATCTCCAGCCTGACCAGCCTTGACCCGATCCAAGAGCGTCGACTGAATCTGCATACTTATCAACAAAGAAGCCTCTCCAGAAAGAACAATCTCAACTCCAGACTCGCAAAGATCCTGCTGCAATCTCCACTGCGAAGTCAAAACCATCACTACTGGAAGCCTACTCAGTGCATCAGGAACCACATTCACCTTGCCATGGTGATACTGCAAATCAATCTCATAATCCGCCATGAGCTCCAACCATCGACGCTGTCGCATGTTGAGCTCCTTCTAAGTGAAAATATACTTCAAGCTTTTGTGATCGGTGAAGATCTTCACTTTCTTACTCAGCAAGAAGTGCCTCCAAATCTTAAGAGCAAACACAACAGCAGCCAACTCTAAGTCATGCGTCGGGTAATTCTTCTCATGAGTCTTGAGCTGACGCGAAGCATACGCCACAACATGCCCGTGCTGATGCAACACACATCCGAGACCCTTGCCAGAAGCATCACAAAAGATCTCAAATCCACCGCTGCGATCAGGCACAACAAGAATAGGGGCAGTCGTCAATCTCTCCCTCAGAACACCAAAGGCATTCTCACAATCACCCGACCAAACAAAAGGTACATCCTTCCGTGTCAATCTGGTCATCGGCTCGGCAATACGGAAAAAGTCCTTAATGAAGCGCCGATAGTAACCAGCCAGTCCAAGGAAACTCCGGATCTCAGACGCTGACTGCAGAATAGGCCACTCTCTGATGGCCCTGATCTTCTCGGGATCCACTGAAATACCATATCCAGTCACCACATGCCCGAGAAAAGCAACTCAGTCCAGCCAAAACTCGTACTTCGAAAACTTAGCATACATCCGATGCTTCCTCAAAATCTCCAACACTGTCCTCAAGTGCGAGGCATGCTCCTCCTCCGACTTCGAATAGATCAGAATGTCGTCAATAAAGATAACGACAAGCTTGTCTAAAAAGTCGTAGAAGATCAGATTCATCAGATTCATGAAAACTGCGGGTGCATTGGTTACACCGAAAGGCATAACCACAAACTCGTAGTGTCCATACTTCGTCCTGAACGCTGTCTTCAGAACATCTTCCTTCTTCACCTTCAGCTGATGATAACCACTCCTAAGATCCAACTTCGAAAACACCCTCGAACCTCCAAGCTGATCAAAAATATCATCGATGCGAGGCAACGAGTATTTATTTTTGATGGTTATCGCATTCAACTCCCGATAGTCCACGCACATGTGACACGAACCATCCTTCTTCTTCACCAGTAAGACCGATGCTCCCCACGGAGACACACTAGGGTTGATGTAACCCTTCTACAACAGCTCATCCAGCTGCTTCCGCAATTCCTCCAGCTCAGCGGGTGCCATACGATATGGCGCCTTCGAAATGGGCTGCGCTCCCGGAATAAGATCAATAGAAAATTCCAAAGCCCGATCAGGCGGCAGTCCAGACATCTCCTCAGGGAAGACGTCATCAAAATCTCGCTCCACAGCTGGCCTCTCCAACTCCATCTGCATAGCCACAACCTCCACTGGCCTGGCCCGAAATCTGACAGGACCAAGCGAACTGCTACCTCGGCTGAACTCAAAGACAGGATGTCCGGGAATCTCGAACACCACCTTCTTCCTCCGATAGTCGATCGTAGCATAGAAGCTCGCAAGCCAATCCATCCCAAGAACCGCATCATAGTTGATGATGTCGTGGACAATGAAATCAGCGTAAAGCTCATGTCCACAGACCACCAACGGGCAAGAATTGCAACCAAGATGCATCGAGACCACGCCATTCCCTGTAACGATATTCCAACTCTTGGAAAGAGGGGACGTCGACAAGGAATGCTTCTCCACGAAGCTCCGAGAAATAATGCACATCGACGCACCGGAGTCAAAGAGGACTCGTGCAGGAAATGTGCACACCAAAATCACACCTACAAACAGTCTAACAATCAAGCCCTAGTCTAACAAATAATCATGTTCAAGCAAACAACATAATCTAACAAACAAAGCCAAATAAGAAAGGAACAGCTAGAAGGAGAGTTACCTGTGATAACCTCATCCACAGCCTCGCTCTCCACAGCGGTAATCAGAAAAGCCTGCCTCCTCAGCGGAAAAGCCTGCTGAAAAGCCTGCCTCTGTGTAACAAGAGCTGCACCATGTCCAGCATGAACAGACGCTCTCTGCTGCAACGGCTGTGCTGCAACAGGTGCCCTCCACAGCTGATTCGCATACCGACAATCCTTCGCGACATGAGAAGCATCACCACAAACCAAACACTGGCCCAGAAACTTCCTACACTGATCCTTGATGTGGCCAGGCTTGCCGCAGAAATGGCAAGTCTTCTAATTAGGCCCTCCTGGCCTCTTGAACTGCACCGGATGATTAGGCTTCAAACCAGGCCTAACCACCACCTTGGCCTGCTCCATAGGCCTCTTCCCAGCACCAGAAACATGTCCTCTCCTCTGACTCAGGTTCAGCTCCTGCCTCCTCGCAGCGACCAGAACCTTCTGATAAGAGTCCAGATCAGAGGAAGACACAAAACTCTGAAGCTCCAAAGCAAGCCCCTACAAAAACCTCTGAGCCCTCTCATCAGCATCCTGCACCATCTTCGGTGCGAACCGACTCAGCCTAGTGAACTCTTGGTGGTACAGGTCCACCGTCAAGCTCCCTTGCTTCAGATCAATAAAGCGCCGCAGCATCTCCTTCCTAGCAGCCTTCGGAAAGAACTCCTCATCAAACCTGGACTTAAAGGTAGCCCAAGCTATCGGCTTTACCAGCATCTTCTCTTCCGCATCCCACCAGTTCCGAGCATTATCCTTGAGTTGCCTCTTCGCCAAATCAACCCATCCAGCCGGGGTGATCTTGGCCATCTTCAAGTTATCCTCAATGTTCTGAATCCACTCATCGACAGCCAGAGGACCCTCAGACCCATCAAAATATGTGGGACCCAGCTCCCGAAATTGCTTCGCTCCCGGCTCGGAGCGAGGGGCATCCTGGATTGCCCGACCAGCTCGAACAACTGGAGCATTCTGGACTTGCAGGAGCACGCCCTGCTGCACTTGCATCATCTGAAGCATCATCCACATCATCTCTCCATTGGTGGGTTCCCGCTCTGGCTCCTCGTCATGAGGGGGCACACCACTACCTCCACCTCGGGTGAATCGCCTTCCTGCCATCTAATGACACAGAAAACGAAACAATTAGACTCATAGCTTATGACTCGGATGTCAAACTTAGTTTATTGGACATTCTAATATTATTATCATTATTCCGATATTTGCAGTTACAGAAAAGACCTGCATGGGCCACCAACAAAACCTGTCACGCCCCGCTTCCCTAAAATGGAGGCGAGACGTGAAAAGGTCCGCACGAGAGTGGAGCTGTGAAGCCCCAAACCCGATAAGCGTCAATAAAACATAAGCAGGTCCCTGTAACCACAAACGAAACAACAATAATAACACAAGGAGAGACATGAAATAAAATCTCAAATCTCAGAATTTGTCCAACATGAAAATTAAGTTGAACATCCAGAAAATCCACCAGGCTAAACGAAAGAGTCTAAAGGCCCAGAACAAGGCCAACAAAAGGGACAACATAACAAAGTATTGGTGCCACGCACCGACAACAAAACAGTCTAAACAACAACACAAACAGTCTCTACGACTGATCGCCCGTGTCCACGAAGTCCTCGTCAAACACAGGCTCGGGCTCGGCGTCAGCAAACACCTCGTCCTCAACAACGAACTCTGGCTCAGGATCTAACATGTGTCACCCAAAAGAGTAAAGGGGTACATGTCAGCAAGTCTAAAAGACTTGGGCAAGGAAACTGAAAAGGAAGGCAAACTAACAACCTAGCAGTTATAGTATGCATGACATGACAGTTATGGTATGAGTGCACAAGTAAGACATGGTGAAACAATAAGTACAAGAGAACCATTATCAGGGCATGACAAGAGTAGCCAAGCTACTAACAATCTCAATCTTTTCACTAGTCACGTTTCAAGTTATTTGTAGATGTTTATGCCTTACAGCTGAACTGTTGGACATTCACACTGATTGGCCGCTTAACACTACCCCAGAACCCAGAGTTTACGCCTTACAACTGCAGTTGCTGATCGGGCAGACTCCCAGTTGAATGGCCGCTTAACTCTTACCCCAAAACCCACGTGTAAACGAGCCAGGGTCCCTGTACACGAGCTCAGTAAATGAGCCAGGGTTGCCCCGCACAAGAGCTCGTTTCCTAGATCACAAACCAGGAGCGTATTTCATTTGGCATAGTGGTGCACCTAGCCTTAATCATTTCACAAGGTGTAGCGGAGCTACGCAATCACGGGAACACTTAAAGAATGCAATGACATGACAATTAATTCGTGTACCGTTAATGGAAATTAAACATGACATTGTAGTTATGCAACATGATAAATGTCGGATCTAGCTTCGTTGTCAAGCTAGTTCCCGAAATTGCGCCTAGGCGAGTATCATTTCGTCGCCTAGTCTCTTTTACGCCTACAACAAGCAAGACATGGCCCAAAACCCTAAGTGGCAAGTTTCACTTGCCTAGCACCGAGGATAACGATCAACGAGGCCGTCACACAAATGCTAACTACGGAGATGAGATCGCTGCCATGGCAAAACAATATTAGAACAACATCCAACCTAGTTTTATTACGGTTTCAAAAAACACAAAAGGGTTAAGAGAACATTAAGAGATCGATTTATTACCGAACCGTTAGAGGAAGAACGATGCTGAGCAAGCACGGCAACGGAAGAAACGATCCGGGGAACCTATGGTTCAGATTTGGAATGTATGGATAAATATGGAGAAATGGAATTTTGTGGGTTTTTGGGGGGTTTCCGGCGACCTAGAGGTGGTGGCCGGCCAAAATGGAGAGGGGGAGAGGCTCTTAATGAAGGAGGAAGGCTAGTGGAAGATGGATGATGATTTGGGGAAGAAGGAGGCTCAGGAGAAAGGAAAGAAGAAAAGAAAACCGTTTGGGGGTTTAAATAGGAAGTGCTGACGGCTGCCCAAAAATTAGGGTTTTGACACTGATTAGTCGGTCAAAGAGCAACCACTGACCGACTAGTTTGGGAACTAGCCGGTCGGTTGACCAACGCAGACCGACTAAGCCCAAACAGTGACTCCTGTATAAAAATAGGATTTAGATTTAGTCGGTCAAAGAACAACTACTGACCAACTAGTTTCTCATCTAGTCGGTCGACGAACGTTCTTAGACCGACTAAGAATGAATAGTACTTGGTATCAAAATGATCATAGCGCTAGTCGGTTAAAGAACGATTGCGGACCAACTAGTTTGCAACCTAGTTGGTCGACAAATGTTCTTAGACCGACTAACGATAAACAGTAACTCCTGAACAATTTACAAAGCCCACTAGTCGGTCCATGAAGGTTTACCGACCGACTAAATCGTCATCTAGTCGGTCGGTTCCCCTTCTTGTACCGGCTAACGTGCACAGAAAGTTCCGAAATGGAGCGTGAAGCTCTGGGATCGATTCCTAAGACTCCTAGGCTTAATCTAACAATAAGATATGACCGATATGAAGCCCGTCACGAATGACTTACTCCAAAATCGACGATTCTAAGGAAGAAGCTAGAAAATCACGACGAAACGATCGAAAATGAAAGCTACGGAGACGAAAACCACACATAAGGAGAAAATCCACCAAAACATATATATATAATATAATTAATCCAGATACATGGAAACCAGTCGTTACAGTTCACCTGATCGCTGAACCGATCGGGTGAGCTGGTACTCTTCTTCAGTTGCCGTTCGGGTCGGATACGCATGCATCAACTGACCGGGTGGCTGGTCCACACGATCGGTTGAGGGCTGAGAAATAGCGATCTACGTCATTTGACCCTCTGGATCGCGCACGGCTCATCCCGTTTCTCCAGGGACTCATGATATCTTCTTTAAACGTCCCCAACGCTGGCGATCTCCTGCATTCACACAAAAAGCGAAGAAGTGAAAGAAAACTAGAAATCATAAGAAAACGGGTACGTGACGATGGAAAACAACGGAAAAACACAAAGAAGACGTGCGTGAATATATAAAATATAAACGCACGTCAAAATCCCCCAAGCTGAACCCTTCCTCGTCCTCGAGGAAGACGAGTGAGAGTAGGAGCTCGGAGGGAAAAAGTAGAGAGAGAGAGAGAGAGAGAGAGAGAGAGAGAGAGAGAGAGAGAGAGAGAGAGAGAGAGAGAGAGAGAGAGAGAAAGAGAAGTCGAAATCCTAAATCGCCCGTCAGGGCCAACAAAATCAGACATGCCACACTAAACAAGCATAAGACAAAACACAACACTAAACCATGGAATATGAGTCCAAACAAGTGTCGTGAGTCCACGCGGTGAAGCGCGAGTGAGCGTGGTCGTGTGCTAGCAGACGGTGTTACTATCTACAAATGTGCAGTAGAGATCCATATACACATGTACAAGGAATGACCCAAATATCGATTCGATTTGAAATAAACGGCAAATATATAGCTTAAACATGCATGAGAAGAAAGTAAGAATCGAAGCGTATCATGTGTAAGGGACTCCACAGCTAGGGACTAGGAAATCACCACACTATCGCCTAGATAATAGCTAGAAAGTTCCTAAGCCAAGTGTTTTCGAAAATGATGGAGGTTGAGAAGATGTGGAGTAGAATACTCGGTGCAAATTCTCGCCTTCCCTTTATTCTCGGTAGGTAAGAAAATATTCACACTGGAATTATTTTTTGGGTTTTGGATATATGTATTTTTTTGGGTTTTTGGCTATACAAATATATTTTTCTTTCTTTTCTCTTTTTCTTTTCTTTTTGGGTTTTCTTTTCTCTCTCTCTCTTTTTTGGATTTTTGGGTATATACATGTGTGTACTCTCCCAAGTGGGAGAACGGTACACGACGAGGGGATTTGCACCAAGTAAAATAAAAAAGAAGTCGGATTCTAAACACTTGGGCAGAGGGAATTTTTTCGCTAATCAGAGATAGGCTAAATGGGTTATCCTAGTCCTAATTGTGGAATTCCGACACATGCAAATTGAAGTGTACGATATATATATTCATGCACATAGAATCAGACAGGAGAAGCAAATACCGCATATTCAAATCGAAGCATGATAATCTAGAGGTCATCCTAGGACAGGTATATAAATCAAAATCACAAAGTAGAAGCACATTATAAGCTAGGCACGACACACGACTCACATAAAAGCAAAGTGGACCCACGAAGCGTGAAATGCAAGGGGACTCGGCTTCCTAGGGTTAGTGAATGTGATTGGCGAAGCCGTGCTAGTTGCGTGTGTGATTCTGTGGTAATTCATCATATGGGGTCGTCTCTAGGAGAGAGATAACAGAAGATGAGAAGAAAAAGAAAAATGTAACGGCCACTTTCCGGTCGTGCGTATTTTTGTGTGTATGTTATTTCGTAAGAGTGTTTTTGCATTTGATTTTATTGTTGTTTCGTAGCCTAGACGCGTAGCCGGACCCCGTATCTACGTCCCTCTCGGAGGCGTGATCGCCCCGATACATCCTTTTTAATTTTTGGATGCCGTGGGACCTAACTATTATAACCTCCTTAAATTATTTTTTACCAATGAAAAAAAATAGTTTTATAAATTCTGTGTTTCGAAATCAGCTAGGAATCATAATGTATAAAAAAATATTTATTATTAAATGAAACAAACATGCTTGCAAATCGTACTGAAACAAACCTATAACTACTTACTTATTAATTAACTTTTTATACCAAATAATTAGCAACTAACTAAATACTGTTTAGTTTTAAAAATCAAATCTTATCCCAACGGCCTCCCCCTCAGGGCCTCATCCTACGCAACTGCCCTTTGTTTCTCCCCACCATTCCCCATGTCACCCATGATCTCCACCCACGTGCAACTGTGCAAGCCCCTATACTTTTAAAAATAAAGCTATATGAGGAGAACACCAGGCTAACTTTTAGCATACCCTACTGTCCTTTATATACAAGCCGATATAATAACATAAACCCTAGTTTCTCTCGTTTTCTCCCAACTACACGAAACCACCGGCCAACTTTCTCTTCCCCACACGTCGCAGTACGAATGCGCCATCATCCCCACGCCCAGTAACCCAACGCATGTGCCATCCCCGCGGCCTCCTCCACCGTCCAAATGCCGACAACCCCTCCTGTCCACCACCCAGCTCCTCCCGAGCGCAGCCGCGCTCTCCCCTCGCCCAGTCACGCGTAGCGCAGCCCCTCCCTCTCGCGCTTCCCTCCTCACGCCAACGCAATGCCGCAGCAGCTGACTTCCTCCTCGCCATCACGCGAGGCCAACTCACGAGCTCCTCTGTTCTCCACACCATCATCCAGCAACCCAACGGCATCCTCCCTCCTCCTACACGCGACCTCTTCATCTCCTCCGCAGCACCTCCTCCTCCTTCTTCGCATCTACTCCCGAGCGCCGCACGGAAAGCACACCCACCTGTCTTTTGCTCCTCCACACGACAGAGAAGCGCTGCCCAGCACTCTTGCGGCCTCCTCTTCTCAAGCGCCATTCTAATGAAAGATAGAACAATCAAGATGAGATGAGGATAATTGGTAAAGGTTTTTTCTCAGATGATTTCATTACCATAATAGGCTATATTTATAGTCGAAACCTAATTACAAAGTATCTCTTCATATCCCCCACTAATAGGTAACCTCCACACATTATAAAGGCTAATTACAAAGTATCTCATCATATCCCCCACTAATAGGTAACCTCCACATGTTATAAAGGAAACTATTGGTATTCCTAAATAATAGGTAACCTCCTAATTAATTTACATAATGCAAACAAGATTAATTCCAACATTCACCCCTTTAATCTTGTTGCCGTTTTTGTTTCCTGCAGTCCGATTTTTTGACGCATATCTAAGAACTTGACTCGTCCAAGTGGCTTGGTCAAAATATCGACGAGCTGATTTTCCGCGCTCACGTGCTCTACTGCAACATTTCCTTGTTTAACACATTCACAAATGTAGTGATATCTCGTGTCAATGTGCTTGCTTCTGTCATGGTAGACTGGATCCTTACAAAGCGAGATTGCGGACTTGTTGTCCACCTTGAGAGTGAATTTGACTGAATCCATCTTCACCAAGTCTGCTAGTAACCGCCCAAGCCATACTCCTTGTTGGGCTGCGGTTGCAGCTGCGATATACTCGGCCTCGCATGAAGACAACGCCACAATCGTTTGCTTCTGTGAGGCCCAACTAATCATGCTAGAGCCGAGGAAGTAAACCCACCCCGTGGTGCTCTTTCGATCATCCACATCCCCAGCAAGATCAGCATCACTAAAACCAATTAGATGTGGATCTTCCTCCTCCTTTGCATAGAAGCAACCGAGGCGCAAAGTGCCCCGTAAGTATCGAAGAATTTGCTTCACAGCTGCCATGTGCTGTGTGGCTGGTGCTTCCATGTAGCGGCTCATTATCCCAACCGCATACGAAATATCCGACCTTGTGTGCACGAGGTATCTCAACATCCCAACTATGCTCCGATAGTTGGTGGCGTCAACTGGAGGATTAGGACTCACCTTGCTGAGTTTGAGCCTTGCTTCCATATGGGTCTGACAAGAGTTGCATTCCACCATCCCATTCTTGTCAAGGATACTAGCCGAATATGCCGATTGACACAGCGAGGTCCCTTGTGATGATTGCTCCACTTCAATCCCAAGGTAGTAGCTTAGAAGCCCAAGATCACTCATAGAAAAGAGCTGCTTCATTTGGGTTTTGAACTCTGCTACATCGGTGACTTTGACCCCGTTATGATAAGGTCATCGACATACACCCCAACTAGCAAGTTGGAGCTTCCCACGCTCTTCTTGTAGACCGCATATTCTTGTGGGCATCTTTCGAAGCCAAGAGTGGTGAGGCTCTTGTCCAACTTCGAGCTCCAAGCTCGTGGAGCTTGGCGCAGTCCATAGAGAGCTTTCCTCAACTTGAGTACCTTTTGCTCATTTCTTTCTTCAACAAAGCCAGGGGTTGAGAGACGTATACCTCCTCGATAAGGTCGCCGTTGAGGAAGGCAGAGTTGACGTCCATATGATGTACCTCCCATCCTCTTTGCGCCGCCAAAGCCAAGATTAACTTCACGGTTTCCAGCCTCGCCACCGGTGCAAAGACTTCATTAAAATCCACCCCATGGCACTGAACATATCCCTTCGCAACGAGCTGGGCCTTGTGTTTAACTACCGCTCCTGTTGAGTCCTTCTTCACCTTGTAAACCCATCTACGTCTGATAGGTTTGTGTCCAGCTGGTAGGTGTACTAACTCCCAGGTGTTGTTGCTAACAATAGACTCAAGCTCTTGCCTCATCGCAAGCCTCCAACACTCATGTTGTTTGACTTCAATATGACTTGCAGGCTCCTCTGCAGTCATTAAGATTATCTCTTCATCTCCCTCTTCTTGTTGGTAGATATCTTCGAGAGAGCGATGCTTCCGCGGCACCATAGATGAGGAGGTAGGAGTTTCTGGAGAAAAAACACCGGTGAGTGTAGTTAGGGAGTTCGGCAGCGGCTCAGAGGCAGTTGAGATCTCCTGAGTGGGTGACTGGCTGGAGTCAGTAGATGCCGTAGTTTCGCGTCGATCTTCGGGATTTTCTGGAGCTCCTTCGGGTGCTTCGTCTTCATCGTAACCAAGCACAATGAATGATCCCACAGGCCGTGAATCACTTCCGGGCCGTGAATCACTCTCCTCCCCATTGTGCTTGCATGGTGTTTGCTCCCAACACCATGCTTTGTCCTCCTCGAATCGCACGTCCCGACTAACATGCAACTTCTTGTGTATCGGATCATACAACCGGTAGGATTTGGACCCATCTTCGTAGCTGAGAAACACCATAGGATTGCTGCGATCTTCCAGCTTCTTCAGATGAGGTTGCACAATTTTCATATGCGCAACGCATCCAAAGACACGGAGGTAGTGGACCTTCGGCTTCCGCCCACACCAAGCTTCATATGGTGGCATCCCTTCGAGACTCTTCATCGGTGCACGGTTGAGGATATGGACAGCCGTATTCATCGCTTCTCCCTAAAAGAACGAGGGCATGTTCTTGCTCTTCAACAAGCTCCTTGCCATCTTAATGATAATCTGATTCCTCCACTCTACAACACCGTTTTATTGCGGGGAATATGGTGCTGTGAGTTGCCTTTTGATGCCCATTTTTTCACAATAACTGGAGAAGTCCTTTGAGGTGAACTCCCCTCCTCGATCCGTCCGCAACATTTTCAACCGTAGGTCGACCTCCATCTCCGCTAGCGATTTGATTTTCTTAAATGCATTAAAAGCCTCATCCTTGCTTTTGATAAGACCGATCCACATGTAACGACTGAAATCATCTATGCATAGCAGAAAATATTGGTTACCTCCCGGTGTCACCAGTGTGATCGGTCCACAGAGATCGGCGTGAATAAGTTGAAGGGGCTTCTCCGCACGATACGTCGAGGAGGATGGAAATGGCGTTCGATGTTGCTTTCCGACCAAGCACCCATCACACAGTTGATCTTGTTGCCCCAAGACCAGCATGCCTTCAACCATCTTCTTGTGCGCTAAGCTCCTTAGCACCGGAAAGTTCAAGTGACCGTAGCGTGCATGCCATAGCCACGACTTCTCCTTGAGGTTCATCATCAAGCACATGGGTTCGGCAAGGCGAAGATCAAGAGCGTACAACCTGTTTCGACTCTGCTTCACATTAGCCAATAGCCTACCTGTGTTTTCGAAGATCTTGAGAGAGCCATCCTTTATTGTGCTTGCACATTCGTGTTCATCAAGTTGTCCAATGGACACGATGTTGCTTCAGAGCTTCGGGATATAATAAACATCACACAACGTAAGATGTTGCCCATTTTGACATTGGAACAAGATAGTTCCACGCCCACAAATATTGACGACGGATTCATCACCAAACTTTACGTTTCCCTTGATGCTTTCATCTAGATCGGAGAACTTCTCCTTGCAACCCGTCATATGATTGCTAGCCCCGGTATCGAGGTACCACACCTCAACTGCATGAAGATTTGGCATCACCTTCTCCTTGTTGAGCATCAATACATTCTCACGCTCCTCCGAATGTCCGAGTTCACACAACTCGGCTTTGAGAAGAGCTGGCGCATCACCATCCCACTTCGCAAAGTGGGCTGTCTCCGGTCTTCTCGGAACGGCACTCGTTTGCAAAGTGCCCGAACTTGCTGCACTTGTAACATTGGAGTTTGCTTTTGTCCCGAGTCATGGTCTTCAAGTTCCCGAATTGTTCCATCGTAGAAATGATTTGCAGGAATTTTTCGGGAACCGCACGGAGAAGCTTCTGGACGACATAGGTCTCTTCGACCTTGTCTCCCAATGCACAGATCTTGTTGACATTGGTTGTCAACTTCGTAGCAAAGTCATCGACCGTCTCTGCATCTTCCATGCGAAGACGTTCAAACTCCCATCGTAGGGTTTGAATTTTTGCTTCTCGGACGCGCTCCACGCCCATGTGCATTGTCTTTAGCATCTCCCATGCTTCTTTGGCTATTTTCTTCTCCGAGATCAGCATTAGTGTCTCCTCGCTGATACTTTGATAGATGGCGGCTAACGCCATCGAATCCTTCTTGCTATCCACCGCCTCATTTTGACTTGTTGGTTCGATTACATCCCAAACTCCATTCACGCCCATGAAAACCCGCATCTTCAATGCCCATGACGAGTAGTTATCCTTCATCAGCAAAGGATAATGGATGGTCATCGACCCATCCTTCATCGAGAACTTCGATGTCGCAGTGTCAGACATTGCTGAGGATGTAGAAGACATTTCTTTTGGCTGAGGAATTTAGGTGTGGCTCTGATACCAAATGTGAAAGATAGTACAATGAAGATGAGATGAGGATAATTGGTAAAGGTTTTCTCTCAGATGATTTCATTACCATAATAAGCTATATTTATAGCCGAAACCTAATTACAAAGTATCTGTTCATATCCCCCACTAATAGGTAACCTCCACACGTTATAAAGGCTAATTACAAAGTATCTCTTCATATCCCCCACTAATAGGTAACCTCCACATGTTATAAAGGAAACTATTGGTATTCCTAAATAATAGGTAACCTCCTAATTAATTTACATAATGCAAACAAGATTAATTCCAACAGTTCTCCCCTCCGATCTCCAAGCACGACTCCCACCTCCCGCTTCCGGCGTCATCTCTCAACCTCGCCGTCCCTCCGAACAGCTGCACTTCCCCGGCCATATCCTTCCACTCGTCACCTCGATGAACCGCAGTTGTCAGACCACGCGAGGAAGCAAGCACGATAACAGGTAAGCTTATACGTGAATATAATGCTCCAACATGCTTCTGTAGACTTTGAAAAATATAGTTACTAGGTTAGTGGAGTCAATATATGCTAGTCACCATACTGCATGTTTAATTAGCATATTACACTTATATAAGTACCAGTATCATGTGTTATATTAGTTCTACATGTGTAATGTTGGAATATCACAGTGGGTTAGCTTTTTGTAATACTTATACCCAAGTTAAGAAATTGTTTGTTAATCTAGTATAATAAACACTGGAAGTTTTCATTATTTCAAACGAGTTGGTCATAATACAGTACTATTAGTCTGATAATTAGTGTGGTGCATATATACAGATTAGTAGGTTATAACCAATGCCTTATAATTTACACCATGGTGATCACTCCAATATGAATCTGTTAGCCAGTAGCTATGGTTTTATAATCAGTCCATTGTGTCAACCTATAACATCAATACTTATATAATTAGTTAGTTCTTGTTATGATGCTAGATAGCTTAGTTGTCAATTCTTTGATGGGCAGTAGCAGCTCTTGTGGTAGGTTAATACTTGTACGGTGATGTTTAATAATGAACGTTATGGTATGAATACCCCCAGGACAGAGAACCTAATAAAACGGATCGATTAGACATCGTTGTAACTATTTATGACATTGTTATGATCGAAAACAGCTTAATCTGAAATTGTGTTTTATTAAACCAGCGAGCCGTCATCACCGTAGCGTAGTGCCCGTCGAGAAGATTCCGATGACACCAAAAACGCTGAAAACAGGTAAGTGTGCAATTAAATATGAATTTTTGAAGTTGATGATAATTACGTCTTTTTTTACTTTAATCTGTATTTATTGAAAACTGCACGTAAAATGATGCATGAAACTGTTTCCATAATGTTCTAGACTAAAAATGTGACATTTTGACATATAACTTGATAGGCTTCAATTTTAGACATTAGCGGATGAAATTGTTTTCTGTAACCAGTAACCCGTCTTGACAACCTTTCAATTTTTGTAAATGTTGTGCAATAATGAAATATTGACGACTTGAAATGAATGAACATCTTACTTGGTCATCAGAGAGTGACATCGTGAAATCGTGCGCCTCGAAGGCGAATTCGTGACTTTCGTGATGTCGTGTGAGTCGACTAGGCTGGCTCGTGTTTCGGCAAAATTTTGGGTGGGGGTTAGGGTTGAGCGGCCACTAAGCGTATGAAAGGGTCATGTCTTCAAGAACACCACATATACGGTGGGTTAGTATCAATCACGATTATACCCCCGCGAGAAGAATGACTTACTCATCACATCTTAAAGGCGAGAACCCTATGAGTGATAGAAAACACTGGCATGAAATTGCAATTGCCATGCTAACAATGTTTAAATAGATGTCATTACTTTACTTCAACCTGCTTAGAACTTCCATGCTAGGGTTGTTTAATTTTACTTCTCTTTTAAATTGTCATCCCTAAAATGTTATTGTGAACACCTTATATGCAAATAATTGTCATTTCTAAATTCATATTATATGCACACCTTGCCTTGGTTTCTGACCTTTGCTTGTAGACCTTGCTGACATACATTCATGTCTTTTGAATGTATGTCAGATCTTGAGCCGGAGTCTCAGGAGGACCCTTTAGAGACGCCTGACTTAGCGAGCCAGGAGTTCGCCGTCGACGCCGAGTCCTTCCCTGCGGAGGACTAGACCTACCCGTTGCTGTTTTCATTAGGTTACTTCCAGTACTTTTGTTTGTGTATGTTCCTTCGCTGTACTTTAGCCCTGCCGTGGCTCGTTGTTTAATTTCATGTATGAACTTTATAACTCTGGATGTAGCTTCTTATCTTTTTGAATGTTTTCTGATTGTTCTGAAACGCAAATGCAAGGACCTCCCCTGTGTTTTTATCACAGACGCTTATTGAACTTGAGCTTCACCGCTCCAGTTCAAGTGGACCGCGTAACGTTCTCGCTTCCGGTGTCTTTTGGAAAGCGGGGCGTTACTGGTTTTAGTGGTGGCCCATGCAGGTCCTGCAACTGCAAAATTCAGAACAACGAGAACACTTTTCATTAGCCAAAACATCCAGAATTAGTTCGTTCGCAAAATTACTCGAAAAACTTGTCTCAGCATGATAGGAAACCTAATATCAAGATAATAGGAAGAGTTAGTTAGACGCTCGTGCTTATTAGTTAGACACCTGTGCCACGTCTTAGTATTATCATCTTGGGAGTCACCCTATCGATTGATCATCCAGCTCTGACCATAATAGTTTCTTTAGTCGTTCGCTTAGATTTATCGAATCTAGGGCCCAACCGAACGTAGCGATCGTCGCGTCCGTGCAAGTCGAACCCGAGGCGCCTGCAATGAGTAGACTCCGAAGCATAGGATATTCCAGATCTATAAGATCTTGATCTCAATCCTCAACGAACCCTTACCTCGGCTTCCCTATCACAGTCTAGTTCGCTGAAGGACCTTAGTGCTAAACCTTAGTCGACCCAATGATTATTTTTCCCCTGATTTTTTTTTATTTTTTTATTCCTAATCATTACACTTTCATCATAATGATCGTAGGATTCCATCGTAGCAGATTCGCAAAGTTATTTCCTAATCGTATTTACGCTTTGATCATTCAATTCTATTCCCTGCCCTCGATTCGCGTGATCCCTCCATAATAGCCATCATTAATCTCTTGAATATTCCCCATTGCATATCCCGAGTATTTTAAAGTACTTCCAATAGCCCTTTTATTGGATTCCTCGCTAGTTTATTTCCTTTGAAAATCTTTAGTATATACTTAGATTTCCTACCTTCAGTTGATTTAAACTCAATCTTGATTATGATGTTCTCTTGACAAAATCTTTAATTACTATCTCGTAATGATATTTCTAACCTATATCATATGTACTTCTATGTTTACTCTACTTTCTTCATGTAATGAACTTCGTTTTTAAACCTTATTTTCATTTCGCTAATTCAATATGTCATTTCTTTTCTTGCAATACTACTGAAATTCAAAACAACTTATCGTACATATTTTAAAGTACTTTTCTATACTAAATAGAACTCTAATTTTTCAATGTGTTAGTTGGGTATTCGGCGTACTTATATATCAAAATTTTTGTCCAAATCTATCTCCGTTTACATTCACAAAACAAATCACTACATCACTATGCTCATATTATTATTGTCGTCAATTATTTGACTAATCGTATTTAATGTTTTACCTTATATCTCATAACCACCATTCGACTTCGGATTCTTTACTACTGCCTAGTCATCACATTAGTTTTTAGCATTGCTTATTTCGACTTTAGCGAGTCCAGTTTAAAATTTCGTTTTAATCCTTTTAAATGTTACCTTCCATTTTAATCCATCATCAGTGGGTTAATTTTGTTATTCATTATATTGTTAGAAAATTAGATATGATCAATACTATTATGGGATTTTATTTACAGATATGCGTAGTTTGATATTACAAAAGGTATAGTTAAGATTAATTGATTCTGAACACGAATAACTTAGATTACTCCAATCTATGAGGTGATAAAGAGAATGAGGTGTTCAAGACTTATTTTTTATAATACATGTGCGTAACAGATCCAATAAAGTATTCTTGGTGAAAGAATTGTACACATGAAGTTGATTAACAGCTAAGAGTAGCTATGAAAGTATAATACTATTTATGGTGACGATCATAAGGAGTAAAGTATTTAAAGTAACAAAACTTGATTATATGGGTAGAATGAAGAAGGTTTTAGAAATGATACGATTTGTTGATACGAACGGATAGTTATGTGGATGGATCTAAAATTGCTTAGGGTAAGATATATGGGAAATGATAAGATGTGATTTAATAGTTCAGTAATTATGGTGAATAAATTTATGAGTCATCACGATGAAGAAGGTATTGTGAACATGAAAATTGTTGATAGTAAATGGCGAAGTATGCTAGGCGTATTTGTACTTGTTGTCATAGAATAGTAATTGGTAGGGCATCGTTATAGCGATTGATTGATATAAGGATAAGATTGAACTTGGATGATATCATCAATTATAGTAGTACAGGTTAGGTTAGACGATGAACAATATGATGACATGTTAATGGATAAGACGACTTATGGGAATAAACAGTTTTGAAGAATTTGCCTACGGAGGAATTATACATTAGAAATTTTCCAGGAAGTGTTACTGCTCTGTTAACAAATGATAAGTGAAGAAGTGATGGAATTTACAAAAGGATATTGTTTAGTGGTATTTAGTAAGGTTGTTGGTGTAAAATATTGATTATTTTAAAGCGAGAAATTTGAGTTAAAATTCGGGCGGTGTTGATTAATCTATAGTTAAGTATTAGGATGTGACTATAGTTGTAGCGGTATGCAGTGATAAGACGAGTAAAGATGATTTAATTGAGGAACACTTGATTGAAGATTTCAGGTTTAACGTTCATTAAGTCGGAAACTTGGAATGGCAGTTATATGTTTATACCTTTCCCACTCACCCTTATCCTAGATATTTTGGTGCAAGTTCGCTAGTTATCACCTATAGCCCTTTTTAGTCGTCCACTAATAGTTAAGACCAACGATAGTGCATCGTCATCCGAACCTATTTTGAATTAAATCTTAACGCCATCACCAGTATCACTCCCTGACTGGTTCGTCAACTCGTATTGAAGTATTTGACTTCGTAGTTTACCTCGTAGATATATGACGAGATGTATAAGTATTATCGGCATCTGTCTAAGGAACTCAAAATTCTAAGAAATTTCGAGGACTGAATTTTCTTAAGGTGGGTAGGATGTAATAGCCACTTTCCGGTCGTGCGTATTTTTGTGTGTATGTTGTTTCGTAAGAGTGTTTTCGCATTTGATTTTATTGTTGTTCCGTAGCCTAGATGCGTAGCCGGACCCCGTATCTACGTCCCTCTCGGAGGCGCGATCGCCCCGATACATCCTTTTTAATTTTTGGATGCCGTGGGACCTAACTATTATAACCTCCTTAAATTATTTTTTACCAATGAAAAAAATAGTTTTATAAATTCTGTGTTTCGAAATCAGCTAGGAATCATAATGTATAAAAAATATTTATTATTAAATGAAACAAACATGCTTGCAAATCGTACTGAAACAAACCTATAACTACTTACTTTTTAATTAACTTTTTATACCAAATAATTAGCAACTAACTAAATACTGTTTAGTTTTAAAAATCAAATCTTATCCCAACGGCCTCCCCCTTAGGGCCTCATCCCACGCAACTGCCCTTTGTTTCTCCCCACCATTCCCCACGTCACCCATGATCTCCACCCACGTGCAACTGTGCAAGCCCCTATACTTTTAAAAATAAAGCTATATGAGGAGAACACCAGGCTAACTTTTAGCATACCCTACTGTCCTTTATATACAAGCCTATATAATAACATAAACCCTAGTTTCTCTCGTTTTCTCCCAACTACACGAAACCACCGGCCAACTTTCTCTTCTCCACACGTCACAACGCCAATGCGCCATCATCCCCACGCCCAGTAACCCAACACACGAGCAATCCCCGCGGCCGCCTCCATCATCCAAATGCTGACAACCCCTCTTGTCCACCGCCCAGCTCCTCCCGAGCGCAGCCGCGCTCTCCCCTCGCCCAGTCACGTGCAGCGCAGCCCCTCCCTCTAGCGCATCCCTCCTCACACCAATGCAACACCGCAGCAGCTTTCTTCCTCCTCGCCATCATGCGAGGCCAACTCGCGAGCTCCTCTGTTCTCCATGCCATCATCCGGCAACCCAACGGCATTCTCCCTCCTCCTACACGCGACCTCTTCATCTCCTCCGCAGCACCTCCTCCTCCTTCTTCGCATTTACTCCTGAGGGCCGCACGGAAAGCACACCCACCTGTCTTTCGCTCCTCCACGCGACAGAGAAGCGCCGCCCAGCACTCTTGCGGCCTCCTCTTCTCAAGTGCCGTTCTCCCCCTCCGATCTCCAAACACGACTCCCACCTCCCGCTTCCAGCGTCATCCCTCAACCTCGTCGTCCCTCCGAACAGCTACACTTCCCCGGCCATCTCCATCCACTCGTCACCTCGACGAACCGCAGTTGTCAGACCACGCGAGGAAGCAAGCACGATAACAGGTAAGCTTATACGTGAATATAATTCTCCAGCATGCTTCTGTAGACTTTGAAAAATATAGTTACTAGGTTAATGGAGTCAGTATATGCTAGTCACCATACTGCATGTTTAATTAGCATATTACACTTATATAAGTACCGGTATCATGTGTTATATTAGTTCTACATGTGTAATGTTGTAATATCACAGTGGGTTAGCTTTTTGTAATACTTATACCCAAGTTAAGAAATTGTTTGTTAATCTAGTATAATAAACACTGGAAGTTTTCATTATTTCAAACGAGTTGGTCATAATACAGTACTATTAGTCTGATAGTTAGTGTGGTGTATATATACAGATTAGTAGGTTATAACCAATGCCTTATAATTTACACCATGGTGATCTCTCCAATAAGAATCTGTTAGCCAGTAGCTAGGGTTTTATAATCAGTCCATTGTGTCAACCTATAACATCAATACTTATATAATTAGTTAGTTCTTGTTATGATTCTAGATAGCTTAGTTGTCAATTCTTTGATGGGCAGTAGCAGCTCTTGTGGTAGGTTAATACTTGTACGGTGATGTTTAATAATGAACGTTATGGTATGAATACCCCCAGGACAGAGAACCTAATAAAACGGATCGATTAGACGTCGTAATAACTATTTATAACATTGTTATGATCGAAAACAGCTTAATCTGAAATTGTGTTTTATTAAACCAGCGAACCGTCATCACCGTAGTGTATTGCCCGTCGAGAAGATTCCAATGACACCAAGAACGCTGAAAACAGGCAAGTGTGCAATTAAATATGAATTTTTGAAGTTGATGATAATTGCGTATTTTTTACTTTAATCTGTATTTCTTGAAAACTGCACGTAAAATGACGCATGAAACTGTTTCCATAATGTTCTAGACTAAAAATGTGACATTTTGACATATAACTTGATAGGTTTCAATTTTAGACATTAGCGGAGGAAATTGTTTTCTGTAACCAGTAACCCGTCTTGACAACCTTTCAATTTTTGTAAATTTTGTGCAATAATGAAATATTGACGACTTGAAATAAATGAACATCTTACTTGGTCATCAGAGAGTGACATCGTGAAATCGTGCGCCTCGAAGGCGAATTCGTGACTTTCGTGATGTCGTGTGAGTCGACTAGGCTAGCTCGTGTTTCGGCAAAACTTTTAGGTGGGGTTAGGGTTGAGCGGCCACTAAGCGTATGAAAGAGTCATGTCTTCAAGAACACCACCTATACGGTGGGTTAGTATCAATCGCGATTATACCCCCACGAGAAGAATGACTTACTCATCACGTCTTAAAGGCGAGAACCCTATGAGTGATAGAAAACACTGGCATGAAATTGCAATTGCCATGCTAACAATGTTTAAATAGATGTCATTACTTTACTTCAACCTGCTTAGAACTGCCATGCTAGGGTTGTTTAATTTTACTTCTCTTTTAAATTGTCATCCCTAAAATGTTGTTGTGGACACCTTATATGCAAATAATTGTCATTTCTAAATTCATATTATATGCACACCTTGCCTTTGTTTCTGACCTTTGCTTGCAGACCTTGCTGACATACATTCTTGTCTTTTGAATGTATGTCAGATCTTGAGCCGAAGTCTCAGGAGGACCCTTTAGAGACGCCTGACTTAGCGAGCCAGGAGTTCGCCGTTGACACCGAGTCCTTCCCTGCGGAGGACTAGACCTACCCGTTGCTATTTTCATTAGGTTACTTCCAATACTTTTGTTTGTGTATGTTCCTTCGCTGTACTTTAGCCCTGATGTGGCTCGTTGTTTAATTTCTTGTATGAACTTTATAAATCTGGATGTAGCTTCTTATCTTTTTGAATGTTTTCTGTTTGTTCTGAAACGCAAATGCAAGGACCTCCCCTGTGTTTTTATCACAGACGCTTATTGAACTCGAGCTTCACCGCTCCAGTTCAAGCGGACCACGTAATGTTCTCGCTTCCGGTGTCTTTTGGAAAGCGGGGCGTTACAAAAAACAGGATGGAAAACGACTCGAAAACGAAGAAAAAGAGCACAAATGACGCACAAAGTGCGACTCCCCCAAGCTAAAACTTGCATTGCCCTCAATGCAATAGAAGTAAATACGGGAGGGCAAAGAAAATGGGGGGAATACGCACCGACACAAAAAATGAAAAACATGAAAAATACTCGAACGAAACTGAAAAATAAAGAAATAGAAATAGAAACACATAAATAAAAGAAACAAAAGCACATCCAAACGGCACATATAAACAGACACACAATGACAGCACATGACAAAATACACAAAAGTCGATTTCCCCCAAGCTAGACATGACAATGCTAGCGAAATGATATAATCAATGTGATGCAGAAATATGCTAGGGGAAAATCGGAAAAGAAAGAAATCAGAATGCAGAAGAGGAAGTGTCCTCATCCACCTCTATAGAGGATGTGGGGTGTGGGTGGGAGAAGTGATAGAAAGGCACCACATGATGGGGTATTATGATGCAAAATAAAATCCTAGATACGCTCCCCTCGCTAATGAGAGGAGACAAGATTATTCTAATCTAAACTAGAAAGCTGTAAATTTCTACACTACTAGATTAAGATACACCGGAGCATCGGCGGATCCAAGATCTGGAGTGGGACAGGTAGCTGCTCTAACTGCTCCTTCTGTGGCTTCACCAGAAGCGATGTGCCATGCGTACCAATGGACCCAAGCAATGCACCTCCAAGCATCCTTAGTAGGTGTCCACCTATGACCTGCAAAGGACGAGGTGCATTAGTCCATGGCAAAAAATTATTTTCCAAAATAAATGTATCCCAGAGATAATCGTCAACATAAGATGGAAAAATAATAAAAGGGTGACGAATATTCCCTAAGAATGGGTCGCTATCCTCTGTACTAGTGACGACCAAATCCTCGCTCTCCATGAGAAGTGGCTCTCCAGGTACTGATGCACCGCATCATACCTCGAGGGAAATAGATCTTGTGTCCTGCGAGAGATATGGTGTGTCAAAAACATATAAGTCTAAAGAAATAGGACGTGAAAAGCGAGACTCAAAAGTGGAGTGAGAGTGAGTATGAAAATCTCCCTGAATAGGAGCAATATGCTCAAGTAGATGCTCAGCCGCAGAAGAAGTGGAGAGTGACGGTAGAGGTAGATGTGGCTCGGGCTCCATGAAATGGACCATCGTATCCAAGCCTTCATGCACATTCCCCGGCAACGGCGCCAAAAACTTGACCGACGCCCCGTTTACGGTTTGGGCACGGTGTCATTTTACCGCAAGTGCACGGTTAGTGTAGGGTGCGGGTTTATCGAACTCAGGGAGGTGGATGGCTTGAATGGCTACTAGCCTTGCCTAGGTTGTGTGCTAGCTACACGGATAATGTGAGTGGAAGTGTAGAAATAAAAGAAAGAAATGAAAAAGACAAGAATTGAATCCCCGCAAACACGGGCTAGAGCACTCATGACACTTGGCATTTGACTTGACCCAGGGTGAGACACTGCCCCTAAAGGTGGTACCTAGCGTCCATGGGCTCGATATTCCGGTCGATGCCCAGTACGCTAGGTCTACCCGGTTCCGGACGGTGGGAATTCTCATGTCCATTAACACCTTCCGCAACCGAGAGCATTAAGGCCATAATGATAACTCCCAACATCTCGTCAAGGCTGTTTCCACGCGCGAGGACTCAATGTCTACGCTAGGGGCATGAGCTGTGGCTAGGGAGTCAACCGCCAAGTTTATTCTCCCTTGGCCCGACGGTCAGATGCAGTCTTTCTCCTGCCAATGACAATAAAACGCCCCTGCGTAACGCTAATGGCCAAATAGGTCGAATGTGATTTCTAGCAATACATCGAAGCGAATCTTGACTGGACAAGACACCGGACTCCAATCCCCAACATAACTAGTGTGTTGCCATACGAATTGGACTCAGATTGCTAGAAATCCCCATTGACACATTCCATCGAACACATACCATGCAATCAAGTCAAACGTAAATTTACAAGCAGCAATCCTACCCTAACCCGTGTTAGAGTTCATCAAACACTACTCAATGGTGAAGAACATAATAACAAACAACAGAAAAGATGCACAAACGTTCACCATCAAGCAAAATAAATACAATACAAAACAATGGAAAACAAGAGAAAGAAATACTTATCTCGTGTTCGAATCCATCAATTCGGTACAAGATTTATTGATCAAAAGACCTAATCTAAACTAACCTAAGCCCCCAGCAAAGGGACCGAAAAAGCCCTAAAAAATAGAAAAGGATCCCCCTTCAGTCGGCCAACACCGTGTATTTATAGTCCCCTTCAAAACCCTAATGGTTCGGGTCCAAAACCGCAGAAAAATTGCCACCCGATCGGTTGATGAGTCAACCGATCGGGTGAGAGCTTTGAAGATCTTCAACCATGCGTTGAGGCGAGCGGGTGGTGTGATCGGGTTGTCGTTTGAGGAATTGCGGCTACAGATGAACCGATCGGGTGAGATGTCACTCGATCGGTTGGAATTCAGCTTCAAATGACAGAGAAGACTGTCGGTTCACCCGGTCGGCGAAACGGTCGATTGAGTTCATCGGGTCATCACTTGAAGATTTGTAGCTACATGTGAACTGATCGGGTGATATTTCACCCGATTGGTTGGAATTTAGCGCAATTAGACAGAGAGCTCTGTCGGTTCACCTGATCGCTGAACCGATCGGGTGAGCTGCTACTCTTCTTCAGTTGCCGTCCGGGTCGGATACGCATGCATCAACCGATCGGGTGGCTGGTCCATATGATCGGTTGAGAGCTGAGAAATAGTGATCTTCGTCATTTGACCCTCTGGATCACGCGCGGCTCCTCCTGTTGCTTCGGAGACTTATGATATCTTCTTTAAACGTCCCCAATGCTGGCAATCTCCTGCATTCACACAAAAAGATGAATAAGTGAAAGAAAACTAGAAATCATAAGAAAACGGGTACGTGACGACGGAAAACGACGGAAAAACACAAAGAAGACGTGCGTGAATATATAAAATATAAACGCACATCAGGCTGCACCTCATCAAAGGTAGTAGTGGGGGATGACTCCCCCAAGCTTGGGCTCTTGGCATCCTTCTTCTTGACCGACGGAGAAGATTTATTCACCAGTGTCGCTTCTTTCACTTTCTTTACCGTAGAGAGCTTGCATAGCTCTCTAATCCTAATGATATCAGCGTCGTTCTTCTCTTCATCCGTAAGCGGATCCGGTGGGTCTTCAATCATTGTGTCTTCATTGGCAATTTGAGTCTCTTTAAGGTCGTCATCGTGTGTTGCTCCAATGGCGAATGTCATGTCATCGTTTATGACCTCATCGAGGAGGTCCACATAGTCCACTTCCTCTGGCCAATGCTTACGCTTCATCGTCTTCGGAATATGGAGCTTAACCTCTACATCACCAACGTTGAGGGACAAGGTTCCTTCCCTCACATATACAATTACTCCGACAGTGGCTAGGAAGGGCTGCCCAAGTATCAGCGATGTATCCCCCTCTTCTCTAATGTCCACACCACGAAGTTGCACGGAAAGCAAATTCCATCCAGTACTTGCAGTGGGATGTTTTCAGTAATCCCCATCGGCCTAGTGATTCGCCCATCGGAGAGTTGTATCTTCATGTCTGTGGCCTTGAGGTCGGTCCCCATATTCAGTTTCTTGAACATCGCCAGGGGCATGATGCTCACGCTTGATCCCAAATCTACCGAGGCTTTTTGTAGGGGGGACACTTCCATGCGTGCAAGGAATTCAGAAACTACCTGGATCTTTCAACTTGGTCGACATCTTCTCCTTGTTGGTGAACCACGTACCATGCTCGGCTAGCATGACCCTTCCCGTTTACTTCTGCTTCTTTCCCGCGATCAAATCCTTGAGGAACTTTCCATAGGACGGGATTTCGACGATTGCATCTAAGAACGGGATGTTCAGGGTCACTCCTCGCAAGTACTCCAGAAATTTAACGAGCCTCTTCTCAATTCTTGCTTTTGCCAACCGTTGTGGAAACGGTACCGATGGCACATAGGTTCGCTCTTTTTGTGGCTCATCCATTTCAGATTTTTCATCATTATTCGCCACCTTTGGACTCTTCTCTTCATTGACTGTCTCCTTCTCAACCGAAATTTTCTCCCTAGGTTTCTTACTAGAATCATGGTAGGAGTAGTATCCTTCCCACCTCCTGCCACGACTGCATTGATGTGGTTGGTGTTGCTCCATGTGTTTTGTTCCGGTTGAGCCGGCAATTGTTGGTTAGCCTTGTTGAGCAATGTGAGTTGCTCCGCCAATTGTGCCCCGACGGTGTTGAGGGATTCTTGTTGAGCCGACAATTTTGCGTTAGTCTTCTTTTGATCGGCCATGAATTCTTCAACCCTTGCTTCGTGCTCCGACCTTGGTAGCGCTTGCGGGGGGTTGGGTGCCCTCCATCCTTGATTATATCCTGGGGGTCTATAGGGCCCCGTTTGTTGCCTTGGTGGGTAGTTTTGTTGTTAGTGCGGCATTTGTTGATATTGTGGTTGTTGAGGAGGCTGGGCTTGTGGTTGTTACGGTGGTGGTTGCTGTTGTGGTGGAGTCAAGGCTCCATCATTGTTGGCATATGAAAATCCGGGGTGACCCTTAGTGGCAGAGTTCACCCGATAACCGCTATTGCCAGCAACGTATTGAGCGTGATCCATATCTCCGTTTCCTTGCTCCCCTCCAACGAACATAACCTGGCTTTGATCCTGCCAGTTTCTCATGCTTCCTCTAGATGTAGATGCGTTGGAAGCTCCATGTGGCTCGCTTATCAACTTTTCTAGTCTCTTTACGACTTTATGAAGAGAATCAAATTTGGTAGAGAGTTTTGCCACCGCTTTTGCTTCATAGATGCTCGCCGGCTTCAAAGATGACGAAGGTTGTCCCCTTTCGTCGGCCAATTACTGATTATTTGAGCTATCCCCTCAAGTAAGGCAGTAGCGGCATCCGGTGTCTTTGCCAAAATAACTCCATTGGCCGTGGCATCAATTATTTGCTTTGTGCTCGGTTGCAATCCATTGTAGAAGTTATGCACTAGCTTCCACGGTTTAGTGCTATGGTGGGGACATTGATGTTGGAGATCCTGAAAGCGATCCCACGCCTCATATAAAGACTCTTGAGTGCCTTGCTTGAAGGACATCAATGTGCTTTGTATCTTCACAGTCTAGGATGATGAGTAGAATTTGTTGACAAATGCGCTTCTAGCTCATCCCAAGTAGTGAAGATCACCTCGGCTTGCGTCCTCAGCCAATATAAATCCTTATCACGATGAGGGAATGGAAAGAGACACAGTCGAATAGCATCTACCGGCATGCCAGGCATCTGAAAAGTGGTGCACTTCGCCCAGAACATTTGCAAATGGTAGTGTGGGTTCTCTTGAGGATTCATATGGAATGGGTCTTGTTGCATCAACACTACGAGTTCCGTCTTCAACTCAAAGTTCTTGTCGACCGCCAACTCTGACATAGCTATAGAAGAGGTGGTAGATGTGGTTTTAGGCCGTAGCCTATCTTGATTGGAGACAAGCCTAGCCATACATTGTGCTAGCTCTTCTGGTGTTTCCGGCGTAGCCATTTGATTTTCCTCTATATTAGATCTCCTCTCGGCTCTAAGCTTCCTTGCCGTCCACTCGATCTCAGGGTCAAATAATATGTCTCCTTGGGAAGCCTTTGATCTCGTGTACATGCACAGAAAGAGAGAGTCTAGATAGAATTGTTAGCACAATAGAGGAATAAAAGAGTGAAAATAAGAAACAAGAATAAAAAAGGAAAAATAGCTAGGTAAAGAAAATAAAATATCGTCGCATCCTTGGCAACGGCACCAAAAACTTGATCGCTCCGGGATATACATCCATAAAACATTTGTAGTTTTACCACAAACGCATGGTTAAGTGGTAAGCGGGTTATCGAACACGAGGAGGGACTAATGACGGTACTATATCTTAATCGCTAAGCTATTGGCGAAAAGGAGATTTTAGAATGTTGTTGTCACAATCGTTCAATTAACAATTCAATTCAATATTATAAAAGTGTCTAGAGCAAAGGAATCCCCACTACGAATCGTCATGCATCTCTGTGATTCACGAATCTCAATGTTGCAAGACTTGAATTGAGGTGAACTAGTCATAACTGAATAGGGAACCAAGCTCATGCTCTCGCACTGTTACAGGTCTATAGCAACCTAGATCAGAGCCCACTCTCGTGTAAACCCAAATCTAAGCCACTAGCATTAAGGTCGACATCATCGTCCAATCGCACATCGAGCCCACTCTTGTGCAAACTCGAGTTATGATCTAGATTGTGATAGCTCGTATTCGTTCAATCTCTTGCAAACGAATATGGGTATAGACTTATAATAAAAATGCTAGCTTTGATCCAATCTCTTGCAAACCAAACCTAGTGAATCTCGATTATAAATCTAAATCGAATATCTAGACCTTCCCATCGATCAGAGCCTAGTCGCTTGCAAACTCTAGATCGATGGAAATTCCTAGCTATCCGTAATAAATCAATCACAATCTAAGCTTCTAGCAATTCTAGCAACATATCGATTCATTCATCACAAATCTGAAATTAGATCCATAGGGTTCATCCCTTTGCCCTAGAACAACGGATCTACTCACAATTCATCGAAGCAATAACAAAATTAATGATAGAAAACATATTCCAATTCATTTTTAGAAAGAAACAATTCATAAAAGTGCAAATATTCAAAAGGAATAGACAAACCAGATCTGAATTCTTCAATTTTCAAAGTGGAATTACAATTAGAATTAATCTAAAATCTCTATTCTGGTCTCTCCCTAAGCTGGGATAAAAACTAGGCTTAAATACTTGCCCAAAACATCCAAAAAAATCCTGACAAAACTGCCTCTGCGCAGCCCAAAACCCTAGTTTCTAACCCAGGATGGCGGCGCTACTCGATCGAGTGGAAATCATACTCGGCCGAGTGTCAGATCCGAATAAAAACAGAGAAGTTAGGGGGTTTGGGCACTCTGGCACTCTGGGTCACTCGACCAAGTGGAGTTCATCACTAGGGCGAGTGGAATTCCTTCTCGGCCGAGTGGGCCTTCTGCTGCGCTCCCCAAAATTCCAGAGAGTCTGCTTCGATTTCCTTCAGAAGTTCTGACTCACTCAGGCGAATGGAGTTCTCTACTCGGCCGAGTGGGATTCTCTACTTGGCAGAGTACATTGCAACACAAGGTGTTTTCGTATAAGTCGTACTCGGCCGAGTACGCTTCTTCACTCGACCGAGTAGGTTGTGTTACTTGGCCGAGTGGCCTGTTTCTGGAAGCAACTCTTCTCTTTCTTGCCTCTTCGCGATACTATCGATCTTCTTCTTCTCCCAATCATCGTCTAGCGCCGTTAGCTCCTCAATAAGGCCATGAGCGATGCTCTGGTACGCTTGCAAATCCCTTAATCTCATTTATCTTCTGATCGCTCCATATTTCCTGAAATCCAACAAAAAAAAGAAATAGTGAAAAGTAACGCAATATCGTCGAATAATCATGAAAAACGCGATATAAGCGATCAAAATGGTATGCAAATATGCAGAAAAAAGGTATAAAATATGGACCGATCATCTTCCGCCATAACTGACACAAGGTTATGAGGATCTCGGGTCCTTCGGAGTAACTGGCTTGCATTTTGTATGTGAGCAAGCAAATAGCCATTGACTTTATATCCGATCTTAATGGCCTAGAGAGAAAGTCAGGCAACTATTGGTAAGCAAGTCACCTGAGTATGCGGGATGTTCATGATAGCCAACCTTGTCAGACGGGCAGACCTTTGGTGACGAGGCTGAATGAGCCAACCTTAAGGCTCATATGCAGGATGGTCATGATGGCCAACATCGTCAAACCGGTAGACCTCAAGCATTCACCATCAAGACCTGAGTGGATGAGTGCCGGTCTATCTTGTTGAGCTGTGCATGTTGCTTGGCCATGCCGACCCCTGAGCTGTTCTTGGGATGCCCTGAGGGCACGTGTAGCTTTATGTCCATGCATAGTGGGCCTCTGCTGCTAAGTTCGGCTTGGTCCCAATGGCGATGGGTCCCCAACCTAAATATCATCTATGTGGGCTCCTCATATTCTGGCTTGACACTATCGATCTGAATTGAACTGCCCAGGTCGGATGTGGAGATGTGGGAAGACGAAGTTTGAATAGTCAAAACTGTATGCCCACCTCATCTAGTCGGTCCAATTTGCCTTCAGAGTGTGGTGGCTAGCTAGAAGGGCAGCGCCTAGGGAAGTCCTCCTCATGATGTTTAGCTGACGTGGATGCCTCCTCTTGAAACTCGAAAAGGTAGAGCTGACGTGACTGCACTTTTCTCGAGAACCGAAAAGGCAGGCCCGGTTCTTGAAGCTTCATCTCTATTGATGTGGCACGGTCCTATTCACGGGTGGAGTGATGAGAGGATGCTGCACGATGTGGGGAACTAACGGCCGTTATAAACTCCCGCTTAGGGCAATCGTGGTGTTCAAACGGTCGCAATCAGCTCCCGCCACCTAGGGCAAGTAAAAAAGGTGAAGAAGGCCGGCGGTTAGCTGCACTTGTGCTCAACCTCTCATTCCTCTTTGCCTACCTTCTACTGCTATGCTTCCGTGTTCTCTGACCTTTGTGGTGGTAGTTGATCTTCGCTGAAAAAAGGTAAACCCTCTTTTTCTTGCCTCTTTGCTTCGCCACATATAGCTTTCAAATTTCTCCCTCCTTTTTTCTTTCTTATTCTACTATTTCACCTAAAAGGAAACTTGTCGGATGCCACCAAATCTCAAGCCACCCCCTCTGATCGCTTCAAGATGTCATTGCCAGAGAAGTCACTGTCACCCATTGAGGTCTCTATCAGCGGTTAATGTGTTTAGTCCCTCAAGATGGTAGGAGAGAATGTTATGGATTCAGTGTTTGAGGGTCGACGAAATTCACGCCCGTGGTGAAGCGGCCATATTTTAGGGCCAGCCTCCATGCTCGGATCTGCTAGGCTCTGCCATTCACCCCCCTTCGACCTACTACCTCGATTGCACCGCCTCCTCTTGTGGCACCTGCCCGACCGCCAGCAGCTTCGTCGTCTGGTAAGCATCTTCCTACTGAGCCACCGACGTCTTCCTCTCTCAAGCCAGGTCAAGATGCCTTGGACGCGTCTAGTGTGGATGACCTATGAGGTAATGGAGGAAAAATATCTAAGTGGAGGCTGTCAAACTTCAAGGTGTAAGACTTCGAATCAAGATGAATGTGGTCGACCTGCAAGTGCTTAAAGTGAGATTTCCATATTCCCTCCTCAGTAAGCTTGAGACTCCCTTACGAGCTGAAGGGTATGCCTGACAACCCACCTCTAGGAGCGATCGTGCTGAGCTCAATCCATTAGGAGGCACGCTTTTGCCTCCCCTTCAACCATCTCCTTCATTACTTCTTCTATCTTTCGAATTTGGTAATGTGCCAGCTCGCTTCGAACTATTTCAGGAGCTTGGTTGCCTCGGCTACAATGTTCGCCTCCCAAATGGCTTGTTGTTAGGCGCCCTAGCGCATCCGATATTTGAGTTGAATAAAATCACATATGGCTATTACTATATCTGTGGCCGAGCTGGAGCTCTCCATATTTTTGATGAGAAACCATCATGGAATAAGAAGTGGAAAGAAAGATGGTTTTGAACCTTAGGGAGCTGGGAGAGCTCCGAGCAGAACCTCATCCCAGTTGAAGAGATGGTGCCACATCGGTTTAAGTGGCTATGCAGGTGGGATCCAGCAACCAAACTGAAGTTGGTTATGGAACACGAGCTGACTTGGTGAGTGTGTTTGGCCAGCCAACCCGTTGCTGCAAGGTCACACAATGTTTTGTTGCAAGAAAAACTGATTCAGTTGATGCAGACGATGCCTACAGAGGAGAACCTTAAGCTTGCCATATCTTCTTGTGTTACTGGCGAGTACCAGCTCAGAAAATGCTGGAGGTCAAATGTTTTCGAGTTCCTAACTTTTCCTTCCTTTGCTTGTAGATATGGGGAATTTCAAACTGGATCTTGCTTGGAGGGAGCATGCCTACCAGGCTGTCCTTCAATATCTCCTTACAGCACATCTTGAGGGGGCTCCTGAGTCAATGGATCTAAGGGATCAAGGCCCTCAAGGTGAGCATACTTCTATTGTTGCTTCTGTTGTTACTCCTTGTGATATTGAGCATGCTCCTGTTCCAACTTTGGAGGCTGGGTGCAGAGTCGTATGTGCTTCCCCTATGATCCACCTTGACTCAAAGGATGAGGTTGACTTTGACAACCACTCTCTGGTGGACCTGCTAAGGAAGTGGAGGAGGAAGATAAATGAAGATGCAGCTCCCAAGATGCCATGTATGGAGCTTGCCCATTCAGTGTCTGTCGAGTCTTTGCAAAAGAAAACAAGGGAGAAGCTCCCGAGCAGGGGTCGATCAAGCCTCAGGCTCACCTTACCCCACTGAGAGTCAATCAGAAGCTTCACTGCTTGGTGAGGTTCCAAGGGCAGATGGTGAGAAGAAAGAGGTGGTCTGGGAGGAATCGCTCACTTTCGTGATCGAGGAGATCTGAAATTAGAGCAGCTTCTCGAGATAAAGGTCGAGAGGTTCACTGAAACTTTGCAGGATATGAGCTAGGTATGCTATCCTTCGTTGTAGTCGTTGATCTTGCTTTTTTATTTTACCTTAACCTTTCTCTTTCTTTTTATCCTTGGTAAGGCTTAAGAGGAGTTGACTCACTTCTTCCATATCTACATTCTTTGGAAGGATCGGGCCCACTCCCTTGCACAAGAAGTCGACCCACTCCAAAAGCTGGCTATAGGATGCTCAGAGTTTAGTGGCCTACCAAGGATCCAAGCTATCCACTCTAAGGTCCTTGCCGCCGAGTAGGAGCTCCAGAAGCTGAATGGAGTCAAGGCAGAGCTGTGGAGCAGATTGAGCTGGCTCACTCTCATGAAATAAGGCTCCAGGAAGCGAGGATCTAACCGCAACAAGCGGAAGAGAAAGATGCAGAGCTGAGAAGAAATGCAATGAGTCCACTGAAGCCATCACTCGCCTCCCTGGTTAGCCGGTTGAGAATGACAATAGGATCTCCAAGCTGCAGGAATGGCTGGATAAGGATCAGCAGAGCTTTAAGGATCAGGCGACCGAGATGGTTGAGACCCACTATGCTGAGTTGAAGATGTCCGAAGTTTAGACCGACGTTTCCTTTGAAGCTGGGGTACCATACGTGAGAGACACCTTCCTAAAGATGCACTGCAATCACTCCAGCTTGCTCTCCTTTCTGTCAGAGTAGGAGCCATCCATTGTTGCTGTTGTCCAAGCTCTTACTGTCGTTGTTCAAGCTCTGTAAGTTGGAGTGCCACCCGATGATGTTGCACCTGCCTTTGGGTGAAATGTTTAGATTTTTTTGTTGAACTGGTGTAGTCGCTGCATGTAGCAACTGAAAACTACTTATAGTGAACAAGTTTTTGTTTATAAATTTCCAACTTTTGCGCCAAATCCTCAATATGTGCTTCTGGTTTAATATGTTGTTGTGCTTATTGGTGTATCGACCTCAACCTTAGAAGAATAACGATGGACTTGCAACACATCACCATTGGTCTTGCTGGAAGTTGTGATGTATCATTGTTTATCCCCTTAGTCTGCTGAGTGACAGAGCCATATTAGCAACCCTAAACTTTCCTTTTTGTGGTGTTTGCTTAAAGCCCAGAGGTAGGATTGACAAGCTCTAGCCTGAGCTGGGGGTTGTCTTTGAGTTAGCGTAAGTGCTAGTCACCCCAACCGAAGTCGAGTGTAGGTCATCAGAGTTGGGATCATGAGGTCTAGCCAGCAGAGGCCCAAGCCTGACTGGGGCTTCCTTTTCTTTAGCACAGCCTGAGTCGAGTGTTAATCACGAGTGTTAGAACCATAAGGTTGACCAGCAGTGGCCCCAGCCTGAGCTTAGCGCTTTTTGTTAGTTGACACTATAGAGTTTTCTAGGTCATTATGGATAAAAAATCAACCTTCCCCAAGTCGGTCGGATGACAAAAACATAAAAGCAGTGGAAAACAGATCAAAAAACATTTTCTAAATCAAGCCCTAAAGAAACAACCCCAGCCACAATCTCTACTCTCCTGAGGTTGGGTCCGACCAACCTTTAAAGATAGATCTATCAAACTATTTGCAATTATAAACACATGTTAATTAAACTACATATCTTTCACTTCATTTCCGCAGAATACGAAGCGTCATTTTCAGCAACATTCTTTAGCTCTGAAGCAATGCCCCGAGCTTCTTCTCCCAAGCCGAACTGTGTCCCCGAGCCGAACCTCGTTTCGAGCCGAACCTCGTTCCGAGGCGAGTAACACCCTGTCACCGAGCCAACCACACGTCGAAGAAAATTCCACCTTGAGTGGATCTTTCGTCAAGACTTCAGATCCGATCCGAATTCATTCGTAGCTTTGCCAGAGCCCGATCAGGAGCAAGGAAGAATTTTAGGAGAAAGAGGGAATAATTAATTTAAGCTTATATACGAGCTTGCTCACATTTACTAGATCTACTCAGATCTGGATCTTGGTACCAGTATCAAGGAGCAGGGTTGGTCCCTATTTATATAGGTGGCTGACTCCTCCCCTTCTCATCATATCCGCTGTGGGACTAAATGTTAGAGTGAAAAAATCAATTAAAGTTTGCTTTTAACAAAGGGCAATCTTTAGCGAATTTTTTCTCCCTTACCATTGAGCTTCGCAATTGATACTACATATCAAATCGAAGAATACTGAACGATGAATGCATAGAAACAAATGGCGCATCATTCCGAGTTCGTTTGACCCCTCAAACATGTGTCCAAAGATAGCGCAAAATATGTATTTTAGAAATACAATCAGCCGCCAAAACCAAATCGCATGAGTTCTGAAACTGCACGTGCCATATACGTGCCATGCTAGGGCGCATACCAGCACGAATCCCAGTGACGCGCGTGTGCCTGTCACCCTTTTAAGGGTGCCATCGGCTGAAAAAAAAGCTCGGCCCTTTGGGACAGGCCAAAACATGTTGCCACTATTTTTTAATAAAAAACTTTTGGGACTTTAGTTTAAAACCCCTTTTAAACAGCATTATTGGGCTCGTTTTGACTCCGATTTGAGCTCGATTTTCTCCCCGACTTTCATGGAAAAATCCTCTTTGTTTCTATGCATCTTATTATAAAAAAATACGCTCGCAAACACTTTACAACATATTTAAATCTTTTGCATCAAATGCAATAAATCCCATATCTTTAATATTCTGTAGCTTATATCGCAAACTCTTTGCGACTTAATATATTCACCTACGCCCAATGTATAAACTCCCTTAATTCTACCTATTACTTGACGAAGGTCTCACTCTGTGTGAGACCCTACAGCCTGACCCTACTACGGGTGGGGCTCAAAACCCCAGACGGCAGTGATCATGAACAACATGTGACGTCGCTGCTTTGGTATCATAATTATATGGTTAACTCATTGACATGAATATAGTTGAAACCACCCTGACTGTGTCCGTGATGAATACCATAGTTTTAGTCCCTTCGTCATAACTATGTCGCCTAGTCAAGCCTAGGGTAGGGTCAAACTGTCAACCCTAATAGCTTGAACTTGGTTAGTGTCCATGGTCTTTAGTCAAATAATGTTGGACTTCTTTCAACATGCTTTGGCCAAAGTTTTTCACTAAATACCAAACCAACAAATACGAAACTAACACATACGAAACTAACTCCCCACAATGGGAGAGAAGAATCATTTCTTGGTCATTAATCTCCTCGCATGATTCAAGTGTCACCCAACCAAAGACCTTTTGACTGGCCTTGCCTCGAAGCTAGATCAGTGATCTAAGTGACACCGTTCACGTACATGTTCATACTGTTGAGGGATGTATGCCCTCAGTTCATTTGTATTTGATGTAAATAGATTTTAACATTAGATGTGGGAATTTTGCATATGATGCAAAGGAAATTAAATGTGTCGTAAAATGTTTACGTTCATACTTAATATAATAATAAATGCATGTAAAGGGTTACCTGGATGACGGGATCATCCCGGACCAAGCGCAGATTCAAACCGCGTCAAAAACGTACTCCAAACGTGCGAATAGAGCCAAAACCATGAAGTCAGCCCAAGTTGGGAATTGCGGGTATGGCTCTCGCTCGGAGGGTGCCCGACCCACCTGGTAGGCGGGTGCCCGCACCTGAAATACGGGCGGTCGCCTGCGCTTGCTTAGAAGGCAGGCGCCCGAGCCCGCTTTGCAGTCGGGCCCGTCCGCTTCATGCGGGCAGGGCCCGCCCACCCGCCCGTGTGCCTTGCACACGTCCAACTGGGGCACGCCAGTGGGGCCCGTGCTGTGGGCACCACTGCTTGGGGTTTCGAACCCTAAGGGGTATTTTGCGACAGCTGTAGTTTTTGCGAAATGCATGGTTTGGGCAACTTTGGAGCGACGTTGTAGGGGTCAAACAAACTCGGACTGAGTCCCTATTTTTTCATACGTGTTCACCGTTCAACCCTCTTCGATTTGATATGTTGTATGACTTGCGAAGCTCGACGGTGAGGGATGAAAAATTCGCTAAAGTTTAGCCTTTGTGAAAGGCAAATTGTAATTAATTTTTTCTTCAAAACTTTTAGTCACACATCGGATATGAAGTGAAGGAGAGGGGTCAGTCGCCTATATAAATAGGGGCATACTCTCCTCCTTGAAACTCGTCCCAATCTCCAGATCAGAGTAGCTCCATTAAACGTAAGTAAGCCTGGATCTAAGCTTAAATAAAATATTCTCTTTCTCCCTAAATTCTTCTTTGCTCATGTTCGAGTTTTAGCAAAGCTACGAAGAAGCTCGGATCGGATCCGAAGTCTTGACGGACAATCCACTCAAGGTGAAATCTTCTTCGACGCGTGGTTGGCTCGACGACAAGGGTGTTGCTCGCCTCAGGACGCGATGCGGTATGGAAAGCGACTCGGCTTGGGATGAGGTGCAGCTCGGGACGCGGTTCGGTTTGGGAGAAGCGGCGCGGGGCCAAAGAAATGTTACTGAAACGACACTTCGTATTCTGCAGAAATGAAGTGAAAGGTGTGTTGTTTAAATATTCATGCATTTATAATTGCAACTGTTAGATAGATCTATCTTTAGGGGTTGGTCAGACCCAACCCCATGATAGTAGATATCTTGGCTAGGGCTTGTTCCCTTTAGGGCTTGATTTAAAATAGTTTTAAATCTGTTTTCCGCTGCTGATTTGATCCCGTCGTCCGCCTGACTTAGGCCGGACGTCGATTTTATGGCCATAAGTACCCAGAAAACACCTCAGTGGTATCAGAGCCAGTCTACTTGATCTATATTTTGCATTTATTAAATGTATATGATGAATTATGTTTCTCCATCATATGGAAGTTTTATTTAAACTTTTAAACTATCGTTTTCATGTGAATTTTTTCGAAAAATTGTTTTTTGAAAAATTAGATATAATTTTAAAATCATATGATAATTTTAAAAATTATATCTTTATAATTATTTGATAATTTTAATGTAACTTAGATTTATGAGATAATTTTAAGTTGCATGCTTAGCTAAATTGTTTAGTTGATAATTTTAATGGTTAAATTGTTCTTCTTTATTATGTTATAATACAAGAAAAACTTTTAGGATAGACATTACAATATTTAAGAAAATTATATGAGAAGGACATGCTATGATTTAAAATTGTTGCAACAAATTAAACTCCTAATACATGATTAGGGTAGCCCTCTCCCATAATTATTATTTTAATTGTTCTAATAATAATTTTGAACAAAATGCTATAATTTAAATTGTTGCAACTTGAATTTTAAATACCTAATACATGATTAGGATAGGACCTTAAAAATCCTTATAGTTGATAAGGACATTAATAAAAGTTATTAACCAATCCTAATAATTTTGAATTTTAGGATTCAAATAGTTGATAGGATTAACTAAGTCGATGGCACACATATGAATAATAAATTTCCTTCAATGGACCATGATCTGGTCTAGTGTTTTTGACTAGTGTTGTGGATCACCCTAACGCGACTGGGGATAGTGATCCTAGCCTAGCCAAATCCTTGGCCGTGTTCCGCTGGACCGCAAGGATGCGAATTATAATTATGTGACACCATCGATTACATCTCGTCAATTACGTTAAAAATCTTCTTCAAGATTAGCCGTAACACTCCTTGTTTTAGAGGTTGGCAACTATAGGTTCTATGTTATAGTTTTTGAGCACACTCAAGCTATGTCATAGCTACTTTATGGAAACCAACTTCTCCATACATGAGAAGTAGTCTAGACTTAACCCAAGCCGTCGTGTCGTGCCCATACACCGAGCACCGACGTAAGTTAGGCTAGACATGAAAACAAGGGTCCGACTAGACCAGTCATTATGATTTGGATGAGCACACTCATGATCATAAGTGGCTAGGGTTAAAAACCAATAAGAGAATCATATATGATATGATTGATGAAGTGTCATCTACCAATCGCAGAGTCCAGCAATTTGTTGAGTACACTCAAGGTTGTGAGGCTCATGGTGGTTGGATCTCTTTCCCATTAATTTTAATTTAATTAAATTGTTTATTATTATGGCTAAAAATGATCGCAAAAATAGTGGGAGGATATAGTTAGATAAAATCCATTCTATCTACATTTAAAATTGAACATATGCTAAACTAGAGTAATTCTATGTTAACCAATGAGATCCAAAACATAATATCCTAAGAGAATATGTTAACTGGTCAAAATGGTTGGTTAAAGGAATATCAAATCAAATTCTATTTGAAAGACTGAACTATGTTCTCACTGACAATAAAATGTACGGCTTATGACAGGCTTAAGGACAATGATTTCCTTGGGCTCTGAGTCCAACAAAATAAATACACGCTACCCGTCACTCGCCTATATGAGGGGCAGCTTGAACAAACTGATGTTTAAAGCATGGTTCTCCATATAATTTGTTGAGCCACCTCAAGGTTGTATGGAAAACAGTTTCAATCCGCAAAGTTCCAAACTTCGATCAAATTGTTTGAATTGAAGATGAGTGCATGAGCAGTACAAGATTATGTATCCCAACCGGATCTTGAGAATAGCAACTTGTTGAGCACACTCAAAGTTGTAAAGCTCAAGCGTTTGGATACATGAGATGCTTTCATTGCTATTTATTTATGGTGGGACGTGTAATATCTAAATGAGATTAAGAAAAGGAAGACGTTATTAAGGAAAGTTAATTGAGAAAGAAAGTTTTATCTATCATTAGTAAATGCAATAGTATGATGAACTTAAAATGTGACATATTTGATATCACAGTTTTAGGATAATCGTTATACAAAGGGAATAGATTGTCATATGTGCTGAAAAAGGAAGCAATTGTTGTTTCTTGGACCATAGAGGGCGTCTAATATTTTTTGGCGAATGTCGTCACCTTGCTTCTGACGTAATGCGTAATTTGTATAACGATAATGTATTTATATGTTAATACATGAATACACACGATAGTAGCAAAACATATATGGCAAAATAGACTAGGCCGTACCGAAGAGACTAAGAATCACAACTCACATAAAGAGGGGTCTGACCTCTAGTATTATGAGTCAATAGACACTTACGAATCTTGTCTCAAAGGTATAATGGCCAAAATTCCATCTGTAAGACAGTGGAAGAATGAGTTGGTGAACTCATAGTCTCATACATACGGATGTACCCGGACTCAAGTCAAAGTTAGCCCGGATAAGTTATTCTTATTTTATAACGACACATGTTCTTGCAGAAACACAAATCTGATAAAATAGATAACACAATGACAGAAGTATTTGAACTGCTTCGATCGGATCGATGAGGTGAATACTTAACTGTGTAATTCTTGCGTAATAAAAGAAAATGAGATTTTCTATCCTGTTAAATTTAACACATCGGTGTGTTGGAAAGCATGAATCACACTCTGTTAGACATGGTGTGATACATGGCAAGTGACCCTAAGTTACAATCCTCCTTCTGGGTTAAGCCCAGATTATAATGCCTAGGTTCTTGATAAGGATCTATAAGGACCTTATCAATAAGATATTCATTAAATCAATCGTTAGAAAGTTAAAGGATTACTCGAGTCTCGTGAGGCGAAAAGTCGAGTAAGACATCATAGTTGATGATGGCCTAGACAACTTCCAAGATGCCATTCGTAGTAATGACTCTAAGAAATGGCTTGGTGCAATCCAAAAAGAGTCCATGCATGTAAATAAAGTATGGACTTTAGTTTAAGTGCCCAAAGAAAGTGTTTCTTATTAGTTGCACGTAAATCTTCAAGACAGAACATTGGTGCAGAAAGAAAATAGTGAAGTACAACTTATGTTGGTTGAGAACGGTTATCATACTAACTCCTATAAATGGATTATAATGAAACTATCTCGCCAGCAGATGTGTACAGATTTACTCGAACCGAACTCGATGTAAATGCTCATGATGACCATGAAAACTGGAGCATTCATGTATAGTCTGTTTTCTAAGTATGATTTAGAAGAACGAACTCATATGAATCGGCCAGAGAGTTTTCAAGGTCAGTGGATGCGAATAAAAGGCATGTGGGCATCAAGGAGCCGGAACATTTTTTTTGACAAAGTGGTCAAAGAGTTTGACACTTTATCAAAAATGATTATGAACCGTGTAAATGACGAGTAAATAATTTGGATTATTCTCATAAGGTACGATGAGCTGAATGAGATCCAAGCAAGACATATATTATGGACTCCAAGGGAATTAATTGGATGAGATTCAAAAGTGTGGTATAACATGAACATAGAAACTCCGTAAGTCTATAACAAAATACGGCTTAGCAGATTCACTCATGAAGGCTCTACCACATAAAGTCTAGAGGGACTTATATGTAAATGTGGTATGAGATACCGGGATAAATGGGCCCGAGTGCAAGTGAAAGATGTTAAGAGATAGGTATGCCCTCGAACTCGAGACAATTTATCTCTATGTAAGTGTACAAACATCTGGTTAAAAATTACAGTAAGTTGTTTAGTAAGGATTTATCTAAGTTAAATAATAATGTAATCGACATTAAAACTTAGGTAAAGTCCTAAGACTTATTACGAGGTTGAACAAATATCGAAATGAGGATCTCGATCATAGAGAATTGTTTGACTGTTAGTAGCATATATCTGAAATCGTTCGTAGTCATAGATATTTCGAGAAAAGGATATCGAAACATTGGATAGATCATTGTGTCTTTGTCTTCACCATAGACTGGTGATGATGATCTCATGGTCGTTTGACATGGCGAAGTCGGAGACGAGACATAGGTGCTCATTGGAGAATGAGTTTACTGAACGACCCAACAAATTTATCACATGGTTAACACAACAAATTTGTTAGTGATAACTCTTTGTGATGATATGCAAGTCGGTCCTTAGACTTGATGTCATTGTACGAACTTGTACGTGAACGGTGTCACTTGGATTTCTGACATAGCTTCGAGGCAAGGCCTGTCGAAAGGTCTTTGGTTGGGTGACACTTGAAGCGTGCGAGGAGAGTAATGACCAAGAGAAAATTCGTCTATCTCGTTATGAGGAGTTAGTGTCGCATGTGTTGGTTCGGTCTTTAGTGAAAAACTTTGGCCAAAGTATGTTGGAAGAAGTCCAACATTATTTGACTAAGGACCGATAGAGACTAACCAAGTTCAAGCTAGTACGGTTGATAGTTGACCATACCATAGGCTTAACTAAGCGGCATAGTTTTAATGAAGAGACTAAAACTGCTGTATTAATCATGGACACGGTCAGGGTGGTCCCGATAATACTCATGTCAATGAGTTAACCAAATAAGCATGATACTGAAATAGGGACAACACCTGCTGCTCGTGGTCTCTGTCATCTGGGGTTTCGATCCCCACCTGTAGTAGGATCAGGCTGTAGGGTCTCACACAAAGTGAGACCTTCGTCAAGTAATATGTAGAAATTAGGGAGAAACTGCATTTGATGCAAGGGAAAGAAAACTGCAAAGATTTTGCAGTTAGCTTGCGGACTCGGTATAAATGATCCTGAGTGTAAATGGGAGATGTTGAGGGATGTATGCCCTCAATTCATTTGTATTTGATGTAAATGGATTTTAACATTAGATGTGGGAATTTTGCATATGATGTGAAGGAAATGAAATGTGTCGTAAAATATTTATGTGCATATTTAATATAATAATAAACACGTGAAAAGGGTTACCTTGATAACGGGATCGGTCCAGTCTAAACGCAGGTTCAAACCGCGTCGAAAACAGACTGCAAATGTGCGAAATAGAGCCAAAACCATGAAGTTAGCCCAAGTTGGGCATTGCGGGTCGGGCTCTCGCTAGGAGGGCACACGACCCGCCTGGTAGGCGGGTGCCCATGCCTGAAATGTGGGCGGGTGCCTACGCCCGCATTGCAGGTGGGCGCCCACACCGTCTAGCAACGGGCAGACATGTCCGCTTCATGCGGGCAGGGGCCCGCCCGCTCGCCTTCTTGCGTGCGCATAGGCTCATGCTAGGTACGCACCTGCTGGTCGCGTGCTAGGCATGAACCCAGCTGGCATATGCCAGTGGGGCCCATGCTGTGGGCCCCATTGCTTGGGGTTTTGAACCCTAAGGGGTATTTTGCGACGGCTGCAGTTTTTGCGAAATGCATGGGTTTGGGCAACTTTGGAGCTACGTTTGAGGGGTCAAACAAACTCGGATTGAGTCCCCATTTTTTCCTACACATTCACCGTTCAACCCTCTTCGATTTGATAGGTTGTATCACTTGCGAAGATCCACGGTGAGGGAGGAAAAATTCGCTAAAGTTTGTCCTTTGTGAAAGGCAAACTTCAAATAAATTTTCCTTCAAAACTTTTAGTCCAACAATAGATATGTAGTGAAGGGGAGGGATCAGCTGCCTATATAAATAGGGGCCTACTCTCCTACTTGAAATTCGTCCCAAGCTCCAGATCCGAGTAGCTCCTTTAAACGTGAGCAAGCCCAGATTTGAGCTTAAAGAAAATATTCTATTTCTCCCTAAATTCTTCCTTGCTTCTGTTCGGGCTCTAGCAAAGATACGAAGGAGCTCGGATCGGATCCGAAGTCTTGACGAAGGATACACTCAAGGTGAAATCTTCTTCGGTGCATGGTTGGCTCGACGACAAGGATGTTACTTGTCTCAGGACACGATGCTGTTTGGGAAGCAGTTTGGCTCGGGACGAGGTGCGGCTCTGGACGTGGTTCAGCTTGGGAGAAGCAGCACGGGGCCATAGAAATGTTGCTGAAAGCAACGCATCGTATTCTGCGAAAACGAAGTGAAAGCTATGTAGTTTAAATATTCATGCATTTATAATTGCAACTTTATTTAGATCTATCTTTAGGGGTTGGTCGGACCCAATCCCGGGATAGTAGAGATATTTGCTAGGATTTGTTCCCTTAAGAGCTTGATTTAAAACTATTTTAAATCTGTTTTTCTGCTGCTGATTTGATCACGTCGTCCGCCCGACTTATACCGGACATCGATTTATGGCCATAAGGACCCAGAAACCCCTTCACATACAATGACCTCAAGTCTAAGGACCAACTAGCTTATCAGCGCTGAGAGTTATCACTAACAGATTTGTTATGGTTTAATATGTGATAACTCTCGTTTGGTCGTTCAGTGAACTCATTCTCCAATTAGCACATGTGTCTCATCTCTGACTTCGCCAAGTCGAACGACCATGCGATCGACGTCACCACTCCATGGTTAAGACAAAGACACAATGGTCTATCCGATGTTTCGATATCCTTTTCTCGAAACATCTACAACCATGAACGATTTTAGACTTATGCTACTAACGATCAAACAATTCTCCATGATCGAGATCCTCATTTCGATACTTTTTAACCTCGCATTAAGTTTCGGGACTCTACCTAAGTTCTAATATCGTCTATTATTATTAACTTAGCTAAATTCTTACCAAACAGTTTATGGTTATTTTGAACAAGACGCTTGTACTCATACACAGAGATAAATTTCCTCTAGGTCATACCCATCTCCCTACAGACACAACATGAGTCGAGTTTCGTGAGTGCTTGAACACTGAGGTCGGACCAGCGGAGGCCCCAGCCTGGGCTGGGAGCTTCCTCTGACTTTGTATGAACTGAGTCGAGTGCTTAGTTGTAAGCAATGGTAAATTGAAGTCAGACCAGTGGGAGCCCTAGCCTGGGCTAGGGGCTTCCTTTGACTGAGCACGACCTGAACCGAGTGCTTTGCTGTTGTGCATGGACGTTGAGATTAAACCAGCATAGGCCCCAGCCTGCACTGTGCTTTCTTTGGATCGGCATGACTTGAGTCGAGTGTGATAGGTTGTTTATAAATATAGTTTTCATCTTCATTTCATTCATATTTTACTCGACTTTGCCTCGTTTTCGGTGTCGTTTTACTCTTTTTGTTCCATTTTACGCTTTTGGTCTCCCCAGTGCTTTACAGGTGAATTGAGAGGAGTTTGGAGCATTTTGGAGCTTGGTTGATGCATGTGGGTTGAGTTCTTGATTTTGGAGCTCGAGGGATTCATTGTTGAGCTTATTGTTGAGTGTGGAGCTTGCACTCTCATATTGCTTTGTATGAAAAGCAATGTTGAAGAGCTGAAGTGATTAGACTTGAGCACTAAAGACATTGTAGTCAGGGGTTGTGGAGCATTGAGAGTGGATGAGAGAGCAAAATGTGAAGCTTGGGAGCATGATCATGAAGGATGGAGAACCTTGGGAGAAGCTTTGTGGCATGGAGCTGATAGAGTGGAGTATCTTGTGGACAAGTGCTTAAGCTGAGATTGGGATGAAGATGCTGGAGCATTGGGAGCACGAAGGAGATCTGCACTTGGGGCTGGAATTGATGGAAGCATGTTGAAGCCCTACTGATTAACACACTCACACGGTCATATGATGTGCCTCCATGCAGCCATATTATGGACATGGTAGCTTTTTGAGCAACAAGGCCACTACACGGCCGTATGAATCTAATTCATACGGCCGTGTCATCCTACACGACGTAGAAAGTCAAAATGCCATGGCCATATGGACTAGCTCCATACGGCCGTGTCGTTCTCATCTCCCCCATGGCAAGAGTAGCAGCAGTAGCACTTTAAATTCGATGCGGTCGCATGGTTCAACCACATGGCAGTGTGAAATTGGATCGAGAAGCTGGGCCCGACTCCCTATGGTTGTATAAATACTCTGGGGCACCTTCATCGAAGTGAAGGATGTAAGGGAATTGGCGGTCCCTTAGGGCACAAAAACTCTAGTCCCGTCCTAAGTCGGACGGAACATAGACAGAAAAGAGAATTGCAGCGGAAGAAAAACTATGTTAACTAATTAACATGCAGTTAAAAACTATTTTTAACTTAGCCCTAAGGTCCAAGACCCTATGCCAAGAACTATGCCGACTTGGGATGGATCTGACCATCCCAAGAAGGATCTAGCCTACTGCGATTAAACTAAACTAATGCTAAAAATACTTTAACCACATACCCGGAATCTCAGCCCTGGAGCAGGCGAGATGTTCCGCGCCGTCTTCCGAGCTGCTCCCGTCCCACGCCGAGCCGCTCCTCGAACTGCTCCCCGAACCGCTCCTCGAACCGCTCCGCATCCCGAGGTGATCAATCCCCGTGCCGCCGAGCCAACCACGCGCCGAAGAAAGTTTCACGCGAGTGAAACCTCCGCCAAGATTTCAGATTCAGAATCCGAACTCCTTTGAGGCTTTGCTAGAGCCCGCAGGAGTAAGGCAGAATTTTAGGGAGATAGAGAAATATTTATTTAAGCTTAGATCCGAGCGTGCTCCAACATTTACGGGAGCCGCTCAGATCTAGAGCTTGGGACGAGTTTAGAGGAAGGGGCAGACCCCTATTTATATAGGCAGCTGACCCCTCCCCTCTACACAATTTCCGATGTGTGACTAAAAATTAGAGTTAATTAAATCAAGTTAGTTTGCACTTCACAAAGTGCAAACTTCCGTGAATTTTAACTCACTCACCGTTGAGCTTCAAGATTGATACAACCTATCAATACGATAAGCGTTCAACGGTGAACGCATAGGAAAAAACCGTTCGTCAATCGGAGTCCGTTTGACCCTCCAATTGAGTGTCCAAAGATTGACAAAAATCAGATTTTCGCCAAAGTAATCAGCCGTCATGCAAATCTGTGACTAGGGTTCGAAACCCTAGGCTTGGGGCCCACCAGTGGGCCCCGCTGCATCAAATCACGCGCGCAGACCCGCCTGGGCTCGCCCAGGCGCCTGGGCGCGCCCAGACCCGCGCCTGGGCAGAGCCCAGGCGGCCTGGGCTAGCCCAGGCGGCCTGGGCTCGCCCAGGCAGCCTGTTCTGCCTGGGTCTGATATTTTTGGCTTTAACTTGATCATCTGGCGTCCGATTTGGACGCCGTTCGAACCTGGGTCTAGACCGGGACATTCCCGTCATACCCGTGAACTTTTCCTTGCGTTTATATTATTAAATATTGTATTAAACAATTTAATACACATTTAATAGTCCCTATCTAAGCTTAAATTACCATATTGCATCTAATGCAATTATTTCATCCCTTGCATCAAAAATGCAATTATTCTCCCTAACTAATTTCTACCTATTACTAGACGAAGCGTTACACTCTATGTGAGACCCTACAGCCTGACCCTTACAACAGGTTGGGCTCGAAGCCCTATACGGCAGTGACCACGAGCAGTGGTTGCCGTCCCTGCTTCAGGAATCATCATTATGTGGTTAACTCATTGACATGAGTATTGTCGGGACCACCTGACTGTTTCCGTGATGAATTCCGCAGTTATAGTCTCTTCGTCTTAAATATATCGTGTAGATCAAGTCTGGGGTACGGTCAAACTGTCAACCCCAATAACTTGACTCCGGTTAGTTTCTATCGATCTTTAGTCAACTAATGTTGGACTTCTTCCAACATACTCTGTGCAGAGTTTTTACTAAAGACCGAACTAACTCTACGACACTAACTCCCATTGACCGGGAGAGACGAATCCTCTCTTGGTCATTACTCGCCTCGTACGTTTCAAGTGTCACCCAATCAAAAGACCTTTCGACAGGCATTGCCTCGAAGCTAGGTCAGTTGATATAAGTGGTACTGTTCACGCACAGGTTTGTCAAAATGACCTCAAGTCAAAAGACCAACTATCCTATCATCACTCAGAGTTATCACTGACAGATTGGTCAATATAACCATATGATAACTCTAGTGGATCGTTCAGTGAACTCATTCTAATGAGCACCTGTGTCTCGTCTTCGACTTCGCCAAGTCAAGCGATCATGAGATCATCGCCACCGCTAAACGGTGAAGACTAAGACACAATGGTCTATCAGATGTTTCGATATCCTTGTCTCGAAACATCTATGACCACGAACCATTTTATACTTATGCTACAGACGGTCAAACGTTTCTCCATGATCGAGATACTCATCTCGATACCCGTTTGACCTTGCATAAAGTCTCAGGACTTTACCTAAGTCGATATCTAATTATAAAATAACTTAGATAAATTATTACCAAACAGCTTACTGTTATTTCGAACAAGATGTTTGTGCTATTCACACAGGAATAAATGGCCTTGAGGGCATCATATTCCTACAAAGGATCCTATCAAAACAGAGTTAGGATCGATATATGAAGTTTAGACTTACGCTTGCGTATGTGGCACGGTAGTCTAGGAACTTCGCCTTCGGATTCGCCACGACGGATCGAGTCTTCTCACGAACGGAGTAAGGCTACTAAATCCACAATCTAAATCTCTACTTTTAGATTAAGAACTTGGATAAAGAGAGAAGAAGGATTTCGGCAGAGCTTCGCTAGAATGAAATGCAAGGCAAGAATACCATGCAAAAGTGTAAGGAAATGGCTAACCCTTGGGTCTTATTTATAGCCCCCAAGGTAGTTATTTTAGGAGTAATTGTTCCTTTGGAATAATTTAACTAAGGTGTACCATTGTACATGGCATATTATAAGCTTAAGTTGTACCATATGCATGGTACAATATAAGCTTAAGATATTACCCCTTTATTAGCCATATGTCGCATGCACTTATGCACATATAATGCGACTTTCCCATCAATCTAGAGATCCTCTCAGCAAGGGAACATATTCCCTTTGCACACGACTTCGTGTACGCGACGTTCGAGGTCCGTATTCCCTCGTACATCCCCTACAAGGGTGTACTAACGTCTTCCATATCCAACATCTCCCACTCACACTTGAGGGGATTGTAAGAGAACGTCTTTCTCTTAGTTCTTTCATCTATCATACCGAGAAATAGACCGTGCGACCGTCATACGCATAGAGTCTGTTGTTGTGCACTTGTTAGAGATACACAACGACCTCGAAGGTGCAAAGTTGAGTAGTTCAACGCATGATTTACCCTAGATTATTTCTTCACATTTCTTATACTTTATATTCAACAATTGAATCCCATCTGGATCACAATTGGCTGGCTAGCTTTGAATCATTAAAGTCCAAATGTGAATATGAAATCAATCTTCCTCTTCTTGCGAACCTTCTGATCTTGACTTGATTCGCTTTTCTAACATGTCCCGCCGAGCCGAATTATCATAGCCCATTAGCAACACGCTAAGATAGCGATCATCTTGTCAAATCTAAAGGAACCAATTGGAGTCCTTGAGGGTAAGAGTTAAGACCCATATGGCTTTTGAGTCTCACATAATAGTAAACACTATTGCTACTAACTCAGTGGTCGAAATGCATACGTGGTATGAACACGTATTACAGCATCTCTCCTTTCCCAGGGAGTGTATGTCTCAATGATGTTGTAAGGATGATGATCAGACACCACAATGTCTGACTTTGAGTCCCTTATTCTACTCAAATAATCCTTTGGACTCACATCCCGCATTTAGACAGATAGGATTTCAAAAAAAATCCTCTTAGATCTTTTGTAAGCATCCATATGATGCAGATCTTTCATGCGACCATTTTGTTTAAGTCATGACTCTTAAATCATCCGTCTGATGATTTTGACTTCAAACAGGTCTCATCTCTATTCCATCTGTCTGATAGAATAAGGCGGTTGCTCATGTGAGAGAGCCAACCTCAATCTGTCCGACATACTAGAATTCAGCTGAGATTTCAAAAATGTACACAAACATTTCTTAAAAAATTCATATGCAATGTTTGAAAAAGAACTTATTCTTTTATTAATTTTAATCATTTACAGACATGGGAATTTACATTGGTACAACTCAGCTCTTACGCAATCCTTGAGATGATAAGTGTTTGTAAAACACATCTCTGGGGATAGCCTTCGTAAGCGGATCCGCTATCATCTCATGCGTAGTTATGTACCTTATGTCTACCTTCTTGGTCTTATCATAGTCTTTTGCAAATTTGTAGCAGATATCTATGTGTTTGGTCTTACAATGGAATTTCGGATCTTTGACATAGGCTATAGATGCTTGACTGTCGTTGTGTATAGGTACAACACCTGAGTCACTTGCATTAATTAGCCTGTCTAAGAACTTCCTAAGCCAAACAGCCTCTTGGACTGCCATGCTAAATGCTACAAACTCGGCTTCCATGGTTGAAAGTGCGATGCAGGATTGTTTCTTGCTACTCCAGGATATTGCACCAGATCCGAGTAGAAAAACATATCCTGAGGTCGATCGTCGCACATCGAGATCACCCGCCCAATCAGCATCAGTGTAGCCTTCGAGCCTCAAGGCATCTCCTTGATAGCATAAAGCAAAGTCTGCAGTTCCTTTGAGATACCGCATTATCCTCTTAACCGCTTTCCAGTGTACTTGCCCTGGGTTGGATTGGTAACGACTTACCATTCCAACGGCAAAATAGATGTCCGGTCTTGTACACATCATAGCGTACATTAGACTACCAACTGCACTGGAATATGGAACTTTTTCCATAATCTCCTTCTCTTTTTGGTTCTTCGGACATGATTTCAGACATAAAACGTTTTAGAATCTTCTTTATATAAGTCTCCTGTGAAAGAGAAAGAAGTTTCTTTGAACGATTCCTTGAAATCTTAACTCCAAGGATATATGCGGCTTCTCCCATGTCTTTCATCTCAAAAACTGATGAAAGCCAAGCCTTGATATCCATCACAAAGCCCCTGTCATTTTCGGCTATTAAAATGTCATCTACATATAGAGACATAATAACATACGTGTTCTTATTCCTCTTGATATATACACAGTTATCTTCATCAAGCATGGAAAAACCATTTGATAAGACAACCTCTTGAAATCGTATATACCATTGCCTCGAGGATTGTTTAAGACCATATATGGATTTAAGAAGTTTACAAACCTTATGTTCGTTTCCTTCTTTTACAAACCCTGTTGGTTGTTCCATATAGATCTCCTCGTCCAATTCTCCACTGAGAAAGGCAGTCTTTACATCCATTTGATGTAATTCGAGGTCTAAGCAAGCTACCATTGCCAGAATCAGGCGAATCGAGGTAAAACGAACAACAGGTGAGAAGGTCTCTTCGTAGTCTATCCCTTCCTGTTGCGTAAAACCTTTCGCGACAAGGCGAGCTTTATATCTGTCAATAGAGCCATCAGCCTTATGCTTGATCTTGAGAACCCATTTGTTCCCAATAGCTCTTCGTCCTCTGGGTAAGTCAACTAAGTCCCAGACTTGGTTAACTTTCATGGATTCTAACTCCTCTTGCATCGCTTCCATCCATTTGTCTTTAGCAGGGCAAGATACGGCCTGTTTGAAAGTAGCAGGCTCGTCATCTTCTTGTAGTAAAGTCATAAAGGTTTGCGGAAATTCATCCTCAAATCTTAGAGGAGCCAACCTTGTACGACTACTACGTCGTATTTGAGATTCTTCAAGTCCTTGTTGACTTGAGTTTAGATCAATTCTAATATCACTCCCACTTGGAATGTCGTTAGAATTGCTCCCACTTGGATCATTATTCCCGTATGGAATAGGATAATCGTCATTCGTATAATCCATTGGTGAAGTTTGAAACGTATTTTCACCAAGAATTCTCCCACTCGAATGAGGTAATCCATCTTGATCATAAATCTCAAATAGAGATAAGTCCTGACTTATCTCGCCCTGTCTTGGAAACTCGTTTTCCAAGAAAGTGACATCCCTCGACTCAAACTCAATTAGCCCACCATTGTCTTACTGACTAACAAAAACATAACCTTTGGAGTTTTCTGCGTATCGTACAAAGATACATTTCCTTCCCCTTTGCCCAAGTTTGCCAAACTTATGGGAGGAAATATGTGCGTAGGATGCACAACCCCAAGGTTTCAAAATGTTTAAGTCAGGAGACCTTTGGTTCCACAACTCATAAGGAGTGGAGCTAACTGATTTTGAGGGTACGCGGTTTAAAATGAAAGCGGCCGTCAATAATGCATCACCCCAAAAGGTGATTGACAAGTTAGCTTGCGCCATCATTGAACGGACCATTTCCATTAAAGTCCTATTTCTCCTTTCTGCAACACCGTTTTGTTGAGGAGTATAAGGCATAGTTACCTGATGTACTATGCCTTTTTCATCACAAAGTTCCTTAAAACTTATTGATTGATATTCACCGCCCCTATCGGTTCGTAAGACCTTAATCTTGCGATCTAATTGATTCTCCACTAAACTCATATAGTTTTTAAAGCAAGCCAAAGCTTCACTTTTGTGGGATATCAAATAGATATGTCCAAATCGGGTGAAATCATCAATAAAAGTGATGAAATAGGACTTTCTGCGTCTTGTCTTGACATTCATCGGACAACATATGTCCGAATGGATAAGCTGTAATGGAACCTCGGCCCTTGTGCCGGTTCCAAACGGCTTGCGACAAGATTTCCCCACAAGGCAATGTTCGCAGGTCGACATTTCAACCTTTGAAACATTGGATAGAAGGCCACGTTTGGCGAGTCTATCCATACGCGTTGGTCCAATATGACCAAGCCTTGCGTGCCAACAAATCACATCAGACTCATAAGTCTTAGAATTTGCAATAAGGAAATTTTCATTACATGAGGAATCATACATTGTACTCATTACAATAAATCCTTTAAATACAAACCCAGTACCAATAAGAGTATTATTACAACTTAAGTCCACATTACAATCATGAAAAAACCAGTTATAGCCAAGACCCATTAATACGACCACAGAAATTATATTCCTTCGAATATCTGGAGCGAAGAGGACATCATGAAGTAGGAGAGTGCGGCCGTTGTCCAAGACTAGCTTGCAAGTCCCAACGCCTTTCACTTCAACACGTGTGTTGTTTCCTACATAGATCCACTTCGTTCCTTGGGGTATCCGGTGATACTCCACGAAGGACCGTCTGTCCCTTGCTATGTGGTCGGTGGCACCTGAATCAATTATCCAAAATGGATTAGATTCCACAAGAAATATTGAACTAGAAACACATATGTAACTAGTATATTTAAAAGTTACCTCGTCGCCTCTACTCGTACACGAACGAGCATAGTGACCGAGCTTGTTGCACTTGAAGCACTTGATCCTCTTCAAGTCTTTCTTCTTGTACCATTTCTTGTGCCCACCCTTATGTTTGGGTTTCTTGGTAGACTCAGGTTGCTTATTACGTTCATTAGTGAACTTCGAACGATCTTTCCGTTTCTTTCCCCCGTGTGAGGAACTAGCAACCATGTGCACTTCTGCACTTGGCTTGGCAGCCGCAAGCCGCTCTTCCTCTAATTCGAGGTGCTTGGAAACATCACTGAAGGTCTTGATGCTCTCATTGTGAGTGAGATGCATCTTCATTTGATCCCACCCATTTGGTAGGGAATGTATAACTGCTTGGATTTGTTGCTCATCAGTGAGCACATGACCTGCGTCCTTTAACTCCGAGATAAGGTTCGCCATATGTCGCAGATGTTTCCCCATGGAATGATCTGGACGTTTATTATATGAATCGAACCTTATAGTTAAGGAGCGAAGTTTGGACACCGATGTGCCACCGAACTTCTCCTCTAGCTTGGACCATATGTCCATGGCTAGGTCATGTTCTCGGAAGATGCGCATTATTTCATCAGCCATACTGCTTAATAACGTAATGCGCGCTATCTTGTTCTTCCGAGACCAAGCATCAAAAGCTTCCTTGTCTCATCGGTGTTGGGCCGTAGTGCCCAACTCGGGTTCAATCATAACGTTCTTTAGAGTTTCGAGCACTTCTTGCTCCTCTAGAACATATTGTATCTTGATGGACCAAAGTTTATAATTATCGCCGTTGATTTTTTCACCTCTGTTTAACTCAGCGACGATATTCTTTGAAGCGGAAGACATTTTACTTTTAAAATGCTGCAAAAGACATAAAACCAAAGGTTTGATCAAAAAATTGCATTGAAAATTCTTAAAATACAATTCCCATTTGAAGTGATAGTAGAATATCCCATTTGGATAGTTCTAATTTCAAATCCCACTTGGAATGATATTTATAATTTGATAAGTTACTTTCGAAAAATATTGAAGGTGTTACTCTAGAATCGAAAAGGTCACTATGTTTCCAATCACCATCTAGAGTAACTTTCAATATTTCTCCCTCACTTTATCAAATGTTAGTACTCTTATAGTACTTCGCAGCGAAAAAGCGTTTTTGAAAACTTATTTTTCAAAACGTATGAAAACGTATTTTTCAAAAAAAATATATTTCAACTTAGTACCCTTATGATACTAGTGAAATATTCGGCACTTCCTGACCATTTGTCGAGAAAGAGCCATAGCCGCGTGCCAAGGTCGGATCCCCCTTTTGGGAATTTTTCTGCAAACTAACATCGCCGGCTTTCGTATGGATCTAGGCGTTTCCCCCCGTATGGGAGAATTTTGGCGCAGACGACTGTCGTTTGGCCCCGTATGGGCTAGTCATCACGTTCAAGTTCGACCAAGGCTTTTTACCGAATTGGTCTGAAACTTCTCCCGGCCAGGGTCTCTGCCCTGGCCGAGGCTGGCCAAGGGCCGGCCAGGGCCTCTGCCCTGACCGGCCAGGGGCCCTGACCCCTCGGCCATGGCCTCTGCCATGGCCGAGGCCGGCCAAGGCCAGCCAGGGGCCCTGGCCCCTCGGCCAGGGCCTCTGCCCTGGCCGAGGCCAGCCAGGCCCTGGCCGAGGCCAGGGCATTGGCCCTGGCCACTGCCAGGGCCGGCCGGGCCCTGGCAGTGGCCAGGGCGCCGGCCCTGGCCACTGCCAGGGCTGGCCAGGCCGGCCAGGGCCGGCCCCTGGCCTTGGCCGGGGCCGGCCTCTGCCGGCCTGGCCTTGGCCGGCCATGGCCCTCTGGCCATGGTCGGCCTCCCCTTGTGTGGGGTGGCCACACACCCCCGCCGGAGGGGGTTGCCATGGTGGTTATTGGCCGTAGCCAACCCCCTCCGCATGGGGAGGGGGGTGCATGGCCTTCATAGCCCATTTGGCCATGGTGCACATGCACTAAAATTCATCTTCCCCGATGGGAATAACCACCACCTTCTTCTCCGGTGAAGCACCCGTTCGTCGAGGAAGTAGTTGTCCTCCAATGGCCGTGTGCCAAAAAATGAACCCACTTCAAAAATTCGTAAACTACGCGCTCCACATGAAGAGAGTTCACATTCCCTATGAATGGAGACTCAGCATCCATGAAGAGAGCGAGCTTGACGATATGAACGGTCGGTTCTTCCCGTCACGGAGAGTTCCTACCATATCCATAATGATAGGATACCCTAACGTGAAAAGAACAACTGCTGCGTTCTCTCCGTCACGAAGCGTTCCTACCATATCCGTAATGGTAGGATACCCATTCGTGAAAAAGACAACGACTCGTTCATAGTTTAGAAGGGGCGACGGTTTGACCGGGGCGAACCCGTATGGCTCTGATACCAATGAAGGATCCTGCCAAAACAGAGTTAGGATCGATAAATGAAGTTTAGACTTACGCTTGCGTATGCGGCACGGTAGTCTAGGAACTTCGCCTTCGGATTCGCCACGACGGATCGAGTCTTCTCACGAACGGAGTAAGGCTACTAAATCCACAATCTAAATCTCTACTTTTAGATTAAGAACTTGGATAAAGAGAGAAGAAGGATTTCGGCAGAGCTTCGCTAGAATGAAATGCAAGGCAAGAATACCATGCAAAAGTGTAAGGAAATGGCTAACCCTTGGGTCTTATTTATAGCCCCCAAGGTAGTTATTTTAGGAGTAATTGTTCCTTTGGAACAATTTAACTAAGGTGTACCATTGTACATGGCATATTATAAGCTTAAGTTGTACCATATGCATGGTACAATATACGCTTAAGATATTACCCCTTTATTAGCCATATGTCACATGCACTTATGCACATATAATGCGACTTTCCCATCAATCTAGAGATCCTCTCAGCAAGGGAACATATTCCCTTTGCACACGACTTCGTGTACGTGACGTTCGAGGTCCGTATTCCCTCGTACATCCCCTACAAGGGTGTACTAACGTCTTCCATATCCAACACGAAGGGGGCAAAGGTTTTTAGGCTCCCCTCTATTGTTCTATTGCTTTTTCTCGGGTTAGTTTAGATTTAGATTAGTTTTTGAGTAGATTTATGAAGGGAATCCATTAGGTTTGTATGAGGATTTGACAATTCCTATATCGAATCATTGAGATAAGCTTTTGTTTCTCTTCCTTTTATATTATATTTGTTATTATTGCTTTTATTTGTGCTGATGTGTTGTTATTATTGTTGTTGTTGATTCATTCCTCGACACTTCGATTGCTATCCTTCTTTGTTTTCATTATTAAATCTCCATGTTATTCCTCTGTTTAACATAGTAAACACATGTATCCCCTTCTGATTGATTGACGTATCTAGCTATACAACTCGAAATCGAGCTAGTACTTGACTATTCTAGCCTCTCTGTGGATGACCTGTAAAGCGCTACGGCGACAGCCGTGTGCTTGCGGTTTACAAATGTTAAAACTTGACTATCAGGTTTTTGGCGCCGTTGCCAGGGAGGCACGATTTGATATTGGTTCTTATTCTTTGTAGAGAGACTACATTTTTATTTTCCATTGTTTTATTTTGTTTATATTTTTCTCTCTCATTGCCCCTTGGTGCTTTTGACGTTTCCTTCTTGGTGTAGACTTTTTGCATGCACAAGAGATCTCAAGGCATAGCAGAATTGCGTCTACTAGACCCAGAGATTGAAGCTACCATGAGAAGGCTTAATGCCGAGAGGAGGAGGAGAGAAGCAATCGAGACAATGGACGAGATACTCAATCCCAAGAATGTTCCATCACCACCACCACCACCGCAACCTAGGTTGATCCTTGATTATTCCATGCCTCACAATAGGTCGACCTCTATCGTCCAACGCGGGTGGTGGAGCCAAATAATTTTGAACTCAAACCATCCTTGGTTGATTTCGTGTAAAGGAACCAATTCTCAGGGGCCCTTATAGAGAACCCGAATGACCATCTGAACACCTTCCTGAAGAAGATGGATACATTGAAGATCAATGGCGTCACCAATGACGCCATCAGGCTAAGACTTTTCCCTTTTTCACTTAGGGATAAATCTAAGGATTTGCTCAGGAGTCACAGTCCCAACACATTCTGTAACGACTGGTTTTTCATGTATTTGGATTATCTATATTATATATATGTTTTGGTGGATTTTCTCCTTCTGTGTGGTTTTCGTCTCCGTAGCTTTCGTTTTCGATCGTTTCGTCGTGATTTTCTAGCTTCTTCCTTAGAATCGTTGATCTTGGAGTAAGTCACTCTTGACGAACTTCAGATCGCTCATATTTTAGAGTTAGAGTGATCTTAGAAGCTATAGGAATCTTCCCGAAGCTTCGCGCTTCATTTCGGCACTTTTCGTGCACCTTAGTTGGTTCAAGAAGAGAGACCAACCGACTAGATTGAGATCTAGTCGGTCAGGAACTCTACTGGAACCGACTAGTTCATTGAATCAATTGTACAAGAGTTATTGTTTACTCTTAGTCGGTCTAAGAACAACCACCGACCGACTAGATGTGAAACTAGTCGGTCAGAACTCGCTCTCAGACCGACTAGTTCCTTTGATAAATTTCACCTAGTTACTGTTTATCGTTAGTCGGTCCAAGAACAACCACCAACCGACTAGGTTGCAAACTAGTCGGTCAGCCATTGTTCTTTAACCGACTAATTCATTGACCATTTTGACGACCTGAGTTACTGTTTGGTTTTAGTCGGCACAGTTGGTCGACAGACCGACTAGTTCTCGAACTAGTCGGTTAACCACTCTTCTTTGACCGACTAATTGCTGTCGTAAACCTAGGATTTGCCCAGCCACCACACGATTTTCTATTTAAACCCCAAACGTTTTTCTTTCTTCTTTCATTTCTTCTGAACCTCATTCTTCCTCAAATCATCATCCATCTTCCCCTAGCCTTCCTCCTTCCTCAAGAGCCCCTCCCCCTCTCCATTTAGGCCGGCCATCACCTCTAGGCCACAGGAAAACCCCCAAAACCCCCAAAATCTCATTTCTCCAGATTCTCTCCCTATTTCCAGATCTGAGCCATAGTTTCCCGGATCGTTCTTCCGTTGCCGTGCTTGCTCGGTATCGTTCTTCCGCTCCAATACGGTAGTGAATCGATCCTTTAATGTTCTCATAACCCGTTTTGTGATTTTTGTTAAACCCTAATAAAAATGGATGTTGTTTTGATGGTTGTTTCTCCATAACAGCGACTTCCCCGTAGATTAGCGTCCGTGAGACGAACCTTCGTGATCGTCATCCTCGGTGCTAGGCAAGTGAAACTTACCACTTAGGGTTTTAGGCCATGTCTTAGGCCATTTGCTTGTTGTAAGCGTAAAAGAGACTAGGCGACGAAATGATACTCGCCTAGGCGCAATTTCAGGATCTAGCTTGACAACGAAGCTAGATCCGTCATTTATCATGTTGCATAAAACTACCATGTCATGTTTAATTCCAATTAACGGTAAGCGAATTAATTGTCATTTCATTGCATTCTTTAAATGTTCCCGTGATTGCGTAGCTTCGCTACACCTGGTGAATTGATTGAGGCTAGGCACCTGCTTTTAGCAGGCACAACCCTACGCCAAATTGTGAACCTGAAAACAAGCTCTTGTGCGGGGCAACCCTGGCTCATTTACTGAGCATCGTGTGCAGGGACCCTGGCTTGTTTACGTGTGGGAGGGGTAAGGGTTAAGCGGCCAATCAACTGGGAGTCTGTCCGATCAGCAACTTCAGTTGTAAGGCATAAACTCTGGGTTCTGGGGTAGTGTTAAGCGGCCAATCAGCGTGAATGTCCAACAGTTCAGCTGTAAGGCGTAAACATCTACAAATAACTTGAAACGTGACTAGTGAAAAGATTGAGATTGTTAGTAGCTTGGCTACTCCTGTCACGCCATGATAATTGTTCTCTTGCACCTATTGTTAAAACATGCCTTGCTTGTGCTCTCATGCCATAATTGCCATGTCATGCATACTATAACTGCTAGGTTGTTAGTTTACCTTACTTTCAGTTTCCTTGCCCAAGTCTTTTAGACTTGCTGACATGTGCCCCTTTACTCTTTTGGGTGACACATGTTAGATCCCGAGTCTGAGAGCGCTGCGGAGGACGTGGTGTTTGCTGACGCTGAGTCAGAACCCGCGTTCATCGAGGAGTTTGAGGACACCGGAGACCAGTCTTAGTGCCTTCGCTGAGCTTACCTTTTGTTAGACTGTTTGTTGTCGGTGCGTAGCACCAATACTCTGTTTATGTTTGTCCTTGTTGGCCTTGTTCTGGGCCTTTAGACTCTTTCCTTTAGCCTGGTGGCTTTTCTGGATGTTGAACTTAATTTTAATGTTTGGACATTGCTGAGATTTGGGATTTTATTTCTGTATCTCCTTGTGTTATTATCTTGTTCTGATCGTGGTTACAGGGACATGTATATGTTTTATTGATGCTTATCATGCGTGTGGCTTCACAGCTCTACGTCTGTGTGGACCTTCTCACGTCTCGCCTCCATTTTAGGGAAGCGGGGGCGTGACAGGTTTTGTTGGTGGCCCATGCAGGTCCCTCTTCTGTAACTGCGATGAATGGAATAACGATAATAATATTAGAATGTCCAATAAACGAAGTTCGACATCCGAGTCATAAGCTATGAGTCTAATCTGTTTCGTTTTCTGTGTCATTAGATGGCAGGAAGGCGATTTACCCGTGGTGGTGGTAGCGCGCCCCCTCATGACGAGGAGCCTGAGCGGGAGCCCACCAATGGGGAGATGATGCGGATGATGCTTCAGATGATGCAGGTGCAGCAGGGCGTGCTCCTGCAAGTCCAGAATGCTCCAGTTGCTCGAGCTGCTCGGGCAATCCAGGATGCCCCTCGCTCTGAGCTGGGAGCGAAGCAATTTCGGGAGCTGGGTCCCGCTTTTTTTGATGGGACTTAGGGTCCTCTAGCTGCCGATGAGTGGATTCGGAACATTAAGGATAATTTGAAGATGACGAAGATCGGCCCGGCTGGATGGGTTGATCTGGCGAAGCGGCAACTCAAGGATAATGCTCGAAACTGGTGGGATGCGGAAGAGAAGATGCTGGTGGAGCCGATAGCTTGGGCTACCTTTAAGTCCAGGTTTGATGAAGAGTTCTTTCCTAAGGCTGCTAGGAAGGAGATGCTGCAACGCTTTATTGATCTTAAGCAATGGAGCTCGACGGTGGACCAGTACCACCAAGAGTTCACTAGGCTGAGTCGGTTCGCACCGAAGATGGTGCAGGATGCTGATGAGAGGGCTCAGAGGTTCCTGCAGGGACTTGCTTTGGAGCTTCAGAGTTTTGTGTCTTCCTCTGATCTGGACTCTTATCAGAAGGTTCTGGTAGCTGCGAGGAGGCAGGAGCTGAACCTGAGCCAGAGGAGAGGACATGTTTCTGGTGCTGGGAAGAGGCCAATGGAGCAGGCCAGGGTGGTGGTTAGGCCTGGTTTCAAGCCTAATCAGCCGGTACAGTTCAAGAGGCCAGGAGGGCCTAATCAGAAGACTTGCTATTTCTGTGGCAAGCCTGGCAACATCAAGGATCAGTGTAGGAAATTTCTGGGCCAGTGTTTGGTTTGTGGTGATGCTTCTTATGTCGCAAAGGATTGTCGGCATGCGAACCAGTTGCGGAGGGCACCTGTTGCAGCACAGCCGTTGCAGCAGAGAGCGCCTGTTCCTGCTGGACGTGGAGCAGCTCTTGTCCCACAGAGGCAGGCTTTTCAGCAGGCTTTTCCATCGAGGAGGCAGGCTTTTCTGATGATCGAGGTGGAGAGCGAGGCTGTGGATAAGGTTATCACAGGTAATCCTCAATCTAGCTGTTCCTTCTTAGTTAGTTTTGTTTGTTAGATTATGTTGTTTGCTTGCACATGATTGGTTGCTAGACTAGGGCTTGATTGTTAGACTGTTTGTAGGTGTGGTTTTGGTGTGCACATTTCCTGCACGAGTCCTCTTTGACTCTGGTGCATCGATGTGCATTATTTCTCGAAGCTTCGTGGAGAAGCATTCCTTGTCGACGTCCCCTCTTTCCAAGAGTTGGAATATTGTTACGGGGAATGGCGTGGTCTCGGTGCATCTTGGTTGCAATTCTTGCCCGTTGGTGGTTTGTGGACATGAGCTGCACGCTGATTTCATTGTCCATGACATCATCAACTATGATGCGGTCCTTGGGATGGATTGGCTTGCGAGCTTCTATGCTACGATCGACTGTTAGAGGAAGAAGGTGATGTTCGAGATTCCCGGACATCCAGTATTTGAGTTCAGCCGAGGTAGCAGTTTGCTTGGTCCGATCATATTTCGGGCCAGGCCGGTGGAGTTTGTGGCTATGCAGATGGAGCTGGAGAGGCCAGCTGTGGTGCGGGACTTCGATGACGTCTTCCCCAAGGAGGTGTCTGGGTTGCCACCCGATCGAGCTCTCGAGTTTTCGATTGATCTTATTCCGGGAGCGCAGCCGATTTCGAAGGCGCCATATTGTATGGCACCCGCAGAGTTGGAGGAATTGCGGAAGCAGCTGGATGAGCTTTTGCAGAAGGGTTATGTCAATCCTAGTGTGTCTCCGTGGGGAGCACCGGTGCTGCTGGTGAAGAAGAAGGATGGTTCGCGTCGCATGTGCGTGGACTATCGGGAGCTGAATGCGGTAACCATCAAGAATAAATACCTGTTGCCTCGCATCGATGATATTTTTGATCAGCTTGGAGGTTCGAGGGTGTTTTCGAAGTTGGATCTGAGGAGTGGTTATCATCAGCTGAAGGTGAAGAAGGAAGATGTTCCGAAGACAACATTCAGGACGAAGTATGGACACTATGAGTTTGTGGTTATGCCTTTCGGTGTGACCAATGCACCCGCAGTTTTCATGAATCTGATGAATCTGATTTTCTATGACTTTTTAGACAAGTTTGTCGTTATCTTTATTGACGACATTCTGATCTATTCTAAGTCAGAGGAGGAGCATGCCTCGCACTTGAGGACGGTGTTGGAGATTTTGAGGAAGCATCGTTTCTATGCTAAGTTTTCGAAGTGCGAGTTTTGGCTGGACAGAGTCGCTTTTCTCGGGCATGTGGTGACTGGAGATGGTATTTCAGTGGATCCCGAGAAGATCAGGGCCATCAGAGAGTGGCATGTTCCGCAGTCAGCGTCTGAGATTCGGAGTTTCCTTGGACTTGCTGGTTACTATCGGCGCTTCATTAAGGACTTTTCCCGTATTGCTGAGCCGATAACCAGATTGACCCAGAAGGATGTACCTTTTGTTTGGTCGGGTGATTGTGAGAATGCCTTTGGTGTTCTGAGGGAGAGATTGACGACTGCCCCTATTCTTATTGTGCCTGATCGCAGTGGACGATTTGAGATCTTTTACGATGCTTCTGGCAAGGGTCTCGGTTGTGTGTTGCATCAGCACGGGCATGTTGTGGCGTATGCTTCGCGTCAGCTCAAGACTCATGAGAAGAATTACCTGACGCACGATTTGGAGTTGGATGCTGTCGTGTTTGCGCTCAAGATTTGGAGGCACTTCTTGCTGAGTGAGAAAGTGAAGATCTTCACCGATCACTGACGTGCGTTTATATTTCATATATTCACGCACGTTTTCCTTTGTGTTTCTTCGTGTTTTTCTGCCGTCTCTTATCTGTTTTCGTGTATTTTCTCGTTTTCTTTCACTTTTCTTTGTTTATCCGTGTTTGCAGGAGATTGACCGTGTAGGGGACGTTTAACGATGATATCACAAGTCCCCGGAGCAACGGGAGGAGTCGCGCGTGATCCAGGGGGTCAAACGTCAAAGAATTCATCTTTCAGCCCCTCACCCGATCGGTTGGGCATCTCCAACCGATCGGGTGATGCACGCGTGCACCACCCGGTCTCTGCCGCAGCTCATAAGGAAGTCACCCGACCGGTTCACAGACCGGTTCAGCGGGGGGCTGTTCTCTGTTTTTTCGAGCAAAATGCCAACCGATCGGGTGACTCTCACCCGATCGGTTCATCTGTAGCTGATGTTGAAGAGCTGAAGACACGGGCGTCCAACCGATCGCTTCACCCGACGGCTCCAAGATCCAACCGGTCACCCCAAGAACTCAACCGACCGGTTCATCTGGCCGGGTGAAGCTCCGCCGTTTTCTGTTTACTATTTGTAACAGATCACCCGATCGGTTGACTTGTCAACCGATCGGGTGGCGCTTCTCCTGCGGGTTTGGACCCGAACCACTAGGGTTTCGAAGTGGGGGTATAAATACACGATGTTGGCCGACTGAAAAGGGATCTCTTCTCAGTTTTTAGGGCTTCTGCCCCCCTTCTCTTGGGAGTTCTAGGTTAGTTTTAGATTAGGTATTTTGTTCAATAAGTCTTGTATGGGATCAACGATTCACTCAAGATAAGTATTTCTTTCTCTTGTTCTCCATTTTTTGTGTTGTATTTCTTTTGCTTCATGATGAATGTTTGTGTGTGTTTTGTGTTGTTTGTTTATATGTTTTTCATCATGGAGTAGTTTCGATGAACCCTAATACGGGTTAGGGTAGGATTGTTGCTTGGGAATTTTCATTAGACTTGGTTGCATGGCACGTGTTCGATGAAATGTGTCAATGGGGATTTCTAGCAATCTGGGTCCAATTCGTACGGCAACAAACTAGATGTGTTGGGGATTGGGGTCCGGTGCTTGTCCTGTCAAGATCCGCTTCGATGTATTGCTAGAAATCACATTTGACCTATTTGGCCATTAGGGTTACGCGGGGGTGTTTCATTGTCATCGGCGGGAAAAAGACCGCCTTTGACCGTCGGGCCGAGGGGGAATAAACTTGGCGGTTGACTCCCTAGCCATAGCTCACGCCCCCAGCGTAGACATCGAGTCCTCGCGCACGGGAGCGGCTTGGACGAAGTGTTGGGAGATATCATTGTGGCCTTAATGCTCCCGTTTGCGGAAGGTGTTTATGGACACGGGAGTGCCCACCGTCCGGAACCGGGTAGGCCTAGCGTGCTTGGCACCGACCGAAATATCGGGCCATGGACGCTAGGTACCACCTTTTGGGGCAATGTCTCAGCCTGGATCAAGTCAAGTGCCAAGTGTCATGAGTGCTCTAGCCCGTGTTAGCGGGGATTCATTTCGTGTCTTTTTCATTTCTTTCTTTTATTTCTACATTCCACCCATATCATCCGCGTAGCTAGCACGCGACCTAGGCGAGGCTAGTAGCCACTCAAGCCATCCACCTCCCTGTGTTCGATATACCCGCACCCTACACTAACCGTGCACTTGCGGTAAAACGACACCGCGCCCAAACCGTAAACGGGGCGCCGGTCAATCACAAAAGCTTGAAGTATATTTTTACTCAGAAGGAGCTCAACATGCGACAGCGTCGATGGTTGAAGCTCATGGCGGATTATGAGATTGATTTGCAGTATCACCCTGGCAAGGTGAATGTGGTTCCTGATGCACTGAGTAGGCTTCCAGCGGTGATGATTTTGACCTCGTAGTGGAGATTGCAGCAGGATTTTTGCGAGTCTGGATTTGAGATTGTTCTTCCTGGAGAAGCTTCTTCGTTGATGAGTATGCAGATTCAGTCGTTGATTGTGGATCGGATCAAGGCTGGCCAGGCTGGAGATCCGAAGCTGGTGAAGATTCGGGAGCAGGTAGAAGTCGGTCTGTGGACTGACTTTTTGATTCATGAGGATGGCTCGCTGAGGTTTGGAGCTAGGTTGTGTGTGCCAGCTGGGGATATCAGAGAGGAGTTGTTGGTGGAGGCACACAGTTCGCCGTATTTTGTGCATCCTGGTGGCACCAAGATGTACAAGGATCTTCGTTTGAACTTTTGGTGGCATGGTATGAAGAGGAGTGTGGCTCGGAGTGTGGCCAAGTGCTTGGTTTACCAGCAGGTGAAGGCAGAGCATCAGCGTACGGCAGGGTTGCTACAACCGCTTCCGATTCCGGAGTAGAAATGGTAACACATCACTATGGATTTCGTGACTGGACTACCTCGGAGTCCGAAGCAGAATGACACGATTTGGGTGATCGTAGACCGATTGTCCAAATCTGTGCACTTTATTCCATTCCGAGTAGGACAGTCCACTGAGGCACTAGCGAGGAGATACATGGAGGTAAATTCTTTTACTCTCCGTTTCTATTTCCTTTTCCTAGTTTAGATAGTGATGTACGTGAATCGTGCAGGAGGTCGTGCGACTTCACGGAGTCCCCGTGAGTATCGTGTCGGACAGAGACACGAGGTTCACATCTCAGTTCTGGCAGAGTTTGCAGAAGATTTTGGGTACGCGTCTGAGTTTCAGCACGACGTACCATCCGCAGACGGATGGCCAGTCTGAGAGGACAATTCAGATCTTAGAGGACATGCTGAGGGTGTGCATGTTGGATTTCAAGGGTTCGTAGGAGGACCATCTGCATCTGGTAGAGTTTTCCTACAACAACAGCTTCCAGGCGAGCATTGGCATGGCGCCTTTCTGTTGGATATGGACGACATAAATACACCCATGAGGGGATGTATGAGGGTATACGGACCTCAGATGTCGCGTGCACGAAGGCGTGCGCGAAGGGAACCTTTTCTCGTGTGAAAAGGACCACTCGATAAGTGGAAAAAGCCACTCGATAAGTAGAAAAAGCCACTTTATAAGTGCAAAATGGCACTTGATAAGTGGATAAAGAAGAAGATAAATAAATGTGCTAATATAGGCTAATAAGCTTATAATTGGTTATTTCCTACAATAACCACCCCTAAAGCCTATAAATAGGACCCAAGGGTAAGGCATTCATTCACACTTTCCATGCCATAAGTTTGCATAAGGCATCTTATGTTCTTCTTCTCCCTTCCATTAAAATCCTCTTCTAGTTAGAGATTTAGGCGGTGAAACTCTGCTTCGATCCTCCGTGACGAAGTATCGACCGTTGTGGCGAATCCGAGGGCGATGTTCCGAGATTACCATGCCGCGTACGCAAGCGTAAGTCTCAACTTCATTTATCGATCCTAACGTTGTTTTGACAGGATCCTACATTGGTATCGGAGCCATACGGATTCGCTCCGGTCAGACCGTCGCCCCGTCGAAACTATGAACGAGTCGTTGTCTTTTTCACGAATGGGTATCCTACCATTATGGATATGGTAGGAACGCTTCGTGACGGAAAGAACGCAGCGGTTGTTTTTTCACGTTAGGGTCTCCTACCATTACGAATATGGCAGGAACTCTCCGTGACGGGAAGAACCGACCGTTCATATCGTCAAACTCGCTCTCTTCATGGATGCTCAGTCTCCATTCATAGGGAATGGGTGCTCTCTTCATGTGGAGCGCGTAGTTTACGAATTTTTGAAGTGGGTTATTTTTTTTGGCACACGGCCATTGGAGGATAACTACTTCCTCGACGAACGGGTGCTTCACCGGAGAAGAAGATGGTGGTTATTCCCATCGGGGAAGATGAATTTTGGTGCAAGAAATCTATAGCCAAATGGGCAATGGAGGCAATGCATTCCCCCTCCCCATGCGGAGGGGGTTGGCTACGGCCAATGACGACGAACACCACCACGGCCACCCCCTCCGGTGGGGGTGTGCGGCCAACCCCGTGAATAGGGGAGGCCGGCCATGGCCAAAGGGCCATGGCCGGCCAAGGCCAAAATGGCCATGGCTGGGCCATGGCTGGCCATGGCCGGCCTCTGGCCGAGGCCAGGCCGGCCTCTGGCCGAGGCCAGGCCTGGCCAGGTGGCCTGGCCGGCCTCTGGCCGAGGCCAGGCCTGGCGAGGGGGCCTAGCCGGCCTCAGGCCGAGGCCAGGCCAGGCCAGGGTGGCCAGGCCGGCCTCAGGCCGAGGCCAGGGTGGCCAGGCCGGCCTCAGGCCGAGGCCAGGCCAGGCCAGGGTGGCCAGGCCGGCCTCAGGCCGAGGCCAGGCCGGCCTCAGGCCGAGGCCAGGCCTGCCTCTGGCCGAGGCCAGGCCAATGGCCTGGCCTGCCCTGGTAGTGGCCAGGGCTGCCACTGGCCGGCCCTAGGCTAGCCTCGGCCAGGGCAGAGGCCCTGGCCGGGGGTGGAGGGTGCCAGAACTCTTGGTCGGCATTGGTCGACCAATTCGGGTTTTTTGGTCGACCAATTCAGCCGGAGGCCTTGTCAGTAATTTCGGCCCCGGCCATCTGCAAGGCTAGCCCATACAGGGCCGACGGCAGTCATTAGCGGCAAAATTCTCCTATAATGGGGGAAGCACCTGGATCCATACGGGAGCCAGCGACAAATTACTTGCAGAAAAATCTCCACAAAGGGGGGGATCCGACCTTGGCACGGCAACGGCTTAAACCCGGCAATGGCCAGGGATTGCCGAATATTTCACTAGTATCATAAGGGTACTATTTTGAAATATATTTTTGAAAAATACGTTTTCATACGTTTTGAAAAATACGTTTTTAAAAACGCTTTTCCGCTGCGAAGTACTATAAGAGTACGATTATTTGATAAAGTGATGGGGAAATATTGAAAGTTGCTCTAAATGGTGATTGGAAACGTAGTGACTTTTCCGATTCTAGAGTAACATCTTCAATATTTTTCGAAAGTAACTTATCAAATTATGAATATTATTCCAAGTGGGAGTTGATTTTAGAACTATCCAAATGGGATAGTCTATTATCATTTCAAGTGGGAATTATATCTGAAAAATACGTTTTCATACTCGTTTTTCCGCTGCTAGTACTATAAGAGTACTATTGTTTGATAAGTGATGGGGGAATATTGAAGGTTGTTCTAGATGGTGATTGGAATCGTAGAGACCTTTTCAATTCTAGAACAACATCTTCAATATTTTTCGAAAGTAACTTATCAAATATAATATAATTCCAAGTGGGATTTGAATTTTTTGAACTATCCAAATGGGATATTCTATTATCATTTCAAGTGGGAGTTATGTTTTAAGAATTTTTATGCAATGTTTTGATCAAACCTTCAGTTTTGTGTCTTTTGCAGCATTTTAAAAGTAAAATGTCTTCCGCTTCAAAGAATATCGTCGCTGAGTTAAACAGAGGTGAAAAACTCAATGGCGATAATTACAAACTTTGGTCCATCAAGATACAATACGTTTTAGAGGAGCAAGAAGTGCTCGAAACTCTAAAGAACGTAATGATTGAACCCGAGTTGGGCACTACGGCCCAACACAGACGAGACAAGGAAGCTTTTGATGCTTGGTCTCGGAAGAACAAGATAGCACGCATTACGTTATTAAGCAGTATGGCTGATGACATAATGCGCATCTTCCGAGAACATGACATAGCCATGTACATATGGTCCAAGCTAGAAGAGAAGTTCGGTGGCACATCGGTGTCCAAACTTCACGCCTTAACTATAAGATTCGATTCATATAAGAAACGTCCAGATCATTCCATGGGGAATCATCTGCGACATATGGCGAATCTTATCTCGGAGTTAAAGGACGTAGGTCATGTGCTCACTGATGAGCAACAAATCCAAGCAATCATACGTTCCCTACCAAATGGGTGGGACCAAATGAAGATGCATCTCACTCACAATGAGAGCATCAAGACTTTCAGCGATGTTTCTAAGCACCTCGAATTAGAGGAAGAGCGGCTTGCGGCTGCCAAGCCAAGTGCAGAAGTGCACATGGTTGCTAGTTCTTCACACGGGGGAAAGAAACGGAAAGATCGCTCAAAGTTCACTAATGAACGTAATAAGCAACCTGAGTCTACCAAGAAACCAAACATAAGGGTGGGCACAAGAAATGGCACAAGAAGAAAGACTTGAAGAGGATCAAGTGCTTCAAGTGCAACAAGCTCGGTCACTATGCTCGTTGGTGTACGAGTGGAGGTGACGAGGTGCCACCGACCACATAGCAAGGGACAGATGGTCCTTCGTGGAGTATCACCGGATACCCCTAGGAATGAAGTGGATCAATGTAGGAAACACCACACGTGTTGAAGTGAAAGGCGTTGGGACTCGCAAGCTAGTCTTGGACAACGACCGCACTCTCCTACTTCATGATGTTCTCTTCATTCCATATATTCAAAGGAATATTAAAACTGTGGTCAATTTAATGGGTCTTGGTTATACTTGGTTCCTTCATGATTGTAATATGGACCTATTTTGTAATAATTCCTTAATTGGCACAGGGTATGTTTTCAAAGGATTTATTGTAATAAGTACAATGTATGATTCCTCATGTAATGAAAATTTCCTTGTGACAAATTCTTTGACTAATGAGTCTAATATAATTTGTTGGCACACAAGGCTTGGTCATATTGGACCAACGCGTATGGATAGATTTGCCAAACGTGGCCTTCTATCCAATGTTTCAAAGGTCGAAATGTCGACCTGCAAACATTGCCTTGTGAGGAAATCTTGTTGCAAGCCGTTTGGAACCGGCACAAGGGCCGAGGTTCCATTACAGCTTATCCATTCGGACATATGTGGTCCGATGAATGCCAAGACAAGACGCGTGAACTCCTATTTCATCACTTTTATTGATGATTTCACCCGATTCGGACATATCTATTTGATATCCCACAAAAGTGAAGCATTGGCTTGCTTTAAAAACTATATGAGTTTAGTGGAGAATCAATTAGATCGCAAGATTAAGGTCTTTCAAATCGATAGGGGCGGTGAATATCAATCAACAAGTTTTAAGGAACTTTGTGATTAAAAAGGCATAGTACATCAGGTAGCTATGCCTTATACTCCTCAACAAAACGGTGTTGCAGAAAGGAGAAATAGGACTTTAATGAAAATGGTCCGTTCAATGATGGCGCTAGCTAACTTGCCAATCACCTTTTGGGGTGATGCATTATTGACGGCCGCTTTCATTTTGAGCCGCGTACCCTCGAAATCAGTTAGCTCCACTCCTTATGAGTTGTGGAACCAAAGGTCTTCTGACTTAAACAATTTTGAAACCCTGGGGTTGTGCATCCTACGCACATATTTCCTCCCATAAGTATGGCAAACTTAGGCCAAGGGGAAGGAAATGTATCTTTATACGATACGCAGAAAACTCCAAAGGTTATGTTTTTTGTTAGTTAAGAAGACAATGGTGGGCTAATTGAGTTTGAGTCGAGGGATGTCACTTTCTTGGAAAACGAGTTTCCAAGACAGGGCGAGATAAGTCAGGACTTATCTCTATTTTGAGATTTATGATCAAGAAGGATTACCTCATTCGAGTGGGAGAATTCTTGGTGAAAACGAAAATACGTTTCAACCTTCACCAATGGATTATACGAATGACGATTATCCTATTCCATACGGGAATAATGATCCAAGTAGGAGCAATTCTAACAACATTCCATGTGGGAGTGATATTAGAATTGATCTAAATTCGAGTCAATAAGGACTTCAAGAATCTCAAATACGACGTAGTAGTCGTACAAGGTTGGCTCCTCTAATATTTGAGGATGAATTTCCGCAAACCTTTATGACTTTACTACAAGAAGATGACGAGCCTGCTACTTTCAAACAGGCCGTATCTTGCCCTGCTAAAGACAAATGGATGGAAGCGATGCAAGAGGAGTTAGAATCCATGAAAGTTAACCAAGTCTGGGACTTAGTTGACTTACCCAGAGGACGTAGAGCTATTGGGAACAAATGGGTTCTCAAGATCAAGCATAAGGCTGATGGCTCTATTGACAGATATAAAGCTCGCCTTGTCGCGAAAGGTTTTACGCAACAAGAAGGGATAGACTACGAAGAGACCTTCTCACTTGTTGTGCGATTTACCTCGATTCGCCTAATTCTGGCAATTGTAGCTTGCTTAGACCTCGAATTACATCAGATGGATGTAAAGACTGCCTTTCTCAATGGAGAATTGGACGAGGAGATCTATATGGAACAACCAACAGGGTTTGAAAAAGAAGGAAACAGACATAAGGTTTATAAACTTCTTAAATCCATATATGGTCTTAAACAATCCTCGAGGCAATGTTATATACGATTTCAAGAAGTTGTCTTATCAAATGGTTTTACCATGCTTGATGAAGATAACTGCGTATATATCAAGAGGATTAAAAGCAAGTATGTTATCATGTCTCTATATGTAGATGACATTTTAATAGCCGAAAATGACAAGGGCTTTGTGATGGATATCAAGGCTTGGCTTTCATCAGTTTTTGAGATGAAAGACATGGGAGAAGCCGCATATATCCTTAGAGTTTAGATTTCAAGGAATCGTTCAAAGAAACTTCTTTCTCTTTCACAGGAGACTTATATAAAGAAGGTTCTAGAACGATTTAATATGCAGGACTGCAAGTCCATTGATACTCCTATAAGCAAAAGCGATAATTTATGTCTGAAATCATGTCCTAAGAACCAAAAGGAGAAAGAGATTATGGAAAAAGTTCCATATTCCAGTGCAGTTGGTAGTCTTATGTACGCTATGATGTGTACAAGACCGGACATCTGTTTTGCCGTTGGAATGGTAAGTCGTTACCAATCCAACCCAGGGCAAGAACACTGGAAAGCGGTTAAGAGGATAATGCAGTATCTTAAAGGAACTGCAGACTTGCAAAAGACTATGATAAGATCAAGAAGGTAGACATAAGGTACATATCTACGCATGAGATTGTAGCGGATCCGCTTACGAAGGTGATCCCCAGAAATGTGTTTTATAAACATTTATCATCCCAAGGATTGCGTAAGAGCTGAGCTGTACCAATGTAAATTCCCATGTCTGTAAATGATCAAATTTAATAAAAGAATATGTTCTTTTTCAAACATTGCATATGAATTTCTTGAGAAATGTTTGTGTACATTTTTGAAATCTCAGCTATACTTTTTAGTATGTCGGACAGATTGAGGTTGGCTCTCTCACATGAGCAACCGCCTTATTCTATCAGACGGATAGAATAGAGATGAGACCTGTTTAAAGTCAAAATCATCAGACGGATGATTTAGAGTCATGACTTAAACAAAATGGTCGCATGAAAGATCTGCATCATATGGATGCTTACAGAAGATCTAAGAGGATTTTGAAATCCTATCTGTCTAAATGCGGGATGTGAGTCCAAAGGATTATTTGAGTAGAAAAAGGGACTCAAAATCAAACATTGTGGTGTCTGATCATCATCCTTACAACATCATTGAGACATACACTCCATGGGAAAGGAGCGATGTTGTAATACGTATTCATACTACGTATGCATTTTTGACCATTGGGTTAGAATAGTGAATAAGTTTACTATTATGTGAGACCCAAAGACCACATGGGTCTTAACTCGTTACCCTTATGGACTCTAATTGGTTCCTTAAGATTTGACTGGGTGATTGCTATCTTAGCATGTTGCTTATGGACTATGGTTAATTCGGTCCGGCGGGGCATGTTAGAAAAGCGAGTCAAGTCAAGATCGAAAGGATCGCAAGAAGAGGAAGATTAATTTCATATTCACATTTGGACTTTAGAGATTCAAAGCTGGCCAGCCAATTGTATTCCAGATGGGATTCAATTGTTGAATCTAAAGTATAAGAAATGTGAAGAAATAATCTAGGGTAAAGCATGCGTTGATCTACTCAACTTTGCACCTCGAGGAGTGCTGTGTATCTCTAACAAGTGCACAACAGCGGACTCTATGCGCATGACGGTCACACGGCCTATTTCTCGGTATGATAAACAGAAGAGTTAGAGGAAAATAAGTTTCCTTACAATCCCCTCAAGTGTGAGTGGGAGATGTTGGATATGGACGACATAAATACACCCATGAGGGGATGTATGAGGGTATACGGACCTCAGACGTCGCGTGCACGAAGGCGTGCGCGAAGGGAACCTTTTCTCGTGTGAAAAGGACCACTCGACAAGTGGAAAAAGCCACTCGATAAGTGGAAAAAGCCAATTTATAAGTGCAAAATGGCACTTGATAAGTGTATAAAGAAGAAGATAAATGAATGTGCTAATATAGGCTAACAAGCTTATAATTGGTTATTTCCTACAATAACCACCACTAAAGCCTATAAATAGGACCCAAGGGTAAGGCATTCATTCACACTTTCCATGCCATAAGTTTGCATAAGGCATCTTATGTTCTTCTTCTCCCTTCCATTAAAATCCTCTTCTAGTTAGAGATTTAGGAGGTGAAACTCTGCTTCGATCCTCCGTGACGAAGTATCGACCGTTGTGGCGAATCCGAGGGCGAAGTTCCGAGATTACCGTGCCGCGTACGCAAGCATAAGTCTCAACTTTATTTATCGATCCTAACGTTGTTTTGACAGGATCCTACACTTTCACCGTGCTTTATGGGAGGAAATGTCGATTGCCATTGAGTTGGGATGACATTGGTGATCGGGAGCTGTTGGGACCTGAGATGATTGTGGAGGCCGTGGATGTTGTCAGGAACATTCGAGAGAGGTTGAGGATTGCTCAGGACCGTTTTAAGCATTGGGCGGATGCTAAACGACGCCCTTTGGAGTTTCAGCCAGGCGACCATGTGTTCTTGAAGATTTCCCCGAATTGTGGTGTGATTCGCTTTGGGAAGCGAGGGAAGTTGAGCCCGCGATACATTGGACCGTTTGACATTCTGGAGAGAGTTGGCGAGGTAGCCTACCGCTTGGCCTTGCCTCCGTCTTTGGAAGGAGTTCACAATGTTTTCCATGTGTCGCAGCTTCGTCGATACATTAGCGATCCATCTCATGCTGTAGATTTCTCGGAGATTACCATTCGCCCTGATATGACGTATGACCAGCAGCCAGTGCAGATTCTGGACAGGCATCAGAAGTCGCTCCAGAACAAGGTTGTCAATCTTGTGAGGGTGATGTGGCGACATGGCTCGCCAGGAGAGTCTACTTGGGAGAATGAGGATGAGATGCGAGAGCGTTTCCCACTTTTGTTCCCAGACACGTGAGTGTTGGGAAATTTCGAGGACGGAATTTTTCTTAAGTTGGAGAGGATGTAACGACTGGTTTGTCATGTATTTGGATTATCTATATTATATATATGTTTTGGTGGATTTTCTCCTTCTGTGTGGTTTTCGTCTCCGTAGCTTTCGTTTTCGATCGTTTCGTCGTGATTTTCTAGCTTCTTCCTTAGAATCGTTGATCTTGGAGTAAGTCACTCTTGACGAACTTCAGATCGCTCATATTTTAGAGTTAGAGTGATCTTAGAATCTATAGGAATCTTCCCGAAGCTTCGCGCTTCATTTCGGCACTTTTCGTGAACCTTAGTTGGTTCAAGAAGGGGGACCAACCGACTAGATTGAGATCTAGTCGGTCAGGAACTCTACTGGAACCGACTAGTTCATTGAATCAATTGTACATGAGTTACTGTTTACTCTTAGTCGGTCTAAGAATAACCACCGACCGAGTAGATGTGAAACTAGTCGGTCAGAACTTGCTCTCAGACCGACTAGTTCCTTTGATAAATTTCACTTAGTTACTGTTTATCGTTAGTCGATCCAAAAACAACCACCGACCGACTAGGTTGCAAACTAGTCGGTCAGCCATTGTTCTTTAACCGACTAATTCATTAACCATTTTGACGACCTGAGTTACTGTTTGGTTTTAGTCGGTCACAGTAGGTCGACCGACCGACTAGTTCTCGAACTAGTCGGTCAACCACTCTTCTTTGACCGACTAACTGCTGTCGTAAACTTAGGGTTTGCCCAGCCGCCACACGATTTTCTATTTAAACCCCAAACGTTTTTCTTTCTTCTTTCATTTCTTCTGAGCCTCCTTCTGCCTCAAATCATCATCCATCTTCCCCTAGCCTTCCTCCTTCCTCAAGAGCCCCTCCCCCTCTCCATTTAGGCCGGCCATCACTTCTAGGCCACCGGAAAACCCCCCAAAACCCCCAAAATCTCATTTCTCCATATTCTCTCACCATTTCCAGATCTGAGCCCTAGTTTCCCGGATCGTTCTTCCATTGCCGTGCTTGCTCGGTATCGTTCTTCCGCTCCAATACGGTAGTGAATCGATCCTTTAATATTCTCATAACCCGTTTTGTGATTTTTGATAAACCCTAATAAAAATGGATGTTGTTTTGATGGTTGTTTCTCCATAACAGCGACTTCCCCGTAGATTAGTGTCCGTGAGACGAACCTTCGTGATCGTCATCCTCGGTGCTCAGCAAGTGAAACTTGCCACTTAGGGTTTTAGGCCATGCCTTAGGCCATTTGATTGTTGTGAGCGTAAAAGAGACTAGGCGACGAAATGATACTCGCCTAGGCGCAATTTCAGGATCTAGCTTGACAACGAAGCTAGATCCGTCATTTATCATGTTGCATAAAACTACCATGTCATGTTTAATTCCAATTAATGGTACGTGAATTAATTGTCATGTCAGTGCATTCTTTAAATGTGCCCCTGATTGCGTAGCTCCGCTACACCTAGTGAATTGATTGAGGCTAGGCACCTGCTTTTAGCGGGCACAACCCTATGCCAAATTGTGAACCTGAAAACAAGCTCTTATGCGGGGCAACCCTGGCTCATTTACTGAGCATCGTGTGCAGGGTCCCTGGCTTGTTTACGTGTGGGAGGGGTAAGGGTTAAGCGGCCAATCAACTGGGAGTCTGCCCGATCAGCAACTTCAGTTGTAAGGCGTAAACTCTGGGTTCTGGGTAGTGTTAAGCGGCCAATCAGCGTGAATGTCCAACAGTTCAGCTGTAAGGCGTAAACATCTACAAATAACTTGAAACGTGACTAGTGAAAAGATTGAGATTGTTAGTAGCTTGGCTACTCCTGTCACGCCATGATAATTGTTCTCTTGTACCTATTGTTACAACATGCCTTGCTTGTGCTCTCATGCCATAATTGCCATGTCATGCATACTATAACTGCTAGGTTGTTAGTTTACCTTACCTTCAGTTTTCTTGCCCAAGTCTTTTAGACTTGCTGACATGTGCCCCTTTACTCTTTTGGGTGGCACATGTTAGATCCCAAGCCTGAGAGCGCTGCGGAGGACGTGGTGTTTGTTGACGCTGAGTCAGAACCCGCGTTCATCGAGGAGTTTGAGGACACCGGAGACCAGTCTTAGTGCCTTCGCTGAGCTTACCTTTTGTTAGACTGTTTGTTGTCGGTGCGTAGCACCAATACTCTGTTTATGTTTGTCCTTGTTGGCCTTGTTCTAGGCCTTTAGACTATTTCCTTTAGCCTGGTGGCTTTTCTGGATGTTGAACTTAATTTTAATGTTTGGACATTGCTGAGATTTGGGATTTTATTTCTGTATATACTTGTGTTATTATCTTGTTCTGATCGTGGTTATAGGGACTTGCATATGTTTTATTGACGCTTATCAGGCGTGTGGCTTCACAGCTCCACGTCTGTGCGGACCTTCTCACATCTCGCCTCCATTCTAGGGAAGCGGGGCGTGACACATTCACTACATGGGATAGTTTATCTCTTTTTTTTCTGACAAAGTACTTCCTCCATGTAAGACTGTGAAGCTGCGCAACGAAATCACAAACGTCAACGGTCGGAGGGAGAGTCCATTTATGAAGCTTGATTGAGAGGTTTAAGGACCTCCAAAGAGTCTACCCCCAACATGGCGTGCCAGATTGGCTACTTATTCAGGCCTTCTACAACGGTCTAACGCCGCCGGTGAGGATGTCTATAGATGCCGTCGCTAATGGTGCCATAATAATCAAGACTCCAGCCAAAGCAAAGAGATTTCTAGAAGCAATGGCTGAGAACAACGACTCCTAGAGCAACAGAGGATAACCTCCATCTGGGGAGGTAAATACGACGTCGACGAGGTATCTTTATTTTATGCTAATTTTGATGCCTAACTAAACAACTTTCCCATATTGGACTTGGTGCTGCTAAACCGCTTACGGCGATAGTTTGTGAGGTTTGTGGTGTATAGGGAGACCAAGACGCCGAATGTTCATCACCTATGGCGGTGCCCCCAGATATGACAATCGAACAAGCGAACGCTTTATATGGGAACAATCCGAGACCACCAAGCAACCCATACTCCAGCACATACAATAAAGGGTGGAGGAATCACCTAAACTTCTCATACCAGACTTCGAGATTGCAAGCTCCCCCACCATACCCTCAGCAGCCTCAAGAACTTCAAGCTACAGCCCCTCACGCCCAATTCCAGAACTTCAATCAGAGGCCTCCAGTGAATGCACCCCCATCCAAAAGTCGAGCTTGGAATTGCTAATTGAGAGTCATATCCAGACTCAATGGTAGAAGAATGACTACTTCCAAACCTCTATCCAACAGCTAATGATGACGACGCAACGGCTTTCATCCACCTCACAACAGCTGGCGACTGGCCAAAAGTCCATGGAGACCACAATGGCACAGATGGCGCAGCAACTCTCCCAGATCTCCAAGGCACAAGGGAAGTTCTCGGAGCAAGTTGAAGAGAACCCCGAGGGCATGTGAACGCTATTGCATTGAGGAGTAGGAAGATGTTTAAAGGTCCCACTATGCCCGTGACGGAGAAGGAAGCTGAAAAAGAAAAAGTAGCTCGTGTAGAGTCTCCACAACCTAGATCCACCATGGATAAGCAAGTGGAGAAAGAGCTAGGGAAGCCCACCGAAGAGCCTCCCAAGCCATATATGCCGAGAGTCCCATTTCCGTCGCTTCTTCGATCTTTTGAAGCAACTCAACATCTCCATCCCCCTTACTCGACGTGATCTCTGAGATCCCTACATACGCCAAGTTCCTCAAGGAGATAATCACCAAGCGCGGTAGGAGGGAGAAGGTGGTACTCTCCGTAGAGTGTAGCGCCATCATTCAGAGAAAAATGGTGGAAAAACTAGAGGATCCCGAGAGTTTCTCCATCCCGTGCACTGTTGGGGATCTGGATGTCAAGAGCGTCCTTTGTGACTTAGGAGTTAGCATTAGCGTAATGCCCATCGGCATTTGTGAGAAGCTGAATCTCAGGGAGCTACAACCCACGAACATGTAACTCCAGCTAGCGAACCGCTCTGTGAAATATCCCCTTGGGATAGTAGAGGACATGCCAGTGAAGATCGGGAAATATTTAGTTCCATGCGTCTTTGTCGTCATGGACATGTTGGAGGACGCATGTATCCCATTCATCCTAGGTAGGTCCTTCCTAGCTACAGCAGGGGTCCTTATTGACGTGAATGGAGGGAGACTCTCCCTCAATGTTGGAAAGGAGAAGGTCGAATTCGACCTTAAGAAATCAATGAAAAATTTCACGGAAGTTAGCCGTCGGGGCCAAGTTAATCTCCTCGAAGAAGCAATCGAGGAGACGAGTTTGGATGAGCTGTTTTTGGGTAGTGATAACAAGGAATCCCACATTGGGCGAGAAGCCAAGCTTAAGGAGCTAGCGAATAAGGAGGATTGCAAAAAGACCGTCGAAATAAACCTGAAGGAGAAACCACCACGATCGCATCCACTAGATCCCGAAGACAAGAAGAAGCATGAGGAGGGCCATAATGAGCTGAGCAACAAGGCGGATCATGGAGATGGACGCATTCGGGATATCTCCACCCTAAAACCATCATGATGAAATCAAAATAGGGAGTCGAGCTCATAAGCGCATCTTGAGAGGCAACTCAAGCCCTTTTCGATTTAGATTTTCCATTTTTATTTTCATCTTTAATTTAGAATAGGTTAATTTAGATTTTTGTTCTTCAATAAATCCCCAAAACCCAAAGAAATTAACTAAGTGTTTGATTGTAGGAAGAAGAAGAAGAAATGGAAGAAAGGACCCCACGCAGCTGAGTCATTGTGATTCATGCGCCCACGTGGATGACAAGAGGAGACGCAGTTGACGTGCCCACGTCATACACATCCACACTGCCCACGAATGTCTCTGGAATTTGGGCCAAAACAAAAAAAATTATCATAGCACTTTTGCGACCGCGTCACTTTAGGTGATGCAGCCGCGTCGATTTCTCTTTTTAGACGAAACGATGCGGTCGTGTTAATCTAAATGACGCGGGCCGCGAATCTCTCTGTATTTTCAATCCAAATTTTTTCAAAACTGCCAGAGCTCATGTGACCCGCATCGTTCAGACGACACGATCGTGTCAACCCTTACCTTCACAACATTTTATGCGATCGTGTTAACTTTTCACGTGGCCCACGTAAAATATCTATTTAAGCTCCAAAAAAACCCAAACGGCCCATTCATTTTCACTTTCACTTGAAATGGTTCGAATTCCCCTCTCTCCCAAGCGACACGATCTTCTTCCAAACTCCTCAAATCTCTTCTAATCAACTCCCAAACCCTCACTCACCCTCATCCAAACACTCCTTCATCCTCTTCATCTTGTTTCCTATTTGACCAAACCCTAGGGCACGAATTTTTAGGGTTTTTGAAAACCCAATCGACGTGGGTGATGATCTCTTGTATTTTTGGCTCGGGATAGCTTGGAGAAACTGATCTACTAGTATTGGGAGCTTCGCCTTCATCGAGGATCGACTTTTGGATAACTTTGCTCCTTTACTCTTCATATTCCATATTTTTATCGCTAAAGTTTGTTGGTCTTTGCGTGATTTTCACACACTCATATCACATTCACTTTGAATCTCTTACGCCTTCTCGCGATTCCTCCCCGTGAGCGTAGAAAGAAGGCCACAGTCACAAGCCCCTTCCAGGGCAAGAAAAATCGTCAAAAGACGACGGCTCTTGAAACCGACATTGCCCAAGCACGTGCCATTAGGGAGAGGGGTGGTGAACCACTCCCCGTCCCTTAATTATATACACTAGGCATAAACTTCATGAGTGAGGACGAGCGCACGAAGTTCATTTCGATGAACTCTCATGTGATCGTCCCCACCAAATTCCCTCGTGTCTCTGCTCTGTCTGTCATAGGCCCCTTAGATATCGTCAGCACCCTCCTCCACAATCTCGGATGGGATGAATTTTTACAGTGTGAGGCTAGGACATATAGGAGACTCACTCTAGAGTTATTATCCACTTTAGGGTCTACCCCACATGTTTTTCATTTAGAATCATGAACAAGGAGTACGATCTTTCCAAAGACTCCTTGAACCTGCTCTTTAGGTGGCCTAGAGCACTCACGCCTATATCATCCACAACAATCACCCCTACCCCCAAGAGTTTGATGCAAACCATTTTTGGTTCCAGATCACCAAGCTCGATGTCTTCCTAAAGACTCGAGCGAAGGCGTCTAGCATCATACATCATGGCCTCCGTGTCATGCATCGCATTATCGCGAACACACTTTTCGGCCGATACGAGACTGGCCAGGTCTCTATAGATGAGCTTTTCTTCCTGTTGTGTGCTACACAGAGCCGTGTCCTCTGCGAGGGCAACGCCTCAGTCCAACAGTTTCTCCTGCACGTTGGGTCTTGGCTTATGCAGAGATTTCTTCACACTATAGCCGACCCTAGATCACCTTTCTGCTATGGGTCACTCATCACCGTCATAGCCACCCTCGCTCCTTACTCTCTTAGGATTCCTGATACCATGGTTCATATCCCCAGTCCCACCTCCCTATACCTTTCGGTGCTCATGAACATGCGTATGATCCGAGTGCTTGGCCAAGATCGTTATTTCTAGCTTTATTGCCCTGCCTCCACCCCATACACTAGGCTGCCCAACCCTGGGCTGTTTGGACCAGCTCCACTTTGAGGTGGTTCTTCTCACCCGACACTGATCTAGCTTCAGGTGTCCAGGCCCCGGTCCAGCTGATTGACCCATGCCAGCCCCAGCCCTGGGACCATGATGACACCCACAACGCCTTATCATATATTCCTGGGCATGTTGTCGTCGCAGCTGTGCGACAGTATAGGAGATCTCGACCCCACGTCGAGGGTTCTAGCAGCGTTCCTCCTCCCACACCACGACCCCATTTGGAGTAGCTAGCTCACTTGGAGGAGGAGTTTATGTTGGATATAGACGACATGAATACACCCATGAGGGGATGTATGAGGGTATACGGACCTCAGATGTCACGTGCACGAAAGCATGCGTGGAGGGAACCTTTTCTCGTGTGAAAAGGACCACTCAATAAGTGGAAAAAGCCACTCGATAAGTGGAAAAAGTCACTTTATAAGTGAATAAAGGCACTTGATAAGTGAATGAAGAATAGGATAAATGAATGTTCTAATATAGGCTAATAAGATTATATTTAGTTATTTCCTACAATAACTACCCCTAAAGCCTATAAATAGGACCCAAGGGTAAGGCATTCAAACTACACTTTCCATGCCATAAGTTTGCATAAGGAATCTTATGTTCTTCTTCTCCCTTCCATTAAAATCCTCTTCTAAATAGAGATTTAGGAGGTGAAACTCTGCTTCGATCCTCCGTGACGAAGTACCGACTGTTGTGGCGAATCCGAGGGTGAAGTTCAGAGACTACGGTTCCGCATACGCAAGCGTAAGTCTATGTTATTATTCGATCCTAATGTCGTTGTTTTGACAGGATCCAACATTGGTATCAGAGCCATACGGGTTCACCCCGGTCAAACCGTCGCCCCGTCGAACTGATGAACGGGGCGTTGTCTTTTTCACAAATGGGTATCCTACCATTATGGATATGGTAGGAACGCTTTGTGACGGAGAGAACGCAGCGGTTGTTCTTTTCACGTTAGGGTCTTCTGTCATTACGGATATGGCAGGAACTCTCCGTGACGGGAAGAACCGACCGTTCATATCGCCAAACTCGCACTCTTCATGGATGCTGAGTCTCCATTCAAAAGGGAATGGGCGCTCTCTTCATGTGGAGCGTGTAGTTTATGAACTTTAAAGTATGTTTTTTTTTCATTTTGGCACATGGCCATTGAAGGATAACTACTTTCTCGACGAACGGGTGTCTCATCGGAGAAGAAGATGGTGGTTATTCTCATCGGAGAAGATGACTTTTGGTGCATGATCACCATGGCCATATGGGCCATGGAGGCTATGCATCCCCCCTCCCCATGCGGAGGGGGTTGGCTACAGCCAAATGACAACGAAAACCACCCCGGCAAGGGTGTGCGGCCAACCCCATGCAAGGGGTGGCCGGCCATGGCCAAAGGGCCATGGCCCGGCCATGGCCATGGCCGGCCCTGGCCAACCCCGGCCAGGGCCTGGCCGGCTCTGGCCGGCAGGGGCCAGGGGGCCCTAGCCAGGCCGGCGTCGGCCAAGGCCAAGGGGCCCTGGCCGCGGCCAGGCCAGGGGGCCCTGGCCGCAGCCAGGGCCAGGCCAAGGCCTGCCGGCACCGGCCGAGGCCGGTGCCCGGCCACTGCCGGCCCCGGCCTCGGCCAGTGCCGAGCCTCGGTTGACCCATTTTTTTGATGGGGGGCTTACGTGACTGAAAGGGGGAAACTTGCATAGCAGTGGCTTGCATGAACAACCTCTATGGGTCCGACGGCAATACTCTGCGACAAAATTCTCCTATAAGGAGGGAGCGCTTGGATCCATACGGGAGCCGGTGACGGTGGCTTGTAGAAAAATCCCCTCAGGGGGGATCCGGCCTTGGCACGACTACGGTTCAATCCCGGCAATGGCCAGGGATTGCCGTATATTTTGCTAGTATCATAAGGGTACTAAGTTGAAATATCGCATTTGTTTTTTGAAAAATACGTTTTCAAAAACTCTTTTCCGCTGCAAAGTACTATAAGAGTACTATTATTTGATAAAGTGATGGGGAAATATTGAAAGTTACTCTAGATGGTGGTTGAAAACGTAGTGACCTTTCCGATTCTAGAGTAACATCTTCAATATTTTTCGAAAGTAACTTATCAAATTATAAATATCATTCCAAGTGGGAGTTGAAATTAGAACTATCCAAATGGGATATTCTATTATCATTTCAAGTGGGAATTATATTTTTAAGAATTTTTAATGCAATGTTTTTTGATCAAACCTTCGGTTTTGTGTCTTTTGCAGCATTTTAAAAGTAAAATGTCTTCCGCTTCAAAGAATATCGTCGCTGAGTTAAACAGAGGTGAAAAACTCAACGGCGATAATTACAAACTATGGTCCATCAAGATACAATACGTTCTAGAGGAGCAAGAAGTGCTGAAAACTCTAAAGAACGTAATGATTGAACCCGAGTTGGGCAGTACGGCCCAACATAGACGAGACAAGGAAGCTTTTGATGCTTGGTCTCGGAAGAACAAGATAGCTCGCATTACGTTATTGAGCAGTATGGCCGATGACATAATGCGCATCTTCCGAGAGCATGACTTAGCCATGGACATATGGTCCAAGCTAGAGGAGAAGTTTGGTGGCACATCGGTGTCTAAACTTCGCGCCTTAACTATAAGATTTGATTCATACAAGAAACGTCCAGATCTTTCCATGGGGAAACATCTGCGACATATGGCGAATCTAATCTCAGAGTTAAAGGATGCGGGTCATGTGCTCACAGATGAGCAACAAATCCAAGCAGTCATACGTTCCCTACCAAATGGGTGGGACCAAATGAAGATGCATCTCACTCATAATGAGAACATCAAGACCTTCAACGATGTTTCCAAGCACCTCGAGTTAGAGGAAGAGCGGCTTGCGGCTGCCAATCCAAGTGCAGAAGTGCACATGGTTGCTAGTTCCTCATACGGGGGAAAGAAACGTAAAGATCGTTTGAAGTATACTAATGAACGTAATAAGTAACCTGAGTCTACCAAGAAACCCAAACATAAGGGTGGGCACAAGAAATGGCACAAGAAGAAATACTTGAAGAAGATCAAGTGCTTCAAGTGCAACAAGCTCGGTCACTATGCTCGTTCGTGTACGAGTGGAAGCGACGAGGTACCTTGTAATTATGCTAGTTACATATGTGTTTCTAGTTCAATATTTCTTGTGGAATCTAATCCATTTTGGATAATTGATTCAGGTGCCACCGACCACATAGCAGGGGACAGACGGTCCTTCGTGGAGTATCATCGGATACCCCAAGGAACAAAGTGGATTTATGTAGGAAACAACACACGTGTTGAAGTAAAAGGCGTTGGGACTTGCAAGCTAGTCTTGGACAACGGCCACACTATCTTACTACATGATGTCCTCTTCGCTCCAGATATTCGAAGGAATATTATATCTGTGGTCATGTTAATGGGTCTTGGGTATAGCTGGTTTTTTCATGATTGTAAAGTGGACTTGTTTTGTAATAATTCCTTAATTGGCATTGGTTATGTATTCAAAGGATTTATTGTATTAAATACAATGTACGACTCTTCATTTTGTAATGAAAATTTCCTTGTTACAAATTCTTCGACTTATGAGTCTGATATAATTTGTTGGCACGCAAGGCTTGGTCATATTGGACCAACGCGTATGGATAGACTTCCCAAACATGGTTTTCTATCCAATGTTTCAAAGGTCGATATGTCGACCTGCGAACATTGCCTTATGGGGAAATCTTGTCGCAAGTCGTTTGGAACCAGCACAAGGGCCGAGGTTCCATTACAGCTCATCCATTCGGACATATGTGGTCCGATGAATGTCAAGAAAAGACGCGGGAAGTCCTATTTCATCACTTTTATTGATGATTTCACTCGATTCGGACATATCTATTTGATATCCCACAAAAGTGAAGCATTAACCTGCTTTAAAAACTATATGAGTTGAGTGGAGAATCAATTAGATCGCAAGATTAAGGTCTTGCGAACCGATAGGGGCGGTAAATATCAATCAACAAGTTTTAAGGAACTTTGTAATGAAAAGGGCATAGTACATCAGGTAACTATGCCTTATACTCCACAACAAAATGGTGTTGCTGAAAGGAGGAATAGGACTTTAATGGAAATGGTCCGTCCAATGATGGTGCAAGCTAACTTGCCAATCACCTTTTGGGGTGATGCATTATTAAAGGCCACTTTCATTTTGAACCGCGTACCCTCGAAATCAGTTAGCTCCACTCCTTATGAGTTGTGGAACCAAAAGTCTCCTGACTTAAACATTTTAAAACCTTGGGGATGTGCATCCTACGCACATATTTCCTCCCATAAGTATGGCAAACTTGGGCCAAGGGGAAGTAAATATATCTTTATACGATACGCAGAAAACTCCAAAGGTTATGTTTTTGTTAGTCAAGAAGAAAATGGAGGTCTAATTGAATTTGAGTCGAGGGATGTCACTTTCTTGGAAAACGAGTTTCCAAGACAGGGCGAGATAAGTCAGGACTTATCTCTATTTGAGATTAATGATCACGAAGGATTACCTCATTCGAGTGGGAGAATTCTTGGTGAAGAAGAAAATACGTTTCAAACTTCACCAATGGATGATACGAATGACACTAATCCTATTCCATATGGGAATAATGATCCAAGTGGGAGCATTTCTAACGACATTCCAAGTGGGAGTGATATTACAATTGATCTAAATTCGAATCAACAAGGACTTGAAGAATCTCAAATATGACGTAGTAGTCGTACTAAGTTGACTCCTCTAAGATTTGAGGATGAATTTCCGCAAACCTTTATGACTTTACTACAAGATGATGACGAGCCTGCTACTTTCAAACAGGCCGTATCATGCCCTGCGAAAGACAAATGGATGGAAGCGAAGAAAGAGGAGTTGGAATCCATGAAAGTTAACCAAGTCTGGGACTTAGTTGACTTACCCAGAGGACGTAGAGCTATTGGGAACAAATGGGTTCTCAAGATCAAGCATAAGGCTGATGGCTCTATTGACAGATATAAAGCTCGCCTTGTCGTGAAAGGTTTTATGCAACAGGAAGGGATAGACTACGAAGAGACCTTCTCACCTGTTGTTCTTTTTTCCTTGATTCTCCTGATTCTGGCTATGGTAGCTTGCTTAGACCTCGAATTACATCAGATGGATGTAAAGACTGCCTTTCTCAATGGAGAATTGGACGAGGAGATCTATATGGAATAACCAACAGGGTTTGTAAAAGAAGGAAACGAACATAAGGTTTGTAAACTTCGTAAGTCCATATATGGTCTTAAATAATCCTCGAGGCAATGGTATATACGATTTCAAGAAGTTGTCTTATCAAATGGTTTTTCTATGCTTGATGAAGATAATTGTGTATATATCAAGAGGATTAAAAGCAAGTATGTTATCATGTCTCTATATGTAGATGACATTTTAATAGCCGGAAATGACAAGGGCTTTGTGATGGATATCAAGGCTTGACTTTCATCAGTTTTTGAGATGAAAGACATGGGAGAAGCCGCATATATCCTTGGAGTTAAGATTTCAAGGAATCGTTCGAAGAAACTTCTTTCTCTTTCACAAGAGACTTATATAAAGAAGGTTCTAGAACGTTTTAATATGCAGGACTGCAAGTCCATTGATACCCCTATAAGCAAGTGCGCTAATTTATGTCTGAAATCATGTCCAAAGAACCAAAAGGAAAAGGAAATTATGGAAAAAGTTTCATATTCCAGTGCAGTTGGTAGTCTTATGTATGCTATGATGTGTACAAGACCGGACATCTGTTTTGCCGTTGGAATGGTAAGTCGTTACCAATCCAATCCAGGGCAAGTACACTGGAAACGGTTAAGAGGATATTGCGGTATCTTAAGGGAACTGCGGACTATGCTTTATGCTATCAAGGAGATGCCTTGAGGCTCGAAGGCTACACTGATGCTGATTGGGCGGGTGATCTCGATGAGCGACGATCGACCTCAGGATATGTTTTTCTACTCGGATCTGGTGCAATATCCTGGAGTAGCAAGAAACAATCATGCATCGCACTTTCAACTATGGAAGCCGAGTTTGTAGCATTTAGCATGGCAGTCCAAGAGGCTGTTTGGCTTAGGAAGTTCTTAGACAGGCTAATTGATGCAAGTGACTCAGGTGCTGTACCAATACACAGCGACAGTCAGGCATCTATAGCCTATGTCAAAGATCCTAAATTCCATTGTAAGACAAAACACATAGATATCCGCTACAAATTTGCAAAAGACTATGATACGACCAAGAAGGTTGACACAAGGTACATATCTACGCATGAGATGATAGCGGATCCGCTTACGAAGGCGATCCCTAGAGATGTGTTTTACAAACACTTATCATCTCAAGGATTGCGTAAGAGATGAGTTGTACCAATGTAAATTCCCATGTCTGTAAAAGATCAAATTTAATAAAAGAATAAGTTCTTTTTCAAACATTGCATATTAGTTTCTTAAAAAATGTTTGTGTACATTTTAAAATCTTAGCTATATTTTCTAGTATGTCGGACAGATTGAGGTTGGCTCTCTCACATGAGCAACCGCCTTTATTATATCAGACGGATAAAATAAAGATGAGACCTGTTTAAAGTCAAAATCGTCAGACGGATGATTTAGAGTCATGACTTAAACAAAATAGTTGTATGAAAGATCTGCATCATATGGATGCTTACAAAAGATCTAATAGGATTCTTAAATCCTATTTGTCTTATGCGGGATGTGGGTCCAGAAGATTATTTGAGTAGTAAAAGGGACTCAAAATCAGACATGTGGTGTCTGATCATCATCCTTACAACATCATTAAGACATACGCTCCCTGAGAAAGGAGTGATGTTGTAATACATATTCATACTACGTATGCGTTTTGACCATTGGGTTAGAATAGTAATTGTGTTTACTATTATGTGAGACCCAAAGACCACATGGGTCTTAACTCATTACCCTTATAGACTCTAATTAGTTCCTTTAGATTTGACTGGGTGATTGCTATCTTAGCATGTTGCTTATGGACTATGGTCAATTCGGTCTGGCAGGGCATGTTAGAAAAGCAAGTCAAGTCAAGATCAAAGGGATCGCAAAAAGAGGAAGATTAATTTCATATTCACATTTGGACTTTAGAGATTCAAAGCTGGCCAGCCAATTGTAATCCAAATGAGATTCAATTGTTGAATATAAAGTATAAGAAATGTGAAGAAATAATCTAGGGTAAAGCATGTGTTGATCTACTCAACTTTGTACCTTGAGGAGTGTTGTGTATCTCTAACAAGTGCACAACAGCGGACTCTATGCGCATGACGGTCACACGGCCTATTTCTCGGTATGATAAACAGAAGAGTTAAAGGAAAGATGTTTCCTTACAATCCCCTCAAGTGTGAGTGGGAGATGCTGGATATGGACGACATGAATACACCCATGAGGGGATGTATGAGGGTATACGGACCTCAGATGTCGTGTGCACAAAAGCGTGTGCGGAGGGAACCTTTTCTCGTGTGAAAAGGACCACTCGATAAGTGGAAAAAGCCACTCGATAAGTGGAAAAAGTCACTTTATAAGTGCATAAAGGCACTTGATAAGTGAATGAAGAAGAGGATAAATGAATGTGCTAATATAGGCTAATAAGCTTATATTTAGTTATTTCCTACAATAACTACCCCTAAAGCCTATAAATAGGACCCAAGGGTAAGGCATTCAAACTACACTTTCCATGCCATAAGTTTGCATAAGGCATCTTATGTTCTTCTTCTCCCTTCCATTTAAATCCTCTTCTAAATAGAGATTTAGGCGGTGAAACTCTGCTTCGATCCTCCGTGACGAAGTACCGACCGTTGTGGCGAATCCGAGGGTGAAGTTCAGAGACTACGGTGCCGCATACGCAAGCGTAAGTCTATGTTATTATTCGATCCTAATGTCATTGTTTTGACAGGATCCTACAGTTTAGATCCTTTAAAGACTCCACGATCAGTACCCTAACTGATGTCAGAGACACCCTCTCTGACTTCCACACTTCTTTCGATGGCCTGGGTCTTGCTGTGGTGACACTCCATTCACAGTTCGACTAGGTCTACCAGTACCATTACGTTAGGGTCACTACTCTGCTGCTGCTTCTCATCTCATCCCTGTCCGCATTACACCCATCTCACCCCCTCAGACTGCTCAGACACCTGCATCCACTTCCACTCCTGCAGATATTCCCTCCACATCAATGCACGTATCCATCCCACCCTAACCATCCCTGTGCCCAAGGACCCATCCGACATCACACCATGATTCCCCACACCCTAGAGATTTTACCCCTTTGTTCACACTTGTATACCATTCACCGATCATTCACGGTGACTATCACGTAGCTCTCATCCGAAGACCTTTAGGAACCGATACTCATTGACCGTCTCCTCGTGTTTGACCCGTAAGCGGCTACACACGATCCGTGCGCTGCGGTTTTTATTAGTATCGTTCGGTCCCCTCTCGGGGATCACAATCAGATTTTTGGCGTCGTTGCCGGGGGCACGGTTTGATTGATATTAGTGAGATTAGGGTTCGCTAAACTACGTTTTATTCATAAAAATTATAAAAATCTTAATAACAAACTTTTCCCCATCCACCATACTTTCATTTTTGCTACTTTATTATACTATTGACGCTCCTCTCTAGTTCTCCTATTTTTGTTATCCAGGTATCTTTGGAGTTACCATGTGGAGACTCGATTTTGATGCTTTAGTAGTACAGAGTGGTCAGATGGGAGGTTATGATTCTCTTCCGCAGGTCACAACGTTTTGTATAAAATGTGGGATGCAGGGGCATATCTTTACACAATGCCAACATTATATCTACCTCTACAGCCCACCATCATATACCTACGACCTACCCCATGAATTCGCATACCTCAGTCCTCCACCTCAACCACAAAAATCCCACCTCGAGTTGCTTCTAGAAAGCCAACTTCGAGATGAAGCTCAATGGCTCGAAACCCAAGCCATAGCCACAGCCCAACTCTAAGAACTTGCCCAAAGTGTAAACCAACTGGCCATATCACAGGGCCAGTAGCAGTTACATGCTAGGGATTCGACCATTGTACCTATAGCTTCGAGGGGAGAGACGTTGGAGAACCTTATCCACCCCATCCCATTCTACCCATTAGATGACGAAGCATTTATTGATGATGATGGGGAGAATGAGGGGATATCTTTGGATCAGTGGGAGAGAACATACATTTTGGATGGGACGACATACATGATTCTTGCAAGGGCTATATGGAGATTTCCACATTTGATGAGCCCGAGCACTTCATCCCTTCAAATGAGTTTCTCCACTTTGAGACATTTGACGACACCGGGGAGACTGCAGAGCCTACGTATTATGGTGAGATGGATGCACATGAGGACGAGTACACCATGATGAGTCGATATCGCATCTACCTCCATAGCTACGTCTGCATCCCACTCCTCTCCCTTCTGCGGCTTAGCATCATCCAAAGCATATGTTCCCTATTCAAGATATTTTCTAGCACCCACACTCTCCACTTATGAGTCTCGATTTTCACTTCCTATTCCTCTTAACTCATATGTTTTTGACTTACCATATCTCCCACAGGACATATGAGACATTTGTTCAGAGATTATCTTGGAGTTGTCATCACCTGGTGGACCAATCATCGAGGAGAAGAAGGCTTGGTCGTCTCTTATGTCAAGGATAGCACGATATTCTCAGGGAGTGTTTGTCACCCTCCTATTATTTTTCCAACTTATATTGATGACTACCACTGGGACACTTTCATTTTGGGGAGGAAATTTTTGCCATGGACTAATGCGGCTCATTCTTTGCAGGATATAGGTGGATATCTTCAAGGAACGCTTGGGGTTGCATTGCTTGGGTTCAATGGCATCCATGACACCACGACATTGGTAGAGCCACGGAAAGAATAGATCGAGCAGTTGCCTGCTCCAAATAACGTGTTGGAACCACCGTTTGAAAACAGGTGTACTCAACCCAATAGAGTAGGAATTTTTACGTTCTTCTAGGATTCCAATAAACTCGCCTCCTTCCGATAGCGAGAGAAGCATATCACACTTTATATTAATAAATCACTCTCTTCCTCGATTGGCACCCCCAGAATTTAAGTCCCAAACTTTACAACTCGATTGGCTCCTAAGCCCCCCTTAAGCTCAAATTTTTTTATTGAAAATCCTTATTCCACTTCGAGCTTAACAATTTGGTTATGTGGTTCTCTCTTGCACTACAGATTAAGAATGGAAATGAGAATGAGACTGGAACCAAGAGGCTCGAGGGAGAGCAATGGGGGGATAAGAATATCGAGAATGGCATATGCGCTAGAGGAGAAAATATGATGAAGAAGGAAGAAGGAGAGAAAATTGAGAGGAGCAATGGAGGGCAGAAGAAGTAAACATAGAAAAAAAACCCACTCCACGCAGCCATGTGAATTCCTTCCCACGGTCACGTCAAATTCCCAGCTTTAATAAATCCACATGACAGTGTGAACATTCCTCACACGGCCCGCGATTTCCTTGGAAAATTTCAAAACGGCTGAGCCTCAGCAGACTAATTTCCACGGCCGCGTCAATTTTTCGACGCGAACGTATCAATTTTGCCCTCCTCAACCAACAGTTCCACGCGACCATATGAAAATCTTCATACGTCTGTGTCGATTCCCTTCCCTCGTACTGCGCAAAAGGTGTCATGCATCATTCATCCTTATGTATGCCTTGCCCACCGTATCCTAGCGAGCACTTTCTTTGGTAGAGAGGAGACTGGCACAGTTACACGACCGGAGCTCCAATTTTTATGGGCCATGACACAGCCATTTGTCCTCCGTCCCACAGGGACATGAGCAGTGATTAGGGCCCAAAGGAGACTTTTCCGTGCGGGCTCATGGTTAGCACATTGGCTGAAGAAGGTCGCTAAGGCCTCCACATGCAAGATTTACTGTGGCAGTCTCATCACACTTCTAGCCTGCCAGCCTCCCCTCTCCATTGACCTAGATTGCACGGACACCATCCCTGGTCCAAATTCCCTGGATATCTCAGTTCTAGCTTATATGCATATGATTAAGGTGAACTTGAGAAATCAGATTGTTTGGCTCTATGGACCAGAGTGCGCACCGTATACTATCTTACCAAACCCATTGCACACTGAGGTCACCAGGCTTACACAGTGGAATTTTCCACATGATCCTATCTTTAACATCCCTGTGCAGCCCCAGCAGCCTGAGCCTGAGCCTAAGCCCCAGCCCCAGCCTCAGCCATCCAGCTCCACCCCATACACCACCACGGAGCCCGTCACCATACAGATTCCTCCTACCACTGATGGCTTTGGACCGTCTGGTCCCCCTCTACCTCTTGATGATTACACGTGCCTTCTTATTTTAGAGGACATGATGCGGGGATTCCAGGGCAAGATCCTATCTTATACCTCTGACATCCATCAACACCTTTTCCACCACCACCACCACCCTAGCTCCACGCTAGCTTGGGGGAGACCCTCATCTTTTTGCCACCCCCACACATTTTATCCTCACACTTCACTCATTATCTTGCATTGAGAACACTGCAGATTTTAGCTTCGAGGAGTAGCGTTTGCACGTTTGTTTTTGTTTTTATTTTCCATTTTCTCCTCCACTTTTCCATGTTTATATTCACAGGTATATATCGTGTTTTCCTTTATTTTTGCTTTCATTTCCATGCATCATGCATCATGTTTCATTTTCTTTTATTTTCTTTCTCATCGCATGATCATGCATCAAATTTCCATGTTATTTGCATTCCAAAAAAATGAAAAACTCAAAAATCCAAAAATATTTGCATCGCATTATGCATCATGAATCATCCATGCATCATTTGTATACACTTGTTTCAAGGATTATCTGAAATCGAGCTATATATGCGTAGTTTCAAATAGGATCTCATTTCCTACCTTTTGCACCCGATTTCCTAGATATCAGTTTGACTATGAGACTAGGACAAGTTTTTTTGCCTCAAAACCCATCTAATATGCCCGTTATGATCATTCCCATATTCTCTAGGATAGAATTACTCGAAACCGACCCAGGCCTCCTAGAGATCCACTTTATGATTGAGCCGTAGGATTGATAGTTGAGTATAATGGTTTATAACCCATCGAGACTTGGATAACAACATATTAGCGATTACTAAGGAGTGTCATCACCTTTCTTATTCACGCCTTCCATTCCAAAAAAATGTGCATAAATGAGAAAAAGAATAAAACATGCACCATTCCCCCCAGCGAAACTGAGTAACCGGATCCCCACGACTCTGGAATCGTCGGGGCCTCACGTCAAAAGGTCTAGCTTGGGGGAGTGCATGTGGGAATAAGGATTATAGCTGGTTTGAGCTAGTAGGTCTAAGGGGCCCTTCTTGGCCTGATGCCCCAAGGTCGTCTGACTTGGGAGTCATCGACCTAATGCTCCTTACACGAACCAATTACAATCCAAATAAAAAAAATGAAAAAATGGAAAAGAAAAATATTTGGAAGCATGAATAGTTTGTTGGTTTCATGAATCATGGAAAGCTAACGTGTTGTGAGTGCCGCTTCTTTAATGGACTAATGACCCGTTATCTCATGTTTATCACTTCTTCGACCCTCACATAGCTTTGATCCCTTTGTTTTTGGCTTAAGGACGGGTTAGAGGAAATATTCTAGGCTTTGGGCATGATCACGACATGGTAAATCATTTGACGATTTGAGCTAGAAATCACGTCCAATGATTATATTCTTATCGATAGACAGGAGTCGACGTTTTAGATTTCCGTGAATTTGAGATCCATATTTGTCTATGTGTACACACTCGATTTTGCGAATTCCTCGAAACTCATATCATCATCTGCATACTCCATTCTTTGCTCTCTCCGCGTCTTCCTTGAGGACGAGGAAGAGTTTAGTTTGGGGGATTTTGATAGGTTGTTTATATATATAGTTTTCATCTTCATTACATTCATATTTTACTTGACTTTGCCTCGTTTTCTGTGCCATTTTTACTCTTTTTGTTCCATTTTACGCTTTTAGTCTCCACGATGCTTTGTAGGTGAATTGAGAGGAGTTTGAAGAATTTTGGAGCATGGTTGATGAATGGGAGTTGAGTTCTTGATTTTGGAACTCAAGGGATTCATTGTTGAGCTTATTGTTGAGTTTGAAGCTCGCACCCTCATATTGTTGTGTTTGAAAAGCAATGTTGAAGAGCTGAAGTGATGAGACTTGAGCATTAAAGACATTGGAGTCTGGGGTTGTGGAGCATTGAGAGTTGATGAGAGAGCAAAATGTGAAGCTTGGGAGCATGAGCATGAAGAATGGAGAACCTTGGGAGAAGCTTTGTGGCATGGAGCTGATAGAGTGGAGTATCTTATGGACAGTTATATAAACTGAGATTGGGATGAAGATGCTGGAGCATTGGGATCAGTCGAAGGAGATCTGCACTTGGGGCTGGAATTGATGGAAGCATGTTGAAGCCCTACTGATTAACACACTCACACGACCATATGATGTGCCTCCATGCGGCCGTATGGAGGAGAGGGAAGCTTTTTGAGCAGCAAGGCCACTACATAGCCGTATGAATCTAATTCATACGGTTGTGTCATCCTACACGACGCAGCAAGCCAAAATGCCATGGCCATATGGACTAGCTCCATACGGCCATGTCGTTCTCTTCTCCCCCATGGCAAGAGCAGCAGCAGCAGCACTTTGAACTCGATGCGGCCGCGTGGTTCAACCACGCGGCCGTGTGAAATCGGATCGAGAAGCTGGGCCCGTCTCCCTAGGGTTGTATAAATACTTCAGGGCGCCGTCATCAAAGGGGGCCGAGCTTTTTAGGCCATTTTTGCTCCCCTCTACTGTTCTATTGCCTTTTCTAGGGTTAGTTTAGATTTAGATTAGTTTTGAGTAGATTTCTGACGTGAATCCCTTGGGTTTGTATGCGGATCTGACAATTCCTCTATCGAATCATTGAGATAAGCTTTTGTTTCTCTTTCTTTGATATTATCGGTGTTGTTATTGCTTTTGTTTGTGCTGATGCGTTGTTGTTGTTGTTGTTGATTCATTCCTCTACACTTCGATTGCTATCCTTCTCTGTTTTCATTATTAAATCTACATTTTATTCCTCTGTATAACCCCGTAAACACATGTATCCCCTTTTGATTGATTAACGTAGCTAGCTATACAAACTGAAATCGAGCTAGTACTCGACCATCCTAGCCTTCCTGCAGACGACTTGTAAAGTGCTACGACGACAGCCATACGCTTGCGGTCTACAAATATTAAAACTAGACTATCAGAGTGCTTTCCTTCTGTGCTATGATGCTGAGGTCGGTCCAGTAGGGGCCTCGGCCTGAGCTATGTGATTTCTTTTAATCATCATCACCTACGTCGAGTGCTTTTCTTCTACGCAAGGATGCTGAGGTCAGACCAATGGGGACTTCGGCCTGGGCTGGAGGCTTTCTTGAATCAGCACTACCCGAGTCTAGTGCTTTTCTTTTTGTAATGCCCCTACATGGGATATATTAGGAAGTGTGTACATGCTTGTATATATGTGGTATATATAGTAATGTGTATATATGCATGTACATTTGTTTGCCTATGTATTTAGCTATAGTTGTGTGTATGTTACACATTGGATTGGATTGGATTGGATTGGATTGAGTATTGTCGTATATGAATCTATATAACTGTGTGAGTCGAGTATATGGATGCACATTTGGATGTGGTGGATGTATTAGTGTATGGATGTTCTTCATGTGAATATGTATTAGTGTTATGTAGTTGAAATGAGGTATGTAGCTATAGATATACGTATGCGTGCCTATTTGAGTGTATTGGGAGATAAGTATATGTATCTTAGATACGTGTGTGGATGCTTATTGGTGTGTACTATCATGTACTCTTGGTAGTAGTATTTTGTGTGGATTGTATTCTATAATGTAGTGTGTCCTACTAGTAGATGCTAGTAGTTAACTACTATTGTTTGTGTATATGTGCATGTTTGTGTCTAGTGGTTAAGTGTGAGAGGGTTGGGGTAGTGGCATTGTTGTAATTAGGTTAAGGAGTATGTGTATAGTAAGAGTGGGTGTGTACGGTAATGTCACATTTGGTAATTAGGTAGGTAAGAGGGAGGATGTGTGTGTGTAGAATATGGTGTGAGAGAGAGGTAAGATCCTTTTCTTAAGAGAAATGAAAAGAAGAGTGTAGAGAAGATAAGAGAGTTGTGGATTTTTCTAGAGAGCCCCCTCCTTTTTAATTCCCAAATCTCTCTCTCTCTCTCTCTCTCTCTCTCTCTCTCTCTCTCTCTCTCTCTCTCTCTCTCTCTGTCTTTTTTCTTCGTCTCTCTCTCTCTCTCTCTCTCTCTCTCTCTCTCATATGAAGGCCGTGAAGGGTTTTCAGGGACCCTTAGGGCACAAAAACTCTATGCCCGTCCTAAGTTGGACGGAACATAGACAGAAAAACAGCGGAAAAAATTAACATGTTAATCTAATTAATATTTACCCTAAGGTCCAAGACCCTAATCCAAGATCTATGCCGACTTGGGATGGGTCTGACCATCCCAAGAAGGATCTAGCCTACTGCGATTTAATTAAACTAATGCTAATAAACACATACCCGGAATCTCAACCCTGGGGCAGGCGAGATGTTCCGCACCGTCTTCCGAGCCGCTCCCGTCCCACGCCGAGCCGCTCCTCAAACCGCTCCCCGAACCGCTCCTCAAACTGCTCCGCATCCCGGGCAATCAATCCCGTGTCACCGAGCCAACCACGCGCTGAAGAAAGTTTCACGCGAGTGAAACCTCCGCCTAGATTTCGGATCTGAATCCAAACTCCTTTGCGGCTTTGCTAGAGCCCTCAAGAGTAAGGCAGAACTTTAGGGAGATAGAAGAAATATTAATTTAAGCTTAGATCCGAGTGTGCTCCAACATTTACGAGAGCCGCTCAGATCTAGAGCTTGGGACGAGTTTTGAGGAGGAGAGCAGACCCCTATTTATATAGGCGGCGGACTCTCCCCTTTTCTCAAAATCCGATGTGGGACTAATAATTGAGAGTTAATTAAATCAAGTTAGTTTGCCTTTCACAAAGGACAAACTTCCTCGAATTTTAACTTCCTAACCGTTGGGCTTCAAAGTTGGTACAACCTACCAAATCGAAGAGGGTTCAATGGTGAACGTGTAGGAAAAAACGGCTCGTCAATCCGAGTCCGTTTGACCCTTCAAACAATTGTCCAAAGTTAGACAAAAGTTATGCTTCTCTTAGAAACGTAGCCGTCAAGAAAATCCCAGTTTTCAAAAAACCCTAACCAGAAAATTCGGGCTTGGTGGGTCTCCATTTTCGCTGGTTTCAGCCCAACAGTTTGGGTTGACTTGTTTTGGCTATAACTTGTGCATTTGGACTCCATTTTTGACGTGGTTTGAACCTGCGTTTAGAGCGGAATGATCCCGTCATCTAGGTAACCTTTTCCACATGTTTATTTAATTAAATATAGTCTTTAAACAATTTCAGACATATTTAATCTCTTTTGCATCATATGCAAATTAGTCCCTATCTAGGCTTAAATTATCATTTGCATCAAATACAAATGATCCGAGGGCATATTCCTCTACATCTCCCACTTGCACTCAGGATCATTTATCCTGAATGCAGGAAATGATTGTAAACATCTTTTGCAATATTTTATCCCTTGCATCAAATGCAAATTATTCTCCCTAACTAATTTCTACATATTACTAGACGAAGATCGCACTCTGTGTGAGACCCTACAGCTTGACCCTTACAACAGGTTGGGCTTGAAGCCCTATACGGCAGTGACCACGAGCAGTGGTTGCCGTCCCTGCTTCAGGAATCATCATTATGTGGTTGACTCATTGACATGAGTATTGTCGGGACCACCCTGACTGTTTCCGTGATGAATTCCACAGTTATAGTCTCTTTGTCTAAACTATGTCGTATAGATCAAGTCTAGGGTACGGTCAAACTGTCAACCCTAAAACTTGACTCCGGTTAGTTTCTATCGATCTTTTAGTCAAAAATGTTGGACTTCTTCCAACATACTCTGGCCAGAGTTTTTACTAAAGACCGAACTAACCCTACGACACTAACTCCCATTGACCGGGAGAGACGAATCCTCTCTTGGTCATTACTCTTCTCATACGCTTCAAGTGTCACCCAATCAAAGACCTTTCGACAGGCCTTGCCTCAAAGCTAGGTCATTTGATCTAAGTGGCACCGTTCACGCACAGGTTCGTCAAAATGACCTCAAGTCAAAAGACCAACTAGCCCATCATCACTCAGAGTCATCATTGACAGATTGGTCAATATAACCATATGATAACTCTTGTGGATCGTTCAGATAACTCATTCTCTAATGAGCACCTGTGTCTCGTCTACGACTTCGCCAAGTCAAGCGATCATGAGATCATCGCCACCGCTAAACGGTGAAGACTAAGACACAATGGTCTATCCGATGTTTCGATATCCTTGTCTCGAAACATCTACGACCACGAACCCTTTTAGACTTATGCTGCAGATGGTCAAACATTTCTCCATGATCGAGATACTCATCTCGATACATGTTTGACCTTGCATAAAGTCTCCGGACTTTACCTAAGTCAATATCTAATGTTAACTACATTATAACATAACTTTAGATAAATTATTACCAAATAGCTTACTGTTATTTCGAACAAGATGTTTGTGCTATTCACACATGAAGATAGATAGCCTCGAGGGTATCATCTCTCAACATCTCCCACTTGCACTCAGGCCCATTTATCTCGGTATCTTATACCGTTTTTACATATAATTTTTCCCGACTTCATGTGGTAGAGCCTTCATGAGTGGATCTGCTAAAACCGTCTACACTATAGACTTAAGGGGTTTCTATGTTCATATTAGACCAACCATTTGAATCTCATTCAAATAATTCACTTGGTCATTCGGAATCTATAATATTTTATTTATTTGGATCTTATCCAGTTCATCGTACCTTACGATAATAATCTTAAATTAGTTAATGGTCATAAATGGCTATTTCTGATAAATTATCAAACTCTTTTGATCACTTCATCAAAATATATATGTTCCATCCCTTTGATGCCTCACATGTAATTTACATGCTCCCACTGACCTTGAAAAACTATCTGGCTAATTCATATAAGTTGGTCCGTCTAAATCATATTTAGAAAAATGAACTTGTAAGTGAATGCTCCAATTTTCATGGTCAACTTAAGCGTTTACATCGAGTTTGGTCCGAGTAGTTCTGTACACATCTGCTGGTGGAAAAACGATTTCATTATAATCCGTTTTATAGGAATTAGTATGGAAAAACCGTTCTCGACCAACATGATTGCGCTTCACTATATTCCTTTCTGCACCAATCTTTCAAATTAAAGATTTACTTGCAGAAAGTGAGGAAACATTTGCGTTGTGCGCGTAAACTAAATTCCAAAATTTATTTACGCACACGGACCTATTCTGATTGCATCAAGTTTTTTAAATCGGAGTTACTACTCCGAATTTCATCCCAGAAGTTGACTAAGTCATCATCAGTTATGATGTTTAACTCGACTCTTCGTCTCACGAAATTCGAGTAATTATACTACTTCCTAATGATTGATTTAATGAATATCTTAGTGATAATGTCCTCACAGGATATTATCAAAACCTAGGCATTACTATCTGGGACTTAACCCAGAAGGAGGACTTAACTCAGAGTCACTTACAATGGATCACACCAAGTCTAACTAAGTGTGATTCATACCTTTTAACACACGGATGTGTTTATAGACTTGACCTGAGAGAAAATCACATTTTCTTTTAATTACACAAGATTTAATGTAGCTAAGTATTTGACCATTCGATCTAATCGAATCAGTTTAAATACTTTAGTCATTTCGTTCTTTATTTTATCAGACTTGTGTTTCATCAAGAACACGTGTCTTAATAAAATATACGAATAACTTAATTTGGTTAATCTAGACTCGGGTACATCAATATGTACTAGACTAAGTTCGACAACTCATTCTCCCACTGTCTTACAGATGGGTTTCGGTCATTCTATCTAAGAGGATAAGACTCATAAGTGTCCGCAGACTTCATAATACGAGAGGTCATACCCCTCTTTATGTGACTTGTGAAGCTTAGTCTCTCGATACGGCCTAGTCTATTTTTCCATACAAGTTTGCTACTATCTTGTGTATTTATATATATTAACATTTAATAAATAAATATTATCGTTATACATAAATTACTAACACAAAACATTGCTTCAGAAGCGAGGTGACGACATTCGTCAAATTGTGTTAGACGTCTTTTGTATAACAATAATTATAAAATCGTGACATCAAAATATGTCACATTTTCATATCCTCCTACTTATGCCTTTACTAATGATAAATTAAACTATTAAACTCGATTGACTTTCTGGAGTGCCTTCTTCCTTTTCTAAATCACATTTAGATATTAAATATCCCAACATAAATAAATAGCTATGCAAGCATCTCATGTATCCAAACGCCTGAGAGTTGCAATCTCGAGTGTAGCTCAAGAAGTTGCTTGTCTCAAGATCCGGTTGGGATACATAGCCTTGCACCGCTCATGCACTCGTATTCGACTCAAACAATTTGATCGAATTCTTGAACTTTGTGGATCAAAATTGTTTGTCCAAACAACCTTGAGGGTAGCTCGACAAGTTTAGGGAGAAACATACTTCGAATTTCCTATATGTTCAAGCTGCCTCATATAGAGACGAGTGACATGTAGCGTGAATTTATTTGTTGGACCCAGAAATTAATGAAATCATATTTCTTAAGTCTGTTCTTTAGAAGGTCATTTTAATGTCAACAAGAATATAGTTTTGATTCTATCAATTAGAATTTAGTTTGATATTCAATTAATCAACCTATTTGACCAGTTAACTTATTCCATTAAAATATTATATTTTGATTCCTTCGGTAAACATAGTCTTGCCCTAGTTTAGCATATGTTCAATATTAAATATAGGTAGATTGGCATTCATCTATCTATATCCTCCCACTATTTTTACGATCGTTTCAAAGCTTAATAACGAACGATTTAATCGAATTAAAATATTTAAAATTTAGTGAAAGAGGGATCCAATCATCCTGAACCTCACAATCTTGAGGAGACTCAACAAGTTGATTGGTTCCATGATTGGTAGACTAACTCTTAGTCAATCACATCACATGTGACTCCCTATCGTTATTTACCCACAGTCACTTATGATCTTGAGGAGACTCAACAAATCATAATGACTGGTCTAGTCAGATCCTTGATTTCGTGTCCAGATTTGACTTAGATCGATGCTCGAGGAGACCCGACGTATCGATTTAGGTCAAGTCTAGACTACATCACATGTATGTTGGAGTTTGTTCCTTAAAGATAAACATGTCATAGCTTGAGGAGACTCAACAACTATAATTGTCTTCTTTGAGTTACCAAGCTCCAAAATCAAGGAGGGATACGGATTAATCTTTAATAAGATTTATAACGCATTGACTAGATATAGTCCAGGGTGTCATACAATCATGATTCGCGACATTGTGATCCATCGAAACGCAGCCAGGGAATTGACTAAGCCAGGATCACAGACCCTTGGACTAGCAAGGGTTGATCCAGAACTCTTAGCCAAGCACATTGACTGGATCATGGTCCATTGAATGAAGCTTGTCATTTTTGTATGTGTGTCATAGACTAAACAGCTTTTATTAACCACTAAGTACTCCTATCAACTAGTTGCATCCTTAAATTCAAAATTTTAGGATTTGTTTAATAACTTTTATTAAGTCCTTATCAACTATAAGGTTCACGTGCTATCCTAATCATTATTAGGATTTTAATAAACTTTATTAACAACGTCAAAAGCGAAGTCCTTTAATGAGAATTAATAATAACAATTAGAATTAAGATTCATTAAAAGGACTACCCTGATCATGAATTAGGTCTTAAAGGGTTATTAAAAGTTTTATTAAAACAAAGCATGTCATGAAAATTCAAGTAATAAATTTTAATCATTTTTAATGGCTAACCTAAAGGGTTGTCTTGTGTTATCAAATAAGGGACAAGATTATGCATAGACATTAACATAAGATTACACTAATTTTATCGCATAAAATAAAAGTGTACAACTATTTAACAATTTAAATAGAACAATGTCTATCACATAAACAATTTTAGCATGCAAACATAAATTTAACATTTAAATTTAAAATATGATTTTAAAAATATTTTATTTTTATCTCATAAAAACTTGTCTTTAAAATCACAAATTTGCATGCTACTTTAAAAAATTTATCGTATAAAAATTTTAACCTTTAAAATCAGTTTTAAAATATCTCATAAAATTAAAATATCATTTTAAAAAACTTTCATGCTTAAAAATTTATCATATAAAGTTTTTAGGCACTTTAAACTTATCGCATAAGTTTTAAAAGATTTAAAATTAGTTTTAAAATTATCACATAAATTTTAAAACGTCATTTAAAAATTTTTCATATTCAAAAAATTTATCACTTAGATTTTTAAACATCAAAAACATTTTAAAATTTATCTCATAACTTTAAAAACATTTTTAAAAGCATTTAAAATCATTGCACGTGTTTAAAGAAATCGCAGGCTAGATCGTAACACAGACCAAGCTCTGATACCACTGAAGGGTTTTCAGGGACCCTTAGGGCACAAAAACTCTATGCCCGCCCTAAGTCGGACGGAACATAGACAGAAAAGCAGCGGAAAAAATTAACATGTTAATCTAATTAATATTTACCCTAAGGTCCAAGACCCTAATCTAAGATCTATGCACACTTGGGATGGGTCTGACCATCCCAAGAAGGATCTAGCCTACTGCGATTTAATTAAACTAATGCTAATAAACACATACCCGGAATCTCAACCCTGGGGCAAGCGAGATGTTTCGCACCGTCTTCCGAGCCGCTCCCGTCCCACGCCGAGCCGCTCCTCGAACCGCTCCCCGAACCGCTCCTCGAACTGCTCCGCATCCCGGGCAATCAATCCCGTGTCACCGAGCCAACCACGCGCTGAAGAAAGTTTCATGCGAGTGAAACCTCCGCCTAGATTTCGGATCTGAATCCGAACTCCTTTACGGCTTTGCTAGAGCCCTCAAGAGTAAGGCAGAACTTTAGGGAGATAGAAGAAATATTAATTTAAGCTTAGATCCGAGCGTGCTCCAACATTTACGAGAGCCGCTCAGATCTAGAGCTTGGGACGAGTTTTGAGGATGAGAGCAGACCCCTATTTATATAGGCGGCGGACTCTCCCCTTTTCTCAAAATCCGATGTGGGACTAATAATTGAGAGTTAATTAAATCAAGTTAGTTTGCCTTTCACAAAGGGCAAACTTCCTCGAATTTTAACTCACTAACCGTTGAGCTTCAATGTTGGTACAACCTACCAAATCGAAGAGGGTTCAATGGTGAACGTGTATGAAAAAACGGCTCGTCAATCCGAGTCCGTTTGACCCTTCAAACAATTGTCCAAAGTAAGCCAAAAGTCATGCTTCTCTTAGAAACGTAGCCGTCAAGAAAATCCCAGTTTTCAAAAAACCCTAACCAGAAAATTCGGGCTTGGTGGGTCTCCATTTTCGCTGGTTTCAGCCCAACAGTTTGGGCTGACTTGTTTTGGCTATAACTTGTGCATTTGGACTCCATTTTTGACGCGGTTTGAACCTGTGTTTAGAGCGGGATGATCCCGTCATCTAGGTAACCTTTTCCACACGTTTATTTAATTAAATATAGTCTTTAAACAATTTAAGACACATTTAATCTCTTTTGCATCATATGCAAATTATTCCCTATTTAGGCTTAAATTATCATTTGCATCAAATACAAATGATCCGAGGGCATATTCCTCTACAGGCCGAACCTCCATTTGGGATTTTCATGGAGGCTAAACACCCTTTGGGCCACTCATCCTTCACTCGGCACACTCTGGTAGCCTCCATTTCTTCTTTTGGGTGCATTTGGTCATTCTAGGAGCTTGAGGATGTATGGAGCTAGAGATAAGAGGGTGATTTCTAGATCAAGTTGATGCCTTTTGGATGTTAAAGCTAGAAGAAGGAAGGAGCCATGAAAAGGATGGATCTTGAAGAGGATTTCTTGAGAAAGGAAGCTCCCTTAGGTAGGAATTCAACTTCCCTTAGTATGTTATTTGCATGGCATTTTTAGACTTAAATCACTCATATGTTGTTGTAGAATTGCATTTCCTTGATTAAAGTTAGCCTTTTTAATATTTTGTGATGTTAAAGTTAGCTTCTTGTTATGTTGCTATGGATTGCTATTCAAGATGCTATCTTTAATAGGAATTTATGAGAAAAAGGATACCTTTGTGATGTTAGTCCACTTCCTTTGTTAATTCAATAAGAAAGTTGTAATCTTTATTATACTATTTGTAAATGTTGTCTTTGTAATGCAAGTTATTATCTTTATCAAAAACCATGCACAAGTTGATATTTTGATGAAGTATTCATTATTTGGTTGTCCCTTTATTAAGGAATCATGTGTAAAGTTACTAGCTTTATGGCCTTGTTGTGCTAATATGCTTAAGTTGTGGAAATTCTTCATTATATGTGGGAAACACCACTTCAATATTTCGGCCATGGCATATATATGGGAATTTTGTGATGTGATTTGACCCTTTAAGTCATGGGATAGTAAGAAATTGCATGATTGAAATGCTAGAATGAAGCTTGTCCTTGTCTCAGTTTCTTGCAGTTTTGCAGTAGGTTCAGTCGTGCATAACTGATACTGTAGATGGGCCCAAATGCCGAAAAAATATAATTTGGAAAGCTTAGTAAATTTGTGACAACTTGAAAAAAATATCCTTGTCTCACTTGTAATGAATCCAACTGTAATTAGACATAAACTGATATTGTTGCCGGAATACCTAAGTCTGCCAGATTTTGCACTACATGACCAAAAGGCCATATTTTCCATTGTAGTTAGTCAACTAGGGTGATCTTAGACAATCTGGAAAGACGAATCCCCTGTCTACATGCTTTATGTTTTAACCTAAATGAAATTGTGGCTGGAACATACTGTAAAAGATTGAAGTGTGAGGCTCAGTAAATCTGCCTGAAAACAGATCATGTACCCTTTAGGATATTGGCTAGAACAATTAGCTCAATTGCTCTAAATTTGTGATTTTTGATATTTGAGAATAAAAATTCATTATCTACAACTTTCATTTAGTAACTTTTACCAAATTCTAATCAGAAATGATTGATAACAGCCATTGTTTTCTGACTACCTACATTTTCCTGCAATTTGGACTACTAGATGGTATTCTTAGACCATGTCTAGATGTTGTTCTTACTTTCATTACAAACAATTATTGTTGCTTAATGAATTTGAATAAATTGTGCTGGTGGGCATGGCAATGTGAATGAAATGTGAAGTGTGACTTGTGCATTATGAATGTGAATGGTTGAAATGTGCACAAGTGATATACAAGAAGTGATATGCGATAATGAGACATATGGCTACATGGAGCAATATGGCACGGGCACGCCGTGGACCACCTCTTGAATCCATAGTAGTAGCCAACATGAAAATGTGAATGTAAAATGTGATGCACACATGGATATAGGACACTGATAACACTACATGGAGCAAGAGCCAAAGTAGGAGGCGTGGGAATTCACTGTGGAGCCACTTCTTAATTCCATTGGTAGTTGTCACAGATGAGAACAGAGTAGATCATGAGACACTTGCACGCTGACATAGTTATGGGTTCCCTTGCATTGCATTGCAATGTATTACATTAATGTGTATCACATGCATCACATGCTTCATAAGTGGTATGTATGATTGTGTCTTATATGTGTTTGTATATGTGTTGTGCATTGCTTGTGCTATATGTGCACTATGTGATTGTTGGCATGCTTTTCTTTGCTAAGTACAACTTGTATGAATTTTATGGAAAGAATGAAGCATCAGATGATGGATGTATGGCAATGGGTCATTTGACAGTGAATATGAGACAAGTTGATGTTGGGCCATAAGCCAAATGATGCAAGGAAATGATATGATGGGGTCTATGAGCATAGTGACACACGACATGTGATTCATTGGTTGTTTGCTATTTTAGTTGACGTTACTTTCAGTTAATCCCTTACTTAGTTGTTACCTTACTTACTAGTTGTTTACTTGATTAGTTGCACACCTTACTTAATAGTTTACTTGCTTGTTTACCTTACTCAATTACTTGCTTCACTTACCCACATGCCAAACATGCCTATTTGCTATGCTTACACTTGTTCCTTGTATTTTGTGTAGTGCTCTATTTGCCTTATGCCATGGCACTTGTCACATTAGCACTTGCTATTTTGTGTAATGCTCATGTTTCCTTTAGCACCTTCCCATGTAGCACTTGTCTTTACTCATGCCATGTATTAATATGTAAAGTTGTTGCATTTTGTGGAAATAGCCATGACTTACCCCATTGTACCAAATAAGTTCTCTTTAGCACAATCTGTACATTGTTGATAAGGTGCTTAATTGTTGTAGTTCTAGTTTTCCTCTTTTGTAGCATTTATTAATTATGTAAGTAGTTCCTTTTGCTTGCAGTTACATTTACGACTACTGGCTTCATTTCCATGCCATTGTTCTTCTTGTTACGTTCAAGTAATATTGAATGCCATGCTAATATTTCTAGTAGCTCTCTTTCATGTACACTGCATGTAGAATAGTTGCATCCATGTGAATAGTATACTAGTTGGAGTTTGGACTTTCAACTGGGTCATGTTGTGACGTGTCCCACCCTGTGTCTTTCAGGTGGCTGGAGTAGGAGTTAGACTAGGGAGGAGGCATAGGTGGTGTGAGAGTGAGAGGGTAGTTGCGAGAGTTTGTGTAAATGTGAGAGGAGTTGTACCTTGGGATGTGAGATGAGAGTGAGAGCCTTGTACTATGGGGTTTTTTGTTTTTGACTGAGTTGTACATGTGCTGTAAGTTATATATATGGACATTCTGGTTTATGTATAAAGTCTAGGTTTGTTCTGCTGTCTCTCTGTGATTGTCTGTTCGACTCTGTGTTGGTTCTGTGGTTGTTTGTAAACATTACAGGTATTATCCCAGTAGTGCACAGGGGACCTGCTCAGTTCTCGCTCGTCTTCAGCCTCGACATCCCTGTTTCTTTCAGCATTATTTTCTCTCCCTTGTCTTCTCTTTCTTTATGACACCCACCTCTCTGGGAATGCTTGGGATGGATTCATACTTTCCGGGTATCTTGGAGAGTGGATAGAAACACTTTTCCACTGGGACACTGAGGTCTGACCAACGAGTGCCCCAACCTGGATAGGGGCTTCCTTTGAATTAGCTCGACATAAGTCGAGTGCTTTTCTCATGCACTGGGACACTGAGGTCTGACCAACGAGTGCCCCAACCTGGATAGGGGCTTCCTTTGAATTAGCTCGACATAAGTCGAGTGCTTTTCTCATGCACTGGGACACTGAGGTCAGATCAGTAGGGGTCCCAGCTGTTGAGGGATGGTGCCCTCAGAACATTTGTATACGATACAATAAATTAACAGGAAATTATATGCTTAGGAATGTTGTGGACATTCTAAGAAGAGCATAGGAAGAAACCGCACCTGAATCGGAGATCATATGAGCAAGTTATGCTCAAAAGAATCTTTTTGTAATTAGCAGAATTGCAGGGATTTTTTTGTAAAAGGACAGAAAAAAACCCCCCCCCCCTTTCTGGTACGCTAACGCGGGGGCCTGTTGACGTCAGCGCGCGTCAGCGCGCTGACCCGCGTCAGCGCGCTGACCCGCGTCAGCGCGCTGACCCGCGTCAGCGTCGCTGAGTGCGGGCCCCCGCCCGCACTCGCGAACGCGAGAAGCCGCCCGCGATCAGTGCAGGCGACGCTGACTAATTGGAGCGCACCACGTGGCGTGCTCTGGGCGCGCCACGTGGCGCTGGGGGGTGTTTTCCCGAGAACACGATTCAGATCGCAGTTCTTCAATTGTTTCGAAAATCATATTTTCAATCTCTAGTTTGAAGGGTCAAACGAAGTCCAAATGAGGTGTCGTTTCTTCCTATGCGTTCGTCTCGTCGAGAACTTTGATTTACATATATGATATGTAAGTTTTGCTTGAGAAAGGAATTATCTTTGGCTCTTTATAGTTTTGAACTAGAAAATTCCATTCCCATTATTTAGTCCCACATCGACTATTTCATTTGAGGAGCTCCTCACTCCCCCTATAAATAGTAGGGTGGTCTCCTCATTGAAACTTGCACCAGCCGATGATCAAGGCAGTTCAAATTAAGAACAAGCATTAATCTGGAAGCTAAATTAAAAGTTCTCGTTCTCATTCTTTGTTTCGGTCGAGCCCTAGCAAGGCATCGGAGGAACTCAGATAGGATCTGAAGTCTAAGCGTTGGATCCATTCAAGTGAAACTTTCTGGAGCAAGTGGTTGGCTCGGCGACCAGAAGTTGCTGGGATCGGTGCAAGCAGTTGCTGGGATCGGAGCGGCTTATGCAGGAAGGGCAATTGATTGCCTTCGGTAACACTTTTGCTGCAAGGCAAGAGTTACGGGTATGTTGAGTTTTCTCAACCTTAGTTTTAATTAATGTGCATTATTTTAATTGCAGTAGCTAAAGTAGTTAATTAGATAGTAGTATCCTTAGGGGTTGGTCTGGACCCAACCCCAGGATAGTAGCATTTTCTTGGCTTGGGTTTTATGCAGATAGGGCTAGTTTATATAAAATGTTTATATAAATTTTTTCTCTTTATTTTCGCTTCCGCTGCGTTATTTTGTGCAAGGTTGTCCGGCCTTCGCTCTCAAGTAGGGCGAAGGACGGACAATGCACTAGTCGAAAGAGAGCCCTTGGACCTGGAAAACCCATCAGTGGTATCAGAGCCAGGCTACATAGACTATCTATATTCTGCTTTTATGAAATGCATGTGATTAAAACTTGAAAGTTTTCTATGCATTTTTTCTAACTATGCGATGGTTTTATGCATTAAAACTTGTAGTTAGTCTTGCACTAATTATATGTTGGTTTTCAAATTTTTTGAAAATTGTTTTAAAAACCAAGATTAGATTTTTTTTAATTATGTGATAATTAATGACTTTATGTTTCATTTGCTTTTATTTGATAATTGCTAAAAGAAAGACTTGTTGGGTTAGCCATTAAAATTCATTTAAATCTCTAATTTGATTAAATTTAAATGACTAGCTTTGGCTATGTTTTAAAATGTTGTTCACAATATTTTAAATAACACATCCTAATGAATGATTAGGATTGTCCCTTATTTGTTGAAACAATTTTGATGTGATTTATTAAAATCTTATAGTTGATAGGGTTCTAATAAAAGTTATGAAACACATCCTAATAATTTTGAATTATAGGTTATAACTAGTTGATAGGATTAACTAGTTAAATAAATCATAACAACCAGATTAAATCAATAAACACTTTTTTATCATTAGCACTTTCAATGGAGAATGGTATGGGTAGATAGTTAGGGAAGGTGTTGTGGATCGACTCAGCTTTGCTGGGCGCAAGTGATCCTGCACAGCCCTAACCCTGGTCATGCACGCTTGTACCGCAAAGTTGCTAATAATAAAATGTGTTAGCATTGGTTATATCTAGTCAATGCGTTATAAATCTTATTAAATATTAATTCGTATCCCTCCTTGATTTTGGAGCTTGGTAACTCAAAGAAGACAATTATAGTTGTTGAGTCTCCTCAAGCTATGACATGTTTTGCTTTAAGGAACAAACTCCAACATACATATGATGTAGTCTAGACTTGACCCAAATCGATACGTCGAGTCTCCTCGAGCATCAATCTAAGTCAAATCTGGACACGAAATCAAGGGTCTGACTAGACCAGTCATTATGATTTGTTGAGTCTCCTCAAGATCATAAGTGACTGTGGGTAAAAATTGAAAGGGAGTCACATATGATGTGATTGACTAAGAGTTAGTCTACCAGCCATTGAACCAATCAACTTGTTGAGTCTCCTCAAGGTTGTGAGGTTCAGGATGATTGGATCCCTCTCTCACTATATTTTAAAATATTAAAATTCGTTCATTTCAGAGAATGATCGTAAAATAGTGGGAGACCATAGTTAATTAAAAACCCATATTGACTATATTATTTTATCATGAATTACACTAAATTAATTCTATGTCTTTTGCAGCATGAAATCGAATATGAATCTTATCCTGAATAATAAATTGACTGGTTTAAATATTGATTGCTTAGACAACTCTAGGCTTAACGGAGAGAAGAAATGACATATTGATGTCTCGACTTCTAAGGTATTAGTTATACAGAGTATAGTCCTTTCTGTAACTTCTAACGCATGGGTATTGGATACTGGTGCGGGTACTCATATTTGTAATTTTTTACAAGGTATGAGCACATTTAGAAACTTAAGAAAGGACGAAATAGTTCTTCAAGTCGGTAATGGAGCTAATGTAGCTGCTAAAGCTGTAGGAGACCTAAGGCACACCTTGGCAAACGGTGCCACATTGTTTTTGAAACAATGTTATTATATACCAAATTTCCTATGCAACGTTATTTCCATTTCGGCTTTGGCCAAAGACGGATATAAATTTACCATTGATAAATCTGTTATGAACATTTTCTTTAATGATAAATTGCTAGGATTTGGAACAATGAATAATGGTGTATACACTCTGTCTAATGACGTTGTGTTAAGTGTTAACACACGAAAACGTAAGAAATCTAGTTTTAATGAAACTTTCCTTTGGCATTGTAGACAAGGCCATATCGAAGAAAAAAGACTTAGCAAGTTTCTTAAAGAGGGGTCTCTTGACCTCTCGAATTATGAGTCGTTCGACACTTGGGAGTCTTGTCTCAAAGGTAAAATGGCTAAAACTCCCTTTGCGGGTCAAGGGGAAAGAGTTAGTGAACTCTTGGGTCTAGTACATTCTGATGTATGTGGACCAATGTCTACTTTAGCGAAAGGAGGTTATTCATACTTTGTTACATTTACTGATGATCACTCTAGGTTCGGACATGTGTTCTTGATGAAGCACAAGTCTGATACATTTGAGCGATTCAAAGAGTATCGTAACGAAGTTGAAAACCAGACGGGCAAAAGTATTAAAATTCTTCGATCTGATCGAGGAGGAGAATACTTGAGCCATGAATTCCTTGCGCATCTAAAAGAGAATGGGATTCTCTCTCAGATCACTCCTCCTTACACACCTCAACATAATGGTGTGTCAGAGAGAAGGAATCGTACCTTGTTAGACATGGTTCGATCAATGATGAGTGACTCTGGGTTACCTATCTCCCTTTGGGGCTAAGCCCTAGAAACTGCTACCCATATCCTTAATAGAGTTCCATCTAGATCCGTGCCAATGACACCATATGAGATATGGAACGGGAAGAAACCAAACCTTAAGCATATTAAGGTATGGGGTTGTCCTGCGTATGTCAAGAAGCTTAATCTAGATAAACTGGAGGATAGGTCTGTTATGTGTAGATTCATTGGGTATCCTAGTCACTCGACGGGACACATTTTCTATCACCAGGAACAACAAAAGATTGTTGTATCCAAACACGCCACCTTTCTAGAAAAGGAATTCCTTGTGAAGGAGTCTAATGGCGAGGTAATAGAACTGGACGAAAGTCTAGAGACTGAATCAACACATGAACAGATCGCGAAACCAGTTGGAGAGGCAGAGCCTAATGCTCATGAAGAAATTATTAGGAAGTCAAATAGGATTCCTCGAGCTCCAGAAAGATACTACGGATTTCTCGTAGATGGAGGAGTTGAGGATAGCATCTTAGTTGAAGATGATCCTATTAGCTTCCAAGAAGCCATTCAGAGTAAAGACTCTAAGAAATGGCTGGATGCAATGAAATCTAAGATGGATTCCATGCACATTAATAAAGTTTGGACTTTAGAGAATGTGCCCAAGGGAAGTGTTCCTATTGGCTGCAAATGAATCTTCAAAAGGAAGATCGGTGCAGATGGAAAAATAGAAACATACAAGGCTAGACTTGTTGCGAAAGGTTATCGTCAGATTCTAGGTGTAGATTATGACGAAACTTTCTCGCCCGTAGCCATGCACAAATCCATCTGGATCGTACTCGCTATTGCTGCCTATCACAACTACGAAATCTGGCAGATGGATGTAAAAACTACATTTCTAAATGGTGATTTAGAAGAGCATATTTACATGTCTCAGCCGGAAGGTTTCGAAGTTAGTGGGAGCAAAGGGAAAGCGTGTAGAGTGCATAGATTCATTTATGGATTGAAGCAGGCATCCAGGAGCTGGAACATCCGATTTGATAATACGGTCAAAGAGTTTGATTTTATTAAAAATGAAGATGAGCCATGCGTTTATAAGAAAACCAGTGGAAACAATTTAGTCATCCTCGTACTTTATGTTGATGACATTCTCTTAATAGGTAACAACATACCAATCTTGAAGTCTGTTAAGGATTGGTTATCAACTAACTTCTCCATGAAAGATTTGGGAGAAGCATCCTACATACTAGGTGTGAAGATCTACAGAGATAGATCTAAAAGGATGCTAGGACTCTCCCAATCTAGGTACATTGATACTATGTTAAAACGGTTTAACATGGAAAACAGTAAAGGTGGGTTTATACCCGCAAATCACGGAATAAGTCTTTCCAAGAAGATGTCTCCAAAGACTGACTTGGAAAGAGAACGCATGAGCAATATTCCATATGCTTCGGCAGTTGGATCGATCATGTATTCCATGATATGTACCAGACCTGATGTCGCTTTTGCACTAGGTGCAGTAAGTCGATATCAGTCTAACTATGGAGAAGAACACTGGAAAGCAGTCAAGATGATTCTCAAGTACTTGCGAAGAACAAGAGATCTAGTTTTGATTTATGGAAGTGAAGAACTCAAGATTGAGGGCTTCACGGATTCCAGCTTTCAGAGTGACGTAGATGACAGCAAATCAATTTCAGGATACATTTTCAATCTCAATGGATGTGCAATGAGCTGGAGGAGTTCAAAGCAAGATACCGTTGTTGATTCAACTATGGAGGCCGAATATATAGCGGCCAATGATGCAGAAAAGGAAGCTATCTGGATTAGGAAGTTTATGAGCCAGCTAGGAGTGGTGCCTACTGTTATAGATCCAATACCGTTGTTTTGTGATAACAATGCCACATTGAGCTTGGTCAAAGAACCCAAATTCCACAAGAGATCCAGACATATTCTTCGAAAATATCACTTGATACGTGACATTGAGAAGAGGAAGGACATAGAAATCCTCAGAGTCTCGTCTGAAGAGAATTTAGCTGATCAATTTACAAAGGCCCTTGCACGTGATCGTTTGGAGAAACTAATGTGTAAAAGCGGTATGAAATACCATAAAGAGTGGGCCTTGTAGTGAGTGGTAGATGTTTTGAGAGTTGTATGCCTATGAGGCATATTGTCTTGTAAAACATCTTATTCATGAATAAAATAAATTTATTGGTATCAAATTATCTTTGTGCATTCGTGTAATCTTATATACTTAGATAATTTCCTTAGACTTGTAGCAAGGTATACACTTATCTTGATGCCGATCACGATTATGAGAAAGTGTTTTTACCGATTGGAGCTTAAAGCCTTAAACTGGTTCATGGTCATTGATATGTCGAGAAGAGGATATCGACACATCTAAAAGACCATTGTGTCTTTGTATTCACTATGGATTAGTAACGATGAACTCGTAATCGTTTGACTTGGTGAAGTCAGAAACAAGACACATGTGCTCATTAGAGAATGAGTTCACTGAACGACTCATAAAAGGTTTTCTTTTGGTTAAAACTTAATTTAAAATGTCAATGATAACTTTTAGTGATGATAGGCAAGTTGATCCTATGACTTGAGGACATTGAACAAACCTGCATGTGAATGGTGTCACTTAGATCATCTTCCTAGCTTCAAGGCTTTACTTGTCGAAAGGATTTTGGTTGGGTGGCACTTGAAGCGTGTGAGGGGAGTTGTGTCTAAGAAATGATTCGTCTCTCTCATTAAGGAGAGTTAGTGTTGTATGTGTTGGTTCGATGATTTACTAAAAAACTTTGATCAAAGTATGTTGAAAGAAGTTCAACGTGTATTTAACTAAAGACCGATGTAACTGACCGGTTTCAAGTTGGTGGGGTTGACATGTTACCATACACTAAACTTGAATAAACAACATAGTCTTGACGAAAGGATTAAAACTGAGGTATTCATCACGGATACAGTCTTGGTAATCCCGACGATTTTTGTCAATGGGTTAAACCACATAATTATGATGCCGGAACAGGGACGCCAACTACTGCTCGTGGTCACTGCTGTCTATGGTCACGAACCCAAACCTGTAGTAGGGTCAGGCTATAGGGTCTCACAAAGAGTGTGGTCTTACGTCTAGTAAAAGAATAGAGAATAATGCATTATGATGCATGAGAACTGATGCTGCAAGGAAGTTGCAGATAATTTTGTATTCGGGATAAATGATCCTGAGTGCAAGTGAGAGATGTTGAGGGATGGTGCCCTCAGAACATTTGTATACGATACAATAAATTAACGGGACATTATATGCTTAGGAATGTTGTGGACATTCTAAGAAGAGCATAGGAAGAAACCGCACCTGAATCGGAGATCATATGAGCAAGTTATGCTCAAAAGAATCTTTTTGTAATTAGCGGAATTGCAGGGATTTTTTTGTAAAAGGACAGAAACCCCCCCCCCCCCCTTTCTGGTACGCTGACGCGGGGGCCCGCTGACGTCAGCAAGCATCAGCGCGCTGACCCGCGTCAGCGTCGCTGAGTGCGGGCCCCCGCCCGCACTCGCGAATGCGAGAAGCCGCCCGCGATCAGTGCGGGCGGCGCTGACTAATTGGAGCGCGCCACATGGCGCGCTCTAGGCACGCCACGTGGCGCTGGGGGGGTGTTTTTCCTGAGAACGCGATTTAGATCGCTGTTCTTCAATTGTTTCGAAATCAGATTTTCAATCTCTAGTTTGAAGGGTCAAACGAAGTCCAAATGAGGTGCCGTTTCTTCCTATGCGTTCGTCTCGTCGAGAACTCTGATTTACATATATGATATGTAAGTTTTGCTTGAGAAACGAATTATCTATGGCTCTTTATAGTTTTGAACTATAAAATTCCATTCCCATTATTTAGTATCGACTATTTCATTTGAGGAGCTCCTCACTCCCCCTATAAATAGTAGGGTGGTCTCCTCATTGAATCTTGCACCAACCGATGATCAAGGCAGTTCAAATTAAGAACAAGCATTGATCTGGAAGCTAAATTAAAAGTTCTCATTCTCATTATTTGTTTCGGTCGAGCCCTAGCAAGGCATCGGAGGAACTCAGATCGGATCTGAAGTCTAGGCGTTGGATCCATTCAAGTGAAACTTTCTGGAGCAAGTGGTTGGCTCGGCGACCAGAAGTTGCTGGGATCGGCGCAAGCAGTTGCTGGGATCGGAGCGGCTTATGCGGGAAGGGCAATTGATTGCCTTCGGTAACACTTTTGCTGCAAGGTAAGAGTTACGGGTATGTTGAGTTTTCTCAACCTTAGTTTTAATTAATGTGCATTATTTTAATTGCAGTAGCTGAAGTAGTTAATTAGATAGTAGTATCCTTAGGGGTTGGTCTGGACCCAACCCCGGGATAGTAGCATTTTCTTGGCTTGGGTTTTATGCAGATAGGGCTAGTTTATATAAAATGTTTATATAAATTTTTTCTCTTTATTTTCGCTTCTGCTGCGTTATTTTGTGCAAGGTTGTCCGGCCTTCGCTCTCAAGTAGGGCGAAGGACGGACAATGCACTAGTCGAAAGAGAGCCCTTGGACCTGGAAAACCCATCACCAGCTTGGGCTGAAGGCTTCCTTTGACTAAGCACGACCCTAGTCGAGTGCTTATCTTCTGCATTGGGATGCTGAGGTTGGACTAGCAGGGGCCCCAGCTTGGGCTGGGGGTATCAGCACAACCTAAGTCCAGTGCTTATCTTCTACGTTGGGATAACAGGATCAAACTCCAGGGTCTTGTCCAAAGCATCTAAGGAGTTCGATTCTCCATACCCTTTATCAGACTAGAACTTCAGGGGATTTGGATCTCCTTGTGCTTTCCTGGAGGCGCTCGAAGCACCTTTCTTACTTGGAGCAGCTGTTTGAGGCATCTTGATTAAGATCGGCCCTCTTCCAAGAGGACCCATGTCCTGATGTCGATCGACTACAAGTTTTGTTCGCACTTATTGTAACGGTCGCTTTTTGATCATGTGTTTTCATGCGCGTACTTTCCTTTTCGTACGCCTAATTTAGGTTGCCTCCTCTTACATCCTGAACGCGTGAAGTTACATGTCGTTGTGACTCTCTGAGAGAGTACTTATTTGTGGAATTTTTCGTGAACGTCATTTCACGGATCATTCTTCCACAAAACAGCTTTGTTAGAAGGGGTATCTTAACTTTAGACTTCGACGTTTGATCTTATTATTTTTAGTTTTGTTTTCCGTTAACCTAGCACGTGACCGATCATCTTAGTCTCGATCCTCTCGTCGACACGGTCGTCCCGATATTTTTCTTGTATTTATCGAACACCGTTAGACTGACATTTCACTCTAATCATCTTTAATCTCTAATTAGCCCTGGCTAATTCAAGATTCAAACACTAATTAAGTCTAATTAAATCAAATCCCTAAGTTATCATACGTATCACATGACATTTCTCCTAGCTATTAACCACACTAGTTGCACCCTCTCCCTCTCACATACTCTCTATCTAATCACCCAAATTCCACCCCTTTTTCAACCCTTTTTAGCAACACCCCTTCATCAAAACACAACCCTATCCCTATGTTCTCAAACTCACACAACATAGCAGCTGCCGCCGAGCTCCCATTGCAACCCACCTCCAGCCAGCTCAGCCCCAGTCACCGACCAAACGCCGGCCATCCCTCTGGCCATCTCACGTCCCCTCCTCCACGCAAAACCGTGCAACACCCTCTCTCCCCACACAAAACAGTAGCTGCACCCACTTAGATCTGCTGTTTCCCTTGCCCCGCAACAACCTACAGCCGGCCATCCCCTTGCCTTGCCGTCGGCAATCGATCCGGCCACCCCTCACTCCTCATCAACCGCACGCACCCTCATAGACTGCCGACTTCTCCTCCCTCCACCTGCACAAACAACCCCTCTCCCTCCATTGTTTTCGGCTGCTCCCTCTCCTCCCCTAGATCCAATTGCTAGCCAGCTCCTCGAAAGCCTGCACAACCACCTGCAGTCCGCCCAGGCTCCCCTTACTGGCCTCCCCTCTAGCGGCAAGCCACCCGGACCCGGTAACGACCAGCACCCCCTCAAAACAGTCCTCTAAGCCTAAACTGTTGCATCCTACTCTCCCTTGACGGTAATCCACCCCAAGGCCGCACCCACCAACGTAAATCCGGCCATCTTCCCCTTGCTGCCGGCCACCCCCCTTGCAGTCTCTGACATCGATGACCTACCCTCCGGGCCGCGAGTTGTTGCTACCGTTGTCATTGCTGCTTCGTTGCGCTACTCGCAACCAAGGCAACCCCGACGTCATACTCTTGCTCGCTACCGGAATTCAACTCCTGACATCGCTACCCGACGTCAGTGTAGCTCTCGCGTCGTGTTGAGGTATACCTGAACCATATGAACCCAAATATCGCATGTCTAACAAGATAAAAATATTAATTTTATTGCTTTGGTTAAATCACTAATTGAGATTAATAATACGGGACTGTATGATTGGTGACTTTTGATTGAGCACATAGGAAGAGACTTCTGGACTGTTGAACTAAGGATTCGGACGCTATTTTCAGGCAAGTAAAACTTGCTCAGATTATTGTTAGGCCATGTTTAGGCCAATCTGTGAATTTGTGCAAAAGAGACTAGGCGGTGAAATGATAGTCGCCTAGACGCCCATACTTGATCTACCTTAACAACGAAGCTAGATCCGACACCATACTTGATCTAGCTTAACAACGAAGCTAGATCCAACAACATATTTGATCTAGCTTGACAACGAAGCTAGATCCGACACCCTTGCCAAGTAATTTCATGCATATCACATGACACGTTGATTTTGATATAACTGTACGCAAATCAATATCTGCTCATATTGCATGCCATTTCATGTATTGGAATATTTGTTGTGATTGTGTAGCACACGCTATATTGAAATGTAAGCTGCGACGAGTAGGATTTTGACTCCTACATCATGAATGAGGCTAGGTCAACCCAATGCCATAAACACTTCCTGGCTCGTGATCCAGAAGATATACACGTGGAGGGGTAGGGTTAAGTGGTCACTCAGCGTAGAAGTGTGACCGATCAGAAACTTCAGCTGCAAGACATAAACTCTGTGCACAATGCGAATGCATGTTTTACTGCTTTTCATGAAATATTGTTTGGTATCTTTTGCTACGACGTGTCATGCCATGCACAATATCATGTTCGTCTTAAACTGTCGCATTCCTTAATATATCATGCCATGTCATCAATATTTTAGAACTACTAGTTGCACTCTTTTGCTTTTTGTTTCCTTGCACAAAAATCTTCCTTTCCCTTTTTGGAGATTTTTGCTGACATGTGCCCTTTTCTCTTTGGGTGTCACATGTCAGGTTTAGGGTCTAAGTTCGTTGCTGAGAACGATCAGTTGCTGACGTCGAGCCCGAGGCCTTTACTGACGTCCAGTTCGAGGACACCGGAGACCAGTCCTAGTCTCAGCTGGAGGCTACTGTAGGGGAATTCGCGGTCCCTTAGGGCACAAAAACTCTAGTCCCGTCCTAAGTCGGACGGAACATAGACAGAAAAGAGAATTGCAGCGGAAGAAAAACAGTTAATCTAAATTAACAAGCAGTTAAAACATTTTTAACTTAGCCCTAAGGTCCAAGACCCTATGCCAAGATCTATGCCGACTTGGGATGGATCTGACCATCCCAAGAAGGATCTAGCCTACTGCGATTAAACTAAACTAATGCTAATAATACTTTAACCACATACCCGGAATCTCAGCCCTGGAGCAGGCGAGATGTTCCGCGCCGTCTTCCGAGCTGCTCACGTCCCATGCCGAGCCGCTCCTTGAACCGCTCCCTGAACCGCTCCCTGAACCGCTCCTCGAACCGCTCCGCATCCCGAGGCGATCAATCCCCGTGCCGCCGAGCCAACCACGCGCCGAAGAAAGTTTCACGCGAGTGAAACCTCCGCCAAGAATTCAGATCCAGAATCCGAACTCCTTTGTGGCTTTGCTAGAGCCCGCAGGAGTAAGGCAGAAATTTAAGGAGAAGAGAAATTATTAATTTAAGCTTAGATCCGAGCGTGCTCCAACATTTACGAGAGCCGCTCAGATCTAGAGCTTGGGACGAGTTTTGAGAAAGGGGGGAGACCCCTATTTATATAGGCGGCGGACTCTCCCCTTTTCTCAAAATCCGATGTGGGACTAAACAATGAGTTAATTTAAAATCAAGTTAGTTTGCACTTCACAAAGTGCAAACTTCCGTGAATTTTAACTCACTCACCGTTGAGCTTCAGGATTGATACAACCTATCAATACGACAAGCGTTCAACGGTGAACGCATAGGAAAAAACCGTTCGTCAATCGGAGTTCGTTTGACCCTCCAATTGAGTGTTCAAACATTAGCCCAAACACTCCCAAAACACAAAACTGCAGCCGTCAAAGAATTCTGCCTAGGGTTCGCAACCCTAGGCGTGTGGGGCCCACCAGTGGCCCCACAGACTTGACTTGCACACGCAGCCCGAGCCAGGCGCGTGCAGCACACGTGCCCCGAGGCGCGTGCGCTGCACGCACCTGTCTGGGCGCGTGCGCTGCACGCGCCCAGCGCCTCAGCGCTGGGCGCGTGCAGCGCACGCGCCCAGCTGGCGCGGGCGCCCGCGCCTGGCGGGCGCCCGCGTCAGCGGGTGGGCCCGCTGACGCGAGCGGGCCCGCTGACGCGAGCGGGCCCGCTGACGCACGTGTCAGCGGGCCCCCTTTTTTCTTGGGCCTGTGTTTATTTAATCATCCCCTTTGGGCTGATGGGCTTTAGGGTTTACACTGTTTTGGCCATAACTTTTATCTTTGGCGTCCGATTTGGACGCCGTTCGAACCTGGGTCTAGACCGGGACATTCCCGTCTTACCCGTGAACTTTTCCTTGCGTTTCTTTTATTAAATATTGTATTAAACAATTTAATACACATTTAATCACTTTTGCATCAAATGCAAAATAGTCCCTATCTAGGCTTAAATTACCATATTGCATCAAATGCAATTATTCCATCCCTTGCATCAAAATGCAAAATATTCTCCCTAACTAATTTCTACCTATTACTAGACGAAGCGTTACATTCTGTGTGAGACCCTACAGCCTGACCCTTACAACAGGTTGGGCTCGAAGCCCTATACGGCAGTGACCACGAGCAGTGGTTGCCGTCCCTGCTTCAGGAATCATCATTATGTGGTTAACTCATTGACATGAGTATTGTCGGGACCACCTGACTGTTTCCGTGATGAATTCCGCAGTTATAGTCTCTTCGTCTTAAATATGTCGTTCAGATCAAGTCTGGGGTACGATCAAACTGTCAACCCCAATAACTTGACTCCGGTTAGTTTCTATCAATCTTTAGTCAATGAATATTGGACTTCTTCCAACATGCTCTGCGCAGAGTTTTTACTAAAGACCGAACTAACTCTACGACACTAACTCCCATTGACCGGGAGAGACGAATCCTCTCTTGGTCATTACTCGCCTCGTACGTTTCAAGTGACACCCAATCAAAAGACCTTTCGACAGGCCTTGCCTCGAAGCTAGGTCAGTTGATCTAAGTGGCACCGTTCACGCACAGGTCCGTCAAAATGACCTTAAGTCAAAAGACCAACTATCCTATCATCACTCAGAGTTATCACTGACAGATTGGTCAATATAACCATATGATAACTCTAGTGGATCGTTCAGTGAACTCATTCTAATGAGCACCTGTGTCTCGTCTTCGACTTCGCCAAGTCAAGCGATCATGAGATCATCGCCACCGCTAAACGGTGAAGACTAAGACACAATGGTCTATCCAATGTTTCGATATCCTTGTCTCGAAACATCTACGACCACGAACCATTTTAGACTTATGCTACTGACGGTCAAACGTTTCTCCATGATCGAGATACTCATCTCGATACCCGTTTGACCTTGCATAAAGTCTCAGGACTTTACCTAAGTTGATATCTAATGTTAACTACATTACAATATAACTTAGATAAATTATTACCAAACAGCTTACTGTTATTTTGAACAAGATGTTTGTGCTATTCACACAGGAATAAATGGCCTTGAGGGCATCATATTCCTACAGCTACTTCGTAGTTGCTGTTTACTTTCTTATATTGCTACTGTTAGACTCTTCGGTGCATAGCACCTTATGTTGTTTTAGTTTCGGTATGCTTGGGCCTTCTTTTAGACTCTAGTACTTTCCTTTTATGATATCTCTGGATGTTCTGAATTTAATTTGGATGTGGCTGAATGTTGGTTAATCTTTAACTGCTTTCAATTATTATTATTTTTGTTGTTCTTTCTTTTGCAATGCAAGAATCTGCGAACGAATGAACACACAGATGCTTATCAGACTGTATCTTCACAGCTTTAGTCTGAGCAGACCTCTTCGCGTCTCGCCATCCAAACTTGGGAAGCAGGGCGTGACACTTATAAACTTGTTCATATGGCTCACTAGGTGATCTAAGAAGTGAGGCCTGTAGGAATATGATGCCCTCGAGGCCATTTATACCTGTGTGAATAGCACAAACATCTTGTTCGAAATAACAGTAAGCTGTTTGGTAATAATTTATCTAAGTTATATTGTAATGTAGTTAACATTAGATATCAACTTAGGTAAAGTCCTGAGACTTTATGCAAGGTCAAACGGATATCGAGATGAGTATCTCGATCATGGAGAAACGTTTGACCGTCTGTAGCATAAGTCTAAAATGGTTTGTGGTCGTAGATGTTCCGAGACAAGGATATCGAAACATCGGATAGACCATTGTGTCTTAGTCTTCACCGTTTAGCGGTGGCGATGATCTCATGATCGCTTGACTTGGTGAAGTCGAAGACGAGACACAGGTGCTCATTAGAATGAGTTCACTGAACGATCCACTAGAGTTGTCATATGGTTATATTGACCAATCTGTCAGTGATAACTCTGAGTGATGATAGGATAGTTGGTCTTTTGACTTGAGGTCATTTTGACGGACCTGTGCGTGAACGGTGCCACTTAGATCAACTGACCTAGCTTTGAGGCAAGGCCTGTCGAAAGGTCTTTTGATTGGGTGTCACTTGAAACGTACGAGGCGAGTAATGACCAAGAGAGGATTCGTCTCTCCCGGTCAATGGGAGTTAGTGTCGTAGAGTTAGTTCGGTCTTTAGTAAAAACTCTGCGCAGAGTATGTTGGAAGAAGTCCAACATTTATTGACTAAAGATCGATAGAAACTAACCGGAGTCAAGTTATTGGGGTTGACAGTTTGACCGTACCCCAGACTTGATCTACACGACATATTTAAGACGAAGAGACTATAACTGCGGAATTCATCACGGAAACAGTCAGGTGGTCCCGACAATACTCATGTCAGTGAGTTAACCACATAATGATGATTCCTGAAGCAGGGATGGCAACCACTGCTCGTGGGCACTGCCGTATAGGGCTTCGAGCCCAACCTGTTGTAAGGGTCAGGCTGTAGGGTCTCACACAGAGTGCAACGCTTCGTCTAGTAATAGGTAGAAATTAGTTAGGGAGAATAATTGCATTTTTGATGCAAGGGATGGAATAATTGCATTTGATGCAATATGGTAATTTAAGCTTAAATAGGGACTATTTTGCAAAAGCGATTAAATGTGTATTAAATTGTTTAATACAATATTTAATAATATAAATGCAAGGAAAAGTTTACGGGTAAGACGGAAATATTCCGGTCTAAACCCAGGTTCGAATGGCGTCTAAATCGGACACCAAATGCTCAAGTTTGAGCCAAAACAGCCCAAAGTATCAGACCAGGCCAGGCCCAGACAGAACAGGCTGCCTAGGCTAGCCAGGCACAAGCCTGGGCTTAGCCCAGGCTCGGCCTGGGCAAGCCCAGGCGCGGACCTGGGCAAGCCCAGGCCTGCCTGGGCTTTGCCCAGCGCCTGGGCAGAGCCCAGGCGCGGGCAGGGCGCGCCCAGGCGCAGCCTGGGCTCTGCCCATGCGGGTTAAGGCACGCGCGGGTTGTGTGGGGCCCACCCATGGGCCCCACCTCTAGGGTTTTGAACCCTAAGTGTGCTGAATAAAATGACGGCTCAATTTTTGCGAAAAACTAGCCTAGGGCTGATCTTTGGACACTCAATTGGAGGGTCAAACGAACTCCGATTGACGAACCGTTTTTTCCTATGCGTTCACCGTTGAACGATTGTCGTATTGATAGGTTGTATCAATCCTGAAGCTCAATGGTGAGTGAGTTAAAATTCACGGAAGTTTTCACTTTGTGAAGTGCAAACTAACTTGATTTTAATTAACTTATTATTTAGTCCCACATCGGATTTTGAGAAAAGGGGAGAGTCCGCCGCCTATATAAATAGGGGTCTCCCCCCTTTCTCAAAACTCGTCCCAAGCTCTAGATCTGAGCGGCTCTCGTAAATGTTGGAGCATGCTCGGATCTAAGCTTAAATTAATATTTCTCTTCTCCCTAAATTTCTGCCTTACTCCTGCGGGCTCTAGCAAAGCCACAAAGGAGTTCGGATTCTGGATCCGAAATCTAGGCGGAGGTTTCACTCGCGTGAAACTTTCTTCGACGCGTGGTTGGCTCGGCGGCACGGGGATTGATCGCCTCGGGATGCGGAGCGGTTCGAGGAGCGGTTCGAGGAGCGGTTCGGGGAGCGGTTAAAGGAGCGGCTCGGCGTGGGACGGGAGCAGCTCGGAAGACGGCGCGGAACATCTCGCATGCTCCAGGGCTGAGATTCCGGGTATGTGGTTAAAGTATTTTATTAGCATTAGTTTAGTTTAATCGCAGTAGGCTAGATCCTTCTTGGGATGGTCAGATCCATCCCAAGTCGGCATAGATCTTGGCATAGGGTCTTGGACCTTAGGGCTAAGTTAAAAATGTTTTTAACTGCATGTTAATTAGTTAACATGGTTTTTCCTTCCGTTGCTATTGTTTTTTTGTCTATGTTCCGTCCGACTTAGGACGGGACTAGAATTTTTGTGCCCTCAGGGACCGCCCAATTCCCAACAGTGGTATCGGAGCCTAGGTTTGCGTAGTCGATCTAGGTACTGCGATTTCATTAAACCTGTTAATGCTTTTTAAATGCTTTTCAAATGTTTTTAAAGTTATGAGATAAAATTTTAAAAATGTTTTAGATGTTCAAAAAATTCTTTTTGATATTTTTTGAACATGAAAATTTTTAAAATGACGTTTTAAAATTTATGTGATAATTTTAAAACTAATTTTAAATCTTTAAAAGTTTAAATTTATTCTGGATGCCTAAAATTTTTTTATATGATAAATTTTTTTTAAGCATGGAAATTTTAAAATGGTGTTTTTAAATTTATGTGATAAATTTTAAAATTGATTTTAAGGCTTTAAATTTATGCGATAAGTTTAAAATGTTTTAGATGTTTAAAAATTGTATATGATAAATTTTTGAACATGGAAATTGTTTTAAAAAAGTAATGTTTTAAATTTATAAGATATTTTTTAAAACTGATTTTAAAAGTCTAAAAATTGTTTATGCGATAAACTTAGTTTATTTAATTGTTAAATAGATATACACTTTCATTTTATGTTGATAAAATTAGTGTAGCTTTATTTTAATGGCTTGTTAATCTTGTCCCTTATTTGATAACACAAGACAACCCTTTAGGTTAGCCATTAAAAATGATTAAAATTTATTAATTGAATTTTAATGACATGCTATGTTTTAATAAATCATTAACAACAATATTAAGACCTAATTCCTGATTAGGGTAGTCCTTTAAATGAATTTTTTAATTCTAATTGTTATAATTAATTCTCATTAAAGGACTTCGCTTTTAGAGTTGTTAATAAAATTTATTAAAATCCTAATAACGATTAGGGTAGCACGTGAACCTTATAGTTGATAAGGACTTAATAAAAGTTATTAAACAAATCTTAAAATTTTGAATTTAAGGATTCAACTAGTTGATAGGATTAATTAGTTGTTAATAAAAGCTGTTTAGTCTATGGCATACATACAAAAATGACAAGCTTCATTCAATGGAACATGATCCAGTCAATGTGCTTGGCTAAGAGTTCTGGATCAGCCTTTAAGGGATAGTGATCCTGGCTTAGTCAATTCCCTGGCTGAGTTCCGCTTGACCGCAATGTCGCGAATCATGATTGTATGACACCCTGGACTATATTTAAGTCAAATACGTTAATGATCTTTTTCAAGATTAGCCGTAGCCCTCCTTGTTTTAGGGGTTAGCAACTATAGGACCCGCGTTATAGTTGTTGAGGTACACTCAAGCTGTAACATGGCAATCTTATAGGAACCAACTTCTTCAATACATAAGATGTAGTCTAAGACCTGACCCTAACCAACGTGTCGTGCATACACCGAGCTGAGGGGCAAGTCAGGCTAGACACGAAAACAAGGGTCCGACTAGACTAGACATTGTGATTTGGATGAGCACACTCATGATCACGAATGGCTAGGGGCAAAAACCGAATAAGAGAGTCATATCTGATATGATCAATGAAGAGTCATCTTCCAATCGCAGAGTCAATCAACTTGTTGAGCTACACTCAAGGTTGTTTAGACTCAAAGGTGATTGGAACTCTTACCCATTAATTTTTAATTCGATTAAATCGTTCGTTATTAAGCTTTAAAACGATCGTAAAAATAGTGGGAGGATATAGATAAATAAAAGCCAATCTACCTATATTTAATATTGAACATATGCTAAAACTAGGGCAAGACTATGTTTACCGAAAGAATCAATTGATAATATTGGAATTAGTTAACTGGTCAATAAGTTGATTAATTGAATATCGAGTTAAATTCTAATTGATAGAATTAAAACTATATTCTCGTTGACATTAAATGACCTTCTAAAGAACAGACTTAAGACATATGATTTCATTAAGTTCTGGGTCCAACAAATAAATTAAAGCTACATGTCACTCGTCTCTATATGAGGCAGCTTGAACATATAGGACATTCAAAATATGTTTCTCTCTACAACTTGTCGAGCTACCCTCAAGGTTGTATGGACAAACAATTTTGATCCGCAAAGTTCGAAAAATTCGATCAAACCGTTTGAGTCGAATACGAGTGCATGAGCGATGCAAGACTATGTATCCCAACCGGATCTTGAGACAAGCAACTTCTTGAGCTACACTCAAGATTGCAAAGCTCAAGCGTTTGGATACATAAGTTGCTTGCATAGCTATTTATTTATGTTGATATCTAAATGTGATTTAGAAAAGGAAGAAGGCACTTCGGAAAGTCAATTGAGAAAGTTGGTTTAATTTATCATTAGTAAAGGCATAAGTAGGAGGAAATGAAAATGTGACATATTTTGATGTCACGATTTCAGAATAAATTGTTATACAAAAGACGTTTAACACATTTTGACGAATGTCGTCACATTGCTTCTGAAGTAATGTTTTGTGTTAAGTAATTTGTAAATAACTATATATATATTAAATGTTAATATATAAATACACAAGATAGTAGCAAACTTATATTGTAAAATTAGACTAGGCCGTATCAAGAGATTAAGCTTCACAAGTCACATAAAGAGGGGTCTGACCTCTCGTATTATGAAGTCTATGGACACTTGTGAGTCTTAGCCTCTTAGATACAATGGCCGAAACCCATCTGTGAGACAGTGGGAGAATGAGTTGTCGAACTCAGTCTAGTACATACTGATGTACCCGAGTCTAGATTAACCAAAATAAGTTATTCGTATATTTTATTAAGACACGTGTTCTTGATGAAACACAAGTCTGATAAAATAAAGAACGAAATGACTAAAGTATTTAAACTGATCCGATTAGATCGAATGGTCAAATACTTAGCTAAATAAAATCTTGTGTAATTAAAAGAAAATGTGATTTTCTCTCAGGTCAAGTCTGTTAACACATCGGTGTGTTAAAAGGTATGAATCACACTTAATTAGATTTAGTGTGATCCATTGTAAGTGACTCTGAGTTAAGTCCTCCCTTTGGGTTAAGTCCCAGATAGTAATGCCTAGGTTTTGATAATGTTCTATAAGGACATTATCAATAATATATTCAATAAATCAATCGTAAGGAAGTTGTATTATTACTCGAATCTCGTGAGACGGATTGTCGAGTTAGACATCATAACTGATGATGACTTAGTTAACTTCTAGGATGAAATTCGGAGTAGTAACTCCGATTTAAAACTTGATGCAGGTCCATGTGCGTAAATAAATTGAGAATTTAGTTTACGTGCCCAAAGAAAATGTTTCTTCACTTTCTGCAAGTAAATCTTTAAAAGATTGAAGCAGAAAAGAAAATAGTGAAGTCCAATAATGTTGGACGGGAACGGTTTTCATCCTAATTTCTTTAAAACGGATTATGATGAAACCGGTTTCGCCAACAGATGTGTACAGATCTACTCGGACCAAAGACGATGTAAAACATTTAAGTTGACCATGAAAATTGGAGCATTCACTTATAAGTTCGTTTTTCTAAATATGATTTAGACAGACTGACTTATATGAATTAGCCAGATAGTTTTCAAGGTCAGTGGGAGCGTATAAATTACATGCGAATCATCAAAGAGATGGAACATATATTTTGATTAAAGTAATCAAAGAGTTTGATTATTTATCAGAAATGAATATGAACCATTTGAAATGACCAATAACTAATTTAAAATTATTATCGTAAGGTACGATGAACTGGATAAGATCCAGGGAAATAAAATATTATGGATTTCGACAGACCAAGTGAATTATTTGAATGAGATTCAAATGGTTGGTCTAACATAAACATAAAAAAACCCCTTAAGTCTATAGAGTAGAAGGTTTTAGCAGATCCACTCACGAAGGCTCTATCACATGGAGTCGGGAAAACTTATGTGTAAAAACGGTATAAGATACCGAGATAAATGGTCCTGAGTGCAAGTGGGAGATGTAGGAATATGATGCCCTCGAGGCCATTTATACCTGTGTGAATAGCACAAACATCTTGTTCGAAATAACAGTAAGCTGTTTGGTAATAATTTATCTAAGTTATATTGTAATGTAGTTAACATTAGATATCAACTTAGGTAAAGTCCTGAGACTTTATGCAAGGTCAAACGGGTATCGAGATGAGTATCTCGATCATGGAGAAACGTTTGACCGTCTGTAGCATAAGTCTAAAATGGTTCGTGGTCGTAGATGTTCCGAGACAAGGATATCGAAACATCGGATAGACCATTGTGTCTTAGTCTTCACGGTTTAGCGGTGGCGATGATCTCATGATCGCTTGACTTGGCGAAGTCGAAGACGAGACACAGGTGCTCATTAGAATGAGTTCACTGAACGATCGACTAGAGTTGTCAAATGGTTATATTGACCAATCTGTCAGTGATAACTCTGAGTGATGATAGGATAGTTGGTCTTTTGACTTGAGGTCATTTTGACGGACCTGTGCGTGAACGGTGCCACTTAGATCAACTGACCTAGCTTCGAGGCAAGGCCTGTCGAAAGGTCTTTTGATTGGGTGTCACTTGAAACGTACGAAGCGAGTAATGACCAAGAGAGGATTCGTCTCTCCAGGTCAATGGGAGTTAGTGTCGTAGAGTTAGTTCGGACTTTAGTAAAAACTCTGCGCAGAGTATGTTGGAAGAAGTCCAACATTTATTGACTAAAGATCGATAGAAACTAACCGGAGTCAAGTTATTGGGGTTGACAGTTTGACCGTACCCCAGACTTGATCTACACGACATATTTTAGACGAAGAGACTATAACTGCGGAATTCATCACGGAAACAGTCAGGTGGTCCCGACAATACTCATGTCAGTGAGTTAACCACATAATGATGATTCCTGAAGCAGGGACGGCAACCATTTCTCGTGGTCACTGCCGTATAGGGCTTCGAGCCCAACCTGTTGTAAGGGTCAGGCTGTAGGGTCTCACACAGAGTGTTACGCTTCGTCTAGTAATAGGTAGAAATTAGTTAGGGAGAATAATTGCATTTTTGATGCAAGGGATGGAATAATTGCATTTGATGCAATATGGTAATTTAAGCTTAAATATGGACTATTTTGCAAAAGCGATTAAATGTGTATTAAATTGTTTAATAAAATATTTAATAATATAAATGCAAGGAAAAGTTCACGGGTAAGACGGAAATATTCCGTTCTAAACCCAGGTTCGAACGGCGTCCAAATCGGACACCAAATGTTCAAGTTAGAGCCAAAACAGCCCAAAGTATCAGACCAGGCCAGGCCCAGACAGAACAGGCTGCCTGGGCTAGCCCAGGCGCTGCCTGGGCTAAGCCCAGGCTCGGCCTGGGCTAGCTAGGCACAAGCCTGGGCAAGCCCAGGCGCAAGCCTGGGCAGAGCCCAGGCCCCTGGGCAGAGCCCAGGCGCGGGCTGGGCTCGCCCAGGCCGCCTGGGCGAGCCCAGGCGCAGCCTGGGCTCTGCCCAGGCTGGTTAAGGCGCGCGCGGGTTGTGTGGGGCCCACCCATGGGCCCCACCTCTAGGGTTTTGAACCCTAAGTGTGCTGAATAAAATGACGGCTCAGTTTTTGTGAAAAACTAGCCTAGGGCTGATCTTTGGACACTCAATTGGAGGGTCAAACGAACTCCGATTGACGAACCGTTTTTTTTCCTATGCGGTTACCGTTGAACGCTTGTCGTATTGATAGGTTGTATCAATCCTGAAGCTCAACGGTGAGTGAGTTAAAATTCACGGAAGTTTGCACTTTGTGAAGTGCAAACTAACTTGATTTTAATTAACTTATTATTTAGTCCCACATCGGATTTTGAGAAAAGGGGAGAGTCCGCCGCCTATATAAACAGGGGTCTCCCCCCTTTCTCAAAACTCGTCCCAAGCTCTAGATATGAGTGGCTCTCGTAAATGTTGGAGCACGCTCGGATCTAAGCTTAAATTAATATTTCTCTTCTCCCTAAATTTCTGCCTTACTCCTACGGGCTCTAGCAAAGCCACAAAGGAGTTCGGATTCTGGATCCGAAATCTAGGCGGAGGTTTCACTCGCGTGAAACTTTCTTCGACGCGTGGTTGGCTCGGCGGCACGGGGATTGATCGCCTCGGGATGCGGAGCGGTTCGAGGAGCGGTTCGAAGAGCGGTTTGGGGAGCGGTTCAAGGAGCGGCTCGGCGTGGGACGGGAGCAGCTCGGAAGACGGCGCGGAACATCTCGCCTGCTCCAGGGCTGAGATTCCGGGTATGTGGTTAAATTATTTTATTAGCATTAGTTTAGTTTAATCGCAGTAGGCTAGATCCTTCTTGGGATGGTCAGATCCATCCCAAGTCGGCATAGATCTTGGCATAGGGTCTTGGACCTTAGGGCTAAGTTAAAAATGTTTTTAACTGCATGTTAATTAGTTAACATGGTTTTTCCTTCCGCTGCTATTGTTTTTCTGTCTATGTTCCGTCCGACTTAGGACGGGACTAGAATTTTTGTGCCCTAAGGGACCTATAATTCCCAACAAGGCCAATGTTTGCAGATCTCAAACTTCAAGTTTGACACTTTTCTACAACCTACTTGGAGGGCCATCTTGGGAATGTGGTCGAGGTAGACATCAACAGCCATGGGAGCTCGATTGAAACGTGCTAGAAAGGCCACGTTGGACTCTTCAGGTCCCTGCTTGATTGAAGTAATGGACTCAGGGTACCACTTTGGAACCTTTTTGTTTGCAAAGTGGGAGAGGAACTTCTTCCTGAGGTCGTTGAAAGAGCTGATCGACCCCTTAGGAAGATTCCTGTGTCAGGCAACTCCAGTAAATCAGCTTGGAAAACCTTGGCACATCAGATTTGGAGAGTGGCCCTTTGACTCCATATGATCAATGTAAGTCTCCAGGGGCTCCACAGGGTCACCTATGTCAGCATACCTCGGGACATCATCTGCGGATGGTGGATCATACTTATGTGGGTAAGGTGTGCCGATGATAGCAGCTACGAATGGTAAGGTAGAGAAAATGTTTGAGTCTTCGGGGGGATCGAGATCCCCTCACCGAAGCCTATTGATCTGTCACTGTATGTCGGTAATCTGATCGTCGGCAGTAGAAGGCTGAACTGCATGCTTCTTATTGATTTTTTGTATGAGATCAAACTTCTCACCATTCCTTCCCTGGATGTACGTGCACAGGTCGTCATCAGATGTGTATGCAGTGCCTTTGGTGGGTCAGCTAATTGAAGCCTTTGCATTGCCCTTGCAATGCTATTGGTCATTACACTCTAATCCATCGTCATCGCTCGAGCTCTGTGCTTCACCATCATCTCCATCCACCACTCATTCCCCCCCGGATTGGGTGCACCATGGCTATAACTATTCGGGGAGGCATCAGATTTTGCTCAGGTCAGGTCTAAGATCATCTCAAGCAAAGCTTCGACATTTTTAGATTGACGGGCCTGGATTTTCCGCATCTCGTGGAGCTCCACCATGAGGATTTAGAAGTCAACTGCTATGAGGATCGTCGGATATTGAATGGGTGGGAGATCAATGGCCTGATTGGTATCTGTAGTCTGGTTGGATCAACTGCACTGTTGGTCTCGCCATCGAGATTTTTCATGTTCTTTGCCATTGGGAAGGATGATGTTGAGGCGGAAGCTGTCTTAAGAGTCTATGCAACTAGAATGATGCACACGGCCCTTCCTCTAACACCAATTTTTGATGCGTAGATTTCGCAATAGAGAGCCCAGTTAGGATTTCGTTATGCCAAGCTCCTTCTCCGATACTAAGAGAGAGAGTATCGTTAAGGCCTTCTCCGATACTAGGATTTCGTTATGCCAAGCCCAGTTAGGATTTGGTCATGATGTGCAACCTCATCAGACTGGCAGACATCAAGCATTCACCGTCAAGGCCTGAGTTGATGAGTACGAGTCTGTCTTGCTGAGCTGTGCCTGTGGCTAGACCAGGCCAACCTCTCCCGAGCTGTTCTCGGGACACCTCCGAGGACACATGGGGCTTTATGGCCATGCATAGTGTGCCACTGCTGCCAAGTTTGGCTAGGTCCCAATGACCAGCCTAAATATCATCGACAACGACAAATTGAGTAACGCCTGGAAGTCAACGACTTTTAACTGGGAGTGGACCTTCTATATTAAATACGCTGTAAAATATTGCAAGATGCTTCGAGAATATTAAACTGCATGGCTTTCTTTGTGTTGCTCACCCTGGCATGGCGTTAACGAAATGGAATGGAGTTGTCATGCCAACAGCAGCTGCCAACGGAGTAATGCAAAGCACATTGGGACAACATTATCGCGGTTTTTCTTTGTTGGACTGGATAGATAATTAATGATGGCATGCTGTGATTTTTCACGACGTCTTCTGAACCTTAAACACATTACTGTGCCATACATTGGATAAGAAATATATTCGAGTTTGTCCTTGGTCTGATGAAATGCGGTCATGCTCATGGTTCCCTTGAACTTCTATGTCTTCTAGTGTATACGGAAGTCTTTCTTTCTTTTTTCAAAGATCCACCAGATATACGCCAAAATGATGGATTCATCAGCCTTTAAAAAACAGAACTGTAGCTTGGTATCATCTAGCTCTTGTTTGACATGAGACTTGCTGCATGATCTTCATTGGAGGTTGGAGCAGCGATCTTTCTTAGCAGTTGAAGAAAGTATAGTAGGGTGAAAACCTGTTCTTTTATGCGTTGAATTTCATTAAATCAGTCTACAAAATAGCCTAAAATATGTGAAGCAGCATGTTTAACAAGATTGCTCATTTGGGTCTGCCTACCTGCCTTTGGATCCCAGCAAATGCTTCCTCCTCATGGGTATTTTAAGTGATCCCGTCTTGATAGGCAATAAGCTTTTCTCTGCATGCAAGGTCTCTCTCTTTTTCAGTTCTGCTAATGTTAACATTCTATCATGCTTTAATCATGGGAGTTTTAATTCCTGCTTGAGTTTCAGTGGATTCCTTCCCAGATGCGCTTGAGTTTTGGAATGTGGACAACATGATGGTCAAGAAATTTCAAGTGTTTGGACGTTGCTTGCGGAATTACTGGCAGAGAAGGGAACCTCAGTAACTTGCACGACACAATTGTAGACAATCTGCTGATGGAAGAGTTATAGTAATTCATCCAAAATAGGTTGAAGACCAAAGCTGTGTGTGTGGATGCTTCACAGTAATTCATCCAAAGTTGGCTAATGTAACTGGAGTTTAATACACGCAGACCCAGACCATTTATTTACAAGTTTGACATTCAAAATTTACAGGTTTCATCAAAAAAAATTCCTATTTTACCTTCCTCCGCCCTTCCAATTTTATTAACAACTTGACCCGTGGGCAAACAAGCTCCTAGTTGATTTCTCATTACTCGGCATACATCAAGTGTGTGCCACGTGGATTAATATGAATGGTTTTAATCATTCATGTGATGGATTCTCGTGGAGTTTTCACCAAGGATAGTGATGGTGATCCGAAACCATGGGTAGTCATGATTTTAATTTGTTAGCATTTTAGTTGATTTTATTTTTAGCTGATTTCAGTAGATTTCATTTTATTTTAGGAAGAGATGTCATTTGGTTGTTAGCAGTTTTATTTTAGGAAGAGATGTCATTTGGTTGTTAGCATATAAATAGATCTAAGGCTTATTTTATTTTTCATTAAATTGAAGAACTTATTTATAATTTTGCGAAAATTCTTGTTTGCATTTTATTGATAGTGCATGAGTGGGCTTCACTGTTTAGGTAGGGTTCGAAAAAGTTCCATGGGCAAGATTTGTGAGTCAATGAACATCAGATATTCGGGATACTAGGATCGAAAATCTAGCAAATCTCTAAACATATTTCATCAAAATATCAAAAATCCGTGACTCTATTTTATGCATGTTATGAACGGGCTTTTGTAGGCCCAAGTGGAGCCAATATGGTTTAGGCTATCCACCCATTATGTAATTATTTTCTATAAATAGATGGCTACGGGTTCAGTAGCCGGCACTCTCATAACACGTTATCAGCACGCTTACAGCTGAGCCGAACCTCTGCCGACGGACGAATCGTGACGCGAAAGGGCTTTCTTCACCAAACGTCGCTAGATCCGGCGGGTAGGATATAGATGTAATTATTATATCCCCTAGATCTAAAATTTTCATGCGCATGATAATGGATCTGTGATTTCTTTTATTAGATCTATTTCTTTTACTTAGATCTGTATAAAAATTCACATTTTTAACATAAATCTCTTTTCAAAAAGAGTTTCTATTGTTGTGAACGGCTATTTAACCGTAGTTGGGTGAGATTCTGGGCTATCCTAGTGATAGGCCCATATCATTGTAAGCCCATATTTGTATTCTCCCAATTGCCTATAAATAAAGAGCTGGGGGCTCCTCCCCCAGTAGTTGATTCATAACACGTTATCAGCACGACTCTAAAAATTTTCTTTTCCACAAAATTTTCTTTCCGTTCGTTGCGAAGGCGAAGGCGAAGGCGAGACGGGAGATCCACGAACGCGGTGCAAGGCTTCCTCCATCAAGGGTCGTCATCCGCGTAGGACTTCGAGCAACCGTCTCTATATCCGGAGGACGGATATAGAGGTAAAAATACTAAAAACGATATTTTCAATCATACGTATGATTGCCCCTCCCCTAGATCTCGCAAGATCGTCATGGGGATTCATCGTCGCCTTGAAAACAACGGATTTTTCATCCCAAAAACTCAATTTTTAGGTTAAAACCCCTAATTTTGAACCCTCCGGCGGCTAGCCGTCACCTGACCCCCCCCAAACCTCACCGGACCCCCCCAAACCGTCACCCTCCGGCGGCTAGCCCTCCGGCGGCCCCCTTGGTCGCTCCCCCCTGTAGGGGGGCGGCCCCCGCGACCGCTCCCCCCTGCAGGGGGGCGGCCCCCGCCGCCGGGCCCCCCTGCAGGGGGCGGCGACCCCGGCGGCCGCGCCCCCCTGCAGGGGGCGACGGCGGCGTCGGTCCCCCCAACATGAAACCCTAGATTAAAAAAACCAGATCTGTGGGCCTGAAGCCCACAGCAGATCTGTGGGCTTCAGGCCCACAGAATTCAAAAAAAATCAGAGTCTGTGGGCCTGAAGCCCACAGACCTGTTGTGGGCTTCAGGCCCACAGATTTCAAAAAAAAAGAAAGAAAAGCCTATGGGCCTGAAGCCCATAGGTCGACTGCGGGCTTCAGGCCCGCAGGCTGGTTTATCTGAAAAAAAATGGGGGAGGCAAAGGGCTATAAACTCGCCTCAAAAGGCAATTTGTTAGCCTAAAAATTAATTTAAAAAGGGGATTCAAAGGCAAAATATTCGTGAAAACCCACTGTAAACTACGGGACAAATATCGGGAAGGAAAGGACTATTTGGGGACTTTTGGGGGGGGGGGGGGGGGGGGGGCTTTTGGGATGATGAGGGAAACTTTTTCCTCTGACAAAGAAAATGTTTATCTTGGGCTCTTAATCAATTTAATTGATTAAACCCATTTACTTTACAACCTTTGCATTGTAATGATTTTTTCTGCAAAAATCATATTTACATGCTTTGCATCTCTGGTATATTCTGTTGGATATTATATGCATGGTTGTGCATTGTATTTAAAACTTAATAATTAGGAAGATCCTGCGACCGCTCTGCCGTTAGTAACCTAACCTAACGGTGTATGACGTTGCCCAGTGGTCCAATAATTATTAAGTGTTTAAATTATTTATCCATCTCTGCTAATATTAAATGCATGTGATGCCTGTTGTCACGCCCCGATTCCCAAAAATGTGGAGGCGAGACGTGAGAAGGTCCGCACAAACTTGAAGCCGTGAAGCTCCAAGTCTGATAAGCGTACAAAAACACTTATTATGGCAAGTCCTTGCAAAGAGAAACGAAACAACAATGATAATAAGGAAATGAGACGACATTTTATTGAATCTCCAAATGTCCATAAACAAATTACAATATCGCAGAAAAGCCACCATGCTAAAAGAAAAAGAGTCTAAGGCCCAACATGGCCAACAAAGTATAACATACATACAAGGGTGCCACGCACCGACAACTAACATGAATCCTAAAACATAAAGGGAAACTCAACAAGTCACCGGTGTCCACAAGACTCCTCCTCCTCAGCAAACACAACGCCCCCTGCAACAAGCTCTGGCTTGGCAACTAACATGCGACACCCAAAGAGAAAGGGGCACATGTCAGCAAGTCTGAAAAGACTTGAGCAAGGAAACTGAAAGGAAGGTAAACTAGCAACCTAGCAGTTATAGTATGCATGACATGGCAGTTATAACATGAGTGTACAAACAAGACTTGGCAAGACAATTTGTACAAGAGAACAATTATCGGGACAAGACAAGACAAGAGTAGCCAAGCTACTATCAATCTCAATCAATTCACTATTCACGTTGTTTTGTAGATGTTTACGCCTTACAGCTGAATGGTTTCACATTCGCTGATTGGCCGCTTAACAACTACCCCAAAACCCAGAGTTTACGCCTTACCACTGCAGTTGCTGATCGGGCAGACTCCCAGTTGATTGGTCGCTTAACTCTTACCCCCAATACCCACACGTAATGGAGCCAGGGTCCCCGCACAATGAGCTCAGCTAGTGAGCCTGGGGTTGCCCCGCACATGAGCTCGCATTCTTAAACATTTGGCGTAGGGGTGCACCTAGCCGGAAACAAGAAATTCGGGCATTGGCTATCAACCAACACATGGCCCGCTTATGGAACACGAGCCAGGAACACAAGCATTTGTAGCGAAGCTACGCAATCACAGAAACACTTAAAGAATGCAATGACATGACAATTAATTTGCGTACCGTTTATGGAAAGTAAACATGACATGGTAAAATGCGATGACATGAACAATATTCGCGTACCGATAATTGTAACTAAACATGACATACAAGCATGATAAGGGTGACGGACCAAGCTTCGTTGTCAAGCTAGGTCAATGGCGTCTAGACGGCTATCCTTTCACCGTCTAGTCTCTTTTACGCTAAAACAAGGAAATGGCCTAAGACATGGCCCAAATCAAAGGATGCAAGTTTCACTTGCCTAGCACCGAGGAAGACGATCACGAAGGTTCGTCTCACGAACGCTAATCTACGGGGAAGGGAATCGCTGTCATGGAGAAACACTCATCAAACAACATCCATTATTATTAGGGTTTCATAAATCATAATGGGGGTTAAGAGAATATTAAAGGAAGAACACTACCCGGATGGAAGCGGAAGATCAACGCCGAGCAACCACGGCAACGGATGAACGATCCGGGAGAACTACCACTCAGATCTGGAAATGAGGGAAAACCTGGAGAAATGGGTTTGGATGAGGCTTTTGGGGATTTAATGAGGGTTTGAGGTTGAGGAGAGGTAGGATATGTGAAATGAGGGTTTGGATGATGATGGATGAGCTTGGGATGAAGGAGGAAGGGTTTGGGGATGAAGGGGGATGATTTGGGGAAGGAGGAGGTTCAGGAGAAGAGAGGGAAGAGAAGAAAACGATTCGGGGTTTATATAGAAAATCGTGTGGCGGCTAGGGCAAACTAGGGTTTCCTGGGCTGATTAGTCGGTCAAAGAAGGATTGGTGACCGACTAGTTGAGGATCTAGTCGGTCGGTCGTTCAACATGGACCGACTAAGAGTAAACAGTAGCTCGCTCAGGAAAACTGGACTATGAGTTAGTCGGTCTGTGAAGACTTGTCAACCGACTAGTTTGAGAACTAGTCGGTCGGTGAGTGTTCATTGACCGACTAAAGGCTGAATTCTGAGAGAGATCATGGAAATGAGAGTTAGTCGGTTTGAGAAGGATTCCTGACCGACTAGTTTAGCATCTAGTCGGTCGATGGTTGTTCTTAGACCGACTAAGAGTAAACAGTAACTCCTGAATAATTGATTGAATGAACTAGTCGGTTCCAGTTGATTTCCTGACCGACTAAATTAGAATCTAGTCGGTCGGTCGATCTTCTTGAACCAACTAACGTGCACGAAAAGTGCCGATTCGAAGCGCAAAGCTTCGGGAAGATTTCTATGGCTTCTAGGATCGATTTATACTCTAAGATATGATCGATATGAAGCTCGTCACGAGTGACTTACTCCGAGTTCAATGATTCTAAGGAAGAAGCTAGAAGATCGCATGAAAAGGAATGAAAACGAAAGCTAGGAAATCTCAACGAGATGAATGAAAGCGAGAACTATGGAAATGGAAACAACACAAGGAGAGAACCCACCATCGCAAGCAAAACACACTGATAATCCAATCATACAAAAACCAGTCGTTACATCCTACCCACCTTAGAATAAAGTCCGTCCTCGGACTTTCTAACATACATATAGTCGCTCTGGTAACTACCCTCAACCAATTTCACATCATAACTTCAACCAAGTACTTTCATTTCGAGTGCTTATATATATATGCACTAGAAATCCAATATTACTACCACTACACACATATTTTCACGCACACAGTACACTCATACTTATTATAGTCAATCAATTTCATACACGTATTTAAATCCCAAATATATAGTCAATATATTTATACAACAATAAACACTTATTACTTACTATAAGAAAATAACCAAGCCTCTCTTATTTGAAAATAATTTCACATTTGTTTAGTCATTCAAGTACATGCAAATATTTCACCATATTTTCACCTCACATATAGTCCTATAACCACATATTGGTATAGCCACCCACAATCGTGTGCGTAACACAACCAAGCACAAACGACTCAAACACCATACATACGTCATCCATCACTATTCACCACCACATATAATTTATACCAAAGTACATAGAGTATACCCACTCAAGCTTGAGTGAGACTCAAATCATAGCAGGATATTTATATGCGTAACACAGTAACCATACACATACCAATACCACTCCAAGGCATACACATCCACGTATCACACATTTTCACACCATATCCATCCATTTATAATTTCCATATCAACACATCAACTACATACAAGTTTAAGAGATGCAATAGTCGGGTATACCTCCTGATATACACGCATACGACATCTCATAAAACAAGTGGTATCAATCAAAATTATCATTCTGCCATCATACGTATATCACATCATACTCAAGCAGAAAATTACCTACACACAACATACAAATGCCAACACCCATACCACTATATACACACCACGAAATCAACACTACGACGACATAACCACTTAACTAATAGGCCCACCAAACTACGACAAGGTTGACACAGGCAACGACAAGCTCTATGGGCTAGACAAAAGGAAAGAACCGAACCTAGATTATGACGAATAGAAAGATCGAAAAACATGGGTTCAGCAAGGACGAAGATAAGGAGCCAAATTTGGTTAGTGGAATCAGGGTAAGACTGTGAATGTTTAGGTGAAAAGATGATGCAATGATACCCTTGAAGAATACGTAACGAAGGTAGTGTAAACAACATAAGTTAAAATACGTGAATTCGAAAACCGTTGTACTTCAAAAAGTCATGTCCTCGTTTGTATAAAATTATTTAGAGGTCGATAAACAAGTTGTTGGAAAACGAGTTTGAGACGAATATACGTAATAAGAGGTAAAGTGGTTTATTGGCTTATATAAAATCATCATGAGGAAGAAGGAAATCATTTACTCGAACATTAAAACATAGGTCAGAAATGCTATGCGGCAGTAATCTAAAAATTTTGGAAAAGTTTTGAGATTCGAAGATTGAAATCAGATCAAGTATAGTGTGGAGAATCTAAGCGCATGCTAAAGGTTTTCCAAATCTTAAAACTGAAGAGAAATCCCAAATAAACCATATCGAAAATACTTTTTAGAGAAATCCGGGTTTGCCAACAAATGGATTTATACAAGATCTTAATGTACGAGCAAACCGAACGTGGTACCGATATATTAAAATAATTGAAGTCACATTTTAGAAATTATCTTAAAAGTGTGTATGGTGAATGGAAGATAATATCTTAGTAGCATGGAAAGAGAAAAGGACATTTAAACTCATCAAGTTAGTATTAAAACTTTTAAACCGTTTTATGAAGGGTCTAAGTCAGGTATGATTTCGAAATAGTAATTTGTTTTTTTTATATACACGAAAATCTGAAATATGGAAAATGTTGAGCATAAAATCGACTTGCTAAAGGCCGAAGTCCAAAGAGACTTGAAAAGTTTATTATGAGTAAGCATGAGGTGTTTTCGAATAAAATTTTAATGGCACAAGTAAGAAAACAATTTATGAATCGAGTTAGGAAAATAGAAACACGGTTCAGAATGAAATTGGTATATTGAAAAAGGACAAGACATTTATATCGATACGAAGGTATATGCAGAAAATATTATAAACTTCTAATCTAAAAATCTCAACACAAATTTCGATATTTAAAAACATAAATAATTTAAGTCGGCGAAGGAGCATGAAACCTTACATATATCAAAAGTGTTTCGAACAAATTTAAACTTAACGAAAGAAGAAGATCGAAGATACTTTTAGGGAAACAAGGATTCGCCCAAAGAACGTGTTGGTATATAAAAAACTTTTGAAGTACGAGTACGTCGAACCTATAATTGATATATACAAAATTAGTTGAAGTCCATTCAGTTTTGGAAAAATACCCCTAAAGGTATGTAAGATAAGTGGTTAAAATAAATTTCTGTATTTAGGAAAAAGGGACGGTATATCGAACCATCAGGATAGCAAATAAGTTTAAAAATCGAAATGCAAAAGATACATTGTTAGAAAAATAGTACAAGATAGTAATTTTAAGATTACGGCCAAAAGTCTTCAAAATTCAAGAACGCCTTTGAACAACATCGAAATTTAGGGAGACATATTTAAAGAAGTTTAGAACAAATTTAAATTGAGTGAAACTTCAAATAAGGAAAGCATTCGAAAATAACTTTGGAAGAATCAAGATTTGCAACGGAAAACATTTGAAAGATCAAGGATAATTGGAATGAGGTGGTCATGTGAATTGAGGACAAGGGAGTGGTTACGGAAACGTAATTTTCCAAAAATTTGTAGTCGGGAAAATGTTTGAACACAACTTGATTTGTTGAAAACTGAAATCATCTGTGACTCAAAAAGTATATTAAGGGAGCGCGACGATTTGAATATCACAAATAAGAAGGAAAATTCATAAATCGAATTTGGAAAATAGAATTGCAGCTCAGGATTAAATCGATTTATGAAAAGGGACAAGATATTCAAATAGGTATGAAAGGTATATGCTGTAAAACATTATAAAACAGTAATCAAAATCTCGTCAAAACTTTCGAATTTCAAAAATTAATTTAAGTCAACGAAAGAGTACGAGATACAAGTATACATATAACAATTGAAATTCCATTTAGCTTGGAAAAGATTTTAAAGTATGTCATGCGATTAGAATGGATCTCATAGTTAGAAAATGGTACATCGAATTCTTCCAAAATAGTATTGGAGTCTTTAAACCGAAATGCGAAAATATAGACAAGAAAATGGTTACGAGATAGCAATTATAATTACAACTATTAGACTCCGAAATCTACAAGGAATTTTGACTCAATTGAAAAGTGAGAAATTCAAGTATATACGTAGCGGGTTTAAAACAAAATTTAAACTTAACGAAAACTTTAGTAAGGGAAATCGAAAAATAACTTTAAAAGAAATCAAGCCTTGCGAATGGGGACCATCGAAAGATCAACGATTTTAGAAACGTAGTGGTCATGGGAATCGAGGCAAGGGATTTGGTCGGATGATCAAAGCATAAACACGCCTAGGATATGACTTAGGAAAATCTACGGGAATCTCCTACGGTCAACCAGCTAAAGATTATGAAACTAAGCGCTAAGACTCCCTAAGGGCTAGACAGCGATGAAATGAGTTCAGCTGGGTCCGAAATGGATGAACCCAAGCGAACGGCTAAAGAAATCCTAGGAATCTATCATGGTCAGGGCTAGACAGGAACCACTAAGGTAACTCTTAAGACTATCATAGCGATCACTAGCATGGAGTCTAACTAACAATCAAGGATCCCTAACTAGCAAGCACGAACTTCTAACTAAGTCTCACTATAGTCCTGACCTAATGGATTTCCTATCAAGCTGGGACAGGTGCTCTAACACGCCCACTAGCCACCTAAGGCATAGGAACGCTAAAATCCTAGACTCCGGGCTTATAACTTGGATGTTCTAATTTATTTAATGGACATTCTATAATTATTATTGTTGTTCCGATAGTTCACATTTGCAAATGGACCTGCATGGGCCACCACTAAAACCTGTCACGCCCCGCTTCCCAAAAATGTGGAGGCGAGACGTGAGAAGGTCCGCACAAACTTGAAGCCGTGAAGCTCCAAGTCTGATAAGCGTACAAAAACACTTATTATGGAAAGTCCTTGCAAAGCGAAACGAAACAACAATGATAATAAGGAAATGAGACGACATTTTATTGAATCTCCAAATGTCCATAAACAAATTACAATATCGCAGAAAAGCCACCAGGCTAAAAGAAAAAGAGTCTAAGGCCCAACATGGCCAACAAAGTATAACATACATACAAGGGTGCCACACACCGACAACTAACATGAATCCTAAAACATAAAGGGAAACTCAACAAGTCACCGGTGTCCACAAGACTCCTCCTCCTCAGCAAACACAACGCCCCCTGCAACAAGCTCTGGCTTGGCAACTAACATGCGACACCCAAAGAGAAAGGGGCACATGTCAGCAAGTCTGAAAAGACTTGAGCAAGGAAACTGAAAGGAAGGTAAACTAGCAACCTAGCAGTTATAGTATGCATGACATGGCAGTTATAACATGAGTGTACAAACAAGACTTGGCAAGACAATTTGTACAAGAGAACAATTATCGGGACAAGACAAGACAAGAGTAGCCAAGCTACTATCAATCTCAATCAATTCACTATTCACGTTGTTTTATAGATGTTTACACCTTACAGCTGAATGGTTTCACATTCGCTGATTGGCCGCTTAACAACTACCCCAAAACCCAGAGTTTACACCTTACCACTGCAGTTGCTGATCGGGCAGACTCCCAGTTGATTGGTCGCTTAACTCTTACCCCCAATACCCACACGTAATGGAGCCAGGGTCCCCGCACAATGAGCTCAGCTAGTGAGCCTGGGGTTGCCCCGCACATGAGCTCGCATTCTTAAACATTTGGCGTATGGGTGAACCTAGCCGGAAACAAGCAATTCGGGCATTGGCTATCAACCAACACATGGCCCGCTTCTGGAACACGAGCCAGGAACACAAGCATTTGTAGCGAAGCTACGCAATCACAGAAACACTTAAAGAATGCAATGACATGACAATTAATTTGCGTACCGTTTATGGAAAGTAAACATGACATGGTAAAATGCGATGACATGAACAATATTCGCGTACCGATAATTGTAACTAAACATGACATACAAGCATGATAAGGGTGACGGACCAAGCTTCGTTGTCAAGCTAGGTCAATGGCGTCTAGACGGCTATCCTTTCACCGTCTAGTCTCTTTTACGCTAAAACAAGGAAATGGCCTAAGACATGGCCCAAATCAAAGGATGCAAGTTTCACTTGCCTAGCACCGAGGAAGACGATCACGAAGGTTCGTCTCACGAACGCTAATCTACGGGGAAGGGAATCGCTGTCATGGAGAAACAATCATCAAACAACATCCATTATTATTAGGGTTTCACAAATCATAATGGGGGTTAAGAGAATATTAAAGGAAGAACACTACCCGGATGGAAGCGGAAGATCAACGCCGAGCAACCACGGCAACGGATGAACGATCCGGGAGAACTACCACTCAGATCTGGAAATGAGGGAAAACCTGGAGAAATGGGTTTGGATGAGGCTTTTGGGGATTTGATGAGGGTTTGAGGTTGAGGAGAGGTAGGATATGTGAAATGAGGGTTTGGATGATGATGGATGAGCTTGGGATGAAGGAGGAAGGGTTTGGGGATGAAGGGGGATGATTTGGGGAAGGAGGAGGTTCAGGAGAAGAGAGGGAAGAGAAGAAAACGATTGGGGGTTTATATAGAAAGTCGTGTGGCGGCTAGGGCAAACTAGGGTTTCCTGGGCTGATTAGTCGGTCAAAGAAGGATTGGTGACCGACTAGTTGAGGATCTAGTCGGTCGGTCGTTCAACATGGACCGACTAAGAGTAAACAGTAGCTCGCTCAGGAAAACTGGACTATGAGTTAGTCGGTCTGTGAAGACTTGTCAACCGACTAGTTTGAGAACTAGTCGGTCGGTGAGTGTTCATTGACCGACTAAAGGCTGAATTCTGAGAGAGATCATGAAAATGAGAGTTAGTCGGTCTGAGAAGGATTCCTGACCGACTAGTTTAGCATCTAGTCGGTCGATGGTTGTTCTTAGACCGACTAAGAGTAAACAGTAACTCCTGAATAATTGATTGAATGAACTAGTCGGTTCCAGTTGATTTCCTGACCGACTAAATTAGAATCTAGTCGGTCGGTCGATCTTCTTGAACCAACTAACGTGCACGAAAAGTGCCGATTCGAAGCGCGAAGCTTCGAGAAGATTTCTATGGCTTCTAGGATCGATTTATACTCTAAGATATGATCGATATGAAGCTCGTCACGAGTGACTTACTCCGAGTTCAATGATTCTAAGGAAGAAGCTAGAAGATCGCATGAAAAGGAATGAAAACGAAAGCTAGGAAATCTCAACGAGATGAATGAAAGCGAGAACTATGGAAATGGAAACAACACAAGGAGAGAACCCACCATCGCAAGCAAAACACACTGATAATCCAATCATACAAAAACCAGTCGTTACACCTGTGATGAAAATGTCTGATGAAAATGTTGATGGGCACAATATTTCTGCATGAATTGCTAAATGTGGTTTTTGGATCGGTCGTTTAGTCCCACAGTTTATTTCCCGCACTTTTCTTTTATTTTTGAGAGAAATTGTAGTGAGGAATTTATGTAAATGTCAAAGAAAGAAGACCAACTTCCATGGAGACGGAGGCCACACTTGAAGATGGAGATATCATATGGGACCCACGGGGTTTCCAAAGTTGTATTTTCATTTTTGTTAAGGTGCAAATTTGTATAATTTGGACTGTGGACTTTTTTGGACTCTTTCTTGTGGGACTGGCCGATCCACACATTTAGTTTTTCGTTAAATATTGCCTCCGCATGAAAATGTTTTCTCTGATTAATTATTAATTCATGCATATTTGTGCTCTGCTAGATAAATGGCTAATATTGCAAGCGTTAATTTCGAAGTACTGGTAGCATCAGGTAGAAACTATCTAAGCTAGTAGCTAGATGTAAAGTTTCACCTGCGGGCAAAGTCCCTCATCGCTGCTGTGACTGAAAAAGAAAATGTTAGCGATATAGAGAAGGCGCAAGCCATCATCTATATTCGCCGCCATGTGGACAAGACCTTAAAGGCTGTATACTTTACGGTCGAAGATCCACTTGAGCTATGGACTGCCCTTGAGGACAGGTATAAACATCAGAAAGATGTTATACTCCCAAGGGCACGATATGAGTGGGAGAACCTGAGACTACAGGACTTTAAGTCCATTGCTGAGTACAACTCAGCACTTTTTAGCATCACCTCACGCCTGAAGTTGTGTGGTGAAAAAGTCTCAGAAGATCGCACGCTGGAATAGACTAGTGATGGCAATAATGGCCTGACCCGCCCGGCCCGACCTGGCCCGACCCGGTTTTGACCCGGCCCGACCCGGCCCGCAGCCGGGTCGGGGCAAGCTTGGGCTTTGTATGCGCCCCGGCCCGACCCGACCCGCCCCGGTAAACTATAGAGGTTTACTATTTTGATGCGGACCATGCAGTCAGCGAATAACCCATAACGCATACTCTATTCCACGGTTCTCCTAATTGGGCCAATTCCCAATTCCACATTACCAAATAAATCAAAATTCTCCCAATTCACAAATAAAATTTTTATTTGGGATTCATATGGATGGCACTAATGACTTGACCCGACCGGCCCGACCCGGTTTTGGTAAGACAGAACCCGCCCCGCCTCGCCCCGCGACCCGCCCCGCCCCGGCCTGTAGATGGGTCGGGGCAAGCTTGGGTAGTTAAATACTCGCCCCGCCCCGCAATATTGCCATTCCTAGAATAGACGTATACGTCCTTCCATGAAAAAGATGCGATACTCATGCAGCAATACCGTGAACGCAAGTTCACCAAGTATTCTGAGCTGCTGTCATGCTTACTCATGACCGAGCACAATAGATAGCTTCTCCTCGCCACTCACAATATGCGCCCTCCCGGCACTACCCCTCTACCAGAAGCTCACCATTCCTCTTCCTTCAAAAAGAAGAGGGATAATAAAAGAAAAGAAAGACCACAGAAGGGGGGTCAACAGAAAAATGCCAAGGGCCATGTACGGCAGCAGCGAAATAATGAAAGTAAGCGGAAGTTCACGTGGCACAGAAATGACAAAAATGATTCACCCCCACCCAAGAGGGAATGGGAAGACCAGTGCCATAATTGTGGCATGAAAAGCCACTGGTCCAAAATGTGCCGAACTTCGCAGCACCTCCAGGATTTGTATAAAGAGAACAAGAAAAATAAAGCTGAAACAAACCTGATGACCTCTGATGCTCTAGTCAAGTTTTCAGCTGACGACTTTGAAAATGACGACATGCTTGTTTAGCTTTTACTTTTATCTTAGCAAACTGTTTAGAACATTTCATGTTATGAGAGCTTTTGCATTATGCAATCTGTTTTTGAATAAAATTTTTGTTAGTATACAATAAATGAAAATGTTTATCTAAATATGCATGTGCCGATACGTTTCATCTTTTGAAACTGCTCTCATAAATGATCAGTAGACAATAAACACGTACGATTTCTTTCAATACAAAGCCCAATATCAGGGCTATATTGAAGATCCAGGGAATGCAACACAGTTGCCCCCAAACGACACAAAAATAATGGATGCACTAATCCCTCCGAATTCCAAAAGAAACTTTCTAAGTTTCAAGGACATCCGTTTCAACGGATCCCACTTGGAAACAGCAAATGTAAATGAAAAATTACCGTATGCAACGTCTCAAGAAAAAGGAGTACAATCCACACTTGAACGTTTTGAGAGCCTTATAGGCCTCTACCATACGAAGATTCGGAGAAAGGAAGCAGAATTAAACGGAGCACCTAAAGTGCCCTACATCAGCCGAGTTTTTACTCTGGCATGATGGACTTGGCCACCCTGAATTTGTAATGATGCACCGCATCTTATCCTATGGGTATGACTTGAAGAACCAGAAGATTCTTCAGAAGGGAGAATTCCCTCGCATCCCTTACTATAAGGGAAGATTAATTACAAGGCCATCTCCACGAAAAGTTGAAAAAGGATCTCCACGCTTCCTCAAAAAGAATACAAGGAGACAGATGTGGATAAAATCCACCACCCCTAGTGGGCTATTTTGGTACTTCATTGTACTGATAAATGCATCCTCAGAATATTCGTACGTATGTCTACTACAAGACCCGCAACTTAGCTTTTCCAAAGCTATTGGCACAAGAATAAAAATGTTGCGGGCACATTTCCCAGACAATAAAATACAGAAAATAAGTCTGGTTAATGTTGGGAAATACACCTCCCAGTCAATTCAAGAGTACTGCCAAGCAACGGGAATAGAAAATGAACATACAAGTGTCGCATGTTCATACCCAAAATGGGTCGGCTGAGTCACTAAAAAGTAGACTCTAATGGATTGAACGTCCATTAAATCCCGATTGCATATTGATGCATGGGGACATGCAAATTCTGCATGCTGCATCGTAAATGAAAATAAGACCCTCTGGAGGTCAGAGTCTCCAATGCAACTTGCATATGGAATGCCACCGAACATTTCTCTTCGGAGAATCTTCAGTCCGCAGTTTACATCCCCATCGCACCAACACAAAGGACAAAAATGGGTCCTCAACGTCGCCTAGGCATCTATGAAGGGTTTGACTCACCCTCAATTAAAAGATACCTAGAACCCCAAACGGGGGACACATTTAAGGCACATCTTGAAGACTGCGATCTCGATGAGACGAGTTTCCCAAAAATAGGCCCAGATACTGGAAAATCTGGCGCGAAGAAAATTACAACGTGGGATACAAACAGTTTGACCCACTATGATCCGGTAACAATACAATGTGCAGATGAGATCCAGAAGATCTTCCACATACAGAACACTGTTCACTAATTACCGGAATCATTTATTGACAACCAGAAGATTGTCAGATCACACATCCCTGCTGCAAAAACTCCAGCTAGGATTGACATCCCCGAGAATGGATGCAATCCACCAGCAGCAGAAGTGGCTGATCCTCAACAGTAAAGAGACAGACCACCAGGCTCCAAGGACAGAAACTCCTGGAGACCTTAAGACAATACTACCACAGGACAATGAGATCATGTCCACACCATCACCCTTCCCAGAATCCACTGCAGAGGAATTACCGGGAAAAAGTGAAATTAAGTAAATGTTGTATGTACTGGGGAGGTGTTGGACAGATAGAACATAAATTGTCGACAAATGTATTCACGTACCATATTGCCATATACATCGCAAAAGCGACGATGTTTGTAAATTATCGTTCCACACTCCGTTGCTAGAAGGCAAATGTAGAGATTGGCCAAAATGTGGAACGTGGCAATAGAAGATGAGCTGGACTCACTTATGAAACGTGAAATGTTCGGACCTGAAGTCCTGACACCAAAAAGGTGTCAAACCTGTGTATAAAACAAAGTATTGCACACATAAGAAAAATAAATACAAAATCGTATGCTATAAGGTACAACCTATAGCCCGAGGAAAATTTCGCTGAAACTAGGGATCGAACAAACTCAAATGAGCATGTCTCATAAATGATGCATCAGTCTCCCTAAGTTATCAAAAGCCAATACCTTACGATTTGGCGAAGGAAAATTATGGATATGCTGTTATTGGATGTTGTGACAGCATACCTTCGTGGATATCTGGTAAAGATAATTTCCACATTTCCTTAAAATGCCTGAATAGACTTCGGGACGTCTATTCAAATGAAGAAAAACAATAAGTATAACAAATAAATGTACAACCAAGAGAATCATTTGACAAGTCAATGATTCCTACTGAAGGTTGTCTTTGCATCTGTGCAAAGAACAGGATTAGAGATCATAGTTGGAGACAACTAAAATCTCATCGGATCTCCTGAAGAGAAAACCGAACTACATGAACAAGCCTGACTTTTAAACATGAAATAAAAAGACCTAGGCAAATATAAAGTCATGGATCATAGAATCCTGTTACAAACGCCCAGAAGTGCGTTGGAGAAATTAAAAGGACCATTGTCATCCAAAGTACACCTACGGTGGTACACTTACTGGATGTACAAAAAGAACCCTTCCGATCGCTGGAAGAGGGGGAGGTTATAACTGGTCCTAAAGTCCCTTATCTAAGTGCAATCATGCACTCCTGGCTAACTGCATGTGTCCCGGTATAGCAATTGCAGTAAACTCATTAGCCAGAGATAGTTGGCACCTAAAAAGGGCCATTAGACCGGAGTTAAGCCTTCTGCGCTTCCTCCAAGGGTCAAAATATTTGGACTTACAAAATGTAGTAGCATCCCCCAATGTTTATGCGAATGCAGGTTACAGGTCCGGTCCCTATACTGAGAAATCACAGAACAAGTACCAACAGTGGGATGACCATCTACTGAAAATATGCAAAGCAACTTATGAAGGCAACATCATCCTATAATTCCGAGATCCTCACCATTCCAGAATCACACCAATGGTGTATTTAAGGGCGCCTGGTGGTACATCACATCCCAGTGACGACTGGGATAGAGGCTGGTTCTGTGGAGCTGACCATATAGTCTGAAGACCACATCAGAGGCGACGAAACTTAGCACACCTCTCCAGAGTTTCTGGATTCAGCAGCTGCTTGATGGTGACAAAATTTGTAATCTGTGTACATTTTCGGAATATTGTAAATAGGAGTGATGAGATAAGCCTAAGAGATCTGAAAGCCTAAGAGCTTTTACAGATCAGGGGGAGTTGAGGGAATTTGTACTCTTTTCCCTTAGCTATGGTTTTTCCCACTGGGTTTTCCATAGCCAAAGGTTTTAACGAGGCAAATCAAATCAACTATGGATCCCGTAGTATCCACCCCTCTGTGACGCTCAGAATCCAGAAGTATTCATGAGCAGAGTCACTTGTACAAATCAGGGGGAGTTAAAGAGCGTTTGCACTCTTTTTCCTTAACTATGGTTTTTCCCACTGGGTTTTCCATAGCTAAAGGTTTTAACGAGGCAAATCTCACCAACTCAGGATCCTGAAGTATCCACCCCATGTGAGACTCTTCTACGCTCAGAATCCTGAAGCATTCACGAGCTAAGTCCACACCTATGGCTGGATAAGGGGGAGTGTTGTGAACGGTTATTTAACCGTAGTTGGGTGAGATTCTGGGCTATCCTAGTGATAGGCCCATATCATTGTAAGCCCATATTTGTATTCTCCCAATTACCTATAAATAAAGAGCTGGGGGCTCCTTCCCCAGTAGTTGATTCATAACATCTATATCATTTTTTGGATAAAAAATCAACGTTTTCACGCTAAAAATCAAATTTTTACGGGAAAAAACGTTGATTCAAAATTTAAAAATTGTATGCTTACAATATAAATCGATTTTTCCCTCCGAAATCTATGAATCTAGAGGACTTGGCACCCCTCCCCACGCACGCGCCTGAAGTGCCCCCTGCGCGCACATCGTCGGGCGGCTTACCGCCGCCCACGCGCACTTGCCGCGTACGCACAGGGCCCCGCACTGGCCTAAAGCACGCCCCTTCCCACGTGCAACGCACCGCCCCGCACGCGCATCGTCACCTGGCGTGCGTGTACCGCCGACGCGCTAGCCTGACTCGTGCACGCACCGCCGCCCCGATGCGCACCTGACGCACGCGCACTGCCGCTACACGTGCCTGAAGCGCATGCACCACCACCCCGACGCGCGCGCATCGTCGCCCCGATCACGCGCCTGCAGCGTGCCTCCCACGCGCGTGCCTCACGCGCGCGCCTCGTCACATGCGCTCCTTGCATGCGCCACCGCGATCGAAAGTCGCCCCGCGCACACCGCCATTCATGGTCGTCGCAACAATACTCTAATTAGGATTTTTCCGAAAAAAATTTCAGCAAAGGCTATTTTCAGATATTAATTAGGATTTCCTGATCAAAATTTTTCCTAAATAATTCTGATTCTTCATATGTGTAAATCATCACTGATCGCATTTTTTTGGATTAATTGATTATTATTTTTACGTTTAATAATTTTGAGGATCCTTAGACCGCTCTGCCGTTAGTCAGTTAACCTAACGGGGTATGACATTTCCACGTAGTCCGATTAATCATTAAACAAAAATATTTTATTTCATTATAAATGCTTGGGATGTTGTATATTTTCATTGTCGGTAGCATGAAATTGCGCTTAAACATACCACATGCCTGTGATGAATAATTAAATGTCTGCTGCATTGTTGATGTCTCTGCGACGAATGTTAATATTTTGTTGTGACTTTGGATCGTCTACTTGTCACCATTTATTTTCCTTACATTTTTTTTTCTTTTGAGAGAAATTGTATTGAGAATTAAATTGTATAAATTCCAAGTCTGGCGCACGTCCCACAGTGATGAAGAACTACTTCCAGAAGAAGAGGGGCCACATGGGGGTTTTCGAGTTATTTTTCTTTTTAAAATGGGACTGTAAATAGACTTTATTTTATACTTTAAAATGGTGTTTAGCTGATCCACACAACAAATATCTGTGTCTGAAATGAATAATAATTTATTTTCAAATATTTAATTACTGCCTGTTTGACATGCTTAGATAAATGGCAAAGATAGTGAGCGTCGACTTCGACTTATTGGACGCAACATGCAAGAACTACTTGAGCTAGCAGTTGGATATCAAATTCCACCTGCGCTCACAGGGATTGAGTCATGTCATTGCTATTGGCGATACGGTTTCTGACATAGATAAGGCGAAAGCAATTATCTATATCAGACACCATATCGATCAGACCCTGAAGGCCGAGTACCTCACAGTGGAAGACTCATACGAGTTATGGACCGCCCTCGAGGATCAATACAAACATCAAAAAGATGTTATCCTTCTTCGAGCGTGATATGAATGGGAGAACCTCCGTCTACATGACTTCAAGTCCAATGCCGAGTACAACTCGGCACTATTCAGCATCACCTCACGCCTGCAGTTGTGTGGTGAGAAAGTGACGGAGGAACGCATGCTGGAGAAAACTTATACATCTTTTCATGAGAAGGACGTTATTCTCATGCAACAATATCGTGAACTGAAATTCATGAAATACTCTAAACTTCTCTCATGTCTTTTGATGGAAGAACTGAATAGAGACCTCTTGATGCTCACCCATAACTTGCGCCCTGCTGGCAATGCACCTGCGCCTGAAGCGCACAATATCTCCTCCCAGAAGAAGAATAATAAATTCAAGGGCAAACCCTAGAAGGGAAAGGCATTGAAGAAGCAGGCTAGAGGACCCCCTCCAAAGACCAACAATAAGGTGAAGAGGATAAATGTGTGAAGAGGAAAGAAAACGGCCAGACATCTGCCCCCAAGAAAGATTGGGAAGACAAATGCCACAGATGTGGCGTGACTGGACACTGGTCTAGAAACTGTCGTACTTCACGCCACCTCCAGGATTTGTACCAAGCTAGCCAAAAAGTCTGCTGAAACAAACCTGGTGGAAAAAGAAGACCAGGCTCCAATTAGGTACATCATCGAGGACTTCTCGACCGATGACCTGCTAGACTGATGCCGTATCTATTTCTGCAATTTGTTGTAGTTGAAAAACAATTTCATTTCTAGTTGTTTATTTCTATCAAGCATGTTAGTTCAATTTTCAGACTTTGAATGACAGTTACTTATTTTGTGCCTTATACTACTATGCTTTTCTTTATTGCTATAGGTGGATAATAAATGCCTGGTGGACAGTGCTTCTACGCACACGATCCTTCAAGATATTTGCTTTTTTCAAAGCATCAACCAATACGATGGCACCGTAAATACTATTTCCGGTCCATCAAGTATAATAGAAGGATCAGGGGAAGCAAACTTTTTGCTCCCGTATAAAACACAAATTAGAATAAAAGATGCTCTTTTCTCTCCAATCTCGCAAGAAACTTACTAAGTTTCAGAGACATCCGTTTAAACGGATACCACCTAGAAACGGTGAACAAACATGACAAAGAATACTTGTATATAACGGATCTTAAAACGGTGCTAAAACCATTATTGCGCGTTTCGAGTGACTCCCGTCGGTCTCTACCATACAACAATACAAGCAATGGAAGACAATACAATTGAGGACCAGAAGTGCAAAAATCAACCAGAATTCCAACTCTAGCATAATAGACTCGGACACCCCGGATCGGCAATAATGCAACGCATCATATCCCAATCCCGTGTAATTAATTTAAAGAACCTGAAGTTCCTTCGAAAGAGTGATTTTCCTTGTCCCCTTGTTCAAAAGGTAAATTGATTACGAGACCATCTCTACCTAAAGTGGACTCAAAGTCTCCCAGCTTTCGGAGAGAATACATGGAGACATTTGTGGGCTTATTCACCTCTCAAGTGGCTCATCTGGTACTTTATGGTACTGATAGACGTATCTTCCAAATGGTCATATGTGTGCCTATTGTCCACCCGCAACGTATCCTTTGCAAAGCTACTGGCACAAATCATTAAGTTGTGGGCACATTTTCCAGATAACCAGATTAAGAAATTACATCTGGATAACGCTGGGGAATTTACATCACAAGTTTTTCTAGACTACTGCCAAGTAACTGGCATTGAAGTTGAACATCATGTAGCACATGTTCACACCCAGAACAGGTTCGTTGAATATCTTATAAAGAGACTACAATGGATCGCTCGTCCATTGATAATGCAATCCCAGTTGCCTATGACTGCATGGGGACATGCAATCTTGCATGCTGCATCGCTAATAAGATTACGACCATCTGGTAGTCAAACTTATTCCCCGATGCAATTTGCATATGGAACTCCACCAAATCTCTCTCACTTGATGATATTTGGATGCACAATCTATGTCCCCATCGCACCACCACAGTGGACCAAGATGGGTCCTTAACGTCGGCTAGGTATCTATATAGGTTTCAACTCGCCATCGATCATTAGATACCTAGAACCCCTAATAGGGGACGCTTTTAAGGCACGTATAGAAGACTGTAAGGTTGATGAAAATAACTTTTCGAAACTAGGCATGAAGGCTAAGAAGCCTGAAGCTTCAAAGACCATTTTATGGGATACCAAAACTTTATCCCACTTTGATCCGCGTACAAACCAATGTGAAGATGAGATCCTGAAGATCATCCAAATACAAAATACAGTTCACATACTACCGAACAAATTCACTGACACCCAGAAGATTGTCAGACCACACGTCACTACTGCAAACACGCTAGCTAGGATTGACATACCCAAAGATGTATGCAATCCACCTGCAGCAGAAGCGGATGTACCACAACAAAAGATAGGACGACTCCTAGGCTCCAAGGATAAACTTCCTCGAAAGAGGAAAACTCTTGGAGAAACTAAAACGATACCACCACAGGATGCTGAGCTCAGCCCAGACACCTCTCCCCTCCTAAAAACACCTGAAGAGTAAAATATAGAAGAAATATCATTAAATTATGTACGTACTTGAGAGGTACTGGACAGAAAAAGCACAATCATCGATGATGACTTCGCGTTCGTTATTGCTAATCATGTCACTGAATATGACGATGATATCGATCCACGCTCTCTAGCAGAATGTAAATGCAGAGAAGATTGGCCAAAATGGAACGATGCAATAGTAGTAGAGCTGGACTCACTCTCGAAACGCAAAGTTTTTGGACCTGTAATCCCAACACCAAGGGGTGTAAAACCTGTGGGATATAAATGGATATTCATAAGAAAGAGAAACGAAAATAATAAGATCGTACGCAACAAAGTGCGCCTTGTTGCACAAGATTTTTCCCAACGACCAGGAATAGATTATGATGATACATACTCTCCGGTCATGGATGCGATCACTTTCCGATTTATAATAATCTTAACAGCTACGAAAGGCCTGGACATGTAGCTCATGGATGTTGTGACTGCATACCTATATGGTAATATAGATAAGGACATCTATATGAGACTTTCAGACGGTTATAAACTACCAACAAAAATGTCAGATAGACCTCGGGACGTCTATTTTGTCAAACTTCAAAGATCACTGTATGGTCTAAAACAATCGGGAAGAATGTGGTATAACAGACTCAGTGATTCCTCGTGCAACAAGGAATCACAAATAATGAAGTCTGCCCTTGTATCTTTATAAGAGTAAAGGGAACATGATTCATAATAATTGCCGTCTACGTAGACGATTTAAATCTCATTGGATCTCCTGAAGAGATAACTGAGATATCCAAAAGCATTATACAGACTTTTGAGATGAAAGACCTTGGCAAAACCAAATATTGTCTTGGCTTACAAATTGAACACCTCAGCGGAGAAATCCTATTACAACAATCCACTTACAAAAGGAAATTGCTGAAAGATTTACAAATGGAGAAATGTTACCCGCTGAGTACACCAATGGTCGTTAAATCATTGGATGTCGATAAAGACCCCTTCCGTCTGCTGGAAGAGGGGGAGGAAACACTTGGTCCTGAAGTACCTTGCCTAAGTGCCATTAGAGCACTCCTCTTCTGGAAACTGCACGTGTCCTGACATAGCGTTCGCAGTTAACCTACTAGCCAAATACAGTTCAGCGCCCACACAGCGCCACTGGAACGGAGTGAAGCGCCTTCTGCGCCACCTCTAAGGGTCAGTAGACCTGAGACTATACTACCAGAAAGGTGTATCCTCCAACTTAGTTGGTTTTGCAGATGCAGGATACAGATCTGATCCTTACACCATAAAATCCCAGACTGGTTTCGTAGTCACCTACGGGAATAGCCATCTCATGGAGATCTGTGAAGCAGATCTCGACAGTAAACTCATCTAACCACTCCGAACTCATTGCGATACATGAAGCTATCAGAGAATGTTTTTGGCTACGTTCAGTCATTCACCACATCATAGTGACGACTGGCCTTAAGATGGGCGACCTTGAACCAACCACCATATACGAAGATAATGTAGCCTGCATAGCTCAACTACGTGGTGGCTGATCGCTTCCAAAATGCAACCCAAGAGCACAACCTAGTATGGCGCAAATGCACGGAGATAAATCCCCGGCAACGGTGCCAAAAACTTGGTCGGCCCCGGATATACACCCGGAGAACGATTGTAGTTTTACCGCAAGCGCACGGTCAAGTGGCGAGCGGGTATCGAACACGAGGAGGTGGTGTTGGCTCCAATCTATCCTAGGTTGGCTCGACTACGAGTGTTTTATTGGTGGATATGGTTATCGAATGATGTAATGGAAATGGTGATGGATGTCGGTGTCGGTGATAAACAAGTCGGTCAAATATCGATTCCAATACAATATAATAAAAGTGTGTAGGGCTAGGGAATTCCCGCTACGGATCATCATTCATCCTTGTAAATAGTGAATCTCAATATTACTAGACTTGAATTGAGGTGAACTAGTCGCAACTGAATAGAGAACCAAGCTCACGCTCTCGCGCTATTGCCGGTCTATAGCAACCTAGATTAGGGCCCAATCTCTTGCAAACCCTAACCTAAGCCACTAGCATTGGGATCGACATCATCGTTCAATCGCTCTTCGAGCCCACTCTCGTGCAAACTCGAGTCACGATCTAGGTTGTGATAGTTCGTATTCGTCCAATCTCTTGCAAACGAATATTAGTATATATTTATAATAAAAATCCTAGCTTTGATCGAATCTCTTGCAAACCTAGTCTAGAGAATCTCGATTATAAACCTAAATCGAATATCTAGGCGTTCCCATCGAGTAGAATCCAATCTCTTGCAAACCCCAAATCGATGGAAATTCCTAGCTATCCGTAATAAATCAATCACAACCTAACCTCTTAGCAATTCTAGCAATTTAGATATTCATTCATCACAAATATGAAATTAGATCCATAGGGTTCATCCCCATGCCCTAGAACATCAAATCTACTCAAGCATAGCAACAATGATATAGGAAACAATAAAAACAATTGCTTACATGTAAAAAGATAGCAAATCAAAGATTCAAATAATAAGAATAAAAATAATTAGCTTTGATGAAGAATTCCAATCCAAATACAAGCTTTTTGATCCAAGAGGGGGCCTAGGGCATGGCCTAACCTCTAAAATAATCCTAAGAAACCATTTGGGAACTCCCCTCTAAGGGTGGCTACAAAACCCTTATATAGTCTCCCAAAACCCTCGCAAATAACCCTAGAAAACCCCTTAAATTCGTGCCCAAAAACATCCCAAACCGCAACTTAAAATCTGGGCCCAGGCCGCACTCGGTCGAGTGGAAAATGTGACCCGGCCGAGTGGAAATTCCAGCACTACAACATCAACGTGCAGAAATTGAAGGGTTTTCTGGGACCCTTAGGGCACAAAAACTCTAGTCCCGTCCTAAGTCGGACGGAACATAGACAGAAATGCAGCGGAAAAATTTTATGTTAATCTAATTAACATGCAACCCTAAGGAACCAGACCCTATTAGCCAGGATCTCTGCCAACTTGGGGTGGATCTGACCACCCCAAGAGGGATCGAACTACTGCGAATAATTAAATGAAAAACTTAAACACATACCCGGAATCTCAGCCCTGGGGCAGACGAGATGTTCCGCATCGTCTTCCGAGCTGCTCCCGTCCCACGCCGAGCCGCTCCTTGAACCGCTCCCCGAACTGCTCCTCAAACCGCTCCGCATCCCGAGGCGATCAATCCCATTTCGCCGAGCCAACCACGCGCCAAAGAAAGTTTCACGCGAGTGAAACCTCCACCTAGATTTCGGATCTAAATCCGAACTCCTTTGCGGCTTTGCTAGAGCCCTCAGGAGCAAGGAAGAAATTTATAGGGAGAGGAGAAATATTAATTTAGCTTAGATCCGAGCGTGCTCCAACATTTACGAGAGCCGCTCAGATCTAGAGCTTGGGACGAGTTTTGAGGAGGAGAGCAGACCCCTATTTATATAGGCGGCGGACTCTCCCCTTTTCTCAAAATCCGATGTGGGACTATTAATTTGAGTTAATTAAAATCAAGTTAGTTTGCACTTCACAAAGTGCAAACTTCCGTGAATTTTAACTCCCTCACCGTTGAGCTTCAATGTTGGTACAACCTACCAAATCGAAGAGGGTTCAACGGTGAACGCGTAGGAAAAAATGGCTCGTCAATCCGAGTCTGTTTGACCCTTCAAACAATTGTCCAAAGTTAGCCAAAAGTCATGCTTCTCTTAGAAACGTAGCCGTCAAGAAAATCCCAGGTTTCAAAAAACCCTAACCAGAAAATTCGGGCTTGGTGGGCCTCCATTTTCGCTGGTTTCAGCCCAACAGTTTGGGCTGACTTGTTTTGGCTATAACTTGTGCATTTGGACTCCGTTTTTGACGCGGTTTGAACCTGCGTTTAGAGCGGGACGATCCCGTCATCTAGGTAATCTTTTCAACACGTTTATTTAATTAAATATAGTCTTAAACAATTTAAGACACTTTTAATCTCTTTTGCATCATATGCAAAATAGTCCCTATCTAGGCTTAAATTATCATTTGCATCAAATACAAATGATCCGAGGGCATATTCCTCTACATCTCCCACTTGCACTCAGGATCATTTATCCCGAATGCATGAGATGATTGCAAACATCTTTTACAATATTTTATCCCTTGCATCAAATGCAAATTGTTCTCCCTAACTAATTTCTACCTATTACTAGACGAAGGTCGCACTCTGTGTGAGACCCTACAGCCTGACCCTTACAACAGGTTGGGCTCGAAGCCCTATATGGCAGTGACCACGAGCAGTGGTTGCCGTCCCTGCTTCAGGAATCATCATTATGTGGTTGACTCATCGACATGAGTATTGTCGGGACCACCCTGACTGTTTCCGTGATGAATTCCGCAGTTATAGTCTTTTCGTCTAAACTATGTCGTGTAAGTAAAGTCTAGGGTACGGTCAAACTGTCAACCCTAATAACTTGACTCCGGTTAGTTTCTATCAATCTTTAGTCAAATCATGTTGGACTTGTTCCAATATACTCTGGCCAGAGTTTTTACCAAAGATCGAACTAACCCTACGACACTAACTCCCATTGACCGGGAGAGACGAATCCTCTCTTGGTCATTACTCTCCTCATACGCTTCAAGTGTCACCCAATCAAAGACCTTTCGACGCGGCTTACCTCGAAGCTAGGTCATTTGATCTAAGTGGCACCGTTCACGCACAGGTTCGTCAAAATGACCTCAAGTCAAAAGACCAACTAGCCTATCATCACTCAGAGTCATCATTGACAGATTGGTCAATATAACCATATGATAACTCTTGTGGATCGTTCAGTGAACTCATTCTCTAATGAGCACCTGTGTCTTGTCAACGACTTCGCCAAGTCAAGCGATCATGAGATCATCGCCACCGCTATACGGTGAAGACTAAGACACAATGGTCTATCCGATGTTTCGATATCCTAGTCTCGAAACATCTACGACCACGAACCCTTTTTAGACTTATGCTACAGACGGTCAAACATTTCTCCATGATCGAGATACTCATCTCGATACCTGTTTGACCTTGCATAAAGTCTCAGGACTTTACCTAAGTTAATATCTAATGTTAACTACATTATAACATAACTTAGATAAATTTTTACCAAACAGCTTACTGTTATTTCGAACAAGATGTTTGTGCTATGCACACATGAAGATAGATAGCCTCGAGGGTATCATCTCTCAACATCTCCCACTTGCACTCAGGCCCATTTATCTCGGTATCTCATACCGTTTTTACACATAAGTTTTCCCGACTTCATGTGGTAGAGCCTTCATGAGTGGATCTGCTAAAACCGTCTACATTATAGACTTAAGGGTTTCTATGTTTAGACCAACCATTTGAATCTCATTCAAATAATTCATTTGGTCTTTCAGAATCCATAATATTTTAATTTACTTGGATCTTATCCAATTCATCGTACCTTACGATAATCATTTAAATTAGTTACTGGTCATTTCAAATGGCTCATATTTATTTCTGATAAAGAATCAAACTCTTTTGATCACTTTGTCAAAATATATGTTCCATCCCTTTGATGTCTCACATGTAATTTACACGCTCCCACTGACCTTGAAAATTATCTGGTTAATTCATATAAGTTGGTCCGTCTAAATCATATTTAGAAAAAACGAACTTGTAAGTGAATGCTCCAATTTTCATGGTCAACTTAAGCGTTTACATCGAGTTTGGTCCGAGTAGTTCTGTACATCTGCTGGTGGAAAACGGTTTCATTATAATCCGTTTTATAGGAATTGGTATGGAAAAACCATTCTCGACCAATATGGTTGCACTTCCCTATTTTCCTTTTCTGCACCAATCTTTCAACTTAAAGATTTACTTGCATTAAGTGAGGAAACATTTTCCTTGGGCACGTAAACTAAATTCCAAAATTTATTTACGCACACGGACCTATTCTGGTTGCATCAAGTTTTTAAATCGGAGTTACTTCTCCGAATTTCATCCCGGAAGTTGACTAAGTCATCATCAGTTATGATGTCTAACTCGACTCTTCGTCTCACGAGATTCGAGTAATTATACAACTTCCTAATGTTTGATTTAATGAATATCTTATTGATAATGTCCTCATAGAACATTATCAAAACCTAGGCATTACTATCTGGGACTTAACCCAGAGGAAGGACTTAACTCAGCGTCACTTGTTATGGATCGCACCGAGTCTAACTAAGTGTGATTCATACCATTTAACACACTGATGTGTTAACAGACTTGACCTGAGAGAAAATCATATTTTCTTTTAATTACACAAGATTTTATGTAGCTAAGTATTTAACCATTCGATCTAATCGAATCAGTTTAAATACTTTTGTCTTTTCGTTCTTTATTTTTTCAGACTTGTGTTTCATCAAGAACACGTGTCTTAATAAAATATACGAATAACTTATTTTGGTTGATCTAGACTCGGGTACATCAGTATGTACCAGACTGAGTTCGACAACTCATTTTCCCACTGTCTTACAGATGGGTTTCGGCCAATTTTATCTAAGAGGATAAGACTCACAAGCGTCCGTAGACTTCATAATACGAGAGGTCAGACCCCTCTTTATGTGACTTGTGAAGCTTAGTCTCTCGATACGGCCTAGTCTATTTTACCATATAAGTTTGCTACTATCTTGTGTATTTATATATTAACATTTAATATATATATATAGTTATTACAAATTACTTAACACAAAACATTGCTTCCGAAGCAAGGTGACGACATTCGTCCAAAAAATGTGTTAGACGTTTTGTATAACTATTTATTCTGAAATCGTGACATCAAAATATATCACATTTTCATTTCCTCCTACTTATGCCTTTACTAATGATAAATTAAACTAACTTTCTCAATTGACTTTCCGGAGTGCCTTCTTCCTTTTCTAAATCACATTTAGATATTAATTAACCCAACACAAATAGCTATGCAAGCATCTTATGTATCCAAACGCTTGAGCTTTGCAATCTCGAGTTTAGCTCAAGAAGTTGCTTGTCTCAAGATCCGGTTGGGATACATAGTCTTGCACCGCTCATGCACTCGTATTCGACTCAAACGGTTTGATCGAATTTTCGAACTTTGCGGATCGGAATTGTTTGTCCATACAACCTTGAGGGTAGCTCGACAAGTTGTAGGGAGAAACATACTTCGAATATCCTATATGTTCAAGCTGCCTCATATAGAGAAGAGTGATATGTAGCTTAATTTATTTGTTGGACCCAGAACTTAATGAAATCATATTTCTTAAGTCTGTTCTTTAGAAGGTCATTTAATGTCAACGAGAATATGGTTTAATTGCATCAATTAGAATTTAACTTGATATTCAATCAATCAACTATTTGACCAGTTAACTTATTCCAATATTATATTTTAATTCCTTCGGTAAACATAGTCTTGCCCTAGTTTTTGCATATGTTCAATATTAAATATAGGTAGATTGGCTTTCATCTATCTATATCCTCCCACTATTTTTACGATCGTTTTAAAGCTTAATAACGAATGATTTAATCGAATTTAAAAATTAGTGAAAGAGGGATCCAATCATCCCGAACCTCACAACCTTGAGGAGACTCAACAAGTTGATTGGTTCCATGACTGGTAGACTAACTCTTGGTCAATCACATCACATGTGATTCCCTGTCGATTTTTACCCACAGTCACTTATGATCTTGAGGAGACTCAACAAATCATAATGACTGGTCTAGTCAGACCCTTGATTTCGTGTCCAGATTTGACTTAAATCGATACTCGAGGAGACCCGACGCATCGATTTGGGTCAAGTCTAGACTACATCACATGTATGTTGGAGTTTGTTCCTTAAAGAAAAAACAAGTCACAGCTTGAGGAGACTCAACAACTATAATTGTCTTCTTTGAGTTACCAAGCTCCAAAATCAAGGAGGGATACGAATTAATCTTTAATAAGATTTATAACGCATTGACTAGATATAGTCCAGGGTGTCATACAATCATGATTCGCGACATTGCGGTCCAGCGGAACACAGCCAGGGAATTGACTAAGCCAGGATCACTGCCCCTTGTACTAGCAAGGGTTGACCCAGAACTCTTAGCCAAGCACATTGACTGGATCATGGTCCATTGAATGAAGCTTGTCATTTTTGTATGTGTGCCATAGACTAAACAGCTTTTATTAACAACTAATTAATCCTATCAACTAGTTGCATCCTTAAATTCAAAATTTTAGGATTTGTTTAATAACTTTTATTAAGTCCTTATCAACTATACGGTTCACGTGCTATCCTAATCATTATTAGGATTTTAATAAATTTTATTAACAACGCTAAAAGCGAAGTCCTTTAATGAAAATTAATTATAACAATTAGAATTACAAATTCATTAAAGGGACTACCCTAATCAGGAATTAGGTCTTGAAGTGTTGTTAATGTTTTATTAAAACACAACATGTCATTAAAATTCAAGTAATAAATTTTAATCATTATTTAATGGCTAACCTAAAGGGTTGTCTTGTGTTATCAAATAAGGGACAAGAAGACATAGCAATTAAAAATTTACACTAATTTTATCGCATAAAAAGTGTACAACTATTTAACAATTAAATAGACTAAAGTTTATCGCATAAACATATTTAGCATGCATACTTAAATTTAACATTTAAATTTAAAAATACGATTTTTAAAACATTTTATTTTATCTCATAAAGTAAAAGCTTGTTTAAAAAATCATAACATTTGCATGCTACTTTAAAATATTTATCACATAAAAATTTTAAACTTTTAAAATCAGTTTTTAAAAATATCTTATAAATTTAAAACATCATTTAAAAAATTCCATGTTTAAAATTTATCACATAAAATTTTAAACAACATTTTAAACTTATCGCATAAAGTTTTAAAGCTTTAAAACAATTTTAAAATTTATCACATAAATTTAAAAATTCCATTTTAAAACTTTCATGTTTAAAATTTATCATATAAAATTTTTAAACAAAAAAAATTTAAATTTATCGCATAAATTTAAAGAAAACATTTTCCTGTAAAAGCATTCAAATAATAAATTCGCAGTCCTAGATCAGCATACAGAGATGGCTCTGATACCAATGCTGGGTATCACTCTGATATCATTGCGACGCTATTAAGGCCCATCATCCATGGCACCCTAGACCCGTCACAAGATACCTCAGAAACTTGTTTTACGGCATGCCTCTCGACAATGCCCAACCCATTATAAGATCACCATCTTATCGGGACTTGGTACGGTAAGAGCGATTACTTCGGGTCGGCTCATAACCCGAGAACCCGTACTCAAGCTCAACAAGCTCTGATACCAATGAAGGGTTTTCTGGGACCCTTAGGGCACAAAAACTCTAGTCCCGTCCTAAGTCGGACGGAACATAGACAGAAATGCAGCGGAAAAATTTTATGTTAATCTAATTAACATGCAACCCTAAGGAACCAGACCCTATTAGCCAGGATCTCTGCCAACTTGGGGTGGATCTGACCACCCCAAGAGGGATCGAACTACTGCGAATAATTAAATGAAAAACTTAAACACATACCCGGAATCTCAGCCCTGGGGCAGGCGAGATGTTCCGCATCGTCTTCCGAGCTGCTCCCGTCCCACGCCGAGCCGCTCCTTGAACCGCTCCCCGAACTGCTCCTCAAACCGCTCCGCATCCCGAGGCGATCAATCCCATTTCGCCGAGCCAACCACGCGCCAAAGAAAGTTTCACGCGAGTGAAACCTCCACCTAGATTTCGGATCTAAATCCGAACTCCTTTGCGGCTTTGCTAGAGCCCTCAGGAGCAAGGAAGAAATTTATAGGGAGAGGAGAAATATTAATTTAGCTTAGATCCGAGCGTGCTCCAACAAATAACCCTAGAAAACCCCTCAAATTCGTGCCCAAAAACAGCCCATACCGCAACTTAAGATCTGGGCCCAGGCCGCACTCGGCCGAGTGGAAAATGTGACCCGGCCGAGTGGAAATTCCAGCACTGCAGCATCAACGTGCAGAAATTCCCCAGATTTCATCCGACCTCCGATTTGCGCGTTCTTAGCAGAGTTGGAATCTTCATGAAGTCTACTATCCATAAAAAATATGAGAAAAATACTTTGATTGCTGGAATGATAGCAGATTTCAAAAGATTGGGAGGCCGTCTGAAAATCTGGGCGCCGCGTGTCCTCGGCATCACTCGGCCGAGCGGCAAATGTCACTCGGCTGATGGGCTTTTGGTACTCGGCCGAGTCGGAGCTCGTAGTCGACTGACGGATTACAGTAAGTCTGGTCTTTAGTATGCCGTCGTTCGTGTGGCACTCGGGCGAGTGGTGTCTCCATACTCGGACGAGTGGGATGTCGTCACTCAGCCGAGTGCACGCTAATCTTCAAGTAATTGCGTGTGCGATCTGGCCGGCCGAGCGGGCTTCTTTGCTCGGCCGAGTGACTCCTTCACTCGACCGAGTGGCATGCTGAAAATGCCCAATCTTCATCATTTCGCTTCCTCGTCGCTCCTACGACATTCTTTCTTCTTCCACTCGTCTTCTATCGCTGATTGGTCCTCAATAAGTCCATGAGCGATGCTCTGTTACGCGTGCAAGTCCTTTAAGCTTATTTTTGCTCCCAATTGCTCATATTTCCTGAAATCCGACAAAAACAAGAAATAGTGAAAAGTAACACAGTATCATCGAATAATCATGAAAATCGCAATATGAGCAACCGAAATGGCATGCAAATATGCATAAAAAAGGTGTAAAATATGGACCGATCAAAATCCCCCAAGCTTGCCTCTTACTCGTCCTCGAGGAAGATAAGTAAAGAGACGAACTCGGGACATGAAAACAAAGGAAATGAAATGAAAGAAAGAACACGAGGTGGAAGTGGTTGCTAGATTATTCTCTCAGATCTCAAGCCATAAGCTACCATCACGATAACTTGGAAAATATGAGTCACATGCTATAGGGATTTCAAATCTTACTTAGACATCGTACTTGCAAGCTTTTAAGAACAATAAGAGGGACTCTCTAAATTCATACAATCAATTCATATCTACATCACGCATTTCGTAGAATTTAATATACAAATGTTGGCGTTGCACTTTTCAATCAAGAGTTATAACAGAAGCATATAAGAATCACACCAAACATGCAATGGAGAATGGAATAAATCATGGCATTCACATATTTATATCGATTCATAAGAAATCTCCATAACTAAAGTATTTTGCTAAGTTGCAGCATTATCAAACTTCCTCATTTGTGCACCTCTCCACTCTAATGTCGTGCTCACTCATATGATCAAACGAGTTCACCCCCCCAAGCTTAGCTTGAGGCATCGCATCTAAAGGAATATGATAGTGGAAAATGGGATTTTTGCCTTGGTTTTCCCAAGATTTTGTGGCTCCAATAATGAGATAGAGAAATATCTTCTTTTTTCTTTTTTTAACATTTTGTTTCTCATTTTTGTTTTTGGATTATTGTAGGAGCTATTTGATTTGTATTTTTGTATTTTGGCTCCTTTTTGGCTTTTTGGACTTTTTGGAGCTAACTTTTTCTTTTATGGGGATTTTTGGGAAATAGATGCGATATAAGTAGCTTTAGGAGGTGAACTCAAGTGACATGTAGAGAATAAAAAGATATATGTGGAGAAAGAAATAATGTAGCACTCGGTTCACTCTAAGATGTGCACGAACGGTTCAATAAAATAATACATCAACTAAAACTCATATGTAAGCATGGATATTCTCAATCATCTAAATAAAAAGTGAAGTCAAGCGGTAAAGCGCACAATCATATCAGGCATGCAACAGAAGGTGAATAAGACAATAAAACTGATGCTTCAGATATACTAATGATGCGTGAATCTTGGTGCATTTCCAACAAAGGCATACCAAACACTAATCCATACATTCAGCTTCAATTAATATCATGCATTCATATAGAGGAATCATCAAAAGAATATATAACCAAGCATATGGATAGCAAGACTATGTAATACTCAAAGTAGCATGGTAAGGAATAATAAGCATCGTGATGGTTGGTAAAGCAATAAGAGATATCATCATAAGGAACAAATCTAGCAAAAGGAGGAAAGGAAAATAAAGATATAAAAATAAAAGAGAGGAAAGAAAAGAAAAAACAAGCACACAATATGATGCATGAACACACATAAAAGGAAAATAAGATGGAAAATTCAAAAAGATGATGCAAAATTTTGAAAAATTCTAAAAAACCCCTAAAATAAAGTAAAAATACAACTAATGCATCTAAATGGCATGGAAATGTACTCCCCCAAGCTTAAACTTCACATTGTCCTCAATGTGATCATAATGAAAGAATATGAGGAACAACGATAATAATAAGGGGGTGAATGAAAAATGATGAAATGAATGACATAAAATCCTAATGCGACTACATGCACATACAATAATGCATGAGAGCGCCTTCCCCCAAGCTTATACCAAACAATCCTATTCAAATGACTTGATCAAAAATGTCATGGCTTTGCAAAGCGTGATCAAGTCAAATGAATAAGAAAGTAAGGTTTCACTTGAAAGAAATGCTCGAATGTGGTGAGCAAAAGGATGTGACACATCAAAATATGGAGAGGGCAATTAATATATATAATGGGTTAGTGGTGTAAAAAATTTTGTTGCCGTCAGAAGAGGTGATATTTATTCAATCAAATCTATACGACCCCCTCGCTGTCGAGAGGATTCGGGTTTATTGAAAGCATAAAAATTTCTACACTACTGGGTTGATATCATCTATAGCAAAAGGCGGATCAAGTATCTTTGCCGATGCAGTCAACTGCTCCAACTGCTCTTTCCGTGGCTCTGCCACATGCGTGTGCCCACGGACTCCATCAGACTCTAGCAATGCGGCTCCCAGCACCTCTCCAAGGACTCCACCTGTACCCTGCAAGAGATAAGCCGCATCAATCTGATGTGGATAATTCTTTCCCAAAATAAATGTATTCCAAAGAGGGTCATCAACATAAGTATTTAAAATTAAAAACGGTTGACAACACTTCCCTGGAAATAAATCTCTACTCTCGTGTACCTCGTCGATCGACTCCTCATTGTTAGCCTCAGGTTCTTCAGATAGCTCTGGTATATATGCGTGGGTCTCATCAGGCAAATCCTCATCATCGTCAGACTTATCCCAGCGCACCTCTTGATTATAGTCATATGCGTCTATGGGTGCTAACTCCTTGCTCTCCTCCTCGTATATGTCCCATTGTACCTTTTGTTCATATGTATATGTATCCTGCAAAAGGCATGATGAGGCGTCTAAATCTGAATCGTAGTAAACATCATACACAGGAGGGGAATCAAATGTAAGAAATGAGGGGGTAAATGGATCTCCCTGAATGGGGGCCATAAGCTCTGTGGGATAGTCCTCGGCATCAGTGGCAGGGTGGTCCTCTGAGGGATGCTCAGCCTCTGTAGAAAATAGAGGTGGCTGCGGTAGCTCAAAAGGAGGAGGGTGATGCTCGGGATCCTCATGAATGATTATGTCCTCGTCCCAATGCACGACCTCCTAGGTGATAATATCTGGCTCCGTATGTAAGGCCTCCTCAAAAGCAAGCTCTGGCTCATGTGGGTGGCAAGGGGGAGCGACGATGGCACAAGCTGACTCTGCAGTATTGGGTGTTGTGGTCTCGTCGGGGATGACAATATCAAAGCGCATAATACCTCCCCCAAGCTGAACGTGGACATCCTCCTCAGGCTCCTCAGGTATAGAAGGCAATGTAAACGTCATCATCTCCTTTTCATTCCTTCTTCTTCGTTTCTGTCCTGGAGCTCGAGGCACCCGATTGCATGGCTTAGCCTCCTCAATAGTAGGTGCAGGTGGCTCTATTGGCTCATGTATCTTGACCGCGGTATAAAAGTGGGTCTTGTGCCCCTCAACTAGAGCATAGACTCCATCATCAATTGTGCCTGTGGAAGAGATACAATGAGTAATAAAGTTTTGAAATTCGAGCTCAAAAGGATCACCTGCCGTTATTGTCAATGGACCGGTTTCTCGAACTACATCAACAATATTTCTCAATAGGTCCATATATGTGTGCTCCTTCGACAGCTCAAACGTCTCTATTTGTGGAGTTTTGATGGTATAAAGGTGGATATGATCACCTTCAAGTGAAGCATACACTCTATCTATGATAGTACCTGCACCAGAGACATTAGCCATAACAAAATCGATGAATACTTGGTCGTATGGTTTACTTACCGTAACAGTTAGTGAACCGGTAGATCGAGCATCATCTATCATTTGCTCCAAGGCTGCTGCCAACTGTAGATCACTGAACTTCCCCACTTGCATCCTCTTCAAAAACTCACGTGAGGGTCCCTTTAGCCTTCTAGTGAAGATATCAAATAGCGTGGAGTCATTCCACTCATGGTCTGACTCCGTATGGAACATTTCTAACATTCCTTCAAACCTAGACAAAGCTTCCCCGAAGGATTCTCCATCAGCCTGATAGAATGTAGCGAGATATATGTAGGATTATATAGAGCCCGCTCGCATTTTTTTTGGAAGCACCATTGCTGCAACAACTATACCTGATCAATCAAAGTAAACAACCTGGAAAAGACGTCAGTGGTATAAAGAGAGATAAAGATAATAATAGCAGGCGGTGGGAAAAAATCTCTCTCAATGTTTTTTTTAAATGCAATCTAATCAACCTAATTGTGACAAATTGGCACCCAACGGGAAACACCTCCCTGGCAATGGCGCCAAAAACTTGGTCGGCCCCTGGATATACACCCGGAGAATGATTGTAGTTTTACCGCAAGCGCACGGTCAAGTGGAGAGCGGGTATCGAACACGAGGAGGTGGTGTTGGCTCCAATCTATCCTAGGTTGGCTCGACTACGAGTGTTTTATTGGTGGAGATGGTTATGGAATGATGTAATGGAAATGGTAGTGGATGTCGGTGTCGGTGATAAACAAGTCGATCAAATATCGATTCCAATACAATATAATAAAAGTGTCTATGGCTAGGGAATTCCCGCTACGGATCTTCATTCATCCTTGTAAATAGTGAATCTCAATATTACTAGACTTGAATTGAGGTGAACTCGTCGCAACTGAATAGAGAACCAAGCTCACGCTCTCGTGCTATTGCCGGTCTATAGCAACCTAGATTAGGGCCCAATCGCTTGCAAACCCTAACCTAAGCCACTAGCATTAGGATCGACATCATCGTTCAATCGCTCTTCGAGCCCACTCTCGTGCAAACTCGAGTCACGATCTAGGTTGTGATAGTTCGTATTCGTCCAATCTCTTGCAAACGAATATTAGTATAGATTTATAATAAAAATCCTAGCTTTGGTCGAATCTCTTGCAAACCAAGTCTAGAGAATCTCGATTCTAAACCTAAATCGAATATCTAGGCCTTCCCATCGAGTAGAATCCAATCTCTTACAAACCCCAAATCGATGAAAATTCCTAGCTATCCATAATAAATCAATCACAACCTAACTTCCTAGTTATTCTAGCAATTTAGAAATTCATTCATCACAAATATGAAATTAGATCCATATGGTTCATCCCTATGCCCTAAAACATCAAATCTACTCAAGCATAGCAACAATGATATAGGAATCAATAAAAACAATTGCTTACATGTAAAAAGATAGCAAATCAAAGATTCAAATAATAAGAATAGAAATACTTAGCTTTGATAAAGAATTCCAATCCAAATACAAGATTTTTGATCCAAGAGGGGGCCTAGGGCATGGCCTAACCTCTAAAATAATTCTAAGAAAACATTTGGGAACTCCCCTCTAATGGTGGCTACAAAACCCTTATATAGTCTCCCAAAACCCTCGCAAATAACCCTAGAAAACCCCTCAAATTCATGCCCAAAAACAACCCAAACCGCAACTTAAAATCTGGGCCCAGGCCGCACTCGACCGAGTGGAAAATGTGACCCAGCCGAGTGGAAATTCCAGCACTGCAGCATCAACTTGCAAAAATTCCCCAGATTTCATCCGACCTCCGATTTGCATGTTCTTAGCGGCGTTGGAATCGTCATGAAGTCTACTATCCATAAAAAATATGAAAAAATACTTTGATTGCTGGAATGATAGCAGATTTCAAAAGAGTTGAAGGCTATCTGAAAATCTGGGCGCTGCGTGTCCTCGTCATCACTCGGCCGAGCGGCAAATGTCACTCGACCGAGGGGCTTTTGGTACTCGGCCGAGTCGGAGCTCGTAGTCGACTAACGGAATACAGTAAGTCTGGTCTTTAGTATGCCGTCATTCGTGTGCCACTCGGGCGAGTGGTGTCTCCATACTCGGACGAGTGGGATGTCGTCACTCGGCCGAGTGCATGCTAATCTTCAAGTAATTGCATGTCCGATCTGGCCGGCCGAGCGGGCTTCTTTGCTCGGCCGAGTGACTCCTTCACTCGACCGAGTGGCATGCTGAAAATGCCCAATCTTCATCATTTCGCTTCCTCGTCGCTCCTACGACGTTCTTTCTTCTTCCACTCGTCTTCTATCGCTGATAGGTCCTCAATAAGTCCATGAGCGATGCTCCGTTACGCGTGCAAGTCCTTTAAGCTCATTTTTGCTCCCAATTGCTCATATTTCCTGAAATCCGACAAAAACAAGAAATAGTGAAAAGTAACACAATATCATCGAATAATCGTGAAAATCGCAATATGAGCAACCGAAATGGCATGCAAATATGCAGAAAAAAGGTGTAAAATATGGACCGATCAGTGGCTACATCAAAGGTGACAGGACGAAGCACATTTCCCCCAAGCTTTTATGGACGTTTGAACTACCGGAAGACAAACAGATCGACATCCAAAAGATCCAGTCTTGCAACAACCTATTAGATCTATTTACTAACACACAACCTCATTGTACCTTTAGAAAACTTGTAATAGGAATTGGGATGAGACAGTTGAAAGACTTACAAGCCTGAAGCTTGTACACAAAAGGGGGAGTTAATGTTGTGTTGTACTATTTTCCCTTATCTATTGGTTCTTTCCACTGGGTTTTCCATAGCCAAAGATTTTAACGAGGCAAACACATCAACTCTGGATCCAGTAGCATCCACCCCTGGTAATATCCACCGATCAGGGGAAGTTAAGGAGACGTGCACTCTTTTCCCTTAGCTATTGGTTTTTTCCATTGGGTTTTCCATAGCCAAAGGTTTTAACGAGGCAAAACCCCCTAACTTAGGATCCAGAAGTATCCATATCCTCATGACCTGATAAGCTCTATGAATCCCGAAGCATTCATATACCAAGCTTATAACAATGGATGGATAAGAGGAAGTGTTATGAACGGGCTTTTGTAGGCCCAAGTGGAGCCCAATAGGGTTTAGGGTATCTACCCATTATGTAATTGTTTTCTATAAATAGTGGGCTATGGTTTCAGTAGCCGGCACTCTGATAACATTGCCCAAATTCTCCACCTCAACACCTTTAATCTTTTCGTCATGGTGTTAAATTTGGTGTCAGAGCAAAATTTCTTACCTTGTCTTCATCGTTTTCTTTCGTTATATATCTTTTCTTCTTCTTTTAGTTTAGATTTAGGTTTATCAAAAAAAATTCCTTCAAAATTCCAAAAAAAACCATCCCCTTCTTCATCACTCCAATATACGGGTCCAAAAAAATTCACTTTCAAATTGAACAGAAATAACAAAATACCATTGGGTTACTGTTCACCCATGTCTTACACTACATCCCACATGCAACAATACTCCTGACCATGCTATATAGCTATTTATTATCTTCAAGGATTTTGGATTTTCTGATGATTTTTCAGCTTGCTATTGTAACTTTTGTGAATTTCTAAAGATTTTTTCGAGGATTGTGAGCTATTTTTGCATAAGATTTGTATTTTTATGATTCTGAAGTAGTTTCAAGTTTGATTTTCAATCTGTTTGAACCAATGGCAAGCCAATTCAAGCCACCACCTATCTTGAAGGTATTCTTAGTTATTTAAAATAAATTTTAATCAAATTTTTACAATATATTTCGAGATACCTATAATTTTACAAGATCTAAGCTTAGGAAGTACTATGCCCCACCTGTTTTTGAGGGGCCTAATGGATACTGTTATGATGAATATGAGTCTTTTATGGTATATTTCTTTTGATACCGCCGTGATCGAATGGATCTGAGTACATTATGGTGTCCAGATTCCAAATTAACAAGAGAAGTACTTTATTTTAGGAGAGAAAAAATTTATTGGTCTTGGTTGAAAATGGAGCTTTAGCAACGGTATCTCCCAAACACCAAACAATCCACCAATCACATTAACCTTTGAGCCTAAAAGGGAGTAACAAAACAGAGATTTTTGAGGAGATTAAAAAAATTTGAGTACTTCTCAAAGCTACCACAAATATGGAAACAAATGAAAAATAACAAAAAGTTATGCACAAGCCCGAGTCTAAGCATAAGCTTGAGCTCGAGCTAGAGTCAAATCTTGAACATGAGGTCAAGCCTAGGATTGAACCTGAGTTCACACTGGAACTAGTTGAGCACATCAACTTCGTCATCCCTAATCCATCCCAGCCTATCAGTCAGCAAGTTTTACGTAACTTTTTTCTTCGATGATCTTGGTGCAACCTCTTGAAGATCGTCGTCTACACATTTATATTTTGGCTTCTCTTAAAGTTTGTTAACGAGGCTTTACTACCCATGGGAAATTGATGAATACTGTCAATTTATGCTTTATTTCACTATAGATGACATCTGAGCTAGGGCCTGCTAATGGAGGGGCACATGTCACGTCGCATTCTCTAGAATACATGGGAAATACGAAAATTTCCCAAGACCATCTAAGGAATGGAAAGTGACAAGGCCATGGTAATATTCAGATCCATGGATTTGACCCCTTGGGTTTAAATACACCTAGTGCGGTTATGATATCATACATTATTGCAGGCCACTGCGAATGCTGGGACAATACAGACAACAGATTAAGGAATAACTATACATGCTCCGATACAAAAAGATCACATAGTCACATCACTCACACACACACACACACACACACACACATGCACACACACATAATATACATCAATGTAATGTCTCGGGTGAGCTCCGGTGATTTTGGTGTTTCCGTTCGATTCAAGGGCGATGATGAGACTGGGGATGGGGCTAACGGAGGGCTGATCATGGGGGTGCCGGTGAGGATGAAGCGATTCACTGGATTCTGGTTGTCTCTCGACAGAAGACTGGCAAGGCACCTACAGCCCCAGCTGGGGTGACTTATGGGAGGAAGTTCGATGATCAAAAAGGTAACTGTGATGATAGCGACCGATATGCCTCCTCTTCTCGTTCGACGATGGAAGCTAGGGTGGTCAAGCAGCGGGTGGCCAACTCTGGCAAGAGCCCGTCAAACTCGGTTCTTAGGCGGGGGCATCCTACTACACATTAACTGTTCGACAAAAATGTCTGTTCGACCGCCTCAAACTGTTCCTCGTTCTTCATACACTGCGTATATCGACATATGCTCTGTGCGGAGGGCTGTGGCCCCTAAATATGAACTCCAGTTTATTCCCCCTTCCTCATCCTCTACTGGAGTGTTGGTTGATTTATCCTATGAAGAAGTGGAAGCAGCGGCTGACCGGTGGTTTAATACCTTTGTAGGTTATGTGGTTGGGGACCGCCCCGAATACGGTCACCTTCATTCGTGGGTTAGCCATATCTTGGAACTCAATGGAGTTGTCCACATTCACACCCATGAAAACAAGTTTTTCTTCTTCTAATTTGATGATGTCTCCGACTGTACTGATGTACTCCAAGGGGGACTGTGGTTGTATAATAGAAGGCTATTAGTTCTTGGGCGATGGTGTTCGTAAATTAGATTGATCCGTGATTTGTTGTCAGTGGATCCCCTATTCGGCAAGAGGCCTTGCGGTCAGGTACTTGTTACCGTCGTTTATGCTTTTTTGACACCGCCACTTGAGTTGATTTAGTCCATGTCTTCGTTTTCCCCATCTTCCTTTTCAATTCTGGTCGATTGTCATTATTAGTCGACTAGCCAGTGCCATCAGGAGGCCTCTTTTCACTGATGAGGCAACGGCAAATGCTTCACGCTTGTCGTTTGCTCGTTGTTTCGTGGAAATTGACTCAAATTCAGACTTCCCTGATTCTGTCTATGTTCGGTTGTTTGATGGCACCCTGAGCTCCGTCTTAGTCGAGTATGAGAGGAGGCCGCCTCACTGATCTCATTCCGTTGTTTTGGTCACGACATCTCCCACTGAGCATCCCCTTCAAAGCCACCTGATGTGGCCCACTCCGAGCCGTTACAGCCTCCCAATCAGCAGCCTACACCGCATTTGTCTACAGAGCGCCCCTCTTCTTCATCCATTTCACAGGAGCAGCAGATTAAGGAGTTGACTTCTGTTGGTGTGACTCCCCCAGGTGACTGATGGCAGTGATCCCCTCGCTCCTCCTATTTCTATGGCAACCGACGGTCCTTGCTCCAGTTCCTCCTCGGCATAGATGTCCTGTGGTGTGACCCTGACCCAATCGACTGCCTACATAGGTCCTCTCCCTCCCTACTGATCTGGTTGTCGACGATGCTCTGCAGGTTGACGGTGTAGCCTCTCATGTCCCTGCCATGAGTTTCTACGGTCTCTCTCCCTGTGGTAGATTCGGTGATTGTCTATGCACCCACCAATGCTTCTCAGCTTGCCCCCGTAAGCTTCTCCCCTCCCCTTGATGATTTCATTTATGGCCCCACAGCCATGTGGCTCTTTGCATCGCTTCGGCTGAGGCCCCCATCCCTCCTACATCCATCGCTATTTCCCCTAAGACCACTTGTCCGAGAGCTCCGTCGCCCTTGCCATCGGCCCAGTTCCCCCCATCTTCTTCGTGCTCAACCTACCCAAGCCTATCCCCAAACACACGGACCCTAACAGACATTCTCCCATTTCCCCTGCCCTCGGTTGAAGCCTCCAGCTCGAAGACCAAATCCAGCCCCCATCCTGCTGGTCGTACTACCAAAACGCCTCCATCAGCTAGTGATTGTGTCTCGAAACCAAAACCATCCCTAACCCTGAATGGTTAGTCCTCCTCTCCAGCATCCCTGGACCTTCCAAGGATAGTGCCATGTGCCAGTTGATATGGCTAGCACTCAGGTGACGAGGAGCAAAGCAGCCTCATCCTAGCTGAAAAAGTCCTCTGTTTTAGGGTAGGGGATTGTGTCCCCCTTCCATTGTTTGCGGTTTTGTGGACCCATGTATTATTTCTGGTTGTAATAGGTCATAGTTTTTTAGGTCTCTTTTGGCCTCTGCATTGGTGTCGAGGTTCTTCTTATGGCAATCCTTGTGCTTGGTGACTGCTTCCAAGCCTCTTCCAAGGCGTTTCGTTCATGTGATCTGCCCCGTAGTGATCTTTGTATAGTTCTCTATTTTCATTTATGAATATACTCACTTTGCTTTCAAAATATATATATACAAATATATACAGATATATTTTCATATCTATACAGATACAGATACTTATGTATACATATCTATACAAATACATATACATATGTGTACATATACATATGTGTATACATACACACATACATATGTATATATGTGTGTGTGTGTGTGTGTGTATATGTGTGTGTGGTGATCTTACGTTGCGAAAAAATGGTGCGAATTTTTTGGAAATTTTTTTAAACCTTTTTCAATGTTTAATCCATACAATTATATACTCCAGAAAAAATAATGGGTGAATCATAGGGGATTAGAGCACACATCAACCAGTTACAAATTTAACGGTCTCAAAACGTGCGAATTTGTTGAAGTGCCTTGATCGAAGGCCAAATGATATTATTTCTCAACGATTATTTTTTAGGGGTGTATAACAACATTTAATGAAGGTAAAAAAGAGAATTTTTGTAAAAACAAATTTCAAAAAAACTAAAAACATTTTCGCACTTTGCGAAAAGTTTGCATTTGAAGATTTACCTATATATCTATATTATATTTGACAACTGTTTTTGAATTCTAGGGTTGACTAGGACAAGCTGACAAGGACAAACAGGTTGCTAGAAAGACGGCTTGGATTTAATCTTGAGGAATGAATGGTTGAGATGAGATTTTGTGGAAAGTTTTAGAGGGAAAGACATTTTTAGGGAAATGAAAGTTTCTGGGGAAATGGAAATTTTTGGGGAATAAAAGTTTCTGGGGAACACCAGAGTGCAAATAATTAATGCATTTGGGGAAAAAACTTTAACTTGCACTTAATGTTGTAGATCGAATATTGTTGCAAATCGAATGATCTATCCCTCAACATGGAGCCCACCGTCTCTTCGAACAAGATGAGAATAATTTCCCACGTCGAAGGCGCCCGCTAAATATTTTTACGCTAATTTGTTGTTCCGCGCCGAAGGCGTCCGCACCGAATATGTTTTTACGTCGAATTTGTTGGTCCGTAAATTGTTTTACGCATATTACATTTGACAACTGTTTTTGACTTCTAGGGCTGATTAGGACAAGCTGACAAGGACAAACAGGTTGATAGAAAGACGGCTTGTATTTAATCTTGAGGAATGAAGGGTTGAGATGAGATTTTACGGAAAGTTTTGGAGGGAAAAACATTTCTAGGGAATTGAAAGTTTCTGGGGAAATGAAACTTTTTGGGGAATGAAAGTTTCTGGGGAACAACAGAGTTGATGTAATTAATGCATTTGGAAAAAAATTTAACTTGTACTTAATGCTACAGATCGAATATTGTTGCAGATCGAATGATTTCTCCCTCAACATAGGGTCCACCGTATCTTCGACGCATATGACAACAAGATGATTAATTTTCCATGCCGAAGGCGCCCGCTAAATATTTTTATGCTAATTTGTTGTTCCGCGTTGAAGGTGCATGCGTCGAATTTGTTGTTTTACGCCGAATTTGTTGTTCCGTAAATCTTTTTACGCTAATTTGTTGTTCCGCTCCAAATGCGTCCGCGTCAAATTTGTTGTTTTATGCCGAATTTATTGTTTCGTGTGGACCACGCCAAGGCACCCGCTAAATTTTTCTACGCTGAATTTTTTACGCTGAATTTTTGTTCCGTGCCGAAGGCGTCGGCACCAAATTTGTTGTTCCATGCATTGTTGTTCCGCATCGAAGGCGTCGGTACCGAATTTGTTGTTTTAAGCTAATTTGTTGTTCCGTGTCGAAGGTGTTTGCGCCGAATTTGTTGTTTTACGCCCAATTTGTTGTTTCGTAAATTTTTTTACGCTAATTTGTTGTTCCGCACCGAAGACATCAGTGTCGAATTTTTTGTTTTACGCCGAATTTTTTGTTCCATGACCCCGCTAAATTTTTTACGCTAAATTTTTTTCCGCATCAAAGGCATCTGCATCGAATTTATTGTTCCGCGCAAAGGGCGCATGCTAAATTTTTTACGCTAATTTGTTGTTTCGCGCTGATGGCACCCGCGCCGAATTTGTTGTTCCGCACCGAAGGTGCTCGTGCTGCTAAATATTTTTACGTTAATTTGTTGTTCCGCACAATTTTGGCTGTGGAAATTATATTTTGGAGGACAAAGATTTCGCGGGGGAAATCTTAAATGAACCGTGCCTGTGGGCACGGTTCATGACTAGTCTATTATATATTTGACAACCTTTTTTGAATTCTAGGGCTGACTAGGACAAGATAAAGAGTGGATGCCATTTGATCTTGGAAAATGGAAGGTTGAGATGAACCTTTGAAACCGTAAATGTGAGCTTTGAAATTTGGTCCAACTTTGAAAGTAGCCAGTGAACCAATTTCGTGCCAAAAGCATCTGCGAAATTTTTTTACGCTATTTTGTTATTTCGCGCCGATGGCGTCCATTAATTTTTTTTTTGTTCTGTGCCGAAGACACCCGCGTCGAATTTGTTGTTTCACACCGAAGGCGCTGATGCCGCTAAATATTTTTACGTTAATTTTTTTTTCATTTAAATTTTAATAATTTTTTGTGGAACAAAGATTTCACGGGGGAAAATCTTAAATGAACCGTACCCGCAGTCCCGCGGTTTTTTACGCTAATTTGTTGTTTCGCGTCGAAGGCGCCAGCACCGAATTTGTTGTTCTATGCTAATTTGTTATTCCGTGCCAAAGGTGCTTGTACCGAAATTGTTGTTCCACCTCGAATTTGTTATTCTGTGTCGAAGGCGCCAGTGCCGAATTTTTTGTTCTGTGCCGAAGGCGCCTGTGCCGATAAATATTTTTACACTAATTTGTTGTTCTTTTAAATTATAATAATTTTTTTAGGAAGAAAGATTTCGTGGGGAGAAAATCTTAAATGAACTGTGCCCGCAGCACGGGGGTTTTACGCCAATTTGTTGTTCTACGCCAAAGGCGCAATCGTCGAATTTATTGTCCCGTGTTGAAGGCACATATGTCGAATTTGTTGTTCCACACCAAAGGCACCCATGCAACTAGATATTTTTACGCTAATTTGTTGTTCTTTTGAATTTTAATAATTTTTGGGAATGAAGATTTCACAGGGAAAATCTTAAATGAACCGTGCCCGCGGGGCACGGGTTATGACTAGTCTATATTACATTTGACAACTTTTTTGAATCCTAGGGCTGACTAGGACAAGCTGACTAGGACAAACAGGTTGATAGACGGGTTGGATTTAATCTTGATAAATGAATGATTGAGAAGGGATTTTGTGGAAAGTTTTGGAGGGAAAAACATTTCTATGAAGATGAAAGTTTCTGGAAAAATGAAACTTTTTAGGGACTGAAAGTTTTTGTGGAATAGTAGAGTGCATGCAATTAATGCACTTGGGAAAAAATTTTAACGTGCACTTAATGCTGCAGATTGAATGCTGCCGCAGATCGAATGATCTCTCCATCAACTCGGGGCCCACCGTCTCTTCGACGCATGTGGCAACAAGATGAGAATAATTTCCTGCGCCGAAGGCGCCCGCGTCGAAGGCACACGCTAAATATTTTTATGCTAATTTTTTTTCCGCGCCAAAGACGCCCTCGCCGAATTTGTTGTTCTACACCGAATTTGTTGTTCAGCACCGATGAGGCTGCACCGAATTTGTTGTTCTATGTCAAAGGCGCAAGCGTCGAATTTGTTGTCCCGCATCGAAGGCGTTCATGCCGCTAAATATTTTACGCTAATTTGTTGTTCTACGCAATTTTGAACGTGGAAATAATTTTTTTGGGACCAAAGAATTTGCAAGGAAAAATCTTAAATGAATCGTGCCTACGGGCCATGGTTATGACTAGTCTATTATACATTTGACAATCTTTTTTGAATTCTAGGGCTGATTATGATAAGATAAAGAGTGGCTGCGATTTGATCTTGGAAAATGGAAGGTTGAGATGAAGCTTTGAAACCATAAATGTGAGCTTTGAAATTTGGTCCAGCTTTGTATTTGGTCCAAGTTTGAAATTAATAGAGCTTTGAAATCATGAATGTGAGCTTTAAAATTTGATCCAGCCTTGAAATTTGGTCCAACTTTGAAAGCAGCCAGTGAACCAATTTCATGCCAAAGGCATCCGCGAAATTTTTTACACTAATTTGTTTTTCCGTGCCGAAGGCGCCCCTAAATTTTTTTTTGTTCCGCGCCTAAGACGCTCGCATCGAATTTTTTGTTCCGCCCAAAGGCATCCATGCCGCTAAATATTTTTACGCTAATTTGTTGTTCATTTAAATTTTAATATTTTTTGTGGAACAAATATTTCGCGGGGGAAAAATCTTAAATGAACCATGCCCACAGGCACAGGTTTTTTTAATGCTAATTTGTTGTGTCGTGCCGAAGGTGCCCGTGCCGAATTTGTTGTTCTACGCTAATTTGTTGTTCCGCGTCGAAGGCGTCCGTGTCGAATTTGTTGTTTCGCGTCGAATTTGTTGTTCCGCGTCGAAGGCTCTTGTGTCGAACTTGTTGTTCCACGCCGACAGTGCCTGTGTCTCTAAATATTTTTACGCTAATTCGTTGTTCTTTTAAATTTTAATAATTTTTTTTGGGGAAGAAAGATTTCGCGGGAAGAAAATCTTAAATGAACCGTGCCCACGGCACAGATTTTTCTTACGTCAATTTGTTGTTCCGCGTCGAAGGTGCAATCGCTGAATTTATTATTTCGTGTCGAAGGAGCATGCGTCGAATTTGTTGTTCCGCACCGAAGGCACCCATGCCGCTAAATATTTTTATGCTAATTTGTTGTTCTTTTAAATTTAATAATTTTTTGGGAACAAATATTTCGTGGGAAAAAATCTTAAATGAACCGTACCCGCAGGCACAGTTCATGACTAGTATGTATGTATGTATGTATGTATGTATGTATGTATGTATATATATATATATATATATATATATATATATATATATATATATATATATATATATATATATATATATATATATATATATATCCCACGAGAGGGTGTCCTAGTGGTAAGTCATTCCGCTCCAAAGCCAAGGGGTGCGGGGTTCGAGGCCTATGGCCGCCGTGACTTGGTAATTATTGTGGAATTTGTTGTGGAATTATTTACCCTGAGGCTACATCTCCCCTCTCGGACTTACCCGGGGGCCGTTGGGGGCACGGCGGTTCCCCCCAGTTTGCATAGTCTCGGCCGGGCTCTCGCCTTACCCTCCTAAAAAAGCCAAAGGCAGGGGGAGGGGGTTAGGGATTTTTCCGGGTTGTCAAAATATATATATATATATATATATATATATATATATATATATATATATATATATATATTGAAGAATATGCTTTGCGTCTTTATTGATCTAACAGAAAGAATACAAGACACTCCCGGATGGAAAAAGGATGCAAGTAATGTAAGTAGAGGCACATACACCTACATCCTACAAAACAAGCACCTTCCGCTATCCGTAGGTCAAAAATAAACCAAAATACAATGAATCTAATCAAGAAGCCCCCAATTTTGAGGGGTGGGGCCATCCTCAACCTGATCCCATCCAACGTGCCGTAGAGCAATCCTAACATTATCAGCAATATTGTCAAATAGGCGGGTCTGCATCAGATTAGTGCCATCAAAGATTCTCCTGTTTCTCTCTCTCCATATATGCCAAATCATCACAGCCAGGACCATTCTGACAAGCCTACCAACGTTGTTCTTCTTATGAAAATGAGTAAGGATCAAGTCACCTATACCCGTCAGAGTAGATGGAAGAGCAGAGGTGATCCCAAGTTTAAGAAAGCTCCTGCAAAGAATGTATTTAGTATAATTGCACTCAAAAAATAGATGATCTCTATCTTCATGAAAATTATCAGAACACAAGACACAGTAGGGTGAAGTAGGCACTCCCCATTTTACGAGCTTATCACGGGTGAGGAGTTTCCCGTGAAAAGCCCGCAACAAAGTGATTGCCATCTTGGGGATATGCCCCTGAAACCACACCACCTTGTAGTAGGGAAAGAGGGGTTTAATAACCCGAGAATTATCCCAGGCATTGCGAAGAGATGGTGATTTAGAAAGCCAAGCCCACGAGTCATTGCCAGAAGATAGGGTAACTGAGTTGATTTCATGCCTAACGTCGGCGAGAGAATTGCTTTCAACCCAGTTTCCATTAGCCCAATAATCGCTGACCTTATATCTCTCCTCCCCTTCAGGAACCTCATAAGAATCAGCAAGAATACCACAGGAAAGCCAGTTGTCATACCAAAATAGCGTAGAAGTACTATCTCTGACATTGCGTTTAGTCAGTTTTTAGTGAATTCACGACAATGAAGAATGAACTTCCAAGTCCCAGATTGCATAGGGTGAGTCTGCTCAAGAAATAACCCAGTATTACGCATGTAATGGTTCCTCATAAAAGAAGCCCAGATACCACCATGCGTGAGTAAGCGCCAAGTTAATTTGATACCATGGGCGTTATTAAGATCTTTGAAGCTTCTAATACCCACACCTCCTTCTTGCTTAGGAACACACATATCATCCCAAGCCCACAGATGATTATTCCCCCAGATGAACTTCCTACACATAGAAGTAAGGGATCGGATAACAGAATTAGGAAGCCGGAATGCATGCATCCAAAATCCCACCATACCATATATAACAGATTTTACTAGCTCAATGCGGCCCGCAATGGATAGTAATGAGGAAGACCAACCCTGGAGTCTGTTCTTGCATCTAGCAATAAAACGACCATACATGGCAGCATTGGGGTATTTGGAAGAGAGAGGCAACCCCAAATACGTGGAAAGAGTCTGCACACGACGAATACCCAATATTTCCGCAAGGCTACCAGGGTCTTTAGTACCTTTGCTGAAGATACCAGCACTCTTATTCCAATTCACATCAAGTCCAGTGAAAGATTTGAATGTAGTAAGGAGATCTCTGAGACCCTCAAAGGATTTAGTATTGCCTCTACAGAAAACCAACAAATCATCGGCAAAGAGAAGATGTGTAATCGCTCCCATACGGTTCATAGGCATAATGGTGCGAGAGGCATTAGCTTTGGTCATGAGCAAGGAGAATGCTTCCATAACAATCACAAAGAGGTAAGGTGAGAGGGGGTCTCCCTGCCTCAACCCCCTACTAGATTGAAACATACTATAGGAAGAGCCATTTATCATGACAGAGAATGAAGGGGTAGAGATGCATTCACATATCCAGCTAATAAACTTGTGCTTGAACCCCATCTGATGAAGCATGTAATATACAAATTCCCTGTTAACACTATCAAAAGCTTTACGAATATCCAATTTAAGGCAAGCCCTGGCCCCCATAGGGTTATTGAAGCTCCTTATATGCTTATGAGCAAGGAGCGCACAATCAGCAAGAAGGCGATCTTGGAGGAAGGCGGCTTGGTTTGGTGAAATGAGTTCAACGACCGCTTTACTCAGCCTATTGCAAAGAATTTTGCTAATGATCTTATATATAACATTGCAACAAGATATCGGCCTATAGTCCCCCAGGGATGATGCATTGGAATTCTTGGGGACGAGGGTGAGAAAGGTATGATTAATCTGGCGAAGAATCTTCCCAGTTTTGAAGAAATTAAGGACAGCAGAGGTGACATCCCTACCAATAGTATCCCACGAATTTTTGAAAAAGGCGCTATTGTAACCATCCGGCCCAGGGGCTTTATCATCCCCAATTTGAAATACAGCTTTTTTGACCTCATTAACATGCACCGGTCTCTCAACCCAATTAGCAGCCACATTAGTAAGAACTCTTTTAGTGATAAGGCGAGGAAAAACCCTCCAGTAGTCATCTTGGTTATAGAGACGAGCATAGAACTCAGGGGCCTCAGTTTTAAGAATATCAATAGGACAGTTGCGAGAACCAATGGCGGATATGAGATGCCCAAGGTTGTTATGGCTCTGCCTAGCCTTCATGGCCGTGTAAAAAAACGGGAGTTACGGTCCCCAAGGTGCAACCAATCCTGTCTACTTTTTTCCCTGAAGGTGGACTCTTCAATATCCATGGCATCAGCCAGATTGTTGACAAGAGTGCGCTCTCTCATTTGCAACTCAACGCAAGAACTGAGCTTGGGGTTATTTTGTATGGAAGTGAGCTCAGCGCGAATTTTGATCACATTGTTAGCTTCCCGAAACCCCGAACTAAAAAGCTTGAGACCCTTTTTCAGGTTCTGGAGTTTGGTAATAAACCGGATCATAGGGCAACCGGTGGTTCTAATGCTCCATTGCTCTTTGAGCACATTTATATACTCCATACTGCGAAGCCAGGCATTAAAGAACTTAAATGGTTTAGGGTCTGACCCCCCAACCCGATGGGTGTGTATAATAAGAATAGAGTGATCACTTGAACCTCCCGCCACATATTCACAATAAGAGGACGTAAGACTATCCATCCAAGAGTTATTACAAAAAGAGCGGTCAAGAGTAGCAGAAATACGTCTCTGACCAACACTACAATTCGTCCAGCTTAATGTATTGCCGACTGTTTTGAGCTCCATGAGAGCACTAGAGTTAATGCAGTCGTTGAATTCATCAACCATATGGTCATCAATCGATCTACCACCCACCTTGTCCATAGCGTATCTAACACAATTAAAATCACCCCCAATGATCCAGGGGGAGCCACTGTACTTGCTAGCTGCAGCCTTAATGATGCCCCAAAGAGATCTGCGATCAATATAGGAATTATACGCATAGATGACAGTCACCATCGAGATGAAACCCGCAGCATTGATGCATTTCATGGAGATGTGCTGGGGGGACATGTCATCAACAGTGCATGTCCAAATATCAGGGTTGTATACAACAATGATACCCCCATTGCGATGCATGCATCGATTATTGAAAGATCCCCAATTCAAAGGAAAACATTTGGAAATCCTGGAGGCATTAGCTTCGACCACTTTAGTCTCAAGAAGCCCAACTAAAGAGGGGGCGAGAGTGCGCATTCGGTCCTTAAGCTCCCTACGCCTAGCAATACTATTCAGACCCCGCGTATTCCATATGAGAATGGTCACGTAGAGGAGGGCGAAGGATGTTCAACATCCTTATTTATTCGGGAGCTTTTACGGGTGCCTTTGAGGGAGGCCACACCCTTCTTAGACTGTTTGGAAATTTTCTTCTCCCTACTTTTTTGCTTTAGCTCTTCTTGTTCCTCATGCCATATTTCATTTGTGATAGTCATATCATCAGGTTCAGAATCAATTGACTCACAAGAATCATCAATTAGGGAGCCTCCGCGACTGTAGTCCCTAAGAATGCTGAAGGGATTTACGTCGGACCGTGGTTTGTCATCATTGGGGTTGTTCAGCGTGGTGACGTGTGCTTTGGGCGAGGCAGGAGCCGTGTGCCCTGCGATTTTTTGCACCCCCGACCCATCCCCCCTTTTCCATTAATTTTGTTACATGGGCCTTCGCCCCTATCCCCGGCCCTTGACACAACGGGCCCCAAAATGTTACAATCCCCTAAGAAATTCAAAATACACGGCTCGGGCTCGGGGACTTTAGCTACATTCCCAATTTTCGCCGTATTTGCCCTTGTTGAAGCCCATTCGCTCCCGCTTTCACCGTTACGGCCTCTATCTCCCCCTGAGAAATGCCCATTAGCTTCATGTTTATTTACAGAAGTAGTCTCCCCCTCCTTTGAAGCATCAAGCTTGTTTTGGATCGTGCTGCTGCTGCATTCTCCCCCATTTTCCCGCCGCCTAGCTTTCAAAACAGAGCCAGAATCAACCCCCCCCCTTTACAAACTCTATCATTGCTGGGAACAACCAGCTTGCCCACAATAGTATCCATCATAGCAACATTCCCTCCTGTGCTTACATTGGCCTCATCACCATCAACATTTGTACAACATGACCCCATACTAGCTTCCTTCCGCACGCTGTCCTCCAAGCTATCAGGCTGCTGCGAACCAATATTACAATCGCCATTACCCTCCAGGCTAACACCCGCCTGGGTAACAATTTTCCCTTTGACAAGCCCAGCTTCATCCTCCAGAATCACACAACTCTGGGCAACAATCAAGTTCACATCCCCCTCAGTCTCCTCCACAACCACTCTCTCCGCCACCTTCACGGGGCACTGCCCACTGCTGTGGCCGAAGCAGATACAAGTAGGACATCGGGGGGGGGTTCAGATTCATACATGACTCCCACTTCGATCAACGCCTTGTCACCTAGCTGAACAGAGATGGCTCGTGGCATTGCGGCTTCCGCTTTAACTTCTATCAGGCATCTTGCGTACGAAAGTCTCTCGAGTCTCGCCGTCGCCCGATCCAAACAAATAGGGTCACCGATGACACTGGCAATGGCATTCAAAATGCGTAGCGTCCAAAGGTTAGCCGGAAGGTTGGGAAATTGGACCCATACAGGGACCGCCGTGAGCAGATCCCGCTCATAACCCGCCTCCTCACTCCACCGCTACAGCACAACTAACCTACCATCAAAAAGCCACGGTCCTCCTTGTAGCACACCGTCTCTGTCTTCTCTCGACTCAAACCAGAAGAAGAAGAACCCGTTCTCCCTCGAGAATATGCTTATTTCCCCCTTCGTTCTCCAAGTACGCGATGCCCACGCCTTGATTTGGCCGTAGTAGGGGATGTCACCCACAACGTAGCCCACAATGGTGTTCTCCCAACGTTCAACACCTTCAGCAAGCATTTCCTCCGAGAGAACAGCGATCGCCACTCCTTCGCTATCAACTTCAGGGGGGATATACGACATACTCAATGAGTTCATTGTCTTCTTGCTGTTGGAGCACACGTCCGACCACGATCTCTTCTCAGCAGTTGCACTGATCTTCAAGGGGATCTTAGGCCGCAGAGCTCTTCTCTCGAACACCTTGCGGCTATCAAGCTTCCTCACCCACTTTTCATCCGCATTCGTCCCCGATCCCTTCCTGTAGTCTTGAGAGGAAGGTCTCCCGTTCTTCTTGACTTCCTGCCATCCATTAGATGTGGTGTCGCTCTCCATCGATACCGGATAATGAGAGATCAAGAAGTGATCAGAGAAGGAACAAGATCAGTAAGATCCACAAGATCAGTAAAATAGCCTCACCTAGGATCAAGATCACAGTAGATCTTGATCCTACAAGTTTGAAACGCAGATTTGTGAATCCCTTTGCCACCTCAGCTTGATCGAGGCTCAAAACAGCAACACCAATCACCAGGCCAATAAGGAGGGATTAGCGATATCAAAGCTCAGAATAATAGCCAAGAACTAGAAACAGATCTGGCAGCCTTACCCCCCGGATCGCGACCTCAGTAGAGATCACGATCCGTCCAACGATCGGAAAAGCCACCGGAAGTCAGGAGATGTCGTCAATCCACACGAATCTGGAGATTCGACCACTCAAATCCGTAGATAGATCAAGGCGGCCACCGGAACGAACCGCTTCAATCGCTCAAAATCTTAGATCAAGACTAGAGCGACGCTTCGATCAGGGAAGGAGGAGCCACAGATCGCCTTCCACCGGATCGAAATTACACTCCCCCGCCGCCGTCAAGGCAGCTGGGGCGGCCGCCGTCGGCGGATCTCAGAATCGCCTCAGCAGAGCTTCTCACTCTAGAAATCCCAGAGAGAGAAAACATTTTTTCTATATATATATATATATATATATATATATATATATATATATATATATATATATATATATGTGTGCCCTCTCCCCTCTCTAAGCTCCTCCACCCTTCTTTAGATACCATTGTATTATTGTACATTATGCCACTCAATAAAGACACACACTAACTTTCCTATATATATATATATATATATATATATATAACCGTTACAAAGGTACATTTAATAACTACACAAAAGGGTACATGAGGGAACAAAATGTTTAAGTCTCCCAAACCCAAAAAAAATGTGTCCACAACCAAAGTACAACTCACTCCCTAATCTAGCCCCGAGTAGCCAACTCCATGAAATCGTCCTAAGAGGGCTCGACATTTAGCTCCAGGTTATGGACAGTCTCCTTGGGGGGACTCTGCTTCGTGGCCTCTGGCTCTAGTCTTGGCGACAAAGGGGCAGACATGTCAACGCATGCCCAATAGGAACTGCACAACTCTAGCTGTGAACATTATATTTAACATTGTTGTGTCACAACTAAGTCATCGATATTTATATTGGGAAAGTTAAAGGCAAGCTACACATATGAATAGCTATAAACTAGAAAATGAAACATGTGACAATAGGAAGCAATCTAAATAGCATTCTAAACAAAAGTGAAAACATACAATGTTCTCAGGCATGATAGTAATTAAGCTACTGTAATAAAAGAAAGTAATTTCAAACAACACTTGTATTATTATTGTTATTAACTAACGCTTTGGAATTCCGGGTAAAATGCTATACATAAGGCTATGGACTCGCACCCATGGTGGGTGAAAATGGTTTCCTGCTAGTGGACACGAGCACTATGAAACGGGGCCTCTCGTAACTCCCTTGTTTCAGGAGTGAGAATATAATACACATCATATACCTCATGGTGCATCAAGAGTACACCCATGGGCCCCTCCAACTCTGCTCAACTCCCCCGTTTCGGGAGTGCGAGTGAGATACAAATCTAGTCTAGTCTAGTTACTTATGTATACACTTTACTCAAGTTTCCTACAAATCTCGTTTCTGGAATAACTCACTCACCTCAAGGCGGATTGAGTCAATCCAAGTTATCATGATACTCTCAGGTTCTCACTCAACTAAACACATTCACCGTCTCAACATTTGTGCAGTCATATCTACCGCTAACATCAATTCATTTGCCACCACCATCACATTAGTATCAATATTTACATAACCATTATTGCATCACAAAACTATACATGCAATATTGCATAAAAATTTGGCATGAAATGGGACATCACCAGCATAACATCATCACTTACATAATGACATTAACAAAGATCAACATGTTAATCTAGCACCTAAACATGGCAACATAGTGAGTCTCATATTCATAAAGGAAACATCAATATACTACAATTAGCATCATGGATGTCACATACTCTACAGTTAACTTTCCTATATGTTATCTCATATAAGGCTTAACACCTTTAACTAGAACCCAACATAAAGCATGACAATTTCCTTAGCATGAAGCATGGTGTAAACAACATTAGCATGAAGAATAGGTATATTATCAAGCATGACAATTCCTTTAACATAAAGTATGGAGTTATGGCATAAAACATGCTAATTATGGCATGAAACTTTCTAATTTATGGCATGAATTATACTCCAAAAAGGCATAATTCACATGGCATAACTATCATAGCATAATTGACATAGCATTACTAACATGGCATTATTAGCATGACATAACTAGCATGGCATAATTAAAATGGCATAATTGTCATGGCATACCTAACATGGTATTTTTGACATTGTATAACTATCATGGCATAACTAGCATGACATAACTAGCATGGCACTAGATAACATAGTAGTTATTAATATTTTCAACATAATCTAACACCATAACATGATGATAAAAAATTGTTTAAAAATAATGTTCCAAATGATCAAGTTGTGAATCCTACCTTATGTGAAGATATGAAAAGAGCTTCTCCTTCTAATTCTTTCCTTCCTTCTTCTAATTCTTTCTACCTTGCTTTGTGTTACACTACATAAGAGAGATGGGAGGGGCTTGCATTTAGCCTAGGTAGAAGAAGATAGTATTGGATAGTTTTTTCCCTTTCTTTTTCTCTTTTATATTTCTCTAATTTTAATGGAAATGAAGGAGAGAAGGATAAGTGAAGATTAATTGTCATTCTTAAGAGTGAGGATTAAGAAGAGGACGTATGTAGGGTTAGGTGTCATGCTTAAAATGAGGATTAAATATAGAAGGACATAGGGATAATTAGGTGGCATGCTAGGAAAATTAGGTTTTTTTTCCTTTTTAGAAAAATATAAATACATGTATTTACATTTAATACTATGCAGTATCAGTGTAGTATTTAAGCATTATACATGTTATGTTTATTTGGAAAGCAGTTAAAATGTATAAAAATAGGTTTTAGTATTACTATAATATTTTAAAAATTATGGAAAAATCTCCAAAAAATTCAGAAAAATACGAGTATCAAATACGATTGAAATACATTGTACAATAATTTGTATATATGAAAACAATGAGATACAGCCCAGCCGAGGTGAATAATTGGGACCTACTATACATGGGCCTCACGTATCCTTAGTAGTTGACTACCTGACCTTGGCTCGGGGTGGTTAGCCTTGTAAAGCACGCACCAGCACTCTACTAAAATGGCATCAGCACTCGAGGTCAGCTCCCTAGCAATTATGTCCTACATGGACGACCTCCATGCGGTCAGCTCCTTCAGCGGCCATGCTCCACGGGACGACCTTCACGAGGTCAGCATCCTAAGTGATGGCAAGCCTGCAAGGGCAAGCTCCATAAGGTCAACTACTTAACATCAACTACTTAACCTAAGTGATGGCAAGCCTGCAAGGACGACCTTAGTGTTACGCACCCAAGGTCGGCTCCTTCAGGACAACATCAATGGTATGCATATGAGGTCAGCTCCTTCAGCTGCATCACCTAAGGGTCCGCTCGTTTTTAGCCTTCATAAATTGACTTAGCAATCAGGTGGCTCAATCTTCGACGACACCCTCTCTAGACCTTTACGAGCAGGAAGCCATCCAGATCCATCCACCATATGATGAGTGGCAAGCTCAATCTAAAAGTCAGTAGTATCCTTTCTTATCTGTTCACGAAGCAATCTAAGGAGTCAGTTACGTGTTGAAGATTTGGAATCTACATAACTACCTTGACATGGCATAACTGACCCTTAGCCTACAGAATTAGTGGATCAACATGATCCCAGGTATGTATTCACAAGAAATCAAACCCTACGCCTCCCCCTCCTGCTTGGAACTGAACATTGGAGGCGAATCGAAGGCCCACGCTTCTGATCCATTCTTATCTCTCTGTTTCAGATACTGAAGAAGAATGCCTTGGCCCAAAAAAACCCTACCTTGGTCCTATGTTGCGAAGATTCCTACATCGATGGCTAGTACGAGATCCTTGTATCAATAGTTGGCACTAGAGGAAGGGCATTGTGACAACTTATGTTACATATGCTTTCAACACAGCATCCACTTCGAAAACCCTCCAATAACTTTCTAGCATCAACTCTTCAGATGGTAAAAGACAAGTAGGTTATGGGGGACGTTGACGTGCGTTTATATTTCATATATTCACGCATGTTTTCTTTTGTGTTTCTCCGTATTTTCCGCCGTCTTTTATTCGTTTTCTTGTATTTTCTCGTTTTCTTTCACTTTTCTTTGTTTATCCATGATTGCAGGGGATTGACCATGTAGGGGACGTTTAACGATGATATCCCAAGTCCCCGGAGCAACGGGAGAGGTCACGCGTGATCCAGGGGGTCAAACGTCGAAGAATTCATCTTTCAGCCCCTCACCCGGTCGGTTGGTCATCTCCAACCGATCGGGTGATGCACGCGTGCACCACCTGGTCTCAGCCGGAGCTCACATGGAAGTCACCCGACCGGTTCGCAGACCGGTTCAGCGGGGGCATGTTCTCTGTTTTCTCAAGCAAAATGCCAACCGATCGGGTGACTCTCACCCGATCGGTTCATCTGTAGCTGAAGATGAAGAGCTGAAGACACGGGTGCCAAACCGATCGCTTCACCCGACGGCTCCAAGATCCAACCGGTCGCTCAAGAACTCACCCGACCGGTTCATGTGATCGGGTGAAAGCTCGCCGTTTTCTGTTATTATTTTGTAACAGATCACCCGATCGGTTGACTTGTCAACCGATCGGGTGGCGCTTTTCCTGCGGGTTTGGACCCGAACCATTAGGGTTCCGAAGTGGGGCTATAAATACACGAGGCTGGCCGACTTGAGGGGAATCTCCTGGAGTTTTTAGGGCTTTTTGCCCCCCTTCTCTTGTGAGTTCTAGGTTAGTTTTAGATTAGGTCTTTTGTTCAATAAGTCTTGTATTGGATTGACGATTCACTCAAGATAAGTATTTTCCTCTCTTTTTCTCCATTGTTTGTATTGTGTTTATTTTGCTTGATGGTGAAAGTTTATATGTCTTTTGTGTAGTTTGTTTACATGTTATTCACCATTGAGTAGTTTTGATGAACCCTAATACGGGTTAGGGTAGGATTGATGCTTGGAAATTTACATTAGACTTGGTTGCATGGCACGTGTTCGATGAATTATGTCAATGGGGATTTCTAGCGATCTGGGTCCAATTCGTACGACGACACACTAGATGTGTTGGGGGTTGGGGTCCGGTGCTTGTCCTGTCAAGATCCGCTTTGATGTATCGCTAGAAATCACATTTGACCTATTTGGCCATTAGGGTTACACGGGGGTGTTTCATTGTCATTGGCGGGAGAAAGACCGCCTCTGACCGTCGGGCCAAGGGGGAATAAACTTGGCGGTTGACCCCCTAGCCATAGCTCACGCCCCCAGCGTTGACATCGAGTCCTCGCGCGCGGGAGCGGCTTGGACGAAGTGTTGGGAGTTATCATTGTGGCCTTAATGCTCCCGGTTGCGGAAGGTGTTAATGGACACGGGAGTGCCCACCGTCCAGAACCGGGTAGGCCTAGCGTGCTTTGCACCGACCGGAATATCGGGCCATGGACGCTAGGTATCACCTTTTGGGGCAATGTCTCACCCTGGATCAAGTCAAATGCCTAGTGTCATGAATACTCTAGCCCGTGTTAGCAGGGATTCATTTCGTGTCCTTTTCAATTCTTTCTTTTATTTTCTACACTTCACCCATATTATCCACGTAGCTAGCACACGACCTAGGCGAGGCTAGTAGCCACTCAAGCCATCCATCTCCCTGTGTTCGATAAACCCGCACCTTACACTAACCGTGCACTTGCGGTAAAACGACACCGCGCCCAAACCGTAAACGGGGCGCCGGTCAAGTTTTTGGCGCCGTTGCCGGGGAGGCGTTTAGTTTGATATTAGCTTAGCTTGGGTTCGTTAGACTACGCATAAAAACACAAAAAAAAATATTTTTTTAAAAAAAAAATTCAATAACCAAGAAATTTTTCCAAAAACCATTATATTATCTTTTCGTTATTTTCTTGTACTATTGACGTTCCTCTCTAGTTTTCTTATTTTTGTTGTCCAGGTATATTTGGTGTAACCATGTGGAGATCAAATTTCGATGCTCAGATGGGAGGATACAATCCTTATTCGGTTGTGGTTTGTGAGACTTGTGGGATGACGGGGCATGTGTATTATGATTGCCCATTTACGCTTGAGAGCCTCCCCCCACTCCAAGGCCAAACATTTTCCCACAACCTTAGCCCAAACACCTCTCATCCATCTCCTCAACCTTATACCCCTCCACAAACACAAGAAGAATCAAGCCTCGTGTCTCTCCTTGAAAGTGCCATGTTTAACCAAGGCCAAATATTACAAAACTTAATGGTACCAATCACCGAGCCGACACCGAGGAGAGGGGATGAAGGAGAGGATATACCCACTTTCATGGTTGAGACCACCATGCCATCGGCCACCATAGACACATCTCAAGCCGATGCCCCAATTTTCCCACACTACCACTTGGATGACGAAGCATTTTTTGATGATGATAGTGAGGATGGGGAGATTTCTCTAGGATCTGTGGGAGAGACTTTTCATCTTTATCTGGATACCCCATATGAGTCCTATGAGAGCACCGAGGAGACCACAGAGCTTATGCATACCGGCGAGGAGGATGTGCGTGAGGACGACGACACCACGACCACATACGAGTGGTCCGCTCCACATCCACCTCCACAGCCATCTCTGTCACAGCTTCCTCCTTGGTCGGTGGTCAACCATGACGATGTCATTCAGGACATCGGGCAGATGGAGGAGCATGAGCATATCGTCGAGGAGGATGTGCATGAGGGCTTGGATACGATCGTCCACTTCATGGAGCCTGAGCCACATCTACCTCTACCGTCACGCTCCACTTCTTCTGCGGCTGAGCATCTACTTGAGCATATTGCCCCTATTCAGGGAGATTTTCATACTCACTCTCACTCCACATTTGAGTCTCGCTTTTCACGTCCTATTTCTTTAGACTCATATATATTTGACACACCATATCTCTCACAGGACACAGGATCGACTTCCCTTGAGGTATGCTGCGGTGTGTCACCACCTGGAGAGCAACTTCACATGGAGAGCGGGGATTTGATCGTCGCTAGCACAGAGGATATCATACCATTTCCAGGGAGTGTTCGCCACATTTCATATATTTTACCATCATTTACCGGCGACTATCTCTGGGATACATTTATTTTGGGAAATAATTTCTTGCCATGGACTAATGCACCTCGTCCTTTGCAGGTCACATGTGGACACCTACGAGGGATGCTTGGAGGTGCGTTGCTTGGGTCCATTGGCACACGTGGCACAACGCTTCTGGCGGAGCCACAGAAGGAGCAGTTAGAGCAGCTACCTGCCCCGCTCCAGATCTTGGATCCACCTATGCTCAGGTGTATCCTAATCCAGTAGTGTAAAAATTTACCGCTATTCTAGTTTAGGTTTGAATAATCTCGTCTCCTCTCATTAGCGAGGGGAGCGTATCTAGGGTTTGCTTTTGCATCTTAATAACCCTTCATGTCGTGCCCATCTATCATTTCACCCCTCATCCTCTTCCGAGGAGAACGAGCAGACTGTCTCTCCTGCATTCTGATTTCTTTCTTTTCCGATTTTCCCCTAGCATATTTCTGCATCACATTGATCATATCATTTTGCTAGCATTGTCATGTTCAGCTTGGGGGAAATCGACTTTTGTGTGCATTTTTTCGTGTGTCGTGTCGTGTGTTTGTGTCTTTGAGTCCTTCGTCGTGTTTTATATCTTTTATTCTGTATGTTTCTTTTTCTTTATTTTCCAGTTTTGTTCGTGTGTTTTTCGTGTTTTTCATTTTTGTGTCGGTGTGTAACTTCCCCCCCCATTTTCATTGCCCTCCCGTATTCACTACTATTGCATTGAGGACAATGCAAGTTTCAGCTTGGGGGAGTCGCACTTCATGCGTCATTTGTCTCTTTTTCTTCGTTATTTGAGTCGTTTTTCTCCGTGTTTTTCTTTTTCTTTTTCTTTCTTTTCTTCTATTTATCTCTTTCTCCTGGAGATGAACCCTATGATGAATTGCCACGAAAATCACACACACACTTAGCATAGCTTCGATAATCACATTCACTAACCCTAGGAAGCCGAGTCCATTGCATTTCATGCTTCATGGGTTCACTTTGCTTTTGTGTGAGTTGTTTGTCGTGACTAGCTAGGGGTGTACTTCTATTTTGTGATTTTGATTTATATACCTATCCTTGGTTGACCCCTAGATTATCATGCTTCGATTTGAATATGCGGTATTTGCTTCTACTATCTGCTTCTATATGCATGCTATATTTATATCGTATACTTCAATTCGCATGTGTCGGGATTCCACAATTAAGGACTAGGATAACCCATTTAGCCTATGCTCCGATTAGCGAGAAATATCTCCTTTGTCCAAGTGTTTAGAATCCGATTTCATTTTTATTTTACTTGGTGCAAATCCCCTCGTCGTGTATCGTTCTCCCACTTGGGAGAGTACACATGTAAATATCCCAATTCCCAAAAATCCAAAAAAAAGGAGAAAAGAAAAGAAAAATCCAAAAAGATGAGAAATGAAAAGAAAAGAGAAAAAAAAATACAAATACCCAAAACCCAAGAAAAATTCCAGTGTGAATATTTTCCTACTTGCCGTGAATAAGTGGAAGGCGAGAATTTGTACCGAGTGTTCTACTCCACATCTTCTCAACCTCCATCGTTTTCGAAAACACTTGGCGTGGGAACTTTTTAGCTAGTATCTCGGCTATAGTGGTGTGATTTCCTTAACCCTAGTTGTGGAGTCCCCGATGCATGATACGCTTCTATTCTTATACTCTTCTCATGCATGCTTGAGCTATATATTCACCGCTTAATTCGAATCGAATCGATATTTGGGTCATTTCTTTGGGTATGTGTATATGGAGCTTTATTGCGCATCGTAGATAGTGACACCATCTGCTAGCACACGACCACACTCACTTGAGCTTCACTGCGTGGGGCCGCGACATGTTTGGACTCACATTCCTTGGTTTGGTGTTGTGTTTTGTCGTATGCTTGCTTCGTGTGGCGTGTTTGATTTTGTTGGCCCTTACGGGCGATCTAGGATATAGAGTTTTCTTGTTCTCTCTTTCTCTCTATTTTCCCTCCGAGCTCTTACTCTCACTCGTCTTCCTCGAGGACGAGGAAGAGTTCAGCTTGGGGGATTTTGACGTGCGTTTATATTTCATATATTCACGCATGTTTTCTTTTGTGTTTCTCCGTATTTTCCGCCGTCTTTTATTCGTTTTCTTGTATTTTCTCGTTTTCTTTCACTTTTCTTTGTTTATCCATGATTGCAGGGGATTGACCACGTAGGGGACGTTTAACGATGATATCCCAAGTCCCCGGAGCAACGGGAGAGGTCACGCGTGATCCAGGGGGTCAAACGTCGAAGAATTCATCTTTCAGCCCCTCACCCGGTCGGTTGGTCATCTCCAACCGATCGGGTGATGCACGCGTGCACCACCCGGTCTCAGCTGGAGCTCACATGGAAGTCACCCGACCGGTTCACAGACCGGTTCAGCGGGGGCCTGTTCTCTGTTTTCTCGAGCAAAATGCCAACCAATCGGGTGACTCTCACCCGATCGGTTAATCTGTAGCTGAAGATGAAGAGCTGAAGACACGGGCGCCAAACCGATCGCTTCACCCGACGGCTCCAAGATCCAACCGGTCGCTCAAGAACTCACACGACCGGTTCATGTGATCGAGTGAAAGCTTGCTGTTTTCTGTTATTATTTTGTAACAGATCACCCGATCGGTTGACTTGTCAACCGATCGGGTGGCGCTTTTCCTGCGGGTTTGGACCCGAACCATTAGGGTTCCGAAGTGGGGCTATAAATACACGAGGCTGGCCGACTTGAGGGGAATCTCCTGGAGTTTTTAGGGCTTTTTGCCCCCCTTCTCTTGTGAGTTCTAGGTTAGTTTTAGATTAGGTCTTTTGTTCAATAAGTCTTGTATTGGATTGACGATTCACTCAAGATAAGTGTTTTCCTCTCTTTTTCTCCATTGTTTGTATTGTGTTTATTTTGCTTGATGGTGAAAGTTTATATGTCTTTTGTGTTGTTTGTTTACTTGTTATTCACCATTGAGTAGTTTTGATGAACCCTAATACGGGTTAGGGTAGGATTGATGCTTGGAAATTTACATTAGACTTGGTTGCATGGCACGTGTTCGATGAATTGTGTCAATGGGGATTTCTAGCGATCTGGGTCCAATTCGTACGACGACACACTAGATGTGTTAGGGGTTGGGGTCCGGTGCTTGTCCTGTCAAGATCCGCTTTGATGTATCGCTAGAAATCACATTTGACCTATTTGGCCATTAGGGTTACGCGGGGGTGTTTCATTGTCATTGGCGGGAGAAAGACCGCCTCTGACCGTCGGGCCAAGGGGGAATAAACTTGGCGGTTGACCCCCTAGCCATAGCTCACGCCCCCAGCGTTGACATCGAGTCCTCGCGCGTGGGAGCGGCTTGGACGAAGTGTTGGGAGTTATCATTGTGGCCTTAATGCTCCCGGTTGCGGAAGGTGTTAATGGACACGGGAGTGCCCACCGTCCGGAACCGGGTAGGCCTAGCGTGCTTTGCACCGACCGGAATATCGGGCCATGGACGCTAGGTATCACCTTTTGGGGCAATGTCTCACCCTGGATCAAGTCAAATGCCTAGTGTCATGAATACTCTAGCCCGTGTTAGCGGGGATTCATTTCGTGTCCTTTTCAATTCTTTCTTTTATTTTCTACACTTCACCCATATTATCCGCGTAGCTAGCACACGACCTAGGCGAGGCTAGTAGCCACTCAAGCCATCCACCTCCCTGTGTTCGATAAACCCGCACCCTACACTAACCGTGCACTTGCGGTAAAACGACACCGCGCCCAAACTGTAAACGGGGCGTCGGTCAGACGTGCCTAGCGGTGCACCAGAAATCAACACTCTGACTATCGCCAACTCGCTGGCGTCCCACCCCACAAGCCTCTGCCGCACACAGAGTTGGCATGCTCAAAGTTTCACGCCTCGTTTCCCATTAAACTTGGGAACGAGGATGCGAGCGGATCCGCATGTGCAAGCACGGAGGAGGTACTTTTGTTTTTCTCTCCTCCTTGCTTTAAACACAATAAGCGTCTGTGTGAAACCTCGTAGGTCCTTGCATGCATACTCAAAACAACACAGATAATCCATAATATTATTACAATCCCTATCGTCTCTGAATGAATTACAACAATAAGGAAAGGAAGAGAGGCTTTATGGCCCTTAAAACATAGAATACACAAATCTGATACAATGGAAACTACAAGGAGAGCAGCCTAAGAGTATCCTCCTGGAAGAGTCCTGCATCTAGTGGATCACGCTACGCTGGAACTAGGATATGCAAAAATGCCCTCAAGACCTGACGGACATTGCATTAAAACAAAAATACAATGCCCGTCAGTGAGGGTTACTCATGTAGGTTCCCAAGCATCAATTTTATTTGAATAATTAAAAGGAATTTAGCAGTGTAATAACATTGTCTACTAACAGAATAAAAGCATGTGATCAAAGTGTAATGTACATAGTAAAGTGAGGTGAGCGTGGCAAAGTGTAGTGAACATAGAAAAGTGTAGTGAGCATGGCAAGTATATATGACCATAGTAAGAGCGTAGCTAGCAGTTTACACAATTTCATTATAGCAATATCAATAGCAAAAAGTAAGAAGAGTGCCATTCAATAACTTAATCTAGTGACAAGTCCAATTTCTGAAGGCAGAAGAAACTACAATTACACACAAATCATCGGGAGCTGTCCGTGGTTCTGTACTTACCGACCCCATTCAGACGACCGTCAAATTTACTAGCGGTGTGAAATCCAACATCCCGACCTCTACTATAATGGACTACCCCACCCAAAAGTGTCAATGTGTATCTGTACAGTTCAATGTATGCCACATGACCCAATATTCCGTAAAAAATGCCCCGAGGGCCCAATATTCCGTATATGCCCCGAGTGCTCAACTTCACATTCCATTTGGGTAACAAGTTAACAACAACGTTAAGCTTACGGACATTAAACTAATATCATGTGACTAAAATAGTCCTCATGGGAGCAAATTATATGTTTTGCATATCATTATATTAAGTGACATGATATTAGCTTGCATGTTAATACACCGTGAATTTAGACATACATATTAATGTGGTGTGCATTAAATGTTTACTAGTAACAGTGCATTAGATGTAATAATTAATATGCCTTAAACAATATTAATTTAGTTATGATAATTCGACATAAATATAACGTAATGTTTACTATAAACATGAACATTAACTATGTCGTTACTACTAACTTTCGAAGCATATGTAAGATCAACATACTAAATCCTTAAGCTAGCATCAACAACCGCGTTAAACTAGCATTAGAATGATTAATAACATGCTAATATTTTCAAAGGGGATGCAGAGAACCTACTAGAGTTAGGGTCACCCCTGATCACATTAGATGATCTACATTAATCTTGTAGTCAAAAAATAAAGTCTACGAGCTTGGCACTTACCATAATACATACATTAGGAAATCAGTCGCACGTGGGAAATGCATACAACTTAATATAATGCATGTGCCTTAATACCATACATTAAGAATATGATATGATGAGTGTATGGTAATTTCAAGAACTATTAATAATGATATCGCAATATATAAATAAGACCAACTAGACAACCAAATTAAGTTGCATGAATTATCCTGTTTATATAAGTTTATTCTAATAAGTTTAACACCGAGTATCTTATAAACTTATGAAGTTATACCATGCTAAAATTAAGCTTAGGGAACCTACTTGTGTTACGTTCACCTGGATGAACAACGCCACAACTCGATGTCGCTCTGGTGACGACGATAGTTTCGAAAACTGCAACGGCTCATTAACTGTTGGTATTCGTGTAGGGCTTGCATTGGTTACAGAGGTGGTCGGCGTGAGTCTCGAGTTAGCAATGGTGTGTAAGGAAGGCCATGAGGATGCTCGTCAGTGGGAAAAAGCTTCCAGTGTTCTTGGGTTGGTTTAGCGATTGTTTGGCAGGGGGTGGCGATGTGTTGGGATGAATGGAGATGGAAGTAAGGGAGTCATGGCTTCCACGGGGGAGTTGGATCCGGGCTTGGTTTATGGAGATGCTCGGCATGGTGTGGAGCACTGAGGCATTGTGTGAGAAGGAAGTGGGTGCTTTGGTGCCGAGGGAAGCTCGACGAATGGGGTTCGATACAAAGGGCTCGACTCCGACAGAATGTGAATGGAGTGGGATTTCCATGGCAGATCTGGGGATGGGTATTTCTTCTCCCATCTCAGGAGATGGCTGACGCATTTGAGCGGTGAGATCGGAAAAATGGCAATGATTTTCACACATGCAAGCTCACACTAGCATATTCCAGTCATGAGTAGAGCTCAACGGGGCTTTGCGTCAGGTGCTAGGGAAGGGCCTTAAGGCTTGCAGCGTGCACGGGAGTTTGGAGGCAAGGGGAGTTGCAGGGAAGATGGGGATGAAAATAGGGAAATATGTGGGAGGGTTGGAGCTAGGGGATATCAAAAAAAGAAAAGTTGGGCTCTCCATAGAGAGTGGACTTGGGGAATAGGGCTCGGTAGTAGGGGAAGCTCAGGGAAGCTTGGGGGAAGAGAGAACGGACCATGGGAAGCATGGCACCGGGGGCTCACGACATAGGGAAAGAATAATGTAGGGGGCTGGGGGTCTCAGCGAGCTTATCAGAGCTTCGGGAGGCTGGTCGTAGGGGTGGACAGAAAGAGAGGGCGAGGGGAAAGGGGAGCCAGTGCAGGGGATGGAGCGTTCGACCCTGTGCTGCGACTGAAGCAAACTTGCAGGGGCCGGCTGGGGGTCTCTGTGCTCAGCATCCAGCATGCACCTGAGACAGTGCATCAAGGGGGAAGGCCGGTCAACTGGAGGGGTTTGGGGTGCTGTCGCGTGGGGTCTTATGGCCAAGGGCTTGTGGATGTGGCCGGGGTTGTTCCTTGGGGGGAGAAGGGATGTGGATGTTGTGTGGGTTGATGGAAGAAGAAGAAGAAGAAGAAGGGGAGTTTATGGCTGTTGGGTGCTCCTCTACTGAGGAGAAAGGATTGAAATTAAATAACAAAGGGTGTGTGAGTTTTGCGCTGCCAATTTAAGGGGGGATTTAATGAAAATAATGAAGGGTTTAATTAGGATGGTAATTGGGGGCTAAAATTAGGTGTAGACCCACAAAATGCGGATCTACATTAATAGGGGGGGTCCTAGACTTAATTAAGAGTAAATGAAATTAGTAGATGTAATTTGAAATTAGTTAAAGTAATTAGCTAAAAGTAATTAGTGAATATAAAAAGTGTTACGACCTCAAGATCGGCCCAGACGATCTAGGCCCACTTGTTCAAGGCCTGAGTCTTGGCCTGCTGAATCTCCATAAAGAAGCCTAGTTTGCCGATGCTCGCCGAAGTCCAAGGAAGCTCGCCAAGTGGAACGACAAGCTCGCCATCAAAATCAGAAGAGTCCTCCAGTAGATCACACAAGTCTATGCTAGCTTTCCCCATAGCAGCTCGCGCCCAGAGAAGCTCGTGCTACAGAAAGCTCGCCTAGACGCCGCTTGCCTACCAGTTCACCCACGAAATAAGACGACATGCCACTAGCAGTTTCACTACAGACAAGTCTGACAAAAGTGCACATGGCCACTTCGCCGCCTGACGGCCTGACAAAAGCACGCCCAACTGTTTCGTCACCAGACAGCCAGACAAAAGCACCGCCTGACATTTACGGCTCAGACCGCCTGACAAAAGCACACCTGACACGTTCGACCCTGACGCCAACGGTTAGATCCCTGACATCCTAGCACTGCCAGCTCAGTAAAAGCAACCGACTCCAGCAGCCTATAAATACCCCATTACCTCCAAGCAGGAAAAGGATTGGTTGGTTGGTTGATTGGTTAGTAATTCACCTCTAAGAAACTCCAAACATTTTCACTTATATTCAAGGTCGAATATCCTCCACATATTCGCGCCTTCCACACCAGTCTGCCACACAAGCACCGATCTACCTCTAAGATTGCCCTTCGTGTCCGACATCCTTTATTCATTCATCTACTGACTTAAGCATCGTAGGGGCTGCAGGCTGAAAGCCGGCCCGGCCTTTCTGATGAGTTGCTCTTCTTGTAGAAAGTCCGCCCTAGCTGCCAACGGACGAGCGACCTGCATCATCCTCCATCAACTGACAGGAGAATCTCATCGACTAAAGGCATCCTACTCCATTTGACGGGCGATCTCGAGACCCTAATCCTCAAATCGTCCCCAGACCGTAGTTGGCATCGTCATCCCCCCTAAACTTGTAACCATTGTACCATTGGTTCCTCACATGAATACAAATTCAATGTTAACGGATTTACCCCGCAACAGTTGGCACCGTCTGTGGGAACTTAGGGTCACACCCATGTCAAACCTCACACAGCTCAATCTCAGCCCTGACAGGGGAAAACAGTCCATGGAGGATGAGCCGCGTCCTCTCGGAGGGACTTCCCTGGCATATGTACCCCCGGAGGGGGCAGCGGAGGCCATTCATGCCTCGGCCCGTGCTGTTCACCAAGGCTTTGAAGCCTTTACGAAGATGATGAATGACTGGGGATCAGGTAGGGCCGAGACATCCACCGTCCCTGCTGCGCCCCTGAACGTGAGGCGTAGCCGTCACCCTCAGATCGAAGCAAAAGCAGCCACCCGGTGGAAGGGGCTCAATGAAGAGATAGCGGCCCAGCAGAAACTTCTCGATGCGGAGATGGAGGCCGCTCGTCAGAGGCGACTTGAGGAAGAAGCTGTTGTCTAGCTGTCACGATCCGCTTCCCTAAATGGAGGCGAGGCGTGAGAAGTCCACTCAGACTTGGAGCTGTGATGCTCCAGTCTGTAAAGCGTCTGGAATAACCAAGTATAAGTCCTTGCAAATGCGAAGCAGAACAAAAATAATAATAAAGAAAAGAGACAGATAAAATTATTTCAATCTAAGAATGTCCACAATAAATTCCAACATCACAGAAAAGCCACCAGGCTAAAAAGAAAGAGTCTAAAAAGGCCACAGCATGGCCAACAGAAATAATCAACGTACAGAAAGAAAGGTGCTATGCACCGACAACCTAACAACAGACTAAGTAGAAAGTAACGACGAAGGAAAACACTACGACTGGTCACCGGTGTCCTCGTACTCCACGTCAACGGTGGACCCAGGCTCAAAGTCAGCAAACGCCTCGTCCTCAGCAACAGACTCTGGCTCAGCAACTAACATGCGACACCCAAAGAGACAAGGGCGCATGTCAGCAAGTCTACAAGAGAATTGTGCAAGGAAACTAAAAGAAAGAAGCAACCTAACAGTTCTAAACTGTACGATGACATGGCAGTTTAATGCATGGATGCTACAAGTAAGATAATGCAACAAGTATGACATGGCAGCAAGTATAACATGGCATGGGTAGCAAAGCTACTAAAACATTCACACGGATTTTACAAGTCAAGTAAACATGTCGTACTCAGAGTTTACGCATTACAGCTGAAGTGACTGTACGGGCACACTTCTACGCTGAGTGGTCGCTTAACCCTACCCCTCCACGTGTAATCGGGCATTGGCTTTTGACCAACACATGTAGCCTGCTTCTGGATCACGAGCCAAAAAATACATTTGGCATAGGGTTGTGCCTGCAACGCAGGTGCCTAGCCTCAACAAGTCGGGCATTGGCTTTTGACCAATACATGTAGCCCGCTTCTGGATCACGAGCCAGGAAGTGTATTTGGCATAGGGTTGTGCCTGCAATGTAGGTGCCTAGCCTCAACAAGGAAATACGTAGCGTGTGCTACGAATGCAACACTCAAGCATGGATGACATGGCATGGCAAGTTGTAATTTAAAAGCGTACAGATAAGGAATTTAAACGTGATAGTCGGAGCACAAGTAAGGAGCATGCAGTTATGAAAATTAAACATGACAGTCAGAAATGCATGAATGACATGGTAGGGTGACAGATCTAGCTTCGTTGTCAAGCTAGATCTTAAAATTGCGTCTAGGCGAGTATCATTTCGTCTCCTAGTCTCTTTTACGCCTAAAACAAGGAATGGCCTAAAGCACGGCCTAAACAAAGAACTGGCAAGTTTCACTTGCCTGTAATCAACCGTTCTGCAAATATCGTTCAAACAGTCCAGTCTACCTATGTGCTCAGATCCTCCAGCCTACAGTCCCAAACTGAATTACCGTTATTAGTGAATTACCAGACAATAAAATTACCGATTTTTATCTTGTTTAACATGGATGGGTTGGGGGTCCTAAGTGTTCAGAAATTTACCCTTACATGACGCGAGAGCTACACTGGCGTCGGGTAGCGACGTAAGGGCTGGAATAATAGAAAACGCTCCACGTTCAGATTCCAAATAAGATTTCACACTCGCCAATTCTCGGGCAGCGACCAAATCAGCGAACAAGATTCCAAACAGCGAGTAATAGGTCGGTAGGCATTTTCACGGCTCCCGGGAAGCCGTAACAGCGAACCGAGACGAATGGTACGACGTACATGAAGTCTACGACATTGAGCATCGTAGGGGATGCTCGTGACATCGGAAAACACTCCTAGGAGAAGTAGGGGCTACCGGAAGACCCCAACAGTGAGAGTGTACGACGAGAACTCAGCAACGCGTCGATACGTCGATATACACACAAAACAGCGAGAGAGTTCGCTGTTTCAAGTGTGAACAGCCTGAGGGATGATGTCAACGGCAGAGAGGGCCCAAGGGGGTTGACGGCAGTGGTTGGAGGCCGTGGGCGGTGGCGGCAGCGGCAGCGGCGGCGGCTGCTGCTGCTGCGAACTGCTGCAACGCTGCGGGTAGCTTGCTGCGGCTGTTGCAGCCAGCAGGCAGAGCTCCGGTGGCTAGGCAGTTCACGAGGGTCGTCGACATAGGGAGGTGGTCAAAGGAATGGTCGGGGGTCGAAGACACGAAGCTGGGGCGCGGGTTTTTTGATGCCTGCGAGACAACTAGCGATGGCTGTGGCTTCTGTCGGAGCACCGGTGGTCCACGGCAGCTAGGGGCGGAGCCGCGAGGGTCTGACTATGGAGATGGGTCGCCGTGTGAGGTTGGAGATGGGTTGACGGTGAGGGGAGGCCGCCGGCGAGGGTTTGTTTGCGTGTGGGGAAGAAGAACAAACGACGGCTGCGGTTTTGATGTTTGCTGCGAAATTGTAAAGCCCTAGGTTGCTATAAAAGTAGGTGAGTGGCTGAGAACGTGGCTCACGTGATGGGCTGGCTTAGGGTTAAGTTGTTAGGGTTATTTTGAATAGAAAAAGTTGTTATTATTAAAAGAAAATCAAATAATCCCTCACACACTCTCTCTCCTACCTGTTGTATGCGGCCAAGGCTGAGAAAGTGGGTAGGGCTAAGTCAACATGGCTAATATAAGTTTTAATAATTATTGGGGATAGTTGCCAAGGGATATTTAAGGTTAAACCGATATTAAACTGGGGAGAAAAGTGAAAGTAGATCAAACAGGGCCCAAAAATTGTAAGATAAATACTGGGGTGACCGCACGGATGAGAGAAATGTAACTAAGAAGACGGATCACAATTTCGATGACGAGAAACGAAACTAAAAATAAAAACTAAAGTGAAAATCGCGACGTCTCATCAAACAAGGTTAAATCGTGGGAGAACGACCCGTGAAATGACGTTCCAAATTAATTCCACAATTTAATATTCTTCGAGAGGGTCACAACGGCATATCACACTATAGGGTTCAAATACAGATAAGATCTAAAATAAATACGTGCATGAACAAGACTACGTGCACGAAAAGCGTACAAAGGATACGGGGTCCAAAAGCGACAGTAATCCCAAGTTGGGCACACGTCGGGGGTGGCTTACTAAGGATGCGACCAAGGTGCTACGGCCCTATCAACTCTACGACACGACTCACATACCAAGCATAAAACCAATCAGGTACTCGAAATTGCCATACGCACAGCCGTATAACGAATAGTGAGTACCGACCGTTACACTAGCTAAGGCAGTTTGACAATGAAGTGAAGGCTGCTGCTAAACAAATCCGGTCGTTAAAGAAATCGCGAGTCGACAGCTGCGATTCATCATCACCGCAAGAGATTGGCTCTGAGAGGAGAACCGTATGGTCTCGAAGGCGTCACTTCCGAATCGATGGCACATCCTTAGTCCACAATCGGTGGATAACTCACGGCTCAGAGGGGGCACCGTGGGGTTGGCTGGCCCACCTCCCAGGCATGATGATCGTCGATGTCGAGGCCGCGACCGAAGCAGGACTCCGCCAAGGCAGGGGAGGGATGCCACTTAGCACTGAGATGGTGCATCCAGTGACTCCAGTGATGGAGGAGGCGGCTGTATCAGCCCTGAAGATCGCCTGTATGCCCATGTTGGTCGCCACTGCGACCCCCAGCCAGAAGAGACTAACCCACTGACCAGACGGATGACTACAGCCCTGATCCCTCATAGATTCAAGCTTCCTCAGTTTGAACTATATGACGGTACAGGTGATCCCCTCGAGCACGTACAGTGGTACAAAGGGGCCATGGAGATTCAAGGCGCAGATGATCTGCTCCTATGCCGAGGCTTCCAGATGACTCTGAAGAAGTCGGCACTAGAGTGGTACAATGGCCTGCCCACCCACTCTGTCGAATTCTTCGACGATCTATCCCATAAGTTCTGCCAGCAGTTCAGGGCAGGACACAGAAGGAAGAAGCTAGCGGACTATCTATTCTCGATAGTCCAAAAGAGGGGTAATCGATCAGAAAGTTCTTGCATCGCTTCCAGGAAGAAAGGCTTAGTGTGGCAAGCTGCAGAGATGAGCTCGCCATGGCAGCCTTCAAAAAGTGGCTGACCAATCGGAGCCTACATAAGTCACTCCTTCAAGATCCACCCACCGATCTGGATGCACTCTTCGCTCAGGCGGAGAGGTTCATGCTGAGCGAGGATGCTCTCAGAGTGAAGAAGGTGGCCACCCCAGGCAGGACATCCTGCAACAAGCAGCAGCCTGATGGTCGATCGAGGCAGGATGACCGCCCTAGAGGACGCGACCAGCCAGGCAACCAGAGGCACGACCAAGGAGGACGCCGACCTCAAGATCGCCCCGGACCGGCGCGAGGGTTTGCCATGCCTAGGGAGCCCCCGCCAGCAGTCAGCAGGACCGAAGGGCATCAGTAGGCCCAGTACATGCAACTCAACGTCCCTGTAGTCGAAGTATTGGCCGCAGCAACGAGAGCCGGACTTCTCCGAGACCCGCCTCAGGGGAGGACGGTCTCAACCACGAGGGATCAGCAGAAATACTATCGGTATCATCGTGATCATGGTCATGATACCGACGAGGTTTTACTCTAAAGAGGGATATCGAGCGGCTGATCCAGGAGGGCTATCTCCAAGGCTTCGTGGCAGGGAGGAGACAGGCTCACGATGAGAGAGCACCCCTGGGAGCGCAACAGCCGAACCGGCCCCAGAACACCAAGCAAGACACCCCTCGACAGCCTAGAGCAGTCATGCGCATAGATGTGATATGTGGTGGGCCATCCTCGGGTGGCGCATCATCATCGGCCAGAAAGGCGTACGCTCGACAAGTGATGACGGAAAGTGTAGGTGACGAAGCAAAGCGAAGAAGAGTAGCTCGGCCCCACATCTCTTTCTCGGACGACAACTTGGAGGGGGTCGAACTACCACATAATGACGCCATCATCATCGAAGCACAGATTGGAATCGCCATAGTCAGTCGTCTCTTGATCAACACTGGGAGCTCATGTAACATTCTTTTTATGTCAACGATCGAGAAGATGTGGCTGAGGCATGTAGATCTGAGGCCATGCACGGGTCCGATTGTTGGCTTCACCGGCCACTTGGCTCCCATCACTGAAGTCATCACCTTGTCGATGTCTTTGGGGGAAGAACCGTAGATCTTCACTCAGATGACACAGTTCGTTGTCATCGACATCGCCTCGGTGTACAACGGCATCATCGGGTGGCTATACATGACCGCCATCGAAGCTCTCCCCTCACTCCTGCACCAAATGATCAAGTTCCAGACTCCGAAGGGGGTTGGATAGTACGAAGGAGCCAAAGATTGTCTCGGAGCTACTATGTCAGCTCCACCAAACACAAATCGCCCGAGCAAGCCCTGCTGGTCAAACTTGGAAACCATCAGGAGGACGTCGGTGATCAACCATGGGAGGCTGCAAGCTAGCCCGCCGCAAGAACAATGATCATTTACTCCTATGTTATCTACATTTTTGTAAATATAACTATCATTTTCTATGCATTTTCTCAAATATTTCCATCTACGTTTGGAAATTTCAGGTCTCAAATATTCTTAAATTCCGGGGCAGGCTGTCGAGCTTCACCCTCGATAGGATCACCGGGCTGGTTAAGGCCCAAGCCACGGCTCGCACCCTCCCATCCATCAACTCCGGGGCAAGCTTGACGGGTTTGACCTCGATAGGGTTGCCTGATGGGACAAGGAACGAGCGACGGCTCGTACCCTCTCCTCCCTCAATTCCGGGGCAAGCTGACGAGCTTCGCCCTCGGTAGGATTGTCTGGGGGTTAAGGAACGAGCTTCGGCTCGCACCCTTCCCTACATCAACTTCAGGGCAAGCTTAACGGCTTCTCCCTCGATAAGGTCACCGGGTGGGACAAGGAACGAGCGATGGCTTGCACCCTCTCCTCCCTCAACTTCAGGGCAAGTGATGAGCTTTGCCCTCGATAGGATCGCCCGGGGGGTTAAGGACCGAGCTATGGCTCGCGCCCTCCCCTCCATCAACTCCGAGGTAAGCTTGACGGCCTCGCCCTCAGTAGGGTCGTCGGTTAGGACAAGGAATGAGCGAAGGCTCACACCCTCCCCTCCCTCAACTCCAAGGCAAGCTTACGAGCTTCACCCTCGATAGGCGCCAGGTGGGTTAAGGACCGAGCTACGACTCGCACCCTCCCCCCCGACTCCAGGGCAATCTGACGAGCTTCTCCCTCAATAAGATCGCCCGGGGGGTTAAGGAATGAGCTTCGGCTCGCACCCTCCCCTCCATCAACTCTGGGGCAAACTTGACGGCTTTGCCCTCGATAGGGTCGTCGGGTGGGACAAGGAACGAGCGACGGCTTGCACCCTCCCCTCCCTCAACTCCAGGGCAAGCTTACGACCTTTGCCTCGATAGGCACTAGGTGGTTAAGGACCGAGCTACGGCTCGCACCCTCCCTTCCCTCAACTTCGGGGCATGCTAACGAGCTTCACCCTTCATAGGATCACCCGGGGGGGTTAAGGAACGAGCTACAGCTTGCACCCTTCCCTCCATCAACTCCGGGGCAAACATGACGGCTTCGCCCTCAATAGAGACGCCAGATTGGATAACTAACGAGCTATGGCTCGCACCCTCCCCTTCCTTAACTCCGGAGCACGATGACGAGCTTCGCCCTCGATAGGATCACCCAGTGGGTTAAGGAACAAGCTACGGCTCGCACCCTTTCCACCATCAACTCCAGGGCATGCTTGACGGCTTTGCGCTCGATAGGGTCGCCGGGTGGGATAAAGAACGAGCGACGGCTCGCACCCTCCCCTCCCTCAACTTCGAGGCAAGCTTACGAGCTTCACCCTTGATAGGCACCAGGTGTGTTAAGGACTGAGCTACAGCTCGCACCCTCTCCTCCCTCAACTCCGGGGCAGGCTGACGAGCTTCACCCTTGATAGGATCGCCCGGGGGGTTAAGGGATGATCTACGGCTTGCACCCTCCCCTCCATCAACTCTGAGGTAAGCTTGATGGCTTCGCCCTCGATAGGGTCATCAGGTGGGACAAGGAACGAGCGACGTCTTGCACCCTCCCCTACCACAACTCTGGGGCAGGCTGACAAGCTTTGCCCTTGATAGGATCGCCCGGTGGGTTAAGAAACGAGCTACGGCTCGCACCCTCCCCACCATCAACTTCGGGGCAAGCTTGACAGCTTCGTCCTCGATAGGGTCTTTGAGTGGGACAAGGAACGAGCGACAGCTCGCACCTTCTCCTCCCTTAACTCTGAGTCAAGCTTGGGAGCTTCTCCCCCGATAGGCACTGGGTGGGTTAAGGACCAAGCTACGGCTTACACCCTCCCTTCCCTCAAATCCGGGGCAAGCTTACGAGTTTCACCCCTGACAGTCTTCTCAAACTCCGAGGGAAGCTTACGAGCTTCTCCCTCGAAAGGTGCCAACTCCACAACATTTCGCTTCTCCTGGGCCTTAGCCACTTCCAAGAAGAAAGTTGGGGGCTTACACACAAAGGCAAAAGGCGACGTACAACAACACAGACACAAAAGATAAACAAGGCGAACCACCTAAGGTATATTTCATTAAAGTTGAAATTCATACATTTACATAGTTTTTCTACAATAGGTCCTACGCATGGCCCTAAGACCAGCCCTACAAATACAACCACTCCCTGGAGATTAAGCAGCATCGCCTCCCCCTGGAGCATCGACCTCATATTCCTCGTCGTCGTCGGCCACAGTCAACTTGGAGAAGTCTGTCTCCAAGGAAGTGTACAGCTTCACCAGCCGTGCTTCCACCCTCCTGAAGCCCGCCTGCATCCCTTTCTCCATGCCTTCTGTCCTCATTGACCTCATCATGAGGAGGTACTCCTCCTCCTGATATTTGCAGATGGCCTCAGCCCTCTCGGCCTCCAGATCGATCTTCCTCAGTGTCGCTACCTTCCACTTCAGCACGACGATCTCTGTCCCCTTCTCCGCCGCCTCCCGCTTCAGTGCAGTGATCTCCATCCCCTTGGCCTCCATTTTCGTGGAGTGTTCGTTCGAAGCGACGATCCTTCGATTCTCCTCCTCCCGAAGCTGCCGCTCCCACTTCTCAGTCTCTGCCCTCTGAACCTTATACCACCCCTGGAGCTGCTCCAACTGTTCCTCCCTGCCTTGCAGCTTCCCAGTGACCTCTCTGAAGTGGGCATCCAATGCCTGCAGCTTACAATTGGCTGTCTCCAGATCAACCTTCCTCTTCTCGTGGTTTGCCTTGAGCATATTCACGACGGTATGGCACTGCAAGGACACCATTGCTACGACCGCCTGCAAGAGAAATAGAAAACATGAGTACCCGTAGAAGAAAGAAGACCGTCAGTATAGAGAAGGGAGAGTAGCAAACTTGCATACTATACCAGATCGCTGTATCACAGAGGCGCTCTGGACCAACCTCGGTGAGGGATGCCCGATCCCTTGGCAACAGGCTATTCTCCACCAGGAGAGCTGTGACGCCGGCTTCATCAAACACAGACTCCATGTTGACCACCGGATAGCTCGTCTTGAAGAGCTCCTCCTTCAGGATGGCATGGACTTCGGCCTTTGTCGCCTTGAAGCGGGAGAGCATCGGCTCACAGCTCGAATACCCAGGCGCCCCCTGCTCCCAAGGAGGGCATCTATAAGGCCAGTGCTCGATCGAAACCCTGTCGGACCACACCGTGGGGGGACCCTCAGCCGCCATGCTCCGGGGCATCACCTCTCTCTCACCAGTTCCACGGTCGACAGAGCCGCCCGGTGTTGCCTCACCGACAGTAGGGGTAGGAACGCTCGCCATAGGTGTCTCCCTCACCCTCTTGGCATGCGCATCCCTTTTGCCCCCAATAACAACCCCAGGGCCCCTCTTCTACCTTGGCTTCACTACCGAGTCCTTCATCACTACATTTTTGCCCTTCTCCTGGGCAAAAGGATTCTCGACCGCATGCTCCGAGTTCGTCGACTCCCAGCCCTCCTCATCAGTTCCTCCTACAAAAGGATCATGGCCACACCTGCAAAGAGAACAAAGATCAGGGTGAGCAGGTAGGGAGAAGGTCGCCAAGATTGTTATACCTTTGCGCCAGAAATATTGGGCAAATTGATCGCCCTTGATCAAGTTTGCATGCTTCCTGGTTGCCTTAGGGATCTCCTACAAGGCCTTGGAGTTCTACAGATCTTGCCCCACCAGGGGTTTCCCCTTATTCACTGAGGGATTCAGCATCCCCCAGTTCGATGTCAACACCGAGTCCGCCAGCATCAAGACGAAGACAAACCTCTCCATCTATTCTTCCCCCTCGCTAGGCACCTCAAGGATGAGAGGCCGGTCCTTCCTCGCAAGAACGCAGTGATACATCCCATCCTTCTTCGCCTTAAAGTAGTGCTGGAAGAGTGATATGCTCGAACTTATCCCGCTGATAATACAGAGGACGATGAAGCCAGCCATTGAGCCGATGGAGTCCGACAATAATTGACAAAGAGGAAGCTCAAGGAAGCTCAGCGGGTGGAGGAGATGGGGGTTGAGTGAAAACTGCAGGCCGAGTTTGAAGGTCAGGTAGTAGACTCTGACTTCGTTGTCCCTCGACGAGTAAACCCTCTCATGGGGTTCGAGGAGGCGAACTGTGCAAGATGGTCGACTGTAGCAGGAGTGGATCTCGGGGAGATTGATGGTGTTTGTTTTACATTGGATAGTTCTGATCTTCGTCGGAGCCGTACCCCTGACTCTGCCAGAGCCCGATTCGAGCCCTCGCTCTCTCCCCCAGGCTCTTCAGAATCCCCCTCAGCACTCGGATTGAAAGATGAAGAACCAAAAGCCATTGACAGATCGAGAAGTTACCTAGGAAGAAAGAAGATCACCGGAGCTCTGATGAAGAGATGAGCGACGGCGGAAACTCTCGAGAGCAAAGAAGAGAAGAAGAGAAACCTTATCGAATTCGAATGCAAAAGTTCTCAAACGTTTGCCCCTCTCCTTGTTTTATAATGGGCATCGCCCGATCTCGATCATTGAAGGTGCACCATGTGGCAAGATCAGAGGTGGAGGCGTCGCCTTAACTTCTCCCCCAGGCCATATGCGGCACATGTCGAGCTCCGAGTGGCGGAGGCGCTTCAATATCCCCCGGCTACCGAATCATCATGATGCCTTCCGAGATTCAGCGGTCGACTCACATTTAATGCTACAGTTGTTACCCATTACAGTGAAGTGCATCATCGAGCCGATCAGGACTTCCCGTGTCAAACTCGAATGACGGGGGCAATTGTTACGACCTCAAGATCGGCCCAGATGATCTAGGCCCACTTGTTCAAGGCCCGATGCTTGGCCCGTCGAATCTCCATAATGAAGCCTAGTTCATCGAAGCTCGCCAAGGTCCAATGAAGCTCGCTAAGTGGAACGATAAGCTCGCCATCAAAATCAGAAGAGTCCTCCAGCAGATCACACAAGTCTACGCTAGCTCGCCCCAGAGTAGCTCGTGCCCAGAGCAGCCCGCCCTATAGAAAGCTTGCCCAGACGTCGCTCACCTACCAGTTCACCCATGGAAGAAGACGACACACCACTAGCAGTTTCACTACAGACAAGTCTGACAAAAGTGCATCTGTCCGCTTCGCCGCCTGAGGGCCTGACAAAAGCATGCCTAGCCGTTTCGTCGCCAGACAGCCAGACAAAAGTGTCACCTGACATTTACAGCTCTGACCGCTTACAAAATCACTCCTGACACGTTCGGCCCTGATGCCAATGATCGGATCCCTGACAATCTGGCACCGCCATCTCAGCAAAAGCAACCAACTCTAGCAGCCTATAAATACCCCTTACCTCTAAGCGGTAAAAGGGTTGGTTGGTTAGTTGATTGGTTAGTTAATTAACCTCTAATAAACTCCACACATTTCCACTTTTATTCAAGGCCGAATATCCTCCACATATTCGCGCCTTCCACACCAGTCCGCCACGCAAGCGCCGATCTGCCTCTAAGATTGCCCTTCGTGTCCGACATCCTTTCTTTAGTTATCTACTGACTTAAGCATCGGAGGGGCTGCGGGCTGAAAGCCGACCTGGCCTTCCTAACGAGTTGCTCTTCTTGTAGAAAGGTTGCCCTAGCTGCCAACAGACGAGTGACCAGCATCATCCTCCATCAACTGACGGGGAATCTCATCGACTAGAGGCGACCTACTCTATTTGACGGGCGATCTCGAGACCCTCATCGTCAAATCGTCTCCAGACTGTAGTTGGCCTCGTCATCCCCCTAAACTTATAACCATCATGCCCTTCGTTCCTCACATCAATACAAATTCATTATTAGCGGATTTACCCCGCAACAAAAAAGGTATAAAATAAAAGTATCTTAAAACTTAATACGGTAGTGATGGATCGTATAAACTTAATCAATTTAAGAATCGTATAAACTTATTATTTGAAACTGTTTGAAAGTATTTATACCAAAATACGGTAGTGATGGATACATGCCATCATACAATGGAATCCAGTCAGAGGCTGAGGAGTGTATGCTCCTAGCTCACAATATGGTGGCATCACACTTGGTGCAGGCTGTTAGCATCTCAAATACCCTTCAACCTTCCACTATCACTGCTCAGCCTCGGTAGGAAGCTTTGACCTCATCCATATCAGACGAGCTCAATCCGCAAGCTGAGCCAAAATGCGAAGCCCCAGGGTGGAAGCCCTTCAACCTTCATCAACTCCTTCTCAACCTCAAGATAGGGCTCAGACCATGGTAGATAAGCTCAATCCCCGAGGTGATCCGAAACAGGAAAGGGCAGTTGGGATCCTAGTGGATGGCAGGTAAATACTAGGGGTGAAGTGCGTATATGAAATAAAAATATTCCTCTAGAAAATCTACCTAAATTTACAATTAGTTTTACCTAATTTAAACTTAATCAACAATAATTAAATCTTGCTCATGAGTATGCGGTAGAAATAACACAAACAAGATACAAAACAACACAGAAAAGTAGAACAAGCACAAACACAAGATATACCCTGGTTCACCCAAAACTCAGGGCTACATCCAGTACTCAAGTACCACTTGGCTAGTTCCTTATTTTCAACAAATAGTACAACTACCTCTTCCTAAGAGGATTTCTACAAACTATCTCTTCCCTAGAGATTTACAACTCACCACCTCATACTTGGGGATTTTCCACTTATAAAAAGAAGATACAAATACCTGTAGCATTGCTTGAAGCTCGAGTGTGATGTGATGCTATAGGAGAAGACTTGATCTTAAAGTATAAGTACTTTGGCTTTTGGAGGTCAAGTACTTTGGCCAATGAAAGATATAAACTTTGGAAAAACTTTGGCGAAGAGAAAGTGGGGTTTGCTTAAAAGCTTTTGCACTTGAAAACACTTTTTACATCAAGAAAAATGATCATTCAATTCATGCAAAACTCCTCTAACAATCCCCAATATATAGGCAATAAATCTGGCCAAATATATTGTCCAAAAAGCCCCTCCAACGGGAAGAAAAAATGGCTAGAAATAAGACTGTTGGGGATTGCCAACACAGCATTGGTCGACCACTATACCCTGACTGGTCTACTATTGACATACTGGTTGACCAGTCAGACTACATGGGTCGACTCATAGTCAGACACATAGAAATCCGAGAGCTCAAGTTTTCACAGGTCGACTACAATGTGTTCACTGGCGACCAGTTTTTCGATACACTGATATATATCAGAAAACTTGGGATTTTTCTAATAAAATCATTTTAAAACATTTTAATATATATTTAGTGTTTTCCTATGTGTGTTAGCTTTAATCAAGGCTTTAACATGCTAAGAAAAGGAAAAAAGAAAAATACATCAAAGTAAACTATTACATTGAAGTCCCTTAATGTAAACAAGATACTTCAAGCTCCTTGTCTGGCTTCAATTGGTTCTAGGCATTGTTGAGCTCACCAAACCTTTGTGTGCTTCTTTAATTTAATTCATATACCTACATTCAAGAGTTAGATGACATGTTTTCTCATCATCAAAACAATACGGGGTGACCCAATATCTTAACAATGGCCTCCCCGGTAGAGAAGATAGAGGCAGTGCCCCTCATAGAAGCCAACCCGACCCAAAATGTCTAGATCAGATCTACCCGGTTGCCCGATCTCTAGGCCATCATCATCGACTTCCTTCAGTTGAATAGGGATGTCTTTGCCTGATTGCACAAAGATATGCCATGCATAGATCCAAAGGTCGGGTTCATATAATGAACATCAATCCAATCGTTCCTCTAGTCTGCTAGAAGCGCCAAACTTTTAATGCCAAAAGGAGCCAAGCTATCAAGGACAAGGTCGACAGGCTCCTCCTCGCAGACTTCTTCAGGTAAGCTACTCATCTAGAATGGCTTTCCAACATCGTTCTAGTGAAGAATGTGAATGACAAGTGCAGGATCAATATTGAATTCATAGATCTGAACAAAGTTTTGCCTGAAAGAGAGCTTTCCCTTACTACGGATCGATCAGCCTGTTGATGCAATAGCTAGGCATGAGCTGCTAAGATTCATGGATGCTTACTCTGGGTACAACCAGATCTTCATGCACAAGCCAGACTAAGATCATATATCCTTCTTGACAGACCAAGGGCTATATTGTTATTAGGCGATACCATTCAGTCTGAAGAATGTTGGGGCCATATACTAGCACCTCATCAACCGGATGTTCATGGCTCAGATTGGCAAAACAATGGAGGTATATGTCGGTGACATGCTGGTAAAATCACTAGAAGCGACCCATCATATGGTTGACTTGGAGGAAACCTTTTCCATCTTGCAGAGGTACTACATGAAGCTCAAACTAAGTAAATGCATCTTCGATGTTGCTTCTGAAAAGTTCATGGGCTTCATGGTCCACCATAAAGGGATCGAGCCCAGCCCTAAAAAGATCAGTACCTTGATCAACATGCAGACCCCCACCAAGGTGAAGGATGTCAGTGTATGACTGAACTGGTGGCATCCATCTATCGCTTCATCTCCAAATCCACTGACAAGTGCCTACCTTTCTTCAAGGTGCTGAAGAAAAGAAAGAACTTTTAGTGGAAAGAAGAGTGTAAGCTAGCCTTTGCCCATCTCAAAGAGTACCTTGGCCAACTTTTGCCCTTGTCCAAACCCAATGAGGGCAAAGGTCTCCTTCTCTACCTTGCGGTCTCCAAGAGCATGGTCAGCTCGGTCCTTATCTGATAAGAATATGGCACGCAGTGGCCCATTTACTATGTCATTCGGTCCCTCCTAGATGCAAAGATAACATATGAGGAGGTAGAGACGCTGACCCTGGCATTGATGGTCGCAGCTTGAAAGCTCAGACCCTTCTTTCAGGTGCACACCATCGTGGTCTTGACGACTTACCCATTATGTCAGATACTTCAAAGGCCAAACATGTCAGGATGGGTCTCCAAGTGGGCAGTCAAGCTTGACGAGTTTGACATCCAACTCAAGCTGTGAATAGACATTAAAGGTCAGGCCTTGGCTTACTTCGTCATGGAGTACACCTACCATATTGGGTTCTAACCCCATAACCTGCTTGAGGATCAATGGGTGTGGATCATCTATATGGATGACTCCTCCACTGAGCAAGCTTCAAGAGCTGGCATGCTTTTATTCAGCCCTGAGGGTATCCATCTCTCATATGCCCTCAAGTTCAACTTCAGAGCATCCAACAATGAGGCTGAATATGAGGCCCTTGTTACGAGGCTTAAGTGAGCCAATGAGGTTGTTGCTCAGCACATCGTTATCCACTATGACTCCTACATCGTCATCAACCAAGTTAATGATGGTTACCAGGTGAGAAAGGAGGAGCTTCTGATGTACGTGAATGTCGTCTAAGCTCTGATGGTGGGATTCTAGAGCTCTTAGACGAAGAACATCCCTCGGGCTCAGAACAACACTGTTGATACCATAGCCTGACTTGCCATGGTGATTGAGGATGAGCTCAAGTCTGTTCCAATAGAGGTCCTAAAGCACCTGACACGACTTGAGGAAGAGCTCGTCCATACTACTATGGGGTCAGCCTCCTCTTGGGTGGATCCTATCATCCAATACCTCCGCTATCAGATCCTCCTCGAGTACAAGAGCGAAGCTAGGAAGTAATGGTACATGTCATCAAGGTATACACTCCTCGATGCTGTCCTCTACAAGGAAGGTTACTCTTCCCCCCCGAGTGAGATTCCTCTGCCTACAGGGAATCCAACCAGTGATGGAAGAGATACATGAAGGTATGTGTAGGAACCATTACGGAAGCATATCCCTCGCACATAATATTCTGCGAGCCGAACACTACTGGCCCAAACTGTAGCAAGATGTCAAGTACTATATCCAATGGTGCTACACATGTAAGCACTTCTCCAACATCACAATGCTACATCCGAAAAAGCTGACCTTCATCGTCCCTATTTTTCCATTTGTAAAATGGGGAATCGATCTCAGCAAACCCTTGCCTTGAGGAAGAGCAGGAGCTACTCATGCTATATTAGCTATCGACTACTTCATGAAGTGGGGTGGAGTTAGTCCCACTCTCTTCCCTGACTAAATCAAAGACCACCGCAATCATATGGAAGGAGGTGATATGTCGGTTTGGAGTCCCATAGTCCATTGTCACTGACAATGAAACACAATCTGACAATGCTAACTTCAAGGCAAAGTGCAAGAAATACAGCATCCAACACCACTTCTCCACTCCTACTCACGTGCACACAAATAGCCAAGTCAAAGATGTAAATAAGGATATCAAGAAAATGCTCAAAAAGAAGCTCGTGTAAGGACCTCCTTACCCTTGCAATACAAACAACAACACACTAGAGGGGGGTGAATAGTGTAATGGCAATAAATTGTCCAATTAAAATTAAACTTGCAAATGCGGAATAATAAATGCAAGAGGAAATAATTGACACAATCAATCCAAACGCAAACACACGATTTTACTCTGGTTCTCCAAACTTGGGTACGTCCAGCCACACCAATATTCACTATAATTCCCACAAAGAGAAGTGAATACAAATCCCACAAAGAGATACCTCACCAAGAGGATTTTGCCCTACACAAGGACCCAACCAACCCTACACAGGGGTCAAACTCCCACCTAGAGAATTACTAACTCCCACTCAGAGAATTAGGGTTAGCCCTATACTAGGACACCAAACTCCCACTTAGAAAGTTACTCCCGCAAAGAGAGTTATTCCCACTAAGAGAATATCCTAATCCCACAAAGAGATAAACTCCCACAAAGAGAGGGACTAATTCCCACAAAGAGAATTAATGTTACAAGAATCACGAAGTAAAATAAATACTCTTACATATGCCTTGAGATGCTTACTCATAGATGAATGCAAGGCATGGAAGAGGATCTCCAAGTGTTGAGATTGGCTTGAAAGCACTTGGATGATTTCCCTTGAGCTGGACTTCAATGCATGAAGAGGAATGAGAGGTCAAGGAGGGAAATAAGAGAGTTTGAGAGTGTCTTTTCAATCTCTAAATTGTTGGGGTTTTGGCGGACCCCCAGAGCTCGGATCCGTGTCTGTCCTAAGTCGGACGGACCACGGAGGCACAAAAGCGCAGCGGAAAAACCAGAAATCATATTTCTATACTAGCTAAACTATTTAGCTAGGCTCTGGGGAGCCAGAACCTAATCTATGCCGACTTGGAGTGGGTCTGACCACCCCAAGAAGGATCTACATTAAGCGACTAATTAAAAATTACGCTAAAAACGCTTAATCCACATACCTGGAATCTTGGCCCTGGAGCAGGCAAGATGTACCGCATCGTCTTGAGAAGCTCCTCGTAGCCGAGCCGCGTTGACCCGATCTCCCTGAGCCGCCTCGCACCCTCGCACCGATCCGCTTGAGCCGCTTTCGCCTCCGAGCCGATCACACGCGGTAGAAAGTTTCACTTGAGAAGAACCCGCGTCTTAGACGTCCGGATCAGATCCAAACCCCCTTCGTAGTCGTGCTAGGACTACTCCGGAGAATAGGAAAATTAGAGAGAGATTTAGTCGCCGATCGAGCCTGCTCTAAAATTCTGGAGCTACTCGATCGTTGACTGGTGTGTTTTTCAACGAGGAGAGTGCACCCCTATTTATATAGGGAGTGAGCACTCAACTTCTCGTTGCGGGCAATGTGGGACAATCCCCATGAAGAGAAAAACAAATTAAGTCATTTGGCTTAATTTCAACTTTAAAGTTAGCCTTTCACAAAGTCAAACTTTAACGAATTAATTCTCCTCACATACTAAACTTCAGACACCAAACAAGCTATCAATCAGAAAAGCTTGGAATGGTGAACGCGTAGGAACTGACGGTGACGAATTTCGACTTTGTTTGACCCCTCAAACAATTGCTCAAAGTTTAGCAATTTGCACAAAATTCGTAGCCGTCATTAGGGTTTTCAAAAACCCTAAATTGACTTAAGTTGCGGGCGCGCCCGCTAGACTTAGCGGGCGCGCCCGCCCCCAAGGGGGCAAGGGCGGGCCGCCCGCCCGCTGCAGCAGCGGGCGCGGGCCCGCTGCAGCAGCGGGCCGCGCCCGCTTGCAGCGGGCGCCTGCCCGCTGCACACAGCGGGACACGCCCGCTGCTGCAGTGGGACACACCCGCTGTGCAACGGGCGTGCGCCCGTTGCAGCCAGCGGGCGTTGCCCGTTTGCCTTTGCACATGGGCCTTTTGGCCCAGTGGGTCTAACCCACTTCCCCTTGAACTCTTTCTGCGTTTCTGGGCTCGTTTGAGCTCCGATTTAGACGCGGTTTGAACCTGTGTTTAGACTGGGACGATCCCGTCATCCAGGTAACCCTTTCCAACAAGTTTGTTCCTACGAAATTCGTCGTAACTAATTTACAACACGTTTAGTTAAAGTTAGCATCTAATGCAACGTTGTGCCCCTATTGCTAATGCGACTAACTTTCACAACTCAACTTGTGAATATCATCAAATGATATTTCTCTCTATTCTATATTCCTATTACTAAGACACGAATACTACTCGGTGTGAGACCCTACAGCCTGACCTTACTACAGGTTGGGGCTCGAAACCCCGAGACGACGGTCACTACGAGCAGTAGCTGTCGTCCCTGTTTCAGAGTCATCATAACGTGATCGACCCTTTGACAAAATTATCATAGGGTTTGTATTGGCTGTGTCAGTGATGAATTCCGTTAGCTAAAATCCCTTCGTCAAGACTGTGTTATTGTTGGCCTAGGGTATGGTTTACTGTCAACCCTAATAGACAACATTGGTCAGTATACGGCGGTCTTTATTGTATACACGTTGTACTACTTGCAACGTACCCCGGCCGAGGATTAACACAAAGACCGTACTGAGCCTATAACACTAACTTCCCTTTAATGGAAGTGACGAATCCCATCTTAGTCATTTACTCACCTTGAGAGCTTCAGGTGCAACCCAACCTAAGATCTTTCGTCAGGACTGGTCCTCGAAGCTAGATCATGGGTCTAAGCTACACCGTCCGCTCACAGGTTGGTACAGATGACTTCAGGTCTTTAGGATCAACTAACCTATCATCACCCTAGAGTTATTAAAGACAGATCATTAAAGTTAACCATTTAATAACTCTAACTTGGTCGTTCAGTGAACTCATTCTCTAATGAGCACCTGTGTCTCGTCTCCGACTTCGCTAAGTCGAATGACTATGAGATCATCATTACCCGAAGGCAAGACGAAGACACAGTGATCTATCCGATGTGTCGATATCCAGTTCTCGACACATATATGATCACGAACCGTTTAAGACTTACGTTTCTATTCGGTCACTTACTTACTCATAATCGAGATCTCATCTAGATATGTAAGGACCTAACTATAAGTCTATGGATATTATCTAAGTATATTAATACAAATCTTTTTATACCTAGAATAATACGTACCATATACGGTATGAACAAGACGTATAATCAAGATAAATTGCCTTATGGGCATATATCTTCCTACATCTCCCACTTGCACTTAGGCTATTTATCTCGGTATCTCATACCGTTATAGCATATCAGTCATTTTGACATTTGATATGACAAACCTAAGAATTGTTCTACTAATAAGTATCTACAACGAATTTTAATGGATTGAAATTACATCTCTTGATCACACAGGGTTGATCCTTTGGAAAAATGATCTGGATCAATTTTCCTAACTTTGTATAGCTAACAGTTAGCTTATACGATTTAGATGTGGGGTCTAACATTTCCGTAAGTCAGTTCTAGCTCACTCCACTTTATTGTGTCAATATGTCAAGTACATATTTGACACCCTAAGTCTATATATCTATACTATTAAATCAAAACAATTTTGACTTAATGATTTATACAGAAGGTTCATTAAAGTGAAAAATCCTTTTTACTTAGTCCGAAAAACGGAACTAAGTATATGAGCTCGCTCCCACTGACTTTAAGAATTACCTGGTCAAATTTCTTTAACATAATATCTAAATCATATTTAGGTTTATGTGCAAAATATAACCATTTGGTAAGTGCCTCAGATGGAATGTACAAGTGTCAGATTCGGTTTGACGAATGAGTCAAGTCAAGATCGTTTTAAGGAAACTTGACATTGACTCGTTCAATCAAAACGTCCTACACTGTACTTATTCCTTTAACCACATTTAGTATTAGCTCTATTAATAACTAAATGCAGATAATCAAGAATTAATCTTGATTTGCGTATTTTTGTGTTCGCACACAATTTATACGCCCCCTGGAACCTGCACTTAACTACTGATTGACTTCTAGCATTTAGTCAGCTCCAAAATCAATATTATCGAAGCAATACACCATTATTCGAAAATATACGCAACCATCACAGAAAAGCCACATCCACAGAATTTAAGCCAATTCAATTTCAATTGCAACAAACGAGACATCCATTCCAAAACAACGGGTTCATTAAAAGAACCTTAATTTGTTTATCAAAAATAAACCTTGAGTGCAAAGCACTCATTCATTGTTTTCGATCCTTAAAGATGATACATTTTATTCAAATAAGAAAAATATCATCTCCATCACGATCAGCGTCTCCAGAAGTCTTTGAGCGGTCCCAGCAGCAACTGTTGCTTTAATTGCTGACCGATCTCCGTGCTTCTCCAATCTCCAGTTCTTATCAGCCACCTGTATACAGTACACAGATGTCTATAAGTGTCTCACACTATATGAATGGAAATAATTGCATTTAATTGAATTTTAATTTGTACCTGAGGTGGAGACATCAGTATGCCCCTTCTTCTTCTCTGCAAGATAGATCTTGCAGTTCCTCTTCCAGTGGCCAATCTTGTGGCAATGGAAGCACTCAGATTTCGACGGGGCCCCTTTGTTCTTCTTCTTCCCATTCTTAGCCTTCGCAGTTTATGGGACCTGCCTCTTCTTTCCTTTGCCTTTCGGCTTGTCGGAAGTAGCAGAGCCAACAACCAGTGCAGCCGGCTTCTTCTCAATCTCCTCAAATTGCCGGAGCATATTGAGGAGACCAGGAAGATCCGTCTCAAGGCTGTTCATTATAAAGCCAGTTATAAAGGGCTTGAACTCGGGAGTTAAAGACTTTAGGATAATGTCCGTGGACATCTCATTGTCCAGGACAAATCCTAACTGGGCGGCGTCTTCCACGTACCCGATCATTTTGATAACACGATCTTGTACGGGTCCTGTCGTCATCTTCGTGCCCCAGAGGTTACTAGTAGCTTCGAACTTGGCAGCTCTGGATCGCTTGCCATACAACTCTTGTGCATTAAGGAGTATGCTCTGAACATCCATATGTTCATGCTTCCTTTGCAGCTCGTTGGTCATCGAAGCTAGAGCAAGGCATCTTGCCTTCTCAGCATCCCTCTGGTACAACTTGAAGGCTTCTTTCTCTTCGTGGGTTGAATCCTCATCGGGCTTATCCGGAGCGTCCTCGAACAATATGTATCCAATCCCAGCTAGGGAAAGGACCAACTTAATGTTCCTAAGCCAGTCTTTGTAGTTGGTTCCATCCAGCACGTTCTTTTCTACCATGTATTTTAGACCTGAGTCCATTATGCATTTTATAGATACTTTAGTTAGTATATGTTCGTAGTATAGTTTTAATGGTTTTAATAAAACTATATTCTCGCACTAAATTTATTTAAAGCCATAATAATAAACAATTTATTATAAAATAATATTTGTGAGAGAGGGATCCGACTACCCTGAGTCTGATAACCTTGAGTGTATCTCAACAAGTTGTCCGACTCTGCAGTCGGTAGACGAACTCGTCGTCAATCATATTTACTATGATTCCCTATCGATTTTTACCCCTAGTCATTTGTGATCATGAGTGTGCTCAACCGGATCATAATGGCTAGCCTAGTCGGACCCTTGTTTTCGTGTCTAGCCTGACTTGCCCCTTTGCTCGGTGTATGCACGACGCGCCGGTTTGGGTCAGGTCTTAGACTACATTCTTGGTTAGACTTACGCCGAAGCTCGAGGGATGAGACAACGGTTTCAGTCAGGTTAAGATGTCAATCAAGAAATCGGTTTCTATAAGATTGACATGTCACGGCTTGAGTGTAGCTCAACAACCGGAACATGTTTCTTACAGTTGCCAACTCCTAAAACAAGGAGGGCTACGATTTATCTTGAACAAGATTATTATCGTATTGACATAGGTATAGTCGATGGACTTACATAGTCATGAATCGACTCCTTGCGGTCCAGCGGACGCGGCCAGGGAATTGACTAAGCCAGGACCACTTGTTACCCAGTCTAGCTAGGTTGGTCCAAAAACTTTAGCCAAGCACATTGACCGACATCATGATCCATTGAAGGAGTTGTCATCAATCTTATGTTTTCCAAACAACTAAATGGCTTTTAATTAAAAGAACTAGTTAATCCTTATCAACTAGTGGACCCTAAAATTCAAAATTTTTCAGATTGGTTGAACATCTTTTATTAAGTCCTTATCAACTATAAGGTTCTACGTTCAACTTACTACCCCAATCTTATTAGGATTTTAATAAAACAATTCAACATTTTTGTCTTTTATGAAAATCATTATTTAAACATTTTAATGAAATGATTTACAAACAAAGGGACTATCCTAATCAGGTATTAGGTTCGAATGTTGTTTTGTTTTATCAAACATAACATGTCACTATCATGTTTTAATGGCTAACCTAACAAGGTTTATGTATACATTATACAACATGAAATGAAGCAACTAACTTTATCCGCATAAAAGAAAGTTTCATTTTTAGTGACATATGGAAGGTATTTGCAAGTTTAAAAAATTATCTATATAATACAAACATGCAAATCTAAATTTTAACACTTAAAATTAAAGATTAAAATTTTAAAGCCTTCATAAAAATTTTATCGCATAAAACTAGGTCGTACATAATTATCTAATAATTTTAAACCTAGGCCTTTAAAAATTTTTAACCTTATTTCTAAAATTAAAATATCACATAAAAATTTTAGAAACAACTATGTAGTAAAAGAAATTAATTTATATTACATCTCATGAAATAAAATTATTTCTATTATTTACATATTTAAAACAATTTTAAAACTCTTTTAAAATCTTTTAGAAATCCTTTTTAGAAGCTTTCAAATAAAGTTTAAAGATTTCTAACTTTTATGTAACTAAAGAAAAATTCTTAAATTTCAAAAATAAAATTTTTCTAAAGTTTACATAAACTTTAAACACCCTTTAAAAATTTTTAATGTCTCATAAAAATTTACAAAGTATTTAAAACATAGTAGACTACTTTTAGATTTATCGCATAAAAATAATTGTCCCAAAATTAAAACAAATTTCCGTGTTGCAAAATTAATTTTTGAAACACAAAATTATTTTCAAAACTAATAAAAAAGGTTTTGAACATGCAAGCTAAGCATTTTTTAATAATTTAAAAAAGTCTCTATAGAGGATCTATAGCATAACCGTGGCTCCGATACCACTGTTGGGGTTTTGGCGGACCCCCAGAGCTCGGATCCGTGTCCGTCCTAAGTCGGACGGACCACGGAGGCACAAAAGCGCAGCGGAAAAACCAGAAATCATATTTCTACACTAGCTAAACTATTTAGCTAGGCTCTGGGGAGCCAGAACCTAGCCCGATCTATGCCGACTTGGAGTGGGTCTGACCACCCCAAGAAGGATCTACACTAAGCGACTAATTAAAAATTACGCTAAAAACGCTTAATCCACATACCCGGAATCTTGGCCCTGGAGCAGGCAAGATGTACCGCACCGTCTTGAGAAGCTCCTCGTAGCCGAGCCGCGTTGACCCGATCTCCCTGAGCCGCCTCGCACCCTCGCACCGATCCGCCCGAGCCGCTTTCGCCTCCGAGCCGATCACACGCGGTAGAAAGTTTCACTTGAGAAGAACCCGCGTCTTAGACGTCCGGATCAGATCCAAACCCCCTTCGTAGTCGTGCTAGGACTACTCCGGAGAATAGGAAAATTAGAGAGAGAGATTTAGTCGCCGATCGAGCCTGCTCTAAAATTCTGGAGCTACTCGATCGTTGACTGGTGTGTTTTTCAACGAGGAGAGTGCACCCCTATTTATATAGGGAGTGAGCACTCAACTTCTCGTTGCGGGCAATGTGGGACAATCCCCATGAAGAGAAAAACAAATTAAGTCATTTGGCTTAATTTCAACTTTAAAGTTAGCCTTTCACAAAGTCAAACTTTAACGAATTAATTCTCCTCACATACTAAACTTCAGACACCAAACAAGCTATCAATCAGAAAAGCTTGGAATGGTGAACGCATAGGAACTGACGGTGACGAATTTCGACTTCGTTTGACCCCTCAAACAATTGCTCAAAGTTTAGCAATTTGCACAAAATTCGTAGCCGTCATTAGGGTTTTCAAAAACCCTAAATTGACTTAAGTTGCGGGCGCGCCCGCTAGACTTAGCGGGCGCGCCCGCCCAAGGGGGCAAGGGCGGGCCGCCCGCCCGCTGCAAGCAGCGGGCGCTGGCCCGCTGCAGCAGCGGGCCGCGCCCGCTTGCAGCGGGCCACGCCCGCTGATGCAGCGGGCGCCCGCCCGCTACACACAGCGGGCGCCCGCCCGCTACACACAGCGGGCGCCCGCCCGCTACACACAGCGGGCGCACGCCCGCTGCTGCAGCGGGACACGCCCGCTGGGCAACGGGCGTGCGCCCGTTGCAGCCAGCGGGCGTTGCCCGTTTGCCTTTGCACATGGGCCTTTTGGCCCAGTGGGTCTAACCCACTTCCCCTTGAACTCTTTCTGCGTTTCTGGGCTCGTTTGAGCTCCGATTTGGATGCGGTTTGAACCTGTGTTTAGACCGGGACGATCCCGTCATCCAGGTAACCCTTTCCAACAAGTTTGTTCCTACGAAATTCGTCGTAACTAATTTACAACACGTTTAGTTAAAGTTAGCATCTAATGCAACGTTGTGCCCCTATTGCTAATGCGACTAACTTTCACAACTCAACTTGTGAATATCATCAAATGATATTTCTCTCTATTCTATATTCCTATTACTAAGACACGAATACTACTCGGTGTGAGACCCTACAGCCTGACCTTACTACAGGTTGGGGCTCGAAACCCCGAGACGACGGTCACTACGAGCAGTAGCTGTCGTCCCTGTTTCAGAGTCATCATAACGTGATCGACCCTTTGACAAAATTATCATAGGGTTTGTATTGGCTGTGTCAGTGATGAATTCCGTTAGCTAAAATCCCTTCGTCAAGACTGTGTTATTGTTGGCCTAGGGTATGGTTTACTGTCAACCCTAATAGACAACATTGGTCAGTATACGGCGGTCTTTATTGTATACACGTTGTACTACTTGCAACGTACCCCGGCCGAGGATTAACACAAAGATCGTACTGAGCCTATAACACTAACTTCCCTTTAATGGAAGTGACGAATCCCATCTTAGTCATTTACTCACCTTGAGAGCTTCAGGTGCAACCCAACCTAAGATCTTTCGTCAGGACTGGTCCTCGAAGCTAGATCATGGGTCTAAGCTACACCGTCCGCTCACAGGTTGGTACAGATGACTTCAGGTCTTAAGGATCAACTAACCTATCATCACCCTAGAGTTATTAAAGACAGATCATTAAAGTTAACCATTTAATAACTCTAACTTGGTCGTTCAGTGAACTCATTCTCTAATGAGCACCTGTGTCTCGTCTCCGACTTCGCTAAGTCGAATGACTATGAGATCATCATTACCCGAAGGCAAGACGAAGACACAGTGATCTATCCGATGTGTCGATATCCAGTTCTCGACACATCTATGATCACGAACCGTTTAAGACTTACGTTTCTATTCGGTCACTTACTTACTCATAATCGAGATCTCATCTAGATATGTAAGGACCTAACTATAAGTCTATGGATATTATCTAAGTATATTAATACAAATCTTTTTATACCTAGAATAATACGTAACATATACGGTATGAACAAGACGTATAATCAAGATAAATTGCCTTATGGGCATATATCTTCCTACATAAATGATTTTCAATAGCATCAAGAAGTTATAATCATATCAGCCCTCTCATATATATAGGAACCCTTTATCAGCCCTCAAAACCCAAGGAAACAGCTAAAAACAAAAAGCTGCAACGGCTAGTTTCTGGGCAGAAACGTCACTGACAGTCGACTGATGAACAAATGACAGTCGACTGTCCAACGGCTAGAAAATATCCAATGGCTATAATCTGAGCCACGACAGTCGACTGATGAAGTCGATACAGTCGACTGTGAACAGGACAGGTGCCTGTAAAACCTTCAACAGGCGACTGTTGTATGGGATGGAATAAACAGAGAGCTACACTCTTTCTTCAGATAAGCATACATGCGACTGATGAAAAGTATACAGTCGACTGTAAAATAGCCAGGCGACTATAAACCCTTCATCAGTCGTTTACTGTAGGAGGTGGAGAATAACAGAGAGAGGCAGTATATGCACTTATGCTACTCAGATGACTGTTGACCAATTCACAAGCGACTGTAAATACACAGGTGACTGTAAACTGACCAGCAGTCGACTGATGCGAAAAGCTCAAGTAGAGTCAATAGAAATGTTGACTTGAGCTGTGCATCACAGTCGACTGTAGAAGGATCGACAGGCGACTGGAAATCACCCAGTCGACTGTGAATCATTCAGCAGGCGACTGATGGAGAACCAGAGACTCCAAATAAGTCTTTGGTCATGATGAGCCTATTGGATTGGATTCTATGATAATCCTAAGGCTCACTAAGATGGTTAAATGCATGTGCATGTATGAGTTGACCATCTATCAAGGCATTACATTAACCTAGACTCAAATGAGAGAGAAAGCAATAAAGGAAATAATACATGGATTACATTGCTTTCCTTAGAGTCTATGTCTTCAATCTTGATGCCTTGATGCTCCCCATCATCTCCAAGCTTTGGCACCCCTTGAGTCCAAGCTTTGTTCCTTCTCCACTTGATGTCCATCCTTGCACCAAGTGTTTAGTCTTCAAAGATGATATTCTTGAAATGTCACTATGAGACTAAAACAAGAGAGTCATTAGCAACAACATAATGTTGTGATCATCATCAAAATAACATTGGTATGAAACACCAGTACTCAATAGCTCTGCATCAAGAAAGAAGCTTGGGTCACGCTCCTCCCCTTCAAACTCTGGGCATACTGCACCACCAGCGGACCAGCACAAGTGAGACTCCTTTCACCTTACCCTTCGAAGTCAACGCAATGAATCCAGTTGAGGTGGTTCTTTCAACCTTTTGGGTGAGACACTTCAAGGGAACTTCCAACAGTCGAGCTCTGGCCTTGGAGCAATACCTTACTAATGAAAGAAGAGACACAGCCCAGATCCAAGTCAATTCCTACATTGAAATTTTGGCTCGATACTACAACAAAAAGGTTATGTTCATACGCTTCCAAAAGCAGGATCTAGTCCACACATGAGTCCTCTACAAAGGGGATAAGACCAAGAAGAGCAAGCAACCGCAGGGGCCAAACTGGGAGGGGCCCTACCACATCCTAGAGGTCCTTGGCTTAGGAGCTTACCAGCTCGAGACCATAGAGGGCTTTCTGTAGGAATATGGTGCCCTCGAGGCCATTTATTCCTGTGTGAATAGCACAAACATCTTGTTCGAAATAACAGTAAGCTGTTTGGTAATAATTTATCTAAGTTATTTTATAATTAGATATCGACTTAGGTAAAGTCCTGAGACTTTATGCAAGGTCAAACGGGTATCGAGATGAGTATCTCGATCATGGAGAAACGTTTGACCGTCTGTAGCATAAGTCTGAAATGGTTCGTGGTCATAGATGTTTCGAGACAAGGATAGCGAAACATCGGATAGACCATTGTGTCTTAGTCTTCACCGTTTAACGGTGGCGATGATCTCATGATCGCTTGACTTGGCGAAGTCGAAGACGAGACACAGGTGCTCATTAGAATGAGTTCACTGAACGATCCACTAGAGTTATCATATGGTTACATTGACCAATCTGTCAGTGATAACTCTGAGTGATGATAGGATAGTTGGTTTTTTTGACTTGAGGTCATTTTGACAAACATGTGCGTGAACGGTGCCACTTAGATCAACTGACCTAGCTTCGAGGCAAGGCCTGTCGAAAGGTCTTTTGATTGGGTGTCACTTGAAACGTACGAGGCGAGTAATGACCAAGAGAGGATTCGTCTCTCCCGGTCAATGGGAGTTAGTGTCGTAGAGTTAGTTCGGTCTTTAGTAAAAACTCTGCGCAGAGTATGTTGGAAGATGTCCAACATTAGTTGACTAAAGATCGATAGAAACTAACCGGAGTCAAGTTATTGGGGTTGACAGTTTGACCGTACCCCAGACTTGATCTACACGACACAGCTAAGACGAAAAGACTATAACTACGGAATTCATCACGGAAACAATCAGGTGGTCCCGACAATACTCATGTCAATGAGTCAACCACATAATGATGATTCCTGAAGCAGGGACGGCAACCACTGCTCGTGGTCACTGCCGTATAGGGCTTCGAGCCCAACCTGTTGTAAGGGTCAGGCTGTAGGGTCTCACACAGAGTGTAACGCTTTGTCTAGTAATAGGTAGAAATTAGTTAGGGAGAATATTTGCATTTGACGCAAAAGAAGAGATAATTGCATTTGATGCAATATGGTAATTTAAGCTTAGATAGGGACTATTTTGCATTTGATGCAAAAGCAATTAAATGTGTATTAAATTGTTTAATACAATATTTAATAAGATAAACGCAAGGAAATGGTTACCGGTAAGACGGGTTCATCCCGCTCTAAACACAGGTTCGAACCGCGTCGAAAACGGAGTCCAAACGAGACCAATAAGTCTATTTAAAGTGTTTAAGTAGAGAGCCCAAAACAGACCCAAACAATAAAGCCCACACCTTTAAATAAACAGTATTTAATAGAGTGTGGGCCCGGCCCAATGGCCGGGCTTGTCTCAGCCGCAAAAGAGAAACCAAGGGGGCGCCACGTGGCGCCCCCCGGTTGGCCGAAGACCAGGCGCCCACGAGGGCGCCTGGGTGATTCTCGGGCCCGGGCTTTGCCCGGGCCCATGCAATGCGTGCCCGTGCATTGCACGGGCCGCCACGCGCGCAGAGGCGCGTGCAGCGCACGCGCCTCGGGGCGCGTGCGCTGCACGCGCCTGGCACTGCGGGGCCTGCACGCAGCCTAGGGCTGCGTGCTTCTTGCGACGGCTGGGTTTGTGTTTTTGGGTGGGGTTTTTGGCACACTTCGACACTCAATTGGAGGGTCAAACGACCTCCGATTGACGAACGGTTTTTTCCTATGCGTTCACCGTTGAACGCTTGTCGTATTGATAGGTTGTATCAATCCTGAAGCTCAACGGTGAGTGAGTTAAAATTCACGGAAGTTTGCACTTTGTGAAGTGCAAACTAACTTGATTTTATTAACTCTATTTTTTAGTCCCACATCGGATTTTGAGAAAAGGGGAGAGTCCGCCGCCTATATAAATAGGGGTCTCCCCCCTTTCTCAAAACTCGTCCCAAGCTCTAGATCTGAGCGGCTCTCGTAAATGTTGGAGCACGCTCGGATCTAAGCTTAAATAAATATTTCTCTATCTCCCTAAAATTCTGCCTTACTCCTGCGGGCTCTAGCAAAGCCACAAAGGAGTTCGGATTCTGGATCCGAAATCTTGGCGGAGGTTTCACTCGCGTGAAACTTTCTTCGGCGGTTGGTTGGCTCGGCGGCACGGGGATTGATCGCCTCGGGATGCGGAGCGGTTCGAGGAGCGGTTCGGGGAGCGGTTCAAAGGAGCGGCTCGGCGTGGGACGGGAGCAGCTCGGAAGACGGCGCGGAACATCTCGCCTGCCCCAGGGCTGAGATTCCGGGTATGTGGTTAAAGTATTTTTAGCATTAGTTTAGTTTAATCGCAGTAGGCTAGATCCTTCTTGGGATGGTCAGACCCATCCCAAGTCGGCATAGATCTTGGCATAGGGTCTTGGACCTTAGGGCCAAGTTAAAATTGTTTTAACTTGCAAGTTAATTTAGATTAACTGTTTTTCTTCCGCTGCTTTTTTATTTTCCTGTCTATGTTCCGTCCGACTTAGGACGGGACTAGAGTTTTTGTGCCCTAAAACCCCGCCGATTTCCCAACAGTGGTATCAGAGCCTAGGTTTGCGTAGCGATCTAGGTACTGCGATTAATTTTAAACTTAAGAATGCTTTTAAATACTTTTTAAAATGTTTTTAAAATTATGAGATAAATTTTAAAAATGTTTTAGATGTTCTAAAATTTTTTTTTTTGAAATTTTTGAACATGGAAATTTTTTAAATGACGTTTTAAAATTTATGTGATAATTTTAAAAATAATTTTTTAATCTTTAAAAGTTTAAAATTTATTTTGGATGCCTAAAATTTTTATTTGATAAATTTTTTAAGCATGAAAGTTTTTAACATGCTGTTTTAATTTATGAGATATTTTAAAACTGTTTTAAAAGTTAAAAATTTTTTATGCGATAAATTTTTTAACGTAGCATGCAAATTAGTGATTTTAATATTAAGTTTTTTTTATGAGATAAAAAAAAATAAAATAATTTTAAAATCATATTTTAAATTTAAATGTTAAATTTATTTATGCATGCTAAAAATTGTTTATGCGATAAACTTAGTATATTTAAATGTTAAATAGTTGTGCACTATCTTTATGCTGATAAAATTAGTGTAGTTTTATTTTAATGGCTTGTTAATCTTGTCCCTTATTTGATAACACAAGACAACCCTTTAGGTTAGCCATTAAAAATGATTAAAATTTATTACTTGAATTTTAATGACATGCTATGTTTTAATAAATCATTAACAACAATATAAGACCTAATTCCTGATTAGGGTAGTCCTTTAAATGATTTTAAATTCTAATTGTTATAATTAATTTTCATTAAAGGACTTCGCTTCTAGCGTTGTTAATAAAATTTATTAAAATCCTAATAACGATTAGGGTAGCACGTGAACCTTATAGTTGATAAGGACTTAATAAAAGTTATTAAACAAATCCTAAAAATTTTGAATTTAAGGATTCAACTAGTTGATAGGATTAATTAGTTGTTAATAAAAGCTGTTTAGTCTATGGCATACATACAAAAATGACAAGCTTCATTCAATGGACCATGATCCAGTCAATGTGCTTGGCTAAGAGTTCTGGGTCAACCCTTGCTAGTCCAAGGGGTAGTGATCCTGGCTTAGTCAATTCCCTGGCTGAGTTCCGCTGGACCGCAATGTCGCGAATCATGATTGTATGACACCCTGGACTATATCTAAGTCAAATACGTTAATGATCTTTTTCAAGATTAGCCGTAGCCCTCCTTGTTTTAGGGGTTAGTAACTATAGGACCCGCGTTATAGTTGTTGAGATACACTCAAGCTGTAACCTGGCAATCTTGTAGAAACCAACTCCTTAAATACATAAGATGAAATCTTGACTAACCCTAACCGTCGTCTCGTACCCCGAGCGCCGGCGTAAGTTAAGTCAACGATGTAGTCTGCCTAGATGTAGTCTAAGACCTGACCCAAACCAACGTGTCGTGCATACACCGAGCTGAGGGCAAGTCAGGCTAGACATGAAAACAAGGGTCCGACTAGACTAGACATTGTGATTTGGATGAGCACACTCATGATCACAAATGGCTAGGGGCAAAAACCGATTAAGAGAGTCATATCCGATATGATCGATGAAGAGTCATCTTCCGATCGCAGAGTCAATCAACTTGTTGAGCTACACTCAAGGTTGTTTAGACTCAAGGTGATTGGAACTCTTACCCATTATTTTTAATTCGATTAAATCGTTCGTTATTAAGCTTTAAAACGTTCGTAAAAATAGTGGGAGGATATAGATAGATAAAAGCCAATCTACCTATATTTAATATTGAACATATGCTAAATCTAGGGCAAGAATATGTTTACCGAAAGAATCAATTGATAATATTGAAATTAGTTAATTGGTCATAAAGTTGATTAATTGAATATCAAGTTAAATTCTAATTGATGTAATCAAACTATATTCTCATTGACATTAAATGACCTTCTAAAGAACAGACTTAAGAAATATGATTTCATTAAGTTTTGGGTCCAACAAATAAATTAAAGCTACATGTCACTCGTCTCTATATGAGGCAGCTTGAACATATAGGATATTCAAAGTATGTTTCTCCCTACAACTTGTCGAGCTACCCTCAAGGTTGTATGGACAAACAATTTTGATCCGCAAAGTTCGAGAATTCGATTAAACCGTTTGAATCGAATACGAGTACATGAGCGATGCAAAACTATGTATCCCAACCGGATCTTGAGACAAGCAACTTCTTGAGCTACACTCAAGATTGCAAAGCTCAAGCGTTTGGATACATAAGTCGCTTGCATATCTATTTATTTATGTTGATATCTAAATGTGATTTAGAAAAGGAAGAAGGCACTTCGGAAAGTCAATTGAGAAAGTTAGTTTAATTTATCATTAGTAGAGGCATAAGTAGGAGGAAATGAAAACGTGACATATTTTAATGTCACATTTCGGAATAAGTTGTTATACAAAAGACGTTTAACACATTTTGACGAATGTCGTCACATTGCTTCTGAAGTAATGTTTTGTGTTAAGTAATTTGTAAATAACTATATATATATATATTAAATGTTAATATATAAATACACAAGATTGTAGCAAACTTATATGGTAAAATTAGACTAGGCCGTATCAAGAGATTAAGCTTCACAAGTCACATAAAGAGGGGTCTGACCTCTCGTATTATGAAGTCTACGGACACTTGTGAGTCTTAGCCTCTTAGATACAATGGCCAAAACCCATCTGTAAGACAGTGGGAGAATGAGTTGTTGAACTCAGTCTCGTACATACTGATGTACCCGAGTCTATTTTTAACAAAATAAGTTATTCGTATATTTTACTAAGACACGTGTTCTTGATGAAACACAAGTCTGATAAAATAAAGAACGAAATGACTAAAGTATTTAAACTGATTCGATTAGATCGAATGGTCAAATACTTAGCCAAATAAAATCTTGTGTAATTAAAAGAAAATGTGATTTTCTCTCAGATCAAGTCTGTTAACACATCGGTGTGTTAAAAGGTATGAATCACACTTAATTAGATTTAATGTGATCCATTGTAAGTGACTCTGAGTTAAGTCCTCCCTCTGGGTTAAGTCCCAGATAGTAATGCCTAGGTTTTGATAAAGTTCTATGAGAACATTATCAATAATATATTCAATAAATCAATAGTAAGGAAGTTGTATTATTACTCGAATCTCGTGAGACGGATTGTCAAGTTAGACATCATAACTGATGATGACTTAGTCAACTTCTAGGATGAAATCCGGAGTAGTAACTCCGATTTAAAAACTTGATGCAGGTCCGTGTGCGTAAATAAATTTGAGAATTTAGTTTACGTACCCAAGGAAAATGTTTCCTCACTTTCTGCAAGTAAATCTTTAAGTTGAAAGGTTGGTGCAGAAAGAAAATAGTGAAGTACAATCATGTTGGTCGAGAACGGTTTTCATCCTAATTTCTTCAAAACGGATTATGATGAAACCGGTTTCGCCAACAGATGTGTACAGATCTACTCGGACCAAAGCCGATGTAAAACGCTTAAGTTGACCATGAAAATTTGCGCATTCACTTATAAGTTCGTTTTTCTAAATATGATTTAGACGAACCAACTTATATGAATTAGCCAGATAGTTTTCAAGGTCAGTGGGAGCGTATAAATTACATGCGAATCATCAAATAGATGGAACATATATTTTGACAAAGTAATCAAAAAGTTTGATACTTTATCAGAAATAAATATGAGCCATTTGTAATGACCAATAACTAATTTAAATGATTATCGTAAAGTACGATAAACTGGATAAGATCCAGGGAAATAAAATATTATAGATTCCGACAGACCAAATGAATTATTTGAATGAGATTCAAATGGTTGGTCTGACTTAAACATAAAAACCCCTTAAGTCTATAGTGTAGACGGTTTTAGCAGATCCACTCACGAAGGCTCTATCACATGAAGTCGGAAAAACTTATGTGTAAAAACGATATTAGATATCGAGATAAATGGGCATGAGTGCAAGTGGGAGATGTAGGAATATGGTGCCCTCGAGGCCATTTATTCCTGTGTGAATAGCACAAACATCTTGTTCGAAATAACAGTAAGCTGTTTGGTAATAATTTATCTAAGTTATTTTATAATTAGATATCGACTTAGGTAAAGTCCTGAGACTTTATGCAAGGTCAAACGGGTATCGAGATGAGTATCTCGATCATGGAGAAACGTTTGACCGTCTGTAGCATAAGTCTGAAATGGTTCGTGGTCATAGATGTTTCGAGACAAGGATATCGAAACATCGGATAGACCATTGTGTCTTAGTCTTCACCGTTTAACGGTGGCGATGATCTCATGATCGCTTGACTTGGCGAAGTCGAAGACGAGACACAGGTGCTCATTAGAATGAGTTCACTGAACGATCCACTAGAGTTATCATATGGTTACATTGACCAATCTGTCAGTGATAACTCTGAGTGATGATAGGATAGTTGGTTTTTTGACTTGAGGTCATTTTGACAAACATGTGCGTGAACGGTGCCACTTAGATCAACTGACCTAGCTTCGAGGCAAGGCCTGTCGAAAGGTCTTTTGATTGGGTGTCACTTGAAACGTACGAGGCGAGTAATGACCAAGAGAGGATTCGTCTCTCCCGGTCAATGGGAGTTAGTGTCGTAGAGTTAGTTCGGTCTTTAGTAAAAACTCTGCGCAGAGTATGTTGGAAGATGTCCAACATTAGTTGACTAAAGATCGATAGAAACTAACCGGAGTCAAGTTATTGGGGTTGACAGTTTGACCGTACCCCAGACTTGATCTACACGACACAGCTAAGACGAAAAGACTATAACTACGGAATTCATCACGGAAACAGTCAGGTGGTCCCGACAATACTCATGTCAATGAGTCAACCACATAATGATGATTCCTGAAGCAGGGACGGCAACCACTGCTCGTGGTCACTGCCGTATAGGGCTTCGAGCCCAACCTGTTGTAAGGGTCAGGCTGTAGGGTCTCACACAGAGTGTAACGCTTCGTCTAGTAATAGGTAGAAATTAGTTAGGGAGAATATTTGCATTTGACGCAAAAGAAGAGATAATTGCATTTGATGCAATATGGTAATTTAAGCTTAGATAGGGACTATTTTGCATTTGATGCAAAAGCAATTAAATGTGTATTAAATTGTTTAATACAATATTTAATAAGATAAACGCAAGGAAATGGTTACCGGTAAGACGGGTTCATCCCGCTCTAAACACAGGTTCGAACCGCGTCGAAAACGGAGTCCAAACGAGACCAATAAGTCTATTTAAAGTGTTTAAGTAGAGAGCCCAAAACAGACCCAAACAATAAAGCCCACACCTTTAAATAAACAGTATTTAATAGAGTGTGGGCCCGGCCCAATGGCCGGGCTTGTCTCAGCCGCAAAAGAGAAACCAAGGGGGCGCCACGTGGCGCCCCCCGGTTGGCCGAAGACCAGGCGCCCACGAGGGCGCCTGGGTGATTCTCGGGCCCGGGCTTTGCCCGGGCCCATGCAATGCGTGCCCGTGCATTGCACGGGCCGCCACGCGCGCGCAGAGGCGCGTGCAGCGCACGCGCCTCGGGGCGCGTGCGCTGCACGCGCCTGGCACTGCGGGGCCTGCACGCAGCCTAGGGCTGCGTGCTTCTTGCGACGGCTGGGTTTGTGTTTTTGGGTGGGGTTTTTGGCACACTTCGACACTCAATTGGAGGGTCAAACGACCTCCGATTGACGAACGGTTTTTTCCTATGCGTTCACCGTTGAACGCTTGTCGTATTGATAGGTTGTATCAATCCTGAAGCTCAACGGTGAGTGAGTTAAAATTCACGGAAGTTTGCACTTTGTGAAGTGCAAACTAACTTGATTTTATTAACTCTATTTTTTAGTCCCACATCGGATTTTGAGAAAAGGGGAGAGTCCGCCGCCTATATAAATAGGGGTCTCCCCCCTTTCTCAAAACTCGTCCCAAGCTCTAGATCTGAGCGGCTCTCGTAAATGTTGGAGCACGCTCGGATCTAAGCTTAAATAAATATTTCTCTATCTCCCTAAAATTCTGCCTTACTCCTGCGGGCTCTAGCAAAGCCACAAAGGAGTTCGGATTCTGGATCCGAAATCTTGGCGGAGGTTTCACTCGCGTGAAACTTTCTTCGGCGGTTGGTTGGCTCGGCGGCACGGGGATTGATCGCCTCGGGATGCGGAGCGGTTCGAGGAGCGGTTCGGGGAGCGGTTCAAAGGAGCGGCTCGGCGTGGGACGGGAGCAGCTCGGAAGACGGCGCGGAACATCTCGCCTGCCCCAGGGCTGAGATTCCGGGTATGTGGTTAAAGTATTTTTAGCATTAGTTTAGTTTAATCGCAGTAGGCTAGATCCTTCTTGGGATGGTCAGACCCATCCCAAGTCGGCATAGATCTTGGCATAGGGTCTTGGACCTTAGGGCCAAGTTAAAATTGTTTTAACTTGCAAGTTAATTTAGATTAACTGTTTTTCTTCCGCTGCTTTTTTATTTTCCTGTCTATGTTCCGTCCGACTTAGGACGGGACTAGAGTTTTTGTGCCCTAAGGGACCGCCCAATTCCCAACACTTTCTGATCAAGAATCCATGGAATGTTGAGCACCTCTGGAAGTTCTATCCCTGATCATCCACAAAGTGCAGATTCCAAAAGGTTCCTTAATCAATGTACTCAACTCAGGCTCAATATAAACATTTCATTCTCGAACTTAGAAAGTTGTGCATTTTTCCTGCCTAACCCTCAGCCTAGGCTGGGGTCATGCTGTCGAGACCCATGGTACCAGTGCTGACCTCTGGCACTCGACTTACATTTATGCTATGTCCAAGCTCCACTGGTGAGGCTCCCTAGAGGGCCACAACACTGACCTCTGCCACTCGACCCATGGTCATTCTATGCCCAAGCTTTGCTAGCAAGGCTTCCCAGAGGGCCCCTAGTGTCGACCTCTGGCACTCAACCCACGGTCGTGCTACATTGAAGCTCCACTGATGAGGCTCCCCATGTTAGAAGCAACGATCTAGGATCTCCAGTTTGATGATAACAAACGTGTACGAACTATTTAACGTGTGTGATAAGTGTGTTTAAGGAATGCCAAAGCGGTAAATCTTTGAAGAGATGACTAAGTCAAAAGATGGAGATTAATGAGTACTCATGTGATATATATTGGACTTGGTCAGCATGGAGAGAGATGGAGCCAATTTGATTCCAAGGGGGATTTGATCAAATCAATTAGAAAGATATGCTTCTTCCCATTTCCTATTCAAATACCAAATCCTCTTGCTTCAATCCTAGCCATGGATTCCCCCATGCCGCAAGAACCCCTGAACCCAAACAAACAAATCAGAGAGAACGGTGCGCACAAAATTAATAAAGAATAGAGAAGCTGCAACAAGTTGAAGACCAGAGAGAGGGCATCACTCAACTCTTAATTGAAGCCATCCTCTTATTAATTCAACATCAACCTAAATCTTTTCATAAGAGCCCACTAAAAAGAGTGCAGCCACAGACTTGGTGCGCATGAAAGATGAGGGGGCATTCTCGTTATTTTCTCTTATCATGCCTTTAATACCCATTTATGCAGCTGAGTGTTTCTGAGAGAGACTCTCCAAAAATACAATGGATAAAATTTTGAGAGGGCGGCTGATAAAATACATTGACGGTGCAAAGATCCAAAAAGGCAAGCATCGACTTTCACAGCACCATCCTCCTTGCTGCCGACTGCTGTCCACCTCGAGCTTCAACTCATCTAGCTGCCATCTTCAAAGAAACCACCATCTTCTCAAGCCGCCAACTTCATCCTTGCTTCCATCTTCGTGTTGGTGCCAAGAAGAATGCCAAAGCTGCCGGATACATCTCCTCCCTGTCGTGGGTTACCAACTCTGTTGCCGAGTGCATCCTCAAGCCAATGCCCACAACCACCTTTGCTTCAAGCCAAAGAAACCTGAGTCTGCAAAAATTCATTGTCTAAAAGATTAGTGGTGGACAAACAAAATTTCCCAGAGCATGCACCAAATTCTACAACACCCAAGGTTAGTGCTTTAATTAAATTAATTAATTAGTTTAAAAGGTTCGGTGATTTGTTTGCAGAGAAAGTGGAGTAACGTCAAAAATGAGAAGCAGAGGGAGCCAATTCATTTGGGCCACAAAAATCCTCAAGCAAAAGGAATCAAATAGATGGATAAGTTTAACTAAATGGGCAGCCTTTGTTTTGACTCTCTAATTTGATTTGTGATACGACTATTTCGATCGGGTCCGGAGGAGCCAAGTCAACCACGACCAGTCAACCAGCCAAACTACGATCTCGGGCTCCGGCCCAAGGATCTTACAGGCGGGTCGCATTTCTCCACCCACGACGAAGGCCCAAGAGATTGCCCACTTCTGTAGTGGAGGAAATCGGGGTCCAAATCGAGGAAGCCTTCGCCAAATATGGCAGCCGCCCCGTGCCATCATGATCCGCCGGACATGGCAACCATCTTCATGGCCATAACCTGCCAATGATGGTCCGACTTAACTGGCCATCTAGCCATCAAGGCTCGACTTCATGGCCAGACTTAATGGCCATCACTCCCCCGCCTTCATGGCCCGCCAATTATGGCAATCACTCATGGCCATGACTCCACCTTCATGGCGTCATCAAGTGGGCGCAATTAGAGGGGGTCAACACTTCCCCATTTGCACGACCCCCTAAATAGCGGCCATGATGTCGCGTCATGGCGCATTATGAGCAGGGTTCGTCTATATGAGGAAGAGGCGGGCGTCACTTGAAAGGGGCGGATCTTCACCACCTACAACGGAGGTACCTCATACTCCCATCTTACACCTTCTTCCACCTTGAATATTTCTCCTCCAAAGCTCGGCCCGAGGACTCGAGTATCGGTCTCTCCGCGAGCCATACTCGATCCCACCGAGCACTTATCAGGCCAGATCTGACTTTGGCATCGGAGGGGCTTCGGTCGGAACCAAGGTCCGACCCCCCTGACGAGCTCTCTCGTCTATTCAGGTCCAGGAGTTCCAGCGACGCCGAGGCTACCCCTCGGCATCCTTCCAGCCGGAGCCGAGCGCCCTCGTCCCCGACCTCGTTCGTCTCCTCCGCCACGAGGACGTCGCTCTGCAGAGGCTACCCCTCGCCGAGCCGACGCAAGGATCCGCGCGCCCCGCTGCGAGCGACTCCGCCTTCAACCGATCCCGGAGGCTGTCATCTCGCCGAGGCTACCCCTTGGCCCGCCAAAGAACGGAGCCGCGCCTTTCCGCTCGAGCGAACGCGCCGTCGGTCGACCCCACCGGTCATCTCTGTCTCGAGCGACAGCCACGACGACTCGGGGGTCCCGCGCGTCCCCTCTTTGACCGCATCTCAGGTAACAAAACCTAAGGTACTCCATCAACGACCTCGTTCCCCCAATTCATCTCCTTCCTCCCCCGCTCGTGCTGAGAGACGCCGTTACGATCTCCTCACGAGTCGGACCGTCTCCGCCGGGCCTCCTTTCTCAGATCACCATCTGACTTAGGCATCGGAGGGGATTTGGCCGGAACCAAGGTCCGGCCCCCCTGACAAGCGTTCTCGTCTACGCAGGTGGACAGCAGATCAACGGGCTGAGGCTACCCCTCGCCCCTCTCCGACCACTCGTCCGACTGGATAGTGAGGCTTCCCCTCACTGTCAACCTGCCGAGGCCGAGCACGCCCCACCGAGGCCGAGCGTCTTAGTCAGGTCTGAGATTCCCCTCGCCTCCCGTCGGCTGTGCATCTACCCGGGCGCCTGAGGCTACCCCTCGTCCCCCTTTCAGCCGAGGCCGAGCACGTCTATCCGAGGCCGAGCATCTCAACAAGGTCCGAGGCTTCCCCTCGCCCCTTCTGCACCAATTCGAAGCCCCCCAAGGGACCCAAAGCGGGCCCCTTGACCACGTTGACCGGGTTCTCCACGGTCAACGCTTTGTAGTGAGAAAACACTCTGAAACATCTGGCGCCGTCTGTGGGAACGAGTCAACAACCACGTCATTTGCCACACCAACAAACGACTCGTTCTATTAACCAATATCCTCTATCTCTCGTCATCGGCTTCTTCGTTTGGATCTGAGCACTGGACACCTTGCCCAACTTAAGGCATCTCGGCCCTGTTCAATCGAGAACGAGGTGTCTGGGCATCGAAATCGAGGACGATGTGCTGACTTCCGACCGAGAACGGAGCCTCCACGCCCCTTCTTCAACGAAGAACAAGGCGTCACTGCTCCGATCGACCAAAAGCGAGACAACCGCGCTTCATCCGATCAGAGATCTATATCACCCTTTCGTTGTCCAAGATGGGATAGGAGTCTCCCGAGCTTGATCGAACCTTCGAGAAGGGCACACGGGTGAATCGACAAATATACCGTCGCTGCGAACACGCCGTCTAAGATCTATCTCCTACAGATCTGCCATTGCTTCAAGGCTTTGGGCGATCGATTGATCAGAGCTATCAATACTTCAGAGCTCTAGTTGGATCTGAGAATTTCGTCTGACCTTCGAGCATCGAAGTGGAGAATCTGTCGAACGAGATTCAATGCCAACATATCGACCGAGAACACGAAGGTCGATCGACCTCACCCTACTTCGACAGGGCTTGATCCGAGCGACACGAAACACTGATCAACGACATTAGCCTCCGGATCGATGCCGCTGCCTCCGGATCCTCCTCTGGGTCAACGTCACATCCTTCGACCTCCCCCGGATCAACGATGCCGCCTCCGATCCTCCTCTGGGTCAACGGCGCATCCTACGCCCTCCCCCAGTTCGATGCAGTCACCTCTGATCCTCCACCAGACCAACGTCACATATTCTAGCCCTCCTCTTTGTGGATATCAACCGACCATCATGGGCCAAGCGCCTGTGAACGAGTCCGATGGTGACTTGGGTTGGGATTGCTTGAGCTTGCCAAGCCTCACCGAAGATCGGAGCTCACAGCCTGGGATTCGTCAGAAATCAAGTCTTGTTTCCAGAACCACAAGGGAGCGCGTGGATCGTAGCCTGAACCTCATCGGAGATCTCTCGCTGCCAAAGACTCAAGGAAACACGAAGCTCGTAGCCAGAGCCTCATCACAACTCGGAGATCGTTGTCGGACTGCCTCCAAGCTCAGTCCAGGCCGAGGCCGAGGGTGACCAGTTCAGGCCGAGGCCGACCCCAGAGGAGGCCGACCAGTCCAGGCTGAGGCCGAGGCCGACCCCAGAGGAGGCCGACCAGTCCAGGCCGAGGCCGAGGCTGACCAGTTTAGGCCGAGGCCGAGGCCGACCCCAGAGGAGGCCGACCAGTCCAGGCCGAGGCCGAGGGTGACCAGTTCAGGCCGAGGCCGAGGCCGACCCCAGAGGAGGCCGACCAGTACAGGCCGAGGCCGAGGCTGACCAGTTCAGGCCGAGGCTGAGGCCGACCCCAGAGGAGGCTGACCAGTCCAGTCCGAGCCCGAAGCCGACCAAGCAAAAGGTCAAACTATCATCTTCCCCCTTGTTAATTAATTGTGTGCTATCAGACAACTACAAGATCTTCCCTAACAATTCTCCTCTCTTAAACTTCTTGCGAGATGGTGATAAAAAGCCACATCCTTCGGATTCAACAAATGTCTCACAAAAATCTTGTAGATAAGGCTGCCATGGTCGCGACAACGACGGATCACACGGCGACTGGCATTGCGGCCTTGGCCAACTTGAGGGAGAGGCGCAAGGAGCGCTTCTAGATCCGAGGACGGGCCAGGAAGACGCGGGGCTACGAGTGGCCTGGCAAGGTCGCCAAGGAGAATGAGATCTCGATCGATTTCAGACAAGAGACAGCACCGATGACCCTCGCAAGCGTCGGGCTTAGCCCTGACCCGGCCTTCATCGATGGCCCTACCACCATCTCTGGCCATTGTCTCGACGTCCACCATACCAACCCCGTGCTGCCATCGCCAAACATATGGGCTGAGCTCCCATCACTGTGCCGCCCCTGCCGAGCTACCTTGGTCGTACCGCCAAACAGACAAAAACGGGAGCCGGAGCGAGAGCAGGAGCCGGAGCGGGAGATACGATCCAGACAAAAGCCGGAGCTGGAGCAGGAGCTGGAGCGGGAGATGCGATCCAGACAAAAGCTGGAGCTGGAGCTGGAGCTGGAGCTGGAGCGGGAGATGCGATCCAGACAAATGCTGGAGCCAAAAACTGGAGCTGGAGCTGGAGACGGAGCGGGAGATGCGGTCCAGACAAAAGCTGGAGCTAGAACTGAAGCTGTGTCTAGACGAGGCCGACCCATCCGAGAGGAGGCCGACCGCACCAGTTCAACCGACATAGGAGGAGGCCGACCACCTTCCAAGATCACTCAACGGCAACAGAAGAGAAACCGAGGCGATGAAGTAAAACCTCTACCTTCCAAGCGGACAGTACAGGCTCCGTCATCAACACTTCAAGAGGCATCTCAAGGTTCTTGAGCATCTCAGCTTCAGGAGTCGCCTGACCGGGAGATTCTCGCCGTCGCTCATCCCTATAATCAAGCCTGAGAGATACTCATCAGGTCAAGATGCGAGGAAAATTTCCGAGTCTGAGCAACCAAGCATCTCCTCCGACCGTGGCCGAGCCGATCTGGCCGAAGCACCACCGTCCGAGTTCGAGCGTCCAGACCGCTCCTCCGACCGTGGCCGAGCCGATCTGGCCGAAGCACCATCGTCCGAGTTCGAGCATCCAGACCGCTCCTCCGACCATGCAGATGGGTCCCCACTTGTCGAACAACTCCTGCATCCACCGAGCTGGACGAAGCAGTGGCAGAGCGCCACCATGGAATCTTCGAAAGGCTTCACAAGGACTTCACCCTGTTCGTCGGCCATAAGTCGAAGGGCAACTCCCTTCGCAACCGAACGAACAGATCGGTCTAAGGGCTGGGGGCAACCCCCAGCAGGCCGAGCACTCCTTCGTCAGCCGTAAGCCGAGGGGCAACTCCCCTCGCCATCGAACGAATCTCCATCGTCAGCCGTAAGTCGAGGGGCAACTCCCCTCGCCACTGAACGAGTCTCCATCGTCAGCCATAAGTCGAGGGGCAACTCCCCTCACCACTGAACGAGTCTCCATCGTCAGCCGTAAGTCGAGGGGCAACTCCCCTCGCCACTGAACGAATCTCCATCGTCAGCCGTAAGTCGAGGGGCAACTCCCCTCGCCACTGAACGAATCTCCATCGTCAGCCGTAAGTCGAGGGGCAACTCCCCTCGCCACTGAACGAATCTCCATCGTCAGCCGTAAGTCGAGGGGCAACTCCCCTCGCCACTGAACGAATCTCCATCGTCAGCCGTAAGTCGAGGGGCAACTCCCCTCGCCACTGAACGAATTTCCATCGTCAGCCATAAGTCGAGGGGCAACTCCCCTCGCCACTGAACGAGTCTCCATCGTCAGCCGTAAGTCGAGGGGCAACTCCCCTCGCCACTGAACGAATCTCCATCGTCAGCCGTAAGTCGAGGGGCAACTCCCCTCGCCACTGAACGAATCTCCATCGTCAGCCGTAAGTCGAGGGGCAACTCCCCTCGCCACTGAACGAATCTCCATCGTCAGCCGTGAGTCGAGGGGCAACTCCCCTCGATACCAAACGGACGAGCTCAATCTCAGTGCTAGGGGCAACTCCCCCAACAGATCGACCCACTCCGTCGTCGGCCGTAAGTCGAGGGGCGACTCACCTCGCAACCGAACGAATCTCGGACCGACGGTCTATCGTCACTAGCCAACTCCACAGGACGGACCAAATTCTACAGAAAGAGCAACTTCTTCCCCATTATACTACATCTCCCGACCTCCACCTCAACAAAGGTAGAGCTCAGATGATGGGGGCAATTGATACGACTATTTCGATCGGGTCCGGAGGAGCCAAGTCAACCACGACCAGTCAACCAGCCAAACTACGACCTCGGGCTCCGGCCCAAGGATCTTATGGGCGGGTCGCGTTTCTCCACCCACGACGAAGGCCCAAGAGATTGCCCACTTCTGTAGTGGAGGAAATCGGGGCCCAAATCGAGGAAGCCTTCGCCAAATATGGCAGCCGCCCCGTGCCATCATGATCCGCCGGACATGGCAACCATCTTCATGGCCATAACTTGCCATGATGGTCCGACTTAAATGGCCATCTAGCCATCAAGGCTCGACTTCATGGCCAGACTTAATGGCCATCACTCCCCCGCCTTCATGGCCCGCCAATTATGGCAATCACTCATGGCCATGACTCCACCTTCATGGCGTCATCAAGTGGGCGCAATTAGAGGGGGTCAACACTTCCCCATTTGCATGACCCCCTGAATAGCGGCCATGATGTCGCGTCATGGCGCATTATGAGCAGGGTTCGTCTATATGAGGAAGAGGCGGGCGTCACTTGAAAGGGGCGGATCTTCACCACCTACAACGGAGGTACCTCATACTCCCATCTTACACCTTCTTCCACCTTGAATATTTCTCCTCCAAAGCTCGGCCCGAGGACTCGAGTATCGGTCTCTCCGCGAGCCATACTCGATCCCACCGAGCACTTATCAGGCCAGATCTGACTTTGGCATCGGAGGGGCTTCGGTCGGAACCAAGGTCCGACCCCCCTGACGAGCTCTCTCGTCTATTCAGGTCCAGGAGTTCCAGCGACGCCGAGGCTACCCCTCGGCATCCTTCCAGCCGGAGCCGAGCGCCCTCGTCCCTGACCTCGTTCGTCTCCTCCGCCACGAGGACGTCGCTCTGCAGAGGCTACCCCTCGCCGAGCCGACGCAAGGATCCGTGCGCCCCGCTACGAGCGACTCCGCCTTCAACCGATCCCGGAGGCTGTCATCTCGCCGAGGCTACCCCTCGGCCCGCCAAAGAACGGAGCCGCGCCTTTCCGCTCGAGCGAACGCGCCGTCGGTCGACCCCACCGGTCATCTCTGTCTCGAGCGACAGCCACGACGACTCGGGGGTCCCGCGCGTCCCCTCTTTGACTGCATCTCAGGTAACAAAACCTAAGGTACTCCATCAACGACCTCGTTCCCCCAATTCATCTCCTTCCTCCCCCGCTCGCGCCGAGAGACGCCGTTACGATCTCCTCACGAGTCGGACCGTCTCCGCCGGGCCTCCTTTCTCAGATCACCATCTGACTTAGGTATCGGAGGGGATTTGGCCGGAACCAAGGTCCGGCCCCCCTGACGAGCGTTCTCGTCTACGCAGGTGGACAGCAGATCAACGGGCCGAGGCTACCCCTCGCCCCTCTCCGACCACTCGTCCGACTGGATAGTGAGGCTTCCCCTCACCGTCAACCTGCCGAGGCCGAGCACGCCCCACCGAGGCCGAGCGTCTTAGTCAGGTCCGAGATTCCCCTCGCCTCCCGTCGGCCGTGCATCTACCCAGGCGCCTGAGGCTACCCCTCGTCCCCCTTTCAGCCGAGGCCGAGCACGTCTATCCGAGGCCGAGCATCTCAACAAGGGCCGAGGCTTCCCCTCGCCCCTTCTGAACCAATTCGAAGCCCCCCAAGGGACCCAAAGCGGGCCCCTTGACCACGTTGACCGGGTTCTCCACGGTCAACGCTTTGTAGTGAGAAAACACTCTGAAACATCTGGCGTCGTCTGTGGGAACGAGTCAACAACCGCGTCATTTGCCACACCAACAAACGACTCGTTCTATTAACCAATATCCTCTATCTCTCGTCATCGGCTTCTTCGTTTGGATCTGAGCACTTGACACCTTGCCCAACTTAAGGCATCTCGGCCCTGTTCAATCGAGAACGAGGTGTCTGGGCATCGAAATCGAGGACGATGTGCTGACTTCCGACCGAGAACGGAGCCTCCACACCCCTTCTTCAACGAAGAACAAGGCGTCACTGCTCCGATCGAACAAAAGCGAGACAACCGCGCTTCATCCGATCAGAGATCTATATCACCCTTGCGTTGTCCAAGACGGGATAGGAGTCTCCCGAGCTTGATCGAACCTTCGAGAAGGGCACACGGGTGAATCGACAAATATACCGTCGCTGCGAACACGCCGTCTAAGATCTATCTCCTACAGATCTGCCATTGCTTCAAGGCTTTGGGCGATCGATTGAGCAGAGCTATCAATACTTCAGAGCTCTAGCTGGATCTGAGAATTTCGTCTGACCTTCGAGCATCGAAGTGGAGAATCCGTCGAACGAGATTCAATGCCAACATATCGACCGAGAACACGAAGGTCGATAGACCTCACCCTACTTCGACAGGGCTTGATCCGAGCGACACGAAACACTGATCAACGACATTAGCCTCCGGATCGATGCCGCTGCCTCCGGATCCTCCTCTGGGTCAACGTCACATCCTTCGACCTCCCCCGGATCAACGATGCCGCCTCCGATCCTCCTCTGGGTCAACGGCGCATCCTACGCCCTCCCCCAGTTCGATGCAGTCACCTCTGATCCTCCACCAGACCAACGTCACATATTCTAGCCCTCCTCTTTGTGGATATCAACCGACCATCATGGGCCAAGCGCCTGTGAACGAGTCCGATGGTGACTTGGGTTGGGATTGCTTGAGCTTGCCAAGCCTCACCGAAGATCGGAGCTCACAGCCTGGGATTCGTCAGAAATCGAGTCTTGTATCCAGAACCACAAGGGAGCGCGGGGATCGTAGCCTGAACCTCATCGGAGATCTCTCGCTGCCAAAAACTCGAGGAAACACGAAGCTCGTAGCCAGAGCCTCATCACAACTCGGAGATCGTTGTCGGACTGCCTCCAAGCTCAGTCCAGGCCGAGGCCGAGGGTGACCAGTTCAGGCCGAGGCCGACCCCAGAGGAGGCCGACCAGTCCAGGCTGAGGCCGAGGCCGACCCCAGAGGAGGCCGACCAGTCCAGGCCGAGGCCGAGGCTGACCAGTTCAGGCCGAGGCCGAGGCCGACCCCAGAGGAGGCCGACCAGTCCAGGCCGAGGCCGAGGGTGACCAGTTCAGGCCGAGGCCGAGGCCGACCCCAGAGGAGGCCGACCAGTACAGGCCGAGGCCGAGGCTGACCAGTTCAGGCCGAGGCTGAGGCTGACCCCAGAGGAGGCTGACCAGTCCAGTCCGAGCCCGAAGCCGACCCAGCAAAAGGTCAAACTATCATCTTCCCCCTTGCTAATTAATTGTGTGCTATCAGACAACTACAAGAGCTTCCCTAACAATTCTCCTCTCTTAAACTTCTTGCGAGATGGTGATAAAAAGCCACATCCTCCGGATTCAACAAATGTCTCACAAAAAGCTTGTAGATAAGGCTGCCATGGTCGCGACAACGACGGATCACACGGTCAACGCTTTGTAGTGAGAAAACACTCTGAAACAATTTGTTAAGTTGGTATAAAGTTAGAAGCTATGATCTTCGACTTTCCTTTTGTTTTGCAGAGCTCTCAAGTTCAGAAATTTTATTTCTCCAAAGTCACATCATCTTGCTATCATTAAGTATCCTCTCAAACCATAAACATCAAAAGCAAACAACCTGATTAGAGAGAAAGAACCTTAGCTGATTGTGCCATCCAAGGGGCCACAACAACTTGCTAGCCGAGGACATCCAAGCCTCCTACTTTAGCTTTGCTAGCTGCGACATCCAAGGCCGCAACTTGAGTTGCAGACGAGACGAGACATCTACATCCTACCAGATGAGAGCTGTGTTGAGTATTGGACTCCCCGGATTTGGTTTTGGATGATGAACAAACATAAATAATTCATGAACTAACAATTTGTGAGCACAGTTATGGAGATCGTCGCCAAATTCACGAGAACACTCAAAGCGACATCTCAAGACTTCTCAAAGCTAGTATTCAATGCCTAAAGCTTCGTTGAAGCTTTTGGACCATTTTGGAAGTCATGAAGATTTGATCGAAGCTCTCGAAGACCGTTCCTTAAGGTTTTATTTATAGTCTTTTAGTTTCGATCTATAGAATGTTAAGCCTTGAGTATATCTTACATTTCTATCTTCAAATCGCTCATATCTTAGAGCTAGGATCTTAGTAGAAGTCCATACAATCTTTCCCGAAGCATCGCGCTTCGATTCGGGACTTCTTGTGCATGTTAGTTGGTTCAAGAAGAAGAACCAACCGACTAGATGGTGATCTAGTCGGTCGGCAAAGCTTCTTGGACCGACTAGTTTGCCTTCTCTATTCTAAGCTCTTTACTGTTTACAGTTAGTCGGTCTACGTTGACTCACCGACCGACTAGTTGGTGAACTAGTCGGTCAGTGATCCTTCTTGGACCGACTAGTTGAGCTTTCCAAATTCATGTCAACTTACTGTTTATCGTTAGTCGGTCTAAGAACGTTTTGTGACCGACTAGTTGTTGATCTAGTCGGTCAACATTTGTTCTTGGACCGACTAAATCATTTGTATTCAGACTATTAGTTTTTGACTCTTAGTCGGTGTAAGTTTACTGACCGACCGACTAGTTGTGAAACTAGTCGGTCAGAAAGTCCTCTTGGACCGACTAGTTATCTAGGTCTGAAATCTTCATCTGTTCACTGTTCACCTCTTAGTCGGTTCATGTTGTTTCACCGACTGACTAGTTGATGAACTAGTCGGTCAGTGGTTGTTCTTTGACCGACTAGTCTGCTTCAGATTTAGTTCCGTTGGAGATTTGAAAGCGACGTTTCTTTCTCTCTTTTCCCTTGGTCCTTTAAATACCTGGAAGGGTTATTTCATAGGATCTAAGGCTGCTATTTTCCAGAGCTCCATTGATTCAAAGAGAAGCTTTCAACTCTCATCTTCAAGCTCTCACATTCTCAAGAATCTCTCCCTCACTCTTATTCCTCAAGAGAGATTCATTGATTGTGAGCCTGCCAAGCCAAGGGCTTGATTCTAGGTCATCCATCTCATCCCTAGGCTTCCATTACTGGTCATCTTCTTGAAGCTAGGGTTTGGTGACTCTTCCTCCATCAAAATCCTCTTTGCCCTAATTTGGTAAGAAATCTCAAGGCATAGGTATTTTGTTGGTAAGCATTTCATTTCAGTTATATTTGAATTGTATACTCTCAGTTGTGAGAGGTTTTGCGTGATCCCGGGTTGTGGGATTCACGGTCATCGATTGTAGGTCGATTGCACTTGTGAGGTTTTCGCAAGTGGTCATATTGGAAATCTTGGGTTAGAGGTTTTCTAACTCAAGTATCCGGAAGGGATCCGGGTGGTTGGGACGTAGGATCACCGGGTACAAGTCGGGGAGACTTGGGTGGATCAGAACCCATTAAACCATTTGTTTGCATTTGCATTTATTCTTGTTGATCGTTGTTATTCCGCATTGTTGTTTGTTAATTGCACGATAATTAGGAATAACTCTCCCTATTATTTAAAAGTACTATTCACCCCCCTCTAGTACATGTGCAGTGGCTACCTAGGGTACTACAAGCTGGCCCGTGCCAATTGACAGAGACGACTATGCCTACACACTGAGATTCTATAAACTCTATTACTATTATAAGTGTGTAGTAGTGACGATCTCTGTCGGGAAAACTTTACCACGTTTGTGTACTTTTGGGGTCTTGTCTGGTGGGTGCTAGACAAGAATGACTTGGCTAGTTGGGACTAGTCAAGTGAGAGCATATACTAGGATTAGTTTTGTTAAGCACTTTGGTGAGTACAGGTACTAAGAGCCAGGCGAGTGTAGAGTGTGTGCTCTAGCTACAGGTTATACTAGGTAACATTTCTAATATAGTATTTGCTTTCGGGGCTGGACGTAGGTCGTGGGTGCGACCGAACCAGGGTAAATCTGATGTGCATCTTTGATTGCTAATTGTTTGCCTTGCAAGTGATTATAACTGTGTGTGATTTCTCGTGGGTTGCACGAGAATTTTTATAAGCCCCCTTCTAGGCTTAGATCCAAATCCAACTAGTGGTATCAGAGCAGATTATAGGATCTAGCCTAGATTGACCATGAATTCTATTTATTATGATTTTGCTGAAGGTCAGTCCATATCACGACCCACTAAATTTAATGGTGTTGATTATGCTTATTGGAAAAATAGAATGAAAATCTACGTAGCAGTTGTTGATTATAATTTATGGAATATTGTTGAAAAAGGTTGTAGTCCTCCCTTGATTAAATTCAAGATACTGAAATGTTAAAACATGAAGATAAATGGGATGACAATGATAAAAAACGATTTTACTTGAATAATATAGCCATGAATGCGCTCATTTGTTCTTTAGATAAGTCTAAATTCAATCGTATCTCACATTGTCTAACTGTGCAGGAAATATGGCATACGCTGGAGGTGACGCATGAGGGAACATCACAGGTGAAGGAGTCTAGACTTGCCTTGCTGAGTACAGAGTACGAGGGCTTTCACATGCTACCATCAAAATCTATTTCAGCGATGTTTGCAAGGTTCACCGATATCGTCTACAAGTCTAGCTTCCTCGATAAGCCATACTTTAGCCTTGAACAGGTAAGGAAAATCTTAAGGGCACTGCCAAGCTCGTTCAGGCCTAAAGTCACTGCCATCCAAGAAGCGAAAGATCTATCTCAGATGAGGACAGAGGACTTGAAGGTAATTTAATGTCCCATGAGCTTGAGCTGATAAATATAGAGGCTAGAGAGAAAACAGAGGCAAAGGAAAAAGAAGCAAAACCACTAGCTCTTCAAGCTAGAGAAGATGTCAAGGATGACAATGAGGAGATGGCGCTGATGGTCAGAAATTTCAGGAAATTTATTAGAACTCCTCAAGAAAGAGCAGAAATGTAAAACAGGTTCAATCGTTCCAATATATTTAATTCTGCTAAAAACTTTTCTAAGCAGACTACTACTGACCATGTCAATGTTTTAAATGCAACAGGAAGGGACATTATATGAAGCATTGCACACAAGAAACATCCAATGTTGCAGATAAGAAAGGAAAAGCCAAGGTGCTAACGTGGGACATGGACAGCGAAGTGCAGATGAGAAGCATGAAGTTGCACACTCCTTCGTCTGATTGATGGGAAAACACGATGAGGTAACATCTTGCACTAAAAGAGTTGATCTTTTGAATTTGTGTAAAGAAATGCAAGCTGAACTTGATAAGCAAAAATGTATTATTAATGATATGCAAGATGAAATTGACAACCTAGAATCTACTCGTAAAAACGTGAATCCACATTAGAAGTTTTTAAAAATTCTAACTGTGAACTACAACAAGAAAATTGTGACATGTTTCATGAAACAAATGAATTGAAAGAAAAACGTGTTGCTTGTAATTCTACCATTACTCTGTTGGAAAAACAGAACTCTAAGTTGCATGGAAAAGCTATTTGTCCTACTTGTCCTTCTTTATTGAATAATGTTAGCATGCTTAAGCTAGATTTAATTAAGCTCAAAACTGAAAAAAGATTATGTGATTAAAGAGCCTAATGATAAATTGTGCATGCTAACTAACGAGCTTAAAATCACGAAAAAAGAATGAAGATGACAATAAGAAGGCTTTTATTAGTAAATGTATTTTGCTTGTGAATGAGAATGCATTGTTAAAATCCAAAGTCTCTAGTCTTGAATTGTCTATTAAGAATTTTCCATAGGAAAACAATCTCTATATATCATTCTTGGAAATCAACTATATGGCAATAATAGACGAGGACTTGAATTTGGTTTGAAAAATGTTGAAAAGCCATAATTTAAGAAAATTTACGATGTGCCTATTATTGTCAAAAATATGCATGCAAAGTGCTTTACTTATGATGGTGTTGGTCATACATCTTATAATTACAAGTTTAGAAACATGAAAATAAAGTTTAAACAAGTGTGGGTTCCTAAAACTTTATTGGCTAACATGAGTGGACATTGTTGGATTCCAAGGTCACACATAGCATCTACCGTGTAGGTGCGATGGAGATTTGGTGAGGAGTTTTGGATTGGACGTTTTCATTATATAGCTCCTTAGCCAAACGGCAACGCGAATGTATATCTCTTTCTTTGAAATTCATTGCATACCTTCATAGATTTTTATGTGTGCTTGATTTATATCGTGTTTATGTGCTTGTTTGTTTGCATCTTAGTTTGTTTTTTAGTTCATTATAAAAGAAAAATAAAAAAATTGAAAAACCAAAAACAAAAACAAGATTGGTGCTTAATGAATAACCTCTTATGAATCTTTATAAGTGGTATTATTGAATGCTCATTTATATCCTTGTAGAAATCATTGTATTTTTGTTATAGCTACATGTGCATGTTAGACTCTATTAAGTAGCCATGACATGTTTCATGAAATGAATAATTTGATTTCTACACCTACATACTCACTTCCACGAATATTAAACTTGTTGTACTTTTGGAGATTCTTTTTATGAATATTAGAAAGTGAATGTAGGATGAATAAAAACTGAAAAATCTAAGGGATATGAAGTGTTTTGCCATGAATAAAAATTAAGCACAAAAAGAATTGTATATGAAAAAAATATTTTATGAATATTGCTCCGTATGTAAAATGGATACAATTCATGGCAAGTACACTACCGACGAGTATCCAACATAAACTTTATGGGTAATCTTTAGCGTTGGTGTTCTTTACTCGTCAAGCAATGTCACCCCCACATCTAAGAGTCTTTATAGGCTATGTTTTGGGGTTTGGTACCTTGAACTCATTTCTAATGAGGTGGGAAAAATCAATCCTAGGTGATATTCATGTTAAATGGAAAATGTGGATTGGTTTTAGTTGATGTTCTTGATTGAATCTCCCTTTGTACTTCAATGTTTAATTATCACACTTACACAATGGTGTTGAAGTCTAAATTGCAATTTTCATTGAACTTGAATTGCCTACTCTATGAAGAATGACATGCAAGTGCTAGTTATAATTTATAATACTTCATTTTTGCATGCGATATTTGATTAACTTCATCAAAACGCTTTTGATGATAACAAAGGGGGAGAAAAGTTGAAAAAAGATTTGGTATTATTTGTTGAGTTGCACTACATTTGATATTATTTATTGAAGGGGGAGCACTGGAGATACATGTTCAAGGGGGAGCATGAAAATAGAGGGAGCATGCTTATCACTATATCACTATTGCTATATTGTTGTGCATGTTAGTAATGCTTAAACGTCTCATTGTATACATCATATGCATTACATCCTTCATCACACTTCACATACACATCTCTCATTACTCAAATCTTTTATTGGTTTGTCATCATTAAAAGGGGGAGATTTTTGGAAGCAACGATCTAGGATCTTTAGTTTGATGATAACCAACGTGTACGAACTATTTAACATGTGTGTTAAGTGTGTTTCAGGAATGGAAAAGCTATAAATCTTTGAAGACATGACTAAGGCAAAAGATGGAGATTAATGAGTACTCATGTGATATATATTGGACTTGGTCAACATGGAGACAGATGGAGCCAATTTGATTCCAAGGGGTATTTGATCAAATCAATTAGAAAGATATGCTTCTTCCCATTTCCTATTCAAATACCAAATCCTCTTGCTTCAATCCTAGCCATGGGTTCCCCCATGCCGCAAGAACCCATGAACCCAAACAAACAAATCAGAGAGAAAGGTGCGCACAAGATTAAAAAAGAATAGAGAAGCTACAACAAGTTGAAGACCAGAGAGAGGATAGCACTCAACTCTTAATTGAATCCATCCTCTTATTAATTCAACATCAACCTAAAGCTTTTCATAAGAGCCCACTAAAAAGAGTGCAGTCACAGACTTGGTGCGCATGAAAGATGAGGGGGCATTCTCGTTATTTTCTCTTATCAAGCCTTTAATACCCCTTGATGCAGCTGAGTGTTTCTGAGAGAGACTCTCCAAAAATACATTGGATAAAATTTTGAGAGGGTGGCTGATAAAATACATTGACGGTGCAAAGATCCAAAAAGGCAAGCACCGACTTCCACGGTGCCATCCTCCTTGTTGCCGGCTGCCATCCACCTCGAGCTTCAACGCATCAGAACCACCATCTTCTCAAGCCGCCAACTTCATCCTTGCTGCCATCTTCGTGTTGGTGCCGTGAAGAATGCCAAAGCCGACAGATACATCTCCTCCCTGTCATGGGTTGCCAACTCTGCTGCCGAGTGCATCCTCAAGCCAACGCCCACAACCACCTTTGCTTCAAGCGAAAGACACCCAAGTCTGCAAAAAATTCAATGTCTAAAAGATTAGTGGTGGGCAAACAAAATTTTGTAGAGCATCCACCGAATTCTACAACACCCAAGGTTAGTGCTTTAATTAAATTAATTAATTAGTTTAAACGGTTTGGTGATTTGTTTGCAGAGAAAGTGGAGTAACGTCAAAAATGTGAAGCAGAGGGAGCCAATTCATTTGGGCCACAAAAATCCTCAATCAAAAGGAATCAAATGGAGGAATAAATTTAACTAAAAGGGCAGCCTTTGTTTTGACTCTCTAATTTGATTTGTTAAGAGGGTATAAAGTTAAAAGCTCTTATCTTCCACTTTTGTTTTGTTTTTGCCGAGCTCTCAAGTTCAGAAACTTTGTTTCTCCAAAGTCACATCATCTTGCTATCATCAAGTATCCTCTCAAACCACAAACATCAAAAGCAAATAACCTGATTGGAGAGAAAGACCCTTAGCTGATTATGACATCCTAGGGGCCACAACAACTTGCTAGCTGAGGACATCCAAGCCTCATACTTTAGCTTTGCTAGCTGTGACATCCAAGGCCACAACTTGAGTTGCTGACGAGACGAGACATCTACATCCTGCCAGACGAGAGCTGGCCCGTGTCGATTGACAGAGACGACTACGCCTACACACTGAGGTTCTATAAACTCTATTATTATTATTAGTGTGTAGTAGTGACGATCTCTGTCGAGGAAACTTTACCACATTTGTGTACTTTTGGGGTATTGTCTGGTGGGTGCTAGACAAGAGGGACTTGGCTAGTTGGGACTAGTCAAGTGAGAGCATATACTAGGATTAGTTTTGTTGAGCACTGTGGTGAGTACAGGTACTGAGAGCTAGGCGAGTGTAGAGTGGGTGCTCTAGCTACAGGTTGTACTAGGTAACATTTCTAATATAGTATTTGCTTTCGGGGCTGGACGTAGGTCGTGGGTGCGACCGAACCAGGGTAAATCTGATGTGCATCTGTGATTGCCAATTGTTTACCCTGCATGTGATTATAAACTGCGTGTGATTTCTCGTGGATTGCGTGAGAATTTTTGTAAGCCTATTCACCCCACAGGCTTAGATCCAGATCCAACACCCCCAGAGGACCCTAGCACTAACCTCTGGTAGTCGACCTATGGTCATGCTATGTCGAAGCTCCATTAGCGAGGCTCCCCAAAGGGCACAGCTCTAACCTTGGTAGTCAACTCATGGTCTTGCTACGTCTAAACTCTGCTGATAAGTCTCCTTGTATGGTCCTAGCTCCGATCTTTGGCACGCGACCCCACCGATCATGCCACGTCCAAACTTCACTAGAGAGACCTACGATCCCATCACTAATGTCACGCCCTGCTTCCCAAAATGACGGAGGCGAAGTGTGACTAAGGCCCGCTTAGGCCGGAGCTGAAGAGCTCGGACCCAATAAGCATCTTAGGGGGTACCATTTTAAAAGTTTCAGGTTCTTGCATTAATAAAGTTCGAAACAACAGAAAGTACAGAAAGGACGTTGCATTCATTAAATTAGAGATATAATATCCAACGAGTACAAAGTCTAAAAAGGAGCCTAAGCATGGCAACAAAAGATTTAAAAGCAAACCTAAAAGCGGTAACCTCTGAAAGTGGCGACCAAAAAGACCTCTAGGTCTGGTCCCCATCGGGCACGTACTCTGGGTCGACGTCCTCGGCTCCTCGTACTCCAGTGAGTCTGCCTCGTCCACAGACTCTGGCTAAGCACCTGACGTACAGCACCCCAAAAGAAAGGAACTGTACGTCAGGTAAAGTCTACAAAAAGGGTTAGACTCTACTGCAAGTGTATCAACTTTTAGACAATGTTTTACTGGTTGATTAACATGCTGGGGTTATAACTGAGTAACAAACAGAAGTAACGCAGCAGGAAAGAAAAGCGCAACAAGTAGAAGTCGTAGCGTGTGCTACGAACTACGGGACTAACCTACAGGTGTCAAGACAAGACGGGACGTGACGGGACAAGACAAGACAGGACAAGTGAGACACGAAAGGGTTCACGCCTTACGGTTCGAGAGGGATCAGACCCTCTTACCGTGCATACGATCAACCCAACCCCAAACCCAGGAACTCAAGACAAGTTTTACAGGGATCATTTCCGCTAGGGAAACATCTGAAACGCCCGAAGGCTTTTTGTGTAACAGGGATCACTTTCGCGGGGGAAAGCATCCGAAGCGCCCGAAGGCTTTTTGGGTAACAGGGATCACTTGCGCTAGGAAAGCATCTGAAACGCCTGAAGTCTATTTGGGTAACAGGGATCACTTCCGCTAGGAAAGCATCCGAAATGCCCGAAGGCTTTTTGGGTAACATGGATCACTTCCGCTAGGAAAGCATCCGAAACGCCCGAAGGCTTTTTGTGTAACAGGACACGACATGACAAGTGTAGGGAGTTGTTATTCTAGGGTGTCCACACGCACGCACACACATGATAGCCCTACAATATCAAAAGTTGTTGTTGTCAGGTTCAGACTTCGTCATCAAGTCTGAGCCGTCAGGAGTCGTCCCGGACACTATCATTTCACGTCCGGTTCTATTTGTTCAAAGTTAACAATTCTAACCAACCAGGGCCTAAGCACGGCCAAAAGTGCAAGTGGATACACATGCCTGCGGTGGCGAGGGAGTCGTCTGTCCGGGGCGTCTCGTCCAGTCGTCGCGTCCACGGTAGTCCGTCTGAAACAGTCACGGCGACGGTGTCAGGCCTCAATTTCATCAAATCATATTAGGGTTCGTTTCTAGGTTATCGGGACTATCCAAATTGTCACAAGTCACGTTTTGATGTTTTATCAACCTAAATCGACTTCTACCCTATGTGCACAGAAATAATCGTCCGATTGTCGATCCTTCCTACGGTGAGCAGCGTTTTACAGAAGCTGAAGGTAAATTTAGTTTGAGTTGACCAGTTTTAGTTAAGGTTCAGTTGGCTACAGTGTGGGTTTCACTACAAGTTAGGGGGGGAAACCAACCTGAATGATGATTTATCGTGAATCAGGCGTCGGGTCTGGGAACGGTGGCGGTGCTCGCGTCGCAATTCCAAATTTCGGAACGTCTCGTCACTTGGATTTAGTGTTCGCGATGATAGTTATGATATTTCTCATCCAACGAGAGCTAAAATCCCATCCATTTTCAGCTGTTGGAGCAACTTCACGATAAAACTTTCCCTTTGAAATGTTGGAAGATTGGAAGCCATTTCCTCGTCAATAGTCGAACTTAATAATGGAGGTTGGCTTCGATTTCTGTAGTAAACTATTGCACCATTCAACACATGGCCGCATACATCTATAAGGGAGACAAGCGTACGCACAATTGATTTTTGCAGTATCATACATTTTGCTTACAAGTAAAACCCTGATTGTCCAAAAAGTATTCCAATAATAAACCTCCTTAAACCTCAACCCGGGAACGACTACCGGCTCCGGCAACGGCAGCAAGGTAAGCAAAAATCGAGTTCTCCTTCACATCATCCGAACCCCGCCTGCTCAAAGAGGTCGACATAGAGCTTGGGATCGAAATTGGTAAAGCCCATCGACTTCAGGCCCTCTGATTGGAGGCAGACGAGGAAGGAGATGAGCGGGGTCGAGGCCTTTGTGGGATCCGCGGGGCACCGAACCGAGGATGATGCGGCGGCGGAAGACGCTGCAGACGGAGGCTTCGTGGCGAGGGCGTAGCGGTGGCGCCGCGAGCTGTGGTAAGCGACGAAGGGCCGTCGCCGGTGGGAATGAGGGTGAGGGGATCACGGCGGAGTCGGGGGTCTCGCAGGCGGGACCGTGGTCGCGGCGGTTCTCCAGCGTCATGCGGGGGCCGTGAGGCAGCGCAACGGCGCTCGGGGGGGGGGAAAGCCGCATGCGGCGGACAGCGGAGATGCGGGAGGCGCTGAGCGGATCGCGGTCATGAGAAGGATTTGCGACGGTCAGAGGGGCTTCGTGGTGGCGCCGTGCGTGGGGTGCGCAGCGATGGCCGGCGAGCTCGCAAAGGTCGGTGGCCGCGGAGAGGGGCCGTGCGGGCGGTGGAAGATGGCGACAAATCGGCGAGTGGCGCTGAGGGGGTGCCGGGCGAAGGTCGGGGTCTACGAGGAAGATGACGACGGATCGGGATCTCGGGGAGGCGCGGGCGGTGGAGATGGCGTTGAGGCTGCTGCGGCAGAGGCGAGCGGGCGGCGGAGGAGGTCGCGAGCTCCGAGGGGAGGAGGAGCACGGGGGATCGCGGGCTGAGGAAAGTCTCGGAGAGGGTGCGGTCACGGCAAGATGCCGCTGGCAACAGAGGAGGGGGCTTTGCGGCTGTGCCGTGAGGGGGGGGGGAGAGAGAGAGAGAGAGAGAGAGAGAGAGAGAGAGAGAGAGAGAGAGAGAGAGAGAGAGAGAGAGAGATGAGGGAGAGAATTTTGGGGATTTGTTTTAGGGGGAGGCCGGTGGCTGAGTTTTAGGGTTAGGGTTAGGTTAGGGTTTTATATAAATAGTACTAAAAATTTGATATATAACATCTAGGGTTTAGCCAAAAAAAGTGTAGAGACCAAAGAGGTAGTGGGTGTAATTTTGGGGTAAGTCTAGGGGAGGCTAGAGGAACAGTTGAGGAAATATTTAAAACGATTTAAATAAGGGATTTAGCCAGATTTCGCCAGATTTGGCAGCAAGTTCGAAATTTGAATTTGATCGGGGCAAATCAACGGTCCAGATTTCTCCGGGCGATATCTTACAATTCGGGCGTCAGAAAAATAATCCGAAAATACCGGGGCGTTCGTGGAGACGAGACGCACAGATCTACGGAGCCCGATCGTGCGTAATGCCTACCAAAAATTTACGTAAATTTGGGAATAGCGTTTTGATTCAAATGACTAAAACGCCCCTATCGTTCAAAGTCGTTTTGCGAGAAAACCAGCCGTGAAAGACGTTCCCAAAAATTACTATAAAATACAACACCCCGAAACGATCGCAATGGCATATCACATCGCATATACCGGAGCTCAGAAACAACCAAATAAAATACGTGCACGATAAAACACGTGCGCGCAGAAAATTACAAACGGTCAGAAAGCGGCCGTTACATTCTACCCACCTTAGAAATGATTCCTTCCTCGGAACTAAGACTAATTATAAAATCCATAAATACTTAAGCCTATAACTCCCATCTTCCACAAAATGATCTCTAATCCTATAACTTCAACGTCGTTCCTCAAATAATCCATCATGATCCTTCTTTTCACTGGATAATTCCACGACTAATCTCACATCCTAACACTTAACTATAGATCCATTCACTGCTGTTCAAATTTCCAACTCCAAATCATCATAAAAGAATAACAATCACCTTCTCTTACCCTGCCACTCTACTAAACATCATCGTTCCATAACATCTTTAAATTTTCTCAATCTCTTCCCAATATTAATCAGTCGCTATAATGATGTTCTAGTCGATCACCAATCCAAGACGAAAGCGTTGTCTATCTTCTAATACCTTCACAAATCAACAATCGCAGTGTCCTTAATGCATTCCTTGTCATATCTTCCCATAAATTTATCCGCCAAATAATTGAACTATCAAAATCATATCTCCTCCTACTTATTATAATTATTTTCAACCAATATTAAATCCGACAACCTAACCATCCATTTATCTCTACACGTTGTGTTACTCCCAATGTCTTCTTACATCAACCCAACATTCAAGTCTCGATGCTAATAAAAGCTCTCCTCAATCTCACGATCATCCTAACTCATACCATACTCAGTTGCCAACCCTATCTACCATTCGTCTAAGCCTCAAATATGATAGGTTCTCATCTTCACGCATACAATCTCATTCAACTAGAATTCTCCATTGAGTCCGTCACACTTCGGTTTTATAAATAAGTCTTGGACATCCCATCTTCTCATCCGAAAGAAATCTATTCCAATATCCTATTGTTCCAAAATCGGTTAATCAATGCTATAACAAATCTCATCTCTCCCTGAGCCTACCCGCAAACAAAATCCTACAACAATAACATCTAGTCCCAAAACTATAACAACCATAACATACATTCCAAAATGGAGAGAGAGAAGAGAAAGGGAAACTTAAAACCAGTGACACATTTTAAAACATTTGGAAAAACGTGTGGAGTCGTGGTAATGGATGAGGAAGGATAATTGATTTGTGATCTTGTGAGCTAATTTCAAAAACTTTAAAGGTTTGGTTAAAAACAAAGTTTTAATTACAATCACATGCAGTCAAAGATAAGCTATTCCATAATCGCGAAAAAAAACTACGTCTAAGAAAATTGCCTGCTATGACCCTATTCATATATGTATGAATACCGTCATTCAGACGACTTCAATCATATCATGGTTAACACTGAGTACACATTCAAGACACAAAAGGCAACTATCAGGATCCTAAAGATGACACACGCATACAGGTCTACACACTCTACCTATACTTACGCACCACAACGACATCACCTACCAAAGGGCCTACTCCTAAACTGGAGATAGCATGGACAACTACAAGGACTAATGTCTAGATAATAGAAAGAAAAGGAGACTAGATCAAGAGCGAAATGAAATAAGATCGGAAAGAACGAGTTCCAACAAAGCGGGGTAAGGAGATAGTTGGTTGGAAGAGACAAAATATTTATCAGAATAGTTAGATAAATGAAGGAGATTTACGTGTAAAATATGATATCGTATACTTTATAATTTAAAAAAATATGTAGGGAAAAGTGAGCAGACTGTAAAAATTATTATAATTTTGGGGAAAGAGTTGGATGAAGGAGATAAAAGTGGGGTGAGGTAGCGGTTGTTTTGCAAATAAAAGTAAGTTTAACAAAGATTTTGAAATGTGGTCGCGAAGAACATAGATCTGGTATAATAATAATAATAATAATAAAATAATTGGAGTTCCCTCTAGTTTAGGAAATATTTTAAAAAAAGTATGCACGTTAAGTGGTTAGAAATTTTTTTTTGTAGTTTTTATAAAAAGAATAATATTGAATTTTCAAAATAGTAACAAGTTTTAAAACCGAAATTCGAAAGATAATGATTTGAAAGCAAGTACGAGATAGTAACCTAAGAATTTACGACCGAGAAGGTTTCAAAGTCGATAAAAGAATTTTAATTCAACCGAAAACAAGAAATTTTAAATATATAGTATAGGGGTTTTCAAAGAAATTAAGCTGAGCGATGAAACTGAATATGGAGTTTCGAAAATAATTTTAGAGAAGACAAAATTGGCAAGGAGAAAGATTCGGAGGATCTACGATGATCGTCAGGAAACGATCACGTGAATCGGGAGACAGGAAAATGATCGCTTGAAGAATATGTGTAGGATACGAACCGTGAAGAGCGACGATGGAACATCACGGTCGATAACATGAAAATGGTAATGATCAGAAAGATGCTAGGAGTCAGGGATTCTACTTTTCGGGTCATCTAAGATCAGGAGAGCTCGGCACTAAGATTTCCTAATGAGCTAGTCTGTAACTAGGATTCCAATGGAAAGGTTCCTAAGAGAATCCAGGTTAGTTCTGCTGGGCCCGAAGTCGATGAGCCCGAGCGAACGACTAAAAGAAGGGCCCAGGAAATCTAACACGGTCAGAGCCAAGTGGCTACTAAAGTATTCTAGGACGAGGATGACTAATTCCTAACTAAGGCGTCAGACTATCAAATTGGGACGTCTACCTAAGTCTTCCTACTATCTAAGACTGGGAAACTAGTTCAGACTTGTACGTGGATATTAAATGAATGCGGTACTTTTATTATTCCGAACTTTTACAGGACCTGCATGGGCCACCACTAAAAACTGTCACGCCCCGCTTCCCAAAATGATGGAGGCGAAGCGTGACTAAGGCCCGCTTAGGCCGGAGCTGAAGAGCTCGGACCCAATAAGCATCTGTAGGGGTACCATTTTAAAAGTTTCAGGTTCATGCATTAATAAAGTTCGAAACAACAAAAAGTACAGAAAGGACGTTGCATTCATTAAATTAGAGATATAATATCCAATGAGTACAAAGTCTAAAAAGGAGCCTAAGCATGGTAACAAAAGATTTAAAATCAAACCTAAAAGCGGTAACCTCTGAAAGTGGCGACCAAAAAGACCTCTAGGTCTGGTCCCCGTCGGGCACGTACTCTGGGTCGACGTCCTCGGCTCCTCGTACTCCAGTGAGTCTGTCTTGTCCACGGACTCTGGCTGAGCACCTGACGTACAGCACCCCAAAAGAAAGGAACTGTACGTCAGGTAAAGTCTACAAAAAGGGTTAGACTCTACTGCAAGTGTATCAACTTTTAGACAACGTTTTACTGGTTGATTAACATGCTGGGGTTATTACTGAGTAACAAATAGAAGTAACGCAGCAGGAAAGAAAAGCGCAACAAGTAGAACTCGTAGCGTGTGCTACGAACTACGGGACTAACCTACAAGTGTCAAGACAAGACGGGACGTGACGGGACAAGACAAGACAGGACAAGTAAGACACGAAAGGGTTCACGTCTTACGGTTCGAGGGGGATCAGACCCTCTTACCGTGCGCACGCTCAACCCAACCCCAAACCCAGGAATTCAGGACAAGATTTACAGGATCATTTCCGCTAGGGAAACATCCGAAATGCCCGAAGGCTTTTTGTGTAACAGGGATCACTTTCGCGGGGGAAAGCATCCGAAACGCCTGAAGGCTTTTTGGGTAACAGGGATCACTTCCGCTAGGAAAGCATCCGAAACGCCCGAAGGCTTTTTGGGTAACAGGGATCACTTCCGCTAGGAAAGCATCCGAAACGCCCCGAAGGCTTTTTGTGTAATAGGACACGACATGACAAGTGTAGGGAGTTGTTATTCTAGGGTGTCCACACGCACGCACACATATGATAGCCCTACAATATCAAAAGTTGTTGTTGTCAGGTTCAGACTTCGTCATCAAGTCTGAGCCGTCAGGAGTCGTCCCGGATGCTATCATTTCACGTCCGGTTCTATTTGTTCACAGTTAACAATTCTAACCAACCAGGGCCTAAGCACGGCCAAAAGTGCAAGTGGATACACTTGCCTGCGGTGGCGAGGGAGTCGTCTGTCCGGGGCGTCTCGTCCAGTCGTCGCGTCTGCGGTAGTCCGTCTGAAACAGTCACGGCGACGGTGTCAGGCCTCAATTTCATCAAATCCTATTAGGGTTCGTTTCTAGGTTATCGAGACTATCCAAATTGTCACAAGTCACGTTTTGATGTTTTATCAACCTAAATCGACTTCTACCCTATGTGCACAGAAATAATCGTCCGATTGTCGATCCTTCCTACGGTGAGCAACGTTTTACAGAAGCTGAAGGTAAATTTAGTTTGAGTTGACCAGTTTTAGTTAAGGTTCAGTTGGCTACAGTGTGGGTTTCACTACAAGTTAGGGGGGAAAACCAACCTGAATGATGATTTATCGTGAATCGGGCGTCGGGTCTGGGAACGGTGGCGGTGCTCGCGTCGTGATTCCAAATTTCGAAACATCTCGTCACTTGGCTTTAGTGTTCGTGATGATAGTTATGATATTTCTCATCCAGCGAGAGCTGAAATCCCATCCACTTTCAGCTGTTGGAGCAACTTCACGATAAAACTTTCCCTTTGAAATGTTGGAAGATTGGAAGACATTTCCTCGTCAATAGTCGCACTTAATAATGGAGTGTAATGCCCTACCAGCTACTGCACAAGTACTAGAGGGGGGGTGAATAGTACTTTAAAATAATAAGGAGTATAATTCCAAATTAAATTGCAAACAACTACCAAATCAATTTGCGGAAGCTTAAATTGAATGACAACACAAAATTAACAATGCTAACAAACGAAGTTAATGGGTTCGGATCCACCCAAGTCTCCCCGACTTGTTCCCGGTGATCCTACGTCCCAACCACCCGGATCCCCTCCGGATACTTGAGTTAGAAACCCTAACTCAAGATTTCCACTATGAATATCTTGTGAAAAACCTTCACAAGATCAAATCATACATGCAATGGCAAAGTGAATCCCACAACCCGGGATCACAAACTTCTCTCACAACCGAGAGAACCAATTAGCAATATTAAAGAGTTTAAATGAAATAAACAATCTTACCACAAAATCCTATACCTTGAGTTTTTCTTACCCAAATGGTGAAATGAAGGATTTGAGGAAGATGAAGTCACCAAGACCTAGCACCAAGGAAATGACCAGCAATCGGTGCCTAGGAATGAGTTGGAGACTTGGATCAAGCAATATCTTGAAGAGCTCACCAAGAACAAGCTTCTCTCTAGATCTAGAAATGAGAGAGAATGGGTTTCTTGTGAGGAAGAGAGATTTAGATTTGAGGGAGAATAGCTATCTCTTTAGAACTCAATGAATCTCTGAATGGAAGCTCTAACCTAGATAGAAATGACCTAGGTTTGTATTTATAGGAACCCAAAAACACAAGTTAGGTCATTCACCAACGGATAGAAATCTGTGAGACTTAGTCGGTCAAAGAACAATCACTGACCGACTAGTTCATCAACTAGTCGGTCAACCAAACAACGTGGACCGACTAAGAGTAGATCTGAGAAGAGATAGAATTTCAGACCTAGAAATCTAGTCGGTCCAAGAAGACTTTCTGACCGACTAGTTTCACAACTAGTCGGTCAGCCAATGAACGTAGACCGACTAAGAGGCAAAATGAACTAGTCTGAATGCAAGTTGACTTAGTCGGTCCAAGAACAAAAGTTGACCGACTAGATTGTCAACTAGTCAGTCACCAAACGTTCTTAGACCGACTAACGGTAAACAGTAGCTTAGGAGAAATTTAGAGTGAACAGTAAGTCACAACTAGTCGGTCAAAGAAGCATCACTGACCGACTAGTTCACAAACTAGTCAGTCGGTGAGTCAACGTAGACCGACTAACTGTAAACAGTAAAGTCCAAGAAATTAAGGAATCAAACTAGTCGGTCCAAGAACAGTTGCCGACCGACTAGATCACCATCTAGTCGGTCAATACTTGTTCTTGTACCAACTAACATGCACAATAAAGTCCGAATCAAAGCGCGATGCTTCGAGGAAGTTAGAATGAACTTGTGCAAGGATCCTAGAGCTACGAAATGAGCGTAATGAAGATAGAAACGTAAGATATACTCAAGGCTTAACATTCTATATATCGAAGCTAAAAGACTATAAATAAAACCTTAATAAATGGTCTTCGAGAGCTTCGATTGAATCTTCATAACTTCCAAAGCGTCGCAAGAGCTTCAACGAAGCTTTAGGCATGAATATGAGCTTTGGGAAGAGTTGAGATGTCGCTATGAATGTTCTCGTGAATTTGGCGACGATCTCCAAAACTGCGCTCACAAATTGTTAGTTCATGGATTATTTATGTTTGCTCATCATCAAAACCAAATCCGGGGAGTCCAATATTCAACATTCTCCCCCTTTTTGGTGATGACAAACCAACATAAATAATAATCAAAAATAATAATTCAAATGTAAAATACTTACTCCCCCTGCATTGATGACACGTTAATTCCAAAATGAATATATATGAATTGCATCAATCAGACGAGTAAGATATATAATGAGAATCGATTTTTGAAATATCGGATTTTGAAAATCCTTATATATATCTTAACTCCCCCTAAATCTAACATATCAAACTAGATTCTTGGAAATTGAGTTAAATTTTCATTTGCGCTATTTATTATCATTATCTCTCCCCCTTTGGCATTATCCCAAAAATGGGGGGCATACAACGACAACAATTAGGAAATGTAAAATCCAACATCGGGAGTTGTAGACAATGACGATGGACCAAGTTGACACCTAGGGAAAAATGTGGAAATCAAATCAAGGTGTGCCAAAATGTCCATTATCAAAAAAATAATCAAAATCATCAAAAATACCAAATAATTATTCATTTCTTGAATAAAGAAACATACTCTTCAATATTCAATATTCTTAGTTAAATTTGTGCATGGAAAACAATTCTATATAATTATAGAAATATAATCTATTTAACCAAGTTTTTAATCGTCGAGCGACGAAGTCACATTTCAAATGCATTCAACGAATATAAAAAAAATGCACGACGAATAAAAGACAAAGTGAACGACGATGAACATATATATATGTAGAAACAACATGAGTACATCCAAAAAGATATCACATCGAATACATGAGGTACATCATATCAAGTGATACATATCATCAAAAAGAAATACATCATACATCATCGACATCATCAAAGTATATCAACATACATCAAAACAACATCATAACATAATATCCAACTCCGACATCCAGAAAGCGCAAAAATACATCAAAACATCTCTCAAACCCCATCCTAACCCAAAATACTCTCACTAAGATATATCATCCAAAGCGTAGTGGAGAGTCCTCGAAACAAGCGATCACGAGGAGGTGGCAGGATCTGCAGTCTCCGTGGGTCCAGTCGACGGAGTGGACTCAGGCTCTGCAGGGAGTAGAGGTGTCTCAACAGATGGAATCGTCGGGGCAGGAGTGGAGATCTCAGCAACAGGCTCAACATCGGGAATCTCAACAGCAGCAGGGGTCTCGACAGAAGCAGCAGCAGTGGCAGTGTCAACAGCAGCAGGAGATACATGAGCAGGCTCGGAAGTCTCTGGAGCACCGGCAGAGGTGCCAACACCAGGAGCAGAAGATGGAAGTACCAGCAGCAGCAGCAGTGGCCTCATCGCCACAGGCAAAAGAAGTGACAAGCTCGTCAAGCTCCTCATCGTCCATCTCCTCGTCCTCAGACACGGACGGAGGAAGATCAATGCCCATCTGACGAGCCATACGGCAAACTACCTCCTCGGTACGAGCCAAGCGAGACTCGTGCCGACGAAGTATCCGTACGACATCATCCAAAGTAGCAGGACGAGAGGGGGCACCAGCAGCAGAGGGAGTCGCCTGAGAAGCAGAAGTGGTAGACCTCTGTACGTGACGAAGTGCCGCTAGAGATTTCTTCACGGCCGTCGCGTTCAGAGGCGTACCCAAAGGACGCTCATCGTCAGGAGGGAGAGGGACTCGGAAATGTCAAAATACTAGAGTCAACAGGCAAGGGTATGGAATGTGCGCAGACTTATTGGTCTTGCGTATACACTCGAAAGAATCCATCTTATCGAGTATCACGCGAGCCCAATTAATCTCGCACCCCAAGAAAAGAGCGTAGATCAATTTCAAGAACGGCTGGGATGGGAGTGAAGAGGATCCATACTTAGGGAGGAGACATGACTTCAAGCTCAGGTTAAGAACCCACGCATTCGGCTTAAAAGATTTCGATGGAACACCAATGAATGCGGAGGGGATAACCTGGAAAATCTCAGAAAGAGTAGACTGATCCAAGGAAGAAATGTCATCGACGGAAATGTCTGAAGGGAGGAGACCACACGACGAACAACCAAGAATCTCCCCCAAGATTTCTGCCGTGAGAACTATAGGAGTTCCCAAGACAGTCGTCTCAATGGAGTGGCTGGCGTCGTACTGGCCTCGAACACGATTGGCATAGAACAATTTCACGAGGCGAGGATACGGTTTGGGATTGGCCTTGGGGTCGTATCGGAGATAATCAAGAAGACCACTATAGGACAGAAGATCAGCAAGGCCGAGAAAATCAGAAAACTGAACGTAATGCTCTAACAACAGTGGACAGTGCTCTATACGGTTGTACGCTGCGAGACACTGAGGGTCATCGCGGCACAACGATATGTCTACACCGCAAACTGGCATAGGAGCTTTACCCTTAGCCTTACGGGTCTTCGGAGGTGGAGAGGGTTCCCTAGTAGGCTCATCCTCTGGGATAAATTCAGAGTCGGAATCGGGAGGAGTAGCCGGAGTGTGAAGTAAGGGCTTTTCGGTCTTGGATTTGCGGGGCTTAGCTGTGGCAGTCCTAGGCTTCTTAGGAGGAGGCGAAGATGGAGAGGCTTGAGTTGACTTGGCACGACGCTTAGGCTTCGGGGGATTCCAAGGGTCGGAAGGCCCTACGGTCATAGGAGAAGCCCCGGAAGAGGCGATGGGAATTCTTGTCTTAGCCATAGCACTACGAGCACAAGCAATCGATGATAAGATCAAAAACAACCTAGCACAAACCCTAGAAATCAAAAGAAATCCGAACACACAAACCCTAGGTTAAAACTAGAAACCCTAGGAGCTAGATGAGATAAAATCGAACCCTAGGGTAGGAATCGACCAAGGAGAGGGAGGGAGATACCTAGGAGGTGGAGTCGACGGCGGCGGACGGCGGCGATCGACGGATAGATGGCCGGAAGTCGAAGGGTTTCGAGTGGGGGTTTGGGGTTTTCGGGCTGGAGCAAGAGAGAATACCGACTAAAAATGATTTTAGTCGGATGAATTAGAGTATAAGTCGGTCTGGAATCAAAAAGACACAAATGCCCTAACACACTTAGTCGGTCACAGTTCAAGCACTGACCGACTAGATTACGATCTAGTCGGTCGGTCAATGAGCTTGAACCGACTAAGTCGAAACAGAGGCACAGAGGGATTTCTAGGGCAAGAATTGGTCGGTCGCAGTATATTCACTGACCGACTAGTTTTCAATCTAGTCGGTCGGTAAGTGTACTGTGACCGACTAACGAAAGAAAATGATAGGAGTTAGATATAGGCTTGATCTAGTCGGTCTGAGTTCATTTGCTGACCGACTAGATGAGCATCTAGTCGGTTGACAAGTGAACTTAGACCGACTAGAAGAGTCCAAAAATTGATAATTGATTTCTCTTCACAAACCACTTGGATGAAACATCATAACTCACTCATTAGTCATCTAAATTACCCCATAAAACGTCGAAATCTTAAATACGACATTGAAATACGAATTCGAGCAATAAATTTGAACAAATCACATAAAAATTCCCAAAAATTCAATAAATCTAGCATGAATGAAATATCACGAAATATAATAGCACGCAAGATAATAGAATGAAATATGAATCCTATATCTCGGATTCACCCATAATCCCCAATTCTCGACGCAACCGCACAAAGGAGTCCTCCTTTAGGGGTTTCGTGAAAATATCGACGATTTGCTTTTGGGTTTCAACGTACACTAATATGATGTCCTTTTTAGCAACATGATCATCTAAGAAATGGTGTCGGACATCTATGTGTTTCGATCGGGAATGGTGCACCGGATTCTTTGAAAGACAGATAGCACTTTGGTTATCCACCATGATAGGGCTAGTATCACAATGAATACCAAAATCCTTCAATGTGTGTCTCATCCAAAGAACCTGGGCACAAGCGGCACCGGCGGCAATGTATTCCGCCTCGGTGGTTGAAAGTGATACCGAATTTTGCTTCTTGGAAAACCAAGAGACAAGAGAATTTCCTAGAAAATGGCAAGTGCCACTAGTACTTTTCCTGTCGGATTTGCATCCCGCATAATCAGCGTCACTGTATGAGACTAACTCATACGTGCTAGATTTCGGATAAAGTAATCCAAAATCTAAAGTGTAACTTAGATAGCGACAAATACGTTTAACCGCTACTAAGTGAGAATCCTTAGGTTGAGACTGATAACGAGCACATATGCATATGGCAAACATAATATCGGGCCTACTTACGGTAAGATAAAGTAAACTACCTATCATACCTCGATATAGACGAATGTCTACATCTTTTCCGCCCGTATCTTTATCAAGATGCGTTGTAGTGCTCATAGGAGTCTTTTTCCCGGAGGCATTCTCCATTCCAAATCGCTTTAGCAACTCCACCGTGTACTTTGTTTGGTGGATGAAGATTGCATCGTTCAATTGGCGAATTTGGAGACCTAAGAAATATTTGAGTTCGCCCATGTGGCTCATCTCAAATTGTTCCTTCATAACATTAGAGAACTCTTCGCAAAGAGCAAAGTTAGTAGCACCGAAAATGATATCATCAACATAAATTTGAACTAATAAAATATCATTATTCGCATGCTTAATAAAAAGTGTTGAATCGGCTTCACCCATTTTAAAATTCAAATCCAAAAGAAAATTCTTTAGGCGATCATACCAAGCTCGAGGAGCTTGTCTCAACCCATAAAGAGCTTTCTTTAGTTTAAAAACATGATTTGGAAATTTTTCATTTATGAAGCCCGGAGGTTGAGAAACGTAAACTTCCTCAACGACATCTCCGTTTAAAAATGCACTTTTAACATCCATTTGAAATAATTTAAAATTCTTATGGCATGCAAAAGACAATAATAATCTAATTGATTCTAATCTAGCTACCGGAGCGAAGGATTCTTCGAAATCAATACCTTCCTCTTGTCGATAGCCTTGAGCAACTAACTGAGCTTTGTTCCGGACGACGACTTGGTTTTCGTCGGTTTTGTTCTTGAAGATCCACTTTGTCCCTATGACGGTGTGGTTCTTCGATGGCAATGGAACAAGCTCCCATACCTCATTCCTCTCGAATTGAATGAGCTCCTCCTCCATGGCTAAGATCCAAGCGCTATCTTCGCATGCTTCATTAATATTCTTTGGCTCTATCGATGAGGCAAAGGCACAATTTGCGAAGTGGTGGACTTGCGATCTCGTCTTGACACTATCTTGAATATTGCCAATGACTTGCTCATGGGGATGGTCACGAACCGAATGAAGCCGTTTGGGAATACCTTGATCGCTAGGAACATTCTCAACAACTTCATTAGTTGGGTTAGTCTCAATAGAATCAATAGAATCATTAGACTTAGAATTATCAAACGAATCACATAAAACATCCAAAGAATCATTATCATTTGAAATTCTAGTTGGAACAAATCCTTCATTAAATGAGACATGAAGCGACTCCTCGATTGTTGAGGTTCGTTTGTTGAATATCCGGTAGGCTTTGCTACGCGTAGAATATCCAACAAAAATCCCATCATCGGATCTTGGATCGAGTTTGTCCAAACTACCATATGTGTTCTTAATAAAACATTTCGAACCAAAAACACGAAAATGTTTAACTTGAGGCAACCTACCAAACAACAATTCATAACAAGTTTGTTTAGTGCCGGGCCTCAAAAGTATTCTATTAAACACATAGCAAGCGGTGTGTACCGCTTCCGCCCAAAATTGATGGCCAAGTTGGCTATCATCAAGCATAGTGCGAGCACACTCCACTAGCGTCCTATTCTTTCTCTCAACTACACCATTTTGAGGAGGTGCACGAGGGAAAGAGAAGGTGTGAGTAATACCAACTTCATCAGAAAATGTCTCAAAAGACTCATTCTCAAATTCACCTCCATGATCACTACGAATAGTGACAATGGTGGTTCCTAAGAGATTTTGTACTTTCTTAACAAAAATTGTGAAGTTTTCAAAAGCTTCATTTTTATTACACAATGAAAATACCCAAGTAAATCTTGAATAGTCATCTACGATGACAAGTCCATACCTTGCATTTCCTAAGGAAGCTACTCTAGTTGGCCCAAATAAGTCTAGATGTAATAGCTCTAGTGGCCGTTTAGTAGAGATGCTTTTCTTAGGTTTAAATGAAGATTTAGGAAGCTTGCCATGTTGACAACAATCACAAAAACTTTTCTTTTCAAAAACAAGCTTCGGAAAACCTTTAATAGAATTTAATTTCGAAAGCTTATAAAGTGTTCCAAAGTTCACATGTCCAAAGCGTCGATGCCATAAGTGTTGTTCACTTGTGTTGGCAACGAGACATTGTTCATATGACTTAGGAAGATCCAAAATATAAATGTCTTTATGACGAGTTCCGGAAAATAATAATTTATCATTATCTTTTCTTAAAATATGACACAATCCTTTCGCAAAACTAACTTTGTAACCTTTGTCACAAAGTTGGCTTATTGAAATAAGATTATGATTTAAACCACTAACAAGATAAACATCACTAATTAAGGGTTTAGAGGGGTTACCGACTTTACCAACACCTATGATGGTTCCGCTCTCGTTGCCTCCAAATACGACGCGGTTTCCATTCGCAATGGGAACCACTCCAGAGAGCAATCGAGCGTCACCCGTCATGTGTTTTGAACACCCGCTATCGAGTATCCAATTCCCTTTGGAGCTAAATTTAAATTTGTTGCTCCTCTTCTTTTTCTTTTCCTTGAGTACCTAAAGATAGAAACTTTCATATCATGGTACCCAAGGTCATTGGGTCCAAGGGATTAGACCTTTGGAAGCCAAGTCCAAGTGGACTTAGACTTCCCCACATAATTCTTACTATGCACAACATCCGAAAAATAAGCATTCATATACATTTGTTTTTCGTCCATGCTTGTGTCATTTGGGCTCCAAATAGTGAAAATTTTGGGAGCCATCATCCTATTGGGTGCATGCATGCGACGTTGATTTCTACGTGATGCATGTTGTGGATAGGCATACGGGACATGATGGAATGGTGCACGACGAGAATTATTCATATGATGAGGTGGGTGTACATATGCATGTGTGGGAACACGTGCGTGAGGGTGTCTCACATGGTGTGCACGTGCCCGAGAATGTGTTGCATAAAAATCATCATATGTGTGAGCCGGTGGAGTAGGACGTGTGTTCCCACGTGGCATGTTATTGGTGTACATGTAGGCATGCCCCTTCTTTGGAGGTCCACCCAAAGTGGGTTTCTTTCCGAAAGAGGGTGTGGACGAGGTGGAAGCACCATTGGTAGATGAACTACCAATAGAGTGTTTGCTCCCACTCGTTGAGGCTTCGGAAGTTGGCCTAACAAAAGTAGTGACCGACTTGGATGAATTTCCCATCATATACCCCAAGCCAATGTGGTGTTTGGCCGGAAGTAAATCTTTTAGGATATTATCCAAATGGCCCTTACCCTTGTTGAATTTGTTGATTCGGCCCAATGTGTCCTCATATTTCTCTTTGAGAGAACGCAAAGAAGTATCCAAAGTGGATATTTGCGATGTGAGCACATAAACGCGAGATTTAAGATTTTCGTTCTCAATACTCAAAGTCGAGTTTTGAGAAGTTAAATCCGCTATCTCATGTTCTTCCGCATCCTCAATGCTAACATGTTCAAGTTTAGATTTGAGATTCACAATCTCATTTCTTAACTCTTCAACAACGGTGTCGTTGTTGGTGATGATATTCTTAGGCGATGTTTGAATGCTAGCTAGGTCATCTTTTACCTTAGTATATCTATTTACTAACTTAGTGTATTTTGACCAAAGTTGAGAGTTAGCATTTTTAAGATCATCCATCGATACCTCATCGCTTTCGTCATCACTCTCATCGGAAGAGGAGGATCCTTGATCTTGCTCCTCTCTTGCCATGAAGCACATGTGCGCTTGCTCCACGTGCTCATCGTCCGACTCACCGCTTGAAGAATCATCGGAGTCGGTGAAGGTAGCTCCGACAAGTCCCTTCTTGTTTCCTTTCGTGTACTTCTTGGACTTGTCATACTTTGGCGCCTTCCACTTCTCCTTTTGCTTATTGAGGGGACACTCCGCTTTCATGTGTCCCGGCTTATTGCACTTAAAACACAAAGGAGAGGAAGAGGCGTTAGAAGAACCAAATTTACCTTTGGTCTTGAAGTTACCTTTTCGGAAGAAACGGTTGAACTTCTTTGCCATGAGTGCCATGGATTCCAAGTCCAACTCGTTTTCCGATTCTTCATCATCGGTTGATGTGGATGTGGATGGAGCGGCTTTGAAAGCAATAGCCTTCTTCTTTGGCTCGTCTTGCTTTAGGTACGACTTCATCTTTTCTTGCAATTTGAGCTTGCTATCCTTGCGTACCTCGTACGACATTAAAGTACCCATTAGTTGAACTAAGGTGTACTTATTCATGTCATTACCTTCCTCGATGGCGAAGGTGCGTTTCTCCCAAGAAGAAGGAAGTCCTTCGATAAGCTTTGAGCACTTCTCCTTTTGAGTGTAGGACTTGCCGAGGGCCTCTAACTCGTTTATTATGTCAACGAAGCGAGTGTAATATTCTTTCATCTTCTCGCCCTGTTGCATATGAAACATTTCGTAATCTTTGTTTACGACTACGAGTTTAGAGTCTCTTACCCGACTCGTCCCTTCATGTAGTATGAGGAGGGAGTTCCAAATTTGATCTGCACTCTTACATGTGCATATCTTATTGAAGTCCTCAGGCTCCAATGCGCATTGCAAGGCGTTCATTGCCTTGGCATTGCTTACCTCCGCGAAGACCTCCACGGTTGTCCATTTCTCAAAGTCTTCTTCTTCGGGCTCGATGTACTCCTTCATTGTAGTCCTCCATAAAGATGCACTTCGGAGGAAGGTTTCCATCCGACATTTCCAGTACCCGTAGTTGGTACCGTTGAAGAATGGAGGCCTCATAGAGGAATGTCCTTCCATCACCGAAGATGCTCCTTCACGGTTCCTGAAGGTGTCATAGTTGGAAGGTGGACGCACGGTCTTGTTGTCGTTGGCAGACATAGCTGAGTATCTGGCTCTGATACCAAATGTAATGCCCTACCAGCTACTGCACAAGTACTAGAGGGGGGGGTGAATAGTACTTTAAAATAATAAGGAGTATAATTCCAAATTAAATTGCAAACAACTACCAAATCAATTTGCGGAAGCTTAAATTGAATGACAACACAAAATTAACAATGCTAACAAACTAAGTTAATGGGTTCGGATCCACCCAAGTCTCCCCGACTTGTTCCCGGTGATCCTACGTCCCAACCACCCGGATCCCCTCCGGATACTTGAGTTAGAAACCCTAACTCAAGATTTCCACTATGAATATCTTGTGAAAAACCTTCACAAGATCAAATCATACATGCAATGGCAAAGTGAATCCCACAACCCGGGATCACAAACTTCTCTCACAACCGAGAGAACCAATTAGCAATATTAAAGAGTTTAAATGAAATAAACAATCTTACCACAAAATCCTATACCTTGAGTTTTTCTTACCCAAATGGTGAAATGAAGGATTTGAGGAAGATGAAGTCACCAAGACCTAGCACCAAGAAAATGACCAACAATCGGTGCCTAGGAATGAGTTGGAGACTTGGATCAAGCAATGGCTTGAAGAGCTCACCAAGAACAAGCTTCTCTCTAGATCTAGAAATGAGAGAGAATGGGTTTCTTGTGAGGAAGAGAGCTTTAGATTTGAGGGAGAATAGCTATCTCTTTAGAACTCAATGAATCTCTGAATGGAAGCTCTAACCTAAATAGAAATGACCTAGGTTCGTATTTATAGGAACCCAAAAACACAAGTTAGGTCATTCACCAACGGATAGAAATCTGTGAGACTTAGTCGGTCAAAGAACAATCACTGACCGACTAGTTCATCAACTAGTCGGTCAGCCAAACAACGTGGACCGACTAAGAGTAGATCTGAGAAGAGATAGAATTTCAGACCTAGAAATCTAGTCGGTCCAAGAAGACTTTCTGACCGACTAGTTTCACAACTAGTCGGTCAGCCAATGAACGTAGACTGACTAAGAGGCAAAATGAACTAGTCTGAATGCAAGTTGACTTAGTCGGTCCAAGAACAAAAGTTGACCGACTAGATTGTCAACTAGTCGGTCACCAAACATTCTTAGACCGACTAACGGTAAACAGTAGCTTAGGAGAAATTTAGAGTGAACAGTAAGTCACAACTAGTCGGTCAAAGAAGCATCACTGACCGACTAGTTCACAAACTAGTCGGTCGGTGAGTCAACGTAGACCGACTAACTGTAAACAGTAAAGTCCAAGAAATTAAGGAATCAAACTAGTCGGTCCAAGAGCAGTTGCCGACCGACTAGATCACCATCTAGTCGGTCAGTACTTGTTCTTGTACCAACTAACATGCACAATAAAGTCCGAATCGAAGCGCGATGCTTCGAGGAAGTTAGAATGAACTTGTGCAAGGATCCTAGAGCTACGAAATGAGCGTAATGAAGATAGAAACGTAAGATATACTCAAGGCTTAACATTCTATATATCGAAGCTAAAAGACTATAAATAAAACCTTAATAAATGGTCTTCGAGAGCTTCGATTGAATCTTCATAACTTCCAAAGCGTCGCAAGAGCTTCAACGAAGCTTTAGGCATGAATATGAGCTTTGGGAAGAGTTGAGATGTCGCTATGAATGTTCTCGTGAATTTGGCGACGATCTCCAAAACTGCACTCTCAAATTGTTAGTTCATGGATTATTTATGTTTGCTCATCATCAAAACCAAATCCGGGGAGTCCAATATTCAACATGGAGGTTGGCTTCGATTTCTGTAGTAAACTCTTGCACCATTCAACACATGGCCGCATACATCTATAAGGGAGACAAGCTTACGCACAATTGATTTTTGCAGTATCATACATTTTGCTTACAAGTAAAACCCTGATAGTCCAAAAAGTATTCCAATAATAAACCTCCTTAAACCTCAACCCGGGAACGACTACCGGCTCCGGCAACGGCAGCAAGGTAAGTAAAAATCGAGTTCTCCTTCACATCATCCGAAACCCGCCTGCTCAAAGAGGTCGACATAGAGCTTGGGATCGAAATTGGTAAAGCCTATCGACTTCAGGGCCTCCGATTGGAGGCGGACGAGGAAGGAGAGGAGCGGGGTCGAGGCCTTCAGGGGATCCGCGGGGCACCGAACCGAGGATGATGTGGCGGCAGAAGATGCTGCAGACGGCGGCTTCGCGGCGAGGGCGTAGCGGTGGCGCCGCGGGTTGCGGTAAGCGGCGAAGGGCTGTCGCCAACGGGAATGAGGGTGAGGGGATCACGGTGGAGTCGGGGGTCTCGCCGGTGGGGCCGTGGTCGCGGTGGTTATCCGGCGTCGTGCGGGGGCCATGAGGCAGCGCAACGGCGCTCGGGGGGGAAAAGCCGCGGGCGGCAGACAGTGGAGATGTGGGAGGCGCTGAGCGGATGGCGGCCGCGAGGAGGATTTGCGGCGGTCGGAGGGGCTTCGCGGCGGCGCCGTGCGCGGGGTACGCAGCGATGGCCGGCGAGCTCACGAAGGCCGGTAGCCGCGGAGAGGGGCCGTGCGGGCGGCGGAAGATGGCGACAGATCGGTGAGAGGCGCTGAGGGGGTGCCGGGCGAAGGTCGGGGTCCGCGAGGAAGACGACGGTGGATTGGGATCTCGGGGAGGCGCGGGCGGCGGAGATGGCATTGAGGCTGCTGCGGCGGAGGCGAGCGGGCGGAGGAGGAGGTCGCGAGCTCCGAGGGGAGGAGGAGCACGGGGGATCGTGGGATGAGGAAAGTCTCGGAGGGGGTGCGGTCACGGCGGGATGCCGCTGGCAACTGAGGAGGGGGCTTTGCGGCTGTGCCGTGAGGGGGGGGGGGGGAGAGAGAGAGAGAGAGAGAGAGAGATGAGGGAGAGAATTTTGGGGATTTGTTTTAGGGGGAGGCCGGCGGCTGAGTTTTAGGGTTAGGGTTAGGTTAGGGTTTTATATAAATAGTACTAAAAATTTGCTATATAACATCTAGGGTTTAGACAAAAAAGTGTAGAGCCCAAAGAGGTAGTGGGTGTAATTTTGGGGTAAGTCTAGGGGAGGCTAGAGGAACAGTTGAGGAAATATTTAAAACGATTTAAATAAGGGATTTAGTCAGATTTCGCTAGATTTGGCAGCAAGTTCGAAATTTGAATTTGATCGGGGCAAATCAACGGTTCAGATTTCTCCGGGCGATATCTTACAATCCGGGCGTCAGAAAAATAATCCGAAAATATCGGAGCGTTCGTGGAGACGAGACGCACAGATCTACGGAGCCTGATTGTGCGTAATGCCTACCAAAAATTTACGTAAAATTAGGAATGGCGTTTTGAGTCAAATGCCTAAAACGCCCCTATCGTTCAAAGTCGTTTTGCGAGAAAACGAGCCGTGAAAGACGTTCCCAAAAATTTCTATAAAATACAACACCCCGAAACGATCGCAATGGCATATCACATCGCATATGCCGGAGCTCAGAAACAACCAAATAAAATACGTGCACGATAAAACACGTGCACGCAGAAAATTACAAACGGTCGGAAAGCGGATGTTACAACTAACATCTGGCACCCATCCCAGGTCGTGCCACGTCCAAATGAACAAAATGCACTCGACCCAATTGTGTTGAGCCTAACCCCAAGTTCAATCTAGGACCTCCACTGGTATAACCTCAGGGTCATAGCGCTAAAAAACATCATTCGGCTCAGGTCATTCTACGACAAGAAACAAGCATCATAAGTCCAAGGTAGCCCACATCCCATACTGGGGGCCCTCTAGTACAATGCCAAGCTTCCTACTAACTCAGAGACTCAGAGAGTGAGGCCAGCTGCCTATTTGACCTAATCTCATGACTCTGTGCTAAGTCAACTACTCAACGAGTAAATTCGGTGTGGTAGATCTCTCTCTCAGCAGACTAAGGGGCCAAGCACGGGTGCACTGCATGCGAGGTAGGCAGCTTTAATGTTAGTCTTCTGAGTTCAAGATTAACACAAACATTGCAGAAGAATTGGTGGGATGAGAGAATAAATTTGGAAATTTCATTTCTTACTTAAAACAGTTTTACAGATTCCAACCACTACATACGGTGGACATGTCATCCATTACAAAAACCAAAAAAAATATTCTGCATAGAGTTAGCCATCTCATCTACTGAGGGCACTCCATCCTAAGGTGTTTTGCCTTAGACACTGTCAACAGTAGTGGGGGAAGACACATGCTCTATCAGGAATGAGAGCAGACTGGTGTGAGTAGGGTGCATCTCGAGGAATGCATCTTTCACATATATTTCCCCGATGTCAAAAGAAATGTCGGCCTGAGCTTCGGCTTTCAACAACTTAGCATGGTAGACCATAGCCACCTGTATGCCTGCTCAGTTCTCTTCATCTGCTCCCTCATCTCCACTTCAACTGTCCTTAACTGTTGAAACTACTCCTCAATAGCCAAAGTCTTTTCTAGAGGCCATGCTCCCCTTATAGGCTGCCAACTTCTAAACACCCCACTACCATCTCCCAAAGCAGGGCAATCTCCTTTTCAAGAGACTGATCTCAATCCCTCCAGAGACAGTGGCTATGGAAGAAGCACGACGACTCTTTCTAACCCTGAGCAAAAGACAAAGAAGGAGTTAGGCTGAAGCCAATGACTAGCAGCAACGATGGGGCATACCTGGCTAATGTGCTAGAGGCCCTCGAAAAACCTCACAACATCCACCTCAAGGAGGTCAGCCTCCTTCTCGATCTCTCTGATCATGTAGCCGAGAGATGCTTCCCATGCCGACACCAGCCCCCACTTGTTCTTGGGCCTCTTGTCTTCACCATGCTATGATGCCTTCGCTTGGCCCGCCTCAGGAGGATGTGAGCCTGATGCCTGGTCGGCCCTCTGCTCAAGGGATGCCACCATGGACTTCTTTGGTAGGAGCTCTATGGGCTTCCCAAGTGACAATTCGAGATCTACCTCTTCCTTTGCTTTCCTTTTTCCTTCCTCCGTCGGTCAGCCGCGGTACGATCGCTAAAGTCATCCCATCCTCTGAGTCAATGTGAATCATGAAGGCCTTGATGACCTTACTCCCAACTTCCAAAACATGGGCAGACACATGCTCCTTAGCACATGGAGCATCAGTAGAAGCTGCAACATAGCGCTTACCTTGGGCCTCGTAGCCCCTGACTCACAAGCCCCACAAGACTGAGTTGTAGGGAGTTACTGAGAAATGATTTCATAGGCCCACCTTTTCCAACCTGGGTTCAAGCCAGGTCCACCAATCTTTGCAAGATAAAAGAAAGAGAGGGGGTCAGTAATTAGGTGTGAAATTTAAACTTTTAAACCGCAAAGGTTGATACTCGCTAACAGCGTGAGGAGCCTCACCAAGTGTTAAGTGTAATTATATACACTTTCCCACCCTTTTCCCATGAATTTACATGTCTTTATTTGCATCTTCCATCCACTTTCCATTCATTTCCATTCATTTCTGTTCATTTCATGCTTTGGGGATGTTTTGTGTGTTTCAGGTGAAAAATCACATAAAACGATGAAAATGAGCAATTGGAGAAGCAATGGAAAGACGAAGGCGAAGAACGAAGATCGGAGGCCATTTGGAGTAAAGAAGGCCAAAGTGCAGGCAGCACACACATGCACGGCCGTGCATGCAAATGCACGGCTATGTCATCATATCAGCCATAGGAGAAGAGAGCAGCACCAATGGCCCGTCCATGCTACATGACGAGTGCTTATTGTATAAAGTTTTTCCCTCTTTTTCTTACACATTTTACATCGTTTTCTATACCATTATTCTCTGTTTCCCCATTTTTGTTTTCTCTTTTACTTTTATGGTTCCACATATGCTTTCCAGGAAATATGTGCTGATCAGGAACTATATGGCGTGAGTCTAGTGCGAATAGGCGAAAGAAACGAAGCCGGGAGATCGAAGAGTGCAAATGGGGGAGATATATGAAGAACTTTGATCTATGTGGCTGCGTCAAGCTGATACAAATGGCCGCGTCAACATGCTCTGGAACCCAAATCAACGTGGCCGCATCAAAGACCTCCAAACGGACGCATCACTAAGGAGAAGAATTGAAGACACGCAAACGATGCGGCCCTCGGGTTGATAGATGATGCGGTCATGCTATTCTGAAGACCGAAGACAATCGACGCGGCCGTTTTGTTGCCGACGCGATCGTCGAGCCCTATTCGACATGGCCACGTCCCTAGCGACACGACCGCGTCACTGTAGCCTCCGTGCCCCATGTTTCGCAAGGGAACGACGCGACTGCGTCGTTTTTGATCCGGACATGTTGAGATGTTCTATAGCTTCCTGGGCGCCGATCTGGGAGCAATTGGGGGGCGTTTCTGTCTTTTGGGCATTGTATATAAACCTATCTTATTCCTCCAGTGGGGGATCTCTGTTTTAAGACATTTTTAGGGGTTTTGGAGGTTTTGTAAGAATTCCTAACTCTTTTATTCTGTTATTTTTAGTTGTTCTAATTAGTTGCCTTTGTAATAAATTAGTTTTCTTTAATATAAATCTTCTCTTTGTCATTGCTATTGTGTTTTTACCATCTATTTCTTATCCAACCTTAATCTATGGCTTCTATTGCTTACCTAATGCTTGTAATCACCTCTAGCTTAATGGGTAGTGAGTAGTTCTCTTCTAGGCAATGGTTTGAACCCCATTGGATTAGGGCTATGGGTTGGATGAATTAATTAATCAAATTACTTGGCTAATTGAGATTAGGGATATATTAGTATGATGATTATCATTGTAGATTCGATCCCCTCCCTTCGGGACGATCGGATTGGCCGCCAGCGAGAATCGGGACCAACCCGGGATCCGATCCCTACGATGATCCATGCTATCGGCGCAACCGACGAGAGTCGGGTACCGATTAGAGCCCTCCTAATATATGTCTAATCCTCGAATGCCACTGTGGTCTGGAGTAAGATTGGAAAGTTCGTCGAACATAATGCACCTGACGTATACCGAAATATTGACGAGAGTCGGCATCGGTGTAGGTTAGGTAGGCCTATCATTGCATCGCACAAGCGGTGGTAGGAAATGACGTAAGCGAATATCCTATCATGCACCACGAGAGTGGGGGATAGGAGAATTCCCTTATATTAGACAACCTCTCCCGAGTCAATGAACCCAATAACCGGTTAATTATTAGTCTAACTCTAACCTAATCCAATGGAGGGGATTTCACATGCCCTAGAGCTTTACCTCTTGATTCTCCCCTTTTTTCTATTTCACCCTTTAATCACCAATCTTATTGCGTAGCCTTCAAACAAAGATCCATAAATCTGTACTCATTGACCACCTCCAAGTGTTACTCGTAGATACACACGACACGTTCGCTGTGGTAAATTATTATTAGCGTCTGCGCAAGCGGACAACGAGCTCTTTGGCACCGTTGCCAGGGAGGTACAATTTGATATCGATTTTAGTCTTTGTTGATAGACTATATATTTTTATTTATTTTTGTTCATATCTCTTTTTGTTATTGATTCTTGGTGCTCTGGACGATTTTCCTCTCTGTGGCTCTTTTGCATATCCAGGAGATCTCAAGGCATTGCGAACTTTTGTCAGGTAGATTTTGATATTGAGGCCACCGCAAGAAGACTTAACGCCAAGAGTATAAGGAGACTAGCCCTTGAATCAATGGCAAAGATACAAAACCCCGAGAATGGTCCTGAACCACCACCTCCACCACCATCTAATCACTCTTGGACTACTACATGCCCTTCAATGGGTCAACATCTAGCATCCAGAAGCCACCGGTGGAGCCCAATAACTTTGAGCTCAAGCCATCTTTGGTGGACTTAATACAGACCAGTTCTCAGGATCACCCAAGGAGAACCCAAACGACCATCTCAACAATTTTCTGGAGATGATGGACACTTTAAAGATGAATGGCTTCACCAACGACACCATTAGGCTAAGACTTATTCACTTTCTCTCTTAGGGATAAGGCAAATGACCGGCATAGAAGCCATAGTCCCAACACCTTTACTACTTGGGATAGCTTATCTCTTTCTTTTCTGACAAAGTATTTTCCTCCAGGAAAAACAGCGAAGATGCGCAATGAAATAACAAAATTCAAGCAGCTGGACCGGGAGTCCTTGTATGAGGCCTGGGAAAGATTCAAGGACCTACAAGGAATCTGCCCACACACCATGATGTACCAGATTGGTTGCTGATCCAGGTTTTCTACAATGGATTGACACCCCAGTGAGAATGTCTATTGATGCGGCCGCTAATGGCTCCATCATGAGCAAAACACCAGTCGAGGCGAAGAAATTATTGGAAGATATGGTGGCCAACAATGACTCTTGGAGCAATGAGAGGAGTACCTCTGCGAGGGGAGGTAAGTATGATGTTGATGAGGTATCCCTGCTTTCGGCTAAATTTGATGCCTTAACCAAGCAACTTTCTCTTATTAGGCTTGGTGCTACTAACCCGCCTACAGTGGCAATTTGTGAGGCTTGTGGTGCGTAGGGACACCTAGGGATTGAATGCCTTACATCCATGGCGGCACCCCCGGGTATGAGTATCGAGCAAGCCAACGTCCTAAATGGAAATAACCCAATGCCGCCGAACAACCCGTATTCCGACACATATAACCAAGGGTGGAAGAATCACCCCAATTTCTCTTACCGGACCCCAACTTTTCAAGCTCCTCTACTGTACCCTCAGCAGCCCCAAGAACTTCAGCCACTACCTCCCCAGGGTCAGTTTCAGAATTTCAACCTGAGGCCTCCAATGAACATGCCTTCCACGTTCAAATCCATTTTTGAGATGCTAATCGAGTATCACATTCAGACTCAAGGCCAGAGGAATAACTATTTCCAAAACTCGATTCAGCAACTGATGACGATGACGCAGCAAATTTCATCTACCACGCAACAGCTGGCATCGGGGCAAAAGTCCATGGAGACTACCATAGCACAAATGGTGCAACAACTTTTCCAATTATCTAATGTACAAGGGAAGTTGCTAGGGAAAACATAAGAGAACCCCGAGGGCATGTGAACGTGATCACGTTGAGAAGCGGGAGACAACTTGAGGGCCCCGCCATGCCTACTATGGAGAAGGAAGATGGAGTTGAAGAAGAAGCTTATGTTGAGCTTAAGTATGGAATTGAGAAGGGGACCGAGTGTGAGGAAGAACATCCCTAATCTGAACCACCTAAAGAGAAACCAATTAAGAAGGAGCAAGGGAAGCCCGCTGAAGAGCCTCCCAGAACCTATGTACCTAGAATCCCCTTCCCATCAAGATTAGCAAAGACCAAGTTGGATGAGAAGTACAAAAAAAATTTGAGCTCCTCAAGCAGCTGAATATATCCATTCATTTTCTCGACGCGATATCAGAGATCCTCACGTAAGCAAAGTTCTTGAAGGAAATAATCACAAAGGGCAGAAGGCGGGAGAATGTTGTGCTCTTTGCGGAGTGCAGTGCCATCATCCAGAGGAGGTAGTGGGGAAACTTGAAGATCTAGGGAGCTTCTTTATTTCATTCGCCATTGGATATTTAGAGATCAAGAGCGCACTATGCGACTTGGGGAGGCAAGCGTTAGTTTGATGCCCACCGGAATAAGCGAGAAGCTAAATCTGGGAGAGCTTCACCCAACTAATATGTCGCTCTAGTTAGCAGACCGTTCAGTGAAGTACCCCCTTGGAATAGTCGCAGACATGCCGGTGAGTATCGGAAAGATATTGATTCCATGTGACTTTGTCATTATGGACGTACCGGAAGATGCACGCATTCTGATCATCCTTGGACAATCTTTCCTAGCTACCGTGGGTGTTCTTATAGACGTGAAGGGGGAGACTCTCCCTCGATGTTGGACAGGAGAAGGTCGAGTTCGACCGTAATAAGTTGATGAAGAATTTCACAGAGAACGACCAAATGGACCAAGTAGACCTCCTTGAAGAAGCAATCAAGGAAACCAATTTGGAGGTGCTATTTTTAAATGACAATGTGGAGCCCCCTATCAGGAGAGAGGCCAAGTTGAAGGAATTAATGATGAAGGAAGAGTCCGAGGGAGCCTCTAAGGGGAATTTCAAGGAGAAGCCGCCATGATCACACCTACTGGACCCCAAGGAGATGATGGACCAAGGAGAGAACAATTTGGAGCTGAACAAGTGATCATGCCCGGATATACACCCGAAAAACGACTGTAGTCTTACCGCAAGCGAACGGTGCAGCGGCGAGCGATTATCGAACACAGGGAGGACAATTGACAGTACTCTATCTTGATCACCTAGCTATCGGTGGTAGAATGGAATGGTTTTGGGAATGTTGTCACAGTCGTTCAATTAAAAAATGGAATTTTATATAATAAAAGCATCTAGGGCCAGGGAATCCCCACTACGGATCGTTATTTATCCTTGTGGATCATGAATCTCAATGTTGCAAGGCTTGAATTGAGCTGAAGTAGTCCTAACTGAATATAGAACCAAGCTCATGCTCTCGTGCTATTGCCGGTCTAAAGCAACCTAGATTAGGGCCCACTCTCGTGCAAACCCTAACCTAAGCCACTAGTATGAAGATCGACATCATCGTCCAATTGCACCTCAAGCCCACTCTTGTGCAAACTCGAGCTACGATCTAGGTTATGATAGTTCGTATTCGTCCAATCTCTTGCAAATGAATATGAGTATAGATTTATAATAAAAATCCTAATTTTGGTCCAATCTCTTGCAAAATAAGTCTATAGAATATCGATTATAAACCTAAATCGAATATCTAGGCCTTCCCATCGATTGAAATCCAATCTCTTGCAAACCCCAATCAATGGAAATTCCTAGCTACTCGTAGTAAATCAATCACAACCTAACCCCTCTAGCAATCCTACCAACAATTCAATTCATTCATCACAATTCTAAGATCGGATCCATATGGTTCATCCTCATACCCTAAAACGGCGGAACTACTCGCAATTAATCATAGCAATCCCAAAAATAACGAATAAAAACACATAGAAATTCATGGTTGAGAGAAAGCAATTCACAAAAACTAAAATTTTTGATAGAAAGAACAAACCAAATTGCGATTCTTTGATCTCCAGCTGAGAATTACAATTAGGATAGCAGTCAAAATTAATGTTTCGTCTCTCCTAAAACTAGGAATAAAACTAGCCTTAAATACAAGTCAAAGTCGTCCAGAAAATCCTGACAGATTTGCCCCTGGTGCAGCCCAGAACCCTAATTCACGATACAGTTGGACTGCGCTACTCAGCAGAGTGGAACATGTCACTCGATCGAGTGACGGACCCAAAGAAAAAACAAAGAAGTTGGGGTTTTGGGGGTCTGTCACCCTGTGCTACTCGACCGAGTGGAGTTAGTCACTCGATCGATCATCAGTGGGCTTTCTCACTCGGCCGAGTGAGTCTTTTTCAAATTCCAGTAAGTCGGCTGAGATTTCAGGAGAAAACCCCTGTCGTACTCGGGCGAGTGGATTTCTTCACTCGGCCGAGTGAGATATTTCACTCGCCCGAGTGGACTTTGACTCAACGTGCTCATGTATCCGGTGTACTTGACCGAGCACATTCCTTCACTCGACCGAGTGAGCAGTCTGCTCGGCCGAGTGGACTGTTTCTCGACACCGTTGCTGAAGATCCGAGCCATTGCCGATTCGTCAAAGGAGAAGTGGTTGACGCAAAGATGTTAGAAGCGACACCGGAGACGAGTACTCACCGTTCGATCACCTGAAAAGCTGCCGTCGCGATTCATCGAAGAAGTCTCCACCGTGATTTGTTACCGCCGTCATCGACACATTGAAAGGTCGCCGAGATCTCGAAGCGGTCACCGCTGCTGTACGCCGTAGTTGTGAGGGCCGTTATCGGAGAGCTCTACGACAACGAGTTACAGACGACGTGCTGTCGTGCTACCATGCTGCTTGAGTCACTGGAGATCACCGCCTGTTGTTGTCGGAGAAGAGAACACTGCCTCCGTCACCAAGCTGTCGCCATCAAGTCGGCGAAGGCCAAAGCTCACCGTTACCATGACGAGGTCGCCCACGGATTCTTTACTGCCGAAGAAGCCACCACCGTTGAGCTGAGCATCGAAAACGTTACTGTAGACAAAGCATGCTGCATGGACATTGTCGGAGCAGTGCTCGAAGTCGTCGCTCGAAGCATCACTGTCTGTCGCTGCTCGAAAACGTCGCCGATTCCGCCTATATGCCGTAATAAAAAAATCAACATCGGAGATTGGTTAATGCGAGCGAAATTGATACGAAGTGAACGCATTATTTCAAAGCTGACGTGGTAAAGTTTATGGGAGTTGCTGTGTGCACAGACAGCTCATTATTCAGTTTGAACTGAAACTTCTTTGCACACAGACCAGTGTGCTAGTTGCGATCTAGGAGTCGAATCGAGACACCGTTTGCGTCAGATTAGGCTGACGACATGTTGATTGACAGAGACACCTACACGGACATGAACTGAGCATTTCTAAACCCTTAACTCTTTTATTCGTGTCTTAGTGTAACGATCTCTGTAGGGGAAACTTTACATATATTTTGTGATTATTTTTGGACTTGTTTGGTTGGGGCTAGACAAGTGGGACCCAGCTAGTTTGGGACTAGCTAGTCGAAAGCATTGCTAGGATTGTTAGTGAGAGAAAACACAATGCGTGAGATACTGAGAGCCTGGCAAGTGTAGAGACGTAGAGGGTGCTCTGAGCGTGCTCTAACTTGTGGTTTTGTACCGATTACGATATTCAATACTAGTATCTGCTTTAGGGGCTGGACGTAGGTCGTTGGTGCGACCGAACCAGGGTAAATCTGTTGTGTACTCTGTGTCTGCATTTTTATTTATCCTTCTGCTGCTATAACTACGTGTGATTTCTCGTGGGTTGCACGAGAATTTTTTATTAGCCTATTCACCTCCCCTCTAGGCTAGGATCCAGATCCAACAAGTGGTATCAAAGCCAGGTATTAGGATCTAGCCTAGGCTTGACCATGGATCACATTGATAGTGCTTTTGCTAAGGGTCAGTCTATTTCACACCACCTAGATTTAATGGAGTAGATTATGCTTATTGGAAAAAATGTATGAGAATCTACTTGATTTCTATTGATTATAAAGATTGTTAAATTGTTGAAAAAGGCTATAAATCACCTGTTATTAAAATCGAAAATACTGAGATGCCTAAACCTGATGATAAATGGGATGATAATGATTGGAAGCTTTATTCTCTTAATGCTAAAGCTATGAATGCTCTCATTTGTTCATTAGATAAATCTGAATTCAATCGTATCTCACATTGTCTAACTGCGCAGGAAATATGGCATACTTTGGAGGTGACACATGAGGAAACGTCACAGGTAAAGGAGTCTAGACTTGCACTTCTGAGCACAGAGTACGAGGGATTTCGCATGCTACCATCAGAGACCATATCAGAGATGTTTGCGAGGTTCACCAACATTTTCTACAAGTCTAGCTCGCACGTAAGCCATATTCTAGCCTTGAGCAGGTAAGAAAGATATTAAGAGCACTGCGAAGCTCTTTCAGGCCTAAAGTCACTGTCATCCAAGAAGCGAAAGATCTGTCACAGATGAGGGTGGAGGACTTGATAGGTAATTTAATGTCCTACGAGCTTGAATTGAAAAATATTGATGAAAGAGAGAAACCTGAGGAGAAGGAAAAGGCTACAAAGACACTTGCTCTGAAAGCTAGCGAAAGTGAAGATGATGATGAGGACATAGCACTAATGGTCAGAAATTTCAGAAAGTATGTCCAAACCAAGTAAGGAAGAACAGAAATGGCACCCAGGTTTAATCGCTCTAACTTTTTTCAGTCTTCTAAGCAAACTTCTGATCAGAATGCTATTAATAGAATGACTTGTTTTATATGCAAGAAAAGAGGACATCGAATGAGGGATTGCCCACATGAGACAGCTCAGGTCGCTAAAGAAAAATAAAAATCCAAGGTACTAACTTGGGATATGGATAGCGAAGCTGAGAGTGAGGAGGATGATCATGAAGCCAACTCATGCATGGCATTAATGGGAATACACGATAAGGTAATTTCTGGTAGTAAAGCTGAACTCCTTACTCTTTGTAAAGAAATGCAAGATAAAATAGTAGAGCTTGAATCCACTATAGATGATTATCAAAATGAGAACTTTGAAATACAACAATCTGAATATGATATGTCTAAGGAGATTGAAAAACTTAAAATTGAAATTGTTGCTCGTGACTCTACTATTGACATATTGAAAAAGGAAAAATCAAGCTTTAATGATGAAGCAGCTTGTCTATCTTGCCCTTCTTTGTTGAATGATATTAGCATGCTTAAGCTTGATTTGATTAAGCTCAAAACTGAAAAAGACTGTGATTAGAGAGCTTAATGATAAATTCTGCATGTTGGATAATGACTTTAAAGAAAAATGATTGAATTTGAAAAGAAGGAAGACAAAAACAAGAGAGCTTTTATAAGTAAATGTACTTTGCTTGTGAATGAAAATAAATTGTTAAAATCTAAAGTTTCTAATATTGAATTGGCCATTAAGAAATTCTCTATGGGAAAACAATCGTTGGATACCATTTTAGAGAATCAATTATATGGCAATAATAGAAGAGGGTTTGGATTTGGTTTGAAAAACATTGAAAAGCCAAACTTCAAGAAATTTCACAATATACCCTCTATTGCAAAGAACATATATGTAAAGTGCATTACTTATGATAGTGTAGCCCACATATCATATTATTGTAAATTTAGGAACACAAATATCAAGTTTAAACAAGTGTGGGTTCCTAAAACAATAATGGCTAACACTAGTGGACCTTGTTGGATTACAAGGTCACACTTAACACCTTTTATGCAGGTGTGATGGAAAGTTGGCGAGGAGCAAATTTTTAAAAAGTCTCATTCTATTTTTAGCTCCTCAGCCAAATAGCGACGAGAAGGTATACTTTTTATCCCTCTTTGTATTTCATTGTTTTATGTGCTTGTTTTTATTTTTGTTTGTGTGCTTGTTTTTATTTTTGTTTGTGTGCTTGTTTGTATGATCTTAATGTGTTTTATTTCTGAAAAAATAAAATAAAATAAAAAAATTGAGCTCAAAAGAATACCATTTATGATTTATTATATGTGGTATTGTATGAATGTTCAAATGTATCCTTTGTAAAAGTCAATTCATTATTGTTGTAGCTACATGAAAATGTTGTTATCTATTTAGTAGCCATGACATGACTCATGAATTATTAACTTGACTTCTACACCTACATGCACACTTTCACGAAATATTAGACTTTTAGTACTTTTGGATATTCTTTTGATGAACAATGGAAAGTGAATGTAGGAATGATTATATTCTGAATTTTCTAAGGGATATGAAGTGTCTAGCCACGAATTAAAATTAAGCTCAAAAGAATTGAAAATTTTAAATATATATAATATATTTGCTCCGTATGAAAAATGGATACACTTCATGGCTAATACACAACCCATGAGTATCCAACTTATGCTAAATGGGTAATCATTAGTGTTGGTGTATATAACTCGTCAAGCAATGGCACCCCACATTTAAAAGTCCTTTTAGGCCATGTTTTGGGGTTTGGTAACTTGAACTCATCTTTGATGAGGTGGGAAAAATCAATCCTAGTGATATTCATGAAAATTGGAAAATGTGGATTGATTTGGTTGATTTTCTTAAATTGAATCTCCCTTAGTACTTTATTGTCTATATCTTTATACTTACACAAAGGTAGGAAGTCGTGTTTTGAAATTCTATGAGCTTGAATTGTCTATTTTTTGGAATACTCATGCAAATTGCACGCTATATTTAACAATGGTTTACTTTTGCATGGAATATTTTTGTAACTTCATTAATCCCCTTTTGGTGATTACAAAGGGGGAGAAAGAAAAGAAATGAAAAAGAAAAGAAAGATTTGATAGATTTGATGTCGGTGTCGATGTTATTTGTTGAAGGGGGAGCATGAAAAATAATGTTGAAGGGGGGAGCATGAAAAATAATGTTGAAGGGGGAGCTTGAGAGAAGGGGGAACATGATTTTATATTTGTTCTAATGTTGTGCATGCCATGTTGTAATACTTGAATATCACATTCCATGATTCATATTGCATTACACCCTTCAACACACTTCACACACCGATACTTATTGCTCAAATCTTTTATGGGTTTGTCATCACCAAAAGGGGGAGATTGTTAGAAGTAACGATCTAGGATCTTGGTTTGATGATGACAAACGTGTGCAAAATATTTAACGTGTGTGCTAAGTGTGTTTCAGGAATGGCAAAGTCGTTATTCTGAGAGTTGGAGAATTTGCTATCCACATAGCTATTGGACTTGGTCAAAGTGCCATTCTCATAGCAAAGATGACTAAGTCAAAGAAGGAATGATGAGGAGGGATCTAATTTAAATCAAAGATGATTGAATCAAATCAAATGGTGATTGGTGCAAATCCAATTGATTTTTGATTTGATTAAGTCAATTGCTATGGAGATCCAATTCAAAATTCGTATTTCAAATCTTATTCAAATCTTACTTGAACTCCTATTCAAATACCTAATCTTTTCACATTCTTATCCCTATGGTGTTTCAAATCCCTTGATTCTAGGGACTCCTCCTAATCATTTTACCAACCCCAAAACCCTAGTCTACATCTTATATAAGGTCTCGTATCAAGAGGGAAGAATGATGCAGCATACAAAAATATTGAAGGGGCTACAAAATAAAAAGTTGCGGCATACATACTCTCCAATAAGAAATAGCCATCTTACGCATACAAAAAAAATAAACCTAGCTCCTATTAAAAATTATAGCAAGCACAACCACAAGGAGGCCGTCTTCAAAAATTTCCAAGAGGGTGCGGCAGCCAATACAAACAGAAGGGAGGTGACGGCCATTTGTATCTACCATAGCCTACTAGCATCAAGGGGCATCCAAACTACTGCTGCGAACACCTCAAAGCCACCATGCCTCATTGAAGACGACTCGCCGACGCTCGAAGCACACCATCGTCGGAGAACGAGATCAAAGACGTCAGAGAAGTGCTCTGCAACCATACTTGTCACCAAAGCTCTCGATGCTGTTGCTGAAGATCCGAGCCATTGCCGAGTCACCGAAGGAGAAGCGGTTGATGCAGAGAAGTTAGAAGTGGCGTCAGAGACGAGTACTCACCATTCGATAGCCTGAGAAGCTGCCGTCGTCGTTCCTCGAAGAAGTCTCCGCCGTGATTTGTTACCAATGTCATCGACACCATCGAAAGGTCACCGAGATCTCGAAGCAATCACCGTTGCTGCACGCCGTAATGGTAGGGGCCGTTATCGGAGAGCTCTATGACGACGAGTTGCAGACGACGTGCTACCGTGCTGCCGTACTGCCTGAGTCATTGGAGATCACCGCCCGTCGTTGTCGGAGAAGAGAACACTGCCTCCATCACCAAGTTGTTGCCATCGAGTCGGAGAAGGCCAAAGCTCACTGCTGCCGTGACGAGGTCACCCACTGATTCTTTACTATTGAAGAAGCCACCGCCGTTGAGCTGAGCATCGAAAACACCACCGGAGACGAAGCCTGCTGCACGAACGTTGTCGGAGCATCGCTCGAACTCGTCGCTCGGAGCATCGCTATCTGTCGCTGCTCGGAAATGTCGCCGATTCCACCTGCAAGCGCTAATACAAAAATCAACGGTGGAGATTGGTTAATGCGAGCGAAATCGAAACGAAGCGAACGCATTATTTTAAAGCTGACGTGGCAAAGATTAAGGGAGTTTATGTGCGCACAGACCGCTCATTATTCAGTTTGAACTGAAACTTCTTTGCCCACAGACCAGTGTTCTAGTTACGATCCAGGAGTCGGATCGAGACACCATTTGCGTCAGATTGGAGCTGACGACGTGCTGATTGACAGAGACGCCTACACGGACACGAACTGAGCATTTCTAAACCCTTAATTATTTTATTCGTGTCTTAGTGTAACGATCTCTGTAGGGGAAACTTTACCTATATTTTGTGATTATTTTGGGACTTGTCTGGTTGGGGCTAGACAAGTGGGACCCAGCTAGTTTGGGACTACCTGGTAGACAACATTATTAGGATTGATAGTTAGAGAAAACACAGTGCGTGGGGTACTGAGAGCCTGGCGAGTGTAGAGACGTAGAGGGTGCTCTGAGCGTGCTCTAACTTGTGGTTTTATACCTATTACGCTATTCAATACTAGTACTGCTTTGGGGACTGGACGTAGGTCGTTGGTGCGACCGAACCAGGGTAAATCTGCTGTGTACTCTGTGTCTGCATTTTTATTTATCCTACTGCTACTATAACTGCTTGTGATTTCTCATGGGTTGCACGAGAATTTTTTATTAGCCTATTCACCCCCCTCTAGGCTAGGATCCAGATCCAACAGTTGTATCTTCATGTTTGTGGCCTTGAGATCGATTCCCGTATTCAATTTCTTAAACATTGTGAGGGGCATAAGGCTCATGCTTGTTCCCAAATCTACCAAAGATTTCTGAAGTGGGACTCCTCCAAGCGTGCAAGGAATTCGGAAACTACTGGGATCTTTGAACTTGGTCGGTGCTTTCTCCTTTCTAGTAAACCACGTACTTTGCTCAGCGAGCATGATCCTTTCTTTTTGCTTCTTTCCCGCGATCAAATCCTTTAGAAACTTAGCATAGGACGGGATTTCGATGATGGCATCCAAGAATGGGATATTCAAGCTCACACCTTGCAAATACTCCAGAAATTTGACAAGCCTTTTCTCAATCCTCGCCTTCGCCAACCGTTGTGGGAATGGTACAGGTGGCATATAAGTTCGCTCCTTACGTGGCTTCTCCACCTCAGATTTTTCACCATCGCTTGGCCCCTTTGGGTCATCCTCTTCATTGACCGGATCCTTATTATCCGAAATTTCTTCCCTCGACTCCTTAGTTTGAATCATGACGTGTGTAGTGTCCTTTCCGCCTCTTGTAGTTACCGCCACAACCGTATTTATGTGGCCGGTATTCCTTCATGGGTTTTGTTTGGTTGAGCCGGTAATTGTTGATTGTTCTTGTTGAGCAATACTAGTTGCTCCAATAACTGTGCCACAACGGTGTTGAGGGAATCTTGTTCGGCCGTCAATTTTGCATTGAACTTCTTTTGCTCGGCCATGAACTCTTCAACCCTTGCTTCGTGGTCCGACCTCGGCGGTGCTTGCGGTGAATTAGGTGCCATCCATCCTTGATTGTATCCCAGGGGTCTATAGGGCCTCGCTTGTTGCATCGGTGTGTAGTTTTGTTGTTGGGTTGCTCTTTGTTGATACTGTGGTTGTTGCGGAGGCCGGGCTTATGGTTGTTGTGACGGTGGATTCAAGGCTCCATCATTGTTGGCGTATGAAAATCCAGTGTGACCCCTTGTAGCCGGGTTCACCCAATAACCGGTACTACCTGTAACATATTGAGCTTGCTCCATAGCTCCGTTTCCTTGCTCCCCTCCAACAAACATAACATGGGCTTAATCTTGCCAGTCGCTCATGCTTCCTCCCGGTGTAGAAACGGTGGGGGCTCCATATGGTTCACTAACCAACTTTTTCAACCTCTCTACGACTTTGTGAAGAGAATCAAATTTTGTAGAGAGCTCTGCCACTGCCTTAGCTTTGTAGATGCTTGACGGCTTCAAGGATGACAAAGAATGTCCCCTTTCGTCGGCCCACTGCTGATTATTCGAGGCCATCTCCCCAAGTAAGGCCGTAGCGTCATCCGATGTCTTTGACAAGATAGCTCCATTGGCGGTAACATCAATTATTTGCTTTGTGCTCGGTTGCAATCCATTATAGAAGATATGCACAAGCTCCCATGGCTCAATGCTATGGTAGGGGCATTGGTGTTGGAGATCCTTGAAACGCTCCCACGCCTCATATAAAGTTTCTTGAGGGCCTTGCTTGAAGGACATAAGACCGCTTCGTATCTTAATAGTCTTGGATGGCGGATAAAACTTGTTGACAAATGCGCTCGCCAGCTCATCCCAAGTGGTGAAGATCCCCTCGGCTTGCGTCCTCAACCAATACAATGCCTTATCTCGAAGAGTAAATGGAAAGAGGCACATTTGAATAGCGTCAATTGGCACGCCAGGCATCTGGAAAGTGGCTCATTTAGCCAAGAATGATTGCCGATGGTAGTGAGGGTTTTCTTGTGAGTTCCCATGAAATGGGTCTTGTTGCATCAACATTACAAGTCTTGTCTTCAGCTCAAAGTTCTTGTCGGCCTCCAACTCCGGCATCACTATAGAAGAGGTGGTAGACGTGGTCTTGGGCCGTAGCCTATCTCGGATGGAGACAAGCCTAGCCATACGCGCCGCTAGCTCCTCTGGTGTTTCTGGCGCGTGATCGGTCCATATTTTGCACCTTTTTTCTGCATGTTTTCACGCCATTTCGATTGCTCATATTGCGATTTTCCGACCATTTGATTTTCCTCTATAACAAATCTCCTCTCAGCTCTAAGCCTCCTTGCCGTACACTCGATCTCAAGATCAAATAATATATCTTCTTATGGTGCCTTCGATCTCGTGTACATGCACAGAAAAAGAGAGTCTAGATAGAATTGTCAGCACAATAGAGGAATAAAATAATGAAAATAATAAAATAAAAAGAAATAGCCAAGTAAAGAAAATAAAATACCGTCGCCTCCCCAGTAATGGTGCCAAAAACTTGATCGCACCCGGATATACACCCAGAAAACGACTGTAATCTTACCGCAAGCGCATAGTGAAGCTGCGAGTGGGTATCGAACACATGGAGGAGAATTGACAGTACTCTATCTTGATCACCTTGCTATCGGTGGTAGAATGGAATGGTTTCGGGAATGTTGTTACAGTCGTTCAATTAACAAATGGAATTTTATATAATAAAAGTGTCTAGGGCCAGGAATCCCCACTACGGAACGTTATTTATCCATGTGGATCATAAAATCTTAATGTTACAAGGCTTGAATTGAGGTGAAATAGTCGTAACTGAATGCTAGAACCAAGCTCACGCTCTCGTGCTATTACCGGTATATAGCAACCTAGATTAGGGCCCACTCTCGTGCAAACCCTAACCTAAGCCACTAGCATGAAGATCGACATCATCGTCCAATCGCACCTCAAGCCCACTCTCGTGCAAACATAAGCTACGTTCTAGGTTATGATAATTCGTATTCGTCCAATCTCTTCTAAACGAATATGAGTATATATTTATAATAAAAATCCTAGCTTTGGTCCAATCTCTTGCAAACCAAGTCTAGAGAATCTCGATTATAAACCTAAATCGAATATCTAGGCCTTCCCATCGATTAAAATCCAATCTCTTGCAAACCCCCATCAATGAAAATTCCAAGCTACTCGTAGTAAATCAATCACAACCTAACCCCTCTAGCAATCCTAGCAACAATTCAATTCATTCATCACAATTCTAAGATCGGATCTATAGGGTTAATCCACATGCCATAGAATGGTAGAACTACTCGCAATTAATCATAGCAATCACAAAAATAACAAATAAAAACATATAGCAATTCATGGTTGAGAGAAAGCAATTCACAAAAACTAGAATTTTTGATAGAAAGAACAAACCAAATTATGAGTCTTTGATCTCCAGCTGAGAATTACAATTAGAATAACCGTCAAAATTAATGTTTCGTCTCTTCTAAAATTAGGAATAAAACTAGCCTTAAATACAAGTCACAGTCATCCAGAAAATCCTGTCAGATTTGCCCCTGGCACAGCCCAGAACCCTAATTCGCGATACAGTCGGACTGCGCTACTCGGTCGAGTTGAACATGTCACTCGGCCGAGTGACGGACCCAAAGAAAAAACAGAGGAGTTGGGGTTTCGGGGGTCTATCACCCTGTGCTACTCGACCGAGTGGAGTTAGTCACTCGGTCGAGTGGGCTTTCTCACTCGGTCGAGTGGGCTTTCTCACTCGGCCGAGTGAGTCTTCTTCAAATTCCAGTAAGTCGGTTGAGATTTCAGGAGAAAAACCATGTCGTACTCGGATGAGTGGATTTCTTCACTCGACCGAGTGAGATATTTCACTCGTCCGAGTGGACTTTAAATCAACGTGCTCCTGTATCCGTTGTACTCGGCCGAGCACGTTCCTTCACTCGGTCGAGTGAGCAGTCTGCTCGGCCGGGTGGGCTGTTTCTGGGGTTCTTTCTTCTCCTCCTCGCCTCCTCGACGATTCTATCGAACTCCTTCTTCTTCCCCTCATCCTCTAGCACTGCTGGCCCCTTGATAAGGTCACAGGCGATTCTCCAGCATGCGTGAAAGTCTCTTGATCTCGTTTATGCTCCAGATCGCTCCGTATTTCCTGAAATCTGACAAAAACAAGAAATAGTGAAAAGCAACATGATATCGTCGAATAATCGTGAAAACACAATAAGGGCGATCGAAATTGGTTGAATCGGAGGACGCACAAATACACGCCTTCCACTCCCAAGCGTAGGAGCGTCAATGCAATAATAAATAACCAGTGAGTACCGGGTCGGATCACAGGGGCAAGTCGTTCTATATTCACAAAATTGATCGATAAAGAAAGGAAATAGCGTGAAACAAAAACCTCAACTAACGGTGGATGAGTGGAAAAAAGTTTGGTGAAATTACAATCTTAATCTAAATGGGTAGGGTTAGAGAACCAAGTTAGGAGCTAGGATGGCTAGGAGAGGAGCATGGGTTGTGGGTTCACTAATGTTGGAGTTAATCAAGCCCAAATCACCCACATATAACTCAATTGATTATCCGGATAAGGAAGCTCATTCGGAATATTTAGCATTTAAGAGCACAATAATTTGCAATAAGCATGAATGCATCATCATAGCACTAATCAAACACGAACACGGTCTCTTCTCAAAGTGTGCCCTTTCGGGGCTTAACCAATGAAAATTGTGCCCTAATAATTCATCCAAGATTAACATGAAAATGGGCAAGAGATGATTAGGACTAAAATTAACAACCCAACACCATGAATTACAACCCAAGCAATCAACACTACTCAATCATCATGAATCAAAAGATGGAATTTTCATTCAAAATTAATCCAAATTCATTACAATAGAGAGATATCAAAATACAAAGGGAAAGAGGAAAATTTCACCCAAGATCTCCCCAAATGAGCCCTTGCCTCCTCCAATTTTCTCTTCCACCAAGCTCTCTAGCCTCACATGTCTTCCAACCCTAACCCTAGCCCTATTAGGGAAGAAGAATAACCCCTAAAAACTGTCTCTGGCTGAAAAAACGAAGCTAACTCTTGCTGCCAATCCCCCAGGGCGAAATTAACCCAAAAACATGGGTTAGCAGGCTTGGGGGTCGGATGGGGTCGGATCAGACCAGCGGAAACGAAGCCCGCCCCGCTGGGGGGCAGGGCACTGTAGCAGCCTGCCGATGCGGGCTGCAGAGCGCGCTCATTTGCTTTTTAAAATTTTTTTTATTAAATAAACCGCACAGCGGCCCGCTCAAGAGAGCGGGCCGCGGGGTTGGGCCGGCCAGCGTGCCGGCCCCTCAAACGCGCTTTGATTTTATTTTTATTTTTTAAAATGCCGACGGCCTGCTCGCTGAGCGGGCCGCGGGCTGTTGGTTTTTTTTATATTTTTTTAAAAACTAACGCAGCGGGCCGCCTGCTCTCTTCATCGCAGATGGCGCCACGTGGCGGCTCCAGATCGCGCCACGTGGCGCCCCTATTAAATTTCTTTTTTCTGCTTTAAACCCCATTTGTCCTCCAAATAATTCCAAAAAATACCTTGAAATCTCAGAAAAAATCCCAGAAAATTCTGGAAAATTTCCAAGACTCCCAGGAGTACCTGAAAAATAGGAGAAGGAGAAATTAGTCCAATTGATGAGAAAATTAATGTAATGACTATTATAAATTAATATTGACCTCCCAAAATTCATATAAAACAATCCATTGCTTAAATAATTCTCAAAAATTGAAAATATGATCATAATAATATCAGGAGCACATGAAAAATAATAGGAAGCCAATAAGAACGATAAAATCCATATTTTGTGCCAAGAATGAGAGTAAGCTCCTAAAATGACGTGAAATGAAAATATACCCAAAAAGAGCAATTTTAAGCCTAATCTTTAGCACAAAATGGAGTAGTTAGGGGTTATAAATATACACTTTTCACTTTGAATCACACCCCCAACTAGCTTTTTGCTAGTCCCTAGCAAAATATGCGATAAAATTTGGATTAAAGTGAAAAACATGCACCAAACTCAAGATATCCTCATGGTATACTCCAAATGGTATTTCCAAATGATTCCAAAGCTATTATACACAATGTATGAAAGTAAACAACAAGTGACATTCTCTTTAATCAAATTCAAAGAAAAGTAAGGAAATAAGCACAGTATCGCATTTATCGGGATATATCACAAATGACAAAGTTTCTAACTTTCATGGAAATGGCCAAAACAAAAGAAATTCCTCTAAGTGGTGGAAGATGAGATTGCATCACTCATGTTGCTTATTCTTTCATTTATTCATTCATTTTTCTTTTCTTTTCTTTTTATCTCTTTTTTGTATTCTTTTGGATTTTGGATGTTTATGTTTTGCAATCACGCGATAACGCTATAAATGCAAACACCGCCACCTTTTGCCTACATATGAAACGCTATATAGGCAAAGGGATGGAATGATCTCCTAAATCCAATTTTTGGCGTCCTCCCCAATGTTTCGTGGGGGCACCGGCTACTTAATTTGATTAGGAAAACCATTCACTTATATTAGCACGCTCTCTCATTCCAAACATGAATTATCAACTCATCCACCCACTTCTTAAAAGGAAAACAAACATGCACCATATGCCCACACCCAATCCAATTAAAAACTACACCATTCATCCCAACATGAAATTACTTACACCAAACTTTTCCCAAATTATCTCAAAGAGAGTATTACGACATATAATGTAGTTCCATACGTGGCATATTCGCATATGAATCCAAATTGGAAAAGAATTTAAAATGTGCCAATCAAACATCGAATAAGTTGATACCAAAATGATAATCTGAAAAATTGCATGTCATTAAGCATGTAAGGACTAAGCATAAAGCTAGCAGCGTAGGGACGAGGAGAGACAAAAAATGATATGCAATGAAGTTCATTGGATGAGAGCAAGATGGAGGAGTCTCAAAAAAATTTTAGCTAAAGCACTCAAAATCCTAGAAATCCTAAAGAATCTAACACTCTCCCCCCAACTTAAAATAAACATTGTCCGCAATGTTAGGAGAGTATTAGATCTCGGCAAAAGATCCTAGAAAAGAAAAGAAAAGCATACAAAATCACTAAATAAAACATTTATTTATTTGCATTATTGGAAAGAATACACATTAGCAAATGGCGGATCCAAAATTTCCATCGGAGGTGGCAATTGTTCCAACGCTCCTTTCATTTCTTCCGCCAATGCTCCTCGGCCAAACGTGGCAATGGCGGCCACGTACACAACCCCAAGCATCTCCTCAAAGTGTGTACATATATAAGGAAGAAGACGGGTAGTGTAAGAGAGAGATGGGGACACATTCCCAAAAAAAGACATCCACACATAATCATCAATATAGATTACGGAATGAAAAGTATAATGAATGTGAGAGACAACTCCATGGATGGTCAAATATGATATGGTTTGAAGCTCGTCCCCGCGGCATTCAATATCAATCAGGGGAGGAAGTGCTATCTCCATAGAAACTACCGAAGGAGAGGGAAGCTCGGGATCCATGATAGTATATGGTATAGACTCACCCTCGCTTGCCTCTTCTTCAGGCTCATCAACAAAAGAACACTCCCCCTTGCCCACTTTGCTCCCAAGTGTGCAGGCGATCGGCTCCTCTATCTCCACCATGTCAACAACCAATTCTTCAACAACTAATTGACACGACCCAGCAGAAATAGGAGATGCCGTCATGATAACTTCCTCCACCGGCTCAACCAACTCCTCCATGCCAACACTTGGTTACTCAACTACTACTTGGCATGGGGCGATCAATTCTTCAACTACCGGTGGGGTGAGATCCATAAGAACTTCTTCATTCGGGGCTTGGTGGACCAAAACATCATGGCTTGGCTCATTTGGAGTCACCACCAATGTGTGATCTTCCTCCTTGTCGGACTCCAAATAACACCAAGCCACATTCTCATCCATGTCCAAAAAGTGGCTGTTGTCCAACATATCCACAAAATCCTGCGTCTCCGAAAGCAGACCCTCCAAGAAGAATCCAAGAAGATGCACACTGTCAAATACATGCTGTGGACAACCATACACTAACTCTGAAAAACGCATCCAAGCCTGAAAAAATGTCTCACCGATGCGCTGAGCAAATTTCACCATTCTTCATTGCCATGTTTTGGTCCTGTAAGATAGAAAAAACTTCATACAAAATTTGTGCTTTAGTACAGGCCAAGATGGAGTAAGATGAGGGATATAAACATTAAACCAATTTAATACACTACCATCCAACGAATAGGGAAAGAATTTAAGATAAAACTTTTCATCACACGTGTTCCCATCAAAATGAAGCTTGCAAGCACTCTCAAACTTCTTAATATGTAGGTAGGGGCCCTCCGCATCCTTACCAAGGAATCTCGGTAGGGATTTGGTCACCCGCATGTCAAACCCAAGAGAGTTTGAAGTACTTGCCATGTTTGAAAAAAAACAAAAACAAAAACAAACAATCAAAAAGACTTAAAAAGCGTAAAATAACTAAGGGTGAACAATAAGTGAAAGATGAAGAATCGAAAAGATTCACACTAAGAGATAGTAGTATCACACTAAAACTTTCAAAATCAATCAAAAAATGCTAATAATAGAAACTGTTGGCCCCGACAACGGTGCCAATTGGTTGAACCAGAGGACGCGCAAATGTACGCCTTCCACTCTCAAGCATATGAGCGTCAATGCAATAATAAATAACCGATGAGTACCGGGTCGGATCACCGGGACAATTAGTTCTATATTCACAAAATTGATCGATAAAGACAGGAAATAGCGTGAAACAACAACCTCAACTAACGGTTGATGAGTGGGAAAAAGTGTGGTGAAATTACAATCTTAACCTAAATAGGTAGGTTTAGAGAACCAAGTTAGGAGCTAGGATGGCTAGGAGAGGAGCATGGGTTGTGGGTTCACTAATGTTGGAGTTAATCAAGCCCAAATCACCCACATATAACTCAATTGATTATCCGGCTAAGGAAGCTCAATCGAAATATTTAGCGTTCAAGAGCACAATAATTTGCAATAAGCATGAATGCATCATCATAGCACTAATCAAACATGAACATGGTCTCTTCTCAAAGTGTGCCCTCTCGGGACTTAACCAATGAAATTGTGCCGTAATAATTCATCCAAGATTAACGTGAAAATGGGCAAGAGATAATTAGGGCAAAAATTAACAACCCAACACCATGAATCACAACCCAAGCAATCAACACTACTCATTCATCATGAATCAAAAGATGGAATTTTCATTCAAAATTAATCTAAATTCATTACAATAGAGAGATATCAAAATACAAAGGGGAAGAGGAAAAATTTCACCCAAGATCTCCCCAAATGAGCCCTTGCCTCCTCCAATTTGCTCCTCCACCAAGCTCTCTTGCCTCCCATGGCTTCCAACCCTAACCCTATCCCTATTGGGGAAGAAGAATAACCCCTAAAAACTGTCTCTCGCCGAAAAAACGAAGTTAACTCTTGCTGCCAATCCCCCAGGGCGAAATTAACCCAAAAACATGGGTCAGCGGGCTTGCAGGTCGGATCGGGTCGGATCCGACCCACGAAAACGAAGCCCGCCCTGCTGGGGGCAAGGCACTGTAGCAGCCCGCCGATGCGTGTCACGGTCTGTTTTCGATCATACGCTTTACGTGCACGTAGTCTTGTTCGTGCACGTATTTATTTTAGACTTTGTTTGTATCTGAACCCTATAGTGTGATATGCCGTTGTGACCCTCTCGAAGAATATTAAATTGTGGAATTAATTTGGAACATCATTTCATAGGTCGTTCTCCCAAGATTTGACTTTGTTTGATGAGACGTCGCGATTTTCACTTTTGTCGTGAGACGTTTTTATTTTTAGTTTCGTTCTTCGTCGTCAAAATTGTGATCCGTCTTCTTTGTTTTGTTTCTCTCATCGGTACGGTTACCCCAGTATTTATCTTACAATTTTAGAGCTTCGTTTGACCCACTTTCACTTTTCCCCAGTTTAATTATGTGTTTAACCCTAAGTTTCTCTTGGCTTATATCCCTTAATATAATTTTTATAATAATATACATCCTAAATCATGTTGACCCAGCCCACTCTTTGCTTTGGCCGCACACACATACCCAGGGAGAGAGACGGTGAGATCTTTGGTTTTTAATTTTATTATAACAAATGTTTAACCTAAAAACAACCCTATCTTAGCCCTAGCAGCTCCCCACGTGACCTAGCCATCTTCTATAAAATATTGGCCCTAGGGTTAGGTTTCTTTCACAGTAAACAAAAAAACACAGCCGCCTTAAAAATTCCCGCACGCAACAAGCCCAAACGACCGACTTCGTGCCTCCGGCCCCTTCCACCCACCGCCGACCAACCCTCCGACCTCGCCACGACGTGCCCTCGCCCCTAGCCGCCGTAGACCGCCGGCTGCTCCGTCGGAAAAAGCCCTGCGCCGCCGTTTCCCTTGCAGTAGCAGCGGCTGTTACCGCCGTTGCCGCCGCCCCGCCCCCTCCGACGTGCCTCTGACCCCCTCCGACCTCTGTGCCACTGTGGACAGCCCCTCAGGCTGTCCAAACTCTGAAACAGTGAGCCCTCGCTATTTTACGATTCTAACGACATCCCGACGCGTCGTTGCATGATCTCGTCACCCCCTCTCGCTGTTGGATCGTTCCGACAGCCCCCTTACCTCGCCTAGAGGTGTTCTTCGACGTCACGATCAGCCCCTACAATGTTCAACATCGTAGTCTTTGTGTACGTCGACTCCTTCATCCTCGTTCGTTGTTACGGCTTCCCGTGAGCCGTAGAACGTCAACCGTTCACTTTGCTCACTATTTTGGACTCTTCTCACTGATCTTGTCACTATCCAAGGATTGGCGATCGTGGAATCATATTTTGGAATCTGGATTAGGAGCACTTTCTTTATTCCAACCCCTGACGTCGCTACCCGACGTCAGTGTAGCTCTCACGGCGTGTAAGGGTACTTTTCTGATCTCTTAGGACCCCCAACCAATGCATGCTAATCAAGATTAAAATCGGTATTTTAATTGCTTAGTAAATCACTAATGAAGATAATCTAATCTGGGACTGTAGGTTGGTGAATCCGAGCATATAGGTAGATTGGACTGATTGAACGGTGTTTGCAGAACAGCTTATTACAGGCAAGTGAAACTTGCCAACTTGTGTTTTAGGCCATGTTTTAGGCTATCCCTTGTTTTTTAGCGTAAAAGAGACTAGACGACGAAATGATAGTCGCCTTGACGCAACTTTAAGATCTAGCTTGACAATGAAGCTAGATTTGACACCCTGCCATGTCATTCATACATTTTGCCTGTCACGTTTAAATTTACGTATCCGTATGCATTTTATTTGTACTCTGCCATGCATGTCACATTTAAATTCCATATTTGTCTGCACTTTAATTATACCCTTGTCATGCCATGCATCCTAATGTCATTCCATGCTTGAATATTGCATTCGTAGCACACGCTACTTGTACTTCCTTGTTGAGGCTAGGCACCTACGTTGCAGGCACAACCCTAAGCCAAATACACTTCCTGGCTCGTGAACCAGAAGCGGGCTACATGTGTTGGTCAAAAGCCAATGCCCGATTACACATGGAGGGGTAGCTTAAGCGATCACTGAGCTTAGGAGTTGGCCCGTACAGCTGCTCCAACCAAAAGGCGTAAACTCTGTGCACGACGTGCTTACTTGTCTTGTAAATACATGTGAATGTTTTAATAGATTTGCTACCCTTGCCATGTCATACTTGTTGCACTTCATTACTTGTTGCATCCATACCTTAAACTGCTATGTCATCGCATATTTTAGAACTGCTAGGATGTTTCCTTTCTTTTAGTTTCCTTGCACAAGTGACCCGCCCCCCGGCGGTTGTGCGCCGGATGTGTGCAATGATACGATTGGGGGCGTGAGATTTAAATATTTGTAACCGCAAGCGCACGGTGTTGTAGTATGGCTTGGGGGTCGAACTCAGGGAGGCGTAGATGTGCTTGTGTCAAAGAGGATCAAAATCACCCCATGGGCGAGCTAGCCCAGATCGAATGATAGGTTGTCACGGTAAAGGAATGCAAGGTATAGACAATATGAAGGAAAACCCCGGGACATTGGTTTCCACCCTATCGAGCGACTCTCGCCGATACTGCCTACGGGTAGGATGGCGATCGGAATTAGGGTCTAAAGGTGAGACGTTGCCTCTGAAAGTGGTACCGGCATCCCATGGGCCCGATATTCCGGTCGGTGCCCAGGATGATACGCCGGACTTCCTGGGTTCGATCAGTGGGCACTCCCGTGTCCATTAACACTGATCGACTCTAGGAGCACTAAGCTCGCAATGATAACTCCCAACGTCTCATCCTGCCGCTCTCGCGCGCTAGGATTCGACGTCTACGCTAAGGGCGTGAGCTATGGCTAGGGAGTCAACTGCCAAGTTTATTCCCCCTTGGCCCAACGGTCAAAGGCGGTCTTTTTCCCGCCGATGACAATAAAACATCCCGTGTAACCGTTAGATTCCTAATCCCTATCGATTTCCTAGCCCTATGGACGCATCGGAAAGAGCCCACGAAGGGGTTTCCGCCAAAATCCCAGATTTGGGAACTACTCACACATATGTAGTAAAAAGCGATCTAAACAAAAATCGACCGTAAAAATCATGATCAGATAATAGAAATGCAATGGTAGTAAAGCAATTAAGATAATACTAAAGTTTGACAAATATCCGAAAACTTACAAAAACTGGAAAATTACAGCCGTCACAAAATGAAGAAAACAGCAAAAAATAACCAACTCCCGAATCTGGAAAACCTAGGGTTCTATTTATAGAAAACGACATCACACGATCGGGTGACAAGTCAACCGATCGGATGAACCGCTTCACAGAATTACAGCGCAATGCAGGATTTCACCCTGTCAGGATGAACCAGTCGGTTGGATCTTGGATGCGGTCGGTTGGATCTTGGTGTCGACCGGGTGAGGAGACCGGTTGGATCTTCGTGTCTTGGCTGTTGAAATTCAGCTACAGATGAACCGATCGGGTGAAGGTCACCCGATCGGTTGGCAATCAGCTTCGATTTCCAGAGAGTTTGAGCTTTTGACCCGGTCATTGAACCGACCGGGTGACTTCTCGTGAGCTCCAAGCTGCGTCCGGGTGGTGCACGCGTGCATCACCCGATCGGTTGAAGATGATCAACCGATTGGGTGAGGGGCTGAAAGATGCAATCTTTGTCGTTTGACCCCCTGGATCACGTGTGACTCATCCCGTTGCTCCGGGGACACATGATATCATTGTTTTATGCCCCATATGCCAGTAAACTCCTGCAAAATACGGAAAACACGGAAAAGTGAAAGAAAACAAGAAAACACGAGAAAACGAATATAAGACGGCGGTAAAATACGGAAAAACACGGAAGAAAACGTGCGTAAATATATGAAATATAAACGTACGTCAAAATTCCCCAAGCTGAACTCTTCCTCGTCCTCGAGGAAGACGAGTGATAGTAGGAGCTTGGAGGGGAAAAATAGAGAGAAAGAGAGAAAAAGAAAACTTTATATCCTAGATCGCCCGTCAGGGCCAACAAAATCGAAAACGACACACCAAGCAAGCAAACGCTAAATCACATCACTAAACCAAGGAGTACGAGTCCAGACAAGTGCCGTGGGGCCACGCGGTGAAGCGCGAGTGAGTGTGGTCGTGCGCTAGCAGTCCGTGTCACTATCTACGATGTGCGATAAAGCTCGATATACACAAATCCAGGAAATGACCCAAATATCGATTCGAATTGAATAAGGCGGTGAATATATGTAGTTCAAGCATGCATGAGAATAGAGAGAGAATCGAAACATATCATGCGTCGGGGACTCCACAACTAGGGTTAAGGAAATCACCACACTAAAGCCAAGATAATAGCTAAAAAGTTCCTAAGCCAAGTGTTTTCGAAACCGATGGGGGTTGAGATGATGTGGAGAAGAACATTCGATACAAATTCTCGCCTTCCCTTTATTCTCGGGAAGTAGGAAAATATTCACACGGGAATTTTTTTGGGTTTTGGGTATTTGTATATTTTTTTTTGGATTTTTGGCTATACAAATTTTTTTTCTTTCATTTCTTTTTGGGTTTTTCTTTTCTTTTCTCCTTCTTTTGGAATTTTGGGATATTGGCTATACACATGTGTACTCTCCCAAGTGGGAGAACGGTACACGACGAGGGGGTTTGCACCAAGTAAAACAAAAAAGAAATCGGAATCTAAACACTTGGGCAAAGGAAACTATTCTCGCTAGTTAGAGCATGGGCTAAATGGGTTATCCTAGTCCCTAATTGTGGAATCCCGACACATGCGAAATGAAGTACACGATATATATATATATATATATATATATATATATATATATATATATATATATATATATCATGCAGAAGCAGACAGGGGAAATAAATACCGCATTATTCATATCGACTCGTGATAATCTAGGGGTCATTCCTGGACAGGTATATAAAGTAAAATCACAAAGCAGAAGCACACCAAACAGCTAGGCACGACACACGACTCACAAAAAAGCTAAGTGGACCCACGATGCGTGAAATGCAGGGGACTCGATATCCTAGGGTTAGTGAGTGTGATAATCGATGCTATGCTAGGTGTGTGTGATTTTATGGCAATTCATCATAGGGTTCATCTCTAGGAGAAAGAGATAAAAAAGAAGAAAAGAAAAATTTAGAACACGATGAAAACGACACAAAAACGAAAAGGAAAGACTCAAATGACGCACAAAGTGCGAATCCCCCAAGCTGAAGCTTGCATTGCCCTCAATGCAATAAGAGTGAGTACGGGAGGGTAATGAAGATGGGGGAATACGCACAGACACAAAAAGACACGAAAAAGAAGAAAAACACAGATACGAAAAATGAAAATAAAGCAAAATCAAAATCAAACCACACGACAGAAAAATAGAAAAAGAAAGAAAAAGAGAAAGATGACACGACACACAAAAATAAAACAAGCACACACCAAAAACAAAACACGACAACACACCCAAAATAATGGAAGGGGGAAGTTAATCGAAGTCGCTGGCGGTGGAATGGTAAGGGGATGGCGAGGAGGGGGGTGAATAATGGTAGAAGGAATCCTCCGAGGACGAAGGAGAGGGTGTGCGAATAGGAGAAGGGGGAGCAACAGGCAGGACAACTGGAGGATCGGGATACATCGGTGGATCGTGGTGGATGATGGTGGGACGGGGTGGACCGACATACGGGTGCAAATCGGGAGGATCCACGGGTGGGAAGTGGACGAGTGAAGCATACCAAGGATCTGGGTAGAACTCCCAGGGCAGGTGTGTAAGGCGTAGGGGGAAACACTCCAAAGATGAGGGTGGGAGGATGGCAAACGGAGTGCAGGCGGGACTATAGAGGTAGGCTGCACGATCCTCCCCAAAAGAAGTAAGCATAACGATAGAGATCAAGTAGTCGCGATCGATACGGTTACGTCCCGGGAAAATAGGGAGGTCAGTGGGCATCCTCAAGACAAAGCTGACAATAAGAGTAACAATACACCCGTAGCAGATAGATACAGAAGCGGCGCGGCTGACGGATAAGAGCTCGTGGACGATCCAATTAGCGGTGTTTAAGGGGAAAGGGATTTCACCATGAATCCATTCATGGGACATGGCGTAGAGAAAGAGCAGCTCATCGCTAGAAACCGCGGATACATCAACACGAGCAAAAATGGTGTTGGCAAGGAAGCAGTGAGCAAAACGGTAGCAAGGGTGTATGATGTAGGAGGCGAGGGCTACCGCCGGAAAGGAGGTATATCGGGTGAATCGTTGCCAAACACCATCAGCCCGGAAGCGAGAAAAAATGTCAGATCGATCATGAGTAGGCCATTCAACATGGCAATCGGGGTTGGGGAAGAGCAGATTATTGTTAAGCTGGACGAAGCTCATGGAAAAATCGCAATTGAAGGCCCAGAAGGTGAAACCATGATCAGACACCTCGAGAGAACTGAGGAATTCAAGTGTGAGATTTCTGTATGTGTTGGCCTGGGTCCGCAGAAGATAATCACAACCTATGAAACGAAAAAGTGCACAGACGCCCCTAAAGAGTCCAAGGGATTGTAGGGTGGGGAAGTCCGTGAAAAGAGTAGGTCGGATAGGGCGGTGAAGGAGGGCTTGTAAACGATCGGATTGCTCCTCAGACGTAGGGTTTATGCCAAGGAAAGAGGGTGAAAAGGGTCTGTAAAGCGGATTACGGCGTGAAGATGAGGCAATCTCTTTCCCTTTTCTAGACATGGCAGCTACGTGGATGGTGAAAAGGAAAGTGGGAGCGTGTCTATGATAATTATAAAGCAGGTGAAGCAGGTGTACCACCAATTCAGGACATTACAGATAAGGTAAGAGATGTGTAGAGTGGAAAGGTGTTACCCATCAATGTAGCAAGACCAAGCTCCCGGAGGACTCACATAGTAGGAGGAAGCGATTTGGGAAGCCACCGCTCGCTGATCCGACAAGATATAGGATTTTCGAAAATTTGGGGGCTAGGGTTAGGGTTTGGATGTTTTGATGATGGGATGTTGATGATGGCAAGGTGGCGAGGGTGGGGAAGTATGGAGATGAGTGGGGATGAAGATCTAGGGGCAGTATGTTGGATGGAGGAGGTCGATTCGACAGTTGGAGGGTGGGTAATCACGTGAAGGGGAGTTGGGGGGTCGGGTGGCAGGCATCGTGCGGCAGGGGTATTTATAGGGGCAAAAATGAACCGATCGGGTGGACAAATTTCGAAAATTTTCTGTCGACCAACAGCTACAGGTGAACCGACCAGGTGGGTAGTCACCCGATCGGTTGACCGCTTCCCAAATATTTCCCGAGAGCATGTGACATTTCACCCGGCCACTCACCTGTCCGCAGTATTACTCAACCGATCGGTTGATATTATCTCCAAATTTCCCGAAAGTTCAGCTCTACCCGCACGGTCAGCGACCCGGTCTCGGCTGTCTTCACCCGGTCAGTTGACCAATTCCTCAAAATTCCCGAGACTTTTTGTACAGATCACACGGTCTATCACCCGGTCTCGGCTGACTTCACCCGATCGGTTTGTCAAGTGACTGATACTGCCGTTTAGCTGATACATCTCACCTGATCGGTTGAGTTATCAACCGATCGGTTCGGGTCTTGTTTCCTGCAAAAAATACACACATGGCCTCAGTCCTCAACGGAAGTTCTTGCGGCTGGATTTATTTATAAAAAATAGATAAAATAAAGTTAGAAATAATTCTAAAAATTGGAGATAGAGATTTAGAGCGTGGGTTGCCTCCCATGAAGCGCTTTTGTTTAACGTCGTTCGCTCGACGCCTCAAGCGGTGGTCAATTAGGATCCGGAGGGTTCGAGGAAGAGTTGTCGGTCGTTGAGAATCCGACCGGAGAGAATTCTGGTTCTCCTACTGCATAGTGTTTCAGACGATGTCTGTTGACTTTAAACGGCTCATCCCTTCCCATTATCTCAATAGCTCCATGCGGGAAAACCTTGGTGACGCGGAATGGTCCCGACCACCTTGACTTGAGCTTTCCGGGAAAGAGCTTCAGCTTTGAGTTGAATAGGAGAACTAGGTCTCCTGCTTTGAATTCCCTCTTCAAGATTCGCTTATCGTGCCATTGCTTCATCTTCTCCTTGTAAATCTTGGCGTTTTTATAGGCAATGAGCCGGATCTCGTCGAGCTCGTTGAGTTGTAACTGTCGGTACCCACCTACCTCCTTGGCATCGAAGTTTAGATTCTTAATTGCCCAAAATGCCTTATGCTCCAATTCCACAGGCAGATGGCACGCCTTCCCATAGACAAGCCGATAGGGGGTTGTGCCGATCGGAGTTTTAAATGTCGTCCTGTAGGCCCAAAGCGCATCAGGAAGTTTTGATGACCAATCCTTCCTAGAGTTGGCCACCGTCTTTTCTAGTATGCCTTTAATCTCCCGGTTAGAGACTTCCGCATGACCGCTGGTCTGCGGGTGGTAGGCACGCCCCACCCGGTGTTGTACCCCGTACTTTTTCAAGAGAGCCTCGAATTTCTTCTTTATAAAGTGGCTCCCTCCGTCACTGATCAGGACACGAGGTACACCGAACCGCAGGAAGATGTTGTTTTTAAAGAACTTGGCCACCACTCTGGAATCATTGGTTGGACTGGCTATCGCTTCAACCCACTTCGATACGTAGTCCACAGCCACCAAGATATACTGGTTCCCTGAAGAGGAAGGGAACGGTCCCATGAAGTCCACTCCCCACACATCGAAGATTTCTACCTCCAGGATGTAGTGTTGAGGCATCTCATTCCTTTTGGAGATATTCCCCGTCCTTTGGCATTTGTCGCAGGCCTAGACATAAGCATGTGTGTCCTTGGAGAGGGTTGGCCAATAGAATCCGCTCTGGAGAATTTTCGCTGTGGTTTTGTAGGTGCTCGCATGCCCTCCACTTTGCTGACTGTGGCAGTGGGAAATAATGGAGGTCGCCTCAGTTTCAGGGATGCATCTTCGTATCACCACATCATTGCATGTTTTGTACAGATGGGGGTCATCCCAATAAAATTTGCGGACCTTATGGAAAAATTTCTTCTTCTGCTGGTAGCTCATATTGTGGGTGATGATGGCACAAGCCATATAATTTGCGATGTCGGCGTACCAGGGGGTCCAGGAGGAAGAGACGGAGAAAAGATGCTCGTCAGGGAGCAAATCATCGATCGGCGTAGCATTTAAATCGAGGGTAGGCATCCTGGACAGGTGATTGGCAACAACATTCTATGCCCCCTTCTTGTCTCTGATTTCCAGGTCGAATTCCTGGAGGAGGAGAATCCATCTAATGAGCTGCAGCTTAGCTTCCTTCTTGCTCAATAGGTATTTAAGAGCTGCGTGATCTGTGTGCACGATCACCTTGGCACCAATGAGATATTGCCAGAACTTGTCCATGGCGTAGATGACCGCTAGCAATTCTTTTCCCGTGGTAGTATAATTTCTTTGGGCGGCGTCAAGGGTCTTGCTCGTATAATATATCACATGCAGATTTTTATCCTTCCTCTGCCCCAAGACGGCACCAACCGCATAATCACTAGCGTCGCACATCAGCTCAAAGGATAGATTCCAGTCCGGTGGCTGTATTATGGGCGCGGAAATCAAAGCTTGCTTCAGGGTGCGGAAGGCCTCCATACACTCCTCGCTGAAGACGAAAGGCACGTCCTTCACGAGGAGTTGGGTCAGCGGCCTGGAAATCTTCGAGAAGTCTTTTATGAAGCGGCGATAAAATCCCGCATGTCCTAAAACCCCCGGACTCCTCGAGGATTGAGCGGTGGCGGAAGCTTTTCAATCACCTCAACTTTAGCCTTATCAACCTCGATTCCCCTAAAAGAGATGACGTGCCCCAGCACCACTCCTTCTTGGACCATGAAGTGGCACTTCTCCCAGTTTAGGACTAATCCCTTTTCTTGACATCTCTCCAGGACTTTAGTTAGATTACTGAGGCACGAGTCAAACTTAGTTCCATAGATGGAAAAGTCGTCCATGAAAACCTCCATGATGTCCTGGGAGTAGTCGAAGAAGATAGCGGACATGAGTCTTTGGAATGTAGCATGGGCGTTACAAAGTCCGAACGGCATTCTTCTATAGGCATATGTCCCGAATGGGCAAGTGAAAGTCGTCTTCTCCTGGTCATCGTTATGAATAAGGATCTGAAGAAATCCGGAGTACCCGTCCATGAAACAGAAATAGTTGTGCTTCGCCAGCATCTCGAGCATCTGATCGATGAAGGGGAGAGGGTAATGATCCTTCCTCGTATCCTTGTTCAGCTTTCTATAGTCAATGCACATCTTGTACCCCGTGACGGTCCTCGTAGGTATCAGCTCGTTCTTCTCGTTGCGAATCACCGTCATTCCTCCTTTCTTTGGTATGACGTGCACCGGGCTAACCCAGCGACTATCGGAGATAGGGTATATGATACCGGCATGTAGAAGCCTAACAATCTCCTTTTTCACAACTTCCATCATTATGGGATTTAGCCTCCGCTGCGGCTCAATTGAGGAGGCTTGCTCACCTTCAAGCAGAATTCTGTGTGAGCAGAGGCCTAAGCTAACCCCTTTTAAATCTTCAATTGCATATCCGAAAACTCCTTTAAACCTTTTTAAAACACCAAGAAGTTTGGTCATTTGGTCTTCAGGCAGTGAAGAGTTCACTATGACCGGCAGGGTCAAGCCCGCCCCCAAATATTCATACTTTAGCCCCGGGGTAACTCTTTCATCTCAACTTCATGAGGCCCCGACGCATACTTCTCAAGCTGAGCATCCTCAAGGGAAAGGAGTTCTTCGTGGATTTCCTGAAAGCCAGCATCCGGAACCTCACTCCCAGTCATGGTTCCGCATGTCAAAGTATCGCAAGGTATTGTGGGAATAACCGAGGCAGTCATTGGGTCTCTTTCAAACTCATAATAATTATCCGGGAAGAAGGCTTCTATGTGAAAAGAGGTTTCAACAGTCGGTGGTTCCCCACAAATGTTTCTAATTTCCTCATTATCCAAAGATCTGGGATGCTCGATAGAAGGCTGTAAGGAATAGATCGGTTCCTGCCCAACGTAACCCACAGACTCAGCCTGATGGTTCTCCTGACAAAACTCCGCGAACAATTCTTCCTCACTAATCTCGAAACTAGGAATGTCGATATACGCCCCTTCATCATGAGAAAAGAGAGTTGACGTGACAAGGTGCTGCTGCATATCATGATACCTCCTCTGATTTTCCACAGCGGCAGCCAGATGGGATAGTATATTCGAAGTATTTATGGATTCTGCTAAGCTTCGTGCCAAACAGTGGATATGGTGTGAGTGATCCCAGATGTCTCCTGAAACTGCATGAAACATCCTCGTCATGGCGCTAAGAACTTATAAGAAAGGAGAGAGAGAGAACTGCACAAATAGCAAACACGTCGAAAGCACTGGTTGCATAAGCGGGTACCGAATGTAGCGACGGCAGCTGATCGTGCCCCGGATACACGTCCCGGGACGGTGACACTGTAGTCTTACCGCAAGCGCATGGTGTAGCGGCGAGCGGGTATCGAACACGAGGATGCCTAATGACAGTGTCTTCTTCAGTCAACCTGGCTATAAGAATGGTAGAGAAATGTTCGTAGTAATGCGGTCACAGTCGTTCAATTATACGAAAGAAAATATCAAATTAATAAAGATGCCTAGGGATAGGGAATCCCCACTACTTGCTGTATCTCATCATTGTGATTCGTAGGTTTCACAATTGCTAGACTTGAAATTCGGGTGAACTAGTTGCAACTAAATGTAGAACCAAGCTCACGCTCTCGCGCTATTGCCGGTCCATAGCAAACCTAGGGTAGGGTCCAATCTCTTGCAAACCCTAACCTAGGCAAACTAGCGTGAAGAACAACATCATAGTTCAATCGTATCTCGAGCCCACTCTCGTGCAAACTCGAGCTACGACCTAGGTTGGGATAGTTCCTACCCGTCCAATCTCTTGCAAACGGGTACCGGTATGGAATTGCAATCGAAAACCCTAGTATTGGTCCAATCTCTTGCAAACCAATCCTAGGGGAACCCAACTGCAACCCAATTTGAATTTCTAGGGCTTCCTATCGAGTTGGGATCCAATCTCTTGCAAATCCCAATCGGTATGAATCCCTAGCTATTCGTATTCAATCAATCCCAAACTAACCCTAATCAATCCTAGCAAGAGTTTTACATATTCATCACAAATTTGAAATTGGGCTCGTAGGGTTCATCCCTACGCCCTAAGACGATAGAACTACTCACAATTCATAATAAAATTCAATAGAAATTCACAGATAAAATCAATAGAATTCATAGCAATATCCAATATATCAATAAAAATGGAGTTTTTGATAGGGAGAGAGACAAACCAATGAAGAACAAATAGCATCCAACAAAATAACTCTTTTCTCTCCTCCCTAAAAGCTAAACCTAATTCCTAAAAAGTAATCTAAAAAAGGCTGCAAAAACTTCTGAAAAAGCTCCCTAAACTAGGTTAAAGACTGGGGTTAAATACCCCCAAAATCGCCCAAAAACTGTGACGAAACTGCCCCTGCGCAGCAACAAAATTACAACTTACGCTACAGGCAGCACGGCTCACTCGGCCGAGTGACAAATGTCACTCGGCCGAGTGAGAGACCCTAACGGATTCCAGAGAGTTGGGGGTCTTGGGGGTCGTCTCCTCGGGAGTCACTCGGCCGAGTGACTTTTCTTCACTCGGCCGATGGGCATTCTTCACTCGGGCGGACGACGTTCGTCATTCGGCCGAGTCAGTCTTTGGGGCTGACTGACGGATTCCAGAGAGTTCAACATTTTTGGTTGTCGTCGTCTTGGCTCCACTCGGGCGAGGGGTGACTCGGTGCTCGACCGAGTGGTCTGGCGATGCTCGGCTGAGTGCACGCTGATATTAGCTCTGTTGCGTGTCCGATCTGGCCGGCCGAGCGGGCTGTCTATGCTCGGCCGAGTGACTCCTTCACTCGACCGAGTGGTATGCTGAAAATGCCCATTCTTCATATTTTTGCCTCCTCGTCGCTCATACGACGTTCTTTCTTCTTCCACTCCTCTCCAATCGTAGAATACCCCTCAAGAGAGTCGTCGGTGACACTCCGGAGTGGGTGCATCTCAGAATCACTCCAAATCGCTCCAAATCTCCTGAAATACGACAAAAACAACAAATCGTGAAAAGCATCGCAATATTGTCGAATAAACATGAAAAACACGATTTGAGCGATCTAAATGGCATGCAAACATGCAGAAAAAAGGCGTAAAATACGGAGTGATCAAAATCCCCCAAGCTTACCTCTTACTCATCCTCGAGGAAGATGAGTAAAAAGCGAACCCGGTGGATAAAGATAAAGAAAACGATGGAGAAATGGAAAATGAAAAATGAAAAACAAAGTAGAAAACGAAGAGGGAAGTTGCTAGATCATTTTTCTCAGGACGTGGGTTTTGCTTACTCATATAGTATGCATCAAATATAAAACACATGTCAAAGACTTTTATTTTGATATCATAGTATAATGGTGCATTTGAAATAGAAAACCCAAGAATATCAATATAGCATGAAAAATGGAATAATTCTAAGATTAACATCGTCTGAAGCATCTAAAGCGGTATACAACATCGTAGATCACACACTTTTCAATTGAATGCTTTCTATAAGGAGTATAAGAGATATTACACGATAGAGTAGTAAGAATAGAAAAAGTGTGGTTTTCATGAAATGAATGCTAAGCGTAGATTTCTGGATTTCGTGAAACTTTAGCAATCTCACCGAGTATAAAATATTACTTAGCCTAGGTTGTCATGCACCGTCAGGTAGTCACTCTCTCACACATCATTGGATTCTCTCCCCCAAGCTTATCTATAAGCGTGGTGGCATATACAAAACAATATTTACATCCCCGTTTCTTATGAAGCTCTAAAAGTCAAAGAAAACAAAAATAAAAGCAAAAGAGGGAAGAAAGAGAGAAAGGATATGAGATGGGATCGTTTTCGAACTTCTTTTCTCTTTTCTTTTCTTATTCTCAAATCTTTTTCTTTTTCTTTTTCTTTTTTTTTCTTTTTTTTCTTTTTTTTTCAATAGCATATATACACAAATAATCCCAAATCAAAGAGAAGGATAAACAAGTATATTATTTTTTTCTTTGGATTTTGGGGAATTTGGAGCATGGGATATAATAACGGGAGAACGCCAATAATAGAATTGCTAAGGGGAGATTCACCAATGAATTTAAAATAGAGAAATAATGTTCAAGATATGTGGTGAAAGAAATAAATGTATCTCTCGGTTCACTCTATAGGACGTGCATGACAACTTCAGCAGGGTAATCTAATCTACTCAGTTTGATCTCAAAAAGTAAACTAATCCAGATTTATCATTGCTAGCAATAATTCAATCAACCCGAAGTGAAGCGTACCAAGCATGCAATAAGAAGTGATATGAGAAAAGAAAGCAGTACTCCAGATATAAGCAATCAATGCGTGAATCTTGGTGTGTTTTCTACGATAGCATACATATGAATCATCAGACATCAGCTAATAATAGAATTTCATCCATTTTCATACAGCAAAAGAGAGTGTGTTACTATTTCTAAATGCAAAGCAAAACATAGCATATGATATCAGAAATCAAAAGCTATGACACGACAAATATAGCATGCATATATAGAAAAGCTAACACCACGTCATCATCATCACAGAAAAGTCATCTCTAGCAGAAGATGAAAGAAATAAAGACAAAAGAAAATAAAAACTATTTACAATGCAGCACACAAAGAAAATAAGAAAAACGTGATGCATGATAAAAAAAATGAAAAAGTGATGAAAAATGGGTGCAAAAGTGGAAAAAACGTGGAAAAACTAAAAATAAAGGTGATAAAAGCGGAAAGCGTGAGAACTCACTCCCCCAAGCTAAAGTGCACAGTGTCCATAATGTGCGAAGTGTGGCACACCGAGAGACGTGTAATGGGTGGGGGGTGGGTGCATGCATGATAACAAGAAATAAAAATAACAAAATGAAAATATGATGTGAATGTGATGCATGCAAGGATAAGAGTGATGCAGTTATGTGTGTGTCACCAAAAATACTCTCCCTCACTCCCGAAAAAGAATATAGAATGATATGATCAAAACGGGGACAAAAATAGTGAGGGGAGGATGGGTGGGCAAAAATCATCAGGACCAAGCAGAGAATGGGCAGCATAACGGCAAAAAATATCAATGGCATCAAGGGTGTGCCTAAGCTGGTGGTGCTGCGCCATCTCCGTCCTGAGGCGGAGGAGGAGGTGGTGGTGGTGGTGGCTGTGTAACAGTCTGCTGGGTGGGTGGTGGTGGTCGTGGCAGTCGCTCGAGAATCTGGGTCAGGCAAAAGTGAATGCCGGGAAGTAGCTCGACGCGGTGCTGCATGGCGGTGACTACGGCAGAGAGAGCCCTAAAATCGCCCCTGAGTCCACTCACCGCCCCCTCAAGAGCACGAATGCTTTGGAATAAGGCATCAGGGGGTGGTGGAGCGGAGGGACGGACAGGTCTAGGCTGATCAGGTCGGGGCTGTCTGATACGGGCGGTGTAAACAATCGGGCCAGTAGGCATGTGTGGAAAGGGAGCTGTGCTCACTAGTGGATGCCCAGCCTCAGTGCGAGGCTGGGACGCAGGCTGGTGTGAGGTGGAAGCAGCAGCAGTGGAAGTGGAAGACAAAATCGGTGACGAGGCAGCAAGAGAGGTCAGTGACACAGACGTGGGAACAGACGTCACGACACTCTCGGATAGGACGACTGCCGTGGAGACAGAAAGGTCGACTGCTGGGGAGGAAGTGTGGGGAACAAAAGGTGAAACCCCAGCGGAGATCAAAGTGGATAGGGTCTCCACGACGGAAGTGAAGGAAGACTCGCCGCTCTCAACAAAAGAAGGTGGACGCTCGGGTAGCAAAGAGGTGAGGGGCTCAACTGACAGGGGCACAGCAGTGGTGGGGGTGGTGGTAGACGTGGTGGAAGTGGAGGACGACTCAGCAAGTGTACTCCCGACACCGGCAGAAGTGTGGACAGTGGTGTCGGGAGCGGCAGAAAGTACAGGCTCAGGCTGATGGATCACAGGGTCTACAGGTGCAGGGGGTGCCTGCGCAGCCTCCTCGGCCTCAAGCACGTAGGCGGCGGGGATCAGGAGATCCATCGCCGGAAGCCAGTCCTCGTGTGCCGGTCCTATGTGTGTCCGAGCGGGGCTCGGGAGGATCATGTAGTCAGCACCGAAGGGACCGTGCAACCATACCCAGTGCCGCTGGCCGTGGGGACAAAGCATCTTCATCCGGGCCATGACGTCTATCGAAAGTGAAGTGGGGCCCGAAGGTCGACGTAGGTCGGCCGGAAGGTCTTCGCCGGTCATCATGGCTAGCAGGGTGATCAGGCCGCCGCAACATATCAGGGAGCGAACGCCCACCGATACTATGATGCGGTCCAAAAACCAGCTAGCGACGTCAATCTCAACGGCGGGGACCATCGCAACACCATCCCTATCCAGAACTCTGGGGCGAGTCATCGCGTAGAGCATATAGAGCTCAGGCGTAGACATCGTCCCAGGCTCGTACCTCGCTAGAAAGGTGGTCGCCATAAGGCGTTGTGCTATGCAGAGGCAGGGGTGGACTATGGCTGAGGCCTTGGCCCTACTAGGGTCAAAGGCGTGTGGTAAACCCGTGATCCTGGCCCAAAAGGCATGGGAATCGAAAGATGGCGGAGGGATGTGTGTAGGGGCGTAGGCTCGGTCGGGCGCGGGGACTACGGGCCACTGAAAGAATGCTCTAAGCATATCGAGAGTGATCTGACACTCTCGATCCATGAGTCTAAAGGAGCATCCCTCATCGGTCTGGGCGATCGAGCTAAGTACCTTGAGTGTCGGACGGACATAGGTGTCCGCCGACATAGACAAAAAATCTCGCCAACCCACGTTGTCGTACAACGTGAGCATCCCCTTAAGTACCCCCAGGCGGTCTAGGTCTGCTAAATGAGAGAACCTGGAGGGTACTATCGGGCGTTGGGCGATACGCTCAAATCAGACGCGCTGTGCATCGTCTCTGAACGTGATGCCCAGCGGCCCGACGGTTGGAGCCGGTGGTGGCTGTGCGTGAATGGGATCGGCTGGCAGTGGCTGCGGATGGATGGGGTCGGATGGAAATGGCTGTGTGGGGGTGAGGTGGTGAAGGTGGATGGGAGTCCTCCCTAGCGTGGGAGGGGCCGGGCTCATCCTGCCGCTTCCGCTAGGCGGAAGCTCCCCGAGTGCGTGGCCGTGTACGGGGCGGCATGTGTGCCCCGAGTGCTCACCCAACTAATGAAAAATGCGGCGTGCTAAAAAAATGGAATGAAGGTACCTGAACATGCCGCGAGAGCAAAACAGTAGATAAGTGCGAAGACGCCGCCTCCACGAAGCCAATAGCACGTCCGAAAGCTCCCCTAAGCTCCCCCAAGATAGGCTGCACATCAAACAATGATATCAGTGTATAAAATTCTAAATACATAGGGGAGATGGGGTATAACAGATAAGTAAAGAAGTCGATTTGAGTTAGGGGCTCAATGGGCGTGCGGATCGTCAAAAATAGGGGAAAAAGGAGCAAAGGGGGGGAAATTTGGGTTGCCGGCGGTCGACCGGCGGCGAGGGTGGTCACCGGCGGTGGGGGTGGTCACCGGAGCGGTCGTCGGCGGTGGGTCGGCGATCAGGGTCGGCGACGGCTTGAATCAGGCGAGGGAGGGTGCGTCGCGGGCGAGGGGAGTCGAAAGGGCTCGGGCTCGGGTGAGAATTGGGGAATAATTGCGTTGAACTTTGCGTCGAGCCCGCAGGACCTTATATAGGAGTGGTTACGACTCGGCCGAGTGACGTAACGGAAAAAACTTTGAAAAATCATCGTCACTTACGACTCGGCCGAGTGTCTTTGCCACACTCGGCCGAGTGGAGAAAGTCCTTTCGACCGAGTGGCACAAGCTACTCGGCAGCACTTGCCCTAGGAGGGTATCAATTTCACTCGGTCGAGTGAAGAAATATACTCGGCCAAGTGGCAGTTTATACTGAAATCACAAAAAAGACAGAGAGTTGGGTACAGCAGACTTCCCTCGTTGGTGCGCCACTCGGGCGGACGACTTTCTTTGCTCGACCGAGTGACTATGGTACTCGGCCGAGTGAGGCTCTGTTTCCTGCTTCAGGGCTTCGTTTTGGCTCTACTCTCTATTTTTCTTCCTCCAGGTGGTTTCTTGCTCCTCCTAAGCCTCGAGCGCATTCCTGGAGTGCTCTTCTTCACCTTGGTCATCCTCCATATGATAGATATCCTTTCCTCCTCCTCCGGTCAAAGAAAATAGGACCAGTTGTCACAATTTTTCGGGCAAACAACTCAAAAACACTAATAAAGTCTAAAACAAAAACAAAAACTAAAATAGAAATAATGCGATAACCGTCGAGATGCCTCCCGACAAGCGCTCGTTTAAGGTCTTGAGCTCGACCCCTTTAAATTTTCAATTTAGCGCCGGATGTTGGATGCATATGAGATGCACCCGTCGAATATGCCGGGAAGACCGCTCGGATTTGGATCATGGTGGTGTGTGGTCTTCCTCAGCGCCCTTTCGTCACGGGCAATGTTGGGGGGTGGCTCCCCTAAGCTAGATCTTGTTCCGGTCTTCGACTTTGCCGGTGACACCGATCGTCGTATCGGTGGAGCTTTCTTCGGAGTCCTCAACTTCGAGAGCTTGCAGAGCTCCCGTATTCTTGCGACATCAGTGTCGCCATCATCAATCACCATGGAGATATTAGGGGAGTGCTCCATCTTCTCTTCCTCGGCCAAATCTAGGCCTTCTTCGAAACTATCTTCGTGGGGTGCGCCGATGGAGTGGGGAATCGCCTCTTCAATGACCTCGTCGAGGAGGTCCATGTAATCTAGATCCTCATGATACAGCATGTGCTTCATTGCCTTCGGTATATGGAGCTCCACTTTGATGTTGTCGACATTCAAGGTAAGGGTCCCCTCCCACACATCGACGATGACACCGGCGGTGGCGAGGAATGGGCGTCCAAGTATGAGCGATGTATCGCCCTCCTCCTTGATGTCCATTATTACGAAATCAAATGGCAAACATATGCCTCCCGGAACTTGGAGTGTGATGTCCTCTGCGATCCCAACCGGCCTTGTAATCCGACCGTCTGCTAGTTGAATCCGCATGTCGGTAGGCTTTAAATCTGTGCCGGTATTCAACTTTCGGAATATGGAGAGAGGTATGAGGCTAACACTAGCCCCCAAATCTACCAATGCTTTTTGTAGGGGGACGCCGCCTAGAGTGCAAGGAATCCGGAAACTCCCTGGATCTTTAAATTTGGCAGGCTCCTTTTCCCTCTTTGTGAACCAAGTCCCTTCCTCCGCGAGCATGATCTTCTCCTTCCTCTTCCTTCCCGTAATCAAGTCATTTAAGAACTTGGCATAGGATGGGATTTTCACTATAGCGTCGAGGAAGGGGATATTGAGGCTCACCCCTCTCAAATACTCGAGAAACTTGGCTAGCCGTTTCTTCATCTTGGCTCTAGCTAGCCATTGAGGAAAGGGCACCGGTGGCATAAATTGGCGCTCATCAATAAGCTTCTCCATTCTAGATTTCACTTCTCCTTGCGGCTCCTTCTCTTTTTCAACTTCGATTGTCGGCTCGCTCTCTTATAGAATCTCCACCACGGGCTCCTTCACTTGAGTCATGACGGGAGTGGTATCCTTCCCGCCTCTTGTAGTAACCACAACCACGGCGTTGATATGGCCGGTGTTGCCCCGTGGATTTTGCTCGGGTTAAGCCGGCAACTGTTGATTGTTTCTATTGAGCAACGCAAGTTTCTCCCCAATTTGAGCGACGACGGTGGTAAGAGAATCTTGTCCCGCCTTCAACGAAGCATTGATTTTCCTCTGCTCCACCATAAACTCCTCCACCTTAGCTTCAAATTCCGAACGTTGTTGAGCTTGTGGAGGGTTGGGATTTCTCCAACCTTGATTGTACCCGTGTGGCCTATAAGGTCCCACTTGTTGCCTCGGTGGGAAGTTTTGTTGCGGTGGCCCCCTTAGTGGATAATTCGGTTGTGGTGGTGGAGCTCGAGCTTGAGGGGGTTATTGTTGCGGGGGGTTCAATGCACCATCATTATTGGCATATGAGAAAATCGGATGGTTTCTAGTGGCCGGATTGGCCCAATATCCAGAATTCCCCGCGACATATTGAATTTACTCCAACGCTCCTTCTCCATGCTCTCCTCCTACATACATGGCTTGGGATTGGTCTTGCCAATCGCTCATATGATTTGTCGGCGTGGATGTAGAAGGGGCTCCTTGAGGCTCCGTAATGTACTTCTCCAATCTCTCCACTACCTTGTGGAGAGAATCAAATTTGTTGGCTAGATCCGCGACGGCCTTGGCCTCATAAATGCTAGACGGCTTCAAGGAGGACGAAAAGTGTCCTCGCTCGCCGCCCCACTGTTGGTTGTTCGAGGCCATCTCCTCAAGCAAGGCCGTAGCTTCATCGGGAGTCTTCGACAAAATGGCTCCATTTGCGGTGGCATCAATAATCTGCTTCGTCCCCGGTTGGAGTCCATTGTAGAAACTGTGGACAAGCTCCCAATCATCAATGCTATGATGGGGGCATTAATGCTGCAAGTCCTTGAAGCGCTCCCATGCCTCATAGAGAGTCTCCTATGGTCCTTGCTTGAAGGACATGAGATCACTTCTTATCTTCACCGTCTTGGAGGGCGGGTAAAATTTGTCGACGAAGGCACTCGCCAATTCATCCCAAGTGGTGAAGATTCCTTCAGCTTGTGTCCTCAACCAATATAAGGCCTTGTCCTTGAGTGTGACAGGGAAGAGGCGCAGTCTGATAGCATCTACAGAGATGCCCGACATTTGGAAGGTGGCACATTTTGACAGGAAGAGCTGGATGTGGTGAGGGTTTTCATGGGAGTTCCCATGAAAAGGATCTTGTTGCATAAGAACCACCAATCCGGTCTTCAACTCAAAATTTTTGTCAGCCGCCAACTCCGGCATGGCTATGGACGAGGTCGTGAAGAAGTCTTAGGCCGAAGCCTATCTCTTATGGAAATAATCCTCGTCATTCGCTCCGCCAATTCTTCGGGTGTCTCAGGATGGGTCATAAAATTTCCTTCCGTAACGGGTCTCCTTTCCGCTCGGATCCTCCTTAATGTACGCTCGATCTCTGGATCGTATAGTATTTCTTCGGGGTTCGCTGAGGATCTCATGTACATGCAAGGGAAAACAAAGTTTCAAAAAAATAGTTAGCACAACGGAAGGGCAAAATAATAATAGAAATAATAGAAAAATAAAAATAGCAGGTAGGTAGAATCAAACACTATTGCCTCCCCGGCAACGGCGCCAAAAACTTGATCACGCCCCGGATACACGTCCCGGGACGGCGACACTATAGTCTTACTGCAAGCGCACGGTGTAGCGGCGAGCGGGTATCGAACACGAGGAGGCCTAATGACAGTGTATTCTTCAGTCAACATGGCTATAAGAATGGTAGAGAAATGTTCGCAGTAATGCGGTCACAGTCGTTCAATTATACGAAAGAAAATATCAAATTAATAAAGACGCCTAGGGATATGGAATCCCCACTACTTGTCATATCTCATCATTGTGATTCGTAGGTTTCACAATTGCTAGACTTGAAATTCGGGTGAACTAGTTGCAACTAAATGTAGAACCAAGCTCACACTCTCGCGCTATTGCCGGTCTATAGCAAACCTAGGGTAGGGTCCAATCTCTTGCAAATCCTAACCTAGGCAAACTAGCGTGAAGAACAACATCATCGTTCAATCGTATCTCGAGCCCACTCTCATGCAAACTCGAGCTACGACCTAGGTTGGGATAGTTCCTACCCGCCCAATCTCTTGCAAACGGGTATCGGTATGGAATTGCAATCGAAACCCCTAGTATTGGTCCAATCTCATGCAAACCAATCCTATGAGAACCCAACTGCAACCCAATTCGAATTTCTTGGGCTTCCTATCGAGTTGGGATCCAATCTCTTGCAAATCCTAATCAGTATGAATCCCTAGCTATTCGTATTCAATTAATCCCAAACTAACCCTAATCAATCCTAGCAAGAGTTTTACCTATTCATCACAAATTTGAAATTGGGCTCGTAGGGTTCATCCCTACGCCCTAAGACGATAGAACTACTCACAATTCATAATAAAATTCAATAGAAATTCACAAATAAAATCAATAGAATTCATAGCAATATCCAATATATTAATAAAAATGGAGTTTTTGATAGGGAGAGAGACAAACCAATGAAGAACAAATAGCACCCAACAAAATAACTCTTTTCTCTCCTCCCTAAAAGCTAAATCTAATTCCTAAAAAGTAATCTAAAAAGGCTGCAAAAAGTTCTGAAAAAGCTCCCTAAACTAGGTTAAAAACTGGGGTTAAATACCCCCCAAATCGCCCAAAAACTGTGACGAAACTGCCCCTGCGCAGCCTCAAAATCGCAACTTACGCTACAGGCAGCGCGGCTCACTCGACCGAGTGACAAATGTCACTCGGCCAAGTGAGAGACCCGGACGGATTCCAGAGAGTTGGTGGTCTTGGGGGTCGTCTCCTTGGGAGTCACTCGGCCGAGTGACTTTTCTTCACTCGGCCGATGGGTGTTCTTCACTCGGGCGGACGGCGTTCATCACTCAGCCGAGTCTGTCTTTGGGGCTGACTGACGGATTCCAGAGAGTTCAACATTTTTGGTTGCCGTCGTCTTGGCTCCACTCGGGCGAGGGGTGACTCGGTGCTCGGCCGAGTGGTCTGGCGATGCTCGGCTGAGTGCACGCTGATATTAGCTCTGTTACATGTCCGATCTGGCCGGTCGAGCGGGCTGTCGATGCTCGGCCGAATGACTCCTTCACTCAGCCGAGTGGTATGCTGAAAATGCCCATTCTTCGTATTTTTGCATCCTCGTCGTTCCTACGACGTTCTTTCTTCTTCCACTCCTCTCCAATCACAGAATACCCCTCAAGAGAGTCGTCGGTGACACTCCGGAGTGAGTGCATCTCAGAATCACTCCAAATCGCTCCAAATCTCCTGAAATACGACAAAAACAACAAATCGTGAAAAGCATCGCAATATTGTCGAATAAACGTGAAAAACACGATTTGAGCGATATAAATGGCTTGCAAACATGTAGAAAAAAGGCGTAAAATACGGAGTGATCAGCAGCACGGTGATTCAGTCAATTAGTACTATACAATTACTATCTACAATATGTACAAGTGAAATTGAAAAGTGTAGAGTGCGAAAATTATCGCGAGGTAGGGATGAGAGCTAGACACAAGGGTTCATGAAATCCAAAAATAACAAGCACGTTGCCTCCCCGGCAACGGCGCCATAAACTTGGCCCGCCCCCCGGCGGCTGCACGCCGGATGTGTGCAATAATACGATTGGGGGGCATAAGATTTAAATATTTGTAACCGCAAGCGCACGGTGTTGTAGTGTGGCTTGGGGGTCGAACTCAGGGAAGCGTGGATGTGCTTGTGTCAAAGAGGATCAAAATCACCCCATGGGCGAGCTAGCCCAGATCGAATGATGGGTTGTCACAGTAAAGGAATGCAAGGTATAGACAATATGAAGGAAAAACCCGGGACTTTGGTTTCCACCCTATCGAGCGACTCTTACCGATACTGCCTACGGGTAGGATGGCGATCGGAATTAGGGTCTAAAGGTGATACGTTGCCTCTGAAAGTGGTACCGGCATCCCATGGGCCCGATATTCCGGTCGGTGACCAGGATGATACGCCGGACTTCCCGGGTTCGATCAGTGGGCACTCCAGTGTCCATTAACACTGATCAACTCCGGGAGCACTAAGCTCGCAACGATAACTTCCAACGTCTCATCCTGCCGCTCCCGCGCGCTAGGATTTGACGTCTACGTTAAGGGCGTGAGCTATGGCTAGGGAGTCAACCGACAAGTTTATTCCCCCTTGGCCCAACGGTCAAAGGCGGTCTTTTTCCCACCGATGACAATAAAACACCCCGCGTAACCGTTAGATTCATAATCCCTATCGATTTCCTAGCCCTATGGACGCATCGGGAAGAGCCCACGAAGTGGTTTCCGCCAAAATCCCAGATTTGGGAACTACTCACACATATTTAGTAAAAAGCGATCTAAACAGAAATCGACCGTAAAAATCATGATCAGACAATAGAAATGCAATTGTAGTAAAGTAATTAAGATAATACTAAAGTTTGACAAAGATCCGAAAACTTACAAAAACTGGAAAATTACAGCCGTCACAAAATGAAGAAAACAGCAAAAAAATAACCAACTCCCGAATCTGGAAAACCTAGGGTTCTATTTATAGAAAACGACATCACACGATCGGGTGACAAGTCAACCGATCGGGTGAACCGCTTCACAGAATTACAGCGCAATGCGGGATTTCACCCGGTCAGGATGAACCGGTCGGTTGGATCTTGGTGCCGACCGGGTGAGGAGACCGGTTGGATCTTCGTGTCTTTGCTGTTGAAATTCAACTACAGGTGAACCGATCGGGTGAAGGTCACCCGATCGGTTGGCAATCAACTTCGATTTCCAGAGAGTTTGAGCTTTTGACCCGATAATTGAACCGACCGGGTGACTTCTCGAGCGCTCCAAGCTGCGTCCGGGTGGTGCACGCGTGCATCACCCGATCGGTTGAAGATGATCAACCGATCGGGTGAGGGGCTGAAAGATGCAATCTTTGTCGTTTAACCCCCTGGATCACGTGTGACTCCTCCCGTTGCTCCGGGGACACATGATATCATCGTTTTATGACCCATATGCCAGTAAACTCCTGTAAAATACGGAAAACACGGAAAAGTGAAAGAAAACAAGAAAACACAAGAAAACGAATATAAGACGTCGGTAAAATACGGAAAAACACGGAAGAAAACGTGCGTAAATATATGAAATATAAACGCACGTCAACAAGTCTTTTGTAGACTTGCTGACATGTGCCCTCGTCTCTTTTTGGTGTCGCATGTTAGTTGCTGAACCAGAGCCCGTTGCTGAGGACTAGGTGTTTGTTGACATTGAGCCTGGGTCCACTGTTGACGTGGAGTACGAGGACACCGGCGACCAGTCATAGAGACTTCTTTCTGTATTGTTTTCTGCTTAGTTCTTGTTAGGTTGTCGGTGCGTAGCACCTTTCCTTTTCTGTACGTTCGTTTATTTCTGTTGGCCATGCTTGGGGCCCTTTTTAGACTCTTTTAAGCCTGGTGGCTTTTCTGTGATGTTGAACTTTATTTGTGGACATTCTGAGATTGAAAAAATTTTTATTATCTCTCTTTCTTTTATTATTATTTTTGTTCTGTTTCACAATTGCAAGGACCTTTACTTGGTTATTCCAGACGCTTTACAGACTGTAGCCTCACAGCTTCAAGTCTGAGCGGACTTTTCACGCCTCGCCTTCCGTTTATGGGAAGCGGGTCGTGACAATGTGGGCTGCAGCGCGCGCTCATTTGATTTTTAAAAATTTTTTATTAAATAAACCGCACTACGGCCCGCTTAGGAGAGCGGGCCGTGGGGTTGGGCCGGCCAGCGGGCCGGCCCCCCAAGCGCACTTTGATTTTTTTTATTTTTTTAAATGCCAGCGGCCTGTTCGCTGAGCGGGCTGCGGGCTGTTGGTTTTTTTTATATTTTTAAAAAACTAATGCAACGGGCCGCCCGCTCTCTTCATCGCAGATGGTGCCACGTGGCGCCTCCAGATCACGCCATGTGACGCCCCTATTAAATTTCTTTTTTCTGCTTTAAACCCCTTTATCCTCCAAATAATTCTAAAAAATATCTAGAAATCTCAGATAAATCCAAGAGAATTCTGGAAAATCCCCAAGACTCCCAGGAGTACCTGAAAATAGGAGAAGGAGAAATTAGTCAAATTGATGAGAAAATTAATATAATGACTATTATAAATTAATATTGACCTCCCAAAATTCATATAAAAAAATCCATTGCTCAAATAATTCTCAAAAATTGAAAATATGATCACAATATGTAACGGTCGGTTTCCGATCGTACTTTCTTTGTGCACGTGCTCTTGATTGTGCACGTGTTTATTTTTGACTTTATCTGATTTTGAACGTTATTGTGTGATATATTGACGTGATCGTCTCTGAGAGTATTAGTTTTTGGAATAACTTTGTAACGACATATCTCGAGTCGTTCTTCAGCGATACTATCTTATTTGACGTGACGTCGCGACTTTCTGTTTTGACGCGAGACGTTACGAATTTTAGTTTCGTCTCTCGACGTCAAAATTTAGATCCGTCTTCTCCACTCTCTTTCTTTAGTCGTCCCGAACAACCCATAATTATTTTACAATTTTTGAACTTAATTTGACCTATTTTCCATTTTTTGAAAGTTTTAAATAATTTTAAAACCTATTTTTATAAGAGTTTTAATTACAATAAAATTACTATATTATAATAACGTATTGGAGAATTTTTAGGCCAAAATTTAAAATTTTTGGCCGTACCCATCTTGCGTGAGGGAGAGGAGAGTAATTATAAACTAAAATAATTATTTTTAATTATTTTATTACGTTTTTTTAAAAACCCTAACCCTAACCCTAGCTCTAACCTATTTATATTAGCCCTAGGCTGAGTTATTTCGACATTGCACAAAACCCTAGCCGCCGTTTCCTCTCCCAAAGCTTCTTCGCAACGTTGCGACGATCGCCCAGTGCACGACCGGAGCTCGCCCCCGCACATCCTAGTGCACGACCGGAGCAGCCCCTCGCATCGCCGCTCGCAGCGCTCCGCTGCATCACCCCCGCTGTCGCCCCGCTCCGACCGAGGCCCTCTCTCGGTCTGACCGAGAGACTTTCTCGCACCGCCGCTTCGCCCGCACGCTGCAGCGCTCCGCATCGCCCTAGCGCCTGACCGACCCGCCTTGTCGGTCTGACCGAGAGGCTGCCCCGCTTTCCCCAAGCGCCGCTTCGCCCGCACCCGCAGCGCCCGACAGACGGGATCCGTCGGTCTGACCGACGATTCCCCCTCGCACCGCTGCTGCGACCGACCCAGCTGCGTTGCAGCTTGCACGACCGAGAGCTCCTCTCGGTCTGACCGAGAGAACTCTTCGCAACGACAGTGTCCGACCGACAGCCATACGTCGCAAGTTGGTTTCTCCCACACCAACTCCTGTGGTGGGCCCCCCAAGTTCTCCTGAGGTGTTGTGGGTCCCCCTTGGACCCCTAGCACTGCTGTGGGCCCCACTTGGACATGCTACTTCGTGGATTTGCCGTCTACGACGTTGCGACACGTCGTAGGCCTTCGTCGCAAGTTCAAACTTTTGGAGAATCGTGCGAGGACCAGATCTGAAGCTGAGGAGTCCTCCGATCAGACACGACATCCAATCTACAACAAACTCCGGTTCAGGTTGGTCCCCCGAAACTCGTAGAAACCCCCACAATAGCTGACTGAACCCTAAACTAAAAACCGTCAACTTGAACTAAATTTATTTTCCAGCACCTGTAAAACGTTGTACGAACTTAGAAAATCGACGAATGGACTTTGTTGACTGTGCACATAGGATAGATCGTCGATTAGGCTGAAACATCAAAAAGTGACTTTTGACGAATAGGATAGTCCCAAAAACATAGAAACGAAACCTAATAGGAATTTCTGAAATCGCGACCTGACACCGTCGCCGTGACTGTTTCAGACGGATTACCGCGGACGCGACGACTGGACGAGACGCCCCGGACGGACGACCCCCTCTCCACCGCAGGCACGTGTACCCACTTGCGATTTTGACCGCGTCTTGGTCTTAAATTGTTAGAACTATTAGACTGTGAGTGTTTAGATTCCGGACGTGAAATGATAGCGTCTGGGTCACCCTGACGACTTAGACTTGACGACGAAGTCTAAGTCTGACGAACAACAACTTGTGACACTTTAGGATTATCTTGTGTGTGCGTGCGTGTGGACACCCTAGAATAACTCTCCCGTACACTGGTCGTGTCTTGTCACTGTTATACACACTGGTCGTGTCTTGTCACTGTGTTACAAAAAAGCCTTCGGGCGTTTCAGATGCTCTCCTTGCGGGAGTGATCTCCGTGTTACAAAAAGCCTTCGGGCGTTTCAGATGCTCTCCTTGCGGGAGTGATCTCCGTGTTACAAAAAGCCTTCGGGCGTTTCAGATGCTCTCCTTGCGGGAGTGATCTCCGTGTTACAAAAAGCCTTCGGGCTTTTCAGATGCTCTCCTTGCTGGAGTGATCTCCGTGTTACAAAAAGCCTTCGGGCGTTTCAGATGCTCACCTTGCGGGAGTGATCTCCGTGTTACAAAAAGCCTGCGGGCGTTTCAGGTGCTTTCCTTGCGAAAGTGATCTCCATGCTTCATGTCCTGAGTTCTGGGGTTTGGGGTTGAGCGTGCACACGGGGAGAGGGTCTGATCCCCCTCAACCCGTAAGGCGTGAACCCTTCGTGTCGTGTCGTGTCGTGACGTGTCGTGTCCTACTTGTCGTGTCTGTCTTCGTCTTGTTCTGACACCTTTAGGTTAGTCCCGTAGTCGTAGCACACGCTATGACTACTGCCTGCTACGTTTTTACTTTCCTGCTACGTTACTTCTCTTGTACTTATTGTAACCCCAGTATGCTAATCAACCAGTAAAACGTTGTCTAAAAGTTGATACACTTGCAGTTTGGTCTAACCCTTTTTGTAGACCTGACCTGACGTACAGTTCCTTCTTTTGGTGCTGTACGTCAGGTGTTGAGCCAGAGTACGTTGACGAGGCGGACTTACCAGCTGACGGAGAGCCGGAGGACGTTGATCCGGAGTACGACCCAGAGGAGGACCAGAGTTAGAGGCCACTTGTTGCTGATCCAGATTTCTGTTCCAGTTTAGATTGGGTGGGTAGCACCTGTTATTTTCTTGTCTAGGTTGGGTGCTTGCACCAGTAGTTTCCTTTCCTGCAGTTGTAGCCTTCGGGCGTTTTAGACTCTCAGTACTTTTGGATGTTTTTTTGGAATAAAATGAAATGATATCTCTTTTCAGTACTTTGTTGTTTCCGTACTAACTTGCAGGGACCTGTTTCCTTTGTTTGGAATATCACAGACGCTTATTGGGTCTGGGCTCTTAGCCCTGGCCTAAGCGGGCCTTAGTCACGCTTCGCCTCCGTCCTTTTTGGGAAGCGGGGCATGACAGGTTTTAGTGGTGGCCCATGCAGGTCCCCTCCTTCTGCGAATACGGAACAATCGAAGTATTGAAATTCATTTTATTATCATCCAATAATTGTACGAGTCTAAACTCTGTGTTTCTGTCAATAGGATGGCCGGACAACGTGTTACCCGATCGGGGAACTTAGGCGATGGAGTTTCGGAGGACCAGAGCGAAGACTTCCGTCAGTTTCTGGGTGTGATGAGGGAGATGCTGGATGTTCAGCATCAGTTGGTTCAGCAGTCCCAGCGTGCTGCCCAGGCTGTTCCAGTTGCACCACCACCTCCTCCTCCACCTGCCCATCGAGCTGCTCCAGGAGTGAAGCAGTTCAACGAGCTCCAACCGAGGACTTTTTCGGGGAAGGAGGGACCCCTTGATGCTGACGAGTGGATCCAGAGCACGGAGGAGAAGTTAGTTGCTGCGAAGATTCCTGATGATACCCGTGTGGAGATAGCAAAGATGCAACTGACAGAGAATGCGAGGAATTGGTGGCGCATCGAGGAGAGGCGTCTTGAGAAGCCAGTGGGATGGAAGACCTTCAGGTCTATGTTCAAGGATAAGTACTTCACCAAGTCTGCTAGGAGGGAGCTGCTGAGCAAGTTTATAGACCTGAAGCAGGAAGGTATGACTGTCGAGGAGTATGAAGCTGAGTTTGAGATGTTGAGCCGTTTTGCCCCGCACATGGTGAAGAAGGAGGAGAAGCGAGCTGATCGTTTTCGTCAGGGACTGCGTCCGAAGATTCAGGCGTCTATGTCTTCGGCGAGTTTCTCGACTATGAGGGAGGTGCTTGATGCTGCGAAGAATCATGAGCTCATAGCTCTTTTGCCTAACCCTCCAGCTGATAAGGGGAAGCGTCCCATGGAGTAGTACCGGCCACCTGCCAGGCCGGCGATGAGGCCAGTTCAGACAGTACCATTCAAGAGGCCTGGAGCACCAGTTCAGATTCAGAGTAAGGGACCATGCCATTACTGCGGGAAGACAGGACATGTTCAGAAGGATTGTAGGAGGAAGCTGGGACTGTGTTTAGTTTGTGGAGATGCCTCGCATGCTGCGAAGGATTGTCCGAGAGCCCGTAATGCCATGGTTGGAGCGCCAGCCCCGTTGCAGATGAGAGCGCCTGCTCCAGTTCAGAGAGGACCTGCTGCTCGTGGACCACCTTTGCTGCCACAGAGGCAGTTGTATCAGAGAGCAGCACAGCCCCAGAGGCCGGCGTATACCATGACTGCTGTTGAGACTGAGGAGCTGGATGGAGTTATAGCAGGTAACTCTTGATCCTAGTTTTTCATTTCATAGTTTAGATCTTATTATTTGTGTTGCTTGTTTGACTTGTTGATAGAATAGTTTGATTTGACCGTAGTTCCCTTATATCTTAGGCACCATTCTAGTGTCCACTCACCCAGCCTTGGCTTTGTTCGACTTCGATGCATCTATGTGCATCATATCCCGGAGGTTTGTGACAAAGCACTCTATCCCCACCCATACACTCCCTAAGTGTTGGGACATTACCACAGGGAACGGAGTGGTGACGGTAAATTTGGGATGTCTATCGATTTCTTTAGTGATCAGTGGACACGAGCTCTTTGCAGATTTCATTGTCCACGATCTGCTACATTTCGATGTCGTTCTTGGCATCGATTGGTTGGAAGATTTCCACGCCTCGATCGACTGTCACAGCAAGAGGGTGGTGTTACGGATTCCAGGTCATCCGGAGTTCGAGTTCCGCAGCAGAGATGAGTCGCTTGGGCCCATCAGATTTCGGGCCAAGCTGGAGGTGCCGATTGTTATAGCCATGCAGATGGAGATGGAGATCGAGCGACCAGCAGTCGTCAGTGACTTCGACGACGTCTTCCCGGAGGATATCTCAGGTTTGCCACCCGACAGAGCTTTAGAGTTTGGAATTGATCTTATGCCGGGAGCGCAACCGATATCAAAGGCGCCGTACCGTATGGCCCCTGCTGAGCTCGAGGAACTGCGGAAGCAGTTGGATGAGTTGCTGTAGAAGGGTTTCATCCACCCTAGTGTGTCACCGTGGGGTGCACCTGTTTTGCTTGTGAAGAAGAAGGATGGGTCCCGCAGGATGTGCGTGGACTATCGAGGATTGAATGCTGTCACCGTAAAGAATAAGTATCTGCTGCCGCGCATCGACGATATCTTTGACCAGCTTGGAGGTTCGAGAGTCTTCTCGAAGTTGGACTTGAGGAGTGGATACCATAAGTTGAAGGTAAAGAAGGACGATGTTCAGAAGACGGCTTTCCGGATGAAGTACGGATATTATGAGTTCGTGGTCATGCCGTTTGGCGTGACCAATGCGTCGGCTGTGTTCATGAATTTGATGAATTTAATATTCTACGAATTTCTGGACAAGTTTGTTGTCATCTTCATTGATGACATTCTAATTTATTCGAAGTCGGAGGAGGAGCACAGCTGTCATCTGAGGACAGTGCTGGAGACGCTGAGGAGACATAAGCTTTATGCCAAGTATAGCAAGTGCGAGTTCTGGCTGGACAGAGTCGCATTCCTGGGACACGTGGTGTCCGGTGATGGCATATCTGTGGATCCGGAGAAGGTTAGAGCAGTCAGAGATTGGCCGACTCCGCAGTCAGCGTCCGACATCAGGAGCTTCCTTGGTTTAGCAGGCTATTATCGATGGTTCATCAAAGATTTCTCGAAGATTGCAGAGCCGATGACAAAGCTGACAAGGAAGGACGAGGAGTTTATTTGGTCAGATGCTTGTGAGGAGGCCTTCAGTATCTTGAAGGCGAGATTGACCACGGCACCGGTGTTGGCAGTACCGGATCGAAGCGGAGGCTTCGAAGTTTATTGTGATGCATCAGGGAAGGGCCTAGGATGCGTCTTGCATCAGCATGGCCACGTGGTCGTGTACGCTTCTCGTCAGTTGAGGACTCATGAGAAGAATTACCCGACGCACGATCTGGAGTTGGCAGCAGTGATTTTTGCACTGAAGATTTGGAGGCACTTCTTGCTAGGTGAGAGTGTGAAGATTTTCACCGATCACAAGAGCTTGAAGTACATCTTTACGCAGAAGGAGCTCAACATGCGTCAGAGGCGATGGTTAGAGCTCATGGCTGACTACGAGATTGATTTGCAGTATCATCCGGGGAAGGTGAACGTAGTGCCGGATGCCTTGAGTAGACTTCCTACTGCGATGATGCTTGCAGCCGACTGGAGGATTCAGCAGGAGCTGAGGGAGATGGATTTGGAGGTTGTCCTACCTGGTGTGGTTCGTTCGTTCATGAATTTCCAGATTCAGTCCACGATCGTGGATCGGATCAAGGCAGCACAGGCAGGAGATCCGAAGCTGCAGAGGATCAGGAGGCAGGTCGAAGCTGGACTACGGACGGAGTTCGTGATTCATGAGGATGGTTTGCTGCGGTACGGCAGTAGACTCTGTGTACCTGCAGGTGATGTTCACGAGGAGCTGTTGAGCGAGGCTCATAGCTCGCCATATTCTATACATCCTGGAGGCACCAAGATGTATAAGGACCTCCGTCTGAATTATTGGTGGATTGGCATGAAGAGGAGTGTGGCACGGAGCGTTGCCAAGTGTTTGATATGCCAACAGGTGAAGGCTGAGCACCATCGTACTGCTGGGTTGCTGCAACCGCTTCCCATTCCGGAGTGGAAGTGGAAACATATTACGATGGACTTCGTGACTGGTTTACCTCGGACCCCGCGACAGAACGACGCAGTTTGGGTGATCGTGGATCGGTTGACCAAGTCTGCGCACTTTATCCCTATCCGAGTGGGCCAGTCTACGGAAGCTTTGGCGAGGAAATATCTGGGGGTAAAGTTCCGTTCTACTTTTACTTCTATTTTGATTTTCTCTTTGAAATAGTTATGACGTAGACCGTGTACGTGCAGGAGATTGTACGCTTACATGGAGTCCCCGTGAGCATTGTGTCTGACCGAGACACGAGGTTCACATCTCAGTTCTGGAGAAGTCTGTAGGAGCATTTGGGTACGAGTCTGAGTTTCAGCACGGCGTACCACCCGCAGACTGATGGCCAGTCCGAGAGGACTATTCATATTCTGGAGGATATGCTGCTAGCTTGTGCACTCGATTTGAAGGGATCATGGGAGGACCATCTCCACTTGGTGGAGTTTTCATATAACAACAGCTACCAGGCGAGCATTGGCATGGCGCCGTTTGCTGCCTTATATGGAAGGAAATGTCGATCGCCACTGAGCTGGGATGACATCGGAGATCAAGAGCTGTTGGGTCCGGAGATGATAGTTGAAGCTGTGGATGTCGTGAGGGACATCAGGGAGAAGCTTAGAGTTGCACAGGATCGCTTCAAGCATTGGGCAGATGCCAAGAGGAGACCTTTGGAGTTCCAGCCTGGAGATCACGTCTTCCTGAAGATTTCTCCGAACCGTGGAGTTATTCGTTTTGGTAAGAAAGGAAAGCTGAGTCCGAGGTATATTGGGCCATTTGATGTGCTAAAGCGTGTGAAAGCAGTGGCCTACCGCCTTACTCTGCCACCATCTTTGGAGGGTGTTCACGACGTATTCCACGTATCTCAGCTACGTCGGTACGTCAGTGATCCGTCACACACGGTCGATTTCTCGGAGGTTACGGTTCGACCGGACCTGACATATGACCAGCAGCCTGTGCAGATCTTGGACCGTCGACAGAAGCAGTTGAGGAATAAGATAGTCGACCTGGTGAGAGTGATGTGGCGTCACGGATCGCCTGGAGAGTCCACCTGGGAACGTGAGGATGATATAAGAGAGCGCTTCCTGCATCTTTTTCCCAGCAATGCTTGATGTTGGTTCCGAGGACGGAATCATTTCTAAGTTGGGGAGGATGTAACGGTCGGTTTCCGATCGTACTTTCTTTGTGCACGTGCTCTTGATTGTGCACGTGTTTATTTTTGACTTTATCTGATTTTGAACGTTATTGTGTGATATATTGACGTGATCGTCTCTGAAAGTATTAGTATGTGGAATAACTTTGTAACAACATCTCTCGAGTCGTTCTTCAGCGATACTATCTTATTGGACGTGACGTCGCGACTTTCTGTTTTGATGCGAGACGTTTCGAATTTTAGTTTCGTCTCTCGACGTCGAAATATAGATCCGTCTTCTCCACTCTCTTTCTTTAGTTGTCCCGAACACCCAATAATTATTTTACAATTTTTGAACTTAATTTGACCTATTTTCCATTTTTTTGAAAGTTTTAAATAATTTTAAAACCTATTTTTATAAGAGTTTTAATTACAATAAAATTACTATATTATAATAACGTATTGGAGAATTTTTAGGCCAAATTTTAGAATTTTTGGCCGCACCCATCTTGCGTGAGGGAGAGGAGAGTAATTTTAAACTAAAATAATTATTTTTAATTATTTTATTACGTTTTTTAAAAACCCTAACCCTAACCCTAGCTCTAACCTATTTATATTAGCCCTAGGCTGAGTTATTTCGACATTGCACAAAACCCTAGCCGACGTTTCCTCTCCCAAAGCTTCGTCGCAACGTTGCGACGATCGCCCAGTGCACGATCGGAGCTCACCCCCGCACATCCTAGTGCACGACCGGAGCAGCCCCTCGCATCGCCGCTCACAGCGCTCCGCTGCATCGCCCCGCTGTCGCCCTGCTCCGACCGAGGCCCTCTCTTGGTCTGACCGAGAGACTTTCCTCGCACCGTCGCTTCGCCCGCACGCTGCAGCGCTCCGCATCGCCCTAGCGCCTGACCGACCCGCCTTGTCGGTCTGACCGAGAGGCCGCCCCCGCTTTCCCCAAGCGCCGCTTCGCCCGCACCCGCAGCGCTCGACCGATGGGATCCGTCGGTCTGACCGACGATTCCCCCTCGCACCGCTGCTGCGACCGACCCCGCTGCGTTGCAGCTTGCACGACCGAGAGCTCCTCTCGGTCTGACCGAGAGAACTCTCCGCAACGGCAGTGTACGACCGACGGCCATACGTCGCAAGTTGGTTTCTCCCACACCAACTCCTGTGGTGGGCCCCCAAGTTCTCCTGAGGTGTTGTGGGTCCCCCTTGGACCCCTAGCATTGCTGTGGGCCCCACTTGGACGTGCTACTTCGCGGATTTGCCGTCTACGACGTTGCGACATGTCGTAGGCCTTCGTCGCAAGTTCAAACTTTTGGAGAATCGTGCGAGGACCAGATCTGAAGCTGAGGAGTCCTCCGATCAGACACGACATCCAATCTACAACAAACTCCGGTTCAGGTTGGTCCCCCGAAACTCGTAGAAACCCCCACAATAGCTGACTGAACCCTAAACTAAAAACCGTCAACTTGAACTAAATTTATTTTCCAGCACCTGTAAAACGTTGTACGAACTTAGAAAATCGACGAATGGACTTTGTTGACTGTGCACATAGGATAGATCATAGATTAGGCTGAAACATCAAAAAGTGACTTTTGACGAATAGGATAGTCCCGAAAACATAGAAACGAAACCTAATAGGAATTTCTGAAATCGTGACCTGACACCGTCGCCGTGACTGTTTCAGACGGACTACCGCGGACGCGACGACTGGACGAGACGCCCCGGACGGACGACCCCCTCGCCACCGCAGGCAAGTGTACCCACTTACGATTTTGACCGCGTCTTGGTCTTAAATTGTTAGAACTGTTAGACTGTGAGTGTTTAGATTCCGGACGTGAAATGATATCGTCTGGGTCACCCTGACGACTTAGACTTGACGACGAAGTCTAAGTCTGACGAACAACAACTTGTGACACTGTAGGATTATCTTGTGTGTGCGTGCATGTGGACACCCTAGAATAACTCTCCCGTACACTGGTCGTGTCTTGTCACTGTTATACACACTGGTCGTGTCTTGTCACTGTGTTACAAAAAAGCCTTCGGGTGTTTCAGATGCTCTCCTTGCGGGAGTGATCTCCGTGTTACAAAAAGCCTTCGGGCGTTTCAGATGCTCTCCTTGCGGGAGTGATCTCCGTGTTACAAAAAGCCTTCGGGCGTTTCAGATGCTCTCCTTGCGGGAGTGATCTCCGTGTTACAAAAAGCCTTCGGGCGTTTCAGATGCTCTCCTTGCAGGAGTGATCTCCGTGTTACAAAAAGCCTTCGGGCGTTTCAGATGCTCTCCTTGCGGGAGTGATCTCCGTGTTACAAAAAGCCTTCGGGCGTTTCAGATGCTCTCCTTGCGGGAGTGATCTCCGTGTTACAAAAAGCCTTCGGGCGTTTCAGGTGCTTTCCTTGCGAAAGTGATCTCTGTGCTTCCTGTCCTGAGTTCTGGGGTTTGGGGTAGGGTTGAGCGTGCGCACGGGGAGAGGGTCTGATCCCCCTCAACCCGTAAGGCATGAACCCTTCGTGTCGTGTCGTGTCGTGTCGTGTCGTGTCCTACTTGTCTTGTCTGTCTTTGTCTTGTTCTGACACCTTTAGGTTAGTCCCGTAGTCGTAGCACACGCTACGACTACTGCCTGCTACGTTTTTACTTTCCTGCTACGTTACTTCTCTTGTACTTGTTGTAACCCCAGCATGCTAATCAACCAGTAAAACGTTGTCTAAAAGTTGATACACTTGCAGTTTGGTCTAACCCTTTTTGTAGACCTGACCTGACGTACAGTTCCTTCTTTTGGTGTTGTACGTCAGGTGTTGAGCCAGAGTACGTTGACGAGGCGGACTTACCAGCTGACGGAGAGCCGGAGGACGTTGATCTGGAGTACGACCCGGAGGAGGACCAGAGTTAGAGGCCACTTGTTGTTGATCCAGATTTCTGTTCCAGTTTAGATTGGGTGGGTAGCACCTGTTATTTTCTGGTCTAGGTTGGGTGCTTACACCAGTAGTTTCCTTTCCTGCAGTTGTAGCCTTCGGGCGTTTTAGACTCTCAGTACTTTTGGATGTTTTATTTGGAATAAAATGAAATGATATCTCTTTTCAGTACTTTGTTGTTTCCGTACTAACTTGCAGGGACATGTTTCCTTCGTTTGGAATATCACGGACGCTTATTGGGTCTGGGCTCTTAGCCCTGGCCTAAGCGGGCCTTAGTCACGCTTCGCCTCCGTCCTTTTTGGGAAGCGGGGCGTGACACAATAATATCAGGAGCACATGAAAAATAATAGGAAGCCAATAAGAATGATAAAATCCATATTCTGTGCCAAGAATGAGAGTAAGCTCCTAAAATGACTTGAAATGAAAATATAACCAAAAAGAGCAATTTTAAGCCTAATCGTTAGCACAAAATGTGGGTAGTTAGAGGGTATAAATAGAAACTTTTCACTCCGGATCAGAAATGACATGCAAACATGCAGAAAAAAGGTGTAAAATAAGTAGCGATCAACAAGGAGAACAAGCATGGAGACAAGCACATCCTTGACCTATACACCCTCAACCCACAGTGACGACATCGATTTTGGGAGTTGAGCTCAAGATTTAAAATGAGCGCTTCTTGGGAGGCTACCCAAGGGTTTCTAATTTAGTTTTAATATTTTTATTTTAATATTAGTTTTAGCTTTGATCAGCTTAGATTTTTATTTGGAATATGCTCCAAAACCAAAGAAAATTGACTAAGTGTTCGAATGCAGGAGGAATAAGGAGGAAATCTGGTAAAAGTGTTCTAAACGGCTTTGTGGTCCTAACCCACGTGACCGCGTGGAGGACAGAAGAAGAGAAGAAAATGAAGGCTGAAAAGATCATTGACGTGCCCGCGTGGAGCATGTACAAACGGCCGCATCGATAGGGGGTAATCTTTAGTTCTAGCTTTTCAATTCCACACGGACGCATCGCCAAGTCGACGCTGGCTGCATAACTCTATGTCGATTTAAGCCCAAAACACATACTCTGCAGGGTTTTTGCGGCGGTGTAGTTTCAATCGACGTGACCGCATAAACCCTCATTTTAAAGCCAATTTTCGCGGCCGTTTCGTTCCACATGATGCGACCACGTCGATCTTTATTTCTAAGCCATTCGATGCGGATGTTTTAATCAAAATGATGCGGCCGTGTAACTCTCTGTCTTCCAAAGCCAAAAAAACTCCAACGTTGCAGGCGTTTTGCAGTCGTGTCGTTCCATACGATGCGACTGCGTCGATCCATATTTTTAACCCCAAAGATGCAGCCGTTTTGTTTCACTTTGTGCGGCCATGTCACTCACCTATATATAGACCCTAACCCCCAAACGGCTGACTTGTGAATTCATATTTCTTGAAACGGCCTGACGTTCCCCCTTCTCTCCGACTCGACCTCCTTCCATGAGAGAAACCTAGTTCTGTTGGATGCAACAATCTAGGACTTCTAGTTTGAAGACAAACACGTATGAAATATTTAACGTGTGTGTTAAGTGCTTTTCAGGAATGGCAACCTCGCGAATAATTCATTTAATGACTTAGTCAAAGCGGTGGAAAAATTGCTAATCATATAGAAAATTGGAAGAGAGAGAGAGAGAGAGAGAGAGAAAGAGAGAGAGAGAGAGAGAGAGGGAGATTGCTATTTCCATAGCAAATGTGACTTGGTCAAAGGAGGAGATTGGATTCATTCATATCTTATGGGATGAGTTCAAATCTATGCAAACCATATTCAAACTCTATTTCCATCCAAATACAAAGTTCATATCATATTCAAATACAATCTACATTAATTTGCTCCAATCCAATTATTACCCAAATCCCTAGAATCTTGAAATCCTCCCCTAGCCAAATCAAACAAACCCTAGCCCCTCCATGCTGACCTAACTCTAGGGTTTCTCTCCTATTGCCGCATCATGCCATAGCCTCCCTCTCATATAAAATAACCCTCATATCAAAGTATGAGGGTGTCGGTCAATATTATTTTCCAAAGGCAAAAAGGAAATATAGGCGGGAGGGGCCAAGAAAAATATAGGGGAGCGACGGCCAAAAGCAAAAGAAAAAGCAAGGAGTCGTGCTCATCTTCAACACCCATCAACTTCCCGACGCTGACTTCATCTTCGCCAAAGACCTTGTTGATGTGGTTTCTCCTCCATCACGCCATCGACTTCAAGGAAGGGCCGCACCACCGACGAAGCCTGTAGGATCTAAATATGGCCTAGAGGGGGGGGGGTGAATAGGCCGATGACCAAATTATCGCGAGATAAAAATATTTAAGTCTAATTACAACAGATAAGTAGAAGCAATAGTAAAGCAGATAACACAACAACCAGAGCAAGCAGATGACACAGCAAATTTATTTGGTTCGGTCTCCCAAGACCTACATCCACCCCTGAACAACATCACTAAAAATTGTTTCTTTAAGCAGTTACAGTCACACAAGATTAGAGCCCCAACTCTAACCAATCTGACTAACCCTAGCACACCAAAGCCCAAAAAGACAACAATACTATGATGCTCTCCCAATCCGATATGCCCCAACAACTCAGATTACCCAAAACAGTTTAGCAGAAGAAAGTGTAAAACCCAAAAAACAAAGACAAATACAACAACGTATTCACAATAAATAAGATCAAGAGTTTAGAAAGCTCATTTGTCAAGATCCCTCTGGTGCTCATCTTTCAGCATGCAGTAGCTCTGCAATGCTTCTTTTGGAATGTCCATCGGAGTTCTGTAGAGGAAGAAGTTGATGTCCCCGTGAAAGTAGTCGGTAGAAGCTGCTCGATCAACGTGATGCCATTTGATACACAGGAGGAACTAGCTGCCCAACTTGGTGTCAGTACATCGGAGATGAAGCCACGGTCGTAACGCCACAAACGGTGCTCAATTTGGATCTCTAGAACTCAACTTATTGATGAAAATGTGAAGAGTGTACATGGGTATATATAGTTGCAGCTTAACGGGTCTGAGTACTATGCGAGGGGATCCGCTAACGTCGGCTTCGCAGGTTTTAATTGTGCTGGGACCCGCATCCACGAAAACGGTGTGTCGACAACCGTTCGATCGTGGATGAATGGTCGAGATATGGCCACGTCGCCCGCGGATTCGCGCGTCTGCGCCCGCCAGCACTGACTCAGCGCCCGCCTTCGCTGACTCGAGTCGACAGCAATGGAGACCGTTGGATGATGATCCAACGGTGGAGATGCGTCCACGTCGACAGCGGCTCAGCGCGGGATACAGTGCTGCTATTGGAACAGTACCGTATGTCGATTTTCTGAGTATTGTCACTGTATTCTTGAGTATTTGGCCTCCAAATAATTCCATAAAATTCTGAAAAAATTCTCAAAAATCCCAGAGCCCCATATTTACATGTTAGAATTGTTTCACCTCATTTCACCACTTGTAGAAAATTTCCTTCATTGTATTCTCTGTATTTCTTCGTATTTCCCCGTATTTTGGCTTCAAACAATTTCCATAGTTCCTGAAAAAATTCACATGATGTTTATAGCCTATGATTCACTCTAGGGTAGAGTTTCATAGCTATACTTCATTGTTTGATCAGCTTTTGTAATTGCAAATGTAGTTTCAGCTTCGTATTTCAACGTACTTGGGTACGTACATGCGTAACCTGACCAAACATGACTGTCACACTGCATACGAACCTGAGACACACTTAACACACATATTAGAATAGTTCAGTAGGGTTTGTTATCATCAAACATAGGCTAGGAGGCAGTTTCCAACAATCTCCCCTTTTTGATGAGAACAAACCAAACATTAAGATTACACCAAAAACTTGTGAAGTGTGTGAAGTGTTAAGCATGAAATATTGAGCATGAATGGAAAAATGATTGAGTGCGGGCAAGCATGACAAAAAAATATGCTACCACTATTGTCATGCTCCCCCTATTTCTGATTCCCAGACAAAGTATCATCATGTAACATCATGTTCATGTTCCCATTCCCAATCTTAATATAATCTCTCCCCCTTTGTTTTCATCAAAAATGCATAAGAGTAAATAGCATATGATGAATGGAAATTAAACATTATAAAGCAGAACAAAATGCAATACATCTATGACCACAATGAATAAATAAGCAATAAGCACTAAATAATAACTAGCGTAATTCATCTTCGTGCTCAAGTGTGATGATCTAAAGTTTGGTACATATGGAGATGTAATAAGGAATACATCCTGTCATATCCAACTTTTCAACTAAATATATGTACATCAAAGATTGAGTTTCCCCTTCTCATGTAATATGAGTTCAAGGTACCAATTCCAAACATGACCGATAAGGATTTTTAAATGTGGAATGGCAGTGCTTGCTGGAGTTAACACCAACGCTAAGAAAAGGACTTTTATAGCATAAGTTTGTTGAGTATTGGACTCTCCACCTTGATTTTGATGATGATCAAACACAAATAATTGTGACTAACTCTTGTGATTGCAGTTAGCTAAAAAGTCACCAATTAGATTCAAGAAGATCAAAAGTGACTACACGTGTTGATTAAATTAGAGGACTTGGTAGATCAAAAAAGGTGAAGCATTGGCTTAAAGAACTCAAAGGCTACTTCAAACCTCAAGCCAATGGCATCAACAAATGAATGGAGATTCAATCCAAAGAGAAGAAAGGAATGGATGAGTCAAAAGCTTCGAAGACTATGACGTTGGAGATATTCAAGTCATTCAACTAACAGACTCAAGACTATGAAGAATTATGGAGATCGTCGCCAAAGTACTTTGTTCATCTCAAGCGACGTCCCAAGACTTCCTCAGAACGCGTGATCGTTGTGCCTGGAGCTTCGTTGAAGCTCAAGGAGTTATTCATGAAGTCTAGGGATTCGGATTCTCCATGTTGAAGCTTCGAAGATGGTTTGTCATGTTATTTATATTGTCTTCTAGCTTCATCTCATAGAATGTTAAGCCTTGAGTAGTACTTGCCTAGAAATCTTCATAACTTTCATATCTTATCTCTAGGATTGCCTTAGAAGCCATTAGAAACTTTTCTGTAGCTTATCGCTTCATTACTTGGCTTCAAATGCATCTTAGTTGGTTCAAGTAGAAGAACCAACTGACTAGATGACAATCTAATCGGTTGGAAATTCTTCTTGAACCGACTAAACATCCTAGTTAAATTCAGCACATTCACTGTTGGTCAATTAGTCGGTCCAAGAAGGTTCATCGACCGACTAGATGATGATCTAATCGGTTGGAAATCCTTCTCAGACAGACCGACTAGTTGTCCTAATCAATTCAAGACCATTTTTTGACCAATTCGTCGGTCCAAGAAGGTTCACCGACCGACTAAATGATGATCTAGTTGGTTGGTGTCTCTTCTCAGACCAACTAGTTTTCCTTGTGAAATTCGACCTTTGTACTGTTGACCAGTTAGTTGGTTCAATAAGGATGGTTAATCGATTAAAAGCCAATCTAGTCGGTCCAAGAAGGTTCACTGACCGACTAGTTATCAATCTAGTCGGTTGGTGATCCTTCTTAGACCGACTAGTGCTTACCCATGATTTCACCATCTTCTCTGTCAACCATCTAGTCGGTCCAAGAAGGTTCACTGACCGACTAGTTGCAAAACTAATCGGTCAGTAATCCTTCTTAGACCGATTAAGCAGCTTCAGAAATAGATCCGTTGGGCATTTAATGCCACGATTTTTGTGACCGTTTTGTCTCTTCTCTATATAAGTTTGAGTGCTTCAAACCAGGGATTCAAGGCTGAAATTAGAGACACTTTCACATCTTTGAAGAGAGCCATTCAACTCCTATTCCAAGCTCTCTCATCTCACAAGAATCTCTCCCTTACTCTTTGAGCCCAATTCCTCAAGAGAGATTCTCATTCCTTGTGAGCTTCTCAAGATAAGAGCTTGAATCCAAGTCACCAACTTCTCCCTAGCCATCTATTGTTGCTCATCTTGGTGGAGCTAGGGTTTGGTGATCTCATCTTCCTCAAAATCCATTCTTGACCTAAATTGGTAAGTATTTCTCAAGGCATAGGATTTTGTGGTAAGAAGTTTTATATTTCATTCTTTATACTTCTTAATTGTTGTATACTCACGATGGTGAGAGGATTGGCTTGATCCCAAGTTGTGGGAGTCAAGATTTAGTTTTGCTCTCGGTTTGTGAGAGTGTGCTTAGTCCCAAGTTGTGGGATTAAGGACTTTGCGTGTTCCCGGGTTGTGGGATACACGGACATCGATTGTAGGTCGATTGCACTTGTTGGAGGTTTTCCACAAGTGGGCTAAAGGAAATCTCTAGCGGTTTGCTAGAGTATCCGGAGGGGATCCGGGTGTTACTGGAGTAAGGCACCGGTAACAAGTCGGGGAGACTTGGGTGGCACCAAACCAGGGTAGATTGCATGTTTGCATTGCTTTATTGCTTGTGTTGTTGATCATTTCTTATATTCCTCATTTGTTGGTTAAGTAGGGTTTTATTTGGCGTAAATTCTTTATAATTCTATAAAACACTATTCACCCCCCCCCCACCCCCCCCCCCCCCCGCACCCTCTAGTGTTTGTTCCGCATAGCACAGGGTCACTACAATTGGTATCAGAGCGAGGTTATAGCTATGGCAAGCAACAACAACAACACACGATGTCCTTTTCCACCATATCTCCTCGGGCCCAATTATCAAATTTGGTGTGTGAAGATGAAGGCCCATATTCAATCCATCGATGAGGATTATTGGAAGCTTGTGGAGAAGCCCTTTCGCGCACCTACCACTTCCGTACATGAATGGACAAATGAACAAAAAGAATTGGTGGGGAAACATCAAGAGGTAATGGATATCTTGCTTGATTATTTAACTTATGACATTCTTATGCATGTGTCCAAGGCAACAACGGCATATCAAATATGGCACATGCTAGCGGAGCAAGAAGAGTACACCTCGAAGTGTTCTTCCTCCAATGATGAAAGAGATTCATTCATGGGTTTGATGGCACGAGAGGACGACTCTAGTGACGAATCAAGCGATTCAAGTGAAAGCGATAGCGACGATGAAGAGGTAACAACGGATGATCTTAAAATTGAACTTAAGCAATTATTTGATAAATATCAAAAGCTTATGCATAAATATTGTGATGTTAAGAATAAGATTGCTAGTCTCTCTAACACATCTTCATATAGCACCTCTAACAATGACACCATTGTTGAGACACTCGCTATTGAGAAAGCAAGTTTGCTTACTCAAAATGGCATGTTGAGAAATAAGGTGGAGTCCCTCAAATCTCAACTTGATCGTGTTTCCATTGTGGATAGTAACGATCTTGAGATTGAAAATCTTCAATCTCAAAACACTTGTTTGGGAATTGAGAATGAGGATCTCAAATCCCAAGTGCACGAGCTCACCACACGTGCATCCACCTTGGATGCCACTATTTCTTCAATTTCGAAGAAATATGAGCTCATGTCCTCAATTGTTGAGAGATTCAACAAGGGAAATGACAATTTGGATGATTTGCTAAAGAATCAACTACCGGCAAACCATCATGTTGGCCTTGGTTATTCTAAGGCAAGTGCATCCAATGCACGCACCTCCTATAGTGAAGTAACTATAGATTTTGTGAGGCCATCCTCCGGTGCATCCACGAGTGGTGTCTATAACAACTTGTGTAGTTCTACTACTAAGGAAACCACCACTCCTATTCCTCCCTCCTTTGGAAAGAAACCCATTTTGGGTGGACCTCCAAAGAAGGGTCATGCATTTATGTACACCAATACTATGCCACGTAGGAACACACATCCTACCCCCACATGTTCATACTAATGATGGTTTTTATTCTCCATACCCACGAGCACGTGCAAACACTCATTTGAGACACTCTCATGCACGTACTCATGCTCATGCACCTTTATATGCTTATGATCACACATCACATCCACATGTGCATGCTTATTCTCATGATCATTCTCATGCAAACATACCTCTTGGTCATCCATGTATGTATGCAACACCACACCATGGATCATATGCCCATCATCATGCTTTAGCACAACACAATGTTCCTCATGCTCTTGCTAGATCTCATGTTCCTAGGCCACATGCACCACGTAGAGATCAACCTTTTGTGCATGCAACAACTAGGAAGAGGATACCCAAATCATACACTATTTGGGGTCCGAAGAACACTAGCAATCATGCTAAGGATATGTATGTGCAATCGTATATTCATAATATTATTTTGAATGATGATTATGTTGGGAAATCACAGTCCTCTTGGACTTGGTTTTCGAAGGGTTAGTTTCCATTGACCCTTCTTTGCTTGGTACCATAAGTTTATATTCATTTTATGGATACCAAAGCATTTGTGTTAAGAATTGATTTACTCTTTTGTTTGCATTTTGATCTTAGATGCTCATGTTTGTTAGAAACTTAAATTCATATTGAATTTGATTTCCATTGCATGATTATTTGTAAATCATTGTGTTTATGATTTTCATGTTTAGAATATTTAATATTTCTTCTTGCAACACATGCGTTGGCTCATATTCATGTTTTATTGCATGTGATACATGTCGTGCGTTTGGATTATAATATATATATACTTATGTTTGGTACATTTGGTACATGCATGTATATGGTTATATATTTATCTAGTAACATGATTACATGCAACATAAACATTGTGTATGATTACATTAGGATATGGGTTACAATAATTTGAATTTAGTTTGTTAAATTTGTTGCCTAACCCATAGGATCCAACAAGGTTTTTGGATACCAAAATTATGTTTTCTAGGTTCAATCCACATTGGGATACCAACCCTACCAACTCCTTGATTTGCAAAGATTTTCATTCAAATGGAGTTGATGGTGCTTAAGTGATGCACCAACGTATGGGGAGCTTAATGTTGTAAGTATATTCTTACATTTGGTATCCATGTGTGTTGGATGCATGTAGATGTAATTCTCTATTTGAGACTATCTCATGCATATCCTATGTTTGCATATTGTATATCTTGTATGTCATTCATGTCTATGTATTTCATGTGTGTCAAATTATTGACTTATGTGCATTGTGTATTCATAATCCTTACTCTTATGTCTATTCGAGGATTATTTATAACATGTGGCTTAAAAATTCTTATGTTAGAACTAATGTTCATTTGCATGTTTCACACACGGGACACGCTTATATTTATTCCTCTTCACAAGCGTGAATCCCAACTTCCTACTCATGTCTCTAGACAACCTCTTAAGAATTCCAAATCACTATCTTTTGGATTCCTAAGATTGTTTATAGGCATGGCATGAACACATATATAGAATCGTATATTAGGAATAACATATTCTCATGAGACTATATATATATATATATATATATATGAAAATAAAACTCTAATCGTTATTTGATTTCCACCTTGCTTACTCACTCATATTGCACGTCATGCTTGGGTACCATGCTTGTATGATTACTTCTTGTATCCATATATATATATATGTGTGTGTGTGTGAGTTCGTCCACTACTCTCAAGTTTGCATAGTTTGTATGATTTTGTGAGAGTATGACATGTTTGATTGATATCATGTCATTTTCATTTATATGTCATTGAATTTCATTCAAATTATATTGTGCATATAAATTAGTTGATTTCTCTAACCCTTGGTGATTTTCTATCTTGTTGATATGCCAAAGGAAAGAGAAATTTGGTTTTGAAAATTAATACTTTATGCTTTTCATGCACACTCTTTGTGGTATTACTTTTCATGCCTTCCTTCAATATGTGTTGTGCCGTGAATGTTTATTTTGTGCACATATGCATATTGAACGGGGAATCTATCTAGCACACACTATTGTATTAGATGTGTATATTCATAATGATGTGGCTTGTATAATGCTTTGTGATTAAATCATATGCATAGGAATTATTAGTATAGGTGTATCTAATTTCTAATGGTTGAGAATTGTTAATTCCTTATATGTATGATTTTCGTGATTATAATAACTTCTATTAATGCATGTCATGCATCTCTATTGATGAGTGTTATTTACAATTGGTAAATGATTGGTTATTGGACTACTTGATTTTGTTCTTTAACCTATTGGATCCAAAAAGTTTTTGGATACCACCAATTGTTGAATTGTCAGATGTTGTGCAGGATGCCTACCCTACACACTCCTTGGTTTACAAATGATGGATCAATTCAAAGGAAAGGATGGTGCATTGGAGATGCACACATATAGGGAGAGCTAAATGGTTGTAAATATGTGTTTTGTACAATTGGTATTTTAATATATTGGTTTTGACTACCATGTTTACAATTGGTATTTTAATATATTCGATTTGTGTAATATAGCATATTTCTTGTCACACCCTCATGAAGATTGTTTGTTTATGTGTCTACCATGTTCATGTATGTCATATATGTCTTATTTCGACTCATGTATCATGGTAGCTATAACATTCATATAATGAATTGGTTAGTTGCTCATTGATGTTCATATCTTTTCCATACCATGTATAAGATTAATGATTTAGGATCTTTATGCGTATTTGTTCATTGTATCACCACACATCTCATACTTTTCCTATGGTTTGTATGATTATCTTTATGAGACGTATTGATATGATTTGGGGTGATCAATGTATGTTACTTGTCATTTCAATTCCTTCATGACTGATGTATAGCTATAATTTTATTCAAGAGATCTTTCATGTCTATAGCTAAATCTTTCATGTATGATATTTTCACAAGTGACATAACATTCATTCATATTAGTTAGTAATCTTCAATCTATATTTCTCTCTATGTCATCTCTCATCTCATGCTCATATAGTATGCTATTTTTGTGAGATGTTAGAGATAACTTGTGCTATACACAATCATATAAGCTTTATATTGTGTTTGATGATATGTATATTTTGTCATAGATATTCTTCTATGAATATATCTTGATGCACTATGACTTCTTTGATGCTACCTCCGATTATATTGTGCTTACACAAGTCTTTTTATTCTATTCGCACAATTGGTATGCATGCATGCGATGTTCATGATAACTTTATTCGTTTATGTCCTACCTTGTGACTTTGATCGTAGACTATCTTCATGCCTTTGCTCAAAAAGATATTTTGTCACATTATGCCTCATGTTGAATCTTTTGTGATAATTGAGCTAGGATGAAATCATGTCTCTATGTGTTCACTTGGTTTCCTTCTCAAGTGATATCATGATCTTGGCATTATTTGTCTTCTTTGCATACTTTGTTAGTCTACAATTGGTATCATCTCAACATATCATATTTACATTTGGTATCATATTTACAATTGTTAGACTATTGATATTGGATATCATCTTTACATGCTCATGGCATTCCATGCTTATCATTGACTCATTATCTGAGTATCTACTCTGGAATGCATGCTAGTACTATGGTTCTTTTGAACATTGTTTCAATTAGTATCCTAGTGTACTAGATTTGTGTATGCCATACATTTTATGAAGTTACTATTTTTTTGGCATAACATTTTTACGTGATATAGATATTTGATATTCATTTTCATTGTATCACCTTGTCACCCCACATCACACACTTCACTTATATTTGGTATACTTACTTTTGGAGATGCTTTGTGGAGTTTAGCTGGAGATACTTTTGGAGATGACTTGGTATGTCTACAATTGGGTTTTCATACCATTATACTTAATGTGTATTGTTATGACATAACTTTGTACATATGGTTAAGAATTTCCATAGTCATGTTTGTTTACTTCGTCGCTCGACGATTATATTGATTAAATAGATTTGCTTGTATAAAAACATAGAATTGTTTTCCATGCACTAAATTGGCTAAATATATTGATCTATGTCAATGTGATGATTTTGATTCCACCATAATGTATTTAATCATGTTCATGTCATTTATCTTGCCAAGTATACTATTGGTATCACAAGACAGTCTATCACATTATGTTTCATATTATAAATTTTATGATAATTGAGTTTGTTTGGGTATTTGACACTATTTGATCACTTGTTTTTCTTTCACAAGTGATGTCATGATTTTTGCATTGTCACTTTTCTAACACTGCTCACACTACTCTTTACAATTATCTTATTACTTATTGCTTAATGCTTGTTTTGAGCTTATGTTGTTGGATATGTGCTCTTGCAATTGATATCTTTATTTTGATATCCTGTTTTTCAATTGGAAACTTTTCATTAGAGAACTTTACAATTGGTAACTTTACATTAAAGCACTTTACAATTGGTAACTTTACAATTGTTATACATTTATGTTTTCCACTCTATTTTGCTTTTGCTGTTTCTATACCCCCATATCTTTTTGTTAATGACAAAGGGGGAGAGAAATAAACAAAGGATGTACTTATTAAATGTTGAGTGTTAAACAATAACTTGAATCATATAGACTTTAAGTATGATCGTTCATATATATGATTCAGGGAGAGCATTGGTGATTACATTTTAATATATTGGTAATCATGCTTATGTTTATGAAGTGTATCACCTATATGATTTGTATTGTGTATGCATATTATTTCTGGTCATTCAAGCGATATGTACACAACCTCATGTGATACACACACTATGAACTGCTGAATGATGCTATTGATTATTGATATTAACTTGATTGGCATCTGTTACGCCTATTTGACCGAGACCCAAAAGACACGAGCCCAGGAGCTCGACCGCAGGTCAAGAGCCCATCTGCATCCTCAAAAGCCCATTGAGCAAAGGCCCTATAAGGGACCTTCTCGAACGTCGATCCGACCCGGCCCCAATAACCCGCTGGTCACTCGCCCACTCCTGCGAAAACCACTCCCCGGGACGCGCGACCACTAATGGCGATAATGGGAAGGTGCTGGCATGGCGGAAAGGGCGGCGGCGAGGGGGACTGATGGGGCACGATCGATGGCGGGCGTGGGACGTGGGCCAGGGGTAACCGCGCTGGGAGCTCTACAAAAGGGACAGGAAGACGACGAAGAAAGGGACCGCATCTCAGGTAACAAAACCGAAGGTACTCCATCAACGACCTCGTTCCCCCAATTCATCTCCTTCCTCCCCCGCTCGCGCCGAGAGACGCCGTTACGATCTCCTCACAAGTCGAACCGTCTCCGCCGGGCCTCCTTTCTCAGATCACTATCTGACTTAGGCATCGGAGGGGATTTGGCCGGAACCAAGGTCCAGCCCCCTGACGAGCATTCTCGTCTACGCAGGTGGACAGCTGATCAACGGGCCGAGGCTACCCCTCGCCCCTCTCCGACCACTCGTCCGACTAGATAGTGAGGCTTCCCCTCACCGTCAACCTGTCGAGGCCGAGCACGCCCCACCGAGGCCGAGCGTCTTAGTCAGGTCCGAGATTCCCCTCGCCTCCCGTCGGCCGTGCATCTACCCGGGCGCCTGAGGCTACCCCTCGTCCCGCCTTCAGCCGAGGCCGAGCACGACTATCCGAGGCCGAGCATCTCAACGAGGGCCGAGGCTTCCCCTCGCCCCTTCTGCACCAATTCGAAGCCCCCCAAGGGACCCAAAGCGGGCCCATTGACCACGTTGACCGGGTTCTCCACGGTCAATGCTTTGTAGTGAGAAAACACTCTGAAACATCTGGCGCCGTCTGTGGGAACGAAAACTGTCCCACGAAGAAACAAACCACATCTGCGATGACGCGGCCTCCCTCCTCTCGGCGAAAGAAGGGCGAGGCCCCGACGCGGGGCGACAGGGCCCGCCATCGTTGCCAAGAAGGGGCACGGGACCGACGCGAGGAGAGTTGTGGGGAAAGGGCCGGGATGCCCTCCCCTTCCCCACCGGTCGGGAGACCGAGTGCGCCCATAACGGCACGCAGCTCGGACGTGGCTTTGGTGGTATCAGTGGTCATAGACACTACCTTAGTGCGACGGCTGCTTGTCGACACCGGCAGCTCCTGTGACGTCCTATTTATGTCAACCCTGGAGAAGATGGGCCGGCAGAAAGAAGACTTGCGACCTCGTTCGGGTCCCGTGGTCGGATTCACGGGTCACTCCACCCCCATCATCGGCACTATCCATCTCCCGGTAACGCTCGGAAACACACCAGACTCTGTGACCCTAGCGGTGGAATTCATCGTATTGGGGATCGGGTCGGAATACAACGGGATCATCGGCCGACCCCTACTCAACGCCGTCGGCGCGGTGGTCTCGACCCTCCATCGGACCATTAAGTTCCGAACGCCGGGGGGGATGGGGCAAGTCGAAGGCGACGCGGGGAGACCGAATACCTGCTATCAACTGGCGGAGGAAGGTCCCGAGGATCGACTAGCTGACCGGATGGCCGCGCTCGACTTAAGGAGTGGGCCCAGGCCCACCCCTGTGGAGGAGCAGGAGCAAATCCCGGTCACGGACATCGAGGGCCGGTTCGTCTCGATCGGGAGAGGGCTGAGCCCGGACCTGAGGGATCAGCTGATCGAATGCCTGGAGGCGAACCTGGACATCTTCGCCTGGTCGCCCGAAGACATGCCTGGCGTGGACCCCCAGGTGATCGTCCACCAGATCAACGCCGACCCCAACTTCAAACCGGTTAGGCAGAAGAAGCGTAACCTGGGCGGCGAGAAGATGAAGGCAGCCTCCGAGGAAGTGGAGCGTCTCCTCGATGCCGGCTTCATACGAGAAGTCTGGTACCCGGAGTGGCTGTCGAACGTGGTGATGGTCAAAAAACCCAACGGGAAGTGGCGAATGTGCGTGGACTTCAGTGACCTCAACAAGGCCTGCCCCAAGGATAGCTACCCCCTGCCGCGCATCGACCACCTGGTGGACAACGCCTCGGGATACGAGATGCTAAGCTTCATGGACGCTTACTCCGGGTACAATCAAGTCCAGATGGACCCCCGGGACGAAGAGATGACTGCCTTCACGACGGACTGGGGAACCTACTGCTACAGGAAGATGCCCTTTGGCTTGAAGAACGCGGGGGCCACCTACCAGAGAATGGTCAACAAGGTGTTCAGCTCCCAGATCGGAAGGAACCTAGAAGTCTATGTCGACGACATGCTTGTCAAGTCAAGGCGACCGGAAGACCACATCGCCGACTTGCGGGAGACCTTCGAGCGGTTGCGGTGACACCACATTCGGCTCAACCCCGCGAAATGCACGTTCGGGGTAAGATCTGGCAAATTCTTGGGATTTATGATAACTAATCGTGGTATTGAAGCTAATCCCGACAAGATCGATGCGCTGGTTAACATGCGCGAGCCGACGACGATCAAGGAGCTACAGAGGCTGAACGGGCGCATCGCAGCCCTGGGGCGATTCCTTTCCAAATCAGCGGAAAGATCGCTTCCCTTCTTCAAGGTCCTGAGGAAAGCAATCGCGGAACCTCCGAACAATAGGAAGACAATACTCTGGGACGAAGACTGCTCCCGGGCGTTCGGGGACCTCAAAGAGTACCTCCGCAGCCCCCCTCTCCTGTCCAAACCCCGGGAAGGGGAGTCGCTGAGCCTTTACCTGGCGTGCGCGGAAGAAGCTGTGAGTTCGGTGCTGATCCGGGAGGACAGCGGGGTGCAATGGCCGGTATATTACACGAGCCGGATCTTGAAGGGGGCGGAGGTGCGATACTCGCCCATGGAGAAACTGGCGTACGCCCTCGTCCTCTCAGCGCGAAGGCTCCGACCCTATTTCCAGGCCCACACCATACTGATCCTGACCGACTCACAGCTGGAACAGAACCTCAAGAGATTCGATCGAATGGGAAGGATGCTAAACTGGGGAGTGGAACTGAGCGAGTCGACCTCCGATTCAAACCGCGCACGACCATCAAGGGACAGGCCCTAGCCGACTTCATCGCCGAATGCACGACGGAAGGAAATGGCCCCCCAGAGGGAGAAGGCCCGGGGACGGTAACTGCTCAACCCATGTCCTTTCTTTCGGCTGACCACTCTCAACCAGAGGATCCAGGAGCGTGGATAGTTCATGTGGACGGGTCGGCCACGCAGTCTGGAGGAGGGGCCGGGATTGCGATCCGATCTCCGGAGGGGAACATCACGGAATACGCGTTGCGGTTCGAGTTCCCGGCCACGAACAACGTGGCGGAATACGAAGCTGTGATCAACGGCCTGAGGCTGGCCCTGGAGCTCGGGGCCGAGTCCGTCCGCCTCCTCAGCGACTCGAAGCTCATTGTCAACCAACTCTTAGGGAGTTACGAGGCACGGGAGGAGGCGATGCAGAGATATCTCCCAGTCGCCAGAGCGGCGATGTCCAAATTCAAGGACGTGGAGGTCTTACACCTCCCACGGTCAGAGAATGCGCGGGCCGATGCGTTGTCAAAACTGGCCTCGTCCTCGCCAAAGGAGCTGGGCCGCACCATCTATGTAGAGAACCTGCCGTCCCCCAGCACGATGGAGCACGAGGTGATGGCGATCGACCAAGAGCCCACCTGGATGGACCCGATCATCCGATACCTCACCCACGGAGAGGTGCCGACCGATGGGGATGAGCGCCGAACCCTGGCGAGAAAAGCACTCCGATACGTGATCCATGAGGGGACGCTCTACCGGAGACGCTGGACCAAGACGGACGTCCTCCCATACCTGAAGTGCATCGGACCGCAAGAAGCTGACTACGTCCTACGGGAGGTTCACGACGGGATCTGCGGGAATCACCACGGGGGCAAGATAGTCGCGCAGAAGATCTTAAGGCAGGGGTACTACTGGCCGACCTTGGCCAAAGATGCTACAAGCTACGTGCAGAAATGCCAAGAATGCCAGAGGTACGCCCACCACATCTCGACTCCTCCGTCAGAGCTCATCCCCATCGTGAGCCCCCTCCCCTTTGCGAAATGGGGGCTCGACATCCTCGGACCGTTCAAGCCAGGACGAGGGCAGCGGAAGCACCTGATCGTGGCAGTGGACTACTTCACCAAGTGGATCGAGGTCGAGCCGTTGGCAACCATCACGTGGAAGAAAGCGAAAAGCTTCGTATGGAATTCCATCATCTCCCGATTCGGAGTACCACGGGCCATCGTCACAGACAACGGGAAGCAGTTCGATTCAGCAGGGTTTAAAGATTTTTGCGAGGAATGGGGAATCAAGCTCCTCTTTGCCTCGGTAGCACACCCCCAAACCAACGGGATGGCAGAAGCGGCCAACAAGTGTATCATAGAGCCCCTTCGGAAGAAAGTGAAGGACGCCGAAGGGAACTGGCCGGAAGAGCTCCCCGGGATACTCTGGTCATACCGGACGACCCACAAGGAGGCTACTGGCGAGACCCCCTTCATGCTCACCTACGGGGCCGAGGCGGTGGTACCGGTCGAATTGGGTGAAGAATCTCTTCGCCTCAAATACTTTGATGAAGACCGGAACTCGCAGGGCCTAGGGCTCAGCCTGGAGCTCCTCGACGAGCGACGGGAGCAGTCACTGGCCACCATCGTCTGCCAAAAGCAGAAGGTGGCCCGATACTACAACGCTCGGGTGCGGGGGAGAAGCTTCCACCTCGGGGACCTGGTCCTCCGGAAGGCGGGCTTCACCACCGATACCGCTCGCAAAGGGAAGCTCGCGGCTAGATGGGAGGGACCCTACAAAGTCGTCGAGGTCCTCGGACCCGCAGCCTACCGACTAGCCGACATGGAAGGGAGAGTTCTCACTCACACTTGGAATGCGGAATATTTACGCAAGTACTTTCAATAGATGTATCGTTTCCTATGAAATAAATTTGTTTTAAATTCATTCCCTTCCAGATAAAGCAAAAAGGTATACAGAAGGATACACGAAGAGGTCGAGGGGCATTCCCCTCCCTCATTTTTCTCCGGGGTCGCCAGGGGAGCCACAGGCTGGAGGCTCACTAGGGTCTCCCCCCTTACTCCGTTCGGCGTCAGAGTACATCCAAAGTTTCTCGAAGTTGATCCCCGAGAGCGGGAACTTCTCTTGGATCTCGGACTGGCACCGGGCGAAGCCCTTCTCGTACGCCTCCAATAAGGCGATCTCCACAAAGGAGGTGGCATACTCCGCCACGGCATCCTGAGCGATCCGGGCAGGATCCAACTCCTCGAGCCCATGCAGCCGAGCCTCTAGTGTCTCTACCTGGCGTTGGTGCTCCGCCCTCTCCTTCTCGATCTCCCGGGATTTCTCTCCTAGTTGGGCAGCAAGGGCCCTCGCTTGCTCCTCCGCCGCATCCAGACGATCGGAGAGCTCCGAGGCTTCGGAGGCAGCAGCCGGGCCGGGGACCTGCTTGACCCCTCCAGACGCGTCGACGTCTTTTAAAAGAGAGGCGAGCCGCGTCTCGGCCTCGGACTTCGCGGCCAGAGCCACAGCTCTCTCACGATCCGCCGCCTCCAGGGCAGAGGACAGCTCAGTTATGCGGGAGTTCAGGGATTGGACCCGCGCTTCCTCCAACTGACCAGCTTCCTCCTCCTCCTCGCCAGGGACCTCAGGGCCTAGCCCAGCCATGGATTTGGCTTTGGGAAGAGCCGCGAATTGGCGCCTCATCGAGAGGCCCACCGAGGACAACTGTGCCAAAGCGACGAAGGTAAGATGGCAAAAACAGCTGGAGAACGGGGGGACAAGCAGAGACACACTACCTGTTGACCAGCCTGGATCACGAAGGTAGCCAAGCAATCACCTCTGACTCCGTCCAACACCGCCTGGTCGGGAGGGAGACAACAGTTCTCGGCCACTCGAGCGGCGGCTCCGCGGCTCGAGAACACCGACTCCTTCTCACCCACTGGAAAGCGTGGACAAAGAAGACCCTCCCCTGACGAAGGGAACTCGCCAGGAGCAGAGCGGAACGCCCCAAGATACCGACTGTAAGCATCAGGGAGAGAGCCGTCCGGAAGAGGTGAAGGGCCGGCCCACAGCCAAGCAACCTCAACGGGAGCAGGATGAGGTCGGTCAGCAGTCGGCTGAACGTCGACCCCCTCGACCCCCTCACGGAGCCTCTTGGGAGATCCCTGCAAGGGGAGATAGGGAGACGACATCTTCTTTCGCTTCGAGCCTCCGGATGCGGTCACAACCCGCTGCTTCTTCCGGACCGCCAACACATGGTCCCTTCTGCGCGGATCCGGGTTTGGGGCCTGCACGAGAGCGCTGGCAGGAGAAGGACCGAGAGGGAACCCACCTGCACTCAAAGAATAAATGAGAGACAGAGCAGAACCTGGGCGACCTCGAGGGGCGAACGCTCGGAGCAGCTTACCTAGGGGCCACACCGTCTTACGCAAATTGAGGTCACTAAAGAGGAAGTCGATCGAGCGCTCCCTCGGAGGAATTGCCAACATGTCCCTCGCTGTCTGCTGCTCAGCGACCGTCGGCTCACCCAGATTAAGAATAACGGCACCGGCCGCCACCCACCGAGCCAGGAAGTGTACGCTCGAGGGGAATGTGACGAACACGTATTCCCCCTTCCAGCGTTTCAGAGAGCTCGGCAACCCCAGCACCAGGGACATCTTCGGGCGGGCGGTGATGTAAATCCACGCCCCCGATTGGTGGAGGCTCAGGCGGTAGAACTGGGCAAAGAGGCGAAGAGAGGGCACCACACCCTTCAGCATGCAGACGACAACGAACCCGACGAGGATCCCGACGGCGTTAGGACAGAATTGACACAAGCACACATTGTGGGCCTGAAGGAACTCCACGATAAAAGGATGAAGCGGGAAACGGAGCCCGAAGTGAAAGAACCTCTCATATATTCCGACCTCATTGGGACCAGGAGAGCAGATCCGCTCGTCGGCCCCAGGGGCACGAGCCGAGTAGGGCGGAAGCAGGTAGGAGGAGCGCATACTCCCGATGGCGGTGGCACAGATCGACGAAGGCCACGCCAAGACCTCAGAAGGAACCCCTGAAGGATCATCCCCATGCTGAATAATCGCCGAAGGAGTGCCACCCGCCAGACCTGGAGCCGCATCGTGCTCCGACCGAACCGAACCCGTAGCAGAGAAAGACGACATGGGGCAGAGCTCAGACAGAAGGGGGATCAGCACAAAGAAGAAAGGCGACGGGATGGCGGCTCACGAATCCCTCGGCTTTTCCACTTAAGACGACTCCGCGAACGGCAGGGATAAGCTTGCCGCTACACGTGGCAACATCCGAAGGCCGACGGCGCTTCGGAACCCGCGCCTTAAAAACATCGAACGGGCCAACTCATGATGACGACTAATAAATGAGTCGGCATCGACTGGAGAGCTTGTCAAAATCGGCAGAAGTCACATCGGCCGAGTTAAACCGGCCGAGGCCGATCAACCCGACCGATGGGGGCAATTGTTACGCCTATTTGACCGAGACCCAAAAGACACGAGCCCAGGAGCTCGACCGCAGGTCAAGAGCCCATCTGCATCCTCAAAAACCCATTGAGCAAAGGCCCTATAAGGGACCTTCTCGAACGTCGATCCGACCCGGCCCCAATAACCCGCTGGTCACTCGCCCACTCCTGCGAAAACCACTCCCCGGGACGCGCGACCACTAATGGCGATAATGGGAAGGTGCTGGCATGGCGGAAAGGGCGGCGGCGAGGGGGGACTGATGGGGCACGATCGATGGCGGGCGTGGGACGTGGGCCAGGGGTAACCGCGCTGGGAGCTCTACAAAAGGGCCAGGAAGACGACGAAGAAAGGGACCGCATCTCAGGTAACAAAACCGAAGGTACTCCATCAACGACCTCGTTCCCCCAATTCATCTCCTTCCTCCCCCGCTCGCGCTGAGAGACGCCGTTACGATCTCCTCACGAGTCGAACCGTCTCCGCCGGGCCTCCTTTCTCAGATCACTATCTGACTTAGGCATCGGAGGGGATTTGGCCGGAACCAAGGTCCGGCCCCCTGACGAGCATTCTCGTCTACGCAGGTGGACAGCTGATCAACGGGCCGAGGCTACCCCTCGCCCCTCTCCGACCACTCGTCCGACTAGATAGTGAGGCTTCCCCTCACCGTCAACCTGCCGAGGCCGAGCACGCCCCACCGAGGCCGAGCGTCTTAGTCAGGTCCGAGATTCCCCTCGCCTCCCGTCGGCCGTGCATCTACCCGGGCGACTGAGGCTACCCCTCGTCCCGCCTTCAGCCGAGGCCGAGCACGACTATCCGAGGCCGAGCATCTCAACGAGGGCCGAGGCTTCCCCTCGCCCCTTCTGCACCAATTCGAAGCCCCCCAAGGGACCCAAAGCGGGCCCCTTGACCACGTTGACCGGGTTCTCCACGGTCAACGCTTTGTAGTGAGAAAACACTCTGAAACAGCATCATTGCAGGGGGAGTAAGTATATTTAATGCACAATTATTTGTTTTGTTTACATTTGGTTTGTCATCATCAATAAGGGGGAGAATATTGAGTATTGGACTCTCCACCATGATTTTGATGATGATCAAACACAAATCATTGTGACTAAACTCTTGTGATTGCAGTTAGCTAAAAGTCACCAATTAGATTCAAGAAGATCAAAAGTGACTACACGTGTTGATTAAATTAGAGGACTTGGTAGATCAAAAAAGGTGAAGCATTGGCTTGAAGAACTCAAAGGCTACTTCAAACCTCAAGCCAATGGCATCAACAAATGAATGGAGATTCAATCCAAAGAGAAGAAAGGAATGGATGAGTCAAAAGCTTCGAAGACTATGACGTTGGAGATATTCAAGTCATTCAACTAAAAGACTCAAGACTATGAAGAATTATGGAGATCGTCGCCAAAGTACTTTGTTCATCTCAAGTGACGTCCCAAGACTTCCTCAGAACACGTGATCGTTGTGCCTGGAGCTTCGTTGAAGCTCAAGGAGTTATTCATGAAGTCTAGGGATTCGGATTCTCCATGTTGAAGCTTCGAAGATGGTTTGTCATGTTATTTATATTGTCTTCTAGCTTCATCTCATAGAATGTTAAGCCTTGAGTAGTACTTGCCTAGAAATCTTCATAACTTTCATATCTTATCTCTAGGATTGCCTTAGAAGCCATTAGAAACTTTTCCGTAGCTTATCGCTTCATTACTTGGCTTCAAATGCATCTTAGTTGGTTCAAGTAGAAGAACCAACTGACTAGATGACGATCTAATCGGTTGGAAATTCTTCTTGAACCGACTAGACATCCTAGTTAAATTCAGCACATTCACGGTTGGTCAATTAGTCGGTCCAAGAAGGTTCATCGACCGATTAGATGATGATCTAGTCGGTTGAAAATCCTTCTCAGGCCGACTAGTTGTCCTAATCAATTCAAGACCATTTGTTGACCAATTAGTCTGTCCAAATAGGTTCACCGACCGACTAAATGACGATCTAGTCGGTTGGTGTCTCTTCTCAGACCGACTAGTTTTCCTTGTGAAATTCGACCTTTGACTGTTGACCAGTTAGTTGGTTCAAGAAGGATGGTTAATCGATTAAAATCCAATCTAATCGGTCCAAGAAGGTTCACTGACCGACTAGTTGTCAATCTAGTCGGTTGGTGATCCTTCTTAGACCAACTAGTGCTTACCCATGATTTCACCATCTTCTCTGTCAACCATCTAGTCGGTCCAAGAAGGTTTACCGACCGACTAGTTGCAAAACTAATCGGTCAGTGATCCTTCTTAGACCGATTAAGCAGCTTCAGAAATAGATCCGTTGGGCATTTAATGCCACGATTTTTGTGACCATTTTGTCTCTTCTCTATATAAGTTTGAGTGCTTCAAACCAGGGATTCAAGGCTGAAATTAGAGACACTTTCACATCTTTGAAGAGAGCCATTCAACTCCTATTCCAAGCTCTCTCATCTCACAAGAATCTCTCCCTTACTCTTTGAGCCCAATTCCTCAAGAGAGATTCTCATTCCTTGTGAGCTTCTCAAGATAAGAGCTTGAATCCAAGTCACCAACTTCTCCCTAGTCATCTATTACTGCTCATCTTGGTGGAGCTAGGGTTTGGTGATCTCATCTTCCTCAAAATCCATTCTTGACCTAAATTGGTAAGTATTTCTCAAGGCATAGGATTTTGTGGTAAGAAGTTTTATATTTCATTCTTTATACTTCTTAATTGTTGTATACTCACGATGGTGAGAGGATTGGCTTGATCCCAAGTTGTGGGATTCAAGATTTAGTTTTGCTCTCGGTTTGTGAGAGTGTGCTTAGTCCCAAGTTGTGGGATTAAGGACTTTGCGTGTTCCCGGGTTGTGGGATACACTGACATCGATTGTAGGTCGATTGCACTTGTTGGAGGTTTTCCACAAGTGGGCTAAAGGAAATCTCTAGCGGTTTGCTAGAGTATCCGGAGGGGATCCGGGTGTTACTGGAGTAGGGCACCGGTAACAAGTCGGGGAGACTTGGGTGGCACCGAACCAGGGTAGATTGCATGTTTGCATTGCTTTATTTGCTTGTGTTGTTGAGCATTTCTTATATTCCGTATTTGTTGGTTAAGTAGGGTTTTATTTGGTGTAAATTCCTTATAATTCTATAAAACACTATTCACCCCCCCCCCCCCCCCCCCCCCCTCTAGTGTTTGTTCCTCATAGCACAGGGTCACTACAAAGTTGAATGTCCGAGGGTAGTATCAAAGACATGGATCGTATCCATTTTTCATACGAAGCTCTGTGTATATATGTTTAAGACACTTGTCTTGTTATTCTTTTTATACATGTATATATATTTTGATGAGAGCTCTTCTTTTTACCCATCCCTTGAAACATCATATCCCATTAGTTAAACATAATTTATTCCACCAACAACCACTTTTCTTATTCAAGATTACAAAGCCATAGCAAAAACATTTTGATCTGTGTAAGTGTGATTTGAAGATGAAAAACTTTAGTTACTCATTAATGAATATGACCTAATTAAGCATGTAGTCTTTGAATGCAAGCATTGTTAAGAATATAATATTCAAAATCCGTAAGACATATGTTTTGCATCAAAGACGATTCTGATGAAAAGTGCAAAATGAGGAGATAGACATTATAGTTCCCCTTTTTATATTTTTCTTTTTCATTTTATTTTTTATTGACCACTACTACCTGTAAATTTTGAATAAAACAAGGCGACCGGAGGGAGGCTCAACATTGTTCATTTAGATGGAATCCTGCTTTTACCCTTTTTTTATTTATAGCACACTACACAAATAAAATAAAAGCACACCAAAAAATATTTTCACTCTAAACATGATCAATAATGCCCCGTTCTAAACGTAGACGATAAAAGCGATCTTCTGACAATGGTTTTGTAAAAATATCTGCCAACTGAGAATCAGTAGAAATATTTTCAATGGATACATCCTCTTTTGCCAAATGATCTCTAAGGAAATGATGTCTTACGTCTATGTGTTTTGGTCGAGAGTGATGAACTGCATTGTTAGAAAGATCTATAGCACTCTTACTATCACATCTTAATGGACCTTTTCTACGGTCCAAACCGTAGTCAGACAAGGTTTGCATCATCCAAAGTACTTGGGCACATCAACTGCCAAGGGCAATATACTCAGCTTTAGTAGTGGATAAAGCAACACTATTCTGTTTACAACTAGACAAAGAAAATAATGAATGTCCTAGCATAAAACATGTTCCACTAGTGCTCTTTCTATCAATCATACTACCAACATAATCAGCGTCAGCAAATCCAATTTAATCAAATAAACCACATGAAGGATACCAAAGGCCTAAAGAAGGTGTGTGAATCAAATACCTAAAGATCCTTTTTATGGCAATTAAGTGTAATTCTTTTGGACAAGCTTGAAAACGTGCACACAAACATACAGCAAACATTATATCGGGCCTAGACGCTGTTAAATAAAGGAGAGAGCCGATCATACCTCGATAAAGCTTTTGATCCACGTCGATTCCTTTTTCATCTTTTTCCAGCTTCTTCATGGGACTCATGGGAGTTCTAATTCCTTTTGCCTTCTCCATCCCAAACTTTTTCAATAGTTCTCTTATGTACTTGGTTTGCGATAGGAAGATGCATTCTTCAGTTTGTTTGACTTGGAATCCCAAAAAGTACTTAAGTTCTCCAACAAGGCTCATCTCAAATTGATCATGCATGACCTTCTCAAACTTTTGACATAAAAGATCATCAGTAGCACCATAAATAATATCATCAACATATATTTGTACGATGAGAAACTGATTATGACCATGCAAAATAAAAAGTGTGTTGTCAGCACTACCCTTTTTAAAATCATTTTCCAAAAGATAAGCACTAAGGCGATCATACCAAGCTCTAGGAAGTTGCTTAAGACCATATAACGCTTTTTGAAGTTTAAAAACATGATGTGGAAAATCATGACTTTCAAAACCAGGGGGTTGTTCAACAAACACATCTTCTTTCAGGTACACATTCAAGAATGCACTTTTAACGTCCATCTGTTTAAGCTTGAGTTTCTTATAACTTGCAAAGGCTAATAAAATTCTTATAGCTTCCAATCTAGCAACTGGTGCAAAAGTTTCATCAACATCTATGCCTTCACTTTGATTATAACCTTTAGCAACCAATCTAGCTGTATTCCTGATTACTCTTCCAGATTCATCAAGCTTGTTTTTATATATCCATTTGGTACCTACAACAGGATAATCTATGGGTCGTGCCACTAAATTCCAAACATTATTCCTATCAAATTCATTCAATTCATCATGCATAGCCATTACCCAACTTTCCTCAATCAAAGCAGATTCAATAGTCTTTGGCTCAATTTAGGATATAAAATCACCATGAATGCATAAAGCACAAAGATTACTAAAAGAGGAACGAGTTCGTATACCTACCGTGGGTGCTCCAATGATCAGTTCTGGTGGATGATTTGGATTGTATCGCAGCACTCCTCTGTTCAGTGGTTCTTCCTCTTGGTTCTCTTCTTTTTCAGTTGGTTCTTGTGTTTGACTTGGTTCAATAATGTCCCTTGCACCGCTATTATTCTCTGCAATTGCATCACCTTCAGTTTCCCTGCAATTCAAAGAATTATTCTCAGTTTCATCAAATTTAACATTAATTGATTCAACAATAGTCAAAGTGCGTTTATTATAAATCATGTAAGCTTTCCTCCTTGACAAATATCCTATAAGCACTCCTTCATCTGATTTGGATTCAAATGTACCAAGTTGATCTTTAGTGTTTAATATGAAACATATGCATCCAAATACTCTAAAATATGATATATTAGGATTTTTTTCCATGCCAAAGTTCATAAGGATTTTTCTTTACTATTGGTCTTAGCATGACTCTATTACAAACATAACAAGCAGTATTTATTGCCTCGGCCCAAAAATACATAGGCAATTCATACTCATTCAGCATACTTCTAGCCATTTCTTTTAAAGTCATATTCTTTCTTTCAACTACTCCATTTTGTTCCGATGTTCTAGGAGAAGAAAATTTATGCATAATGCCTTTTTCTAAACAAAAGATTTCAAAGATTATATTTTCAAATTCTCCTCCATGATCACTTCTAATTTTTATAATTGAAAGATTTTTCTCATTTGAAACTTGATTGCAAAAGTTTTGAAAGTTTTCAAAAGAAACTGAATTTTTGGCTAAGAAATAAACCCATGTAAATCTTGAAAAATCATCGACCAAAACTAAGCAAAACTTCTTTCCATTTAAACTAGCAACATCAGTTGGTCCAAATAAATCCATGTGAATTAATTCTAAGATGTGTGTAGTTGCTATTTCTCTCATTCCAGTAAAGGTAGATCGAGTTTGCTTACCTTTCGTGCATGCTACACATAACTTACTATTCTCGTATTTCAGATGTGGCAGTCCTCTTACTAGATTTCTGTTCTCCAGTTCTGCAACAACTTCATTCTAGCATGTGCCAATCTTCTGTGCCACAGTGTTGCCTCGTCTTCCCTGGTAATCAAACATTTAGCTATTATTAGTTCTTCAATAATAAGTGTATAAACATTATTTTTCCTATTAGCTGTAATCAAAACATTACCTATGACAGTATCAATGATTTTGCAAAATTTTGCATCAAATACTACGTTCATACCTTTGTCACATAGCTGGCTAATAGAGATGAGGTTGTGTTTAATATTTTCAACCCATAGGACATCCTTCAGTTGAAAAGTGTCGTTACCTACAACACCCTTCCCAATTACCTTGCATTTTCCATTGTCCCGAAGTGTAACACTTCCTCCTTCTTGCTTTACGATGCTAAGGAACTTGTCGTAACTTCCTGTTATATGTCTTGAGCAGCCAGAATCCAAATACCACTCACACTTTTGTTCCTTAGCCAAGCTGTGCACCTATACATAAGAAAAACAGGACATGTGTGACCTAGGCAACCAAATAGGTCTATGATGGTTAGTGATAGCCCCTTTTGGAACCCATACTTGTTTAAATTTGATTTTCTTGTTTCCATACAAACAGTTCCTAGATAAATGACCAATAGAACCACATGTATAACATTTAGCAAGAGCAAGTTTCCTTTTAACAGCTCCATTGTGAACAATCTTCTTTTCAGCGTAATGATTTCCATATCCTAAACCTTGTATATTGTTTCCATGTGATTGATAACCAAGAATGACGTCGAGAGATTTCTTCCCTACACCAAATTTCTTAATACTCAATTCTAAATCAGAGATCTTGGATTTAAATAGAAGTTTTCATTCACAAGCTTGGTACTTTTACTTATAAAGGCCGTTTTATTTTCATCTTCATTTTTCTTAAAGTTTTCAACCTTCTTTTTTAAGATTCACAATCTTTTCTTTGGACTTGCTTTCTTCTAGTTTTAGCATGGCACAAGATTCACATTTAAGAGTTTCATGCAAACTAGTTTTTCCTTTTAGTTTTGAAATTGTAGCTTTAAGATCCTCAATCTCAGATTTCATTTTATCTCCATTTTGTGAAATATGAAAATTATCCTGCTGTAATTCAAAGTTGGTTTTTTTAAAGATTCTACAGAGGATTCTAGATTATTGATCTCTAAGTTCATATCTTCACAAATGTTCATAAGTGCTGGTTGAGAGAATTCGTGTACCTCCGATTTTGTCGAATCGATGTCTCCAACCAGACATAAGGATGAGTGAGCAACTTTTTCTTATGGTTCATCCTCGTCATCGTCATTCCACATCATAGCAAATGATATTCCTTTTAATTCTGTCGGGGCATCCTTCAAAGTTGGACAATTCTTCATGAAGTGTCCTTGTATCCTGCATTTGAAACACTTTACTAACTTAGTAGTATTCTGTTCAGAAGAAAATTTTGAAGGATTAAACTTATTAAAGCGATTGAACTTTTTCGACATTTCAGACTTTCCTTGCGGTGTCTTGATGTATCTCATGTAGCCTCTGACCATTAGGGCTTGCTCATCATCAAGATCATTGTCGCTTTCTTCAGCTTTGAATGCTATGGACTTAGCAGCTTTGGCTTCTCCCTTTTCCCGTGACTCGATGATTTTCAGCTCCAGCTCATAGGACATCAGGTTCCCAATCAAATCATGCATCCAAGCTCAATTTGGAGAGATCTCGAGCTTCTTGGATTGCAGTAACCTTTGGACAAAAAGTACTTGGCAAGGCTCGAAGAATTTTCCTTACCAGTTCCACGCTTGGGTATGTCATTCCAAGTGCCTTTGTGTTGTAGACGATATCTGTAAATCTTGCATACATGTCCTTGATCGTCTCTGCAGATTTCATGTGGAAGCCATCGTATTCTGTGCTGAGAAGCGCTAATCTGGATTCCTTGACTTGAGACGTTCCCTCGTGTGTTACTTCCAAAGCACGCCAAATTTCCAGTGCAGTTAAACAGTGGGAAACACGATTAAATTCAGTCTTATCGAGTGCACACATTATTGCATTCATTGCTTTTCCATTTAATGAAAACAACTTTTTATCATTGTCATCCCATTTATCCTCAGGTTTTGGGATTTCGATATTTTCAATTATTAAAACAGGTGATGTATATCCATTAGCAACAATTTTCCAGACATCATAATCAGCAGACACTAAATATATTTTCATCCTAGCTTTCCAATACGAAAAATCAGTTCCATTAAATTTTGGGGGTCTAACAGTGGATTGACCTTCAGAAAATGCTGAATCACAAATACTCATTGTAAACTAGACTTAAATGGTCAAGCCTGGTGCTTTGATACCAATTGTAGGATCTAAATAGGGCCTAGAGGGGGGTGAATAGGCCGATGACCAAATTATCGCGAGATAAAAATATTTAAGTCTAATTAAAATAGATAAGTAGAAGAAAAAGTAAAGAAGATAACACAATAACCAGAGCAAGCAGATGATACAGCAGATTTACGCGGTTCGGTCTCCCAAGACCTACATCCACCCCTGAACAACATCACTAAAAATTGTTTCTTTAAGCAGTTACAGTCACATATTTTTTCTTTAAGCAGTTACAGTCACATAAGATTAAAGCCCCAACTCTAACCACTCTGACTAATCCTAGCACACCAAAGCCCAAAAAGACAACAATACTATGATGCTCTCCCAATCTGATATGCCCCAACAACTCAGATTACCCAAAACAGTTTAGCGGAAGAAAGTGTAAAACCCAAAAAACAAAGACAAATACAACAACGTATTCATAATAAATAAGATCAAGAGTTTAGAAAGCTCATTTGTCAAGATCCCTCTGGTGCTCATCTTTCAACATGTCAGTAGCTCCGCAATGCTTCTTTGGAATGTCCATCGGAGTTCTGTAGAGGAAGAAGTTGATGTCCCCGTGAAAGTAGTCAGTAGAAGCTCCTCGATCAACGTGATTCCATTTGATGCACAGGAGGAACTAGCTGCCCAACTTGGTGTCAGTATGTTGGGGATGAAGCCACGATCGTAACGCCGTAAACGGTGCTCAATTTGGATCTCTAGAACTCAACTTATTGATAAAAATGTGAAGAGTGTACATGAGTATATATAGTTGCAGCTTAACAGGTCTGAGTACTGTGCGAGGGGATCCACTAACGTCGGCTTCGCGGGTTTTAATTACGCTGGGACTCGCATCCACGAAAACGGCGTGTCGACAATCGTTCGATTGCCGATGAACAGTCGAGATGTGACCACGTCGCCCGCGGATTCGCGCGTCTGCGCCCGCCAGCGCTGACTCGGCGCCCGCCTTCGCTGACTCGAGTCGACAATGATGGAGACAGTTGGATGATGATCCAATGGTGGATATGCGTCCATGTCGACAGCTGCTCAGCGCGGGATACGGCGTCGCTATTGGAACAGTATTGTATGTCGATTTTCTGAGTATTGTCACTATATTCTTGAGTATTTGGCATCCAAATAATTCCATAAAATTCTTTAAAAAAATTCTCAAAAATCCCAGAGCCCCATATTTACATGTTAGAATTGTTTCACCTCATTTCACCACTTGTAGAAAAATTTCCTTCATTGTATACTCTGTATTTCTTCGTATTTCCCCGTATTTTGGCTTCAAAAAATTTCCATAATTCGTGAAAAAATTCCCATGATGTTTATAGCCTATGATTAACTCTAGGGTAGATTTTCATAGCTATACTTCATTGTTTGATCAGCTTTCGTAATTCCAAATGTAGTTTCAGCTTCGTATTTCAACGTACTTGAGTAGCGTAACCTGATCAAACATGACTGTCACACTGCATACGGACCTGAGACACACTTAACGCACATATTAGAACAGTTCAGTAGAGTTTGTTATCATCAAACATAGGCTAAGAGGCTGTTTCCAACAAAGCCTTCTTCATTGCTATCGTTAATCTCCAAGCTACCATTCAGATCTCCTCGCTGCCAAGGTGTCGTGAACATCCAAGTTACTGCCGGCTGCCATTCTCTCCCTCGCCACCTTTGTTGCTTCCAGAGCCGCTACTTGCTATTATCGAAGACCCTACTGCCATCGCTTGCTACCGTCGACCTCTTTCTTGCTCGCGTGGAGTTTTCTTCAACCTGTTGCCTATCTTCGTGCCGACGAGATTGACCGGCGCCCCGTTTATGATTAGGTCGCGGTGTTGTTTTACCCCAAGTGCAAGGTTAGTGTAGAGTGCGGGTATATTGAACACAGGGAGGTGGATGGCTTGAAGGCTACTAGCCTCGCCTAGGTTGCGTGAGAGCTATGTGGATGATACGAGTGGATAGTGTAGAAATAAAGGAAAGAAATGTAAAAAACAAGAAATGAATCCCCGCTAACACGGGCTAGAGCACCATGACACTTGGTATTTGACTCGACCCAGGGTGAGACAATGCCCCAAAAGGTGGTACTTAGTGCCCTGTGGGTTCGATATTCCGGTCGGTGCCTAGGATGATACGCTAGGTCTACCTGGTTTTGGACGGTGTGCATTCCCATGTCCAACACCCTCCACAACCGAGAGCATTATGGCCACAATGATAGCTCCCAACATTTCATCCAAGACGTTCCCATATGCAAGGACTCAATGTCAATGCTAGGGCATGAGCTACGGCTAGAGAATCAAACTCCCGTTGTATTTCCTCTTGGCCCAACGGTCAAAGGCAGTCTTTCTCCCGCCGATGACAATGAAACGCCATAGCGTAACCCTAATGGCCAAATAGGTCGAATGTGATTTCTAGCAATACATCAAAGAGGATCTTGACGGGACAAGCATCCGGAGCCCAACCCCCAACTCCATTTAGTGTGTTGCCATAGGAGTTAGTCTCAGATTGATAGACATCTCCATTGACACATTCCATCAAACACTTGCCATGCAATCAAGTCAAATGAAATATCCCAAGCATCAATCCTACTCTTATCCATATTAGGGTTCATCAAACACTACTCAATGGTGAAGAACATGATAGCAAGCAATAAAAGGGAGAAATAAACATTCACCATCAAGCTTATTGAAAATAACACAAAGCAATGGAAATAATAGAAGAAATACTTATCTTGCATTAGAATCCATCACTCCATTACAAGATTTATTGAAAGAGAAACTATAATCTAAACTAATATAAAGCTCCCATGAAAGGGGCTGAAGAGCCCTGAAAAATAGAGTGGAACCCCTTACAAGTCGTCCAACATCTCATATATATATGCCCCGCAAAACCCTAACAGTTCGGGTACAAATACCCACTAAAACTGCTGAAAAAGTGCCACCCGATCGGTTGGAAGTTCAATCGATCGGGTGAAAACAAACAGAGACACTGAAATGCTGAAAATGGGCGCAACCGGTCGGTTGGATAGCCCACCCGATCGCTTGAAGTTCAAATTCCAGACAGCCCAGAATTTCAGCACCCAGCTGCGCTCAAAAATTCCAGAAAATTGTAGAAAAATCGGATTCAGGCGTGTGACCTATCGTTGGAAAGCTAACAACGATGCCGACGTAGAAAAATAAGATATTACCCAAAATCCCTCTGGAATGATCGCAGATCTTTAATGAATGCATCAGTAGTGCACGAAAGGGGAAGAAAAGGCCACCTGATCGGTTGAAGTGTCAACCGGTCGGGTGAGTTCTTCCCCAAGACGACCCGAGGAGATGACCCGATCGGTTGGAAAGCTCTCTCATGAATGCCACTTTGTCTCCTCACCAACCGGTCATCCACCTGATCAGGTGGCGCACTGTGTTGTCCGGGTGGAGCACAGGACTGATACCATGATACGAACCGATTGGGTAGCTCATCCACATGACCGGGTGAAGCTCCAAAACTTCAAATCTTCATCTTTGGCCATCGGATCTTTGTCGTATAATCGTTCTTTGGTCCCAACAAGCAAGGTCGACTCCAAAAGACACCGAAATATCGACACTTACCTGAAATACAAACAATACACCCAATAGTCAATATGAACCAAAATGTGATATATACAACATGGAATGAGATGAAACACATATGAAAACATGATGAAGAGCGTGTGCAAAAGGTGAAATATGAACGCGCATCAAGCCCCCAAGCTAAACTCTTCCTCGTCCCGAGGAAGACGAGTTGGAATGAATATCTAGCACGAGAACAAGAAAGGAAAGCGAAGAATCCTTGATCACCCTCTCCAAACCACAAATGCAATCACCAACACAATTAATCACAACGGAAAAGCATATCACAATCTAAATCAAGAATTCAATCTCATAATATAGCATCATGGGTTCATATCAATAGAGCACAAAAGAGATAGAAGCGTGACATTGGCAAAGGCATAGCTATCATAGCATGTTATAATAGATAATATGCCCAAATATGAGGAAGCTCAAAATTCATATCAAATCTTCCAAACGGTGAATATGAGATACCCATACATGCATGAAGAAGTACGAAAGAATAGATATGAATCATGAAAATAACTATCAATCTCTAGGATGTAAGGAATCACCACACACACTTGTCCTTTTTGATTTTTGAAACACTTTCTTGCCTTGCTTGTATTTTTAAAAGGGGATGGAGAAGATGTGGAAAGATCACTTTGTACAAACTCTCGCCTACCCAATATACATTGGTGCTCTCAAATATAGGAGATGTGGAGAGCGAAGGAAAAGGGGAGAATGTTGCATATATACATATTTTGGTTTTTGGTTTGTTTTTGTTGTTTTTGATTTGATTTTAATATCTTTGTCTTGCAAACTTGCGGAATCGCAATGGAATGCAAGGGTGGCCTACGCATCCCAAGCTAGATGGCTTTAGGGCATCGGGTTATGAAGAACCCCGAAGGACCATTATACAAAAATATGTACAAAAGTGTTTATTTGGGTAATGTTTTTTTTTTGGAAAATGAAAAGTGTGCACTCCCCCAAATGGGAGAACGATGCAAGACGAGGGGGAATGTACAAAGTAAAACAAAAGAGAATTTTTGAGAAATCCAAGCATGGCAAGAAAATCCTCCATGAATTAAAGCACGGAACAACTGTGTGGATATCCTAATCCTGTTGAAAGGTAGCTAACACATGCGATAAGAGTACACATATAGTATTTCATGCAAGAGTTAGAAGCACGGGGGTAGGATAGTAAAATAACCGTTTTTGGAAATGAAGCATGAAAATCTAGGAACTTCAAATAGAGGGGCATATTAAAATATGATATATAGCTAAAAGCATGCCTTAAACACAATCACAACCAACAATCTCGAAATATAGCAAATAAACCCAAATGATGGCAAAACACATATATGAGCATTGAATAATCAAAGAAATAGCGTGATGGAAAAAGGTGCTCAAATGCGAAAAGTGAAACATGAGTAGCAAAATATCATTGAGGGTTCTTCTCTAGAAAGATGCAAGAATGAAATGGAGAAAGAAAAATGCATGATGGGAATGATGCATAAAAATGAAAAGAAAAATTTTTGATGAATGAAAAAGTGAAAATGGAAGAAAATAAAGGAAACATGCATGAAATGCAACTCCCCCAAGCTAAAGCTTGCATTTCCCTCAATGCAATAAGATCACTCATGAGAGCGCAAAGATAAAATGAGAGGGAAAATACATCAAAAATAACAAAAATGACTATGGATGATACTCTCCCCCAATCTAATATAAGCTATGCCCAAAAGATATGAAAATCCGATACGGGGCATAAAAGATAAAGGGGAGAGTGAACAATAGGCAAAATAGGCATCACCACCCTTTGGAGGTGGTAGGGGTCTTATGTAGAAAAATGATAACGGGGCCAAGAAAAGTGCCGAATGAACAAGGACAGGGTGATGGGGGTGAAATGATAGAAGGGCACAACATGATGGGTTATTATGATGCAAAAACAAACCCTAGATACTCTCCCCTCGCTAATGAGAGGAGACGAGATTATTCTAATCTAAACTAGAAAGCGTAAATATTTACACTACTAGATTAGCATACACCTGAGCATAGGCGGATCCAGAATTTGGAGTGGGGCAGGTAGCTGCTCCAACTGCTCCTTCCGTGGCTCCGCCAGACTCGTGTTGTTGGATCTGGATCCTAGCCTAGAGGGGGGGTGAATAGGCTTATAAAAAATAATTCGTGCAACCCACGAATAAGCACACACAGTTATAACAACAACATGGTAAATAAAAAGCAGACACAGAGTACATAGCAGATTTACCCTGGTTCGGTCGACCCTTCGACCTACTCCAGCCCCCAAAGCAGATACTAGTATTGAATAGCGCAATAGGTACAAAACCACAAGTTAGAGCACCCTCTACATCTCTACACTCTGCCAGGCTCTCAGTACCCCACACACAGTGTTTTCTCTCACTATCAATCCTAGTAATGCTTTCTACCAGCTAGTCCCAAACTAGCTCGGTCCCACTTGTCTAGCCCCAACCAGACAAGTCCCAAAATAGTCCCCAAAAGACAGGTAAAGTTTTCCCTACAGAGAACGTTACACTAATACACGAAAATAAATAGTAAGGAGTTTAGAAATGCTCAGTTCATGTCCGTGTAGGCATCTCTGTCAATCAGCACGTCGTCAGCTCCAATCTGACACAAACGGTGTCTCAACCGACTCCTGGATGTCAAATTGTGCACTGGTCTGTGCGTAAAGAAATTCCAGTTCAAATCCTTTTATTCTCGGTATGTGCACAGAGCAGCTCCCTTTAAATGAAGAGGTCGGTGCGCAGGGGAAATGTCATGCCCCGCTTCCCTAAAATAGAGGCGAGACGTGAGAAGGTCCGCACAGACGTGGAGCTGTGAAGCCACACGCCTGATAAGCGCCAGTAAAACAAGTGCAGGTCCCTGTAACCACGAACAGAACAAAGATAATAACACAAGAGAGACAGAAATAAAATCTCAAATCTCAGCATTGTCCAACATTAAAATTAAGTTCAACATCCAGAAAAGCCACCAGGCTAAAAGAAAGAGTCTAAAGGCCCAGAACAAGGCCAACAAAGACAAACATAAACAGAGTATTGGTGCCACGCACCGACAACAAAAACAGTCTAACACGAAGAACACAAGCAGCCTCTACGACTGATCGCCCGTGTCCTCGTACTCCTCAACGAACGCAGGTTCTGACTCAGCGTCAGTGAACACCACGTCCTCCGCAGCACTCTCAGGCTCGGGATCTAACATGTGTCACCCAAAAGAGTAAAGGGGCACATGTCAGCAAGTCTAAAAGACTTGGGCAAGGAAACTGAAAGGAAGTACACTAACAACCTAGCAGTTATAGTATGATGCATAACATGGCAAGTATAGTATGGAAGTGACAAGTAAATGGAAGTACAAGTAGCAAGTAGCAAGTATGTCGTGGATAACAAGTTTTACAAGTAAGAACACGGACAAGTACAAGTCAAGTGGTTCACGTCAAGTGATCACGTCAGGTAAACACGTCAAGTAAACAAGTTGTGCACAGAGATTTCGTCTGCTGGCTAGAGTGGCTGATCGGGCCAACTCGTAAGCTCAGGTGACCGCTTATCCCTACCCCTCCACGTGTATCGAGCCAGGGCATTACCCCGAACACAGAATGCTCGCTTCTGGATCACGAGCCAGGAAGTGTATTTAACACGTATGGCATAGGGTTATGCCTGCAACGCAGGTGCCTAGCCGGAAACAAGTAGATCGGGCATTGGCTATCAACCAACACACGTGGCCCGCTTCTGGAACACGAGCCAGGAAACACAAGTATTGTAGCGTGTGCTACGAATGTGACATTCAACATGGATAGCATGGATGACAATTAATTTGCGTACCGTTAATTAAAATTAAACGTGACATGGTAGTACTTATGCAACATGATAAATGACGGATCTAACTTCGTTGTCAAGCTAGTTCCTGAAATTGCGCCTAGGCGAGTATCATTTCGTCGCCTAGTCTCTTTTACGCCTACACAAGCAAATGGCCTAAGACATGGCCCAAAACCCTAAGTGGCAAGTTTCACTTGCCTAGCACCGAGGATGAAGATCACGAAGGTTCGTCTCACAAACGCTAATCTACGGGGAAAGTCGCTGTTATGGAGAAACAATCATCAAAACAACATCCATTTTCATTAGGGTTTTACAAAAACACAAATGGGTTAAGAGAACATTATAGGATCGAGTTATTACCGAATCGTTAGCGGAAGAACGATGCCGAGCAAGCACGGTGACGGAAGAACGATCCGGGAACCTACGGTTCAGATCTGGAAATGGGGAGAAAATCTGGAGAAATGAGATTTTGGGGGTTTTTTGGGGGTTTTCCGGCGGCCTAGAGGTGATGGCCGGCCTAAATGGAGAGGGAGAGGGGCTCTTGATGAAGGAGGAAGGCTAGGGGAAGATGGATGATGATTTGGGGAAGAAGGAGGCTCAGGAGAAAATGAAGGAAGAAAGAAAAACGTTTGGGGGGTTTAAATAGGCACAGCCGGCGGCTGGGCAAACCCTAGGTTTACGACAGCAGTTAGTCGGTCAAAGAAGGGTTGTTGACCGACTAGTTCAACAACTAGTCGGTCGGTCGACCAACTGTGACCGACTAAAACCAAACAGTAACTCAGGTTGTCGAAATGGTCAAAGATTTAGTCGGTTAAAGAACAATGGCTGACCGACTAGTTTGCAACCTAGTCGGTCGGTGGTTGTTCTTGGACCGACTAACGATAAACAGTAACTTAGTTGAAATTTATCAAAGGAACTAGTCGGTCTGAGAGCAAGTTCTGACCGACTAGTTCCACATCTAGTCGGTCGGTGGTTGTTCTTAGACCGACTAAGATTAAACAGTAACTCATGTACAATTGATTCAATGAACTAGTCGGTTCCAGTAGAGTTCCTGACCGACTAGATCTCAATCTAGTCGGTTGGTCCCCCTTCTTGAACCAACTAAAGTGCACGAAAAGTGCCGAATTGAAGCGTGAAGTTCTAGGAAGATTCCTACGGCTTCTAGGATCACTCTAACTCTAAAATATGAGCGATTTGAAGTTCGTCATGAGCGACTTACTCCAAGATCAACGATTCTAAGGAAGAAGCTAGAAAATCACGACGAAACGATCGAAAATGAAAGCTACGGAGACGAAAACCACGCATAAGGAGAAAATCCACCAAAACATATAATATAATATAATATAGATAATCCAAATGCATGAAAACCAGTCGTTACATCCTCCCCAACTTAAGAAAAATTCCGTCCTCGGAATTTCCCAACACTCACGTGTCCGGGAACAAAAGTGGGTAACGCTCTCGCATCTCATCCTCATTCTCCCAAGTAGACTCTCCTGGCGAGCCGTGTCGCCACATCACCCTCACAAGATTGACAACCTTGTTCCGAAGTGACTTCTGACGCCTGTCCAGAATCTGCACTGGCTGCTGGTCATACGTCATATCAGGGCGAACGGTAATCTCCGAGAAATCCACATCATGAGATGGATCGCTAATGTATCGACGAAGCTGCGACACATGGAAAACATTGTGAACCCCTTCCAAAGATGGCGGCAAGGCTAAGCGGTAGGCTACCTCGCCAACTCTCTCCAGAATGTCAAACGGTCCAATGTATCGCGGGCTCAACTTCCCTCGCTTCCCAAAGCGAATCACACCACGATTCGGGGAAATCTTCAAGAACACATGGTCGCCTGGCTGAAACTCCAAAGGACGCCGTTTAGCATCCGCCCAATGCTTAAAACGGTCCTGAGCAATCCTCAACCTCTCCCGAATGTTCCTGACAACATCCACGGCCTCCACAATCATCTCAGGTCCCAACAGCTCCCGATCACCAACGTCATCCCAACTCAATGGCGAACGACATTTCCTCCCATACAGCGCGGTAAAAGGCGCCATGCCAATACTCGCCTGGAAGCTGTTGTTGTAGGAAAACTCTACCAGATGTAGATGGTCCTCCCACGAACCCTTGAAATCCAACATGCACGCCCTCAGCATGTCCTCCAAGATCTGAATCGTCCTCTCGGACTGGCCATCCGTCTGCGGATGGTACGCCGTGCTGAAACTCAGACGCGTACCCAAACTCTTCTGCAAACTCTGCCAGAACTGAGATGTGAACCTCGTGTCTCTGTCCGACACGATACTCACGGGGACTCCGTGAAGTCATACGATCTCCTGCACGATTCACGTTACATCACTATCTAAACTAGGAAAAAGGAAATAGAAACGGAGAGTAAAAGAATTTACCTCCATGTATCTCCTTGCTAGCGCCTCAGTGGACTGTCCTACTCGGAATGGAATAAAGTGCGCGGATTTGGTCAATCGATCTACGATCACCCAAATCGTGTCATTCTGCTTCGGACTCCGAGGTAGTCCAGTCACGAAATCCATAGTGATGTGTTGCCATTTCCACTCTGGAATCGGAAGCGGTTGTAGCAACCCTGCCGTACGCTGATGCTCCGCCTTCACTTGCTGGCAAACCAAGCACTTGGCTACACTCCGAGCCACACTCCTCTTCATGCCATGCCACCAAAAATTCAGACGAAGATCCTTGTACATCTTGGTCCCACCAGGATGCACAGAATACGGCGAACTGTGTGCCTCCACCATCAACTCCTCTCTAATATCCCCAACTGGCACACACAACCTAGCTCCAAACCTCAGCGAGCCATCCTCATGAATCAAAAAGTCAGTCCACAGACCGGCTTCTACCTGCTCCCGAATCTTCACCAGCTTCGGATCTCCAGCCTGGCCAGCCTTGATCCGATCCACGATCGTCGACCGAATCTGCATAGTCATCAACGAAGAGGCCTCTCCAGGAAGAACGACCTCTACACCAGACTCGCAAAAATCCTGCTGCAATCTCCACTGCGAAGTCAAAATCATCACCGCTGGAAGCCTACTCAGCGCATCAGGAACCACATTCACCTTGCCAGGGTGATACTGCAAATCAATCTCATAATCCGCCATGAGCTCCAACCATCGACGCTGTCGCATGTTGAGCTCCTTCTGAGTAAAAATATACTTCAAGTTTTTGTGATCGGTGAAGATCTTCACTTTCTCACTCAGCAGGAAGTGCCTCCAAATCTTGAGCGCAAACACGATGGCAGCCAACTCCAAATCGTGCGTCGGGTAATTCTTCTCATGAGCCTTGAGCTGACGCGAAGCATACGCCACAACATGCCCGTGCTGATGCAACACACAACCGAGACCCTTGCCAGAAGCATCGCAAAAGATCTCAAATCCTCCACTGCGATCAGGCACGACAAGAATAGGGACAGTCATCAATCTCTCCCTCAGAACACCGAAAGCATTCTCACAATCACCCGACCAAACAAAAGGTACATCCTTCCGCATCAATCTGGTCATCGGCTCAGCAATACGAGAAAAGTCCTTAATGAAGCGACGATAGTCACCAGCAAGTCCAAGGAAACTCCGGATCTCAGACGCGGACTGCGGAATAGGCCACTCTCTGATGGCTCTGATCTTCTCGGGATCCACTGAAATACCATCTCCAGTCACCACATGCCCGAGAAAAGCAACTCTGTCCAGCCAAAACTCGCACTTCGAAAACTTAGCATACAAACGATGCCTCCTCAGGATCTCCAACACCGTCCTCAAGTGCGAGGCATGCTCCTCCTCCGACTTTGAATAGATCAGAATATCGTCAATAAAGATAACGACAAACTTGTCTAAAAAGTCGTAGAAAATCAGGTTCATCAAATTCATGAAAACTGCGGGTGCATTAGTTATGCCGAAGGGCATAACCATAAACTCATAGTGTCCATACTTCGTCCTGAACGCTGTCTTCGGAACATCTCCCTTCTTCACCTTCAGCTGATGATAACCACTCCTCAAATCCAATTTAGAAAACACCCTCGATCCTCCAAGCTGATCAAAAATATCATCGATGCGAGGCAACGGGTATTTATTCTTGATGATCACCGCATTCAACTCCCGATAGTCCACGCACATGCGACGCGAACCATCCTTCTTCCTCACCAGCAGCACCGGTGCTCCCCATGGAGACACACTAGGATTGATATAACCCTTCTGCAAGAGCTCATCCAGCTGCTTCCGCAATTCCTCCAACTCAGCGGGTGACATACGATATGGCGCCTTCGAAATCGGTTGTGCTCCGGAATAAGATCAATAGAAAATTCTAAAGCTCGATCAGGTGGCAATACAAACGATGCTTCCTCAAAATCTCCAACACCGTCCTCAAGTGCGAGGCATGCTCCTCCTCCGACTTAGAATAGATCAGAATATCGTCAATAAAGATAACGACAAACTTATCTAAAAAGTCGTAGAAAATCAGATTCATCATATTCATGAAAACTGTGGGTGCATTGGTTACACCGAAAGACATAACCACAAACTCGTAGTGTCCATACTTCATCCTGAACGCTGTCTTCGGAACATCTTCCTTCTTCACCTTCAGCTGATGATAACCACTCCTCAGATCCAACTTCGAAAACACCCTCGAACCTCCAAGCTGATCAAAAATATCATCGATGCGAGGCAACGGGTATTTATTCTTGATGGTCACCGCATTCAGCTCCCGATAGTCCACGCACATGCGACGCGAACCATCCTTCTTCCTCACCAGCAGCACCGGTGCTCCCCACGGAGACACACTAGGATTGATATAACCCTTCTGCAAAAGCTCATCCAGCTGCTTCCGCAATTCCTCCAACTCAGTGGGTGCCATACGATATGGCGCCTTCGAAATCGACTGCGCTCTCGGAACAAGATCAATAGAAAATTCTAGAGCTCGATCAGGTGGCAATCCAAACATCTCCTCGGGGAAGATGTCATCAAAGTCCCGCACAACCGCTGGCCTCTCCAGCTCCATCTGCATAGCCACAATCTCCACCGGCCTGGCCCGAAATCTGACAGGACCAAGCGAACTGCTACCTCGGCTGAACTCAAATACTGGATGTCTAGGAATCTCGAACACCACATTCTTCCTCCGACAGTCGATCGTAGCATAGAAGCTCACAAGCCAATCCATCCCAAGGACCGCATCATAGTTGATGATGTCGTGGACAATGAAATCAGCGTAAAGCTCATGTCCACAGACCACCAACGAGCAAGAATTGCAACCACGATGCACCGAGACCACGCCATTCCCTGTAACGATATTCCAACTCTTGGAAAGAGGGGACGTCGACAAGGAATGCTTCTCCACGAAGCTCCGAGAAATAATGCACATCGATGCACCAGAGTCAAAGAGGACTCGTGCAGGAAATGTGCACACCAAAATCACACCTAACAAGCAATTTAACAATCAAACCCTAGTCTAGCAACCAATCATATGCAAACAACCAAACATAATCTAACAATTAAAACTAGCTAGGAAAGTAACAGCTAGATTGAGGATTACCTGCGATAACCTCATCCACAGCCTCGCTCTCCACAGCGGTCATCAGAAAAGCCTGCCTCCTCGGCGGAAAAGCCTGCTGAAAAGCCTGCCTCTGTGGAACAAGAGCTGCTCCACGTCCAGCAGGAACAGACGCTCTCTGCTGCAACGGCTGTGCTGCAACAGGTGCCTTCCAAGGCTGCTTCGACCTCGGACAATCCTTCATGGTATGGGTAGGATCTCCACAGACAACACACTTGCCCAGGAATCTCCTACACTGATCCTTGATATGCCCGATCTTGCCGCAGAAATGGCAAGTCTTCTGAATTGGCCCTCCTGGCCTCTTGAACTGAACTGGCTGGTTGGGCCTGAACCCCGGCCTGACCACAGCCCTGGTCTGCTCCACAGGCCTCTTCCCAGCACCAGAAACATGTCCCCTCCTCTGGCTCAGGTTCAGCTCCTGCCTCCTCGCAGCGACCAGAACCTTCTGATAAGAGTCCAGATCAGAGGAAGACACAAAACTCTGAAGCTCCAAAGCAAGTCCCTGCAGGAACCTCTGAACCCTCTCATCAGCATCCTGCACCATCTTCGGTGCGAACTGACTCAGCCTAGTGAACTTTTGGTGGTTCTGGTCCACCATCAAGCTCCCTTACTTCAGCTCAATAAAGCGCTGCAGCATCTCCTTCCTAGCAGCCTTCGGAAAGAACTCCTCATCAAACCTGGACTTAAAGGTAGCCCAAGCTATCGGCTCCACCAACATCTTCTCTTCCGCATCCCACCAGTTTCGAGCATTATCCTTGAGCTGCCTCTTCGCCAAATCAACCCATCCAGCCGGGCTGATCTTCGCCATCTTCAAATTATCCTCAATATTCCGAATCCACTCATCGGCAGCTAGAGGACCCTCAGACCCATCAAAATAAGCAGGACCCAGCTCCTGAAATTGCTTCGCTCCCGGCTCGGAGCGAGGGGCATCCTGGTTGCCCGAGCAGCTCGAGCAAGTGGAGCATTCTAGACTTGCAGGAGCACGCCCTGCTGCACCTGCATCATCTGAAGCATCATCCGCATCATCTCCCCACTGGTGGGCTCCCGCTCAGGCTCCTCGTCATGAGGGGGCGCACTACCACCACCACGGGTAAATCGCCTTCCTGCCATCTAATGACACAGAAAACGAAACAGATTAGACTCATAGCTTATGACTCGGACGTCGAACTTAGTTTATTGGACATTCTAATATTATTATCGTTATTCCGATATTCGCAGTTACAGAAAAGGACCTGCATGGGCCACCAACAAAACCTGTCACGTCCCGCTTCCCTAAAATTGAGGCGAGACGTGAGAAGGTCCGCACAGACGTGGAGCTGTGAAGCCACACGCCTGATAAGAGTCAGTAAAACAAGTGCAGGTCCCTGTAACCACAAACAGAACAAAGATAATAACACAAGAGAGACAGAAATAAAATCTCAAATCTAAGCATTGTCCAACATTAAAATTAAGTTCAACATCCAAAAAAGCCACCAGGCTAAAAGAAAGAGTCTAAAGGCCCAGAACAAGGCCAACAAAGACAAACATAAACAGAGTATTGGTGCCACGCACCGACAACAAAAACAGTCTAACACGAAGAACACAAGCAGCCTCTATGACTGATCGCCCGTGTCCTCGTACTCCTCAACGAACGCAGGTTCTGACTCAGCGTCAGCGAACACCACGTCCTCCGCAGCACTCTCAGGCTCGGGATCTAACATGTGTCACCCAAAAGAGTAAAGGGGCACATGTCAGCAAGTCTAAAAGACTTGGGCAAGGAAACTGAAAGGAAGTACACTAACAACCTAGCAGTTATAGTATGATGCATAACATGGCAAGTATAGTATGGAAGTGACAAGTAAAGGGAAGTACAAGTAACAAGTAGCAAGTATGTCGTGGATAACAAGTTTTACAAGTAAAAACACGGACAAGTACAAGTCAAGTGGTTCATGTCAAGTGATCACGTCAGGTAAACACGTCAAGTAAACAAGTTGTGCACAGAGATTTCGTCTGCTGGCTAGAGTGGCTGATCGGGCCAACTCGTAAGCTCAGGTGACCGCTTATCCCTACCCCTCCACGTGTATCGAGCCAGGGCATTACCCCGAACACGGAATGCTCGCTTCTGGATCACGAGCCAGGAAGTGTATTTAACACGTATGGCGTAGGGTTATGCCTGCAACGCAGGTACCTAGCCGGAAACAAGTAGATCGGGCATTGGCTATCAACCAACACACGTGGCCCGCTTCTGAAACACGAGCCAGGAAACACAAGTATTGTAGCGTGTGCTACGAATGCGACATTTAACATGGATAGCATGGATGACAATTAATTCGCGTACCTTTAATTAAAATTAAACGTGACATGGTAGTACTTATGCAACATGATAAATGACGGATCTAACTTCGTAGTCAAGCTAGTATCTGAAATTGCGCCTAGGCGAGTATCATTTCGTCGCCTAGTCTCTTTTACGCCTATACAAGCAAATGGCCTAAGACATGGCCCAAAACCTTAAGTGGCAAGTTTCACTTGCCTAGCACCGAGGATGAAGATCACGAAGGTTCGTCTCACAAACGCTAATCTACGGGGAAAGTCGCTGTTATGGAGAAACAATCATCAAAACAACATCCATTTTCATTAGGGTTTTACAAAAACACAAATGGGTTAAGAGAACATTATAGGATCGAGTTATTACCGAATCGTTAGCGGAAGAACGATGCCGAGCAAGCACGGTGACGGAAGAACGATCCGGGAACCTACGGTTCAGATCTGGAAATGGGGAGAAAATCTGGAGAAATGAGATTTTGGGGATTTTGGGGGGTTTTCTGGTGGCCTAGAGGTGATGGCCGGCCTAAATGGAGAGGGAGAGGGGCTCTTGATGAAGGAGGAAGGCTAGGGGAAGATGGATGATGATTTGGGGAAGAAGGAGGCTCAGGAGAAAATGAAGAAAGAAAGAAAAATGTTTGGGGGGTTTAAATAGGCACAGCCGGCGGCTGGGCAAACCCTAGGTTTACGACAGCAGTTAGTCGGTCAAAGAAGGGTTGTTGATCGACTAGTTCAACAACTAGTCGGATCGGTCGACCAACTGTGACCGACTAAAACCAAACAGTAACTCAGGTTGTCGAAATGGTCAAAGATTTAGTCGGTTAAAGAACAATGGCTGACCGACTAGTTTGCAACCTAGTCGGTCGGTGGTTGTTCTTGGACCGACTAACGATAAACAGTAACTTAGTTGAAATTTATCAAAGGAACTAGTCGGTCTGAGAGCAAGTTCTGACCGACTAGTTCCACATCTAGTCGGTCGGTGGTTGTTCTTAGACCGACTAAGATTAAACAGTAACTCATGTACAATTGATTCAATGAACTAGTCGGTTCCAGTAGAGTTCCTGACCGACTAGATCTCAATCTAGTCGGTTGGTCCCCCTTCTTGAACCAACTAAAGTGCACGAAAAGTGCCGAATTGAAGCGCGAAGTTCTAGGAAGATTCCTACGGCTTCTAGGATCACTCTAACTCTAAAATATGAGCGATTTGAAGTTCGTCATGAGTGACTTACTCCAAGATCAACGATTCTAAGGAAGAAGCTAGAAAATCACGACGAAACGATCGAAAATGAAAGCTACGGAGACGAAAACCACGCATAAGGAGAAAATCCACCAAAACATATAATATAATATAGATAATCCAAATGCATGAAAACTAGTCGTTACAGGAAATCAGTTCAAATCAGTTAAATAAGAGGCATGTGCGCACAGCAATTCCCATTAAATCTTAAGCCATGTCAGCCAGAGAAACGAATTCGTTTTTGTAACGACTGGTTTTCATGTATTTGGATTATCTATATTATATTATATGTTTTGGTGGATTTTCTCCTTATGCGTGGTTTTCGTCCCCGTAGCTTTCATTTTCGATCGTTTCGTCGTGATTTTCTAGCTTCTTCTTTAGAATCGTCGAGTCTTGGAGTAAGTCACTCATGACGAACTTCTAATCGCTCATATTTTAGAGTTAGAGTGATCCTAGAAGCCGTAGGAATCTTCCTGAAGCTTCGTGCTTCGATTCGGCACTTTTAGTGCACTTTAGTTGGTTCAAGAAGGGGGACCATCCGACTAGATTGAGATCTAGTCGGTCAGGAACTCTACTGGAACCGACTAGTTTATTGAATCTAATGTACAGGAGTTACTGTTTACTTTTAGTCGGTTTAAAAACAACCACCGACCGACTAGATGTGAAACTAGTCGGTCAGAACTTGCTCTCAGACCGACTAGTTCCTTTGATACATTTTACCTAATTTACTGTTTATCGTTAGTCGGTCCAAGAACAACCACCGGCCAACTAGGTTGCAAACTAGTCGGTCAGCCATTGTTCTTTAACCGACTAATTCCTTGACCATTTCGACAACCTGAGTTACTGTTTGGTTTTAGTCGGTCACAGTTGGTCGACCGACCGACTAGTTGTTGAACTAGTCGGTCAACAACCCTTCTTTGACCGACTAATCAGTGTCGAAACCCTAATTTCTGGGCAGCCGCCAGCTCTTCCTATTTAAACCCCACCCACATTTTCTTTCATCCCTCTTTCATTCTCCTGAGCCATTTTCTCCCCCAAATCACCCTCCAACATTTCCCCAAGCCATTCCTTCCTCCCTTGGAGCTTCCATCTCGCCATTTAGGCCGGCCACCACCTCTAGGTCGCCGGCAACCCCCCAAAAATCCACAAAACCCCATTTCTCCAGATTTTCTCCCCATTTCCAGATCTGAACCCTAGTTTCCCGGATCGTTCTTCCGTCGCCGTGCTTGCTCGGCATCGTTCTTCCGCTAACGGTTCGGTAATAAATCGATCTCTTAATGTTCTCATAACCCATTTGTGCTTTTGTGAAACCCTAATGAAAATGAATGTTGTTTGATGATTGTTTCTCCATAACAGTGACTTCCCCGTAGATTAGCGTCCGTGAGACGAACCTTCGTGATCGTCATCCTCGGTGATAGGCAAGTGAAACTTGCCACTTAGGGTTTTGGGCCATGTCTTAGGCCATTTGCTTGTTGTAGGCGTAAAAGAGACTAGGCGACGAAATGATACTCGCCTAGGCACAATTTCAGGAACTAGCTTGACAACGAAGTTAGATCCGTCATTTATCATGTTGCACAACTACCATGTCATGTTTAATTTCAACTAACGGTACGTGAATTAATTATCATGTCATTGCATTCTTTAAATGTTCCTGTGATTGCGTAGCACCGCTACACCTTGTGAAATGTTTGAGGCTAGGCACCTGCTTTTAGCGGGCACAACCCTACGCCAAATTGTGAACCTAATAACAAGCTCTTGTGCGGGGCAACCCTGGCTCATTAACTAAGCATCATGTATAGGGACCCTGGCTTGTTTACGTGTGGGAGGGGTAAGTGTTAAGCGGCCAATCAACTGGGAGTCTGCCCGATCAGCTACTTCAGTTGTAAGGCGTAAACTCTGGGTTCTGGGGTAGTGTTAAGCGGCCAATCAGTGTGAATATCCAACAGTTCAGCTGTAAGGCGTAAACATCTACAAACAACTTGAAACGTGACTAGTGAAAAGATTGAGATTGTTAGTAGCTTGGATACTCTTGACATGCCCTGACAATTGTTCTCCCGCACTTATTATTTCACCATGTCTTACTTGTGCACTCATACCATAACTGCCATGTCATGCATACTATAACTGCTAGGTTGTTAGTTTGTCTTACTTCCAGTTTCCTTGTCCAAGTCTTTTAGACTTGCTGACATGTGCCCCTTTACTCTTTTGGGTGACACATGTTAGATCCTGAGCCTGAGTTCATTGTTGAGGACGAGGTGTTTGCAGACGCCGAGCCCGAGCCTGTGTTTGACGAGGACCTCGTGGACACGGGCGATCAGTCGTAGGGACTGTTTGTGTTGTTGTTTAGACTGTTTTGTTGTCGATGCGTGGCACCAATACTTTGTTATGTTTGTCCTTGTTGGCCTTGTTCTGGGCCTTTAGACTCTTTCTTTTAGCCTGGTGGCTTTTCTGGATGTTGAACTTACCTTTTTTTTGTTGGACAAATTCTGAGATTTGAGATTTTATTTCTGTCTCTCCTTGTGTTATTATTGTTGTTCCGTTTGTGGTTACAGGTACTTGCTTATGTTTTATTGACGCTTATCGGGTTTGGGGCTTCACAGCTCCACTCTCGTGCGGACCTTTTCACGTCTTGCATCCATTTTAGGGAAGCGGGGCGTGACAGGTTTTGTTGGTGGCCCATGCAGGTCTCTCTTCTGTAACTGCGATTATCAGAATAATGATAATAATATTAGAATGTCCAATAAACTAAGTTCGACATCCGAGTCATAAGCTATGAGTCTAAATTGTTTCGTTTTCTGTGTCATTAGATGGCAGGAAGGCGATTCACCCAAGGTGGAGGCAGTGGTGCGCCCCCTCATGACGAGGAGCCTGAGCGGGAGCCCACCAATGGGGAGATGATGCGGATGATGCTTCAGATGATGCAGGTGCAGCAGTGCGTGCTCCTGCAAGTCCAGAATGCTCCACTTGCTCGAGCTGCTCGGGCAATCCAGGATGCCTCTCGCTCCGAGCCGGGAGCGAAGCAATTTTGGGAGCTGGGTCCTGTATATTTTGATGGGTCTGAGGGTCCGCTGGCTGCCGATGAGTGGATTCGGAACATTGAGGATAACTTGAAGATGGACAAGATCACCCCGGCTGGATGGGTTGATTTGGCGAAGAGGTAACTCAAGGATAATGCTCGGAACTGGTGAGATGCGGAAGAGAAGATGCTGGTGGAGCCGATAGCTTGGGCTACCTTTAATTCCAGGTTTGATGAGGAGTTATTTCCGAAGGATGCTAGGAAGGAGATGCTGCAGCGCTTTATTGATCTGAAGCAGGGGAGCTTGTCGGTGGACCAGTACCACCAAGAGTTCACTAGGCTGAGTCGGTTCGCACCGAAGATGGTGCAGGATGCTGATGAGAGGGCTCAGAGGTTTCTACAGAGACTTGCTTTGGAGCTTCAGAGTTTTGTGTCTTCCTCTGAGCTGGACTCTTATCAGAAGGTTCTGGTCGCTGCGAGAAGGCAGGAGCTGAACCTGAGCCAGATGAGAGGACATGTTTCTGGAGCGGAGAAGAGGCCTATGGAGCAGGCCAGGGCGGTGGTTAGGCTTGGTTTCAAGCCTAACCAGCCAGCTCAGTTCAAGAGGCCAGGAGGGCCTAATCAGAAGACTTGCCATTTCTGCGGCAAGCCTGGCCACATCAAGGATCAGTGTAGGAAATTTCTGGGCCAGTGTTTGGTTTGTGGTGATGCTTCTCATGTCGCGAAGGATTGTCGGCATGCGAATCAGTTGCGGAGAGCACCTGTTGCAGCACAGCCGTTGCAGCAGAGAGCGCATGTTCCTGCTGGACGTGGAGCAGCTCTTGTCCCACAGAGACAGGCTTTTCATCAGGCTTTTCCGCCGAGGAGGCAGGCATTTCTGATGACCGCTATGGAGAGCGAGGCTGTGGATGAGGTTATCACAGGTAACTCTCCTTCTAGCTGCTCCTTTCTTATTTGGCCTTGTTTGTTAGATTATGATGTTTGCTTGAACATGATTGTTTGCTAGACTAGGGCTTGATTGTTAGACTATTTGTAGGTGTGATTTTGGTGTGCACATTTCCTGCACGAGTCCTCTTTGACTCTGGTGCATCGATGTGCATTATTTCTCGGAGCTTCGTGGAGAAGCATTCCTTGTCGACGTCCCCTCTTTCCAAGAGTTGGAATATCGTCACAGGAAATGGCGTGGTCTCGGTGCATCTTGGTTGCAATTCTTGCTCGTTGGTGGTCTGTGGACATGAGCTTTATGCTGATTTCATTGTCCACGACATCATCAACTATGATGTGGTCCTTGGGATGGATTGGCTTGCGAGCTTCTATGCTACGATCGACTGTCGGAGGAAGAAGGTGGTGTTCGAGATTCCTGAAAATCCGGTATTTGAGTTCAGCCGAGGTAGCAGTTCGCTTGGTCCTGTCAGATTTCGGGCCAGGCCGGTGGAGATTGTGGCTATGCCGATGGAGTTGGAGAGGCCAGCGTAGTGCGGGACTTTGATGACGTCTTCCCCGAGGAGATGTCTGGATTGCCACCTGATCGAGCTTTAGAATTTTTTGTTGATCTTATTCCGGGAGCGCAACCAATTTTGAATGCGCCATATCATATGGCACCCGCTGAGTTGGAGGAATTACGGAAGAAGCTGGATGAGCTCTTGCAGAAGGGTTATATCAATCCTAGTGTGTCTCCATGGGGAGCACCGGTGCTGCTGGTGAGGAAGAAGGATGGTTCGCGTCGCATGTGCGTGGACTATCGGGAGTTGAATGCGGTGATCATCAAGAATAAATACATGTTGCCTCGCATCGATGATATTTTTGATCAGCTTGGAGGATCGAGGGTGTTTTCTAAATTGGATTTGAGGAGTGGTTATCATCAGCTGAAGGTGAAGAAGGGAGATGTTCCGAAGACAGCGTTTCGGACGAAGTATGGACACTATGAGTTTGTGGTTATGCCCTTCGGCGTAACTAATGCACCCGCAGTTTTCATGAATTTGATGAACCTGATTTTCTACGACTTTTTAGACAAGTTTGTCGTTATCTTTATTGATGATATTCTGATCTATTCAAAGTCGGAGGAGGAGCATGCCTCGCACTTGAGGACGGTGTTGGAGATCCTGAGGAGGCATCGTTTGTATGCTAAGTTTTCGAAGTGCAAGTTTTGGCTGGACAGAGTTGCTTTTCTCGGGCATGTGGTGACTGGAGATGGTATTTCAGTGGATCCCAAGAAGATCAGGGCCATCAGAGGGTGGCATGTTCCGCAGTCAGCATCTGAGATCCGGAGTTTCCTTGGACTGGCTGGTTATTATCGGCGCTTCATTAAGGACTTTTCCCGTATTGCTGAGCCGATGACCAGATTGACGCGGAAGGATGTACCTTTTGTTTGGTCGGGTGATTGTGAGAATGCCTTTGGTGTTCTGAGGGAGAGATTGACGACTGCCCCTATTCTTGTTGTGCCTGATCGCAGCGGTGGATTTGAGATCTTTTGCGATGCTTCTGGAAAGGGTCTCGGTTGTGTGTTGCATCAGCACGGGCATGTTGTGGCGTATGCTTCGCGTCAGCTCAAGACTCATGAGAAGAATTACCCGACGCATGACTTGGAGTTGACTGCCATCGTGTTTGCGCTCAAGATTTGGAGGCACTTCCTGCTGAGTGAGAAAGTGAAGATCTTCACCGATCACAAAAGCTTGAAGTATATTTTCACTCAGAAGGAGCTCAACATGCGACAGCGTCGATGGTTGGAGCTCATGGTGGATTATGAGATTGATTTGCAGTATCACCCTTGCAAGGTGAATGTGGTTCCTGATGCACTGAGTAGGCTTCTAACAGTGATGGTTTTGACTTCGCAGTGGAGATTGCAGCAGGATTTTTGCGAGTCGGGAGTTGCGATTGTTCTTCCTGGTGAGGCTTCTTCATTGATGAGTATGCAGATTCAGTCGACGATCGTGGATCGGATCAAGGCTGGCCAGGCTGAGGATCCGAAGCTGGTGAAGATTCGGGAGCAGGTGGAAGCCGGTCTGAGGACTGACTTTTTGATTCATGAGGATGGCTCGCTGAGGTTTGGAGCCAGGTTGTGTGTGCCAGCTGGGGATATTAGAGAGGATTTGATGGTGGAGGCACACAGTTCGCCGTATTCTGTGCATCCTGGTGGGACCAAGATGTACCAGGATATTCGTCTAAACTTTTGGTGGCATGGTATGAAGAGGAGCGTGGCTCAGAGTGTAGCCAAGTGCTTGGTGTGCCAGTAAGTGAAGGCGGTGCATCAGCTTACGGCAGGGTTGCTACAACCGCTTCCGATTCCGGAGTGGAAATGGCAACACATCACTATGGATTTCGTGACTGGACTACCTCGGAGTCCGAAGCAGAATGACGCGATTTGGGTGATCATAGATCGATTGACCAAATCCGCACACTTTATTCCGTTCCGAGTAGGACAGTCCACTGAGGCGCTAGCAAGGAGATACATGGAGGTAAATTCTTTTACTCTCCGTTTCTATTTCCTTTTTCCTAGTTTAGATAGTGATGTAACGTGAATCGTGCAGGAGATCGTACGACTTCACGGAGTCCCTGTGAGTATCGTGTCGAACAGAGACACGAGGTTCACATCTCAGTTCTGGCAGAGTTTGCAGAAGAGTTTGGGTACGCGTCTGAGATTCAGCACGACGTACCATCCGCAGACGGATGGCCAGTCCGAGAGGACGATTCAGATCTTGGAGGACATGCTGAGGGCGTGCATGTTGGATTTCAAGGGTTCGTGGGAGGACCATCTACATCTGGTAGAGTTCTCTTACAACAACAGCTTCCAGGCGAGTATTGGCATGGCGCCTTTCGTCGTTCTTTATGGGAGGAAATGTCGATCGCCATTGAGTTGGGATGACGTTGGTGATCGGGAGATGTTGGGACCTGAGATGATTGTGGAGGCCGTGGATGTTGTCAGGAACATTCGGGAGAGGTTAAGGATTGCTCAGGATCGTTTTAAGCATTGGGCAGATGCTAAACGGCGTCCTTTGGCATTTCAGCCGGGCGACCATGTGTTTCTGAAGATTTCCCCAAATCGTGGTGTGATTCGCTTTGGGAAGCGAGGGAAGTTGAGCCCGCGATATATTGGACCGTTTGACATTCTGGAGAAAGTTGGTGAGGTAGCCTACCGCTTAGCCTTGCCGCCATCTTTGGAAGGAGTTCACAATGTTTTCCATGTGTCGCAGCTTCGTCGATACATTAGTGATCCATCTCATGCTGTGGATTTCTCGGAGATTACCGTTCACCCTGATATGACGTATGACCAGCAGCCAGTGCAGATTCTGGACAGGCATCAGAAGTCACTTCGGAACAAGGTTGTCAATCTTGTGAGGGTAATGTGGCGACACGGCTCGCCAGGAGAGTCTACTTGGGAGAATGAGGATGAGATGCGAGAGCGCTACCCACTTTTGTATCCGGACACGTGAGTGTTGGGAAATTCCGAGGACGGAATTCTTCTTAAGTTGGGGAGGATGTAACGACTGGTTTTCATGTATTTGGATTATCTATATTATATTATATGTTTTGGTGGATTTTCTCCTTATGCGTGGTTTTCGTCCCCGTAGCTTTCATTTTCGATCGTTTCGTCGTGATTTTCTAGCTTCTTCCTTAGAATCGTCGAGTCATGGAGTAAGTCACTCATGACGAACTTCTAATCGCTCATATTTTAGAGTTAGAGTGATCCTAGAAGCCGTAGGAATCTTCCCGAAGCTTCGCGCTTCGATTCGGCACTTTTAGTGCACTTTAGTTGGTTCAAGAAGGGGGACCGACCGACTAGATTGAGATCTAGTCAATCAGGAACTCTACTGGAACCGACTAGTTCATTGAATCTAATGTACAGGAGTTACTGTTTAATTTTAGTCGGTCTAAGAACAACCACTGATCGACTAGATATGAAACTAGTCGGTCAGAACTTGCTCTCAGACCGACTAGTTCCTTTGATACATTTTACCTAATTTACTGTTTATCGTTAGTCGGTCCAAGAACAACCACCGGCCAACTAGGTTGCAAACTAGTCGGTCAGCCATTGTTCTTTAACCGACTAATTCCTTGACCATTTCGACAACCTGAGTTACTGTTTGGTTTTAGTCGGTCACAGTTGGTTGACCGACCGACTAGTTGTTGAACTAGTCGGTCAACAACCCTTCTTTGACCGACTAATCAGTGTCGAAACCCTAATTTCTGGGCAGCCGCCAGCTCTTCCTATTTAAACCCCACCCACGTTTTCTTTCATCCCTCTTTCATTCTCCTGAGCCGTTTTCTCCCCCAAATCACCCTCCAACATTTCCCCAAGCCATTCCTTCCTCCCTTGGAGCTTCCCTCTCACCATTTAGGCTGGCCACCACCTCTAGGTCGCCGGAAACCCCCCAAAAATCCACAAAACCCCATTTCTCCAGATTTTCTCCCCATTTCCAGATCTGAACCCTAGTTTCCCGGATCGTTCTTCTGTCGCCGTGCTTGCTCGGAATCGTTCTTCCGCTAACGGTTCGGTAATAAATCGATCTCTTAATGTTCTCATAACCCATTTGTGTTTTTGTGAAACCCTAATGAAAATGAATGTTGTTTGATGATTGTTTCTCCATAACAGCGACTTCCCCGTAGATTAGCGTCCGTGAGACGAACCTTCGTGGTCGTCATCCTCGGTGCTAGGTAAGTGAAACTTGCCATTTAGGGTTTTGGGCCATGTCTTAGGCCATTTGCTTGTTGTAGGCGTAAAAGAGACTAGGCGACGAAATGATACTCGCCTAGGCGCAATTTCAGGAACTAGCTTGACAACGAAGTTAGATCCGTCATTTATCATGTTGCACAACTACCATGTCATGTTTAATTTCAACTAACGGTACGCGAATTAATTGTCATGTCATTGCATTCTTTAAATGTTCCCGTGATTGCGTAGCACCGCTACACCTTGTGAAATGTTTGAGGCTAGGCACCTGCTTTTAGTGGGCACAACCCTACGCCAAATTGTGAACTTAATAACAAGCTCTTGTGCGGGGCAACCCTGGCTCATTTACTGAGCATCGTGTACAGGGACCCTGGCTTGTTTACGTGTGGGAGGGGTAAGTGTTAAGCGGCCAATCAACTGGGAGTCTGCCCGATCAGCAACTTCAGTTGTAAGGCATAAACTCTGGGTTCTGGGGTAGTGTTAAGCGGCCAATCAGTGTGAATGTCCAACAGTTCAGCTGTAAGGCGTAAACATCTACAAACAACTTGAAACGTGACTAGTGAAAAGATTGAGATTGTTAGTAGCTTGGCTACTCTTGACATGCCCTGACAATTGTTCTCCCGCACTTATTGTTTCACCATGTCTTACTTGTGCACTCATACCATAACTGCCATGTCATGCATACTATAACTGCTAGGTTGTTAGTTTGCCTTACTTCCAGTTTCCTTGCCCAAGTCTTTTAGACTTGCTGACATGTGCCCCTTTACTCTTTTGGGTGACACATGTTAGATCCTGACCCTGAGTTCATTGTTGAGGACGAGGTGTTTGCAGACGCCGAGCCCGAGCCTGTGTTTGACGAGGACTTCGTGGACACGGGCGATCAGTCGTAGGGACTGTTTGTGTTGTTGTTTAGACTGTTTTGTTGTCGGTGCGTGGCACCAATACTTTGTTATGTTTGTCCTTGTTGGCCTTGTTCTGGGCCTTTAGACTCTTTCTTTTAGCCTGGTGGCTTTTCTGGATATTGAACTTACCTTTTTTTGTTGGACAAATTCTGAGATTTGAGATTTTATTTCTGTCTCTCCTTGTGTTATTATTGTTGTTCCGTTTGTGGTTACAGGGACCTGCTTATGTTTTCTTGACGCTTATCGGGTTTGGGGCTTCACAACTCCACTCTCGTGCGGACCTTTTCACATCTTGCCTCCATTTTAGGGAAGCGGGGCGTGACAGTTTTCGTTTTGTTTTCACGTGATTCCCCTGTACACGTCAGCTCAGCAAACCTCTTCCCCATTTCGTTCTAGGGCATGCAGGCTCTGACTTCTTCGCTTCTCACACCGGCGACGGCGGCGATCTAGTCAAAGTGGCGACGAGATATCGAGGGCTACGACGTCTTCTTGACAGCGGCTTCGACAGTGGCGAGGTTCTAGTCTTCTCCGATCGTGCAGCGATCTCCGGCGATCTCTCGACTACAGCAGGCGACGAACTTTAAGCGATGAGCTCCTCAGTGGCTTCTACATCTTCGTCAATGGGCTCCTCTCGGCGGCGACGACTCGAACGTATTCTCCGGCTATGGCTTTGCAAGATCGACTTGATGATCCACTGTAGGATGTAGTCGGGCAGCGCTTCGAGCGACGTCTTCAACTCGAGCAGCGGTGTTCTTCACGATGACTGCAGCTTTTTCGAGCGTTGTCTTCTTCGGTGATCGTGTGGCAGCTCCGTCGTCTCCAGCGATCAACGCACAGCGGCGAGTTCTTCTCCGATAACCCAAAGGGACTCGATGATGTGTAGATCTCTGGTGAGCAGCTTCGATTCGCTGCTAGGGCCTCATCTTCACGTGCTCGACGGCGATGGCGGTGGTCTCGACTTCACCGTGCTGCTGCTTCAAAAGATGACTTCTCCACGATGAGCAGCGTTCTCCACGGTGACAGCTTGATGACGACGATGTATTGGCGATCGTGATGTTGCGATAATGGTGATGTCTTGGCTTCGGAGATGGCACGGCCTTGCGAAGATGTCGTGGGCTCTGGGTCGACGTTGAGGATGTAGTCACTGAAAGCGAAAGCTTTGGCTTGCCCAAGATGATGGTATGAGGTTGAGAGTTCGATGGCAGCGGCTTATGATGGAGGCTTGGGATTTTTTGGTTTATGGTAGGTATAGGAATTTTGAGTAGCCTTGCTCCTTTTTTTATTGCTGCAAACTTTTGTTGATGCTAGGGTTTTTCAGCCGCAACCCCATTTGGAAAATTTTGTGTTGTCGTGATCTGCTCCCCTTTTCACAAGATTATATATATAGGATGAGACTGGGGTTTTGTGCACAAGATGATCTTTAGAGTATAGGGATTGGGAATTTCAAAATGAGTTGATTCTATCTTTTTGCATCATAGATAGGAGATTTGATTTGATCACGTTGGTGTTTGAATAGGAGAAGGATAATAGACAATCTTTCTGATATATTTGGCCACATCTCTCATCTATTGACCAAGTCCAACTTTGCTCTCCATTGACCAAGTCAAACTTCTTTGTGCACACACACTCCCTCTCTCCCAATATGATATACGAATAGCAATTCCGCCAAAAAGTGAAAATATATTGTTTCGTCAGGCCTGAAACACACTAAGCACACACGTTAGATATAATGACATGTTTGTCATCATCAAACCAAGATCCTAGATCGTTGCTCCCAACAATCTCCCCCTTTTGGTGATCACAAACCCATAAAAGATTTGAGCAATAAGTATGGGTGTGCGAAGTGTGTTGAACGGTGTAATGATATATGATGTATGGATGAGTCTATGGATGAGTCATTCAAACATTACAAAGCATGCACAACAATTAGTAAATGTAAAAGCATGCTCCCCCTTCTCTCAAGCTCCCCCTTCAACATTATTTTTCATGCTCCCCCTTCAACAAATAATACCGACGTCAAACCTTCAACAAATAATACCGACATCAAATCTTTCTTTTCTTTCTCCCCTTTGTAATCACCAAAAGTGGATTAATGAAGTCATAAAAATATTACATGCAAAAATAAACCATTATTAAAAGTAGCTAGCATCTACAGGAGTTTTCTAAAAAATAGACAATCCAAGCTCATAGAATTTCATAACACGACTTCTCCATCTATGTGTAAGTGTAGTGATATAGACAATAAAGTATTTAAGGAGATTCAATTTCAGAAAATCAACCAAATCAATCCACATTTTCCAATTTTTTCATGAATATCACTATGATTGATTTTTCCCACCTCATCGAAGATGAGTTTAAGTACCGAACCCCAAAAACATAGCGTAAAAGGACTTTTAAATGTGGGGTGGCATTGCTTGACGAGTTATATACACCAACGCTAATGATTACCCATGTAGCATAAGTTGGATGCTCGTGGGTTGTGTATTAGCCATGAAGTGTATCCATTTTTCATACGGAGCAAATATATAGAATATTTTTTATTTTCAATTCTTTTGTGCTCAATTTTAATTCATGGCTAAACACTTCATATCCCTTAGAAAATTCAGAATTTAATCATTCCTACATTCACTTTCCATTATTCTTCAAAAGAATCTCCAAAAATACTAAGAAGGCAAATATCGTGAAAGTGCAAATGTAGGTGTAGAAGTCAAATTTGAAATTTATGAGACATGTCATGGCTACTAAAAGGGAACAACATGTTTATGTATCTACAACAATAATGAATTAACTTCTACAAGGGATAGAATTGATCATTCATACAATACCAGTTAAGATAAATCATGAAGGGTATTCTTTTAAGCTCATTTTATTTTATTTTATTTATTTATTCCAGAAATAAAAACATTAAAAAAACATGCAAACAAGCACACAAACAAAAATAAATCAAGCACACAAAACAATCTATGAAGGTATGCAATGAAATACAAAGAGGGATAAAAATTATACCTTCTCGTCGCTATTTGACGAAGGAGCTAAAAGAATGAGACATTGAAAATTTTGCTCCTCGCCAAATCTCCACCTTACCTACATGAAAGGTGTTAAGTGTGACCTTGGAATCCAACAAGGTCCACAAGTGTTAGCCATTAAAGATTTAGGAACCCAAACTTGTTTAAACTTGATATGTGTGTTCCTAAATTTACAATAATATGAAGTATGGCCTACACTATCACAAGTAAAGCACTTTGCATATTTGTTCTTTGCAATAGAGGGTGCATTGTGAAATTTCTTGAATTTTTGCTTTTCAACATTTTTCAGACCAAAACCAAGTCCTCTTCTATTATTACCAGATAATTGATTCTCTAAAATAGTGTCCAACGATTGTTTTCCCATAGAGAATTTCTTAATGGCTACTTCAAGATGAGAGACTTTGGTTTTTAATTGTTTATTTTCTTCCACAAGCATCGTGCATTTACTAATAAAATCTCTCTTGTTTTCCTCTTCCTTCTTTTCAAATTCAATCATTTTTCTTTTAAAGTCATTATCCAACATGCAGAATTTATCATTAAGCTCTCTAATCACATAGTCTTTTTCAGTTTCGAGCTTAATCAAATCAAGTTTAAGCATGCTAATTTGGTTTAATAATGAGGAACAAGAAATACAAGGAGCATTTTCATCAAAGCTTTCTTTTTCCTTCTTCATGACTTCAATAGTAGACTTACAAGCATTAAGTTCAATTTTAAGTTTTTCATTCTCTTTAAACACCTTATCATCTCTAACTTGCATGTCATAGTTCTGATTTTGGAGACATTCAATAGTGAACTCATGATCTACTATTTGATTTTGCAATTCTTCACAAATTTTAAGAAGTTCAGCTTTGCTACCTGACGGTTTCTCATCTTGGATGCCCATCAAAGCCATGCAAGAATGGGCTTCATGTTCCTCCTCGCTTTCAGCTTCACTATCCATATCCCATGTTAATACCTTCGCTTTTCCTTTTCCTTTAGCGAGCTGAGCAGTTTCATTTGGGCAATCTTTCATTAGATGTTCTCTTCCGTTGCATTTAAAACATTGCATTCTATTAGTAGATTTCTGATCATTAAATTGCTTGGAAGAATTATTAAAGTTAGAACGATTAAACATGGGTGCCATTTCGTTTCTCACATGCTTGGTCTTGATGAACTTTCTGAAGTTTCTCACCATTAGCGCTATGTCGTCGTCGTCATCCTCTTCTTCGCTAGCTTGCAAAGCAAGGGGCTTCATGGCTTTCTCTTTCTCCTCAGGTTTCTATCTTGCTTCAACATTTAGCAATTCCAACTCATGGGACATCAAATTACCAATAAGGTCATCCACCTTCAATTGAGACAATACCTTTACTTCCTGGATGGCGGTGACCTTTGGTCTGAAAGAGCTTGACAATCCTCTTAAGATCTTTCTCACTTGATCGAGGCTATCATATGGCTTTCCAAGCGAGCTAGACTTGTAGACTATGTTGGTGAACCTTGCATACATCTCTGATATGCTCTCTGATGGTAGCATGCGAAATCCCTCGAACTCTGCACTCAAAAGAGACAGTCTAGACTCCTTTACCTGTGACGTTCCCTCATGCGTCACCTCCAGAGTATGCCATATTTCCTGCGCAGTTAAACAATGTGAGATTCTATTATATTCAGATTTATCAAGTGCACAAATGAGAGCATTCATAGCTTTAGCATTTAAAGAATAAGATTTCCAATCATTGTCATCCCATTTGTCATTTGGTTTTTCAATCTCAACATTTTCTACTTTAATAACAGGCAGTTTATATCATTTTTCAATTATTTGCCAAGCTTTATAATCAACAGAAATAAGGTAGATTTTCATTCGATTTTTCCAATAAGCATAATCACCTCCATTAAATCTAGGGGACGGGAAAAAGACTGACCCTCAGCAAAAGCACTATCTATATGGTTATTCATGGTCAATCCTAGGCTAGATCCTAAAACCTGCTCTGATACCACTTGTTGGATCTGGATCCTAGCCTAGAGGGGGGGGTGAATAGGCTTATAAAAAATAATTCGTGCAACCCACGAATAAGCACACGCAGTTATAACAACAACAGGGTAAATAAAAAGCAGACACAGAGTACACAGCAGATTTACCCTGGTTCGATCGACACTTCGACCTACTCCAGCCCCCAAAGCAGATACTAGTATTGAATATCGCAATAGGTACAAAACCACAAGTTAGAGCACGCTCAGAGCACCCTCTACGTCTCTACACTCTCCAGGCTCTCAGTACCCCACACACAGTGTTTTCTCTCACTATCAATCCTAGTAATGCTTTCTACCAGCTAGTCCCAAACTAGCTGGGTCCCACTTGTCTAGCCCCAACCAGACAAGTCCCAAAATAGTCCCCAAAAGACAGGTAAAGTTTTCCCTACAGAGAACGTTACACTAATACACGAAAATAAAGAGTAAGGAGTTTAGAAATGCTCAGATCGTGTCCGTGTAGGCGTCTCTGTCAATCAGCACGTCGTAAGCTCCAATCTGACGCAAACGGTGTCTCAATCCGACTCCTGGATGTCAAGTTGGCACTGGTCTGTGCGTAAAGAAATTCCAGTTCAAATCCTTTTATTCTCGGTCTGTGCGCAGAGCAGCTCCCTTTAAATGAAGAGGTCGGTGCGCAGGGGAAATCAGTTCAAATCAATTAAATAAGAGGCCTGTACGCACAGCAATTCCAATTAAATCTTAAGCCACGTCAGCCAGAGAAACGAATTCGTTTTCCTTTCGTTTTCACGTGATTCCCCTGTACACGTCAGCTCAACAAACCTCTTCCCCGTTTCGTTCTAGGGCATGAAGGCTCCGACTTCTTCGCTTCTCACACCGGCGACGGCGGCGATCAAGTCAAAGCGGTGACGAGATATCGAGGGCTACGACGTCTTCTTGACAGCGGCTTCGACAGTGGCGAGGTTCTAGTCTTCTCCTATCGTGCAGCGATCTCCGGCGATCTCTCGACTGCAGCAGGCGACGAACTTTAAGCGATGAGCTCCTCAGTGGCTTCTACGTCTTCGGTAATGGGCTCCTCTGGGTGGCGACGACTCGAACGTATTCTCCGGCGATGGCTTTGCAACGATCGACTTGATGATCCATGGTAGGATGCAGTCGGGTAGCGCTTCGAGCGGCGTCTTCAACTCGAGCGACGGTGTTCTTCACGGTGACTGCAGCTTTTTCGAGCGCTGTCTTCTTCGGTGATCGTGCGGCAGCTCCGTTGTCTCCAGCGATCAACTCACGGCGGCGAGTTGTTCTCCGACAACCCAAAGGGACTCGATGATGTGAAGATCTCCGGTGAGCAGCTTCGATTCACTGCTAGGGCCTCGTCTTCATGTGCTCGACGGCGATGGCGGTGGTATCGACTTCGCCGTGCTGCTCTTCGAAAGATGACTTCTCCACGACGAGCAGCGTTCTCCACGGTGACAGCTCGATGACGATGATGTGTTGGCGATCGTGACGTTGCAATAATGGTGATGTCTTGGCTTCGGAGATGGCACGGCCTTGCGGAGATGTCGTGGGCACTGGGTCGACGTTGAGGATGTAGTCACTGAAAGCGAAAGCTTTGGCTTGCCCAAGATGATGGTATGAGGTTGAGAGTTCGATGGCAGCGGCTTATGATGGAGGCTTGGGCTTTTTTGGTTTATGGTAGGTATAGGAATTTTGAGTAGCCTTGCTCCTTTTTTTTATTGCCACAAACTTTTGTTGATGCTAGGGTTTTTCAGCCGCAACCCCACTTGGAAAATTTTGTGTTGCCGTGATCTGCTCCCCTTTTCACAAGATTATATATATAGGATGAGCCTGGGTTTTTGTGCAAAAGATGATCTCTAAAGTATATGGATTGGGAATTTCAAAATTGAGTTGATTCTATCTGTTTGCACCATAGATAGGAGATTTGATTTGATCACGTTGGTGTTTGAATAGGAGAAGGATAATAGACAATCTTTCTGATATATTTGGCCACATCTCTCCTCCATTGAACAAGTCCAACTTTGCTCTCCATTGACCAAGTCAAACTTCTTTGTGCACACACACTCCCTCTCTCCCAATATGCTATACGAATAGCAATTCCGCCAAAAAGTGAAAATATATTGTTTCGCCAGGCCTGAAACACACTAAGCACACACGTCAGATATAACGACACGTTTGTCATCATCAAACCAAGATCATAGATCGTTGCTCCCAACACGTGTGTCCACGAACACCTACGAACTCTAGCAATGCATCCTCCAGCATTCCCACAAGGACTCCACCTATACCCTGCAGAGAATAGGACGCATCAGTTCGTTGCAAAAATTTCACCCTCATAATAAAAGTATTCCAAAGAGGATCGTCTATAGAAATATATGAAATAAATAGTGGTGGACGATACTTCCCTGGAAATAATTCAATATCATCTTGTGTTATGATAGCTATCTCCGTGGTGTCCTCTCTCAGCTGCTCAGGTAAATCTGGATATATGTGTGGACTTCTTCGACAGGTTCGTTTAGATATGACATGTCCAGGCATACCTCCGATACATAATCGTACGTGTGCTGTAAAAGGTACGACGTGTCAAAAGTATCCGAATCAAAATAAATATCAAATAGAATGTATGATTCAGAAATGGAATGGGTAGAAATATCTCCCTGGGTGGGAGCAGTAAGCTCTGTGGGATAGTCCTCGGCATCAGTGGAAGGATGAGGTGGCTGCAGAAGCTCTAATGGAGGAGGGTAGTACTCGGGATCATCATGAATGGTTGTGTCCTCGTCTCGATGCACGACCTCCTCGTCGATAAGCTCTGGCTCCGTGTGGTGCTCTTTTGCCTCCTCATCAACTATCAATGTATGCACTCTCTGGAATGGTGATGCTGGCCGCTCATGTGTGTCAACTTGTGGGGGTGTGTCATGTGGAGGAGAATGCCCGCAAGTAATCCAAAAATGTAGTCTATCCCCCAAAAAAATCAATACTGACATGGACGTCTTCCTTAATTGTTTCTGCATCCGAAACATGGTTCATAATAAAATCTGCAAATGCATCTCCTGCTGTAATGCTAACTGAACCCGTGAACCTCACTGACTCCAAGAGGCCCTCCAATAGGCTCTGAAATGTGTTCTCCTCGGGCGGCGCATATCATTCAATTTCTGCTTCCTCCACTGCCTCTTCGTCCATCCACCCTTCATATGCAATAGCTGTATTGTAGGATACAGGATCTACGATGGCACATTCTGGCTCTGGTAATATGACGGGCAATGATTCTTGCCCATAAGATGAAGAAGTAGAACTGATATCCTTGGAAATCATTGCAACCTTAGGCATGAGCGCATTGGTTTCAAGGTCTCTTTTCACCGATTACAATAGAAAATCACCCCTTTCAATCTTGGCGTGCATCTCAATCTGATGTGCAAGCATCTCATCAAGAAGGTGATCTCTCATCTGAGCATTCCGATCAAAATTTGTAGTCCATGTGGAAGCATGCATCCCATCCAAAAGGTATTCTCCCGTCTGAGCACTCTCATCAAAATAGTATTGTCCCATCTGAGCACTCTGATCAAAATAGTATTCTCCTATCTCAGCATCGAAATTTGGTCTACACATGGTAATAGCAAAGATAGCTGGACAACAAAAATAAGAAAACTAGAGAGGAGCGTCAATAGTACAAGAGAATAACAAAAAGATATATAATGGCGGGGGAAACATTTCTTGTTACTGTATTTGTTTTTCTTTGTTTTTTGTTTTTTGTTTTTTTAATGTTTTTATGCGTACTCTAACGAACCCAAGCTAAGATAATATCAAACCGAACGCCTCCCTGGCAACGGTGCCAAAAACTTGACCGGTGCCCCATTTATGATTAAGGCGTGGTGTCGTTTTACCGCAAGTGCACGGTTAGTATAGGGTGCGGGTATATCGAACACAGGGAGGTGGATGGCTTGAAGGCTACTAGCCTCGCCTAGGTTGTGTGAGAGCTACGCGGATGATACGAGTGGGTAGTGCAGAAATAAAGGAAAGAAATGTAAAACAACAAGAAATGAATCCCCGCTAACACGGGCTAGAGCACTCATTACACTTGGTATTTGACTCGACCCAGGGTGAGACATTGCCCCAAAAGGTGGTATCTAGTGCGGCGTGGGTCCGATATTTTGGTCGGTACCCAGGATGATACGCTAGGTCTACCCAGTTTCGGACGGTGGGCATTTCCATGTCCAACACCCTCCGCAACCGAGAGCATTATGGCCACAATGATAGCTCCCAACATTTCATCCAAGACGTTTCCACGTGCAAGGACTCAATGTCAACGCTAAGGCATGAGCTACGGCTAGAGAATCAAACTCTCGTTTTATTTCCTCTTGGCTCAACGGTCAAAGGCGGTCTTTCTCCCGCCGATGACAACGAAACGCCCTAGCGTAACCCTAATGGCCAAATAGGTCGAATGTGATTTCTAGCAATACATCAAAGAGGATCTTGACGGGACAAGCATCCGGAGCCCAACCCCCAACTCCATTTAGTGTGTTGACATAGGAGTTAGTCTCGGATTGATAGACATCTCCATTGACACATTCCATCAAACACTTGCCATGCAATCAAGTTAAATGAAATATCCCAAGCATCAATCCTACTCTAACCCATATTAGGGTTCATCAAACACTACTCAATGGTGAAGAACATGATAGCAAGCAATAAAAGGGACAAACAAACATTCACCATCAAGCTTATTGAAAATAACACAAAGCAATGGAAATAAGAGAAGAAATACGTATCTTGCATTAGAATCCATCACTCCATTACATGATTTATTGAAAGAGAAACCCTAATCTAAACTAATATAAAGCTCCCATGAAAGGGGCTGAAAAGCCCTGAAAAATAGAGGGGAACCCCTTACAAATCATCCAATATCCCATATTTATAGGCCCCCACAAAACCTTAACAGTTCGGGTACAAATACCCACTAAAACTGCTGAAAAAGTGCCACCCGATCGATTGGAAGTTCAACTGATCGGATGGAAACAAACAGATACACTGAACTACTGAAAATGGGCTCAACCGGTCGGTTGGACATCCCACCTGATCGGGTGAAGTTCAAATTCCATACAGCCCAGAATTTCAGCACCCAGCTGCGCTCAGAAAATTCCAGAAAAATGAAGAAAAATCAGATTCGGGCATGCGACCTATTGTTGGAAAGCTAACGACGATGCCGACGCTAGAAAAATAAGAGATCATCCAAAATCTCACTGGAATGATAGTAGATCTTTAATGAATGCATCAGCAGTGCACAAAAGGGGAAGAAAAGGCCACCCGATCGATTGAAATGTCAACCGGTCAGGTGAGTTCTTCCCCAAGATGACCCGAGGAGATGACCCGATCGATTGGAAAGATCTCTCATGAATGGCACTTTGTCTCCTCACCAACCGGTCATCCACCCGATCGGGTGGCGCACTGTGTTGTCCGGGTGGAGCATAGGACTGATACCATGATATGAACCGATCGAGTGGCTCATCCACACGACCGGGTGAAGCTCCAAAACTTCAAATCCTCATCTTTGGCTATCAGATCTTTGCCGTATAAGCGTTCTTTGGTCCCGACATGCAAGGTTGACTCCAGAAGACACCAAAATGCCGACATTTACCTGAAATACAAACAATACACCCAATAGTCTTTACCTGAAATACAAACAATACACCCAATAGTCAATATGAACCAAAATGTGATATATACAACATGGAATAAGATGAAACGCATATGAAAACACGATGAAGAGCGTGTGCAAAAGGTGAAATATGAACACGCGTCAGAGATCCCTGAGGAGAACCACCCTGCCGTGAAGAGACCTTCTCATCTTCACGTTACCGTTGCCGAGTCCATCTTCCCGATGCCTTACCAGGCTTCTCGCTGCCATGCCGCTGTTCTCTTGCATGCCGTGAAGGGGTTGTTGATGTCGTGGATGTGTTGTTGCAGTGGACGAGACCACGTTGCCGTGATACTCATGTTTGCATGCAAAGGTTTATAAAGAGATAGCTTTTCACATATACATCAAAGTTGCATCAGGTTTCCAAAGTTGCTTTGCAAATTTTCTTCACCCTGACACATCAATTCGTGTACAAGGCCATTGCATCAGGTTTCCATGAGTTTCTCAAAAGCATAGTCCCCTACCCCACATGCTGAATGCGTATTAGGATTTAAAGGAAGATGCTCTGCACACAACAGAAGCTGAGGAGATTGTGCAAGTGACGCAACATCATTAGAGGAGCCAGAAACAACTTGAGTTGCCGACGACAAGACGACTATATCTAGTCAGACGTAGATCTGACTCGTGCTGATCGACAAAGACGACACACCATCACTGAGCAATTCTAAACTCTATTTTATTATCTTTGTGATTGTGTAGATCTCTGTAGGGGAAACTATTTACCATTGTGACATTTTTGGGTCTTGTCTAGCGGTGGACTAGACAAGAGGACTTGGCTAGTTGGGACTAGCCAATAGAAAGCTTTTACTAGGATTAATCTTGTTGAACACGTGTGTTATGGGGATACTTAGAGCATGTCGAGTGTAGAGACGTAGAGAGGTGCACTAGTCGTGCTCTAGCTTGTGGTTGTACCTGTTACATTATTAGTACTAGTACCTTCTTTGGGGGCTGAAGTAGGTCGTGGTGTCGATCGAACTAGGGTAAATCTGTGTGCACATCTGTGATTGCTTATTGTTTACTCTGTTGCTGCTATATCTGCCTGTGTTTCTCGTGGGTTGCACGAGGATTTTTTTATTAGCCTATTCACCACATCCTCCCTCCCCCTCCCCTCTAGGATTAGATCCAGATCCAACAAGTGATATCAGAGTAGGTTAGAGGATCTAGGCTAGACTTGACCATGAATAACTCTATTGATTGTGCTCTTGCTAAAGGTCGGTCTATATCACGACCCCCAAAATTTAATGGAGTAGGTTATGCTTATTGGAAATCTAGGATGAAAATCTACGTAATTTCTGTTGATTATAAAGTTTGGCACATGGTTGAAAAAGGTTATAAGCCACCTGTTATTAAAATTGAAAATATTGATATGCTTAAACCTGAAGATAAGTGGGATGATAATGATTGGAGATTATATTCTTTAAATGGAAAATCTATGAATGCTCATATATGCTCTCTTGATAAATTTGAATTTAATCGTATCTTACATTGCTAAACTGCGTAGGAAATATGGCATACTCTGGAGGTGTCACACGAGGAAACGTCACAGGTGAAGGAGTCTGGACTTGCAGTACTGAGTACAGAGTACGAGAGTTTTCGTATGCTTCCATCAAAATCCATATCAGAAATGTTTACGAGGTTCACAAACATCGTCTACAAGTCTAGCTCCCTCGGTAAGCCATACTCTAGCCGTGAACAGGTAAGGAAAATATTAAGGGCGCTGCCAAGCTTGTTCAGGCCTAAAGTCACTGTCATCTAAGAAGCGAAAGATCTATCTCAGATGAGGGTGGATGACTTGATAGATAATCTAATGTTCCACGAGCTTGAGCTACAGAATATAGAGGCTAGAGAGAAATCAAAAGTGAAGGAAAAAGAAGCAAAACCACTAGCTTTTCAAGCTAGAAAAGATGATGAAGATGAAGATGAGGACATAGCGCTAATGGCCAGAAATTTCAGAAAATATGTCCATATCAAGCAAGGAAGAGTAGAGATGGCACCCAGGTTTAATCGTTCTAATAACTCTAACTCTGCTAAAAATTCCTCTGATCAGATTGCTACTGAATAAATTATGTGTTATAAATGCAGGAACAGAGGATATCGTATGAGAGATTCCTCACAAGAAACAGATAATGTCGCAAAAGGAAAAGTTGTGGTGCGAACATAGGACATGGTGAGGATGAGGAGATTGTAGCCAACTCTTCTCTTTGCTTAATGGGCAAACACGATGAGGTAACACCTTGTAGTAAAGCTGAACTCCTTATTCTTTGTAAAGAAATGCAAGATAAAATTGTAGAGCTTGAATCCACCGTAGATGCTTATATGAATGAAAATGTTAATATGCAACAATCTGAGTATAACATGTCTAAGGAATTGAAAATCTGAAAGTAGAAATTGTTGCATGTAACTCTACAAATTGATCTGCTGAAAAAGGAGAAAGCCAAAGTGCCTGAAAAAGCTGATTGTTCCTCTTGTCCTACTTTATTGAATAATATTAGCATGCTTATGCAAGAATTAATTAAGCTTGAAACTGAAAAAGATTATGTGATTAAACGAGCTTAATGATAAATTGTGCATGCTAAATAACGAGCTTAAAAGAAGAATGATTGAATTTGAAAAGAAATAAGAGGAAAACAAGAAAGCTTTTGTTAGTAAATATACTTTGCTTGTGAATGAGAATGCGCTATTGAAATCCAAAGTCTCTAGTCTTGAATTTTCCATTAAGAAATTTTCCTTAGGAAAACAATCTTTAGATATCATTCTGGAAAATCAATTATATAGCAATAATAGACGATGACTTGGATTTGGTTCTAGGAATGCTAAAAAGCCTATTTTTAAGAAAATTCACAATGTGCCTACTAGTATCAAAAATATGCATGCAAATTGCTTTACTTGTGATAGTGTTGGTCATACGTCTTATTATTGTAAGTTTAGGAATATGAACATAAAGTTTAAACAAGTGTGGGTTCTTAAAACTTTAATGGCTAACATGAGTGAACCTTGTTGGATTACAAGGTCACACATGACATCTACCTTGTAGGTAAGATGGAGATTTGGCGAGGGACTATGACTTGAATGTTTCTTTATTTTACGTTCCTTAGCCATACGACGACGCGAAGGTATTTTTTTCCCTCTTTGTATGTAAATGCATAGCTTCATAGTTTTTGTGTGTGCTTGAATTATTTTTTATTTATGTGCTTGTTTTGCTTGCTTTCTAGTTTGATTCTAGTTTGCTTTAGTTTTTTTGAAAAAAAATCAAAAATCAAAAATCAAAAAAAATTGGTGCTTAATGTATACCCTCTTATGAATTATTATAAGTGGTATTATTGAATGATCATTCATATCCTTGTAGAAATCATTGTATTATTGTTATAGCTATATGTGCATGATAGAATATATTCAGTAGCCATGACATTCTTAATGAAATGAATAATTTGATTTCTACACCTACATGCTCACTTCCACGAACATTAAACTTGTTGTACATTTGGAGATTCTTTTTATGAATATTGAAAAGTGAATGTAGGATGAATAATAACTGAATATCTAAGGGATATGATGTGGTTTTCCATAAATAAAAATTGAGCTAAAAAGAATTGTTTTTAATGCTACAAAAATGAAAAAGAAAGAGAATTGCTCCGTATGTAAAATGGATACAATTCATGGCAAGAACACTACTCACGAGTATCCAACATAAGCTTTATGGGTAAACTTTAGCGTTGGTGTTTTTACTTGTCAAGCGATGCCACCCCCACATCTAAGAGTACTTATAGGATATGTTTTGGGGCTTGGTACCTTGAACTCATTTTAAATGAGGTGGGAAAAATCAATTTTAGGTGATATTCAAGTTACATGGAAAATATGGATTGGTTTTGGTTGAACTTCATGATAGCATCTCCCTTTATACTTCAATTTTTTAATTATCACACTTACACGATGGTGTTGAAGTCTAAATTATAATTTTCATTGAACTCGAATTGCTTACTCTAAGAAAAATGACATGCAAATGCTAGTTGTAACTTATAACACTCTATTTTTGACTGTGGTATTTAATGGACTTCATGAGTACCCTTTTGATGATAACAAAGGGGGAGAAAACTTGGGAAGATTTGGTATTGTGTGTATTCGGTATTTGTGAGTATTGAATATATGTTCAAGGGGGAGCATAAAAATAGGGGGAGCATGACATGCTAGTATGTATCACATCATTGCCATGCTAGCACGTATCACATCATTGTTATACTTGTTTATGCTTGTATGCTTGAACATCATTTGTCACAATTGTTGCATACATCCTCCTTCATCACACTTCACACACACACATCACGATGTATTATCTGAATCGTAAGTACTTAAATCTTGTATTGGTTTGTCATCATCAAAAGGGGGAGATTGTTGGATGCAACGATCTAGGACTTCTAGTTTGATGACGACAAACACATTGAACTATTTAATTTGTGTGCTAAGTGCTTTTCAGGAACGACAAGCTCGCGAATAATTCATTTAATGACTTAGTCAAAGCAGTGGAGAAATTGCTAATCATATAGCAAATTGGAAGAGAGAGAGAGAGATTGTTATTTCCATAGCAAATGTGACTTGGTCAAAGGAGGAGATTGGATTCATTCATATCTCATGGGATGAGTTCAAATCTATTCAAACCATATTCAAACTCTATTGCCATCCAAATACAAAGTTCATATCATATTCAAATACATTCTCCATTGATTTGCTTCAATCCAATTACAATTCAGATCCCTACAATCTTGGAATCCTACCCTAGCCAAATCAAACAAACCCTAGCCCTGCCATGCCGACCTAACTCTAGGGTTTCTCTCATATTGTCGCATCATGCCATAGCCTCCCTCTCATATAAAAAAACCCTCATCTAAAAGTATGAGGGTGTCGGCCAATATTAGTTTCCAAAGGCAACAAGAAAATATAGGCGGCAGGGGCCAAGAAAAATATAGGGGAGCGGCAGCCAAAGGCAAAGGAAAAAGTAAGGAGACGTGCTCATCTTCAACACCCATCAACTTCCTGATGCAGACTTCATCTTCGCCAAAGACCTTGCTATCGTGGTTTCTCCTCCATCATGCCATTGACTTCAAGCAAGGGCTGCACCGCCGACGAAGCCTTCTTCATTGTTGTTGTTAATCTCCAAGCTGTCGTTCAGATCTCCTTGCTGCCAAGGTGTCATGAACATCCAAGTTACTGCCGGCTACAATTCTCTCCCTCGCCACCTTTGATGCTGTCGGAGCCGCTACTTGCTACTGCCAAAGACCCTGCTGCCATAGCTTGCTACCACCGACATCTTCCTCGCTCGCGTGGAGTCTTCTTCAACCTGATGCCTATCTTCATGCCGACGGGATCCCTGAGGAGAACCACCTTGTCGTGAAGAGACCTTCTCATCTTCACGTTGTCGTTGCCGAGTCCATCTTCTCGACGCCTTGTTGTGCTTCTCACTGTCGTGCCACTGTTCTCTTGCATGCCATGAAGGGGTTGTTGATGCCGTGGATGTGTTGTTGCAATGGACGAGACCACGTTGCCGTGATACTCACGTTTGCATGCAAAGCTTTTCATATACACATCATAGTTGCATCAGGTTGCCAAAGTTGCTTTACAAAGTTACTTCACCCTGACACATCAATTCATGTACAAGGCCAATGCATCAGGGTGCCATGAGTTTCTCAAAAGCATAGTCCCCTTCCCCATATGCTGATTGCGTATTAGGATTTGAAGGAAGCTGCTTTGCACACAACAGAAGCTGAGGAGACTGTGCAAGCAACATCATTGGAGGAGCCAGATGCAACTTGAGTTGCCAACGTCAAGACGACTATATCTAGTCAGACGTAGATCTGACTTGTGCTGATCGACAGAGACGACACACCATCATTGAGCAATTCTAAACTCTATTTTATTATCTTTGTGATTGTGTATGTCTCCTAGGGAAAACTGTTTACCATTGTGACGTTTTGGGGTCTTGTCTAGTGGTGGACTAGACAAGAGGGCTTTGCTAGTTGGGACTAGCCAATAGAAAGCTTTTATTAGGATTAATCTTGTTGAACACGTGTGTTGTGTGGTATTAAGATCCTGTCGAGTGTTGAGACGTAGATAGGTGCTCTAGTCATGATCTAGCTTATGGTGGTACCTGTTATATTATTAGTACTAGTATCTGCTTTGGAGGCTGGAGTAGGTCGTGGTGTCGATCGAAACAGGGTAAATCTGTGTGGACATCTGTGATTGCTTATTGTTTACTATGCTACTGATATATCTATCTGTGATTTCTTGTGGGTTGCACGAGGATTTTTTTATTATCCTATTCACCCCCTGCCCCCTCTAGGCTTAGATCCAAATCCAACAAGTTCTAGGGCTTGAAATAAAGGAGAACGAGTTGAAAAATGATACCTAGGAGGAATGAGGAGATGGATGGCAGGCTGGAGGCTGAAAGAATTGCAAGGAGATGGCTAGAGATTGGTTGATCGATGGCAAAGTGATCGGAGGAACTCACGAACCGATCGAGAAGATGTTGAGGGAATTTGAATCTGAGGAGAGAGTAGAACCCGCGATCGACTCTATTAAGCAACCGTTGGTTTGATCTGGACCGTCGGATAGAAATAAACAGCTAAAATTAAGCAGTCAAACTGCCAAACAGCTCGGACAGGCGACTGATGCACAAAGTGCAGTCGCGTGTCAAGCCCTGATTTAAAATTGGCTTAGCAGAAGCACAAGCGCCTGTAGAAGAAACCACAACCACCTGTCAATGGACAGGCGCCTGTGAAATGAACTACAGGGGCCTGTGACAAATTAAACAGAGTGATGTTTTGAAGGGTCATTTCTCAAGAGATACATCAGGTGCCTGATGAGAAAATTTCAGTCGCCTGGATGACAACCAGGTGCCTAAAATGTACATAAGTCACCTAGCTGAGAGATGCAAAAAATATAGAAATAATCCAGGGGCCTGATGAGGAGTTTACAGGGGCTGTCCTGGTCCTAAAGAAAAGGGCTACACACAAATTGGCAGGCGCCTGATGAAAGGGAGACAGGCGCATGTCTTGGTTCTAAAATCCAGGAATAAGGCAATAAAGTGAAATAGAGTTCTCTCACCCTTAGACCTAACTCTAAACACTCTAAACACATCAAATAACATCCATAATCATATAAACTAATACTCATATGAAGGTTATCAACATAATTTTAAATTCACAAAATTCTCCAAGAAATCTCATATGAAACATATGGAGAAAATAGACACATTTGATATATAATATGAAAATGATCATATGAACTCAAAAACATGGTATAGCATATGAAAATGAAGTCCTAGATTTTAGATTCACCCATAATCTCTAATTCTCCACGCAACCTCACAAATGAATCTTCTATAATAGGTTTTGTGAAGATATCGGCGATTTGTTTTTGAGTTTCAATGTACTCTAGAATGATGTCCTTCTTAGCTACATGATCATTAATAAAATGGTGTCTCACATCTATGTGTTTGGTATGGGAGTGGTGTACTGGATTTTTGAAGAGACAAATTGCACTTTGGTTATCAACCATGATAGGACAAGTATCACAATTAATATCATAGTCTTTAAGAGTGTCTCATCCAAAGAACTTGTGCATGTGCAAGACCCATGAAAATATATTTCACTTTGGTCATGGACAATGATGTTGAATTTTGCTTCGTGGTAAACCAAGAGACAAGAGAATTTCCTAGAAAAAGGCAAGTGCCACTAGTACTCTTCCTATCAGATGTGCATCCAGCAAAATCGGCATCACTATATGAGATTAACTCATATGTGCTAAAATTAGGATAAAGTAATCTGTAATCTAGTGCTTGATTGAGATAACTAAATATTCGTTTAACCGCAATCAAATGTGATTACTTAGGTTGTGATTGATATCTAGCACATAAATAAACAGAAAACATGATATTAGGCCTACGTGCGGTTAAATAAAGTAAGCTACCAATCATACCTCGATATAGACGAATGTCTACATCTTTCCTATTTTCATCCTTGTGTGGATGTGTAGTTGTACTCATGTGAGTTCTTTTGCTTGACGAAGATTCCATCCCGAATCGCTTGATTAACTCCTCAGTGTACGTGGTTTGATGTATGAAGATGACATCCTTAAGCTGCTGAATTTGAAGTCCTAGAAAATAGTTGAGCTCCCATATGTGGCTCATCTTTAATTCATCCTTTATAGACTTAGAAAATTCTTGGCAAAGATCATAGTTAGTAGATCCAAAAATAATATGATCTACCTAAACTTGAATGAGAAGAATGTCATTTTCATAATATTTAGTAAAAAAGTTGAATCAACTTCTCCCATTTTAAATCCCAAATCCAAAATAAATTTCTTAAGGCGATCATACCAAGCTCTAAGTGCTTGTCTCAACTCATATAAAGCTTTCTTAAGTTTGAAAAACATGGTTTGGAAATTTTTCATGAATAAATCCCGGAGGTTGAGATACATAAACTTCTTCATTAATAAAACCATTAAAAATTCACTTTTAACATCCATTTAAAATAATTTGAAATTTTTATGAGATGCAGAAGACAATAATAATCTAATAGCTTTTAATCTAGCTACATGAGCAAAAGATTCTTCGAAATCAATACCTTCTTCTTGCCGGTAGCCTTGAGTGCTTTGTTCCTTGTGATGACTTCGTTCTCATCCGTCTTGTTCTTGAAAATCCATTTAGTCCCAATGACTTGATGTCCACTTGGTAGAGGGACTAGCTCCCAAACTTCATTCCTTTTGAATTGAATGAGTTCCTCTTCTATTGCCACTATCCAAAATCTATCTTCACATGCTTCTTGGATGTTCTATGTCTCAAGTGTGGAGACAAAGGCACAATGGGAGAATTCATCAAACCTTGACCTTTTCTGGACACCCATTCCAATATCTCCAATAATTTGGTCATGTGGGTGGTCAAAACGGTTGGACAAGCTTTGAGAACACCTGGATCACTAGGAACAATCTCAACATCTTCATTAGTATTGTTAGTCTTAATAACATCATCAATTTTAACATTATTGATAGAATCACACAATAAATCTAAACTATTATTGAGTCAACGGGCCGGCACTCGAGGGGGCTGGTTCGGCGAGCGACTGAGGCCCATGGAGCCCACTAAAGAGGCCAAAAACTAACTCAGTCAAAGACCACTTACCAAACGCCCGTTGCACTCCCACCAATTGAACGTGGGATTGAAGGTGAGCTCATAAATAGCGGGGATGTAGGCAACAGTTACCTCTATTAAAGGTGGAAGATCATGGCACCATAATTGGTGACCATTATCCTCCCAACGTCACTGAAGAGACCCAGGAGGTCTACAAATACATGGGAGACAGACAGAATGGGGAAGGTACGAGATCTGATACTCTGAAATTACATTCTATATCTTATATTTCTTCCACAAATGATCTTGCGACGCCAGACTTAGGACGAGCCTCCATGGGTCGATCTCAGCTGCTCCAAGCTCCCCCATTCGCTTAAGTGCTGGTCTAACTTAAGCATGGAGGGGATTTGGGTCGGGACCCAGATCCGACCCCCTGACACTTACCTGTGGTGTAGATCATCGAGTCCCGATCCAACGAGAATGTCGTGCTTAAGCTTCTCAATATTGATCAACCAAGGCTCGATCCGTTCGAGAGTCGAACATGCACCGCAAGTCAACCACCATCTATCAACGATCTGATTCTTCCAACCTATGGTCCCACTCAACCGACTAACGAGGCTCCAACTCAACCAGAAAGGATACACAGCAGCATCTCAATTGTTTCGGTCATTTTTGGCCTTAACGGTTTGATGCCGTCTGTATGAAACGTTCATCAGCTCAACACCCAGAGCAATCAACGAGCTATATCGATGAGACCCAGCAACGTCGGACCGAACCCAGGTCTAAAAGAGAATCAGAATATGAACAGCATCCAAGTGGAGGATGCCTCAGATTCGACATCCTCATCAAAAGGACCCAGAAGGACCACCAAGGTACCTAAGGTGTCCCAGGAGCAATTCGACCGATTTGAAGAGTTGGTCGACAAGAGTCTCGGTGTATTGGCGACTCTGGTGCGTCAAAGTATGGGGGTCCACCTGTTGCAAATAAGCAACTACAGCCTCCAAATCGTACTCCGACACCGACAAGGGATGCTGCCATGCTTAGGGATCCAAGAGATCTGAGAGTGGATCGACAAGAGATTGTTGAGTATTGGACTTCTCCCTACTTGGTGTTAATGATGAGCAAACATAAACACTTGTGACTAATCCCCTATTTACAGTTAGTCCATTGCCTAAGCATATCATGAAAATCAATTAGCAATGGATGTCACTCTTTTTTCTCTTCTAGTATGTTTGCTCATACTTTAAACACTTTTTTCTCTTCTAGTATACTTTGGATAAAAGAGAGGCTTCTACAAAATGTAATCTTTTTTCTCTTCTAGTATGTAACCTAGAAGTAGAACTATGTTGGAACACACACACGCATCTTTATCTATATCCTAGGAAATCATTAGATCACATTTCATAGCCTCCAATTCATATTTCTCAAGCATGTCCATTTGGGATTTCAACAGGCGACTATTGAACGTTTTGCAGGCGCCTGTCTCAAAACATTCGCATGTGATTTGTTCTACAGTCGCCTATTACGCACATACTTTATCAAGTGGTTTTTGGGCTTTTATCTTTAACTCTAACCAGACGACTGCTGTACAAAAGACATGCGCCTGTCCAAGCTACAGGCGCATGTGATTTGTTAGTCAGTCGCATGTCTCTCTCATGTGCAAAGGTCATTTTCTTTTCCATACCGCTAGACGACTGATGTTGGATTAACAGTCGCATGTCCAAGGCACAGTCGACTGTTAATGCTTCAACAGTCGCCTGTCGATTCTTTCTCTACAAACTCTGCTCTCTGGAAAGTTTCAGTTCTTAGTAACAGACGACTGATGTTGGTTTCACAGTCGCCTGCCCATGGCACATGAGCCTGTGAGTTCCACATCAATCGCTTGTCGTGTCTTTCCAGAACTTCCTGAGTTTTATCAGCTTACCCATGTTGCGGCTAGTCGCCTGTAGAAGGATTTTCAGTCGCATGTTAGGTTTACAGGTGCATGTCTTTCCTTCATCAGTCGACTGTCCTACGTGGTAAGTTACCGTTTGAATTCTCACCTACCCTCTGACACAATACAGCAGTCGACTGTGATTTCTTTACCAGTTGACTATCGAGTGTGTAAATTCTATCTGTTGGCTTTTCTCCACGGATTTCAAAGGGGTTCTTGGGGATTCTGTTTGAGGGTTTTGGGGAACCTATAAAGAGAGCTTCTACTGTTCCATTGAGGGGTTATGCATCTTCTTGATCATCTCTTGAAAACCCTAGCTTTCATATTCAATTTTTTCAAAGCTCTCAAATTCAAAATCCCAAGAATTCCAATCTCATTCTCTCTTGCTCTCCAACCTAGAATCAAAGTGATATCCTCTAGGCAATTGGTAGGTGACAGGAGAAAGGGTGTTTCTCTCTTCTTGAAAGAGACTTCAACACACAAACACTTGCTCCTTCAAGTTCTACTTCAAGGCATATGTGATTGTAAGTGTTGCTATTGCATTATTTCATATCTTTCAATATTAGTTTAACTCTCGGTTTGTGAGAGTGGTTTGCTTACTCCCAAGTTGTGGGAGTCAAGGACATCGACTGTGTTTCGATTTCACAAGTAGGGTTGCTACAAGTGGGTTTAAAGGAAACCTCAAGTTAGGGTTCTAACTTGAGTATCCGGTGGTATCTAGGTGGAAGGGACGTAAGATTACCAGGAACAAGTCGGGAGTTGACTTGGGTAATCCGAACCCTTGAAACATACTTTTTGTTAGCATTGTTTCGATTTGGGTTTATTTATAATTCCGCATTTATTGTTTGTTAGAAATTTAAACTGGTATAACTATATTTAAATTTTATAAACTTTATTCAACCACACTTCTAATGTTTTTCTCATAGCCAGGGTCCTTACAATTGGTATCAGAGCAAAGGTTTATAGCTATGGCATCTAATAACAACAACAACCTTCATCCACCTCCTTCGTACAACAATCGTGATGGTGATGGTGCATCTACCGTCTTTGAAGGACAATCAACGGTTCGTCCTCTACGTTTCAATGGCACGAATTTCGGCTATTGGAAATGCCAAATGGAGACGTTTCTTAGGAGTGCTTCTCTTTGGAGAACCCTCCATAAGGAATACGTTGAACCCTTCGAAGAGTATTTTGACAAATGGACTCCCTCCGAGAAGTCCGCCGAAGTGAACGATGCCAAGGCAATGAACGCTCTTCATTGTGCATTGGATCCGGATGAGTTAATTAAGATATGCACATGTAAGAGTACATATTAAATATGGAACCATTTAGTCGTTACCCACGAGGGAACGAACAAGGTAAAGTTGTCTAAATTATATGTTGCAATACAAATTTCGATATGTTTCATATGCAGTATAATGAGAACATTGCAACGATGAACGGACACTTCACCGACATCACTAATAAGCTTGAAGCTCTTGGACAAACCTACACCCAATAAGAAAAGGCGAGAAAGATAATCATGGTAATGACCTTGAAATGGGAAATAAGAAGAATCACCATTGAGGAGGTCAATGACATGAAGAACTACACTGTGGTGAATCTCATCGGTACTCCCATGTCTTACGAAGTAAGAAGGAAGAACCAAATCAAGATTAGAGCAATGATGAACCCAACAGAGGCCAAGAAGAAAGCGTTAGCATTCAAGGCTACTTCTTCATCCTCTGATAGTGAAGAATCCGAGAACGAAATGGACTTGGAAGAAATGGCATAAATGGCAAAGAAGTAGTAACAGCCTAAACTTGCATGTCGTGGTTTCGCTCGTCTCAAATTCTCTAGCACCATCCTCAAATACTTCTGAGCATCTTTCGATCTGCTTCCGTTGTTGAACTCAAACTTCGGATAATCAAAAAATTCGAATGCTACCCTCCTTATAAAAGATTATAGCCATAGTTTAAATGAACTAAACACGACTCGAAAGTATCTCAGGACGATTGGAAGGTCATTATAAGAATGATAATGGTGATACAATGAATGGATGGTCACTCTAGTTGTTATCAAAGGAAAGTTATAGATTAAGATTCATCAAAATGAAACACGAGTTCCTAGTTGAGGGTTCAAAAAGTTTGAAGAAGGTAATGAGGATTAATAGAAATGGATCGTTATGACTTTTGTGATAAGAAGCAAATGGAAACTTCCAAATCAAGAAGGGGTATGCTATGAAGACAATACTTATAGTATGATAATGTATGCTAGCACTGATAATAAAGGCATTGGGCGTCAAATCGACGTAAAGGGAAAAGGTTCAGATATACCAGTGATTACTAGCTCTGCAGCCTCAGCTTCTCTGGTTTTCGTGATGGATGCTTGACACCTGGCCTGGTCCAGCTTGGCATGATGAAAGACTCGATGTTGTGGAGCTGGGGTGGTTTACGATGTGCTAATCCAGAAACTCTTGCTATCGTAGTCGCTTTACTGTTAATATGGCGGGGGCAGTTCCTGAGAGGGTGCTAGATGCTCCACAGACCAAACATTGGTTCAGCAGCATGCGACAGTTCTTCTTGATATGTCCCCTTCGGCTGCAATGGAAGCACACTATCGGGGATCGCTTGTGGACTGAAGATGCAGGCCTCTTGAAAGTAGTCTTCATCGACCAGAGAGTGTCTCTAGGTGGTTCCATAGGATGCTTCCCTTGGGATGTTTTACAGAGTTTGTTAACAGCCTCATGGAGAATCTGGCATTGAATTTCCAGTATTTCCTTCACAATACCCAAGATGTCGTTGTTGGTGATGTCGTGAGTATCTGATCGACCTACCATACTTCAAGATAAACCGCAATGTAAGTTAGTTGAAAATATCTAATCTAGTTGTACACTTAGATATTAATGCCGTTTAAACCGATTTAAAGTTTTGTAAAAGCAAGGCCTGCATGGCCACCACTAATACCTGTCACGTCCCGATTCCCATTCTAGTAGGGAGCGAGGACGCGAACGGGTCTATAGTGTGCTTTAAAATAAGGAGGAGTACTTTTTTCTTTTAAAATCTTTTCTTTTCTTTTCTTCCTCCTTGGCTTAAACACACTAAGCGTATGTGTAAAAACTGCAAGTCCTTGCATGCAAATTTAAGAAGCAGGTCAAACAACATTATTACATATACAGCGTACAATAATTAAGATACATCTTGGGCCTAGCATGGCCAATACAAACAAAGTGCATAAATTACATTATTTCAAATATTTAAAAGGGCCGTCGCGAAGGTAAACGTCTAGTCTTCCGCGGGTAGGTACTCCATGTAGTCTTCGAGCACCGGCTTGACTCCTGTAGCAAAGTCTTCAGCGAACTCACTATCGATACCTGACAGACATTTCGTAAAACAACAACGTGAAATGTCCGTCAGCGAGGTTTACTCGGAAAGATAATCTCAAAACCAAAACGTTAGGCATTTTAAATTAAACAAAGATGAAAAGACAAGTAATAAGTTTAATAGGAAAGAGTTATGCCAATTTACGTATTCCTAGCCATTTGCAACCTGCAGCAATTTAATCATTCAATAACAATTTGCAATACTATCAGCAACCTGTGACAACTTAGCATTTGATGGCAAAACTGTAGCAACCTGTAGAAAAATTGGTTAGAACAATATTCAATAGCTAGTCTATTCTAATGATAAGTTGATGTCCAAGAGTACGAGAGATAACCAACATGCGCCTTGCGACAGGAGCAACTTCGAGGCGGTACCCACCATCCAGATATGGCGACAGTCAAGGATCTAACCGCCGTAATGTGTTGGAGGTAATTTAGTATAGTGCATCCAGCCACTCTGTAACACTTGTGATCATAGACTACCGCAATCACACGGTCAAGTCAAATGTCAAGTAAAAAGGATGTGTACTATCTATTTATTGCTGAAGTTCCATCTTCCATTCATTATATTAAAGTTCCATCTTCCATTCATTATTGTTGAAGTTCCATCTTTCATTCATTATTGTTGAAGTTCCATCATCCATTCAGTCTATTCAATTTATTAGCATCATAATAGATGCGTACAATGGGTCCATGGTGTTTCAATAGTTCGTACAATAGTTTCATAAAAGTTCACGACTTCACGACTCCATTTAGCAATTAAACGAAAACGTAAAAATACTTAATAGAATAAGAGGATGAGAAAGAAATGATTTTAACTAAATAAATGAGTTTAAATTAGCTTAAAATATTTTTCTAAGGCTAGTAGCTATTTTTCAAGATTGTTAAATAATTTTTAAGCAATTTTAAACAATTTAAAAGGGCCAAAGACTAATTTTAAATCAAGAAATCATTTTTACGACATATGTTCAAATAATTGTTTAGAGCAAACCGTACGTCAGAATTCTTTCAACAAGGGATCAAAATGATTGTATTAACTAGTACTACAACATATATTTTTCTCATATGTCAGTGTACGTGAAAATCTCAAGATACAAATTTTAAAAGGAATTTAGCTTATTTAAGTTTGGCATTTGAAAATTCATTATGAGATATATATACTTGCCTTTTGACGATGAAACCAGCACTAATGAGTCCGTTTCGTCGTTTCTGATTTTTTGGTACTGGTCTCGTAATTTTCTGAGGCATGTATGATTTACTGTGAATTTATTACGATCACCCTATACATATACATATTTCTATACGTATTTAAATACATATTTTTGTATTAATTTAAAATAAACTTTCGATCTCACCTTCGACACACGCGGAGTGCAACAGCGTTCGACGGCGGGGAGCGGCTTAGAGGTGCGGCGGACGGCGGCGGGGTCGGCGACAGGCGGCGGCAAACGACTCCGGCGGAGAACAACTCCGATGGCGGTGACAGTGTGGGGGAGTGACAGTGGGGAGGTGGAGCGGGGGTGAGCGACTTGGGCGGTGATCGGAGCTCGGGGACGTTGCTTTGGGCGGTGGCGGCGGCAGCGCTGGGGGCGATGCTGTGGAGACGGAGACGGAGTCAGAGAGGGGGTGCTTGGCGTCGTATGGCGGAGCGCTGGAGAACTGGGAAGTGGAGAGGTGATGGGTCGTGGGGCTGTCGAAGTTGAACGAGGATTTGGCAGGGCGTGCGATGGACGTCTTCGGAGGGAAGGCCGCGGGGAGGAGCTGGGGATGGCTCGGGGTCGATGGGTTGTCGTCATGGAGGAGCAAGCTGGCGATGCTTCAGGTAATGGGGTCGGGGTGTAGCTCGGTGTGGGATGGCAGCGAGCTCAAGTCTCTGGCATGTGTGTTGGGTGAGGAGATGGAGATCGAGCGTGAGTTGTGGGTTAGCCTTGTAATGCCCTACCAGCTACTGCACAAGTACTAGGGGGGTGAATAGTACTTTAAAATAATAAGGAGTATAATTCCAAATTAAATTGCAAACAACTACCAAATCAATTTGCAGAAGCTTAAATTGAATGACAACACAAAATTAACAATGCTAACAAACGATGTTAATGGGTTCGGATCCACCCAAGTCTCCCCGACTTGTTCCCGGTGATCCTACGTCCCAACCACCCAGATCCCCTCCGGATACTTGAGTTAGAAACCCTAACTCAAGATCTCCACTATGAATATCTTGTGAAAAACCTTCACAAGATCAAATCATACATGCAATGGCAAAGTGAATCCCACAACCCGGGATCACAATCTTCTCTCACAACCGAGAGAACCAATTAGCAATATAAAAGAGTTTAAATGAAATAAACAATCTTACCACAAAATCCTATACCTTGAGTTTTTCTTACCCAAATGGTGAAATGAAGGATTTGAGGAAGATGAAGTCACCAAGACCTAGCACCAAGGAAATGACCAGCAATCGGTGCCTAGGAATGAGTTGGAGACTTGGATCAAGCAATAGCTTGAAGAGCTCACCAAGAACAAGCTTCTCTCTAGATCTAGAAATGAGAGAGAATGGGTTTCTTGTGAGGAAGAGAGCTTTAGATTTGAGGGAGAATAGCTATCTCTTTAGAACTCAATGAATCTCTGAATGGAAGCTCTAACCTAGATAGAAATGACCTAGGTTCGTATTTATAGGAACCCAAAAACATAAGTTAGGTCATTCACCAACGGATAGAAATCTGTGAGACTTAGTCGGTCAAAGAACAATCACTGACCGACTAGTTCATCAACTAGTCGGTCAGCCAAACAACGTGGACCGACTAAGTGAAGATCTGAGAAGAGATAGAATTTCAGACCTAGAAATCTAGTCGGTCCAAGAAGACTTTCTGACCGACTAGTTTCACAACTAGTCGGTCAGTCAGTGAACGTAGACCGACTAAGAGGCAAAATGAACTAGTCTGAAAGCAAGTTGACTTAGTCGGTCCAAGAACAAAAGTTGACCGACTAGATTGTCAACTAGTCGGTCACCAAACGTTCTTAGACCGACTAACGGTAAACAGTAGCTTAGGTGAAATTTAGAGTGAACAGTAAGTCACAACTAGTCGGTCAAAGAAGCATCACTGACCGACTAGTTCACAAACTAGTCGGTCGGTGAGTCAACGTAGACCGACTAACTGTAAACAGTAAAGTCCAAGAAATTAAGGAATCAAACTAGTCGGTCCAAGAACAGTTGCCGACCGACTAGATCACCATCTAGTTGGTCAGTACTTGTTCTTGTACCAACTAACATGCACAAACAAATCCGAATCGAAGCGCGACGCTTCGAGGAAGTTAGAATGAACTTGTGCAAGGATCCTAGAGCTACGAAATGAGCGAAATGAAGATAGAAACGTAAGATATACTCAAGGCTTAACATTCTATATATCGAAGCTAAAAGACTATAAATAAAACCTTAATAAATGGTCTTCGAGAGCTTCGATTGAATCTTCATAACTTCCAAAGCGTCGCAAGAGCTTCAACGAAGCTTTAGGCATGAATATGAGCTTTGGGAAGAGTTGAGATGTCGCTATGAATGTTCTCGTGAATTTGGCGACGATCTCCAAAACTGCGCTCACAAATTGTTAGTTCATGGATTATTTATGTTTGCTCATCATCAAAACCAAATCCGGGGAGTCCAATATTCAACATTCTCCCCCTTTTTGGTGATGACAAACCAACATAAATAATAATCAAAAATAATAATTCAAATGTAAAATACTTACTCCCCCTGCATTGATGACACGTTAATTCCAAAATGAATATATATGAATTGCATCAATCAGACGAGTAAGATATATAATGAGAATCGATTTTTGAAATATCGGATTTTGAAAATCCTTATATATATCTTAACTCCCCCTGAATCTAACATATCAAACTAGATTCTTGGAAATTGAGTTAAATTTTCATTTGCGCTATTTATTATCATTATCTCTCCCCCTTTGGCATTATCCCAAAAATGGGGGGCATACAACGACAACAACTAGGAAATGTAAAATCCAACATCGGGAGTCGTAGACAAAGACAATGGACCAACTTGACACCAAGGGAAAAGTGTGGAAATCAAATCAAGGTGTGCCAAAATGTCCATTATCAAAAAAATATAATCAAAATCATCAAAAATACCAAATAATTATTCATTTCTTGAATAAAAAAAACATACTCTTCAATATTCAATATTCTTGGTTAAATTTGTGCATGGAAAACAATTCTATATAATTATAGAAATATAATCTATTTAACCAAGTTTTTAATCGTCGAGCGACGAATTCACATTTCAAATGCATTCAACGAATATGAAAAAAAAAATGAATGCACGACGAATAAAAGACAAAGTTAACGACGATGAACATATATATATGTAGAAACAACATGAGTACATCCAAAAAGATATCACATCGAATATATGAGGTACATCATATCAAGTGCTACATATCATCAAAAAGAAATACATCATACATCATCGACATCATCAAAGTATATCAACATACATCATAACATAATATCCAACTCCGACATCCAGAAATCACAAAAATACATCAAAACATCTCTCAAACCCCATCCTAACCCAAAATACTCTCACTAAGATATATCATCCAAAGCGTAGTGGAGAGTCCTCGAAACAAGCGATCACGAGGAGGTGGCAGGATCTGCAGTCTCCGTGGGTCCAGTCGACGGAGTGGACTCAGGCTCTGCAGGGAGTAGAGGTGTCTCAACAGATGGAATCATCGGGGCAGGAGTGGAGATCTCAGCAACAGGCTCATCAACGGGAATATCAACAGCAGCAAGGGTCTCGACAGAAGCAGCAGTAGGAGATACATGAGCAGGCTCGGAAACAGGGTCAGCAGCAGGCTCAGAAGGCTGAAGAGCTGAAGCAGAAGGCTCTGGAACACCGGAAGTGGTGCCAACTCCAGGAGCAGAAGTGGAAGTACCAGCAGCAGTAGCAGTGGCCTCATCGCCACGGGCAAAAGAAGTGACAAGCTCGTCAAGCTCCTCATCGTCCATCTCCTCGGCCTCAGACACTGAAGGAGGAAGATCAATCCCCATCATACGAGCCATACGGCAGACTACCTCCTCAGTACGAGCCAAACGGGAGTCGTGCTGACGAAGTAGGCGTACGACATCGTCCAATGTAGCAGGGGAAGAGGAGGCTGCAGCAGCTGACGGAGTAGACTGGGAAGCAGATGCGGTAGACCTCTGCACGTGACGAAGTGCCGTTAGAGACTTCTTCACGGCCGTCGCGTTCAGAGGCGTACCCAAAGGACGCTCATCGTCAGGAGGGAGAGGGACTCGGAAATGTCGAAATACAAGAGTCAATAGGCAAGGGTAAGGAATGTGCGCAGACTTATTGGTCTTGCGTATACACTCGAAAGAATCCATCTTATCGAGCATCACGCGAGCCCAATTAATCTCGCACCCCAAGAAAAGAGCGTAGATCAATTTCAAGAACGGCTGGGATGGGAGTGAAGAGGATCCATACTTAGGGAGGAGACACGACTTCAAAATCAGGTTAAGAACCCACGCATTCGGCTTAAAAGATTTCGATGGAACACCAACGAATGCGGAGGGGATAACCTGGAAAATCTCAGAAAGAATAGACTGATCCAAGGAAGAAATGTCGTCTACGGAAATGTCCGAAGGGAGGAGACCACACGATGAACAACCAAGAATCTCCCCCAAGATTTCTACCGTGAGAACTATAGGAGTTCCCAAGACAGTCGTCTCAATGGAGTGGCTGGCATCGTACTGGCCTCGAATACGATTGGCATAGAACAATTTCACGAGGCGAGGATACGGTTTGGGATTGGCCTTGGGGTCGTATCAGAGATAATCTAGAAGACCATTATAGGACAGAAGATCAGCAAGGCCGAGAAAATCAGAAAACTGAACGTAATGCTCTAACAACAGTGGACAGTGCTCTATACGGTTGTACGCTGCGAGACACTGAGGGTCATCGCGGCACAACGATATGTCTACACCGCCGACTGGCATAGGATCTTTACCCTTAGCCTTACGGGTCTTCGGAGGTGGAGTGGGTTCCCTAGTAGGCTCATCCTCTGGGATAAATTCAGAGTCGGAATCGGGAGGAGTAGCCGGAGTTTGAAGAATAGGCTTCTTGGTCTTAGATTTGTGTGGTTTAGCTATGGCAGTCCTAGGCTTCTTAGGAGGAGGCGAAGATGGAGAGGCTTGGGTTGACGCTTAGGCTTCGGGGGATTCCTAGGGTCGGAAGGCCCTACGGTCATAGGAGAAGCTCCGGAAGAGGCGATAGGAATTCTCGTCTTTGCCATAGCACGACGAGCACAAGCAACTGAAAACGAAGATCAAATATCCTAGCACAAACCCTAGAAGCTAACACAAACCCTAGAAATCAAGAAATTCGAAAATACAAACCCTAGGTTAAAACTAGAAACCCTAGGAGCTAGATGAGATAAAATCGAACCCTAGGGTAGGAATCGACCAAGGAGAGGGAGGGAGATACCTAGGAGGTGGAGTCGACGGCGGCGGACGACGGCGATCGACGGAGAGATGGCCGGAAGTCGAAGGGTTTCGAGTGGGGGTTTGGGGTTTTCGTGCTGGAGCAAGAGAGAATACCGACTAAAAATGATTTTAGTCGGATGAATTAGAGTATAAGTCGGTCTGGAAACGAAAAGACTCAACTGCCCTAACACACTTAGTCGGTCACAGTTCAAGCACTGACCGACTAGATTACGATCTAGTCGGTCGGTCAATGAGCTTGAACCGACTAAGTCGAAACAGAGGCACAGAGGGATTTTTAGGGCTAGATTTAGTCGGTCGCAGTATATTCACTGACCGACTAGTTTTCAATCTAGTCGGTCGGTAAGTGTACTGTGACCGACTAACGAAAGAAAATGATAGGAGTTAGATATAGGCTTGATCTAGTCGGTCTGAGTTCATTTGCTGACCGACTAGATGAGCATCTAGTCGGTTGACAAGTGAACTTAGACCGACTAGAGGAGTCCAAAAGTTGATAATTGATTTCTCTTCACAAACCACTTGGATGAAACATCTTAACTCTCTCATTAGTCATCTAAATTACCCCATAAAACGTCGAAATCTTAAATACGACATTGAAATACGAATTCGAGCAATAAATTCGAACAAATCACATAAAATTCCCAAAAATTCAATAAATCTAGCATGAATGAAATATCGCGAAATATAATAGCATGCAAGATATTTGAATGAAATATGAATCCTATATCTCGTATTCACCCATAATCCCCAATTCTCGACGCAACCGCACAAAGGAGTCCTCCTTTAGGGGTTTCGTGAAAATATCGGCGATTTGCTTTTGGGTTTCAACGTACACTAATATGATGTCCTTTTTAGCTACATGATCATCTAAGAAATGGTGTCGGACATCTATGTGTTTCGATCGGGAATGGTGCACCGGATTCTTTGAAAGACAAATAGCACTTTGGTTATCCACCATGATAGGGCTAGTATCACAATGAATACCAAAATCCTTCAATGTGTGTCTCATCCAAAGAACCTGGGCACAAGCGGCACCGGCGGCAATGTATTCCGCCTCGGTGGTTGAAAGTGATACTGAATTTTGCTTCTTGGAAAACCAAGAGACAAGAGAATTTCCTAGAAAATGGCAAGTGCCACTAGTACTTTTCCTGTCGGATTTGCATCCCGCATAATCAGCGTCACTATATGAGACTAACTCATATGTGCTAGATTTCGGATAAAGTAATCCAAAATCTAAAGTGTAACTTAGATAGCGAAAAATACGTTTAACCGCTACTAAGTTAGAATCCTTAGGTTGAGACTGATAACGAGCACATATACATACGGCAAACATAATATCGGGCCTACTTGCGGTAAGATAAAGTAAACTACCTATCATACCTCAATATACACGAATGTCTACATCTTTTCCGCCCGTATCTTTATCAAGATGCGTTGTAGTGCTCATAGGAGTCTTTTTCCCGGAGGCATTCTCCATTCCAAATCGCTTTAGCAACTCCACCGTGTACTTTGTTTGGTGGATGAAGATTGCATCGTTCAATTGGCGAATTTGGAGACCTAAGAAATATTTGAGTTCGCACATGTGGCTCATCTCAAATTGTTCCTTCATAACATTAGAAAACTCTTCGCAAAGAGCAAAGTTAGTAGCACCGAAAATGATATCATCAACATATATTTGAACTAATAATATATCATTATTCACATGCTTAATAAAAAGTGTTGAATCGGCTTCCCCCATTTTAAAATTCAAATCCAAAAGAAAATTCTTTAGGCGATCATACCAAGCTCGAGGAGCTTGTCTCAACCCATAAAGAGCTTTCTTTAGTTTAAAAACATGATTTGGAAATTTTTCATTTATGAAGCCCGGAGGTTGAGAAACGTAAACTTCCTCAACGACATCTTCGTTTAAAAATGCACTTTTAACATCCATTTGAAATAATTTAAAATTCTTATGGCATGCAAAAGACAATAATAATCTAATTGATTCTAATCTAGCTACCGGAGCGAAGGATTCTTCGAAATCAATACCTTCCTCTTGTCGATAGCCTTGAGCAACTAACCGAGCTTTGTTCCGGACGACGACTTGGTTTTCGTCGGTTTTGTTCTTGAAGATCCACTTTGTCCCTATGACGGTGTGGTTCTTCGATGGCAATGGAACAAGCTCCCATACCTCATTCCTCTCGAATTGAATGAGCTCCTCCTCCATGGCTAAGATCCAAGCGCTATCTTCGCATGCTTCATTAATATTCTTTAGCTCTATCGATGAGGCAAAGGCACAATTTGCGAAGTGGTGAACTTGCGATCTCGTCTTGACACTATCATAGATATTGCCAATGACTTGCTCATGGGGATGGTCACGAACCGAATGAAGCCGTTTGGGAATACCTTGATCACTAGGAACATTCTCAACAACGTCATTAGTTGGGTTAGTCTCAATAGAATCAATAGAATCATTAGACTTAGAATTATCAAACGAATCACATAAAACATCCAAAGAATCATTATCATTTGAAATTCTAGTTGGAACAAATCCTTCATTAAATGAGACATGAAGCGACTCCTCGATCGTTGAGGTTCGTTTGTTGAATATCCGGTAGGCTTTGCTACGCGTAGAATATCCAACAAAAATCCCCTCATCGGATCTTGGATCAAATTTGTCCAAACTACCATATGTGTTCTTAATAAAACATTTCGAACCAAAAACACGAAAATGTTTAACTTGAGGCAACCTACCAAACAACAATTCATAACAAGTTTGTTTAGTGCCGGGCCTCAAAAGTATTCTATTAAACACATAGCAAGCGGTGTGTACCGCTTCCGCCCAAAATTGATGGCCAAGTTGGCTATCATCAAGCATAGTGCGAGCACACTCCACTAGCGTCCTATTCTTTCTCTCAACTACACCATTTTAAGGAGGTGCACGAGGGAAAGAGAAGGTGTGAGTAATACCAACTTCATCACAAAATGTCTCAAAAGACTCATTCTCAAATTCACCTCCATGATCACTACGAATAGTGACAATGGTGGTTCATAAGAGATTTTGTACTTTCTTAACAAAAATTGTGAAGTTTTCAAAAGCTTCATTTTTATTACACAATGAAAATACCCAAGTAAATCTTGAATAGTCATCTACGATGACAAGTCCATACCTTGCATTTCCTAAGGAAGCTACTCTAGTTGGCCCAAATAAGTCTAGATGTAATAGCTCTAGTGGCCGTTTAGTAGAGATGCTTTTCTTAGGTTTAAATGAAGATTTAGGAAGCTTGCCACGTTGACAACAATCACAAAAACTTTTCTTTTCAAAAACAAGCTTCGGAAAACCTTTAATAGAATTTGATTTCGAAAGCTTATAAAGTGTTCCAAAGTTCACATGTCCAAATCGTCGATGCCATAAGTGTTGTTCACTTGTGTTGGCAACGAGACATTGTTCATATGACTTAGGAAGATCCAAAATATAAATGTCTTTATGACGAGTTCCGGAAAATAATAATTTATCATTATCTTTTCTTAAAATATGACACAATCCTTTCGCAAAACTAACTTTGTAACCTTTGTCACAAAGTTGGCTTATTGAAATAAGATTGTGATTTAAACCACTAACAAGATAAACATCACTAATTAATGGTTTAGAGGGGTTACCGACTTTACCAACACCTATGATGGTTCCGCTCTCGTTGCCTCCAAATATGACGCGGTTTCCATTCGCAATGGGAACCACTCTGGAGAGCAATCGAGCGTCACCCGTCATGTGTTTTGAACACCCGCTATCGAGTATCCAATTCCCTTTGGAGCTAAATTTAAATTTGTTGCTCCTCTTCTTTTTCTTTTCCTTGAGTACCTAAAGATAGAAACTTTCATATCATGGTACCCAAGGTCATTGGGTCCAAGGGATTAGACCTTTGGAAGCCAAGTCCAAGTGGACTTAGACTTCCCCACATAATTCTTACTATGCACAACATCCGAAAAATAAGCATTCATATACATTTGTTTTTCGTCCATGCTAGTGTCCTTTGGGCTCCAAATAGTGAAAATTTTGGGAGCCATCATCCTATTGGGTGCATGCATGCGACGTTGATTTCTACGTGATGCATGTTGTGGATAGGCATACGGGACATGATGGAATGGTGCACGGCGAGAATTATTCATATGATGTGGTGGGTGTACATATGCATGTGTGGGAACACGTGCGTGAGGGTGTCTCACATGGTGTGCACGTGCCCGAGAATGTGTTGCATAAAAATCATCATATGTGTGAGCCGGTGGAGTAGGACGTGTGTTCCTACGTGGCATGGTATTGGTGTACATGTAGGCATGCCCCTTCTTTGGAGGTCCACCCAAAGAGGGTTTCTTTCCAAAAGAGGGTGTGGACGAGGTGGAAGCACCATTGGTAGATGAACTACCAATAGAGTGTTTGCTCCCACTCGTTGAGGCTTCGGAAGTTGGCCTAACAAAAGTAGTGACCGACTTGGATGAATTTCCCATCATATACCCCAAGCCAATGTGGTGTTTGGCCGGAAGTAAATCTTTTAGGATATTATCCAAGTGGCCCTTACCCTTGTTGAATTTGTTGATTCGGCCCAATGTGTCCTCATATTTCTCTTTGAGAGAACGCAAAGAAGTATCCAAAGTGGATATTTGTGATGTGAGCACATAAACGCGAGATTTAAGATTTTCGTTCTCAATACTCAAAGTCGAGTTTTGAGAAGTTAAATCCGCTATCTCATGTTCTTCCGCATCCTCAATGCTAACTTGTTCAAGTTTAGATTTGAGATTCACAATCTCATTTCTTAACTCTTCAACAACGGTGTCGTTGTTGGTGATGATATTCTTAGGCGATGTTTGAATGCTAGCTAGGTCATCTTTTACCTTAGTATATCTATTTACTAACTTAGTGTATTTTGACCAAAGTTGAGAGTTAGCATTTCTAAGATCATCCATCGTTACCTCATCGCTTTCGTCATTACTATCATCGGAAGAGGAGGATCCTTGATCTTGCTCCTCTCTTGCCATGAAACACATGTGCGCTTGCTCCACGTGCTCATCGTCCGACTCACCGCTTGAAGAATCATCGGAGTCGGTGAAGGTAGCTCCGACAAGTCCCTTCTTGTTTCCTTTCGTGTACTTCTTGGACTTGTCATACTTTGGCGCCTTCCACTTCTCCTTTTGCTTATTGAGGGGACACTCCGCTTTCATGTGTCCCGGCTTATTGCACTTGAAACACAAAGGAGAGGAAGAGGCGTTAGAAGAACCAAATTTACCTTTGGTCTTGAAGTTACCTTTTCGGAAGAAACGGTTGAACTTCTTGGCCATGAGTGACATGGACTCCAAGTCCAACTCGTTTTCCGAGTCTTCATCATCGGTTGATGTGGATGTGGATGGAGCGGCTTTGAAGGCAATAGCCTTTTTCTTTGGCTCGTCTTGCTTTAGATAAGACTTCATCTTTTCTTGCAATTTGAGCTTGCTATCCTTGCGTACCTCGTACGACATTAAAGTACCCATTAGTTGAACTACGGTGTATTTATTCATGTCATTACCTTCCTCGATGGCGAAGGTGCGTTTCTCACAAGAAGAAGGAAGTCCTTCGATAAGCTTTGAGCACTTCTCCTTTTGAGTGTAGGACTTGCCGAGGGCCTCTAACTCGTTTATTATGTCAACGAAGCGAGCGTAATATTCTTTCATCTTCTCGCCCTGTTGCATATGAAACATTTCGTAATCTTTGTTTACGACTACGAGTTTAGAGTCTCTTACCCGACTCGTCCCTTCATGAAGTATGAGGAGGGAGTTCCAAATTTGATATGCACTCTTACATGTGCATATCTTATTGAAGTCCTCGGGCTCCAATGCGTATTGCAAGGCGTTCATTGCCTTGGCATTGCTTACCTCCGCGGCGACCTCCGCGGTTGTCCATTTCTCAAAGTCTTCTTCTTCAGGCTCGATGTACTCCTTCATTGTAGTCCTCCATAAAGATGCACTTCGGAGGAAGGTTTCCATCCGACATTTCCAGTACCCGTAGTTGGTACCGTTGAAGAATGGAGGCCTCGTAGAGGAATGTCCTTCCATCACCGAAGATGCTCCTTCACGGTTCCTGAAGGTGTCATAGTTGGAAGGTGGACGCACGGTCTTGTTGTCGTTGGCAGACATAGCTGTGTATCTGGCTCTGATACCAAATGTAATGCCCTACCAGCTACTGCACAAGTACTAGAGGGGGGGTGAATAGTACTTTAAAATAATAAGGAGTATAATTCCAAATTAAATTGCAAACAACTACCAAATCAATTTGCGGAAGCTTAAATTGAATGACAACACAAAATTAACAATACTAACAAACGATGTTAATGGGTTCGGATCCACCCAAGTCTCCCCGACTTGTTCCCGGTGATCCTACGTCCCAACCACCCGGATCCCCTCCGGATACTTGAGTTAGAAACCCTAACTCAAGATCTCCACTATGAATATCTTGTGAAAAACCTTCACAAGATCAAATCATACATGCAATGGCAAAGTGAATCCCACAACCCGGGATCACAATCTTCTCTCACAACCGAGAGAACCAATTAGTAATATAAAAGAGTTTAAATGAAATAAACAATCTTACCACAAAATCCTATACCTTGAGTTTTTCTTACCCAAATGGTGAAATGAAGGATTTGAGGAAGATGAAGTCACCAAGACCTAGCACCAAGGAAATAACCAGCAATCGGTGCCTAGGAATGAGTTGGAGACTTGGATCAAGCAATAGCTTGAAGAGCTCACCAAGAACAAGCTTCTCTCTAGATCTAGAAATGAGAGAGAATGGGTTTCTTGTGAGGAAGAGAGCTTTAGATTTGAGGGAGAATAGCTATCTCTTTAGAACTCAATGAATCTCTGAATGGAAGCTCTAACCTAGATAGAAATGACCTAGGTTCATATTTATAGGAACCCAAAAACATAAGTTAGGTCATTCACCAACGGATAGAAATCTGTGAGACTTAGTCGGTCAAAGAACAATCACTGACCGACTAGTTCATCAACTAGTCGGTCAGCCAAACAACGTGGACCGACTAAGTGAAGATCTGAGAAGAGATAGAATTTCAGACCTAGAAATCTAGTCGGTCCAAGAAGACTTTCTGACCGACTAGTTTCACAACTAGTCGGTCAGTCAGTGAACGTAGACCGACTAAGATGCAAAATGAACTAGTCTGAAAGCAAGTTGACTTAGTCGGTCCAAGAACAAAAGTTGACCGACTAGATTGTCAACTAGTCTGTCACCAAACGTTCTTAGACCGACTAATGGTAAACAGTAGCTTAGGTGAAATTTAGAGTGAACAGTAAGTCACAACTAGTCGGTCAAAGAAGCATCACTGACCGACTAGTTCACAAACTAGTCGGTCGGTGAGTCAACGTAGACCGACTAACTGTAAACAGTAAAGTCCAAGAAATTAAGGAATCAAACTAGTCGGTCCAAGAACAGTTGCCGACCGACTAGATCACCATCTAGTCGGTCAGTACTTGTTCTTGTACCAACTAACATGCACAAACAAATCCGAATCGAAGCGCGACGCTTCGAGGAAGTTAGAATGAACTTGTGCAAGGATCCTAGAGATACGAAATGAGCGAAATGAAGATAGAAACGTAAGATATACTCAAGGCTTAACATTCTATATATCGAAACTAAAAGACTATAAATAAAACCTTAATAAATGGTCTTCGAGAGCTTCGATTGAATCTTCATAACTTCCAAAGCGTCGCAAGAGCTTCAACGAAGCTTTAGGCATGAATATGAGCTTTGGGAAGAGTTGAGATGTCGCTATGAATGTTCTCATGAATTTGGCGACGATCTCCAAAACTGCGCTCACAAATTGTTAGTTCATGGATTATTTATGTTTGCTCATCATCAAAACCAAATCCGGGGAGTCCAATATTCAACAAGCCTTTGTGGGTTAAAAGAAGAAGAGAGGAAGGGGATGATGGGTTTGCCCTTGGGTTATCGTGCAGAGGGAGAGCTATTATGGTGTGGTTGGGTTTCGTTGTAACTTAGCGGGAGAGAGAGGAGAGCTGAGGATTCTAATTTATAGCTAAATTATATAATTAATAATGTTTAAGTAGTCAAAGACAATTAATAAGATTAGGTGGTTCTTTGACTAAGGATTAAGGGGGATGACCACATGATAATGGGGAAAGGGGCTGCCGACGGGTGATGATAATTAAGGAGGGTTAATTTATAACTAATTTTATGAATAAAAACTAAGTATTTAGTCAATGGTATTAATGGCATTAGGTGGGTGAGTGAAGACTAAACATGGAATTTTAGGGTCTAATGTTTAACACATGTGTAACGACTGGTTTTCATGTATCTGGATTTATTATATTATATTATATGTTTGGTGGATTTTCTCCTTATATGTGGTTTTCGTCTCCGTAACTTTCATTTTCGATCGTATCGTCGTGTTTTCTAGCTTCCTTCTTAGAATCGTCGATTTCGGAGTAAGTCATTCGTGGCGGGCTTCGTATCGGTCATATCTTATTGATAGATCAAGCCTAGGAGTCTTAGGAATCGATCCCGGAGCTTCGCGCTCCATTTCGGAACTTTTGGTGCACGTTAGCCGGTGTAAGAAGGGGTACCGACCGACTAGATGACGATCCAGTCGGTCGGCAAGCCTTCTTGAACCGACTAGTTGGCTTTCTAAATTATTCAGGAGTTACTGTTTGTCGTTAATCGGTCTAAGAACGTTGGTTGACCGACTAGGTTGTAAACTAGTCGGTCAGCAATGCTTCTTTAACCGACTAACTCTTCAACTAATTTTTGGTATCAGTACTGTTCACCCTCAGTCGGTCTAAGAACGTTCATCGACCGACTAGATGTCGAACTAGTCGGTCAGCAGTTGTTCTTTGACCGACTAAATCTAAATCCTAATTCTGTACAGGAGTTACTGTTTACACTTAGTCGGTCTGCGTTGGTCAACCGACCGACTAGTTCCCAAACTAGTCGGTCAGTGGTTGCTCTTTGACCGACTAATTTGTGTTAAAACCCTAATTTCTGGGCAGCCGCCAGCCCATCCTATTTAAACCCCTCCCAAACGTTTTCTTCTCCTCCCTCACGACCTAAAACCCTAAATTCTCCCCCATTGAGCCCCCTACTACCTCAAACCATTATTCCTTCATCCCTAGCCCAAAATCCATCATCCAAACTCTCCCTCAACACATTCTACCTCTCATCTTCCCCAAAATCTCATCAAATCCCCAAAACCCTATTTCTCCAAACTTCTCCAATCATTTCCAGATCTGAACCCTAGGTTCCCCGGAGCGTTTCTTCTGTCGCCGTGGTTGCTCGGCGTTATTCTCCCGTTCCCTCTACGGTAATACTCGATTCCTTAGTTTTAGCATAACCCATTTGTGTTCTTATGAAACCATAATGAAATGAATATTGTGGTTGAATTGTTTCTTCATAACAGCGTCTTCCCCGTAGATTAGCATCCGTGGGACGAACCCTCGTTGATCGTCATCCTCGGTGCTAGGCAAGTGAAACTTGCCACTTAGGGTTTAGGCCATGTTTTAGGCCAATTGCTTGTTGTAGGCGTAAAAGAGGCTAGGCGACGAAATGATACTCGCCTAGGCGCAAATTGGGGAACTAGCTTGACAACGAAGCTAGTTCCGATATTTATCATGTTGCACAATTACCATGTCATGTTTAATTTCCATTAACGGTACGCAAATTAATTGTCATGTCATTGCATTCTTTAAGTGTTTCCGTGATTGCGTAGCTTCGCTACAATGCTTGTGTTCCTGGCTCGTGTTCCAGAAGCGGGCCATGTGTTGGTTGATAGCCAATGCCCGAATTGCTTGTTTCCGGCTAGGTGCACCCCTACGCCAATTGTTTATGAATCATGAACTAGAATGCGAGCTCCTGTGCGGGGCAACCCTGGCTCATTTACTGAGCTCGTGGGCGGGGACCCTGGCTCGTTTACATGTGGGTATTGGGGGTAAGAGTTAAGCGGCCAATCAACTGGGAGTCTGCCCGATCAGCAACTGCAGTGGTAAGGCGTAAACTCTGGGTTTTGGGGTAGTTGTTAAGCGGCCAATCAGTGTGAATGTCAAACCATTCAGCTGTAAGGCGTAAACATCTACAAACAACGTGAAACGTGACTAGTGAATTGATTGAGATTGTTAGTAGCTTGGCTACTCTTGTCTTGTCCCGATAATCGTTCTCTTGTACTTATTGTCTCGCCATGTCTTGCTTGTGCACTCATGTTATAACTGCCATGTCATGCATACTATAACTGCTAGGTTGCTAGTTGCCTTACTTTCAGTTTCCTTGCCCAAGTCTTTTAGACTTGCTGACATGTGCCCCTTTACTCTTTTGGGTGACACATGTTAGATCCTGAGCCTGAGTACCTTGTTGAGGACGAGGTGTTTGCTGACGCCGAGCCCGAGCTTGTGTTTGACGGGGAGTACGTGGACACTGGGGACCAGTCCTAGTGTCTTCTTTGTGTTTTCCTTTTGTTTAGACTGCCGTTTTGTTGTCGGTGCGTAGCACCTATACTTTGTTATGTTGTTGCTTTTGTTGGCCTTGTTCTGGGCCTTTAGACTCTTTCTTTTAGCCTGGTGGCTTTTCTGGATGTTAAACTTATTTTCATGTTGGACAATTTATGAGATATGAGAATTTTATTTCTGTCTCTCCTTGTGTTATTATTGTTGTTCCTTTTGTGGTTACAGGGACCTGCTTATGTTTTATTGACGCTTATCGGGTTTGGGGCTTCACAGCTCCACTCTCGTGCGGACCTTTTCACGTCTCGCCTCCATTTTAGGGAAGCGGGTCGTAACAGGTTTTGTTGGTGGCCCATGCAGGTCCCCTTCTGTAACTGCGATTATCGGAATAACGATAATAATATTTGAACGTCCAATGTACTAAGTTCGACGTCCGAGTCATAAGCTATGAGTCTAATCTGCTTCGTTTTCTGTGTCATTAGATGGCAGGAAGGCGATTCACCCGTGGTGGAGGTAGTGGTGCGCCCCCTCATGATGAGGAGCCTGAGCAGGAACCCACCAACGGTGAGATGATGCGGATGATGCTTCAGATGATGCAAGTGCAGCAGGGCGTGCTCCTGCAAGTCCAGAATGCTCCACTTGCTCGAGCTGCCCGGGCTCTTCTGGGTGTTCCTCGCTCTGAGCCGGGAGCGAAGCAATTTCGGGAGTTGGGTCCCGCATATTTTGATGGGTCTGAGGGTCCTCTGGCCGCCGATGAGTGGATTCGGAACATTGAGGATAATTTGAAGATGGCCAAGATCACCCCGGCTGGATGGGTTGATTTGGCGAAGAGGCAACTCAAGGATAATGCTCGGAACTGGTGGGATGCGGAAGAGAAGATGTTGGTGGAGCCGATAGCTTGTGCTACCTTTAAGTCCATGTTTGATGAGGAGTTCTTTCTGAAGGCTGCTAGGAAGGAGATGCTGCAGCGCTTCATTGATCTGAAGCAAGGGAGCTTGATGGTGGACCTGTACCACCAAGAGTTCACTAGGCTGAGTCGGTTCGCACCGAAGATGGTGCAGGATGCTGATGAGAGGGCTCAGAGGTTCCTGCAGGGACTTGCTTTGGAGCTCCAGAGTTTTGTGTCTTCCTCTGATCTGGACTCTTATCAGAAGGTTCTGGTCGCTGCGAGGAGGCAGGAGCTGAACCTGAGTCAGAGGAGATGACATGTTTCTGGTGCTTGAAAGAGGCCTATGGAGCAGGCCAGGGCGGTGGTTAGGCCTGGTTTCAAGCCTAATCAGCCAGCTCAGTTCAAGAGGCCAGGAGGGCCTGTTCTGAAGACTTGCCATTTCTGCGGCAAGCCTGGCCACATCAAGGATCAGTGTAGGAAGTTTCTGGGCCAGTGTTTGGTTTGTGGTGATGCTCCCCATGTCGCGAAGGATTGTCGGCATGCGAATCAGCTGCGGAGGGCACCTGTTGCAGCACAGCCGTTGCAGCAGCGAGCGTCTGTTCCTGCTGGACGTGGAGCAGCTCTTGTTCCACAGGGGCAGGCTTTTCGGCAGGCTATTCCACCGAGGAGGCAGGCTTTTCTGATGACCGCTGTGGAGAGCGAGGCTGTGGATGAGGTTATCGCAGGTAATCCTCAATCTAGCTGTTACTTCCCTAGCTGGTTTGATTGTTAGATTGTGTTGTTTGCTTGAACATGGTTGTTTGCTAGACTAGGGTTTGATTGTTAATTGCTTGCTAGGTGTGGTTTTGGTGTGCACATTTCCTGCATGAGTCCTCTTTGACTCTGGTTCATCGATGTGCATTATTTCTCGGAGCTTCGTGGAGAGGCATTCCTTGTCGACGTCCCCTCTTCCCAAGAGTTGGAACATCGTTACAGGGAATGGCGTGATCTCGGTGCATCGTGGTTGCAATTCTTGCTCGTTGGTGGTCTATGGACATGAGCTTTTCGCTGATTTCATTGTCCACGACATCATCAACTATGATGCAGTTCTTGGGATGGACTGGCTTGCGAGCTTCTATGCTACGATTGACTGCAGGAGGAAGAAGGTGGTGTTCGAGATTCCCGGACATCCAGTATTTGAGTTCAGTCGTGGTAGCAGTTCGCTTGGTCCTGTCAGGTTTCGGGCCAGGCCGGTGGAGGTTGTGGCTATGTAGATGGAGCTGGAGTGGCCAGCTGTGGTGCGTGATTTTGGCGACGTCTTCCCCGAGGAGATGTCTGGTTTGCCACCTGATCGAGCTCTAGAATTTTCTATTGATCTTGTTCCGGGAGCGCAGCCGATTTCGAAGGCGCCGTATCGTATGGCACCCGCTGAGTTGGAGGAATTGAGGAAGCAGCTGGATGAGCTTTTGCAGAAGGGTTATATCAACCCTAGTGTGTCTCCGTGGGGAGCGCCGGTGCTGCTGGTGAAGAAGAAGGATGGTTCGCGTCGCATGTGCGTGGACTATCGGGAGTTGAATGCGGTGACCATTAAGAATAAATACCCGTTGCCTCGCATCGATGATATTTTTGATCAGCTTGGAGGTTCGAGGGTGTTTTCTAAATTGGATTTGAGGAGTCGTTACCATCAGTTGAAGGTGAAGAAGGGAGATGTTCCGAAGACAGCGTTCAGGACGAAGTATGGACACTATGAGTTTGTGGTTATGCCTTTCGACGTAACTAACGCACCCGCAGTTTTCATGAATCTGATGAACCTGATTTTCTACGACTTTCTGGATAAGTTTGTCGTTATCTTTATTGACGACATTGTGATCTATTCGAGGTCGGAGGAAGAGCATGCCTCGCACTTAAGGACGGTGTTGGAGATTTTGAGGAGGCATCGGTTGTATGCTAAGTTTTCGAAGTGCGAGTTTTGGCTGGATAGAGTTGCTTTTCTCGGGCATGTGGTGACTGGAGATGGTATTTCAGTGGATCCTGAGAAGATTAGGGCCATCAGGGAGTGGCCTGTTCCGTCGTCTGCGTCTGAGATTCGGAGTTTCCTTGGACTTGCTGGTTACTATCGGCGTTTCATTAAGGACTTTTCCCGTATTGCTGAGCCGATGACCAGGTTGACGCGGAAGGATGTACCTTTTGTTTGGTCGGGTGATTGTGAGAGTGCTTTTGGTGTTCTGAGAGAGCATTTGACGACTGCCCCTATTCTTGTTGTGCCTGATCGTAGCGGTGGATTTGAGATCTTTTGCAATGCTTCTGGCAAGGGTCTCGGTTGTGTGTTGCATCAGCACGGGCATGTTGTGGCGTATGCGTCTTGTCAGCTCAAGGTTCATGAGAAGAATTACCCGACGCATGATTTGGAGTTGGCTGCCGTTGTGTTTGCTCTTAAGATTTGGAGGCACTTCCTGCTGAGTGAGAAAGTGAAAATTTTCACCGATCACAAAAGCTTGAAGTATATTTTTACTCAGAAGGAGCTCAACATGCGACAGCGTCGATGGTTGGAGCTCATGGCGGATTATGATATTTATTTGCAGTATCGCCCTGGCAAGGTGAATGTGGTTCCTGATGCACTGAGTAGGCTTCCAGCGGTGATGATTTTGACCTCGCAGTGGAGATTGCAGCAGGATTTTTGCGAGTCTGGTGTTGAGATTGTTCTTCCTGGGGAGGCTTCTTCGTTGATGTGTATGCAGGTACAGTCGACGATCGTGGATCGGATCAAGGCTGGCCAGGCTGAGGATCCGAAGCTGGTGAAGATTTGGGAGCAGGTGGAAGCCGGTCTGCGGACTGACTTTTTGGTTCATGAGGATGGCTCGCTGAGGTTTGGAGACAGGTTGTGTGTGCCAGCTGGGGATATTAGAGAGGAGTTGATGGTGGAGGCACACAGTTCGCCGTATTCTGTGCATCCTGGTGGCACCAAGATGTACCAGGATCTTCGTCTGAACTAATGGTGGCATGGCATGAAGAGGAGTGTGGCTCGGAGTGTAGCCAAGTGCTTGGTTTGTCAGCAAGTGAAGGCGGAGCATCAGCGTACGGCCGGGTTGCTACAACCGCTTCCGATTCCGGAGTGGAAGTGGCAGCACATCACTATGGATTTCGTGACTGGACTACCTCGGAGTCCGAAGCAGAATGACGCGATTTGGGTGATCGTAGATCGATTGACCAAATCCGCACACTTTATTCCATTCCGAGTGGGACAGTCCACTGAGGCGCTAGCAAGGAGATATATGGAGGTAAAATTCTTTTACTCTTCGTTTTTATTTCCTTTTCCTAGTTTGGATAGTGATGTGACATGAATCGTGCAGGAGGTCGTGCGACTTCACGGAGTCCCCGTGAGTATCGTGTCAAACAGAGACACGAGGTTCACATCTCAGTTCTGGCAGAGTTTGCAGAAGAGTTTGGGTACGCGTCTGAGTTTCAGCACGGCGTACCATCCGCAGACGGATGGCCAGTCCGAGAGGACGATTCAGATTTTGGAAGACATGCTGAGGGCGTGCATGTTGGATTTCAAGGGTTCGTAGGAGGACCATCTACATCTGGTAGAGTTTTCTTACAACAACAGCTTCCAGGCGAGTATTGGCATGGCGCCTTTCGCCGCTCTTTATGGGAGGAAATGTCAATCGCCATTGAGTTGGGATGACGTCGGTGATCGGGAGTTGTTGGGACCTGAGATGATCGTGGAGGCTGTGGATATTATCAGGAATATTCGGGAGAGGTTGAGGATTGCTCAGGACCGTTTTAAGCATTGGGCGGATGCTAAACGTCATCCTTTGGAGTTTCAGCCTGGAGATCATGTGTTTCTGAAGATTTCCCCGAATCGTGGTGTGATTCATTTTGGGAAGCGAGGGAAGTTGAGCCCGCGATACATTGGACCGTTTGACATTCTGGAGAGAGTTGGCGAGGTAGCTTATCGCTTGGCCTTGCCGCCATCTTTGGAAGGAGTTCACAATGTTTTCCATGTGTCGCAGCTTCGTCGATACATTAGCGATCCATCTCATGCTGTGGATTTCTCGGAGATTACCGTTCGCCCCGACATGACGTATGACCAGCATCCAGTGCAGATTCTGGACAGGCGTCAGAAGTCACTTCGGAACAAGATTGTCAATCTTGTTAGGGTGATGTGACGACACGGCTCACCTGGATAGTCTACTTGGGAGAATGAGGATGAGATGCGAGAGCGTTTCCCACTTTTGTTCCCGGACACGTGAGTGTTGGGAAATTCCGAGGACGGAATTTTTCTTAAGTTGGGAAGGATGTAACGACTGGTTTTCATGTATCTGGATTTATTATATTATATTATATGTTTGGTGGATTTTCTCCTTATATGTGGTTTTCGTCTCCGTAACTTTCATTTTCGATCGTATCGTCGTGTTTTCTAGCTTCCTTCTTAGAATCGTCGATTTCGGAGTAAGTCATTCGTGACGGGCTTCGTATCGGTCATATCTTATTGATAGATCAAGCCTAGGAGTCTTAGGAATCGATCCCGGAGCTTCGCGCTCCATTTCGGAACTTTTGGTGCACGTTAGCCGGTGTAAGAAGGGGTACCGACCGACTAGATGACGATCCAGTCGGTCGGCAAGCCTTCTTGAACCGACTAGTTGGCTTTCTAAATTATTCAGGAGTTACTGTTTGTCGTTAGTTGGTCTAAGAATGTTGGTTAACCGACTAGGTTGCAAACTAGTCGGTCAGCAATGCTTCTTTAACCGACTAACTCTTCAACTAATTTTTGGTATCAGTACTGTTCACTCTTAGTCGGTCTAAGAACGTTCATCGACCGACTAGATGTCGAACTAGTCGGTCAGCAGTTGTTCTTTGACCGACTAAATCTAAATCCTAATTCTGTACAGGAGTTACTGTTTACACTTAGTCGGTCTGCGTTGGTCAACCGACCGATTAGTTCCCAAACTAGTCGGTCAGTGGTTGCTCTTTGACCGACTAATTTGTGTTAAAACCCTAATTTCTGGGCAGCCGCCAGCCCATCCTATTTAAACCCCTCCCAAACGTTTTCTTCTCCTCCCTCACGACCTAAAACCCTAAATTCTCCCCCATTGAGCCCCCTACTACCTCAAACCATTATTCCTTCATCCCTAGCCCAAAATCCATCATCCAAACTCTCCCTCAACACATTCTACCTCTCATCTTCCCCAAAATCTCATCAAATCCCCAAAACCCTATTTCTCCAAACTTCTCCAATCATTTCCAGATCTGAACCCTAGGTTCCCCGGAGCGTTTCTTCTGTCGCCGTGGTTGCTCGGCATTATTCTCCCGTTCCCTCTACGGTAATACTCGATTCCTTAGTTTTAGCATAACCCATTTGTGTTCTTATGAAACCATAATGAAATGAATATTGTGGTTGAATTGTTTCTTCATAACAGCGTCTTCCCCGTAGATTAGCATCCGTGGGACGAACCCTCGTTGATCGTCATCCTCGGTGCTAGGCAAGTGAAACTTGCCACTTAGGGTTTAGGCCATGTTTTAGGCCAATTGCTTGTTGTAGGCGTAAAAGAGGCTAGGCGACGAAATGATACTCGCCTAGGCGCAAATTGGGGAACTAGCTTGACAACGAAGCTAGTTCCGATATTTATCATGTTGCACAATTACCATGTCATGTTTAATTTCCATTAACGGTACGCAAATTAATTGTCATGTCATTGCATTCTTTAAGTGTTTCCGTGATTGCGTAGCTTCGCTACAATGCTTGTGTTCCTGGCTCGTGTTCTAGAAGCGGGCCATGTGTTGGTTGATAGCCAATGCCCGAATTGCTTGTTTCCGGCTAGGTGCACCCCTACGCCAATTGTTTATGAATCGTGAACTAGAATGCGAGCTCCTGTGCGGGGCAACCCTGGCTCATTTACTGAGCTCGTGTGCGGGGACCCTGGCTCGTTTACATGTGGGTATTGGGGGTAAGAGTTAAGCGGCCAATCAACTGGGAGTCTGCCCGATCAGCAACTACAGTGGTAAGGCGTAAACTCTAGGTTTTGGGGTAGTTGTTAAGCGGCCAATCAGCGTGAATGTCAAACCATTCAGCTGTAAGGCGTAAACATCTACAAACAACGTGAAACGTGACTAGTGAATTGATTGAGATTGTTAGTAGCTTGGCTACTCTTGTCTTGTCCCGATAATCGTTCTCTTGTACTTATTGTCTCGCCATGTCTTGCTTGTGCACTCATGTTATAACTGCCATGTCATGCATACTATAACTGCTAGGTTGCTAGTTGCCTTACTTTCAGTTTCCTTGCCCAAGTCTTTTAGACTTGCTGACATGTGCCCCTTTACTCTTTTGGGTGACACATGTTAGATCCTGAGCCTGAGTACCTTGTTGAGGACGAGGTGTTTGCTGACGCCGAGCCCGAGCTTGTGTTTGACGGGGAGTACGTGGACACTGGGGACCAGTCCTAGTGTCTTCGTTGTGTTTTTCTTTTGTTTAGACTGCCGTTTTGTTGTCGGTGCGTAGCACCTATACTTTTTTATGTTGTTGCTTTTGTTGGCCTTGTTCTGGGCCTTTAGACTCTTTCTTTTAGCCTGGTGGCTTTTCTGGATGTTGAACTTATTTTCATGTTGGACAATTTATGAGATATGAGAATTTTATTTCTGTCTCTCCTTGTGTTATTATTGTTGTTCCGTTTGTGGTTACAGGGACCTGCTTATGTTTTATTGACGCTTATCGGGTTTGGGGCTTCACAGCTCCACTCTCGTGCGGACCTTTTCACGTCTCGCCTCCATTTTAGGGAAGCGGGTCGTGACAACATGGGGCTGCTGGGTTAGTCAAGGTAGGTGGAGGTAATTAGGGTATAAAAAGTAATTAAGTAGGTTATAGAGGTAATTAGTAAAACGTAGATAATATGAAATGACGATTTTTCCCCTAAAGTTAAACGACTCCGAAAAATTACGAAAACATAGCCACAGGTTCGTATCAACGCGAGGATCACGAATACGAGGTCCATTTCGTAGTTCGAGATACGAAGATACGAGTTTTGGGCCAAAACGTTTAGAATGCGGGTTTACGGGTTCTATATTGATTTTACTTCAGAAAATTACCAAATTAATATGGGGAGCACTAAATGATCATAGAATCTCATCGTAGAAGTTTGAAATCATTTTGATAATGTTTATATAGAAAAATAATTGTTACAGATATATCGGTAATAATTAAGTTTAAATTATTATATAAATTATTGTAGGGGTATTGGATGGCACTGGCACTCGCTAAAATAGGCTATAACTATATTGATACTACAAAATATTTTTTATAAATGATTTAGAAACCATTTTGATATAAAACTCCTGACCAACCATTATAAAATACTTTTAATTTATGAAAATACGTAGAATACAAATATACGTGTACTAATGGATACGGACCGTCACAGAGGACGGAAGGGTAGTAAGGGAGATGGAGGGAGATGGCAGAGGTCCGATGGTGAGGCGGCACCCGTGGAGGAGAGTGGCGGCGGAGGCTCACGGTGAGCGGTGGAGGTGTTGTCGAAGGGTTGAGGAGATTGCGAGGTGGTGGGTTGATGGAGTTTGTCATTGCCGTCGAAATGGAGGTGGGGTGCTAGGCTATTGGCAGCTGTCGGAGGGAGGCCTGGCAGAGCAGTTGGTGGTCGGGGTCTTGCTGTCGGTGCTGTGGGTTTATGTAGGGGGAGAGATGAGGTTGGAGAGTTTGTGTCGGAGTTTCGCAGTGGCAGGATGTTGTGGCTAGGGCTTGAGGGGGAGAGATAAGGTTGGAGAGTTTGCGTCGGAGTTTGGCAGTGGCAGGATGTTGCGGCTAGGGCTTGAGGGGGGAGAGAGAGAAGGTGCGTGCTGCTGGAGTGTTGAGGAGGCAGAGGCTTGTGGTTTTGATAGGAGGTTGAGGTCGCCGAAGATGGGTTTGAGGAGGCGAAGGCTGTGGGTTTTGAGAGGAGAAGAGATCGGTGATTTTTGACTGAGTGAACCTGACAATTTCAGCACTTGAAAAGCTCTGAGTGGCCTAGCCACTCGGCCGAGTGACTTTTGTCTACTCAATCGAGTGATAGTTCTACTCGGCTGAGCCGGAACATATTTGAAAATTTTTAAAATTTTCAAAACAGAGGCTACTCAGCAGAGTGGTCACAGCCACTCGGCTGAGTGACTAACACTATATAGTAAAGTGCTCGCGGCCCTAAAAACCCAAATCTCCAAATCGACAGCCCGAGCATTTCCCCAATCGCCCGAGCACCCTTCTCCCTCGCCTAAGTCGCCACCGGCCATGCCTGAGTGGCGCGACCTCACGTCGCCGACCGCTGTCCGGTCGCCGCCCTGCCGTCGCCTCCCTCGCCGCCGGCCGGCTCCTCTTAGCCCCAATTTTCCCCTCTTTCTCATTTTTCCCATTTCGTAAGCTTGATTCCGTCCCGAATCGAAATTAAACCTTATTCACATCTATTTCTCTTGATTTCCCCCTAAAATTTTCGATATTCATTGCTAATCAATCGATTTTATTTTTCAGGATAGCTTGGAGGAGATCAAGGGCAGATTCGGAGCTTCAGGGGAGGCGTTGCATATCGCTTGCTTAGAGTCGCATCGTGCTTTGGTATACTCTTTACTTATTTTTAGCACGTCGTGGTAGTTGGCACATCACGCGGCATTACCATGCCTCCATGCACTAGGTCCCGTGCACGGGAGCCTGCTGCCAAGCGGAAGAAGACCAGCAACCCTAGTTCTTCTTCTGCTAGAGCGGACTCCCCGCCTCATAGCCCACCACCACCTACACTCCTGCATCCTACTGCACCCATCCCACTGTTCGTGCAATTAACAAACAACAATGCGGAATAACAACGATCAACAAGAATAAATGCAAACGCAAACAAATGGTTTAATGGGTTCGGATCCACCCAAGTCTCCCCGACTTGTTCCCGGTGATCCTACGTCCCAACCACCCGGATCCCTTCCGGATACTTGAGTTAGAAACCCTAACTCAAGATTTCCAATATGACCACTTGCGAAAACCTCACAAGTGCAAACGACCTACAATCGATATCCGTGATTCCCACAACCCGGGATCACGCAAACTCTCACAACCGAGAGTGTACAATTCAAATATAACTGAAATGAAATGCTTACCAACAAAATACCTATGCCTTGAGATTTCTTACCAAATTAGGGCAAAGAGGATTTTGATGGAGGAAGATGGCACCAAACCCTAGCTTCAAGAAGATGACCAGCAATGGAAGCCTAGGGTGGAGATGGTGACCTAGAATCAAGCTTCTAGCTTGAATGGCTCACAATGGAGAGAATCTCTCTTGAGGATATAGGACTCAAGAACTTGAGGGAGAGATTCTTGTGAGAAGAGAGAGCTTGGAAATAGAGTTGATAGCTCTTCTCTTTTGATCTGAAAATATCTCCAATATGTTGCTTAACCCCTTCAAGAAATGAATCATGATTCTATTTATAGGGGCAAGGAAAAACGAGTTCAAAAAGATGATACATTAGTTCCACATTCATATCATAATTGTGTGTATGCATGATTACTGTACGAAGTGGAAGCACTATTGGTAGGAGAACTACCAATGGGGTGTTTGCTCCCACTCGTCGAGGCATCGGATGTCGGCCTAACAAAGGTGGTAGGCGATTTGGATGAGTCTCCCATCTTATACCCCAAGCCAATGTGGTGTTTGGCCGGAAGTAAGTCATTTAGGATATTATCCAAATGGCACTTACCTTTATTGAAATCATTGATACGGCCTAACGTGCACTCATACTTCTCTTTGAGAGAATGCAAAGAAGCATCCAAAGATCCAAATCCTCAACACGAGTGTCTCAACAATGGTGTCATTGTTGGTGATGGTAGACTTAGGAGAGGTTTGGAGGTTGACAAGTTCATCTTTGGTCTTATTATATCGATCTACTAATTTAGTAAATTTAGACCAAATTTCTTGGTTTGCTAACCTCATTTCATCAATAGTAGGTTCTCCGCTTTCATCCTCGCTACCATCCTCGCTTTCATCCTCGCTATCATCGAAGGAGGACTTTCGATCTTTTGCCTCATTAGCCATGAAGCAAAGTTTTGCTTTCTCCACTCTTCCATCATCCGACTCTCCACTTGAGGAATCCTCTTCAGAGTCGGTGAATGTGCCAACAAGTCCTTTCTTGTACTTTCTTGACTTGTCGTACTTCGATGCTTTCCCCTTCTCCTTGTGTTTGTACAGAGGACAATCCGGTTTGATGTGTCCTGGCTTGTTGCATTTATAACACACGGGAGTAGAAGCATTAGTCGAACTAACTTTAGATTTATTCAAAGATATACCTTCTCGGAGGAATCGATCGAACTTCCTTGCCATACGGGCAATGGATTCCATGTCCAATTCGTCTACCGATTCTTCATCATCGGTAGATGGAGCGGCCTTGAAGGCAATCGTCTTTTTCTTTGGCTCATCTTGCTTCAAGTACGCTTTCATCTTTTCCTTCATTCGGATCTTACTATCCTTGCGTACCTCGTAAGACAACAAGGTACCCATTAGTTGTACGACGGTATATTTATTCATGTCATTGCCTTCCTCGATGGCGAAGGTACGCTTTTCCCAACATGATGGAAGACCGTCGATAATCTTCGCGACTTTCTCCTTTTGGGTATAGACCTTCCCAAGAGCTTCCAAGTCGTTTGATATGTCCACGAAGCGAGCGTAATATTCCTTCATGGTTTCGCCCTGCTCCATATGAAACAACTCAAATTCTTTATTAGCAACGACGAGTTTAGAATCTTTTACCGTACTCGATCCTTCGTGCAATATGAGGAGTTGGTTCCATATTTGATATGCACTCTTACATGTGCATATCTTGTTGAAGTCCTCGGGCTCCAACGCACAATTCAAGGCATTCATTGCCTTGGCATTGGCTACTTCCGCGGCGACCTCCGCGGGAGTCCACTTCGCGAAATCTTCTTCGGAAGGCTCGACATACTCCGTCATGGTGGCTCTCCATAGTGAAGCGCTCCGGAGGAAAATTTGCATCCGGCATTTCCAGTACCCATAGTTGGTACCGTTGAAGTGTGGAGGCCTGACTGAGGATAGTCCTTCCATAACTGAAGAAGCTCCATCGCGGTTCTTGAAGACGTTGTAGTCGTTATTCGTCATAGCTTTGAACTTTGGCTATGTGTAGCTTTGAACTTGGCTCTGATACCAATTGTAGTGCCCTGGGAAGCTACTGCACATGTACTAGAGGGGGGGTGAATAGTACTTTTAAATAATAGAGAGAGTTATTCCTAATTATCGTGCAATTAACAAACAACAATGCGGAATAACAACGATCAACAAGAATAAATGCAAACGCAAACAAATGGTTTAATGGGTTCGGATCCACCCAAGTCTCCCCGACTTGTTCCCGGTGATCCTACGTCCCAACCACCCGGATCCCTTCCGGATACTTGAGTTAGAAACCCTAACTCAAGATTTCCAATATGACCACTTGCGAAAACCTCACAAGTGCAAACGACCTACAATCGATATCCGTGATTCCCACAACCCGGGATCACGCAAACTCTCACAACCGAGAGTGTACAATTCAAATATAACTGAAATGAAATGCTTACCAACAAAATACCTATGCCTTGAGATTTCTTACCAAATTAGGGCAAAGAGGATTTTAATGGAGGAAGATGGCACCAAACCCTAGCTTCAAGAAGATGACCAGCAATGGAAGCCTAGGGTGGAGATGGTGACCTAGAATCAAGCTTCTAGCTTGAATGGCTCACAATGGAGAGAATCTCTCTTGAGGATATAGGACTCAAGAACTTGAGGGAGAGATTCTTGTGAGAAGAGAGATCTTGGAAATAGAGTTGATATCTCTTCTCTTTTGATCTGAAAATATCTCCAATATGTTGCTTAACCCCTTCAAGAAATGAATCATGATTCTATTTATAGGGGCAAGGAAAAACGAGTTCAAAAAGATCCCAACGGCTCTTTTCTGAACCAGACTAGTCGGTCTAAGAAGGATCACTGACCGACTAGTTCATCAACTAGTCGGTCGGTGAGACAACATGGACCGACTAAGTGAGGAACAGCCAAAAGGTGAAGTTCCAGGCAAAGACAACTAGTCGGTCTAAGAAGACTTGCCGACCGACTAGTTTCTCAACTAGTCGGTCGGTGAATGTTCTTTGACCGACTAACGTCGAAATAGGATAGGTTGACTTCAAGATGACTTAGTCGGTTTAAGAAAAAATTCCTCAACACCCACCACCACCAGTACAGCCCATCCCGGCTTTCGACATGATGTGGATCGCTTTCAGAGATGACGCACACCACGCCAGATTTGAAAGAATCGCCCATGGATCGATCGTCCCCTCTAGGTTTGCGCACATTGCTGATTTTGGTGGCCTAGGGGTATTCCAGGGGCTCCTCTAGCTATATGAGAATGTGGGGTGGCGTGATTTTTTGTCGGTGTCGGCGGACACCTATGTCCGCCCAACCCACGAGGTCCTAAATTCTATCTGTATGACTCCCAGGGGTTGCACGTTTCGACTGATGGATTGTGAGTGCGAGATCACTCTCGATATGCTCTGCGCCAATTTCCATTGGCCACTGTCCCGAACCCCGACCTCGCTTTTGGTCCCACGCACCACACCCCTCCTTCATTTGATACACATGCATTCTGGACACTGATCATGGGATCCACACTCGCTTTTGACCCTAGCTGGGCTAAGGCCTCCTCTATCGTCCACCCTTGCCTCTGTATTTCTCAGCGCCTCATTGCGACCACCATTCTAGTGAGCTATGAGCCCAGGACGATGTCTACGCCTGAGCTCTATATGCTCTACGCGATGACTAGAGAGAGCCCTTGAGGACGACGGTGACGTCTTAGTCCTCGCCACTCAGATTGATATTTGTCTCTGTCACCGCCATGATGGCGATCTGTTGTGGCGGTCTGATTACTTTGCTGGCACCTATGTGTGGGGTTGAGTTCCCTGCTGGTTTGCTTCGACCTCCAGGCCCCACTTCTCTTTCCATAGATATTATGGCCCGTATTAGGATGCAACGTCCTCATGGTCAGTACCACTGGGTTTGGCTCCACTGTCCTCATTCAGTTGACTATATGGTGCTTTCGAGCCCCGCTCGGACCCACATTGGACCCGCAGGTGGGGAGTGGAGACCAGAGATGGATCTCCTCATCCCAGCTGCTATGTGCTTGAGCCCGAGGGTGCTCAGCAGGAGCCCCTCCTCCCCCCTCTAGCCCCAGAGATCCCGATCCCTCAGCCTGCACCTGATCTGATTCCAGCTCCCGTCACTTCTGTCCACAATTCTACCAATGTCGAGAGCACCTTTACTGAGTCCACCACCACCACCACCTCCTCCTCCTCCTCCTTCTCCTCTGTGCCATTGACTTTTGCTCCTATTTCTTACGTGAGCTTTGAGAGCACCTCTCCTGCTGCACATGAGAGAGTCGAGCCCTCCCTAGTTTCGACAATCGAGAACATGTCCTCACCTGATTTCTCCACCCTCGGGAAGTCATTTTCCGTTGATCTCTCTACCTCCCGAGTCGTCGACCCCTCTGTCTCTGTTGCCGCTACCTTTACCAAGAGTGTCGTGACGTCTGTCCTTACATCTGTGTCTACGACCTCTCTTCCTGCATCGTCCTCTACCTCTGTCGCTATTTTTTCTAAGAGTGTCGTGACGTCTATCTCCACATCTGTGTCTACGACCTTTCTACCCGCATTATCCTCCTCTGCCGTTGCACACACCTCTGTGAGCATTCCTGCGTCTCAGCCTTCCACCGACGCTGAGTGACTTTTAGCGAGCATCGCCCCTTACACTCCCCCACTAGTGGTCCCACTTGTCTACGGTGGCCATGTTCGTCAGCCCCGACCTCCACCTGCACGGCCCTCTGCCCATGCTCTCGACACCCTCGTTCAGCACCTCCGTGCTGTAGAGGGGGCCTTCAGTGGGCTCAGAGCAGATTTTCAGGCTCTTGCCGCCACCGTTAGCTCTATGCAGCAGCGCGTTGCCCTTCTGCCTGGTATTCAGGTCTACCTGAATCAGATTCTTGTGCGCCTGCCACAGCCTCCACTAGCCACAGTCCGTCCCATCTCTCAGCAGCCACCACCACTGCCACCCCCTCCCCCACCACAGGGAGGTGCTGGCGATCCACCACCTGCTTAGGCACACACTTGATGCCTTCCATATTTTTTGCCGCTGCTATGATTGATTTTCTTGTTGCTGATTTTGCCCCCCTCTCACCCACATATTTTGATCACTTTTTTGTTGGGTTTCGTATATATCTGTATGGGGGTAGAGGTGATATTTCTGGGCCCATATATATATTGCACCCCCTTGATCTGTGTGCTCTTTTCATCCATCATTTGCATTCCACACTCATCACTTGTATATCCATCCCATTTTCTTTCATTTTCACTTTTTAGCATGCATGCGTCCTCACCCGCCCGCCCCTATTATATACGTCCTTGTGCCACACCTAGCACATTGAGGACACTGTGCAGTTTAGCTTGGGGGAATGAGTGTCTCACGCACTTTTCATTTTCTTCATTTTTATCTTCCCTTTTTTATACCTTTCTTTATTTTCCACCTATTTTCACCCACTTTTTCATATTTTTGTCATTCATCACGTTTTCTTTCTTTTATGTGTGCTGCATATGAATAGTTAGCTCTTATTTTTCTTTTATCCTTATTTCTTTTATTCTTTTTGCTAGAAATGAAGTCTATGTGATGACGATGACTTGGAGTTAGCTTACTCTTATATGCATATTCTCTTGCCATGCCATCGTTTTTATGTCAGATATCATATGCTATACGTTGCCATGCATTTGAGAATAGTAACCTTCCTCTTTATTATATGATTATGAATGTAATTCTAGCATTAGCTGAGTTTGAAAATTTATATCGTATACCTTTCATAGAAAACAGACCAAGCTTCACGCATTGGTTGTCAAAACTTGGAGTACTGCTTTGTCATATGCTATCGCTTCTATTTGCATGAAATTGTACGCTCAACTTCCCGGTTGATTGAATGTATGCCTTTTTGATATGACTGGATTAGTTTACTTTCTGAAATCAAACTGAGTAGATTGCATTACCCTGCTAAAAGTTGTCGTGCACATACAAACGAGTGAACTTAGCGCTGCGTATTTTTCTTTCTCCACATATCTTGAAGATCATTTCTACACTTAAAATCATTGGTGAATCTCCTCTTGGGAAATCTTATATAGACATCTTCCCATGCTATAAAATCCAAGCTCCATTACCCCAAAATCAAAAGAATAATAATACATGTATGTCTTTCTATCTTTGATTTGGGATTGCTATTGTAAAAAAAGAAGAAGGAAAAAAAAGAGAGAAAAGGAGAAGTTCGCTTGTATATATGCAATCCCTCCTTCTTTCTTTCTTTCACTTCCTTTTTTATTTTTATTTTATCCCTATGGAGCTTCAAAAAAATATGGGAAAAATCGTATTATTTTATTTGATGCTACCACGCTTATAGATAAACTTGGGGAGAGGATCCAATGATGTGTGAGAGAGTGACCACTTATATGTGCATGACGACCTAAGTTAGGTAATTTTTGACACTTATGAAGATTACTTGGAGTATTACGAAGTCTATGTATTGAAAATTTGGCATGCATTTCATGAATACCATCTTTTTCTATTCTTGTCGCTTTATAATGTGTGATATCTCTTATACTCCAAGCAAAAAGCGATCAATTGAAAAGTGTGCAATCTATGATTACGTATACCACTTTGAATGCATCAGACGATGCTAATTCTGGAATGATTTCATATTTCATATCGCTTTGACGTTCTTGGTTTCTATACCGAATGCACTTATATATGATATGGTATCGAGGTAAAAATCTTTGGCATGCTTTTTATTCATCATGCGCTATTTGAGTAAGCAATTCCATGTCCTGAGAGAATGATCTAGCACCTCCCTCGTCGTTTTCTACTCTATCTTCCTTTTACATTTTTTCTTATATTTATCCACCGGATTCGCCTTTTACTCATCTTCCTCGCTGACGAATAAGAAGTAAGCTTGAGGGATTTTGATTGCTCTTTAATTTTACACATTTTTCTGCATGTTTGCATATCATTTTGGTCGCCCATATCGTGTTTTTCACGATTATTCGACAATATCGCGTTGTTTTCATTATTTCTTGTTTTTTGTCGGATTTCAGGAGATATGTAGCGATCGGGAGCATAAATGAGATCAAGACCTGAGCATCGCCTATGGTCCTATCGAGGAGCTAGCAGCGCTAGATGATAAGTGGAAGAAGAAGAAGATCGATAGAATCGATGAGGAAGCGAGGAGGAGAAGATGCGACTCCAGAAACGGGGTACTCGGCCGAGCAGACAGCTCACTCGGTCGAGTGAACGAATGTACTCGGCCGAGTACAACTGATACGAGAGCGCCCGGAGTCAAAGGCCACTCAACCGAGCAAATGATCCCACTCGGCCGAGTGGAGAACTTCACTCGCCCGAGTGAGTCAGAGCTTTCCAAAGGAAATTTTAGCCGACTCTCTGGAATTTGGAGAAGCACGGTAGAAGACTCACTCGGCCAAGCGAGAAAGTCCACTCGACCGAGTGATAAACTCTACTCGGCCGAGTAACGCAGAGCGCCAGACCCCCAAAACCCCCCGACTTCTCAGTTTTCTTTGGATCTGTCACTCGGTCGAGTGATAGTTCTACTCGGCCGAGTGGCGCAGTCTGCTTGTATCGCAAACTAGGGTTCTGGGATGCGCTAGGGGCAAATCTGTTAGGATTTTTTTGGCCGTTTTGGCTTGTATTTAAGGCTAGTTTTCATCCTAGTTTAGGGGGAGACCAGAAATTAGGTTTTAGTTGAATTCTAATTGTAATTCCCAGATGGAGATTGAGTATTTGAGATCTGGTTTGTTCTTCTTATTGAAATTTCTCATTTTTGTGTATTACTTTTCTCCAACTATGAATTGCTTTATGTTTTCATTCATTTATTTTGTTATTTTTATGATGAATTGCGAGTAGTTCTGCTGTTCTAAGGCATGTGGATGAACCCTATGGATTCGATTTTAGAATTGTGATGAATAGATTCATATGTTGCTAGAATTGATAGAAGGTTAGGTCGTGATTAATTTATTACAGATAGCTAGGAATTTCCATCGATTTGGGGTTTGCGAGAGATTGGATTCTAATCGATGTGAAGGCTTAAATATTCGATTTAGGTTTATAATCGAAATCCACTAGACTTAGTTTGCAAGAGATTGGACCAAAAATAGGATTTTTATTATAGACCTATGCCCATATTCGTTCGCAAGAGATTGGACTAATACGAACTATCACAACCTAGGTCGTAACTCGAGTTTGCACGAGAGTGGGCTCGAGGAGCGATTGGACGATGATGTCTATCCTAATGCTAGTGGCTTAGGTTAGGGCTTGCACGAGAGTGGGTCTTAATCTAGGTTGCTATAGACCGGCAATAACGCGAGAGCGTGAGCTTGGTTCTCTATTCAGTTACGACTAGTCCCCCTCAATTCAAGTCTTGCAACATTGAGATTCACGATTCACGAAGATAAATGACGATCCGTAGTGAGGATTCCCTAGCTTTAGAAGCCTTTATTATATTGAATTCGAATTGTTAATTGAATAATTGTGACAACATTCTCAAAACCATTCTTCCACCAATAGCTAAGTGATCAAAATAGAGTACCGGCATTAGTCCTCCTCGTGTTCGATACCCGCTCGTCACTACACCGTGCGCTTGCGGTAAGACTACAGTCGTGACACCCGGTGTGTGTATCCCGGGGCCCGATCAGGTGGCCGTGCAGCGGGTGATGTGTGCAAGAGAGAAAATTTGAGGGTATTTTGTGGGGTTTTAAAATGTTTTTATTGGTATTTCTAAAAAAAATTAAGCTCGTATGTGTTCTGAGCAAAAGGGAGTTGCTACTCGCACATACCGTTTTATTCCTGTGCACAACCGAGATTCGTTTTATTTACAAGTTTGCCACTCAGAATTGCTCATCGCGCATAACCGTTGGAAAATGACAACAATTTCCACGGTTGCGCTGTGTGAGCAAACTGAACAATCGCCGGCGGTGGCGACGCCTCCGACTATGTCAATCTCCTCCGATCTCAATTATTGATGGCGTTGATCTCCTCCGATATCCGCCAATCACCGCTAATCTCATCCGATCTCGGTTGTTGACCTCCACCTCCGCTAATCTCCTCCTCAGATCTCCGATATCCATCAACGCCAATCTCCTCCTCAGATCTCCATCAACAACCGCCACTCTTGTCATGGCCCTCTCCCTCCGCCGTCTCCTCGACCAACCTCCCCGCCCCCTCCGACGAACTCCCAGCGTTGCTTTTGTTCTTGGAGCTGTGGGGAGACAACATTCTTCATCTTCACTCCACAGCTTCTTCATCTCCCCTCCGACGAACTCTCCAAACTCTAAAAACTCGTCAACGGGGGTGAATCGGGGGGTGGGTGGGGTAGAGGAAGGGTACAAGAATAAAAGTGGTTTAAATTTTTAATGGCAAACTTGTAAATAATGGATGTGCGCTGAGCAGAACGGTATGTGCGCGTAGCGACTCCCGAGCAAAAAGGTCCGTTTGCATAGCATCTCACTTTATTAACAAAAGCATGTGAGCCGCTTCGACCGCAGCGTTGCCGGCGTTCTCCTCCAAATCATAGTCCTGTATCTCTCGCAAAAGGGAGGATTACATTTTAGTCAACAGCGGCGGCGGTGAGCAAGAGCATGGAGAGCAGCAGCGTGAGGAAGGTGGAGGAGGCGATAAAATCAATACCAGAGAAGAAGGAGAATCTTCGAAAGGCGTTGGATTCTCTCAGATCTTATTCTTCATCCTTGCCCAACTTCAACCTTCAATGGAAAGATCTGGAGGATCACTTCTCCGCCATTGAAAAATCCATCGACGAAAGACTGAAGGCTCTACAAGAAAAAAAGAAATACAAAGGGGGCGACGACGACATTGAGTGAGGCTGCACCATTTCTATTTCTCACACTTAGGGCATGCTTATTTGCACGAAAGAGTTCGAAGTCCTTAAGTATCTTCTATAAATCTGAAGTACTTCAAGGGGCTTTTGGAATTTCGGTGCCCAATTTGTGTGTTTGTTTGTAGCATGTGAAAACTTTTCTAAATGCAAAATAACCGAATGTTAAATATTTTGTAGGATATCATTTTTGAACAAAAAGAATCCAAAATAGATCTTTTTCTCCCTTTTAATGCATTTTCTGATCCTTTTTCCTTTTAAATGCCCATAATCAGTGTTGTCTGCTTGCTCCCTTAACCAGCACTGACAAGTCTGTCACTTTTTGTTGCTGATGCACTGAATTTTGCACTTACCCAGGCTCCAAACCATCTCAACAGAATCTCCTTCATTTTCTTCTCGATTCAAGCTTGCCTGTAACTTCTTATCATGCACTTATTTCTTATTATATTTTAAACCTATTATCACTCATCTATTTCATATTTCTCTTCTTGTTGCATGCATTTTTGGATATGTTTCTCGGTTCCCCATCACTTACGTTTGCTATGCGTGTGGCCCTACGCATATCATCGGATTGACATACTTCAAATTTATCGATGTGAGGCTCTAATTATCATCTTCATATTGGGTCCTCTTTTTTTTTTGGTCCACCTTAAAATAAGGACTCTGCTATATTTTTTGCCATTTTCTATTGGACGATCTCCATATGAGGATTGGCATCCTTGCCAATCGTTCAACTAAGTTAATCATGCTAAATTAAAGCTGTAGTCTTTCTATTTTGGTATTTGGCTTTGCCTGATTTTAGACATGATTGCTTCCTATCAAACCATCGTCCAGTGTCGATTATGATACCAAAAGACCATCTATAACTGATTGGTGTTTAACAATGTTGCTATTCTGCAATTGTGAGTGCTTGCTTATTTTTGTGCATCTTGTTAGTTCATATTTTGGAAGGTTTGTGCCATTTAACGTTGAAGAGCAAATCATGCTGATTTTTTAAATTATTGTCTCATTTTAGATAGAGGTCAAGCAGAATTTAACTATTGGTAGAGCCTCCTACCAAGTTAATCGCCTTGTTAGCCTAAAAGATAGGTGTGTCCATACATATTTTTTTTAATTTGAGTTATTGTCTTTTCTACCATGATAACTGGTTTTAGCAGTACTAGATGTTAGACCTTGCATATCATTCTCAGTAGACGCCACTGACTGAATCCTTTACCTGATATTTTGATTTCTTTGCATGGTTCAAGTTTCACACATCCTCCTGTTTTTTCAGTGCTACATATTTGTCATGTATGTTAAAACAAACTTAGGGTTAAATTTGTCTAGTTTAACTCTTTTTAACTTTGAGTATATTTGATTGTGAGCCCAATCTTACTCATTGCTGTGTGCTCTTCATGCTTTTGCTTTCCCACCCACTTCTCTTGGGTGCAATTGTAACAAATACAAGCATGCTTTTGCTTGTGGCAGATCTCATCCAGAAACTGAACAGCAAAGGCAGGCACCTTCATGCTGTTAAATTTGCCTATGCCTTTGATATGGTGGACAAATTTCCACCAGTTCCACTTTTAAAAGCTTACATTACTGAATCCAATAAGAAAGAAGAAAGCCCAAGAAGTAAGAAAGAAGGGAAACAATTCACCGCAAGCAGAGGTATGTGTCAATTCTGATTCACTTCTACATGGGAGTCTCTTGTTGTACTCAAAGTTGCTTTGCTATCTGAAACAGAATGAAGCCACTTGAAAAGAGCTGGGTGCTCTGAAATCAGTGCTAAAAGCTGTTGAAAAGTATAACTTAGGGACCAAATACCCATGTGAGAACCTTGTAAAGGATTGCCCAGCTAGAGCAGAAGAAGGCAGACAAGAAGATAATTGCTACCACTGCTGCTGCTTCAAATTCAAAGCAGCAGCAGCAGCAGCCAAACCAGTGACACTGACCGTCGTCTTCTCTTCAGAAAATGTAATTGCTGTAACTACTTATCCTCCATTGATTCAAACGCATCCTCAGCATGTATTAGCCGATCATGCATCATATATGGGTGTGGCTGGGCCGTACGGCCTTGCTGCCACCGGTTCTGTTTATAACCATTGGTGTAAAAATCTTTCTGGCAGTGCAGTGGGCCACGGTACAACCCATAGTCCACCAAGGTCTTATTATTCATCAGTCTCTTGTTGGCACTAGTAGCCTGTATGACAGGCCGGTGACCTATGACAGGTTATAACTTGTTTGGTCTACCTTCATCTAATGGCTCCTCTCCATACCCTTAACTAGGGACGAGCCTCTGACTTAGTTTTTCATTTGCTTTCTATGGTCACATTTAGTCTTAACTACCAAGCACTGTGGTCACATTTAGTCTTAACTACCAAGCAGGCCATTCTGTGCCAACGATCAACAGTTGATTGTGCTGTAGACTCCGGTTATTATGTTGTAACAAGTTACTTGGTTCTTTGATGACAAGTATCCTTCATGATTCTTTGATGACAAGTATCCTTCAATTCCTCTCTTGGCTAAGCTTAACTGCATTTGTTACTGATTTCAAAACATTAGAATTCCTGTTCACCAGTGGTTGTTTACAAGTAAATTGAGATCTCATCCTGTAATTAGGTTTAAACATGTATGTACTTCATTTATTAATATTTGTTTGAGTGTAGCTTTTGATGAATTGTTGCTTCCAACTATTTCACTTTATGTGAATTCTAGTAAGAGGCCGTTTGGTTGGTCGAAAATATGTTGTGGAGTCTTGACAGGGTGTGAAATATGAGTTTGGAAAGAGTAGAATTTTCTATTTTTGGATAGAAAGTGGGTTGATGGAAAAGTTATTGTAAGGCCCATTAATTTATTCGTGTTTGATTGGTGGAAAAAATTTAAATGTTGAAAGTTAGTGTGGGGATCATGTTTTAAACTGAATTTAATTTGAAAATTTTTGAACCATAATTAAGTACTAGGTATTGGTTTAAATGTTATTTTCAGCCAAATTAACATTATAATTAATAATTAATTATTTTTATATGACTGAAAAGTCAAAACTTGTGTACTTAAAAGTGGGAGAGGTGCTGAGACTTTCAGGCGAGCATTTGATGATGTCAACAAGTCGAGTAGTGAGCAAGGGATGGCAATGACTGAGGTGGGCTGGCGGTAGGGCAAACGATGACAAGCGACAACGACGATTGAGCAACTACGAGCAATGATGGGGTAGCCGCGAGCGAGAGACAATGGTGAGAGATGCAGGCGGGAGGCGGGGTGACATCGACGAGCGATAGTCCAATGATAGTGATGACAGGGTGGGCCGTGAGCGAAGTGAGGTGTCAGGCACGCGAGGGATTACAGCGAGCAAGGTGGGCAATGAAGCGACGTTGACGAGCGACGATGGTAGGGAAAGAGAGTTAATGTCGAAGAGATGCAACATGACGATGACATGACCCACACGCAAGGATTTTTGCACAATCCATGTGAATTGTCTTGATTGTGTTTTGAGAATGCTAACATGGGCCATGTTGGAGGATTTCTCATAGACAATCCAGCGACGAAACAAACAGCTAGTTCGAGAAAGATAAGTGTGCATGGCGCAAAATAATGCAGTGGGGCTCACCATTTCTCATTTCCTCATGTTCTCACCCAGAGTTGACCAAACAAACACAGCTTAAGCTTCTTCAGATAGTTCTACCCATCTATTCTAGTTTTAGTACCTTGTTCTATACTTGTAGTTGAATTCAGATTCATGTTCAAACTATGGAGTAAGTCTTTGCTTGCTTTTTCTTGGTTTCATTGAGTTTCGGTTTGAAACTTACATTTAATTTCACCTTTGCTAAGTTTTGGACAACATAGTTGGTTTGGCTAGTTCCATTATGGTCTATGTTTAATTTTGAATTGATGATCTTTGTATTTGTTTGGATTAATTTTTGCATTACATGGTTGAGTATTATAAGTTGAATTCTCTTGTTTACTATCCACTTAGCGTATATCTATAATACAAATGTCGGATGTTTTTGAATGGGTTTACAGACTATGACAAAGAGGTGGGTTGAAAGATGTTTAAGATTTAGTCTTAATGAATCAATAATTAGGATGAGAGTTTGTGAAAATTTTGAGGAAAAAAATCCTAAAATTTTAGGGGAACTAAATCTGGAGTGAACCATATTTTAAGGGAAACTAAAATTTCAAATTTTGGAAAGAACTAAATTTAGAATGAACTAAATTTTAGGGGTAAAATCTTTTGAGAAACTGAATTCTCTGGAAGAATTAAATTGTAATTTAAGATTTTGTGGGGAACAAAATCTGGATGGAAATAAATTTTCGAAAAAACTAAAATTTTTAGGGGAAATGAATTCTTTGGGAGGAACTAAATTTTTATTAAATATTTTTGGAAACTAAATTTTGGGAAACTAAAATTTTAAAGTTGGGAAAAAACTAACTAAATTTTTGGGGTAACTAAATTCTTTGATAGGAACTAAATTTTAGTTTGAATGTGGTTAAATTTTTTGTTAAGGGAAAATATTTTGAAGGTGACTGCAAAATTTTTTGGGAGAAGATTTTGAATGTGGTTGAATTTTGGAGATAGTATATTTTGAATGAGGTCGTAAATTTTGGGGTGAGAAGATTTTGAATGGGTTGAATTTTTTCAGGAAACTAAAATATTTAGGGGGAACTAAATATTTGGCTGCTGCCCCTCCTGGGGCCACCAGGGGGCTGCTGCCCCTCCTAGAGCCCCCACATGCACATCCGGCCTTTCAACGACGACAATGAGGCCTCCGAGACATCGGACAGCGAGGATTTGGCTTTTTGGGCCCAAAACAGCGAAGCGACAGAGCCCTTCCAGCAGTGCAACGACGACGACGACCATCCAAAGTATTTGTGGGGGCCCGACGACGCTTTTTGGATCCGCCTTGGCCCGACGATATTTTTCCGGACGTCGTTGAAAGCGGTGTGGACCAATCTCATCCGTTTGACCCAGGATGAGGCTTGCAATCGACCTGATGGAACTGATGGCCCACAGACATCATGAACCACCTTGAGGACAAGGTGGATTTTCAGGGATGGAGTAGTGATGCGGCTGATATTTGGAGGGAAATTGCTATGCACACAACAAGCTGGGAGAGAATTGCTTTGCACACTACAGTCAGGGTTATAAGAGGCCAGTTGGCCCTAGCCTATGGGGATGGAAAAATTGTGAAAGAAAGTTATTTCTTAGTTTATTATTCCTTAGATTAAATGCACTAGGATTTCCCATTCCCTTAGATTAATTGTTTCTTTCATTTCTAGTCGTTATTTAGCGAGTAGACTATTTGTAGTAGCCACTTTATAATTTCAGGGATTTCTAGATCCAGATCTAGGTTCACAACAGTATTGGAGACGTATTTTAAGTGTCGTTGTAACTGGTATGTGTACATCTTCATGATAGAAGTATATGTGCGAAGTAGCTGTGTGGCAATAGATTGAATAATAAGTTTTAAGAAAAATAATCTCGTATTATAATAAAAGTAGAAAAAGGGGGAAATATGAATTGAAAGTTGGGATCTACTTAAAAGTTCACGCTATTGGGTTAGTGTCCTAACCTAGATTATGTCCTCCCCAATTTAACTAAACACTGGGTTGACTAATTCATATTCTAATTATAATATGGTATCCAACATTATGTGTTTCTCCAATCTAGCTATCAGTTCTTCTCAAATCTGGCTTCCCAACTTATACTTGAATCCACCTTGAGTTTGAGAGGAAGTGTTAAGAAAAATAGTTTCACAGTGAAAAAACGAAAAAGTAAGAAACATAAATTGAAAGTTGGACCCTCCAATATCTATTATACTTCTAACAATAACAATAAGAATTTTAAGTCAAAATTGTATAATTCAACATATATTTAAAATTAAAAACTATAAACCAAGTTTTGAGATCTCGATTGAAATCTACATGTATCACTTGTATCGTATTGGATTACAAGCATGTTAATACGGTCCATTCAAAACTAGACGATACCACTGCTACTAACTAATTAAAACTAATATAAGAAGAGCTTCACGGTTTGTATTATTAAACTTTGAAATTTTAATTTATTTCATATAATGTTCAAAAAAATTCTAATTTAACCATTGAATTTAATAATCTAAATGTTAGCCTGTAGATTAAGTGTGTTAAAAAAGAGAAGATATTGTCTAAAATTATAGATATACTATGGATAGATGAAGCATTTATTGACGATGATTATCTAGTTGTGACTAACAACTATATTGAGCTAAGAAAACTGATGCATAAAATCCGATACTTTCGATACACACCACTCAATACTTCCAATACATATGATACCGATAGTACAAATTGCCATCTGACAACAAGACCGGAACCAAGATTTTGAACCATAATATAAACTAAATTGTAAAGTGGTCTAATATGTAATTTTGCAAATAAAAAAATTTCAAAATAAAGAGGTTTTGTGCCGGGGGGTTTGAATTTGGGTTGCTGATGTGGAAGTGTGTGGAAGAATCTGAGAGATAGTAGGTTGTCTTAAAGCGGATTTTTAAATAATTTTATGCTTATTTCTCTGGATTACGAGGGGTGTCACTTGGCACAACTTAGTTAAAGCACACACACTCTCTCTATTTCTCTTTTTTGCTTAGTTATATAGAATCGAATACATGGACGTGGGATGTCAATGTAATTGGTCAAATATGATGCTATGACCTTTTAAGGGAGAAGCAAATCTCAAACTCACGAAACTTGTAAGAAACCTACTAAGTAGTAATGCCATTTTGTAGTAATTTTCAAAAACCTTTTAGGGCGTCATGGAGACAACATTTGGATACGGTAAAATATACTTTTAGAAAACATGACACAGTATCTGATAGATCCGGCCCATTAGGGGGGTTTTGTGTTATTTATAAGGGTATTTGGGTCATTAGACATTGAGTTGGATTATTATAAATAAGGGGAGGCTAGTCGGCCCTAGGCATGATATTGATTTGATTATTTTCATAATAAAGAGAGAATTCTCTTGGTCCTAGGGAGGGTGCAGATGTCTCCAATCAGTCGACGTGTTGGGATGGCGATTACCCCTACAATTGTAATCAATTATCCTTTTATTTTCAGTTTTATTAATAAAATCGCAGATTTCCTTTTGGTTCCTATCATTTTGGTATCAGACCAACGATCTATGGCAGAGTGGAGGAGATCCAGGCAGGAAAGGTTGGAGATCGTTATGCAATTATGCCTCCAGTTGCAGCAATCACGCCAAGAATACAGACAAAATCTGAAGGAGTTTGCATCAAATCTAAAGACCCTGAAATTTTCATATCTGAAGGCGTCGGAAGTTTCAAACCCGAAGGCGGCATAAGTTTCAGATCTGGATCTGAAGGCGGTGAAAGATTCAGTTCTGAAGGCGGTGGAAATTTCAGATCTGCGCGAAAACTCAGATCTAGGGCAAAAGAGGTCTTTTTCGACGGCGAAACAGCGAAAGACACCCTTTTCGACAGCAAAACAGAGAAGGGCATCCCCGAGGGGCTGCCGCCCCTTTAGAAGGGGCACTAGCCCCTCCTGAGGCCTCAGGAGGGGCTGTCGCCCATCCCCCAGGAGGGCTGCTGCCTCAACTGCATGGGTGCCAGCCCTCCTGGGGCCCCCAAGGGGCTGTCGCCCCTCCAGAAGGGGTGCGGGCCCTCCAGGGTGTAGGGATCGTCTAACCCTTGCAATACTAACAACACACACTAAGTGGGGTGAATAGTGTAATGGCAATAAAATTGTCCAATTAAAATTTAACTTGCAAATGCGGAATTATAAATGCAAAAGGAATTAAAAGGCACAATCAATCCAAACGTAAACACAAAGTTTTACCATGTTCCCCAAACTTGGGTACATCCAGCCACACCAATATTCACTATAATCCCACACAGAGAAGTGAATACAAATCTCACAAGGAGATACCCCACAAAGAGGATTTATGCTCTACATAAGGACCCAACCAATCCTATACGAGGATCAAGACTCCCACACAGAGAATCACTAACTCCCACTCAGAGAATTAGGGTTAGCCCTACACTAGGACACTAGAACTCCCACAAAGAGAGTTAATTCCTACAAAGAAAATTCCCTAGTCCCACAAAGAGACAACCTCTCACAAAGAGAGAAACTCCCACACAGAGAGTATCCTAATCCCACAAAGAGAAATAGGAAAACAAATTACACCAAGTAAAGTAAATACTCTTGCCTATGCCTTGAGATGCTTACTCATGAATGAATGCAAGGCATGGAAGAGGATATCCAAGTGTTGGAATATACTTGAAAGCACTTGGATGATTTCCCTTGAGCTGGACTTCAATGCATGAAGAGAGATGCGTGCTCAATAGAGGGAAATGAGGGAGCTTGAGAGTTGCTTATTGATCTCTTGAGATTTTCTATAAAGTCAAGAGTTATCAAGTGTTGTCAAGGGTTCTCAAGTGATGCCAGCACACTCATATATATATGAATCCTATATCAAGCCCAAAAACCCAAAGAAACAACCAAATGAACAAATCTGCAACGGCTAGAAACTGGGTGAAAATGACAGGAACAGTCGACTGATGATCAAAAGACATTCGACTGATCAACGGCTAGAAAATATCCAACGGCTATAATCTGAGCCAAGACAGTCGACTGATGAAGTCAATCCAGTCGACTGACAAACAGGACAGGCGCCTGTTAAACCTTCAGCAGACGACTTCTGCAGGGGATGGATCGAAACAGAGAGCTGCACTCTTTCTCCAATTCATCGCACAGGTGACTGATGTTAATACTACAGTCGTCTGTCAATTAGTCAGGCAACTGTACATTCTACATCAGTCGACTACTGTATAATATGGAGAGAAGACAGAGAGATGCAGTGATTGCACTTACGCTATACAGGCGACTGTTGGCCAATTTCAGGTGACTGTAAGTATACATGCGACTGTAAACTGATCGTCAGGCGACTGTGCATAAAGCTCAAGTTTGAGTCAATTGAAATGTTGACTTGAGCTGTGCATGTCAGGCGACTGTAGAAGGATCTACAGGCGACTGGAAATCACCCAGTCGACTGTGTTTCCCTCAACAGGCGACTGACAGAAAGCCAGAGACTCCAAATGAGTCTTTGGACAGAGTGAACTTATTGTGTTGGATTTTATGATAATCCTAAGGTTCACTAAGATGGTTAAATGCATATGCATGATAAGTAGATCATCTAACAAGGCATTACAATAACCTAGACTCAAAAGAGAGAAAAAGCAATAAAGTAAATTAAATGGATTACAATGCTTCTCAAAGAGTCTAAGTCTTCAATCTTGATGCCTTGAGTGCTCTCAACCATCTCCAAGCTTTGGCACTCCTTGAGTCCAAACTTTGGCCCTTCTTCACATGATGTCCATCCTTACACCAAGTGATTAGTCTCCAAGAAAAATATCCTTGAAATAAACTGAGAGACTAAAGCATGAGATTCATTAGCAACAAAATAATGTTGTGATCATCATCAAAATAAGATTGGTATGAAACACCAATACTCAACAATCTTCCCCCTTTTGATGATTACACACATTATGCAAATCATAAATAATTAAAGCACAATGCTAATGATCTCCCCCTACTTATATGCACCAGTTACATAATGAGCTACACAATGGTAAATACTCATAATACTAATAAAAACATGGTGGCATATAATAGGCATGGATTACATAAACCAATTGTAAAGAATAAAAGCATGCAAGCAAGAATGGTTTATCTAATCCCATATATCTCTCCCTATAGAGATATCTCTCCCCATATGCATATGTATATATATATCTCTCTCTCCCTATAGATATGATTACATAATGCATATATCTCTCCCCCTTGACATCGTCAAAAAGGTGGACATCAACAAATATCCCCCGTTGTCATCTTAACCAAGATGTGACAATATGCAAGACAAGAAGAATATGTATGATACCAGATTTAAAAATTTAGTGGGTATCAATTCACTATCCCATGCTCCCCCTAGATCATAGAAATGGTCAACTTTTGACTTCTAGGATCTAATACCATAATTAATGGAGCCATGTGCCTAAAGTGTATCAAAGCAATAGATATGGAAAAATCAAGCTTCAAAGATACACAAAGAATATTGCCAAAAACAATGAAACATGAAACAAGTTGGCAATAAACAAGAGGTTTGGTTTGAGACCCAAAATAACCAAGTATAAATGATATCAAATAACCTCCGAAATGAGAGTTAAACTATGTCTTAAAATAATTTAAACACATAATATATAACTCCCCATTGACATACACATGGATCAAAAATGCATGCATGTCAATAAACCCCAAGGTCCCCATTTTCATGAAAAGAAATAAATTTGAAAATATTTTCAAAATCATTAAACACAAACAATCAATGGGTATGCTTAAAATAAACATAGAAGTACAATACCCATGCAATGTGCATGTGTGAGGAACCTAAACATTAGGTAACCAAACCCAAGAGGAGTTTGGTTTCCTAACGTAATCACACGTGGTGATCACATCCCTAACTAGAGAGTTGATGTAACTATCTCTCTTGCACACTAACTTTAGTGGGAATCCATAATCTCAAGGATTTCCTAGGCTAGGGTTTTTACCTTTGCAAGAGGGAAGGATGTGGCATGCTTAGGTGTAGAAACAAATTTCTTAGCATGCAAAGAATGAGAATTTTGCTTCTTAGCAAAAAATGAAGATTTTTCATTCTTCCTCATTACCTCGTGATCTATATGCTTCTTGTTGGTGTTCTTGTTGTACAAGAAAGCATGGTGATTCTTCTTAGGTGCTTTAGCAATATTTCTTGTATTTGTACCATAAGAGGAATTAAAGGTGGGTTTGGAAACCACATTTTGAATATAACCTAAACCGACTCTATGATTTGCCGGATGTTGTTTTTCCAACAAATCGTGGAGTGAATCCCTAGAATACACAAAGCTTATGAGCTTCTGGGATTCCTCTTCACATTTCAACGTAAGTTGTTGAATGTGAGCATCTAAGCTAAGGTTTTGAGCAACGAGATTTTCATTAGAAAGGCTCAATTCCTTAACTTGAGAGAGAAGTGTCTCTCTCACAAGTGTCATACACATGCCTTTCATCATGAATTACACTTGAAATAACTAGTTCATGCAATCTACTCTTAGCAATCTAATATTTTGCTTTTAATCTATTGTAAGAGTTGATGCACTTACTAGCCTTTTCGGAGACCAAGTCAAAGTTGATCTTGAGCTCCTCGTATGAGATCTTTTCCTCCTCGATCTCAACATCATCATCCTTACAAGAGCTTGACGACGACTTCTCCTCCATAGCCATGAGGCATGAATCCTCATAGAAATTGTATGCGTCAAGCCAAGCATCCAACTCTTCTTCATTTATTCCGGAGGGGATTGGTGTAGGACCATCAATGGGTACAAAGCATGCGTGAGCATCCTCCTTTGTATCCTCTTCTTCGTTACTCGAAGTGTCCTCACTCGAATCATCAAAGGTCCCGACAAGTCCCTTCTTGTGATTTTTGGACTTGGACCTTCCTTTCCAATGCTTCTTCCCTTTACCCTTGTAAGTTTCTTTGTTGGGTTTGGAAGGGCATTCGGTTGGATAAGTGACCTTTTCCACTGCAAGTGTAACAAGTAGGAATCTTGTTAGAATTGGAGGCAAACTTTAACAAAGACTTACCTTGCTTGCATTTGAGGAAAGCTTTGAATTGCTCGGCAAGCTCCTCAATTTCTTCTCCACTTGCATCTTCTTGCTCATCTTCTTCACTAGGAGCTTCTCGATGAAATTTCATCCTCCACTTGATTGGCTCCTCCTTGGCATGGAATGCAATCCCCTTTTGCTTCTCTAGCTTCTCGGGCTTTGATGGTTGAATCTCCTTCTTGTGTCGAAGCTTCACTTCATATGCCATGAGATTTCCAATGCACTCCTCAACGGTATATTTGGACGTGTCATACGACTCCAAGATTCCGTTGGCCTTTGACTCCCATCGAGGTGTGAGAGAGTCAATGATCTTCTCTACACGACCCTCTTGGGAAATCGTCTTCCGAGTCATTCTAAAGCGTTCACGATATCGGTGAACCTTGTGAACATCTCTGAAATGCTTTCGCCTTCCTGCATATTAAACATTTCATATTTAGATCTTAACACAGTTTGTTTAGATTGCTTTACCTTCGTTGTCCCTTCATGACAAATCTTCAAGGTGTGCCAAATATCATTTGCCGTTTTGCACATGGAGATGCGGTTGAACTCATTAGCTGAGAGAGCGCAATGTAATGCATTCATAGCTCTCGCATTGAACTTGATTGAGTCCTTCTCCGCCTTTGTCCTTGAAGCCGCAGGAGTAGTGGGCTTCTCAAATGGCACCTCCGTGATGTCTCATAGGTCTTGACCCTCCATGTAGATCATCATTCTGATCTTCCAACTTGGGTAGTTGGTTCCGTTGAAGAGCGGGGGTCGAACGGTTGAGTGACCTTCTTCATGGGACGCGGATGAGGCGTTGAATGCCATCGTTGCAGTATGCTATAACCTCGCTCTGATACCAATTGTAGGGATCGACTAACCCTTGCAATACTAACAACACACACTAGAGGGGGGTGAATAGTGTAATGGCAATAAAATTGACCAATTAAAATTTAACTTGCAAATGCGGAATTATAAATGCAATAGGAATTAAAAGGCACAATCAATCCAAACGCAAACACAAAGTTTTACCCTGGTTCCCCAAACTTGGTACATCCAGCCACACCAATATTCACTATAATCCCACACAGAGAAGTGAATACAAATATCACAAGGAGATATCCCACAAAGAGGATTTATGCCCTACACAAGGACCCAACCAATCCTACACGAGGATTAAGACTCCCACACAGAGAATCACTAACTCACACTCAGAGAATTAGGGTTAGCCCTACAGTAGGACACTAGAACTCCCACAAAGAGAGTTAATTCCCACAAAGAGAATTTCCTAGTCCCACAAAGAGACAACCTCTCACAAAGAGAGAAACTCCCACACAGAGAGTATCCTAATCCCACAAAGAGAAATATGAAAACAAATTACACCAAGTAAAGTAAATACTCTTACCCATGCCTTGAGATGCTTACTCATGAATGAATGCAAGGCATGGAAGAGGATCTCCAAGTGTTGGAATATGCTTGAAAGCACTTGGATGATTTCCCTTGAGCTGGACTTCAATGCATGAAGAGAGATGAGTGCTCAATAGAGGGAAATGAGGGAGCTTGAGAGTTGCTTATTGATCTCTTGAGATTTTCTATAGAGTCAAGAGTTATCAAGTGTTGTCAAGGGTTCTCAAGTGATGGCAGCACACTCATATATATATGAATCCTATATCAAGCCCAAAAACCCAAAGAAACAGCCAAATGAACAAATCTGCAACAACTAGAAACTGGGTGAAAACGACAGGAACAGTCGACTGATGATCAAAAGACAGTCGACTGATCAATGGCTAGAAAATATCCAACGGCTATAATCTGAGCAAGGACAGTCGACTGATGAAGTCAATACAGTCGACTGACAAACAGGACAGGTGCCTGTTAAACCTTCAGCAGACGACTGCTGCAGGGGATGGATCGAAACAGAGAGATGCACTCTTTCTCCAATTCTTCGCACACGCGACTGATGTTAATACTACAGTCGTTTGTCAATTAGTCAAGCGACTGTACATTCTACATCAGTTGATGGAGAGAAGACAGAGAGATGCAGTGATTGCACTTACGCTATACAGGCGACTGTTGGCCAATTTCCAGGTGACTATAAGTATACATGCGACTGTAAACTGATCGTCAGACGACTGTGCGTAAAGCTCAAGTTTGAGTCAATTGAAATGTTGACTTGAGTTGTGCATGTCAGGCGACTGTAGAAGGATCTACAGGCGACTGAAAATCACCCAGTCGACTGTGTTTCCCTCAGCAGGCGACTGACGGAAAGCCAGAGACTCCAAATGAGTCTTTGGACAGAGTGAACCTATTGGGTTGGATTCTATGATAATCCTAAGGTTCACTAAGATGGTTAAATGCATATGCATGATAAGTAAACCATCTAACAAAGCATTACAATAACCTAAACTCAAAAGAGAGAGAAAACAATAAAGTAAATTACATGGATTACAATGCTTCTCAAAGAGTCTAAGTCTTCAATCTTGATGCCTTGAGTGCTCTCCACCATCTCCAAGCTTTGGCACTCCTTGAGTCTAAACTTTGGCACTTCTTCACATGATGTCCATCCTTACACCAAGTGATTAGTCTCCAAGAAAAATATCCTTGAAATAAACTGAGAGACTAAAACATAAGATTCATTAGCAACAACATAATGTTGTGATCATCATCAAAATAAGATTGGTATGAAACACCAATACTCAACACAGGGTCCTCCACAGGGGCTGTCGTCCCTTCAAAGGCGTCGACAAGGCTTCTGAGGCGCCGGACAACGAGATTTCATCGTTTTCGGTCCAAAACAGCAAGCAATAGAGCCCGTCCAACAGTGCGACGACGACGACGAACTTCCAGAGTACTCGTGGAAGCCCGATGAGATTTTTCAGGATGTCGTTGAATGCGGTGGAGATCAATCCTATCCGTTTGACCCGGGAGGAGGCTTGCATCACTTGGAGTAGAACCGCCGGACTTCATGCACCACCTTGAGGACAATGTGGATTTTCAGGGACAGAGTAATGATAGATCTGTCCATTAAAGGGGGTCTTTGTGTTATTTTGGGATTAATATAGGGGTATTTGGGTCATTAGACATTAAGTTGGATTATTATAAATGAGGGGAGGCTAGTCGGCCCTATATTGATTTGATTATTTTCATAATAGAGAGAGAATTCTCTTGGTCCTATAGAGGGTGCGGACGTCCCCAATCAATCGGCGTCTTGGGAGGTCGATTACCCCTACAATTGTAATCAACTATCCTTTTATTTTCAGTTTTATTAATAAAATCGCAGATTTCCTTTTGGTTCCTATCAGTATCGTAGCACATGATTTCTATGGCCATTATGATAATATGAACATTCTAGATTAGTATAAACATTTTTGTAGGACACAATGTGTAACGTCGAACTAAAGTAGATTTGTTGATACAGTGCATACAGCTTTATAACCTGGTGAAGCTCATTAAATTTAAAATTTTGCAAGTGCTCAAAGTTGGAAGATGAGTTCATTATACAGTACCAGAGTATACAGTTCTCAAATAGCCTTCTAAGAATTGACTGGAAAAATATGATGACAAACACTTTAGCGTATGCATCTGGACTGGAAGAATGTTTGGCAATACAATAGAGAAGCACTTAACATGAAAAGTATGGTAATTATAATTATGCATGAGTAAATAATCACCAATTTTGTAGGACATTTTCAGAAGTAAAGCGAGAGATATACTGTGTGTTAACATGTGCACGTGCACACGAGTGCACACGTCTGGCAATGTAATTAATACATCATCGAAAATTGCACAATGTGTTGATTAAACATCTCCAACGTGCAAGTACTCTTAGTATTCCATAAATCTTGTTCCATGGGTATAAAAGATGTTTACATGCCCTTTCGTGTGAACGTGCTTAATAAAATATTGTTTTCCCTCCAAGAGCTATTGCCTTGGTATTTAAAATACCATATCCTGTTGGTATCCCAGTATGTTTCTCTTTTCTTTGGATGCTGCACCATGTCCATTGCCCTACTCATATGCATTGGTCTATTAACTATGAAATTTCCTTTTTGTCGGTCATTCCCAGCTTTCTGTTTCCTTTTCGTCTTCTTTTTTTCCCTCTTCCTTCTTTCTGTTTGTAATCTTTTCTATTGTGCCAAACTGCTACTGGATAATGTTGATCTTTGCTCATGCATGATGTGTAATTCATATGTGCATGATATTCGGGATCATTTGCAGGATGTCTTGCCTATTAAGCAGAGTGTTACTTCGGATTTTTCGGTCTCTCTATTGTCTTTTCTAACAACCCCTGCTGATTTGTTTGTTTGCCTGGTTGATTTTGGTTGTCAACAAAGGCCACATCTATTTGTTGGCACAAGGTCCATCGTGGTTCAGTTATCAGGATCCATTTCTACTTCCAGGAGCAGCAGCCAGGCGATGTATATGAGCACAGAGCGCATCTCCATTGATTGATATCTTTTGTGTATGCGGTGCAATGGCCATCATATGCTATGGTCTGGTTGTATCTTAAGACAACTGTAACAGTCATACTCCATTCTGAGATCATATAATGTCCACGTTGAATATATGTTAGTGTCTCAATCTTGACATAAGTATGTTGCATTTGTAGTATTCAGATGATTTGGTCTGGTTCCTCCTCAAATTAGTATCACTGTATTGGTTGATTCAGCCTCTTCAAGGTACATTGCAGCATTCGTTTTATTTTGAACAAGTTATGTTGTGCCAGGGAATAGCATGTTTATGCTGGGCAGCGTATGTTTCTGTCATGAGTATATAAAGTAGTTCTTCGCCCAGTAGCCCAAGTCAAAATATATAATGTTCACTAAGGTTGTAGACATGATCAAAGTCTATACAGGCCTACAATTATGATTCCCTGTATTGAACCATCACATCTCAGGCTGCTCATGTGCCATGCTAGGTAGGGATGAGAATGAGCCAGGTCGGGCCAAATAGATGCCCAATTTAAATGGGTGGGCTTTTGGGTCAACCCAAAGCCCATACGGGGTTTTTTAAGAATGCCCAATTGGGCTTTTTGAAGAATGCCCAACTGGGCATAAAGTGGGCTTTGGGCCTGCCCATTGGGCTTATCTTAATTAGAAATTTATAGAAAATTACATAATAATTACCAATTCCAGTGCAATCATTTGAATCATAGAAGGTTATACAAGGTAGTGCATTGAATCATTCAAATCACTATGTTAATCACCATGTTTAAATACATTATTGAATCATTTAAACATGTTTTGTACTGAATCATTTAAACATGTTCTGTATTGTTCCTTTTCAGCACTTTTTCTTTGTTTGCAGGAGCAGAGTAGAGTTGAGGTTTGCATGCAGGTTATGTGCTTACAAGTACTACTACATCTCTGGCAGCCAGTGACATTCGCCAGAATATCAGCACACAAGGGACACCAGGGCATGCGATCTCGACGGCTTGTTTGGCCTTGTTGACGGTGTCAAAACATTGCCGGTGAGCGAGAGGTTGTTTGCTTCATCTTTCTCGGCGTCTCCCATCGGGGATGAGATCAGGACTGAGGCATCACACCCTTGCAATTTTCAAGATTTTGCACAAGTCATGTTGTGTTCTTGGGTTACATGTTTACATGAACACTTGCTATCATATCCTTGTATATATGTTGCTTTGCTACTAATTGCACCTGATTTCATTTGCTTTTTTGATGTACTAACCAAAGTTCTAAATGGCGTGAGGCGTGACGTGGCGACGAGATCAAGCCTTAATCCTTAGGAGTCTTGGCGGAGCCACAACGTTTTTCAAGGCATGGCTTAAGGCGGCAAATGTGTGTATAAATTATATAATATATCTAGAGGTAGACAATAGACTATGCTCCACTTAAATGGATTAGTTTCCAAATCCTACCAAGTCCATAGCCTTACATCTACATTGAGATGAGTATTTACAATTAACTAAAGTGTTAATTTATTAAAATGCAATTGTTTACATAACAAAAAAGCATGTGACCTCAATACGTCATCAATATCAAAGCAATTGATTGACACAGTTGTTAAAGCTCTTTGGATAATTGGATCTGGACGAAATTTGCTGATACTTGAAGGAACATTGATTTTTGCATGTCCTTGTTCAACATCTTGAATAAACTTTGTTCACAAGTGCTGTCTAAAGCCAGGAAAGAAATAATATTAGACATGAAAGGAATAATATTGATACAACATATGGACACATTTCAGCCAAGCAAGTAAACAAACACCATACTATGTAGGGTCGGGTTCTTTTATCCCTAATAATGCGGACCCATGACTCTCTTTTTTTATTTTTTACGTTTTTGTGGTAAGCCTTGCGTTTTTGTGGCGCGCCACAATACGACATGGTGCGCCATGGCGGTGTGCCGCCTCAAACAGCCTACATGGACATAAACGGGGTGTGAGGGGCGCGCCTTGCCGCCATGACGTCGCCGTGGTGAGTTTTTTAGAACCTTGGCACTAACATATTTGAACTTCTAATTTGATATTTTTGAAATATCTCTAAAACAAAAAATGAGTTATATGATTAAGAAAACATATTATATAAAGGAGAATAGTCTGGTCAGTTCGTTTTATAACGGCATTTCATTCAAATATATGAAGCAACACTAGAGAATAACTAAAGAGCTATGTGGACTTACCCAGTGTTCTAGATTTCGGTCTTTATCCGATATATCGGCCGCAATATCAGTTTTATCACTAGGCTGATACGATATGGGCTTATATATTGAGGTTTCCGGGAAATATCGCCGTAATATCGGTTTGCGGCCGATATCGCGGCCAATATATCCCTTTGAAATATCAACCGTAATTCATAGTTTTTAAAAAATAAAGTTAGCGGGTCGGTCCACTTAAAAGTGGATCCGACCCGAGTCACCCGACCACATCATTTACTTAAAACAACAAGAGGCATCGGGATTTTTAAGAGATAATCGCTGCTTTTCCCTAATTCTAATCGCTCCGTGATGCGTCTATATTTTGGAGGTGGAGGGGGGGATTTTCGTAAATGGACTTATTATGTATTGTTTTCTATTTAAAGCCCATAGCCGGCTCTAGGAGAGCATGCGAAAATTGTTGAGTGATTTCTTCTAGTTTATTTCTTTATTTCCTAGATTAATTGTATTAGGAATTTCCCTAGTTCTGTGAGATTAATCTTTAGTTAATTGTTTCGTCAATTTGTAGTCGTCATTTAGCGAGTAGCCTATTTTGTAGACTTTATTATATAATTTCAGATCTGAATTTTCAGATCTAGATCCTGAAACACATCAATTGGTATAAGAGCATCTACGATTCAGGGCGAACACAAGATCCAATGAGCGGATTGACTTATTAGAAGAGATGTTTGAGAAGTTTGAAAGTAAAATTAGCAAGGAGATTAACGAAGGGAAAACAGAAGCGTCAGAGGGCATCGCACGGTTGACGGAGGCTATGGCGGCAAGTAGATCTCAGATGCAAGAATTAGCGGCGATGATAGTAAATCTCAATCCAAAGCTAGATCCAAGCAAAAATGAGCCACCTTTGTCAACGAGGAAAGGTAAAAATGTGATTTTTAACGAAGGGTTTCCCGAAGACGTAGAAGACGAAGTCCAATACCACGAACAACGAAGCGCAGCAGATCCAGACGACTGGGAGGCCTTCCCGGCCACCTCCCCACCACGGGGAGGCATGCCGGCCACCTGAGGGGGACGGCCACCCCTCCAGCATGTCCTAGGAGGGCCGACGAACCCTCAGGAGGGGCGGCCTCCTGGGGCAGCGGCGGGGTCCGTCGGCCCAAAATTGGGGCCAACAGGCCCCGCCGCCCCGTTAGGGGGCCACGCCCTTGCACTGGGGAGGAACCCGAGCCCCCCTGAGGCCCAGGTAGGGGGTCCGACAACCTCGTTGACTGCTTCGGGGCCCCCGTGGGCCCAGTACGGGGCCCGATCGGCTCAGTTCCCAGGTTTTCAGCCACATGTGGGGCCTGACTGAGGATTTCAGCAGCACAGAGGGCGTCAGCAGCACCTTAGAGGTCTGTCGGCTCAACCTCCGCCTTTCGAGGGTGTGACAGGAGATTAGAGAGGTTTTCAGGGCACCCCTAGAGACCATCAAGTAGATTATGGGCACCTACATGGAGATGAGAGGGGAGATTGGCAGTTGGATGGAGCAGACGGAGGCATACGAGATCCGACCATAGGGTACATTCCTGACAGACCACATGTGTTTCAGCCGAGACGCCAGGATCAGCCGTAGGAGAGAGGAGGATTGCGAGGGAGAGTCGGCCGAGGAAGCTGAAGATGCCCATTTTGAGGGGGGGGAGATCCTGATGACTGCTTGTATCGCATGGATAGATACTTTGATGTGTCAGCGGTACCGGGGGAGGACTGGCTCCGGGCGGTAGGACTCTGCTTGGAGGGAGAGGCCTTGGGTTGGTTTAGGTGGACACATCAGCAGCAGCCTTTTTGGACGTGGGAGGAGTTCACCACTCTCCTAGTGGAGCGGTTTGACGCAGTACCGTCTGGGGGAGTTTATGAGTGACTATATTCATTGAAACAGGACGGCGGAGAGTACATCAAGAAATCCGAGTCGCTCTACCACCGAGTTCGGGGAGTCTCAGGAGAATCTTTGGAGGGATGCTTTATGAAGGGGCTGAAGCCTACGGCTAGATTGGGACTGAGGCAGCTGAAGTCTGGAGATCTACGAGAGATGATGTCCTCAGCGAGGATGGCGGATGACCATCAGGATACAGAGAGGAGATCCCGAGGGGCATGGGGAAGCTCCCCTTTTCGAGGGCCGGTCCTAGATGGGTACAGAAGTCGGCCACAGGAAGGGCAACATCCACTGACAGGCCAGCGGCTAGTAAGGAGAAGTGGGTGGAACCACGACCTGGATGACATACACGAAGAATGACATAGGCATAGATTCGTAACAAGCAGACCAAGGTCCTGTATTTCAAATGCGACAAGAAGTTTACTCTAGGGCACCGGTGCGGGGATCGAACTCTTCAGATCCTGATGCTGAATGACAATGAAGAGGGTAGAGAGAGAGTGGTAATACTGGAAGTCGGCGAGGATGAAGATCAGGAGCACCTGCACGTGGAGCACCCGACCACACACTTCACGCACCACCTTGAGGCCAATGTGGTTTTTTTGGGGGGGAGTAGTGATGCTGATATATTTTGGAGGCCGGGGGGGGGGGGGGGGGATTTTCTTAAATGCACTTATTATGATATTATTTTCTATTTAAAGCCTATAGCTGGCCCTAGGAGAGCATGCAGAAATTGTTGAGTGATTTCTTCTAGTTTATTTCTATATTTCCTAGATTAATTGTATTAGGAATTTCCTTAGTTCTCTGAGATTAATCTCTAGTTAATTGTTTCGTCAATTTGTAGTCGTTATTTAGCGAGTAGCTTATTTTGTAGACTTTATTATATAATTTTAGATCTGAATTTCCAGATCTAGATCCTAAAACGCATCAATCCGCTCCTCTCGACACTCTGCTCTTTACGCCGCTCACCTCAGCTCTGGCCGGCAAAAATTTTCGACGATTGATTGAGCTTCGGAGTCAGGCATTCAATCTTTGCAAGGAAGTGTTTTCTGATCAAGGTGAGTAGTCGAGTCCTTTTTGTCAGTTTTTCAGTTTTTCATTTTTTCCAAATTTTGATTTTATTTACTTCCAGTTTTGGGTTTTTTTTCCGTCGATCGAGCTTTGACATCCGGTGTTCGATCTTCGTAAGGGATTTTCCAATCAAGTTTAGTATTTACTACTTAATATTCTTTACCTTTTTCATTTTTTTCATTTTTCATTTTTTCTTTTTCTGAATTTTTTCAGTTGTCGGTTTTTTCATTCCAGCGTTTGTTTTTCTCAAAAGAGTGTTTTCCGATCAAGGTGAGTATTCTTTCCCTTTCTTACATTTTTACATTTTTTTCAGTTTTTGATTTTCATCTTCACACTGTTAATATTGATCCACGTGAATCATATTTTGTGGGTATTTAACTCGCTTGGTTTGTGATCACTTAAAGAAATATTCCACCAAGTGGATGACCAGTATTCACGTTTAATGATGTAAGTATACCCAAAACATACTTTTATTTGAGTTTCTATAGTTTATATTTTCTTAGACACCTATGCTTTTATTTGACATCAATTTTTAGCCTCTGATATGACACTCAGATATTTAGTCAATATCCTTGATATTCATGTTTAAGGAGACAAGTATAACCAAAACATACTTTTATTTGAGTTAGTATAGTTTATATCTTCTTAGATACATCTATGCTTACATATAAGCCTACGATATGACACTTCGATATTTAGTCAATATCCCTAATATATCCCCGATATCCGCAATCCGATATCAAATTTCCTAGGCCGATACACGATCGATATCCGATATTTAGAACACTGGACGTAACTCAAAAAAAATCATGGTAGAAGAGCCTCAACGTCGCAGGGACTGTGAAGAATGTCTGCCTTATCTTCCTCATCACGGCCTGTCTCATGATCCACTCCACATTCGGGCACGAGCGCCGATAAAAGTTCTGCTTTAGCTCCGCCTACATTTGCTCTCAACTCTTAGCAAGCCACATATTTTGACTGCAGGATCAATTAGCTCACCCTGTAATGTAGTACGAACAGTTAGGCAATACTCGATCTATCACAGTGTACAAAACTGCAAAAGTAAGACATCTTGAGCAAATCCTGCATGCAGCATTCTGATCCTCCCAGTAGAAGCATTGATAAACAATGATTTAAAGCACCAAGCATACCAAAATTCCTGCATGCTACACACAAAATGATTTCAAGTCTAAACTCCTGAGATTTTAGAATTAACATCCATTTGACAGACAAATTGAATACTAAGTATCACTTTCTGCTGTAGTTCTCTTGCAACAAACACGGGAATACACAAACAGAATGAATTCTGTAACATTTCAGTCAAATAGGATTTAAAGAGACAATGTGAAATTTGCCAGCTTATACAAATTGACATTTCCTAATCACCGACACTTCAGAAAGGACAAGTAATTACTTAGTATACCAGCTTCTAAGTATTCTGATTACATAAAAAGCTTCAGGTGTCAATTCTAGGAGAATATATGTTAAAAACTATTTCAGTGTCTGATTTTGCAATGCAACTTGTCTGTTTAGAGAGCCACAATATCACCAACGTTTAATAATAATAATATGATCTGCCTCTAGATGCAACATCAGAAACTAGCCTGAGGCTTTTCTTGTTCATCTATTCTAAATAATAGACAAAGTAATCTCAAAACCCTTAAGCAACCTACATTAACTAACCTATAGAAGTTGTAACAAATAGCTTTCATTAATACCAATGAATATAAAAAAAACTACGAAAGATCATCATAAACGTCTCATAGCTGTTGGCACTATATGAGCTTCTCTATTAGATTACTAAACTACATCTTCCCTTCAAAGCTCCATGTTCAATGTATGAAACTTAAACAAAACTCAAGCTTACCAAGTATTTATTTGCAATCTTCTCACATTCAGAACAAGCTACTATTCTCGATGGCATTAAAGTCCAACATCCTGCTCTAAAACAATGTAATGCGATGCTATTTAATCAGATATAAGATTTTTTTTCTTTTATTTCTTTTTTCCCCTCAATGCAGTAGCAATTCAGAGATAAATATTGAGGATAAACAAAGTATAATCTTATTTCAGTAACAATCTTCAAAAGTGCAAGAAGGATCAGAATGCTCCCCATTCTTAGCTCCCTCCTCTCAACAAGCCTAACCAATGCTCTTCTCATCATTTTGAATTGAAGACCAGAAATTCTCATTACTTAATCATTGAAGTAATTCTATTACATAAAGGTTAAGCATTGAAGTAATTCAACATATTCAGTTGCCAAAAATCCCTAACCATGACCAAATTTAGTGTAATAAATGTAAGAGACTAATATGTAGGGATGAGAATGTGCATGCCCAAAGCCTGATTGAGCTTCCAATTGGGCATGCCACATCATCATCCCTACAAATATTTCACTAATTCTTTCTAGAATTAGTGAAGGATTTGTAGGGATGATGATGTGGCATGCCCAATTGGAAACCCAATCGGGCTTTGGGCATGCCCATTCTCATCCCTACTAATATGAAACTGAAATCTCAAGGGAAGAATATCAAATTAGGCTTGAATTTCAAGTGACATTCCAAGTTCAACTTCCATCCAGCGCAAGTTCATTTTCAGCCAGTGCCAATAATATCACTTGATACTAGGGGTGGCAATTTTCGGCCCGGCCAGATAGCTCGGCACGGGCCCGGCACGATAAGACCGTGCATGGCCCGACAATTTTGGCCCGAAATCCTTATCGGGCCGAGCCGGCCCGACCCTGTTCATTTCCGTGCCGGACCCGAGCCGAGCTATTTAGCCCATTGGGCGGCCCGGCCCGACCCGAAAACAATTTGACCGCCCCACCCACTTCGTATTAATGCGTACTAAATTATTAATGATTCTGGAATAATATTGCATTTATTAACCCCTCATTTGATTTTATTTTGCGTATATTTAATGTCTCTTTGGTCTCTAATAAGTGTATTATTGAAAGATCGTTTAATTTAAGAGTTTATCGCTTGTTTATACGAAAAATACGAATATATGGTCTAAATTTGTCTCCATTTTATTTTTCAGGAAAGCTTGCAATTTTCCGAATCCAACAGCTATTTTTCCATATTTTTCGGAGATCGGAGCAATTTTTGGGGATTAAAAGGCCCAGTTTAGCTATTGTAAACGAAATACAAAGATATTTTTTTAAAAAAACTGTAAAAAGGAAGGTGGGGCCCGCCCGCCTGTTTAAACAGGCAGGTGCCCGCCCGCCGGTTCACGCCCGCCTGCCTGTTCACACAGGCGGGCGGGTCCGCCTGTTCACAGGCGGGCGCCCGCTCGCTGACCAGCGGGTGGGGCCCGCCCATTTCTTGTAGGAACGCGGGCACCCGCCTGCGTTTTCCACGCGGGCGGCGCCCGCCAGCCTTGTTTGACCTGCTCCTCTTTGACTGTTGACTGGCGGTTTGTGGGTTTTGCAACCCGCAAACTCGCAAGCCCTAAAATCCTATAAAAGGGGTATTTTGATAATATCTTGGGCATCCAAGCTCCAAATTGAGTGAAACAAGTTTTGGCGGCTTCTCTCCCAAATTCCAGAGGAGTTGGAGCAGCTGTAGGAGAAGTTTGGAGATGTTTTGGCTTCGTTTTGGGTGAAAACTCTCCACTTTTTTATGTTTATATTAGTTTTAAGTATGTTTTGTAATCAAATGAAGTTTGTATTAATAATATTTTTTGTTTTTGTGACCATGAGTGGCTGAAATTCATGTGAGTGTGTTGTGTAGTAGTTAGTATTGATGGGTTTCATGTTTCATTCTTTATAGCACTTGTAATAATCTAAAACGTTGAAAATGTCATTTTTCGCTATTTTAATTAATTTCGCGCTATCCGATAGGAATCCGCTTAGGATGACATGTCGCGAGGTATCATCTACGTGCACAAAGCCGTAGAGGGGCCCAAGGAGGGCGATGAACTACGAGGTTCATCTAGTTATACATTATTGTTCAAAAAAATGACCGATTCAATGTTAATGAAATTTTGCTAAAAATCACCGTTCTTTTAAAGTTAAATCATCCGATCCCCATACCTTGGCATGGATGAGTGATTGAGTCATCATTGAAGAATGATTACCATGAGACCCTACAACATTAATGAAAACACAACACACACACACTTTTACCGTATTACTTTTTCACGTTATTTTTCATACACTTTTGACCTCAAATCAAAAACCCAACCAATAATTCACCTTCAAAGGGTGGTTCATACTTTACTAAATCATTTCCAAATAAATTTCAGATTGTAAAATTTTTTGATTAGTTTGTCCTTGAGGAATACGACCCTGAACTCACCAGGCTTACTACTTGACCGACTTCCTATACTTGAGAATATAACTGCAACATTTTGGTCCACTCAAGTTTTTGGCGCCGTTTCCGGGGACAACGGTCTATATTTTCTTACGATTTCTAATTAGCTTGGAAATTTTGGAGAGATTTGTCCACTTTTGTGTATATATTCTTTGTATTCCATTTTTTCTTTCCTTTGGTTATTCATTTTTTGTTACGTTTTCTATTACTGGTTTTCTTTGGTTTTGGATGTTTGTTTAGAGTGTCCGATCTTCAATGTGTGATTTAAAATTTCTTTATTTTACACTTTTAAGACATTTTGTTTTCTTTATATTTTTACGTTTTTTACTTTTCTTTATATTTTTACTTTTCTTTATATAATCCAAAAAAAGTTTTAAAAATTTATAAATTTTTTTTAAAAAAAGATGGATCGTGATGTTGACAGTGATGCTATCGTTTCCGAAATTTATTACGCGGTTGATTCAAACCTTACCAGTTTTCCATGGTACGATGGAGGAGAACCCACATTTACATTTACAAAAATTTGAAACGATATGCCGCACTTTATTTAGTGGGAGTAGACGCATTGATAAATTATTCCTTAGATACTTCCCATATTCTTTGAGAGATTTTGCTACGCATTGGTTTGAAACATTGACTCTTGACTCAGATTTTACTTGGTTGTTGTTTCAGGCTGAATTTTTTCGAGTATTTTTTCCGATCTTCTTTGCGTAGGTACAGGAGCGGCAGGCCACGAAGCACCAAATAGTGAGTTTTGCTCAAACTGACGAGGAGACATACTATCAAGCTTGGCAGAGGTTCAATGATTTGATGCTTGCATGTCCACACCACAGCTTCCATGATGATCATCTCCTACATATCTTCTACACTGGATTACTGCCTTATGTGCGAGATTTCGTGCAGACAAGCTGTAGTGGGGAATTCTTTGCTTATTCGACAGAGGAAGCATGTTGGTACTTGAATGATCTTGCTGAGCATGAGGTTGCACTCCAACAGGTCCACGACTGGCCTGAGGTCCCGCCTGAGGGTGCAGTCCAGTGCGACCCTCTGGAAAAACTTGAAGAGCATATTGATGATGGACATTGGAGCCAAAAGAAAGAGGATGAACGACCACCACTTGAGGAGCAAGAGGAGATGGATGATGGGGTGCATGTTGACCATAAGAGAATCTACTTTGATGATGACGAGAAGGATATATGTGAGCGAGAGAGCTTACAGACCGAGATGGAGCCCGAGCCATATGTTCTTCCTACTTCAGTGCAGCCGTTCCCACTTCCTTCACCGAAGGAGGAGATTGATGGCGATTACGAGATGATCTACATTGAGCCAGCGCTATTTTACCCTCCAGGTCCATTTCCGCAGACACTTCCTCCTCCTGAGGCAAATTATCAGATCGTGCATAGCGACACACACCAGGGGAGTTCCCACAGTTTCATGCCCTATATTATTGAATCACAAATTTCAATTCCATATACTTTTGATTCAAAATGTCGTCAATTGAATTTAAACTCTTTAGTTAATTTTGATGACCCATTTTGGAACACTTTTGTTAGAGGGCATGAGGATAACGCTTGGATTGATGCAGCTCGTCTGGGAGTTGCATTGCTGGAATCCAAGAAGGCCGATGGAGGCCTAGCTTCGCAGCAGCTGGCTGAGAAGCGCACTGATTTGATCGTGCAGATGCCACCTCTGCTAGAGATTCTGGATCCTCCTTTTGTGATGGAGACAGTACCTTCACCATACGCGACGCCTAGCACTTATTGGATGTCTACTTTTGCATATTTGCCGTTGGCGTCGCCATCTCGAGCATTGACGGAGGATATACGCAAGGAGCTTCTAGAACAAATTCATCCACCGATAGATATCTGTGATCCTCCATTTGGGAGGCTACAGTGATCTATTCCCTTTTTACCCTTATACGTCGTTATATATATTTGAAAGGGAAACTGTTTGTTTATGCATTCACATATTCTAATCTCCATATTTTATCACGCTTTAAATATTGAGGACAATGTTCATTTTAACTTGGGGGGAGGAAGTAGTAAGCAATATATCATATATGTTTTGCATAAACAATATATATAGTTTGCAAAAAAAATTGTTGTTTGTTTGCATTTACAAGTTTGCCAAAAAAAAGTTTTCATATGTTTGAATAATACAATAAAGAGTGCTGTGTTTTTCACCCAAACTATCTATATGTCCCTTTAAAATGGATATTCCATCGTCTTTATTTGAACACCCATATTCATTATTGTAAAATAGATTAAGAATGTTTTACCCCTGCGTATAATTTTAAATTATATGACTTTCATGTAAATTAATGCATGTATCCGCAATTGTAATCTCATGAAACTATAGTTTGGTTCAGGCAATTTCATGTCACGTATGCGTTTATGAATTGGTAATTATATGAAGAAGGTTATAAATTCTCAGGATAACGACCAACTACATACACAGACTTGCTTATTAGTAGGTGATAGAGAATTTTACTCGAACATATCTCATGTCAAAAGAAAAGAAAAGAAAAGAAAAGAAAAGAAAATAATAGTGAATAAAATGCACCGTTCTTCCAGCTTCTTTTAGTAGCCGTGTCCTCGTGCCTCAAGAAGCATGGAAATTCGCGTCGAAAAATAAAGTATGGGAGAGTGCATAATAAATCTTTAGACATTCCGAGTTATTAAGTCTAAGGGGGTTTTCAAAACCTAATGCCCTAAGACCGTATGGTTTGGGAGTCATTGACTTGATGCTCGTTACATGGATTGCTCTAAAATGTTTATTAAAAACAAAAAGAAGAAGAAAAAAGAAAATAAAAAAGAGATGAGATATTTTGAGTGGATTCAAGATCATGATCTTATGATTTGGATGTTGTGATGGCCTAATCCTAGGTGTTACGTCCTAAATATCGTGATAGTCCGACCTTCCATCCCAGACCGTCGAAATACCCTGCCGGCTCGTCCCTCCCACCGGAAGGACGGCCGACTCAGTGACAGGGTGCTCCATGCCCGAACGTCAGAGGGCTGCATGGCGCCTGTCGATCCTAGAGTCCGACGTGACTAGGGGAAGGGCGCACTCCACCTCGGCCGCTGATAGACGACCTCCAAAAACGACCTCCAGTGATGACCTCTAACCGGTGACGAGCTCTAGTGACGAGCTACGGGGTCCGACCTCCAGTCACGAGCTCCAGCGACCACCTCCGGTGACAAGCTCTAGTGACGAGCTACGGGGGCCGATCTCCAGTCACGAGCTCCAGTGACAACCTCTGGTGACGAGCTCTAGTGACGAGCTACGGGAGCCGACCTCTAGTCACGAGTTACGGGGGCTGACCTCCAGTCACGTGCTCTAGTGACCACCTTTGGTGACGAGCTACGGGAGCCGACCTCCAGTCACGAGCTACGGGGGCTGACCTCCAGTCACGTGCTCTAGTGACCACCTTTGGTGACGAGCTACGGGGGCCAACCTCCAGTGACGAGCTCCAGTGACGAGCTACAGGGGCCAACCTCCAGTCACGAGCTCCAGTGACCACCTCCGATGAAGAGCTCTAGTGACGAGCTACGGGGGCCGAGCTACGGTGACGACCTCCGGACGAGCTATGGTTCTTTGGCACATCGGACACGACAAACAACCTAGTACAAGGATGCTACTCACACTATCACCGCCCAACCATCTGACAAAGCACTCCCTGGCCGCTGCGCCCCCTGACACATGATGTTTTCGGCCCTGACACCCTGACAAATGTGGCCCTGGCCGTTGTGTCGTCTGACAAAAGCGTGGCTGACACCCTTGATCCTGACATCCTCGTCTGAAGCTTCTGCTGACAGCAGGGCCAGCTCAGCAAGCCAAGTCAGCATGCCAGGTCAGCCCCACCTAACCGCCTCCACCAGGTATAAATACCCCTGCGCCTCTAACGGGGAGGGGGGAAGGGGGAAAATTTACTCTCAATCTTATTACTCACACACAAGAGCAAATGTCGTCCATATATTTGTTCTTCCTCTCATAGCTCGTCACGTACGGTCGACTCACCCTCAGTCCGACCTGCGTGCCTAGCCCCCGCTTTAAGTCCTATTACTGACTTAGGCATCGGAGAGGCTAAGGGTTGGACCCTAACCCGGCCTTTCTGATGAGTTTCTCCTTGCGCAGGTCAGCTCGTCATCACCGGCCGTGCTCGCCCTCATCCTAGGCCGGACGGCCCCTTCGCTGCATCCTACTGGATCTGATACCGTGGTCTACTTCCGCAACAAGTTTAGCCTCATAACCCCATCAACCACTTGTCAAATAGCTTACCCTAATCCCGTCACTAGCATAACCACCGTGCCCTTGGTTTTCCATAATACAAATTCATTATACGCGAGTTCTACCGCATAAAAATTGGTGCCGTCTATGGGCCCAACCCCGCGATCTGTACCCGCGATCTCAAAGACCTCCGAGGCAGCTCGTCAGCTCGCCACCCAAACTGGAGGGGGAAAATGCGGGGGAGGCTTTGGCCAATCTGTACCCGCGATCTCAAAGACCTCCGGGGCAGCTCGTCAGCTCGCCACCAAAACTGGAGGGGGAAAATGCGGGGGAGGCTTTGGCCAATCGGTACCCGCGATCTCGAAGACCTCCGGGGCAGCTCGTCAGCTCGCCACCAAAACTGGAGGGGGAAAATGCGGGGGAGGCTTTGGCCAATCGGTACCCGTGATCTCGAAGACCTCCGGGGCAGCTCGTCAGCTCGCCACCAAAACTGGAGGGGGGAAATGCGGGGGAGGCGTTGGCCAATCTGTACCCGCGATCTCGAAGACCTCCGGGGCAGCTCGTCAGCTAGTCACCCAACTGGAGGGGGAAATGCGGGGGAGGCTTTGGCCAATCTGTACCCGCGATCTTGAAGACCTCCGGGGTAGCTCGTCAGCACGCCACCCAAACTGGAGGGGGAAAATGCGGGGGAGGCTTTGGCCAATCTGTACTCGCGATCTTGAAGACCTCCGGGGCAGCTCGTCAGCTCGCCACCCAAACTGGAGGGGAAAAAATACGGGGGAGGCTTTGGCCAATCTGTACCCGCGATCTCGAAGACCTCCGGGACAGCTCGTCAGCTCGCCACCCAAACTGGAGGGGGAAAATGCGGTAGAGGCTTTGGCCAATCTGTACCCGCGATCTCGAAGACCTCCGAGGTAGCTCGTCAGCTCGCCACCTAACTAGAGGGGGAAAATGCGGGGGAGGCTTTGGTCAATCTATACCCGTGATCTCGAAGACCTCCGAGGTAGCTCGTCAGCTCGCCACTCAAACTGGAGGGGGAAAATGCGGGGGAGGCTTTGGCCAATCTGTACCCGCGATCTCGAAGACCTCCGGGGCAGCTCGTCAGCTCGCCATCCAAACTGGAGGGGGAAAATGCGGGGGAGGCTTTGGCCAATCTGTACCCGTGATCTCGAAGACCTCCGGGGCAGCTCGTCAGCTTGCCACCCAAACTGGAGGAGGAAAATGCGGGGAGGCTTTGGCCAATCTGTACCCGCGATCTTGAAGACCTCCGGGGCAGCTCGTCAGCTCACCACCCAAACTGGAGGGGGAAAATGCGGGGGTAGGCTTTGGCCAATCTGTACCCGCGATCTGGAAGACCTCCGGGGCAGCTCGTCAGCTCACCACCCAAACTGGAGGGGAAAAATGCGAGGGAGGCTTTGGCCAATCTGTATCCGCGATCTGGAAGACCTCCGGGGCAGGTCGTCAGTTCGCCACCCAAACTGGAGGGGAAAAATGCGGGTGAGGCTTTGGCCAATCTGTACCCGCGATCTCAAAGACCTCTGGGGCAGCTCGTCAGCTCGCCACCCAAACTGGAGGGGGAAAATGCGGGGGAGGCTTTGGCCAATCTGTACCCGCGATCTCGAAGACCTCCGAGGCAGCTCGTCAGCTCGCCACCCAAACTGGAGGGGGAAAATGTGGGGGAGGCTTTGGCCAATATGTACCCGCGATCTCGAAGACCTACAGGGCAGCTCGTCAGCTCGCCACCCAAACTGGAGGGGAAAATGCGGGGGATGCTTTGGCCAATCTGTACCTGCGATCTCGAAGACCTCCGAGGCAGCTCGTCAGCTCGCCACCCAAACTGGAGGGGGAAAATGCGGGGGATGCTTTGGCCAATCTGTACACGCGATCTCGAAGACCTCCGGGGCAGCTCGTCAGCTCGCCACTCAAACTGGAGGGGGAAAATGCGGGGGAGGCTTTGGCCAATATGTACTTGCAATCTTGAAGACCTCAGGGGAAGCTCGTCAGCTCGCCACCCAAACTGGAGGGGAAAAATGCGGGGGAGGCTTTGGGTAATCTGTACCCACGATCTTGAAGACCTCCGGGGCAGCTCGTCAGCTCGCCACCCAAACTGGAGGCGGAAAATGCGGGGGAGGCTTTGGCCACTCTGTACCCGTGATCTTGAAGACCTCCGGGGCAGGTCGTCAGCTCGCTACCCTAACTGGAGGGGAAAATGCGGGGGATGCTTTGGCCAATCTGTACCCGCGATCTCGAAGACCTCCGGGGCAGCTCGTCAGCTCGCCACCCAAACTGGATGGGAAAATGCGGGGGTGGCTTTGGCCAATCTGTACCCGCGATCTTGAAGACATCCGGGGCAAGCCTAACAAGCTTCGCCACCCAAACTGGAGAAAAAGGGCACGGGCAGAGCTACGGCTCCCTCCCCCTACGAAGACTCCGGTGCAGGATCCGTCCTCGCCACCCAAACTGGAGAAGGGCACGGGCCGAGCTACACGCTCGCTCTCCACTCAAGTAAAGACCTCCGGGATAAGCCTAACAAGCTTCGCCGCCCAAACTGGAGAAAAAGGGCACGGGCCGAGCCACGCGCTCGCTGCCCCCAAGTAAAGACTCCGGGGCAAGCCTAAAATGCTTCGCCTACCAAACTAGAAAAAAAGGGCACATGCCGAGCTAAGCCCTCGCTCCCCCCTTAAGTAAAGACTCCGGGGTAGGAAGAACCAACGTGCTATTTCCAGGAGGGAAGGTGGTACGTCATCCGAGCCGAGCCGGTGTAATGGCCCTAGTGCCATGTACGCTGGGGTGTGTTTATCTGATGGATGTACGTAGTATACATATATTTGAATGAGTATATATTGTGCGTGTACGCCTCCGTAGTGTATATAGGAACGACGTGATGCATACAGTAATTATGTAGTGTATACAGTAATGATGTGTTGGATGACCTATTGAACGAACATAGATGTATATGAGATAGTAAAATGCTTGGCGTTGTTGAACTTCTGAATATGTGATGGGATTTGAGTTGGTGGTGTGTGTCGTACAAACATATTTTTAATGTTATTTTAATGCGTATTATTTTGTGAAGAATATTTGTAGAGACTATGTTAACAAGATTATTCTTATTTTCGCTGATAATATTGTTGTTATTATTATTGATTAGGTCTTCTGTTAATTTTAGTAGCTAGGGGTTGATTGTTGGGCTTGCTTTTGGGCTTGAGTTAAGAGGATTGGTGCATTAGGGATGGACATACTTTTTAATTGTGTTGGGTTTAATAGTGGGCTTGAATTAGTAGAAGAGTATGAGAGTGGCAAACTTGTAAAAATGGGGTTCCCAATTATATAATTCCTTTCTTCTTCTACCAACTTCTCTCTTTCCTTCCTTTCCCTTCTCCCCCCACCCAAGCTGCCGTAAGTTTCACCCAGGGCCGGAAATTTTCCCAGGGCTGCAGGATTCAAGGCGAAAAAAAAGAAGAAGAAATAAAAAAGAAGAGAAGAGAAATCGAAAGAGGAGGAAGAGGAGAAGTTTGGGGAGATTCATGGAGATGGGATTTGGGGAGAAATTGAAAGAAGGTGAATTGAGATTTAGAGCATGGAGCTTAGAGAGGGTGGGTTTCATGGAATTTGGAAGATGATTTCGATTCTCCAAGCAAGGTAGGCCATCCATACCCCATTTTTATGATTTGTGCATTTCAATTGTAATTGGGGATTATTGAATTGATGGTAGCCCTAATTGTGGGGAAAATTGAAATCGGGTTTTGGGCTTGAGGATGGAGCTAGAGAGGATTTTTCTTGAAATTGATGGGGGATTGGTTCATCCTAGCCATGAGGTAGGAATCCTACTCCATTAGAGGGATTGTGCATGCTATGGCTTTTAATGAAAGTTTGAATTTTTCCACAAAAGTTATGTATGATTCATAAGTAAGCTATCTTCCCTCATGTCCACATGTTTATACATGCTCCCCTGTTGTGATCATATAAGAAAGATGATGACTTAGTCATGATAGAAAGTTTTCTTAGTTAGGTTACTCAAATGATTGTAAAGTTGCTCACTTTCTTCTAATAAATACTCAAATTTCTAATTTGTGGATATTCCCTTAGCATTAAATCAATTTGCTGTTTTGGTGGTAGACATGCAATAATCACCATCTAGTATGGAAATGTTTGTGATATGGAAAGCGAAGGCAAGTTGTTTTCTTTCCATATTAGGTTGTGATAAAGCTTCACATTTAATTGAATTGAGGTGTAATGATTAAGTATGGGTATTGTCCCTTTGTTAGAATTGATAGGGATGTGGAAAATTCCCTTTGTATTTTGGCTTAAAGAATTTTCGTGCCCGTGTGGAAGAATGATTGAGAACACATGCTAAGGACTCAATTTCATTTAGAAATCATGTACTAACTAGCATTGATTGCATTATTGTGTCAAGTAGTTTAAATGGTGGAATTGTTTCCAAAACTGGATTTTCATGCTCAACGTCCTCTATGTAGTTTTGGGTTACGAGGAAATAGTTGGAATGTGGTATTGTAGTGGGGGTGCTATGGAGAGGAATTCCTTCTTTCTAAGCTTCATGCTCCTTAATTTCTTACTTGTGGTGTAAATGCAAAGCTTAAGAATTTGGCTCTTTTAGGAAGGAAATTATGCATGAATGCCAAAATGTGATATGAGTAACGCCGTTTTGTGAATCGAGTGTTAAGCTTGGTAATAGCACAACTTTTACTAGAGTTCTTATTCTTATTTAGAAAGTTCCCACCTTGATAAAAGTGATTTTAATTAGGAAGGTTTGATTGAATGAAAGTTTCACTTTTAGGCATAGAGTTTTTATTTGTTATGGTCATATTAAAATTGAATCTTCCATGAAGTCCCTAAATAGTTTTCACAAAGAGAGACATGCATTTTTGCACAAGTCCCTTCAAGAGTAGCATTTTCCCTTATAGTTCTCCTCCTAAGTTTATTTAAAAGCGTAACTTCTTGACTACATTTAAATTTCCTCCTTTGAGGGTCTTTAGCACGTTTCATTAAAAATTAGCATTTTTCTTAAAGATGTTTAATTAGAATTCCTAAATTAACATTTTTCTTATAGACCCTTAAACAAGTTCTTTAAAGGGTACATTTTAAGCACGAGTTGTTTCCCTTAGTGGAGAAAACATGCCTAAAGTTAATATCAATTTATTTGGTTGTAGAAATAGGCTTTAGTTGTCAATCCCCTCATTATTTGTGGCAACATGTAGCAAGCCACACATGGATATTTTGGTTATGTTATAGTTTGTTGCTTCTAGAATTTGCAAGTTAATTAAAGTAGATTAGTAGACTTGTGGTAAAGTGCATGTGTGTTTGAGAATTCATGTTTTGATGTTGAGGATTATTTCTCCGTTGATTCTTTGGGGCAAGATTGTATTTTTGTGGTTATCATATGTCTTTCTTTTGATGTTAATTATGTTGTATTGGAAAATTTTGATACATGCAAGGAAAACTCTGCCGAATTTTTGTTGAGCAATAGCAACTTAATGGAATCTATATGATTATTGCTTATGTATATTCTCTTTGTGAACCTAAGCGAGTTACTCTCATTTGAGTTAGTCATGCAAGTGCCCTCTCTTTTGAGTTAGTAGCTTCAATGTTATATTTTGATGCCAATTGAGTAAGCTTGTATCTAAATGGCGCATGTTGGGTGGTTAATAATGTTGCATACAAGACAAAAGGGGGGGAAGGTTATGTTGCATGAGACCCCTAATGATATCATGTTATGTTTTGGGGAATTGATTGATGTTTATGGAAAATGATGTGCGTAGCAAGGGGAGGTATTATGTTTCATGAAAAGCGAAAGTGAGGAAGTGATTCAGTCCTCCTAAAGGAGGGTGACACGGGTGGGGGGAAATCCGAAGTATCGGGTATGCCTATGGGACGGACGGGTGGTGGTGTTTTTGTGGTTCGGTGTGGTGGGTACACTTGCACTCCTGACGGGCTAGCGCGGAGGGGAGTGTAGAGTGGTATCCGAGGCTCCTGACGGGCTAGAGCGGCGGTGAGTCCTCTTGCTCTCCCACACAGTTGGGAGAGGTCCAGTCCCTTACGTCGTATTCGATATTAGGATTCCAAAAGCTAACATTGTATGAAATTGATTGACTGATTTTTTTACTCCTTAGTCGTACTTGTTGTGATTTACTGTTACTATCATCACCTCTCCCCTTATACCCTCTGCTATGGTTCTGTTCTCTTTTCCTACGTGTACTTCCTTTTGTTACTCATGCCATGTTAGATGTGAAACCTTCGCTTATAGCACTTTGCACTTCGTAGTAGCATGTATGTGTGTTGCATTTAGGGTGGAGTATGGAATTCCTACTGGGTCATGCTTTGACGTGTTCCCACCCGTGGTTTTTAGGTAGCAGGCATTACAGTTGGATTTGAGTGTTGGAGTTGAGGCTGCAGCTGAAGTTGGTGATCGGAGGTGTAGTTATAATTGGGGTGGCTAGGGATAAGGTGAGAGCTTGTACTTTTGGGTTTCTTTGCCTGGGATAGACCCTTGTACTTTGGGTTGTGAGGTTGGCGATATTGATTTATAAGATGATCATTGGACTCTTGGTGTTGTATAAATGGATCATATGGTTCAGTTTAGCTTCCTGTGTGGTTTTAGTCCCCTGTTGTGTTGACTGAGTTGTTCCTTTTGCTGCACTGTGTTGGCGTTCGCGTGCCTGTGGCGCTTTTGCGTCTGTGTTTGGTGTCTGTGGTGGAGCATTATTGATACTATTCCTAGCAGCGTGCAGTGGACCTGTAGATACGTTCTTGGTTCTCGTCCTGTATCTTGCCTTTCTGGGTATCCCAGGGGTTTGGGCGTTACATTTGGTGGCCCATGCAGGTCACCGCACTGCGGCTGTGTAAGGATGGTGCGTGTAGTGTTCCGAGGGTAGTTTAGTCTTAAGGTGGGTAGGACTTTTGCCTTATGATAGAACCCTGATATCAGAAGCTCGAGGTATAGAGCCTTGAGGGTAGACACTAGTGTGTTGATTGAGTAAGAATGTGTGCACATATCTATATGTCTATGTATATGTACCTATGCATCAATAGATCTATAAGTGTTGAATATGGCTTGTTGAGTATACTGAGATGATATACTCATGTGCATGTGCCTATGATATAGGTACAAATGATTATATGGCTCTGTGGTTGTGTTTGAAGTATATATGTTAATACGCAGTTAACGTATGAGTAGTGTGTAAGATTGCGTTATATACTTGACTGGGATGTAGGTAGTGGATAGATGTACTGTGTAGTGGCTATAAACTGTATATGACATATGCACATGTAGAGTGTGTAGATGCATGTGTGGATCCTTGGGTTCCACCTATGTAGATGTATGTGATAAGTATATGGTACATGTATGGCCGTAAGCTGGTACGCTTACGCCTGTATATGGATGAATATAGTTTTTTATGATTAACTATATGTATTGATATTGGTATGGTGAATCTTGTGTGCTGATATACCTGTGAACGTTGGATGGATGCTAGGAGACATGCATGGTTGTATGTCTGAGTGTGGATGTGCATGTGTGTATGTGTTAATATATGGTAAGCGATGTGTAATATATTGAGATACACCTGTGACTGTGTGTATGTGTTAACATATTGAGCTATAGGCGATGTGTAAATATGATATGCCATCTATATTTGTAGCATGAGATATTTATGTACATGCTGATTGTGATGATACATGTGCGGATCTTTGTGTCCCACTCAGGTATGAGTGGGCATGCCCTAGGTTGTATTAGAGTTATGTGTTTGATATATATATATATATATATATATATATATATATATATATATATATATATATATATATATATGGTTGCCTGTCCGGTTGTAAGGGATACGCTTGCATTGGTGTCCGGATAGATATATCATTATTTGAATATCTGTGTGTGTTGGTAATGTTGTATGAGACCTTATTTGATGACATGTATGTGTGTGCTTGGATATATACTAGGAGACATACATTGTCGTATGTCTGTATCATGTGTATGTATATGAGGTTATCATATCTATGTGTGCTTGTATGTATTTGTAAGTATGCGTACTATACTCTTATGCGGATATGAGGCGGGTGAGTATTGGTATGTGAAGTATACTTGGATTAGACTTGGATGGTTGGTTGAGTATACGTATATGTGTGGATGACTTCGTGCCGATGCATGTATGTGTGCATATGTGTTCATGAGTTTACCGAGATATATAGACATATATCCGATATTTATGGTTGTTTATATATCTGTAATATACTTGTGTGTGCAGCTACGTGCTATATACATGTATGAGTATGGGTCGGCGTGTTGATATTATCACGTGTATACGATTACTGATGGTTGACCTATAAGCTGCATGTTTAGGAAAGCTATTATATTACGTGAGATGAATGTGGTGTGTGTATACCTAGCATGTATTCTAGGTATATTATGTGTGAGCCACTGCGCTCTGCTCAGGCTTGAGTAGGTATGTTGGAGGAAGCATAGGACCTTATGCTTGCCTATGGATATAAGTGGTGATCCGTGTGCTATATACAGACTCGTATGTATGGTTGTAAACATGTACTCATGTACATGTTTGTGGATACCTGTACTGCTGCATGGGTATCCATGTGTGTGATGATATTGGTGTATATGTGAAGGTGTTGGTTGTGCTTGTATTAGTTTGTCATGTCATAACGCCAGTTAAGACATGTACGTGTTTCACGATATATTTCATGTCGTGGCATGTGTGTGCTTCATTCTGTGTTTCCGTTTGCGTGGTGTGAGATGGCAAGGATGTTGTGTTGTATCATGTATGGTATGGTATTCTATGACTGTAAGTAGTGACACATACATGTGTATGTGTGTGTTGGCTGTACCCCATGGGTTATACAGGTTGTATGCCCGTGATTTAGTACAGATGTGCGTATGTAGTGTTCAACCCGCTCTGTATATGAAGTATCATGTTGTGTGAATTTGTGTGTATGGGTAATGCAGGTGGCCATGTGATGTACTCATGCAGTAGGTGTCTGAGGGAGCATGAGTATGATGTAAGGTATAATAGCGTGAACATACTTATGGATGTTGACAGGTGCCCCGTTTACAGTTTGGGCGTGGTGTCGTTTTATCGCAAGTGCACGGTTAGTGTAGGGTGCGGGTTTATTGAACTCAGGGAGGTGGATGGCTTGAATGGCTACTAGCCTCGCCTAGGTTGTGTGCTAGCTACGCGGATAATATGGGTGGAAGTGTAGAAATAAAAGAAAGAAATAAAAAAGACAAGAAATGAATCCCCGCTAACACGGGCTAGATCATTCATGACACTTGGCATTTGACTTGAGCCAGGGTGAGACATTGCCCCAAAAGGTGGTACTTAGCGTCCATGGCCCGATATTCCGGTCGGTGCCTAGTACGCTAGGCCTACCCGGTTCCGGACGGTGGGCATTCCCATGTCCATTAACACCTTCCACAACCGGGAGCATTAAGGCCACAATGATAACTCCCAACATTTTGTCCAAGCCGTTCCCACGCGCGAGGACTCGATGTCAACGCTAGGGGCGTGAGCTATGGCTAGGGAGTCAACCGCCAAGTTTATTCCCCCTTGGCCCGACGGTCAAAGACGGTCTTTCTCCCGCCAATGACAATGAAACACCCCCGCGTAACCCTAATGGCCAAATAGGTCGAATGTGATTTCTAGCAATACATCGAAGCAGATCTTGACTGGACAAGACACCGGACCCCAATCCCCAACACAACTAGTGTGTTGCCATACGAATTGAACTCAGACTGCTAGAAATCCCCATTGACACATTTCATCGAACACATGCCATGCAACCAAGTCAAATGTAAATTTCCTAGCATCAATCCTACCCTAACCCGTATTAGGGTTCATCAAACACTACTCGATGGTAAAGAACATGATAGAAAGCAATAATAATGACAAACAAACATTCACCATCAAGCAACAAAGAAAATAACACAAAACAATAGAAAATAAGAGAAGAAAATACTTAGCTTGCAATTGAACCCATCAATCCATTACAAGGTTTATTGGAAGATAAAACCCTAATCTAACCTAACAGAAAACTCCCAAGAAAGGGGAGGGAAGCTTGCTAAAAAATGGGAGAGAATCCTCCTCTAGTCGTGCTCCAACTTCCCTTTATAAGCCCACTCAAAACACAACCGGTTCGGGTCCAAAACCCACTCAAATTTGCTAAAACAGGCCCACCCGATCGGGTGGAAGTTCACCCGATCGGGTGGAATAAATAGAGAGCTCAAAAACGCAGAAAATGATCTCACCCGGTCGGGTGAATAGCTCACCCGATCGGGTGAAATGAAAATCCAGACTGCTGCCAATTTCAGCACATGGCCGCGCTCAGAAAATTCCAGAAAAATGTAGAAAAATCGGATTTGGGCATGCGACCTATCATTGGAAAGCTAACAACGATGCCGACGCTAGAAAAATAAGAGATCACCCAAAATCCCTCTGGAAAGATAGCAAATCTTCAATGAGTGCATCAGCAGCGTGCGAAAGCGGAAGAAAAGGCCACCCGATCGGTTGAAACATCAACCGATCGGGTGAGCTGCTTGTTTCTTTGGCCATCAGGTTTCGGGAGATTCAATCGGTCACTGAGGAGAGTGGGTTGAGCCGTCGGTTCGATATTTGGGGCGATGCAGCTACAGATGAACCGATCGGGTGAGATGTCACCCGATTGGTTGGAATTCAGCTCCAAATTCCCGAGAACTCAGCTGTGTTCAACTGGTCGGTGAACCGGTCGGTTGATCTTCACTTTGCTTCAGCTTCCGTCCGGGTCGGACACGCGTGCATCACCCGATTGGTTGGCTGTGTCCAACCGATCAGGTGGGGGCTAAAAGATGGCAATCTTGGTCGTTTGACCCCCCTGGATCGTGCGTGACTCCTCCCGTTGCTTCGGGGACTCATGATATCTTCATTATATGTCCCAAATGCTAGAAATCTCCTACATTCACACAAAAAGACAAAGAAGTGAAAAAAAACTAGAAATCACAAGAAAACGGGTACGTAACGACGAAAAACAGCGGAAAATCACAAAGAAGACGTGCGTGAATATATGAAATATAAACGCACGTCAGATGTAAGTTTGTATGTATGGTTGAAATACTTGTATGTGTATTTGTTTGTCGGGGTGTATTGCCCTCATGTATGTATAATAGCGTGAGCATGCTTGGGACAGGTTGACCTTATTGACTTTATCTATTGACACCCCCTAGCTATATCTTCAGTTGGAAAGTCCGAGGACGGACTTTATTGTTAAGGTGGGTAGAATGTAATGGCCCTAGTGCCATGTACGCTGGGGTGTGTTTATCTGATGGATGTACGTAGTATACAAATATTTGAATGAGTATATATTGTGCTTGTACGCCTACGTAGTGTATATAGGAACGACGTGATGCATACAGTAATTATGTAGTGTATACAGTAATGATGTGTTGGATGACCTATTGAACGAACATAGATGTATATGAGATAGTAAAATGCTTAGCGTTGTTGAACTTCTGAATATGTGATGGGATTTGAGTTGGTGGTGTGTGTCGTACAAACGTATTTTTAATGTTATTTTAATGCGTATTATTTTGTGAAGAATATTTGTAGAGACTATGTTAACAAGATTATTCTTATTGTCGATGATATTGCTGTTGTTATTATTATTGATTAGGTCTTCTGTTAATTTTAGTAGCTAGGGGTTGATTGTTGGGCTTGCTTTTGGGCTTGAGTTAAGAGGATTGGTGCATTAGGGATGGACCTACTTTTTAATTGTGTTGGGTTTAATAGTGGGCTTGAATTAGTAGAAGAGTATGAGAGTGGAAAACTTGTGAAAATGGGGTTCCCAATTATATAATTCCTTTCTTCTTCTACCAACTTCTCTCTTCCCTTCCTTTCCCTTTCTCCCCCCACCCAAGCTGCCGTAAGTTTCACACAGGGCCGAAAATTTTCCCAGGGCTGCAGGATTCAAGGCGAAAAAAAAGAAGAAGAAATAAAAAAGAAGAGAAGAGAAATCAAAAGAGGAGGAAGAGGAGAAGTTTGGGGAGATTCATGGAGATGGGATTTGTGGAGAAATTGAAAGAAGGTGAATTGAGATTTAGAGCATGGAGCTTAGAGATGGTGGGTTTCATGGAATTTGGAAGAGGATTTCGATTCTCCAAGCAAGGTAGGCCATCCATACCCCATTTTTATGATTTGTGCATTTCAATTGTAATTGGGGATTATTGAATTGATGTTAGCCCTAATTGTGGGGAAAATTGAAATAGGGTTTTGGGCTTGAGGATGGAGCTAGAGAGGATTTTTCTTGAAATTGATGGGGGATTGGTTCATCCTAGCCATGAGGTAGGAATCCTACTCCATTAGAGGGATTGTGCATGCTATGGCTTTTAATGAAAGTTTGCATTTTTCCACAAAAGTTATGCATGATTCATAAGTAAGCTATCTTCCCTCATGCCCACATGTTTATACATGCTCCCCTGTTGTGATCATATAAGAAAGATGATGACTTAGTCATGATAGAAAGTTTTCTTAGTTAGGTTACTCAAATGATTGTAAAGTTGCTCACTTTCTTCTAATAAATACTCAAATTTCTAATTTGTGGATATTCCCTTAGCATTAAATCAATTTGCTGTTTTGGTGGTAGACATGCAATAATCACCATCTAGTATGGAAATGTTTGTGATATGGAAAGCGAAGGCAAGTTGTTTTCTTTCCATATTAGGTTGTGATAAAGCTTCACATTTAATTGAATTGAGGTGTAATGATTAAGTATGGGTATTGTCCTGATCGGAGCCCGGATACACGTCCCGGGCACGCGACTCGCTAGTCTTACCGCACGCACACAGTGTAGTGGCGAGCCGGTATCGAACACAGGGAGGCCTAATGACAGTGTCTTCTTCAGTCAACCTGGCTATAAGAATGGTAGAGAAATGTTCGCAGTAATGCGGTCACAGTCGTTCAATTATACAAAAGAAAATATCAAATTAATAAAGACGCCTAGGGGTAGGGAATCCCCGCTACTTGCTGTTGGATATGGACGACATGAATACACCCATGAGGGGATGTATGAGGGTATACGGACCTCAGATGTCGCGTGCACGAAAGCGTGCACGAAGGGAACCTTTTCTCATGTGAAAAGGACCACTCGATAAGTGGAAAAAGCCACTCGATAAGTGGAAAAAGTCACTTTATAAGTGCATAAAGGCACTTGATAAGTGAATGAAGAAGAGGATAAATGAATGTGCTAATATAGGCTAGTAAGCTTAGTTATTTCCTACAATAACTACCCCTAAAGCCTATAAATAGGACCCAAGGGTAAGGCATTCATACAACACTTTCCATGCCATAAGTTTGCAAAAGGCATCTTATGTTCTTCTTCTCCCTTCCATTAAAATCCTCTTCTAAATAGATATTTAGGCGGTGAAACTCTGCTTCGATCCTCCGTGACGAAGTACCGACCGTTGTGGCGAATCCGAGGGTGAAGTTCAGAGACTACGGTGCCGCATACGCAAGCGTAAGTCTATGTTATTCGATCCTAACATCGTTGTTTTGACAGGATCCTACATTGGTATCAGAGCCATACGGGTTTGCCCCGGTCAAACCGCCGCCCCGTCGAACCGATGAACGAGGCATTGTCTTTTTCACGAATGGGTATCCTACCATTATGGATATGGTAGGAACGCTTCGTAACGGAGAGAACGCAGCGGTTGTTCTTTTCACGTTAGGGTCTCCTACAATTACAGATATGGCAGAAACTCTCTGTGACGGGAAGAACCGACCGTTCATATCGCCAAACTTGCTCTTTTCATGGATGCTGAGTCTCTATTCAAACGGGAATTGGCGCTCTCTTCATGTGGAGCGCGTAGTTTACGAATTTTAAAGTATGTTATTTTTCATTTTGGCACACTGCCATTAGAGAATAACTACTTTCTCGATGAACTGGTGTCTCATCGGAGAAGAAGATGGTGGTTATTCCCATCGGAGAAGATGATTTTTGGTGCATGATCACCATGGCCAAATGGGTTATGGAGGCAATGCATCCCCCCTCCCCATGCGGAGGGGGTTGGCTACGGCCAATAACTTCCACGGCCACCCTCCGGCGAGGGTGTGCGGCCAACCCCATGCAAGGGGGTGGCCGGCCATGTCCATATGGGCCATGGCCGACCAAGGCCAAAGGGCCATGGCCATGCCCTGGACGTGGCCAGGGCCAGGAGGCCATGGCTGGCCCTGGCAGGGGCCAGGGCCGGTGCCCTGGCCTCTGCCAGGGCCTGGCCGGCCCTGGCCGGCCTCGGCCAGGGCCAAGGGGGCCCTGGCCGGGGGCCAGGCCAGGGCCAGGGCCCTGTCGGCCCTGGCAGAGGCCAGGGCCTGGCTGGCCCTGGCAGAGGCCAGGGCCGGCACCCTGGTCGGCCATGACCTCTGCTGGGGTCAGGCCGGCCGGCACTGGCCGAGGCCGGCGCCGGCCACTGCTGGCTCCGGCCTCGGTCAGTGCCGAGCCCCAGTTAACCCTGTTTTTGGGAGGGGGAGGGGGCATGCATGAAAGAATATGCATTGCTAGCCCATACGGGGCCGACGGCAGTCGTCATGCGGCAAAATTCTCCTATAGGGGGGAAACGCCTGGATCCATACGGGAGCTGGCGACGATGGCTTGCAGAAAAATCCCCTCAGGAGGATTCGGCCTTGGCACGGCAACGGCTCAACCCCGGCAATGGCTAGGGATTGCCGAATATCCCGCTAGTATCATAAGGGTACTAGGTTAAAATACACGTTTTGAAAAATACGTTTTAAAAAACGCTTTTCCGCTACGAAGTACTATAAGAGTACTATTATTTGATAAAGTGATGGGGAAATATTGAAAGTTACTCTAGATGGTGATTGAAAACGTAGTGACCTTTCTAATTCTCGAGTAACATCTTCAATATTTTTCGAAAGTAACTTATCAAATTATAAATATCATTCCAAGTGGGAGTTGAAATTAGAACTATCCAAATGGGATATTCTATTATCATTTCAAATGGGAATTATATTTTAAGAATTTTTAATACAATGTTTTTGATCAAACCTTCGGTTTTGTGTTTTTTGCAGCGTTTTAAAAGTAAAATGTCTTCCGCTTCAAAGAATATCGTCGCTGAGTTAAACAGAGGTGAAAAACTCAACGGCGATAATTACAAACTATGTACCATTAAAATACAGTACGTTCTGGAGGAGCAAGAAGTACTCGAAACTCTGAAGAACGTAATGATTGAACCCGAGTTGGGCACTACGGCCCAACACAGACGAGACAAGGAAGCTTTTGATGTTTGGTCTCGGAAGAACAAGATAGCTCGCATTACGTTATTGAGCAGTATGGCCGATGACATAATGCGCATCTTCCGAGAGCATGACCTAGCCATGGACATATGGTCCAAGCTAGAGGAGAAGTTTGGTGGCACATCGGTGTCCAAACTTCATGCCTTAACTATAAGATTCGATTCTTACAAGAAACGTCCAGATCATTCCATGGGGAAACATCTGCGACATATGGCGAATCTTATCTCAGAGTTAAAGGATGCAGGTCATGTGCTCACTGATGAGCAACAAATCCAAGCAGTCATACGTTCCATACCAAATGGGTGGGACCAAATGAAGATGCATCTCACTCATAATGAGAGCATCAAGACCTTCAGCGATGTTTCCAAGCACCTCGAGTTAGAGGAAGAGCGGCTTGCGGCTGCCAAGCCAAGTGCAGAAGTGCACATGGTTGCTAGTTCCTCACACGGGGGAAAGAAACGGAAAGATCGTTCAAAGTCTACTAATGAACGTAATAAGTAACCTGAGTCAACCAAGAAACCCAAACATAAGGGTGGGCATAAGAAATGGCACAAGAAGAAAGACTTGAAGAGGATCAAGTGCTTCAAGTGCAACAAGCTCGGTCACTATGCTCGTTAGTGTACGAGTGGAGGCGACGAGGTAACTTGTAATTATACTAGTTACATATGTGTTTCTAGTTCAATATTTCTTGTGGAATCTACTCCATTTTGGATAATTGATTCAGGTGCCACCGACCACATAGCAAGGGACAGACGGTCCTTCGTGGAGTATCACCGGATACCCCAAGAAACGAAGTGGATCTATGTAGGAAACAACACTCGTGTTGAAGTGAAAGGCGTTGGGACTTGCAAGATAGTCTTGGACAACGGTCGCACTCTCCTACTTCATGATGTTCTCTTCGCTCCAGATATTCGAAGGAATATAATATCTGTGGTCGTGTTAATGGGTCTTGGTTATAACTGGTTTTTTCATGATTGTAAAGTGGAATTGTTTTGTAATAATTTCTTAATTGGCACTGGGTATGTATTCAAAGGATTTATTGTATTAAATACAATGTATGACTCTTCATTTTGTAATGAAAATTTCCTTGTTACAAATTCTTCGACTTATGAGTCTGATATAATTTGTAGGCACGCAAGGCTTGGTCATATTGGACCAACGCGTATGGATAGACTTGCCAAACGTGGCTTTCTATCTAATGTTTCAAAGGTCGATATGTCGACCTGTGAACATTGCCTTGTGGGGAAATCTTGTCGCAAGCCGTTTGGAACCGGCACAAGGGTCGATGTTCCATTACAGCTCATCCATTCGGACATATGTGGTCCGATGAATGTCAAGACAAGACGCGGGAAGTCCTATTTCATCACTTTTATTGATGATTTCACCCGATTCGGACATATCTATTTGATATCCCACAAAAGTGAAGCATTAATCTGCTTTAAAAACTATATGAGTTTAGTGGAGAATCAATTAGATCGTAAGATTAAGGTCTTGTGAACCAATAGGGGCGGTGAATATCAATCAACAAGTTTTAAGGAACTTTGTGATGAAAAGGGCATAGTACATCAGGTAACTATGCCTTATACTCCTCAACAAAATGGTGTTGCTGAAAGGAGGAATAGGACTTTAATGCAAATGGTCCGTTCAATGATGGCGCAAGCTAACTTGCCTATCACCTTTTGGGGTGATGCATTATTGACGGCCGCTTTCATTTTTAACCGCGTACCCTCGAAATCAGTTAGCTCCACTCCTTATGAGTTGTGGAACCAAAGGTCTCCTGACTTAAACATTTTAAAACCTTGGGGATGTGCATCCTACGCACATATTTCCTCCCATAAGTATGGCAACCTTGGGCCACGGAGAAGGAAATGTATCTTTATACGATACACAGAAAACTCCAAAGGTTATGTTTTCATTAGTCAGGAAGAAAATGGAGGTCTAATTGAATTTGAGTCGAGGGATGTCACTTTCTTGAAAAACGAGTTTCCAAGACAGGGCGAGATAAGTCAGGACTTATCTCTATTTGAGATTAATGATCAAGAAGGATTACCTCATTCGAGTGGGAGAATTCTTGGTGAAAACGAAAATACGTTTCAACCTTCACCAATGGATGATACGAATGATGCTAATCCTATTCCATACGGGAATAATGATTCAAGTGGGAGCATTCCTAATGACATTCCAAGTGGGAGTGATATTAGAATTGATCTAAATTCGAGTCAACAAGGACTTGAAGAATCTCAAATACGACGTAGTAATCGTACAAGGTTGGCTTCTCTAAGATTTGAGGATGAATTTCCGCAAACCTTTATGACTTTACTACAAGATGATGACGAGCCTGCTACTTTCAAACAGGCCATATCATGCACTGCAAAAGACAAATGGATGGAAGCGATGAAGGAGGAGTTGGAATCCATGCAAGTTAACCAAATCTGGGATTTAGTTGACTTACCCAGAGGACGTAGAGCTATTGGGAACAAATGGGTTCTCAAGATCAAGCATAAGGCTGATGGCTGTATAGACATATATAAAGCTCGCCTTGTCGCGAAAGGTTTTACACAACAGGAAGGGATAGACTACGAAGAGACCTTCTCACCTGTTGTTCGTTTTACCTCGATTCGCCTGATTCTGGCTATGGTAGCTTGCTTAAACCTCGAATTACATCAGATGGATGTAAAGACTGCCTTTCTCAATAGAGAATTGGACGAGGAGATCTATATGGAATAACCAACAGGGTTTGTAAAAGAAGAAAACGAACATAAGGTTTGTAAACTTCGTAAGTCCATATATGGTCTTAAACAATCCTCGAGGCAATGGTATATACGATTTCAAGAAGTTGTCTTATCAAATGGTTTTTCCATGCTTGATGAAGATAACTGTGTATATATCAAGAGGATTAAAAGCAAGTATGTTATTATGTCTCTATATGTAGATGACATTTTAATAGCCGGAAATGACAAGGGCTTTGTGATGGATATCAAGGCTTGGCTTTCATCAGTTTTTGATATGAAAGACATGGGAGAAGCCGCATATATCCTTGGAGTTAAGATTTCAAGGAATCGTTCGAAGAAACTTCTTTCTCTTTCACAAGAGACTTATATAAAGAAGGTTCTAGAACGTTTTAATATGCAGGACTGTAAGTCCATTGATATTCCAATAAGCATATGCGATAATTTATGTCTGAAGATGTGTCCTAAGAACCAAAGGAAAAAGGAAATAATGGAAAAAGTTCCATATTCCAGTGCAGTTGGTAGTCTTATGTACGATATGATGTGTACAATGTTGAATATTGGACTCCCCGGATTTGGTTTTGGATGATGAGCAAACATAAATAATTCATGAACTAACAATTTGTGAGCGCAGTATTGGAGATCGTCGCCAATTTCACGAGAATATTCAAAGCGACATCTCAACACTTCCAAAAGCTCGTATTCAAGCCTAAAGCTTCGTTGAAGCTCATGCAACGCTTTGGAAATAATGAAGATTCAATCGAAGCTCTCAAAGACCGTTTATTAAGGTTTTATTTATAGTCTTTTAGTTTCGATTGATAGAATGTTAAGCCTTGAGTATATCTTACGTTTCTATCTTCATTTCGCTCATTTCGTAGCTCTAGGATTCTTGCACATGTTCACTCTAATTTCCTCGGAGCGTCGCGCTTCGATTCGGACCTTGTTGTGCATGTTAGTTGGTACAAGAACAAGTACTGACCGACTAGATGGAGATCTAGTCGGTCGGCCACTGTTCTTGGACCGACTAGTTTCAGTCAGTTAAATCTTTGTTCTTTACTGTTTACAGTTAGTCGGTCTACGTTGACTCACCGACCGACTAGTTTGTGAACTAATCGGTCAGTGATGCTTCTTTGACCGACTAGTTGTGATTTACTGTACATGCCAAATTTCTCCTAAGCTACTGTTTACTGTTAGTCGGTCTAAGAACGTTTGATGACCGACTAGTTGACAATCTAGTCGGTCAACTTTTGTTCTTGGACCGACTAAGTCAACTTGCCTTCAGACTAGTTTTCTAGGTCTGAAATTCTATCTCTTCTCTGATCTGCTCTTAGTCGGTCCATGCTTTGTGACTGACCGACTAGTTGATGAACTAGTCGGTCAGTGATTGTTCTTTGACCGACTAATTCTCCCAGATTTCTTTCCGTTGGAGATTGACCTAACTTATGTTTTTGGGTTCCTATAAATACGAACCTAGGTCATTTCTATCTTCAATAGAGCTGCCATTAAGAGATTCATTGAGCCCTAAAGAGATAGCCATTCTCCCTCAAATCTAAAGCTCTCTTCCTCACAAGAAAGCCATTCTCTCTCATTTCTAGATCTAGAGAGAAGCTTGTTCTTGGTGAGCTCTTCAAGCTATTGCTTGATCCAAGTCTCCAACTCTTCCCTAGGCACCCATTGCTGCTCATTTCCTTGGTGCTAGGGCTTGGTGACTTCATCTTCCTCAAATCCTTCATTCCACCTATTGGGTAAGAAAAACTCAAGGTATAGGATTTTGTGGTAAGAGTATTTATTTCATTTAAACTCTTTATATTGCTTATTGGCTCTCTCGGTTGTGAGAGAAGTTTGTGATCCCGGGTTGTGGGATTCACTTTGCCATTGCATGTATGATTTGATCTTGTGAAGGTTTTTCACAAGATATTCATAGTGGAAATCTTGAGTTAGGGTTTCTAACTCAAGTATCCGGAGGGGATCCGGGTGGTTGGGACGTAGGATCACCGGGAACAAGTCGGGGAGACTTGGGTGGATCCGAACCCATTAACATCGTTTGTTAGCTTTGTTTATTTCATTGTTGTCAATCAATTTAAGCTTCCGCAAATTGATTTGGTGGTTGTTTGCAATTTAATTTGGAATTATACGCCTTATTATTTTAAAGTACTATTCACCCCCCCTCTAGTACTTGTGCAGTAGCTGGTAGGGCATTACATTTGGTATCAGAGCCAGATTCTCAGCTATGTCTGCCAACGACAACAAGACCGTGCGTCCACCTTCCAACTATGACACCTTCAGGAACCGTGAAGGAGCATCTTCCGTGATGGAAGGACATTCCTCTACGAGGCCTCCATTCTTCAACGGTACCAACTACGGGTACTGGAAGTGTCGGATGGAAACCTTCCTCCGAAGTGCATCTTTATGGAGAACTACAATGAAGGAGTATATTGAACCCGAAGAAGAAGATTTTGAGAAATGGACTACCGCGGAGGTCGCCGCGGAGGTAAGCAATGCCAAGGCAATGAACGCCTTGCAATGTGCATTGGAGCCCGAGGATTTCAATAAGATATGCACATGTAAGAGTGCATATCAAATTTGGAACTCCCTCCTCATTCTACACGAAGGGACGAGTAGGGTAAGAGACTCTAAACTCGTAGTCGTAACCAAAGATTACGAAATGTTTCATATGCAACAGGGCGAGAAGATGAAAGAATATTACGCTCGTTTCGTTGACATAATAAACGAGTTAGAGGCCCTCGGCAAGATCTACACTCAAAAGGAGAAGTGCTTAAAGCTTATTGAAGGACTTCCCTCTTCTTGGGAAAAACGTACCTTCGCCATCGAGGAAGGTAATGACATGGACAAATATACCGTAGTTCAACTAATGGGTACTTTGATGTCATATGAGGTACGCAAAGATAGCAAGGTGAAGCTACAAGAAAAGATGAAGTCATATTTGAACCTAGATGCGCCTAAGAAAAAGGCGATTGCATTCAAGGCGGCTTCATCCACCTCTACCGATGATGAGAACTCGGAAGAAGAAATGGACATGGAATCCATTGCACTCATGGCAAAGAAGTTCAATCGCTTCTTCCGAAAGGGTAACTTCAAACACAAATCTAAGTTTACATCTACTAACGCCTCTCCACCTTTGTGCTTTAAATGCAATAAGCCAGGACACATCAAAGCGGATTGTCCTCAAAACAAGCAAAAGGAGAAGTGGAAGGCGCCAAAGTATGACAAGTCCAAGAAGTACACGAAAGGAAACAAGAAGGGACTTGTCGGAGCTACCTTCACCGACTCCGAGGATTCCTCAAGCGGAGAGTCGGACGATGAGCACGTGGAGCAAGCACACATGTGTTTCATGGCAAGAGAGGAGCACGATCAAGGATCCTCCTCTTCCGATGATAGTGATGAAGAAAGCGATGAGGTAACGATGGATGATCTTAGGGATGCTAACACTCAACTTTGGTCAAAATATACTAAGTTAGTAAATAGATATACTAAGGTAAAAGATGACCTAGCTAGCATTCAAACATCGCCTAAGACTATCATCACCAACAACGACACCGTTGTTGAAGAGTTAAGAAATGAGATAGTAAATCTCAAATCTAAACTTGAACATGTTAGCATTGAGGATGCGGAAGAACATGAGATAGCGGATTTAACTTCTCAAAACTCGACTTTGAGTATTGAGAACGAGAATCTTAAATCTCGTGTTTATGTGCTCACTTCGCAAATATCCACTTTGGATACTTCCTTGCGTTCTCTCAAAGAGAAATATGAGGACACATTGGGCCGAATCAACAAATTCAACAAGGGTAAAGGCCATTTGGATAATATCCTAAAAGATTTACTTCCGGCCAAGCACCACATTGGCTTGGGGTATATGATGGGAAATTCTTCCAAGTCGGTCACTACCTTTGTTAGGCCAACTTCCGAAGCCTCAACGAGTGGGAGCAAACACTCTATTGGTAGTTCATCTACCAATGGTGCTTCCACCTCGTCCACACCCTCTTTCGGAAAGAAACCCACATTGGGTGGACCTCCAAAGAAGGGGCATGCTTATATGTACACCAATTCCATGCCACGTAGGAACACACGTCCTACTCCACCATCTCACACTTATGATGATTTTTATGCAACACATTCTCGGGCACGTGCACACCAAGTGAGACACCCTCACGCACGTGTTCCCACACATGCATATGTACACCCACCTCATCATATGAATAATTCTCGTCGTGCACCATTCCATCATGTCCCGTATGCCTATCTACAACATGCATCCCGTAGAAATCAACGTCGCATGCATGCACCCAATAGGATGATGGCTCCCAAAGTTTTCACGATTTGGAGCCCAAAGGACACAAGCATGGACGAAAAACAAATATATATGAATGCTTATTTTTCGGATGTTGTGCATAGTAAGAATTATGTGGGGAAGTCTAAGTCCACTTGGACTTGGCTTCCAAAGGTCTAATCCCTTGGACCCAATGACCTTGGGTACCATGATATGAAACTTATCTATCTTTAGGTACTCAAGGAAAAGAAAAAGAAAAGGAGCAACAAATTTAAATTTAGCTCCAAAGGGAATTGGATACTCGATAGCGGGTGCTCCAAACACATGACGGGTGACGCTCGATTGCTCTCCAGAGTGGTTCCCATTGTGAATGGAAACCGCGTCGTATTTGGAGGCAACGAGAGCGGAACCATCATAGGTGTTGGTAATGTCGGTAACCCTTCTAAACCATTAATTAGTGATGTGTATCTTGTTAGTGGTTTAAATCATAATCTTATTTCAATAAGTCAACTTTGTGACAAAGGTTACAAAGTTAGCTTTGCGAAAGGATTGTGTCATATTTTAAGAAAGGATAATGAAAAATTATTATTTTCCGGAACTCGTCGTAAAGACATTTATATTTTGGATCTTCCTAAGTCATATGAACAATGTCTCGTTGCCAACACAAGTGAACAACACTTATGGCATCGACGCTTTGGACATGTGAACTTTGGAACACTATATAAGCTTTCAAAATTGAATTCTATTAAAGGTTTTCCGAAGCTTGTTTTTGAAAAGAAAAGTTTTTGTGATTGTTGTCAACGCGGCAAGCTTCCTAAATCTTCATTTAAACCTAAGAAAAGCATCTCTACAAAACGGCCACTAGAGCTATTACATCTAGATTTATTTGGGCCAACTAGAGTAGCTTCCTTAGGAAATGCAAGGTATGGACTTGTCATCGTAGATGACTATTCAAGATTTACTTGGGTATTTTTCTTGTGCAATAAAAATGAAGCTTTTGAAAACTTCACAATTTTTGTTAAGAAAGTACAAAATCTCTTAGGAAACACCATTGTCACTATTCGTAGTGATTATGGAGGTGAATTTGAGAATGAGTCTTTTGAGACATTTTGTGATGAAGTTGGTATTACTCACACCTTCTCTTTCCCTCGTGCACCGCCTCAAAATGGTGTAGTTGAGAGAAAGAATAGGACGCTAGTGGAGTGTGCTCGCACTATGCTTGATGATAGCCAACTTGGCCATCAATTTTGGGCGGAAGCGGTACACACCGCTTGCTATGTGTTTAATAGAATACTTTTGAGGCCCGGCACTAAACAAACTTGTTATGAATTGTTGTTTGGTAGGTTGCCTCAAGTTAAACATTTTCGTGTTTTTGGTTCGAAATGTTTTATTAAGAACACATATGGTAGTTTGGACAAATTCGATCCGAGATCCGATGAGGGGATTTTTGTGGGATATTCTTCGCGTAGCAAAGCCTACCGGATATTCAACAAACGAACCTCGACGATCGAGGAGTCGCTTCATGTCTCATTTAATGAAGGATTTGTTCCAACTAGAATTTCAAATGATAATGATTCTATGGATGTTTTATGTGATTCATTTGATAATTCTAAGTCTATTGATTCTATTGAGACTAACCCGACTAATGAAGTTGTTGAGAATGTTCCAAGTGATCAAGGTATTCCCAAGCGACTTCATGTCATTCGCGACCATCCCCATGAGCAAGTAATTGGCAATATTCAAGATAGTGTCAAGACAAGATCACAAGTTCACCACTTCGCCAATTGTGCCTTTGCCTCATCGATAGAGCCAAAGAATATAGTTGAAGCATGCGAAGATAGTGCTTGGATACTTGCCATGGAGGAGGAGCTCATTCAATTCGAGAGGAATGAAGTGTGGGAGCTTGTTCCATTGCCTTCGAAGAACCACACCGTCATAGGGACAAAGTGGATTTTCAAGAACAAAACCGACGAAAACCAAGTCGTCGTCCGGAACAAAGCTCGGTTAGTAGCTCAAGGCTATCGACAAGAGGAAGGTATTGATTTCGAAGAATCCTTCGCTCCGGTAGCTAGATTAGAATCAATTAGATTACTGTTGTCTTTTGCATGCCATAAGAATTTTAAATTATTTCAAATGGATGTTAAAAGTGCTTTTTTAAACGGAGATGTCGTTGAGGAAGTTTACGTTTCTCAACCTCCGGGCTTCATAAATGAAAAATTTCCAAATCACGTTTTTAAACTAAAGAAAGCTCTTTATGGTTTGAGACAAGCTCCTCGAGCTTGGTATGATCGCCTAAAGAATTTTCTTTTGGATTTGAATTTTAAAATGGGCGAAGCCGATTCAACTCTTTTTGTTAAGCATGCGAATAATGATATTTTATTAGTACAAATTTATGTTGATGATATCATTTTCGGTGCTACTAACTTCACTCTTTGCGAAGAGTTTTCTAATGTTATGAAGGAACAATTTGAGATGAGCCACATGGGCGAACTCAAATATTTCTTAGGACTCCAAATTCGCCAAATGAACGATGCAATCTTCATCCACCAAACGAAGTACACGGTGGAGTTGCTAAAGCGATTTGGAATGGAGAATACCTCCGGGAAAAAGACTCCAATGAGCACGACTACGCATCTTGACAAGGATACGGGCGGTAAGGATGTAGACATTCGTTTATATCGAGGTATGATTGGTAGTTTGCTTTATCTTACCGCAAGTAGGCCCGATATTATGTTTGCCGTATGTATATGTGCTCGTTATCAGTCTCAACCTAAGGAGTCTCACTTAGTAGCGGTAAAGCGTATTTTTCGCTATCTAAGTTACACTTTAGATTTTGGATTACTTTATCCGAGATCTAGCACTTATGAGTTAATCTCATATAGTGATGCCGATTATGCGGGATGCAAATCCGACAGGAAAAGTACTAGTGGCACTTGCCATTTTATAGGAAATTCTCTTGTCTCTTGGTTTTCCAAGAAGCAAAATTCCGTATCACTTTCAACCACCGAGGCGGAATATATTGCCGCCGGTGCCGCGTGTGCTCAGGTTCTTTGGATGAGACACACACTTAAAGACTTTGGTATAAATTGTGATACTTGCCCTATCATGGTTGACAACCAAAGTGCAATATGTCTTTCCAAGAACCCGGTACATCATTCCCGTTCGAAACACATAGATGTCCGCCACCACTTTTTAGATGACCATGTTGCTAAAAAGGACATCATTCTAGTGTACGTTGAAACCCAAAAGCAAATCGCCGATATTTTCACGAAACCCCTAAAGGAGGACTCCTTTGTGCGGTTGCGTCGAGAATTGGGGATTATGGGTGAATCCGAAATATAGGATTCATGTTTCATTCAATAATTTTGCATGCTATTATTCTTGACAATATCTCATTCATTCTAGAATTATTGGATTTTTCGAGAATTTTAAGTGTTATCTTAATTTTTCGTTCGATTTGTGCGTAATCGTCAAATTTCTGTTTTTCGATGTTTAATGGGGTAGTTTAGATGTCTATTGAGAGTTTTGAGATTTTTCGTCCAAGCGTATTATGGAGAGAACTTATTTTTCAAGTTTTTGACTCTTTAGTCGGTTCATGTTCAGTGACCGACCGACTAGATTGAGATCTAGTCGGTCAGTAATCGAACGCAGACCGACTAAATCTTGTCAGTCTTCTTGGATTCAGCCACTGTTTGCACCTAGTCGGTTCAAGCTCATTTACCGACCGACTAGTTTGTGAACTAGTCGGTCAGTGCTTGAACTGTGACCGACTAGTTGTGCCAGGGGCTGTTTGGTCATTTGGGAAATCGACCGACTTAAACTCAGTTTAGTCGATCGATTTCCATTCTAATCGATCGAAAACTCAGTTCACTCCGCTCAAAACCCCGACCCTTCCCCTTCCGATCGACTTCCGGCCTCTTTCCGATCATCTCCGCCGTCGCCGGCCGTCGTTCTTCCTCCTAGGGTAAACCTACCTCCTCCCTCTCCTATCTAGGGTTTCGTTTTCAGCTCTAGGGTTAGGTTTCTCTGCCTAGGGTTCTAAATTTCTTCCTCTAGGGTTTCGGATTTCTAGGGTTGTGCTAGGATTCGTTGATTTGATCTCGTGTCTTGCTTCGACTATGGCAAGAACACGCATTCCGATCCCTTCCTCTAACCCCTCTCCGATGACCGTTGATCCAACCTCTTCGGATCCCGAGCATCCAACCCCTACGAAGCGTAGAGCCAAGACCACCCATCCTTCGTCGTCTTCGCCTCCTCTCAAGAAGAAGAGGACGACGACCGCCAAGCCTAGAGGTCAACCCAAACCCAAACCCAAACCTAAGCCAAAGGCCAAATCTCTTGCCTCTCCTTCTTCGTTCCATACTCCTACCGATTCCGATACGGAGTATAATCCCGAGACCGAGACTCATAGGGAACCCACTCCTCCTATTCATCCCGAGTCTAGCACCCACCCTCGTACGTCTTCTCGAAAGCCTAAGGGAAAGGCTCCGATGCCGGTGGGCGGTGTCGATATTTCCTTATGTCGCGATGACCCTTTGTGTCTTGCGGCATATAATCGTATCGAACATTGTCCGCTGCTTCTGGAGCATTTCGTCCAGTTCAGCGACTTCATAGGGCTAGCTGATCTTCTGTCGTCGTCGGGTCTTCTCGATTACCTTCGATTTGACCCGAAGGCGAATCCTCGCCCCTATCCTAGATTAGTGAAGCTTTTCTATGCCAATAGGATCCGGGGTCAGTACGATCAGACCCACTCTATTGAGACGACCGTTTTGGGGACTCCTATAGTCCTCACTGCGGAAATCTTAGGAGAGATTCTGGGTATCTCTTCGTCTGGCCTTCTTCCTTCTGATATCTCGGTAGATGATATTTCCTCTCTTGACCAGACCATCCTATCAGAGATTTTCCATCAGATTCCTCCTGCTATGATTGGCGTGCCCTCTAAATCTTTTAAGCCAAATGCTTGGGTCCTAAATTTGATTCTGAAGTCGTGCTTGCTTCCCAAGTACGGCTCCTCATCTTTACCATCCCAGCCATTTTTGAAGCTTATCTATGCGATCTTCATGGGGAGCTCGATTAATTGGGCTCGAATTATACTCGACAAGATTGATTCTTTCGAGTGTATTCGAAAGTCCAATAAATCGGCTCATATTCCTTTTCCTTGCATGTTGACCCTCGTGTTTCGTCACTTTCGTGTCACATTGCCTCGTGACGATGAGCGTCCCCTCGGTCCTCCGCTGAATGCGACGGCCGTCAAGAAATCTCTTGCGGCGCTTCGTCACGTTCAGAGGACGACTCCTTCAGCGTCTGTCCCTGCCTCTACCACTGCCTCTGCTTCTCCCGTTGCCACCCTTGATGACGTCGTCTGGATACTTCTTCGTCACGAGTCCCGCTTGGCTCGTACCGAGGAGGTGGTCTGCCGTATGGCACGTCAGATGGGTGTTGAGCTTCCTCCTTCCGTGTCTGAGGGAGAGGAGATGGATGAGATGGATGAGGAGGACGTTGAGGAGATCTGTCGTGCTTCGACTCGTGCCCCCAAGGGCACTTCTGCTGCTGCTGGTACTTCCACTTCTGCTCCTGGAGTTGCCACCTCTTCCGGTGTTCCAGAGCCATCTGCTGCTGATCCAGTTTCCGAGCCTGCTCATGTATCTGCTGCTGCTGCTTCTGTCGAGACTCCTGCTGCTGTTGAGCCTGTTGCTGAGATCTCGACTCCTGCCCCGACGATTCCATCTGTTGAGACACCTCTTCTCCCTGCAGATCCTGAGTCCACTCCGTCGACTGGACCCACGGACGCTGCAGATCCTGCCTCCTCCTCGTGATCGTTGTTCCGAGGACTCTCCATATACACTTTGGATGATGTATTCTAGTGAGAGAGTTTTGGGTTAGGATGGGGTTGAGAGTTGCCTTGTTGTATTGCTTTTGTGCTTTCTGATTGTCGGTGTTGGATTGTATGATATGTTGATGATGATGTATTTCTTTTTGATGATATGTAGCACTTGATATGATGTATCTCTTATATTCGATGTGATATCTTTTGGATGTACTCATGTTGTCTCTATGTATATATATGTTCATCATCGATCACTTTATCTTTTATTCGTCGTGCAAATTTAATATTCGTTGAATATATTTGAAATGTGATATCGAATCGACGCATAAAAAGTTGGTTAAATGGATTTTATAGAATTGTTTTTCATGCTCAAAATTAACCACGAATATTGAATATTGAAGAGTATGTTTCTTTATTCAAGACATGAATAAACATTTGGTATTTTTTGATGATTTTGATTATCGTTGATTTTTATTGATAATGGAAAATTTGACACACCTTGTTTTGATTTCCACATTTTTCCCTTGGTGTCAAGTTGGTCCATTGTCTTCGTCTACGACTCCCGATGTTGGATTTTACATTTCCTAATTATTGTCGTTGTATGCCCCCCATTTTTGGGATAATGCCAAAGGGGGAGAGATAATGATAATAAATAGCGCAAATGAAAAATTTAACTCAATTTCCAAGAATCTAGTTTGATATGTTAGATTCAGGGGGAGTTAAGATACAAATAAGGATTTTCAAAATCCGATATTTCAAAAATCAATTCACTTTATTTATCTTACTCGTCTGCTTGATACAATTCATTTATATTCATTTTGGAATTAACGTGTCATCAATGCAGGGGGAGTAAGTATTTTACATTTGAATTATTATCTTTGATTATTATTTATGTTGGTTTGTCATCACCAAAAAGGGGGAGAATGTTGAATATTGGACTCCCCGGATTTGGTTTTGGATGATGAGCAAACATAAATAATTCATGAACTAACAATTTGTGAGCGCAGTATTGGAGATCGTCGCCAATTTCACGAGAATATTCAAAGCGACATCTCAACACTTCCAAAAGCTCGTATTCAAGCCTAAAGCTTCGTTGAAGCTCATGCAACGCTTTGGAAATAATGAAGATTCAATCGAAGCTCTCAAAGACCGTTTATTAAGGTTTTATTTATAGTCTTTTAGTTTCGATTGATAGAATGTTAAGCCTTGAGTATATCTTACGTTTCTATCTTCATTTCGCTCATTTCGTAGCTCTAGGATTCTTGCACATGTTCACTCTAATTTCCTCGGAGCGTCGCGCTTCGATTCGGACCTTGTTGTGCATGTTAGTTGGTACACGAACAAGTACTGACCGACTAGATGGAGATCTAGTCGGTCGGCCACTGTTCTTGGACCGACTAGTTTCAGTCAGTTAAATCTTTGTTCTTTACTGTTTACAGTTAGTCGGTCTACGTTGACTCACCGACCGACTAGTTTGTGAACTAGTCGGTCAGTGATGCTTCTTTGACCGACTAGTTGTGATTTACTGTACATGCCAAATTTCTCCTAAGCTACTGTTTACTGTTAGTCGGTCTAAGAACGTTTGATGACCGACTAGTTGACAATCTAGTCGGTCAACTTTTGTTCTTGGACCGACTAAGTCAACTTGCCTTCAGACTAGTTTTCTAGGTCTGAAATTCTATCTCTTCTCTGATCTGCTCTTAGTCGGTCCATGCTTTGTGACTGACCGACTAGTTGATGAACTAGTCGGTCAGTGATTGTTCTTTGACCGACTAATTCTCCCAGATTTCTTTCCGTTGGAGATTGACCTAACTTATGTTTTTGGGTTCCTATAAATACGAACCTAGGTCATTTCTATCTTCAATAGAGCTGCCATTAAGAGATTCATTGAGCCCTAAAGAGATAGCCATTCTCCCTCAAATCTAAAGCTCTCTTCCTCACAAGAAAGCCATTCTCTCTCATTTCTAGATCTAGAGAGAAGCTTGTTCTTGGTGAGCTCTTCAAGCTATTGCTTGATCCAAGTCTCCAACTCTTCCCTAGGCACCCATTGCTGCTCATTTCCTTGGTGCTAGGGCTTGGTGACTTCATCTTCCTCAAATCCTTCATTCCACCTATTGGGTAAGAAAAACTCAAGGTATAGGATTTTGTGGTAAGAGTATTTATTTCATTTAAACTCTTTATATTGCTTATTGGCTCTCTCGGTTGTGAGAGAAGTTTGTGATCCCGGGTTGTGGGATTCACTTTGCCATTGCATGTATGATTTGATCTTGTGAAGGTTTTTCACAAGATATTCATAGTGGAAATCTTGAGTTAGGGTTTCTAACTCAAGTATCCGGAGGGGATCCGGGTGGTTGGGACGTAGGATCACCGGGAACAAGTCGGGGAGACTTGGGTGGATCCGAACCCATTAACATCGTTTGTTAGCTTTGTTTATTTCATTGTTGTCAATCAATTTAAGCTTCCGCAAATTGATTTGGTGGTTGTTTGCAATTTAATTTGGAATTATACGCCTTATTATTTTAAAGTACTATTCACCCCCCCTCTAGTACTTGTGCAGTAGCTGGTAGGGCATTACATACAAGACCGGACATCTGTTTTGCCGTTGGAATGGTAAGTCGTTACCAATCCAATCCAGGGCAAACACACTGGAAAGCGGTTAAGAGGATAATTTTACAAAAGACTATGATAAAACCAAGAAGGTAGACATAAGGTACATATCTACGCATGAGATGATAGCGGATCCGCTTACGAAGGCGATCCCCAGAGATGTGTTTTACAAACACTTATCATCTCAAGGATTGCGTAAGAGCTGAGTTGTACCGATGTAAATTCCCATGTCTGTAAATGATCAAATTTAATAAAAGAATAATTTCTTTTCAACATTGCATATGAATTTTTAAGAAATGTTTGTGTACATTTTTGAAATCTCAGCTATACTTTCTAGTATGTCAGACAGATTAAGGTTGGCTCTCTCACATGAGCAACCGCCTTTATTCTATCAGACGGATAAAATAAAGATGAGACCTGTTTAAAGTCAAAATCGTCAAACGGACGATTTAGAGTCATGACTTAAACAAAATGGTCGTATGAGAGATCTGCATCATATGGATGCTTTCAAAAGATCTAAGAGGATTTTTGAAATCCTATCTGTCTTATGCGGGATGTGGGTCCAGAAGATTATTTGAGTAGTAAAAGGGACTCAAAGTCAGACATTGTGGTGTCTGGTTATCATCCTTACAACATCATTAAGACATACGCTCCCTGGGAAAGGAGTGATGTTGTAATACGTATTAATACTACGTATGCATTTTGACCATTGGGTTAGAATAGTAATTGTGTTTACTATGATGTGAGACCCAAAGACCACATGGGTCTTAACTCATTCCCTTATGTACTCTAATTGGTTCCTTTAGATTTGACTGGGTGTGTCACGCCCCGCTTCCCTAAAATGGAGGCGAGACATGAAAAGGTCCGCACGAGAGTAGAGCTGTGAAGCCCCGAACCCGATAAGCGTCGATAAAACATAAGCAGGTCCCTGTAACCGCCAGTGGAACAACAATAATAACACAAGGAGAGATAGAAACAAATCTCAATCTCAGAAAATGTCCAACATTAAAATTAAGTTCAACATCCAGAAAAGCCACTAGGCTAAAAGAAAGAGTCTAAAGGCCCAGAACAAGGCCAACCAAGACAAACGTAAACAGAGTATAGGTGCTACGCACCGACAACAAAACAGCAGTCTAAAACAAAAAGGAAATCTCAACGAAGACACTAGGACTGGTCCCCAGTGTCCACGTAATCCTCGCCAAACACAGACTCGGGCACGGCGTCCACAAACACCTCGTCCTCAACAACGGACCCAGGCTCGGAATCTAACATATGTCACCCAAAAGAGTAAAGGGGCACATGTCAGCAAGTCTAAAAGACTTGGGCAAGGAAACTGAAGGTAAGGTAAACTAGCAACCTAGCAGTTATAGTATGATGCATGGCATGGCAAGTATAGTATGGAAGTGACAAGTAAAGGGAAGTACAAGTAGCAAGTATGTCACAGATAACAAGTAAAACACAGACAAGTACAAGTCAAGTGGTTCACGTCAAGTGAACAGTCAAGTAAACAAGTTGTGCACAGAGATTCCGCCTGTTGGCTAGAGTGGCTGATCGAGCCCACTCCTAAGCTCAAGTGACCGTTTATCTCTACCCCTCCACGTGTATGGAGCCAGGGAATTACCCCGAACACGGAATGCTCGCTTCTGGAACACGAGCCAGGAAGTGTATTTAACAAGTATGGCGTAGGGTTATGCCTGCAACGCAGGTGCCTAGCCGGTAAACAAGTAGGTCGGGCATTGGCTATCAACCAACTCACGTAGCCCGCTTCTGGAACACGGGCCAGGAAACACAAGTCTTGTAGCGTGTGCTACGAATGCGACATACAACATGGATAGCATGGATGACAATTAATTCGCGTACCGTTAATCAAAATTAAACATGACATGATAGTTATGCAACATGATCAACGACGGTCCTAGCTTCGTTGTCAAGCTAGTTCCTGAAATTGTGCCTAGGCGAGTATCATTTCGTCGCATCGCCTAGTCTCTTTTACGCCTACAACAAGCAAATGGCCTAAGACATGGCCCAAACCCTAAGTGGCAAGTCTCACTTGCCTAGCACCGAGGAAGACGATCAACGAGGGTTCGTCCCACAGATGCTAATCTACGGGGGAGTCGCTGTTATGGAGAAACAATCATCAAAACAAGATTCATTTCATTAGGGTTTCACAAAAACACAACGGGTTATGAAAACATTAAGAGATCGATTATTACCGTATCGGAAGCGGAAGAACGATGCCGAGCAAGCACGACAACGGAAGAAATGCTCCGGGGAACCTAGGGTTCAGATCTGGAATAGATGGGGAAATTCTGGAGAAATGGGGTTTTGGGGGATTTTGGGGGATTTGATGAAGGTTTGAGGGAGATGAGAGGTAGAATGTGTTAAGTGAGGGTTTGGATGATGGATTTTGGGCTTAGGATGAAGGAATAAGGGTTTGGGGTAGTAGGGGGCTCAATGGGGGAGAAATTAGGTTTAGAGTTGAAGAAGATGAAAAAGAAAACATTTGGGAGGGGTTTAAATAGGAAGGGCTGGCGGCTGCCCAGAAATTAGGGTTTCGACACTGATTAGTCGGTCAAAGAGCAACCACTGACCGACTAGTTTGGAAACTAGTCGGTCGGTTGACCAACTCAGACTGACTAAGTCCAAACAGTAACTCCTGTACAAAAATAGGATTTAGATTTAGTCGGTCAAAGAACAACTACTGACAGACTAGTTTAGCATCCAGTCGGTCGATGAACATTCTTAGACCGACTAAAAGTGAACAGTAACTGGTACCAAAAATAGTTAATGAGTTAGTCGGTTAAAGAAGCATTGCCGACCGACTAGTTTGCAACCTAGTCGGTCAACCAACGTTCTTAGACCGACTAACGACAAACAGTAACTCCTCAGAAATTAACAAAGCCAATTAGTCGGTTCAAGAAGGTTTTCCGACCGACTGGATCGTCATCTAGTCGGTCGGTGCCCCTTCTTACACCGGCTAATGAGCACCAAAAGTTCCGAAATGGAGCGCGAAGCTCTGGGATCGATTCCTAAGACTCTTAGGCTTGATCTAACAATAAGATATGACCGATATGAAGCTAAGAAAACACGATGAAACGATCGAAAATGAAAGCTACGGAGACGAAAACCACGCATAAGGAGAAAATCCACCAAAACATATAATATAATATAATAAATCCAGATACATGAAAACCAGTCGTTACATCCTCCCCAACTTAAGAAAAATTCCGTCCTCGAAATTTCCCAACACTCACGTGTCCGTGAACAAAAGTGGGAAACGCTCTCGCATCTCATCCTCATTCTCCCAAGTAGACTCTCTTGGTGAGCCGTGTCGCCACATCACCCTCACAAGATTGACAACCTTGTTCCGAAGTGACTTCTTACGTCTGTCCAGAATCTGCACTGGCTGCTGGTCATACGTCATATCAGGGCGAACGGTAATCTCCGAGAAATCCACAGCATGAGATGGATCGCTAATGTATCGACGAAGCTGCGACACATGGAAAACATTGTGAACTCCCTCCAAAGATGGCGGCAAGGCTAAGCGATTGGCTACCTCGCCAACTTTCTCCAGAATATCAAACGGTCCAATGTATCGCGGGCTCAACTTCTCTCGCTTCCCAAAATGAATCACACCACGATTCAGGGAAATCTTCAGAAAGACATGATCTCCAGGCTGAAACTCCAAAGGACGATGTTTAGCATCCGCCCAATGCTTAAAACGGTCCTGAGCAATCCTCAACCTCTCCCGAATGTTCCTGATGACCTCCACAGCCTCCACAATCATCTCAGGTCCCAACAGCTCCCGATCACCAACGTCATCCCAACTCAATGGCGATCGACATTTTCTCCCATACAAAGCAGCGAAAGGCGCCATGCCAATGGACGCCTGGAAGCTGTTGTTGTAAGAGAACTCCACCAAATGTAGATGGTCCTCCCACGAACCCTTGAAATCCAACATGCACGCTCTCAGCATGTCTTCCAAAGCCTGAATCGTCCTCTCGGACTGGCCATCCGTCTGCGGATGGTACGCCGTGCTGAAACTCAGACGCGTACCCAAGCTCTTCTGCAAACTCTGCCAGAACTGAGATGTGAACCTCGTGTCTCTGTCTGAAACGATACTCACAGGGACTCTGTGAAGTCACACGACCTCCTCCATATATCTCCTTGCTAGCGCCTCAGTGGACTGTCCCACTCAGAACGGAATAAAGTGCGCGGATTTGGTCAATCGATCTACGATCACCCAAATCGCGTCATTCTGTTTCGGACTCTGAGGTAGTCCAGTCACGAAATCCATAGTGATGTGTTGCCATTTCCACTCCGGAATCAAAAGCGGTTGTAGCAACCCTGCCGCACGCTGATGCTCCGCCTTCACTTGTTGGCAAACTAAACACTTGGCTACACTCCGAGCCACACTCCTCTTCATGCCATGCCACCAATAATTCAGACGAAGATCCTTGTACATCTTGGTCCCACCAGGATGCACAGAATACGACGAACTGTGTGCCTCCACCATCAACTCCTCTCTAATATCCCCAGCTGGCACACACAACCTGGCTCCAAACCTCAGCGAGCCATCCTCATGAATCAAAAATTCAGTCCGCAGACCGGCTTCCACCTGCTCCCGAATCTTTACCAGCTTCGGATCTCCAGCCTGGCCAGCCTTGATCCGATCCACGATCGTCGACTGTATCTGCATACACATCAACGAAGAAGCCTCCCCATGAAGAACAATCTCCACACCAGACTCGGAAAAATCCTGCTGCAATCTCCACTGCGAGGTCAAAATCATCACCGCTGGAAGCCTACTCAGCGCATCGGGAACCACATTCACCTTGCCAGGGTGAAACTACAAATTAATCTCATAATCTGCCATGAGCTCCAACCATCGACGCTGTCACATGTTGAGCTCCTTCTGAGTAAAAATATACTTCAAGCTTTTGTGATCGGTAAAAATCTTCACTTTCTCACTCAGCAGGAAGTGCCTCCAAATCTTGAGCGCAAACACAACAGCAGCCAACTCCAAATCATGGGTCAGGTAATTCTTCTCATGAGTCTTGAGCTGACGAGAAGCGTAAGCTACAACATGTCCATGCTGATGCAAAACGCAACCGAGACCCTTGCCAGAAGCATCGCAAAAGATCTCGAATCCTCCACTGCGGTCAGGCACAGCAAGGACAGGGGCAGACGTCAAACGCTCTCTCAGAACACCAAAAGCATTCTCACAATCACCCGACCAAACAAAAGGTACATCCTTCCGTGTCAACCTGGTCATCGGCTCAGCAATACGGGAAAAGTCCTTAATGAAACGCCGATAGTAACCAGCAAGTCCAAGGAAACTCCGGATCTCAGACGCTGACGACGGAACAGGCCACTCCCTGATGGCCCTAATCTTCTCGGGATCCACTGAAATACCCTCTCCAGTCACCACATGCCCCAGAAAAGCAACTCTATCTAGCCAAAACTCGCACTTCGAAAACTTAGCATACAAACGATGCTTCCTCAAAATCTCCAACACCGTCCTCAAGTGCGATGCATGCTCCTCCTCCGACCTCGAATAGATCAGAATGTCGTCAATGAAGATAACGACAAACTTATCCAAAAAGTCATAGAAAATCAGGTTCATCAGATTCATGAAAACTGCGGGTGCGTTAGTTACGCCGAAGGGCATAACCACAAACTCATAGTGTCCATAATTCGTCCTGAACGATGTCTTCGGAACATCATCCTTCTTCACCTTCAACTGATGGTAACCACTCCTTAAATCCAATTTAGAAAACACCCTCGAACCTCCAAGCTGATCAAAAATATCATCGATGCGAGGCAACAGGTATTTATTCTTGATGGTCACCGCATTCAACTCCCGATAGTCCACGCACATGCGACGCGAACCATCCTTCTTCTTCACCAGCAGCACCGGTGCTCCCCACAGAGACACACTAGGATTGATATAACCCTTCTGCAAAAGCTCATCCAACTGCTTCTGCAACTCTTCCAATTCTGCAGGCGCCATACGATAAGGCGCCTTCGAAATCGGCTGCGCTCCCGGAATAAGATCAATAGAAAATTCTAAAGCTCGATCTGGTGGCAAACCGGACATCTCCTCGGGGAAGACGTCATCAAAATCTCGCACCACAGCTGGCCTCTCCAACTCCATCTGTATAGCCACAACCTCCATCGGCCTGGCCCGAAACCTGACAGAACCAAGCGAGCTGCTACCACGGCTGAACTCAAATACTGGATGTCCAGGAATCTCGAACACCACCTTCTTCCTCCGACAGTCGATCGTAGCATAGAAGCTCGCAAGCCAATCCATCCCAAGGACCGCATCGTAGTTAATGATGTCGTGGACAATGAAATCAGCACAAAGCTCACGTCCACAAACCACCAACGGGCAAGAATTGCACCCACGATGCACCGAGACCATACCGTTCCCTGTGACGATATTCAAACTCTTAGGAAGAGAGGACGTCGACAATGAATGCTTCTCCACGAAGCTCCGGGCCAAAATGCACATCGACGCACCTGAGTCAAAGAGGACTCGTGCAGGAAATGTGCAAACCAAAACCACACCTAGCAAATAGTCTAACAATCAAATCCTATTCTAGCAACAAACATGAGCAAGCAACCAACATAATCAACAATCAAACTAACTAAGGAAGAAAATAGCTAGAACGAGCGTTACCTGTAATAACCTCGTCCACGGCCATGCTCTCCACCTCAGTCATCAGAAAGGCCTGCCTCCTCGGCGGAACAGCCTGCCAAAAGGCCTGTCTCTGTGGAACAAGGGGCGCTCCACGTCCAGCGGGCACAGGGGCTCTCTGCTGCAACGGCGGTGCTGCTACAGGTGCCCTCCAAGGCTGCTTCGACCTCGATCCTTCATGGCATGAGTAGGATCCCCACAGACGACACACTGGCCGAGGAATCTCCTACACTGATCCTTGACGTGCCCGGTCCTACCGCAGAAATGGCAAGTCTTCAGAATAGGCCCTCCTGGCCTCTTGAACTGAGCTGGTTGATTAGGCTTGAAACCAGGCCTAAACACCGCTCTGGCCTGCTCCATAGGCCTCTTCCCAGTACCAGAAACATGTCCCCTCCTCTGACTCAAGTTCAGCTCCTGCCGCCTTGCAGCGACCAGAACTTTCTGATAAGAGTCCAGATCAGAGGAAGACACAAAACTCTGGAGCTCCAAAGCAAGTCCCTGCAGGAACCTCTGAGCCCTCTCGTCAGCATCCTGCACCATCTTCGGCGCGAACCGACTAAGCCTAGTGAATTCTTGGTGGCACTGGTCCACCGTCAAGCTCCCTTGCTTCAGATCAATGAAACGCTGCAGCATCTCCTTCTTAGCAGCCTTCGGAAAGAACTCTTCATCAAACCAGGACTTAAAGGTAGCCCAAGCTATCGGCTCCACCAGCATCTTCTCTTCCGCATCCCACCAGTTTTGAGCGTTATCCTTGAGTTGTCGCTTCGCCAAATCAACCCATCCAGCCGGGGTGATCTTGGCCATCTTCAAGTTATCCTCAATGTTCCGAATCCACTCATCAGCAGCCAGAGGACCCTCAGACCCATCAAAATATGCGGGACCCAGCTCCCGAAATTGCTTCGCTCCCGGCTCGGAGCGAGGGGCCTCCGGAGTCGCCCGAGGAGCTCGACCAGCCGGAGCATTCTGAACTTGCAGGAGCACGCCTTGCTGCACCTACATCATCTGAAGAATCATCCGCATCATCTCCCCATTGGTGGGTTCCCGCTCAGGCTCCTCGTCATAAGGAGGCGCACCACTACCTCCACCACGGGTGATTCGTCTTTCTGCCATCTAATGACACAGAAAACGAAACAATTAGACTCATAGCTTATGACTCGGACGTCGAACTTAGTTTATTGGACATTCTAATATTATTATCGCTATTCCAACGATTCGCAGGTACAGAAGGACCTGCATGGGCCACCAACAAAACCTGTCACGCCCCGCTTCCCTAAAATGGAGGCGAGCCATGAAAAGGTCCGCACGAGAGTAGAGCTGTGAAGCCCCAAACCTGATAAGCGTCGATAAAACATAAGCAGGTCCATGTAACCGCAAGCGGAACAACAATAATAACACAAGGAGAGACGGAAACAAATCTCAATCTCAGAAAATGTCCAACATTAAAATTAAGTTCAACATCCAGAAAAGTCACCAGGCTAAAAGAAAGAGTCTAAAGGCCCAGAACAAGGCCAACCAAGACAAACGTAAACAGAGTATAGGTGCTACGCACCGACAACAAAACAGCAGTCTAAAACAAAAAGGAAAGCTCAACGAAGACACTAGGACTGGTCCCCAGTGTCCACGTACTCCTCGCCAAACACAGACTCGGGCACGACGTCTGCAAACACCTCGTCCTCAACAACGGACCCAGGCTCGGGATCTAACATGTGTCTCCCAAAAGAGTAAAGGGGCACATGTCAGCAAGTCTAAAAGACTTGGGCAAGGAAACTGAAGGTAAGGTAAACTAGCAACCTAGCAGTTATAGTATAATGCATGGCATGGCAAGTATAGTATGGAGTGACAAGTAAAGGGAAGTACAAGTAGCAAGTATGTCACGGATAACAAGTAAAACACGGACAAGTACAAGTCAAGTGGTTCACGTCAAGTGAACAGTCAAGTAAACAAGTTGTGCACAGAGATTCCGCCTGTTGGCTAGAGTGGCTGATCGGGCCCACTCCTAAGCTCAAGTGACCGTTTATCTCTACCCCTCCACGTGTATCGAGCCAGGGAATTACCCCGAACACGGAATGCTTGCTTCTGGAACACGAGCCAGGAAGTGTATTTAACAAGTATGGCGTAGGGTTATGCCTGCAACGCAGGTGCCTAGCCGGTAAACAAGTAGGTCGGGCATTGGCTATCAACCAACTCACGTAGCCCGCTTCTGGAACACGGGCCAAGAAACACAAGTCTTGTAGCATGTGCTACGAATGCGACATACAACATGGATAGCATGGATGACAATTAATTCGCGTACCGTTAATCAAAATTAAACATGACATGATAGTTATGCAACATGATCAACGACGGTCCTAGCTTCGTTGTCAAGCTAGTTCCTGAAATTGTGCCTAGGCGAGTATCATTTCATCGCCTAGTCTCTTTTACGCCTACAACAAGCAAATGGCCTAAGACATGGCCCAAACCCTAAGTGGCAAGTTTCACTTGCCTAGCACCGAGGATGACGATCAACGAGGGTTCGTCGCACGGATGCTAATCTACGGGGGAGTCACTGTTATGGAGAAACAATCATCAAAACAACATTCATTTCATTAGGGTTTCACAAAAACACAACGGGTTATGAAAACATTAAGAGATCGATTATTACTGTATCGGAAGCGGAAGAACGATGCCGAGCAAGCACGACAACGGAAGAAATGCTCCGGGGAACCTAGGGTTCAGATCTGGAATAGATGGGGAAATTCTGGAGAAATGGGGTTTTGGGGGATTTTGGGGGATTTGATGAAGGTTTGAGGGAGATGAGAGGTAGAATGTGTTAAGTGAGGGTTTGGTGATGGATTTTGGGCTTGGGATGAAGGAATAAGGGTTTGGGGTAGTAGGGGGCTCAATGGGGGAGAAATTAGGTTTAGAGTTGAAGAAGATGAAAAAGAAAATGTTTGGGAGGGGTTTAAATAGGAAGGGAGGGTGGCTGCCCAGAAATTAGGGTTTCGACGCTGATTAGTCGATCAAAGAGCAACCACTGACCGACTAGTTTGGAAACTAGTCGGTCGGTTGACCAACTCAGACTGACTAAGTCCAAACAGTAACTCCTGTACAAAAATAGGATTTAGATTTAGTCGGTCAAAGAACAACTACTGACCGACTAGTTTAGCATCCAGTCGGTCGATGAACGTTCTTAGACCGGCTAAAAGTGAACAGTAACTGGTACCAAAAATAGTTAATGAGTTAGTCGGTTAAAGAAGCATTGCCGACCGACTAGTTTGCAACCTAGTCGGTCAACCAACGTTCTTAGACCGACTAGCGACAAACAGTAACTCCTGAGAAATTAACAAAGCCAACTAGTCGGTTCAAGAAGGTTTTCCGACCGACTGGATCGTCATCTAGTCGGTCGGTGCCCCTTCTTACACCGGCTAATGAGCACCAAAAGTTCCGAAATGGAGCGCGAAGCTCCGGGATCGATTCCTAAGACTCCTAGGCTTGATCTAACAATAAGATACGACCGATATGAAGCCCGTCACGAATGACTTACTCCAAAATCGACGATCAACGGAAGAAGCTAAGAAAACACGACGAAACGATCGAAAATGAAAGCTACGGAGACGAAAACCACGCATAAGGAGAAAATCCACCAAAACATATAATATAATATAATAAATCCAGATACATGAAAACCAGTCGTTACAGGGTGATTACTATCTTAGCATGTTGCTTATGAACTATGGTCAATTTGGTCCGGCGGGGCATGTTAGAAAAGCAAGTCAAGTCAAGATCAAAAGGATCGCAAGAAGAGGAAGATTAATTTCATACTCACATTTGGACTTTAGAGATTCAAAGCTGGCCAGCCAATTGTAATCCAGATGGGATTCAATTGTTGAATATAAAGTATAAGAAATGTGAAGAAATAATCTAGGGTAAAGCATGCGTTGATCTACTCAACTTTGCACCTCGAGGGGTGTTGTGTATCTCTAACAAGTACACAACAGCGGACTCTATGCGCATGACGGTCACACAGCCTATTTCTCGGTATGATAAACAGAAGAGTTAAAGGAAAGATGTTTCCTTACAATCCCCTCAAGTGTGAGTGGGAGATGTTGGATATGGACGACATGAATACACCCATGAGGGGATGTATGAGGGTATACGGACCTCAGATGTCACGTGCACGAAGGGAACCTTTTCTCGTGTGAAAAGGACCACTCGATAAGTGGAAAAAGCCACTCGATAAGTGGAAAAAAGTCACTTTATAAGTGCAAAAAGGCACTTGATAAGTGAATGAAGAAGAGGATAAATGAATGTGCTAATATATGCTAATAAGCTTATATTTAGTTATTTCCTACAATAACTACCCATAAAGCCTATAAATAGGACCCAAGGGTAAGGCATTCATACAACACTTTCCATGCCATAAGTTTGCAAAATGCATCTTATGTTCTTCTTCTCCCTTCCATTAAAATCCTCTTCTAAATAGAGATTTAGGCGGTGAAACTCTGCTTCGATCCTCCGTGACGAAGTACCGACCGCTGTGGCGAATCCGAGGGTGAAGTTCAGAGACTACGGTGCCGCATACGCAAGCGTAAGTCTATGTTATTCGATCCTAACATCGTTGTTTTGACAGGATCCTACACTTGCCGTATCTCGTCATTGTGATTCGTAGGTTTCACAATTGCTAGACTTGAAATTCGGGTAAACTAGTTGCAACTAAATGTAGAACCAAGCTCACGCTCTCGCGCTATTACCGGTCTATAGCAAACCTAGGGTTGGGTCCAATCTCTTGCAAACCCTAACCTAGGCAAACTAGTGTGAAGAACAACATCATCGTTCAATCGTATCTCGAGCCCACTCTCGTGCAAACTCGAGCTACGACCTAGGTTGGGATAGTTCCTACCCGTCCAATCTCTTGCAAACGGGTATTGGTATAGGATTACAATCGAAAACCCTAGTTTCGGTCCAATCTCTTACAAACCGATTCCAGAGAAATTCAATTGCAACCCAATTCGAATTTCTAGGGCTTCCTATCGAGTTGGGATCCAATCTCTTGCAAATCCCAATCGGTATGAATCCCTACCTATTCGTATTAAATCAATCCCAAACTAACCCTAATCAATTCTAGCAATAATTTCACCAATTCATCACAAATTTGAAATTGGGCTCGTAGGGTTCATCCCTACGCCCTAAGACGATAAATCTACTCACAATTCATAATGAAATTCAATAGAAATTCACAAATAAAATCAATAGAATTCATAGCAATATTCAATATATCAATAAAAATGGAGTTTTTGATAGGGAGAGAGACAAACCAATGAAGAACAATAGAGCATCCAACAAATTAACACTTTTCTCTCCTCCCTAAAAGCTAAATCTAATTCCTAAAAAGTAATCTCAAAAAGGCTGCCAAAAGTTCTGAAAAAGCTCCCTAAACTAGGTTAAAAACTGGGGTTAAATACCCCCCAAAATCGCCCAAAAAATCCTGACGAAAATGCCCATGCGCAGCCTCAAAATCGCAGTTTACGCTACAGGCAGCACGGCTCACTCGACCGAGTGACAAATGTCACTCGGCCGAGTGAGAGACCCTGACGGATTCCAGAGAGTTGGGGGTCTTGGGGGTCGTCTCCTCGGGAGTCACTCGGCCAAGTGACTTTTCTTCACTCGGCCGATGGGCGTTCTTCACTCGGGCGGACGGTCGTTCGTCACTCGGCCGAGTCGGTCTTTGGGGCTGACTGACGGATTCCAGAGAGTTGGATATTTTTGGTTGCCGTCGTCTTGGCTTCACTCGGGCGAGGGATGACTCGGTGCTCGGCCGAGTGGTATGGTGATGCTCGGCCGAGTGCACGCTGATATTAGCTCTGTTGCGTGTCCGATCTGGCCGGCCGAGCGGGCTGTCTATGCTCGGCCGAGTGACTCCTTCACTCGGCCGAGTGGCATGCTGAAAATGCCCATTCTTCGTATTTTTGCCTCATCGTCGCTCCTACGACGTTCTTTCTTCTTCCACTCCTCTCCAATCGCAGAATACCCCTCAAGAGAGTCGTCAGTGACACTCCGGAGTGGGTGCATCTCAGAATCACTCCAAATCGCTCCAAATCTCCTGAAATACGACAAAAACAACAAATCGTGAAAAGCATCGCAATATTGTCGAATAAACGTGAAAAACACGATTTAAGCGATCTAAATGGCATGCAAACATGCAGAAAAAAGGTGTAAAATACGGAGTGATCAAAATCCCCCAAGCTTACCTCTTACTCGCCTCGAGGAAGATGAGTAAAAAGCGAACCCGGTGGATAAAGATAAAGAAAACAATGGAGAAATGGAAAATGAAAAATGAAAAACAATGTATAAAACGAAGAGGGAAGTTGCTAGATCATTTTTCTCAGGACGTGGGTTTTGCTTACTCATATAGCATGCATCGAATATAAAACACATGTCAAAGACTTTTATTTTGATATCATAGTATAATGGTGCATTTGAAATAGAAAACCCAAGAATATCAATATAGCATGAAAAAATGGATTAATTCTAAGATTAACATCGTCTGAAGCATCTAAAGCGGTATACAACATCGTAGATCACACACTTTTCAATTGAATGCTTTCTATAAGGAGTATAAGAGATATCACATGATAGAGTAGTAAGAATAAAAAAAGTGTGGTTTTCATGAAATGAATGCTAAGCGTAGATTTCTGGATTTCGTGAAACTTTAGCAATCTCACCGAGTATAAAATATTACTTAGCCTAGGTTGTCATGCACCGTCAGGTAGTCACTCTCTCACACATCATTGGATTCTCTCCCCCAAGCTTATCCATAAGCGTGGTGTCATATACAAAACAATATTTACATCCCCGTTTCTTATGAAGCTCCAAAAGTCGAAGAAAACAAAAATAAAAGCTAAAGAGGGAAGAAAGAGAGAAAGGATATGAGATGGGATCGTTTTCGAACTTCTTTTCTCTTTTCTTCTCTTATTCTCAAATCTTTTTCTTTTTCTTTTTCTTTTTTTTTCAATACATATATACACGAATGATCCCTAATCAAAGAGAAGGATATACAAGTATTTTTTTTCTTTGGGTTTTGGGGAATTTGGAGCATGTGATATAATAACGGGGGAATGCCAATAATAGAATTGCTAAGTGGAGATTCTCTAATGAATTTAAAATAGAGAAATAATGTTCAAGATATGTGGAGAAAGAAATAAATGTATCTCTCGGTTCACTCTATAAGACGTGCATGACAACTTCAGCAGGGTAATCTAGTCTACTCAGTTTGATCTCAAAAAGTAAACTAATCCAGATTTATCAATGCTAGCAAACATTCAATCAACCTGAAGTGAAGCGTACAAATCATGCAATAAGAAGTGATATGAGAAAAGAAAGCAGTACTCCAGATATAAGCATCAATGCGTGAATCTTGGTGTGTTTTCTACGATAGCATACATATGAATCATCAGACATCAGCTAATAATAGAACTTCATCCATGTTCATACGGAAAAAGAAACGTGTTACTATTTCTAAATGCAAAGCAGAACATAGCATATGATATCATAAATAAAAAGCTATGACACGACACATACAACATGCATATAAAGAAAAGCTAACACCACGTCGTCGTCATCACAGAAAAGTCATCTCTAGCAGGAGATGAAAGAAATAAAGACAAAATAAAATAAAAACTATTTACAATGCAGCACACAAAGAAAATAAAAAAAACGTGATGCATGGTAAAAAAATGAAAAAGTGATGAAAAATGGGTGTAAAAGCGGAAAAACGCGAAAAAACTAAAAATAAAAGGTGATAAAGCAAAAAAGTGTGAGGACTCACTCTCCCAAGCTAAATTGCACAGTGTCCCCAATGTGCGAAGTGTGGCACACCGAGAGACGTGAAATGGGTGGGGGGTGGGTATGCATGCATGATAAAAAGAAATAAAAATAACAAAATGAAAATATGATGCGGATGTGATGCATGCAAGGATAAGAGTGATGCAGATATGTGTGTGTCACCAAAAATACTCTCCCTCACTCCCGAAAAAGGATATAGAATGATATGATCAAAACGGGGACAAAAATAGTGAGGGGAGGAGGGGTGGGCAAAAATCATCAGGACCAAGCAGAGAATGGGCAGCATAACGGTAAAAAATATCAATGGCATCAAGGGTGTGTAGGATCCTGTCAAAACAACGTTAGGATCGATAAATGAAGTTGAGACTTACGCTTGCGTATGTGGCACGGTAATCTCGGAACTTCGCCCTCGGATTCGCCACAACGGTCGATACTTCGTCACGGAGGATCGAAGCAGAGTTTCACCGCCTAAATCTCTAACTAGAAGAGGATTTTAATGGAAGGGAGAAGAAGAACATAAGATGCCTTATGCAAACTTATGGCATGGAAAGTGTGAATAAATGCCTTACCCTTGGGTCCTATTTATAGGCTTTAGGGGCGGTTATTGTAGGAAATAACCAATTATAAGCTTATTAGCCTATATTAGCACATTCATTTATCTTCTTCTTTATCCACTTATCAAGTGTCATTTTGCACTTATAAAGTGGCTTTTTCCACTTATCGAGTGGCTTTTTCCACTTATCGAGTGGTCCTTTTCACACGAGAAAAGGTTCCCTTCGTGCACGCCTTCGTGCATGCGACATCTGAGGTCCGTATACCCTCATACATCCCCTCACGGGTGTATTTATGTCGTCCATATCCAACATCTCCCACTCACACTTGAGGGGATTTGTAAGGAAACTTCTTTTCCTTTATCTCTTTTGTTTGTCATACCGAGAAATAGGCCGTGTGACCGTCATGCGCATAGAGTCCGCTGTTGTGCACTTGTTAGAGATACACAACACTCCTCGAGGTGCAAAGTTGAGTAGATCAACGCATGCTTTACCCTAGATTATTTCTTCACATTTCTTATACTTTATATTCAACAATTGAATCCCATCTGGATTACAGTTGGCTGGCCAGCTTTGAATCTCTAAAGTCCAAATGTGAATATGAAATTAATCTTCCTCTTCTTGCGATCCTTTTGATCTTGACTTGACTCGCTTTTCTAACATGCCCCGCCGGACCGAATTAACCATAGTCCATAAGCAACATGCTAAGATAGCAATCACCCAGTCAAATCTTAAGGAACCAATTAGAGTCCATAAGGGTAACGAGTTAAGACCCATGTGGTCTTTGGGTCTCACATAATAGTAAACTTATTTACTATTCTAACCCAATGGTCAAAAATGCATACGTAGTATGAATACGTATTACAACATCGCTCCTTTCCCAGGGAGTGTATGTCTCAATGATGTTGTAAGGATGATGATCAGACACCACAATGTCTGACTTTGAGTCCCTTTTTCTACTCAAATATTCCTTTGGACTCACATCCTGCATTTAGACAGATAGGATTTCAAAATCCTCTTAGATCTTCTGTAAGCATCCATATGATGCAGATCTTTCATGCGACCATTTTGTTTAAGTCATGACTCTAAATCATTCGTCTGATGATTTTGACTTTAAACAGGTCTCATCTCTATTCTATCCGTCTGATAGAATAAGGCGGTTGCTCATGTGAGAGAGCCAACCTCAATCTGTCCGACATACTAGAAAATATAGCTGAGATTTCAAAAAATGTACACAAACATTTCTCAAGAAATTCATATGCAATGTTTGAAAAAGAACTTATTCTTTTATTAAATTTGATCATTTACAGACATGGGAATTTATATTAGTACAACTTAGCTCTTACGCAATCCTTGGGATGATAAGTGTTTGTAAAACACATCTCTGGGGATCGCCTTCGTGAGCGGATCCGATATCATCTCATGCGTAGATATGTACCTTATGTCCACCTTCTTGGTCTTATCATAGTCTTTTGCAAATTTGTAGCGGATATCAATGTGTTTGGTCTTACAATGAAATTTAGGATCTTTGACATATGCTATAGATGCTTGACTGTCGCTGTGTATGGGTACAGCACCTAAGTCACTTGCATCAATTAGCCTGTCTAAGAATTTCCTAAGCCAAACAGCCTCTTGGACTGCCATGCTAAATGCTACAAACTCGGCTTCCATGGTTGAAAGTGCGATGCAGGATTGTTTCTTGCTACTCCAGGATATTGCACCAGATCCGAGTAGAAAAACATATCCTGAGGTCGATCGTCGCTCATCGAGATCACCCGCCCAATCAGCATCAGTGTAGCCTTCGAGCCTCAAGGTATCTCCTTGATAGCATAAAGCAAAGTCTGTAGTTCCTTTGAGATACCGCATTATCCTCTTAACCGCTTTCCAGTGTACTTGCCCTGGGTTGGATTGGTAACGACTTACCATTCCAATGGCAAAACAGATGTCCGGTCTTGTACACATCATAGCGTACATAAGACTACCAACTGCACTGGAATATGGAACTTTTTCCATAATCTCTTTCTCCTTTTGGTTCTTAGGACATGATTTCAGACATAAATTATCGCTTTTGCTTATAGGAGTATCAATGGACTTACAGTCATGCATATTAAATCGTTCTAGAACCTTCTTTATATAAGTCTCCTATGAAAGAGAAAGAAGTTTCTTCGAACGATTCCTTAAAATCTTAACTCCAAGGATATATGCGGCTTCTCCCATGTCTTTCATATCAAAAACTGATGAAAGCCAAGCCTTGATATCCATCACAAAGCCCTTGTCATTTCCGGCTATTAAAATGTCATCTACATATAGAGACATGATAACATACTTGCTTTTACTTCTCTTGATATATACGCAGTTATCTTCATCAAGCATGGTAAAACCATTTGATAAGACAACTTCTTGAAATCGTATATACCATTGCCTCGAGGATTGTTTAAGACCATATATGGATTTAAGAAGTTTACAAACCTTATGTTCGTTTCCTTCTTTTACAAACCCTGTTGGTTGTTCCATATAGATCTCCTCGTCCAATTCTCCATTGAGAAAGGCAGTCTTTACATCCATTTGATGTAATTCGAGGTCTAAGCAAGCTACCATTGCCAGAATCAGGCGAATCGAGGTAAAACGAACAACAGGTGAGAAGGTCTCTTCGTAGTCTATCCCTTCCTGTTGCGTAAAACCTTTCGCGACAAGGCGAGCTTTATATCTATCAATAGAGCCATCAGCCTTATGCTTGATCTTGAGAACACATTTGTTCCCAATAGCTCTACGTCCTCTGGGTAAGTCAACTAAGTCCCAGACTCGGTTAACTTTCATGGATTCTAACTCCTCTTGCATCGCTTCCATCCATTTGTCTTTAGCAGGGCAAGATACGGCCTGTTTGAAAGTAGCAGGCTCGTCATCTTCTTGTAGTAAAGTCATAAAGGTTTGCGGAAATTCATCCTCAAATCTTAGAGGAGCCAACCTTGTACGATTACTACGTCGTATTTGAGATTCTTCAAGTCCTTGTTGACTCAAATTTAGATCAATTCTAATATCACTCCCACTTGGAATGTCGTTAGAATTGCTCCCACTTGGATCATTATTCCCGTATGGAATAGGATAATCGTCATTCGCATAATCCATTGGTGAAGGTTGAAACGTATTTTCGTTTTCATCAAGAATTCTCCCACTCGAATGAGGTAATCCTTCTTGATCATAAATCTCAAATAGAGATAAGTCCTGACTTATCTCGCCCTGTCTTGGAAACTCGTTTTCCAAGAAAGTGACATCCCTCGACTCAAACTCAATTAGCCCACCATTGTCTTCCTGACTAACAAAAACATAACCTTTGGAGTTTTCTGCGTATCGTATAAAGATACATTTCCTTCCCCTTGGCCCAAGTTTGCCATACTTATGGGAGGAAATATATGCGTAGGATGCACAACCCCAAGGTTTCAAAATGTTTAAGTCAGGATACCTTTGGTTCCACAACTCATAAGGAGTGGAGCTAACTGATTTCGAGGGTACACGGTTTAAAATGAAAGCGGCCGTCAATAATGCATCACCCCAAAAGGTGATTGGCAAGTTAGCTTGCGCCATCATTGAACGGACCATTTCCATTAAAGTCCTATTTCTCCTTTCTGCAACACCGTTTTGTTGAGGAGTATAAGGCATAGTTACTTGATGTACTATGCCTTTTTCATCACAAAGTTCCTTAAAACTTGTTGATTGATATTCACCGCCCCTATCGGTTCGCAAGACCTTAATCTTGCGATCTAATTGATTCTCCACTAAACTCATATAGTTTTTAAAGCAAGCCAATGCTTCACTTTTGTGGGATATCAAATAGATATGTCCGAATCGGGTGAAATCATCAATAAAAGTGATGAAATAGGACTTCCCGCGTCTTTTCTTGACATTCATCGGACCACATATGTCCGAATGGATAAGCTGTAATGGAACCTCGGCCCTTGTGCCGGTTCCAAACGGCTTGCGACAAGATTTCCCCACTAGGCAATGTTCGCAGGTCGACATTTCAACCTTTGAAACATTGGATAGAAGGCCACGTTTGGCAAGTCTATCCATACGCGTTGGTCCAATATGACCAAGCCTTGCGTGCCAACAAATCACATCAGACTCATAAGTCTTAGAATTTGCAATAAGGAAATTTTCATTACACGAGGAATCATACATTGTACTCATTACAATAAATCCTTTAAATACAAACCCAGTACCAATAAGAGTATTATTACAACTTAAGTCCACATTACAATCATGAAAAAACCAGTTATAGCCAAGACCCATTAATACGACCACAGAAATTATATTCCTTCGAATATCTGGAGCGAAGAGAACATCATGAAGTAGGAGAGTGCAGCCGTTGTCCAAGACTAGCTTGCAAGTCCCAACGCCTTTCACTTCAACACGAGTGTTGTTTTCTACATAGATCCACTTCGTTCCTTGGGGTATCCGGTGATACTCCACGAAGGACCGTCTGTCCCTGGCTATGTGGTCGTTGGCACCTGAATCAATTATCCAAAATGGATTAGATTCCACAAGAAATATTGAACTAGAAACACATATGTAACTAGTATATTTACAAGTTACCTCGTCTCCTCCACTCGTACACGAACGAGCATAGTGACCGAGCTTGTTGCACTTGAAGCACTTGATCTTCTTCAAGTCTTTCTTCTTGTGCCATTTCTTGTGCCCACCCCTATGTTTGGGTTTCTTGGTAGACTCAGGTTGCTTTTTACGTTCATTTGTGAACTTCGAACGATCTTTCCGTTTCTTTTCCCCATGTGAGGAACTAGCAACCATGTGTACTTCTCCACTTGGCTTGGCAGCCGCAAGCCGCTCTTCCTCTAATTCGAGGTGCTTTGAAACGTCGCTGAAGTTCTTGATGCTCTCATTATGAGTGAGATGCATCTTCATTTGGTCCCACCCATTTGGTAGGGAACGTATGACTGCTTGGATTTGTTGCTCATCAGTGAGCACATGACCTGCATCCTTTAATTCCGAGATAAGATTCGCCATATGTCGCATATGTTTCCCCATGGAATGATCTGAACGTTTCTTATCTGAATCGAACCTTATAGTTAAGGCGCGAAGTTTGGACACCGATGTGCCACCGAACTTCTCTTCTAGCTTGGACCATATGTCCATGGCTAGTTCATGTTCTCGAAAGATGCGCATTATGTCATCAGCCATACTGCTTAATAACGTAATGCATGCTATCTTGTTCTTCCGAGACCAAGCATCAAAATCTTCCTTGTCTCGTCTGTGTTGGGCCGTAGTACCCAACTCGGGTTCAATCATTACGTTCTTTAGAGTTTCGAGCACTTCTTGCTCCTCTAAAATGTTTTGTATCTTGATGGACCAAAGTTTGTAATTATCGCCGTTGAGTTTTTCACCTCTGTTTAACTCAGCGACGATATTCTTTAAAGCGGAAGACATTTTACTTTTAAAATGCTGCAAAAGACACAAAACCGAAGGTTTGATCAAAAAAACATTGCATTGAAAAATTCTTAAAATATAATTCCCATTTGAAGTGATAATAGAATATTCCTTTTGGATAGTTCTAATTTCAACTCCCACTTGGAACGACATTTATAATTTGATAAGTTACTTTCGAAAAATACTGAAGATGTTACCCTAGAATCGGAAAGGTCACTACGTTTCCAATCACCATCTAGAGTAACTTTCAGTATTTCCCCATCACTTTATCAAATAAAAGTACTCTTATAGTACTTTGCAGCGGAAAAGAGTTTTTGAAAACGTATGAAAACGTATTTTTCAAAAAATATATTTCAACATAGTACCCTTATGATACTAGTGAAATATTCGGCAATCCCTGGCCATTGCCGGGTTTAAGCCGTTGCCGTGCCAAGGTCGGATCCCCCCCTTTGTGGAGATTTTTCTGCAAGCAATTTGTCGCTGGCTCCCGTATGGATCCAGGCGCTTCCCCCCTTCTAGGAGAATTTTGCCGCTAATGACTGCCGTCGGCCCCGTATGGGCTAGCCTTGCAGGTGGCCGGGGCCGAAATTACTGACAAGGCCTCCGGCTGAATTGGTCGACCAAAAAACCCGAATTGGTCGACCAATGCCGACCAAGAGTTCTGGCACCCTCCACCCCCGGCCAGGGCCTCTGCCCTGGCCGAGGCCGGCCTAGGGTCGGCCAGTGGTAGCCCTGGCCACTGCTAGGGCCGGCCAGGCCCCCTGGCCAGGCCTGGTCTCGGCCAGAGGCCGGCCAGGCCCCCTGGCCTGGCCTGGCCTCGGCCAGAGGCCGGCCATGGCCCGTTTTGGCCTTGGCCGGCCATGGCCCTTTGGCCATGGCTGGCCTCCCCCATTCACGGGGTTGGCCGCACACCCCCACCGGAGGGGGTGGCCGTGGTGGTGTTCGTCGTCATTGGCCGTAGCCAACCCCCTCCGCATGGGGAGGGGGAATGCATTGCCTCCATTGCCCATTTGGCTATAGATTTCATGCACCAAAATTCATCTTCCCCGATGGGAATAACTACCATCTTCTTCTCCGGTGAAGCACCCGTTCGTCGAGAAAGTAGTTATCCTCCAATGGCCGTGTGCCAAAAAAAATAACCCACTTCAAAAATTCGTAAACTACGCGCTCCACATGAAGAGAGCGCCCATTCCCTATGAATGGAGACTCAACATCCATGAAGAGAGCGAGTTTGACGATATGAACGGTCGGTTCTTCCCGTCACGGAGAGTTCCTGCCATATTCATAATGGTAGGAGACCCTAACGTGAAAAGAACAACCGCTGCGTTCTCTCTGTCACGAAGCGTTCCTACCATATCCATAATGGTAGGATACCCATTCGTGAAAAAGACAACGACTCGTTCATAGTTTCGACGGGGCGACGGTCTGACCGGAGCGAATGCGTATGGCTCTGATACCAATGTAGGATCCTGTCAAAACAACGTTAGGATCGATAAATGAAGTTGAGACTTACGCTTGCGTACGCGGCACAGTAATCTCGAAACTTCGCCCTCGGATTCGCCACAACGGTCGATACTTCGTCACGGAGGATCGAAGCAGAGTTTCACCGCCTAAATCTCTAACTAGAAGAGGATTTTAATGGAAGGGAGAAGAAGAACATAAGATGCCTTATGCAAACTTATGGCATGGAAAGTGTGAATGAATGCCTTACCCTTGGGTCATATTTATAGGCTTTAGGGGCGGTTATTGTAGGAAATAACCAATTATAAGCTTATTAGCCTATATTAGCACATTCATTTATCTTCTTCTTTATCCACTTATCAAGTGCCATTTTGCACTTATAAAGTGGCTTTTTCCACTTATCGAGTGGCTTTTTCCACTTATCGAGTGGTCCTTTTCACACGAGAAAAGGTTCACTTCGTGCACGCCTTCGTGCACGCGACATCTGAGGTCCGTATACCCTCATACATCCCCTCATGGGTGTATTTATGTCGTCCATATCCAACAGGGTGTGCCTAAGCTGGTGGTGCTGCGCCATCTCCGTCATGAGACGGAGGAGGAGGAGGAGGTGGTGGTGGCTGTGTAACAGTCTGCTGGGTTGGTGGTGGTAGTCGTGGCAGTCGCTCGAGAATCTGGGTCAGGCAAAAGTGAATGCCGGGAAGTAGCTCGACGCGGTGCTGCATGGCGGTGACTGCGGCAGAGAGAGCCCTAAAATATCCCCTGAGTCCACTCACCGCCCCCTCAAGAGCACGAATGCTCTGGACTAAGGCATCAGGGGGTGGTGGAGCGAAGGGACGGACAGGTCTAGGCTGAGCAAGTCGGGGCTGTCTGATACGGGCGGTGTAAACAATCGGGCCAGCAGGCATGTGTGGAAAGGGGGCTGTGCTCACTAGTGGATGCCCAGCCTCAGTGCAAGGCTGGGACGCAGGCTGGTGTGAGGTGGAAGCAGCAGCAGTGGAAGTGGAAGACAAAATCGGTGACGAGGCAACAAGAGAGGTCAGTGACACAGACGTGGGAACAGACGTCACGACACTCTCGGATAGGACGGCTGCCGTGGAGACAGAAAGGTCGACCGCTGGGGAGAAAGTGTGGGGAACAAAAGGTGAAACCCCAGCGGAGATCAAAGTGGATAGGGTCTCCACGACAGAAGCGAAGGAAGACTCGCCGCTCTAAACAAAAGAAGGTGGACGCTCGGGTAGCAAAGAGGTGAGGGGCTCAACCGACAGGGGCACAACAGTGGTGGGAGTGGTGGTAGACGTGGTGGAAGTGGAGGACGACTCAGCAAGTGTACTCCCGACACCGGCAGAAGTGTGGACAGTGGTGTCGGGAGCGGCAGAAAGTGCAGGCTCAGGCTGATGGATCACAGGGTCTACAGGTGCAGGGGGTGCCTGCGCAGCCTCCTCGGCCTCAAGCACGTAGGCGGCGGGGATCAGGAGATCCATCGTCGGAAGCCAGTCCTCGTGTGTCGGTCATATGTGTGTCCGAGCGGGGCTCGGGAGGATCATGTAGTCAGCACCGAAGGGACCGTGCAACCATACCCAGTACCGCTGGCCATGGGGACGAAGCATCTTCATCCGGGCCATGACGTCTATCGAAAGTGAAGTGGGGCCCGAATGTCGACGCAGGTCGGCCGGAAGGTCCTCGCCGGTCATCAGGGCTAGCAGGGTGATTAGGCTGCTGCAACATATCGGGGAGCGAGCGCCCACCGATACTATGATGCGGTCCAAAAACTAGCTAGCGACGTCAATCTCAACGGCGGGGACCATCGCAACACCATCCCTATCCAGAACTCTGGGGCGAGTCATCGCGTAGAGCATATAGAGCTCAGGCGTAGACATCGTCCCAGGCTCGTACCTCGCTAGGGGTGGACTATGGCCGAGGCCTTGGCCCTACTAGGGTCAAAGGCGTGTGGTAATGTCACGACCCGCTTCCCTAAAATGGAGGCGAGACGTGAATAGGTCCGCACGAGAGTGGAGCTGTGAAGCCACAAACCCGATAAGCGTCAATAATACATAAGCAGGTCCCTGTAACCACAACAGAATAACAATAATAACACAAGGAGAGACTGAAATAAAATCCCACATCTCATACATTGTCCAACAAGAATAATAAGTTCAACATCCAGAAAAGCCACCAGGCTAAAAGAGAAGAGTCTAAAGGCCCAGAACAAGGCCAACAAAAGCAACAACAACAACAAGTATAGGTGCTACGCACCGATAACAAAACGACTGCCAACAAAAGTAAAACACAACGAAGACACTAGGACTGGTCCCCAGTGTCCACGTACTCCCCGTCAAACACAAGCTCGGGCTCGGCATCAGCAAACACCTCGTCCTCAACAAGGTACTCGGGCTCAGGATCTAACATGTGTCACCCAAAAGAGTAAAGGGGCACATGTCAGCAAGTCTAAAAGACTTGGGCAAGGAAACTGAAGGTAAGGCAACTAGCAACCTAGCAGTTTAGTATGCATGACATGGCAGTTATAACATGAGTGCGCAATTAAAACATGGCAAGACAATTTGTACAAGGGAAAAATTTATCGGGACAAGACAAGAGCAGCCAAGCTACTATCAATTCAATCAATTCACATTTTGTAGGTGTTTACGCCCTTCGCTGAATGGTATAACATTTCAGACCGATCGGCACTAAACACTACCCCAATACCCACACGATATGGAGCCTGGGGTCCCCGCACATGGAACTCAGCTAGTGAGCCTGGGGTTGCCCCGCACATTGAGCTCGCATTCTTAATTCACAATTCAATATATCGAGCGTTGGGGTTAGCAACTCATTATGCTCGCTTCTGGTCACGAGCCAGGAACACATGCATCGTAGCAAAGCTACGCAATCACAGCAACACTTAAAGAATGCGATGACATGACAATTTATTTGCGTACCGTTAATGGAAAGTAAACATGACATGGTAATTGTGCAACATGCTAAATGTCGGAACTAGCTTCGTTGTCAAGCTAGTTCCCCAATTTGCGCCTAGGCGAGTATCATTTCGTCGCCTAGCCTCTTTTACGCCTACAACAAGCAAATGGCCTAAAACATGGCCTAAACCCTAAGTGGCAAGTTTCACTTGCCTAGCACCGGGGATGATGACCACTTCGTCACACGGGTGACAATCTACGGGGAAATCGCTGTTTTGGGGGAACAATCAACAAACAATATGAAATTATATTAGGGTTTCATAAAAATATAAATAGGTTAAGAAAACAACGGTAGATCGATTTCTTACCGAGAGGAGACGGAAGAAACACTCTGGGGAACCCTAGGATCAGATCTGGAAAAGTTTGGAGAAGTTTGGGGAAACTAGGGTTTTGGGGGATTTGGGGATTTTGATGGGTTTTGATGAGATTTTGGGGAAGATGAGAGGTAGGTAGAGTGAATGGATGGTTTGGATGATGGATTTAGGGCTTGGAATGAAGGATTGAAGCTTGGAGGAAGATGGGGGCTGAAGGGGGAAGATTTTAGGGTTTTGGGTCGTGTTGGAGAAGATGAAATCGTTTGGGTTGGGTTTAAATAGGTTGGGCTGGCGGCTGCCCAGAAATTAGGGTTTTAACACTGGTTAGTCGGTCAAAGAGCAACCACTGACCGACTAGTTTGGCAACTAGTCGGTCGGTCGACCAACGCAGACCGACTAAGTGCAAACAGTAACTCCTGAACGAAAATAGGATTTTAGAGTTAGTCGGTCCATGAACAAATACTGACCGACTAGTTTGGCATCTAGTCGGTCGATGAACGTTCTTAGACCGACTAAGAGTAAACAGTAGCTGATACAAAAATAAGATGATGAGTTAGTCGGTTAAAGAAGCATTGCTGACCGACTAGTTTGCAACCTAGTCGGTCAACCAACGTTCTTAGACCGACTAACGATAAACAGTAACTCCTGGGAAATTTAGAAAGCTAACTAGTTGGTCCAAGAAGGATTGCCGACCGACTGGATCGTCATCTAGTCGGTCTATGGCCCTTCTTACACCGGCTAATGAGCACCAAAAGTTCCGATACGGAGCGCGGGGCCCCGGGATTGATTCCTAAGACTCCTAGGCTTGATCTATTAGTTAGATACGACCGTTATGAAGTCCGTCACGAGTGACATACTTCGAAATCGACGATCCTAAGGAAGAAGCGAGAAAATACGACGAATCGATCGAAAATGAAAGCTACGGAAACGAAAACCACACAAGAGGAGAAAATCCACCAAAACATATATTATATTATATTAAATCCAGATACATGAAAAGCAGTCGTTACATCCTCCCCAACTTAAGAAAAATTCCGTCCTCGGAATTTCCAAATACTCACGAGTCCGGAAACAAAAGTGGGAAACGCTCTCGCATCTCATCCTCATTCTCCCAAGTAGACTCTCCAGGTGAACCGTGTCGCCACATCACCCTCACAAGATTGACAATCTTGTTCCGAAGCGATTTCTGACGCCTGTCCAGAATCTGCACTGGATGCTGGTCATACGTCAAATCGGGGCGAACGGTAATCTCCGAAAAATCTACCGCATGAGACGGATCGCTAATGTATCGACGAAGCTGCGACACATGGAAAACATTGTGAACTCCTTCCAAAGATGGCGGCAAGGCCAAGCGATAAGCTACCTCGCCAACCCTCTCCAAAATGTCAAACGGTCCAATGTATCGCGGGCTCAACTTTCCACGCTTCCCGAAACGAATCACACCACGATTCGGGGAAATCTTCAAGAACACATGGTCGCCCGGCTGAAACTCCAAAGAACGACGTTTGGCATCCGCCCAATGCTTAAAACGGTCCTGAGCAATTCTCAACCTCTCCCGAATATTCCTGACGATATCCACGGCCTCCACGATCATCTCAGGTCCCAACAACTCCTGATCACCAACGTCATCCCAACTCAATGGCGATCGACATTTCCTCCCATAAAGAGCGGCGAAAGGCGCCATGCCAATACTCGCCTGGAAGCTGTTGTTGTAAGAGAACTCCACCAAATGCAGATGGTCCTCCCACGAACCCTTGAAATCCAACATGCACGCCCTCAGCATGTCCTCCAAAATCTGAATCGTCCTCTCGGACTGGCCATCCGTCTGCGGATGGTACGCCGTGCTGAAACTCAGACGTGTACCCAAGCTCTTCTGCAAACTCTGCCAGAACTGAGATGTGAACCTCGTGTCTCTGTCAGACACGATACTCATGGGGACTCCATGAAGTCACACAACCTCCTCCATATATCTCCTTGCTAGCACCTCAGTGGACTGTCCCACTCGGAACGGAATAAAGTGCGCAGATTTGGTCAATCGATCTACGATCACCCAAATCGCGTCATTCTGCTTCGGACTCCGAGGTAGTCCAGTCACGAAATCCATAGTGATGTGCTGCCATTTCCACTTCGGAATCGGAAGCGGTTGTAGCAACCCGGCCGTACGCTGATGCTCCGCCTTCACTTGCTGACAAATCAAACACTTGGCTACACTCCGAGCCACGCTCCTCTTCATACCATGCCACCAATAATTCAGACGAAGATCCTGGTACATCTTGGTGCCACCAGGATGCACAGAATATGGCGAACTGTGTGCCTCCACCATCAGCTACTCTCTGATATCCCCAGCTGGCACACACAACCTGGCTCCAAACCTCAGCGAGCCATCCTCATGAATCAAAAAGTCAGTCCGTAGACCGGCTTCCACCTGCTCCCGAATCCTCACCAGCTTCGGATCCTCAACCTGGCCAGCCTTAATCCGATCCACGATCGTCGACTGTACCTGCATGTACATCAACGAAGAAGCCTCTCCAGGAAGAACAATCTCCACGCCAGACTCACAAAAATCCTGCTGCAATCTCCACTGCGAGGTCAAAATCATCACCGCTGGAAGCCTACTCAAAGCATCCGGAACCACATTCACCTTGCCAGGGTGATACTGCAAATCAATCTCATAATCCGCCATAAGCTCCAACCATCGACGCTGTCGCATGTTAAGCTCCTTCTGAGTGAAAATATACTTCAAGCTTTTGTGATCGGTGAAAATCTTCACTTTCTCACTCAGCAGGAAGTGCCTCCAAATCTTAAGAGCAAACACAACGGTAGCCAACTCCAAATCGTGCGTCGGGTAATTCTTCTCATGAACCTTAAGCTGACGAGACGCATACGCCACAACATGCCCATGCTGATGCAACACACAACCGAGACCCTTGCCAGAAGCATCGCAAAAGATCTCGAATCCACCGCTGCGATCAGGCACAACAAGAATAGGGGCAGTCGTCAACCTCTCCTTCAGAACACCAAAAGCACTCTCACAATCACCCGACCTAACAAAAGCAACATCCTTCCGCGTCAACCTGGTCATCGGCTCAGCAGTACGAGAAAAGTCCTTAATGAATCGTCGATAGTAACCAGCAAGTCCAAGAAAACTCCGAATCTCAGACGCAGACGACGGAACAGGCCACTCCCTGATGGCCCGAATCTTCTCAGGATCCACTGAAATACCATCTCCAGTCACCACATGCCCGAGAAAAGCAACTCTATCCAGCCAAAACTCGCACTTCGAAAACTTAGCATACAAACGATGCTTCCTCAAAATCTCCAATACCGTCCTTAAGTGCGAGGCATGCTCTTCCTCCGACTTCGAATAGATCAGGATGTCGTCAATAAAGATAACGACAAACTTATCCAAAAAGTCGTAGAAAATCAGGTTCATCAGATTCATGAAAACTGCGGGCGCGTTAGTTACGCCGAAAGGCATAACCACGAACTCATAGTGTCCATACTTCGTCCTGAACGCTGTCTTCGGAACATCTCCCTTCTTCACCTTCAACTGATGGTAACCACTCCTCAAATCCAATTTAGAAAACACCCTCGAACCTCCAAGCTGATCAAAAATATCATCGATGCGAGGCAACGGGTATTTATTCTTAAGGGTCACCGCATTCAACTCCCGATAGTCCACGCACATGCGACGCGAACCAACCTTCTTCTTAACCAGCAACACCGGCGCTCCCCACGGAGACACGCTGGGATTAATATAACCTTTCTGCAAAAGCTCATCCAACTGCTTCCGCAGCTCCTCCAATTCAGCAGGTGCCATACGATACGGCGCCTTCGAAATCGGCTGCGCACCTGGAACAAGATCAATAGAAAATTCCAAAGCTCGATCAGGCGGCAAACCAGACATCTCTTCGGGGAAGACGTCGCCGAAATCTCGCACCACAGCTGGCCACTCCAGCTCCATCTGTATAGCCACAGCCTCCACCGGCCTGGCCCGAAATCTGACAGGACCAAGCAAACTGCTACCACGACTGAACTCAAACACTGGATGTCCGGGAATCTCGAACACCACCTTCTTCCTCTTGCAGTCAATCGTAGCATAGAAGCTCGCAAGCCAGTCCATCCCAAGAACTGCATCATAGTTGATGATGTCGTGGACAATGAAATCAGCGAAAAGCTCATGTCCACAGACCACCAACGAGCAAGAATTGTAACCACGATGCACCGAGACCACGCCATTCCCTGTAACGATATTCCAACTCTTTGGAAGAGGGGACGTCGACAAGGAATGCCTCTCCACGAAGCTCCGAGAAATAATGCACATCGATGCACCAGAGTCAAAGAGGACTCGTGCAGGAAATGTGCACACCAAAACCACACCTAACAAGCAATTAACAATCAAACCCTAGTCTAGCAAACAATCATGTTCAAGCAAACAACATAATCTAACAGTCAAAACCAGCTAGGAAAGTAACAGCTAGATTGAGGATTACCTGCGATAACCTCATCCACAGCCTCGCTCTCCGCAGCGGTCATCAAAAAAGCCTGCCTCCTCGGCGGAACAGCCTGCTGAAAAGCCTGCCTCTGCGGAACAAGAGCTGCTCCACGACTAGCAGGAACAGACGCTCGCTGCTGCAACGGCTGAGCTGCAACAGGAGCCCTCCGCAGCGGATCCGCATGCTGACAATCCTTCGCGACATGAGAAGCATCACCGCAAATCAAACACTGGCCCAGAAACTTCCTACACTGATCCTTGACGTGGCCATGCTTGCCGTAGAAATGGCAAAACTTCAGAATAGGCCCTCCTGGCCTCTTAAACTGAGCAGACTGATTAGGCCTGAATCCAGGTCTAACCACAGCTCTCGCCTGTTCCACAGGCCTCTTCCCAGCACCAACAACAGACCCCTTCCTCTGGTTCACGAGCAGCTCCTGCCTCTTGGCAGCGACCAGAACCTTCTGATAAGATTCCCAGTCAGAAGAGGTCACAAAACTCTGGAGCTCTGAAGCAAGCCCCTGCAGGAACCTCTGAGCCTTCTCCTCAGCGTCCTGCACCATCTTTGGTGCAAACCGACTCAGCCTCATGAACTCTTGGTGATATAGGTCCACCGATGAGTTCCCTTGCTTCAAATCGATAAAACGCTGCAGCATCTCCTCCCTGGCAGCTTTTGGGAAGAACTCACCATCAAATCTAGCCTTGAAGGTAGCCCAAGCTATCGGCTCCACCAACAACTTCTCTTCCGCATCCCACCAATTCCGAGCATTATCCTTGAGCTGCCTCTTCGCCAAATCAACCCATCCAGCCGGGGTGATCTTGGCCATCTTCAGGTTGTCCTCGATGTTCCGAATCCACTCATCGGTAGCCAGAGGACCCTCAGAACCATCAAAATATGCGGGACCCAGCTCCCGAAATTGCTTCGTTCCTGGCTCAGAGCGAGGGGCATCCGGAAGAGCCCGGGCAGCTCGAGCAAGTGGAGCATTCTGGACTTGCAGAAGCACGCCCTGCTGCACTTGCATCATCTGGATCATCATCCGCATAATCTCACCGCTGGTGGGTTCCCGCTCAGGCTCCTCATCATGAGGGACCGCGCCACTACCCCCACCACGGGTGAAACGTCTTCCTGCCATCTAGTGACACAGAAAACGAATCAGATTAGACTCATAGCTTATGACTCGGACGTCGAACTTAATTTATTGGACATTCTAATATTATTATCGCTATTCCAAAAATCGCAGTTACAGAAGGACCTGCATGGGCCACCAACAAAACCTGTCACGACCCGCTTCCCTAAAATGGAGGCGAGACGTGAATAGGTCCGCACGAGAGTGGAGCTGTGAAGCCCCAAACCCGATAAGCGTCAATAATACATAAGCAGGTCCCTGTAACCACAACAGAATAACAATAATAACACAAGGAGAGACTGAAATAAAATCCCACATCTCATACATTGTCCAACAAGAATAATAAGTTCAACATCCAGAAAAGCCACCAGGCTAAAAGAGAAGAGTCTAAAGGCCCAGAACAAGGCCAACAAAAGCAACAACAACAACAAGTATAGGTGCTACGCACCGATAACAAAACGACTGCCAACAAAAGTAAAACACAACGAAGACACTAGGACTGGTCCCCAGTGTCCACGTACTCCCCGTCAAACACAAGCTCGGGCTCGGCATCAGCAAACACCTCGTCCTCAACAAGGTACTCGGGCTCAGGATCTAACATGTGTCACCCAAAAGAGTAAAGGGGCACATGTCAGCAAGTCTAAAAGACTTGGGCAAGGAAACTGAAGGTAAGGCAACTAGCAACCTAGCAGTTTAGTATGCATGACATGGCAGTTATAACATGAGTGCGCAATTAAAACATGGCAAGACAATTTGTACAAGGGAAAAATTTATCGGGACAAGACAAGAGCAGCCAAGCTACTATCAATTCAATCAATTCACATTTTGTAGGTGTTTACGCCCTTCGCTGAATGGTATAACATTTCAGACCGATCGGCACTAAACACTACCCCAATACCCACACGATATGGAGCCTGGGGTCCCCGCACATGGAACTCAGCTAGTGAGCCTGGGGTTGCCCCGCACATTGAGCTCGCATTCTTAATTCACAATTCAATATATCGAGCGTTGGGGTTAGCAACTCATTATGCTCGCTTCTGGTCACGAGCCAGGAACACATGCATCGTAGCAAAGCTACGCAATCACAGCAACACTTAAAGAATGCGAGGACATGACAATTTATTTGCGTACCGTTAATGGAAAGTAAACATGACATGGTAATTGTGCAACATGCTAAATGTCGGAACTAGCTTCGTTGTCAAGCTAGTTCCCCAATTTGCGCCTAGGCGAGTATCATTTCGTCGCCTAGCCTCTTTTACGCCTACAACAAGCAAATGGCCTAAAACATGGCCTAAACACTAAGTGGCAAGTTTCACTTGCCTAGCACCGGGGATGATGACCACTTCGTCACACGGGTGACAATCTACGGGGAAATCGCTGTTTTGGGAGAACAATCAACAAACAACATGAAATTATATTAGGGTTTCATAAAAATATAAATAGGTTAAGAAAACAACGGTAGATTGATTTCTTACCGAGAGGAGAGGGAAGAAACACTCCGGGGAACCCTAGGATCAGATCTGGAAAAGTTTGGAGAAGTTTGGGGAAACTAGGGTTTTGGGGGATTTGGGGATTTTGATGGGTTTTGATGAGATTTTGGGGAAGATGAGAGGTAGGTAGAGTGAATGGATGGTTTGGATGATGGATTTAGGGCTTGGAATGAAGGATTAAAGCTTGGAGGAAGATGGGGGCTGAAGGGGGAAGATTTTAGGGTTTTGGGTCGTGTTGGAGAAGATGAAATCGTTTGGGTTGGGTTTAAATAGGTTGGGCTGGCGGTTGCCCAGAAATTAGGGTTTTAACACTGGTTAGTCGGTCAAAGAGCAACCACTGACCGACTAGTTTGGCAACTAGTCGGTCGGTCGACCAACGCAGACCGACTAAGTGCAAACAGTAACTCCTGAACGAAAATAGGATTTTAGAGTTAGTCGGTCCATGAACAAATACTGACCGACTAGTTTGGCATCTAGTCGGTCGATGAACGTTCTTAGACCGACTAAGAGTAAACAGTAGCTGATACAAAAATAAGATGATGAGTTAGTCGGTTAAAGAAGCATTGCTGACCGACTAGTTTGTAACCTAGTCAGTCAACCAACGTTCTTAGACAGACTAACGATAAACAGTAACTCCTGGGAAATTTAGAAAGCTAACTAGTCAGTCCAAGAAGGATTGCCGACCGACTGGATCGTCATCTAGTCGGTCGATGGCCCTTCTTACACAGGCTAATGAGCACCAAAAGTTCCGATACGGAGCGCGGGGCCCTGGGATTGATTCCTAAGACTCCTAGGCTTGATCTATTAGTTAGATACGACCGTTATGAAGTCCGTCACGAGTGACATACTTCGAAATCGACGATCCTAAGGAAGAAGCGAGAAAATACGACGAATCGATCGAAAATGAAAGCTACGGAAACGAAAACCACACAAGAGGAGAAAATCCACCAAAACATATATTATATTATATTAAATCCAGATACATGAAAAGCAGTCGTTACAGGTAAACCGGTGATCCTGGCCCAAAAGGCGTGTGAATCGAAAGATGGCAGAGGGATGTGTGTGTGGGCGTAGGCTCGGTCAGGCGCGGGGACTGTGGGCCACTGAAAGAATGCTCTAAGCATATCGAGAGTGATCTGACACTCTCAATCCATGAGTCTAAAGGAGCATCCCTCAGCGGTCCGGGCGATCGAGCTAAGTACCTCGAGTGTCGGACGGACGTAGGTGTCCGCCGACACAGACAAAAAATCTCGCCAACCCACGTTGTCGTACAACGTGAGCATCCCCTCAAGTACCCCCATGCGGTCTAGGTCTGCTAAATGAGCGAACCTGGAGGGTACTATCGGGCGCTGGGCGATACGCTCAAATCGGACGCGCTGTGCGTCGTCTCTGAACGTGATGCCCAGCTGCCCGACGGCTGGAGCCGGTGGTGGCTGTGCGTGAACGGGATCGGCTGGAAGTGGCTGCGGATGGATGGGGTCGGCTGGAAGTGGCTGTGTGGGGTGAGGTGGTGAAGGTGGAGGGGAGTCCTCCCTAGCGTGGGAGGGGCCGGGCTCATCCGTCCGCTTCCGCTTGGCGGAAGCTCCCCGAGTGCGTGGCCGTGTACGGGGCGGCATGTGTGCCCCGAGTGCTCACCCAACTAATGAAAAATGCGGCGTGCTAAAAAAATGGAACGAAGGTACCTGAACACGCCGTGAGAGCAAAACCGCAGATAAGTGCGAAGACGCCGCCTCCACGAAGCCAATAGCGCGTCCGAAAGCTCCCCTAAGCTCCCCCAAGATAGCATGCGCATCAAACAATGATATCAGCGTATAAAATTCAAAATACATGGGGGAGATGAGGTATAACAGATAAGTAAAGAAATCGATTTGAGTTAGGGGCTCAATGGGCGTACGGATCGTCAAAAATAGGGGAAAAAGGAGAATTTTGCGCTAAATGGGGGATCACTGGAGCTCGGCCGGCGGTGGGGAAGTCGCCGACGGTGGGGGGTGGTCGCCGGAGGTGTCTTCGGCGGTGGGTCGGCGATCGGGGCCGGCAGCGGCTTGATTCGGGCGAGGGATCGACGATCGCGGGCGAGTGGGAGACAAAGGGGCTCGGCTCAGGAGAGATTTGGGAATAAGTCGCTTGGAAATTCGCACCGAGCCCATTCGCAATATATAAGTGAAGTTACGACTCGGCCGAGTGACTATGTCACTCGGCCGAGTGATCGTAACGAAAAAGTTTTTAAATTTTATCCCTCCGCTTACGACTCGGCCGAGTGGCTTTGCCACCCTCGGCCGAGTGGAAAAAGTCCATTCGGCTGAGTGGCACAAGCTACTCGGAAATTTTCGCCCTAGGAGGGTATCAGTTTCACTCGGCCGAGTGAAGAAATATACTCGGCCGAGTGGCAGTTTATACTGAAATCACAAAAAAGACAGAGAGTTGGGTACATCAGACTTCCCTCGTTGGTGCGCCACTCGGGCGGACGGCTTTCTTTGCTCGGTCGAGTGACTATGGTACTCGGCCGAGTGAGGCTCTGTTTCCTGCTTCGGGGCTCCGTTTTCGCTCTACTCTCTGTTTTTCTTCCTCCAAGTGGTTTCTTCCTCCTCCTAAGCCTCGAGCGCATTCCTGGAGCGCTCTTCTTCGCCTCGGTCATCCTCCATATGATAGATATCCTTTCCTCCTCCTCCTGTCAAAGAAAATAGGACCCGTGGTCACAAATTTTCGGGCGAACGACTCAAAAACACTAATAAAGTCTAAAACAAAAATAAAAAATAAAATAGAAATAATGCGATAACCGTCGGGTTGCCTCCCGACAAGCGCTCGTTTAAGGTCTTGAGCTCGACCCCTTTGAATTTTCAATTTAGCGCGGGATGTTGGGTGCATATGAGATGCACCCGTCGAATTTTCCGGGAAGACCGATCGGATTTGGATCATGGTGGTGTGTGGTCTTCCTCAGCGCCCCTTCGTCACAGGCAATGTTGGGGGGTGGCTCCCCCAAGCTAGAGCTTGTTCCGGTCTTCGACTATACCGGTGACACCGATCGTCGTATCGGTGGAGCTTTCTTCGGAGTCCTCAACTTCGAGAGCTTGCAGAGCTCCCGAATTCTTGTGACATCAGCGTCGCCATCATCAATCACCATGGAGATATCGGGGGAGTGCTCCATCTTCTCTTCCTCGGCCAAATCTAGGCCTTCTTCAAAGCTATCTTCGTGGGGTGCGTCGATGGAGTGGGGGATCGCCTCTTCGATGACCTCGTCGAGGAGGTCCATGTAATCTAGCTCCTCATGATACGGCATGTGCTTCATTGCCTTCGGTATATGGAGCTCCACTTCGATGTTGCCGACGTTCAAGGTAAGAGTCCCCTCCCACACATCGACGATGACACCGGCGGTGGCGAGGAATGGGCGTCCAAGTATGAGCGATGTATCGCCCTCCTCCTTGATATCCATTATCACGAAATCGCATGGCAAACATATGCCTCCCGGAACTTGTAGTGGGATGTCCTCTGCGATCCCAACCGGCCTTGTAATCCAACCATCTGCTAGTTGAATCTGCATGTCGGTAGGCTTTAAATTCGTGCCGGTATTCAACTTTCGGAACATGGAGAGAGGCATGAGGCTAACACTAGCCCCCAAATCCACCAATGCTTTTTGAAGGGGGACACCACCTAGAGTGCAAGGAATCCAGAAACTCCCTGGATCTTTAAATTTGGCGGGCTCCTTTTCCCTCTTTGTGAACCAAGTCCCTTCCTCCGCGAGCATGATCTTCTCCTTCCTCTTCCTTCCCGTAATCAAGTCCTTTAAGAACTTGGCGTAGGATAGGATTTCCACTATAGCGTCGAGGAAGGGGATATTGAGGCTCACCTCTCTCAAATACTCGAGAAACTTGGCTAGTCGTTTCTCCATCTTGGCTCTAGCTAGCCGTTGAGGGAAGGGCACCGGTGGCATAAATCAGCGCTCATCAATAAGCTCTTCCATTCTAGATTTCACTTCTCCTTGCAGCTCCTTCTCTTTTTTAAATTCAATTGTCGGCTCGCTCTCTTGTAGAATCTCCACCACGGGTTCCTTAATTTGAGTCATGGGGGGTGGTATCCTTCCCTCCTCTTGTAGTAACCGCAACCACGGCGTTGATATGGCTGGTGTTGCCCCGTGGATTTTGCTCGGGTTGAGCTGGCAACTGTTGATTGTTTCTATTGAGCAACGCAAGTTGCTCCCCAATTTGAGCGACGACGGTGGTAAGAGAATCTTGTCCCGCCTTCAACGAAGCATTGATTTTCCTCTGCTCCACCATAAACTCCTCCACCTTAGCTTCACATTCCGAGCGTTGTTGAGCTTGTGGAGGGTTGGGATTTCTCCAACCTTGATTGTACCCGGGTGGCCTATAAGGTCCCACTTGTTGCCTCGATGGGAAGTTTTGTTGCGGTGGCCCCCTTGGTGGATAATTCGGTTGTGGTGGTGGACCTCGAGCTTGAGGAGGTTGTTGTTGCGGGGGGTTCAATGCACCATCATTATTGGCATATGAGAAACCTGGATGGTTTCTAGCGGCCGGATTGGCCCAATATCCAGAATTCCCCGCGACATACTGAATTTGCTCCAACGCTCCTTCTCCATGCTCTCCTCCTACATACATGGCTTGGGATTGGTCTTGCCAATCGCTCATATGATTTGTCGGCGTGGATATAGAAGGGGCTCCTTGAGGCTCCGTAATGTACTTCTCCAATCTATCCACTACCTTGTGGAGAGAATCAAATTTGTTGGCTAGCTCCGTGACGGCCTTGGCCTCATAAATGCTAGACGGCTTCAAGGAGGACGAAGAGTGTCCTCGCTCGTTGATCGCTCCGGGACGTACACCCAAAGAACGGTTGTAGTTTTACCGCAAGTGCACGGTATAGCGGCGAGCGGGTATCGAACACAGGGAGGACGAATGACCGTGCTTGCTCCTAATCAACCTGGCTATTCAAGAATAGAGAGAGTTGCCTTGGGCGATCCTGTCATAATCGTCAGACAAATGTGCGAAATATCAAATCAAATAAAGGACGTCTAGGGAATGGGGAATCCCCGCTACTCACCGTGTTTCATAAATGTGGTTCGTCGGTAGCAAAATTGCTAGAATGAGAATTTGGATGAACTAGTTGCAACTAAATGTGGAACCAAGCTCACGCTCTCTCGCTGTTGCCGGTCTATATCTATCCTAGGGTCGGGTCCAATCTCTTGCAAACCCTAGCCTAGGAAAGCTAGCATTAGGATCAACATCATCGTCCAATTGCGCACCGAGCCCAATCTCTTGCAAACTCGGTCCACAATCAAAATTAGGATAGTTCCTACCCGTCCAATCTCTTGCAAACGGATATCGGCACGGAATTGCAACCGGAGATCCTAGTATCGGTCCAATCTCTTACAAACCGATGCTTCGAAAATCCGACTCCAACCCAATTCGGATTTCTAGGGCTTCCTATCAAATTGGGATCCAATCTCTTGCAAATCCCAATTGATATGAATACCTAGCCATCCGTAGTGATTCGATCCCAATCTAATCTCTAATTATTGATTCTAGCACACTTTCTACCGATTTATCACAAATACGAAATTGGGCTTGTAGGGTTCATCCCCACGCCCCAAGACGTGGAGACTACTCACAAATCATAGCAATAGCACAAAAATAATCAATGAAATAGACAATGGAATTCATCACAACAATGATATAAACAATAAAAATAGAGTTTTTGGGGAAGAGAGATGCAAACCAAAGTAGTTCTTCAATTGATCCAACAAAAATCCAAGTTTTTCTCTTCTCCAATCATAAAATAATAAAGCTAAAAAGTAATCTCAAAAAGCTGCAAAAAATCTAAGAGATGGCTCCTAAAACTAGGGTAAAAACAGGGCTTAAATAGCCCCAAAAATCGTCTAAAAATCCTGACCAAAACTCCCCTGTACAGCCTGTTTTCCACAAATTTCGCTACAGGCAGCGCATCGCACTCGGCCGAGTGACAAAAGTCGCTCGGCCGAGTGAAAACCCTGTCATTTTCCAGTAAGTCGGGGGCTTCAAGGGTCTTCAGTTCAGAGGCGGCTCGGCCGAGTGAGTTGTCGTCACTCGGCCGATGGCTTTACTGCACTCGGGCGGTCGCGGTTTACCACTCGGCCGAGTGGGTCTTCTGAAGCTCAGGTGGCCGAAAAACAGTAACTTCGATCTTTTTGAGGGCCTTCGTCTGGGCGCCACTCGGGCGGACGTGGTATCGTCACTCGGCCGATGTGGTCTCCGTCGCTCGGCCGAGTACACATGGAAATCGTGTCTGAACGGGTCGGCCGAGCAGTGTCTCGCTGGTCGGCCGAGTGGATCCTCCACTCGGCCGAGTGGGACACAAAAGATGCCCAATCTGATTGTTTTGGCCTCCTCGTCGCTCCTGCGACGTCCATTCTTCTTCCGCTCCTCTCCAACAGCAAAATATCCCTCGGGGAGGTCGTCGGTGGCCGTCTAGAGTAAGCGTGTCTCGAGATCACTCCAAATCGCGCCAAATCACCTGAAATGCGACAAAAACAACAAATCGTGAAAAGCATCGCAATATCGTCGATATATCGTGAAAAAACATGATTTGGGCGATCTAAATGGCATGCAAATACACGGGAAAAAGGTGTAAAATATGGAGTGATCAAAATCCCCCAAGCTTGCCTCTTACTCGTCCTCGAGGAAGATAAGTAAAAGGCGAACCCGGTGGATTCGGAAAACGAAAACGGCGAAAAACGAAAAAAAATGAAAGACGAAGAAGAATGAAAACCAAATGAAAATAAAGACGAAAGAAAGAAGCGAAGAGGTAGGGTGCTAGATCATTTTCTCAGGACGTGCGTTTCACTTACTCTTATAGCATGCACCGAATGAGAAATACATGTCAAAGAATCTTATTTTGATATCATAGTATAATAGTGCAAATAGAAATAGAAAACCCACGAACATTGATATAATCATGAAGAACGGAATGATCTTAAAATTAACATTGCCTGAATCATTTAAAGCGGTATACAAATCGCAGATCACACACTTTTCAATTGAACGCTTTCTATCTGGAGTATAAGAGTATCACACTATAGAATAGAGAGAATGGAAAAGTTTGGATTTCATGAAATGAACGCTAGGCTTAGATTTCTGGATTTCGTGAAGCTAGAAACAATCTCACCGAGTATAGAATATTACTTAGCCTAGGTTGTCGTGCGATGTCAAGTAGTCACTCTCTCACACATCAATGGATCCCCTCCCCCAAGCTTATCTATAAGCGTGGTGGCACAAAAATATTTACATCCCCATTTTTATATAGCTCCAAAAGCAAAGAAGAGAAAGAAGAAAGAAAGAAAGTGAGATGGGATCTTTTATTGAGGACTTTTCCTCTTTTCTCTTTTTTTTTCTTTTTTTTTCAATAAGCAATATATACACAATGATCCCAACTCAGAGAGAGATAATGATATACAAGTATGTTTTTCTCTCTTTCATCTATTTATTTTTTTAGAAGAAGGGATTTGGAGCTAGGAATTAATAGCGGGGGAAATGCCATAAAATAGAATCACTAAGGGGAGATTCACCAATGATTTTTTAAAAGTAGAGAATGATGTTCAAGATTTGTGGAGAAAGAAATATATATAACTCTCGGTTCACTCTATAAGACATGCATGACAACTTCAGTAGGGTAATCTAATCTACTCAGTTTCGATCACAAAAAAGCTAACTGATCCAGATATATCATAGCTAACATCATTCAATCATCCCGAAGTGAAGTGTACAATTCATGCATATAGAAGTGATATAGGAAAAGAAATCGGTACTCCAGATATAGGCATTCAATGCGTGAATCTTGGTGTGTTTTCTGTGATAGCATACATATGAATATTCAAGCTCAGTTAATAATAAAACTTCATCCATTTTCATGCGGAGAAAGTGTGGGTTACTATTCTAGATGCAAAGCAAGTCATAGCATATGATATTAGAAATAAAATCTAAGACATGACAAATATAGCATGCATATAGAATAAGCTAACTTCACGTAGACATCATCACAGAAAATTCATCTCTAGCATGAGATGAAAAAGGAAAGAAATAAAGATAAGAAAAAATAAAACTATGCAATGCGGCACACAGAGAAATAAGAAAAACGTGATGCATGGCAAAATGAAAGAAAATAAAGAAAAATGAGTGCAAAAGTGAAAAGAAACGGTGTGAAAAACTAAAAATAAAGGTGGCAAATCGAAAAAGAACGTGAGAACTCACTCCCCCAAGCTAAAGTGCACAGTGTCCTCAATGTGCAAAGTGTGGCACACAGAGAGACAAGTAATGAGAGGGGCAAGTGAGGATGCATGCATGATGGAAAGAAAAAAAAATAATAAAACGAAAAATAAAGAAACGAAAATATGATTGGGATATGATGCATGCACAGATATGAGTGATACGAGTATAAATGGGTCACCAAAAGCTCTCCCTCTCTCCCAAAAAAAGATATATAAAGATACGGCAAATGAGAATCACAAAAAGGTGAGGGGAGGGGGTGGTCAAAAAGGCATCAGGACCCAGCAGAAACGGGCAGCACAACGGCAAAAGGAATCGATGGCATCAAGGGTGCCTAGGAAGGTGGTGCTGCGCCGTCTCCGTCCTGAGGCGGAGGTGGTGGTGGTGGTGGTGTAGGCTGCTGAGCTGGGGTGGGCGTGGAAGTGGAAGCAGGTCGAGTGTGTGTGGAAGTGTGAGTGGGAACCTGTTGGGTGGGTGGTGGTACGCGCGGAAGACGCTCTAAGATCTGTGTCAGGCAGTAGTGGATCTGAGGGATCAGGGCAGAGCGTCCAGCCATCGTAGAGACGGTGGAGGACAGGGTCCTAAGGTCAGCTCTAAGACCACTCACCGCCAACTCAAGAGCACGTATGCTCTGCAGTACAGTGTCGGGCGGGGGTGGTGCAGAGGGACGCACCGGTCTAGGCTGCATGGGGCGGGGCTGGCGTACGCGAGTGGAGTATGTAACGGGCTCAGCAGGGAAGGGGACAAAAGGTGCCGCGCCAGCAAATGTGGGCCTGGCCTCAGTGTGAGGCCGGGGCACCGGCTGGTGAGAAGTAGAGGCAGCGGCAGCAAAGGAAGCGTGCAAAAGAGGCAACGAGGTGGTAAGAGAGGTCAGTGGCCCAGAAGTGTGGACAGACGCCACGACGCTCTCGGAGAATACGGCGGCTGTGGAGACAGAGGACTCTACCGCTGGGGCGGAACTGTGTGGGCCAAAAGGCGCAATCCCAGCGGAGATCATGCTAGCCATGGTCTCCACGACCGCGGCAAACGAGGGCGCTCCACTCTCGACAAAGGTCGGCGGGCGCTCGGGGAGTGCGGAGCAAAGGGGCTCCACGGACAGAGGGCCAGAGGTGGCAGCGGGAGTGGTGGGGACAGCCTCGGAAGTGGTGACAGTGGTGGAAGTGGGCTCAGCAAAAGTACTCTCGACACTGACAGAGGTGGGGACAGAAGTGTCAGGAGCAGTGGAAACGTCAGGAACAGGCTGAGGGGCCACAGGGTCGACGGGGTCGGCAGCAGGCTCGGCAGGGTGTGCAGCAGGGTCTGCGGGAGCAGCCTGGGCAGCGTGGGCAGCGTGGGCCTGCTCGGCCTCCTCGGCCTCGAGCACGTACGCAGCGGGGATGATGACATCCATCGCTGGGAGCCAGTCAACGTGGGCCGGTGCAATCTGGGTCCGAGCTGGGCTCGGGAGAATCATGTAGTCGGCACCGAAAGGGCCGTGCAACCAGACCCAATGACGCTCACCATGCGGACGCAGCATCTTCATCCGGGCCATAACGTCTATCGACAAGGAAGTGGGGCCCGGAACGCGTCGCAGGTCGTCAGGTAGGTCCTCGCCGGTCATCATGGTAAGCAGGGTGATCAGACCGCCGCAGCATATCGGTGAGCGAGCGCCCACCGACACAATGATACGGTCTAAAAACCAAGCCGCAATGTCGATCACGACGGCGGGGACAAGCTCATCTCCATCCCTAGATAGAGCTCTGGGACGTGTCATCGCGTAGAGCATGTAAAGCTCTGGCGTAGACATCGTGCCTGGCTCATATCTGGCCAAAAAGGTGGTCGCCATAAGGCGCTGGGCAATACATAGGCAGGGGTGGACAATGGCCGAGGCCTTGGCCCTACTAGGGTCAAAGGCGGCGTGGTGGCCTGTGATCCGGGCCCAGAAGGCACCGGCGTCGAAAGAAGGTGGGGGGATGTGGGTAGGGCCATAACCGCGATCGGCTCCGGGGACTGCGGGCCATGAGAAGAACGCTCTCATCATATCGAGAGTGACCTGGCACTCTCGATCCATGAACCTAAATGAGCATCCCTCATCGGTCCGGGCGATCGAACTCAAAACCTCAAGTGTCGGGCGGGTAAAAGTATCTGCCGACACCTGGAAAAAATCTCGCCAGCCCACGTTGTCGTACAACGTGAGCATCCCCTCAAGTACCCCCAGGCGTCCTAGGTCAGCGAGGTGTGCAAACCTGGAGGGTACGATCGAGCGCTGGGAGATACGCTCGAAGACGGCGCGGTGTGCGTCGTCTCGGAACGTAATCCCGAGCGGCCCAACCAGTGGAGCCGGTGGTGGTGGCTGTGGATCGGCAGGGAGAGGCTGTGCGGGCTGTGGGTGCACTGCAGGCTGTGCGGGGTGTGCGGGGCCTGCAGGCTGTGCTGGGTGTGCGGGGTGTAAGGGGGACGGTGGAGGAGAGTCCTCCAACTCGTGGGAGGGGCCGGCATCATCCGACCGCTTCCGCTTGGCGGAAGCTCTCTTCGACCGCGGCCGTGTCCGGGGCGGCATATCTGCCCCGAGCGCGTGCCGAAAAGTGAAAAGTGCGACGTGTGCACAAAGAATGGAAAGAGTTTACCCAAACACGCCGCGAGTGCTAAGCAGTGGAAGCGTGCGAAGTCCGCGCCTCCACGAAGTCCTGAGCAGCCCGTAGAAGCTCCCCTGAGCTCCCCTAAGCTCCAAAAAGCAACCTGCGCATGGAAAAGCGATATCAGCGAGTAATAATCAAAATGTATGGAGTAATAGGGGTATAACAGATAGATATGGGAATTGATTCGGGTTAGGGGTTCGATTAATACACGGATCCTCAAAAACTACGCAAAAAGAGGAGAAAATGGTGAAAACGAGCGAACCGGAGGTGACCGGGCGGTGCGCCGCCAGCGACGACTCGGGCGAGGCGTCGGCGGGCTCGGCCGGTGGTGGCGGGCCGAGCGGCGGCGGGGGTCGCGGCGGTCGGGCGAGTGAGGGTCGAGCGAGGGGGAATCGGGCGTGGGAGCTGAAGGGGCGCGGGCGAGAATTGGGGATTTGCGTTTTCGAATTCCGCGCCCCCCTTCAGCTTATATATAGAAAAGTTACGACTCGGCCGAGTGACGTGCTCACTCGGCCGAGCGAGGCAAATAAAAATTTCTCCCCGATATCGCTTCGGCCGAGTGGCTTTGCCAGCCTCGGCCGAGTGGAGTAAGTCCATTCGGCCGAGTGACTCAAGCTACTCGGCATGACTCGCCCTAGGAGGGTATCCGTTTTACTCGGCCGAGTGAGAATGTAGACTCGGCCGAGTAGCAGTTCTAATGAAATGAGGAAAATAGACAGAGAGTTGGGTACAGCAGACTTCCCTCGTTCGTGAGCGGCTCGGCCGGACGAACTTCTGGACTCGGCCGAGTGACTAGTATACTCGGCCGAGTGAGCCTTGTGTTCTGCTGTTTGTCTTCGTTTGGGCTCTAAACTCCGTCTTTCTTCCTCCAGTCGATTTCATGCTCCTCCTAAGAGTCGAACGCCTTCTTGGGGTGCTCCTAATCGTCTCGTTCATCCTCCTCATGATGGATCTACCTATCTCCTCTCCTGTCAAGAAAAATAGGACCCGTTATTACAAAATTTTTGGTCGGATGACTCAAAACGTTAAAAATCTCTAAAACGAAAATAAAGAAAAAGTAAAAATAAAGCAAAAACCGTCGGGTTGCCTCCCGACAAGCGCTCGTTTTAGGTCGTGAGCTCGACCCCCTATAATTTTCAATCAATGCGGGATGTTTGGTGCATATGAGATGCACCCGTCAAACTTCCCGGGGAGCGCGCTTGGATTTGGACGTGGCGGCGTAGCGTTCTCCCTCGGAGGTCTCTTGTCTCGAATAGTGTTGGGGGGAGGATCCCCCAAGCTAGCATTTGCCCCGGTCAACGGCTTAACCGGCGATGCCGATTTCCATACCGGCGGAGCTTTCTTTGGAGACTTTGATTTCGAGAGCTTGCAGAGCTCTCGAATCCTTGCGACATCAGCGTCGCCTTCATCTTCATCAGCGGAGAAGTCGGGGGAATCATCATTATTGTCTTCATGGCCTAAATCCGGGCCTTCTTCAAATTCTTCATCAAAAAGGGCGCCTATTGAGTGAGGAATCGTCTCCTCTATCACCTCATCGAGGAGGTCCATGAGATCTTCCGACCGTTCTTTAAGCAAATATACCCTATTGGTTTTGCCCGTCGGGATTCCTCCGGAATAGTGCTTGAGCCTTTGACCATTTACTTTGAACGTGGAACCGTCCTTGCTCTCCAACTCGAATGCTCCTCCCGGTTGTATATGCTTGATGGTGAAAGGTCCGGACCAACGTGACCTCAACTTACCGGGAAATAGTCGGAGCCGGGAATTATAGAGCAAGACCTTGTCTCCTACTTTGAAGTCCGTGACGGTAATGCGGGCATCGTGGAGAATCTTAGTCCTTTCTTTGTAAATTCTTGAGCTTTCGTAGGCGTCTCTTCTTATCTCATCAAGCTCGTTGATGTCCAAGAGTCGCCTCACCGCCGCACTCTTGTAGTCGTAGTTAAAGGTCTTGATGGCCCAATATGCGCGGTGCTCCAACTCTACCGGTAGGTGGCAAGCCTTCCCATAAACTAGACAGAACGGTGTGGTGCCGATGGGGGTGCGAAAGGCCGTGCGATAGGCCCATAGGGCGTCGTTTAACTTCATTGACCAATCCTTTCTAGACCAATCCACGATTTTCTCGAGAATTTGCTTGATCTCTCTATTTGAGACTTCCACTTGGCCGCTTGTCTGGGGGTGATAAGCCATGCCAACTCTATGATTTACCCCGTACTTCTTTAGCATGGCTTCAAACTTGTTCTCTATGAAGTGGCTTCCTCCGTCGCTTATCAAGGTACGCGGCACTCCAAAGCGCGGGAAGATATTTTGCTTGAAGAACTTGGAGACGACCCTTGCATCATTAGTAGGAGTGGCAATTGCCTCCACCCATTTGGAGACGTAGTCGACAGCCAATAGGATGTATTTGTTGCCATTGCTCGATGGAAATGGTCCCATGAAGTCTACTCCCCAACAATCAAAAAGCTCAATTTCTTGGATGGGCCTCATTGGCATTTCATTGCGCTTGGAGATATTCCCGGTCCGTTGGCATCTATCGCACCCTTTTACAAAGTTGTGGGTGTCTTTAAACATTGTCGGCCAGAAGAACCCGCTCTGCAAGATCTTAGCGGTGGTTTTAGAGGCGGCATGATGTCCCCCGCATGGTAGACCGTGGCAATGCAAAATGATAGACGTCGCCTCCTCTTTAGAAACACACCTACGAATGACACTATCCTTGCATATCTTGAAAAGGTAAGGATCTTCCCAAAAGTAGCTACGGACCTCATGAATAAATCTCCTCTTTTGTTGCGTGGACATCCCATGCGGTTTGATTCCGCAAGCCAAGTAGTTGACGAAGTCCGCGTACCAAGGTACTTCCCCGGTCCTTACCGCATATAGCCTCTCATCAACAAATGTGTCATCAATAGGTAAGCTTTCATCCTCCTTGTCGCGAATGAGCCTAGATAAATGATCCGCCACGACATTGTCTGTACCCTTCTTATCTCTGATCTCTAGGTCGAATTCTTGCAACAAGAGTATCCACCTAATCAACCGGGGTTTGGCCTCCTTCTTGTTTAAAAGATACTTCAATGCCGCATGGTCGGTGTGGACAATCACCTTGGAACCGAGGAGGTAGGAGAGAAACTTCTCTATAGAATAGACGACCGCTAGAAGCTCCTTCTCGGTAGTTGTGTAGTTTTTCTGCGCGTCATCCAATGTCTTACTTGCGTAGTATATCGCATGAAGCTTCCTATCTTTCCTTTGTCCCAATACCGCTCCAATGGCTTGGTCGCTAGCATCGCACATTAGCTCAAAAGGGAGGCTCCAATCCGGCGGTTGTATGATAGGCGCTGAGACTAGCGCTTCCTTCAAGGTGTTGAAATCTTGCAAGCATTCTCCTGAAAAGTCAAAAGGAACATCTTTAGCGAGCAAGGAAGTAAGAGGTCGGGCAATCGAGGCGAAATCCTTGATGAAGCGGCGGTAAAACCCCGCGTGACCAAGGAAACCTCTAATGCCTTTGACATTAATAGGAGGAGGAAGTTTTTCGATTACCTCAATTTTTGCTTTATCTACCTCGATTCCTCTTGAGGAAACAAGATGTCCGAGAACTATACCTTCCGTTACCATGAAGTGACACTTATCCCAATTGAGAGTGAGATTGTTTTGTTGGCACCTTTTTAGGACTTTAGTGAGATTTTCCAAGCAAGAGTCAAACTCACTTCCGTAAACCGAGAAATCATCCATAAAAACTTCCATAATGTTTTCAATATAATCGGAAAATATGGATGTCATACATCTTTGAAAAGTGGCGGGAGCATTACAAAGGCCGAACGGCATCCTACGGTATGCATAGGTGCCATAGGGACAAGTGAAAGTTGTCTTTTCTTGGTCATCTTCGTGCAAAGGGATTTGGAAGAAACCCGAATACCCATCTAGATAGCAAAAGTATTTATGCTTCGCTAGGCGTTCAAGCATTTGATCAATGAAGGGCAACGGGTAATGGTCCTTTCGGGTGGCTTTATTGAGTTTCCTATAGTCAATGCACATTCGCCATCCCGTGACGGTGCGTGTAGATATGGGCTCACCTTTTTCATTTTTTATAACCGGCATCCCTCCCTTCTTGGGAACGACGTGAACGGGGCTAACCCACCTACTGTCTGAGATAGGATAAATAATACCGGCTTCTAGCAATTTTAGGATTTCTTTTTTTACCACCTCCTTCATGTTCGGGTTTAACCGCCTTTGAGGCTCAATGGAGGTGGCATCGGTATCCTCCAAATGGATCCTATGCGTGCAAAGCCTAGGGCTTATCCCTTTTAGATCGGAGATAGTGTAGCCCAAGACATCCTTGTGGCTCCTAAGAACATCTAGGAGTTTTTCAAGTTAATCTTGTGTGAGGTGGGAATTGACTATCACCGGGAAAGTTAGTTTATTACCCAAAAAGGCATACCTTAGATTCGGCGGTAATTGTTTAAGCTCTACCTCAGGTGGCGCTGCTCCTTCCACTTCATCGGCTCGCATGAGTTCGACTTTCTCCTTGTCGTCCGGGTTTAGCTCATGTTCAGGTGGCATGCTTTCTTGTGACGAGTCAGACTCGCTACTCAGTGAGGATGAGGCATCGAAATAGGCGCCCTCCGATTCAGGGCTAGCATCGCCAAAACCTTCACTCTGCTCCAGTTCGTACCTGGAATCAAGAAACACATCAGACGATTCATAAAAACAAGAGTGAGCGTCATAAAGTGTAACTCCCTGATCGTCGGTTTGCTCGAAGGGTTCTTCGGGAGCATAGTGTTCTTCGACACTCGCTCTATTGTCTTCGAAATACAATTTGTCGTCGACCACGTCAACTCTGACATTGCCTCCGATAGTCCCCTCCGGAGAGATTTGGTCCATCACAAAACTAGCAAATAGTTGTTCGTCGGGGTCCTTGATATCAATAGCAATTGCTCCGGTAGCGTGGACCTCGTCAACAAGCTCCTTAAGGAGGTCTGTGAAGGAGTCATAGTCTTCTCGACTGAGTTCCATTATTGGCAGTGCATCCTCCATTCTCCCTGTTAAGATCTTATGCAAAGTACGGGGAGAATGTGCAAATAGGGCGCAGTTCCCCGGCAACGGCGCCAAAAACTTGATCGCTCCGGGACGTACACTCAAAGAACGGTTGTAGTTTTACCGCAAGCGCACGGTATAGCGGCGAGCGGGTATCGAACACAGGGAGGACGAATGACCGTGCTTGCTCCTAATCAACCTGGCTATTCAAGAATAGAGAGAGTTGCCTTGGGCGATCCTGTCACAATCGTCAGACAAATGTGCGAAATATCACATCAAATAAAGGACGTCTAGGGAATGGGGAATCCCCGCTACTCACCGTGTTTCATAAATGTGGTTCGTCGGTAGCAAAATTGCTAGAATGAGAATTTGGATGAACTAGTTGCAACTAAATGTGGAACCAAGCTCACGCTCTCGCGCTGTTGCCGGTCTATAGCTATCCTAGGGTCGGGTCCAATCTCTTGCAAACCCTAGCCTAGGAAAGCTAGCATTAGGATCAACATCATCGTCCAATTGCGCACCGAGCCCAATCTCTTGCAAACTCGGTCCACAATCTAAATTAGGATAGTTCCTACCCGTCCAATCTCTTGCAAACGGATATCGGCACGGAATTGCAACCGGAGATCCTAGTATCGGTCCAATCTCTTGCAAACCGATGCTTCGAAAATCCGACTCCAACCCAATTCGGATTTCTAGGGCTTCCTATCAAATTGGGATCCAATCTCTTGCAAATCCCAATTGATATGAATACCTAGCCATCCGTAGTGATTCGATCCCAATCTAATCTCTAATTATTGATTCTAGCATAATTTCTACCGATTTATCACAAATACGAAATTGGGCTTGTAGGGTTCATCCCCACGCCCCAAGACGTGGAGACTACTCACAAATCATAGCAATAGCACAAAAATAATCAATGAAATAGACAATGGAATTCATCACAACAATGATATAAACAATAAAAATAGAGTTTTTGGGGAAGAGAGATGCAAACCAAAGTAGTTCTTCAATTGATCCAACAAAAATCCAAGTTTTTCTCTTCTCCAATCACAAAATAATAAAGCTAAAAAGTAATCTCAAAAAGCTACAAAAAATCTAAGAGATGGCTCCTAAAACTAGGGTAAAAACAGGGCTTAAATAGCCCCAAAAATCGTCTAAAAATCCTGACCAAAACGCCCCTGCACAGCCTATTTTCCGCAAATTTCGCTACAGGCAGCGCATCGCACTCGGCCGAGTGACAAAATTCGCTCGGCCGAGTGAAAACCCTGTCATTTTCCAGTAAGTCGGGGGCTTCAAGGGTCTTCAGTTCGGAGGCGGCTCGGCCGAGTGAGTTGTCGTCACTCGGCCGATGGCTTTACTGCACTCGGGCGGACGCGGTTTACCACTCGGCCGAGTGGGTCTTCTGAAGCTCAGGTGGCCGAAAAACAGTAACTTCGATCTTTTTGAGGGCCTTCGTCTGGGCGCCACTCGGGCGGACGTGGTATCGTCACTCGGCCGATGTGGTCTCCGTCGCTCGGCCGAGTACACATGGAAATCATGTCTGAACGGGTCGGCCGAGCAGTGTCTCGCTGGTCGGCCGAGTGGATCCTCCACTCGGCCGAGTGGGACACAAAAGATGCCCAATCTGATTGTTTTGGCCTCCTCGTCGCTCCTGCGACGTCCATTCTTCTTCCGCTCCTCTCCAACAGCAAAATATCCCTCGGGGAGGTCGTCGGTGGCCGTCTAGAGTAAGCGTGTCTCGAGATCACTCCAAATCGCGCCAAATCACCTGAAATGCGACAAAAACAACAAATCGTGAAAAGCATCGCAATATCGTCGATATATCGTGAAAAAACATGATTTGGGCGATCTAAATGGCATGCAAATACACGGGAAAAAGGTGTAAAATATGGAGTGATCACTCGTCGCCCCACTGTTGGTTGTTCGAGGCCATCTCCTCAAGCAAGGTCGTAGCTTCATCGGGAGTCTTCGACAAAATGGCTCCATTTGCGGTGGCATCAATAATCTGCTTCGTCCCCGGTTGGAGTCCATTGTAGAAACTGTGGACAAGCTCCCAATCCTCAATGCTATGATGGGGGCATTGATGTTGCAAGTCCTTGAAGCGCTCCCATGCGTCATAGAGAGTCTCCTGTGGTCCTTGCTTGAAGGATATGAGAGCACTTCTTATCTTCACCGTCTTGAAGGGCGGGTAAAATTTGTCGACGAAGGCACTCGCCAATTCATCCTAAGTGGTGAAGATTCCTTCAGCTTGGGTCCTCAACCAATATAAGGCCTTGTCCTTGAGTGTGAAAGGGTAGAGGCGCAGTCTGATAGCATCTACGGAGACGTCCGGCATTTGGAAGGTGGCACACTTTGATAGGAAGAGCTGGATGTGGTAATGAGGGTTTTCATGGGAGTTCCCATGAAAAGGATCTTGTTGAATAAGAACCACCAATCCGGTCTTCAACTCGAAATTTTTGTTGGCCGCCAACTCCGGCATGGCTATGGACGAGGTCGTGGAAGAAGTCTTGGGCCGAAGCCTATCTCTTATGGAAATGATCCTCGCCATTTGCTCCGCCAATTCTTCGGGTGTCTCAGGATGGGTCATAAAATTTCCTTCCGTAACGGGTCTCCTTTTCGCTCGGATCCTCCTTAATGTACGCTCGATCTCCGGATCGTATATTATTTCTTCGGGGTTCGCCGAGGATCTCGTGTACATGCAAGGGAAAACAGAGTTTCAAAGAAATAGTTAGCACAACGGAAGGGCAAAATAAAAATAGAAATAATAGAACAAAAAAGAAAAATAGCTAGGTAGGTAGAATCAAACACTATTGCCTCCCCGGCAACGGTGCCAAAAACTTGATCGGAGCCCGGATACACGGCCCGGGCACGCGACTCGCTAGTCTTACCGCAAGCGCACGGTGTAGTGGCGAACGGGTATCGAACACAGGGAGGCCTAATGACAGTGTCTTCTTCAGTCAACCTGGCTATAAGAATGGTAGAGAAATATTCGTATTAATGCGGTCACAGTCGTTCAATTATACAAAATAAAATATCAAATTAATAAAGACGCCTAGGGGTAGGGAATCCCCGCTACTTGTCGTATCTCGTCATTGTGATTCGTAGGTTTCACAATTGCTAGACTTGAAATTCAGGTAAACTAGTTGCAACTAAATGTAGAACCAAGCTCACGTTCTCGCGCTATTGCCGGTCTATAGAAAACCTAGGGTTGGGTCCAATCTCTTGCAAACCCTAACCTAGGCAAACTAGCGTGAAGAACAACATCATCGTTCAATCGTATCTCGAGCCCACTCTCGTGCAAACTCGAGCTACGACCTAGGTTGGGATAGTTCCTACCCGTCCAATCTCTTGCAAATGGGTATTGGTATAGGATTACAATCGAAAACCCTAGTTTCGGTCCAATCTCTTGCAAACCGATTCCGGAGAAATTCAATTGCAACCCAATTCGAATTTCTAGGGCTTCCTATCGAGTTGGGATCCAATCTCTTGCAAATCCCAATCGGTATGAATCCCTAGCTATTCGTATTAAATCAATCCCAAACTAACCCTAATCAATTCTAGCAATAATTTCACCAATTCATCACAAATTTGAAATTGGGCTCGTAGGGTTCATCCCTACGCCCTAAGACGATAAATCTACTCACAATTCATAATGAAATTCAATAGAAATTCACAAATAAAATCAATAGAATTCATAGCAATATTCAATATATCAATAAAAATGGAGTTTTTGATAGGGAGAGAGACAACCCAATGAAGAACAAAAGAGCATCCAACAAATTAACACTTTTCTCTCCTCCCTAAAAGCTAAATCTAATTCCTAAAAAGTAATCTCAAAAAGGCTGCCAAAAGTTCTGAAAAATCTCCCTAAACTAGGTTAAAAACTGGGTTTAAATACCCCCCAAAATCGTCCAAAAAATCCTGACGAAAATGCCCCTGCGCAGCCTCAAAATCGCAGTTTACGCTACAGGCAGCGCGGCTCACTCGGCCGAGTGACAAATGTCACTCGGCCAAGTGAGAGACCCTGACGGATTCCAGAGAGTTGGGGGTCTTGGGGGTCATCTCCTTGGGAGTCACTCGGCCAAGTGACTTTTCTTCACTCGGCCGATGGGCGTTCTTCACTCGGGCGGACGGTCGTTCGTCACTCGACCGAGTCGGTCTTTGGGGCTGACTGACGGATTCCAGAGAGTTGGATATTTTTGGTTACCGTCGTCTTGGCTTCACTCGGGCGAGGGATGACTCAGTGCTCGGCTGAGTGGTATAGCGATGCTCGGCCGAGTGCACGCTGATATTAGCTCTGTTGCGTGTCCGATCTGGCCGGTCGAGCGGGCTGTCTATGCTCGGCCGAGTGACTCCTTCACTCGGCCGAGTGGCATGCTGAAAATGCCCATTCTTCGTATTTTTGCCTCCTCGTCGCTCCTATGACGTTCTTTATTCTTCCACTCCTCTCCAATCGCAGAATACCCCTCAAGAGAGTCGTCGGTGACACTCCGGAGTGGGTGCATCTCAGAATCACTCCAAATCGCTCCAAATCTCCTGAAATACGACAAAAACAACAAATCGTGAAAAACATCGCAATATTGTCGAATAAACTTGAAAAACACGATTTGAGCGATCTAAATGGCTTGCAAACATGCAGAAAAAGGTGTAAAATACGGAGTGATCATGTCCCTTTGTTAGAATTGATAGTGATGTGGAAAATTCCCTTTGTATTTTGGCTTAAAGAATTTTCGTGCCCGTGTGGAAGTATGATTGAGAACACATGCTAAGGACTCAATTTCATTTAGAAATCATGTACTAACTAGCCTTGGTTGCATTATTGTGTCAAGTAGTTTAAATGGTGGAATTGTTTCCAAAACTGGATTTTCATGCTCAACGTCCTCTATGTAGTATTGGGTTACGAGGAAATAGTTGGAATGTGGTATTGTAGTGGGGGTGCTATGGAGAGGAAGTCCTTCTTGCTAAGCTTCATGCTCCATAATTTCTTACTTGTGGTGTAACTGCAAAGCTTAAGATTTTGGCTCTTTTAGGAAGGAAATTATGCATGAATGCCAAAATGTGATATGAGTAACGCTGTTTTGTGACTCGAGTGTTAAGCTTGGTAATAGCACAACTTTTACGAGAGTTCTTATTCTTATTTAGAAAGTTCCCACCTTGATAAAAGTGATTTTAATTAGGAAGGTTTGATTGAATGAAAGTTTCACTTTTAGGCATAGAGTTTTTATTTGTTATGGTTATATTAAATTTGAATCTTCCATGAAGTCCCTAAATAGTTTTCACAAAGAGAAACATGCATTTTTGCACAAGTCCCTTCAAGAGTAGTATTTTCCCTTATAGTTCTCCTCCTAAGTTTATTTAAAAGCATAATTTCTTGACTACATTTAAATTTCCTCCTTTGAGGGTATTTAGCACGTTTCATTAAAAATTAGCATTTTTCTTAAAGATGTTTAATTAGAATTCCTAAATTAACATTTTTCTTATAGACCCTTAAACAAGTTCTTTAAAGGGCACATTTAAGCACGAGTTGTTTCCCTTAGTGGAGGAAGCAAGCCTAAAGTTAATATCAATTTATTTGGTTGTAGAAATAGGCTTTAGTTGTCAATCCCATCATTATTTGTGGCAACATGTAGCAAGCCACACATGGATATTTTGGTTATGTTATAGTTTGTTGCTTCTAGAATTTGCAAGTTAATTAAAGTAGATTAGTAGACTTATGGTAAAGTGCATGTGTGTTTGAGAATTCATGTTTTGATGTTGAGGATTATTTCTCCGTTGATTCTTTGGGGCAAGATTATATTTTTGTGGTTATCATATGTCTTTCTTTTGATGTTAATTATGTTGTATTGGAAAATTTTGATACATGCAAGGGAAACTCTGCCGAATTTTTGTTGAACAATAGCAACTTAATGGAATCTGTATGATTATTGCTTATGTATATTCTCTTTGTGAACCCAAGCGAGTTACTCTCATTTGAGTTAGTCATGCAAGTGCCCTCTCTTTTGAGTTAGTAGCTTCAATGTTATATTTTGATGCCAATTGCGTAAGCTTGTATCTAAATGGCGCATGTTGGGTGGTTAATAATGTTGCATACAAGACAAAAGGGGGGGAAGGTTATGTTGCATGAGGCCCCTAATGATGTCATGTTATGTTTTGGGGAATTGATTGATGTTTATGGAAAATGATGTGCGTTGCAAGGGGAGGTATTATGTTTCATGAAAAGCGAAAGTGAGGAAGTGATTCAGTCCTCCTAAAGGAGGGTGACACGGGTTGGGGGAAATCCGAAGTATCGGGTATGCCTATGGGACGGACGGGTGGTGGTGTTTTTGTGGTTCGGTGTGGTGGGTACACTTGCACTCCTGACGGGCTAGCGCGGCGGGGAGTGTAGAGTGGTACCCGAGGCTCCTGACGGGCTAGAGCGGCGGTGAGTCCTCTTGCTCTCCCATACAGTTGGGAGAGGTCCAGTCCCATACGTCGTATTCGATATTAGGATTCCAAAAGCTAACATTGTATGAAATTGATTGACTGATTTTTTTACTCCTTAGTCGTACTTGTTGTGATTTACTGTTACTATCATCACCCCTTCCCTTATACCCTCTGCTATGGTTATGTTCTCTTTTCCTACGTGTACTTCCTTTTGTTACTCATGCCATGTTAGATGTGACACCTTCGCTTGTAGCACTTTGCACTCCGTAGTAGCATGTATGTGTGTTGCATTTACGGTGGAGTATGGAATTCCTACTGGGTCATGCTTTGACGTGTTCCCACCCGTGGTTTTTAGGTAGCAGGCATTACAGTCGGATTTGAGTGTTGGAGTTGAGGCTGCAGCTGAAGTTGGTGATCGGAGGTGTAGTTATAATTGGGGGTGGCGAGGGATAAGGTGAGAGCTTGTACTTTTGGGTTTCTTTGCCTGGGATAGACCCTTGTACTTTGGGGTGTGAGGTTGGCGATACTGATTTATAAGATGATCATTGGACTCTTGGTGTTGTATAAATGGATCATATGGTTCAGTTTAGCTTCCTGTGTGGTTTTAGTCCCCCGTTGTGTTGACTGAGTTGTTCCTTTTGCTGCACTGTGTTGGTGTTCGCGTGCCTGTGGCGCTTTTGCGTCTGTGTTTGGTGTCTGTGGTGGAGAATTATTGATACTATTCCTAGCAGCGTGCAGTGGACCTGTAGATACGTTCTTGGTTCTCGTCCTGTATCTTGCCTTTCTGGGTATCCCAGGGGTTTGGGCGTTACATTTGGTGGCACATGCAGGTCACCGCACTGCGGCTGTGTAAGGATGGTGCGTGTAGTGTTCCGAGGGTAGTTTAGTCTTAAGGTGGGTAGGACTTTTGCCTTATGATAGAACCCTGATATCAGAAGCTCGAGGTATAGAGCCTTGAGGGTAGACACTAGTGTGTTGATTGAGTAAGAATGTGTGCACATATCTATGTGTCTATGTATATGTACCTATGCATCAATAGATCTATAAGTGTTGAATATGGCTTGTTGAGCATACTGAGATGATATACTCATGTGCATGTGCCTATGATATAGGTACAAATGATTATATGGCTCTGTGGTTGTGTTTGAAGTATATATGTTAATACGCAGTTAACGTATGAGTAGTGTGTAAGATTGCGTTATATACTTGACTGGGATGTAGGTAGCGGATAGATGTACTGTGTAGTGGCTATAAACTGTATGGGATATATGCACATGTAGAGTGTGTAGATGCATGTGTGGATCCTTGGGTTCCACCCATGTAGATGTATGTGATAAGTATATGATACATGTATGGCCGTAAGCTGGTATGCTTACGCCTATATATGGATGAATATAGTTTTTTATGATTAACTATATGTATTGATATTGGTATGGTGAATCTTGTGTGCTGATATACCTGTGAACGTTGGATGGATGCTAGGAGACATGCATGGTTGTATGTTTGAGTGTGGATGTGCATGTGTGTATGTGTTAATATATGGTAAGCGATGTGTTATATATTGAGATACACCTGTGACTGTGTGTATGTGTTAACATATTGAGCTATAGGCGATGTGTAAATATGATATGCCATCTATATTTGTAGCATGAGATATTTATGTACATGCTGATTGTGATGATACATGTCCGGATCTTTGTGTCCCACTCAGGTATGAGTGGGCATGCCCTTGGTTGTATTAGAGTTATGTGTTTGATATAGTTATGTGTTTGATATATATATATATATATATATATATATATATATATATATATATATATATATATATATGGTAAAGTGTTCCTATGGTGACTCCTTAGATTGAATCTAAGGAGTCGCCCCCATTTTCACTCATATCCCACATTTTTATTGGATTTAATTTTTAATGAGGTTGTTGTTCACATCATGGATGGTCAACATACCAAAACTCAAATCATTCCAATACTTTTAGAGTCACCATCTACCCCTTGCAATTTCAACGGTCTGAAAATGTGCTGAAAACCCCCACGAAGTTGCAAGGGGTAGATAGGGGCTCAAAAAGTATTGGAATCCCTTGAAATTTGGTATGTTGATCATCCATGAGGTGAACAACAACCCCATGAAAAAAAATCCGAAAAGAAACGTTGGAGATATGGGGAAATGGGGGCGACTCCTTAGATTGAATCTAAGGAGGCACCATAGGAACACTTTACCCATATATATATATATATATATATATATATATATATATATATATATATATATATATATATATATATATATATATATATGGCAATCTTCCATTGCGAAAAAGGGGCTTTTCGCACGGTACGAAAAGAATTTTATCTTTTTTTTGAAATTTTTTTTTTCAAAAATTCTTTTTTTGATGTTTAATCCTTACAATTATATACCCCAGGGAAAATAATGGGTGAACCCGTTGGGGATTAGAGCACCGATCCACCCGTTACAAATTTAACGGTCTCAAAACGTGCGAATTTGATGAAATGCCTTGATCGAAGACCAAATGACATTATTTCTCAACGATTATTTTTTGAGGGGGGTATAACAACATATAATGAGGGTGGAAAAAATAATTTTTGAAAAAAAAAATTTCAAAAAAAAACTAAAAACATTTTCGCACGGTGCGAAATGTTCTCATTTGAAAATTTTCATATATATATATATATATATATATATATATATATATATATATGGAAGATGTATATGGTTGCTTGTCCGATTGTAAGGGATACGCTTGCATTGGTGTCCGGATAGATATATCATTATTTGAATATCTGTGTGTGTTGGTAATGTTGTATGAGACCTTATGTGATGACATGTATGTGTGTGCTTGGATATATACTAGGAGACATACATTGTCGTATGTCTGTATCATGTGTATGTATATGAGGTTATCATATCTATGTGTGCTTGTATGTATTTGTAAGTATGCGTACTATGCTCTTATGCGGATATGAGGCGGGCGAGTATTGGTATGTGAAGTATACTTGGATTAGACTTGGATGGTTGGTTGAGTATACGTATATGTGTGGATGACTTCGTGCTGATGCATGTATGTGTGCTTATGTGTTCATGAGTTTACCGAGATATATAGACATATATCCGATATTTATGGTTGTATATATCTCTGTAATATACTTGTGTGTGCAGCTGCGTGCTATATACATGTATGAGTATGGGTCAGCGTGTTGATATTATCACGTGTATACGATTACTGATGGTTGACCTATAAGCTGCATGTTTAGGAAAGCTATTATATTACGTGAGATGAATGTGGTGTGTGTATACCTAGCATATATTCTAGGGATATTATGTGTGAGCCACTGCACTCTGCTCAGGCTTAAGTAGGTATGTTGGAGGAAGCGTAGGAGCTTATGCTTGCCTATGGATATAAGTGGTGATCCGTGTGCTATATACAGACTCGTATGTATGGTTGTAAACATGTACTCATGTACATGTTTGTGGATACCTGTACTGCTGCATGGGTATATGTGTGTGTGATGATATTGGTGTATATGTGAAGGTGCTGGTTATGCTTGTATTAGTTTGTCATGTCATAACGCCAGTTAAGACATGTGCGTGTTTCACGATATATTTCATGTCGTGGCATGTGTGTGCTTCATTCAGTGTTTCCGTTTGCGTGGTGTGAGATGGCAAGGATGTTGTGTTGTATCATGTATGGTATGGTATTCTATGACTGTAAGTAGTGACACATACATGTGTATGTGTGTGTTGGCTGTACCCCATGGGTTATACAGGTTGTATGCCCGTGATTTAGTACAGATGTGCGTATGTAGTGTTCAACCAGCTCTATATATGAAGTATCATGTTGTGTGAATTTGTGTGTATGGGTAATGCAGGTGGCCATGTGATGTACTCATGCAGTAGGTGTCTGAGGGAGCATGAGTATGATGTAAGGTATAATAGCGTGAACATACTTATGGATGTAAGTTTGTATGTATGGTTGAAATACTTGTAAGAGTATTTGTTTGTCGGGGTGTCTTGCCCTCATGTATGTATAATTGCGTGAGCATGCTTGGGACAGGTTGACCTTATTGACTTTATCTATTGACACCCCCTAGCTATATCTTCAGTTGGAAAGTCCGAGGACGGACTTTATTGTTAAGGTGGGTAGAATGTAATGGCCCTAGTGCCATGTACGCTGGGGTGTGTTTATCTAATGGATGTACGTAGTATACATATATTTGAATGAGTATATATTGTGCTTGTACGCCTCCGTAGTGTATATAGGAACGACGTGATGCATACAGTAATTATGTAGTGTATACAGTAATTATGTGTTGGATGACCTATTGAACGAACATAGATGTATATGAGATAGTAAAATGCTTGGCGTTGTTGAACTTCTGAATATGTGATGGGATTTGAGTTGGTGGTGTGTGTCGTACAAACGTATTTTTAATGTTATTTTAATGCGTATTATTTTGTGAAGAATATTTATAGAGACTATGTTAACAAGATTATTCTTATTGTCGTTGATATTGTTGTTGTTATTATTATTGATTAGGTCTTCTGTTAATTTTAGTAGTTAGGGGTTGATTGTTGGGCTTGCTTTTGGGCTTGAGTTAAGAGGATTGGTGCATTAGGGATGGACATAATTTTTAATTGTGTTGGGTTTAATAGTGGGCTTGAATTAGTAGAAGAGTATGAGAGTGGCAAACTTGTAAAAATGGGGTTCCCAATTATATAATTCCTTTCTTCTTCTACCAACTTCTCTATTCCCTTCCTTTCCCTTCTCCCCCCACCCAAGCTGCCGTAAGTTTCACCCAGGGCCGGAAATTTTCCCAGTGCTGCAGGATTCAAGGCGAAAAAAAAGAAGAAGAAATAAAAAAGAAGAGAAGAGAAATCGAAAGAGGAGGAAGAGGAGAAGTTTGGGGAGATTCATGGAGATGGGATTTGGGGAGAAATTGAAAGAATGTGAATTGAGATTTAGAGCATGGAGCTTAGAGATGGTGGGTTTCATGGAATTTGTAAGAGGATTTCGATTCTCCAAGCAAGGTAGGCCATCCATACCCCATTTTTATGATTTGTGCATTTCAATTGTAATTGGGGATTATTGAATTGATGGTAGCCCTAATTGAGGGGAAAATTGAAATAGGGTTTTGGGCTTGAGGATGGAGCAAGAGAGGATTTTTCTTGAAATTGATGGGGGATTGGTTCATCCTAGCCATGAGGTAGGAATCCTACTCCATTAGAGGGATTGTGCATGCTATGGCTTTTAATGAAAGTTTGCATTTTTCCACAAAAGTTATGTATGATTCATAAGTAAGCTATCTTCCCTCATGCCCACATGTTTATACATGCTCCCCTGTTGTGATCATATAAGAAAGAGGATGACTTAGTCATGATAGAAAGTTTTCTTAGTTAGGTTACTCAAATGATTGTAAAGTTGCTCACTTTCTTCTAATAAATACTCAAATTTCTAATTTGTGGATATTCCCTTAGCATTAAATCAATTTGCTGTTTTGGTGGTAGACATGCAATAATCACCATCTAGTATGGAAATGTTTGTGATATGGAAAGCGAAGGCAAGTTATTTTCTTTCCATATTAGGTTGTGATAAAGCTTCACATTTAATTGAATTGAGTTGTAATGATTAAGTATGGGTATTGTCCCTTTGTTAGAATTGATAGGGATGTGGAAAATTCCCTTTGTATTTTGGCTTAAAGAATTTTCGTGCCCGTGTGGAAGTATGATTGAGAACACATGCAAAGGACTCAATTTCATTTAGAAATCATGTACTAACTAGCCTTGATTGCATTATTGTGTCAATTAGTTTAAATGGTGGAATTGTTTCCAAAACTGGATTTTCATGCTCAACGTCCTCTATGTAGTTTTGGGTTACGAGGAAATAGTTGAAATGTGGTATTGTAGTGGGGGTGCTATGGAGAGGAAGTCCTTCTTTCTAAGCTTCATGCTCCTTAATTTCTTACTTGTGGTGTAAATGCAAAGCTTAAGAATTTGGCTCTTTTAGGAAGGAAATTAAGCATGAATGCCAAAAATGTGATATGAGTAACGCCGTTTTGTGAATTGAGTGTTAAGCTTGGTAATAGCACAACTTTTACTAGAGTTGTCACGCCCCGCTTCCCAAAAACACGGAGGCGAAGCGTGACGAAGGCCCGCTTAGGCCGGGGCTAAGAGCCCAGACCCAATAAGCGTCTGTAGTTTTCCATAGCGAAGGTACAGGTCCCTGCAAGTTAGTACGAAATAACAAAAGTACTGAACGGAAACATTTCATTTTATTCCAAAATTTATCATCAAAGTACTGAGAGTCTAACAATGCCGTAAATGGCTACAACTGCTGAAAGGAAAACTAATGGTGCAAGCACCCAACCTAGACGAGAAAGTAAGAGTGCAACGCACCCAACTCAAACTGAACTGGATAATCTCTGGATCAGCAACAGAAGGCCTCTAACTCTGATCGTCCTCTGGATCGTACTCTGGATCAGCGCCCTCCGGCTCCAAGTCAACTGGCAGGTCCGCCTCGTACTCGTACTCTGGCTCCACACCTGACGTACAGCACCAAAAGAAGGAAACTGTACGTCAGGCAAAGTCTACACAAACTGTCAGACTCTACTGCAAGTGTATCTACTTTTAACAATGATTTACTGGTTGTTTTAGCATGATGGGGTTATAACTGAGTAACGAAAAGTAGCGTAGCAGGAAAAGTAAACGTAGAAAGCAGTAGACGTAGCGTGTGCTACCGACTACGGGACTAACCTACAGGTGTCAAGACAAGACGGGACGTGACAGACAGGACAAGACAAGACGGGACAGGACAAGACAGACACGAAAGGGTTCACGCCTTACGGTTCGAGGGGGATCAGACCCTCTTGCCGTGTGCACGCTCAACCCAACCCCAAACCCAGGAACTCAGGACAAGATTTACAGGGATCATTTCCTCTAGGGAAACATCCGAAACGCCCGAAGGCTTTTTGTATAACAGGGATCACTTCCACAAGGAAAGCATCCGAAACGCCCGAAGGCTTTTTGTATAACAGGGATCACTTCCGCAAGGAAAGCATCCGAAACGCCCGAAGGCTTTTTGTGTCACGGGGATCACTTCCGCGAAGGGAAGCATCCGAAACGCCCGAAGGCTTTTTGTATCACGGGGATCACTTCCGCAGAGGGAAGCATCCGAAACGCCCGAAGGCTTTTTGTATCACGGGGATCACTTCCGCGGAGGGAAGCATCCGAAACGCCCGAAGGCTTTTTGTGTAACAGGACACGACATGACAAGTGTAGGGAAAGTTATTCTAGGGTGTCCACACGCACGCACACACAAGATAGTCCTATGTTGTCAGCAGTTCATTGTTGTCAGGCTCAGACTTCGTCGTCAAGTCAGAGCCGTCACGGGTCGTCCCGGACGCTATCATTTCACGTCCGGTTCTCATCACACACAATCTAACAGTTCTACAAACTAGAACTAAAGCACAGTCAAATCGCAAGTGGGTACACTTGCCTGGAATGGCGAGTGCGTCGTCTGTCCCGGGCGTCTCGTCCAGTCGTCGCGTCCGTGGTAGTCCGTCTGAAAAGAGATCACGGTGACGGTGTCAAGTCGCGATTTTCGTCAAATCCTATTTAGGTTCATTTCTAAGTTGAACGTGGCTACCCTAACCGTCACGAGTCAAGTTGTCCGATCAGCCTATCCGACGATTCTATCCTATGTGCGCAGTCAAAAGTCCAAACGTCAGTCTACAGTTACACATCGATTTAAGAGAGCAGAAAATAAATTTACTGAGTTAAGTTGCCAGTTTTAGTTAGGTTTTCAGTTTTGCTACTGTGGGGGTTTCGCTACGAGATAGGGGAACCAACCTGTCCGGAGTCTGGGGTAGAGCGGACGTAGAGTCTGAACGGCGACCGATCTGATTGGCACGGCTACGGATCGTCTCCTAGCGGTGTCTCGGCTATGGGCAGCGTAGCCAGACACGTTCTGGCAGCGGGCGGAACGCGTGAACAGCGAGCAGTGCGTCGGGTAGGCGTACTACGGCTTCCGGAGAACTTGCAACGGCAACTAAGATGAACAGTTCGTCGTATCCCACGCCTACGATGTCGGGAGTCGTAGGAGAGGCTCGAGACGTCGATAAATACTCCCAGGAGGTGTAGGAGACTGTCGGAGGGCTCCAACAGCGAGGAGAGACGACGGGATCTTGGCGACGTGTCGGTACGGCGTCAAACACGCAAAACAGCGAGCAAACTCGCTGTTTCAGAGGAGTTGCGGCCTTGGGTCACAGCCAACAGCGAGAGGGGGCAGAGGGGGGTTCACGGCAACGTCAAGGCGGCTCCGGCGGCGGCGGCCGTGGCAAGCTGCTGCGGCTGCTGTGCACGATTCCGACGGCTAACGGCGATTTCCAGCGGCGCTCAGGTCGATGGCGAGAGAGGGGAGGTCGGGGAGTAGGTCGGCGGCGACTGCGGTCTCCGGCGGCGCTCAGGTCGACGGGGAAGAGGGGTTTGCGTGAGGGGCTTGAGTTTCTTGGGCCGGCGCTTTGGATTATTGCGGCTGTGAGAATTTCTTAGAAGAAACCTAGGGTTATTCTTATAGGGGCCCACGTGACTAGGAGGAGGAGCTTCACGTGAGGGGCTGCCACTTAACTAGGTTTAGGGTTTATTTAGAGTTAAGTTTGTTAGGGGTAATCTCGTAATTAACGGCTCTACTAGTGCACAAGAGCCAAACGGTGCCCAAAAATTATAAGAAAAATACCGGGGCGACCGGGGCGACGAGAGCAAGAAGTCAGAAGAGACGGATTACAATTTCGATGTCGGGAAACAAAATTAAAAATAAAAACGCCTCAAGTCAAAAGTGCGATACGCGACGTCTCCTCGGAAAAGGTCCAATCGTGGGCGAACGGCCCGTGAAATGACGTTGCAAGTCAACACGGCAAATGCAGTACCCTCAGAGAGAGTCACAACGACATATCACACGATAGGGTTCGGAAACAAACAAAGTCTAAAATAAATACGTGCACGGTCAAGCGCACGTGCACAAAGAACTTACGATCGGAAACCGGCCGTTACATCCTCCCCAACTTAGAAATGATTCCGTCCTCGGAATCAACATCATGCACTGCTCGGGAAAAGATGCGGAAAGCGCTCTCTCATATCATCTTCGCGCTCCCAGGTGGACTCTCCAGGTGATCCATGACGCCACATCACTCTCACCAGGTCGACTATCTTATTTCTCAACTGCTTCTGTCGACGGTCCAAAATCTGCACAGGCTGCTGGTCATATGTCAAATCCGGGCGAACTGTAATCTCTGAGAAGTCCACAGTGTGCGATGGGTCACTGACGTACCGACGTAACTGAGATACGTGGAATACGTCATGAACACCCTCCAAAGATGGTGGCAGAGCAAGGCGGTAGGCCACTGCTCCCACACGCTCTAGCACATCAAACGGCCCAATATACCTCGGACTCAGCTTTCCCTTCTTCCCGAAACGAATAACTCCGCGGTTCGGAGAAATCTTCAGGAAGACGTGATCACCAGGCTGAAACTCCAAAGGTCTCCTCTTGGCATCTGCCCAATGCTTGAAGCGATCCTGTGCAACTCTAAGCTTCTCCCTGATGTCCCTCACGACATCCACAGCTTCCACTATCATCTCTGGACCCAACAGCTCCCGATCACCGATGTCATCTCAGCTTAGTGGCGAACGACATTTCCTTCCATATAGGGCAGCAAACGGCGCCATGCCAATGCTCGCCTGGTAGCTGTTGTTATATGAAAACTCCACCAAGTGAAGATGGTCCTCCCAAGAACCCTTCAAATCGAGCGTACAAGCTCGCAGCATATCCTCCAGGATCTGAATAGTCCTCTCGGACTGGCCATCAGTCTGCGGGTGGTACGCCGTGCTGAAGCTCAGACTCGTACCCAAATTCTCCTGCAGACTTCTCCAGAACTGAGATGTGAACCTCGTGTCTCGGTCAGACACAATGCTCACAGGGACTCCATGTAAGCGTACAATCTCCTGCACGTACACGGACTACATCACGACCATTTCAAAGAGAAAATCAAAGTGGAAGTAAAAGTAGAAACGAAATTTTTACCTCCAGATATTTCCTCGCCAAAACTTCCGTAGACTGGCCCACTCGGAAAGGGATAAAATGCGCAGACTTGGTCAACCGATCCACGATCACCCAAACTGCGTCGTTCTGCCTCGGGGTCCGAGGTAAACCAGTCACGAAGTCCATCGTAATATGTTGCCACTTTCACTCTGGAATAGAAAGCGGTTGCAGCAACCCGGCAGTACGATGGTGCTCAGCCTTCACCTGTTGGCATATCAGACACTTGGCAACGCTCCGTGCCACGCTCCTCTTCATGCCAATCCACCAATAATTTAGACGGATGTCCTTATACATCTTGGTGCCTCCAGGATGTATAGAATAAGGCGAGCTATGAGCCTCGCTCAACAGCTCCTCACGGACATCACCTGCAGGTACACAGAGTCTACTGCCGTACCGCAGTGAACCATCCTCATGAATCACGAACTCCGTCCGTAGTCCAGCTTCAACCTACCTCCTGATCCTCTGCAGCTTCGGATCTCCTGCCTGAGCTGCCTTGATCCGATCCACAATTGTGGACTGAATCTGCAGATTCATGAATGAATGAACTACACCAGGTAGGACAACCTCCAAATCCATCTCCCTCAGCTCCTGCTGAATCCTCCAGTCGGCTGTATGCATCATCGCGGCAGGGAGTCTACTCAAGGCATCAGGCACTACGTTCACCTTCCCCGGATGATACTGCAAGTCAATCTCGTAGTCAGCCATGAGCTCTAACCATCGCCTCTGACGCATGTTGAGCTCCTTCTACGTAAAGATGTACTTCAAGCTCTTGTGATCGGTGAAAATCTTCACACTCTCACCTAGCAAGAAGTGCCTCCAAATCTTCAGTGCAAAAATCACTGCTGCCAACTCCAGATCGTGCGTCGGGTAATTCTTCTCATGAGTCCTCAACTGACGAGAAGCGTACGCGACCACGTGGCCATGCTGATGCAAGACGCATCCTAGGCCCTTCCCTGATGCATCACAATAAACTTCGAAGCCTCCGCTCCGATCCGGTACTGCCAATACCAGTGCCGTGGTCAACCTCGCCTTCAAGATACTGAAGGCCTCCTCACAAGCATCTGACCAGAGAAACTCCACATCCTTCCTCGTCAGCTTCGTCATCGGCTCCGCAATCTTCGAGAAATCCTTGATGAACCGCCGATAATAGCCTTCTAATCCCAGAAAACTCCTGATGTCTGATGCTGACTGCGGAGTCGGCCAATCTCTGACTGCTCTGACCTTTTTCGGATCCACAGATATGCCATCACCGGATACCATGTGTCCCAGGAATGCGACTCTGTCCAGCCAGAACTTGCACTTGCTATACTTGGCATAAAGCTTATGTCTCCTCAGCGTCTCCAGCACTGTCCTCAGATGACAGCTGTGCTCCTCCTCAGACTTCGAATAAATAAGAATGTCATCGATGAAGATGACAACAAACTTGTCCAGGAAGTCGTAGAATATTAAATTCATCAAATTCATGAACACAGCCGGCGCATTGGTCACGCCAAACGGCATGACCACGAACTCATAATGTCCGTACTTTGTCCGAAAAGCCGTCTTCTGAACATCGTCCTTCTTCACCCTCAATTGGTGGTATCCACTCCTCAAGTCCAACTTCGAGAAGACTCTCGAACCTCCAAGCTGGTCAAAGATATCGTCGATGCACGGCAGCGGATACTTATTCTTTACGGTGACAGCATTCAATCCTCGATAGTCCACGCACATCCTGCGGGACCCATCCTTCTTCTTCACGAGTAGAACTGGTGCGCCCCATGGCGACACACTAGGGTGGATGAAACCCTTCTGCAATAACTCATCCAACTGCTTCCGCAGCTCCTCGAGCTCAGCGGGAGCCATACGGTACGGCGCCTTCGATATCGGTTGCGCTCCCGGCATAAGATCAATACCAAACTCTAAGGCTCGGTCGGGTGGCAAACCTGAGATATCCTCTGGGAAGACATCGTCAAAGTCTTAGACGACTGCTGGTCGTTCGATCTCCATCTCCATCGGCATAGCTGTAACAATCGGCACCACCGGCGTGGCCCGATACTTGACGGGTCCAAGCGACTCATCTCTGCTACGGAACTCAACTCTGGATGGCCTGGAATTCGGAACACCACCCTCTTGCTGTGACAATCGATCGAGGCGTGGAAATCTCCCAACCAATCGATGCCAAGAACGGCATCAAAATGTGGCAGGTCGTGGACAATGAAATCTGCAAAGAGCTCGTGTCCACTGACCACCAAAGGAATCGATCTACATCCCAAGTTTACTGTCACCACTCCGTTCCATGTGGTGATGTCCCAACACTTGGGAAGTGTATGGGTGGGAATGGAGTGTCTTGTCACGAATCTCCGGGATAAGATGCACATGGATGCACCGGAGTCGAACAAGGCCAGGGCCGGGTGAGAAGACACTAGAATGGTGCCTAAGATATTAAAAGAAACTACGGTCAAACCAAGCTACTCTAATAAACAAGTCAGGCAAACAAGACTAACAATTTAAAAGCTAAACTATGAAATGAAAGACTAGAATTAAGGAGTTACCTGCAATGACTCCATCCAGCTCCTCAGTCTCCAAAGCCGTCATGGTGTATGCCGGCCTCTGGGGCTGCGCTGCTCTCTGAAACATCTGCCTCTGTGGCGCCAAGGGTGGTCCACGAACGACAGGTCCTCTCTGAACTGGAGTGGGCGCTCTCATCTGCAGCGGGGCTGGCGCTCCAACTACAGCATGACGGGCTCTCGGACAATCCTTCGCAGCATGCGAAGCATCTCCGCAAACTAGGCACAGTCCCATCTTCTTCCGACAATCCTTCTGAACGTGTCCCAGCTTCCCACAGTAATGACACGGTCCCTTGCTCTGACTCTGAATGGGTGCTCCAGGCCTCTTAAATGGTACTGTCTGAACTGGCCTCATCGCCGGCCTAGCAGGTGGCTGGTACTGCTCCATAGGACGCTTCCCCTTATCAGCTGGAGGGTCAGGTAGGAGCGAAATAAGCTCATGATTCTTCGCAGCATCCAGCACCTCCCTCATAGTCGTGAAACTCGCCGAAGACATAGAAGCCTGAATCTTTGGACGCAGTCCCTGACGGAAGCGATCAGCTCGCTTCTCCTCCTTCTTCACCATATGCGGAGCGAAGCGACTCAGCATCTCAAACTCCGCCTCATACTCCTCGACGGTCATGTTCTCCTGTTTCAGATCTATAAACCTGCTCAGCAGCTCCCTCCTAGTAGTCTTGGTGAAGTACTTCATCCTGAACATAGACCTGAAAATCTTCCAATCCACTGGCTTCTCCAGACGCCTCTCCTCAAGGCGCCACCAGTTCCTCGCATTCTCTGTCAGCTGCATCTTCGCTATCTCCACTCGGGTATCGTCTGGAATCTTCGCAGCAACCAACTTCTCCTCCGTGCTCTGGATCCACTCGTCAGCAGCTAGGGGTCCCTCCTTCCCTGAAAATGTCCTCGGCTGGAGCTCGTTGAACTGCTTCACTCCTGGAGCAGCTCGAGGGGCAGGCGGAGGTGGCGGTGGTGCAACTGGAGCAGCCTGGGCAGCACGCTGGGACTGCTGAACCAACTGATGCTGCACCTCCAGCATCTCTCTCATCACGCCCAGAACCTGACGGAAGTCTCCGCTCTGGTCTTCCTGAATCCCATCTCCAGAGCTCCCCGATCGGGTAACACGTCGTCCTGCCATCCTATTGACAGAAAGACACAGATTAGACTCGTACAATTTCCGGATGATAATAATAAAATGAAATTTAATACTTCAATTATTTCGTACTCGCAGATTCGAGACCTGCATGGGCCACCACTAAAACCTGTCACGCCCCGCTTCCCAAAAACACGGAGGCGAAGCGTGACGAAGGCCCGCTTAGGCCGGGGCTAAGAGCCCAGACCCAATAAGCGTTTGTAGTTTTCCATAGCGAAGGTACATGTCCCTGCAAGTTAGTACGAAATAACAAAAGTACTGAACGGAAACATTTCATTTTATTCCAAAATTTATCATCAAAGTACTGAGAGTCTAACAATGCCGTAAACGGCTACAACTGCTGAAAGGAAAACTAATGGTGCAAGCACCCAACCTAGACGAGAAAGTAAGAGTGCAACGCACCCAACTCAAACTGAACTGGATAATCTCTGGATCAGCAACAGAAGGCCTCTAACTCTGATCGTCCTCTGGATCGTACTCCGAATCAGCGCCCTCCGGCTCCAAGTCAACTAGCAGGTCCGCCTCGTACTCGTACTCTGGCTCCACACCTGACGTACAGCACCAAAAGAAGGAAACTGTACGTCAGGCAAAGTCTACACAAACTGTCAGACTCTACTGCAAGTGTATCTACTTTTAACAATGATTTACTGGTTGTTTTAGCATGCTGGGGTTATAACTGAGTAACGAAAAGTAGCGTAGCAGGAAAAGTAAACGTAGCAAGCAGTAGACGTAGCGTGTGCTACCGACTACGGGACTAACCTACAGGTGTCAAGACAAGACGGGACGTGACGGACGGGACAAGACAAGACGGGACAGGACAAGACAAACACGAAAGGGTTCACGCCTTACGGTTCGAGGGGGATCAGACCCTCTTGCCGTGCGCACGCTCAACCCAACCCCAAACCCAGGAACTCAGGACAAGATTTATAGGGATCATTTCCGCTAGGGAAACATCCGAAACGCCCGAAGGCTTTTTGTATAACAGGGATCACTTCCGCAAGAAAAGCATCCGAAACGCCCGAAGGCTTTTTGTATAACAGGGATCACTTCCGCAAGGAAAGCATCCGAAACGCCCGAAGGCTTTTTGTGTCACGGGAATCATTTCCGCGGAGGGAAGCATCCGAAATGCCCGAAGGCTTTTTGTATCACGGGGATCACTTCCGCGGAGGGAAGCATCCGAAACGCCCGAAGGCTTTTTGTATCACGGGGATCACTTCCGCGGAGGGAAGCATCCGAAACGCCCGAAGGCTTTTTGTGTAACAGGACACGACATGACAAGTGTAGAGAAAGTTATTCTAGGGTGTCCACACGCACGCACACACAAGATAGTCCTATGTTGTCAGCAGTTCATTGTTGTCAGGCTCAGACTTCGTCGTCAAGTCGGAGCCGTCACGGGTCGTCCCGGACGCTATCATTTCACGTCCGGTTCTCATCACACACAATCTAACAGTTCTACAAACTAGAACTAAAGCACAGTCAAATCGCAAGTGGGTACACTTGCCTGGAATGGCGAGTGCATCGTCTGTCCGGGGCGTCTCGTCCAGTCGTCGCGTCCGTGGTAGTCCGTCTGAAAAGAGATCACGGCGACGGTGTCAAGTCGCGATTTTCGTCAAATCCTATTTAGGTTCATTTCTAAGTTGAACGTGGCTACCCTAACCGTCACGAGTCAAGTTGTCCGATCAGCCTATCCGACGATTCTATCCTATGTACGCAGTCAAAAGTCCAAACGTCGGTCTACAGTTACACATCGATTTAAGAGAGCAGAAAATAAATTTACTGAGTTAAGTTGCCAGTTTTAGTTAGGTTTTCAGTTTTGCTACTGTGGGGGTTTCGCTACGAGATAGGGGAACCAACCTGTCCGGAGTCTGGGGTAGAGCGGACGTAGAGTCTGAACGGCGACCGATCTGATTGGCACGGCTACGGATCGTCTCCTAGCAGTGTCTCGGCTACGGGCAGCATAGCCAGACACGTTCTGGCAGCGGGCGGAACGCGTGAACAGCGAGCAGTGCGTCGGGTAGGCGTACTACGGCTTCCGGAGAACTTGCAACGGCAACCGAGATGAACGGTTCGTCGTATCCCACGCCTACGATGTCGGGAGTCGTAGGAGAGGCTCGAGACATCGATAAATACTCCCAGGAGGTGTAGGAGACTGTCGGAGGACTCCAACAGCGAGGAGAGACGACGGGATCTTGGCGACGTGTCGGTACGGCGTCAAATACGCAAAACAGCGAGCAAACTCGCTGTTTCAGAGGAGTTGCGGCCTTGGGTCGCAGCCAACAGCGAGAGGGGGCAGAGGGGGGTTCACGGCGACGTCGAGGCGGCTCCGGCGGCGGCGGTAGCGGCGGCGGCGGCCGTGGCAAGCTGCTGCGGCTGCTGTGCGCGATTCCGGCGGCTAACGGCGATTTCCGGCGGCGCTCAGGTCGACGGCGAGAGAGGGGAGGTCGGGGAGTAGGTTGGCGGCGACTGCGGCCTCTGGCGGCGCTCAGGTCGACGGGGAAGAGGGGTTTGCGTGAGGGGCTTGAGTTTCTAGGGCCGGCTCTTTGGATTATTGCGGCTGTGAGAATTTCTTAGAAGAAACCTAGGGTTATTCTTATAGGGGGCCCACGTGACTAGGAGGAGGAGCTTCACGTGAGGGGCTGCCACTTAACTAGGTTTATGGTTTATTTAGAGTTAAGTTTGTTAGGGGTAATCTCGTAATTAACGGCTCTACTAGTGCACAAGAGCCAAACGGTGCCCAAAAATTATAAGAAAAATACCGAGGCGACCGGGACGACGAGAGCAAGAAGTCAGAAGAGACGGATTACAATTTCGATGTCGGGAAACAAAATTAAAAATAAAAACGCCTCAAGTCAAAAGTGCGATACGCGACGTCTCCTCGGAAAAGGTCCAATCGTGGGCGAACGGCCCGTGAAATGACGTTGCAAGTCAACACGGCAAATGCAGTACCCTCAGAGAGAGTCATAACGACATATCACACGATAGGGTTCGGAAACAAACAAAGTCTAAAATAAATACGTGCACGGTCAAGCGCACGTGCACAAAGAACTTACGATCGGAAACTGGCCGTTACAAGAGTTCTTATTGGTATTTAGCAAGTTCCCACCTTGATAAAAGTGATTTTAATTAGGAAGGTTAAAAGTGATTTTAATAAGGAAGGTTTGATTGAATGAAAGTTTCACTTTTAGGCATAGAGTTTTTATTTGTTATGGTTATATTAAAATTGAATCTTCCATGAAGTCCCTAAATAGTTTTCACAAAGAGAAACATGCATTTTTGCACAAGTCCCTTCAAGAGTTGTATTTTCCCTTATAGTTCTCCTCCTAAGTTTATTTAAAAGCGTAACTTCTTGACTACATTTAAATTTCCTCCTTTGAGGGTCTTTAGCACGTTTCATTAAAAATTAGCATTTTTCTTAAAGATGTTTAATTAGAATTCCTAAATTAACATTTTTCTTTTATACCCTTAAACAAGTTCTTTAAAGGGTACATTTTAAGCACGAGTTGTTTCCCTTAGTGGAGAAAGCAAGCCTAAAGTTAATATCAATTTATTTGGTTGTAGAAATAGGCTTTAGTTGACAATCCCCTCATTATTTGTGGCAACATGTAGCAAGCCACACATGGATATTTTGGTTATGTTATAGTTTGTTGCTTCTAGAATTTGCAAGTTAATTAAAGTAGATTAGTAGACTTGTGGTATAGTGCATGTGTGTTTGAGAATTCATGTTTTGATGTTGAGGATTATTTCTCCGTTGATTCTTTGGGGCAAGATTGTATTTATGTGGTTATCATATGTCTTTCTTTTGATGTTAATTATGTTGTATTGGAAAATTTTGATACATGCAAGGGAAACTCTGCCGAATTTTTGTTGAGCAATAGCAACTTAATGGAATCTATATGATTATTGCTTATGTATATTCTCTTTGTGAACCCAAGCGAGTTACTCTCATTGGAGTTAGTCATGCAAGTGCCCTCTCTTTTGAGTTAGTAGCTTCAATGTTATATTTTGATGCCAATTACGTAAGCTTGTATCTAAATGGCGCATGTTGGGTGGTTAATAATGTTGCATACAAGACAAAAAGGGGGGGAAGGTTATGTTGCATGAGACCCCTAATGATGTCATGTTATGTTTTGAGGAATTGATTGATGTTTATGGAAAATGATGTGCGTTGCAAGGGGAGGTATTATGTTTCATGAAAAGCGAAAGTGAGGAAGTGATTCAGTCCTCCTAAAGGAGGGTGACATGGGTTGGGGGAAATCCGAAGTATCGGGTATGCCTATGGGACGGACGGGTGGTGGTGTTTTTGTGGTTCGGTGTGGTGGGTACACTTGCACTCCTGACGGGCTAGCGCAGCGGGAAGTGTAGAGTGGTACCCGAGGCTCCTGACGGGCTAGAGCGGCGGTGAGTCCTCTTGCTCTCCCACACAGTTGGGAGAGGTCCAGTCCCATACGTCGTATTCGATATTAAGATTCCAAAAGCTAACATTGTATGAAATTGATTGACTGATTTTTTTACTCCCTAGTCGTAGTTGTTGTGATTTACTGTAACTATCATCACCCCTCCCCTTATACCCTCTGCTATGGTTCTGTTCTCTTTTCCTACGTGTTCTTCCTTTTGTTACTCATGCCATGTTAGATGTGACACCTTCGCTTGTAGCACTTTGCACTCCGTAGTAGCATGTACGTGTGTTGCATTTAGGGTGGAGTATGGAATTCCTACTGGGTCATGCTTTGACGTGTTCCCACCCGTGGTTTTTAGGTAGCAGGCATTGCCGTTGGATTTGAGTGTTGGAGTTGACGCTACAGCTGAAGTTGGTGATCGGAGGTGTAGTTATAATTGGGGTGGCGAGGGGTAAGGTGAGAGCTTGTACTTTTGGGTTTCTTTGCCTGGGATAGACCCTTGTACTTTGGGTTGTGAGGTTGGCGATATTGATGTATAAGATGATCATTGGACTCTTGGTGTTGTATAAATGGATCATATGGTTCAGTTTAGCTTCCTGTGTGGTTTTAGTCCCCCGTTGTGTTGACTGAGTTGTTCCTTTTGCTGCACTGTGTTGGCGTTCGCGTGCCTGTGGCGCTTTTGCGTCTGTGTTTGGTGTCTGTGGTGGAGCATTATTGATACTATTCCTAGCAGCGTGCAGTGGACCTGCAGATACTTTCTTGGTTCTCGTCCAGTATCTTGCCTTTCTGGGTATCCCGGGGGTTTGAGCGTTACATTTGGTGGCCCATGCAGGTCACTGCACTGCGGCTGTGTAAGGATGGTGCGTGTAGTGTTCCGAGGGTAGTTTAGTCTTAAGGTGGGTAGGACTTTTGCCTTATGATAGAACCCTGATATCAGAAGCTCGAGGTATAGAGCCTTGAGGGTAGACACTAGTGTGTTGATTGAGAAAGAATGTGTGCACATACCTATGTGTGTATATATATGTACCTATGCATCTATAGCTCTATAAGTGTTGAATATGGCTTGTTGAGTATATTGAGATGATATACTCATGTGCATGTGCCTATGATATAGGTACAAATGATTATATGTCTCTGTGGTTGTGTTTGAAGTATATATGTTAATACGCAGTTAACGTATGAGTAGTGTGTAAGATTGCGTTATATACTTGAATGGGATGTAGGTAGTGGATAGATGTACTGTGTAGTGGCTATATACTGTATGGGATATATGCACATGTAGAGTGTGTAGATGCATGTATGGACCCTTGGGTTCCACCCATGTAGATGTATATGATAAGTATATGATACATGTATGGCCGTAAGCTGGTACGCTTACGCCTGTATATGGATGAATGTAGTTTTTTATGATTAACTATATGTATTGATATTGGTATGGTGAATCTTGTGTGCTGATATACCTGTGAACGTTGGATGGATGCTAGGAGACATGCATGGTTGTATGTTTGAGTGTGGATGTGCATGTGTGTATGTGTTAATATATGGTAAGTGATGTGTAATATATTGAGATACACCTGTGACTGTGTGTATGTGTTAAAATATTGAGCTATAGGCGATGTGTAAATATGATATGCCATCTATATTTGTAGCATGAGATATTTATGTACATGTTGATTGTGATGATACATGTGCGGATCTTTGTGTCCCACTCAGGTATGAGTGGGCATGCCCTAGGTTATATTAGAGTTATGTGTTTGAGATATATATATATATATATATATATATATATGGAAGATGTATATGGTTGCCTGTACGGTTGTAAGGGATACGCTTGCATTGGTGTCCGGATAGATATATCATTATGTGAATATCTGTGTGTGTTGGTAATGTTGTATGAGACCTTATGTGATGACATGTATGTGTGTGCTTGGAAATATACTAGGAGACATACATTGTCGTATGTCTGTATCATGTGTATGTATATGAGGTTATCATATCTATGTGTGCTTGTATGTATTTGTTAGTATGCGTACTATGCTCTTATGCGGATATGAGGCGGGTGAGTATTGGTATGTGAAGTATACTTGGATTAGACTTGGATGGTTGGTTGAGTATACGTATATGAGTGGATGACTTCGTGCTGATGCATGTATGTGTGCATATGTGTTCATGAGTTTACCGAGATATATAGACATATATCCGATATTTATGGTTGTATATATCTCTGTAATATACTTGTGTGTGTAGCTACGTGCTATATACAAGTATGAGTATGGGTAGGCGTATTGATATTCTCACGTGTATACGATTGCTGATGGTTGACCTATAAGCTGCATGTTTAGGAAAGCTATTATATTACGTGAGATGAATGTGGTGTGTGTATACCAAGCATGCATTCTAGGTATATTATGTGTGAGCCACTGCGCTCTGCTCAGGCTTGAGTAGGTATGTTGGAGGAAGCGTAGGAGCTTATGCTTGCCTATGGATATAAGTGGTGATCCGTGTGCTATATACAGACTCGTATGTATGGTTGTAAACATGTACTCATGTACATGTTTGTGGATACCTATACTGCTGCATGGGTATATATGTGTGTGATGATATTGGTGTATATGTGAAGGTGCTGGTTGTGCTTGTATCAGTTTGTCATGTCATAACGCCAGTTAAGACATGTGCGTGTTTCACGATATATTTCATGGCGTGGCATGTGTGTGCTTCATTCTGTGTTTCTGTTTGCGTGGTGTGAGATGGCAAGGATGTTGTGTTGTATCATGTATGGTATGGTATTCTATGACTGTAAGTAGTGACACATACATGTGTATGTGTGTGTTGGCTGTACCCCATGGGTTATATAGGTTTTATGCCCGTGATTTAGTACAGATGTGTGTATGTAGTGTTCAACCAGCTCTATATATGAAGTATCATGTTGTGTGAATTTGTGTGTATGGGTAATGCAGGTGGCCATGTGATGTACTCATGCAGTAGGTGTCTGAGGGAGCATGAGTATGATGTAAGGTATAATAGCGTGAACATACTTATGGATGTAAGTTTGTATGTATGGTTGAAATACTTGTAAGAGTATTTGTTTGTCAGGGTGTCTTGCCCTCATGTATGTATAATAGCATGAGCATGATTGGGACAGGTTGACCTTATTGACTTTATCTATTGACACCCCCTAGCTATATCTTCAGTTGGAAAGCCCGAGGACGGACTTTATTGTTAAGGTGGGTAGAATGTAATGGCCCTAGTGCCATGTACGCTGGGGTGTGTTTATCTGATGGATGTACGTAGTATACATATATTTGAATGAGTATATATTGTGCTTGTACGCCTCCGTAGTGTATATAGGAACGACGTGATGCATACAGTAATTATGTAGTGTATACAGTAATGATGTGTTGGATGACCTATTGAACGAACATAGATGTATATGAGACAGTAAAATGCTTGGCGTTGTTGAACTTCTGAATATGTGATGGGATTTTAGTTGGTGGTGTGTGTCGTACAAACGTTTTTTTAATGTTATTTTAATGCGTATTATTTTGTGAAGAATATTTGTAGAGACTATGTTAACAAGATTATTCTTATTGTCGCTGATATTGTTGTTGATTGTTGGGCTTGCTTTTGGGCTTGAGTTAAGAGGATTGGTACATTAGGGATGGACATACTTTTTAATTGTGTTGGGTTTAATAGTGGGCTTGAATTAGTAGAAGAGTATGAGAGTGGCAAACTTGTAAAAATGGGGTTCCCAATTATATAATTCCTTTCTTCTTCTACCAACTTCTCTCTTCCCTTCCTTTCCCTTCTCCCCCCACCCAAGCTGCTGTAAGTTTCACCCAGGGCCGGAAATTTTCCCAGGGCTGCAGGATTCAAGGCGAAAAAAAAGAAGAAGAAATAAAAAAGAAGAGAAGAGAAATCGAAAGAGGAGGAAGAGGAGAAGTTTGGGGAGATTCAAGGAGATGGGATTTGGGGAGAAATTGAAAGAAGGTGAATTGGGATTTAGAGCATGGAGCTTAGAGATGGTGGGTTTCATGGAATTTGGAAGAGGATTTCGATTCTCCAAGCAAGGTAGGCCATCCATACCCCATTTTTATGATTTGTGCATTTCAATTGTAATTGGGGATTATTGAATTGATGGTAGCCCTAATTGAGGGGAAAATTGAAATAGGGTTTTGGGCTTGAGGATGGAGCAAGAGAGGATTTTTCTTGAAATTGATGGGGGATTGGTTCATCCTAGCCATGAGGTAGGAATCCTACTCCATTAGAGGGATTGTGCATGCTATGGCTTTTAATGAAAGTTTGCATTTTTCCACAAAAGTTATGTATGATTCATAAGTAAGCTATCTTCCCTCATGCCCACATGTTTATACATGCTCCCCTGTTGTGATCATATAAGAAAGATGATGACTTAGTCATGATAGAAAGTTTTCTTAGTTAGGTTACTCAAATGATTGTAAAGTTGCTCACTTTCTTCTAATAAATACTCAAATTTCTAATTTGTGGATATTCCCTTAGCATTAAATCAATTTGCTGTTTTGGTGGTAGACATGCAATAATCACCATCTAGTATGGAAATGTTTGTGATATGGAAAGCGAAGGCAAGTTGTTTTCTTTCCATATTAGGTTGTGATAAAGCTTCACATTTAATTGAATTGAGGTGTAATGATTAAGTATGGGTATTGTCCCTTTGTTAGAATTGATAGGGATGTGGAAAATTCCCTTTGTATTTTGGCTTAAAGAATTTTCGTGCCCGTGTGGAAGTATGATTGAGAACACATGCAAAGGACTCAATTTCATTTAGAAATCATGTACTAACTAGCCTTGATTGCATTATTGTGTCAATTAGTTTAAATGGTGGAATTGTTTCCAAAACTGGATTTTCATGCTCAACGTCCTCTATGTAGTTTTGGGTTACGAGGAAATAGTTGGAATGTGGTATTGTAGTGGGTGTGCTATGGAGAGGAAGTCCTTCTTTCTAAGCTTCATGCTCCTTAATTTCTTACTTGTGGTGTAAATGCAAAGCTTAAGAATTTGGCTCTTTTAGGAAGGAAATTATGCATGAATGCCAAAATGTGATATGAGTAACGCCGTTTTGTGAATTGAGTGTTAAGCTTGGTAATAGCACAACTTTTACTAGAGTTCTTATTCTTATTTAGAAAGTTCCCACCTTGATAAAAGTGATTTTAATTAGGAAGGTTAAAAGTGATTTTAATAAGGAAGGTTTGATTGAATGAAAGTTTCACTTTTAGGCATAGAGTTTTTATTAGTTATGGTTATATTAAAATTGAATCTTCCATGAAGTCCCTAAATAGTTTTCACAAAGAGAAACATGCATTTTTGCACAAGTCCCTTCAAGAGTAGTATTTTCCCTTATAGTTCTCCTCCTAAGTTTATTTAAAAGCGTAACTTCTTGACTACATTTAAATTTCCTCCTTTGAGGGTCTTTAGCACGTTTCATTAAAAATTAGCATTTTTCTTAAAGATGTTTAATTAGAATTCCTAAATTAACATTTTTCTTATAGACCCTTAAACAAGTTCTTTAAAGGGTACATTTTAAGCACGAGTTGTTTCCCTTAGTGGAGAAAGCAAGTCTAAAGTTAATTTCAATTTATTTGGTTGTAGAAATATGCTTTAGTTGTCAATCCCCTCATTTTTTGTGGCAACATGTAGCAAGCCACACATGGATATTTTGGTTATGTTATAGTTTGTTGCATCTAGAATTTGCAAGTTAATTAAAGTAGATTAGTAGACTTGTGGTATAGTGCATGTGTGTTTGAGAATTCATGTTTTGATGTTGAGGATTATTTCTCTGTTGATTCTTTGGGGCAAGATTGTATTTTTGTGGTTATCATATGTCTTTCTTTTGATGTTAATTATGTTGTATTGGAAAATTTTGATACATGCAAGGGAAACTCTGCCGAATTTTTGTTGAGCAATAGCAACTTAATGGAATCCATATGATTATTGTTTATGTATATTCTCTTTGTGAACCCAAGCGAGTTACTCTCATTTGAGTTATTCATGCAAGTGCCCTCTCTTTTGAGTTAGTAGCTTCAATGTTATATTTTGATGCCAATTGCGTAAGCTTGTATCTAAATGGCGCATGTTGGGTGGTTAATAATGTTGCATACAAGACAAAAGGGGGGGAAGGTTATGTTGCATGAGACCCCTAATGATGTCATGTTATGTTTTGGGGAATTAATTGATTTTTATGGAAAATGATGTGCGTTGCAAGGGGAGGTATTATGTTTCATGAAAAGCGAAAGTGAGGAAGTGATTTAGTCCTCCTAATGGAGGGTGATGTTGAGTATTGGACTTCTCCCTACTTGGTGTTAATGATGAGCAAACATAAATACTTGTGACTAATCCCCTATTTTGTAGTTAATCCATTGTCTAAGCTTACTATGAAGATCAACTAGCAATGGATGACTCACAAACGTGATTGAAGGCAAATGATATGAATTGGATGATCGTAGATTGATGATTGAAGCTCCGTAAAGACTTCAAGCTCATACGATGGAAAGAAGAGATCATTCGTCAATGTAATTTTTCTTTTATCTCTTCTAGTATGTAGCTTAGAAGTAGAACTATGATGGAGCACTCACACACATCTACTTTCAGTCATAGGACATCTCTAGACCTTTGTCCTTTGATCTCAATTCAATTCTCTTTTGTTTGTGCTAGGATTGTTCATAACAGCCGACTGCTTAACAGTTTACAGTCGCCTGTCTCAAAAACAGTCGACTGTGTTTTGTTCTACAGTCGCCTGTTATGCACAGACTATTTCAATACAGTCTTTGGGTCCACTCTGTTTATCTCGCACAGGCTACTGTTGAACGTTTTTCAGGTGCCTGTCTTAGCGACAGTCGACTGTGAATAGTTCATCAGTCGCCTGTCTCTCCTTGCCCAAACTCTGTTTGATCCGATTTCTACGGCCAGTCGACTTATGCTGTATATACAGTCGACTGTCTATTAGATCAGTCGACTGTCTATACTGCAACAGTCACCTGTCTGTAAGTCTATTCCTTGACTCAGCTCTCTGGAAATTTCTCCTGTCTGTGACAGTCGTCTGTTTAAGGATATACAGTCGCATGTTCTGATTAACAGTCGACTGTGTTCCTTGCATCAGTCGTCTATCCTGTATCTTGTGAGATTTCCAGTATTTCATCTAAATTACTCTTCTCTCGGCCAGTCGCCTGTCGAAGAATGTGCAGTCGCCTGTTGGTTTTACAGACGACTGTCTTGGCTTCATCAGTCGACTGTCCACGTGGTAAGTTACCGTTATGAATTCTCACCTACCCTTGCTGACTGTGCAACAGTCGACTGTGGTTTGTTCAACAGTCGACTGTCGCGAGTTCAGATTATATCCGTTGAGATTTTTCTCACGGATTTCGATTGGGTTTTTGCCTAAACTGTTTTGTGGATTTGAGAAATCTATAAATAGAGCTTCTACTGTTTCATTGGAAGGTTACTCATTCATTGCAAAATCCTTCAAGCTTTCATTTCCAAAGATCAAAGCTTTCAAATCCAAAGCCCTAAATATTTTCAAATCTTGTTCTCTTGCTCTCCAACCTAGAACCAAAGATTGATCTTCTAGGCATTTGGTGCAGTCAAGAGAAAGGGCTTTTCTTCTCTCTTCCAAGAGAGTTCTTCAACACACATCACACTTCTCCTTCAAGTTCTACTTCAAGGCATAAGTGATTGTAAGTGTTGCTTTCAGATTTCATAATTTCATTATTTGAATTGTGCTCTCGGTTGTGAGAGTGGTTTTTGCTTGCTCCCTAGTTGTGGGAGTCAAGGACATCGATTGTATTCGATTGCACTTGTAGGGTTGCTACAAGTGGGTTTTTAAGGAAACCTCAAGTTAGGGTTCTAACTTGAGTATCCGGTGGTATCCGGGTGGTAGGGACGTAGGATTATCGGGAACAAGTCGGGAGTTGACTTGGGTAATCCGAACCCTTGAAACATAGCTGCGTTTGCGTGTGTTTCTCTTTGGGTTGTTTTTCTATTCCGCACTATTTGTTGGATTGCATTTTATTTGGCGTAAATTCCTTTTAAATTTGCATAAACACTATTCAACCCCCCTTCTAGTGTTTTCCCCATAAGCAGGGTCCTTACAATTGGTATCAGAGCGCAAGGTTTTATCTATGGCATCCAACAACAACAACGTTCCTCCGTCGCCTACGTACAACAATCACGACCGTGATGGAGCGTCCACACTTTTCGAAGGTCAATCTACGGTACGTCCTCCACGTTTCAATGGTACTAACTTTGGTTATTGGAAGTGTAGGATGTAGACATTCCTTAGGAGTTCTTCTCTTTGGAGAACTCTCCACAAGGAGTACGTCGAGCCCTCCGAAGATGATTTCGAGAAATGGACGACTTCCGAAAAGTCCGTCGAAGTCAACAACGCTAAAGCAATGAACGTTCTTCATTGTGCGTTGGACCCGAATGAGTTCAACAAGATATGCACATGTAAGAGTGCATATCAAATTTGGAACCATCTCATCGTTACCCACGAGGGAACGAATAAGGTAAAGCTTTCAAAGTTATATGTTGCCGTGCAAAACTTCGACTTGTTTCACATACAGGAAAATGAGAGCATTGCGTCGATGTAAGGACGCTTTATCGACATCACAAACGAATTGGAAGCCCTTGGCCAAATCTACACCGAACCTGAAAAGGTAAGGAAGATTATCATGGGGATGACCTCCAAATGGGAAAGACGAGCAATCGCCATTGAAGAGGTCAATGACTTGAAGAACTACACCGTGGTGAATCTCATCGGGACTCTTATGTCTTACGAAGTAAGACGGGATAACCGATTGAAGATTCGAGCCATGATGAATCCCTCGGAGGCCAAGAAGAAAGCTTTGGCGTTCAACGCCAATTCGTCTTCCTCCGAAAGTGATGAATCCGAGAACGAGATGGATTTGGGTGAAATGGCCCAAATGGCGAAGAAGTTCCAACGCTTCTTCTGCAAAGGTAAATTTCCCTCCAACAAATGTTTTGAATCTACTAATGCTACTTCCTCTCTTTGTTATAAGTGTAATAAGCCAGTGCACATCAAGAGGGATTGCCCAATGCTAAACAACAAAGAAAAGTGGAAGGCACCAAAGTACCACAAGTCCAACAAGAACAAGAAAGACAAGAAGAAAGGACTCGTCGGTACCTTTGATGACTCGAGTGATGACTCATCAAGCGATTCCGATGATGAGAAGGGTGAGAGCGCCCACATGTGCTTCATGGCACTTGAAGACCCACTCTCGGATGAGAGTGATTCTGATACGGATAACACCGAGGTAATAATGGATGAACTTCGCATAACTAATGAAGAACTATTTGCTAAATACCAATCTTTAATGCTCAGATACTCTAGCTTAAAGAAATCAAAAGTTAGCAAGTCATCCATTCCATGCATTATCAACAATGACACCATTGTTGATACTTTAACCCTTGAGAAAGCAAACTTAGCTTCTCAAAATGTCACATTGAGAAATGAGGTGAATTCCCTCAAATCTCAACTAGATCAAACACATCCCATGGATAATAGTGATCTAGTTACACGCCACACACAATTGGGATTAGAGAATGATTCTCTTAAAACCCAAGTGCACGAGCTCAAAGCACGGGTGTCCACCTTGGATACCAACATTTCTTCTTTAAAGGAGAAATATGAGATCATGTCCTCCCGTATTGTGAGATTCAATAAGGGACAAGGACAATTGGATGATTTGCTTGCAAATCAATTTCCGGCCACACATCGTGTTGGCCTTGGATTTGTAAAAGCTAATGCATCTAATGATCGCACCTCCTATAGTGGTGTCATTATAGATTTTGTGAGGCCTTCCTCCGGTGCATCCACAAGTGGTGTCAAAGACACTATAGGTAGCAATCCTACCAAGAATGTCACCACATCACTTTCTCTTCCTTTTGGCAAGAAACCCACTAAGGGTGGAAACCAAAAGCAAGGCCATGCTTATATGTACACTAATACTCATCCACGTAGGAAATATCCTACTTCACAAGTGGATAATCATGACACATTTTATGCTCCGCACCCACGGACACGTACACAACCACACATGAGAAATACTCATGTACATGCTCCCACACACCCATATTCTCATACGCATCATTCTTTCATGTATGCTAATTCTCCACATGTCATGCATGATCAATATGCTTCATATAATATGCATGTTCCCAAGAATACATATCATTCAAGAATGTACAATGCATATCCTCCACCTCATATCTATGCTAGAAATCATGTTCCTAAGAAGCATGCACCACATAGAAATCCAACTCATATGCATGCAACTAGGAATAGGACTCCCAAGATGTACACTATTTGGGGTCCTAAGAATACTAGTCTAAATGTTAGAAATGCTTATGTTGATTCCTACTTTCATGATGTAATTAGAAATAGTAACTATGTTGGGAAGCGGAAGTCCACTTGGACTTGGCTTCCAAAGGGCTAATCCCCTTGGACCCAACAAACATTGGGTACCATAAGCTTATGGTATATTATATAGGTACCCAAGAGAAAGAAGAAGAGCAATAAATGCCTTATTAGCTCTAAAGGGAAAGGATGGATTCTTGATAGCGGTTGCTCCAAACACATGACGGGAGATCCCTCATTGCTCTCCGAAGTGATTAGCATCAAAGATGGTGCAACGGTCACTTTTGGAGGTAATCAAAAGGGAACCATCATTGGAGTAGGTATCGTTGGTAATCCTTCCAAACCCCTAATTACTAATGTTTATCTTGTTAGTGGTTTATGTCACAACCTCATTTCCATAAGTCAACTTTGTGACAAAGGTTACAAGGTTAACTTCGGAGAAGGATTGTGTACTATTCTTGATTGTGATTCAAATGTTTTATTTTCCGGTATTAGGCGTAAAAATATTTATTATTTAAACTTGCCTAAAACCATAGAACATTGCTTAGTTGCTAACACAAGTGAACAACTATTATGGCATCGCCGTTTTGGTCATGTTCACTTCAAGCACTTATATAAGTTAGCTAAGCATGATCTAGTCAAAGGTTTTCCTAAGATGGTCTTTAATAAGAAAAACTTTTGTGATTCATGTCAAAGAGGTAAACTAAGTAAATCTTCATTTAAGCTTAAAGAAGGGATTACTTCTAAGAGGTCCCTAGAACGTCTACATCTAGATTTATTTGGGCCAACTAGAACCGCTTCTTTAGGTAATGCTCATTATGGACTAGTTGTCGTTGACGACTTTTCTAGATTTACTTGGGTTTCATTCTTAACTAATAAGAATGAAGCTCATGAAGAGTTTACCAAATTTGCAAAGAAGATTCAGAATCTTTTAGGATCCACAATTATCACTATTCGTAGTGATCATGGAGGAGAATTTGAGAATGAGTCTTTTACTAAGTTTTGTGATGACTCCGGGATAACTCATAACTTTTCCTTTCCTCGTGCACCACCACAAAATGGTGTTGTAGAAAGAAAGAATAGGACTCTTATTGAGTGTGCTCGCACTATGCTCCATGATAGTCATTTAGGACTACAATTTTGGTCAGAAGCGGTGCACACGGCATGTTATGTGCTCAATAGGATTCTAGTGAGACCCTGAACAAACAAAACTTGTTTTGAGTTGTTTTACGATAAAAAGCCTCAAGTGAAATATTTTCGTGTCTTTGGTTTAAAATGTTTTATAAAGAACACCTTCGGTAATTTAGACAAATTTGAGCCAAGATCCGATGAAGGAATTTTTGTTGGATATTCCACACATAGCAAAGCCTACCGGATATACAACAAAACTTCTTCAACGATTGAGGAATCACTCCACGTATCTTTTTATGAAGATTTTGACTTTCATCATGTTGATGATGATAATGTAGATATTCTTTGTGATTCTCTTAATAATGTTAAGATTAATGATAATATTGTTGAGACTAACACTTCTAACGAAGTTGTTGAAGTTGTTCCTAGTGATCCAGGTTTACCCAAAGCTTATCCAACTGTTCGCAACCATCCCCATAACCAAATCATTGGAGATATTGGTGTGGGTGTACGAACGAGATCAAGAATTAAAGAATTCTCCCATTGCGCATTCGTGTCTACCATTGAGCCAAAGAACATTCAAGAAGCTTGTGAGGATAGCTCTTGGATAGTGGCAATGGAAGAAGACTAGCGCAATTCGAGGGAAATGAAGTTTGGGAACTTGTACCTCTTCCAAGTGGTCACCAAGCTATCGGGACCAAATGGATCTTCAAGAACAAGACGGATGAAAACGAGGTAATCACACGGAACAAAGCAAGGTTAGTAGCTCAAGGCTATCGGCAAGAGGAAGGTATTGATTTCGAAGAATCCTTTGCCCCCGTAGCTAGATTAGAAGCTATTAGGTTGCTTTTATCTTTTGCATCCAATAAGAATTTTAAATTATTTCAAATGGATGTTAAAAGTGCATTTTAAATGGATTTGTAAATGAAGAAGTCTATGTTTCTCAACCTCCCGGTTTTATTCATGAGAAATTTTCAAACCATATTTTCAAACTTAAGAAAGCGTTGTATGGATTGAGACAAGCTCCTAGAGCTTGGTATGTTCGCCTTAAGACCTTTCTTTTGAATTTAGGTTTTAAAATGGGAGAAGTTGATTCTACACTCTTCATTAAAGATTATGAAAATGACATTCTTTTGATTCAAGTTTATGGAGATGATATTATTTTCGGTTCTACTAACTTTCATCTTTGTCAAGAATTTTCCAAGTCTATGAAGGATGAGTTTGAGATGAGCCACATGGGAGAGCTCACCTACTTCCTTGGATTGCAAATTCGACAAATGGAGAATGGCACTTTCATACATCAGACAAAGTACACAGGGGAGCTTATTAAGCGATTCGGGATGGAATCGTCTTCAAGCAAAAGGACTCCCATGAGTACTACTACTCATCTACACAAGGATGAAAGCGGAAAAGATGTAGACGTTCGTCTATATCGAGGTATGATCGGTAGCTTACTTTACTTAACCGCTAGTAGGCCCGATATCATGTTTTCCGTATGTATATGTGCTAGATATCAAGCAAGACCTACCGAGTCACACTTGATTGCGGTTAAACGAATATTTCGTTATCTCAATCAATCCCTAGACTATGGGTTACTTTACCCTAAGTTTAGCACGTATGAGTTAATCTCATATAGTGATGCCGACTTTGCCGGATGCAAGTCCGACAGGAAAAGTACTAGTGGCACATGCCATTTCTTAGGAAATTCCTTAGTTTCTTGGTTCTCTAAGAAACAGAATTCGGTGTCATTGTCCACGACTGAAGCGAAATATATTGCCGCGGGTCTTGCATGTGCACAAGTTCTTTGGATGAGACACACTCTTAGTGACTATGGTGTCAATTGTGATACTTGCCCTATCATGGTTGATAATCGAAGTGCTATTTGTCTTTCCAAGAATCTGGTACACCACTCCCGTACCAAACACATAGACGTGAGACACCATTTTATAAATGATCATGTAGCTAAGAAGGACATCATCTTAGAGTACATTGAAACCCAAAAACAAATTGCCGATATCTTCACTAAACCTCTTAAAGAAGATTCATTTGTGAGGTTGCGTGGAGAATTGGGAATTATGGGTGAATCTGAAATCTAGAAGCTCAATTTTCATGCTATAACTCCTTATTGAGCTCATATATTTGTGATTGTCTTTCTTCATGTGCTTTATTGTTTTATGAGATTAAGAAAGGCAATTGTGACTTATTTGATTTCATGAGTTTTCGAAGTTAATTGGAATAATTTGTGTTTCAATAGATTTATTGTTGTCATAATGATTTTAAGATGTATTTGTGATTAGAGTATAGGTCCTAGGGTGAGTGTCCTTATTCTCTGGAATTCTATCTCACTGTGCGTTTTTGGACCTGGACAGACGACTGTTTTTAGTTTGACAGTCGACTGCCCTACTCTATATCCACCATATAAAAATTGATATCTTTCGCACAGCTGACTGTTGACTGTTTTACAGTCGACTGTTAATTTAACAGGCAACTGCAATTTAGTCATCAGGTTACTGTACTCTCTGTCAAATTTTTCGCAGTATTCTCTATTTTTCTTGTGATCTGTATTAATTCTCGGCCAGCCGACTGTTGTGTATATGTCAGTCGACTGTCCAGCGGACAGGCAACTACATTATACTTGCCAGTCGACTGCCCATCTCTCTGAGATTTAATTTTATCACTTCATACAGTTGACTGACTTTTGTTCTCCAGTCGACTGTCTCCTGCTGTGTCGGTTCATTTGATTTGATTCGAGCCGTCGATTCTTTGATCCAACGGCTCAGATTGATTTTCCCTAGTTTATATTCAATCGAAGCGATCACTCTCCACGTCGTTTTCTCTCTCCTCCGCTTCGACCGTTCAACTTCCCGCTCGATTTTCTCTACAAAATCGATCGATTTCGTGTCTTCAACCGTCGATCTCCTCCTAAACGTCACTGTCGATCGTGGTCTACCGTCGTCTTTGATCTTCATCTTCACGATCGTCTGTCTTCTCTCGGTTGGTGTGCTTTCTGTCTCTTGACCTTCGTTGTTTACGTTTGTTGCTTCTGTTCTTCCTCTCTTGTTTCCATGGCTCCTAAACCTAAGGGAAAAGAGAAGATCATTGCTTCTAAACAACCTAGGGCTCCTAAGAAACTCATCGCCAAGAGAAAGAAACCCTATAAAGCTCGAACCAAGCATGCTCGGTCTCCCGTGCGTTCATCTTCGCCGGGTTATTCTCCTTCTTCTTCGTCGAGCGATGCTCAGCCCTTGATTCATCGTCAGCACAAGCCTATTGGTGTTCACATCAGTGAGCCTGCTGCTGAGATTCCTCATGTGTCTCCTTCTGCATCCAGTTCGTCTGAAGAGACTCCTGTTGTACCCCCCTCTGATCCCCTGGTTCCCGTTTGCAGAGACGATCTTTGTCTGGCAAAATTTCACTCTCTCCTTGGGATCAATCTACTTAGGGAGCGGTACATTGCTTTCCCCGCATTCACTGCTGAGAGACTCTCTGACATTCTGTCTGCTACTCACCTAGCCGACCTTTTTCGCTTCTCTCAGAGCGAGTCCCCCAGAGCCTACCCATTTCTGGTGAAGCTCTTCTATGCGAACCGCGTTCGCGGTGAGTATTCGACTACTGGCATACTTGATACTGTCGTCCAGGGCACCCCTATTCAGCTCACTCCCTCTCTCTTAGGGACTATCCTTAGGATTCCTTCTGTCGGTTCCCTCCCCACTGATATCAGCTTTTCCGAGTTTGACGATCTTGACCAGTCTGTTCTCCGTGACATGTTTCGAGAGGTTCCTTTAGCTCTTGATTCAGGTGTCAGATCATCCATGTTCTCTGCACGGGGTTGGGCTGTTCACCTAGTGGTGAAGTCCAACATTCTACCGAGATATGGATCGTCCGATCAGCCGTCTCAGGTATACTAAAGTGTATGTATGCTATTCTCTCTGGCATGCCCATGAACTGGGCCGGTGTCCTCCTTGACAGGATGGACAAGGTTGAGTTCACGTCCTCCTCGTCTCACATTCCCTTTGGTGGTCTTTTGACTCGTGTCTTCCGTCACTTTGGTATTGACTTGACCCGTTACGAGCCCATGCCCTTTGGCCCTCTCATCGACACTGTTGCGAAGTCAAAGTCCTCTTCGGCTCTGCAGACTGCCTCGAAGAAGAGGAAGACTACTTCAGCTCCATCTTCATCCACTGTGCATCTAGCTGATTTGCCTTCATCATCATCTGCTCCACCGTCTCAGGATACTATTTTGTCGATGATCTCTTGTATTTACTGGCTGCTGTCTCTCTCACTCTCCTCCATCAGGGAATTCCCTTCCCTGAGGATTTGAGACAGTATCTTCCTCAGCCTTCTGGTGTCGTTGAGCCTCCTGGTGTTGTCTCTACACAGGATGATGATGATGTTGCTGCTTCTGTTGCTCCTTCTGACCCTTCTCCAGAGGACACTCCTGCTGCGTCAGAGCCTGCTTCCTCGTCCGCAGCCCCTGGAGACGCTCACCCTTAGATCGATGCTTTTGAGTGATGTTATTTTTGAGTGATGATATATGTTTTTGTCGTTGTATGATGGATGATGATGTATGCGACACTCTTTATATATGTATGATGATATACTCTTTGATGTCGTCATGATGTAGTTATTTTTTTATTGCTCATGATGTATCTTTTTGGGATGGCCATGTTGATGACCATCTGATGATGTACTCACCTGCTTTACATTATATATATATATATGTTGTTGCATCTTTCTTTTGTGTCACACTATGCTATATTGCTTAATTTATGTGTGATGTATAATATATTGTCTCTATGTATGCTTCACTCTTTTTGATGTGCTTTTGAGACAATACACGAATTTGATATTGGTTAATTCATGCTCTTTCATAGAAGTGATGAATTTGTGAAAATTATTTTCTTTTTGAATATCTAAAATGTTGATATTGGATTTCAATTCCATTACTCACATGTGTATATGATGAGATTTTATGAGTTTTGATTCGATATATCTTTATACTCCTTGATTGTTGTTAGTTCGTATTTTAGCACTATTATTGTTGTTGTTATTTGCTCCCACCTTTTTGGATAATGCCATAAGGGGAGAGAAATAAACATACATGATTCATAATGGATGTGCTAAGTATGTTCTAATGCTTGAATCTAAGATTTTCGTTGCCTTAGATTCAGGGGGAGTAAGATTACAATGAATAGGGATTTTTATTTCCTAGATTTCCTGAATTAAATTCATTCATATCTCACTCATTTGCTTCAATTACTATATAGATGCTCTAATATTTGTTGGCTAACTTGATTGGCATCTATGTAGGGGGAGTAAGTTTTCATTGCGCACAACTATTTATCTTTTTGTTTATGTTTGTTTGTCATCATCAAAAAGGGGGAGAATGTTGAGTATTGGACTTCTCCCTACTTGGTGTTAATGATGAGCAAACATAAATACTTGTGACTAATCCCCTATTTTGCAGTTAATCCATTGCCTAAGCTTACTATGAAGATCAACTAGCAATGGATGACTCACAAACGTGATTGAAGGCAAATGATATGAATTGGATGATCGTAGATTGATGATTGAAGCTCCGTAGATTGATGATTGTTGCTCATGATGTATCTTTTGTTTGTGCTAGGATTGTTCATAACAGCCGACTGCTTAACAGTTTGCAGTCGCCTGTCTCAAAAACAGTCGACTGTGTTTTGTTCTACAGTCGCCTGTTATGCACAGACTATTTCAATACAGTCTTTGGGTCCTCTCTGTTTATCTCGCACAGGCTACTGTTGAACGTTTATCAGGTGCATGTCTTAGCCACAGTCGACTGTGAATGGTTCATCAGTCGCATGTCTCTCCTTGCCCAAACTCTGTTTGATCCGATTTCTACGGCCAGTCGACTTATGCTGTATATACAGTCGACTGTCTATTAGATCAGTCGACTATCTATACTGCAACAGTCGCCTGTCTGTAAGTCTATTCCTTGACTCAGCTCTCTGGAAATTTCTCCTGTCTGTGACAGTCGTCTGTTTAAGGATATACAGTCGCATGTTCTGATTAACAGTAGACTGTGTTTCTTGCATCAGTCGTCTGTCCTGTATCTTGTGAGATTTCCAGTATTTCATCTAACTTACTCTTCTCTCGGCCAGTCGCCTGTTGAAGAATGTACAGTCGTCTGTTGGTTTTACAGACGACTGTCTTGGCTTCATCAGTCTACTGTCCACGTGGTAAGTTACCGTTATGAATTCTCACCTACCCTTGCTGACTGTGCAACAGTCGACTGTGGTTTGTTCAACAGTCGACTGTCGCGAGTTCAGATTATATCCGTTGAGATTTTTCTCACGGATTTCGATTGGGTTTTTGCCTAAACTGTTTTGTGGATTTGAGAAATCTATAAATAGAGCTTCTACTGTTTCATTGGAAGGTTACTCATTCATTGCAAAATCCTTCAAGCTTTCATTTCCAAAGATCAAAGCTTTCAAATCCAAAGCCCTAAGTATTTTCAAATCTTGTTCTCTTGCTCTCCAACCTAGAACCAAAGATTGATCTTCTAGGCATTTGGTGTAGTCAAGAGAAAGGGCTTTTCTTCTCTCTTCCAAGAGAGTTCTTCAACACACATCACACTTCTCCTTCAAGTTCTACTTCAAGGCATAGGTGATTGTAAGTGTTGCTTTCAGATTTCATAATTTCATTATTTGAATTGTGCTCTCGGTTGTGAGAGTGGTTTTTGCTTGCTCCCTAGTTGTGGGAGTCAAGGACATCGATTGTATTCGATTGCACTTGTAGGGTTGCTACAAGTGGGTTTTTAAGGAAACCTCAAGTTAGGGTTCTAACTTGAGTATCAGGTGGTATCCGGGTGGTAGGGACGTAGGATTACCGGGAACAAGTCAGGAGTTAACTTGGGTAATCCGAACCCTTGAAACATAGCTGTGTTTGCGTGTGTTTCTCTTTGGGTTGTTTTTCTATTCCGCACTATTTGTTGGATGGCATTTTATTTGGCGTAAATTCCTTTTAAATTTGCATAAACACTATTCAACCCCCTTCTAGTGTTTGCCCCATAGACAGGGTCCTTACAGGTGACACGGGTTGGGGGAAATCCGAAGTATCGGGTATGCATATGGGACGGACGGGTGGTGGTGTTTTTGTGGTTCGGTGTGGTGGGTACACTTGCACTCCTGACGGGCTAGCGTGGCGGGGAGTGTAGAGTGGTACCCGAGGCTCCTAACCGGCTAGCGCGGCGGGGAGTCCTCTTGCTCTCCCACACAGTTGGGAGAGGTCCAGTCCCATACGTCGTATTCGATATTAGGATTCCTAAAGCTAACATTGTATGAAATTGATTGACTGATTTTCTTTTACTCCTTAGGCGTACTTGTTGTGATTTACTGTTACTATCATCACCCCTTCCCTTATACCCTCTGCTATGGTTCTGTTCTCTTTTCCTACGTGTTCTTCCTTTTGTTACTCATGCCATGTTAGATGTGACACCTTCGCTTGTAGCACTTTGCACTCCGTAGTAGCATGTATGTGTGTTGCATTTAGGGTGGATTATGGAATTCCTATTGGGTCACGCTTTGACGTGTTCCCACCCGTGGTTTTTAGGTAGCAGGTATTGCAGTTGGATTTGAGTTTTGGAGCTGAGGCTACAGCTGAAGTTGGTGATCGGAGGTGTAGTTATAATTGGGGGTGGCGAGGGGTAAGGTGAGAGCTTGTACTTTTGGGTTTCTTTGCCTGGGATAGACCCTTGTGCTTTGGGCTGTGAGGTTGGCGATATTAATGTATAAGATGATCATTGGACTCTTGGTGTTGTATAAATGGATCATATGGTTCAGTTTAGCTTCCTGTGTGGTTTTAGTCCCCCGTTGTGTTGACTGAGTTGTTCCTTTTGTTGCACTGTGTTGGCGTTCGCGTGCCTGTGGTGCTTTTGCGTCTGTGTTTGGTGTCTGTGGTGGAGCATTACTGATACTATTCCTAGTAGCGTATAGTGGACATGCAGATATGTTCTTGGTTCTCGTCCTGTATCTTGCCTTTCTGGGTATCCCAAGGGTTTGGGCGTTATAGCCGGGCTTCAACTCGAGCCCGAATGACGAGGGCAATTGTTATGACCTAAAGATTATGATAGTCCGACCTTCCATCTCAGACCGCCGAAATACCCTGCCGGCTCGTCCCTCCCTCCGGAAGGACGGCCGACTCAGCGACAGGGTGCTCCACGCTTGAACGTCTGAGGGCTGCAGGGCGCCTGTCGATCCTAGAGTCCGACGCGACTAGGGGAAGGGTGCACTCCGCCTCGGTCGCTGATAGAAGACCTCCAGAAACGACCTCCAGTGATGACATGTAGCCGGTGACGAGCTCTAGTGACGAGCTATGGGGGACGACCTCCAGTCACGAGCTCTAGTGACCACCTCTGGTGACAAGCTCTAGTGACAAGCTACGGGGGCCGACCTCCAGTCACGAGCTACGGGGGCCGACCTCCGGTCACGAGCTACGGGGGCCAACCTCCAGTCACGAGCTCCAGTGACCACCTCCGGTGACGAGCTCTAGTGACGAGATACGGGGGCCGACCTCCAGTCACGAGCTACGGGGGCCGACCTCCAGTCACGTGCTCCAGTGACCACCTCCAGTGACAAGCTCTAGTGACGAGCTACGGGGGCCAACCTCCAGTCACGAGCTCCAGTGACCACCTCCAGTGAAGAGCTCTAGTGACGAGCTACGGTGACGACCTCCAAACGAGCTACAGTTCTTTGGCACATCGGACACGACAAACAACCTAGTACAAGGACTCTACTGACACTATCGCCGCCCGACCATCTGACAAAGCACCCCCTGGCTACTGCCCCCGGACACTTGATGCTTTCGGCCCTGACACCCTGACAAAAGCGCCCCTGGCCGTTGCGTCGTCTGACAAAAGCGTGGCTGACACCCTTGATCCTGACATCCTCGTCTGAAGCTTTCGCTGACAGCAGGGCCAGCTCAGCAAGCCAAGTCAGCATTCCAGGTCAGCCCCACCTAACCGCCTCCACCAGGTATAAATACCCCTTCGCCTCCAACGGGGAGGGGGGCAAATTTACTCTCAATCTTATTACTCACACACAAGAGCAAAGGTCGTCCACATCTTTGTTCTTCCTCTCATAGCTCGTCACGTACGGTCGACTCACCCTCAGTCCGACCTGCGTGCCTAGCCCCCGCTTTAAGTCCTATTACTGACTTAGGCATCAGAGAGGCTAAGGGTTGGACCCCAACCCGGCCTTTCTGACGAGTTGCTCCTTGCGCAAGTCAGCTCGTCATCACCGGCCGTGCTCGCCCTCATCCTAGGCCGGACGGCCCCATCGCTGCATCCTACCGAATCCGATACTGTGGTCTACTTCCGCAACAAGTTTAGCCTCATCACCCCATCAACCACTTGTCAAATAGCTTACCCTAATCCCGTCACTAGTATAACCACCGTGCCCTTGGTTCCCCATAATACAAATTCATTGTACGTGAGTTCTACCTTGCAACACTAGGAAATTTACATCGTATGACACATGATTACCTATTGATTAAACAATTGCATTTGTGCGATACCGAATATTTGTGGATTGAGATAAAATAGTGGATTTTTACGTTAGTCCATGAAAACCCATGATAGTTATTGAACTTTGTTGGGTAACCTTATTCTTAATTCATTTTTTGGGGTGTATGACATATTTTGGAATATTCGCTTATTTTCTTTAGAGACTAGCAAAAAGCTAGTTGGGGGTGTGATTTTGGAAGAATATTACGTTTATTACCCCCTCATTTGATTTTATTTTGTGTATATTTAATGTCTATTTGGTCTCTAATAAGTGATTATTGAAAGATCGTTTAATTTAAGAGTTTATCGCTTGTTTATACGCAAAATACAATTTTATGGCCTAAATTTGTCTCCATTTTATTTTTAAGGTAAAGCTTGCAATTTTTCGAATCCAACTGCTATTTTTCCATATTTCTCGGAGAATGGAGCAATTCTTGAGGATTAAAAAGAACCAGTAAAGCTATTGTAAACGAAATAAAAAGAAAAAAAATAAATAAACTGTAAAAAGGGGGTGGGGCCCGCCTGTTGACTAAGCGGGACGGGGCCCACCCGCCTGTTACAGGCGGGCGCCGGCCCGCCTGTTCAAACAGGCGGGCGCCGGCCCGCTGACAGGCGGGCGGGGCCCGCCCGTTTCTTGTAGGAACGCGGGCGCCCGCCCGTGTTTTCCACGAGGGCGGTGCCCGCCAGCCTTGTTTGACCCGCTCCTCTTTGACTGTTGACTGGCGGGTTGCAAGTTCTGCAACCCGCAGACCCACAAGCCCTAAAATCCTAATAAAGGGGGTATTTTGATCATATCTTGGGCATCCAAGCTCCAAATTGAGTGAAACAAATTTGGGGGGGCTTCTCCCCCAAATTTCAGTGGAGTTAGAGCAGCTGTAGGAGAAGTTTGGAGATATTTTGGCTTCGTTTTGGGTGGAAACTCTCCACTTTTCTATGTTTTTATTAGTTTTAAGTATGTTTTGTAATCAAATGAAGTTTGTATTAATAATATTTGTTGTTTTTGTTACCATGAGTGGCTGAAATTCATGTGAGTGTGTTGTGTAGTAGCTAGTATTAATGGGTTTCATGTTTCATTCTTCATAGCACTTGTAATAATTTAAAACGTTGAAAATGTCGTTTTAGCTATTTTAATTAATTTCACGCTATCCGAGAGGAATCCGCTTAGGATGACATGCCGCGAGGTATCGTCTACGTGCACAAACCTGTAGAGGGGCCCAAGGAGGGTGATGAATCACGAGGTTCATCTAGTTATACATTATTGTTTAGAAAAACGACCGATTCAACGTTAATGAAATTTTGCTAAAAATCACCGTTATTTGAAAGTTAAATCAACCGATCCACGTACCTTGGCATGGATGAGGGATTGAGTCATCAAGGAAGAATGATTACCATTTGACCCTACAACACTAATAAAAACACAACACGCACACACTTTTACCGTATTACTTTTTCACGTTATTTTTCGTACACTTTTTACTCAAGTCAAAAACCCAACCAAAACTTCACCTTCAAAGGGTGGTTCATACTTCACTAAATAATTTCCAAATAAATTTCAGATTGTAAAATTTGTAGATTAGTTTGTCCTTGAGGAATATGACCATGGACTCACCAGGTTTACTACTTGACCGACTTCCTATACTTGGGAATATAACTGCAACTTTTTGGTCCAGTCAACTACCTATTCTATTTCAATTTAATTCAAATACTGTTTCAATTCAATTAGAATTCTGTTTCAATTCAGTTAGAATTTTTGTGTTAAGCAACAAACAAAAAGAGAGAATTAATATATGCTATATTTTCCTTATTGTTTCTGTAGGATATTGATTGGCCTTGAATTAACTCCGAAACGATGTCGTTTACCTCAAGCGCACGGTATAGCGGCGAGTGGGTATCGAACACGGAAAAGCGATGCTATTTTACCTATCTACTCCTAGGTTGGGTTAGACTTGCGGGCTTATTGGTGGATGTGGAATATGAAGTGTCGTAATGGTGATGGATGCGAAGGTCGTGTCACTCAACGTTGCAAACAAGGGATTCCATACAAAGAAAGAAATAAATAAAACAAAGAAAACAAATGAGGGATAACTGCTAAGGCGTCGGTATCCCCACTACCGCTTCGGGCGTGAAGAACGATGTAGAGGTGCCAATCTCTTGATACACCTAACTGCGTAATGATAGTGCCACTCTCATGATCCATCTCACTACACATATCTTTAACGATGGGATTTATCTTAGGATGAGTCCATCAACCACCAAAACTCGTCAATTCAAGGGTTCTAGGCTTGTCAATTCCTAGATCCGAATGTGATTGAATTCCTTTCCTAAGCTAAGATCGCAACAATCAAAGAATATGCATCATCAATATAGATTTAGTAGTCATTCTCATGGTCAACCATCTCTATCAAATAGCATTAACGATAGGGTTCAACCTAACCCTAGTAATAGATCTACTCAAGCATGGCAAAAGATATGGGAACGATAGAAAACTTCATTGCATGCATCAAAGAGAGATAAACAATAAGAAATCACTAAGAATTAATGATAGAATTAACGAGAACAAAAGTACTTATATTGATACAAAGGAGGGGCCTAAGGCATAGCCTAACTCCCAAAAGATCGTCTCCCCAAAGCTTCTAAGATATAACTAAGAACTCTCTAAAAAATCTCTAAAAATTCCCATCTAATGACGGCTACAATTCATATATATAGTCCCCTCAAAAACCCTTGCAAATAACCCTAGAAACCCTCTGAAATTCGAGCCCAAAATAAATTCTGGCCGCAACTTAAGTTCTGGGCCCGCGCTGACTTGGTCGAGTCGAGTTTGATTTACAGAGCCTGTTTTTGCCTGTTTTCCAATTCCCTGCAGCTCGGTCGAGTAGCCTGGTCGAGTAGCCTTGTTGCTCGGTCGAGTACAGATTTCAGCACAGCAGCGTCAACTTGTAGAAATTTCTTAGATTTCATCAGACCTTCGATTGGCATGTTCTTGGCGGCGTTGGAACCGTCATGAAGTCTACTATCCATAAAAAATATGAGAAAAATAATTTGCTCGCTGAAATGAAAGCAGATTTCAAACGAGTGAGAGGCTGTCTGAAAATCTAGGCGCTTGCCTTACTCGACCGAGTAGCCTTCGTGCTCGGTCGAGCTACAGTGGGTTGCTGCTTTAACTTTAATATGCTTCTCTGGAAATTGGTTCAGCTCGACCGAGTAGCCACCCAACTCAGTCGAGTAGGGTGTAGCCGTTTCCTTGCGAACTTCTGCGTGTCAGCTCAACCGAGTAGCTGATGCTTCTCGGTCGAGTCACCTGGAAAACTGAAGCTGGTTGCTTCTTGGCTTCTCATTTCTCTTTCTCTTCCTCTAGTCTTCTTCTTTGGCATCTCAAGCATGTCATCATGAGTCTTATTGGTGCCATCATGTCGCCGATCGTCTTATTGACCCCAAATTGCTCCAATATCGCTCCAAATCCCTAAAATGGGCATAAACGCTCCAAAAATCATATTGGTCCAAATAATAGCATAAAAGCGTATAAAATGGGAGTTTGGAGGGTGAAATGCGTCATGAAAAAATGCGATAAATCATGTAAAATAAGAGCATATTAGATATATGCTATATTTTTCTTCTAAGTGTTCTGTTACTTCAGCTATGTATGATATACAATGATATTAATTGCTGCCATTTGGGTATGATATTTGGCCGTAAAATTTAGTGCACTTATTGTTTTGAAGGGAAAATGGTGCATAGGTATGATACACGTGGTGAGTAGTGCAATGGAAATGGCTACAAGTGCAAGTTTTGCACTTATGTTTCTTGTACACTACTTCATCTTCCCATAGTGAAGCTCTAGGCTTTTTAAAGTTCAATGCTCTTCCCTCCCTTCATCTCAAATTGTCACAATAATGATAAAATAATGTATGAAAAAATAATTCTTTCAACCATATCAGACCGGGCCGGGCAGCCCGAATTTTTATCGGACCGTGCATGGGCCGCCCCGGAATGGTCCGAAGTCTTATCGGGCCGGGTCGGGCCGGTCCTTTAAGAAACCCGGGCCGGGCTAGCACGGCCCGATAAGACCTGGCCGGCCCGAATTGCCACCCCCACTTGACACAACGTGCATGAATTGATACTTAGAAAAGGATCAGATCAACTTGAATACAACAAGGCAAATAAGTTATAGGCTTTAAATTTATTTTGATAGATTACATACAGGATTCTTTGAATTTATTCTGCTAAGCACTCGTATATTAATCCTTCATCCAAAAAGGAGGACTTGGAAGATGATAAATAAACTTCACTTTCATCTGCATAACATCAAAGTCTATGATACTATATTATATAAACATTTAATCAAATACTAATAGAACATAAATATTCTAAATATATTGATTGTTACCTATATAATACTCATTTCGGAGCCAATCCTGCGTGCGTACCAAAGCTTCTATAGTGGTTAAATTCAATCGGCTACCATATTGATCCACAACTCTGCCTCCACTACTAAAAGCTGACTCTGATGAAACGGTAGATACTGGTATAGCTAAGATATCTCGAGCCATTTTCAAAAGAACTGGATAAAGGGCTGCATTATTCTTCCACCAATCTAAAATATTAAAATCCACATCTGATACAAGAGGAAGTAAATTTTCCTCCAAATAACTATCAACATCGCTCGTTTTAGCTCTTTTCATAGCATTTTGGGACCAAAAATTTGCAAGATCCAGGTCTGATTTTCTTTTGTTCAAACTGAAAGAAGCGTTCGATTCTATACTTGTTGCCCCGGTACACATATCACCAGCAGAATCCTTTTTTAGCCAAACTCTCATATTGATCATATATTTGATGAAAAAATTCTCTGAGTTCTCTAACCTTTTTTCCACACATTTCATCTCCAAATGCATTAGAATACTTATACTCAATATAAGCCAATTTTGATTTAGGATCCAAAATAGATGCAATAGTTAGAATTTTATTGCATTCATTCCAATATTTTTTAAACTTTCTTTGCATTTCTAATGCCAATGTTTTGACAATTTCATCACCATTTAAAGATTTCTCTTCTAAAACATCCCGAATGGTCCAAATTTCCTTGAAATACAGATTAGCAGTGTGATATTTGCAACCAGAAAATACTTCATTTGTGTCTACAAAAGCTATTAAGAATAATGTTATCATCTCAGCTTTATTCCAATCATCAATGGTAGGAGCATTTGTACACTTATAATGCTCTTCCGTATATCTAACAAATACATCCTTATATAATAAGCATTACGGAGCATTTCATAAGTGGAATTCCACCTAGTGGCCACATCCAAAACTAAACCTTTTCTGTAAGCAACTTAAGCAATTGCGCAATCCCATTAAAAGTTTGCATTCGGGAAGAACTGCTAACAACATGTATGATTAAATTCCGAACGCGTTTAACAGACTCATCCATGACTTTAATTCCATTTTGCACCATAATATTTAAAATGTGTGCACAGCATCTGATATATATATTTTAACCATTGGACAACAATTTCTCACCAAAATCCTTTTTAAAATTTCTTATCATGGCATCATTCGTACTACAATTATCAACGGTGATTGCAAATAATTTAGCATCCAAATTCCACTCAGCAAGACAATTTCCAAGAACATCAGTGAGGGCAAAACTTATGTGAGGAAAAGAGACTTTTCGAAAATTTAATATCTTCTTTTTCAACATGAATGCTTCGTCAACGTAATGTGCAATAAGAGCCAAATAACCAAAATTTTGATTTGAAGTCCATAAATCAGTAGTAAAACTCACGACAATCTAATCTTTCAAAAAATTACGAAGCTACTGTTTTTCTTCTTGAAACAAAGAAATGCAATCATTTCTAATTATATGACGGCCAATTGTGGTAAATAAAGGCTGCAAGCTCCTCACAAAAGTGATAAATAACGGATGTTCTACAATTTTAAATGGAAGTTATGCACAAATCAGGAGTTTCGTCAAGCATTTTCTGCTTACTTCTTGATCAAACATAAAAACTCTTGTGTCATCAGATTTGTTGAGCAACATGTGTTTCATATCTTTATGAGTCTTGTTTTTGCAAGAGAACTTAAGATGTCGGCTTAAATGAGTTGTTCCTGATTTCTTTGAACATGAAAGTATTTTCTTACAATACTTACAAATTGCTTTGGATTCGTCATCAGGTTGTCTTTCTATTGCAAAATATTTTCACACTTCAGATCTTTTTTTGCTATTGCTTGTCATTACTTCGACATCCTCAATTTCATCATCTAAATCTCGAGACATCTCGGATGTATTTTGAATGAATGTATTTGTTGATATTGATGGAGTATGGGAGCTACTGGATAGAGTCTGTGCCATGATGATAACTGAAGAGTGAAATTTAAAAAAGAATGCATGAACACTTGACACCTAGACTTGAAAAAAATATTAAATCAACTTGCACACTTAAATATCACATATGAGTATAAGAAGAAAAATTCAATGAGTTTCAACTTGTGGAAGAACACAGTTAAATTAACCCCATTAAACTTGCAAGCCAGCAGTCTGCAGACAACCAATACATTCAGTAATATTATTGACTAAATATAAGAAGCTTAAAAACAACATTATAAGTGACCAAGCATTATTAGTATTATGTATATTGGAGCACATACATACAAAAGGACTTCAAAATTCTGGACCATTGGCAGATACTATCGAAAAATAATTCAAAAGCATCATGCAAGTTGTTATGCAGCAATTGGTGTCAGATGCAACAATTGACAAGATTAAATCCCATCCAGAAAACGAAAGAGAGGTAAAAATCGCATCTTTCCCATCAAGCCATCCCCCAAACCCACAATGCACGCGAGATCTCTCGTCCCAATTATTCCATCCAGAAATCAAAAACCAACCAACAAATTTTTTTGGAAAAAATCTCACCTTGAAGAATGCTCAAGACTGTTGGAAATCTTCTCTCAAGCACGTGAATCCGCACTATTTTCCTCCCAATCCCTTGTCAGCAGATCCCAATCACCTTGTAGTATTTGGAAGAGATGATGAGCAACTAGTTTTTTTCGATTTTGGTGGGCAAGACGGCAAGCGACGGGGCGAGACGGCGAGTATTTGTATCTCCAACTAGGTTTTCTTCGAGCAGCGTTTTAATTTTTAGAGGAAAAAAATTCGGGCGGAAGGCTGGAAGGCTGGAAGAGTAGAAGACTGGTTGATTTCGGGTGGAAGGCTGGAAGCCCGATCCTTGCATTCGGGCGGCCCGATCGGGCCTTGGGCAGCCATAGACTTTATGAAAAAAAATTCGGTTTCGGGTTTTGGGCAGCCCGATACCAATTTGGGTATAAGTTGCTACCGAGTTTTTCAGGCCAGCCCGATTGGGCAGTGGGCTGGCACGTTCCCATTCTCATGCCTACATATATACTTCATTGTGGATAACAGCCCAAATCAACTCAGCTTTCCCATCACAAGCTAATGTTCTCAACAACCCGCCCAGCAATTGGCTTTGCATCAGAGAGTTGCTATACGCTCTGACCTAGTTACTGAATACACCATACTATTTATTTACAAGTTTGCCATCCAAAATTTACCGGGTTGACATTGAAATTTTTTACTCTTTTCCTCCTCCCCCGCTCCATCCTTGCAGCCACATCCATACTCTTGAAAAATTTTCCTCTTTTACCCTCCTCTTTTTCTCCACCACAGCTCCACCCCAGCTGCATCCCTGCAGCGGGAACGTTAAGCTCGTAACAATCAAATCAGGAGTCCAATAGCATTAGAATCACTTAATATTGGTATGTTAATCATCAATGATATGGCAAACATATCTGAAACTTTTTTTTTTAAATAAACAATTTAGGCATGTATGTTTAAGTCAACACATATACACCACACGTATATATATAAACTGTTGAGAAATCACCATGATATATTGGTACTCGCAATATTTACAGTATGTTTTAAAACTATTTTTTGGAAACAATGGCCCTAGACCAAACTCGAACTTTAGGACCTCTCGTTTCCAAACCCAGCTCTTTAACCAATAAACCAAGCCTCGCTAGCAACACGGTTTAAACATATTGCCTCATTCAATCCATGCAACACATCCTTCTCAACCCTTCTCTTAAAAGCTCATATACATCTATTTTGTTTATGTATACATTTTCCATGCACCAGACTTGACTCACTGTAATCAAACTACCACATACTTTCCTATGTCAATTTCGAAGCCTCGTACCAGGATACATCTAATTATGGGTAGGGCAAGAGGGCTGTTTGGTTTGCCAGTCCTGTAAAAACAAATGTACATATTTTTATTGTTGCTTGGCTGTCTTCGACTTGTATAGGTTTCAACAAGGATCAAACCTGAAATCAATCACTGATTTGCACAATGGCAGCCAAGTATCTTGAACAACAGAACATGGGAAACAACAGTGTGGTAGACATTGCCATTGCGCAATTCCTTGTAAATATTATCGTGTTAAGCAGGATCTTGCATAACTTTATGGAGCAATTTACAATTAGACATGACGACGAGCTCATCCTGCTGATAAATATACAGTTTTATATCACTTAAAATGATAGTTTGCAACCATATCATATGCATCATGTACATGAAGAAATCCCAGTCTGTGCTCAGCAAATGTACTTCGATTCCAGCTAAATATACCCGTTCCGTTCCTCGAGGAGGCTGATATTAGTCGCTAAGACAGGTTCATGCATGCAAATGATGCTACCTTAACATTATACTTTTTTGCATCGAACTGTTGAATCGACCTAAACTCTTGGCCATTGTGGGCTCACTACCTGAAGAGGCCAAAATAATCGGGGAAACATCTAGTCAGTAGTTTCAGAATGTAATCATGCAAGAAACGAACAAAGTTTCAGTGCTTTTATTACACATATCTCATTCTTCGCAGCAGGCTTGTACACTAAAATAGTGCAAACTGTTCATGGAGGTGTATCCAAAATTACACAGCAACTAATCGTATTGTAGTTGCTTCAACTTTTTTCTCCAACATACTCTTCAATGCATGCACATTCAGTGAATACACAAATATACTCCCTTTTTAAGGAAAAAAATATAAAATCACATGATAGTAGATATTACGGAATAATTCAGTTGTAATACTAAATAAAATTAACAGGTTCCAGCAAATCTTAAATTTAGCTGGTCAATTTTAATGAGAATGGTAATCACAGACATGGATTTACAAGTAAACAAACATGACCCCACAGTAGAGTTCTAATCTAACATTACATGATCATACACTTCAGAAAATTGCAAATTTCGCGATGAACATCATCCTACTACAAGTGCTCATCATGATTCGCTGCATGTAAAAGTAAAAGAATAATAACAGCAGTGGTGTAGCAGCACAGTAAATTGGAAGGCAGAAAAAGTTGTAATAGCATTTGCAGGCACCCAAAACAAATTTCATTAGTGACGTAGGATTCTACTTAAATAAAATATTGACCACAGCTTACACCAATCTTTGACATGGACCATTTACCATCTAGTTCCATCCAGATGCAATACAGATCCGTGTGGCACATTGACCCTGTGCATGCACGATCACACATGGATGTGTGCACGTGTGTGCGTGTGTCATGCCATGCAAATGTTTACATGTATTCTAAGATATTAGGTGGCGTAACTGCCCTAAAACTGGGCATAACAAAGGCCGTTAACGAGTATTTCTCACTCACTAGGTCTAAATTTGTGCAGTTGCATATGAATAATGATATGTATCAAGAAATGAGATTTTAGCCGAAACCACTTAGTTTCAATCGTTTCGTTTCAGTTGCCAGGAGGGACGATACGAAAATGTTGCTAAAACTTGGTTTCGGTTGTTTTTGATTCGTTTCGGTCAAAACCACCTGGTTTTAGCTAGTTTCAGCTGAAACTTAAACCATCTGGTTTCAGGAGTTTCTGCCAAAACCTCACTTTTTATGATAAAATATGGATTTGATTGAATCATATACATAAAAAATATTATAAAAATTCTAAAAATTCTAAAAATTATTGAAATTATAAGAATTATATTATAAAACTTCTAAAAATTCATTAAATTTTTTAAATTTTTATCATAAATGCATTGTTATATAAATCTATATTACATTTGACAACTGTTTTTGAATCCTAGGGCTAACTAGGACAAGATAAAGAGCGTGTGATTTGACCTTAGGAAATGAAAGGTCGAGCTGAGTTTTGAGAAAGTTTTGAGGTGGAATCCATTTGGTTGGAAAACTCAATTTTTTGAAATTTGTATGGAAAACATAGCAAACTAATGGACTAAAACTCAATTTGTTGTTACTATAGACAATTTCCAACGCACAGCTTCATGCCAAATTAACTCCATGACATTATTGTTGAAATTGCGAAAGAGTTGCAACCTGTAAATTATTTTCCAACACAATGGTTGCTAAATAAACCGCAAATCATGCTACAGGACAAGATACTTGAAATTGTGCAAAGGCTTATTCGAGCAATGTTACGTATCCTTCGAAGAAAAAATCTATTCTATAAAACACAATTGTTTTTGAATCCTAGGGTCAGTCATTAACAACAATCAGGATGCATCCACATCCTTAGCGCCCGCGCCAAAATCACCCGCTAAATTTTTTACGCTAATTTGTTGTTCCGCGTCGAATTTGTTGTTCCGCGTCGAAGGCCCCGTGTCGCTAAATTTTTTACGCTAATTTGTTGTTCCGCATCAAGGCGTCCGCTAAATTTTTTTTAGCTAAATTTTTTTACGCTAATTTGTTGTTCCGCACAGAATTTGTTGTTTTACGCTAATTTGTTGTTCCGCGTCAAAGACGCCCGCGCCGAATTTGTTGTTCCGCGTCGAATGCGCCCGTACCGTTAAATATTTTCACTAATTTGTTCTTTCAAATTTTGGCTTTGAAAATAATTTTTTTGGGAACAAAAATTTGGCGGAGGAATCTTAAATGAACCGTGTCCGCGGGAATCGGTTATGACTGTATATACATAAAATACATATAAATCTGAAACCGAAACTCAAAACAAAACCTATGGAATGGGCAAAATTATTCGAGACCTAAAAATTTTCCAATGCCTGAAAATGAAATCGAGACTGAGTTCTCAAACCTTGGTATGTATAACATTGATCGCATTCACACAGGCATGGAGAATTCTCCTTTACAAAGTATAAAAGATCACATGCGATGTACTTTTTATCCCACATATCATCTCGTGAAAAAGACATGTCATCTATATTACAATTGAGTGCTGATTTTGAACTTATCCTATGTGGCAGTGTCATGTCACGTTTTGAGGGGAAAAGTTATTGGATTGGAGGAAAATTTGTTGGGAGAACACAAACTTTTTGTTGAGTATTGATTCCCCGGATTTGGTTTTGGATGATGAGCAAACATAAATATCGTGTACTAACTGTTTGTGAACGCAGTTATGGAGATCGTCGCCAAAAGATTACGTACATCAAAAGCGACGTCTCAAGACTTCTCAATACGCGTGATCGTGTGCCTGAAGCTTCGTTGAAGCTCAAGGACCATTATTGAAGTCAAGAATGAAGATTGAAGCTTTGAAGACGGTTCGTCATGTTTAATTCATTGTCTTCTAGCTTCATAGAATAGAATGTTAAGCCTTGAGTAGGACTTACATTATAATCTTCATTTCACTCATATCTTAGAGCTAGGATTATCATAGAAGCCATTAGAAACTTTCCCGAAGCCTATCGCTTCTTCCCTCGGCTTCTAGTGCATCTTAGTTGGTTCATGTAGAAGAACCAACCGACTAGATGACGATCTAGTCGGTCGGCAACTCTTCATGAACCGACTAGATGTCCTCGCTCATTTCAGCTCATTCCCTGTTGATCAATTAGTTGGTCAAAGAAGGTTCATCGACCGACTAGATGACGATCTAGTCGGTTAGGAATCCTTCTCAGACCGACTAGTTATCATTGCCTCATTTCAGCCTGAGCTACTGTTTCGAGTTAGTCGGTCTAAGAACGTCTGTCGACCGACTAGTTGAGAAACTAGTCGGTTGGAATTTGTTCTCAGACCGACTAGTTCAACTTGCATTCAGACTATTTGTTTTGACTTTTAGTCGGTGTAAGAACACTCACCGACCGACTAGTTGTGAAACTAGTCGGTTGGCAAGTCTTCTTAGACCGACTAGTTCTTTATGTCTGAACTTTCTCTTTTGGCTGTCGAGCTGTTAGTCGGTTCATGTTGAGTCCCCGACCGACTAGTTGAGAAACTAGTCGGTCAGCGATCCTTCTTTGACCGACTAGTCTGCTTCAGAATAGAGCCGTTGGAGCATTTATTGCATGAATTTCTCTCCTCTCTTTCCTCTATCCTATATATACTTGGAGGGGTTCTTTCATAAGATCCAAGGCTGCCATTCTAGAGGTTTAGAGAAATCAAAGAGAAGCAAATCAACTCCATTCTAAAGCTATCTCTTCTCACTACAATCTCTCTCTCACTCTTATTTCAAAAGAGATTCATTGATTGTGAGCCTTCCAAGCCAAAGAGCTTGATCCAAAGTCACCAAGTCCACCCTAGGCTTCCATTGCTGGTCAACTTCTTGGAGCTAGGGTTTGGTGACATCTTCTTCCACACCAATCCATCTTTGCCCTAATTTGGTAAGATTTACTCAAGGCATAGGATTTTGTGGTAAGTGTTTCTTTATTTCATTTCAATTGATATTGCAATTGTGTCTCTCGGTTGTAAGAGAGATTGTGATCCCGGGTTGTGGGAGTCACATTTATATTGTGTATGATTTGGTCTTGTGAAGGTTTTTCACAAGAATTTCATAGTGCTAAATCTTGGGTTAGTGGTTTCTAATTCAAGTATCCGGAGGGGATCCGGGTGGTTGAGACGTAGGATCACCGGGAACAAGTCGGGGAGACTTGGGTGGATCCGAACCCGTTACATGCTTTGTTTGCGTTTTTCTATTCTTGTTGTTAATAGTCTATTCCGCATTGTTGTTTGTATGTTTGCATAATAATTAGGAATAACACTCTTGATTATTTTAAAGTACTATTCACCCCCCCTCTAGTACGTGTGCAGTAGCTACCACAGGGCACTACAATTGGTATCAGAGCCAAGGTTCAAAGCTATGACAAACAACGACTACAACGTCTTCAAGGATCGTCACGAATCTTCTTCAGTTATGGAAGGACAATCCTCTGTCAGGCCTCCTCACTTCAACGGTACCAACTATGGGTACTGGAAATGCCGGATGGAAACCTTCCTCCGGAGCGCTTCACTTTGGAGAGCCACATTGACGGAGTATGTCGAGCCCGCCGAACAAGATTTCGCGAAGTTGACTACCGCGGAGGTCGCCGCGGAGGTAAACAATGCCAAGGCAATGAATGCCTTGCAATGTGCGTTAGAGCCCGAAGACTTCAACAAGATATGCACATGTAAGAGTGCATATCAAGTATGGAACCAACTCCTCATCTTGCACGAAGGAACGAGTACGGTAAACGATTCCAAACTCGTTGTCGCTAACAAAGAATTTGAGTTGTTTCACATGGAACATGGTAAAACTATGAAGGACTACTATGCTCGCTTCGTGGACATATCCAACGAATTGGAAGCTCTTGGGAAGATCTACACCCAAAAGGAGAAAGTCGCGAAGATTATTGACGGACTTCCCTCTTGTTGGGAAAAGCGTACCTTCGCCATCAAGGAAGGTAACGATATGAATAAGTACACTGTTGTACAACTAATGTGTACCTTATTGTCTTACGAGGTACGCAAGGAAAGTAAGATCAAGATGAATGAGAAGATGAAGGCGTACTTGAAGCAAGACGAGCCAAAGAAAAAGGCAATTGCGTAAAAGGCCGCTCCATCTACCGATGATGAAGAATCGGAAGACGAGATAGACATAGAATCCATTGCCCGTATGGCAAAGGAATTCGACCGATTCTTCCGAAAACGTAACTTTAGAAATAAATCTAAAGTTAGTTCGACTAATGCTTCTACTCCCGTGTGTTATAAATGCAACAAGCCAGGACACATCAAGCCAGATTGTCCTCTCAACAAACACAAGGAGAAGTGGAAGGCATCCAAGTACGACAAGTCGAGAAAGCACAAGAAAGGATTTGTCGGCACATTCACCGACTCCGAAGAGGACTCCTCTAGTGGAGAGTCGGATGATGAACGAGTGGAGAAAACACACACATGCTTCATGGGAAAAGAGGAACGTGATCAAGAGACCTCCTCCGATGAAAGCGAAGATGAAAGGGAGGATGGAAGCGAGGATGAAGGCGAAGAGGTAACTATGGATGAACTTAGATTAGCCAACGAACAACTTTGGAATAAGTTTTCTAATTTGGCTACTAAATTTATTAAGACTAAAAATGAGCTAGATAGTCTTAAAACCTCGCATAAGCCTATCATCATCATCAACGACACCGTTGTTGAAGGGTTGAGAAATGAGATTGTAAATCTCAAATCTCAACTTGAGCATGTTCATATCGAGGATTCGGATGAACATGTAATAGCGGATTTGATGTCTCAAAACTCAACTTTGAGTATTGAGAATAAAAATCTCAAGTCACGTGTTTGTGCACTCACATCGCAAGTGTCCACCTTGGATGCTTCTTTGCATTCTCTCACCGAGAAGTATGAGTGCACATTAGGCCGAATTCATGAATTCAATAAAGATAAGGGCCATTTGGATAATATCCTAAATGACTTACTTCCGGCCAATCATCACATTGGTTTGGGGTATAAGATGGGAGATTCATCCAAATCGTCCGCCACCTTTGTTAGGCCATCTTCCGATACTTCTACTAGTGGGAGTAAACACGTCATGGGTAGTTCTTCTACCAATGGTGCTTCCGCTAGGTACACACCCCCATTTGGAAAGAAACCCACTTTGGGTGGACCTCCAAAGAAGGGTCATGCTTTCATGTATACCATGCCACGTAGGAACACACATCCTACCCCACATGTTAGCACATATGATGATTTTTATGCTCCGCATCCACGAGCACGTGCACACCATGTGAGACACACTTATGCACGTGTTCCTCCACATGCATATGTTCATCCTCATGACTATATGAATGATTACCATCATGCACCATCTCATCATATGTCATATGCCTATCCACGACATGCATCACATAGGAATCAACAACGTATGCATGTTCCCAATAGGAATAGGGCTCCCAAAATTTTCACTATTTGGAGCCCGAAAGACACAAATATGCATGAGAAACAAGCATACATGAATTCTTATTTTATGAATGTCGTGAATAATGATGATTATCTTGGGAAGTCTAAGTCCAATTGGACTTGGCTTCCAAAAGTCTAATCTCTTAGGACCCAATGTCCTTGGGTACCATGGAATGATATTTTATCTTCAGGTACTCAAGAATAAGAGGAGCAACAAATCTAAATTTAGCTCCAAGAATGATGTTTTTCTAGGTTTAAGACACCGTGGGATACCAACCCTACCAACTCCGTGATTTGCAAGGATTGTCACTCAAATGGAGTTGATGGTGCTTAAAGAGATGCACCAAAGTAGGGGGAGCTTAATGTTGTAAGTATATTCTTACACTTGATATACATTAGGCATCCATGTGGGTTGAATGCATGCATTGTTAGAATATTCACATTGGTATCATTTTGTTTCGATTAGTATGCTAGAATTGCTTATGCCATTGTTCTATGATGTTCTATCTATTTTTGGCATAACACTTTTGCATATTGCTTTTGGTATCAATTTGCTACATTTGGTTTTCACATCGGATTATTTTTGTCTCTGATGTTGACTTTCGTCGTTCGACGATTTTATGGATTAAATAGAATTCTTTCTATGGAAACATAGAATTGTTTTCCATGCACTCTATTTAACTAAGAATGTTGATATTGGAGAGTATGTTCCATAACTCAATAAGTGAAATTGATTTGAGTTTTGATGATTTCGTTTTTCGATTTTCGCCTATGGCTTGATGATTTCGTTTTTCGATTTTCGCCTATGGCTTGATGATTTCGTTTTTTTTTTCGATTTTCGCCTATGGTCATGTTGGCACGCTTTGAGTTTCTTTGGTATTTTACATTGGTGTCATTTGGACCGTGGTCGTACTCTTCGACTCCCGTGCTTTATTTTTTTAGCCATTGGTTTTGTCGTTGATCTCCTCCCGCTCTTTTTGCTAATGCCAAAGGGGAGAGAATTAATAGTGACGATGTGCTAATTAATAATTCAAAGCAATTTACCATGAATCTAATTTGATATGTTAGATTCAGGGGGAGTGAAGATATAAAAATGGATTTAGATCCTATATGTCAATAATTGGTTCATATTTCATATCTTCCTCATCTGCTTGATGCGTATGATTAATATTTAATACGAGACTAACGTGTCATCAATGCAGGGGAGTAAGTAAATTTCAATTGAATCATTATTATTGATTATTATTTATGTTGGTTTGTCATCACCAAAAAGGGAGAGAATGTTGAGTATTGATTCCCCGGATTTGGTTTTGGATGATGAGCAAACATAAATATCGTGTACTAACGGTTTGTGAGCGCAGTTATGGAGATCGTAGCCAAAAGATTACGTACATCAAAAGCGACGTCTCAAGACTTCTTAATACGCGTGATCGTGTGCCTGAAGCTTCGTTGAAGCTCAAGGACCATTATTGAAGTCAAGAATGAAGATTGAAGCTTTGAAGACGGTTCGTCATGTTTAATTCATTGTCTTCTAGCTTCATAGAATAGAATGTTAAGCCTTGAGTAGGACTTACATTATAATCTTCATTTCACTCATATCTTAGAGCTAGGATTATCATAGAAGCCATTAGAAACTTTCCCGAAGCCTATCGCTTCTTCCCTCGGCTTCTAGTGCATCTTAGTTGGTTCATGTAGAAGAACCAACCGACTAGATGACGATCTAATCGGTCGGCAACTCTTCATGAACCGACTAGATGTCCTCGCTCATTTCAGCTGATTCCCTGTTGATCAATTAGTCGGTCAAAGAAGGTTCACCGACTGACTAGATGACGATCTAGTCGGTTAGGAATCCTTCTCAGACCGACTAGTTATCATTGCCTCATTTCAGCCTGAGCTACTGTTTCGAGTTAGTCGGTCTAAGAACGTCTGTCGACCGACTAGTTGAGAAACTAGTCGGTTGGAATTTGTTCTCAGACCTACTAGTTCAACTTGCATTCAGACTATTTGTTTTGACTCTTAGTCGGTCAAAGAGCACTCACCGACCGACTAGTTGTGAAACTAGTCGGTTGACAAGTATTCTTAGACCGACTAGTTCTTTATGTCTGAACTTTCTCTTTTGGCTGTCGAGCTATTAGTCGGTTCATGTTGAGTCACCGACCGACTAGTTGAGAAACTAGTCGGTCAGTGATCCTTCTTTGACCGACTAGTCTGCTTCAGAATAGAGCCGTTGGAGCATTTATTGCACGAATTTCTCTCCTCTCTTTCCTCTATCCTATATATACTTGGAGGGGTTCTTTCATAAGATCCAAGGCTGCCATTCTAGAGGTTTAGAGAAATCAAAGAGAAGCAAATCAACTCCATTCTAAAGCTATCTCTTCTCACTAGATCTCTCTCTCACTCTTATTTCAAAAGAGAGATTCATTGATTGTGAGCCTTCCAAGCCAAAGGGCTTGATCCAAGGTCACCAACTCCACCCTAGGCTTCCATTGCTGGTCAACTTCTTGGAGCTAGGGTTTGGTGACATCTTCTTCCACACCAATCCATCTTTGCCCTAATTTGGTAAGATTTACTCAAGGCATAGGATTTTGTGGTAAGTGTTTCTTTATTTCATTTCAATTGATATTGCAATTGTGTCTCTCGGTTGTGAGAGAGGTTGTGATCCCGGGTTGTGGGAGTCACATTTATATTGTGTATGATTTGGTCTTGTGAAGGTTTTTCACAAGAATTTCATAGTGCTAAATCTTGGGTTAGTGGTTTCTAACTCAAGTATCCGGAGGGGATCCGGGTGGTTGGGACGTAGGATCACCGGGAACAAGTCGGGGAGACTTGGGTGGATCCGAACCTGTTACATGCTTTGTTTGCATTTGTCTATTCTTGTTGTTTGTAGTCTATTCCGCATTGTTGTTTGTATGTTTGCACAATAATTAGGAATAACACTCTTGATTATTTTAAAGTACTATTCACCCCCCTAGTACGTGTGCAGTAGCTACCACAGGGCACTACACTTTTCTTTTTTGATACCCTTCATTCAAAAAATGAAACCAAAAAAACAGGCGGGCTGAGCTTTTTGGGCGTGCGTTTCAATTACTCCCTCATGCAACAGTAAGCGGGGCCCACCAACACATCCCATTTCAATTAATCGCTCAAGTTTCATCTGTGCGTTTGTTTCAAACAAGACGTGTGTTTCAATTAAGTGGGGCCCACCAACACAGCAGCTACATATTGCAGCGACCAGCGGATGGGGCACCCAAGCTGCTACCCATCTGATTGTGGGGCCCATTGTATTGTTCAGCTGAAACCCACCTCTGCACTCACACTTACTTTGCTCTGCATTTGGCCCCACTAACAATAAATACACACTTGATAAAACTAATTGACGCAGGGTCCAATTCACATGGGAGAATGTGGCTGTTAGGAACCAAGATAAAAAGACAATTTTTATAGAGAATTCAAAGAGATAACAAGATATTTGAGCATAAAAGAGGTGTGCTCTCCTCCCAAGACGCCTAGAGGACGTCCGCACTCGTTTAATCTAAGAACTACTCCTAACGACGCTCAATAGAATAATCTCAATATCAAGCATGAAAAATACTAATGACGGCTAGCCCCTAAAAATAGGAGAAACAAGGGTTCCTAGGGCAAAGGGGCGTGCGCGCCCAAAATAACAAGCGGGGAGGCCGGCGGCTATAAATGGGCCCGGCCCATGTATGGGCGGCCACAGACCTGCGGGTCTATCAATACTCCCTCCCAAAGAACCACCTTGTCCTCAAAGTGGTGTAAGTACCAGCGGTGCTACTCCGAGTGGGAGTCGTCCTCCCCTCCGATGCCTTCGTCATCCACGTCATCATCCTTGTCTGCTTCCGCTATCAATACTTGCAGCTTCCGATCCACACAGCGGTGTCCCGGAGTGAAGAGCTCGTCACATCGGAAACAGAGCCTCTTTTGCCTCTTCTCCCTCATCTCCGCATCGGTCATCCTTCGGAATGGCCCCCAGCCGGTGGTGGGTTGCTTTACTCTCCGGTCTTCTCTAGTCCCACCTGAACTGACTCAGTAGTGGCCCCTGCTCCGCCTGCTCCAGTCGAGGCAACTCGCAGCAACTGCCCACTGTAGCTCCCCCCGCCTCTCCTATCCTCAGCTCGGGAGTCCTCCACCATCTGTGCCATCTCGATGACCTCTGAGAGCCCTCGGGGCATGTAAGGCCTCATCGCAGCTCGAAGACTAGGTCGCAGCCCCTTCAAGAAGGTGCCATCCAACGACTCGTCCGACACCCCATGAACTCGCCCTGCCAGTGTCTCAAATCTCTCGATGTAGTCCCGCACCGGCCCCTCCTGCCTGAGGGAAAATAGCTGCTCGTGTAGGTTCCCCAAGCAGGGGTCTCGAAACTTCTCCAGCACCAAGTCCTTTAACTCCTCACAGCTCCGGATCTGCTGCCTCCTCTCCTTCCACTGGAACCACCCCAAAGCTCTCCCCTCCATGCAAATGGTTGCGGCTTCCATCTTTTGTGCCTCAGTCATGTGGTGCGCCGCGAAATATCTTTCTGCTGTGAATAACCAGGCGTGTGGATCCTCCCCGGAAAATATCGGCATCTTCAACTTCCGGACCCTGCAATCTCCTCCAAAGTGCCCCTGCTCAGGCCTCCCCTCCTCTCTGTGATGCGGCCGATAATGCTGACGCCTCCCGTCCATGGTCTCGTATCGCCTGGGTGGCCCTCCCCCGCAGCCCCCGTAGTCTACTCGGTAATCTCCCCACCGGCCCTCAAAATCGTCCCATCCGGTGTCATCTCCGAACTCCGCCTCGTAGCCACCTCTGCCATCGGAATAATAATCTCTCCCGCGTCCGTCGCCGTAGAAGGGATCATCAGCTGCTGGTCGACGCTCCGAAGGGTCACAAAAATCTCCCGAAAACTACCCGTAGCCCTCCTCGTTCGGTGTCCGGGTGGCTCAAAAAAATCATCCGAGGGCTGTCCGCGCGCTCCATGCCCTTCGGGAGGCTGCCAGTGGGGTTCCCGCCCCTGGCGGCCCCGGCTGTGGGCTCCGCCGCCCCCTGGCGGCTGCCAGGGGGCCTCCGGCCCCTTGCGTTGAGTGAACGGGCCCCTCCGGGGTCCCGGAGGGGCGGCAGGCCCTGTCGGGCCTCTGGCAGGGCCGGCGGGCCCTGCCGGAGGTCCGGCAGGGTCACCGGACCCTGCCGAGCCCCGGCAGGGCCTGGGCCCCCTGGCGGGGCCCGGCGCAGGCGGGGGAGAGCCCCCCGCCCCTTTCCTGTGCCGGCCGACCCCCACGGCTGCTGTAAGGGTCCGGCTGGCTCCCCTCTTGCGAGTGGCGTCCCCAATTAAGGCGGCTATGGCCTCCGCCTCCCTTTTGGCTCTCCAACGCCTTCTGTCGTACCTCCTCGCGATAGTCCACCCTCCATGGCTCCTCGTCTTCGTCCTCGTCCACTTCCTCCACCAAAAAGGGTTGATTTTGGGTCAAATCTCCTCTTTTTCCTTCTCTTTCTTCAAAGGTGCCGCCTTTGGTGTCGGATTAGGGTTCCCATCCCCTTTGTTGTTCGCCGCAAATTGATTTAGGGTTGCCATCATTTGCGCGAATTGCTCGTCGTGCTTCGCCTGATTTGCCGTCAATTGGTTGATAGAAGTTGTCAATTTTGCCATGGATTCGTTGTTGGCCGCCAATGATTTCTTGATCCCGTTGATTTCGCTCGTGAATTTGGCCTCCAAAGCTTCAATTTTGTCGTGGGATCTTGTCGTAGCCGCCATGGATCGTCACGTGCTCTGATACCAAAATGTTAGGAACCAAGATAAAAAGACAATTTTTATAGAGAATTCAAAGAGATAACAAGATATTTGAGCACAAAAGAGATGTGCTCTCCTCCCAAGACGCCTAGAGGACGTCCGCACTCGTTTAATTTAAGAACTACTAATGACGCTCAATAGAATAATCTCAATATCAAGCATGAAAAATACTAATGACGGCTAGCCCCAATAAATAGGAGAAACTAGGGTTCCTAGGGCAAAGGGGCGCGCGCGCAAAATAACAAGCGGGGAGGCCGGCGGCTATAAATGGGCCCGATCCATGTATGGGCGGCCACAGACATGCGGGTCTATCAGTGGCCTAACTGGAATTTTTATTGAAGGTTGCCAGCTCATTCATCCGCATTAAAAAGATTTGCCCAATCAGAACGAACCACTATCTCCTGTTAAAAGCCATCAGATCATTTTCATTTCCTATTACCAAAGTCCCATCTCTACTCTCTCAAAACCCCGTCTCAAGTTCTCAGTCCCCATGGCGCCCAATGTCGAGAAAACCCCCATAGAGATAAACCGACGGCTGCCAAGAAGCCGAAGGAAAATCCCAAGGAGAAGCCGTGAAGGCCGAGAAGACTCCCGCCGGAAAGAAGCCCAACGTCGAGAAGCGATTGCCATCTCCAGATAGCCCAACGTTGTTTTGTTTCGCTGATTATGCGTCTAAATTGAGAAAAAATCGGCAACTTTCCTCTACTGTATCTGTGTTGCTCTTCTTTGAAATGAAAATGCTTCATGTAAGGTTCATCATGTTGAAAGGCCATCATACATGGTTGAAGAATTCAGGTCAAATCGTGTGTCCACGGTTCTTGCTGACCACAAAGAAGCAGCAGCTGATTGATTGCCTCAAACACATCGAGCCCCACACGGAACATGGGATTCACTTTCAGATGCTCGACAAGGGCAACTTCATCAATAACTGGTCCTCTGCTTGTGGATGCTCGACGAGGGCAACTTCATCAATAACTGGTCCTCGGCTTGCATTCACAAGGATAGTCTCGTGCAAGTCATCCATCTCATATTGTTAATACTTCAGCGAAGTTTCAATTTAGGTAGGAACCAGAAGGACAATTTCACAGCAAGGAAATGGGGTTATGTTTGCAGAAGGACAATTTCACATAAGGACAATTTTGTGAAATTGTAATATAAATCCTTCCCTTATTTTCTTTTGTTTTTCAGTCCATCTGTCGATTTGGGATCCGGGTTTTGTTTTTGGGTGCCCAATTAGTTAAAGTAGAGAGGATTATTTGTTAAATTTTACAGAAAATGGGGTTACGTTTATTATTTGGTATCTAGATTTATCGAATGCTGCTGTGTTGATTGATTTCTTTCTCAGTTTTGGCACTTTTTAGCTGTGTTTTCGAATTTTAGTTCCCCAACAAAGGGTATTCGAATTTGTTTCTGGTGCATCCAATTTCATTTAAAGGATCTGAGCCGATTGACCGTTTGTCACTTATGCTTTTTATTCTTGCTATTGTTACATGGGCCGCAGAACACTGTTTTTTATTGAATGTTTATTTCTTACGTTGATTGTGTGGATTTGCAAAGGTGCAAACTTTCACGAAAATATATTAAATTATCGCACCGACTTCATATAAATTACTGATATTTTAAAAGTTTAAAGGTAATACCTTAATGTTTATTTAATATTCACATTGTTACTCTAAAGTGAGAAGTTTTGTTCGGCATATTGATGCAAGAAGTTGATGCTAGCAAATCAATTTTAAGAGAGTAAGTGAGATATGATTGATGGTGAGCCTATTAAACTTGACAGTTGCATTGAGTCTTATTTTGGGTTTTTTGAGATGAGAGATTCTTCAAGGCTTTTTGAGATGAGAAAGAGTTGTGTGAGAGATGTCGACAATGAGAAATGAGAGAAATAATTGAGTCAAAGATATGCTATATGTATTTCTGTCAAAAGTTAACGTCATTTCTATTTATTAGTCACTTCTTTGGTTTGGGTAACAAGTTGAAATTTTTGAAACATTATGTAATTTTGTGAAATAGTGGTGAAATGTTAAGATAATTTAGGGAAATTTCACTTTATGTATACGATGAAACCGAAAAATAAAACCAGAAATACGATGTTATAAGACAAAATCATAGTTTTCAAAAAATTCAATATCCACATGTTTTTTAATAATAGTCAACCTTCAAGTTGATCCTTATATTCTAAAACTTCACAACACTAAAAATCAGCAACATAAACATTTTAATCTTTGATTTAGAATGTTAAAAAGGTCTATTATTGCAAAACTGTTAAAAACCTCAATGATTTGATACATATGCAAATAATATGAAATTCATAATATTTTTTATCTATTATACAATTTTTTAGGGTAACTACATTCTTTGATGGAAACTAAATTTTGGGGATTTAAAATTTTTGAAAAGTGAAAATTGTAAAGGAAACCCCAAAAATTTTGGGCAGAACTAAATATGGATGGAACTATATTTTTGGTTGAATTAAAATTTTTGGGAAAACAAAGTTTTCTGGAGGAACTAGACTTTTTGGAAAGTGAGTTTACGAGGGAAACCCAAAAAATTTTGGGAGGAACTACTTTGGAGAGAACGAAATTTTAAGTGGAAGTAAAATTTTTGGGGAACCTAAATTCTCTGGGGCGAACAAAATTTCTGGGGAAATAAATTTTTTTATAAATTTAAATTTTGTGGTAATTAATATTTTTGGAAAGTGAAATTTTGAAAAAGGAACATAAAATTTTGAATATAGAGAGTACCAAACTTTGCGGTGAACTAAAATTTTTGGGGAAACTAAATTCTATGGTAGAACAAAATTTTTTGGGGAACTTAAATTTTTAGAAATTGAACATTTACGAGGGAAACCCGAAAATTTTACGGAGAACTAATATTTTCGCGGGCGCCGAACCCTGCTAAAATTTTTACGCTAATTTTTTGTTTCGCACTGAAAGCGCCCGCTAAATTTTTTACGCTAATTTGGTGTTCCGCGCCGAAGGCGCCCGTGTCGCTAATTTGTTGTTCTATACTAATTTGTTGTTTAGCGTCGAATTTATTGTTCCATGTCGAAGGCGTCCGCACCGAATTTGTTGTTCCGCGCCGAAGGCGTCCAAGCCGAAGGCGCCCGTGCTGCTAAATATTTTTACGCTAATTTATTGGTTTTTAAATTTTTGCTGTGGAAATAATTTTTTGGGGAACAAAGCTTTCGCAGGGGAAAATTTTTAATGAACCGTGTCCGCGGACACATGTTATGACTAGTATTTATCATACATTTGACAACGTTTTTTGAATTCTGGGCTGATTAGGACAAGATAAAGAGTGATTGACATTTGATCTTGTGAAATGGAAGTTTGAGATGAAGCTTTGGAATCATGAATGTGAGCTTTGAAATTTGATCCAGCTTTGAAATTTGGTCCAGCATTGAAATCAGCCAGTGAACCAGTTTCGCGCCGAAGGCGCCTACTAAATTTTTTGTTGTTCCGCGTCAAAAGCGCCGACGCCGAATTTGTTGTTCACGCGAATTTTTTGTTCCGTGCCGAAGGCGCCTGTGCCGCTAAATATTTTTACGCTAATTTATTGTTCTTTAAAATTTTAATAATTTTTTGGGGAACAAAGATTTCGCGGAGAAAAATCTTAAATGAACCGTGCCCGCGGGCACAATGAGTTTTACGCTAATTTGTTGTTCCGCGCCGAGGATGCCCGCGCCAAATTTGTTCTACACCGATTTGTTGTTTCGCGCCGAAGGCGCCCGTGCCGAATTTGTTATTCCGTGTGGAAGGGGTCTACGCCGAATTTGTTGTTCCGCGCTGAAGGCGCCCGTGCCGCTAAATATTTTTACGCTAATTTGTTGTTCCTCGCAATTTTGGCTGTGGAAATAATTTTTTGGGGAACAAAGATTCACTGGGAAAAATCTTAAATGAATCATGCTCGCGGGCACAGGTTAAGACTAGTTATTATATATAAGAGACATCTCATATGTCATATAAGGCCCATTAATCTCATAGATATATATGATTATTAAGATCCATTAAAGTGGATTAAACATTCAGATCCAACTCACTCATTTAAACTTTAAGCAACCTAATGGGGCATCAATTTCGTTAGGCGCACTGTATCATGTCTAAACGATCTGCAAATAAAATTTGAAATGATTTGGATGTATTTTGTTTATGCATCAATTGGTGAAAAATTAGTTATTTTTATAGCAATCTTGAAATGTTGACCTTGTGACCACATTTTAAAAAATTACATCATAACTAAATCATTTACGATTTTGTTCCTATGTAATCTAAGCATGTTATATCACATCCAGTAAAACAGATTTTTCATTTCGCTTGTTTAATTTTGGATTTGAGTGGTGTTAGGAATTAATGATGTATGGTTTTTTGTGTAAAATCGTGTAGGTTGAAATTCCAAGGGAGGTTCGAGTAGCTTGGATGTGTTGGTTGGATTACAAGAGAGGATCTTCGTTGTGAGTTGTGAGGGTGGGATCCTAAGATAGGATCGTAGGTTAGGAATTATGTTTGTTTGGTTAAGGGGGTTATTTGAGTAGCTATGGCCGATGAGACAAAATCTGAGATCAGATCGATAGTTTAGAAGTTTGTATCTGAAATGATAACTGATTAGAAGCTGCTGATAATGGCACCAATTTTTAATTTTGGAAAAGATTTGTTGAGAACTACATTATCAATAGATGGAAGGAGATTCACCTTACATATAACCATTCAAACCCAAAGATTGTTGAATGAAGCATAGTGATGCTGGTTTCCATAATTAGATAGTGATCAGTATCAAGTTACATGTGCAAGATACAGTGCTACATACGACTAGGGTCAAGCAACTATGAGATTGTTTGATAGAGCTTTATTTGGAAACAAGCCTTAGTAGAGCTTACAAGATGTTACATGAGTTATTCAGAAATAGACAAAAGGATGATTAGACTCTTGCACAATTCTCCGCGAGAAAGATTGAAGTGAATATTTTTAACAAGTGCTAGTGTGGAAGATGAACAAGTAATGAGGAAAGATATTTGTGCTAGGCTTTCTTAGAGCGTTACCATCATCTTATTTAGCTGCACGACCCAATGTGATAGGAAGTGCAGCGATCAACTCTATATCCGAGACATTTAGCCTGCTCTACAGAATATTTCCTGATGATCGTCTCATTATATGTGTGAATGAACAACAGAATCGCACTCCATTGACTGCTCAACAGCGATGTTCTATAAGATAAACTATTATAGGAGTTGCTCATGTCAGGGTCTTAGAAGAGATGTGATGAGAATCAAGTTTTATATATTTGGATTTAGTCAGGATTTTATTTTTAATTGGTTTTATTTGTTAGTATTTTATTTGATTTTATTTGATATTTTTTGTAATTTGTTATTTCAATTTAGTCTTACATCAGTTGTATTGAAGCTTATTTTAAGTTGTAAGTATTTGTATATGCATGAGAACTTTTTTATTTGTCAATGAATGAAATAAGGAAATTTGAGTGAATTAAATCTCTTCGCCGGAGAAATATCTAATTTCATGAGAAGTCAAATTCCTTCATCAAAAGTCTTGGGACTCTAATTCCACAATTGTTCTTTCCCAAAATTTTCCTAATTTTTTCAAAATTTTCTATCGTTTTACATCAAATCTGGTATCATAGCAAACAATCCAAATCCGATTTTGAGACTGGGATCAAGATCCCATCTTTTTTATCCAAAAAAAATTATAAATCCCATTTTTTCATCTTTTCAATCCAATATCACTTCTTTCCCATCTTTTTCTCATATGTTTAAAAAGAAAATTCCTAAAACATTAGCTAACAAGTTTATAACACTCGGTTTTAGTTTCGGTTTTGGGCATTGAAAAAATATTTAGTTTCGGATAGTTTCGCTTGCTTCTTTGGTTTCATAATTCTGCTTCGTTTCATCCTTTTCCTAGTCTATATACATATACATATACATATACATATGATGGGCCTCCTGCGCTAGAATTTTGCACGGGAAGCCCGTGTGAAATGTTTATTAACTTTTTTTGAAAAAATTTCCAAAAATTCTTTTTAATGATTTAATCCATACATTTATATACCACATAAAAATAATGTGTGAACCCTAGGGATTTGACCCTTGATCAAGGCATTATAAATTTAACAGTTAAACAATAGAACTTTTAACGATCCGATTGTGGAGCAGACAGCGGGGGTTTTGCACAGTTTTTGCTCAGATGTCTTTTTTCACATGAAAATTTCCACATATATATATATGTTTTATGTATGTGTTTTTGTAATATAGTTGAATATATTTATGTTTAATATATTTGTATTTGTAAATAGTTAATTATTTAATGGGATGTTTAAATAAATTAATAATGTTGAGTTGATAAAAGAATAACTTAATTAGATCAGGTCCATAACTAGAATTTAATTTTTTGTTATTTATAAAAAGAAATGATTTTGGGGGATTATAGGTTAAAATACACAGGTTTTGAATATTTTGGGGCATCAAATGTAACCTAGATTTAATTAAGGGTTTAAATGAATAATCTTCATAAGAAAAAGAAATTTAAATTGGTCGATGGTTTGGATTTAATATTGGTTACGGCTTTGGGATTAAAAGAAGTTGTGTTTAGATTAAAATTGATTTCAACTTAAAAATTAACATGTTTGGCTTTAGAATACGAAGACCCACTTATAAACATCATTCTCATCTCCACACCGAAACCCTAACTGCCAGCATCTTTTTCCTTTAGAAAACTGTCTGATTCCTCTCATCAAGAGCAACCATAACTAATGACTTTATCTCATACAAAGAATAGGATAATCAATGACATCAAGAGCAACAACTTCAGCCACCAGGTACCTCTCTCTCTCTCTCTCTCTCTCTCTCTCTCTCTCTCTCTCTCTCTCAATTTCTTTTTTGTTTCTGAGGTGTGGTATAAGATTACTTCCTCCTTTATAAAGAATATGGATGATCAATGACATCAAGATCAACAACTTCAGCCACCAGGTACACCTCTCTCACTCTCTTTCTTTCAATTTCTTTTTTGTCTCTCACTCCCTAAACATCAAGAGCAATTATGACTTCATATATCAGGTACGCCTCTCTTTCTCTTTCTTTCAATTTCTTTTTTGCCTCCATCTAGTCTGCTCTTCTTTTTTCTTTTTGAGGTTTGATTTGTGTGATTCGAACTGAATTTTTCACATAGTTTCATACTAGTCTCGTATGAAACAGAACAAAACCCAAATTTCGACGGAAACCTTATACCTTGTTAGCCGACATTCCTTATGCTTTAGTTTAATATCCAAAAAAATTTGAAACCATAGGCATCAATTTTATTTTGTTTCCATAATTTTCCCTGCAATTTTCTGAATTGTTCCATATTTTTTAGAATCTTTTTAATTTTCTGATAAAATTAGTTGCTCCAGTATGTGCTATAGTTTGGTTTTAAAATTTTCAAGATTTTTGGATTTTCAATCTGCTGCAGTTCTTTTTTTTAGGGTTTTCAGAATTTCTAGGCAACTACAGTTCTTTCCAATTTTCTAAATAATTTCAAAGGTCTGGTTGCTACCGTAATTCGATGCAATTTTGATGATTTTGAAGCAGTTTTGAAGTCAAATTCGAGCCATTTACAAGCAAATTCAAGCGCTTATGTATTTTGGATGTATTTTTAATTATTTAGAGCAAATTTCATGAAACTTTGCCATGCATATCGTTATTTGGATGTCTGTGAGTTCATTAAAAATAAATATACAAAATTTTACGCCCTAACCGTTTTATGGGGTCAAATGGATTCTGGTATCATGAAGAGTATGAATCAGTTATGTAAGATTCCTTTCCTACTATGATCTAATAGATGAGAATAGATTTTGATGTACTAAGTAGAAGTTAAACAGAGGAGCTCATCCTTTTAGGAGACAAGAGTCTTGTAGGTATTAGTTGAAGAGGAAGCTTCGGCATAGATATCTTTCTAAACACCAACACATCTGTCATTCGCCTCAACCGTTATCAAATCAAAGCTTAAAGGAAAGTCACTCATAAACCCCTGTAAGGAAAGTAAAAAGATTTGTGAGGAAATCAATAAGTATCTATACCTGATGAAAATGAAAATAAAACATATAAGTTGTACAAGAGATAAAACTCTAGTCTGGGTCTACAATTAATCTTGAGCGCAAGCATGAGCCTACGATAGAGCTCGGACCTAAACCAGAGGCAAAATTTGAGTCTGAGCATAAGTCCGAACTAGATCATGCGTATGATATAAAGATAGAGATTTAAAGGCTGAGATTGAGCCCAACCCATAACTAGAACCATAACTTAATCTTGATTCAGCTTCACAGTCCGAGTTGTTGCCCCATCTTGAGCCATTTATTAATCTTGCATCAGTGCTACAAATAGCGGTATCACTTAATCTAATTTGAGCGCATCGAAGTTATCCTTCTCGATCAACGTCTTGTAAGCTTACCAGTCAGCAAGCTTTGTGTATCATCCTTTCTTCAATGATCTCTGTACATTCTTCTAAAGATCCTCTTTTACTTGTTTATAGTTTGGTACATTTCAAAGTTCGAGGACGATTAGCTTCCAATTTCAATTTCAAGAGGTTGCTGGCTACTGATCGGTTTATGTTTTCTGGTCAACATTCATCAAGTGACTAGATGAATTTTTTAAAGCCAGGAAGAATGATAATGATCAAATTTATTTAGGATTTTATTTAAATTTTGGTTATAATTTTATTTTTAATTGATTTTATTTGTTAGGATTTTATTTGATATTTTGAATAGTTATTTTAGTTTTGTCCCACATCAGTTGTAGTGAAACTACTACAACCTCGTTTTAAGTTGTAAACTTATATACATGCATGAGAACTTTTTAGTTTTAAACAATGAATGAAATAAGTAACTTTAAGTGAATTAAATTACTTGGCCGAAGAAAGGTCTAATTTGACGATGAATCAAATTTCTTGGTAAGAAGCCTTGGAACCCTAATTCCTCAATTGTTCTTCTTTATTTTTTTCCTCATGTTTCCTCAATTCTCCTAAAATTTCATTCATTCTACAACAAGATGCTATTAGTGGAGTGTGGCCTCTCAACTGTTCTTCTTTATATTTTCCTCATGTTTCCTCAATTCTCCAAAAATTTCATTTTCTACATCAAGATGTTATTATTGGAGTGGGTCGTGGAGGCCTTATTGGAGTGGGTCGTAATAGCCCTATTGTGGTGACAACAAAGTATGTTATTGCTGTATGAAGGTGGGATGTGGAAGCAAACTTTTTGGAAGCTATATAATAAGTTGTTAAGTCCTATGTTAGCATATTGTTAGCATATATTGCATTTGTTGATGAAGAGTCGTTAATATATTTATCCAAAGAAAGTGATAAATGGATAATGTTCCAATAGGTTTAGGATTGGATGGCTACCTATTTATCTTTAGCACATATTGCTATACTTGCCAAAACTGATAATTACATTACTTCCATTTCCTTCAGAGCGTAACGAAATTATGTTATAGATTCAAAAGTATCACATCATATGACTGGTAAGTCTAAAATTATCTCATTTAGAATCAATTTTTTCATTACATGGTATTACATTACCAGATAGGTTTTATCTCTTTAGTTTGTAGTGTTTGCACCACACGATAACACCTAACCATTCATTACCATGTGTACTATTTGTCAAAATTTTCATTTAATTTGCTATTGGTCGTGAACTTACAAAAATATATGTGTGTTCAATAATTTTTTTCTACTCATTATGTCTTTTACGAGATCGGAAAAGCGAAGATGATTGACACACAGCTCATATCATCTTAATGGGATTCGTGATATTATCTGATATCATGTCTCTAACAATATTCATAGTCGGTTGAAACATTTTTTGTGAACAATTTGAAGTTATCAGTTTCAGCAGCCGAGTTATTTAGCTTCGGAGGGTGACATCAGATGGTTGGGTACTTGATTCTGGGTACTCGTTCCATATGACGCCACATCGAAAGTACTTTACTTCTTTTCGTGGAGGTAGAAGTACGGTCTTGTTGGGCGATGACCGAGCCTGCAGCACACAGGCATCGGGACAGTCCAGATGAGGATGAGCGATGGTGTTACACGAGACATCGAGGATGTGCTCTTTGTTCCAGACCAAAAGCGTAATCTCATATCGCTTGGTTCACTTGAAGCCAAGGGCTTTCGAGTGACGATGGAGAATGGTACTCTGAGGGTGACCCGAGAAGCAATGATCGTGATGAAAGTGAAGAGAAAAGGCAACCTCTACTATTTGGATGGTTCAGTCGTAACTAGCACATCAGCTCTGACTCGTGAGGATAATCACGACAACTCATTGTTATGGCACATGCGTCTAGGCCATGTGGACGAGAAAGCTTTACAGAAGCTGATCGAGGGAGATCTTCTGAAACGTACCAATAGCGGTAAGATCGAGTTCTGCAAGCAGTGTGTGTTCGGTAAACAGACATGTGCTTCATTTGGGATGGGCATCCATAATACGAAGGGAGCGCTCGACTATGTACACACCGACGTATGGGGACCGGGTAGGTTGGCCTTATGGGGAGGGAAACACTACTTTGTATCATTCATCGATGACTTCTCACGCAGTGTATGGGTGTTTCCTCTGATGTCAAAAGACCAAATTCTTAGCACTTTCATCTGGTGGAAGAAGCTAGTTAAGATTCAGACAGGACGGAAGGTCAGGCGTCTCCGAAGTGCGGTGGAGAGTATAGGTCAGATCTCTTCGAAAAATTCTGCAGATCGGAAGGGATTCAGAGACGTTTCACTGTAATTAGTACGCCGCATTAAAATGGGGTAGCTAAGAGGATGAATCGGGCTTTGCTGGAGAAAGTCCGATGCATGTTGATAACAGTCGACCTATCGAAGGAGTTTTAGGCGGAAGCCCTGGCGTACGCGACCTACTTGGTCAATTGGCTATCATCTACTGCATTGGAGGGAAGATCTCCTTTGGAGGTTTGGTCGGAAAAGCCAATTTCCAATTATGGGTCTCTCTGAATTGGGGCTGTCCAAGTTACTATGCAGTCAAGGAGGACAAGCTCAATGTTAGAGCCAAGAAAGTCATCTTCTTGGACTTTAGCAATGGTGTCAAGTGATACAGTCTGTTATGTCCGACACAGAAGAAGGTGATCACAAGCAGAAACATAACGATTGATGAGTTGGCGTTACTGAAGAGAGAGCATGAACCAAAGGTGGAGACTAATCAGACACATATGAAGCATGTCTAGACAATGTGTCTGATGCTCCAGATGGCTCAGCCACAGACTGAGGCCGAGCGGCACCAGCGGTTGCAAAAACTGTTCTCCAGACAGATGCTGGTGATGTTGGGGGTTCAAGCTCAGATTGTGGAGTTAGCTCATCTCCCAAACTGCACAGCCAAAGGATTCTATGGCACTGTCGAGACTAAGATGTGAGATATGAAGGCCTGCAAGGTACACTGAGCTAGTATCATTTGCTTTCCCGCAGTGAGTATCGACGTACCCATATCGTTCAGAGAGGTTGAACTCTATGATGACCCTGAGAAGTGGAGGAAAGCAATGGACGAGGAGATGGAATCACTAAGGAAGAACAAGACATGTGATCTGGTGGAGCTTCCAGAAGGCAAGAAGGCAATTGGGTGTAATTGGATCCACACCAAGAAGGACGGAGTTGAAGTTGGAGATGTTGTTACAAGGCTCGCTTGGTAGCAAAAGGCTTTGCACAAAGGGATGGCATCGACTACAACAAAGTTTTCTTTCCGGTGGTGAAGCATTGCTCGATTCGGATTCTGTCGACATTAGTTGCTCAGCTCGACCTTGAGCTGGTGCAACTAGATGTCAAGACGACATTCTTACATGGAGAGCTCGAAGAAGAGATCTATGTGGCTTAGTCCGATGGTTATGGGAGCGACAACGGTCTTACATGTAGACTGAGGAAGTCACTCTATGGGTTGAAGCAGTCGCCTAGACAATGGTATAAGTGTTTCGAACACTTTATAACGAATGATCAATGGTATGTTCGGAGCCCATATGATCATTGCGTGTTCTATCGAAAATTGGTTAATGGGTCCATCTATCTTCTGCTTTATGTCGATGATATGCACATAGCTTTGTCGAATAAAGAGGCGATACAGAGATTGAAATCTCAATTGAGTTGTGCGTTTGAGATGAATGATCTAGACGGATCACGGAGGATTCTTGGGTTGGAGATCACAAGAGATCGAAGTGAATGTAAAGTTCATCTTTCACAGAATCGCTACTTGAAGTCGGTAATACAGAGATTTGGCTGTGAGAAGATGAAGCGCGTAGCCACTCCGTTTGCACCTCACTTCAAACTCAGTGCCGAGCATTGCCCGAAGAACGAAGAAGAGAAGATGCTCAAGGAGAGCATACTGTATGCCAATACGGTAGGGGCCTTGATGTATGTTATGGTTTGTACCCGACCCGACCTATTGTAAGGTCCATGGCTATGAGGAAAACACTAAAAGGTGGTTGAATAGTGTTTAAAAAAATTTAAACAGTAGTTATACCAATTTAAATCCATAACCAACAATAAATGCGGAATTATAAATTAACCCAAAATGAAACAAGCTAACAAGGAGATGTTTCAAGCGTTTGGATTACCCAAAGCCAATTCCGACTTGTTCCCGGTAATCCTACGTCCCTTCCACCCGGATATTTCCGGATACCTCCGAATACTCAAGTTAGAACCATAACTTGATGTTTTCTTCAAACCCACTTGTAGCAACCCTACAAATGTAATCGAACAACAATCGATGTCCTTGACTCCTACAAACCGAGAGTGAAATCAAAATACAAGATAATGAAATTTGAAATGTAAATACTTACAAATACATATGCCTTGAAGTAGAATTTGAATGAGCAAGTATGTGTGTGTTGATGTCTCTTCCAAGATGAGAGAAAGCCCTTGCACTTGTCTTCACCAAAGCTTGAAGCTCAGATTTGGTTTAAGTGGGAAGACAAGATTAGAGTTAAGATTTCTAGGGCTTGAGAGTTGAGGAAGAGAGAACTTGATAGATTGAGCCTAGGAATAAATGCAAGATTGTCTAAGAGTTGCTCAATGGAACAGTAAGAGACCCTCTTATAGGTTCTCTAAAACCCTCAAGCAAAATACCCAAAACCCCCTTTGAAACCCGTCTGTAAAAAGCCAACGGATAGAAAATACGTGCCAGACAGTCGACTAGTGAGGAACTCACAGTCGCCTGCTGCACTGTGTCAGAAGGTAGGTGAGAATTCAAACAGTAACTTACCACGTAGGACAATCCACTGATGAAGGTCAGACAGGCATCTGTAAACTAACAGGCAACTGAGAAACCTTATACAGGCAACTGAATTCCTAAGTGCGTAAGTGGTGAAAACTCAGGAAGTTTGGGAAGACAGGACCGACGTCTGTAGAAGAATATACAGGCGATTGTACGCAGGCGCCTGTAAATCCTTCTTACATCGCCTGCAGGTGCAAGTTCGAAGGTTGTCAAAACTTGGAAAGTTTGACAAGCTGGGACAGTCGACTGTAGAAGCATATACAGGCGGCTGTGCCATGGGCAGGCGCCTGTAATTCCTTCTTACATCGCCTGCAGGCGCAAGTGCGAAACTTGACAAACCTGGGGACTTTTGAGCTAGAAGAGACAGGCGACTGACTAACAAGTCACAGGCGCCTGTAACTGGACAAACGCATGTACATTGTACAGCAGTCGCCTGATGAGAGTGATAGCGGTTGCGGGTCAGATTCGCACACAATGAAATTTGTATTGATGTGGGAAACCAAGGGCACGATGGTTACAAGATTAGTGGGGAAGACGAGGCTAATCACGATCTGAGGACGATTGGAAGATGAGGATCTCAAGGTCGTCCGTCAGTCGGAGTAAGTCGCCCTCTAGTTGGCGAAGGTCGCTCGTCAGTTGGCGAAGGTCGCCGCAGGTCGCACGTCCGTTGTCAGCAGGGGCAAACTTCCTGCAAGATGAGCAACCCGTCAGAAAGGCTGGGCGGGCTGTCCGCACATAGCCCCTCCGATGCTTAAGTCAGTATGTGACTTAGAATGTAGGCGTCGGGCACGCTTGGTAATCTTAAGATAGATCGGTGAAGCGTGACGTGCTTATGAGGAAGGCACAGATATGTGGATGATATCTGACCTTGTGTATTGAAATGAGTTAGAATATTTTCCTGACCAACCAACCCAGCCTCCTCGTTGGAGAGGGTGTATTTATAGGGCTGAGAGGCGGTTGCTTGCCATCCTGTCAGCTATCGAATCAACCCAGCTGGCACTCGAGTGGTGGAGCGACAGGTGGCAAGCGGTGTCAAAAATATTTTCCGCATCGATGGCGCCAGGCGGTGTCAGGTGCACGCACTTTGGTCAGGCTGTCAGAGCCGTAACGTCAAGCGTGCTTTCGGCAGGCTGTCAGAGCCGTAAACGTCAGGCGCGCTTTCGACAGTCTGTCAGGCGGCGAAGCGGCCAGGTATGCTTTTGTCATACTTTTCTGTAGTGAGATTGTCGGTGATATCTATGGCGGTTTGCCTCCTCTCTTGGGCGAACTGCTTCGGGGGCTAAGAGGTAGGCGAGCTGCATCTAGGACGAGCTGCCTATGGGGCGAGCTAGCATAGAACGGGTGCGATCAGTCGAAGGGCTCGGAGAGCGAGCCTGCCGCTCTGCTTTGAGTCTCGGCAAGCTCTCCTTAGCTTTGGCGAACTGGCCATCATTGATGAGGATTGTTGATGGGCTATTTGAGTGGGCCTTTATCAACTAGGCCGGCCTTTAGGCGGTAACAATTACCCCCAACATTTGGTGTGGATGATTTTCGGTCAGAGGAGACACTGAATGTTGAGTAGACACGATAGCAAATTTTCTAAGGGTCTCTTCCTACCTTCTGTTTAGTAGCGAGCTTCGTAAGCCCGGGCGACCTATCGGGGGCTCAGCTCGTAAGCAGGTCCCGGAATTTGAGGAAGGGGAAGGGGCGAATCGTAACTCGGCCTTAGCCCTTCAGAGCCAACCAAGGGCGCAACTCGTAAGCTAGCCCCGGAGTTTAAGCGTGGCGAGGTAGCCCATCCGATCTTGATCTAGGGTTTCTCATACCACAAAAACACAAGTGCGTAATTTGAAACATATTGACATATGTTGGAGATAGCGTAAGGACCTGTCTGGGTGGGGGCGCAGTCCGGAAACCTGCCCCGGACCCGCGGGCAAACTGTTGGCAGCGCAGCTCGGAAGCCTGTCGTGGACCTCCTTAGGATTGGGGATGCCTCGGAGGCAATCCCCAAATCCTCAAGGCTCTTGGCGACCTATCGGTTGCGCAGCTCGGAAGCCTGCGCCGGACTTCCTTCGGGTGGGAGACGCTCCGGAGGCAATCCCCAGACCCTTAGGGCTCTTATGGCGACCTATCAGAGGCGCAGTTCCGGTGCCCGCCATGGGTCTCTGAGAGGTAAGGATCGAGTTACACATCCTGACCGAAGCCCTTAGCGAACTTTCAAGGGCGCAGCTTGGAAGCCTGCCCGGATCTTTGTTGCGAGGTAGCTCGCTCTCTTCTCCGGTTTGGATAGCGAGGCCGCGACCTGCCCCAGAGGGCTTCGAGTGGGTGTGTGTGTGTCGTGAACTTTTCAGCACCCCTGGGGGGTCCTATGCAACTGGCACCTTTCGGGGGCACAGCACGGGGCCTGCACCGGATCTTTGGTAGGGAAGGATCGAGGTGCGTAGCCCGTCTCCAGCCCTTGGAGACCCTTCGGCCGCGCAGCTTGGTACCTGTCCCGGAGGTGTGGTTTGTAGCGAGTCAGCTCGCCTCCAAGGATCGGACCGATCTCGACCTATTGTTTCTTGCACACAAGAGAAAACTCGAAGAGTGTGTAAGTCAGGACATATCGGCATAGGTCGGAGATAGAATAAAACCTGGGGCGCGCAGTCGACCCGATCTCGACCTGTGATTTCTCGCACACAAGAGAAAACTCGAAGTGTGCGAGTCGAAACATAACACGTGTCGGAGACAGAATAAAACCTGTTTGGGTGGGGGCCGCATTCCGGAAACCTGCCCCGGACCCGGGCGACCCGTAGGGGGAGGACGACCTTTGTTGAGGACAACCTTCTTCTGAGGGCGCCCTTCCGGGGACGCAGTTCAGGTGTCCGCCCTGAGTCTCTGAGAGAGAAGGATCAAGTTACACAGCCTGACTCAAGCCCTTGGCGACCTTTCGGAGGCGCAGCTCAGAAGCCTGCCCCGGATCTTTGCTGCGTGGTACCTCGCTCTCTTCTCCGTTTGGTTAGCGAGGTCTGACCTGCTATGGGTAGCGAGGCCGCGACCTGCCCTGGAGGGCTTCGAGGGTGTGTGTGGGTCGTGGACCTTCCAGTACCCCCGGGGGTTCTATGCCCCTGGCACCTTCGGGGGCGCAGCACGGGGCCTGCCCCGGATCTTTGGTATGGAAGGGTAGAGATGTGTAACCCGTCTCCAGCCCTTGGAGACCCTTCGGACGCGCAGCTCGGTAACCTGCCCAGGAGGTGTGGTTTGTAGCGAGTCAGCTCGCCTCCAAGGATCGAGCCGATCTCGACCTATTGTTTCTCGCACACAAGAGAAAACTCGAAGTGTGTGAGTCGAAACATTTCGACATAGGTCGGAGATAGAATGATACCTGTGGCGCGTAGTCGACCTGATCTCGACCTGTGATTTCTCGCACACAAGAGAAAACTCGAAGTGTGTGAGTCGAAATATAACACAGGTCGGAGACAGAATAAAACCTGTTTGGGTGGGGGCACAGTTCGAAAACCTGCCCCGGGCCCATGGGCGACCCGTTGGGCGAGGACGACCTTTGCCGAGGACAACCTTCTCCTGAGGGCGCCCTTTCGGGGGCGCAGTTCCGGTGCCCGCCCTGAGTCTCTGAGAGGAAAGAATCGAGTTACGCAGCCTGACCCAAGTCCTTGGCGACCTTTCGGGGGGCGGAGCTCGGAAGCCTGTCCCGGATCTTTACTACGAGGTAGCTCACTCTCTTCTCCGGTTTGGTTAGCGAGGTCCGACCTGCTACGAGTAGCGAGGCCGCGACCTGCCCCGGAGGGCTTCGAGGGGGGTGTGTGGGTCGTGGACCTTTCAGCTCCCCTTGGGGTCATTGCCCCTAGCGCCTTTCGGGTGCATAGCACGGGGCTGCCCCAGATCTTTGGTGGTGAAGGGTCGAGGTGCGTAGCCCGTCTCAGCCCTAGGAGACCCTTCGGGCGCGCAGCTCGGTAACCTGCCCCGGAGGTGTGGTTTGTAGCGAGTCAGCTCGCCTCCAAGGATCGGGCCGATCTCGACCTGGGGCGCGTAGTCAGCCCAATCTCGACATGTGATTTCTCGCACACAAGAGAAAACTCGAAGTGTGTGAGTCGAAACATATCGACATAGGTCGGAGATAGAATGAAACCTGGGCGCGGAGTCGACCCGATCTCGACCTGTGATTTCTCGCACACAAGAGAAAACTCGAAGTGTGTGAGTCAAAACATATCGACATAGGTCAGAGATAGAATGCAACCTGGGGCGCGGAGTCGACCCGATCTCGACCTGTGATTTCTCGCACACAAGAGAAAACTCGAAGTGTGTGAGTCAAAACATATCGACATAGGTCGGAGATAGAATGAAACCTCGGGCGCGTAGTCGACCCGATCTCGACCTGTGATTTCTCGCATACAAGAGAAAACTCGAAGTGTGTGAGTCGAAACATAACAACATAGGTCAGACAGAATAAAACCTGTTTGGGTGGGGGCGCAGTCCGGAAACCTGCCCCGGACCCAGGGGCTACCCGTCGAGGGAGGACGACCTTTCTCAAGAACAACCTTCTCCTGGTGGTGCCCTTCCAGGGGGCGCAGTTTCGGTGCCCGCCCCGAGTCTCTGAGTGGGAAGAATCGAGTTACGCAGCCTGACCCAATCCCTTGGCGACCTTTCGGAGGCGCAGCTCGGAAGCCTGCCCTGGATCTTTGCGGTGAGGTAGCTCGTTCTCTTCTCCGGTTTGGTTAGCGAGATCCGACCTGCCACGGGTAGCGAGGCCGTGACCTGCCCCGGAGGGCTTCGAGGGGTGTGTGTGGGTCGTGGACCTTCCAACAACCCTAGGGGTCATATGCCCCTGGCGCCTTTCGGGGGCGCAGTACGGGGCTTGCCCCGGATCTTGGTAGGGAAGGGTCGAGGTGGGGTCGAGGTGCGTAGCCCGTCTCCAGCCCTTGGAGACCCTCGGGCGCGTAGCTCGGTAACCTACCCCGGAGGTGTGGTTTGTTGCGAGTCGGCTCGCCTGCAAGGATCGGGCCGATCTCGACCTATTGTTTCTCGCACACAAGAGAAAACTCGAAGAGTGTGAGTCGAAACGTATCGACATAGGTCGGAGATAGAATGAAACATGGGACGCGTAGTCGACCCAACCTCGACCTGTGATTTCTCGCACACAAGAGAAAACTCGAAGCGTGTGAGTCGAAACAGAACACAGGTCGGAGACAGAATAAAACCTGTTTGGGTAGGGGCGTAGTCCGGAAACCTGCCCCGGACCCATGGGCGACCTGTCGGGGGAGGACGACCTTTGCCGAGGACAACCTTCTCCTGAGGGCGCCCTTTCGGGGGTGCAGTTCCGGTGCCCGCCCTTAGTCACTGACAGCGAAGGATCGAGTTACGCAGCCTGACCCAAACCCTTGGCGACCTTTCGAGGACGCAGCTCGGAAGCCTGTCCAGTATCTTTGCTGCAAGGTGGCTCGCTCTCCGGTTTGGGTAGCGAGATCCGACCTACTACGGATAGCGAGGCCCCGACCTGCCCCGGAGGTTTCGAGTGTGTGTGTGTGTGTCGTGGACCTTCCAGCTCCCCTGGGGGGTCCTATGCCCATGGTGCCTTTCGGGGGCGCAGCACGGGGTCTGCCCTGGATTTTTAGTAGGAAAGGGTCGAGGTGCGTAGCCCGTCTCCAGCCCTTGAAGGCCCTTCGGACGCGCAGCTCGGTAACCTGACCTAGAGGTGTGGTTTGTAGCGAGTCAGCTCGCCTCCAAGGATCGGGTCGATCTCGACCTGGGACGCGTAGTCGACCCGATCTCGACCTGTGATTTCTCGCATACAAGAGAAAACTCGAAGTGTGTGAGTCGAAACATATCGACATAGGTCGGAGATAGAATGAAACCTCGGACGTGTTGTCGACCCGATCTCGACCTGTGATTTCTCGCACATAAGAGAAAACTCGAAGTGTGTGAGTCGAAACATAACACAGGTCGAAGACAGAATAAAACCTGTTTGGTGGGGGCGCAGTCCGAAAACCTGCCCCGGACCCATGGGCGACCCGTCGGGGGAGGACAACATTTGCCGAGGACAACCTTCTCCCGAGGGCGCCCTTTCGGGGGTGCAGTTTCGGTGTCTGTCCTGAGTCTCTGAGAGAGAAGGATTGAGTTACGCAGCCTGACCCAAGCCCTTGGCCATCTTTCGGGGGCACAGCTCAGAAGCATGTCCAGTATCTTTGCTGCGAGGTATCTCGCTCTCTTCTCTGGTTTGGTAGCGAGGTCCGATCTGCTACGGGTAGCGAGGCCGCGACCTGCCCCGGAGGGCTTCGAGTGGGGTGTGTGGGTCTTGGACCTTCCAACACCCCTGGGGGTCCTATGCCCCTGGCGTCTTTCGGGGGCGCAGCACGAGGCCTGCCCGGATCTTTGGTAAGGAAGGGTCGAGGTGCGTAGCCCGTCTCCAGTCCTTGGAGACCCTTCGGACGTGCAGCTCGGTAACCTGCCCCGGAGGTGTGGTTTGTAGCGAGTCAGCTCGCCTCCAAGGATTGGGCCGATCTCGACCTATTGTTTCTCGCACACAAGAGAAAACTCGAAGAGTGTGAGTCGAAACTTAACGATATGTGGGAAAGAAGGAAAACCTGTTTGGGCGGGGACGCAGTCCGAAAACCTGTCCCGGACCCATGGGCGACCCGTCGGGGGCACGGTCCGTAGATCGGCCCCTGATCTCTGTTCGTCCCTGCTTCGGATAGCCTGCATTTTCACATCCAACGTCGGCATGCGAGAGCTTGAGCCCTAGGGCGCGCAATCGGCCTATTCGGAGGAGCATCGATTATGGGGTCGGAGCTTTATGGAAGCGCTTGTCTAGCAGCAGCTTCTTCATTGAGCCGCCAATGTTGAGCGGCCTCGATGTCCGCATCAAAACGTCTATGTGGAGCCGCTATCTCTTCGTTGGGCTCCTTTTACCGGGCGGCAGCTTCTTCGACCTAGGGATGAAGGCTGCACCTCACGCTCTAAGGATGAAGGGTGGACGGTGGACGTCCCGGCTCCACCCGCACTCCAATCATTCATCATCTTTGTAAAGGCTTCAAAGCCTTGGTAAACAGCACGGGCCGAGGCGCGAGTAGCCTCCGCCGTCCCCTCAAGGGGTACATCTGTCAGGGGAGTCCCTCCGAGAGGGTGTGGCTCGTCCTCGATGGGATATTTGCCACGGTTGGGAAAGTGTTGAAGCGTATGAGATTTGACATGGGTGTAACCCTAAGTTCCCACAGACGGTGCCAATTGTTGCAGGTCAGATCCGCACACAATGAAATTTGTATTGATGTGGGAAAACAAGGGCATGATGGTTACAAGTTTAGGGGGAAGACGAGGCTAATCACGATCTGAGGACGATTGGGAGATGAGGATATCAAGGTCTCCCGCTAGTCGGAGTAGGTCGCCCTCTAGTTGATGAAGGCCGCTCGTCAATTAGTGAAGGTCGCTCGTCAGTTGGTGAAGGTCGCCGCAGGTCGCACGTCCGTTGGCAACAGTGGCGAACTTTCTGCAAGGTACCCGTCAGAAAGGCTGGGCGGGCTGTCCGCCCATAGCCCCTCCGACACTTAAGTCAGTATGTGACTTAGAATGTAGGTGTCTGGCACGCTTGGCGATCTTAAGACCGATCGGCGAAGCGTGGCGAGCTTATGAGGAAGGCGCAGATATGTGGATGATATCTGACCTTGTGTATTGAAACGGTTAGAATATTTTCCTGACCAACCAACCCAGCCTCCTCCTCGTTGGAGGATAGGGGTATTTATAGGGCTGAGAGGCAGTTGCTTGCCATCCTGTCAGCTGTCAAATCAACCCAGCTGGCACTCGAGTGGTAAAGCGACAGATGGCGAGCGGTGTCAAAGATATTTTCCGCATTGATGGCGCCAAGCGGTGTCAGGTGTACTTTGGTCAGGCTGTCAGAGCCGTAATGTCAGGCGCGCTTTCGGCAGGCCGTCAGAGCCGTAAGCGTCAGGCGCGCTTTCGGCAGGCTGTCAGGCGGAGAAGCGGCCAGGTATGCTTTTGTCAGACTTTGTCTGTAGTAAGACTGGCGGTGATATCTATGGCGGGTTGCCTCCCTTCTTAGGCGGACTGCTTCGGGACGAAGAGGTAGGCGAGCTGCCTCTGGGGCGAGCTACTCTGGGGCGAGCTAGCATAGAACGGGTGCGATCAGCCGGAGGGCTCTTCTCTTCGGCTCGGAGGGTGAGCCTGTCGCTCTGCATTGAGTCTCGGCGAGCTCTTCTTAGCTTTGGCGAACTGGCCCTCATTGATGAGGATTGTTGATGGGCTATTTGAGTGGGCCTTTATCAACTAGGCCGGCCTTTAAGGCGTAACAATAGCAGAAAGCCCAAAAGAACAAGTGAAAAGGTATGTACATAACAGACGACTGGAAAACAAATCTCAGGCGCCTGTATGCAGACAGGCGCCTGTATTTTGTTCAGCAGTCGCCTGTTAAAAGTCCAAAATGCACATGCTTGAGAATTATGAAATGGATGTCTAGGAAATGAGTTCTAATGCTTTCTTAGGATAGAATGGAAGATGTGTGTGTGCTCCAACATAATTCTACTTCTAAGCTACATACTAATAAGAAAGAAGAGAATAAAAAGATTACAGTTGTTTTTTGCTTCTCCTCTTTCTATTGAATGATCTTGAAGTCTTCTTGAAGCTTCTATCTTTATCTTCGATCATCCAATCAACTTTACGAGCTTTGATTGATCTTTGAGTGACATCCATTGCTGATTGATCTTTGAGTGACATCCATTGCTAATTGATCATCATGATAGGCTTAGACAATAGATTAACTGCAAGTATGGGATTAGTCAAAAGTATTTATGTTTGCTCATCATTAAAACCAAGTACGGAGAAGTCCAATACTCAACACCTATCACACGCAGTCAACATGGTGAGTATGTACATGCACAATCCAGGGAGGGAGCACTGGCGAGTAGTGCAGTGCATACTTAGATACATCAATAGCATAGTCGATGTCGGTCTGACTTATAGCCGAGGAGATGATAATCTGCATACCATCGGCTATGTCGATTCTGATTTTGCAGGCGACTTGTATGGGAGGCGATCGATGACAGTCTGTCTTCACCCTGTCTGGTACTCCAATAACCACGTCATTCAGTTTCTGTCAGGGCAATAACCACGTGGGCGTTGATGAACCTCGAATAATCCGCAAGTGATTTGAGTCCGTGATCTTTATGGGGTTAATAATCACAATAAAAAGCGAGTAATAAAACATGAAATTAGAAAATTTAGGTTAATTAGAATATGACATAATGGTGATGTTAGTGTGAGCAAAGGGTAGCGTAACATCAACCGCACGATCTGCATGTCCCTAACCCCACAACTGTAGCCACTTTCTTCAGTCCCCCAACAAAATGAAAAAAATAAAATGAATAAAAAAAAGAATGATATCCAACTAGCGTTCTTGGCCTCGACCCATGTCATTTGTCATTGTCCGTATCAAGCCCGGGCAGGCTAAAGATCTCCAACGAACTTTTGGGAAAGCACATGCGGCGCATGTGCTTCCTAATTAAATATTACCGTATATAAATTATATTGGTCCTGCCAGCTCATTCGGCAAATCTTGGAAACTAATTATGCTTTGTAGCTACGGAGTAATTAACTCCGTCGTCAATCAGTTGCAAGATTTTTGGACATCATGTTGTCCCATTTTTGGTGTTTTTTCCCATTTAATATATCGCATTATTTGTAGTATCTATTAGATTCGTAAATAACAATAACTCAGATTTTAATTGATTCCACGATCGTACTTAAAGCCGTAGTCTTTAAGTAATTTTTCATATTCTACCCAGCTTAATTAGACTTAATCAAACAGCAACATCGGTGCCATCGTCGTGCATTCAGCGGCATGCTAAGTGCGATTATCGATAATCTTTCGTAAGGCTGGACTTTTGACACTAAATTAGAAAAAAAAGATAAGAAACAGAGAAAGGTGGCGGTTGATTAATATTGAATAGATAATTGCAACTGGATCTCTATCATGTGCCAAACTCATGTAAAAGAGAATAAATTTGCATGTGGCTGAAACTAAGATACTACTAAACGGAGATTTAGGGGTTAACGAGAAATGAGAGAGCTAATCACGCTGATTACGGTAGCCTTGTCTACTACGGAGGCAGGGTATATGACATTGACTGAAGGGGTGAAGGAAGAGTATGGTTAATGGGCTTAATAGATGGTCGGGAGTCTACTAAGAGAGGTATGATCTTCATTGCGATAGCCAGAGTATTGGGCACTTGGCTAAGAATCGGGTCTTCCATTCTCGTACGAATCATATTGATGTGAGATTCCACTTTGTCCATGACTACATGGGAGAAGACGATGACATTTACTTGTTGAAGATCAAACAGATGACAACCCGACGGACATGTTGGCGAAGGTTATATCGAGAGCCAAGCTCAAGCACTATTTGGACTTGCTCAATATAGTTCCGAGATGATGTCGTGGAGGCCCCAGGTGGGGGCATTGTGGCTTGGTGGAGCCAGTATATCTCGAAAGAGCTTTAGGCTCTTCGGAGCAAAAAGGCGAGGAAACACCAGTTGATGCTCTACCAACATGATGCAGTGAGAGTCATTCGACGGACGAATACTCAAATCTCGTCAAGGTGGAGATTTGTGGAAGTCGGCTCGATTCGACGCTGAAGGAGCATTGGTCAAACAGACCAGTTATCTTGTGCAGAGTTAACTCGGCAGCGCTAGGGTCCGACATATCTGACCCTGCACAAGTCAGATACGATGATGCCAAGCTATTGGTCTTCTACAGCGCAGTTGGTCGATCGGTCGTCAGCTCGGTTGAAGTCCGTGTTGTGATGGTCATTCCTTCGGCATTGGGTCGATCGGTCGTACCTCGGTTGAAGTCCGTATTCGGTTGGTCGTTCAGTCGGTGGCTCATTGATCGGTAGCTCTACGAGTTTGAGCTATCAGATAGCTCGAATGCTCGGCTCAGCGCTTCGGTCATTCGGTACAGAAAGAAAATCGATCGGTCGAAGGGAGCCCATTGGGATGATGCCCACTAGAATGCAGCAGAGGCCCATTAGGGTGCGACGCAGTAATTGCGTAGAGCTGTGATTGAATAGAATGCCGTTAAAGTCGGGATTCGTAGCATTTGGAATTCCTAGCCAATGATGACACATATTGTAACCCATGGCTATATATATGTGATCTTAGGCGAGGGTTTTCTGTTAGGAACACATGGGGAGAATTTGAGCCGCCATTTGTGAGAGATAACTTTAAGAGATTGTATTGTAAGCTTTTGGAGAAATCTTGTATGCTTCTTCGGTGGTGAAGAGAAGATTTGTTTTGTTCTCTACTTTCGTAATAAAACTTATCGGTGTTCCCCCTTGGCCATTCAACTGCCTAAAAGCAATTCTCATAGTGCTCGATTTGTTACTTAGTTATTCGTCCTAGGTTCCGAGGTTCTTCGGCGATCTATTTCCGCGGTAGCGCACAACAGCACACTGGAGGATGAACCAGAGTAACTTTTGTGTGTTTGTGATTACTTAGTGTCTCTATCTCTCTCTCTCTATGCATAGTGTGTTTCATTCAGTTGTGCTTATCTCTTTCTTTGCAAATATTAGAGATTTGTTGATTAAGTCGCAAGAGATATAACTCGCATTGGAGACTTAGGTAAACTTTGTGGGATTAAGTTTTAATTTGTGATTGTGAAGGCTACACTGCACATTGCACACGGCAAACAAAGAAGAAGAGAAACTTCCACCGTAACAAGTTAAGGACATGCTCAGGTATAAGCACAATGAACAACTTGTAGTCCGTTTTTATCTTGATAAGAACTAAAACCAGGTTTGATATGTATCTAGAATCATAACAATAGGTTTGATATGTATCTAGAATCATAACAATACTGCATGCATGAATGCTTCCTGTTTCCATCATTAACACATCATAGAGCACAAGTTCCACCGATAATGAAAGGCTATAAATAATTAGCACTCAAAAAAATTTCAAGTACCAAATTATTATGTTGTTCTTTTGAAAGTTATTATGAACTATAAATATGAAAGAAAATATGGGAAATAGATTCAAACCTCCAGAGTGCTAAATACTAATCGCATCCGGCTAGCAACAACTGATGGCTCCTCAGCATTGCCCATTACAGCCATTTGTTCTAGCTGCAGAGTCTTCACAGGAAGCCTGAGCATAATAACTTAAATTTCAGCAGAATGACCAAAAATATTAACGCTGACCTATTCAAAGGTAAGGATGTAACAACATTAAAGTAGTAGGTATGGCCTTAGATAGTGATCCAGACATAATTCAACATAAAGTTCAAAAGGTATTTTACACATAATGTACCGAACCAAACATAGGGACCAGCACATGAAAAGAAAACACAATGTACATGTGAAATACATCATATTGCAATTGATGTTCAGACTTATAGTGCATGTTCCAAAAAAGATTGTTAACAGGGAAACTTTGATACAGTCAACAGGTTTAAATATATTGATGCTGAGGGTAACATGGAAACTTTGATACAGTCAATAGGTTTAAATATATCGATGCTGAGGGTAATGAATTGTTCGGTTAAAGATAGTGGAAGCGACCCAAACACAAAAGCAAGCCGTAATTCACAAGAAAGAAAATAAGAAAAAATAACATCACATAAGATAGATTTACATGGTTCAGCACTATATGTCCCCGGGTAACAAAAGTTGATGTTTCACTAGAGCAAAAAGATAGAATAATAGCTGTAGAGTGATAAATTACCATTCTTACATAATCAGAACCCACAACAAGAAGCCTCACAAGAAACCCTCAAGTTTCTTATACAAAAGGAGATAATTCAATCACCACATATCTCCTCTTCTTCTATGCACCATTGTATTGGAAAGAGGAGAATCGATCATAATGCATGATGGAAAAAAAGGGAGTTATGGGGTAGGAATTTGGGGGAAAATTTAAGATTTTGATAAAATTTCATGCCTCCTATCATGGAGATCGAACCATCACCGACTCACACGCCTCGCACACAGAGTTTTTTTGACCTCACGCTTAGGCAACCAAGCCCACTCTGGCACTCCAATGTAAAAGATTTAATTTTTGGCAAACACAAAGTTTCCATCAATTTTCTCAAACCCTATTCAACTCTAAAAAATAAAATAAGTTTAAATCTTTATATAGATGTATAACTTAACGCTTATCATAATACATTGAAAGTTCAAAATAATTAAAAGACTCATAATAACTAAAAAACTCAAGATTCATACTCCATAAATTCTCAACTATTTTTTTTAAAAAAGACTCAAATAAAATCTAAAAAGACAACAATCTCGAGTCCAAATTGAATTATTATCATTTTCCTCAACTTCAAAATTTCACCACCCAATGAATAGCGATAAGAACATCACAACTGGGTAGAACACGATCAGCTCTATAACGATAGAGGTGAGAATGAATAGTGAATGTTGGTGATGAATATAAATAATCAAGCTCCCGTAAAATATTCGACGCAGTTGCATCGGCATCGTCAATCAGTAAAGCTCATCGAGAATATGTATAATGCATGCAAAGCCTCATTGGTTCTAGGATGGAGATCTCTTTGGACAAACTCTAATCATCTCATCATACATAACTACAAATTCCTGCAAATTTTTATTTGATTCTATAATAGACTTGTGAGTGTCATTGTTAATTGTAAGAATTTATAGTCTCAAAATGCAAGCCACTCAAATCAAATGTAAAATGCTCAAGGAATGCAATATGGATAAGATCATAACCTAACTCCAATAGTTCAAATTCACATGATAATGTTTTTGAGTTAGTGACTTACTACAAATCAACTCATTCTTTTAATTTTCAACCATGCGCTTGGGTCCACAAGGGATCAACACAGTTTTTTTCCTCTAAATATAATGTATATATGTTAACTTTCTCCAAATTTGTAATATTTAAGTAATACAGCTAAGACCTACCTAGCAGAATATATGTACCATCCATTGGTATGACATCACACACAATGTTATCCTGATAGAATGAAAATTGGATACGCACTACACAATGTTGGGTAACAGAATGTGTGTCATCATCAACATATGTAACGTTGTAAGACTGTAGGTTGTTTAACTTTTAGTTTTCTCTTTTCCATAACTGACTTAGCAACTAATTTTGTACTACCGCCTCTGGCAGTCATCACTTTGAAACATATATCTTTAATTTTAACGTATGTAAAAAAATATTTGTTCTTCGTCAATTTTCCTCACTACTAGGTGTAGTAGCTAAACACCTAATAGCATGCAAGCAAACATTTGATTCATCTATTTCATCATCTTTCTTACCAACATCTTTAGATGAAATGTATTCTTCCTCGATTAATCCATCCTCATTACTAAACTCCCCCACAAATAAGCTATTGTTAGGGTATTGACTAATATAATACTTAAAGCATGGAATTTGAAACATTATACCATGGATTGACGTTTCGGCCGTTTCGGATCGGTCTCGGAGGGGACCGACGTTTCGGCCGTTTCGGATCGGTCTCGGAGGGGACCGATCCGAAACCCCCTCGGATTTCTTGATATCGGCCGGTTTCGGCTGGTTTCGTCCGATACCGGCCTTCATTTTTCGGTAACAGTAAATTAAAAAAGAAAAGAAGAAGAAGAAGAAACAGCAGCAGCAACATCAAAACATCAAAAAAGAAGAAGAAGAAACAGCAGCAGCAACATCAAAACATCAAAAAAGGAGGAGGATGAGAGGAAGAAAACGAAGAGGAAGAGCAAGAAGAGGGAGGACTTACCGGATCTCCAGTCGCCGTCTAGTCACCGCCGTCCAGCGGCCTCCCCCAGCAGCCTTCCTCTTTTTTCCCACAGCTATGCTGGCTGGAGGGATGGAGAGAGGGAGGGAAGGAGGGAGAGAGGGAGGGAGGGAGGGAGAGAGAGCCCCGAAAAGCTAGCTGCAAAAGTAAAAGGAATGCAAACTTGCAAATAAATGTTAAAGGTTAATACAAATGTGTAAATTGAGCTCAGATCGGATTTTTTTGCTATTCACACTTGTAAATAAATGCTACTCACTTCTGTATATTTACAAGTTTGCCATTCTGTTATATCATCATATGATAAATTTAGCATAATGTGTAGAGTGAATAGCAAACTCTTCATAATTCAAGAAAATATGTATTTTTAATTTTGATAGTATTATACAAAATTGTAAATATGTATCAGTCATACAAATTTGATAGTATTTGCCTATTTGATAGTATTTGATTAATACTTTAATTAAAATATTTGATGTATTTGGGAGTATTTGATACTACTAATTGATATGGTTTTAAGTATTTAAAACTACCGATACGGACGAACCAAAACTTACGTCCGAACCCACCGAAACAGACGATACCGATACTGAATCCTAAATTTTCGAGAGAGCGATACCAAGACCGAAACCGAGACCTCAAACCTTGCATTATACCTATTTAAGTTTTAATTGTAAGGGTTTGCCAACCTTAGTATTTTCATTTACTTCATTAGCTGTAATGGTCTCACGTTGAATCCTGTTGGAATTTGACTATGTAGGTTGCTTCTTGGCTTCTTAAGTAGGTTTCCAATCTATGGGGACTCCCATGAATTTCAAAATTAAGGCTAAATTAAACGCTTGGTGCATAGTATCTACAACACGGGGAAGCACTGAAGCCGAATGTCTTCTCTCAACCCAAAACGAAATCCTAATAAGGGTATATCAAAGATCTTCTTATTGCTTACACCTAATAATAGGACATTGTACGTAGTCATGTATTCTTCAACAAGCATACTACCTTGACGTATGACATTCAATCATTCTATGATGAGATCACTATAAGTAGGATGCGGATATTTTCCTTCAAGTTTGATTTTCATTTCATTAGATCTTAGATGATCTCTCTCTCTCATTATCTCTTTATTGGTGTCCAAAAACTTTGGCAGACGCAATCAATTTTTTCTTAGCAAATTAAACTTTTCACTTGTTCGATAACTAGTACCATTCAAATAAATGTTTCATCTCTCCTAGCCAATCTAAGAAGATATGAGGATTATATAGTTTATCAAAGTTATGAGCATCTATCCTCATCCAGTATGTGATGTTGCCTCATCCAAAGTAATACTTAAAATTTTCATCGTCTCTTATTATTTTGGTTTCTATTTCTAATCATCACGTTATATAACATGTCTATTATCAAATGTGCTTTGTTCTTCATCGTTAAAATGTGATACATTTATCGACTTATTTTCTAAAGCTTCAAAATTATCTCCTATTCAATTTATCTCAACTTTAACTCCTAGGTATAGCTTTTGAATTTAATTTTCTAACATCTGAATTGAGTTATCATCCATATCTAATCCTAGGAATTTGCCGCTATGTAACAACATGCAATATCAAACGATCATATGAATGCTGATGCAAAATTATTTTACAAACTATGTGCGTGCACTAATTATGCACAAACAAAATTAAATCATAGGATCCAAATATATATCCTGAAAATGCAGACCTAAATATGTTGATGCAACACACAGATCAAGCCTAGAAAATGATGAAATTATCAGTGATATCAACTAATTTAAACAAAATTAAATAAAAAGTTTTTTCAAAATTTAACTATAAATTTGATCAGATTAGCTGTTACCTAGAATGAAGATTAGCTTTGAAGCATCAAGAAAGGTCTCTAGTGCTTGTAGATCTTTGATCCAGATGATCAGTGCCGAAAATTTTGTGAAAAGCTAAAATCATTAAAATATGCTAAAATACTACAAAAATACAGAAAATCCGAAGAAACCCCTTGAAAATAGTGAAACAACACTATAGCAAAGGTGGATCGATGTAACCAATAGCTGATCTAATTTGTTAAACCGATCAAAACTCAGTTGGCTGGAGTTAGCTTGGGTCAGCTCCGTGGCTCCGTCGGTTCGAGCTGAGCCGTTGAACATGTTAGCTCGACTGCATTTGGTCAGCTCGGGTCTAGCCTATGAACAATATTGATGGTTTAAAATCGGCTTAGCTTGACGATGGAAACTGCTCGTTGGAGCTATAACTGTTGTAGCAGATTGGCACTTGCGACAAAATCGACCGATCATGCCAATATTTTTTATCGAATATAGTGGTGTTAGATGCGACGAATAGCAGCAAACAATGGCGGATTTAAGGGAGGGTGCGGTGTGGCATGCTGATGTCTGACGACGGTGTCTCTATTTTTCAATGGTGGCATTGACGGAGGGAAATATTAGCGACGGCTTTTTAATGCTAAAGATGGTAGCGAAAATAAATTTTGGGTGAACTAAGTACCAATGTATGGAATTAAATTCTTTGAGTGAACTAAAATTCTTGAGGGTGAACTAATTAACTTTTGGTGAACTAATAAAAATTATTACGCTTTAATTATATATGTTAGTTTAAAATAGGAGATCTATGATTTTGAAGGGGGAATATTGTAATTAAACTGTACGTGTTAAATCTAGAGAAAACTAAATTTTGAGGAGAACTAAAAAATTTGTGAACTAAATTCTATAATGGAACTAAATTTTGGTGTAACTAAATTATAATTATTCTGCTTCAATTATTGGAATTATTGGTGTTCGTTTAAAATTAGGAAATCCAATATCTTAAGGGTAAAATATTTTAAATAAATCGTGCCATTAGGGCAGAGGTTATTACTAGTATATTATACAAATGATGGATGTTTTTGAATGGATTTTTTGACTAAGACAAAAAGGTGGGTAGAAAGATGGTTAAATATAATCATAAGGAATCAGTAGTTAGGATGAGAATTTGTGAAAATTTTAAAGGGAAACTCTAAAATCTAATATACAAATGAGAGATATTTTTGAATGTGTTTGCTAACTAAGACAAAGAGATGAGTAAAAAGACGATTATAAGATATAATCTCAAGGAATTAATGGTTAATATGAGATTTTGTAAAACTTTTGAGAGAAAAATTGTAAAATTTTATTATACAAATAAGGGATGTTTTTAATGAGTTTAATGACTAGGACAATGAGGTCAGTAAAAAGACGATTAAGATATAATCTTAATGAATCAATGGTTAGGATGAGACTTTATGAAAATTTTAAGGGAGCTAAATCTGGATGAAACTAGATTTTGAAGGATTAAAATTTTAAATTTTGGGTGAACTAAATCTAGAGGAAACTAAAATTTGAAAGATTAAAATTTTGAACTAAATTTTAAAGAAAACTAAATTACAATTTAAAATTTTGGTTGGAACTAAATCTGGATGAAACTAATTTTTGAGGGAACTAAAATTTTTGAGAGAACTAAAATCTCTGGAAGAACCTAATTTAGTTTGAATGTGGTTAAAATTTTTGTTGAATGATATTTTGAATGTGGTTGCAAAATTTCGTGATATTTTGAATGGAATTTAATGTTGATGGTAGGATAATTTGAATGAAGCTACAAATTTTTTGGTGGAGAGATTTTGACCGGGTTAAAAAATTTCGGGAGAATATTTTGAATGCACCATGACCTATGGTCACAGGTTATGACTAGTTAATTAACTATTACGAATAATTGGAGACCAATTAACAAAAATTATAAATTAATACTCTTCATGCAATCTTTATTTGCCCAAGATTTCTCACTTTCATATGAAAAATAATTATTTAATTATGACTATTTAATTGAAAATTCTCATTAAAATGAATTATTACCATCCGTATTAGTAGGCCATTAACCCAATAATATAATAGATGATTGGATTATAACATCTAATAGCCCTAATTTAAAACAGTGTTATGATGTTAGTCAAAAGCTATAATAACCACAATTTATATTAGTTATTATATAATTATTTAGTTATTATTAATGATAATGACGTTATTTTATTATTATGTGTTAAATTGTACATGTGCATGGTGTTGGATATTAAGTACCCCAAGTATAGTTTAATTTGATTAAAGAAATGAAAGTACTAATCTTGATTATTGAGTGTGTAGGATATAAAGATTGTTTTTATAAGATGAGTTCAAATAGAAATTTCATCAAGATTTTTGATGCATGCTCAAAGCAATGAAGGCATTCAATTGGAGCATGAAGTCAAGATAGAATGTGAAGGAGACTCAATCAAGGCAACAAGAGCTCAAGATCCTAAGGCATAGAGATGGAGGACTTCAAGCTACATCAAGTCAAGATGATATATCTATTATGTATTTCATATTTTAGTCCATGTCCTTAGAATTGATGTATGACTTTGAGATTAAAGCTCGACACACACTTAGAAAACATTTTTAATGTCTCAAAATTACTTTTGAAAATATTTTAAGAACATTTGAATAGCGTATCACACTCCTTCATGATACAACTTCATGTATCAGGAAAGAATCGACACCCAAGTATACATGAGTCGACTCCTGTATACTAGGAGCTCCAGAGTGCTTACAAGCTGCTGATTGGTAGTCGACTCTTGAGGCAGGAGTCGACTCCTTGGTGTACATGAGTCGACTCCCAGTCCCAATGGTCAAAAATTGGCTACTTCCTTCATTAACGCACTTGTGTCGATTTTTATCCGTTGGAAGATGATTTTCTTGATCTGTTTTGTGCGAAAAGCATCTTTATAAATAGAGAGCATTTGCAAGTGTTTTATACAGTAAGAAAACAATTTTCATACGATTTATTAAGCATTTTTCAATGCTATTGTTCAAGTTTTTCAAAGATCTTCATCTCTCTTGCTCTCTAATTGTTCAAGGTCATTAGTTTTCAATTTTTTTCAAAAAAATTTAAGAGGGCCTTCTCTAATCTAAATCTTTAGCGCTTTATCTTTATCTTTTTCAGATTAGATTGAGTTGACTTTGATACTCACGAATTTTAATTTTCTATTTCTTCTTGAGATCAAAAAAAATTATATAGCCACTTACACACACAAGCTTCAATCGATCAGCTAGACGAGCATTGTAACATCTTCAAAAGTGTAAGTAAAATCCACACAAGGACATGGCAGTAAGTTTTGATACTTAGTGATTGTAATTTTTGAAAAGACTCTTGCACGAGGTCCTCGCGTGGTGAGGTTATTTCTTTTCTATATAAGTCCTCTTATTGGAGAATAAGCAACATGTGTAAGAAATCCTTGTATGGAAGCAATGTGTTGGGAAGCCCTTTATATTGAGGCAAGTTAGTGGAACTCCAAGCGGTGCTTGGAACTGGACTAGCCCATAGGTAGATGAACCACTATAAATCTCTCTGTGTTTGCGTTTGGCATCGTCTCTCTAACTTTTATTTGTCACTCTATTTACTTGCATCATTGTTTTATTTCCGATGTGCATATTTACTTTGATCGAAAGTGATTAGAGTAGTTGACTAAGTACATAGTGAAGTAACTTTCATAGAAGACTTAGGCATTGCTAGAATGTTAAATTTTTAATTGGTTATTATTTTGAACAAACACTATTTAACCATCTTCTAGTGTTGCTTGCTATCTACAGAATCTCAACACATGTCACATGCCTCTGTGCTAGACGGTTAATTTGTGTGTGAAGAGCTATAGTTTGTCCAGGATCATCTCGAAAGGATCAAACATATCATCATATCACCCGAAATTAAAATTTTAGCAACCAAATCACTCATTCCGCTAGATATGCTCTAACACAAACTATTTATAAATTAAAATTCAAATGATTGTTTTATCAATACATCAAACAGTAACAAATTAGTCAACTTAGTAACAAATTAGTCAACTTTATGACAATCTGAAACATTGATGTTGTTTCCACTTTTTGCATATTAAAACACATCAAAATCATTTGAATTTTCATCTGTAGGTCATTTTAATATATTAGCTGACATCTCACATTATGACATTTCATTGTGTAGCCAATTTTTAAATTTGAGGATCCATAAGTGTGTGTATATAAATATATATTCATAAAGACAGATAAATACAAACATGTATGATGCTTTTTATATATTTTTTATTTTTACACAGTATAGGGAATGTAAGTACTGAAGAAGGAAAGAAGATTGTTCAGAGCTGGATCATTCTCACCATGCCATTCCTCTTGTATAATAAGCATTTGCTATAAGAGCACAAAATCCTTTCCACTGAAGCATGATTTCAGCTGAGACTGGAGGTGTAGACGACCACCTGACAATGGTTGGCTGTGGTGTGCACAGAATGGTGATAAATACGATACTTAGCCACAAGATGCACTCGTGGACCTACATTATGACAAAAATGACTTGAAATTTCAGATGAATATTTAAAATGAATAGCGCATAGTGCATTAAAAGAACGGATATTTTGATAGACAATCCCCCACCATCCGTTAGATAAAAATTTGCAATGTGGAAATATTTCTGAAAGAGTCACATCTAAAAATGGAAAAAATGCAGCAGGACTGCTTATATAACGTGTTGACAAATGTGCTATTCATTCATCGTAATTTGAGCCTTTTGTCATCATGGTCAACATAAGCATGACTCTAGATTGAAAAAGCTTCACAGAAAAATGTTATCTGTCTACCTAACAACAATATTCATAGAAGGTGGCAAATTCCTAGAGAGGACGCTATGGAAAGAAAAGGACTTTAACAAACGGAGAGTGGCAGTTGGAACATTATTTAATCAATGGCATTACTTAGACACAAATTAATATCATGCAAACAAGGAGCAGACACCAAATACTCTTGCCCAGGAAAGAGCCTGAAAAGGGGAAGGTTGATAAGCATTCAGCTCTAAAGCATAATACAATTCAAACTTCAAAGAACTAAATGTGTGTTTCCCAAATTTTACTGCATGATATATATAGTAAAAAGAAAATTTTAGGAAACAATACTATCCAATTAAAATAGAAGTCACTCTTAGCTATCGAGCTAAAACAACACTAATAGTCAAAAAGAGGTCATAGTGTATTGTGCATGCCCAATGTCACTTTTCATATTCAAGAACCATTATTGTCAGCTTAAGTAATATTTAGGCCTCAAGGCTCGATTTTAGGTCAATCTGATCTCTTGGGTAGCTAATGCTTCCAGTTCAATCTCTGTATTTGTTGCAGGTGAAACAAACAACTGCACATAATTTATTCTGTTGTAAAAGAGATAACCTGAAAACATGGAGTGTTTGAAACATCTCTCACCCATCAGAATGTGGAGAATGTCCTAGTTAGGATGAACTGATGAGTTTGGTTAAAAGAAATTATGGCATGAGACTGATGAGTTTGGTTAAAAGAAATTATGGCATGATGATTCGCATTAAATGGGGATTGGAGAGTTGAATGGGTACATTGTTATATTTAATTAGACCCATGATTCTATTTAAGGTTTCAACTTTTGGACCAAATTAAATTTCAAGTTTTTTAGTGAATCCACCCCAATGCATATCTCACCGATTTGGACCTTAACCGAACTTCCAACGTGTGGAATCTGAGCCCATAGTTTGTCAGCTCGTTGGGTCTTCAAGCCAATATAGGGCAATGCCTAACTTGGTTTAGTTCCCCCTTTAAAACATAGTGTTAACAATCAATCATGTGCATGATAAAGATACTGACAGTCATTAGGTTAGAAACCATTTGCATGGCTTACCTATCAAGGAAGCGAAAGATGTGTACAGACCAAAAAATTTGTTTACCTATTAAGTAAGAGAAATAGACTAAAAATTTCACAATTCACCTAGCAAGATTCGAAATAGATTATGTGGGTTTGATAACAATACTAACCGACTTGGAGCATATTGGTAAGTATTGTTGGACCCAAGACATTATTATACGTATACATTTGGGTCAAATTTGGTTTCAACATATTAACAAATCCACCTCAATGAACATCTCCTAATTTGGGCCTAAACCTAACTCTCAACATCTTGGCAAGAGAGATAGGCAATGATGGAGAACTAGGTGCAAAATGACAAAGAAAGTACAACTAGGGAGGGAATACAACAGAAAGGCGCACTTAATTTATTCACCTTAGAATGGCTATTTTCAATGATTTCATTGTTACAAAGGGATAAGTGCAATTTATGGAGGATCACCTCCAAGAACTAGCCAACACTCCCCTAAAACCCTCACAAAGAAAAGGTTTTTTTACGAACAAAAATCTAAGAAATATATTATGCTACAAGCATATGATGATCTAACAGCAGCTCTCCAGCCCTACATAATGTAGCTCCCAAACAACTAGAGTTTGATTAAAATAATAAGTCTAATTTGAGTAGTGAACTTAATCAAATGCTATATTTGGTTAGGAAACCTAATAAACAAAAGTATCAAAATAAGTCAACTTATTTAGTCGGAAATAATTTGAACTATAATATGAATAGATATTCCTAATAAAATTGGCAATAAATGCAAGGCATATTTCCAACGTGTTGCATTCATCATGTGGTTCCGGAACTGAAAAATCCCAATCATGCAAGTTGTTGAGTCTTCACAGCTCGTTTTCTTTATCTCTTGTTGTTCACCAATGCATTTAGGGGTGTTAGAATATAATAATATAACCATCAACCATCATCACAACTTCAAGTTTTGGTTCAACGACAGACGTTAATACGGCATCAAAGCAACCCAAGTTTAAATTCCATTGGGAACAATTAAACAGCAAAGCAAGTTAAAAAAATATAACTGCACAGAGGTCCCATGTTTTGGCACATACAACTGGACCTCAAACTATGGGGGAATGTTAGATATAAAAATATAACCAACAACCATCGTCACAACTTTGAAATTTGGATGCAGTGACGGACTTTAATAAGGGCCATTTTCATTGGTTGGCAATGTTGGTTGAGTCCAAGTCCTCTTTGAATGTGCCAACATAATACCTCGCATGCATGTCTTCACGGTGATGCAGCACCCCATATGATCTCCACCTTGAACTAAATTTATCCCAAATACTAACGAAGGCCAGTCGAATTCATCCTGAATTGACATATTAAGAGGTAGCTTGCTATCAGCTTTAAGAACATAAGCAATGATTTCACAATAATGTCAACTTCCATTGAGTTCCCTTGAAGATTGTGGACGCTCACAACCTTTTCCTTGAAGACATCGTGAGATTCTTTTCAATGTCCACATATTCACCCATTACTAAGTATCGGTAAGCCTTTGAGTCTAAGCTACATTAGGAGACGAACTTCTTCTGCAGATGGGACATAATGAACATCTGATAATATTTGTTCCACACCAGTAAACATTTGATACGATCATCACATATCACATATAGGAGGAGGCATGCGGCGGCTGGTTCGGCAACTTCAGGGGCTATTCTGTAAAATCTGAACGTTGGGGGGCTTTTATGCAAATCTTAAATTAAGGGGGCCTTTTGTGCAAATCTGCACTTTATTTTATTTATAGATTAGGGCCGGCCCTAGGGAGGTTTTATGCTTGATTAACTTGTGAATCCCTTTGGCCAAGGTGTCCATGATCACCTTCTGGAGATTTAAACTTTCGTCTCGAATTGAAAGTTAGGATATTGCCTCATCTCGAATCAGAGTATTTATCGTGTTATTTCAAATCTGAAAAATATATATTAATCTCTCTTTATTTGTTCTTCCACCAAAAATCCCACCTTTTTCCCACAAAAAGCCCTAGGTTGTATCAACATTCTGAGCATAATTGTGCACTCATCAACAATCACAATCACGTAGTCTGCACCAATGCCCATTGTAATCATACAACCTTCAATAGTCTTACAGGTAATACAAAGGTACCTTATTTGGCATATGTGATTGGAACTCCCAGAATCCAAGATTCATGAGCAATCATAATATTTCTTGATTCCAGCAATGCAGCAATCTCACATTGGCATCTCTGGTCATCCCATGTCTGAGAATCTGACTCAACAAAATTTTGTAAAATCGAAGTGACCACGTGAAGTGATCAAATAAGTCAAATCCTACACTAATTTGGACTAAAGTATGAATGAGAATCTGGGATGAATGCAGACCATAATTTCAGCGTAGAGAATGCAATAGGGTTGTAACCAGGGTTTGAAGTATTGGCGGATACCATTAGGTACCGGCCGTATCGTATCGGTATCGACAGTTGACGATACCGAAACCAAGAATTAGTTTCAGTATCGGCCGATACTGAACGGTATCGGTCAGTTTCGGCCGATACATGCCGAAACTGACCGAAATTGGCCGAAACTGACCGATACCGTTCGGTACCGATCGAAGACGGAGGAAGAAGAATGTGTAATTAAAAAATTCTCTAAAACCCCAAAAAAATTGTGAATCAATAGGTGGCTTAGAAAGCTCGGTTAAAAGAGGGGAGAAAACCATAGGGTTTTTTGGCTTGAAAATGATGAAGAATTAGACGAAGAAGAGGCAGAACCATGAAAAAATTATTGAAAAAAAGAAGAAAAAGGACAAAATGATGATGATAAAAAAATTGAACTCACCTTATTGCGTCGCCGCCTAGCCGAACCCGCTTCGACCATCTAGCGTGAGAGTGAAAGACATCAAAGAGTGAGAGAGAGAAAGATGTCCGAGTCGCCTTTCAGGAGATGATTCGTTCTTTAAAAAGGCAAACTTGTAAATAAGTGGTATGTGCGTAAAGTAAAACAGTCGGCGTGCATATCAAACGGATATTTTGTGGCAACCCTGTAAATAAGTGGTATGTGCGCAAAGCAAAATGGTGGGTGCACAAAGCAACGCCCAGCGATTTTTTTGGCAAACTTGTAAATAAGTGAGTGCGCAAGGTAAAACGGTGGATGCGTAAGGCAAGCTTAAGGATCTGTTCATTTGTCTAATATTTAGTATTTAAATACCAAACTTTAGGTATTTAGTATTTGATATGATTACGAAATCAAATTTAGCTTATATATTTAGTATTTAGTATTTGATAGTATATGAGTAATATTTTAGTTTGTTAAGTATTTAATAGTATTTGATAGGTTTAGATTTAAGAACCTCCGTAACTATCACTGTGTGTATATAGTATATACATATTTAAAGTATCTCCGAAACCGAAACCGATACTTGAAACGAAACTGTCGAAACTAGCGATACGGACGAAACCGAAACTTGCTTCTGAAACCGCCGAAACGGACGATACCGATACAGAAACCTAAATTTTGGGAAGAACGATACCCAGACCGAAACCGAGACCTAAAACCTTGGTTGTAATTGTACTGTCTGGGTTTTCCGGATACTAAATACCCAACTCATAATTTTTCTTTTTATTTGATTGATCAACAATTGATTGTTGTTTTCTAAATATGCTCTCTAAATCATTGTTTCCCACCCTTTAGGCAGCTTGTAGAAATTTATTGGAGATATTTGAAAACCAGTAACATAAACAAAATCCTTCAAAATTTTATTCCTTCCTTAAGAACTAGATAGGAAGCTAGTTAAAGTTCTTGTAGCAATTATAAGCACTTGATCATTAGGGAGCAAAATGGACACATTAAATAGTAAAATAAAGTTATGGCAGAAATGCATGATAAAAAGATTTGATTGTTCTTCACTCTTACCTTTTGATACCCACAATGTCCTGATCATTTCTTGTATATTCTCAAATAACGAAACATCTATGCTTCACATTATCACCGATTTGATTCACATAATGATTTATGACATCTAATCCTGACAATTTGGGTCCATGGTCATTATCTCCTCATGTGCCCTCCAGGCCTCCAGGTAGCACCCGGGCCATTGGGCACATCTGGAGTTTCCGACGGCCCCGCGAGGAGGAATGTGGCAGCGAGGAAGTTTCGACGATGAATTCGAAATTCTCCGAAATGAATTTGACACTGATTTCTACGGTGGAGAGCTTTTAAGGCGTGAGGCAGAGTTTGAGAACTATGGCAGATACCACGAGGATGACCGAGGGGACTTCGTGGACAGAGGAGGCGCTGATTGGGAAGAAGCTGCTTGGAATGGAGGAGATGGATACACAGTCGGAGACTATGGCTATGATCTACCTGCACCCCCCCCACCACCCCACCATGACTATCAACAGGGGAGAGGAGCGCCTGGAGGAGTCACCATGGAGAGCAGGGTCAGGAAGCTGAAACTACTTATTTTGAGGCGGATGGATGGATATACAGGGTTGAACGATACTTTGAGGTGTCGAGGGTTCAGGAGGCTGAGTGGCTGAGTGCAGTGGGAGTTTGCCTGGATGGAGAGGCACTATCGTGGTACCGATGGATACAGCGACAGCGGCCTTTTCAATCTTAGGAGGATTTCACATCACGCCTACTGGACCGTTTCAGGGAGATACAAGCAGGCGATGCATTTGAGAAGTTATATGCTCTACGGTAGGAGGGCACGGTGAGAGAGTACATCAAGAAGTTTGAGATGTTATCAGGCCGAGTCCACGGGGTGTCAGTGGAATCTCTGCAAGGGTGCTTTATGAGAGCTTGAAACCCGTCATCAGATCAGATCTGAGGATCCAGAAGCCCGTAGACTTGCTTGATATGATGCGCCTAGCACTGATGGTAGATGAAAGGTTGACTGAGGAGAGGAGATCTCGTAGGGCATGGGGAGGTACTTCTTCTCGAGGACAGTCACCATTGGGGGTAGAAGACGGCCACTAGTGGAGCAACGGCAGCAGCTAGAGAGGAAAAGGGTGTTGAGGCACGATCGGGGGGCATGTGCGGCGGATGACAGAGGCTGAGATGCGGGAGAAGCACGCCAAGGGGTTATGCTAAAAATGTGATGAGAAGTTCTCTCCAGAGCACCGACGTAACGACCGTACCTTGCAAATCTTGATAGTGAACGATGAGGAGGATGGAGAGGACGTGGTAGAGCTCGAGGCAGGTGAGGAGGATCATAAGCACATGCACTTGGACATGGCGAAGATATCCTTCAATTCCGTGGTAGGGTTCACATCGAACCACACCATGAAATTGATGGGACGCATGGCAGAATGGGATGTAACGGTGTTGGTGGATAGTGGGGCTACCCACAATTTCATTTCCCGCAGGCTGGTGGAGAGGCAAAGACTGAAGTTCAGTGACACGTGCCAATTTGGAGTGGTCTTGGGGACAGGACAAGTGGCGCAGAGCAATAGAGTACGGAGAGGCTTGCTCCTCACCATTCAGGGGGTTCAGATTCTAGCCGACTTCCTTCCTCTAGAGCTGTGGAGCACAGATATCATCCTAGACATGAAGTGGATGCAGACCCTAAGAGATACGAAGATGAACTGGAAGCTGTTCAGGTTGGAGTATCGGGAGGGGGATGGACATTAGTGTTGCAAGGGGACCTCAGTCTATGTTGTTCCGTGCTTTGTTATAAATCATGGTGAGAGCTCTACAGTCGATATGAGTTTTATTGGTGGAGTTTCAGGGGTTGATGATCACTCCGTATTTTACACCCTTTTTCTGCATGTTTGCATGCCACTTTGATCGCTCATATCGCGTTTTTCACTATTATTCGACAATATTGTGATGCTTTTCACGATTTCTTGTTTTTGTCGTATTTCAGGAGATATGGAGCGATTCGGAGTGATTTTGAGATCAAGAGGATTTGCACCCACTCCGGAGTGTCACCCAAAGCTCTTTTGAGGGCTATTCGACGATGGAAGACAAGTGGAAGAAGAAGGAACTTCATAGGAGCGACGAGGAAGCGAAACGATGAAGTTTGGGCATCTACAGCATGTCACTCGGCCGAGTGAAGCACTCACTCGGCCAAGCAAGAAGACCACTCGGCCGACCAGACCGAACACGCACCACAGAGGGAAATCAGCGTGCACTCGGCCGAGTGACGATAGTCCACTCGGTCGAGTATGGAGATCCACTCGCCTGAGTGGCATGGGAAAATCCACCATCAAAAGAGGCCGACTTACTGGAAAAGTACAGGCGATTTCAGAGTTTCAACTCGGCCGAGTACTGAAATGCCCATCGGCCGAGTGAGTAAAGCCACTCGGCCGAGTCACTTCCGAATACAGACCCCCGAAAATCCCCAACTTACTGTAAATGTACAGGGTCTGTCACTCGGCCGAGTGACATTTGTCACTCGACCGAGTGAGCCGCCCCGCCTGCTGCGTAAACTGCGATTTCTGGGCTGCGCATGGGCATTTTTGTCACGATTTTTTGGGCGATTTTGAGGGGTATTTAAACCCAGTTTTTGCCATAGTTTAGGAGAACTTTTTGATACTTTTTGCAGCCTTTTTAGAGAGCTTTTTAGATCATTAGATTTAGCTTTTCTCTTGGAGATTGAAAGGTTATTTTTGTTGGATGCTATTGGGTTCTCATTGGTTTGTCTCTTTCCTTATCAAAAACACTATTTTTGTTGATTTCTCTATTGCAATGAATTGTGCTGAATTTGCTATTGAATTTCTTATGAATTGCATGATGATTAGTGAGTAGTTTTATCGTCTTCGGGCATATGGATGAACCCTATGGACCCTATTTCTAAATTGTGATGAATTGGTGAAATTCTTTCTAGGATTGATTAGGATTAGGTTGGGATTGATTAATTACGGATAGCTAAGGATTCATATTGATTGGGATTTGCAAGAGATTGGGTCCCAATTGATAGGAAGCCCTAGAAATTCGATTTAGATTCACGATTGGACTTCTCTAGAATTGGTTTGCAAGAGATTGGGCCAAAGCTAGGATTTTTAATCGTGTTTCTATAACAATATCCGTTTGCAAGAGATTGGACGGGTAGGAACTATCTCAACCTAGGTCGTAGCTCGAGTTTGCACAAGAGTGGGCTCGAGATACGGTTGAACGATGATGTCATTCTTCACGCTAGCGGCTTAGGTTAGGGTTTGCAAGAGATTGGACCCTAACCTAGGTTTGCTATAGACCGGCAATAGCGCGAGAGCGTGAGCTTGGTTCTACATCTAGTTGCGACTAGTTCTCCTAAAATTCAAGTCTAGCGATGATGTAACCTACGAATCACAACGATGACATACGGTCCGTAGCGGGGATTCCCTATCCCTAGGTGCTTTATTTTATTGATATTTCTATCGACATTCGAACGATTGTGACAATTTTACCCCAAATCATTCTCGACCATTTTGATAGCTAGGTGATTAGAAGGAGACTCTGGCATTGTTCCTCCCTGAGTTCGATACCCGCTCGCCGCTACACCGTGCGCTTGCGGTAAGACTACGAGTCGCTTGTCCCGGGTGCGTGTGTATACCGGGGCGCGATCAGTTGACAGTTGAGGGGGCGGACGAGTGTCAGGAGGAGGAGTTAGCACCATAAATAGAGCAGTTGTTGAGCCAGTATGAGGAGGTTTTTTTGAACCCGCATGATCTCCCACCACCACGGGACCATAAACATGCGATAGTCTTGAAGAAGGGAGTTTGCGGTCCTACCGTTATCCCCAGGTGCAGAAGGACAAGATCGAAAGGATGATAGGAGAGATGTTGCATGTGGAGGTGATCCAGCCGAGCATGAGCCTCTTTTCTCGCCCGGTCCTGCTTGTGAAGATGAAGGATGGTAGCTGGCACTTCTGTGTAGACTATCGGGCCTTGAATAAGGAGATGGTACCTGACAAGTTCCATATCCCGGTGATCGATGTGCTGCTTGATGAGCTACATGGGACAACAATGTTTTCGAAAATAGATATGAAGTCTGGGTACCACCAGATTCGGAGAGGACGACGATGTGCCTAAGCCGGCATTCAAGACGCATGAAGAGCACTACGAGTTTCCTGTCATCCATTTGGCTTGACGAATGTCGCAGCGACGTTCCAGGCCTTGATGAACAAATTCTTTCATGCCTACTTATGGAGGTTTGTACCTGTATTTTTTGATGATATATTGATCTATAGCCGCACGTTGAAGAAGCATGTAGGACGCTTGCAAGTGGTGTTGCAGGAGCTGCAGGAGCATCAGCTATTCGCCAACAGAAAGAAGTGTCTCTTTAGACAGGCTCGGGTGGAGTACTTGTGACACGTGGTATCAGCAGAGGGGGTGGCGGCAAATAGGTCGAAGATTGCTGCCATGTTGGGCCGGCTACGCCCCACAACGTTGCGATGCTTACAGGGATTCTTGGGCCTAACAGGGTATTATCGGACGTTCGTCCATGTGTACCGCACGATCGCTTGGCCTTTGACAGAATAGTTGAAGAATGACAGCTTCCATTGAGGGGAGGCGACCAGGGCGTTTGAGGCCCTGAAGCAAGCAATGACGACGGTGCACGTACTAGCCTTGCCACATTTCAGCAGGCCTTTTGTGGTGGAGACGAACGCATCAAGATACGGGTTGTGAACAATACTTATGCAGGATCAGCGCCCAGTGGCATATTTTAGTCTGGTCCTGTCAGCACGAGCACGGCTGAATTCAGTTTATGATAGGGAGCTGATGGCGATAGTGCTTTATATACAGAAGTATCGGTCTTATTTTCTCGGGAGGAGATTTATAGTGCGGATCGACCAGCGGAGTCTGAAGTACCTCTTGGAGGAGTGCATGGTCTTATAGGAGCATCAAAAGTGGCTCTTCAAGCTGGTGCACTACGTATTTGAGATTCAGTATAGGCACGGCTTAGAGAACAAGGCAAGGGATGCCTTGTCTTGCAGGGAGGATGCAGCTGGATGAACACTATGGACCTTATTTCTAAATTGTGATGAATTGGTGAAATTCTTGCTAGGATTGATTAGGGTTAGGTTGGGATTAATTAATTACGGATAGCTAGGGATTCATATTGATTGGGATTTGCAAGAGATTGGGTCCCAATTGATAGGAAGCCCTAGAAATTCGATTTAGATTCACGATTAGACTTCTCTAGAATTGGTTTGCAAGAGATTGGGCCAAAGCTAGGATTTTTAATTGTGTTTCTATAACAATATCCGTTTGCAAGAGATTGGACGGGTAGGAACTATCTCAACCTAGGTCGTAGCTCGAGTTTGCACGAGAGTGGGCTCGAGATACAGTTGAACGATGATGTCATTCTTCACGCTAGCGGCTTAGGTTAGGGTTTGCAAGAGATTGGGCCCTAGCCTAGGTTTGCTATAGACCGGCAATAGCGCGAGAGCGTGAACTTGGTTCTACATCTAGTTGCGACTAGTTCACCTAAAATTCAAGTCTAGCGATGATGTAACCTACGAATCACAACGATGAGATACGGTCCGTGGCGGGGATTCTCTATCCCTGGCGCTTTATTTTATTGATATTTCTATCGACATTCGAACGATTGTGACAATTTTACCCCAAATCATTCTCGACCATTTTGATAGCTAGGTGATTAGAAGGAGACACTGTCATTGTTCCTCCCTGAGTTCGATACCCACTCACCGCTACATCGTGCGCTTGCGGTAAGACGACGAGTCGCTTGTCCCGGGTGCGTGTGCATACCGGGGCGCAACCAAGTTTTTGACGCCGTTGCCGGGGAGGCGACAGTGTTTTATTCTCTTTACTTAGTGTCTTCTTTTTCTTTTATTACTTTTATCTTTTTACTCCTTATTCGTGCTAACAATTCCTTAGAAACTCTGTTTTTCTTTGCATGTACACGAGATCTACGGCGAACCCCGAGGAAATATTATTTGATCCGGAGATCGAACGTACCGTGAGGAGGATCAAAGCCAAGAGAAGGCACGCTACGGAGGACAATTGTATGAACCGTGCGGAGACACCGGAGGAACTAGCCGCATGTATGACGAGGATCATATCCATCAGAGATAGGCTTCGGCCTAAGACTTCTTCCACCACATCATCCATCGCCATGCCGAAACTAGCGGCGGACAAGAATTTTGAGCTAAAGACGGGATTGGTAGTATTGATGCAACAAGACCCGTTTCATGGGAATGCCCATGAGAATCCGCATTATCACATCCAGCTTTTCTTGTCCAAGTGCGCCACCTTCCAAATGCCGGGCGTTTCCGTTGATGCAATCCGACTGCGACTCTTCCCCTTCACACTCAAGGATAAAGCTTTATATTGGTTGAGGACGCAGGCGGAAGGGACATTCACCACTTGGGATGAGTTGGCAAGCACCTTCGTTGACAAATTCTACCCGCCTTCCAAGACGGTGAAGATACGGAATGCTCTCATGTCCTTTAAGCAAGGACCGCAGGAGACCCTCTATGAAGCATGTAAGCGCTTCAAGGATTTACAACATCAATGCCCCCATCACAGTATAGAAGATTGGGAGCTTGTTCACAGTTTCTACAATGGACTCCAACCGGGCACGAAGCAAATTATTGACGCAACCGCCAATGGAGCCATACTATCAAAGACCCCGGATGAAGCTACGGCCTTATTAGAGGAGATGGCCTCTAATAACCAACAATGGGGCGACGAGCGAGGTCATTCTTCTTCCTCCTTGAAGCCCACTAGTATATATGAGGCCAAGGCCGTAGCAGAGCTTTCAAACAAATTTGACTCTCTCCACAAGGTGGTGGATAGATTGGAGAAATATATCACCGAGCCACATGGAGCATCCTCTACATCTACGCCGATAAGCAATATGAGTGATTGGCAAGACCAATCCCAAGACATGTATGTAGGAGGGGACAATAGAGAGGGAGCCTTAGAGCAAGTACAATATGTTGCGGGGAACTCCGGATATTGAGCCAACCCGGCCGCTAGAAACCATCCGGGCTTTTCATATGCAAATAATGATGGTGCTTTGAACCCCCCGCCACAACAACTTCCTCAAGCTCGGCCTCCACTACCACAACCTCAGTATCAACCGAGGGGGCCACCGCAACAAAATTACCCGCCAAGGCAACAAACGGGACCATATAGACCCCCCGGGTACAACCAAGGTTGGAGAGCTCCCAACCCACCTCAAGCTCAACCACGATCGGACCACGAAGCTAGAGTGGAGGAATTCATGGTGGAGCAGAGAAAGATAAATGCTAAGTTGAAGGCGGGACAAGATTCCCTAAGTACCGTCGTCGCTCAACTTGGAGAGCAACTTGCGTTGCTCAACAAGAACGCCCAACAATTGCTGGCTCAACCCGAGCCCAATCCACGGAGCAACACCGGACACATCAATGCGGTGGTTGCGGTTACAACAAGGGACGGGAAGGATACCACTCCCGCTATGACCCAAAGCAAGCAACCCGTGGTGGAAATTTTGGAAGAGAAAGAACCGGCAATTGAAGAGGTGAGCCAAAAGGAGCCGACTGGAGAAGGAAATTCTAAAGTGGTGGAGCCACTTGATGAGCGCCGCTACATGCCACCGGTGCCGTTTCCACAACGGCTAGCTAAAGCCAAGATAGAGAACAGGCTCGCCAAGTTCCTAGAATACTTGAGAGGAGTAAGCCTCAATATTCCTTTCTTAGATGCAATTGTGGAGATCCCGTCTTACGCGAAGTTCTTGAAGGATTTGATTTCGGGAAAGAAAAGGAAGGAAAAAATCATACTTGCGGAACAAGGAACTTGGTTTACCCGGAAGGAGAAGGAGCCGGCGAAATTAAAGGATCCCGGGAGTTTCTGCATCCCTTGCACACTAGGAGGCGTCCCTTTGCAAAAAGCTCTAGTTGACTTGGACACGAGTGTGAGCCTTATGCCACTTAGTATGTTCCGGAAATTGAACACGGGCACCGACTTGAAGCCGACCGACATGAGAATTCAACTTGCGGACGGTCGGATTACTAGGCCGGTAGGGAGCGCAGAGAATATTCCACTCCAAGTTCCGGGAGGGATATGCTTGCCTTGTGATTTTGTCATAATGGACATCAAGGAAGAGGGCGACACTTCGCTCATACTTGGACGCCCGTTCCTCGCAACCACCGGTGTTATCGTCGGCGTGCGTAAAGGAACTCTATCCTTGAATGTCAGGAACATAGAAGTCGAGCTTCACATACCCAGGGCCATGAAACATATGCCCTATCACGAGGAGTTAGATTATGTGGATCTCCTCGATGAAGTGATTGAAGAAGCAATCCCCCACTCTATTGGTGCTCTCCATGACGATGGCTTCGAAGAAGGCCAAGCTTCGGGTGAAGAAGAGAAGTTGGAGGACCCTCCAGATAGCTCCACGGATGGTGATGAAGGCGACGCTGATGTCGCAAGAATACGAGAGCTTTGCAAGCTCTCAAAGGCCAAGAATCCGAAGGAAGCTCCACCGAACTGAAGATCGGTGTCACCGGCCAAGAAGAAGATAGGAACAAGCTCTAGCTTGGGGGACTTATCCCCAACATTGTCCATGATGAGGAGGCACCGAGGAAGACCAATGATCATCACGACCCAAATCCAAGTGGTCTTCCCGGCAAGTTTGATGGGCACATCTCGTATGCACCCAATATCACGAGCTAAACGAATATCTAAAGGGGTCGAGCTCATGACCTTAAACGAGCGCTTGTCGGGAGGCAACCCGACGGTTTTTGCGTTGTTTTTATTTGATTTTCATTTTTGGTTTAGCCTTTCATTAGTTTTTAGAGTTTTATGTCCATGAAAATCGTGACAACGGGTCTTAATTTTCATGACAGGAGAAGGAGAAAGGGAGATCAATCATATGGAGGATGATCGAGGCAAGGAAGAGCGCTCCAGGAACGCGATCAGGCCTTAGGAGGAGGAAGAAACAGAATGGGGGCAGAAAAACAGAGACTGGAGCGAAAACGAAGAGACGTTGCAGAAAACAGCACATCACTCGGCCGAGTAGCATATGCCACTTGTCCAAGCAAAGACTCCACTCGGCCGAGTGGAGCACCAAACGGGGAAGTTTCTGCAGACCAACTCTCTGTCACTTTCTGTAACTGTTAGCGTTAATTGCCACTCGGCCGAATACCTTACCACTCGGCCGAGTGAAACAGATACCCTCCTAGCTTAGAAATTGCTGAGTGGCAGAGCCACTCGGCCGAGTGGAGTTTCTCCCTTCAGCCGAGTGAACCAAAGCCACTCGGCCGAGTCGTAAGTGGCGAGGAGAATTTTGAAAAAAATTTCGTTTACGCCACTCGGCCGAGTCGTAACAATTTCTATATAAGTGAAGCGCAGCGGGCGCGGATTTCGAAACACCAAAAAAACCCAATTCCGCCCGAGCCCGCTGTCGCTTGTGCTTCCTCGGCCGCTGCGACCTTGCCATCGCCCGAGCCGACTCCCCTCACCAGCGATCGACCGCCCCTCGACCGCCGACGACCGGCCACCCCCCCTCGTCGGCGCCGGCCGCCACCGCCTCCGATCACCCGTTTTTCAACCCAAAACTCCCATTTCTCCCCGTTTCTCTTGATTCGTACGCCCGTAAACCCCAAATCCAAATTAACTTTCATATCTATCTATTATCCCCTATTTCCCCCATACATATTGAATATTATTCGCTGATTTTATCGTTTGATTTGCAGGCTAGCTTTGGGGAGCTTTTGGACGCGCATTGAGCTTCGCGGCGGAGGCGTCTCTTCGCACACACTACTTATTGCTCTCGCGGCGTGTTCAGGTACACTCGTTCCATCATTTAGCACGTCGCTGTATTTATTTGGTTGGGACACGTCTCGCGGCACACATGCCGCCGCGCACTAGGCCACGTACACGGGGAGCCTCTTCGAAGCGGAAGAGGACCGATGATCCCGGTCCCTCTTCCATTAGGGAGGACTCCCCTCCACCTAGCCCGCCACCGCCACCGCCACATACACAGCCGATCCCTGCCGATCCTGTCCCTCCACCCGCTCCCGTCGTCGGGCCGATGGGGATTACGTTTCGAAATGACGCACAACACGCCAGATTCGAGCGTATCTGCCATCGCTCGATAGTACCCTCTAGGTTTGTACACCTAGCTGACCTATACCGCCTAGGGGTACTCGAAGGGCTTCTCACGTTGTATGACAACGTGGGATGGCGTGATTTTTTGTCGGTGTCGGCGGATACTTACATCCGTCCGACACTCAAGGTCCTCAGTTCTATTGACCGGACCCCTGGAGGATGCTCGTTCTGTTTGATGGATCGAGAGTGTGAGATCACTCTCAACATGCTTAGAGCGTTCTTCCAGTGGCCCGTCGTCCCTGACCTTGACCGAGCCTACGCTCCCACGCACATCCCACCCCCGTCGTTCAACACCTCCACCTTCTGGACACGGATCACGGGATCCCCACTTGCCTTTGACCCTAGTAGGGCCAAGGCCTCAGCTATCCTGCACCCATGCCTCCGCATTGCACAGCGCCTCATGGCGACTACTTTCCTAGCGAGGTACTAGCCCGGGACCATGTCTACGCCAGAGCTCTACATGCTCTACGCGATGACTCGCCCTAGGGTTCTAGATAGGGGTAGCGACGACCTGGTCCCCGCCGTTGAGATCGACATTGCTAGTTGGTTTTTGGACCGCATCATCATTTCGGTGAGCGCTCGCTCACCTATCTGTTGCGGCGGTCTGATCACCCTTCTAACCCTTATGACCGGCGTGGACCTACCTAACGACTTGCGCTCCGGGCCCCACCGCACTTTCCATAGATGTTATGGCCCGGATGAAGATGCTTCGTCCCCACGGTCGCCAGCACTGGGTGTGGTTGCACAGTCCCTTCAGCGCTGACTACATGGTTCTTCCGTGCCCCGCTCGGACACACATTGGACCGGCTCACGGGGACTGGATTCCAGCGATAGATCTCCTCATCCCCGCTGCCTACGTGCTTGAGCCCGAGGATGCTGAGCAGGCACCCCCTACACCACCGGTTGACCCCGTGATCTCTCAGCCTGCACATACACTGTCTGCACCTCCCGACACCTCTGTCCACACGTCTGTTAGTGTCGGGAGCACCTTAGCTGAGTCGTCCACCACCACCACCACCACCACCGAGCCTATGTCCGTCGAGCCTATCACCTCTCTGAGGCCCGAGCGTCCCACCACCATTTTAGAGAGCGGCGAGACCTCCTTTACCGCCGCAGTGGCGGTTCTGTCCTCACTTTTGTCCACGGCCACCCCGGTCGTTGGCCCGTCTGACCCCACTGCCGCTGTCTTTACCCAGAGTGTCGTGACTTCTGTCCCCACATCTCTGTCACTGACCTCTCCTGCTGCCTCGTCGCCCATTTTGACTTCCACCTCTGCTGCTGCTGCTTCGACCCAGCCTGCGTCACAGCCTCACACCGAGGCCGGGCATCCCTTAGTGAGCACAGCATCCCTTCCACACTTTCCTGCTGGCCCCGTCACCCACACTGCCCGCCAGAGACAGCCCCGCACCTCACATGTTAGACCTGTGCGTCCCTCTGCTCCACCCCCAGACACTCTAGTTCAGAGCATTCGTGCTCTTGAGGGGGCTGTTAGTGGACTTCGAGGAGACTTTAGGGCTCTCTCCGCCACGTCAGCGCCGTGCAGACCCGCGTTGCCATCCTTCTGTTAGGAACCAACCAAAGATAGGATTTTTATAGCAAAATAATAAAGAAGAACAAGATAATTGGGCACAAAAGAGGTGTGCCCTCCTCCCAAGACGCCTAGAGGACGTCCGCACTCGTCTAGATCTAGAACTACTCCTAATGGACGCTCAATAGAATTCTCTCCAATATTAAGCATGAGAAAATAAGAGAAGGCTACCCCCTATTTATAATAGAAACCATGACAATCCTAAACCAAGTAGGACTAGTCCGGCTAATCCTACTCCAAGTAGGACTCGGGGTGGGAGGGGGAATCCTACTCCAAGGAGGACTCGGGGTGGGAGGGGGAATCCTACTCCAAGGAGGACTCGGGGCGGGAGGGGGAATCCTACTCCAAGGAGGACTCGGAAAGGGCAAGTACAAAAAAGAGGGTCGGGTGTAAACCCGCATGGGTTTAGGCACAGGCCCATCAAGTAATTTCTCCCCTCCTTAGCCGTGCATGGATCTAACATTACTCCGCCCCTGAAAATCCACCTTGTCCTCAAGGTGGTGCATGGAGTGTGGGTGCCATCCATCACACGTATTGCATGTCTCCTCCCGGATCGAAAGGATGAGATTGGTCTCCACCACCTTCATCAACGCCTAGATAAAAGCCACGGTCACCACCAGTCAGATCTGAAGGCCCTCTATATCCAAAACTGAGATGTTGACGCTCTGAAAGACTTTGAACTGAAAACCAATGGCCTTGGGGCCCACGCCGCCCTCCCAGAAGCTCAAATGCTCGCTGTTTTGGGCCCAGAAAGTTGAAAAATTGCTGTCCGCTACATCGGAGGGTCTGTCGTCGATGCTGAAAGGGCTGCCGGGTCTTGCAGGGCCACGGCACGAGTCTGCACGGGCTACTTGGCTCCTGCCGGGCCCTGCAGGGCCTGCCGGGCCCTGCAGGGCCTGCCGGGCCCCTGCCGGGCCCTGCAGGGGCTCCTGTGACCCCTGCAGAATTTCTGCAGGGCGGCCAGCCCCTGCAGAAATTCTGCAGAGGGCGTGTCCGCCTTCTTGAGATGACGGCTAGGGTTTGCTCGCCTTGGGGACTCGTCCTCGTCTTCCGCGGCCGCCTTTAAATCTGGATTTTCACCGCCATCGGATTCAAATCTGAAATTTTTAGATCTAAAAATTTTCTCTTCTTCCTCCGTCGCCTTCAGATCTGGATCTGAAAATTTCAGATCTGAAATTTCTAGATCTGGGCTTTTCTCCTCCAAAGGTGACGTCTTTTGCCCAAAATTAGGGTTTTTGCCGTCGTGGATGCGCGCCGTCAATAGCTCCATGATTTTTGCAAATTGCTCGTCGTTCTTTGCTTGTCTTGCCTTCATGTGCTCGATGTATTCCACCAATTCGTCAACCGATTTCTTTACCCCTTCAATTCCCGCCATGGATCGTCACGCGCTCTGATACCAAATTGTTAGGAACCAACCAAAGATAGGATTTTTATAGCAAAATAATAAAGAAGAACAAGATAATTGGGCACAAAAGAGGTGTGCCCTCCTCCCAAGACGCCTAGAGGACGTCCGCACTCGTCTAAATCTAGAACTACTCCTAATGGACGCTCTATAGAATTCTCTCCAATATTAAGCATGAGAAAATAAGAGAAGGCTACCCCCTATTTATAATAGAAACCATGACAATCCTAAACCAAGTAGGACTAGTCCGGCTAATCCTACTCCAAGGAGGACTCGGGGCGGGAGGGGGAATCCTACTCCAAGGAGGACTCGGGGCGGGAGGGGGAATCCTACTCCAAGGAGGACTCGGAAAGGGCAAGTACAAAAAAGAGGGTCGGGTGTAAACCCGCATGGGTTTGGGCACAGGCCCATCAAGTAATTTCTCCCTTCCTTAGCCGTGCATGGATCTAACACCTTCCCAGTATTCAGGCTTGCCTGAATCAGATTCTATCGTGTCTGCCTCCACCACCCACACCCTCCCAGCAGCCACCACGCCCACCACCTCCACCACCTCCTCCGCCACAGGACGGTGCTGGTGCAGCGCCACCACCAGCTTAGGCACACTCTTGATGCCTCTGATATTTTTTGTCGTTTTGCTGCCCGTTTGTTCCTGAGCCTGGTGATTTTTTGCCCCCCTCCTCCACGTATTACTTTTGTGCCTTCCTGATCATATCTTTTTATATCTTTTTGGGAGTGAGGGAGAGACTTTTTGGGGACACTTATATCTGCACCTTCCTGATCTTTGCATGCATCACATTCATTCACATCTTATTTTCTTTTTCTTTTTCTTTTTCTTTCTTTTTCATCATGCATGCATCCCCACCCACCCCACCCATTTCACGTCTCTCGGTGTGCCACACTTTGCACATTTGAGGACACTGTGCACTTTAGCTTAGGAGAGTGAGTGCTCACACTTTTTGCTTTTTGTCCCCTTTATTTTTATTTTTTCCACCTTTTCTTTGTTTTTACACCACTTTCTCTCACTTTTTCGTTTTTTATCATACATCACGTTTTCTTATTTTCTTTGTTTGCCGCATTGTACATAGTAGTATCTATTCTCTTTTATCATTATTTCTTTCATCTTTTGCTAGAGATGATTTTTCTGTGGTGATGATGACGTGGTGTTAGCCTATCTCTATGTGCATGCTATTTTGTCATGTTATAGCTTTTGTTTCAGATATCATATGATATGTCCTGCTTTGCATTTGAAATAGTAACCCACTCTTTTTCTGTATGAATATGGATGAAATTCTGTTATTAGCTGATGTCTGATGATTCATATGTATGCTTATCATAGAAAACACACCAAGCTTCACGCATTGATTGCTTATATTTGGAGTACTGCTTTCCTCTCTCATATCACTTCTTATTGCATGAATTGTACGCTTCACTTTCAGGTTGATTGAATGTTTGCTAGGACGATATATCTGGACTAGTTTACTTTTTGAGATTAAACTGAGTACATTATATTACTCTGCTGAAAGTTGTCGTGCACGTCCTATAGAGTGAACCGAGCGATACATTTATTTCTTTCTCCACATATCTTGAGCATCATTTCTCTATTTGATATTCATTGGTAAATCCCCCCCTTAGCAAGTCTATTATCGGCATTTCCCCCGCTATTAATTTTCATGCTCCAAATCCCCAAAATCAAAAAGAAAAAAATATACCTGTATATCCTTCTCTCTTTTGATTTGGGATCGCTTATGTATATATGTTTATAAAAAAAGAGAAAAATTGAGAAAGGGAAAAGAAAAGAGAAAAGAAGTTTAATAACGATCCCATCTCATACTCTCTCTCTTTCCTCCCTCTTTTGTTTTTGTTTTTATATTTTTTTGGAGTTTCAAAATGGGGAATGTACATATTGATTTGTTTATGCCACCACGCTTATGGATAAGCTTGGGGGAGAGGATCCAATGATGTGTGTGAGAGTGACTACTTGACTGTGCATGACAACCTAGGCTAAGTAATCTTCTATACTCGGTGAGATTGCTAAAGTTTCACGAAATCCAGAAATCGACACTTAGCATTCATTTCATGAAAACCGTACTTTTCTATTCTTACTATTCCATATCGTGTGATATCTCTTATACTCCTTATAGAAAGCATTCAATTGAAAAGTGTGTGATCTATGGCTATGCATACCGCTTTAGTTACTTCAGACGATGCTAATCCTAGAATGATTCCATATTTCATGCTATTTTGATATTTTGGGGTTTTCTATTTCGAATGCATCATTATACTATGATATCGAAATAAAAGTCTGTGACGTGTGTTTTATATTCGATATATGCTATATGAGTAAGCAAAACACACGTCCTGAGAAGAATGATCTAGCACCCCCCTTCTTCGCTTTCTATTCTATTTTTATTTTTATTTTCCTTCTTTTCCATTATTTTGCCCGTCGGGTTTGCTTTTTACTTATCTTCCTCGAGGACGAGTAAGAGATAAGCTTGGGGGATGTAGATCAGTCCGTATTTTACACCCTTTTTTTGCATGTTTGCATGCCACTTTGATCGCTCATATCGCGTTTTTCACTATTATTCGACAATATTGCGATGCTTTTCACGATTTCTTGTTTTTGTCGTATTTCAGGAGATATGGAGCGATTCGGAGTGATTTTGAGATCAAGAGAATTTGCACCCACTCCGGAGTGTCACCCAAAGCTCTTTTGAGGGCTATTCGATGATGGAAGACAAGTGGAAGAAGAAGGAACTTCATAGGAGCGACGAGGAAGCGAAACGATGAAGTTTGGGCATCTACAGCATGTCACTCGGCCGAGTGAAGCACTCACTCGGCCGAGCAAGAAGACCACTCGGCCGACCAGACCGAACACGCACCACAGAGGAAAATCAGCGTGCACTCGGCCAAGTGACGATAGTCCACTCGGCCGAGTATGGAGATCCACTCGCCCGAGTGGCATGGGAAAATCCACCATCAAAAGAGGCCGACTTACTGGAAAAGTACAGGCGATTTCAGAGTTTCGACTCGGCCGAGTACTGAAATACCCCTCGGCCGAGTGAGTAAAGCCACTCGGCCGAGTCACTTCCGAATACAGACCCCCGAAAATCCCAACTTACTGTAAATGTACAGGGTCTGTCACTCGGCCGAGTGACATTTGTCACTCGGCCGAGTGAGCCGCCCCGCCTGCTGCGTAAACTGCGATTTCTGGGCTGCGCATGGACATTTTTGTCACGATTTTTTGGGCGATTTTGAGGGGTATTTAAACCCAGTTTTTGCCATAGTTTAGGAGAACTTTTTGATACTTTTTGCAGCCTTTTTAGAGAGCTTTTTATATCATTAGATTTAGCTTTTCTCTTGGAGATTGAAAGGTTATTTTTGTTGGATGCTATTGGGTTCTCATTGGTTTGTCTCTTTCCTTATCAAAAACTCTATTTTTGTTGATTTCTCTATTGCAATGAATTGTGATGAATTTGCTATTGAATTTCTTATGAATTGCATGATGATTAGTGAGTAGTTTTATCGTCTTAGGGCATATGGATGAACCCTATGGACCCTATTTCTAAATTGTGATGAATTGGTGAAATTCTTTCTAGGATTGATTAGGGTTAGGTTGGGATTGATTAATTACGGATAGCTAGGGATTCATATTGATTGGGATTTGCCAGAGATTGGGTCCCAATTGATAGGAAGCCCTAGAAATTCGATTTAGATTCACGATTGGACTTCTCTAGAATTGGTTTGCAAGAGATTGGGCCAAAGCTAGGATTTTTAATCGTGTTTCTATAACAATATCCGTTTGCAAGAGATTGGACAGGTAGGAACTATCTCAACCTTGGTCGTAGCTCGAGTTTGCACAAGAGTGGGCTCGAGATACGGTTGAACGATGATGTCATTCTTCACGCTAGCGGCTTAGGTTAGGGTTTGCAAGAGATTGGACCCTAACCTAGGTTTGCTATAGACCGGCAATAGCGCGAGAGCGTGAGCTTGGTTCTACATCTAGTTGCGACTAGTTCTCCTAAAATTCAAGTCTAGCGATGATGTAACCTAAGAATCACAACGATGAGATACGGTCCGTAGCGGGGATTCCCTATCCCTAGGTGCTTTATTTTATTGATATTTCTATCGACATTCGAACGATTGTGACAATTTTACCCCAAATCATTCTCGACCATTTTGATAGCTAGATGATTAGAATGAGACTCTGGCATTGTTCCTCCCTGAGTTCGATACCCGCTCGCCGCTACACCGTGCGCTTGCGGTAAGACTATGAGTCGCTTGTCCCGGGTGCGTGTGTATACCGGGGCGCGATCAGTTGACAGTTGAGGGGGCGGACGAGCGTCAGGAGGAGGAGTTAGCACCATAAATAGGGCAGTTGTTGAGCCAGTATGAGGAGGTTTTAAGAACCCGCATGATCTCCCACCACCACGGGACCATAAACATGCGATAGTCTTGAAGAATGGAGTTTACGGTCCTACCGTTATCCCCAAGTGCAGAAGGACAAGATCGAGAGGATGATAGGAGAGATGTTGCATGTGGAGGTGATCCAGCCGAGCATGAGCCTCTTTTCTCGCCCGGTCCTGCTTGTGAAGATGAAGGATGGTAGCTGGCACTTCTGTGTAAACTATCGGGCCTTGTATAAGGAGATGGTACCTGACAAGTTCCATATCCCGGTGATCGATGTGCTGCTTGATGAGCTACATGGGACAACAATGTTTTCGAAAATAGATATGAAGTCTGGGTACTACCAGATTCGGATGAGGACGACGATGTGCCTAAGCCGGCATTCAAGACGCATGAAGAGCACTACGAGTTTCCTGTCATCCCTTTGGCTTGACGAATGTCCCAGCGACGTTCCAGGCCTTGATGAACAAATTCTTTCATGCCTACTTATGGAGGTTTGTACCTGTATTTTTTGATGATATATTGATCTATAGCCGCATGTTGAAGAAGCATGTAGGACGCTTGCAAGTGGTGTTGCAGGAGCTGCAGGAGCTGCAGGAGCATCAGCTATTCGCCAACAGAAAGAAGTGTCTCTTTAGACAGGCTCGGGTGGAGTACTTGTGACACGTGGTATCAGCAGAGGGGGGTGGCGGCAAATAGGTCGAAGATTGCTGCCATGTTGGGCCGGCTACGCCCCACAACGTTGCGATGCTTACAGGGATTCTTGGGCCTAACAGGGTATTATCGGAAGTTCGTCCATGTGTACCGCACGATCGCTTGGCCTTTGACAGAATAGTTGAAGAATGACAGCTTCCATTGAGGGGAGGCGACCAGGGCGTTTGAGGCCCTGAAGCAAGCAATGACGACGGTGCACGTACTAGCCTTGCCACATTTCAGCAGGCCTTTTATGGTGGAGACGAACGCATCAGGATACGGGTTGTGAACAATACTTATGCAGGATCAGCGCCCAGTGGCATATTTTAGTCTGGTCTTGTCAGCACGAGCACGGCTGAATTCAGTTTATGATAGGGAGCTGATGGCGATAGTGCTTTATATACAGAAGTATCGGTCTTATTTTCTCGGGAGGAGATTTATAGTGCGGATCGACCAGCGGATTCTGAAGTACCTCTTGGAGGAGTGCATGGTCTTATAGGAGCATCAAAAGTGGCTCTTCAAGCTGGTGCACTACGTATTTGAGATTCAGTATAGGCACGGCTTAGAGAACAAGGCAAGGGATGCCTTGTCTTGCAGGGAGGATGTGGCAATATGGCAGTGATTTCAGTGCCAGTCTTGCTGGATTGTGAGCCTTTGGAGAGTGTGATAAAGGCTGATGAGGGGCTGACACTGATACAGGAGGCGCTACATCATGGGTCTACAGATTACCCTAGGTATACACTGAGTGAGCAGAGGCTGATGTACTATGTGTGGTTGATGCTACCGCGATGGTCTTCCCACATACCGACGATTTTTCAGGAGTTCCATGGAGTCTCGGTGGGTGGACATTCGGAGGCGCAACAGACCTATAGGAGGATAACCAATGAGCTGTACTGGCCTGGGATGAAGAGGGACATCGTCCGGTTAGTAGCGGAGTGTGACGTCTACCAGCGTCACAAGTATTTAGCGATGGCTCCAGCAGGACTACTTCAGCCACTGGCTTTGCCTGAGAGGGTCTGGGAGGATATCAGCATGGACTTCATCGAGGGACTTTCGCAGTCTAAGGGCTTCTCTATCATATTTGTTATGGTGGACCGCCTCAGCAAATACATCCATTTCATCCCCTTATGGCAACCCTATACGGCAGTTACGGTGGCCACAGCTTTCATGAAGGAGATCGTATGCCTACACCGATTCTCTGCTTCCATTGTGTCAGATCGCGACAAAGTCTTCATGAGCAGCTTCTGTAAGGAGTTATTCAAGGTATATGGGACCAGACTGAGGAGAAGCACGGTCTATCAACCACAGACAGACGGTCAGACAGAGGTGGTGAATAGGAACGTGGCGACTTACTTGTGTTGTTTTACTTCAGAGTCACTGAAGCGGTGAGCAAAGTGGTTGGCATGGGCTGAATACTGGTACAACACCTCCTATCACTCGGCAGCGCAGTGAACCCCTTTTCGCATACTCTACCGAACGGGACCCACCGCATCTGATCCACTACAGCCGCGGTACTAGCCTCGTGTCTCATGTTGAGGAGTATTTGGAGGAGAGGGATAAGATGCTGGAAGAGTTGAAGCGTCATTTACTACGGGCACAGCAGATTATGAAGGCAAGGCAGACACACATAGGAGAGATGTGCAGTTCGAGATTGGTGACAGGGTGTATCTGAAGTTGAGGCCATACAGATAGAAGACGGTGGCGCATCGTAGCAACGAGAGGATGGTTGCCCGTTATTATGGCCCTTTTGATGTTGTGGCCAATATTAGGAAGGTGGTGTATCGCCTACATCTACATATTACATCTTTCATCCACCCAGTGTTCCACGTGTCACAGCTACGATGCGCTATTGGAGACCACAATCTCTCACCTACCCTTCTGCCCACCATGTCCGACGACATGGAGGTATTGCTTGAGCGACAGGAGGTCAAGGGAGTTCGCCAGAGCGTAGCAGAAGTTCAGGAGGTACTTATCAGATGGCGAGGCCTATCGGATTATGACGCGACATGGGAGTCTCGTGAGGTGATCAGACAGCAATTTCCAGACTTCCACCTTTAGAACAAGGTGGCTCTTTTGGGGGGTAATGATACGATCATCACATATATATGAGGAGGCACGCGACGGCCAGTTCAGCAACTTTAGGGGCTATTCTGTAAATTCTGAACTTTGGTGGGCGTTTATGCAAATCTGAAATTAGGGGGGCTTTTGTGCAAATCTGCGCTTTATTTTATTTATAGACTAGGGCCGGCCCTAGGGATGTTTTATGCTTGAGTAACTTGTGAATCTCTTTGGCCACGGTGTCCACGATCACCTTCTGGAGATTTAAACTTTCGTCTCGAATTGAAAGTTAGAAGATTGACTCATCTCAAACGAGACGAAAGTTAGGAGATTGCCTCACATCTCAAATCAGGGTATTTATCGTGTTATATCATATCTGAAAATATATATCTCTCTCTTTTATTTGTTCTTCCACCAAAAATCCCACCTTTTTCCCACAAAAATTCCTTGATTCTAGCAATGCAGCAATCTCACATTGGCATATATGGTCATCCCATGTCTGAGAATCTGACTCAACAAAATTTTGTAAAATCGAAGTGACTATGTGAAGTGATCAAATAAGTCAAAGCCTACACTAATTTGGACCAAAGTATGAATGAGAATCTAGGATCAATGCAGAACATAATTTCAGCATATAGAAGGCAATAGGGTTGTAACTGTATTATCTGGTTTTTCCCGATACTAAATACCCAACTCATATTTTTTTATTTGATTTATGATTGTTGTTTTCTAAATATGCTCTCCAAATCATTGTTTCCCACGCTTTAGGCAGCTTGTAGAATTTATTGGAGAAATTTGAAAACCAGTAAACATTAACAAAATCCTTCAAAATTTTATTCCTTCCTTAAGGACTAGATAGGAAGCAAGTTAAAGTTCTTGAAGAAATTATAAGCACTTGACCATTAGTGAGCAAAATGATAGAACCGCGGGTCTATACCCGCGCCTACATGGGCCGGGCCCATTTCTAGCCGCCGGCCTCCCCCTTTGGTATTTTGCGTGCGCGCGCCCCATTACCCTAGGAACCCTAGTTTCTTCTATTTATAGGGGCTAGCCGTCATTGGTATTTCTCATGTGTCCTTAGGTTTAGGTCGTGTTTGGCTACTTTATAACATTTTGGTATAGAACGATCCATGGTGACCACGACAAGATCGCACGACAAAATTGAGGCTTTGGAGGCAAAGTTCACGAGCGAAATCGACGGGATCAAGAAATCATTGGCGATCAACGACGAATCCATGGCAAAGTTGACGGCTTTCATCAACCAATTGACGGCAAATCAAGCGAAGCACGACGAACAATTCGCGTAATTGATGGGAACCCTAATCAGTTGGCGGCAAACAACAAAGGGGAGGGAAACCCTAAATCGGGAGAAAAGGCGGCACCTTTGATGAAGGAGAAGGAGAAAGTTGAGAGCTTTAGTCCGGGAAACGGCTTTTTAGTGGAGGATCTGGCCGATGACGAGAACGAGGAGCCGTGGAGGGCCGATTATCGAGAAGAAGTGAGGCAAAAGGCCGTGGAAGCCCAAGGATGGACCGACGAACAAGACAAACCCCGCGCGATGGCATGCGAAAGAGGCGGGGGTCAGAGGCTACCCTCCCAGGGGCCCGCCGGCCCCTAGGAGCTCGTCGCCGGGGGGAGGCGACCCTCGGGGGGGCGCGAACCCCCCTGGGTTCTGCCCGGGCGCCGAACCCTCCTGGGGGTCCGGCGACCCCGACGACCCACGGGGGGCCGCTAGGGCCCCCAGGACCGACGGGCGGGGCCGTCGACCCTGCCCCTGGCAGGCCGCGGCCCCGCTGACTCTTCCAGGCCGCCGCGCAAAGTTTCAGGAGATTTTTTGGAGCACGGCGACCCTCGATTTGACCGTGGGAGGTGGCAGCCACCGCCCCACCACCAGGAGAGACGCACAGCAGGCACCGGGGGATATACAGAGACTACCAGGAATGGCCAGAGGACGGATTTGGAGGCGACGAGGGGCACGGAGGCCGCGGAGACTATGGGGTCTACGGAGGAGGACCACCTAAGCGGTACGAGACTCAGGACAAGAGGAGACAGTACTACCATCCACATCACAGGGAGGAGGGGCGGCCCGAGCAGGGGCACTTTGGTGGAGATTGCAGAGTTCGAAAGCTGAAGATGTCGATATTTTCGGGGGAGGATCCACACGCCTGGATGTTCACAGCTGAGAGATATTTCGCGACACACCACATGTCTGAGGCACAGAAACTGGAGGCAGCAGCCATTTGCATGGAGGGGAGAGCTTTAGGGTGGTTCCAGTGGAAAGAGAGGAGGCAGCAGATCAGGAGTTGGGAGGAGCTGAAGGACTTGGTGCTGGAAAAGTTTAGAGACCCCGTTTGGGAAACCTACAAGGGCATCTATTCGCCCTTAGGCAGGAGGGGCCAGTGCGGGAGTACATCGAGAGATTTGAGACACTGGCCGGGCGAGTTCATGGGGTGTCGGACTAGTCGCTGGAGGGAACCTTCTTGAAGGGGCTGCGACCTAATCTTCGAGATGCGGTGAGGCCTTACAAAACCCGGGGGCTTTCAGATGTCATCGAGATGGCACAGATGGTGGAGGACGCCCGAGCTGAGAATAGGAGAGGCGGGGGAGCTACAGTGGGCAGTTGCAGCGAGTTACCTCGACTGGAGCAGGCGGAGCAGGAGCCACTATTGAGGCAGTTCAGGTGAGACTAAAGAAGACGGGAGAGTAGAGCAACCCACCACCGGCTGGGGGCCCTTTCCGAAGGATGACCGATGCGGAGATGAGGGAGAAGAGGCAAAAAGTGCTCTGTTTCCGATGTGACGAGCGCTTCACTCCGGGACACCGCTGTGTGGATCGGAAGCTGCAAGTGTTGATAGCGGAAGCAGACGAGGATGATGACGTAGAGGACGAAGGCATTGGAGGGGAGGACGACTCCCACTCGGAGTAGCGCCGCCGGGACTTACACCACCTTGAGGACAAGGTGGTTCTTTGGGGGTAGTATTGATAGAAACGTCGGTCTATACCCGTGTCTACATGGGCCGGGCCCATTTCTAGCTGCCGGCCTCCCCCTTTGGTATTTTGTGCACGCGTGCCCCATTACCCTAGGAACCCTAGTTTCTTCTATTTATAGGGGCTAGCCGTCATTGGTATTTCTCATGCTTGATATTGGATATTTTCTATTGAGCGTCCTTAGGTTTAGGTCTTAGATTAAACGAGTGCGGACGTCCTCTTCGGCGTCTTGGGAGGGAGCACACCTCTTTTGTGCTCAAATATCGTGTTTGGCTACTTTTTATCTATAAAAATTGTCTTTTTATCTTGGTTCCTAACACAAAATGGACACATTAAATAGTAAAATAAAGTTATGGCAGAAATGCATGACAAAAATATTTGATGGTTACTTTTTGATACCCATAATGTCCTGATCATGTCTTGTATATTCTCAAATAACGAAACATCTACGCTTCACATTATCACCAATTTGATTCACATAATGATTTATGACATCTAATCCTGACATTTTGGGTCCATGTTCATTATCTCCTCGTGTGCCTATTAGCTTAAGGGTTTTGAATTGTCACCGTCGCTGCAATAAAATTATATTGTTCAATTAATTGTCTTAAAATAAAACTCCAAAATTTGAACAGCGGTGGCGACTCTGATACGTAGAAATGCCCCTGCCCCTGCACGATGTTAGGATGACTGTTAAGGGCTTATTATTAACATCTAAAAGTGGTAAAGCTCAGTATTTTCATGGATGTGCCAAATTTCAAGAAATCCTAAGATATAGAATTTGATGTGAGCAAGGCTCCACTGGCCCAACCTTTTCTTATGTAGGAGACCAAGCTTGCCTTGGTTAGCTCACTACCCAATAGATTCAGCTTTTGGGCACAGTTCTGACCAGCATGTGATATATATGATATAATGTTCTGCATATCAGTAGAATGCGAATAATATATATATTAAGGATCATGGTTTTGTAAGAAAGAATCTCATGTCCAGCCCTACATTTTCAGAGAAACATAAAATAAGACAGAGAATAGTAGTTAACTGTACCCTGTTTATTTGAATTTACATGCAGAGCACCAGCTACCCTCGTGTGTCATAAATAATTGCATCCCTAGTTTTCAACAAAAATCTGACCAAATCAAGTCTAATAAATGCAAAGTTTTTGAATCCTTAACTTTAACTAGTTGATAGTTTTAATCTTACATTTCTTCTTTTTCACAATCAACTGCTGAATCTGTGTAAACAATATGAAGCTTAATTAAGGACTCTGACAAGGACCATGACGGTGGATGTGATACTAAAACACTAAACATTTATGGTTAGTGATAAGTTTATAAACATTAATTATCAATAAAAATGCAATGGAATAAACAAGGAAAATTAAAAACATGCGTATAGAAATCCAAACCAGATACGCAAACCAATCGCTATACTGATTCAGTCAACCCTGACCTAACTCCAGTCCTTAAACAAATCCTATCTGAGATTTTTACTATAACTTGCAAACCCACAAGAATAGTATAATCTCACATCTTGGCAAACACCCTGCCAATTACGAACCCAATCTCAACACATTGAGATTATAAACCACTCTCAAGACTAAGAGCAAAACCACCTCAACAAACCGAGGCTAACACCTCACACTGAGGTGTAGGTTCTACCTAAAGTGCTAAGCAACACACTGGATGGGGGGTTAAATAGTGTAATGGCAATTTAAAGCTAATTAACAAATTTCTTGCAATGCGGAATAATAATGAGCAAGACAATTGGCAAACACACAATGAGATCAATACAAACATAAACACAATATGTATCCTGGTTCGGCTACGGCTACTCCAGTCCCATACTCTTTCAAGAGTCTTGTGAATTTCCACTATATAATCTCTTCCGAGGGAACTCGATACAATCCCTAAAACGGGATATAACAAACTCTTCCTAGATACAACACTCTTCCAAGAGTCAACACAATCTATTCCAAGATTGCATACTCTATTCCAAGGGTCACACCTCTCTTCCGAGAGAGACTCCCACGACCCGAGAGAAATGTTTCACAATGAAACGAAATAAGAAATTACACTCTTAAATATTGCTTTAATTAGATAGACTTACTAGAGTGAAGTGCAAGGCAATGGAGAGTGGGTATCCAAGTGCTGGTATCAAGCTTTATGCACTTGGAGACTTCCCTTCAACTTTGGATTCAAACGCAACAATCAAATAAGCTCAAAGAGGGAAAATGATAGAGATGAAAGAGTGAAGCTTTTCTCTTGAGATTTTAGGCTCACAAAATGATCTTTATGTGTTTGTATGAATGCTCAAATCTCCCTCAAAAACAGGCTTAAATAGCTTCTCAAATCTGCACAGAAACCAAGAAGACGGACACTGCAAAACATCAGTCTACCGGCTATAAAAGGACAAATTTCTGAATCATCAGATGGCTGAAGTTAAGGGGTCAGACGGCTGAGAAACTGTTCAGTCATTTGGGAACTTTACATAACCAGTGTTGGGACAGAACAAACAGAAAAACCAACACATGACATCCGGCCGTCTGGAGTTCAACACGCAGTCGTCTGGAACACTATTCAGGCATCTGACAAACGAGCTTCAGACGTCTGATATAGGTTGTGTACGTACAAATGAAAGACAGACACACCAGACATCTAGAAGAGCTTCTCCAGCTGTCTGGTCCTAGTCAAAAACATCAATAAGAGTGTTTTAGACATGTAACATATTGGAAAGGTTTCTAGGCTTCTCCTATGGTTCTCTAAGATGGTAAATGATATCAAAGTAAGTGTGACCATCAAATCAAGGCTTACATGTATACTACAACATAAAGAACAAAATACATAAAGAATCAAAAGAAAATACTCTTCAAACTTCCTGATTTTTCATGACATCTATGCTCCTATGCTCCAAGCCTTGATTTAACCCACCCAACTTCTTTATGCTTTATCTCCATCAAGATATAACATGTAATTAATCTAAGACAAACAATTAGAGTCATTAGAACAACATAATGTGATGATCATCATCAAAACCATATTGGGTTTAATGGCCAATATCCTACATGTGATACACCTTGTAAAGCAAATTACAATAACCTTATAGCCTTGATGATGTAGCTCATGTGTTGTATTGGCTTCATTCTTGCAATTGGCAGAACTTGACCCGCTTGGTTGGGGAACCTTCGATTGATTCTTTCTCGACTTGTTTCATCCTTAAAAAGCCATCTTAATGCAATTGGTAAGTTTATACTAGTAAAATTGGTTCATCTACTCGCGAGTTGTTTCCTTTCCGATTTTTTCTTTCATTTTTAAGATAATGGAGAATAGAAACTTGGCTCAAAGAAGATAGAAGACGAGAACTTGCGCACAAGGGGCAATATGGGATTTCTTCTTGTTTTTCATTTTCTATTTCATGTATTTTTCATATATTCTCTTCATATAAAAGTCCATGAATTAATCCCTATTTATAGACATGAAAAATCCTATTAAAGAGAATCCCAAAATGCCTTCAAAACGGCTAGAAAATGGCTAATTACATAAATCTTGTTTTGTGTAACGACTAATTGATTAGTCGACTAAAGTACAAATATTAGTCGACTAATGACCATTAGTCAACTAATTGGATAACTCTGATCGACTGGTCTGCAAGCCAGAAGTCTTGGCCAATTTTTTCCTAGGTATTAGTTGATTAGTGTTAAGTCATAGGTCGACTAATACAAAGCTGGTCGACTAGTACTTCTCTGATCGACTAACCAGTCATGTCAAAGATGAGTAAAAGTCTCTGTTTCATCTTAATCAGCTAGTGTTCAATTATTAATCGACTAACTTAGTCATTAGTCGACTAGTAGAGCAACATAAGTCGACTAACTAGACATACAGTGCTAAGTCTATTTCCAGATATTTATTAGTCGACTACGAGATCTACATTGGTCGACTAATGCTGATACAAATGCACAAACTAAGAATGAAGCCTAGAGGATTTGATATGTATTAATTCCAAGTTATTTTCTAGGGTTCATGTGTATGTGACATCTTTAAGGCTTCAACAAAGACTCTAAGACACGAAATATGTATAACATCAAATATATAAGTTGTCTTCATAAGCTCGATTGATGTAGTCATGATTTCATCTTCTTGTCATATGTGTCTTCAAGTCATCTTGTTGACTTGGCTTGTCATACCATCACATAATCTGTTTAGCTTGCTTTGTGATCTCTCTTTTGTTGGATATGGAAGACGTTTGTACACCCTTGTGGGGGATGTACGAGGGAATACGGACCTCGAACGTCGCGTACACGAAGTCATGTACAAAGGGAATCTGTTCCCTTGCGGAGAGGATCTCTGGATGAGTGGGAAAGTCGCATTATATATGCATAAGTGCATGCGACATATGGCTAATAAAGGGGGAATATCTTAAGCTTATGTTGTACCATGCATATGGTACAACTTAAGCTTATAATGTGCCATGTATCATGGTACACCTTAATTAAGTTGTTCCAAAGGAACAACTTACCCTAAAATAACTACCTTGGGGGCTATAAATATGACCCAAGGGTAAGCCATTTCTTACACCATTTTGCATGAAATTCATGCATGCATCTTCATCCTAGCGAAGCTCTGCAGAAATCCTTTCTCTCCCTCTTATCCAAGTTCTTAATCTAAAGTAGAGATTTAGATTGTGGATTAGTAGCCTTACTCCGTTCGTGAGAAGACTCGATCCGTCGTGGCGAATCCGAAGGCGAAGTTCGTAGACTACCGTGCCGCATACGCAAGCGTAAGTCTAAACTTCATGTTATCGATCCTAACTCTGTTTTGGACAGGATCCTACATTGGTATCAGAGCCATACGGGTTCGCCCCGGAGAAACTATGAACGAGTCGTTGTCTTTTTCACGGATGGGTATCCTACCATTACGGATATGGTAGGAACGCTTCGTGACGGAGAGAACGCAGCGGTTGTTCTTTTCACGTTAGGGTCTTCTGTCATTACGGATATGGCAGGAACTCTCCGTGACGGGAAGAACCGACCGTTCATATCGTCAAACTCGCTCTCTTCATGGATGCTGAGTCTCCATTCATAGGGAATGGGCGCTCTCTTCATGTGGAGCGCGTAGTTTACGAATTTTTGAAGTGGGTTCATTTTTTGGCACACGGCCATTGGAGGACAACTACTTCCTCGACGAACGGGTGCTTCACCGGAGAAGAAGGTGGTGGTTATTCCCATCGGGGAAGATGAATTTTTTTGTGCATGTGCACCATGACCAAATGGGTTATGAAGGCCATGCACCCCCCTCCCCATGCGGAGAGGGTTGGCTACGGCCAATAACCACCGCGGCAACCCCCTCCGGCGGGGGTGTGCGGCCTCCCATGAAAGGGGAAACCGGCCATGGCCAAAGGGCCATGGCCGGTCAAGGCAAAAATGCCATGGCCGGGCCATGGCCGGCCGGCCTTGGCCGGCCATGGCCATGGCCGGCCGGCTCTGGCCGGCCACGGCCAGGGCCAGAAGGCCCTGGCCGCGGCCAGGCCAGGGCCTGGCCTCCCTGGCCGAGGCCAGGGCAGGGGCCCTGGCCCCGGCCAGGGCCTGGCCGAGGCCAGGGCATGAGCCCTGGCCCCGGCCAGGGCCCGGCCGCCCTGGCAGAGGCCAGGGCAGCGCCCTGGCCTCAGGCCAGGGCCCGGCCGCCCTGGCCGAGGCCAGGGCAGGGGCCCTGGCCCCGGCCAGGGCCCGGCCGCCCTGGCCGAGGCCAGGGCAGGGGCCCTGGCCCCGGCCAGGGCCGGGCCGCCCTGGCCGAGGCCAGGGCAGGGGCCCTGGCCCCGGCCAGGGCAGGGGCCCTGGCCCCGGCCAGGGGCCTCTGGCCGAGGCCTGGCCAGGCAGAGGCCTGGCCGGCCTCTGGCCTAGGCCAGGCAGAGGCCTGGCCGGCCTCTGGCCTAGGCCAGGCAGAGGCCTGGCCGGCCTCTGGCCTAGGCCAGGCCAGTGGCCAGGCCGGCCCTGGCAGTGGCCAGGGCTGCCGCAGGCCGTCCTTGGCCGGGTGCCGGACTGATCGGCACTGGCCGGGGGAAGTTTCAGACCAATTCGGCAAAGGCCTTGGTCGAACTAGCCCATACGGGGCCAAACGACAGTCGTCTGCATCAAATTTCTCTCATACGGGGGAAACGCCTGGATCCATACGGGAGCCGGCGACGATAATTTGCAGAAAAATCCCCAAAAGGGGGATCCGACCTAGGCACGGCTACGGCTCATTCCCGACAAATGGTCAGGAAGTGCCGAATATTTCACTAGTATCATAAGGGTACTAAGTTGAAATATATTTTATTTGAAAAATACGTTTTCATACGTTTTGAAAAATAAGTTTTCAAAAACGCTTTTCCGCTGCAAAGTACTATAAGAGTACTAACATTTGATAAAGTGAGGGAGAAATATTGAAAGTTACTCTAGATGGTGATCGGAAACGTAGTGACCTTTCCGACTCTAGAGTAACATCTTCAATATTTTTCGAAAGTAACTTATCAAATTATGAATATCATTCCAAGTGGGAGTTGATTTTAGAACTATCCATATGGGATATTCTATTATCATTTCAAGTGGGAATTATATTTGAAAAATACGTTTTCAAACTCGTTTTTCCGCTGCTAGTACTATAATAGTACTATTGTTTGATAAGTGATGGGGGAATATTGAAGGTTGTTCTAAATGGTAATTGGAATCAAAGAGACCTTTTCGATTCTAGAACATCTTCAATATTTTTCGAAAGTAACTTATCAAATATAATATAATTTCAAGTGGGAGTTATATTTTAAGAATTTTATGCAATATGTTTTTGATCGAACCTTCGGTTTTTATGTCTTTTGCAGCATTTTAAAAGTAAAATGTCTTCCGCTTCAAAGAATATCGTCGCTGAGTTAAACAAAGGTGAAAAACTCAACGGCGATAATTACAAACTTTGGTCCATCAAGATACAATACGTTCTAGAGGAGCAAGAAGTGCTCGAAACTCTAAAGAACGTTATGATTGAACCTGAGTTGGGCACTACGGCCCAACACCGACGAGACAAGGAAGCTTTTGATGCTTGGTCTCGGAAGAACAAGATAGCGCGCATTACGTTATTAAGCAGTATGGCTGATGACATAATGCGCATCTTCCGAGAACATGACCTAGCCATGGACATATGGTCCAAGCTAGAGGAGAAGTTCGGTGGCACATCGGTGTCCAAACTTCGCGCCTTAACTATAAAGTTCGATACATATAAGAAACGTCCAGATCATTCCATGGGGAAACATCTGCGACATATGGCGAACCTTATATCAGAGTTAAAGGACGCAGGTCATGTGCTCACAGATGAGCAACAAATCCAAGCAGTCATACGTTCCCTACCAAATGGGTGGGACCAAATGAAGATGCATCTCACTCACAATGAGAGCATCAAGACCTTCAGCGATGTTTCCAAGCACCTCGAATTAGAGGAAGAGCGGCTTGCGGCTGCCAAGCCAAGTGCAGAAGTGCACATGGTTGCTAGTTCCTCACACGGGGGAAAGAAAAGGAAAAATCGTTCGAAGTTCACTAATGAACGTAATAAGCAACCTGAGTCTACCAAGAAACCCAAACATAAGGGTGGGCACAAGAAATGGCACAAGAAGAAAGACTTGAAGAGGATCAAGTGCTTCAAGTGCAACAAGCTCGGTCACTATGCTCGTTCGTGTACGAGTGGAGGCGACGAGGTAACTTGTAAATATACTAGTTACATATGTGTTTCTAGTTCAATATTTCTTGTGGAATCTAATCCATTTTGGATAATTGATTCAGGTGCCACCGACCACATAGCAAGGGACAGACGGTCCTTCGTGGAGTATCACCGGATACCCCAAGGAACGAAGTGGATCTATGTAGGAAACAACACACGTGTTGAAGTGAAAGGCGTTGGGACTTGCAAGCTAGTCTTGGACAACGGCCGCACTCTCCTACTTCATGATGTCCTCTTCGCTCCAGATATTCGAAGGAATATAATTTCTGTGGTTGTATTAATGGGTCTTGGCTATAACTGGTTTTTTCATGATTGTAATGTGGACTTAAGTTGTAATAATACTCTTATTGGTACTGGGTTTGTATTTAAAGGATTTATTGTAATGAGTACAATGTATGATTCCTCATGTAATGAAAATTTCCTTATTGCAAATTCTAAGGCTTATGAGTCTGATGTGAATTGTTGGCACGCAAGCCTTGGTCATATTGGACCAACGCGTATGGATAGACTCGCCAAACGTGGTCTTCTATCCAATGTTTCAAAGGTTGAAATGTCGACCTGCGAACATTGCCTTGTGGGGAAATCTTGTCGCAAGCCGTTTGGAACCGGCACAAGGGCCGAGGTTCCATTACAGCTTATCCATTCGGACATATGTGGTCCGATGAATGTCAAGACAAGACGCGGAAAGTCCTATTTCATCACTTTTATTGATGATTTTACCCGATTCGGACATATCTATTTGATATCCCACAAAAGTGAAGCTTTGGCTTGCTTTAAAAACTATATGAGTTTAGTGGAGAATCAATTAGATCGCAAGATTAAGGTCTTGCGAACCGATAGGGGCGGTGAATATCAATCAATAAGTTTTAAGGAACTCTGTGATGAAAAAGGCATAGTACATCAGGTAACTATGCCTTATACTCCTCAACAAAACGGTGTTGCAGAAAGGAGAAATAGGACTTTAATGGAAATGGTCCGTTCAATGATGGCGCAAGCTAACTTGCCAATCACCTTTTGGGGAGATGCATTATTGACGGCCACTTTCATTTTAAACCGTGTACCCTCGAAATCAGTTAGCTCCACTCCTTATGAGTTGTGGAACCAAAGGTCTCCTGACTTAAACATTTTGAAACCTTGGGGTTGTGCATCCTACGCACATATTTCCTCCCATAAGTATGGCAAACTTGGGCCAAGGGGAAGGAAATGTATCTTTATACGATACGCAGAAAACTCCAAAGGTTATGTTTTTGTTAGTCAGGAAGAAAATGGTGGGCTAATTGAGTTTGAGTCGAGGGATGTCACTTTCTTGGAAAACGAGTTTCCAAGACAGGGCGAGATAAGTCAGGACTTATCTCTATTTGAGATTTATGATCAAGAAGGATTACCTCATTCGAGTGGGAGAATTCTTGGTGAAAATGAAAATACGTTCAACCTTCACCAATGGATTATACGAATGACGATTATCCTATTCCATACGGGAATAATGATCCAAGTGGGAGCAATTCTAACGACATTCCAAGTGGGAGTGATATTAGAATTGATCTAAATTCAAGTCAACAAGGACTTGAAGAATCTCAAATACGACGTAGTAGTCGTACAAGGTTGGCTCCTCTAAGATTTGAGGATGAATTTCCGCAAACCTTTATGACTTTACTACAAGAAGATGACGAGCCTGCTACTTTCAAACAGGCCGTATCTTGCCCTGCTAAAGACAAATGGATGGAAGCGATGCAAGAGGAATTAGAATCCATGAAAGTTAACCAAGTCTGGGACTTAGTTGACTTACCCAGAGGACGTAGAGCTATTGGGAACAAATGGGTTCTCAAGATCAAGCATAAGGCTGATGGCTCTATTGACAGATATAAAGCTCGCCTTGTCGCGAAAGGTTTTACGCAACAGGAAGGGATAGACTACGAAGAGACCTTCTCACCTGTTGTTCGTTTTACCTCAATTCGCCTGATTCTGGCAATGGTAGCTTGCTTAGACCTCGAATTACATCAAATGGATGTAAAGACTGCTTTTCTCAATGGAGAATTGGACGAGGAGATCTATATGGAACAACCAACAGGGTTTGTAAAAGAAGGAAACGAACAGAAGGTTTGTAAACTTCTTAAATCCATATATGGTCTTAAACAATCCTCGAGGCAGTGGTATATACGATTTCAAGAGGTTGTCTTATCAAATGGATTTTCCATGCTTGATGAAGATAACTGTGTATATATCAAGAGGAATAAGAACAAGTATGTTATTATGTCTCTATATGTAGATGACATCTTAATAGCCGGAAATGACAAGGGCTTTGTGATGGATATCAAGGCTTGGCTTTCATCAGTTTTTGAGATGAAAGACATGGGAGAAGCCGCATATATCCTTGGAGTTAAGATTTCAAGGAATCGTTCGAAGAAACTTCTTTCTCTTTCACAGGAGACTTATATAAAGAAGGTTCTAGAACGTTTTAATATGCAGGACTGCAAGTCCATTGATACTCCAATAAGCAAGTGCGACAATTTATGTCTGAAATCATGTCCGAAGAACCAAAAAGAGAAGGAGATTATGGAAAAAGTTCCATATTCCAGTGCAGTTGGTAGTCTAATGTACGCTATGATGTGTACAAGACCGGACATCTGTTTTGCCGTTGGAATGGTAAGTCGTTACCAATCCAACCCAGGGCAAGTACACTGGAAAGCGGTTAAGAGGATAATGTGGTATCTCAAAGGAACTGCAGACTTTGCTTTATGCTATCAAGGAGATGCCTTGAGGCTCGAAGGCTACACTGATGCTGATTGGGCGGGTGATCTCGATGAGCGACGATCGACCTCAGGATATGTTTTTCTACTCGGATCTGGTGCAATATCCTGGAGTAGCAAGAAACAATCCTGCATCGCACTTTCAACCATGGAAGCCGAGTTTGTAGCATTTAGCATGGCAGTTCAAGAGGCTGTTTGGCTTAGGAAGTTCTTAGACAGGCTACTTAATGCAAGTGACTCAGGTGCTGTACCTATACACAGCGACAGTCAAGCATCTATAGCCTATGTCAAAGATCCGAAATTCCATTGTAAGACCAAACACATAGATATCCGCTACAAATTTGCAAAAGACTATGATAAGACCAAGAAGGTAGACATAAGGTACATATCTACGCATGAGATGATAGCGGATCCGCTTACAAAGGCGATCCTCAGAGATGTGTTTTACAAACACTTATCATCTCAAGGATTGCGTAAGAGCTGAGTTGTACCAATGTAAATTCCCATGTCTGTAAATGATCAAAATTAATAAAAGAATAAGTTCTTTTTCAAACATTGCATATGAATTTCTTAAGAAATGTTTGTGTACATTTTTGAAATCTCAGCTGAATTGTGTGTATGTCGGACAGATTAAGGTTGGCTCTCTCACATGAGCAACCGCCTTATCTTATCAGATGGATAAGATAGAGATGAGACTAGTTTAAAGTCAAAATCATTAGACGAATGATTTAGAGTCATGACTTAAACAAGATAGTCGAATGAAAGATCTGCATCATATGGATGCTTACAAAAGATCTGAGATCTGTATCACAAGGATATTTGAAAGAGATCTCATAGGATTTTTTCCTATCTGTCTTATGCAGGATGAGAGTCCGTGAATATTTCACGAGTAGTAAGGGGACTCAAAAAGATAGTCACTCTGGTGTCTGATCTTTTCATCCGTACAACATCATTAAGACATACTCTCCCTGGGAAAGGAGTGATGTTGTAATACGTGTTCATACCACGTATGCATTTCGACCACTGAGTTAGTAGCAATAGTGTTTGCTATTATGTGAGACTCAAAGGCCATATGGGTCTTTACTCTTACCCTCAAGGACTCCAATTGGTTCCTTTAGATTTGACGAAATGATCGCTATCTTAGAGTGTTACTTATGGGCTATGATAATTCGGCTCGGCGGGGCACGTTAGAAAAGCGAGTCTAGTCAAGATCAGAAGGTTCGCAAGAAGAGAAAGATTGATTTCATATTCGCATTTGGACTTTAATGATTCAAAGCTGGCCAGCCAATTGTAATCCAGATGGGATTCAATTGTTGAATATAAAGTATAAGAAATGTGAAGAAATAATCTAGGGTAAAGCATGCGTTGAACTACTCAACTTTGCACCTTCGAGGTCGTTGTGTATCTCTAACAAGTGCACAACAACAGACTCTACGCGCATGACGGTCGCACGGTCTATTTCTCGGTATGATAGATGAAAGAACTAAGGGAAAGACGTTCTCTTACAATCCCCTCAAGTGTGAGTGGGAGATGTTGGATATGGAAGACGTTTGTACACCCTTGTGGGGGATGTACGAGGGAATACGGACCTCGAACGTCGCGTACACGAAGTCATGTACAAAGGGAATCTGTTCCCTTGCGGAGAGGATCTCTGGATGAGTGGGAAAGTCGCATTATATATGCATAAGTGCATGCGACATATGGCTAATAAAGGGGGAATATCTTAAGCTTATGTTGTACCATGCATATGGTACAACTTAAGCTTATAATGTGCCATGTATCATGGTACACCTTAATTAAGTTGTTCCAAAGGAACAACTTACCCTAAAATAACCACCTTGGGGGCTATAAATATGACCCAAGGGTAAGCCATTTCTTACACCATTTTGCATGAAATTCATGCATGCATCTTCATCCTAGCGAAGCTCTGCAGAAATCCTTTCTCTCCCTCTTATCCAAGTTCTTAATCTAAAGTAGAGATTTAGATTGTGGATTAGTAGCCTTACTCCGTTCGTGAGAAGACTCGATCCGTCGTGGCGAATCCGAAGGCGAAGTTCGTAGACTACCGTGCCGCATACGCAAGCGTAAGTCTAAACTTCATGTTATCGATCCTAACTCTGTTTTGGACAGGATCCTACATCTTTGATATCCATGTTTGATCAATACATGCTTAATCTTTGATCTTTGTTCTTGGTTGATGCTTTCGACCTTTGCTAATGCTTTCCTAAACAATTACACAAACATTATTAATGAAAGTATTATGTTTGCTCATCATCAAACCCATTTACTGGGAAAATTTAATACCCAACAAAGTCTTCAATAGATATGAAACTCATCAACAAGTGAACCAAGGCCGTGAATACCTAGGAAAGAAAATGAAGCACCCAGTTTTCCACCAAACTCAAGCAAGTTCAAAATAACTTTATCTAAAACTAAGTGAAAGATTTCAAAATATGATGTGTTGATTACTATGCAAATAGTAGTAATACAGATTTTCCTAATCGAGACCTTTCTCATTCATACACACCCTTTAGGAGGGGTCCCGAGATTATTTATAATACTGTGTTAAGCATATGTTAACATAAAATAATATGTCCATAACAACATCTTATGTATCAGAATTACTAGATGATAGGTTTTCATATTTTCTGTCTTTAAGAAAGAACTAGTTTTATCATTAATCTGGTTGATGCATGCTTTTGTGCAAATAAGTATAAGGTTACAATCTAACCCATGATTGAGGTCACTAATGGGCCCAAGCAATATTATTTGGACAATTGAGAAGAAATGTTGTTGCAACCAAGAATGGCCTTGCCAACATAAATTGGTTCATATGATAGATTTGAAACGCACAATAAATGACTCCGATGTCTCTTTCTTAGATAACCTCACCTCCTCCGAGAGAATTTTGAATCTCAAGCTGGTGCCTCCACCATAAGCCTCCAGCCCTTCGATTTTGGTGCCAGAATTTTTCGCGTTAATAAGTTCTTTCCTTAAACCCTCATCGGTACAACCAAGAGCATATGCATTAACTCCAGCACTGATAAATTCCTGATAAATGTAGCAAATACATTCATTATGAAACATAACTTAAGAAAAACAGTTTCTGTGTGGTGATACGAGATAACATACTTTTAGGTTGTCCCCACCTCCGCGATCAATAACATTCCTATAACGTTTAAACAGACTAATTGCTATGTTGCGCGATGAGCGGTAATCCTCATCTGATGATGCACTTATACGCAGATGGCACTTGAAAGAATGAGAAGCTCTTAGAATAAAGCAGCTGATAGCATTACAAATTCAGAATCAAACATATAGTGATATATGAAAGCATACCAGCAAACTCCTTGCAGTGTCATGTTTAAAAGCTCTCCACAGCTGATTGCTCCTTTGTTTGATCGGGTAATTCCTTGATCTAGAAAGGGTACGTAGGCTATGTACATAATGGCTTTCCAGTGAATTCAGAAAATGTAAAGTGCTTCCTTTATTATTAACTTGTGATCCGCTGCCTAGATCAACCTGCAGAAATGATTTTGGATCTCTAGTGGTCCATAACTTCCCAACTGCCCCTGAACTCAACATGGTTGCCTCATAGCCAAAAGGACACAAATCTTTCTAATTTTAGCTTCAAAGGGTTATTTCTATAATAAAAAATGTGCAATGCTTTTAACAGAACATAGCTGACGTTAACCTGCAAAGAAATTTGCAGCAGCATAATTACAAACCACGACTTCATGGAACAGATAGAGAATCCAAATGAGGCTGCTTTAAAAAAGATATAATTTGCAGCTGCTGGTTGCAAGAAAACAAACAAAATGATGCAAACAAAATATAAGAAAGTGATAACATTCATTTGCATCACATGATTTTATTCACAGATTAAGTAGAACACCAGAATCTTTGAATCATTTGTTACCTCGTCTAACCTCTCGGAACAGCTTATGCATACATGTGTGTACGCGCATGTGTTTGGGTACAGTCTCTAAGGTGACTCATTTCGTCATGATCACCATGCTCTAAAATGATTTTGCATGAAAAATCATCCGATTTAGATACTTTTGTACATTTGATCAAATCACCTTATTTGTTCTATTGTTGAGGAACCAATCTTTTTTGAGCACCTATTGCATGGTCACAATGCATCAAAAGTGCATGATTTTGTTTTGTACAAGGAAAAAACGGCTAAAGCGGATACACTCAGTTGGCATGAGACAATTTCTCCAACATGCTATGGGTTCGAGACTCCAAATACCCTCACCAAAAAGTGTTTGGAAATATGTAGATCACGATGAAGGTGATGTCGTCCATAAGGTCACTCTATAATGTGATTTGAGGTCACTCCTTCGATAATATATCTAAGTAGTCACCTTACGAGCATTTATCCCCCCCCCCCCACCTTTTGTGTGTATGTGCGTGAGTACTAGAAATAACCCGTGCACATAGTGCACAGGCACCCAAGAAAACCTTACTTCACAGGACGCGGGCCCCACGCACCGGTGGAAAAGGGGAGAGAAGAGTGGGTGTCGGTGTGGGTATTGACCGAGGGTTTTTGGGTATTTAAAGTGGTGTTTTGTTTTTTTAGTATGGAATGACAAACCTGTAAATAATGTGCAGGATGGGTTTCTTAGGTTTTTGGCTAATTTGACATTGCCACATAGGGCATTCCCTCACGGGAATGCCCTATTTTGTTATTATATATATATAATACATATATATACACACACATATATATACACATATATAATAATGGTTATCATATGACAATGGATGATTAGCCTCATGTACCAAGACACAAAAGTGGGAAAGTACAAGCCCTACAACTGCTTATACTTGTTGTACCGCCCACTTTTTTGTGTCTTGGTACATAAGGCTAAGGCTCCATTGTCATATGATACACATTATTACCATATAAGAATATTGGGTCTCATATGAGAATAATGGGTATCATATGAGGATAAGCCTCCATTGTCATATGATACACATTATTATTATATAAGAATATTGGGTCTCATATGAAAATAATGGATATCATATGACAATGGAGGCTTAGCCTCATGTACCAAGACACAAAAGTTAAAAAGTACAAGCCACACATTGGCTTATACTTGTTGTACCGTTCACTTTTTTGTGTCTTGGTATATGAGGCTAAGCCTCCATTGTCATATGATACCCAGTATTCTTATATATATGTATGTGTGTGGCCATGTTCAATGCAAACATTTTACATATGACCATGATGTGAAAATATTTTTAATATTTTTTGAAAAAAAATTCAAGGTTTATTCCATACATATATATACCACGGGAAAAATAATATGTGAACACTAGCAATATTTGACCCTCAATCAAGCCGTTACAAATTAAATGGTTTCAAAATAATGAAACAACTTATACCGATCCGATCAAGGGGTAGATAAGGTTGGATTGTTTTAATTTTTGGTTTGGGATATTATTAGGATGTGTAGATAACATCCAACAAGTTTAAAGTTATGAAATAATATCAAAGATATACTTTTCTCACGATGTTGCATGGAAAAGTTTTTGCAAAGAATCATCTGCATATATATATCCACAACTATGCGCATGCGGCTAAGAGTAGGGTTTGGGTCTTGGCCGATCCGACGATTTGGGATTGTGCCGTCAGTGCTTCATCGGCGCAACACATAACTCTTGCCTGCACTAAACATGGTGGGTTTTCGGCGGCTTTCTCGTTTGACTACGCCTCAAATCTGACATCTGATCGGGTAAGTCTATGGGATTCGCTCCATAGCGATTGCTCTCTGATCGGTGGGGGGCTTGGGCGGTTCTTGGTGACTGCAATGTTACTCGGTGTATTGGTGAGAAGGTTAGGGGTCGCATTCTTTAGCCTGATTTATTGGAGGACTTCAATAATTGTATTGATGATTGCGGGTTGGATGACATCCGTTATGTGGGTGATTATCTGAGTTAGAGCAACAATTCCTCTGTGGGTCCTCGCATCTCATGTAGACTCGATAGAGCTCTCGTTAGTTCTGCCTGGACTGCCACCCTCCCTGATGCATATGCATCTTATCTCCCTCCTGGCACCAGTGATCACTCACCACTTTTGCTTCAGTTTATCCCTTCCCCTTACTCGGGGCCTAAGCCATTCTGCCTTTTCAGTCATTATCTTCAGATTCCGAGTTTCTACGCCTTATTGCTCTCGATCTGGCACGGGCAATATTTTGGTTCCCCTATGTTAAGGCTTTTCTCTAAGCTCAAGGTCCCCAAAGTTGCTATCTGTGCTTGGCCCTTGGCCGGTCGTCTTTTTCCCCCCTTCGGATGTCACTAGGAGTGACATTTCTGCTTTGAGGGCTAGGCCTGAATTCCATACTTGCCCGGACCTCCTGCGCCAGGACCATGTTCTTAACCTTGCTCGTCTCTTGCCTTGACTGCGAGGAGAGCCAAGCGAGACAGAAGAGTCGTCAGACTTGGCTTTCCCAGGGGATAGGAATATCAAGTTCTTCTATGCGGCCACTAAGGATCGTGCGGCCAGTAATAGTCTTTTGCATGTGATTGGCCATAGCGGGATCCCGCCGCCAAGATTGACGCTCTCCGTACTGAGGCGGTTGACTTCTTCACCTCTCTTTCATCATGATTCTTATTGTACCTCTTCCCTGAGGTTGTTCCTAAGTGTATTCTCTCTCCTGGTGCTTGTGATTGGATGGGCAACGGTGTCACGGATTTGGAGATTACGGAGGCCCTCTTCTCCTTGGATAAGGACAAGTCCCACGGTCCTGATGGCTTCCCCTTGTTCTTCCAGGAGTTATGGGGTGTTGTGGGTAGGGATGTCCTTCTTGCAGTGCACTCTTTCTTCACCTCTGACAATATTCTCATGCAGATCAACCACACCTTTCTCACCCAGATCCCCGAGTCTTCTACCGCCTCTTCACTGGGTGAATATCGCTCCATTTCGTGCTACAATGTGATTTATAAGACCATTTCCAAGGTTCTTACTAGGAGGCTGGCTGATGTCATCCCTGGATCAGTTGGCCTTCATCAAGGATCGTCTTATCTTGGATTCCTCTCCTCGCTCATGAACTCATCAGTGACTTCTCTGCCTCCTTACGGCTAGGGCTTGCATCCAGTTGGATTTGCGCAAGGTGTTTGATACTATCAACTGTGAATTCATCTACTTCTTCATGCTTCGCCTGGGTTTTCCTCCCTCGTTCATCCATTGGGTTAAAGTATATGTTGATTCTGATTCCTTCTCTGTCCTCGTCAATGGTTCCCCTGCTGGATTTTTTGGGAGTGACAGAGGAGTCTGCCAAGGTGACCATATCTCTCCTTTCCTCTTCGTCATGGTTATGGCTGCCTTTACTATTCAGATGGATCTTGCCTCTCTTTTTGGTGCCATTCACCCCCAAAAGGGGGTGTTGGGGATCCCGTCTCATCTCCTTTTTGCGGATGATATGCTTGTGTTCTGCAAGGCGGGTGCCTCTTCCTTTGTGGAGCTTGGTCGGTTGCTTACCTCCTTTCACCTTATGACAGGCCTTGAGGTGAATAAGGGTAAGAGTAAATTGATCTTCAGTAAGGGATGGAGCATTGGAGGTGAGCTCTCCCGCCTTGGCATCCCTATCGCCGTCCCCCGGTCAAGTACCTTGGGCTCCCCCTCTCTTCCACGTACCCAACGGCGAATTTCTACTCTAGTCTTGTGGATAAGTGCAAGGCTAAGATTGTTGGTTGGTCCTCTAGGCTCCTTTCCACTTCGGTCGCATTAAGCTTGTCTGTACCGGCATCCATGGGTTTGTGTCTTACTGGAATCAGTCCTTCTGCATTCCCTCTTCCATTTTGGAGACGATCGAACATATGTGTTGTGACTTCATTTGGGGGTCTAAGCTCCACCTTTGGAGGTGGGAGGACATGTGTTTGCCCAAGAGTGAGGGGGGATTGGGCTGTGTTGCTTGCACAAGGTGGGTAAGACCGCTGGTGCCAAGCTCCTCTGGAGACTTCTTCATTTTCCTTCTCACTGGGCCTCCTACATGTGCAATGTCTACCTGAAGCATACTCTGCTCTTCCAGTGTGATGCCTCGGTCATGGATTCGAGTTCATGGAAGCATATCCTTTGGTGCCGGGATTTTGTTGTTTCTTGCTTCCGTATGGTTATGGGTAACAGCGTACCTCTTCTTTCTGGTATGATCCTTGGTTACTGTTTGGCCCTCTGGCCAAGCTATGCCCCCTCCCTCCTTGAGATATCGTTGTGTTGCTGATTTCTGGGATGGGAAGGCATGGATGCTCCCTAATTGTATTTCCCACCTTGCTTCTCACCTTGCCTCTGTGTATATTCCTGGTGGCCCGGATTATTGGGAGTGGGCTTTGGTTAGTGATTGTTCCCTTTGGTCGGCTTGGTATATCCCTCGTCGTTGCTCCCCCGGCTCGGCTTGCGTCCTTAGTTTGGTTCCCTGGGCACACACCCAAGTTTTTCATCACTCTGTTGTGTGCCCTTTCTGATCGGCTGCCCACTACTCATCAGCTTGCCAGACACGGTATCCTCGGCCAGTCCCCTTGTGTCCTTTGTGTGGCTCTCATCTTGAGTCGGTTCGTCGCATCTTTTTTCATTGTGAGTTCAGTGCTTTTGTCTGGGCGACCTGCAAGCTCCAGCTTGGCCATCCCTCCAGCTCCAAATCTATTATCGTCGATGCTCACATGCTAAAACGGCGGTTTGGAGCCAGGGGGAATACCACTCCTAGGGGCAAGCTCTCCATGCTGGTTTTTTTGAAACGGCTTGGCATATTTTGAGGGAGAGGAACAACCGCACTTTCCGTTCCCTAGCGAGCCCCAAGACTATTCTCCTTGCTAGGATCTCTTCTGATGTTTCGAATGCCATGGTTTTTATAACCTTGCGGATGTTGATGCCATGTATCGCTCCATTTTTGGGAACTAGGGGATTGTTTGGGCCTTTTTTTGTGCCTCCACAGTATGGTTTTTTTATTTTGTCTCTCCTTTTCTTGGTTTGTGCCTGGTAGTTCTGGTGTAAGGTGACTGTTTCACAACCTCTTCCTTATCTGTTCTACTTGTTGGTAATTGCCCTGATGTAGATCGTGTTCATATTTATATACATACTCACTTACTTTTCAAAAAAATATACGAGAAAAATGTGTATTATATAACATATGAGAGATATCTCGCATATACACCGACATGATGTATTTTCCTCTACAATGGACAAAATTACATCCCATGTGACCTCTTAACTTTGTGGATAAGAATGAAAAACATCAGTGTATATAAAAGATAGCTCATAGTCATAAGATGCCAATCTAGTATAAACATTAGGGATGTTTTTGATGACTAAGACAAAGGGGTGAGTAGAAATATAGTTAAGATTTAATCTTAATGAATCAATGATTAGGATGAGAATTTGTAAAAATTTTAGGGGATGTTAAAATTTTAGGAGAACTAAATTTGGAGGGAATTAAAATTTTAAATTTTGAGAGTAACTAAATTTGGATGAAACTAAATTTTCGAAGACTAAAATTTTTGAAAGAACTAAATTTTCTGGGGAAACTAAATTTAAATTTAAATTTTTTGGAAAAACTAAATCTGGATGGGACCAAATTTTTTGGGGGAACTAAAATTTTTGAGGAAACTAAATTTTAGTTTGAATGTGCTTAAAAATTTGATATTTTTAATGCGGCTATAAATTTTTTAAGAGATGGAAGAGATTTTGATTGGGTTGAAATTTTTCAGAGGAATATTTTGATTTCCACGTGATCTGTGGTCACGGATTAGACTAGTGTGTGTGTATAGTCAAGGAATGTGATGATATTGCAAGTAAAACCCGGAGAAATTTTCTATTTTCTTAGTTGCCCCCAGCACAATTAGAACTATGGGTCTTTAGACCCCCCCCCCCCCCCCCCCCCCCCCGATTATTCTATGTGATGTAAGATACTTGGTCATGTATGTAGCATAATGAATTGATATATACTAACGACCTCATCAGTCTTTCGAAGCTATGGAAGAAGGAAGAATGTTCTTAAGTTAATGCCGCTACCTTGATCATCTTCAAAACTCTCACCACACACAAAAGTTTTAATAATGCCTCAATTGTTGTGTATGTCAGAAAATAGCTTACCAAAGAAAGTTAGTATATAGAATGAAAATTTTCCCAGGTTAGTGGTGAATGTTGAATATTAAGTCACCCCAATATAAATTTTGATGATGAGCAAACAGATTTGTGTGCTAATAATCTATGAATGTAGAAATAAAGAAGAAGAACAAAGCATAAGTGAAGGATTTCAAAAAAAAGCACTTAAGCAAGAAAAGAATCAAGACAAGACTTGAAAATTTCAAGACTACATCAAGGAAGAATCAAAGTAAAATTGTATATTTTGATGTATTTATTTCTTGTCATTTATTAAAATATTAAAGCCTCGATGAAGCACTTAACGCATTTAGGAATTCATAAAAATAATTTTGAAAAAGTTTTGGAAATATTTCAATTTATTTTCTTAAGTTTTAACGGCCAAACGATGCATTACAGAGTCTGTTAGTCGACCAATAGATAACCCTAGTCGACTAATAGAACCTGAAAACAATGACTTGTAGTCGACTAACTGGATAACATTGGTCGACTAATCTAACATGCCGATATGATAACACCATCTCAACAAACCTAAGACAAAACTCCTCTCACCGATGTGAACCTTTATAGAGCAAGACTACAATGACCATATAGCCTTGAAGATGAAGCATGTACTTGAATGTGGCTAGGGGTGAGAGTTTCTATTACATAGGATTTGGCTCTTGGAAGAACAGAAACTTGGCTCAAAGATAATGAAAGATGAAATGCTTTGAGCTCAAGGACAATATGGGATATATTTTTTTATTTTTCTTATTTTTTTCGTGTATTTTACATATCATCTCTTGTTAATAAAATCTCTAAGAGATCCATAAAATATATAAGAGAATCCCTAAAATGCCAGCAAAACGGCTAGGAAACAACTAATTGTGTAAAATTCAATTTGTGTCGATTAGTCGATTAGAGTACATATATTAGTCGACTAATGGCCATTAGTCGACTAATAAAATATCTCTGGTCAACTAATCTACAAGTCAATTTTCTGACATGTATTAGTTAACTAATGTTATAGCATTGGTCGACTAATCCTTAGTCAACTAATACTTCGTCTTTGGTCGACTAAACAGTCATGACAGGATTATATTAAAATCTCTATTTCATATCAGTCGATTAGAGCTCGCATGTTAGTCGACTAATGCTTCATTAGTCCACTAGTCATTGCTCTCTAGTCAACTAACCCTGACAAGCCAAACTGGTTTGTTTCCCGATTTCTATTAGTCGACTAGTGTTATATTATTGGTCGATTAGTCTGATACAAATGCACAGTTTGGCTATGAAACTTAGGGATAATGATTAAAATTAATTTCCAATAAATTCTAGTTTATTTTCTAGGGTTTCATGTGTGTGTGACATCTTCAAGGCCTTAACAAAGATTTTAAGGCAAAAAATAATAAATACATCAATTTACATATTTGTTTTGTTTCTTTCTTGATGTAATCTTTGATCATCGTCTTCTTGTAAGTGTTCATCTTCGTCATATTGCCTTGGTTTGTCACATCATCACATAAATGTTGTTAAGCTTGGTTTGTAATATGGCTTTGTCATCCATGATTGAGCAATCAACATTTGGTCTTTTTGTTCCTTTCACAATACATAAATTCATTAGACCAAAACATTGTTTGCTCATAATCAAAACATGTATTGAATCCAATGCCCAACATTCTCTCCTTTTTTATGATGACAAACATATATATCAAAATCACAAACTTGATTAAATTTTGTAATGGCCTCAGTTTTAAATAAAAAACATTTTCTCGTTTTTTTCCTTCTTTCCTTCTTTCTTTCTTTCTTTTGTTTCTCCCGCAGCCCATCCGCAGGCCCAAACTCAGCCCACTCCCTTTTCTGTTTTCTTTTTCTTTTTCTTTTTCTTATCTCTTTCCCGCCGGCCCAACTCCCCCAAGGCCCACCCGCTTTCTTTTGTTTTCCCCACAACCCATCCCCAGGCCCAAACTCACCCCACTCCCTTCTCTTTTTCTTTTTCTTTTTCTTTTTCTTTTTCTTTTCTCTCTTTTCTCTCTTTTCCCCCGGCCCAACTCCCCTTAGGCCCACCCGCTTCACCAAACCCCCACCAACTCTCCTCTCTCTCTCACGAAATATCTCGACAGCGACGACAAAAACCCTAGCAGACTCTCTCTCTCTCACTTTCCTTCAAAGGAAAGAAAACCCAATGGCAGCAAATCGAGCACTTTCTCCTTCGCTCCACCTCACATACACATGTTACGGCCTCACAAACCAACTACAACCAAAAATCGTGTGATTTTGCCACGATCTCATATTGTTTTGACGCCAATCTTCTTCGTGGCAAAGCCATGGCCTCCCTGCCCTTTCCCAAGCTCCAGACCCTCTCTTTCCCTCTATAAAAGCTCAGGTAAGCTTAGAGTTTTGGTTTTCATGCTTTTCAAAATAAATTTCAATTTTCTATCTTCGAATTGGGTTTTTTGATGCTCGGTTTTCCTCTCCTACCATTGCCGAGCGTTGCAGCTATCCCCAACGTTTCCTGGAGGTCTTCAAATTTCGGTAAATCACTTTAATTCTGAATTTTTGGTTTTGAATTCGTAATTTTACTTGCAATGATGAATCTGAGCAAGTCTCGTGTGTCTCCGAGGCTTGGCGACAACACACGCTGCTGACCCTCACATTTGCTTTGAGTGTCCCACCATGGTCGTGACCGTTTGAGCTCTTTTGCCCTTTGTTGTGACCTATTTTGGGGTTTCATCCCCATGCAGTGAGCTCAAATGGGGCTCTTAGCCCTTTGCCTAGATTGTCGTGACCCCCTAGCTCCCTATCGTGACTATTTTGGGCTTTCATGCCGTCCGTGACTTGTTTTAAGTGTTTGCCACCTGCCGTGGCCGTTTTGGTGATACTTAGTGTTGATTCTCATGGATGGTGGCAGTAGACTTTGTGGGATCCTTTGGATGGCAGACAATACTAGAATGAGGGTTGAATAGTGTTATGTAAAGGAATAAAAATTTCGCGTAAAATAAACCCTTCTAAAAGTTGTCTAAGTCTCCAACGAGAGTTACCTCGACTAGTACTTAATCAACACAAATATAGATCTTGCAATTATATAAATAGTACAACAAAAATATAAGTCACAAGTAAGTAAAGAGTAATGATGAGAAATAAGAATATAATCACAACGCAAGACACAAGAATTTATCTTGGTTCCCCACACTGGGTATGTCCAGTCCTCGACCTCCCTCAGGATTTAATCCACTATTGTAAACCGCAATACAATCACCTAGCTTACCTCGCTAGGAATTTCCTACACACCTAGTTACACCACTAACTAGGATTTCCAATCCATTTCCCTCCTACTAGGGAATCAATACAACACACCCTCTTCAACAAGAGGACCTCTAATGAGGCTTTTTGCAAGACAACCAACAATCCAACAACCGCAACTCTTGAGGCGTTACCACACCCTTGTGTGTGTTTACAAACCAATCACAAATCTTACCAAATCACTTACCAAACCTCCATTGAGGCTTATAAACCTTTGAAGCTGAGGACTTGATCCACCCTAGATACTATAGCCAAAGATTGGAGATTTTCAGGTTTTTATGTGGCTATAAGAAAAATCCTTGTTTTGATCTTAAATAGATTTAATTGAAAAAAAATAGATCAAAAACAAAAATTGAAACAATCTCTTGTAAAATGGAAGATTAAAATAGAGAGATTGAATGTCTAAAGGATTGCTTAGAAAGATTTAAAAGAAAATTCAAAAACTATAAAAAACAGTGGCCAAAACTAGATCTTGAGAGTAATAGAGCGCTTGAAAAATGCTTTTGAAAATATTTAAATTGCTCTATTTTCATATGAAACCCCTCAACAACCCTAGCTTAATAAGTGTGTGAAAACCCGTTGAAAACGGATCCCAAAAATACCCTCTACCGGCTTAAAACGACACATTTCCGTAAAATGTGTCAGGTTGTTTTTCTGGTCGTTTGAGCTGATAAACGACTTTTCTTGAGGATAGTCAACTATCTGGGACCCAATAGTCGGCTATTTCCCTTGATAATCGGTTATTTCCCTTGATAGTCGGCTATTTTGCAAACAGAGAGTTCTAGTCAAATTTTCATGACAGTAATCGGTTATATGTTTCAGAAAGTCGGCTATTTCTTGAAACATAAGTATTTCTCTATGAAAATCATTTGAAACTTAATAAAACCTTTAATAAAACATTTTAAAATATTTTAATATTATTTAAAATCATTTTAGCGACGGTTTAGTGTGCACAGCTCCAAATCTTAAGCTTTTACAAACTAAGACTCAACGTACATAATTTAACATAATCTTGAGTCTTGAGTCTTGTTCACTTGGTCTTGAGCCTTCACACTTCATTTGAGTCTTCTTCATGAGCTTATAATCTTCAATTCTTGACTCTTAAATGGCTCCAAGTTCAAGGCTTGAGTTACTTCACATCGTTATTCTTCATGGCTTTGTTTCTTTTGTTCTAACACTTTGATCATTATCGTTGTTCATATACTACACACTTGAATTTAGATCATTAATACCATATCATTTGTGAACATCATCAAAACTCTACTGCGGTGGGTCTCAATATCCCAACAGACTTATGCAACGGTGTTAGTTTGTTGTCTTCGTGATGTTTTGGCCGGTGTTAGGGCTTGGTGGTGGCCGCGAGTTAGTATTGGTAGATTGAAATCTGGGCTTTGCCCTACATGGCGGATGTGGGTTACCATATGATTGTAAATGAGGGTATGGCTATTTAAGGCCATTGGAACATAGTTTACTGCATGTTGCATCATAAGGCTATTGCATGTGGGATCATAAGGCCACTGCTTGTTGAATCATAGTTTACCGCATGTGGGATCATAAGGCCACTGCTTGTCGGATCATAGGTTTACAACATATTGGATCATATGAAAACCATGAACATATGGTTACGACCCTTAGAACGATCGATGATGAGAATTCTTTGAGATCACCACAGTTGTCCCTCCCTCCATTGTCAATCACATCATGTTTCTAGTTGCTACACTGTTCGATGCATGCTATTTAGGTTATCTTACTTTATTAATTATCGTATGCCACTTAGGTTTAGACCATTTAGGCATTTATTATATGCTTAGTAGTTTCACTTGCTAACTGACATCCATTTGCTACATGTTACATGTTTAATTTATGCTATTATCTACTTGTTACATGTTTAATTTATGCTATTATCTGTTGCATGCTACAATTGATACATCACTTATTACCTACTACATGATCTATGTTTCAAATATTATATCACCTGTTGTAGGCTATTCCACGACGTTGAAAATAGTAATATGTTGGATGTGCAATGATAACAAAAGAATAATTTAAAACGTTGGAATATCATGTTACAATATCTTGCTGGAAATCTTGTTGGAATGTCTTACTGAAATATCTTGATAAAAATATCATCTTAGAATCATGAAATCATGACTGGATTTAAGTACATAGCACTCTAGCATATTAACTAGTTTTCAATATGGAGTAGGTTGGGAGTTGATGAAACCAATATAAAATTGATTGTGTTTACGATTGTTATTGTGTGTGATTTAATTCTTGCAATTGTTGTTTTTCAATTCCGGTGCTTACTCTTATACTTGCGAGAATCAATTGTTAATTAAGAATCATTTTGATAACACAAGCCGATCTCTTAGGTAGAAAATATTAGAATTTTTATAAAGTTTTTTAAATAATATTCCCGCCCTCCCAATGTTTTCTACTTATTTTCTCAGGATCCCCAATAGTAAAGGACTTTTCTACAAACATTAATAAGATGGTATGTTTTTTCAAGACCTATTATTTCCACTATGAATGAACAATCTAAAAGGTGAACACTGCCACACTGCCTAATTAATTAAAATACAGTTTGGCTTAAACATAAATCAGTCAGTTCAAAAGAAAACCTTATGGGATATTGTGTGCTTTAACCACAAATTCACATATCTCATGTAACTGAGCATTATTCACAGTGTAAAACTTCAGAATTTTGAAAGCAATCCTCCAGCTTAATCAAATATGGAAAGAATAAGAAAAATGATTAGTGAGGTTTTAGATAGAGTGGATTGAGTAAACATCAACCTTCTAGTTCTTAAGGGAAAAAGTGTCACTACATATAAACAATTCAACGAGTCGTATAATCTAAATTGTCAATCAATTCCAAAGAATAATGCATTGATGACATATATGAATTAATCACCAAAGTTAAACATAATGAGCCTAGATACTCAACATCCTATTTCTTCCCAACATGGATGCTTAGACTGAATCACATAAAAAGAGTACACATAGATTTTTACCAACTTAACAGTTTCTGGCAATCAAGCATCCTTGGGTTACCAAAGATATCGGAATGCCCCAAAGGCCATTCCCATGGATCCAAAGCGATCAAAATATATGCCAAACAAATTGTATGTAACTTAAAGTAAAAAGGATTGACTTAATAATTACCGACATCCATTACTAAAATAGTAAGTTATCTATTAAATTAGTATGACATTGGAATCCACCTATCTAGAGTTTGGCTTACACATAAGTATTCAAGTTAATTAATTCAAAAGCAGAAATATGGAATCATGTGGCAACATATGAAAATTATTTACCAAAAGAAACATGTGCAATCAACACCTTTTCTTAGCAAATCTTCTGAACACCTCATAAAATAAATCAAAAAGCAAAAACTGGAAGGTTGAGAAGAATGGGAACAAAGAAAACACATGCACAAGCCAGACATGCCTAAAAGCATTGGACACCAAAAACAGGTGCATTTGAGATCCCAAATAAACATATTTTTAGGGTAAAAGGCAATCTATGACCTTCTGAAACTGAAATAAATGTTACCAACTAACCAGTGCATATCAAACAAATAAAAAATTAGCATACAATGGAAACAATCAATCAATTTTGGAGCGGGAGATTATGCAATATTGGGTGGAACGGTAACCAAATGAGTAGCTTCTGGTTATAAGGGCACATTGGATATGTTTGCTTATTTTGATTTAGGGAATAAGGTATGGAGCATTCTCGATTGAGTAAAGGTAACCAAACAAGAAAATAATACACTGACTATACCCAATAAAATAAATGAAGAAACCCTTTGCTAGCCACCTAGTCCAAGACTCCAAATCAAATGAAGTAGAAAATAAGCACATAAAAGAGACATTTAAACAACTCAAGAGCAGGAAACTATGAAATATCATGTGGAATAGTAACTAAATTAATAGCTTCTGGTTATGAGGACGCTATTAGGGTTGAAAACATCAAATGCCCAAAGAAGACACCCTAACTCAATTAAAATAAACAAATTAATTAAATCATTTATGGGGAGACCTTGAACATCTCTAAGTTCATTCCAACCCTTGAGAGCCACACAGCACCTATTAACAAACCATTCCGATTCTAAGTTCATTCCAACCCTTGAGAGCCACACAGCACCTATTAACAAACCATTCAGATAATATGAGCAATCTAACCAATTGTATCTTTCTACAACTTCCGTTAAAACTTTACACATTAAATACAAACCAAATCAATTGAAAGGCTCAAAACAAAATGCTACACCATTTATTTAGCAAATAAACATCTTTTGCCTCGCAAGAATCCAAAATGCCAGAGACCCGATCCTCCATATTATCCAAAGAAGCCAAGAACATCAAAGTTGCTATCAACAGATCATCTTGGATTTGCAACAGTTTCCCAAATTAGCTACTAAAGCTTCGAAAGTAATTGGCCACACAATTAATTCGATTCATAGTGATAAAACCTAGGTGCTATTGAGTAATCAACCACCAAACCGATGAACAGATAAAAAAGGGCATTCTTGGTGCAACACAAACATGCGACTACCCACATTCAGTCTCCAAATAAATCAAACGAGCAAAATAAATGAGAAAACTATCGAATTCGGACGGCCCTAAACAAATAGCCAGTGACAAAGCAAACACCCACCTTGTTCTGTGAATAGATACCAAAATCAGTGTCTTTCAACTAAAGCATCATATGGAATAAAATTTCCATTCGATTGCAACAGAGGTCGATCAGTACTCTAATGTGATTTAACCAAAAGAATTGACATTCAGACCGGCCCTTAACCAATTTTCCTAATCATCCAAAACAAGCTAATCGAAAATAAAAATAGTATTTTGACGAAGGTTTAGCAGACATCTGTTAGACTTTAGCTAAAGAGTAGACTCACCAGGCGAGAAGGGTTCTTTTGTGCAGCCACGAAAATTTTGGAGGGAGCGAGAGATATATGTATATATATGTATCGCTCTGCAACCACTAAAGTAATGAATGGTGAATGGGAGTAGAGAGAAGAAGTTGAGGATGAAAAGAGAGAAAGCGGCCGCTTTCATGGAATCGAAAATCTTCAAATTTATAATTACTGCAATTACGATTTCTGTTGTTAATGGGGGAAAAAGAAAAATAGGATTTATGTTGCGTGTTCGAATGGAAAACAATTGAGGGGGAGACATGGACGAATGTGGGCCGACCCTTGATTTTCTCCAATACTGTCTAAAATGTTGAGACATCAACTCTAGAGACTCATTAGAGACAAAGTTTTCTTATAATAAAAATGAGTAACCATGGCAAACATCATGGCTCTACCTTTATTCACATCCTCATTATTGTAGTAGCCCAAGAGTCACCCACTAAAGGCTTAGTGATGGTGGTGGTGAAATGGAGGGAAAATGTGGAGGGAGCCAAAGGGCCTCCCTCAACTCATAACACTCCACTTATCCATCCATTACTCTAGGACTTGGCCTATGAATTCTTCAGGATTCATAAAGCTAGTAAGGTGGATACTTCTGGATTCTGAACTATTGTGGTTGCCTCGTTAAAACCTTAGCTGCAGAAAACCCAATGGGAAAACCCGTCAGCTTAAGGAAAAAGAGTACACCCCACAGGTGACTCTCCCTGATCTATACAAGCCCTATGCTTGTAGATCTTTCAGCTGTCGCATACAATGTTCTTTACAAGCTTTACAAAAATACATCTGGGCAAATACTTAGTAAAAAGGTCAGCTAAGTTGTTACAGGACTGGATCTGCTGAACTTCGATCTGCTTGTCCTCTTTTAGCTCAAGCGTCCAGAAAAACTTGGGAGATATGTGCTTCGTCCTGTCGTCCTTGATGTAGCCCCTTTGAAGTTGAGCAATGCACGCGGCGTTGTCTTCAAACAGGACAGTATGCTCTAAATCACCCGTCTTCAGGCGAGTGGAGTGAAGAATGTGTTAGACGACAGAGCGTAGCCAATAACACTCTCTGCTTGCTTCATGGATCGCAATGAGCTCCGAATGATTGGATGATATAGCTATTGTGGTTTGCTTTACCGGTCTCTAGGAGATAGCAATACCTCCGTAGGTAAACACAAAACCTGTTTGTGACTTTGTCGTGTGCGGATCTGAAAGATAACCTGCATCGGCATAACCAAGTATTTGGGGGGAGGCACCTCTCCGGTAGTAAAGTCCCAGATCTATTGAACCCTGGAGGTATCGCATAAGATACTTTACTCCGTTCCAGTGGCGCTTTGTAGGCGTTGTACTGTGTCTGGCTAGGAGATTAACTGCAAACGTGATATCGGGACGCATACAGTTAGCCAGATATAGAAGTGCTCCAATGGCACCGAGGTGGGGTACTTCAGGACCCACTATCTCCTCCCACTCTTCCAGTGGCCGGAAGGGGTTCTTATGTACATCTAGTGATCTTACGACCATAGGAGTACTTAAAGGATGACATTTATCCATATGAAACTTGCCTAGAAGTTTCTTTGTATAATTTGATTGGTGTAATAGGATTCCACCTCGTAGGTGTTCAATCTGTAAGCCAAGAGAATACTTTGTTTTGCCTAGGTCTTTCATTTCAAAAGTATGCTTTAGGCTTTTAGATATCTCATTGATCTCTGCAGGAGATCCTATGAGATTTAAGTCATCAACATATACTGTTATGATGACGAATCTTGTTCCCGTTCTTTTGATAAAGATACACGAGCAGACTTCATTATTTGTGAATCCTTGTTGTGCAAGGAAATCACTAAGTCTGTTATACCACATTTTGCCCGATTGCTTTAGACCGTATAATGATCTATGCAGCCTTACAGAGAATACGTCCCGAGGTATCTCTTTCATCTCTGGGGGTAGATTAAACCCATCAGGAAGTCTCATATAGATCTTTTTATCTATATCGCCATATAGATATGCAGTCACAACGTCCATGAGCTGCATTTCTAGGCTTTCCAGAGAAGTTAGGCTTATTAAAAATCGGAATATGTTCGCATCCATGATCGGGGAATATGTATCTTCATAATCAATCACCGATCTTTGGGAAAAACCCTGGGCTACAAGGCATGCCTTACAGCGAACGATCACATTTTCTTCATTTATGTTTCTTATAAAACCCCACTTATATCCCACAGGTTTAACACCTACTGGTGTTTGGACTACTGGTCCAAAGACTTTACGTTTCAAGAGTGAGTCCAGCTATACTCTTATTGCCTCGTCCCACTTTGGCCAATCATCTCTGTGTTTACATTTCGCTAGAGATAGTGGTTCAACGTCATCGTCATATTCAGCGACGTGAACGGCAATAGCGAAAGCAAAATCGTCTTCGTCGACTGTGCTATATCTATCCAGTACCTCTCCAATACGTACAAAATTTAATGATGTTTCTCCTATTGTTTCCTCTGCATTGGAAATAAGGAGGGGAGAAATAGCTGGTCTGAGCTCAGCATCATGTGGAGGGATAATCTTATTATCTCCAGGAATCTTCCTTGTTCGAGGAACTTTATCTTTTAAACCTGGTGGGCGTACTCTTTTCAATTGAGGTACAACCAATTCTACTGCTGGTGGATTGCATCCATCTTTGGGGATGTCAATCCTAGCTGGTATATTAGCAGCAGGGACGTGTGAACGGACAATCTTCTGGTTGTCTGTGAACTTATCCGGCAAGTTGTAATGTATTCTGAATATGAAGGATCTTCAGGATCTCATCTTCACACAGATTAGTACGCGGATCATATAGGGACAAAGACTTCTGGTCCCAAGTAATGGTCTCAGTAGCTTCAGGCTTCTTATAGGATAGCGATCAGAATTAGGGTCTAATGGTGAGACGTTGCCTCTAAGAGTGATACCAGCGTCCCATGGGCCCGATATTCCGTTCGGTGCCTAGGATGATACGCCGGACTTCCCGGGTTCGGTTGACGTGCGTTTATATTTCATATATTTGCGCACGTTTTCTTCCGTGTTTTTCCGTATTTTACCGCCGTCTTATATTCGTTTTCTCGTGTTTTCTTGTTTTCTTTCACTTTTCCGTGTTTTTTGTATTTTGCAGGAGTTTACTGGCATAGGGGATATAAAACGACGATATCATGAGTCCCCGGAGCAATGGGAGGAGTCACGCGTGATCCAGTGGGTCAAACGACGAAGATCGCATCTTTCAGCCCCTCACCCGACTGGTTGGTCACTTCCAACCGATCGTGTCATGCACGCGTGCACCACCCGGACACAAGTTGGAGCGGCCAAGAAGTCACCCGGTCGGTTCAGTGACCGGTTCAAACACCCCAACTCTCTCGAATTCTGACTCTGAATGCCAACCGATCGGGTGACTTTCACCCGATCGGTTCACCTGTAGCCGATTCTCCGAAGCCACGACACAGAGAGATCAACCGACCGGTTCACCCGACGGCACGAAGATCCAACCGATCAACTTCAACCTTCAACCAACCGTGCTGTGGTGACCGGGTGGAATCCTATTCTGCGCTGCCGAAGAAACGAAACAGGTCACCCGATCGGGTGACTTTTCACCCGATCGGGTGATTTCGTATTCTATATATATGACCCCTAGGTTTTCCAGAAACGGGAGTTGTTATTTTTTGCTTTTTTTCTCTCTTGACGGCTGTAATTTTTCAGATAGTTGTAAGTTTTCCGATCTTTGTCAAACTTTAATATAGTGTTATTAGCATTGCTCTTACTGCTTTTCAATCGCCTGATCATGATTTTTACAGTCGATTTCTATTTAGATCGCTTTTTACTAAATATGTGTGAGTAGTTTCCAAATCTGGGATTTTGGCGGAAACTCCTTCGTGGGTTCTTCCCGATGCGTCCATAGGACTAGGAAATCGATAGGGATTAGGAATCTAACGGTTACGCGGGGTGTTTTATTGTCATCGGCGGGAAAAGACCGCCTTTGACCGTTGGGCCAAGGGGGAATAAACTTGGCGGTTGACTCCCTAGCCATTGCTCACGCCCTTAGCGTAGACGTCGAATCCTAGCGGGCGGGAGCGGCAGGATGAGACATTGGGAGTTATCGTTGCGAGCTTAGTGCTCCCGGAGTCGGTCAGTGTTAATGGACACGGGAGTGCCCACTGACCAAACCCGGGAAGTCCGGTGTATCATCCTGGGCACCGACCAGAATATCGGGCCCATGGGACGCTGGTACCACTTTCAGAGGCAACGTCTCATCATTAGACCCTAATTCCGATCGTTATCCTACCCGTAGGCCGTATCGGTGAGAATCGCACGATAGGGTGGAAACCAAAGTCCCGGGTTTTTCCTTTATATTGTCTATACCTTGCATTCCATTCACCATGACAACCCATCATTCGATTCGAGCTAGCTCACCCATGGGGTGAATTTGATCCTCTTTGACACAAGCACATCCACGCCTCCCTGAGTTCGACCCCTAAGCCATACTACAACACCGTGCGCTTGCGGTTACAAATATTTAAATCTCACGCCCCCAATCATATCTTTGCACACAAAAACACACGCATAAGCGGGGGACGTCAAGCTTTATGGCGCCGTTGCCGGGGAGGCAACATGCTTGTTATTTTTGGATTTCATGAACCCTTGTGTCTAGCTCTCATCCCTACGGCCTCGCGATAATTTTCGCATTCTACACTTTTTGATTTTACTTGTACATACTGTAAATATTACTTGTATAGAATTGATTTACTGAGTCGCCGTGCCTCCATCACTATTCCGTGCCTCCCGTTTATGCAACCGATGCTTTTGACGTGTTTGCTATATGTACAGTTCTCTCTCTCCCTTCTCATAGGTATTCTGCTCGAGCGACGAGGATGATGCGTGCAGTTTCGGGTGATATCTGGGATCACTCACACCACATCCGCTGTTTGGCACAAAGCTTGGCAGAATCCCTAAATACTTCGAGTATACTATCCCTTCTGGCTACCGCTGTGGAAAATCAGAGGATGTATCATGATATGCAGCAGCATCCTGACACGACAACTCTCTTCCCTCATGGTGAAGTGGCGTATATCGACATGCCTGGTTCCGAGTTTAGTGAGGAAGAATTGTTCGCGGAGTTTTGTCAGGAGAACCATCAGGCTGAGTCTGTCAGTTACGTTGGACAGGAACCGATCTATTCCTTGCAGACTTCTATCGAGCATCCCGGATCTTGGGGCAACGAGGAAGCTGGGAGCAACGGTGAGGGATCTTCAACCATTGAAACCTGTTTTCACGTCGAAGCTTTCTTCCCCGAAAATTACTATGAGCTTGAGAAAAACCCCGTGCCTTCCTCGATTGCCCCCGCGATACCTTGCGAGGGTTTACCACGTGGGACCACGGTTGGGAGTGAAGTTCCGAACACTGGCTTTCGAGAGATCCACGAAGAAATCCTTTCACTAGAGGATGCTCAGCTTGAGAAGTATGCGTCGGGGCCTCGTGAAGTTGAGATGAAAGAGCTACCCCCGGGGCTAAAGTATGAATATTTGGGGACGGACTCGACCCTGTCGGTCATAGTGAACTCCTCGCTGTCTGAAGACCAGATGACCAAGCTTCTTAGTGTTTTAAAAAGTTTTAAGGGAGTTTTCGGATATGCAATTGAAGATTTAAAAGAGGTTAGCTTAGGCCTCTGCTCACACAGAATACTGCTTGAAGATGAGCAAGCCTCCTCGATTGAGCCGCAGCAGAGGCTAAATCCCATAATGATGGAAGTTGTGAAAAAAGAGATTGTTAGGCTTCTACATGCCTGTATCATATACCCTATCTCCGATAGTCACTGGGTTAGCCCGGTGCACGTCGTATCCAAGAAAGGTGGAATGACGGTGGTTCGCAACGAGAAGAACGAGCTAATACCTACGAGGACCGTCACGGGGTACCGGATGTGCATTGACTATAGAAAGCTGAACAAAACTACGAGGAAGGATCACTACCCTCTCCCCTTCATTGATCAGATGCTCGAGAGGCTGGCGAAGCACAACTATTTCTGTTTCATGGACGGGTACTCCGGATTCCTTCAAATCCCTATTCATAACGATGACCAGGAGAAGACGACTTTCACTTGCCCATTTGGGACATATGCCTATAGAAGAATGCCGTTCGGACTTTGTAATGCCCCTGCTACTTTCCAAAGACTCATGTTCGCTATCTTCTCCGACTACTCCCAGGACATCATGGAGGTTTTCTTGGACGATTTTTCCGTCTATGGAACTAAGTTTGACTCGTGCCTCAGCAATCTAACTAAAGTCCTGGAGAGATGTCAAGAAAAGGGATTAGTCCTGAACTGGGAGAAATGCCACTTCATGGTCCAAGAAGGGGTTGTGCTGGGTCACGTCATCTCTTCGAGGGGAATCAAGGTTGATAAGGCTAAAGTTGATGTGATTGAAAAGCTTCCGCCACCGCTCAATCTTCGAGGGGTCCGTGGTTTTTTAGGACATGCGGGATTTTATCGCAGCTTCATAAAAGACTTCTCGAAGATTTCCAGGCCGCTGACCCAACTCCTCGTGAAGGACGCGCCTTTCATCTTTGACGAGGAGTGTATGGAAGCCTTCCGCACCCGGAAGCAAGCTTTGATTTCCGCGCCCATAATACAGCCACCGGATTGGAATCTACCCTTCGAGCTAATGTGCGACGCTAGTGATTATGCGGTTGGTGCCGTCTTGGGACAGAGGAAGGATAAAAATCTGCATGTCATATATTATATGAGCAAGACACTTGATGCCGCCCAAAGAAATTATACTACAACGGAAAAAGAATTGCTAGCGGTCATCTACGCCATGGACAAGTTCCGGCAATATCTCGTGGGTGCTAAGGTGATCGTGCACACAGATCACGCAGCTCTCAAATACCTATTGAGCAAGAAGGAAGCTAAGCCGTAGCTCATTAGATGGATTCTCCTCCTCCAGGAATTCGACCTGGAAATCAGAGACAAGAAGGGGGCGGAGAATGTAGTTGCCGATCACCTGTCCAGAATGTCTACCCTCGATTTGAACGCTACTCCGATCGATGATTCGCTTCCTGACAAGCATCTTTTCTCCGTCTCTTCCGACTGGACCCCTTGGTACACCGACATCGCAAATTATCTGGCTTGTGCCATCGTCCTCCACAATGTCAGCTACTAGCAGAAGAAGAAATTCTTCCATGAGGTCCGCAAATTTTATTGGGACGACCCCCATTTGTACAAAACCTGCAATGATGGGGTGATACAGAGATGCATCCCTGAAACTGAAACGACCTCTATAATCTCCCATTGCCATGGTCAGCAATGTGGAGGGCATGCGAGCACCTACAAGACGACTGCGATAATTCTCCAGAGCTGATTCTACTGGCCAACCCTCTTCAAGGACACACATGCTTATGTCCAGGCCTGCGACAAATGCCTAAGGACGGGGAATATCTCCAATCGGAATGAGATGCCTCAGCACTACATCCTAGAGGTAGAGATCTTCAATGTGTGGGGAGTGGACTTCATGGGACCATTCCCTTCCTCTTCAGGGAACCAGTATATCTTGGTAGCCGTAGACTACGTATCGAAGTGGGTTGAAGCGATATCCAGTCCAACCAATGATTCCAGAGTGGTCGCCAAGTTCTTTAAAAACAACATCTTCCCGCGGTTCGGTGTACCTCGAGTCCTGATCAGTGACGGAGGGAGCCACGTTATAGAGAAGAAATTTGAGGCTCTCTTGAAAAAGTACGGGGTACAACACCGGGGGGGGCGTGCCTACCACCCGCAGACTAGCGGCCAGGCAGAAGTCTCTAACCGGGAGATCAAAAGCATACTAGAAAAGACGGTAGCCAGCTCTAGGAAGGATTGGGCATCAAAACTTCCTGACGCGCTTTGGGCTTACAGGACGGCATTTAAAACTCCGATCGGCACAACCCCCTACCGGCTTGTCTACGGGAAGGCATGCCATCTGCCAGTGGAAGTGGGACATAAGGCATTTTGGGCAATCAAGAATCTAAACTTCGATGCCAAGGAGGTTGGAGGGCACCGGCAGTTACAACTTAACGAGCTCGACGAGATCCGGCCCAATGCTTATGAAAATGCCAGGATTTACAAGGAGAAGCTGAAGCGGTGGCACGATAAGCGCATCTTGAAGAGGGAGTTCAAGGAAGGGGACTTAGTTCTCCTATTCAACTCAAAGTTGAAGCTCTTTCCTAGAAAGCTCAAGTCAAGGTGGTCGGGACCTTTCCGCGTCACCAAGGTCTTCCCGCATGGGGCTATTGAGATAATGGGAAGGGCTAAGCCATTCAAATTCAACGGGCAGCGCCTGAAACACTATGCGGTAGGAGAACCAGAATTCCCTCCGGTCGGATTCTCAGCGACCGACGACTCTTCCTCAAACCCTCCGGACCCCAATTGACCACCATATGAGGCGTCGAGCAAACGACGTTAAACAAAAGCGCTTCATGGGAGGCAACCCATGTTCTACGCTCTTATTTTAACTTTATTTTATCTATTTTAATAATTGAATTCAGCCGCGAGATCATCAGTCGAGAAACTTAGGCCAATCGTGTATTTCTGCAGGAAACAAGCCCTCACCCGGTCGGGTGACTTCTCAACTGCTCGGGTGAGACGTATCAGACGATGGCCGTATCTGCTTTCCTTACGAACCGGTCGGGTGAAGCATGGCGTGACCGGGTGGCAGACCGTGCGAGAAGGGCCGTACTCTCGGGAATTAGGGGATATACCAACCGATCGGTTGAGTTATGCAGTGGTCGTGTGACTGACCGGGTAAAAAAGGAATTTTGTCGGGAAAATTTGAGAAGCGGTCAACCGATCTTCACCTGATCGGTTCACCTGTAGCTGTTGGCCGAAGGAAAAAATTTCGATCCTATTCAACCGATCGAGTAAAAAGTCACCCGATCGGTTGGTTTTCACCCATATATATACATCCTTCCGCGCGGTTTCGACCACCCGACCCCGACTCCCCCAGACGCGCGTCTCTCCTCTTCCATCTGCCGCCTGACCTCCCTATTGTCCCGGGGCGTAGCCGTATCGATCGTGATTACTTGATCTCTATCGGTATGCTTACCCCTTTTGGGGAGGATCGTGCAGCCTACCTCTATAGTCCTGCCTACACTCCTTTTGCCATCCTCCCACCCTCATCTCCAGCGCATTTCCCCTTACGTCTTACACACCTACCCTGGGAGTTCTACCCAGATCCTTGGTACGCTTCCCTCGTTCACTTCCCACCCTTGGATCCTTCCGATTGGCACCCGTGCGTTGATCCACCCCATCCCACCATCATTCACCACGACCCACCGATGTATCCCGATCCTCCGATAATCTTGCATGTTGCTCCTCCTTCTCCTATTCGCACACCCTCTCCTTTGTCCTCGGAGGATTCCTTCTACCATTATTCACCACCTTCTTCGCCGTCTCCTTACCATTCTACAGCTAGCGACTCCGATTGACCTCCCCCTTGCATATCTCTGCATTTTCACGATCACATCATCTTGCTAGCACTGTCTCGTCTAGCTTGGGGGAAGTCAAACTTTTTGGGTGTGTTGTCACGTTTTGTTTTTCTTTGTGTGTTTGTTCATTTGTCGTGTCGTGTGATTTTTCTTTCTTTCTTTTATTTATTTTTTATTTTCTTTTTGTGTCTGTGCGTATTCCCCCAATATTCATTGCCCTCCCGTATTTAATTCTATTGCATTGAGGGCAATGCAAGTTTCAGCTTGGGAGAGTCGCACTTCATGTGTCATTTGTCTTTTTTTCCTTGTTATTTGAGTCGTTTTTCTCCATCTTTTTCTTTTTCTTTTTCTTTTCTTCATATTATCTCTTTCTCCTAGAGATGAACCCTATGATGAATTGCCACAAAATCACACATACCTAGCATGGCATCGATAATCACATTCACTAACCCTAGGATGTCGAGTCCTCTTGCATTTTATGCATCATGGGTCCACTTAGCTTTTTGTGAGTCGTGCATCGTGCCTAGCTGTGTGGTGTACTTCTACTTTGTGATTTTACTTTATATACCTGTCCAGGAATGACCCCTAGATTATCATGCTTCGATTTGAATATGCGGTATTTGTTTCTATTGTCTGTTTCTTTTGTGTGCTTTATATATATCGTATACTTCATTTCGCATGTGTCGGGATTCCACAATTAAGGACTAGGATAACCCATTTAGCCCATGCTCTAATTAGCGAGAATAGTTTCCTTTGCCCAAGTGTTTAGAATCCGATTTCTTTTTTGTTTTACTTGGTGCAAATCCCCTCGTCGTGTACCATTCTCCCACTTGGGAGAGTACACATGTGTATAGCCAAAAACCCAAAAATCCAAAAAAATAGAGAAAAGAAAAGAAAAACCCAAAAAGAAAAGAAAAGAAGAAAAATTGTATAGCCAAAAAAAATACAAATACCCAAAACCAAAAAAATATCCCCGTGTGAATATCTTCCTACTTACCGAGAATAAAGGGAAGGCGAGAATTTGCACCGAGTGTTCTACTCCACATCATCTCAACCCCCATCGTTTTCGAAAACACTTGGCTTAGGAACTTTTTAGCTTTTATCTTGGTTGTAGTGTGGTGATTTCCTTAACCCTAGTTGTGGAGTCCCTGTGTCACGCTCCGCTTCCCAAAAATACAGAGGCGAAGCGTGACTAAGCCCCGCTTATGCCGGAGCTAAGGAGCTCGGACCCAATAAGCGTCTGTAGGGGGTACCATTTTAAAAGTTTCAGGTTCTTGCATTAATAAAGTTCGAAACAACAGAAGTACAGAAAGGAAGTTGCATTCATTAAATTAGAGATATAATATCCAACGAGTACAAAGTCTAAAAAGGAGCCTAAGTATGGCAACAAAAGATTTAAAAGCAAACCTAAAAGCAGTAACCTCTGAAAGTGGCAACTAAAAAGACCTCTAGGTCTGGTCCTCGTCGGGCACGTACTTTGGGTCGATGTCCTCGGCTTCTCGTACTCCAGTGAGTCTGCCTCGTCCACGAACTCTGGCTGAGCACCTGACATACAACACCCCAAAAGAAAGGAACTGTACGTCAGGTAAAGTCTACAAAAAGGTTTAGACTCTACTGCAAGTGTATCAACTTTTAGACAACGTTTTACTGGTTGATTAGCATGCTGGGGTTATAAGTGAGTAACAAAAAGAAGGTGACCGCAGCAGGAAAATAAACGTAACAAGTAGTAGTCGTAGCGTGTGCTACCAACTACGGGACTAACCTACAGGTGTCAGGACAAGTCGGGACGGGACGGGACAAGACAAGACAAGACAAGTGAGACACAAAAGGGTTCACGCCTTACGGTTCGAGGGGGATCAGACCCTCTTGCCGTGCGCACGCTCAACCCAACCCCAAACCCCAAGGAAGACAAGACAAGACAAGACAACAGTACAAGGGATCACTCGCTCTAGCTTGGCGAGTGCCCTATTACCCGCAGGCTGTGTATCCGTACAAGGGATCACTCTCTCTAGCTTGGAGAGTGCCCTATTGCCCGCAGGCTGTGAATCTGTACAAGGGATCACTCGGAGAGTGCCCTATTGCCCAGCGGGCTGTGCAAGACGGGACGGGACGTGACAAGACGGGAAGAGTTATTCTAGGGTGTCCACACATACACATGATAGCCCTATGATGTCAAAAGTTGTTGTTGTCAGGCTCAGACTTCGTCGTCAAGTCTGAGCCGTCAGGAGTCGTCCCGGACGCTATCATTTCACGTCCGGTTCTATTTGTTCACAGTTATCATTCCTAACCAACTAAGGCCTAAGCACGGCCAAAAGTGCAAGTGGGATACACTTGCCTGCGATGGCGAGCGTGTCGTCCGTCCAGAGCGTCTCGTCCAGGCATCTCGTCCGCGGTAGTTCGTCTGAAACAGTGTCACGGCGACGGTGTCAGGTCGCATTTTCAGTAAATCCTATTTAGGTTCATTTCTAGGTTATCGAGACTATCCAAATTGTCACAAGTCACGTTTTGATGTTTTATCAACCTAAATTGACTTCTACCCTATGTGCACAGAAATAATTGTCCGATTGTCGATCCTTCCTACGGTGAGCAGCGTTTTACAGATACTGAAAGTAAATTTAATTTGAGTTGTCCAGTTTTAGTTAAGGTTCAATTTGCTACGGTGTGGGTTTCGCTATGAGTTTAGAGGGACCAACCTGGTGCGAGGGACGCGCACAAATCTGGCGTCGAGTCTGGAAACGGTGGCGGTGCTCGTGCCCCTGACTGCGGGTAGTGCAGTGGAGGTCGTCTCGGAATCACCTTAGGATTTGTGACGGCTGCGGGTAGCGCAGCGGGACGTCTCAGGCAATGGTAACAGCAACGGATCACGATGTCGGAAGATTGTGAGCCCTGTAGCGTCAACGACGTCTCGACTACGGGTAGCATAGTGAGACTCGTCCGGGTAGCGGACGAAGTGCGGCAGCGGGTACGGTCAGTCTGTCGGTAAGAGCCGGGGTCAACAGAACAACCGTGCCTTGGGAAGGCGTCGGAACAAGTAGTCGCAGCGGCTCGAAGGAACAACAGCAGTCCTCGGGCTGTTGCTCTCGCTGATCTTCACGCGGAGCGGCCACCGACGGTCGGGGCTCTGCGCGGTGGCCACAGGCGGCACAGTGGCGGCGGGAGAGCGCGGAGGGCGCTGCACGACCCGCGGGGTCACGGCGACAGGGGAACCGCGAGGGCGGCGCTGCGAGGGGAGACGGAAGATGAGGCGTACGGGCTCAGGAACGCCGGATCGGCATCTTGCGGGGCGTGGATGAAGTGAATCTGCGATGGGGGCGAGATTAGCGACGAAGGCCACTAGCAGCAGCGACAACATAGCGGCAAGGGCAACGAGAGCACGGCAGCAAGGGGAGGACTGCTGCCGGTCAGTGCCGTTCGGTGGTGGTCTACGGCGCTTCCCGGTGATCCGCGAGGCTGGGGCGATGCTCGCTTGGCCGGCGATGGCCGGAAATCACCGTAGCGATGGAAGCTGCGGCTGCTCACGGGAAGGCCGCCGTTGTCGACGTCGTACGGCGGCGAAAAGCGACTGGGAGGGGATCTCCGGTGGTCGACGGTCGGAGCAGTGTGCTGGGCGTCGTTGCTCGGCGGTCGGAGTGGCTGTGGAGCGAGGGGGAGATGTGGGTGAGGGTGGTCGGGGTGATCGGGGTTTGCTCTGCGAGATGCGGAGCGGCAACGGCGGGTCAGGATCACGGCGGTCGGGGTCTCGCAGTGCCGGCGGGGGCTGCTGCTCCTGAGCGACAGCGAAAACCCCCGATGGCGGCGGCGTTGGGGGGCGCAGGTGATCTCTCCAGAATGTAACCCAAAAGTGCGACCGTGTAGTTTTACCGCAAGCACACGGTGTAGCGGCGAGCGGGTTATCGAACACAGGGAGGACGAATGAAAGTGCTTGCTCCGAACAACCTGGCTATTAAGAACAGAAAAGAGGGAATTTGCCGTTTGGCGATCCTGTCACAATCGTCAGACAAAGTATGGATGTATCAAATCAGATAAAGGACGCCTAGGGAATGGGGAATCCCCGCTACTCACCGTATATCGTCAATGTGATTCATTGGCATCAACATCGCTAGGGTAGAATTTCGGATGAACTAGTTGCAACTGAATGTGAAACCTAGCTCACGCTCTCGCGCTGTTGCCGGTCTATAGCTATCCTAGGTTTGGGTCCAATCTCTTGCAAACCCTAGCCTAGGCAAGCTAGCATTAGGATCAACGTCATCGTTCAATCGCGCCCCGAGCCCACTCTCGTGCAAACTCGGTCCGCGACCTAGGTTGGGATAGTTCCTACCCGTCCAATCTCTAGCAAACGGGTATCGGCATGGAATTGCAACCGAGAACCCTAGTATCGGTCCAATCTCTTGTAAACCGATACTACAGAAACTCGACTCCAACCCAATTCAGATTTCTAGGGTTTCCTGTCGAATTGGGATCCAATCTCTTGCAAATCCCAATCGGTATGAACTCCTAGCCATCCGTAATAAATCGATCCCAAACTAACCCTAATAGCAATTCTAGCAATATTTCTACCAAGTCATCACAAATCTGAAATTGGGCTCGTAGGGTTCATCCCCACGCCCCAAGGCGTATAGACTACTCACAATTCATAGTACAAATACAAAAATAAACAATGGAAATCACAAGAGAATTCATCACAATATTCAAATAAGCAATAAAAATAGTATTTTTAAAGGAGAGAGAGAGAAACCAATAGAGTTCTCCAAGAATCCAACAAAAATAATCCTTTCTCGCCTCTCCAATCACAATAATCTAAAGCTAAAAGTTTAATCTAAAAAGCTGCAAAAAGTAAAGAGAAAAGCTCCTCTAACCTAGGTCAAAAACTGGGGTTAAATACCCCCCAAAATCGTCCAAAAAACTGTGACCAAAATGCCCCTGCGCAGCCTGAAAATCGCAATTTTCGCTACAGGCAGCGCGTCGCACTCGGCCGAGTGACAAAAGTCGCTCGGCCGAGTAAGAAACCCTGAAAATTTCCAGTAAGTCTGGGCCTTCGGGGGTCTTCTCTTCGGGGGTCGCTCGGCCGAGTGAGTTGTAGTCACTCGGCCGATGGCTTCTATACACTCGGGCGGTCGGCATTTTCCACTCGGCCGAGTGGGTCTTCTGAAGCTCAGGCAGACAAAAAACAGTAAGTCGGCTCTTTTGGATGGGCGTCGTCTGAATGCCACTCGGGCGGACGGAGTCTCGTCACTCGGCCGATGTGGCTTCCGACGCTCGGCCGAGTGCACATATGATGCGTGTCCGATCTGGCCGGCCGAGCGGGGTCTCACTGGTCGGCCGAGTGACTCCTTCACTCGGCCGAGTGAGACACCAAGAATGCCATTTCAACTTGTTTTTGCCTCCTCGTCGCTCCTGCGACGTTCTTTCTTCTTCCGCTCCTCTCCAATAGCAAAATACCCATCGAGGAGGTCGTCGGTGACACTCTGGAGTAGGCGTATCTCGGGATCACTCCAAATCGCTCCAAATCACCTGAAATACGACAAAAACAACAAATCGTGAAAAGTATCGCAATATCGTCGATATATCGTGAAAAACATGATTTGAGCGATCTAAATGGCATGCAAACATGCGGAAAAAAGGTGTAAAATATGGAGTGATCAAAATCCCCCAAGCTTACCTCTTACTCGTCCTCGAGGAAGATAAGTAAAAGGCGAACCCGGTGGATTTCGAAAACGAAAACGGCGGAAAAATGGAAAACTAAAAATGAAGAAGAAAGAAGAAAGCGAAGAGGGAAGCTGCTAGATCATTTTCTCAGGACGTGGGTTTTGCTCAATCATATAGCATGCACCGAATGTAAAACACATGTCAAAGAATTTTATTTCGATATCATAGTATAATGGTGCAGATAGAAATAGAAAACCCAAGAATATTGATATATCATGAAAAACGGAATAATTTTAAAATTAACATCGTCTGAATCATTTAAAGCGGTATACAATATCGCAGATCACACACTTTTCAATTGAATGCTTTCTATGAGGAGTATATGAATATCACGCAATAGAATAGAAAGAATAGAAAAGCATGGATTTCATGAAATGAGCGCTAGGCATTGATTTCTGGACTTCGTAAAGCTAAAAATAATCTCACCGAGTATAGAATATTACTTAGCCTAGGTTGTCGTGCAACGTCAAGTAGTCACTCTCTCACACATCATTGGATTCTCTCCCCCAAGCTTATCTATACGCGTGGTGGCATAAAAAATATATTTACATCCTCATTTCTATAAAGCTCCAAAAGTGATAAAAATAAAAACAAAAAGAGGGAAAGAAAGAGGGAACATGAGATGGGATCTTTTATTGATGTTCTTTGCTCTTTTCTTTTCTTTTTTTTCTTTTTTTTTGGGAGTTTGGAGCTAGGAATTAATAGCGGGGGGAAATGCCATATATTAGAATCGCTAAGGGGAGATTCACCAATAATTTTAAAATAGAGAATTGATGTTCAAGATATGTGGATAAAGAAATAAATATGTCTCTCAGTTCACTCTATAGGACGTGCACGACAACTTCAGCAGGGTAATCTAATCTACTCAGTTTCGATCACAAAAAAGCTAACTAATCCAGATTTATCATAGCTAACATCATTCAATCATCCTGAAGTGAAATGTACCAATCATGCATATAGAAGTGATATAGGAAAAGAAAACGGTACTCCAGATATAAGCATTCAATGCGTGAATCTTGGTGTGTTTTCTGCGATAGCATACATATGAATATTCAGACTCAGCTACTAATAAAATTTCATCCATTTTCATGCGAAAAAAGTGTGGGTTACTATCTCTAAATGCAAGGTAAGTCATAGCATACGATATCAGAAATAAAATCTAAGACATGACAAATATATCATGCATATATAGAGAAAGCTAACGCCACGTAATCATCATCACAGAAAAGTCATCTCTAGCATGAGATGAAAAAGAAATAAAGATAAAGGGAAAATGAAACTAATTACAATGCAACTCACAAAGAAAATAAGAAAAACGTGATGCATGGTAAAAAGAAGAAAAAGTGATGAAAATGAGTGCAAATGCGGAAAATGGCGTGAAAAAACTAAAAATAAAGGTGGTAAATCGAAAAGAACGTGAGAACTCACTCCCCCAAGCTAAAGTGCACAGTGTCCTCAATGTGTGAAGTGTGGCACACCGAGAGACGTGTAGAGTGAGGGGAAGGTGAGGATGCATGCAGATAGTGGAGTGAAATAGATATAAGAATGTGACACCAAAAACTCTCCCTCTCTCCCAAAAATGATATATAAATATATGATCAAAATGTGTATCCAGAACAGTGAGGGGAGGGGGGTGGGCAAAAGGCATCAGGACCCAGCAGAGACGGGCAGCACAACGACAAAAAGATCAATGGCATCAAGGGTGCCTAAGAAGGTGGGGCTGCGCCGTCTCCGTCCTGAGGCGGAGGTGGTGGTGGTGGTGGTGGAACAGACTGCTGAGTGGGTGTGGGTGTGGGTGTAGTAGCAGGCTGGGTGGGTGTAGGAGTAGGTGTGGGTACGGGTGTAGGGGTATGAACCTGCTGGGTGGGTGTGGGTGTAGTAGCAGGCTGGGTGGGTGTAGGAGTAGGTGTGGGTACGGGTGTAGGGGTAGGAACCAGCTGGGTGGGTGTGGGTGTGGGTACGCGAGGGAGCCGGTCGAGGATCTGAGTAAGGCAATAGTGAATGCCCGGTAGTAGGTCGAAACGGCTGGCCATGGTGGTGACGGTGGCAGACATGGTCCTAAGGTCGCCTCTGAGGGCACTCACCGCCCCCTCGAGAGCACGAATGCTCAGAAGTACAGTGTCAGGGGGAGGTGGTGCAGAGGGACGCACCTATCGGTGCTGTGCAGGACGAGGCTGGCGTACTCGGGTGGCGTAGGTGATGGGCTCAGCAGGCATGTGGAGGTAGGGTGCTGCGCTCACTAGTGTGGGCCTAGCCTCAGGGCGAGGCTGGGACGCAGGCAGGCGTGAAGTGGAAGCAGCAGCAGCGGAAGTGGAGTATAAAAATGGCGACGAGACGGCCAGAGAGGTAGGTGACACAGAAGTGAAGACAGACGTCACCACACTCTCAGAAAGTACGGCTGTGGTGGGGACAGAAGTGACTACCGCTGGGGAGGCAGTGTGTGGTCCAAGAGGTGAAATCCCAGAGGTGATCAAGCAAGCCATGGTCTCCACGACCGCAGCAAAAGAGGGCTCTCCACTCTCGACAAATGTAGGTGGGCGCTCGGGAAGTGCAGAGCAAAGAGGCTCAACGGACAGAGGGCCAGCAGGAGTGGTGGTGGTGGGCTCAGCAAGTGTGCTCCCGACACTGGCAGAAGTGGAGACAGAAGTGTCAGGAGCGGCAGAAGGTGCAGGGACAGGCTGAGGGGCCACGGGGTCAACGGGCACAGCTGGGTCAGCGGGTGCAGCGTGGGCAGTGTGGGCAGCGTGGGCCTGCTCGGCCTCCTCGGCCTCGAGCACGTATGCGGCGGGGATCAGAAGATCCATCACCGGGAGCCAGTCCACCTGGGCCGGTGCAATCTGTGTCCGAGCTGGGCTCGGAAGAATCATGTAATCGGCACCGTAGGGGCCGTGCAGCCAGACCCAGTGTCGCTCACCGTGCGGACGAAGCATCTTCATCCGGGCCATAACGTCTATGGACAATGAAGTGGGGCCCGGAGAACGACGCAAATCGGCCGGTAGGTCCTCGCCGGTCATCAAGGTGAGCAGGGTGATCAGACCGTCGCATCATATCGGTGAGCGAGCGCCCACCGAGACGATGATGCGGTCCAAAAACCAGCTCGCGATATCAATCACGACGGCGGGGACCAACTCGTCACTGTCCCTAGCTAGAACTCTGGGACGCGTCATCGCATAAAGCATATAAAGCTCTGGCGTGGACATCGTCCCAGGCTCATACCTCGCTAAAAAGGTAGTCGCCATAAGGCGCTGAGCTATGCGGAGGCAGGGATGGACGATGTCCGAGGCCTTGGCCCTACTAGGGTCAAAGGCAGCAGGAAGACCCGTGATCCGGGTGTTGGATATGGAAGACGTTTGTACACCCTTGTGGGGGATGTACGAGGGAATACGGACCTCGAACGTCGCGTACACGAAGTCGTGTGCAAAGGGAATCTGTTCCCTTGCGGAGAGGATCTCTGGATGAGTAGGAAAGTCGCTTTATATATGCATAAGTGCATGCGACATATGGCTAATAAAGGGGGAATATCTTAAGCTTATGTTGTACCATGCATATGGTACAACTTAAGCTTATAATATGCCATGTATCATGGTACACCTTAATTAAGTTGTTCCAAAGGAACAACTTACCCTAAAATAACTACCTTGGGGGCTATAAATAAGACCCAAGGGTAAGCCATTTCTTACACCTTTTGCATGGCATTCATGCATGCAACTTCATTCTAGAGAAGCTCTGCAGAAATCCTTTCTCTTCCTCTATCCAAGTTCTTAATCTAAAATAGAGATTTAGATTATGGATTAGTAGCCTTACTCCGTTCGTGAGAAGACTCGATCCGTCATGGCGAATCCGAAGGCAAAGTTCCGAGACTACCGTTCCGCATACGCAAGCGTAAGTCTCAACTTTAATTATCGATCCTAACTCTGTTTTGGCAGGGTCCAACATTGGTATCAGAGCCATATGGGTTCGCCCCGGTCAAACCGCCGCCCCGTCGAAACTATGAACGAGTCGTTGTCTTTTTCACGAATGGGTCTCCTACCATTACGGATATGGTAGGAACGCTTCGTGACGGAGAGAACGCAGCGGTTGTTCTTTTCACGTTAGGGTCTCCTATCATTACGGATATGGTAGGAACTCTCCGTGACGGGAAGAACCGACCTTTCACGTAGTAGGTTATTCATTTTTTGGCACACGACCATTAGGAAATAACTAATTTCTCGACGAACGGGTGCTTCATCGACGAACGGGTACTTCATCGAGGAAGAAGGTGGTAGTTATTTCCATCGGGAAAGATGAAATTTGGTGCATGTGCACCATGGCCAAATGGGCTATGAAGGCCATGCACCCCCCTCCCCAAGCGGAGGGGGTTGGCTACGGCCAATAACCATCGGCGACCACCCCATCAAGGGGGAGGAGTGTGTGAGGCAACCCCATTCAAAGGGGGTGGCCGGCCATGGCCGGCCAATGCCAAATGGCCTTGGCCATGACCGGCCATGGCCAAGCCATGGCCGGCCATGGCCAAGCCATGCCCGGCCAAGGCCAGGCCGGCAATGGCCGGCCTCGGCCACGGCCTGCCGGCCTGGCCGGCCCTGGCAGAGGCCAGGGCCTGGCCGGCCTGGCCTGCCCTGGCAGAGGCCAGGGCCAATGCCCTGGCCTCGGCCAGGGCATGGCCGGCCCTGGCAGAGGCCAGGGCCGGCGCCCTGGCCTGGCCTGCCCTGGCAGAGGCCAGGGCTGGCCTGGCCTGCCCTGGCAGAGGCCAGGGCTGGCCTGGCCTGCCCTGGCTGGCCTGGCCTGCCCTGGCAGAGGCCAGGGCCAATGCCCTGGCCTCGGCCAGGGCATGGCCGGCCCTGGCCGGCCTCGACCAGGGCAGAGGCCCTGGCCGGCCCTTGGCCAAGCCCCGGCCAGGGCAGAGGCCCTGGCCGGGAAGAAGTTGCAGACCAAAATTGGTCGACCAATTTGGTGTTTTTGGTCGACCAATCCGACAGAAGGTCTGGGTCGATTGCAAACTTGCCAACTGACCCATACGGGGTGACAAAAGGCCTTGGCCAAACTCGAATGTGCCGATTAGCCCATACGGGGCTAACCACAGTGCCGACTAGCCCATACGGGGCTAACGTTTTAATGAAGTTTTTTATTGGGCTCTACTCCTTGAAGATTAGCCATAGTGCTCTACTTCATGTGAGATTAGCCATGTCATTGTGCTCTACTCTACGGAGATTAGCCAATGTACACATAACATTGTGCTCTACTCTACGGAGATTAGCCAATGTATTTCAAGTTTTTTGAAAAAGAGGTTTTCAAATAGGTTATGTCCCGTCCTTAATCGGGATAGCGCAATTTAGAATTCCAAGTCCTACCACGATCCGGCCATGGTTATCTAACCCATGGGTGCGTAGAACTGGTCTCGTGGCTTGGCAATTGTTGCGTTAAAATTCTTTGCGCAAACTCTCACCTATTCCATTTTGAAAGATATGTTTTTCAAAATTGATTTTCCGCTGCGAAGTACTATAAGAGTACAATTGTTTGATAAGTGATGGGGGAGTATTGAAGGTTGTTCTAGATGGTGATTGGAATCATAGAGACCTTTTCGATTCTAGAACAACATCTTCAATATTTTTCGAAAGTAACTTATCAAATACAATATAATTCCAAGTGGGATTTGAATTTTTAGAGCTATCCAAATGGGATATTCTATTATCATTTCAAGTGGGAGTTATATTTTAAGAATTTTTATGCAATGTTTTGATCAAACCTTCGGTTTTGTGTCTTTTGCAGCATTTTAAAAGTAAAATGTCTTCCGCTTCAAAGAATATCGTCGCTGAGTTAAACAAAGGTGAAAAACTCAACGGCGATAATTACAAACTTTGGTCCATCAAGATACAATACGTTCTAGAGGAGCAAGAAGTGCTCGAAACTCTAAAGAACGTTATGATTGAACCAGAGTTGGGCACTACGGCCCAACACCGACGAGACAAGGAAGCTTTTGATGCTTGGTCTCGGAAGAACAAGATAGCGCGTATTACGTTATTAAGCAGTATGGCTGATGACATAATGCGCATCTTCCGAGAACATGACCTAGCCATGGACATATGGTCCAATCTAGAGGAGAAGTTTGGTGGCACATCGGTGTCCAAACTTCGCTCCTTAACTATAAGGTTCGATTCATATAAGAAATGTCCAGATCATTCCATGGGGAAACATCTGCGACATATGGCGAACCTTATCTCGGAGTTAAAGGATGCAGGTCATGTGCTCACAGATGAGCAACAAATCCAAGCAGTCATACGTTCCTTACCAAATGGGTGGGATCAGATGAAGATGCATCTCACTCATAATGAGAGCATCAAGACCTTCAACGATGTTTCCAAGCACCTCGAATTAGAGGAAGAGCGGCTTGCGGCTGCCAAGCCAAGTGCAGAAGTGCACATGGTTGCTAGTTCCTCACACGGGGGAAAGAAACGTAAAGATCGTTCGAAGTCTTCTAATGAACGTAATAAGCAACCTGAGTCTACCAAGGAACCCAAACATAAGGATGTGCACAAGAAATGGCACAAGAAGAAAGACTTGAAAAGGATCAAGTGCTTTAAGTGCAACAAGCTCGGTCACTATGCTCGTTCGTGTACGAGTGGAAGTGACGAGGTGCCACCGACCACATAGCAAAGGACAGACGGTCCTTCGTGGAGTATCACCGGATACCCCAAAGAATGAAGTGAATCAATGTAGGAAACAACACACGTGTTGAAGTGAAAGGCGTTGGGACTCGCAAGCTAGTCTTGGACAACGGCCACACTCTCCTACTTCATGATGTTCTCTTCATTCCATATATTCAAAGGAATATTAAAACTGTGGTCAATTTAATGGGTCTTGGTTATAGTTGGTTCCTTCATGATTGTTATATGGACCTATTTTTGTAATAATTCCTTTATTGGTACTGGGTTTGTATTTCAAAGGATTTATTGTAATAAGTACAATGTATAATTCCTCATGTAATGAAAATTTCCTTGTGACAAATTCTTTGACTAATGAGTCTAATATAATTTGTTGGCACGCAAGGCTTGGTCATATTGGATCAACGCGTATGGATAGACTTGCCGAACGTGGCCTTCTATCCAATGTTTCAAAGGTTGAAATGTCGACCTGCGAACATTGCCTTGTGAGGAAATCTTGTCGCAAGCCGTTTGGAACCGGCACAAGGGCCGAGGTTCCATTACAGCTTATCCATTCGGACATATGTGGTCTGATGAATGTCAAGACAAGACGCGGGAAGTCCTATTTCATCACTTTTATTGATGATTTCACCCGATTCGATCATATCTATTTGATATCCCACAAAGGTGAAAGCACTAAATCTGCTTTAAAAACTATATGAGTTTAGTGGAGAATCAATTAGATCGCAAGATTAAGGTCGTGCGAACCGATAGGGGCGGTGAATATCAATCAACAAGTTTTTTTTGTGATGAAAAAGGCATAGTACAACAGGTAACTATGCCTTATACTCCTCAACAAATTGGTGTTGCAGAAAGGAGGTATAGGACTTTAATGAAAAATGGTCCGTTCAATGATGGCGCAAGCTAACTTGCCAATCACCTTTTGGGGTGATGCATTATTGACGGCCGCTTTCATTTTGAATCGCGTACCCTCGAAATCAGTTAGCTCCACTCCTTATGAGTTGTGGAACCAAAGGTCTCCTGACTTAAACATTTTGAAACCTTGGGGTTGTGCATCCTACGCACATATTTCCTCCCATAAGTATGGCAAACTTGGGCCAAGGGGACGGAAATGTATCTTTATACGATACGCAGAAAACTCCAAAGGTTATATATTTTTTGTTAGTCAGGAAGACAATGGTGGGCTAATTGAGTTTGAGTCGAGGGATGTCACTTTCTTGGAAAATGAGTTTCCAAGACAGGGCGAGATAAGTCGGGACTTATCTCTATTTGAGATTTATGATCAAGAAGGATTACCTCATTCGAGTGGGAGAATTCTTGGTGAAAACGAAAATACGTTTCAACCTTCACCAATGGATTATACGAATGACGATTATCCTATTCCATACGGGAATAATGATCCAAGTGGGAGCAATTCTAATGACATTCCAAGTGGGAGTGATATTAGAATTGATCTGAACTCAAGTCAACAAGGACTTGAAGAATCTCAAATACGACGCCGTATCTTGCCCTGCTAAAGACAAATGGATAGAAGCGATAAAGGAGGAATTGAAATCCATGAAAGTTAACCAAGTCTGAGACTTAGTTAACTTACCCAGAGGACATAGAGCAATTGGGAACAAATAGGTTCTCAAGATCAAGCATAAGGCTGATGGCTCTATAGATAGATATAAAGCTCGCCTCGTCGCGAAAGGTTTTACGCAACAGGAAGGGATAGACTACAAAGAGACCTTCTCACCTGTTGTGCGTTTTACCTCGATTCGCCTGATTCTGGCAATGGTAGCTTGCTTATACCTCGAATTACATCAGATGGATGTAAAGACTGCCTTTCGCAATGGAGAATTGGACGAGGAGATCTATATGGAACAACCAACAGGGTTTGTAAAAGAAGGAAACGAACATAAGGTTTGTAAACTTCGTAAGTCTATATAAGGTCTTAAATAATCCTCGAGGCAATGGTATATACGATTTCAAGAAGTTGTCTTATCAAATGGATTTTCCATGCTTGATGAAGATAACTAAGTATATATCAAGAGGATTAAAAGCAAGCATGTTATTATGTCTCTATATGTAGATGACATTTTAATAGCCGGAAATGACAAGGGCTTTGTGATGAATATCAAGGCTTGGCTTTCATCAGTATTTGAGATGAAAGGCATAGGAAAAGCCGCATATATCCTTGGAATTGAGATTTCAAGGAATCGTTCGAAGAAACTTCTTTCTCTTTCACAGGAGACTTATATAAAGAAGGTTCTAGAACGATTTAATATGCAGGACTGCATGTCCATTGATATTCATATAAGCATATGCGATAATTTATATCTGGAATCGTGTCCAAAGAACCAAAAGGAAAAGGAAATTATGGAAAAAGTTCCATATTCCAGTGCAGTTGATAGTCTTATGTACGCTATGGTGTGTACGAGACCGGACATCTGTTTTGCCGTTGGAAATGGTAAGCTGTTACCAATCCAATACAGGGCAAGTACACTGGAAAGCGGTTAAGAGGAGAATGTGTCTTGTAAGATCAAACACATTGATATCCGATACGAATTTGCAAAAGACTATGATAAGACCAAGAAGGTAGACATAAGGTACATATCTACGCATGAGATGATAACGGATCCGCTTACGAAGGCGATCCCCAGAGATGTGTTTTACAAACACTTATCATCTCAAGGATTGCGTAAGAGCTGAGTTGTACCAATGTAAATTCCCATGTCTGTAAATGATCAAAATTAATAAAAGAATAAGTTCTTTTTCCAACATTGCATATGAATTTCTTAAGAAATGTTTGTGTACATTTTTGAAATCTCAGCTGAATTGTGTGTATGTCGGACAGATTAAGGTTGGCTCTCTCACATGAGCAACCGCCTTATCTTATCAGATGGATAAGATAGAGATGAGACTAGTTTAAAGTCAAAATCATTAGACGAATGATTTAGAGTCATGACTTTAACAAGATAGTCGAATGAAAGATCTGCATCATATGGATGCTTACAAAAGATCTGAGATCTGTATCACAAGGATATAAAGATCTCATTGGATTTTTTAAATCCTATCTGTCTTATGCAGGTGAGAGTCCGGGAATATTTCATGTGTAGTAAGGGGACTCAAAAGATAGGCACTGTGGTGTCTGATCTTTCATCCGTACAACATCTTTAAGACATACTCTCCCTGGGAAAGGAGTGATGTTGTAATACGTGTTCATACCACGTATGCATTTCGACCACTGAGTTAGTAGCAATAGTGTTTGCTATTATGTGAGACTCAAAGGCCATATGGGTCTTAACTCTTACCCTCAAGGACTCCAATTGGTTCCTTTAGATTTGACGAGATGATCGCTATCTTAGCGTGTTGCTAATGGGCTATGGTAATTCGGCTCGGCGGGGCACGTTAGAAAAGCGAATCAAGTCAAGATCAAAAGGTTCGCAAGAAGAGGAAGATTGATTTCATATTCACATTTTGGACTTTAAATGATTCAAAGCTGGCCAGCCAATTGTAATCCAGATGGGATTCAATTGTTGAATATAAAGTACAAGAAATGTGAAGAAATAATCTAGGGTAAAGCATGCGTTGAACTACTCAACTTTGCACCTTCGAGGTCGTTGTGTATCTCTAACAAGTGCACAACAACAGACTCTACGCGCATGACGGTCGCACGGTCTATTTCTCGGTATGATAGATGAAAGAACTAAGGGAAAGACGTTCTCTTACAATCCCCTCAAGTGTGAGTGGGAGATGTTGGATATGGAAGACGTTTGTACACCCTTGTGGGGGATGTACGAGGGAATACGGACCTCGAACGTCGCGTACACGAAGTCGTGTGCAAAGGGAATCTGTTCCCTTGCGGAGAGGATCTCTGGATGAGTAGGAAAGTCGCTTTATATATGCATAAGTGCATGCGACATATGGCTAATAAAGGGGGAATATCTTAAGCTTATGTTGTACCATGCATATGGTACAACTTAAGCTTATAATATGCCATGTATCATGGTACACCTTAATTAAGTTGTTCCAAAGGAACAACTTACCCTAAAATAACTACCTTGGGGGCTATAAATAAGACCCAAGGGTAAGCCATTTCTTACACCTTTTGCATGGCATTCATGCATGCAACTTCATTCTAGAGAAGCTCTGCAGAAATCCTTTCTCTTCCTCTATCCAAGTTCTTAATCTAAAATAGAGATTTAGATTGTGGATTAGTAGCCTTACTCCGTTCGTGAGAAGACTCGATCCGTCGTGGTGAATCCGAAGGCAAAGTTCCGAGACTACCGTTCCGCATACGTGTAATACCCCGTTTCCATATGTACGCGTATTTATACGTATTTTGGCGTAAATGCGTATTGGAAGTATTCTCGTATTTTTTCTTTAAAAATTTTGGTGTAGGAATTATTTTTAAAAGATTTTAAACTCATCTTTTGAATTTAGTAAATAGGAGTATTTGGATGAATACTTGTATTTATGGTGTATATGGTATTTCAACATGTATTTTTATTTTTGCAAAATACAAATTCCAAAATTGTTTTACCATGACACCTTAGCTTATTAGGTGTCATCTTGCTAATTAAGAAGGAGACACATGGCTTAGACTTTGACTAAATGAAAGGATGAGAGGGTTTTAGGGAGACCTAAAATCTAGGCAAAGAAAAACAAAAAAACAAGAAAATCCCACATTCTCTCACTCTCCCTCTCCTTCCCAATTCTGGCCAAAATTTTGTCTCCCCCTCTTTCACTCATTTGCTTCATTTTTCTCTCTACCAAGAACTCTTCCAAGCACCCCTCTCATTCCTCATCATTCCTCCATCAAAATTCATCTCAAAAATCATCCCAAATCCATCTTTAGAAGCCTATTTGGAGTTTGAAGATAGGAGATTAAAGAAGGAGGCCCAAGAATTCTTCAAGGACTAAGAAGGGCCAAGGAAAGTTTGGAGGACTTTGGAGGTAGAAATTCCTTTCACTTATAGTAGGATTTAGTTTTAGGATTAGGAATTCCATTTATGTTAATATGTTATGTGGAATTAGCTAGATGAACAAAATTCTGGAATTTACACAGAATTGGCTGAAACTTTGTTAGCTTGCTGCACTTAATTGGCTACATAGAAATGCATGAAAAAAATATATGTTACTCATATTGTAGTCCTTAATAACTTTCATGTTTACAAGTTTTGCAAATTCGGACTGAAAACTAGGGTAAAAATTCAGTTTCTAAAACTGGTCTGTTTTTAGACAGTTTTGACACCTTTCAGTAAAATGAGTAGAACTCCATGCACACTTAATGAAATGAGATGTTCTTAGTGCCGTTGGAAAGCTGACTTCAAGATATTCAACTCATAATTTTTTTAGATTTTAATTCTGTCTGTAACTTGTAGAAAAATGGACTTGAACTGAACTCAGTTTCTGGTTCAGAATGCTGAAATTATATCTGTTAGGAGAAAATCCACCATAAATCACATATGTCAACTGAGCTTATGAAAATTGGTCAGTGAAAGGAAAACACCCATATCTCCAACTTTCGTGAAGGGACCAGACACCAATTCTGACTGTAGATATGCTAAAAGTGATATTCTTTCTGCTGTAACAGTTTTGACAGATTTATATGCTAATTTTGCTTAGTACTTATCATGGTGTAGTTTTGTTTGAAGTTAAGTTTGTTTGTGCTAATCATGTTCTCAATGACATGCTCTTGATACATGTAATTATGCAGATGGTTCATGAAATATTCGTTATGTCAATAATGTTTAAGTTCAATTTGTTTATGCTTTTGTGCTCACATTAGTATGTTCATAACGATGAGTTTGTGATGATATTCCATGCAATTCTTTAATTGAGATGATGATGATGATGATGATGATGTGAATATGGTTATACGTTTCATGTATATTATGAGAAATGAGAAAGGGAATGCACAAGGCGATGCATGTCCCAAATATGTGATGAACCGTGGAAAGAAAAGAAATGGAAGATGTTATGTTTCATGAAAATGACTAAGTCCTCTTAAAGGAGGGTGACATGGGGTTTGGGGGAAACACGGGTAAATTAAAGGAGTTAAGGAGCGAACAGATGATATGAATTCTCACCCGCTGTATCACTCCCGGAAGGGCGAGTTGAAAGGGTTGGAGAGGCCGCTGGTGTACCCGTGATGCACCATGACGGTAATTGATGGTTTACTCCGTTTGTCCCACAGAAAAACCGAGCAGGTCTCGCTCTAGTGCCTTGCCCCGTTCGGGCATAGAGTTGCGAGAGGCCCCCTCCGGTGCCCGTGTTGCTGGTTGGGGTACCACTTTTTCACCCACCCTGGGTGAAGTCCGCCTCCTTAGCGTCCTACGGTTTACACGGGTTTCCAAACATGAGAATGAATAACTTAAAGCAATTGTCTTTTAATTATAAATATTGTTATCACATGGTTACTTGTTTCTCTGTTAAGATAATGTTGTTAACTCATGCTGATCCATTCCATTGTTTATTATAAATGTCCAGTACTTGCATGTTATTATGTTCTCCCACTTACCTTCAGCACTTGCATGTTATAACATGGTTACTTATGCATGTTCACAAGTTCTTCTTTGATGCTTATACATCGTGTTGTGATTACTTTTATGTCCTGAGAGCTTTACTTGTTAGACCACCCTCCCTAGATGGGTAGACCAATTCTAAAATTGGGTTCTACTAGAGTGTTAGGAGTTTCTACTGGGTCACGCGTTGACGTGTCCCCGTTGACTTTCAGGTCATGTGAGTTGGAGGTTGGAGATAGCGGCTGGAGCTTTGGAGTTGGTGATCTGTTGTAGTATTGGGTGGTGAGGGGTATGATGAGAGACTTGTACTTTTGGTGTTTCTTTTCGGGTGGACCTTTGTACTTAGAGTCGTGAAAATGAAGATGTTGGTGTATGTATAAGATGTATCAATGTATCAATAAAATGGAATATTGTTCTTTTGTTATTTTCTCAGTGTTTTTATCTGTGATGGAGTTTTACTTGTACTTCCCAGCACGTGCGTAGTACCTGCAGCATTCTTTTGTTCTCTTCCTTTCTCTCTTTCTACGTAACACTCGTTGATCTAGGAATACTTGGGACGGATTCGTACTTCCCGGGTATCCTGGAGAGCGGGTCGTTACAATACGCAAGCGTAAGTCTCAACTTTAATTATCGATCCTAACTCTGTTTTGGCAGGGTCCAACACCGGGCCCAGAAGGCGCCGGAATCAAACGAAGGTGGGGGAATGTGAGTGGGGGCGTAACCACGGTCGGCCCCGGGGACATCGGGCCACGAGAAGAATGCTCTCATCATACCGAGAGTGACCTGGCACTCCCGGTCCATGAACCTAAACGAGCATCCCTCGTCGGTCCGGGCGATAGAACTAAGGACCTCAAGTGTCGGACGGAGAAATGTGTCCGCCGACACCTGAAAGAAATCTCGCCAGCCCACATTGTCATACAACGTGAGCATCCCCTCGAGTACCCCCAGGCGTCCTAGGTCTGCAAGGTGTGCGAAACTGGAGGGTACGATCGAGCGCTGGGAAATGCGCTCGAAGACGACGCGGTGTGCATCGTCTCGGAACGTAATCCCGAGCGGCCCGACAAGTGGAGCCGGTGGTACGGGCTGTGGGATGGCAGGGAATGGCTGTGCGGGGTGTGCGGGGTGTGCGTGCTCTGCAGGCTGTACGGGGTGTGCGGGGCCTGCAGGGTGAACGGGGTGTGGTGGAGTAGGCGGAGGAGAGTCCTCCACCTCGTGGGAGGGGCCGGCATCATCCGACCGCTTCCGCTTGGCGGAAGCTCTCCTCGACCTCGGCCGTGTCCGGGGCGGCATATGGCCCCCGGGAGCTCACCAAATATGTGAAAAACGTGGCGTGCGTAAAATAAAGGAAAGAGTATACCGCGACACGCCGCGAGAGCGAAGTAAAGGAAGCGTGCGAAGACGACGCCTCCACGTAGCCCAAAACAATCCCCGGAAGCTCCCCTGGGCTCCCCTAAGCTCCCCAAATTTACCTGCGCATAAAACGAAGAGATTAGCGTGTAATATTCAAAACGTATGGGGGGTTAGGGGTATAATAGATAGAAATTGAAATTAATTTGGGTTTGGGGTTCGTTTAACACATGGATCGTCAAGAAATACGAGAGAGAGGAGAAAATAGGGCGAAATAGGCGTTAGCGGAGTTGGCCGGAGGAGTGGCCGCCGACGGCGACTCGGGTGAGGCGAGGCGGAGGCTCGGCTGGCGGTGGGTGGCCGAGCGCCGGCGCGGGGTCGGTGATCGGGTGAGTAAGGGGGAAGTCGGGGCCGAGGGAGTCGAAGGGTCGGGCGCGAGCGATTTAATTCGTTTCGAAAAACGCGCCCCCCCGCCCCCTTTTATAGAAAAAGTTACGACTCGGCCGAGTGACTATGTCGCTCGGCCGAGTGAACTCAACGGAATATCTTGGAAAATTCTCCCCCGCTAATGACTCGGCTGAGTGGCCTTGCCACCCTCGGCCGAGTGGAGTAAGTCCATTCGGCCAAGTGGCTCAAGCTACTCAGCAAGACTCGCCCTAGGAGCGTATCAGTTTCACTCGGCCGAGTGAATATATATACTCGGCCGAGTGGCAATTATACTGAAATCAAGAAAAGAAACAGAGAGTTTGGTACAGCAGACTTCCCTCGTTCGTGAGCCGCTCAGGCGGACGAACTTGTGTGCTCGGCCGAGTGACTAGTATACTCGGCCGAGTGAGCTTTGCTTTCTGCTGTTTGGCTTCGTTTGGGCTCTAAACTCTGTTTTTCTTCCTCCAGTCGATTTCATCTTCCTCCTAAGCATCAAGCGCCTTACTGGAGCACTCCTCGTCGCCTCGTTCATCCTCCTCATGATGGATTTCCCTATCTCCTCTCATGTCAGGAAAAATAGGACCCGTTATCACAAAATTTTTGGGCGGACGACTCAAAACACTAGTAATTTCTAAAACAAAAATAAAGGAAAAGTAAAAATAAAACGATAACCGTCGGGTTGCCTCCCGACAAGCGCTCGTTTAAGGTCGTGAGCTCGACCCCCTTTGATTTTCAATTAATGCGGGATATTTGGTGCATAGGAGATGCACCCGTCAAATTTTCCGGGGAGAACGCTTAAATTTTGATGTTGTGGCGGGGCGTCCTTCCTCGGTGCTCCTTTGCCTCTGGTAGTGTTGGGGGGTGGCTCCCCTAAGCTAGCGCTTGCTCCGGTCCTCGGCTTCACCGGTGACGCCGATTTCCGTATCGACGGAGCTCTTTTCGGAGACTTCAACTTTGAGAGCTTGCAGAGCTCTCGAATCCTTGCGACATCAGCGTCGCCTTCATCAATCTCAGTGGAGAAGTCGGGGGAATGCTCCATCTTTTCATCTTGGCCTAAGTCCGGGCCTTCTTCGAAATCTTCTTTGAATAGAGCGCCGATGGAGTGAGGGATCGCCTCCTCAATAACCTCGTCAAGGAGGTCCATATAGTCCAGCTCCTCGTGGTAAGGCATGTGTTTCATTGCCTTAGGAATATGAAGCTCCACCTCGATGTTGCCGACGTTTAATGTTAGGGTACCTTCTCGTACGTCGACAATGACACCGACGGTGGCGAGGAACGGTCGTCCAAGTATTAACGACGTATCTCCCTCCTCCTTAACATCCATAATCACGAAGTCGCATGGCAAGCATATGCCCCCTGGGACTTGTAGCGGGATGTCCTCTGCGATCCCTACCGGCCTTGTGATCCGCCCATCGGCTAGTTGTATCCGCATGTCGGTAGGCTTCAATTTTGTCCCGGTGTTTAGTCTTTGGAACATAGAGAGAGGCATGAGGCTAACGGTCGCCCCTAAGTCCACCAATGCCTTTTGTAGAGGGACACCGCCCAAGGTGCAAGGAATTCAAAAACTCCCCGGGTCTTTGAATTTAGCCGGCTCCTTCTCTCTCTTGGTGAACCAAGTCCCCTCCTCAGCTAGCATTATTTTCTCCTTCCTCTTTCTCCCCGAAATCAAATCCTTTAAAAATTTTGCGTATGTCAGGATTTCAACGATAGCGTCGAGGAAAGGAATGTTGAGGCTTACCCATCTTAAATACTCGAGAAACTTTGCTAGCCGTTTCTCCATTTTTGCTCTAGCAAGCCTCTTGGGGAATGGGACCGGTGGCATAAAACGCCTCTCTTCAAGCAATTGCTCCGCTCTAGACTTCTCTTTTTCTTGCGGCACTTTCTCCTCCTCAACTTCAACGGCCGGCTCAATTGGCTCTACATTCTCCTCCACGGGCTCCTCGGTAGGAATCATGACGGGAGTGGTGTCCTTCCCGCCTCTAGTTGTAACGGCAACCACGGCATTGATGTGGCCGGTGGCGTCCCGTGGGTTTTGCTCGGGTTGAGCCTACAATTGTTGAGTATTCCGATTGAGCAACGCCAATTGCTCCGAAATTTGGTCTACAATGGTTGTAAGAGAGTCTTGACCCGCCTTCAAGGAAGAATTGATCTTCTTTTGCTCGACCATAAACTCCTCCACTCTAGCTTCAAAGTCGGATCGTTGTTGAGCTTGTGGAGGGTTTTGGTTTCTCCACCCTTGATTGTATCCGGGCGGCCTATAGGGTGGAACTTGTTGCTTCGGTGGGAAATTTTGTTGTGGAGGCCCCCTCGGTGGATAATGTTGTTGTTGTGGTGGCGGTCGAGCTTGTTGAGGTTGTTGTTGCAGCGGGTTCAATGCTCCATCATTGTTTGCATATGAGAAACCGGGATGGTTTCTAGTGGCCGGATTGGCCCAATATCCTTGATTCCCCGCGACATATTGAACTTGCTCCAAGGATCCCTCTCCTTGTTCGCCTCCCAAATACATAGCTTGAGATTGGTCTTGCCAATCACACATTTGATTCGTTGGTGCGGAGGTGGAAGGGGTTCCTTGGGGCTCCATGATATACTTCTCCAGTCTCTCCACTACCTTGTGGAGAGAATCGAACTTGTTTGTCAGCTCCGCTACGGCCTTTGCCTCATAAATGCTAGATGGCTTCAAGGAGGACGAAGAGTGTCCTCGCTCGTCGCCCCATTGTTGATTGTTTGAGGCCATCTCCTCAATTAGGGCCGTAGCTTCGTCGGAAGTCTTAGATAGGATGGCACCATTTACCGCCGCATCAATAATCTGCTTGGTCCCCGGTTGGAGACCATTGTAGAAGCTATGGACTAGCTCCCAATCTTCGATGCTATGGTGGGGGCATTGATGCTGCAGATCTTTAAAACGGTCCAAGCCTCATAGAGTGTCTCTTGAGGTCCTTGCTTGAAGGACATAAGAGCACTCCTAATCTTTACCGTCTTGGAGGGCGGATAGAACTTGTCAATGAACGCACTCGCCAACTCGTCCCATGAGGTAAATACTCCGTCAGCTTGCGTCCTCAACCAGTAAAGAGCTTTGTCCTTTAATGTGAATGGGAAGAGGCGCAGTCTGATGGCATCTAGGGTGACGCCCGGCATCTGAAATGTGGCGCACTTCGACAAAAATAGCTGGATATGGTAGTGAGGATTTTCATGAGCGTTCCCATGAAATGGATCCTGCTGCATCAGAACTACTAGTCCGGTCTTCAGCTCAAAATTCTTGTCGGCCGCCAACTCCGGCACGATAATGGATGAGGTCATAGAAGAGGTCTTAGGCCGAAGCCTATCGCGAATAGAAATGATCCTTGCCATCCTTGCCGCCAATTGTTCCGTGGTTTCCAGGTTGGTCATAAACCTCCCTTCCGGATTTTGTCTCCTCTCCGCTCTAATTCTCTGCACGGTACGTTCGATCTCGGGATCAAATAATATAGCTTCAGGGTCCGCCGTGGATCTCTTGTACATGCAATGAGAAAACAGAGTTTCAAAGAAATGATTAGCACAGTGGAAGGGTTAGATAAAAAATAAAGAAATAAAAACAAAAAGAAGAAATAGCTAGGGTGATAAGATCAAACACTATCGCCTCCCCGGCAACGACGCAAAAAACTTGATCACTCCGGAATGTAACCCAAAAGTGCGACCGTGTAGTTTTACCGCAAGCGCACGGTGTAGCGGTGAGCGGGTTATCGAACACAGGGAGGACGAATAAAAGTGCTTGCTCCGAACAACCTGGCTATTAAGAACAGAAAAGAGGGAATTTGCCGTTTGGCGATCCTGTCACAATCGTCAGACAAAGTATGGAGGTATCAAATCAGATAAAGGACGCCTAGGGAATGGGGAATCCCCGCTACTCACCGTATCTCGTCAATGTGATTCATTGGCATCAACATCGCTAGGGTAGAATTTCAGATGAACTAGTTGCAACTGAATGTGAAACCTAGCTCACGCTCTCGCGCTGTTGCCGGTCTATAGCTATCCTAGGTTTGGGTCCAATCTCTTGCAAACCCTAGCCTAGGCAAGCTAGCATTAGGATCACCGTCATCGTTCAATCGCGCCATGAGCCCACTCTCGTGCAAACTCGGTCCGCGACCTAGGTTGGGATAGTTCCCACCCGTCCAATCTCTTGCAAACGGGTATCGGCATGGAATTGCAACCGAGAACCCTAGTATCGGTCCAATCTCTTGCAAACCGATACTACAGAAACTCGACTCCAACCCAATTCAGATTTCTAGGGTTTCCTGTCGAATTGGGATCCAATCTCTTGCAAATCCCAATCGGTATGAACTCCTAGCCATCCGTAATAAATCGATCCCAAACTAACCCTAATAGCAATTCTAGCAATATTTCTACCAAGTCATCACAAATCTGAAATTGGGCTCGTAGGGTTCATCCCCACGCCCCAAGGCGTATAGACTACTCACAATTCATAGCACAAATACAAAAATAAACAATGGAAATCATAAGAGAATTCATCACAATATTCAAATAAGCAATAAAAATAGTATTTTAAAGGAGAGAGAGACAAACCAATAGAGTTCTCCAAGAATCCAACAAAAATAATCCTTTCTCTCCTCTCCAATCACAATAATCTAAAACTAAAAGTTTAATCTAAAAAGCTGCAAAAAGTAAAGAGAAAAGCTCCTCTAACCTAGGTCAAAAACTGGGGTTAAATACCCCCCAAAATCGTCCAAAAAACTATGACCAAAATGCCCCTACGCAGCCTGAAAATCGTAATTTTCGCTACAGGCAGCGCGTCGCACTCGGCCGAGTGACAAAAGTCGCTCGGCCGAGTAAGAAACCCTGAAAATTTCCAGTAAGTCTGGGCCTTCGGGGGTCTTCTCTTCGGGGGTCGCTCGACCGAGTGAGTTGTAGTCACTCGGCCGATGGCTTCTATACACTCGGGCGGTCAGCATTTTCCACTCGGCCGAGTGGGTCTTCTGAAGCTCAGGCAGACGAAAAACAGTAAGTCGGCTCTTTTGGATGGGCATCGTCTGAATGCCACTCGGGCGGACGGAGTCTCGTCACTCGGCCGATGTGGCTTCCGACGCTCGGCCGAGTGCACATATGATGCGTGTCCGATCTGGCCGGCCGAGCGGGGTCTCACTGGTCGGCTGAGTGACTCCTTCACTCGGCCGAGTGAGACACCAAAAATGCCATTTCAGCTTGTTTTTTCCTCCTCGTCGCTCCTGCGACGTTCTTTCTTCTTCCGCTCCTCTCCCATAGCAAAATACCCCTCGGGGAGGTCGTCGGTGACACTCTGGAGTAGGCGTATCTCGGGATCACTCCAAATCGCTCCAAATCACCTGAAATACGACAAAAACAACAAATCATGAAAAGTATCGCAATATCATCGATATATCGTGAAAAACATGATTTGAGCGATCTAAATGGCATGCAAACATGCGGGAAAAAGGTGTAAAATATGGAGTGATCAGCAGGCGTCGAGAGGGGGGTCATACTGGCTGGAGATGGGTGGCGGCGTCGGGGAGATCTGCGGCGGCGCCGGGAGCCGAGAAGCTAGGGGGAGGCGGCGCGAGGGCGACATCGCGGCGGGAGGCCACGATCGGCGGCGGTGCGCTGAGGGGATCTGTGGTGGAGATCGGCGCTGCACGGGGTCAGCGGTGGCGGCGCTGTGTGCGGGGAAAATGAGGGCGAAGGCGTGCGGCCTTGGGTTCACGGGGGATGTCGTGAATCGGAGGGGATCGCCGGCGTCTCGGGGCCTCGGGGACGCCGTAGCGGCGTCGGGATCTCGCCGTGAGGGAGAGAGGGAGGGCGAGAGGGAGACGGGGGTTTCGAGTTTTTAGGGGAAAAAACGGCGGCGGGTTAATTTTGTTTTAGGGTTAGGGTAAAATTAGGGCTAGGGTTTAATAATATAAGAATAATTTGATATATACCTATGAGATTTATAGCTAGAAGGGGATTGACAAGGAGGTGGAGGGTGTACAAGTAGGGGGAAAACTAGGGGAGAATAGAAGAAGCAGTTTATGAAATATTTAAAACATATTTGATAAGAGATTTAGCCAGATTTGGCTAACGAATTTGAATTTTGAATCTGATCAGGGCAAATCAACGGTCCAGATTTCTCCGAGCGATATCTTTCAATCCGTGCGTCAGAAAAATAATCCGAAAATACCGGTGCGATCGTGGAGACGAGACGCACAGATCTACGGAGCCTGATCGTGTGTAGCGCCTACCAAGAATTTACGTAAAATTGGAAACGGCGTTTCGAGTCGGATGACTAAAACGTCCCTATTATTCAAGGTCGTTTCGCAAGAAAACGAGCCGGGAAAAACGTTCCCAAAAATTACTATAAAATTCAACACCCCAAAACGATCGCAACGACATATTGCATCGCATATGCCGGAGCTCAGAAATAGTCAATTAAAATACGTGCACGTTAAAGCACGTGCACGCAGAAACTACGATCGGTCGGAAAGCGACCGTTACATTCTACCCACCTTAGAAATGATTCCGTCCTCGGAATCACTCATACTAAGACTAATTATAAAATCCGTAAATACTTAAGCCTATAACTCCCATCCTCCACACAAAGGTATCTAATCCTATAATTTCAACATCGTTCCTCAATTAATCCATCATAACTCATATTTTCACTGGACAATGCTACGTCTAAACTCACATCCTAATGCTTAGTTATAGGCTCATCCCTATAGTTCAACCTCCCAAGTCCAAGTTCTCACAAAAAGAATAATAATCATCTTCTCATACCATACCACCCCGCTATACATCATCGCTCAATAATATCTTTTAAATTTCTCGATCTCTTCCCAATTATTAATCAATCGCTAAAGTGATGTTTAAGTCAATCATCGATCCAAACAGAAACGTTATCTAACTCATAACACTTTTCACAAATCGACAATCGTCGTGTCCCCAATGCATTCTTCGTCATATCTTCCCATAAATTCATCCGCCGAACAATTTGGACCATCAAGATCACATCTCATCCTACTCACTATAATTAATCCCAACCAATATTAAGTCCGGCTACCTAACCATCGTTGTGTTATTCCCAATGTCTTCTCACGCCAACTCGACGACCAAGTCTCGATGCTAATAAAAGCTCTACTCAATCTCATAATCACCCTAACTCCTACCATACTCTGTAGCCATCCCTATCTACCATTCGTCTAAGCCTCAAATCTGATAAGTTCTCATCTTCACGCATATAATCTCATTCAACCAGAATTCTTCATTGAGTCCGCCACACTTCGGTTTAATAAATAAGTCTTGGACAGCCCATTCTTTTCATCCGAAAGATATCTATTCCAATATCCTATCGTTCCAAGATCGGTTAATCATTGCTATAACAAATCTCATCTCAACCTGAGTCTAACCGCAAACAAAATCCTACAACAATAATAGCTAGTCCCAAAACTATAACAACCATAACATAACATTTCTAAATGGAGAGAGAGAGAAGAGAAAGGGAAACTTAAAACCAGTGACACATTTTTTTTAAAACATTTGGAAAAACGTGTGGAGTCGTGGTAATGGATAAGGAAGGATAATTGATTTGTGATCTTGTGAGCTAATTTCAAAAACTTTAAAGGTTTGGTTTAAAAAGAAAAACAAAGTTTTGATACAATCACATGCAGTCAGAGATAAACTATTCTATAATCGCGAAAAACTACGTCTAAGGAAATTGACTGCTATGACCCTATTCATATACGTATGAATACCGTCATTCAAACAACTTCAATCATATCATGATTAACACTGAGTACACATTCAAGACACAAAAGGCAATCATCGGGATCCTAAAGAACACACGCTCATACAGGTCTACGCACTCTACTTATACTCATGCACCACAACGACATCACCTACCAAAAGGGCCTACTCCTAAACCGGAGATAACATAGACAACTACAAGGACTAATATCTTCGCAAAATAAAGGAAACATGAACCAAAAGTGTAGCGAAATAAATCGGAACGGACGAGTTCAAGTAAGGCGGGGCAAGGAGCTAATCGGTTGGATGGAACGAAAAATATTCTTCAAAATAACTAGATTGATGATGGGAGAATTACGTGTGAAATATGGTATCATATACTTTTAAATATATATATATATATTTATATACTTAAAAGTGAGCAGATGTAGCAAATTAAAATTTTGGGAAAAAGTAAGACGAAGGAAGGATGGGTAAGGTGAGAAACGATTGTTTTGCAAATGAAAATAAGTTTACACAAAGATTTTGAAATGTGGTCACGAAGAACATAGAACTGATATAACAATGATACTAAAATAATTGGAGTTCCCTCTAGTTTAGAAAATATTTAAAAAAAATATCCACGGTAAGTGATTAGAAGTAGATCTTGTAGTTTAGAAAAATTAATATATATATATTAGATTATAGAATTGATAACAAGGTTTAAAACTGAAACACGAAAGATGCCGATTTGAAAATAGGTACAAGATAGTAAAATAATTTTACGACCAGGGATGTTTCAAGATCAGTAGAAGAATTTAACTCAAAAGAAAAACAAGAAATTTTGAAAGGTATAATATAGGGGTTTCCAAAGAAGTCAAGCTAGAGCGAAAACTTAATAGGAATTTCAAAAATACTTTTAGAGGTAGCAGACTTGGCAAGGGAAAAGACTCGAAGGATCAACGACACTCGTCAGGAACGATTACGTGAATTGGAAGAAAGGAAAAGATCGCATGGTGATTACACATAGAATAAGATGCAAGGAGGCTACGATGAGACCCTACGATCGATAACGCATAAGTGTAATGATCAGAGAGACGCTAGAAGTCAGGGGTCCTACTCATCGGGTCGTCTAAAGATCAGGAGAGCTCGGCACTAAGATTTCCTAACGAGCTAAACTACAATCAGGATCTAGGGGAAAAAGTTCCTAAGGGAATCAAGGTTACGTTCTGCTGGGCCTGAAGTCGATGGAGCTGGGCGAGCGACTAACTAAAAGAAGGACTCTAGAAATCTAATTTGGTCAGAGTTTGGGAGGGAGAGGCTACTAAGGTATCCTAAGACGGGTATGACTAAATCTTAACCAAGGCGTCTGACTATCAAATTGGGACGTCTACCTAAGTCTTCCCACTAACTAAGACTGGGAAACTAATTCAGACTTGTACGTGGATATTAAATGAATGCGGTACTTTTATTGTTCCGAACTTTTGCAAGACCTGCATGGGCCACCACTAAAACCTGTCACGCCCCGCTTCCCAAAAATACGGAGGCGAAGCGTGACTAAGCCCCGCTTAGGCCGGAGCTAAGGAGCTCGGACCCAATAAGCGTCTGTAGGGGGTACCATTTTAAAAGTTTCTGGTTCTTGCATTAATAAAGTTCGAAACAACAGAAGTACAGAAAGGAAGTTGCATTCATTACATTAGAGATATAATATCCAACGAGTACAAAGTCTAAAAAGGAGCCTAAGCATGGCAACAAAAGATTTAAAAGCAAACCTAAAAGCAGTAACCTCTGAAAGTGGCGACTAAAAAGACCTCTAGGTATGGTCCTCGTCGGGCACGTACTCTGGGTCGACGTCCTCGGCTCCTCGTACTCCAGTGAGTCTGCCTCGTCCACGAACTCTGGCTGAGCACCTGACGTACAACACCCCAAAAGAAAGGAACTGTACGTCAGGTAAAGTCTACAAAAAGGGTTAGACTCTACTGCAAGTGTATCAACTTTTAGACAATGTTTTACTGGTTGATTAGCATGCTGGGGTTATAAGTGAGTAACAAAAAGAAGGTAACCGCAGCAGGAAAATAAACGTAACAAGTAGTAGTCGTAGCGTGTGCTACCAACTACGGGACTAACCTACAGGTGTCAGGACAAGTCGGGACGTGACGGGACAAGACAAGACAAGACAAGTGAGGCACAAAAGGGTTCACGCCTTACGGTTCGAGGGGGATCAGACTCTCTTGCTGTGCGCACGCTTAACCCAACCCCAAACCCCAAGGAAGACAAGACAAGACAAGACAACAGTACAAGGGATCACTCGCTCTAGCTTGGCGAGTGCCCTATTACCCGCAGGCTGTGTATCCGTACAAGGGATCACACTCTCTAGCTTGGAGAGTGCCATATTTCCCGCAGGCTGTGAATCTGTACAAGGGATCACTCGAAGAGTGCCCTATTGCCCAGCGGGCTGTGCAAGACGGGACGGGACGTGACAAGATGGGAAGAGTTATTCTAGGGTGTCCACACACACGCACACACATGATAGCCCTATGATGTCAAAAGTTGTTGTTGTCAGGCTCAGACTTCGTCGTCAAGTCTGAGCCGTCAGGAGTCGTCCCGGACGCTATCATTTCACGTCCAGTTCTATTTGTTCACAGTTATCATTCCTAACCAACTAAGGCCTAAGCACGGCCAAAAGTGCAAGTGGGATACACTTGCCTGCGATGGCGAGCGTGTCGTCCGTCCAGAGCGTCTCGTCCAGGCATCTCGTCCGCGGTAGTTCGTCTGAAATAGTGTCACGGCGACGGTGTCAGGTCGCGTTTTCAGTAAATCCTATTTAGGTTCATTTCTAGGTTATCGGGACTATCCAAATTGTCACAAGTCACGTTTTGATGTTTTATCACCCTAAATCGACTTCTGCCCTATGTGCACAGAAATAATTGTCCGATTGTCGATCCTTCCTACGGTGAGCAGCGTTTTACAGATACTGAAAGTAAATTTAGTTTGAGTTGTCCAGTTTTAGTTAAGGTTCAGTTTGCTACGGTGTGGGTTTCGCTATGAGTTTAGAGGGACCAACCTGGTGCGAGGGACGCGCACGAATCTGGCGTCGAGTCTGGAAACGGTGGCGGTGCTCGTGCCCCTGACTGCGGGTAGTGCAGTGGAGGTCGTCTCGGAATCGCCTCAGGATTTGTGACGGCTACGGGTAGCGCAGCGGGACGTCTCAGGCAATGGTAACGGCAACGGATCATGATGTCGGAAGATTGTGAGCCCTGCAGCGTCAACGACATCTCGACTACAGGTAGCGTAGTGAGACTCGTCCGGGCAGCGGACGAAGTGCGGCAGCGGGTACGGTCAGTCTGTCGGCAAGAGCCGGGGTCAACAGAACAACCGTGCCTTGGGAAGGCGTCGGAACAAGTAGTCGCGGCGGCTCGAAGGAACAACAGCAGTCCTCGGGCTGTTGCTCTCGCTGATCTTCACGCGGAGCGGCCACCGACGGTCGGGGCTCTGCGCGGTGGCCACAGGCGGCACAGTGGCGGTAGGAGAGCGCGGAGGGCGCTGCGCGACCCGCGGGGTCACGGCGACAGGGGAACCGCGAGGGCGGCGCTACGAGGGGAGACGGAAGATGAGGCGTACGGGCTCGGGAACGCCAGAGCGGCGTCTTGCGGGGCGCGGATGAAGGGAATCTGCGATGGGGGCGAGATCAGCGACGATGGCCACTAGCAGCAGTGGCAACATAGTGGCAAGGGAAACGAGAGCACGACAGCAAGGGGAGGACTGCCGCCAGTCAGTGGCGTTCGGTGGCGGCCTACGGCGCTTCCCGGTGATCCGCGAGGCTGGGGCGACGCTCGCTTGGCCGGCGATGGCCGGAAATCACCGCAGCGATGGAAGCTGCGGCTGCTCACGGGGAGGCCGCCGTTGTCGGCTTCGTACGGCGGCGAAAAGCGACTGGGAGGGGGTCTCCGATGGTCGACGGCCGGAGCAGTGTGCTGGGCGTCGTTGCTCGATGGTCGGAGTGACTGTGGAGCGAGGGGGAGATGCGGGTGAGGGTGGTCGGGGTGATCGGGGTTTGCTCTGCGAGATGCGGAGCGGTGGCGGTGGGTCAGGATCACGGCGGTCGGGGTCTCGCAGGGCCGGCGGGGGCTGCTGCTCCTGAGCGGCGACGGAAACCCCCGATGGCGGCGGCGTTGGGGGGCGCAGGCGTCGAGAGGGGGGTCGTGCTGGCCGTAGATGGGTGGTGGCGTCGGGAAGATCTGCGGTGGTGCTGGGAGCCGAGAAGCTAGGGGGAGGCGGCGCGAGGGCGACACCGCGGCGGGAGGCCACGATCGGCGACGGTGCACTGAGGGGATCTGTGGCGGAGATCGGCGCTGCACGGGGTCAGCGGTGGAGGCGCTGTGTGCGGGGAAAATGAGGGCGAAGGCGTGCGGCCTTGGGTTCGCGGGGGATGCCATGAATCGGAGGGGATCGCCGGCGTCTCGGGGCCTCGGGGACGCCGGAGCGGCGTCGGGATCTCGCCGTGAGGGAGAGAGGGAGGGCGAGAGGGAGACGGGGGTTTCGAGTTTTTAGGGGAAAAAACGGCGGCGGGTTAATTTTGTTTTAGGGTTAGGGTAAAATTAGGGCTAGGGTTTAATAATATAAGAATAATTTGATATATACCTATGAGATTTATAGCTAGAAGGGGATTGACAAGGAGGTGGAGGGTGTACAAGTAGGGGGAAAACTAGGGGAGAATAGAAGAAGCATTTTAGGAAATATTTAAAACAGATTTGATAAGAGATTTAGCCAGATTTGGCTAACGAATTTGAATTTTGAATCTGATCAGGGCAAATCAACGGTCCAGATTTCTCCGAGCGATATCTTTCAATCCGGGCGTCAGAAAAATAATCCGAAAATACCGGTACGATCGTGGAGACGAGACACACAGATCTGCGGAGCCTGATCTTGTGTAGCGCCTACCAAGAATTTACGTAAAATTGGAAACGGCATTTCGAGTCGGATGACTAAAACGTCCCTATTATTCAAGGTCGTTTCGCGAGAAAACGAGCCGGGAAAAACGTTCCCAAAAATTACTATAAAATTCAACACCCCAAAATGATCACAACGGCATATCGCATCGCATATGCCGGAGCTCAGAAATAGTCAATTAAAATACGTGCACGTTAAAGCACGTGCACGCAGAAACTACGATCGGTCGGAAAGCGACCGTTACACCCTGACGCATGATATGTTTCGATTCTCTCTCTATTCTCATGCATGCATGAACTATATATTCACCGCTTAATTTGAATCGAATCGATATTTGGGTCATTTCCTGGATTTGTGTATATCGAGCTTTATCGCACATCGTAGATAGTGACACAGTCTGCTAGCACACGGCCACACTCACTCGCGCTTCACCGCGTGGGCCCACGGCACTTGTCTGGACTTGTATTCCTTGGTTTAGTGATGTGATTTGGCGTTTGCTTGCTTGGTGTGTCGTTTTTGATTTTGTTGGCCCTGACGGGCGATCTAGGATATAGAGTTGTCTTTTTCTCTCTTTCTCTATATTTTCTCTCTCCGAGCTCCTACTCTCACGCGTCTTCCTCGAGGACGAGGAAGAGTTCAGCTTGGGGGATTTTGACATGCGTTTATATTTCATATATTTGTGCACGTTTTCTTCCGCGTTTTTCCGTATTTTACCGCAGTCTTATATTCGTTTTCTCGTGTTTTCTTGTTTTCTTTCACTTTTCCGTGTTTTTCGTATTTTGCAGGAGTTTATTGGCATAGGGGACATAAAACGACGATATCATGAGTCCCCGGAGCAACGGGAGGAGTCACGTGTGATCCAGGGGGTCAAACGACGAAGATATCATCTTTCAGCCCCTCACCCCACCGGTTGGTCACTTCCAACCGATCGGGTGATGCACGCGTGCATCACCCGGACACAAGTTGGAGCGGCCAAGAAGTCACCCGATCGGTTCAGTGACCGGTTCAAACGCCCCAACTCTCTAGAATTCTGACGCTGAATGCCAACCGATCGGGTGACTTTCACCCGATCGGTTCACCTGTAGCCGATTCTCCGAAGCCACGACATGGGGAGATCAACCGACCGGTTCACCCGACGGCACGAAGATCCAACCGATCAACTTCAACCTTAAACCGACCGTGCTGTGGTGACCGGGTGGAATCCTATTCTGCGCTGCCGAAGAAACGAAGCCGGTCACCTGATCGGGTGATTTTGTATTCTATATATAGGACCCCTAGGTTTTCCAGAAACGGGAGTTGTTATTTTTTGCTGTTTTTTCTCTCTCTTGACGGCTGTAATTTTTCAGATATTTGTAAGTTTTCTGATCTTTGTCAAACTTTAATATAGTGTTATTAGCATTGCTCTTACTGCTTTTCAATCGCCTGATCATGATTTTTACCATCGATTTCTATTTAGATCGCTTTTTACTAAATATGTGTGAGTAGTTCCCAAATCTGGGATTTTGGCGGAAACCCCTTCGTGGGTTCTTCCCGATGCGTCCATAGGACTAGGAAATCGATAGGGATTAGGAATCTAACGGTTACGCTGGGTGTTTTATTGTCATCGGCGGGAAAAAGACCGCCTTTGACCGTTGGGCCAAGGGGGAATAAACTTGGCGGTTGACTCCCTAGCCATAGCTCACGCCCTTAGCGTAGACGTCGAATCCTAGCGCGCGGGAGCAGCAGGATGAGACGTTGGGAGTTATCGTTGTGAGCTTAGTGCTCCCGGAGTCGGTCAGTATTAATAGACACGGGAGTGCCCACTGACCGAACCCGGGAAGTCCGGTGTATCATCCTGGGCACCGACCGGAATATCGGGCCCATGGGACGCTGTTACCACTTTCAGAGGCAACGTCTCATCATTAGACCCTAATTCCGATCGTTATCCTACCCGTAGGCCGTATCGGCGAGAATCGCACGATAGGGTGGAAACCAAAGTCCCGGGTTTTTCCTTTATATTGTCTATACCTTGCATTCCATTCACCGTGACAACCCATCATTCGATTCGAGCTAGCTCGCCCATGGGGTGAATTTGATCCTCTTGATATAAGCACATCCACGCCTCCCTGAGTTTGACCCCCAAGCCACACTACAACACCGTGCGCTTGCGGTTACAAATATTTAAATCTCACGCCCCCAATCATATCTTTGCACACAAAAACACACGCATAAGCGGGGGACGTCATCGGTAAGTGGGCATTCCCATGTCATTAACACTGATCGACTCCGGGAGCACTAAGCTCGCAACGATAATTCCCAACGTCTCATCCTGCCGCTCGCGCGTGCTAGGATTCGACGTCTACACTAAGGGCGTGAGCTACGGCTAGGGAGTCAACCACCAAGTTTATTTCCCCTTGGCCCAACGGTCAAAGACGGTCTTTTTCCCGCCGATGACAATAAAACACCACGCGTAACCGTTAGATTCCTAATCCCTATCGATTTCCTAGTCCGATGTACGCATCGGGAAGAACCCACAAAGGGGTTTCCACCAAAATCCCAGATTTGGGAACTACTCACACATATTTACTAAAAAGCGATCTAAATAGAAATCGACAGTTAGAAACATGATCAGGTGATTGAAAAGCAGTAAGAGCAATGCTAATAACACTATATTAAAGTTTAACAAAGATCGGAAAACTTACAAACATCTGAAAAATTACAGCCGTCAAGAGAGAGAAAAAACAGCAAAAAATAACAACTCCCGTTTCTGGAAAACCTAGGGGTCCTATATATAGAATACGATATCACCCGATCGGTTGGAAAGTCAACCGATCGGGTGACCTGCTTCGTTTCTTCGGTAGTTCAGCACGGGACTTCACCCGGTCACGTGGCACGGTCGGTTGAGGGTTGAGGCTGATCGGTTGGATCATCGTGCCGTCAGGTGAACCGGTCGGTTGCGCTGTCAGTGTCTCGGCTTCGGAGAATCGACTACAGGTAAACCGATCGGGTGAAGGTCACCAGATCGGTTGGCATTCAGCATCAAAAATCCAGAGAGTTGGGGCGTTTGAACCGGCCTCTGAACCGACCGGGTGACTTCTTGACCGCTCCAGCTTGTGTCCGGGTGGTGCACGCATGCACCACCCGATCGGTTGGAAGTGACCAATCGGTCGGGTGAGGGGCTGAAAGATGCTATCTTCGTCGTTTGACCCCCTGGATCATGCGTGACTCCTCCCGTTGCTCAGGGGACTCATGATATCATCGTTATATGTCCCCTACGCCGGTAAACTCTGCAAAATACAAAAAACACGGAAAAGTGAAAGAAAACAAGAAAACACAAGAAAACGAATACAAGACGGCGGAAAACAACGGAAAAATACAAAAGAAAACGTGTGCGTGAATATATGAAATATAAACGCACGTCAAAATCCCCCAAGCTGAACCCTTCCTCGTCCTCGAGGAAGACGAGTGAGAGTAGGAGCTCGGAGGGAGAAAATAGAGAGAAAGAGAGGAAAGGAGAAAACAGAAAATCCTAAATCGCCCGTCAGAGCCAGCAAAATCAAAAACACACACCAAGCTAACAAACACCAAATCACACCACTAAACCGAGGAATACGAGTCCAGACAAGTGCCGTGGGCCCACGCCGTGAAGCACGAGTGAGTGTGGTCGTGTGCTAGCAATCGGTGCCACTATCTACATTGTGCAATAAGCTCCATATACACAAATCCAAGTAATGACCCAAATATCGATTCGATTTAGAAATAGCGGTGAATATATGGCTCAAGCATGCAAGAGAAGAGTATGAGAATAGAAATGCATCATGCATCATGGACTCCACAGCTAGGGACTCGGACATCACCACACTATCACCTAGATAATAGCTAGAATTCCCTATTCCAAGTGTTTTCGAAAGCGATGGGGGTTGAGATGATGTGGAGTAGAACACTCGGTGCAAATTCTCGCCTTCCCTTTATTCTCGGTAAGTAGGAAAATATTCACACTCATATATGTTTTTTTTGGGTTTTTGGGATTTTGGCTATACACATGTGTACTCTCCCAAGTAGGAGAACGGTACACGACGAGGGGATTTGCACCAAGTAAAACAAAAAAGAAGTCGGATTCTAGACACTTGGGCAAGGGAGATATTTCACTAATCAGAGCATAGGCTAAATGCGTTATCCTGGTCCTAACTGTGGAATTCCGACACATGCGAAATGAAGCATACGATATATATATTCATGCATACAGAAGCAGATAGGAGAAGGAAATACCACATATTCAAATCGAAACATGATAATCTAGGGGTCATTCCTGGACAGGTATATAAAATAAAATCACAAAGTAGAAGCACACCAAACAGCTAGGCACGACACACGACTCACAAAATAGCTAAGTGGACCCACGATGTATGAAATGCAAGAGGACTCGACTTCCTAGGGTTAGTGAATGTGATTATCGATGCCATGCTAGGTGTGTGTGATTTTGTGGCAATTCATCATAGGGTTCATCTCTAGGAGAAGGAGATGAAAAAGAAGAAGAGAAAAAAATAAAAACACGATGAAAAAGACTCAAAAACGAAAAAGAAAGACTCAAATGACGCACAAAATGCGACTCCCCCAAGCTGAAGTTTGCATTTCCCTCAATGCAATAAAAGTGAATACAGGAGGGCAAAGAAAATGGGGGGGAATACGCACCGACACAAAAAGACACGAAAGACAAGAAAATCACACAAACGAAACTGAAAATAAGAATAAAAATAAAAATCACACCACACAACATAATAACAGAAAATAAAATAAAATAAAAAGGAGAAAATCACACTGCACAACAAATAAACAAACACACAAAGAAAAACGACACACGACAGCACACAGAAAACAGCACACGACGACACACAGAAAAAATTGACTTCCCCCAAGCTAGACATGACAATGCTAGCAAGATGATATGCAAGGGGGAGGTCAGAAAAAGAAAAGAATGGAAACAAAGATAAAAAAGAAGGGACCTGAAGCGGGAATGGGTCCTCCCCCTAGCTGTGGTAAAGCAGGGCCCCGCAAAGACAGATGGGCACTAAAAATAGGGGGAGGCAAAAGCTGGATGGAAATATATCAAGCAGAGGCACCACCCTCTGGGGGTGGTGATGGGGGCCTGTGCTGAGGACCAGGAGTAGAGGGGGGTGGGATGTGGAGCTCAGAGACATCGGGTGAGTCAGTGCGAATGTGACGAATGAGGCTTTGAAGGACATGTAGGTCACGCTCAACTGACTACTGAGTAGCCCGACCACCAACTCCTGCTAGGAGGAGCATGGACATAAACCTGTCAGCTTGGTCGTCGTCATGGAATGACACCTGGTATTCGGTATCGCCAATGTAAACGGTGTTGAATATTGGACTCCCCGGATTTGGTTTTGGATGATGAGCAAACATAAATAATTCATGAACTAACAATCTGTGAGCGCAGTATTGGAGATCGTCGCCAATTTCACGAGAATATTCAAAGCGACATCTCAACACTTCCAAAAGCTCGTATTCAAGCCTAAAGCTTCGTTGAAGCTCTTACAACGCTTTGGAAGTAATGAAGATTCAATCGAAGCTCTCAAAGACCGTTTATTAAGGTTTTATTTATAGTCTTTTAGTTTCGATTGATAGAATGTTAAGCCTTGAGTATATCTTACGTTTCTATCTTCATTTCGCTCATTTCGTAGCTCTAGGATTCTTGCACAAGTTCACTCTATCTTCCTCGAAGCGTCGCGCTTCGATTCGGCCTTTGTTGTGCATGTTAGTTGGTACAAGAACATGTACTGACCGACTAGATGGAGATCTAGTCGGTCGGCCACTGTTCTTGGACCGACTAGTTTCTGTCAGTTAAATCTTTGTTCTTTACTGTTTACAGTTAGTCGGTCTACGTTGACTCACCGACCGACTAGTTTGTGAACTAGTCGGTCAGTGATGCTTCTTTGACCGACTAGTTATGATTTTCTGTTCATGCCAAATTTCTCCTAAGCTACTGTTTACAGTTAGTCGGTCTAAGAACGTTTGATGACCGACTAGTTGACAATCTAGTCGGTCAACTTTTGTTCTTGGACCGACTAAGTCAACTTACCTTCAGACTATGTTGTTTTGCCTCTTAGTCGGTCAGAAAGTGTTCTTGAACCGACTAGTTTTCTAGGTCTGAAATTCTATCTCTTCTCAGATCTGCTCTTAGTCGGTCCATGCTTTGTGACTGACCGACTAGTTGATGAACTAGTCGGTCAGTGTATGTTCTTTGACCGACTAATTCTCACAGATTTCTTTCCGTTGGAGATTGACCTAACTTATGTTTTTGGGTTCCTATAAATACGAACCTAGGTCATTTCTATCTTCAATAGAGCTGCCATTAAGAGATTCATTGAGTTCTAAAGAGATAGCTATTCTCCCTCAAATCTAAAGCTCTCTTCCTCACAAGAAACCCATTCTCTCTCATTTCTAGATCTAGAGAGAAGCTTGTTCTTGGTGAGCTCTTCAAGCTATTGCTTGATCCAAGTCTCCAACTCTTCCCTAGGCACCCATTGCTGCTCATTTCCTTGGTGCTAGGGCTTGGTGACTTCATCTTCCTCAAATCCTTCATTCCACCTATTGGGTAAGAAAAACTCAAGGTATAGGATTTTGTGGTAAGAGTATTTATTTCATATAAACTCTTTATATTGCTTATTGGCTCTCTCGGTTGTGAGAGAAGTTTGTGATCCCGGGTTGTGGGATTCACTTTGCCATTGCTTGTATGATTTGATCTTGTGAAGGTTTTTTCACAAGATATTCATAGTGGAAATCTTGAGTTAGGGTTTCTAACTCAAGTATCCGGAGGGGATCCGGGTGGTTGGGACGTAGGATCACCGGGAACAAGTCGGGGAGACTTGGGTGGATCCGAACCCATTAACTTCGTTTGTTAGCATTGTTAATTTCATTGTTGTCATTCAATTTAAGCTTCCGCAAATTGATTTGGTAGTTGTGTGCAATTTAATTTGGAATTATACGCCTTATTATTTTAAAGTACTATTCACCCCCCCTCTAGTACTTGTGCAGTAGCTGGTAGGGCATTACATTTGGTATCAGAGCCAGATACTCAGCTATGTCTGCCAACGACAACAAGACCGTGCGTCCACCTTCCAACTATGACACCTTCAGGAACCGTGAAGGAGCATCTTCCGTGATGGAAGGACATTCCTCTACAAGGCCTCCATTCTTCAACGGTACCAACTACGGGTACTGGAAGTGTCGGATGGAAACCTTCCTCCGAAGTGCATCTTTATGGAGAACTACAATGAAGGAGTATATTGAACCCGAAGAAGAAGATTTTGAGAAATGGACTACCGCGGAGGTCGCCGCGGAGGTAAGCAATGCCAAGGCAATGAACGCCTTGCAATGTGCATTGGAGCCCGAGGATTTCAATAAGATATGCACATGTAAGAGTGCATATCAAATTTGGAACTCCCTCCTCATTCTACATGAAGGGACGAGTAGGGTAAGAGACTCTAAACTCGTAGTCGTAACCAAAGATTACGAAATGTTTCATATGCAACAGGGCGAGAAGATGAAAGAATACTACGCTCGTTTCGTTGACATAATAAACGAGTTAGAGGCCCTCGGCAAGATCTACACTCAAAAGGAGAAGTGCTTAAAGCTTATTGAAGGACTTCCCTCTTCTTGGGAAAAACGTACCTTCGCCATTGAGGAAGGTAATGACATGGACAAATATACCGTAGTTCAACTAATGGGTACCTTGATGTCATACGAGGTACGCAAAGATAGCAAGGTAAAGCTACAAGAAAAGATGAAGTCATATTTGAACCTAGATGCGCCTAAGAAAAAGGCGATTGCATTCAAGGCGGCTTCATCCACCTCTACCGATGATGAAGAATCGGAAAACGAGTTGGACTTGGAATCCATGGCACTCATGGCCAAGAAGTTCAACCGTTTCTTCCGAAAGGGTAACTTCAAACAAAAATCTAAGTTTACTTCTACTAACGCCTCTCCACCTTTGTGCTTTAAATGCAATAAGCCAGGACACATCAAAGCGGATTGTCCTCAAAACAAGCAAAAGGAGAAGTGGAAGGCACCAAAGTATGACAAGTCCAAGAAGTACACGAAAGGAAACAAGAAGGGACTTGTCGGAGCTACCTTCACCGACTCCGAGGATTCCTCAAGCGGAGAGTCGGACGATGAGCAAGTGGAGCAAGCGCACATGTGCTTCATGGCAAGAGAGGAGAACGATCAAGGATCCTCCTCTTCCGATGATAGTGATAAAGAAAGCGATGAGGTAACGATGGATGATCTTAGGGATGCTAACACTCAACTTTGGTCAAAATATACTAAGTTAGTAAATAGATATACTAAGGTAAAAGATGACCTAGCTAGCATTCAAACATCGCCTAAGACTATCATCACCAACAACGACACCGTTGTTGAAGAGTTAAGAAATGAGATTGTGAATCTCAAATCTAAACTTGAACATGCTAGCATTGAGGATGCGGAAGAACATGAGATAGCGGATTTAACTTCTCAAAACTCGACTTTGAGTATTGAGAACGAGAATCTTAAATCTCGTGTTTATGTGCTCACTTCGCAAATATCCACTTTGGATACCTCTTTGCGTTCTCTCAAAGAGAAATATGAGAACACATTGGGCCGAATCAACGAATTCAACAAAGGTAAGGGCCATTTGGATAATATCCTAAAAGATTTACTTCCGGCCAAACACCACATTGGCTTGGGGTATATGATGGGAAATTCATCCAAGTCGGTCACTACTTTTGTTAGGCCAACTTCCGAAGCCTCAACGAGTGGGAGCAAACACTCTATTGGTAGTTCATCTACCAATGGTGCTTCCACCTCGTCCACACCCTCTCTCGGAAAGAAACCCACTTTGGGTGGACCTCCAAAGAAGGGGCATGCTTACATGTACACCAATACCATGCCACGTAGGAACACACGTCCTACTCCACCGTCTCACACATATGATGATTTTTATGCAACACATTCTCGGGCACGTGCACACCAAGTGAGACACCCTCACGCACGTGTTTCCACACATGCATATGTACACCCACCTCATCATATGAATAATTCTCGTCGTGCACCATTCCATCATGTCCCGTATGCCTATCCACTACATGCATCACGTAGAAATCAACGTAGCATGCATGCACCCAATAGGATGATGGCTCCCAAAATTTTCACTATTTGGAGCCCAAAGGACACAAGCATGGACGAAAAACAAATATATATGAATGCTTATTTTTCGGATGTTGTGCATAGTAAGAATTATGTGGGGAAGTCTAAGTCCACTTGGACTTGGCTTCCAAAGGTCTAATCCCTTGGACCCAATGACCTTGGGTACCATGATATGAACTTATCTATCTTTAGGTACTCAAGGAAAAGAAAAAGGAAAGGAGCAACGAATTTAAATTTAGCTCCAAAGGGAACTGGATACTCGATAGCGGGTGTTCCAAACACATGACGGGTGACGCTCGTTTGCTCTCCGGAGTGGTTCCCATTGCGAATGGAAACCGCGTCGTATTTGGAGGCAACGAGAGCGGAACCATCATAGGTGTTGGTAAAGTCGGTAACTCTTCTAAACCATTAATTAGTGATGTTTATCTTGTTAGTGGTTTAAATCATAATCTTATTTCAATAAGTCAACTTTGTGACAAAGGTTACAAAGTTAGCTTTGCGAAAGGATTGTGTCATATTTTGAGAAAGGATAATGAAAAATTATTATTTTCCGGAACTCGTCGTAAAGACATTTATATTTTGGATCTTCCTAAGTCATATGAACAATGTCTCGTTGCCAACACAAGTGAACAACACTTATGGCATCGACGCTTTGGACATGTGAACTTTGGAACACTATATAAGCTTTCAAAATTGAATTCTATTAAAGGTTTTCCGAAGCTTGTTTTCGAAAAGAAAAGTTTTTGCGATTGTTGTCAACGCGGCAAGCTTCCTAAATCTTCATTTAAACCTAAGAAAAGCATCTCTACTAAAAGGCCACTAGAGCTATTAAATCTAGATTTATTTGGGCCAACTAGAGTAGCTTCCTTAGGAAATGCAAGGTATGGACTTGTCATCGTAGATGACTATTCAAGATTTACTTGGGTATTTTCATTGTGTAATAAAAATGAAGCTTTTGAAAACTTCACAATTTTTGTTAAGAAAGTACAAAATCTCTTAGGAACCACCATTGTCACTATTCGTAGTGATCATGGAGGTGAATTTGAGAATGAGTCTTTTGAGACATTTTGTGATGAAGTTGGTATTACTCACACCTTCTCTTTCCCTCGTGCACCTCCTCAAAATGGTGTAGTTGAGAGAAAGAATAGGACGCTAGTGGAGTGTGCTCGCACTATGCTTGATGATAGCTAACTTGGCCATCAATTTTGGGCGGAAGCGGTACACACCGCTTGTTATGTGTTTAATAGAATACTTTTGAGGCCCGGCACTAAACAAACTTGTTATGAATTGTTGTTTGGTAGGTTGCCTCAAGTCAAACATTTTCGTGTTTTTGGTTCGAAATGTTTTATTAAGAACACATATGGTAGTTTGGACAAATTCGATCCAAGATCCGATGAGGGGATTTTTGTCGAATATTCTACGCGTAGCAAAGCCTACCGGATATTCAACAAACGAACCTCAACGATCGAGGAATCGCTTCATGTCTCATTTAATGAAGGATTTGTTCCAACTAGAATTTCAAATGATAACGATTCTTTGGATGTTTTATGTGATTCATTTGATAATTCTAAGTCTAATGATTCTATTGATTCTATTGAGACTAACCCAACTAATGAAGTTGTTGAGAATGTTCCTAGTGATCAAAGTATTCCCAAACGGCTTCATACCATTCGTGACCATCCCCATGAGCAAGTCATTGGCAATATTCAAGATAGTGTCAAGACAAGATCGCAAGTCCACCACTTCGCAAATTGTGCCTTTGCATCATCAATAGAGCCAAAGAATATTAATGAAGCATGCGAAGATAGCGCTTGGATCTTAGCCATGGAGGAGGAGCTCATTCAATTCGAAAGAAATGAGGTTTGGGAGCTTGTTCCATTGCCATCGAAGAACCACACCGTCATAGGGACAAAGTGGATCTTCAAGAACAAAACCGACGAAAACCAAGTCGTCGTCCGGAACAAAGCCCGGTTAGTAGCTCAAGGCTATCGACAAGAGGAAGGTATTGATTTCGAAGAATCCTTCGCTCCGTTAGCTAGATTAGAATCAATTAGATTACTTTTGTCTTTTGCATGCCATAAGAATTTTAAATTATTTCAAATGGATGTTAAAAGTGCATTTTTAAACGGAGATGTCGTTGAGGAAGTTTACGTTTCTCAACCTCCGGGCTTCGTAAATGAAAAATTTCCAAATCACGTTTTTAAACTAAAGAAAGCTCTTTATGGTTTGAGACAAGCTCCTCGAGCTTGGTATGATCGCCTAAAGAATTTTCTTTTGGATTTGAATTTTAAAATGGGCGAAGCCGATTCAACACTTTTTATTAAGCATGCGAATAATGATATTTTATTAGTTCAAATTTATGTTGATGATATCATTTTCGGTGCTACTAACTTCGCTCTTTGCGAAGAGTTTTCTAATGTTATGAAGGAACAATTTGAGATGAGCCACATGGGCGAACTCAAATATTTCTTAGGTCTCCAAATTCGTCAACTGAACGATGCAATCTTCATCCACCAAACAAAGTACACGGTGGAGTTGCTAAAGCGATTTGGAATGGAGAATGCCTCCGGGAAAAAGACTCCAATGAGCACGACTACGCATCTTGACAAGGATACGGGCGGTAAGGATGTAGACATTCGTTTATATCGAGGTATGATAGGTAGCTTACTTTATCTTACCGCAAGTAGGCCCGATATTATGTTTGCCGTATGTATATGTGCTCGTTATCAGTCTCAACCTAAGGAGTCTCACTTAGTAGCGGTAAAGCGCATTTTTCGCTATCTAAGTTACACTTTAGATTTTGGATTACTTTATCCGAAATCTAGCACGTATGAGTTAGTCTCATACAGTGACGCTGATTATGCGGGATGCAAATCCGACAGGAAAAGTACTAGTGGCACTTGCCATTTTCTAGGAAATTCTCTTGTCTCTTGGTTTTCCAAGAAGCAAAATTCGGTTTCACTTTCAACCACCGAGGCGGAATACATTGCCGCCGGTGCCGCTTGTGCCCAGGTTCTTTGGATGAGACACACATTGAAGGACTTTGGTATTCATTGTGATACTAGCCCTATCATGGTGGATAACCAAAGTGCTATTTGTCTTTCAAAGAATCCGGTGCACCATTCCCGATCGAAACACATAGATGTCCGACACCATTTCTTAGATGATCATGTTGCTAAAAAGGACATCATATTAGTGTACGTTGAAACCCAAAAGCAAATCGCCGATATTTTCACGAAACCCCTAAAGGAGGACTCCTTTGTGCGGTTGCGTCGAGAATTGGGGATTATGGGTGAATCCGAAATATAGGATTCATGCTTCATTCAATAATTTTGCATGCTATTATTCTTGACAATATCTCATTCATGCTAGAATTATTGGATTTTTCGGGAATTTTATGTGATATCTTAATTTTTCGTTCGATTTGTGCGTAATCATCAAATTTCTGTTTTTCGATGTTTAATGGGGTAGTTTAGATGTTTATTGAGAGTTTTGAGATTTATCGTCCAAGCGTATTATGGAGAGAACTTGATTTTCAAGTTTTTGACTCTTTAGTCGGTTCATGTTCAGTGATCGACTGACTAGATTAAGATCTAGTCGGTCAGTACTTGAACGCAGACCGACTAAATCTTGTCAGTAATTCTTGGATTCAGCCACTGTTTGCACCTAGTCGGTTCAAGCTCATTGACCGACCGACTAGATCGTGATCTAGTCGGTCAGTGCTTGAACTGTGACCGACTAGTTGTGCCAGGGGCTGTTTGGTCATTTGGGAAATCGACCGACTTAAACTCAGTTTAGTCGATCGATTTTCATTCTAATCGATCGAAATCCCTTCTCTCTCCGCTCAAAACCCCGACCTCCCTCGAGACCCTTCGTCTTCCGGCCACTTTCCGACCATTCCCGCCGTCGCCATCCGCCGATCTTCGACCTAGGGTATCTCCTCTTCCTCCCTCTCCTATCTAGGGTTCGGTTTCAGCTCTAGGGTTAGGTTGTTCTGTTGATTTCATCTCCTAGGGTTTCGATTAGGTTTTCTTTCCTAATTCCGATTTAGGGTTTCTTCTTCTCCGATTGATTGTGCCGTGTCTTGCTTCGACTATGGCAAGAACACGCATTCCGATCACTCCCTCTAGCCCCTCTCCGATGACCGTTGATCCAATCTCTTCGGACCCCGAGCACCCAACCCCTCCGAAGCGTAGAGCCAAGACCACCCATCCTTCGTCGTCTTCGCCTCCTCTCAAGAAGAAGAGGACGACGACCGCTAAACCTAGAGGTCAACCGAAACCCAAACCCAAGCCTAAGCCAAAGGCCAAAATTCTTGCTTCTCAATCTTCGTTCCATACTCCTACCGATTCCGATACGGAGTATATCCCCGAGACCGAGACTCATAGGGAACCCACTCCTCCTATTCATCCCGAGTCTAGCACCCACCCTCGTACGTCTACTCGAAAACCTAAGGGAAAGGGTCCGATGCCGGTGGGCGGTGTCGATATTTCCTTATGTCGCGATGACCCTTTGTGTCTCGCGGCATATAACCGTATCGAACATTGCCCGCTGCTTCTGGAGCATTTCGTCCAGTTTAGCGACTTCATAGGGTTAGCTGATCTTCTGTCGTCGTCGGGTCTTCTCGATTACCTTCGATATGACCCGAAGGCGAATCCTCACCCCTACCCTAGATTAGTGAAGCTTTTCTATGCTAATAGGATCCGGGGTCAGTACGATCAGACCCACTCTGTTGAGACGACCGTTTTGGGGACTCCTATAGTCCTCACTGCGGAAATCTTAGGAGAGATTTTGGGTATCTCTTCGTCTGGCCTTCTTCCTTCTGATATCTCGGTAGATGATATTTCTTCTCTTGATCAGACCATCCTTTCAGAGATTTTCCATCAGATTCCTCCTGCCATGATTGGCGTGCCATCTAAATCTTTCAAGCCAAATGCATGGGTCCTTAATCTGATTCTGAAGTCGTGCTTGCTTCCCAAGTACGGCTCCTCATCTTTGCCATCCCAGCCATTTTTGAAGCTTATCTATGCGATCTTCATGGGGAGCTCGATTAATTGGGCTCGAATTATACTCGATAAGATTGATTCTTTCGAGTGTATTCGAAAGTCCAATAAATCGGCTCATATTCCATTTCCTTGCATGTTGACCCTCGTGTTTCGTCATTTTCGTGTCACATTACCTCGTGACGATGAGCGTCCCCTTGGTCCTCCCCTGAATGCGACGGCCGTCAAGAAATCTCTTGCGGCGCTTCGTCACGTTCAGAGGACGACACCTTCAGCGTCTGTCCCTGCCTCTGCCGGTGCCTCTGCTACTCCCGTTGCCACCCTTGATGACGTCGTCCGGATACTTCTTCGTCACGAGTCCCGCTTGGCTCGTACCGAGGAGGTGGTCTGCCGTATGGCCCGTCAGATGGGTGTTGAGCTTCCTCCTTCCGTGTCTGAGGGAGAGGAGTTGGATGAGATGGATGAGGAGGACGTTGAGGAGATCTGTCGTGCTTCCACTCGTGCCCCCAAGGGCACTTCTGCTGCTGCTGGTACTTCTACTTCTGCTCCTGGAGTTGCCACCTCTTCCGGTGTTCCAGAGCCATCTGCTGCAGCTCTTCAGCCTTCTGTGCCTGCTGCTGACCCAGTTTCCGAGCCTGCTTATGTATCTGCTGCTGCTGCTTCTGTCGAGACTCATGCTGCTGTTGAGCCTGTTGCTGAGATCTCGACTCCTGCCCCGACGATTCCATCTGTCGAGACACCTCTACTCCCTGCAGATCCTGAGTCCACTCCGTCGACTGGACCCACGGACGCTGCCGATCCTGCCTCCTCCTCGTGATCGTTGCTCCGAGGACTCTCCATATACGCTTTGGATGATATATCTTAGCGAGAGTATTCTGGGTTAGGATAGGGGTATGAAGGTTTTTATGTTTTGATGTACTTTTGATGTCGTCGCTGTTGTTGTATTTATTTCGATGATGATGATGTTGATGTATTTCTTTTTGATGATATGTAGCACTTGACATGATGTACCTCATATATTCGATGTGATATCTTTTTGGATGTACTCATGTTGTCTATATTTATATATATATGTTCATCGTCGTTCATTTTTTTTATTCGTCGTGCAAATTTTAATATTCGTTGAATACATTTGAAATGTGATTTCGTCGCTCGACGCGTGAAACCTTGGTTAAATAGATTTAAATTCTATAATTGTATAGAATTGTTTTCCATGCACAAATTTAGCCAAGAATATTGAATATTGAAGAGTATGTTTCTTTATTCAAGAAATGAATAATTATTTGGTATTTTTGATGATTTTGATTATCGTTGATTTTCAGTGATAATGGAAAATTTGACACACCTAGTTTTGATTCCCACATTTTTCCCTTGGTGTCAAGTTGGTCCATTGTCTTTATCTACGACTCTCGATGTTGGATTTTACATTTCCTAATTGTTGTCGTTGTATGCCCCCCCATTTTTGGGATAATGCCAAAGGGGGAGAGATAATGATAATAAATAGGCGCAAATGAAAAATTTAACTCAATTTCCAAGAATCTAGTTTGATATGTTAGATTCAGGGGGAGTTAAGATATAAATAAGGATTTTCAAAATCCGATATTTCAAAAATAAATTCACTTTATTTATCTTACTCGTCTGATTGATGCAATTCATCTATATTCATTTTGGAATTAACGTGTCATCAATGCAGGGGGAGTAAGTATTTTACATTTGAATTATTATCTTTGATTATCATTTATGTTGGTTTGTCATCACCAAAAAGGGGGAGAATGTTGAATATTGGACTCCCCGGATTTGGTTTTGGATGATGAGCAAACATAAATAATTCATGAACTAACAATCTGTGAGCGCAGTATTGGAGATCGTCGCCAATTTCACGAGAATATTCAAAGCGACATCTCAACACTTCCAAAAGCTCGTATTCAAGCCTAAAGCTTCGTTGAAGCTCTTACAACGCTTTGGAAGTAATGAAGATTCAATCGAAGCTCTCAAAGACCGTTTATTAAGGTTTTATTTATAGTCTTTTAGTTTCGATTGATAGAATGTTAAGCCTTGAGTATATCTTACGTTTCTATCTTCATTTCGCTCATTTCGTAGCTCTAGGATTCTTGCACAAGTTCACTCTATCTTCCTCGAAGCGTCGCGCTTCGATTCGGCCTTTGTTGTGCATGTTAGTTGGTACAAGAACATGTACTGACCGACTAGATGGAGATCTAGTCGGTCGGCCACTGTTCTTGGACCGACTAGTTTCTGTCAGTTAAATCTTTGTTCTTTACTGTTTACAGTTAGTCGGTCTACGTTGACTCACCGACCGACTAGTTTGTGAACTAGTCGGTCAGTGATGCTTCTTTGACCGACTAGTTATGATTTTCTGTTCATGCCAAATTTCTCCTAAGCTACTGTTTACAGTTAGTCGGTCTAAGAACGTTTGATGACCGACTAGTTGACAATCTAGTCGGTCAACTTTTGTTCTTGGACCGACTAAGTCAACTTACCTTCAGACTATGTTGTTTTGCCTCTTAGTCGGTCAGAAAGTGTTCTTGAACCGACTAGTTTTCTAGGTCTGAAATTCTATCTCTTCTCAGATCTGCTCTTAGTCGGTCCATGCTTTGTGACTGACCGACTAGTTGATGAACTAGTCGGTCAGTGTATGTTCTTTGACCGACTAATTCTCACAGATTTCTTTCCGTTGGAGATTGACCTAACTTATGTTTTTGGGTTCCTATAAATACGAACCTAGGTCATTTCTATCTTCAATAGAGCTGCCATTAAGAGATTCATTGAGTTCTAAAGAGATAGCTATTCTCCCTCAAATCTAAAGCTCTCTTCCTCACAAGAAACCCATTCTCTCTCATTTCTAGATCTAGAGAGAAGCTTGTTCTTGGTGAGCTCTTCAAGCTATTGCTTGATCCAAGTCTCCAACTCTTCCCTAGGCACCCATTGCTGCTCATTTCCTTGGTGCTAGGGCTTGGTGACTTCATCTTCCTCAAATCCTTCATTCCACCTATTGGGTAAGAAAAACTCAAGGTATAGGATTTTGTGGTAAGAGTATTTATTTCATATAAACTCTTTATATTGCTTATTGGCTCTCTCGGTTGTGAGAGAAGTTTGTGATCCCGGGTTGTGGGATTCACTTTGCCATTGCTTGTATGATTTGATCTTGTGAAGGTTTTTTCACAAGATATTCATAGTGGAAATCTTGAGTTAGGGTTTCTAACTCAAGTATCCGGAGGGGATCCGGGTGGTTGGGACGTAGGATCACCGGGAACAAGTCGGGGAGACTTGGGTGGATCCGAACCCATTAACTTCGTTTGTTAGCATTGTTAATTTCATTGTTGTCATTCAATTTAAGCTTCCGCAAATTGATTTGGTAGTTGTGTGCAATTTAATTTGGAATTATACGCCTTATTATTTTAAAGTACTATTCACCCCCCCTCTAGTACTTGTGCAGTAGCTGGTAGGGCATTACAAACGGGGTCAGAGGGGTGTGGGGTGGTGGGTTGGGTGGAGGATTGTGTGCGACGAGCGCGCCGGGTGGGCCTATGGTTGGAAGTGCTGGTGTCGGTGGGTTTAGCACGGCGAGGAGGCATTGTGCACGAGTCGTGTGTGTGAGTGAATGTATGTAAGATACGATGAATACACACTAACACGACAATCAAGCAATATGAAATTCTAGGGCAAAATATAAAGTTGAGCTAAGGAATGAAATTACCCAATCGAGATGAAGACCTTCGCTCGTAGACGCCCAACGCAATGCAACAGGAACATGTGTGAAGCCGCGGCGAATCCTTTCAGCAAATTTCGAGAATGGGGGAATGGGCGAAAATTAGGGCTTTAAGCGGGTGAAATCGAAGAGGAAGGGGGAGAGATCGATGGAAAGATGGAAAAGGAGAGGGGAGAGATCGATTAGGGTCGGTTGAGAGGAAGAACTAGGTCGGGCGAAGGCAGAGGAGACGAAATGGCGACGGGAAATTCGAAATCGGGCGAGGGGGGAACGAACGGGCGGAGAGCGCGTATATATAGGATTTTAAGTCGAACCGATCGGGTGAAATGTCACCCGATCGGTTGACATTTAGGTCAAAATTATTGCTGAAAAGTTGGCTACAGGCGACCCGATCGGTTGATAACTCAACCGATCGGTTTGCCGCTTCACACGTTTTCCCGAAAGTTTAGTACAGCACACCCGGTCTTCCACCCGATCACGCTTCGTATCAACCGATCGGTTGATCATTTCCCAAAAATTCCCGAGACTTCAACCCCGTTCACCCGGTCTTCCAACCGGTCTCGCATATCTTCACCCGATCGGTTCGTCGAGTGACTGATACGACCATCAGCTGATACATCCCAACCGATCGGGTGAGTTATCAACCGATCGGTTGGGGCCTTGTTTTCTGCAAAAGTCCACAAATGGCCTAAGTCCCTGAACGGAAGTTCTTGCGGCTGGATTTATTTATTAAAATAGATAAAATAAAGTTAAAAATAATCCTAAAAATTGGAAACAAAGGTTTAGAGCATGGGTTGCCTCCCATGAAGCGCTTTTGATTAACGTCGTTAGCTCGACGCCCGTAGATGATGTTCAAGGTGGGCGATACGAGTGATGCCCAAAGTCTGGCATCGCTTCAACTTCACAGCTGGTAGGCTTTGGTGTAGTCGGTGGCGACAAGAAAACTTGTTCGACGACTCTCCCTTTGTCGACGGGGTCCGGGGGATTCTCCCTCATATTGGCGTCCACCGCCACTCGTTTAAGGATCCGGACCTCATCCCCGGTGAGCCCCATGGGCTCTTTGCCTTTTCTCCTCGTAGGAGGAGCCTTTGGAAATCCGGGAGGGATCGTGTGTGCCGCATCCGTTATCCCAGCAACATCATTCTTTTTCGGGCCGACTGGTTCTTCGGAGTCCCCCAAGCTATCGGGGGGATTTCTCGAAAGAATTTCCTAGAAGCTTTCCTCCACAGCTCTCTCTTCTTCTAACTCCAGCATATTGCATCTTGGATCATCCGGGGGATCGGGGTGTTTCATCGACAACCCCAAGTCAAACTCGACTTTTTCGGTGCCGACGTTAAGGGAAAGTTTCCCATTCTTCACAACGATTAATACGTTGGCAGTGGCCATGAAAGGCCGTCCAAGAATGATGGGGGTGTGTACATCCTCACGCATGTCCCTGACAACGAAGTCCACATGCACATGCACCCCTCTAACATTGACAGGGAGGTCATCTACAACCCCCACCGGATATTTTACCGAACGGTCTGCAAGCTATAGGGTCATTCCGATGGGCTCCAAGTCATCCATTCCTATCCTCTTATACAGTGACAAGGGTATCAAACTGACGCTCGCTCCAAGATTGACGAGCGCACGATGTATCTTTACCTCCCCGATCGTACAAGGGATAGAGAAGCTCCCCGGGTCCTTAAGCTTAGGAGGATTTGCTCGCTGGATAAAAGCACTACATTCTGCCGTCAGAACGACCTTCTCCTTTCTAGAACCCTTTGTCACCAAATCCTTGAGGAATTTCGCGTAGGATGGTATGATCTCTATAGCTTCAAGGAAGGGGATTTGCAAGCTCAGATCTTTGACCATGGCAAAGAATTTGTAAGGACCCTGTCTAAGGGGAAAACACTAGAAGGGGGGGTTGAATAGTGTTTATGCAAATTTAAAGGGAATTTACGCCAAATAAAATGCAATCCAACAAATAGTGCGGAATAGAAAAACAACCCAAAGAGAAACACACACAAACGCAGCTATGTTTCAAGGGTTCGGATTACCCAAGTCAACTCCCGACTTGTTCCCGGTAATCCTACGTCCCTACCACCCGGATACCACCGGATACTCAAGTTAGAACCCTAACTTGAGGTTTCCTTAAAAACCCACTTGTAGCAACCCTACAAGTGCAATCGAATACAATCGATGTCCTTAACTCCCACAACCAGGGAGCAAACAAAAACCACTCTCACAACCGAGAGCACAATTCAAATAATGAAGTTATGAAATCTGAAAGCAACTCTTACAATCACCTATGCCTTGAAGTCGAACTTGAAGGAGAAGTGTGATGTGTGTTGAAGAACTCTCTTGGAAGAGAGGAGAAAAGCCCTTTCTCTTGACTGCACCAAATGCCTAGAGGATCAATCTTTGGTTCTAGGTTGGAGAGCAAGAGAACAAGATTTGGAAATACTTAGGGCTTTGGAGTTGAAAGCTTTGATCTTTGGAAATGAAAGCTTGAAGGATTTTGCAATGAATGAGTAACCTTCTAATGAAACAGTAGAAGCTCTATTTATAGCTTTCTCAAATCCACAAAACAGTTTAGGCAAAAACCCAATCGAAATCCGTGAGAAAAATCTCAACGGATATAATCTGAACTTGCGACAGTCGACTGTTGAACAAACCACAGTCGACTGTTGCACAGTCAGCAAGGGTAGGTGAGAATTCATACCGGTAACTTACCACGTGGACAGTCGACTGATGACGCCAAGACAGTCGTCTGTAAAACTAACAGGCGACTGTACATTCTTCGACAGGCGACTGGCCGAGAGAAGAGTAAGTTAGATGAAATACTGGAAATCTCACAAGATACAGGACAGACGACTGATGCAAGGAACACAGTCGACTGTTAATCAGAACAGGCGACTGTATATCCTTAAACAGACGACTGTCACAGACAGGAGAAATTTCCAGAGAGCTGAGTCAAAGAATAGACTTACAGACATGTGACTGTTGCAGCATAGACAGTCGACTGATCTAATAGACAGTCAACTGTATATACAGCATAAGTCGACTGGCCGTAGGAATCGGATCAAACAGAGTTTGGGCAAGGAGAGACAGGCGACTGATGAACCATTCACAGTCGACTGTCGCTAAGACAGGCACATGATAAACGTTCAACAGTAGCCTGTGCGAGATAATCAGAGAGGACCCAAAAACTGCATTGTAATAGTCTGTGCATAACAGGCGACTGTAGAACAAAACACAGTCGACTGTTTTTGAGACTGGCGACTGTAAAATGTTAAGCAGTCGACTGTTATAAACAATCCTAGCACAAACAAAAGAGAATTGAATTGAGATCAAAGGACAAAGGTCTAGAGATGTCATATGACCGAAAGTAGATGTGTGTGAGTGCTCCATCATAGTTCTACTTCTAAGCTGCATACTAGAAGAGATAAAAGAAAATTTACATTGACGAATAATCTCTTCTTTCCATCGTATGAGCTTGAAGCCTTTACGGAGCTTCAATCATCAATCTACGATCATCCAATTCATATCATTTGCCTTCAATCACGTTTGTGAGTCATCCATTGCTAGTTGATCTTCATAGTAAGCTTAGGCAATGGATTAACTATAAAATAGGGGATTAGTCACAAATATTTATGTTTGCTCATCATTAACACCAAGTAGGGAGAAGTCCAATACTCAACATTCTCCCCCTTTTTGATGATGACAAACAAACATAAACAAAAAGATAAATAGTTGTGCGTAATGAAAACTTACTCCCCCTACATAGATGCCAATCAAGTTAGCCAACAAATATTAGAGCATCTATATAGCAATTGAAGCAAATGAGTGAGATATGAATGAATTTAATTCAAGAAATCTAGGAAATAAAAATCCTTATTCATTGTAATCTTACTCCCCCTGAATCTAAGGCAACGAAAATCTTAGATTCAAGCGTTAGCGCATACTTAGCACATCCATTATGAATCTTGTATGTTTATTTCTCTCCCCTATGGCATTATCCAAAAAGGTGGGAGCAAATAACAACAACAATAATAGTGCTAAAATACGAACTAACAACAATCAAGGAGTATAAAGATATATCGAATCAAAAAACTCATAAAGTCTCATCATATACATATGTGAGTAATGGAATTGAAATCCAATATCAACATTTTAGATATTCGAAATGAAAATAATTTTCACAAATTCATCACATCAACGAAAGAGCATGAATTAACCAATATCAAATTCGTGTATTGTCTCAAAAGCACATCAAAAAGAGTGAAGCATACATAGAGACAATATATCATACATCACACAGAAGTTAATCAATATAGCATAGTGTGACACAAAAGAGAGATGCAACATCATATATATAATATAAAGCAGCTGAGTACATCATCGGATGGTCATCAACATGACCACCCCCAAAAGATACATCATGATAAAAAAAAATAAGTACATCATGACGACATCAAAGACTATATCATCATACATATATAAAAGTATCGCATACAACATCATCCATCATACAACGACAAAACATATATAGAATCACTCAACCTAAACAAAAGCAGACCCCACAAAATAAAAACAAGGTCTTCAGGTGAGTGAACAGAACAACATCAGCAGCAGCCTCAGTCGATCTGAATTACTGAGGGGTCCGACGAACGCCCGGAAGATCGAAACAAAAGCCGAGCAGAGCGACGAGTAGGAAAAGCTGGAGACTTCCTCTTGGAAGATGAAACACGAACAACAGATGAACCAACAGGAATATGAGGTGGAGTCTGGACAACTGAGGTCGGAGACACATGGGGTTTTGGCGTGAAGCCAGGAGGTGGAGAAACACAAGCAGGAGTAGTGTTCTCAGAGGTAGTAAACAGGTCACGAAGCTCGGGAGGAACAAGACAAGCAAGATGCTTACACGAGATAAGCTGAAGCTTAAGCAAAAGCGGAAGCTTCTCATCAAGGGAAACAAACAGCATTTCAAGAGCACAGATACGAGCGTCCAACTGATGAAGTAGAAACTCCGTGGACCGAGAAGGATGCTCAGCAGCCCGAGATGAGTGTTCAGCAGCATGAACGGATGGGATAGGGTCACCGACAGAGATACGAAGAGGCTCTCCCGAAGATTGAGGCGAAGAGGGAGCCAGATCAGGTTTTGGTGAAGGAACATGCTCATTAAGGAAGTCGAGTGAGACATTAGGGAAGAAATGATCGAAAAGAGCCATGGCCGAGCACGGATCTAGGGCAAGAAACAGAACGATCAAACCCTAAGAAGTCACGAGATAGACGAAAGCGACCTAACCTCGTTGAGTGACAGAATAAAGGGCAACGACTCCTCGAGATTGATGCACGAAAGGGAGCGAGATTGACGGCGAAGGAGCATCAATCGAGCGGGAAGAACTCACAGTCGAAACGGAGGAGAGAGAATCGACGAGGGGAAATGATCGCTTCGATTGAATATAAATTAGGGAAAATCAATCTGAGCCATTGGATCAAAGAATCGACGGCTCGGATCAAATCAAATAACCGACACAACAGGAGACAGTCGACTGGAGAACAATAGTCAGTCGACTGTATGAAGTGATAGAATTAAATCTCAGAGAGATGGGCAGTCGACTGGCAAGTATAATGCAGTCGCCTGTCCGCTGGACAGTCGACTGACATATACACAACAGTCGGTTGGCCGAGAATTAATACAGATCACAAGAATAACAGAGAATACTGCGAAAATTTGACAGAGAGTACAGTCGCCTGATGACTAAATTGCAGTCGCCTGTTAAATTAACAATCGACTGTAAAACAGTCAACAGTCGGCTGTGCGAAAGATATCAATTTTCATATGGAGGATATAGAGTAGGGCAGTCGACTGTCAAAAGAAACACAGTCGTCTGTCTTGGTCCAAAAATGCACAGTGAGATAGAATTCCAGAGAATAAGAACACTCACCCTAGGACCTATACTCTAATCACAAATACATCTTAAAATCATTATGAAAACAATAAATCTATTGAAAACACAAATTATTCCAATCAACTTCGAAAACTCATGAAATCAAATAAGTCACAATTGCCTTTCTTAATCTTATAAAACAATAAAGCACATGAAGAAATACAATCACAAATATATGAGCTCAATAAGGAGTTATAGCATGAAGATTGAGCTTCTAGATTTCAGATTCACCCAGAATTCCCAATTCTCCACGCAACCTCACAAATGAATCTTCTTTAAGAGGTTTAGTGAAGATATCGGCAATTTGTTTTTGGGTTTCAATGTACTCTAAGATGATGTCCTTCTTAGCAATATGATCATTTATAAAATGGTGTCTCACGGCTATGTGTTTGATACGGGAGTGGTGTACCGGATTCTTGGAAAGACAAATAGCACTTTGATTATCAACCATGATAGGGCAAGTATCACAATTGACACCATAGTCACTAAGAGTGTGTCTCATCCAAAGAACTTGTGCACATGCAAGACCCGCGGCAATATATTTCGCTTCAGTCGTGGACAATGACACCGAATTCTGTTTCTTAGAGAACCAAGAAACTAAGGAATTTCTTAAGAAATGTCATGTGCCACTAGTACTTTTCCTATCGGACTTGCATCCGGCAAAGTCGGCATCACTATATAAGATTAACTCATACATGCTAGACTTAGGGTAAAGTAACCCATAATCTAGGGATTGATTGAGATAACGAAATATTCGTTTAACCGTAATCAAGTGTGACTCCTTAGGTCTTGCTTGATATCTAGTACATATACATACGGAAAACATGATATCGGGCCTACTAGCGGTTAAGTAAAGTAAGCTACCGATCATACCTCGATATAGACGAACGTCTACATCTTTTCCGCTTTCATCCTTGTGTAGATGAGTAGTAGTATTCATGGGAGTCCTTTTGCTTGAAGACGATTCCATCCTGAATCGCTTAATATGCTCCCCTCTGTACTTTGTCTGATGTATGAAAGTGACATTCTCCATTTGTCGAATTTGCAATCCAAGGAAGTAGGTGAGCTCTCCCATGTGGCTCATCTCAAACTCATCCTTCATAGACTTGGAAAATTCTTGACAAAGATTAAAGTTAGTAGAACCGAAAATAATATCATCTACATAAACTTGAATCAGAAGAATGTCATTTTCATAATCTTTAATGAAGAGTGTAGAATCAACTTCTCCCATTTTAAAACCTAAATTCAAAAGAAAGGTCTTAAGGCGATCATACCAAGCTCTAGGAGCTTGTCTCAATCCATACAACGCTTTCTTAAGTTTGAAAACATGGTTTGGAAATTTCTCATGAATAAAACCGGGAGGTTGAGAAACATAGACTTCTTCATTTACAAATCCATTTAAAAATGCACTTTTAACATCCATTTGAAATAATTTAAAATTCTTATGGGATGCAAAAGATAAAAGCAACCTAATAGCTTCTAATCTAGCTACGGGGGCAAAGGATTCTTCGAAATCAATACCTTCCTCTTGCCGATAGCCTTGAGCTACTAACCTTGCTTTGTTCCGTGTGATTACCTCGTTTTCATCCGTCTTGTTCTTGAAGATCCATTTGGTCCCGATAGCTTGGTGACCACTTGGAAGAGGTACAAGTTCCCAAACTTCATTTCTCTCGAATTGCGCTAGTTCTTCTTCCATTGCCACTATCCAAGAGCTATCCTCACAAGCTTCTTGAATGTTCTTTGGCTCAATGGTAGAGACGAATGCGCAATGGGAGAATTCTTCAATTCTTGATCTCGTTCGAACACCCACACCAATATCTCCAATGATTTGGTTATGGGGATGGTTGCGAACGGTTGGATAAGCTTTGGGTAAACCTGGATCACTAGGAACAACTTCAACAACTTCGTTAGAAGTGTTAGTCTCAACAATATTATCATTAATCTTAACATTATTAAGAGAATCACAAAGAATATCTACATTATCATCATCAACATGAGGAAAGTCAAAATCTTCATAAAAAGATACGTGAAGTGATTCCTCAATCGTTGAAGAAGTTTTGTTGTATATCCGGTAGGCTTTGCTACGTGTGGAATATCCAACAAAAATTCCTTCATCGGATCTTGGCTCAAATTTGTCTAAATTACCGAAGGTGTTCTTTATAAAACATTTTGAACCAAAGACACGAAAATATTTCACTTGAGGCTTTTTATCGTAAAACAACTCAAAACAAGTTTTGTTTGTTCGGGGTCTCACTAGGATTCTATTGAGCACATAACATGCCGTGTGCACCGCTTCTGCCCAAAATTGTAGTCCTAAATGACTATCATGGAGCATAGTGCGAGCACACTCAATAAGGGTCCTATTCTTTCTTTCTACAACACCATTTTGTGGTGGTGCACGAGGAAAGGAAAAGTTATGAGTTATCCCGGAGTCATCACAAAACTTAGTAAAAGACTCATTCTCAAATTCTCCTCCATGATCACTACGAATAGTGATAATGGTGGATCCTAAAAGATTCTGAATCTTCTTTGCAAATTTGGTAAACTCTTCATGAGCTTCATTCTTATTAGTTAAGAATGAAACCCAAGTAAATCTAGAAAAGTCGTCAACGACAACTAGTCCATAATGAGCATTACCTAAAGAAGCGGTTCTAGTTGGCCCAAATAAATCTAGATGTAGAAGTTCTAGGGGCCTCTTAGAAGTAATCCCTTCTTTAAGCTTAAATGAAGATTTACTTAGTTTACCTCTTTGACATGAATCACAAAAGTTTTTCTTATTAAAAACAATCTTAGGAAAACCTTTGACTAGATCATGCTTAGCTAACTTATATAAGTGCTTGAAGTGAACATGACCAAAACGGCGATGCCATAATAGTTGTTCACTTGTGTTAGCAACTAAGCAATGTTCTACGGTTTTAGGCAAGCTTAAATAATAAATATTTTTACGCCTAATACCGGAAAATAAAACATTTGAATCACAATCAACAATAGTACACAATCCTTCTCCGAAGTTAACCTTGTAACCTTTGTCACAAAGTTGACTTATGGAAATGAGGTTGTGACATAAACCACTAACAAGATAAACATTAGTAATTAGGGGTTTGGAAGGATTACCAACGATACCTACTCCAATGATGGTTCCCTTTTGATTACCTCTAAAAGTGACCGTTGCACCATCTTTGATGCTAATCACTTCGGAGAGCAATGAGGGATCTCCCGTCATGTGTTTGGAGCAACCGCTATCAAGAATCCATCCTTTCCCTTTAGAGCTAATAAGGCATTTATTGCTCTTCTTCTTTCTCTTGGGTACCTATATAATATACCATAAGCTTATGGTACCCAATGTTTGTTGGGTCCAAGGGGATTAGCCCTTTGGAAGCCAAGTCCAAGTGGACTTCCGCTTCCCAACATAGTTACTATTTCTAATTACATCATGAAAGTAGGAATCAACATAAGCATTCCTAATATTTAGACTAGTGTTCTTAGGACCCCAAATAGTGTACATCTTGGGAGTCCTATTCCTAGTTGCATGCATATGAGTTGGATTTCTATGTGGTGCATGCTTCTTAGGAACATGATTTCTAGCATAGATATGAGGTGGAGGATATGCATTGTACATTCTTGAATGATATGTATTCTTGGGAACATGCATATTATATGAAGCATATTGATCATGCATGACATGTGGAGAATTAGCATACATGAAAGAATGATGCGTATGAGCATATGGGTGTGTGGGAGCACGTACATGAGTATTTCTCATGTGTGGTTGTGTACGTGTCCGTGGGTGCGGAGCATAAAATGTGTCATGATTATCCACTTGTGAAGTAGGATGTTTCCTACGTGGATGAGTATTAGTGTACATATAAGCATGGCCTTGCTTTTGGTTTCCACCCTTAGTGGGTTTCTTGCCAAAAGGAAGAGAAAGTGATGTGGTGACATTCTTGGTAGGATTGCTACCTATAGTGTCTTTGACACCACTTGTGGATGCACCGGAGGAAGGCCTCACAAAATCTATAGTGACACCACTATAGGAGGTGCGATCATTAGATGCATTAGCTTTTACAAATCCAAGGCCAACACGATGTGTGGCCGGAAATTGATTTGCAAGAAAATCATCCAATTGTCCTTGTCCCTTATTGAATCTCACAATACGGGAGGACATGAGCTCATATTTCTCCTTTAAAGAAGAAATGTTGGTATCCAAGGTGGACACCCGTGCTTTGAGCTCGTGCACTTGGGTTTTAAGAGAATCATTCTCTAAACCCAATTGTGTGTGGCGTGTAACTAGATCACTATTATCCATGGGATGTGTTTGATCTAGTTGAGATTTGAGGGATTTCACCTCATTTCTCAATGTGACATTTTGAGAAGCTAAGTTTGCTTTCTCAAGGGTTAGAGTATCAACAATGGTGTCATTGTTGATAATGCATGGAATGGATGACTTGCTAACTTTTGATTTCTTTAAGCTAGAGTATCTAAGCATTAAAGATTGGTATTTAGCAAATAGTTCTTCATTAGCTATGCGAAGTTCATCCATTGTTACCTCGGTGTTATCCGTATCGGAATCACTCTCATCCGAGAGTGGGTCTTCAAGTGCCATGAAGCACATGTGGGCGCTCTCACCCTTCTCATCATCGGAATCGCTTGATGAGTCATCACTTGAGTCATCAAAGGTACCGACGAGTCCTTTCTTCTTGTCTTTCTTGTTCTTGTTGGACTTGTGGTACTTTGGTGCCTTCCACTTTTCTTTGTTGTTTAGCATTGGGCAATCCCTCTTGATGTGCCCTGGCTTATTACACTTATAACAAAGAGAGGAAGTAGCATTAGTAGATTCAAAACGTTTGTTGGAGGGAAATTTACCTTTGCGGAAGAAGCGTTGGAACTTCTTCGCCATTTGGGCCATTTCACCCAAATCCATCTCGTTCTCGGATTCATCACTTTCGGAGGATGACGAATTGGCGTTGAACGCCAAAGCTTTCTTCTTGGCCTCCGAGGGATTCATCATGGCTCGAATCTTCAATCGGTTATCCCGTCTTACTTCGTAAGACATAAGAGTCCCGATGAGATTCACCACGGTGTAGTTCTTCAAGTCATTGACCTCTTCAATGGCGATTGCTCGTCTTTTCCATTTGGAGGTCATCCCCATGATAATCTTCCTTACCTTTTCAGGTTCGGTGTAGATTTGGCCAAGGGCTTCCAATTCGTTTGTGATGTCGGTAAAGCGTCCGTACATCGACGCAATGCTCTCATTTTCCTGCATGTGAAACAAGTCGAAGTTTTGCACGGCAACATATAACTTTGACAAGTTTACCTTATTCGTTCCCTCGTGGGTAACGATGAGATGGTTCCAAATTTGATATGCACTCTTACATGTGCATATCTTGTTGAACTCATTCGGGTTCAACGCACAATGAAGAGCGTTCGTTGCTTTAGCGTTGTTGACTTCGGCGGACTTTTCGGAAGTCGTCCATTTCTCGAAATCATCTTCGGAGGGCTCGAAGTACTCCTTGTGGAGAGTTCTCCAAAGGGAAGCACTCCTAAGGAACGTCTCCATCCTACACTTCCAATAACCAAAGTTAGTACCATTGAAACGTGGAGGACGTACCGTAGATTGACCTTCGAAAAGTGTGGACGCTCCATCACGGTCGTGATTGTTGTACGTAGGCGGCGGAGGAACGTTGTTGTTGTTGGATGCCATAGATAAAACCTTGCGCTCTGATACCAATTGTAAGGACCCTGTCTATGGGGAAAACACTAGAAGGGGGGGTTGAATAGTGTTTATGCAAATTTAAAAGGAATTTACGCCAAATAAAATGCAATCCAACAAATAGTGCGGAATAGAAAAACAACCCAAAGAGAAACACACGCAAACACAGCTATGTTTCAAGGGTTCGGATTACCCAAGTCAACTCCCGACTTGTTCCCGGTAATCCTACGTCCCTACCACCCGGATACCACCGGATACTCAAGTTAGAACCCTAACTTGAGGTTTCCTTAAAAAAACCCACTTGTAGCAACCCTACAAGTGCAATCGAATACAATCGATGTCCTTGACTCCCACAACCAGGGAGCAAGCAAAAACCACTCTCACAACCGAGAGCACAATTCAAATAATGAAGTTATGAAATCTGAAAGCAACACTTACAATCACCTATGCCTTGAAGTAGAACTTGAAGGAGAAGTGTGATGTGTGTTGAAGAACTCTCTTGGAAGAGAGGAGAAAAGCCCTTTCTCTTGACTGCACCAAATGCCTAGAGGATCAATCTTTGGTTCTAGGTTGGAGAGCAAGAGAACAAGATTTGGAAATACTTAGGGCTTTGGATTTGAAAGCTTTGATCTTTGGAAATGAAAGCTTGAAGGATTTTGCAATGAATGAGTAACCTTCCAATGAAATAGTAGAAGCTCTATTTATAGCTTTCTCAAATCCACAAAACAGTTTAGGCAAAAACCCAATCGAAATCCGTGAGAAAAATCTCAACGGATATAATCTGAACTTGCGACAGTCGACTGTTGAACAAACCACAGTCGACTGTTGCACAGTCAGCAAGGGTAGGTGAGAATTCATAACGGTAACTTACCACGTGGACAGTCGACTGATGAAGCCAAGACAGTCGTCTGTAAAACCAACAGGCGACTGTACATTCTTCGACAGGCGACTGGCCGAGAGAAGAGTAAGTTAGATGAAATACTGGAAATCTCACAAGATACAGGATAGCCGACTGATGCAAGGAACACAGTCGACTGTTAATCAGAACAGGCGACTGTATATCCTTAAAAAGACGACTGTCACAGACAGGAGAAATTTCCAGAGAGCTGAGTCAAAGAATAGACTTACAGACAGGTGACTGTTGCAGCATAGACAGTCGACTGATCTAATAGACAGTCAACTGTATATACAGCATAAGTCGACTGTCCGTAGGAATCGGATCAAACAGAGTTTGGGCAAGGAGAGACAGGAGACTGATGAACCATTCACAGTCGACTGTCGCTAAGACATGCACCTGATAAACGTTCAACAGTAGCCTGTGCGAGATAATCAGAGAAGACCCAAAAACTGCATTGTAATAGTCTGTGCATAACAGGCGACTGTAGAACAAAACACAGTCGACTGTTTTTGAGACAGGCGACTGTAAACTGTTAAGCAGTCGGTTGTTATAAACAATCCTAGCACAAACAAAAGAGAATTGAATTGAGATCAAAGGACAAAGGTCTAGAGATGTCCTATGACCGAAAGTAGATGTGTGTGAGTGCTCCATCAAAGTTCTACTTCTAAGCTACATACTAGAAGAGATAAAAGAAAAATTACATTGACGAATAATCTCTTCTTTCCATCGTATGAGCTTGAAGTCTTTAGGGAGTTTCAATCATCAATCTATGATCATCCAATTCATATCATTTGCCTTCAATCACGTTTGTGAGTCATCCATTGCGAGTTGATCTTCATAGTAAGCTTAGGCAATGGATTAACTGCAAAATAGGGGATTAGTCACAAGTATTTATGTTTGCTTATCATTAACACCAAGTAGGGAGAAGTCCAATACTCAACAAAATTTGCCATACTTCCGTCTATTTTGGCTTGGGCTAAGCGTTGCGGAAAGGGCACAACCGGCTTGAATACTCTGAGGTTCCCTTCCTCATCCTTTTTCTTCTCCTCTTCATGGATTTCCTCCGGAGTAGTTGGCTTTGGTGACGAAGCACCGGCGTCATTCAACTTTTCAATCGGTCGCTCCACGACCAATGGTGCTTCCGGTTCCTTTGGGGGCACTCTAGTGGGGATTTGTGTTCCGCTCCTCAAGACGATAGTAGACACGTTCGCATGCTCGTGCGTGAGTGCCAAGGTCTGATTTGCTCCCCTCGGGTTCACCTCCAGTTGTGGCGGCAATAAGTTTTGCGACCTTGAAAGGTTCGCCACTTGTAACCCCAGCTGGGTTACTTGGTCCGTGAGAGCCCGGTGTCCCAATTCCAACTTCAGATTTATCTTCTCCTGGTTGGATATATATTGAGTCAATAGGGACTCAACCGGAGAGATGGCCCTCTGTTGGCCATATTGTTGCTGCTGCTGAACTGGTTGCTGATTCCTGGGAGCATATTGCTGATATTGTTGTGGAGGTTGCTGCTGCTGAAATTGCTGCTGCTGAAATTACTGCTGCTGAAACTGCTACTGCTGAGGCCTAGCCGGCTGATATATCTGTTGTTGCTGCAGCTGAGGTGGCGGCGGCTGATACGGTGCCTGGTAACTAAGGTTGGGATGATTCCGGTTGTTTGGAGAGTAGGCCGGGTTGGAGTTGGTTTGTGGTGGAAAAGGCGCATTCCCCGTTGGGTTGTAAAATAATTCGCTCGCCTGGTCCAACGGTGGTGAGATGTCACCACCGTCGAATTCTCCAAAGACTTCGGATTCCACCGCAGCAATCTGTTGCGCTCCGGCGCCACCGGCGCCTACCATCAAAGCGGAGATCTGGGTCGACAACAAGTCAAACTTGATGGATAATTTGTCGACGTCCTCGACCCTGTGGATACCCCCAGATCTAGGTGTGACTCTCTCGTCACACCACCGCTCATTGTTTGATGCCATATTTTCCAGAATCTGTCCGGCATCTTCTTCGCTTCTTGACATAAAGGACCCTCCAGCCGCGACATCCATGGAAGATTTCAAATCGTCCCTCAACCCATTATAGAACAGATTTATGATCTGCCACTTGGGGAGCTCATGGTGGGGAGATCTTCGCTGCATTTCCTTATATCTCGTTCAAGCTTCATGCAAGGACTCGTGGCTGGCCTGGGAGAAGGAGGAGATCTCACTCCTCAGCTTCATGGTCTTCCCCGGAGGAAAGAACTTTGTCAAGAAAGAATTTGAGAGCTTCTCCCAGTGTTGAACGTATTTGGGTCCTTCCCCCTAAGCCACAGCTTGGCCTTATCTCGCAGAGAGAAGGGGAATAGCTTCAGACGGATCGCCTCAGTTGTGACACCATTTATCCGGAAGGTGTCACATTTCTCCAAGAAGGAGTCCAAATGTTCAATGGGGCTTTCCATGGGTGCACCCGAGAATTGATCCTGCTGGATCCACGTCACCAAAGACGGCTTAAGCTCGAAGCTTTGCGCCGTAATAGCAGGAGGACGGATGGCGGAGGTGGACTCGATGGATGGCATCGAGTACTCCAGCAGGGACTTGTGAGGTGGGGCGTTCTCCCCCATGGTTTCAGGATCCTCTCTTCTTCGCTTCTCGGTGGCAAGACGCCTATGGGTGGCGTTTATCTCAGGGTCAACGGGAATCAAGTCGTCGACACTTCTTGAACTCCTGCGTATTAAAAACAACAAACACCCGTGAAGTGAAAAGTGGGAAAGAAACAGATGAAATAAAAAAAATAAAAAAAAAATAAAAATAAGAAAATAAAATGGAAATTGAAAAAAAAGTAGAATGCGAAAATTATCGCGAGGTAGAGATGTGAGCTAGACTCAAGGGTTCATGAAATCCTAAAATAACAAGCACGTTGCCTCCCTGGCAACGGCGCCATAAAGCTTGACGCCCCCCGGCTTTGCGCGTCAGATGTGTGCAATTGGGGGCGTGAGATTTAAATATTTGTAACCGCAAGCGCACGGTGTTGTAGTGTGGCTTGGGGTCGAACTCAGGGAGGCGTGGTTGTGCTTGTGTCAAGTAGGATCGGATTCACCCCATGGGCGAGCTAACCCGAATCGGATGATGGGTTGTCACAAAAAATAGAATGCGAGGGATAAACAATATAAAGGGGAAACCCGAGACTTCGGTTTCCACCCTATCGTGCGATTCTCGCTGATACGGTCTACGGGTAGGATAGCGATCAGAATTAGGGTCTATTGGTGAGACGTTGCCTCTAAGAGTGATACCAGCGTCCCATGGGCCCGATATTCCGGTCGGTGCCCAGGATGATACGCCGGACTTCCCGGGTTCGGTCAGTGGGCATTCCCATGTCCATTAACACTGACCGACTCCGGGAGCACTAAGTTCGCAACGATAACTCCCAACGTCTCATCCTGCTGCTCCCGCACGCTAGGATTCGACGTCTACGCTAAGGGCGTGAGCTACGGCTAGGGAGTCAACCGCCAAGTTTATTCCCCCTTGGCCCAACGGTCAAAGGCGGTCTTTTTCCCGCCGATGACAATAAAACACCCCGCGTAACTGTTAGATTCCTAATCCATATCGATTTCCTAGTCCTATGCACGTATCAGGAAGAACCCACGAAGGGGTTTCCACCAAAATCCCAGATTTGGGAACTACTCACACATATTTACTACAAAGCGATCTAAATAGAAATCAACCGTTAGAAACATGATCAGGTGATTGAAAAGCAATAAGAGCAATGCTAATAACACTATATTAAAGTTTAACAAAGATAAAAAAACTTACAAATATCTAAAAAATTACAGCCGTCAAGAGAGAGAAAAAACAGCAAAAAATAACAACTCCCGTTTCTGAAAAACCTAGGGGTCCTATATATAGAATGAGATATCACCCGATCGGTTGAAAAGTCAACCGATCAGGTGACCTGCTTCGTTTCTTCGGCAGTTCAGCACGGGACTTCACCCGGTCACGTGGCACGGTCGGTTGAGGGTTGAGGCTGATCGATTGGATCATCGTGCCGTCGGGTGAACTGGTCGGTTGAGCTGTCCGTGTCTCGGCTTCGAAGAATCGGCTTCAGGTGAACCGATCGGGTGAAGGTCACCCGATCGGTTGGCATTCAGCATCAAAAATCCAGAGAGTTGGGGCGTTTGAATCGGCCTCTGAACCGACCGGGTGACTTCTTGTCCGCTCCAGCTTGTGTCCGGGTGGTGCACGCGTGCATCACCCGATCGGTTGGAAGTGACCAACCGGTCGGGTGAGGGGCTGAAAGATGATTTCTTTGTCGTTTGACCCCCTGGATCACGCGTGACTCCTCCCGTTGCTCCGGGGACTCATGATATCATCGTTATATGTCCCCTAAGCCGGTAAACTCCTGTAAAATACAAAAAACACGGAAAAGTGAAAGAAAACAAGAAAACACAAGAAAACGAATACAAGACGGCGAAAAACAACGGAAAAACACAAAATAAAACGTGCGTGAATATATGAAATATAAACGCACGTCACCAAGTAAAATAAATACTCTTACCTATGCCTTGAGATGCTTACTCATGAATGGATGAAAGGCATGGAAGAGGATCTCCAAGTGTTGAGATATGCTTGAGATCACTTGGATGAATTCCCTAGAGCTGGACTTCAATGCATGAAGATGAATGAGAGCTCTAGAGAGGGAATCGAGGGAGTTTGTGAGTTGCTTAAGGATCTCTTGAGATATTCAATAGTATCAAGAAGTATAAGAGATGGCAGCACACTCATATATATAGGAACCCTATATCAAACCCCAAAACCCAAGAAAACAGCCAACGAATCAATTCTGCAACGGCTAGAAACTGGGCGAAAACGACAGGAACAGTCGACTGTTGATCAAAAGACAGTCGACTGATCAACGGCTAGAAAATATCCAACAGCTATAATCTGAGCCAGGACAGTCGACTGATGAAGACAGTACAGTCGACTGAGAACAGGACATGCGCCTGTAAATCCTTCAGCATGCGACTGCTGCAGGGGATGGAATAAAACAGAGAGATGCACTCTTTCTCCAGTTAAGCACACAGGCGACTGATGTCAATAATACAGTAGACTGGCTATTAGTCAGGCGACTGTAAAACCTTAATCAGTCGTCTGTTATATAAGATGGAGAAACAACAGAGAGAGGCGGAAGCTTTTCAATCACAACTACCTTGGCCTTATCCACCTCAATCCCTCTTGAAGAAATAACGTGCCCCAACACGACTCCTTCTTGGACCATAAAATGGCATTTTTCCCAGTTCAGAACTAGTCCTTTATCTTGACACCTCTCCAGGACTTTCATCATGTTGCGGAGACATGAGTCAAACTCTGTTCCATAGACGGAGAAATCATCCATGAAGACCTCCATTATATCCTGGGAGTAGTCAGAGAAGATTGCGGACATTAATATTTGAAATGTAGCCGGGGCGTTGCAAAGCCCAAACGGCATTCTCCAGTAAGCATACGTCCCAAAAGGAAAAGTAAAGGTTGTCTTCTCCTGGTCATCATTATGGATGGGGATTTGCAGAAAGCCGGAGTATCCATCCATGAAGCAGAAGTAGTTGTGCTTTGCCAGCCTTTCGAGCATCTGATCAATGAAAGGAAGTGGATAGTGATCCTTTCGTGTGGCCTTGTTCAGTTTTCGATAATCGATGTACATCCGATACCCCGTGACGGTCCTCGTGGGTATGAGCTCGTCTTTCTCATTACGATTTACCGTCATTCCTCCTTTCTTGGGCACAACATGCACCGGGCTAACCCAGCGACTGTCGGAGATAGGGTATATGACCCCGGCATGGAGGAGTCTAACAATCTCCTTCTTGACCACCTCCATTATAATGGGATTCAGTCTTCGTTGTGGCTCAATTGAAGAGGCTTGCTCATCTTCAAGCAGTATCCTATGTGAGAAAAGCCCCAAGCTCACTCCCTTTAAATCTTCGATTGCATACCCGAAAACATTCTTAAATCTTTTAAAACACCGAGAAGTTTGGTCATCTGGTCTCCATGCAGTGAGGAGTTCACTATGACTGGCAGCGTCGAATCCTCCCCCAAATATTCATACTTCAGTCCCGGAGGTAACTTTTTCATCTCAACCTCTTGGGGTCCCGACACATATTTCTCAAGCTGAGCATCCTCCAGTGAAAGGACTTCTTCCTGGGTCTCCTGGAAGCTAACATCCGGGACTTCACTTCCACTCGTGGTTTCGCAAGGCAAAGCCTCGCAAGGTAAAGAGGGGATAACGGAGGAAGGCACTGGGTCTTTCTCAGGTACATGATAATGATCCGGGTAGAAGGCCTCAACACGAAATCAGGTCTCAACAGTCGATAGTTCTGCACCACCACTTTCAGCTTCCTCATTGTCCCAAGATCCAGGGTACTATATAGATGTCAGCGAAGGGATAGATTGATTCCTGTTCAACATACTCGATAAACTCCGTCTGATAGTCCTTCGGGCAAAACTCCTCATGGATGCATAATTCTTCCCCACTGAATTCGGAACTGGGTAAGTCAACATACGTCGCTTCATCGGGAGGAAATGGAGTTGTCGTGATTGGATGCTGCTGCACGTCATGATTCCTCCTTTGATTTTCCACGGCAGCTGACAGAAGGGATAGAATGCTCGAGGCGCTTAGAGATTCTGTCAGACTCTATGCCAAACAGCTGACGTGGTGTGAATGTCCCCAGATATCGTCCGAAACGGCACACAACATCCTTGTCGTAGAGCAAAAAACCTGTAAGAAAAGGAGAGAGGGAGATTTGCATGGATAGAGAGCACGTCAATAGCACGGGTTGTATGAATTGAGAGGTGAGGAGTAGTGATGGTAGTACGGCAACAAAGTCTACCAATTCTATACAACTAGTATATTCAATATGTCCAAGTAAAATCAAAAAGTGTAGAATGCGAAAATTATCGCGAGGTGAGGATGTGAACTAGACTATAAGGTTCACAGGGTCCTAAAAGAAAAAAACACGTTGCCTCTTCAGCAACGGCATCATAAAGCTTGACGTCCCCTAGATTTGAGCATGCAAGTGCAATAGGATCGGGGATACCAGATTTAAATATTTATACCGCAAGCGCACGGTGTTGTAGTGTGGCTTGGGGGTTGAACACATGGAGGCGTGTGTTGTGCTTGTGTCAAAGAGGAACCGGTTCACCCTATGGGTGAGCTAGCCCGAACGATCGGTAGGTTGTCACAGGATATGAATACGAAGGATGAACGATATATAAAAGGAAACCTAGGACTTCGGTTTCTGCCCTATCGTGTACCCTCTCAATTACGACCGACTGATAGAAGTAATATTGGATTTAGGGTTTAGTGGTGAGACGTTGTATCTAAGAGTGATACCTAACATCTCATGGGCCCGATATTCCGGTCGGTGCCCAGGATGATACGCTAGGACTACCCGGGTTCGATCGGTGGGCATTCCCATGTCCATTAACACCGACCGACTCCGGAAGCACTAAGCTCGCAACGATTACTCCCAACATCTCATCCCGCCGTTCTCACGCGCTAGGTTTCAATGTCTACGCTAGGGGCGTGAGCTGTGGCTAGGGAGTCAACAGCCAAGTTTATTCCCCCTTGGCCCGAAGGTCAGAGGCGGTATTTCTTCCGCCAATGACAATGAAACACCCCGCGTGACCATCTAAATTCCCAAACCCCTATCGAATTTCTATTCCTATGGTCGCTTTAGGGAGAACCCACGAAGGGGTTTCCACCAAAATCCCAGATTTGGGAACTACTCACAATTCATAGCTAAAACGTAATGTAAACAAAAATCAACGGTAGCCATCATGATCAAGCAATAGAAATGAGATGCTAGCAATGGTATTAAGACAATACTAAAATTTTAAAGTAATCGGAGCACTTAGAAAAACAGATAAAATTCCAGCCGTCACAACCCAAGAAAAGACAAAAAAATAACAGCCTTCATTTTTGAAAACCATAGGTCAGATATATATAAAAAACGAGGTCATCCGATCGGTTGAAGCATCAACCGATCAGGTGAGCTGCTAGTCATGATGGCCATCGGGCTTTAGAAGCTTCAACCGGGCGCTGAGGAGAGCGGGTGGCGTGACCGGGTCGTCGCTTGGGAATTTCAGCTTCAGATGAACCGATCGGTTGAGTTTTCAACCGATCGGTTGGAATTAAGCCCAAAAAGACAGAGAGCTCTGTCGATATCACCCGATCAACGAACCGATCGGGTGAGCTGCTCTTCTCTTCAGCTCCTATCCGGGTCGGATACGCGTGCACCAACCAATCGGTTGGCTTTGTCCAACCGATCGGTTGGGGGCTGAAATATGGGTATCTTCATCGTTTGGCCCTCTGGATCGTGCGTGACTCCTCCCGTTGCTCTGGGGACTCATGATATCTTCGTTGTATGTCTCCGACGCTGGAAATCTCCTGCATTTACACAAAAACACGGAGAAAGCGAAAAGATACAAAAAACACAAAAGAGCGGGTATGAAACAACGGAAAACGACAGAAAATCACGAAGAAGACGTGGGTGAATATATAAAATATAAATGCACGTCAATCATGCTCCATGATAGTCATCTTGGACTACAATTTTGGGCAGAAGCGGTGCACACGGCATGTTATGTACTCAATAGGATCCTAGTGAGACCCCAAACGAACAAAACTTGTTTTGAGTTATTTTATAACAAAAAACCTCAAGTTAAATATTTTCGAGTTTTTGGTTCAAAATGTTTTATCAAGAACACTTTTGGTAATCTAGATAAATTTGAGCCAAGATCCGATGAAGGAATTTTTGTTGGATATTCCACACGTAGCAAAGCCTACCGGATATACAACAAAACTTTTTCAACGACCGAGGAATTACTACACGTATCATTTTATGAAGATTTTGATTCTCCTCATGTTGATGATGATAGTGTAGATGCTATTTGTGATTCTCTTAGTAATGTTAAGATTAATGATTCTATTATTGAGACTAACACTACTAATAAGATTGTTGAAGATGTTCTAAGTGATGCAGGAATACCCAAAGCTTACCCGACCGTTTGCAACCATCCACATAACCAAATAATTGGAGATATTGGTGTGGGTGTTCGAACGAGGTCAAGAATTGAAGAATTCTCTCATTGCACATTTATCTCTACCATTGAGCAAAGAACATCCAACAAGCTTGTGAGGATAGCTCTTCGATAGTGGCAATGGAAGAAGAACTCATGCAATTCGAGAAAAATAAAGTTTGGGAGCTCGTTCCTCCTCCAAGTGGCCATCAAGTTATTGGGACCAAATTGATCTTCAAGAACAAGACCGATGAGAACGAGGTAATCACAAGTAACAAAGCAAGGTTAGTAGCTCAAGGCTACCGGCAAGAGAAATGTATCGATTTCGAAGAATCCTTTACCCCCGTACCTAGATTAGAAGCTATTAGATTGCTTTTATCTTTTGCATCTCATAAGAATTTTAAACTATTTCAAATGGATGTTAAAATTGCATTTTTAAATGAGATTGTCAATGAAGAAGTATATGTTTCTCAACCTCCCGGTTTCATTCATGAAAAATTTCCAAACCATGTTTTCAAACTTAAGAAAGCATTGTATGGGTTGAGACAAGCTCCTAGAACTTGGTACGATCGACTCAAGACCTTTCATTTGAATTTAGGTTTTAAAATGGGAGAAGTTGATTCTACAATTTTCATTAAAGATTATGAAAATGACATCCTCTTGATTCAAGTGTACGTAGACGATATAATATTTGGTTCTACTAACTTTAATCTTTGTCAAGAATTTTCTAAGTCTATGAAGGATGAATTCGAGATGAGCCACATGAGAGAGCTCAATTACTTCCTTGGACTGCAAATTCGACAAATGAAGGATGTAACTTTCATACATCAAACAAAGTACACATGGGAGCTTATTAAGCGACTCGGGATGGAATCGTCTTCAAGCAAAAGGACTCACATGAGTACGACAACCCATCTACACAATGATGAGAATAGAAAAGATGTAGACATTCGTCTATATCGAGGTATGATCGGTAGCTTACTTTATTTAACCGCTAGTAGGCCCGATACCATGTTTTCCGTATGCTTGTGTGCTAGATATCAAGCTAGACCTAAGGAGACACTTTATTACAGTTAAACGAATATTTCGTTATCTCAATCAGTCACTAGATTATGGGTAACTTTACCCTAAATATAGTGTTGAGTATTGGCGTTTCATACCAATCTTATTTTGATGATGATCACAACATTATGTTGTTGCTAATGACTCTCTTGTTTTAGTCTCATAGTTTTCATTTCAAGAATAACTTTCTTGGAGACTAAACACTTGGAGCAAGGATGGACATCAAGTGGAGAAGGGCCAAAGCTTGGACTCAAGGGGTGCCAAAGCTTGGAGATGATGGAGAGCATCAAGATGGAAGACTTAAACTCTAAGGAAAGCAATGTAATCCATGTAATATTTCCTTTATTACATTCTCTCTCATTTGAGTCTAGGTTAATGTAATGCCTTGATAGATGGTCTACTCATTCATGCATATGCATTTATCCATCTTAGTGAGCCTTAGAATTATCATAGAATCCAACCTAATAGGTTCATATTGACCAAAGACTCATTTGGAGTCTCTGGCTTTCCATCAGTCGCCTGTTGAAGGATTTACAGTCGACTGGGTGATTTCCAGTCGCCTATCGATCCTTCTACAGTCGACTGATATGCACTACTCAAGTCAACATTTTTATTGACTCTACTTGAGCTATACGCAACAGTTGACTGATGCTCAGTTTACAGTCGCCTGTGGATTGGTCAACAGTCGTCTGAGTAGCGTAAGTGCATATACTGCTTCAATCTGATTTTCTCCATCTCATGCAACAGTCGACTGATGAAGGTTTTACAGTCACCTGACTATTTTACAGTCGACTATATTATTGACATCATTCGCCTGTATGCTTATCTAGAGAAAGAGTGCATCTCTCTGTTTTATTCCATCCCCTGCAGCAGTCGCCTGCTGAAGGTTTTACAGGCGCCTGTCCTGTTTACAGTCGACTGTATCAACTTCATCAATCGACTGTCCTGGCTCAGATTATAGCCGTTGGATATTTTTTAGCCGTTGATCAGTCGACTGTTTTTTATCTTCAGTCGACTGTCGGTGTCGTTTTCGCCCAGTTTCTAGCCATTGCAGTCTTGTGCTTTTGGCTGTTGTCTTGGCTTTTGGGGTTTGAATAGGGTTCCTATATATATGGGTGTGCTGACTTCTCTAGAACTTCTTGATGCAATTGCAAATCATAAGAGTTTAATAAGCCACTCTCAAACTCTCTCAATTTCCCTCTTGAGCTCTCATTCCTCTTCTTGCATTGAAGTCCAGCTCATGGGAAATCATCCAAGTGCTTTCAAGAAAATCTCAACACTTGGAGATCCTCTTCCATGGTTGCATTCATCTATGAGTAAGCATCTCAAAACATAGGTAAGAGTATTTATTTTACTTGGTGATTCTTGTTACACTAATTCTCTTTGTGGGAATTAGTCTCTCTCTTTGTGGGAGTTTATCTCTTTGTGAGATTATTATATTCTCTTTGTGGGAATAACTCTCTTTGTGGGAGTAACTCTCTTAGTGGGAGTTTGGTGTCCTAGTGTAGGGCTAACCCTAATTCTCTGAGTGGGAGTTAGTAATTCTCTAGGTGGGAGTTTGACCCATGTGTAGGGTTGGTTGGGTCCTTGTGTAGGGCAAAATCCTCTTGGTGAGGTATCTCTTTGTGAGATTTTGTATTCACTTCTCTTTGTGGGAATATAGTGAATATTGGTGTGGCTGAACGTACCCAAGTTTTGGAGAACCAGGGTAAAATCTTGTATTTGCGTTTGGTTTGATTGTGTAATTATTTCCTCTTGCATTTATTATTCCGCATTTGCAAGTTTAATTTTAATTGAACAATTTAATGCCATTACACTATTCCACACCCTCTAGTGTGTTGTTGTTAGTATTGCAAGGGTAAGGCGATCCTTATAATTGGTATCCGAGCGAGGTTATAGCATACTACAACGATGGCATTCAATGCTTCATTCGCATCTTATGAAGAAGGTCATTCAACCGTTCCACCCCCGCTCTTCAACGGAACCAACTACCCAAGTTGGAAGATCAGGATGATGATCTACATGGAGGGTCAAGACCTATGTGACATCTCGGAGGTGCCATTTGAGAAGCGAACTACACCTGCGGCTTCAAGGACAAAGGGGAAGAAGGACTCAATCAAGTTCAATGCGAGGGCTATGAATGCATTCCATTGCGCCCTCTCAGAAAATAAGTTCAACTGCATCTCCATGTGTAAAACGGCCAACGAAATTTGGCATACTTTGGAGATATGTCATGAAGGGACTACAAAGGTAAAGAAATCTAAACAAACTGTGTTTAGATCTAAATATGAAATGTTTAAGATGCAGGAAGGGGAAAGCATTTCAGAAATGTTCATAAGGTTCACTGATATCGTGAACGCCTTGGAGGGACTCGGAAAGATGATTTTCCAAGAGGATCATGTAGAGAAGATCCTTGACTCTCTCACATCTCATTGGGAGTCAACGGCCAACGGAATTTTGGAGTCATATGACATGTCCAAATACACCGTTGAGGAGTGTATTGGTAATCTCATGGCGTATGATGTGAAGCTTCAACATAAGAAGGAGATTCAACCATCAAAGCCCGAGAAGCCGGAGAAGCACAAGGGGGTTGCATTCCATGCCAAGGAAGAGCCAATCAAATGGAGGAAGAAATTCCATCGAGAAGCTCATAGTGAAGAAGATGAGTTAGAAGAGGCGAGTGGAGAAGAAATTGAGGATCTTGCCGAGCAATTCAAGGCATTCCTCAAGTGCAATCAAGGTATCTTTGTCAAAATTTGCCTCCAATTCTTACAAGGTTCCTACTTGTTACACTTGCAGTGGAAAATGTCACTTGTCCACCGAATGCCCTTTCAAACCCATCAAAGAAACTTACAAGGGTAAAGGGAAGAAGCATTGGAAAGGGAAGTCCAAGTTCAAGAATCACAAGAAGGGACTTGTTGGGACTTTTGATGATTCGAGTGAGGATATATCTAGTAACGTAGAAGAGGATGCAAAGGACAATGCTCACGCTTGCTTTGTAACAATTGATTTTCCTACACCAATCCCATCTGGCTCAAATGAAGATGAGTTGGAAGTATGGCTCAACTCCTATGACGAATCGTGCCTTATGGCAAATGAGGAAGAGTCATCGTCGAGCTCTAGCAAGGAAGAAGAAGAAGAAGAAGAGATCGAGGAAGAAAAGATTTCATACGAGGAGCTTGAATATAACTTCGACATGGTCTCCGAAAAGGCTAGTAAGTGCATTAACTCTTACAATAAATTAAAAGCAAAATATAAGATTGCTAAGAGTAGATTGCATGAACTAGATATTGCTAGTGTAAATAATCACGATGCTTTGCATGTTTGTGACACTAGTGAGAGAGACACACTTCTCTCTCAAGTTAAGGAATTGAGCTTGACTAATGATAACCTTGTTGCTCAAAACCTTAGCTTAGAAACTCGCATTCAACAACTTACGTTGAAATATGAAGAGGAATCTCGTAAGCTCAAAATCTTTGTGTATTCTAGGGATTCACTCCACGATTTGCTTGAAAAACAACATCCGGTAAATCATAGAGGAGGTTTGGGGTATATTCAAAATGTGGTACCCAAACCCACCTCTAATTCCTCTTACGGTGTAAATATAAGACATATTTCTAAAGCACGTAAGACGAATCACCATGCTTTCTTGTACAACAATAACATCAACAAGAAGCATGTAGATAACAAGGTGATGAGGAAGAATGAAGACTCTTCATTTTTTTGCTAAGAAGAAAAATCCTCATTCTTTACATGACAAGAAATTAGTTTCTACACCTAAGCATGCCACATCCATCCCTCTTGCAAAGGCAAAACCCTTGCCTAGGAAATCCTTGAGTTTATGGATTCCCACTAAGGTTAGTTTGCAAGAGAGGGATATTTACATCAAGTCTCTAGTTAGGGATGTGATCACCTCATGTGATTATATTAGGAAATCAAACTCCTCTTGGGTTTGGTTCCCTAATGTTTAGGTTCATCACACATATGCATATTGTATGGGTATTGTGCTTAAATACTTATTTTTTAGCATACCCATTATTTGTGTGTGTTTCATGATTTTGAAAATGTTTCAAACTTATTTTCATGAAAATGGGACCTTGGGGAAGACATTGGCATACATGCATTTGTTAATCCATATGTATGTCGATGGGGGAGTTATAATATCTAAATATGTTTAAAATGTCTTTAAAACATATTTTAACTCTCATTTTGAGTTTTTGATAAAGATCATTATTTACTATTGGTTATTATGATCTTAATCTTAACCCATTGATATTGCCATCATGTTTCATGTCATATTTCTTCTTGGCAATATCATTGTGTATCATTGAAGCTTGATTTTTCCATATCTATTGCTTTGATACACTTTAGGCCCATGGCTCCCATATTTGTATATCAATTGGTAAAGTGGATTATTTTCCAAGATTCTTTGTCTACAATTGGTATTACCTTAATTGTTAGAGATTGTTTATCTTCTACTTTACAACTGGTATTAGATCCTAGAAGTCAACATTTGACCATTTCTATGATCTAGGGGGAGCATGGGATAGTGATTGAAACCCACTAAAGTTTTCAATTTGGTATCATACATCTCCTTATATCTTGCATATTGTCACATCTTGGTTAAGATGACAAGGGGGGATATTTTTGATGTCAACCTTTTTGACGATGTCAAGGGGGAGAGAGATATATGCATTATGTAAGTGTAACTCTTGTATTTCATACATATGCATTTGGGGAGAGATATATCTATGGGGGAGAGAAATATGTTATGGAATAAACCTTTCATGTTTGCATGATATTGTCTATTGCAATTGGTTTATGTAATCCATGCCATTATATGTCACCATATCTTTATTTGGTATAATGAGTTTTTACTATTGTGTATCTCATTGTATAATTGGTGCATATAAGTAGGGGGAGATCATTAGCATTGTGCTTTATTTCTCTGTGTTTTACATAATGTGTGTCATCATCAAAAAGGGGGAGATTGTTGAGTATTGGTGTTTCATATCAATCTTATTTTGATGATGATCACAACATTATATTGTTGCTAATGACTCTCTTATTTTAGTCTCATAGTTTTCATTTCAAGAATATCTTTCTTGGAGACTAAACACTTGGTGCAAGGATGGACATCAAGTGGAGAAGGGCTAAAGCTTGGACTCAAGGGGTGCCAAAGCTTGGAGATGATGGAGAGCATCAAGGCATCAAGATGAAAGACTTAGACTCTAAGGAAAACAATGTAATCCATGTAATATTTCCTTTTTTGCTTTCTCTCTCATTTGAGTCTAGGTTAATGTAATGCCTTGATAGATGGTCTACTCATTCATGCATATGCATTTATCCATCTTAATGAGCCTTAGGATTATCATAGAATCCAACCTAATTGGTTCATCTTGACCAAAGACTCATTTGGAGTCTCTGGCTTTCCATCAGTCGCCTGCTGAAGGATTTACAGTCGACTGGGTGGTTTCCAGTCGCCTGTCGATTCTTCTACAGTCGACTGATATGCACTGCTCAAGTCAACATTTCTATTGACTCTACTTGAGCTTTACGCAACAGTCGACTGATGCTCAGTTTACAGTCGCCTGTGGATTGGTCGACAGTCGTCTGAGTAGCGTAAGTGCATATACCGCTTCTCTCTATTTTTCTCCTTCTCATGCAGCAGTCGACTGATGAAGGTTTTACAGTCGCCTGACTATTTCACAGTCGACTATATTATTGACACCAGTCGCCTGTATGCTTATCTGGAGAAAGAGTGCAGCTCTCTCTTTTATTCCATCCCCTGCAGCATTCGCATGCTGAAGGTTTCACAGGCACCTGGCCTGTTTACAGTCGACTGTATCGACTTCATCAGTCGACTGTCCTGGCACAGATTATAGCCGTTGGATATTTTCTAGCCGTTGATCAGTCGATTGTCTTTTGATCTTTAGTCGACTGTCGGTGTCGTTTTCGCCCAGTTTCTAGCCGTTGCAGTCTTGTGCTTTTGGCTGTTTTCTTGGGGTTTGGGGTTTGATATAGGGTTCATATACATGGGTGTGCTGACTTCTCTAGAACTTCTTGATGCAATTGCAAATCATAAGAGTTTAATAAGTGTCACGCCCCGCTTCCCAAAATGGACGGAAGCGAAACGTGACGAGGCCCGCTTAGGCCAGAGCTGAGAAGCTCGGACCCAATAAGCGTCTGTAGAGGTACCATTTTAAAAGATTTTCAGGTTCTTGCATTTTTATAGTTCGAAACAACAAAAGTACAGAAAGGAAATTGCATTCATTAAAATAGAGATATGATATCCAACAAGTACAAAGTCTAAAAAAAGAAGCCTAAGCGTGGCAACAAAACTATCTAAAATAAACGGAAAGTAGTAACCTCTGAAAGTGGCGACTAAAAGACCTCAAGGTCTGGTCCTCGTCAGGCACGTGCTCTGGGTCGACGTCCTCGGCTCCTCGTACTCCAGTGAGACTGCCTCGTCCACGAACTCTGGCTAAATACCTGACGTACATCACCCAAGAAAAGGAACTGTACGTCAGGTAAAGTCTACAAGAAGGGTTGACTTTACTGCAAGTGCACCGAACTTTAAACAACGGTTTACTGGTTGATTAGCATGCTGAGGTTCTTTTACACAACAGTTTACTGGTTGATTAACATGCTGTGGTTATAACAGAGTAACACGACAGGAAGTAACGCAGCAGGAAAGTAAAACGGGACAAGTAGTAGTCGTAGCGTGTGCTACCAACTACGGGACTAGCCTACAGGTGTCAAGACAAGACGTGATGTGACGGAAGCAAGGCAGGACAAGACAAGTGAGACACGAAAGGGTTCACGCCTTACGGTTCGAGGGGGATCAGACCCTCTTGCCGTGCGCACGCTCAACCCAACCCCAAACCCCAAGACAAGACAAGACATGACACCAGTACAAGGGATCACTCGCTCTAGCTTGGCGAGTGCCCTATTGCCCGCAGGCTGAGAATCAGTACAAGGGATCACTCTCTCTAGCTTGGAGAGTGCCCTATTGCCCTCGGGCTGTGTATCAGTACAAGGGATCACCCTCTCAACTTGGAGAGTGCCCTATTGCCCGCAGGCTGTGAATCAGTACAAGGGATCACTCGGCGAGTGCCCTATTGCCCAGTGGGCTGTGCAAGACGGGACGTGACGTGACAAGACGAGAAGGGTTATTCTAGGGTGTCCACACACACGCACACACATGATAGCCCTATAGCATGAAAAAGTTGTTGTTGTCAGGCTCAGACTTCGTTGTCAAGTCTGAGCCGTCAAGAGTCGTCCCGGACGCTATCATTTCACGTCCGGTTCTATTTGTTCACATTTAACAGTTCTAACCAACTAATGCCTAAACACGGCCAAAAGTGCAAGTGGATACACTTGCCTGAAACGGCGAGTGCGTCGTCCTCTCGAAGCGTCTCGTCCAAGCGTCTCGTCCGCCGAAGTCCGTCTGAAATATCGCCACGGCGACGATGTCAGGTCTCAAATTCATCAAATCCTATTAAGGTTCGTTTCTAGGTTTTCGGGACTATCCTATTCGTCAAAAAAGTCACTTTTTGATGTATCAGCCTAATCGACGATCTATCCTATGTGCACAGTCAAATTAGTCCGTTCGTCGATTTTCTATGTTCGTACAACGTTTTACAGGAGCTGAAAAGTAAATTTAGTTCAAGTTGACGGTTTTTAGTTTAGGTTTCAGTCAGCTATTGTGGGGGTTTCTACGAGTTTCGGGGAACCAACCTGAACCGGAGTTTGCTGTAGATTGGATGTCGGGTCTGATCGGAGAACTCCTCAGCTTCAGATCTGGTCCTCGCATGATTCTCCAAAAGTCTGAGCTTGCGACGAAGGCCTACGACGTGTCGCAACGTCGTAGACGGCAAATCCGCGAAGTGGCACGTCCAAGTGGGGCCCACAGCAGTGCTAGGGGTCCAAGGGGGCCCACAACACCTCAGGAGCACTTGGGGGGCCCACCACAGGAGTTGGTCTGGGAGAAATGATGTTGCGACGAAGTTCGGTCGGTCGGACTTGGTCGGTGCGGGGGTTCCTCTCGGTCAGACCGAGAGGGGCTCTCGGTCGTGCACGTTGCAGCGCAGCGGGGTCGGGAGCTTGGGCGGTGCGAGGGATTTTGTCGGTCAGACCGACAGATCCCATCGGTCGCAGTGGGCGGCCAAGCTGCAACGTTGCAGCTTGCAACGAAGCGGAGCAGCGGGCTGTTCTCTCGGTCGGAGCGGGGAGCGGCTTCGGTCAAGCGCTAGCGGGTGCGGAGCGGTGGCAACGGAGCGGGGTGCGGAGCGGGCGCTCGGTCTGACCGAGCGGTGCTCTCGGTCGGAGCGGGCGACAGCGGGGGCGCTTGCAGCGGAGCGTTGCAAGCGGTGCTGCGGAGCGGAGCACCGGTCGTGCGCTAGGAAATGCGGGGGTTGGCTCCGGTCGTGCACTGGCGATCGTCGCAACGTTGCGACGAAGCTTTGGAAGAGGAAACGGCGGCTAGTGTTTTGAGCAATGACGAAATAACTTTGCCTAGGGCTAATTTAAATAGGTTAGAGCTAGGGTTAGGGTTAGGGTTCGGAAAAACTTTATTAAAATAATTTAAAATAATTAATTTAGTTAAAATTACTCTCCTCTCCCTCACGCGAAATAGGTGCGGCCAAAAATTCTAAAATTTTGCCTAAAAATTCTTTAAAGCGTTATTATAATATAGGAATTTTATTGTAATTAAAACTCTTATAAAAATAGGTTTTAAAATTATTTAAAACTTTCAAAAAAATAGAAAATAGGTCAAATTAAGTCCAAAATTTGTGAAATAATTCTGGGGTGTTCGGGATGACTAAAGAAAGAGAGTGGAGAAGACGGATCTAAATTTTCGACGTCGAGAGACGAAACTAAAATTCGAAACGTCTCGCGTCAAAGCAGAAAGTCGCGACGTCACGTCAAATAAGTTAGTATCGCGGAAGAACGACTCGAGATATGTCGTTCCCAAGTTATTCCACAATCTAATACTTTCAGAGACGATCACGACGACATATCACACAAAAACGTTCAAAAACAAATAAAGTCTAAAATAAACACGTGCACGATCAAAAGCACGTGCACGAAGAAGGTACGATAGAAACAGGCCGTTACAATAAGCCAATCTCAAACTCTCTCAATTTCCCTCTTTGAACTCTCATTCCTCTTCATGCATTGAAGTCCAGCTCAAGGGAAATCATCCAAGTGCTTTCAAGAAAATCTCAACACTTGGAGATCCTCTTCCATGCGTTGCATTCATCTATGAGTAAGCATCTTAATGCATAGGTAAGAGTATTTATTTTACTTGGTGATTCTTGTTACACTAATTCTCTTTGTGGGAATTAGTCTTTCTCTCTGTGTGGGAGTTTATATCTTTGTGAGATTATTATTTTCTCTTTGTGGGAATAACTCTCTTAGTGGGAGTAACTCTCTTAGTGGGAGTTTGGTGTCCTAGTGTAGGGCTAACCCTAATTCTCTGAGTGGGAGTTAGTAATTCTCTAGGTGGGAGTTTGACCCATGTGTAGGGTTGGTTGGGTCCTTGTGTAGGGCAAAATCCTCTTGGTGAGGTATCTCTTTGTGGGATTTTGTATTCACTTCTCTTTGTGGGAATATAGTGAATATTGGTGTGGTTGGACGTACCCAAGTTTTGGGGAACCAGGGTAAAATCTTGTGTTTGCGTTTGGATTGATTGTGTCAATTATTTCTTCTTGCATTTATTATTCCGTATTTGCAAGTTTAATTTTAATTGGACAATTTATTGCCATTACACTATTCCCCACCCTCTAGTGTGTTGTTGTTAGTATTGCAAGGGTAAGGCGATCCTTACATCTATGAGTTAATCTCATATAGTGATGCCGACTTTGTCAGATGCAAATCCGATAGGAAAAGTACTAATGGCACTTGCCATTTTCTAGGAAATTCCCTAGTTTCTTGGTTTTCCAAGAAACAGAACTCGGTATCATTGTCTACGACTGCAGCGGAATATATTGCCGCGGGTCTTGCATGTGCACAAGTCCTTTGGATGAGACACACTCTTAGTGACTATGGTGTTAATTGTGATACTTGCCCTATCATGGTTGTTAACCAAAGTGCTATATGTCTTTCCAAGAACCCGGTACATCACTCCCATACCAAACACATAGATGTGAGACATCATTTTATCAATGATCATGTAGCTAAGAAGGACATCATCTTAGAGTACATTGAAACCCAAAAACAAATTGCCGAAATCTTCACAAAACCTCTTAAAGAGGATTCATTTATGAGGTTGCGTGGAAAATTAGGAATTATGGGTGAATCTGAAATTTAGGAGCTCAACATACTTGTTATAATACTTTTTGAGCTCATATCATCATGATTGCCTCTCTTCATTTGTTATTTCATATATGTGTCTTGAGAAAGGCAATTGAGACTTATGTGATTACATGAGTTATTCAGATTGTTTTAAGAGATTTGTTTTATAAACGATTTATAATTTGATGTTGATTTTTTGATGAGTTTATGTTTAGAATATAGGTCCTAGTGTGAGTGTTCATATCCTCTGGATTTTTATCTCATTGTGCATTTTTGGACCAGGACAGACGACTGTCTTTCCTTCGACAGTCGACTGCCCTACCCTATCTTCTCTGTTAGAAACGTGTATCTTTCGCACAGACGACTGATGACAATTTTACAGTCGACTGTTGGATCAACATGCGACTCATTTTAGTCATCAGGCGCCTGTCAGTTCTGTCATATTTCGTCTGTAGTCTCCGTCTTTTTCATCAATTTTATTGATTCTCAGTCAGTCAACTGATGCGACTGTCTCCTGGACAGACGACTGTATGTTACTCAACAGTCGACTATCTGTCTTCCTAAGCTTATTTCTTATCACTTCTGCCAGTCGACTGACTTTTGTTCAGCAGTCGACTGTCTCCTATAGTGGCGGTTCATTGCTTCGATCTGAGCCGTCTATTCTTTGATCCAACGGCCCAGATTAATTCACTCCTTCCTTATAATCATCGAGACAGTTCATATCAACCCACGTTTTCTCTCTCCTCAGATTGAAACCGTTTTTCTTCCCGCTTCGAACCCACAGGTGATCGCTTCTCAGGCGCTCTTCGTCCCCGTTGTCTTATCGTTTGTCGAGTGCACCGCTCGGACTTCGATTCCCCCTGTTTGTCATCTTTTTGGATCGATTCTTCGTGTGTTTCTCTCATCGCATCTTGACCTAGTTTTTCTGTCGATCGGGTTCTTGGATCCCTCTGATCATCTATTTCCTAAGGGATCTTTCGACCTCCTTGATGATCCAGTACCCTCTCCTCAACCCACTGACCCGGTACCATCTTTGCCTCCCTCGTCTGGGGAATTCTTACATGTCACTATTAGTGACCCTGTTCCCCGGGAGAATGTTGCTGAACACACTTCTCAGCCGGCTGATCATCCTCCTCGTACTCCTCTGTCAATACCCCTTGAGGATTTCCTTCTCGGTAGATTGTGTGACAGTGTCACTTCTCTCAAGAAGCTTGCTGCCACTATGGCTGAGAAGCTCAATCTTCTTCTCGAGCTGCAGTACAAATCTCTCATGCTTCATGGATTTCCCATTCCTGTCGAGCTTCATGCTCTGTTTTCTAAATCTGAGGATACTGCCCCTGTTGGTGTTCCTCCTCCTCCAGGCTTTGTGCATGTGCCTTCTGTGGTCCAGACCCCCGTTGTCCAGACTCCCGTTCATACTCATGCGGAATCCTCTGCCGTGCGTGCTTCGTCTTCCAAGAGGAAGACTCCAGCTTATCCTACTCGACGCTCTTCTAGGCTGATGTTCCGCTCATCTGGTCGTCCCTCGGACCCCACTGTCATTCACATTGACTAATGTTGCAGCTGTTTCTTTTTGTTCACTCACCCGGAGACCTAAATTTTTTGGGGTCTGTTTTGGTTGGGTTGAGTGGTTCTTCAGTGTTTGTATAATGATGGATATTATTTTCTGTTATGATGATACATGATGATGTATTTTTTTGAGATCATGATGTAGTTTTATTTTTTTTGATTATGATGTATTTTGTTGGACATGTTGATGTCCATTTGACTTGTACTCTTGTGATATCTCTTATATATATATGATATTGCAGTTTCACCTTATGTTTCACACATTGTATAATTGCTTCTTTTATCTGTGTGATGTTTGTGATATTATCTCCATGAATGATATATTCTCTTCTGATGTGTTTTTGAGACAATATTGGACTTGATATTGGATTATACATGTTATATGTGACTTGATGTATTTTGAGACGATATGTTCTCTTCCTATATATCAAATGTTGATATTGGACTTTCATTCCTCTATTCACATAAGTATATGATGTGGTTTAAAAGTTAGATTTTATTTATCTTTATCCTCCTTGATTGTTGATAGTTCTTAGTTAGCACGATTGTTGTTGTTATTTACTCCCACCTTTTGGATAATGCCTTATGAGGAGAGAAATAAACATTCAGATTCATAATGAATGTGCTAAGTATGTACTAATAACACTTGAATCTACGATTGAAGTTGCCTTAGATTCAGGGGGAGTAAGATACAATGAATATGGATTTTAAATCCTAGATTTCATGAATTAAATTTACTCATATCTTACTCATTTGCTTCAATTAATATATAGATGCCCTAATATTTGTTGACTAACTTGATTGGCATCTATGTAGGGGGAGTAAGTTTTCATTAAGCACAATTATTTATCTTTTTGTTTATGTTTGGTTGTCATCAAACATAAACAAAAAGGGGAAGAATGTTGAGTATTGGACTTCTCCCTACTTGGTGTTAATGATGAGCAAACATAAATACTTGTGACTAATCCCCTATTTTGCAGTTAATCCATTGCCTAAGCTTATTATGAAGATCTACTTGCAATGGATGACACTCAAAGGTCATTGGAAGCAAATGAAATGGATTGGATGATCGTAGATGATGATTGAAGCTCCATGAAGACTTCAAGCGCATGTGTTGGATAGAAGAGAGTTATTCGTCAATGTAAATTTCTTATATCTCTTCTAGTATGTAGCTTAGAAGTAGAACATTATTGGAGCACATACACACATTGTCATTTCAGTCTTAGGACATCATTTGTTCAATCGTCCTTAGACTCCAATTCATTTCTTTATTGATTGTGCTTGTATTGTTTATAACAGTCGACTGCTGAACATTTTACAGTCGTCTGTCTCAAAAATAGTCGACTGTGTTTTGTTCTACAGTCGCCTGTTATGCACAAACTTTTACAATCTAGTTTTGGGCTTCTCTGTTTTAATTCCCACAGGCGACTCATGAACGATTCACATGCGCCTATCCAAGTGACAGTCGACTGTGTTTCGTAAATCAGTCGCCTGTCTGTCTATTGCCCAAAATCTTTTGATCTGTCTTTAATGGCTAGTCGACTAATGTTGAATTTACAGTTGAATGTCCAATGGACCAGTCGACTGTCAATGCTGCAACAGTCGCTTGTTTGTGAGCCAATTTGTTGACTCTGCTCTCTGGAAAATCTCAAGGTTTTAACAGTCATCTGTAGAAGGATTTACATTCGCCTGTTCTGTTTAACAGTCGACGGTTATCTCCTCGTCAGTCGTCTGTCCTGTTCTCCCAGATGTTTTTCCAGACTTCTTCAACTTACCCATCTTCGGCCAGTCGCTTGTAGTAGGCTTTACAGTCGCCTGTTGGTTTAACAGTCGATTGTCTACGCTTCATCAATCGACTGTCCACGTGGTAAGTTACAATTATGAATTCTCACCTACCCTATCTGACTGTGCAGCAGGCGACTGTGGTTTCCTCAATAGTCGACGGTCGCGAGCGCAGATTCTATCCGTTGAGAGTTTTCTCACGGATTCCAAAGGGGTTTTTGCTAATTCTGATTGTAAGGTTTGAGAAACCTATATAAGGAGCTTCTACTATTCCATTGAGACCCTCTTAACCAAGTTGAATCAAGTCTCTCTCTCATTCATTCAAGCTCAAAGCTCTCAAATCCAAAAGCCCTAAGAATTCCTATCTTGATCTCTTGCTCTCCAACCTAGAACCAAAGAGACATCTTCTAGGCATTTTGTGCAGTCAAGAGAAAGGGCTTTCCTCTCTTCCAAGAGAGTTCTTCAACACACAACACACTTCTCCTTCAAGTTCTACTTCAAGGCATAGGTGATTGTAAGTGTTGCTTTCATATTTCATAACTTTCGTTATTTGAATTTGCTCTCGGGTTGTGAGAGTGGTTTGCTTGCTCCCAAGTTGTGGGAGTCAAGGACAATCGATTGTATTTCGATTTCACTTGTAGGGTTTCTACGAGTGGGTTTTAAGGAAACCTCCAGTTAGGGTTCTTACTTGAGTATCCGGTTGTTAACCGGGTGGAAGGGACGTAGGATTACCGGGAATAAGTCGGGAAGTGACTTGAGTAATCCGAACCCTTGAAACATCCTTGCGTCAGCATTTGTTTCACTTTGGGTTGAATTTTAATTCCGCACTATTTTGTTGGTTAGCATTTAAATTGGTGTCACTATCTTTTTAAATTGCATAAACACTATTCAACTCCCTTCTAGTGTTTTCCCCATAGCCAGGGTCCTTACAATAAGTGATGTGACATGTAAAATAGCATGCCCCAAGCATCCACAGGCAACTGGGATTGCATAAGCAATGGACGTGTAATTCATTGGAGTCTCTTTATAAGAGACTCTGCTAATCCGTTCTGGGTGTGAACATGTGCTACTGGATGTTCAACTTCAATACCCGTTGCCCGGCAGTAGTCTTCGAAGACTTGTGAAGTGAATTCGCCTGCATTATCAAGACGTGGTTTCTTGATATGGTTATCGGGGAAATAAGCCCGCAACCTTATTATTTGTGCCAATAGCTTTGATAAAGCTAGGTTGCGGGTGGACACGAGGCACACATAAGATGATTTTGTGGATGCATCAATCAGTACCATGGAGTACCGAAATGGGCCACTTGCGGGGTGAATAGGCCCGCAAATGTCACCTGAATTCTCTCAAGGAAGCCAGGAGACCCTAATCCCACTTTCAGGAGGGAGGGTCTCGTTATTAGTTTTCCTTTGAAACAAGGGGGACAAGGAAATTCATCCTTTTGAAGAATCTTCAGGTTCTTCAAATTATGTCCACAGGATTCAGTGATGATGCGTCACATCATAGCTGATCCAGGGTGATCAAGTCTGTTGTGCCAGAGTTGGAACTCTGGCAATGATGGGCACGTCTGGTGCTCAGTCATATTGGCTTCTATTGGTTGAATGTATGTATGGTAGAGACCCGACGGGAGTCCCTTGAATCGTTCACAGATGGTCTTCTGGCCATCTTTTTGACGAGTTACATACAGATATTCAACTTTATTTTCATGGCTAGTTTCTAAGTGATATCTGTTTAAACAAATGTCCTTGAAATTTACGAGATTCCTATTTGATTTAGGAGAGAATAATGCATTCTTTATTTGAAGTCTTGTGTTATTTGGGAGCAATATTATTGCTTCACCAAATCCTTCGATTATTTTGGACAGTCCTAAAATTGTGATAACAGGACCGTCATATTTATGTATGCTATTAAAATAGCAATGTTCGCAAAGGATTGTGTGCATCGAGGCACTGTCCACTAGGTACTCATACTTCATCTATATAATCAAAACGAAATTTTATTTAAGTAAATGTAAAATGACATTCAAATAAAAGTTCTACAAAAGCAAACTAAAGATGAAGCTACATGTAATTTTTAAATGCATAGATATAAAGATAGGGCTCAATCGAGCAGGTCGTCATTCTCGAAGTATTTTGCAGTGACCTTTCGTTGGCGGCTGAACATCTGCCAAGTTTGTTTCAGGCGTAGGCTTCTGGCTCACTTGATATAGATCATGGTGGTGGCGAGGTGTGTGACAGTTCCTGGACCAATGTCCAGTCATGCCACATCGGTGGCGTTTGTCCTCCCAGTTCTTCTTTGGAATTGACACTGGATTAGTGTTCTTACGTTTCCATGTGAAGTTTTTCTTCCCTTGTAGTTGTTGTTCTGGGGAGGTGCTATTGCTGGTTTCATCGCAGCTTTCCCCTTGTTCTTTCTAGCCTTCTTCTTGTTTTTCCACTTCTGGGGGATAAGATTGTGGACTTCAGGGAGAGGAGCAGCACCTGCAGGGCGCATATTATGTGTGGCCAGTAATAAATCTCTATTTTGCTCCGCGTGTAGAAGGCAAGAGAGCAAGTCAGAGAATTTCGTGAAGTTGCGTTCACGATACTGTTGCATGAGGATTGCATCTTTCTCATGAAACGAGGTGAATGTCTTCTCCAACATGCGGGTCTCCAAGACTTCTTCACCACACAACTTTAGGCGTAAGGTGATATTATGATGTGCCAAGTTGTACTCAGCCACGGACTTATAGTCCTGAAATCGGAGATTTTCCCACTCATAACTGGCACGTGGTAATATGACATCAATCTGATGCCTATACCGTGCCTCCAGCGCTGTCCACAACTCAATTGGATCCTCTACCGTTAGGTATTCGGCCTTTAAGGTCCGATCTATATGTCTCCCGATATAGATAATGGCTTTCGCCTTATCCACATCAGAGACAATGGTAGGAATGCTTCTAGATGATTGAGCCGCTTCTGGGGCCTTACTAGCAGAAGCATCGACTGCTGCTGGGGCTGATGAAGGAGCCAAAATTGAGCCAATGAGGGCCATCGAACACAAGTGGAACTTCAGGTCCACTCGCCAACTCAGGTAATTCTTTCCTGCAGCATCAAGAACCTCGAAATCGACGCTTACCAATTTTGCCATTTATTTATGCAATTTAAAATCAGCATGAATTAATTAAAATTTAAATTCATGCATAAAGAATAAAATAAGTAAAATGTGGGGATCGGCCAGATACCCAAAAACGTACAAAGTCCAAAGTCCGATTTACAGTTCATAAAGAAAAGAAAAATACAAGTTGGAAACCCAGAAGGGGTCCCTATCTTTTGCAAATTTCACCTCCGTCTTCATATATTGGTACACCGGTCTTTGGCATTTATACATACAATCCTCACTTACAAATTCTCTCAAAAGAAAATAAAAGTGCAAGGAAATTAAAGGTATCAAACTGGATGTTCCCAAAAACACATTTTAACTTATATAAACATCCACCCAGTTTTAAATATGCTACAGGCACAAAGAAACAACCACGCATATAACTCAGGCATATATAATATGGAAAAATAAACTATAAAATATAATAATCTCTCGGACCACGGGAAGACGTCATACACCGTTAGGTTAGATGACTAACGACAGAGCGGTCGCCGGATCCTTAAGATAATTATATTTTGAAATCCGTAAATAATTAACAATGCAAGAGAGATGTTTTACATAATATTAGCAATTTTAACATGGATAAAAAACAGTAATTTATATACAAAATTTTCTCCAATTTTATAAGTAATTTGCCAAAAATTATAACCAATTTTTCCTTGAATTCTTCAGAGTTGTCTAGGATTTTTCTGGGATTTTCTGGTAATTCTAAGGAATTTTGCATATATAAATCTGGTTTAAAAACAGATTTTTAATAGAGACCCGCTGAAATTTTTATTTGCCTGTGGGCCTAGCTAGGGTCTTCAGGCCCAGAATAGATTAAAAATTTAATTTTAATTTTAACAATCTGGGCTTCAGGCCCATGGGGTTAATAATATACCCAAAACCCAATAATAGGGTTTGTTGAAAAACCCTAATCTCTAATTTTAGGGTTAGAGAAATAGGCCAGCCGTCATCTCCCCCCGTTATCAAAAGCAGCCATAGGGGAGGGGCTCCTACCTCAGTAGAACCCCATCCCCATATTTAATTAATCGGCTAGGGGGGTCTCGCCGGAGCAAGAGGCCCCACCTCCCTTCTTTTTTCGCGGCCAGGGAGGTTGCGTAGGAGAAAGAGGCACCCCCTTCGGATTTTGCCAGGGGGCGGGGGCTCTCGCCGGAACAAGAGGCCCCCTTCGGATTTCACGGCCAGGGGGCTCTTGCCAGAGCAAGAGGCCCCCCGGATGAAAAAGCCCCCCTTTGGGAGGTTCCAGTGAAGCCCCCCCGTCGCGGGGGGGGGGGGGGGGGGTTCCGATGAAGGCCCCCCCTGCCGGGGGGGGGGGGGGGTTCCGATGAAGGGCCCCCCTTCGGTGGGGGGTTGCCAGGGTGAAGGCCCCAGCCCCCTCAGGGGGGGTGGGGGTGGAGGCTGAAAGGCAGCACCCCCCTTGTTTGATTGTGGCCTTGGGGTGGGGGTGGAGGCCGAAAGGCAGCACTCCCCTATATTTTTGGTCTCGCTTCCGGCGAGGTGGCCGGTAGGCCGGTAGTCGATGTCCGTTGATTCTCGCTTTCGGCGAGAAAATCGGTTGGCAAAAAAGGAGATATTGTAAATAAATTATTTTTTTAATTTTTACAAGAATTTATTGTCATTGTAAAATTTTGTATGATCCATATATAAAGGGAAATAGATTTTTACCTCTAGATCAAAGATCTAGGGAAGATCGCAATATGAAATCCGTAGATAGAATTCCCCTCTCCCGAACGCTTAGGAAACGCCGCAACGAAAACCGCAACGGATCGCCGCAACAACAATTAGATTCCTTCGCGTATGAGTTTAATTTAGTGGGGATTTGGAATAATTTTTGTGGCTCAAAATTTGTAGAAGACACATGCTGATAACGTGTTGAGAGATCAACTCTAGAGACTCATAGGAGACAAAGTTTTCTTGCAATAGGAATGCGTAACCATGGCAAACACCATGGCTCTACCTTTATTCACATCCTCATTATTGTAATAGCCCAAAAGTCACCCACTAAAGGCTTAGTGGGGTGGTGGTGTAATGGAGGGATAAATGAGGAGGGAGCCAAAGGGCCTCCCTCAACTCATAACAGAAAAATGTTTTTTAAAACCGGACTGTTATGAATGGGGAGACCTTTGGTTTCTCCCCCACTTACATCCACCATTACACCCACTACTAAGTGGGTGTCTCTTGGGATCCTATACTTGTAACTCCTCCTATTATCAATATATTAAAACACAATTGTTTTTGAATTCTAGGGCTGACTAGGACACGCTGACTAGGACAAAAGGATTGATAGAAGAATGGCTGAGATTTAATCTTGAGGAATGAATGGTTGAGATGAGATTTTGTGGAAAGTTTTGGAGGAAAAAACATTTCTTGGGAAATGAAAGTTTATGGAGAAATGAAAGTTTTTGGAGAATGAAAGTTTCTGGGAAATAGCAGAGTGCAATTAATGCATTTGGGGAAAAAACTTTAACTTGCACTTAATGCTGCAAATCGAATGTTGTGCATATCGAATGATCACTCTCTCAACGTGGGTCCCGCCGTCTCTTCGACGCATGTGGCAACAAGATGAAAATAATTTCCCGCGTCGAAGGCGCTCGCTTTTACGCTAATTTGTTGTTCCGCGCCGAAGGCGCTCGTGCATGCTAATTTGTTGTTCCGTGCCGAATTTGTTGTTTTGCGCTAAAGGCGTCCGTGTCGCTAAATATTTTTACGCTAATTTGTTGTTCTTTTAAATTTTAGCTGTGGAAATAATTTTTTGAAGAACAAAGATTTCGCGGGGGAAAATCTTAAATGAACCGTGCCCGCGGGCACGGGTTATGACTTCCTATCGATTCTTGAGATGAATAAAAGATTCAATATCAAATTACAGATTATAGAAAGATTTTTTTGTGTGGAAAGTAAGTGTGTATATCATATAAGTATGAACAGATGTACAAGGCTCGCAAAGGCGACCGCCAGAATGGTACAAAGTGGGGGGAGGCTGGGAGCAGTCATCAAATACATGCAACAACAAGCGTAAATCAACAAAAAGCATGGCAAAACAATGCCTCAAACCAGGCCCCAATTACTAAGGGCCAAAGCATCATCAGCGTCCCTCTCATCAGAAAAAAAGGAGGAGGAAAGTGCAACAATATCTAAAGAAATCAACGCCATCAGGGATGTCTTGGGTGTAACGGTCGGTTTCCGATCGTACTTTCTTCGTGCACGTGCTTTTGCCCGTGCACGTATTTATTTTAGACTGTGTTTGTATCCGAACACTATTGTGTGATATGTCGTTGTGACCCTCTCGGAGAGTATTAAATTGTGGCACTAATTTGGAACGTCATTTCACGGGTCGTTCTCCCACTATTTGACTTTGTTGATGAGGCGTCGCGATTTTCATTTTTGTCGTGAGACGTTTTTATTTTTAATTTCATTTCTCGTCATCGAAATTGTGATCCGTTTCCTTAGTTTTGTTTCTCTCATCGTCACGGACACCCCAGTATTTATTAAATAATTTTCGAGCCCCGTTTGTCTCACTTTCACTATTTTTGCTCAATCCGTTATATTTTAACCCTAAGTTTATATGTATAACCCACTGATTGTTTATATATATATATATATATATATATATATATATATATATATATATATATATATATATATATATATATATATATATATATATATATATGGGTAAAGTGTTCCTAGGGTGACTCCTTAGATTAAATCTAAGGAGTCGCCCTTATTTTCCCCTATATCCCACGATTTTTTTTGGATTTTATTTTTCATGGGGTTGTTGTTCATATCATGGATGGTCAACATACCAAAAATCAAGGCATTCCAATTCTTTTAGAACTCACATTTATCCGTTGCAACTTCATGGGGTTTTCAACACGTTTTTAGACCATTGAAGTTGCAACGTGTACATGAGGGTTCTAAAAGTATTTGAATGCCGTGATTTTTGGTATGTTGACCATCCATGATATGAACAACAACCCCATGAAAAATAAAATCCAAAATAATTGTGGGATATAGGGGAAAATGAGGGCGACTCCTTAGATTTAATCTAAGGAGTCACCCTAGGAACACTTTACCCTATATATATATATATATACTAGTCATTACCCGTGCCCATAGGGCACGGTTTATTTAATGGCTGAGTTTTTCTCCCCCACAAATTTCAAGTTCACCCAAATTTCAAGTTTTCCCACAAAATTTCAAGTTTCCCCCCAAATTTAAGTTTTCCCCCAAAATTTAAGTCCCCCCAAAATTGTCATTACCACCTAGGACAAACTTGCCACGTAGGACAAAGCTTTGTCCTAGTAGGATAAGATTCAAACTCTTCATAGAACTGGAAAAAAATGGCCGGAAGGGGTGAGAATAAAAAGTGTGGGTGTGTGTGTGTGTGGGGGGTCCATAGGCAAAAATACAAAAACCGGGGTTGTATGTGCAAAATTCCCCACCTCCTCTTTTATCCCTCAAAATCTCATCTCTTATATTTTCTCTTATTCAATTTCCCTGTTTTATATAATAGATATCCAAATTCTCTTATCCAATTTCTCATGTCTAAATTCTCTTATCAATTTCTCTTGATAACATCCGTCTTTTATATAATAGATATCACTTATCCAATTTCTCTTGATAACATCTCTCGTTTGTAATATAGATATCCCTTATCCAATTTCTCTTGATAACATCACTCTTATCCAATTTCTATTGTCCAATATCTCTTATTCAATTTCTCTTGATAACATCCCTCTTTTATAATATAGATATCTCTTATCCAATTTATCTTGTCCAATATCTCTAATCCAATTTCTCTTGATAACATCCCTCTTTTATAATATAGATATCTCTTATCCAATTTCTCATGTCCAATATCTCTTATCCAATTTCTCTTGATAACATCCCTCTTTTATAATATAGATATCTCTTATCCAATTTCTCTTTTCCAATATCTCTTATCCAATTTCTCTTGATAACATCCCTCTCTTATAATATCGATATCTCTTGTCCAATTTCTCTTGTCCAATTTCTCTTATCCAATTTCTCTTGATAACATCCCTCTTTTATAATATAGATATCTCTTATCCAATTTCTCTTTTCCAATATCTCTTATCCAATTTCTCTTGATAACATCCCTCTTTTATAATATAGATATCACTTATCCAATTTCTCTTTTCCAATATCTCTTATCCAATTTCTCTTGATAACATCCCTCTTTTATAATATAGATATCTCTTATCCAATTTCTCTTGTCCAATATCTCTTATCCAATTTCTCTTGATAACATCCCTCTTTTATAATATAGATATCTCTTATCCAATTTCCCTTGATAACATCCCTCTCTTATAATATAGATATCTCTTATCCAATTTCTCTTGTCCAATATCTCTTATCCAATTTCTCTCGATAACAACCCTCTTTTATAATATAGATATCTCTTATCCAATTTCTCTTTTCCAATATCACTTATCCAATTTCTCTTGATAACATCCCTCTTTTATAATATAGATATCTCTTATCCAATTTCTCTTGATAACATCCCTCTTTTATAATATAGATATCTCTTATCCAATTTCTCTTGTCCATTATCTCTTATCCAATTTCTCTTGATAACATCCCTCTTTTATAATATAGATATATATATATATATCCTTTTCTCTTTTGACCTTATCCTAGCCACTAGTTTGAATCTTGGCCGAACACAGATGGGGCTAACACACTCCTAGCCCAACACACACTCAACACCTTATTTTGGAATGTGCCTTTTGAAATCCTTGATAAAAAAAGAGAATAGGGGAAACAACTATTTTTAAAACCTAACTAACCCTACCCACGTGACACAGCAGCCCAGCCCTCCTATGTAACCTCAGCCCTAGGGCAACTTTTATTCACGCATCAAATTTTTTCCCAGTGCCGTCTCTTCCTTTCGCACGCAAAAACCCTAGCCCTCCGACTTGGCTCTCGCACGGTGGCCTCCTCATCGCGGTTCCACCCTCGCCCAAATCCCCCTCACGGCTCCGCCCCACGACCCCTCCTGTCCGCCGGAGATCCGCCCGACGCTCCGCCCAGCAGCAGCCTCCTGCAGCGGCGCCGTCCGTTCAGCATCCCCTCCGGCGTGCCCAGGCCCCGCGATTCACTTCCAGTCCGTCGGCGTTATCCTCGCTCTCCCACCTGCAGCAAATGACGACGAAGATCAGAGGTTAGCTGTATGTTTTGAGGTTAGCTTGCTAGTTTCTATTGTTAGGTTAAGTTTTTTTAAACTGAGGGAGTTGTTGTTATTGGAAAATTGCTATTGGATATGTATTAGGGAGTTGTTAGAAAAATTGTTATACTTCAGCTGTAAGGTTAGTTGCTGATTAAGGGTTAGTTTAGAGTGATGTTTTTATAAACTGTGCCTTTAAAAAGTTAGTTTGTTAAGTTAGGGATTAAACCATATATATTATTCATGACTACTTAGATAATAATGTGAAACTGAGATGGTAATAAAAATAGTTAACAATTTTTCTGTTTTATGTTATAAAGTCTTGTAGATGCAAAATTTAATGCTCATATACTCAATCCCTTTATCCTGTAAATGTCAAACCACATGAAAAGAAATACTATTTTCTATGTTAGTTGTTAGTTGTTTTGTTTAGCAGATGCTTTTAAACTGTGCTTCATTCATGACCCATCTCCACATTAGTTTTATATAGTTATTTTGAGTTATACTTTCAGTCAGTAACTATTTTTTTGGTTGGTGTAAGTTATTAACGTTAATTATTAAGTCAGGGATTGATTAACCATATGTTGCATGTTATAGACCTTCGTACTAGCGACTAAGCACTATTAGCGTGTCTATAATGTTATTAACGATGAGACACGCACCATAGGACAGAAAACTTAATTAAAATTGGGTCATTAGACGTTTTAGGATTTGTCTAATAATTCTAGCTCGTCATCACAAACTTATTCGTGCGCGTGTTTTATCACAGAGTATCCGTCGTTCCGTACCGTTCTCACAACCGGAATCCAACCCCTGGCGTCGCTACCCGATGTCAGAGTAGCTCTCGCGTCGTGTTGAGGCAATTCTCTCTCCGTAGGAATCCCCCCTTTGCCTGTTAATCAACTTAAAACTCGTTGTCTCTGAACGTTTTGTAACTCACTAATCAAGAATAATAAATTGGGACTGTAGGCTGGATTGCATTGTGAACTCGTAGGTAGACTCAGACTGATTGAGTAGGATCGTGAATTGGTTATTTTCAGGCAAGTGAAACTTGCCAGCTTTCTGTTTAGGCCACGTCTTAGTCCATTTTGTACAGTAGCGTAAAAGAGACTAGGCAGTGAAATGATAGCTGCCTAGATAACACTTTTAGATCTAGCTTGACAATGAAGCTAGATCTGACACTTTAATCATGCTTGCATTCATTCTGACATGCCATATTTAATTTCAATTAACGGTACGCAATTTATCTGTTCATTGCCATGTCATTGAATGCATCCAATGTTTTATCGTGAATGCGTAGCACACGCTACACTTATTGTAATGATTGAGGCTAGGCACCTGCTTTTGCGGGCATAACCCTATGCCAAAAACACTTCCTGGCTCGTGATCCAGAAGGTGGACGCCAGTCCATAATGAACAACACTTCCTGGACTTATGATCCAGAAGCGAGCACACGTAGTTTGGAAACCAAGGCTCGACACTGGGGAGGGGTAGGGTTAAGCTATCACGCAGCGTAGAAGGATGCCTGATCCGCTCCTTCAGCTATAAGGAGTAAACCCTGTGCACATCGTGAAATGATAATGTTCGTGATTCGTGAAAACAGTGTTTCTCGTAGCTTCTGCTATGACGTGCATGCATGTCATCATGTCATCTTAAATTGTTGCACTCTTTAAATGTCCTGTCTTTTCATTATATTTAGATCTGCTAGTCGCTTTATTTTATTTGTATCCTTGCACAAAAGTTCTCCGCTTTCTTTGGGAGACTTTTGCTGACATGTGCCCTTTTTCTCTTTGGGTGTCACATGTCAGGTTTTGAGCCTGACTTTGTTGCAGAGGACGACAGGTTGCTGACGTTCAGTTCGAGGGTTCCGGTCCTACCCTTAGTCTCAGTCGGTGACTCTCTTTTAGTTGTTGTTACCTTCTTAGTAGCTGTTGTTAGGTTGTTGGGTGCACATCACCATTACTTGTTGTAGTTTCGGCCATGTTTTAGGCCTATTGTTCAGACTTATACTTTTGTGACGTTTCTGCGATGTTGAAATAATTTGATGGATGTTTTGTTGGTGGATGTTTCTTTATCTGCTCTATTATTATTGTTGTTGTTTCGTCACAATGCAAAGGACCTGCTACGATTTGAAATTTTTATAGACGCTTATCAGACTGCAGCTTCACAGCTCCACGTTTGAGCGGACCTCCTCACGTCTCGTCTTCCATATTAGAGAAGTGGGGTGTGACAGGTTTTGTTGGTGGCCCATACAGGTCCTCTTTGCATCTGCGAAATATCGGAACACCAATAATTATAAATAACATCCAATTAATTATTCGAAATATCCAAGTCATGAAATGAGTCTAACCTGTAGGCTCTCCCTGTCTTAGAGAGTAGTAAGACTTAGATAGATGTCCAGGTGTGATAGTCAGGTGCCTTCATCCAAATTAAGCTGTACTCGTCTTAGGTTGCATTAGCAGTCTCTTACCCGGCCCGGACCATATTAAGCTTCTAGAGCTTTTCCTTTAGCCGTTCGTTGATTCCATCCATTTCGGGCCCAGCAGAACGTAATTTTGATTTCTCTTAGGACCCTTCCCTGAGACCGCTATTACAGTCTAGTTCTTTAGAGAGTCTTAATGTTAAGTTTCTCGTGATCTTCAGCCGACCCGGTAATTAGAACCCTGATTCTATCATTTTCCTGATCATTACACTTTCGTGTTATCGACCGCAGAACTCCATCGTAGCAGTTTCACTAAATTATTTCCATTCATATTTACGTTTTATTTGATTCACTTCCTTCCTTTCGAATCACGTGAATCTACATGTCACCCATCGTCCATCGTTGAAACTTCTCCATTACTATCCTGACCAATCGATGAATATTTTCAATGTTATCTATTTTGAATCTCTCTTCCGGTTTAAGTTATTTGAAAGCATTCAACATGCATTTAAGACTCCATACATTCTCCGAATTTCGAAATTTTTCGCTGAAATCTTTAAATTATTATCTTACCATATTTACTAACCTATGTCTTTCACACTCGTGTAAATATCTTACTTTCTTCATATAATGACATTCCGATAATCCGAAATACCATTTCCTCCTCTACTATATATAAACTACTCAAGTTTAATTCAAACAACTTATTTTACCGACTCTTAGATATTTTTCCTATGCAAAAGAGAACTCCAACTTTTCAAGTACGACCATTTTATACTTTTAGTATTTTAACTTATATCATTTACACCCTATTTCCCGGTAACCTATAGGGGTATTATTACATCTTTCTTTCCCCACCTAAACATTCACAATTATATCCATGTTTCACCTGACCAATCTATCTCCTTATCCTCGCCCTACCTGAACCCATTCTTTCCTATCTTGTTTCGTTACGCTATCTGATCTTGGCTTCCTTCCTCTTGCTTAGTCATCCCACTAGTGCTTGCTGTTGTTTATGTCATACTAGTTTAGTAGTGTGCCCTTGGTTTTGGGACATAGTCGTGGTGTATGTATATAGGTAGAGTGTGTAGACCTGTATGAGTGTGCTACCCTTAAGATATTAATGATTGTCTTTTGTGTCATATATGAATACCCAGTGTTATTCAGGATTTTTGTGTGAAGTTGTATGAATGATATTAGTTATATAAGTGTGGATGGCTATACCACCTTAGGAATGTCTGTATATATATATATTGGAAATTGTATTGGAGTATATACTAGTAGTGTATGTAGTTTGAAGATACTTGTAAATGCTTGATATGTATACTAGTAAGTCATGTGCATATTAGGTGTAATGATAATATGTGTACTTATAGTAAAGTGTGTAGGTCTATTATATGACCTATATGCTAGTATGTGTGAGCGTGTGCTCGTACGTAGGTATGTATGGTGCTCAAATGTAAGTAGTTATGTATTTGCTGCATGAGTATATCTGTGATATACGTATGGTATTAGGATTATAATTTTGTTTGGTATTGCTTGCTTTTACGGGATATTGTGTGTGCGTGTATACCATGAGGTATACACGATTATTGCATGTTTTAACTATGTATGGATAAGTAGATGTGTTGGTATACTAATTATAGGTAGGTGGATATGGTGTGAATATATATGTTACATGTGTGTGGCTATACGATGAATGCATATATTAGGGAGGGTATTATAATTATACGTGTGCTGATGTCTGTAATATTATTATGGTATATAAAGTGATTGAACTATGTGGGTGTTACCTGACTAAATATTAAGTGTGATTGACTTTATGGTAAGTATGTGGTTATGTTGGTAGATGTGTATACATTGGAGTGGTATTGGTATAGGTATAGATACCGTGTTACGTATATAGAGTATTCTGATATGTGTTTTGAGTCGCACTCAAGCTTGAGTGGGTATACTCTAAGTATATTGTTACATATGTCTGTGGTTTGCGTGTAGTACTATGAATATAGCGATGGATGATGTATGTATAGTAATAGATTGTTTGTGCCTGGTTGTGTTACGCACATGATTGTGGGTCGCTATACCAGTATATATTTATATGTGTTGGTTATGTGGTATAGTTATTTACTAAGGACTTGCCTGTGTGAATGTATATGTGCTAGCTAAACTAGGTGTGTAGATGTGCTGAGTATATAGTGGTATGATTGTTATATATGAATAGAATGTTAGCGTGTGTGGGTGTGTGCCATGCACGGGTAAGTATGTGCTTAGTTATAGGTATTGGTGACTATGGTATGTGTGGCGTGTCGTGAATATAGTTATAGGACCGTATGTGATGTGAATATATGGTGAAATATTTGCATGCATTTGAATGACTATATAATTGTGAAATTATAGTAGTGATAAATGTATCTTATATATAATAACGTGATTTAATATTGTGTGGTGTGATAACTTGTGTTGATATGTTGGCATTGGATGTACACTAGGAGATATAGGGAGTAGTGTATCCTTATTGTTTTGTTCATAGGTAGTTATCTAAACGTGGAGTATTATGATTGTATTTACTGGTGCGAAATATTTAATTGTTTGTGAGTATGTGCACGATGGTATGTAATAAGTGTTTAATAGTTATATAAGATGTACGTGATTATAAGAATGATTGAAGTACGTGTATGAATTTGACTGACTATGATAGGTGTAAGTTTAGAATGGGCGTATATATATACATGTTGATAGTATTACTGCTTGACTACCTAGTGCATATATAAGCACTTGTAGTGACTATATCTGGTTTGAATTATAATGTGACTTGATTTGGGATAGCTACTAGAGTAACTATATATATTTATAGTTAGAAAGTCCGAAGACGAACTTTATTCTAAGGTGGGGAGGATGTAACGGTCGGTTTCCGATCGTACTTTCTTCGTGCACGTGCTTTTGCCCGTGCACGTATTTATTTTAGACTTTGTTTGTATCCGAACACTATAGTGTGATATGTCGTTGTGACCCTCTCGGAGAGTATTAAATTGTGGCACTAATTTGGAATGTCATTTAACGGGTCGTTCTCCAACTATTTGACTTTGTTGATGAGGCGTCGCGATTTTCATTTTTGTCGTGAGACGTTTTTATTTTTAATTTCGTTTCTCGTCACCGAAATTGTGATCTATCTCCTTAGTTTTGTTTCTCTCGTCGTCACGGACACCCCAGTATTTATTTCATAATTTTCGAGCCCCGTTTGTCTCGCTTTCACTATTTTTGCTCAATCCGTTATATTTTAACCCTAAGTTTATATGTATAACCCACTGATTGTTTATATATATATATATATATATATATATATATATATATCCTTTTCTCTTTTGACCTTAGCCTAGCCACTAGTTTGAATCTTGGCCGAACACAGATGCGGCTAACACACTCCTAGCTCAACACACACTCAGCACCTTATTTTGGAATGGGCCTTTTGAAATCCTTGATAAAAAAAGAGAATAGGGGAAACAACTATTTTTAAACACTACCTAACCCTACCCACGTGACACAGTAGCCCAGCCCTCCTATGCAACCTCAGCCCTAGGGCAACTTTTATTCACGCATCAAATTTTTTCCTAGCGCCGTCTCTTTCTTTCGCACGCAAAAACCCTAGCCCTCCGACTCGGCTCTCGCACAGCGGCCTCCTCATCGCCGTTCCACCCTCGCCCAAATCCCCCTCACGGCTCCGCCCCACGCCCCCTCCTGTCCACCGGAGATCCGCCCGGCGCCCCGCCCAGCAGCAGCCTCCTACATCGGCGCCGTCCGTTCAGCACCCCGTCCGGCGTGCCCAAGCGCCGCGATTCACTTCCAGTCCGCCGGTGTTATCCTCGCTCTCCCACCTGCAGCAAACGACGAAGAAGATCAGAGGTTAGCTGTATGTTTTGAGGTTAGCTTGCTAGTTTCTATTGTTAGGTTAAGTTTTTTTTTAAACTGAGGGAGTTGTTGTTATTGGAAAATTGCTATTGGATATGTATTAGGGAGTTGTTAGAAAAATTGTTATACTTCAACTGTAAGGTTAGTTGCTGATTAAGGGTTAGTTTAGAGTGATGTTTTTATAAACTAGGCCTTTAAAAAGTTAGTTTGTTAAGTTAGAGATTAAAACATATATATTATTCATGACTACTTAGATAATAATGTGAAACTGAGATGGTAATAAAAATTGTTAACAATTTTTCTGTTTTATGTTATAAGGTCTTGTAGATGCAAAATGTAATGCTCATATACTCAATCCATTTATCCTGTAAATGTCAAACCACATGAAAAGAAATACCGTTTTCTATGTTAGTTGTTAGTTGTTTTGGTTAGCAGATGCTTTTAAACTGTGCTTCATTCATGACCCATCTCCACATTAGTTTTATATAGTTATTTTGAGTTATACTTTCAGTCAGTAACTATTTTTTAGGTTGGTGTAAGTTATTGTTACGCCCCGCTTCCTAAAAAGGACGGAGGCGAAGCGTGACTAAGGCCCGCTTAGGCCGGGGCTGAGAGCCCAGACCCAATAAGCGTCTGTGGTATTCCAAAACGAAGGAAACAGGTCCCTGCAAGTTAGTACGGAACAACAAAAGTACTGAAAAGAGATATCATTTCATTTTATTCCAAATATAACATCCAAAGTACTGAGAGTCTAAAACGCCCCAAGGGCTACAACTGCAGAAAAAGAAACTACCGGTGCAAGCACCCAACCTAGACAAGAAAACAACAGGTGCTACACACCCAATCTAAACTGGAACAGAACTCTGGATCAGCAACTAGAGGCCTCTAACTCTGGTTCTCCTCTGGATCGTACTCCGGATCAACGTCATCCGGCTCTCCGTCTGCTGGCAAGTCCGCCTCGTCGATGTACTCTGGCTCAACACCTGACGTACAACACCAAAAGAAGGAACTGTACGTCAGGTAAGGTCTGCAAACAGGGTTAGACCAAACTGCAAGTGTATCAACTTTTAGACAACGATTTACTAGTTGATTAGCATGCTGGGGTTATAACTGAGCAACAAAAAGAAGTAACGCAGCAGGAAAGTAAAGCGTAACAAGTAGTAGTCGTAGCGTGTGCTACCAACTACGGGACTAACCTACAGGTGTCGTGACAAGTCGGGACGTGACGGGACAAGAAGAGACAAGACAAGTGAGACACGAAAGGGTTCACGCCTTACGGTTCGAGGGAGATCAGACCATCTTGCCGTGCGCACGCTCAACCCAACCCCAAACCCCAAGGAAGAAAAGACAAGACAAACAGTACAAGGGATCACTCGCTCTAGCTTGGCGAGTGCCCTATTGCCCACAGGCTGTGTATCAGTACAAGGGATCACTCTCTCTAACTTGGAGAGTGCCCTATTGCCCGCAGGCTGTGAATCAGTACAAGGGATCACTCGGAGAGTGCCCTATTCCCGCAGACTGTGCAAGACGGGACGGGACGTGACAAGACGGGAAGGGTTATTCTAGGGTGTCCACACACACGCACACACATGATAGCCCTACGATATCAAAAGTTGTTGTTGTCAGGCTCAGACTTCGTCGTCAAGTCTGAGCCGTCAGGAGTCGTCCCGGACGCTATCATTTCACGTCCGGTTCTATTTGTTCACAGTTATCAGTTCTAACCAACTAAGGCCTAAGCACGGCCGAAAGTGCAAGTGGGATACACTTGCCTGCGATGGCGAGTGTGTCGTCCTCTCGAAGCGTCTCGTCTAAGCGTCTCGTCCGCGGAAGTCCGTCTGAAACAGTGCCGTGGCGACGGTGTCAGGTCTCAATTTCATCAAATTCTATTAGGGTTCGTTTCTAGGTTATCGGGACTATCCTAGTCGTCAAAAGTCACTTTTTTGATGTTTCAGCCTAATCGACGATCTATCCTATGTGCACAGTCAACAAAGTCCGTTCGTCGATTTTCTATGTTCGTACAACGTTTTACTGGTGCTGGAAATAAATTTTAGTTCAAGTTGTCGATTTTTAGTTTAGGGTTCAATCAGCTATTGTGGGGGTTTCTACGAGTTTCGGGGAACCAACCTTAACCGGAGTTTGTCGTAGAATGGATGTCGTGTCTGAACGGAGAACTCCTCAGCGTCAGATCTAGTCATCGCACGATTCCCCAAAAGCTGAAACTTGCGACGAAGGCCTACGACGTGTCGTAACGTCGTAGACGGCAAACCCGCGAAGTAGCACACCCAAGTGAGGCCCATAGTAGTGCTAGGGGTCAATGGGGGACCCACAACACCTCTGGAGGACTTGGGGGGCCCACCACAGAAGTTGTGTGGAAGAATCCAAGTTGCGACGAACTGCCGTCGGTCGGACACCGTCGGGGCGGGGGTTTCTCTCGGTCAGACCGAGAGAAACTCTCGGTCGGGCGAGATGCAGCGCAGCGGAGGCGGCCTCGGTGCAGTGCGAGGGATTCCCTCGGTCAGACAGAGCGGATCTCTCGGTCGGACACGACAGGGTGCGGGCGTGCAGCGCTTGGGAGCGATGCGGAGCGGCTCTCGGTCGGTGCGGGCGAAGGCTTCGGTCGGGCACTGAGGCGGGGGTTGCAACGGTGCAGGGTGCGGAGCGGGGGCGTCGGTCTGACCGAGCGATGCTCTCGGTCAGAGCGGGCGACTGTGGGGGGGCTTGCAGCGGATGCGCTGCAAGCGGGCGATGCGGAGCGGAGCGCCGGTCGTGCACGAGAAATGCGGGGGCGGCTGTCGGTCGTGCACGGGGGCGGCTGTCGCAACGTTGTGACGAAGCTTAGGAGGGTGTTTTTGACGGCTAGGGTTGAGTGGCTACGAAAATAACATAGCCTAGGGTTTATTTAAATAGATTAGAGCTAGGGTTAGGTCTAGGGTTTAAGAAAAAGTAATTAAAATATTTAAAATAATTAATTTAAAACAAATTTACTCTCCTCTCCCTCACGCAAGTTGTGTGCGGCCAAAAATTTTGAAATTTGGTCAGAAAATTATTTAATACGTTATTATAATATAAGAATTTTATTATAATTAAAACACTTATAAAAATATGTTTTAAAATTATTTAAAACTTACTCAAAAACGGAAAATAGGTCAAATTAAGCCTAAAAATTGTATAATAATTATGGGGTGATCGGGACGACGAAAGAAAGAGAGTGAAGAAGACGGATCTAAATTTTGACGTCGAGAGACGAAACTAAAAATAGAAACGTCTCGCGTCAAAGCAGAAAGTCGTGACGTCACATCAAATAAGATAGTATCGCAGAAGAACGACTCGAGATATGTCGTTCCAAAGTTGTTCCACAATCTAATACTTTCATAGACGATCAAGTCAACATATCACACAATAATGTTCAAAATCAAACAGAGTCTAAAATAAACACGTGCACGATCAAGAGCACGTGCACAAAGAAAGTACGATCGGAAACCGACCGTTACAGCCTCCCCAACTTAGAAATGATTCCGTCCTCGAAATCAACATCAAGCATCGCTGGGGAAAAGATGCGGGAAGCGCTCTCTCATATCATCCTCACGCTCCCAGGTGGACTCTCCAGGTGATCCGTGACGCCACATCATTCTCACCAGGTCGACTATCTTATTCCTCAACTGCTTCTGTCGACGGTCCAAGATCTACACATGCTGCTGGTCATATGTCAGGTCCGGGCGAACCGTAATCTCTGAGAAATCAACCGTGTGCGACGGATCATTGACGTACCGACGTAGCTGTGATACGTGGAATACGTCGTGAACTCCCTCCAAAGACGGTGGCAGAGCAAGGCGGTAGGACACTGCTCCCACGTGCTCTAGCACATCAAAAGTCCCAACATACCTCGGACTCAGCTTTCCCTTCTTCCCAAAACGAATAACTCCGCGGTTCGGAGAAATCTTCAGGAAGACGTGATCTCCAGGCTGAAACTCCAAGGGTCTCCTCTTGGCATCTGCCCAATGCTTGAAGCGATCCTGTGCAACTCTAAGCTTCTCCCTGTTGTCCCTCACGACATCCACAGCTTCCACTATCATCTCTGGAACCAACAGCTCCCGATCTCCGATGTCATCCCAGCTCAGTGGCGATCGACATTTCCTTCCATATAAGGCAGCAAACGGTACCATGCCAATGCTCGCCTGGTAGCTGTTGTTATATGAGAACTCCACCAAGTGAAGATGGTCCTCCCATGATCCCTTCAAATCGAGCGTGCAAGCTCGCAGCATATCCTCCAGAATCTGAATAGTCCTCTCGGACTGGCCATCAGTCTGCGGATGGTACGCCGTGCTGAAACTCAGACTCGTACCCAGATTCTCCTGCAGACTTCTCCAGAACTGAGATATGAACCTCGTGTCTCGGTCAGACACAATGCTCACGGGGACTACATGTAAGCGTACAATCTCCTGCACGTACACGGTCTACATCACGACTATTTCAAAGAGGAAAACAAAATTAGAAGTAAAAGTAGAAACGAAATTTTACCTCCAGATATTTCCTCGCCAAAGCTTCCGTAGACTGGCCCACTCGGAATGGGATAAAGTGCGCAGACTTGGTCAACCGATCCACGATAACCCAAACTGCGTCGTTCTACCTCGAGGTCCGAGGTAAACCAGTCACGAAGTTCATCGTAATATGCTGCCACTTCCACTCCGAAATAGGAAGCGGTTGCAGCAACCCAGCAGTACGATGGTGCTCAGCCTTCACCCGTTGGCATATCAAACACTTGGCAACGCTCCGTGCCACACTCCTCTTCATGTCAATCCACCAATAGTTCAGACGGAGGTCCTTATACATCTTGGTGCCTCCAGGATGTATAGAATATGGCGAGCTATGAGCCTCACTCAACAGCTCCTCACGAACATCACCTGCAGGTACACAGAGCCTACTGCCGTACCGCAGCGAACCATCCTCATGAATCACGAACTCCGTCCGTAGTCCAGCCTCAACCTGCCTCCTGATCCTCTGCAGCTTCGGATCTCCTGCCTGTGCTGCCTTGATCCGATCCACGATCGTGGACTGAATCTGCAAATTCATGAATGAACAAACTACACCAGGTAGGACAACCTCCAAATCCATCTCTCTCAGCTCCTGCTGAATCCTCCAGTCGGCAGTATGCATCATCACAGTAGGAAGTCTACTCAAAGCATCCGACACTACGTTCACCTTCCCGGGATGATACTGCAAATCAATCTCGTAGTCAGCCATGAGCTCTAACCATCGCCTCTGATGCATGTTGAGCTCTTTCTGCGTAAAGATGTACTTCAAGCTCGTGTGATCGGTGAAAATCTTCACACTCTCACCTAGCAAGAAGTGCCTCCAAATCTTCAGTGCAAAAATCACTGCTGCCAACTCCAGATCGTGCGTCGGGTAATTCTTCTCATGAGTCCTCAACTGACGAGAAGCGTACGCGACCACGTGGCCATGCTGATGCAAGACGCATCCTAGGCCCTTCCCTGATGCATCACAATATACTTCGAAGCCTCCGCTTCGATCCGGTACTGCCAACACCGGTGCCGTGGTCAACCTCGCCTTCAAGATACTGAAGGCCTCCTCACAAGCATCTGACCAAAGAAACTCCACGTCCTTCCTCGTCAGCTTCGTCATCGGTTCTGCAATCTTCGAGAAATCCTTAATGAATCGCCGATAATAGACTGCTAAACCAAGGAAGCTCCTGATGTCTGACGCTGACTGCGGAGTCGGCCAATCTCTGACTGCTCTGACCTTCTCCGGATCCACAGATATGCCATCACCGGACACCACGTGTCCCAGGAATGTGACTCTGTCCAGCCAGAACTCGCACTTGCTATACTTGGCATAAAGCTTGTGTCGCCTCAGTGTCTCCAGTACTGTCCTCAGATGACAGCTGTGCTCCTCCTCAGACTTCGAGTAAATAAGAATGTCGTCAATGAAGATAACGACAAACTTATCCAGGAAGTCGTAGAAAATCAAGTTCATCAAATTCATGAACACAGCTGGAGCATTGGTCACGCCAAACGGCATGACCACGAACTCATAATGTCCGTACTTCGTCCGGAAGGCCGTCTTCGGAACATCATCCTTCTTCACCTTCAACTGATGGTACCCGCTCCTCAAGTCCAACTTCGAGAAGACTCTCGAACCTCCCAGCTGATCAAAGATATCGTCGATGCACGGCAGCGGATACTTATTCTTCATCGTGACATCATTCAATCCTCGATAGTCTACGCACATCCTGCGGGACCCATCCTTCTTCTTCACGAGCAAAACTGGTGCACCCCATGGTGACACACTAGGGTGGATGAAACCCTTCTGCAGCAACTCATCTAACTGCTTCCGCAGCTCCTCGAGCTCAGCGGGAGCCATACGGTACGGCGCCTTCGATATCGACTGCGCTCCTGGTATAAGATCAATACCAAATTCTAGAGCTCTGTCTGGTGGCAGACCCGAGATATCCTCCGGGAAGACGTCGTCGAAGTCTCTGACGACTACTGGTTGCTCGATCTCCATCTCCATCTGCATGGCTGCAACAATCGGCACCTTCGGCTTGGCCCGATATCTGATGGGCCCAAGCGACTCATCTCTGCTGCGGAACTCGAATTCCGGATGGCCTGGAATCCAGAACACCACCCTCTTGCTGTGACAGTCGATCGAGGCATGGAAATCTCCCAACCAATCGATGCCAAGAACGACATTGAAGTGTGGCAGATCGTGGACAATGAAATCTCAAAGAGCTCGTGTCTACTGACCACCAAAGAAATCGATCGACATCCCAAGTTCATTGTCACCACTCCGTTCCCTGTGGTGATGTCCCAACACTTAGGGAGTGTATGGGTGGGAATGGAGCGCTTTGTTACAAACCTCCGGGATATGATGCACATAGATGCACCAGAGTCGAACAAAGCCAAGGCTGGGTGAGAGGACACTAGAATGGTGCCTAAGATATAAACGACTACGGTCAAACCAAGCTACTCTAACAAACAAGTCAACAAACAACACAAATAATAAGATCTAAACTATGAAATGAAAGACTAGGATCAAGAGTTACCTGCAATAACTCCATCCAGCTCCTCAGTCTCAACAGCTGTCATGGTATACGCCGGCCTCTGGGGCTGTGCAGCTCGCTGAAACATCTACTTCTGTGGCACCAAGGGTGGTCCACGTACAGCAGGTCCTCTCTGAACTGGAGCAGGCGCTCTCATCTACAGCGGGGCTGGCGCTCCAACTACAGCATGACGAGCTCTCGGACAATCCTTCGCTACATGCGAGGCATCTCCACAAACTAAGCATAGCCCCATCTTCTTCCTGCAGGTGGCCTGAACATGTCCAGGCTTTCCGTAGAAGTGGCACGGGCCCTTGCCCTGAATCTGAACTGGTGCTCCAGGCCTCTTGAATGGTACTGTCTGAACTGGCCTCATCGCCGGCCTAGCAGGTGGCCGGTACTGCTCCATAGGACGCTTCCCTTTATCAGCTAGAGGGTCAGGCAGAAGAGCTATGATCTCATGATTCTTCGCAGCATCTAGCACCTCCCTCATAGTCGTGAAACTCGCCGAAGACATATAAGCCTGAATCTTCGGACGCAGTCCCTGACGAAAGCGATCAGCTCGCTTCTCCTCCTTCCTTACCATATGCGGGGCAAAACGGCTCAGCATCTCAAACTCAGCTTCATACTCCTCGACGATCATATCCCCCTGCTTCAGATCTATAAACTTGCTCAGCAGTTCCCTCCTAGCAGACTTGGTGAAATACTTGTCCTTGAACATCGATCTGAAGGTCTTCCACCCCACTGGCTTCTCAAGATGCCTCTCCTCGATGCGCCACCAGTTCCTCGCATTCTCCATCAGCTGAATCTTTGCTATCTCCACTCGGGTATCGTCAGGAATCTTCGCAGCAACTAACTTCTCCTCCGTGCTCTGGATCCACTCGTTAGTAGCTAGGGGTCCCTCCTTCCCTGAAAATGTCCTCGGCTGGAGCTCATTGAACTGCTTCACTCCTGGAGCAGCTCGTGAGGCAGGCGGAGGAGGTGGTGGTGCAACTGGAACAGCCTGGGCAGCACGCTGGGACTGCTGAACCAACTGATGCTGAACATCCAGCATCTCCCTCATCACCCCCAGAAATTGACAGAAGTCTCCGCTCTGGTCCTCCGGAACTCCATCGCCTGAGTTCCCCGATCGGGTAACATATCGTCCTACCATCCTATTGACAGAAACACAGAGATTAGACTCGTACGATTACTGGATGATAATAAAATGAATTTCAATACTTCGATTGTTCAGTATTCGCAGAAGGATGGGACCTGCATGGGCCACCACTAAAACCTGTCACGCCCCGCTTCCCAAAAAGGACGGAGGCGAAGCGTGACTAAGGCCCGCTTAGGCCGGGGCTGAGAGCCCAGACCCAATAAGCGTCTGTGGTATTCCAAAACGAAAGAAACAGGTCTCTGCAAGCTAGTACGGAACAACAAAAGTACTGAAAAGAGATATCATTTCATTTTATTCCAAATATAACATCCAAAGTACTGAGAGTCTAAAACGCCCGAAGGGCTACAACTGCAGAAAAAGAAACTACCGGTGCAAGCACCCAACCTAGACAAGAAAAAAACAGGTGCTACACACCCAATCTAAACTGGAACAGAACTCTGGATCAGCAACTAGAGGCCTCTAACTCTGGTCCTCCTCTGGATCGTACTCCGGATCAACGTCCTCCGGCTCTCCGTCTGCTGGCAAGTCCGCCTCGTCGACGTACTCTGGCTCAACACCTGATGTACATCACCAAAGAAGGAACTGTACGTCAGGTAAGGTCTACAAACATGGTTAGACCAAACTGCAAGTGTATCAACTTTTAGACTACGATTTACTGGTTGATTAGCATGATGGGGTTATAACTGAGCAACAAAAAGAAGTAACACAGCAGGAAAGTAAAGCGTAACAAGTACTAGTCGTAGCGTGTGCTACCAACTACGGGACTAACCTACAGGTGTCATGACAAGTCGGGACGTGACAGTACAAGACGAGACAAGACAAGTGAGACACGAAAGGGTTCACGCCTTACGGTTCGAGGGGGATCAGACCCTCTTGCCGTGCGCACGCTCAACCCAACCCCAAACCCCAAGGAAGACAAGACAAGACAAACAGTACAAGGGATCACTCGCTCTAGCTTGGCGAGTGCCCTATTACCCGCAGGCTGTGTATCAGTACAAGGGATCACTCTCTCTAACTTGGAGAGTGCCCTATTGCCCACAGGCTGTGAATCAGTACAAGGGATCACTCGGAGAGTGCCCTATTGCCCGCAGGCTGTGCAAGACGGGATGGGACGTGACAAGACGGGAAGGGTTATTCTAGGGTGTCCACACACACGCACACACATGATAGCCCTACGATATCAAAAGTTGTTGTTGTCAGGCTCAGACTTCGTCGTCAAGTCTGAGCCGTCAGGAGTCGTCCCGGACGCTATCATTTCACGTCCAGTTCTATTTGTTCACAGTTATCAGTTCTAACCAACTAAGGCCTAAGCACGTCCGAAAGTGCAAGTGGGATACACTTGCCTGCGATGACGAGTGTGTCGTCCTTTCGAAGCGTCTCGGCCAAGCGTCTCGTCCGCGGAAGTCCGTCTGAAACAGTGCCGTGGCGACGGTGTCAGGTCTCAATTTCATCAAATTCTATTAGGGTTCGTTTCTAGGTTATCGGGACTATCCTAGTCGTCAAAAGTCACTTTTTTGATGTTTCAGCCTAATCGACGATCTATCCTATGTGCACAGTCAACAAAGTCCATTCCTCGATTTTCTATGTTCGTACAACGTTTTACTAGTACTGGAAATAAATTTTAGTTCAAGTTGTCGATTTTTAGTTTAGGGTTCAATCAGCTATTGTGGGGGTTTCTACGAGTTTCGAGGAACCAACCTTAACCGGAGTTTGTCGTAGAATGAAAGTCGTGTCTGAACGGAGAACTCCTCAGCGTCAGATCTGGTCCTCGCACGATTCCCCAAAAGCTGAAACTTGCGACAAAGGCCTACGACGTGTTGTAACGTCGTAGACGGCAAACCCGCGAAGTAGCACACCTAAGTGGGGCCCAAGCAGTGCTAGGGGTCAATGGGGGACCCACAACACCTCTGGAGGACTTGGGGGGCCCACCACAGGAGTTGGTGTGGAAGAATCCAAGTTGCGGCGAACTGCCGTCGGTCGGACACCGTCGGTGCGGGGGTTTCTCTCGGTCAGACCGAGAGAAACTCTCGGTCGGGCGAGATGCAGCGCAGTAGAGGCGGCCTCGGTGCGGTGCGAGGGATTCCCTCGGTCAGAACGAGCGGATCTCTCGGTCGGACACGGCGGGGTGCGGGCGTGCAGCGCTTGGGAGCGATGCGGAGCGGCTCTCGGTCGGTGCGAGTGAAGGCTTCGGTCGGGCACTGAGGCGGGGGTTGCAACGGTGCGGGGTGCGGAGCGGGGCGTCGGTCTTACCGAGCGATGCTCTCGGTCGGAGCGGGCGACTGCGGGAGGGCTTGCAGCGGATGCGCTGCAAGCGGGCGATGCGGAGCGGAGCGCCGGTCGTGCACGGGAAGTGCGGGGGCGGCTGTCGGTCGTGCACGGGGGCGGCTGTCGCAACGTTGCGACGAAGCTTAGGAGGGTGTTTTTTACGGCTAGGGTTGAGTGGCTACGAAAATAACCTAGCCTAGGGTTTATTTAAATAGATTAGAGCTAGGGTTAGGTCTAGGGTTTAAGAAAAAGTAATTAAAATATTTAAAATAATTAATTTAAAACAAATTTACTCTCCTCTCTCTCACGCAAGTTGTGTGCGGCCAAAAATTTTGAAATCTGGTCAGAAAATTATTTAATACGTTATTATAATATAGGAATTTTATTATAATTAAAACACTTATAAAAATAGGTTTTAAAATTATTTAAAACTTACTCAAAAACGGAAAATAGGTCAAATTAAGCCTAAAAATTGTAAAATAATTATGGGGTGATCGGGACGATGAAAGAAAGAGAGTGAAGAAGACGGATCTAAATTTTGACGTCGAGAGACGAAACTAAAAATAGAAACGTCTCGCGTCAAAGCAGAAAGTCGTAACGTCACATCAAATAAGATAGTATCGCGGAAGAACGACTCGAGATATGTTGTTCCAAAGTTGTTCCACAATCTAATACTTTCAGAGACGATCACGTCAACATATCACACAATAATGTTCAAAATCAAACAGAGTCTGAAATAAACACGTGCACGATCAAGAGCACGTGCACAAAGAAAGTACGATCGGAAACCGACCGTTACAGTTATTAACGTTAATTATTAAGTCAGGGATTGATTAACCATATGTTGCATGTTATAGACCTTCGTACTAGCGACTTAGCACTATTAGCGTGTCTATAACGTTATTAATGATGAGACACCCACCGTAGGACAGAAAACTTAATTAAAATTGGGTCATTAGACGTTTTAGGATTTGTCTAATAATTCTAGCTCGTCATCACAAACTTATTTGTGCGCGTGTTTTATCACAGAGTATCCGTTGTTCCGTACCGTTCACACAACCGGAATCCAACCCCTGGCGTCGCTACCCGACGTTAGAGTAGCTCTCGCGTCGTGTTGAGGTAAGTCTCTCTCCGTAGGAATCCCCCCCTTGCCTGTTAATCAACTTAAAACTCATAGTCTCTGAACGTTTTGTAACTCACTAATCAAGAATAATAAATTGGGACTGTAGGCTGGATTGCTTTGTGAACTCGTAGGTAGACTCGGACTGATTGAGCAGGATCGTGAATTGGTTATTTTCAGGCAAGTGAAACTTGCCAGCTTTCTGTTTAGGACACGTCTTAGTCCATTTTGTACAGTAGCGTAAAAGAGACTAGGCAGTGAAATGATAGCTGCCTAGATAACACTTTTAGATCTCGCTTGACAACGAAGCTAGATCTGACACTTTAATCATGCTTGCATTCATTCTGACATGCCATATTTAATTTCAATTAACGGTACGCAATGTATCTGTTCATTGCCATGTCATTGCATGCATCCAATGTTTTATCGTGAATGCGTAGCACACGCTACACTTATTGTAATGATTGAGGCTAGGCACCTGCTTTTGCGGGCACAACCCTATGCAAAAAACACTTCCTGGCTCGTGATCCAGAAGGTGGATGCCAGTCCATAATGAAAAACACTTCATGGACTTGTGATCCAGAAGCGAGCACACGTAGTTTGGAAACCAAGGCTCGACACTAGGGAGGGGTAGGGTTAAGCTATCACGCAGCGTAGAAGGATGGCTGATCCGCTCCTTCAGCTATAAGGAGTAAACCCTGTGCACATCGTGAAATGATAATGTTCGTGATTCGTGAAAACAGTGTTTCTCGTAGCTTCTGCTACGACGTGCATGCATGTCATCATGTCATCTTAAATTGTTGCACTCTTTAAATGTCCTGTCTTTTCATTATATTTAGATCTGCTAGTCGCTTTATTTTATTTGTATCCTTGCACAAAAGTTCTCCGCTTTCTTTGGGAGACTTTTGCTGACATGTGCCCTTTTTCTCTTTGGGTGTCACATGTCAGGTTTTGAGCCTGACTTTGTTGCAGAGGACTACAGGTTGCTGACGTTCAGTTCGAGGGTTCCGGTCCTACCCTTAGTCTCAGCCGGTGACTCTTTTTTAGTTGTTGTTACCTTCTTAGTAGCTGTTGTTAGGTTGTTGGGTGTGCAACACCATTACTTGTTGTAGTTTCGGCCATGTTTTATGACTAATTGTTTAGACTTATACTTTTGTGACGTTTCTGCGATGTTGAAATAATTTGATGGATGTTTTGTTGGTGGATGTTTCTTTATCTGCTTTATTATTATTGTTGTTGTTTCGTCGCAATGCAAAGGACCTGCTACGATTTGAAATTTTTATAGACGCTTATCAGACTGCAGCTTCACAGCTCCACGTCTGAGCGGACCTCCTCATGTCTCGTCTTCCATATTAGGGAAGTGGGGCGTGACATTGGGAAAAGGCTGCAAGTGGTAGACATGGTTGTTCCGTTCCTTCCAGATGTGCCAGGCAACAGCAGAGAGGACAAGCATGGATAGTCGCCTCACAATCTTGGTTTTCCCCTTTGCTCTAAACATACGCCGCAAGAGGTGGGCAGACACTTATAGAAAGATGCTTGTATCCAAAACTGAAATCTATGAAGAAAAGGAAAGGAAAAAAGTATATTATACCACCGGAGATTGGGACATAATGATCGGAGTTGGGAGCAAGCCGCCGGAGATGGGAGGCCGTCGGAGACGGGAGAGGGTAGCAGGCTTGCGATCTAAATTAGGGCTGGCTCTAAGAATTGGAGCTAAAAAAAATTAATAGGCAAGAGTCAAGATGTTAAAAGTTAAAAGAATCAAAAGATATTGGTTTTAAAACTGAACCGTTCAAACCGGTCCGACCACCGGTTTTCACCGGTTGCACCTGTTGGCAATCATCCCGGTTTTATGGTTATGGTGGACCTGACCAGAGATAGTTCACGGTCTGACCGATTGAACCGGTCGTTTGGTTCGGTTTTCATAACATTGGTCAAGCCCTTGTAAAGTTTAAGTGCCGATAGTCACATTACAATTTGCTGAATAGATTATACTACTAAGCACACTATTCTTTTTTCTACCATTGCTAAATTCATAACATTTTTTTCAAAAATCCACATTTTATCACTCTCTTTCGCAACACCTTTCTTCTTTCGCCTGTTAATGCTACCACCACCACCTCTCCCTCCAATCAATCTCTTTTCGGAATTAAACCCAAAAAATTCCCAAAAACAATGAAACCCAACAAGTTTAATCCAATCCAAAAAGGCTATTATAAAAATCAATTAAATATAGAGAAACTAGAAACCCAACAAAAATCAATCAATATTTGAAAAATTGATGCACTAGGACTTTCGGGTTGAGCACCATATATGTAGCTCAGGCGTATATGCCCAAACACTATATGTGGTGCTCGGGCATATAGTCCTGACCGTCAAAACTTTTTTGCAGAGCAGAGCGCTATATTGGTTGTTCGGGGTTTGAGAACTGCTCGATTCTGAATTGTTTAAGAACTCGAGCAACAACAGCATTGGGAAGGCGGTGGCAGAGAGGCGGAGGCGTCAGCGGGGAGGATGCGAAGTGTCGTGTTGTAAGGAGAGAAGGATAAAATTGCAATTTTACTCAAAGATAGAATATGCATTACGATAATGAAAAACTTGTAATTCAAGTCTAAGATATTCAGGGAGATATGTTAAGTTAATATCATCACTCTTAAAGTTTTGGGCTAGCTTTTTTTATATGGATAAACTGAGCCCATCACATTAAGGCCCAGATCCGAGCAGAAGGACACTGCTATTGCTTCCCCCAGCGTCGGCCGTCAATGTAAACCCAGAAATATCGGATTCTCCCCCGTGTCGCATTTATTTACGCAAACAATGATAAAAATAATTTGCATCTGACTCTGTAATATTTTTTTATTCAATAGAAAGTGATAAAGTGCGCGCGGGGCTCGATCCCACGGCTCACAAAGGAAGTGGGAAGAGGCGCCACTGGAGCAATTGCTCGTCGGCGACTCGGTAAAATATTTGCCACTTCACTTTTAAAGGAAATGATTGGGTTCTCGTGATATCTGTTATGTTTTTAATTGATACATTCTATTCTATCTATATACCTTTAAACTTTCATGGATACTGTTAATACATGGATACGGCCCAAAAATCGAGGTCAAGGTGATGAGGCCCAATTGAAGCCTCAAACCTCGACCCAATAACCTGAACCTGTCAGCGGGGGTGAGTAAATACCCAATCAAAGAAACGGCTCATTCGACTGTTGAGGTTTCCCTGATTACATGGGTGTAGTTAGTGGAGACCGAGTAAAGGGACATCCGTTAACATCAATTCAGAGAAGATCCTAGCACAATCAAGGAGGAACCGTTATTCACTATCAACATAGATCACCAACTATAAACATATGAAAAGACAACGAAAGAAAGGTTCAGACTCCTAAGGTATGAAAGACCTAATACTCTTACATTCTACTTTCCACTTTATAATTCTTCCTCCAAACAAGCTTGCGGTGACTGATTCGAGACGAACCTTCGTGGGTCGATCCCGACAGCCCCGAGCCTTCTTTTAAGTTCCCATTCTAACTTAAGCATCAGATGAGATTTAGGTCAGAACCTAGATCCGACAGCCCTAACATTCTATTGTGGTGTAGGAAGATCGTGGCACGACCTAATTGGAGGGTCAAACGATAGCTCCCAATGATAGCAGTTCAAAGATCAACCCCACCGAAAGGTCGAGCGACCACCGCATCCTAGTATCTTGGTTGCCATCGACCCTGGTTCTACTAACCAATGGTCACATCTCAGCCACTGACGGGGATCCATATTATCAAAGGAATCTACGTCAGCTCGAATACTGTTGACTCCAATTTTGGCATTAACATTTGGCACAGTCTGTGGGAAAACTGAGTCGACATCCCTGTCATCCAACTATTTTGACCACGCCGATTTGCCCAACAACGTATGCTAAGAACACCATGACATCTCATGGCATCAATTTCCTCGACATGATAATGGGAGGTTCACCACTTCCGAAGTTATCAACCTTACTCCAAAGTTCTTACACTGGGAGACTGATGACCATCTCGGTGGGAAAGAAGCGTCCGAGGGATTCTACACCCCCAATATCTTTTCAGATGAAGATTTAGAGGGTGTGGAGCTGCCATATGATGATCCGTTGTCATCAGTGCAACAATTGATGCAGTGTTGGTGAAGAGGTTACTCATCGACACCGAAAGTTTGTGCGATGTGCTTTTCTTCACCATATTGGAGAAGATGAATCTGGCTTCGTCGGAGTTGAGGGAATGTCCAGGACCTCGTGTAGGCTTCACCGGACATTTCACATCAGTGTCCTGGGAACGTATCCACGACAGGTCACCCGTCTGACCAACTTTATCGTGGTAAAGATCAACTCGACATACAATGGAATCATCGGCAGACCACTGCTTAATGCAGTGGAGGTAGTGGTCTCGACGTTCCACCAAATGATCAAATTCCAGACTCCTGCTGGAGTTGAAAAGGCTAAAGGAAATCAGAAGTAAGCTTGATCATGTTACCTTCTATCCACTGCCTTGAGAAGGGTGGAGCAAACAAACCCAGATGATCTCAGCAACGAGGGTAAACATGATGAGTGACGAACCGCAGCGGTCGAAGAAATGGAGGACATCCAGATCCTCGAAGGAGAAGGAAAGATGGTTTTCATTAGGTCAATGCTCCCTTTCGACCTAAGAAAACAGTTAATTACACTCCTAAGATAGAATGTCGATGTCTTCTCCTGACTCCAAAGGATATGCCAGGCATCGACCCTTGGGTAATATCCCACAAGCTGGAGGTCGACTCGATTTCCAAGCCCATGAAGCAAAAGAAGAGGAACATTAGAGGCGACAAGATGAAAGCTGCCATCGAGGAAGTGGATCGACTTCTAGCAGCAAGGTTCATTCGGAAATTCCAATATCCCGAGTGGTTCTCTAACGTTATGATGGTGAAGAAGGTGAACAACAAATGGAGGATATGTGTAGACTTCACCGACCTCAACAAAGCCTGTCTGGAAGCTACCCCTTGCCTCGAATCGACTATCTTGTCAACAGTGCCTCGGGCTATGAACTCTTAAGCTTCATGGATGCTTTCTCAGGCTACAACCAAATCCGAATGGCGCCTATTGATGAAGAAAAGACTTCATTCATCACAGATCGAGATATTTTTTGTTATAAAAAGATGCCATTTGGTTTAAAAATGCAGGAGCGACGTATCATCGTATGATGAACAAGGTCTTCAAGGCTCAAATTCGGCAAAACTTGGAGGGCTATGTTAATGATAAGCTGGTCAAGTCGAAGAAGCCAACGGATCATATCGCAGATCTCTGAGAGACATGTGCACAGATTCGTCACTACAATCTTCGGTTGAACACTGCGAAATGTACATTTGGGGGTTCGATATGGGAAGTTCCTCGGATTCATGCTAACAAGTCGAGGAATCAAAGCTAATCCTGAAAAAATCGCAGCGCTCGTAGCAAGGAAGGAGCCCTCTACCATCAGAGAGCTTCAGAGGCTGAATGGCAAAATAGCGGCTTTGGGTCGATTCCTTTCCAAATCGGCTGAGAGCTCGCTACCTTTCATCAAGTGTTGAGGAAGGCGATAGCATCCATCATAAAGGACAAGAAGATCATCGAGTGGGATGCGAATTGCAAGAAGGCTTTCTCTGAGCTGAAGGAATATGTTTGCAGCCCACCACTTTTGACTAAGCTCAATAAAGGTTACCAGCTTATCATCTACTTAGCTGCTACCATGGAGGCTATAAGCTCGGCCCTTGTCAAGGAGGATCGGGAGTGCAACGACCTATCTACTATGTCAGCCAGGTTCTCTGAGGTGTCGATATCAACTATTCCTGAATTGAAAATTTGGCATTCACTCTGATCCAGTCTGCAAGGAGGTTACGGCCCTACTTCCAAGCACATACCATTCTCGTCCTCATCGACACCTCATTGGAGAAAACTCTGAAGAGGCTCGATTGATTTGGAGGGATGACTAAGTGGGGGGGTCGAATTGAGTGAGTTCGATATTCAATACAAGTCGAGAACTACAATCAAAGGACAAGCCTTAGTTGACTTCATTGTCGAACTCACCTACAATGACGACCCACCAAAGGAGGTACATGTTGCTAATTTACAACTCCACCCTCCCTCTTCTTCCTCGACAGGTATCGACTCTTCAACAGTCATCCATGAAGGGGAAGGGACATGGATCATGCAAGTTGATGGCTCAACAACTCAAACTGGAAGCGGAGCGGGTATAATTGTCTAAACACCAGAGGGTGATATACTCGAATATGCTCTTAGGTTCAACTTCCAAACCACGAACATTGGGGAGAAATATGAAGCTGTCATCAATGGGCTCAGGTTGGCTCGAGCGCTGAGAGCAAAGGTCGTCCACCTCCACAGTGATTCCAACCTGATAGTCTGCCAACTGAATGGAGGTTACAAAGCTCGAGAAGAAGCAATGCAGAACTACATGCAAATTGCCAAAGCTGAGTTGACCAAATTCAAACGGGTGGAGATCCATCATGTACCGCGATCAAAGAACCACCAGGCTGATGCCCTATCGAAGCTTGCCTCGCCCTTACCAACAGGGCTAGGTTGAACAGTATACGTGCAACACCTTCAACATCCGAGTGTAACCGAAGAGGAGCTGCTAAGCCTCGACCAAGGAGTCACTTGGATGGACCCCATTATTAAATATCTTAATACTTGGACAAATCAACCGACCTTGCAAAGGCACGAAAGCTGGAGCGAGTATCCTAGCAGGTTATTTTTCTCGATGGTTTATTGTACAAGAAACAATGGACCAGGTACGATGCATTTCCTTACATCAAATGCTTTACTCTGTAAGAAGCACTCTATGTGATTTAGGAAATCCACGAAAGAGACTACAGAAATCATTACGGGGGAAAGGTTTTAGCCTTGAAAGACTTGAGACAAGGTTACTGCTGGCCATCCATGTTCAAGGAGGCGATCGAGTATGTCCGGAAGTGCCCTATTTGCCAGAAATTCAAAAAGCATATATCGGCCCCTCCGACAGAACTAATCTCCATCATTAGGTCCGTTCCTTTTACAAAGTGAGGATTAGATATCCTTGATCCGTTCTCACCATCGAGTGGACAACATAAATTTCTAATTGTAGCAATCGACTACTTCACCAAGTGGATCAAAGCAGATCCCCTGGCCTGCATTACTTGGAAGGAAGTCAGGAGCTTCGTGTGGAAATCGATCGTATGTCCATTTAGCATCCTTCAATCCATTGTAACAGGCATGGAACGCAATTCGACAGTACCGGTTTCAAGGATTTCTGTTTCGAGTTAAGGATCAAGTTGCACTTTGCTTTTGTGGCTCGGTCCAATGGTTTAGCGGAGGTAGCTAACAAGTGTATCCTCGAGCCTTTTGCAGAAGAGGGTAGGAGATGCCAAAAGAATGTGGCTAGAGGAGCTCCTAGGCATCCTATGGTCATACAGAACGACTCACAAAGCCTCGACAGGAGAGACTCCATTCATGCTCACTTACGGATGTGAAGCAGTCGTACCGGTTGAGGTCAACAAACAACCTCTCCGTCTCCGGTACTTCGATGAATAAAGAAACTCGGAAGTACTCGAGCTCAATTTGCAATTACTCGATGAGGTTTGAGAACTCACTCTGACCACCCTGGTCGAGCAGAAGGAACGTATGGCCTGCTACTTCAACTCAAAAGTCCAACAACGCAGCTTCCACATAGGCGATCTTGTGTTGCGAAAAACCATTTTCTCCTACGAGATCGTTAAGCAAGGAAAGCTCGCTACAAAGTGGGAGGTTCCCTACAAAGTGATCGATATCCTCGGTGCAGCCACCGATCGAATTTCCACGCTGGAGGATAGAGAGATTCCTCATCCTTGGAATGCCGAGCATTTGCGAAAGTACTATCAATGATCGTACCAGCAAATATGACAAATTATATGGGTCATAATTCATCTTTGTATTTTGAGCCAATAGATACTTCTTAAATACAAGGTTAACCATCTTTTGTTTGAGCAGATCCTTGTCGTCATCTGTAAGCCAAGGGGCCAACCCCTTGCTACTGAACGACCCATGATTTTCATCGGCTATAAGCCGAAGGGGCCACTCCCCTCGGAAACGAACGACCCTTGTCGTCCGTAATAAGCCAAGGAGCCAATCCCTTGCATGGAACGACCCACGACTGTCGTCAGCCATTAGCCGAAGGGGCCAACCCCCTTGCAACCGAACGACCCTTGTCATCAGCAGTAAGCCAAGGAGCCAATCTCTTACCATGGAATGACCCACGATTGTCATCGGCCATAAGCTGAAGGGTCTATTTCCCTTGCAATTGAACGAACCTTTTCGTCGTCCATAAGCCAAATGGGCCATTTCCTTCGCAACCAAAAAACCCTTGTCACCTGCCATAATCCAAGGGGCCAATCCCTTACCGCGAAACGAACCATGATTATTGTCGACCATAAGCCGAAGGGGCCATTCCCTTTGCAACCGAACGACCCTTGTCGTCGGTCATAAGCTGAAGGGGCCACATACCTCGTAACCAAACGACCCTTGTCGTCAGCCATAAGCCGAAGGAACCAACCCCTTGCTACTGAACGACCCACAATTGTTGTCGGCCAAAAGTCAAAGGGGCCATTTCCCTTACAACCGAGCGACCCTCGTCGTCAATCTTAGGATCATCCCTACAAGGTGAAAATGCCAGATACATCAACGACCCAAGTTCAGTCGATTTTCAAGATAAACATTGAGTCGTTGAGGGGCCATAGACGTGCATTCATGTACATAAATGAGGATAAGAAACTCAAAAACTCTTTTTCTCTCATTTATCAGTCGAATAGTCACATGTTGTCTGCTTTAAAGCAGTATTACAAAAAATAGTAACAAAAAGACTAATACATTAAGAGGAAGGCCACTCACCGGCGTAAAAATGTTCTGCACAGCTTTCATCGTCACAGTGAACTTGGCTGAAAGCTCATCCTTGTAAGCATCGTTGGAAGCTACTGATATTTCCAAATCAGCAAATCTGGCTCGAAGCTCGATTATCTCTTTTTACGAGACTTTTAAGTCAACCTGGAGTTGGGATCTTTCCTTCTCCCATTGAGCCTTGGCCGCTTACCTAATAGAAGACAAGGATGCAAGGCTCTCATTGGCCTCTGCGGCTACCCACTCAGCTTCAGCTTTGTCCACGAGCACCCTTCCCAAGTCTTCCTCCATCTTCTTCATCTGGGCAACAAGCTCGGAAGCTTTCCGGTCAGCGGCTTCTGCCCGATGATGTCTGTCGACCATATCAACGACCCGACGCTGCAAGCCTGCGCCAAAGATTGGCATCTGTATAAGACGTCGATTAGCTGGGTTGGTAGCTAAAGTTGAGGGTAAAGGTGCGAAAAACTAATCTGGTAGCCACAACCCATAAAGAAGTTGGCCATCCTCTTGACATCCAACCCCTGAAGGAACTCATGATCGTTGGGGAAAGTGGAATTCTCCTCCCATCGAGCGGTCGTCCCAAAATCCAGGAGGGCCGACTCCTCCTTCCCTACGATAAATTGAGGCTGATGAGGTTCACCAAGAATATCCCTCGAAGAGCTAGTCAGGTGCTGATTCAACATCAGAGCTCTATCGAAGTCCGAATGGATAAGACCAACCAAGGGAGTCGAAGGGTCGATACTACCCCACGGCCATTTAGCCCGAGTGGCACACCCCGCTTCCCTAAAATGGAGGCGAGACGTGAGATGGTCCGCTCAAGCGTGGAGCTGTGAAGCTGCACGCCTGATAAGCGTAAATTTAGTATAAGCAGGTCCCTGTAATTACAAACGAAACAACAACAATAATAATAATAAGATGAGACGGATATGAAATACCAATCCCACAGTTTGTCCACAAAAATATTCAACATCACAGAAAAGCCACCAGGCTAAAAGAAAGAGTCTAAGGGCCCAGAACAAGGCCAAACAAAAGCAAACATAACAGAGTATCAACTAGGTGCCACGCACCGACAGCCTAAGCAATCTAACAAAAACTAGACGTAGACACTAAGACTGATCTCCAGTGTCTACGAAGTCCTCGTCCAACACGGGCGCAAGCTCGGCGTCCGCAAACACCTCACCCTCAACAAGTAACTCTGGCTCGGGGTCTAACATGTGTCACCCAAAAGAGAAAAGGGGCACATGTCAGCAAGTCTAAAAGACTTGGGCAAGGAAACTGAAAGTAACTAACAACCTAGCACTTATAATATTAGCGATGATATGACAGTTTAGTTTGATGCAGCAGTTTAAAAGAGAGACAAGCACGCACGATGTAGCGAAAGCTACCAATTCACTAATCACTTATCACTTATCACTTAGTGCAAAGAGAGTCCACCTGCTGGCCAGCTCGTGGCTCAGGCCGCTTATCTCTTATCACTATTAATCACTTGTGCACTAGAGATTTTGCCTGCTGGCCGGAGTGGCGGATCAGGCCAACTCGGGGCTCAGGTGGCCACATATCTCTTACCCCACCCATATGTGTCGAGCGTTGGGGTTTCCAACTAACTGAGCTCGCTTCTGGAACATGAGCCAGGAATATAAGTATTGTAGCGTGTGCTACGCAATCACGATGAGTAATCAACATGCAATGCCATGAACAGATATTCGCGTACCGTTAATTGAATTTAAACGTGGCATACAAGCATGATGAAGGTGACGGACCAAGCTTCGTTGTCAAGCTAGGTCAAGGGCGTCTAGACGGCTATCCTTTCACCGTCTAGTCTCTTTTACTCTAAAGCAAGGGAAATGGCCTAAAACATGGCCCAAAACAAGAGATGCAAGTTTCACTTGCCTGATACCGGGGTTGACGAGCAATGAAGATCGTCGCAAGCTAAACTACGGATGGATCACTGTTATAGCAAAACAATTATTTAGAACAACGATTCTAAATCGATTTCTTAATGGAACCCTAATCATCTAATAATCCATTTTATTAGGGTTTCACAATGTCAATGTGGGTTATGCTAAAACTAAAGGAATCGAGTATTACCGTGAAGAAGCGAAGGAACGATGCCGAGCAACCACGACAACGGAAGAACGATCCGGCTCAGATCTGGAAATGAGGGAAAAATCTGGAGAAATGGGTTTTGATGTGGATGTTGGGGGTTTGATGAAGGTTTGGGGAAGATGGAAGGTGGGTTGTGACAAGGGAGGGTTTGGATGATGAAGGATGAGCTTGGGATGAAGGATTAATGGTTTGAGGAAGATGGGGGCTCAATGGGGGAGAAATTAGGGTTTTAGGTCATGAGGGAGGAGAAGAAAACATTTGGAGGGGTATTTATAGAGTTTGGTGGCGGCTGGGGCAAAACTAGGGTTTCCTGCACTGCTTAGTCGGTCAAAGAACAACTGTTGACCGACTAGTTTGAGAACTAGTCGGTCGGTTGACCAACGCAGACCGACTAAGTGTAAACAGTAGCTCCAGTCGAAAACCTGAACTAAGAGTTAGTCGGTCAAAGAACAACTACTGACCGACTAGTTTGGCATCTAGTCGGTCGATGAACGTTCTTAGACCGACTAAGAGTGAACCGTACTGATACCAAAAATTAGTAAATGAGTTGTCGGTTAAAGAAGCATTGCTGACCGACTAGTTTGCAACCTAGTCGGTCAACCAACGTTCTTAGACCGACTAACGACAAACAGTAACTCCTGAATAACTTTTCAAGCCCGCTAGTCGGTTCAAGAAGGTTTTCCTACCGACTGGATCGTCATCTAGTCGGTCAGTGCCCCTTCTTATACCGGCTAACGTGCACCAAAAGTTCCAAAATGGAGCGCGAAGCTCCGGGATGGTTTTCTAAGTCTCCTAGGCTCGTTCTAACTCTAAGATATCGATGTTATGAAGCCCGTCACGAATGACTTACTTCAAACACGCCGACCGACAGAAGAATCTAGAGAATCACGACGAAACGAACGAAAATGAAACTACGGAGACGGGAATGGAAATCTCAACAAGGGAAAGCAACCAAATATATAAATATTTATAATAAAATCCATACATAAAAAACCAGTCGTTACATCCTCCCCAACTTAAGAAAAATTCCGTCCTCGGAATTCCCAACACTCACGTGTCCGGGAACAAAAGTGGGTAGCGTTCTCACATCTCATCTTCTCTCTCCCAAGTAGACTCTCCTGGCAAACCGTGCCGCCACATCACTCTAACAAGATCGACGACCTTGTTCCGAAGTGACTTCTGACGCCTGTCCAGAATCTGCACCGGATGCTGGTCATACGTCAAATCTGGGCGAACGGCGATCTCCGAGAAATCCACAGCATGAGATGGATCGCTGATGTATCGACGAAGCTGCGACACATGGAAAACATCATGGACTCCTTCCAAAGATGGCGGCAAGGCTAAGCGGTAAGCTACCTCGCCAACCTTCTCCAGAACATCAAACGGTCCAATGTATCGCGGGCTCAACTTCCCTCGCTTCCCAAAACGAATCGCTCCACGATTCGGGGAAATCCTCAGAAACACATGATCGCCCGGCTGAAACTCCAAAGGACGACGTTTAGCATCCGCCCAATGCTTAAAACGGTCCTGAGCAATCCTCAACCTCTCCCGAATATTCCTGACAACCTCCACGGCCTCCACAATCATCTCGGGTTCCAACAGCTCCCTATCACCAACGTCATCCCAACTCAATGGCGATCGACATTTCCTCCCATACAAAGCGGCGAAAGGCGCCATGCCAATAGATGCCTGGTAGCTGTTGTTGTATGAGAACTCTACCAAGTGTAGATGGTCCTCCCACGAACCCTTGAAATCCAACATGCACGCTCTCAGCATGTCTTCCAAAATCTGAATCGTCCTCTCGGACTGGCCATCCGTCTGCGGATGGTACGCCGTGCTGAAACTCAGACGCGTACCCAAACTCTTCTGCAAACTCTGCCAGAACTGAGATGTGAACCTCGTGTCTCTGTCTGACACGATACTCACGGGGACTCCATGAAGTCGCACGATCTCCTGCACAATTCATGTTACATCACTATCCAAACTAGGAAAAGGAAATGAAAACGGAGAGTAAAAGAATCTACCTCCATATATCTCCTTGCTAGCGCTTCAGTGGACTGTCCCACTCGGAATGGAATAAAGTGCGCGGATTTGGTCAATCGATCTACGATCACCCAAATCGCGTCATTCTGCTTCGGACTCCGAGGTAGTCCAGTCACGAAATCCATAGTGATGTGTTGCCATTTCCACTCCGGAATCGGAAGCGGTTGTAGCAACCCGGCCATACGCTGATGCTCCGCCTTCACTTGCTGGCAAACCAAACACTTGGCTACACTCCGAGACACACTCCTCTTCATGCCATGCCACCAAAAGTTCAGACGAAGATCCTTGTACATCTTGGTCCCACCAGGATGCACGGAATAAGGCGAACTGTGTGCCTCCACCATCAACTCCTCTCTGATATCCCCAGCTGGCATACACAACCTGGCTCCAAACCTCAGCGAGCCATCCTCACGAATCAAAAAGTCAGTCCGCAGACCAGCTTCAACCTGCCCTCGAATCCTTACCAATTTCGGATCTCCGACCTGACCCGCCTTAATCCGATCCACGATCGTTGACTGCACCTGCATGTACATCAACGAAGAAGCCTCCCCAAGAAGAAAAATCTCCACTCCGGACTCGTAAAAATCCTGCTGCAATCTCCACTGCGAGGTCAAAATCATCACCGCTGGAAGCCTACTCAGCGCATCTGGAACCACATTCACCTTGCCAGGGTGATACTGCAAATCAATCTCATAATCCGCCATAAGCTCCAACCATCGACGCTGTCGCATGTTGAGCTCATTCTGGGTGAAAATATACTTCAAGCTTTTGTGATCGGTGAAGATTTTTACTTTCTCACTCAGCAAGAAGTGCCTCCAAATCTTAAGAGCAAACACAACGGCAGCCAACTCCAAATCATGCGTCGGGTAATTCTTCTCATGAACCTTGAGCTGACGCGACGCATAAGCCACCACATGCCCGTGCTGATGCAACACACAACCGAGACCCTTGCCAGAAGCATCGCAAAAGATCTCGAATCCTCCACTGCGGTCAGGCACAGCAAGAACAGGGGCAGACATCAAACGCTCTCTCAGAACACCAAAGGCATCCTCACAATCACCTGACCAAACAAAAGCAACATCCTTCCGTATCAACCTGGTCATCGGCTCCACAATACGGGAAAAGTCCTTAATGAAACGCCGATAATAACCAGCAAGTCCAAGGAAACTCCGAATCTCAGAGGCCGACGACGGAACAGGCCACTCTCTGATGGCCCTAATCTTCTCGGGATCCACTGAAATACCATCTCCAGTCACCACATGCCCCAGAAAAGCAACTCTATCCAGCCAAAACTCGCACTTCAAAAATTTAGCATACAACCGATGCTTCCTCAAAATCTCCAATACCGTCCTCAAGTGTGAGGCATGCTCTTCCTCTGACTTCGAATAGATCAGAATGTCGTCAATAAAGATAACGACAAACTTATCCAAAAAGTCATAGAAAATCAGGTTCATCAGATTCATGAAAACTGCGGGTGCATTGGTTACACCGAAAGGCATAACCACAAACTCATAGTGTCCATACTTCGTCCTGAACGCTGTCTTCGGAACATCATCCTTCTTCACCTTTAACTGATGGTAACCACTCCTCAAATCCAACTTAGAAAACACCCTCGATCCTCCCAGCTGATCAAAGATATCATCGATGCGAGGCAACGGATATTTATTCTTGATGGTCACCGCATTCAACTCCCGATAGTCCACGCACATGCGACGCGAACCATCCTTCTTCTTCACCAACAACACCGGTGCTCCCCACGGAGACACACTGGGATTAATGTAACCCTTCTGCATAAGCTCATCCAGCTGCTTCCGTAACTCTTCCAATTCTGCTGGCGCCATACGATATGGTGCCTTCGAAATCGGCTGCGCACCTGGAATCAAATCAATAGAAAACTCTAAAGCTCGATCGGGTGGCAGTCCAGACATCTCCTCGGGGAAGACGTCATCAAAATCTCGCACCACAGCTGGCCTCTCCAACTCCATCTGCATAGCCACAACCTCCACTGGTCTGGCCCGAAATCTGACAGGACCAAGCGAACTGCTACCACGGCTGAACTCAAATACTGGATGTCTGGGAATCTCGAACACCACCCTCTTCCTTTGACAGTCAATCGTAGCATAGAAGATCGCAAGCCAATCCATCCCAAGGACCGCATCGTAGTTGATGATGTCGTGGACAATGAAATCAGCACAAAGCTCACGTCCACAAACCACCAACGGACAAGAATTGCACCCACGATGCACCGAGACCACACCGTTCCCTGTGACGATACTCCAACTCTTAGGAAGAGAGGACGTCGACAAGGAATGCTTCTCCACGAAGCTTCGGGCCAAAATGCACATCGACGCACCTGAGTCAAAGAGGACTCGGGCAGGGAATGTGCAAACCAAAACCACACCTAACAAACAGTCTAATAATTCAAGTCTTACTCTAACAACATTCATACACAAGCAACCAACATAATTTAACAATCAACTAATTAAGAAAGGAACAACTAGATTGAAAGTTACCTGCAATGACCTCATCCATAGCCAAAATCTCCTCCTCGGTCATCAGAAATGCCTGCCTCCTCGGCGGAACAGCCTGCCGAAAGGCATGCCCTTGTGGAACAAGGGGTACCCCACGACCAGCGGGCACCGTGGCTCTCTGCTGCAACGGCGGGGCAGCAATAGGTGCCCTCCAAGGCTGCTTCAACCTCGGGCACTCCCTAAGAGCATGGGCGGGATCTCCACAGGCAAAACATTGCCCCAAGAACCTCCTACACGATTCCTTGATATGGCCCTCCTTGCCACAGAAATGGCAAGTCTTCTGAACAGGCCCTCCTGGCCTCTTAAACTGAACAGGCTGGTTCGGCCTGAATCCAGGTCTAACCACAGCTCTTTCCTGTTCCACAGGCCTCTTCCCAGCACCAACAATAGACCCCCTCATCTGGTGCACGAGCAGCTCCTGCCTCTTGGCTACTACCAGATCCTTCTGATAAGATTCCCGGTCAGAAGAGGTCACAAAACTCTGGAGCTCCGAAGCAAGTCCCTGCAGGAAACTCTGAGCTCTCTCCTCAGTGTCCTGCACCATCTTTGGTGCAAACCAACTCAGCCTCATGAACTCTTGGTGATACCGGTCCACCGACGAGCTTCCTTGCTTCAGATCGATAAAACACTGCAGCATCTCTTCCCTGGCAGCTTTTGGTAAGAACTCACCATCAAATCGGGCCTTGAAGGTAGCCCAGACGATCGGCTCCTCCAACATCTTCTCTTCAGCATCCCACCAATTCCTGGCATTATCCCTCAGCTGGCGCTTCGCCAAGTCAACCCAACTAACTTCGTTGACCTTGGACATCTTCAGATTGTCCTCGATATTCCTCATCCACTCATCAGCAGCTAGTGGACCTTCGGTTCCATCAAAATATGCAGGACCCAGCTCTCTGAACTGCTTCGCTCCTGGCTCAGGGCGAGGGGCTTCCACCGCCCGAGCAACTCGAGCCACCAGAGCATTCTGTACCTGCAGAAGCACACCCTGCTTAACTTGCATCATCTGCATCATCATCCGCATCATCTCTCCGTTAGTGGGCTCCCGCTCAGGCTCCTCGTCATGAGGGGGCACACCACCACCACCACCACGGGTGATTCGCCTTCCTGCCATCTAATGACACAGAAAACGAAACAATTAGACTCATAGCTTAGGGCTCGGAAGTCGAATTTATTTGTTGGACAATCTTATATCATTATTGTTATCCATGATAATTGCAGTTACAGAGAGACCTGCATGGGCCACCACTAAAACCTGTCACGCCCCGCTTCCCTAAAATGGAGGCGAGACGTGAGAAGGTCCGCTCAAGCGTGGAGCTGTGAAGCTGCACGCCTGATAAGCATAAATTTAGTATAAGCAGGTCCCTGTAATTGCGAACGAAACAACAACAATAATAATAATAAGATGAGACGGATATGAAATACCAATCCCACAGTTTGTCCACAAAAATATTCAACATCACAGAAAAGCCACCAGGCTAAAAGAAAGAGTCTAAGGGCCCAGAACAAGGCCAAACAAAAGCAAACATAACAGAGTATCAACTAGGTGCCACACACCGACAACCTAAGCAATCTAACAAAAACTAGACGTAGACACTAAGACTGATCTCCAGTGTCTACGAAGTCCTCGTCCAACACAGGCGCAAGCTCGGCGTCCGCAAACACCTCACCCTCAACAAGTAACTCTGGCTCAGGGTCTAACATGTGTCACCCAAAAGAGAAAAGGGGCACATGTCAGCAAGTCTAAAAGACTTGGGCAAGGAAACTGAAAGTAACTAACAACCTAGCACTTATAATATTAGCAATGATATGGTAGTTTAGTTTGATGCAGCAGTTTAAAAGAGAGACAAGCACGCACGATGTAGCGAAAGCTACCAATTCACTAATCACTTATCACTTATCACTTAGTGCATAGAGAGTCCACCTGCTGGCCAGCTCGTGGCTCAGGCCGCTTATCTCTTATCACTATTAATCACTTGTGCACTAGAGATTTCGCCTGCTGGCCGGAGTGGCGGATCAGGCCAACTCGGTGCTCAGGTGGCCGCATATCTCTTACCCCACCCATATGTGTCGAGCGTTGGGGTTTCCAACTAACTGAGCTCGCTTCTGGAACATGAGCCAGGAATATAAGTATTGTAGCGTGTGCTACGCAATCACGATGAGTAATCAACATGCAATGCCATGAACAGATATTCACATACCGTTAATTGAATTTAAACGTGACATACAAGCATGATGAAGGTGACGGACCAAGCTTCGTTGTCAAGCTAGGTCAAGGACGTCTAGACGGCTATCCTTTCACCGTCTAGTCTCTTTTACGCTAAAGCAAGGGAAATGGCCTAAGACATGGCCCAAAACAAGAGATGCAAGTTTCACTTGCCTGATACCGGGGTTGACGAGCAATGAAGATCGTCGCAAGCTAAACTACGGATGGATCACTGTTATAGAAAAACAATTATTTAGAACAACGATTCTAAATCGATTTCTTAATGGAACCCTAATCATCTAATAATCCATTTTATTAGGGTTTCACAATGTCAATGTGGGTTATGCTAAAACTAAAGGAATCGAGTATTACCGTGAAGAAGCGAAGGAACGATGCCGAGCAACCACAGCAACGGAAGAACGATCCGGCTCAGATCTGGAAATGAGGGAAAAATCTGGAGAAATGGGTTTTGATGTGGATTTTGGGGGTTTGATGAAGGTTTGGGGAAGATGGAAGGTGGGTTGTGACAAGGGAGGGTTTGGATGATGAAGGATGAGCTTGGGATGAAGGATTAATGGTTTGAGGAAGATGGGGGCTCAATGGGGGAGAAATTAGGTTTTAGGTCATGAGGGAGGAGAAGAAAACGTTTGGAGGGGTATTTATAGAGTTTGGTGGCGGCTGGGGCAAAACTAGGGTTTCCTGCACTGCTTAGTCGGTCAAAGAACAACTGTTGACCGACTAGTTTGAGAACTAGTCGGTCGGTTGACCAACGCAGACCGACTAAACTAAGAGTTAGTCAGTCAAAGAACAACTACTGACCGACTAGTTTGGCATCTAGTCGGTCGATGAACATTATTAGACCGGCTAAGAGTGAACAGTACTGATACCAAAAATTAGTAAATGAGTTAGTCGGTTAAAGAAGCATGGCTGACCGACTAGTTTGCAACCTAGTCGATCAACCAACGTTCTTAGACCGACTAACGACAAGCAGTAACTCCTGAATAACTTTTCAAGCCCGCTAGTCGGTTCAAGAAGGTTTTCCGACCGACTGGATCGTCATCTAGTCGGTCGGTGCCCCTTCTTATACCGGTTAACGTGCACCAAAAGTTTCGAAATGGAGCGCGAAGCTCCGGGATGGTTTCCTAAGTCTCCTAGGCTCGTTCTAACTCTAAGATATCGACGTTATGAAGCCCGTCATGAATGACTTACTTCAAACACACCGATCGACGGAAGAATCTAGAGAATCACGACAAAACGAACGAAAATGAAACTACGGAGACGGGAATGGAAATCTCAACAAGGGAAAGCAACCAAATATATAAATATTTATAATAAAATCCATACATGAAAAACCAGTCGTTACACCGAGGGTGGCTTGTGGGTGGCTTGACTATTCCTTGAAGCTAAGGGGAGCCACCATTTGACCCATCAAATCTAGGCACAAAAAGCCACTACCTTTTGCTATAGGCGAGAGGGGAGGAGTCGGCTCTACGACCCTCCTCTTCTTTTCGGAGTTTTCCCTTTCACAGGAGGGAAGAATCCTTTTCTTGATTACTGGCTCAGGCCCTAGAACCCTTGACAGGTTCACCAACTCCTGCTATAGGAGCGGCCGAGGCAGTAATTGGAGCAGGGGCGAGATTGTGTGAGCAACAACCCGACTCGAAATTTCCCTCGATGGAGCTCGAGAGGATGACCCCGAGGTCTCCCTGACTTCCCCTCACTCGGACGAGGAACTTTGACTGAGGGGAATATGGGACTAAGCACTTGAGTCCCCAGCACTCTTCTTCTTCTTTCACTGCTCCATCTAAATCAGGCCCATCTCGGGGTTCAAACTTCTGTGAGCTCCTCCAGCCATATCTGCAAATGAAGAATATAATTACCATAAGTGGTTGTAATGAAAGCATAGAAGCAGTGTGTATTACACTGACTCCACAAAACGGTCTTCATCTGATGGTTGTCCAACAAGTATGAGGTCGACTTCTCTTGCCACGGTCAGCTCAAAAGAAGTTTGGCTGCATCGATCTCGTCAGGTAATAAACCAAATTCTCTGACAATATCAGGGTTAGGGGTACACCAACTATTGAGGATTGGCACCATGTTTGGGAGGAAAATGAATACGAAAGTGTCCTCCCAATTAGGGTCAGAGATATGGAGATCGTAGATAAGCTTCCTCTCTAGGTAAGCCATAATGTGATACCACACCTTACGAGGGTCGACCACCACTCGGAAGAAATGTCTAAACAACTGAATGGATGGTCGAACTCCACAAAGCTCGCAGAGCATGGTAAAGCAAACCATGGGGGAAATGGCCTGCAGAGCAAGTGATCACTCCTTATTTTACACTTTTTTACCGCATGTTTGCATGCCATTTAGATCGCCCAAATCATGTTTTTCACGATATATCGACGATATTGCGATGCTTTTCACGATTTGTTGTTTTTGTCGCATTTCAGGTGATTTGGCGTGATTTGGAGTGATCTCGAGTTGCGCTTACTCCAGACGGTCACCGACGACCTCCCCGAGGAGTATTTTGCTGTTGGAGAGGAACGGAAGAAGAACGGACGTCACAGGAGCGACGAGGAGGCCAAAACAAGCAGTTTGGGCATTTTTTGTGTCCCACTCGGCCGAGTGAAGGAGTCACTCGGCCGACCAGCGAGACACTGCTCGGCCGACCAGAGCAGACACGATTTATATGTGCACTCGGCCGAGCGACGGAGACCACATCGGCCGAATGACGAGACCCCGTCCGCCCGAGTGGCGCCCAGACGAAGCCCTTCAAAAATCTCCAAGTTACTGTTTTTCGGCTGCCTGAGCTTCAGAAGACCCACTCGGCCGAGTGGATAATTCCGTCTGCCCGAGTACCATGAAGCCATCGGCCGAGTGACGACAACTCACTCGGCCGAGCCGCCCCCGAAGTGAAGACCCCTGAAGATCGATACTTACTGGAAAATTACAGGGTTTTCACTCGGCCGAGCGACTTTTGTCACTCGGCCGAGTGCGACGCGCTGCCTGTAGCGAAAATTGCGGAAAACAGGCTGCGCAGGGGTATTTTGGTCACAGTTTTTGGACGATTTTGGGGGCTATTTAACCCCTGTTTTTACCCTAGTTTTGAGAGCCTCTCTCTTAGATTTTTTGCAACTTTTTAGATTAGCTTTTTAGTTTTATTCTTGAGATTGAAGAGGAGACAAAATTGGATTTTTGTTGGATTAATTGAAGAACTCCATTGGTTTGCTTTTCTCTTCTCTAAAAATTCTATTTTTATTGCATATCTCAATATTGTGATGAATTCTATTGCTTATTTCATTGATTATTTTTGTGATCTTGCTATGAATTGTGAGTAGTCGCCACATCTTGGGGCGTGGGGATGAACCCTACAAGCCCTATTTCATAATTGTGATGAATTGGTAGGAATTTTGCTAGAATTGCTACTAGGGATTAGTTGGGATCAATTTACTACGGATGGCTAGGAATTCACATCGATTGGGATTTGCAAGAGATTGGATCCCAATTCGATAGGAAACCCTAGAAATCCGAATTGGGTTGGAATCGAATTTCCGTAGTATGGTTTGCAAGAGATTGGACTGACACTAGGGTTTCCGGTTCCAATTCCGCGCCAATACCCGTTTGCAAGAGATTGGACGGGTAGGAACTATCCCAAACTAGGTCATGGACCGAGTTTGCAAGAGATTGGGCTCGGTGCGCGATTGGACGATGATGTTGATCCTAATGCTAGCTTCCCTAGGCTAGGGTTTGCAAGAGATTGGACCCGAGCTTAGGATAGCTATAGACCGGCAACAGCGCGAGAGCGTGAGCTTGGTTCTACATTCAGTTGCAACTAGTTCATCCAAAATCTTATTCTAGCAACTTTGATACCAATGAACCACTTTTACGGAATACGGTGAGTAGCGGGAATTCCCCATTCCCTAGACGCTCTTTATTTGATTTGATATTTCCGTACTTTGTCTGACGATTGTGACAGGATCGCCAAAGGCAAATTTCTCTCTTTTTAAATAGCCAGGTTGATCGGAACAAGCACGGTCATTCGTCCTCCCTGTGTTCGATAACCCGCTCGCTGCTACACCGTGCACTTGCGGTAAAACTACAACCGTTCTTTTGGGTTACGTCCCGGAGCGATCAAGTTTTTGGCGCCATTGCCGGGGAGGCGATTGCATTTGATCTTACCACCCTATCTATTTCTTTTTTTATCTTATTTTATTATTATTTCCATTTCTTTATTTTTACCTAACCCTTCCACGGTACTAATCATTTCTTTGAAACTCTGTTTCCCTGTGCATGTACACGAGATCTACGGCGGACCCTGAAGCCATATTATTTGATCCCAAGATCGAACGTACTGCGCGGAGACTTAGAGCGGAAAGGAGACAAAATCCGGAAGGGCGGTTTATGACCAACCCGGAAACTGCGGACCAATTAGCGGCAAGGATGGCGAGGATAATTTCTATTCGAGATAGGCTTCGGCCTAAGACCTCTTCTACGACCTCATCCATTGCTGTGCCGGAGTTGGAGGCTGACAAGAACTTCAAGCTAAAGACTGGACTAGTGGTTCTGATGCAGCAGGATCCATTTCATGGGAATGCCCATGAAAATCCTCACTACCACATCCAATTATTCTTGTCGAAGTGCGCCACATTTCAGATGCCGGGGGTCTCCATCGATGCCATCAGACTGCGTCTCTTCCCCTTCACACTAAAGGACAAGGCACTCTATTGGTTGAGGACACAGGCTGACGGAGTCTTCACCTCTTGGGACGAGTTGGCAAGTGCATTCATTGACAAGTTCTATCTGCCATCCAAGACGGTGAAGATCCAGAGCGCTCTCATGTCCTTCAAGCAAGGACCCCAAGAGACGCTCTATGAGGCTTGGGAGTGTTTTAAGGATCTACAGCATCAATGCCCGCACCATAGCATAGAAGATTGGGAGCTTGTTCATAGCTTCTACAACGGTCTCCAACCGGGGACCAAACAAATTATTGATGCCGCGACGAATGGTGCTATCTTGTCAAAGACTCCCGAGGAAGCTACGGCCCTAATTGAGGAGATGGCCTCAAACAACCAACAATGGGGCGATGAGCGAGGACACTCTACGTCCTCCTTAAAGCCAACTAGTATCTATGAGGCGAAGGCCGTAGCAGAGCTTACAAGTAAGTTTGATTCTATCCACAAGGTAGTGGAGAGACTGGAGAAGTTTATCACGGAGCCCCAAGGAACCCCTTCCACCTCCGCTCCAACAAACCAAATGTGTGATTGGTAAGACCAATCTCAAGCCATGTATGTGGGAGGAGAGCAAGGAGAAGGATCCTTGGAGCAAGTACAATATGTCGCGGGGAACCAAGGATATTGGGCCAATCCGGCCACAAGAAATCATCCCGGATTCTCTTACGCCAACAATGAAGGAGCTTTGAACCCGCCACAACAACCACCTCAACAAGCTCGACCACCACCACCCCAACAACAACACTATCCGCCAAGGGGGCCTCCACAACAAAATTTCCAACCGAAGCAACAAGTTCCACCATATAGGCCGCCCGGATACAATCAAGGGTGGAGGAATCAAAATCAAAACCCTCCACAAGCTCAACAATGATCCGACTTCGAAGCTAGAGTGGAGGCGTTTATGGTCGAGCAAAATAAGGTTAATGCTACCTTGAAGGCGGGGCAAGACTCCCTTAATACCGTTGTGGCTCAAATATCGGAGCAATTGGCGTTGCTTAATCGGAACACTCAACGATTGCCGGCGCAACCCGAGCAAAACCCACGGGGTAACACCGGCCACATCAATGCCGTAGTTGCCGTTACTACTAGAGGCGGGAAGGATACCTCCCCCGCTATGATTCCTACCGAGGAGCCCGTGGAGGAAAGCTTGGAGCCAATTGAGCCGGTAGTTGAAGATGATAAGGAGAAAGAGCCACAAGAAAAGGAGAAATCTAGAGCGGAGCAATTGATTGAGGAAAGGCGCTTTATGCCACCGGTCCCATTTCCCCAAAGGCTTGCTAGAGCAAAAATGGAGAAAAGGCTAGCAAAGTTTCTCGAGTATCTTAGAGGAGTTAGCCTTAACATTCCCTTCCTCGACGCCATCGTGGAGATCCCCACATATGCTAAATTCTTAAAGGACTTGATTTCGGGGAGAAAGAGGAAGGAGAAGATTATGCTAGCCGAGGAGGGCTCTTGGTTCACCAAGAGAGAGAAGGAGCCGGCCAAATTTAAAGACCAGGGGAGTTTTCGGATTCCTTGCACCTTGGGCGGCGTCCCTCTTCAAAAGGCGTTGGTAGATCTAGGGGCTAGTGTGAGCCTCATGCCTCTCTCCATGTTCTTAAGGCTAAACACCGGGACGAAGTTGAAACCTACCGACATGCGGATACAATTGGCCGATGGGCGAATAACAAGGCCGGTAGGGATAGCCGAAGACATCCCGCTACAAGTCCCGGGAGGAATATGCTTGCCATGTGACTTCGTTATCATGGACGTTAAGGAGGAGGGAGATACTTCATTGATACTTGGACGCCCGTTCCTCGCCACCGCTGGAGTGATTGTCGACGTGCGCGAAGGTACCCTAACCTTAAATGTCGGCAACATCGAGGTGGAGCTTCACATTCCTAAGGCTATGAAACACATGCCTTACCACGAGGAACTTGACTACATGGACCTCCTTGATGAGGTGATAGAAGAGGCGATCCCCCACTCGATTGGCGCTCTTTTCGATGAGGATTTTGATGAAGGCCCGGATTTAGGACAAGATGAGAAGATAGATGATTCCCCCGACCTCTCCTCTGAAAATGATGAAGGCGACGCTGATGTCGCAAGGATTCGAGAGCTCTGCAAGCTCTCGAAACAAAAGTCTCCGAAGAAAGCTCCGCCGCTACAAAAATCGGCGTCACCGGTGAAGCCGTTGACCGGAGCAAATGCTAGCTTGGGGGAGCCTCCCCCCAACACAATTCGAGACGAGAAACCACCACGGGAGAACACGCCACCGCAACTTCCGAATCCAAGCGTTCTCCCCGAAAAGTTTGATGGGTGCATCTCATATGCACCAAACATCCCGCATTAATTGAAAATCATAGGGGGTCGAGCTCACGACCTTAAATGAGCACTTGTCGGGAGGCAACCCGACGGTTATTGCTCTATTTTTACTTTTTCTTTATTTTTGTTTTAGAAATTTTTAGTGTTTTGAGTCGTTCGCCCAAAAATTTTGTGATAACGGGTCCTATTTTTCTTGACAGGAGAGGAGATAGGTAAATCCATCATGAGGAGGATGAACGAGACGACGAGGAGCGCCCCAGGAAGACGCTCGATGCTTAGGAGTAAGATGAAATCGACTGGAGGAAGAAAGACGGAGTTTAGAGCCCAAACGAAGACAAACAGCAGAACACAAGGCTCACTCGGCCGAGTATACTAGTCACTCGGCCGAGTACACAAGTTCGTCCGGCTGAGCCACTCACGAACGAGGGATGTCTGCTGTACCCAACTCTCTGTTTATTTTCCTGATTTCAGTATAAATGCTACTCAGCCGAGTACATATTTTCACTCGGCCGAGTAAAACGGATACGCTCCTAGGGCGAGTCTTGCCGAGTAGCTTGAGCCACTCGGCCGAATGGACTTACTCCACTCGGCCGAGGCTGGCAAAGCCACTCGGCCGAAGCGATAGCGGGGAGGGAATGTCCATTGATCTCGCTTGGTCGAGTGACCTATTCACTCGGCCGAGTCGTAACTTTTATTATATAAGGGGCCGAGGGGGGCACGTTTTTCGAAACGCAAAAACTTCCCAAACCCGCGACCCCTTAGCTCCCTCGCCCGACCCTCGCTCGCTCGCGCCCTCACTCGCCCGGTCGACCACCGCCGTGCCGCCGCTCGGCCAGCCACCGCCGGCCGAGCCCCGCCCGCGCCTCGCCCGAGTCGCCGCCGGCGGCCGTGTCTCCGGCCACCTCCGGTATCGCCTATTTCGCCTATTTTTTCCTCTTTTTGTGTGTTTTTCGAGGATCCATGTATTAAACGAACCCCAAACCCTAATCAATTTCTATATCTATCTATTATACCCATAATGCTCCATACGTTTTGAATATTACCCGCTGATATCTCCGTTTCATGCGTAGGTTGATTTTGGGAGCTTAGGGGAGCCCAGGGGAGCTTCTATGGACTGATTTGGGCTTCGCGGAGGCGCTGTCTTTGCACTCTTCCATTGCTTAGCACTCGCGGCGTGTCGGGGTACACTCTTTCCTTTCTTTTGCACACGCCACACTTTTTACACCTTTCGGCGCGCGCTCGGGGCCGATATGCCGCCCCGGACACGGCCGCGGTCGAAGAGAGCTTCCGCCAAGCGGAAGCGGTCGGATGATGCCGGCCCCTCCCACGAGTTGGAGGACTCTCTTCCATCGTCTCCCACACACCCCATCCACCCAGCACAGCCTGCAGGCCCCGCACACCCCGCACAGCCTGTAGCGCCCACACAGCCCGCACAGCCCGCACAGCCACTCCCCGCCGCTCCACAGCCACCACCTCCGGCTCCACTGGTCGGGCCGCTCGGGATTACGTTCCGAGACGACGCACACCGCGCCGTCTTCGAGCGTATCTCCCAGCGCTCGATCGTACCCTCCAGGTTTGCACACCTTGCCGACCTAGGACGCCAGGGGGTACTAGAGGGGATGCTCACGTTGTACGACAACGTGGGCTGGCGAGATTTCTTCCAGGTGTCGGCGGACACGTTCACCCGCCTGACACTTGAGATTCTGAGTTCGATCGCCCAGACCGACGAGGGATGCTCATTTCGGTTCATGGACCGGGAGTACCAGGTCACTCTCGATATGATGATAGCATTTTTCTCGTGGCCCGCTGTCCCCGGAGCCGATCGCGGTTACGGCCCCACCCATATCCCCCCACCTTCCTTCGACGCCGGTGCCTTCTGGGCCCGGATTACGGGTCTACACGCTGCCTTTGACCCTAGTAGGGCCAAGGCCTCGGCCATTGTCCATCCCTGCCTCCGTATTGCTCAGCGCCTTATGGCGACGACCTTTTTGGCCAGATATGAGCCGGGCACGATGTCTACGCCGGAGCTCTACATGCTCTACGCGATGACACGTCCCAGAGCTCTATCTAAGGATGGCGATGAGTTGGTCCCTGCCGTCGTGATCGATGTCGCGGCTTGGTTTTTGGACCGCATCATTGTATCGGTGGGCGCTCGCTCACCGATATGCTGCGGCGGCCTGATCACCTTGCTTGCCCTTATGACCGGCGAGGACTTCCCTGATGACTTGCGACAAGTACCGGGCCCCACTTCTTTGTCAATCGATGTTATGGCCCGGATGAAGATGCTTCAGCCGCACGGTGAGCGTCACTGGGTCTTGTTGCACGGCCCTTACGGTGCCGATTACATGATTCTTCCGAGCCCAGCTCGGACTCAGATTGCACCGGCCCACGTTGACTGGCTCCCTGTGATGGATGTTCTCATCCCCGCTGCTTACGTGCTCGAGGCCGAGGAGGCCGAGCAGGCCCACGCTGCCCACGCTGCCCACGCTGCCCCTGCAGACCTTGTCGCCCCTGCCGAGCCTGCCGCCCCTGTTGACCCTGTGGCCCCTTAGCCTACACCTGATGTTTCCGCTGCTCCTGACACCTCTGTCCACACCTCTGTCGGTGTCGGGAGTACCTTAGCTGAGCCCACCTCCACCACTCCCGCGGCTGTCACCACCCCCACTGGCCCTCTGTCTGCTGAGCCTGTTTCCTTTACACCACCCGAGCGCTCGTCGACCGTAGTTGAGTGCGGAGAGCCCTCTGTTTCCACTGCTGCTGTATTCTTCGAGAGTGTCGTGGCGTCTGTCCACACTTCTGTGCCACTGACCTCTCTGGCCGCCTCGCTGCCACTTTTGCATTCTTCTTTCGCTGCTGCTGCCTCCACTTCTCACCAGCCGGTGCCCCGGCCTCACACTGCGGCCAGGCCCACATTTGCGAGCGCAGCACCTTTCGTTCCCTTCCCCGCTGAGCCCGTCACATACGCGTCTCGAGTACGCCAGCCACGCCTTGCACAGCCCCGACCGGTGCGTCCCTCTGCACCACCTCCCCCTGACACTGTACTTCAGAGCATTCGTGCTCTAGAGGGGGCGGTGAGTGGCCTCAGAGGCGACCTTAGGACCCTGTACTCCACCGTCTCTGCGATGGCTAGCCGCTTTGACCTGATCCCCCAGATTCACTACTGTCTTACCCAGGTCCTTGAGCGTCTCCCCCGCGTACCACCACCCACCCAGCAGGTTCCCACCCACACTTCCACACACACTCAGCCTGCTACCACTTCCACACCCACACCCGCTCAGCGGCCCGTCCAGCCACCACCACCACTTCCGCCCCAGGACGGAGACGGCGCAGCACCACCTTCTTAGGCACCCTTGATGCCATTGATTATTCCTGCCGTTGTGCTGCCCGTTTCTGCTGGGTCCTGTTGCACTTTTGCCCACCCCCCTCCCCTCACTTATTTTGGGATTCTCATGTCGACCATATATTTATATATCTTTTCTGGGAGAGAGGGAGAGTTTTTGGTGACACCCTTATATATCTGTATCACTCCTATCTGTGCATGCATCATGTCCGCATCATATTTTTCATTTCTTTATTTTTCTTTTTATTTTCATCTTTTTTTTCATCATGCATGCATCCTCACTTGCCCCTCACTTTACTTGTCTCTCGGTGTGCCCCACTTTGCACATTGAGGACACTGTGCCATTTAGCTTGGGGGAGTGAGTTCTCACGTTCTTTTTCGATTTGCCACCTTTATTTCTAGTTTTTCACACCGTTTTTCGCTTTTGCACTTATTTTCATCATTTTTCTTTTATTTTGCCATGCATCACGTTTTTCTTATTTTTCTGTGTGCCGCATTGTAAATAGTTCTATTTTCCCTTTATCTTTATTTCTTTCTTTTTTGATCTCATGCTAGAGATGACTTTTCTGTGATGATGATGACGTGGAGTTAGCTTATTCTATATGCATGCTTTATTTGTCATGTCTTAGATTTTATTTCTGATATCATATGCTATGACTTGCCTTGCATCTAGAGATAGTAACCCACACTTTTTCCACATGAAAATGGATGAAATTTTATTATTAGTTGAGTCTGAATATTCATATGTATGCTATCACAGAAAAGACACCAAGATTCACGCATTGAATGCCTATATCTGGAGTACTGATTTCTTTTGCCATATCACTTCTATATGCATGATCTGTACATTTTACTTCAGGATGATTGAATGATGTTAGCTATGATAAATCTGGATTAGTTAGCTTTTTTGTGATCGAAACTGAGTAGATTAGATTACCCTGCTGAAGTTGTCGTGCATGTCTTATAGAGTGAACCGAGAGATATATTCATTTCTTTCTCCACAAATCTTGAACATCATTTCTCTACTTTTAAAATCATTGGTGAATCTCCCCTTAGCGATTCTATTATATGGCATTTCCCCCGCTATTAATTCCTAGCTCCAAATTTCTTATTCAAAAAAAAGAAAAAAAAAGAAAAGAAAAAAAAAGGAGAAAATATTCTTGTATATCATTATCTCTCTTCGAGTTGGGATCGTTGTGTATATATGCTCTTGCATCAAAAAAAAGAGAAAAAAAAAGAAAAGAGGAAAAATCCTCAATAAAAGATCCCATCTCACTTTCTTTCTTTCTCTTCTCTTTTCATTGCCTTTGGAGCTTTGTAGGAATGGGGATGTAAATATTTTTTATGCCATCACGCTTATAGATAAGCTTGGGGGAGGGGATCCATTGATGTGTGAGAGAGTGACTACTTGACGTTGCACGACAACCTAGGCTAAGTAATATTCTATACTTGGTGAGATTAATTTTAGCTTTACGAAATCCAGAAATCTAAGCTTAGCATTCATATCATGAAATCCATACTTTTCTATTCTCTCTATTCTATAGTGTGATACTCTTATACTCTTGATAGAAAGCATTCAATTGAAAAGTGTGTGATCTGTGGTTTGTATACCGCTTTAAATGATTCAGACGACGTTAATTATAAAATTATTCCGTTTTTCATGATTATATTGTTGTTCGTGGGTTTTCTATTTCTATTTGCACTATTATACTATGATATCAAAATAAAATTCTTTGACATGTGTTTTTCATTCAGTGCATGCTATATGAGTAAGCGGAACCCACGTCCTGAGAAAATGATCTAGCAGCCTACATCTTCGCTTCTTTCTTTCTTCTTTATTTTTATTTCGTTTTTCATTCTTCTCCGTTTTTCATTCTTCATTTTTCGCCGTTTTCGTTTTCCGAATCCACCGGGTTCGCCTTTTACTTATCTTCCTCGAGGACGAGTAAAAGGCAAGCTTGGGGGATTTTGATCACTCCTTATTTTACACTTTTTTACCGCATGTTTGCATGCCATTTAGATCGACCAAATCATGTTTTTCACGATATATCGACGATATTGCGATGCTTTTCACGATTTGTTGTTTTTGTCGCATTTCAGGTGATTTGGCGCGATTTGGAGTGATCTTGAGATGCGCTTACTCCAGACGGTCACCGACGACCTCCCCGAGGGGTATTTTGCTGTTGGAGAGGAGCGGAAGAAGAACAGACGTCGCAGGAGCGACGAGGAGGCCAAAACAAGCAGTTTGGGCATTTTTTGTGTCCCACTCGGCCGAGTGAAGGAGTCACTCGGCTGACCAGCGAGACACTGCTCGGCCGACCAGAGCATACACGATTTATATGTGCACTCGGCCGAGCGACGGAGACCACATCGGCCGAGTGACGAGACCCCGTCCACCCGAGTGGCGCCCAGACGAAGCCCTTCAAAAATCTCCAAGTTACTATTTTTCGGCTGCCTGAGCTTCAGAAGACCCACTCGGCCGAGTGGATAATTCCGTCCGCCCGAGTACCATGAAGCCATCGGCCGAGTGACGACAACTCACTCGGCCGAGCCGCCCCCGAAGTGAAGACCCCTGAAGATCGATACTTACTGGAAAATTACAGGGTTTTCACTCGGCCGAGCGACTTTTGTCACTCAGCCGAGTGCGACGCGCTGCCTGTAGCGAAAATTGCGGAAAACAGGCTGCGCAGGGGTATTTTGGTCACAGTTTTTGGACGATTTTGGGGGCTATTTAACCCCTGTTTTACCTTAGTTTTGAGAGCCTCTCTCTCAGATTTTTTGCAGCTTTTTAGATTAGCTTTTTAGTTTTATTCTTGAGATTGAAGAGGAGACAAAATTGGATTTTTTGTTGGATTAATTGAAGAACTCCATTGGTTTGCTTTTCTCTTCTCTAAAAATTCTATTTTTATTGCATATCTCAATATTGTGATGAATTCTATTGCTTATTTCATTGATTATTTTTGTGATCTTGCTATGAATTGTGAGTAGTCGCCACGTCTTGGGGCGTGGGGATGAACCCTACAAGCCCTATTTCATAATTGTGATGAATTGGTAGGAATTTTGCTAGAATTGCTACTAGGGATTAGATTGGGATCAATTTACTACGGATGGCTAGGAATTCACATCGATTGGGATTTGCAAGAGATTGGATCCCAATTCGATAGGAAACCCTAGAAATCCAAATTGGGTTGGAATCGAATTTCCGTAGTATCGGTTTGCAAGAGATTGGACCGACACTAGGGTTTCCAGTTCCAATTCCGCGCCAATACCTGTTTGCAAGAGATTGGACGGGTAGGAACTATCCCAAACTAGGTCGTGGACCGAGTTTGCAAGAGATTGGGCTCGGTGCGCGATTGGACGATGATGTTGATCCTAATGCTAGCTTCCCTAGGGTAGGGTTTGCAAGAGATTGGACCCGAGCTTAGGATAGCTATAGACCGGCAACAGCGCGAGAGCGTGAGCTTGGTTCTACATTCAGTTGCAACTAGTTCATCCAAAATCTTATTCTAGCAACTTTGATACCAATGAACCACTTTTACGGAATACGGTGAGTAGCGGGAATTCCCCATTCCCTAGACGCTCTTTATTTGATTTGATATTTCCGTACTTTGTCTGACGATTGTGACAGGATCGCCAAAGGCAAATTTCTCTCTTTTTAAATAGCCAGGTTGATCGGAACAAGCACTGTCATTCGTCCTCCCTGTGTTCGATAACCCGCTCGCTGCTACACCGTGCACTTGCGGTAAAACTACAACCGTTCTTTTGGGTTATGTCCCGGAGCGATCAGCAAGCTGACAGAGGGAAAATTCCAAAAAAACTTAAAATATCTGTTATAAAGGGATGAAGAGGAAAACGAAGGCTAAAGAGGAAAGATTTCAGATACACTCCTATCTCCTTTCTTCGAGGAAAACAAATTCTCTCATTGAATTCTGGAAACATAACTCTATAAGGAGGATATAGGCAATCCGACCAGATCGTGGCAGTCGAATCATAAGAGAGTGCTGGCACCTTCTCCAGAATCTCACGATGAGCTGCTGACTTCGGATCATGCCAAAGAACGGGAAGTATAGGCTCCATTTTGAGTCCTTTCCATTTTCCAGGGACCTCGACATATTGATAGGATCGAAGGCACCACATGATCTCTTCATACGATGGCTCTTGGATCCTCACAGGCGGCAATGTAGCCATAAGAGCTAAAGAAGAGCCTAGGTGAGAAAAGAAAGCTACCTCATCAAGATCAGAAGAATGCCAGAGAAAGCAAAGGAAAAGTCAAATTTTCAAAAAAATGGGGATGTAGCAGGAAGGCTTCTAGCTTTTTTCCACCCCTTTTATACTGGAAAGCCCTAAGCAACCGTTCGATGAGCAGCACGTGTCAAAGCCTGATCTCAGGAGACGACAAGGATCAAATTGAAGGCGAAGGGTTTTGGCAGCTTAAATCAAATAGGTCTGCTTCAACCGTCGTGCCCATTTAATGTGACTTCACATCACTCGGTCTCAATCAACGTTGTTTCCTGAGCACGAATGATGGGGGCCATTGTTAATACAAGGATACGACCCACAAAGCAAGGTCAAGGTGATGAGGCCCAATTGAAGCCTCAAACCTCGGCCCAATAACCCAAAACCCGTCAGCAGGGGTGAGTAAATACACAATCAAAGAAACGAGTCATTCGATCATTGAGGTTTCACTAATTATAGGGGTGTAGTTAATGGAGACCGAGTAAAGGGGCGGCCGTTATCATCAATCCTGTAGAAGATCCCACCACAATCAATGAGGAATTGTTATTCACTATCAATAGAGATCACCAACTATAAATAGATGAAATACAATGAAAGAAAAGTTCAGACTCCCATTGTACGAGAGACCTAATACTCTTACATTCTACTTTCCATTTTATAATTCTTCCTGTAAGGACCTTATCTATGAGAAAAACACTAGAAGGGTGGTTGAATAGTGTATATAGAATTTAACTATGAAATTACACCTAATTAAAATCCTAATACAACAAAGAAGTGGAAATAAGAATTAACAACAATGAACAATGCAAACAATAAGATGTTTTAAGGGTTCTGATTACCCAAATCAAACTGGATTTGTTCTCGGTAATCCTACGTCCCTTCTACCCAGATACCTCCAGATACTCAAGTTAGAACCCTAACGTGAGGTTTTCTTTAAACCCACTTGTAGCAACCCTTCAAGTGTAATCGAACAACAATCGATGTTATTGAATCCCATAACTTGGGATCAAGCAAGCCAATCTCACAAACCGAGAGTGAAACAAATATCGAAAGGTATTAAATTATGAAATACATTTACAATTCACCTATGCCTTGAAGTAGAACTTGAAGGAGCAAAGTGAAGTGAGTGTTGATCTCTTTTGAGAGAGAGTGAAGCCCTTTCTCTTGTCACCACCAAATGCCTATAGGATATCAACTTTTATTCTAGGTTGGAGAGCAAGAGAGAATGAGATTCTAGGGCTTAGAGAGAATGAGAGCTTGAGAGCTTGAAGATGAATTCTTGAGTTGTGAAGAGAATGAATAAGAGGCTCTAATGGAACAGTAGAGGCCCCTCTTATATGTTCTCCAAAATTCTCAAACAAAATACCTAAAACCCCTTTTGAAATCAGTGTGGAAAAAGCTAACGGATAGAATTTACAGTACAGACAGTCGAATGGTGAAGAAACCACAGTCGACTGCTGCACTGTGTCAGAGGATAGGTGAGAATTCAAATGATAACTTACCACGTAGGATAGTCGACTTATGAAGGTTGGACAGGCGCCTGAAAACCATCAGGTGACTGATAGACCTTCTGCAGGAGACTGATGCGTAAGTTGTGAAAACTAAAGAATTCTACGTATACTAGGACAAGCGACTGATGTGGAATCTACATGCGCTTGTGCCATGGGCAGGCGACTAGGAAACCAACATCAGTCGTCTGTTGCACAAATACGTAATTTGCCAAAATCAAAGTTCTGGGCAAGTGTTGGCCATGTGACTGTAGAACCATATACATGCGCATGTGCCATGGGCAGGCGCCTGTAAATCCTACTTACATCACCTACAGGCGATAGTGCAGAAGTTGACAAAACATAAGAAGTTTAGGCAAGATGAAGCAGGCGACTGACTAACAAGTCACATGCGCCTGACACTAGACATGCACCTATACTTTGTACAACAATCGCCTGATGAAAGTTAAGAACTGAAAGCCCAAAAGTCAAGTCAAAAGAGTGTGCATAACAGACGACTGTTGAACAATTCACAGTCGACTGTTTTAAGACATGCGCCTATAAATTGTACTTTTGTCGCCTGTTGAAAGTCTAAATTGCACAACTTAGAATAAAAGAAGTTGGTAACCTAGGAATTGATTTCTAATGATAATGAGTGAAGTGTGTGAGCTCCACCAATAATCTACTTCAAAACTACAATCTAATGAGAAAGAAAAGAGAATAAAAAGATTACATTGATTTAGCTTCTCTTATTTTTCTTGAATAATCTTAAATAATCTTGAAGACCTTTTGAAGTCTTTGAAACTCCATTCTTTAACTTTGATCACCCAACCTTCAACTTTGAGCTTTGATTGATCTTCATGGTCATCCATTGCTATTTAATCATCATAATAAGCTTAGGCAATGGATTAACTGCATGGATGAGATTAGTCATAAGTATTTATGTTTGCTCATCAATAAAACCAAGTAGGGAGAAGTCCAATACTCAACATTCTCCCCCTTTTGGTGATGACAAACAAACAAAAACAAAAGATAAATAATTGTGCTTAAGAATACTTACTCCCCCTACATAGATGCCAATCAAGTTAGACAATTAATATATGTGCATCTAATGATCAAATTAAAGCAATAGTATGATATACATGAATGAAATGAATTCAAGTATTGGAATTTAGGATTTTAGAATCCAAATTCATTATATCTTACTCCCCTGAATTTAAGGTAACTTCAATCTTAGATTCAAGTTTAGCTTCTAATTAGCAAATAATTATGATTTATTTATTTCTCTCCCATTATGGCATTATCCAAAAAGGTGGGAGTAGAAAAACAACAACAATAGTGCTAACTAACTAAAAACAATCATGGGAGCATAAATAATGAGATATGTATTTAATGTGATACCAAATGAAAATCGAGGAAGCACGAAGGTGTATCACACAAATACGTAGCAAAACTCATCAAAACTAAGTTGGCTAGAGGAATAGAAGTCCAATAGCAACATGTATTATGCAATTCATCTCAACATTCAATTATAACAATTAATAGCATAAGAGGAGACAAAATTGCACGACATTCACATGAGAGAATAATAGAGTCAAACTAATCATCATATAAATATATGTAAAAGATACATGAAGTACAAAAAATATCCAACTCCACATACAAAAGTGTATGACCATCATACATACACATAACCAATGTGCCACAAGCACAAACACTAATAGACAAACATTTATATATGAAGCTATACATCTGGCACACATCAATACATCAGATACAGACTCTCAACCCTAACGAAAAAATCTAGGTCCTAGGGTGAGTTGTCGTCAAGAAGTATCAGTCCAGCTGAACGACGGTGGAGTCCATAGGAGCTCATCTCAACCTGAAAGCCCTATGTCTCCAACTCTGAAGAAGTCATGACAACAACAGCAGCAGAGTCATCCTGAGGAGCCGGGAGGCAGGATCAGTAGTACTAGCATCAGATGGCTCTGGAATCGGAGAGATGACAGGAGGAGGAGGCTGAGTGATGTCAGCAGGAGGGGCCTGAGCATCACCTGAAGCAGCAGTATGAGGGATATCCTGAGAGGGTTGAGCAGCAGCCGGCTGAAGATACTGCTGGAGGGATGTAGGGAAGGGTATGCCATGGTGCTGGAAAGATATGTTGAACAGCTCATAAAGGCCAGCTACCGTCTTATCCAACTCGACAAGAAGGGGATCAGGAGAAGGTGCAGTTGAGGATGAAGGTATCGACGACTCACTAGGAGGAGCAGCAGACGAAGAAGGGCCAAAAGTAGACTGCCTCTTCTTTACTGCAGTCATCAAAGCCGAAGAAGGCTTCGACTTATTAGATGCATCAAGAAGTGGGCCAAGTGGGATACTCGTAAGCAGAAAGATCAATGCCAAAATGGCGACAGACATGAGTAAGGATACATCCATAATGAATATGGGAAGTGGTGGAGGTGATCTCGGTATGGGCCATCCTGTCAAGTATAACCCTTGCCCAGTTCACCTCCATCCCTCATAATATCGCATACATGCATTTGAGTATATCATGGGATGACTGGTCAGAAGATCCATACTTAGGCAGGATGTTGTACTTGACCACATGGTGGACATCCCAACCTCTAGGAGTGAACATGGAGGATTTGACTCCAAAAGTGAGGATACAAGGAACCTCATGGAACATGTCCCGAAGGATGACCTACTCTAAATCAGCAACAAAAGAGATGGAAACGTCAGCTAGTAAGGATCCGGTGGAGGGAATCCTAAGAATAGGCCCTAAAAGCTTGGGGTCAAGCTTGATTGGGGGTCCTCTGAACAATGGTCTCTAAAATCACAGACTCATTGTATTCACCGCGAATGCGGTTTGCATATAATAACTTCACGAGCATGGGGTAGGGTCTAGGAGAATCAACATGGGAATACCAGAAAAGGTCGACCAATTTGGTCACAGTTAAGAGCTGGGAAAGATTCTCGGTAGTAAAGGCTGGATACGAGATGAAACGCTCCTTGAGGAACTTGACGTTGAACATCAAATTATATTTCCCCAAACACGTGTCATCACGAAACATGGGGACATGTGAAGCAGGATCAGAAGGCTGTGAAGTCCTATGAGGATTTTGGCCTTGGGTTTCAGCTTTGGGGTTAGCCTGGGTTTCAGAAGCATGAGGCTCAACATGGGGTTCTTCCTCATAGGGAGTGGAGGTTAAAGTTAGGGGCTCAAAAGTCTGAATGTCATCAATGTGAATATCGGAGGCTCGACAAACTTGGTGCGGGCTTTGTAGGGGCCTTTATTTGAAGGGGCAGCCTTAGGTTTAGGGTTTCTAGGCTTCCTTACAGCAGGGAATTTCCCCATGGAGGATGGTGCAAGTTTGGGTGCCATGAGAGAAATTCGGCAGAAAATGAAAACCTAGGGCATTATAATGTAATATTGAGAGAGAATTATACCAAAGCTTGCAAGGAGGAGAGAGATAGACGCAAAGAGAAGCACAGCTGAAGTGATCGACGATGAGGAGGATGGTCGGACATGGTTTGAATGTCGGAGGAAGGAGGAGGAGCTGTCGACGGAAGGAGGAACTCTCGAGGATTTGAATCACACGAAGAGAGAGAAAGAAGCCACAATCGACGGTTATAGTGAAAAGATGGAGTGATCTGGGCTGTAGGATCAAAAATAACGGCTCAGATCATGGGCTATGAACTGCCAAACTTGGCGGACATTCGACTGATGCACATCGTGCAGTTGCCTGTCAAATCTTAATAAAAATGACTCAGAAAGCAGACATGTGCCTGTAGAAGAAAATACAGTAGCCTGGATTTAGACAGGTGCCTGTTAAATGACTTACAGATGCCTCCTGCATAGTAAAATTTTGAAGAAATTTCGAGCCATTTCTCGGGAAAAATAGTTACAATAGGGCAGGTGCTTGATGACCAAAATACAGTCGCCTGGCAGATGACCAGGTGCCTGTAAAATAACCATCAGTCACCTGTCATGAATAAGAGTTATGAAGTCTAAAAACTGGAGATTGGGTAGTCGACTGTAGAAGAAATGGTAGTCGACTGTCCTGTTTCTGAAATATAGAATTTGAGACTTCTCACCTTTAGACCTTTACTCTAATAACTATAATTACATAAAATAGCCATCATAAGCATATAGACTAATACACATATCAAGCATATTAATCTAATCATCTAATCATCAAAAATCTCCAATAAAACTCATTGAAAACAAATGTGAAAATATGACATATTCTATGGAAATGATCATATGAGTTCAAAACAAGATATAACATATGGAAATTTCAAATTCACCCATAAACCTTAATTCCCCACGCAACCTCACAAATGAGTCTTCTTTTAGAGGTTTAGTGAAGATGTCGACGATTTGGTTTTGGGTTTCAATGTACTCTAAAATGATGTCTTTCTTAGCTACATGATCATTAATAAAATGGTGTCTCGCATCTATGTGTTTGGTACGGGAGTGGTGTACCAGATTTTTGGAAAGACATATTCCACTCTGGTTATCAACCATGATAGGGCAAGTATCACAATTGACACCATAGTCTTTGAGAGTGTGTCTCATCCAAAGGACTTGTGTGTTGGAACTTGGTATTTTCCATCCTCTCTTCCATAAGGTTTTGATGTGACAAATCAATATATTTCATGTTACTAACTTTATCTATGCAGATGTGCAGCTACAACGCAAATTCATTCACATCACGCATTTGATCAAAGTACAAGGATCCTCTGCAAAAACAACCTTGCTACTCAAATTACGTGTGAAACACGTATCTACGGAATGATGTAATTTTTACTTTTTAGATAGCTTCAGGGCCTTGGTTATATCTTATCATATATCCCTAAAGCTCCAATCTACATCATCTCCTAACTCATTTTGATCCTAAGTCAAAATTAGTATTTTTAAGTATTAGCCTACTAGGATTTTTCCTAGCCTACCAAAACAGTTATATTTTGACTTGATACTTTCAGACAAGGATCTATCCGTTGTCTATTCCACGTCACCAAAATTTTGTGACCGTTTGTTACCGTTTCAAAATTGGCAGGCTACGAATTTTCATAGCATGCCAAAATGCTTTTGGGACTGAAACTTTCCAGAACAGTTTCTGACCGTTCTCCAATGTTCCTCTCAGTTTCTGAACGTTGTGCAACGTCTCTTTTAGAGCCGTTCACAACCGTTTCTAAAACCTATAAAAGGAGAGGTACCCCCTCTCATTTTCCACACACTTTCCTCTTCTTTATTCTGATTTTGTTGAAAGCAAGTCATTAATTCTCTTAAGTAATTCTGCCATTAGTTGTTCTTTTCTTATTTGTAAGAAGAAATCATTAGATTTCTCTCTTCATTTAAGAACGGAAGAACTTGGATTTTCAACATCACTTTTGGAAAGTTGTTTGTGTACATAATTGTAAGAAGATATCAATAGATCTCTCTCTTCTTTTATGAACCAGAGAACTTCAAGTGTTGCGCTTCATTACATATCTTTTACATCTTGAAGTTCATCTTCTAAACACCATCCTTGAATTCATTCTCTGAAATTTATAACAAGGCTATATGTGTTTTTCTATTTCTTATTTAACAGGTTGGAATCTCTGTTTAGAGATTGTACAAAGTTTGGGACACGGGGAGTGTCGCCATTTTTGTAAGTTCGTGCTTGCGGGGCAAGTGATTATAGTGGATTGAAAATCTCTACGGGGTAGAGGACTGGAGTAGGATCACAAGGATCCGAACCAGGATAAATCTCTGTGTTTGCGATTGGTTTAATTTTCAGCACTTGTCATTTTATTTCTGTGCCATCTTTGCAAATATTACTAACATATTATTTGCGAAAATTTTTTTAATATACACTATTCACCCCCCCTCTAGTGTATTGATCCTTACAGGCTAAAATTACATTTGGTATCAGAGCAAGGTTAAGATGGCAGCAAGTTCCTCAAACATGAACGCAGTTCCGCACAACTACAATCAGCAACCTGAAGGGCACTCTCAAACTCGTCCTCCTCTATTTGATGGTTCAAATTACTCATATTGGAAAATACGAATGGAGATTCATCTCCAAAGTATGAATTATGAGATTTGGGACATCGTAGAGTCAGGATACGAAAAGCCAACAACTCCTGTTGCTGATTGGACCACCAACGACAAAGCTGCAAAAACCAACAACTCAAAGGCCATGAATGCTTTATTTTGTGCTATGGATAAACATGAGTTTAATCGAGTTTCTCAGGCCAAAAGTGCTCAGGAAATTTGGCATATACTTGAGGTAACTCATGAAGGAACCAGTAAAGTGAAGGAAACCAAGATTTCCGTTTTGGTTCACAAATTCGAATTATTCAAGATGAAGGATCAAGAGACAATTGGAGAAATGAACACCAGGTTTACTTATATTATACATTCTTTAAATGCTCTTGGAAAAACTTACACTTCTCTTGAGCAGGTTCGCAAGATTCTTAAAGCTTTAACTCCAGAATGGCGCCCAAAAATCACTGCAATTGAAGAAGCCAACGATCTTTCAACTTTATCTGTTGAAAATCTTATGGGTAACTTAATGGCCCATGAAGTTACATTACAAGATCAGAAAGAAGAATCAGAACAGAAGAAGAAAGTACTTGCCTTCAACGCAACATCAGATAATGAAGATTCAGATGATGATATGGCATTCTTTGCCAAAAACTTCAGAAAATTCTTTCAGAAAGGTAAGTATAATAATTTTAAATCTAAGAATACTGATTCCTCTCTCTGCTTTAATTGCAATAAGCCAGGACATATGAAGAAAGATTGTCCACTTCTCAAAGCAAAGTTCAAAACTTCCAACAATGATCAATCTAGAAGAGAAAGGAGGTTTGACAAAATGAAAAAGGCATTTGCAGCAACATGGGATGATTCTTCAGATGATGAAGATGATGATCTAAATGAAAGTGCCAACATGTGCTTTATGGCACAAGATGATGAAGATGAGGTAAGTTCTTTTAATAACGAAGAATTACTTGATGCATTAAAAGATCTCTATTCTCGTTTCAAAAAATTAAATAGTCAACATTGTTACGCTTATTTGGCCGAGACCCGTAAAACACGAGCCCAGGAGCCCGACTACTGGTCAAAAGCCCATCTGCGTCCTCAAAGCCCATTCAACAAAGGCCCTACAAGGGACCTTCTCGAACGTCGATCCGACCCGGCCCCAATAACCCGTTGGTCGCTCGCCCACTCCTGCGAAAACCACTCCCCCGGACGCGCGACCACTAAATGGCGATAATGGGGAGGTGCTGGCAGGGCGGAGAGAGCGGCGGCGAAGGGGGGGACTGATGGGGCACGATCAATGGCGGACGTGGGACGTGGGTCAGAGGCGATCACGCCGGAGCTCTACAAAAGGGCCAGGAAGACGACAAAGAAAGGGGGACCGCATCTCAGGTAACAAAACCTAAGGTACTCCATCAACGACCTCGTTCCCCCAATTCATCTCCTTCCTCCCCCGCTCGTGCTGAGAGACGCCGTCACGATCTCCTCACGAGTCGGACCGTCTCCGCCGGGCCTCCTTTCTCAGATCTCTATCTGACTTAGGCATCGGAGGGGATTTGGCCGGAACCAAGGTCCGGCCCCCTGACGAGCGTTCTCGTCTGCGCAGGTGGACAACAGATCAACGGGCCGAGGCTACCCCTCGCCCCTCTCCGACCACTCGATCAACCGGACAGTGAGGCTTCCCCTCACCGACAGCCTGCCGTGGCCGAACACGTCCTACCGAGGCCGAGCATCCTAATCGAGTCCGAGACTCACCCTCGCCACCCGTCGGCCGTGCATCTACCTGGGCGATTGAGGCTACCCCTCGTCCCCCTCCCAGCTGAGGCCGAGCACTCCTGTCCGAGGCCGAGCACCTAAACCAGGGCCGAGGCTACCCCTCACCCCTTCTACACCGATTCGAAGCCCCCGAGGGACCCGAAGCGGGCCCCTCGACCACGTTGACCGGGTTCTCCACGGTCAACGCTTTGTAGTGAGAAAACACTCTGAAACATCTGGCGCCGTCTGTGGGAACTGAAGATCATCCCACGAAGCAGAAAACCACACCAACAATGGCACGGGCCAGCAATGGAAGGAAGCGCATGACCCCCATCCCAGAGGAGGGGAATGGCGCATCTAATGGCAACCCCGAGGACACGCACGTCGACGGCCACCCCGCCCACTCAATCGAAGAGACCGGCGGCTCAGAACTAGCCACACAGGGACAGCTCCGTGCCCTGGCTCAGGAGACCAACGCGAGCCTCCAGACGTTGGTCGCGACAGTACAGCAGCTTGTCGGCCCCGCGCCGTCCGACGGGGGCGCGTTGAACGATAGCCACCGATGGGCGGGGGGTCCCCCGCACTTACGGTCCGCGGTGGTCGACGACCACGGGACCCGGAAACCGAACACAGAGCGTCGGTTCACGCGGTCCGGCTCCCGTCAGGCGAGGTCACGTGCCTCCTCGCCCTATCGTGAAAGGAGCCGGAGAGAGACCGAAGGGACGAACGGCGAATCGATGACGGCATCGTCTCGTCGATCACGGTCGTCCCACCGCAGGAGAAGCGAACGACACCATTCAAGAGACCGATCACGGCGGAGCAGGAGCTCCCGCAGGAGGAGTCGGGAGCGTCGGGTCAGCCCGACCCCCAGCGTGGCGAAGGCTGCGGAGCCAGCCCCACCGGCGCCGGTGCTACCTCCACCCCCGCTCGAGCCGGAGACAGGCGAATACCGCATCCCCGGAGGCATCCACGGGGACCGGTGTCCCTTATCGCGAAGAATAACCGACGCCCGGGTCCCCTCTCGATTCAGGATCCCGGTGCTGGGAAAGTACGACGGAATAGGAGACCCGGCGCACCACGTGATGGATTACGAGGGGGACATGGCCTTCCAGGGAGCTGACGATGACCTGCTCTGCCGGGGCTTCTATTCAACTCTCAGGGGAGCGGCGAGGATCTGGTACCACAGCCTGCCCGGCCGCTCCATCGACAGTTTCGAGCAACTCGCCCAGTTGTTCTGCAAACAGTTCATGGCGGGGAGGCTGATCAAGCCTGGTGCTGAACATCTGTTCAACATAGTGCAAGGCCCGGCCGAGCCACTCCGACAGTTCATGCGCCGCTTCAATGCGGAAAGGCTGAACGTGAACAACCCACCCGACCTGGTGGTCCAGACGGCTCTTAAGAAAGGGCTTCGCCACAGGGGCCTCAAGAAGTCCCTACACACCGACCCCCCAAAGGACCTCCCCGGGATCATGGCAAGGGCCGAGCGCTTCATGCTGACTGAGGAGGCCTTGGCCGAGGATGCAGGAAAAACCGCTCGAGGGACCAAGCGTGGCGACGGCGGACGAGCTAGCCCCGAAGGGTACCGGACCGAGAAGAGGCAGAGGAACAGGCAGCGGGGAGAAAGCACGAGAGATACCACCCCAGACGCCATTCTCGCCCAAGTACAGAAGGAAGAGCGAGCTGATCGCCCTCCACCGAAGGCTAAAAGAGGCGGGAAGAACCGGGAGAAGTACTGTAAGTACCATAAGGACGATGGCCATGACACAGAAGATTGCTGGCATCTGAAGAAAGACATTGAGAAGCTGATGAGCCGAGGGCACGCCAGGAATCAGGCCGACGAACCGGCCTACGGAGAAGGGACCTCCACGCAGCCGGATAAGGGGAAGAAGATCAACGCCATCCAAGGCCCCCTCCGCATCATAGAGTGAGCAGGCAACGACTCTTCCCCCGGCGGCAGCCTAGTATGAGGGAGTTATCCAGTTTTACAGCCCTCTGTTTAGCTTCATTTCCTTTTTTCCGTTTCCTCCAAATGTACCGGTCCGACAGGACTCATGAGAGTACAAACGCAATCTTTTTATTGTCTTTACTTAAAATCCCGACGGAGTTGACGTGTCGCCAATTACGCAAAAGGCCGGGGACCGCCGCCTCACTGGAGGAGGAAGAGGAGCTTTGCCCTCGCCGACCGTCTCCGGCACTCATAAGTCTGGGGGCAATTCCCCCAGCAGACGCGGACGCTGACCGGTCCTAAGCCGAGGAGCTTTGCCCTCGCCGACCGACTCCAGTGCTCATAAGTCTGGGGGCAATTCCCCCAGCAGGCACGGGCGCTGACCGGTCCTAAGCCGAGGAGCTTTGCCCTCGCCGACCGACTCCAGTGCTCATAAGTCTGGGGGCAATTCCCCCAGCAGGCACGGGCGCGGACCGGTCCTAAGCCGAGGAGCTTTGCCCTCGCCGACCGACTCCAGAGCTCATAAGTCTGGGGGCAATTCCCCCAGCAGACACCGACGCCGACCGGTCCTAAGCCGAGGAGCTTTCCCCTCGCCGACCGACACCAGCGCTCATGAGTCAGGGGGCAATTCCCCCAGCAGGCACGGACGCCGACCGGTCCTAAGCCGAGGAGCTTTCCCCTCGCCGACCGACCCCTGCGCCCATAAGTCTGGGGAGAATCCCCAACGCCAGTTTTCGTCCATTCCCAAGCCAAGAACAAGGCAACAACGCAAAGTACACAAGAATTCCAAGTAAGTCGATTTCATTTATAATAGTTAACCCGAGTACAAAAATGCGTCTTATTTACAGGAGATCAAGGCGAAGGGAACACCCTACAAACAGTCTACTCACGACAAATGACAGAGTTCAGATCGACACCGACAAAGCAAAATTGGTTGACAAAAGACCCAGAGTAGGTGACCCAAGCTAACGGCCATGCAACCAGCAATTGTTGGCCGCGGGGCTGAAGGAGATGGCGGGGGCCGGGGATCCATTTCAAGTAGACTGGCCCAAAGCGAAGCGGATGCTTAAAAATTTGAGGATAAGGCTGGGAGGGACTGCTTAAGGAGCCCGAGCTCGGGAGGACACATCCTCGGGCACTTCGCCCTGCTCGGAGCGAGGGGACCCGACTGGCGGAGGGGCTTGCCGGACACGTTCCGCACATTCCCGGAAGGAAGACTGGACGACTTCGACGATCCGGGGGGCGATGATGTCTATATACTTACCGAAGGCCTCCCTGAGAACCTCGAAGATCTCCTTCCCCAGGGTCTCGACGACGCCCTTCTCCACCTCCTCCGCCAGCCGCATTACCTGACGCCGGTCCGACAGTTCCCTCTGAAGCTCCTCCCTCTCCAGACGGAACGACTCCGCCGCTTCCTCAGCCGACTGATGAGCATCCCCTAGCTTTCCCTCGAGGTCACCCACTTGTCCCTCCAACGCAGCCACACGGAGGGCTAGGCGCCGAGACTCCATCTGGGCCTCCATCATGGCCACCTCGGCCGCCCCGGCCCGCTCCTGAGCCCTCATGGAGGACTCCTCCAGCTCCCTCAAGCGGACGGCTCGACACTGCAACTCCACAGCGAGCGCTGAACCCTGAAAAGACGAGACATGGGCTAAGAAGAGGATAAAGAGAAAGAGAGGATAGCAAGATAACCGAACCTGTTGGAGGATCCAGACCAAGGAATCCGACATCTTGTCGGCCGGGATCTTCTTGAGGAGGCTGCGGTCCCGGGGAGGGACGGAGACCTCGGCAACTTGCTGGGCCACGGCTCGGTCAGCAAACATCGAACTCCCAGGGACGACAATCGAAGCCAAGTCGCTCGCCAACAAGGCCCCGACCCCTGGTGATACGGGCGAAGACGCTGCGAGAGGGGTGGCTGGCAAAGCTATCGAAGGATCCCCGGCGGTCGCCACGGGAAGCGCGGAACCTGCCGGGCCGGAGGGATCCACGTCCTCCTTCCTCTTCTTTCCACCGTGGGGCTCCGAAGGCGCTGGAGGGGAACGCTTCCGCCTCACACCATCCTCACCCCCCGGAAGGGGATCGCCAGAAGAAGAGGCGGGAGGCGCGGCCGCCACCTTACCCACGGCAGGCTCGGCTCGGCGCACTTCCTCCTCAATGGTCCTCCGAGGCGCCCTTCCAGAGGTACTACCTCGGCTCCGAGCGGCTCCACGACGGATCAGCTCGTCAACGTCACGGACGAATTTGCGGCCAGCCATCCCTGCAAAGGAGACCGAAATCAGGATGAGTCATAGGGCGATCAGGGGATGAAAAAGCGACCTACCCGGAGACCACAAGACGGCCTTCAGGAGCAGGTCGTCCAACAAAGACCAGATGGACTTCGTCTCCAAAGGAAGAGCCAACAGAAGCGCAGCGGACTGCCCGGTCGGCGTCTGAGAGAGCTAACGACGGGCGAGGATGGACAGAACTGCCCCAGCTTGTTAGAATCTGGGCCTCCCCCAAGAAGACCACGAAAACATAATCCGAGTCCCAATCCCCTGACCAGCGGGGTAACCCGATCAGGCATTCCCTCCTCGAACGAGCTCGGAGTAGCAGCCATGACCCCGGACCGACCGTCTGGACCTGGTAAAAGTGGAAGAGAAGGGGGAGAGTCGGCTCCAGACCACAGGAACAGCAGAGCGTTACGAAGCACGTCAGTACCGCGATCGAACACGGGGTGAACTGACACATGGACACTGTGAAATGTTCCATGATCTGGATGAAGAAGGGATGGAGCGGGAAGCGAAGACCCAGGCGGAACATCTCGACGTAGACGCCGACCTCATTGCTCCTCGGAAGGCAAATCCGCTCGTCGACAAATGGAACACGAACCTCGTATGGGAAGCAGAGATATCTCTCCCGGATCTCCGTGGCCACCGAAGGAGGGGTCCTCGACGGCGTACGGAGGACAACCGGGGGCACATTAAGCCGTACGGCAGCCGACGCCACGTCATCACGGGCGTAGTCTGGAAAAAGCTTCTCCTTCCCCTTATCTTGAAGAGAACGACTCCCGGCGGGGGAACCTGACTCCCCTAGCCGGGGTTCGCCCCGCCCGGACTCCGGAGGACCCCTCGTCCTCCGGCCAGAACCGCCTATCCTAAGAGCAGCCATGAGATGAAAGCAAGAGAGGAATTACCTATTTTCAACCAGTCTGGAGAAGGCAAAGAAGCGAAGACGACGGGGAACTCCGAGTTGCTGAAGGCTCTGAATACCGGGAGGAGCGAAGAAGAAGTGGAGATCAACACAACGGGAGATCTTATATACCAGGGGAGAATTCAAAGCGCCTGACAAGAACGCGTGGCGAGGCTCGAAGAGTCGGCGGCGTTCCGAAATTGGCGCCAGTCGAAGTCCAATCGATCCGCCTCATCATGACCTGCATTTATGGCCTCGCCTCGATTGAAGCGCCGCTCGGAATCCCAGGAGACATAACGGGTGATCTGAGCGAGCCAAGGCTGATCGACCCCACCAATGGCGGCTCACAAACCCTTCGGCTTCTCGAACTTAAGGCGACTCCGCGAGTGGCGGGGATAAGCTTGCCGCTACACGTGGCGACATCTGAAGGCCGACGGCGCTTCGGAACCCGCGCCTTAAAAACATCGAACGGGTCAACTCATGATGACGACTAATAAATGAGTCGGCATCGACTGGCGAGCTCGTCACAATCGGCAGAGGTCACATCGGCCGAGCCGAACCGGCCGAGGCCGATCAACCCGACCGATGGGGGCAATTGTTACGCCTATTTGGCCGAGACCCGTAAAACACGAGCCCAGGAGCCCGACTACTGGTCAAAAGCCCATCTGCGTCCTCAAAGCCCATTCGACAAAGGCCCTACAAGGGACCTTCTCGAACGTCGATCCGACCCGGCCCCAATAACCCGTTGGTCGCTCGCCCACTCCTGCGAAAACCACTCCCCCGGACGCGCGACCACTAAATGGCGATAATGGGGAGGTGCTGGCAGGGCGGAGAGAGCGGCGGCGAAGGGGGGGACTGATGGGGCACGATCAATGGCGGACGTGGGACGTGGGTCAGAGGCGATCACGCCGGAGCTCTACAAAAGGGCCAGGAAGACGACAAAGAAAGGGGGACCGCATCTCAGGTAACAAAACCTAAGGTACTCCATCAACGACCTCGTTCCCCCAATTCATCTCCTTCCTCCCCCGCTCGTGCTGAGAGACGCCGTCACGATCTCCTCACGAGTCGGACCGTCTCCGCCGGGCCTCCTTTCTCAGATCTCTATCTGACTTAGGCATCGGAGGGGATTTGGCCGGAACCAAGGTCCGGCCCCCTGACGAGCGTTCTCGTCTGCGCAGGTGGACAACAGATCAACGGGCCGAGGCTACCCCTCGCCCCTCTCCGACCACTCGATCAACCGGACAGTGAGGCTTCCCCTCACCGACAGCCTGCCGTGGCCGAACACGTCCTACCGAGGCCGAGCATCCTAATCGAGTCCGAGACTCACCCTCGCCACCCGTCGGCCGTGCATCTACCTGGGCGATTGAGGCTACCCCTCGTCCCCCTCCCAGCCGAGGCCGAGCACTCCTGTCCGAGGCCGAGCACCTAAACCAGGGCCGAGGCTACCCCTCACCCCTTCTACACCGATTCGAAGCCCCCGAGGGACCCGAAGCGGGCCCCTCGACCACGTTGACCGGGTTCTCCACGGTCAACGCTTTGTAGTGAGAAAACACTCTGAAACAAACATAAATCATTGAAACAGAATAATGATGATCTTCTTTCTAAATATCAAAAATTATCATCTTCTAAAAACACTGAGAATACTTCTTCTCAAGTTTTGGATCTTAGTAAAGAGAATGTTATTCTCAAAACTAAGAATTTAGAATTACATACACAAATATCCGAAATGGATAAAAGTATTTCATCACTAAAGATGAAATACGACGAGATGTCATCCAATGTTAATAAATTTAACAAAGGAAAGACTAATCTCGATGATTTGCTTAAAATTCAATATCCAGCAAATCATAGACAAGGATTGGGATATTCTAAAAAGGATGCACCCAAAACTTATAACACTTCTTCCTCTTGTGGTAAAACAACTTTTGTTAAACCACAAAAGAAGAATCATGCATTTATTTACACGAAGAAAGTAAACATTCCTACTTCTTCTTCACAAAGAAATGTTACTAACATTTCAAAAACATTTCCTAGGAAACCTACTACAATTAGTATATGGGTTCCTAAGGATTCATGTTTAAATGATAGAAATATTTATATTTCTCATTTTATACATTCTATTGTTCATTCTAATGATTACATTAGAAAGCCAAATTCCACTTGGGTTTGGCTTCCTAAAATCTAATCCCAAGGACCCTCAAACAAAGGGTACCAATGCTTAATGTTTTATCTTTCAGGTACCTAAGAAAGAAAGATGGATTTTGGACAGTGGATGTTCAAAACATATGACATGAAATGTCAACTTGCTTTCAACCGTTATATATAAAGATGGAGACACAGTTACCTTTGGTGACAACAAAAAGGGAAAACTCATAGGCACTGGAACAGTTGGTAATACAAATCAGCCTATCATTGAGAATGTTCACCTGGTTGACGGTTTGAAACACAACTTACTTTCTATTAGTCAATTATGTGATAAAAATTACAAAATAGTTTTTGAACAAAATGATTGCATAATTTATGATTCTGATATGTCATCTATCTTATTTTGTGGTAAGCGTAAGAATAACATATATATCTTATGCATGTCTGTTACCACTCATAATCATTGTTTAATGATTACATCAGATGATACTCTTTTATGGCATAAACGTTTTGGACACACTAATTTCAAAAACCTAGCACGTATTTCAAAACACAAGTTAGTTAATGGAATGCCAAATATTTCTTTCAAACACAACCATTTTTGTGATGCTTGTCAACAAGGAAAAATGCATAAATCTTCTTTTAAATCAAAGGACGTTATCTCAACAATGAGACCATTAGAAATTCTTCATTTAGATTTGTTTGGTCCTTCAAGAGTAGCTTCTTTGAATAGAAGTAGATATGCATTTGTCATTGTTGATGATTATTCTAGATACACTTGGGTTATATTCTTACAAAACAAGAATGATGCTTTTGAAGAATTTTCAATATTTTGTAAAAAGATACAAAAAATCAAATCCTCTAACATTATCACTATTCGTAGTGATCATGGGGGAGAATTTGAAAATGAATCTTTTACCAAGTTTTGTAATGAAAATGGCATTACACATAATTTTTCTTTTCCTCGTACCCCACAACAAAATGGAGTAGTAGAAAGGAAAAATAGAACTTTACAAGAGTGTGCAAGAACAATGCTTTGTGATAGTAATCTTCCTAAATATTTTTGGGCAGAAGCTGTTGCAACTGCCTGCTACATTATGAATAAAGTTCTTATAAGGCCATTGCTTAATAAAACTTGTTTTGAATTATTTTTTAATCGCATTCCCCGTGTATCTTATTTTAAAGTGTTTGGATGTAAATGTTTCATTCTTAATACTAAAGATGCACTCGACAAATTTGATTCTAAATCTGATGAAGGTATTTTTGTTGGATACTCAACACGTAGCAAAGCCTACAGAGTATTTAACAAAAGAACCTCAACAGTTGAAGAATCTTTACATGTCACATTTGATGAAAATCTTTCATCTAATTCTCCCATCATTGATGATGAAGAGAATATATTACCTCTTTCTAATTCCTTAGATAATATTAAACTTGATGAAATTGATGCTACTAAACATTCTGTTGAGTCTATTTCAGATAATACAGATCTTCCTAAGGCATTTGTACAAGTTCCAAATCATCCATCAGAGTTAATTATTGGAGATATTACAGATGGAGTAAGAACTCATCGCCAAATAGAGCAAATGGCACATTGTGCATTTCTTTCAACCATTGAACCAAAGAACATCAAAGATGCATGTGAAGACAGTTCATGGATTATGGCTATGCAGGAAGAACTCAACCAATTTCAACGAAATGATGTTTGGGAATTAGTTCCCAGACCAGCAGATCATTCAATTATTGGTACCAAGTGGGTATTCAAAAATAAATTGGATGAATCTGGTCAGGTAATTAGAAACAAGGCACGATTGGTTGCACAAGGTTATAATCAAGAAGAAGGTATTGATTATGATGAAACCTATGCACCAGTTGCTCGTCTTGAATCTATTAGAATGTTATTATCATTTGCTTGTTTTAAAGATTTTAAACTTTTTCAAATGGATGTGAAAAGTGCTTTTCTAAATGGTTTTCTTAAAGAAGAAGTTTATGTAGAACAACCTCCGGGTTTTATTCATGAAAATTTTGAAAATCATGTTTTTAAATTGAAAAAGGCTTTATATGGTCTCAAACAAGCACCTCGTGCTTGGTATGAAAGACTTAAAAGCTATCTTTTAAATTCAGGATATTCTATTGGTAAAATAGATTCTACTTTATTTATTAAAAACATAAAATCTGACATTATCATTATTCAAATATATGTTGATGATATTATTTTTGGTTCTACTAACGAATCTCTTTGTCAAGATTTCTCTAAAATTATGCAGAAAGAATTTGAGATGAGTAACATGGGTGAACTAAACTACTTCCTCGGTCTTCAAATCAAACAAATGAAGGAAGGAATATTCATCCACCAAAGCAAGTACTCTAAAGAACTCATCAAACGCTTTGGTTTAGAAAGTTCTGCAGAAAAACATACTCCAATGAGTACATCTACTTCCCTCGACAAAGATTTAAATGGTAAGAGTTTTGATCAACGTCTATACAGAGGTATGATTGGCTCCTTACTTTATCTAACTGCCAGTAGACCAGACATTATGTTTTCCGTATGTTTATGTGCACGATTTCAGGCAGATCCTAAAGTTTCACATCTAACTGCCGTAAAACGGATTATTAGATATGTTAAGTATACTTCTGATTTTGGTTTATTTTATCCTAAAACAAACACATTTGATTTATTATCATATAGTGATGCAGATTTTGCTGGTTGTAAATCAGACCGTAAAAGTACTAGTGGTACATGTCACTTTTTAGGACATGCCTTAGTTTCCTGGTTTAGCAAAAAGCAAAACTCTGTTTCATTATCTACAACCGAGGCAAAATATATTGCCGCTGGTTTAGCATGTGCTCAAATTTTATGGATGAAACAAACTATTTCAGACTATGGTATTAATTGTTCCACATGTCCTATAATGTGTGATAATACTAGTGCTATTAATTTGTCTAAAAATCCAGTTCATCATTCACGCACTAAACATATTGATGTACGTCATCATTTTTTGGATGATCATGTTCAGAAAGGTGATATTATTTTAAAATTTATTTCTACTGAACATCAAGTTGCCGATATTTTGACTAAGCCTTAGAAGGAAGAAACTTTTCTCAAGCTTAGAAGAAATCTGGGCATTATTAGTGCATCAGAATTTGATTTATGAGTATATACATTTATTTTTGATTTTTGTGAATTTTTCTATAATTGTTTGGTTACTATTTATTTTTGGCATGCTACCAAATTTCGTAGCATACCAATTTAACCAATTTTTAAACAATTTTTTTTTCTGTTCTCCGTTTTGTACCTACTTTGATCCCTGGAATTTGGATTTTTTAAACACTTCTCCTATATTTTATTCTCAAATCAAATTTCATATCGAAATTCTTACCCGTTCTCTTCCACTTTGTCTCTATCTTTTTGATTCCTGTTGCTATCTGTGTTCTCTCTACTGCCACATGGATACTTCTCCTTGTCTTTCCCAATATCCCCTGCTTTTCACGTTGGACAGGGCACTGACATTCATTCTCATTCTTCGAACTTTCCATTTTGAACTCTGTACTTTCGTTTCCCTATTGGTTTGGACTTCACAAGAAGACAAAAATTTAATTCTTCTGACTCTTTTCAGTGCCAAACCCGCAACCCAATGGTATTTCCTCCCGTTGGAAATTGTTTTCTAACTTTAATATATTCAATTCGGCCACCTACCCTCTGGCCAAAACCGTAATCCAATGGCCACAACCGCAACCCAATTTCTTTCGGCCACCTACTCTATTCAATTCGGCTCTCAAAACCGCCACTTATTGGTCCACGTCATCAACCCATTTTTTTTTCTCCCAGGTTGTCCTCTTTGGCATCACGTGAGACACTTGAAATATGTTTAATTTTTTTTAACATACTTCACTTCTTAACATTATTTCCCACCTACCCCATTCAATTCTTCTCCTCCACATGGATGTTTCTTATTCGCCCAAGCCACCAAACCGCCTCCTCTCTCTATACGGCATCTCATGGGAACTTTCACCAAATTTTTTTTTATTATTATTTATTATTTTATTCTTATTATTTAATATACTTACTTTTTCAAGAGAGTTCTCCCTGACATTTGCCTTGGCCTTCTCATTTAAATTCGGCCAGCACATCTCTCTCTCTTGTGGTCTTTAATTTTTTTTCAACTTCCAATATTTTTACCTACCTTCTTAATGTCGACCTACCTTTCATTATTTTTTTATCTTCCCCATGTACCTCGGGTTTACCATCCATTCCTATCTCTTTGATTATTTTGGGTCTCTTCACTGCCTATTGTTTTTGCACCCAACGGGTACACGTTTTTATCCAACCGTTGCCTCTTCTTCTTACCATCTATTCGGTTTTCTGTCTTTTGAATTTTTCTGTTGTTCAAACTTCCTTCAGTTCTAGCAACCGCTTCCACTTCTTATCATGGCAACTGAATGGGCTTCTGTTTCTCTCTATTTATTTCGAATTCCTTTCTTTCTTTTTACCATCTTTGTTCTTCTCTTCTTCCTCTCTTTATTTTCATCTCCTATCATTTGCTCTCCATGGCCGATCCACAATTCCCTTCACCCTCCGATCGTTTCCGTTCGGCCGCTGCCCAAGAACGTTATCTTCGCTCGGAGGCCACTCGCTTTCATCCGGAGCGCTTCCTGGACTACGGCACGCCGATGATGATGCAAGTCAAGCAGCTTCTCGCTGTTGTTGGGCTCCATCAACTCTGGTCGATCACCAACAAAACTCCCTATTACCCTACCCTAGTGCGGGAATTCTATGCAAATCTGGAGACTACGGTCCACCGTGGTCAGAAGTACTTCTCCACTCAGGTTCGGGGCATTTGCTTCATCGTCGACAGCACCAAACTTGCCACCATCATCAATCAGCCGCCGAATAATCTCGGCCTCCTCTCTTTTCCGATGAACGACCCTGTTGTCCTTTCTCGTCTCGCTCCAACGTTGACCCCCCATATGTCTGCATCCAAACTCAGCCCTGAGGCCCGCATCCTCCACAAAATCGTCATTTTCAATTTGATGCCGAAGGCTGGGTCTGTGAATTATTTGAGCAATGCCTATCTTCACTGTCTCTATGCGATCATGGCCGGATATCCTATTCACTGGGGCCATTTGCTTCTTCGCTATATGATGCGTCCGGTTACCACCCATTTCTATTTCCCCTGTCTCGTCACAATGATACTTCGCGCTTTTGGTGTTCCCACCGACGGCGAACTAATGCTTCAGAATGATGTTCACATCGATGAGAATATCCTCCAAAGCATGGGACTGCCAGATGATGTTTCTTCTCCTGACGATGACGCCGATGACGACAACACCATTGCTTCTGACGATGACTCTTCGCATCCTCCTGCTCCGGCTTCTTCCTCTCGTGGCAAGGCTCCGTTTCCAGGCTCTTCCCTCTCTCGCTGCGGCAAGAAGATTCATACGTCTAAGGATGGAGTTAGCCCTTCTCGAGAGACGAATGCAGTTCTCTTCGCTCGTCTTTCTACTCAGGTTGCTGATGGGTTTGCTGGTATTCAGATTCAGATGAGTAAGTATGATGATGTTCTTCGTCACCACTCCACCGTTCTTGAGCAGATTCAAGTGGAACAATCCTCACTTCGCTCTTCGCTGGAATCAGCCGACATCCTCCCTAACCGTCGCACCCGCACCCGCACCCGCACCCATCGCTCCTCCCCGGGTTCCTCGTCCTATCATCCCCATTAAGCTTGCTCTGTTGGTTGCTCTGACTTTCGCCTATCCTTGCTTTACCATCTGCCGTCTGGTTGCTCTTCATAACTGGATTCTCTTGGTTGCATTCAACTGCTGGTAGTATGTAGGTTGTCTGTGGCGTTAGTTTGCTGGTACTGTATGTTGATCGGTTATTGGGTTCTTATGTTGTTTCAGTCTGTTAGTCGTCTCTGACGTTAGTATGTTGGTCGTTGGTTCTGTAGCTTGTGGTTTCTGAATGTTGTTTTTAGTGGGTGTTTTGTTATATGTCGTCTGTTGGTATTTAAGATGCATATGCTGTACTGGGCTTACTTAAAGTTGGGTTATCCTCGTTGTTATGCTCATATATTATATTTATTTTGTGTACTTCGTCTCTCTGATTTGGTGTTTGTTACTTTAAGTGTTTGTTACTTTTGTTCCTTATATGATCCCTACCTAAACTGTTTCCGTTCATTTTTTTTATTATTTTTCTTCATTTTCTAGTTTGGCCTGCTACGAAATATCGTAGCCTGCCAATTTCTCTTTTCCACTTTTTGTGGATGACAAAGGGGGAGACATATGCATATATTCAGGGGGAGTCTATATGACTATACTCAGGGGGAGTAACATCCGTAACATCACATTTCATATCAACATCATGTTCATACACTTCTTAAATCTTTTCACTAAGATGATTAATTCACATTTATATATATATATACTTTATTATTTGTCATCATCAAAAAGGGGGAGAATGTTGGAACTTGGTATTTTCCATCCTCTCTTCCATAAGGTTTTGATGTGACAAATCAATATATTTCATGTTACTAACTTTATCTATGCAGATGTGCAGCTACAACGCAAATTCATTCACATCACGCATTTGATCAAAGTACAAGGATCCTCTGCAAAAACAACCTTGCTACTCAAATTACGTGTGAAACACGTATCTACGGAATGATGTAATTTTTACTTTTTAGATAGCTTCAGGGCCTTGGTTATATCTTATCATATATCCCTAAAGCTCCAATCTACATCATCTCCTAACTCATTTTGATCCTAAGTCAAAATTAGTATTTTTAAGTATTAGCCTACTAGGATTTTTCCTAGCCTACCAAAACAGTTATATTTTGACTTGATACTTTCAGACAAGGATCTATCCGTTGTCTATTCCACGTCACCAAAATTTTGTGACCGTTTGTTACCGTTTCAAAATTGGCAGGCTACGAATTTTCGTAGCATGCCAAAATGCTTTTGGGACTGAAACTTTCCAGAACAGTTTCTGACCGTTCTCCAACGTTCCTCTCAGTTTCTGAACGTTGTGCAACGTCTTTTTTAGAGCCGTTCACAACCGTTTCTAAAACCTATAAAAGGAGAGGTACCCCCTCTCATTTTCCACACACTTTCCTCTTCTTTATTCTGATTTTGTTGAAAGCAAGTCATTAATTCTCTTAAGTAATTCTGCCATTAGTTGTTCTTTTCTTATTTGTAAGAAGAAATCATTAGATTTCTCTCTTCATTTAAGAACGGAAGAACTTGGATTTTCAACATCACTTTTGGAAAGTTGTTTGTGTACATAATTGTAAGAAGATATCAATAGATCTCTCTCTTCTTTTATGAACCAGAGAACTTCAAGTGTTGCGCTTCATTACATATCTTTTACATCTTGAAGTTCATCTTCTAAACACCATCCTTGAATTCATTCTCTGAAATTTATAACAAGGCTATATGTGTTTTTCTATTTCTTATTTAACAGGTTGGAATCTCTGTTTAGAGATTGTACAAAGTTTGGGACACGGGGAGTGTCGCCATTTTTGTAAGTTCGTGCTTGCGGGGCAAGTGATTATAGTGGATTGAAAATCTCTACGGGGTAGAGGACTGGAGTAGGATCACAAGGATCCGAACCAGGATAAATCTCTGTGTTTGCGATTGGTTTAATTTTCAGCACTTGTCATTTTATTTCTGTGTCATCTTTGCAAATATTACTAACATCTTATTTGCGACAATTTTTTTAATATACACTATTCACCCCCCTTTAGTGTATTGATCCTTACAGGCTAAAATTACATTGTGCACATGCAAGACCCGCGGCAATATATTCCGCTTCGGTCATGGACAATGATACAGAGTTTTGTTTCTTATAAAACTAAGAGATGATGGAATTTCCTAGAAAATGGCAAGTACCACTAGTACTTTTCCTGTTGGATTTGGATCCAGCAAAATCAGCATCACTATATGAGACTGGCTCATATGTGCTAGATTTAGGGTAAAGTAACCCATAATCTAGTGTTTGATTGAGGTAATGACAAAATTCATTTGACCGCAATAAAGTGTGATTCCTTAGGTCTAGCTTGATATCTAACACAAAGACATACTAAAAACATGATATCGTGCCTACTAGCAGTTAAATAAAGTAAGCTACCAGTCATACCTCGATATAGACGAATGTCTACATCTTTCCAGTTTTCATCCTTGTGTAGATGGGTGGTCGTACTCATGGGAGTCCTTTTGCTTGAAGATGATTCCATCCAGAATCGCTTGATAAGCTCTCCAGCGTACTTGGTTTGGTGTATGAAAATCCGATCATTCATTTACCGAATTTGAAGACCTAGAAAGTAGTTGAGCTCACCCATGTGGCTCATCTCAAATTCTTCCTTCATAGATTTAAAACATTCTTGGCAAAGGTCAAAGTTAGTAGAACCAAAGATAATATCATCTACATAAACTTGAATAATGAGGATGTCATCTCATAATCTTTAAGGAAAAGAGTAGAGTCAACTTCACCTATTTTAAAACCTAAATCCAAAAGAAAGGTTTTGAGTCGATCATATCAAGCTCTAGGGGTATGTCTCAACCCATATAACGCTTTCTTAAGTTTAAAAACATGCTTAGGAAATTTTTCATGTATATAACCGGGAGGTTGAGAAACATAAACTTCTTCATTAACTATGCCATTTAAAAATGCACTTTTAACATTCATTTGAAATAATTTAAAATTCTTATGAGATGCAAAAGATAAAAGAAACCTAATAGCTTCTAATCTAGCTACGGGGGCAAAGGATTCTTCAAAATCAATACCTTCCTCTTGCTGGTAGCCTTGAGCTAGTAATCTTGCTTTGTTCGTTGGGATGACCTCGTTCTCATCCATCTTGTTCTTGAAAATCCATATGGTCCCAATGACTTGGTGACCACTTAAAAGAGAGGAGAGCTCCTAAACTTCATTCCTGTCAAATTGCATGAGCTCCTCTTCCATTGCAACGATCCACGAGCTACCTTCACACGCTTCTTGGATGTTCTTTGGCTCAATGGTAGAGACAAAGGTGCAATGAGAGAACTCATCAATCCTTGACCTTGTTCGGACACCCACACCAATATCTCCAATTATTTGGTCATGGGGGTGGTCACGAACGATAAGTTTTGGGAATACCTGGATCACTTGGAACAATCTCAACATTTTCATTAGCATTGTTAGTCTCAATAATAGAATCATTAATTTTAACATTACTAATGGAATCACATAAAACATCTACACTATTAAAAACAACATGAGGAACATCAAAATCTTCATGAAATGAAACGTGTAATGATTCCTCGATCGTTGAAGAGGTTTTATTGTATATCCGGTAGGTTTTGCTACGTGTGGAATATCCAACAAAAATTCCTTCATCAGATCTTGGCTCAAATTTGTGTAGATTACGAAAAGTGTTCTTTATAAAACATTTTGAACCAAAAACACGAAAATACTTAACTTGAGGCTTTTTATCATAAAATAATTCAAAACAAGTTTCGTTTATTCGGGGCCTCACTAGGATCCTATTAAGCACATAACATGCCGTGTGCACCACCTCCGACCAAAATTGAAGTCCAAGATGACTATCATGGATCATGGTGCGTGCACACTCAATAAGAGTCCTATTCTTTCTCTCAACAACACCATTTTATGGTGGTGCGCAAGGAAAAGAAAAGTTATGAGTAATCTCGTTATCATCACAAAACTTAGATAAAAGCTCATTCTCAAATTCCCCTCCATGATCACTACGAATAGTGATAATGGTGGTTCCTAAGAGATTTTGAATTTTCTTTGCAAATTTGGTAAACTCATCAAAGGCTTCATTTTTATTAGTTAAAAATGATACCCATGTAAATCTAAAAAAGTCATCTACAATGACTAATCCATAACGAGCATTTCCTAAAGATGCTACTCTAGTAGGCCTAAATAAATCTAAATGAAGTAATTCTAGGGGCCTCTTAAAAGTTATGCCATCTTTAAGTTTAAATGAAGAATTACGAAGTTTACCTCGTTGACATGAATCACAAAAGCTTTTCTTATTAAAAGATATTTTCGAAAAGACTTGACTAAATCATGCTTAGCTATTTTATATAAATGCTTAAAGTGAACGTGCCCAAAACGGCGATGTCATAATAATTGTTCATTAGAATGAGCAACTAAGCAATGTTCAAATGATTTAGGCATACTTAAAATATAAATATTTTTATGTCTAATGCCAGAAAATAAAACATGTAAATCATTATCAATAATAATGTACAAACCCTCTCCAAAGTTAACCTTGTAACCTTTGTCACAAATTTTACTTATAGAGATGAGGTTATGAAATAAACATTCTACTAAATAGACATTATCAATTAAATGTTTGGATGGGTTACCGACTTTGCCTACTCCGATAATGGTTCCCTTTTGATCACCTCCAAAGGTGACCGTTGCACCATCCTTGATGCAGATCACTTCAGAGAGCAAGGAGGGACTCCCGTCATGTGTTTGGAGCAACTGCTATCGAGTATCCATCCTTTCCTTTTAGAGATAATATTTCATTTATTGCTTTCTTTCTTGTTCTTGGGTACCTACGTAGTATACCATAAGCTCATGGTATCCAAGTTTGTTGGGTCCAAGGGGATTAGCCCTTTGGAAACCAAGTCCAAGTGGACTTTGGCTTCCAAATATAGTTACCATTATTTATCACATCACTAAAATAAGAACTTACATTTGCATTCCTATCATTTGCGCTAGTGTTTTTCGGGACCCCAAATAGTGTATGATTTGGGAGTCCTCTTCTTAGTTGCATGAACATTAGGTTAAGGTCTACGTGGTGCATGATGCTTAGGAGTATGAGGTCTAGCATATGAAGGTGGAGGAGGATATGCATGCATTATATAAGGATTATATGCAAAACAATGGAGCATGCATATTATATAGTGCATATGGAGCATACATATGATGTGATGGATATGAATGATGTGTATGAGCATATGAGTGTGTATGAGCACGTGCATGAGTGTTTCTCAAGCATGGGTTTGCACGTGCCCGTAAGTGTGGAGCATAAAACTCATCATGCATGTTCACATGAGAAGTAGGAGTGTTCCTACATGTGTGAGTTTTAGTGTACATAAAGGCATGTCCTTTCTTTTGATTTCCACCCTTAATGGGTTTCTTGTCAAAAGAAGGAACATGTAGAGTGGTGACTTTCTTGGTAGGTTTGCTACCAATAATGTTTTTGTCACTACTAGTGGATGCACCTGAGGATGTCATAACAAAATCTATAGTTACACCACTATAAGAGGTGCGAGATTTGGATGCATTTGTTTCCACATAACCAAGTCCAACACGATATGTGGCCGGAAATTGGTTTGAAAGCAATTCATCCAATTGCCATTTCCCTTTGTTAAATCTCTTAAATTGGAAGGACATGAGCTCATATTTCTCCATAAGGAAAGAAGTAGTAGGGTCCAAGGTGTACACACGTGTGGTGAGCTCGTGCACTTGGGTTTGAGAGAATCATTCTCAATACCCAATTGTGTATTTGGTGAGATTAGATCGACACTATCTTTAGAAGAAACGTGATCTAATTGAGATTTGAGGGAATTCACCTCATTTCTCAACGTGCCATTTTGAGAAACAAAGTTGGCTTTCTCAAGTGTAAGTGTGTCAACAATGGTGTCATTGTTGGTGATGCATGGCATGGATGATTTACTAACATTTAATTTCTTCAAATTAGTATATCTAAGCGTAAGAGATTGATACTTATAAAATAATTCTTCGTTAGCAATACAAAGTTCATCCATAGTTACCTCGGGTTTATTGTTCTCACTATCGCTTCCATCGAAGAATGTATCTTCTCGGGCCATGAAGCACATATGTCACTTTCACCCTTCTCATCCTCGGATTCGCTTGACGAATCCCCACTTGAGTCATCGAAAGTCCCAACGAGTCCTTCCTTTTTGTCCTTCTTGAATTTGTTGGGGTACTTCGGTGCTTTCCACTTTTCTATGTTCCTTAGCATTGAGCAATCCTTCTTGATGTGCCCTGGCTAGGTACACTTAAAACAAAGAGAAGAGGAGTTGTTAACGGAATCAAATTTAGATTTGGAAGTGAATTTACCTTTGTGGAAGAAGCGTTGGAACTTCTTTGCCATTAGTGCCATTTCTTCCAAATCCATTTCGTTCTCAGACTCATCACTATTGGATGATGAAGAGGTAGCCTTGAACGCTAACGCCTTCTTCTTTGCCTCTGTTAGCCTCATCATTCCTCTAATCTTCAATCGGTTCTTCCTTCTTACTTCGTAAGACATGAGATTACCAATGAGATTCACCACGGTATAGTTCTTCATATCATTGAACTCTTCAATGGCAACAACCCTTCTTTCCCACTTTGAGGTCATTGACATGATTATATTTCTTACATTTTCTTGTTGTGTATGAATTTGTCCGAGAGCTTCAAGCTCATTGGTGATGTCGGTGAAGTGTTTGTACATCGTTGTAATGTTCTCACCTTCCTGCATTTGAAACATGTCTAAGTTTTGTATAGCAACATATAACTTTGACAATTTTACCTTGTTCGTCACCTCTTGGGTAACGACGAGATGGTTCCATATTTGATATGCACCCTTACATGGGCATATCTTGTTGAACTCATCCGGATCCAATGTGCATTGAAGAGCATTCATTGCTTTGGCATTGTTCATTTCATCGGACTTCTCGGCAGGAGTCCATTTGTCAAAATCTTCTTCGATGGGTTCTACGTAATCCTTATGGAGGGTTCTCCAAAGAGAAGCACTCCTTTGGAACGTGCACATCCGGCACTTCCAATAGCCGAAATTCGTGCCATTGAAACGCGAAGGACAAACCGTTGATTATCCTTCGTATACGGTAGAAGCACCATCACGATCGTGATTGTTATACTAAGTAGGAGGATGAACATTGTTGTTATTGGATGCCATAGCTATAGTCTAGCTCTGATACCAATTGTAAGGACACTGGCTATGAGGATAACACTAGAGGGGGTTGAATAATGTTTATAAAATATAACTAAGAAATTACACCTAATTAAAATCCTAATCAAACAAAGATGCGGAAATAAGAATTAACAACAATGAACAATGCCAATAATAAGATGTTTCAAGGGTTCGGATTACCTAAGTCAAACCCGACTTGTTCCTGGTAATCCTACGTCCCTTCTACCTGGATACCTCCGGATACTCAAGTTAGAACCCTAAATTGAGGTTTCCTTTAAACCCACTTGTAGCAACCCTACAAGTGTAATTGAACAACAATCGATGTCCTTGAATCCCACAACTTGGGATCAAGCAAACCACTCTCACAAACCGAGAGTGAAACAAATATCGAAAGATATGAAATTATGAAATGCACTTACAATTCACATATGCCTTGAAGTAGAACCTGGAGGAGCAAAGTGAAGTGAGTGTTGATCTCTTCCAAGTAGAGAGTTATGTTGGCCTATTTAGTTCACTAAATAGGTCACACGAGTTAATTTTGATGATGACAAACAAGTCGTGTGACTAACGTCTTTCATTAAGTGATTACATGGAGCAAAGTGCAAAATAAATTTTATTTGCAAGAGGAAGATTATATGAGGACAATGGTGCAAAAAGGAAATAGTCTTACATTATCAAATAAGAAGATGGCGTTTTGAATCGGTCAAATATGAAGATTTGATTGGATACTCAAGGGATTTTCTACTTGAATTCAAACTCTATGTTCTCATCCAAAACACAATTCACTTGGTCTCCTATTCAATCTCCTATTCAATCTCATCCAAAAACACTCTCTTAAAACACAATCCCATTATCACGCAACAAATCTCTTTGAATTGCCGCATGATTAGTTCACGCAACACACGCAACAAATCCTTTGAATTACATACTCTGCCCTATCTTTCAAAAATATTAGCAATCAAAATGTGTGGGCAGTGCTTTCAAATACAAAAGCAAGTGGAACGCACAAAAAAATGAGTGCTGCCATTTTCTCTTGATAATCAAATTTTTGTGCGCCTCCTTAAAAAAAACACGCACAGAGCTCCTATATTTAGTGGCCTTGTGTTCTCTTCTGTGGGGCTTTTGTCAAAGGTTACCCACGAAAGTCCAATGAGCAAATTGGTTTTGTGCAGCTGTCATACACAAAAAAGGGAATACAAATTTGTTTTTTTGATCTCATCCATTATCAATCACACATTCTGTCAAACTGCCAATCCTCTTTGATTTCAATTACAAACCCTTGAAATGCCGTATCATCACAAATTTTGTCAGCCAACCGAAATTTTTGAAGCAAGGTGCAACACAAATTCTTATAAACAGAATTCCACTGATAAATTATAGTAGCAGCTGCTGCCAATTCATTTTGAGAAATGTGACTTCAAATAAACAGAAGGCCGAAAAACATTAATAGCACTGTGGAACATCAAGGAGAAAAAGTGATGCCCATCTTCTTCTTATTGCGTTGAAGAGAAACTCGTGACAGAGGCGTGTGATCGGAAGCAACATCCTCCAGTGACTTGTGACCGTAAGAGACATCCCCCAGTGACCGGTGACCACATATCTCATTCTCCAGCCTCACGGATTGTGCAAGGGCAGATTTCAAGTGCAGATTCCAGATTCACGCATTCGACTTCATATGCTCATATCTCCTGATCCAGACGTCAGATCGACTCGTCGTTTGCCCCCACACGACCACATCTTCATGACCTTCACAACGGTAATAGTCTCCTTTGCTCAGTCCACAGGATTATACACAGTTTGGGCATTTTTCTACAGATCAGCCACTGCAGAATTCAGATTCGTGCAGTCATCTTCTGAAGAGTATATTTTCCAATCCAGACATCGGATCAGCAAATCGTTTACGCCCACACGATCACGATCTCACAAACTTTATCACGGTGATATCTCTCTGATTTTTCACCGCAGTATTAAAGCTATTTGAATCTGTTTTAATTGTGAGATTGTATTGTGAATAGCTTTACTCTGAAGCTATCTCTGTCCTTTAACTCTTGAACTATATCTGTGTACGGTGAGATCACTACCCGTAAGTGTGATCAGTTCTATTGAGTGAAATCCTCATAGGTCTTGGGGTCGGATTTTTGGCGGGGAGCCACTCCGTTAAAAAATATCTGTGTCTGATTATCTCTGTGATTGTGATTGTTTTTAAATTTGTGCCACACATCCTATTCACCCAACTCTAGGATGTTTTTCAATTGGTATCAGAGCAGGATTTCCTTTAGACTCAAAGTCTAGTGGAATTTCGATACTATGGCACAAATTTCGCACACATACTCATATGACACACACAATCAAAGAGAAGGACAGTCGTATCTTAGATCACCTCTATTTGATGGTACGGACTATAGTTACTAGAAACAACGTATGTCCATACACATCAAAGGTATCGATATGGCATTATGGAAAATAATCAGTGAAGGCTTTACACTATTTGATAAATCCACTCCTGAGCAGCAAAAAGAAAATGATCGGTTACAAAAATCTAAACTTTAAGGCCATGCGCATCTTGTATTGTGGTCTTAGTAAAACTGAATTTAACCGCATTAGTTCTTGTTCTACTGCTAAGGATATTTGGACGAGACTTGAAGTTACTCATGAGGGAACTAGTGAAGTTAAGAAAACGCGTATTAGAATGTTATTACAGAAATATGAAAATTTTGCTATGATGCCTAATGAGTCTATTGATGCTATATTTTCTCTTTTTGCAGATATCGTCCATCCATTGAAATCCTTAGGGAAGGACATCCCAGAGGAAGAGCTGGTTGGAAAGATTTTATACTCTTTATCTGGCGATTGGATTCAAAAGAGGACGGCGATCGAAGAAGCACATGACTTGTCAGATATCAGTTTCGAGATGCTAATGGGAAAATTAATGGCTTATGAGGTTCAGTTGAAAATGATAGCACACCAAAGATGGAAGAGAAATCTAAGAAGGAGGAAACAAAGGAAAAGAATTTAGCCTTTTAAGTCTCCAAAATGCTCAAGGAGGAGATGAATGAATCAGATGATGAAAGTATGGCTCTTATTACAAGGAAATTTGTGAAATTCATGAAAAACAACAAAAGAAGGACGGGAAGAATTTGGGGAACCAAGAAAAACGAAGAAAATGATGGAGAAAGTTTTGCACCTCAGTGTTTCAGATGCAACAAGAGAGGGCACATGAAAGCAGAATGTCCACTTCTGAAAGGAAAAGGAAAGGAAAAGACTGGTGATGGAGAAAAGAGGACATCAAAGCAAGGAATGGTGGTTACGTGGGGAGAAAGTGACGCAGAGGAGCTCTTCTAAGTTGATGACTGGAACGACAACACTGGAACTTGCTTTATGGCTGGACTCAAAGCGTTGATGATGAAATGAATATTAGTGATGATATGTTTTCTAGCATGGAGGAAGCTTATGAATTTCTTGTAGAACTCCTTCAAGAAATGAGTCCTAAATTCCTTAAACTAAAAACAGTTCGTGATTCATTAAAAGAGGAACTAAGGAGCATGACAAGAGAGAGAGATGAGCTTTTTGTTAAGTGGAAAGAACAAAAGGAAATAATATACAATTTTGATGAAACCCAATTAGAAAAAAAAAACCTTAGAGCTAGAAAATACTTATAAAAAATTGGCTACGTTAGAGCTTGACCACGTTAATTTAGCTAAAGAATTAAAAGAGAAAATTAGCATTCTTGGTTCTAAAGATTCTGAAATAAAATTATTAAACCTAAAAGTGGCTAGCTATGAAGCAAAATTGGAAGAGCTTGAAAAAGAAAAATCTAATTTAATAAAAGGAAAACATATAGCCGTGGATTTAGAAACTAGCAAAAAAGAAAAAAGATATGAGACTAAGATTAGTGAACTTGAGAATGAAAATCAAAGTCTTAGCTTGACATTAAAGAAATTCACAAATAGCCAAGAAAGCTTTAATAAGATGATAAATGGGCTAAATGAACAATCTAGTAAACATGATCTTGGCTTTTAGAAAAAAACAACCTAAGAAAAAAACTAGGAAGATCATTGAAAAGAATTTTGCAAGAAACATGAGCTTTCAACATTGCATGCACAAAAATCATATGTCATCTACTAATAAGCATTTCAATGTTACATGTTTTTATTGCAACAAAAGTGGGCATGTTATGAATGATTGCTTGGCCAAATATTATCCTGAATATTTTATATGGGTTCCAAAGCATCGTACTAACAATTGTGGATCCAAAATTTGGTTACCAAAGGGTGCATCTTCTTTTGTAGGTGCATCTTCAAGTGGAAAATGACAGCATTTGGTACCTTGAAATCACATCTGTGTAGCAGTCGGAATGCGTCACTCGGCCGAGTAACAATGTCACTCGACCGAGTGACAGACCCAATAATAAAACGGAGAATCTGGGGGTTTCGGGGGTCTGTCTCTCTGACTGACTCGGGCGAGTGGGCTTCTTTACTCGGCCGAGTAAGCAATCATGCTCGGCCGAGTAGGCTTCTTTACTCGACCGAGTAAGCAATCATGCTCGGCCGAGTAGGCTTCTCAAAATTTCCAGTAACTGTAACGGTCGCTTCCCGACCTTATGGATTTTCTGCGTGCACGTGCTTTATCGTGCACGTATTTTATTTGGCACTTTTCGGACTCCGAAATATACGATGTGTTATGCCGTTGTGATCGTATGGGAGTGTAGAATTTTATAGTAATTTTTGGGAACGTTATTTCATGGCTCGTTTTCTCGTAAAACGACTTGGAATGACAGGGGCGTTTTAGTCTTTTATCTCAAAACGCGGTTCCCGATTTTACGTAAATTCTTGGTAGGCATAACGCACGATCAGAATCTATAGCTCTGTGCGTCCCATCTCCACGATCGCCCCGGTATTTTCTGATTATTTTTCCGACGCCCGTAGCGAGAGATATCTTCCGGTTAAATCTCGATCGTTGACCTTCCCTAATCAATTCAAATTTCAAACAGTTAATCAAATCTGATAAAATCCCTAAGTATCTGCATACGTATCTGGGGATATGATTTCAGCTTTTATCTGCACCCATCTTTCCCCCAATTTGCACTCTCTCTATCTCTCTCTCTCTCTCTCTCTCTCTCTCTCTCTCTCTCCCACACTTAACCCAAATCCCATAGGTACATATCAAAAGTTATTATTTTAAAAACTAAACCTATTCTCCAACCTTATTCACGTGACTGAAACAAAAACATAGGGCTTGCTCTTCAGCCGCCGCCACAAACGAAGAAGAAGCCGAGCAAATCTCCCCTCCCCTCTCGTCCTTCATCTTCCTCTCAACCCTAGACCCGCAGCCCCCTCACCACTGAAGCTCCTCCTCGCGGCAAAACCCCTGGCGACGGCCACAACTCCGGCCAGCGACTCCATTGGCGCTTCTGTGTGTGAACAGCAGTAGCAGGCAGCCGCGCTGTTGCGAAGTCCGCCGCTCGCCTTCTCCGACCGCCACCCCGACGCTTTCCCGGCGACAGCTCCCCGCCACCGGCGACAGGCGACCGTCGGCACCGTTTTCTCGTGCAAGCAAGCGGCAACAATAGCTCGCAGCTGCTGCGCAACCTTTTCCGGCCATTTTTCCGGCCGCTCGACGTCCCCGTGGCCTCCTCTGACCCGACCGACCACCCTCAGGCCGGTGACTTCCTCCCAGCGGCATCCCCTAGGCCGGTCAGCCATGAACAGCCTTCCAATCACTCTTCGTAGCTGTGAACGCACCGTAGCTCGCTGTTTTGGTTTCCCCATTGCCTTGTCCGCTGTCCGCTATCCCCGCACGCTGCCCGCACCTTCGGTTCGCCGTCAGAACGTTCCCGGCTACGCTACCCATAGCCGAGACGCCGTAGACGATGAGGGGATCCCCCGTTCAGACGCTACGTCCATCCCACATCAAACACAGGAGAGGTTGGTCCCCCGAACTCGTAGCAAACCCACACCGTAGCAAAATCAAACCCTAAACTAAAATTTGACAACCTGAACTAAATTTACTTTCAGTATCTGTAAAACGCTGCTCACCATAGAAAGATCGACGATCGGACAAATTTTCTATGCATATAGGATAGTAGTCGATCTAGGTTGAACGAAACACCAAAAATGTGACTTTGACGAATAGGGTAGTCCCGACAATCTAGAAACAAACCCTAAATTGGATTTATTAAAAAACGCGACTTGACACCGTCACAGTGCCCTATTTCAGACGGACTACCGCGGACGCGACGCCTGGACGAGACGCTCCGGACGGACGACACGCTCGCCACCGCAGGCAAATGTATTCACTTGCTCTTTCGACCGTGCCTAGGCCTTAGACTGCTTGAACTGTTAAAATGTGAACAAAGAAAACCGGACGTGAAATGATAGCGTCCGGATCACCCTCGATGGCTTAGACTTGACGACGAAGTCTAAGCTCGACAACAACAACTTCTGACACCGTAGGGTTATCTTGCGTGTGCGTGCGTGTGGACCCCCTAGAATAACAATTCCCTGCATGTCATGTCCTGCTACACAAAAAGCCTACGGGCGTTTCAGATGCTTCCCTAGCGGAGGTGATCCCTGTTACACAAAAAGCCTACGGGCGTTTCAGATGCTTTCCTAGCGGAGGTGATCCCTGTTATACAAAAAGCCTACGGGCGTTTCAGATGCTCTCCATGCGAGAGTGATCCCTGTTACACAAAAAGCATACGGGCGTTTCAGATGCTCTCCACGCGAGAGTGATCCCTGTTACACAAAAAGCCTCCGGGCGTTTTAGATGCTCTCCACGCGAGAGTGATCCCTGTTACACAAAAAGCCTACGGGCGTTTCGGATGCTTCCCTAGCGGAAGTGATCCCTGTACCTTCTTGTCCTGAGTTTCTGGGTTGGGGTAGGGTTGAGCGTGTGCACGGGGAGAGGGTCTGATCCCACTCGAACCGTAAGGCGTGAACCCTTCATGTCACAAGTGTCTTGTCCCGTCTTGACTTGTCCCGTCTTGTCCCATCACTATTAGGTTAGTCCCGTAATCGATAGCACATGTAACGACTACTGCTTGCTACGCTTTACTTTCCTGCTGCGTTACTTCCTTTTTGTTACACTGTTATAACCCCAGCATGCTAATCAACCAGTAAACTGATGTTTAATAGTTCGGTACACTTGCAGTAGAGTCTGACCTCTTTTGTAGACTTTACCTGACGTACAGTTCCTTTCTTTTGGTGCTGTACGTCAGGTGTCGAGCCAGAATACGTTGACGAGGCGGACCTGCCAGAGTACGTAGAGCCAGAGGACGTCGATCCTGAGTACGTGCCTGAGGACGACTAAAGCTAGAGGTCTTCACGTTACTGTTCCAGATTTCCTCACTGCTGATTAGTTGGGTGCGTAGCACCGTCTACTTTCTGTCTAGGTTGGGTGCTTGCACCGGTAGTTTACTTTCAGTTGTTGTAGCCGTGTCAGGCTTTGTTGGACTCTCAGAACTCTGGATGAATAATTTTGGAATAAAATGAATGCTTTTCTTTTCAGTACTTTTATTGTTCTGTACTAACATGCAGGGACCTGTTCCTTCGTCTTGGAGTACCACACAGACGCTTATTGGGTTCGAGCTCCTCAGCTCCGGCCTAAGCGGGCCTTAGTCACGCTTCACCTTCGTCGTTTGGGAAGCGGGGCGTGACAGGTTTTAGTGGTAGCCCATGCAGGTCCCACTCTTTTTGCAAGTTCAGATCAATAGAAGTATTGACATTCATTTTATTGTGATCCAGTAATTTGTACGAGTCTAATCTGTGCCTTTCTTGTCAATAGGATGGCAGGACGACACGTCACCCGATCCGGGAACTCAGGCGATGGAGTTTCGGAAGACCAGGGCAGAGAGTTTCGCCAGTTTCTAGGCGTGATGAAAGAGATGCTGGACGTGCATCACCAATTGGTTTAGCAGTCCCACCGTGTTACCCATGCTCCTCCAGTTGCACCACCACCGCCTCTGCCTGCCCCTCGAGCTGCTCCGGGAGTGAAGCAGTTCAATGAGCTTCAGCCGAAGACATTTTCTGGGAAGGAAGGACCGTTGGTTGCTGATGAGTGGATTCTGAGTACTGAGGAGAAGTTGGTTGCTGCAAAGATTCCTGATGATACCCAAGTTGAGATAGTGAAGATGCAGCTGACTGAGAATGCTAGGAACTGGTGGCGCATTGAGGAGAGGCGCCTGCAGAAGCCAGTGGAGTGGAGGACCTTCGCTCGATGTTCAAGGAGAAGTATTTCAACAAGGCTGCTAGGAGAGAGCTGTTAAGCAGATTTGTAGATCTGAAGCAGGGGGATATGACCATCGACGAGTACGGGACAGAGTTCGAGATGCTGAGTCGGTTTGCCCCGCATATGGTGAGAAAGGAGGAGAAACGAGCTGATCGTTTTCGTCAGGGACTGCGTCTGAAGATTCAGGCTTCTATGTCTTCGACAGATTTCACGACCATGGGAGCGGTGCTGAATGCCGCGAGGAACTATGAGACCATATCGCGTCTACCTGACCCTCCAGCTGATAGAGGGAAGCGTCCCATGGAGCAGTACCGGCCACCTGCTAGGCCGGCGATGAGGCCAGTTCAGACAGTGCCGTTCAAGAGGTCTGGGGCACCTGCACAGAGTCAGAGCAAGGGACCATGTCATTACTGCGGGAAGCTAGGGCACCTTCAGAATGACTGCAGGAAGAAGCTGGGATTGTGCTTGGTTTGTGGAGATGCCTCGCACGCTGCTAAGGATTGTCCGAGAGCATGTCATGCTATAGTCGGAGCACCAGCCCCGCTACAGAGTAGAGCGCCTGCCCCGATTCAGAGAGGAGCTGCTATACGTGGACCACCCTTGGCGCCACAGAGGCAGATGTTTCAGCGGGCAGTGCAACCCCAGAGGCTGGCTTACACCATGACCGCTGTTGAGACTGAGGAGCTAGATGGAGTTATTACAGGTATACTTCGAACCTAGACTTTCAATTCATAGAGTAGATCTTAATGCTAGCTATGTTTGTTTGCCTTGTTTGTTAGAGTAGCTTGGTTTGACCGTAGTGTAGTGCCCTGTGGTAGCTACTGCACACGTACTAGAGGGGGGGTGAATAGTACTTAAAATAATCAAGATAGTTATTCCTAATTATTGTGCAAGAAACAAACGACAATGCGGAATTAAACAACTATCAACAAGAATTAAAAAATACGCAAACAAACAATATTACTGGGTTCGGATCCACCCAAGTCTTCCCGACTTGTTCCCGGTGATCCTACGTCCCAACCACCCGGATCCCCTCCGGATACTTGAGTTAGCAACCCTAACTCAAGATTTCCACTATGAAGTACTTGTGAAAAACCTTCACAAGTCAAATCATACACAAAGTAATTTGTGACTCCCACAACCCGGGATCACAACCACACTCTCACAACCGAGAGTGAAACTTACAATTCAAATATGAAATGAAATAAACTCTTACCTTACAAAATCCTATGCCTTGAGTATACTTACCAAATTAGGGCAAGGAGGGATTTTGAGGAAGATGATGCCACCAAACCCTAGCTTCAAGAAGATGACCAGCAATGGAAGGCTAGGATGGAGGATGGTGACTTTGGATCAAGCTCTTGGCTTGGAAGGCTCACAATGGAGAGAATCTCTCTTGAGGAAATGGCTCAAAGAGTTGAGGGAGAGATTCTTGTGAGGAAGAGAACGCTTTAGAATGGAGTTGAATAGCTTCTCTTAGATTTCTCCAAATCTCTAAAATGGCAGCCTTGGATCTTATGAAAGAGCCCCTCCAACTATATATAGGATAGAGGAGAGAGAGAGAAAAACGTTTGAAGAGAAACTCCAACGACTCTTTTCTGAACCCAACTAGTCGGTCAAAGAACAACCACCGACCGACTAGTTCATCAACTAGTCGGTCGGTCAATCAATGTAGACCGACTAATGGAAGAACTGCCAAGAAGTCGTAGTACAGGCAAAGACAACTAGTCGGTCTAAGAAGACTTGCCGACCGACTAGTTTCACAACTAGTGCGTCGGTGAATGATCTTTGACCGACTAACGTCGAAATAGAATAGGTTGACTTCAAGATGACTTAGTCGGTTTAAGAACAAATGCTGACCGACTAGTTTCTCAACTAGTCGGTCGACAAACGTTCTTTGACCGACTAACTCGAAACAGTAGCTCAGGCTGAAAATGACTGTACACAACTAGTCGGTCTAAGAAGGATTACTGACCGACTAGATCGTCATCTAGTCGGTCGGTGACTCTTCTTTGACCGACTAACTGTAGTCATAGAAAGAGCTGAATTAGAGAAGGCAAACTAGTCGGTTCAAGTAGAGTTACCGACCGACTAGATCGTCATCTAGTCGGTTGGTGACTCTTCTTGAACCAACTAACATGCACAAGAAGCCGAGGGAAGAAGCGATAGGCTTCGGGAATGTTTCTAATGGCTTCTATGATAATCCTAGCTCTAAGATATGAGCGAAATGAAGATTATAAAGTAAGTCCTACTCAAGGCTTAACATTCTAATCTATGAAGCTAGAAGACTATAAAATAAACCTTACGAGCCGTCTTCAAAGCTTCAATCTTCATTCCTCTTGACTTCAATATTGCTCCTTGAGCTTCAACGAAGCTCCATGCACACGATCACGCGTATTGAGAAGTCTTGAGACGTCGCTTTTGATGTACGTGGTATTTTGGCGACGATCTCCATAACTGCGCTCACAAATAAGTTAGTATACATTATTTATGTTTGCTCATCATCCCAAACCAAATCCGGGGAATCATATCACAACATTCTCCCCCTTTTTGGTGATGACAAACCAACATAAATAATAATCAATAATAATGATTCAATAGAAATTTACTTACTCTCCCTGCATTAATGACACGTTAGTTCCATATTCAATAAAATTCATTTGCATCATGCAGATGAGGAAGAAATGAAATATGAACCACATATTGACATATAGGATCTAAATCCATTTTATATCTTCACTCCCCCTGAATCTAACACATCAAATTAGATTCATGGTAAATTCCTTTGAATTATTAGTTAGCACATTGTCATTATTATATCTCTCCCCCTTTGGCATTAGCAAGAAGAGCGGGAGGAGAACAACAACACAACCAATGGCTAAAAATAATGCATGGGAGTCGAAGAATACGACCAAGGGCCAAAATAACACCAATGCAAAATATCAAATGTAAAATACCGAATAAAAGCAAAGCGTGTCAAGGAGACCAAAGTCGAAAATCGGAAACCGAAATCATCAAACCATAGGCGAAATACGAAATACGAAATCATCTAGCCATAGGTGAAACTCGAAAACCGAAATCATAAAATCATCGGTGAAAATCGGAAAACGAAATCACCAAGCCATAGGCGAAAATCGAAATACGAAATCATCAAGCCATAGGCGAAAAACAAAATCCGAAATCATCAAAACTCAAATCAATTTCACTTATTGAGTTTTGGAACATACTCTCCAAAATCAATAGAATGCATGGAAAACAATTCTATGTTTCCATAGAAAGAATTCTATTAAATCCATAAAATCGTCGAACGACGAAATCAACATCAGAGACAAAAATAATCCGATGTGCATACTAAATGTTGCATGCAAGAATGTTATGCCAAAAAATAGATAGAACATCATATAACAATGGCATACACAAATCTAGCATACCAAATGAAGCAAAATGATACCAATTGTAATATATTCTACCAATGGATACCAATATGAATCAAAAGTATGAACATACTTACAACATTAAGCTCCCCCTACTTTGGTGCATCACTCAAGCACCAACAACTCCAATCGAACGAAAATCCTTGCAAATCACGGAGTTGGTAGGGTTGGTATCTCATGGTAGATTTAACCTAGAGAATATCATTTTGGTATCCAAAAATCCTTTTGGTATCCAAAAATCCTTTTGGATCCTATGGGTTAGGCAATAAATTTAGCTAACTAAATTCAAATTAAATGTAACCCATACATACCATAATTGCTTTGGTACCCATAAAAATGAAATTAAACTTATGGTACCAAGCAATGAAGGGTCAAAGGAAACTAACCCTTCGGAAACCAAGTCCAAGAGGAACTTGATTTCCCAACATAATCATCATTCAAAATAACATCATTATTAAAAGATTGCACATACAAATTCTTATTATGCATGCTTGTATTCTTCGGTCCCCAAATAGTGTATGTCTTGGGAGTCCTAATCCTATTGGGAACATGCATACGTTGTTGATTTCTATGTGATGCATGTCGTGGGTAAGCATATGGCAAGCGATGCAATGGTGCATGACGATAATTATTCATATGAGAATGAGGATGAACATATGAATGTGGAGGAACACGTGCATAAGTGTGTCTCACATGGTGTGCACGTGCTCGTGGATGCGGAGCATAGAAATCGGCATATGTGCTAACATGTGGGGTAGGATGTGTGTTCCTACGAGGCATGGTATACATGTAAGCATGACCCTTCTTAGGAGGTCCACCCAAAGTGGGTTTCTTTCCAAATGGGGGCGTGTTCGTAGCGGAAGCACCATTGGTAGAAGATCTACCCATGACGTGTTTACTTCCACTAGTAGAAGCATTGGAAGATGGCCTAACAAAGGTGGCGGACGATTTGGATGACTCTCCCATCTTATACCCCAAACCAATGTGATGATTAGCCGGAGGTAAGTCATTTAGGATATCATCCAACTTGCCCTTACCTTTGTTGAATTCATGAATTCGGCCTAATGTGCTCTCATGCTTCTCGGTGAGAGAATGCAAAGAAGCATCCAAAGTGGACACTTGCGATGCGAGTGCACAAACACGTGACTTGAGATTTTTATTCTCAATACTCAAAGTTGAGATTTGAGACGTCAAATCCGCTATCACATGTTCATCCGAATCTTCGATATGAACATGCTCAAGTTGAGACTTGAGATTTTCAATCTCATTTCTCAACCCATCAACAACGGTGTCGTTGTTGACGATGAAAGGCTTAGGCGAGTTTTTAAGACTATCTAATTCATTTTTAGTCTTCATAAACTTAGTAGCCATATTAGAAAAATTATTCCATAGTTGTTCATTGGCTATTCTAAGTTCATCATTGGTTACCTCTTCGCCTTCATCCTCGCTTCCATCGTCGCTTTCATCGGAGGAAGTCTCTTCATCACAATCCTCTTTTCCCATGAAGCACGTGTGTGCATTCTCCATTCTTTCATCGTCCGACTCTCCACTTGAGGAGTCGGAGTCGGTGAAGGTACCTACAAGTCCTTTCTTGTGCTTTCTCGACTTGTCGTGCTTGGATGCCTTCCACTTCCCCTTATGTTTGTAGAGAGGACAATCCGGCTTGATATGTCCTGGCTTATTGCATTTATAACACACGGGAGTAGAAGCATTAGTCGAAATAAATTTTGATTTACGATTCAACTTACCTTGTCGGAAGAATCGGATGAATTTCTTTGCCATATTGGCCAATGCTTCCATGTCCAATTCTTCGTCCTCTTCTTCTTCCGAATCTTCATCATCGGTAGATGGAGCGGCCTTGAATGCAATTGCCTTTTTCTTTGGCTCGTCTTGCTTCAAGTACGCCTTCATCTTTTCCCTCATCCGGATCTTACTATCCTTGCGTACCTCATAAGACAACAAGGTACCCATTAGTTGTACGACTGTATATTTATTCATGTCATTACCTTCCTCGATGGCGAATGTACGCTTCTCCCAACAAGAAGGAAGTCCATCGATTATCTTCGAGACTTTCTCCTTTTGGGTGTAGGTCTTCCCAAGAGCTTCCAAGTCGTTTGATATATCCACGAAGCGAGCGTACTAATCTTTCATGGTTTCGCCCTGCTCCATATGAAACAACTCAAATTCTTTATTAGCAACGACGAGTTTAGAATATTTTACCGTACTCGATCCTTCGTGCAATATGAGGAGTTGGTTCCATATTTGATATGCACTCTTACATGTGCATATCTTGTTGAAGTCCTCGGGCTCCAACGCACAATTCAAGGCATTCATTGCCTTGGCATTGGCTACTTCCGCGGCGACCTCCACGGGGGTCCACTTTGCGAAATCTTCTTCGGAAGGCTCGACATACTCCGTCATGGTGGCTCTCCATAGTGAAGCGCTCCGGAGGAAAATTTGCATCCGGCATTTCCAGTACCCGTAGTTGGAACCGTTGAAGTGTGGAGGCCTGACGGAGGATAGTCCTTCCATAACTGAAGAAGCTCCATCGCGGTTCTTGAAGACGTTGAAGTCGTTGTTCGTCATAGCTTTGAACTTGTAGCTTTAACCTTGGCTTTGATACCAATTGTAGTGCCCTGTGGTAGCTACTGCACACGTACTAGAGGGGGGGTGAATAGTACTTAAAATAATCAAGATAGTTATTCCTAATTATTGTGCAAGAAACAAACGACAATGCGGAATTAAACAACTATCAACAAGAATTAAAAAATACGCAAACAAACAATATTACTGGGTTCGGGTCCACCCAAGTCTTCCCGACTTGTTCCCGGTGATCCTACGTCCCAACCACCCGGATCCCCTCCGGATACTTAAGTTAGCAACCCTAACTCAAGATTTCCACTATGAAGTACTTGTGAAAAACCTTCACAAGTCAAATCATACACAAAGTAATTTGTGACTCCCACAACCCGGGATCACAACCACACTCTCACAACCGAGAGTGAAACTTACAATTCAAATATGAAATGAAATAAACTCTTACCTTACAAAATCCTATGCCTTGAGTATACTTACCAAATTAGGGCAAGGAGGGATTTTGAGGAAGATGATGCCACCAAAACCTAGCTTCAAGAAGATGACCAGCAATGGAAGGCTAGGATGGAGGATGGTGACTTTGGATCAAGCTCTTGGCTTGGAAGGCTCACAATGGAGAGAATCTCTCTTGAGGAAATGGCTCAAAGAGTTGAGGGAGAGATTCTTGTGAGGAAGAGAAAGCTTTAGAATGGAGTTGAATAGCTTCTCTTAGATTTCTCCAAATCTCTAAAATGGCAGCCTTGGATCTTATGAAAGAGCCCCTCCAACTATATATAGGATAGAGGAGAGAGAGAGAGAAAAACGTTTGAAGAGAAACTCCAACGGCTCTTTTCTGAACCCAACTAGTCGGTCAAAGAACAACCACCGACCGACTAGTTCATCAACTAGTCGGTCGGTCAATCAATGTAGACCGACTAATGGAAGAACAGCCAAGAAGTCGTAGTACAGGCAAAGACAACTAGTCGGTCTAAAAAGACTTGCCGACCGACTAGTTTCACAACTAGTTGGTCGGTGAATGATCTTTGACCGACTAACGTCGAAATAGAATAGGTTGACTTCAAGATGACTTAGTCGGTTTAAGAACAAATGCTGACCGACTAGTTTCTCAACTAGTCGGTCGACAAACGTTCTTTGACCGACTAACTCGAAACAGTAGCTCAGGCTGAAAATGACTGTACACAACTAGTCGGTCTAAGAAGGATTACTGACCGACTAGATCGTCATCTAGTCGGTCGGTGACTCTTCTTTGACCGACTAACTGTAGTCATAGAAAGAGCTGAATTAGAGAAGGCAAACTAGTCGGTTCAAGTAGAGTTGCCGACCGACTAGATCGTCATCTAGTCGGTTGGTGACTCTTCTTGAACCAACTAACATGCACAAGAAGCCAAAGGAAGAAGCGATAGGCTTCAGGAATGTTTCTAATGGCTTCTATGATAATCCTAGCTCTAAGATATGAGCGAAATGAAGATTATAAAGTAAGTCCTACTCAAGGCTTAACATTCTAATCTATGAAGCTAGAAGACTATAAAATAAACCTTACTAGCCGTCTTCAAAGCTTCAATCTTCCTTCCTCTTGACTTCAATATTGCTCCTTGAGCTTCAACGAAGCTCCAGGCACACGATCACGCGTATTGAGAAGTCTTGAGACGTCGCTTTTGATGTACGTGATATTTTGGCGACGATCTCCATAACTGCGCTCACAAATAAGTTAGTATACATTATTTATGTTTGCTCATCATCTAAAACCAAATCCGGGGAATCATATCACAACACGTAGTTCTTTCATATCTTAGGCACCATTCTAGTGTTCACTCACCCGGCCTTGGCCGTGTTCGACTCCGCTGCATCCATGTGCATCTTATCCCAGAGATTTGTAATAAGGCATTCCATTCCCACCCATACACTTTCTAAGTGTTGGGACATCACCACAGGGAACGGAGTGGTGACTATGAATTTGGGTTATCGATCGATCCCCTTGGTAGGCAGTGGACACGAACTATTTGCAGATTTCATCATCCACGATCTACCGCATTTCGATGTCGTTCTTGGCATCTATTGGCTGGGAGACTTTCACGCGTCGATCGAATGCCACAGTAAGAGGGTGGTATTCAGGATTCCAGGCCATCCGGAGTTCGAGTTCCGTAGCAGAGACGAGTCGCTTGGGCCCATCAGATTTCGGGCCAAGCCAGAGGTGCCGATTGTCGCAGCTATGCAGATAGAGATCGACTGACCAGCAGTCGTCAGAGACTTCGACGACATCTTCCCAGAGGATATCTCGAGTCTGCCACTCGACCGAGCTCTAGAATTTGGTATTGATCTTATGTCGGGAGCGCAGCCGATATCGAAGGCGCCGTATCGAATGGCTCCTGCTGAGCTTGAGGAGCTGTAGAAGCAATTAGATGAGTTGCTGCAGAAGGGTTTCATCCACCCTAGTGTGTCACCGTGGGGTGCACCAGTCTTGCTTGTGAAGAAGAAGGATGGGTCCCGCAGGATGTGCGTGGATTATCGAGGGCTGAATGCTGTCACAGTAAAGAATAAGTATCCGCTGCCGTGCATCGATGATATTTTTGATCAGCTGGGAGGTTCGAGAGTTTTCTCGAAGTTGGACTTGAGGAGCGGATATCATCAACTGAAGGTGAAGAAGGACGATGTTCCGAAGACAGCCTTCCAGACGAAGTACGGACATTATGAGTTCGTGGTTATGCCTTTCGGCGTGACCAATGCTCCAGCTGTGTTCATGAATTTGATGAACTTAATTTTCTATGACTTCTTGGATAAGTTTGTCGTTATCTTTATAGTTGACATTCTTATTTACTCGAAGTCTGAGGAGGAGCACAGCTGTCATCTGAGGACAGTGCTGGAGACGCTGAGGCGACATAAGCTATATGCCAAGTATAGTAAGTGCGAGTTCTGGCTGGACAGAGTCGTGTTCCTAGGACATGTGGTATCCGGTGATGGCATATCTGTAGATCCGGAGAAGGTCAGAGCAGTCAGAGATTGGCCGACTCTGCAGTCAGCGTCTGATATCAGGAGCTTTCTTGGCTTAGCAGGCTATTATCGGCGGTTCATCAAGGATTTCTCGAAGATTTCAGAGCCGATGACGAAGCTGACGAGGAAGGATGTAGAGTTCCTTTGGACAGATGCTTATGAGGAGGCCTTCAATATCTTGAAGGCGAGATTGACCACGACACCGGTTTTGGCAGTACCGGATCTGAGCGGAGGCTTCGAGGTATATTGTGATGCATCAGTGAAGGGCCTAGGATGCGTTTTGCATCAGCATGGCCACGTGGTCGCGTACGCTTCTCTTCAGTTGAGGACTCATGAGAAGAATTACCCGACACACGATCTGGAGTTGGCAGCGGTGATATTTGCACTGAAGATCTGAAGGCACTTTTTGCAAAGTGAGAGCGTGAAGATTTTCACCCGATCACAAAAGCTTGAAGTTCATCTTTACACAGAAGGAGCTCAACATGCATCAGAGACGATGGTTAGAGCTCATGGCTGACTATGAGATAGACTTGCAGTATCACCCAGGGAAGGTGAACGTAGTGCCTGATGCTTTGAGTAGACTTCCTACTGCGATGACGCATACTGTCGACTGGAGGATTCAGCAGGAGCTGAGAGAGATGGATCTAGAAGTCGTCCTACCTGGTGTGGTTCATTCATTCATGAATTTGCAGATTCAGTCCATGATCGTGGATCGGATCAAGGCAGCACAATCAGGAGATCTGAAGCTACAGAGGATCAGGAGGCAGGTTGAAGCTGGACTACAGACGGAGTTCGTGATTCATGAGGATGGTTCGCTACGGTATGGCAACAGACTCAGCGTACCTGTAGGTGATGTTCGGGAGGAGCTTTTGAGTGAGGCTTATAGCTCTCCATATTCTATACATCCTGGAGGGACCAAGATGTATAAGGACCTCAGTTTGAATTACTGGTGGATTGGCATGAAGAGGAGTGTGGCACGGAGCGTTGCCAAGTGTTTGATTTGCCAACAGGTGAAGGCTGAGCACCATCGTACGGCTGGATTGCTACAACCGCTTCCTATTCTGGAGTGGAAGTGGCAACATATTACGATGGATTTCGTGACTGGTTTACCTCGGACCCCGAAACAGAACGACGTAGTCTGGGTGATCGTTGATCGGTTAACTAAGTCTGTGCATTTCATCCCGTTCCGAGTGGGCCAGTCTACGGAAGTCTTGGCGAGGAAATATCTAGAGGTAAAATTTCGTTTTTACTCCTCTTTTAAATTTTTCCTCTTGGAGATAGTTGTGACGTAGACCGTGTACGTGCAGGAGATCGTACGCTTACATGGATTCCCCGTGAGCATCGTGTCTGACAGAGACTCGAGATTCACATCTCAGTTCTGGAGAAGTCTGCAGGAGAATTTGGGTACGAGTCTGAGTTTCAGCACGTCGTACCACCCGCAGACCGATGGCCAGTTCGAGAGGACTATTCAGATTCTAGAGGATATGCTGCGAGCTTGTACGCTCGATTTAAAGGGATCGTGGGAGGACCATCTTCACTTGGTGGAGTTTTCGTATAACAACAGCTACCAGGCGAGCATTGGCATGGCGTCGTTTGCTGCCTTATATGGGAGGAAATGTCGATCGTCGCTGAGCTGGGATGACATGAGAGATCGGGAGCTGTTGGGTTTAGAGATGATATTGGAAGCTGTGGATGTCGTGAGAGACATCAGGGAGAAGCTCAGAGTTGCGCAGGATCGATTCAAGCATTGGGCTGATGCCAAGAGGAGACCTCTGGAGTTTCAGCCTGGAGATCATGTCTTCCTGAAGATTTCTTCGAACCGCGGAGTAATTCATTTCGGGAAGAAGGGAAAGCTGAGTCCGAGGTATATTGGACCATTCGACGTGTTGGAGCGTGTGGGAGCAGTGGCCTACCGCCTTGCTTTGCCACCGTCTTTGGAGGGAGTTCACGACGTATTCCACGTATCTCAGCTACGTCGGTACGTCAGTGATCTGTCGCACACGGTTGATTTCTCTGAGATTACGGTCCGTTCGGACCTGACATACGACCAGCAGCCTGTGCAGATTTTGGACCGTCGACAGAAACAATTGAGGAATAAGGGAGTCTACCTGGTGAGAGTGATGTGGCGTCACGGATCACCTGGAGAGTCCACTTGGGAGCGTGAGGAGGAGATGAGGGAGCGTTTCCCATCTTTGTTTGCTGATTAGTGTTGTTGATTCCGAGGACGGAATCTTTATTTTAGTGGGGTAGAATGTAACGGTCGCTTCCCGACCTTATGGATTTTCTACGTGCACGTGCTTTATCGTGCACGTATTTTATTTGGCACTTTTCGGACTCCAAAATATACGATGTGTTATGCCATTGTGATCGTTTGGGAGTGTAGAATTTTATAGTAATTTTTGGGAACATCATTTCACGGCTCGTTTTCTCGCAAAACGACTTGGAATGACAGGGGCGTTTTAGTCTTTTATCTCAAAACGCGGTTCCCGATTTTACGTAAATTCTTGGTAGGCGTAACACACGATCAGACTCTGTAGCTCTATGTGTCTCGTCTCCATGATTGCCCCGGTATTTTCGGATTATTTTTTCGACGCCCGTAGCGAGAGATATCTTCCGGTTAAATCTCGACCATTGATCTTCCCTAATCAATTCAAATTTCAAACTGTTAATCAAATCTGATAAAATCCCTAAGTATCTGCATACTTATCAGGGGATATGATTTCAGCTTTTATCTGCACCCATCTTTCCCCCAATTTGCACTCTCTCTCTCTCTATCTTTCTCTCTCTCTCTCTCTCCCCCACACTTAACCCAAATCCCATAGGTACATATCAAAAGTTATTATTTTAAAAACTAAACCTATTCTCCAACCTTATTCACGTGACTGAAACAAAAACATAGGGCTTGCTCTTCAGCCGCCGCCACAAACGAAGAAGAAGCCGAGCAAATCTCCCCTCCCCTCTCGTCCTTCATCTTCCTCTCAACCCTAGACCCGCAGCCCCCTCACCACTGAAGCTCCTCCTCGCGGCAAAACCCCCGGCGACGGCCACAACTCCGGCCAGCGACTCCATTGGCGCTTCTGTGTGTGAACAGCAGTAGCAGGCAGCCGCGCTGTTGCGAAGTCCGCCGCTCGCCTTCTCCGACCGCCACCCCGACGCTTTCCCGGCGACAGCTCCCCGCCACCGGCGACAGGCGACCGTCGGCACCGTTTTCTCGTGCAAGCAAGCGGCAACAATAGCTCGCAGCTGCTGCACAACCTTTTCCGGCCATTTTTTCAGCCACCAGACGTCCCCGTGGCCTCCTCTGACCCGACCGACCACCCTCAGGCCGGTGACTCCCTCCCAGCGGCATCCCCTAGGCTGGTCAGCCACGAACAGCCTTCCAATCACTCTTCGTCGCCGTGAACGTGCCGTAGCTTGCTGTTTTGGTTTCCCCATTGCCTTGTCCACTGTCCGATATCCCCGAACGCTGCCCATACCTTCGGTTCGCCGTCAGAACGTTCCCGGCTACGCTACCCATAGCCGAGACGTCGTAGACGACGAGGGGATCCCCCGTTCAGACGCTACGTCCATCCCACATCAAACACCGGAGAGGTTGGTCCCCCGAACTCGTAGCAAACCCACACTATAGCAAAATCAAACCCTAAACTAAAATTTGACAACTTGAACTAAATTTACTTTCAGTATCTGTAAAACGCTGCTCACCGTAGAAAGATCGACGATCGGACAAATTTTCGGTGCACAGAGGATAGTAGTCGATCTAGGTTGAACGAAACACCAAAAATGTGACTTTGATGAATATGGTAGTCCCGACTATCTAGGAACAAACCCTAAATAGGACTTATTGAAAAACGCGACTTGACAACGTCACAGTGCCCTATTTCAGACGGACTACCGCGGACGCGACGCCTGGACGAGACGCTTCGGACGGACGACACGCTCGCCACCGCAGCAAGTGTATTCACTTGCTCTTTCGGCCGTGCCTAGGCCTTAGACTGCTTGAACTGTTAAACTGTGAACAAAGAAAACCGGACGTGAAATGATAGCGTCCGGATCACCCTCGACGGCTTAGACTTAACGACGAAGTCTAAGCTCGACAACAACAACTTCTGACACCGTAGGGTTATCTTGCATGTGCATGCGTGTGGACCCCCGAGAATAACAATTCCCTGCGTGTCATGTTCTGTTACACAAAAAGCCTACGGGCGTTTTGGATGCTTCCCTAGCGGAGGTGATCCCTGTTACATAAAAAGCCTACGGGCGTTTCGGATGCTTCCCTAGCGGAGGTGATCCCTGTTATACAAAAAGCCTACGGGCGTTTCGGATGCTCTCCACGTGAGAGTGATCCCTATTACACAAAAAGCATACGGGCGTTTCGGATGCTCTCCACACGAGAGTGATCCCTGTTACACAAAAAGCCTCCGGGCGTTTTGGATGCTCTCCACACGAGAGTGATCCCTGTTACACAAAAAGCCTACGGGTGTTTCGGATGCTTCACTAGCGGAAGTGATCCCTGTACCATCTTGTCCTGAGTTCCTGGGTTGGGGTAGGGTTGAGCGTGCACACGGGGAGAGGGTCTGATCCCCCTCGAACCGTAAGGCGTGAACCCTTCGTGTCACACGTGTCTTGTCCCGTCTTGACTTGTCCCGTCACTCTTAGGTTAGTCCCGTAGTCGATAGCTGTCACGCCCCGCTTCCCATTATACTTGGGTGCGAGGACGCGAACGGGCCCGCTTGGGCTGGAGCGGTGAAGCCCCAACCCAATAAGCGTCTGTGTATGACTACTTTGGCAGGTTCTTGCTTGCGAATATTCGGAACAACAAAATAATGTCATCATTACCATTTAACTTCCAGATTTACATGTACACAAGGAATTGAAAGGCCTAGCATGGCCATTACAACAGTTACAAAGAAATTACAACAACAATTATTAAGAGTTTCAGCAAGCTGCGCAGTGTCCGTCGTCTTCAGTAGTGGATCTCGTGCTCTTGGCTCTTTTGGTCTTCCTGCTCAATCTCCAAAAGAACTCTTCGGTGAACTCTGCTCAAAACCTAACGTATATTTCACAAACAAGGAAATATACGTCAGCGAGGGTCGCTCGGCAAGATTTAAAACGTTAGTAATAAATGACCCTCGGCAAGGTGATAATATAGTTTTCAAAACTTAAGGAGATGAGAAGCACAATATCATTTCAACAAGTTGAAACATAGCATCAGAAGGGCACATGTGAGTGTAAGCAATGTGTAATGTGCAAAGTAGTGAGCAGGCAAAGTGTGGTGTGCAAGTAGAAAACACAGCAAGGTGTAGTGTGTAAAGTAAACTGGCATGGCAAGTGTAGTGTGCACAGCAAAAGTAGTGACAAGTGTAGTGTGTACAGCAAAAGTAGTGACAAGTGTAGTGTGTACAACAATAGTCAATCGTGACAATAATTTTAGCAGTTTACACTGTAGCATCAGCTGAGGTAAAGGAAAGGGTGCATCAATCAATCAATCAATCTCCTATCTAGTGACAAGCCCAGTGTCTGAGGGGGAGGTGACCAGCATCACACCCAAGTCAACGGGAGCTACCCGTGACTCTATACTCACCGACCCGGCCAGGTGTCGGTCAAGTTCACCAATCGAGTGCAATCCAGCTTTCCAGCCTCTACTACACTAGACTACCCCACCCAAGTGTCCATAAGTCAAACCGTAGCTCAATGTTTGCCGTATGGCAAACATTCCGTAAATGCCCCGCGGGCCCATATCCGTATTGCCCGAAGGCCCATTAGTGCGTAATTGCCCGAAGGCCCAATATCTGTAATTTGCCCGAAGGCACAAAGTCCATAACATGCCCGAAGGCCAACCATCACAATTTGTAAAAGTGGTTCGCAGAAAGGTTGTCACAAAGTAATGCAACAGAAATGAAAGTGCCTGTTTTTAGAAAACATTGTTTATCATTTTAAACTTGTATGTAATAGTACTTGCTGGTGATAAAACTTGCGCCTTTGGTGATCTGTAAAATAATATACTTACGCCTTTAAAGTTGCCGGAAAACACTATACTTGCAGGTGGTAAATACTTGCCTGATGCGAAACGTTTCTAGACGTCCTGGTAGTCATGGTGGGAGTCATGATTTAATCTGAAAGGTGGATCCGCGATATTAAGTTGGGAGTTAGTAACCGAAATTATTTAAACCATACAAATACGCATACATGTGAAAGCACGTTTATACATGACAGTAGATGTGTAAGGGTACACATCTTAACAAGGTGGTTCATAAAATAAGATTTTAAATCCATTATCTATTATCTAACCTTGTTTGTATTTGTTTATAAGCCGCGTGAGTAACAAACAGAGAATGGTAGCACACTACTATAGTATAACTTATTATACTCATATTATAATGAGGTACTGCACTATGATTACCTATATAAAAATAACCATGTATGATAAAAATGACTGAGGGTTATAACTCACAGCTTCACTCGTTTCGTTGCCTTCATGTTGATTCGTTGCAGTGAGGAGCATGGATGCCTGAAGGCGTGGGTTCTCGAGACGCTGGCGTGACTGTGGAAGAGGCGACGCTGTCGTGTCTTCGGGCTGTCGAAGCGGGCGGTCTCTTGCGTTGCCGTGGAAGTCGCCGGAAGAGAGCGAGGGGAAGGGGACAGCGGTGATCGGTGTGTCGACGAGGGAGCTCGGGGTGGAGGATGAGGCCGTGGCGTTCTCGTGTTCTGCGGGGAGAGGCGGAGACCATGGCGATGAAGACTGGAGGCGACGGTCGGCGGTCTTGGCAGGGACTGTAGGGACGGCGTCCGACGTGTGCGGCATGAGGCAGTAGGAAGGAGGGCAACGGCGCTGGGCAGCTGGGCGGAGGCGCGATGTCGGAGCAGCGTGAGGAGGAGGCCGCGGTGACAAGGCGGTGCACGTAGGGAGGCGAGGTGATGGATGCGGTGTCGATGGCGGGGGCTGGGCAAGTTGGGTTGAAGGCGGAGGCTCCTTGAGGAAGTGTTGTCGCCGGTGGGGGTCGAGTGCTGCTGGTGGAAGGGTGCTGTGGCGGCGTCTGTGCGGCTTCGGCGTTGTGCAGATGAGGAGGGCGAGCGGCTTCGAGCGGAGGATGGTGCAGCGATGTCGGCGTGGAGGTGGGGCGACCGTCGGGGGTGGCCGGTGACAGCACTGCAAGTCGAAGGGAAAGTGGGGGGCGCCTCGTCGGTGTAGCAACGTGTTCGTTGCGTGGAGAAATAGCAATGACATGGCGGCTGGCTTGTGTAGCGAGAAGGCTAGGAGAAAAACGTATCCTAGGGTTTTATTATATAGGGTTAGGATGAGGGCAGCACGTGAGGTGAGGTGAGCTGGGCTTGGGTTTGGCTGCTATAGGGAAGGAATAGCCTAGGGTGTTTTCTTTTTATAGCCTTAGGGTTTTGTTATATAAAAAAAAGTAGGATGATTTGGCCTAGGTTCTTATTATGATGGCAAGGGATTCTTATACATATGTAGGATGAGAGCTAGGTTGTCCTAGGGATTTATATTATAATAGGAAATGGTGAGGGGTAGGTCATGCTGCTAGTTTGTGGGGTTTGCAAAGAAACAACACGTGCAAGTCTATAGCTTATACCCTAGGGTTTTTATAAGACATTAGTATATAGGGTTTCGAAAAGCACAGCATGTGGAAAGATGAGGGGTCTCGGTTCTTGCTAGATGCGTGTGTTGTTAACAGATGGGTGCGGGTGTCACATGTGGGTTCGGCCTAGGTCCAAAGATGGCTAGAGTAATTTAGGAAGTAATTTGAAAATTATTAATAGGATTAATGAGGGGAATAAGGGCTAATAAAATCAATTAATAATAGGTTTTAAATGGGTCTAATATGGAGAGTTTTTGAAAGGGAAATTAATAGGTTTAAATGGGATTTATTTGGAAGGTTTTTCAAACATTAAAACGTTTTAAAAGGATTTGATATTTGAATTTGAAAGCTTGGAATTTGAATTTTGAATTTTGAATCAGAAAAGTCAAACTAGTTTTAAGAAGAGATATTTTCAAAATATTTATATAAAAGATTTATTTTAGTAGTTTAAAATAATGATAATGATAGCTACCATGCAAAAGTTAGAAGTGGATATAGATACGAGTACGGCGACATGAATGTCAAACAATGGATACTGGGAGAAATAATACACAAGAGAAAGATGGATAAAATATACGAGGGAAAATACAGATATAATGTATCGATAAAACTGGTCGTTACAATAGCACACGTTACGACTACTGCTTGCTACGCTTTACTTCCTTGCTGCTTTACTTCCTTTTTGTTACACTGTTATAACCCCAGCATGCTAATCAACCAGTAAACTGATGTTTAATAGTTCGATACACTTGCAGTAGAGTCTGACCTCTTTTGTAGACTTTACCTGACGTACAATTCCTTTCTTTTGGTGCTGTACGTCAGGTGTCGAGCCAGAGTACATTGACGAGGCGGACCTGCCAGAGTACGTAGAGCCGGAGGATGTCGATCCCGAGTACATGCCTGAGGATGACTAGAGCTAGAGGTCTTCACGTTGCTGTTCCAGATTTCCTCACTGCCGATTAGTTGGGTGCGTAGCACCATCTACTTTCTGTCTAGGTTGGGTGCTTGCACCGATAGTTTACTTTCAGTTGTTGTAGCCGTGTCAGGCTTTGTTGGACTCTCAGAACTCTGGATGAATAATTTTGGAATAAAATAAATGCTTTTCTTTTCAGTACTTTTATTGTTCTGTACTAACATGCAGGGACCTGTTCCTTTGTCTTGGAGTACCACACAGACGCTTATTGGGTTCGAGCTCCTCAGCTCCGGCCTAAGCGGGCCTTAGTCACGCTTCGCCTCCATCGTTTGGGAAGCGGGATGTGAAAGTAACTTGGCCGCTTTCTTAGAAGAAAATCCATGTTCTACTCGGGCGAGTGAGCTTTCTCACTCGGCCGAGTAGACTTTCTTGCTCGGTCGAGGAAACTTTGAAATTATGCTGTGTGTGTCCGTTTCACTCGACTGAACACAGCTCGTTACTCGGCCGAGTGAACTCTCTGTTCGGCCAAGTAAGCTGCTTCTGGGCTCTTTTCTTCTCCTCCTCGCCTCCTCGTCGATTCTATTGAATTTCTTCCTCTTCCGCTCATCCTCTAGTACTGCTAACTCCTCAAATAAGATGTGGGCGACGCTTCGATGTGCACGAAAGTCCTTTGATCTCATTTTTGCTCCAGATCACTCCATATCTCCTGAAATACAACAAAAACGAGAAATAGTGAAAAGCAATGCGATATCGTCGAATAATCATGGAAATGCAATATGGGCTATCGAAATAATATGAAAACATGCAAAAAAAAGGTGTAAAATAAGGAGCGATCAAAATCCCCAAGTTTCCCTCTTACTCATCCTCGAGGAAGATAAGTAAAAGGCAAACCCGGCGGGTAAAAATAAGGAAAAAGGAAAAAGAAGATAGAAAAGAAAACAAAGAGGGAGGTGCTAGATCATTTTCTCATGACGTGGAATTGCTTACTCAAATAGCATACGGCGAATAAAAACATGCCAAAGATTTTTACCTCGATATCATGCTCGTAAAAGGATGCATTCAATATAGAAACCCAAGAATATCAAAACGATACGAAATATGAAATCATTCTAGAATTAACATCGTCTGAAGCATCTAAAGTAATATACATAATCATAGACCACACACTTTTCAATTGATCGCTTTCTATTTGGAGTATAAGAGGTATCACACAATATGAAGCAATAAGAATAGAAATGAGTGGTTTTTCATGAAATGCATGCCAATGTTTCAATTCCTGGACTTCGTAAAAATTTTAGTAATCTCACCGAGTATAGAAAATAACCTAGCTTAGGTTGTCATGCACAAACAAGTAGCCACTCTCTCACACATCATTGGATCCTCCCCCAAGCTCATCTATAAGCGTGGTGGCATCAAATTTAGCAATAAGACCATTCCCCATTTTTGAAGTTCCAAGAAATAAAAGGAATAAAGAAGGAATGAAAGAGACAAAGAATATGAAGTGGGATCATGTATGAAATTCTTTTCTCTTTTCTTCTTTTTTTCTTTTTTCTGTTTTTTTTTCTGTTTTTTCTGTTTTTTTCATATCAATATATACAACTGTGATCCCAAATCAAAAGATAGAGAGATATACATGAATATTTTTTTCTTTTTGATTTTGGGGTGTTGGAGCATGGATTTTTTATAGCGGTGGATATGCCAATATAGGATTCGCTTAAGGGAGATTCACCAATGATTCTAAGTATAGAAATGATGCTCAAGATATGTGGAGAAAGAAAAATATGTAACACTCGGTTCACTCTGTAGAATGTGCACGACAAATTTCAGCAGGGTAATGTAATCTACTCAGTTTGATCTCAGAAAGTAAACTAATCCTATCATATCAACATAGCATTCATTCAATCAACTTGAAAGTTAAGCGTACAATTTTCATGCAATAAGAAGTGATATCAGACAACAAAGCAGTACTCCAAATATAGGCAAATAATGCGTGAAGCTTGGTGTGTTTTCTATGAAGAGTATATAATATAAATCATCAAACTCAGCTAATAGAGGAATTTCATCCACATTCATATAATAAAGGTGTGGGTTACTATCTCGAATGCATAACAAGCATGGCATATGATATCTGAAATAAAAAAACGATGGCATGACAAGATAATATGCATATAGAGATAAGCTAATACCACGTCTTCATCATCACAGAAAATTCATCTCTAGCAAAAAGGCTAAAGAAAATAAGGATAAAAGAAAAATCAGAACTACTATACATTTGCATCACACAAAAAGGGAGAAAACATGATGCATGAGAAAAAAAATGAAAAAGTGGGTGAAAAATAAGTGTAAAATAAAGAAAGGTGGTAAAAATAAAAGAAAAAGTGAAGAAAATGAAAAGTGTGTGAGACACTCACTCCCCCAAGCTAAACTGCACAGTGACCTCAATGTGCAAAGTGTGGCACACCGAGAAAAAAAATATGGTGCATGCAGAGATCAAAATGGCGCAATAAAGAAAGGTAGGTGAGGATGCATGCATGATGAAACTAAAAGAAAATGAGATGGGTATGTAAATGATGTATGCAAAGATGCAAGTGGTGCATGCAGAGATCAAAATGGCACAATATAAGTGTCCCCAAAAATACATCCTCTCTCCCAAAATGATTTAGACAAGTATGAGCAAAATGTGACCAAAACGTGTGTGGAGGAGGGGTGCAAAATCAGCAGACAAAAAATATCCAGAATAGCAGCAGCAAAAGTATGAGAGGCATCCAATGTGTGACTAAGTGGGTGGTGGAGCACCAGCACCGTCCTGTGGGGGAGGTGGTGGTGGCGGCTGCTGGGTAGTGGTACGGGTGGTGGCAGGTGGCGGTTGTGACAGGCACGCAAGAATCTGGTTTAGGCTAGCCTGAATACCAGGAAGTAAAGTGACGTGCCTCTGTACAGCAGCGCTGGTAGTGGAGAGAGCCCGGAAATCTCCTCTGAGCCCACTAACTGCCCCCTCTAGAGCACGGACGTGCTGAACTAGGGTGTCGGGGGAAGTGGGGTAGATGGTCGTACTGGTGAGGAACGGGGCTGTCTCGTACGGCTACCGTAAACGAAGGGTGCAACTACCTGGTGGGGCTGTGGTGCTGTGCTCACAAAAAGATGCTCAGCCTCTGTGGGAGGCTGAGACGCGGGAATGGTCGAAGAGGAAGGAGCAGTGGCAGAGGCTGAAATGGTGACATAGGGCGAGTAGGATGGAGAGGTCGCTGACACAGAAATGGGGACGGACGTCACGACACTCTCAGAGAAGACAGTTGCAGTGGAGATAGAAGTGTCGACGGCTGGGGAGGCCGTGAAGTATGCAGAAAATGACTCCCCAGGGGTCGAGAATAAGAAAGAGGAAAGGGTCTCTATTGCGGATGCAAAAGAGGGCTCGCCGCTCTCAATAATGGTGGTGGGACGCTCAGGGCTCACAGCAGAAATGGGGTCAATGGAAATCGGCATAGTGGAGGAGGAGGAGGTGGAGGTGGACTCAACAAGTGTACTCTCGACACCGGCAGAAGTGTGGACAGAGGTGTCGGGAGGTGCAGACGAAGCAGGTGCAGGCTGAGGTATCACTGGGTCCAGAGGTGGAAGGAGGGGCTCCTGCTGAGCACCATCAGGCTCTAGCACATACACAGCTGGGATGAGAAGATCCATCGCTGGAATCCACTCCCCACCTGCGGGTCCAATATGGGTCCGAGCAGGGCTCGGAAGAACCATGTAATCAGCGCCAAAAGGACCGTGCAACCATACCCAGTGGTGCTGACCGTGAGGACGTAGCATCCTCATCCGGGCCATAACGTCTATGGAAAGGGAAGTGGGGCATGGTGGTCTAAGCAAGCCAGCAGGGAGGTCTACTCTGCACAAAGGAGCCAGGAGGGTAATCAGACCGCTGCAACAGATAGGCGTCCTAGCGCCGATAGAGATAATGATGCGGTCTAAGTACCAACTAGCTATATCAATCTCAATGGCAGGGAGTAAAACATCACCACCCCTCTCGAAGGCCCTCGATCGAGTCATCGCATAGAGCATGTATAGCTCCAACATCGACATCGTCCCCGGCTCATACCTTGCTAAGAAAGTGGTCGCCATAAGGCGCTGTGCAATGCAGAGGCATGGGTGGAGGATAGCGGAGGCCTTGGCCCGGCTAGGGTCAAAGGCTAGGGGTGATCCCGTGATACGTGTCCAAAATGCGTGTGTGTCGAATGACAGTGGTAGGATGTGCGTGGGACTATAGGCTTGGTCTGGGTCCAGAACTGGGGGCCACTGAAAGTAGGCTCGGAGCATGCCGAGGGTGACCTCGCACTCATGATCCATCAGTCAGAAAGCGCAACCCCTAGGAGTCCTAGCTATAGAACTCAGGACCTCTAGTGTCGGATGGATATAGGTGTCCGCCGACACCGAAAAAATTCACGCCACCCGACGTTGTCATACAACTGGAGCAGCCCCTCGAATACCCCTAGGCGCTCAAAGTCTGCTATGTGCACGAACCTAGAGGGCACGATCGAGCGATGGGAGATATGCTCAAATCTGGCGTGGTGCGTGTCATCTCTGAACGTAATCCCCATCGTGTCGAACGCGGGGGGCGGGCTGTGCCAGTGGCAGTGGGATAAGTGCGGTAGGAGGTGGAAGTGTAGGTGATGGTAGGTGTTTCAGAGTGTTTTCTCACTACAATGCGTTGACCGTGGAGAACCCGGTCAACGTGGTCAAGGGGCCCGCTTTGGGTCCCTCGGGGGCTTCGAATCGGTGCAGAAGGGGCGAGGGGAAGCCTCGGCCCTGGTTGAGACGCTCGGCCTCGGACAGACGTGCTCGGCCTCGGCTGGGAGGGGGACGAGGGGTAGCCTCAGTCGCCCAGGTAGATGCACGGTCTTCGGGTGGCGAGGGTGAGTCTCAGACCCGATTAGGACGCTCGGCCTCGGTAGGGCGTGCTCGGCCACGGAAGGCTGATGGTGAGGGGAAGCCTCACTGTCCGGTTGATCGAGTGGTCAGAGAGGGGCGAGGGGTAGCCTCGGCCCGTTGGTCTGTTGTCCACTTGCGTAGACGAGAACGCTCGTCAGGGGGCCGGACCTTGGTTCCGGCCAAATCCCCTCCGATGCCTAAGTCAGATAGAGATCTGAGAAAGGAGGCCCGACGGAGACGGTCCGACTCGTGAGGAGATCGTGACGGCGTCTCTCGGCGCGAGCGGGGGAGGAAGGAGATGAATTGGGGGAACGAGGTCGTTGATGGAGTACCTTAGGTTTTTTTACCTGAGATGCGGTCCCTTTCTTCGTCGTCTTCCTGACCCTTTTGTAGAGCTCCCAGCGTGATTGGCTCTGGCCCACATCCCACGCCCGCCATCGATCGTGCCCCATCCGTCCCCCCTCGCCGCCGCCCTCTCCGCCATGCCAGCACCTCCCCATTATCGCCATTTAGTGGTCGCGTGTCCGGGGGAGCGGTTTTCGCAGGAGTGGGCGAACGACCAACGGGTTATGGGGGCCGGGTCTGATCGACGTTTCGAGAAGGTCCCTTGTAGGGCCTTTGTCGAATGGGCTTTCAGGATGCAGGTGGGCTCTTGGGCTTGTGCTTTATGGGTCTCGGTCAAATAGGCGTAACAATTGCCCCCATCGGTCGGGTTGATCGGCCTCGGCCGGTTCGGCTCGGCCGATGTGACCTCTGCCAATTTTGACAGGCTCTCCAGTCGATGCCGACTCATTTATTAGTCGTCATCATGAGTTAGCCCGTTCGATGTTTTTAAGGCGCGGGTTCCGAAGCGTCGTCGGCCTTCAGATGTTGCCACGTGTAGCGGCAAGCTTATCCCTGCCGCTCGCGGAGTCGTCTTAAGTGGAGAAGCCGAGGGATTCGTGAGCCGTCATCCCATCGTCTTTCTTCTTTGCGCTGATCCCCCTTCTGTCTGAGCTTTCCCCCATGTCGTCTTCCTCTGCTACGGGCTCGGTTCGGTCGGAGCGCGATGCGGCTCCGGGTCTGGCGGGTGGCACTCCTTCGGCGATCAGTCAGCACGGGGATGATCTTTCAGGGGTTCCTTCTGAGGTCTTGGCGTGGCCTTCGTCGATCTGTGCCACCGCCATCGGGAGCATGCGCTCCTCCTACCTGCTCCCGCCCTACTCGGCTCGTGCCCCTGGGGCTGACGAGCGGATCTGCTCTCCTGGTCCTAATGAGGTCGGAATATATGAGAAGTGCTTCCACTTCGGGCTCCGTTTCCCGCTTCATCCTTTTATCGTTGAGTTCCTTCAGGCCCACAATGTGTGCTTGTGTCAATTCTGTCCCAACGCCGTCGGGATCCTCGTCGGGTTCGTTGTCGTCTGCATGCTGAAGGGTGTGGTGCCCTCTCTCCGCCTCTTTGCCCAGTTCTACCGCTTGAGCCTCCACCAATCGGGGGCGTGGATTTACATCAGCGCCCGCCCGAAGATGTCCCTGGTGCTGGGGTTGCCGAGTTCTCTGAAACGCTGGAAGGGGGAATACGTGTTCGTCACATTCCCCTCGAGCGTACACTTCCCGACACGGTGGGTGGAGGCCGGTGCCGTTGTTCTTAATCTGGGTGAGCCGACGGTCGCTGAGCAGCAGACGGCGAGGGACATGTTGGCGATTCCTCCGAGGGAGCGCTCGATTGACTTCCTCTTTAGTGACTTTAATTTGCGTAAGACGGTGTGGCCCCTAGGTAAGCTGCTCCGAGCGTTCGCCCCTCGAGATCGCCCAGGTTCTGCTCTGTCTCTCATTTGTCCTTTGAGTGCAGGTGGGTTCCCTCTCGGTCCTTCTCCTGCCAGCGCTCTCGTGCAGGCTTCAAACCCGGATCCGCGCAGAAGGGACCATGTGTTGGCGGTCCGGAAGAAGCAGCGGGTTGTGACCGTATCCGGAGGCTCGAAGCGAAAGAAGATGTCGTCTCCCTCTCTCCCCTTGCAGGGATCTCCTGAGAGGCTCCGTGGGGGGGTCGAGGGGGCCGACGTTCAGCCGACTGCTGACCGACCTCATCCCGCTCCCGTTGAGGTTGCTTGGCCGTGGGCCGGCCCTTCACCTCTTCCGGACGGCTTTCTCCCTGATGCTTACAGTCGGTATCTGGGGGCGTTCCGCTCCGCTCCTAGCGAGTTCCCTTCATCAGGGGAGGGTCTTCTTTGTCCACGCTTTCCAGTGGGTGAGAAGGAGTCGGTGTTCTCGAGCCGTGGAGCCGCCGCTCGAGTGGCCGAGAACTGTTGTCTCCCTCCCGACCAGGCGGTGGTGGACGGAGTCAGAGGTGATTGCTTGGCTACCTTCGTGATCCAGGCTGGTCAACAGGTAGTGCGTCTCTGCTTGTCCCCCCGTTCTCCAGCCGCTTTTGCCCTCTTACCTTCGTTGCTTTGGCACAGTTGTCCTCGGTGGGCCTCTTGATGAGGCGCCAATTCGCGGCTCTTCCCAAAGCCAAATCCGTGGCTGGGCTAGGCCCTGAGGTCCCTGGCGAGGAAGAGGAGGAAGCTGGTCAGTTGGAGGAAGCGCGGGTCCAATCCCTGAACTCCCGCATAACTGAGCTGTCCTCTGCCCTGGAGGCGGCGGATCGCGAGAGAGCCGTGGCTCTGGCCGCGAAGTCCGAGGCCGAGACGTGGCTCGCCTCTCTTTTAAAAGACGTCGACGCGTCTGGAGGAGTCAAGCAGATCCCCGGCCCGGCTGCTGCCCCCGACGCCTCGGAGCTCTCCGATCGTCTGGATGCGGCGGAGGAGCAGGCGAGGGCCCTTGCTGCCCAACTAGGAGAGAAATCCCAGGAGATCGAGAAGGAGAGGGCGGAGCACCAACGCCAGGTAGAGACCCTAGAGGCCCATCTGCGTGGGCTCGAGGAGGTGGATCCGGCCCGGATCGCTCGGGATGCCGTGGCGGAGTATGCCACCTCCTTTGTGGAGACCGCCTTGGCGACGTCGTACGAGAAGGGCTTCGCCCAGTGCCAGTCCGAGATCCAAAAGAAGTTCCCGCTCTCGGGGATTGACTTCGAGAAACTTCGGATGTACCCTGACGCCGAACAGAGCAAGGGGGGAGACCCTAGTGAGCTACCAGCTTGTGGCTCCACCGGTGCCCCCGGAGAAGAATGAGGGAGGGGAATGCCCCTCGACCTCTTTGCGTATCCCTCTGTATGCCTTTTCGCTTTATCTGGAAAGGAGTGAATTTAAAACAAATTTATTTCGTAGGAAGTGATACATCTATTGAAAGTATTTGCGTAAATATTCCGCATTCCAAGTGTGAGTGAGAACTCTCCCTTCCATGTCGGCCAGTCGGTAGGCTGCGGGTCCGAGGACCTCGACGACTTTGTAGGGTCCCTCCCATCTAGCCGCGAGCTTCCCTTTGTGAGCGGTATCGGTGGTGAAGCCCGCTTTCCGGAGGACCAGGTCCCCGAGGTGGAAGCTTCTCCCTCGCACCCGAGCGTTGTAGTATCGGGCCACCTTCTGCTTTTGGCGGACGATGGTGGCCAGTGACTGCTCCCGTCGCTCGTCGAGGAGCTCCAGGCTGAGCCCTAGGCCCTGCGAGTTCCGGTCTTCGTCAAAGTATTTGAGGCGAAGAGATTCTTCCCCCAATTCGACCGATACCACCGCCTCGGCCCCGTAGGTGAGCATGAAGGGGGTCTCGCCAGTAGCCTCCTTGTGGGTCGTCTGGTATGACCAGAGTATCCCGGGGAGCTCTTCCGGCCAATTCCCTTCGACGTCCTTTACTTTCTTTCGGAGGGGCTCTATGATACACTTGTTGGCCGCCTCTGCCATCCCGTTGGTTTGGGGGTGTGCCACCGAGGCAAAGAGGAGCTTGATTCCCCATTCCTCGCAAAAATCTTTAAACCCTGCTGAATCGAACTGCTTCCCGTTGTCTGTGACGATGGCCCGTGGTACTCCAAATCGGGAGATGATGGAATTCCACACGAAGCTTTCGCTTTCTTCCACGTGATGGTCGCCAACGGCTCGGCCTCGATCCACTTGGTGAAGTAGTCCACTGCCACGATCAGGTGCTTCCGCTGCCCTCATCCTGGCTTGAACGGTCCGAGGATGTCGAGCCCCCATTTCGCAAAGGGGATGGGGCTCACGATGGGGATGAGCTCTGACGGAGGAGTCGAGATGTGGTGGGCGTACCTCTGGCATTCTTGGCATTTCTGCACGTAGCTTGTAGCATCTTTGGCCAAGGTCGGCCAGTAGTACCCCTGCCTTAAGATCTTCTGCGCGACTATCTTGCCCCTGTGGTGATTCCCGCAGATCCCGTCGTGAACCTCCTGTAGGACGTAGTCAGCTTCTTGCGGTCTGATGCACTTCAGGTATGGGAGGACGTCCGTCTTGGTCCAGCGTCTCCGGTAGAGCGTCCCCTCATGGATCATGTATCGGAGTGCTTTTCTCTCCAGGGTTCGGCGCTCATCCCCATCGGCCGGCACCTCTCCGTGGGTGAGGTATCGGATGATCGGGTCCATCCAGGTGGGCTCTTGGTCGATCGCCATCACCTCGTGCTCCATCGTGCTGGGGGACGGCAGGTTCTCTACGTAGATGGTGCGGCCCAGCTCCTTTGGCGAGGACGAGGCCAGTTTTGATAACGCATCGGCCCGCGCATTCTCTGATCGTGGGAGGTGTAAGACCTCCACGTCCTTGAATTTGGACATCGCCGCTCTGGCGACTGGGAGATATCTCTGCATCGCCTCCTCCCGTGCCTCGTAACTCCCTAAGAGTTGGTTGACAATGAGCTTCGAGTCGCTGAGGAGGCGGACGGACTCGGCCCCGAGCTCCAGGGCCAGCCTCAGGCCGTTGATCACAGCTTCGTATTCCGCCACGTTGTTCGTGGCCGAGAACTCGAACCGCAACGCGTATTCCGCGATGTTCCCCTCCGGAGATCGGATCGCAATCCTGGCCCCTCCTCCTGACTGCGTGGCCGACCCGTCCACATGAACTATCCACGCTCCTGGATCCTCTGGCTGAAAGTGGTCAGCCGAAAGAAAGGACAAGGGTTGAGCAGTTACCGTCCCCGGGCCTTCTCCCTCTGGGGGGCCATTTCCTTCCGTCGTGCATTCGGCGATGAAGTCGGCTAGGGCCTGTCCCTTGATGGCCGTGCGCGGTTTGAATCGGAGGTCGAACTCGCTCAGCTCCACTCCCCAGTTTCGCATCCTTCCCATTCGATCGAATCTCTTGAGGTTCTGTTCTAGCTATGAGTCGGTCAGGATTAGTATGGTGTGGGCCTGGAAATAGGGTAGGAGCCTTCGCGCTGAGAGGACGAGGGCGTACGCCAGTTTCTCCATGGGCGAGTATCGCACCTCCGCCCCCTTCAAGATCCGGCTCGTGTAATATACCGGCCATTGCACCCCGCTGTCCTCCCGGATCAGCACCGAACTCACAGCTTCCTCTGCGCACGCCAGGTAAAGGCTCAGCGACTCCCCTTCCCGGGGTTTGGACAGGAGAGGGGGGCTGCGGAGATACTCTTTGAGGTCCCCGAACGCCCGGGAGCAGTCTTCGTCCCAGAGTATCGTCTTCCTATTGTTCGGAGGTTCCGCGATTGCTTTCCTCAGGACCTTGAAGAAGGGAAACGATCTTTCCGCTGATTTGGAAAGGAATCGCCCCAGGGCTGCGATGCGCCCGTTCAGCCTCTGTAGCTCCTTGATCGTCGTCGGCTCGCGCATGTTAACCAACGCCTCGATCTTGTCGGGATTAGCTTCAATACCACGATTAGTTATCATAAATCCCAAGAATTTGCCAGATCTTACCCCGAACGTGCATTTCACGGGGTTGAGCCGAATGTGGTGTCGCCGCAACCGCTCGAAGGTCTCCCGCAAGTCGGCGATGTGGTCTTCCGGTCGCCTTGACTTGACAAGCATGTCGTCGACGTAGACTTCTAGGTTCCTCCCGATCTGGGAGCTGAACACCTTGTTGACCATTCTCTGGTAGGTGGCCCCCGCGTTCTTCAAGCCAAAGGGCATCTTCTTGTAGCAGTAGGTTCCCCGGTCCGTCGTGAAGGCTGTCATCTCTTCGTCCCGGGGGTCCATCTGGACTTGATTGTACCCGGAGTAAGCGTCCATGAAGCTTAGCATCTCGTATCCCGAGGCGTTGTCCACCAGGTGGTCGATGCGCGGCAGGGGGTAGCTATCCTTGGGGCAGGCCTTGTTGAGGTCACTGAAGTCCACGCACATTCGCCACTTCCCGTTGGGTTTTTTGACCATCACCACGTTCGACAGCCACTCCGGGTACCAGACTTCTCGTATGAAGCCGGCATCGAGGAGACGCTCCACTTCCTCGGAGGCTGCCTTCATCTTCTCGCCGACCAGGTTACGCTTCTTCTGCCTAACCGGTTTGAAGTTGGGGTCGGCGTTGATCTGGTGGACGATCACCTGGGGGTCCACGCCGGGCATGTCTTCAGGCGACCAGGCGAAGATGTCCAGGTTCGCCTCCAGGCATTCGATCAGCTGGTCCCTTAGGTCCGGGCTCAGCCCTCTCCCGATCGAGACGAACCGGCCCTCGATGTCCGTGACCGGGATTTGCTCCTGCTCCTCCGCAGGGGTGGGCCTAGGCCCACTCCTCAAGTCGAGCGCGGCCATCCGGTCAGCTAGACGATCCTCGGGACCTTCCTCCGCCAGTTGATAGCAGGTATTCGGTCTCCCCGCGTCGCCTTCGACTTGCCCCATCCCCCCCGGCGTTCGGAACTTAATGGTCCGATGGAGGGTCGAGACCATCGCGCCGACGGCGTTGAGTAGGGGTCGGCCGATGATCCCATTGTATTCCGACCCGATCCCCAATACGATGAATTCCACCGCTAGGGTCACAGAGTCTGGTGTGTTTCCGAGCGTTACCGGGAGATGGATAGTGCCGATGATGGGGGTGGAGTGACCCGTGAATCCGACCATGGGACCCGAACGAGGTCGCAAGTCTCCTTTCTGCCGGCCCATCTTCTCCAGGGTTGACATAAATTGGACGTCACAGGAGCTACCGGTGTCGACAAGCAGCCGTCGCGCTAAGGTAGTGTCTATGACCACTGATACCACCAAAGCCACGTTCGAGCTGCGTGCCGTTACGGGCGCACTCGGTCTCCCAACCGGTGGGGAAGGGGAGGGCACCCCGGCCCTTTCCTCACGACTCTCCTCACGTCGGTCCCGTGCCCATTCTTGGCAACGATGGCGGGGCCTGTCGCCCCGCGTCGGGGCCTCGCCCTTCTTTCGCCGAGAGGAGGGGGGCCGCGTCATCGCAGATGTGGTTTGTTTCTTCGTGGGACAGTTTTCGTTCCCACAGACGGCGCCAGATGTTTCAGAGTGTTTTCTCACTACAATGCGTTGACCGTGGAGAACCCGGTCAACGTGGTCAAGGGGCCCGCTTTGGGTCCCTCGGGGGCTTCGAATCGGTGCAGAAGGGGCGAGGGGAAGCCTCAGCCCTGGTTGAGACGCTCGGCCTCGGACAGACGTGCTCAGCCTCGGCTGGGAGGGGGACGAGGGGTAGCCTCAGTCGCCCGGGTAGATGCATGGCCGTCGGGTGGCGAGGGTGAGTCTCAGACCCGATTAGGACGCTCGGCCTCGGTAGGGCGTGCTCGGCCACGGAAGGCTGATGGTGAGGGGAAGCCTCACTGTCCGGTTGATCGAGTGGTCGGAGAGGGGCGAGGGGTAGCCTCGGCCCGTTGGTCTGTTGTCCACCTGCGTAGACGAGAACGCTCGTCAGGGGGCCGGACCTTGGTTCCGGCCAAATCCCCTCCGATGCCTAAGTCAGATAGAGATCTGAGAAAGGAGGCCCGGCGGAGACGGTCCGACTCGTGAGGAGATCGTGACGGTGTCTCTCGGCGTGAGCGGGGGAGGAAGGAGATGAATTGGGGGAACGAGGTCGTTGATGGAGTACCTTAGGTTTTGTTACCTGAGATGCGGTCCCTTTCTTCGTCGTCTTCCTGACCCTTTTGTAGAGCTCCCAGCGTGATTGGCTCTGGCCCACGTCCCACGCCCGCCATCGATCGTGCCCCATCCGTCCCCCCTCGCCGCCGCCCTCTCCGCCATGCCAGCACCTCCCCATTATCGCCATTTAGTGGTCGCGTGTCCGGGGGAGCGGTTTTCGCAGGAGTGGGCGAACGACCAACGGGTTATGGGGGCCGGGTCTGATCGACGTTTCGAGAAGGTCCCTTGTAGGGCCTTTGTCGAATGGGCTTTCAGGATGCAGGTGGGCTCTTGGGCTCGTGCTTTATGGGTCTCGGTCAAATAGGCGTAACAGTAGGCTAGGTGGCAAGGAGTCCGCTCTAGCAGAAGAGGAGCCAGGCTCGCTGGTCCTCTTTCACTTCGAGGCGGGTGCCCCGTGCGTGACCTAGTACGGGGCGGCACGTGAGCCACGAAAAGTGCCTACCCAAAAAATGCGAAGTGCTGAAAATATGGAATGAGTATACCTGAGCATGACGCGAGAGCAAGCAGTCGAAGCATGCGAAGAATCACCTCCTCCGAGAAGCGCCAAATCGACTCCTGTATCTCCCCCAAGCTAGCCTGGAACACAAATAGAGAAATCAACAATGAATATCAATATATATGGGAGAAGATTAGAGATAATAGATATATATAGATTAATTTTGATTTGGGGCGGGGTTGGGCTTACGGATTGGAGAAATAGAGAAAAATAGGATTTTTGGGAGAAATTGGGGGTGTGCGACAGCGGGAGCGGTGGCGCCGGCGGCGGGCGTAGGCAGTGGGTGGTTGGCGGCAGACCGTGGGTCACGGGGCAGTGCAGCTCTGCTGAGGGTGAACACGATTCGGGCGAGGCGAGGGCAAAGACAAAGAGGCTCGGCTCAATTTGGGAATTTTTTGCGTTCTGGGGATTTGAGCCGCGGGCGCTAGGTTATAAAGGATAAGTCACTCGGCTGAGTGACGCGTTCACTCAGCCGAATGGCAAGGTTTAAAAGTTTTTTCGAAATTATTCCACAGAAGTCACGACTCGGGCGAGTCATCTTACGACTCGGCGGAGTAGACAAAGGTCGTTCGGCCGAGTAGCATGGCTACTCAGAGCTAAAAAGTGTCTGATTCACTCGGGCGAGGAGTAAGTCACTCGGCTGAGTGACATATAAATTACATAGAGTAGTCTTTAGGATCTTCCTGATCAGTACCCTACTCGGCCGAGTAGGGTCTTTGCTCGGCCGAACGACTAAGTCACTCGGCCGAGTGGCCTGTTGTTTTCAGCTCCAACTCTCTGTTTTTGCTCGACTTTCTGTTTTTCGTCTTCCCGTCAGTTCTTTTCTCCCTCTGAAGCCTGAGCATGTTCCTGGAGCACTCCCCTTTGCCATGGTCATCCTCCATTCAAATGGTTACTCGTTCTCCATCTCCTGTCATGAAATATAGAGCATGTTATCAGGATTTTCGTCGACTCTTGACTCTAAACACTAAGAAAGGTTTAAAACAAAAATAAAATGAAAAATTCAACTAAAAATAAGATAAAACCATCGGGTTTCCTCCCGACAAGCGCTCATTTAAGGTCTTGAGCTCGACCCCTTAAGATACTCGTTTAATGCTCGATGTTCGGCGCATGTGAGATGCGTGCGTCAAATTTGCCGGGAAGGCCACTTGGATTTAATTGTTATTATTCATAGGAATTCCTTGGCTCCCCCTCATCATGGGTGATAGTGGGGGATGAGTACCCAAAGCTTGAGCTTTTAGCGTTCTTTTTCTTTGCCGGTGATGAAAATTTCTTGTCCGGCGGAGCTTTCTTCAAATTCTTTGCCGTGGAGAGCTTGTATAGCTCCCTAATTCTTGTGAATCTGCATTGTCTTTGTCATCAAGCATAGAATGATCCGGCGGGTCTCCCAACTTTTCTCCATCTCTAGAAGATTGGCTTTCTTCGAGACCGTCATTGTGCAAGGCGCCGATATCATATGGCATAGCATCATCAATGACCTCATCGAGGAGGTCCACGTAATCGACGTCCTCCGTCGAAGGCATGTGCTTCATTGCCTTAGGAATGTGAAGTTCCACCTCTATGTTTTTGACATTCAAAGACAAGGTGCCCTCTCTCTCGTCAACTATCACGCCGGCGGTGGCTAAGAAGGGACGTCTAAGAATTAGCGACGTATCGCCCTCCTCTTTGATATCCATTACTACGAAGTCGCACGACAAGCAAATTCCTCCCGGTACTTGGAGCGGTATGTTCTCTGCAATTCCCATCGGCCTAGTGACCCGACTGTCTGCTAGTTGTATTCTTATATCCGTCGGCTTTAGGTCGGTTCCCGTATTCAATTTCTTAAACATAGTTGGGGGCATTGGGCTCATGCTTGCTCCCAAATATACCAACGCTTTTTGTAGCGGGACTCCTCCAAGCGTGCAAGGGATGCAGAAGCTTCCGGGATCTTTAAACTTAGTAGGCTCCTTCTCCTTCCGGGTAAACCAAGTACCTTGCTCGGCGAGCATTATCTTCTCCTTTTGCTTCTTTCCCGAAATCAAGTCTTTTAGGAATTTGGTGTAAGACGGGATCTCTACAATAGCGTCCAAGAAAGGGATATTTAAGCTCACTCCCTGCAAGTACTCAAGAAATTTGGTGAGCCGCTTCTCAATCTTTGCTCTTGCCAACCTTTGTGGAAAGGGTACCGGGGGCATATAGTTGCGCTCCTCACGTGTCTTCATAATTTCAGAATTTTCACCGTCTTTTGGCTCGTTCGGGCACTCCTCCTCATTAGCTGGCTCCTTGTCATCCAAAATTTCTTCCTCTGGCTCCTTGGTTTGAATCATGGTGGGAGTGGTGTCATTCCCGCCCCTAGTAGTTACCGCCACCACTGCATTGATGTGGCCGATATTGCTCAGTGGGTTTGGCTCCGGTTGAGCCGGCAATTGTTGAGTATTTTTATTGAGCAATGCTAGTTGCTCCGATAACTGTGCCACGATGGTGTTGAGAGAGTCTTGTTGAGCAGTCAATCTAGCATTTACCTTCGTTTTCTCTGCCATGAATTCTTCAACCCTCGCTTCGTGGTCGGACCTCAGTGGTGCTTGTGGTGGATTAGGTGCTCTCCACCCTTGATTATACCCTGGAGGTCTATATGTTCCCGCTTGTTGCCTCGGTTGGAAGTTTTGTTGTTGAGGCCCTCTCTGTTGATATTACGGTTGTTGCGGAGGCCGAGCTTGTGATTGTTGCGGTGGTGGATTCAAGGCTCCATCATTATTAGCATATGAAAATCCCGGATTGTTTCTCGTGGCCAGGTTTGTCCAATAACCAGTGTTTCCCGCAACATATTGGACTTGCTCTATAGCTCCTTCTCTGTGATCTCTTCCAACATACATGACATGGGCTTGGTCTTGCCAATCGCCCATACTTCCTCCCGATGTAGATGTGGTGGGGGTCCCATGCAGATCACTTATCAATTTCTCCAATATCTCCACAACCTTGTAGAGAGAATCAAACTTCGTAGAGGGCTCTGCTACGGCCTTTGCCTCATAAATGCTTGTCGGCTTCAAGGAGGACGAAGAATGTCCCCTCTCGTCGCCCCATTGTTAGTTATTCGAGGCCATCTCCTCAAGTAGGGCAGTAGCATCATCCGGCGTTTTAGATAATATGGCTCCATTAGCGGTTGCATCGATGATTTGCTTGGTGCCCGGTTGCAATCCATTGTAAAAGCTATGTACAAGCTCCCATGCTTCAATACTATGATGGGGCATTGGTGTTGGAGATCTTTAAAGCGTTCCCATGCCTCAAATAGGGTTTCCTGCGGTCCTTGCTTGAAGGACATGAGTGCACTCCTTAGCTTGATTGTCTTGGATGGTGGGTAGAATTTGTTAACAAATGTGCTCGCCAACTCATCCCATGTGGTAAAGATCCCCTCCGCTTGCATCCTCAACCAATACAATGCCTTGTCCCGAAGGGTAAATGGAAAGAGGCGCAGTCGGATAGCGTCGGTCGGTACACTGGGCATCTGAAAAGTGGCGCATTTGGACAAGAACAACTGTAGATGGTAGTGTGCATTCTCGTGGGAGTTCCCATGAAATGGGTCTTGTTGCATCAACACCACAAGCCTCGTTTTAAGCTCGAAGTTCTTGTCCGCCGCCAACTCCGGCATCGCAATAGACGAGGTGGTAGTAGTAGTCTTAGGCCGTAGCCTATCTCTGATAGAAACAAGCCTTGCTATGCGTGCCGTTAACTCCTCCGGTGTCTCCGGTCGGTTCATATGATCGTCCTCTATAGCAAGTCTCCTTTCGACCCTAAGCCTCCTTGCCGTACGCTCGATCTCAGGATCAAATAATATATCTTTTTGATGCGCCTTTGATCTCGTGTACATGCACAGAAAAAGAGAGTCTTGGTGGAATCGTTAGCACAATAGAGGAATAAAGAGATAAAAATAATAAAAATAAAAAGAAATAACTATATAAAGAAAATAAAATACCGTCGCCTCCCCGGCAACGGTGCCAAAAACTTGATCGCGCCCGGATATACACCCAGAAAACGACTGTAGTTTTACCAAAAGCGCACAGCATAGTGGCGAATGGGTATCGAACTCAGGGAGGACAATTGACAGTATCTTACTTTGATCACCTAGCTATTGATGGAATAAGAATAGTTTTGATGGTAATGTCACAATCGTTCAAATAGCAAATAGATATCAATATAATAAAACGTCTAGGGATATGAAATCCCCTCTACGGACCGTTTCTTATCCTTGTGGATCATGAATATCAATGTTGCAAGGCTTGAATGTAGGTGAACTAGTCGCAACTTAATGTAGAACCAAGCTCACGCTCTCGCGCTATTGCCGGTCTATAGCAATCTAGATTAGGGCCCACTTTCGTGCAAACCCTAAACTAAGCCACTAGCGTGAAGATCGACATCATCGTCCAATCGCAACTGGAATCCACTCTCGTGCAAACTCGAGCTATGACCTAGGTTATGATAGTTCGTATTCGTCAAATCTCTTGCAAACGAATATTAGTATAGATTTATAATAAAAATCTTAGCTTTGGTCCAATCTCTTGCAAACCAATCTAGAGAATTTCGATTATAAACCTAAGTCGAATATCTAGGCCTTCTCATCAATTGGGATCCAATCTCTTGCAAATCCCAATCGATGGAAATTCCTAACTACTCGCAATAAATCAATCAAAACCTAACCTTTCTTCAATCCTAGCAACAATTCTATTCATTCATCACAATTCAAAAGATCGGGTCCATAGGGTTCATCCCCATGCCCTAGAACGATGAAACTACTCACAAATCATCATGGAAATCTCAGAAATAAAGCAATAGATCATAGCACAATTCATTGCAAAGAAGAGACAATTCATAAAAATAAGATTTTTAGCAAGAAAGAACAAACCAAAATTGTCGCCTATGATCTCCAGCTGAGATTTCATAAAAGAATAGCCATCAAAAAATAATAGAAGTCTATCCTAAACTCGGGATAAAACTAGGTTTAAATACAAGCCAAAATCGTCCAAAAAATCCTGACAGAATTGCCCCTGCGCATCCCAGAAATCGCAATCTGTGTAGCAGTCGGAATGTGTCACTCGGCCGAGTGACAGACCCAATAATAAAACAGAGAATCTGGGGGTTTCGGGGGTCTATCTCTCTGACTGACTCGGGCGAGTAGGCTTCTTTACTCGGCCGAGTAAGCAATCATGCTCGGCCGAGTAGGCTTCTCAAAATTTCCAGTAACTTGGCCGCTTCTCGGAAGAAAATCCCTGTTCTACTCGGGCGAGTGAGCTTTCTCACTCGGCCGAGTGGACTTTCTTGCTCGGCCGAGGAAACTTTGAAATTATGCTGTGCGTATCCGTTTCACTCGGTCAAACGTAGCTCGTTACTTGGCCGAGTGAACTCTCTGTTCGGCCGAGTAACCTGCTTCTGGGCTCTTTTCTTCTCCTCCTCGCCTCCTCGTCGATTCTATTGAATTTCTTCCTCTTCCGCTCATCATCTAGCGATCAAATAAGCTGTGGAAGACGCTCCAGTGTGCGCGAAAGTCCTTTGATCTCATTTTTGCTCCAGATCGCTCCATATCTCTTGAAATACGACAGAAACGAGAAATAGTGAAAATCAACGCGATATCGCCGAATAATCGTGGAAAATGCAATATGGGCGATCGAAATGACATGAAAACATGTAGAAAAAGGTGTAAAATAAGGAGCGATCACCTGTAAATCCTACTACATCACCTGCAGGCGATAGTGCAGAAGTTGACAAAACTTTAGAAGTTTAGGCAAGATGAAGCAGGCGACTGACTAACAAGTCACATGCGCCTGACACTAGACATGCATATGTACTTTGTACAGCAATCGCCTGATGAAAGTTAAGAACTGAAAGCCCAAAAGCCAAGTCAAAAGAGTGTGCATAACAGAAGACTGTTGTACAATTCACAGTTGACTGTTTTGAGACAGGCGCCTATAAATTGTACTTCATTCGCCTGTTGGAAGCCTAAATTGCACAACTTGGAGTAAAAGAAGTTGGAAACCTAGTAATTGATTTCTAATGATTTCCTAGGCTAGAATGAGTGAAGTGTGTGAGCTCCAACAATAATCTACTTCAAAACTATATTCTACTGAGAAAGAAAAGAAAAGAAAAACATTAAATTGATTTAGCTTCTCTTCATTCTCTTGAATGATCTTAAAGTTTTCTTGATGTCTTTGAACCTCCATTCTTTAACTTTGATCACCCAATGTTCAACTTTGAGCTTTGATTAATCTTCATGGTCATTCAGTGCTATTTGATCGTTATGATAAGCTTAGGCAATGGATTAACTGTATGGAAGGGATTAGTCACAAGTATTTATGTTTGCTCATCATCAAAACCAAGTAGGGAGAAGTCCAATACTCAACACTTCCTCCAAAGAAGCTTGCGTCGACTAATTCGAAACGAACCTCCGTGGGTCGATCCCAATATTCCCGATCCTTCTCTTATGTTCCCGTTCTAACTTAAGCATCGGAGGGGATTTGGGTCGAAACCCAGATCCGACCCCCCTGACGTTCTCTTGTAGTGTGGGAAGATCGTGGCATGACCCAATGGGAGGGTCGAACGATAGATCCTGACGACAGTAGCTCAAAGATCGACCCCACCGAAAGGTCGAGCGATCGTCTCATCCTAGTATCCTGATTGCCATCGACCCTAGTTCTACTAACCAAGGGTCCCATCTCAGTCGCTGACGTGGATCCACCTCATCAATGGAATCTATGCTAGCCCGAATACTGTTGACGCCAATTTTGGCATTAACATATACATATTATTCTTGTATTATATTACTACTAATAAAAATGGTGTATAATCAATTTGTGAACATAAGTTCTTGTTCGTAAAAACCTCATGTTATATCAAATAAAGTGATGGTTTGAATTTCCGTTCAAAATTCTAACTATTGTCATGGTTTCCGATAAGAAAAGATTGTTACTTACTTCATGTAGGGTTTGCATTGAAAATTTGTTGTGATGAGCTATAATTTTGATGTGTTTTACTAAGGTTATGATTTTTATGATATTTAAAAGATAACTAATTTGCTTGCATAAAGTTGCAACATTTGTGGGTTTTATGAATAAAACATCTTTTTATTGAGTTTATGTACGAAAAGAGCATATTTTTTAATTCAAAATTATGCATCAACTAATAAATACAATGAATAAAAATTGGATTTTATCTATCTTATGTGATTCATAAGACCTAGGGTGACGGGCGGAGCTCGGGCGGGCATACATGGTTTGCTTCTCCTGTTAGATCTGCTCACTATACTGAAAATTCCAAGATCATAAATACAAGTCTGTCAAAGAAGATTTTTTGTCTTTTATTTCTCATCAGGGTTGGACTTGTTGGGAAAATCTGACACACTATCAAACAACAGCTAAGTGTGCACATCGGAATATATGAAAAATATTATGTCGCCAAGCAAAACAATGCAGAGTTAAAATCTCAGATGAATCATAAGAAGTATAAGGAAAACCACAAACAATCAAGCCAAGGAATCATATAGAGAGACAATATTTATAGTGGTTCGGTCCAAACTATGGCCTACGTCCAGTCTTCTGTTGTCACGAATTCCACTAGATCAGAGATGTTAATTAAGAGAATACACGGACTACAAATCTCCTCTAATGCAATATGTATGCATTCTCTACAAAATAACTCTAGCACTCTAGCAATTACAATGTCTCTTGCGCACACCCAATAGAGAGATCTTACCAAAGTCTCTAGAAGAAGGAGTACTCCTCTTCCAAAGCTCGTAGTCACCTTCTTCTTGAACACGTAAGAAAATCTTCTCTATTCTCCGTCGTGTATGCATAATCGCGTATCCGTAGCCTTCTTCACGTAGCCGTCGCGTGTGTATCTCTTGCTATTTATATGATAGAAATACTCTCTAGGGTAGAACAGGGTATTTTCCATCATGTCCATCCGATTAAACCCCAACAGAAATCAACGGTTCAGATTAAAAACTCAAATCTGACCATTCTAGGGTTTCTGGGTATCGGCACGGCCGTGCCGCATATCGGCACGTAGAACTGCGACTGAAAACAGAGAGCTGCTGATCAAAACGGACAGTCAACACGGACAGTCAACATGGCCTTGTCACTAAATAAATAGAGAGTTGCCTGGCAACACAGATGTCAGCACGGACGTCAGCACAGACGTGACCAAATCTGTGAAAGTCAGCTGATATATCTTCTGACACGCACGACCGTGTCACCCTCCTAGATTCTAAGTTTGAAGCATAAATCAACAAACTCTACCCAACTTCAAACTTCTTCAAAAACCATGGCATACTCAAGCTCTCCACAACAACTCTGCCCAAATACCAAACATTCATACACAGATCTATAATTTACGAAACTCTCATGACAGCGGGAAAACATCAACCACTCAATATGTGTAGATCAAGCTCAAGCAATGCCTGAGCTTGACTGTAGGAACGACCTTTATGAGCATATATGTAGGATTGTGATCTATCGAGACCTTCTCCAATGCTATCACCTTCTTCTCTTCTTGAAGAAAGAAATCCCACTCCTCTATATGCTTGGTCCTAGAACTGTAGGCCTGATGCTCCGCTCACTCTGACTGTCACAATAGAACTTCGTCACTTCTTGCTATATACCCAAGTCTCTCAGTAGACTCCTCAGGAACTTGCCTTCCTTGATCGCCTTAACTGCAGCTATCAGGTTCGCTTCCGTGGTTGACAATGCTACAATGGACTGAAGGACTGATCTCCATGATATCGCGGCAGTGCCCAATGTGAACACATACCCAGTCATAGATCTCCTTCTGTATCTGTTACCTGCATAATCTGAATCACAGAATCCAAATATTACCAACCTATCTCCCATGTCGAAACACAAACCGACACTGGACGTTCCCTTTAGATATCTCAGTATTCATTTTACAGCCTACCAGTGTCCCTTTCCTGTATTCGCCATGTATCTGATGATGATTCCAATTGCCCGGGCTAAGTCTGGACGTGTACATACCATAACATTCATCAAACTTTCCAGACACTAGCATAGGGGACTGTAGACATGTATCATGCCTCCTCGTCAGTGCTAGGTGACAGTTTTGTGGAAAGCTGGAAGTGAGCTCCTAGCGGTGTGGTGACAGGCTTCGCTCTCTCCATTCCATAGCGTGCTATGAATTTCTTTATATAGCTTTCCTGGCTCAACCTCAACTCCCCCTTCTTTCTGTATCTACTGATTTCCATACCAAGGATCTTCTTGTAAGGGACCCTGCGGGGCTACACACACTAGAGGAGGGTGAATAGTGTAATAGCAAGCAAAATTCTTAATTAAAAGTTACTAAAATTAAAGCACAATAAGCAGCGGAAATTAAACAGAGTGCTCAACAACAACAATCGCAAACACAATGATTTTACCCTAGTTCCCCAAAACTTGGGTTGTCCAGCCACACCAATATTCACTATATTCCCACAAAGAGAAGTGAATACAAATCCCACAAAGAGATACCTCACCAAGAGGATTTTGCCCAACACAAGGACCAACCCTACACAGGGGTCAAACTCCCACTTAGAGAATTACTAACTTCCACTCAGAGAATTAGGGTTAGCCCTACACTAGGACACCAAACTACCACTAAGAGAGTTACTACCACAAAGAGATATACTCCCACAAAGAGAGAAAGTAATTTCCATAAAGAGAATTAGTGTTTCGAACAACAAACAAAATGAAACAACACTTACCTATGCCTTGATATGATCTTACCACTGTGAAGAAGAAGGTATGCAAGTGAATGATCAAGTGCTTGAGAGTAGCTTTGATTGCACTTGATGATCTTTCTCTTTTCTAGGAATGAATCCTTACACTTCTCACTTGAGTGTATGAAATGAATAGAAGAAAGATGTTCTCCAAGAAAGGAATGAGAATTAGATCCCTTGGAGAATTTTCCTATGAGCTAGCTTCAATGCATGAATAGAAATATGCTCATGAGAGGGAAATGGGAGAGATTATGAGTGGCTATTGATTCTCTAAGATATTCAATAATGACCAAGAGCTCTAAATGAACTAAGCCAACTCCTGTATATAGGAAGCCAATAAGAACCTATAAAACCAGCCAAAAACCCAAAGGGAAGAAATCTGCAACTTCTAGATTTTGGCAGTTTATGGTCCAGACAGTCGACTGATGAACAAATGATAGTCGACTGTTCAACGTCTAGAAAAATCCCAACAGATATAATTTGAGCCTGGACAGTCGACTGTAGAAGACTACACAGGCGACTGTAAAACAGATAGTCGACTGTATATCCTTCATCAGGCAACTTGTAACGGCCTGTTTCTGTATATGCGTATCTTGTACGTATTCTATTAGTATGGTGATTTAATAGAGGTTTTATTGTATGATTTTATTATTATTATTACTACTTTTCGTAGCTCAAACATGTGATTTAATGGCCGCGTTGTTCACCTCTTTAACTTATGGTTGATGTTGATTGTAGGGGCTGAATCGTATTAATCAAGTCACATCTTAACCAAACCGATCTTAGCAATCAAGAAAATATCTTAACCGAATCGATTATCCAATCTGATCCCGATCTAAACATCTTGTCAGATCATCCCAATCATAGCTAATCTTAACAACATCAATTTCCTAAATCAGACCGTGATCGTAATAAATCCTATGTCTTAATCAAATCAATCTCTCCTAACCAATTCCCGATTAGGCCGGTCCTCTGAATCAAATCTTAACTAAGTTAATTACGTAATCTAGTCATGTCTTAACCAAACTGATCAAACCCAATCTTAATCAAATTGAATTTCTAATTTAAACCCCCTTCAATTAGTCGACTTCACGAATCAATCTTATCCTAAGTCTAACGATTAAATCGATTTCCTGTATCGAAATCTTATTCTAGTAGATTTTAACAAACTTAACTGAATTGATCCTCTTGGATCTGTTATAATCCTAACTAAACCCACACCATACGGATTCTCACAACAACAACCCCACGTCCTTCCCCCATGTAACTACATCACGTCACTCTCCCCATCACTTCACGAACCCACACACGTTTCCTTCTCTTTTCCTTTTTGAAACCCATGCAGGGTACACTTCCTCGTTCCAAAACAAATCCCGTTCTCCTCCCCTTCTTTTCTTTACAACTCACAAAGAACCCAACATTCCTCCCCAAATATCCCCGAACACCGGTGTCATTCCACCGTGCCTCCCCTTCACACGAACCCTCCTCAGACCACGTTCACCCCCTCTTCCCAACTCACCTTTCATCAACAAAACCCTAAGCACCCTCCATTCTCACTCAACTCCGACGACTGCTCTACTCCTCGAACCCATCTTCCCTTCCTCCACAACCCGGTGCCCTACCGACGCCTCCCAGACCTCGCCTAACCTCCGAGAGGACAGCCCTCCGAACATCCGACTCCCGTCATTCCTCCTCTTCTCTAAAGACTCCGAGCCCATCTCAGCCTCATCTTGGAGCACCCGCGGTAGCCCCAGCGACCCATGATCGCATGCACATCACCCCAGGACTACATCGCCCGCCTCGACCTTGCCTCCTCCCGCTCAGTTCACCCCGAGCACCGAAGACCCACCTCCTCTGTCTCCTCTCCCTTCCTCTTTTCGAAACAGAGTATTCTAGCCCCGCACCTCCCCGCACAGCCAGCCCGCCGAAGCTCCTCCCCGACGATTGAACCACTCGCCTTCATCGCACAGCACCCTGACAGCCTCCATGCAACCCGCACCACCCTCAACAATGCCTCTGAGCCATCCCACAGACCGCCCGGTCTTTCCCCCTGTTCCAAGCTTCAGCCCTCCACCTTTTCCCCAGACCGACCAGCCTCTTCCTCCCTGTCTTCAACAGCAGCAACCCGCTCTCCCTCGACTCATCGTCAACCGCTACAATCCTCCGCCCGTCGGCAACACCCACCTCGAGCCCCGACTCTGCTTCCCCTCAAACACTCCCGGCCCCTCCGGATCTCCCCGCACATCCTGCCCTTTCCTCACGCCAGATCTGCCGACTGCAAGCTCTGGAGAGCTCCTCAACGCCATCGTCCCTCATCCCGACACCTCTGAACGACAGCCATCCTCTCCAGTCCACCGACCTCGCCTCCTTCGAACAGCTTGCCTGATCCCCCAGGCACTACCGTCCCTCTTCTGCCCCTCGAGCTCACCGCCGTCGAAGCCGCTCAGCCCAACGCAGTTGAACTCGCCGCGCTGCTGCCCTTTGCCGCCCTACCGATCAGCCCCCTTTTGAGCTCCCTGCAAACGAAAGAAGGAGAGAGGGGTAAAGTGTGAGGACTTTTAAGTTATTATACTATGTTATAAAGTTAGCTTTATTGATGTTAGTTTTATTTATATAGGTTAGTATTAAATGTTGGTTGTTATAATGACAGTGCCTTGGCTTAGTTATTAATTAGTTGCTGTAATGTCAGTATCTTACTTTATGCATTTATATGAATGCTAGAGTTGGCTTATACATGTATATCTACACATTTATTTATATAGGTTAGTTATAATAATGAATACAGTACGCTAGTTCAGGCATGTTAATTCAATAATCATAGTCTAATAATAATTAGAACTGTAAAACGTGTAAGTTAGATATATGGATACCTTAGTTTCTTATTAAAAGTTAGTAATACAATAGATATTATATGTGTTAGTTTAGTAATATTTTAATAGCCTAAACACTTTCAACTTATATCGAATTTAATGACGCAGATTTAATGCGCCTTCCATCATGATCACGTGGACACCCGGTTTTGACTGAAATAGGCAAGTGTACATTTTCTGTTTTAAACATCGTTACTTTTAAATGCAAAATCAAGAAATGCTAGTTTTACCTTAAGTTATGTTGCACATCGTACACTCCTGATTGAATGATTAGTGATTGAATGCGTATTGACGGAACCTATCGACGGAATGGAATACTTGAAATCGTGAAATTATGAATTCGTGCGTCCAAGAGGCAAAATCGTGAAATCGTGATGTCATGTGACTTGACAAACTCGTGCTTGTAATATGGATTAGGCTGGCTCGTGTTCCAGTAGAACACTTGGGTGGGGTAGTTCAATGTAGTAGAGGCCGGAATGCTAAATTACACTTTAGTGATGAACTTGACCGACACTTGGCCGGGTCGGTGAGTAGAGAGTCACGGGTAGCTTCCGTTGGCTTGGGTGTAATGCTTGTCACTTCCCCCTCGGACATTGGGCTTTTCACTAGGCACACTTGATTGATCGTCACGTTCTTTTACTCCTGTTGTTTCTATTGAGGATTGCGTACTCTGCTAGTCACTCCTACCTTGTTCGTGTACTAATACCATGCTTATTGCTGTACACATTACACTTTCCATGCTTATTACTGTGCACACTGCACTTGCCATGCTTGTTGCTGTACACACCACACTTGTCATGCTTACTGCTGTACACACCACGCTTGTCATCTTTATTGCTGTACACACCACACATGCCATGCTTATTGTTGTACACACACACACTTGACATGCTATTTACTGTACACACAACACTTGCCATGCTTATCGATGTACACACATCACTTGCCATGCTAATTGCTGTACACATCACACTTGCCATGCTAATTGCTGTACACCCCACACTTCCATGCTTATTGATGTACACACACTTGCCATGCTATTTGCTGTACACACAATACTTGCCATGCTTATTGCTATACACGCCACACTTGCCACACTTGCCATGCTTATTGCTGTATACACCATACTTGCCATGTTTATTGCTGTATACACACAGTTGCCATGTTTATTGCTGTACACATTACACCTTGCCATGTTCGTTACTTTGCACACTACACTTTGCCTGCTTTACTTATTGTAACCTTATTATATCGCTCTTTTGCTATATGAATGATTTCGAAAACCTTGCCGAGGGTCAATTTCTTAGTATTTTAAATCTTGTCGAGCGACCCTCGCTGACGTATATTTCCTTGTTTTGTGAAATATACGTCAGGTATTAGACAGGTTTGCAGAGGAGTATGCTTAGAGACTGAACAGGTTGATCAGGAGTGCCTTGCTGCTAAGTTCCTTCGCTGAGGAGCGATGTGCCTTCGCATCATTTTTGTACATTGTTGTCTCTTTCAAAATTTGTATGGGCGTTGACCCTCCTCCTCCATTTCATTCATTGTTGGAAACTATTTTTTGAGATTTGAGATTGTAATAAAATATTTAACTTTGTTGTTGAGTTTGCATGCAAGAATCTGCAAGGATGTTATCACACAGACGCGTAATGTGCTTAAACCAAGGAGGAAGAAAAGAAAAAGTACATCATTCTTGCTTTAAGCACATGCAGATCCGCTCGCGTCCTCGCTCCTAAGTATAATGGGTAGTGGGGCGTGATAGGTTTTAGTGGTGGCCCATGCAGGTCGTGCATGCAAAATGCTCTAGAACAACATAGATAAGTTTACAATCTTTATTCTCAAGAACATCATTCTTTGAATTCTCTATCCCATTCTTGAAACCCTAATCTTAGGGGTTTCTAATTATCAGTTGACCCAATGAGTTCCCCTTGACCTTGAACCCATCTTAGACATTATATTCTTATAGTGACAAACCTAGAAATACTAGGTAGTTGACCCATAATGTCTTTTCCCTAGCCAGGTCTATATCATCATATCCTTTTCCTTATTAATGATTCAATTGGTCCCCATCATGGCACATATGTCATCATACTTCTCTGGCTCTCGTTGGCACTTGAAATTCATCCTTGCTATCTTAAAACTCATTTGATTCTGTCGGTCATTACACCTTCCGTTAGCTTTATTAAATTCTGAGGACAGAATTTTAATAAGGTGGGTAGGATGTAACGGCTTGTTTCTGTATATGCGTATCTCGTACGTATTCTATTAGTATGGTGATTTAATAGAGGTTTTATTGTATGATTTTATTATTATTATTACTTTTCGTAGCTCGAACACGCGATTTAATGGCCGCGTTCACCTCTTTAACTTATGGTTGATGTTGATTATAGGGGCTGAATCATATTAATGAAGTCACATCTTAACCAAACCGATCTTAGCAATCAAGAAAATATCTTAACCGAATAGATTATCCAATCTGATCCCGATCTAAACATCTTCTCGGATCATCCCAATCATAGCTAATCTTAACAACATCAATTTTCTAAATCAGATCATGATCGTAATAAATCATATGTCTTAATCAAATCGATCTCTCCTAACCAATTCCCGATTAGGCTGGTCCTCCGAATCAAATCTTAACTGAGTTGATTACGTAATCTAGTCATGTCTTAACCAAACTAATCAAACCCAATCTTAATCAAATTGAATTTCTAATTTAAACCCCCTTCACTTAGTCGACTTCACGAATCAATCTTATCCTAAGTCTAACGATTGAATCGATTTCCTGTATCGAAATCTTATTCTAGTAGATTTTAACAAACTTAACTGAATTGATCCTCTTGGATCTGTTATAATCCTAACTAAACCCACACCATACGGATTCTCACAACAACAACCCCACATCCTTCCCCAACGTAACTACATCACGTCACCCTCCCCATCACTTAACGAACACACACACATTTCCTTCTCTTTTCCTTTTGAAACCCATGCAGGGTACTCTTCCTCGTTCCAAAACAAATCCCGTTCTCCTCCCCTTCTTTTCTTTACAACTCACAAAGAACCCAACATTCCTCCCCAAATACCCCTGAACTCCGGCATAGTTCCGCCGTGCCTCCCCTTCACACGAACCCTCCTCAGACCACGTTCGCCCCCTCTTCCCAACTCACCGTTCATCAATAGAACCCTAAGCACCCGCCATTCTCACTCAACTCTGGCGACTGTTCTGCTCCTCGAACCCATCTTCCCTTCCTCCACAACCCGGTGCCCTACCGACACCTCCCAGACCTCGCCTAACCTCTGAGAGGACAGCCCTCTGAACATCCGACTCCCGCCGTTCCTCCTATTCTCTAACGACTCCGAGCCCATCTCAGCCTCATCTAGGAGCACTCGCGGTAGCCCCGGCGACCCAAGATCACACGCACATCACCCCAGTACTACATCGCCTGCCTCGACCTTGCCTCCTCCCGATCAGTTCACCCCGAGCACCGAAGCCCCGCATGATTCCCACACGTTCACACCTCCTCCCCTTCTGAACTCGCCTCCCTGACCTCACCCGTCACCATCAAACAACCCAGTCGCTTCTCCATCGAACGCCAAACTCCACCACCGGTAGCTTCTTTCCCCTCTTCCCTCGTTGACCCTCGACACCGGTGACCTCGCTGACAACCGCCCGACCTCAGCCCAAAAACCCCACACTGCCATCTCCTCTTCCTCGAAGACCCGACAACAGTCCAACCTCCCCTCCAACCAACCCACCTCCTCTGTCTCCCTCCCTTCCTTTGTTCGGAACAAAGTATTCCAGCCCCACACCTCCCCGTATATCCAGCTCACCGAAGCTCCTCCCTGATGATTGAACAACTTGCCTTCACCGCACCGCACCCCGACAGCCTCCATGCAACCTGCACCACCCTCAACAATGCCTCTGAGCCATCCCACAGACCGCCCGGCCTTTCCCCCTGTTCCGAGCTTCACCCCTCCACCTTTTCCCCAGTCTGACCAGCCTCTTCCTGTAGGAATATGATGCCCTCAAGGCCATTTATTCCTGTGTGAATAGCACAAACATCTTGTTCGAAATAACAGTAAGCTGTTTGGTAATAATTTATCTAAGTCATATTGTAATGTAGTCAACATTAGATATCAACTTAGGTAAAGTCCTGAGACTTTATGCAAGGTCAAACGGGTATCGAGATGAGTATCTCGATCATGGAGAAACGTTTGACCGTCTGTAGCATAAGTCTAAAATGGTTCGTGGTCGTAGATGTTTCGAGACAAGGATATCGAAACATCGGATAGACCATTGTGTCTTAGTCTTCACCGTTTATCGGTGGCGATGATCTCATGATCGCTTGACTTGGCGAAATCAAAGACGAGACACAGGTGCTCATTAGAATGAGTTCACTGAACGATCCACTAGAGTTATCATATGGTTATATTGACCAATCTGTCAGTGATAACTCTGAGTGATGATAGGATAGTTGGTCTTTTGACTTGAGGTCATTTTGACGGACCTGTGCGTGAACGGTGCCACTTAGATCAACTGACCTAGCTTCGAGGCAAAGCCTGTCGAAAGGTCTTTTGATTGGGTGTCACTTGAAACGTACGAGGCGAGTAATGACCAAGAGAGGATTTGTCTCTCCCGGTCAATGGGAGTTAGTGTCGTAGAGTTAGTTCGGTCTTTAGTAAAAACTCTGCGCAGAGTATGTTGGAAGAAGTCCAACATTAGTTGACTAAAGATCGATAGAAACTAACCGGAGTCAAGTTATTGGGGTTGACAGTTTGACCGTACCCCAGACTTGATCCGAACGACATATTTAAGACGAAGAGACTATAACTGCAGAATTCATCACGGAAACAGTAAGGTGGTCCCGACAATACTCATGCCAATGAGTTAACCACATAATGATGATTACTGAAGCAGGGACGGTAACCACTGCTCGTGGTCACTGCCGTATAGGGCTTCGAGCCCAACCTGTTGTAAGGGTCAGGCTGTAGGGTCTCACACAGAGTGCAACGCTTCGTCTAGTAATAGGTAGAAATTAGTTAGGGAGAATATTTGCATTTAGTGCAAAAGGATAAATAATTGCATTTGATGCAATATGATAATTTAAGCTTAGATAGGGACTATTTTGCATTTGATGCAAAAGCGATTAAATGCGTATTAAATTGTTTAATACAATATTTAATAAAATAAACGCAAGGAAAAGTTCACGGGTAAGACGGGAATGTCCCGGTCTAGACCCAGGTTCGAACGGCGTCCAAATCGGACACCAAATGCTCAAATTAGAGCCAAAACAGACCAAAAAATCAGAACAGGCCAGGCCCAGTAAACACAGCCAGAACAGGCTGCCTGGGCTAGCCCAGGCGCGGCCTGGGCTAAGCCCAGGCTCGGCCTGGGCTAGCCAGGCTCGACCTGGGCTAGCCAGGCTCGGCCTGGGCTAAGCCCAGGCCGCCTGGGCAAAGCCCAGGCCCGCCTGGGCTCTGCCCAGCGCCTGGGCAGAGCCCAGGCGCGGGCCTGGGCGAGCCCAGGCGCAGCCTGGGCTCTGCCCAGGCGGGTTTTAGGCGCGCGCGGGTTGCGTGGGGCCCACCCATGGGCCCCACCTCTAGGGTTTTGAACCCTAAGTGTGCTGAATCAAAATGACGGCTCAGTTTTTGTGAAAAACTAGCCTAGGGCTGATCTTTGGACACTCAATTGGAGTGTCAAACGAACTCCGATTGACGAACCGTTTTTTTCCTATGCGTTCACTGTTGAACGCTTGTCGCATTGATAGGTTGTATCAATCCTGAAGCTCAACGGTGAGTGAGTTAAAATTCACGGAAGTTTGCACTTTGTGAAGTGCAAACTAACTTGATTTAATTAACTCTAATTTTTAGTCCCACATCGGATTTTGAGAAAAGGGGAGAGTCCGCCGCCTATATAAATAGGGGTCTCCCCCCTTTCTCAAAACTCGTCCCAAGCTCTAGATCTGAGCGGCTCTCGTAAATGTTGGAGCACGCTCGGATCTAAGCTTAAATTAATATTTCTCTTCTCCCTAAATTTCTGCCTTACTCCTGCGGGCTCTAGCAAAGCCACAAAGGAGTTCGGATTCTGGATCTGAAATCTTGGCGGAGGTTTCACTCGCATGAAACTTTCTTCGGCGCGTGGTTGGCTCGGCGGCACGGGGATTGATCGCCTCGGGATGCGGAGCGGTTCGAGGAGCGGTTCGGGGAGCGGTTCAAGGAGCGGCTCGGCGTGGGACGGGAGCAGCTCGGAAGACGGCGCGGAACATCTCGCCTGCTCCAGGGCTGAGATTCCGGGTATGTGGTTAAAGTATTTTTAGCATTAGTTTAGTTTAATCGCAGTAGGCTAGATCCTTCTTGGGATGGTCAGATCCATCCCAAGTCGGCATAGATCTTGGCATAGGGTCTTGGACCTTAGGGCTAAGTTAAAATAGTTTTAACTGCATGTTAATTAGTTGACATAAATTTTTCTTCCGCTGCAAATGTTTTTTTGTGTGTCTATGTTCCGTCCGACTTAGGACGGGACTAGAGTTTTTGTGCCCTAAGGGACCGCCCAATTCCCAACAGTGGTATCAGAGCGAGGTTTGCGTAGTCGATCTAGCCTGCGATTAATTTTAAACTTAAGAATGCTTTTAAAATACTTTTTAAAATGTTTTTAAAGTTATGAGATAAATTTTAAAAATGTTTTATATGTTAAAATTTATTTGATAAATTATTTAAGCATGCAAATTTTTTAAAATGATGTTTTAATTTATGAGATATTTTAAAACTGTTTTTAAAAAATTAAAAATTTTTATGCGATAAATTTTTTTAACGTAGCATGCAAATTAGTGATTTTAAAATTAAGTTTTTTTATGAGATAAAAATAAAATAATTTTAAAATCATATTTTAAATTTAAATGTTAAATTTATGTATGCATGCTAAAAATTGTTTATGCGATAAACTTAGTATATTTAAATGTTAAATAGTTGTGCACTATCTTTATGCGATAAATTAGTGTAGTTTTTTTAATGGCATGTTATATCTTGTCCCTTATTTGATAACACAAGACAACCTTTTAGGTTAGCCATTAAAAATGATTAAAATTTATTACTAGAATTTTAATGACATGCTATGCTTTAATAAATCATTAACAACAATATTAAGACCTAATTCCTGATTAGGGTAGTCCTTTAAATGAATTTTAAATTCTAATTGTTATTATTAATTTTCATTAAAGGACTTCGCTTCTAGCGTTGTTAATAAAATTTATTAAAATCCTAACAATGATTAGGATAGCACGTGAACCTTATAGTTGATAAGGACTTAATAAAAGTTATTAAACAAATCCTAAAAATTTTGAATTTAAGGATTCAACTAGTTGATAGGATTAATTAGTTGTTAAAAAAAAGCTGTTTAGTCTATGGCATACATACAAAAATGACAAGCTTCATTCAATGGACCATGATCCAGTCAATGTGCTTGGCTAAGAGTTCTGGATCACCCTTTAAGGGATAGTAATCCTGGCTTAGTCAATTCCCTGGCTGAGTTCCGCTGGACCGCAATGTCGCGAATCATGATTGTATGACACCCTGGACTATATCTAAGTCAAATACGTTAATGATCTTCTTCAAGATTAGCCGTAGCCCTCCTTGTTTTAGGGGTTAGCAACCATAGGGCCCGTGTTATAGTTGTTGAGATACACTCAAGCTGTGACATGGCAACCCTATAGAAACCAACTCCTTAAATACATAAGATGAAATCTTGACTAACCCTAACCGTCGTCTCGTACCCCGAGCGCCGGCGTAAGTTAAGTCAACGATGTAGTCTGACTTGATGTAAGTCTAAGACCTGACCCAAACCGACGTGTCGTGCATACACCGAGCTGAGGGGCAAGTCAGGCTAGACATGAAAACAAGGGTCCGACTAGACTAGACATTGTGATTTGGATGAGCACACTCATGATCACGAATGGCTAGGGGCAAAAACCGATTAAGAGAGTCATATCCGATATGATCGATGAAGAGTCATCTTCCGATCGCAGAGTCAATCAACTTGTTGAGCTACACTCAAGGTTGTTTAGACTCAAGGTGATTGGAACTCTTACCCATTATTTTTAATTCGATTAAATCGTTCGTTATTAAGCTTTAAAACGTTCGTAAAAATAGTGGGAGGATATAGATAGATAAAAGCCAATCTACCTATATTTAATATTGAACATATGCTAAAACTAGGGCAAGACTATGTTTACCGAAAGAATCAATTGATAATATTTTAATAAGTTAATTGGTCAAAGAGTTGATTAATTGAATATCAAGTAAAATTCTAATTGATATAATTAAATTATATTCTCATTGACATTAAATGACCTTCTAAAGAACAGCCTTAAGAAATATGATTTCATTAAGTTCTGGGTCCAACAAATAAATTAAAGCTACATGTCACTCGTCTCTATATGAGGCAGCTTGAACATATAGGACATTCAAAGTATGTTTCTCCCTACAACTTGTCGAGCTACCCTCAAGGTTGTATGGACAAACAATTTTGATCCGCAAAGTTCGAAAATTCGATCAAACCGTTTGAGTCGAATACAAGTGCATGAGCGATGCAAGACTATGTATCCCAACCGGATCTTGAGACAAGCAACTTCTTGAGCTACACTCAAGATTGCAAAGCTCAAGCGTTTGGATACATAAGTTGCTTGCATAGCTATTTATTTATGTTGATATCTAAATGTGATTTAGAAAAGGAAGAAGGCACTTCGGAAAGTCCATTGAGAAAGTTAGTTTAATTTATCATTAGTAAAGGCATAAGTAGGAGGAAATGAAAACATGACATATTTTGATGTCACATTTCGGAATAAGTTGTTATACAAAAGACGTTGAACACATTTTGACGAATGTCGTCACATTGCTTCTGAAATAATGTTTTGTGATTAAGTAATTTGTAAATAACTATATATATATTAAATGTTAATATATAAATACACAAGATAGTAGCAAACTTATATGGTAAAATTAGACTAGGCCGTATCAAGAGATTAAGCTTCACAAGTCACATAAAGAGGGGTCTGACCTCTCGTATTATGAAGTCTACGGACACTTGTGAGTCTTAGCCTCTTAGATACAATGGCCGAAACCCATCTGTGAGACAGTGGGAGAATGAGTTGTCGAACTCAGTCTAGTACATACTGATGTACCCGAGTCTACTTTTAACAAAATAAGTTATTCGTATATTTTATTAAGACACGTGTTCCTGATGAAACACAAGTCTGATAAAATAAAGAACGAAATGCCTAAAGTATTTAAACTGATTCGATTAGATCGAATGGTCAAATACTTAGCTACATAAAATCTTGTGTAATTAAAAGAAAATGTGATTTTCTCTCAGGTCAAGTCTGTTAACACATCAGTGTGTTAAAAGGTATGAATCACACTTAATTAGATTTAGTGTGATCCATTGTAAGTGACTCTGAGCTAAGTCCTCCCTATGGGTTAAGTCCCAAATAGTAATGCCTAGGTTTTGATAAAGTTCTATGAGAACATTATCAATAATATATTCAATAAATCAATCGTAAGGAAGTTGTATTATTACTCGAATTTCGTGAGACGAAAAGTCGAGTTAAGACATCATACCTGATGATGACTTAGTCAACTTCCGGGATGAAATTCGGAGTAGTAACTCCGATTTAAAACTTGATGAAGGTCCGTGTGCGTAAACAAATTTGAGAATTTAGTTTACGTGCCCAAGGAAAATGTTTCCTCACTTTCTGTAAGTAAATCTTTAAGTTGAAAGATTGGTGCAGAAAAGGAAATAGTGAAGTACAATAATGTTGGACGAGAACGGTTTTCATCCTAATTTCTTTAAAACGGATTATGATGAAACCGGTTTCGCCAACAGATGTGTACAGATCTACTCGGACCAAACTCGATGTAAACGCTCAGTTTGACCATGAAAATTTGCGCATTCACTTATAAGTTCGTTTTTCTAAATATGATTTAGACGAACCAACTTATATGAATTAGCCAGATAGTTTTCAAGGTCAATGGGAGCGTGTAAATTACATACGAGACATCAAAGAGATGGAACATATATTTTGATTAAGTAATCAAAGAGTTTGATACTTTATCAGAAATGGATATGAACCATTTGGAATGACCAGTAACTAATTTAAATGATTATCGTAAAGTACGATAAACTGGATAAGATCCAGGGAAATAAAATATTATAGATTCCGATAGACCAAGTGAATTATTTGAATGAGATTCAAATGGTTGGTCTAACATAAACATAGAAACCCCTTAAGTCTATAGTGTAGACGGTTTTAGCAGATCCACTCACGAAGGCTCTACCACATGAAGTCGGGAAAACTTATGTGTAAAAACGATATTAGATATCGAGATAAATGGGCCTGAGTGCAAGTGGGAGATGTAGGAATATGATGCCCTCAAGGCCATTTATTCCTGTGTGAATAGCACAAACATCTTGTTCGAAATAACAGTAAGCTGTTTGGTAATAATTTATCTAAGTCATATTGTAATGTAGTCAACATTAGATATCAACTTAGGTAAAGTCCTGAGACTTTATGCAAGGTCAAACGGGTATCGAGATGAGTATCTCGATCATGGAGAAACGTTTGACCGTCTGTAGCATAAGTCTAAAATGGTTCGTGGTCGTAGATGTTTCGAGACAAGGATATCGAAACATCGGATAGACCATTGTGTCTTAGTCTTCACCGTTTATCGGTGGCGATGATCTCATGATCGCTTGACTTAGCGAAATCAAAGACGAGACACAGGTGCTCATTAGAATGAGTTCACTGAACGATCCACTAGAGTTATCATATGGTTATATTGACCAATCTGTCAGTGATAACTCTGAGTGATGATAGGATAGTTGGTCTTTTGACTTGAGGTCATTTTGACGGACCTGTGCGTGAACGGTGCCACTTAGATCAACTGACCTAGCTTCGAGGCAAAGCCTGTCGAAAGGTCTTTTGATTGGGTGTCACTTGAAACGTACGAGGCGAGTAATAACCAAGAGAGGATTTGTCTCTCCCGGTCAATGGGAGTTAGTGTCGTAGAGTTAGTTCGGTCTTTAGTAAAAACTCTGCGCAGAGTATGTTGGAAGAAGTCCAACATTAGTTGACTAAAGATCGATAGAAACTAACCGGAGTCAAGTTATTGGGGTTGACAGTTTGACCGTACCCCAGACTTGATCCGAACGACATATTTAAGACGAAGAGACTATAACTACAGAATTCATCACGGAAACAGTCAGGTGGTCCCGACAATACTCATGCCAATGAGTTAACCACATAATGATGATTACTGAAGCAGGGACGACAACCACTGCTCGTGGTCACTGCCGTATAGGGCTTCGAGCCCAACCTGTTGTAAGGGTCAGGCTGTAGGGTCTCACACAGAGTGCAACGCTTCGTCTAGTAATAGGTAGAAATTAGTTAGGGAGAATATTTGCATTTAGTGCAAAAGGAGAAATAATTGCATTTGATGCAATATGATAATTTAAGCTTAGATAGGGACTATTTTGCATTTGATGCAAAAGCGATTAAATGCGTATTAAATTGTTTAATACAATATTTAATAAAATAAACGCAAGGAAAAGTTCACGGGTAAGACGGGAATGTCCCGGTCTAGACCCAGGTTCGAACGGCGTCCAAATCGGACACCAAATGCTCAAATTAGAGCCAAAACAGCCCAAAAAATCAGAACAGGCCAAGCCCAGTAAACACAGCCAGAACAGGCTGCCTGGGCTAGCCCAGGCGCGGCCTGGGCTAAGCCCAGGCTCGGCCTGGGCTAGCCAGGCATGGCCTGGGCAAAGCCCAGGCCCGCCTGGGCTCTGAGCCAGGCGCGCCTGGGCTCTGAGCCCAGGCCCGCCTGGGCTCTGCCCAGCGCCTGGGCAGAGCCCAGGCGCGGGCCTGGGCGAGCCCAGGCGCGGCCTGGGCTCTGCCCAGGCGGGTTTTAGGCGCGCGCGGGTTGCGTGGGGCCCACCCATGGGCCCCACCTCTAGGGTTTTGAACCCTAAGTGTGTTGAATCAAAATGACGGCTCAGTTTTTGTGAAAAACTAGCCTAGGGCTGATCTTTGGACACTCAATTGGAGGGTCAAACGAACTCCGATTGACGAACCGTTTTTTCCTATGCGTTCACCGTTGAACGCTTGTCGCATTGATAGGTTGTATCAATCCTGAAGCTCAACGGTGAGTGAGTTAAAATTCACAGAAGTTTGCACTTTGTGAAGTGCAAACTAACTTGATTTAATTAACTCTAATTTTTAGTCACACATCGGATTTTGAGAAAAGGGGAGAGTCCGCCGCCTATATAAATAGGGGTCTCCCCCCTTTCTCAAAACTCGTCCCAAGCTCTAGATCTGAGCGGCTCTCGTAAATGTTGGAGCACGCTCGGATCTAAGCTTAAATTAATATTTCTCTTCTCCCTAAATTTCTGCCTTACTCCTGCGGGCTCTAGCAAAGCCACAAAGGAGTTCGGATTCTGGATCTGAAATCTTGGCGGAGGTTTCACTCGCGTGAAACTTTCTTCGGCGCGTGGTTGGCTTGGCGGCACGGGGATTGATCTCCTCGGGATGCGGATCGGTTCGAGGAGCGGTTCGGGGAGCGGTTCAAGGAGCGGCTCGGCGTGGGACGGGAGCAGCTCGGAAGATGGCGCGGAACATCTCGCCTGCTCCAGGGCTGAGATTCCGGGTATGTGGTTAAAGTATTTTTAGCATTAGTTTAGTTTAATCGCAGTAGGCTAGATCCTTCTTGGGATGGTCAGATCCATCCCAAGTCGGCATAGATCTTGGCATAGGGTCTTGGACCTTAGGGTTAAGTTAAAATAGTTTTAACTGCATGTTAATTAGTTGACATAAGTTTTTCTTCCGCTGCAAATGTTTTTTTTTTGTGTCTATGTTCCGTCCGACTTAGGACGGGACTAGAGTTTTTGTGCCCTAAGGGACCGCCCAATTCCCAACACTTCCTCCCCGTCTTCAACAGCAGCAACCCGCTCTCCCTCGACTCACCGTCGACCGCCACAATCCTCCGCCCGCCGGTAACACCCACCTCACCACCAACATTCGAGCCCCGACTCTGCTTCCCCTCAAACACTCCCGGCGAATCCCAAAGCCCCCAGCCCCTCCGGATCTCCCCGTACCTCTTGCCCTTTCCTCACGCCAGATCCGTCGACTGCAAGCTCTGGAGAGCTTCTCAACGCCACCGTCCCTCATCCCGACACCTCCGAATGTCAGCCATCCTCTCCAGTCCACCGATCTCGCCTCCTTTGAACAGCTCGCCTGATCCCCCAGGCACTACCGTCCCTCCTCTGCCCCTCGAGCTACCCGTCGTCGAAGCTGCTCAGCCCAACGCTGTTGAACTCGTCGCGCTGCTGCCCCTTGCCGCCCTACCAATCAGCCCCCTTTTGAGCTCCCTGCAAACGAAAGAAGGAGAGAGGGGTAAAGTGTGAGGACTTTTAAGTTATTATACTATGTTATAAAGTTAGCTTTATTGATGTTAGTTTTATTTATATAGGTTAGTATTAAATGTTGGTTGTTATAATGACAGTGCCTTGGCTTAGTTATTAATTAGTTGCTGTAATGTCAGTACCTTACTTTATGTATTTATATGAATGCTAGAGTTGGCTTATACATGTATATCTATACTTTTATTTATATAAGTTAGTTATCGTAATGAATACGGTACACTAGTTCAGGCATGTTACTTCAATAATCATAGTCTAATAATAATTAGAACTGTAAAACGTGTAAGTTAGATATATGGATACCCTAGTTTCTTATTAAAAGTTAGTAATACAGTAGGTATTATGTGTTAGTTTAGTAATATTTTAATAGCCTAAACACTTTCAACTTATATCGAATTTAATGACGCAGATTTAATGCGCCTTCCATCATGATCACGTGGACACCCGGTTTTGACTGAAACAGGAAAGTGTACATTTTCTGTTTTAAATATCGTTACTTTTAAATGCAAAATCAAGAAATGCTAGTTTTACCTTAAGTCATGTTGCACATCATGCTTGTACACTCCTGATTGAATGATTAGTGATTGAATGCGTATTAACGGAACCTATCGACGGAATGTAATACTTGAAATCGTGAAATTATGAATTCATGCGCCCAAGAGGCGAAATCGTGAAATCGTGATGTCATGTGAGTTGACAAACTCGTGCTTGTAATATGGATTAGGCTGGCTCGTGTTCCAGCAGAACACTTGGGTGGGGTAGTTCAATGTAGTAGAGGCCGGAATGCTAGATTACACTCTAGTGGTGAACTTGACCGACACCTGGTCGGGTCGGTGAGTAGAGAGTCACGGGTAGTTTCCGTTGGCTTGGGTGTAATGCTTGTTACTTTCCTCTCAGACATTGGGCTTTTCACTAGGCACACTTGATTGATCGTCACGTTCTTTTACTCCTGTTGTTACTATTGAGGATTGCGTACTCTGCTAGTCACTCCTACCTTGTTCGCGTACTAATACCATGCTTATTGCTGTACACACTACACTTTCCATGCTTATTGCTGTGCACACCGCACTTGCCACGCTTGTTGCTGTACACACCACAGTTGTCATGCTTACTGCTGTACACATCATGCTTGTCATGCTTACTGCTGTACACACCACACATGCCATGCTTATTGCTGTACACACAACACTTGCCATGCTTATCGCTGTACACACCACACTTGCCATGCTAATTGATGTACACATCATACTTGTCATGCTAATTACTGTACACACCACACTTGCCATGCTTATTGCTGTACACACACACTTGCCATGCTATTTGCTGTACACACAATACTTGCCATGCTTATTGCTGTACACGCCACACTTGCCACACTTGCCATGCTTATTGTTGTATACACCACACTTGCCATGTTTATTGCTGTACACACACACTTGCCATGTTTATTGCTGTATACACCACATTTGCCATGTTTATTGCTGTACACACACTTGCCATGTTTATTGCTGTATACACCACACTTGCCATGTTTATTGCTGTACACACACACTTGCCATGTTTATTGCTGTGCACATTACACCTTGCCATGTTCGTTACTTTGCACACTACACTTTGCCTGCTTTACTTATTGTAACCTTATTATATCGCTCTTTTGCCATATGAATGATTTCGAAAACCTTGCCGAGGGTCAATTTCTTAGTATTTTAAATTTTGCCGAGCGACCCTCGCTGATGTATATTTCCTTGTCTTGTGAAATATACGTCAGGTATTAGACATGTTTGCAGCGGAGTATGCTTAGAGACTGAGCAGGATGATCAGGAGTGCCTTGCTGTTAAGTTCCTTCGCTGAGGAGCGATGTGCCTTCGCATCATTTTTGTACATTGTTGTCTTTTTCAAAATTTGTTTGGGCGTTGACCCTCGTCCTTCATTTCATTCATTGTTGTAAACTATTTTTTGAGATTTGAGATTGTAATAAAATATTTAACTGTGTTGTTGAGTTTGCATGCAAGAATCTACAAGGATGTTATCGCACAGACACGTAATGTGCTTAAACCAAGGAGGAAGAAAAGAAAAAGTACATCCTTCTTGTTTTAAGCACATGCAGACCCGCTCGCGTCCTCGCTCCCAAGTATAATGGGTAGCGGGGCATGACACAACTACTACAGGGGATGGAGAAAAGCAGAGAGATGCACTCTAACTCCCTGTATGCATACAGGCGACTGATGAACAAATTACAGTCGACTGTAAAAATAGACAGGCGACCGTTTATCCTTCATCAGTCGACTGCTGCCTAGGATGGAGAAAAACAGAGAGAGATGCATATTTCGCACTTATGCCTTTCAGACGACTGATGGCCATTTCACAGGCGACTGTAAAAATAACAACAGGCAACTGCCTTGTAAATTGGGATGAAGACTAGAAAATGCAAGAAGCGCACAATCGACTGTAGACCAATTCACAGGCGACTGTAAGAATACATGTGAATGTAAATTAAACATCAGTCGACTGATGCGAAAAGCTCAAGATGAGTCAATAGAAATGTTGACATGAGCTATGCATCACAGTCGACTGTAGAAGGGTCGACAGACGACTGGAATCACCCAGTCGACTGTAAGACTTTCATCAGGCGACTGTAGGAGAGCCAAAGACTCCAAATGAGTATTTGGGCTAGATGAACCTATTGGGTTAGATTCTATGATAATCCTAAGGCTCACTAAGATGGTTAAATGCATATGCATGAGAGTATGACCATCTATCAAGGCATTACAAAAATCCTAGACTAAAAAAGAGAAATGCAAGTAATTGAAATTACATGGATTACATATTGCATCTCCTAGAGTCTAAGTCTTCAAGCTCACTATACCTTGATGCTCCCCATCATCTCCAAGCTTTGGCACTCCTTGATGAGCTTCCCTTCATCAAGCTCCAAGCTTTGACATTGCTCCTCTAGATGTACATCCATCATCATGCTCCAAGCTTTGGCTTCATTAGATGATCTTCATGACTTCATCCAAGCTTGAGCACACCATCACTCTTGGAGGTATTTAAGATATCCCTTGTAATGTCCTCCAAACATTATGCTTTGTCTCATCAACATATAACATAAAGATAAACTGAGACTAAAACATAATATTGATTAGCACACTAACATAATGTATTGATCATCATCAAAACAACGTTAGTCTTGAAACCAAGAACTAACAATCTCCCCCTTTTTGATGATGACAATCCATTATGTCAAAATATGATAAACATTGAAATAAACAATGTGTGCTAACAAACTCCCCCAATCAATATGCAAATGTGCACAAAATATAAACATATAAAGCACAAATCATATTGATGGTTGTTATGCAAAAATATACCAATTGATAATAATGCATAAACAAGCACACGCTATATTTTTACATAACATATTTCTCTCCTCCATTGGCATATCAAAAAGATGGGTAATAGCCAAATAGGAAAACCAAGGACAAGAGAAATAACCATCCTATATGCACATACATAATGTAAATGAAATTCAATATGACATATGAATGGAAATATAATGCTAGCAAGCAAAAATTCCATACTCCCCCATAATCATACAAAACATGCAAACATGGGAGTAATGGACACACTCACACAAATGTGGGTACACAATGTAAACATACAGGCATAATACCCAAGCAATGAATAACAATGTGAGTGAGCTAGTAAGATGGAAACCAAACAAAAGTGGAGTTTGGTTTCCGTATATAGTCATATGAAAATATAACATTACGCACATATGAATCTACATATGCATTCTTATCAAGCCTGGAAACATTCTTAGGAATCTACAAAGAAAGTGATTTGGGATTCTTAGGAAGAGGTTTAGTTAAGACATGAGTAGGAGGTGAGGGTGCACACTTATGAGGTGGAACATAAACATTGGCATGCCCCGTGTGTGAAACATGAGATTTAGCATTAGATGCATTCACACAGGTAATTCTACCATGCATAGGAACATGTGAAGCATGCAAAGGTTTGGCATCAATTTTAGCATGCAAGCAATAATATTTCCTATGAGTAGAAACATCATGCATAGCATTCAAAGAAGAAGCATTCATATCAACATGTTTTTGAATAGGCTTCTTAATATATGCAAGACCGGAATACAAAAATGCATGATTTCTCTTTGGCTTAGAAATAATAGTAGATTTTAGGCCAAAAGAGTTGGATCTGACTTTCTCATTAGAATGCTCCCCCATAAAATTTATTTAGGTGCTTCTAAGAGAAGAGCTTGGTTTGTTCACCTTCAATGAATAGGATCCAAAAACCGTGTCCTTACTCAATTTGAAATTTTCAATTTGAGTAGACAATAGTTCATATTTCTTCAAAAGTGAAGAGATGTTGTCATCCCTCTTGGATAGACATGAGCTAAGCTCACAAAATTTTGACTTGAGAGCCAATGTCTCATCTCTCAAAATGTTGTAATCACACTCCGAGTGCATCTTCTCCATTTGGAGTTTGAGAGAAGCATTCCCAACTCTCAAGGCACTCAATTGAGAAAGAAATCCTTCTTTCTCGGCATGCAGACAATGAATTTCCTCTTTATGAGTAGCAAATGCACTCTCCCTTAAAGATCTATGAAATTTATTGACATACACTACTTGAGCTTTAAGAGACTCATTCTCTTTGCTCAACATGCACACACGTGAATCAAGAGTAATCTTTTCTTGATTTAATGCAATGGTTTGTGTATCATCACAAGGTTTGGATGATAATAAAGTGTGTGTGCGTGCTTCTCTCTCAAGCTTGTTATTATTCACTGTGGGATAGTCCATAAAAAACGCATTACAATTTTTAATAAAATCACTACGTTGAACGAGAGAGTTACGAGATACCTCATTACCAACGATGCTCTCATCATCACAAGATTCCTCTCCTCCATACTTTTCATCAAGATAATCCCATATCTTATTTGCCGTCTCTAAATCACATATTTTCTTTGCAATTTTTGGAGAGATGGAATTGAGCAATGCATTCCACACTTGAGCATCCGAGGTAATAAACTCTGACTCCTCATGCACATCAAGCCAGTGGAACATGTTCTTCCTCCATTTTGAGAAGTATTTGCCTTTGAAGACGGGAGGAAGGGAGAGGGGTTGTTGAGACTTAGAAGTCATGCTTGCAAAATCCACCAAACCAAGGCTCTGATACCAACAGTAAGGGACCCAGCGGGGCTACACACACTAGGGGTGAATAGTGTAATAACAAGCAAAGTGCTTAATTAAAAGTTACTAAAATTAAAGCACAAAGCAACGGAAATTAAACAGAGAGCTCAACAACAACAATCGCAAACACAAGGATTTTACCCTGGTTCTCCAAAATTTGGGTATGTCCAGCCACACCAATATTCACTATATTTCCACAAAGAGAAGTGAATACAAATCCGACAAAGAGCTACCTCACCAAGAGGATTTTTCCCTATACAAGGACCCAACCAACCCTACACAGGGGTCAAACTCCCATCTAGAGAATTACTAACTCCTACTCAGAGAATTAGGGTTAGCCTTACACTAGGACACCAAACTCCCACTAAGAGAGTTACTCCCACAAAGAGAGTATCCTAATCCCACAAAGAGATATACTCCCACAAAGAGAGAAACTAATTCCCACAAAGAGAATTAGTGTTTTGAACAACAAACAAGACGAAACAACACTTACCTATGCCTTGATATGATCTTACCAATGTGAAGAAGAAGGCATGCAAGTGAATGAACAAGTGCTTGAGAGTAGCTTTGATTGCACTTGATGATCTTTCTCTCTTCTAGGAATGAATTCTAACACTTCTCACTTGAGTGTATGAAATGAAGAGAAGAAAGATGTTCTCCAAGAAAGGAATGAGAATTAGATCCCTTGGAGAATTTCCCTATGAGCTAGCTTCAATGCATGAAGTGAAATATGCTCATGAGAGGGAAATGGGAGAGATTAGGAGTGGCTATTGATTCTCTAAGATATTCAATAATGACCAAGAGTTCTAAATGAACTAAGCCAACTCCTATATATATGAAGCCAATAAGAACCCATAAAACTAGCCAAAAACCCAAAGGGAAGAAATCTGCAACGGCTAGATTTTGGCAGTTTATGGTCCAGACAGTCGACTGATGAACAAATGACAGTCGACTATTCAACGGCTAGAAAAATCCCAACGGATATAATCTGAGCCAGGACAGTCGACTGTAGACTTTAAAACAGACAATCGACTGTATATCCTTCATCAGGCGACTGCTGTAGGGGATGGAGAAAAACAGAGAGATGCACTCTAACTCCCAGTATGCATATAAGTGACTGATGAACAAATGACAGTCAACTGTAAAATAGACAGGCGACCGTTTATCCTTCATTAGTCGACTACTGAATAGGATGGAGAAAAACAGAGAGAGATGCATGTTTCGCACTTATGCCTTTCAGACGACTGATGGCCATTTCACAGGCGACTGTTAATATACAGGTGACTATAAAAACAGCAACAGGCGACTGTCTTACAAATTGGGATGAAGCCAAGAAAATGCAAGAAGCACACAATCGACTGTTGCCCAATTCACAGGCGACTGTAAGAGGAGCGAAGGAGGAAACAAGGAGATGACGCGTTCCAAGCCCTCAGCAATTCCAGGTGAATCAGATCGAGTACATAACTCACTCGGTCCGAGTAGGTATGGCCAATTTTGGAGGCTTCAACAACACTTTGTAGCAGAAGAGCGTACAAAGTCACTCAACCGAGTAGCAATCCCACTCGATCTGAATGGGCAATGCGAAAAGTGTTAAAGCCTCACTCTTAGTGGCTGTCTAAGCTTGAAGCTACTCGACCGAGTAGCCTTGCTACTCGACCGAGTCAAATTATCGACAGAACGAAATTTTGAAGGCTTCTGTATCCTCGGTAGCTCGACCGAGCAGACACGTCCACTCGACCGAGTGCCAAGGTGACTCGGTCGAGTGACAAATGGGACAGAGCGATGTTTTCAAGCCAATTATGAGGCTCTGTAGCTCGACTGAGTGGACGAGGCACTCAGTCCGAGCGAATACCTATTCAGATCGAGGATCAACAAACTTCGGAGGTGACTTGACCGAGGGCAAAGGCTACTCGGCTGAGTGCAACCGCACTCGATTGAGTAAGGAAAAAATAGCCCAGATTTCAGGATAGTCTCTCACTGTTTGAAGATCCTCTATCATTCCAGTTGGCAAAGTATTTTTCTCATATTTTTCATGGATAGTAGACTTCATGAAGGTTCCAACTCTGCTAAGAACGCACCAAACGGAGGTCAGATGAAATTTGTGAATTTTTTACAAGATGGCATTGTAGTGATGAATTCTGCCACTCGAATGAGTGAACAGGGCACTCGGTCGAGCTGTCTGGGGCCCACCATTTAAGTTGCAGCCCTTATTGGATTTGGACACGAAATTAGGGGTTTTTCTTTTATGGGGTTTGTAGGGTTTGAGGGGTTATATATAATGAACTTTGTAGCTGTCATTAGAGGGGATGCTAGTTACTCTTTAGAGCTATTGTAGAGACTTTATTCAGAGGCTAGGCCATGCTCTAGGCCCCATCCTCTTGAATCAAGCTAAGTATTTTGTTCTTTTAATCTATTTTGATGTTCTCTAATATGCTAGCAATGAATTCTCTTGATTATATGTTAGTTGCTATGCTTGAGTAGTTATATGTTATTTGCTATGCTTGAGTAGTTATATGTTATTTGCTATGCTTGAGTAGTTTTATTGCTAGGGTTAGGTTGAATCCTATTTCTAGGGCATTATATTTGATGAGGATGGTGATCCAAGATATTGGCACCAAACCCATCTAGATTTTTGGGGTTCTTTGAATGTTGGAACTTAGTCTAGGGAAGGAATTCGACCACAATCGGATCTAGGAATTGACAACCCTAGAACCCTTGAATTGACAACTCTTGGTGGTCGATGAATCACCTTATATAAACCTAATAATCAAGGATACTCTGTAGCGAGATGATCCACGATGGTGGCATGCGATCCAAGATATTGGTGCCCCTGCAATGTAGCTAGAGATTGATAAGCCGTAGAGTTATGTTGTGGTTTGATATCATTGAGGCGACTGGAATTCAATGGGCGTGGTGATCCACGATAGTGGCACTCGTCCTGAGAAGTCCCCTCACATTCGAATAGGGTTGTAATGTCGTCAATCTAGATACGGTGATCACGACAGTGGCACCAACCTTAGTCGTTTGTTACACCCATATATTGCTTACTAGGTGATCACGATAGTGGCACCGAAGTAGAGCCTATACAACATATTATCGACACGTTGGATGATTCAATCCCTCGACCTGCATATGCTTCATTCCGTACCTGAAGCAGTGTGAGGATACCGAAACCCTATTGATGTTTCTCTCCTTTGTTTTCTCTTTGTTTTTTTATTTATTTCATTGTGTGGATTTAGTTTGCAATATCGAGTGACACAACATTCACATCCATCACCATTACGACACTCCACAATCTATATTCACCAATAAAACTCGCAAGTCTAACTCAACCTAGGAGTAGATAGGTAATGTGGTACCACCACTCCGTGTTCAATATCCGCTCGCCACTATACTGTGTGCTTGCGGTAAAACGACATCGTTTCTGGAGTTTAATTCCGGACCGATCAAGTATTTGGTATCATTGCCGGGGAGGCGTACTGCCATATTATCTATTTATCACAATTAGGTTGATTAGATTGCGTTAAAAAAGAAGATTTTTTCCCAACCACCTGCTATTATTATTATCTTTATCTCTCTCGTACCACTGATATCTTTTCCAGGTTGTTTGTTTTTTGCCATTCAGGTACAATGGAGCAATTTGATTATTCAGGCAATGATTATTCGGCGCAGTATGAGGCTCCAATGGAAGAATATAGATATTATCCACAGGACCCATACTATTAGATGGAGAGATATGATCACTATCCAGAATGTTATGCCTATTGCGAGTCTTGCAATATGACACATGCTCTACGAAAGCCGCGTTTGTCTTTTGAGTCCTGACCATCCCATCAATTTGGCGATCACACAGATGAAGTTTCAACTGAAGGAAACCTTCACTAAGCTGAATGAGACACTTAATCGAGTGCAACAAAAGATCGATGATATCAGCAAGACTCTTTTATATTATGAGCCCGAGGGAGAGACCGAGGATATTGATGCCCCCACCTCTGAGGATACAACGGTATAAGGCACAGATGAAAGAACTACGATGAGACACTAGGGAGGTGTCACTACAAGGCCGGGTTGCACTGTCGTCGATTTCCCACCGACTGATACAACTAGTTCACATGAAGAGTGGATGGACAAAGAGGATTCAGAGGGAGTGGACATTGAGGTTATCTACCTCGCGCAAGATGACATATACGTCGCATCCAAGGGTGACACATTCACTTCCATACCTAGAGAGCCTGAGGAGACTTTAGCATCCCACTTGTCCCTTTACCAGATACTTGAGCCCACAGTGCCACCTGCACCTACTATTGAGAAGGCCAAGCCAAGGCATCAAATGCCTCGAGTTCCAGGACGGAAACGAAGAAAGAGGCATTAAAAGGAGAAGATAAAGTTTACATTGCCTTCTATACTTGAGGAGCCTGCGGAGGAGGCCAAGGCAGTGCATTGTGAGGATATAGACGTTGTCACCTCTGACGAGACAGTGCCGCCTGACATGATTTCAGTTACTTCTGATGAGACAACTAAGACGAGACACTCAGGGAGTTTCACTACAGAGCTAGAGGTTACTATTCAGGAGGAGGCCACAGAGATGATTTCATCGCCTTTGCCTTCCATCACCATGGCTGAGCATCAATTAGAGGACCATCTGCCAGAGCTTACTACTTCCATTAAGGTAGAATCTTTTGCCCACTATTTTCCTTTATTCGAATCAACCCCTATTTATGATAATTATTGTAATTCGGGTACTGATGACATGTCGTATCTTTTGCATGATACATTAGCACACTAGAAGGAAATAATTTGGGACATATAATTTGATGATCAGGATGTAGTATGTGACATGTATAACGAGGAGAGTGAGGAGCCACCTACCATGGACGTTATTGAATATGATCAGGAGGTTCGCTGGGATGAGTCTGATGATGCCAAGGAGTCGCGTGATGAGACCCACGTTTATATGCCAGAGTTCCCTAAAAAAACCTGACACGAATGAAGAGGAGTTGCCTTTCGTGGTGCATGAGAGTGGAGCTACATTTTTAGGGAAGTGTCGTCAACCGATCTTTATCTTACATATTTCTTTTGATGACCTTTGGAAAAATTTTATCATGTGGAGGAATTATCCACATCAGATTGATGCTGCTTATCTTTTGTAGGGTACAAGTGGAGTCCTTGGCGAGATGCTGGGGGCCGCATTACTGGAATCTGATGGAGTCCGTGGAGACACGCATCTGGCAGAGCCATAGAAAGACCAATTGGAGCGGTTGTCTGCACCGACAAAGATACTGGATCCACCTTTTGCTACAGATGATATCAATCAAGTAGTGTAGCCGTAGTATACTTTTTATTGCTTTCAATAATCTCGAATCCTCTCGAGAGTGAGAGGACCGTAAATGTTTATTGCTTTTTTAGTTTAGATATCTTGAATAAACATAACCTCATATGTCGGTAACAAAAATCTTTTGCACCCCCAAAACCCATTATATGCTATTGATTGCCATCTTCTTCACATTTGTATATGTCTCACCCTTTTTGCTCACTATCCATCGAGCATTTCTGTCATGATAAACTAACTTTCTTATTTGTTTGATCACGCTTAGCAAAGTCATGATTTTATTGATCGAGTCAATGAATGGGATTGTTTGGTTTAGCTTGGGGAAGGCGCTCTCATGCATCATTGCTTGTGCATTTAGTTGCATTAGGATTATTCATATTTCATGTCATCTTATCCATTCAACCCCCCATTATTATTATCGGTGTTCCTCATATTTTTCCATTATGATCACATTAAGGTCAATGTGAAGTTTAAGCTTGGGGGAGTGCATTTCCATGCTATTTAGTTGCATTAGTAGCATTTTTACTTTCTTTTTAGGATTTTTCAAATTTTTGCATCATTTTTTTCGTTTTTCCACCTTAATTTCCTTTTATGTGTGTACATGCATCATATCATGTGATTTTTTTTCTTTTCTTTCTTTTCTTGTCTATTTTTAGACTCGAGATGATTTTCTCATGATTGCACTTTGTAGCTATGCACACTCTGCTGAGAATTCCTTCACACACCCACGTGTCATTTTTCACGGTCTTATATGCTTCAATTTTATACCTATATGATGGATTTTGTTTTGAACTTGAGCTGATTGAGTTGGAGTTATTTCCTTGAGTGGATTACCCTTTCAATATGCTTTTCCATAGCTGATTTCATTTTCCACAATATATATTCTCGAAACAGTAAAAAAGAATTGCATGAATTGAATATGAAAATGAATGAATTATTTGCATGATTTGAGTGATAACTAAGTACGTTTCATGAATGAGTATGATTCAAGAGAAATGGGATAACTCATGAAGCTTTAGTATTGATAAGTAGAAACTCTAATACCGAGCCAATGTCCAGATTCTATGCTTTTTTCCTTTCTTTTGTATACAACCAAATAAATGGTCAAAGACCATGTTTGCATTCCATCGCAATTACGTGAGTTTGCAAAAATCACAAAAATACAAAAATCAAATAAATATCCTAAATAAAGGTCCTTGGGGTTCCTTGTAACCAGATGTCCTGAGATCGATTGATCTGGGATGCATAGACTGCTCCTTGCACTCCATTGCGTTTACACAAGTTTGCAAGAAAAAAAATCCAAAAAATAGCCAAAAGTATTAAAACACAAAAATTCCATATCTTTATCTCCATTTCTATTTGGAATAAAGACATGGGCAGAGTTGAAGTTTTTCTAGGGGTCGAAAAAGGTCTAGTGTGGTAACTTCCTAACTTCAATTGAACCCATTATTTCATATCATGAACAACAAACTTATATCTTGCATATTTGGTATTTGATCATGATACATTTATACTGGATAAAGAATTCGTTGTGGAGTTTGAACTTAAATTCTATGGATTGAGTATATTGTATAGTAGGCTATGATATGATCATGTTGATATTGAGTTCTCTATACTTCATTGATAATCCATGATATATGCATGATGCTAGACTAGAATTCTATGTATGGAATGTTGGATGTGGAAGACGTTTATACACCCTTGTGGGGGATGTACGAGGGAATACGGACCTCGAACGTCGCGTACACGAAGTCGTGTACAAAGGGAATCTGTTCCCTTGCGGAGAGGATCTCTGGATGAGTGGGAAAGTCGCATTATATATGCATAAGTGCATGCGACATATGACTAATAAAGGGGGAATATCTTAAGCTTATGTTGTACCATGCATATGGTACAACTTAAGCTTATAATGTGCCATGTATCATGGTACACCTTAATTAAGTTGTTCCAAAGGAACAACTTACCCTAAAATAACTACCTTGGGGGCTATAAATAAGACCCAAGGGTAAGCCATTTCTTACACCATTTGCATGAAATTCATGCATGCATCTTCATCCTAGCGAAGCTCTGCAGAAATCCTTTCTCTCCCTCTTATCCAAGTTCTTAATCTAAAGTAGAGATTTAGATTGTGGATTAGTAGCCTTACTCCGTTCGTAAGAAGACTCGATCCGTCGTGGCGAATCCGAAGGCGAAGTTCGTAGACTACCGTGCCGCATACGCAAGCGTAAGTCTAAACTTCATGTTATCGATCCTAACTCTGTTTTGGACAGGATCCTACATTGGTATCAGAGCCATACGGGTTCGCCCCGGAGAAACTATGAACGAGTCGTTGTCTTTTTCACGGATGGGTATCCTACCATTACGGATATGGTAGGAACGCTTCGTGACGGAGAGAACGCAGCGGTTGTTCTTTTCACGTTAGGGTCTTCTGTCATTACGGATATGGCAGGGACTCTCCGTGACGGGAAGAACCGACCGTTCATATCGTCAAACTCGCTCTCTTCATGGATGCTGAGTCTCCATTCATAGGGAATGGGCGCTCTCTTCATGTGGAGCGCGTAGTTTACGAATTTTTGAAGTGGGTTCATTTTTTGGCACACGGCCATTGGAGGACAACTACTTCCTCGACGAACGGGTGCTTCACCGGAGAAGAAGATGGTGGTTATTCCCATCGGGGAAGATGAATTTTTTTTGTGCATGTGCACCATGACCAAATGGGTTATGAAGGCCATGCACCCCCCTCCCCATGCGGAGGGGGTTGGCTATGGCCAATAACCACCGCGGCAACCCCCTCCGGCGGGGTTGTGCGGCCTCCCATGAAAGGGGAAACCGGCCATGGCCAAAGGGACATGACCGGTCAAGGCAAAAAAATGCCATGGCCGGGCCATGGCCGGCCGGCTCTGGCCGGCCACGGCCAGGGGCAGAAGGCCCTGGCCGCGGCCAGGCCAGGGCCTGGCCTCCCTGGCCGCGGCCAGGGCAGGGGCCCTGGCCCCGGCCAGGGCCTGGCCGAGGCCAGGGCAGGGGCCCTGGCCCCAGCCAGGGCCTGGCCGAGGCCAGGGCAGGAGCCCTGGCCCCGGCCAGGGCCCTGCCGCCCTGGCAGAGGCCAGGGCCCGGCCGCCCTGGCCGAGGCCAGGGCAGAGGCCCTGGCCCCGGCCAGGGCCCGGCTGCCCTGGCAGAGGCCAGGGCAGCGCCCTGGCCTCAGGCCAGGGCCGCCCTGGCAGAGGCCAGGGCCGCCCTGGCCGCCCTGGCCGAGGCCAGGGCAGAGGCCCTGGCCGAGGCCAGGGCCTGGCCGTCCTGGCAGAGGCCAGGGCAGCGCCCTGGCCTCAGGCCAGGGCCTGGCCGCCCTGGCCGAGGCCAGGGCAGGGGCCCTGGCCCCGGCCAGGGGCCTCTGGCCGAGGCCAGGCCAGGCAGAAGGCCTGGCCGGCCGCTGGCCTAGGCCAGGCCAGGCAGAGGCCTGGCCGGCCTCTGGCCTAGGCCAGGCCAGTGGCCAGGCCGGCCCTGGCAGTGGCCAGGGCTGCCGCAGGCCGTCCTTGGCTGGTTGTCGGACTGATCGGCACTGGCCGGGGGAAGTTTCAGACCAATTTGGCAAAGGCCTTGGTCGAACTAGCCCATACGGGGCCAAACGACAGTCGTCTGCATCAAATTTCTCTCATACGGGGGGAAACGCCTGGATCCATACGGGAGCCGGCGACGATAATTTGCAGAAAAATCCCCAAAAAGGGGGATCCGACTTAGGCACGGCTACGGCTCATTCCCGACAAATGGTCAGGAAGTGCCGAATATTTCACTAGTATCATAAGGGTACTAAGTTGAAATATATTTTATTTGAAAAATACGTTTTCATACGTTTTGAAAAATAAGTTTTCAAAAACGCTTTTCCGCTGCAAAGTACTATAAGAGTACTAACATTTGATAAAGTGAGGGAGAAATATTGAAAGTTACTCTAGATGGTGATCGAAAACGTAGTGACCTTTCCGACTCTAGAGTAACATCTTCAATATTTTTCGAAAGTAACTTATCAAATTATGAATATCATTCCAAGTGGGAGTTGATTTTAGAACTATCCATATGGGATATTCTATTATCATTTCAAGTGGGAATTATATTTGAAAAAATACGTTTTCAAACTCGTTTTTCCGCTGCTAGTACTATAATAGTACTATTGTTTGATAAGTGATGGGGGAATATTGAAGGTTGTTCTAGATGGTGATTGGAATCAAAGAGACCTTTTCGATTCTAGAACAACATCTTCAATATTTTTCGAAAGTAACTTATCAAATATAATATAATTTCAAGTGGGAGTTATATTTTAAGAATTTTATGCAATATGTTTTTGATCGAACCTTCGGTTTTTATGTCTTTTGCAGCATTTTAAAAGTAAAATGTCTTCCGCTTCAAAGAATATCGTCGCTGAGTTAAACAAAGGTGAAAAACTCAACGGCGATAATTACAAACTTTGGTCCATCAAGATACAATACGTTCTAGAGGAGCAAGAAGTGCTCGAAACTCTAAAGAACGTTATGATTGAACCTGAGTTGGGCACTACGGCCCAACACCGACGAGACAAGGAAGCTTTTGATGCTTGGTCTCGGAAGAACAAGATAGCGCGCATTACGTTATTAAGCAGTATGGCTGATGACATAATGCGCATCTTCCGAGAACATGACCTAGCCATGGACATATGGTCCAAGCTAGAGGAGAAGTTCGGTGGCACATCGGTGTCCAAACTTCGCGCCTTAACTATAAAGTTCGATACATATAAGAAACGTCCAGATCATTCCATGGGGAAACATCTGCGACATATGGCGAACCTTATATCAGAGTTAAAGGACGCAGGTCATGTGCTCACAGATGAGCAACAAATCCAAGCAGTCATACGTTCCCTACCAAATGGGTGGGACCAAATGAAGATGCATCTCACTCACAATGAGAGCATCAAGACCTTCAGCGATGTTTCCAAGCACCTCGAATTAGAGGAAGAGCGGCTTGCGGCTGCCAAGCCAAGTGCAGAAGTGCACATGGTTGCTAGTTCCTCACACGGGGGAAAGAAAAGGAAAAATCGTTCGAAGTTCACTAATGAACGTAATAAGCAACATGAGTCTACCAAGAAACCCAAACATAAGGGTGGGCACAAGAAATGGCACAAGAAGAAAGACTTGAAGAGGATCAAGTGCTTCAAGTGCAACAAGCTCGGTCACTATGCTCGTTCGTGTACGAGTGGAGGCGACGAGGTAACTTGTAAATATACTAGTTACATATGTGTTTCTAGTTCAATATTTCTTGTGGAATCTAATCCATTTTGGATAATTGATTCAGGTGCCACCGACCACATAGCAAGGGACAGACGGTCCTTCGTGGAGTATCACCGGATACCCCAAGGAACGAAGTGGATCTATGTAGGAAACAACACACGTGTTGAAGTGAAAGGCGTTGGGACTTGCAAGCTAGTCTTGGACAACGGCCGCACTCTCCTACTTCATGATGTCCTCTTCGCTCCAGATATTCGAAGGAATATAATTTCTGTGGTTGTATTAATGGGTCTTGGCTATAACTGGTTTTTTCATGATTGTAATGTGGACTTAAGTTGTAATAATACTCTTATTGGTACTGGGTTTGTATTTAAAGGATTTATTGTAATGAGTACAATGTATGATTTCTCATGTAATGAAAATTTCCTTATTGCAAATTCTAAGACTTATGAGTCTGATGTGAATTGTTGGCACGCAAGGCTTGGTCATATTGGACCAACGCGTATGGATAGACTCGCCAAACGTGGTCTTCTATCCAATGTTTCAAAGGTTGAAATGTCGACCTGCGAACATTGCCTTGTGGGGAAATCTTGTCGCAAGCTGTTTGGAACCGGCACAAGGGCCGAGGTTCCATTACAGCTTATCCATTCGGACATATGTGGTCCGATGAATGTCAAGACAAGACGCGGAAAGTCCTATTTCATCACTTTTATTGATGATTTTACCCGATTCGGACATATCTATTTGATATCCCACAAAAGTGAAGCTTTGGCTTGCTTTAAAAACTATATGAGTTTAGTGGAGAATCAATTAGATCGCAAGATTAAGGTCTTGCGAACCGATAGGGGCGGTGAATATCAATCAATAAGTTTTAAGGAACTCTGTGATGAAAAAGGCATAGTACATCAGGTAACTATGCCTTATACTCCTCAACAAAACGGTGTTGCAGAAAGGAGAAATAGGACTTTAATGGAAATGGTCCGTTCAATGATGGCGCAAGCTAACTTGCCAATCACCTTTTGGGGAGATGCATTATTGACGGCCACTTCCATTTTAAACAGTGTACCCTCGAAATCAGTTAGCTCCACTCCTTATGAGTTGTGGAACCAAAGGTCTCCTGACTTAAACATTTTGAAACCTTGGGGTTGTGCATCCTACGCACATATTTCCTCCCATAAGTATGGCAAACTTGGGCCAAGGGGAAGGAAATGTATCTTTATACGATACGCAGAAAACTCCAAAGGTTATGTTTTTGTTAGTCAGGAAGACAATGGTGGGCTAATTGAGTTTGAGTCGAGGGATGTCACTTTCTTGGAAAACGAGTTTCCAAGACAGGGCGAGATAAGTCAGGACTTATCTCTATTTGAGATTTATGATCAAGAAGGATTACCTCATTCGAGTGGGAGAATTCTTGGTGAAAATGAAAATACGTTTCAACCTTCACCAATGGATTATACGAATGACGATTATCCTATTCCATACGGGAACAATGATCCAAGTGGGAGCAATTCTAACGACATTCCAAGTGGGAGTGATATTAGAATTGATCTAAATTCAAGTCAACAAGGACTTGAAGAATCTCAAATACGACGTAGTAGTCGTACAAGGTTGGCTCCTCTAAGATTTGAGGATGAATTTCCGCAAACCTTTATGACTTTACTACAAGAAGATGACGAGCCTGCTACTTTCAAACAGGCCGTATCTTGCCCTGCTAAAGACAAATGGATGGAAGCGATGCAAGAGGAATTAGAATCCATGAAAGTTAACCAAGTCTGGGACTTAGTTGACTTACCCAGAGGACGTAGAGCTATTGGGAACAAATGGGTTCTCAAGATCAAGCATAAGGCTGATGGCTCTATTGACAGATATAAAGCTCGCCTTGTCGCGAAAGGTTTTACGCAACAGGAAGGGATAGACTACGAAGAGACCTTCTCACCTGTTGTTCGTTTTACCTCAATTCGCCTGATTCTGGCAATGGTAGCTTGCTTAGACCTCGAATTACATCAAATGGATGTAAAGACTGCTTTTCTCAATGGAGAATTGGACGAGGAGATCTATATGGAACAACCAACAGGGTTTGTAAAAGAAGGAAACGAACATAAGGTTTGTAAACTTCTTAAATCCATATATGGTCTTAAACAATCCTCGAGGCAGTGGTATATACGATTTCAAGAGGTTGTCTTATCAAATGGATTTTCCATGCTTGATGAAGATAACTGTGTATATATCAAGAGGAATAAGAACAAGTATGTTATTATGTCTCTATATGTAGATGACATCTTAATAGCCGGAAATGACAAGGGCTTTGTGATGGATATCAAGGCTTGGCTTTCATCAGTTTTTGAGATGAAAGACATGGGAGAAGCCGCATATATCCTTGGAGTTAAGATTTCAAGGAATCGTTCGAAGAAACTTCTTTCTCTTTCACAGGAGACTTATATAAAGAAGGTTCTAGAACGTTTTAATATGCAGGACTGCAAGTCCATTGATACTCCAATAAGCAAGTGCGACAATTTATGTCTGAAATCATGTCCGAAGAACCAAAAAGAGAAGGAGATTATGGAAAAAGTTCCATATTCCAGTGCAGTTGGTAGTCTAATGTACGCTATGATGTGTACAAGACCGGACATCTGTTTTGCCGTTGGAATGGTAAGTCGTTACCAATCCAACCCAGGGCAAGTACACTGGAAAGCGGTTAAGAGGATAATGCGGTATCTCAAAGGAACTGCAGACTTTGCTTTATGCTATCAAGGAGATGCCTTGAGGCTCGAAGGCTACACTGATGCTGATTGGGCGGGTGATCTCGATGAACGACGATCGACCTCAGGATATGTTTTTCTACTCGGATCTGGTGCAATATCCTGGAGTAGCAAGAAACAATCCTGCATCGCACTTTCAACCATGGAAGCCGAGTTTGTAGCATTTAGCATGGCAGTTCAAGAGGCTGTTTGGCTTAGGAAGTTCTTAGACAGGCTAATTAATGCAAGTGACTCAGGTGCTGTACCTATACACAGCGACAGTCAAGCATCTATAGCCTATGTCAAAGATCCGAAATTCCATTGTAAGACCAAACACATAGATATCCGCTACAAATTTGCAAAAGACTATGATAAGACCAAGAAGGTAGACATAAGGTACATATCTACGCATGAGATGATAGCGGATCCGCTTACAAAGGCGATCCCCAGAGATGTGTTTTACAAACACTTATCATCTCAAGGATTGCGTAAGAGCTGAGTTGTACCAATGTAAATTCCCATGTCTGTAAATGATCAAAATTAATAAAAGAATAAGTTCTTTTTCAAACATTGCATATGAATTTCTTAAGAAATGTTTGTGTACATTTTTGAAATCTCAGCTGAATTGTGTGTATGTCGGACAGATTAAGGTTGGCTCTCTCACATGAGCAACCGCCTTATCTTATCAGATGGATAAGATAGAGATGAGACTAGTTTAAAGTCAAAATCATTAGACGAATGATTTAGAGTCATGACTTAAACAAGATAGTCGAATGAAAGATCTGCATCATATGGATGCTTACAAAAGATCTGAGATCTGTATCACAAGGATATTTGAAAAAGATCTCATATGATTTTTTCCTATCTGTCTTATGCAGGATGAGAGTCCGTGAATATTTTACGAGTAGTAAGGGGACTCAAAAAGATAGTCACTGTGGTGTCTGATCTTTTCATCCGTACAACATCATTAAGACATACTCTCCTTGGGAAAGGAGTGATGTTGTAATACGTGTTCTTACCACGTATGCATTTCGACCACTGAGTTAGTAGCAATAGTGTTTGCTATTATGTGAGACTCAAAGGCCATATGGGTCTTTACTCTTACCCTCAAGGACTCCAATTGGTTCCTTTAGATTTTGACGAAATGATCGCTATCTTAGCGTGTTACTTATGAGCTATGATAATTCGGCTCGGCGGGGCACGTTAGAAAAGCGAGTCTAGTCAAGATCAGAAGGTTCGCAAGAAGAGGAAGATTGATTTCATATTCGCATTTGGACTTTAATGATTCAAAGCTGGCCAGCCAATTGTAATCCAGATGGGATTCAATTGTTGAATATAAAGTATAAGAAATGTGAAGAAATAATCTAGGGTAAAGCATGCGTTGAACTACTCAACTTTGCACCTTCGAGGTCGTTGTGTATCTCTAACAAGTGCACAACAACAGACTCTACGCGCATGACGGTCGCACGGTCTATTTCTCGGTATGATAGATGAAAGAACTAAGGGAAAGACGTTCTCTTACAATCCCCTCAAGTGTGAGTGGGAGATGTTGGATATGGAAGACGTTTATACACCCTTGTGGGGGATGTACGAGGGAATACGGACCTCGAACGTCGCGTACACGAAGTCGTGTACAAAGGGAATCTGTTCCCTTGCGGAGAGGATCTCTGGATGAGTGGAAAAGTCGCATTATATATGCATAAGTGCATGCGACATATGGCTAATAAAGGGGGAATATCTTAAGCTTATGTTGTACCATGCATATGGTACAACTTAAGCTTATAATGTGCCATGTATCATGGTACACCTTAATTAAGTTGTTCCAAAGGAACAACTTACCCTAAAATAACTACCTTGGGGGCTATAAATAAGACCCAAGGGTAAGCCATTTCTTACACCATTTGCATGAAATTCATGCATGCATCTTCATCCTAGCGAAGCTCTGCAGAAATCCTTTCTCTCCCTCTTATCCAAGTTCTTAATCTAAAGTAGAGATTTAGATTATGGATTAGTAGCCTTACTCCGTTCGTGAGAAGACTCGATCCGTCGTGGCGAATCCGAAGGCGAAGTTCGTAGACTACCGTGCCGCATACGCAAGCGTAAGTCTAAACTTCATGTTATCGATCCTAACTCTGTTTTGGACAGGATCCTACATGGAAGAGCATGCTTATTTATTTCTCATTTGATGTTCAGTGTGCTACATGAGATGAGGAAATGATCTTGTCAATTCTCATCTTTGGTTTCTTTTATTTTATTATTTTTTTCTCCCAGTGAACTTCTTATTTATCTTCCTCAAGGACGAGTACGAGTTAAGCTTGGGTGATTTTGATATGCTCCTATTTTATATGATTAGTCGCATATTTTTATGACGCATTTCACCCTCAAATTCCTCATTCTATACACTTTTATGCAACTATTTGGAACTATTTGATTTTGAAGAGTTTGGTCTTATTTCAGGGATTTGGAGCGAGATCAGAGCAATTTGGAGTCAATGAGATGATTGGTGATGTAGGATCACCAATAAGACTCAAGATGACATGCTTAAGGTGCTATAGAAGAAGGCCAAAGAAGAGGAGCGAAGGAGGAAACAAGGAGATGACGCGTTCCAAGCCAACAGCATTTCCAGGTGACTCAGACCGAGTACATAGCTCACTCGGTCCGAGTTGGTATGGCCAATTTTGGGGGCTTCAACAATACTTTACAGCTAACGAGCGTACAAATTCACTCGACAGAGTGGCAATCCCACTTGGTTCGAGTGGGCAAGGCAAAAAGAGTTTAAGCTTCACTCTTAGCGGCTGTCTGAGCTTGATGCTACTTAACCGACTAGCCTTGCTACTTGGCCGAGTCAAATTATCGATAGAACGATATTTTCAAGGCTTCTGGAGCCTCTACAGCTCGACCAAGCAGACATGTCCACTCGACCAAGTACCAAGGTGACTCGGTCGAGTGACAAATGGGACAAAGTGATGTTTTCAAGCCAATTATGAGGCTCTGCAACTCGACCGAGTGGACGAGGCACTCGGTCCGAGCAACTACCTCTTCAAATTGAGGATCAACAAACTTCGGGGGTGACTTGGCCGTGCGCGAAGGCTACTCGACCGAGTGCAACCGCACTTGGTCGAGTAAGGAAACAAACAGCCGAGATTTCAGGACAGCCTCTCACTCTTTTGAGATCTGCTATCATTCCAATTGACAAAGTAGTTTTCTCATATTTTTCATGGATAGTAGACTTCATGACGGTTCCAACTCTGCCAAGAACACACCAAACGAAGGTCAGATGAAATCTGTAAAATTTTTACAAGATGGTGATGCTGTGCTGAATTTTTCCACTCGGGCCGAGTGAACAGGCCACTCGGCTGGGCTGTTTGGGGCCCACCATTTAAGTTGCAGCCTTATTGGGTTTGGGCATGAAATTGGGGGGTTTCCTTTTAGGGTTTTGCTAGGGTTTGAGATGTTATATATAATGAACTTTGTAGCCGTCATTAGAGGAGAGGCTAGTTACTCTTTGGAGCTATTGTAAAGACTTTGTTTGGAGGCTAGGCCATGCCCTAGGCCCCCGCCTCTTGTATCAAGCTAAGTATTTTGTTCTTTTAATATATTTTGATGTTCTCTATTATGCTAGCAGTAAATTCTCTTGATTATATGATATTTGCTATGCTTGAGTAGTTCTATTGCTCGGGTTAGGTTGAATCCTATTGCTAGGGCATCATATTTGATGAGGATGGTGATCCAAGATATCGGCACCAAACCCATCTAGATTTTTGGGGTTCTTTGAATGTTGGAACTTAGTCTAGGGAAGGAATTCGATCACAATCGGATCTAGGAATTGACCACCTTAGAACCCTCAAATTGACAACTTTTGGTGGTCGATGAACTCACCCTAGGATAAATCCAATAATCAAGGATACTCCGTAGCGAGATGATCCACGTTGGTGGCATGCAATCCAAGATATCGGTGCCGCTACAACATAGCTAGAGATTGATAAGCCGTAGATGTCACGCCCCGCTTCCCAAAAACGTGGAGGCGAAGCGTGAGAAGGTCCGCTCAGACTTGAAGCTACAAAGCTGCAAGTCCGATAAGCGTCAATCAATTTAAACTGCAGGTCCTTGCAACGCGAAACGAAACAAAGATAATAATAACGAAAAGAGACAAAAGAAACATCTCAGAATATCCATAATAATAAATCTCAACATCGCAGAAAAGCCACCAGGCTAAAATAAAAGAGTCTAAAAGAGGCCCAGCATGGCCAACAAAAGTACAAAGTACGAAAACAAAGCAATGGTGCAAGCACCGACAACTAACAGCAACCTAAAGCAAAAGCAAGTAAAATCAGTCTCTAAGACTGGTCTCCGGTGTCCTCGAACTCCTCGACGAACGTAGGCTCGGGCTCAGCGTCAGCAAACACCTCGTCCTCAGCAACTGTCTCTGGCTCAGGGTCTAACATGTGACACCCAAAAGAGCAAGGGGCACATGTCAGCAAGTCTGGAAGACTTGTGCAAGGAAACTGAAAGTAGGTAAAAGTAAAGCAACCTAGCAGTTCTAGCATGATGCAATGACATGGCAGTTAAAGTAATGAGTGCAACAGGTAAAGTAAAGTAAAGTAAAGTACGAGCATGGCATGGGCATTCACAAGACAAGTACAAGACAAGTAAAGTAAGCACCTCGTGCACAGAGATTCCGTCTTTTGGCTAGAGTGGCTGCGCGGGCCAACTCCTAAGCTCAAGTGACCGTTTATCCCTACCCCTCCACGTGTATCGGGCATTGGTTTTCAGCCAACACATGAGGCCCGCTTCTGGACCACGAGCCAGGAAGTGTTTTAAACAAGTATGGCGTAGGGGTGCACCTAGCCGGACAAGTAGTACGAGTACAAGTATTGTAGCGTGTGCTACGAATGCGACATTCAATGCATGGATGACATGACATGGCAAGTAGTAAAGCGTACAGGTAAGGAAAGTAAACGTGACAGTTTAGTATGCATGAACAACAAGTTTAAAGGGTTGGATCTAGCTTCGTTGTCAAGCTAGATCAATTAGGTGACGGATCTAGTTTCGTTGTCAAACTAGATCAAGTAGGCGTCTAGCCAGCTATCATTTCACTGACTAGTCTCTTTTACGCTAAAAACAAGGAAGTGGCCTAAAAACATGGCCCTAAGCAAGATTTGGCAAGTTTCACTTGCCTGCAATTATCACGTCAAGGAAACACCGTCCAACGAGTCCAAAGTCACAATTCCTACGTGCACAAGTCCACCGGCCTACATCCGTTTTATTAATCTTGATTAGTGATTGCTAAAACATTTAAAATACTTTAAAATACTGATTTTTAGTCTTGGTTAGCATGCAATTGGGTTGGGGGTCCTAGGGGTGCAAAGCGTTACCTCAACACGACGCGAAAGCTACACCGGCGTCGGGTAGCGACACCGGGGGTTGGAATAAAAGATCGCGCTCCAAGTCCAGATTCCAATTAGATTCCTCGCTGGAAATTTCAGAGCAATCAACCGGGGCGACGATTCCAGATTCCAAAGCTAGCACGTGCGACGACGGGCTACGACGTGCGACGACGTCGTACGCGGCGAATCGTCGAAGAGAACGCACCTAGGTGGGGCCCACAGTAGTCCTAGGGACCTTTGGGGGACCCACAATACCTCTGGAGAACTTGGGGGGCCCACGGAGGCAAGTGGTGCGACGGATGCGGGGTTGCGACGAGTGGCTCTCGGTCGTACACAGCCAATGCGGGGAAATCTCTCGGTCGCTGCGGGGGAACGGGGCTGTGCAGCTGCGGGGTGCGGGCGCTAGGCGGGTGCGGGGGCTTCCTTCGGTCGGTGCGGGAGATCGGGTCGGTCGTGCGCTTGGGAGCGGGTCGTTGCAACGTTGCAACGTTGCAATGAGCGGCGAGCGGTCGATGCGAGCGGGCGCTTCGGTCAGGCGCTTGGCGATGCGGGCGACAGCTGCGGGCGACGGTGCGGAGCTGATGCGGAGCGGAGCGGGGTGCGGGCCAAGCCCTCGGTCAGACCGAGGGAACGGAGCGGGGCGATGCGCTGCGATGCGAGCGGCGATGGATGCGGGGGCGGCTAGCGGTCGGAGCGGGGAAATTTGCTTGGTTTTCTCGGTCGGTGCGGAGGCTGAACGTCGCAACGTTGCGACGAATCGTCGCAACGTCAAATTTCGAGTTTGGAAGAGGCTAGGGCTAATTTCTTGCGAAAATAGGTCTTCCTAGGGGTTGTTTATATAGTGTAGATGGGTTGACTTGGTCTAGGGCTAAATCTAATAGGATTAGAAGTTTAAAATAATTTAAAATTTGAAATTCAACTTCTCCAACTCACCCAAGGATTTGACTTGGTCCAAATGAGCTGGAAATTGGCTCAAAAATTCTTTAATACGTTTAAAACTCAAATAAATTTTATTTGGCCGAAAATAATTTAAAAATTAATTATTAAAAATATTTTAAAACTTGTTAAAAATATAAAAGTGGTCAAATAAACTCCAAAAATTATAAAATAAATATCGGGGTGATCGTGATGACGAAAGTGAGCTAACTAAGAAGACGGATCTCAATTTCGACGTCGGACGACGAAACTAAAAATAGAAACGTCTCCCGTCAAAAGTGAAAATCGTCACGTCTCATCGAGTAAGTTTAAATTGTGGAAAAACGACTCGAGAAGTGTCGTTCCAAGATAGTGCCACTATTTAATACTCTCAGAGACGTTCACAACGGCATATCACACAAAAGTGTTCACAATCAAGTAAAGTCTAAAATAAACACGTGCACGGCCAAAAGCACGTGCACGGACAAAGTACAACGAAAACGTACCGTTACATCCTCCCCACCTTAGAAATGATTCCGTCCTCGGAATCAACATCAAGCACTGCTCGGGAAAAGGTGCGGGAAGCGCTCTCTCATCTCATCCTCACGTTCCCAGGTAGACTCACCAGGGGAACCGTGACGCCACTGCACTCGAACCAAGTCGACGGTCTTATTCCTCAGCTGCTTCTGTCGACGATCCAGAATCTCAACTGGCTGCTGATCATAAGACAGATCCGGACGAACCGTAATCTCCGAGAAATCCACAGCGTGGGATGGATCACTAACGTATCGACGTAACTGAGATACGTGAAATACGTCGTGAACTCCCACAAGCGACGGTGGCAACGCCAAGCGATAAGCCACAGCTCCAACTCTCTCCAGAACATCGAACGGTCCAATGAACCTCGGACTCAGCTTGCCTCTCTTCCCGAATCGAATAACTCCGCGGTTCGGAGAAATCTTCAGGAAGACATGATCGCCAGGCTGAAACTCCAAAGGCCTCCGTTTAGCATCAGCCCAATGCTTGAAACGGTCCTGCGCAATCCTCAGCTTCTCTCGAATATTCCTCACAACATCCACGGCCTCCACGATCATCTCCGGTCCTAACAGCTCCCGATCTCCAATGTCATCCCAGCTCAGTGGCGATCGACATTTCTTTCCATATAGCGCGACGAAAGGCGCCATTCCAATACTCGCCTGGTAGCTGTTATTGTAGGCAAACTCAACGTGATGGAGATGATCCTCCCAAGATCCCTTAAAGTCCAGCATGCACGCTCGCAACATATCCTCCAAAATCTGAATCGTCCTCTCGGACTGGCCATCCGTCTGCGGGTGGTACGCCGTGCTGAAACTCAGACTCGTACCCAAGCTCTTCTGCAGACTCTGCCAAAACTGAGATGTGAATCTCGTGTCTCTGTCCGACACGATACTCACGGGGACTCCGTGAAGTCGTACGATCTCCTGCACGATTCACGTTACATCACTATCTAAACTAGGAAAAGGAAATAGAAACGGAGAGTAAACGTATTTACCTCCATGTATCTCCTCGCTAGCGTCTCGGTAGACTGTCCTACTCGGAAGGGAATAAAGTGCGCAGATTTGGTCAATCGGTCTACGATCACCCAAATCGCGTCGTTCTGCTTCGGACTCCGAGGTAGTCCAGTCACGAAATCCATAGTGATGTGCTGCCACTTCCACTCCGGAATCGGAAGCGGTTGTAGCAACCCTGCCGTACGCTGATGCTCCGCCTTTACTTGTTGGCAAACCAAACACTTGGCTACACTCCGAGCCACACTCCTCTTCATACCATGCCACCAAAAGTTCAGACGAAGATCCTTGTACATCTTGGTCCCACCAGGATGCACAGAATACGGCGAACTGTGTGCCTCAACCAATAATTCCTCTCTGATATCTCCAGCTGGCACACACAACCTGGCTCCAAATCTCAACGAACCATCCTCGTGAATCAAGAAGTCAGTCCGCAGACCGGCTTCCACCTGCTCCCGAATCTTCACCAGCTTAGCATCTCCAGCCTGTCCAGCCTTGATCCTATCCACGATCGTCGATTGTATCTGCATGCTCATCATCGAAGAAGTCTCTCCAGGAAGAATAATCTCGATACCAGTCTCGCAAAAATCCTGCTGCAATCTCCACTGCGAGGTCAACATCATCACCGCTGGAAGTCTGCTCAGCGCATCCGGAACCACATTCACCTTGCCAGGGTGATACTGCAAGTCAATCTCATAGTCTGCCATGAGCTCCAACCATCGACGCTGTCGCATGTTGAGCTCCTTCTGCGTAAAGATATACTTCAAGCTTTTGTGATCGGTGAAGATCTTCACCTTCTCACTCAGCAGGAAGTGCCTCCAAATCTTCAGCGCAAACACGACAGCAGCCAACTCCAAATCATGTGTCGGGTAATTCTTCTCATGAGCCTTAAGCTGACGAGAAGCATACGCAACCACATGCCCATGCTGATGCAACACACATCCAAGACCCTTTCCAGAAGCATCGCAAAAGATCTCGAATCCTCCACTCCGATCAGGCACAGCAAGTACAGGGGCAGTCGTCAACCTCTCCTTCAGAATACCAAAAGCCTTCTCGCAATCATCAGACCAAACATAAGGTACATCCTTCCGCGTAAGTCTGGTCATCGGCTCAGCAATCCGAGAAAAGTCCTTAATGAAACGTCGGTAATAGCCTGCAAGTCCAAGGAAACTCCGAATCTCTGACGCCGACTGCGGAACCGGCCACTCTCTGATAGCCACAATCTTCTCGGGGTCCACAGAAATCCCATCACCAGACACTACATGCCCGAGAAAGGCAACTCTATCCAGCCAAAACTCGCACTTGGAATACTTAGCATACAAACGATGCTTCCTCAAGATCTCCAACACTGTCCTCAAGTGCGAGGCATGCTCTTCCTCCGACTTTGAATAGATCAGAATATCGTCAATGAAGATGACGACGAACTTGTCTAAGAAGTCGTAGAAGATCAGATTCATCAAGTTCATAAAGACTGCGGGCGCATTGGTTACACCAAATGGCATAACCACGAACTCGTAGTGACCATACTTCGTCCTGAAAGCTGTCTTCGGAATGTCGTCCTTCTTCACCTTAAGCTGATGGTAGCCACTTCTCAAATCCAATTTAGAGAACACCCTCGATCCTCCGAGCTGATCAAAGATGTCATCTATCCGAGGCAAGGGATATTTATTCTTGATAGTCACAGCATTCAGCTCCCGGTAATCCACACACATGCGACGCGAACCATCCTTCTTCTTTACCAGCAACACCGGTGCTCCCCACGGAGACACACTAGGATTGATGTATCCCTTCTGCAAAAGCTCGTCCAGCTGCCTACGCAACTCCTCCAACTCTGCTGGTGCCATCCGATACGGCGCCTTCGAAATAGGCTGCGCTCCCGGCATAAGATCGATCGAAAACTCGAGAGCTCGATCGGGCGGCAGCCCAGACATCTCCTCGGGGAAGACGTCGTCGAATTCACATACCACAGCTGGTCTATCCTGCTCCATCTGCATAGCAACAAGCTCCACCGGTCTGGCCCGAAACCTGACAGGGCCAAGCGAACTGCTACCTCGACTGAACTCGAACACTGGATGTCCGGGGATCTCGAACACCACCTTCTTCCTCCGACAATCGATCGTAGCATAGAAGCTCGCAAGCCAATCCATCCCGAGCACGGCATCGTAGTTGATGATGTCGTGGACAATAAAGTCAGCGTAAAGCTCATGTCCACAGACCACCAAAGGGCAAGAAGTGCACCCACGATGCACCGAGATCACGCCATTTCCCGTAACGATGTTCCAACTCTTGGGAAGAGGGGAAGTCGTCAAGGAATGCTTCTCCACGAAGCTCCGAGATATAATGCACATCGATGCACCTGAGTCAAAGAGGACTCGTGCAGGAAACGTGCACACCAAAATCACACCTAACAAATAATCTAACAATCAAGCCCTATTCTAACAAACAATCATATGCAATCAATTCAAACATAAGCTAGAATCAAAACTATCTAAGGAAGGAAACAACTAGTTTGAGAGTTACCTGCGATAACCTCATCCACAGCCTCGCTCTCCACTGCCGTCATCAGGTAAGCCTGCCTCCTCGGCTGCAAGGCCTGCTGAAAAGCCTTCCTCTGAGGAGCGAGAGGTGCTCCACGACCTGCAGGTACAGGTGCTCTCTGCTGCAACGGCTGTGCGGCAACTGGATCCTTCCAAGGTAGCTTAGACTTCGGGCACTCCTTCATAGCATGAGTAGGGTCTCCACAAATCAGGCACTGTCCCAACATCTTCCTACACTGATCCTTGACATGCCCGGTCTTGCCACAGAAATAGCAAGTCTTCTCAGGAGGCACACCTGGCTTCTTGAACTGCACCGTCTGATTAGGCCTAGTCCCAGGCCTAACCACTCCTCTGACCTGCTCCATAGGCCTCTTCCCAGCTCCAGAAATCAGTCCTCTCTTCTGCTTTGCAATCCTCTCCTGTCTCCGAGCAGCTACCAGCAACTTCTGATAAGACTCCATGTCCGACGTAGACACCAGACTCTGCAAGTCTAGAGAAAGACCCTGCAGAAACTTCTGGGCCTTCTCCTCAGCATCCTCTACCATCTTTGGCGCGAAGCGACTCAATCTAGTAAACTCCTGGTGGTACTGGTCCACCGTCAGACTCCCCTGCTTCAGCTCAATGAAGCGCTGCAACATCTCCCTCCTAGCAGCCTTCGGAAAGTACTCCTCATCGAATCTAGACTTGAAAGTAGCCCAAGGTATAGGGCTCACCAGCAACTCCTCCTCTGCATCCCACCAATTTCGGGCATTATCCTTAAGCTGCCTCTTCGCCAGATCAACCCATCCAGCCGGGTTGACCTTCGACATCTTCAGATTATCCTCGGTGTTCCTGATCCACTCCTCTGCAGCCAACGGTCCTTCAGATCCATCAAAGTACGTCGGGCCCAGCTCCCGAAACTGCTTCGCTCCTGGCTCGTGGCGAGGAGCACTCTGAGTGTTCTGGAGCATGCCCTGCTGCACCTGCATCATCTGATGCATCATCCTCATGATCTCAGCATTGGTGGGCTCTCTATCCGGCTCCTCAGCACGATTGGGCCCACTGCCAGATCGGGTCTGTCGTCGTCCAGCCATCTAATGACATAGAAAACGAACAAACAAATTAGACTCAAAGCTTAATGACTTGGATGTTGCTATTTATTTAATGGATATTCCGTTTATTATCGTTGTTCCGTTAGTTCGCAATCGCAAGAAGGGACCTGCATGGGCCACCAACAAAACCTGTCACGCCCCGCTTCCCAAAAACGTGGAGGCGAAGCGTGAGAAGGTCCGCTCAGACTTGAAGCTACAAAGCTGCAAGTCCGATAAGCGTCAATCAATTTAAACTGCAGGTCCTTGCAACGCGAAACGAAACAAAGATAATAATAACGAAAAGAGACAAAAGAAACATCTCAGAATATCCATAATAATAAATCTCAACATCGCAGAAAAGCCACCAGGCTAAAATAAAAGAGTCTAAAAGAGGCCCAGCATGGCCAACAAAAGTACAAAGTACGAAAACAAAGCAATGGTGCAAGCACCGACAACTAACAGCAACCTAAAGCAAAAGCAAGTAAAATCAGTCTCTAAGACTGGTCTCCGGTGTCCTCGAACTCCTCGACGAACGTAGGCTCGGGCTCAGCGTCAGCAAACACCTCGTCCTCAGCAACTGTCTCTGGCTCAGGGTCTAACATGTGACACCCAAAAGAGCAAGGGGCACATGTCAGCAAGTCTGGAAGACTTGTGCAAGGAAACTGAAAGTAGGTAAAAGTAAAGCAACCTAGCAGTTCTAGCATGATGCGATGACATGGCAGTTAAAGTAATGAGTGCAACAGGTAAAGTAAAGTAAAGTAAAGTACGAGCATGGCATGGCATGAATCATTCACAAGACAAGTACAAGACAAGTAAAGTAAGCACCTCGTGCACAGAGATTCCGTCTTTTGGCTAGAGTGGCTGCGCGGGCCAACTCCTAAGCTCAAGTGACCGTTTATCCCTACCCCTCCACGTGTATCGGGCATTGGTTTTCAGCCAACACATGAGGCCCGCTTCTGGACCACGAGCCAGGAAGTGTTTTAAACAAGTATGGCGTAGGGGTGCACCTAGCCGGACAAGTAGTACGAGTACAAGTATTGTAGCGTGTGCTACGAATGCGACATTCAATGCATGGATGACATGACATGGCAAGTAGTAAAGCGTACAGGTAAGGAAAGTAAACGTGACAGTTTAGTATGCATGAACAACAAGTTTAAAGGGTTGGATCTAGCTTCGTTGTCAAGCTAGATCAATTAGGTGACGGATCTAGTTTCGTTGTCAAACTAGATCAAGTAGGCGTCTAGCCAGCTATCATTTCACTGACTAGTCTCTTTTACGCTAAAAACAAGGAAGTGGCCTAAAAACATGGCCCTAAGCAAGATTTGGCAAGTTTCACTTGCCTGCAACTATCACGTCAAGGAAACACCGTCCAACGAGTCCAAAGTCACAATTCCTACGTGCACAAGTCCACCGGCCTACATCCGTTTTATTAATCTTGATTAGTGATTGCTAAAACATTTAAAATACTTTAAAATACTGATTTTTAGTCTTGGTTAGCATGCAATTGGGTTGGGGGTCCTAGGGGTGCAAAGCGTTACCTCAACACGACGCGAAAGCTACACCGGCGTCGGGTAGCGACACCGGGGGTTGGAATAAAAGATCGCGCTCCAAGTCCAGATTCCAATTAGATTCCTCGCTGGAAATTTCAGAGCAATCAACCGGGGCGACGATTCCAGATTCCAAAGCTAGCACGTGCGACGACGGGCTACGACGTGCGACGACGTCGTACGCGGCGAATCGTCGAAGAGAACGCACCTAGGTGGGGCCCACAGTAGTCCTAGGGACCTTTGGGGGAACCCACAATACCTCTGGAGAACTTGGGGGGCCCACGGAGGCAAGTGGTGCGACGGATGCGGGGTTGCGACGAGTGGCTCTCGGTCGTACACAGCCAATGCGGGGAAATCTCTCGGTCGCTGCGGGGGAACGGGGCTGTGCAGCTGCGGGGTGCGGGCGCTAGGCGGGTGCGGGGGCTTCCTTCGGTCGGAGCGGGAGATCGGGTCGGTCGTGCGCTTGGGAGCGGGTCGTTGCAACGTTGCAACGTTGCAACGAGCGGCGAGCGGTCGATGCGAGCGGGCGCTTCGGTCAGGCGCTTGGCGATGCGGGCGACAGCTGCGGGCGACGGTGCGGAGCTGATGCGGAGCGGGGATGCGAGCGGGGTGCGGGCCAAGCCCTCGGTCAGACCGAGGGAACGGAGCGGGGCGATGCGCTGCGATGCGAGCGGCGATGGATGCGGGGGCGGCTAGCGGTCGGAGCGGGGAAATTTGCTTGGTTTTCTCGGTCGGTGCGGAGGCTGAACGTCGCAACGTTGCGACGAATCGTCGCAACGTCAAATTTCGAGTTTGGAAGAGGCTAGGGCTAATTTCTTGCGAAAATAGGTCTTCCTAGGGGTTGTTTATATAGTGTAGATGGGTTGACTTGGTCTAGGGCTAAATCTAATAGGATTAGAAGTTTAAAATAATTTAAAATTTGAAATTCAACTTCTCCAACTCACCCAAGGATTTGACTTGGTCCAAATGAGCTGGAAATTGGCTCAAAAATTCTTTAATACGTTTAAAACTCAAATAAATTTTATTTGGCCGAAAATAATTTAAAAATTAATTATTAAAAATATTTTAAAACTTGTTAAAAATATAAAAGTGGTCAAATAAACTCCAAAAATTATAAAATAAATATCGGGGTGATCGTGATGAAGAAAGTGAGCTAACTAAGAAGACGGATCTCAATTTCGACGTCGGACGACGAAACTAAAAATAGAAACGTCTCCCGTCAAAAGTGAAAATCGTCACGTCTCATCGAGTAAGTTTAAATTGTGAAAAAACGACTCGAGAAGTGTCATTCCAAGATAGTGCCACTATTTAATACTCTCAGAGACGTTCACAACGGCATATCACACAAAAGTGTTCACAATCAAGTAAAGTCTAAAATAAACACGTGCACGGCCAAAAGCACGTGCACGGACAAAGTACAACGAAAACGTACCGTTACAGTAGAGTTATGTTGTGGTTTGCTATTATCAGGGGGACGGTAATTCGATTAGCGCGGTGATCCACGATGATGGCACTCGTCTTGAGAAGTCCCCTTACGTCCGAATAGGGCTGTAACATCGTCAATCTAGGTGTGGTGATCCACGATAGTGGCACCAACCTTAGTCGTTCGTTACACCCCTATATTATTTACTAGGTGATCCACGATAGTGGCACCAACCTTAGTCGTTCGTTACACCCCTATATTATTTACTAGGTGATCCACGATAGTGGCACTACAGTTGAGCCCGCACAACATATTATCGACTCGTCGGATGATTCAACCCCTAGACACGAAAGAGCTTCATTCCATGCCTGAAGCATTAGTGAGGATACCGAAACCCTAGTGATATTTCTCTCCTTTGTTTTCTATTTTTTTTATTTATTTATTTCTTTGTGTGGAGTCAGTTTGCAACATCGAGTGACGTGACGTTCGCATCCATCACCATTACGACACTCCACAATCCACATCCACATCCACTAATAAAACTCACAAGTCTAACTCAACCTTGGAGTAGATAGGTAGTGTGGCACCGCCTCCCCATGTTCGATACCCGCTCGCCACTTACTGTGTGCTTGCGGTAAAACGACATCGTTTCCAGAGTTTAATTCCAGACCGATCACTACCAAGGCCAACAACACACGGATGTACGTGTGTCTCACCACATGCGAGAATATATCATTGTATTTTTGTCCCTTATTCTGTGCAAATCCTTTGGCCACCAATTGAGCTTTATATCTCACATCACCGCCATCTCCTTCCTTGAGCTTGTGTACCCACTTGCAACCAATGGCCTTTTCGTCCTTGGGCAATTCAACCAATTCCTAAGTGCCATTCTTATAGAGAGATTCCATCTCTTCTACCATCGCCAGCTGCCACTCTGCAACTGCGCTAGAAGTCTAGGCTTCATCAAACGTCAAGGGCTCCTCGTGCTCTATGTTTAGGGCGTATGCATGTATATCATCAAATGCAAAACTAGAAGCAAAATAGTTCAACTCACCCAATCTCTCTGGTGTTCTCCTAGTCCTTAATGACCTCCGCACCTCTATCTGACTCTGGATAGGAACCTCACCATGAGTCTGAATCTGATCTGTCTGTATCTGCTCTCTCTCAGCAGTCGGGTCCTGCCTGTCTCAGCATCTCGTATCTCTATCTCTAAGGTAGGTGGCTCGATCTCAGTGTCGACCTCTTCAGGCCTATGTCCACCATCTGAATGAGTCATCTCTAGCCTGACCATCGACGACTCATCAAATATGACATGCCTACTGGTGAACGTCTTCTTAGACACATGATCAAGCAACCTGTATCCCTTTACTTCCTCTGGATATCCAACCAAGATGGCCATCTTGGCCCTCGAATCTAGTTTGTCCTCTATCTGCAAAGCATATGCATGACATCCAAATATCCTCAAGTAAGAGTAATCACCAGTCTTTCTTGTCCATACCTCCTCATGAATTTTGAAACTGATTGCCGATGATGGTAGTCTGTTCACGAGATTCACGACGGTAAACAAAGCTTCACCCTAATATTCCCAAGGAAGTCCAGTAGTAAGCCTCAAGTATCGACACTTCTCCATCAGTGTATGGTTCAACCTCTCTGCAACACCATTTGATTGTGGATCTCCAAGCGTAGTGTAGTGCCGTAAAATACCATGAGATCTGCAGAAGTCTCTGAACACCCTCAAGGTGTACTCATCGCCGTTGTCTGATCTTAAAATCTTGAAGGCTCTCACTGTCTGCTTTTTAACCAAGGCTCTCCAAAGCATTGAACTTCTTGATGACTTGATCATTTTATTTCATCAAATAGATCCACACCTTCCTCGAGAAAACATCAATGAAGGACACAAAATACTTTTGCTCCTCCAATGGTAGGTACCGAAGTTGGCCCCCATATATCTGAATGTACACAGTTAAGTGGTCCTTTGCTGTTATGCTCTGCGATCCCAAAGCGTGTCTTCGTCAACTTTCCTTCTACACACTTCTCGTAGAACTCCAATTTCTCCTCTTAGGCCTGTATCAGCTTCATTTTGTGAAGCACATCCAATGACTTTTCACTTGGATGTCCAAGGCGAAGATGCCATAACTTTGCCGATTCTTCACCAGTTGTGCCTTGAGAGATGCTAGCCTCACCCTCGCAGTGTGCCCCTGTAGCGCATACAAGTTCTGTATCGTCCTTCCTTTTACCACGATAAGAGAACCCTTGGAAACGTTCAGTAGATCACCTTCTATCACCGTCCTGCACCCAAGTCCTGCTAAAGCTCCAATAGAAATCAGACTCCTTTTCAAGTCTGGCACATGACACACTTCTGTAAATGTCCTGATGACCCCATCATGCATTTTGATTCTCACTTCTCCTACACCCATTGTCTTACAGGCCATATTATTCCCCATCAGAACGTTGTCGCCTTCTCTGGAAGAATATGAACTGAACCAACTTCTGTAAGGTTTCATATGGAAAGAACATCCTGAATACAAAAGCCATAAGATCCCTAAATCTCCCGATGCAGTTGCCATTAGTATATCACCATCATCACTGCTCTTGACACTGATTCCCATAGAGGCAAAACCAAAAGCCCCATCCTTGCCTTTTCCATTCTTCTTTAACTTGGGCAGTATCATTTCCAATGTCATGTATCCTTGCACAAGTGACACATGTACATGCGCCCTTGTGATTTAGATCTTCAATGACCATTGTCCTTCGTAGAACCATATTCACCTCTGGAATCCTGATGTCCTCTGATGAAGAGTGCATCCCCTTGATCACCACCTTCATAAGAAGTCACTTTGACACGAGGAACCTTAGAGTGTACTGCGGACTCTACCTCCTCAAGAGATAAAGATTCACATCCATAGACCATGGACCTCACTAATGGGTTGAAATCATCCGTCAAAGAACACAACAATATCATTGCCAGCTATTCATCCTCGATATCACCCCCGTACTATGCAAGTCAGATACAATCTTTGTGAAAGCATCAATATGATCCTTAACGTGGGCTCTCTCTCTCATCTTCAGCACATATAACTGTTGCATCAGGTACAACCTGCTCGTCAGATTATTCTTTGCATAGAGTGCCTCCATTTTTTTCCAAAGCTTCTCTGCAGTAGCCTCCTCAGACACCATTCTGACCACTTCATCTGAAAGTGATTACTGCAGTGTCCTCAACGCCTTTCGCTTCATCTCTGCCTTTTGAGCATCCTTAACATCCTTTTCAAAACTGTCTTTCACAAAGATAATTTTTGAGCAACCGTCTCTCATGAGAAAAGCCTTCATCTTTAGTCTCCAAAGATTAAAGTCATTTCTCCCCGTGAACTTGTCCATATTGAATGATGTGGTAGACGACGACATCTTGATTCCTTACTTCTCCTCACCAGTAGCTCTAATACCACTTGTTGGGAAAATCTGACACAATATTAAACAACACCTAAGTGTGAACAGCGGAATATCTGAGAATAATATAACGCCAAGCAAAACAATGCAGAGTTAGGATCTTGGATGAATCATAAGAAGCACAAGGAAAACCACCATACAATCAAGCCAAGGAATCACAGAGAGAGACACGATTTTATACTGGTTCGGTCCAACCTATGGCCTACGTCCAGTCTTCCGTTGGCACGACTTCTACTAGATCAGAGATGTTAATTCAGAGAATACATCGACTACAAATCTCCTCCAAAACAATTTGTATGCCTTCTCGATAAAATAACTCTAGCACTCTAGCAATTACAATGTCTCATGCACACACACAATGGAGAGATCTTACCAGAGTCTCTAAAACAAGGAATACTCCCCTTCCATAGCTTGTAGTCACCTTCTTCTTGAAGACACAAGGAAATCTTCTCTATTCTCCGTCGCGTATGCGTAGTTGCATATGCGTAGCCTTCTTCTCAAAGCCATCGTGTGTGTATCTCTTAGTATTTATATGATAGAAATACTCCCTCGGGTAGAAGAGGACGTTTTCCATCATGTCCATCTGATTAAACCCAAATAGAAATCAATGGTTCAGATTAAAAGCTCAAATCTAGTCGTTATTGGGTTTCTGGGTATCGGCACGGCCGTGCAGCATATCAGCACAGCCGTGCGTAGAACTGCGACTGAAAACTGAGACCTGCTGATCAATACGAACGATCAACAAGGACAGTCAACACAGCCACATCAGCAACACAGACAGTCAGCACGACCGTGTCACTAAATAAACAGAGAGTTGCCTGGAAACACGGATGTCAGCACGAACGTCAGCATGACCGTATCCAAATCTGTGAAAGTCAGCTGATATATCTTCTGATATGCACAGCTGTGCTAAGACACGCACGACCGTGTCAACCTCCCAGATTCTAAGTTTGAAGCATAAATCAACATGACTTCCATTCTATTTAGGAAGAAGAAAGCAAATAGATGTAATTGTAAGGACCATGGCTAAGAGAAAAACACTAGAAGGGGGGTTGAATAGTGTTTATAAAATTTAAACGATAGTTATACCAATTTAAATTCCTAACCAACAGTAAATGCGGAATTATAAATAAACTCAAAATGAAACAATGCTAACACCAAGTATGTTTCATGGGTTCGGATTACCCAAGTCAACTCCCGACTTGTTCCTGGTAATCTTACGTACCTTCCACCCAGATACATCCAGATACTCAAGTTAGAACCCTAACTTGAGGTTTCCTTTAAACTCACTTGTAGAAACCCTACAAGTGAAATCGAAACACAATCGATGTCCTTGACTCCCACAACTTGGGATCAAGCAAACCACTCTCACAAATCGAGAGTAAACCTAATATCGAAAGATATGAAATAATGAAATAGCAACACTTACAATGACCTATGCCTTGAAGTAGAACTTAATGGAGCAAGTGTGTTGTGTGTTGAAGTCTCTTGCAAGAAGAGAGAAAAGCCCTTTCTCTTGTCACCACCAATTGCCTAGAGGATATCACTTTGATTCTAGGTTGGAGAGCAAGAGAGAATGAGATTGGAAATCCAGGGCTTTTGAATTTGAGAGCTTTGAAAACTTGAAGATGAAAGCTTTGGGTTTTCAAGAGATGATCACGTAGATGAGTAACCCTTCAATGGAACAGTAAAAGCCCTCTTTATATGTTCTCTAAAACAATCAAACAGAATACCCCAAAACCCCTTTGAAATCCATGGAGAAACAACCAACGGATAGAATTTATACACTCGACAGTCGACTGATGAAGAAACAATAGTCGACTGCTGCATGTAAGAACACTGTCTATGGGGAAAACACTAGAAGGGGGGTTGAATAGTGTTTATGCAAATTTAAAAGGAATTTACGCCAAATAAAATGCAATCCAACAATAGTGCGGAATAGAAAAACAACCCAAAATGAAACACACGCAAACGCAGAGATGTTTCAAGGGTTCGGATTACCCAAGTCAACTCCCGACTTGATCCCGGTAATCCTATGTCCCTACCACCCGGATACCACCGGATATTCAAGTTAGAACCCTAACTTAAGGTTTCCTTAAAGCCCACTTGTAGCAACCCTACAAGTGCAATCGAATACAATCGATGTCCTTGACTCCCACAACCAGGGAGCAAGCAAAACCACTCTCACAACCGAGAGCAAAAATCAAGTAACGAAAGTTATGAAATAATGAAAACAACACTTCCAATCACCTATGCCTTGAAGTAGACCTTGAAGGTGGAGTGTGATGTGTGTTGAAGAACTCTCTTGGAAGAGAGGAGAATCCCTTTCTCTTGACTGCACCAATTGCCTAGAAGATCACTCTTTGGTTCTAGGTTGGAGAGCAAGAGAACAAGATTTGGAAATACTTAGGGCTTTGGATTTGAGAGCTTTGATCTTTGGAAATGAAAGCTTGAGAGATTTTGCAATGAATGAGTAACCTTCCAATGGAACAGTAAAAGCTCTATTTATAGTTTTCTCAAATCCACAAAACAGTTTGGGCAAAAAACCAATTGGAATCCGTGAGAAAAATCTCAACGGATAGAATCTGAACTCGCGATAGTCGACTGTTGAACAATCCACAGTCGACTGTTGCACAGTCAGCAAGGGTAGGTGAGAATTCATAATGGTAACTTACCACGTGGACAGTCAACTGATGAAGCCAAGACAGTCGACTGTTAAACCAACAGGCGACTGTAATTTCTTCGACAGGTGACTGGCCGAGAGATGGGTAAGTTAGACTAATACTGGAAATCTCACAAGTAACAGGACAGACGACTGATGCTAGGAACACAGTCGACTGTTAATCAGAACAGGCGACTGTAAATCCATAAACATACGACTATCAAAAGCCTGAGAAATTTCCAAAGAGTTGAGTCAAAGACATGACTCACAGACAGACGACTGTTGCAGCATAGACAGTCGACTGATCCAAGAGACAATCGACTGCATATATAACATTAGTCGACTGGCCGTAAAAGTCAGATCAAACAGAGTTTTGGCAAAGGATAGACAGGCGACTGATTTACAAAATACAGTCGACTGTCACTTGAACATGCACCTGTGTATAGTTCATCAGTAGCCTGTGCAAAATAATCAGAGAAGGCCCAAAACTATATTGTAATAGTCTGTGCATAACAGGCGACTGTAGAACAAACCACAGTCGACTGTTTTTGAGACAGGCGACTGTAAACTGTTCATCAGTCAATTGTTATAAACAATCCTAGCACAATCAATAAAGAAATGAATTAGGGTCAAAGGACAATTGATCTAATGAAGTCCTATGACTGAATGTAGATGTGTGTGAGTGCTCTATCAAAGTTCTACTTCTAAGCTACATACTAGAAGAGATAAAAGAAAATTACATTGATGAATAATCTCTCCTTTCCATCGTATGAGCTTGAAGTCTTCACGAAGCTTCAATCATTATCTACGATCAACCAATTCATGTCATTTGCCTTCAATGAAGTTTGTGAGTCATCCATTGCTAGTAGATCTTCATAAATAGCTTAGGCAATGGATTAACTGCAAAATAGGGGATTAGTCACAAGTATTTATATTTTATCATCATTAACACCAAGTAGGGAGAAGTTCAATAGTCAACTTTCTCCTCCTTTTTGATGATGACAAACAAACATAAACAAAAATATAAATAATTGTGCACAATGAAAACTTACTCCCCCTACATAGATGCCAATCAAGTTAGTCAACAAATATTTGGGCATCTACATATCAATTGAAGCAAATGAGTAAGAAATGCATGAATATAAATTCAAAAAAAATCTTGGAATTACAATCCCTATTCATTGTAATCTTACTCTCCCTGAATCTAAGGCAACTTCAATCTTAGATTCAAGTGTTAGAACCTACTTAGCACATTCATTATGAATCTTGTATGTTTATTTCTCTCCCCCTATGGCATTATCCAAAAAGGTGGGAGCAAATAACTACAACAATAACAGTGCTAAATGCAAACTAACAACAATCAAGGAGTATAAAGATATATAGAATCAAAACTCATAAAATCTCATCATATACACATGTGAGTAATGGAATTGGAGTCCAATATCAACATTTTAGATGTACACACAAAAATAGTTTCAAAAGTGATTTCACAAATGCATCATACCAGAGATAGCATGGAAAATTGAATATCAAATTCATATATTGTCTCAAAAGCACATCAGAGAGAGTATAGCATACAAGGAGATAATCATAACATACATCACACAGACAAGATAAGCAGTATAGCATAGTGTGACACAAGATAAACAACAACATCATATATAGATATATATATAAAAGATGAGTACATCAACGGATGGACATCTACATGTCTATCACAAAAATGCATCATGATCAAGACAAAAATACATCATCATGACAACATCGAAGTACATCACCATACAGAAGTGAAGATACATACATCATATCAAACCATCAAACATCAAAATACAACCATCACCAAGCTAACCCCACACAAACACCTATCTAAGAGTGAGCGTCTCCAGGGGCTGCAGAAGAAGAAGCAGGCTCTGTAACAGCAGGTGTATCCTCTGGAGGAGGGTCAGAAGGAGCAACAACAGTAGCAACAGCAGCAGCAGCAACATCCTGAGTAGAAGCTACACCGGGATGCTCAACGACATCAGTAGGCTGAGGAGGTACATGAAGCTGGGGAACAAACGGTCTCAGATCCTCGGGGAAGGGTATTCCCCGATGGAGGAAAGAAAGAGACATCAATCTGTAAAGTCCAGAGACCATCTCCAAAAGAATATCACGAGATGGTGGAGCAGAGGTAGAAGGCAGGTCAGATGGAGGAACAGAGGAGGAGGACGGAGCTGAAGTAGATTTCATCTTCTTCGAGGCAGTCTGTAGACCCGAAGAAGATTTTGACTTTGCAGAAGCGTCGAGGAGAGGACCAAAGGGCATGGGATCGTAACGAGTCAAATCAATACCAAAATGATGGAAGACAAGAGTTAAAAGACCACCGTAAGGAATGTGAGACGAGGAGGTCGTGAACTCAACCTTGTCCATCCTATCAAGGAGGACACCGGCCCAGTTCACGGGCATGCCAGAGAAAACAACATACATACACTTCAGGATATCCTGAGACAGCTGGTCAGATGATCCATACCTCGGCTGGATGTTGAACTTCACCACTAGGTGAACTGCCCAACCTCTCGCAGAAAATATAGATGACCTGACACCCGAATCAAGGGCTAAAGGTACCTCTCAAAACATATCCCGGAGGACAGACTGGTCAAGATCGTCAATATTGGAGATGCAAATATCAGAGGGAAGGGAACCAACAGAGGGAATCCTAAGAATAGTCCCTAAGAGTGAGGGAGTGATCTGAATGTGGGTTCCCTGGATGACAGTATCAAGGATGCCGGTAGAGGAATACTCACCGCGAACGCGGTTCGCATAGAAGAGTTTCACCAAAAATGGGTAAGCTCTGGGAGATTCGCTCTGAGTGAAGCAAAAAAGATCGGCCAGGTGAGTAGCAGATAAGATGTCAGAGCGTCTCTCAGCAGTAAAGACTGGAAAGGCGATGTACCGCTCCCTAAGGAGCGTGATCCCTAAGAGAGAGTAGAACTTTGCCAAACAAAGATCATCTCGGTAAAGAGGAACAAGGAGATCAGAAGGGGGTACAACAGGAGGTTCTTCTCCAGAGCTCGAAGCAGACTGATGGGAAGCGGCAGTAGTAGGCTCATTTTGTAGAGGAATGATGCCCTCGAGGCTATTTATCTCTGTGTGAATAGCACAAACATCTTGTTCAAAATAACAGTAAGCTGTTTGGTAATAATTTACCTAAGTTATATTATAATGTAGTTAACATTAGACATTAACTTAGGTAAAGTCCTGAGACTCTATGCAAGGTCAAACAGGTATCGAGATGAGTATCTCGATCATGGAGAAATGTTTGACCGTCTGTAACATAAGTCTAAAAGGGTTCGTGGTCGTAGATGCTTCGAAACAAGGATATCGAAACATCGGATAGACCATTGTGTCTTAGTCTTCACCATTTAGCGGTGGCGATGATCTCATGATCATTCGACTTGGCAAAGTCAGAGACGAGACACATGTGCTCATTAGAGAATGAGTTCACTGAACGATCTACAAGAGTTATCATATGGTTACATTGACCAATCTATCAATGATAACTCTTAGTGATGATAGGCTAGTTGGTCTTTTGACTTGAGGACATTTTACGAACCTGTGCGTGAACGGTGCCACTTAGATCACTGACCTAACTTCGAGGCTAGGCCTGTCGAAAGGTCTTTGATTGGGTGTCACTTGAAGCGTACGAGGCGAGTAATGACCAAGAGAGGATTCGTCTCTCCCGGTCAATGGGAGTTAGTGTCGTAGAGTTAGTTCGGTCTTTAGTAAAATCTCTGTGCAGAGTATGTTGGAAGAAGTCCAACATAAGTTGACTAAAGATCGATAGAAACTAACCGGAGTCAAGTTATTGGGGTTGACAGTTTGACCGTACCCTAGACTTGATCTACACGATATAGTTAAGACGAAGAGACTATAACTGCGGAATTCATCACGGAACAGTCAGGGTGGTCCCGACAATACTCATGTCGATGAGTCAACCACATAATGATCATTCCTGAAGCAGGGACGGCAACCACTGCTCGTGGTCACTACCGTATAGAGCTTCGAGCCCAACCTGCTGTAAGGGTCAGGCTGTAGGGTCTCACACAGAGTGCGACCTTCGTCTAGTAATCGGTAGAAATTAGTTAGGGAGAATAATTTGCATTTGATGCAAAGGAAAGAGAAAATTGCATTTGATGCAATTATGATAATTTAAGCTTAGATAGGGGACTAAAATTGCATATGATGCAAAAGAGATTAAAAGTGTTTTAAATTGTTTAAGACAATATTTAATGAATTAAACGCAAGGAAAAGTTCACGAGGAAGACGGGAATGTTCCGGTCTAAACACAGGTTCGAACGGCGTCCAAATCGGACGCCAAACGCTCGAGATATGACCAAAACTACCCCAAGCCTAGATTAATATCAGCCCAAAGGGCTGATTAATAATTAAAGGAAGGGGGCCCACCATAAGGCCTGGCCCATTGGGCCAGGTGCTCTTTTCTCAGAAAACGCAACAGGCGCACCCAAAAGGGGCGCCTGGCCACTTGTGGCGCCCGCAGGGCGCCACGCGCCCTGCCTGGGGCATGCAAGGCACGCGCCGCAGGGCGCCAGGTGCCCTGCGAGGGCTCGGCACACGCCTGCGGGCGCGTGCCAGGCACGCGCCCATACGGGCTACGGGCGCTCAGTGTGGTGGGGCCCACATTCTGGGCCCCACGCCTATGGTTCTGAACCCGAGGCTCTTGCGGCTGCTGTTTTGCGTTTTGGGTGTGTTTGGGCTGATCTTTGGACACTCAATTGGAGGGTCAAACGAATTCCGATTGACGAACGGGTTTTCCTATGCGTTCACCATTGAACACCCTTCGTATTGATAGGTTGTATCAATCATGAAGCTCAACGGTGAGTGAGTTAAAATTCACGGAAGTTTGCACTTTGTGAAAGGCAAACTAAATTGAATTTGATTAACTCTAAAATTAGTCCCACATCAGAATTTGAGTAAAGGGGAGCAGTCAGCCGCCTATATAAATAGAGGTCTGCTCTCCTCCTCAAAACTCATCCCAAGCTCTAGATCTGAGCGGCTCTCGTAAATGTTGGAGCACGCTCGGATCTAGGCTTAAATTAATATTTCTCCTCCCCCTAATATTTCTGCCTTACTCTTGAGGGTTCTAACAAAGCCGCAACGGAGTTCGGATTCGGATCGGAAATCTAGGCGAAGGTTTCACTCGCGTGAAACTTTCTTCGACGCGTGGTTGGCTCGGCGACACGAGGATTACTCGCCTAGGGATGCGGAGCGGTTCGAGGAGCGGTTCGGGGAGCGGTTCGAGGAGCTGCTCGGCGTGAGATGTGGAGTGGCTCGGAAGACGGTGCGGAACATCTCGCCTGCCCCGGGGTTGAGATTCCGGGTATGTATTTTATAAGCTTTAGTTTAATTTAATCGCAGTAGGTTAGATCCTTCTTGGGATGGTCAGATCCATCCCGAGTTGGCATAGATATTGGCTAAGGGTCTTGTACCTTAGGGCTAAGTTAAATTGCTTAACTTGTTTATTCTTCCGCTGCAAAATGTTTTTATGTCTATGTTCCGTCCAACTTAGGACGGGAATAGAGTTTGTGCCCTAAGGGTTCCAGAAAACCCTTCAGTGGTATCAGAGCCTAGGTTTGTGTAACGATCTAACAACTGCGATTTTGTTAAACTTTGAAATGCTTTTTAAAAATACCTTTAAAATGTTTTAAAGTTATGAGATGATTTTAAAATAATTTTAGATGCCCTTTTAAAATGTTTTAAAATTTATGCGATATTTTTTAAAGATGATTTTAAAAGGATTTTTTTAAATATTTTGTGTGATAAATTTTAAACATGAAAATTTTAAAATGGTGTTTTAAATTTATGTGATAATTTTAAAATTGATTTTAAGGCTTTAAAACTTTATGCGATAAGTTTAAAATTATTTAGATGTTTAAATATTTTATGTCATATAATTTTTAAGCATGAAATTTTTTAAATGAAGTTTTAAATTTATGAGATATTTTTAAAACGGTTTTAAAAGTCTAAAATTGTTTATGCGATAAACTTTAGTCTATTTAATTGTTAAATAGTTGTACACTTTTATGCGATAAATTAATGTAACTTTATTTTAATGGCTAGTTCATCTTGTCCTTTATTTGATAACACAAGACAACCCTTTAGGTTAGCCATTAAGAAATGATTAACATTTATTAATTGAATTTTAATGACTTGCTATGTTTTGATAAAACATTAACAATACTTCAAGACCTAATTCCTGATTAGGGTAGTCCTTTTAATGAATTTTTAATTCTAATTTTTATTTTTAATTCTCATTAAAGGACTTCGCTTTTAGCGTTGTTAATAATATTTATTAAAATCCTAATAACGATTAGGATAGCACGTGAACCTTATAGTTGATAAGGACTTAATAAAAGTTATTAAACAAATCCTAAAATTTTGAATTTAAGGATGCAACTAGTTGATAGGATTAATTAGTTGTTAATAAAAGCTGTTTAGTCTATGCCACGCATATAAAAATGACAAGCTTCATTCAATGGACCATGATCCAGTCAATGTGCTTGGCTAAGTTTGCTGGATCACCTTTTAAAGGATAATGATTCTGGCTTAGTCAATTCCCTGGATGTGTTTCGCTGGACCGCAATGTCGCGAATCATGAGTGTATGACACCCTGTACTATATCTAAGTCAAATACGTTAATGATCTTTTTCAAGATTAGCTTTAGCCATCCTTGTTTTAGGGGTTAGCAACTATAGGACTCGTGTTATAGTTGTTGAGCTACACTCAAAGCTGTAACATGGCAACCTTATAGAAACCAACTCCTTTAATACATAAGATGAAATCTTGACTAAACCCAAACCGTCGTATTACCATGCATCGGCGTAAGTTATGTCAATGATGTAGTCTGGCTAGATGTAGTCTACGACCTGACCCAAACCGACGTGTCGTGAATACACCGAGCGGCGGGGCAAGTCAGGCTAGACACGAAAACAAGGGTCCGACTAGACTAGACATTGTGATTTGGATGAGCACACTCATGATCACAAATGGCTAGGGGCAAAAACCGATAGGAGAGTCATATCTGATATGATCGATGAAGAGTCATCTTTCGATTACAGAAACCTACAACTTGTTGAGCTACATTCAAGGTTGTTAGACTCAAGGTGATTGGACCGCTTACCCATTAATTTAATTGGATTAAATCGTTCGTTATTAAGCTTTGAAACGATCGTAAAAATAGTGGGAGGATATAGATATATAAAAGCCAATCTACCTATATTTAATATTGAACATATGCTAAACTAGGGCAAGACTTTGTTTACCGAAGGAATCAAAATATAATATTTTAATGAAATAAGTTAACTGGTCAAAAAGGTTGATTAATTGAATATCGAGTTAAATTCTAGTTGATAGAATTAAAACTATATTCTCGTTGACATTAAAATGACCTTCTAAAGAACAGACTTAAGAAATATGATTTCATTAAGTTCTGAGTCCAACAAATAAATTCACACTACATGTCACTCGTCTCTATATGAGGCAGCTTGAACATATAGGATATTCGAAGTATGTTTCTCCCTACAACTTGTCGAGCAACCCTCAAGGTTGTATGGACAAACAATTTTGATCCACAAAGTTCAAGAATTCGATCAAATTGTTTGAGTCGAATACGAGTGCATGAGTGATGCAAATGTATCCTAACCGGATCTTGAGACAAGCAACTTCTTGAGCTACACTCAAGATTGCAACTCTCAGGCGTTTGGATACATGAGACGCTTGCATAGCTATTTATTTATGTTGGGCTATTTAAATATCTAAATGTAATTTAGAAAAGGAAGAAGGTACTCTGGAAAGTCAATCGAGTTAAATAGTTTAATTTATCATTAGTAAAGGCATAAGGAGGAGGAAATGAAAATGTGACATATTCTGATGTCACAATTTCATAATTATTGTTATACCAAAGTTTAACACATTTTGACGAATGTCGTCACATTGCTTTTGAAGCAATGAGTAATATGTATAATGATAATATATGTATTAAATGTTAATATATATAAATACACAAGATAGTAGCGAACTTATATGGCAAAATAGACTAGGCCGTATCGAGAGACTAAGCTTCACAAGTCACATAAAGAGGGGTCTGACCTCTCGTATTATGAAGTCTGCGGACACTTGTGAGTCTTATCCTCTTAGATATAATGGCCGAAACCCATCTGTGAGACAGTGGGAGAATGAGTTGTCGAACTCAGTCTGGTACATACTGATGTACCCGAGTCTAGATTAACCAAAATAAGTTATTCGTATATTTTATTAAGACACGTGTTCTTGATGAAACACAAGTCTGAAAAAATAAAGAACTAAATGACTAAAAGTATTTAAACTGATTCGATTAGATCGAATGGTCAAATACTTAGCTACATAAAATCTTGCGTAATTAAAAGAAAATGTGATTTTCTCTCAGGTCAAGTCTGTTAACACATCTGTGTGTTAAAAGTATGAATCAAACTGAGTTAGACTTGGTGCGATCCATAGCAAGTGACTCTGAGTTAAGTCCTCCCTCTGGGTTAAGTCCCAGATAGTAATGCCTAGGTTTTGATAATGTTCTATGAGGACATATCAATAATATATTCATAAAATCAATCATTAGGAAGTTGTAAAATTACTCGAATTTCGTGAGACGAATTGTCGAGATAGACATCATAACTGATGATGACTTAGTCAACTTCCGGGATGAAATTCCGAGTAGTAACTCCGATTTAAAACTTGATGCAATCAGAATAGGTCCGTGTGCATAAATAAATTTGGGAATTTAGTTTACGTGCCAAATGAAAATGTTTCCTCACTTTCTGCAAGTAAATCCTTAAGTTGTAAGATTGATGCAGAAAGAAAATAGTGAAGTGCAATCATGTTGGTCGAGAACGGTTTTCATATTAATTCCTATAAACGGATTATGTTGAAACCGTCTCGCCAGCAGATGTGTACAGATCTACTCGGACCAAACTCGATGTGAAACGCCCATGTTGACCATGAAAATTGGAGCATTCACTTATAAGTTCATTTTTCTAAATATGATTAGACGAACCAACTTATATGAATTAGGCAGAAAGTTTTCAAGGTCAGTGGGAGAGTATAAATTACATGCGAGGCATCAAAAGGATGGAACATATATTTTGACAAAGTAATAAAAAAGTTTGATACTTTATCAGAAATAGATATGAGCCATTTGAATTGACCATTAACTAATTTAAATTATTACCGTAAGGTACGATGAACTGGATGAGATCCAAGGAAATAAAATATTATAGATTACATAAGACCAAGTGAATTATTTGAATGACATTCAAATGTTTGGTCTAGCATGAACATAGAAACCCCTTAAGTCTATAGTGTAGACGGTTTTAGCAGATCCACTCACAAAGGCTCTACCACATGAAGTCGGAAAAACTTATGTGTAAAAACGGTATAAGATACCGAGATAAATGGGCCTGAGTGCAAGTGGGAGATGTAGAGGAATGATGCCCTCGAGGCTATTTATCTCTGTGTGAATATCACAAACATCTTGTTCGAAATAACAGTAAGCTGTTTGGTAATAATTTATCTAAGTTATATTATAATGTAGTTAACATTAGATATTAACTTAGGTAAAGTCTTGAGACTTTATGCAAGGTCAAACAGGTATCGAGATGAGTATCTCGATCATGGAGAAATGTTTGACCGTCTGTAACATAAGTCTAAAAGGGTTCGTGGTCGTAGATGCTTCGAAACAAGGATATCGAAACATCGGATAGACCATTGTGTCTTTGTCATGCCCCGCTTCCCTAAAATGGAGGCGAGACGTGAAAAGGTCCGCACGGGAGTGGAGCTGTGAAGCCCCAAACCCGATAAGCGTCAATAAAACATAAGCAGGTCCCTGTAACCACAAATGGAACAACAATAATAACACAGGGAGAGACAGAAATAAAATCTCAAATCTCAGAATTTGTCCAACACTAAAGATAAGTTCAACATCCAGAAAAGCCACCAGGCTAAAAGAAAGAGTCTAAAGGCCCAGAACAAGGACAACAAAAGGGACAACATAACAAGGTATAGGTGCCACGCACTGACAACTAAACAACAGTCTAAACAAACAGGGAAAGCTCAACGAAGACACTAGGACTGGTCCCCAGTGTCCACGTACTCCTCGCCAAACACAGGCTCGGGCTCGGCGTCAGCAAACACCTCGTCCTCAACAATGTACCCATGCCCAGGATCTAACATGTGTCACCCAAAAGAGTAAAGGGGCACATGTCAGCAAGTCTAAAAGACTTGGGCAAGGAAACTGAAAGTAAGGCAAACTAACAACCTAACAGTTATAGTATGCATGACATGGCAGTTATGGTATAAGTGCACAAGTAAGACATGGTGAAACAATAAGTACAAGAGAACAATTATCAGGACAAGTCAAGAGTAGCCAAGCTACTAACAATCTCAATCTTTTCACTAGTCATGTTTCACGTTGTTTGTAGATGTTTACGCCTTACAGCTGAACGGTTGACATTCACACTGATTGGCCGCTTAACACTCCCCCAGAACCCAGAGTTTACGCCTTACAACTGCAGTTGCTGATCGGGCAGACTCCCAGTTGAATGGCCGCTTAACTCTTACCCCAATACCCACATGTGAACGAGCCAAGGTCCCTGTACATGAGCTCAGTAAATTAGCCAGGGTTGCCCTGCACAAGAGCTCGTTTCCTGGATCACAACCCAGGAGCGTATTTCATTTGGCATAGGGGTGCACCTAGCCTCAATCATTTTACAAGGTGTAGCGGAGCTACGCAATCACGGGAACACTTAAAGGATGCAATGACATGACAATTAATTTGCGTACCATTAATGGAAATTAAACATGACATGGTAGTTGTGCAACATGATAAATGTCGGATCTAGCTTCGTTGTCAAGCTAGTTCCTAAAATTGCGCCTAGGCGAGTATCATTTCGTCGCCTAGTCTCTTTTACGCCTACAACAAGCAAATGGCCTAAGACATGGCCCAAAACCCTAAGTGGCAAGTTTCATTTGCCTAGCACCGAGGATGACGATCACGAAGGTTCATCTCACGGACGCTAATCTACGGGGAAGTCGCTGCCATGGCAAAACAACATTAGAACAACATCCAACATAGTTTTATTAGGGTTTCACAAAAACACAAATGGGTTATGAGGATATTAAGAGATCGAGTTAGTACCGTATCGGAAGCAGAAGAATGATGCTGAGCAAGCACGGCAACGGAAGAAACGCTCCGGGGAACCTAGGGTTCAGATCTGGAATGGATGGGGAAAATCTGGAAAAATGGGGTTTTGGGGGATTTTGGGGGTTGGAGATGACCTAGGGCATGGTGGTTGGTCAAAATGGAGAGGGGGAGAAGCTCTTGATGAAGGAGGAAGGCTAGAGGAAGGTTGGGGAAGATCAGAGGTCAAGGGGGAAGGAATGAGGCCAGGAGAAGAGAAAGAAAGAAAAGAAACGAAGTGGGGGTATTTATAGAAAACGACTTGGCGGCTGCCCAGAAATTAGGGTTTCGACACTGATTAGTCGGTCAAAGAAGGTTGGATGACTGACTAGTTTAGCAACTAGTCGGTCGGTCGATTAACTGTGACCGACTAACACCAAGCAGCGAAAGTAGGGAAAAACCTGGGTAATGAATTAGTCGGTCTGTGAAGGCCCGTCGACCGACTAGTTTACAACCTAGTCGGTCGGTGAGTGTTCATGGTCTGACTAACGATAAACAGTAACGTAGGTGAAATCTACTGACAGAAACTAGTCGGTCTGAGAGCAAATTCTGACCGACTAGTTTCACATCTAGTCGGTCGGTGATTGTTCTTAGACCGACTAAAAGTAAACAGTAACTCCTGAGAAATTAACAAGGCCAACTAGTCGGTCCATGTATGTTTGCCGACCGACTAAATCGTCATCTAGTTGGTCGGTTCCCCTTCTTGTACCGGCTAACGTGCACAAAAAGTTCCGAAATGGAGCGCGAAGCTCCGGGATCGATTCCTAAGACTCCTAGGCTTGATCTAACAATAAGATATGACCGATATGAAGCCCGTCACGAGTGACCTACTCCGAAATCGACGATTCCAAGGAAGAAGCTAGAAAATCACGAGGAAACGATCGAAAATGAAAGCTACGGAGACGAAACCCACACATGAGGAGAAAATCCACCAAAGCATATATATATAATATAATAAATCCAGATACATGAAAACCTGTCGTTACAGTCTTAGTCTTCACCGTTTAGCGGTGGCGATGATCTCATGATCGTTCGACTTGGCGAAGTCGGAGACGAGACACAGGTGCTCATTAGAGAATGAGTTCACTGAACAATCCACAAGAGTTATCATATGGTTACATTGACCAATCTGTCAATGATAACTCTTAGTGATGATAGTCTAGTTGGTCATTTGACGTGAGGTCATTTTACGAACCTGTGCGTGAACGGTGCCACTTAGATCACTGACCTAACTTCGAGGCTAGGCCTGTCGAAAGGTCTTTGATTGGGTGTCACTTGAAGCGTATGAGGCGAGTAATGACCAAGAGAGGATTCGTCTCTCCCGGTCAATGGGAGTTAGTGCCGTAGATTTAGTTCGGTCTTTAGTAAAATCTATGCGTAGAGTATGTTGGAAGAAGTCCAATATAAGTTGACTAAAGATCGATATAAACTAACCGGAGTCAAGTTATTGGGGTTGACAGTTTGATCGTGCCCTAGACTTGATCTACACGACATAATTAAGACGAAGAGACTATAACTGCGGAATTCATCACGGACACAGTCAGGGTGGTCCCGATAATACTCATGTCGATGAGTCAACCACATAATGATGATTCCTGAAGCAGGGACGGTAACCACTGCTCGTGGTCACTGCCATATAGGGCTTCGAGCCAAACTTGTTGTAAGGATCAGGCTGTATTATCTCATACAGAGTGCGACCTTCGTCTAGTAATAGGTAGAAATTAGTTAGGGAGAATAATTTGCATTTGATGCAAAGGAAAGAGAAAATTGCATTTGATGCAATATGATAATTTAAGCTTAGATAGGGGACTAAAATTGCATATGATGCAAAAGATATTAAAAGTGTCTTAAATTGTTTAAGACAATATTTAATGAATTAAACGCAAGAAAAAATTCACGGGTAAGACGGGAATGTCCCGGCCTAAACCTAGGCTCGAACGACGTCCAAATCGGACGCCAAACGCTCGAGATATGACCAAAACTACCCCAAGCCTTGATTAATATCAGACCAAAGGGCTGCTTAATAATTAAAGGAAGGGGGCCCACGATAAGGCCCGGCCCATTGGGCCGGGCGCTCTTTTCTCAGAAAACGCAACAGGCGCCCCCAAAAGGGGCGCCTGGCCACTTGTGGCGCCCGCAGGGCGCCACGCGCCCTGCCTAGCGCGGGCTTGGCAAGTGCCCCTGTGGGCTGCGCGCGCTCAGTGCAGTGGGGCCCACATTCTGGGCCCCACGCCTATGGTTCTGAACCCGAGGCTCTTGCGGCTACTGTTTTGCGTTTTGGGTGTGTTTGGGCTGATCTTTGGACACTCAATTGGAGGGTCAAACGAACTCCGATTGACAAACGGTTTTTTCCTAAAAGTTCACCGTTGAACACCCTTCGTATTGATAGGTTGTATCGATCATGAAGCTCAACGGTGAGTGAGTTAAAATTCACGGAGGTTTGCACTTTGTGAAAGGTAAACTAAATTGAATTTGATTAACTCTAAAATTAGTCCCACATCGGATTTTGAGTAAAGGGGAGCAGTCAGCTGCCTATATAAATAGGGGTCTGCTCTCCTCCTCAAAACTCATCCCAAGCTCTAGATCTAAGCGGCTATCGTAAATGTTGGAGCACGTTCGGATCTAGGCTTAAATTAATATTTCTCCTTTTCCTAATATTTCTGCCTTACTCTTGAGGGCTCTAGCAAAGCCGCAACAGAGTTTGGAGTTGGATCCGAAATCTAGGCGAAGGTTTCACTCGCGTGAAACTTTCTTCGGTGCGTGGTTGGCTCGGCGACACGAGGATTGGTCGCCTCGGGATGCGGAGCGGTTCGAAGAGCGGTTCGGGGAGCGGTTCGGGGAGCGGTTCGAGGAGCTACTAGGCGTGAGACGTGGAGCGGCTCGGAAGACGGTGCGGAACATCTCGCCTGCCTCAGGGTTGAGATTCCGGGTATGTATTTTATAAGCATTAGTTTAATTTAATCGCAGTAGGTTAGATCCTTCTTGGGATGGTCAGATCAATCCCGAGTTGGCATAGATATTGGCTAAGGGTCTTGTACCTTAGGGCTAAGTTAAATTGCTTAACTTGTTTATTCGTCTCCTACAAAATGTTTTTTTGTTTATGTTCCGTCCAACTTAGGACGGGAATAGAGTTTTTGTGCCCTATGGGACCAGAAAACCCTTCACATTTATGGTAACACCAATGGGCTTCCGCTGACGGTGAATCAGTGGCTGAGCGTCGAAAGAAGAAGCAGAAGGAGAATATCCCTACGAAGAAGAATGCTCGGGAGTCTCGGCATGCTTGGTTCGGGCTTTGTAGGGTATCTTCTTCTTGGCTATAGGTTTCTTGGGTGCCCTAGGTCGTTTAGGAGCAACGATCTTCTCTTTTCCCTTGGTTTGGGGTGCCATGGAATCGAGAGAGAGAAACGATGTGCAAAGAAATCGAAAGACAATGAATCAAGCGAAAAAATTGAGAGAGAGAGACAAACCAAGTCGAGAAGGCATGAAAAAGCAAAGACAAAGCAATCGACGAGTGGAAAGGCGAAGATCCACGGCAACGACAGAGAAAACGAGCGGGAAGTCGAAGCGTTTCAATCGAAGGAGAGAGAATCGCAAGAGACGAAAAGAATAGTCTCGACATATATATGAAAGAGGGAAATAATCTGGGCCGTTGGATCAAGAAATCGATGGCTCAGATCAAAGCAGTGAACCGTCACGAACAGTAGACAGTCGACTGATGAACAAAAGTCAGTCGACTGGATGAAGTGATAACAATAAGGCTCAGATAGATGGGCAGTCGACTGGCAAGTAACATGCAGTCGCCTGTCCATTGGACAGTTGACTGTAATATACTCAGCAATCGACTGGCCGAGAATCAATACAGTTCATCAAAACAACAAAGAGCACTGTAAAATTTCGACAGAGAGAACAATCGCCTGATGACTACAGTACAGTCGCCTGTTAAAATAACAGTCGACTGGAAAACAATCTTCAGTTAGCTGTGCGAAAGATACAAATTTTCAGACAGAGATGAAAGAGTAGGGCAGTCAACCGTCGAAGGAAAAACAGTCGTCTGTCCTGGTCCAAAAATGCACAGTGAGATAGAAATCCAAAGGATACGAACACTCACCCTAGAACCTATACTCTAATCAATAACTCATCATAAAATCAATTTAAAAACACTACATCTATTGAAACACAAATCACCAGAATCAATCTCAAGAAACTCAAGAAATCACATAGATCACAATTTGCCTTTCTTAAACACATATAAATGATATATCACAAGAAGATAGGCAACATGATGATATGAGCTCAAAAAGTGTTATAACATGTAAATTGAGCTTCTAGATTTCAGATTCACCCATAATTCCTAATTCTCCACGCAACCTCACAAATGAATCTTCTTTAAGAGGTTTTGTGAAGATGTCAGCAATTTGTTTTTGGGTTTCAATGTACTTTAAGATGATGTCATTCTTAGCTACAAGATCATTTATAAAATGATGTCTCACGTCTATGTGTTTGGTACGGGAGTGGTGTACCGGATTCTTGGAAAGACATATGGCACTTTGGTTATCAACCATGATCGAGCAAGTATCACAGTTGACACCATAGTCCATAAGAGTGTGTCTCATCCAAAGAACTTGTGCACATGCAAGACCCGCGACAATATATTCCGCTTCAGTCGTGGACAATGACACCGAATTTTGTTTCTTAGAAAACCAAGAAACTAAGGAATTTCCTAGAAAATGGCAAGTGCCACTAGTACTTTTTCTGTCAGACTTGCATCCGGTAAAGTCGGCATCACTATATGAGATTAACTCATATGTGCTAGATTTAGGGTAAAGTAACCCATAGTCTAGAGATTGATTGAGATAACGAAATATTCGTTTAACCACAATCAAGTGTGACTCCTTAGGTCTAGCTTGATATCTAGCACAAAGGCAAATAGAAAACATGATATCGGGCCTACTAGCGGTTAAGTAAATTAAGCTACCGATCATACCTCGATATAGACGAACGTCTACATCTTTTCCGCTTTCATCCTTGTGTAGATGAGTAGTAGTACTCATGGGAGTCCTTTGCTCGAAGACGATTCCATCCTGAATCGCTTAATAAGCTCCCATGTGTACTTTGTCTGATGTATGAATGTGCCATTCTCCATTTGTCGAATTTGCAATCCAAGGAAGTAGGTGAGCTCTCCCGTGTGGCTCATCTCAAACTCATCCTTCATAGACTTGGAAAATTCTTGACAAAGATTAAAGTTAATAGAACCGAAAATAATATCATTTACATAAACTTGAATCAAAAGAATGTCATTTTCATAATCTTTAATGAAGAGTGTAGAATCAACTTCTCCCATTTTAAAACCTAAATTCAAAAGAAAGGTCTTAAGTCGATCATACCAAGCTCTAGGAGCTTGGCTCAACCGATACAACTCTTTCTTAAGTTTGAAAATATGGTTTGGAAATTTTTCATGAATAAAACCAAGAGGTTAAGAAACATAAACTTCTTCATTGACAAACCCATTTAAGAATGCACTTTTAACATCCATTTGAAATAGTTTAAAATTCTTATGGGATGCAAAAGATAAAAGCAACCTAATAGCTTCTAATCTAGCTAGGGGCAAAAGATTCTTCGAAATCAATACCTTCCTTTTGCCGGTAGCCTTGAGCTACTAACCTTGCTTTGTTTCGTGTGATTACCTCGTTTTCATCCGTCTTGTTCTTGAAGATCCATTTAGTCCCAATGACTTGGTGACCACTTGGAAGAAGTACGAGTTCCCAAACTTCGTTTCTCTCAAATTGCATTAGTTCTTCTTCCATTGCCACTATCCAAGAGCTATACTCACAAGCTTCTTGGATGTTCTTTGGCTCAATGGTAGAGACAAATGTGCAATGAGAGAATTCTTCAATTCTCGATCTCGTTCGAACATCCACACCAATATCTCCACTAATTTGGTTATGGGGATGATTGTGAACGGTCGGGTAAGCTTTGGGTATATCGGTATCACTAGGAACAACTTCAACAATTTCGTTAGAAGTGTTAGTCTCAATAATAGAATCATTAATCTTAACATTATTAAGAGAATCACAAAGAGTATCTACACTATCATCATTAACATGAGGAAAATCAAAATCTTCATAAAATGATACGTGAAGAGATTCCTCAATCGTTGAAGAAGTTTTGTTGTATATCCGGTAGGCTTTGCTACGTGTGGAATATCCAACAAAAATTCCTTCATCGGATCTTGGCTCAAATTTGTCTAAATTACCAAATGTGTTCTTTATAGAACATTTTGAACCAAAAACACGAAAATATTTTACTTGAGGCTTTTTATCATAAAACAACTCAAAACAAGTTTTGTTCGTTTGGGGTCTCACTAGGATCCTATTGAGCACATAACATGCCGTGTGCATCGCCTCTGCCCAAAATTGTAGTCCAAGATGACTATCATGGAGCATAGTGCGTGCACACTCAATAAGAGTCCTATTCTTTCTCTCTACAACACCATTTTGTGGTGGTGCCCGAGGGAAGGAAAAATTATGAGTTATCCCGGTGTCATCACAAAACTTAGTAAAAGATTCATTCTCAAATTCACCTCCATGATCACTACGGATAGTGATAATGGTGGATCCTAAGAAATTTTGAATATTCTTTGCAAATTTGGTAAACTCTTCATAAGCTTCATTCTTATTAGTTAAGAATGAAACCCAAGTAAATCTTGAAAAGTCGTCAACGACGACTAATCCATAATGAGCATTACCTAAAGAAGCGGTTCTAGGTGGCCCAAATAAATCTAGATGAAGAAGTTCTAGGGGCCTCTTAGAAGGAATCCCTTCTTTAAGCATAAAGGACGATTTACTTAGTTTACCTCTTTGACACGAATCACAAAATTTTTTCTTATTAAAAACAATCTTAGGAAAACCTTTGACTAGATCATGCTTAGCTAACTTATATAAGTGCTTGAATGAACATGACCAAAACGGTGATGCCATAATAGTTGTTCACTTGTGTTAGCAATTAAGCAATGTTCTACGGTTTTAGGCAAGATCAAATAATAAATATTTTTACGTCTAATACCGGAAAATAAAACATTTGAATCACAATCAACAATAGTATACAATCCTTCTCCAAAGTTAACCTTGTAACTTTTGTCACAAAGTTGACTAATGGAAATGAGATTGTGACACAAACCACTAACAAGATAAACGTTAGTAATTAAGGGTTTGGAAAGATTACCAATGATACCTACTCCAATGATGGTTCCCTTTTGATTACCTCCAAAAGTGACCGTTGCACCATCCTTGATGCTAATCACTTCAGAGAGCATTGATGGATCTTCTGTCATATGTTTGGAGCAACCACTATCAAGAATCAATTCTTTCCATTTAGAGCTAATAAGACCTTTGTTGCTCGTCTTCATTCTCTTGGGTACCTATATGATATACCATAAGCTTATGGTACCCAATGTTTGTTGGGTCCAAGGGGATTAGCCCTTTGGAAGCCAAGTCCAAGTGGACTTCTGCTTCCCAACATAATTACTATTTCTAATCACATCAAGAAAATAGGAATCAACATAAGCATTCATATCATTTAGACTAGTGTTCTTAGGACCCCAAATAGTGTAATTCTTGGGAGTCCTCTTCCTAGTTGCATGCATATGTGTTGGATTTCTATGTGGTGCATGCTTCTTAGGAACATGATTTCTAGCATAGAGATGTGGTAGAGGATATGCATTGTACATTCTAGGATGATATGTATGCTTGGGAACATGCATATTATATGAAGCATATGGATTATGCATGACATGTGGAGGATGAGCATACATGAAAGAATGATGCGTATGAGCATATGGGTGTATAGGAGCACATACATGAGTATTTCTCATGTGTGGTTGTGTACGTGTCCGTGGGTGCGGAGCATAAAATGTGTCATAATTATCCACTTGTGAAGTAGGAGGTTTCCTACGTGGATGAGTGTTAGTGTACATGTAAGCATGACCTTGCTTTTGGTTTTCACCCTTAGTGGGTTTCTTGCCAAAAGGAAGAGAAGTTGAAATGGTGACTTTCTTGGTAGGTTTGCTACCTATAGTGTCTTTGACACCACTTGTGGATGCACCGGAGGAAGACCTCAAAAAATCTATAGTGACACCACTATAGGATGTGCGATCATTAGATGCATTGGCTTTCACAAACCCCAGACCAACACGATGTGTGGACAGAAATTGGTTTGCTAGCAAATCATCCAATTGCCCTTTTCCCTTATTGAATCTCACAATATGGGAGGACATGAGCTCATATTTCTCCTTAATAGAAGAAATATTGGTATCCAAAGTGGACACCCGTGGTTTGAGCTCGTGCACTTGAGTTTTAATAGAATCATTCTCTAAACTCAATTGTGTGTGACGTTTAACTAGATCACTATTATCCGTTGGATGTGTTTGATCTAGTTGAGATTTGAGGAAATTCACCTCATCTCTCAATATGACGTTTTGAGAAGCTACGTTTGCTTTCTCAAGAGTTAAAGTATCAACAATTGTGTCATTGTTGATAATGCATGGAATGAATGACTTGCTAATATTCAATTTCTTTAAGCTAGTATACTTAAGCATTAAAGATTGGTATTTAGCAAATAGTTCTTCATTAGCTATGCGAAGTTCATCCATTGTTACCTCGGTGTTGTCCATGTCAGAATCACTCTCATTGGAGAGTGGGTTTTCAAGGGCCATGAAACACATGTGGGCACTCTTACTGTAACGGTCGGTTTCCGATTGTAATTTTCTTTGTGCACGTGTGCTTGACCATGCACGTATTTATTTTAGACTTTGTTTCTTTCCGAACCCTATCGTGTGATATGTCGTTGTGACTCTCTCTGAGGGTACTACATTTGCCGTGTTGACTTGCAACGTCATTTCACGGGCCGTTCGCCCACGATTTGACCTTTTCCGAGGAGACGTCGCGTATCGCACTTTTGACTTGAGGCGATTTTATTTTTAATTTCGTTTCTCGTCATCGAAATTGTAATCCGTCTCTTCCGACTTCTTGCTCTTGTCGCCCCGGTCGCCCCGGTATTTTTCTTATATTTTTTTGGACACCGTTTGACCTATGTACACTTTCAGACCCCGTTAATTACAAGATTACCCCTAACAACTTAGCCCTATTAAACCCTAACTAACCCTAAACCTAGCTAGGTGGCAGCCCCATCATGTGTAGCATCTCCCCTAGTCACGTGGGCCCGACCCCTATAATAAAACCCTAAGTTTTTCTAAAAACTTTCACAGCCGCAGCATTCCTATGCGCCGGCCCTAGAAACCCAATAACCTCCACGCAAAACCCTTTCTCTCCCACCTGAGCCCACGCCGGAGGCCGCCGCCGCCGTCGATCATCTCCAGCGGCTTCCCCGACCTCCCCTCTCTCGACTGCAACCCCGACCGCCGCCTGTCGCCGCCGGAAACCGTCGCAAAACGCCAGCAAGCGTGCACAGCAGCTGCTGCAGCCCGCGACGGCCGCCGCCGCCGCCGCTGCCACCGCCGGAGTCCCCACGCCATCGCCGTGAACCCCCCTTTGCCTTCCCTCACCGTTGACAGCGACCCCAGGCCGCGAAACCCCCTGTAACAGCGTGGTTGCTCGCTGTTTTGGGTGTTTGGCGACGTTCCGACGCGCCGCCAAGATCTCGCCGCCTCTCCTCGCTGTTGGAGCCCTCCGACAGCCTCCTACACCTTCTGGGAGTATTCCTCGACATCACGAACTCTTCCTACGAGTCCCGACGTCGTAGGCATTGGGTACGATGTACCGTTCATCTCGGTTGTCGTTGCAGCTCTCCGGAAGCCGTAGTACGCCTACCCGACGCACTGCTCACTGTTCACGCATTTTGTCCGCTACCAGAACGTGTCTGGCTATGCTGCCCGTAGCCGAGACACCGCTAGAAGACGATCCGTAGCCGTGCCAATCAGATCAGTCGCCGTTCAGACTCTACGTCCGCTCTACCGCAGACTCCGGACAGGTTGGTTCCCCTACCTCGTAGCGAAACCCCCATAATAGCAAAACTGAAAACCTAACTAAAACCGGCAACTTAACACAGTAAATTTATTTTCTGCTCTCTTAAATCGATGTGTAACCATAGACCGACGTTTGGACTTTTGACTGTGCACATAGGATAGAATCGTCGGATAGTCTGATCGGACAACTTGACTCGTGACAGTTAGGGTAGCCACACCTAACTTAGAAATGAACCTAAATAGGATTTGACGAAAATCACGACTTGACACCGTCGCCGTGATCTCTTTTCAGACGGACTACCGCGGACGCGACGACTGGACGAGACGCCCCGAACAGACGACACACTCGCTATTCCAGGCAAGTGTACCCACTTGCGATTTGACTGTGCTTTAGTTCTAGTTTGTAGAACTGTTAGATTAAGTGTGATGAGAACCAGACATGAAATGATAGCGTCCGGGACGACCCGTGACGGCTCAGACTTGACGACGAAGTCTGAGCCTGACAACAATGAACTGCTGACAACATAGGACTATCTTGTGTGTGCGTGCGTGTGGACACCCTAGAATAAATTTCCCTACACTTGTCATGTCGTGTCCTGTTACACAAAAGCCTACGGGCGTTTCGGATGCTTCCCTCCGTGGAAGTGATCCCTGTTACCAAAAAGCCTACGGGCGTTTCGGATGCTTCCCTCCGCGGAAGTGATCCCTGTTACACAAAAGCCTACGGGCGTTTCGGATGCTTCCCTCCGCGGAAGTGATCCCTGTTACACAAAAGCCTACGGGCGTTTCGGATGCTTCCCTTGCGGAAGTGATCCCTGTTATACAAAAATCCTACGGGCGTTTCGGATGCTTCCCTCCGCGGAAGTGATCCCTGTTACACAAAAGCCTACGGGCGTTTCGGATGCTTCCCTTGCGGAAGTGATCCCTGTTATACAAAAAGCCTACGGGCGTTTCGGATGCTTCCCTTGCAGAAGTGATCCCTGTTATACAAAAAGCCTTCGGGCGTTTCGGATGTTTCCCTAGCGGAAATGATCCCTGTAAATCTTGTCCTGAGTTCCTGGGTTTGGGGTTGGGTTGAGCGTGCGCACGGCAAGAGGGTCTGATCCCCCTCGAACCGTAAGGCGTGAACCCTTTCGTGTCTTACTTGTCATGTCCCGTCTTGTCCTGTCCTGTCCCGTCACGTCCCGTCTTGTCTTTACACCTGTAGGTTAGTTTCGTAGTCGGTAGCACACGCTACGTCTACTGCTTGTTACGTTTACTTTTCCTGCTACGCTACTTTTCGTTACTCAGTTATAACCCCAGCATGCTAAAACAACCAGTAAATCATTGTTAATAGTTGATACACTTGCAGTAGAGTCTGACCGTTTGTGTAGACTTTGCCTGATGTACAGTTTCCTTCTTTTGGTGATGTACGTCAGGTGTGGAGCCAGAGTACGAGTACGAGGCGGACCTGCCAGTTGACTTGGAGCCGGAGGGCGCTGATCCGGAGTACGATCCAGAGGACGATCAGAGTTAGAGGTCTTCTGTTGCTGTTCCAGAGATTATCCATTTCAGTTTGAGTTGGGTGCGTTGCACTCTTACTTTCTCGTCTAGGTTGGGTGCTTGCACCATTAGTTTCCCTTTCAGCAGTTGTAGCCGTTTACGGCATTTTTAGACTCTCAGTACTTTCATGATAAATTTTGGAATAAAATGAAATGTTTCTTTTCAGTACTTTTGTTATTTCGTACTAACTTGCAGGGACCTGTACTTTCGCTATGGAAAACTACAGACGCTTATTGGGTCTGGGCTCTTAGCACCGGCCTAAGCGGGCCTTCGTCACGCTTCGCCTCCGTGTTTTTGGGAAGCGGGGCGTGACAGGTTTTAGTGGTGGCCCATGCAGGTCCCATCTTCTGCGAGTACGGAATAATTAAAGTACTAAATTTCATTTTATTATCATCATCCGGAAATTGTACGAGTCTAATCTGTGTCTTTCTGTCAATAGGATGGCAGGACGACGTGTTACCCGATCGGGGAGCTCTGGAGATGGGATTCAGGAAGACCAGAGCGGAGACTTCCGTCAGGTTCTGGGCGTGATGAGAGAGATGCTGGAGGTGCAGCATCAGTTGGTTCAGCAGTCCCAGCGTGCTGTCCAGGCTGCTCCAGTTGCACCACCGCCACCACCACCTGCCCCTCGAGCTGCTCCAGGAGTGAAGCAGTTCAACGAGCTCCAGCCGAGGACATTTTCGGGGAAGGAGGGACCCCTAGCTGCTGACGAGTGGATCCAGAGCACGGAGGAGAAGTTAGTTGCTACGAAGATTCCAGACGATACCCGAGTGGAGATAGCGAAGATGCAGCTGACGGAGAATGCGAGGAACTGGTGGCGCCTTGAGGAGAGGCGTCTGGAGAAGCCGGTGGATTGGAAGATTTTCAGGTCTATGTTCAGGACGAAGTATTTCACCAAGACTACTAGGAGGGAGCTGCTGAGCAGGTTTATAAATCTGAAGCAGGAGAACATGACCGTCGAGGAGTATGAGGCGGAGTTTGAGATGCTGAGTCGCTTTACTCCGCATATGGTGAAGAAGGAGGAGAAGCGAGCTGATCGTTTCTGACAGGGACTGCGTCCGAAGATTCAGGCTTCTATGTCTTCGGCGAGTTTCACGACTATGAGGGAGGTGTTGGATGTTGTGAAGAATCATGAGCTTATTTCACTCCTACCTGACCCTCCAGCTGATAAGGGGAAGCGTCCTATGGAGCAGTACCGGCCACCTGCTAGGCCGGCGATGAGGCCAGTTCAGACAGTACCATTTAAGAGGCCTGGAGCACCCATTCAGAGTCAGAGCAAGGGACCGTGTCATTACTGCGGGAAGCCAGGACACGTTCAGAAGGATTGTCGGAAGAAGATGGGACTGTGCCTAGTTTGCGGAGATGCTTCGCATGCTGCGAAGGATTGTCTAAGAGCCCGTCATGCTGTAGTTGGAGCGCCAGCCCCGCTGCAGATGAGAGCGCCCACTCCAGTTCAGAGAGGACCTGCCGTTCATGGACCACCCTTGGCGCCACAGAGGCAGATGTTTCAGAGAGCAGCGTAGCCCCAGAGGCCGGCTTACACCATGACGGCTTTGGAGACTGAGGAGCTGGATGGAGTCATTGCAGGTAACTCCTTGATTCTAGTCTTTCATTTTATAGTTTAGCTTTTAAATTGTTAGTCTTGTTTGCCTGACTTGTTTGTTAGAGTAGCTTGGTTTGACCGTAGTTTCCTTTTAATATCTTAGGCACCATTCTAGTGTCTTCTCACCCGGCCTTGGCCTTGTTCGACTCCGGTGCATCCATGTGCATCTTATCCCGGAGATTCGTGACAAGACACTCCATTCCCACCCATACACTTCCCAAGTGTTGGGACATCACCACAGGGAACAGAGTGGTGACAGTGAACTTGGGATGTAGATCAATTCCTTTGGTGGTCAGTGGACACGAGCTCTTTACAGATTTCATTGTCCACGACCTGCCACATTTTGATGCCGTTCTTGGCATCGATTGGTTGGGAGATTTCCACGCCTCGATCGATTGTCGCAGCAAGAGGGTGGTGTTCCAGATTCCAGGCCACCCAGAGTTCGAGTTCCGCAGCAGAGATGAGTCGCTTGGACCCATCAAATATCGGGCCACGCCGGTGGTGCCGATTGTTGTAGCTATACCGATGGAGATGGAGATCGAACGACCAGCAGTCGTCCGAGACTTCGACGACGTCTTCCCAGAGGATATCTCAGGTTTGCCACCCGACCGAGCCTTAGAGTTTGGTATTGATCTTATGCCGGGAGCGCAACCGATATCGAAGGCGCCGTACCGTATGGCTCCTGCTGAGCTCGAGGAGCTGCGGAAGCAGTTGGATGAGTTGTTGCAGAAGGGTTTCATCCACCCTAGTGTGTCGCCATGGGGCGCACCAGTTCTACTCGTGAAGAAGAAGGATGGGTCCCGCAGGATGTGCGTGGACTATCGAGGATTGAATGCTGTCACCGTGAAGAATAAGTACCCGCTGCCGCGCATCGACGATATCTTTGACCAGCTTGGAGGTTCGAGAGTCTTCTCGAAGTTGGACTTACGGAGTGGATACCATCAATTGAAGGTAAAGAAGGACGATGTTCAGAAGACGGCTTTTCGGACGAAGTACGGACATTATGAGTTCGTGGTCATGCCGTTTGGCGTGACCAATGCTCCAGCGGTGTTCATGAATTTGATGAACTTAATATTCTATGACTTCCTGGACAAGTTTGTTGTCATCTTCATTGATGACATTCTTATTTATTCGAAGTCTGAGGAGGAGCACAGCTGTCATCTGAGGACAGTGCTGGAGACGCTGAGGAGACATAAGCTTTATGCCAAGTATAGCAAGTACGAGTTCTGGCTGGATAGAGTCGCATTCCTGGGACACGTGGTGTCCGGTGATGGTATATCTGTAGATCCGGAGAAGGTCAGAGCAGTCAGAGATTGGCCGACTCCGTAGTCAGCATCAGACATCAGGAGTTTTCTGGGTTTAGCAGGCTATTATCGGCGGTTCATCAAGGATTTCTCGAAGATTGCGGAGCCGATGACGAAGCTGACAAGGAAGGATGTGGAGTTTCTCTGGTCAGATGCTTGCGAGGAGGCCTTCAGTATCTTGAAGGCGAGATTGACCACGGCACCGGTGTTGGCAGTACCGGATCGAAGCGGGGGCTTCGAGGTTTATTGTGATGCTTCAGGGAAGGGCCTAGGGTGCGTCTTACATCAGCATGGCCACGTGGTCGCGTACGCTTCTCGTCAGTTGAGGACTCATGAGAAGAATTACCCGACGCATGATCTGGAGTTGGCAGCAGTGATTTTTGCACTGAAAATTTGGAGGCACTTCTTGCTAGGTGAGAGTGTGAAGATTTTCACCGATCACAAGAGCTTGAAGTACATCTTTACGCAGAAGGAGCTCAACATGCGTCAGAGGCGATGGTTAGAGCTCATGGCTGACTATGAGATTGACTTGCAGTATCATCCGGGGAAGGTGAACGTAGTGCCTGATGCCTTGAGTAGACTCCCTACCGCGATGATGCATACAGCCGACTGGAGGATTCAGCAGGAGCCGAGAGAGATGGATTTGGAGGTTGTCCTACTTGGTGTAGTTCATTCATTCATGAATTTGCAGATTCAGTCCACGATCGTGGATCGGATCAAGGCAGCACAGGCAGGAGATCCGAAGCTGCAGAGGATCAGGAGGCAGGTTGAAGCTGGACTACGGACGGAGTTCGTGATTCATGAGGACGGTTCACTGCGGTACGGCAGTAGGCTCTGTGTACCTGCAGGTGACGTCTGTGAGGAGCTGTTGAGCGAGGCTCATAGCTCGCCATATTCTATACATCCTGGAGGCACCAAGATGTATAAGGACCTCCGTCTGAATTATTGGTGGATTGGCATGAAGAGGAGCGTGGCACGGAGCATTGCTAAGTGCCTGATATGCCAACAGGTGAAGGTTGAGCACCATCGTACTGCCAGGTTGCTGCAACCGCTTCCTATTCCGGAGTGGAAGTGGCAACATATTACGATGGACTTCATGACTGGTTTACCTCGGACCCCGAGGCAGAACGACGCAGTTTGGGTGATCGTGGATCAGTTGACCAAGTCTGCGCATTTTATCCCTTTCCGAGTGGGCCAGTCTACGGAAGCTTTGGCGAGGAAATATCTGGAGGTAAAATTTCGTTTCTACTTTTACTTCCATTTTGAATTTTCTCTTTGAAATGGTCGTGATGTAGACCGTGTACGTGTAAGAGATTGTACGCTTACATGGAGTCCCTGTGAGCATTGTGTCTGATCGAGACACGAGGTTCACATCTCAGTTCTGGAGAAGTCTGCAGGAGAATTTGGGGACGAGTCTGAGTTTCAGCACGGCGTACCACCCGCAGACTGATGGCCAGTCCGAGAGGACTATTCAGATTCTGGAGGATATGCTGCGAGCTTGTATGCTCGATTTGAAGGGTTCTTGGGAGGACCATCTCCACTTGGTGGAGTTTTCATATAACAACAGCTACCAGGCGAGCATTGGCATGGCGCCGTTTGCTGCCCTATATGGAAGGAAATGTCGTTCGCCACTGAGCTGGGATGACATCGGAGATCGGGAGCTGTTGGGTCCCGAGATGATAGTGGAAGCCGTGGATGTCGTGAGAGACATCAGGGAGAAGCTTAGAGTTGCACAGGATCGCTTCAAGCATTCGGCAGATGCCAAGAGGAGGCCCTTGGAGTTCCAGCCTGGTGATCACGTCTTCCTGAAGATTTCTCCGAACCGCGGAGTTATTCGTTTTGGGAAGAAGGGAAAGCTGAGTCCGAGGTATATTGGGCCATTTGATGTGCTAGAGCGTGTGGGAGCAGTGGCTTATCGCCTTGCTCTGCCACCATCTTTGGAGGGTGTTCATGACGTTTTCCACGTATCCCAGCTACGTCGGTACGTCAGTGATCCGTCACACACGGTCGATTTCTCGGAGATTACAGTTCGCCCGGATCTGACATATGACCAGCAGCCTGTGCAGATTTTGGACCGTCGACAGAAGCAGTTGAGGAATAATGTAGTCGACCTGGTGAGAGTGATGTGGCGTCACGGATCACCTGGAGAGTCCACCTGGGAGCGCGAAGATGATATGAGGGAGCGCTTTCCGCATCTTTTCCCGAGCGATGCTTGATGTTGATTCCGAGGACGGAATCATTTCTAAGTTGGGGAGGATGTAACGGTCGGTTTCCGATCGTAATTTTCTTTGTGCACGTGTGCTTGACCGTGCACGTATTTATTTTAGACTTTGTTTCTTTCCGAACCCTATCGTGTGATATGTCGTTGTGACTCTCTCTGAGGGTACTACATTTGCCGTGTTGACTTGCAACGTCATTTCACGGGCCGTTCGCCCACGATTTGACCTTTTCCGAGGAGACGTCGCGTATCGCACTTTTGACTTGAGGCGATTTTATTTTTAATTTCGTTTCTCGTCATCGAAATTGTAATCCGTCTCTTTCGACTTCTTGCTCTTGTCGCCCCGGTCGCCCCGGTATTTTTCTTATATTTTTTTGGGCACCGTTTGACCTATGTACACTTTCAGACCCCGTTAATTACAAGATTACCCCTAACAACTTAGCCCTATTAAACCCTAACTAACCCTAAACCTAGCTAGGTGGCAGCCCCATCACGTGTAGCATCTCCCCTAGTCACGTGGGCCCGACCCCTATAAGAAAACCCTAAGTTTTTCTAAAAACTTTCACAGCCGCAGCATTCCTATGCGCCAGCCCTAGAAACCCAACAACCTCCACACAAAACCCTTTCTCTCCCACCTGAGCCCACGCCGGAGGCCGCCGCCGCCGCCGATCATCTCCAGCGGCTTCCCCGACCTCCCCTCTCTCGACTGCAGCCCCGACCGCCGCCTGTCACCACCGGAAACCGCCGCAAAATGCCAGCAAGCACGCACAGCAGCTGCTGTAGCCTGCGACGGCCGCTGCCGCCGCCGCCGGAGCCCCCACGCCGTCGCCGTGAACCCCCCTTTGCCTTCCATCGCAGTTGACAGCGACCCCAGGCCGCGAAACCCCCTGTAACAGCGTGGTTGCTCGCTGTTTTGGGTGTTTGGCGACGTTCCGACGCGCCGCCAAGATCTCGCCGCCTCTCCTCACTGTTAGAGCCCTTCGACAGCCTCCTACACCTTCTGGGAGTATTCCTCGACGTCACGAACTCTTCCTACGACTCCCGACGTCATAGGCATTGGGTACGACGTACCGTTCATCTCGGTTGTCGTTGCAGCTCTCCGGAAGCCGTAGTACGCCTACCCGACGCACTGCTCGCTGTTCACGCGTTTTTTCCGCTACCAGAACGTGTCTGGCTACGCTGCCCGTAGCCGAGACACCGCTAGAAGATGATCCGTAGCCGTGCCAATCAGATCGGTCGCCGTTCAGACTCTACGTCCGCTCTACCCCAGACTCCGGACAGGTTGGTTCCCCTACCTCGTAGCGAACCCCCACAATAGAAAAACTGAAAACCTAACTAAAACCGACAACTTAACACAGTAAATTTATTTTCTGCTCTCTTAAATAGATGTGTAACCGTAGACCGACATTTGGACTTTTGACTGTGCACATAGGATAGAATCGTCGGATAGTCTGATCGGACAACTTGACTCATGACAGTTAGGGTAGCCACTCCTAACTTAGAAATGAACCTAAATAGGATTTGACGAAAATCGCGACTTGACACCGTCGCCGTGATCTCTTTTCAGACGGACTACCGCGGACGCGACGACTGGACGAGACGCCCCGGACAGACGACGCACTCGCTATTCCAGGCAAGTGTACCCACTTGCGATTTGACTGTGCTTTAGTTCTAGTTTGTAGAACTGTTAGATTATGTGTGATGAGAACCAGACGTGAAATGATAGCGTCCAGGACGACCCGTGACGGCTCAGACTTGACGACGAAGTCTGAGCCTGACAACAATGAACTGCTGACAACATAGGACTATCTTGTGTGTGTGTGCATGTGTACACCCTAGAATAACATTCCCTACACTTGTCATGTCGTGTCCTGTTACACAAAAGCCTACGGGCGTTTCGGATGCTTCCCTCCGCGGAAGTGATCCCTGTTACCAAAAAGCCTACGGGCGTTTCGGATGCTTCCCTCCGCGGAAGTGATCCCTGTTACACAAAAGCCTACGGGCGTTTCGGATGCTTCCCTCCGCGGAAGTGATCCTTGTTACACAAAAGCCTACGGGCGTTTCGGATGCTTCCCTCCGCGGAAGTGATCCATGTTACACAAAAGCCTACGGGCGTTTCGGATGCTTCCCTTGCGGAAGTGATCCCTGTTATACAAAAAGCCTACGGGCGTTTCGGATGCTTCCCTTGCGGAAGTGATCATTGTTATACAAAAAGCCTTCGGGCGTTTCGGATGTTTCCCTAGCGGAAATGATCCCTGTAAATCTTGTCCTGAGTTCCTGGGTTTGGGGTTGGGTTGAGCGTGCGCACGGCAAGAGGGTCTGATCCCCCTCGAACCGTAAGGCGTGAACCCTTTCGTGTCTTACTTGTCCTGTCCCGTCTTGTCATGTCATGTCCCATCACGTCCCGTCTTGTCTTGACACCTGTAGGTTAGTCCCGTAGTCGGTAGCACACGCTATGTCTACTGCTTGCTACGTTTACTTTTCCTGCTACGCTACTTTTCGTTACTCAGTTATAACCCCAGCATGCTAAAACAACCAGTAAATCATTATTAATAGTTGATACACTTGCAGTAGAGTCTGACCGTTTGTGTAGACTTTGCCTGACGTACAGTTTCCTTCTTTTGGTGCTGTACGTCAGGTGTGGAGCTAGAGTACGAGTACGAGGCGGACCTGCCAGTTGACTTGGAGCCGGAGGGCGCTGATCCGGAGTACGATCCAGAGGACGATCAGAGTTAGAGGTCTTCTGTTGCTGTTCCAGAGATTATCCATTTCAGTTTGAGTTGGGTGCGTTGCACTCTTACTTTCTCGTCTAGGTTGGGTGCTTGCACCATTAGTTTCCCTTTCAGCAGTTGTAGCCGTTTACAGAATTTTTAGACTCTCAGTACTTTGATGATAAATTTTGGAATAAAATGAAATGTTTCTTTTCAGTACTTTTGTTATTTCGTACTAACTTGCAGGGACCTGTACTTTCGCTATGGAAAACTACAGACGCTTATTAGGTCTGGGCTCTTTGCCCTGGCCTAAGCGGGCCTTCGTCACGCTTCGCCTCCGTGTTTTTGGGAAGCGGGGCGTGACACTTACCCTTCTCATCATCAGAATCGCTTGATGAGTCATCACTTGAGTCGTCGAAGGTACCTACGAGTCCTTTCTTCTTGTCTCTCTTGTTCTCATCGGACTTGTGGTACTTCGGTACCTTCCACTTCTCTTTGTTGTTTAGCATTGGGCAATCCCTCTTGATGTGCCCTGGCTTATTACACTTATAGCAAAGAGAGGAAGTAGCATTAGTAGACTCAAAACGTTTATTTGAGGAAAACTTACCTTTGCGGAAGAAGGGTTGGAACTTCTTCGCCATTTGGGCCATTTCACCCAAATCCATCTCGTTCTCGGATTCCTCACTATCGGAGGATGATGAATTGGCGTTGAATGCCAAGGCTTTCTTCTTGGCCTCCGAAGGATTCATCATTACTCTAATCTTTAATCGGTTCTCTCATCTTACCTCATAAGACATGAGAGTCCCGATCAGATTCACTACGGTGTAGTTCTTCAAGTCATTGACCTCCTCGATGGCGATTCCTCTTCTTTCCCATTTGGAGGTCACCCCCATGATGATCTTCCTTACCTTTTTAGGTTCGGTGTATATTTGGCCAAGGGCTTCCAATTCATTCGTGATGTCAGTAAAGAGTCCGTACATCGATGCAATGGTCTCATTATCCTGCATATTAAACAAATCGAAGTTTTGTATGGCAACATATAACTTTGACAGCTTTACCTTGTTCGTTCCCTCGTGGATAACGATGAGATGGTTCCAAATTTGATATGCACTCTTACATGTGCATATCTTGTTGAACTTATTCGGGTCCAACGCACAATGAAGAGCGTTCATTGCTTTAGCGTTGTTGACTTCGGCGGACTTCTCGGAAGTCGTCCATTTCTTGAAATCCTCTTCGGTGGGCTCGACGTACTCCTTGTGGACAGTTCTCCAAAGTGAAGCATTCCTAAGGAATGTCTCCATCCTACACTTCCAATAGTCAAAATTAGTACCATTGAAACGTGGAGGACGTACCGTAGATTGACCTTCGAAAAGTGTGGACGCTCCATCACGATCGTGATTGTTGTACGAAGGAGGCAGAGGTACGTTGTTGTTGTTGGATGCCATAGATATAACCTTGTGCTCTGATACCAATTGTAAGGACCATGTCTATGGGGAAAACACTAGAAGGGGGTTGAATAGTGTTTATGCAAATTTAAAAGGAATTTACGCCAAATAAAATGCAATCCAACAAATAGTGCGGAATAGAAAAACTACCCAAAATGAAACACACGCAAACGCAGAGATGTATCAAGGGTTCGGATTACCCAAGTCAACTCCCGACTTGTTCCCGGTAATCCTACGTCCCTACCACCCGGATACCACCGGGTACTCAAGTTAGAACCCTAACTTGAGGTTTCCTTAAAGCCCATTTGTAGCAACCCCACAAGTGCAATCGAATACAATCGATGTCCTTGACTCCCATAACCAGGGAGCAAGCAAAACCACTCTCACAACCGAGAGCAAAACTCAAATAACGAAAGTTATGAAATAACGAAAACAACACTTACAATTACCTAAGCCTTGTAGTAGAACTTGAAGGTGGAGTGTGATGTGTGTTGAAGAACTCTCTTGGAAGAGAGGAGAAGCCTTTTCTCTTGACTGCACCAATTGCCTAGAAGATCACTCTTTGGTTCTAGGTTGGAGAGCAAGAGAACAAGATTTGGAAATACTTAGGGCTTTGGATTTGAGAGCTTTGATCTTTGGAAATGAAAGCTTGAGAGATTTTGCAATGAATGAGTAACCTTCCAATGGAACAGTAAAAGCTCTATTTATAGTTTTCTCAAATCCACAAAACAGTTTGGCAAAAACCCAATCGGAATCCGTGAGAAAAATCTCAACGAATAGAATCTGAACTCGGGACAGTCGACTGTTGAACAATCCACAGTCGACTGTTGCACAGTCAGCAAGGGTAGGTGATAATTCATAACGGTAACTTACCACGTGGACAGTCGACTGATGAAGCCAAGACAGTCGATTGTTAAACCAACAGGCGACTGTAATTTCTTCGACAGGCGACTGGCCGAGAGATGGGTAAGTTAGACTAATCCTGGAAATCTCACAAGTAACATGAAAGACGACTGATGCAAGGAACACAGTCGACTGTTAATCAGAAGAGGCGACTATAAATCCTTAAACAAACGACTGTCAAAAGCCTGAGAAATTTCCAGAGAGTTGAGTCAAAGAAATGACTCACAGACAGACGACTGTTGCAGCATAGACAATCGACTGATCCAAGAGAGAGTCGATTGTATATACATCATTAGTCGACTGGCCGTAAAAGTCAGATCAAACAGAGTTTGGGCAAAGGATAGACAGGCGACTGATTTACAAAACACAGTCGACTGTCACTTGAACATGCGCCTTTCATCAGTAGCCTGTGCGAAATAATCAGAGAAGGCCCAAAACTATATTGTAATAGTATGTGCATAACAGTAGACTGTAGAACAAAACACAGTCGACTGTTTTTGAGACAGGTGACTGTAAACTGTTCAGCAGTCGACTGTTATAAACAATCCTAGCACAATCAATAAAGAAATGAATTGGGATCAAAGGACAATTGATCTAATGAAGTCCAATGACTGAATGTAGATGTGTGTGAGTGCTCCATCAAAGTTATACTTCTAAGCTACATACTAGAAGAGATAAAAGAAAATTACATTGACGAATAATCTCTTCTTTCCATCGTATGAGCTTGAAGTCTTCACGGAGCTTCAATCATTATCTACGATCATCCAATTCATGTCATTTGCCTTCAATGAAGTTTGTGAGTCATCCATTGCAAGTAAATCTTCATAAATAGCTTAGGCAATGGATTAACTGCAAAATAGGGGATTAGTCACAAGTATTTATGTTTGCTCATCATTAACACCAAGTAGGGTGTAACGACTGGTTTCCTTGTATCTGAATTTATTATAATATAATATATGTTTTGGTGGGTTTTCTCCTCTTGTGTGGTTTTCGTCTCCGTAACTTTCATTTTCGATCGATTCGTCGTATTTTCTCGATTCTTCCTTAGGATCGTCGATTTCGAAGTACGTCGTTTGTGACGGGCTTCATAACGGTCATATCTAACTATTAGATCAAGCCTAGGAGTCTTAGGATTCGATCACGGGGCCTCGCGCTCCGTATCGGAACTTTTCTGTGCTCATTAGCCGGTGTAAGAAGGGCCACCGACCGACTAGATGACGATCCAGTCGGTCGGTAATCCTTCTTGGACCGACTAGTTAGCTTACTAAATTTCTCAGGAGTTACTGTTTATCGTTAGTCGGTCTAAGAACGTTGGTTGACCGACTAGGTTGCAAACTAGTCGGTCAGCAATGCTTCTTGAACCGACTAACTCATCATCTTATTTTTGTATCAGTTATTGTTTACTCTTAGTCGGTCTAAGAACGTTCATCGACCGACTAGATGCTAAACTAGTCGGTCAGTACTTGTTCATGGACCGACTAATTCTAGATCCTAATTTCACCTGTAGCTACTGTTTACACTTAGTCGGTCTGCGTTGGTCGACCGACCGACTAGTTGTCAAACTAGTCGGTCAGTGGTTGTTCTTTGACCGACTAACTAGTGCTGTAAACCCTAGTTTTGCCCTAGCCGCCAGCCTAGCCTATAAATACCCAACCCAAACGTTTTCTTCCCCTCCAACTCGACCCTAAACCCTAAAATCGCCCCCATTGATCCCCCATCTTCCTCCAAGCTTCAATCCTTCACTCCAAGCCCTAAAACCTTCATCCAATCCATCTATCTACTCTATCTACCCCTCATCTTCCCCAAATCTCCATCAAAACCCATCAAAATCTCCAAATCCCCCAAAACCCTAGTTTCCCCAAACTTCTCCAATCTCTTCCAGATTTGATCCTAGGGTTCCCCGGAGTGTTCCTTCCGTCTCCTCTCGGTAAGAAATCGATCTACCGTTGTTTTCTTAACTTATCTATATTTTTATGAAACCCTAATTAATTTCATGTGTTTGGTGTTTGTTTCCCCCTAAACAGCGATTTCCTCGTAGATAGCATCCGTGTGACGAGGTTGATCGTCATCCCCGGTGCTAGGCAAGTGAAACTTGCCACTTAGGGTTTAGGCCATGTTTTAGGCCATTTGCATGTTGTAGGCGTAAAAGAGGCTAGGCGACGAAATGATACTCGCCTAGGCGCAAATTGGGGAACTAGCTTGACAACGAAGCTAGTTCCGACATTTAGCATGTTGCACAATTACCATGTCATGTTTACCTTCCATTAACGGTACGCAATTTAATTGCCATGTCATTGCATTTTGCCTGTCACGTTTAATTTAAGTTAACGGTACGCAAATATCTGTTCATGTCTTTGCATAGTGATTATTCATCGTGATTGCGTAGCGCACGCTACAATATTATATTCCTGGCTCGTGTTCCAGAAGCGAGCTTAGTGAGTTGGAAACCCCAACGCTCGACACATATGGGTGGGGTAAGAGATAAGCGGCCTGAGCCCCGAGTTGGCCTGAGCCCCGAGTTGGCCTGATCCGCCACTCCGGCCAGCAGGTGGACTCTCTAGTGCACAAGTGATTAATAGTGATAGAGATAAGCGGCCTGAGCCACGAGCTGGCCAGCAGGTGGACTCTCTATGCACTAAGTGTTTACCAGTGACGAGTGATTAATAGTGGTAGAGATAAGCGGCCTGAGCCACGAGCTGGCCAGCAGGTGGACTCTCTATGCACTAAGTGATAAGTGATAAGTGTTAAATGATAAGTAATTAGTGATTTGGTAGCTTTTGCTACATTGTGCATGCTTGCCTCTCTTTTAAACTGTTGCATCATGTTTAACTGCCATGCCATGCATCATACTAAACTGCTAGGTTGCTAGTTGCCTTACTATCAGTTTCCTTGCCCAAGTCTTTTTAGACTTGCTGACATGTGCCCCTTTACTCTTTTGGGTGACACATGTTAGAACCTGAGCCTGAGTACCTCGTTGAGGACGAGGTGTTTGCTGACGCCGAGCCCGAGCTTGTGTTTGACGGGGAGTACGTGGACACTGGGGACCAGTCCTAGTGTCCTCGTGTGTTTTACTTTTGTTAGACAGTTGTTTTGTATTCGGTGCGTAGCACCTATATTTTGTTATGTCGTTTCTTTTGTTGGCCTTGTTCTGGGCCTTTAGACTCTTTTCTTTTAGCCTGGTGGCTTTTCTGGATGTTGAACTTAATTGTGATGTTGGACAATATTTGTGAGATGTGAATTTTATTTCAGTCTCTCCTTGCGTTATTATTGCTATTCTGTTGTGGTTACAGGGACCTGTTTTTGTATTGTGGACGCTTATCGGGTTTGGGGCTTCACAGCTCCACTCTCGTGCGGACCTTTTCACGTACTCGCCTCCATTTTAGGGAAGCGGGTCGTAACAGGTTTTAGTGGTGGCCCATGCAGGTCCTTCTGTAACCGCGATTTTTGGAATAGCGATAATAATATTAGAATGTCCAATAAATTAAGTTCGACGTCCGAGTCATAAGCTATGAGTCTAATCTGATTTGTTTTCCGTGTCATTAGATGGCAGGAAGGCGTTTCACCCGTGGTGGGGGCAGTGGTGCGCTCCCTCATGATGAGGAGCCTGAGCGGGAACCCACCAGCGGTGAGATGATGCGGATGATGATCCAGATGATGCAAGTGCAGCAGGGCGTGCTTTTGCAAGTCCAGAATGCTCCACCTGCTCGAGCTGCCCGGGCTCTTCCGGATGTTCCTCGCTCAGAGCCAGGAGCGAAGCAATTTCGGGAGCTGGGTCCCGCATATTTTGATGGTTCTGAGGGTCCTCTGGCTGCCGATGAGTGGATTCGGAACGTCGAGGACAATCTGAAGATGGCCAAGATCACCCCGGCTGGATGGGTTGATTTGGCGAAGAGGCAGCTGAAGGATAACGCCAGGAATTGGTGGGATGCTGAAGAGAAGTTGTTGGTGGATCCGATAGCTTGGGCTACCTTCAAGGCCAGATTTGAGGGTGAGTTCTTCCCGAAGGCTACCAAGGAGGAGATGCTTCAGCGTTTTATCGATTTGAAGCAGGGGAACTCGTCGGTGGACTTGTACCACCAGGAGTTCATGAGGCTGAGTCGGTTTGCACCAAAGATGGTGCAGGATGCTGAGGAGAGAGCTCAGAGGTTCCTGCATGGGCTTGCTTCGGAGCTCCAGAGTTTTGTGACCTCCTCTGACCGGGAATCTTATCAGAAGGTTCTGGTCGCTGCCAAGAGGCAGGAGCTGCTCGTGAACCAGAGGAGAGGGTCTGTGGTTGGTGCTGGGAAGAGGCCTGTGGAACAGGCGAGAGCTGTGGTTAGGCCTGGATTCAGGCCGAACCAGCCTGTTCAGTTTAAGAGGCCAGTAGGGCCTGTTCGGAAGGCTTGCCATTTTTGTGGCAAGGAAGGCCATGTCAAGGAATCGTGTAGGAGGTTCTTGGGGAAATGTATCGCCTGCGGAGATCCCGCCCATGCTCTCAGGGAGTGCCCGAGGTTGAAGCAGCCTTGGAAGGCACCTATTGCTGCCCAGCCGTTGCAGCAGCGAGCGGCTGTTCCTGCTGGACGTGGAGCAGCTCTTGTTCCGCAGAGTCAGGCTTTTCAGCAGGCTGCACCGCCGAGGAGGCAGGCTTTTCTGATGACCGCTGCGGAGAGCGAGGCTGTGGATGAGGTTATCGCAGGTAATCCTCATTCTATCTATTACTTTCCTATTTGGTCTTGATTGCTAGATTATGTTGTTTGCTTGAACTTGCTTGTTTGCTAGACTAGGGGTTGATTGTTAATTGATTGATTAGGTGTGATTTTGGTGTGCACATTTCCTGCACGAGTCCTCTTTGACTCTGGTGCATCGATGTGCATTATTTCTCGGAGCTTCGTGGAGAGGCATTCCTTGTCGACGTCCCCTCTCCCCAAGAGTTGGAATATCGTTACAGGGAATGGTGTGGTCTCGGTGCATCGTGGTTGCATTTCTTGCTCGTTGGTGGTCTGTGGACATGAGCTTTTTGCTAATTTCATTGTCCACGACATCATCAACTATGATGCAGTTCTTGGGATGGACTGGCTTGCGAGCTTCTATGCTACGATCGACTGTCGGAGGAAGAAGGTGGTGTTCGAGATTCCCGGACATCCAGTATTTGAGTTCAGTCGTGGTAGCAGTTCGCTTGGTCCTGTCAGATTTCGGGCCAGGCCGGTGGAGGCTGTGGCTATGCAGATGGAGCTGGAGTGGCCAGCTGTGGTGCGAGATTTTGGTGACGTCTTCCCTGAGGAGATGTCTGGTTTGCCGCCTGATCGGGCTTTGGAATTTTCTATCGATCTTGTTCCAGGTGCGCAGCCGATTTCGAAGGCGCTGTATCGTATGGCACCTGCTGAGTTGGAAGAGTTGCGGAAGCAGTTGGATGAGCTTTTGCAGAAGGGTTATATTAATCCTAGTGTGTCTCCGTGGGGAGCACCGGTGTTGCTGGTTAAGAAGAAGGATTGTTCGCGTCGCATGTGCGTGGACTATCGGGAGTTGAATGCGGTAACCATTAAGAATAAATACCCGTTGCCTCGCATCGATGATATTTTTGATCAGCTTGGAGGTTCGAGGGTGTTTTCTAAATTGGATTTGAGGAGTGGTTACCATCAGTTGAAGGTGAAGAAGGGAGATGTTCCGAAGACAGCGTTCAGGACGAAGTATGGACACTATGAGTTCGTGGTTATGCCATTCGGTGTAACTAACGCGCCCGCAGTTTTCATGAATCTGATGAACCTGATTTTCTACGACTTTTTGGATAAGTTTGTCGTTATCTTTATTGACGACATTCTGATCTATTCGAAGTCGGAGGAAGATCATGCCTCGCACTTAAGGACAGTGTTGGAGATTTTGAGGAAGCATCGTTTGTATGCTAAGTTTTCGAAGTGCGAGTTTTGGCTGGATAGAGTTGCTTTTCTCGGGCATGTGGTGACTGGAGATGGTATTTCAGTGGATCCCGAGAAGATTCGGGCCATCAGGGAGTGGCCTGTTCCGTCGTCTGCGTCTGAGATTCGGAGTTTTCTTGGACTTGCTGGTTATTATCGGCGATTCATTAAGGACTTTTCTCGTATTGCTGAGCCGATGACCAGGTTGACGCGGAAGGATGTTGCTTTTGTTTGGTCGGATGATTGTGAGGGTGCTTTTGGTATTCTGAAGGAGAGGTTGACGAGTGCCCCTATTCTTGTTGTGCCTGATCGCAGCGGTGGATTTGAGATCTTTTGCGATGCATCTGGCAAGGGTCTCGGTTGTGTGTTGCATCAGCACGGGCACGTTGTGGCGATGCGTCTCGTCAGCTTAAGGTTCATGAGAAGAATTACCCGACGCATGATTTGGAGTTGGCTGCCGTTGTGTTTGCTCTTAAGATTTGGAGGCACTTCCTGCTGAGTGAGAAAGTGAAGATTTTCACCGATCACAAAAGCTTGAAGTATATTTTCACTCAGAAGGAGCTCAACATGCGACAGCGTCGATGGTTGGAGCTTATGGCGGATTATGATATTGATTTGCAGTTTCACCCTGGCAAGGTGAATGTGGTTCCGGATGCTTTGAGTAGGCTTCCTGCGGTGATGATTTTGACCTCGCAGTGGAGATTGCAGCAGGATTTTTGCGAGTCTGGCGTGGAGATTGTTCTTCCTGGAGAGGCTTCGTCGTTGATGTACATGCAGGTGCAGTCGACGATCGTGGATCGGATTAAGGCTGGCCAGGCTGAGGATCCGAAGCTGGTGAGGATTCGGGAGATGGTGGAAGCCGGTCTGCGGACTGACTTTTTGATTCATGAGGATGGCTCGCTGAGGTTTGGAGCCAGGTTGTGTGTGCCTGCTGGGGATGTCAGAGAGGAGTTGATGGTGGAGGCACACAGTTCGCCGTATTCTGTGCATCCTGGTGGCACCAAGATGTACCAGGATCTTCGTCTGAATTATTGGTGGCATGGTATGAAGAGGAGCGTGGCTCGGAGTGTAGCCAAGTGCTTGGTTTGCCAGCAAGTGAAGGCGGAGCATCAGCGTTCGGCCGGGTTGCTACAACCGCTTCCGATTCCGGAGTGGAAGTGGCAGCACATCACTATGGATTTCGTGACTGGACTACCTCGGAGTCCGAAGCAGAATGACGTGATTTGGGTGATCGTAGATCGATTGACCAAATCTGCGCACTTTATTCCATTCCGAGTGGGACAGTCCACTGAGGCGCTAGCAAGGAGATATATGGAGGTAAAATTCTTTTACTCTCCGTTTTTATTTCCTTTTTCCTAGTTTGGATAGTGATGTAACGTGAATCATGCAGGAGGTTGTGCGACTTCATGGAGTCCCCGTGAGTATCGTGTCTGACAGAGACACGAGGTTCACATCTCAGTTCTGGCAGAGTTTGCAGAAGAGCTTGGGTACGCGTCTGAGTTTCAGCACGGCGTACCATCCGTAGACGGATGGCCAGTCCGAGAGGACGATTCAGATTTTGGAGGACATGCTGAGGGCGTGCATGTTGGATTTCAAGGGTTCGTGGGAGGACCATCTACATTTGGTGGAGTTTTCCTACAACAACAGCTTCCAGGCGAGTATTGGCATGGCGCCTTTGTAGGAAGATATATGCCCATGAGGCAATTTATCTTGATTATACGTCTTGTTCATACCGTATATGGTACGTATTATTCTAAGTATAAGATCGTTTGTATTAACATACTTAGATAATATCCATAGACTTAGAGTTAGGTCCTTACATATCTAGATGAGATCTCGATTATGAGTAAGTAAGAGACCGAATAGAAACGTAAGTCTAAAACGGTTCGTGATCATAGATGTGTCGAGAACTGGATATCGACACATCGGATAGATCACTGTGTCTTCGTCTTACCTTCGGGTAATGATGATCTCATAGTCATTCGACTTGCTGAAGTCGGAGACGAGACACAGGTGCTCATTGGAGAATGAGTTCACTGAACGACCAAGATAGAGTTATTAAATGGTTAACTTTAATGATCTGTCTTTAATAACTCTAGGGTGATGATAGGTTAGTTGATCCTTAAGACCTGAAGTCATCTGTATAAACCTATGAACGGACGATGTAGCTTAGACCCATGATCTAGCTTCGAGGACCAGTCCTGATGAAAGATCTTAGGTTGGGTTGCACCAGAAGCTCTCTAGGTGAGTAAGTGACTAAGATGGGATTCGTCACTTCCATTAAAGGGAAGTTAGTGTTATAGGCTCAGTACGGTCTTTATGTTAATCCTCGGCCGGGGTACGTTGCAAGTAGTACAACGTGTACACAATAAAGACCGCCGTATACTGACCAATGTTGTCTGATAGGGTTGACAGAAAACCATACCCTAGGCCAACATCAAACACAGTCTTGACGAAGGGATTTTATCTAACGGAATTCATCACTGACACAGCCAATGCAAACCCTATGATACTTTTGTCAAAGGGTCGATCACGTTATGATGACTCTGAAACAGGGACGACAGCTACTGCTCGTAGTGACCGTCGTCTAGGGGTTTCGAGCCCCAACCTGTAGTAAGGTCAGGCTGTAGGGTCTCACACCGAGTAGTACTCGTGTCTTAGTAATAGGAATATAGAATAGAGAGAAATATCATTTGATGATATTCACAAGTTGAGTTGTGAAAGTTAGTCGCAATAGCAATAGGGACACAACGTTGCATTAGATGCTAACGTTAACTAAACGTGTTGTAAATTAGTTACGACGAATTTTGTAGGAACAAACTTGTTGGAAAGGGTTACCTGGATGACGGGATCGTCTCGGTCTAAACACAGGTTCAAACCGCGTCCAAATCGGAGCTCAAACGAGCCCAGAAACGCAGAAAGAGTTCAAGGGGAAGTGGGTTAGACCCACCGGGCCAAGAGGCCCGTGTGCAAGGGCAAAACGGGCGACGCCCGCTGGTTGCAACGGGCGCACGCCCGCTGCACAGCGGGCGCGGCCCGCTGCATCAGCGGGCGCGGCCCGCTGCACAGCGGGCCAGCGCCCGCTGATGCAGCGGGCACGGCCCGCTGCATGCAGCGGGCCAGCGCCCGCTGCAAGCGGGCGCGGCCCGCTGTTGCAGCGGGCACGGCCCGCTGCGGCAGCGGGCGGGCGGCCCGCCCTAGCTTCCTTGGGCGGGCGCGCCCGCTAAGCCTAGCGGGCGCGCCCGCAACTTAAGTTAAAATTAGGGTTTTTGAAACCCAAATGACGGCTACGAATTTTGTGGAAATTGCTAAACTTTGAGCAATTGTTTGAGGGGTCAAACGAAGTCGAAATTCGACACCGTCAGTTCCTACGCGTTCACCATTCCAAGCTCTTCTGATTGATAGCTTGTTTGGTGTCTGAAGTTTAGTGTGTGAGGAGAATTAATTCGTTAAAGTTTGACTTTGTGAAAGGCTAACTTTAAAAATTGAAATTAAGCCAAATGGCTTAATTGGCTTTTCTCTTCATGTGGATTGTCCCACATTGCCCGCAACAAGAGGGTGAGTGCTCACTCCCTATATAAATAGGGGTGCACTCTCCTCGTTGAAACACACACCAGTCAACGATCGGGTAGCTCCAAATTATTGAGCAAGCTCGGTCCGCGACTAAATCTCTCTCTCTACTTTCCTATTCTCCGGAGTAGTCCTAGCACGACTACGAAGGGGGTTTGGATCTGATCCGGACGTCTAAGACGCGGGTTTCTTCTCAAGTGAAACTTTCTACCGCGTGTGATCGGCTCGGAGGCGAAAGCGGCTCGGGCGGATCGGTGCGAGGGTGCGAGGCGGCTCAGGGAGATCGGGTCAACGCGGCTCGGGTACGAGGAGCTTCTCAAGACGGTGCGGTACATCTTGCCTGCTCCAGGGCCAAGATTCCGGGTATGTGGTTAAGCGTTTTTTAGCGTAATTTTAATTAGTCGCTTAGTGTAGATCCTTCTTGGAGTGGTCAGACCCACTCCAAGTCGGCATAGATCGGGCTGGGTTCTGGCTCCCCAGAGCCTAGCTAAATTGTTTAGCTAGTCTAGAAATTTTGATTTCTGTTTTTCCGCTGCGCTTTTGTGCCTCCGTGGTCCGTCCGACTTGGGACGGATACGGATCCGAGCTCTGGGGGTCCGCCAAAACCCCAACAGTGGTATCGGAGCTTGTTGAGCTTGAGTACGGGTTCTCGGGTTATGAGCCGACCCGAAGTAATCGCTCTTACCGTACCAAGTCCCGATAAGATGGTGATCTTATAATGGGTTGGGCATTGTCGAGAGGCATGCCGTAAAACAAGTTTCTGAGGTATCTTGTGACGGGTCTAGGGTGCCATGGATGATGGGCATTAACAGCGTCGCAATGATATCAGAGTGATACCCCAACAGTGGTATCAGAGCCACGGTTATGCTATAGATCTACTATAGCGACTTTTTTAAATAGTTAAAAATGCTTAGCTTTCATATGCAAAACTTTTTTTTTATTAGTTTTGAAAATATTTTGTGTTTCAAAAAAAAAATTTTTTTTTTTGCAACACTGATATTTATTTTAATTTTGGAGCAAAATTAATTTTATGCGATAAATCTAAAAAGGTAGTCTCCTTTATTATAAATACTTTATAAAATTTTTATGAGCCATTAAAAATTTTAAAAGGGTATTTAATGTTTATGTAATCTTTAGAAAAATTTTATTTTTGAAATTTAAGAATTTTTCTTTAGTTACATAAAGTTAGAAATCTTTAAACTTTACTTGAATGCTTCTAAAAAAGGATTTCTAAAAGATTTTAAAAGAGTTTTAAATATGTTAATAGTAGAAATAATTTTATTTCATGAGATGTTATATAAAATTAATTTCTTTTACTACATAGATGTTTCTAAAATTTTTTATGTGATATTTTAATTTTAGAAATGAGGTTAAAATTTTTAAGGCCTAAGTTTAAAATTATTAGATAATTTTGTACGACTTAGTTTTATGCGATAAAATTTTATGAAGGCCTTAAAATTTTAAACTTTAATTTTAAAGTGTTAAAATTTAGATTTGCATGTTTGTATTATATAGATAATTTTAAAAACTTGCAAATATCTATAATATGTCACTAAAAATGAAACTTTCTTTTATGCGGATAAAATTAGTTGCTTCATTTCATGTTGTATAATGTATACACAAACCTTGTTAGGTTAGCCATTAAAACATGATAGTGACATGCTACGTTTGATAAAACAAAACAACATTCGAACCTAATACCTGATTAGGATAGTCCCTTTGTTTGTAAATCATTTCATTAAAATGTTTAGATAATGATTTTCATAAGAGACAAAAATGTTGAATTGTTTCATTAAAATCCTAATAAGATTGGGGTAGTAAGTTGAACGTAGAACCTTATAGTTGATAAGGACTTAATAAAAGATGTTCAACAAATCTGAAAAATTTTGAATTTTAGGATCCACTAGTTGATAAGGATTAACTAGTTGTTTTTATTAAAAGCCATTTAGTTGTTTGGAAAACATAAGATTGATGACAACTCCTTCAATGGATCATGATGTCGGTCAATGTGCTTGGCTAAAGTTTTTGGACCAACCTAGCTAGACTGGGTAACAAGTGGTCCTGGCTTAGTCAATTCCCTGGCCGCGTCCGCTGGACCGTAAGGAGTCGATTCATGACTATGTAAGTCCATCGACTATACCTAAGTCAATACGATAATAATCTTGTTCAAGATAAATCGTAGCCCTCCTTGTTTTAGGAGTTGGCAACTTTAAGAAACATGTTCCGGTTGTTGAGCTACACTCAAGCCGTGACATGTCAATCTTATAGAAACCGATTTCTTGATTGACATCTTAACCTGACTAAAACCGTTGTCTCATCCCTCGAGCTTCGGCGTAAGTCTAACCAAGAATGTAGTCTAAGACCTGACCCAAACCGGCGCGTCGTGCATACACCGAGCAAAGGGGCAAGTCAGGCTAGACACGAAAACAAGGGTCCGACTAGGCTAGCCATTGTGATCCGGTTGAGCACACTCATGATCACAAATGACTAGGGGTAAAAATCGATAGGGAATCATAGTAAATATGATTGACGACGAGTTCGTCTACCGACTGCAGAGTCGGACAACTTGTTGAGATACACTCAAGGTTGTCAGACTCAGGGTAGTCGGATCCCTCTCTCACAAATATTATTTTATAATAAATTGTTTATTATTATGGCTTTAAATAAATTTAGTGGGAGAATATAGTTTTATTAAAACCATTAAAACTATACTACGAACATTTACTAACTATAGTATCTATAAAATACAGAATGGATTCGGGACTTAGATACATGGTTGAGAAGAACGTGCTGGATGGAACGAACTACAAAGACTGGCTTAGGAACATCAAGTTGGTCCTTTCCCTAGCCGGAATAGGATACGTACTGTTCGAGGACGCTCCAGATAAGCCGGATGAAGATTCGACCCACGAGGAAAAGGAAGCCTACAAATTGTACCAGAGGGATGCAGAGAAGGCCAGGTGCCTTACTCTGGCTTCGATGACCAACGAGTTGCAGAGGAAGCATGAACATATGGATGTTCAAAGCATGCTCCTCAACGCACAAGAGTTGTACGGCAAGCGATCTCGTGCTGCCAAGTTCGAGGCCACTAGCAACCTCTGGGGCACCAAGATGGGGACGGAACCCGTACAGGATCATGTTATCAAGATGATCGGGTACGTGGAGGATGCGGCCCAGTTAGGTTTTGTCTTGGACAATGAGATGTCCACGGACAGTATCCTAAAGTCTTTGACTCCCGATTTCAAGCCTTTTATAACTGGCTTTATAATGAACAGCCTTGAGACGGATCTTCCGGGTCTCCTCAATATGCTCCGGCAGTTTGAGGAGATTCATAAGAAGCCGGCTGCACTGGTTGTTGGCTCTGCTACTTCCGACCAGCCGAAAGGCAAAGGGAAGAAGAGGCAGGTCCCACAACCTGCGAAGGCTAAGAATGGGAAGAAAAAGAACAAAGGGGCCCCGTCGAAATCTGAGTGCTTCCATTGCCACAAGATTGGCCACTGGAAGAGGAACTGCAAGATCTATCTTGCAGAGAAGAAGAAGGGGCATACTGATGCCTCTACCTCAGGTACAAATTAAAATTCAATTAAATGCAATTATTTCCATTCATATAAGTATGAGAAACTTATAGACATCTGTGTACTGTATACAGGTGGCTAATAAGAACTGGAGATTGGAGAAGTACGGAGATCGGTCGGCAATCAAAGCAACAGTTGCTGCTGGGACCGCTCAAAGACTTCTGGAGACAATGATCGTGATGGAGATGATATTTTTCTTATTTGAATAAAATGTATCATCTTTAAGGATCGAAAACAATGAATGAGTGCTTTGCACTCAAAGTTTATTTTTGATAAACAAATTAAGGTTCCTTTTATGAACCCGTTGTTTTGGAATGGATGTCTCGGTTGTTGCAATTGAAATTGAATTGGCTTAAAAATTCTGTGGATGTGGCTTTTCTGTGATGGTTGCGTATATTTTCGAATAATGGTGTTTAGCTTCGATAATATTGATTTTGAAGCTGACTAAATGTCTGAAGTCAATCAGTAGTTAAGTGTAGGTTCCAGGGGAGCGTATAAATTGTGTGCGATCACAATAATACGCATATCAAGATTAATTCTTGATTATCTGCATTTAGTTATTAAAAGAGTTAATACTAAATGTGATTAAAGGAATAAGTACAGTGTAGAACGTTTTGATTGAACGAGTCAATGTCAAGATTCCTTAAAACGATCTTGACTTGACTCATTCGTCAAACCGAATCTGACACTTGTACATTCCATCTAAGGCACTTACCAAAAGGTTAATTTTTGCACATAAATCTAAATATGATTTAGTTATTATGTTGAAGAAATTTAACCAGGTAATTCTCAAAGTCAGTGGGAGCAAATTAATATACTTAGTTCCGTTTTTCGGACTAGGTAAAAAGGATTTTTCACTTTAATGAATCTTCTATATAAATCATTAAGTCAAAATTGTTTTGATTTAATCATATATATATAGAGACTTAGGGTGTCAAATATGTACTTGACATATTGACACAATAAAGTGAAGTGAGCTAGAACTGACTTACGGAAATGTTAGACCCCACATCTAAATCGTATACGATAACTGTTAGCTATACGAAGTTAGGAAAATTGATCCAGATCATTTTTCCAAAGGATCAACCCTGTGTGATCAAGAGATGAAATTTCAATCCATTAAAATTTGTTGTAGATACTTATTAGTAGAACCATTCTTAGGTTTGCCATATCAAATGTCAAAGTGACTGATATGCTATAACGGCATGAGATACCGAGATAAATAGCCTAAGTGCAAGTGGGAGATGTAGGAAGATATATGCCCATGAGGCAATTTATCTTGATTATACGTCTTGTTCATACCGTATATGGTACGTATTATTCTAAGTATAAGATCGTTTGTATTAACATACTTAGATAATATCCATAGACTTAGAGTTAGGTCCTTACATATCTAGATGAGATCTCGATTATGAGTAAGTAAGAGACCGAATAGAAACGTAAGTCTAAAACGGTTCGTGATCATAGATGTGTCGAGAACTGGATATCGACACATCGGATAGATCACTGTGTCTTCGTCTTACCTTCGGGTAATGATGATCTCATAGTCATTCGACTTGCTGAAGTCGGAGACGAGACACAGGTGCTCATTGGAGAATGAGTTCACTGAACGACCAAGATAGAGTTATTAAATGGTTAACTTTAATGATCTGTCTTTAATAACTCTAGGGTGATGATAGGTTAGTTGATCCTTAAGACCTGAAGTCATCTGTATAAACCTATGAACGGACGATGTAGCTTAGACCCATGATCTAGCTTCGAGGACCAGTCCTGATGAAAGATCTTAGGTTGGGTTGCACCAGAAGCTCTCTAGGTGAGTAAGTGACTAAGATGGGATTCGTCACTTCCATTAAAGGGAAGTTAGTGTTATAGGCTCAGTACGGTCTTTATGTTAATCCTCGGCCGGGGTACGTTGCAAGTAGTACAACGTGTACACAATAAAGACCGCCGTATACTGACCAATGTTGTCTGATAGGGTTGACAGAAAACCATACCCTAGGCCAACATCAAACACAGTCTTGACGAAGGGATTTTATCTAACGGAATTCATCACTGACACAGCCAATGCAAACCCTATGATACTTTTGTCAAAGGGTCGATCACGTTATGATGACTCTGAAACAGGGACGACAGCTACTGCTCGTAGTGACCGTCGTCTAGGGGTTTCGAGCCCCAACCTGTAGTAAGGTCAGGCTGTAGGGTCTCACACCGAGTAGTACTCGTGTCTTAGTAATAGGAATATAGAATAGAGAGAAATATCATTTGATGATATTCACAAGTTGAGTTGTGAAAGTTAGTCGCAATAGCAATAGGGACACAACGTTGCATTAGATGCTAACGTTAACTAAACGTGTTGTAAATTAGTTACGACGAATTTTGTAGGAACAAACTTGTTGGAAAGGGTTACCTGGATGACGGGATCGTCTCGGTCTAAACACAGGTTCAAACCGCGTCCAAATCGGAGCTCAAACGAGCCCAGAAACGCAGAAAGAGTTCAAGGGGAAGTGGGTTAGACCCACCGGGCCAAGAGGCCCGTGTGCAAGGGCAAAACGGGCGACGCCCGCTGGTTGCAACGGGTGCACGCCCGCTGCATCAGCGGGCGCGGCCCGCTGCACAGCGGGCCAGCGCCCGCTGATGCAGCGGGCACGGCCCGCTGCATGCAGCGGGCCAGCGCCCGCTGCAAGCGGGCGCGGCCCGCTGTTGCAGCGGGCACGGCCCGCTGCGGCAGCGGGCGGGCGGCCCGCCCTAGCTTCCTTGGGCGGGCGCGCCCGCTAAGCCTAGCGGGCGCGCCCGCAACTTAAGTTAAAATTAGGGTTTTTGAAACCCAAATGACGGCTACGAATTTTGTGGAAATTGCTAAACTTTGAGCAATTGTTTGAGGGGTCAAACGAAGTCAAAATTCGACACCGTCAGTTCCTACGCGTTCACCATTCCAAGCTCTTCTGATTGATAGCTTGTTTGGTGTCTGAAGTTTAGTGTGTGAGGAGAATTAATTCGTTAAAGTTTGACTTTGTGAAAGGCTAACTTTAAAAATTGAAATTAAGCCAAATGGCTTAATTTGCTTTTCTCTTCATGTGGATTGTCCCACATTGCCCGCAACAAGAGGGTGAGTGCTCACTCCCTATATAAATAGGGGTGCACTCTCCTCGTTGAAACACACACCAGTCAACGATCGGGTAGCTCCAAATTATTGAGCAAGCTCGGTCCGCGACTAAATCTCTCTCTCTACTTTCCTATTCTCCGGAGTAGTCCTAGCACGACTACGAAGGGGGTTTGGATCTGATCCGGACGTCTAAGACGCGGGTTTCTTCTCAAGTGAAACTTTCTACCGCGTGTGATCGGCTCGGAGGCGAAAGCGGCTCGGGCGGATCGGTGCGAGGGTGCGAGGCGGCTCAGGGAGATCGGGTCAACGCGGCTCGGGTACGAGGAGCTTCTCAAGACGGTGCGGTACATCTTGCCTGCTCCAGGGCCAAGATTCCGGGTATGTGGTTAAGCGTTTTTTAGCGTAATTTTAATTAGTCGCTTAGTGTAGATCCTTCTTGGAGTGGTCAGACCCACTCCAAGTCGGCATAGATCGGGCTGGGTTCTGGCTCCCCAGAGCCTAGCTAAATTGTTTAGCTAGTCTAGAAATTTTGATTTCTGTTTTTCCGCTGCGCTTTTGTGCCTCCGTGGTCCGTCCGACTTGGGACGGATACGGATCCGAGCTCTGGGGGTCCGCCAAAACCCCAACAGCCTTTCGCCGCTCTTTATGGGAGGAAATGTCGATCGCCATTGAGTTGGGATGACGTTGGAGATCGGGAGTTGTTGGGACCTGAGATGATCGTGGAGGCCGTGGAGATCGTCAGGAATATTCGGGAGAGGTTGAGAATTGCTCAGGACCGTTTTAAGCATTGGGCGGATGCTAAACGGCGTCCTTTGGAGTTTCAGCCGGGCGACCATGTGTTCTTGAAGATTTCCCCGAATCGTGGTGTGATTCGTTTCGGGAAGCGTGGAAAGTTGAGCCCGCGATACATTGGACCATTTGACGTTTTGGAGAGGGTTGGCGAGGTAGCATATTGCTTGGCTTTGCCGCCATCTTTGGAAGGAGTTCACAATGTTTTCCATATGTCGCAGCTTCGTCGATACATTAGCGATCCGTCTCATGCGGTAGATTTTTCGGAGATTACCGTTCGCCCCGATATGACGTATGACCAGCATCCAGTGCAGATTCTGGACAGGCGTCAGAAATCGCTTCGGAACAAGATTGTCAATCTTGTGAGGGTGATGTGGCGACACGGTTCACCTGGAGAGTCTACTTGGGAGAATGAGGATGAGATGCGAGAGCGTTTCCCACTTTTGTTTCCGGACTCGTGAGTTTTTGGAAAATCCGAGGACGGAATTTTTCTTAAGTTGGGGAGGATGTAACGACTGGTTTCCTTGTATCTGAATTTATTATAATATAATATATGTTTTGGTGGGTTTTCTCCTCTTGTGTGGTTTTCGTCTCCGTAACTTTCATTTTCGATCGATTCGTCGTATTTTCTCGATTCTTCCTTAGGATCGTCGATTTCGAAGTACGTCGTTTGTGACGGGCTTCATAACGGTCATATCTAACTATTAGATCAAGCCTAGGAGTCTTAGGATTCGATCACGGGGCCTCGCGCTCCGTATCGGAACTTTTCTGTGCTCATTAGCCGGTGTAAGAAGGGCCACCGACCGACTAGATGACGATCCAGTCGGTCGGCAATCCTTCTTGGACCGACTAGTTAGCTTTCTAAATTTCTCAGGAGTTATTGTTTATCGTTAGTCGGTCTAAGAACGTTGGTTGACCGACTAGGTTGCAAACTAGTCGGTCAGCAATGCTTCTTGAACCGACTAACTCATCATCTTATTTTTGTATCAGTTACTGTTTACTCTTAGTCGGTCTAAGAACGTTCATCGACCGACTAGATGCTAAACTAGTCGGTCAGTACTTGTTCATGGACCGACTAATTCTAGATCCTAATTTCACCTGTAGCTACTGTTTACACTTAGTCGGTCTGCGTTGGTCGACCGACCGACTAGTTGTCAAACTAGTCGGTCAGTGGTTGTTCTTTGACCGACTAACTAGTGCTGTAAACCCTAGTTTTGCCCTAGCCGCCAGCCTAGCCTATAAATACCCAACCCAAACGTTTTCTTCCCCTCCAACTCGACCCTAAACCCTAAAATCGCCCCCATTGATCCCCCATCTTCCTCCAAGCTTCAATCCTTCACTCCAAGCCCTAAAACCTTCATCCAATCCATCTATCTACTCTATCTACCCCTCATCTTCCCCAAATCTCCATCAAAACCCATCAAAATCTCCAAATCCCCCAAAATCCTAGTTTCCCCAAACTTCTCCAATCTCTTCCAGATTTGATCCTAGGGTTCCCCGGAGTGTTCCTTCCGTCTCCTCTCGGTAAGAAATCGATCTACCGTTGTTTTCTTAACTTATCTATATTTTTATGAAACCCTAATTAATTTCATGTGTTTGGTGTTTGTTTCCCCCTAAACAGCGATTTCCTCGTAGATAGCATCCGTGTGACGAGGTTGATCGTCATCCCCGGTGCTAGGCAAGTGAAACTTGCCACTTAGGGTTTAGGCCATGTTTTAGGCCATTTGCATGTTGTAGGCGTAAAAGAGGCTAGGCGACGAAATGATACTCGCCTAGGCGCAAATTGGGGAACTAGCTTGACAACGAAGCTAGTTCCGACATTTAGCATGTTGCACAATTACCATGTCATGTTTACCTTCCATTAACGGTACGCAATTTAATTGCCATGTCATTGCATTTTGCCTGTCACGTTTAATTTAAGTTAACGGTACGCAAATATCTGTTCATGTCTTTGCATAGTGATTATTCATCGTGATTGCGTAGCGCACGCTACAATATTATATTCCTGGCTCGTGTTCCAGAAGCGAGCTTAGTGAGTTGGAAACCCCAACGCTCGACACATATGGGTGGGGTAAGAGATAAGCGGCCTGAGCCCCGAGTTGGCCTGATCCGCCACTCCGGCCAGCAGGTGGACTCTCTAGTGCACAAGTGATTAATAGTGATAGAGATAAGCGGCCTGAGCCACGAGCTGGCCAGCAGGTGGACTCTCTATGCACTAAGTGTTTACCAGTGACGAGTGATTAATAGTGGTAGAGATAAGCGGCCTGAGCCACGAGCTGGCCAGCAGGTGGACTCTCTATGCACTAAGTGATAAGTGATAAGTGTTAAATGATAAGTAATTAGTGATTTGGTAGCTTTTGCTACATTGTGCATGCTTGCCTCTCTTTTAAACTGTTGCATCATGTTTAACTGCCATGCCATGCATCATACTAAACTGCTAGGTTGCTAGTTACCTTACTATCAGTTTCCTTGCCCAAGTATTTTTAGACTTGCTGACATGTGCCCCTTTACTCTTTTGGGTGACACATGTTAGAACCTGAGCCTGAGTACCTCGTTGAGGACGAGGTGTTTGCTGACGCCGAGCCCGAGCTTATGTTTGACGGGGAGTACGTGGACACTGGGGACCAGTCCTAGTGTCCTCGTGTGTTTTACTTTTGTTAGACAGTTGTTTTGTATTCGGTGCGTAGCACCTATATTTTGTTATGTCGTTTCTTTTGTTGGCCTTGTTCTGGACCTTTAGACTCTTTTCTTTTAGCCTGGTGGCTTTTCTGGATGTTGAACTTAATTGTGATGTTGGACAATATTTGTGAGATGTGAATTTTATTTCAGTCTCTCCTTGCGTTATTATTGCTATTCTGTTGTGGTTACAGGGACCTGTTTTTGTATTGTGGACGCTTATCGGGTTTGGGGTTCACAGCTCCACTCTCGTGCGGACCTTTTCACGTACTTGCCTCCATTTTAGGGAAGCGGGTCGTGACATAGGGAGAAGTCCAATACTCAACACTGCACTGTGTGAGAGGGTAGGTGAGCATTCAAATGGTAACTTACTACGTAGGACAGTCGACTGATGAAGGTCTGGCAGGTGCCTGTAAACCTAACAAGCGCCTGGAAACCTTCTACAGGGGACTGAGCGAAACATGACTAAGTTGAGAAAATTCTACAAATATTGGGAAGACGGGACATGTGACTGATGTGGTATCCACAGGCGCCTGTGCCATGGGCATGCGACTGTAAATCCAACATCGGTCGTCTGACCACAACTTACAGAGCTTGTCAAACACTAAGTGTTTAGACAAGGATTGACATGTGACTGAAGAGGAATTCATAGTCGCCCGTGCCAAGTGCAGGCGACTGTCAAGTCAACATCAGTCATCTGGCTTAATGAAGAAGATAATGATCTTTGGGCAGGAGAGAAACATGCGACTGACTAACAAATCACAAGCGCCTGTAACTTTGGACAGGCGCCTTTCTTTTGTACAGCAGTCGCCTGAATAAAGTTATAGCTGATAGCCCAAAAACTAACTGATAAAGTATGTGCAAAACAGACGACTGTTGTCATGCCCTATTTTGCACTATACATGTATGGGCAGGAGAGAAACATGCGACTGACTAACAAATCACAAGCGCCTGTAACTTTGGACAGGTGCCTTTATTTTGTACAGCAGTCGCCTTAATAAAGTTATAGATGAAAGCCCAAAAACTAACTGATAAAGTATGTGCAAAACAGACGACTGTTGTCATGCCCTATTTTGCACTATACGTGTATTCAACTGAACACACGTGGTATTTCTACCTACGATGCATACGTGGGCATGAAATAAGCGTAGATATCGATGTAGGCGATGTAGTGCAAGGGGGATTGGACCGTAATATGTGGCTAAGGGCAGAGAATGTGAAATGTGAATGCGTGAGAAGTGCGAGTGACATCGTGGGTGTAAAACAACAAGAATGTATTAGACGTGTGTGTGTGTGAAGCATGTATGCATGTATAGATGTGCGTGGATGTGTGTAGGGAGAGCCATGCTAGTGTGAAAGGGGTTAGGGGTCAATGGCAACCACCGTAAATTTTTAGAAAGGTGAGGGGCAAAATGGTCATTTGGACTAAAACTGCTGTTCGTACATACTTAAGTGGTCGGTACATAAAGTAATGGCAAACTTGTAAATACCTAAACGTTGAGGGGTATTTTTGGGAGGGTATTATGGTCATTTTAAGTGGTGAATGGCTTATGGGAGAAGCTAGGAGTGTGTGGAAATTTCTTAAGGAAAATCTTTCTTTTCTTTTCTTGAACTTTCTCCTCACTTCTCCCTTTCTCTTTCCCTCTTTCTCCCTAATGAGGCCGGCCATATCCCCTTCTTTTTCACCTTCTTCTTCACAAAACCCTAATTACATCCTCCTAAAACCATGAAACACAAGGGGTTGCAAGAGAGAAGAAGGTGGAGAAGAAAGAAGAGAAGGAGAGGAGGAAAACCAAGATTTTTGAGGTAGGAAACTAACTTGGATTTAGATATTTGATTAGGGTTTCATTTTATCATGTTTTAATACCATGTTTTATCAATATGAAGTAGTGGTAATCAAATTAATATGCCATGATTCAATTTTCATGAATGTCCCTTGAAAATTCTTAACAAAATTATCCCCTTTGAAATTCTGAAATCTTGATGTGTGATTTTGCCATGATTCTCGTTACTGTAGCTCGAATTAGGATTCGAAACAAATATGAGCTTGTAGATCTTGAAGTTTTACCCCAAAATCAGATAAATTTTGACATAGGTTCAATTCAGAAATTTGGAGCAATAAATCCATCTTTACAACATGTCTGTTTGATTTTCAATGTTGACACAGTTTAGAAAAGTTGGCCTAGACATCTACAAACACAATGGAATTTTGTGTTCTTAGTCTTGTTGAAAAGTTAACAAGTTTTTCTAAAATTTCATCAGATTTCTTATATGTCGAATTTCTGGCTGCAACATGCTTAAAATTGGTTTCCAATACAGACCCTGAAATCTGTCTGAAAAACTGATTTGACACACTTCACCAATTAATTCACCATAAATCATATAGTTCATATTTTTACATGATATTTTATCTGTTAATCCAAAACTTCCATATCTTCAACTTTCATTTATATAGTTTTGTCAAATTCCCAAGATACATGAATGAAATGTGTTGATCTTTATGACTGTTTTTGCAATTCCCAGCAAGCTGAAATGTAAAGAGGTGCTATAACTATGATTTGATACTAAATTTTCCTCTATTATGCATGTGCATTATTGTTACTTGAAGTAGAAGTTCATTGTGATATTTTCTCTTGGATTTACTCATGTTATAATTGCCATGTTATTGACTCCATCACATGTTCGATGAAATGCCTCAATGAAGGCAACATTCGGTAATTTGAGAAATGTGTATGTGTTAGTGCAGGCCTTGAGCCACATTGATGATTGGTAAAGTTAGAGCCTTGAATGGCATGGATACATTGTAATTGTGACTGGATGAGATGTTGTGATAGAGGACATGTCACGTGAGTGCAAGACCCCATGTTTAATAATGGATAGTTAAGGTGATATGTGCATACCTATGCCATCATGACCCCTAACGTGTCACTTATGATGTTAACTTATAAAATTGAATAAGTCTCAGTCCTCTCTAATGAGGGTGAGTTAGCAAAACCTGGGTTTTAGGTGGGATTTGAGTAAATTTTGGATATTAGGCCTGGACTGAGAAGTTGGGGGAAATGATTATGTGATATGTGATATTTATACCCACTCGCCTTTACCGAGAGTGGATGGGTCATACAGAGGTAGTGTTACTGTGGGAGAGCCTCACTCCTGCCAGGGACGGGGGAGATGAGAGGCTCAGTGTTGTACAGTGCACGTGTCCACTGCGCCTATTCACCCCAAATTTGGGGTGATGTCCAGGTCCTGGTTTCACACAGTTTACCCAAGTTCCAATTAATTCAATTATAAAATATTAAAATGAGAATTTGGCATGTTACTCCTTCTGCTGGCAGTACTTCCCTTTTTCCTTTACTTGCTTCACCGGTGACACTGTGTTATGCTTCTGACACTTGTGATTCCCTTTTAAATTGTGATTGCATGAATATTTGTATCGTTATTCGTGCTAACCCTTTTCTTGCAGCAGCTCGACATTGGACCGCAGGTATGATTCCTTACCTAGCTATTTATTTTTCAATTCGACACTTAGTTTGCATGCCTTATTTCTCTTGCCTTGTCTTGTGGATTAATAACCTTAAAACGATGTTCCAAATCCAAGTTGGTTCCTACTGGAGCACGCATTGATGTGATCCTCCATATTTTTCAGGTAACAGAGGTAGCATGGTTGGAGGTGACTTGGAGTTGGGTTTCAGGGGTAGCACTTGGTGTGAGATGTAGCTTGTGTAGTGACATGGTAGTCTTGGAGGTGGAGAGTAATGGTGTATACATAGTGGTGTACCTGGGCTATGTAAATTAATGGAAGTTGTTATATATGATATGTTGTTATTGATGGAAGTTATTTGTGGTGTTGTTTTGATATTACTGTGAAGCTTCACTTGTACTATCCCAGCATGTGCGCAGTGGCTTGCTTGTTCAGTTTCTCCTTTCTCTTTCTTTTCCTCTCTCATCACCCGCACTCTTCAGGATACTTGGAAGAAAAAAATTAATTAATGACGGGTATCCTGGGGAACGGGGCGTGACAACTGTAGAACAAGACACATGCGACTATAAAACATTCATCAGCCGCCTGTTGAAATCCCAAAATGCACATGCTTGAGAAATGTGAATTGGAGTGTCACGCACCGCTTCCCATTATACTTGGGAAGCGAGAACATGAGCGGGTCCGCATGTGCTTAACACAAAGAAGATGTACTTATTTTTTTCTTTCTTCTTTGACTTAAGCATAATAAGCGTTTTGTGTAAATACCAACCAGGTTCTTGCAACTGCAATATTCAAAAACAACACATATATTTATTACAACTTTGCCCAGAGTTCAAAAGCAAGTACACAAAATAAATTAGGCCTAGCATGGGCGTACATTTTATTACATGCGCAACACACCTACAATGGTAAATAAACCTAAATGAAATGAGACAGCAGTAGTGATCTAGTCCTCAGCAGGAAGAATCTCGGCGTCCTTGAACTCTGGTCCGCTGGATCTGTCTCCTGGTTCTGATCCTCATAGGTAGGGTCCTCGCTATACTTTATCTCTGCACCTAACATATATTTCATAGTCCATTGAAATATATGTCAGCGAAAGCCTCGACAAGATTTTATAGTGATTGAAATTATAACTTAGCAAAAGAAAAGAAACGTCAGACACAAATATAATAAACAAGCGCGTAAGGTAAAGTTGAGCATGCTGAATTAATTGAACAGGTAAGTTGCATTTTAAAGAAGTTAACACATTTTCAAATAGAATATTCTCCGTTATTTGTGCTCGTGTAAGTTCATGTCTGAGTAGGTATAATGTTCTCGATACACCCTATCTTCGGGGGTTTACCGTGATGCTGCTTGCCATCCCTAACCTGGAAAATAGCCAAGATGCTTGCTTCTATTAGTGTAGTGTGGAAGTAGCCGTAAGATGTATAAGACACACCTACAGACTCTACTACATGAACCAACCCCACCCATGTGTCTGTCTAGTCGTTCGACTAGGTTCATCCCATCTGTATTCGATGGTGTTGCATATGTATTTCGAGGGTTGTGTCCTACCCTCTGTCCAGTTTAGTTCTTTAGGTTAACATGCCGATAATCAATTGTTCCAACAAATAATAACATTATTTACACATCCATTTAATTTCGAAAACAGCTAATATAATGATAACATGCAGTTCAACATTCTAAATTTTGACAAGCGTATTAAAAAGAGAACTTAGCATTATGATTGCACAAATCAGTTTTGTAATTCATTTACGATAAAAATACTTGACTGGGGAAGGTGTAGGGTGTATAGATGATTGAGGCATATGGCACGTTTTATCTGCAAAGTTAGGTTTAGGTATCAGTTAAAAGGTTCTTAATAGACTAAGCAGAGTTTACTAGTATACATCATACTGCCAATTAATTTAACTGAACATGTAGCCATATTAAATCATTAATATAATAGCCTATATAATAACTTATAACCTATATCATAACATGCTGATGATAATATATGATTCCATTAATTATAACACCACAACCTATGCTAACTAATATACTGGGTTTCATATTAATCAACTAACCTACTATTAATTTTTGAGTTATTAACATGCTGCCCTATCTAACTGTCACACATACGAACTCATTATAATAATAGGCTGAAATATACATATTAAACTATTTATTATATTCTAACCAACATATAGATGCTGTTAGTATCACATGTTGTTATTAACATCAATTGGCTTACCTAATCGGTGCTAAAGTATATGTACTGAAAATATCATATTATACCTAACTTACATGCTGTCATCTAATTTTTAACCATGCATATAAAAGAAACCTATATACTAATCACAAACATCTAAAGTGACGTACTAAGCTATCTATTATAATAATGAGCATATATGATCAAGAGCTTACGTGTATGCATTTGCAGTAGGCGGTAAAGGGTCAGATGATCCCTCCTTATTTTACACCTTTTTCTGCATGTTTGCATATCATTTTGATCGTCCAAATCGTGTTTTTCACGATTATTCGACGATATCGCGATATCACGACAAAAATAAGAAATAATGAAAAGCAATAACGAGAATGGGCTCGAGGAGCGATTGGACGATGATGTCGATCCTAATGCTAGTGGCTTATGTTAGGGTTTACACGAGAGTGGGCCTTAATCTAGGTTGCTATAGACCGGCAATAACGAGAGAGCGTGAGCTTCGTTCTCTATTCAGTTATGACTAGTTCACCTCAATTCAAGTCTTGCAACATTAAGATTCACGATTCACGAAGATAAATGACGATTCGTAGTGGGGATTCCTAAGCTCTAGACGCCTTTATTATATTGAATTCGAATTGTTAATTGAACAATTGTGACAACATTCTCAAAATCATTCTTCCACCAGTAGCCAAGTGATCAAAATAGAGTACCGTCATTAGTCCTCTTCGTGTTCGATTCCCGCTCGCCACTACACTGTGCGCTTGCGGTAAGACTATAGTCGTGCCCCCCGATGTGTGTATCCTAGGGGCCAGCCAAGTTTTTGGCGCCGTTGCCGGGGAGGCGACGTTATTTTATTTTCCTCACCTGGCTACATTTCATCTTTTATCTTTCTTTTATTTTTATTTGACACTCATATTGACATGCTCCTCTAGATTTTTCAATAGGATTATAACAGGTAACATGGGAGACACAAAGATGAGAACAGACTCTAGCCAGCTATATGATGATGCCTTTGCACCCCTTCTGGAAGAACTTGTGGATGAGGTCCGATCCACAGGGACCTTGGCCATCAACGTAGGGGACCCCCTTGAACAACTATTTGCTAGTTTTGTTATTGACCAAATTTCCCCAGAGGGAACCATCGAGGGCAACGTTAGAGTCGATATGCGGGATGATAAGTTGTACTTTGAAGTGAGCAGGACCCCTCAGCACGGAATAAGGGAAGGCAGCAGAGCATGCACTGGAGAGATCTGTACTTGTAAAGAGTCTACGTGGCATACTGATGTTCAGGGAAGTATACTTGACGATCCCTTCTGCAGTATCGATGAATGCACTGACCTATCTTTTAATTTCAGGTATGAACACGAGGAGGATAGTAGTCCCACTGACCTCAGAGTAGAGTCATGTAGCATCCACTCCAATGCACCACCCTTGCCATGAAGCGAGTCTGAGTCAGCATACGAGACCCTACTCCCTGAAGAGGAACCGAACATAGATGGGATCGAAGACTCCATGCTTTCACAGGAATAGGAGACAGGGGGTACAACGCCCCCTGAGGTAGAACTAAAACAATTACCTCCTAACTTAAGATATGCCTTTTTGGGGGATAAACTGACTTACCCGGTGATTGTTAATGCTAGCCTCAACCACCATCAACTTGAGAGTCTTTTAGATGTCCTTAGGAGCCATAATGACGTCCTCGGCTATAACATTTATGACCTCAAGGGGATAAGCCCTAGGCTGTGTACGCACAGGATCCACCTTGAAAACACTGAAGCCACCTCCATAGAACCTCAAAGGTGGCTAAATCCTAACATGAAGGAGGTGGTTAAAAAGGAGATCCTTAAACTGCTTGAAGCCGATATCATTTATCCTATTTCTGTCAGCAGACGGGTTAGCCCTGTTTATGTCATCCCTAAAAGGGGAGAATGACCGTTATAAAAAAATGATAAGCGAGAATCTATATCCACACGCACTGCCACGGGTTGGCGGATGTGTATTGATTACAAGAAATTGAATAAAGCCACCCATAAGGACCATTACCCATTTCCCTTTATTGACCAAATGCTACAACACCTCGCCAAACATAAATTCTTTGCTATTTGGATGGGATTCGGGATTCTTTCAGATTCCCTTACATGAAGATGACTAAGAAAAGACTACTTTTATGTGCCCTTATGGTACCAATGCTTACTGAAGGATGCCTTTCGGTCTTTGTAATGCCCCCGCCACCTTTCAAAGGTGCATGATGTCCATCTTTTTCGATTATATTGAAGACATTATGGAAGTCTTCATGGACGATTTTTCTGTCTATGGTGGCGAATTTGACTCGTGTTTGGCCAATCTTACTATGGTCCTTAAAAGATGCCAACAAAATAATCTAACTCTTAACTAGGAGAAATGTCATTTCATGGTCACTAAGGGGATAGTTTTTGTAACGGTCGGTTTTCGATCGTAAGTTCTTCGTGCACGTGTGCTTGACCGTGCACGTATTTATTTTAGACATTGTTTGTTTCCGAACCCTATCGTGTGATATGTCGTTGTGACTCTCTCTGAGGGTACTGCATTTTCCGTGTTGACTTGCAACATCATTTCACGGGCCGTTCGCCCACGATTTGACCTTTTCCGAGGAGACGTCGCGTAACGCACTTTTGACTTGAGGCGTTTTTATTTTTAATTTCGTTTCTCGTCATCGAAATTGTAATCCGTCTCTTCTGACTCCTTGCTCTCGTCGCCCCGGTCGCCCCGGTATTTTTCTTATAATTTTTGGGCACCGTTTGACCTATGTGCACTAGTAGAGCCCGTTAATTACGAGATTACCCCTAACAAACTTAACCCTATTAAACCCTAGCTAACCCTAATAGGCAGCCCCCTCACGTGTACCCCCCTTCTAGTCACGTGGGCCCCACCCCTACTTAAGAATCTAGGGCTTCTCACGTTTTTCTTCACAGCCGCAACCCTCCCCTCTTGCGCCGGCCCTAGAAACACCCCTACCCACGCAAAAACCCTATCCCCTCCACCTGAGCCCCCGCCGGAGGCCGCCGTCGCCGCCGACCTGCTCCCCGACCTCCCCTCTCTCGCCGTCGACTTGAGCGCCGCCGGAGATCGCCCCCCCCGTCGCCGTTAACCGCCGGAACAGCGCACAACAGCCGCAGCAGCTTGCCACTGCCGCCGCCGTCGCTGCCGCCGCCACCGGAACCGCCTCGACGTCACCGTGAACCCCCCTCTGCCCCCTCTCGCTGTTGGTAGCGACCCCAGGCCGCGATACCCTCTGTAACAGCGAGTTTTCTCGCTGTTTTGCGTGTTTGGCGTCGTACCGACGCGCCGCCGAGATCTCTCCGCCTCTCCTCACTGTTGGAGCCCTCCAATAGTCTCCTTCACCTTCTGGGAGTACTCATCGGCATCCCGGACTCTTCCTACGACTCCCGACGTCGTAGGCGTTGAGTACGACGAACCATTCATCTCGGTTGCCGTTGCAAGTTCTCCGAAAGCCGTGTACGCCTACCCGATGCACTGCTCGCTATTCACGCGTCCCGTCCGCTACCCGGAACGTGTCTGGCTACGCTGCCCGTAGTCGAGACACCGCCAGGAGACGATCCGTAGCCGTGCCAGTCAGATCGGTCGCCGTTCAGACACTACGTCCGCTCTACCCCAGACTCCGGACAGGTTGGTTCCCCTATCTCGTAGCAAAACCCCCACAGTAGCAAAACTGAGAACCTAACTAAAACTGGCAACTTAACTCACTAAATTTAGTTTCTGCTCTCTTAAATCGATGTATAACCGTAGGCCGATGTTTGGACTTTTGACTGTGCACATAGAGTAGAATCGTCGGATAGGCTGATCGGACAACTTGACTCGTGACGGTTAGGGTAGCCACATTCAACTTAGAAATGAACCTAAATAGGATTTGACGAAAATCGCGACTTGACACCGTCGCCGTGATCTCTTTTCAGACGGACTACCACGGACGCGACGACTGGACGAGACGCCCCGGACAGACGACGCACCCGCTGTTTCAGGCAAGTGTACCCACTTGCGATTTGACTGTGCTTTAGTTCTAGTTTGTAGAACTGTTAGATTGTGTGTGATGAGAACCGTACGTGAAATGATAGCGTCCGGGACGACCCGTGACGGCTCCGACTTGACGACGAAGTCTGAGCCTGACAACAATGAACTGCTGACAACATAGGACTATCTTGTGTGTGCGTGCGTGTGGACACCCTAGAATAACTTTCCCTACACTTGTCATGTCGTGTCCTGTTACACAAAAAGCCTTCGGGCGTTTCGGATGCTTCCCTCCGCGGAAGTGATCCCCGTGATACAAAAAGCCTTCGGGCGTTTCGGATGCTCTCCATGCGAGAGTGATCCCCGTGACTGTTACCAAAAAGCCTTCGGGCGTTTCAGATGCTTCCCGAGCGGAAGTGATCTCCGTGTTACAAAAAGCCTTCGGGCGTTTCAGATGCTTCCCGAGCGGAAGTGATCTCCGTGTTACAAAAAGCCTTCGGGCGTTTCAGATGCTTCCCGAGCGGAAGTGATCTCCGTGATACAAAAAGCCTACGGGCGTTTCAGGTGCTTTCCTTGCGAAAGTGATCTTCGTGCTTCCTGTCCTGAGTTCTGGGGTTTTGGGGTAGGGTTGAGCGTGCGCACGGTGAGAGTGTCTGATCCCCCTCGAACCGTAAGGCGTGAACCCTTTCGTGTCTTGTCTTGTCCTGTCCCGTCTTGTCTTGTCCTGTCTGTCACGTCCCGTCTTGTCCTGACACCTGTAGGTTAGTCCCGTAGTCGGTAGCACACGCTACGTCTATTGCTTGCTACGTTTATTTTTCCTGCTACGCTACTTTTCGTTACTCAGTTATAACCCCAGCATGCTAAAACAACCAGTAAATCATTGTTAAAAGTAGATACACTTGCAGTAGAGTCTGACAGTTTGTGTAGACTTTGCCTGACGTACAGTTTCCTTCTTTTGGTGCTGTACGTCAGGTGTGGAGCCAGAGTACGAGTACGAGGCGGACCTGCCAGTTGACTTGGAGCCGGAGAGCGCTGATCCGGAGTACGATCCAGAGGACGATCAGAGTTAGAGGGCTTCTGTTGCTGATCCAGAGATTATCCAGTCAGTTGAGTTGGGTGCGTTGCACTCTTACTTTCTCGTCTAGGTTGGGTGCTTGCACCATTAGTTTTCCTTTCAGCAGTTGTAGCCGTTTACGGTATTTTTAGACTCTCAGTACTTTGATGATAAATTTGGAATAAAATGAAATGTTTCCTTTCAGTACTTTTGTTATTTCGTACTAACTTGCAGGGACCTGTACCTTCGCTATGGAAAACTACAGACGCTTATTGGGTCTGGGCTCTTAGCCCCGGCCTAAGCGGGCCTTCGTCACGCTTCGCCTCCGTGTTTTTGGGAAGCGGGGCGTGACAGGTTTTAGTGGTGGCCCATGCAGGTCCCCTCTTCTGCGAGTACGAACTAATTGAAGTATTAAATTTCATTTTATTATTATCATCCGGAAATTGTACGAGTCTAATCTGTGTCTTTCTGTCAATAGGATGGCAGGACGACGTGTTACCCGATCGGGGAGCTCTGGAGATAGGATTCAGGAAGACCAGAGCGGAGACTTCCGTCAGGTTCTGGGTGTGATGAGAGAGATGCTGGAGGTGCAGCATCAGTTGGTTCAGCAGTCCCAGCGTGCTGCCCAGGCTGCTCCAGTTGCACCACCGCCACCTCCACCTGACCCTCGAGCTGCTCCAGGAGTGAAGCAGTTCAACGAGCTCCAGCCGAGGACATTTTCGGGGAAGGAGGGACCCCTAGCTGCTGACGAGTGGATCCAGAGCACGGAGGAGAAGTTAGTTGCTACGAAGATTCCAGACGATACCCGAGTGGAGATAGCGAAGATACAGCTGACAGAGAATGCGAGGAACTGGTGGCGCCTTGAGGAGAGGCGTCTGGAGAAGCCAGTGGATTGGAAGATTTTCAGGTCTATGTTCAGGACGAAGTACTTCACCAAGACTACTAGGAGGGAGCTGCTGAGCAGGTTTATAGATCTGAAGCAGGAGAACATGACCGTCGAGGAGTATGAGGCGGAATTCGAGATGCTGAGTCGCTTTGCTCCGCATATGGTGAAGAAGGAGGAGAAGCGAGCTGATCGCTTTCGTCAGGGACTGCGTCCGAAGATTCAGGCTTCGATGTCTTCGGCGAATTTCACGACTATGAGGGAGGTGCTGGATGCTGCGAAGAATCATGAGCTTATTTCGCTTCTACCTGACCCTCCAGCTGATAAGGGGAAGCGTCCTATGGAGCAGTACCGGCCACCTGCTAGGCCGACGATGAGGCCAGTTCAGACAGTACCATTCAAGAGGCCTGGAGCACCAGTTCAGATTCAGAGTAAGGGACCATGCCATTACTGCGGGAAGACAGGACATGTTCAGAAGGATTGTAGGAGGAAGCTGGGACTGTGTTTAGTTTGTGGAGATGCCTCGCATGCTGCGAAGGACTGCCCGAGAGCTCGTCATGCCGCAGTTGGAGCGCCAGCCCCGTTGCAGATGAGAGCACCTGCTCCAGTTCAGAGAGGACATGCTGCTCGTGGACCACCTTTGCCGCCACAGAGGCAGATGTACCAGAGAGCAGCACAGCCCCAGAGGCCGACGTATACCATGACTGCTGTTGAGACTGAGGAGCTGGATGGAGTTATAGCAGGTAACTCTTGATCCTAGTTTTTCATTTCATAGTTAGATCTTTTATTTGTGTTGCTTGGTTGACTTGTTGTTAGAGTAGTTGATTTGACCGTAGTTCCCTTATATCTTAGGCACCATTCTAGTGTCCTCTCACCTAGCCTTGGCTTTGTTCGACTCCGGTGCATCCATGTGCATCATATCCCGGAGGTTTGCAACAAAGCACACTATCCCCACCCATACACTTCCCAAGTGTTGGGACATTACCACAGGGAACGGAGTGGTGACGGTAAATTTGGGATGTCGATCGATTTCTTTAGTGATCAGTGGACACGAGCTCTTTGCAGATTTCATTGTCCACGATCTGCCTCATTTCGATGTCGTTCTTGGCATCGATTGGTTGGGAGATTTCCACGCCTCGATCGACTGTCACAGCAAGAGGGTGGTGTTCCGGATTCCAGATCATCCGGAGTTTGACTTCCGCAGCAGGGATGAGTCGCTTGGGCCCATCAGATTTCGGGCCAAGCGAGAGGTGCCGATTGTTGCAGCTATGTCGATGGAGATGGAGATCGAGCGACCAGCAGTCGTCCGAGACTTCGACGACGTCTTCCCGGAGGATATCTCAGGTTTGCCACCCGACAGAGCTTTAGAGTTTGGAATTGATCTTATGCCGGGAGCGCAACCGATATCAAAGGCGCCGTACCGTATGGCTCCCGCTGAGCTCGAGGAGCTGCGGAAGCAGTTGGATGAGTTGTTGCAGAAGGGTTTCATTCACCCTAGTGTGTCGCCATGGGGCGCACCAGTTCTACTCGTGAAGAAGAAGGATGGGTCCCGCAGAATGTACGTGGACTATCGAGGATTGAATGATGTCACCGTAAAGAATAAGTATCCGCTGCCGCGCATCGACGATATCTTTGACCAGCTTGGAGGTTCGAGAGTCTTCTCGAAGTTGGACTTGAGGAGTGGATACCACCAATTGAGGGTGAAGAAGGACGATGTTCAGAAGACGGCTTTCCGGACGAAGTACGGACATTATGAGTTCGTGGTCATGCCGTTTGGCGTGACCAATGCGCCGGCTGTGTTCATGAATTTGATGAATTTAATATTCTACGACTTCCTGGACAAGTTTGTAGTCATCTTCATCGATGACATTCTTATTTATTCGAAGTCTGAGGAGGAGCACAGCTGTCATCTGAGGACAGTGCTGGAGACGCTGAGGAGACATAAGCTTTATGCCAAGTATAGCAAGTGCGAGTTCTGGCTGGACAGAGTCGCATTCCTGGGACACGTGGTGTCCGGTGATGGCATATCTGTGGATCCGGAGAAGGTCAGAGCAGTCAGAGATTGGCCGACTCCGAAGTCAGCATCAGACATCAGGAGTTTTCTGGGATTAGCAGGCTATTACCGGCGGTTCATCAAGGATTTCTCGAAGATTGCGGAGCCGATGACGAAGCTGACGAGGAAGGATGTGGAGTTTCTCTGGTCAGATGCTTGTGAGGAGGCCTTCAGTATCTTGAAGGCGAGATTGACCACGGCACCGGTGTTGGCAGTACCGGATCGAAGCGGAGGCTTCGAGGTTTATTGTGATGCTTCAGGGAAGGGCCTAGGGTGCGTCTTGCATCAGCATGGCCACGTGGTCGCGTACGCTTCTCGTCAGTTGAGGACTCATGAGAAGAATTACCCGACGCACGATCTGGAGTTGGCAGCAGTGATTTTTGCACTGAAGATTTGGAGGCACTTCTTGCTAGGTGAGAGTGTGAAGATTTTCACCGATCACAAGATCTTGAAGTACATCTTTACGCAGAAGGAGCTCAACATGCGTCAGAGGCGATGGTTAGAGCTCATGGCTGACTACGAGATTGATTTGCAGTATCATCCGGGGAAGGTGAACGTTGTGCCTGATGCCTTGAGTAGACTCCCTGCCGCGATGATGCATGCAGCCGACTGGAGGATTCAGCAGGAGCTGAGGGAGATGGATTTGGAGGTTGTCCTACCTGGTGTAGTTCATTCATTCATGAATCTGCAGATTCAGTCCACGATCGTGGATCGGATCAAGGCAGCTCAGGCAGGAGATCCGAAGCTGCAGAGGATCAGGAGGCAGGTTGAAGCTGGCCTACGGACGGAGTTCGTGATTCATGAGGATGGTTCACTGTGGTACGGCAGTAGACTCTGTGTACCTGCAGGTGGTGTCCGCGAGGAGCTGTTGAGCGAGGCTCATAGCTCGCCTTATTCTATACATCCTGGAGGCACCAAGATGTATAAGGACCTCTGTCTGAATTATTGGTGGATTGGCATGAAGAGGAGCATGGCACGGAGCGTTGCCAAGTGCCTGATATGCCAACAGGTGAAGGCTGAGCACCATCGTACTGCCGGGTTGCTGCAACCGCTTCCTATTCTGGAGTGGAAGTGGCAACATATTACGATGGACTTCGTGACTGGTTTACCTCGGACCCCGAGGCAGAACGACGCAGTTTGGGTGATCGTGGATCGGTTGACCAAGTCTGCGCATTTTATCCCTTTCCGAGTGGGCCAGTCTACGGAAGCTTTGGCGAGAAAATATCTGGAGGTAAATTTTCGTTCTACTTTTACTACCACTTTGATTTTCTCTTTGAAATGGTCGTGATGTAGTCCGTGTACGTGCAGGAGATTGTACGCTTACATGGAGTCCCTGTGAGCATTGTGTCTGACCGAGACACGAGGTTCACATCTCAGTTCTGGAGAAGTCTGCAGGAGAATTTGGGTACGAGTCTGAGCTTCAGCACGGCGTACCACCCACAGACTGATGGCCAGTCCGAGAGGACTATTCAGATCCTGGAGGATATGCTGCGAGCTTGTACGCTCGATCTGAAGGGGTCATGGGAGGACCATCTTCACTTGGTGGAGTTTTCATATAACAACAGCTACCAGGCGAGCATTGGCATGGTGCCATTTGCTGCCCTATATGGAAGGAAATGTCGTTCACCACTGAGCTGGGATGACATCGGTGATCGGGAGCTGTTGGGTCCAGAGATGATAGTGGAAGCTGTGGATGTCGTGAGAGACATCAAGGAGAAGCTTAGAGTTGCACAGGATCGCTTCAAGCATTGGGCAGATGCTAAGAGGAGACCTTTGGAGTTTCAGCCTGGTGATCACGTCTTCCTGAAGATTTCTCCGAACCGCAGAGTTATTCGTTTCGGGAAGAAGGGAAAGCTGAGTCCGAGGTATATTGGGCCGTTTGATGTGCTAGAGCGTGTGGGAGCAGTGGCCTACCGCCTTGCTCTGCCACCATCTTTGGAGGGTGTTCACGACGTTTTCCACGTATCTCAGTTGCGTCGGTACGTCAGTGATCCATCGCACACTGTGGACTTCTCAGAGATTACAGTTCGCCCGGATCTGACATATGACCAGCAGCCCGTGCAGATTTTGGACCGTCGACAGAAGCAGTTGAGGAATAAGGTAGTCGACCTGGTGAGAGTGATGTGGCGTCACGGATCACCTGGAGAGTCCACCTGGGAGCGTGAGGATGATATGAGGGAGCGCTTTCCGCATCTTTTCCCGGGTGATGCTTGATGTTGATTCCGAGGACGGAATCATTTCTGAGTTGGGGAGGATGTAACGGTTGGTTTTCGATCGTAAGTTCTTCGTGCACGTGTGCTTGACCGTGCACGTATTTATTTTAGACATTGTTTGTTTCCGAACCCTATCGTGTGATATGTCGTTGTGACTCTCTCTGAGGGTACTGCATTTACCGTGTTGACTTGCAACATCATTTCACGGGCTGTTCGCCCACGATTTGACCTTTTCCGAGGAGACGTCGCGTAACGCACTTTTGACTTGAGGCGTTTTTATTTTTAATTTCGTTTCTCGTCATCGAAATTGTAATCCGTCTCTTCTGACTCCTTGCTCTCGTCGCCCCGGTCGCCCCGGTATTTTTCTTATAATTTTTGGGCACCGTTTGACCTATGTGCACTAGTAGAGCCCGTTAATTACGAGATTACCCCTAACAAACTTAACCCTATTAAACCCTAGCTAACCCTAATAGGCAGCCCCCTCACGTGTACCCCCCTTCTAGTCACGTGGGCCCCACCCCTACTTAAGAATCTAGGGCTTCTCACGTTTTTCTTCACAGCCGCAACCCTCCCCTCTTGCGCCGGCCCTAGAAACACCCCTACCCATGCAAAAACCCTATCCCCTCCACCTGAGCCCCCGCCGGAGGCCGCCGTCGCCGCCGACCTGCTCCCCGACCTCCCCTCTCTCGCCGTCGACTTGAGCGCCGCCGGAGATCGCCCCCCCGTCGCCGTTAACCGCCGGAACAGCGCACAGCAGCCGCAGCAGCTTGCCACGGCCGCCGCTGCTGCTGCCGCCGCCGCCGGAACCGCCTCGACGTCGCCGTGAACCCCCCTCTGCCCCCTCTCGCTGTTGGCAGCGACCCCAGGCCGCGATACCCTCTGTAACAGCGAGTTTTCTCGCTGTTTTGCGTGTTTGGCGTCGTACCGACGCGCCGCCGAGATCTCGCCGCCTCTCCTCGCTGTTGGAGCCCTCCGACAGTCTCCTTCACCTTCTGGGGGTACTCATCGGCATCCCGGACTCTTCCTACGACTCCCGACGTCGTAGGCGTTGAGTACGACGAACCATTCATCTCGGTTGCCGTTGCAAGTTCTCTGGAAGCCGTAGTACGCCTACCCGACGCACTGCTCGCTGTTCACGTGTCCCGTCCGCAGCCCGGAACGTGTCTGGCTACGCTGACCATAGCCGAGACACCGCCAGGAGACGATCCGTAGCTGTGCCAGTCAGATCGGTCGCCGTTCAGACACTACGTCCGCTCTACCCCAGACTCCGGACAGGTTGGTTCCCCTATCTCGTAGCAAAACCCCCACAGTAGCAAAACTGAGAACCTAACTAAAACTGGCAACTTAACTCACTAAATTTAGTTTCTGCTCTCTTAAATCGATGTATAACCATAGGCCGATGTTTGGAATTTTGACTATGCACATAGAGTAGAATCGTCGGATAGGCTGATCGAACAACTTGACTCGTGACGGTTAGGGTAGCCACGTTCAACTTAGAAATGAACCTAAATAGGATTTGACGAAAATCGCGACTTGACACCTTCGCCGTGATCTCTTTTCAGACGGACTACCACGGACGCGACGACTGGACGAGACGCCCCGGACAGACGACGCACCCGCTGTTTCAGGCAAGTGTACCCACTTGCGATTTGACTGTGCTTTAGTTCTAGTTTGTAGAACTGTTAGATTGTGTGTGATGAGAACCGTACGTGAAATGATAGCGTCCGGGACGACCCGTGACGGCTCCGACTTGACGACGAAGTCTGAGCCTGACAACAATGAACTGCTGACAACATAGGACTATCTTGTGTGTGCGTGCATGTGGACACCCTAGAATAACTTTCCCTACACTTGTCATGTCGTGTCCTGTTACACAAAAATCCTTCGGGCGTTTCGGATGCTTCCCTCCGCGGAAGTGATCCCCGTGATACAAAAAGCCTTCGGGCGTTTCGGATGCTCTCCATGCGAGAGTGATCCCCGTGACTGTTACCAAAAAGCCTTCGGGCGTTTCAGATGCTTCCCGAGCGGAAGTGATCTCCGTGTTACAAAAAGCCTTCGGGCGTTTCAGATGCTGCCCGAGCGGAAGTGATCTCCGTGATACAAAAAGCCTACGGGCGTTTCAGGTGCTTTCCTTGCGAAAGTGATCTCCGTGTTACAAAAAGCCTTCGGGCGTTTCAGATGCTGCCCGAGCGGAAGTGATCTCCGTGTTACAAAAAGCCTTCGGGCGTTTCAGATGCTTCCCGAGCGGAAGTGATCTCCGTGATACAAAAAGCCTACGGGCGTTTCAGGTGCTTTCCTTGCGAAAGTGATCTCCGTGCTTCCTGTCCTGAGTTCTGGGGTTTTGGGGCAGGGTTGAGCGTGCGCACGGTGAGAGGGTCTGATCCCCCTCGAACCGTAAGGCGTGAACCCTTTCGTGTCTTGTCTTGTCCTGTCCCGTATTGTCTTGTCCTGTCCGTCACGTCCCGTCTTGTCCTGACACCTGTAGGTTAGTCCCATAGTCGGTAGCACACGCTATGTCTACTGCTTGCTACGTTTATTTTTCCTGCTACGCTACTTTTCGTTACTCAGTTATAACCCCAGCATGCTAAAACAACCAGTAAATCATTGTTAAAAGTAGATACACTTGCAGTAGAGTCTGACAGTTTTGTAGACTTTGCCTGACGTACAGTTTCCTTCTTTTGGTGATGTACGTCAGGTGTGGAGCCAGAGTACGAGTACGAGACGGACCTGCCAGTTGACTTGGAGCTGGAGAGCGCTGATCCGGAGTACGATCCAGAGGACGATCAAAGTTAGAGGGCTTCTGTTGCTGATCCAGAGATTATCCAGTCAGTTGAGTTGGGTGTGTTGCACTCTTACTTTCTCGTCTAGGTTGGGTGCTTGCACCATTAGTTTTCCTTTCAGCAGTTGTAGCCATTTACGGCATTTTTAGACTCTCAGTACTTTGATGATAAATTTGGAATAAAATGAAATGTTTCCTTTCAGTACTTTTGTTATTTCGTACTAACTTGCAGGGACCTGTACCTTCGCTATGGAAAACTACAGACGCTTATTGGGTCTGGGCACTTAGCCCCGGCCTAAGCGGGCCTTCGTCACGCTTCGCCTCCGTGTTTTTGGGAAGCGGGGCGTGACAGTTTTAGGGCATCTTGTCTCGTCTAGAGGGATCGAGGTTAATAAGGAAAAAATTGAGGTAATCGAAAAGCTTCCCCCTCCTGTTAATGTTAAGGGCATTAGGGGATTTCTTGGTCATGCGGGGTTCTACCGCCGTTTTATCAAAGATTTTGCCCTAATTGCCCGACCTCTTACAACATTACTTGCTAAAGATGCTCCATTTGACTTTTCAAGAGATTGCTTGCAAGCCTTTAAAACACTGAAGGAAGCCCTCATTTCTGCCCCAATCATACAACCACCAGATTGGAATCTTCCTTTCGAGCTGATGTGCGATGCTAGAAACCAAGCAATTGGAGCAGTGTTGGGACAAAGGAAGGATAAAAAGCTTCATGCAATATTTTATGCGAGCAAAACCCTGGACGAGGCACAAAAGAATTGCACTACCACCGAAAAGGAGCTTTTGGCAGTGGTCTGCTCCATTAAGAAGTTTCGCTCTTACCTCCTTGGATCAAAAGTGATTGTGCATACCGATCATGCGGCATTGAAGTACCTATTGAGCAAAAAGGAAGCCAAGCCGAGGCTAATAAGATGGATACTACTCCTCCAAGAATTTAACTTGGAAATCCGAGACAAGAAAGGCACGGACAATGTTGTGGTGGATCACTTGTCTAGAATTGTTCGTGATGTATCCTGCCAATTGACGACACTTTTGCTGACGAGAAGCTATTCGCCATTAGACCCGGAGAAGTGCCTTGGTATGCAGATATGTGAACTATTTGGCGTGCGGGATAAAACTGTATGGGATGGCCATGCAATAAAAAAGGAGGTTCGTACACAAAGTCCGTAACTATTTCTAGGAAGACCTGTACCTCTTCATGGTATGCAAGGATGTGATCATACGGAGGTGCGTTTCAAAGGAAGAGGCCACTTCTATCATATCACATTGCCATGATATGCCTTGCAGGGAACATCACGCCGCTTCCAAAACCACCACTAAGATATTGAAATGCGGGTTCTTTTGGCCGACTATATTCAAGGATACACATGACTTTGTCAAGTATTGTGATAGATGCCAACGAACAAGAAACATATCCAAACGGAACGAGATGCCGATGAAGCCTATTTTGGAAATTAAGATATTTGACTGTTGGTGAGTGGATTTCATGGGGCCTTTTCCATCAAGAAAAGGAAACAAATATATTCTATTAGCCGTTGACTACGTCTCGAAATGGGTAGAAGCCATCGCAACCCCAACTAATGATGCGAGAGTGGTATCCAAATTGTTCAAGCAAAACATATTCCCAGCTTTGGGGTGCCATGAACATTAATAAGCGACAGAGGAAGCTATTTCATAGAAAGCAAGTTCGAAGCCATGCTAAAAAAGTATGGGGTGAATCATAGAATCGGGATGGCATACCACCCTCAAACGAGTGGACAAGTGGAAGTGCCAAACCGGGAGATCAAATAGATTCTAGAGAAGACGGTCAATAGATCTAGGAAGGATTGGTCCAGAACGATGCACTATGGGCATATCGTACGGCTTTTCAAACCCTCATTGGCACTACCTCATATCGATTAGTTTACGGGAAAGCATGCCATTTGCCGATGGAGTTGGAACACCGTGCCTATTGGGCAATTACGACTTTAAATTACGACTACAAGAGTGCAGCATTGCGACGACTTCTAGATATCAATGAGCTTGATGAGATTAGACGGGAAGCTTACGAGAGCTCTAGGATTTACAAGGAAATGAACAAAATTCTCCACGATGCCCGCATCACCGTGACGGATTTCAAGGTCGGAGATAAGATTTTATTATTCAACTCTAGACTTCGACTCTTTTCCGGAAAGCTAAGGTCAAGATGGTCGGGACCTTTCACTATACGGCACATATAGCTGGGAGGGGCCTTTGAGATAGAGGGATAAGACGGTGTCACGTTTAAAGTAAATGGACAAAGGCTCAAGCATTACTCAGAGGGAGCCCCCACTGGGAGATAAATAGCATATACCTTATTAAGGGGTGGTCCCAAGACCTGTCATGATTACTTGAAACCGCCGTAGACGACGGCACCCCCCACGACATTGGAGCTTCGCATATAAACGACCTTTATGAAACCTTAAACACCGAAGAAAGCTCCACCAGAAAACAAATCTGGATCCTTTTATGGATGAAGAAAAGGACGACACTGAAGTCATTAAGATTAGAGATCTATGCAAGCTCTCAACGACGAGTCACGTGAAGAAAGCTCCATCGGAAAACAAATCCTCACCGTCGGTCAAGAAAAAGGATGCCAAGAGCTCAAGCTTGGGGGAGTCACACCCCCTAAACTACCTATAATGAAGGGCAGCCGAGGAATGCCGAGAAAAATCAACAACTGAACCCAAGCGGCCTTCCATACAAGTTTGACACGCGCATCTCCCATGCGCCAAACATCGAGCTTTAACCGCGAACCTTAAGGGGTCGAGCTCAAGACCTTAAATGAGCGCTTGTCGAGAGGCAACCCGACGGTTCTATTTCAGTTTTAGTTGAATTTTTCCTTTCAGTTTTGTTTTAGGTCTTTATTAGTGTTTAGAGTCATGTGTCGAAGAAAACCCTGACAACTGGCTACACTTTCATTTCAGGAGAAGGAGAATAGGAGGCCATATGTATGGAGGACGACCATGGCGATGGGGAGCACTCCAGGGATATGCTCAAATGCTAAGAGGAGTAAGAAACTGACGGGAGAAAGAAAATAAGAAAGTGGAGCAAAAAGAGTTGGAGCTGAAAATAGCAGCCCACTCGGCCGAGTGACATTTTTACTCGGCTGAGCGAAGACCCTACTCGGCTGAGTAGGGTACTGCTTAGGGAAGTTTCGAAAAAACCCGTCTTTGTTAATTACATACCACTCGGCCGAGTGACTTTGTCACTCGACCGAGTGAACCTGACACTTTCAGTACTTGAAAAGCTCTGAGTGGCCTAGCCACTCGACCGAGTTACTTTTGTCTACTCGACCGAGTGATAGTTCTACTCGACCGAGTCAGAACATTTTTGAAAAAATTTAAAAATTTCAAAACAGTGGCCACTCGGCCGAGTGGTCACCGCCACTCGACCGAGTGACTTATCCTATAAAGCTAGCGCTTCGGCCCTAAATTACTAAATTCCTAAATTCTCGAAAGCGATCAAAATCGACAGCCCGAGCACCCTTCTCCCTTGCCCGAGCCGCCACCGGCCACGCCCGAGTGGCGCGACCCCATGCCGCCGACCGCCATCCGGTCGCCGCCCTGTTGCTGCCTCCCTCGCCGCCGACCGGCTCCTCTTAGCCCTAATTTCCCCTCTTTCTCATTTTCCCCATTTTGTAAGCCCTATTCCGCCCCGAATCGAAACTAAACCTTATTCACATCTATTTCTCTTGATTTCCACCTAAATTTTTTCGATATTCATTGCTAATCAATCGATTTTGTTTTTCAAGATAGCTTGGGGGAGATCAAGTGCAGATTCGGAGCTTCAGGGGAGGCACTTCATTGCTCGCATTGCTCGCTTGGAGTCGCATCGTGCTTTGGTATACTCTTTCCTTATTTTTAGCACTCCGCGATAGTTGGCACATCGCACGGCATCACCATGTCTCCACGCACTAGGTCCCATGCATGGGAGCCCGCTGCCAAGCGAAAGAAGACCGACGACCCTGGTTCTTCTTCCGCTAGAGTGGACTCCCCGCCTCCTAGCCCACCACCACCTACACTTCCGCCTCCTACTGCACACATCCCACCACCACCAGCACAGCCCTCCCCAGCTTTCGACACGATGGGGATCACTTTCAGAGATGACGCACACGGTGCCAGATTTGAAAGGATCGCCCATCGATCGATCGTCCCATCTACGTTTGCGCACATTGCTGATTTTGAGCACCTAGGGGTATTTCAGGGGCTCCTCCAGCTATATGAGAATGTAGGGTGGCGTGATTTTCTGTCGGTGTCAGCGGACACATATGTCCGCCCGATCCTTGAGGTCCTGAGCTCTATGCGTAGGACTCCAAGGGGATGCATGTTTCGTCTGATGGATCGTGAGTGCGAGATCACTCTTGATATGCTTCGAGCCTATTTCCATTGGTCCCCTGTCGCGAACCCGACCGCGTTTTTGGTCCCACGCACCACACCCCTCCTTCATTTGATACACATGCATTCTGGACACTGATCATAGGATCTGCACTCGCTTTTGACCCTAGCCAGGCCAAGGTCTCCTATATCATCCACCCTTGCCTCCGTATTGCTCAGTGCCTCATGGCGACCACCATTCTAGCGAGGTATGAGCCAGGGACGATGTCTACGCCTGAGCTCTATATGCTCTACGCGATGACTAAAGAGAGCCCTTGAGGCCGATGGGGATGTCTTAGTCCCTGCCACTCGGATTGATATTGCTAGCTGGTATCTAGACCGCATCATTTCTCTATCACCGCCGGGAAGGCGATCTGTTGTGGCGGTCTGATTACCTTGCTGGCACCTATGTCCGGGGTTAAGTTCCCTGCTGGTTTGCTTCGACCTCCAGGCCCACTTCTCTTTCCATAGATATTATGGCCCGTATGAGGATGCTGCATCCTGATGGTCAGCACCACTGGGTTTGGCTCCACGGTCCTTATTCAGTTGACTATATGGTGCTTCCGAGCCCCACTCGAAACCATATTGGACCGTCAGGTGGGGAGTGGAGACCAGAGATGGATCTCCTCATCCCAGCTGTGTATGTGCTTGAGCCTGAGGACGCTTAGCAGGAGCCCCTCCTCCCCCCTCTGGCCCCAAAGATCCTGATCCCTCAGCCTGCACCTGATTTGATTCCAGCTCCCATCACTTCTGTCCACACTTCTGCCAGTGTTGGGGGCACCTTTGTTGAGTCCACCACCACCACCACCACCACCACCACCACCACCACCACCATTACCTCTATGCCATTGAATTTTGGTCCTATTTCTTACGTGAGCTTTGAGAGCACCTCCCCTGCTGCACTTGAGAGAGGTGAGCCCTCCCTAGGTCCGACAGCCGAGACCTTGTCCTCACCTAATTTCTCGACCCTCGGGGAGTCATTTTTCGTTGATCTCACGACCTCCCCAGTCGTCGACCCCTCAGTCTATGCTGCCGCTACCTTTACCGAGAGTGTCGTGACATCTGTCCCCACATCTGTGTCTATGACCTCTCTTCCTGCCTCGTCCTCTACCTATGTCGCTATTTTTACCGAGAGCTTCGTGACGTCTGTCTCCACATCTGTGTCTACGACCTCCCTACCCGCATCATCCTCCTCTGCCGCTGCATACACCTCTGAGAGCATTCCTGCATCTCACCTCACCGAGGCTGAGCGACTATTAGCGAGCACCACCCCTCATACTCACCCACTAGTGGTCCCACTTGTCTACGGTGGCTGTGTGCGTCAGCTCCGAACTCCACCTGCATGACCCTCTGCACCCGCTCCCGACGCTCTTGTCCAGCACCACCGTGCTGTCAAGGGGGCCATGAGTGGCCTCAGAGAGGATTTTTGGGCTCTCACCGCCACCGTTAGCTCTGTGCAGTAGCGCGTTGCCCTTCTGCCTGGTATTTAGGTCAACCTGAACCAGATTCTTGCGTGCCTGCCACGGCCTCTACCAGCCGCAGTCCGTCCCATCTCTCAGCAGCCTCCCCCATCGCCACCCCCTCCCCCACCACAGGGAGGTGCTGGCGATCCACCACCTGCTTAGGCACACACTAGATGCCTCACATATTTTCTGCCGTAGCTGTGATTGATTTTCTTGCTGCTGATTTTGCACCACCCACCCTCTCGCCCACATATTTTGGTCACTTTTTGCTGGGCTTTGTCTATATCTTTCTGGGTGTGAGGAGGTATTTCTGGGCCCACATATATATTGCACCCCCTTGATCTGTGTGCTCTATTCATCCATAATTTGCATTCCGGACTCATCCCTCGCATATCCTGTAGTGTCCTGTGTAGCTACTGCATAAGTACTAAGGGGGGGTGAATAGTACTTTAAAATAATCAAGAGAGTTATTCCTAATTATTGTGCAAAACACAAACAACAGAGCGGAATAACTACAATCAACAAGAATCAAACAACGCAAACAATACGATATAACGGGTTCGGATCCACCCAAGTCTCCCCGACTTGTTCCCGGTGATCCTACGTCCCAACCACCCGGATCCCCTCCGGATACTTGAGTTAGAAACCACTAACCGAAGATTTCCTTTAGCCCACTTGCGGAAAACCCACAAGTGCAATCGACCTACAATTGATGTCCGTGTATCCCACAACCCGGGAACACGCAAAACCTTAATACCACAACCCGGGACTAAGCAAACTCTCACAAACCGAGAGTGACAACTTGCAAAAGCAAAGTAAATGAAATAATGAAACACTTACCACAAAATCCTATGCCTTGAGTAAACTTACCAATATTAGGGCAAGAAGGATTTTGAGGAAGAAGAAGGCACCAAACCCTAGCTCCACCAAGATAATCAGCGATAGGTGGCTAGGGAGAGATTGGTGACTTAGATTCAAAGCCCTTGGCTTGAATGGCTCACAATCAATGAATCTCTCTTGAGGAATAAGAGTGAGGGAGAGATTCTAGTGACAAGAGAAAGCTTTAGAATGGAGTTGATTTGCTTCTCTTTGATTTCTCTAAATCCCAAAATATGCAGCCTTCAATACTAGGAAAGAACCCCTCCAAGTATATATAGGATAGAGGAAAGAGAGAGGAAAAATCGTGGCATTTAATGCTACAACGGCTCTATTCTGAAGCAGACTAGTCGGTCAAAGAAGGATCACTGACCGACTAGTTTATCAACTAGTCGGTCGGTGATTCAACATGAACCGACTAAGAGGATGACAACCAATAAAGATAGTTCAGGAGAACTAGAACTAGTCGGTCTAAGAAGACTTGCCAACAGACTAGTTTCACAACTAGTCGGTCGGTGAGTGTTCTTTGACCGACTAAGAGTTGAAACATGATAGGCTGAAATCAAGCAGCGCTAGTCGGTCTGAGAACAAATTCCAACCGACTAGTTTCTCAACTAGTCAGTTGACGATTGTTCTTTGACCGACTAATGATAAACAGTAGCTCAGGCTGTGAAATGAAAGACATAACTAATTGGTCTAAGAAGGATTCCTAACCGACTAGTTTGACAACTAGTCGGTCGGTGAACCTTCTTGGACCGACTAACTGTAAACAGTAAGTGAGCTGAAATTGAGAAAGCATTCTAGTCGGTTCAAGAAGGATTGTCGACCAACTAGATTGCCATCTAGTCGGTTGGTTCTTCTTCTTGAACCAACTAACATGCACAAGAAGCCGCGATGAGAAGCGTAAGGCTTCAGGAAAGATTCTATGGGCTTCTATGATAATCCTAGCTCTAATAATGTAAGACCTACTCAAGGCTTAACATTCTACGGAAAGAAACTAGAAGACTATAAAATAAACCTTGATGAACCGTCTTCAAAAGCTTCAATCCAAATCTCTCGACTTCAATAAAGGTCATTGAGCTTCAACGAAGCTTCAAGCATACGATCACACGCTTTGAGAAGTCTCGAGACGTCGCTTTTGATGTTCATAGAAGTTTGGCGACGATCTCCGTAACTGCGCTCACAGAGTGTTAGTTCACGATATTTATGTTTGCTCATCATCAAAACAAAATCCGGGGAATCAATACTCAATATTCTCCCCCCTTTTTGGTGATGACAAACCAACATAAATAATAATCAATAATAATAATTCAAATGAATTTTACTTACTCCCCCTGCATTGATGACACGTTAGTTCCGCATTCAATAATGATCATACGCATCAAGCAGACGAGGAAAGTATAAAATGTGAACTCAAATATCAAAATTTAGGATCTAAATCCATTTTTATTTCTTGACTCCCCCTGAATCTAACATATCAAATTAGATTCACGTTCAAAATGCTTTGAATTATCATTAGCACATCATCATTATTAATTCTCTCCCCCTTTGGCATTAGCAAAAAGAGCGGGAGGAGATCAACGACAACAACAATGGCTAAAAATAAAAGCACGAGAGTCTAAGAATATGACCATGGTCCAAATGACACCAATGGAAAATACCAAATGTAAAATACTGAAGAAAATTAAGGCGTGCCAACGAGACCATAGTCGAAAATCGAAAAACAAATCATCACAACTCAAATCAATTTCACATATTGAGTTATGGAACATACTCTCCAATATCAACATTCTTGGTTAATTAAGTGCATGGAAAACAATTCTATGTTTTCATAAAAGTAAATCTATTTAACCAGAATAATCGTCGAGCGACGAAGTCAATATCAAAGACATAAATCCAATGTGCACAAGAAAAAGATGCACACAACATACAACACCAAATGTCACACATCGATCGAAGAGGATCACAAAGAATAAGCATTCCAAATCTAAGTGAAGTGTGCAATGTGAGGTGACAAGGTGATTAAACAATATGCAATCAATAACATGCAATAGTGTTATGCCAAAAAATAGAAACTTCGTAAAATTTACGGCATACACAAATCTAGTACTAGCATGCATTCCAAAAGAGATACTCACTGAATGAGTCAATAATAGGTATGGAATGCCATGAGCATGAGAAAGATAAGTACATAATCATAGGCTCAAAACTAGCATCAAGATATGCATGAGATAGTCTAAAAACAAAAAGAGACATCTACATGCATTCTACACACATGGATACCAATGTAAATAGTATACCAATGTATGCAATCAACACACAAGGATACCAAATGTATATCAAATCTAAGAATATACTTACAACATTAAGCTCCCCTTACTTTGGTGCACCACTTAAGCACCATCAACTCCATTAGGATGAAAATCCTTGCAAATCAAGGAGTTGGTAGGGTTGGTATCTCACGGTGGATTGAACCTAGACAACACAATTCTTGGAGCTAAATATAGATATGTTGCTCCTTCTCTTATTCTTGAGTACCTGAAGATACAAATATCCTTCCATGGTACCCAAGATCATTGGGTCCTAAGAGATTAGACCTTTGGAAGCCAAGTCCAATTGGACTTAGACTTCCCAACAAAATCATCATTGTGCACAACATTCATGAAATACGAATTAATATAAGCTTATTTTTCATGCATGATTGTGTCCTTCGGGCCCCAAATAGTGAAGATTTTGGGAGCCCTATTCCTATTGGAAGCATGCATGCGTTGTTGATTTCTACGTGATGCATGTCATGGATAGGCATATGGCACATGATGAAATGGTGCATGATGAAAATTGTTCATATGATAGTGTGGATGAACATATGCATGTGGAGGAACACATGCATGAGTGTGTCTCACATGGTGTGCACGTGCTCGTGGATGTGGAGCATAAAAATCATCATACGTGCGAACATGTGGAGTAGGAGGTGTGTTCCTACGCGGCATGGTATACATTAAAGCATGACCCTTCTTTGGAGGTCCACCCAAAGTGGGTTTCTTTTCAAATGGGGGTGTGTACCTAGCGGAAGCACCATTGGTAGAAGAACTACCCATGAAGTGTTTACTCCCACTAGTTGAGGCTTCGAAAGATGGCCTAACAAAGGTCGTGACTGATTTGGATGAGTCTCCCATCTTATACCCCAAGCCAATGTGATGATTGGCCGGAAGTAAGTCATTTAGGATATTATCCAAATGGCCCTTATCTTTATTGAATTCATGAATTCGGCCTAATGTGCACTCATACTTCTCGGTGAGAGAATGCATAGAAGCATCCAAGGTGGACACTTGCGATGTGAGTGCACAAACACGTGACTTGAGATTCTTATTCTCAATACTCAAAGTTGAGTTTTGAGAGTCAAATCCGACATCACATGTTCATTCGAATCCTCAACATGAACATGCTCAAGTTGAGATTTGAGATTTACAATCTCATTTCTCAACCCTTCAACAACGGTGTCGTTGTTGATGATGATAGGCTTAGGTGAGGTTTGGAGACTAGTTAGCTCATTTTTAATCTTGCTATATATACTAGCCAATTTAGAAAACTTAGACCAAAGTTGTTCGTTAGCTAATCTAAGTTCATCCATAGTTACCTCATCGCCTTCATCCTCGCTTTCATCCTCGCTTTCATCGGAGTAGGTCTCTTGAACATGTTCCTCTCTAGCCATGAAGCACATGTTTGCTTTCTCCACTTGCTCATCATCCGGCTCTCCACTTGAGGAGTCCTCTTTGGAGTCGGTGAAAGTGCTGACAAGCCCTTTCTTGTACCCCTTCTTGTACTTTCTCGACTTGTCGTATTTGGGTGCCTTCCACTTCTCCTTGTGTTTATTGAGAGGACAATCCGGCTTGATGTGTCCTAGCTTGTTGCATTTATAACACACAGGAGCGGAGGCATTAGTCAAACTAAATTTAGAGTTATTCTTGAACTTACCATTCCGGAAGAATCGGTCGAACTTCTTTGCCATCTCGGCCAAAGCTTCTATGTCCAACTCGTCTTTCGATTCTTCATCATTGGTAGATGTAGATGGAGCGGCCTTGAACGCAATTTTCTTTTTCTTTGGCTCGTCTTGGTTCAAGTACGACTTCATCTTGTCTTGCATCATTATCTTACTATCCTTGCGTACCTCATAAGACATCAAGGTACCCATTAGTTGAACGACAGTATATTTATTCATATCATTACCTTCCTCGATGGCGAAGGTACGCTTTTCCCAACAAGAAGGAAGTCCGTCAATTATCTTTGAGACTTTCTCCTTTTGGGTGTAGGTCTTTCCAAGAGCCTCCAATTCATTGGTAATGTCGACGAAGCGAGCATAGTACTCCTTCATCTTCTCACCCTGTTGCATATGAAATAATTCGAACTGTTTGTTAGCAACAACGAGTTTAGAGTCCTTTACCGTACTCGTTCCTTCGTGCAAGATGAGGAGTTGGTTCCATATTTGATATGCACTCTTACATGTGTATATCTTATTGAAGTCTTCAGGCTCCAAAGCACATTGCAAGGCATTCATTGCCTTAGCATTGTTTACCTCCGCGGCGATCTCTACGGTAGTCCACTTCGCGAAATCTTGTTCGGTGGGCTCGACATACTCCGTCATCGTGGCTCTCCATAGTGAAGTGCTCCGGAGGAACATTTCCATCCGGCATTTCCAGTACCCGTAATTGGTACCGTTGAAGAAGGGAGGCCTAGTTGAGGAGTGTCCTTCCATCACCGAAGAAGTTCCTTCATGATTCTTGAAGACGCTGTAATCGTTGTTTGTCATAGCTATGAACCTTGGCTCTGATACCAAATGTAATTTGGTATCAGACTATGTAGCTTTGACCTTGTAGCTTTGAACTCTGGCTCTGATACTAAATGTAGTGCCCTGTGTAGCTACTACACAAGTATTAGAGGGGGGGTGAATAGTACTTTAAAATAATCAAGAGAGTTATTCCTAATTATTGTGCAAAACACAAACAACAAAGCGGAATAACTACAATCAACAAGAATCAAACAACACAAACAATACGATATAACGGGTTCGGATCCACCCAAGTCTCCACGACTTGTTCCCGGTGATTCTACGTCCCAACCACCCGGATCCCCTCCAGATACTTGAGTTAGCAACCACTAACCGAAGATTTCCTTTAACCCACTTGCGGAAACCCCACAAGTGCAATCGACCTACAATCGATGTCCGCGTATCCCACAACCCGGGAACACGCAAAACCTTAATCCCACAACCCGGGACTAAGCAAACTCTCACAAACCGAGAGTGACAACTTGCAAAAGCAAAGTAAATGAAATAATGAAACAATTACCACAAAATCCTATGCCTTGAGTAAACTTATCAATATTAGGGCAAGAAGGATTTTGAGGAAGAAGAAGGCACCAAACCCTAGCTCCACTAAGATAATCAGCGATAGGTGGCTAGGGAGAGATTGGTGACTTGGATTCAAAGCCCTTGGCTTAAATGGCTCACAATCAATGAATCTCTCTTGAGGAATAAGAGTGAGGGAGAGATTCTAGTGAGAAGAGAAAGCTTTAGAATGGAGTTGATTTGCTTCTCTTTGATTTCTCTAAATCCCAAAATATGCAGCCTTGAATACTAGGAAAGAACCCCTCCAAGTATATATAGGATAGAGGAAAGAGAGAGGAAAAATCGTGGTATTTAATGCTCCAACGGCTCTATTCTGAAGCAGACTAGTCGGTCAAAGAAGGATCACTGACAGACTAGTTTATCAACTAGTCGGTCGGTGATTCAACATGAACCGACTAAGAGGATGACAGCCAATAAAGATAGTTCAGGAGAACTAGAACTAGTCGGTCTAAGGAGACTTGCCAACCGACTAGTTTCACAACTAGTCGGTCGGTGAGTGTTCTTTGACCGACTAAGAGTTGAAACATGATAGGCTGAAATCAAGCAGCACTAGTCGGTCTGAGAACAAATTCCAACCGACTAGTTTCTCAACTAGTCGGTGGACGATTGTTCTTTGACCGACTAATGATAAACAGTAGCTCAGGCTGTGAAATAAAATACATAACTAGTTGGTCTAAGAAGGATTCCTAACCGACTAGTTTGACAACTAGTCGGTCGGTGAACCTTCTTGGACCGACTAACTGTAAACAGTAAGTGAGCTAAAATTGAGAAGGCATTCTAGTCGGTTCAAGAAGGATTACCGACCGACTAGATTGCCATCTAGTCGGTTGGTTCTTCTTCTTGAACCAACTAACATGCACAAGAAGCCACGGTGAGAAGCGTAAGGCTTCAGGAAAGATTCTATGGGCTTCTATGATAATCCTAACTCTAATAATGTAAGACCTACTCAAGGCTTAACATTCTACGGAAAGAAACTAGAAGACTATAAAATAAACCTTCATGAACCGTCTTCAAAAGCTTCAATCCGAATCTCTCGACATCAATAAAGGTCCTTGAGCTTCAACGAAGCTTCAAGCATACGATCACACGCTTTGAGAAGTCTCGAGACGTCGCTTTTGATGTTCAAAGAAGTTTGGCGACGATCTCTGTAACTGCGCTCACACAGTGTTAGTTCACGATATTTATGTTTGCTTATCATCAAAACCAAATCCGGGGAATCAATACTCAACATATCCATCCCAATTTCTTTTATTTTCACTTTTTATCGTGCATGCATCCTCACCTACCCACCCCTATCATAGATGTCCTTGCACCACACTTAGCATATTGAGGACACCGTGCAGTTTAGCTTGGGGGAGTGAGTGTCTCACGCGCTTTTCATTTTCTTCATTATTACCTTCCTTTTTTCTACATTTCTTTATTTTCCACCCGTTTTCACCTGCTTTTCTCATGCTTCACTTTTTCTTATTTTTGTGTGCGCTGCCTATGTATAGTTAGCTCTTATTTTTCCTTTATCCTTATTTCTTTTGTCCTTTTTGCTAGAAATGAATTCTCCGTGATGATGATGACTTGGAGTTAGCTTACTCTTATATGCATACTTTCTTGCCATGCCATCGTTTTTATTTCAGATATCATATGCTATGCATCGCCATGCATTCGAGAATAGTAACCTTCATCTTTATTATATGAATGCGAATCTAATTCTATCATTAGCTGAGTCTGAAAATTTATATCGTATACTTTCATAGAAAACACACCAAGCTTTACGCATTGGTTGCCTAAACTTGGAATACTGCTTTGTCATCTACTATCACTTCTATTTGTATGAAATTGTACGCTCAACTACCCGGTTGATTGAATGTATGCCTTTTTGATATGCCTGGATTAGTTTACTTTCTGAAATCAAACTGAGTAGATTACATTACCCTGCTGAAAGTTGTCATGCACATACAAAAGAGTAAACTGAGCGTTGCATATTTTTCTTTCTCCAGATATCTTGAACATCATTTCTATACTTAAAATCATTGGTGAATCTCCCCTTGGGAAATCTTATATAGGCATCTTTCCATGCTATAAAAATCCAAGCTCCATTACCCCAAAATAAAAAGAATAATAATACATGCATACCTTTCTATCTTTGATTTGGGATTGCTATTATATATAAAAAAGAGAGAAAAAGAAAAAAAAGAGAGAAAAGGAGAAGTTCGCTTGTATATATGCAATCCCTCCTTCCTTCTTTCTTTCTCTTTCTTTTTATTTTTATTTTATCCCTTTGGAGCTTCAAAAAATATGGGAAAAATCGTATTCTTTTATTTGATGCCACCACGCTTATAGATAAGCTTGGGGGAGAGGATCCAATGATATGTGAGAGAGTGACCACTTATATGTGCATGACGACCTAAGCTAGGTAATTTTTGACACTTAGTGAGATTACTTTGAGTATTACAAAGTCTATGAATTGAAAATTGGCATGCATTTCATGAATACCATCTCTTTCTATTCTTGTCGCTTTATAATGTGTGATATCTCTTATACTCCAAGCAAAAAGCAATCAATTGAAAAGTGTGCAATCTATGATTACGTATACTACTTTGAATGCCTCAGACGATGCTAATTCTGGCATGATTTCATATTTCATATCGTTTTGACGTTCTTGGTTTCTATACCGAACACACTTATATATGATATGATATCTAGGTAAAAATCTTTGGCATGTGTTTTTTATTCATCATGCGATATTTGAGTAAGCAACTCCAAGTCCTGAGAGAATGATCTAGCACCTCCCTCGTCGGTTTCTACTTTATCTTCCTTTTCCATTTTTTTCTTATTTTTGTTCACGAGGTTCGTCTTTTACTCATCTTCCTCAAGGACGAGTAAGAGGTAAGCTTGAGGGATTTTGATTGCTCCTTATTTAACACCTTTTTTATGCATGTTTACATATCATTTTGATCGCCTATATCGTGTTTTTCACGATTATTTGACGATATTGCATTGCTTTTCGCTATTTCCTGTTTTTGTCAGATTTCAGGAGATATGGAGAGATCGGGAGCATAAATTAGATCAAGGGACTTGCACGCATACTGGAGTATCGCCTATGGCCCTATCGAGGAGCTAGCAGTGCTAGGTGATAAGTGGAAGAAGAAGAAGTTCGATAGAATCTATGAGGAAGCAAGGAGGAGGAGACGTGACTCCAGAAACAAGCTACTCGGCTGAGCAGACAGCTTACTCAGTTACTCGGCCGAGTACAACTGATACAAAAGCGTTCGTAGTCAAAGTCCACTCGGGTGAGTGAATGATCTCACTCGACCGAGTGAAGAACCTCCCTCGCCCGAGTGAGTTAGAACCTCCCTAAGGAGATTTAAGCTGACTCTCTGAAATTTTGAGAAGAGCAGTAGAAGACTCACTCGGCCGAGTGAGTAAGCCCACTTGACCGAGTGATAAACTCCACTCGGCCAACTGGCGCAGAGCACCAAACCCCCAAAACCCCCGACTTCTCTATTTTCTTTGGGTCTGTCACTCGGCCGAGTGACATTTTCTACTTGGCCGAGTTGCGCAGTCTGCCTGTATCGCGATCTAGGATTCTGTGCTGCGCCAGGGACAAATCTGTCAGGATTTTCTGGCAGTTTTTGGCTTGTATTTAAGGCCAGTTTTCCTCTTAGTTTAAGGAGAGACCAGAAATTAGGGTTTTTGTAATTCCCCTTTGGAGATTAAAGATTGAAGATCTGGTTTGCTTTTCTTATTGAAATTTCTCATTTTTGTGGATTGCTTTTCTGCAATTATGAATTGCTATATGTTTTCATCCTTTTATTCTGTTATTTTTATGATGAATTGCGAGTAGTTCAGATGTTCTAGGGATTGGGGATGAACCCTATGGATTCGATTTTAGAATTGTGATTTTGAGAAGAGCAGTAGAAGACTCAATCGGCCGAGTGAGTAATCCCACTCGACCGAGTGATAAACTCTACTCGGCCAAGTGGCGCAGAGCGCCAGACCCCCAAAACCCCCCGACTTCTCTATTTTCTTTGGGTCTGTCACTCGGCCGAGTGACATTTTTTACTCGGCCGAGTGGTGCAGTCTGCATGTATCGTGATCTAGGGTTCTGTGCTACGCCAGGGGCAAATCTGTCAGGATTTTCTGGCTGTTTTGGCTTGTATTTAAGGCCAGTTTTCCTCCTAGTTTAAGGAGAGACCAGAAATTAGGTTTTTTGTAATTCCCCTTTGGAGATTAAAGATTGAAGATCTGGTTTCCTTTTCTTATTGAAATTTCTCATTTTTGTGGATTACATTTCTGCAATTATGAATTGCTATATGTTTTCATCCATTTATTCTATTATTTTTATGATGAATTGCGAGTAGTTCCGCTGTTCTAGGGCTTGGGGATGAACCCTATGGATTCGATTTTAGAATTGTGATTAATGGATTCATATGTTGCTAGAATTGAATTGAAGGTTAGGTTGTGATTGATTTATTACAGATAGCTAGGAATTTCCATCGATTTGGGGTTTGCAAGAGATTGGATTCTGATCGACGGGAAGGCTTAGATATTCGATTTAGGTTTATAATCGAAATACACTAGACTAGGTTTGCACGAGATTGGACCAAAGCTAGCATTTTTATTATAAACCTATGCCCATATTCATTTGCAAGAGATTGGACGAATACTGTAACGACCGGTTTTTATCGATGATACTATCGGTTTCCCTATCGTATATTTTTCTGCGTATTCATAGATAGACGTTTCCGTCCCCGTGCACGTGCCAACTCTTCCATGTTAATTATCACTATCATTATTTCATGGCACTAGGTTAATTTTCATTTTATTATTATTATTATTATTATTATTGGCTAAGTATCTCTTATTAGTCGATTTCAATTTTAAAACTTAGAATTCAAATTTCAAAACTTTGATTCCTCAAATGAAATCTTCCTATTGTAAACCCATTAAGCCAATTGATTAGCCGATATTCCCTTGTTTAAACCTAATAATACTTGTTATTAAAAACCTATTAAAGTCCTATAGATTAAATTCAAATCTTTACCTATTAAACGCTAGCCTTATTGGACTTATGGCCGAATCACCCCATAGCTGTTCACGCACACACACGTCTCCCGTACACACACACCTTATATATATATATAAACTATAAGATAATAAACCTATCTCTTTCCTAACCTAAGCCTAGCTTACTGCCATATCTTCACCCATTCACGTGTTGTGCAACCCAGCTTCACACTTGTCTTTTTAACAATTTCCAACCAAGGACACCCTACTGTCTCTCTTGAACCCTACTCCTTGCATATATATAAAAAAGAGTATACAAACAAAGAACCTAGGTAACCAACCCTGTCATGTGACCTAAAAAGAACCCAAGGCTAACCCATTTCACATCACCGTACTTTTATAAACCCTAAGGAAACCTATAAGACCTATTCTTTCTCCTCACGTGCTGCCCCTTTCAAGCATCAACCTACACTTATATAAAAAACCCCATGCTAAATATTTTAACCCTAGGTCTACTTTCAACCATACTTCATGCGCCGCCCCTCTCTACTGCATCTTCCCCACGCGAGAAAGCTGAGCGCGCGGCCTCCTAGCCATCACCCATCACAGCTGTGCCCTTCCCTCTCCCCCACGCACACGACGACAACCCAAACAACCGAGGCTTTATTCCTCCTTCTTCATGCAACGCCCAGTGACCGCTCCTCCATCTCCCCATCAAAGCACACCCCCACGCCGACGGCCTCCTCCTTCACGCCCACAGCAACTCACGGCCCCTCCTCCTCCCAAACACCGCCTCCTTCCCTTATCCATGCACCAAGAGCGGACCCGGCGACCTCATCCCCTTTCACACACCACCGCCGGTTACCCCATCGCCCAGCAACCCTCCGGTGGCCAGGTCACCGGAAAACTTACACGCCCAGGCCGCAAGCTATCCCCCTCTTCATTTGCACGTAGCAGCGGCCTCTTCTTCCTCTCGTTTGTTGCGGCGGTGCCATCACCCACCCTTGCATGCAACACGAGCGCCGGGACGCTGGAACAGCGCACACCACAGACCCATGCCTCCTCCTCCTCTTCCGCATCACACGCCGCCCCTACCTGCGAGCTCAACAAAGGGCACGGTGAGTGACTTTGTACATGAGCCTCATACGTATGTTATTAACTAGTAACCGTGAGGATGATAAGGGCTGCATGTAGGATATTAGTTATGTTGTTTTTATACATTGGAATTAGTACCCTCCCCCTTGTGATTTTATGAGCATAAGCGTAGCCTTGTAGGGTAGCTGTGGGTGTTTTGGTTTCACATGGATGGCAGTATATCATTTATAGCCGTGAAGATAATGTTAGTTGTAATACAGAATATAAATTCAATTCTGTTCGAAAAGTTAGTGATATGTTTCAGTAATAAAAAAATGGTTAGTGGTATCTGTACGATTAGTAAATGTTAGTATGAATGATGTATACCCTATTAAACTATTTTAAATCAAGTATTAGATATCAGTAAATTTCTAGTAGTTCGACAGTATATTTTTTGAGTTGGGTTTAATGGTAACTATTTTGGCTGAAATTCCTTAGCTTGATTATTATATCCATGACGCAGATATGTCGTGCCTCTCCCTACACCCACCTGGACCACGAAATCGTCAAAGGCAAGTGTGCAATTTAATATGAATTTTTGAAGTTTGATGATTATTACCCTATTTTTACTTAAATCTGCATATCTTGAAAACTGCATGTGAAATGACACTTGGAATTATTTCCATAATGTTCTAGACTAAAAATGTGGCTTTTGGACATATAACTTGATATTGTTCAACTTTAAACATTGGCAAAGAAAACTAGTTTTCGCAACCTGTTCGTTAAACCCACATGTTCAACACTCTCGTTAATTTATTGTAAATGTAGGGCAACCCTCCCTTAATGTTTGAAGATGTTGTATAAATGGAAAGATGACATTGTTAAATTGGTACATAACTTGTCTGGACATTTTTGAATGTTTAAAAAATTATGACATCGTGAAATCGTGCGCCTCGAAGGCGGTATCGTGATATCGTGATGTTGTGTGAGTCGACTAGGCTGGCTCGTGTTCCAGCAAACTTTTGGATGGGGTTAGGGTTGAGCGGCCACTAGGCGTATGAAAGGTACTCTCCTCAAGAGAACCACCCGCATGCGGTGGGTTAGCGTCAATCACGGTAAGCCCCGTGAGAGAAACGACCTTCTCATCACGACCTACAGGCGTGAACCCTAGATTAGAATACTAACTCTTGACATGAAAACTTGCAACGCTAACTTGGTCACCTTGATAATTGAAATGCTACTGAACTCAGAGAAAATCCCAACTTAAAACTTGCAAACGTCTAGAACTGCATGTTAGGAGTGCTTCTTATGCTTCAATCAAATTGTTCAATGTTAAATTGCTGCAGTCGTTTCTTTAAATTATTAAATGCTTCTTAAATTCATATCATTTGTATATCTTGCCTTGGGATGCTAATCTTTTCTTGCAGACCTTGCTGACATACATTCATTGTTTGTGGATGTAAGTCAGATTCAGCGCTTGAGTACCCCGGAGGATTCGTACGTGACGCCTGGCTTGGAGAGCCAGAGTTTGTCGTAGACGCCGAGCCGCTTTCTGCAAATGACTAGAGCCCTTTTCGTCACTGCTTGAGTTTTAGTTTTAGTACCTTGTAGTAGGATTAGTGTTTTGTTGTAGTTTCCTTTTGGCCATGCTGAGGCCCAATTGTCTTATTTTCTTGTAGGAACAATTCTGGAAGTGCCCTTTTAATTTAATGAAATGTTTTCTGATTGTTCTGATACGCAAATGCAAGGACCCTTTCCTGTGTTTTTATCACAGTCGCTTATTGAACTCGAGCTTCACCGCTCCAGTTCAAGCGGACCACGTAACGCTCTCGCTTCCGGTGTCTTTTGGGAAGCGGGGTGTTACAAATACGAACTATCACAACCTAGATCGTAACTCGAGTTTGCATGAGAGTGGGCTCGAGGAGCGATTGGACGATGATGTCGATCCTAATGCTAGTGGCTTAGGTTAGGGTTTGCATGAGAGTGGGCCTTAATCTAGGTTTCTATAGACCGGTAATAGCGCGAGAGCGTGAGCTTGGTTCTCTATTTAGTTACGACTAGTTCACCTCAATTCAAGTCTTGCAACATTGAGATTCACGATTCACGAAGATAAATGACGATTCGTAGTGGGGATTCCCTAGCTCTAGATGCCTTTATTATATTGAATTCGAATTGTTAATTGAACGATTGTGACAACATTCTCAAAACCATTCTTCCAGCAATAGCCAAGTGATCAAAATAAAGTACCGTCATTAGTCCTCCTTGTGTTCGATACTCGTTCGCCACTACACCGTGTGCTAGTAGTAAGACTACAGTCGTGCCCCCCGGTGTGTGTATCCCAGGGGCCGGCCAAGTTTATGGTAAGACGTCTATGGTAGCGACGAGTTCGATCAGAGGTCGGGCACGTGGGTCTTCGGAGGGTGCTGTGAGGCTGAGGGCGGCGGCTTCGACCGGTCACCGGAGCGGGGTACGGCGCTGCTGTTGTCGTCGAAGGGAAGGTGGCGTCAGATCCTTGGGCTTGAGGCACTGGGGTTAGAGGGAAGGTGGTTGAGGCGACGATGGAGGAACGCCCGGAAACCGGGCTCGGATGTCGTATAGGGGAGTCGAATTAGGTCATCGGTGTTCGGGAGAATGGTGGCTTGCAACGGTGTAGGAGGAGGGTGAAAGCTCGGAGAGGGCTGATGAGGGAGGCATGAGGCGAGGTTGCAACGGTGTAGGAGGAGGGTGAAAGCTCGGAGAGGGCTGATGAGGGAGGCATGAGGCGAGGTTCGGTGATGTCGAGCTGGGGAGTGTCGTCGGCGAGGGGTTTGCCTGGGTTGGGGTTGCCATTGGGAACAGAGATAGGCTGAGGGCACTGGGCGGTGGGTTGCTTTCGGAGGGAGGATGTTGGAGGAGGTGGGATTTTGAGAGAAAACTCGTCGAGTTTGTTGATTTGAAGGGGAGGGTATCCGCATGAAATCAGGTTGGTTACGATTGCATGAAATCGGGTTGGTTACGATTGCATGAAATCGGGGGGTGATCCACATGAAACGACGTGGCTAAGGTCTGTTAGGATCCTTCGGATCGTGGGGGATGCGGCTGAGTTAACCCATATGTAATGGCCCTAATTTCCATATACGCGTATTTGTACGTATTTTTGACGTTGATACGTCCGTATATTTTTGGGAAGTATGCCCATATTTTTATTTTAATTATTTGGTGTAGGAATTTATTTTAAAATATTTTAAACTCATTACTTGAATTTGGTAAATGAGAGTATTTGGAGAAATACATGTATTTGGAGTGTATGAAGTATTTCTTCAAGTATTTTTAATTTCTTAAAATACAAAATCCAAATTTCCTTCACCATGACAACACAACATATTAGGTGTCATCTTATGAGCTAATAAGAGAACACTTGGCTTAGGGTTTGACTAAATGAAAGGAGGAGAGGGTTTTAGGGAAAACCTAAAAACTAGGCAAGAAAAACACAAAAACACAAAAAAATCAAGAAAATGTCACACTCTCCTCCCCATTTCAGCTAAGGCCGAAATTTTGCCACCATTCTCTCCCCTTTTGCACCACCACTCCCTCCTCCCATCACCACCACAAGCTCCTCCCCTTCCACCACCATTGAACCCTCATTTTCTCTTCTCATTCCAACATCAAAATTAGCCTAAAATTAGCCAAAATTCCAACAAATTGGAGACCAAAATTGGAGCTTGGAGAAGAAGCTAGGAGCTCTTTCATCAAGGATTAAGAAGGGCCCAAGACTTATTTGGAGGACTTTACAAGGTAGAACTTCTATCACTTAAGTAGGATTCTAGTTTTAGGATTGGTTTCTTTTGGAGAAAATTAGGTTAGTAGGTTACACAAAATTTTGTATTGGAAATCCATGCTTAGATTTCATGATAGGATTTATATATTATCAAGGTTAGTTTTATCCCATGATGATTGCTTTAGTTGGTAGAATGGAATTTTAACTATCAATTTAACATGTTTTGCTAATAGGTTAGTTGTATGGAGAAATTTTTGATCAAGTTCTTATTTTTTTTTGGAATTTCATCTTCATGCTTAAAGAGATAGTATTTTTATCATTTTGATATGTTAGAATTAGTAATTTTGTTCCATGTTGTAAATTTGGGAGTAGAAGTTATATGCTAACATGATAAATTGTATTTGATTTGTGGTTAGGAAGTTAGTTTTAACATTAGCTTCAATTAGTGAATAAAATGTTTGTATCATAGTTTTAATTAAGTAGAAACATATTGATGACTTGAAAATGGAGTAAACTTAGTATTATGATAGTTTTGTTATGTTAATTATGGCACCCAATATGTTAGAAAACAAGTTTAGTTAGAAATGTTAGTTGCTGGAATTTTTGTTGCAGCAGAACATTAACTTATAAAATTCGTAGAAAATAGTAGAAAAATCAGAAAAATTAAATTAAGGACACTACGAAAAACTAGAGAAAATTTCCTACAACTTTGAAGAGAGGCAGAGAGCCAATTCTGACTGCAATTAGGGTACCAGTGCCAATCTTTCTGGTGTGACAGTTTTTGACAGATTCTTGTGCTAACTTGTTTAGGAATTTTTAATGTTGTATTTTATCTTAAGTTGAATTTGATCGATGTTGATGATACATCATTATATGCTCTTCAGATATGTCCTTATGATGATGCTTCATATGTTATGATTCATGTAGAAATTATGATGATGTTTAATTACGTTGTGAATCATGTGGAAAAAGTTATTGAAAATGAGATTTCATGTATGTTGGAATATGAGTGGTATTTGAGACCACTAGATGATGCCATGTTAATGATATACTGCTTATCAATGAAAAACTTGTGAGTGAGAATGAGAGTTTGACATCGGTGTTCTCGTTCCATTTTTGAAATGGGTGAGATGCCATATGTGGGTTTGGGGGAAACACGGATAAATTATAGGTGTTAAGGAGTGGACACGATATGATTCTCACTCGCTTCGTCACTCCCGGAAGGGGGAGTTGACTAGAGTTAGAGAGGGCTCCGGTGCGCTCGTGACGCACCTGGACGGTAAATGATGGTTTTCTCCATTTGTCCGACAGAAAAACCAAGATGATTCTCACTCCGGTACCTTGTCCAGTCGGGTACGGAGTTACGAGAGGCCCCTCCAGTGCTCATGTCGCTGGAGTGGTACCACTTTTCACCCACAATGGATGAAGTCCGCTCTCTTAGCAGCCTTTGGTTTATCCAGGTTCCAAATACAGAACAACAATTTAATTTATTTAATTTAATCATTTATTACACCCGAGGTATCAGGCAGTTTAGAGCTTTGCACCCGAGGTTAGTGGGTATCATGCACCAAAGCCAGTGGGTATCGGGCAGTTTAGAGCTTTGCACCCGAGGTCGTTTTCGGGCAAGGAGAGTCCTCTGGAGGTGGACGAGTGGATCAGGCATTCTGAGGATGATCTGGAGGCTATTGGATACCCGAGGGATAAGTGGGTGGATGCCACGAAGAGACAACTGACACATCAGGCAAGAGATTGGTGGGATGCTCAGGAGCTACATTTGACTAAGCCGATCTCGTGGGAGAAGTTTAAAGAGCTGTTTGAGGCTCAGTACTTGCCAGAGACGAAGAAGGATGAGCTACGGTTGAGGTGTTGCTCCAGAGTTCTCACTATTGCACTTGACTCAGGTTAGACAGAGCAGAGATGCTTACGATGCAGAGTTCTCACTATTGAGCAAGTTTACTCCAGAGTTGGTGTAGTCAGAGGCCACCAGAGCTAGACAATTCAGGATGGGGTTGGACCCCAAGTTCATCGCAGAGATGTCGACTCAGGTGTTGCTTACTTACAGTGCTGTGCTGGAGGCGGCCAGGATGCATGAGACGCACCTGAAGAGTGTGGGTAGAGGTCCAGCAGCATCTGAGAGACGCCCTGCGGGTCAGCAGAGGAGTTTCCCGAGGCCCACTCAGACCACTCAGTTTAGGAGGCCTGGAGCTCCACCAGCATCACAACGGCGTCAGTCTTGTGGATTTTGTGGGAAGACTGGACATGAGCAGTGAGATTGCAGGTTTAGGCATGGGCGATGCTTTACCTGTGGTCAGTCTGGGCATGTCAGTAGGTAGTGTCCTTAGCAGGGACAGACTTTAGGTCCTGGGGCACCAGTGGCAGTCCGACCTATGCAGCAGCAGCAGAGGACCCTTCCGTCGGCTCTACAGAGACTTCCACTGCTAGCTCCACCAGCGTCTGGTGCAGTGGCTCAGAGAGGACCACCTAGGCATCCACAGTAGCAGCAGCAGCAGACCCCTAGGAGATCGGCGTTGAGGCGTCAGGCTTTCACCATGACAGCTGTTGAGGCAGAGGACACCGGTCGTGTTATCACTGGTACCTATTTCTTTTCAGAGTTGAATGCTTTGTTATTTTTATTATAGTATGTTATGTTTGTGGTTATGATTAGGATCTTTAGATTCTTATGTTAGTTTATGTTTATCCTCTTAGGTGTCATTAGAGTAGCTTCTTTCCCTGCCTTGTCACTATTCGATTCGGGAGCATCCCATTGCTTCATGTCCCAACAGTTTGTGAGTAGGAATTCATTAATAGTAGACTCCTTTTCTTCTAGTTAGAATATTCATACAGGGAATGGAGTGATCCACAGTTCTTCGGGATACCGACAGTGTCCTGTTGAGATTTGTGGACGTAGGCTATATGCAGATTTCTTAGTGATGGAGATGCCTCATTTTGAAGCAGTGTTTGGGATAGACTGGTTAGGGATGTTCTATGCCACTATAGATTGTAGGCTCAGGAAGATAGTGTTTCAGATTCCTGATCATCCAGAGTTTGAGTTTCTTAGTGGTAGTAGTTCCCTTGGACCATTGAAGTTTAAGGCCATCCCAGTAGAAGTGATGATGGAGATGGATGCTCAACCTGTATTGCCAAGGGTAGTCTGGGATTTTCCTGATGTCTTTCCAGATGATATCTATGGACTTCCTCCAGATAGATCATTGGAGTTCACCATCGATTTGATTCCAGGCACTCAACCGATTGCGAAGGCTCCATACCGTATGGCTCCTCCAGAGTTAGCAGAGCTTCGTAGTCAGCTGAAGGATTTGTCAGAGCGTGGTTTGATTTAGCTGAGTGTTTCACCATGGGGTGCGCCAGTACTTTTGGTGAATAAGAAGGATGGAACCCAAATGATGTGCATCGACTACCGAGAGTTGAATAAATTCACTGTGAAGAACAAGTATCCTCTCCCCAGGATTGATGACATCTTTGATCAGTTGGGTGGATCCCGTGTGTATTCAAAGCTGGATTTGAGAAGCAGGTATCATCCGGTGAAGGTAAGAGGATCAGATGTTCCAAAGACTGCATTTAGAACCCGATATGGTCATTATGAATTCTTAGTGATGCCTTTCGGTGTTACTAATGCACCAGCCACATTCATGAGGTTGATGAACCAAGTCTTCTATGAGTACTTGGATAAGTTTGTGGTCGTCTTCATAGATGATATCTTGGTGAACTCGAGATCAGAGGAAGATCATGCTGAGCATCTGAGGATAGTTCTGGAGACTCTGAGGCAGCACCAGTTGTATGCTAACTATAGCAAGTGTCAGTTCTGGCTGACCAATGTTGCTTTTTAGGACATGTTGTATCTGGAGATGGGATAGCTGTAGATCCAGAGAAGGTTGCTGCAATAGAGAAGTGGCCAGTTCCTAAGTCAGTAACAGAGATCAGAAGTTTCTTGGGATTGGCTGGATACTACAGGAAGTTCATCAAGCATTTTTCTAAGATCGCTACACCAATGACTCATCTAACCAAGAAGAATATTGCTTACAATTGGTCAGAGGAATGCCAACGAGCATTTGATGAACTAAAGCATAGATTGATCATTGCACATGTCCTGACGATTCCAGACCGTTCGGGTGGATATGAGATTTACTGTGACGCGTCAGGCAAAGGATTGGGATGTGTTCTTCATCAGCATGGTAGGGTGGTAGCTTATGCTTCTAGATTGTTGAAGACTCATGAGAGGAACTATCCTACGCATGACTTGGAGTTAGCAGCAGTGGTGTTTGCATTGAAGTTGTGGAGGCATTTTCTTCTGGGTGAACTTGTAAAGATATACCCAGATCACAAGAGTTTAAAGTACGTGTTCACTCAGAAAGAGCTGAATATGAGGCAGCGTAGATGGCTCGAGTAGATGGCTGATTATGATGTCGACCTCTAATATCACCCTGGGAAAGTCAACGTAGTGCCTGATGCTCTTAGCCGTATGCCAACAGTAATGATGTTGACAGCTCAGAGGGAACTTCGGGGTGATATTCGACAGTTGGAGATTGAAGTTGTTTTACCTGGCTCATCAATGATGATGATGAACTTGCAGGTTCAATCTGATTTAGTTGAGAGGATTAAGGCAGCTCAGTCTGGAGATGCAAAGTTGAAGAAGATTCACGAGCAGACAGAAGCCGGACTTCGTAATGATTTCCGCGTTCATGAAGATGGATCTCTGCATTTTGGGAATAGGATCTGTGTACCATCAGGTGATATTCGGGATGAACTGTTGAAAGAAGCTCATAGCTCATCTTATTCTATCCATCCTGGAGGCACCAAAATGTATCGTGATCTGCGATAACATTTTTGGTGGCACGACATGAAGCGTAGTGTGGCTAGAAGTGTAGCTTCATGTATGACATATCAGCAAGTCAAAGCCGAACATCCGAGAACGGCAGGACTTCTGTAACCTCTTCCAATTCCAGAGTGGAAGTGGCAGCATGTGACAATGGATTTTGTAACTTGCTTACCTCGCACTTCTCGAGGACATGATGCTATTTGGGTAATCGTTGACCGATTAACCAAATCAGCTCACTTTATACCATTTCGAGTGGGCCAGTCAACAGACCATCTTGCTAAGAGATATATGGAGGTGAGATTCATTGTTTTGTTTCTGCTTGTTTATTATTGGTCTAGATTCAGATTAGTCATGTATACAGGAAATTGCGAGGCTTCACGGAGTACCTATAAGCGTAGTCTCCGACAGTGACACAAGGTTTACGTATCACTTTTGGAGAAGTCTACAAGCTAGCTTGGGAACTCAACTGAGTTTCAGCACTGCATACCATCCACAGACAGACGGTCAGTCGGAGAGGACAATTCAGATTATAGAAGATATGATGAGGGCATGCATGATTGATTTCAAGGGTTCTTGGGACGAACATCTACATCTGGTAGAGTTCGCCTACAATAACAGTTATCAAGCCAGCATAGGCATGGTACCATTTGCAGCCTTATATGGAAGAAAGTGCCGATCTCCTCTCAGTTGGGATGATGTTGGAGATCGTGAATTGTTGGGCCCTGATATGATTGCTGAAACCATAGATGTTGTGAGAGTCGTCAGAGACAATCTTCACATAGCTCAAGACTGTTACAAACACTGGGTAGATGCGAAGAGGCGACACTTGGAATTTCAGCCAGGAGAGTTAGTATTTTTGAAGATCTCACCAACACGAGGGCTGATTCGTTTTGAAAGACATGGCAAGTTGAGCCCAATATATATCGAACCTTTTGAAGTTCTGGCTCGTGGTGGAGAAGTGGCTTACAGAATTGCCTTGCCAGCATCTCTTGAGTGAGTGCATAAAGTGTTTCATATATCGCAACTCAGGAGATGTGTTGGAAATCCTGATCATGTCGTTGACTTCACGGAGATCGACGTGCCACCAGACTTGACTTATGATCAGCAGCCTATGGCCATTCTAGACCAGAGGCAGAAGATGCTGAGGAAAAAGTCGATCAATTTAGTGAGGGTTATGTGGCACCGAGAGTCACCAGGGGAGTCTACTTGGGAACTCGAGGATGAGATGAAGGAGAAGTACCCTCACTTGTTTGTTTGATGTAATTTTTTTTGTATATGATATGATGTGTAGAAATTTTTTCTCCCTTAATTTGAAATTTCGAGGGCGGAATTTATTTTAAGGGGGGTAGGATGTAATGACCCTAATTTCCATATACGCGTATTTGTACGTATTTTTGACGTAGATACGTCCGTATATTTTTGGGAAGTATGCCCATATTTTTATTTTAATTATTTGGTGTAGGAATTTATTTTAAACTCATTACTTGAATTTGGTAAATGATAGTATTTGGAGAAATACATGTATTTGGAGTGTATGAAGTATTTCTTCAAGTATTTTTAATTTCTTAAAATACAAAATCCAAATTTCCTTCACCATGACAACACAACATATTAGGTGTCAGCTTATGAGCTACTAAGAGAACACTTGGCTTAGGGTTTGACTAAATGAAAGGAGGAGAGGGTTATAGGGAAAACCTAAAAACTAGGCAAGAAAAACACAAAAACAAAAAAAAATCAAGAAAATGTCACTCTCTCCTCCCCATTTCAGCTAAGGCCGAAATTTTGCCCCCATTCTATCCCCTTTTGCACCACCACTCCCTCCTCCCATCACCACCACAAGCTCCTCCCCTTCCACCACCATTGAACCCTCATTTTCTCTTCTCATTCCAACATCAAAATTAGCCCAAAATTAGCCAAAATTCCAATAAATTGGAGACCAAAATTGGAGCTTGGAGAAGAAGCTAGGAGCTCTTTCATCAAGGATTAAGAAGGGCCCAAGACTTATTTGGAGGACTTTACAAGGTAGAACTTCTATCACTTAGGTAGGATTCTAGTTTTAGGATTGGTTTCTTTTGGAGAAAATTAGGTTAGTAGGTTACAAAAAATTTTGTAGTGGAAATCCATGCTTAGATTTCATGATAGGATTTATAAATTATCAAGGTTAGTTTTATCCCATAATGATTGCTTTAGTTGGTAGAATGGAATTTTAACTATCAATTTAACATGTTTTGCTAGTAGGTTAGTTGTATGGAGAAATTTTGGATCAAGTTCTTATTTATTTTTTGGAATTTCATCTTCATGCTTAAAGAGAAAGTATTTTTATCATTTTGATATGTTAGAATTAGTAATTTTGTTCCCTATTGTAAATTTGGGAGTAGAAGTTTTATGCTAACATGCTAAATTGTGTTTGATTTGTGGTTAGGAAGTTAGTTTTAACATTAGCTTCAATTAGTGAATAAAATGTTTGTATCATAGTTTTAATTAAGTAGAAACATATTGATGGCTTGAAAATGGAGTAAACTTAGTATTATGATAGTTTTGTTATGTTAATTATGGCACCCAATATGTTAGAAAACAAGTTTAGTTAGAAATGTTAGTTGCTGGAATTTTTGTTGCAGCAGAACAGTAACTTATAAAATTCGTAGAAAATAGTAGAAAAATCAGAAAAATTAAATTAAGGACACTACAAAAAACTAGAGAAAATTTGCTACAACTTTGAAGGAGGCAGAGAGCCAATTCTGACTGCAATTAGGGTAACAGTGCCAATCTTTCTGGTGTGATAGTTTTGGACAGATTCTTGTGTTAACTTGTTTAGGAATTTTTAATGTTGTATTTTATCTTGATTTGAATTTGATCGATGTTGATAATACATCATTACATGCTCTTGAGATATATCCTTATGATGATGCTTCATATGTTATGATTCATGTAGAAATTATGATGATGTTTAATTACGTTGTGAATCATGTGGAAAAAGTTATTGAAAATGAGATTTCATGTATGTTGGAATATGAGTGGTATTTGAGACCACTAGATGATGCCATGTTAATGAGATAATGCTTATCAATGAAAAACTTGTGAGTGAGAATGAGAGTTTGACATCGGTGTTCTCGTTCCATTTTTGAAATGGGTGAGACGCCAGATGTGGGTTTGGGGGAAACACGGATAAATTATAGGTGTTAAGGAGCGGACACGATATGATTCTCACTCGCTTCGTCACTCCCGGAAGGGGGAGTTGACTAGAGTTAGAGAGGCCTCCGGTGCGCTTGTGACGCATCTGGACGGTAAATGATGGTTTTCTCCATTTGTCCGACAGAAAAACCGAGATGATTCTCACTCTGGTACCTTGTCCAGTCGGGTACGGAGTTACGAGAGGCCCCTCTAGGGCTCGTGTCGCTGGAGTGGTACCACTTTTCACCCACCATGGGTGAAGTCCGCTCTCTTAGCAGCCTTTGGTTTATCCGGGTTCCAAATACAGAACAACAATTTAATTTATTTAATTTAATCATTTATTACTTTACTTCTGTTCACTGTTGCTTACTTTCAGCACTTGTACTCTGTTTTTAATTTCTGCGTAACATGTAATGATGTGACACCTGTAGTTAGTTAGTTAGTTAGGGAGACCAGTTCTAAACTGGGTTCTACTAGGGTGATTAGGAGTTCCTACTGGGTTACATGTTGATGTGTCCCATCCCGTGGTTTACAGGTGCGAGTCCCGAGCAGTCTTCGGGTGTTCAGGAGCTGGAGGTCGATGCCAGTGCTACCGAGGTAGAGCCTTCAGGAGACTTTGTACAGTTAGATTTCCCAGGGTTAGACTAGTGGGTGCGTTGTACCGGGTGTGTACTTTTGTACTTTTGGGCTGGGGGTTTCTCTTTTGTTGTACCCGCTTTTTGTACCCCCGTTGTACAGATGATGTATGTATGTATGTATATGGACTTATGTGATGTAATGTAACTTCAGTGTTGATGTATTTACTTTTTAGTACTGCGTTGTAATTTCTGTTGGAGCATGTTTCTTGTCTCTGTGTACTATTCCAGTGTTATTGCAGTGGCCTGCTCATTTATTTTATATTAAACCACAAAAAAATGCCTAGTAGTGTTTAGATAAGAGGGCTCGAAGCCTGAGTCTGAATACTACGGCGACCTCGTCAGCTACGCCCCCGTACTTGGGTGAGCAGGGCATGACAGCATACATGAGGAATTGCTGGTTTCGATTGGGTGAGGGCAAGAAGTGTGAGTGACTTGGGTAATGGGATTCTTAGGATTTAGATTAGGAGTTATTATTTAGATTATTATTGGAAAGGATGTGTAGTTAGGATATCGCGGAATTATTATTTAAGTTATTTTAATAGTCATTATAAGATGCATTATGATTTATTAATAATATAGAGTATGATTAGATTATAGAAATAAATAGGATTAACATTTTTGGATTATTACGATTTTGCCACTGTACGTTAATGATGTTCGAACACGACAAAATTAGTGTCAGCGCGATCGTGAAGTCAAGTGGGTCACACTACCACAACGGATCACGCATACGGTTAATCAATAAAAATCATAACACAATAGTCTCATAATTCAATGCATCGCTAAAATACATACGAAATACGTACGATGAAAACCGGTCGTTACATCATACACACCTTATTAAAATTTCGCCCCCAGAATTCTAACAGCTAGGGTTCAGGAAACAAAAAAGGATAGCGCTCATGCATTTCCTCTTTCCGTTCCCAGGTGGAATCTCCAGGTGATTACTGAAGCCACATCACTCTAACAAGATTGACGACTTTATTCCTGAGGGCCTTCTGTCGTCTGTCCAAAATCTGAACTGGCTACTGCTCGTAGGTCAGATCTGGTCGAACAGTAATCTTGGAGTAGTCAATCGTATGAGTAGGGTCACTAATGTAAAGACGCAGTTAGGAGACATGGAAGACATTATGAACTCCTCCAATGAAGGCGGTAGAGCTAACCGATAAGCAACTTCTCCAACTCGCTCTAGCACATCAAATGGTCCAATGAATCTCGGGCTAAGCTTCCCGCGCTTCCCAAATCGTATCACACCTCTATTTGGAGATATCTTCAGGAAGACATGATCTCCTGGTTGAAACTCCAAGTGACGATCCTTGGCATCAGCCCAATGCTTGTACCGATCTTGTGCAATGCGTAGCTTGTCTCTGATACCACGCACTACATCCACGGTCTCAACTATCAACTCAGGACCCAATAACTCTCGATCACCAACATCATCTCAACTCAACAAGGATCGACACTTCCTTCCATAGAGTGCTGCAAACGGAGCCATGCCAATACTGGCCTGGTAGCTGTTGTCGTAGGCAAACTCTACTAGATGCAGATGATCTTCCCACGAGCCTTTGAAATATAGCATGCAAGCTCGTAACATATCCTCCAGTATCTGGATGGTATGCTCTGACTGTCCATCAGTCTGCGGGTGATACACAATGCTGAAACTAAGACTGGTACCCAGATTGGTCTGCAGGCCCTTCCAGAACTGAGATGTAAATCTGGTGTCCCGATCGGAGATGATGCTCATTGGAACTCCATGTAAGCGAACAATCTCCTGCACGGTTATCGGTCACATCACAATGTATACTAGAAGAGGTTGTAAAGGTAAAGGATGGATTATTACCTCCATATACTTCTTCGCCAATGTTTCCGTAGATTGTCCCACTCGGAACGGTATAAAGTGTGCCGATTTCATCAATTGATCAACGATCACCCAAATCGCATCATTCTGCTTAGCACTCCGAGCAGCCCAGTCACGAAATCCATAGTGATATGCTGCCACTTCCACTCTGGAATAGACAGGGGTTAAAGCAATCCAGTAGTACGATGATCATCATCCTTCACCTACTGACATACTAGGCACTTCGCAACACTGCGAGCTATGCTCCTCTTCATACCATGCCACCAAAAGTTCAGACGCAGATCCTTATCCATCTTGGTGCCATCAGGATGAATAGAGTAAGGAGAGCTGTGTGCTTCATTCAATAGTTCATCTCTGATTTCTCCGAAAGGCATGTAAATCATACTACCATATTTCAAAGAACCATCCTCATGAATAAGGAAATCCGTCCGAAGTCCAGCTTCGACTTGCTCCCGGATCTTCTGTAACTTTGCATCTCCAATCTGTGCAACTTTGATTCGATCCATGACTGTAGACTGAACTTGCATGTTCATCAATGAGGCAGAAGCCTCGGGTAAAATAACGTCAACCCCTATCTCTTGTATAACATGCTGAATTGTCCATTGAGCCGAGAGAGTCATAATCGCTGGTAATCTGCTCAATGCATCTGGTACGACATTCACTTTCCCGGGATGGTACTGAAGATCGATGTCGTAATCTGCCATAAACTCTAACCATCTACGTTGCCTCATATTGAGCTCCTTCTGAGAGAAAATATACTTCAGGCTCTTGTGGTCGGTGTAGATCTTAACTAGCTCGCTCAACAGAAAATGCCTCCAAATCTTCAGAGCAAATATGACAGTAGCCAACTCTAGGCCATGAGTCAGGTAGTTCTTCTCATGAGTCTTTAGCTGTCGAGATGCATATCCAACCACATGTCCGTGTTGATGTAGGACACATCCGAGACCCTTGCCGGATGCATCGCAGAAAACTTCAAATTCTCCGGTTCTATCTGGTATAGCCAGCACTGGTGTAGTCGTCAGCTTCTTCTTCAACTCTCCAAATGCTTGCTCACAAGCTTCAGACCAGATGAACTTCACATCTTTTCTTGTCAGGGAAGTCATAGGCTCAACAATCTTCAAGAAGTCCTTGATAAATCGACGGTAGTCGCCAGCCAATCCGAGAAAACTCCGGATATCTGAAGCTGACCGGGGAGTCGGCCAATTTCTAACTGATGTGACTTTCTCCAGATCAATAAAAATACCGTCGCCTGATACCACATGCCCTAGGAATGCGACTCAATCTAGCCAGAATCCATACTTGCTGTACTTGGCGTATAATCAATGTCGTCGCAGGGTCTCCAATACAATCCGCAGATGTTCGGCATGTTCTTCTTCATTCCACGAATATAGCATAATATCGTTGATGAAGATAACTACGAACTTATCCAGGTATCCATAGAAAATCAGATTCATGAGATTCATGAATATAGCTGGAGCGTTAGTCACATTGAATGGCATGACCACAAATTCGTAGTGCCCATACTTGGTCCTGAATGTCGTCTTCGGAATATCTTCACTTCTGACCTTCACTTGATGATAACCACTTCTAAGGTCCAGCTTCGAGAAGACTCACAATCCACCAAGTTGATCAAAAATATCATCGATACGTGGCAACAGATACTTGTTCTTGATGGTCAACTTGTTCAGCTCTCGATAGTCAATACACATTCTTCTCGATCCATCCTTCTTCTTGACCAATAGAACAGGCGCACACCAAAAGATACACTAGGATGTATCAATCCCTTCTGCAACAGATCATCGAGCTGTTTTTGAAGTTCTTCCAGTTCAGCAGGAGCCATGCGATATGGTGCCTTCGAAATTGGTTGAGTGTTCGGCAGAAGGTCGATAGTGAACTCCAAAGCTCGATCAGGTGGTAATCCCGAAATATCCTCAGGGAATACCGCTACAAAATCTCGAACCACTCTTGGCTTCTCGGGTTCGACTATCATCGATGTAATGGTCATATCGTTCGGCTTATCTCGAAACTTGATCGATCCAAGTGAATGGTCTCCGCTGGCAAATTCAAACACTGGATGGTCGGGGATCTCGAACACTACCTTCTTCCTATGATATTTGATGGTAGCATAGAAATTTCCCAGCCAATCCATGCCGAATATTGCATCAAAGTTTGGCATGTCGACTATCACGAAATTTGCAAACAACTCGTGTCCACAGATCATTATATGGCAAAACCGATAGCTAGAGGAAGTTTTCACTACTCCACTCCCGGTAGTGATGCTCCAACAATTAGGTAGAGGGTCAACACGAATAGAGTGCTCCTTTACGAGTCCTCTGGATATGAAGCAATGAGAGGCTCCAGAGTCAAACAGAGATAGGGCCGAGAGAGAGGCTACTAATACAAAAACTAAAATATAGGGAACACCTTAGCTAAGGGCAAACAATCAAACACACATATATGTATATTATAAGCATATAAAAGAAAGAGTTTAAGTAATACCTGAGATCACTTGCTCATCTGGCTCAGCCTCAGCGACTGTCATGGTAAATGCCTGGTGTCTCGGCCGGTTCTGTCTCGCCTGTTCGTAAGCCTTCTGCTGTGGAGCCAGAGGTGGTCTACGCTGAGTAGGTCCAGGAGGTCCACGCTGAATCAATTCGGGTGGTCCAGATGGTCCAGCAATCATGGGTTTATTGGTGCGACGAGGGCAGTCTCTGGTAGTATGCGCTGATGCTCCACATACTAAACACTGGTGCAGCAGCTCCTAACATTCTTTCTTGAGATGACTAATACGCTTGCAGTGGAAGCACACCATCAGAGGTCGGTTGTTGGCAGGAGCAGTAGGCCTCTTAAATTGTGCAGTCTGAGTTGGCCTGAGGTTGCCCCTGGGTGGCTCTGGTGGACGTCTGCTTCTTCCAATCTGAAGCGCCTTCTTCTGATTCATAATGAGCTCGTGCTTCTTGGTAGCATCCAATACATCTTGGTGCATAGTCAGATTCACTGAAGACATCGAAGCATGAAAGTCTAGGTCCAGAACTTGTTGGAATTGATATGCACGGTCCTCGGGGTCCTCCACCAGATGTGGAGCGAATCGACTAAGCATCGAGAACTCTGCCTCGTATTCGTCAACGGTGCGGTTGCATTGCTTCATGTTGACGAATCGTTGATGTAGTTCCCTCTTCGCTGATCGGAGAAAATACTGAGCGCCGAAACGCTCTCGGAACATGGTCCAGTTGATGGGCTTGATCAGACGAGCTTCTTCATTGTCCCACTAGTTTCGTGCTTTACCCGTTAGTTGCTTCTTGGCCACTTCTACCAATCCAGCCTAATCAATACGGAAAATAATCAGATCGTCTTCCGTACTCTGGGCCCATTCTTCTTCTTCTAGTGGCCCTTCTCTTTCGGAGAAGCTTTTCGAGTTCAGCTCCCGAAATTGCTTAGCTCATAGTGAAGCTCGCAGAGGCAGTGGTGCAGGTTGTACAGCTTGCTGTTGTTGACCTTGCTGAATGAGCTGTTGTTGGATCTCCAACATGCATCTCATGACTCCCATGAGCTCATGGATGTCAGGAGTTCCATTCCCGTTGACTCCATTTCCATTGCAAGTGTTGGGACGTCATGCCATACTGCAAACAAAACAAGGTAAACATTTTGTGTACTAATTTGTCTAAACAATCTGGTCAGTAATAATATTTGCACTGTTCCTGAAGTGTCTCGTAGGTTGTAAGAGGACCTGCATTACCACCACTAAAACCTGTCATGCCCCGCTTACCATTGTACTTGTGAGCGAGAACATGAGCGGGTCCGCATGTGCTTAAAGCAAAGAAGATGTACTTATTTTTTCTTTCTTCTTTGACTTAAGCACAATAAGTGTTTTGTGTAAATAGCAACCAGGTTCTTGCAACCGCAATATTCAGAAACAACACAGATATTTATAACAACTTTGCCAAGAGTTCAAAAGCAAGTACACAAAATAAATTAGGCTTAGCATGGCCGCACAGTTTATTACATGTGCAACACACCTGCAATGATAGATGAAGCTAAATGAAATGAGACAACAGCAGTGATCTAGTCCTCAGTAGGAAGAATCTCAGCATCCATGTAACTCTGGTCCACTAGATCTGTCTCCTGGTTCTGATCCTCGTAGGTAGGGTCCTTGCTATACTCTATCTCTGCACCTAACATACATTTCATAGTCCATTGAAATATATGTCAGCGAAAGCCTCGACAATATTTTATAGTAGTTGAAATTATAACTTAGCAACAGAAAAGAAACATCAGACGCGGATATAATAAACAAGCGCGTAAGGTAAATGTGAGCATGCTGAATTAATTGAACAGGTAAGTTGCATTTTAAAGAAGTTAATAGATTTTCAAATAGAATATTCTCCATTATTTGTGCTCGTGTAAGTTCATGTCTGAGTAGGTAGTGTTCTTGATACACCCTATCATCGAGGGTTTATCGTGACGCTTCTTGTCATCCCTAACCTGGAAAATGGCCAAGATGCATACTTCCATTAATGTACTATGGAATTAGCCGTAAGATGTGGAAATACACCTACAGACTCTACTACATGAACCAACCCCACCCACGTGTCTGTCAAATCATTTGACTAGGTTCATCCCATCTGTATTCGATGGTGTTGCATATGTATTTCGAGGGTTATGTCCTACCCTCTGTCCAGTTTAGTTCTTTAGGTTAACATGCAGATAATCAATTGTTCCAACAAATAATTACATTATTTACGCGTCCGTTTAATTTCGAAAACAGCTAATACAATGATAACATGCAGTTAAGCATTCTAAATTTTGATAAGCGTATTAAAAAGAGAACTTAGCATTAGGATTACACAAATCAGTTTTATAATTCATTTACGATAAAAATACTTACCTGGGGAAGGTGTAGGGTGTATAGATGATTGAGGCGTATGGAACGTTTTATCTGTGAAGTTAGGTTTTAGGTATCAGTTAAAAGGTTCTTAATGGACTAACCAGAGTTTACTAGTATACATCATATTGTCAATTAATTTAATTGAACATGTTGCCATATTAAATCATTAATATAATAGCCTATATAATAACTTATAACCTATATCGTAACATGTTGATGATAATATATGATTCCATTAATTATAACACCACAACCTATGCTAACTAACATACTGGGTTTCATATTAATCAACTAACCTACAATTAATTTTAAGTTATTAACATGCTGCCCTATCTAACTGTTACACAGACAAACTCATTATAATAATAGGCTGAAATATACATATTAAACTATTGATTATATTCTAACCCACATATAGATGCTGGTAGTATCACATGTTGTTATTAACATCAATTGGCTTGCCTGATCGGTGCTAAAGTATATGTACTGAAAATATCATATTTAACTAACCTACATGCTGTCATCTTATTTTAACCATGCATATAAAAGAAACATTTATACTAATCACAAACATCTGAAGTGACGTATTAAGCTATCTATTATAATAACGAGCAGCTATGATCAAGAGCATACGTGTAAGCATTTGCAGTAGGCGGCGGAGGGTCGGACGTCCATGGCAGCGGCGAGTTCGATCAGAGGTCGGTCATGTGGGTCATCGGAGGGTGCTACGAGGCTGAGGGTGGCGGATTCGACCGGTCACCGGATCGGGGTGCGGCACTGCTGTCGCCGTCGAAGGGAAGGTGGTGCCGGAGCTTTGGGCTTGAGGCGCTGGGGTTCGGGGGACGGTGGTTGAGGCGACGGTGGAGGAGCGCCTGAAGACCGGGCTCAGACATTGGACGGGGAGTCGAGGTAGGTCACCGATGTTTGGGAGAATGGTGGCTTGCGACGGTATAGGAGGAGGGTGAAAGCTCGGAGAGGGCTGAGAAGGGAGGCGTGAGGCAAGGTTTGGCGGTGTCGAGCTGGGGAGAGTCGCCGACGAAGGGTTCGCATGGTTTGGGGTTGACGTTGGGAACAGGGACAGGCTGAGAGCGCTGGGCGGTGGGTTGCTTTTGGAGGGATGATGTTGGAGGAGGTGTGCTTTTGAGAGAAAACTCGCTGGGTTTGATGATTTGAATGGGAGGGGATCCGCATGAAATCGGGTTGGTTACGATTGCATGAAATCGGGGGTGATCCGAATGAAACGACAAGGCTGCGGTCTGTTGGGATCCTTTGGATCGTGGGGGATGGGGCTGAGTTAACCACATGCATGAGGGATTGCTGGTTCTGATTGGGTAAGGGCAAGAAGTGTGAGTGACGTGGGTAATGGGATTGTTAGGATTTAGATTACTAGTTATTATTTAGATATTATTGGAAAGGATGTGTAGTTAAGATATTGGGGAATTATTGTTTGAGATATTTTAATAGTCATTATAAGATGCATTACGATTTATTAATAATATAGGGTATGATTGGATTATAGAAATCAATAGGAATAACATGTTTGGATTATTACGATTTTTCCACTATACGTTAATGATGTCCGAACACGAAAAAATTAGTGTCAGCGCGATCGTGAAGTCGAGTGGGTCACAACTACCGCAACGGATCACACATACGACTAATCAACAAAAATCATAACACAATAGTCTCATAATTCAATGCATCGCTAAAATACGTACGATGAAAACTGGTCGTTACATGGAGGTCAATGAAATGTGATCTAATGATTTCCTAGGACAGAAATAAAGATGTGTGTGCGCTCCAAATAGTTCTACTTATAAGCTACATACTAGAAGAGAATAAAAAGATTACATCTTGTATTAGCCATTCTTCTTTCCAAAGAATGAGCTTGAAGTCTTCTAGGAGCTTCATTCATCATCTTTGATCATCCAATTTACTTTTCATTCTTTGATTGATCCTTGAGTGACATCCATTGCTAATTGATCTTCATGATATGCTTAGGCAATGGATTAACTGTAAATAGGGGATTAGTCACAAGTATTTATGTTTGCTCATCATCAACACCAAGTAGGGAGAAGTCCAAGACTCAACATTCTCCCCCCTTTTTATTGATGACAAACAAACAAAAACAAAAAGATAAATAATTGTACTTAATGAATACTTACTCCCCCTACATAGATGCCAATCAAGTTAGTCAATATTCATAAGAGCATCTATAGATCAATTGAAGCAAACATGTAAGATATGCATGAATGAAATGATTTTAATGCTATAAATTTAGGATTTTTATAATCCAAGTTCATTATATCTTACTCCCCATGAATCTAAAGCAACTTCAATCTAAGATTCAAGTTTAGAATTTACTTAGCACAAAATTATGATATGTTTATTTCTCTCCTCATATGGCATTATCCAAAAGTGGGAGTGGAAAAACAACAACAATAGTGCTAAATAAGTACTAAAACAATCATGAGAGTCTAAAGATGGGATATATATTTAATGTGATACCAAAATAAAATCGAGAAAACATGAAGGTGCATCATAATGATATATACCAAAAACTCATCAACACAAGAAATTTTAGTTGACTAAAGGAACGAGAATCCAATATCAACATTTCAAAAACAAGAAAATGTCTTACATCACATCATGTATATAATTGAGCACTCAGAGAGACACAATTGCACAATGAATACACAATGGAGCACAATATATAAGAACCAAAAAGATATATCATATATATATGAGTGAATACAAGGAGTACAAAAGACAAAATCAACTCCATATACATCATCATCCAACAAAAGTTACTCTTCCATACAACCAAAAGTATACCAGGAGTACAAAAAGAGACTAACTCCTAATACTATAGAAGTTAACAACAACCATATATATAAGAGACCAACATCTATAATAGGTACTACTAGCACCGAATACAATATCCAAAGCTACATACAAACAACCATGGACTCAGACCCTAACAAAAACTAGTCCTAAGGTGAGTCCATCTCCAAAACACCATCAATCTATATGGATCATTGTGGGATCCGAAGGATAACCTAAGCAACGAAACATCACACGAGTAGATCATCGAAGAGGGTGCACATGAGCCTTCCTCTTGGATGACGATGCAACGTCACGAGCAGCAGGTGCAGAGGGCTTACTGGACTCAGCAGAAACATGCACATGAGGCTGAAAGGTAGTGACAGGAGGAGACAAAATGACCTCAGCAGGAGGGGCCTGAGTGCCACCGGTAGGATGAGGAACAACAGTGGGTGTAGGAGGAACAGAAGAATGGGGGATTCCTTAGATGGTGGGAACATAGTATGAAGAGAGGCTGGAACAGGAAATCCTTGATATACAAACGATTTGTAGGATAACTCATGGAGAAGTGAAAGCTTCTGATCTAAGTTAGATACTTTCATTTTAAGCACAGAGACTCGCTCATTTAACTGAATGAGGAGAGGATCTGGCGACGGAGTAGGAGGAGATGGAGATGATGACATAGCAGGATGTGACGCAGAGGGTTCAGCCTCAGATGCTGAAGGAGGAGGGTCAGCAACAGATATACCCAGAAACTCATCGAAAGACGACGAGGACTGAGGACTCTAAGAGCAGGGTGAAGATGGAGAACCCTTAGATGAGGAGACTTTGAAATGACGTAAGTATGAGGAACATGAGAATTTCCACTCGGTTTTGAACAACGACGTCTCAGTTTTCGGTGACATGAGTAAAAATCGAGGGAAACAACAGATTAGGGTTCGAAATGATGGAGAATAACCAAACCAATGATGAACGACGGAGGAGGAGAGACCCAAACTCGCGATCGAGTGAATTGGGGAGAGAAATCGACGGGTAGGATCTCTGAATCGACGAGGAAGATGAAGAGACGGTTGACGTTCGAAGGAGGAAGATGAGGGAAAACGATCGGATGAGAGAGAAAAATCCGATGGCCTCGTGTACTTAAGTTGGGGGCAAATGAATCTGGGCCGTTGGATCGTAAGATCGACGGCTCAGATTGAGGTAACGAACAGCCATAGATGTGGACAGTCGACTGATGTGCAAGCCTAAAAGATAAAGAACTGACTAGGGTAGATAGACATGCGCTTGTTGAGTAACTCACAGTCGCTTGGCATAATGACAGTCGACTGTAAAATATGCAACAGTCGCCTGGCAGAGGGTCAAAAATTTGTTGAATATACAGAGACATTTCAAGATCAGGACATGCGCCTGATGAACAACTTTCAGTCGCCTGTTAGAGAGACATGCACCTAGAAAATGTATAGCAGTCACCTGTGTGAAAAACACAGAATATAGATAGGAAAAATTAGAGTTGTGAAGGCGACTGTCGAAGGATTGACAGTCGTTTGTCCTAGTCCAAAAATGTATAGAGGCTGAAATCAAGAGGATTGAGACAACTTACCCTAATACCTATACTCTAACAATTCTCTAAACATGAAATCATTATCGAAATAATATAGATTAACAGACAAATAACGTATATTAATCCAAACAAACAAAATCATCAAAATCTCAAATACATCCCATCGAAAAATATATGAAAACATTTAACATATCAAAACAAGAGAAGTGAAATGATGACATGAGTTCAAAGCATGATTTATCATAAAAGTATGAACTTCTATAATTCAGATTCACCCATAATCCCTAATTCTCCATGCAACCTCACAAACGAATCTTCTTTAAGAGGTTTAGTGAAGATGTCGGCGATTTGTTTTTGGGTTTAAATGTACTCTAAGATGATGTCCATCTTAGCTATATGATCATTAATGATGTGGTGTCTCACATCTATGTGTTGGTACGGGAGTGATGTACCTGATTCTTGGAAACTCAAATTGGACTTTGGTTATCAACCATGATAGGACAAGTATCACAATTGACACCATAGTTTTTGAGCGTGTGTCTCATCCAAAGAACTTATGCACATGCAAGACCCACGACAATGTAATGCCCTACAAGCTACTGCACAAGTACTAGAGGGGGGGTGAATAGTACTTTAAAAATAACAAGGAGTATAATTCCAAATTATAGTGCAAACAACTACCAAATCAATTTGCGGAAGCTTAAATTGAATGACAACAACAAATTTAACAATGCTAACAAAGAGATGTTAATGGGTTCGGATCCACCCAAGTCTCCCCGACTTGTTCCCGGTGATCCTACGTCCCAACCACCCGGATCCCCTCCGGATGCTTAGGTTAGAAACCCTAACCCAAGATTTCCACTATGAATATCTTGTGAAAAACCTTCACAAGATCAAATCATACATGCAATGGCAATAGTGAATCCCACAACCCGGGATCACAACCTTCTCTCACAACCGAGAGAATCAACAAGCAATATAAATGAGTTTATATTGAAATAAGCAATCTTACCACAAAATCCTATCCCTTGAGTTTTTCTTACCAAATAGGTGAAAGGAAGGATTTGAGGAAGATGAAGTCACCAATACCTAGCACCAAGGAAATGACCAGCAAAAGGTGCCTAGGAGTGATTTGGAGACTTGAATCAAGCTAGAGCTTGAAGAGCTCACCAAGAACAAACTTCTCTCAAGATGGATTCTAGATCTAGAATGTGAGAGAATGGATTTCTTGTGAGGAAGAGAGCTTTAGAAATGAGTGAGAATGGCTATCTCTTTCTATCTCAATGAATCTCTTAATGGCAGCTCTAACCTAGAGAGAAATGACCTAGGTTAGTATTTATAGGGTCCCATAAAAACAAGTTAGGTCAATTCCCAACGGATAGAAATCTGAGGCAACTAGTCGGTCAAAGAACAACCACTGACCGACTAGTTCATCAACTAGTCGGTCAGTCAAACAACATGGACCGACTAAGTGAGGAACTGAGAAGAGATAGGAATTCAGACCTAGAAATCTAGTCGGTCCAAGAAGACATTCTGACCGACTAGTTTCACAACTAGTCGGTCAGTCAGTGAACGTAGACCGACTAAGAGGCATAATGAAATAGTCTGAATACAAATTGACTTTAGTCGGTCCAAGAACAAAAGTTGACCGACTAGATTGTCAACTAGCCGGTCACCAAACGTTCTTAGACCGACTAACGATAAACAGTAGCTTAGGAGAAATTTAGTATGAACAGTAAGTCACAACTAGTCGGTCAAAGAAGCATCACTGACCGACTAGTTAACAAACTAGTCGGTCGGTGAGTCAACTTAGACCGACTAACTGTAAACAGTAAGGTGCAAGAAATTAAGGAAGCAAACTAGTCGGTCTAAGAAGCTCTGCTGACCGACTAGATCACCATCTAGTCGGTCAGTACTTCTTCTTGTACCAACTAACATGCACAAACAAGTCCGAATCGAAGCGCGACGCTTCGAGGAAGTTAGAATGAACTTGTACTAAGATCCTAGAGCTACGATATGAGCGTTATGAAGAAAGAATCGTAAGATATACTCAAGGCTTAACATTCTATATATTGAAGCTAAAAGACTATAAATAAAACCTTAAAGAACGGTCTTCGAGAACTTCGATTAATTCTTCATGACTTCCAAAACGGCGCAAGAGCTTCAACGAAGCATTAGGCATGAATACGAGCTTTGAGAAGTGTTGAGATGTCGCTTTGATTGTTCTCGTGAATTTGGCGACGATCTCCAATACTGCGCTCACAAATTGTTAGTTCATGAATTATTTATGTTTGCTCATCATCCAAAACCAAATCCGGGGAGTCCAATATTCAACATTCTCCCCCTTTTTGGTGATGACAAACCAACATAAATAATAATAAAAAATAATGATTCAAATGAAAAATACTTACTCCCCCTGCATTGATGACACGTTAATTCCAAAATGAATATATATGAATTACATCAATCAGACGAGTAAGATAAATAAAGAGAATCGATTTTTGAAATATCGGATTTTGAAAATCCTTATATATATCTTAACTCCCCCTGAATCTAACATATCAAACTAGATTCTTGGAAATTGAGTTAAATTTTCATTTGCCCTATTTATTATCATTATCTCTCCCCCTTTGGCATTATCCCAAAAATGGGGGGCATACACCGACAACAACTAGGGAAATTAAAATCCAACATCAAGAGTCGTAGATATTGACGATGGAACTAATTGACACCAAGGGAAAAGCGATGAAATCAAATCAAGGTGTGCCAAATTGTCCATTATCAAAAAGTGATAATTAAAATCATCAAAAAATACCAAATTTTTATTCATTTCTTGAATAAAGAAACATACTCTTCAATATTCAATATTCTTGGTTAAATTGGTGCATGGAAAACAATTCTATACAATTATAGAATTTCAATCTATTTAACCAAGTTTTTCAATCGTCGAGCGACGATTTCACATATCATGGACATTGAATGGGAATTAAAATGTGCACGATGAAATAATACAAAGAGAAGATCGATGTATATATATAAAAACATCATGAGTACATCCAAAAAGATATCGACTACATCAAATGCAACATACCCATCAAAAAGAAATACATCATACATCATCGATACAACATCATCATCAGAACACCATCATCAACGTCCAACAACAAAAAAATACAACACATACACCGACATCCAACATATCAAAATACAACAAATCAACACCCAAACTCCATCCCATCCTAACCCAAAACACTCTCAAAAGGTGTATCATCCAAAGAGCAGAGGAGAGTCCTCGAAATAGATGATCACGAGGAAGTGGCTGGATCTGCAGTCTCTGTGGGTCCAGTCGATGGAGTGGACTCAGGCTCTGCAGGGAGGAGAGGCGTGTCAACAGACGGGATAGTCGGGGCAGGAGTAGAAACGACGACGTCGGGCTCAACAGCAGGGGTCTCAACAGGAGTATCAGCAGGCAAGACAGGAGCAGGGTCATCAACAGGAGCAGCAGCAGCCTCAGAAGTCTGAACTACTGGTGCAGAAGTCTCTGGAGCACCGGAAGTGGTGCCATCTCTAGGAGCAGATGTGGTAGCAGCAGCAGCAGCAGTAGCCTCATCGCCACGAGCCAAGGAGGTGACAAGCTCATCAAACTCCTCATCGTCCATCTCCTCGTCCTCAGAAACAGAAGGAGGAAGCTGGACGCCCATCAAGCTAGCCATACGGCAGACAACCTCCTCGGTACGAGCCAAACGCGACTCGTGCCGACGAAGTAAGCGTACGACATCATCTAATGTGGTAGAAGGAGTGGGGGCTGCAGCAGCTTAGGGAGGAGGAACTGAAGCGGCTGAGGGAGTAGCCTGAGATGTAGAAGGTGTCGACTGCTGCACGTGACGGAGTGCCGCAAGAGATTTCTTAACGGCCGTCGCGTTCAGAGGAGCACCAAGGGGATGCTCATCATCAGGGGGCAAGGGAACACCGAATCGACGAAATACCAAGGTCAGGAGACATGGATATGGGATATGCGCAGATTTAGTGGTCTTGCGAATACACTCGAAAGAATCCATCTTATCGAGTATAATGCGAGCCCAATTAATCTCGCTACCCATAAATAAAGCGTAAATCAGTTTCAAAAACGGCTGAGATGGTAGAGATGAAGATCCATACTTGGGAAAAAGGCATGATTTCAAGATCAGGTTAATCACCCAAGCATTCGGCTTGAATGATTTCAAAGGAACGCCAATGAATGCGGGGGGATAACCTGGAAGATTTTGCCTAGGGTCCGCTGATCTAAGGAGGAGATATCATCGACAGAGATGTCAGAAGGGAGGAGGCCACACGACGAGCAACCTATCAACTCCCCCAAGATTTATGCCGTGAGGACTATAGGAGTCCCCAAAATAGAAGTCTCGATGGAGTGAGACTCGTCGTACTGGCCCGAACACGATTGGCATAGAATAATTTGACCAGGCGAGGATATGGTCTGGCGTTCGCCTTAGCGTCAAATCAAAGGTAGTCCAATAGGCCACTATAGGAGAGAAGATCAGCAAGGCAAAGAAAATCAGAAAACTGAACGTAATGCTCTAACAGCAGTGGGCAGTGCTCTATACGGTTGTACGCTGCGAGACACTGAGGGTCATCGCGGCACAACGATATGTCTACACCGCTGACTGGCATATGAGCTTTACCCTTAGCCTTACGGGACTTAGGAGGAGGTGGAGGAGGGGGTGGAGTAGGAGCTTTCTCGGGATGTTCAGGGGTGTATTCCTCATCGGTATAATCCTCGGAATCACTACCTGAACGTTCACCGGGAAGAGTGGGAGCACGGAACTTTTTAGGCTTAGGCTTGGGCTTGGACGATTGGCCGGTAGGTTTAGGCTTGGACGTCCTCTTCCTCTTCAACGGAGTTGAAGACGAAGAGGGGGGTCGAGTGGTCTTGGCCCTACGTTTGGGAGGGGTCGAAGCGGTAGCACCCTCTACGGTCATAGGGGATGCCCCGGAAGATGAAATCGGGATTCTCGTTCATGCCATGATCTCGGCACAACGAGCACAACCAAATGACGGGATAAGATCAACGATCCTAACTCAAACCCTAGAACCTAAGACAATCAAGCACAAAGAGAATCCGAAACCCTAGCTCAAACAACACAAGCCCTAAGAAAATTTCGAAACCCTAGAAGTTAAAACAAGATGGAGAACTAACCCTAGGGATGGAAGATGAGATCTAGGAAGGGGGGGATATACCTAGGAGAGAGGGCGACGGCGTCGGACGGCAGGGATGGCTGGAAAACTGGCCGGAGACGACGGGAAGATGAAGAGGCACGATCGGATTTAGGGGTTTTTCGGGCTGGAGGAAGAAAACAAACCGACTAAATGAGGAAATAACCGGTTAAAGCTTGATTAAGTCGGTCGTGAATGCGAAAAGATGTGTTTGCCCTAACTCACTTAGTCGGTCACAGTTCAAGCACTGACCGACTAGATTACGATCTAGTCGGTCGGTCAATGAGCTTGAACCGACTAAGTCGAAACAGAGGCAAACAGAAATTTCTAGGGCTAGAGTTAGTCGGTCACAGTATACTCACTGACCGACTAGTTTTCAATCTAGTCGGTCGGTAAGAGTACTGTGACCGACTAAAGAAAGAAAATGACAGTAGTTAGATTAAAGCTTGATCTAGTCGGTCTGAGTTCACTAGCTGACCGACTAGATGAGCATCTAGTCGGTTGGCTAATGAACTGAAACCGACTAGAAGAGTCCAAAAGTTGATAAATGAGTTCTCTTCATAAAAACACTTGGATGAAACATCTTAACACTCTCATTAGTCATCTAAACTACCCCACAAAATGTCGAAATCTCATATACGATATTCAAATAAGAATTCGAGCAAAAATTCAAACAAATCACATAAAATCCCCAAAAATTTAATAAATCTAGCATGAACAAAATATCGCGAAATATAATAGCATGCAAGATAATTGAATGAAACATGAATCCTATATCTCGGATTCACCCATAATCCCCAATTCTCGACGCAACCGCACAAAGGAGTCCTCCTTTAGGGGTTTCGTGAAAATATCGGCGATTTGCTTTTGGGTTTCAACGTACACTAAAATGATGTCCTTTTTAGCAACATGATCATCTAAAAAGTGGTGTCGGACATCTATGTGTTTTGATCGGGAATGGTGCACCGGATTCTTTGAAAGACAGATAGCACTTTGGTTATCCACCATGATAGGGCTAGTATCACAATGAATACCAAAATCCTTCAGTGTGTGTCTCATCCAAAGAACCTGGGCACAAGCGGCACCGGCGGCAATATATTCCGTCTCGGTGGTTGAAAGTGATACGGAATTTTGCTTCTTGGAAAACCAAGAGACAAGAGAATTTCCTTGAAAATGGCAAGTGCCACTAGTACTTTTCCTGTCGGATTTGCATCCCGCATAATCGGCATCACTATATGAGACTAACTCATACGTGCTAGATTTTGGATAAAGTAATCAAAATCAAGTGTATAACTTAGATAACGGAAAATACGTTTTACCGCTACTAAGTGAGACTCCTTAGGTTGAGACTGATAACGAGCACATACGCATACGGAAAACATAATATCGGGCCTACTTGCGGTAAGATAAAGTAAACTACCTATTATACCTCGATATAAACGAATGTCTACATCCTTACCGTCCGTATCCTTGTCAAGATGCGTAGTCGTGCTCATTGGAGTCTTTTTCCCTGAAGCACTCTCCATTCCAAATCGCTTAAGCAACTCCACCGTATACTTCGTTTGGTGGATGAAGATTGTATCGTTCAATTGGCGAATTTGGAGACCTAAGAAATATTTGAGTTCGCCCATGTGGCTCATCTCAAATTGTTCCTTCATAACATTAGAAAACTCTTCGCAAAGAGTGACGTTAGTAGCACCGAAAATGATATCATCAACATAAATTTGAACTAATAAAATATCATTATTCGCATGCTTAACAAAAAGTGTAGAATCGGCTTCTCCCATTTTAAAATTCAAATCCAAAAGAAAATTCTTTAGGCGATCATACCAAGCTCGAGGAGCTTGTCTCAAACCATAAAGAGCTTTCTTTAGTTTAAAAACATGATTTGGAAATTTTTCATTTATGAAGCCCGGAGGTTGAGAAATGTAAACTTCCTCAACAACATCTCCGTTTAAAAATGCACTTTTAACATCCATTTGAAATAACTTAAAATTTTTATGGCATGCATAAGACAATAATAGTCTAATTGATTCTAATCTAGCTACCGGAGCGAAGGATTCTTCGAAATCGATACCTTCCTCTTGGCGATAGCCTTGAGCAACTAACCGAGCTTTGTTCCGGACGACGACTTGGTTTTCGTCGGTTTTGTTCTTGAAGATCCACTTTGTCCCTATGACGGTGTGGTTCTTCGATGGCAAAGGAACAAGGTCCCATACCTCATTCCTCTCGAATTGAATGAGTTCCTCCTCCATGGCAAGGATCCAAGCACTATCTTTGCACGCTTCAACTATATTCTTTGGCTCTATCGATGAGGCAAAGGCACAATTGGCGAAGTGGTGGACTTGAGATCTCGTCTTGACACTATCATGAATATTGCCAATGACTTGCTCATGGGGATGGTCGCGAACGGTATGAAGCCGCTTGGAAATACCTTGATCACTAGGCACATTCTCAACAACTTCATTAGTCGGGTTAGTATCAATAGAATCAATTGAATCAATAGACTTAGAATTTTCAAACGAATCACATAAAACATCCATAGAATCATTGTCATTTGAAATTCTAGAATTAGTAAAATTCTCATTAAAAGAGACATGAAGTGATTCCTCGATCGTAGAGGATCTTTTGTTGTATATCCGGTAGGCTTTGCTACGTGAGGAATACCCAACAAATATCCCCTCATCTGATCTCGGATCAAACTTGTCCACATTGTCATATGTGTTTTTAATAAAACATTTTGCGCCGAAAACACGAAAATGTTTAACTTGAGGCAATCTACCAAACAACAATTCATAGCAAGTTTGTTTGGTGCCGGGCCTCAAAAGTATTCTATTAAACACATAGCAAGCGGTGTGTACCGCTTCTGCCCAAAATTGATAACCAAGTTGACTATCTTCGAGCATAGTACAAGCACACTCCACAAGCGTTCTATTCTTCCTCTCAACAACACCATTTTGAGGAGGTGCGCGAGGGAAAGAAAACGTGTGAGTAATTCCAAGATCATCACAAAAATTTGAGAAAGACTCATTCTCAAATTCACCCCCATGATCACTACGAATAGTGACAATGGTGGTTCCGATGAGATTTTGTACTTTCTTCACAAATATTGTGAAGTTTTCAAAAGCTTCATTTTTATTACATAAGAAAAATACCCATGTAAATCTAGAATAATCATCGACGATGACAAGTCCATATCTTGCATTTCCTAAGGAAGCAACTCTAGTTGGCCCAAATAAATCTAGATGTAATAGCTCTAGTGGCCGTTTAGTAGAAATGCTTTTCTTAGGTTTAAATGAAGATTTAGGAAGCTTGCCACGTTGACAAGAATCGCAAAAACTTTTCTTTTCAAAAACGAGCTTCGGAAAACCTTTAATGGAATTTAATTTCGAAAGCTTATAAAGTGTTCCAAAGTTCACATGTCCAAAGCGTCGATGCCATAAGTGTTGTTCACTTGTGTTGGCAACGAGACATTGTTCATATGACTTAGGAAGATCCAAAATATAAATATCTTTATGGCGTGTGCCGGAAAATAATAATTTATTATTATCATTTGAAATATGACACAATCCTTTCGCAAAGCTAACTTTGTAACCTTTGTCACAAAGTTGGCTTATTGAAATAAGATTATGATTTAAACCATTAACTAGATAAACATCACTAATTAAGGGTTTAGACGGGTTACCCACTTTACCAACACCGACGATGGTTCCGCTCTCATTGCCTCCAAATACGACGCGGTTTCCATTTGCAATGGGAACTACCCCGGAGAGCAATTGAGCGTCACCCGTCATGTGTTTTGAACACCCGCTATCGAGTATCCAATTCCCTTTGGAGCTAAATTTAAATTTGTTGCTCCTTTTCTTTTTCTTTTCCTTGAGTACCTAAAGATAGAAACATTCATATCATGGTACCCAAGGTCATTGGGTCCTCAAAGGTTAGACCTTTGGAAGCCAAGTCCAATTGGACTTAGACTTCCCCACATAATTTCTACCATGCACAACATCCGAAAAATAAGCATTCATGTACACTTGTTTTTCATCCATGCTTGTGTCCTTTGGGCTCCAAATAGTGAAAATTTTGGGAGCCATCATCCTATTGGGTGCATGCATGCGTTGTTGGTTTCTACGTGATGCATGTCGTGGATAGGCATAAGGAACATGATGGAATTGTGCACGACGAGAATTATTCATATGATGAGGTGGGTGAACATATGCATGTGTGGGAACACGTGCGTGAGGGTGTCTCACATGGTGTGCACGTGCTCGAGAATGTGTTGCATAAAAATCATCATATGTGTGAGGGTGTGGAGTAGGACTTGTGTTCCTACGTGGCATGGTATTGGTGTACATATAAGAATGCCCCTTCTTTGGAGGTCCATCCAAAGTGGGTTTCTTTCCGAAAGAGGGTGTGGACGAGGTGGAAGCACCATTGGTAGATGAACTACCAATAGAGTGTTTGCTACCACTCGTAGAGTCACCGGAAGTTGGCCTAACAAAAGTAGTGGCCGCTTTGGATGGACATCCCATCGTATACCCTAAACCAATGTGGTGATTGGCCGGAAGTAAGTCACTTAGGATTTTATCCAAATGGTCCTTACCCTTATTGAATTTATTAATTCGGCCTAATGTGTTCTCATATTTCTCTTTGAGAGAACGCATATAAGTATCCAAGTTTGATACTTGCGATGTGAGCACATAAACACGAGATTTAAGATTCTCATTCTCAATACTCAAAGTCGAGTTTTGAGAAGTCAAATCCGCTATCCTATGTTCTTCCGGATCTTCAATGCTAACATGTTCAAGTTTAGATTTGAGATTAACAATCTCATTTCTTAACTCTTCAACAACGGTGTCGTTGTTGGTGATGATAGTCTTAGGCGAGGTTTGAATGCTAGCTAGGTCATCTTTTACTTTAGTATATCTATTTACTAATTTAGTGTATTTAGACCATAAATGAGAGTTAGCATCCCTAAGATCATCCATAGTTACCTCATCGCCTTCGTCGTCGCTATCATCGGAGGAGGAAGATCCTTGATCATGCTCCTCTCTTGCCATGAAGCACATGTGCGCTTGCTCCACTTTCTCATCGTCCGACTCTCCGCTTGAGGAATCATAGGAGTCGGTGAATGTTGCTCCGACAAGTCCCTTTTTATACCCCTTTTTGTACTTCTTCGACTTGTCGAACTTCGGCGCCTTCCACTTCTCCTTTTGCTTGTTTTGAGGACAATCCACTTTGATGTGTCCTGGCTTATTGCATTTAAAGCACAAAGGTGGAGAGGCGTTAGTAGAAGTAAATTTTGATTTTTGTTTGAAGTTACCCTTTCGGAAGAAGCGATTGAACTTCTTTGCCATGAGTGCAATGGATTCCATGTCCATTTCTTCTTCCGAGTCCTCATCATCGGTAGAGGTGGATGAAGCCGCCTTGAATGCAATTGCCTTTTTCTTAGGCACGTCTTGGTTCAAATAGGACTTCATCTTTTCTTGTAACTTCACCTTGCTATCTTTGCGTACCTCGTATGACATCAAAGTACCCATCAATTGAACTACGGTATACTTATTCATGTCATTACCTTCCTCGATGGCGAAGGTACGTTTCTCCCAAGAAGAAGGAAGTCCTTCGATAAGCTTCGAGCACTTCTCCTTTTGGGTGTAGGATTTTCCGAGGGCCTCTAACTCGTTTATTATGTCAACGAAGCGAGCGTAATATTCCTTCATCTTCTCGTCCTGTTGCATATGAAACATTTCGTAATCTTTGTTTACAACTACGAGTTTAGAGTCTCTTACCCTACTCGTCCCTTCATGTAGAATGAGGAGGGAGTTCCAAATTTGATATGCACTCTTACATGTGCATATCTTATTGAAGTCCTCGGGCTCCAATGCGCATTGCAAGGCGTTCATTTCCTTGGCATTGCTTACCTCCGCGGCGATCTCCGCGGTAGTCCATTTCTCAAAGTCTTCTTCTTCGGGCTCGATGTATTCCTTCATTATGGTCCTCCATAGAGATGCACTCTGGAGGAAGGTTTTCATCCGGCATTTCCAGTACCCGTAGTTGGTACCGTTGAAGAATGGAGGCCTCGTAGAGGAATGTCCTTCCATCACCGAAGATGCTCCTTCTCGGTTCCTGAAGGTGTCATAGTTGGAAGGTGGACGCACGGTCTTGTTGTCGTTGGCAGACATAGCTAAGTATCTGGCTTTGATACCAAATGTAATGCCCTACAAACTACTGCACAAGTACTAGAGGGGGGTGAATAGTACTTTAAAAATAACAAGGAGTATAATTCCAAATTATAGTGCAAACAACTACCAAATCAATTTGCGGAAGCTTAAATTGAATGACAACAACAAATTTAACAATGCTAACAAAGAGATGTTAATGGGTTCGGATCCACCCAAGTCTCCCCGACTTGTTCCCGGTGATCCTACGTCCCAACCACCCGGATCCCCTCCGGATGCTTAGGTTAGAAACCCTAACCCAAGATTTCCACTATGAATATCTTGTGAAAAACCTTCACAAGATCAAATCATACATGCAATGGCAATAGTGAATCCCACAACCCGGGATCACAACCTTCTCTCACAACCGAGAGAATCAACAAGCAATATAAATGAGTTTATATTGAAATAAGCAATCTTACCACAAAATCCTATCCCTTGAGTTTTTCTTACCAAATAGGTGAAAGGAAGGATTTGAGGAAGATGAAGTCACCAAGACCTAGCACCAAGGAAATGACCAGCAAAAAGTGCCTAGGAGTGATTTGGAGACTTGAATCAAGCTAGAGCTTGAAGAGCTCACCAAGAACAAACTTCTCTCAAGATGGATTCTAGATCTAGAATGTGAGAGAATGGATTTCTTGTGAGGAAGAGAGCTTTAGAAATGAGTGAGAATGGCTATCTCTTTCTATCTCAATGAATCTCTTAATGGCAGCTCTAACCTAGAGAGAAATGACCTAGGTTCGTATTTATAGGGTCCCATAAAAACAAGTTAGGTCAATTTCCAACGGATAGAAATCTGAGGCAACTAGTCGGTCAAAGAACAACCACTGACCGACTAGTTCATCAACTAGTCGGTCAGTCAAACAACATGGACCGACTAAGTGAGGAACTGAGAAGAGATAGGAATTCAGACCTAGAAATCTAGTCGGTCCAAGAAGACATTCTGACCGACTAGTTTCACAACTAGTCGGTCAGTCAGTAAACGTAGACCGACTAAGAGGCATAATGAAATAGTCTGAATACAAATTGACTTTAGTCGGTCCAAGAACAAAAGTTGACCGAATAGATTGTCAACTAGTCGGTCACCAAACGTTCGTAGACCGACTAACGATAAACAGTAGCTTAGGAGAAATTTAGTATGAACAGTAAGTCACAACTAGTCAGTCAAAAAAGCATCACTGACCGACTAGTTCACAAACTAGTCGGTCGGTGAGTCAACTTAGACCGACTAACTGTAAACAGTAAGGTGCAAGAAATTAAGGAAGCAAACTAGTCGGTCCAAGAAGCTCTGCTGACCGACTAGATCACCATCTAGTTGGTCAGTACTTCTTCTTGTACCAACTAACATGCACAAACAAGTCCGAATCGAAGCGCGACGCTTCGAGGAAGTTAGAATGAACTTGTACTAAGATCCTAGAGCTACGATATGAGCGTTATGAAGAAAGAATCGTAAGATATACTCAAGGCTTAACATTCTATATATCAAAGCTAAAAGACTATAAATAAAACCTTAAAGAACGGTCTTCAAGAACTTCGATTAATTCTTCATGACTTCCAAAACGGCGCAAGAGCTTCAACGAAGCATTAGGCATGAATACGAGCTTTGAGAAGTGTTGAGATGTCGCTTTGATTGTTCTCGTGAATTTGGCGACGATCTCCAATACTGCGCTCACAAATTGTTAGTTCATGAATTATTTATGTTTGCTCATCATCCAAAACCAAATCCGGGGAGTCCAATATTCAACAGGCAATATATTTCGCTTCAGTCGTGGATAATGATACAGAGTTCTGTTTCTTGGAAAACCAAGGAACTAGAGAATTTCCTAGAAAATGGCAAGTGCCATTAGTACTCTTCCTATCGGATTTGCATCCGGCAAAGTCGACGTCACTATATGAGATTAGCTCATATGTGGTAGACTTAGGGTAAAGTAACCCATAATTTAGTGAATGATTGAGGTAACAAAAAATTCGTTTAACCGCAATCAAGTGTGACTCCTTAGGTCTGGCTTTGATATCTAGCACAAAGACATACATAGAACATAATATCGGGCCTTCTAGCAGTTAAGTAAAGTAAGCTACCGATCATACCTCGACATAGACGAACATATACATCTTTACCGTTCTCATCCATGTATTGATGGGTTGTCGTACTCATGGGAGTCCGTTTGCTTGAAGACGATTCCATCCCGAATCGCTTGATAAGCTCCCCGGTGTACTTTGTTTGATGTATGAAAGTTCCATCCTTCATTTGTCGAATTTGTAGTCCAAAGAAGTAGTTGAGCTCACCCATATGGATCATTTCGAATTCATCCTTCATAGACTTAAAAAATTCTTGGCAAAGATTAAAGTTAGTAGAACCAAATATTATATTGTCTATATAAACTTGAATTAACAGGATATCATTTTCATAATATTTAATGAAAAGATTTGAATCAACTTCACCCATTTTAAAACCTAAATCCAAAAGAAAGGTTTTGAGTCGATCATACCAAGCTCTAGGAGCTTGTCTCAACCCATATAACGCTTTCTTACGTTTGAAAACATGGTTTGGAAATTTTTCATGAATAAAATCAGATGGTTGAGAAAGATAAACTTCTTCATTAACAATACCATTTAAAATGCACCTTTATTATCCTTTTGAAATAATTTAAAATTTTTATGGGATGCAAAAGATAAAAACAATCTAATAGCTTTTAATCTAGCTACGAGGGCAAAGGATTCTTCGAAATCAAACATTCCTCTTGCCGATAGCCTTGAGCTACTAACCTTGCTTTATTCCTTGGGATGACCTCGTTTTCATCGGTCTTGTTCTTAAAAATCCACTTGGTCCCAATCACTTGGTGACCACTTGGAAGAGGAACGAGCTCCCAAACTTCATTTCTCTCAAATTGCATGAGCTCTTCTTCCATTGCAACTATCCAAGAGCTATCTTCACATGCTTCTTGGATGTTCTTTGGCTCAATGGTAGAGACAAATGCACAATGAGAGAATTCATCAATCCTTGACCTTGTTCGTACACCCACGTCAATATCTCCAATTATTGGGTCATGTGGGTGATTACGACCGGTCGGATAAGCTTTGGGTAAACCTGGATCACCTGGAACATCGTCAATAATTTATTAGTATTTTTAGTCTAAATAATAGAATCATTAATTTTAACATTACTAATGGAATCACATAAAACATCTACACTATCAACAACAACATGAGGAATATCAAAATCTTCATAAAATGATAGTGTAGTGATTCCTCGATCGTTGAAGATGTTTTGTTGTATAACCGGTAGGCTTTGCTACGTGTGGAATATCCAACAAAGATTTCTTCATCGGATATTGGCTTAAATTTATTTAAGTTACCAGAGGTGTTCTTTATAAAACATTTTGAACAAAAAACTCGAAAATATTTAACTTGCGGCTTTTTATCATAAAATAATTCAAAACAAGTTTTGTTCATTCGGGACCTCACTCAGATCCTATTAAGGACATAACATGTCGTGTGCACCGCCTCCGGCCAAAATTGTAGTCCAATATGACTATCATGGAGCATGGTGCGAGCATACTCTATTAGGGTCCTATTCTTTCTCTCAACAACACCATTTTGTGGTGGTGCGCGAGGAAAAGAAAAGTTGTGAGTAATCTCGTTGTCATCACAAAACTTAGCAAAAAAATTCATTCTCAAATTCTTCTCCATGATCACTACGAATAGCGATAATGGCAGATCCTAAGAAATTTGAATTTTCTTTGCAAATATAGTAAACACTTCAAAAGCTTCATTTTTATTGGTTAAAAAAACCAATAAAAATGAAACCCAAGTAAATCTAGAGAAGTCATCTACGATAACTAATCCATAATGAGCATAAAGAAGCGGTTCTAGTTGGCCCAAATAAATCTAAATGAAGTAATTCTAGGGGCCTCTTAGAAGTTATGCCATCTTAAGTTTGAAAGACGATGTACTTAGTGTAGGAGAATGATGCCCTCCAGGCTATTTATCTCTGTGTGAATAGCACAAACGTCTTGTTCGAAATAACAGTAAGCTGTTTGGTAATGATTTATCTACATTATATTGCAAACTAGTTAACATTAGATATCAACTTAGGTAAAGTCCTGAGACTTTATGCAAGGTCAAACAGGTATCGAGATGAGTATCTCGATCATGGAGAAATGTTTGACCATCTGTAGCATAAGTCTAAAATGGTTCGTGGTCGTAGATGTTTCGAGACAAGGATATCGAAACATCGGATAGACCATTATGTCTTAGTCTTCACCGTTTAGCGGTGGCGATGATCTCAGGATCGTTTGACTTGGCGAAGTCGGAGACGAGATACAGGTGCTCATTAGAGAATGAGTTCACTGAACGATCCACAAGAGTTATCATATGGTTACATTGACCAATCTGTCAATGATAACTCTTAGTGATGATAGGCTAGTTGGTCTTTTGACTTGAGGTCAATTTTACGAACCTGTGCGTGAACGGTGGCACTTAGATCACTGACCTAACTTCGAGGCTAGGCCTATCGAAAGGTCTTTGATTGGGTGTCACTTGAAGCGTACGAGGAGAGTAATGACCAAGAGAGGATTCGTCTCTCCCAGTCAATGGGAGTTAGTGTCGTAGAGTTAGTTCGGTCTTTAGTTAAATCTCTGCACAGAGTATGTTGGAAGAAGTCCAACATTAGTTGACTAAAGATCGATAGAAACTAACCGGAGTCAAGTTATTGGGGTTGACAGTTTGACCGTATCCTAGACTTGATCTACACGACATAGTTTAGACGAAGAGACTATAACTGCAGAACTCATCACAGACACGGTCAGGGTGGTCCCGACAATTCTCATGTTGATGAGCTAACCATATTATGATGATGCTGAAATAGTAACGGCAGCCACTGCTCGTGGTCTTTGTCGTATAGGGCTTCGAGCCCAACCTGTAGTAGGGTCAGGCCGTATGGCCACACAAAGAGTGCGACCTTCATCTAGTAATAGGTGGAAATTAGTTAGGGAGAATATTTTGCATTCTTGATGCAAGGGAAGGAATAATTGCATTTGATGCAATATGATAATTTAAGCCTAGATAGGGACTAAAATTGCATATGATGCAAAATAGATTAAATGTGTCTTAAATTGTTTAAGACTATATTTAATAATATAAACTTAAGGAAAAGTTCACGGGTAAGACGGGAATGTCCCGGTCTATGCCCAGGTTCGAACGGCGTCCAAATCGGACGCCAAATGCCCAACTTATGTTCAAAACAGCCAATTGGGTCAGACCAGGCTAGACCAGGCAGACCCAGCCTAGACTGGGTCTGGCCTGGCTCCTGGCCAGGCCCGATAGTGCCAGGCCTGGACCTGGGCCTGGGCGCCCAGGTCCAGGCCTGGGCTGTGCCCAGGTTTAGGCAGAAGTTGTGGGACCCACAGGCCTGGCGCCCAGGTCCAGGCCTTGGCTGTGCCTAGGTTTATGCAGAAGTTGTGGGACCCATCTGGTGGGTCCCACATTGGGTGCAGAGCCCTAAAAAGGGCTGAGCAGTTTTTGACGGATGTGTTTGCGAAAAACATGGTGTGGGCTCGACTTTGGACACTCAATTGGAGGGTCAAACGAACTCCGATTGACGAACGGTTTTTTCCTATGCGTTCACCGTTGAACACCCTTCGAATTGATAGGTTGTATCAATCATGAAGCTCAACGGTGAGTGAGTTGATATTCATGGAATTTTGCACTTTGTGAAAGGCAAACTAACTTGATTTAATTAACTCTCAATTATTAGTCCCACATCGGATTTTGAGAAAAGAGGAGAGTCCGCCGCCTATATAAATAGGGGTCTGCTCTCCTCCTCAAAACTCGTCCCAATCTCTAGATCTGAGCGGCTCTCGTAAATGTTGGAGCACGCTTGGATCTAGGCTTAAATTAATATTTCTTCTATCTCCCTAAATTTCTGCCTTACTCTTGAGGGCTCTAGCAAAGCCACAAAGGAGTTCGGATTCGGATCCGAAATCTAGGCGAAGGTTTCACTCATGTGAAACTTTCTTTGGCGCGTGGTTGGCTCGACGACACGGGGATTGATCGCCTCGGGATGCGGAGTGGTTCGAGGAGTGGTTCGGGGAGCGGTTCGAGGAGCGGCTCGGCGTGCGACGGGAGCAGCTCGGAAGACGGTGCGGAACATCTCGCCTGCTCCAGGGTTGAGATTCCGGGTATGTGTTTATTAGCATTAGTTTAATTTAATCGCAGTAGGCTAGATCCTTCTTGGGATGGTCAGATCCATCCCAAGTCGGCATAGATCTTGGCTAAGGGTCTTGGACCTTAGGGCTAAGTTAAAATTGTTTTAACTGCATGTTAATTAGATTAACTAGATTTTTCTTCCGCTGCAAATTCTTTTTGTGTCTATGTTCCGTCCGAATTAGGACGGTCATAGAGTTTTTGTGCCCTAAGGGTCCCAGAAAACCCTTCAGTGGTATCAGAGCCTTGTATGCGTTACGATCTAGCCTGCGATTATTATTAAACTTTGAAATGCTTTTCAAAATACTTTATAAAATGTTTTAAAGTTATGAGATGATTTTAAAATAATTTTAGATGCCCTTTTAAAATGTTTTAAAATTTATGCGATATTTTTAAAAATGATTTTAAAAGGATTTTAGATGTTTAAATTTTTTATATGATAAAATTTTTAACATGAAAATTTAAAATGGTGTTTTAAATTTATGTGATAAATTTAAAATTGATTTTAGCCTTTAAAACTTTATGCGATAAGTTTAAAATTATTTAGATGTTTAAATATTTTATGTGATAAAAATTTTTAAGCATGAAAATTTTAAAATGATGATTTAAATTTATAAGATATTTTTTAAAACTGATTTTAAAAGTCTAAAATTGTTTATGCGATAAACTTTAATCTATTTAATTGTTAAATAGTTGTACACTTTCATTTTATGCGATAAAATTAGTGTAGCTTTATTTTAATGGCTAGTTCATCTTGTTCCTTATTTGATAACACAAGACAACCCTTTAGGTTAGCCATTAAGAAATGATTAAAATTTATTAATTGAATTTTAATGACATGCTATGTTTTAATAAAACATTAACAACACTTCAAGACCTAATTCCTGATTAGGGTAGTCCTTTTAATAAAAATCTTAATTCTAATTGTTATTATTAATTCTCATTAAAGGACTTCGCTTTTAGCGTTGTTAATAAAATTTATTAAAATCCTAATAACGATTAGGATAGCACGTGAACCTTATAGTTGATAAGGACTTAATAAAAGTTATTAAACAAATCCTAAAATTTTGAATTTAAGGATTCAACTAATTGATAGTATTAATTAGTTTGTAATAAAAGCTGTTTAGTCTATGGCACACATATAAAAATGACAAGCTTCATTCAATGGACCATGATCCAGTCAATGTGCTTGGCTAATAGTTCTGGATCACCCTTTAAGGGATAGTGATCCTGGCTTAGTCAATTCCCTGGCTGTGTTCCGCTGGACCGCAATGTCGCGAATCATGATTGTATGACAACCTGGACTATATCTAAGTCAAATACGTTAATGATCTTTTTCAAGATTAGCCGTAGCCCTCCTTATTTTAGGGGTTAGCAATTATAGGGCCCGTGTTACAGTTGTTGAGATAGACTCAAGCTGTGACATGGCAACCCTGTAGAAACCAACTCCTTAAATACATAAGATGAAATCTTGACTGACCCAAACCGTCGTCTCGTACCCCGAGCACCAGCGTAAGTTAAGTCAACGATGTAGTCTGACTTGATGTAGTCTAAGACCTGACCCAAACCGACGTGTCGTGAATACACCGAGCGCCGGGGCAAATCAGGCTAGACGCGAAAACAAGGGTCTGACTAGACTAGGCATTGTGATTTGGATGAGCACACTTATGATCACAAATGTCTAGGGGCAAAAACCGATAAGAGAGTCATATCTGATATGATCGATGAAGAGTCATCTTCCGATCGCAGAGTCAAGCAACTTGTTGAGCTACACTCAAGGTTGTTAGGCTCAAGGTGATTGGACCTCTTACCCATTAATTTTAATTCGATTAAATCGTTCGTTATTAAGCTTTGAAACGATCGTAAAAATAGTGGGAGGATATAGATAGATAAAAGCCATTCTACCTATATTTAATTTTGAACATATGTTAAACTAGGGCAAGACTATGTTTACCAAAGGAATCAAAATATAATATTTTAATGGAATAAGTTAGTTGGTCAAAAAGGTTGATTAATTGAATATCAAGTTAAATTCTAAATGATTGAATTAAAACTATATTCTCGTTGACATTAAAATGACCTTCTAAAGAATAGACTTAAGAAATATGATTTCATTTAAGTTCTGGGTCTAACAAATAAATTCACGCTACATGTCACTCGTCTCTATATGAGACAGCTTGAACATATAGGATATTTGAAATATGTTTCTCCCTACAACTTGTCGAGCTACCCTCAAGGTTGCATGGACAAACAATTTTGATCCACAAAGTTCAAAGAATTCGATCAAATTGTTTGAGTTGAATACGAGTGCATGAGCGATGCAAGGCTATGTATCCCAACCAGATCTTGAGACAAGCAACTTCTTGAGCTACACTCAAGATTGCAACTCTCAGGCGTTTGGATACATGAGACACTTGCATAGCTATTTATTTATGTTAGGCTATTTAAGTATCTAAATGTGATTTAGAAAAGGAAGAAGGCACTCCGGAAAGTCAATCGAGTTAAATAGTGTAATTTATCATTAGTAAAGGCATAAGGAGGGGGAAATGAAAATGTGACATATTCTGATGTCATGATTTCATAATTATTGTTATACAAAAGTTTAACACATTTTAACGAATGTCGTCACATTGCTTTTGAAGCAATGAGTAATATGTATAACGATAATAAATATATTAAATGTTAATATATATAAATACACAAGATAGTAGCAAACTTGTATGGCAAAATAGACTAGGCCGTATCAAGAGACTAAGCTTCACAAGTCACATAAAGAGGGGTCTGACCTCTCGTATTATGAAGTTTGCGGACACTTGTGAGTCTTATCCTCTTAGATATAATGGCCGAAACCCATCTGTGAGACAGTGGGAGAATGAGTTGTCGAACTCAGTCTGGTACATACTGATGTACCCGAGTCTAGATTAACCAAAATAAGTTATTCGTATATTTTATTAAGACATGTGTTCTTGATGAAACACAAGTCTGAAAAAATAAAGAACGAAATGACTAAAAGTATTTAAACTGAATCGATTAGATCGAATGGTCAAATACTTAGCTACAAAAAATCTTGCGTAATTAAAAGAAAATGTGATTTTCTCTCAGGTCAAGTCTGTTAACACATCGGTGTGTTAAAAGGTGTGAATCACACTTAGTTAGACTTGGTGTGATCCATTGTTAGTGACTCTGAGTTAAGTCCTCCCTCTAGGTTAAGTCCCAGATTGTAATGCCTAGGTTTTGATAATGTTCTATGAGGACATTATCAATAAGATATTCATTAAATCAATCATTAGGAAGTTGTATAATTACTCGAATCTCGTGAGACGAAGAGTCGAGTTAGACATCATAACTGATGATGACTTAGTCAACTTCCGGGATAAAATTCGGAGCAGTAACTCCGATTTATAACTTGATGCAATCAGAACAGGTCCGTGTGCGTAAATAAATTTTGGAATTTAGTTTACGTGCCTAAGGAAAATGTTTCCTCACTTACTGCAAGTAAATCTTTAAGTTGAGAGATTGGTGCAGAAAGGAAAATAGTGAAGTGCAATCATGTTGGTCAAAAACGGTTTTCATCCTAATTCCTATAAAACGGATTACGTTGAAACCGTTTTGCCAACAGATGTGTACAGATCCACTCGGACCAAACTCGATGTAAACGCTTAAGTTGACCATGAAAATTGGAGCATTCACTTATAAGTTCATTTTTCTAAATATGATTTAGACGGACAACCTTATATGAATTAGCCAGATAGTTTTCAAGGTCAGTGGGGGCGAGTAAATTACATGCGAGGCATCAAAGGGATGGAACATATATTTTGACGAAGTGATCAAAGAGTTTGATACTTTATCAGAAATAGATATAAGCCATTTGAAATGACCATTAACTAATTTAAAGATTATTATCGTAAGGTACAATGAACTGGATGAGATCCAAGGAAATAAAATATTATAGATTTCGAAAGACCAAGTGAATTATTTGAATGAGATTCAAATGGTTGGTCTAACATGAACATAGAAACCCCTTAAGTCTATAATGTAGACTGTTTTAGCAGATCCACTCACGAAGGCTCTACCACATGAAGTCGGGAAAACTTATGTGTAAAAACGGTATAAGATACCGAGATAAATGGGCCTGAGTGCAAGTGGGAGATGTAGGAGAATGATGCCCTCCAGGCTATTTATCTCGGTGTGAATAGCACAAACGTCTTGTTCGAAATAACAGTAAGCTGTTTGGTAATGATTTATCTAAGTTATATTGTAATCTAGTTAACATTAGATATCAACTTAGGTAAAGTCCTGAGACTTTATGCAAGGTCAAACAGGTATCGAGATGAGTATCTCGATCATGGAGAAATGTTTGACCATCTGTAGCATAAGTCTAAAATGGTTCGTGGTCGTAGAAGTTTCGAGACAAGGATATCGAAACATCGGATAGACCATTGTGTCTTAGTCTTCATCGTTTAGCGGTGGCGATGATCTCATGATCGTTTGACTTGGCGAAGTCGAAGACGAGACACAGGTGCTCATTAGCGAATGAGTTCACTGAACGATCCACAAGAGTTATCATATGGTTACATTGACCAATCTGTCAATGATAACTCTTAGTGATGATATGCAAGTTGGTCTTTTGACTTGAGGTCAATTTTACGAACCTGTGCGTGAACGGTGGCACTTAGATCACTGACCTAACTTCGAGGCTAGACCTGTCGAAAGGTCTTTGATTGGGTGTGTTAGATCCTGTCAAAACAGCGTTGTTAGGATCGAAATAAAGTAGAGACTTACGTTTGCGTATGCGGCACGGTAATCTCTGAACTTTGCCCTCGGATTCACCACAACGGTCGATACTTCGTCACGGAGGATCAAAGCAGAGTTTCACCGCCTAAATCTCTAACTAGAAGAGGATTTTAATGGAAGGGAGAAGAAGAACATAAGGATGCCTTATGCAAACTTATGGCATGGAAAAGTGTGTATGAATGCCTTACCATTGGGTCCTATTTATAGGCTTTAGAGGTAGTTATTGTAGGAAATAACTAAATATAAGCTTATTATCCTATATTAGCACATTCATTTATCTTCTTCTTTATCCACTTATCAAGTGCCATTTTGCACTTATAAAGTGGCTTTTTCCACTTATCGAGTGGCTTTTTCCACTTATCGAGTGGTCCTTTTCACACGAGAAAAGGTTCCCTTCGTGCACGCCTTCGTGCACGCGACATCTGAGGTTCGTATACCCTCATACATCCCCTCATGGGTGTATTTATGTCGTCCATATCCAACATCTCCCACTCACACTTGAGGAGATTGTAAGGAAACTTATTTTCCTCTAACTCTTCTGTTTATCATATCGAGAAATAGGCCGTGTGACCGTCATGCGCATAGAGTTCGCTGTTGTGCACTTGTTAGAGATACACAACACTCCTCGAGGTGCAAAGTTGAGTAGATCAACGCATGCTTTACCCTAGATTATTTATTCACATTTCTTATACTTTATATTCAATAATTGAATCCCATCTGGATTGCAATTGGCTGGCCAGCTTTGAATCTTTAAAGTCCAAATGTGAATGCGAAATTAATCTTCCTCTTCTTGCGATCCTTTCGATCTTGACTTGACTTGCTTTTCTAACATGCCCCGCCGGAGCGAATTAACCATAGTCCATAAGTAACATGCTAAGATAGCAATCACCCGGTCAAATCTAAAGGAACCAATTAGAGTCCATAAGGGTAATGAATTAAGACCCATGTGGTCTTTGGGTCTCACATAATAGTAAACTTATTTACTATTCTAACCCAATGGTCAAAAAATGCATACGTAGTATGAATACGTATTACAACATCGCTCCTTTCCCAGGGAGTGTATGTCTCAATGATGTTGTAAGGATGATGATCAGACACCACAATGTCTGACTTTGAGTCCCTTTTTCTACTCAAATAATCCTTTGGACTCACATCCCGCATTTAGACAGATAGGATTTCAAAATCCTCTTAGATCTTCTGTAAGCATCCATATGATGCAGATCTTTCATGCGACCATTTTGTTTAAGTCATGACTCTAAATCATCCGTCTGATGATTTTGACTTTAAACAGGTCTCATCTCTATTCTATCCGTCTGATAGAATAAGGCGGTTGCTCATGTGAGAGAGCCAACCTCAATCTGTCTGACATACTAGAAAGTATAGCTGAGATTTCAAAAATGTACACAAACATTTCTCAAGAAATTCATATGCAATGTTTGAAAAAGAACTTATTCTTTTTATTAAATTTGATCATTTACAGACATGGGAATTTATATTTGGTACAACTCAGCTCTTACGCAATCCTTGAGATGATAAGTGTTTGTAAAACACATCTCTGGGGATCGCCTTCGTAAGCGAATCCGCTACCATCTCATGCGTAGATATGTACCTTATGTCTACCTTCTTGGTCTTATCATAGTCTTTTGCAAATTTGTAGCGAATATCTATGTGTTTGGTCTTACAATGGAATTTCGGATCTTTGACATAGGCTATAGATGCTTGACTGTCGCTGTGTATGGGTACAGCACCTGAGTCACTTGCATTAATTAGCCTGTCTAAGAACTTCCTAAGCCAAACAGCCTCTTGGACTGCCATGCTAAATGCTACAAACTCGGCTTCCATGGTTGAAAGTGCGATGCAGGATTGTTTCTTGCTACTCCAGGATATTGCACCAGATCCGAGTAGAAAAACATATCCTGAGGTCGATCGTCGCTCATCGAGATCACCGGCCCAATCAACATCAGTGTAGCCTTCGAGCCTCAAGGCATCTCCTTGATAGCATAAATCAAAGTCTGCAATTCCTTTGAGATACCGCATTATCCTCTTAACCGCTTTCCAGTGTACTTGCCCTGGGTTGGATTGGTAACGACTTACCATTCCAACGGCAAAACAGATGTCCGGTCTTGTACACATCATAATGTACATAAGACTACCAACTACACTGGAATATGGAACTTTTTCCATAATCTCTTTCTCCTTTTGGTTCTTAGGACATGATTTCAGACATAAATTATCGCTTTTGCTTATAGGAGTATCAATGGACTTGCAGTCCTGCATATTAAATCGTTCTAGAACCTTCTTTATATAAGTCTCCTGTGAAAGAGAAAGAAGTTTCTTCGAACGATTCCTTGAAATCTTAACTCCAAGGATATATGCAGCTTCTCCCATGTCTTTCATCTCAAAAACTGATGAAAGCCAAGCCTTGATATCCATCACAAAAACCCTTGTCATTTCCGGCTATTAAAATGTCATCTACATATAGAGACATGATAACATACTTTCTTTTAATCCTCTTGATATATACGCAGTTATCTTCATCAAGCATGGTAAAACCATTTGATAAGACAACTTCTTGAAATCGTCTATACCATTGCCTCGAGGATTGTTTAAGACCATATATGGATTTAAGAAGTTTACAAACCTTATGTTCGTTTCCTTCTTTTACAAACCCTATTGGTTGTTCCATATAGATCTCCTCGTCCAATTCTCCATTGAGAAAGGCAGTCTTTACATCCATTTGATGTAATTCGAGGTCTAAGCAAGCTACCATTGCCAGAATCAGGCGAATCAAGGTAAAACGAACAACATGTGAGAAGGTCTCTTCGTAGTCTATCCCTTCCTGTTGCGTAAAACCTTTCGCGACAAGGCGAGCTTTATATCTGTCAATAGAGCCATCAGCCTTATGCTTGATCTTGAGAACCCATTTGTTCCCAATAGCTCTACGTCCTCTGGGTAAGTCAACTAAGTCCCAGACTTGGTTAACTTTCATGGATTCTAACTCCTCTTGCATCGCTTCCATCCATTTGTCTTTAGCAGGGCAAGATACGGCCTGTTTGAAAGTAGCAGGCTCATCATCTTCTTGTAGTAAAGTCATAAAGGTTTGCGGAAATTCATCCTCAAATCTTAGAGGAGCCAACCTTGTACGACTACTACGTCGTATTTGAGATTCTTCAAGTCCTTGTTGACTTGAATTTAGATCAATTCTAATATCACTCCCACTTGGAATGTCGTTAGAATTTCTCCCACTTGGATCATTATTCCCTTATGGAATAGGATAATCGTCATTCGTATAATCCATTGGTGAAGGTTGAAACGTATTTTCATTTTCACCAAGAATTCTCCCACTCGAATGAGGTAATCCTTCTTGATCATAAATCTCAAATAGAGATAAGTCCTGACTTATCTCGCCCTGTCTTGGAAACTCGTTTTCCAAGAAAGTGACATCCCTCGACTCAAACTCAATTAGCCCACCATTGTTTTCCTGACTAACAAAAACATAACCTTTGGAGTTTTCTGCGTATCGTATAAAGATACATTTCCTTCCCCTTGGCCCAAGTTTTCCATACTTATGGGAGGAAATATGTGCGTAGGATGCACAACCCCAAGTTTTCAAAATGTTTAAGTCAGGAGACCTTTGGTTCCACAACTCATAAGGAGTGGAGCTAACTGATTTCGAGGGTACGCGTTTTAAAATGAAAGCGGCCGTCAATAATGCATCACCCCAAAAGGTGATTGGCAAGTTAGCTTGCGCCATCATTGAACGGACCATTTCCATTAAAGTCCTATTTCTCCTTTCTGCAACACCGTTTTGTTGAGGAGTATAAGGCATAGTTACCTGATGTACTATGCCTTTTTCATCACAAAGTTCCTTAAAACTTGTTGATTGATATTCACCGCCCCTATCGGTTTGCAAGACCTTAATCTTGCGATCTAATTGATTCTCCACTAAACTCATATAGTTTTTAAAGCAAGCCAATGCTTCACTTTTGTGGGATATCAAATAGATATGTCCGAATCGGGTGAAATCATCAATAAAAGTGATGAAATAGGACTTCCCGCGTCTTGTTTTGACATTCATCGGACCACATATGTCCTAATGGATAAGCTGTAATGGAACCTCGGCCCTTGTGCCGGTTCCAAACGGCTTGCAACAAGATTTTCCCACTAGGCAATGTTCGCAGGTCGACATTTCAACCTTTGAAACATTGGATAGAAGGCCATGTTTGGCAAGTCTATCCATACACGTTGGTCCAATATGACCAAGCCTTGCGTGCCAACAAATCACATCAGACTCATAAGTCTTAGAATTTGCAATAAGGAAATTTTCATTACACGAGGAATCATACATTGTACTCATTACAATAAATCCTTTAAATACAAACCCAGTACCAATAAGAGTATTATTACAACTTAAGTCCACATTACAATCATGAAAAACCCAGTTATAGCCAAGACACATTAACACGACCACAGAAATTATATTCCTTCGAATATCTGGAGCGAAGAGGACATCATGAAGTAGGAGAGTGCGGCCGTTGTCCAAGACTAGCTTGCAAGTCCCAACGCCTTTCACTTCAACACGTGTGTTGTTTCCTATATAGATCCACTTCGTTCCTTGGGGTATCCGGTGATACTCCACGAAGGACCGTCTGTCCCTTACTATGTGGTCGGTGGCACCTGAATCAATTATCCAAAATGGATTAGATTCCACAAGAAATATTGAACTAGAAACACATATGTAACTAGTATATTTACAAGTTACCTCGTCGCCTCCACTCGTACACGAACGAGCATAGTGACCGAGCTTGTTGCACTTGAAGCACTTGATCTTCTTCAAGTCTTTCTTCTTGTGCCACTTCTTGTGCCCACCCCTGTGTTTGGGTTTCTTGGTAGACTCAGGTTGCTTTTTACGTTCATTAGTGAACTTCGAACGATCTTTCCGTTTCTTTCCTCCATGTGAGGAATTAGCAACCATGTGCACTTCTGCACTTGGCTTGGCAGCCGTAAACCGCTCTTCCTCTAATTCGAGGTGCTTTGAAACGTCGCTGAAGTTCTTGATGCTCTCATTGTGAGTGAGATGCATCTTCATTTGGTCCCACCCATTTGGTAGGGAACGTATGACTGCTTGGATTTGTTGCTCATCAGTGAGCACATGACCTGCGTCCTTTAACTCCGAGATAAGATTCGCCATATGTCGAAGATTTTTCCCCATGGAATGATCTGGATGTTTCTTATATGAATCGAACCTTATAGTTAAGGCGCGAAGTTTGGACACCGATGTGCCACCGAACTTCTCCTCTAGCTTGGACCATATGTCCATGGCTAGGTCATGTTCTTGGAAGATGCGCATTATGTCATCGGCCATACTGGACAATAACGTAATGCGGGCTATCTTGTTCTTCCGAGACCAAGCATCAAAAGCTTCCGTGTCTCGTCTGTGTTGGGCCGTAGTGCCCAACTCGGGTTCAATCATGACGTTCTTTAGAGTCTCGAGCACTTCTTGCTCCTCCAGAACGTATTGTATCTTAATGGACCAAAGTTTGTAATTATCGACGTTGAGTTTTTCACCTCTGTTTAACTCATCGACGATATTCTTTGAAGCAGAAGACATTTTACTTTTAAAATGCTGCAAAAGACACAAAAAGCCGAAGGTTTGATCAAAAACATTGCATTGAAAATTCTTAAAATAAATACAATTCCCACTTGAAATGAGAATAGAATATCCCATTTGGATAGTTCTAATTTCAACTCCCACTTGGAATGATATTTACAATTTGATAAGTTACTTTCGAAAAATATTGAAAATGTTACTCTAGAATCGGAAAGGTCACTACGTTTCCAATCACCATCTAGAGTAACTTTCAATATTTCCCCATCACTTTATCAAATGTTAGTACTCTTATAGTACTTCACAGCGGAAAAGCATTTTTAAAAACGTATTTTTCAAAACGTATGAAAACGTATTTTTCAAAATTGTATATTTCGACTTAGTACCCTTATGATACTAGCGAAATATTCGGCAATCCCTGGCCATTTGCCGGGGTAGAGCCGTAGCCGTGCCAAGGCCGGATCCCCTTGTGGGGATTTCTCTGCAAGCCACCGTCGCCGGTTCCCGTATGGATCCAAGCGTTCCCTCCTTCAGGGGAATTTGCCGCAGAGAATTGCCGTCGGACCCGTAGGGGTTGTTCAAGCAAGCCACTGCCATGCATGCCCCCCCTTTCGGTCACGTAAGCCCCACCCCCAAAAATTTGGACAACCAAGGCTCGGCAATGGCCCCATTCCATCGGTCAAGGGCCTCTGCCCTGACCGGGGCCGGCCAACACCGGCCAAGGGCATAAGACTGGCCGGCCATGGCCTCTGCCTTGGCTGGCCAGGGCCCCTGGCCGGCCAGGGCCTCTGCCCCGGCCGAGGGCCGGCCAGGGCCGGCCCTGGCTCCTGCCAGAGCCGGCCAAGCCCTGGCAGAGGCCAGGGCACCGGCCCTGGCCCCTGCTAGAGCCGGCCCTGGCCCCTGCCAGGGCCGGCCAGGCCGACCCTGGCCACTGGCCGAGGCCGGCCAGGGCCTCCTGGCCCTGGCCTGGCCTCGGCCAGGCCTGGCCATGGCATATTGGCCTAGGCCGGCCATGGCCCTTTGGCCATGGCCGGTCTCCCCCCTTGCATGGGGTGGCCGCATGCACTCCTCCCCCTCGACGGGGTGGTCGTGGTGGTTTTCGTCGTTATTGGCCGTAGCCAACCCCCTCCGCATGGGGAGGGGGGATGCATTGCCTCCATTACCCATATGGCTATAGATTTCATGCACCAAAATTCATCTTCCCCGATGGGAATAACCACCATCTTCTTCTCCGGTGAAGCACCCGTTCGTCGAGAAAGTAGTTATCCTCCAATGGCCGTGTGCCAAAAAAAATAACTTACTTCAAAAAGTTCGTAAACTACGCGCTCCACATGAAGAGAGTGTCCATTCCCTATGAATGGAGACTCAGCATCCATGAAGATAGCGAGTTTGACGATATGAACGGTCGGTTCTTCCCGTCACGAAAAGTTCCTGCCATATCCGTAATAGTAGGAGACCCTAACGTGAAAAGAACAACCGCTGCGTTCTCTCCGTCACGAAGTGTTCCTACCATATCCATAATGGTAGGATACCCATTCGTGAAAAAGACAACGACTCGTTCATAGTTTTGACGGGGCGACGGTCTGACCGGAGCGAATCCGTATGGCTCTGCTACCAATGTTAGATCCTGTCAAAACAGCGTTGTTAGGATCGAAATAAAGTAGAGACTTATGTTTGCGTATGCGACACGGTAATCTCTGAACTTTGCCCTCGGATTCACCACAACGGTCGATACTTCGTCACGGAGGATCGAAGCAGAGTTTCACCGCCTAAATCTCTAACTAGAAGAGGATTTTAATGGAAGGGAGAAGAAGAACATAAGGATGCCTTATGCAAACTTATGGCATGGAAAAGTGTGTATGAATGCCTTACCCTTGGGTCCTATTTATAGGCTTTAGGGGTAGTTATTGTAGGAAATAACTAAATATAAGCTTATTAGCCTATATTAGCACATTCATTTATCTTCTTCTTTATCCACTTATCAAGTGCCATTTTGCACTTATAAAGTGGCTTTTTCCACTTATCGAGTGGCTTTTTCCACTTATCGAGTGGTCCTTTTCACACGAGAAAAGGTTCCCTTCGCGCACGCCTTTGTGCACGTGACATCTGAGGTTCGTATACCCTCATACATCCCCTCATGGGTGTATTTATGTCGTCCATATCCAACAGGGTGTCACTTGATGCGTACGAGGAGAGTAATGACCAAGAGAGGATTCGTCTCTCCCGGTCAATGGGAGTTAGTGTCGTAGAGTTAGTTCGGTCTTTAGTTAAATATCTGCACAGAGTATGTTGGAAGAAGTCCAACATTAGTTGACTAAAGATCGATAGAAACTAACCGGAGTCAAGTTATTGGGGTTGACAGTTTGACCGTACCCTAGACTTAATCTACACAACATAGTTTAGACGAAGAGACTATAACTACAGAACTCATCACAGACACGGTCAGGGTGGTTCCAACAATTCTCATGTTGATGAGCTAACCACATTATGATGATGCTGAAACAGGGACGGCAGCCACTACTCATGGTCTTTGTCGTATAGGGCTTCGAGCCCAACCTGTAGTAGGGTCAGGTCGTAGGGTCACACAAAGAGTGCGACCTTCGTCTAGTAATAGGTGGAAATTAGTTAGGGAGAATATTTTGCATTCTTGATGCAAGGGATGGAATAATTGCATTTGATGCAATATGATAATTTAAGCCTAGATAGGGACTAAAATTGCATATGATGCAAAATAGATTAAATATGTCTTAAATTGTTTAAGACTATATTTAATAATATAAACGCAAGGAAAGGTTCACGGGTAAGACGGGAATGTCCCGGTCTATGCCCAGGTTCGAACGGCGTCCAAATCGGACGCTAAATGCCCAACTTATGCCCAAAACAGCCAATTGGGTCAGACCAGGCCAGACCAGGCAGACCCAGACCAGATTGGGTCTGGCCTGGCTCCTGGCCAGGCCCGATAGTACTAGGGCCCGCCTGGGCCTGGGCGCCCGGCCCACTTGGGCCTGGGCGCCCGGCCCAGGTGCCCTGGGCGCCAGACCTGGGATGCGCCCAGGTTTAGGCAGAAGTTGTGGGACCCATCTGGTGGGTCCCACAGTGGGTGCAGAACCCTAAAAGGGCTGAGCAGTTTTTGACGGCTGTGTTTGCGAAAAACATGGCGTGTGCTTAACTTTGGACACTCAATTGGAGGGTCAAACGAACTCCGATTGACGAACGGTTTTTTCCTATGTGTTCACCGTTGAACACCCTTCGAATTGAGAGGTTGTATCAATCATGAAGCTCAACGGTGAGTGAGTTAAAATTCACGGAATTTTGCACTTTGTGAAAGGCAAACTAACTTGATTTAATTAACTCTCAATTATTAGTCCCACATTGGATTTTGAGAAAAGGAGAGAGTCCACCGCCTATATAAATAGGGGTCTGCTCTCCTCCTTAAAACTCGTCCCAATCTCTAGATCTGAGCGGCTCTCGTAAATGTTGGAGCACGCTCGGATCTAGGCTTAAATTAATATTTCTTCTATCTCCCTAAATTTCTGCCTTACTCTTAAGGGCTCTAGCAAAGCCGCAAAGGAGTTCGGATTCGGATCCGAAATCTAGGCGAAGGTTTCACTCATGTGAAACTTTCTTCGGCGCGTGGTTGGCTCGGTGACACGGGGATTGATCGCCTCGGGATGCGGAGCGGTTCGAGGAGCGGTTCGGGGAGCGGTTCGGGGAGCGGCTCGGCGTGGGATGGGAGCGGCTCGGAAGACGGTGCAGAACATCTCGCCTGCTCCAGGGTTGAGATTCCGGGTATGTGTTTATTAGCATTAGTTTAATTTAATCGCAGTAGGCTAGATCCTTCTTGGGATAGTCAGATCCATCCCAAGTCGACATAGATCTTGGCTAAGGGTCTTGGACCTTAGGGCTAAGTTAAAATTGTTTTAACTGCATGTTAATTAGATTAACTAGATTTTTCTTCCGCTGCAAATTCTTTTTGTGTCTATGTTCCGTCCGAATTAGGACGGTCATAAAGTTTTTGTGCCCTAAGGGTCCCAGAAAACCCTTCACTTAGTTTACCTCTTTGGCATGAGTCGCAAAAGTTTTCTTACTAAAAACAATTTTCGAAAAACCTTTAATAAGATCATGCTTAGCTAACTTATATAAGTGCTTAAAATGAACATGATCAAAACGGCGATGCCCTAATAGTTGTTCATTTATATTAGCAACTAAGCAATGTTCTATGGTTTTAGACAAGCTCAAATAATAAATGTTTTTACGCCTAATACCGGTAAATAAAACATGTGAATCAATATCTACAATTTTACACATACCCTCACCAAAGTTAACATTGTAACCCTTGTCACAAAGTTGACTAATGGAGATAAGGTTATGACATAAACCACTACCTAAATAAACATATGTAATAAGAGGTTTGGAAGGATTACCGACTTTGCATACTCCAATTATGGTTCCCTTTTGATTACCTCCAAAAGTGACCGTTGCACCATCTTTGATGCTAATTACTTCAGAGAGCAATGTGGGATCTCCCGTCATGTGTTTGGAGCATCCGCTATTGAGTATCCATCCTTTTCTTTTAGAGCCAATATGACTTTTATTGCTCTCTTTATTTTTCTTGGGATACCTACATAATATACCATAAGCTCATGGTACCCAAGATTTGTTAGGTCCAAGGGGATTAGCCCTTTAGAAGCCAAGTCCAAGTGGCCGTTCACTTCCCAACATAATTGTCACTATTTATCACATCGCTAAAATAGGAGTTAACATAATCATTCCTATCATTTATACTAGTGTTCTTAGGACCCCAAATTGTGTATGTAATGTGTGTCCTTTTCCTAGTTGCATGCACATTTGGTTGAGTTCTATTTGGTGCGTGCTTCATAGGAGCATGAGATCTAGCATATGAAGATGGAGGTGGATAAGCATGAGACATATATGGGTTATATGTAAATTTAGGAGCATGCATGTTATATGCAACATATGGAGCATGCATAAGATGAGGTGGATGAGCATACATGGGAGGATAATGTGCATGAACATATGAATGTGTAGGAGCATATGCATGAGTATTTCTCATGTGTGGGTTTACACGTGTACATGGGTGTGGAGCATAAAATGTGTCATTCGTGTCCACATGTGAAGTAGGATATTTCCTACCTGTATGAGTGTTGGTGTACATATATGCATGGCCTTTCTTTTGGTTTTCACCCTTAGTGGGTTTCTTGCCAAAAGAAGGAGATCGTGAAGTGGTGACTTTCTTGGTAGGTTTGCTACCAATAGTGTTTTTGACACCACTAGTGGATGCACCGGAGGATGGCCTCACAAAATCTATAGTTACACCACTATAGGAGGTGCGAGATTTGGATGCATTTGCTTCCATATAACCAAGTCCACCACGATGTGTGGCTGGAAATTGGTTTGCAAGCAATTCATCCAATTGCTCTTTCCCTTTGTTAAATCTCTTAACTTGGGAGGACATGAGCTCATATTTCTCCTTAAGAGAAGAAATATTGGTATCCAAGTGGTCACACGTGTTTTGAGCTCATGCACTTGGGTTTTAAGAGAATCATTCTCAACACCCAATTGTGTGTTTTGTGAAGCTAGATCAATACTATCTTTAGAATAATTTTGATCTAGTTGATATTTGAGGGAGTTCACCTCATTTCTCAAGATGCCTTTTTGAGAAATATAATTTGCTTTCTCAAGTGTAAGTGAATCAATAATGGTGTCATTGTTGATGATGCATGGCAGTGATGATTTGCTAACATAAGATTTCTTTAAAGTAGTATATCTAAGCATAAGAGATTGATACTTAGAAAATAATTCTTCGTTAGCCATACGAAGTTCATCCATGGTTACCTCGGGTTCATCGTTGTGACTATCACTCTCATCAGAGAGTGGATCTTTTAGGGCCATGAAGCACATATGTGCACTCTCATCCTTTTTATCCTCGGATTCACTAGAGGAATCTCCGCTTGAATCAAAGAACGTCCCAATAAGTCCTTTATTCTTGTCCTTCTTGTATTTTTCGGACTTGTGGTACTTTGGAGCTTTCCACTTTTCTTTATTTCTAAGCATTGGGCAATCCTTCTTGATGTGTCCCGGCTTGTTACACTTAAAACCAAGAGACGAGGTATTGTTAGTGGAATCAAATTTAGTTTTGGAAGGAAATTTACCTTTGCAAAAGAAGCATTGGAACTTCTTCACCATTAGTGCCATTTCTTCCCAGTCTATTTCGTTCTCGGATTCTTCACTATCAGAGGATGAAGAAGTAGCCATGAATGCTAACGCTTTTTCCTTGGCCTCTGTTGGGTTCATCATTGCTCTAATCTTCATTCATTTCTACATTCTTACTTCGTAAGACATTAGAGTACCTATGAGATTCACCACGGAGTAATTCTTCATGTCATTGACCTTCTCAATGGCGATTGCTCTTATTTTCCATTTTGAGGTCATTCCCATAATTATATTTTTCACCCTTTTTGTTGGGTATAGACTTGACCAAGAGCTTCAAGCTCATTGGTGATGTCGGTGAAGCGTCTGTACATCGTTGCAATGTTCTCATTATCCTGCATATAAAACATATTGAAATTTTGTATTGCAACATATAATTTAGACAGCTTTACCTTGTTCGTTCCCTCGTGGGTAAGGACTAGATGGTTCCATATTTGATATGCACTCTTACATGTGCATATCTTATTGAACTCATCTGAATCCAAGGCATAATGAAGGGCGCATTGCCTTGGCATTGTTCACTTCGACGGACTTCTCGGAGGGAGTCCATTTGTCAAAATCCTCTTCGGAGGGTTCAACGTATTCCTTATAGAGGATTCTCTAAAGAGAAGCACTTCTAAGAAACGTCTCCATCCGGCACTTCCAATAGCCGAAATTCGTGCCATTGAAACGCGGAGGACGAACCGTTGATTGTCCTTCGAAGATGGTAGACGCACCATCACGATTGTGATTGTTGTACGAAGGAGGTGGAGGAACGTTGTTGTTATTGGATTCCATAGCTAAAACCTTTGCGCTGATACTAATTGTAAGGACCCTGGCTATGAGGAAAACACTAGAAGTGGGGTTGAATAGTGTTTATAAAATTTAAACGTTAGTTATATCAATTTAAATTCCAAACCAACAATAAATGCGGAATTATAAATAAACGCAAAATGAAACAATGGTAACACAAAGTATGTTTCAAGGGTTCGGATTACCCAAGTCAACTTCCAACTTGTTCCCGATAATCCTACGTCCCTTCCACCCAGATACCTCTGGATACTTATGTTAGAACACTAACTTGAGGTTTCCTTTAAACCCACTTATAGCAACCCTACAAGTGAAATCAAAACACAATCGATGTCCTTGAATCCCACAACCTGGGATCAAGCAAACCACACTCACAAACTAAGAGTAAAACTAACATCGAAAGATATGAAATAATGAAATAGCAACACTTACAATCACCTATATCTTGAAATAGAACTTGAAGGAGCAAGTTGTTGGATACAACATACAACATATGTTTGATACAATGATCGATAACTTCGTGTTTGATGATAACAAAATGTGTGAACGTTCTAATGTGTGTGCTAAGTGTTTTTCAGGAGTGGCACGCTTTTAAATCTTCAAAGTGATGACTAAGTCAATTGATGGATGAATTGATATTCACATAGCAAATTGGAAGATGGAGAAATTGCTATTCATATAGCAACTTAGACTTGGTCAATTATGGATAGCCATGGTGAAATCAATTTCGATTGATTCAAATCAATCAAAGACATGATTTTATTCCTAATCCCATTAGCATTGCAATTCAAATCACTCTTCATCTCCTATTCCTATTTGTTTGCCTATGAGATCAAATCAAATCTTCAAACAATCTATTCAAATCCTAATGCCATGCAAATTGGAGACTTGGTTAAAGATGGAGAAGTTGGATCTGGATCTAAGGCTAGATGGGGGTGTGAATAGGCTAATAAAAAAATTCTCGTGCAACCCAGGAGAAATCACACACAGTTTATAATCACAAGCAGAGCAAAAAGAATGTAATCACAGAGTACGCATAGATATACCCTGGTTCGGTTGTCCCACGATATACTCTAGCCTCTAAGCAAATACTAGCATTAATATGTTTCTTATGTATTACTACAATGATTCTCGAGCCCCTGGCTACCCACATAGTCATACTACACTCCCCGAGTGCAAAACACTATCAACCTAGTAAATGCTCTATCTTGACAAGCCCCGCTTGTCAAGACCCTCTTGTCTAGTCCCCCGACTAGACAAGTCCAAAAAGAACACTAAAGTGGTAAAGTTTCCCTTACAAAGATCGCTACGCTAGTACACGAATATAAAGATTAAGAGTTCAGAAATGCTCAGATCGTGTCTGTATAGTCGTCTCTGTCAATAAGCACATGTCAGATTTAATCTGACAAGTAGTCGTAGCGTGAAGTCGTCACGTCTCGATAACTCAAGTTGCGGCTCTGAAGTCTCTTTGCTAATCCCCTTTGTTGTTGCAGCTTAGCTAGCTTGATGGCACTTGGAGATCTAGGTCGGCAATGGAGTTGGTTCGGCCTCTCCGTAGGTCGACAGCACTTGGCTAGGCAAATGATCTTTTTGATTCCTATCTCTCTAATTGGATAGCATATGCCTTTTGTTTCTCAATTATATGTTGCCTTTAACTTTGCTTCAAAACTTGAATAAGACTTTTGATATGGGTCTACCAAATTTTCCCCTGCAACAAACAAAAAACGAATCCAAGTGTTTTAACTTTAATTCAAAAAACACACAGCCTTAAACATTTATTCAAGAAAAAAACAAGGCACGGATGTCTCCCTGGTGCGTGGATGTCCATTGGGTTGGCAGGGAGCAATGGTATAAGTCTCCCTCTGGGTCGGCAGCACATCTCGTCGGCAGCATAAGCTCTTCTCCTCGGCAGCAAGCAGATCTTCGTACTAGGAATTCGACAGCAGCTAAGAGCTCCTTCGTTGGCAGCAAGTATATTGTCGAATACGTCGTGGCGGCATCAAGGAAGGTGTCACGACAGCAAAGTTCGAAGGAACAGAGGATTTTGGCGGGCACGTCGGTTTGAAGCAGGGGTTGCCACGACTTTTTTGAGGAGATGATGTGCCCTGATGTATGAAGATGAGAAATTCAATTAGCTTTTGGAGACGATGACCTCACCCCTTGAGTTTTGATTTTTTTCGTTTGCGTCGCCACTCAAATTATATCTCTGCGAAAAAAAATTTGCTCCTAAAAAGCCTAAGATATAGCCTTCTTTAAATATGGGTGTAGAACCAAAATTTCCCATTAATTATTTTTTTGCCATTTTTTGTTTTTCCTTGGTCAACCAAACACGACTCCAAACCGTACAACATAATTTACATTTGCACTTTCAAATTTATCTTTTGATTCCTCCAACTTGTGATGGCTACAACTTTTAGAGTGTGTTCTTTTTACCAAATTTCCCATTCCACTTAATTTTGGCCCCATACGATTTGATTCTTGCCACACACAAAAACAAAGACTTAAGGTTGCATTTTGGGCCACATTTTTTTCCTCCAAGCTTGCCACCTTCTCCATCTTCCAATTTGCTATGTGTATAGCAATTTCTCCATCAATTGACTTAGTCATCACTTTGAAGATTTAGAAGCGTGACACTCCTGAAAACACTTAGCACACACATTAGAATGTTCACACATGTTTGTTATCATCAAACACGAAGGCAACGATCATTGTATCTAACATACGTTGTATCCAACAATCTCCCCCTTTTGATGATGACAAACTGTTATAAGATTTGCACTAAAGTTCCAAATAATACATCGTGACATGTGTGTGTGAAGTGTGTATGCAACAATATACTATTTGATGTACAAGCATACAAGCATACAAGCATGCAATGATGTAACAATAATGTGATACAAATAAGCATGGCATGCTCCACCTATTTTCATGCTCCCCTTGAACATATAACATATCAATTATTTATTAACGCTCCCCCTTAAACCAATATTCATATATGCACCTATAAGCATTAATGCACCAAATCTTCAATATTTTCTCCCCCTTTTGTTTCATCAAAAGTGTATAAACAAAGTCTAATTCATGTCACATGCAACAATAAAGCATTATAAATTACAACTAGCACTTGCATGTCATTTTTCTTAGGATAGTCACTTCAAATTCAATGAAAAGAGTAACATAGACTTCTACACCATCGTGTAAGTGTAATGATTAAATATTTGAAGCATAAAGGGAGAAACTCTCATAGAAATCAACCAAAACCAATCCACATTTTCCAATAAACATGAAATCACTAGGATTGATTTTTCCCCCACCTTATTGAAAATGATTTCAAGATACCACACCCCAAAAGCATAGCTTATAAGGACTCTTAGATTTGGGGGTGGCATTGTTTGACGAGTAAAATACACCAACGCTAAAGATTACCCATATAGCTTAAGTTGGATACTCGTGGGTAGTATACTTGCCACGAATTGTATCCATTTTATGTATGGAGCAATATTCAATCTTTTTCAGTTTTCTTGTTTCATATTCAGTTCTTTTGTGCTAAATTTTTATCCATGGTGAATACACATCATACCCCTTAGATTTATCAGTTATTTTCAACCTACATTCACTTTCCAACATTTCATAAAAGATACTCCAATTGTGCAACACTATTCAATACTCGTGGAAGTGAAAGTATAGGTGTAGAAATCACGTTATTCAATTCATTAAGCATGTCATGGCTACTTAGGAATACTAACATGCGCATGTAGCTATAACAATATTACAATGATTTCTACAAGGATATGAATGTCATTCAATAATACTACTTGAATGATATAAAAAGAAAAGATTTTCATTAAGCACATTTATTTTTTTTTACTTTTTTAATTTTTTTTATTTTTATATAAAATGAATCAAACAAACTAAAATCAAGCAAGCTAGCACTCAAATAAAAAAATAGTTCATGCATGCAAAATATATGAATGTATGCATTACTTTCAAAGAGGGAAAGAGATATACCTTCGCGTCGTCGTTTGGCTAAGAAGCTTAAATAATTAAAACGTTCAATTCAAAGCTCCTTACCAAATCTCCATCGTACATACACGGTAGATACTATATGTGACCTTGGAATCCTACAAGGTCCACTCATGTTAGTCACCAATGATTTAGGAACCCACACTTGTTTAAACTTTTTTTTCGTGTTCTTAAACTTGCAATTATAAGATGTATGACCAACATTATCACAAGTAAAGCATTTTGCATGCATATTTTTGACAATAGTAGGTACATTGTGAATTTTCTTAAATTTTGGGTTTTCAACATTTTTCAAACCAAATCCAAGTCCTCGTCTATTATTTCCATATAATTTATTTCCAAGAATGATATCTAGAGATTGTTTTCCTATTGAAAATTTCTTAATAGACAATTCAAGATTAGAGATTTTGGATTTTAATAGTGCATTCTCATTCACAAGTAAAGTACATTTACTAATGAAAGCTTTCTTATTTTCCTCTTCTTTCTTTTCAAATTCAATCACTTTTCTTTTAAGATCATCATTAACCATGAAGAATTTATCATTAAGCTCTCTAATCACATGGTCTTTTTCAGTTTCCAGCTTAATTAAGTCATGCTTAAGCATGTCAATATCATTCATCAAAGAGGGACAAGAAAGACAATCAATTTTTTCCAGGTGAGCTATGGTTTTCTTTTAACATGGTAATGGTGGATTTGCATGCAACAAGCTCTTCTTTCAGATTTTTAGTTTCTTCCAATATGTCACAATTTTCTTTTTGCAATTCAAAACACGCATTTCTATAGATTTCTACATTAGAATCTAGCTCATCAATTTCCTCTTGCATTTTCTTAAAAGGTTCAGCTCTAGTATAAGATGTCACCTCATCGTGTCTTCCCATCAAAGCAAGATTGATTCCAATTTCATGCTCCTCATTCTCATCCTCATTTCCATGTTCCACGTTCACACCATGGATTTTCCTTTCTTGTCTGCAACAGTAGCCGTCTCTTATGGGCAATCTCTCGCAAAGTGTCCTCTCCTCCTGCATTTAAAACAATCAACTTTATCAGCAGTTTTCTATTTAGAATATTTCTAGCAGCATCCTCGCTAGCTTGAAGAGCGAGTGGTTTTGGAGCTTTTTCCTTTGCCTCAGGTTTCTCTCTTTCTTCAATATTTTGCAGATCAAGCTGGTGGGACATTCGGTTGTCGATCAAGTCCTCCACTCTCATCTATGATAGATCTTTCGCTTTTTGGATAGCGGTGACTTTAGGCCTGAACGAGCTTGGCAACACTCTTAAGATTTTTCTCACTTGTTCAAGGCTGGAGTATGGCTTACCGAGGGAGGTAGACTTGTATACAATGTTTGTAAACCACGCAAACATGTCCTTAATGGATTCTGATGGACGCATGCAAAATCTCTCATATTCTGTACTCAGCAACGCACGTCTGGATCCCTTTACTTGCGATGTTCCCTCGTGCGTCACCTCCAGCGTATGCCAAATTTCCTGTGCAGTTAAACATTGTGAGATACGATTGAATTCAGCTTTATCCAAAAAGCAAATAAGCACATTCATAGCTCTGTTATTCAAAGAAAAATATTTTTTATCATTCTAATCCCATTTATCTTCAGGTTTCAACATTTAAGTATATCCAATTTTAAGCATATGAGGACTATATCCTTTTTCAGCAATATTCTATACATTATAATCAATAGAGGCTAAGTAGATTTTCATTCTAGTTTTCTTATAAGCATAATCTACACCATTAAATTTAGGAGGACGCGATATAGACTGGCCTTCAGCAAATGTAGAATCAAAAGTATTCATGGTCAATCTAGCCTAGATCCTCTAACCTACTCTGATACCACTTGTTGGATCTGGATCTAAGCCTGGGGGGATGAATAGGCTAATAAAAAAATTCTCGTGCAACCCACGAGAAATCACATGCAGTTTATAATCACAATCAGAGCAAAAAGAATGCAATCACATAGTATGCACAGATATAGCATGGTTTGGTCGTCCCACGACCTACTCAAGCCTCTAAGCAAATACTAGTATTAATAAGTTTCTTATGTACTACTACAATGAGTCTCGAGCCCCCGGCTACCCACATAGTACATACCACACTCCCCGAGTGCAAAACACTATCAACCTAGTAAATGCTCTATCTTTACAAGCCCCGCACGTCAAGACCCTCTTGTCTAGTCCCCTGACTAGACAAGTCACAAAAGAACACAAAAGCGGTAAAGTTTCCCCTACAAAGATCGCTACGCTAGTACACGAATATAAAGAGTAAGAGTTCAGAAATGCTCAGATCGTGTCTGTGTAGTCGTCTCTGTCAATAAGCCTGGGTCAGATTCAATTATCTTTTTTATTCCTGTCTCTTCAACTGGATAGCATATGCCTTTTGTTTCTCAAATATATGTTGCCTTTAACTTTGCTTCAAAAATTGAATAAGACTTTTGATATGGGTCTGCCAAATTTTCCCCTGCAACAAACAAAAAAACGAAGCCAAGTGTTTTAACTTTAATTCAAAACACACACACAGCCTTAAACATTTATTCAAGAAAAAAACAAGGCGTGGATGTCCATTGGGTCGGCAGGGAACAATGGCACGGGTCTCCCTCTGGGTCGGCAGCATGTCTCGTCGGCAACATAAGCTCTTCTCCTCAGCAACGAGCAGATCTTCGTACTAGGAAGTCGATAGCAGCTAAGAGCTCCTCTGTTGGCAGCAATTATATGGTCGAATATGTTGTGGTGGCATCAAGGAAGGTGTCACGGTAGCAGAGTTCGAAGGAGCAGAGGATTTTGGCGGTCACGTAGGTTTGAAGCAGAGGTTGCCACGACTTTGTTGAGGAGATGATGTGCCAGTGATGTATGAAGATGAGCAGTTCAATTAGCTTCTAGAGACAATGTTCTCACCCCTTGAGTTTTGATTTTTTTTATTTGCGCCACCACTCAAATTATATCTCGGCGAAAAAAAATTTCTTGCCGTGCTCCTAAAAAAACCTAAGCTATAGCCTTCTTTAAATATAGATGTAGAACCAACAATTTCCCATTAATAACTTTTTTGCCATTTTGTGCTTTGCTTCGTCAACTAAATATGACTCCAAACCGTACAACATAATTTACATTTTGCCCTTTCAAATTTATCTTTTGATTCCTCCAACTTGTGATGGCTGCAACTTTTAGAGTGTGTTCTTTTTACCAAATTGCCCTTTCTACTTAATTTTGGCCCTATACAATTTGATTCTTGCCACACAAAGAAACAAAGACATAAGGTTGCATTTTGGGCCATATTTTTTGCCTCCAAACTTGCCAACTTCTCAATCTTCCAATTTGCTATGTGTATAACAATTTCTCCATCAACTGACTTAGTCATCACTTTGAAGATTTAGAAGTGTGCCACTCCTGAAAACACTTAGCACACACATTAGAACATTCACACACGTTTGTTATCATCAAACATGAAGGCAACGATCGTTGTATCCAACATACGTTGTATTCAATAGGAGAGATATGGAGAATCTTATGCAAATCAACGGTGATTAAATGAGATCTAATTCAAATCCTATAGCTACTCAAATTCAATTCTATAGCCATCCATATTCAAACTCCATATCCAAAGAGATTCACTCAAATCCGAATCAATTTAGGATTCCTTCCCATCTCCATCAAATATGGGATTCTAATTGATTCTATCATATCCCATACTCTCTTATATAAACCCATACTCAAAGAGAGAGATTTTAAGAGAGAGGTAGCCAAAGAAATTCGTCCAAAACCCTAGAGAAAAGCTTCATGGTCGCAACTTTGCAATGAGCTCGACTGACGACGTTAAAAAGTGCGTAACTTTCTCCACAATGCTCGGATTAACGAACCGTTTGCACCAGGACGATCACAACTCAGTGCTTTACAACATGGTAATATTTTTCTGATTTTAATCTCTGTATTAGTCAGTGGTATTTATTTTAGCATGAGTTGTATTCTGAATAGCTTCATATATTTCATCATCTCCTAGGCCAAAGTTCTTCATCTCCTCCAAGCCCTTGGCCGCAAGCTACATCTCCAAGTTAGTTGTGTTGGAAACTTATGAATCCTTATACGGTTTTGATAATACAAACATATCATTTTATATGTACTAACTCTATCTATACAGATATATAGCACTACCATCTAAGATCATCATCAAGAACGAAGCATTCATTGCAAGACGACACATATCGAAGAAATTTTGTATCTTGTAAGAAGTGATGTAATCTTTATCTTTTCTCTTGCATATACTTAGAATGTAAAAGCCTTGATGATTACCTATCTTAGTCGTTTAGGGGTCATCTTCATAAAATCAAGTCAAAATTCCAATTAGTCGACCAATCCTTATTGCTAGTCAACTAATTTAAATAGTAAAAAATTCAGAAAATTCTGAAACTTTGTCAGACCCATCCTAGAGCCTTCAGGATCATTTTTGCCATCATTTCCTAGACTTTCAAATTTTTAGTCGACTAATACTTTCTATTAGTCTACTAATCTATTTGAATTCAAATATTTTAATGATTTATCATTAAAATTATATTTTATTAAGTGGAAGTTAGAACTGCCACTAACGACTAGTTCTAGCAGTTTATAGCCGTTTAAAATAATTTTCTACAGTTTTAGGAAGTTACCCTTCTTGAAAAGACACTTTAACTTCCATTCTATCCCGTCAGCTTTAATTAGTCGACCAATGCATAAAATTAGTCGACTAATTTGACAAAAACGGCTCAGATTGTTTTGAAAATTTAGGCAGTTGTACAACGGTCATAAACTACCTCTTTGGACTGTAAATAGACCCACAGACCCCGGCCTAAAAATATGAAAATTCTCTCATTTTCTCTTTTCTTAAGTTTTCTTTCTTTCTCTAGAAAGAGTGAGATCTTCAGATTTCCATAGGGAAAACTCTGCAGAAATTCAGTCCCTATAGAAAGTCCAATTTCCAAGAGTATTCTTCACAATTCACATCTTGAACCTTGGAGATTCCATCACCAACCTTGCCCAATAATTCCATCCATTATCAAGGCTATAGGTGATATTGTTTCAACTCTTTTCTTACTTTATTTGGTGAATCTCTTGTTGAAGAGATTGTACAAGTTTGCAACACGGAGAGTGTTGGCATTTTTGTATGTTGATTAATTGTGGGGAGCAAGTGTTATAGTGGATTCAAATCTCTACGGGGTAGAGGACTGGACGTAGGATCATAAGGATCCGAACCAGGATAAAAATCCCTGTGTTTGCGTTTGGATTATTCTGGATTGTGATCTTTTATTTCCGCAATTCATTGCAATCTTTTATTAACTTTTATTTTTGCAATATCGTCGTGATTTACACTATTCACCCCCCTCTAGTGTATTTGGTGTGCCAGGAGATCTAACATTTGGTATCAAAGCAAGGTTAAGATGGCCTACACCTATCCGACGAACACATCAACGTCTTCTTCACAATTTTTAGAAGGGCATTCTACTACAAGGCCTCCACTATTCAATGGTTCCAACTACTCCTATTTGAAGACAAGGATGACAATCTATCTTCAAAGTATCGATTACGAACTTTGGAACATGTTGGAAACTCAATACGAGAAGCCTACCACTCCATATGCCCAATGGACCGCAAATGATAAATCTGCTGCAACCCGCAACTCCAAAGCAATGAATGCACTATTCTGCGCTATGGACAAGAATGAATTCAACCGTGTCTCCCAGGCCAAAACTGCTTATGACATCTGGCATACACTCCAGGTAATACATGAAGGAACTAATAAAGTTAAGGAAACTAAAATCTATGTTCTTGTTCACAGGTTTGAGTTATTCAGAATGAAGGAGAATGAACCAATTGGAGAAATGATCACTAATTTCAGCAACATTGTCAACTCCTTAATTGCCCTTGGCAAAACCTACTCTCAAAATGAACAAGTACGGAAGATTCTTCGTGCCTTGACACCAGAATGGGAAAGAAAGACAACATCAATAGAAAAAGTCAATGACTTATCAACACTTACCATCGAAAGCCTCGTTGGAAATTTGGTGGCTTACAAAGTACAACTCCAAGATCACAAAGAACAAGCAGATACAAAGAAGAAACCTCTTATCTTTGTCGCTTCATCAGACACCGATGTTTCAGACATGGACGATGAAGACATGGCACTAATAACTAGAAACTTCAAGAAGTTTCTATGAAGAGGTGAGTTTAAATATTTTAAGCCTAAAACTACTGATGCTTCTTTATGTTTTTAATGCAACAAACCAGGACATATGAAAAAGGATTGTCCACTTCTTAAGCCTAACGAAAGGACATTCAACAACTTTATAAAGGATAAGAAGTTCGAAAAGAAAAAGAAGGCATTAGCAGCAACATGGGACTCTTCATCTTCAGATGAAGAAGAAGAAGTCAACAGCCAATCAAATGAAGAAAATGCACATATGTGCTTTATAGCACAATATGATAATGAGGTAAGTATTTTTAATAATGAAGAATTACTAGAAGCCTTTAATGATTTATATATGAGATTCAAGAAATTGAATTCTCAACATAAGGCATTAGTTCTTTTTCATCAAGAACTAACTTCATCTTCTTCTTCATTAGATAATATAAAAATTGAAAAAGATTCATTGTTTTCTCAAAACACTAAGTTAATACATGAAAATGAGATTCTCAAATCTGAGAATCATAATATGGTTACACGTATTTCTACTTTAGATAAACATATTTATTATTTAAAATTGAAATATGATAACATGTCTTCTAATATTAGCAAATTCAATAAAGGATAGGATAATCTTGATGATTTACTTAGAATACAACATCCTGCTAATCATAGACAAGGTTTGGGGTATAAGAATATTCCCAAATCCAATATTTTTGGTAATGAAATTTTAGAAAAGAAAAAGCATGTATTTATTAATGCTAAGAAAATTAATTCTTCTAATATTTTGAAAAATGATATTATTCGTATTCAAAAGAAGATCAATTTTATTTCATCTTCTAAGAAAACAATTATGCATAATATCTGGGTTCCCAAAGATATTTGTTTATATGATAAAGATATATATGTTTCTAACTTAATGAAAAATATTATTCTTTCACCTAACTATTTGAAGAAACCAAATTCCACTTGGGTTTGGTTTCCTAAGTACTAATCCTAAGGACCCATATAAAAAAGGGGTACCAATATTCATTGTTTATCTTTCAGGTACCTACTAAAGAAAGATGGATACTAGATAGTGAATGTTCTAAACACATGACCGGGAACATCAAACTTCTATCAACCGTTCAATTCAAAGATGGTGGCACCGTTACTTTTGGTGATAACAACAAAGGTAAAGTGATTGGCATTGGAACAGTTGGTGATTCAACTAAGCCAATCATCGAAAACGTGCTCCTCGTCGACGGTTTGAAACATAATCTCTTATCCATTTCTCAATTATGCGATAAAGATTTTAAAATAGTTTTCGAAAAGAATGCATGCATTATATATGATTTAGATATGTCTAATATTTTATTCCAAGGTAATCGTAAGAATAACACATATGTATTATGCATGAAAGTATCTACTAATAATCATTGTTTGCTAGCATCCACAAATAATACATTATTATGGCATAAACGATTTGGACATACTAACTTTAAGCATTTAGCACATATTTCAAAACATAAGTTAGTTTCTGGTATGCCTAATATATCTTTTACTCATTCACAATTTTGTGATGCATGTCAACAAGGTAAGATGCATAAATCTTCTTTTAAATTAAAAGATGCTATTTCTACAAAGAGACCTCTTGAACTTTTACATTTAGATTTATTTGGTCCCTCTAGTTAGCCTCTTTGAATGGTAATAAATATGCATTTGTAATTGTTGATGATTTTTCAAGATATACTTGGGTATTATTTTTCAAACATAAGAATGATGTATTTGAAGAATTTACAATATTTTGTATAAGAATTCAAAATTTAAAATCTTCATCCATTGTTACTATTCGTAGTGATCATGGAGGAGAATTTGAAAATGAATTATTTACAAAATTTTGTAATAAACATGGTATAAGACATAACTTCTCTTTTCCTCGAGTCGCACCACAAAATGATGTAGTTGAAAGGAAAAATAGAACTTTACAAGAATGTGCTAGAACCATGCTATGCAATAGTAATCTACCAAAATATTTTTGGGCAGAAGCTGTTGCTACTGCATGTTATGTTTTAAATAGAATTTTGGTAAGACCACAAATGAATAAAACTTGTTTTGAACTGTTTTATGATCTTATTCCACGTGTTTCTTATTTTAAAGTTTTTGGTTGTAAATGTTTTATTCTTAATACTAAGGATTCATTGGATAAATTTTATTCTAAATCCGATGAAGGTATTTTTGTAGGATATTCTACACGTAGTAAAGCATATATGATTTATAATAAATGAACCTTGTGTATTGAAGAATCTCTTCATGTTAGTTTTGATGAGAACTTTTCTCCTCTTACTCATTTAGATGAAGATGATTCTATTCCTATCATTAGTTCTTTAGAAAACACTAAGTTATATGATGATGATACTAATAATCCCATTCCTGAGATTATACCTGAAAATACAAATATTCTTAAAGCATTTGTTGAGGTTCCTAATCATCCACATGATTTAGTTATTGGAGATATTTTTGATAGAGTAAGAACTAGATCACAAATTGAACAAATGACTAATTGTGCATTTATTTCATCCATTGAACCAAAGAATATTATTGAAGCATGTAAAGATAGTTCATGGATTTTAGCAATGCAGGAAGAACTTAATCAATTCAAAAGAAATAATGTATGTGAATTAGTATCTAGACCTTCAGATCATCCTGTAATTGGTACTAAGTGGGTATTTAAGAACAAATTGGATGAATCTGGACAAGTAGTGAGAATTAAGGCTAGATTAGTCGCACAAGGCTATAATTAGGAAGAAGACATAGATTATGATGAAACCTATGCTCCTGTAGAAAGATTAGAATCAATTAGAATACTTTTAGCATATGCATGTTATAAGGATTTTAAGTTATATCAAATGGATGTTAAAAGCGCATTTATTAATGGTATTATAAAGGAAGAAGTCCATGTAGAACAACCGCCTGGATTTCAACATGAAAGTTTAGAAAATCATGTTTTCAAGTTAAAGAAAGCATTATATGGATTAAAACAAGACCTCGTGCTTGGTATGAAAGATTAAAGAACTTTCTGTTAAAATATGGTTATTCTATTGGAAAAATAGATTCTACTTTATTTACCAAACATATAGATTCTGATGTTATCATTATACAAATATATGTCGATGATATAATTTTTGGTTCTACTAATGATTCTCTTTGTCAAGAATTTTCTAAGGAAATGCAGAATGAATTTGAGATGAGTCACATGGGTGAATTAACCTACTCCTAGGACTTCAAATCAAACAGTTGAAGGAAGGTATTTTTATACATCAAAGTAAGTATACAAAGGAACTCATCAAAAGGATTGATTAGAAAATTCTGTAGAAACGCGTACTCCAATGGGTACTTCATTAAATCTTGACAAGGATCCAAATGGTAAGTCTGTTGATCAAACATTATATCGAGGTATGATTGGATCATTACTTTATCTTATCGGAAGTAGACCAAATATTATGTTTTCTGTTTGTATATGCGCTAGATATCGATCTGATCCTAAGTTATCACATTTGACTGATGTCAAAAGAATAATTAGGTATATCAAACACACATCCCCTTTTGGTTTATTTTATCCAAAATCAAATTCATTTGATTTGATTTCATATAGTGATGCAGATTTTGCTGGCTGCAAAACTGATTGTAAAAGTACAAGTGGAACTTGTCACTTCTTAGGATATGCATTAGTTTCTTGGTTTAGTAAGAAACAAAATTCGGTTACTTTATCTACAACAGAAGCAGAATACATTGTTGCTGGCTTAGCATGTGCACAGATTTTATGGATGAAACAAACAATTTTAGATTATGGCATTCAATGTGACACATGTTTTATCATGTGCGACAACACTAGTGCTATAAATCTATCCAAAAATCCTGTCCATCATGCACGCACTAAGTACATAGATATGCGACATCACTTCTTGGATGACCATGTCCAAAAAGGTGATATTATTCTTAAATATATTGATATTAAGAATCAAATAGCCGATATCATTACTAAGCCCCTTAAGGAAGATACTTTTCTTAAATTAAGAAGAGAACTAGGTATTATTAGTGAATCGAAACTTTAACCATATAGTATAGCTATATATAAGTTATTATCATTTTATAATTTTTTCTGGATTTTCAGAAATTATTCATATTTTAATTAGCCGACTAGTCACCTGTATTAGTCGCCTAATACTCCAGATTTAATTAAATATATATAACGCCCTGTTTTTGAATATTAAATATTTTTTATTATTTTATTTTCGATCAAACCAGAATATCATTATGGGAAGATTCCAAATTCAAATTTTTCGAATTTTCCCCCTCAAAAGTACTTTCCAAGTACTAAGGGATTAGACCTTTCCCTTCCAACCACTTACACAAAGTACAAGTACTTTAAGTCAACCACCTTTTGTTCATTCCCTAGGCTTCCATGCGTCAGCACTTTTTGACCGCAAAACATTTTTTATTAAAATTTTAAATTTTTTCCGCCTCTTTTCAAACAGTCCGGTTCCTTTATTAATTAGTCGACTACTAGGCCGACCTAGTCGACTAATCGATGAAGAACACGAAATTTCAGAGCCGTTTTCAGTGCGGTTTTTTGAACCCATTTTTGATCAGTTTTGATCAGTTTCTCTTTCCAGTAGTTAGGAAACGTTTTCATAACTTCTTAGGAGTTATTACATTGTCTTTTGAAGATTCAAATTCAAATTTCCGTCTTCATTTCATTATATAAATACACACATACTCCTTCATCTTCCTCCTCATATGAGAAAGCCATTATCTCAGTATTCCCTCAAATCTTTCGGTTTTAGAAGTAGAGTTCATAAATATTCTGTAGGAAAGCTTCATCCTTCCCTAATGGCTTCATCTTCCAATCATCTCCATCAACGACGTCCAAATCCGGTCGCTATCATCGAAAAAGCAACTTTCTTCCCCGAAAGAGCCATCAACTTCTCCGAATCCATCATTCAAAATCTCAACATTCATCATCTCCTTGATGCAGTTTCTCTCTTCCATCTTTGATGTACCGTTCATCCATACTACCCCGTCCTTGTCAAGCAATTCTTCACCAACATGAGGGTGGTAGAGAATGGGGGTATCATCTATCTCAAGACCAAAGTGAAAGGTATCACCATCCACCTCGACTACAACTCCCTTGCCGAAAGCCTTCGTTTGCCCAGTGTCCGCACAAATTTCCTTGGCCAAACCTCCATGGACAACCCCGAACTTATCAACCGAATAAGTCCCAATTTTCAGATTGACATGTCTGCCAAAGCCTTGAACCCAATTCCTCGCATTTTACTCAAAATCATCACTTACAATCTTCTCCCTAAGAGTGGCTCCCTCAATTATGTTAATGAAACCCATAGTAGGGCTCTTTATGCCATTATGGGAGGGATTAAAGTGGATTGGGCAAGCACCATTATGATTGTCTTGATTAAACCAATCAAGCAACATATCTTTCTTCCTTGTGTCATCACTCAAATTCTCCAACACTTCCGTGTACCCTTGGAGAATGAAGTTTCGGTTTTCAATCCTTAACAATTTGATCACTCCGTCGTCAACCGTATGGTTCTCCCGCCTCTTCCTCCTCCCAAAGACGAAGAAGAAGAAGCCGATGCCGAACGTGTCACCCCTCCTTCACGTCGTCGTAAGCAAACCGTCAACCCTTATGCTAGGCCTCCCTCACGGCCTACCCTCCAAGACCAAATTGACCAACTTTGTGAGGACGTCAATTCCGGTTTCGGTGGAGTCCAAGAACATCTTAGCGGTTTTGAGACCAATCTTGGCAATGTTAGGAAGGATATGGAGAACGGATTCGAGGCTATACAACTCACTCAAGTCGAAATCCTAAGCGCTCTCCAAAACTGGACTCCATACACTCCTTCCTCATCTCGTTTCCCGCCTCCATCATCCTCAGACAATTAGGCACAACTCTGGCCGAACAACGTTTAGTCGACTAATACCGTAGCATAGTCGACTAACTAGTATTAAGGCATGTTTGTTGTATGTTTTTAGTTTGTTTTGTGTGTGGTTGATGTATTTGGGTCTCTGATGTTTTTATTTCATGTCGAAACAATGTATTTGAATCTTCCTATTGCATGAATGAAATTCGGTTTTTTAATTTTCAAACTTCTGTTATTTAAAATTTTGGTCGACTAGTACCAATAATTAGTCGACTAATTAATACTGTCACCCCATTTTTGATAATTTGACAGGGGGAGAAAATCTGATATGCATGTATATTCACATTCTGAACTTTCAATATCATACTTTGACAGGGGGAGAAACTTAACTTTACATTTTTTACTAACAATTATTATATATTATTATATTATGATTATCATAATAATATATCTTTAACATAAAATGTGTACATACTCTCTTGCATATAAAGCATATCTTTAGGGGGAGTATTTCAGTAGAGTATTTCAGTAAACACATGACAAATTTTTTGTTTTATTATTCGTTAGTCACATATTATTATAATATTCAATGTTTGTAAAATCATCAAAAAGGGGGAGAATGTTGGAAACTTATGACTCCACAAATGGTTTTGATGATACAAACATATCATTTTATATGTACTAACTCTATGCAGATATATAGCACTACCATCTAAGATCATCATCAAGAACACAAGTTGCAAGAAGCATTCACTACAAGACGACGCATATCGAAGAAATTTTGTATCTTGTAATAAGTGATGTAATCTTTATCTTTTCTCTTGCATATACTTAGAATGTAAAAGCCTTGATGATTATCTATCTTAGTCGTTTAGGGTTCATCTTCAAAAAATAAAGTCAAAATTCCAATTCGTCGACCAATCCTTAGTGCTAGTCGACTAATTTAAATAGTAAAAAATTCAGAAAATTCTGAAACTTTGTCAGACCCATCCTAGAGTCTTCAGGATCATTTTTTCCATCATTTCCTAGAGTTTCAAATTTTTAGTCGACTAATACTTTTTATTAGTCTACTAATCTGTTTTAATTCAAATATTTTAATGATTTATCATTAAAATATTATATTTTATTAAGTGAAAGTTAGAACTGCCACTAACGGCTAGTTCTAGCAGTTAATAGCCGTTTACAGCAGTTTATAGCTGTTTAAAACAGTTTCCTACCGTTTTAGGAAGTCACCCCTCTTGAAAAGACACTTTAACTTCCATTCTATCCAGTCAGTCGACCAATGCATAATATTATTCGACTAATTCTGACAAAAACGGCTCAAATTTTTTTTGAAAATTTAGGCAGTTGTACAACGGTCATAAACTACCTCCTTGGACTGTAAATAGACCCCCAGACCCCTGCCTAAAAATATGAAAATTCTCTCATTTTCTCTTTTCTTAAGTTTTCTTTCTTTCTCTAGAAAGAGTGAGATCTTCATATTTCCATAGGGAAAACTCTGCAGAAATTCAGTCCCTATAGAAAGTCCAATTTCCAAGAGTATTCTTCACAATTCACATCTTGAACCTTGGAGATTCCATCACCACCCTTGCCCAATAATTCCATTAATTATCAAGGCTATAGGTGATATTGTTTCAACTCTTTTCTTACTTTATTTGGTGAATCTCTTGTTGAAGAGATTGTACAAGTTTGCAACACGGGCAGTGTTGGCATCTTTGTATGTTGATTAATTACGGGGAGCAAGTGTTATAGTGGATTCAAATATCTACGGGGTAGAGGACTGGACGTAGGATCACAAGGATCCGAACTATGATAAAAATCCCTGTGTTTGCGTTTGGATTATTCTGGATTGTGATCTTTTATTTCCGCACTTCATTGTAATCTTTTATTAACTTTTATTTTTGCAATATCGTCGTGATTTACACTATTCACCCTCCCTCTAGTGTATTTGGTGTGCCATGAGATTTAACAACTTGTAAGGTCCTTGACTATAAGGAAAACACTAGAAGGGGGAGGGGCTTGAATATTTTTTATACAATTTAAAATGATAATTACACTAAATTAAATTCCTAACCAACAATAAGTGCGGAATGAAAATTAACCATAAAATGAAACAATGCAAACACAAAGATGTTTCAGGGGTTTGGATTACCCAAGTCAACTCCCGACTTGTTCCCGGTAATCTTACGTCCCTTCCACCCGGATACCACCGGATAATAAAGTTAGAACCCTAACTTGAGGTTTCCTTAAAACCCACTTGTAGCACCCCTACAAGTGAAATCGAAGTACACTCGATGTCCTTGACTCCCACAACTTGGAAGCAAGCAAACCACTCTCACAACCCAAGAGTAAATCAAATAACAAAAGTTATGAAATATGAAATAAACAACACTTACAATCACATATGCCTTGAAGTAGAACTTGAAGGAGAGTGTGTTGTGTGTTGAATGACTCTCTTGAAGAGAGGAAAGCCCTTTCTCTTGACTGCACCAAATGCCTAGAAGATTTCTCTTTGGTTCTAGGTTGGAGATCAAGAGATTGAAAGATAAGAATTCTAGGGCTTTTGGATTTTGAGAGCTTTGATCTAGGAAGATTGAAAGCTTCAATGGTTGAGCAAATGAGTAACCTCTCAATGGAACAGTAAAGGCTGCCTTTATAGGTTTCTCAAAACCCTAAAATAGAATCCCCAAAACCCCCTTTGAAATCCGTGGAGAAAAACCCAACGGATAGAATTTGCATACGCGACAGTCGACTGTTAAATAAAACACAGTCGACTGCTGCATTGTGTCAGAGTGTAGGTGAGAATTCAAATGGTAATTTACCACGTGGACAGTCGACTGATTAAGAGAAGACAGTCGACTGTAAATCCAACAGTCGACTGTAATTCCTTCTACAGGCGACTGGCCGCAATCTAGGTAAGTTGAGAAATTCTTTGAAAATTCTGGGAAGATAGGATATGCGACTGATGAAGAGAAGACAGTCGAGTGTAAATCCAACGGGCGACTGTAATTCCTTCTACATGCAATTGTCACAAAACCTGAAATTTTCCAGAGAGTTGAGTCTGCAGAGAAGCTCAAGGACAGACAACTGTTGAAGCATTGGACAGTCGACTGTAAATACAACATCAGTCGACTGGCACTAGAATAAGAAATATTCCAGAGAGCAAGTCATGTAGAAGAATTATGGACATGCAACTGTTGAAGCATTTACAGTCGACTGTTCCTTGGATATGCGACTATAAATACAACATCAGTCGACTGGCCAGATCAAACTGAGATTGACGGAACATCAGTCTGGTGGAGCGACGAGTCGGGTACGCACGAGCCTTTCACTTGGATGAGATGCACCAGCTGCGGGAGACTCAACATGAGCAGGCACAGAGGGCTGTACATCAGTAGACAAAGGCGCAAAGCATGGAGGAGGACGGAGAGCCGTATGGGAAGTATCCTCGGAGGGAGGAAACATGGCCTGAATGGCGGTCAAAATGGGAAAGCAGTGATGAAGGAACGACTTATACTAAAGCTTAAGGAGAAGCGAGAGCTTCAAATCCATGTTGAAGACTTGAGCTTCGAGCAAAGTAACCTGGTCACACGTCTGAGCAAGGAGAAAATCCTCGAGTGGAACAGATGGTGGAGAAGATGGTGGTTGGTCAGCTGGCAGAGGAGAGGGTATAGCGACATTGGCCGAGGGAATAGTGTCAGCAACATAGATACCCAAATACTCCCCCGAAGATGGTGGACTAGTCGGATCCATGAAAGATGATTGAAAGAGACTAGGGCACAAACGAACGAGAATAGACAAAGAAACCTAATCCAAGGGGAAACAACAGAGAAGGAGATATTCGACCAAAGCAATCGACGGATCGGTGGAGTGATCGGAGAGTGAAGCTTCGAATCGGAGAGAAAACCGACAGCTATAGTAGATTTCGAAAGGAGGAAGACGAAGGAACTGAGTAGGATGAGAAAGAAAATTATCTGACAAATCGACGGCCCTTGAAGTTATAAGAAGGGGTCCAAAGAATCTGGGCCGTTGGATCAAAAAATCGACGGCTCAGATCAAGTTATCGAACCGCCACATCAGTTGACAGTCGACTGATGAACAGTTTTCAGTCGACTGGTCGAAAGATAGAAATAAGCTTGGGTGACATACAGTCGACTTTTGTGTAATTCACAATCGCCTGTCAGAGAGACAGTCGTCTGTAACTTACACATCAATCGACTGACAGAGAATCGAAAATATGATGATAAAAACAGAGACCTCTGAAGATTTGGACATGCGCCTGATGACCAAATTGCAGTCGCCTGTCGAACAGACAATCGATTGTAAAATATTCATCAGTCTTCTGTTCGAAAAATACAGTCTTCCGTATGAGAAAATAGAGTAGGGCAGTCGACTGTCGAAGGAATGAAAGTCGTCTGTCCTAGTCTAGAAATGCACAATGAGGTTAAATTTCGGAGGATAGAGACATCTCACCCTAGGACCTATACTCTAACACAAATCTATTCAAGAAATCAATATCAAAATATTATCAATTAACATACAAAACTCTTAAATCAATCCAAACGATCGAAATAATCAAAATCTCAAATACATCTCTTAAAACAAATATATGTGAAACATATAATTTATCAAACAAAGAGAAGTAAAAATGATGATATGAGTTCAAGTATGATATAACATGAAAGCAAGAACTCCTACAATTCAGATTCACCTGTAATCCCTAAGTCTCCACGCAACCTCACAAATGAATCTTCTTAAGAGGTTTAGTGAAGATGTAGGTGATTTGGTTTTGGGTTTCAATGTACTCTAAGATGATGTCCTTCTTAGCTACATGATCATTAATAAAGTGGTGTCTCACATCTATGTGTTTGGTACAAGAGTGATGTACTTGATTCTTGGAAAGACAAATAGCATTTTGGTTATCAACCATGATAGAGCAAGTATCACAATTGATACCATAGTCCTTAGGAGTGTGTCTCATCTAAAGAACTTGTGCACATACAAGACCCGTGGTAATATATTCCGATTCAGTCGTGGACAATGATACCGAGTTCTGTTTCTTGGAAAATCAAGAAACTAGGGAATTTCCTTGAAAATGGCAAGTTCCACTAGTACTCTTCCTATCGAATTTGCATCCGACAAAGTCGGCATCATTATATGAGATTAACTCATATGTGCTAGACTTATGGTAAAGTAACCCATAATCTAGTGAATGATTGAGATAACGAAAAATTCGTTTAACCGCAATCAAGTGTGACTCTTTAGGTCTAGCCTGATAACTAGCACACAAGCATACAGAAAACATGATATCGGGCCTACTAGCAGTTAAGTAAAGTAAGCTACCGATCATACCTCGATATAGACAAACGTCTACATCATTTCCGTTTTCATCCTTGTGTAGATGGGTTGTCATACTCATGTGGGTCCTTTTGCTTGAAGACGATTCCATCCCGAATCGCTTAATGAGCTCCACGGTGTACTTGGTTTGATGTATGAAAGTCCCTTCCTTCATTTACCGAATTTGAAGTCCAAGGAAGTAGTTGAGCTCACCCATGTGACTCCTTTCGAATTCATCCTTCATAGACTTAGAAAATTCTTGGCAAAGATTAAAGTTAGTAGAACCAAATATAATATCGTCTACATAAACTTGAATTAAAAGGATGTCATTTTCACAATCCTTAATAAAAAGTGTTGAATCAACCTCACCCATTTTAAAACCTAAATCCAAAAGAAAGGCTTTGAGTCGATCATACCAAGATCTAGGAGCTTGTCTCAACCCAAATAACGCTTTCTTAAGTTTGAAAATATGGTTTGGAAATTTTTCATGTATGAAACCGGGTGGTTGAGAAACATAAATTTCTTTATTAACAATTCCATTTAAAAATGCACTTTTAACATCCATTTGAAATAATTTAAAATTCTTATGGGATGCAAAAGATAAAAGCAATCTAATAGCTTCTAATCTAGCTACGGGGCAAAAGATTCTTCGAAATCGATACCTTCTTCTTGCCGTAGCCTTGAGCTACTAACATTGCTTTGTTCCTTGTGATGACCTATTCTCGTCGGTCTTGTTTTTGAAGATCCACTTGGTCCCAATCACTTGGTGACCACTTGGAAGAGGAATGAGCTCCTAAACTTCATTTCTCTCAAATTGCATGAGCTCTTCTTCCATTCCAATTCTCCAAGAGCTATCTTCACATGCTTCTTGTATGTTCTTTGGTTCAATGGTAGAGACCAATGCGCATTGAGAGTTTTCATCAATTCTTGATCTCGTTCGAACACCCACACCATTATCTCCAATAATTTGGTCATGGGGGTGATTACGAATGGTAGGGTAAGCTTTGGTCATCCCTGTATCACTTGGAAAATCTTCAACACCTTCATTAGTATTGTTAGTCTCAATAATAGAATCATTGATTTTAACATTCTAAGAGAATCACACAAAACATCTACACTATCATCAACCACATTAGGAAAATCAAAATCTCCATAAAAAGATACGTTTAGTGATTCATCAATCGTTGAAGAGGTTTTGTTGTATATCCGGTAGGCTTTGCTAGGTGTGGAATATCCAATAAAAAATCCTTCATCTAATTTTGGCTCAAATTTATCTAAGTTACCAACAGTGTTCTTGATAAAACATTTTGAACCAAAAATACGAAAACATTTAACTTGTGGGTTCTTGTCATAAAATAACTCAAAACAAGTTTTGTTTGTTCGGGGTCTCACTAGGATCCTTTTGAGCACATAACATGTTGTGTGCACCGGCTCCGCCCAAAATTGTAGTCTAAGATGACTATCATGGAGCATGGTACGGGCACACTCAATTAGGGTCATATTCTTTCTCTCTACAACACCATTTTGTGGTGGTGCACAAGGAAATGAAAAATTGTGAGTTATCCTGGTGTCATCACAAAACTTTGTGAAAGACTCATTCTCAAATTCTCCTCCATGATCACTACGATAGTGATAATGGTGGATCCTAAGAAATTTTGAATATTCTTTGCAAATATGGTAAACTCCTCAAAGGCTTCATTCTTATTGGTTAAAAATGAAACCCAAGTAAATCTAGAGAAGTCGTCCACGACAACTAATCCATAGTGAGCATTACCTAAAAAGGCGGTTCTAGTTGGCCCAAATAAATCTAGATGAAGTAATTCTAGGGGCCTCTTAGAAGTTATGCCTTCTTTAAGTTTAAAAAATGATTTACTAAGTTTACCTCGTTGACATGAATCACAAAAGTTTTTCTTACTAAAAGCTATTTTCGGAAAACCTTTTACTAGATCATGCTTAACTAACTTATATAAGTGCTTAAAATGAACATGACCAAAACGGCGATGCCATGTTCATTTATGTTAACAACTAAGCAATGTTCTACGGTTTTAGGCAAGCTCAAATAATGAATATTCTTACGCCTAATACCGGTAAATAAAACATGTGAATCAAAATCAACAATTTCACACATACCCTCTCCAAAGTTAACCTTGTAACCTCTGTTACAAAGTTGACTAATGGAGATAAGGTTATGATTTAAACCATTAACTAAATAAACATTAGTGATAAGTGGTTTGGAAGGATTACCGACTTTACCTACTCCAATGTTGGTTCCCTTTTGATTACCTCCAAAAGTGACGGTTACACCATCATTGATGCTAATCACTTCGAAGAGCAATGAGGGATCACCCGTCATGTGCTTGGAACAACCACTGTCGAGTATCCATCCTTTCCGTTTAGAGCCAATATGACGTTTATTGCTCTCTTTATTTTTCTTGGGTACCTACATGATATACCGTATGCTCATGGAACCCAATTTTTGTTGGGTTCAAGGGGATTAGCCTTTTGGAAGCCAAGTCCAAGTGGACTTCTGCTTCCCAACATAATTACCACTATTAATAGCATCATGAAAATAGGAATCAACATAGACATTCCTATCATTTAAGCTAGTGTTCTTAGGACTCCAAATTGTGTATGTTTTGGGAGTCCTTTTCCTAGTTGCATGCACAATTGATTGATTTCTAAGTGGTGCGTGCTTCCTAAGAACATGCTTTCTAGCATATGACAATGGAGGTGGATAAGCATTGCACATATAAGGGTTTTATACAACCTTATAAACATGCATGTTATATGAAGCATATGGGGCATGCATAACATGATGTGGATGTGCATAAATGGAAGAATGATGCATATGAGCATATGCACGTGTAGGGGCACGTGCATGGGTATTTATCATGTGTGGGTTTGCATGTGTCCGTGGATGTGAAGCATATAAAGTGTCATGAGTGTCTACTTGTGAAGTAGGAGATTTCTTACGTGGATGAATGTTGGAGTACATATAAGCCTGACCTCTCTTTTAGTTTCCACCCGTAATAGGTTTCTTACCAAAAGGAAGAGATAGTGAAGTGGTGGCTTTCTTGGTAGGTTTGCTAGCAATAGTGTTTTTGGCACCACTTGTGGATGCACCGGAGGATGGCCTCACAAAATCTATAGTAACACCACTATAGGAGGTGCGAGCATTGGATGTATTCGCTTCCACATAATCAAGACCAACACGATTTGTGTCCAGAAATTGGTTTGATAGCAAATCATCCAATTGTCCTTTTCCTTTGTTAAATCTCATAACTCGGGAGGACATGAGCTCATATTTCTCCTTAAGAGAAGAAATATTGGTATCCAAGGTGGACACCCGTGCTTTGAGCTCGTGCACTTGGGTTTTAAGAGAATCATTCTCTAAACCCAATTGTGTGTTTTGTGAAGCTAGATCACTATTATCCTTAGGATACGTTTGATCTAGTTGAGATTTGAGGGAATTCACCTCATTTCTCAACATGTCATTTTGAGAAACCAATGAGGCTTTCTCAAGTGTTAGTGTATCAACAATGGTGTCATTATTGATTATGCATGGTATGGATGGATTGCTAACATTCAATTTCTTTAAACTAGCAATCTAAGCATTAAAGATTGCTACTTAGAAAATAGTTCTTCATTAACAATACGCAATTCATCCATAGTTACCTCGGGTTCATCGATGTCGGAATCACTCTCATCGGAGAGTGGGTCTTCCCGGGCCATGAAACACATGTTGGTGCTTTCACCCTTCTCATCCTCGGAATCGCTTGAGGAGTCTCCACTTGAGTCATCAAATGTACCGACAAGTCCTTTCTTCTTATCATTCTTGTATTTGTCGGACTTATGGTACTTCAGAGCCTTCCACTTCTCTTTGTTTCGGAGCATCAGGCAATCCTTCTTGATGTGCCCTGGCTTATTACACTTAAAACAAAGAGATGGAGTGTTGTTAGTGGAATCAAATTTATTCTTGGAGGGAAATTTACCTTTGCGAAAGAAGCGTTGGAACTTCTTTGCCATTTGATCCCTCTCCTCCAAGTCCATTTCATTTTCTGATTCTTCACCATCGGAGGATGAAGAATTAGCTTTTAATGCTAATGCTTTCTTATTTGCCTCCAAAGGGTTCATCATAGCTCGAATCTTCAATCGGTTCTCCAGTCTTACTTCGTAAACATAAGAGTACCGATGAGATTTACGACTGTATAATTCTTCATGTCGTTGATCTCCTCAATGGCGATAGCTCTTCGTTCCCATTTGGAGGTCATTCCCATTATGATATTTCTCACCTTCTCTGGTTGGGTATAGGTTTGCCCAAGCGTGTCGAGTTCATTGGTGATGTCGGTAAAACATCTGTACATCGTCGTTATGCTTTCATTATCCTGCATGTGAAACATATCGAAATTTTGCACAGCAACATATAGTTTAGACAGTTTTACCTTATTTGTTCCCTCGTGGAGAACGACTAGATGGTCCCAAATTTGATATGCACTCTTACATATGCATACCTTGTTGAACTCATCTGGGTCCAATGTACAATGAAGAGCGTTCATTGCCTTGGCGTTGTTGACTTAGGCGGACTTCTCGGAGGGCGTCCATTTGTTATGATCCTCTTCAGAGGGTTCGATGTATTCCTTGTGGAGGGTTCTCCAAAGAGAAGCACTCCTCAGAAACGTCTCCATCCGGCATTCCAATAGCCGAAATTATTGCCATTGAAACACGAAGGACGAACCGTTGATTGTCCTTCGAAAACGGTGGACGCTCCATCACGGTCTTGATTGTTGTACGAAGTCGGTGGAGAAATGTTGTTGTTGTTGGATGCCATAGCTATAAACCAGCGCTCTGATACCAATTGTAAGGTCCCTGGCTATGAGAAAAACACTAGAAGGGGTGATTGAATAGTGTTTATACAATTTAAAATGATAATTACACCAAATTAAATTCCTAACCAACAATAAGTGCAGAATGAAAATTAACCCTACAATGAAACAATTGAAACACAAAGATGTTTCAAGGATTCGGATTACCCAAGTCAACTCCCGACTTGTTCCCAGTAATCCTACGTCTCTTCCACCCGGATACCACCGAATACTCAAGTTAGAACCCTAACTTGAGGTTTCCTTAAAACCCACTTGTAGCAACCCTACAAGTGAAATCAAAGTACACTCGATGTCCTTGACTCCCACAACATGGGAGCAAGCAAACCACTCCCACAACCCGAGAGTAAATCAAATAACGAAAGTTATGAAATATGAAATAAACAACACTTACAATCACCTATGCCTTGAAGTAGAACTTGAAGGAGAGTGTGTTGTGTGTTGAATGACTCTCTTGAAGAGAGGAAAGCCCTTTCTCTTGACTGCACCAAATGCCTAGAAGATTTATCTTTGGTTCTAGGATGGAGAGCAAGAGATTGAAAGATAATAATTCTAGGGCTTTTGGATTTTGAAAGCTTTGATTTAGGAAGATTGAAAGCTTGAATGGTTGAGCGAATGAGTAACCTCTCAATGGAACAGTATAGGCTGCCTTTATAGGTTTCTCAAAACCCTAAAACAGAATCCCCAAAAACCCCTTTGAAATCCGGGGAGAAAAACCCAACCGATAGAATTTGCACACGCGATAGTCGACTGTTGAACAGAACACAGTCGACGGCTGTACTGTGTCAGATGGTATGTGAGAATTCAAACGATAACTTACCATATGGACAGTCGACTGATGAAGAGAAGACATGCGACTGTTAATCCAACAGGCGACTGTAATTCCTTCTACAGGGTACTGGCCGCAATCTCGGTAACTTGAGAAAGTCTTGGAAAATTCTGGGAAGATAGGACATGCGACTGATGAAGAGAAGACAGTCGACTGTAAATCCAACCGGCGACTATAATTCGTTGTAACGACTGCTTTTCATGTATCTGGATTTATTATAATATAATATATGTTTTGGTGGATTTTCTCCTCATGTGTGGTTTTCGTCTCCGTAGCTTTCATTTTCGATCGATTCGTCGTATTTTCTCGTTTCTTCCTTAGGATTGTCGATTTCGAAGTATGTCATTCGTGACGAACTTCATAACGGTCGTATCTTACTATTAGATCAAGCCTAGGAGTCTTAGGAATCAATCCCGGGGCCCCGCGCTCCGTATCGGTACTTTTGGTGCTTATTAGCCGGTGTAAGAAGGGGCACCGACCGACTAGATAACGATCCATTCGGTCGGCAATCCTTCTTGGACCGACTAGTTGGCTTTCTAAATTATTCAGGAGTTACTGTTTATCGTTAGTCGGTCTAAGAACGTTGGTTGACCGACTAGGTTGCAAACTAGTCGGTCAGCAATGCTTCTTTAACCGACTAACACATCATCTAATTTTAGTATCAGTTACTATTTACTCTTAGTCGGTCTAAGAACGTTCATCGACCGACTAGATGCTAAACTAGTCGGTCAGTATTTGTTCATGGACCGACTAATTCTAAATCCTATTTTCGTTCAGAAGTTACTGTTTACACTTAGTCGGTATGCGTTGGTCGACCGACCGACTAGTTGCCAAACTAGTCGGTCAGTGGTTGCTCTTTGACCGACTAATCTGTGTTAAAACCCTAATTTCTGGGCAGCCGCCAGCCCATCCTATTTATACCCCTCCCAAACGTTTTCTTCTTCCTCCACTCGACCCAAAACCCTAAAATCTCCCCCATTGAGCCCCCATCTTCCTCCAAGCCCTATTCCTTCATCCCAAGCCCTAGATTCATCATCTAAACCCTCCATCAACTCTATCTACCTCTCATCTTCCCCAAAATCTCATCAAATCCCCAAAATCCCCCAAAAACCCTAATTCTCCAAACTTCTCCAATCTTTTCCAGATCTGATCCTAGGGTTCTCCGGAGTGTTTCTTCCGTTTCCTCTCGGTAAGAAATCGACCTCTTGACGTTTTTATATCCTATTTGTATTTTTATGAAACCCTAATGAAATTTCATGTTGTTTGATGTTTGTTTCCCTATAACAGCGATTTCCCCCGTAGATTAGCATCCGCGAGACGAACCTTCGTGATCGTCATTCCCGGTGCTAGGCAAGTGAAACTTGCCACTTAGGGTTTAGGCCATGTTTTAGGCCATTTGCTTGTTATAGGCGTAAAAGAGGCTAGGCGAAGAAATGATACTCGCCTAGGCACAAATTGGGGAACTAGCTTGACAACGAAGCTAGTCCCGACATATATCATGTTGCACAATTACCATGTCATGTTTACTTTCCATTGACGGTACGTGAATTAATTGTCATGTCATTGCATACTTTAAGTGCTTCTGTGATTGCGTAGCTTCGCTACAAATGCTTGTGTTCCTGGCTCGTGTTCCAGAAGCGGGCCATGTGTTGGTTGATAGCCAATGCCCGAGTTGCTTGTTTCCGGCTAGGTGCACCCCTACGCCAAATGTTTAAGAATGCGAGCTCATGTGCGGGGCAACCCCGGCGCACTTGCTGAGCTCATGTGCTGGGACCCTGGCTCCATTACGTGTGGGTATTGGGGGTAAGAGTTAAGCGGCCAATCAACTGGGAGTCTGTCCGATCAGCAACTGCAGTGGTAAGGCGTAAACTCTGGGTTTGGGGTAGTGTTAAGCGGCCAATCAGCGTGAATATGAAACCATTCAGCTGTAAGGCGTAAACATCTACAAAACAACGTGAATAGTGAATTGATTGAGATTGTTAGTAGCTTGGCTACTCTTGTCTTGTCTTGTCCTGATAATTGTTCTCTTGTACAATTTGTCTTGCCATGTCTTGTTTGTACACTCGTGTTATAATTGCCATGTCATGCATACTAAAATTGCTAGGTTGCTAGTTTACCATACCTTCAGTTTCCTTGCCCAAGTCTTTTAGACTTGCTGACATGTGCCCCTTTACTCTTTTGGGTGACACATGTTAGATCCTGAGCCTGAGTACCTTATTGAGGACGAGGTGTTTTCTGACGCCGAGCCCGAGCTTGTGTTTGACGGGGAGTACGCGGACACTGGGGACCAGTCCTAGTGTCTTCGTCGTGTTTTACTTTTGTTTTGACAGTTGTTTTGTTATCGGTGCGTAGCACCTATACTTTGTTATGTCGTTGCTTTTGTTGGCCTTGTTCTGGGCCTTTAGACTCTTTCTTTTAGCCTGGTGGCTTTTCTGGATGTTGGACTTATTTTCATGTTGGACAGTTTATGAGATGTGAGATTTTATTTCAGTCTCTCCTTGTGTTATTATTGTTGTTCCGTTGTGGTTACAGGGACCTACTTATGTTTTATTGACGCTTATCGGGTTTGGGGCTTCGCAGCTCCACTCTCGTGCGGACCTTTTCACGTCTCGGCTCCATTTTAGGGAAGCGGGTCGTGACAGGTTTTGTTGGTGGCCCATGAAGGTCCTTCTGTAACTGCGATTTTTGGAATGACAATAATAATATTAGAATGTCCAATAAACTAAGTTCGACGTCCGAGTCATAAGCTATGAGTCTAATCTGATTCGTTCTCTGTGTCACTAGATGGCAGGAAGACGATTCACCCGTGGTGGGGGTAGTGGTGCGATCTCTCATGATGAGGAGCCTGAGCGGGAACCCACCAATGGGGAGATGATGCGGATGATGCTCCAGATGATGCAAGTGCAGCAGGGCGTGCTCCTGCAAGTCCAGAATGCTCCACTTGCTCGAGCTGCCCGGGCTCTTCCGGATGTCCCTCGCTCTGAGCCGGGAGCGAAGCAATTTCGGGAGCTGGGTCCCGCATATTTTGATGGGTCTGAGGGTCCTCTGGCTGTCGATGAATGGATTCGGAACATCGAGGAAAATCTGAAGATGGCCAAGATCACCCCGGCTGGATGGGTGGATTTGGCGAAGAGGCAACTCAAGGATAATGCTCGGAATTGGTGGGATGCGGAAGAGAAGATGTTGGTGGAGCCGATAGCTTGGGCTACCTTCAAGGCCAGATTTGAGGGTGAGTTCTTCCCGAAAGCTACCAGAGAAGAGATGTTGCAGCGTTTTATCGATTTGAAGCAAGGGAGCTCGTCGGTGGACCTATATCACCAAGAGTTCATGAGGCTGAGTCGGTTCACACCGAAGATGGTGCAGGACGCTGAGGAGAGAGCTCAGAGGTTCCTGCAGGGACTTGCTTCGGAGCTCCAGAGTTTTGTGACCTCTTCTGATCGGGAGTCTTATCAGAAGGTTCTAGTAGCAGCCAAGAGGCAGGAGCTGCTCGTGAACCAGAGGAGGGGGTCTATTGTTGGTGCTGGGAAGAGGCATGTGGAACAGGCGAGAGCTGTGGTTAGACCTGGATTCAGGCCTAATCAGTCTGCTCAGTTTAAGAGGCCAGGAGGGCCTATTCTGAAGACTTGCCATTTCTGCGGCAAGCCTGGCCACATCAAGGATCAGTGTCGGAAGTTTTTGGGCCAGTGTCTGGTTTGTGGTGATGCTTCCCATGTCGCGAAGGATTGTCGGCATGCGAATCAGCTGCGGAGGGCACCTGTTGCAGCACAGCCGTTGCAGCAGCGAGCGTCTGTTCCTGCTGGACGTGGAGCAGCACTTGTTCCACAGGGACATGCTTTCCGGCAGGCTGTTCCGCCGAGGAGGCAGGCTTTTCTGATGACCGCTGCGGAGAGCGAGGCTGTGGATGAGGTTATCGCAGGTAATCCTCAATCTAGTTGTTACTTTTCTAGCTGGTTTTGATTGTTAGATTGTGTTGTTCGCTTGAACATGGTTGTTTGCTAGACTAGGGTTTGATTGTTAATTGATTGTTAGGTGTGGTTTTGGTTTGCACATTTCCTGCACGGGTCCTCTTTGACTCCGGTGCATCGATGTGCATTATTTCTCGGAGCTTCATGGAGAGGCATTCCTTGTCGACGTCCCCTCTTTCCAAGAGTTGGAATATCATTACAGGGAATGGCGTGGTCTCGGTGCATCGTGGTTGCAATTCTTGCTCGTTGGTGGTCTGTGGACATGAGCTTTTCGCTGATTTCATTGTCCACGACATCATCAACTATGACGCAGTTCTTGGGATGGACTGGCTTGCGAGCTTCTATGCTACGATCGACTGTCGAAGGAAGAAGGTGGTGTTCGAGATTCCCGGACATCCAGTATTTGAGTTCAGTCGTGGTAGCAGTTCGCTTGGTCCTGTCAGATTTCGGGCCAGGCCGGTGGAGGTTGTGGCTATGCAGATGGAGCTGGAGTGGCCAGCTGTGGTGCGAGATTTTGGCGACGTCTTCCCCGAGGAGATGTCTGGTTTGCCGCCTGATCGAGCCCTAGAATTTTCTATCGATCTTGTTCCAGGTGCGCTGCCGATTTCAAAGGCGCCGTATCGTATGGCACATGTAGAATTGGAAGAGTTGCGGAAGCAGTTGGATGAGCTTTTGTAGAAGGGTTATATTAATCCTAGCGTGTCTCCGTGGGGAGCACCGGTGTTGCTGGTGAAGAAGAAGGATGGTTCGCGTCGCATGTGCGTGGACTATCGGGAGTTGAATGCGGTGACCATTAAGAATAAATACCCGTTGCCTCGCATCGATGATATTTTTGATCAGCTTGGAGGTTCGAGGGTGTTTTCTAAGTTGGATTTGAGGAGTGGTTACCATCAGTTGAAGGTGAAGAAGGATGATGTTCCGAAGACAGCGTTCAGGACGAAGTATGGACACTATGAGTTTATGGTTATGCCTTTCGGCGTAACTAACGCGCCCGCAGTTTTCATGAATCTGATGAACCTGATTTTCTACGACTTTTTGGATAAGTTTGTCGTTATCTTCATTGACGACATTCTGATCTATTCGAAGTCGGAGGAAGAGCATGCCTCGCACTTAAGGACGGTGTTGGAGATCCTGAGGAAGCATCGTTTGTATGCTAAGTTTTTGAAGTGCGAGTTCTGGCTGGATAGAGTTGCTTTTCTCGGGCATGTGGTGACTGGAGATGGTATTTCAGTGGATCCTGAGAAGATTAGGGCCATCAGAGAGTGTCCTGTTCCGTCGTCTGCGTCTGAGATTCGGAGTTTCCTTGGACTTGCTGGTTATTATCGGCGATTCATTAAGGACTTTTCCCGTATTGCTGAGCCGATGACCAGGTTGACGATGAAGGATGTTGCTTTTGTTTGGTCGGGTGATTGCGAGAGTGCTTTTGGTGTTCTGAAGGAGAGGTTGACGACTGCCCCTATTCTTGTTGTGCCTGATTGCAGCGGTGGATTTGAGATCTTTTGCGATGCTTCTGGCAAGGGTCTCGGTTGTGTGTTGCATCAGCACGGACATGTTGTGGCGTATGCGTCTCGTCAGCTTAAGGTTCATGAGAAGAATTACCTGACGCATGATTTGGAGTTGGCTGCCGTTGTGTTTGCTCTTAAGATTTGGAGGCACTTCCTGCTGAGTGAGAAAGTGAAGATTTTCACCGATCACAAAAGCTTGAAGTACATTTTCACTCAGAATGAGCTCAACATGCGACAGCATCGATGGTTGGAGCTTATGGCGGATTATGAGATTGATTTGCAGTTTCATCCTGGCAAGGTGAATGTGGTCCCTGATGCTTTGAGTAGGCTTCCAGCGGTGATGATTTTGACTTCGCAGTGGAGATTGCAGCTGGATTTTTGCGGGTCTGGTGTGGAGATTGTTCTTCCTGGGGAGGCTTCGTCGTTGATGTACATGCAGGTACAGTCGACGATCGTGGATCGGATTAAGGCTGGCCAGGCTGAGGATCCGAAGCTGGTAAAGATTCGGGAGCAGGTAGAAGCCGGTCTGCGGACTGACTTTTTGATTCATGAGGATGGCTCGCTGAGGTTTGGAGCCAGGTTATGTGTGCCGGCTGGGGATGTCAGAGAGGAGTTGATGGTGGAGGCACACAGTTCGCCGTATTCTGTGCATCCTGGTGGCACCAAGATGTACCAGGATCTTCGTCTGAATTATTGGTGGCATGGTATGAAGAGGAGTGTGGCTCAGAGTGTAGCCAAGTGCTTGGTTTGCCAGCAAGTGAAGGCGGAGCATCAGCGTACGGCCGGGTTGCTACAACCGCTTCCGATTCCGGAGTGGAAGTGGCAACACATCACTATGGATTTCGTGACTGGACTACCTCGGAGTCCGAAGTAGAATGACGCGATTTGGGTGATCATGGATCGATTGACCAAATCTGCGCACTTTATTCCGTTCCGAGTGGGACAGTCCACTGAGGCGCTAGCAAGGAGATACATGGAGGTAAAATTCTTTTACTCTCTGTTTTATTTCATTTTCCTAGTTTGGATAGTGATGTAACGTGAATCGTGCAGGAGGTTGTGCGACTTCATGGAGTCCCCATGAGTATCGTGTCTGACAGAGACACGAGGTTCACATCTCAGTTCTGGCAGAGTTTGCAGAAGAGCTTGGGTACGCGTCTGAGTTTCAGCACGGCGTACCATCTGCAGACGGATGGCCAGTCCGAGAGGACGATTCAGATTTTGGAGGACATGCTGAGGGCGTGCATGTTGGATTTCAAGGGTTCGTGGGAGGACCATCTGCATTTGGTGGAGTTCTCTTACAACAACAGCTTCCAGGCGAGTATTGGCATGGTGCCTTTCGCCGCTCTTTATGGGAGGAAATGTCGATCGCCATTGAGTTGGGATGACGTTGGTGATCGGGAGTTGTTGGGACCTGAGATGATCGTGGAGGCCGTGGATATCGTCAGGAATATTCAGGAGAGATTGAGAATTGCTCAGGACCGTTTTAAGCATTGGGCGGATGCTAAACGCAGTCCTTTGGAGTTTCAGTCGGGCGACCATGTGTTCTTGAAGATTTTCCCGAATCGCGGTGTGATTCGTTTTGGGAAGCGTGGGAAGTTGAGCCCGCGATACATTGGACCGTTTGACATTTTGGAGAGGATCGGCGAGGTAGCTTATCGCTTGGCCTTGCCGCCATCTTTGGAAGGAGTTCACAATGTTTTCCATGTGTCGCAGCTTCGTCGATACATTAGCGATCCATCTCATGCTGTGGATTTTTCGGATATTATCGTTCGCCCCAATATGACGTATGATCAGCATCCAGTGCAGATTCTGGACAGGCGTCAGAAATCGCTTCGGAACAAGATTGTCAATCTTGTGAGGGTGATGTGGCGACACGGCTCACCTGGAGAGTCTACTTGGGAGAATGAGGATGAGATGCGAGAGCGTTTCCCACTTTTGTTTCCGGACTCGTGAGTATTCGGAAATTCCGAGGACGGAATTTTTCTTAAGTTGGGGAGGATGTAACGACTGCTTTTCATGTATCTGGATTTATTATAATATAATATATGTTTTGGTGGATTTTCTCCTCATGTGTGGTTTTCGTCTCCGTAGCTTTCATTTTTGATCGATTCGTCGTATTTTCTCGTTTCTTCCTTAGTATTGTCGATTTCGAAGTATGTCATTCGTGACGGACTTCATAACGGTCGTATCTTACTATTAGATCAAGCCTAGGAGTCTTAGGAATCGATCCCGGGGCCCCGCGCTCCGTATCGGTACTTTTGGTGCTTATTAACCGGTGTAAGAAGGGGAACCGACCGACTAGATGACGATCCAGTCGGTCGGCAATCCTTCTTGGACCGACTAGTTGGCTTTCTAAATTATTCAGGAGTTACTGTTTATCGTTAGTCGGTCTAAGAACGTTGGTTGACCGACTAGGTTGCAAACTAGTCGGTCGGCAATGCTTCTTTAACCGACTAACACATCATCTAATTTTAGTATCAGTTACTGTTTACTCTTAGTCGGTCTAAGAACGTTCATCGACCAACTAGATGCTAAACTAGTCGGTCAGTATTTGTTCATGGACCGACTAATTCTAAATCCTATTTTCGTTCAGAAGTTACTGTTTACACTTAGTCGGTCTGCGTTGGTCGACCGACCGACTAGTTGCCAAACTAGTCGGTCAGTGGTTGCTCTTTGACCGACTAATCTGTGTTAAAACCCTAATTTCTGGGCAGCCGCCAGCCCATCAGATTTATACCCCTCCCAAACGTTTTCTTCTTCCTCCACTCGACCCAAAACCCTAAAATCTCCCCCATTGAGCCCCCATCTTCCTCCAAGCCCTATTCCTTCATCCCAAGCCCTAGATTCATCATCTAAACCCTCCATCAACTCTATCTACCTCTCATCTTCCCCAAAATCTCATCAAATCCCCAAAATCCCCCAAAAACCCTAATTCTCCAAACTTCTCCAATCTTTTCCAGATCTGATCCTAGGGTTCTCCGGAGTGTTTCTTCCGTTTCCTCTCGGTAAGAAATCGACCTCTTGACGTTTTTATATCCTATTTGTATTTTTATGAAACCCTAATGAAATTTCATGTTGTTTGATGTTTGTTTCCCTATAACAGCGATTTCCCCCGTAGATTAGCATCCGCGAGACGAACCTTCGTGATCGTCATTCCCGGTGCTAGGCAAGTGAAACTTGCCACTTAGGGTTTAGGCCATGTTTTAGGCCATTTGCTTGTTATAGGCGTAAAAGAGGCTAGGCGAAGAAATGATACTCGCCTAGGCACAAATTGGGGAACTAGCTTGACAACGAAGCTAGTCCCGACATATATCATGTTGCACAATTACCATGTCATGTTTACTTTCCATTGACGGTACGTGAATTAATTGTCATGTCATTGCATACTTTAAGTGCTTCTGTGATTGCGTAGCTTCGCTACAAATGCTTGTGTTCCTGGCTCGTGTTCCAGAAGCGGGCCATGTGTTGGTTGATAGCCAATGCCCGAGTTGCTTGTTTCCGGCTAGGTGCACCCCTACGCCAAATGTTTAAGAATGCGAGCTCATGTGCGGGGCAACCCCGGCGCACTTGCTGAGCTCATGTGCTGGGACCCTGGCTCCATTACGTGTGGGTATTGGGGGTAAGAGTTAAGCGGCCAATCAACTGGGAGTCTGTCCGATCAGCAACTGCAGTGGTAAGGCGTAAACTCTGGGTTTGGGGTAGTGTTAAGCGGCCAATCAGCGTGAATATGAAACCATTCAGCTGTAAGGCGTAAACATCTACAAAACAACGTGAATAGTGAATTGATTGAGATTGTTAGTAGCTTGGCTACTCTTGTCTTGTCTTGTCCCGATAATTGTTCTCTTGTACAATTTGTCTTGCCATGTCTTGTTTGTACACTCGTGTTATAATTGCCATGTCATGCATACTAAAATTGCTAGGTTGCTAGTTTACCTTACCTTCAGTTTCCTTGCCCAAGTCTTTTAGACTTGCTGACATGTGCCCCTTTACTCTTTTGGGTGACACATGTTAGATCCTGAGCCTGAGTACCTTATTGAGGACGAGGTGTTTGCTGACGCCGAGCCCGAGCTTGTGTTTGACGGGGAGTACGCGGACACTGGGGACCAGTCCTAGTGTCTTCGTCGTGTTTTACTTTTGTTTTGACAGTTGTTTTGTTATCGGTGCGTAGCACCTATACTTTGTTATGTCGTTGCTTTTGTTGGCCTTGTTCTGGGCCTTTAGACTCTTTCTTTTAGCCTGGTGGGTTTTCTGGATGTTGGACTTATTTTCATGTTGGACAGTTTATGAGATGTGAGATTTTATTTCAGTCTCTCCTTGTGTTATTATTGTTGTTCCGTTGTGGTTACAGGGACCTGCTTATGTTTTATTGACGCTTATCAGGTTTGGGGCTTCGCAGCTCCACTCTCGTGCGGACCTTTTCACGTCTCGCCTCCATTTTAGGGAAGCGGGTCGTGACATTCGTTCTACTGGAGACTGTCACAAACCCTGACATTTTCCAGAGAGTTGATTCTGCAGAGAAGCACAAGGACGGACGACTGTTGAAGCATTGACAGTTGACTGTGCCATTGGACAGTCGATTGTAAATACAACATCAGTCGACTGGCACTAGAATAAGAAATATTCCAAAGATCAAGTTTTGTAGAAGAATCATGGACATGCGATTGTTGAAGCATTTACAGTCGATTGTTCCTTGGACAGGTGACTGTAAATAAAACATCAGTCGACTGGCCAGATCAAACTAAGAATGATCTTGGGTGAAGATAGACAGGCAACTGATTAAGAAATCACAGTCGACTATCTCTTGGACATGCACCTGTAAAATGTACATCAATCGCCTGGAAGAGTTAAAGCTTATAAAGCCCAAAATTCAACTGATTAAGTATGTGCATAATATGCGACTGTAGAACAAATCACAGTCGACTGTTTTTAGACAGGCGACTGTAAAACGTTCACCAGTCGACCGTTGAAATCATAATATGCATATTCTTGATAGGTAAGAATTGGAGTCTAAGGAAAGTTGATCTAATGATTTCCTAAGACTGAAATGAAGATGTGTGTGTGCTCCAACATAGTGCTACTTCTAAGCTACATACTATAAGAGAAAAAGAAGATTACATTTGTAGAACTCTCTCTTTTATCCAACATATGAGCTTGAAGTCTTCTAGGAGCTTCAATCTCCATCTTTGATCATCTAATCCACTTCTCTTGCTTTCATTGATCTTTGAGAGTCATCCATTTCTAATTGATCTTCAAGATATGCTTAGGCAATGGATTAACTGCAAATATGGGATTAGTCACAAGTATTTATGTTTTCTCATTATTAACACAAGTAGGGAGAAGTCCAATACTCAACATTACTCTCCACATCACCTTGAGCAACTCCATAGCCCAAGAACACATCAAGGCCGCAACATACTTGAAGTCTTTATGCCTTGGCCGCAAGTTCCATTGGAGAGAGCTAACACATTGCGCAACACTTCAAAGAGGTCCTCAACACGTTGCGCAACAATAAAAGACAAGGAGCATCAAGGCCACAAGTTCTCAAGGGGGAAAATCATCTAGGCCGCAACTTCTAGAGGCGAGGACGTGACGTTGGTGACGACATCCTGTCAAATGTGATCTGACCTATGCTGATTGACGGAGACGACGACGGCTACACAAAACTAAGATTTCTAAACTCTAATTATTATTTTTGTGTAGCATTGTTTGATCTCCGTAGGGGAAACTTTACTGCTTTTTGTGTGACTTTTTGGGGTCTTGTCTAGTGGTGGTCTAGACAAGAGAAACTTGACGAGTGTCGTCAAGTGAGAGCATATATTAGGATTAATAGTGTTGAACACGTGGCGTGGGGTACTGAGTCTGGTGAGTGTAGAGACGTTGGTTCTCTAGTTATTACGGTTATGCCTATACACTATTAAAATAATATTTGCTTTCGGGGGCTAGATGTAGGTCGTGTTGATCGACCGAACCAGGGTAAATCTGTTGTGCATCTGTGATTGCTTTTTATTTACTCTGAATCCTCTACAACTACGTGTGATTGCTCGTGGGTTGCACGAGAGTTTTTATTAGCCTATTCACCCCCTCTAGGCTTAGATCCAGATCTAACAAGTGGTATCAGAGCAGGTTAGAGGATCTAGGCTAGATTGACCATGAATAACTCTATTGATTGTGCTTTTTCTGAAGGTCAGTCAATATCACGACCCCTTAAATTTAATGCCGTAGATTATGCTTATTGGAAATCTAGGATGAAAATCTACTTGATATCTGTGATTATAAATTTTGGCACATTGTCGAAAAAGGTTATAAGCCACATGTTATAAAAGTTGAAAATATTGATATGCTTAAACCTGAAGACAAGTGGGATGATAATGATTGGAGATTATATTCTTTAAACGGAAAAGATATGAATGCTCTTATATGCTCTCTTGAAAAATTTGAATTTAATCGTATCTCACATTGTCAAACTGCGTAGGAAATATGGCATACACTGGAGGTGACGTACGAGAAAACGTCACAGGTGAAGGAGTCTAGACTTGCACTTATGAGCACAAAGTACAAGAGCTTTTGCATGCTAGCATCAGAGTCCATATCAGATAAGTTTGCGAGGTTCACCAACATCGTCTACATGTTGAGCTCCCTCGGTAAGCCATATTCTAGCCTTGAACAGGGAAGGAAAATCTTAAAGGCGCTGCCAATCTCTTTCAGGCCTAAAGTCACTGCCATCCAAGAAGTGAAAGATCTATCGTAGATGAGAGTGGAGGAATTGATAGGCAACTTAATGTCTCACGAGCTTGAGCTAAGAATATAGAGGCTAGAGAGAAACCAGAGGAGAGGCAAAAGCTCCAAAGGCACTAGCTCTTAAGCTAGTGAAGACGATGAGGAGGATGAGGAGATAGCTTTGATGGTCAGAGGTTTGAAAAAATACATCAAGACTCCTCAAGGAAGAGCTGACATGCAACAAAGGTTTAATCGTTCTAACCATTATAATCCTTCTAGAAATTCATCTGAACAGACTGCTATTAATAAAGTTAAATGTTTTAAATGTAAAAAGTAAGGACACGTTATAAATGATTGCCCATAAGACACAGCTAATATTGCGGAGAAGAAAGGAAAAGCTGAGGTGCGAACATGGGATATGGATAGCGAGGATGAGGATGAGGATTGCACCCACTCCTCCCTTTGCTTCATGGCAAAAGATGATAAGGTAAAATCTAGTAGTTATTCTGAACTTCTAATTATCTGTAAAGCCATGGAAGAGGAAATTGCAGAGCTAGAATCCTCCCTAGAAGATTATAGAAACTCCAACGAAAATATGCAACAAGACGACTACCACATGTCATTAGAAATTAAGGAGCTAAAAGGAAAAATTGTTGCATGTGATTCTACCATTGCTTTGTTGGAAAAAGAGAATTCTAGGTTGCATGAAAAAGCTAATTGTCTTTCTTGTCCTTCTTTATTGAATGATATTAGCATGCTTAAAGAAGATTTAATTAAGATTAAAACTAAAAAAGATTCTGTGATTAGAGATCTTAATGATAAATTGTGCCTGCTAAATAACGAGCTTAAAAGAAAAATAATTGAATTTAAAAAGAATGAAGAGGACAATAAGAAGGATTTTATAAGTAAGTGCACTATGATTGTGAATGAGAATGCTTCATTAAAATACAAAATCATAAGTCTAGAATTGTCATTAAAGAAACTCTCTATAGGAAAACAATCGTTGGATACTATTCTAGAGAATCAACTTTATGGAAATAATAGACGTGGTCTTGGATATGACATGAAACATGCTAAAAAGCCTATTTATAAGAAAATTCACAATGAGCCATTGAAAGTGAAAAATATTTATGCAAAGTGATTTACTTATGCTAGTGTTGGTCATACATCCTACTATTTCAAGTTTAGGAACAAGAATATAAAATTCAAACAAGTATGGGTTCCTAAATCTTTGATGACTAAATGAGTGGAACTTGTTAGATTCCAAGGTCACACATAGCATCTACCGTGTAGGTACGATGGAGATTTAGTGAGGATCTTTGGATTGAACGTTTTCATTATTTAAGCTTCTTAGCCAAATGACGACGCGAAGGTATAGTTTTTATTCTTTGAACTTAATGCATGCCTTCATAGAATTTTATATGTTTCTTTTGTGTGCTTGACTTATTTTTATTTGTGTGTTGGTTTGCTTAGTTCATTATATATAAAGATTTAAAAAAATTAAAAAAATTAAAAAGAAAAAATGTGCTTAATGTATATCTTTTCTCTTTGTATCGTTGAAGTAGTATTATTGAATGTCATTCGTATCCTTGTAGAAGGCATTGTATTATTGTTATAGCTACATGGGCATGTTATAATTCTTAAATAGCCATGACAAGTTTTAATGAATTGAATAAAATGATTTCTACACGTACACCTTCACTTCCATTAGTATTGAATATTGTTGCACAATTGGAGATTCTTTTATGAAATGTTGGAAAGTGAATGTACGTTGAAAATAACTGAAAAATCTAAGGGATATGATGTGTATTTGCCATGGATAAAAATTGAGCACAAAAGAATTGAATATGAAACAAGAAAAATAAAAAAAATGAATATTGCTCCGTATGTAAAATGGATACAATTCATGGCAAGTATACTACCCACGAATATCCAACATATGCTTTATGGGTAATCTTTAGCGTTGGTGTTATACTCGTCAAGCAATGACACCCACACATCTAAGAGTCCTTATAGCTATGCTTTTGGGGTGTGGTATCCTGAACTCGTTTTTAATGAGGTGGGGAAAATTAATCCTAGTGATATCATGTTTATTGGAAAATGTGGATTGTTTTTGGTTGATTTCTATGAGAGTTTCTCCCTTTGTGCTTCAATTATTTAATCATCATACTTACACGATGGTGTAGAAGTCTACGTTACACTTTTCATTGAAATTGAAGTGCTTATTCTAAGAAAAATGACATGCAAGTGCTAGTTGTGATTAATAATACTTTATTTTTGCATGAGAAATGAATTAGACTTCGTTTATACACTTTTGATGATAACAAAAGGGAGAGAAAAATATTGAAGATTTGATGCATTAAATGCTTATATGTGCATATATGAATATTGGTTCAAGGGGGAGCATTAATGAATAATTGACATGTGAATATATGTTTAAGGGGGAGCAAGAAAATAGGGGGAGCATGACATGCTTTTTTGTATCTCATTATTGTTACATCTTTGCATGCTTGTATGCTTGTACATCAAGTGGTATATTTTGTTGTATACATCTTCCCATTATCACACTTCACACACACACACACATGTCACGATGTATTATTTGGAACGTTAATGCAAATCTTATAATAGTTTGTCATCATCAAAAGGGGGAGAATGTTGGATACAATGTATGTTGGATTCAATGATCAATAACTCCGTGTTTGATGATAACAAACATGTGTGAATGTTCTAATGTGTGTGCTAAGTGTTTTTCAAGAGTGGCACGCTTGTAAATCTTCAAAGTGATGACTAAGTCAATTGATGGAGGAATTGATATTCACATTGCAAATTGGAAAATGGAGAAATTAATATTCATATAACAACTTGGACTTGGTCAATTGTGGATAGCCACGATGAAATCCATTTGGATTGATTCAAATCAATCAAAGATATGATTCTATTCATAATCCTATTAGCATTGCAATTCAAATCATTTTTCATCTTCTATTCCTATTTGTATGCCTATGAGATCAAATCAAATCTCCAAACAGTCTATTCAAATCCTAATGCCAAGCAAATTGGAGACTTCGTCAAAGATGGAGAGATATGGAGTATCTCATGCAAATCAAAGGAGATTAAATAAGATCTAATTCAAATTATATAGATACTCAAATTCAATTCCATTTCCATCCATGTTCAAACTCCATATCCAAAGAGATTCACTCAAATCCTAATCAATTTAGGATTCCTTCCAATCTCCATCAAATATGGGATTCTAATTGATTCTATTATATCACATCATCTCATATATAAACCCATACTCAAAGAGAGAGATTTTGAGAGAGAGGCAGCCAAAGAAATTCGACCACAACCCTAGAGAAAAGCTTCATGGCCGCAACTTTGCAAGGAGCTCGACGGACGATGCTAAAAAGTGCATAACTTTCTCCACAGAGCTCGGATTAACGAACCGTTTGTGACAGGACGATCAAAACTCAGTGCTCTACAACATGGTGATATTTTTCTGATTTTAATTTCTGTATTAATCAGTGGTTTTTATTTTAGCATGAGTTGTATTCTGAATAGCTTCATATATTTCATCATCTCCTAGGCCAAAGTTCTTCATCTCCTCCAAGCCCTTGGCCGCAAGCTACATCTTCAAGTTACTCTCCACATCTCCTTATGCAACTCCATAGCCCAAGCATACATCAAGGCTGCAACATACTTGAAGTCTTCAAGCATTGGCCGAAAGTTCCATTGGAGAGAGCTACAACACATTGCGTAACACTTCAAAGAGGTTCTTAACACATTGCACAACAATAAAAGACAAGGAGCATCAAGGCCACAAGTTCTCAAGGGGAGAAATCATCTAGACTGCAATGTCCAGTGGCGAGGACGTGATGTTAGCGACGACATCCTATCAGATACGATCTGACATGTGCTGATTGACGGAGACGACGACGGCTACAGAAAACTGAGATTTCTAAACTATTATTATTATTTTTGTGTAGTATTGTTTGATCTCCGTAGGGAAAACTTTACCGCTTTTTGTGTGAATTTTTGGGGTCTTTTCTAGTGGTGGTCTAGACAAGAGCAACTTGACGAGTGTCATCAAGTAAAGCATATATTAGGATTGATAGTGTTGAATACTGTAAGTGGGGTACTGAGCCTGTTGAGTGTAGAGACATTGGTTCTCTAGCTATTACGGTTGTTCCTATACACTCTTAATTTAATATTTGCTTTCGGAGGCTAGACGTAGGTCGTGGTGATCGACCAAACTAGGGTAAATCTGCTGTGCATCTGTGATTGTTTTTTATTTACTCTGAATCTGCTATAACTATGTGTGATTGCTCGTGGGTTGCACGAGAATTTTTATTAGCCTATTCCTTCCTCTAGGCTTAGATCCAGATCCAACACAAGTGTGTTGTGTGTTGAAGTCTCTTCCAAGAAGAGATAAAAGCCCTTTCTATTGTCACCACCAATTGCCTAGAGGATATCACTTTGATTCTAGGTTGCAGAGCAAGAGAGAATGAGATTGAAAATCTAGGGCTTTTGAATTTGTGATCTTTGAAAACTTGAAGACGAAAGCTTTGGGTTTTCAAGAGATGATTAAGTAGATGAGTAACCCTTCAATGGAACAGTAGAAGCCCTCTTTATAGGTTCTCGAAACCCCTCAAACAGAATCCCCAAAAACCCATTTGAAATTCGTGGAGAAATAGTCAATGGATAGAATTTACATACTCGACAGTCGACTGATGAAGAAACAATAGTCGACTGCTGCACTATGTCAGAGGGTAGGTGAGAATTCAAACGATAACTTACCACATAAGATAGTCGACTGATGAAGGTCTGACAGGTGCCTATAAACCTAATAGGTGACTAAAAAACCTTCTACAAGCGACTGAGCGTAACATGAGTAAGTTGAGAAAATTCTGCAAATGTTGGGAAGAAGGGACATGCGACTGATGTGGAATCCACAGGCACCTGTGCCATGGGCAGGCGACTGTAAAACTAACATTAGTCATCTGGCCGCAACTTGCAGAGCTTGTCAAACACCAAGTGTTAAGACAAGGATTGACATGCGATTGAAGAGGAATTCACAGTCGCATGTGCCATGGGCAGGCGACTGTCAATTCAACTTCAGTCGTCTGGCCGAATGAAGAAGATAATGATCTTTGGGCAAGAGAGAAACATGCGACTGACTAACAAATCACAGGCACCAGTAACTTGGACAGGCGGCTGTATTTTGTACAGTAGTCGACTGAATAAATTTATACCTGAAAGCCCAAAACCCAACTGATAAAGTATGTGCAAAACAGACGTCTGTAGAACGAGACACATGCGACTGTTTGGAGACAGGCGCTTGTAAAATGTTCAGTAGTCGCCTGTTGAAATCTCAAAATGCACATGCTTGAGAAATGTGAATTGGAGGCCAAGGAAATGTGATCTAATGATTTCATAGGACAGAAATAAAGATGTGTATGTGCTCCAACATAGTTCTACTTCTATGCTACATACTAGAAGAGAATAAAAAGATTACATCTTGTATTAGCCTTTCTTCTTTCCAAAGGATGAGCTTGAAGTCTTCTAGGAGCTTCATTCATCATCTTTGATCATCCAATCCACTTTTCATTATTTGATTGATCTTATTGATCTTTGAGTGACATCCATTGCTAATTGATCTTTATGATATGCTTAGGCAATGAATTAACTCTAAACAGGAGATTAGTCACAAGTATTTATGTTTGTTAATCATCAACACCAAGTAGGGAGAAGTCCAATACTCAACAGGACACGCACAGCTGTTAATGTGCTCATCAATTACACGTTTTATTGCACCTTTTCATGTCATGTTTCACCCTCCAAATCCCCATTTTACACACTTTTATACCATTATTTGGAACTATTTGACTATGAGAGTGTTTCTATATATTTCAGGGAATGTGGAGCATTTCGGAGCAAATTGGAGTCAAGGAAATGAACGATAAAGTTGGAGCAGTGAGCATGCCCCTGAAGATGAGCAAAAGCTGCTATAAAGGAGAGAAGAAGCCAAAGAAGAGAGAAGAGAAGAGAGGAAAGAATAGGGAGAAGAAGGCAAGAGTTTCCTAGATCGCTCGGCCGAGCGCATCATGCACTCGGCCGAGCTAAGACTCCAAAGGGATAGGTGCTCAGGCGAGCAATTTGGTTCGCTCGCTCAAGCGACCAAGTTGCTCGCCCGAGCCAGCTATCTAAAGAACCAAAAATGTACCTTCAACTCTCTGAAATTTCAGCTCTTAATTCGCTCGACCGAGCGACCCAAACCGCCCGTCTGATCGGAGTAGAAATGGCCGATGGCACAGATTTCAAAACAGCCCTTCACTCTTTGAAGATCTGCTACCATTTGGGATTTTACAGTATTGTTCCCATATTTTCCCATGTAGTAGACTTCATAACGATTCCAACGCCACCAAGAATGTGCCAATCGGAGATCGGATGCGCCCTAGTGAATTTATGCAAGTTGGCGAATCTGTACTGTAATCTGTGCTCAGACAGACACGTGTCTGCGCTCGGCCGAGCGACCTACAGCAGCCACCCCGAGTTACTTGGTAGCAAGCACGGGTTCAACTCAAATTAGGATTACTTTGGGGGGTTTTGAGGGCTATAAATATGTATAGAGCAGCTATTGATTGTGGGGCTCGTTTTTTAGGTTAGAAAAAATTTCTTCGGACACTAGGCCATGCCTTAGGCTACCTCCTCACTGATTTTGTATCAGATCTTGCATGAGCTATGTATTCTTCATTAATCTTCATTCTCTTGCTTTTCTTATTTGTTTTTGGTGTTACATCTTACATTGCTTCTATTTTATATGGTTTTGATGTTAATTCCTATTGTTTCTATCTATTTCCCCATGATTGAGTAGATCTATTGCTAGGATTAGGGATGAACCGTAGGATTCTAGGATTAGGGTGATGGGTTAACCTTAGTAGGACGAACCTAGGGTAGCTCTACGGTATTTTGGATAAGGGATTTTGGGGGATTAGCCCAGAATTGGAGGATTACGAAAGTTGCTCCACGTTCTAGGGACGACCCCCACGAATCTGATTTGGGCTTAGTGGCCGTTTCTAGGGCTCGCGATCATGAGAGTGACATGAGAGCTAGTGGCGGTCACTAATCCTCGATCCGCTAGTCGGTGACTATGAGAGTAGCCTGACTTCCTGAACCAACCGTAGAGTGGTACCCCAGTCCATAGATCATGAGAGTGGATACTGATTTGTGGTACGGAAACTGACGTGCGTTTATATTTCATAAATTTGCGCACGTTTTCTTCCGTGTATTTCCGTATTTTACCGCCGTCTTATATTCATTTTCTCGTGTTTTCTTGTTTTCTTTCACTTTTACGTGTTTTCCGTATTTTGCAGGAGTTTACTGGCATAGGGGACATAAAACGACGATATCGCAAGTCCCCGGAGCAACGGGAGGAGTCACGCGTGATCCAGTGGGTCAAACGACGATGATATCATCTTTCAGCCCCTCACCCGGTCGGTTGGTCATCTTCAACCGATCGGGTGATGCATGCGTGCACCACCCGGACGCAGCTTGGAGCTCACAAGAAGTCACCCGGTCGGTTCAGTGACTGGGTCAAAAGCCCAAACTCTCTGGAATTCGAAGCTGATTGTCAACCGATCGGGTGACCTTCACCCGATCGGTTCACATGTAGCTGAATCTCAAAAGCCAAGACACGGTCAGCTCAACTGGCCTCCTCACCCGACGGTACCAAGATCCAACCGGTCACATTCATATGTCAACCGACCGGTTCATCCTGACCGGGTGAAGTTCTGCATCTCGCTGCCAAAGTTTGAAGCAGGTCACCCAATCGGTTGACTTGTCAACCGATCGGGTGATATCTTTTCCTATATATAGAACCCTAGGTTTTCCAGAAACGAGAGTTGATTATTTTTGCTGTTTTCTTCATTTTGTGACGGCTGTAATTTCCCAGTTTTTGTAAGTTTTCATATCTTTGTCAAACTTTAGTATTATCTTAATTGCTTTACTACCATTGCATTTCTATTGTCTGATCATGATTTTTACGGTCGATTTCTGTTTAGATCGCTTTTTACTAAATATGTGTGAGTAGTTCCCAAATCTGGGATTTTGGCGGAAACCCCTTCGTGGGCTCTTCCCGATGCGTCCATAGGGCTAGGAAATCGATAGGGATTAGGAATCTAACGGTTACGCGGGGTGTTTTATTTTCATCGGCGGGAAAAAGACCGCCTTTGACCGTTGGGCCAAGGGGGAATAAACTTGGCGGTTGACTCCCTAGCCATAGCTCACGCCATTAGCGTAGACGCCGAATCCTAGCACGCGGGAGCGGCAGGATGAGACGTTGGGAGTTATCATTGCGGGCTTAGTGCTCCCGGAGTCGATCAGTGTTAATGGACACGGGAGTGCCCACTGATCGAACCCGGGAAGTCCGGTGTATCATCCTGGGCACCGACCGGAATATCGGGCCCATGGGACGCCGGTACCACTCTTAGAGGCAACGTCTCACCATTAGACCCTGATTCTGATCGCTATCCTACCCGTAGGCCGTATCGGCGAGAGTCGCTCGATAGGGTGGAAACCAAAGTCCCGGGTTTTTCCTTTATATTGTCTATACCTTGCATTCCATTTACCATGACAACCCATCATTCGATCCGGGCTAGCTCGCCCATGGGGTGATTTTGATCCTCTTTGACACAAGCACATCCACGCCTCCCTGAGTTCGACCCCCAAGCCACACTACAACACCGTGCGCTTGCGGTTACAAATATTTAAATCTCACGCCCCCAATCATATTATTGCACACATCTAGCACGCACTAGCGGGGGACGTCAGAAACCAAGTGTCGAGCGTAATGCACGCGTCCCCATGTAAAGTCGACTGCAAAAGCACGGCTGTGCACGGGGAGGCGTTAGACGAGCGTGACGACAAAAGTCAAATGATCGTTCCAATATTCGGATGCGACACTCCTACCCGCACGTCGTTTGACAAAAAAATCCTTAACTCGTTATCAAAACTCGAAAGCCCTACCGGGGATTCCCGACATCCTATCGATCTTTCTCTCGATTTTTTCTCTTTGATCTTTTTGTTTTCTTTTTGTGTTGAGACTTGGCGTGCCTTACCGATCGTGACACCCTCGCATTCCACTTCCATCGCCATTACGACATTCCATTGTAATCCATCTCCACCCAATAAGATATCAAAGCCTAACCCAGGCTAGGATCGATAGGTAGTGTGACAACCGCCTCCATATGGATTCGACCCCGAACTCATCGAGAATATATTGCTCTGACACCCTTGCACTTAGGGGGTGAGTGTGTGCATACCTTTTTGGGGGTGCACATCCTTGCAGAACAACAAAATGGCATCGTTACCCGGGATGCATTCCGCCACATTATCTATTTGTCACGATTAGGTTGTTAGACTTCGAATAAAAACAAAATTTTATAAAAAGAAACAAAAAGAGTGACTTTTACCCCACCACCATTATTATCATTATCTTTATCTCTCTTGTGCCACTGACGTCTTTTCCAAGTTGTTTATCTTTGTGATTGTTCTGATGCTATGCATTTGAAGATGTGGGGGAGGTTCACTCCAATGAACCAAGCATTCAACACGGTCCTTAGCTTTACCCAAGCTGACGCAGAGAGTCTCAGCCAAGCTTGGGGGAGGTTTAACGGCTTATTAAGTGGGTATCCGTTTCGTGCATATTTTTGTGATGAAGAGATATTTTGTAGCTTTGATGGAGGGCTAAAGGGATCCTCGCGTGAGTTTATGAAGAGGATGCACGTGGGAAAGTTCGGTGATCTGCAATTGGCAGCAGCCTTGGAACAAATAATAGATAGGACTCGATCTACCGGTTCGCTAACCGTTATGACAAGTGACCCATCCGATCAAGTATTCATCGATTTCGTTATTGCTAATGTCTCTGATGCAGGTACTATCATAGACGGAGTGTATGTTTCACTTGAAGGTGATCGTCTTCACTTTTTCACCATCAACACTCCACAGAAAGAGACATCTGAGCTGCCAGAGGAGGACACATTTCTGGGACTATTGAGTAGCATCGTGGACGAAGTTCGGTCCACTGGTCCAATGACAATAACGTCAGGTGATCCTTCTGAGCTTGCATTTCACGATTTTGTTATTCATCGCATCTCTTCTGTAGGTACCATTAATGATGAAGTCCTCGCTCAAGTTAAGGTGGACGAGATACATTTTTATACATTGGTTGAGATACATGAACCCACAGAGCAGCCTGCAGCACCAGAGGACATTATTGAGGAGGCCATGCTAGCGGAGCCGAAGCAGACCGTTGAGAAGGATACTATTCGGGATGAGGATACAGATATTCACATGGAGCCCGAGTATTGCACACCTTCAGTTAAGCTTTCGTAGCCACCTCCACCATTCGCTGCGACAGAGAACCACCCACCAGAGCCTATCGCTCCCACTCAGGGAGATACTCTTGCCCACTCCATTTCTGAATCATGCATCCCATTCAATATTTATTTTGATTCAGATCTTTTCGACACATCATACCAATTGCATGCCACTTACAATTATGGACCAGAGGTATGATTGGACGTGTCCTTGTTTGAAGAACCAGGCGATCATGGTGAGGAGTCGCCTGATGAGGTGACATATACATTTGAATAGGAGCTACATGAGGAGCTTGGAGAGGACACCTGGGAGAGAGCAGACATGGAACTTGAGAGTGTAGAGGGATATTCCCTCAGATCATTTATATTTGATGCAAATGAAAATTTAAGCTTAGATATGGACTATTTTGCATTTGATGCAAACCGGATTAAATGTGTCGTAAATAGTTTATGACAATATTTAATTATATAAACACAAGGAAAAGTTCACAGATAAGACGGGAAAGTGCCGGTCTACGCCCAGGTTTGAACGGCGTCAAAATTGGACGATAGATGCCCAAGTTATGCCCAAAACAGCTTCATGGGTCAGATCAGGCCAAACCAGACAGACCCAGGCCAGACTAGGTCTGGCCTGGATGCCTGGCCAGGCCCAGCTGAGACAGGGCCTGCCTGGGCCCGGGCACCCGGCCCAGACCCAGGCCCGGGCGCCCGGGCGCTGCCAGGGCCTGGGCGCCCCGGTGCCCAGGCACCCGGGCGTAGGCCCAGGCGCTGGGCGCCCGGGCCTGGGCCCAGACGCCCTAGCCTGGGCCAAGTGCCCAGGCCGGGCGCGCCAATCTGGGCTCGCCCAGCTGGTACAGTGGTCCCCACCTAGAGGGTGCAGAACCCTAGGGTTGTAAGCTGTTTTGACGGCTGATTTTTGCGAAAAACAAGCCGTTTTTTCCTATGCGTTCACCGTTGAACGCCCTTTGAATTGATCGGTTGTATCAATTGTGAATCTCAACGGTGAGGGAGTTAAAATTCATGGAAGTTTAGCCTTTGTGAAAGGCAAACTAAATTGATTTTATTAACTCTAATTAATAGTCCCACATCGGTTGTGGAGAAAAGGGGAGAGTCCGCCGCCTATATAAATTGGGGCCTCCCCTTCCTCCAAATTCGTCCCAAGCTCCAGATTTGAGCGGCTCTCGTAAATGTTGGAGCATGCTTGGATCTAGGCTTAAATTAATATTCTCTATCTCCCCATATTTTTGCCTTACTCCAGAGGGCTCTAGCAAAGCCCCAAAGGAGTTCGGATTCGGATCCGAAATCTTGGCGCAGGCTTTCACTCGCGTGAAACTTTCTTCGGCGCGTGGTTGGCTCGGTGACACGAAGATTGCTCGCCTCGGGATGCGGAGCGGTTCGGGGAGCGGTTTGAGGAGTGGCTCGGCGTGGGACGGGGAGCGGCTCGGAAGACGGTGCGGAACATCTCGCCTGCCCCAGGGTTGAGATTCCGGGTATGTGTTTTAAGCTTTCGTTTTAATTATTCACAGTAGTTTAGATCCCTCTTGGGGTAGTCAGATCCACCCCGAGTTGGCAGAGATCCTGGCTGAGAAGGTCTGGTTCTTTAGGGCAGCATGTTAATTAGGTTAACATAATTTTATTTTCCGTTGCGTATGTCTATGTTCCGTCCGACTTAGGACGAGAATAGTGTTTTTGTGCCCTAAGGGTCCTAGAAAACCCTTCAGTGGTATCAGAGCCATGTCTGCATGCTAATCTAGGACTGCGATAATTAATTGAATGCTTTTAAATACAGAAAAATGTTTTCTTTTTAAAAATGATTTTAGATGTTTAAAATTTTATATGATAAATTTTAAACATGGAATTTTTTTAATGATGTTTTAAATTTATGTGATAATTTTAAAACTGATTTTAAAACTTTATAAATTTATGCGATAAGTTTAAAATGATTTTAGATGTTTAAAAATTTTATATGATAAATTTTTAAGCATGAAATTTTTAAAATGATGTTTTAAATTTATGTGAAACTTTCAAAACTGATTTTAAAAGTTTAAAATTTTTATGCGATAAATATTTTAAGTAGCATGCAATTTTTTGTGATCTTTTAAAACAAGTTTTTATGAGATAAAATAAAATGTTTTAAAAATCATAATTTTAAATTTAAATGTTAAATTTAAGTATGCATGCTAAAATTGTTTATTTGATAAACATTATTCTATTTAATTGTTAAATAGTTGTACACTCTTTTATGCGATAAAATTAGTGTAACTTTATGTTAATGGCTATGTTATCTTGTCCCTTATTTGATAACACAAGACAACCTCTTAGGTTAGCCATTAAAGAACTCGCTAAAATTTATGAGATAAATTCTAATGACATGCTATGTTTTAATAAACCATTAACAACACTTTAAGACCTAATTCCTGATTAGGGTAGTCCCTTTAATGAAATTTTAATTCTAATTGTTATGATATTAATTCTCATTAAAGGACTTCGCTTTTAGCGTTGTTAATAAATTTATTAAAATCCTAGTAACGATTAGGATAGCACGTGAACCTTATAGTTGATAAGGATTTAATAAAAGTTATTAAACAAATCCTAAAATTTTGAATTTAAGGAATCAACTAGTTGATAGGATTAATAGTTGTTAATAAAAGCCTTTTAGTCTATGGCACGCATATAAAAATGACAAGCTTCATTCAATGGACCATGATCCAGTCAATGTGCTTGGCTAAGTTTGTTGGATCACCCTATAAGGGATAGTGATCCTGGCTTAGTCAATTCCCTGGATGTGTTCTGGACCGCAATGACGTGAATCATGATTGTATGACATCCTGGACTATATCTAAGTCAAATACGTTAATAATCTTCTTCAGATTAGCCGTAGCCCTCCTTATTTTAGGGGTTAGGAACTATAGGACCCGTGTTCTAGTTGTTGAGCTACACTCAAGCTGTGACATGGCAACCTTGTAGAAACCAACTCCTTAAATACATAAGATGAAATCTTGACTTGACCCAAACCGTCGTGTTGTGAATACACCGAGCGACGGTGTAAGATAAGTCAATGATGTAGTCTGGCTAGATGTAGTCTAAGACCTGACCCAAAACGATGGGTTGTGAATACAACGAGCGCCGGGACAAGTTAGGATAGACACGAAAACAAGGGTCCGACTAGATTAGACATTGTGATTTGGATGAGCACACTCATGATCACAAATGGCTAGGGGTAAAAACTGATAAGAGGGTCATATCTGATATGATCGATGAAGAGTCATCTTCCGATTACAGAGTCGAGCAACTTGTTGAGCTACACTCAAGGTTGTTAGGCTCAGGGTTATTGGATCTCTTACCCATTTATTTAATTCGATTAAATCGTTCATTGTTAAGGCTTAAGAATGATCATAAAAATAGTGGGAGGATATATATAGATAAAAGCCATTCTACCTATATTTAAAATTGAACATATGCGAACTAGGGCAAGATTATGTTTACCGAAGGAATCAATATATAATATTTTAATGAAATAAGTTAACTGGTAAATAGGTTGATTAATTGAATATCAAGTTAAATTCTAATTGATAGAATTAAACTATATTCTCGTTGACATTAAAAATGACCTTCTTAAAGAACATACTTAAGAAATGTGATTTCATTAAGTTCTGGGTCCAACAAATAAATTCACGCTACATGTCACTCGCCTCTATGGCAGATTGAACATATAGGATATTCGAAGTATGTTTCTCCCTACAACTTGTCGAGCTACACTCAAGGTTGTATGGACAAACAATTTTGATCCGCAAAGTTCGAGAAATCGATCAAACTGTTTGAGTTGAATACGAGTGCATAAGCAGTGCAAGGTTATGTATCCCAACCGGATCTTGAGACAAGCAACTTATTGAGCTACACTCAAGGTTGCAAAGCTCAAGCATTTGGATACATAAGATGCTTGCATAGCTATTCATTTATGTTGGGCTATTTAATATCTAAATGTGATTTAGAAAAGGAAGAAGGCACTCAAGAAAGTCAATTTAGAAAGTTAGTTATATTTATCATTAGTAAAGGCATAAGGAGGAGGGAATGAAAATGTGACATATTTTGATGTCTCGATTTCATAATTATTGTTATACAAAAAGTTAACACATTTTGACGAAAGTCGTCACATTGCTTCTGAAGCAATGAGTAATATGTATAACGATAATATATATATTAAATGTTAATATATAAATACACAAGATAGTAGCAAACTTATATGGAAAATTGGACTAATCCGTATCGAGAGACTAAGCTTCACAAGTCACATAAAGATGGGTCTGACCTCTCTTATTATGACGTCTACAGACACTTGTCAATCTTATCCTCTTAGATATAATGGCCGATACCCATCTGTGAGACAGTGGGAGAATGAGTTATCGAACTCAGTCTGGTACATACTGATGTACACAAGTCTAGATTAACCAAAATAAGTTATTCTTATATTTTATTAAGACACGTGTTCTTGCTGAAACACAAGTCTGATAAAACAAAGAACGAAATGAGAAAAGTATTTAAATTGATTCGATTAGATCGAATGGTCAAATACTTAGCTATATAAAATCTTGTGTAATTAAAAGAAAATATTATTTTCTCTCAAGTCAAGTCTATTAATACATCAGTGTGTTAAAAGGTATGAATCACACTTAGTTAGACTTGGTGCGATCCATAGCAAGTGACTCTGAGTTAAGTCCTCCCTCTGGGTTAAGTCCCAGATAGTAATGCCTAGGTTTTGATAATGTTCTATGAGGACATTATCAATAAGATATTCATTAAATCAATCGTAAGGAAGTTGTATAATTACTCGAATCTCGTGAGACGAATTGTCGAGTTAGACATCATAACTGATGATGGCTTAGTCAACTTCCGGGATGAAATTCGGAGTAGTAACTCCGGTTTATAACTTGATGCAACCAGAATTGGTCCATGTGCATAAATAAATTTTGGAATTTAGTTTACGTGCACAAGGAAAATGTTTCCTCATTTTCTGCAAGTAAATCTTTAAGTTAAAAGATTGGTGCAGAAAGAAAATAGTGAAGTACAATCATGTTGGTCAAGAATGGTTTTTCATCCTAATTCCTATAAAACGAATTATGAAGAAACCGGTTTCACCAGCAGATGTGTACAGATCTACTCGGACACTTATAAGTTCGTTTTTCTAAATATGATTTAGACGAACCAACTTATATGAATTAGCTAGAAAGTATTCAATGTCAGTGGGAGCATATAAATTGCATGCGAGGCATCAAAGGGTTGGAACATATATTTTGATAAAGTAATCAAAGAGTTTGATACTTTATCAGAAATAGATATGAGCCATTTGAAATGACCAGTAACAAATTTAAAATTATTATCGTAAGGTACGATGAACTGGATGAGATCCAATGAAATAAAATATTATGGATTCCGAAAGACCAAGTGAATTATTTGAATGAGATTCAAATGGTTGGTCTAACATGAACATAAAAACCCCTTAAGTCTATAAAGTAGATGGTTTAGCATATCCACTCACGAAGGCTCTACCACATGAAGTCTAGAAAACTTATGTGTAAAAACGGTATAAGATACCGAGATAAATGGGCCTGAGTGCAAGTGGGAGATGTAGAGAGATGATGCCCTCAAGGCTATTTATTTCTGTGAGAATAGCACAAACATCTTGTTCGGAATAACAGTAAGCTGTTTGGTAATAATTTATCTAAGTTATATTATAATGTAGTTAACATTAGATATTAACTTAGGTAAAGTCCTGAGATTTTATGCAATGTCAAACAGGTATCGAGATGAGTATCTCGATCATGGAGAAATGTTTGGCTGTCTGTAGCATAAGTCTAAAAGGGTTCGTGGTTGTAGATGTTTCGAGACAAGGATATCGAAACATCGGATATACCATTATGTCTTAGTCTTCACTGTTTAGCGGTGGCGATGATCTCATGATCGTTTGACTTGGCGGAGTCGAAAACGAGACACGGGTGCTCATTAGAGAATGAGTTCACTGAACGATCCACAAGAGTTATCATATGGTTATATTGACCAATCTGTCAATGATAACTCTTAGTGATGATAGGCTAGTTGGTCATTTGACTTGAGGTCACTTCACGAACCTGTGCGTGAACAGTGCCACTTAGATCACTGACCTAGCTTCGAGGCTAGGCCTGTCGAAAGGTCTTTGATTGGGTGTCACTTGAAGCATACGAGGAGAGTAATGACCAAGAGAGGATTCATCTCTCCCGGTCAATGGGAGTTAGTGTCATAGAGTTAGTTCGGTCTTTAGTAAAATCTCTTATCAGAGTATATTGGAAAAAGTCCAACATTAGTTGACTAAAGATCGATAGAAACTAACCGGAGTCAAGTTATTGGGGTTGACAGTTTGACCGTACCATATACTTGATCTACACGACATAGTTAAGATGAAGAGACTATAACTACGGAATTAATCACGGAAACAGTCAGGGTGGTCCCGACAATACTCATGTCGATGAGTCAACCACATAATGATGATTCTGAAGCAGGGACGGTAACCACTACTTGTGGTCACTGTCGTATAGGGCTTCAAGACCAACCGGTTGTAAGGGTCAGTCTGTAGGGTCTCACTTAGAGTGCGACCTTCGTCTAGTAATAGGTAGAAACATTAGGGAGGATATGCATTTGATGCAAGGGATAAAATATTGCAAAAGATGTTTGCAATAATCTCCTGCATTCAGGATAAATGATCCTGAGTGCAAGTGGGGGATGTAGAGGGATATGCCCTAAGATCATTTATATTTGATGCAAATGAAAATTTAAGCTTAGATAGAACTATTTTGCATTTGATGCAAACCGGACTAAATGTGTCGTAAATATTTTATGACAATATTTAATGATATAAACGCAAGTAAAAGTTCACAGGTAAGATGGGAAAGTCCCGGTCTACGCCCAGGTTCGAACGGCGTCCAAATCAGACGCTAGATGCCCAAGTTATGCTAAAAAAAGCTTCATGGGTCAGATCAGGCCAGACCAGACAGACCCAGTCCAGACTGGGTCTGGCCTGGATGCCTGGCCAGGCCCAGCTAAGACAGGGCCCGCCTGGGCCCAAGCGCCCAGGCCCAGGCGGGCCGAGCGCCCGGCCCAGACCCAGGCCCGGGTGCCCAGGCGCCTGGGCCGGGGCCCAGGCGGTCCCAGGCACCCTGGGCACCTGGGCGCCTGCACCCTGGCCTGGGCAGGCGCGCCATCTGGGCGCACCCAAACCAGGTGTCCAGCCTGGTCTGGGCTCGCCCAGCTGGTACAGTGGGCCCCACCTAGAGGGTGCAGAACCCTAGGGCTGTAAGCTGTTTTTGACGGCTGATTTTTGCGAAAAACAAGCCGTGGGCTGAACTTTGGACGATCAATTGGAGAGTCAAACGGACTCCGATTGACGTACCATTTTTTTCATATGCGTTCACCGTTGAACGCCCTTCGAATTGATCGGTTGTATCAATCGTGAAGCTCAACGATGAGGGAGTTAAAATTCACGGAAGTTTAGCCTTTCTGAAAGGGAAACTAAATTGATTTTATTAACTCTAATTAATAGTCCTACATCGGTTGTGGAGAAAGGGGGAGAGTCCGTCGCCTATATAAATTGGGGCCTCCCCCTTCCTCCAAAGTCGTCCCAAGCTCCAGATCTGAGCGGCTCTCGTAAATGTTGGAGCACGCTCCGATTTAAGCTTAAATTAATATTTTCTATCTCCCCATATTTCTGCCTTACTCCTGATGGCCTAGCAAAGCCACGAAGGAGTTCCGATTCGGATCCGAAATCTTGGTGAAGGCTTTCACTCGCGTGAAACTTTCTTCGGCTCGTGGTTGGCTCGACGACACAAGGATTGCTCGCCTCGGGATGTGGAGCGGTTTCGAGGAGCGGTTCGAGGAGCGGCTCAGCGTGGGAGGGGAGCGGCTCGGAAGATGGTGCAGAACATCTCGCCTGCCCCAGGGTTGAGATTCCGGGTATGTGTTTAAACTTTCGTTTTAATTATTTGCAGTAGTTTAGATCCCTCTTGGGGTGGTCAGATCCACCCCGAGTTGGCAGAGATCCTGGCTAAGAGGGTCTGGTTCCTTAGGGCAGCATGTTAATTAGATTAACATAATTTTATTTTCCGCTGCGTATGTCTATGTTCCGTCCGACTTAGGACAGGAATAGGGTTTTTATACCCTAAGCGTCCTAGAAAACCCTTCAGAGAGTAGGTACTTATTTCCAGGGAAGTGTTGTCAACCATCCTTAATTCTAAATATTTATGTTGATGACCCTCTTTGGGAAATATTTGTTCAGGGTAAAATTCTTTCGCAACGGATTGATGCATTCCGTTCTTCGCAGGATACAGGTGGACGCCTACGATGAATGCTATGGGATGCACCACTGGAGTTCGTTGGTGGTAGTGGCTACGTGCACCTGGCAGAGCCACAGAAGGATCAGTTGGAGCAATTGCATGCACCGATAAAGATACTAGATCCACCTTTTCTACAGGTGGTATCGATCCAGTAGTGTAGCTGTAGTGTAGACTCTTACGCGTTGAATAATCTCGAATCCCCTCGACATCGAGATGACCGTATAAGATTTTTTTGCCTTCCTAGTTTAATAAACCCACCCCATATGACTGCAACAATAATCTTTTATGCCCAACCCTTTATATGCTATATTGATTGCTATCATCTTCATATTTTGACGTGTCCCATCCTTTTGCTCACCATCGAGCACTTCTTTCATACTAAATCCTACTTTCCTATTCATTTGATTTGATCACGCTTTTCAACGCCGTAACATTATTGATTGAATCAAATGAAAAATATTGTTTGGTTTAGCTTGGGGGAAGGCGCTCCATGCATAATTGTATGTGCATTTATTTGCATTAGGAATTCATGTCATCATATTTTACTCACCCCCTATATATTTTATCGTTGTTTCTCATTATTATTTTTATGAGGACAATATGTCGTTTAAGCTGGGCGGAGTGCATTTCCATGCCATTTAGTTGCATTTGGCTGCATTTTTACTTTATTTGTAGGATTTTCAGAATTTTTCAAAATTTTCCATTTCTCTTTTCATCTTTGTTTTCTCTTTTTGTGTGTTTCATGCATCATAATGTGTACTTGTGAGTCATTTTTATCTTTATTTATTTTTGCTAGAAATGATTGTCCTTATATTTTCATTATTCACGTTTGACATCTACACACATTATCCTTTTGTATGACCACAAACTATCGCTTGATGTTTGAAATCTCTTGTGCTTCAATTATGAAATGTATATGAATGGATTATCTTTCCGAACTCTTAATTGAAAGTGATGGTTTTAGCGTATATTCCTTGAGTATGATAGTATTTTTAATATGATTTTCATAATAGTGCTCACATTTCCATGATTCATATTCTTGAAATGGCTTAAATGAAAATGAAATGTATTAAACCCGAATTTTAACTATATTTGCATGACTTTTTTGAGAAATTAAATATGTTTCATGTATGAGTAGTAATCAATTGAGATAGGATAACCCCATGACACTCTAAGTATTGATGAGTTGGATATTTCTGATACGGAGTCCATGTCTAAATTCTATGCTTTTTCCTTTTCCTTTGAATATAGCCATATAAATGATCTTTGATCATGCTTTGCATTCCATCACGTTTACGTGAGTTTGCAAAAATCCCAGTAATACAAAAACCAAACAAATGTATTAAATAAAAGGTCTTTGGGGTTCCTTGTAGCCCGATGCCCTAAGGTCGCCTGATCTGGGATGCACAAATTGCTCCTTGCACTCCATTACGTTTATGCAAGTTTGAAAGACAAAAAGCCAAAAATAGACAAAAATATAAAAATACAAAATTCCATATCTCTACCTCTTTTTCTATTTAGAGTGAAGACATGGACAAGGTTGATGGGTTCCTGGGATTCAAGAAACGGGTATTAGTGAGGTGATGCCTTGATTGGCTGAGTTTTCTATTTCATTTCATGAACAACAAATAATAATATGCCATGCATGCTTGTTGATTTGATCATGATACATATATGCCAGTTAGAGAATCTTTCATGGATTTTGCGTTATTTTCATGAGCTAGTATATTACATGGTATTCTATGATAAGATGAATACTCTAACTTCTGTTATGATTGGTTGATTAGTTCATTATGCTTCAATTCAAACCCATGATATGTACATTATAATGCGAGGATACAACGTCAAGTGAAATTTGTGGTTATTGATTGTTTCTCATCTTGTGTGTTTATGAATGACGAGGATGATATGAGTTGTTATCTAGTGCTCTTCTTTATTTTCCATTTATTATTTTTCCCTCCGGGTTCGCTTCTTATAAGTCTTCCTCGAGGACGAGTAAGAGGTAGGCTTGGGGGATTTTGATGTGCTCATCAATTACACGTTTTATCGCAACTTTTCATGTCATGTTTCACCCTCCAAATCCCCATTTTACATGCTTTTATACCATTATTTGCAACTATTTGACTTTGAGAGTGTTTCTACATATTTCAGTGAATTTGGAGCATTTCGGAGCAAATTGGAGTCAAGGGCATGGACAATAATGTTGGAGAAGCGAGCATGCCCCTGAAGATGAGCTAAAGCTGCTTTAAAGGAGAGAAGAAGCCAAAGAAGAGAGAAGAGAAGAGAGGAAAGAATAGGGAGAAGAAGGCAAGAGTTTTCCTGGTCGCTCGGCTGAGCGCATGATGCGCTCGGCCGAGCTGAGACACCGAAGAGAGAGGTGCTCGGGTGAGTAACTTGGTTCGCTCGCTCGAGCGACCAAGTCGCTCGCCCGAGCCAGCTATCTGAAGCACCCAAAAATGTACCTTCAACTCTCTGGAATTTCAACACTTAATTCATTCGGCCGAGCGACTCAATCCGCTCGGCCGAGCGACCCATGCCGCTCGGGCGAGCGGAGTAGAAATGGCCGATGGTGCAGATTTCAGAACATCCCTTCACTCTTTGAAAATATGCTACCACTCGGGATTTTATATTATTTTTCTCATATTTTTTTCAGGTAGTAGACTTCATAATGATTCCAACGCCACTAAGAACGCACCAATTGGAGGTCGAATGGGCCCTATGAAATTTCAGCAAGTTGGCAAATCTGTGCTGGAATCTATGCTCGGGCAGACACGTGTCCGCACTCGGCCGAGCGACCTACAACATCCAGCCCGAGCTACCTGGCAGCAAGCACGTGTTCAACTCAAATTAGGGTTATTTTGGGGGGTTTTGAGGGCTATAAATATGTATTGAGCAGCTATTGATTGGGGGGCTCGTTTTTTAGGTTAGAAAACATTTCTTCGGAGGCTAGGCCATGCCCTAGGCCCCCTCCTCGCTGATTTTGCATCGAATCTTGCATGAGCTAAGTATTCTTCATTAATCTTCATTCTCTTGCTTTTCTTATTTATTTTTGGTGTTGAATCTTTCATTGCTTCTCTTTTATATGGTTGTGATGTTAATTCCTATTGTTCCTATCTATTTTCCCATGATTGAGTAGATCTATTGCTAGGATTAGGGATTATGGATGAACCCTAGGATTATAGGGTTAGGGTGATAGGTTAAACTTAGTTGGACGAATCTAGGGTTTCTCTACAGTAGTTTGGATAAGGGGTTTTGGGGGATTAGCCCTAGAGTTGAAGGATTGCAAAAGTAGCTCCACGTTCTAGGGACGATCCCCACGAATCTGATTTGGGCTTAGTGGCCGTTTCTAGGGCTCGCGATCATGAGAGTGATGCGAGAGCTAGGGCGGTCACTAATCCTCGATCCGCTAGTCGGTGACTACGAGAGTAGCATGACTGCCTGAATCAACCGTAAAGTGGTACCCCAGTCCGTAGATCATGAGAGTGGATACAGATTTGTGGTACGAGAACCAAGTGTCGAGTGTAATACACGCGTCCCCGTGTAAAGCCGACTGCGAAAGCACGGCTGCACACGGGGAGGCGTTAGACGAGCTTGACGACGAAAGTCGAACTATCGTTACCATCTCTGGATGCGACACTCCTACCCGCACGTCGTTTGATGAAAGGATCCTGGACCCGTTATCAAAACCCGAAGCCCTAACGGGGATTATTAACATCCTAGCGATCTTTCTCTTGATTGTTTCTCTTTGTTCTTTTTGTTTTCTTTTTGTGTGGTGACTTGGTCGTGCCTTGCCGATCGTGACACCCTCGCATTCCATTTCCATCGCCATTACGACATTCCTTCGTAATCCATCTCCACACAATAAGATATCGAAGCCTAACCCAGCCTAGGATCGATAGGTAGTTTGACAACCGCCTCCCTGTGGATTCGACCCCGAACTCATCGGAAATATATTGCTCTGACACCCTTGCACTGGGGGGTGTGTGTGCATACCTTTTTGGGGGAGCGCATCCTCGCAGAACAACAGTTGTGCTAAGCCATGCACGACCATATGAGCCTCCCAGATTCTAAGTTTGAAGCATAAATCAAAATGACTTCCATTCTATCTAGGAAGAAGAAAGCCAATAGATGTAATTTCCCGCTAGTAATCCATTTTCCTTTCCCAGCAATCAGTGTTTCAATGTTGTAAAGGGGTTCACAGGGTGTGGGGCTGCCCAAATCACTCGGTGTCTATTTGTATGGTATTATCAACCATTTCAAGACATTTTGCATTAGATGGAGGTTGCTGAGTTAGAGGAGGAGCTAAAGAGGAGTGAAAAGTTGGAGTGAAGAATGATCAAGGGCATATAAGAAACTATGATCCTTGAATTCTTTATTAAATTTGGATGAGATGGCGAACAAGTGTAAAATGTGAGGATTATTTGAAATCACAATGATCCAAAGAGAATGTCTCTAGTGGACAGGAGTCGTGGATGCCATAAGAGAAAATTGATTTTTAAGGAGGAAAAGAATAAAGAATCAATGGCTACGAATTGTATCTCACATAGGGATGGTGATGTTATGCGGTGGTGGAAGAAGATTAGCATCATACACGAAGGCACGAGATTAGAAATCAGTTAGAAATGAAAGGAAACAGAAGCATACCAAATGAGTGGGATCAAACTAAGAATTTGATAAAAAGAGATTTTAATGTAGACCGGATTTATAATTTTAGGGATACGGAAAGGTAAGGAATTTGCTTGCAAGTAAACGAAGTCATCATGTTAAGATTGTGCCCAAGTTAAGTAAAATGGTTTGATTTTGCATTTTTGGATCATATTTGCTTATATGCTTTTTGCATACGTGATTATGATCGAATAGAGAAGGGAATCTCGTTGGAGCTAATGGCTCAGAATGATGGTATCCTAAAGAAATGGATACATTCTATCGGTTGTCGTTTGCATTAATTATTCGTTAGCCAAATGAATACACATATGCTAGTTTTTATCTTGTGTAGGATGAGCCTTGGTGTATAACTGGATGGAAATGCTCTGGATGATCTTTACGCATGTTGATTCATCTTTATGCCATAGTGAAACTTATGTTGGGTTAAGCAGCTCAAATGTTGCCATCCATGAACCATGGCAAGATTTCCATGAGTGCTCATTCTGTACAAAAAGCAAGACTTAACTACATATGATATCTAAAACTTGTTTCAAAGGATTGGAGAGACTGATACAACTTGGCAAGTTGGTACGTGAAAATAATTGGAATATGGGTATATATCATGCTGAGTTGACTTGTGTGCCATGGCACATAAGTATGTTGGACATATTGGGGTATTTCTTCAATTTAAAGTGTTCTTTAGTCCCACATTGGATGGGATATAACACTTGTATGTGTATATTAAAGTCATCTTGTTAATGGGCTATTGGACTTGTTAATGGGCTAGGATTTGGGGTAGCTCGCGTGCTCATGAGCCCAAGCAAGGGGCCGAGCTCAAACCGGGTTGAGTCGAATGGAAAATGTTGGTGTCGGATCCGGAAAACCTTAGCGTGTGAGCCGAATGGAAAATGTGGACGTCGGATCCGGAAAACCTTAGCGTGTGTGCGCTGGCGTCGGTTCACGGGTGCGCGCGCCCAGTGCCCGAGTTTTTTAGCCCTCTTGTTTGGCATTGAAAGGACCACTACGGTCTCAACAGTTATATTTTTGTTTAATGGCTGTTTACAACAGTCATATTCCTTCACCTATATAAACTCAATTCTGTCAAGAGTTTTGGACACTGTGAACATTCATTCTTCCACCAAAATTCGTTGCTGCTGCTGTCACTCTGTTCTGTTCGCCTCTGCCTCCACAAACCCGAACAAATCCTCTCGCTCTGCAGATCCTTTGTTGCTGCAGACTGTTGCGACCCCCTTGCTCTTCATCTTCCTCTTCGTTCGAGATCGAAGAACGGTTGCTGCTTGCTGGATCCTTGTATTGTAAGTGCACACTTACAAGGACGTTGCCGTTGAATCCTGGAGGGTAGCCGCTAGACCTGACTTGCACCGAGTTCTCACTCTGAGTGGGCGAAAATCTACTCTTAAGGACAGTGCCTAGCACGCCTCGGCTCTTTGATAAGTCCATTCTTTCTATGGTTTTTTATAGCACCATCCTATTAGATCTGCTATTATTCCAACAATCTTAAGAGTAGATAATGGATGCTGCTATTGTGACTGCTAAACATCTGCCTGGTCTGTCTAAAATCGAACTGTTTTTTGGTTCATTCTTTAAGCGTTGGAAAGAAAAAGTTTTTAGTACTCTTGATGTCACTGGCTTTGCCTTCGTGCTCACAGATCATAAACCAACAGATGAAAAAGACATTCCTGCCTTGGACCGTGCAAACAAAATTTGTCACCATACAATTCTTCATACCCTCTCTAATGAACTATTTGATGTCTACTGTCCTACTAAAATAGCTTATGATATTTGGACTAGCCTTACCAAAAAATACATCCTAGAAGATGCAGATACCCAAAAATTTGCTATAGGCAATTTCCTTCACTTCGACATGACCGAAGATAAGTCTGTTTCGACCCAAATCCATGACTTCCATGTTCTTATTGATGATCTTAAAAATGAAAATAAAACTCTCCCTGATCTTTTTGTTTCTGGCTCACTTATTGAAAAACTTACTGAATCTTGGAAAGACTATAAAAACAGCCTTAAACATAAACGAAAACAAATGTCCCTTGAAGATGTTATCATCCATATTATGATTGAGGAAAAGAATAGGGAAAGAGAGAAAACCAATTCTGCTAAAGAACTTGTCTCCAAAGCTAATCTGGTTGATAGCAATTCTTCATTTCCTCCTTCACATCCTAAGAAACATTTCAAAAAATTTAGACCCAACCACAAACCAAATCAGAGATTTCAAAAGGGCCAAAACCACACTACTTTCAAGAAGAAAGGAGACTGTTTTATTTGCAAGAAACCTGGACACTATGCAGCTCAATGTCGCTTCCGGAAAGATACTCCTAAACCAAGTGCAACCTTGGTAGAAGGAGATATAATTGCTACGGTGATCTCGGAAGTTAACATGGTGGCACATGCTAAGGACTCGGTAATTGACTTCAGGGCAACTCGGCATATTTGCGCTGATAGAGGAGATTTTACCTCCTATATTCCTATCAGTTCTGGTGAGAAGAATGTGTATATGGGGGATTCAAGACCCTCACCCGTTATCGGAAAAGGGAAGGTTCTTCTCAAATTAACCTCAGGAAAAACCCTTTCGCTTAGCGAAGTGCTCCATGTCCCAGATATCCGTTGGAATCTAGTTTCTGTTTGTCTTCTGGGAAAAGTGGGGGTTAAGGTTACTTTTGAGTCTGATAAAATTGTAATGACCAAGAATGGTCAGTTTGTGGGAAAATGATATTGTAACCAAGGTCTCTTCATTCTGAATGTACTTGATGTCATGAATAATAATGCATCTTGTCCTTCTGCTTACTTGATTGACTCATTTGATATTTGGTACTATAGACTAGGTCATGTCAATTATTCATACAGTAAGAAAATGAAAAAAATTGGTTTGTTGAATGCTTCATCTTCCTCTAATGACAAATGTGAAATTTGTGTTGAATCAAAAGCCACTAAGAAAACATGTAAATCTGTACACAGAGAAAGTGAATTACTTGCTTTAATTCATAGTGATCTTGGGGATTTGAAAATCAATATAACTAGAGGTGGTAAGAAATTCTATATCACTTTTATAGATGACTTCTCTAGATATACTGAAGTATATTTGCTTAGATCTAAGGATGAAGCTTTTGATATGTTTTTGAAGTACAAGACTAAAGTAGAGAATCAACTTAATAAGAAAATAAAAAGGGTTAGATCAAATAGAGGAGGGGAGTTTACATATTTTAATGAGTATTGTGAAGAACATGGGATTATTCATGAGACTACACCTCCTTATTCTCCTGAATCTAATGGCATAGCAAAAAGAAAAAATAGCACTTTAAAAGAGATGATGAATGCTTTGCTAATTAGTTCAGGTGCACCTCTTAACTTATGGGGAGAAGCTATTCTCTCTGCTTGTCATATTCAGAATAGAATTCCCTATAAGAAATCAGGGAAGACTCCTTATAAATTTTAGGTAGGTCACTCTCCTAACAATAATTACCTCAAAGTGTGGGGGTGCCTAGCTAAAGTACTTTTATCAGAACCTAAGAAAAGAAAATTAGGTCCTAAAACCTTTGATTGCATGTTTATTGGATATGCTCAAAATAGTGCTTCATATAGATTCCTAGTTGTTAAAAGTGAGCAAAACATCATGGAGCGTAGCACTATTGTTGAAACCAAGAATGCTGATTTCTTTAAGCACATATTTCCAATGAAAATGGATAATGTTAGGTTGATCTCTGCACCTCAATCATCGCACACTTCTGATGTTCATTCACATGATAATGATGATGAGATAGAAGTAAGAAGGAGTAAAAGAGTTAGGAGGGAGACTAATCTGGGTGATGGCTTTTTTACCTTTCTTATTAATAATGATCCTCTTACATACCATGAAGCCATCACATCTCCTGATGCCACATTTTGGAAAGAAGCAATCAACAGTGACCTAGAATCCATTATGTCAAACCACACTTGGGAACTTGTTACCTTGCCCCAGGAGCTAAAACTATTGGTTGCAAGTGGATATTTAAGAGGAAGCTAAAACCTGATGGTTCTATCAACAAGTTCAAAGCTAAATTAGTTGCTAAAGGCTTCAACCAAAAGAAAGACATTGATTATTTTGATACATTTGCCCCTGTCACTAGGATAGCTTCTATTCGTGCTTGGTTGCTTTAGCATCTATACATAGTCTTGTTATCCATCAAATGGATGTAAAGACTGCATTTTTGAATGGAGATTTGAAAGAAGAGATTTATATGGAACAACCTGACGGTTGTATCACTCCTGGAAATGAACATTAAGTATGAAAACTTGTTAAATCTCTTTATGGTTCATAACAAGTTCCAAAACAATGGCATGATAAATTTGATTCTGTTTTGCTTTCAATTGGTTATCATATTAATGATGCTGATAAATGTATTTACACAAAGTTTGATAATGATGTTGGTGTTATTATTTGCTTATATGTTGATGACATGCTTATTCTCGGCACCAAACTAGATGTAGTAAATGCAACAAAGTCATTCTTTTCTTCTAAATTTGATATGAAAGACATGGTTGAAGCTGATGTGATCTTATGTATTAAATTAACTAAGGCAGCTAGTGGGATTATGCTTTCTCAAGAACATTATGTTATTAAAATGCTTGAAAAGTTTGGATATCATGATCAAAAACCTGTAGCTACTCCATATGATGCTAGTTTACACTTAGCTAAAAAATTAGGTGAATCTGTTTCACAAATTAAATATGCTCAGATCATTGGTAGCTTGATGTATTTGATGAATTATAATCGCCCTGATATTGCATATGCTATTAGTAGATTGAGTCGTTACACTCAAAATCCTAATAGTGATCATTGGAATGCATTGTCAAGAGTTATGAGACACTTGAAAGGAACTCTTGAATATGGATTATTTTTTAGTGGTGATCCATCGGTTTTAGAAGGTTTTACTGATGCAAACTGGATCTCTGATTCAGATGAGCTTAAATCCATAAGTGGTTATGTTTTTACACTCGGTGGATGTGCTGTGTCTTGGAAATCATCCAAGCAAACTTGTATTGCTCGGTCTACTATGGAATCCGAGTTTATTGCCTTTGAGAAGTCATGTAGTGAAGCCAAATGGCTTAAGACCCTTCTTGGTGATCTTCCCATTTGTGAAAACCCGGTACCGTCTGTGTCTATCCATTGTGATAGTCAAGATGCAATTGCAAAAGCCAAAAATAAAGTTTTTAATGGGAAGAGTATGCTTATATGCCTAAGGCACTCTATTGTGAGGCAGCTGCTAGATCATGGGATAGTATCTCTTGATTATGTGAGGTCAGAGATGAATTTGGCAGATCCTCTGATAAAACCACTAAATAGGAAGTTAGTGGAAAGTACATCGAGGGGAATGAGACTTATACCTAAAACATAGGTCAAGAGTGATGGTAACCCAACCTATGTGATTGATGATCTCATGAAGTAGGTTCATATGGGTAACAACAAGTCACTTGTTGATCGTGAGGAGCACTATCATTATGTTCATGTCCCTTCCTATGGTGTAGGTAGTGATATCTACGATGAGAGAGGATGAGCATATGGCTCTTAATGGAAACCATAGCCCTTGTTGGGTGGTGTGCATAATCGTCGAGCACACTTGATGGTTCCACCTATATGGGTGTGGGAGTGGGGCTGCTTCCTATGCGAATTTGCGTACATTCGCTAGAACACTCATGAAAATCCAAGTATGGCGCATGGCCGAAACGTGCCAACCCGTAAGAGCAAGCAACTATTCATTGATGATTCAATATGGGTTGTGAGTCAATGTTTTACAATAAAGGAGATTGGTTCATAGAAACTATATGTTTCACCAACTTCTTGTAGAACACACTTTCATTCCCTAAGTAATGGTTCATAGACCGAAAGTCCCCATTGCTAATGTATTGAATTGTCGTATTGGATCTCACATCATTTTTCTCATCTTGGATTCTTATATCATTGCCTTTGAATTTTGAAATTGATACGCCTATTTTGGACGGGCCCCAGAGCCAAAGGCCCGAGATCGAATCAAGGGCAGGAGGCCCACAAGGAGGGCTCGGCCCATTCCACGAGGCCCACGAGAAGTCTCAAGCTCGAATCACCCGCGACCCGACAAACGCATGACTAGCCCATGATCGCCGGGGAAAACCACTCCCCCTAAGGCGCGGAGCCTTAATGTCCATGAAGAAATCCCGTAATCGACTCCCCCGTGATGCACGCAGGCGCCATCGCAGTGGCGGATGGCGGGGGCGTGAGTGGAGGGCCGGTGAGGGGACATGGCTTGGGTGCAAACGTGGGCCAAGCTCCATAAAAGGAAAAGGATGACGACCAAGAAAGGGGATCGAATCCCAGGTATCAAAATCTGAGGTACACCATCAACGACCTAGCTTTCGCCATTATTTTCCTTCCTTTGTTCAGATTGAGGGTCAGCGTATCGATCTCCTTTCGAGTCGTACCTACCCCGTCGGGCACTCATCAGACCTTGATCTGACTTAAGCATCGGAGGGGAGTTGGCCGGAACCAAGGTCCGGCCCCCCAGACGAGTTTCCTCGTTTGTCCAGGAAGGAACCGAACGAGGCATCGAGGCTACTCCTCAGCACAAGACGAACCCCCCGCTACAAGCGTGCACTACCACCGACCGAAGACCAAGCAATACTCGAGGTGCCGTTTCTACCCCTCGATGCTCTGCCTGAGGCTCTCGCTCGTCTTTGTCTCGATTGCCATCCAATGTTGAGTTCATGTGAGCATGGCGTGTCCGAGGGATCTCGACCGGTCCCTTGACTACGTTGACTGCTTAATTGTCGGTCAACGAGTCAGTGGTGAGAAAACACCCGTAAACATCTGGCACCGTCTGTGGGATCGAGCTAACACCCACGAAAAACAACCACACGAGCCATGACGCGGCTTCGCTCTTCGCACCGAAAGAGAGCTGCGGCCCCGACATCGGCAGCCGGGCCGAACCACGATCGGCGGGGAGGAACCAAGACCGCCCGGCGCATGCCATGGCCCCGGGGTTCTGACTATCCCCGGTCCAGCCATGCGGGGGACTACGATGTGGGGACCAGAGACGCTTCCCCACCACTCCTGTCCGGTCGGGGGCCGTGAGGGAGGAATCGGGTTCAGACGAAGCACTTGTGGTTTCCGCTGTCATCGACGCAACCACGGTGAGGCGACTGCTCATTGACACTGGCAGCTCATGCGACATCCTTTTTATGTCGACTCTGGAGAGAATGTGGTTGCGGGACGTCGACCTGGAGCCGAGTTCGGGACCCATGGTGGGCTTCACCAGCCATTCAACCCCCATCATCGGGGTGATCTACCTCCCAGTCACGCTCAGGCAGCCTCCCGACTCGGTGACCCTGACAATGGAGTTCGTGGCGTGAGAATCGGATCAGCCTACAACGGGATCATCGGACGGCCGCTCCTTAATGCTATCGGAGCGGTGGTCTCGACTCTCCACCGGACGATCAGGTTCCTAACCCCGGGGGATCGGACAGGTCAAGGGTGACACAGAGAAGCGGAAGATCTGCTACCAGCTGGCTGACAGGGAACCCACCGAGCAACACGACAATCCGATGGCCTCGCTTGACTTGAGGTACGGGCCGAGGCCTACTCCGGGGGAGGAGCCGGAGCTAATCCCTGTCACGAACATAGAGGGGATATTCGTCTCCATCGGGTCCAAACTGACCCCTGGCATGAGAGGCGAGCTAATCGAGTGCTTAGAGGCCAGTCTTGACGTCTTTGCCTGGTCGCCTGATGACATACCCGTGAAGGGAATTCTGGGACCCTTATGGCACAAAAACTTTATGCTTGTCCTAAGTTGGACGGAACATAGACAGAAAAACAATTTGCAGCAGAAGAAAAAAAACTTGTTAATCTAATTAACATGCAGTTAAAACAATTTTAACTTAACCCTAAGGTCCAAGACCCTAACCCAAGATCTATGCCGACTTGGGATGGGTCTGACCATCCCAAGAAGGATCTAGCCTACTGCGATTAAATTAAACTAATGCTTAATTAAACACATACCCGGAATCTCAGCCCTAGAGCAGGCGAGATGTTCCACACCGTCTTCCGAGCCGCTCCCGTCCCACGTCGAGTCGCTCCTCGAACCGCTCCCCGAACCGCTCCTCGAACCGCTCCGCATCCCGAGGCGATCAATCCTGTGTCGCCGAGCCAACCACACGCCGAAGAAAGTTTCACGCGAGTGAAACCTCGCCTAGATTTTGGATCCGAATCGAACTCCTTTGCAGCTTTGCTAGAGCCCTCAGGAGCAAGACCGAAATTTATAAGGAGAGGAGAAATATTAATTTAAGCCTAGATCCGAGCGTGCTCCAACATTTACGAGAGCCGCTCAGATCTAGAGCTTGGGACGAGTTTTGAGGAAGAGAGCAGAACCCTATTTATATAGGCGGCTGACTGCTACCCCATCTCTCAAAATCCGATGTGGGACTATTAGTTTGAGTTAATTAAAATCAAGTTAGTTTGCACTTCACAAAATGCAAACTTCCGTGAATTTTAACTCCCTCACCATTGAGCTTCAAGATCGATAAAACCTATCAATATGAAGGGCGTTCAACGATGAACGCATAGGGAAAAAACCGTTCGTCAATCGGAGTTCGTTTGACCCTCCAATTGAGTGTCAAAGTATGCCAAAACCCCCACCCAAATGCACAATCCCAGCCGTCGCAAGAAGCACGAAGCCCTAGGGCTACGTGCGGGCCCGCTGGGCTAGGCGTGTGCGCGCACATGCCCCGAGGCACGTGCCCTGCACGCGCCTCTTCGCACGCATGGCGGCCCATGCAAATGCACGGGCACGCATTGGTCCGGGCCCGGGCAAAGCCCGGGCCCGTGTAACTGCCAGGCGCCTAAGCGCATGGCTGCGGACAACCGGGGGGCGCCACGTGGCGCCCCCCTTTTCTCTTTGCGGCTGTAGTGGCATGGCCTTTGGGCCGGGCCCACGGCTGCCCCAATTAATTCTGCATCAAGTGCAGTTTAAGTTGTGGGCTTTATTCTTTGGGTCTGTTTTGGCTCTAACTTGAGCATTTTGTGTCCGATTTAGACGCCGTTCGAACCTGGGCGTAGACCGGGACATTCCCCGGCTTATCCGTGAACTTTTTCTTGCATTTATATTATTAAATATTGTTTTAAACAATTTAAAACACATTTAATCTCTTTTACATCAAATGCAAATTAGTCCTATCTAAGCTTAAATTATCATTTGCATCAAATACAAATGCTTTGAGGGCATATTTCCCTACATCTCCCACTTGCACTCAAGATCATTTATCCCGAATGCTGGAGATTATTGCAAACATCTTTTGCAATATTTTATCCCTTGCATCAAATGCAAATTATTCTCCCTAACTAATTTCTACCTATTACTAGATGAAGAATCGCACTCTGTGTGAGACCCTACAGCCTGACCCTTACAACAGGTTGGGCTCGAAGCCCTATACGGCAGTGACCACGAGCAGTGGTTGCCGTCCCTGCTTCAGGAATCATCATTATGTGGTTAACTCATTGACATGAGTATTGTCGGGACCACCCTGACTGTTTCCGTGATGAATTCCGTAGTTATAGTCTTTTCGTCTTAACTATGTCGTGTAGATCAAGTCTAGGGTACGATAAACTGTCAACCATAATAACTTGACTCCGGTTAGTTTGTATCGATCTTTAGTCAACTAATGTTGGACTTCTTCCAACATACTCTACGCAGAGTTTTTACCAAAGACCGAACTAACTCTACGACACTAACTCCCATGACCGGGAGAGACGAATCCTCTCTTGGTCATTACTCTTCTCGTACGCTTCAAGTGATACCCAATCAAATACCATTCAACAGGCCTAGCCTCGAAGTCAGGGCAGTGATCTAAGTGGCACTGTTCACGCACAGGTTCGTCAAAATGACCTCAAGTCAAAAGACCAACTAGCCTATCATCACTCAGAGTCATCATTGACTGATTGGTCAATATAACCATATGATAACTCTTGTGGATCGTTCAGTGAACTCAATCTCTAATGAGCACCTGTGTCTCGTCTCCGACTTCGCCAAGTCGAACAATCATGAGATCATCGCCACCGCTAAACGGTGAAGACTAAGACACAATGGTCTATCCGATGTTTCGATATCCTTGTCTCGAAACATCTACGACCACGAACCCTTTTAGACTTATGCTATAGACGGTCAAACATTTCCTCCATGATCGAGATATTCATCTCGATACATGTTTGACCTTGCATAAAGTCTCATGAGTTTACTTAAGTTAATGTCTAATGTTAACTACTTAGATAAATCATTACCAAATAGCTTACTGTTATTTCGAATAAGACGTTGTGCTATTCACACAGAGATAAATAGCCTGGAGGGCATCATTCTCCTACATCTCCCACTTGCACTCAGGCCCATTTATCTCGGTATCTTATACCATTTTTACACATAAGTATTCCCGACTTCATGTGGTAGAGCCTTCGTGAGTGGATCTGCTAAAACCGTCTACGTTATAGACTTAAGGGGTTTCTATGTTCATGCTAGACCAACCATTCGAATCTCATTCTAATAATTCACTTGGTCTTACGGAATCTATAATATTTTATTTCCCTTGGATCTTATCCTGTTCATCGTACCTCACGATAATCATCTTTAAATTTGTTAATGGTCATTTCAAATGGCTCATATCTGTTTCTGATAAAGTATCAAACTTTTTGATTACTTTATCAAAATATATGTAATTTATACGCTCCCACTGACCCTTGAAAACTATCTGGATAATTCATATAAGTTGGTCCGGCTAAATCATATTTAGAAAAACGAACTTATAAGTGAATGCTCCAATTTTAATGGTCAACTTAAGCGTTTACATCGAGTTTGGTCCGAGTAAATCTGTACACATCTGCTGGCGAGACAGTTTCAACATAATCCGTTTATAGGAATTAATATGAAAACCGTTCTCGACCAACATGATTGTACTTCACTATTTTCCTTTCTACACCAATCTTTCAACTTAAAGATTTACTTGTAGAAAGTGAGGAAACATTTTCCTTTGGGCACGTAAACTAAATTCCAAAATTTATTTACGCACACGAACCTATTCTGATTGCATCAAGTTATAAATCGGAGTTACTACTCGAATTTCATCCCGGAAGTTGACTAAGTCACCATCAGTTATGATGTCTAACTCGACTCTTCGTCTTACGAGATTCGAGTAATTTTACACTTCCTAATGATTGATTTAAATGAATATCTTATAGATAATGTCCTCATAGAACATTATCAAAACCTAGGCATTACAATCTGGGACTTAACCCAGAGGGAGGACTTAACTAAGAGTCACTAACAATGGATCACACCAAGTCTAACTAAGTGTGATTCATACCTTTTAACACACCGATGTGTTAACAGACTTGACCTGAGAGAAAATCACATTTTCTTTTAAGTACGCAAGATTTTATATAGCTAAGTATTTGACCATTCGATCTAATCGAATCAGCTTAAATACTTTAGTCATTTCGTTCTTTATTTTATCAGACTTGTGTTTCATCAAGAACACGTGTCTTAATAAAATATACAGAATAACTTATTTTGGTTAATCTAGACTCGGGTACATCAGTATGTACCAGACTGAGTTCGACAACTCATTCTCCTACTGTCTTACAGATGGGTTTCGGCCATTATATCTAAGAGGATAAGACTCACAAGTGTCCGTAGACTTCATAATGCGAGAGGTCAAACCTCTCTTTATGGTACTTGTGAAGCTTAGTCTCTCGATACGGCCCTAGTCTATTTTTCCATATAAGTTTGCTACTATCTTGTGAATTTCTATATTAACATTTAATATATATATATTATCGTTATACATATTACTCATTGCTTCAGAAGCAATGTGACGACATTCGTCAAAAAGTGTTATCCTTTTGTATAACAATAATTATGAAATCGTGACATCAAAATAAGTCACATTTTCATTTCTCCTCCTTATGCCTTTACTAATGATAAATTAAACTACTTCTCAATTGACTTTCCGGAGTGCCTTCTTCCTTTTCTAAATCATATTTAGATATTAAATAACCCAACATAAATAAATACCTATGCAAGCGTCTCATGTATCCAAACGCCTGAGAGTTGCAATCTTGAGTGTAGCTCAAGAAGTTGCTTGTCTCAAGATCCGGTTGGGATACATAGACTTGCATCGCTCATGCACTCGTATTTGACTCAAATAGTTTGATCGAATTCTCAAACTTTGCGGATCAAAAATTGTTTGTCCATACAACCTTGAGGGTAGCTCGACAAGTTGTAGGGAGAAACATATTTCAAATATCATATATGTTCAAGCTGCCTCATATAGAGACGAGTGTCATGTAGCTTGAATTTATTTGTTGAACCCAGAACTTAATGAAATCATATTTCTCAAGTCTGTTTCTTTAGAAGGTCATTTTAATAATGTCAATGAGAATATAGTTTTAATTCTATCAATTAGATTTAACTTGATATTCAATTAATCAACCTATTTGACCAGTTAACTAATTCCATTAAAATATTATAATTAGATTCCTTCGGTAAACATAGTCTTGCCCTAGTTTAGCATACGTTCAATATTAAATATAGGTAGAATGGCTTTTATCTATCTATATCCTCCCACTATTTTTACGATCGTTTCAAAGCTTAATAACGAACGATTTAATCGTATTAAAAATTAATGGGTAAGAGGTCCAATCACCTTGAGCCTAACAACCTTGAGTGTAGCTCAACAAGTTGCTTGACTCTGCGATCGGAAGATGACTCTTCATCGATCATATCGGATATGACTCTCTTATTCGATTTTTAGCCCTAGTCATTTGTGATCATGAGTGTGCTCATCCAATTCACAATGTCTAGTCTAGTCGGACCCTTGTTTTCGTGTCTAGCCTGACTTGCCCCGCCGTTCGGTGTATTCACGACATGTCAGTTTGGGTCAGGTCTTAGACTACATCTAGTTAGACTACATCTTTGACTCAACTTACGTCGGCACTTGGGGTATGAGACGACGGTTTGGATCAGTCAAGATTTCATCTTATGTATTTAAGGAGTTGGTTTCTACAGGTTACCATGTCACAGCTTGAGTGTATCTCAACAACTGTAACACGGGCCCTATAGTTGCTAAACCCTAAAACAAGGAGGGCTACGGCTAATCTTGAAAAAGATCATTAACGTATTTGACTTAGATATAGTCCAGGGTGTCATACAATCATGATTCACGACATTGCGGTCCAGCGGAACACAGCCAGTGAATTGACTAAGCCAGGATCACTATCCCTTAAAGGGTGATCCAAAACTCTTAGCCAAGCACATTGACTGGATCATGGTCCATTGAATGAAGCTTGTCATTTTTGTATGTATGTCATAGACTAAACAGCTTTTATTAACAACTAATTAATCCTATCAACTAGTTGCATCCTTAAATTCAAAATTTTAGGATTTGTTTAATAACTTTTATTAAGTCCTTATCAACTATAATATTCACGTGCTATCCTAATCATTATTAGGATTTTATAAATTTTATTAAACAACGCTTAAAAGCGAAGTCCTTTAATGAGAATTAATAATAACAATTAAAATTACAAATTCATTAAAATGACTACCCTAATCAGGAATTAGGTCTAATATTGTTGTTAATGTTTTATTAAAACATAGCATGTCATTAAAATTCAATTAATAAATTTAATCATTTCTTAATGGCTAACCTAAAGGGTTGTCTTGTGTTATCAAATAAGGGACAATATGAACTAGCCATTAAAATAAAGCTACACTAATTTATCGCATAAAGATAGTGCACAACTATTTAACAATTAAATAGACTAAGTTTATCGCATAAACTATTTTAAGCATGCATACATAAATTTAACATTTAAATTTAAAATATGATTTTAAAATATTTTATTTTTATCTCATAAAAACTTGTTTTTAAAATCACATATTTGCATGCTACTTTTAAAAAATTTATCGCATAAAAATTTTAACCTTTTAAAATCAGTTTTAAAATATCTCATAAAATTAAAACATCATTTAAAAAAAACTTTCATGCTTAAAAATTTATCATATAAAATTTTAGGCACTTTAAACTTATCGCATAAATTTTGAAAGATTTAAAATTAGTTTTAAAAATTATCACATAAATTTTAAAACGTCATTTAAAAATTTCCAAGTTCAAAATTTTTCAAAAAAGATTTTTCGAACATCTAAAACATTTTTAAAATTTATCTCATAACTTTAAAAAATTTTAAAAGTATTTAAAAAGCATTTTAAAGTTTAATAATAAGCGCAGGCTAGATTGTTACGCAGACCTACGCTCTGATACCACTGAAGGGAATTCTGGGACACTTAGGGCACAAAAACTCTATGCCCGTCCTAAGTCGGACGGAACATAGACAGAAAAACAATTTGCAGCGGAAGAAAAAAAAACTTGTTAATTTAATTAACATGCAGTTTAAAACAATTTTAACTTAGCCCTAAGGTCCAAGACCCTAACCCAAGATCTATGCCGACTTGGGATGGGTCTGACCATCCCAAGAAGGATCTAACCTACTGCGATTAAATTAAACTAATGCTTAATTAAACACATACCCGGAATCTCAGCCCTGGAGCAGGCGAGATGTTCCGCACCGTCTTCCGAGCCGCTCCCGTCCCACGCCGAGCCACTCCTCGAACCACTCCCCGAACCGCTCCTCGAACCGCTCCGCATCCCGAGGCGATCAATCCCGTGTCGCCGAGCCAACCACGCGCCGAAGAAAGTTTCACGCGAGTGAAACCTCCGCCTAGATTTCGGATCCGAATCCGAACTCCTTTGCGGCTTTGCTAGAGCTCTCAGGAGCAAGACAGAAATTTATAGGGAGATGAGAAATATTAATTTAAGCCTAGATCCGAGCGTGCTCCAACATTTACGAGAGCCACTCAGATCTAGAGCTTGGAACGAGTTTTGAGGAAGAGAGCAGACCCCTATTTATATAGGCGGCTCACTGCTCCCCTTCTCTCAAAATCCGATGTGGGACTATTGGTTTGAGTTAATTAAAATCAAGTTAGTTTGCCCTTCACAAAGTGCAAACTTCCGTGAATTTTAAATCCCTCACCATTGAGCTTCAAGATCGATACAACCTATCAATACGAAGGCGTTCAACGATGAACGCATAGGAAAAAACCGTTCTGTCAATCGGGAGTTCGTTTGACCCTCCAATTGAGTGTCAAAAAGTATGCCAAAAACCCCACCCAAATGCACAATCCCAGCCGTCGCAAGAAGCACGCAGCCCTAGGGCTGCATGCGGGCCCGCTGCGCCAGGCGTGTGCAGCGCACGCGCCCCGAGGCACGTGCGCTGCATGTGCCTCTGCGCACGCATGGCGGCCCGTGCAAATGCGACGGGCACGCATTGTTCTGGGCCCGGGCAAAGCCCGGGCCCGTGTAACTGCAAGGCGCCTAAGCGCCTGGCTGCGGCCAACCGGGGGGCGCCACGTGGTGCCCCCCCTTTTCTCTTTGTGGCTGTAGTGGCTTGGCCTTTGGGCCGAGCCCACGGCTGCCCCAATTAATTCTGCATCAAATGCAGTTTAAGTTGTGGGCTTTATTCTTTGGGTCTGTTTTGACGACATACCCGGCATGGATCCTCGGGTGATCATGATGACATACCCAGAAGAAGCAGAACCTTGGAGGCGAGAAGAGGAGGGCGGCCTCCGAGAAGGTCGAACGCCTCCGCGACGCCGCCTTCATCCGGGAAGTCTGGTACCCGGACTGGCTGTCCAACATCGTGATGGTTAAAAAATCCAGCTGGAAGTGAGGATCTGAAGGGTTTTCTGGGACCCTTAGGGCACAAAAACTTTATGGCCGTCCTAAATCGGACGGAACATAGACACAAAAGAATTTGCAGCGGAAGAAAAATCTAGTTAATCTAATTAACATGCAGTTAAAACAATTTTAACTTAGCCTGTAGGTACAAAACCCTTAGCCAAGATCTATGCCGACTTGGGATGGATCTGACCATCCCAAGAAGGATCTAACCTACTGCGATTAAATTAAACTAATGCTAATAAACACATACCCGGAATCTCAACCCTGGGGCAGGCGAGATGTTCCGCACCGTCTTCCGAGCCGCTCCCCGTCCCACGTCGAGCCGCTCCTCGAACCGCTCCCCGAACCGCTCCTCGAACCGCTCCGCATCCCGAGGCGATCAATCCCGTGTCGCCGAGCCAACCACACGCCGAAGAAAGTTTCACGCGAGTGAAACCTTCGCCTAGATTTCGGATCTGAATCCGAACTCCTTTGCAGCTTTGCTAGAGCCCTCAAGAGTAAGGTAGAAATATAGGGAGATAGAGAAATATTAATTTAAGCCTAAATCCGAGCGTGCTCCAACATTTACGAGAGCCGCTCAGATCTAGAGCTTGGGACGAGTTTTGAGGAGGAGAGCAGACCCCTATTTATATAGGCGGCTGACTGCTCCCCTTTACTCAAAATCCGATGTGGGACTATTAATTGGGTTAATTAAAATCAAGTTAGTTTGCACTTCACAAAGTGAAAACTTCCGTGAATTTTAACTCACTCACCGTTGAGCTTCATGATTGATACAACCTATCAATACGAAGGGCGTTCAACGGTGAACGCATAGGAAAAACCCGTTCGTCAATCGGAGTTTGTTTGACCCTCCAATTGATCGTCCAAAGATCAGCCCAAGGGTAATAATTCTTTAAAACTCAGCCACCGCCCAAAGCAACCAAAGGGTTAAGAACCCTAGCTGTTGGGCCCACAGAGTGGGCCCCACAGAGACCCTGCGCGCACTGTGCACAGCAGGGCGCGTGACATGCACGTGCCCAGTGTGGGGCGCGTGCATGCACGCACCCTCTGGGCGCTTTATTTTGCGCGCGCAAAAAAAAAAACGATCCAGCCAAAAGGCCGGGTCCCCTTAAAAAATGGTTTTTTTTGTTTATCAAACAAAACAGTTTTGGGCCTGGACTTTGGGCTTCTATTTAAACACATTAAATATACTCATTGGGCTTGTTTGAACTCTGTTTTCGACGCGGTTTGAACCTGCATTAAGACCGGGATGATCCCGTCTAATAGGTAACCCTTTCCTTGCATTTATATCATTAAATATTGTCTTAAACAATTTAAGACACATTTAAACTTTTTTGCATCATATGCAATTTAGTCCCCTATCTAAGCTTAAATTATCAGGTTGCATGAAATGCAATTATTCCATCCATTGCATCAATAATGCAAAATATTCTCCCTAACTAATTTCTACCTATTACTAGACAAAGGTCGCACTCTTTGTGTGACACTACGGCCTGACCCTACTACAGGTTGGGCTCGAAGCCCTATACGACAAAGACCACGAGCAGTGGCTGACGTCCCTGTTTCAGAATCATCATAATGTGGTTAGCTCATCAACATGAGAATTGTCGGGACCACCCTGACCGTGTCTGTGATGATTTCTGCAGTTATAATCTCTTCGTCTAAACTATGTCGTGTAGATCAAGTCTAGGGTACGGTATAACTGTGAACCCCAATAACTTGACTTCGGATAGTTTCTATCGATCTTTAGTCAATTAATGTTGGCCTTCTTCCAACATACTCGGTGCAGAGATTATACTAAAGACCGAACTAACTCTACGACACTAACTCCCATTGACCGGGAGAGACAAATCCTCTCTTGGTCATTACTTGCCTCGTACGTTTCAAGTAACACCCAATCAAAAGACCTTTCGACAGGCCTTGCCTCGAAGCTAGGTCAGTTGATCTAAGTGGCACCGTTCACGCACAGGATCGTCAAATGACCTCAAGTTAAAAGACCAACTAGCCTATCGTCACTAAGAGTTATCATTGACAGATTGGTCAATGTAACCATATGATAACTCTTGTGGATCGTTCAGTGAACTCATTCTCTAATGAGCACCTGTGTCTTGTCTCCGACTTCGCCAAGTCGAACGATCATGAGATCATCGCCACCGCTAAACGGTGAAGACTAGGACACAATGGTCTATCCGATGTTTCGATACCCTTGTCTCGAAACATCTACGACCACGAACCATTTTAGACTCATGCTACAGACAGTCAAATATTTCTCCATGATCGAGATACTCATCTCGATACCTGTTTGACCTTGCATAAAGTCTCAGGACTTTACCTAAGTTAATATCTAATGTTAATTACATTATAATATAAATTAGATAAATCATTACCAAACAGCTTACTGTTATTTCGAACAAGACGTTTGTGCTATTCATACAGAGATAAATAGCCTGGAGGGCCTCATTCTCCTATATCTCCCACTTGCACTCAGGCCCATTTATCTCAGTATCTTATACCGTTTTTACACATAAGTTTTGCCGACTTCATGTGGTAGAGCCTTCGTGAGTGGATCTGTTAAAACCGTCTACACTATAGACTTAAGGGGTTTCTATGTTCATGTTAGACCAACCATTTGAATCTCATTCAAATAATTCACTTGGTCTTTCGGAATCCATAATATTTTATTTCCTTGGATCTTATCCAGTTCATCGTACCGTACGATAATCATTTAGATATGTTACTGGTCATTACAAATGGCTCATATCTATTTCTGATAAAGTATCAAACTCTTTGATTACTTTGTCTAAATATATGTTCCATCTCTTTGATACCTTGCATGTAATTTCTTTATACGCTTTCACTGACCTTGAAAGTTATCTGCTAATTCATATAAGTTGGTCCGTCTAAATCATATTTAGAAAAACGAAATTATAAGTGAATGCTCAAATTTTCATGGTCAACATGAGCGTTTACATCGAGCTTGGTCCGAGTAGATTTGTACACATCTGCTGGCGAGACGGTTTCAACATAATCCGTTTACAGGAATTAGGTTGAAAACTGTTTTCGACCAACATGATTGTACTTCACTATTTTCTTTCTGCACCAATCTTTCAACTTAAAGATTTACTTACAGAAAGAGAGGAAACATTTTCCTTGGACACGTAAACTAAATTCCAAAGTTTATTTACGCACACGGACCCATTCTGATTGCATCAAGTTATAAATCGGAGTTACTACTCCGAATTTCATCCCGGAAGTTGACTAAGTCATCATCAGTTATGATGTCTAACTCGACAATTCGTCTCACGAGATTCGAGGAATTATACAACTTCCTAATGATCGATTTAATGAATATCTTATTGATAATGTCCTCATAGAACATTATCAAAACCTAGACATTACTATCTGGTACTTAACCCAGAGGGGGGACTTAACTCAGAGCAACTTACAATGGATCACACCAAGTCTAACTAAGTGTGATTCATACCTTTTAACACACTAATGTGTTAACAGACCTTTCCTGAGAGAAAATCACATTTTCTTTTAATTACGCAAGATTTTATATAGCTAAGTATTTGACTATTCGATCTAATCGAATCAGTTTAAATACTTTTGTCATTTCGTTCTTTATTTTATCAGACTTGTGTTTCATCAAGAACACGTGTCTTAATAAAATATACAAATAACTTATTCTGGTTAATCTAGACTCGGGTACATCAGTATGTACGAGACTGAGTTCGACAACTCATTCTCCCACTGTCTCATAGATGGGTTTCGGCCATTATATCTGAGAGAGTAAGACTCACAAGTGTCCGCAGACCTCATAATACGAGAGATCAGACCCCTCTTTATGTGACTTGTGAAGCTTAGTCACTCGATACGGCCTAATCTATTTTGCCATATAAGTTTGCTACTATCTTGTGTATTTATATATTAACATTTAATATATATATTTTAGTTATACATATTACTCATTGCTTCAGAAGCAATGTAACGACATTCGTCAAAATGTGTTAACCTTTTGTATAACAATAATTATGAAATCGTGACATCAGAATATGTCACATTTTCATTTTCTCCTCCTTATGCCTTTACTAATGATAAATTAAACTAACTTTCTCAATTGACTTTCCGGAGTGCCTTCTTCCTTTTCTAAATCACATTTAGATATTAAATAGCCCAACATAAATAAATAGCTATGCAAGCATCTCATGTATCCAAACGCCTGAGAGTTGCAATCTTGAGTGTACCTCAAGAAGTTTCTTGTCTCAAGATCCGGTTGGGATACATAGACTTGCACCGCTCATGCACTCGTATTCAACTCAAACGGGTTGATCGAATTCTCGAACTTTGCTGATCAAAATTATTTATCCATACAACCTTGATGGTAGCTCGACAAGTTGTAGGGAAAAACATACTTCGAATATCCTATATGTTCAAGCTGCCTCATATAGAGACGAGTGACATGTAGCGTGAATTTATTTGTTGGACCCAGAACTTAATGAAATCATATTTCTTAAGTCTGTTCTTTAGAAGTCATTTTAATGTCAACGAGAATATAGTTTTAATTCTATCAATTAGAATTTAACTTGCTATTCAATTAATCAACCTGTTCGACCAGTTAACTAATTCGATTAAAATATTATATTTGATTTCTTCCGTAAACATAGTCTTGCCCTAGTTTAGCATATGTTCAATATTAAATATAGGTAGAATGGCTTTTATCTATCTATATCCTCCCACTATTTTTACGATCGTTTCAAAGCTTAATAACGAACGATTTAATCGAATTAAAATTAATAGGTAAGTGGTCCAATCACCTTGAGCCTAACATCCTTGAGTGTAGCTCAACAAGTTCTTTGATTCTGCGATCAAAAGATGACTCTTCATCGATCATATCAGATATGACTCTCTTATTAGTTTTTGCCCCTAGCCATTTGTGATCATGAGTGTGCTCATCCAAATCACAATGTCTAGTCTAGTCGAACCCTTGTTTTCGCGTCTAGCCTGACTTGCTCCGGCGCTCGGTGTATTCACGACACGTCGGTGTGGGTCAGGTCTTAGACTACATCTAGACAGACTACATCATTGACATAACTTACACCGACGCATGGTAATACGACGGTTTGGGTTTAGTCAAGATTTCATCTTATGTATTAAAGGAGTTGGTTTCTATAAGGTTGCCATGTTACAGCTTGAGTGTAGCTCAACAACTATAACACGGGTCCTATAGTTGCTAACCCCTAAAACAAGGAGGGCTACGGCTAATCTTGAAAAATATCATTAATGTATTTGACTTAGATATAGTCCAGGGTGTCATACAATCATGATTCGCGACATTGCGGTCCAGCAGAACACAGCCAGAGAATTGACTAAGCCAGAATCACTATCCTTTAAAAGGTGATCCAGCAAACTTAGCCAAGCACATTGACTGGATCATGGTCCATTGAATGAAGCTTGTCATTTTTATATGCGTGCCATAGACTAAACAGCTTTTATTAACAACTAATTAATCCTATCAACTAGTTGCATCCTTAAATTCAAAATTTTAGGATTTGTGTAATAACTTTTATTAAGTCCTTATCAACTATAAGGTTTACGTGCTATCCTAATCGTTATTAGGATTTTAATAAATTTTATTAACAACGCTAAAAGCGAAGTCCTTTAATGAAAATTAATTATAACAATTAGAATTAAAAATTCATTAAAAGGACTACCCTAATCAGGAATTAGGTCTTGAAGTGTTGTTAATGTTTTATTAAAACATAGCATGTAATTAAAATTCAATTAATAAATTTTAATCATTTATTAATGGCTACCCTAAAGGGTTGTCTTGTGTTATCAAATAAGGGACAAGATGAACTAGCCATTAAAATAAAGCTACACTAATTTTATCGCATAAAATGAAAGTGTACAACTATTTAACAATTAAATAGACTAAAGTTTATCGCATAAACAATTTTAGACTTTTAAAATCAGTTTTAGAAATATCTTATAAATTTAAAACATCATTTTAAAAGATTTCCATGTTCAAAAATTTATTATATAGAATTTTTAAACATCTAAATCATTTTAAACTTATCGCAGAAATTTAAAAAAGCCTTAAAATCAATTTTAAAATTATCACATAAATTTAAAATCATCATTTTAAAATTTTCATGTTTAAAATTTTACCATATAAAATATTTAAACATCTAAAATGCTTTTAAAAACATCCTTTAAAAAATATCGCATAAATTTTAAAACATTCTAAAAGGGCATCTAAAATTATTTTAAAATCATCTCATAACTTTAAAACATTTTATAAAGTATTTTGAAAAGAATTTCAAAGTTTAATAGTAATCGCAGGCTAGATCGTTACACATATCAGGCTCTGATACCACTGTAGGGTATCGCTCTGATATCATTGCAACGCTGTTAAGGCCCATCATCCATGGCACCTTAGACCCGTCACAAGATCCCTCAAGAACTTGTTTTACGGCATGCCTCTCGACAACGTGCAACCCATTATAAGATCCCCATCTTATCGAGACTTGGTACGGTTAGAGCGATTACTTCGGGTCAGCTCATTACCCGAGAACCCGTACTCAAGCTCAACAAGCTCTGATACCACTGAAGGGTTTTCTGGGACCCTTAGTGCACAAAAACTTTATGGCCGTCCTAAATCGGACGGAACATAGACACAAAAGAATTTGCAGCGGAAGAAAAATCTAGTTAATCTAATTAACATGCAGTTAAAACAATTTTAACTTAGCCCGTAGGTACAAAACCCTTAGCCAAGATCTATGCCGACTTGGGATGGATCTGACCATCCCAAGAAGGATCTAACCTACTGCGATTAATTTAAACTAATGCTAATAAATACATACCCGGATGCCTGCTCCGGGTACAATCAAGTCTTGATGGGCCCTCGGGACGAGGAAAAGACGTCCTTCATGACGGATCTGGGGACCTTCTGCTACAAGGAGATGCCCTTCGGCTTGAAGAACGCAGGAGCAACCTACCAGAGAATGGTCGACAAGGTATTCGACTCCCAGATAGGGAGGAACCTGGAGGTCTACATGGACGACATGATGGTCAAATGAAGGAGACCCGAAGATCACATCGTCGACCTCCGGAAGACCATTGAACGGCTACGAAGGCACAACATCCGGCTCAATCCCACGAAATGCACTTTTGGGGTAAGATCCGGCAAATTCTTAGGGTTTATGATCACGAATTGTGGCATCGAGGCCAATCCGAACAAGATCAAGGCATTGATCAACATGTGAGAGCCGGCGAAAATCAAAGAGCTGCAGAGGCTGAATGGACGCATCACCGCTCTGGGGCATTTTCTATCTAGGTTGACGGAGAGATCCCTTCCCTTCTTTTGGACCCTGAGTAAAGCAATCGCGGAACCCACCGACAAAAGGAAGACAGTACCGTGGGATGAGGACTGCGCCCGGGCATTCACCGAGATCAAGGAATACCTCCGCAGTCTGTCGCTCCTCTCCAAGCCGCGAGAAGGAGAAATGCTGAGCCTTTACCTGGCCTGTACGGATGAGGCGGTGAGCTCGGTGCTGATCAGGGAGGACAATGGAGTGCAGAGGCCGGTGTATTATACCAGCCGAGTCCTGAAGGATGCGGAAGGGCGATACACACCCATGGAGAAGCTTGCATACGCCCTTGTGCTCTCGGCCCGGAGGCTCCGGCCTTACTTCCAGGCCCACACATTACAAGTCCTTATTGATTCCCAGCTCGAGTGGAACCTCAAAAGGTTCGACCTGATGGGAAGGATGTTGAACTGGGGAGTTGAGATGAGCGAGTTTGACCTTCGATTTAAGCCATGCACGGCCATAAAGGGGCAGGCCCTGATAGACTTCATCGCTGAGTGCACCGTGGAAGGGGGCTCGGCCACGGTAACTCTTCAGCCTTTGTCCTTCCTTTCGACTGACATCATTTTTACTAGCCAACTAGGGGACCAGGATACATGGGTAGTCCATGTAGACAGATCAACAACTCGGGCTGGGAGTGGGGCCGGCATCGTAATCCGATCCCTGAAGGAAGTAACGTCGAATACGCGCTTTGGTTTGAGTTTCCAGTCACCAACAACGTAGCCGAGTACGAAGCCGCGATAAACGGCCTGAGGCTTGCCAGAGAACTTGGAGCCAAGTCCGTGCACCACCTCAGCGATTCGAAGTTCATCATCAACCAGTTGCTGAGGGATTACGAGGCACACGAAGTGGTGATGCAAAACTACCTTGCTTCGACCAAAGCAGAGCTGTCCAAATTCAGGCATGCGCAGACCCTCCACCTACCGCGGTCGGAGAACGTCCGAGCGGATGCTCTATCCAAGCTGGCCTCCTCCTCGTCCAGGGAGCTGGGTTGCGCCATCTACGTGGAGAATCTACGGTCCCCCAGCACAGAGGAGAAGGAGGTAATGGTCATCGACGAGGAACCCACTTGGATGGACCCGATTGTTTGATACCTCACCAAGGGGAAAGTACCAATAGACCTGGACGAGCGTCGGTCCCTGGAGCGAAAGGCACTCCGGTACGTGATCCATGAAGGTGGGCTGTACAAAAGGCGCTGGACGAAGACGGACATTCTCCCTTATCTCAAGTGCCTCGGACCTCGGGAGGCCGACTACGTCCTCCGGGAGGTGCACGAGGAGATCTGCAGAAATCACCACGGGGGTAAGACGATCGCCTAGAAAATCTTGAGGCAAGGGTATTATTGGCCCACCTTGGTTAGCGACGCTACAGGATACTTCCAAAGGTGCCAGGAGTGCCAAAGATTCGCTAAACTCGGCTCACCCCCCCTTCGGAGCTCGTTCCGATAGTCAGCCCCGTACCATTCGTGAAATGGGGGCTTGATATTCTCGGGCCTTTCACTTCCGGCCGGGGGCAGATGAAATACTTAATCATGGCGGTGGACTACTTCACTAAGTGGATCGAGGCGGAACCCCTTGCTTCCATCACTTGGAAGAAGGCGAAGAGCTTCGTGTGGAACTCCATTATCTCCAGGTTTGGAATTCCTCGCGCCATCGTCACGGATAATGGGAAGTAATTCGACTCTGCTGGATTCAAAGACTTCTGCACAGAATGAAAGATCAAACTCCTTTTTTCCTCGGTGGCACACCCCCAGACAAATGGGATGGCGGAGGCCGCCAACAAGTGCATCATCGAGCCCCTCCGTAAGAAAGTGGAAGACACCGAAGGGAGCTGGCCGGAGGAACTCCTGGGTATACTCTGGTCGTATAGGACAACCCACAAACAAGCCACAGGCAAAACCCCTTTTATGCTCGCGTATGGTGCCGAGGCGGTGGTCCCTGTCGAGGTAGGCGAGGAATCCCTCTGCATAAAGCACTTCAACGAGGAGAGGAACACGGAGGGCTTGGAGCTCGGCTTGGAGCTCCTAGGTGAGCGACGGGAGAAGGCCTTGGCCACCATCATCCGGTAGAAGCATAAGGTCGCTCGCTATTACAACTCCCGGGTCAGGGGGAGGAGCTTTCACCAAGGAGATCTGGTTCTCCGAAAGGCGGTATTCAGCCCAAAGATCACTCGCAAAGGGAAGTTAGCAGCTAAGTGGGAAGGACCCTTCAAGATCACTGAAGTCTTAGGACCTGCAACCTACCGGTTGGCTAATTCGGAGGGGAAGGTTCTCACCCACACCTGGAACGCTGAGCACTTGCGCAAGTAATATCAATAAGGTCATCCGCAAATGTATCTCCTCCTTCTATCTATCCGAACAAATGAGTTTAAGAATACTCTTGTTCATCTTTATGCCCTTGAGAAGCTTACTCGGGATGAGGGAAACCTCGTTGGATGAACATCTCGACGGAGACCCACAAGGCCAGGGGACGAACTGCCTAGCGGGTTGAACACCCAACCGGGTTGAACACCGAACCGGGTGATAGGTGGAGGGTACTCTCCCCCCTGGCGAGACAGATAAGAGGATCGACCGTAAGGCTGGGGGCAACTCCCCCAGTGGGTCGGTCCGTCGTCCAGCCATCAGGCTGGGAGTAGCCCTTCCAGCAGGCTGAATAGCACAAACCGACCGTAAGGCTGGAGGAAACTCCTCCAGCAGGTCGGGTAACCGATTGACCGTAAGGCTGGTGGCAACTCCTCCAGCAGGTCGATCACGGGGATGATTGTAAGACTGGGGCAACTCCTCCAGCAGGCAACCTCAACGGTCAGTTGCAAGACTCGGGGTCGTGCCCCTAGCAGACTGACCGACCGAACCGGCTGTAAGGCCGGGGGCAACTCCCCCGGCATGTCGGCATGTCGATCGAACCGTAAGCCTGAGGTATAGCTTCCCCCAGCCGGCCGACCGACCCAACCCACCGTAAGGCTGGGGGGCAACTCCCCCAGTAGGATGGACAACCAATCACCAATAAGACCCAAAAACAGGGCACTCCCCAAAGGAGAGGATGAGCAGCCACAAACGGAAGGAGGAACTTCATTTCTAAACAATAAGGGGAGGGGACGCGTTACACAGAAGCTAAGCGCTGACTTTACAAAAAGCGACAAGGCTGGAGGACTAAATCCTCGCTCACTCCTCTCCCCCTGGAACCCCATCGGGACCGCTGGCTAGCTACTCAGGAGGTTTGTCCCGTGCATCATCCTCGCCTTCGGAATACACCCGAAGCTCCTCAAAATTGATCCCCGAGAGCGGAAATCTCTTTTGGATCTCAGACTGGCAACGGGTGAACCCTTTTTCGAACACTTCGGACATAACCTTAGCCATAAAAGACGTGGCATACTCCTCCACGGCGTCCTCCACAATCCGGTCGGGGTCCACCGCTTCTAGCTCTCGGATCCGATCCTGAAGGGCGGCGACCTGACGCTGATGCTCCACCCGCTCCACCTCGGTCTCTCTGGATCTCGTATTGCGCCAGATCAGCAGAGCTTTCTCTCTCTCTCTCTCCTCTGCCGCATCAAGGAGGCCCGTGAGCTCCGGGATATCTGTCGCAACTACGGGATCGGCACCTATGCCAGCTTCGACAGCTGTTTCGGCGGCCTCCATAGGCTCGGTGATCCGATCTCCGGCCTTTGCTTTCTCGACCAAGGCCACAGCCTTCTCCCGGTCTGACTTCTCCAAAGCAGCGGAGAGTTCGGCCACCCTGGTCTCTAGGGACTTGACACGCGCCTCAGCTAGTTGGCTTGCATCCCTGCCCCCCGGCCTCGGGAATCAGTGTCGCGTCTGCCTTGGCCAGCGAGAGAGCCGCAAATAGGTGCCTGATCGAAAACCCTACCGAGGATAACTGCACCGAGAGACGGGAATGAGACAAAGACTGCAACTAGGGACGAAGTGTGCAAGAGCCCTCACATTTTGACCGGCCTGGACCATGAAGGCTGCCAGACGGTCGCCTTTGACCTCATCCAACACGGCTTGGTCCGGAGGAAGGCTGCAGTTCTCAGCCAGCCGAGCCACCACTCCGCAGTCAGAAAAGACTGATTCCTCCAACCCCACGGGGAAGCTGGGGTGGAGAAAACCCTCGCCAGACGGAGGTAAATCGACGGGAACCGAGCGGAACACACCCAAGTGCCGCACGTAAACCTCAGGGAGAGGGGTCAGCCGCAGTGACGAGGGCCTGGCCCAGGGCCAAGAGGCCTCAGCTGAGGAGGACGAGGCCTGACCCTCGGATGGAGGAGTGCCGACCCCCGTAGCTTGCACACGGGCCTTCTTCAAGGCCCCCAGCAAGGGGGAGGATGGAACTTGCCCCCTCGCTCTCTTCGAACCGACACCGGAAGACCCGGCCCGTTGTTTCTTCCAAACCTCCAGTATGTGATCCCTTCTCTACGAGTTGGGAGCCGAGACCGTGACTCGGGGAGAGGCTGGAGGTGAACCTTGGACGAATACACCTATTCAAAGAGACATCAGAAGGGGTCAGAATCGGCCAGACAGACCTCGGACGTCCATCCCCCCAAGCACCGGACTTCAACAGAACTTACCGATGGGCCACACGATCTTCTGCAGGTTAAGATCTTCAAAAAGGACATCGATCTCCAATCCCTCATGGGGACCGCCAGCAGGGTGTTAACCGCCTTTAGCTCGGCGTCGGTTGGATCGCCCAGCTCAAGAACCAGTGAGCTTGCGAAGCTCCAACGGGCCAGGAAATCCACCTCCGATGGGAAGATGATGAAAACGTAATCCCCCTTCCAGCGCTTCAAAGAGCTCGGCAGTCCCAGCACCAGGCTCATCTTTGGCCGAGCGCTGATATAGATCCAGACCCCCGACTGATGATGACTCAGACGATAGAACTGGGCGAAAATTCGGACGGACGGATCAATCCCCTTCAGCCCGCAGAGAACTACAAACCCAACAAGACACCCGATGGCGTTGGGGCAGAATTGGCATAAGGCCACACTATGAGCTCGCAAAAACTCGACGATGAAGGGGTGGAGAGGGAACTGGAGCCCGAACCGAAAGCACACTTCGTATACACCAATTTCCTGAGGACCGGGGAAGCAGACCCGCTCGTCGATTTCAGGAGCCCCGGCGGACCATGGGGAAAGAAGATAGCTGGTATGCAAATCCCCAATGGAGGTGGCATAAGTAGACGAAGATTGCTCCAGAACCTTGGGAGGCACCTCTGAGAGCACGCCCCCATGACGGCGCACCATCGAGACGGATCCGCGAGTCTGGTCGGGATCGGCGGCACCCATCGGACGACCCGAACCAGTGGCAGAAGAAGACGACATGAGGTGGAGCCTGAGCAGGGCCCGGTTCGATGAAAAGAGGAAGGAAGAGGGGGATGACGATTGGAGAAGCAAAACCCTCGTCCGATGGATGACGGCCTCCTTTTATACGTCACAATCCCTCGCGTTGCGGAGATGAATACACGGGAGCACGTGGCAGCATCTGGAAGCCAACGGCGCTTCGAATCGTGCACCCAGAGAAGTTTGAATGGGACGCCTCATGATGGCCTCCATTTAATGAATTGGCCTCGACTGATGCACCTGTCAAAATCTGCAGAAGTCACATCTCCTGAGCAGAGCCGGCAAAAGCGGATCGGCACGACCGATGGGTGCAATAGATACGCCTATTTTGGATGGGCCCAGAGCCAAAGGCCCGAGACCGAATCAAGGACAGGAGGCCCACAAGGAGGGCGCGGCCCATTCCACGAGCCCACGAGAAGTCTCAAGCTCGAATGACCCCCGACCCGACAAATGCACGACCAGCCCATGATCGCCGGGGATAACCACTTTCCCTAAGGCGTGGAGACTTAATGTCCATGAAGAAATCCCGTAATCGACTCCCCCAGGACGCACGCAGGTGCCATCGCAGGGGCGGATGGCGGGGGCATGAGTGGAGGGCCGGTGAGGGGACGTGGCTCGGGTGCAAACGTGGGCCAAGCTCCATAAAAGGGCAAGGAGGACGACCAAGAAAGGGGATCGAATCCCAGGTATCAAAATCTGAGGTACACCATCAACGACCTAGCTTTCGCCATTATTTCCCTTCCTTTGTTCGGATTGAGGGTCAGCGTATCGATATCCTCTCGAGTCGTACCTACCCCGTCGGGCACTCATCAGACCTTGATCTGACTTAAGCATCGGAGGAGACTTGGCCGGAACCAAGGTCCGGCCCCCCTGACGAGTTTTCTCGTCTGTCCAGGAAGGAACTGAACGACGGGCCGAGGCTACTCCTCTGCGCAAGACGAACCCGCCCTCTACGAGCGTGCACCGCCACCGACCGAAGACCAAGTAATACTCGAGGCGCCGAGGCTACCCCTCGACGCTCTGCCCGAGGCTCTCGCTCGTCTTCGTCTCCATCGCCATCACACGCTGAGTTCACGTTAGCACGGCGTGTCCGAGGGATCTCGACCGGTCCCTTGACTACGTTGACTGCTTAGTTGTCAGTCAACGATTCAGTGGTGAGAAAACACCCGTAAACAAAAATAGTGGGGGATTGTTGGACATATTGCGTTATTTCTTCAATTCAAAGTGTTCTTTAGTCCCACTTTGGATGGGAGATAACACTTGTATGGGTATATTAAGGTCTTCTTGTTAATGGGCTATTGGACTTGTTAATGGGCTAGGATTTGGGGGGTAGCTCGCGTGCGCATGAGCCCAAGCAAGGGGCCGAGCCCAAATCGGGTTGAGCTGAATGGAAAATGTGGGCGTTGGATCCGGAAAACATTAGCGTGTGTGCGCTGGCGCCACGCCTGCGCAGGGGGATTCACGGGTGCGCGCGCGGAGTGCCCGAGTTTTGCATCATATTTTTTAGCCCTCTTGTTTGGCAGAATTTGAAAGGCCCATTACGGTTTTTATTTTTCCCCAACAGCCATATTCTCCTTAATAGCGCTGTTTAATGTCTCAACAGCTATATTTTGGTTTAATGGCTGTTTTAATATCGCAACAGCTATTTTTATCTTTAATGACTGTAATTCAAACAGTCATATTCCTTCACCAATATAAACTCAATTCTGTCAAGAGTTTTGGACACTGCGAACATTCATTCTTCCACCAATATTCGTTGCTGCTGCTGTCACTCTGTTCTGTTCGCCTCTGCCTCCACAAACCTGAACAGATCCTCTCGCTCTGCGGATCCTTTGTTGCTGCAGACTGCTGCGACCCCTTGCTCTTCCTCTTCCTCTTCGTTCGAGATCGAAGAACGGTTGCTGCTCGCTGGAGCCTTGTATTGTGAGTGTACACTTACAAGGCCGTTGCCGTTGAATCCTGGAGGGTAGCCGCTGAAACTGACTTGCACCGAGTTCTCACTCTGAGAGGCGGAAATCTACTCTTAAGTACAGTGCCTAGCATGCCTCGGCTCTCTGGTAAGTCCATTCTTTCTCTGGTTTTTTTATAGCAACATCCTATTAAATCTGCTATTATTCCAACAAAGTATACCTTGAATGATGGTATGTATTATGTTGATATGAGCTCCGTGGTATGGCATGCGAATATGCTTGGGACGACACGTGAAATATAATGAAATATTCATTGTCATACAATGTTTATTGAATTATGGATGGTATAGGAACTGAGAAACCTGGCTGTATAATAGAATGAAATATCCATCTCAATGACACCGTTGACATTGCTATCCATGCATAAGCGTTTCCCTTTATGTTGCATCGAATGTTTTTGTGTTCTCTCCCTGTCTCCCAACACAACCAGCAAGAAGAAGAGATCAAGCGGTATCTTGGCGGTGAAATCCGCTCAGTTCCCTTCGGTGATTCCAAACACGATCCAGGGCGACGCGCTCCTCCTCTAATCTGCTGCGAAGGTGATGTATCCATCGCCTCTGAATTTAACACTTTAACACGTTTATGTTACACGTCATTTATTAGTTAGACTTATTTTACGTTGTGTTTCCCTTAAATATAGAGTCATATGATTTTTCTTTGTTTTAGTTTTTATGTATTAGGCACGTCAATTGACCAACTCTAGTGGTTGCAAATTTGTAGAGAAATAAAGATATGAGCAGGTTTGATCTGAATGTGTCTGCAAAGGGTTTTATGTTTTGAAGTTGCATGCTATACTATATGTTTGTAGATATATAGATTCAAGTAATTAATATGATGCTGTATTTACGGTTGGTAATATTATGTAGTCTATTGGCATTGCTTTTGTAAATTCATTCTGGTATTGTAAATGGGTATGAATTATTTGACAACATTATCCAAGTTAGTATTATTGGTTCTTTATGTCATGATAACTAGTGTACTCATTAGCAACTGATTGTTGTGCACTTTGGTTTTATATGCAAAGTAAGATATTGGCATTAGCAACTGATCAGCTGAAAATCCTTTAAAATTCCAATTAAAAATCTCAGCTGAAAATAAGATATTGTTATTAGAATTTTTTTAGGAGATTCGATGTACTTCAAAACCCGCATTGAACTTTTAAGAGGGGCTGAAATCATCGGACGCACTTCTATCGTCAATCTTCTCAAAAATTCTTCTTTAAGTTTTTATCATGGCCCTATGTGGCTAAACCGTTGTAATTTGTCAAAGGAAACATATGAGATCTATTTGTGTTTATTGTTAAATTTATGCTTCAAGTATCGAATGTTCTTCCGTGCCTGCATTTCATGATTGTCTCATTTGGTTACTGCAAGGCCTACTAGTTTATTATTCATTGCAATCTATTGCTAAGTTAGATACCAAATCTGAAATTGTTTGATCCATCTAATTTGTGAAGCAACTAAGATTTAATGATTTGCTGCGTCAGAAATTATTAGATCTTAGGAAGAATGCTCGACTAAATTAAATACAACTGCTTGTGTTTGTGTTGTTTAAATTCATCGATCTCTCTAATTGTTAATGCTGTCACTGGGTTAAACCTTTAGCGCATGTCTTGGGCTGTTTAGTTGTTAGGCTTAATTAGATCACTTGTATTCTAATTAATTACGACTAAGGAGCCGATAGGAAAATAGTTCCAACGATGAATATTCAAAGAATAAATTAATATATATACTGTTGTGAACGGTTAAATACCGGAGTTGGTTAAGATTCTGGGCTATCTTAGATATAGGCCCATATCAATGTAGCTCATATTTGTATTCTCCACACTTGCATATAAGTAAAGAGATGGGGGCTCCTCCCCCCAATAGTTGATTCATAACACATTATCAGCACGAGCCTCTAAAGTTTTCCAAAAAATTTTTTTACCGATCGTTGCGAATGCGAAGGGAGACGGGAGATCCATGCGCACGGTGCAAGGCTTCCTCAATCGAGCGTCGTCATCCACGTAGGACTTCGTTCAACCGTCGCTATATCCGGAGGACGGATATAGAGGTAAAAATCGCTTAAAACGATGTTTTTATCATACGTATGAATGATCTACCCATAGATCTCGCAAGATCGATATGAGGATTTGCTATATCGCATAAAAACGACGAACTTTTCTGTAACGGCCGGTACTCATTATTCGTTATACGGCTGTGCGTATAGCAATTTCGGATACCCGGTTGGTTTTGTTGCTTGTATGTGAGTCGTGTTGTTGAGTTGATAGGACCGTAGCACCTTGGTTGCATCCGTAGCAAGCCACCCCCGACGTGTACCCAACTTGGGATTTCCGTCGCTTTTGGACCCCGTATCCTATGTACGCTTTTCGTGCACGTATTATTGTACGTGCACGTATTTATTTTAGATCTTGTCTGTATCCGAACCCTATGGTGTAATATGCCGTTGTGACCCTCTCCGAGAATATTAAAATTGTGGTGTTATTGGGAACGTCATTTCCGGGTCGTTCTCCCACGATTTGATCTTAATTGAAGAGACGTCACGATATTCACTTTTGTCGTAAGGCCTTTCTATTTTTAATTTCGTTTCTCGTCGTCGAAATTATGATCCGTCTTCTCTGTCTTCTTTCTCTCGTCGTCCCGGTCACCCCCGTATTTATTTCACAATTTTTGGGCTTCGTTTGACCTACTTTCACTGTTTGACCCAACCTATTATTTTCTTAACCCTAGTTTCACCTAGCTTAATTCCTAATAAATCCTTAATGATAATAAATTTCCCTAGTTTTTGACTTGGTCTTTTCCCCACATTGGCCGAACACCAGCTTGAGAGAAAGAGAGTGGTTGGTAGTTTACATAACAATTCTATTATATATAACCCTAGCTAACCTAGGCCTAGGAGCCCATGTGACTGCACCCCTCTCATCTATTCAAAAGCCTAAGGCCTATTTACTTTCCTAGCAACCCAAAGCCTAGGCCATCACGTGCTGCTAGAAACCCCAAGCCATCAAGCCAACACATCACCCTATTTCAAAGAGAACCCCTAGGCCCTTGTTTCACAGCACGCAAGGTCTTTTGCAACTCACGATTTCTCACAACGCCGCCGCCCTAGGCTTGTTTCATCCGTAACCCACGACTTAACCATCCACTCTGACCAAATCGCTCCAGGCCCTGACCTCGCCCTTCCCCTCTCGCCGCTGACCCTCCCTGACCGCCGTGGATCGCCGTTCATTGCCGGAGCCCGCCTGCGAGCCATGTTTTCCGCGCAGCAGTGCAGCTGCGTCCGATGATGCCACAGCGAGCCCCGACAGCCGCCGGAGCTGCCACGGCGCCGCCCAGCGCCGCCCAGCGCTGCTCCATCGCCGACGGCAGCTGTCCAAACCCCAACAGCGACGGCGACATCTGATAGCCCACGGGTTGTTGTCGACATCCCACACGCCGATACGAAGCCTCCCCTAGCCGCTGCCCACGCTTGAAGACGTCCCTCTAGCCGTTGGCGTCTCACGACGCTCTCCCGGTAGCTTTATAGGATCCCCTCTTCACTACGGTTATTGAGCTTCCGCTTTGATATTTTAATTTCTGTTGTATACAGATTTTGGACAGTGATGATGATACAAACTTGGACCTAGAATATCGATGTCGGCATGATGAATTGTTTGGGGTGAACTTGTACACACATTTTCCTAGCTTCGGTTAGTTTCTGTTGCTAGGGTAATAGGGTTGCTAATCTTTAAATCCGATAATAAGTTAGAATCATTAATGAGTGTTAACGAGCAGCGGCAACTTAGTTTTGATGATAGCATGCTAATCAGTATGGTGGTCAACTTGTATGTGATGCTCCTAGCAGATGTTAATCCAGATTGTTAAGATAGATGTTGTAAACTTATATAAACCAGTTCATTGACATAGTTAACATGTTAGTGACATTAATATTGATGTGAACCCCGTGTCAAATAGGGAACCTAATTAAAATTGATTTATTAGACGTCCCAGTTTGCCGAATAACTCATTGTTCCTTCATAACGAACTCATTCGTGCTCGTGATTTTTATCACAGAGTATCCGTTTTCATATACCGTACGCACTACAGGAATCCAACCCCTAACGTCGCTACCCGACGTCAGAGTAGCTCTCGCGTCGTGTTGAGGTAAGATCTGCACCGTAGGAACCCCAACCATCGCATGTTAATTCAAGATTAAAAACAATTACTTTTACTGCTTTGTAACTCACTAATCCAACTTAATAATACGGGACTGTAGGCTGATTGTTGGACCGAGCGTGGGAGCTCTGGAATTTGTGAATCTGTGATTGGACATTGAGTATTGTGATACCGGCACGTATTTCAGGCAAGTGAAACTTGCTATCTCTTGATTTGGGCCATGTCTTAGGCCATTTACCTTGCTTTAGCGTAAAAGAGACTAAACGGTGAAAGGATAGCCGTTTAGACGCCATTGACCTAGCTTGACAACGAAGCTTGGTCCGTCACCTACATCATGCTTGTATGTCACGTTTAATTTCAATTAACGGTACGCAAATATCTGTTCATGTCATTGCATAGTGATTATTTATCGTGATTGCGTAGCACACGCTACATCATTATATTTCTGGCTTGTGTTCCAGAAGCGAGCCCTGTAGTTGGAAACCCCAACGCTCGGATACCGGCTAGGTGCACCCCTATGCCAAATACACTTCCTGGCTCGTGATCCAGAAGCGAGCTCAGTGAGTTGGAAATCCCAACGCTCGATACATATGGGTGGGGTCAGAGATAAGCGGCCACCTGAGCCCCGAGTTGGCCTGATCCGCCACTCCGGCCAGCAGGCAAAATCTCTAGTGTTTTAGTAATAATAGTGATAAGTGAAAATAGTGATAAGTGATTCGTGAATTAGTGAATTGGTAGCTTTTGCTACATCGTGTTTGCTTGTCTCTTCTTTTAAACTGTTGCATCATACTTAAAATGTCATGTCATTGCATCTTATTATAACTGCTAGGTTGTTAGTTACTTTTAGTTTCCTTGCTCAAGTCTTTTTAGACTTGCTGACATGTGCCCCTTTTCTCTTTTGGGTGTCACATGTTAGATTGTGAGCCAGAGTTGGTCGTCGAGGGCGAACAGGTTACAGGTGTTGAGTTCGAGGATATAGGAGACCAGTCCTAGAGCTCCTTCTAGCTGTTGTTGTTTTCTGTTTAGTCGTTGTTAGGCTGTCGGTGCATAGCACCTCTCTTTTCTTGTTGATGTTATGTATTATGTTGGCCATGCCTTAGGCCTCTTTTCAGTCTCTTGTACTTTCCTTTTCGATTCTTCTTTTAGCCTGGTGGCTTTTCTGGGATGTGTGAATTTATTTTTGGACGTTCTGAGATAATCTTATCTGTCTCTCTCTTTATTATTATTGTTGTTCTGTTCGCACTTGCAAGGACCTGCCAATTGATATTTTACACGCTTATCAGACTGCAGCTTCACAGCTCCACGTCTGAGCGGACCTCCTCACGTCTCGCCTTCCATTTTAGGGAAGCGGGGCGTGACAGGTTTTATTGGTGGCCCATGTGAAGGATCCTGTCCAAAACAGAGTTAGGATCGATAATATGAAGTTGAGACTTACGCTTGCGTACGCGGCACGGTAGTCTACGAACTTCGCCTTCGGATTCGCCACGACGGATCGAGTCTACTCACGAACGGAGTAAGGCTACTAAAGCCACAATCTAAATCTCTACTTTAGATTAAGAACTTGGATAAGAGGGAGAGGAAGGATTTCTGCAGAGCTTCGCTAGAATGAAGATGCATGCATGAATTTCATGCAAAAGGTGTAAGAAATGGCGTACCCTTGGGTCTTATTTATAGCCCCCAAGGTAGTTATTTTAGGGTAAGTTGTTCCTTTGGAACAACTTAATTAAGGTGTACCATGATACATGGCACATTATAAGCTTAAGTTGTACCATATGCATGGTACAACATAAGCTTAAGATATTCCCCCTTTATTAGCCATATGTCGCATGCACTTATGCATATATATAATGCGACTTTCCCACTCATCCAGATATCCTCTCCGCAAGGGAACAGATTCCCTTTGTACACGACTTTGTGTACGCGACGTTCGAGGTCCGTATTCCCTCGTACATCCCCCACAAGGGTGTACAAACGTCTTCCATATCCAACATCTCCCACTCACACTTGAGGGGATTGTAAGAGAACGTCTTTCCCTTAGTTCTTTCATCTATCATACCGAGAAATAGACCGTTCGATTGTCATGCGCGTAGAGTCTGTTGTTGTGCACTTGTTAGAGATACACAACGACCTCGAAGGTGCAAAGTTGAGTAGTTCAACGCATGTTTTACACTAGATTATTTCTTCACATTTCTTATACTTTATATTCAACAATTGAATCCCATCTGGATTACAATTGGCTGGCCAGCTTTGAATCATTAAAGTCCAAATGCGAATATGAAATCAATCTTCCTCTTCTTGCGAACCTTCTGATCTTGACTAGACTCGCTTTTCTAACGTGCCCCGCCGAGCCGAATTATCATAGCCCATAAGTAACACGCTAAGATAGCGATCATTTCGTCAAATCTAAATGAACCAATTGGAGTCATTGAGGGTAAGAGTTAAGACCCATATGGCCTTTGAGTCTCACATAATAGCAAATACTATTGCTACTAACTCAGTGGTCGAAATGCATACGTGGTATGAACACGTATTACAACATCACTCCTTTCCCAGGGAGAGTATGTCTTAATGATGTTGTACGGATGAAAAGATCAGACACCACAGTGACTATCTTTTTGAGTCCCCTTACTACTCGTGAAATATTCACGGACTCTCATCCTGCATAAGACAGATAGGAAAAAATCCTATGAGATCTCTTTCAAATATCCTTGTGATACAGATCTCAGATCTTTTGTAAGCATCCATATGATGCAGATCTTTCATTCGACTATCTTGTTTAAGTCATGACTCTAAATCATTCGTCTAATGATTTTGACTTTAAACTAGTCTCATCTCTATCTTATCCATCTGATAAGATAATGCGGTTGCTCATGTGAGAGAGCCAACCTTAATCTGTCCGACATACACACAATTCAGCTGAGATTTCAAAAATGTACACAAACATTTCTTAAGAAATTCATATGCAATGTTTGAAAAAGAACTTATTCTTTTATTAATTTTGATCATTTACAGACATGGGAATTTACATTGGTACAACTCAGCTCTTACGCAATCCTTGAGATGATAAGTGTTTGTAAAACACATCTCTGGGGATCGCCTTCGTAAGCGGATCCGCTATCATCTCATGCGTAGATATGTACCTTATGTCTACCTTCTTGGTCTTATCATAGTCTTTTGCAAATTTGTAGCGGATATCTATGTGTTTGGTCTTACAATGGAATTACGGATCTTTGACATAGGCTATAGATGCTTGACTGTCGCTGTGTATAGGTACAGCACCTGAGTCACTTGCATTAATTAGCCTGTCTAAGAACTTCCTAAGCCAAACAGCCTCTTGAACTGCCATGCTAAATGCTACAAACTCGGCTTCCATGGTTGAAAGTGCGATGCAGGATTGTTTCTTGCTACTCCAGGATATTTCACCAGATCCGAGTAGAAAAACATATCCTGAGGTCGATCGTCGCTCATCGAGATCACCCGCCCAATCAACATCAGTGTAGCCTTCGAGCCTCAAGGCATCTCCTTGATAGCATAAAGCAAAGTCTGCAGTTCCTTTGAGATACCGCATTATCCTCTTAACCGCTTTCCAGTGTACTTGCCCTGGGTTGGATTGGTAACGACTTACCATTCCAACGGCAAAACAGATGTCCGGTCTTGTACACATCATAGCGTACATTAGACTACCAACTGCACTGGAATATGGAACTTTTTCCATAATCTCCTTCTCTTTTTGGTTCTTTGGACATGATTTCAGACATAAATTGTCGCACTTGCTTATTGGAGTATCAATGGACTTGCAGTCCTGCATATTAAAACGTTCTAGAACCTTCTTTATATAAGTCTCCTGTGAAAGAGAAAGAAGTTTCTTCGAACGATTCCTTGAAATCTTAACTCCAAGGATATATGCGGCTTCTCCCATGTCTTTCATCTCAAAAACTGATGAAAGCCAAGCCTTGATATCCATCACAAAGCCCTTATCATTTCCGGCTATTAAAATGTCATCTACATATAGAGACATAATAACATACTTGTTTTTATTCCTCTTGATATATACACAGTTATCTTCATCAAGCATGGAAAAACCATTTGATAAGACAACCTCTTGAAATCGTATATACCACTGCCTCGAGGATTGTTTAAGACCATATATGGATTTAAGAAGTTTACAAACCTTATGTTCGTTTCCTTCTTTTACAAACCCTGTTGGTTGTTCCATATAGATCTCCTCGTCCAATTCTCCATTAAGAAAAGCAGTCTTTACATCCATTTGATGTAATTCGAGGTCTAAGCAAGCTACCATTGCCAGAATCAGGCGAATTGAGGTAAAACGAACAACAGGTGAGAAGGTCTCTTCGTAGTCTATCCCTTCCTGTTGCGTAAAACCTTTCGCGACAAGGCGAGCTTTATATCTGTCAATAGAGCCATCAGCCTTATGCTTGATCTTGAGAACCCATTTGTTCCCAATAGCTCTACGTCCTCTGGGTAAGTCAACTAAGTCCCAGACTTGGTTAACTTTCATGGATTCTAATTCCTCTTGCATCACTTCCATCCATTTGTCTTTAGCAGGGCAAGATACGGCCTGCTTGAAAGTAGCAGGCTCGTCATCTTCTTGTAGTAAAGTCATAAAGGTTTGCGGAAATTCATCCTCAAATCTTAGAGGAGCCAACCTTGTACGACTACTACGTCGTATTTGAGATTCTTCAAGTCCTTGTTGACTTGAATTTAGATCAATTCTAATATCACTCCCACTTGGAATGTCGTTAGAATTGCTCCCACTTGGATCATTATTCCCGTATGGAATAGGATAATCGTCATTCGTATAATCCATTGGTGAAGGTTGAAACGTATTTTCATTTTCACCAAGAATTCTCCCACTCGAATGAGGTAATCCTTCTTGATCATAAATCTCAAATAGAGATAAGTCCTGACTTATCTCGCCCTGTCTTGGAAACTCGTTTTCCAAGAAAGTGACATCCCTCGACTCAAACTCAATTAGCCCACCATTGTCTTCCTGACTAACAAAAACATAACCTTTGGAGTTTTCTGCGTATCGTATAAAGATACATTTCCTTCCCCTTGGCCCAAGTTTGCCATACTTATGGGAGGAAATATGTGCGTAGGATGCACAACCCCAAGGTTTCAAAATGTTTAAGTCAGGAGACCTTTGGTTCCACAACTCATAAGGAGTGGAGCTAACTGATTTCGAGGGTACACGGTTTAAAATGAAAGTGGCCGTCAATAATGCATCTCCCCAAAAGGTGATTGGCAAGTTAGCTTGCGCCATCATTGAACGGACCATTTCCATTAAAGTCATATTTCTCCTTTCTGCAACACCGTTTTGTTGAGGAGTATAAGGCATAGTTACCTGATGTACTATGCCTTTTTCATCACAGAGTTCCTTAAAACTTATTGATTGATATTCACCGCCCCTATCGGTTCGCAAGACCTTAATCTTGCGATCTAATTGATTCTCCACTAAACTCATATAGTTTTTAAAACAAGCCAAAGCTTCACTTTTGTGGGATATCAAATAGATATGTCCGAATCGGGTGAAATCATCAATAAAAGTGATGAAATAGGACTTTCCGCGTCTTGTCTTGACATTCATCGGACCACATATGTCCGAATGGATAAGCTGTAATGGAACCTCGGCCCTTGTGCCGGTTCCAAACGGCTTGCGACAAGATTTCCCCACAAGGCAATGTTCGCAGGTCGACATTTCAACCTTTGAAACATTGGATAGAAGACCACGTTTGGCGAGTCTATCCATACGCGTTGGTCCAATATGACCAAGCCTTGCGTGCCAACAATTCACATCAGACTCATAAGTCTTAGAATTTGCAATAAGGAAATTTTCATTACATGAGGAATCATACATTGTACTCATTACAATAAATCCTTTAAATACAAACCCAGTACCAATAAGAGTATTATTACAACTTAAGTCCACATTACAATCATGAAAAAACCAGTTATAGCCAAGACCCATTAATACAACCACAGAAATTATATTCATTCGAATATCTGGAGCGAAGAGGACATCATGAAGTAGGAGAGTGCGGCCGTTGTCCAACACTAGCTTGCAAGTCCCAACGCCTTTCACTTCAACACGTGTGTTGTTTCCTACATAGATCCACTTCGTTCCTTGGGGTATCCGGTGATACTCCACGAAGGACCGTCTGTCCCTTGCTATGTGGTCGGTGGCACCTGAATCAATTATCCAAAATGGATTAGATTCCACAAGAAATATTGAACTAGAAACACATATGTAACTAGTATATTTACAAGTTACCTCGTCGCCTCCACTCGTACACGAACGAGCATAGTGACCGAGCTTGTTGCACTTGAAGCACTTGATCCTCTTCAATTCTTTCTTCTTGTGCCATTTCTTGTGCCCACCCTTATGTTTGGGTTTCTTGGTAGACTCAGGTTGCTTATTACGTTCATTAGTGAACTTCGAACGATTTTTCCTTTTCTTTCCCCCGTGTGAGGAACTAGCAACCATGTGCACTTCTGCACTTGGCTTGGCAGCCGCAAGCTGCTCTTCCTCTAATTCGAGGTGCTTGGAAACATCGCTGAAGGTCTTGATGCTCTCATTGTGAGTGAGATGCATCTTCATTTGGTCCCACCCATTTGGTAGGGAACGTATGACTGCTTGGATTTGTTGCTCATCTGTGAGCACATGACCTGCGTCCTTTAACTCTGATATAAGGTTCGCCATATGTCGCAGATGTTTCCCCATGGAATGATCTGGACGTTTCTTATATGTATCAAACTTTATAGTTAAGGCGCGAAGTTTGGACACCGATGTGCCACCGAACTTCTCCTCTAGCTTGGACCATATGTCCATGGCTAGGTCATGTTCTCGGAAGATGCGCATTATGTCATCAGCCATACTGCTTAATAACGTAATGCGCGCTATCTTGTTCTTCCGAGACCAAGCATCAAAAGCTTCCTTGTCTCGTCGGTGTTGAGCCGTAGTGCCCAACTCAGGTTCAATCATAACGTTCTTTAGAGTTTCGAGCACTTCTTGCTCCTCTAGAACGTATTGTATCTTGAAGGACCAAAGTTTGTAATTATCGCCGTTGAGTTTTTCACCTTTGTTTAACTCAGCGACGATATTCTTTGAAGTGGAAGACATTTTACTTTTAAAATGCTGCAAAAGTCATAAAAACCGAAGGTTCGATCAAAAACATATTGCATAAAATTCTTAAAATATAACTCCCACTTGAAATTATATTATATTTGATAAGTTACTTTCGAAAAATATTGAAGATGTTGTTCTAGAATCGAAAAGGTCTCTTTGATTCCAATCAACATCTAGAACAACCTTCAATATTCCCCCATCACTTATCAAACAATAGTACTATTATAGTACTAGCAGCGGAAAAATGAGTTTGAAAACGTATTTTTCAAATATAATTCCCACTTGAAATGATAATAGAATATCCCATATGGATAGTTCTAAAATCAACTCCCACTTGGAATGATATTCATAATTTGATAAGTTACTTTCGAAAAATATTGAAGATGTTACTCTAGAGTCGGAAAGGTCACTATGTTTTCGATCACCATCTAGAGTAACTTTCAATATTTCTCCCTCACTTTATCAAATGTTAGTACTCTTATAGTACTTTGCAGCGGAAAAGCGGTTTTGAAAACTTATTTTTCAAAACGTATGAAAACGTATTTTTCAAAAATATATTTCAACTTAGTACCCTTATGATACTAGTGAAATATTCGGCACTTCCTGACCATATGTCGGGAATGAGCCGTAGCCGTGCCTAGGTCGGATCCCCCTTTTGGGGATTTTTCTGCAAATTATCGTCGCCGGCTCCCGTATGGATCCAGTCGTTTCCCCTCGTATGAGAGAAATTTGATGCAGACGACTGTCGTTTGGCCCCGTATGGGCTAGTTCGACCAAGGCCTTTGCCGAATTGGTCTGAAACTTCCCCCGGCCAGTGCCGATCAGTCCGGCACCCGGCCAAGGACGGCCTGCGACAGCCCTGGCCACTGCCAGGGCCGGCCTGGCCACTGGCCTGGCCTAGGCCAGAGGCCGGCCAGGCCTTCTGCCTGGCCTGGCCTAGGCCAGAGGCCGGCCAGGCCTCTGCCTGGCCTGGCCTCGGCCAGAGGCCCCTGGCCGGGGCCAGGGCCCCTGCCCTGGCCTCGGCCAGGGCGGCCAGGCCCTGGCCGGGGCCAGGGCCTCTGCCCTGGCCTCGGCCAGGGCGGCCGGGCCCTGGCCTGAGGCCAGGGCCCCTGCCCTGGCCCCGGCCAGGGAGGCCATGCCCTGGCCTGGTCGCGGCCAGGGCCTTCTGGCCCTGGCCGTGGCCGGCCAGAGCCGGTCGGCCATGGCCATGGCCGGCCATGGCCCGGCCATGGCATTTTTGCCTTGACCGGCCATGGCCCTTTGGCCATGGCCGGTTTCCCCTTTCATGGGAGGCCGCACACCCCCGTCGGAGGGGGTTGCCGCGGTGGTTATTGGCCGTAGCCAACCCCCTCCGCATGGGGAGGGGGTGCATGGCCTTCATAACCCATTTGGTCATGGTGCACATGCAAAAAAAATTCATCTTCCCCGATGGGAATAACCACCACCTTCTTCTCCGGTGAAGCACCCGTTCGTCGAGGAAGTAGTTGTCCTCCAATGGCCGTGTGCCAAAAAATGAACCCACTTCAAAAATTCGTAAACTACGCGCTCCACATGAAGAGAGCGCCCATTCCCTATGAATGGAGACTCAGCATCTATGAAGAGAGCGAGTTTGACGATATGAACGGTCGGTTCTTCCCGTCACGGAGAGTTCCTGCCATATCCGTAATGACAGAAGACCCTAACGTGAAAAGAACAACCGCTGTGTTCTCTCCGTCACGAAGCGTTCCTACCATATCCGTAATGGTAGGATACCCATCCGTGAAAAAGACAACGACTCGTTCATAGTTTCTCCGGGGCGAACCCGTATGGCTCCGATACCAATGAAGGATCCTGTCCAAAACAGAGTTAGGATCGATAATATGAAGTTGAGACTTACGCTTGCGTACGCGGCACGGTAGTCTACGAACTTCGCCTTCGGATTCGCCACGACGGATCGAGTCTACTCACGAATGGAGTAAGGCTACTAAAGCCACAATCTAAATCTCTACTTTAGATTAAGAACTTGGATAAGAGGGAGAGGAAGGATTTCTGCAGAGCTTCGCTAGAATGAAGATGCATGCATGAATTTCATGCAAAAGGTGTAAGAAATGGCGTACCCTTGGGTCTTATTTATAGCCCCCAAGGTAGTTATTTTAGGGTAAGTTGTTCCTTTGGAACAACTTAATTAAGGTGTACCATGATACATGGCACATTATAAGCTTAAGTTGTACCATATGCATGGTACAACATAAGCTTAAGATATTCCCCCTTTATTAGCCATATGTCGCATGCACTTATGCATATATATAATGCGACTTTCCCACTCATCCAGATATCCTCTCCGCAAGGGAACAGATTCCCTTTGTACACGACTTTGTGTACGCGACGTTCGAGGTCCGTATTCCCTCGTACATCCCCCACAAGGGTGTACAAACGTCTTCCATATCCAACACCATGCAGGTCCATTTGCAAATGTGAACTATCGGAACAATGATAATAATTATGGAATGTCCATTGAATAAATTAAAACATCCAAGTCACAAGTCTTGAGTCTAGTTCTAATCGTTTTCCTTATCCCTAGATGATAGGAAGACTTAGTTAGACGTCTGTGCTTGCTAGTTAGAGGACCCTGATTGTTAGCTAGACTCTTTGCCAGAAATTGATATAATCGTCTTAGGAGCTACCTTAGTGGTCCCTGTCTAGCTCTGACCTTGATAGACTTTTAGAATTTCCTTAGTCGTTCGCTTGGGTTCATCGATTTCGGACCAAGCTGAACGCACTTCATTACCGTCTAGCTCCTTAGAAAGTCTTAGCGCTTAGTTCCCCAATCTTTAGTGAGTCAACTGTAGGGGGTTTCACGTAGGTTTTCCTGAATCATATCCTAGGTGTGTTTATGTTTCGATCATGCGACCAATTCCTTGCCTCGATTCACGTGATCACCACATTACGATAATCGTTGACTTTCAAATGTCCTCTTTCGCAAAACTTGATTTTTCCAAAGTTATTATTTCGATTTCCCCTTATTAAAAGTTTTTCGCTAAGTTTAAATTTTGTTTTAAACTCTCTACGTTTATACTTAAATTTCTCACTTTTCGATTGAGTCAAAATTCCTTGTAGATTTCGGAGTCTAATGGTTGTAATTATAATTGCTATCTCGTAACCATTCCCGAATCTATATTTTGCATTTCGGTTTAAAGACTCTATTACTATTTTTAAAAAAAAATTCGATATACCATTTTCTAACTATGAGTTCCATTTTAATCGCATAACATACATACTTTAAAAATCTTTTCCAAGCTAAATGGAATTTCAATTATTATATGTATACTTATACCTCATACTATCTCGTTGACTTAAATTTATTTTTAAATTTCGAAAGTTTTGACGAGATTTTGATTATTGATTTATAATGTTTTCCAGCCCTTACTTTTCATACCTATTTAAATATCTTGTCCCTTTTCATAAATCAATTTAATTCTGAGCCGCAATTCTATTTTCCAAATTCGATTTATGAATTTTCCTTTCTTATTTATGTTATTCAAATGACTCGTCGCGCTTCCTTAATATACTTTTTCAAGTCACAGATGATTTCAGCTTTCAACGAATCAAAGTTATGTTCAAACATTTTCCCGACTACAGATTTTTGGAAAATTACGTTTTCGTAACCACTTCCCGATCTAGACTTTCCATAATTTGGTTTTAAAGTTTTATTACAAATTTTGATAATTTTATTGCCAAAATATTATTATCTTCCATTCTCCAAATATGCCTTGGAGTAAATTCTAAACTAAATAGAATTTCAATTATTTTCATATCCATACCATGCTCGTTGTGCTCGTATGATAAGAACCTTGTATAAATTAGTTTCTTTTTGGCAAATTCCGGTTCATCTGAAAAGTAGTTTTCAATATTGGTTATTTTAAAATTTCCTCTAGCTTAAAGACTTTGAAAGTATTTAACATGAACTTAAGATTCTTCAGTTCATTCATTCTTGAATTTCAAAAAAAAAATTTTGCCAAAATAATATTGAAATGCTGCCATATGATATTTTTCTAAACTACGTCCTTAATGTTCGTATGAACGATTTACTTCCTTTCATAATGATTTCTGTTAAGCCAATAAATCATTTCCTCTTATTATATATAGTCGACTCAGACTTATTTCGAACAACTCATTTTATCGACCGGTTCGTACTCCTCATTTTAACTTATATCTTTTATACACTGTTTCCCATGTATCCTAATGGAGCATCATTACATCATTACACGACCGTTCTCATGCTTTTCGATCCTTCTATTCGTTACGCTTTTGATTTCAGTTTCTTTCCTTTTGGCTAGCCAATAGAGCTTGTCGTCGCCCGTGTCAACCTTAGTATAGTTTGATGGGCCCCATTAGCGTAATTTGATGTGTCGTCATAGTGTATTAAATTCCATGATGCATATGAAGTTGTTTGTGGTTGGTATTGGTATGTTGTGTGTAGGTAGTTATGTATTAGCTGCATGAGTATAAGTGTGATATACATATGATAGTGGGATTATAATTATTGATTGGTATTACTTGTTTTTATGAGATGTCGTATGCGTGTATACCATGAGGTATACCTGACTACTGCATATCTTAACTAATGGATGAAGTAAATGTATTGATGTACCAATTATTGATGGATGGATATGGTACGAATATATGATGCATGTATGTGACCATACGATGACATCATTTATTAGGGAGAGTATTGTAATTATAGGTGTGCTGATGTTTGTAATAATATCATGGTATATGAAGTGATTGAAATATGTGATATTACCTGATTAGATATTAAGGGTGTTTGACATTTTGATATGTATATGGTTATGTTGGTAGACGTGTATGCATTAGATAGTATTGGTGTAAGTATGGATGTTGTGTTATGTATATGGAATTATTCTGTTATGATTTTGAGTCTCACTCAAGCTTGAGTGGGTATACTCTAGGTGCGTTGGTGTATTTGTATGTGGTTGGTGTATAGTGATTGATGATGTATGTAAAATGTTTGGATTGCTTGCGCCTGGTTGTGTTACGCACATGATTGTGGGTCGTTATACCAGTATATAGTTATAGGTGTTGGTCTTGTGGAATAGTTATTTACCAAAGACTTATCTGCGTGAACGTATGTGTGCTAGCTAAACTAGGCGTGTGGATGTGCTGAGTATATAATGGTATGATTGGTATATATGAATGAAATGTTAGCATGTATGGGTGTGCACCATGCACGGATAAGTATGTGCCTAGTTATAAGTGTTGGTGACTATGGTATGTGTGGCGTGTCGTGAACATAGTTATAGGACAGGATGTTATGTGAATTTATGGTGAAATATTTGCGTGCATTGGAATGACTATATCTTGTGAAATTATAGTGATGGTGAATGTATATTAGATATAGTAAACTTGTTTTAATAATGGTATGGTGTGATTACACATGTTGATTGTTTGGTATTGGATGTATACTAGGAAATATTAGGGAGTAGTATATCCATGTTTGTTTTGTGCATAGGCAGTTATCTATACGTGAAGTACTACGATTGTATTTGCTGGTGTGAACTATTTATTTGTTTGTAAGTATGTGTACCATGGTATGAAATAAGTGTTTAATAGTTATATAAGGATGTACTGACTATATGAATGATTGATGTACATGTATGAATTTGACTGACAATGATAGGTATATGTGTATAATGTGCATGAATATATACATGTTAGTAGTGTTAATGTTTGACTACCTAGTACATATATAAGTACTTGTAATGACTATACCTGGTTTGAATTATAGTATGATGTGATTGGGATAGCTACTAGTCTGGCTAGAGATATTTATAGTTAGAAAGTCCGAGGACGGACTTTATTCTAAGGTGGGTAGGATGTAACAGCCGGTACTCATTATTCGTTATACGGCTGTGCGTATAGCAATTTCGGATACCCGGTTGGTTTTGTTGCTTGTATGTGAGTCGTGTTGTTGAGTTGATAGGACCGTAGCACCTTGGTTGCATCCTTAGCAAGCCACCCCCGACGTGTACCCAACTTGGGATTTCCGTTGCTTTTGGACCCCGTATCCTATGTACGCTTTTCGTGCACGTATTATTGTATGTGCACGTATTTATTTTAGATCTTGTCTGTATCCAAACCCTATGGTGTGATATGCCGTTGTGACCCTCTCCGAGAATATTAAAATTGTGGTGTTATTGGGAACGTCATTTCCGGGTCGTTCTCCCACGATTTGATCTTAATTGAAGAGACGTCACGATATTCACTTTTGTCGTAAGGCCTTTCTATTTTTAATTTCGTTTCTCGTCGTCGAAATTGTGATCCGTCTTCTCTGTCTTCTTTCTCTCGTCGTCCCGGTCACCCCCGTATTTATTTCACAATTTTTGGGCTTCGTTTGACCTACTTTCATTGTTTGACCCAACCTATTATTTTCTTAACCCTAGTTTCACCTAGCTTAATTCCTAATAAATCCTTAATGATAATAAATTTCCCTAGTTTTTGACTTGGTCTTTTCCCCACATTGGCCGAACACCAGCTTGAGAGAAAGAGAGTGGTTGGTAGTTTACATAACAATTCTATTATATATAACCCTAGCTAACCTAGGCCTAGGAGCCCATGTGACTGCACCCCTCTCATCTATTCAAAAGCCTAAGGCCTATTTACTTTCATAGCAACCCAAAGCCTAGGCCATCACGTGCTGCTAGAAACCCCAAGCCATCAAGCCAACACATCACCCTATTTCAAAGAGAACCCCTAGGCCCTTGTTTCACAGCACGCAAGGTCTTTTGCAACTCACGATTTCTCACAGCGCCGCCGCCCAAGGCTTGTTTCATCCGCAACCCACGACTTAACCATCCACTCCGACCAAATCGCTCCAGGCCCTGACCTCGCCCTTCCCCTCTCGCCGCCGACCCTCCCTGACCGCCGTGGATCGCCGTTCATTGCCGGAGCCCGCCTGCGAGCCGTGTTTTCCGCGCAGCAGTGCAGCTGCGTCCGATGATGCCACAGCGAGCCCCGACAGCCGCCGGAGCTGCCACGGCGCCGCCCAGCGCCGCCCAGCGCTACTCCATCGCCGACGGCAGCTGTCCAAACCCCAACAGCGACGGCGACATCTGATAGCCCACGGGTTGTTGTCGACATCCCACACGCCGATACGAAGCCTCCCCTAGCCGCTGCCCACGCTTGAAGACGTCCCTCTAGCCGTTGGCATCTCGCGACGCTCTCCCGGTAGCTTCATGGGATCCCCTCTTCACTACAGTTATTGAGCTTCCGCTTTGATATTTTAATTTCTGTTGTATACAGATTTTGGACAGTGATGATGATACAAACTTGGACCTAGAATATCGATGTCGGCATGATGAATTGTTTGGGGTGAACTTGTACACACATTTTCCTAGCTGCGGTTAGTTTCTGTTGCTAGGGTAATAGGGTTGCTAATCTTTAAATCCGATAATAAGTTAGAATCATTAATGAGTGTTAAAGAGCAGCGGTAACTTAGTTTTGATGATAGCATGCTAATCAGTATGGTGGTCAACTTGTATGTGATGCTCCTAGCAGATGTTAATCCAGATTGTTAAGATAGATGTTGTAAACTTATATAAACCAGTTCATTGACTTAGTTAACATGTTAGTGACATTAATATTGATGTGAACCCCGTGTCAAATAGGGAACCTAATTAAAATTGATTTATTAGACGTCCCAGGTTGCCTAATAACTCATTGTTCCTTCATAACGAACTCATTCGTGCTCGTGATTTTTATCACAGAGTATCCGTTTTCATATACCGTACGCACTACAGGAATCCAACCCCTAACGTCGCTACCCGACGTCAGAGTAGCTCTCGCGTCGTGTTGAGGTAAGATCTGCACCGTAGGAACCCCAACCATCGCATGTTAATTCAAGATTAAAAACAATTACTTTTACTGCTTTGTAACTCACTAATCCAACTTAATAATACGGGACTGTAGGCTGATTGTTGGACCGAGCGTGGGAGCTCTGGAATTTGTGAATCTGTGATTGGACATTGAGTATTGTGATACCGACACGTATTTCAGGCAAGTGAAACTTGCTATCTCTTGATTTGGGCCATGTCTTAGGCCATTTACCTTGCTTTAGTGTAAAAGAGACTAAACGGTGAAAGGATAGCCGTTTAGACGCCATTGACCTAGCTTGACAACGAAGCTTGGTCCGTCACCTACATCATGCTTGTATGTCACGTTTAATTTCAATTAACGGTACGCAAATATCTGTTCATGTCATTGCATAGTGATTATTTATCGTGATTGCGTAGCACACGCTACATCATTATATTCCTGGCTCGTGTTCCAGAAGCGAGCCCTGTAGTTGGAAACCCCAACGCTCGGATACCGGCTAGGTTCACCCATATGCCAAATACACTTCCTGGCTCGTGATCCAGAAGCGAGCTCAGTGAGTTGGAAATCCCAACGCTCGACACATATGGGTGGGGTAAGAGATAAGCGGCCACCTGAGCCCCGAGTTGGCCTGATCCGCCACTCCGGCCAGCAGGCGAAATCTCTAGTGTTTCAGTGATAATAGTGATAAGTGAAAATAGTGATAAGTGATTCGTAAATTAGTGAATTGGTAGCTTTTGCTACATCGTGCGTGCTTGTCTCTTCTTTTAAACTGTTGCATCATACTTAAAATGTCATGTCATTGCATCTTATTATAACTGCTAGGTTGTTAGTTACTTTTAGTTTCCTTGCTCAAGTCTTTTTAGACTTGCTGACATGTGCCCCTTTTCTCTTTTGGGTGTCACATGTTAGATTGTGAGCCAGAGTTGGTCGTCGAGGGCGAACAGGTTACAGGTGTTGAGTTCGAGGATATAGGAGACCAGTCCTAGAGCTCCTTCTAGCTGTTGTTGTTTTCTGTTTAGTCGTTGTTAGGCTGTCGGTGCGTAGCACCTCTCTTTTCTTGTTGATGTTATGTATTATGTTGGCCATGCCTTAGGCCTCTTTTCAGTCTCTTGTACTTTCCTTTTCGATTCTTCTTTTAGCCTGGTGGCTTTTCTGGGATGTGTGAATTTATTTTTGGACGTTCTGAGATAATCTTATCTGTCTCTCTCTTTATTATTATTGTTGTTCTGTTCGCACTTGCAAGGACCTGCCAATTGATATTTTACACGCTTATCAGACTGCAGCTTCACAGCTCCACGTCTGAGCGGACCTCCTCACGTCTCGCCTTCCATTTTAGGGAAGCGGGGCGTGACATTTTCATCCCAAAAATAAAAAATTTTAGGGTTTCCTCAACCCTAACCCATACCCACCGGCGGCCTAGCCGCCGGCACCCCCCGCCCTCATCCTAACGCGTTGTCGCCGCCGTACCCCCGAGGGGGGCGGCGCTGTGATGCCATCGTTCCCCCCTCGAAGGGGGACGGCGTTGACAGGCCACCATCCCCCCCGAAGGGGGGCGGCGATGTGCCGCCGCCGTCCCCCGCAGGGAGGCGGCGTCGGGAGGCCGTCATCCCCCCTGCAGGGGCGTCGATGCACCGCCGCAGTCCCCCCCCCCCCCCCCCCCCCCCCCCCGCGCGCTAGGGGGCGGCGCCGAGAGGCCGCCGTTCCTCCCCCCGCAGGGGGCGGCGATGATGCCGCCGCCGTTACCCCCCGAAGGGGGTTGCGTTAGGTCGTCGCCGCTCCCCCTGTAGGGGGGGCGGCGATCTTACCGCCGCCGCGCCCCCTACAGGTGGGCGGTGCTGCAAGGCCTCCGCTCCCCCTACAGGGGGCGGCGATCTCTCCGCCACCGCCCCCCCCAAGGGGGCGGCCCCGCCCCCTTCCCCCCCCCCCTCAGCCGTCGCGTGGCGGCTAACCTACACTCTTTGGGCATGAAGCCCAAACTCACAAAAAAATGGAAAACAGCCTTATGGGCCTGAAGCACACAGGCAGACTGCGGACCTCAGGCCCGCAGGCCGAAAAAAGAAGGGATTTGGACTGCGGACCTGAAGCCCGCAGTCACACTGCTGGCTTCAGACCCCGCAGCCACACTGCGGGCTTCAGACCCGAAGTTGACTTCCTCGGAAAAAATTTTTTTTGGAAGAACAAAGATAAAAGCTACGAAAAAGGCTTGTTGGGCTAAAAATTTGAGTAAAATGGCGTTTTTGGCGACCTAAAAATTCACGTAAAACGGGGATTTTAGGAACTTTTGGGACCATTTTTTGGGGATAAATTAAAAAGGAAATCTTTTTCCTATTACATAAAACATGTTTAACTGTTTTAGCTCTTCTCCAATGTTTTGGAGAAACTCAACTTGCACAACCCTTTATTAAATGATTTCTTCTGAAAATCATTAATTCATGTGTTGCATCACTGGCTTATTCTGTGGATATTTTATGCGTGGTTGTGCATTATATTTAAGCTTAATAATTGGGAAGATCCTGCGACCGTTCTGTCGTTAGTTAACTAACCTAACGGTATATGATGTTGTCCAGTGGTCCAATAATTATTAAGTGATTAAATTATTTATCCTAATGCGAATATAACTGCCTGCGATGTCTGTGAATGAAAATGCTGATGAGCACAATATTTCTGCATGAATGGCTAAATGCAGTTTTTGGATCGACTGTTTAAGTCCCACATTTTATTTTCCGCACTTTTCTTTTATTTTTGAGAGAAATTGTAGTGAGGAACTTATGTAAATGTCAAAGACAGAAGACCACTTTCCATGGAGACGGAGGCCACAATTGAAGCTGGAAATATTATATGGGACCCACAGGGTTTCCAAAGTTGTATTTTCCTTTTAAGCTGCAAATTGTGTAGTATGGACTGTATGGACTTTGGACTCTTTTTATGTGGGACTAGCCGATCCACGCATTTATATTTTCATTAAATATTACCTCCGCATGAAAATGTTTCTTTGATTAAAATATTAATTCATGCATATTTGTGCTCTACTAGATAAATGGCTAAAATTACAAGCGTCGATTTTGAAGTGCTGGATGCATCAGGTAGAAACTATCTTAGCTGGCAGCTAGATGTGAAGTTTCACCAGCAGACAAAATCTCTCGTTACTGCTGTAACAGAAAAAGAAAATGTTAGCGATATAGAGAAGGCGCACGACATTATCTATATTCGCCGCCATGTGGACAAGACCTTAAAGGATGAATACCTTACGGTCGAAGATCAACTTGAGCTGTGGACTGCCCTTGAGGATAGATATAAATTGTTGGCCTAGTTAGTCTACTAACTAAGCCGTACAATATAATTTTGATGATGACAAACAAGCCGTGTGACTAATATTTTTCATTAAGTGATTTCAGGGAGCATAATACAAAATAAATTTCGTTTGCAAGAGAGAGCGTGTATGTGGACATTGGTGCAAAAAGGAAATTGAAATGATTCTACATTATCTATGTTTAGATTCAAATGAAGACTTGCATTGGTCAAGTAACTGATTGGTTACTCAAGGAATTTTCTACTTCAATTCAAAAAAACTCTATGTTGTTATCCAAAACACAATGCACTTGGTCTCCTATTCAATCTCCTATTCAAAAATCTCATCTCATTATCACGCAAGATAGGATAGAAGCAAAGCCAAGTTCGGTTGTTAAATCTTATCATCAAAAACCCTTCACAGAGCCGCACAAGATTTGATCTCTTAGCCGCACAGAGCAAACGCACAAAAAAAAAGTTGTTACGCACAAGATTTGAGAGCCCTCCCTCCTGAAAAACAAATAACGCACCATTCACATTTTTTAATTTGTTTTTCCTTTTTGTTGTTGTGCTGCTGAATAAGGCACGCACCAAAAATTAGTGCTCCTCCTGTCATTTGAAAAATAAAGATTGGTACACACAAACGGCAGATCTTTTGAATTCAAAATCATTTAGCATGTTTCTTTTTGAACCATTCACATTTTTTAATTTGTTTTTCCTTTTTGTTGTTGTGCTGCTGAATAAGGCACGCACCAAAAATTAGTGCTCCTCCTGTCATTTGAAAAATAAAGATTGGAACACACAAACTGCAAATCTTTTGAATTCAAAATCATTTAGCCTGTTTCTTTTTGAACCATTCACATTTTTTAATTTGTTTTTCCTTTTTGTTGTTGTGCTGCTGAATAAGGCACACACCAAAAATTAGTGCTCCTCCTGTCATTTGAAAAATAAAGATTGGAACACACAAACTGCAGATCTTTTGAATTCAAAATCATTTAGCCTGTTTCTTTTTGAACCATTCACATTTTTTAATTTGTTTTTCCTTTTTGTTGTTGTGCTGTCATTTGAATAATTGGAACACACAAACTGCACGCACCAAAAATTAGTGAATCAAAAATTAGTGCTCCTCCTGTCATTTGAAAAATAAAGATTGGAACACACAAACTGCAGATCTTTTGAATTCAAAATCATTTAGCCTATTTCTTTTTGAACCATTCACATTTTTTAATTTGTTTTTCCTTTTTGTTGTTGTGCTGCTGAATAAGGCACGCACCAAAAATTAGTGCTCCTCCTGTCATTTGAAAAATAAAGATGAACACACAAACTGCAAATCTTTTGAATTCAAAATCATTTAGCCTGTTTCTTTTTGAACCATTCACATTTTTTAATTTGTTTTTCCTTTTTGTTGTTGTGCTGCTGAATAAGGCACGCACCAAAAATTAGTGCTCCTCCTGTCATTTGAAAAATAAATATTGGAACACACAAACTGCGATCTTTTGAATTCAAAATCATTTAGCCTGTTTCTTTTTGAACCATTCACATTTTTTTGAACCAGATATATACCAAAAAATTGAAGTGCGTTTCTTTGGGCGCTGGGCTTCTGTCAAACAAAAAACTTACGCACGCAATTCAGAGTGCTCCTCCTGTCAATTTGCGTAACGCTCTTCTGTAAAAAGTTTACGCACGCACGAAAATGTGACTTGCTCTCTCTCTCTCTCTTGATTTCTTCCGACGGCTACTTCAAAACAATTCAGAGACTTGCAAAATACAAAGGAGAAAATCACATGTCCATCTTCTTCTTGCTGATACGAAGAGAACCTCACGACTTGTGCAAGGGCAGATCTCAAGGGAGGATTTCTATCGCGCAATTGACTTCGTACGCACATATCTCCTGATCCAGACGTCGGATCGACTCGCCGTTTGCAGCCACGCGACCACATCTTCATGCCCTTTGCAACAGTTATAGTCTTCTTCGCTCAGTCCTCAGGATTATGCACAGTTCGGGTGTTTTTCTACAGATTCGTCACTGCAGATTCCAGATTCACCATCCAACTTCGTACGCTCATATCTCCTGATCCAGACGTCGGATCGACTCGCCGTTTGTGCCCACGTGACTACGTCTTCCCCCCTTCGAAACGGTGATAGTCTCCATTTTTCAGTCCATAGGATCATACTCAGTTCGGATGTTTTTCTACAGATCAGCCACTGCAGAATTCAGATTCGTGCAATCATCTTCCGAAGGCTATATCTTCCAATCCGGACATCGGATTAACGAACCGTTTGCGCCCACGCGATCACGATCTCACAAACTTTATCACGGTGATATCTCTCTGATTTTTCACCGCAGTATTAAAGATATTTGAATCTGTTTTAGTTGTGAGATTGTATTGTGAATAACTTTACTCTGAAGCTATCTCTGCGCTTTAACTCTTGAACTATATCTATGTGCGGTGAGATCACTACTCGTAAGTGTAATCAATTCTATTGAGTGAAATCCTCATAGGTTTTGGGGTCGGAGTTTTGGTGAGGAGCCACTCCGTTAAAAAATATCTGTGCCTCATTTTCTCTGTGATTGTGATTTGTTTTTAAAATTTGTGCCACACACCCTATTCACCCCCCTCTAGGGTGTTTTTCATAAACATCAGAGAGATGTTATACTCCCAAGGGCATGATATAAGTGGGAGATCTGAGACTGCAGGACATTAAATCCATTGCTGAGTACAACTCAGCACTTTTTAGTATCACCTCACGCCTGAAGTTATGTGGTGAGAAAGTCTCAGAAGATCGCATTCTGGAAAAAACGAATACATCTTTCCATGAAAAAGATGCGATACTTATGCAGTAATACCGTGAACGCAAATTCACCAAGTATTCTGAGCTGCTGTCATGTTTACTCATGGCCGAACAAAACAGAGAGCTTCTTCTCGCCACTCACAACATGCACCCTCCTGGCACTGCCCCTCTACCAGAAGCTCACCATACCTCTTCCTCCAAAAAGAAGAGAGATAATAAAAGAAAAGAAAGACCATAGAAAGAGGGACAACAAAAAAGAGCCAATGGCCAAGCACAGCAGCAAAAGAATGAATGAAAGCGCAAGTTCACCTGTCGCAGAAATGACAACAAGAAAAATGATACACCCCCACCCAAGAGGAATTGGGAAGACCAGTGTCACAGCTGTGGCATGAAAGGCCACTGGTCCAGAGTGTACCGGACCCCCTGCATCTCCAGGAGCTGTATAAACAAAGCAAGAAAAAGAATGATGAAACAAACCTGGTGGCTGCTAATAATGCAGTCAAGTTCACAGCAAAAGACTTCGAATCGGAGGGCATGCTTGATTAGCCAACTACATTTATCTTAGCAATCTATCTTATGAGAGCTTTTTATGTAATTTGATTTCCTTTGAATAAAATTTAGTTTCTGAATGCAAATGTTTTACTCATCTTTTTAGATGGAATGCTCTCATGACTGCTTGGTAGACAGTGCTTCGACACATACGATCCTTCAACAAAAATGCTACTTTCATAGCATCATACCGTATAAGAGCCCTGTAAATACAATTTCAGGGCCATCAGATATAATTGAAGGTTCTGGAAATGCAACCTTGTTGCTCCCTAAAGGAATAGAAATCAAAATTAAAGATGTATTATACTCTTCGAATTTCAAGCAAAACTTACTAAGTTTCAAAGATATCCGTCTGAACGGATTCCACCTGGAAACAGAAAATGTAAAAGAGAATGAATTATTGTATGTAACATCTCAAGAAAACGGAGTTAAAACCATACTTGAATGTTTTGAGAGCCTTTCATCGGGCCTCTACCATACAAAGATTCGGAGAGAGGAAGCAAACCTGACGGAGCACCTGAAGTGCCCGACATCGTCCAAATTTTTACTTTGGCATGATAGACTTGGCCACCCTGGATCTGTGATGATGCACCACATCTTATCACAATCTCTTGGGCATAACCTGAAGAACTAAAAGATTCTTCAGAAGGGAGAATTCCCTTATGTACCTGCTTCAAGGGCATAATAATAAGGCCATCACCAGTTAAAGTGGATATCGAGTCTCCAAGCTTCCTCGAAAGAATACACGGAGACTTTTAGTGGGCCTTTTCGGTACTTCATGGTACTGATTGATACATCTTCGAAATATTCGTATGTGTGTCTACTATCGACCCGCAACTTAGCTTTTCCAAAGCACATTGCACAAATTATAAAGTTGCGGGCGTATTTTCCAGATAACCAAATAAAGAAAATACGTCTGGATAATGCGGGAGAATTCATTTCCCGTTCATTTCAAGAATACTGCCAGGCAACGGGAATAGAAATTGAACATCCGGTACCGCATGTTCACACTCAGAACGGGCTAGCTGAGTCGCTAATTAAAAGACTACAATGGATTGCACGTCCATTGCTAATGAAATCCCAGTTGTCGGTGGATGCATGAGGACATGCAATTATGCATGCTGCATCATTAATAAGAATAAGACCCTCAGGAGGTCAGAGTCTATCTCCAATGCAACTTGCATATGTAACGCCGCCAAACTTTTCTCACCTGAGAATCTTCGGTTGCACAGTTTATATCCCCATCGCACCACCTCAGAGGACCAAGATGGGCCCTCAACGTCGCCTAGGTATTTATGTAGGGTTTTACTCACCCTCCTTTATAAGATACCTAGAACCCCAAACGGGGGACGCTATTAAGGCACGTCTTGAAGACTATGACTTTGATGAGACATATTTCCCCAAAATGGGCACAGACATTGAAAAGTCTGGCGCGAAGGAAATGTTAATGTGGGATACAAAAATCTTGACCCACTATGATCCGATAACAAAACAATGTGATGATGAGATCCTGAATATCTTACACATCTAGAACACCGTTCATAGATTACCTGACTCATTTACTGACAACTAGAAGATTTTCAAATCACACATCCCTGCTGCAAATACTCTAGCTAGGATTGACATCCCAAAGGATGGATGCAATACACCAGCAGCAGAAGCGGCTGCACCTCAACAGAAAAGAGGCAGTCCACCAGACTCGAAGGATAAAATACAAGAAAAATAAAAATATCCGGAGACCATGGGACGATACCCTAACAGAGAAATAAGCTCGTTCCATATCCCCTCCGCTCCTGGAATCCACTGCAGAGGAACTGCCGGGAGAAACTGAACTATCATTAAATTATGTATGCACATGGGAGGTATTGGACAGAAAGAGTAGAGTCGTCGATGATGAACTCGCTTTTCACATTGCTATTCACATCACCGGAAGCGACAATGATCATGATCCACATTCCGTTGCTGAATGCAAACGTAGAAATGACTGGACTCGCTTCAGAAATGCAACGTCTTTGGGCAAATAGTGCAGACACTTACTGCTGTCAAACCTGTGGGATACAAATGGGTATTCATAAGAAAAAGAAAAGAAAATAATGAGATCGCATGCTACAAAGCTAGACTTGTAGCACAAGGATTTTCCCAAAGACCGGGTATTGACTATGACGAAACATACTCCCCGGTCATGGATGCGATCACTTTCAGATTCCTGATAACCTTAACAGCAAAGAAAGGCCTAGATATGCAGCTAATGGATGTTATGACTGCATATCTATACGGTAATCTCGACAAGGAGATATACATGAAACTTCCTGATGGCTTCTCAATGCCTGCTGAAATAAAAGATTGACCTCAAGACGTCTACTCTGTTAAGCTGCAAAGATCACTGTATGGTCTCAAACAATCAGGAAGGATGTGGTATAATAGAATCAGTGAATTCCTTGTTAAACAAGGATTCAATAACAATAAAGTCTGTCCTTGTATCTTCATAAGAACAAAGGGAAAAGGATTTGTAATAATCGCTGTCTACGTAGACGATTTGAATCTCATTGTATCTCCTGAAGAGATCGCTGAGATATCTGTAAGCCTAATAAAAGAATTTGAAATGAAAGACCTAGGCAAAACGAAATTCTATCTTGGCTTACAGATTGAACATCTACAAGATGGAATCCTATTACATCAAACCACATACACAAAGAAAATGTTGCAAAGATTCCATATGGACCAATGTCATCCACTTAGTACACCTATGGTGGTACGATCTCAGGATGCACATAAAGACCCCTTCCAGCCGCTGGAAGAGGCGGAGGATATACTTGGTCCAGAAGTCCATTGTCTAAGTGCCATCAGATCACTTCTATATCTGGCAAACTGCACGCATCCCGACATAGCCGCAGTAAATTTGCTAGCCAGATACATTGCAGCGCCCACACAACGCCACTGGACCGGGGTTAAGCACCTTCTACGCTACCTCCAAGGGTCTACAGATGTGTGACTCTTCTACAAAAATGGAACATCCTCTACACTTGCTGGATATGCTGATGCAGGTTATTTGTCTGACCCCCATAACGCGAAGTCACAGACTGTGTATGTGTTTACCTATGGAGGGACAACTGTAATGGCCCTAGTGCCATGTACACTGGGGTGTGTTTATCTGATTGATGTATGTGTATATATATATTTGAATGAGTATATATTGTGATTTTACGCCTCCGTAGTGTATATAGGAACGGTGTGATGCATATAGTAATTATGTAGTGTATACGGTAATGATGTGTTGGATGACCTATTGGATGACTAAAGATGTATATGTGATAGTAAAATGATTGGTGTCGTTGGATTTCTGAATATGTGATGGCATTTGAGTTGGTGGTGTGTGTCGTACAAACGTATTTTAATGTTATTTTACTGCGTATTATTTGGTGAAGAATATTTTTAGAGATTATGTTAATAAGATTATTCTTATTGTTGTTGACGTTGATGTTGTTGTTCTTATTGATTAGGCCTTCCGTTAATTTTAGTAGCTAAGGGTTGATTGTTGGGCTTGCTTTTGGGCTTGAGTTAAGAGGATTGGTGCATTAGGGATGGACCTACTTTTTAATTGTGTTGGGCTTTGTTGGGTTTGTAATACTTATGTGGATGGCAAACTTGTAATAGAAAATTTCTCCACTATTAAACCCCTTTCCTCTTATTTCTATAACCTTCTTCTCTCTCTCCCTCTTTAATTTTTCTTTTCTATTTCCCAACTCCCTTTAACCTGTCGACCCTTTCCCCCTTCATGCTGTCGAATCCCATCTCATGGCCGCAGCTCCCTGATGGCCGAATGATGCCAGGTCAAAGAAAAAAAAGAAGAAGAGAAGAGAAATCGAAAGAGGAGAAAGAAGAGAGGTTTGGGGAGATTCATGGAGAGAGGATTTGGAAAAAATTGAAAGAAGATGAAGTGAGATTTAGGGCATGGAGCTTAGAGATGATGGGACCGGAAAGGTGCTCTCTCTCAATGGAGCTTAGAGTCCAACCGAAGGTCCTCTGAATGAAATAAACCGTAGTCACAAACCATTCCTCCCCGGCAACGGCGCCAAAAACTTGATGGGACCGGAAAGGTGCTCTCTCTCAAGTGCAAGAGTCCGTACAAGTAGTAAAATCTGGGAGTCCAGATGTCGAATCCACGGGAAGAAATCTGTTGCAACCACAATTCAAATCAAATAGAGATCCTACGAAAAGAAACTAACCACTTCAACAAATGATGACGGTGATGGTGATGTGAACACGTGAACAATATAAACATAGAAATACGTGAGAACAAATATCTATAAAAAGTATGCACATGGTATGGGTTCGTTAGGATCAACCAATTCACTGGGAAAACATCGTCGCTAAAGTTATAATACGATATGAAACTCTCTTTTGGAGAGATCAAAACTACGGTATGAAAATCCCTTTTGGGGAGATCAAAACTCACCCTTTTGGGGCGATCATCAACTAAATTAATTCTTTTGGAATCTAAAAAAGTCGATTTACGAACAACGATTACAATTTTAGCGACGTTTAACGATTTAGCACATGGAATACAACCAAACTAACACGAATAATATCCCCTAACTACTCCATACCATGCACAAATAAGTTCTAGCTACTCATCGTGCAATAATAAACAAGTTTCATAACAAAATACTTCAAGTTCATAGCAAAATACAATAGAAAACACCAAAATACGGGATAGAAGTTGAAGAAAGTATCACCAATTCTCCTTGAAAAGACTTCAAACTCTCTGGAAATTAGAAACTAGGCTCTGGAATTTTACAGAATTTTTCAGGGGGAGAATACGGCTCCTGGAGGCTCCAATACGCCCAAAATACGCCCCCAAACTGCTTGAATACGCCCAAAAAACCCTAAATACGCTTATATAATAGGCTTGCGGGTTTGGGTTGTGCTATTGGATCTAAACCCGTATCAAAATCAAACCCGAATAAATCTGAGCCGATCATCTCAAGCGGAGCAAATATAGGCCGTTGGATATTGCGGGATTTAATGTGGGTGTGCCACGTGTCTCTTTTCGAACGGATCCGCGCCCGCTTTCGTGCACAACTCCGAGCCCAGCTAGGAATCGTTTTCAACCATTGGATCAATGATCTAATGGGCGTACGCTTGCCACGTCGCCAAGAATTTCGCCGCTTCGCTTTTAATTTGCGGGGGAGCTCGAGGCCGTAGGATGTGAATCGGGCGGTATCCGTGTCGCCACGTCGCTCGATTTTTGTTCGATCGCGTTTCAAAATGCGGGGTCGCCAGCAGCCGTTAGATCCGGATCTCGCGGTCTTCGTTGCGCCACGTAGCGTCGATCTGAGCTGCGCTTCGAGTTCGAGCGGGGGAGATGAGGACCGTCCGATCGAAATCGAACGGTAAACAAATTGCCGCGTCTCCGCTTCTCTGCGTCCGTAGGATGAGGCGGGCTGTGCTCTGATGAATGCCACGTGTCCCCCAGCTTCGATCGGGATACGGTTCGTTCAGACCGTTGGATGAGAATCCAACGGCATAAAACACGCCGCGTCTCCCCACTTTTATTAGCCGCTGGATGAAGAATGGGCGGCCAAGATTGAGCCAGGTGGCGCGCCAAAAGTCGTGCGCTACCGTATATACGTATTTAAACATATTTCTCGTGTATTTCCTCATTTAAATTGTATCCTGCATTCAAAAATACACAGTAATTAGCACAGATCTCAGAAAAATACAAATAAATATTCGTTGGAATCGTGAGATCGAGACGGTGCTATGAAAAATATAAAAAGTGCAGAATTGCATCGTTAATTGCTGTTTTGTGCTCAAATAGTGTGTTTTCTCTAATAAATAAATGTGTAGAAAATACGTATGAATTAGAGAAAAATGTAGCATCACATGAGCATCAATGGGGGGTTTCATGGAATTTGGAAGAGGATTTCGATTCTCCAAGCAAGGTAGGCCATTCATACCCCATTTCTTATGATATGTGCTTTTCAATTTAATTGGGGATTATTGAATTGATGGTAGCCCTAATTGTGGGAAAATTGAAATAGGGTTTTGGGCTTGAGGATGGAGCTAATGAGGATTTTCCTTGAATTGATGGGGGATTGCTTCGTCCAAGCCTTGAGGTAGGAATCCTACTCCATTAGAGGGTTTGTGCATGTTATGCTTTTTAATGGAAGTTTGCATTTTTCTACAAAAGTTATGTATATTTCATAAGCAAGCTATCTTCCTTCATGCCCACATGTTTATACATGCTCCCTTGTTGTGATAATATAAGAAAGATGATGACTTAGTCATGATAGAAAGTTTCTTAGCTGGTTTACTTAAATGATTGTAAAGTTGCTCACCTTCTTGCTAATAAGTATTCAAATTTCTAATTTGTGGATATTCCCTTTGCATTAAACTCAATTTGCTATTTTGGTGGTAGTCATGCAATAATCACCATCCAGTATGGAAATGTTTGTAATATGGAAAGTGAAGGCGAGTTGTTTTCTTTCCATATTAGGCTGTGATTAAATTTCACAATTAATTGAATTGAGGTGTAATGCTTAAGTATGCATATGTCCATTTGTTAAAATTGATAGGGATGTGTAAAAACTCCCTTTGTATTTTGGCTTAAAGAATTTTCATGCCAGTGTGGACGTATGATTGAGAACACATGCTAAGGACTCAATTTCATTAAGAAATCATGTACCAACTAGCCTTGATTACGTTATTGTGTCAAGTAGTCTAAATGGTGGAATTGTTTCCAAAAATGGATTTTCATGCACAACGTCCTTTATGTAGTTTTGGGTTATGATTAAATAGTTGGAATGTGGTATTGTGGTGGGGGGTAAGGAAAGAAAGTCCTACTTGCTAAACTTCATGCTCCTTAATTGCTTATTTGGGGTGTAAATGCAAAGCTTAAGAATTTGACTCTTTTAGGGAGGAAAATATGCATGAATGCCAAAATGTGATATGAGTATATCCATTTTGTGAATCGCGTTCTAATCTGAGTAATAACACAACTTTTCCTAGAGGTCTTATTCTTATTTAGAAAGTTCCCACCTTAATAAAAGTGATTTTAATTAGGAAGGTTTGATTAAATGAAAGTTTCACTTTTAGGCAAGAGTTTGCATTTTAGCGATAGAGTTTTTATCTTCCATGAAGTCCCTAAATGGTTTTCACAAAGAGAAACATGCATTTTGCACAAGTCCCTTCAAGGATAGTATTTTCCCTTATAGTTTTCCTCTTAAGTTTATTTAAACGCGTAACTTCTTGACTACATTTAAGTTACCTCATTTGAGGGTCTTTAGCACGTTTCATTAAACCTAGCATTTTTCTTACAGATTGCTAATTAGAATTCCTAAATTAACATTTTTCTAGGGTATATTTTAAGCACAAGTTGCTTCCCTTAGTGAAGAAAGCGAGCTTAAAGTTACTTTCTATTTATTTGGTTGTAGAAATAGGATTTAGTTGTCAATCTCTTCATTTTATGTGGCAACATGTAGCAAATCCACACATGTATATTTTGGTCATGTTATAGTTTGTTGCATTTAGAATTTGCAAGTTAATTAAAGTAGATTAGTAGACTTGTGGTAAAGTGAATGTGTGTTTGAGAATTCATGTTTTGATGTTGAGGATTATTTCTCCGTTGATTATTTGGGGCAAGATTATATTTTTGTGGTTATATCATGTCTTTCTTTGATATTAATTATGTTGTAATTGGAAACATGCGATACATACAAGGGAAACTCTGTCGAATTTTTGTTGAGCAATAGCAAGTCAATGGCATTCATATGATTATTGCTTATGATTATTCTCTTTGTGAACCCAAGCAAGTTACTCTCTTTTGAGTTAGTCATGCAAGTGCACTCTTCCAATATGTGGCTAATCTAAAGTTAGTAGCTTCAATGTTATATTTTGGTGCAAAATTGTGTAAGCTTGTATCTAAATGGCGCATGTTGGATGGTTATGATGTTATGTTATGTTTTGGGGAATTGATTGATGTTTATGGAAAATGTTGCATGTTGCAAGAGGAAATATTATATTTCCTAAAAATTGAAAGTGAGGAAGTGATTCAGTCCTCCTAAAGGAGGGTGACACGGGTTGGGGGAATTCCAAAGTATCGGGTATGCCTATGGGATGGACTGGTGGTGGTGTTTTTGTGGTTCTGTGTGGTGGGTACTCTTGCACTACTGACGGGCTAGCGCGGCGGGGAGTGTAGAGTGGTACCCGAGGCTCCTGACGGGCTAGCGCGGCGGGGAGTCCTCTTTGCTCTCCCACACAGTTGGGAGAGGTCCAGTCCCATACGTCGTATTCGATATTAGGATTCCAAAAGCTAACATTGTATGAAATTGATTGACTGACTTTCTTTTACGCCTTAGTCGTACTTGTTGGGATTTACTGTTACTATCGTCACCCCTTCCCTTATACCCTCTGCCATGGTTCTGTTCTCTTTTCCTACGTGGGCTTCCTTTGGTTATGCATGCCATGTTAGATGTGACACCTTCGCTTGTAGCACTTTGCACTCCGTAGCAGCATTAGTGTGTATTGCATTTAGGGTGGGTGGAGTATGGAATTCCTACTGGGTCACGCTTTGACATGCCCACCATTGACTTTTCCGGTGTTGGAGTTGGATGGAAGAGTTGGAGTTGCGGTTGCAGCTGAAGTTGGTGATCAGATGTGTAGTTATAGGTTGGGGTGGCGAGGGGTAAGGTGAGAGCTTGTACTTTTGGGTTTCTTTGCTTGGGATAGACCCATGTACTTTGGGTTGTGAGGTTGGCGATATTGATGTATAAGATGATCATTGGACACTTGGTGTTGTATAAATGGATCGGATGGTTCAGTTTAGCTTCCTGTGTGGTTTTAGTCCCCTGTTGAGTTGCTTTGGTTGTTTCTTTTGTTACTCTGTGTTGGCATTCGTGTGCCTGTGACTCTTTTGTGTCTGTGTTTGGTGCCTGTGGTGGAGCATTATTGGTACTATTCCTAGCAGCATGCAGTAGACCTGCAGTTACGCTCTTGGTTCTCGTCCTGTATCTTTTCTTCTGGGTACCCCAGGGATCTGGGCATTACATTTGGTGGCCCATGCAGGTCACCGCACTGCGGTTGTGTACGGAATAGTATGAGTAGTGTTCGTGTGTTTGTGGGTAGTTGAGTCCTAAGGTGGGTAGAGTCCAGCCTTAGGATAGGACCAGGATATCAGAAGCTTGAGGTATAGAGCCCTGAGGGTAGACACTAGAGTGTTGATTGAGTAAGAAAGTATGTATGTATTTATGTGTGTAGGTATGTGTATATATACATCTGTAATTCTATAAGTGTTGAATATGGCTTGTTGAGTATATTGAGATGATATACTCATGTGCATATGACTATGATATATGTGCGACTGCTTATATGGCTCTGTGGTTGTATTTGAAGTATATGTGTTAAAACATGGTTGACTTATGAGTAGTGTGTGAAATTGAGTTGTACACTTGATTGAGGTACTATGTTGACTTATGAGTAGTGTGTGAAATTGAGTTGTACACTTGATTGAGGTACTAGTAGTGTATAGATGTACTGTGCTGCGGCTATATACTGTATGTGATATGCGCATGTAGGGTGTGCAAATGCATGTTTAGATATTTGAGTTCCACTCATGTATGTATGGATATGTTTAACGGAAATGGTGTTATGTGTTGATGTATGTGATGAGTATATAATACATGTATGGATGTAAGCTGGTATGCTTACACCTGTGGATGGACAGATATATTATTGTATGGTTATCTATGTGTAATGGTCTTGATATATAAGACTTTGTGTGATGAAACATGTGCGAATGTTGGATGGATATTAGGAGACATGCCTGATGGTATGTCTGAGAATAGAGGTGCATGTGTATTTGTGCTAATATATCTATAGTATCCTACGAGGAGTGTGTATCGTAGAATTATATAGTTGATTGAGACCTAGGCGATGTATAGGTATGGTATGCTATCTATATTTGTCAGCATGGGGTATATATGTACATGCTGACTGGGTTGAACCATGCACGGATCTTTGTGTTACACTCAGGTATGAGTGGGCATGCCCTAGGTGTATTAGAGTTGGTTGTTTGATATATATATGTGGAAGATGTGTATGGTTGCCTGTCCGGTTGTAAGCAGGTACGCTTACACCAGAGTTGGATAGATATATCATTATGTGAATATCTGTGTGTGTGTTGGTAATGTTGTATGAGACCTTATGTGATGACATGTATGTGTGTGCTTGGATAGGAGACATACATGGTCGTATGTCTGTATCAATGTATAGAGATGCATGTGTCTGTATATGAGGTTATCATATTTATGTGTGCTTGTATGTATTTGTAAGTATGCGTACTATGCTTTTATGCAGAGATGAGACGGGTGAGTATTGGTATATGAGTATACTTGGGGTAGACTTGGATGGTTGGTTGAGTATACGTATATGTAAGGATGACTTCATGCAGATGCATGTATGTATGTATATATACTTATGTGTTTGCCGAAATATGTATATGTAACCAATATTTATGGTCGAGTATCTTTGTAATATACTCGTGTGTGCAGTTGCAGTTATAACTAAGGCTACTATTTTAGATACTTGTATGAATATGGGTTGGAATGTAGATACTCTAAAGTATATACGATTGCAGATGGTTGACCTACGAGATATATGTTTAGGAAAACTATTGTATTGCATGAGATGTATATAGTATGTGTATACCTAGCGTGTGCTATAGGTATCTTCTGCGTGAGCCTCTGCGATCTACTCAGGGATGAGCAGGTATGTTAGAGAAAGCATTGGAGCTTGTGCATGCCTATGGTGATCTATTTATATGGGTGGTAATCTATGTGCTATATACCTACTCATATGTATGGTTGTGAACATGTACGCATGTACATGTTTGAGGATACCTATGCTTTTACAGATATGTGTGTGTGTGTGAGTGTATGTGTGTGTGTGTGTGTGTGCGTGTGTGTGTGTGTGTGTGTGTGTGTGTGTGTATGTGAAAGTACTGGTTATGCTTATATTAGTCTATCATGTCATACCTAACAGTTATGATATGACAGTGTTTTGTGCTATGTTTCATGTCATAACACTAGTTATGGCATGTGAGTGCTTCATTATGTGTCTCTGTCTACATGATGTGAGATGGTAAAGATGTTGTATTATATGATGTATGGTATTCTATGACTGTTAGTAGTGATATGTGTGTGTGTGTGTTAGCTGTACCCCGTGGGTCATACAGGTTGTATGCCCGTGATTTAGTACAGATGTGCGTATGTAGTGCTCTACCAGCCCTGTATATGAAGTATCATGTTGTGTGTATTTGTGTGTATGGGTAATGCAGGTGACCATGTGATGTATTCATGCAGTAGGTGTCTGAGGGTGTATGAGTATGATGTAATGTATAATAGCGGGAGCATACTTATGGATGTAAGTCTGCATTTATGGTTGAAATACTTGTATGAGTATTTGTTTATCAGGCTGTCTTGCCCTCGTGTAAGCTTGGGATAGGCTAACCTTATTGTATGTATATATATAATGGATCAGGGTGTCTTGCACTTTGGTTCTAAAAATGCCCTCAAGCCTGTCAACAATGGATCAGTTTGGGAGACAGGAACACGAAATTTTTCTACAAAGCCATGAAAGCTAGGCAGGGATTCAATAACCTGGGGCATTTGGGGGATGTAGATGGGAATCAGAACAGGACCCTTGAGGACCTGAAAGTTGAGGCTCCTAAATTCTACGAGCAACTATACAATCAAACAGATTACTGGAATGTATTTCCCCGTCTGGTTCCTAAACGCATAATTACAATTGAGGCGGCCAATTGGCTGGATAGGAGAATCTCCAAAGATGAAATAAAATGTGCAGTGTTTCAAATTGGAGCAGATAAAGCTCCGGGGCCAGATGGATATAATGGTTATTTTTTCCACCAACAATGGCCCTTAATTGAAGGAGATGTAACCAGGGAAGTTCAGTATTTCTTCAGAACTGGAGTGATGTTTCCCCAAGTAAATCACACCTTTCTCACTCTAGTGCCCAAAGGCGCTAACGCTTCCAACCTTGGGGATTATCGACCGATTGCCTGTTGTAATGTTATTTACAAAATTATCAGCAAGGTATTCTGCAACAGGCTTAAGGAGGTAATCCATGAACTGATCTCACCAAATCAGGCTGCTTTTTTGAAGGGCAGGTTACTTTCAGATTGTGCACTCCTAGCCCATGAACAAATCAGAGATTTCAGTATTCCTATGGGATCCAGATCATGCATTAAATTGGATTTGAGGAAGGCTTTTGACAGTGTCAACAGGGAATTTGTTTACTTCATGCTACACCAGCTAGGGTTCAATCACACATTCATCAGCTGGATCAAGGAGTGCGTCTCTACCCCTTCTTTCTCTGTCTTGGTGAATGGTTCGCCTGAGGGACACTTTACGGGCAATAGAGGCTTACGACAGGGAGACCCCCTGTCTCCTTATCTCTTCGTCATTGTTATGGAAGCTTTCTCTCTCCTAGTTGGAAATGCACCTGCGCACCATTCATCCAATGAGACGCACATGATCTATCTCTCATCTTCTCTTTGCAGATGACCTCCTTATCTTTTGTCGGGCCAATCATGGTTCTTTTAAGGGGCTCAAAAATCTGCTAGTTGAATTCTCTAATTTCGCTAGGCTCCATATCAATTGGAATAAAAGCTCTGGGATATTCAGCAAAGGTACCAAATCACCATCTAATCTTGCAGATTTCCTGGGGATTAAGATGGCTTCCATATTGTAACGCCCCGCTTCCCAAAAGGCACCGGAAGCGAGAGCGTTACACGGCCCGCTTGAACTGGAGCGGTGAAGCTCAAGTCCAATAAGCGTCTGTGATAAAAACACAGAAGAGGTCCTTGCATTGCGTATCAGAACAATCAGAACATTCAAAGGTAAATGCCACATCCAGATATATATTGCGTACGCGAAATTACAAGACAAGCCACAGCAGGGCAAGGAAAGAACTACAACAACACACTAATCCTACTACAAGGAACTAAACTAAAACTCAAAGCAGTGACAGAAAAGAGACTCTAGTCATCTGCAGAAAACGTCTCGGTGTCTTCGACAACTCTGGCTCTCCAAGTCAGGCGTCGTGTACTGGTCCTACTGGTACTCAAGCTCTGAACCTGACATACATCCACAAACATGAATGTATGTCAGCTAGGGATCTGAAAGAAAAGTTAGCATCCCAAGGCATAGTGTATGACAAATATATGAATTTTAGAAGCATCAATATTTTAAGAAAAGTGGCTGCAGCAATTTAACCTTTAACAATTTATAGAAACGAAAACGAACAATCCTAGCATGCAGTTCTAGACGGTTGCAAGATTAAAGTTAAGATTTCACTGAGTTTGTTAGCATTTCAATTTCAAGATGTCCAAGTTAGCGTTACAATGTCCATGTCAAGAATTCTCATCTAATCTAGGGTTCTCGCCTTTAGGTCGTGATGAGAAGGTCGTTCCTCTCACGGGGGCTTACCGTGATTGACACTAACCCATCGCATCGGGTGGTGTTCTTGAGGAGAGTACCTTTCATACGCCCAATGGCCGCTCAACCCTAACCCCACCCAAAAGTTTTGCCGGAACACGAGCCAGCCTAATTCATATTACGAGCACGAGTTTGTCAACTCACATGACATCACGATTTCACTATTTCACCTCTTGGGCGCATGAATTTACAATTTTTTTCACGATTTCAAGCATTTCATTTCGTCAATATTTTCCATGATACACATTCCATCAATAACCATTCAATCAAGAGTGTAAGAGTGTGATGTGCAACATGACATAAAGCAAAACTATCAATTCTGGATTTGGCAATTTGATGTAACAATATTTTAAAACAAGGAAAAGTACACTTGCCTGATAAAGTGATTCTGGTGTCCGAGTGATCGAAATGAGGACGCGTTTATCTCTGTCAATGGATATATGATGTCAACTAAAGAATTCTTAAACAACTAAAATGATCGCAATCCTAACCCACAAAAAACACTATTTATGTGGTACAATGTGTACATGCATACTGGTGTTATGTCTGAACTTACACATAATATCACAGTCCAATGTCATTTATACAAATGACTACTGCTAATTTAAACTAAGGTAAAGCTAACCTGAACCTAACACAGTTATGAACTAACAAGTAGGTTATATAATAATTAAATAACCTAGCATGTCATAACTTATTAACTTATATGAATATTATAAGCACTAACATTAACAGTAAGATTAAAACTATTACATGGTGGTGTAGCTAACCAATTAACACGAAGACTAGACATTTAAATACCCTAGTATCATATTCTAACTAGCAACCTATTAAACTGTTACATCAACCAACGTACATATCTCTATTAAATTAATATAGTGAACAAGGAAACATTACTCTCCCCCCTTACCTCTGTCTGTCGACTTTCCCCTTCTTTATCTTTCTCCTCTCTCTCGCATGTCCTCTTCTCCCCCTTCCCTTCTTCTTCCATTCGCAGAGCAGGGGATCACGGGCGACGGGGGATCCGACGGCAAGGGCAGATCAGCGGGCTCAGGGCGGCGGATCGGAGGCGCTGGGCGTCGGCGCGACTTCCAGGCGACGGATCAGGTGGCGCAGGCGAGATCGGGCGGTGAGCGGCCGTTCGAGCGGAGCTTCGGGGCAAGGTAGTGATGGGGCCTGGGCGGTGAAGGGAAGTAGACGCTGACGGGGGGGTCGTGTGGCGCCCGGACGAGGGGGAAAAGGCCGCCTCGTGCGTGGAACATGAAGGTAGGGGGAGGAGGCGGCGTATCAGGGCGAGGTCGTCGCCGTGGGCTTGTGCTCGCGTGGAGGAATAACATAGGGGGGCGGCGTGCTTGTAGGGGGAAGATAAAGAATGACCTAGGTTTTAAAACAAAAGGGGGGTAGGGCCTATGAGTCATCAGCACGTGAGGAAAGGGTTTCGAAATTTTAGTACGGGAGCTGGCCTCTCTTTGGGTTCTCTAGCCCATTATTCTATTTTAGTTCGTATAAGGGGTGGTCGTGAAATGCACAGTCCGAGACTAGGCTAGGGTGGTTGTGAAATGCACAGTCCGAGACTAGCCTAGGGTCTAACACAGAATAAGGAGGTTGTTGTGTTATAGGAGCACGTTAGCAAGTCTGTGGGTTCTAAAGTTCTTCTTCTTGTTTTTTTCTTATAGCTTCCTGCTGTAGCAACTTGTGTGTCAGATTCGAATTAACAACATGTAACTAGGTCATAGGGTTTTTTTAGAGTTATGTTATTATTATTATTATTATTATTATTATTATTATTATTATTATTATTATTATTCAATAGCTGTGTGTGTGCTGATTTCGGCCAGGGGTAAATTCAAAACGTAGGGGGTTTAATGTTAAGTTATAGTAGGGAAGGATTTTGGAATACTATTAATAGGATTTAATAGGTTTGATAATCAATGGATTTAAATCAAGAGAATTAAGGGTCAATCAATGGGTTTTTAAAAGTGTTTTACTCGGAAAATCTCCATTTGAACCTCAAAACATTTAAAACATTCAAAACCCAAATTTGAATTCTGAAAAAAAGTTTAACCCATTATATAAAGATATGGAAAATAATTATGTAAGGATTTTATTAGTAGTACTAACAAGTAGGGGAAAAGGCATGGACACGGGCACGGACTCGTGTACGGGACAGAAACGTCTAACTACGAATATTGAGGGAAAAATAATAATAATAATAAACGAGAGAATACATATAATATAATTGATGAAAACCGGTCGTTACACATATTCACCGCATACCTGGGCTTACCTCTCTCCACCAAATATCCTAAAGCCCCCCAGTATAACAGATTGATTGACAAATGCAAGAAGAGGCTCCTAGGTTGGACTTCAACGTCCCTTTCGATAGCTGGCAGAATAGAGCTGGTGAGGTCTGTAATCTACGGTATGGTTACATTCTGGATGCAAGCTTTTCGTATGCCTTCCTCTATTCTCCGTACAATTTCATCTGCTTGTAGGAAATTCATTTGGGGGTAGCTCTCGGATCTGGTCCTGGAGCGATGTTTGCAATCCCAAAGTTGAAGGTGGTGTTGGTCTAAGACTTCTTTCAGATCTAAATCTTGCCTCAGGAGCCAGATTGACTTGGAGACTTTTATCTAATGAAGGGCTTTAGGCAGAATATATGCGGAAAACATAGGGAGACCCTAGCACCTTCTTTGCAGCGACTGGCCTGGCAATACACTCGGGTACATGGAAGTTCATGCTTCACTGCAGGAATTCTTCTCAGAAGCTTATCAAAATAATTGTTCGTGATGGCAATTCCACCCTTTTCTGGCATGATAATTGGTTACCGGATGGTCCCCTTATGAATGAGCATCTAATTCCTGAAGGAGCTTGTTATAAACGAGTGGCGGACTACTGGCATGGAACAGGTTGGATAAATGACCCGGCCATTAACATGATAAGGCTGAAAATTCAACATATTGTCCTAAAGGCCGGTTCAGATTACTGGAGTTGGGCGCCTTGTGATAGCTTCCAGTTTAAAGATGCATGGGATTGGGTAAGACATAGAAGTGATATATTCCCCTATCACAAACTTATTTGGTATAATAAACATGTGCCGAAGATGGCCATAACTCTCTTGCGAGCATTTAAAGGCAAGTTGCTGACCAAAGACTTTCTTATCAATTGGGGGATAAGCAGTGAAGGGAAAGGTGTTATGTGCGAAAGCAATGCAGATGAGAGTGTTCGTCATCTCTTTTTTAATTGTGATTTCACCAAGTATTTGCTTGGCCGCAGTCTACTTAAGCTGGGCGCGAGAGGCATTTTTCCAGCTGAGTTAAAGGAAGTTGGAGATTATTTTCTGCTGCACTTTAGTTCTAAAAATGCCCTGAGTCTCCTTGTTAAAACAGCTCTCTCTGCTATTGTCTGGCACCCGTGGAGGTAGAGGAATAGGAGAGTCTTTGAGAATATCAAGCGTTGCAAAACCCAGGTATTTGAGGATATCGCTTCCAATATCAGGATTGCTTTAAGAGATCAAGATCTTGCAGATGTGGATGCGACGGAGGCTTTTTCAAATTGGGAATTCAGAGATACTGGTTAATACCCATATCAGAGCTTTGCTTTGCTTTGCTTTGCTTGTCTGATACTTTTGCTTTGCTTCATCTTGTAGCATTGTCGCTGTTGGGGTTTGGGTTCTGGTCAGGTAATAGGAGATGATAGTAGGGAGTGACGGCGCTTGTGCCCTATCCTCCCTCTATTAAATCCCGTTTTCCTTTCCGTTCCCCTATTTTATAGCTTTGTATATTTTTAAATAAAGATTACACTTACTGTTCATATATATATATATATATATATATATATATATATATATATATATATATATATATATATATATATATATATATATATATTATAAAACAGGGATGTTATCATGGGTTTTTGGATAAGAGAATTTGGATAAGAGATATTGGTTATGTGTATTGTTGTATATGGATATGTGTATTGTTGTATAAGAGATTTTGGTTAAAAGATAATGGATAAGAGATATTGGATAAGAGAATTTGGTTTTGGTTATGTGTAATTGGGTGTGATGTTTATATAGATTATATATAGGGTATGAGAAATTGAGTTATGAGATATTGGAGGGTTTCTCTCAAATCACATCACAATTTTTGATCACATCAGAAAATAGAGGGAAAAAATTTCTCTCAAAACGTCGTTCCCCCCAAAACGCAAATGACGCATCGCCTTCCCCCCACATCGCGGCCTCTCATCACGTCTCTCATCACTTCCGCCGTCCTCACCTCTCATCTTCATCTCGCAGGTAATCTCAGCTTCTTCTTCCCAATTTCTTGATCTCGCAGGTCCTCATCTCTCATCTTCACTTCTTTTAATTTGGTTGGGTATACTTTTGATCTTCGCAGTAATCTCCCATGTTCCCGCAGTAATCTCATCTTCACTTCTTCACTTTCCCGCAGTAATCGCAGGTCATCGCCTTCCCCCACATCGCAACTGCCCCCAACCTCGGATAATCTCGCAGGTACTCTCCCTTTCAAACAATCTTGCCAGCCCTTTCAAATCTCGCAGCCAGGTGATTTTTTCCCTTTCAAACAAATTTAGCTCATTTTTTAAGCTCATTTTTTTTAATTTTTGATGTTTGCAGAGCCAAGCTGAGATTTTTGCCCTTTCAAATCTCGCAGCCATGTAATTTTTTGTCATTTTAGCTCATTTTTGGTTAAAAGGCATTGAAATTGCTGGGTCTTATTTTTTGTCTACAATGATGTATTGGGAGAAATCCTTATGAATAAGTGACTGCCATTTTTGTTCTTCACGAATCCAGCTTTCTCTCTGATCTCAGCCAAAATAAAAAACTGATTATGTGCAAATTCTCAATTCTTCATGTGCAGTTTGGTCTACTCACTGTAAGAAGAAGAAAGCAGAAGATACAAAGGTACGGGTTCTTCTCCATAAGCTTCTCTGTTGATTCTTGCCAAAGATCTGAAGGTTTATTCTTGCTTTTGTAATTCTGTTTAATAGTATTGCATCATTCTGTCTAGATCTAAATGTTGTTTCATTAATATGTTTATCAATAAACGTTCATTTTGTTGCAGTTCTAAATGCTTACTGTAGTGGTGCCTTCTCCCTTGCTATGATTATTTATGAAAACATTTTAATTTTGTTTTGGATTTTTTCCATTATATTGTAAGAAATAAACACTGAAAAGTCATTTACTCACATCCACATAAGCAACGAATGATTGTTGTTTAAAAATTTTCAGCCCCACAAAAAAACAGTCGCACATTGTTTTTAACTCTCATTTGATCATGGAGCTCCATTCTCGATGGGGCATCCCCAAGCAAGTTCTGATTATGGTCTTCTTGCAGTCAGCTTGCAAGAAGAAACCCAAGCAAGTTCTGGTTGGGGCGACTAACATAAGACTTTGATTATTTTAACTTGCTTGGGTTTGAAACCCAAGACTTTGATTATTTAACCACGGCTCTTTTGATCCAAGCAAATCAAGATATGTTTGTCGATGCAGAGGTGACAGAGCTGGTAGAGATGGCTTACTCAAGAGCCAAGCAAATCATTACCACACACATCAATCCTTCATAAACTTGCCCAGCTTCTCATTGAAAAGGAAACAGTAAACTGAGAATAATTCATTGTACAGTCAATTTCTTTGTAAAATCATTTTATATTCTTTATATTCATTTTAAATTTTATTTATTGTTTGTAAACTGATTCTTTGTACAAATGATAGCATCACAATTTTATATTCTTTGTATGTTACATATCAACTGAATTCATATCAATTTGCATATCAATTTGCATATCCTTGCTGAAATCCATATCAACTGAATGCATTCATAATTTCAACTGAAATCCATATCCTTGCTGTCATATTTTCAGTTGATATGCAACATATCCTTGCTGAAATTCATATCAACTGAATGCATATCAACTGAAATTATGCATATCAGCTGAAATCCATATCCTGATATCAGCAAGGATATGCATACCAGGATATGGATTTTCAGTTGATATGCATTATGAACTGAGTGTGAACTTAATTTAACATCCTGAATACAAATTTGATTCTGAACTCATTTTTGTTGATATACATCATGGTTTTTATTTTGAACTTTGAAAGTGCCCTAAGATGCACTAGCAAGATCTACCAGCAATATTGTGTTGAGCAACGAAAATGCATTCTAAGGTGCTTGCAATATCATCATATGAATCTTGGCATAGTACATATCACATGGCATAGTACATATCACATGGAATGTCAATCGGTGCTAATCCTTTCTCAGATTTCACTAATAATGATATGCTATAAGAGTAATAATATTTTATGTATAGAATTCTTTAGTTTTTTTGGATATTATGTTGAATTCTTATACTCATTCAATATGTAGTTAACTGATGGGGCCTATAATATTTGATGCATGTATTATCCCAAATGATCATTTTAAAGTAATTCGACTCCTTTTTTGCCACATAGCCACAGTTACCTCCTTTTTTGCCAAATGATCATTGCTTTCATATAATCTCTTTCACTTTGGGATCTCCTTTAAGTTTGTTATGACCGCTGCTATTATATTAATTTAATTATATGTGAGCAGGTAAGTTTGTTGAAGGTAGTTAATATCATGGATATTACTCTAAAGGTCCATCTTATGCCTGTTAAAAGTAATAATGCCAAAGGGAGTAGGGCTCAACGAATTGATGAATAATCGAATGGAATGAATTTTGAATGATAACTTGGTGGCCTGTGACCTTAAGTTTATAGGGAATTCCAATGATCGACAACAACTTGAGCAAAGTTTTTATGCTATCTGTTTTTAGCATTTTTCTTCAATGGTTATATTGCCACTTGGTTAACTTTCACAGGTTTTATTATTCGGTGACGGGTTATTCATGGGGAATCTGGACAAAAGTATTTATTGTTCAAAACTGGAAAGAATTTTATTAAACGTATTTATTTTAGCTTTCATTTTGTTTATGTTTTTAGAAACATTATTCTTTCCATCCTAGCAATGAAAGAAAAACTTGAAAATTAATGTATCTCAATTAGTTTTTTTTCCCCTAATGTTTTTTGTTTTGTTGCTTCTCAGCCTCAAGTTTATCCATAAATGTCTGAAGTTGTTGAGTTTAATTTTGGTTACATGCAAGCAAAACACTAAAATTCTGATGATGGCGGCTGATCGAATTTGAGGAGTTAGGCATCTCTCTCCACCTCTCTGTTAGTTATTTTCTGTTGATGCACCAGAAACATGTGTTATGGAGGTAATGTAAAAAAATATTAGAATTTTTTTCCCACTATCATTTTACAGGATATGCAATCACAAATTTTTGACAGGATATGCATTGTAATTTTTTGCTCTGATATTTAACAGGATCGCTCTGATATTTGATAGAATTTTTTGCTCTGATATTTTTGACAGGATATGCATATCTGTGAGCAATCTCTGAGAAATAATGCAATTTTTGAAAGGATATGCATGTCTTTGAGCAACAAACCAACTAATATGCATTAGAATTTTTTGCTCAATTAGCATATGTATTAGAATTTTTGCTCAAACTGATATGCATTAGAATCTCAGATCAATCTGAGCAAATAATTATATCATATTATTTTGCATAGTCACAGCTATTAAATGATTTAACAAAATTAGTTAATATAATCGTGGCAATTCACAAAATTGTTTTCTTATTGAGTTCATGGCAATGTTAATATAACAACATTTGTCAATTTTTGTGATTGCATAGTCACAGTTGGTTTTTCCAGTATTTGCAATCACTTGGAGAATGGGAGTCCATTGCAATTCAGATTTTTTGGTGATTGCATATCAGTTCCAGTTCATGGCAAAATATGATAATGAGTATGAATTTGAGTATGAATTAGAATAATGAGTATCCATTATTTTCCATTGATTGCTCTTTTGAATTCGTGTCCATGTTGCCTCTTGGAGATTATTGCTTACTTGAATGAAAATGAGGGTTTTGATGAAAATCGCAGAAATTCAAGGTGTGGGCAAACAATTTTCATCAACTTCTTATCATGGTTGCATCATTCCCATCCTTTAATGACCTATACTGTATTCTAACATCTCTGTTGCTCTGATTTGCTTCACTGTTAGCAAAATCATGCCATGACCGTGGGGGTCATGTCGTGCTTGTGCTAACCGTGAAGCAGATCATGGAGGCCTAATGACAAGTCCAACTTCGTTGTTGATGGATTCGGCTCCCCGCTCTCCAACCAAAAAAGGTCTATCATTTCTAATTTTACAGGACATTACCGTTGTACTATTTGGTTCATTTCTAATTTTTTTGTCAAAAAGTTCGTTTGTTTGGTTTTTGTTGTGGTAGCAATCAGTTGCAGAGCTGAACGACAGTCCAGTCACCGGACACATCATCTCCACCACCATTGGAGGCAATAATGGTGAACCGAAGAGGGTGCGTAGTTTTTGGACCAAACTGTTATGCAAAACTGCCATTTTTGAGTTAAGCTGAGTAAATTGTTGGGGTTTCCCCTATTTATGATGCAGACGATCAGTGTGACAATAATGGTGAACCAAAGAGGGTGAGTAGTTTTTGGACCAAACTGTTACGCAAAAACTGCCATTTTTGAGTTAAGATGAGTAAATTGTTGGGTTTTCCCCCTATTTATGATGCAGACGAGTAGTTGAGGCAATAATGGTGAACCGAAGAGGGTGAGTAGTTTTTGGACCAAACTGTTACGCAAAACTGCCATTTTTGAGTTACACTGAGTAAATTGTGGGGTTTTTCCCCTATTTATGATGCAGCTATATGGCTGAGCAAATCATAGGAATATTGCAAGATGGATCGTTTGGAATTGTATTTTAGGTATTGCAAAATGAGTTCTTTCTCTTTTACCATTTTCATCAGTTCCAGTACTAAATATGTTATCTGTTTTTTTCATTTTGAGTTCTTCAAATTCAACTTAGCATAACAATTTTCATTTTGCACTGATTTGGCAGCGATTTCTTACTATTTTCCCTCATATTTTCTTATTATTTCTTATTATTTGCAGTGATTTCAAATTCAACTTAGCATAATAATATCTCCATTGTTTAGGTATGTGCAGTTAATCCCTTTTCTGCAAGATACGCAACCAAGCCTTCATAACCCTCTTCTGATGCTAAATCAGCAGCAGTGCATCCTCCAGGGGTTCTTAGCAGCAGTGGATCGAAAAAATATCATAAACCATTAGCACCCACCTTTAGTTTTTGTGTTTGATTTATGAAATAAAAAATATGGGTACCGTATTGATTTCGTAGATGGACACAGCTTCAGTCCTTCAAGAGAAATTGTAGAGACTATTTCCAGACACAAGCTAAAAAGATATTCGTTAGTTTTTAGTAGGATCTCATCTTTAATCCAATTTCAGTTTTTGCGATCTCAGCTTGATCATGATTTTTTATGCATATTAACTACTGATAAGGATCCCTTAGTATTGATACTATTATTTGTTTTTAGATCTCATCTCCTTTTAGATCTCATCTGTAATCTGATCTCAATTTTTTGTGCTTTCAGCTTTGATTTTGTCTTTTGTTTGTTTTGATTACCGATCAGGATCCCTTACATTGAGATAACGCACAGAGAAGACGAACAGACATCAGCTTGGTAAAGGATCGAAAGAAGAAGTCAAATACCTGATTTTAGGAAATATTCTATGAGGTATATGGTAAAATTTTAATCTTATGTTTTGAATTTATCTTAGTTGTCGAAGTTCACTACTTGGTGAAGACTGGATCTTATAAGGACATATGGTCCTTGCCTCCGATGGCTTCTTCAATTTTGCAAATATATAATTCCAGGTTAATTCCTTTGCTTTCTCTTCTCATAGAAATTATTAGGAAGATACATGGATAAAAATTCCATTTTTGGTGCATCCTTTTGTGACTTTACTTTAAATGTCAAATTCTAATTGATGTTATAGTTAAGCATCTTTATCTACCTCATGCATCGTTAATTTTCTCAGGGTTACTAATTAAACCTGTTTCTCACCGGTACTGCATATGTTACTATGACATCAAGAAGAAGAATTTGATGATCAGTCTGGGTATAGCATGCAAACCTTTGATGTGATTCATATTCTCTAGAGTAAAAAAGAACATACATTCCTGCTAGGATCTAAAAAATTTAAATTGCTTGCAAGATGTGTCATATCTTACTGCTGATTCCAAGGGTTCATGATGCATCAACAATGCAAAGCAGTTTAGTAACTAATTTAACTAAGAAGTCTGTCATTGATTACCCATATAGGTTTTATTGTGTGTATGAGATTATCAGCAAACCTACACCACTTGAACTCTTGAAAAAATGGGCAGTGTTTAAACATCAACATATTCTTGATGCTTCTGTACATTAATGGACGATACTCACAAAATATTGCTGATTTCATGTTCTCAAAGACAACAATGTCTCAAATAGATGGACAAGGTTCGCTAGATCCTGGTGAATGGTGACCACTTAATATACAATTTTCAAATTGTTGACGAGCAGTCCTGTGAAGTATTCCACTCTAGCGGTCTGCGGATACAACTACTTCATCAAAAATCCAATTAAGTTTTTATATTTCCTATCAGAGCTTGGAATCATCGCCCAAGTTAATCATCCGAATGCACACCTGCTTGGATTCAGCGTGGAAGGAGGCCTTCACTTAGTTCTCCAGTACTCTCCACATGGAAGCCTCGTTTCTGTTCTGCATGGTACATCTTTCGAATCATAGATGCTATAGATTACATTACCACAAAGCTTACTTTTATAGCATGAAGTAATCTATGAAAGGGGGTTCAAGTGTCATTCTCACATTGCAGTTTCATGCCAATACCAATATTACTAGATTTACAGATAGTTTTAGTCCATGTGCCAAACAGTCGTTACTAACTAATGTTACCATCATGTGAGAAGAAAGTCAATAACCAACTAACATGATGAAGGATCTCAATTTTTATGCCTTCAGGTCTCACGCCTTCGGTGCCTGATTTTGAAGGCTATTAGGAAAGAAGAAAATGTGGACGAGGATGTAAATATCGGTGGTAATGACCCTCCTTTATCAAGCTACCCTCCGGTGGAGATAGAGAAGGATGCAACTCATAGAGGTAGAAAATGCAGCAGTTTAAGCTCATCAAGCAGTGATTTGGGCTCCTCATCCAGTAGTCTGTTTTGTTTTGTTGCCTTTTATTTTTTAATGTTTTATGTTGTTACAACAATTTTTTGCACAATTCAGTATCAATCCTACATTAGTTATAATTTTCCTTTTCTGGATTTAATTCATATATTTGTAATGGCTTCTTTGTGGTCATTGTTGGCTCCTTAATGCTTACTGCTTATCTAGCTATATTCTTAATCCGATGATATTGACACTTCACTAGCATCAGGTTGCTCACGCCAATTGTTAAAAGGAATGTTTGACTGGCTTAGTGCTTTACTTCTTCCATTTTATTTCCTCTTTTATTTATCTTATGTGTTAGATATCTATGTAAGAGTTTGGTTCTCATTAATTATTTGGCATGAAGGAGTATCTGATACCATGTCATGTTGCCATCAACCTCCAGTAGTAGACCCCTAAACCTTCTTTCATTCTATTTCCAACACAAGCACATGGATAATATATTCTTAGCCTAAGTGGGTTGTTAACTAAACATATTTTCTTTTTCTAAAATTATGAAATGGATTTTCATAGTTAATCATTGTCGATAATGATTTCTTCATAAACCTTTGCCAAAGATGGCTTGCAGATTCAGGCTTAGTGTTGTTGCCTTGAGTTGCGGCATGATTAGTATGGGGAGATCATCTATAGGGGATGAAACAAGTTAATATCGCTATATTGTACAGGCATTTCATGATTGAGGATGTGCATGGCTCCCATGGAATCAAGAAGCTTAAATGACATGTATTGGGATGTGCCTTCATTTTTTCTGAAATCATGAGGAGGATCGGAAAATAGAATTTATCATTTAATCCTTTATTCAAATCGAGTAGTGTCTGCTGTATATATTGCATTTCTGCTTGCATTGGCATCATGTTTCCATCATGAATTTCCTATTACTCATGTCATCGGCTTTTCTTCATGTACAAAGAAGCATAGAAGCCATGGCCTGAACACGTGTCGTCATCGTATATGGCCCACAGGGATTGCCTATAATGCCAGTTTCCAGGCTCAGATTCATCACATGCTTCAGATCTCAAAATCAACAACTCTCTCAGGTCAGTAATTCAAAAAAAATCCCAAGTTCTCCATCTCACTAGGAACCAATTACTGACATATGGGTAAGGATTCCAGTCAAATTTGTTTAATTTGGAGGAAACTAATGGATTCTGGCAAACTGAATGAATTAGGTGTGTTTATATTTTTTGCAATTTCCAGAAATTTTCTTGGAAAAGTTAGGTTTTTGTTAGGTTTTAATTATGTGATCATGTTCTCTGTCAAAATTTGAATGCCGTAGATGTTTCTGAAGGCATGTGCTATCAGTGGCAAGTCCATGCCCATACTTGACCTACTAGCAAAGCTTACCTACTACAACATGCCCAGGTTTGTGTTATACTACAACATGCCCAGGTTTGTAAATAGAAAAGAGTATATCAAAACTCTATCAGGTTTTAAAATGTATCATGTCTATCAACAGCCTGATACATTTTGATACTCCAGGGATTTTGAATTCTGTCCTATCAGGTTTAAAAATGTATCAAGAATTTTGATACAATAATTATGTATTTGAGAATTTTTAAACTTGATACTCCAAGAATTTTTATACATAATACGCATATTTAGAGTTCCCATGTTCCACGAATTTAGTTAATTATCATATGCTGTTCGATGGCTATGGGTTTAGATTCCATGAGTTGTGATAAATAAATTTTTTCCATGTCAACAAATAAAGCAATAAACTGCAAATGCAGGAACAAACAATGGCATTGCATTTTCATTTTCATTTTCATGTACATGCATTTGCACAATAGTATATATTTTTCCCTTTTCAAAATTATTAAAATCTTTTTATTTTCATACATGTGCATTTTCACTTGCGAGAAAACTAGGAGCATGAAAATCAATAAGGTTTGTTTACTAATTTGTACATTTTGTAATCTGATACAATTTGTTAACTAATTAGCTTTTCATTTTCTTTAGATCAGCATTTTTGTTAACTAATTTTGGTTACTTATGGAACTTAGATAGTTATATGTATCTGAAATGTGTGTTAACGGGACATTTGCTTTGTGTTCACTCCTTTGCAAACATGCAAAGTTCAGTTTGCTTCCCAATCAACATGCTGGAGATGAAGATATCTCAACATATTCCTGAAATGGGAACACATGAGCAAATTTTTCCAGAGAAGCACAAGAAACAGAAAACTACATGAGCGGTAAGAAATAGCTTTGGGTATAAGAAGAGCATGTACTTATATATTATGGACGTGGCCTTGCAAGTTTTGGCAATAAAGGAGTAAGAGAGGGGTCCTAAGAAGAGATTATCAACAAAAGTGATGAGTAAGTGTCCCCTCACCATGCCAGGAGATCGAAATTAATGCATTTGTGATTCAATTTGTAGCACAAATGCACCATTGCTCTGGGAAGCTCACACAAAGAAGCAAGGAATAAAAGAAGGCATACCAAAGATGATTGAAAGCCTTATACATAAAAAGCTTAAGAAGGATGAAGTAAGGAAGGATCAATTTAACTAATGAAGAAGAATTTGTTCAACACTTTTGTACATGATGTTATACTGGCTGATTTGCCAAAATTCACTAACGAAATTGGTATCGAGCCTCATTGAGATTAGCATAATGATAGTGTGATTCTATTCTATATGAAGATGGAAAATAAAGTAGCAACAGATCGCATAAGAGACATCAGCTATGATGTTATTTCAATGGCCTTAGAAAATTTAGCGAAGAATCCATTAATTACTAATACTTTTCCATATGACAACACATGAATCGTGATGACAATTGTGATTATTGATAAAGGGTAAGGAGGGAAGGAGACACAGCGAGGGAAACATAAGTATTAATACAATTTGGAATTAGGCATGTTGCATGTTTGAATTGGTAGATAATGAGTTCCAATTAGTGAAAACATGATTGAAGAAAGCCTACAGGATCTGAGAAGTGGAAGAAACCAAAGAGCTATTGGGTTGTTTGATGAGTGAAATGGATTACCTTTTATGAGAATGGACTAACCAATGGATGAAAGCCATATTATGTACTTGACATGTGCATGGTCATGAAAGATGCTGTCCACTTTTTATTATTTGTTTAGGGTAAATAGACCTGAATGCATTATTGTTGTGATTTTAGAGGGGGGTTTTTCCTTGACGTTGTATAAAAAGTGTGAATCATATGTTAGAGTGCATTGAGATGGATGGCTACTTTGGAAGTCCTATTGCATGCTTTCTATTTTGCATGCTAATATTATTTTGAGAAGACCTGTAGCTTCTTTTCCGGTGTTTGGTTCCTTTACATGCTATTTTGTAAAATTTCAGATGATTCAACTATTTTACATGCTATATTGTATAAACTATTTTACCATCAAAATGGTTGTTGATTGGAGAAAATAGTCCAACCCCTGAGAGATGGGAGACATGGATTTCTTATCATTGTTACCTGGGAGAGAAATCATGCTATCACAATCAAAGTTAGATCCTTTAATTGGATTTATGCAAGTGACATTATTTACCGAAAACTTTTATGAGCAGCATGTTTTCTAGCTCTTATTTGACTGCTCATAGATCATGCAAAGAAATACCTGCCACTTATTTGAATGCTGGTTTGAATTTCTCTCTAATTTGGGGTTGTGTTTTAAGTTAGAGGTTCTGTTTAAATTAATGTGTTTATGATGTGGAGGATTTGGGGATTTGTTGACAGGATGATTCATATATGGATAGTACCAAATCTGAATTATAAAGAAAGGATATGTGTAACATATGCAATCCTTCAAAAGTGGCGGTCAACCCCATTCTTGCAAATTATGTGAAATATTTGCATATGCAAGATCAAGTACATCATCATGAATAAGAATAAGGTTCTTGCAAGATCCTCTGAGTATGAACATATCGTTGCCACTGCAATTTGTTGTTTATATCTATGTGGTCATTATGAAGAAGGAGAGAAGACAATATATCCCAGCCCATCAATTGGACCAAATCCAGCATATACTCCCTTTGACCCCAAGTTTAAGCCTGTGTGCCCCATCATGACCCCAAGTTTAAGCATGCGTGCCCCATTTGCTTCCTTTATGTGGTTAGTATGTAGGAGAAAGTGCAGGTTGACTGCATCCACTGTTACCTATATCATTTCTTTATAATTCAGATCTGGTGTTCAGTTCATTAATTCGACCTTCATTTAATTAAATGCATCACCTTTACATTTTGAGCATCGAGTAGTTCCCAAGTGAGCTGAGAGATCTGGTGGTCGATGACGATGTCACCTGATTAAAGATTCTGGAGCAGATGCTTCATAGGTGCTGCTATCGGCTGATATCGGTCGCTATCGGGGTGAGCTTGCTCTTGCATATTGAATTTCTTTTCTTTTGGGGGGAACAGTTTGGATTTTTTTTTTCTTTTGAATTTCTAAAAATGTTGGTTAGTTACTCTGCTGTATATCGATCGTTGAGCAACATTACGCTTAGTTGTATGCTTGAATTAAAAAATTTAGTAACTGAATGCAACTCTATTAGATTACACATCAAGGGCCTAATTTTATTTTTGACAATTGAAATTAGATAAGTTGTTGATCTATTACTTCTCAAAATATTTGATTACTGACTTCCGATGTCTTCCTTATGTATTGTAGTAAAAACCTGCATATTTTCTGTGATAATCCAGCTTGGCTTTTCCTATTCCATTGTTTTTATTCCATCCACATTTTTTATACAATAATTCATTTTGATGAGCTTGAGGCTATTAACAGCTAAATTATTTATTAATTTACATGCTTATTGAGCCCTACAAATATAAAAAAGTTCACAGTCTTCAAAACCATTGTGATTGATACAATAAACAAGTATCCAGATGAAACATTCAGGCATTTTAATGCTTATACATGTAAAGTGGAAATTGTAGACAAAATAATTCTTATTTTTTTTGTTTACTCCATTTGTTATTTTGTATTCAGGCATTATAGGCATGGACATGTTTGTTGGCACAAAATGTGTAATGTGCCAACTCTAACATGGCTGAATACTAAATGTCCATGCCCGCCAACAATGTGTATTCAGGCACAAAATGTGTAGTTAGTTGGCACACTACAGATTTTTTTGATATGGTATAATGAACAATAGGCAGGCATGGTCCTTGATGTAAGTAACAGCATGGTCCTTGGACTTTGTTGGCACACTACACAATGTGTATGCTGTCATTTTTATTGATTATACATTACACAATGTGTATGCAGGATGGACTTTGTTGGCACGCTACAAAATTAAGAATTAACAGCATGGACTTTGATGGAATTATTGTGTATTCATACATTTTTTTTCTTATTTTAATGCTTATCAAGTTAACTGATAATCGAAATTCGTTATGTATTAATGGAAGTAAGAGCATGGTCCTGAATTTGTTGGCACACTACACATTTTTAGTATGTGAACAACTTCTTGATGCTGTCATATTATTCTCATGGTCCTTATTCATGCAAATAATCATATCTTAAAGCTGTATAATATCTGACAACAAAATGATAATTGTGGCATACTATGGAATTCCATTGTGACTATTTTTCATGTTTTGAATAACAAGGCAGTTAATGTTTTACGATAAGTTTTTGGGTTGTTTTATGCACATACTTTGTTGTCATCACAAGATGTTGCAATGCGATTTTGATTACCATGTTAAATTTAATATCAATGTAGATGTCAGCTCTTTGTCAAGAATTAGAGGAGACTAAGCAAGCCATGATAGAGTTAGAGAACAAGCCCAAATTCAAGGAAGACACTACAGCAGCAGTAATCGCTACAAGAGATGCAGCTGAGAATTCATTGAGGCTTGCAATCCTGAGGTACACAATACTGAGGGAGCGGTTTGAGTATATGACTCGCCAGATTGAAGAGGTTGATAACAGGACAGGTCCGAGGATCGATCATAAAACTCAGAGATATGTATGCTGGCCATGGCAATGGCTTGGACTGAATTTTGTAAGATATGGGACTAATGTACAAGAGAGCCTAATGAAATGGAGCTCTCAGACCCCCTTATTTAGGTTTGATATGGTATCTTTAGTGGTTACATTGTGTTATTTTTTTCTTTTTATAGAGGAAAATTGATTTATTTGACAACCTTCAACTCGAGATAACCTTACATGTATGCTCCTTGATGGAAATGGAAGGGTTGAATTGTATCAGATACGTTATAAAAAATATTGGTTGATGAGATTATTGATACTTCCATGAGTTGGTTGTTGCAAGCACCCCCTCTTCCACGCGATCTGCCCCCATCTCCCTCCCAGTGCTCTAAGCTCCAAGCATGATCTGAGAGAGAAGAAAAAAAATTGCAAGCATCTCAGCACACATCCTTAAGGGGAGAATATCGTGAATGAACCACGCCAACAAACGGTGCCCGTGCAATTTTTATGCTAATTTGTTGTTCTGCGCCAAAGACGCCCACGCCGAATGCGCTCGCGCGTTGTTCCATGCCAAATTTTTCGTTCCGCTAAAATTTTTACGCTAATTTGTTGTTCCGTGTCAAAGGCACCCACGTCGAATTTGTTGTTCTGTCGAATGCGTCTGCATTAAATTTGATGTTTCGCATCGAAGGCGCTCACGCGTTGTTCTGCGCCAAAGGCGCCCGCGTCGATTTTTTTTGTTTCGCATCGAAGGTGCCCGCGTCGAATTTGTTGTTCCACGCCAAATTCGCATGTTCCGTATTTGTTGTTCTGCGCCGAAGGTGTCCGTACCGCTAAATATTTTTAAGCTCATTTGTTATTTTAAATTTTGGCTGTGGAAATAATTTTTTGGGGAAAAAAGATTTCGCGGGGGAAAATCTTAAATGAATTTGTCCTATGTGGCAATGTCACATCAAGTTTTGGAGGGAAATTTTTGGGTTGAAGAGAAATTTGTTGGGAATACAAAAAAAATTGAAATTAGGAATAGCCTTTTAATATTAGTTATGAAAAAAAATGTTGTGCACACACAATATTATCTTGGGAATGAACGCGAGCTGTGGGAGAATGAACGCGGGAGGTGCTGCCAAATCATTGATCCGCGTTGCAAAACCCTGTAAAATTTCGATCACATCTGCTGATATTTCAGATGAAACTAATAATTATTGATGTTTGTTTAAAATTAGTGGGTCCAAGATTTTTAAATGAACAGTGTCCCAAGGGCACGAGTTATATGTATATGAAGCCCGCGCCGAAGGCGTCCGCTAAATTTTTTAACGCTGATTTGTTGTTCCGCGCGTAAAGCACCCGTGCCGAAATTGTTGTTTTACGTCGAATTTGTTGTTCTGCACCGAAGGCACCCACGTCGAATTTGGTGTTCTGTGTCAAAGGCACATGCGTTGAATATGTTGTTACGCGCCGAATGTGCCCGCGCCATTTTTAACGCTGATTTGTTGTTCCGCGTCTAAGGCACCTGCGTCGAAATTGTTGTTTTACATCGAATTTGGTGTTCTGCGCCGAAGGCACCCACGTCGAATTTGGTGTTCTGTGTCGAAGGCGCATGCACTGAATTTGTTGTTCCGCACCGAAGGCACCCACGCCGAAGGCGCCTGTGCCGCTAAATATTGTAAGCTAATTTGTTTTTCTTTTAAATTTTGGCGTTGAAAGAAAATTTCAGGGGAACAAAAAATTCGCAAAGGAAAATCTTAAATGAACCGTGCCCGCGGGCACGGGTTATGACTAGTATATATATATATAGGCACCCCTAGCTATGTCTTCAGTTGGAAAGACCGAGGACGGACTTTATTGTTAAGGTGGGTAGAATGTAATGGCCCTAGTGCTTTGTACGCTAGGGTGTGTTTATCTGATTGATGTATGTGTATACATCTATTTGAATGAGTACTAGTCATAACCCGTGCCCGCGGGCACGGTTCATTTAAGATTTTCCCTTGCGAAATCTTTCTTCCCCGAATTTTTTTTTCAAAGCCAAAATTTAAAAGAAAAACAAATTAACTTACAATACATAGCGGCACAGGCACCTTCAGCGTGGGTGCCTTCGGCGCAGAACAACAAATTCGACGTAAAACAACAATTTCGACTCGGGCGGGTGCCTTAGGCACGGAACAACAAATCAGCGTAAAAATATTTAGCGGGCGCCTTCGGCGCGGGCTTCATATACATATAACCCGTGCCCGTGGGGACACTGTTCATTTAAAAATCTTGGACCCACTAATTTTAAACAAACATCAATAATTATTAGTTTCCCCTGAAATATCAGCAGATGGGATCGAAATTTTACAGGGTTTTGCAACGCGGATCAATGCGTTGGCAGCATCTCCCGCGTTCATTCTCCCACAGCTCGCGTCCATTCCCAAGATGAGATTGTGTGTGTGCACAACATTTTTTTTCATAACTAATATTAAAAGGATGTTCATAATTTCAATGTTTTTGTGTATTCCCAACAAATTTCTCTTCAACCAAAAAATTTCCCTCCAAAACTTGATGTGACATTACCACATAGGACAAATTCAAAATCTGCCCTCAATTGTAATATAGATATATTGTGCTTTTACGCCTCCGTAGTGTATATAGGAACGGTGTGATGCATATAGTAATTATGTAGTGTATACGATAATGATGTGTTGGATGACCTATTGGATGACTAAAGATGTATATGTGATAGTAAAATGATTGGCGTTGTTGGATTTCTGAATATGTGACGACATTTGAGTTGGTGGTGTGTGTCGTACAAATGTATTTTTAATGTTATTTTACTACGTATTATTTGGTGAAGAATATTTTTTAGAGATTATGTTACTAAGATTATTCTTATTGTTATTGACGTTGATGTTGTTGTTCTTATTGATTAGGCCTTCCGTTAATTTTAGTAGCTAAGGGTTGATTGTTGGGCTTGCTTTTGGGCTTGAGTTAAGAGGATTGGTGCATTAGGGATGGACCTACTTTTTAATTGTGTTGGGCTTTGTTGGGTTTGTAATACTTATGTGGATGGCAAACTTGTAATAGAAGAGTTCTCCACTATTAAACCCCTTTCCTCTTATTTCTATAACCTTCTTCTCTCTCTCCCTCTTTAATTTTTCTTTTCTATTTCCCAACTCCCTTGAACCTGCCGACCCTTTCCTCCTTCATGCTGCCGAATCCCATCTCATGGCCGCAGCTCCCTGATGGCCGAATGATGCCAAGTCAAAGAAAAAAAAAGAAGAAGAGAAGAGAAATCGAAAGAGGAGAACGAAGAGAGGTTTGGGGAGATTCATGGAGAGAGGATTTGGAAGAAATTGAAAGAAGATGAAGTGAGATTTAGGGCATGGAGCTTAGAGATGGTGGGTTTCATGGAATTTGGAAGAGGATTTCGATTCTCCAAGAAGGTATGCCATTCATACCCCATTTCTTATGATATGTGCTTTTCAATTTAATTGGGGATTATTGAATTGATGGTAGCCCTAATTGTGGGAAAATTGAAATAGGGTTTTGGGCTTGAGGATGGAGCTAATGAGGATTTTCCTTGAATTGATGGGGGATTGCTTCGTCCTAGCCTTGAGGTAGGAATCCAACTCCATTAGAGGGTTTGTGCATGTTATGCTTTTTAATGGAAGTTTGCATTTTTCTACAAAAGTTATGTATATTTCATAAGAAAGCTATCTTCCTTCATGCCCACATGTTTATACATGCTCCCTTGTTGTGATAATATAAGAAAGATGATGACTTAGTCATGATAGAAAGTTTCTTAGCTGGTTTACTTAAATGATTGTAAAGTTGCTCACCTTCTTGCTAATAAGTATTCAAATTTCTAATTTGTGGATATTCCCTTTGCATTAAACTCAATTTGCTATTTTGGTGGTAGTCATGCAATAATCACCATCTAGTATGGAAATGTTTGTGATATGGAAAGTGAAGGCGAGTTGTTTTCTTTCCATATTAGGGTGTGATTAAATTTCACATTTAATTCAATTGAGGTGTAATGCTTAAGTATGCATATGTCCATTTGTTAAAATTGATAGGGATGTGTAAAAACTCCCTTTGTATTTTGGCTTAAAGAATTTTCATGCCAGTGTGGACGTATGATTGAGAACACGTGCTAAGGACTCAATTTCATTAAGAAATCATGTACCAACTAGCCTTGATTACGTTATTGTGTCAAGTAGTCTAAATGGTGGAATTGTTTCCAAAAATGGATTTTCATGCACAACGTCCTTTATGTAGTTTTGGGTTATGATTAAATAGTTGGAATGTGGTATTGTGGGGGTGGGGGGGGGGAAGGAAAGAAAGTCCTACTTGCTAAACTTCATGCTCCTTAATTGCTTATTTGGGGTGTAAATGCAAAGCTTAAGAATTTGACTCTTTTAGGGAGGAAAATATGCATGAATGCCAAAATGTGATATGAGTATATCCATTTTGTGAATCGCGTTCTAAGCTGAGTAATAACACAACTTTTCCTAGAGTTCTTATTCTTATTTAGAAAGTTCCCTCCTTAATAAAAGTGATTTTAATTAGGAAGGTTTGATTAAATGAAAGTTTCACTTTTAGGCAAGAGTTTGCATTTTAGCGATAGAGTTTTTATCTTCCATGAAGTCCCTAAATGGTTTTCACAAAGAGAAACATGCATTTTGCACAAGTCCCTTCAAGGGTAGTATTTTCCCTTATAGTTTTCCTCTTAAGTTTATTTAAACGCGTAACTTCTTGACTACATTTAAGTTACCTCATTTGAGGGTCTTTAGCACGGTTCATTAAACCTAGCATTTTTCTTACATATTGTTAATTAGAATTCCTAAATTAACATTTTTCTTGGGTATATTTTAAGCACAAGTTGCTTCCCTTAGTGAAGAAAGCGAGCTTAAAGTTACTTTCTATTTATTTGGTTGTAGAAATAGGATTTAGTTGTCAATCTCTTCATTTTATGTGGCAACATGTAGCAAATCCACACATGTATATTTTGGTCATGTTATAGTTTGTTGCATTTAGAATTTGCAAGTTAATTAAAGTAGATTAGTAGACTTGTGGTAAAGTGAATGTGTGTTTGAGAATTCATGTTTTGATGTTGAGGATTATTTCTCCGTTGATTCTTTGGGGCAAGATTATATTTTTGTGGTTATAGCATGTCTTTCTTTGATATTAATTATGTTGTAATTGGAAACGTGCGATACATACAAGGGAAACTCTGCCGAATTTTTGTTGAGCAATAGCAAGTCAATGGTATTCATATGATTATTGCATATGATTATTCTCTTTGTGAACCCAAGCAAGTTACTTTCTTTTGAGTTAGTCATGCAAGTGCACTCTTCCAATATGTGGCTAATCTAAAGTTAGTAGCTTCAATGTTATATTTTGTTGCAAAATTGTGTAAGCTTGTATCTAAATGGCGCATGTTGGATGGTTATGATGTTATGTTATGTTTTGGGGAATTGATTGATATTTATGGAAAATGTTGCATGTTGCAAGAGGAAATATTATATTTCCTGAAAAGTGAAAGTGAGGAAGTGATTCAGTCCTCCTAAAGGAGGGTGACACGGGTTGGGGGAATTCCAAAGTATCGGGTATGCCTATGGGATGGACTGGTGGTGGTGTTTTTGTGGTTCTGTGGTGGGTACTCTTGCACACCTGACGGGCTAGCGTGGCAATGAGTGTAGAGTGGTACCGGAGGCTCCTGACGGGCTATCGCGGCGGGGAGTCCTCTTTGCTCTCCCACACAGTTGGGAGAGGTCCAGTCCCATACGTCGTATTCGATATTAGGATCCCAAAAGGTAATATTGTATGAAATTGATTGACTGACTTTCTTTTACGCCTTAGTCGTACTTGTTGGGATTTACTGTTACTATCGTCTCCCCTCCCCTTATACCCTCTGACATGGTTCTGTTCTCTTTTCCTACGTGGGCTTCCTTTGGTTATGCATGCCATGTTAGATGTGACACCTTCGCTTGTAGCACTTTGCACTCCGTAGCAGCATTAGTGTGTATTGCATTTAGGGTGGAGTATGGAATTCCTACTGGGTCACGCTTTGACGTGCCCAATGTTGACTTTTCAGGTGTTGGAGTTGGATGGAAGAGTTGGAGTTGAGGTTGCAGCTGAAGTTGGTGATCAGATGTGTAGTTATAGGTTGGGGTGGCGAGGGGTAAGGTGAGAGATTGTACTTTTGGGTTTCTTTGCTTGGGATAGACCCCATGTACTTTGGGTTGTGAGGTTGGCGATATTGATGTATAAGATGATCATTGGACTCTTGGTGTTGTATAAATGGATCGGATGGTTCAGTTTAGCTTCCTGTGTGGTTTTAGTCCCCTGTTGAGTTGCTTTGGTTGTTTCTTTTGTTACTCTGGGTTGTCATTCGTGTGAATGTGACTCTTTTGTGTCTGTGTTTGGTGCATGTGGTGGAGAATTATTGGTACTATTCCTAGCAGCGTGCAGTAGACTTGCAGTTACGCTCTTGGTTCTCGTCATGTATCTTGTCTTCTGGGTACCCCAGGGATCTGGGCGTTACAACAACCATCTCCTGAAGATCCATCAAATAAACCTTGACGGCGACCTCATCCAATCACTCAGAAATTATTGCCATCCATGAAGCAAGCAGAGAATGCATATCGTTACGCTCAGTTGTCCACCACATCCTGTCAACTACCAGACTGAAGACTGGAGATCTCGAACCTACTACAATGTTCGAGGACAATGCTACTTGCATAGCTCAGCTACGTGGCTTCATCAAAGGCGACAGAACAAAGCACATTTCACCAAAGTTCTTCTGGACGCACGAGCTACAGAGAGATGGCAAGATTGACATTAGACAAGTGCAATCATGTGACAATTTAGCAGACTTGTTCACTAAAGCCCTTCCTACTGCACTTTTAGGAAGCTTGTACAAAAGATTGGAATGAGACGCCTAAGATATCTGAAAGCTTGAGAGCTTGTACAGATCAGGGAGAGTTAGGGAGGGTTTGTACTCTTTTCCCTTAACTATGGTTTTTCCTACAAGGTTTTCCATGTCTAAAGGTTTTAACAAGGCAAATCTTACCAACTCAGGATCCTGAAGTATCCACCCCATGTGAGACTCTTCTATGCTCAAAATCCCGAAGTATTCACGAGCAGAGTCCACTCCTATGGCTGGATAAGGGGGAGTGTTGTGAACGGATAAATACCGGAGTTGGTTAAGATTCTGGGCTATCTTAGAGATTTGCCCATATCAATGTAGCACATATTTGTATTCTCCCCACTTGCCTATAAATAAAGAGATGGGGGCTCCTCCCCTCAGTAGTTGATTCATAACATATACTTGTATCAATGATTAGTTGTAATATTCCGATGTTGGATGTTGACTTAGACCAATGCTTCTTCTTTTGATTTATTTTGATAATTTATTTTTAATTGTTCTTTAGTTGTTTTCTTGAAATTATTTTCGTTATACTCAAACCTCCCTTGTACACGTGGCATAAAATTAGGCTAGATACTCTCTGTGGGAATGATCCTTACTGACACTATTACATGCATTTTTTATGAGTAAGGGTTTTATATTTGGTTGCATATGATAGCACACCAAATTTCAATGCCATTGCCAGAAAGTTATTCTATTTGATTTTTGCGCTTACTGTTATACCTATTTCATTCTTGAAATTTTCAAAAAAAAATCACGGTCTAAGACATTTTTTTATTTTATTTAATTTTATAATTTTGCATATAGTATTTATTTATTTTCAATACTCTAGATTTTTATTAATTTTTTTTTCATGGCTTATTAGTCTCTTTTGAGTATTGATACGACCATTTTATAGAGGCCCAAAAGCAAGCGGCCCAGACCCACGCAGTAAGAAGAAGGCTCCCAAAAGGAGTTTTGGGCCGGCTGTCGAAGACCCCCCGTGAAGGCCCTATATCGAGTCGGCCATGATCGGACATGCACCTGGTCAGCCCACGATTGCGGGATTAAACCGCTCCCGAAAACATTCCCACTTAATGACCATTAAGGGACCACATTAACCCACCTTCATAGCGCATAAATACGACCGGAGGGAGGCAGATCATGGGGGCAGATTAGGGGGCATGAAGACAGGACGATCGTTTAAGAAACCCTATATAGGGACTCAAAGGGGGACGAAGAAAAGGGCCTGACCCCAGATACCGCAATACGGAGGTATTCTACTAAAAAGACCTTACTTTTCCCATTGTCTTCCCTCCCATAGCTCAGTCCGAGGATACACATACCAGCCTCCTTACGAGCTGTACCGATCCTGCCGAGTATCATTCAGATCCATTCAGACTTAGGCATCGGAGGGGCCTTGGCCAGAACCAAGGTCCGGCCCCCTGACGAGTTTCTTCGTCTGTACAGGTCGAATTGGTCGCAAGTCACCGTGGCTACCCCTCTGCGTAGAATTTACCGAAGCAAGGTCCACACGACAGTGAGCCCACTCGCCCCCAGCGAGCATCTCCATCGACTGAGACCAAGTGACAATTAGGGCGCCGAGGCTACCCCTCGGTACTTGATTGACCGAGGCCGAGCGCTCACCTAGGTGCCGAGGCTAGCCCTCCGCACCCCTCTCACCAAAGCCCAACACCTGGGACGAAGAGCCTGCTCGTCCTCGATCCCCCAAGAAAGCCGTTTTCCGAGCTGAAGTGGAGCCTCGCGCAACCTTCGTTGAGAACACGCACGCTTGGTGGGACCAAGGGATTCCAACCGATCCCTTGACCACGTTGACCGTCAAACCACTGGTCAACAATCCAGTGGTGAGAAAACACCCGTAAACATCTAGCGTCATCTGTGGAAATGAACACAAGCCCATAGCAAACCACTGAAATGGAACCAATCTGCAACGGCCTCCATCCACGAGGAGGGCGATTACGTCCCTCCCGAGAACCAGCACAGCCACACCACCGAGGGGACGGGCGACTCCCGCTCGATGACCCAAGAGCAGCTCTGTCTCTTTGCCCAGGAGACCAATGCCCACCTCCAGACGTTGGCCGCCACAATTCAACAGCTCGTCGACAACCCGCTCATCCTGGGTGATGGGACGGCGGGGGCCCTTGATCAGGGAGGAGTCCGTCGACCTCTACGCTCGGCCGTGGTCATAGACCACGGGGATTGGGGATCCAACCCCGAACGGTGATTCACCCTGCCGAACTTCATCACAGTAAGATCCCTCACTCACACCTCGCCTCGGGAGGGGGACGAGGTAGGCCTCGAGCAAGTTGGGGACGAGTCGGCTATGGCCTTGTCCTGGCAACCACGCTCAATGAATCGGTGTTCGACCAATCGTTGAGCCATGGGGGACCGACCCCGCCGGCGTGAAAGACCCCATCACAGAAGGCAAAAGAGCCGAGAATACCGACGGAAGAAGAAATGTTCCCGTCGACCAACTCCCGTCCCCAGCTCGGCTGGGATTCGGACGAGCCCCCGGCGTGACCCCGTTCACTCGCTGCAGCAACTCGACCTCTACGTGAGCACAGGTGGGCGTCCGGGGGGTGCCAGGGGCGACCGTTGCCCATTAACCAGAAGGATAACTGAAGCACGGGTGATCGCTCCTTATTTTACACCTTTTTCTGCATGTTTTCATGTCATTTTGATCACCCATATTGTGTTTTCCACGATTATTCGACGATATCACGTTGCTTTTCACTATTTCTTGTTTTTGTCGTATTTCAGGAGATATGGAGCAATCTGGAGCAAAAATGAGATCAATGGACTTTCGCACACACCGAAGCATTGCCCACGGCTTATTTGAGGAGTTAGCAGCGCTAGAGGATGAGCAAAAGAGGAAGAAATCCGATAGAATCGACGAGGAGGCGAGGAGGAGAAGAAAAGAGCCCAGATACAGCCTACTCGGCCGAACAGAGACCATACTCGGTCGATTCAGAAGCTGCATTCGGCCGAGTGAAATGGATACACACAGCAAAATTTCAAAGTTTCCTCGGCCGAGCAAGAGAGCCTACTCGGCCGAGTGAGAAAGCTCACTCGCCTGAGTAGAACATGGTTTTTCTTTCGAGAAGCGGCCGAGTTACTGGAATTTCTGAGAAGCCTACTCGGCCGATCATGATAGCTTACTCGGTCGAGTATAGAAGCTTACTCGCCTGAGTCAGTCAGACAAATAGACCCCCGAAGACCCCATATTCTCTGTTTTATTATTGGGTCTGTCACTCGACCGAGTGACATTGGTACTCGGCCGAGTGACGTATTCCGACTGCTGCGAGGATTGCGAATTTTAGGCTGCAGAGGGGCAGTTTTGTCACGATTTTTTGGACGATTTTAGCTTGTATTTAAACCTAGTTTTTTCCCTAGTTCTAGGAGAGACTTCTATTAATTTTTGACGACTATTCTTTTGTGAAATCTCAGCTGGAGATCATAGGCGACGACATTGGTTTGTTCTTTCTTGCTAAAAATCTTATTTTTATGAATTGTCTATTCTTTGCAATGAATTGTGCTATGATCAACTGCTATTTTCCTGAGATTTCCATGATGATTTGTGAGTAGTTCCGTCGTTCTAGGGCATGGGGATGAACCCTATGGACCCGATGTTATGAATTGTAGTGAATGAATAGAATTGTTGCTAGGATTGAAGAAAGGTTATGTTTTGATTGATTTATTGCGAGTAGCTAGGAATTCCCATCGATTAGGATTTGCAAGAGATTGGATCTCAATTGACGGAAAGGCCTAGATATTCAACTTAGGTTTATAATCGAGATTCTCTAGATTTGGTTTGCAAGAGATTGGACCAAAGCTAGGATTTTTATTATAAATCTATACTAATATTCGTTTGCAAGAGATTGGACGAATACGAACTATCATAACCTAGAACATAGCTTGAGTTTGCACGAGAGTGGGCTCGAGTTGCGATTGGACGATGATGTCGATCTTCACGCTAGTTGCTTAGGCTAGGGTTTGCACGAGTGTGGGCCCTAACCTAAGTTGCGATAGACCGGTAATAGCGCGAGAGCGTGAGCTTGGTTCGACATTAAGTTGCGAACATTGAAATTCATGATTCACAATGATGAGAGACAGTCCATAGTGGAAATTTTATATCCCTAGACGCTTTTATTATATTGATATCTATTTGCTATTCGAACGATTGTGACATTACCATCGAATCTACTCTTATTCCCCCAATAGCTAGGTAATCAAAGTAGGATAATGTCAATTGTCCTCCCTGTGTTCGATACCCGCTCACCACTACGTCGTGCGCTTGCGGTAAAACTACAGTCATTTTTCGGGTGTATATCCGGGCGCGATCAAGTATTTGGCACCGTTGCCGGGGAGACGACGATATTTTATTTTCTTACTTAGTTATTTCTTTTTCTTATTATTATTATTTTTATCTTTTTATTCCTCTATTGTGCTAACTATTCCATCGAGACTCTATTTTTCTGTGCATGTACACGAGATCAAAGGCTCATCAAGAAGATATAATATTTGATCTGGAGATCGAGCGTACAGCAAGGAGGCTTAGGGCCGAGAGGAGACTATATATAGAGGAATGTCATATGAACCGATCGGAGACACCGGAAGAGTTAGCGACACGCATGGATAGACTTGTTTCTATCAAAGATAGGCTACGGTCTAAGACTACTTCTACTACTTCATCTTTTGCGATGCCGGAGTTGGCGGCGGATAAGAACTTTGAGCTTAAAACGGGACTAGTGGTTTTGATGCAACAAGACCCATTTCATGGGAACTCCCACGAGAATCCACACTACCATCTACAGTTGTTCTTGTCCAAGTGTGCCACTTTTCAGATCCCCGGTGTACCGGCCGACATAATCTGATTGCGCCTCTTACCATTTAACATACGGGACAAAGCATTATATTGGTTGAGGATGCAAGCAGAGGGATCTTTACTTCATGGTATGAGTTGGCGAGTGCCTTTGTTAATAAATTCTACCCACCATCCAAGACAGTCAAGATTAGGAGCGCGCTCATGTCCTTCAAGCAAGGATCACAGGAAACCCTATTCGAGGCATAGGAGCGCTTCAAAGATCTCCAACACCAATGCCCTCACCATAGCGTTGAAGCATGGGAGCTTGTGCATAGCTTTTACAATGGGTTGCAACCGGGGTACCAAGCAAATCATCGATGCAACCGCTAATGGAGCCATTCTATCTAAGACACCGGATGAAGCTACGGCCCTACTAGAGGAGATGGCCTCTAATAACCAACAATGGGGTGATAAGAGAGGACATTCTACATCCTCCTTGAAGCCGACAAGCATATATGAGGCTAAGGCCGTAGCGGAGCTTTCTATGAAGTTTGACTCTCTTCACAAGGTCGTGGAGAGATTGGAGAAGTTGATTACTGAGCCACATGGAACTCCCGCCACATCTACACCGGGATGCAATATGAGCGATTGGCAAGACCAAGCTCAAGTTATGTTCGTTGGAGGAGAGCAAGGAGAGAGTGCTATAGAGCAAGTCCAATATGTTGTGAGGAACACAGGTTATTGGGCAAACCCAGCCACGAGAAATCATCCGGGCTTTTCATATGCAAATAACGATGGAGCTTTGAACCCACCACCGTAACAACCTCAAGCTCGGCCTCCACCACAATCTCAATATCAACCGAGAGGTCCTCAATAAAAAAACTTTTAACCGAGACAACAAGCGGGACCATATAGGCCGCCGGGGTATAATCAAGGGTGGAGAGCACCTAATCCACCACAAGCACCATCGAGGTCCGACCATGAAGCGAGGGTCGAAGAATTTATGGCGGAGCAAAAGAAACTAAATGCTAGATTGACCGCTCAACAAGACTCTCTTAATACCGTCGTGGCACAATTATCGGAGCAACTAGCATTGCTCAACAAAAATACTCAACAATTACCGGCTCTACCGGAGCCAAACCCACGGAAAAATACCGGCCACATCAACGCGGTGGTGGCGGTAACTACTAGGGGCGGGAAGGACACCACTCCCGCCATGATTCAAGCCAAGGAACCGGGGGAAGAAATTTTGGATGATAAGGAGCTGGCTATTGAGGAGGAGTCCCTGAAAGAGCCTAAAGACGGTGAAAATTCTGAAATTATGAAGCCACGTGAGGAGGGCAACTATATGCCGTCGGTGCCCTTCCTACAAAGGTTGGCAAGAGCAAAGATTGAGAAGCAGCTCGCCAAGTTCCTTGAGTACTTGCGGGGAGTGAGCCTAAATATCCCTTTCTTGGACGCCATTGTAAAGATCTCGTCATACGCCAAATTCCTAAAAGACTTGATTTCAGGAAAGAAGCGAAAGGAGAAGATAATGCTCGCCGAGCAAGGAACATGGTTCACCCAAAAGGAGAAGGAGACTACAAAGTTTAAAGATCCTGGAAGCTTCTGCATCCCTTGCACGCTTGGAGGAGTCCCGCTACAAAAATCCTTAGTGGATTTAGGAGCAAGCGTGAGCCTAATGCCCCTAACTATGTTTAAGAAGTTGAATACGGGGACCGACTTGAAGTCGACAGATATGAGAATACAACTTGCGGACGGTCGGGTCACTAGGCCCATGGGGATTGTGGAGAACATACCGCTCCAAGTACCAGGAGGAATTTACTTGCCGTGCGACTTCGTGGTTATGGATATCAAGGAGGAGGGCGATACTTCACTAATACTTGGACGCCCCTTTTTGGCCACCGCCGGCATAAAGTTGAAGTGAGAGAGGGCATCTTATCTTTGAATGTCGGAAACACATAGGTGGAGCTTCACATTCCTAAGGCCATGAAGCACATGCCTTGGCAAGAGGACGTCGATTACGTGGACATCCTCGATGAGGTCATTGATGATGCTATGCCGCATGCTATCGGCGCCTTTCACAATGACGGCCTCGAAGAAGGGCCAATCTTCTAGAGATGGAGAAAAGTTGGAGGACCCACCGGATCATTCTATTGTTGATAACAAAGACGACGCTGATGTCGCAAGGATTAGTGAGCTATGCAAGCTCTCCATGGCGAAGAATTTGAAGAAAGCTCCGCCGGATAAGAAATTGGCATCACCTGTGAAGAAAGAGAACGCTAAAAGCTCAAGCTTGGGGGACTCATCCCCCACTACCACCTATGATGAGGGAAAGCTGAGGAACACCTACGAACAATAACAATTGAATCCAAGTGGGCTTCCTGGCAAATTTGACGCGTGCATCTCGCATGCGCCGAATATCGAGCGTTAAACGAATATCTTAAGGGGTCGAGCTCAAGACCTTAAACGAGCGCTTGTCGGGAGGCAACCCGATGGTTGCATCTTATTTTTAGTTGGATTTTTCATTTTAGTTTTTGTTTTAGATCTTTCTTAGTGTTTAGAGTCAAAAATCGATCAAAAATCTTGACAACGGGCTCTATTTTTCATGATAGGAGATGGAGAACGAGTAACCAATTGAATGGAGGATGACCATGGCAAGAGAGAGTGCTCCATAAATACGCTCAGGCCTCAGGAGAAGGAAGGAACTGGCAGGAAGACGAAAAACAAAAAGTAGAACAAAAACAGAGAGTCGAATCTGAAATTTGTAGGCCACTCGGCCGAGTGACTTAGTCATTCGGCCGAGCAAAGACCCTACTCGACCGAGTAGGGTACAGATCAGAAAAGTTCCTAAAAAATACTCTCTGTAATTTACTTTAATTATATGCCACTTGGCTGAGTACCATTGCAATTCGACCGCGTGAATCTGATACTCCTCCCGCATCATAAGCTCTGAGTAGCCTTGCTACTCGGCCGAATGACCCTTATCTACTCAGCCGAGTCGTAAGACCTACTCGCCCAAGTCGTAACTTCTGCGTGACTATTTCGAAAAATTTTAAAACCGTGCCATTCGGCCGAGTGTACGCGTCACTCGGCCGAGTGACCCATCCTTAATATATTCAGCAGCCGCAGACCGAATTCCAAAAACGCAAAAATTTCCCAATATCGAACCCGAGCCGCTTCGTCTTCCCCTCTCATCGCCCAAACCCAACCCCCTTCGCCCGAGCACCCACGCCGCAGGCCGAGTCGCCGCCACACCCTCGTCGACCCACATCGCCAGCGCCACCTGCGCCACCTTCCCCGCCGCTGTTTCTCCTCCATTGCGCCCCATTTTGCCTATTTTCCTCCATTTCTCCAATCCGTAAGCCCGTTAAGCCTTGGATCGAAATTAATACGTATATATATATCTGTTATTCCCTATCTTCCCCAATATATATTGATATTCATTGCTGATTTGATTATTTATTTTTCGGGCTAGCTTGGGGGAGCTTGTGTACGATTTAGGACGCCTTGGATCTTCATGGAGGAGGCGATTCTTCGTACACTCACATTGCTTGCTCTCGCGTCGTGCTCTGGTATACTCATTCCATATTTTCAGCACTTCGCATTTTTATTGGGTAGGCACTCTTCACGGCTCACATGCCACCTCGCACTAGGTCCCGCACGAGGGCGCCCGCCTCGAAGTAGAAGAGGACCAGCGAGCCAGGCTCCTCTTCTGCTAGAGTGGACTCCCCTCCACCTAGCCTGCCACCACCCACACCTCTGCCTCCTACCACTCCTATACCACCACCGCCGGCACCGCCTGCCCCCGCGTTCGACACTCTTGGGATTACGTTCAGAGATGACGCACAGCGCGCCAGATTTGAGCGTATCTCCCATCGCTCGATCGTACCCACTAGGTTCGCGCACATCTTCGACTTTGAGCGCCTAGGGGTATTAGAGGGGCTACTCCAGTTGTGTGACAACGTGGGGGTGGCGTGACTTTCTGTCGGTGTCGGCAGACACCTACGTCCGTCCGACACTAGAGGTCCTTAGTTCTATTGCCAGGACCCCTGGGGGATGTTCCTTTCACTTGATGGATCGAGAGTGCGAGGTCACTCTCGATATGCTCCGAGAATTCTTCCAGTGGCCACCTGTCCCGGACCCAGACCGAGCCTACAGCCCCACACACATCCCACCGCCGTCATTCGACACGCACGCATTTTGGACACGTATCACGGGTTCTACCCTCGCCTTTGACCCTAGTCGGGCCAAGGCATCTGCTATCCTCTACCCATGCCTCAGCATTGCACAGTGCCTTATGGCGACCACTTTCTTAGCGAGGTATGAGTCGGGGACGTTGTCGACGCCAGAGCTCTACATGCTCTACACGATGACACGATTGCGGGCCTACGAGTAAGGAGGAGAAGTTTTGGTCCCCGTCGTCGAGATTGACATTGCCAGTTGGTACATCGACCACATCATTATTTCTGTCGGTGCTAGGACGCCTATTTGTTGCGGCGGTCTGATCACCCTCCTGGCCCTCTTATACAGAGTTGACCTCCCAGCTAGATTGGTGAGATCCCCGGGCCCCACTTCTCTTTCCATAGATGTTATGTCCTGGATGAGGATGCTTCGTCCTCATGATCAGCACCACTGGGTGTGGCTGCACAGTCCTTTTGGCGCTGACTACATGGTTCTCCCGAGCCCTGCTCGGACTCTTATTGGACCTGCGGGCGGAGAGTGGATTTCAGCGATGGATCTCCTCATCCCTGTCGTGTACATGCTTGAGCCTGAGGGTGCTCAGCATGAGCCCTTCCTTCCACCCCTGGACCCCGTGATACCTCAGCCCGTACCTGCTTCGTCTGCACCTTCCGACACTTCTGTCCACACTTCTATCAGTGTCAGGAGTACCCTTGCTGAGTCCACCGCCACCAGTTCCACCTCTATGCCGTTATCCATCCACCCCATTTCTGCTGTGAGCCCCGAGCATCCCCCCCACCATTATTGAGGGCGGCGAGCCCTCTTTTACCTCCGTAGTGGAGACCCTTTCCTCTTTCTTGTTCTCGACCCCTTGGGAGTCATTTCCTTCGCACTTCTCGACCTCCCCAGTCGTCGACCTTACTGTCTCCACTGCCGCTGTCTTCTCTGAGAGTGTCGTGACGTCTGTCCCCATTCCTGTGTCACCGACCTCTCTGACCTCCTTGCCCTCTGTCACCATTTCAGCCTCTGCTTCTGCTCCCTCTTCTTCGACCATTCCCGCGTCTCAGCCTCCCACAGAGGCTGAGCATCTTTTTGTTAGCACAGTACCTCAGCCCCACCGTATAGTCGCACCTATCCTTTACGGTAGCCGTGCGAGACAGCCCTGTTCCTCACCAGTTCGTCCCTCTGCCCCACCTCCCCCGACACACTACTTCAGCACCTCCGTGCTCTAGAGGGGGTAGTTAGTGGGCTCAGAGGAGATTTTCGAGCTCTCACTGTTACCGTCAGTGCTGTCCAGTCTCGTGTTGCTTTACTTCCTGGTATCCAGGCTTGCCAAAACCATATTCTTGGGTGACTGCCACAGCCGCCTGCTACCCCTACCCACTAGCCTCTACGACCACCACCTCCGCCACAGGACGGTGCTAGTGCCCCACCACCCCCTTAGGCACACACTGGTTGCCTCTCATACTTTGGCCGCTGCTATTCTGGATATTTTCTGCCTGCTGATTTTGCACCCCTCCTCCACACACTTTTTGGTCACATTTTGCTCATACTTGTCTATATCATTTTGGGAGAGAGGAGGTACTTTTGGGGACACCTATATTGCGCCATTTTGATCTCTGCATGCACCACTTGCATCTCTGCGTACATCATTTGCATACCCATAACATTTTCTTTTATTTGCATCCTTATCATGCATGCATCCTCACCCACCCCACCCTTATCATTTTTTCTCGGTGTGCCACACTTTGCACATTGAGGATACTGTGCAGTTTAGCGTGGGGGAGTGAGTGTACGCACTTTTTATTCTCTTCACTTTTTCTTTTATTTTTCCCACCTTTCTTTATTTTACGCTTATTTTTTCACCCACTTTTTCATTTTTTCTCATGCATCACGTTTTCTTACTTTTTATGTGCAGCATATGTATAGTAGTTCTCATTTTTTATCCTTATTTTCCTTTAGCCCTTTTTGCTAGAGATGAATTTTTTGTGATAATGATGATGTGGTATTAGCTTAAATATATGCATATTATCTTGTCATGCCATCGTTTTTATTTCTGATATCATATGCTATGTCTTGCTATGCATTCGAGATAGTAACCCATACCTTTGTTATATGAATATGGATGAAATTCTTCTATTAGCTGAGTCTGATAATTTATATAGTATACTCTTCATAGAAAACACACCAAGCTTCACGCATTGATTGACTATATTTGGAGTACTGCTTTGTTGTCTTATATCACTTCTTATTGCATGAAAATTGTACGCTTCACTTTCAGGTTGATTGAATGTATGCTATCTTGATATAAGTGGATTAGTTTACTTTCTGAGATCAAACTGAGTAGATTACATTACTCTGCTAAAAGTTGTCGTGCACATTCTATAGAGTGAACCGAGTGTTACATATTTTTCTTTCTCCACATATCTTGAGCATTATTTCTACACTTAAAATCATTGGTGAATCTCTCTTTAGCGAATCTTACATTGGCATATTCCCCCTCTATAAAAATCCATGCTACTACACCCCAAAATCAAAAAGAAAAAAATATTCATGTATATCTCTCTATCTTTTGATTTGGGATCCTTATTGTATATATTGATTGCTGAAAAAAGGAGAAAAGAAAAAAAAGAGAAAAGAAGTTCATATATGATCCCATTTCATTTTCCTTTCTTTCTTTCCTCTTTTATTTTTATTTCTTGGAGCTTCAAGAATGAGGATTGTTCTTATTCCTAGATTTGATGCCACCACGCTTATAGATAAGCTTGGGGGAGATGATCCAATGATGTGTGTGAGAGTGACGACTTGTCTGTGCATGACAACCTAAGCTAGGTAATGTTCTATACTCGGTGAGATTACTAAAGTTTTACGAAGTCCAAGAATTGATACTTAGCATGCATTTCATGAAAACCACTCCTTTCTCTTCTTCTTGCTTCATATTGTGTGATACCTCTTATACTCCAAATAGAAAGCGATCAATTGAAAAGTGTGTGGTCTATAATTATGTATATTGGTTTAAATGCTTCAGACGATGCTAATTCTAGAATGATTACATATTTCATATTGTTTTGATATTCTTGGGTTTCTATATTGAATGCATCCTTATATGATCATGATATCGAGATAAAAATCTTTGGCATGCTTTTATTCGACGTGTGCTATATGAGTAAGCAAAACCCACGTCCTGAGGAAATGATCTAGCACCTCCCACTTTGTTTTCTTTTCTATCTTCTTTTTCCTTTTTCCTTATTTTTACCCGCCGGGTTCGCCTTTTACTTATCTTCCTCGAGGACGAGTAAGGGGTAAGCTTGGGGGATTTTGATTGTTCCTTATTTACACCTTTTTTCTACATGTTTTCATGTCATTTTGATCGCCCATATTGCGTTTTTCACGATTATTCGACGATAACGCGTTGCTTTGCACTATTTCTTGTTTTTGTCGTATTTCAGGAGATCTGGAGCAATCTGGAGCAAAAATGAGATCAAGGGACGTTTGCGCACACCGGAGCATCGCCCACTGCTTATTTGAGGAGTTAGCAGCGCTAGAGGATGAGCAGAAGAGGAAGAAACTGACGTGACCACCCCGGCTTGCTATCCGCAAATGGCCGGGGGGACCCGCGTGGGGGTTTAGAAATTTGTAACCGCAAGCGCACGGTGTTGTAGTGTGGCTTGGGGGTCGAACACAGGGAGGCTAGGATGTGCTTGAGTCAAGTAGGACCAAAATCACCCCGTAGGCGAGCTAGCCCGAATCGGTAAATGGTTGTCACGGAAAGGAATGAAGGGTATGAACAATAAGAAATAAACCCGGGACCTTGGTTTCCACCCCGACAAGCGACTCTCGCCTATACGGCCTACGGGTATGGATAGCGATCAGAATTAGGGTCTAATGGTGGGACGTTGCCTCTGAAAGTGGTACCGGCATCCCATGGGCCCGATATTCCGGTCGGTGCCCAGGATGATACACCGGACTTCCCGGATTCGATTAGTGGGTACTCCCGTGTCCATTAACACTGATCGATTCCGGGAGCACTAAGCTCGCAACGATAACTCCCAACGTCTCATCCTGCCGCTCCCGCGTGCTAGGACTCGGCGTCTACGCTAAGGGCGTGAGCTATGGCTAGGGAGTCAACCGCCAAGTTTATTCCCCCTTGGCCCAACGGTCAAAGGCAGTCTTTTTCCCGCCGATGACAATGAAACACCCCGCGTAACCGTTAGATTCCTAATCCCTATCGATTTCCTAACCCTATGGACGCATCGGGAAGAGCCCCCGAAGGGGTTTCCACCAAAATCCCAGATTTAGGAACTACTCACAAAAATTCATTAAAAAGCGATCTAAATAAAAATTAACCGTTGGAATCATAATCAGACGATTGGAATGCGGAAGTAATAGAGTAGTTAAGAAAATACTAAAATTTGAGAAAGATCTGAAAACTTACAAAAGAACAGTAATTACAGCCGTCACAATGGGAGAAAACAGTAAAAACTAGCAGCCCCCCGTTTCTGGAACCCTAGGGGTTCTATTTATAGACTCTCGCATCACCCGATCGATTGATAAGTCAACCGATCGGGTGACCCGCTACAGATAATGAACAGAAAACGACGAGCTTTCACCCGGTCATAAGAACCGGTCGGGTGAGTTCTTGGAGTGACCGGTTGGATCTTGGCGCCATCGGGTGAAGCGATCGGTTGGATGCCCGTGTCTTCAGCTCCTCATCATCAGCTACAGATGAACCGATCGGGTGAGAGTCACCCGATCGGTTGGAATTTTGCTCGAAAAGACAGAGAACAGGCCCCCGCTGAACCGGTCTGTGAACCGGTCGGGTGACTTCCATATGAGCTCCGGCTGAGACCGGGTGGTGCACGCGTGCATCACCCGATCGGTTGGAGATGACCAACCGACCGGGTGAGGGGCTGAAAGATGTATTCTTTGGCGTTTGATCCCCCTGGATCACGCGTGACTCCTCCTGTTGCTCCGGGGACTTGAGATATCGTCGTTAAACGTCCCCTACACGGTCAATCTCCTGCAAACATGGATAAACAAAGAAAAGTGAAAGAAAACGAGAAAATACGAGAAAACGAATAAAAGACGGCGAAAAACACGGAGAAACACAAAAGAAAACGTGCGTGAATATATGAAATATAAACGCACGTCAAAATCCCCCAAGCTGAACTCTTCCTCGTCCTCGAGGAAGACGAGTGAGAGTAGGAGCTAGGAGGGAGAAAATAGAGAGGAAGAAAGAAAAAGAAAACTCGATATCCTAGATCGTCCTTCAGAGCCAACAAAATCAAAAACGACACACCAAGCAAGCAGACGTCAAATCACACCACTAAACCTAGAAAAACGAGTCCAAATAAGTGTCGTGGGCCCACGCGGTGAAGCGCGAGTGAGTGCGATCGTGTGCTAGCAAATGGTGTCGCTTTCTACAATGTGCTATGAGCTCATATACGCAAATCCAGGAAATGACCCAAATACCGATTCAAATTTGAAATTGCGGTGAATATTAGTTCAAGCATGCATGAGAAGAGTAAGAATAGAAGCGTATCATGCATCGGGGACTCCACAACTAGGGTTAAGGAAATCACGCCACTATAGCCTAGATACTAGCTAAAAAGTTCCTAAGCCAAGTGTTTTTGAGAACGATGGGGGTTGAGATGATGTGGAGTAGAACACTCGGTGCAAATTCTCACCTTCCCATTATTCTCGGTAAGTAGGAAAAAATATTCACACAGGAATTTTTTTGGGTTTTGGGCATTTGTATATATATATTTTTTGGCTTTTTGGCTATACAAAATTTTTCTTTTCTTCTCTTTTTGGGTTTTTCTTTTATTTTTTTTTCTTTTTTTGGATTTTTGGGTTTTTGGCTATACACATGTGTACTCTCCCAAGTGGGAGAACGGTACACGACGAGGGGATTTGCACCAAGTAAAACAAAAAAAAGAAGTCGAAATCTAAACACTCGGGCAAAGGAAACTATTCTCGCTAAATAGAGCATAGGCTAAATGGGTTATCCTAGTCCTTAATTGTGGAATCCCGACGCATGCGAATTGAAATATACGGTATAAATATAGCATGCATATAATGGAAGCAAGTACCGCATATTCAAATCGAAGCATGATAATCTAGGGGTCATTCCTGGACAGGTATATAAAGTAAAATCACCAAGTAGAAGCACACCAAATAGATAGGCACGACGCACAACTCACAAAAAGCTAAGTGGACCCACGATGCGTGAAATGCAAGAGGACTAGAAATCCTAAGGTTAGTGAATGTGATTATCGAAGCCATGCTAGGTGTGTGTGACTTTGTGGCGATTCATCATAGGATTCATCTCCAGGAGAAAGAGCTAAAAAAGAAGAGAAGAGAAAAAAAGTAAATAAAAATAAAAAACACGATGAAAACGACACAAAAACGAAAAAGAAGGACTCAAATGACGCACACAGTGCGACTCCCCCAAGCTGAAGTTTGCATTGCCCTCAATGCAATATGAGTGAGAACGGGAGGGCAATGAAGATGGGGGGAATACACACCGACACAAAAAGAAATGAAAACGAGGAAAACACAGAGATGAAACTGAAAAGAAAGAAAGATCAAAATCAAAATCAAACGACACGAAAATAAAAATAAAATCACACGACACGACACTCAAAAAGGGAAAAACAAGCGCACACACAAAAATGAGAAAAACAACAAAACACGACAACACACCAAAATAGACGTCCCCCAAGCTAGACCTGACAGTGCTAGCGAAATGATATGATCAATGAAATGCAGAGATATGCAAGGGGGAGTCAAAAACAGATAACGAGATGAAATCAGTAAGCAGGAGAAGGTGAGTCCTCGTCCTCCTCGGAAGAGGGTGGGATTGGGTGGTCGGGGGAGGCTGGGGGTGTGCGGAGAAGTGGGGAATGAGGTGGAGGAATAGGTGCAGCGGTGGTGTGAAAAATGGGAGGAGTGTCGGTGGAGGTGGGTGGTGGTGGTAGGAAGGCGATCAAGGCGGTGGTGAGAGGAATAGAAATGGGGGAAGAAGATGCGGTGGTGAAGGTGGTGGGTGGTGGTGGAAGAGATCTGGAGCGCACCGGTAATTTCCTCCGACGCACGTATGCAGTGATGGAGGAGGAGGGAGGAGGTAGCGTGGGTGCGATGGAAGTGGTCGGGAGGGGTGAAGTGGATACCGGGACGGGAATAGATGAGGGAGGAGAAGAATGTGGTGAGGGAGGTGATGGATGTGGGGATGTGTGTGAGGGTGGAGGAGAAGATCGCCGAGGTGGTGAAGGTGGAGGTGGTGAAGGTGGAGGTGGTCCGTGGATATGAGTGAGAAGGCGAAGAATGGCGGCCACGTTCCTCTCAAGTGCGAGGAAACGTGGGTGAGTAAGAAAAGAGGACGGTGATGGGTCCGAGGAGGCAGAGGACATGGTGAGCTCACGAAGGGCAGCGACCTCCCTCTCAAGACCTAGACGGGCAGAGACCTGACGACGACCAAAAGATGTGGACTGACGTGAGGCAGAAGTGGCGCCGGCAGGTAAGGTCGAAGTGGTGCCGGCGGCAGTAGTCATGCCGGCACAGGAGACAAGGCCAGAAATGGCCGCAAAGAGGTGCTCAGACGTGATGGGCCCCGGAGCAGAAAAAGGACGACTCGGGCCAGCCCCTAAATCTCCCCCAGACGCAGGGATATCCTGCTCGCCTAAGTGGGCGGCAGGGGACGGTGGTCTGCGTGCGTCCACGGGGAGGAAAGGAAGGTTCAACCCCGCAAGGAAGTTGGGATCAGGTGGGAAGGTCCAATCTCCCACAAGAGCAATGGTCATGTGAGCGGGGTTGGGGAGAATGGTGTAAGGGGCTGGGGGGTGGCCATAATTGAAGATGAAGCGGCCATCGGAGTGGGGTCTAATCATGTGAATGTGCCGCAGGACATCAATATCTAGCTGTGAGGGTTCTGCGGCAGCGGGAAGATTATTGGGGATGGGAATATTAAATTGGGGGTAAGAGCAGATGATAGTTATGATGCCCCCACAACAAAACTTCCCCTTACCGGCCCAGCTGATCTCGAGTAGCTTGTAAACAAGCCAATCGCCGCCATGGATGGGGACGGTAGGGGCCCTGAAGCTAATTCCATCATCGTCCCGGACAAAAGGGAAAGTCATGGCCCAGAGGATAAAAAGGTCAGGGATAGTCACGGTCCTGGACTCGTCCCTGGGAAAAAATGCAGATGATATAATCCTGTGGGCCAAACGAAACACGGGATGAATGATGGAGGAGGCCTTGGCCCTTCCTCGGGGATAGTCATGGAACATTGTGAGGCGGAACCAGAATTGATCGACGTTAAACTCGGGCGTGTACCCGTAGTGTCAGATGGAATCATCCCCAAGATAGGGGAAACCAAATATATCGTTAATCGTGTTCAGATTTGTGGTGACACTCCTGTTACGCACCCGAAATTTAATGATCGACCCGGACTCCCAAACAAGTGTAGAGAGAAATTCGAGGGTGAGTGCCGGGTAGGATACGGCAGACGCATTAAGAAAGGCCAACCATCCTAAGTTAGCGAAAAGAGATTCGACCTCGGTGTAGACACCGAGATCGACAAGTGTTTGTGTGTGCGGGAACTTAGTAGATAGATGCCCCCGAGCATCGAGCCTACGGTAAAAGTCCTTGTGCTCCTGGTTCCTAAAGATATACCCATGCGGGCCCAACATTGGGTCCACAGGGGGGATAACAGGCGGGGGAGGGCCGAGTGTCAATGCTCGTGTGCGGGAAGGGGGACGTGTTTGTTTACGTCTCTTTCGAGACGGTTCCTCCTCCCGCATAATCCCCTTCCCCTTGTCATTATCCTTAGCCATGCGTGAGTGTGCGTGTATGAATGAGTGCAAAAAGCAATGGATGCACACTAACACAAGAAAAACGAGCAAGCACAATTTACAGGGCAAAAATAGAAATATGAGCTTAGGAGCGAGTGTACCCAAGCGAAATGGCGAAGCTTGCTCGTAGATGTCCCCACACTGTGCAATGAGAGTGGCGTGGAGCCGCGGCGACCTCTTTCAGCAGGAATTTCCGAAATGGGCGTTGTTTTGGGGGAATTAGGTCAGAGAATCGAAGTGAAAGGAGAGAGAGGGTGAAGATGATGGAGGGATTGATGGAGGAGGTGGAGAGAAGGAGTAATGGAGGAGTAGAGGACGTGGGGGAGTGAGAATCGGCCGTTGGGGAGGAGAAGCAGGCGAAACGATGGCGACAATGGCGATCGGGCGAGGGTGAAAACGAACGGGTGGTCGGGGGTTTATATAGGGTTTTAAGTCGAACCGATCGGGTGACTTGTCACCCGATCGGTTGACGGTTAGGTCAAAAATTCTTGCCGAAGAAATGCTACAGGCGAAACGGTCGGTTGACTTGTCAACCGATCGGTTGGCCGCTTCACTCATTTTCCCGAGAATTGAGGGCTGCTAACCCGGTCGCCTCAACCGATCGCGCTCGAACTCAACCGATCGGTTGATATCCCCCAAAAATTTTCCGAGAGTTCTCCCCAGCTCACCCGGTCTGTCACCCGGTCTCTTCATTCTTCAACCGATCGGGTCATTTGGGGACAGATCTCGGCTTGTATCTGATACATCCCAACCGATCGGGTGAGTTATCAACCGATCGGTTGGGGCTTTGTTTCCTGCAAAAACCAACAGATTGTCTAAGTCCCTGAACGGATGTTCTCGCGGCTGATTTTATTTATAAAAGTAGATAAAATAAAGTTAAAAATAACACTAAAAAGTGGGAAAAAAGTTTAGAACATGGGTTGCCTCCCATGAAGCGCACTTGTTTAACGTCGTTGGCTCGACGCCTCTAGCGGTGGTCAATTAGGATCCAGAGGGTTAGAGGAAGAGTTGTCGCTCGTTGGGGATCCGACCGGAGAGAATTCTGGTTCTCCAACTGTATAGTGTTTCAGACGCTGTCCGTTGACCTTAAACGGCTCATCCCTTCCCATTATCTCGATAGCCCCATGCAGGAAAACCTTGGTGACGCGGAACGGTCCCAACCATCTTGACTTGAGTTTCCCAGGAAAGAGCTTCAGCCTTGAGTTGAACAGGAGAACTAAGTCCCCTTCTTTGAATTCCCTCTTCAAGATTCTCTTATCGTGCCACCGCTTTAGCTTCTCCTTGTAGATCTTGGCGTTCTCATAGGCATTGAGCCGGATTTCGTCGAGCTCGTTGAGTTGTAGCTGCCGGTGCACTCCTACCTTCTTGGTGTCGAAGTTCATATTCTTAACTGCCCAATATGCCTTATGCTCCAATTCCACAGGAAGATGGCAATCTTTCCCATAGACAAGCCGGTAGGGAGTTGTGCCGATAGGAGTTTTAAATGCCGTCCTGTAGGCCCAAAGCGCGTCAGGAAGCTTTGATGACTAGTCCTTTCTAGAATTGGCCACCGTCTTTTCTAGTATGCTTTTAATCTCCCGGTTAGAGACTTCCGCCTGACCGCTGGTCTGTGGGTGGTAGGCACGCCCCACCCGGTGTTGTACCCCGTATTTTTTTAAGAGGGCCTCGAATTTCTTCTCTATAAAGTGGCTCCCTTCGTCACTGATCAGGACACGAGGTACACCGAACCGCGGGAAGATGTTGCTTTTAAAGAACTTGGCCACCACTCTGGAATCGTTGGTTGGACTGGCCATCGCTTCAACCCATTTCGACACGTAGTCTACAGCCACCAAGATATACTGGTTCCCCGAGGAGGAAGGGAACGGTCCCATAAATTCCACTCCCCATACATCGAAGATTTCTATCTCCAGGATGTAGTGTTGAGGCATCTCATTCCTTTTGGAGATATTCCCAGCTCTTTGGCATTTATCGCAGGCTTGGACATAAACATGTGTGTCCCTGAAGAGTGTAGGCCAGTAGAATCCGCTTTGGAGAATTTTTGCGGTGGTCTTGTAGGTGCTCGCGTGCCCTCCACATTGCTGCCCATGGCAGTGGGAAATGATGGAAGTCGCCTCAGTTTCAGGGATGCATCTTCGTATCACCCCATCATTGCAGGTTTTGTATAGGTGGGGGTCATCCCAATAAAATTTGCGGACCTCATGGAAAAATTTCTTCTTCTGTTGAAAGCTCACATTGTGGGGAACGATGGCACAAGCCAGATAATTTGCGATGTCGGCGTACCAGGGGGTCCAAGAGGAAGAGACAGAGAAGAGATGCTCGTCAGGGAGTGAATCATCGATCGGTGTAGCATTTAAATCGAGAGTGGGCATCCTGGACAGGTGATCGGCAACAACATTCTCCGCCCCCTTCTTGTCTCTGATTTCCAGGTCGAATTCCTGGAGGAGGAGAATCCATCTAATGAGTCGTGGCTTAGCTTCTTTCTTGTTCAATAGGTATTTAAGAGCCGCGTGATCCGTGTGCACGATCACCTTGGCACCAACGAGATATTGTCGGAACTTATCCATGGCGTAGATCACCGCGAGTAATTCCTTTTCCGTGGTAGTATAATTTCTTTGGGCGGCGTCAAGGGTTTTGCTCGTATAATATATGACATGAAGATTTTTATCCTTCATCTGCCCCAAGACGGCGCCAACCGCATAATCACTAGCGTCACACATCAGCTCAAAGGGTAGTTTCCAGTTTGGTGGCTGTATTATGGGCGCGGAAATCAAAGCTTGCTTCAAAGTGCGGAAGGCCTCCATACACTCCTCGATGAAGATGAAAGGTACGTCCTTCACGAGGAGTTGGGTCAGAGGCCTGGAAATCTTCGAGAAGTCTTTTATGAAGCGGCGATAGAATCCCGCGTGTCCTAAGAAACCACGGACTCCTCGAAGATTGTGCGGTGGTGGAAGCTTTTCGATCACTTCAACCTTAGCCTTATCAACCTCGATTCCCCTCGAAGAGACGATGTGTCCGAGCACAACTCCCTCTTGGACCATGAAGTGGCACTTATCCCAGTTTAGGACTAGTCCCTTTTCCTGACATCTCTCCAGGACCTTAGTCAGATTACTGAGGCACGAGTCAAATTTGGTTCCATAGACGGAGAAGTCGTCCATGAAAACCTCCATGATGTCTTGGGAGTAGTCGGAGAAGATAGCGGACATGAGTCTTTGGAATGTAGCAGGGGCGTTACAAAGTCCGAACGGCATTCTTCTATAGGCATACGTCCCGAATGGGCAAGTGAAAGTCGTCTTCTCCTGGTCATCGTTATGAATAGGGATCTGAAGAAATCCCGAATACCCGTCCATGAAACAGAAATAATTATGCTTCGCCAGTCTCTCGAGCATCTGGTCAATAAAGGGGAGAGGGTAATGATCCTTCCTCGTAGCTTTGTTCAGCTTTCTATAGTCAATGCACATCCTGTACCCCGTGACGGTCCTCGTTGGTATTAGCTCGTTCTTTTCATTGCGAACCACCGTCATTCCTCCTTTCTTGGGTACGACGTGCACCGGGCTAACCCAGCGACTATCGGAGATAGGGTATATAATAGCGGCATGTAGAAGCCTAACAATCTCTTTCTTTACAACTTCCATCATTATGGGATTCAACCTCCGCTGTGGCTCAATCGAGGAGGCTTGCTCATCTTCAAGCAGAATTCTGTGTGAGCAGAGGCCTAAGCTAACCCCTTTTAAATTCTCAATTGCATATCCGAAAATTCCTTTAAATCTTTTTAAAACACCAAGAAGTTTGGTCATTTGGTCTTCAGACAGTGAAGAGTTGACTATGACCGGAAGGGTCGAGCCAGCTCCCAAATATTCATATTTAAGCCCCGGCGGTAATTCTTTCATCTCAACTTCTTGAGGCCCCGACGCATACTTCTCAAGCTGAGCATCCTCAAGGGAAAGGTGTTCTTCGTGGATTTCTCGGAAGCCAGCATTCGGAATCTCACCCTCGGCTGTGGATTCGCATGGCAAAGTTTCGCAAGGTATCGTGGGAACGATCGAGGGGGGCACCGGGTCTCTTCCAAGCTCATAATAATTGTCCGGGAAGAAGGCTTGTAGGTGAAAACAAGTTTCAATCATCGATGATTCCCCACAACTGTTTCTAGCTTCCTTATTGTCCATAGACCGGGGATGCTCAATAGAAGTCTGCAAGGGATAGATTGATTCCTGCCCAGCGTAGCCTACAAACCCGGTCAGATGGCTCTCCTGACAAAACTCCACGGACAACTCTGCTTTACTACATTCGGGACCATGGTTGTCGATATACGCCACTTCACCGTGAGGAAAGAGAGTTGCCATGGCAAGGTGCTCCTACGCATCTCGATATCTCCTCTGACTTTCCACGGCGGCAGACAGGAGGGATAGTATATTCGAAGTATTCAGTGATTCTGCTAAGCTCTGCGCCAGACAGCGGATATGGTGAGAGTGATCCCAGATGTCTCCTGAAACTGCATGCAACATCCTCGCCGTGGGGCCAGGATCTTATACGAAAGGAGAGAGAGAGAACTGCACAAGTGGCAAACACGTCAAAAGCACGGGTTGCATAAACGGGAACCGCAAGTTGCGATGGAAGCACGGCGATTCAGTCAATTAGCATTATACAATTACTATCCACAGTATGTCCAAGTGAAATTGAAGAGTGTAGAGTGCGAAAATTATCGCGAGGTAGGGATAAGAGCTAGACACGAGGGTTCAAGAGATCCTGAAATAACAAGCACGTTGCCTCCCCGGCAACGGCGCCATAAACTTGACGTGACCGCCCCGGCTTGCTATCCGCAAATGGCCAGGGGGACCCGCGTGGGGGTTTAGAAATTTGTAACCGCAAGCGCACGGTGTTGTAGTGTGGCTTGGGGGTCGAACACAGGGAGGCTAGGATGTGCTTGAGTCAAGTAGGACCAAAATCACCCTGTAGGCGAGCTAGCCCGAATCGGTAAATGGTTGTCACAGAAAGGAATGAAGGGTATGAACAATAAGAAAATAAACCCGGGACCTTGGTTTCCACCCCGACAAGCGACTCTCGCCTATACGGCCTACGGGTATGGATAGCGATCGGAATTAGGGTCTAATGGTGGGACGTTGCCTCTGAAAGTGGTACCGGCATCCCATGGGCCCGATATTCCGGTCGGTGCCCAGGATGATACACCGGACTTCCCGGATTCGATCAGTGGGCACTCCCGTGTCCATTAACACTGATCGATTCCGGGAGCACTAAGCTCGCAACGATAACTCCCAACGTCTCATCCTGCCGCTCCCGCATGCTAGGACTCGGCGTCTACGCTAAGGGCGTGAGCTATGGCTAGGGAGTCAACCGCCAAGTTTATTCCCCCTTGGCCCAACGGTCAAAGGCGGTCTTTTTCCCACCGATGACAATGAAACACCCCGCGTAACCGTTAGATTCCTAATCCCTATCGATTTCCTAACCCTATGGACGCATCGGGAAGAGCCCCCGAAGGGGTTTCCACCAAAATCCCAGATTTAGGAACTACTCACAAAAATTCATTAAAAAGCGATCTAAATAAAAATTAACCGTTGGAATCATAATCAGACGATTGGAATGCGGAAGTAATAGAGTAGTTAAGACAATACTAAAATTTGAGAAAGATCTGAAAACTTACAAAAGAACAGTAATTACAGCCGTCACAATGGGAGAAAACAGTAAAAACTAGCAGCCCCCCGTTTCTGGAACCCTAGGGGTTCTATTTATAGACTCTCGCATCACCCGATCGGTTCATAAGTCAACCGATCGGGTGACCCGTTACAGATAATGAACAGAAAACGGTGAGCTTTCACCCGGTCATATGAATCGGTCGGGTGAGTTCTTGGAGTGACCGGTTGGATCTTGGCGCCATCGGGTGAAGCGATCGGTTGGATGCCCGTGTCTTCAGCTCCTCATCATCAGCTACAGATGAACCGATCAGGTGAAAGTCACCCGATTGGTTGGAATTTTGCTCGAAAAGACAGAGAACAGGCCCCCGCTGAACCGGTCTGTGAACCGGTCGGGTGACTTCCATATGAGCTCCGGCTGAGACCGGGTAGTGCACGCGTGCATCACCCGATCGGTTGGAGATGACCAACCGACCGGGTGAGGGGCTGAAAGATGTATTCTTTGGCGTTTGATCCCCCTGGATCACGCGTGACTCCTCCCGTTGCTCCGGGGACTTGAGATATCGTCGTTAAACGTCCCCTACACGGTCAATCTCCTGCAAACATGGATAAACAAAGAAAAGTGAAGAAAACGAGAAAATACGAGAAAACGAATAAAAGACGGCGAAAAACATGGAGAAACACAAAAGAAAACGTGTGTGAATATATGAAATATAAACGCACGTCAGAAACCCGATAGAATCGACGAGGAGGCAAGGAGGAGAAGAAAAGAGCCCAGATACAGCCTACTCGGCCGAACAGAGACTATACTCGGCCGAGTTAGAAGCTGCATTCGGCCGAGTGAAACGGATACGCATAGCGAAATTTCAAAGTTTCCTCGGTCGAGCAAGAGAGCCTACTCAGCCGAGTGAGAAAGCTCACTTGTCCGAGTAGAACAGGGGTTTTCTTCCGAGAAGCGGCTGAGTTACTAGAATTTCTAAGAAGCCTACTCGGCCGAGCACGATAGCTTACTCGGTCGAGTATAGAAGCTTACTCGCCTGAGTCAGTCAGACAAACAGACCCCCGAAGACCCCAGATTCTCTGTTTTATTATTGGGTCTGTCACTCGGTCGAATGACATTGGTACTCGACCAATTGACGTATTCCGACTGCTGCGAGGATTGCGAATTCTGGGCTTCACAGGGGCAGTTTTGTCACGATTTTTTGGAAGATATTAGCTTGTATTTAAACCTAGTTTTTTCCCTAGTTCCAGGAGAGACTTCTATTATTTTTTGACGGCTATTCTTTTGTGAAATCTCAGCTGGAGATCATAGGCGACGACATTGGTTTGTTCTTTCTTGCTAAAAATCTTATTTTTATGAATTGTCTCTTCTTTGCAATGAATTGTGTTATGATCAATTGCTATTTTTCTGAGATTTCCATGATGATTTGTGAGTAGTTTCGTCGTTCTAGGGTATGGGGATGAACCCTATGGACCCGATGTTATGAATTGTAGTGAATGAATAGAATTGTTGCTAGGATTGAGGAAAGGTTATGTTTTGATTGATTTATTGCGAGTAGCTAGGAATTTCCATCGATTGGGATTTGCAAGAGATTGGATCTCAATTGATGGAAAGGCCTAGATATTCAACTTAGGTTTATAATCGAGATTCTCTAGATTTGGTTTGCAAGAGATTGGACCAAAGCTAGGATTTTTAATATAAATCTATACTAATATTCGTTTGCAAGAGATTGGACGAATACGAACTATCATAACCTAGATCGTAGCTCAAGTTTGCACGGGAGTGGGCTCGAGTTGCAATTGGACGATGATGTTGATCTTCCTGATAGTTGTTTAGGCTAGGGTTTGCACGAGTGTGGGCCCTAACCTAAGTTACGATAGACCGGCAATAGCACGAGAGCGTGAGCTTGGTTCTACATTAAGTTGCGACTAGTTCACCTATATTCAAGCTTAGCAACATTGAAATTCATGATTCACAAGGATGAGAGACGGTCTGTAGTGGGAATTTCATATCCCTAGACGCTTTTATAATATTGATATCTACTTGCTATTCGAACGATTGTGACATTACCATCGAATCTACTCTTATTCCACTAATAGCTAGGTAATCAAAGTAGGATAATTTCAATTGTCCTCCATGTGATCGATACCCGCTCGCCACTACGCCGTGCGCTTGCGGTAAAACTACAGTCGTTTTTTGGGTGTATATCCGGGCGTGATCAACGGGTGCCCTCTAGATTCAAGGTGTCGACCTTAGAGAAGTATGACGACACGGGCGACCCGGAAGGCCATGTCATGGATTATGAGGGAGTCATGGCATTCTAAGGAGCCGACGACACCCTACTCTGTAGAGGCATCTACTCCACCCTCTAGAAATTAGCCCGGAGTTGGTACCACAGCCTCCCCAACAGTTCCATTGACAGCTTCGAGGACCTCTCCTAGCAGTTCTTCAAACAGTTCATGGCCGGACATCAGGTAAAACTGAAAGATCCTGTCAAAACAGCGACGTTAGGATCGAATAATAAAGTAGAGACTTATGCTTGCGTACGTAGTACCGTAGTCTCGGAACTTCGCCCTCGGATTCGCCACAACGGTCGGTACTTCGTCACGGAGGATCGAAGCAGAGTTTCACCGCCTAAATCTCTATTTAGAATAGGATTTTAATGGAAGGGAGAAGAAGAACATAAGATGCCTTATGCAAACTTATGGCATGGAAAGTGTAGTATTAATGCCTTACCCTTGGGTCCTATTTATAGGCTTTAGGGGTAGTTATTGTAGGAAATAACTAAATATAAGCTTATTAGCCTATATTAGCACATTCATTTATCTTCTTCTTCATTCACTTATCAAGTGCCTTTATGCACTTATAAAGTGACTTTTTCCACTTATCGAGTGGCTTTTTCCACTTATCGAGTGGTCCTTTTCACACGAGAAAAGGTTCCCTTCGTGCACGCTTTCGTGCACGCAACATCTGAGGTCCGTATACCCTCATACATCCCCTCATGGGTGTATTCATGTCGTCCATATCCAACATCTCCCACTCACACTTGAGGGGATTTTGTAAGGAAACATATTTCCTTTAACTCTTCTGTTTATCATACCGAGAAATAGGCCGTGTGACCGTCATGCGCATAGAGTCCGCTGTTGTGCACTTGTTAGAGATACACAACACCACTCGAGGTGCAAAGTTGAGTAGATCAACGCATGCTTTACCCTAGATTATTTCTTCACATTTCTTATACTTTATATTCAACAATTGAATCCCATCTGGATTACAATCGGCTAGCCAGCTTTGAATCTCTCAAGTCCAAATGTGAATATGAAATTAATCTTCCTCTTCTTGCGATCCTTTCGATCTTGACCTGACTTGCTTTTCTAACATGCCCCGCCGGACCGAATTGACCATAGTCCATAAGCAACATGCTAAGATAGCAATCACCCAGTCAAATCTAGAGGAACCAATTAGAGTCCATAAGGGTAACAAGTTAAGACCCATGTGGTCTTTGGGTCTCACATAATAGTAAACACAATTACTATTCTAACCCAATGGTCAAAATGCATACGTAGTATGAATACGTATTACAACATCACTCCTTTCCCAGGGATCGTATGTCTTAATGATGTTGTAAGGATGATGATCAGACACCACAATGTCTGATTTTGAGTCCCTTTTACTACTCAAATAATCTTCTGGACCCACATCCCGCATAAAACAGATAGGATTTAAAGAATCCTTTTAGATCTTTTGTAAGCATCCATATGATGCAGATCTTTCATACGACCATTTTGTTTAAGTCATGACTCTAAATCATCCGTCTGACGATTTTGACTTTAAACAGGTCTCATCTTTATTTTATCCGTCTGATATAATAAGGGCGGTTGCTCATGTGAGAGAGCCAACCTTAATCTGTCCGACATACTAGAAAGTATAGCTGAGATTTCAATAAATGTACAAAAACATTTCCTAAAGAATTCATATGCAATGTTTGAAAAGAACTTATTCTTTTAATAAATTTGATCATTTACAGACATGAGAATTTACATTGGTACAACTCAGCTCTTACGCAATCCTTGAGATGATAAGTGTTTGTAAAACACATCTCTGGGGATCGCCTTCGTAAGTGGATCCGCTATCATCTCATGCGTAGAAATGTACCTTATGTCTACCTTCTTGGTTTTATAAAAGTCTTTTGCAAATTTGCAGCGGATATCAATGTGTTTGTTCTTACAATGGAATTTTGGATCTTTGACATAGACTATAGATGCTTGACTGTCGCTGTGTATTGGTATAGCACCTGAGTCACTTGCATCAATTAGCCTGTCTAAGAATTTCCTAAGCCAAACAGCCTCTTGGACTGCCATGCTAAATGCTACAAACTCGGCTTCCATAGTTGAAAGTGCGATGCAGGATTGTTTCTTGCTACTCCAGGATATTGCACCAGATCCTAGACCATATATGGACTTACGAAGTTTACAAACCTTTTGTTCCTTTCCTTCTTTTACAAACCCTGTTGGTTGTTCCATATAGATCTCCTCGTCCAATTCTCCATTGAGAAAGGCAGTCTTTACATCCATCTGATGTAATTCGAGGTCTAAGCAAGCTACCATAGCCAGAATCAGGCGAATCGAGGTAAAACGGACAACAGGCGAGAAGGTCTCTTCGTAGTCTATCCCTTCCTGTTGCGTAAAACCTTTCACGACAAGGCGAGCTTTATATCTGTCAATAGAGCCATCAGCCTTATGCTTGATCTTGAGAACCCATTTGTTCCCAATTGCTCTACGTCCTCTGGGTAAGTCAACTAAGTCCCAGACTTGGTTAACTTTCATGGATTCCAACTCCTCCTTCATCGCTTCCATCCATTTGTCTTTCGCAGGGCATGATACGGCCTGTTTGAAAGTAGCAGGCTCGTCATCTTCTTGTAGTAAAGTCATAAAGGTTTGCGGAAATTCGTCCCCAAATCTTAGAGGAGCCAACCTTGTATGACTACTACGTCATATTTGAGATTCTTCAAGTCCTTGTTGACTCGAATTTAGATCAATTCTAATATCACTCCCACTTGGAATGTCGTTAGAAATGCTCCCACTTGGATCATTATTCCTGTATGGAATAGGATTAGTGTCATTCGTATCATCCATTGGTTAAGTTTGAAACGTATTTTCTTCTTCACCAAGAATTCTCCTACTCGAATGGGGTAATCCTTCTTGATCATTAATCTCAAATAGAGATAAGTCCTGACTTATCTCGCCCTGTCTTGGAAACTCGTTTTCCAAGAAAGTGACATCCCTCGACTCAAATTCAATTAGACCTCCATTGTCTTCCTGACTAACGAAAACATAACCTTTGGAGTTTTCTGCGTATCGTATAAAGATACATTTCCTTCCCCTTGGCCCAAGTTTGCCATACTTATGGGAGGAAATATGTGTGTAGGATGCACATCCCCAAGGTTTTAAAATGTTTATGTCAGGAGACTTTTGGTTCCACAACTCATAAGGAGTGGATCTAACTGATTTCGAGGGTACGCGGTTCAAAATGAAAGTGGCCGTTAATAATGCATCACCCCAAAAGGTGATTGGCAAGTTAGCTTGCGCCATCATTGAACGGACCATTTCCATTAAAGTCATATTCCTCCTTTCAGCAACACCATTTTGTTGAGGAGTATAAGACATAGTTACCTGATGTACTATGCCCTTTTCATCACAAAGTTCCTTAAAACTTGTTGATTGATATTCACCGCCCCTATCGGTTCGCAAGACCTTAATCTTGCGATCTAATTGATTCTCCACTAAACTCATATAGTTTTTAAAGCAGGTTAATGCTTCACTTTTGTGGGATATCAAATAGATATGTCCGAATCGGGTGAAATCATCAATAAAAGTGATGAAATAGGACTTCCCGTGTCTTGTCTTGACATTCATCGGACCACATATGTCCGAATGGATGAGCTGTAATGGAACCTCGGCCCTTGTGCCGGTTCCAAACGGCTTGCGACAAGATTTCCCTACAAGGCAATGTTCGCAGGTCGACATTTCAACCTTTGAAACATTGGATAGAAGGCCATGTTTGGCAAGTCTATCCATTCGTGTTGGTCCAATGTGACCAAGCCTTGCATGCCAACAAATTATATCAGACTCATAAGTCGAAGAATTTGTAACAAGGAAATTTTCATTACAAAATGAAGAGTCATACATTGTATTTAATACAATAAATCCTTTGAATACATACCCAGTACCAATTAAGGAATTATTACTAAACAAGTCCACTTTACAATCATGAAAAAACCAGCTATAACCAAGACCCATTAACACGACCACAGATATAATATTCCTTCGAATATCTGGAGCGAAGAGGACATCATGTAGTAAGATAGTGCGGCCGTTGTCCAAGACTAGCTTGCAAGTCCCAACGCCTTTCACTTCCACACGTGTGTTGTTTCCTACATAGATCCACTTTGTTCCTTGGGGTATCCGGTGATACTCCACGAAGGACCGTCTGTCCCTTGCTATGTGGTCGATGGCACCTGAATCAATTATCCAAAATGGATTAGATTCTATAAGAAATATTGAACTAGAAACACATATGTAACTAGTATTACAAGTTACCTTGTCACCTTCATCCGTACCAGAACGGGCGTAGTGACCTAACTTGTTGCACTTGAAGCACTTGATCCTCTTCAAGTCTTTCTTCTTGTGTCATTTCTTGTGCCCACCCTTATGTTTGGGTTTCTTGGTAGACTCAGGTTGCTTATTACGTTCATTATTAGACTTCGAACGATCTTTCCGTTTCTTTCCCCCGTGTGAGGAACTAGCAACCATGTGCACTTCTGCACTGGCTTGGCAGCCGCAAGCCGCTCTTCCTCTAATTCGAGGTGCTTAGAAACATCGCTGAAAGTCTTGATGCTTTCATTGTGAGTGACATGCATCTTCATTTGGTCCCACCCATTTGGCAGGGAACGTATGACTGCTTGGATTTGTTGCTCATCAGTGAGCACATGACATGTATCCTTTAACTCTGAGATTAGATTCGCCATATGTCGCAGATGTTTTCCCATGGAATGATCTGGACGTTTCTTGTATGAATCAAATCTTATAGTTAAAGAACGAAGTTTGGACACCGATGTGACACCAAACTTCTCCTCAAGCTTGGACCATATGTCCAATGCTAAGTCATGCTCTCGGAAGATGCGCATTATGTCATCGGCCATACTGCTCAATAATGTAATGCGAGCTATCTTGTTCTTCCGAGACCAAGCATCAAAAGCTTCCTTGTCTCGTCTGTGTTGGGCCGTAGTGCCCAACTCGGGTTCAATCATTACGTTCTTTAGAGTTTCGAGCACTTCTTGCTCCTCCAGAACGTACTGTATTTTAATGGAACATAGTTTGTAATTATCGCCGTTGAGTTTTTCACCTCTGTTTAACTCAGCGACGATATTCTTTGAAGCGGAAGACATTTTACTTTTAAAATGATGCAAAAGACACAAAACCGAAGGTTTGATCAAAAACATTGCATTAAAAATTCTTAAAATATAATTCCCACTTGAAATGATAATAGAATATCCCATTTGGATAGTTCTAATTTCAACTCCCACTTGGAATGATATTTACAATTTGATAAGTTACTTTCGAAAAATATGGAAGATGTTACTCTAGAATCGGAAAGGTCACTACGTTTCCAATCACCATCTAGAGTAACTTTCAATATTTCTCCCTCACTTATCAAACGATAGTACTCTTATAGTACTTCGCAGCGGAAAAGCGTTTTTGAAAACGTATTTTTCAAAAGCAAAAACGATATTTCAACTTAGTACCCTTATGATACTAGCGAAATATACGGTAATCCCTAGCCATTGCCGGGATGAGCCGTAGCCGTGCCAAGGCCGGATCCCCCCTGAGGGGATTTTTCTGCAAGCCAATGTCGCCGGCTCCCGTATGGATCCAAGCGTTCCCCCCCTATAGGAGAATTTTGTCGCAGAGTACTGCCGTCGGACCCGTAGAGGTTGTTCATGCAAGCCACCGCTTTGCAAGTTTCCCCCTTTCAGTCACGTAAGCCCCCCACCCCAAAAAAAAATTGGGTCAACCGGGGCTCGGCACTGGCCGAGGCCGGGGCCGGCACTGGCCGGGCACCGGCCTCGGCCAGTGCCGGCAGGCCTTGGCCTGGCCCCGGCCATTGCCAAGGCCGGCCAGGCCACTGGCCTAGCCCTGGCCCCCGGCCAGGGCCGGCCAGGACTTGGACGGAGGCCAGGGCACCGGCCCTGGCCTCTGCCAGGGCCGGCAGGGCCCTGGCTCCTGGCCAGGGCCGGCCAGGGCCCTAGCTGGGGCTGGCCAGGGACGGCCACGGCCATGGCCCATATGGCCATGGCCGGCCACCCCCTTGCATGGGGTTGGCCGCACACCCTCGCCGGGGTGGGTTTCGTTGTCATTTGGCCGTAGCCAATCCCCCTCCGCATGGGGAGGGGGGATGCATAGCCTCCATGGCCCATATGGCCATGGTGATCATGCACCAAAAGTCATCTTCTCCGATGGGAATAACCACCATCTTCTTCTCCGATGAGACACCCGTTCGTCGAGAAAGTAGTTATCCTTCAATGGCCATGTGCCAAAATGAAAAAAATAAGATACTTTAAAGTTCGTAAACTACATGCTCCACATGAAGAGAGCGCCCATTCCCTTTTGAATGGAGACTCAGCATCCATGAAGAGTGCGAGTTTGGTGATATGAACGGTCGGTTCTTCCCGTCACGGAGAGTTCCTGCCATATCCGTAATGACAGAAGACCCGAACGTGAAAAGAACAACCGCTGCGTTCTCTCCGTCACGAAGCGTTCCTGCCATATCCATAATGGTAGGATACCCATTCGTGAAAAAGACAACGCCTCGTTCATCGGTTCGACGGGGCGACGGTTTGACCGGGGCGAACCCGTATGGCTCTGATACCAATGTAAGATCCTGTCAAAACAGCGACGTTAGGATCGAATAATAAAGTAGAGACTTACGCTTGCATACGCAGCACCGTAGTCTCGGAACTTCGCCCTCGGATTTGTCACAACGGTCAGTACTTCGTCACGGAGGATCGAATCAGAGTTTCACCGCCTAAATCTCTATTTAGAATAGGATTTTAATGGAAGGGAGAAGAAGAACATAAGATGCCTTATGCAAACTTATTGCATGGAAAGTGTAGTATTAATGCCTTACCCTTGGGTCCTATTTATAGGCTTTAGGGGTAGTTATTGTAGGAAATAACTAAATATTCGCTTATTAGCCTATATTAGCACATTCATTTATCTTCTTCTTCATTCACTTATCAAGTGCCTTTATGCACTTATAAAGTGACTTTTTCCACTTATCGAGTGGCTTTTTCCACTTATCGAGTGGTCCTTTTCACAGGAGAAAAGGTTCCCTTCGTGCACGCTTTCGTGCACGCGACATCTGAGGTCCGTATACCCTCATACATCCCCTCATGGGTGTATTCATGTCGTCCATATCCAACAAAAACCGGACTCAGAACTCCTGTTCAATGTGGTACAGGGTCCCGAAGAAACCCTGAGGCACTACACGCGTCGTTTCAACGCAGAGAGACTGAATGTGGAGAGCTGTCCCGAATTGGTCGTGAAAATGGCCCTGAAGAAAGGGCTCTGGCACAGGGGCCTGAAAAAGTCATTACACAATGATCCTCTGAAAGACCTCGCCAAGGTCATTGCTCAGATGGAGCGCTACGTGCTGACAGAGGAAGTGCTAGCTGCGGAGGACGGAAGTCACCCAATAAGGGCTAGACGGGGATCCAAGCGGGACAAGAGCGAGCGCCGCGTGTTGGATATGGAAGACGTTTGTACACCCTTGTGGGGGATGTACGAGGGAATACGGACCTCGAACGTCGCGCACACGAAGTCGTGTGCAAAGGGAATCTGTTCCCTTGCGGAGAGGATCTCTGTATGAGCGGGAAAGTCGCATTATATATGCATAAGTGCATGCGACATATGGCTAATAAAGGGGGAATATCTTAAGCTTATGTTGTACCATGCATATGGTACAACTTAAGCTTATATTGTGCCATGTATCATGGTACACCTTAATTAAGTTGTTCCAAAGGAACAACTTACCCTAAAATAACTACCTTTGGGGCTATAAATAAGACCCAAGGGTAGCCATTTTCCTAACACATTTTGCATGAAATTCATGCATGCATCTTCTTCATAGCGAAGCTCTGCAGAAATATTTCCTCTCCCTCCTTCCAAGTTCTTAATCTAAAATAGAGATTTAGATTGTGGATTAGTAGCCTTACTCCGTTCGTGAGAAGACTCGATCCGTCGTGGCGAATCCGAAGGCAAAGTTCCGAGACTATCGTTCCGCATACGCAAGCGTAAGTCTCCACTTTAATTATCGATCCTAACTCTGTTTTGGCAGGATCCTTCATTGGTATCAGAGCCATATGGGTTCGCCCCGGTCAATCCACCGCCCCGTCGAAACTACGAACGAGTCGTTGTCTTTTTCACGAATGGGTCTCCTACTATTACGGATATAGTAGGAACGCTTCGTGACGGAGAGAACGCAGCGGTTGTTCTTTTCACGTTAGGGTCTCCTATCATTACGGATATGGTAGGAACTCTCCGTGACAGGAAGAACCGACCGTTCACGTAGTACGTTAGTCATTTTTGGCACACGGCCATTAGGCAATAACTAACTTCATCGACGAACGGGTGCTTCATCGAGGAAGATGATGGAAGTTATTTCCATCGGGTAAGAGGAAAATTTGGTGCATGTGTACCATGGCCAAATGGGCTATGAAGGCCATGCATCCCCTCTCCCCATGCGGAGGGGGTTGGCTACGGCCAATAACCACCGGCGACCACCCCATCAAGGGGGAGGAATGAGTGCGGCAACCCCGTTTAAAGGGGGTGGCCGGCCATGGCCAAAGGGGCCATGGCCGGCCAACGTCGAATGGCCTTGGCCATGACCGGCCATGGCCAAGCCATGGCCGGCCATGGCCAGGCCGGCAGTGGCCGGCCAAGGGCCAGGCCGGCAGTGGCCGGCCTTGGCAGAGCCTTGCCGGCCAGGCCGGCCCTGGCAGTGGCCAGGGCCGGCCCTGGCAGAGGCCAGGGCCGGCGCCCTGGCCACTGCCAGGGCCAGGCCGGCCCTGGCAGTGGCCAGGGCCGGTGCCCTGGCCTCAGGCCAGGGCCTGGCCGAGGCCAGGGCAGGAGCCCTGGCCCCGGCCAGCGGCCTGCCGGCCCTGGCAGAGGCCAGGGCCGGCGCCCTGGCCTCAGGCCAGGGCCTGGCCGAGGCCAGGGCAGGAGCCCTGGCCCTGGCCAGTGGCCTGGCCGGCAGGCCCTGGCAGTGGCCAGGGCCTGGCCGGCCGGCCCTGGCCGAGGGGGCCAGGCCCCCTGGCCGGCCAGGGCAGAGGCCCTGGCCGGCCTTTGGCCAAGCCCCGGTCAGGGCAGAGGACCTGACCGGGAGGGAGAATTTGTATTTCGAAAATTGGTCGACCAATTTTGTGTTTTTGGTCGACCAATCTGACAGATGGTCTGGATCGATTGCAAACTTGCCAGATGACTCATACGGGGTACCAAATGGCCTTGGTCAAACTCGAATGTGTCGATTAGTCCATACGGGACTAACCACAGTGCCGAATAGTTCATACGGGACTAACGTTTTAATGAAGTTTTTTTTCATTTGGGCTCTACTCCTTGAAGATTAGCCATAGTGCTCTACTTCATGCGAGATTAGCCATGTCATTGTGCTCTACTCTACGGAGATTAGCCAATGTACTTGTGACGTTGTGCTCTACTCTACGGAGATTAGCCAACGTGCTTTCAAAATTTTTGGAAAAAGATGTTTTTCAAATAGGTTATGTCCCGTCCTTAAATCGGGATAGCGCAATTTAGAATTCCAAGTCCTACCACGATCCGGCCATGGTTATCTAACCCATGGGTGTGTAGAACAGGTCTCGTGGCTTGGCAATTGTTGCGTTAAAATTCTTTGCGCTAATTCTCACCTATTCTATTTTGAAAGATAAGTTTTTCAAAGTGATTTTCCGCTGCTAATACCATACGGGTATTATTTCTGATTTCTTTTTACTTGAGATAAGTAAGAGGGATACTTTGAAAGTTACTACTAGATGGTAGTTGGGAACGTAGTGAACTTCTCGATTCTAGAGTAACATTTCAACGCATCCAAGGAACTTATCAAGTGTTTAAAGAATCGAAACTTTATGCATAGAATTTTGATCGTGTTTTTCATTCTCTTTGCAGTTTTTTGAATCGAAAATGTCTACCGCTTCTAAGAATATTGTCGCAGAGCTTAACAAAGGTGAAAAGCTCAACGGCGACAATTATAAACTTTGGTCAATAAAGATCCAATATGTTTTGGAGGAGCAAGATGTGCTCGAAACACTCCAAAACATAATGGTAGAACCTGAGTTGGGCAATACGGCCCAACACAAAAGGGACCGGGAAGCTTATGACACTTGGACTCGAAAGAACAAAATAGCACGTATTACGTTACTGTCCGCGATGGACAATGACATAATGCGCCTATTTCGGGAATTCGACCTAGCTAAAGACATATGGTCTGAGCTAGAGATACAGTTTGGTGGAACTTCGGTTACCAAACTCCGCTCCTTGAATATTCAATTTGATTCGTACAAGATGCGGCGAGATCATTCTATGAAAAAGCATCTCCGCCACATGGCGAATCTTATATCTGAATTAAAGGATGCGGGTGTTACGCTGTCTGACGAACAGCAGATCCAAGCGGTCATTCGTTCACTCCCAGATAGCTGGGATAACATGAAAATGCATCTCACTCATAATGAATGCATTAAAACTTTAAGCGATGTTTCGAAACACCTCGAACTCGAGGAAGAGCGGATTCAAGCCGCAAAACCAAGTGCAGAAGTGCACGTGGCCGCTAGTTCCTCACATGGAGGAAATAAGCGGAAACGCTTAAGGTTTGTGAACGAACGTAAGCAAGAACCGGAGACCTCAAAGAAGACAAAGAACAAAAAGTGGCAAAAGAATGTGCACTCAAAGAAGAAAAACTTGAAGAAGATCAAGTGCTTTAAGTGCAACAAGTACGGTCACTTCACCCGTAAGTGTACGGATGGAAGTGACAAGGTAACTTGTAGGGCTAGTTACATATGTGTTTCTAGTTCCGTGTTTCTTGCTGAATCTAACTATTTTTGGTTGATTGATTCAGGGGCCACAGACCACGTTGCGAAGGACAGAAGGTTCTTCGTAGAGTATCGAAAGATAACTCAAGGAACAAAGTGGATATACGTCGGCAACAACACACGTGTTGAAGTCAAAGGCGTCGGAACATGCAAGCTAGTTCTCGACAACGGCCGGACTTTATTATTGCACGACGTCCTCTTTGCTCCAGATATTAGAAGGAATATCGTTTCCGTGGTCATGTTAATGTCTTTAGATTATGAGTGGAGGTTCTATAAACAATGTGTTGACCTTGTATGTAATAATTTTTTGATTGGTTCTGGTAATGTTTGTAATGGATTAATTGTTTTAAATACAATGTATGATGTTGCTTCTTCCATTAATGAAAGTTTTCATTTGACAAATGCTTCTAACTCTGAGTCTGAAATCATTTGTTGGCATGCAAGACTTGGTCATATTGGACCAACTAGAATGGATAGACTTGCCAAAAGTGGCTTGCTATCTAATGTTTCAAAAATTGAAATGTCAACTTGCGAACATTGTCTTGTAGGGAAAACTTGTCGCAAGCCGTTTGGAACTGGCACAAGGGCCGAAGTTCCATTACAGCTTATCCATTCGGACATTTGCGGTCCAATGAATGTTAAGACAAGACACGGGAAGTCCTATTTCATCACATTCATTGATGACTTCACCCGTTTCGGACATATCTATTTGATATCCCACAAAAGTGAAGCTTTGGCTTGCTTTAAAAACTATATGAGTTTAGTGGAGAATCAATTAGATCGCAAGATTAAGGTTTTGCGAACCGATAGGGGCGGTGAATATCAATCAATAAGTTTTAAGGAACTTTGTGATGAAAAAGGCATAGTACATCAGGTAACTATGCCTTACACTCCGCAACAAAACGGTGTTGCGGAAAGAAGAAATAGGACATTGATGGAAATGGTCCGATCAATGATGTCTCAGGCAAATTTGCCTATCACCTTTTGGGGTGACGCATTATTGACGGCAGCATTCATCTTAAACCGTGTACCCTCGAAGTCGGTAAGTTCTACTCCTTATGAGTTGTGGAACAATAGAACTCCAGACTTAAACATTCTAAAACCTTGGGGTTGTGCCTCTTACGCACATTTATCCTCTCACAAATATGGCAAACTTGGGCCACGTGGGAGGAAGTGTATCTTCATCCGATACGCTGAAAACTCCAAAGGATATGTTTTCGTCGGTCAAGAGGACAATGGGGGTCTAATAGAATTCGAATCGAGGGATGTTGTCTTCTTGGAAAAAGAGTTTCCAAGACAGGGTGAGATAAGTCAAGACTTATCCTTGTTTGAGACTTGGGATCAAGAAGGATCAGAACGTTCGAGTGGGAGAATCCTTGGTGAAGAAGAAAATACGTTTCAAACTTCACCAATGGATGATACGAACGATACCAATCCTAATCCGAGTGGGAGTGATGTTATTCCAAGTGGGAGTGATGTCATTCCAAGTGGGAGTGATCAAACTCAAACAAGACGTAGTAATCGAACGAGGCTAACACCTCTGAGATTTGAGGATGAATTTCCTCAAACATTCATGACATTACTACAAGATGATGACGAACCTGCAAACTTCAAACAGGCCGTCACATGCCCTGCTAAAGATAAATGGATAGCGGCAATGGAAGAAGAACTTCAATCCATGAAAACAAACCAAGTCTGGGACTTGGTTGATTTACCTAAAGGACGTAGAGCCATTGGGAACAAGTGGGTTCTCAAAATCAAGCATAAGGCTGATGGCTCCATCGAGAAATATAAAGCTCGCCTTGTTGCGAAAGGTTTCACGCAACAGGAAGGAATAGACTACGAAGAGACTTTCTCTCCTGTCGTGCGTTTTACCTCGATTCGCTTAATTCTGGCAATGGTGGCTTGTTTGGACCTCGAATTACATCAGATGGATGTAAAGACTGCCTTTCTTAACGGAGAACTAGATGAGGAGATCTACATGGAACAACCAAACGGGTTCGTACAAGAAGAAAACAAACATAAGGTTTGTAAACTTCGTAAATCCATATATGGTCTTAAACAATCCTCAAGGCAGTGGTATATGCGCTTTCAAGAAGTTGTTTTGTCATATGGGTTCTCCATGCTCGACGAAGACAATTGCGTATATATTAAGAGGATTAAAAACAAGTATATAATTATGTCTCTTTATGTAGATGACATACTTATAGCCGGAAATGATAAGCGTCTTATATTGGATATCAAAACTTGGCTTTCATCCGTCTTTGAGATGAAAGACATGGGTGAAGCTGCATATATCCTTGGGGTTAAGATCTCAAGGAATCGTTCCAAGAAACTTCTCTCTCTCTCTCAAGAGACGTATATAAAGAAAGTTTTAGAACGGTTTAATATGCAGGACTGCAAGCCAATTGATACTCCAATAAGCAAAGGCGAGGGTCTATGTTTGGAGATGTGTCCCAAAGATCCAAAAGAAAAGAAAGCTATGGAAAAAGTTCCATACTCCAGTGCTGTCGGGAGTCTGATGTACGCCATGATATGTACTAGACCCGACATTTGCTATGCTGTTGGTATGGTAAGCCGTTACCAATCCAACCCAGGGCAGGCACACTGGAAAGCGGTGAAGAGGATATTAAGATACCTCAAAGGGACTGCGGACTATGCGTTATGCTATCAAGGCAATACCTTGAGACTCGAAGGCTATACCGATGCTGATTGGGCGGGTGATCTCGACGAGCGAAGATCTACCTCAGGCTTTGTTTTCTTACTCGGGAATGGTGCAATATCCTGGAGCAGCAAGAAACAAACCTGCATCGCTCTATCAACCATGGAAGCCGAGTTCGTAGCATTCAGCATTGCGGTCCAAGAAGCTGTTTGGCTTAGGAAATTCTTAGACAGGCTGACGAATGCCTCTGACTCGAGCACTGTTCCTATATACAGTGATAGTCAAGCTTCGATTGCCTATGTCAAAGATCCTAAATTTCATTGTAAGACCAAACACATTGACATTCGATTCAAGTTTGCGAAGGATTATGATAAACGGAAGGAAGTAGACATAGGATACATATCCACGCATGAGATGATAGCGGATCCCCTTACTAAGGCGATCCCCAGAGATGTGTTTTTTAAACACTTATCATCTATGGGAATGCGTAGGTGCTGAGCTGTATCATGTAACATTTCCCATGTCTATAGAAGATCAAAATTTAATTTACATACAAGTTTCTTACAAATGATTTAATATACATTTGTGTTTAAGTCTCAGCTATTTTTTTGTGTGTATGTCGGACAGATTAAGGTTGGCTCTCTCACATGAGCAACCGCCTTATCTTATCAGATGGATAAGATAGAGATGAGACTAGTTTAAAGTCAAAATCATTAGACAAATGATTTAGAGTCATGACTTAAACAAGATAGTCGAATAAAAGATCTGCATCATACGGATGCTTACAAAAGATCTGAGATCTGTATCACAAGGATATAAAGATCTCATTGGATTTTTTAATCCTATCTGTCTTATGCAGGATGAGAGTCCGTGAATATTTCACGAGTAGTAAGGGGACTCAAAAAGATAGGCACTGTGGTGTCTGATCTTTTCATCCGTACAACATCATTAAGACATACTCTCCCTGGGAAAGGAGTGATGTTGTAATACGTGTTCATACCACGTATGCATTTCGACCACTGAGTTAGTAGCAATAGTGTTTGCTATTATGTGAGACTCAAAGGCCATACGGGTCTTAACTCTTACCCTCAAGGACTCCAATTGGTTCCTTTAGATTTGATGAGATGATCGCTATCTTAGCGTGTTACTAATGGGCTATGGTAATTCGGCTCGGCGGGGCACGTTAGAAAAGCGAATCAAGTCAAGATCAGAAGGTTCGCAAGAAGAGGAAGATTGATTTCATATTCGCATTTGGACTTTAATGATTCAAAGCTGGCCAGCCAATTGTAATCCAGATGGGATTCAATTGTTGAATATAAAGTACAAGAAATGCGAAGAAATAATCTAGGGTAAAGCATGCGTTGAACTACTCAACTTTGCACCTTCGAGGTCGTTGTGTATCTCTAACAAGTGCACAACAACAGACTCTACGCGCATGACGGTCGCACGGTCTATTTCTCGGTATGATAGATGAAAGAACTAAGGGAAAGACGTTCTCTTACAATCCCCTCAAGTGTGAGTGGGAGATGTTGGATATGGAAGACGTTTGTACACCCTTGTGGGGGATGTACGAGGGAATACGGACCTCGAACGTCGCGCACACGAAGTCGTGTGCAAAGGGAATCTGTTCCCTTGCGGAGAGGATCTCTGTATGAGCGGGAAAGTCGCATTATATATGCATAAGTGCATGCGACATATGGCTAATAAAGGGGGAATATCTTAAGCTTATGTTGTACCATGCATATGGTACAACTTAAGCTTATATTGTGCCATGTATCATGGTACACCTTAATTAAGTTGTTCCAAAGGAACAACTTACCCTAAAATAACTACCTTGGGGGCTATAAATAAGACCCAAGGGTAGCCATTTTCCTAACACATTTTGCATGAAATTCATGCATGCATCTTCTTCATAGCGAAGCTCTGCAGAAATATTTCCTCTCCCTCCTTCCAAGTTCTTAATCTAAAATAGAGATTTAGATTGTGGATTAGTAGCCTTACTCCGTTCGTGAGAAGACTCGATCCGTCGTGGCGAATCCGAAGGCAAAGTTTCGAGACTATCGTTCCGCATACGCAAGCGTAAGTCTCCACTTTAATTATCGATCCTAACTCTGTTTTGGCAGGATCCTTCACCGCGGCCCCGACGAACCTCGGCATGAGAAGAAGGCCAAAGGAAGGCAGCGCATGGAGGAGCCATGGCCCCCCAAGCTGAACACCGCCCCGGACATCGTCCTTGTGTACACTCAAAAGGAGGGGCGCTTTAGCAGGCCGCCTCCGAGGATGAAGAGAGGCAGAAAGGACGAGGAGAAATATTGCAAGTATCACAAAGACAATGACCATGACACCGACGACTGTTGGCATTTAAAGTAGGATATAGAGAAGCTGGTTAGCCGGGGCCATTTAAAGAATTTCGTCGACGACTCAACTGCCGCCCCCGGGGAGGGGACATCCAAGCAGATGGACAAGGCGAAGAAAGTGAATGTGGTTCAGGCGGCCATGAGCATCATCGAGTGAGCGGATGGGACAATCAGCCGCAGCCTCACCTTGGCAAGATTAGCTTGTCCTCGCCTCCCCCATTTTATTTTCCTCCAAATGTACACCCGGGTTCAAGGAACGAAAAGAGAACCGTGTTAGTACAGCTCTGCTTTTTTCCACTGTATCTAGCTTGGCGATCAATTGCGGAGCGGGTGGGAAATCACCTCCCTGGTGAGGGCTTGTTACACTGATCGAACGGAAGGCTAGGGGGTAACTCCCCCAGCGGGCCAATCGTACAGATCGACCGTAAGGCTGGGGGCAACTCCCCCAGCGGGCCGATCGCACAGATTGACCGTAAGGCTGGGGGCAACTCCCCCAACGGGCCGATCTCTCGATCTACCGTAAGCCTGGGGCAGCCCCCAGCACGTAGACCGACTTGACCGTCCGTAAGGCTAGGGGCAACTCCCCCAGCAGGTGAGTTCATCGGTTGGTCGTAAGCCGGAGGGTAGCTCCCCCAGCTGACATACCGATCCGATCGACTATAAGGCTGGGGACAACTCCCCCAGCGGGTCGATCACCATGCCTGTCCGTAAGACTGGGGGCAAGTCCCCTAACAGGCGGGTTCATCGGTTGGTCGTGAGCCGGAGGGTAGCTCCCCCTGCTGACCAACCAACCCGATCAACTGTATGGCTGGGGGTAACTCCCCCAGCGGGCCGATCACTAGGCCCGTCCGTAAGGCTAGGGCAACTCCCCCAGCAGGCGGGTTCATCAGTTGGTTGTAAGCCTGACGGTAGCTCCCCCTGCTGACCGATCGACCCGATCGACCGTAAGGCTGGGGGAAACTCCCCATGCAGGAAAATCAACATGGCCAACCGTAAGGCTGGGGGTAACTCCCTCAGCTGGTCGAACCATCGGTTGGGCGTAAGCCTGGGGATAGGTCCCCCAGCGGCTCAAACGATCCGATCAGCCGTAGGGCTGGGAGCAACTCCCCCAGCAGGCCGATCCCCTGACCACCCATAAGACTGATGGCGAGCCCCCCCCCCCCCTCCCGTGCAAGGCGGTCACCCGATCGGCCTGAGGATCACGGACGAAGGGAAAACCATAGAAGGTCGACCGAGAACACCCCCGAGGCACTAGTCTATCAGGCCGATCGGCTTGTTGTCCCGAGGACCACCCGCACACACGAAGAGTGATGGGGGACAGCATGGGATTACCCCCCGACCGGATTGAACATGACTGTGGCTCAAAAGACCAAGAGTCTTCCCCCTCTGCAAAACAGCTTGGTCAGTAGAGGGCCAGAGATGGAGACAACCAGGAAAATGTCAAGATGCGAAGAGGTACAAAGACGTACAAAACACTTTATACATTGCACCCCAAAAATTGTTCTGTATTACAGGGCAAGAGGGGAACAAAAATGGAGAAACGTCACCTAGGGGGCCGGGGCCCTGGAGGAGGCGTCCTCCGAGACCTCGCCTTGCTCGGAGCGAGGAGGCTCTTCGGGACCTGGCAGAGGTCGGAGAAGCGACTGTCGGACACGCTCCTCGAACCTCTAGAAAGAGACTTAGAAGACCCCCATGATCCTGGGGGCCAAGAGGTCATCGTAGGAGTCGAAGGCCTCCTTGAGGGCCTCCGTAATTCACGGCCTCAAGACCCCCTCGTAGCCCCTCTCCACTTCCTCGACGAGCCAGGTGGGATGCGCCTGACGCAGGGCCCCCCAGCTCATTCCAGAGCTCACCCCTCTCCCGACGAAATGCTTCTTCCGCCTCCTAGGCCGACCTCTAGGCATCGGACAGGGCCCCCTGTAGATCCCGCACCTCGGAGGTGACCTCATCCACATGACGCCGCAGTTGGCGAGCTTCCATGCGGGCTTCCTCGGCGGCCACCTCGGCCGTCCCGGCCCTCAAGCACTCCCGCGTCAAGGACTCTTCGAGGTTGGTCGCATGGGCCACGCGGCGCTGCACCTAAACGGCCATCATGGTGGCCTGCAAAACTAGGGGAATGAGCCAGGAGAACCACGAGACAGGATTGGACGTGACAAAAAGACCAACCTGCTGGAGCTACCAGACCAAAGCATTTGCCAGACGGTCGGAGTGAGCCCTCTTCGGGAGGGAGCAGTCCCTCGGAAGAATGGAGCTCCGTGCCAGCTGGGTGGCTACGGCTCAGTCGACAAAAACCGAGTCACCAGGCGTGACCTCGGGACATGCCTGAAGAGTCAACAGGGTGCCCCTGGCACCGGCCAAATACGGCTTGGCTGAGTCGGCAGGGGCAGCCACCAACGGCAGCGGGAGGGTCTCTCCTGAGACAACCAACGACTCGGGAACCACGGAGGCATTAGCCTCCTCGGTCTTGTTCTTCCTCTTCTTCTTCTCGTTGGGCCCTGCGGACTCCGGAGGGGGACACTTCTGCTCCACGCCGCGATCACCCGTGGGCACACGAGGCACTAGGCCGGCGCCCCCATTGCCTCCCTTGGTACAGACAGAGCTGGGAGGGTCGGCAGCTGCGACCTCCCCCACAGGGGATTCCACCACAACCTGGGTGAGCGACGCTGCTACGACCATTGGCTCCAGCCTCCCCACCGCCAGGTCGGCTTGGCACCCCTCCTCCTCCACTACACGACAAGGTGCCTAGCCCGAGGGGTTCCTTCGGCCTCTGCTAGATCCCCGGCAGATGATCTCATCGACATCACGGCTGAATTCTCGACCCGCCATCTCTGTGGAAAGAAAGAAGATCAGGATAAGCAAAAGGCAAAGCAGAAAGAAAATAGGACGCCTACCGGGTGTCCACATGACGGCCTTAAGGAGCAGGTCATCTAGCAGAGGCCAGACCGACCTCTCCTCTAAGCGCAGGGACGACAAAAGCTGGACAACATCCTGATCGGCCTCGGAGAGGGTCAACATCACGTCATATTGACATAGCCCCCCAAACCGGTCAGGATCACGGAATCCCTGGGGAAAATGACGAAGACGAAGCTCAAACTCCAGTCCCCCACCCAGCGGGGCAGACCGAGCAAGCACTCCCTCCCCGCTCGGGCCCGGATGTGCTGCCACGACCCTCGGTCGACCGTCTAAATCCGAAAAAAGTAGAAGAGAAGGGGCAGGGTCGGCTCCAAGCCATGGGCGCTACAGATCATGATGAACCCAACCAGCACCGCAATGGAGTATGGGGTCAGCTGACACGGGGCCACCAAAAAATCCAGGATCTGGATGCTGAAGGGATGAAGGGGAAAGTAGAGCCCCAGGCGAAACATCTCGACGTAGACATCCACCTCCCTGCTCCTTGGAAAACAAATCCGTTTGTCGCTGAAAGGGATCCGAATGTCATACGGGTGGTACAAATACTTCTCTCTAATCTCTGAAGTCGTTGAAAAGGGAACCATAGATGTCGATCTGAGGATCACCGGGGAAACGTCGAACCTTTCCGCCGCCTGAGCCACATCGTCACCAACTGGGTCCTCAAAGAGCAAGCCCTTCCCCTTATCCAGAATAGGGCATGTCCCTGGAGGGACATCAGGCCTCGATGGCAGAGGAACGCCTGACTCAGGCACTGGAGGGACCCCGAACCCCGACGTGAAACCACCTATTCTAAGCGCGGCCATAGGACAAATCGAGCGGGGATAAGAAAGAGGAAGGAGAGTTACATTGGGAAGGATCCGGAGGAAGAAAGACGAAGGAGGGGTCGAAGGAGCTTGCAAGATGAGAGTCGGATAGAAAGGCGTGAAAGAATCAAACTCAGGAGGTTGGCATTTTTATATGGAAAGCAATCTCAGAATCAGGACCGTCCGAAGAAGAGCGAGTGGCAACATCTGGAGGACTGACGGCGCTTCAAATCCCACACCCAGAGAAATTTAAACGGGCCACGTCATGATGGCCTCCATTTAATGGCTCGGTCTCAACTGATGTGCCTGTCAAAATCCATGAATCACATCGCCCGAACCACACCGGTAGGATCCGAACGGCCCAAGCGATGGAGGCAATTGATACGACTATTTTAGAGAGGCCCAAAAGCAAGCGGCCCAGGTCCACGCGAGAAGAAGAAGCCCCCAAAAGGAGTTTTGGGCCAGCTGTCGAAGACCCCCCCCCCCCCGTGAAGGCCCTATATCAGATCAGCCATGATCGGACGTGCGCCCGGTCAACCCACGACTGCAAGAGTTAACCACTCCCTAAAACGCTCCCCGTTAATGACCATGAAGGGACCCCATTAACCCACCTTCATGGCGCATAAAGACGACCAGAGGGAGGCGGATCATGGGGGCGGATTAGGGGGGCATGAAGACAGGACGATCGTAGCAGAAACCCTATATAGGGACTCGAAGGGGGACGAAGAAAAGGTCATGACCCCAGATACCGCAATACGGAGGTATTCTACTAAAAAGACCTTGCTTTCCCCATTGTCTTACCTCCCATAGCTTGATCCGAGGATACGCGTACCGGCCTCCTTACGAGCCGCACCGATCCCACCGAGTATCATTCAGATCCATTCTGACTTAGGCATCGGAGGGGACTACAGAGGGATATGCCCTCAGATCATTTGTATTCGATGCAAATGATAATTTAAGCTTAGATAGGGACTAATTTGCATATGATGCAAAAGAGATTAAATGTATCTTAAATAGTTTAAGACCATATTTAATGATATAAACGCAAGGAAGGGTTCACGGGTAAGACGGGAATGTCCAGGTCTATGCCCAGGTTTGAACATCGTCCAAATCGGACGCCAGATGCCCAAGATACGCCCATAACAGCCCAATAAACCTGACAGTGTCAGACCAGGCTGAACCAGGCCAAACTAGGGTCTGGCCAGGAACACCTAGCCAGCCAGGAGCTGAGCCCTGGGCGACAGGCACCCTGGGCCTGGGCCCGGCGCCCGGGCCCGGCCGCCTGGGCGCCTGCCCAGGCGCCGAGGGCAGGCGCCCTGGGCCTGGGCGCGGGCCCAGGCCCAGGCGCCCTGGGCGCCCTGGACGCCCTGGGCCGGGCGCCAGGGCGCCAGGCCCAGGCCCAGGCCTTGGCCAGGCACCCAGGCCTGGGCCAGGCGCCCAGGCTGGGTGCGCCAGTCTGGGCTCGCCTAGTTGGCCTGGTGGGCCCCGCAGAGTAGGTTTTCTGAAACCTAGGTTGGGCAGTTTTTGACGGCTCTGTTTTTGTGAAAAACAAGCCTTAGGCTGAACTTTGGGCGATCAATTGGAGGGTCAAACGGACTCCGATTGACTCGCCTTTTTTTCCTTTACGTTCACTGTTGAACACCCTTCGAATTGATAGGTTGTATCAATCATGAAGCTCAATGGTGAGTGAGTTAAAATTCTAATTTAATTAACGATGAAGGGCAAACTAACTTGATTTAATTAAATCTAATTTAATAGTCCCACATCGGTTGTACGAAAAAGGGGAGAGTCTGCCGCCTATATAAATAGGGGCCTCCCCCTTCCTCCAAACTTGTTCCAAGCTCCAGATCTGAGCTGCTCTCGTAAATGTTGGAGCACGCTCGGATCTAGGCTTAAATTAATATTCTTCTTCTTTCTATATTTCTGCCTTACTCCTGAGGGCTCTAGCAAAGCCGCGAAGGAGGTCGGATTCAGATCCGAAATCTTCACGAAGGCTTTCACTCACGTGAAACTTTCTTCCGCGGGTGGTTGGCTCGGTGACACAAGGATTACTTGCCTCGGGATGCGGAGCGGTTCGGGGAGCGGTTCGAGGAGCGGCTCGACGTGGGATGGGGAGCGGCTCGGAAGACGGTGCGGAACATCTCGCCTATCCCAGGGTTGAGATTCCGGGTATGTGTTTTAAGCATTAGTTTAATTTAATCGCAGTAGGTTAGATCCTTCTTGGGATGGTCAGATCCATCCCGAGTCGGCATAGATCTTGGCTAAGGGTCTTGTACCTTAGGGCTAAGTTAAATTGTTTAACTGCATGTTAATTAGATTAACTTGTTTATTCTTCTGCTGCAAATTTTTATGTCTATGTTTCGTCCGACTTAGGACGGCAATAGAGTTTTTGTGCCCTAAGGGTCCTAGAAATCCCAACAGTGGTATCAGAGCCTAGGTTTGCGTAACGATCTAGCACTGTGATTTTATTAAACATTGAAATGCTTTTTAAAATACTTTTAAAATGTTTTAGAAGTTATGAGATAATTTTAAAATATTTTTAGATGCCCTATAAAATGTTTTAAAGTTATGAGATAATTTAAAAATGTTTTAGAAGCCCTTTTGAAAATGTTTCTTTTAATTTATGCGATAAATTTATAATAATTTTAGATGTTTAAAAGTTTTATATGATAAATTTTAAGCATGGAATTTTTTAAAATGTTGTTTTAAATTTATAAGATATTTTTAAAACAGATTTTAAAAGTTTAAAATTTTTATGCGATAAATATTTTAAGTAGCATGCAAATTTTGTGATCTTTTAAAACAAGTTTAAATGTTGAAGTTAAGTATGCACGCTGTTACGGCTATTTTGACCGGGCCCGGAAGAGCCAAGTCAACGACGACCGGTCAACCGGCCTGCTACGGCCTTGGGCCCCGGCCCAGAGATCTCACGGGCGGGCCGCGCTTATCCGCCCAAGATGAAGGCCCAAAAGGCTGCCCACTTTTGTAGCGGAGGAAATCGGGGCCCAAATCGAGGAAGCCTTCGCCATTTATGGCAGCCGCCCCGTGCCATCATGATCCGCCAATTATGGCAGCCACCTTCATGGCTCGCCAAATATGGCAACCGACTTCATGGCCAGGCTTAATGGCCATCATTCCCCCGCCGTTATGGCCCGCCAAATATGGCAACCGACTTCATGGCCAGGCTTAATGGCCATCATTCCCCCGCCATTATGGCCCGCCAATTATGGCAACCGCAATGCCCATTACTCCAGCCTTCATGGCCCGCCAATTATGGCAATTACTCATGGCCATGACTCCACCTTCATGGCGTCATCAAGTGGGCGCAATTAGAGGGGGTCAACCCTTCCCCATTTGCACGACCCCATGAATGGCGGCCATGATGTCACATCATGGCACATGATGAGCATGGTTCGTCTATATGAGGAGGGGGCGGGCGTCATTTGAAAGAGGCCGGATCTTCACCACCTACAAAGGAGGTACCTCATACTCCCATCTTACACCTTCTTCCACCTTGAATATTTCTCCTCCAAAGCTCGGCCCGAGGACTCGAGTATCGGTCTCTCCGCGAGCCATACTCGATCCCACCGAGCACTTATCAGGCCAGATCTGACTTTGGCATCGGAGGGGCTTCGGTCGGAACCAAGGTCCGACCCCCCTGACGAGCTCTCTCGTCTATTCAGGTCCAGGAGTTCCAGGGACGCCGAGGCTACCCTTCGGCGTCCTTCCAGCCGGAGCCGAGCGCCCTCGTCCCCGACCTCGTTCGTCTCCTCCGTCACGAGGATGTCGCTCTGCTGAGGCTACCCCTCGCCGAGCCGACGCGAGGATCCGCGCGCCCCGCTGCGAGCGACTCTGCCTTCAACCGATCCCGGAGGCTGTCATCTCGCCGAAGCTACCCCTCGGCCCGCCAAAGAACGGAGCCGCGCCTTTCCGCTCGAGCGAACGCGCCGTCGGTCGACCCCATTGGTCATCTCCGTCTCGAGCGACAGCCACGACAACTCGGGGGTCCCGCGCGTCCCCTCTTTGACCGCGTTGACCACGCACCTTCCATACTATTAATGTGTTCTGCGAAAAATAGCAGAAACATTTGGCGCCGTCTGTGGGAACGAGTCAGCACCTACGTCAACATACACACGAACGTTGGCTCGTTCTACCATCTCTTTCTCTATTTTTAAGAAGGATTATTATATTTGATTAAGCTAACGTATCATCGACAAATACGACAGTGTTTGATCGGCCTCTCTTCCACCTTATGTTTACTAAAGCTAACAGGCCTACAGCTCGGCAGTCATGTTGGAGAGGCTCTCCGTCAACTGCAACTCGAAGCCGTGAGGGTCATGCCTCCACCTCGTCAACGTCCACGGCGAGGTGACCCGCCTCAACAGCGTGAGGATCCCGTGTTGTGCCTGCCAGGTCATCTTCAAGTTAAGGCGCAATCACGCCAAGCTGATTGCGACGGTGAAGAAAACCCCAGATCCACGATTAGCTCCGGAGACCTCGGATCTTGCCTATATTCCATAGAATTTCGGCTTAGAATGCCGTGAAGCTGCTACCAAATGTCATGCTAAATTGAATCTGACATTCAATTGGTTTGAAGTGCCATGAATTTGCTGCCAAATGCCAGCCCGAATTGAATCTAACATTCAATTGATTTGAAAGGGACATTCAATTGGGTGGGGGGATGATCATCTTGCTGGCACTCTCCTCTCCCCTCAAATTGAATCCCTTCACCTGAGCGGGGTGAGTCAGGCGAAACTCATCGTCGAGAAAATCGACCCTCCGATCCACCATAAGGGAATGAGCATCGACCCAGGGGCATGCGACCCCCTTGATTTCGAAGAGTACGCCTACGACCATCCTCCGGGTCAAAGACGACTTCTCCGGCCATCCTCCGAGTCGACGAACCCCAACCCTCTGAACTTGCGTTCGACCGATGTGGTGTTGAATCCGACAAAGCTCGACCCCTGAGGTTTGATGTGGCTCTGCAGCAACCGGGTGTCGATCCGAACTTGAGCATTCAAGGTTGAGGCTGACCTTCCATAGTCCAAGCCTCCAGGCTCGAAGCTGATTTCTCCGAGATCGAGACCGAGTATCTGAATGATGTTTGGTGAACAGAGCCTCCTTGGTCTAAGTTTCAACAACACGGCGGTGACTCCCTTGCAAACGTCATCATCCTCGACAAAACAGGCTCAAACGAAATCACTATGACTTGCCAAACTGGCATTCTACGCCCCCCAGCACACACAGAACTTCACCAGGTGCGCGGTTCCAACCTCGGCGTCGGGCCAAGCTTCTTCCCCGTCAGTGTCACTATGGAGATCGGCATCACCAACTTCATCCTCCCCTTCCTCCGCTCCGGCTCAGCTTGCTTCGTTGCTCCGGGCTGAAGCACGACCTCCGGGCCGAAGTGGTGGGGGCACGACATCCAGGAAAGAATTCCTGCTGACGGTGACCCTAGCCGGATACGTATGATCGGCCAGGCTCGCTTCAGACTGGGTCTTGATCAGTTGACGGTGGTGTCCGATCAGTCGAGCACTCCTCAGATCGAGTCCTCCTCTCGGAGCTCGCCCAATGGAGCCCGCCTGACCTATAGCTTATTCGCATCGGCCTTCATGTGGTCGAACCCAGTTTCGCCTAACTCGGATGTCAGGCCGACGTCTTCGATGGAGACGTGGATGACGCGCCGAATGGCTCTTCCTCGACATGATGACCCGATCAACCCGAAGCGGCATCAAGACCTATTGCCTGATCTCGGTGTCACAGTCGCTTTCAAAGGCCAAGCGACAGAATAGTGGCAATAGCAGGAATCATCGACGCGATCACGTCATGTTCTTTTGACCAAAGGCTACTCTAAGGTATGTGATGTTGTTTGGCATACTGATGTTAGATTTGGTGACCAGGGCTGCTTGGAGGGCACCTTGTTAAGACGGAAGCTTCTATCCGAGACGCACTGTTGGCTGAGTTGTCGACCTAAAACTCCCGTCTATCGATCCGAAGCTTCCGTAAGCTAATATCGTCGAAGAGAACATCGATTCTCCGGTCCTCTGCATGGATCGCCAGAAGGGTCTTCACCGCCTCAAGCTCGACATCGGTAGGATCAAGGTTGGAAGAGGAGCAATGTTCGACGTATCGCTCGTTGAGCCCGCCTCTCCTCAAAGAAGCCAAACGTCGATCCGACATCTGCACCTCAACATGCATCCTAATGTTCGTGACCGTCTCATCGCCAAAAGGAGGCTGACCAGTTCAGGCCGAGGCCGAGGCTGACCAGTTCGGCCGAGGCCGAGGCCGACCCCAGAAGAGGCCGAAGCCGACCCAGCAAAAAGGTCAAACTGTCCTCTTCCCCCTTGCTAATTAATTGTGTGCTTTTAGACAATTACAAGAACTTCCCTAACAATTCTCCTCTCTTAAAATTCTTGCGAGGTGGTGATAAAAAGCCACATCCTCCGGTTTCAACAAATGTCTCACAAAAAGCTTGTAGAGAAGGCTGCCATGGTCGCGACAACGCCGGAGCACACGGCGGCCGGCATTGTGGCCTCGGCCAACTTGAGGGAGAGGCGCAAGGAGTGCGTCTAGATCCGGGGACGGGCCAGGAAGACGCGGGGCTGCGAGTGGCCCGGCAAGGTCGCCAAGGAGAATGAGATCTCGATCGAGTTCAGACAAGAGACAGCACCGACGACCCTCGCAGGCGTCGGGCTTAGCCCCGACTCGGCCTTCATCATTGGCCCTACCACCATCTTTGGCCATTGTCTCGACGTCCGCCATACCAACACCGTGCTGCCATCGCCAAACATATGGGCTGAGCTCCCATCACTGTGCCGCCCTTGCCGAGCTACCTTGGTCGTACCGCCAAACAGACAAAAGCGGGAGCCGGAGCGAGAGCAGGAACTGGAGCAGAAGCTAGGATCCAGACAAAAGCTGGAGTCGGAGCTGGAGCCGGAGCCGGAGCTGGAGCTGGAGATACGATCCAGACAAAAGCTGGAGCTGAAGTTGGAAATGGAACTGTAGCTGTGTCTAGATGAGGCCGACCCATCCAAGAGGAGGCCGACCACACCAGTTTAACCAACCCAAGAGGAGGCCGACCAGACAAGTCCGACCGCCTTGCCAAGTATCTGAGTTTCAACGCCAAGCCACCTCGTCGAGCTTACAAAGTTATCCCCATTGCGACGGAGCTGTTGAACCAGTCGAGCATCCAGACCGCTCCTCCGACCGTGCTGTTGGGTCCCCGCTTACCGAACAACTCCTGCATCCACCGATCTGGACGAAGCAATGGCAGAGCGCCACCATGGAATCTTCGAAAGGCTTCACAAGGTCCTCACCCTTTTCGCCGGCCGTGAGCCGAGGGGCAACTCCACTCGCCACCGGGCGGATCTCCTTTGCCGGTCGTAAGCCGAGGGGCAACTCACCTCACCACCGAGCGGATCTCCTTCGTCGGCCGTAAGCCGAGGGGCAACTCCCCTCGCCACCGAGCGGATCTCCTTCGTCGGCCGTAAGCCGAGGGGCAACTCCCCTCGCAACCGAACGAACGAGCTCAATCTCAGTGCTGGGGGCAACTCCTTCCGCTGAACGAATCTCCTTCGTCGGCCGTAAGCCGAGCGGCAACTCCCCTCGCCACCGAACGAATCGACTTCATCGGCCGTAAGCCGAGGGGCAACTCCCCTCGCCACCGAACGAATCTCCTTCGTCGGCCGTAAGCCGGGGGGGGAACTCCCCTCACCACCGAACGAAACTCCTTCGTCGGCCGTAAGCCGAGGGGCAACTCCCCTCGCCACCGAACGAAACTCCTTCGTCGGCCGTAAGCCGAGGGGCAACTTCCCTCGCCACCGAACAAAACTCCTTCGTCGGCCGTAAGCCGAGGGGCAACTCCCCTCGCCACCGAACGAATCTCCTTCGTCGGCCGTAAGCCGAGGGGCAACTCCCCTCGCCACCGAACGAATTTCCTTCGAAAAGAAAAAAGAAAGAGCATCTTCTCCCCCCTTATACTACATCTCCCGACCTCAACCTTAACAATGGTAGAGCTCGGAAGATAGGGGCAATTGTTACGGCTATTTTGACCGGGCCCGGAAGAGCCAAGTCAACAACGACCGGTCAACCGGCCTGCTACGGCCTTGGGCCCCGGCCCCAGAGATCTCACGGGCGGGCCGCGCTTATCCGCCCAAGATGAAGGCCCAAAAGGCTGCCCACTTTTGTAGCGGAGGAAATCGGGGCCCAAATCGAGGAAGCCTTCGCCATTTATGGCAGCCGCCCCGTGCCATCATGATCCGCCAATTATGGCAGCCACCTTCATGGCTCGCCAAATATGGCAACCGACTTCATGGCCAGGCTTAATGGCCATCATTCCCCCGCCGTTATGGCCCGCCAAATATGGCAACCGACTTCATGGCCAGGCTTAATGGCCATCATTCCCCCGCCGTTATGGCCCGCCAATTATGGCAACCGCAATGCCCATTACTCCAGCCTTCATGGCCCGCCAATTATGACAATTACTCATGGCCATGACTCCACCTTCATGGCGTCATCAAGTGGGCGCAATTAGAGGGGGTCAACCCTTCCCCATTTGCACGACCCCATGAATGGCGGTCATGATGTCACATCATGGCACATGATGAGCATGGTTCGTCTATATGAGGAGGGGGCGGGCGTCATTTGAAAGAGGCCGGATCTTCACCACCTACAAAGGAGGTACCTCATACTCCCATCTTACACCTTCTTCCACCTTGAATATTTCTCCTCCAAAGCTCGGCCCGAGGACTCGAGTATCGGTCTCTCCGCGAGCCATACTCGATCCCACCGAGCACTTATCAGGCCAGATCTGACTTTGGCATCGGAGGGGCTTCGGTCGGAACCAAGGTCCGACCCCCCTGACGAGCTCTCTCGTCTATTCAGGTCCAGGAGTTCCAGGGATGCCGAGGCTACCCTTCGGCGTCCTTCCAGCCGGAGCCGAGCGCCCTCGTCCCCGACCTCATTCGTCTCCTCCGTCACGAGGATGTCGCTCTGCCGAGGCTACCCCTCGCCGAGCCGACGCGAGGATCCGCGCGCCCCGCTGCGAGCGACTCTGCCTTCAACCGATCCCGGAGGCTGTCATCTCGCCGAAGCTACCCCTCGGCCCGCCAAAGAACGGAGCCGCGCCTTTTCGCTCGAGCGAACGCGCCGTCGGTCGACCCCATTGGTCATCTCCGTCTCGAGCGACAGCCACGACAACTCGGGGGTCCCGCGCGTCCCCTCTTTGACCGCGTTGACCACTCACCTTCCATACTATTAATGTGTTCTGCGAAAAATAGCAGAAACACACGCTAAAATTGTTTATGCGATAAACTTTAGTCTATTTAATTGTTAAATAGTTGTAGACTTTTATTTTATGCGATTAAATTAGTGTAACTTTATTTTAATGGCTATGGCATCTTGTCCCTTATTTGATAACACAAGACAACCTCTTAGGTTAGCCATTAAATAACTCGCTAAAATTTATGAGATAAATTCTAATGACATGCTATGTTTTAATAAAACATTAACAACACTTTAAGACCTAATTCCTGATTAGGGTATGAATTTTTTGTTATGATATTAATTCTCATTAAAGGGCTTCCCTTTTGCGTTGTTAATAAATTTATTAAAACCCTAATAACGATTAGGATAGCACATGAACCATACAGCTGATAAGGATTTAATAAAAGTTATTAAACAAATCCTAAAATTTTGAATTTGAGGATGCAACTAATTGATAGGATTAATTAGTTGTTAATAAAAGCCTTTTAGTCTATGGCACGCATATAAAAATGACAAACTTCATTCAATGGACCATGATCTAGTCAATGTGATTGGCTAAGTTTGCTGGATCACCCTATAAGGGATAGTGATCCTGGCTTAGTCAATCCCCTGGCTGTGTTCCGCTTGACCGCAATGACGCGAATCATGATTGTATGACACCTTGGACTATATCTAAGTCAAATACATTAATAATCTTCTTCAAGATTAGACGTAGCCCTCCTTGTTTTAGGGGCTGGCAACTATAGGACCCGTGTTGCAGTTGTTGAGCTACACTCAAGCTGTGACATGGCAACCTTGTAGAAACCAACTCCTTAAATACATAAGATGAAATCTTGAATTGACCCAACCCGTCGTGTCATGAATACACCGAGCGCCGGCGTAAGATAAGTCAATGATGTAGTATGGCTAGATGTAGTCTAAGACCTGACCCAAACTGACGGGTCGTGAATACACCAAGCGCCGGGACAAGTCAGGCTAGACACGAAAACAAGTGTCCGACTAGACTAGACATTGTGATTTGGATGAGCACACTCATGATCGCAAATGGCTAGGGGTAAAAACCGATAAGAGGGTCATATCTGATATGATCGATGAAGAGTCATCTTTCGATTACAGAGTCAAGCAACTTGTTGAGCAACACTCAAGGTTGTTAGGTTCAGGGTGATTGAACCTCTTACCCATTTATTTAATTCGATTAAATCGTTCATTGTTAAGGTTTAAAAATGATCGTAAAAATAGTTGGAGGATATAGATAGATAAAAGCCAATCTACCGATATCTAATTTTGAACATATGCTAAACTAGGGCAAGACTATGTTTACCGAAGGAATCAAGATATAATATTTTAATGAAATAAGTTAACTGGTCAAATAAGTTGATTAATTGAATATCTAGTTAAATTCTAATTGATAGAATTAAACTATATTCTCCTTGACATTAAATTGACCTTCTAAAGAACAGACTTAAGAAATATGATTTCATTAAGTTCTGAGTCCAACAAATAAATTCACGCTACATGTCACTCGCCTCCATATGGGGCAGCTTGAACATATAGGATATTCGAAGTATGTTTCTCCCTACAACTTGTCGAGCTACACTCAAGGTTGTATGGACAAACAATTTTGATCCGTAAAGTTTGAGAATTCGATCAAACCGTTTGAGTTGAATACGAGTGCATGAGCGGTGCAAGACTATATATCCCAACCGGATCTTGAGACAAGCAACTTCTTGAGCTACACTCAAGATTGCAACTCTCAGGCGTTTGGATACATGAGATGCTTGCATAGCTATTTATTTATGTTGGGTTATTTAATAAAATATGATTTAGAAAAGGAAGAATGCACTCCGGAAAGTCAATCGAGTTAAATAGTTTAATTTATCATTAGTAAAGGCATAAGTAGGAGGGAACGAAAATGTGACATATTTTGATGGCATGATTTCATAATTATTGTTATACAAAAGGTTAACACATTTTGACGAATGTCGTCGCGTTGCTTCTGAAGCAATGAGTAATACGTATAACAATAATATATGTATTAAATGTTAATATATAAATACACAAGATAGTAGCAAACTTGTATGGCAAATTAGAATAGGCCGTATCGAGAGACTAAGCTTCACAAGTCACATAAAGAGGGGTCTGACCTCTCATATTATGAAGTCTGTGGACACTTGTGAGTCTTATCCTCTTAGATATAATGGCCGATACCCATCTGTGAGACAGTGGGAGAATGAGTTGTCGAACTCAGTCTCGTACATTCTGATGTACCCGAGTCTAGATTAACCAAAATAAGTTATTCGTACATTTTATTAAAACGCGTGTTCTTAATGAAACACAAGTCTGATAAAATAAAAAACGAAATGACAAAAGTATTTAAACTGATTCAATTAGATCGAATGGTCAAATACTTAGCTACATAAAATCTTACGTAATTAAAATAAAATGTGATTTTCTCTCAGGTCAAGTCTGTTAACACATCGGTGTGTTAAAAGGTATGAATTATACTTAGTTAGACTTGGTACGATCCATAGCAAGTGACTCTGAGTTAAGTCCTCCCTCTGGGTAATGCCTACGTTTTGATAATGTTCTATGAGGACATTATCAATAAGATATTCATTAAATCAATCGTAAGGAAGTTGTAAAATTACTCGAATCTCGTGAGACTAATTTTCGAGTTAGACATCATAACTGATGATGACTTAGTCAACTTCCAGGATGAAATTCGGAGTAGTAACTCCGATTTAAAATTTGATGCAATCAGAATAGGTCCGTGTGCGTAAATAAATTTTGGAATTTAGTTTATGTGCCCAAGGAAAATATTTCCTCAATTTCTGCAAGTAAATCTTTAAGTTGAAAGATTGGTGCAGAAAGAAAATAGTGAAGTACAATCATGTTGGTCGAGAACGGTTTTCATCCTAATTCCTATAAACGGATTATTTTGAAACTGTCTCGCCAGCAGATGTGTACAGATCTACTCGGACCAAACTCGATGTAAAACGCTCATGTTGACCATGAAAATTGGAGCATTCACTTATAAGTTCGTTTTTCTAAATATGATTTAGACGAACCAACTTATATGAATTAGCCAGAAACTTTTCAAGGTCAGTGAGAGCATATAAATTACATGCGAGGCATCAAAGGGATGGAACATATATTTTGACGAAGTGATCAAAGAGTTTGATACTTTATCAGAAATAGATATGAGCCATTTGAAATGACCAAGAACTAATTTAAAATTATTATCGTAAGGTATGATGAACTGGATATGATCCAAGGAAATAAAATATTATGGATTATAAAAGACTAAGTGAATTATTTGAATGAGATTCAAATGGTTGGTCTAACATGAACATAGAAACCCCTTATGTCTATAGTGTAGACGATTTTAGCAGATCCACTCACGAAGGCTCTACCACATGAAGTCGGGAAAACTTATGTGTAAAACGGTACAAGATACCGGGAAAAATGGGCCTGAGTGCAAGTGGGAGATGTAGAGAGATGTATGCCTCGAGATGCCCTCGAGGCATACATCTCTGTATAAATTGTACAAACATCTTTTTCGAAATAACAGTAAGCTGTTTGGTAATAATTTATTTGAGTTATATAATAATGTAGTTAACATTAGATATTAACTTAGGTAAAGTCCTGAGACTTTATGCAAGGTCAAACATGTATCGAGATGAGTATCGGGATCATGGAGAAATGTTTGACCGTCTGTAGCATAAGTCTAAAATGGTTCGTGGCCGTAGATGTTTCGAGACAAGGATATCGAAACACCGGATATACCAGTCTTAGTGTTCACTGTTTAGCGGTGGCGATGATCTCATGATCGCTTGACTTGACGAAGTCGAAGACGAGACACAGGTGCTCATTAGAGAATGAGTTCACTGAACGATCCACAAGAATTATCATATGGTTATATTGACCAATCTGTCAATGACAACTCTTAGTGATGATAGGCAAGTTGGTCTTTTGACTTGAGGTCATTTTACGAACCTGTGCGTGAACGGTGCCACTTAGATCATTGACCTAGCTTCGAGGCAATGCCTATCAAAAGGTCTTTGATTGGGTGTTACTTGAAGCGTACGAGGAGAGTAATGACCAAGAGAGGATTCGTCTCTCCCGGTCAATGGGAGTTAGTGTCGTAGAGTTAGTTCGGTCTTTAGTAAAATCTCTGCACAGAGTATGTTGGAAGAAGTCCAACATTAGTTGACTAAAGATCGATAGAAACAAACCGGAGTCAAGTTATTGGGGTTGACAATTTGACCGTACCCTAGACTTGATCTACACGACATAGTTAAGACGAAGAGACTATAACTACGAAACTCATCACGGAAACAGTCAGGGTGGTCCCGACAATACTCATGTCAATGAGTCAACCACATAATGATGATTCCTGAAGCAGGGACGGTAACCACTGCTCATGGTCACTGTCATATAGGGCTTCGAGCCCAACCTGTTGTAAGGGTCAGGCTGTAGGGTCTCACACAGAGTGCGACTTTCGTCTAGTAATAAGTAGAAACATTATGGAGAATATGCATTTGATGCACGGGATAAAATATTACAAAAGATGTTTGCAATAATCTCCTGCATTCGGGATAAATGATCCTGAGTGCAAGTGGGAGATGTAGAGGGATATGCCCTCAGATCATTTGTATTTGATGCAAATGATAATTTAAGCTTAGATATGGACTAATTTTCATATGATGCAAAAGAGATTAAATGTATCTAAAATAGTTTAAGACCATATTTAATGATATAAACACAAGGAAACATTCACGGGTAAGACAGGAATGTCTCGGTCAACGCCCAGGTTCGAACGGCGTCCAAATCGGACGCCAGATGCCTAAGATACGCCCATAACAGACCAATAAATCTGACAAGGTCAGACCAGGTTGAACCAGGCAAGACTAGGGTCTGGCCTGGAACACCTAGCCAGCCAGGAGCTGAGCCCTGGGCGCCAGGTGCCCTGGGCCTGGGCCCTGCGCCCAGGCCCAGCCACCTGGGCGCCTGCCCAGGCACCCAGGGCAGGCGCCCTAGGCCTGGGCACGGGCCCAGGCCCAGGTGCCCTGGGCGCCTGGGCGCCCTGGGCCGAGCGCCTGGGCACCTAGGCGCTGGGCCCAGGCCCGGGCCAGGCGCCCAGGCCCGGGCCAGGCTCACAGGCTGGGCGCGCCAGTCTGGGCGTGCCCAGACCAGGTTCTGACCTGGTCTGGGCTCGCCCAGCTGGCCTGGTGGGCCCCGCAGAGTAGGTTTTCTGAAACCTAGGTTGGGCAGTTTTTGACGGCTCAGTTTTTGCGAAAAACAAGCCTTGGGCTGAACTTTGGGTGATCAATTTGAGGGTCAAACGGACTCCGATTGACTCGCCGTTTTTTCTTATGCGTTCACCGTTGAACACCCTTCGAATTGATAGGTTGTATCAATCATAAAGCTCAACGGTGAATGAGTTAAAATTCACGGAAGTTTGCACTTTGTAAAGGGCAAACTAACTTGATTTAATTAACTCTAATTTAATAGTCCCACATCGGTTGTTCGGAGAGTGTCCCGCCTATATAAATAGGGGCCTCCCCTTCCTCCAAACTTGTCCCAAGCTCCAGATCTGAGCAGATCTCGTAAATGTTAGAGCACGCTCGGATCTAGGCTTAAATTAATATTCTTCTTCTCCCTATATTTCTACCTTACTCCTGAGGACTCTAGCAAAGCCGCGAAGGAGTTTGGATTCGGATCCGAAATCTTGGCGAAGGCTTTCACTCGCGTGAAACTTTCTTCCGCGCATGGTTGGCTCGGCGACACGAGGATTGCTCGCCTCTTGATGCGGAGAGGTTCGAAGAGCGGTTCGAGGAGCGGCTCGGCGTGGGATGGTGAGCGGCTCGGAAGACGGTGCGGAACATCTCGCCTGCCTCAGGGTTGAGATTCCGGGTATGTGTTTTGAGCATTAGTTTAATTTAATCGCAGTAGGTTAGATCCTTCTTGGGATGGTCAGATCCATCCCGAGTCGGCATAGATCTTGGCTAAGGGTCTTATACCTTAGGGCTAAGTTAAATTGTTTAACTGCATGTTAATTAGATTAACTTGTTTATTCTTCCGCTGCAAATTTTTATGTCTATGTTCTGTCCGACTTATGACGGTAATAGAGTTTTTGTGCCCTAAGGGTCCTAGAAATCCCAACAGGGACTTGGCCGAAACCAAGGTCCGGCTCCCTGACGAGTTTCTTCGTCTATCCAGGTCGAATTGGTCTCAAGGCGCCGAGGCTACCCGCTCCGCGCGGAACTCACCGAAGCAAGGCCCACACGACAGTGAACCTACTCGCCCCCAGCGAGCATCGCCATCGACTGAGACCAAGTGACAATCAGGGCGCCGAGGCTACCCCTCGGCACTCAATTGACAGAGGCCGAGCACTCACCTAGGTACCGAGGCTACCCCTCCGCACCCCTCTGACCGAGGCCCAACTCCCGGGACGAAGAGCCTGCTCGTCCTCGATCCCCCAAGCAAGTTGTTTTCCGAGCTAAAGTGGAGCCTCGCTCAACCTTCGTCGAGAACACGCACGCTTGGTGGGACCAATGGGTTCCAACCGATCCCTTGGCCACGTTGACCTCAAACCACTGGTCAACGATCCAGTGGTGAGAAAACATCCGTAAACAAGTATGCATGACTGTAACTCGATCTTCTAATCAAGGTGATTTGCAGTGCAATCCAGAATTAAAGAGAACTTTGTGCATGTTAAGGATGGAAGCACGAAGAAATTCTAAAGAAGAGGAAGTCATGGTTGGAAATCAAACTTTGTGTCATGCCATGCTTCTTAAATTACATGTAAAGCGAAACGTGAAGGCTCACGATGTGCTTAAACCAAAGGAAAGAATGGAATATAATACTTTTCCCAATTTTTCATTGATTTGCTTACACCTGGCATAAAAAAATAATCCCACGGGTTTCTAATTCCATTCTTTAAAAAATCACAGAAATAAAACTAAAAAAATTCAATCAGCATAAATAAAGATAAAAGTCTCTTTAAACAACTAGTGTCAATTATTACATCTTGAATATGAAAATAAAATGCTATAAGTCTAATACAAAGGATAATCAAAATCTAATAACCAAAATAAAAAGAACTAGTAATCTAATCATCATGTGGGAGATCTTGCTCTGGTCTAGCTATTGAATCATAAGGCTCAACCTCAATAAACGTGTCCTCTGAATCTGACACCCATCCAAAAAAAACATGAATGTGGTCAGCAAATAATCTCGGCAGGTTCAAATAAAAATCAGCGAAAACATAATGATACAGAAACACAAATGGGAACTAAATCGCAGGAAATAAACAAGTAAAACTTAGCTACCTGAACATGGCATAATACATCTCATGAGAATGATAAGGTAAAGCAATGCTACTAACATATCCAAAAGTGTATTAAGTGTGGTGCAATATATCTAGCAATAGTGATAACATAAAAAATCTAGCCTAAGTACGTGCCTCATGCCCAAGTGTACACTATGCAATTTGGATGTGTCCTCGATCATGGTCAAACAATCCATCATGGTGTGTCCTCGATCTACATCTATGGGTCAATCTCATGCACGAAACCAGGGTCCAGACTGATGATGTGGGCACCTCGCACCCAGCTGCAATGGACATCAACCGTGGGCAAACTAATAAATGTTAATTAACTACAAAGTAAATAATATTGCCCATCAAACCACACCATTACCCCTGGATGAGTAAACAGTAAAGGGGACACTTGTTGCTCCCGCACCATCGTAACAATGAGTTACCCTATCCTATGTATCATGTTTGTAACAATTCTTAGAACCAGTTATAGCATGGGTTTTCAACATGAATTTCTATTGCTCTTTGTTCAATTTCTCAATCTTAAATCTCTTCATCATGTCACAATCAATCTTTTCTCATGCAAAGAAAAATATAACTAAGAACATGTGATCTACGCATGCAATATATATCTCAACAACTTAACTATATTATTAAAATTTTCGCAATGGAACCTGAGCCTAAAAGTTGTATATTTCAAGAATTAGCCAACTAATTGCTGAAGTACTCAACTGGTGAGTGAAGTCTAGTCGAATAGTAACTAGTTATTGGCCTATAGTGAGATGATTTTTACCGTTTCTAGCAGTTGTATGGGTATTTTGGGCAGTCTGTTTTGGCCAGATTTACCCCCCTATGTATTGACGGTTGTTAAATGAGTTAAGTATAAATTTATTGATCAATTTTCTTGATAAAAATAGAGTTTTAAACGCCTTCAGAAGCCCTCTTGCAAAAATATTTCTTGGCCAAAAGCTCTCAAAACTTTTAAGCAATTTGTTCTTGGCCAATTTATTTTGATCTCTCTAAGATTTTATCTTAATTTCTTTTGAGAATAAGACTTATTTTTCGTTAGCCATATTTTACATTAAGTTTCAATTCAAGGCTATAGTAAGGGTGTACTCCATCAGAATAAGACTTATTTTTTCTTAGCCATATTTTACACTAAGCTTCAATTCAAGGCTATTGGAAGGGTGTACTCCATCATCAACAAAGTATGAGTTGAAAATCCACAAGTACTGTAGTTGTAAGTTTGGTAAGAAAAGTCATCACTTGTTTTGAGGTGTTGTTGTTAAGAAAATCCTCACTTAGTAAGGTGGTGAAAACCCCTCTTTTGAGGGGTGTGCGGTAAATCCTCTAGCTGTTGAGGGTATTGTAAATCCTCTAGTTGTAGAGGTGTTGTGGAATGTCCTCTTGGTTGCAGAGGTAAGTGTAACCTTCTCTCGGATGGAGAGTGATTAGTGGATTAAATCCACGCACTGCTTGGGACTGGACGTAGCCCGGTGGTTGGTGAAGCAGGATAAACCTCTTGTGTTAGGTTGCTCATCTTTGGCTCACTTGCAATTGTGGTTTATGTGTTGCGGCTTATTTCTTTGTAAGTTGTGAATTGTTGATTAAGAATCAATCAGGTAACTCTAATTGAGTTCATTGGTAGAAGTAATTTTTAAAGGTAAAGTTTTATTTGATAAACACTATTTATCACCCATCTAGTGTTCCACTTGCCATCTACAGGATACAACAAGTACTTATATAAATAATGATCAATCAAGTAAGAATCAAACCATAATGAAGCTGAATATTTAACAAGCAACAAATAATTCTCACTTGATTAAAAAAACGATTAAATTGTAAGTCGGGCATAATTAAAAACAAGCTCAATGGTAATTCCTAAATATCTTTAAATGAATTTATAACTCTAATATATAGCATTTAGTGTAGCTTGAGGACCCGCATATCTGTAGCATTTCGTAATCGAACTAAATCAAGATACTACAGTTTGGTGTTTTTAGGAATTTACATGTACTTGGACTTTTTGTAACACATACTTATTATTCTAATGTTTTCTATAATTAAACCTACCAATAATGGTAACGGCAGAAAAATTTAGCATAGCGTTTATCCAACATATTTCTAGAAGATGCGTGGTCCCCACGTCCCCGAATCAAATCTGATTTCAAAAAGTCAAGTACCGCGTGAAAAGATGCTCAGACAGCACGTGACCACATTAACTTTATATATTTAATCGACAACGCCTCATGTCTCTACGTGTTCTATGCCCTTTGGCCTAAACTAATGTTAGTTCGCTGTTTTTCCAAAACCGCGCCTTTGTTTTCTCCTTCCGTAACTCCCGCAGCCAACTTGCAATTTGCAAAGCACTCGGATTGTCGGGGGGAAAAAAACCATGTGTGTGGATAGTGGAGGATCGTTGGGTGCTTTTTTTTAATTAATGGGTTCTGGTGGATTTGGACCGTCGTTCTCAAGCGAGATTAGCGGAAAGACAAGGGACAAAGAAAATCATTGGGGTGTTTAGGATTTGAATCGGTCAACCGCCGCCGCCGCGTCTTAAAGACAAAAGGCAAAGTTAAAGCCTACAGTTACAACGGAAACGCAACCTCTGTAAGACTGATGTTACAACAAAGGGGTCTCAATTGAACTTTTTAAAAAGTGTTGGATGAAAATAAACTCAAGAGAGAGAGATCATTTCATTGCTAAGAATGAGTAACCATGGCTAAGAGCCATGGTGCTCTATTTATTTATCTCATAGTGGGGAGGCCAAAAGCCTCTAGTAGACCAAGGGTCCCCATTACCTGATCACTCCTTATTTTACACCTTTTTTCCGCATGTTTGCATGCCATTTAGATCGCCCAAATAATGTTTTTCACGATATATCGACGATATTGCGATGCTTTTCACGATTTGTTGTTTTTGTCGCATTTCAGGTGATTTAGCGCGATTTGGAGTGATCTCGAGATGCGCTTACTCCAGAGGGTCACCGACGACCTCCCCGAGGGGTATTTTGCTGTTGGAGTGTAGCGGAAGAAGAACGGACGTCGCAGGAGCGACGAGGAGGCCAAAACAAGCAGATTGGGCATTTTTGTGTCCCACTCGGCCGAGTGGAGGAGCCACTCGGCCGACCAGCGAGACACTGCTCGGCCGACCAGATCAGACACGATTTACCTGTGCACTCGGCCGAGCACTGAAGACCACATCGGCCGAGTGACGACATCACGTCCGCCCGAGTGGCGCCCAGACGAAGCCCTTCCAAAACATCCAAGTTACTGTTTTTCGGCTGCCTGAACTTCAGAAGACCCACTCGGCCGAGTGGTTAATCCCGTCCGCCCGAGTACTATGAAGCCATCGGCCGAGTGACGACAACTCACTCGGCCGAGCCGCCCCCGAAGTAGAGACCCCTGAAAGCCCCGACTTACTGGAAAATTACAGGGTTTTCACTCGGCCGAGCGACTTTTGTCACTCGGCCGAGTGTGATGCGCTGCCTGTAGCGAAAACTGCGGAAAACAGGCTGTGCAGGGGTATTTTAGTCACAGTTTTTGGACGATTTTAAGGGCTATTTAAACCCTGTTTTTACCCTAGTTTAGGGAGCCTCTCTCTTAGATTTTTTGCAGCTTTTTAGATTAGTTTTTAGCTTTATCTTTGTGATTGGAGAGGAGACAAAGATTGGAATTTTGTTGGATTCAATTGAAGAACTCCATTGGTTTGTGTTTCAGATTGTTTTCTCACTACAATGCGTTGACCGTGGATAACCCGGTCAACGTGGTCAAGGGGCCCGTTTGGGTCCCTCGGGCGAGTCGAGTTGGTGCAGTTGAGGCTCGAGTCGGACCAGCCGGTGACGTAGAGCGCGTCGGCTGGATTGAATCGGAGTCCTCGGCCGTTGGGAGGGCGAGGGGTAGCCTCGGCCCGGGTCGAGACGTTCGGCCTCGGTCGGTTGCGCTCGGCCTCGGCGGTCGGACGACGAGGGGAAGCCTCAATCGTCCAGCTGGTTGCGTGGTCGGCGAGGGGCGGAGGGGAAGCCTCGGCCCGTGGATATAATGCCCTCCTGCGTAGACGAGAACGCTCGTCAGGGGGCCGGACCTTGGTTCCGGCCAAATCCCCTCCGATGCCTAAGTCAGACAGAGATCTGAAAGAGGAGGCCCGGCGGAGACGGTTCGACTCGTGAGGAGATCGGAACGGCGTCTCACGGCGCGAGCGGGGGAGGAAGGAAATGAAATGGGGGAACTAGGTCGTTGATGGAGTACCTTAGATTCTAGATACCTGAGAGGCGGTCCCTTGTCCTATCGACCTCCTAGCCCCTTTATAGACCTCCGCCGTGATTGCCCCCGACCCACGTCGCTCGTCCGCCCCCAATCGTGCCCCCTCAATCCGCCCCCCTGCCGCCGCTCCCTGCGCCACGCCAGCCTCTCCCCATAACTGCCATTAAGTGGTAGTGGGATCGAGGGGGCGGTTATCGCAGGAGTGGGTGAGTGACCCGTATGTTACCGGGGCCGGGTCGGATCTACATTCGGGGGAGTCCCCGATAGGGCCTTATCGAGCGGGCCTGAGTGCTCAGATGGGCTCTTGACCGGAGGTCGGGTTTCTGGGCTCGTGTCTTTCGGGCCTCGGCCAAATAGGCGTAACAATTGCCCCCATCGGTCGGGTCGATCGGCCTCGGCCGGTTCGGCTCGGCCGATGTGACTCCCGCCGACTTTGACAGGCTCGCCAATCGATGTCGACTCATTTATTAGTCGTCATCATGAGTTGGTCCGTTCGATACTTTTAAGGCGCGGGCTCTGAAGCGCCTTCGGTCTTCTGATGTTGCCACGTTGTAGCTGCAAGCTTATCCCCACCGCTCGCTAGGTCATCTTAAGTTGAGAATCCGAGGGGTTCGTGAGCCGCCATCCCGTCGTTTTCTCCTTTGTGCTGATCCCTGTTCTGCCCAAGCTCGGCCTCATGTCATCTTCCTCTGCCACGGGTTCGGTTCGGTCGGAGCGCGACGCAGCTCCGGGTCTGGCGGGTGGTCCTCCTTCGGCGATTCGTCAACACGTGGATGATCTTACAGGGGTGCCCCCAGAGGTCTTGTCGTGGCCTTCGTCGATCTGCGCCACCGCCATCGGGAGCATGCGCTCCGCCTACCTGCTTCCGCCTTACTCGGCTCGTGCCCCTGGGGCTGACGAGCGGATCTGCTTTCCCGGCCCCAACGAGGTTGGAATATATGAGAAGTGCTTCCGCTTCGGGCTTCGTTTCCCGCTCCATCCTTTTATCGTTGAGTTCCTTCAAGCCCACAACGTGTGCCTGTGTCAGTTCTGTTCCAACGCCGTCGGGCTCCTCGTCGGGTTCACCGTTGTCTGCATGCTGAAGGGAGTGGCGCCCTCTCTTCGCCTCTTTGCCCAGTTCTACCGCCTGAGCCACCACCAATCGGGGGCGTGGATTTACATCAGCGCCCGCCCGAAGATGACCCTGGTGCTGGGGTTGCCGAGCTCCCTGAAACGCTGGAAGGGGGAATACGTGTTTGTCACGTTCCCGTCGAGTGTACCTTTCCCGGTTCGGTGGGAGGCGGCCGGTGCCGTCATCCTCGATCTGGGTGAGCCGACGGTCGCCGAGCAGCAGACGGCGAAGGACATACTGGCGATTCCTGCAAGGGAGCGCTCGATCGACGTCCTCTTTAGTGACCACAACTTGCGTAAGACGGTATGGCCCCTAGGTAAGCTTCTCCGAGCGTTCGCCCTTCGAGGTCGTCCAGGTTCTGTTCTGTCTCTCATCTCTTCTTTGAGTGCAGGTGGATTCCCTCTTGGTCCCTCTCCCGCCAGCGCTCTCGTGCAGGTCCCAAATCCGGATCCGCGCAGAAGGGATCATGTGCTGGAGGTCCGGAAGAAGCAACGGGTCGGGACCGCGACCGGAGGCTCAAAAAGGAAGAAGGTGTCATCTCCCTCTCTTCCATTGCTGGGGTCTTCCAAGAGGGTCCGTGAGGGGGACGAGGGGGTTGATGTCCTGCCGACTGCTGATCGACCTCAACCTGCCCCTGTTGAGGTTGCCTGGCCGTGGGTCGGCCCTTCACCCCTCCCGGACGATTCTCTCCCCGATGCTTACAGTCGGTGTCTTGGTGCGTTCCGCTCCGCTCCTGGCGAGTTCCCTTCGTCAGGGGAGGGTCTTCTTCGTCCACGCTTCCCAGTGGGGGAGAAGGAGTCGGTGTTTTCGAGCCGCGGGGCCGCCGCTCGAGTGGCCGAGAACTGTTGTCCCCCTCCCGATCAGGCGGTGTTGGACAGAGTCAGAGGTGACTGTTTGGCTACATTCGTGATCCAGGCTGGTCAACAGGTAGTGTGTCTCTGCTTGTCCCCCCTTTCTCCAGCTGCTTTTGCCGTCTTACCTTCGTTGCTTTAGCGCAGTTGTCCTCGGTGGGCCTCTCGATGAGGCGCCAATTCGCGGCTCTTCCCAAAGCCAAATCCGACGTCGGGCGAGGCCCTGAGGCCCCTGGCGAGAAGGGGGAGGCAGGTCAGTTTAGATGAAGCGCGGGTCCAGTCCTTGGATTCTCGCGTAACTGAGTTGTCCTCTGCCCTGGAGGAGGCGGACCAAGAGAGAGCCTTGGCTCTGGCTGCAAAGTCGGATGCCGAGGCACGTCTCGCCGAGCTTTTGAGAGGCGCCGTCACGTCTGGAGGAGCCGAGCAGATCCCCAACCCTGCTGCTGCCTCCGAGGCCTTGGAGCTCTCCGATCGTCTGGAAGTGGCGGAGGAGTAGGCGAGGGTCCTTCTTGCCCAACTTGGCGAGAAATCCCGGGAGATCGAGAAGGAGAGGGCGGAGCACCAGCGCCAGATCGAGACCTTAGAGGTCCGGATGCGGGGGCTGGAGGAGGTGGATCCGGCCAGGATCGCTCAGGATGCTGTGGCGGAGTATGCCACCTCCTTTGTTGAGACCGCCTTATCGGAGGCGTTCGAGAAGGGCTTCGCCCGGTGTCAGTCTGAGATCCAAAAGAAGTTCCCGCTCTCGGGGGTCAACTTCGAGGATCTTCGGATGTACCCTGACGTCGAACGGAGTAAGGGGGGAGACCCTAGTGGGTTGCCAGCCTGTGGCTCCACCGGTGCCCCCGGAGAAAAATGAGGGAGGGGAATGCCCCTCGGCCTCTTCGTGCACCCTTCTGTATATCTTTTTGCTTTATCTGGAAAGGAATGAATTCAAAACAAATTTATTTCATAGGAAACGATACATCTATTGAAAGTACTTGCGTAAATGTTCCGCATTCCAAGTGTGAGTGAGAATCCTCCCCTCCATGTCGGCTAGTCGGTAGGCTGCGGGTCCGAGGACCTCGACGACTTTGTAGGGTCCCTCCCATCTAGCCGCGAGCTTCCCTTTGCGAGCTGTATCAGTGTTGAAGCCCGCTTTCCGGAGGACCAGGTCCCCAAGGTGGAAGCTTCTTCCCCGCACCCGAGCGTTGTAGTATCGGGCCACCTTCTGCTTCTGGCGGATGATGGTGGCCAGTGCCTGCTCCCGTCACTCGTCGAGGAGTTCCAGATTGAGCCCCAGGCCCTGCGAGTTCCGGTCTTCGTCAAAGTATTTGAGGCGGAGGGATTCTTCGCCCAATTCGACCGGCACCACCGCCTCGGCCCCGTAGGTGAGCATGAACGGGGTCTCGCCAGTGGCCTCCTTGTGGGTCGTCCGGTATAACCAGAGTATCCCGGGGAGCTCTTCTGGCCAGTTCCCTTCGGCGTCTTTCACTTTCTTCCGGAGGGGCTCTATGATGCACTTGTTGGCCGCTTCCGCCATCCCGTTGGTCTGGGGGTGCGCTACAGAGGCGAAGAGAAGCTTGATTCCCCATTCCTCGCAAAAATCTTTGAACCCAGCGGAGTCGAACTGCTTCCCGTTGTCTGTGACGATGGCCCGTGGCACTCCGAATCTGGAGATGATGGAATTCCACACGAAGCTTTTTTGCTTTCTTCCACGTGATGGTGGCCAGCGGTTCGGCCTCGATCCACTTGGTGAAGTAGTCTACCGCCACAATCAGATGCTTCCGCTGCCCTCGTCCCGGTTTAAACGGTCCGAGGATGTCGAGCCCCCATTTCGCAAAGGGGATGGGGCTTACGATAGGGATGAGCTCTGACGGGGGAGTCGAGATGTGGTGGGCATACCTCTGGCATTCTTGGCATTTTTGGACGTAGCTTGATGCAGCTTGGGCCAGGGTCGGCCAGTAGTATCCCTGCCTCAAGATCTTCTGTGCGACCATCTTGCCCCCATGGTGATTCCCGCAGATCCCGTCGTGGACCTCCCGTAGGACGTAGTCAGCTTCCTGCGGTCCGATGCACTTCAAGTACGGGAGGACATCCGTCTTGGTCCAGCGTCTCCGATAGAGCGTCCCTTCATGGATCACGTATCGGAGCGCCTTTCTCTCTAGGGCTCGGCGTTCGTCCCCATCGGTCGGCACCTCCCCGTGAGTGAGGTACCGGATGATCGGGTCCATCCAGGTGGGCTCTTGGTCGATTGCCATCACCTCGTGCTCCTCCGTGCTGGGGGACTGCAGGTTCTCCACGTAGATGGTGCGGCCTAGCTCCTTTGGCAAGGACGAAGCCAGCTTTGACAACGCATCTGCCCGTGCATTCTCTGATCGCGGGAGGTGCAAGACTTCCACATTCTTGAACTTGGACATCGCCGCTCTGGCGACAGGGAGATATCTCTGCATCGTCTCCTCCCGCGCCTCGTAACTCCCCAAGAGTTGATTGACAATGAGCTTCGAGTCGCTGAGGAGGCGGACGGACTCGGCCCCGAGCTCCAGGGCCAGCCTTAGGCCGTTGATCACCGCTTCGTATTCCGCTACGTTGTTCGTGGCTGGGAACTCGAACCGCAACGCGTATTCCACAATGTTCCCTTCTGGAGATCGGATTGCAATCCCAGCCCCGCCTCCTGACTGTGTGGCCGACCCATCCACATGGACTATCCACGCTCCTGGATCTCCTAGCTGGAAGTGGTCAGCTGAAAGAAAGGACAAGGGTTGAGCAATTACCGTTGCTGGGTCTCCTTCCTCCGGGGGGCCGTTTGTGCACTCGGCGATGAAGTCGGCCAGAGCCTGCCCTTTGATGGCCGTGCGCGGTTTGAATCGGAGGTCGAACTCGCTCAGTTCCACTCCCCAGTTTAGCATCCTTCCCATTCGATCGAATCTCTTGAGGTTCTGCTCCAGTTGTGAGTCGGTCAGGATCAGTATGGTGTGGGCCTGGAAATAGGGTCGGAGCCTTCGTGCCGAGAGGACGAGGGCGTACGCCAGTTTCTCCATGGGCGAGTATCGCACCTCCGCCCCCTTCAAGATCCGGCTCGTGTAATATACCGACCATTGCACCCCACCGTCTTCCCGGATCAGCACCGAACTCACAGCTTCCTCCGCGCACGCCAGGTAAAGGCTCAGCGATTCCCCTTCCCGTGGCTTGGACAGGAGAGGCGGGCTGCGGAGATACTCTTTGAGGTCTTCGAACGCCCTGGAGCAGTCTTCGTCCCACAGTATCGTCTTCCTATTGTCTGCAGGTTCTGCGATCGCTTTCCTCAGGACCTTGAAGAAGGGGAGCGATCTTTCCGCCGATTTGGAAAGGAATCGCCCCAAGGCTGCGATGCGCCCGTTTATCCTCTGCAGCTCTTTGATCGTTGTCGGCTCGCGCATGTTGATCAGCGCCTCGATCTTGTCAGGATTAGCCTCAATGCCACGGTTAGTTATCATAAATCCCAAGAACTTGCCAGATCTTACCCCCGAACGTGCACTTCGAGGGGTTGAGTCGAATGTGGTGTCGCCGCAACCGTTCGAAGGTCTCCCGCAGGTCGGCGATGTGGTCTTCTGGTCGCCTTGATTTGACAAGCATGTCGTCGACGTAGACCTCCAGGTTCCTTCCGATCTGGGAGCTAAAAACCTTGTTGACCATTCTCTGGTAGGTGGCCCCTGCGTTCTTCAAGCCAAAGGGCATCTTCCTGTAGCAGTAAGTCCCCCGGTCCATCGTGAAGGCTGTCATTTCCTCGTCCCGGGGGTCCATCTGGACTTGATTGTACCCTGAGTAAGCGTCCATGAAGCTAAGCATCTCGTACCCCGAGGCATTGTCCACCAGGTGGTCGATGCGAGGCAGGGGGTAGCTGTCTTTGGGACAGGCCTTATTGAGGTCACTGAAGTCCACGCACATCCGCCACTTCCCGTTGGGCTTCTTAACCATCACTACGTTCGACAGCCACTCCGGGTACCAGACCTCTCGTATGAAGCCGGCATCAAGGAGACGCTCCACTTCCTCGGAGGCTGCCTTCATCTTCTCGCCGCCCAAGTTACGCTTCTTCTGCCTGACCGGCTTGAAGTTGGGGTCGGCATTGATCTGGTGGACGATCACCTGGGGGTCTACGCCGGGCATGTCCTCCGGTGACCAAGCAAAGATGTCCAGGTTCGCCTCCAGGCACTCGATCAGCTGATCCCTCAGGTCCTGGCTCAGCCCTCTCCCGATCGAGACGAACCGGCCCTCAACGTCCGTGACCGGGATCTGCTCTTGCTCCTCCGCAGGGGTGGGCCTAGGCCCACTCCTCAAGTCGAGCGCGGCCATCCGATCGGCTAGACGATCCACGGGAGCCTTCTCCACCAGTTGATAGCAGATACTCGGTCTCCCCGCGTCGCCTTCGACTTGCCCCATCCCCCCTGGCGTTCGGAATTTGATAGTCTGATGGAGGGTTGAGACTACCGCGTCGACGGCGTTGAGTAGGGGTCGGTCGATGATCCCATTGTATTCCGACCCGATCCCCAGTACGATGAATTCCACCGCCAGGGTCACCGAGTCCGACGCGTCTCCGAGCATTATCGGGAGATGGATCGTGCCGATGATGGGGGTGGAGTGACCCGTGAATCCTACCACGGGTCCCGAGCAAGGTCGTAAGTCTTCCTTCCGCCGCCCCATTTTTTCCAGGGTTGACAGGAAGAGGACGTCACAGGAGCTGCCGGTGTCGACAAGCAGCCGCCGTACCATGGTAGTGTCTATGACAACTGACACCACCAAAGCCACGTCCGAGCTGCGCGCCGTTACGGATGCGCTCGGTCTCCCGACCAGTGGGGACGGGGTGGGCCTCCCGGCCCTTTCCTCATGATCCTCCTCGCATCGGACCCGCGCCCATTCTTACCAACGATGGCGGGCCCTGTCGCCTCGCGTCAGGGCCTTGCTCCCCTTTCGCCGAGATGGGGGAGATCGCGTCATCGCAGATGTGGTTTGTTTCTTCGTGGGACAGTTCGTTCCCACAGACGGTGCCAGATGTTTCAGAGTGTTTTCTCACTACAATGCGTTGACCGTGGATAACCCGGTCAACGTGGTCAAGGGGCCCGTTTGGGTACCTCGGGCGAGTCGAGTTGGTGCAGTTGACACTCGAGTCGGACCAGCCGGTGACGTAGAGTGCGTCGGCTGGATTGAATCGGAGTCCTCGGCCGTTGGGAGGGCGAGGGGTAGCCTCGGCCCGGGTCGAGACGTTCGGCCTCGGTCGGTTGCGCTCGGCCTCGGCGGTCGGACGACGAGGGGAAGCCTCAATCGTCCAGCTGGTTGCGTGGTCGGCGAGGGGTGGAGGGGAAGCCTCGGCCCGTGGATCTAATGCCCTCCTGCGTAGACGAGAACGCTCGTCAGGGGGCCGGACCTTGGTTCCGGCCAAATCCCCTCCGATGCCTAAGTCAGACAGAGATCTGAAAGAGGAGGCCCGGCGGAGACGGTTCGACTCATGAGGAGATCAGAACGGCGTCTCACGGCGCGAGCGGGGGAGGAAGGAAATGAAATGGGGGAACTAGGTCGTTGATGGAGTACCTTAGGTTCTAGATACCTAAGAGGCGGTCCCTTGTCCTATCGTCCTCCTAGCCCCTTTATAGACATCCGCCGTGATTGCCCCTGACCCACGTCGCTCGTCCGCCCCCAATCGTGCCCCCTCAATCCGCCCCCTGCCGCCGCTCCCTGTGCCACGCCAGCCTCTCCCCATAACTGCCATTAAGTGGTAGTGGGATCGAGGGGGCGGTTATCGCAGGAGTGGGTGAGTGACCCGTATGTTACCGGGGCCGGGTCGGATCTACATTCGGGGGAGTCCTCGATAGTGCCTTATCGAGCGGGCCTGAGTGCTCAGATGGGCTCTTGACCAGAGGTCGGGTTTCTGGGCTCGTGTCTTTCGGGCCTCGGCCAAATAGGCGTAACAGTTTGCATCTCTTTTCCTTAAAAATTCTATTTTTTATTGCTTATCTCAATATTGTGATGAATTCCATTGCTTATTTCAACGATTATTTTTGTGATCTTGCTATGATTTGTGAGTAGTCTCCACGTCTTGGGGCGTGGGGATGAACCCTACAAGCCCATTTTCATATTTGTGATAAATTGGTAGAAATTGTGCTAGAATTGTTCTTAGGGATTAGATTGGGATCAATTTACTACGGATGGCTAGGTATTCATATCAATTTGGATTTGCAAGAGATTGGATCCCAATTTGATAGGAAACCCTAGAAATCCGAATTGGGTTGGAGTCGGATTTTCGAAGTATCGGTTTGCAAGAGATTGGACCGATACTAGGATTTCCGGTTGCAATTCCAAGCCGATACTCGTTTGCAAGAGATTGGACGGGTAGGAACTATCCCAATCTAGGTCGTGGACCGAGTTTGCAAGAGATTGGGCTCGGTGCGTGATTGGACGATGATGTTGATCCTAATGCTAGCTTTCCTAGGCTAGGGTTTGCAAGAGATTGGACCCAAACCTAGGATAGCTATAGACCGGTAACAGCACGAGAGCGTGAGCTTGGTTCTACATTCAGTTGCAACTAGTTCATCCAAATTCTCATTCAAGCAATTTTGATACCGATAAACCGCATTTATGAAATACAGTGAGTAGAGGGGATTCCCCATTCCCTAGACGTTCTTTATTTGATTTGATATTTCCGCATTTTTGTCTGACGATTGTGACAGGATCGCCAAAGGCAAATTTCTCTCTTAAATAGCCAGGTTGATTTGAACAAGCACGGTCATTCGTCCTCCCTGTGTTCGATAACCCGCTTGCCGTTATACCGTGCGCTTGCGGTAAAACTACAACCGTTCTTTGGGTCACATCCCGGAGCGATCAAGTTTTTGGCGCCGTTGCCGGGGAGGCGATTGCGTTTGATTCTTTCTCACCCTAGCTATTTCTTTTTTTATTATTATTATCATTATTATTATTTCTTATTTCTTACCTAACCCTTCCACGGTACTAATCATTTCTTTGAAACTCTGTTTCCCCTGTGCATGTACACGAGATCTACGGCGGACCCTGCAGCTATCTTATTTGATCCCGAGATCGAACGTACCGCGCGGAGACTTAGAGCGGAAAGGAGACAAAATCCGAAAGGGCGGTTTATGACCAACCCGGAAACTCCTGAACAATTGGCGGCAAGGATGGCAAGGCTAATTTCTATTCGAGATAGGCTTCGGCCTAAGACCTCTTCTACTACCTCATCCATTGCCGTGCCGGAGTTGGCGGCTGACAAGAACTTCGAGCTAAAGACTGGATTGGTGGTTTTGATGCAACAAGACCCATTTCATGGGAACGCCCATGAGAACCCCCACTACCACATCCAATTATTCTTGTCGAAGTGCGCCAGATTTCAGATGCCGGGGGTCTCCATCGATGCCATCAGACTGCGTCTCTTCCCCTTCACGCTAAAGGACAAGGCACTCTATTGGTTGAGGACGCAGGCTGACGGAGTTTTCACCTCTTGGGACGAGTTGGCGAGTGCATTTATTGACAAGTTCTATCCGCCATCCAAGACGGTGAAGATCCGGAGCGCTCTCATGTCCTTCAAGCAAGGACCACAGGAGACGCTCTATGAGGCTTGGGAGCGTTTTAAGGATCTGCAGCATCAATGCCCGCACCACAGCATAGAAGATTGGGAGCTAGTTCATAGCTTCTACAACGGTCTCCAACCGGGGACCAAACAAATTATTGATGCCGCGGCGAATGGTGCTATCTTGTCAAAGACTCCCGAGGAAGCTACGGCCCTAATTGAGGAGATGGCCTCAAATAATCAACAATGGGGCGATGAGCGAGGACACTCTACGTCCTCCTTAAAGCCAACTAGCATCTACGAGTCGAAGGCCGTAGCAGAGCTTATGAGCAAGTTTGATTCTCTCCACAAGGTGGTGGAGAGATTGGAGAAGTTTATCACGGAGCCCCAAGGAGCCCCTTCTACCTCCGCTCCAACAAACCAAATGTGTGATTGGCAAGACCAATCTCAAGCCATGTACTCGGGAGGAGAGTAAGGAGAAGGATCCCTGGAGCAAGTACAATATGTTGCGGGGAACCAAGGATATTGGGCCAATCCGGCCGCAAGAAATCATTCCGGATTCTCTTACGCCAACAATGAAGGAGCTTTGAACCCGCCACAACCACCACCTCAACAAGCCCGACCACCACTACCACCCCAACAACAAAACTATCCACCGAGGGGGCCTACTCAACAAAATTTTCAACCAAAGCAACAAGTTCCACCATATAGGCCGCCCGGATACAATCAAGGGTGGAGGAATCAAAATCAAAACCCTCCACAAGCTCAACAACGATCCGACTTCGAAGCTAGAGTGGAGGCGTTCATGGTCGAGCAAAATAAGGTAAATGCTACCTTGAAGGCGGGGCAAGACTCCCTTAATACCGTTGTGGCTCAAATATCGGAGCAATTGGCGTTGCTCAATCGGAACACTCAACGATTGCCGGCGCAACCCGAGCAAAACCCACGGGGCAACACCGGTCACATCAATGCCGTAGTTGCCGTTACTACTAGAGGCGGGAAGGACACCACCCCCGCCATGATTCCTACAGAGGAGCCCGTGGAGGAAAGCTTGGAGCGAATTGAGCCGATAGTTGAAGTTGAAAAGGAGAAGGAGCCACAAGACAAGGAGAAATCTAGAGCGGAACAATTGATCGAGGAAAGGCGCTTCATGCCACCGGTCCCATTCCCCCAAAGGCTTGCTAGAGCGAAAATGGAGAAAAGGCTAGCGAAGTTTCTCGAGTATCTTAGAGGAGTTAGCCTTAACATTCCCTTTCTCGACGCCATCGTGGAAATCCCCACATATGCTAAATTCTTAAAGGATTTGATTTCGGGGAGAAAGAGGAAGGAGAAGATTATGCTAGCCGAGGAGGGCTCTTGGTTTACTAAGAGAGAAAAAGAGCCGGCCAAATTCAAAGATCCGGGGAGTTTTCGGATTCCTTGCACCTTGGGCGGCGTCCCTCTTCAAAAGGCGTTGGTTGATCTAGGGGCTAGTGTGAGCCTCATGCCTCTCTCCATGTTCTTAAGGCTAAACACCGGGACAAAGTTGAAACCCACCGACATGCGCATTCAATTAGCCGATGGACGGATAACAAGGCCGGTGGGGATCGCCGAAGACATCCCGCTACAAGTCCCGGGTGGAATATGCTTGCCATGTGACTTCGTGATCATAGACGTTAAGGAGGAGGGAGATACGTCATTGATACTTAGACGTCCGTTCCTCGCCACCGCCGGAGTAATTGTTGACGTGCGCGAAGGTACCCTAACTTTAAACGTCGGCAACATCGAGGTGGAGCTCCACATTCCTAAGGCTATGAAGCACATGCCTTACCACGAGGAACTTGACTACATGGACCTCCTTGATGAGGTGATAGAGGAGGCGATCCCCCACTCAATTGGCGCTCTTTTCGATGAAGATTTAGAGGAAGGCCCGGATTTAGGCCAAGATGAGAAGATAGATGATTCCCCCGACCTCTCCGCTGAAAATGATGAAGGCGACGCTGATGTCGCAAGGATTCGAGAGCTCTGCAAGCTCTCGAAATTGGAGTCTCCGAAGAAAGCTCCTCCGGTACGGAGATCGGCGTCACCGGTAAAGCCGTTGACCGGAGCAAATGCTAGCTTGGGGGAGCCTCCCCCCAACACTATTCGAGACGGGAGACCACCGCGGGAGAACACGACGCAGCAACTTCCCAATCCAAGCGTTCTCCCCGGAAAGTTTGATGGGTGCATCTCATATGCACCAAACATCCCGCATTGATTGAAAATTATAGGGGGTCGAGCTCACGACCTTAAACGAGCGCTTGTCGGGAGGCAACCCGACGGTTTTTGCTTTATTTTCACTTTTTCTTTATTTTCGTTTTAGGAATTTTTAGTGTTTTGAGTCGTTCGCCCAAAAATTTTGTGATAACGGGTCCTATTTTTCTTGACAGGAGAGGAGATAGGTAGATCCATCATGAGGAGGATGAACGAGACGACGAGGAGCGCCCCAAGAAGGCGTTCGACGCTTAGGAGGAAGATGGAATCGACTGGAAGAAGAAAGACGGAGTTTAGAGCCCAAACGAAGACAAACAGCAGAACACAAGGCTCACTCGGCCGAGCATACTAGTCACTCGGCCGAGTACAAAAGTTCGTCCGGCCGAGCCGCTCACGAACGAGGGAAGTCTGCTGTACCCAACTCTCTGTTTATTTTCCTGATTCCAATATAACTGCTACTCGGCCGAGTATATATATTCACTCGGCCGAGTAAATCGGATACGCTCCTAGGGCGAGTCTTGCCGAGTAGCTTGAGCCACTCGGCCGAATGGACTTACTCCACTCGGCCGAGGCTGGCAAGGCCACTCGGCCGATGCGTAAGCGGGGAGGAATTTCCATTGATTCCACTCGGCCGAGTGACCTAGTCACTCGGCCGAGTCGTAACTTCTGCTATATAAGGGGTCGAGGGGGACACGTTTTTCGAAACGCTGAAACCGATCGCGCCCCCCGACCTTTCAGCTTCCCTCACCCGCTCGCACCCCTAACTCGCCCGACCGCCGTCGTCGAGCTGCCGCTCGGCCAGCCATCGCCGGCCGACCCCCCGCCGTGACTCGCCCGAGTCGCCGCCGGCGGCCGCCGCTCCGACCACCTCCGGTATCGCCTTTATTGCCTTTTCTCCTCTTTTTGAGTATTTTTTGAGGATCCATGTGTTAAACGACCCCCAAACCCAAATCAATTCCTATATCTATCTATGATACCCCTAATGCTCCATACGTTTTGATTATTACCCGCTGATATCTCCATTTCACGTGCAGGTTGTTTTTGAGAGCTTAGGGGAGCCCAGGGGAGCTTCTCGGGACTGATTTGAGCTTCGTGGAGGCGCTGACTTCGCACGCTTCCGTTGCTGAGCACTCGCGGCGTGTCTGGGTATACTCCTTCCACTTTTTTTTCACACACCGCACTTTTTACACTTTTTCGGCGCGCTCGGGGCCGATATGCCGCCCCGGACACGGCCGCGGTCGAAGAGGGCTTCCGCCAAGCGGAAGCGGTCGGATGATGCCGACCCCTCCCACGAGTTGGAGGACTCTCCTTCACCGTCTCCCACACACGCCGTCCACCCAGCACAGCTTGCAGGCCCCGCACACCCCGCACAGCCTGCAGTGCACCCACAGCCCGCACAGCCTCTCCCTGCCGCTGCACAGCCACCACCTCCGGCTCCACTGGTCGGGCCGCTCGGGATTACGTTCCGAGACGACGCACACCGCGCCGTCTTCGACCGTATCTCCCAGCGCTCGATCGTACCCTCCTGGTTTGCACACCTCGCTGACCTAGGACGCCTGGGGGTACTAGAGGGGATGCTCACGTTGTACGACAACATGGGCTGGCGAGATTTCTTTCAGGTGTCGGCGGACACGTTTATCCGTCCGACACTTGAGGTACTTAGTTCGATCGCCCGGACCGACGAGGGATGCTCGTTTCGGTTCATGGACCGGGAGTGCCAGGTCACTCTCGGTATGATGAGAGCCTTTTTCTCGTGGCCCGATGTCCCCGGTGCCGATCGCGGTTACGGCCCCACCCATATCCCCCCACCTTCCTTCGACGCCGGTGCCTTCTGGGCCCGGATTACGGGTCTCCACGCTGCCTTTGACCCTAGTAGGGCCAAGGCCTCGGCCATTGTCCATCCCTGCCTCCGCATTGCTCAGCGCCTTATGGCGACGACCTTTTTGGCCAGATATGAGCCGGGCACGATGTCTACGCCAGAGCTCTATATGCTCTACGCGATGACACGTCCCAGAGCTCTATCTAGGGATGGCGATGAGCTTGTCCCCGCCGTCGTGATCGATATCGCGGCTTGGTTTTTGGACCGCATCATCGTATCGGTGGGCGCTCGCTCACCGATATGCTGCGGCGGCCTGATCACCTTGCTTGCTCTTATGACCGGCGAGGACTTCCCCGACGACTTGCGACACGTCCCGGGCCCCACTTCTCTGTCGATAGATGTTATGGCCCGGATGAAGATGCTTCGTCCGCACGGTGAGCGTCACTGAGTCTAGTTGCACGGCCCTTAAGGGGCCGATTACATGATTCTCCCGAGCCCTGCTCGGACTCTGATTGCACCAGCCCACGTTGACTGGCTCCCTGCGATGGATGTTCTCATCCCCGCTGCTTACGTGCTCGAGGCCGAGGAGGCCGAGCAGGCCCACGCTGCCCTTGTAGACCCTGTTGCACACCATGCCGAGCCTGCTGCCGAGCCTGTTGACCCAGTGGCCCCTCAGCCTATACCTGATGTTTCCGCTGCTCCTGACACTTCTGTCCCCACTTCTGTCAGTGTCACGAGTACCTCAGCTGAGCCCACTTCCACCACCTCCACCACTTCCGAGGCTGTCACCACCACTCCCACCACCACCACTGGCCCTCTGTCCGTCGAGCCTCTTTGCTCCGCACTCCCCGAGCGCCCGTCGACCTTTGTTGAGAGTGGAGAGCCCTCGTTTGCCGCGGTCGTGGAGACCATGGCTAGCATGATCTCCGCTGGGGTTGCGCCTTTTGGTCCACACACTTCCACCCCAGCGGTAGTCACCTCTGTCTCCACCCCTGCTGTATTTTCTGAGAGTGTCGTGGCGTCTGTCCACACTTCTGTGCCCCTGACCTCTCCGGCCACCTCGCTGCCATTTTTGCACTCTTCTTTCGCTGCTGCTGCCTCCACTTCCCACCAGCCGGTGCCTCGGCCTCACACTGAGGCCAGGCCCACATTCGCAGGCGCAGCACCTTTTGTTCCCTTCCCCGCTGAGCCCGTCACATACGCGACCCGAGTTCGCCAGCCACGCCCTGCACAGCCCCGCCCGGTGCGTCCCTCTGCACCACCTCCCCCTGACACTGTACTTCAGAGCATTCGTGCTCTAGAGGGGGCGGTGAGTGGCCTCAGAGGCGACCTTAGGACCCTGTCCTCCACCGTCTCTACGATGGCTGGCCGCTTCGAGCTGCTACCGCAGATCCACTACTGTCTCACCCAGGTTCTGGAGCGTCTCCCGCGCGTACCCCCACCCACCCAGCAGGTTCCCGCCCACACTTCCACACACACCCGACCTGCTACCACTTCCACACCCACACCCGCTCAGCGGCCTGTCCAGCCACCACCACCTCCGCCTCAGGACGGAGACGGTGCAGCACCACCTTCCTAGGCACCCTTGATGCCATCGACTCCTTTTGCCGTTGTGCTGCCCGTTTCTGCTGGGTCCTGTTGCACTTTTTGTCCACCCCCTCCCCTCACTTATTTCGGGATTCTCTTTTTGATCATATCTTTATATATCTTTTTTGGGAGAGAGGGAGAGTTTTTGGTGCCACTTATATATCTGTTTCACTCCTATCTGTGCATGCATCATGTCCGCATCATATTTTCATTTCTTTATTTTTCTTTTTATTTTCATCATGCATGCATCCTCACTTGCCCCTCCCATCGCTTGTCTCTCGGTGTGCCACACTTTGCACATTGGGGACACTGTGCCATTTAGCTTGGGGGAGTGAGTTCTCACGTTCTTTTTCGATTTGCCACCTTTATTTTTAGCTTTTCACACCATTCTTCGCTTTTGCACTTATTTTCATTATTTTTCTTTTATTCTACCATGCATCACGTTTTTCTTATTTTTTTTCTGTGTGCCGCATTATAAATAGTTCTATTTTCCCTTTATCTTTATTTCTTTTTTTTTCTCATCTCATGCTAGAGATGACTTTTCTATGATGATGATGACGTTGGATTTAGCTTACTCTATATGCATGCTTTATTTGTCATGTCTTAGATTTTATTCCTGATATCATATGCTATGACTTGCCTTGCATTTAGAGATAGTAACCCACACTTTTTTCCGCATGAAAATGGATGAAATTTTATTATTAGCTGAGTCTGAATATTCATATGTATGCTATCACAGAAAACACACCAAGATTCACGCATTGAATGCCTATATCTGGAGTACTGATTTCTTTTCCTATATCACTTCTATATGCATGAATTGTACACTTCACTTCAGGATGATTGAATGATGTTAGCTATGATAAATCTGGATTAGTTAGCTTTTTTGTGATCGAAACTGAGTAGATTAGATTACCCTGCTGAAGTTGTCGTGAATGTCTTATAGAGTGAACCGAGAGTTATATCTATTTCTTTCTCCATAAATCTTGAACATCATTTCTCTACTTTTATAATCATTGGTGAATCTCCCCTTAGCGATTCTATTTTATGGCATTTCCCCCGCTATTAATTCCTAGCTCCAATTTTCTTATTCAAAAAAAAATATAATAAAAGAGAGAAGAATATTCTTGTATATCATTATCTCTCTTTGAGTTGGGATCGTTGTGTATATATGCTATAAACAAAAAAAAAGAGAAAAGAGGAAAAATCCTCAGTAAAAGATCCCATCTCACTTTCTTTCTTTCTTCTTTCCTCTTATTACATTTGGAGCTATATAAAAATGGGGATGTGAATATTTTTTTTATGCCACCATGCTTATAGATAAGCTTGGGGGAGGGGATCCATTGATGTGTGAGAGAGTGACTACTTGACGTTGCATGACAACCTAGGCTAAGTAATATTCTATACTCGGTGAGATTATTTCTAGCTTTACGAAATCCAGAGATCTAAGCCTAGCGTTCATTTCATGAAATCCATACTTTTCTATTCCCTCTATTCTATAGTGTGATACTCTTATACTCCTGATAGAAAGCGTTCAATTGAAAAGTGTGTGATCTGTGATTCGTATACCGCTTTAAATGATTCAGACGATGTTAATTTTAAAATTATTCCGTTTTTCATGATTATATCGTTGTTCGTGGGTTTTCCGTTTCTATTTGCACTATTATACTATGATATCAAAATAAAATCCTTTGACATGTATTTTTCATTCAGTGCATGCTATATGAGTAAGTGAAACCCACGTCCTGAGAAAATGATCTAGTATCCTACCTCTTCGCTTCTTTCTTTCTTCTTTATTTTATTTCGATTTCACTCTTCTTCGTTTTTCATTTTTTTCGTTTTTTTTTCGCCATTTTCGTTTTCCGAATCCACCGGGATCGCCATTTACTTATCTTCCTCGAGGACGAGTAAGAGGCAAGCTTGGGGGATTTTGATCACTCCTTATTTTACACCTTTTTTCCGCATGTTTGCATGCCATTTAGATCGCCCAAATCATGTTTTTCAGGATATATCGACGATATTGCGATGCTTTTCACGATTTGTTGTTTTTGTCGCATTTCAGGTGATTTAGCGCGATTTGGAGTGATCTCGAGATGCGCTTACTCCAGAGGGTCACCGACGACCTCCCCGAGGGGTATTTTGCTGTTGGAGTGGAGCGGAAGAAGAACGGACGTCGCAGGAGCGACGAGGAGGCCAAAACAAGCAGATTGGGCATTTTTTGTGTCCCACTCGGCCGAGTGGAGGAGCCACTCGGCCGACCAGCGAGACACTGCTCGGCCGACCAGATCAGACACGATTTACCTGTGCACTCGGCCGAGCATTGAAGACCACATCGGCCGAGTGACGACATCACGTCCGCCCGAGTGGCGCCCAGACGAAGCCCTTCCAAAACATCCAAGTTACTGTTTTTCGGCTGCCTGAACTTCAGAAGACCCACTCGGCCGAGTGGTTAATCCCGTCCGCCCGAGTACTATGAAGCCATCGGCCGAGTGACGCCAACTCACTCGGCCGAGCCGCCCCCGAAGTAGAGACCCCTGAAAGCCCCGACTTACTGGAAAATTACAGGGTTTTCACTCGGCCGAGCGACTTTTGTCACTCGGCCGAGTGCGATGCGCTGCCTGTAGCGAAAACTGCGGAAAACAGGCTGTGCAGGGGTATTTTGGTCACAGTTTTTGGACGATTTTAAGGGCTATTTAAACCCTGTTTTTACCCTAGTTTAGGGAGCCTCTCTCTTAGATTTTTTGCAGCTTTTTAGATTAGTTTTTAGCTTTATCTTTGTGATTGGAGAGGAGACAAAGATTGGAATTTTGTTGGATTCAATTGAAGAACTCCATTGGTTTGCATCTCTTTTCCTTAAAACTTCTATTTTTTATTGCTTATCTCAATATTGTGATGAATTCCATTGCTTATTTCAACGATTATTTTTGTGATCTTGCTATGATTTGTGAGTAGTCTCCACGTCTTGGGGCGTGGGGATGAACCCTACAAGCCCATTTTCATATTTGTGATAAATTGGTAGAAATTGTGCTAGAATTGTTATTAGGGATTAGATTGGGATCAATTTACTACGGATGGCTAGGTATTCATATCAATTGGGATTTGCAAGAGATTGGATCCCAATTTGATAGGAAACCCTAGAAATCCGAATTGGGTTGGAGTCGGATTTTCGAAGTATCGGTTTGTAAGAGATTGGACCGATACTAGGATTTCCGGTTGCAATTCCAAGCCGATACTCGTTTGCAAGAGATTGGACGGGTAGGAACTATCCCAATCTAGGTCGTGGACCGAGTTTGCAAGAGATTGGGCTCGGTGCGCGATTGGACGATGATGTTGATCCTAATGCTAGCTTTCCTAGGCTAGGGTTTGCAAGAGATTGGACCCAAACCTAGGATAGCTATAGACCGGCAACAGCGCGAGAGCGTGAGCTTGGTTCTACATTCAGTTGCAACTAGTTCATCCAAATTCTCATTCAAGCAATTTTGATACCGATAAACCGCATTTATGAAATACGGTGAGTAGCGGGGATTCCCCATTCCCTAGACGTTCTTTATTTGATTTGATATTTCCGCATTTTTGTCTGACGATTGTGACAGGATCGCCAAAGGCAAATTTCTCTCTTAAATAGCCAGGTTGATTTGAACAAGCACGGTCATTCGTCCTCCCTGTGTTCGATAACCCGCTTGCCGCTATACCGTGCGCTTGCGGTAAAACTACAACCGTTCTTTGGGTCACATCCCGGAGCGACCATTACCCTAAGTAATGGGGGACCTAATGAATGTGTAATGAAGGATGGGAGGCCAAAGGCCTCCCTCATTCATAACACTCCCCCTTACACATTCATCACTTCGGTCTCAGCTACTGAGGCAAGGGGTGGATACTTCTGGATCTAGAGTAAGTGTGTTTGCCTCGTTAAAACCTTAGCTGTGGAAAACCCAGTGGAAAAACCCAACAGCTTAAGGAAAAAGAGTGCAACCCACAGGTTACTCCCCCTGATCCGTACAAGCTTCAGGCTTGCAGGTCTTTCAACTGTCGCATACCAATGTTCTTTACAAGCTTTACAAAAGTACATTTAGGCAATGCCTTAGTAAAAAGATCAGCTAAGTTGTTGCATGACTGGATCTGTCGAACTTCAATCTGCTTGTCGTTCTTCTGCTCGTGCGTCCAGAAAAACTTGGGAGAAATGTGCTTTGTCATGTCGCCTTTGATGTAGCCCTTCTGAAGCTGAGCAATGCATGCGGCGTTGTTTTCGAATAGGGCAGTAGGCTCCAGATCACCGGTCTTCAGGCCAGTGGATTGGAGGATGTGTTGGACGACGGAGCGTAGCCAAAAACATTCTCTGCTCGCTTCATGGATCGCGATGAGCTCTGCATGGTTGGAAGATGTAGCAGTAGTGGTTTGTTTTATCGATCTCCAGGAGATAGCAGTTCCTCCGTAGGTAAAGACAAAACCAGTCTGTGATTTTGCCGTATGCGGATCTGAAAGATAGCCTGCATCGGCATAACCAAGTAACTGGGAGGATGCACCTCTCTGGTAGTAAAGTCCAAGGTCTACGGAACCCTGGAGGTATCGCAGAAGATGCTTTACTCCATTCCCGTGGCGCTTTGTAGGCGCTGCACTGTGTCTGGCTAGGAGATTGACTGCAAAAGCTATATCGGGACGCGTGTAGTTAGCCAGATAGAGAAGTGCACCAATGGCACTTAGGTAGGGTACTTCTGGACACAGTATCTCCTCCCCCTCTTCCAGAGGCCGGAAGGGGTCCTTTTGTATGTCTAATGATCTCACGACCATAGGGGTACATAAAGGATGACATTTATCCATTTGGAACTTATTTAAAAGCTTCCTGGTATAATTGGATTGATGTAGAAGGATTCCACCTCGTAGGTGTTCAATCTGCAAGCTAAGGCAATACTTCGTTCTGCCTAGGTCTTTCATTTCAAAAGTGTGCTTTAGCCTTGCAGATATCTCATTAATCTCTGCTGGAGAGCCTATGAGATTTAAGTCATCAAAGTAAACTGCTATGATGACGAATCCTTTTCCCGTTCTTTTGATAAGGATGCACGGGCAGACTTCGTTATTAGTGAATCCTTGCTGTGCAAGGAAATCACTTAGTCTGTTATACCACATTTTGCCTGACTGTTTTAGTCCATACAAGGATCTATGTAGTCTAACAGAGAATACGTCCCGAGGTATCTCTTTCATCTCTGTGGGTAAGTTAAACCCATCTGGTAGTTTAATATAGATCTTTTTATCTAAATCGCCATAAAGATATGCAGTCACAACGTCCATGAGCTGCATTTCTATGCTTGCCAGAGATGATAGGCTTATTAAGAATCTGAATGTATTAGCGTCCATTACCGGGGAGTATGTATCTTCATAATCGGTATCCGGTCTTTGGGAAAACCCCTTTGCTACAAGACGCGCCTTGTAGCGGACGATCAGATTTTCTTCATTTCTTTTTCTAATGAAAACCCACTTATATCCCACAGGTCTAACACCTACTGGTGTTTGGACGACAGGTCCAAAGACTTTGCGTTTCGAGAGTGAGTCCAGCTCTACTCTTATCGCCTCGTCCCACTTTGGCCAATCATCTCTGCGTTTACAATTCGCTAGAGAAAGTGGTTCGACGTCATCGTCGTATTCAGCGACGTGAACGGCAATAGTGAACGCAAAATCGTCGACGACGACTGTGCTTTGTCGGTCCAGTACCTCCCCAGTACGTACAAAGTTTAATGATGTTTCTCCTAATGTTTCCTCTGCTGGGGAAATTAGGAGGGGAGAGGTAGCTGTCCTGAGCTCAGTATCATGTGGAGGGATAATCTTATTTTCACCAGGAATCTTTCTCTTTCGAGGAACTTTATCTTTTGAACCTGGTGGCCGTCCTCTTTTCAATTGAGGTACAGCCATTTCTGCTGCGGGGTGGATTGCATCCATTTATAGGGATGTCAATCCTAGCTGGAGTGTTAGCAGCAGGGACGTGTGAACGGACAATCTTCTGGCTATCCGTGAACTTATCCGGCAATTGGTGTACTGTATTCTGGATGTGAAGGATCTTCAGGATCTCATCTTCACACAGATTTGTATGCGGATCATAAAAGGACAAAGACTTATTTTCCCAATTAATGGTCTCCAAAGCTTCAGGCTTCTTGGAATGTTTGCCCAACTTTGGAAAAGTTTTCTCATCGAATTCACAATCAGCAAGACGTGCCTTAAATGCGTCCCCCGTTAGGGGTTCTAGGTATCTAATAATCGAGGGTGAATCAAATCCAATATAGATTCCTAGACAACGTTGAGGACCCATTTTGGTCCTCTGAGGTGGTGCTATTGGAACATAGACCGCACAGCCAAATATTCTCAAATGAGATATATATGGAGTTGAGCCGTATGCTAGTTGCATCGGGGATAATGTATTGCCTCCAGAGGGGCGTATCCTGATAAGAGATGCGGCATGCAGAATAGCATGCCCCCAAGCATCCACCGGTAATTGGGATTGCATAAGCAATGGACGTGCAATCCATTGGAGTCTCTTTATAAGAGACTCTGCTAATCCATTCTAGGTGTGAATATGAGCTACTGGATGTTCAACTTCTATACCCGTTGCCTGGCAATAGTCTTCGAAGACTTGAGATGTGAATTCGCCCGCATTATCAAGACGTAGTTTCTTGATATGGTTATCAGGGAAATGAGCACGTAACCTAATTATCTGTGCCAACAGCTTTGGAAAAGCTAGGTTACGGGTGGACAAGAGGCACACATAAGACCATTTTGTGGATGCATCTATTAGTACCATGAAGTACCGAAATGGGCCACTTGCGGGGTGAATAGGCCCGCAAATGTCACCATGTATCCTCTCAAGGAAGCCAGGAGACTCTAAACCCACTTTTAGGGGCGATGGTCTCGTTATTAGTTTCCCCTTGAAACAAGGGGGACAAGGAAATTCACCTTTCTGAAGAATCTTCTGGTTCTTCAAATCATGTCCGCGGGATTCAGATAAGATTCGTCGCATCAGAATGGATCCAGGGTGACCAAGGCTGTTATGCCATAGTTGAAATGGTGGCATTGGCTGGCACGTATGGTGCTCAGTCATATTGGCTTCGACTGGTTGAATGTATGTTTGGTAGAGAACCGACGGGAGTCCCTTAAATATTTCGCAGATGGTCTTCTGGCCATCTTTACAAAGAGTGACATACAGGTTTTCAACCTTATTTTCATCTCTAGTTTCTAAGTGATATCCGTTTAAACGGATGTCCTTGAAGCTTATGAGATTTCTATTTGATCTTGGAGAAAATAGTGCATTATTGATTTTAAGTCTTGTGTTATTTGGGAGCAATAATATTGCATCACCAGATCCTTCGATTATTTTGGACAGTCCTGAAATTGTAATGACGGGACCGTCATATTTACTTATGCTATTGAAATAGCATTCATCGCGAAGGATAGTGTGCGTCGAGGCACTGTCCACTAGGCACTCATACATCATCTATATAAGCAAAAAAACGATAATTTATTGATGGAAATGTAAAATGCATACATTCAAAATAAAAGATCGTCTTTATTAAGCATACTAGAGATGAAGCTACAATTTATTCTTTGAAAAGCATAGATAAAGATGAGGCTTAATCGAGCAGGTCGTCATTTTCGAAATCCTTGGAAGTGAACTTCGTCGAATTTTCCACATTTGCCATGTTTGTTTCAGGCGGAGGCTTCTGGCTCGCCTGATACAGTTCCTGGAAGTGGCGAGGTGTGCGACTGTTTCTGGACCAATGTCCAGTCATGCCACAACGATGACATTTGTCCTCCCATGTCTTCTTTGGATTTGACACTGTATCAGTGTTCTTACGCTTCCAAGTGAAGTTTTTCTTCCCTTTGTTATTCTTGCTTTGGGGAGGAGCATTGGCTGGTTTCATAGGGGCATTTCCTTTGTTCTTTCTGCCCCTCTTCTTGTTCTTCCACTTCGCGGGGTGTGTTGGAAACAGCATCCTAACCTATGTTTGATGATAACAAACCCTACTGAACTGTTCTAATCTGTTTGTTGAGTATGTCACAGGTCCTTATAGTCATGATTGCTTAAGTTACACATGCACGTATTCAAGTACGGTGAAATACGGAGCTAAAACTTCATTTGGATTTACACAAGCTGCCCAATCAAGAGAGTATAGCTATGAAACTCTACCCTAGAGTTACTCATAGGCTATAAATAGCATGGGAATTTTCTCAGGATTTATGGAGATTGTTTGAAGTCCAAATACGGGGAAATACGAGAAAATACCGAGTATACAAAGAAGAAACTTTTTCTACAAGAGGTGAAATGAGGTGAAAAAAAAATTCTCACATGTCAATATGAAGCTATGGGATTTTTGAGAATTATTTCAGAATTTTTGGGATTTATTTGATGCCCAAATACGCAAGAATACAGTGCAAATACTCAGAAAAATAGACATACGGCACTGTTCAAAGATACGGCTTCTTCGCAGCCCATACGGTCGACGTGGCGCAATCCTGGCCGTTCATTTCGCATCTGACGGTCGCTCGAAGCGGGGCGACGTGGCCGCTTGTCCGCCGCCCGATCTCGATCCAACGGCCACCACCCACGCCCACGATTCGCAAATGGCGGGCGCCGCTGATTCAGCCGCTGACGATGTGGCATCATCTCCGCCGTTGGATCTCCATCCAACGGTTCAGGCGCTGCCGACTCGGAGTCAGCGAAGGCGGGCGGCTCGTGGGTCCGGGTCAGCGGAGGCGGGCGCTGAACGCTGAATCCGCGGGCGACGTAGCTTGATCTCGTCCGTCCATCCCCGATCCGACGGTTACCGACAGCGCTTGTTTCGCGGATGCGGGTCCCAGCCGCATTAAACCCGCGACGCCGACGGCTGCTGATCCCCTCGCACAGTGCACAGACCCGTTAAGCTGATCCTATATATACCCATGTACATCTCTTCACATTTTCATCAATAAGTGGAGTTCTAGAGATCCAAATTGAGTTCTGTAAGAACCGTTGCGACCGTGACTTCATCCCCGACGCAGTGACAGCAAGTTGAGTAGCTAGTTCCTCCTGTACAGCAAATGAGATCTCTTTGAGTGAGAAACTTCTACCGACTACTTCCACGGGGACAGCGACTACTTCTTCTACAGACATCCGATCATCATTCCGTAAGAAGCGTTGCGAAGCTACTGATGTGCTGAAAGACGACAACCAGAGAGATCTTCACAAATGAGATTTCTAAACTCTTGATCTTTGTTATCTGTGAAGTTATTAATGTTTTGATCAGCATTTTTGTAATATAATTTCTTCCGTTATTTGGGACTCTGGGAACCAAACTTGTTGGGGCAAGTTGGGTTGGGGAGTGATACTTGTATGTTTCTTTTTGGCTTTGGTGAGCTTGAGTTGGTCTGACAGGTTGGTGTTGGGGCACCAATCTAAGGGAGATTGTAACTTCTTAAAGAAACAGTATAAGTGATTGCTCATTGGGGGTGGACGTAGGTCATGGGGACCGAACCACGTTAAATTCTGTGTCTTCTGTGAATGCTTTGATTGTCTGATTCCTAAACTGCATGCTGTAAACTAGGCTTAATTTTTTATCTTGCGATAATTTGGTCAAAGGCCTATTCACCCCCCTCTAGGCCTTATTTAGATCCTACAAGTGGTATCAGAGCACCAGGCCTGGCCATTTGAGTCTATTTCATAATGAATACATATGATTCAGCATTTGCTGAAGGACAGTCTACAGTTAGACCACCCAAATTTAATGGGACTGATTTTGCTTACTGGAAAGTTAGGATGAAAATTTTCCTAGTCTCTTCAGATCTTGAAATTTGGAAAATTGTTGCTAAAGGCTATCACCCACCTACAATCAAAATTGAAGATATTGATGTACCAAAACCAGAAGATAAATGGGATGATAACGATAACAAACTTTATGCTCTGAATGGTAAAGCTATGAATGCAATTATTTGTGCACTTGACAGAACTGAGTTTAACCGTATATCTCATTGTCTTACTGCGCAGGAAATCTGGAACACTCTCGAAGTCACTCACGAAGGAACCTCTCAGGTGAAGGAGTCCAGATTAGCGCTGCTGAGCTCAGAGTACGATGGTTTCCACATGCTACCAGGAGAATCCATCAAGGACATGTACACTCGCTTCACCGACATTGTATACAACTCAAAAGCCTTGGGAAAGTCTTATGACAGCATCGACCTCATTCGGAAAATCCTAAGAGCGCTTCCTAGTTCCTTCCGGCCTAAAGTAACGGCCATCCAAGAAGCGAGAGATCTCACTAAGCTGAAGCTGGATGATCTGATTGGGAATCTGTTATCCCATGAGCTGGAACTCAAAACCGTCGAGACAAGAGAGAAAGGTGAGGCTAAACCTTTAAAGACCATCGCTCTCAAAGCCGAAGAAAGTGACAAAGAAGATCTCGACGAGGAACATGCACTGATGGTCAGAGGATTCTGACGCTTCATCAGAACTCCTGCCGGAAAATCTGAAATGGCAAAAAGGTTCAATCGTTTTAATAAGTTTAATCCTTTGAATTCCTCGTCTGAACAAAATACTACTAAAAGTGTTCAATGTTTCAACTGTAGGAAATTTGGACATTTCATGAAAAACTGTCCAACAAAGAACGCGTCATCCGAAGCCAAAGGACAATCATTTGCGGTAACATGGGACGATGTCGACGAAGACGAACCATAAGACGAGGTAGTGCAATCATCACTTTGCCTAATAGGTGAAAGCGACACGAACAAGGTAAGAGATGAATTTTCTTTACCAGAATTAATGAACATTTGTGAAAACATGAATTCAGAAATTACTTCTCTTGAATCCTCTATAGAAAATTATAAAGAAATGAATTTCCAACTACAGCAGGAAAATTATAATGTTTTGCAAAATGAAATAAAATTAAAAAATGAAATTGCATCGCTCAAAATTACCATTGAAAAACTCAAAGGAAAATCTAGTATTACTGAAGCTATACCTTGTCAGACTTGTGCTTCATTAAAGCTAGAAATTAAGAATGGTAATGAAAAGATTGTTGGCCTAAATAAAAGAATAGAAACTCTCGCTAAAAATGAAGATAATGTTAGAAAGAGTTTTATAAATAAAAGTGTCATGCTTGTAAATGAAAACATCTTTTTGAAATCTAAAGTCTCTGATTTAGAACTGAGTATCAGAAAATTTGGTGTAGGAATGAAATCACTGGACATCATTCTTGGATACCAGTCAATCAAAAACGATAAACAAGGACTAGGATTTGGAAATGTTTATAATGAAAACATGATAAAGAAAAATCATTACATCAAGAAAAAGAAACGGAACGCCAAATGTTATACCTGTGGTTCTTTTGAGCATTTATATAGAAATTGTCGTTATAAGAACCAAAACATGAAGTTCAAACAAGTATGGGTTCCGAAAGGTACTATGACTAACCATTGTGGACCTATTTGGCTACCCAGGTCACACATACCTTGTTCTTCTTATGTGTAGGGACTCAGCGTGGCTAAGGAACAACTGTGTGAGTGGTATTTGGATTCAGGCTGCTCAAGACACATGACAGGGAATAGCGACAAGTTCCTTAGCCTCGTGAAGCAAGAAGGAGGAAGTGTTACATTAGGGGACAACGGCAAGTGCAAGGTAATGGGTAAAGGTATTGTTGGCAACAATACTTTTAAAATTTCTGACGTCCTCTGGGTTCAAAATCTCAAACACAACCTCATCTCCATAAGCCAACTCTGTGACAAAGGTATGAAAGTACTTTTTGATGAGAAAATTTGTAAAATTTATGACTCGGTCACATGTAATACCCTCTTCATAGCCAATAGGAAAAATAATGTTTATACAATAATGATTGAAGAAATGACAATTGCTAAATGTTTGATTGGCAGGGAGGAGGAGGCTATACTATGGCACCGGAGACTATCACATGTCAGCATGAAGTTGCTACATAAGCTGGAGAATAAAAACCTGGTCCGAGGCTTGCCACATCAACAGTACGAGAATGGTAAGTTGTGTGTTGCATGCACAAAAGGTAAGCAAACTAGATCCACTTTTACGGGAATTCGGGAAGTTACCACTTCACGAGTCCTAGAATTGATTCATATGGATTTGTTTGGGCCTACCGATGTTGCTAGCCTCAATGGGAAGAGATTTTGTTTTGTTTTGATCGATGATTTTTCTAGATATACATGGGTTTACTTCTTAGCCAAGAAATCGGATTCATTTGAAAATTTCCAAAATTTTTGTAATCAAGTTTCAAATGAGAAAAATCTTTCAATTATGAAAATTAGAAGTGATCACGGTGGTGAATTTGAAAACTCTGTTTTTGAAAACTTCTGTTTGGAAAAAGGGATCTTACATGAATTTTCTTCTCCTAGAACACCTCAACAAAACAGGGTGGTCGAAAGAAAGAATAGAACTTTAAAAGAGATGGCAAGAAGCATGCTTAATGATTATTCTCTTCCTATGTATTTTTGGGCCGAAGCAGTGAATACAGCCTGCTATGTCTGCAACAGGGTTATGCTTAGACCTTTAATGAACAAAACATCCTATGAACTGTGGCATGGCAAGACTCCTAACATTTCATATTTCAGAGTATTTGGATGCAGGTGTTTCATTTTAAACACAGGAGATCAGCTGGGAACATTTGAATCCAAATCAGACGAAGGAGTGTTCGTAGGATATTCATCAAGGAGCAAAGCATACAGGATCTACAATAAACGAACCTTAACTGTTGTTGAGTCAATTAATGTGAAATTTGATGAAGCTGAAATAGATCCTTTAAATTGCAGGGAAACTGAAGCTGGAGATGCAGACAAGGAAACTACAGAGCCTGAAAACATAGCTGAACCATCTGAAGGCCAAAAGGAAGCTGAACCAGAAGTACCACAAGGAAATAGACTGGAAAGAGGAGAGCTCAGGTTCAATCCACATCATCCACCTGAGCTGATCATGGGGACTCCTACGGAAGGTATATGCACTCGATCCACTTTCAATAACTTGTGTACCTTATGCATTCATGGTGACTTCATTTCTGAAATTGAACCCAAGAACGTTGAAATCGCTTTAACTGATGAAAGTTTGGTTATGGCCATGCATGATGAGATTAATCAGTTTGATAGAAATAATGTTTGGACATTAGTGCCCTGACCTGATAATTACCCAATTGTTGGCACTAAATGGATTTTCAAAAACAAACTTGATGAATCTGGAAATGTAATCAGAAATAAGGCAAGATTAGTGGCCAAAGGATATAATCAGATTGAGGGAATTGATTGTGATGAAACTTTTGCACCCGTTGCTAGATTAGAAGCCATTAGAATATTGCTGGCTTTTGCAAGTTTTAAAGGTTTTAAATTGAAGCAAATGGATGTGAAAAGTGCATTTTTAAATGGTTATTTGAAAGAAGATGTTTTTTGTTGAACAACCCCTGGTTTTGAAAGTCATAGTTTTCCAAATCACGTTTACAAGTTGCAAAAGGCTTTGTATGGTCTGAAGCAAGCTCCCAGAGCTTGGTACGACCGTCTCAGTTCATATCTTTTGGAAAATAACTTTAAAAAGGGTAGTGCAGACAACACTTTGTTTATCTTGCATGAACATGATCATTTTCTTATTGTTCAAATTTATGTGGACGATATTATTTACGGTACTACTAATGATCTTTTATGCCAAAAGTTTGAAAAGGTTATGCAGGATCAATTTGAGATGAGTCTGGTCGGAGAGTTGAAATACTTTTTGGGCTTTCAAGTAAGACAAACTGGAGATGGCATATATGTTTCCCAAACCAAGTACATAAAAGAACTGTTGAAGAAATTTGGGATGGCAAATGCAAAGCCAATGCGAACTCCAATGAGTCCGACAACGAAGCTTGAAAAGGATGACAAAGGTATAGATGTGGACCAAAAGCTTTATCGAGGTATGATTGGGTCCTTACTCTATTTAACTGCATCTAGACCAGACATCATGTTTTCTGTCTGTTTGTGTGCACGATTTCAAGCCTGTCCAAAAGAATCACATTTGATAGCCATTAAGAGGATTTTTCGATATCTTATTCACACTCCTACACTTGGACTATGGTATCCCTCTTGTGGTAATCTTAATTTGGTTGGCTATGCTGATGCTGATTATGCTGGTAGCTTGGTTGATAAAAAGAGCACTAGTGGAACTTGCTTTCTTTTGGGACAATCCTTAGTTTCTTGGTCTAGTCGTAAGCAGAACAGTGTTGCTTTGTCCACTACTGAAGCTGAGTATATTGCCCTTGGCAGTTGCTGTGCCCAAGTACTTTGGATGATGCAAACCCTATCTGACTACGGCTTGGATCTTAAAAAAGTTCCATTACGATGTGATAGTAAGAGTGCTATAGATCTTTCTAACAATCCTGTTCATCACTCTCGGACAAAACACATAGACGTAAGACATCATTTTCTTAGAGATCATTTGGCAAAAGAGGATGTATCCATTGAATATATTTCTACTGATTCTCAGTTGGCAGATATCTTTACAAAACCTTTGCCAGAAGATCGCTTTTGTCGTCTACGTCTAGAACTGGGCATTATTGATCATATTTAGAGTGAAAATATTATTTGGTGTGCTTTTATTGTTTTTGTGTGGTGTGCTACAAAAAGAAAAATAAAAAAATGAAAAAGAAAAATATAAAAAGAAAGGGAAAGTGAATTGTCTATCTCCTCATTTTGCTCTTTTCATCAGAAACAGATTTAAATGCAAAACATATGTCTTATGGATTTTGAATATTATATTCTTAACAATGCTTGCATTCAAAGACTACATGCTTAATTAGGTCATATTCATTAATGAGTAACTAACGTTTTTCATCTTCCAATCGCACTTACACAAGATCAAAATGTTTTTGATATGGATTTGCAATATTGAATAAGAAAAGTGGTTGTTGGTGGACTAATTTATGTTTTTAATGGGATATGATGTTTCAAGGCATGGATAAAAAGAAAAGCTCTCATCAAAATATACGTGTATAAAAAGAATAGCAAGACGAGTGTCTTCAAAATATATACACAGAGCTTCGTATGAAAAATGGATACGATCCATGTCCTTGATACTACCCTTGGACATCCAACTTATGCTATAAATGTCATTTTTTTTAGCGTTGGTGTTAAGTCCGTCAAGCACTGCCATTTCACATTTAAAAATCCTTCTCGGTCATGTTTGGAATTGGTAACTTGAACTCATATTACATGCGAAGGGAAAACTCAATCTTTGATGTTCATATATTCCGTTGAAAAGATGGTTATGACAGGCTGTATTCCTTATTACCTCTCCATATGTACTAAACATTTGATCATCACACTTGAGCACGGAGATGAATTATGGTAGTTATGACTTAGTGCTTATTGCTTATTTCTTCATTGTGTTCAATGATGTATTGCCTTTTGTTTTGGTTTATACTGTTCAATTTTCCATCCCTCATATGCTATTTCATACATTTTTTGATGAAAACAAAGGGGGAGAGAAATATTAAGATTGAGCATGTCAAAGATAGGGGGAGCATGTCAATAGGGGGAGCATATCATTTTAGAGATAGTGGGAGCATGTCAATAGGGGGAGCATATCATTTTGCCATTCATGCTCATATTCATGTTTCACACACTCACACACTTCACACATTTTTGATGTAATCTTAATGTCTGGTTTGTTCTCATCAAAAGGGGGAGATTGTTGGAAACAGCATCCTAACCTATGTTTGATGATAACAAACCCTACTGAACTGTTCTAATCTGTTTGTTGAGTATGTCACAGGTCCTTATAGTCATGATTGCTCAAGTTACACATGCACGTATTCAAGTACGGTGAAATACGGAGCTAAAACTTCATTTGGATTTACACAAGCTGCCCAATCAAGAGAGTATAGCTATGAAACTCTACCCTAGAGTTACTCATAGGCTATAAATAGCATGGGAATTTTCTCAGGATTTATGGAGATTGTTTGAAGTCCAAATACGGGGAAATACGAGAAAATACTGAGTATACAAAGAAGAAACTTTTTCTACAAGAGGTGAAATGAGGTGAAAAAAAATTCTCACATGTCAATATGAAGCTATGGGATTTTTGAGAATTATTTCAGAATTTTTGGGATTTATTTGATGCCCAAATACGTAAGAATACAGTGCAAATACTCAGAAAAATAGACATACGGCACTGTTCAAAGATACGGCTTCTTCGCAGCCCATACGGTCGACGTGGCGCAATCCTGGCCGTTCATTTCGCATCTGACGGTGGCTCGAAGCGGGGCGACGTGGCCGCTTGTCCGCCGCCCGATCTCGATCCAACGGCCACCACCCACGCCCACGATTCGCAAATGGCGGGCGCCGCTGATTCAGCCGCTGACGACGTGGCATCATCTCCGCCGTTGGATCTCCATCCAATGGTTCAGGCGCTGCCGACTCGGAGTCAGCGAAGGCGGGCGGCTCGTGGGTCCGGGTCAGCGGAGGCGGGCGCTGAACGCTGAATCCGCGGGCGACGTGGCTTGATCTCGTCCGTCCATCCCCGATCCGACGGTTACCGACAGCGCTTGTTTAACGGATGCAGGTCCCAGCCGCATTAAACCCGCGACGCCGACGGCTGCGGATCCCCTCGCACAGTGCACAGACCCGTTAAGCTGATCCTATATATACCCATGTACATCTCTTCACATTTTCATCAATAAGTGGAGTTCTAGAGATCCAAATTGAGTTCTGTAAGAAGCGTTGCGACCGTGACTTCATCACCGACGCAGTGACAGTAAGTTGAGCAGCTAGTTCCTCCTGTGCAGCAAATGAGATCTCTTTGAGTGAGGAACTTCTACCAACTACTTCCACGGGGACAGCGATTACTTCTACAGACATCCGATCATCATTCCGTAAGAAGCGTTGCGAAGCTACTGATGTGCTGAAAGACGACAACTAGAGAGATCTTCACAAATGAGCTTTCTAAACTCTTGATCTTTGTTATTTGTGAAGTTATTAATGTTTTGATCAGCATTTTTGTAATATAATTTCTTCCGTTATTTGGGACTCTGGGAACCAAACTTGTTGGGGCAAGTTGGGTTGGGGAGTGATACTTGTATGTTTCTTTTTGGCTTTGGTGAGCTTGAGTTGGTTTGACAGGTTGGTGTTGGGGCACCAATCTAAGGGAGATTGTAACTTCTTAAAGAAATAGTATAAGTGATTGCTCATTGGAGTGGACGTAGGTCATGGGGACCGAACCACGTTAAATTCTGTGTCTTCTGTGAATGCTTTGATTGTCTGATTCCTAAACTGCATGCTGTAAACTAGGCTTAATTTTTTATCTTGCGATAATTTGGTCAAAGGCCTATTCACCCCCCCCTCTAGGCCTTATTTAGATCCTACAGGGTGAACACTGTGGGCTTCGGGAATAGGAGCTGAGCCTGCCGAGCGCTGGTTATGAGTGGCCAGTAAAAGGTCTCTATTCTGCTCTGCCCTCAGGAGGTAAGAGAGCAGGTCAGAGAACTTCGTGAAATTGCGTTCACGATACTGCTGCATGAGGATAGCATCTTTCTTGTGAAACGAGGTAAATGTCTTTTCCAACATGCGGTGCTCCGAGACTTCTTCACCACACAACTTCAGGCGTGAGGTGATGTTGTGAAGTGTGAGTTGTACTCAGCAACGGACTTGTAGTCCTGAAGTCAGAGGTTCTCCCACTCATAGCTGGCACGCGGGAGTATGACATCAATTTGATGTCTGTAGCGTGCCTCTAACGCTGTCCATAACTCTAGAGGGTCCTCTACCGTCAAGTATTCGGCCTTCAGGGTCCGATCTATGTGTCGTCTGATATAGATAATGGCTTTCGCCTTATCCATGTCAGAGACAGTGGTAGAGGTACTGCCAGCTGAAGGGGCCGCTTCTGGGGCTTTGCTAGCAGATGCATCGGATGCTGCGGGAGCCGATGATTGGGCCACTGCGGGGGGCAGGATGGAGTGCAGGAGCGCCATGGAGTGCAAGTGGAACTTCAGGTCCACTCGCCAGCTCAAGTAATTCTTGCCAGCTGCATCGAGCACCTCGAAATCGACGCTTACCAATTTAGCCATTTTATCTATGCAATTTAAAGATAAGCATGAATTAAAATAAATTCAACAATCCATGCATAAAGAAATTAATAAGTAAAAATGCGGGGATCGGTCAGATACCCAAAATAATAAACAGTCCAAAGTCTTATTACAGTCCAAAGGAAAAGAGAATGAAAAATACAACTTTGGAAACCCCGGGTGGGTCCCTATTTCTGCATCCGTCTTCTTATGCTGTTGCACCGAGCATTGGCTATTTATACAATTTCCTCACTTACAAATTCTCTCAAAAAAAAGAAAAAGTGCTGGAAATGTAAATAGGTATGCAATGGTCGATCCCGAAAGACACATTTTTACTTATTTTAAACATCCACGCAGTTTATATGCTACAGGCATAAATTAAACAACCACGCATATTTCTCAATCACAAAAAATATGGAAAAAGTAAACTAGAAAATATAATTATCTCGTAGACCACGTGGAAACGTCATACACCATTAGGTTAGTTAACTAAAGACAGAGCGGTCTCAGGATCTCTGAGATGATTATATATTTTTTTAAAAATTCTAGTAAACCATACATAATAATTTGCAAGAGAGATGTTTAAATAAATAGAGGAACATATAAATGTAATTATTGATTTTACAAAGTTTTTCTCATAAATTTCAATTTGCAAATTTAATTCTTCTTTAAAATTATGAAGAAGCCGAATTTGTGTAGAATGTTGTGGCTTCGGGCCAAAAATTATTTTTAGTATAAGCGCTTGTGGCCCATTCCACAGTTCTGCAAAGTTGTTTGCCGCAATAATTATGGCTTCGGGCCAAACATAAGCTCTTAGCGTATAATTTTATTATATTGATGGGCCTGAAACCCAATTCGCTTAGACTTAACTCCAGTGGCCCAAAAGGTTTTATTATAGGCTAAAACACTAATCTCTAACCGAATGGTTAGAGATCAGCAGTCCAACCCCTTCATCTTCTCCCCAATGTTGGAGGGTGAGGGGGAGGACATTGCCGGAGCAAAAATCCCTCCCCCCAAACCCAAAAAATTGGAGGAGAGAACGACGGGCCGCCCCCTTTCAGCCAGGGGGCGGCGGCATGGAGGACCCCCCCTTTCGGGGGGTGGCGGCGGCTTGGAGGACCCCCCTTCATTGCAGCTGCAACGGGGGGCGGCGACGCGGAAGACCCCCCGCTGCAGGGGGGATCGGCCTCAGACCGCCCCCCCTGCAGCGGGGGGCGGCGGCGCGGAAGGCCCCCCGCTGCAGGGGGGATCGGCCTCAGGCCGCCCCCCTGTAGGGGGGGCGGCGGCGCGGAAGGCCCCCCCGCTGCAGGGGGGATCGGCCTCAGACTGCCCCCCTGCAGCAGGGGGCGGCAGCGCGGAAGGCCCCCCCCGCTGCAGGGGGGATCGGCCTCAGGCCGCCCCCTGCAGCGGGGGGCGGCGGCACAGAAGGCCCCCCCGCTGCAGGGGGGATCGGCCTCAGGCCGCCCCCCTACAGCGGGCGGCGGCGGCGCGGAAGGCCCCCCTCTCCACTGCGGGGGGGGGGGGGGGGGGTGCATGGTCGGCGTTGTGGGAAGGCCCCCTCCTCCGTCAGGGGGGAGGGGAGGATTTCATTCCGGTTCTTTTTCCCACCGAAGAATTTTAATGGCAAAAGGAAAATTTTTTCATAGAAAAAACTTTGTAATAGGGATAATTTTTTTTTCTTTTATTAGACTAAATTTTTTTTACTTGTATATTAAAACAATGTAAAAATTATTTAGTCTAATTTTATCTACAAGATTATATGGTTTTACCTCTAGATCAATGATCTGGGGAAGAACGCGACGATGATCCGTAGAAATAATAATCCAAGCTCCCGAACGCTTTGAGGATGCCGCAACGCTCCAACGAACCGTCGCAGCAACGTTAGATTCCTTGCGCGTAGGGATGAATTTAGATGAGGATTTTTGCTCAAGAATGGAGAACACGTGCTGATAACGTGTTGGATGAAAATAAACTCGAGAGAGAGAGAGAGAGAGAGAGAGAGAGATCATTTCATTGCTAAGAATGAGTAACCATGGCTAAGAGCCATGGTGCTCTATTTATTTATCTCATAGTGGGGAGGCCAAAAGCCTCTAGTAGACCAAGGGTCCCCATTACCCTAAGTAATGGGGGACCTAATGAATGTGTAATGAAGGATGGGAGGCCAAAGGCCTCCCTCATTCATAACAAAAAGTTTTTTTCCTTGTGATATGTTGAAGGATATAGTCTATTTTTATCTAAATTTCTCGAGATTGCCTTTTAAATTTAATGCAAAATAATAAACCAAACCTAAATATGTTTGTGAAGTATGTGGGAAAGGTATCATATTAAAGGCTATTCAAGGTGGCCGTTTGCCCGCCGTCCCGGGCCCCGGGCCCAAGCGTGTTGACCGGGCCGCGGGCCCTACCCGGACCGAGCCCATGGCCTAGCTTTCGCCCCCCTTGCGGGCCCGGGCCCGACCCGCCAACGGTCACATGACCATTACCTTTTTTTTATAATTAAAAGCTGCGCCTGCTTTGCTGCAGGCGCGCGTGCAGGCTGCAACGAGGGGATGGGTTATTTTGGGGGGTTTTTTGTATTTTGATCAAAAACCCCCAAGGGTCATCAACGGCCATTTGGGAGAGTTATTTGGGTCCTTTTACACCCGAAAAATTCCTATAAATTGCAGACAAACCCTCTCATTTTTTTCACAGATATCAAACTATCAAACTCTCTCAAACCCTCTTTATTGGCCTAAGATCTACGTTCAAGCAATCAATTCGCAGCGCGCGCCTATCGGTCAAGGAGATATCACAAGGCTCAAATCTCTGCCAACTTCGCTCTCATCTCGTCGTCAAGCTCAAGTCTCAAATCGCTATCGCTCTCAACTTCGCACTAAAGTCTCAGCTCCCTCCACAATCAAAGTCGTCTGCACTCTACACCATTCTCAAGTCGCAACCCGGCAATCAGGTTCCTATATATTTTAGCATAATGGCTGGACCAAACCGTAGGAATTTTAACTTTCACCTTGACAACACTGAAGAGCAGGATAATTTTAATATGATTCGGGATAACCCGATAGAAACACCAAATTTTGATATTGATATGTCGCAAACAGAAACGCCTGAGTACACGAATCCTATGCCTGCTTATACTACTTCTGCACAGACTTCTTTTGTACACGCTTCTACTCTTGCACAACCTATTAATCATGTTGTTCCATCTACACAACAACCCCAACCCAGATCACAAAAATATGCAGTTTGGGAGCACTTTACGGTTGAAACTATCGCTGGCAAAGGATTGCGCGCATTTTGCAAAATAAGTAGAACAGATTTTAATTGCAAACCTTCTGACGGCACAACACACCTTAAGAGACACATAGCATCTCACGTAAAAAGAGACTTTAAACGGACCAAATTAAATTTATCTGCATTTTCTTTCTCTCTATCTAATTTCTCATACTCTGCTGAGACTATGAGAAAAGAGATGACATGATTAATTGTATGCCATGAATTGCCATTTAGTTATGGGAAAAGCCCGGAATTAGAACAGTTTAATCAAGTCGCCATTAACCATGCCTTTAGAAGAGTGTCTAGAAACACTCTTCGAAGAGATGCTATGTCAGCTTTTCAAGCTGGAAAAGCTAAATTGATTGAAACTTTGTTAGCTTAAAGTCAATAATAGCTTTAACTTCTAATATTTGGACAACAAAATGAGGAGCATCCTATTTATGTGTTACATCGCATTATGTAGATCAAGCTTACATGCTTAATAAGATAATTATAACATTTAGAATGTTAGAGCATTCTCATACTTGGGGTGTTATTTCTTTTGTGATAATGTTCTATTATTCATGTTGTTAATATTTCACAAAAGATTTTTTCAGTTACTTTTGATAATGCATCTAATAATAAATACTGCAATTAATTGTTTAAAAAGAAATTTGACCCCCCGATATGGATGTGTTGTTGTTCCATCAAAGATGTGCATGTTACGTCTTGAACTTGATAGTTTACGATGGACTTAAAACTTCTTTTGTTTATTTAGATAAAATTATGAATCTCATGTTGTATATACATACTTCTGGCACTATGCGACTTTAGTACAAACAACTATGTCGTACTAGCCAAAGACCATACCTTGCCTTTAAAGTAGATGTTTCACATATGTGGAATTCAACTTATATAATGCTACATTCCATGATTAAGAATAGAGAGCAGCTTACAGATTTTGCAATTACATACCTTCCATATGACCCAGCTTATGACATTATTGAAATCGAGTGGTTAACTGTAGATCATTTGCATGATTTTTGATGTATTTTTTACTGCTACAAATAAACTATCTGAGGTTTACTACCAAATATCAGTTTTAGAATCAGAACAATTGGTTTTAATTTCCGAAATTTTATCTAAGCATAAAGACAATACACAACCTAACACTGCTATTATGCCTATGATAGAAGCCATGTTGATAAAACTAGCTAAGTATTAGAATCCTTTCCTCTTCTATACCCCTTAGATAAAGTTTCTGATCCACATTATAAGGAGGATGTTGCAATTGGGTTATTAGAAATGTATTATGAAAACATGGGATTTCCCCCATGTTGAAAATGTAGCTACGGCTAAACATAGCTTAAGAACCCTGTTTGCAACTTATGAGACTAGATTTGGTAGGGCTTCACATACTTCTTTTGTGCCTGCTATTACTACTTCTTCAAATAGGATCCGACATATGTTAGGGAAGAAGAAACAAAAAACAGTAGAGTCAGATAGTTCTTCTAGTGAACTATCTAAGTATTTAGCAAATCCATTTTCCTTTTCTGAGGCAGAAATGGATGATGAGAATTTTGATGCTCTTGCCTGGTGGAAAGGATATGAATCAGTTTATCCCATTCTTTTCATCATGGCTCGTGATTTGTTAGTTGTACCTATATCTACTGTTGCTTCGGAGTCTACTTTTAGTGTAGGTGGTCGAGTTCTGAGCAATAAGAAGTCACGGCTGAAGGAAGACATAGTTGAAGTTGTGGTTTGTGCAAAAGATTGGTTCCAAGGTGAAAACCGCTCGCAGGGCAAGGACCTTTCCAAAGATTTCGACGAAAAAGAGGCACAAGATGAGTGATGTTCAGTTCTTCCGTCTATTATTATTTCTTATTTGTATTAGTGTCCTTTTTTTACCACTGTATGAGGGGTAAGGCTGGCCGTTAACTCTGTAGGATCCTGTCAAAAGGACGATGTAGGATCGAATGAGAGGAGAGACTTACGTTAGCATACGCTGCGCTGTAGTCTCTGTACTTTGCCCTCGGATTCGCCACAACGGTCAGTACTTCGTCACAGAGGATCGAAGCAGCATTTCCACCGTCTAAATCTAACTTTAGGAGAAGAACTTGATGGAAGGGAGAAGAGGAAAAAGATTGCCTTACGCAAACTTATGGCATGAATGATTAGCCTTAAATGCCTTACCCTTGGGTCCTATTTATAGGCTTTAGAGATAGTTATTGTAGGAAATAACTAAATATAAGCTTATTAGCTTATATTAACACCCTTGCTTATCCTCTTCTTCATGCACTTATCAAGTGCCTTTATGCACTTATAATGTGACTTTTTCCACTTATCGAGTGGTCCTTTTCACACATGAAAAGGTTCCCTTCGCACATGCTTTCATGCACGCGACATCTGAGGTCCGTAGACCCTCATACATCCCCTCATGGGTGTATACATGTCGTCCATATCCAACATCTCCCACTCACACTTGAGGGGATTGTAAGGAAATAGTTCTTCTGTTTATCATACTGAGAAATAAACCGTGTGACCGTCATGCGCATAGAGTCTGCTGGTGTGCACTTGTTAGAGATACACAACACTCCTTGAGGTGCAAAGTTGAGTAGATCAACGCATGCTTTACCCTAGATTATTTCCTCACATCTCTTATATTTTATATTCAACAATTGAATCCCATCTGGATTACAATTGGCTGGCCAGCTTTGAATCTCTAAAGTCCAAAATGTGAATATGAAATTAATCTTCCTCTTCTTGCGATCCTTTTGATCTTGACTTGACTCGCTTTTCTAACATGCCCTGCCGGACCGAATTGATCATAGTCCATAAGCAACATGCTAAGACAGCGATCACCCAGTCAAATCTAAAGGAACCAATTAGAGTCCATAAGGGTAAGAAGTTTAAGACCCTTGTGGTCTTTGGGTCTCACATAATAGTAAACACAATTACTATTCTAACCCAATGGTCAAATGCATACGTAGTATGAATACGTATTACAACATTACTCCTTTCCCAGGGAGTGTATGTCTTAATGATATTGTAAGGATGATGATCAGACACCACAATGTCTGACTTTGAGTCCCTTTTACTGCTCAGTAATTTCCTGGACCCACATCCCGCATAAGACAGACAAGAAAACATTCTCTTAGATTTTTTGTAAGCATCCATATGATGCAGATCTTTCATACGACCATTTTGTTTAAGTCATGACTCTAAATCATCCGTCTGACGATTTTGACTTTAAACAGGTCTCATCTTTATCTTTATCCGTCTGATAGAATAAATGCGGTTGCTCATGTGAGAGAGCCAACCTCAATCTGTCCGACATACTGAAAAATATAGCTGAGATTAAAAGAAATGTACACAAACATTTTCAAGAAACTCATATGCAATGTCGAAAAAGAACTTATTCTTTTATTAATTTTGATCTTTCATAGACATGGGAATACATTGATATAACTCAGCTCTTACGCAATCCTTGAGATGATAAGTGTTTGTAAAACACATCTCTGGGGATCGCCTTTGTAAGCAGATCCGCTATCATCTCGTGCGTAGATAAGTACCTAATGTCTACCTCCTTGTTCTTATCATAGTCTTTTGCAAATTTGTGGCGGATATCAATGTGTTTGGTCTTACAATGGAATTTTGGATCTTTGACATATGCTATAGATGCTTGACTGTCACTGTATATTGGTACATCACCTAAGTCACTTGCATCAATTAGCTTGTCTAAGAATCTCCTAAGCCAAACAGCTTCTTGGACCGCGATGCTAAATACTACGAATTCGGCTTCCATAGTTGAAAGTACGATGAATGATTGTTTTTTGCTACTCCAGGAATTGCACCAGATCCGAGTAGAAAAACATGTCCTGAGGTCGATCGTTGCTCATCGAGATCACCAGCCCAATCAGCATCAGTGTAGCCTTCGAGCCTCAAGGCATTTCCTTGATAGCATAAAGCATAGTCCGCAGTCCCTTTAAGATACCGCATTATCCTCTTAACCGCTTTCCTATGTGCTTGCCCTGGATTGGATTGGTAACGACTTACCATTCCAACGGCAAAACAGATGTCCGGTCTTGTACACATCATAGCGTACATAAGACTACCAACTGCACTGGAATATGGAACTTTTTTCAAAATTTCCTTTTCCTTTTGGTTCTTTGGACACATTTTCAGACATAAATTATCGCATTTGCTTATAGGAGTATCAATGGACTTACAGTCCTGCATATTAAAACGTTCTAGAACCTTCTTTATATAAGTCTCTTGTGAAAGAGAAAGAAATTTCTTTTAACGATTCCTTGAAATCTTAAATCCAAGGACATATGCGTCTTCTTCCATGTCTTTCATCTCAAATACTGATGAAAGCCAAGCCTTGATATCCATCACAAAGCCCTTGTCATTTCCGGCTATTAAAATGTCATCTACAGATAGAGACATAATAACATACTTGTTTTTGATCCTCTTGATATATACACAGTTATCTTCATCAAGCATGGTAAAACCATTTGATAAGACAACTTCTTGAAATCGTATATACCATTGCCTCGAGGATTGTTTAAGACCATATATGGACTTACGAAGTTTACAAACCTTATGTTCGTTTCCTTCTTTTACAAACCCTGTTGGTTGTTCCATATAGATCTCCTCGTCCAATTCTCCATTGAGAAAGGCAGTCTTTACATCTATTTGATGTAATTCGAGGTCTAAACAAGCTACCAAAGCCAGAATTAAGTGAATCGAGGTAAAACGAACAACAGGTGAGAAGGTCTCTTCGTAGTCTATCCCTTCCTATTGTGTAAAACCTTTCGCGACAAGGCGAGCTTTATATCTGTCTATATAGCCATCAGCCTTGTGCTTGATCTTGAGAACCCATTTGTTCCCAATAGCTCTACGTCCTCTGGGTAAGTTAACCAAGTCCCAGACTCGGTTAATTTTCATGGATTCTAATTCCTCCTTCATCGCTTCCATCCATTTGTCTTTTGCATGGCATGATACGGCCTGTTTGAAAGTAGCAGGCTCGTCATCTTCTTGTAGTAAAGTCATAAAGGTTTGTGGGAATTCATCCTCAAATCTTAGAGGAGTTAACCTTGTACGACTACTACGTCGTATTTGAGATTCTTCAAGTCCTTGTTGACTTGAATTTGGATCAATTCTAATATCACTCCCACTTGGAATGTGGTTAGAATTGCTCCCACTTGGATCATTATTCCCATATGGAATAGGATTCGCATCATTCGCATCATCCATTGGTGAAGGTTGAAACGTATTTTCGTCTTCACCAAGAATTCTCCCACTCGAATGAGGTAATCCTTCTTGATCATAAATCTCAAATATAGATAAGTCCTGACTTATCTCACCCTGTCTTAGAAACTCATTTTCCAAGAAAGTAACATCCCTCGACTCAAATTCGATCAGTCCTCCATTGTCTTCCTGACCAATGAAAACATAACCTTTGGAGTTTTCTGCGTATCGTATAAAGATACATTTCCTCCCCCTTGGCCCATGTTTGCCATACTTATGGGAGGAAATATGTGCGTAGGATGCACACCCTCAAGGTTTTAAAATTCTTAAGTCAGAAGACCTTTGGTTCCATAACTCATAAGGAGTGGAGCTAACTGATTTCGAGGGTACGCGGTTCAAGATGAAAGCAGCCGTCAATAATGCATCACCCCAAAAGGTGATTGGCAAGTTAGCTTGCGCCATCATTGAACGGACCATTTCCATTAAAGTCTTATTTCTCCTTTCAGCAACGCCATTTTGTTGTGGAGTAAAGGCATAGTTATTTGATGAACTATGCCCTTATCATCACAAAGTTCCTTAAAACTTGCTGATTGATATTCACCGCCTCTATCGGTTCGCAAGACCTTAATCTTACGATCTAATTGATTTTCCACTAAACTCATATAGTTTTTAAAGCAGGTTAATGCTTCATGTTTGTGGGATATCAACTAGATATGTCTGAATCGGGTGAAGTCATCAATAAAAGTGATGAAGTAGGACTTTCCGTGTCTTGTCATGACATTCATCGGACCACATATATCCGAATGGATGAGCTGTAATGGAACTTTGGCTCTTGTGCCGGTTCCAAACGGCTTGCGACAAGATTTTCTTACAAGGCAATCTTCGCAAGTCGACATTTCGACCTTTGAAACATTGGATAGAAGGCCACGTTTGGCAAGTCTATTCATACGTGTTGGTCCAATGTGACCAAGCCTTGCGTGCCAACAAATTACATCAGATTCACAAACCGAGGAATTTGTAACAAGGAAATTTTTATTAAAATTAGAGGAATCGTACATAGTATTTAATACAATGAATCTCTTAAAAACATACCCAGAACCAATTAAAGAATTATTACAAGATAGGTCCACTTTATAATTATGAAAGAACCAGCTATAACCAAGACCCATTAATACAACCACAGATATAATATTCCTTCGAATATCTAGAGCGAAGAGGACATCATGAAGTAAGATAGTGCGGCCGTTGTCCAAGACGAGCTTGCACGTCCCAACGCCTTTCACTTCAACACGTGTGTTGTTTCCTACATATATCTACTTCGTTCCTTGGGGTATCCGGTGATACTCCAAGAAAGAACCGTCTGTCCCTTGCTATGTGGTCGGTGGCACCTGAATCAATTATCCAAAATGGATTAGATTCTACAAGAAATATTGAACTAGAAACACATATGTAAGTAGTATTATTACAAGTTACCTTGTCACCTCCATCCGTACAAGAACGGGCAAAGTGACCTAACTTGTTGCACTTGAAGCATTTGATCTTCTTTAAGTCCTTCTTCTTGTGCCATTTCTTGTTCCCACCCTTATGTTTGGGTTTCTTGGTAGACGCTGGTTGCCTTTTATGTTCATGATCATACTTCGAGCGATTTTTACGTTTCTTTCCCCCGTGCGAGGAACTAGCAACCATGTGCACTTCTGCACTTGGTTTGGCGGCCGCAAGCCGCTCTTCCTCTAACTCGAGGTGCTTAAAAACATCGCTGAAATTCTTAATGCTCTCATTATGAGTGAGATGCATCTTCATTTGTTCCCATTCGATTGGTAGGGAATGTATGACCGCTTGGATTTGTTGCTAATCAGTGAGCACATGACCTGCATCCTTTAACTCTGAAATAAGATTCGACATGTGTCGCAGATGCATTCCCATGGAATGATTTGGACGTTTTTTGTACGAATCGAATTTTATAGTTAAAGAGCGAAGTTTGGTCACCGAGGTGCCACCAAACTTCTCCTCCAGCTTGGACCATATGTCCATAGCTAGGTCATGTTCTCGGAAGATTTGCATTATGTCGTCGGCCATACTTGACAACAACGTTATGCGAGCAATCTTGTTCTTCCGAGACCAAGCATCAAAAGCTTCATTGTCTCTTCTGTGTCGGGCCGTAGTGCCTAACTCAGGTTCAATCATTATGTTCTTCAGAGTTTCGAGCACATCTTGCTCCTCTAGAACATATTGTATCTTCATGGACCATAGTTTGTAATTATCACCGTTGAGTTTTCACCTTTGTTCAACTCAGCGACGATGTTCTTAGCAGCGGAAGACATTTTAGTTTTAAAATGCTGCAAAAGACATAAAACAAGTTTGATCAAAAACATTGCATAAAATTTTATATTTGATAAGTTACTTTCGAAAAATATTGAAGGTGTTGCTCTAGAATCGGAAAGGTCATTACGATGCCAATCACCATCTAGAAAAACTTTCAATATTTCCCCATCACTTTATCAAACAATAGTACTCTTATAGTACTAGCAGCGGAAAAGCGTTTTTGAAAAAACGTATTTTGAAAATGTATTTTGCAAACGTATTTTGCAGCGGGAGGCAGTGGCCTGCCCCGGCCATTGCCGGGGTCGAGCCATGGCCGGGCCAAGGCCAGATTCCCTCTGCAGGCTTTTTGCCGTATGTAACAGCCGTCGGCCCGGTAGGGGCCGGCCATGCAAGCCCCTCCCCCCTTTGGAGTCGAGGCCGGCCTCCTCGGCCCGGCCCTGGTCTCGGCCAGGGCCGGCCTGGCCTGGCCCTGGCAGAGGCCAGGGCGCCTCTGCCCTGGCCCTCGGCCGAAGGCCGGCCAGGGCCGGCCTGGCCCTGGCCGAGGCCAGGGCCGGCCTGGCCCTGGCCGAGGCCAGGGCGCCTCTGCCCTGGCCTCTGCCAGGGCCGGAATTGGCCCTGGCAGAGGCCAGGGCCGGCCTGGCCGAGGCCGGCATGGCCTGGCCCTGGCCTCTGCCAGGGCCGGCCATGGCCCTGGCAGAGGCCAGGGCCCTCTGTCCTGGCAGAGGCCAGCCCTGGCAGAGGCCAGGGCCGGCCCTGTGTTGGATATGGACGACATGAATACACCCATGAGGGGATGTATAAGGGTATAAAGACATCAGATGTCACGTGCACGAAAGCATGCATGAATGGAACCTTTTCTTGTGTGAAAAGGACCACTCGATAAGTGGAAAAAGTCACTTTATAAGTGCATAAAGGCACTTGATAAGTGAATGAAGAAGAGGATAAGTAAATGTGCTAATATAGGCTAATAAGCTTATATTTAGTTATTTCCTACAATAACTACCCCTAAAGCCTATAAATAGGACCCAAGGGTAAGGCATTTACACTAATCTAACCATGCCATAAGTTTGCATAAGGCAACTTGTGTTCTTCTTCTCCCTTCCATTAAAAATCCTCTTCTAAATAGAGATTTAGGCGGTGAAACGCTACTTTGATCCTCCGTGACGAAGTACTGACTGTTGTGGCGAATCCGAGGGCGAAGTTCAGAGATTACGGTGCCGCGTACGCAAGCGTAAGTCTCTCCACTTCATTCGATCCTAACATCATTGTTTTGACAGGATCCGACATTGGTATCAAAGCCATACGGGATCGCCCCGGTCTAACCGATGAACGAGGCGTTGTCTTTTTCACGAATGAGTTTCCTACCATTATGGATATGGTAGGAGCGCATCGTGACGGAGAGAATCGCAGCAGTTGTTCTTTTCACGTTAGGGTCTTCTGTCATTACAGATATGGCATGAACTCTCCGTGACGGGAAGAACTGACCGTTCATATCGCCAAACTCGCACTCTTCATGGATGATGAGTCTCCATTCAATAGGGAATGTGAACTCTCTTTATGTGGAGCGTGAAGTTTGCGGCCTTGAAAGTGTGTTATTCTTTCATTTTGGCACACGGCCATTGAAGTATAACTACTTTCTCGACGAACGTGTGTCTCATCGGAGAAGAAGATGGCGGTTGCAAATTCTCATCGGAGAAGAAGATCCCTTTGGTGCATGATCGCTATGGCAATATGGGACATGGAGGCTATGCATCCACCCTCCCCATGCAGAGGGGGTTGGCTACGGCCAATAACAACCACGGCCACCCCTCAGGTGGGGGTGTGCGGCCAACCCCATGCAAGGGGGAGGCCGGCCATGGCCATATGGGCCAAGGCCGGCCATGGCCAGGCCTCGGCCAGGGCCAGGGGGCCCTGGCCTCAGGCCAGGGCCTGGCCAGGGGCCTGGGCCTGGCCAGGGGCCTGGCCGGCCCTGGCAGAGGCCAGGGCCGGTGCCCTGGCCTCAGGCCAGGGCCTGGCCGGCCCTGGCCGCTGCCAGGGCCACGGCCGGCCCTGGCAGCGGCCAGGGCCTGGCCGAGGCCGGCCCTAGCCGCTGCCAGGGCCACGGTCATTGTCGGCCCTTGGCCTCGGCCAGGGCCAAGCCCCAGTTGGCTCTATTTTTCATGGAAAAAGGGGGGCTTGCATGACCGGAGGGGGTGGCTTGCATGTCCGGTCTCTACGGAGCCGGCGACAGTTGTCTGCGGTAAAATTCTCCTGTAGGGGGGAAGCGCCTGGATCCATACGGGAGCCGGCGGCAATGGCTTGTAGAAAACTCCCCTCAAGAAGAATTCGGCCTTGGCATGGCCACGACACGACCCCGGTAATGGCCTGGGAATTGTCGAAATATTTCGGCTATGTCACCCTGTAATGGGGTGTAGGCCCTGCAAAATACGTTTGCAAAATACGTTTGAAAAATACGTTTTCAAAATCCTGCAAAATACATTTGCAAAATACGTTTGAAAAATATGTTTTTCAAAAGACTGCAAAATACGTTTGATAAATACGTTTTCAAAATACGTTTTTTCAAAAACGCTTTTCCGCTGCAAAGTACTATAAGAGTACTATCGTTTGATAAGTGAGGGGAAAATATTGAAAGTTGTTCTAGATGGTGATTGGAATCGTAGAGACCTTTTCGATTCTAGAGCAACATCTTCAATATTTTTCGAAAGTAACTTATCAAATTTAATAATATCATTCCAAATGGGTTTTTTTCCAAGTGGGAGTGATATTAAACTAGTTTGAAATTTCACATTCGATTGATTCAGTATCTCAATGGATCATGATTTGACCAGTGGTCTTTTGGACTAGTTTGTGGGACACCTCAGCTCAGTCTGGGGGTAGTGAACCATGTACTAGCCATTTCCCTGGTCGGTCCGCTGGCTGAGACTAATGAATCATGAAAATGTAACAATATGATGACTATGTATATGAAATTAATGCAATGTTTTTGATCGAACCTTCTTTTCATGTCTTTTGCAGCATTTTAAAGCTAAAATGTCTTCTGCCACTAAGAACATCGTCGCTGAGTTGAACAAAGGTGAAAAACTCAACGGCGATAATTACAAATTATGGTCCATTAAAATACAGTATGTTCTAGAGGAGCAAGAAGTACTCGAAACTCTAAAGAACATAATGATTGAGCCCGAGTTGGGCACTACAACCCAACACAGATGAGACAAGGAATCTTTTGATGCTTGGTCTCGGAAGAACAAGATAGCTCGCATTACGTTATTGTCCAGTATGGCCGATGACATAATGCGCATCTTCCGAGAGCATGACCTAGCCATGGACATATGGTCCAAGCTTGAGGAGAAGTTTGGTGGCACCTCGGTGTCCAAACTTCATTCTTTAACTATAAGATTTGATTCATACAAGAAACGTCCAGATCATTACATGGGGAAACATCTGCGACATATGGCAAATCTAATCTCAGAGTTAAAGGATGCAGGTCATGTGCTCACTGATGAGCAACAAATCCAAGCAGTCATACGTTCCCTGTCAAATGGGTGGGACCAAATGAAGATGCATCTCACTCATAATGAGAGCATCAAGAACTTCAGCGATGTTTCTAAGCACCTCGAGTTAGAGGAAGAGCGGCTTGCGGCCGACAAGCCAAGTGCAGAAGTGCACATGGTTGCTAGTTCCTCACATGGGGGAAAGAAACGGAAAAATCGTTCGAGGTTTACTAACAAACGTAATAAGCAACCTGAGTCTACCAAGAAACCCAAACACAAGGGTGTGCACAAGAAGTGGCACAAGAAGAAGGACTTGAAGAAGATCAAGTGTTTCAAGTGCAACAAGTTAGGTCACTATGCTCGTTCATGTACGAGTGGAGGTGATGAGGTAACTTGTAATAATACTAGTTACATATGTGTTTCTAGTTCAATATTTCTTGTAGAATCTAATCCGTTTTGGATAATTGATTCAGGTGCCATCGACCACATAGCAAGGAACAGACGGTCCTTCGTGGAGTATCACCGGATACCCCAAGGAACGAAGTGGACCTATGTAGGAAACAACACACGTGTTGAAGTGAAAGGCGTTGGGACTTGCAAGCTAGTCTTGGACAACGGCCGCACTATCTTACTACATGATGTCCTCTTCGCTCCAGATATTCGAAGGAATATTATATATGTGGTCGTGTTAATGGGTCTTGGTTATAGCTGGTTCTTTCAAAATTGTAAAGTGGACTTGTCTTGTAATAATACTCTAATTGGTTCTGGGTATGTATTTAAAGGATTTATTGTATTAAATACAATGTATGATTCCTCATTTAATAATGAAAATTTCCTTGTTGCAAATTCATCAAATTATGAATCAGATGTAATTTGTTGGCATGCAAGGCTTAGTCACATTGGACCAACACGAATGGATAGACTTGCCAAACGTGGCCTTCCATCCAATGTTTCAAAGGTCGAAATGTCGACTTGCGAACATTGCCTTGTAGGGAAATCTTGTCGCACGCCGTTTGGAACCGGCATATGTCACGCCCCGCTTCCCATTCTATCGGGAGCGAGGACGCGAGCGGGTCCGCGATGTGCTTAAAACAAGGAGGAGTACTTTTTTTTTCTTTTTGGAATCTTTTTCTTTTCTTCCTCCTTGGCTTAAACACACTAAGCGTCTGTATAAAAATTGCAGATTCTTGCTTGCAAGTTTAAGAAGCAGCTCAAACAACATTATTACATATCCAGTGTACATTAATTAAGATACAGCTTGGCCTAGCATGGCCAATACAAACAAAGTATACAAATTACATTATTCAAATATATATATATAAGTGCTGACGCGAAGGTAAAAGTCTAGTCTTCTGTGGGTAGATACTCCACGTAGTTTTCGAGCACTGGCTCGACTCCCGCAGTAGTGTCTTCAAGGAACTCACTATCGATACCTGACGGACATTTCGTAAAACAACAAAATGAAATGTCCGTCAGCGAGGTTTACTCGGCAAGATAATCTCAAAACCAAAACGTTAGACGTTTTAAAATTAAACCAAGCTGGACTTTTAAAGACAAGCAATAAGTTTAATTTAAAATAAGCAATAAAAGAGATAAAGCAGTTTAAAGCAGTTAAAATAGTTAAAGCAGTTAAAGAGGTTAAACATTTGCAATCTGCAGCAATTTAATCATCGATAGCCATTTGCAATATCGTTTACAACCTGTAGCAATTTAATCATTCAATAACAATTTGCAATACCATTTGCAACCTGTGACAATTTAGCATTAAATAAACACACCGTAGCAACCTGCAGAAAAGATGTTAGAACAATAGTCAAAAACCAGTCTATCCTAGTGATAAGTCCATGTCCAAGAGTACTAGAGATAACCAACATGCAGCCTGCGACGGGAGCAACTCCGAGGCTTACCCACCGTTCCGATATGGCAACGGTCAAGGTTCTAACCCCCGTAATGTGTTGGAGGTAATTTAGTATGGCGCATCCAGTCATTCTGTAACACTTGTGATCATAGACTACCCCAAACCCGGGTCAAGTCAAGTGGCGGTCAAAAGAATGTGTACTATCTGTCTATTATTGAAATTCCATCTTTCATTCTATATTATTAAAGTTCCATCTTCCATTCAATATTGTTGAAGTTCCATCTTCCATTCAGTCAATTCAATCTCGGTGTTCCAATAGTCTGTACAACAGTCTCGTGAAAGTTCACAACTTCACGACTCGATTAAATGAAAACATCAGGATCACTTAAATAAATAAAAGAACAAGTAAGATGTGATTTTAACCAAGCAAAAGAGTTTAAATTAGCTTAAAATACTTTCTAAGACTAGTAGTTATTTTTCAAGATTTTTAAACAATTTTTAAACAATTTTAAATAGCCAAAAAAGCAATTTTAAATCAAGAAATGATTTTTAAAACATACGTTCAAGGAATTGTTTAGAGCAAACCGTACATCAGAATTCTTCAAACAAGGTGTCAAAATGATCGTATTCACTAGTACTACGACATATATTTTTATCGTACATTGGTGTACGTAAAAATCACAAGTTATGAATTTTAAAAGGATTTATAAAACAAGAAATTATTAATAATACCCTCGATCAAGGATTTATTCCGGATAAACCGTACATCAGAATTCTGCAAACAAGATGTCAAAACGATCGTATTTACAAGTACTATAACATATATTTTTATCAGATGTAGGTGTACGTAAAAATTACAAGCTACGAATTTTAAAAGAATTTTAACCTATTTAAGTTTTGCCTTCAAAAATTCACTGTGAGAAATATACTTGCCTGATCGCGACGAAACTAGCGCCAATGGATTCGTTTCGACGTTTCTGATTTTCTGGGACTAGTCACACATTTTTCTGGACCCTGTATAATTAGTTATGGATTTATAACCTTAAAACCCATTTATTAATTAATAAAAATTACGAAAAACGAAATATTCGTTATATTTACAAGTTTGCCATTCGAATTTATACCGCTGCTTTTCGTTCGTTTCAGCTGCATGGGGAGAGAGAGGGTGGGCGACGTGGGCGGAGGGGGCCTCGGCGGTGAGCGGGGGCTTCGTCGGACACGGCGGCTGCGGGGCGGAGCGGTCGGCGCTGCGGCGTACGGCGAGGAGATCGCGGCGGAGGCGGATCTCTCAGGCGGTGGTCGGAGCATGGGAGGAGCGTGCGGTGGCGGGTTTCGAGTGCTGCAGCGAGCGGGGGACGTTGCTGTCGATGGGCAGTCGGAGCGGGCGAAGTCGGACGGAGGCGTTGTGCGGCGGCCTGGGTGGGGTCATCGCGGCGGCGATGAACGGAGAAGCCGCAGAGGCAGCTGCTTCGGGGGTGTGCTACAGTGGGGAGAGGATGGTGGATGCGGGGTCTCCGTCGGGCGCTGTGGCGGGCTCTCGGGGTGAGGAAGGATGGGGGCGGTCGTCGCACGGCGGTCGAGGGCGGGGCACACGGCGGTCAAGCCCGCCGGAGGTGAGGTGCGGGGTGAGGCTGAGAGATCGGGAGAGAGAGTAGAGATAGAGAGAGGGAGTGAAGAGACGAGGGCGGGGGTTTTGAACGTAATGAGAGGGAGAGAGAGAGAGGGTCTGTGTGGGTTAATATTTGAGAAGATGGGTTATTTGCTGAGGGAAGAAGAGAGTGTGGGGAAAATATTTATAGGGTTAGAGAAGTTGGGTAGCTGCATGGATTGGGTAGGGGTTTGAGCTAACAAAGTGGGTGGGTTAGGTACGGGTTAGATGGGGATGTGGGTAGATACGGTTTAGATTTAGGTGGGATAATTAGGAAGGTAAAACACCATTAACGGAAGTCATTAGTGAAAAATACAAACACGAAATTACGAAAATGTCCCTACTAGTAAACGTGTCCGAAAAATTACGAAAACATACCCACGGGATCGTATCGTCACGAGGATTGCGAATACGAAGACCGTTTCAGGGTTTGAGCAACGGAAATACTAGATTTTGGCCAAAACGTTTAGAAAGCGGGTTTGCGGGTTCTCTATTGAAACGATATCAGAAAATTACGAAATTAATGTGGGAAGCCCCAAATGATCATAGGATGCTACTGCAGAAGTTTGAAAATGTTTTGAAGACGTTTGAATAGAAAATAAATTCATTGACCTAAAACTGCAATATCTGAAAACGAATTTTTATCAGATCTTTTGGAGGTATTTGATGAAATTCGATTTTACCAAAATATTCCATAACTAGTCTGGTACTCCAAAATATTTTTATAGGAAATTTTTGAAATCAGTTTAAGACTCCTAACAAACCATTATAAAATACAATTAAAAATGAATTTACTTTAAATACTTGATTTAAATGTATTGGAAAAATACAGGCCGTTACATTCTACCCTCCTTAAAAATAATTCCGTCCTCGGAATTTAAAAATTTCTTTTGAAAATAATTGATATTATAAAGAAGCTCAAGCAAATAAATGATAGAAAGATAATAATCTTTGTAAATCAGGTTGTAAATAACATGAAATGTGATAAGAAAATAAGGGATGTTACTAATATATATTATCACCATAGTTACTTCAGATTTATCAAGTAGGCAAAATATAAAATAATGGCATTACTCGGAAATGATAATGAGGATGATGATGACATCTGATCGAACTTGGGACATAAGGTTACAAGGCAGAAGCAATCACACCAAAGAGAAGAACGGAACGTCTAGAATATATAAACGATGATTACATGGTCTCAATCATGTAAATTATCGTCATAACATACATAAACGTAAGGGATAAACCTAGTGCGTCCTTACGGTTACAACTTAACCAGCCGAGCACAAAGGGCTTCATCTGCCACGCTACCAAACTACAAGTCAATATCCAGATCGATACGTATAGGCAAATGTAAGGCCAATTCTCGCGGGTCAAGATCATCGCTACCACTTGTCCCAGCAGTCTCCATAACATCCAACAAGAAACCAACATCCTAGCCGTCTCCCAAATCCGAGCACAAGACCGACATCCAACTTCAACGCCTAGGCCCAAAAGTATGCCAATACCCAATCCTAAGGATACTCCTTCCCAACACCATTGGTCGATATCTACGGTAAACATCATCAGCCCTAAGCAGTTCAACGACCAAAAACTCAAGAACCTACAAGCACTAAGGAGCACCCCTAAAAAGCACTCGAAGCTGGGCAGCTCAAGGGGGAAGAACCAGAAAAAGGAGCTCCCAATGATACCAAGGGCGGCGGGTTCCCAATATCCTGACCACACGGCCAAAGCATGGGTGGCGGCGAGGGTTGCTGCTATGCCCAACAGACCCCAAGGTCGTTGGCGGGCCATCGGCGGCTGGCGATCTACGGCGGCGAGGGCTCCGACTGGCTGGCGATCCATGGCGGGGAGCTAGGGCCTACGGGATGGAGCGAAGCGGAAGCTGGCGGATCTTCGGGTGAGGCTGGCGGATCGGAGATCGGAGCGGCGATGCGAGGTCCGATCGAGCTCGCTTGGGGAAGAGGCCGGGAGGATGAGGGGGCGATGTCTGAGGGAAGCCACGGGGTGGCTTGTGGAGGAAGGAGCGGGGTTAAAAACGGGGGGCACCGAAAGTCGTCGGTGTTAGGTGGAACGGGTCTCGAGGGTAGGAAACGGACAAAATGCATTAAAGAGGGGGCCGAAAGGCGGTCAGTGGGAAATGAATTGAACCCTTGGGGGAAAGAAATTGGGTACAAGATAGAAGTAGGGGCTAGAGGAGAAATATGAGCACAAAATGAAAAGACGCCAACAACCTACACTGGCACGTCAGGTTGGCTCGTCTCAAAATCTCCAGTATCATCCTCGAATACTTCTGAGCGTCTTTCGATCTGCTTCCGCGGAGGAACTTAAACTTAAGATGGTCGGGTATTTCGAACTCTACCCTCCTTTGACGACAATCAAAGGTGGCATGAAATGTCCTTAACCAATTCATCCCAAGAACAACATCAAATGTTGGCATCTCTACCACCATGGATTTAGCAAAAAGACCTTGTCTACAAATCACAATAGAACATTGGAGGCATCCGCTGGGAACTGCCAGCGGTCTCGACCATCCAACGTGGAGTCAGAGGTTTAACAGTTACAGTGATAAGAAACATGTCCAAGCTCTAAATAATAGAGTAAGTAGCTTAGTGGAATATCTCGTACCTGGGATTTACTTGGTCCGTAGCCTCAGCTTCTTCTACTGTCATGGTACAAGCTTGGCGTCTTTGGGGTAGCACCTGTTGTCGAGTCTGCTGGTACACTTGTTGTTGGTTGACGTTGTTGAGCAGAGTTGGAAGGCTGAGACTTCCTCTCAGGACAGTCGCTTGCAGTGTGGCCCTTCGATTTGCTTTAGTGGTTGAACTCAAACTTCTGATGATCCAAAATTCGAATGATGTCCTCCATAACTAGAGTTCAAGGGGACTAAAGAAAGATTCTAAGAAGGTCAATCGAAAGGTCATCAAGCTAAGAGAAGGTGATAATGAAGATCGATGACGTCACATAATCATGATTCACGCCCTTGCGGTCCAGCGGACACGGCCAGGGAAGTGACTAAGCCAGGATCACTTATGCCCAGTCTAGCTAGGTCGATCCAACAGACTTTAGCCAAGCACATTGACCGGTATCATGGTCCATTGAAGGAAGATTATCATTTATATGCGTGTCATCATCAACTGAAGGAAAGGTGATGAAACGAGTAGATGGTTCATCCAATGAAAATAACTATAACGGTTAGCAAAAGTGGCTACTATGGAGGGTATAACCAAGAATGGAACACGAGTTCCTAAGCACTGGTTAAGAATTCGAAAAAGGTAATGAGGTTCAATGGAAATAGTTCGTTGCGAATTTTGTGATAAGGAGCAATAGGAAATTCCCAAATCAGGAAGTGTACACGCTATGGAGACAAATACATGTAGCACGATAAAATATGCTAGCAATGATAATAAAGATGATAGGTGTCAAATCGACGTAGATGGAAAAGGTTCAGGTATACCAGTGATTACCGGTTCAGCAGCTTTGTGGAGAATATAGGGTTGAATTCCAGTATTTCCCTTATGATACCCCAAGATGTCGTTGTTGGTGACGCCATGAGTATCTGGTCGACCTGCCATACTTCAAAACAAACCGCAATGTAAAGTAGGTTAGAATAAATCTATTCTAGTGGTACACTTGGATATTCATGTCATTTAAACCGATCTTAAAGCATTTGCATAAGCAAGACCTGCATGGGCCGCCAACAAAACCTGTCACGCCCCGCTTCCCATTCTATCGGGAGCGAGGACGCGAGCGGGTCCGCGATGTGCTTAAAACAAGGAGGAGTACTTTTTTTTTCTTTTTGGAATCTTTTTCTTTTCTTCCTCCTTGGCTTAAACACACTAAGCGTCTGTATAAAAATTGCAGATTCTTGCTTGCAAGTTTAAGAAGCAGCTCAAACAACATTATTACATATCCAGTGTACATTAATTAAGATACAGCTTGGCCTAGCATGGCCAATACAAACAAAGTATACAAATTACATTATTCAAATATATATATATAAGTGCTGACGCGAAGGTAAAAGTCTAGTCTTCTGTGGGTAGATACTCCACGTAGTTTTCGAGCACTGGCTCGACTCCCGCAGTAGTGTCTTCAAGGAACTCACTATCGATACCTGACGGACATTTCGTAAAACAACAAAATGAAATGTCCGTCAGCGAGGTTTACTCGGCAAGATAATCTCAAAACCAAAACGTTAGACGTTTTAAAATTAAACCAAGCTGGACTTTTAAAGACAAGCAATAAGTTTAATTTAAAATAAGCAATAAAAGAGATAAAGCAGTTTAAAGCAGTTAAAATAGTTAAAGCAGTTAAAGAGGTTAAACATTTGCAATCTGCAGCAATTTAATCATCGATAGCCATTTGCAATATCGTTTACAACCTGTAGCAATTTAATCATTCAATAACAATTTGCAATACCATTTGCAACCTGTGACAATTTAGCATTAAATAAACACACCGTAGCAACCTGCAGAAAAGATGTTAGAACAATAGTCAAAAACCAGTCTATCCTAGTGATAAGTCCATGTCCAAGAGTACTAGAGATAACCAACATGCAGCCTGCGACGGGAGCAACTCCGAGGCTTACCCACCGTTCCGATATGGCAACGGTCAAGGTTCTAACCCCCGTAATGTGTTGGAGGTAATTTAGTATGGCGCATCCAGTCATTCTGTAACACTTGTGATCATAGACTACCCCAAACCCGGGTCAAGTCAAGTGGCGGTCAAAAGAATGTGTACTATCTGTCTATTATTGAAATTCCATCTTTCATTCTATATTATTAAAGTTCCATCTTCCATTCAATATTGTTGAAGTTCCATCTTCCATTCAGTCAATTCAATCTCGGTGTTCCAATAGTCTGTACAACAGTCTCGTGAAAGTTCACAACTTCACGACTCGATTAAATGAAAACATCAGGATCACTTAAATAAATAAAAGAACAAGTAAGATGTGATTTTAACCAAGCAAAAGAGTTTAAATTAGCTTAAAATACTTTCTAAGACTAGTAGTTATTTTTCAAGATTTTTAAACAATTTTTAAACAATTTTAAATAGCCAAAAAAGCAATTTTAAATCAAGAAATGATTTTTAAAACATACGTTCAAGGAATTGTTTAGAGCAAACCGTACATCAGAATTCTTCAAACAAGGTGTCAAAATGATCGTATTCACTAGTACTACGACATATATTTTTATCGTACATTGGTGTACGTAAAAATCACAAGTTATGAATTTTAAAAGGATTTATAAAACAAGAAATTATTAATAATACCCTCGATCAAGGATTTATTCCGGATAAACCGTACATCAGAATTCTGCAAACAAGATGTCAAAACGATCGTATTTACAAGTACTATAACATATATTTTTATCAGATGTAGGTGTACGTAAAAATTACAAGCTACGAATTTTAAAAGAATTTTAACCTATTTAAGTTTTGCCTTCAAAAATTCACTGTGAGAAATATACTTGCCTGATCGCGACGAAACTAGCGCCAATGGATTCGTTTCGACGTTTCTGATTTTCTGGGACTAGTCACACATTTTTCTGGACCCTGTATAATTAGTTATGGATTTATAACCTTAAAACCCATTTATTAATTAATAAAAATTACGAAAACGAAATATTCGTTATATTTACAAGTTTGCCATTCGAATTTATACCGCTGCTTTTCGTTCGTTTCAGCTGCATGGGGAGAGAGAGGGTGGGCGACGTGGGCGGAGGGGGCCTCGGCGGTGAGCGGGGGCTTCGTCGGACACGGCGGCTGCGGGGCGGAGCGGTCGGCGCTGCGGCGTACGGCGAGGAGATCGCGGCGGAGGCGGATCTCTCAGGCGGTGGTCGGAGCATGGGAGGAGCGTGCGGTGGCGGGTTTCGAGTGCTGCAGCGAGCGGGGGACGTTGCTGTCGATGGGCAGTCGGAGCGGGCGAAGTCGGACGGAGGCGTTGTGCGGCGGCCTGGGTGGGGTCATCGCGGCGGCGATGAACGGAGAAGCCGCAGAGGCAGCTGCTTCGGGGGTGTGCTACAGTGGGGAGAGGATGGTGGATGCGGGGTCTCCGTCGGGCGCTGTGGCGGGCTCTCGGGGTGAGGAAGGATGGGGGCGGTCGTCGCACGGCGGTCGAGGGCGGGGCACACGGCGGTCAAGCCCGCCGGAGGTGAGGTGCGGGGTGAGGCTGAGAGATCGGGAGAGAGAGTAGAGATAGAGAGAGGGAGTGAAGAGACGAGGGCGGGGGTTTTGAACGTAATGAGAGGGAGAGAGAGAGAGGGTCTGTGTGGGTTAATATTTGAGAAGATGGGTTATTTGCTGAGGGAAGAAGAGAGTGTGGGGAAAATATTTATAGGGTTAGAGAAGTTGGGTAGCTGCATGGATTGGGTAGGGGTTTGAGCTAACAAAGTGGGTGGGTTAGGTACGGGTTAGATGGGGATGTGGGTAGATACGGTTTAGATTTAGGTGGGATAATTAGGAAGGTAAAACACCATTAACGGAAGTCATTAGTGAAAAATACAAACACGAAATTACGAAAATGTCCCTACTAGTAAACGTGTCCGAAAAATTACGAAAACATACCCACGGGATCGTATCGTCACGAGGATTGCGAATACGAAGACCGTTTCAGGGTTTGAGCAACGGAAATACTAGATTTTGGCCAAAACGTTTAGAAAGCGGGTTTGCGGGTTCTCTATTGAAACGATATCAGAAAATTACGAAATTAATGTGGGAAGCCCCAAATGATCATAGGATGCTACTGCAGAAGTTTGAAAATATTTTGAAGACGTTTGAATAGAAAATAAATTCATTGACCTAAAACTGCAATATCTGAAAACGAATTTTTATCAGATCTTTTGGAGGTATTTGATGAAATTCGATTTTACCAAAATATTCCATAACTAGTCTGATACTCCAAAATATTTTTATAGGAAATTTTTGAAATCAGTTTAAGACTCCTAACAAACCATTATAAAATACAATTAAAAATGAATTTACTTTAAATACTTGATTTAAATGTATTGGAAAAATACAGGCCGTTACAGCATAAGGGCCGAGGTTCCATTACAGCTCATCCATTCAGACATATGTGGTCCGATGAATGTCAAGACAAGACGCGGGAAGTCCTATTTCATCACTTTTATTGATGACTTCACCCGATTCGGACATATCTATTTGATATCCCACAAAAGTGAAGCATTAACATGCTTTAAAAACTATATGAGTTTAGTGGAAAATCAATTAGATTGCAAGATTAAGGTCTTGCAAACCGATAGGGGCGGTGAATATCAATCAACAAGTTTTAAAGAACTTTGTGATGAAAAGGGCATAGTTCATCAGGTAACTATGCCTTATACTCCATAACAAAATGGTGTTGCAGAAAGGAGGAATAGGACTTTAATGGAAATGGTCCGTTCAATGATGGCGCAAGCTAACTTGCCAATCACCTTTTGGGGTGATGCATTATTGACGGCCACTTTCATCTTGAACCGCGTACCCTCGAAATCAGTTAGCTCCACTCCTTACGAGTTGTGGAACCAAAGGTCTCCTGACTTAAACATTTTGAAACCTTGGGGGTGTGCATCCTATGCACATATTTCCTCCCATAAGTATGGCAAACTTGGGCCACGGGGGAAGGAAATGTATCTTTATACGATACGCAGAAAACTCCAAAGGTTATGTTTTCATTGGTCAGGAAGACAATGGAGGTCTAATTGAATTTGAGTCGAGGGATGTCACTTTCTTGGAAAACGAGTTTCCAAGACAGGGCGAGATAAGTCAGGACTTATCTCTATTTGAGATTAATGATCAAGAAGGATTACCTCATTCGAGTGGGAGAATTCTTGGTGAAGACAAAAATACGTTTCTACTTTCACCAATGGATGATACGAATAATGCTAATCCTATTCCATACGGGAATAATGATCCAAGTGGGAGCAATTCTAACGACATTCCAAGTGGGAGTGATATTAGAATTGATCTAAATTCAAGTCAACAAGGACTTGAAGAATCTCAAATACGACGTAGTAGTCGTATAAGGTTAGCTCCTCTAAGATTTGAGGATGAATTTCCGCTAACCTTTATGACTTTACTACAAGAAGATGACGAGCCTGCTACTTTCAAACAGGCCGTATCATGCCATGCAAAAGACAAATGGATGGAAGCGATGAAGGAGGAATTAGAATCCATGAAAATTAACCGAGTCTGGGACTTGGTTAACTTACCCAGAGGACGTAGAGCTATTGGGAACAAATGGGTTCTCAAGATCAAGCATAAGGCTGATGGCTCTATAGACAGATATAAAGCTCGCCTTGTCGCGAAAGGTTTTACGCAACAGGAAGGGATAGACTACGAAGAGACCTTCTCACCTGTTGTTCGTTTTACCTCGATTCGCTTAATTCTGGCTTTGGTAGCTTGTTTAGACCTTGAATTACATCAAATGGATGTAAAGACTGCCTTTCTCAATGGAGAATTGGACGAGGAGATCTATATGGAACAACCAACAGGGTTTGTAAAAGAAGGAAACGAACATAAGGTTTGTAAACTTCGTAAGTCCATATATGGTCTTAAACAATCCTCGAGGCAATGGTATATACGATTTCAAGAAGTTGTCTTATCAAATGGTTTTACCATGCTTGATGAAGATAACTGTGTATATATCAAGAGGATCAAAAACAAGTATGTTATTATGTCTCTATATGTAGATGACATTTTAATAGCCGGAAATGACAAGGGCTTTGTGATGGATATCAAGTCTTGGCTTTCATCAGTATTTGAGATCAAAGACATGGAAGAAGCCGCATATGTCCTTGGAGTTAAGATTTCAAGGAATCGTTCGAAGAAATTTCTTTCTCTTTCACAAGAGACTTATATAAAGAAGGTTCTAGAACGTTTTAATATGCAGGACTGTAAGTCCATTGATACTCCTATAAGCAAATGCGATAATTTATGTCTGAAAATGTGTCCAAAGAACCAAAAGGAAAAGGAAATTTTGAAAAAATTTCCATATTCCAGTGCAGTTGGTAGTCTTATGTACGCTATGATGTGTACAAGACCGGACATCTGTTTTGCCGTTGGAATGGTAAGTCGTTACCAATCCAATCCAGGGCAAGTACACTGGAAAGCAGTTAAGAGGATAATGTGGTATCTTAAAGGAACTGCGGACTATGCTTTATGCTATCAAGGAGATGCCTTGAGGCTCGAAGGCTACACTGATGCTGATTGGGCGGGTGATCTCGATGAGCGACGATCGACCTCAGGATATGTTTTTCTACTCGGATCTGGTGCAATATCCTGGAGTAGCAAGAAAAAATCCTGCATCTCACTTTCAACTATGGAAGCCGAGTTTGTAGCATTTAGCATGGCAGTCCAAGAGGCTGTTTGGCTTAGAAAATTCTTAGACAGGCTAATTGATGCAAGTGACTCAGGTGCTGTACCAATACACAGTGACAGTCAAGCATCTATAGCCTATGTCAAAGATCCAAAATTCCATTGTAAGACCAAACACATTGATATCTGCTACAAATTTGTAAAAGACTATGATAATACCAAGAAGGTAGACATAAGGTACATATCTACGCATGAGATGATAGCGGATCCGCTTACGAAGGCGATCCCCAGAGATGTGTTTTACAAACACTTATCAACTCAAGGATTGCGTAAGAGCTGAGTTGTACCAATGTAAATTCCCATGTCTGTAAAAGATCAAATTTAATAAAAGAATAAGTTCTTTTCAACATTGCATATGAGTTTCTAGAAAATGTTTGTGTACATTTTAAAATCTCAGCTATATTTTCTAGTATGTCGGACAGATTGAGGTTGGCTCTCTCACATGAGCAACCGCCTTTATTATATCAGATGTATAAAATAAAGATGAGACCTGTTTAAAGTCAAAATCGTCAGACAGATGATTTAGAGTCATGACTTAAACAGAATGGTCGTATGAAAGATCTGCATCATATGGATGCTTACAAAAGATCTAAGAGGATTCTTAAATCCTATCTGTCTTATGCGGGATGTGGGTCCAGAAGATTATTTGAGTAGTAAAAGGGACTCAAAATCAGACATTGTGGTGTCTGATCATCATCCTTACAACATCATTAAGACATACGCTCCCTGGGAAAGGAGTGATGTTGTAATACGTATTCATACTACGTATGCATTTGACCATTGGGTTAGAATAGTAATTGTGTTTACTATTATGTGAGACCCAAAGACCACATGGGTCTTAACTCGTTACCCTTATGGACTCTAATTGGTTCCTTTAGATTTGACTGGGTGATTACTATCTTAGCATGTTGCTTATGGACTATGATCAATTCGGTCCGGCGGGGCATGTTAGAAAAGCAAGTCAAGTCAAGATCAAAAGGATCGCAAGAAGAGGAAGATTAATTTCATATTCACATTTGGACTTTAGATATTCAAAGCTGGCGAGCTAATTGTAATCCAGATGGGATTCAATTGTTGAATATAAAGTATAAGAAATGTGAAGAAATAATCTAGGGTAAAGCATGCGTTGATCTACTAAACTTTGCACCTCGATGAGTGTTTTGTATCTCTAACAAGTGCACAAACAGCGGACTCTATGCGCATGACGGTCACATGGCCTATTTCTCGGTATGATAAACAGAAGAGGTAAAGGAAAAGAAGTTTCCTTACAATCCCCTCAAGTGTGAGTGGGAGATGTTGGATATGGACGACATGAATACACCCATGAGGGGATGTATGAGGGTATACTGACCTCAGATGTCGCGTGCACGAAATCATGCACGAAGGGAACCTTTTCTTGTGTGAAAAGGACCACTCGATAAGTGGAAAAAGTCACTTTATAAGTGCATAAAGGCACTTGATAAGTGAATAAAGAAGAGGATAAGTAAATGTACTAATATAGGCTAATAAGCTTATATTTAGTTATTTCCTACAATAACTACCCCTAAAGCCTATAAATAGGACCCAAGGGTAATGCATTTACACTAATCTAACCATGCCATAAGTTTGCATAAGGCAACTTGTGTTCTTCTTCTCCCTTCCATTAAAAATCATCTTCTAAATAGAGATTTAGGCGGTGAAACGCTGCTTCGATCCTCCGTGACGAAGTACTGACCGTTGTGGCGAATCCGAGGGTGAAGTTCAGAGATTACGGTGCCGCGTATGCAAGCGTAAGTCTCTCCTCTTCATTCGATCCTAACATCGTTGTTTTGATAGGATCCGACACCCTGGCCCTGGCCGAGGCTAGGGCGCCTGGCCCTGGCCTCTGCCAGGGCTGGCCCTGGCCCTGGCAGAGCCCAGGGCCGGCCAGGGTGCCTCGACCTGGCCGAGACCCGGGCCGACTGGACGGCCTCCTTGGAGTCCGGCCGCACACCCCCCCATGGGGTGGTGGTCTTGGTTGTCATTGGCCGAAGCCAACCCCTTCCCCAATGGGGAGGGGGGTGCATCATGCACCAAAGTGATACGTGTTCATCTTCTCCGATGAGAAGTATGAAAACACCTTCTTCTTCGATGAGACACCCGTTAATCAAGAAAGTAGTTATTCTTTAATGACCGTGTGCCAAAAAAAATAACACACCTTCAAGACCGCAAACTTCATGCTCTACATAAAGAGAGTTCACATTCCCTATTGAATGGAGACTCAGCATCCATGAGGAGTGCGAGTTTGGTGAGATGAACAGTCAGTTCTTCTCGTCACAGAGAGTTCTTGCCATATCCGTAATGGCAAAAGACCCTAAAGTGAAAAGAACAAATTTTGACGTTCTCTCCGTCACGATGCGCTCCTACCATATCCATAATGGAAGGAAACTCATTCGTGAAAGAGACAACGTGTCATTCATCGATGAGACCGGGACGGACCCGTGTGGCTCCGATACCAATGTAGGATCCCGTCAAAAGGATGATGTAGGATCGAATGAGAGGAGAGACTTACGTTAGCGTACGCTGCGCTGTAGTCTCTGAACTTTGCCCTCTGATTCAGCACAACGGTCAGTACTTCGTCACAGAGGATCGAAGCAGCGTTTCCACTGTCTAAATCTAACTTTAGGAGAAGAACTTGATGGAAGGGAGAAGAGGAAAAAGATTGCCTTATGCAAACTTATGACATGAATGATTAGCCTTAAATGCCTTACCCTTGGGTCCTATTTATAGGCTTTAGGGGTAGTTATTGTAGGAAATAACTAAATATAAGCTTATTAGCCTATATTAACACCCTTGCTTATCCTCTTCTTCATGCACTTATCAAGTGCCTTTATGCACTTATAATGTGACTTTTTCCCCTTATCGAGTGGTCCTTTTCCCACATGAAAAGGTTCCCTTCGTACATGCTTTCATGCACGCGACATCTGAGGTCCGTAGACCCTCATACATCCCCTCATGGGTGTATACATGTCGTCCATATCCAACAAACTCCCCCCTCAAAAAAGACTTTAATTAATAAAAGTTAAAGGTTCAACCCGGGACCTTCGGGAATTTTGGGCTTAAATACTTTTCTATCATGTGTCACTACTTTATTTATTTAGTAATAATATAAGTTAATTTTTTATCTTTTATAAAAATTTATCTACTTACAATTTACAAAATACTTTCTATTTAGAATTTTTTATAAATTACTATGTTTAAAAAAATATCTGTGTTTAAAAAAATTTAATACTATATATATGACATATATTAAGTGTAGATTTTTTTATATTTTAAAGAATTGTCTAGATTTTTTTATAATTTTTAAGAAATCTTTAGAAATCTTTAGAATTTTTTGATTTTTTTAATCTTTAATTTATTTTTTCCGGGCTGGCCCTCCCAGGCCAGGCCAGGCCCGGGCCTCGGGCCGGGCTTCCAGCCCCTGGATGGCCACCAGGTCGGGCCAGCTGGCCCGTGGCCCAGTCAAGACCTGACAAGTCATGGCTGGGCAAAGGAGGAAGAAGAGATCAGACCAACTCTTCAATGTAGTGCAGAGGCAAGGCGAAGCACTATGGGAATACATTCTTCGCTTCAACACCTAGAGGCTAAGCATGGATAACTGTGCCGAGGAGATCATCATAGCAACCCTAAAGAAAGAGGTCTGATATAAAGATCTCAAGAAATCTTTGCACCACGACCCCCAAGGACCTCGACCAGCTCCTGGCCCGGGCAGAGCTATTCATGCTGGTAGAGGAATCCTTGGCCACAAAGGAAGAAGGTCCCTACAAGGCTCCTGCTGAGGTAAAAAAGAACTCCAAATGTGACGACGACGCGTGCCGTGATCCAGAAGATCGCAAGGGGATATGAACTCCTAGGGCGACCGCAAAAACTGAAGCGGCTCCCGTCAAGTTGAATGCCCCCAAGACATCATTCTGACCCAGACCCAGAGTGAATGCCACATCAACAAGCTGCCCCCGAGGATGAATGGCGGTAGAAAGGATGAGATGAAATTCTGTAAGTACCACAAAGACTACATGACGCCCCCCCGCTTATGTGTGTTTTTAATGTGTGCAATGATATAATTAGGGGCGTGAGATCTACATATTTGTAACCGCAAGCGCACGGTGTTGTAGTGTGACTTGGGGGTTGAACTCAGGGAGGCGTGGATGTGCTTGTGGCAAAGAGGATCAAATTCACCCTATGGGTGAGCTAGCCCGAATCGAATGATGGGTTGTCACGATAAATAGAATGCAAGGTATAGACAATATAAAGGAAAAACCCGGGACTTTGGTTTCCACCCTATCGTGCGATTCTCACCGATACGGCCTATGGGTAGGATAGCGGTCGGAATCAGGGTCTAATGGTGAGACGTTGCCTCTAAGAGTGGTACCAGCGTCCCATGGACCCGATATTCCGGTCGGTGCCCATGATGATACACCGGACTTCCTGGGTTCGATCAGTGGGCACTCCACTGTCCATTAACACTGACCGACTCCGGGAGCACTAAGTTCGCAACGATAACTCCCAACGTCTCATCCTGCCGCTCCCGTGCGCTAGGATTCAACGTCTACGCTAAGGGCGTGAGCTATGGCTAGGGAGTCAACCGCCAAGTTTATTCCCCCTTGGCCCAATGGTCAAAGGTGGTCTTTTTCCCACCGATGACAATAAAACACCCTGCATAACCGTTAGATTCCTAATCCCTATCGATTTCCTAGTCCTATGGACGCATCGGGAAGAACCCACGAAGGGGTTTCCACCAAAATCCCAGATTTGGGAACTACTCACACATAGTTAGTAAAAAGCAATCTAAATAAAAATCGACCGTTAGAAACATGATCGGGCGATTGAAAAGCAGTAAGAGCAATGCTAATAACACTATATTAAAGTTTGGCAAAGATCGGAAAACTTACAAATATCTGAAAAATTACAGCCGTCAAGAGAGAGAAAAAACAGCAAAAAATAACGACTCCCGTTTCTGGAAAACTTAGGGGTTCTATTTATAGAATACAAAATCACCCGGTCGGGTGAAAAGTCACCCGATCGGGTGACCTGCTTCGTTTCTTCGGTAGCGCAGAATAGGACCCCACCCGGTCACCACGGCACGGTCGGTTGAGGCATGAGCTGATCGGTTGGATCTTCGTGCCGTCGGGTGAACCGGTCGGTTGATCTCTCCATGTCGTGGCTTCGAAGGATCGGATACAGGTGAACCGATCGGGTGAAAGTGACCCGATCGGTTGGCATTCAGCGTCAGAATTCCAGAGAGTTGGGGCGTTTGAACCGGTCACTAAATCCACTGGGTGACTTCTTGGCCGCTCCAACTTGTGTCCGGGTGGTGCACGCGTGCATCACCCGATCAGTTGGAAATGACCAACCGGTCGGGTGAGGGGCTGAAAGATGCGATCTTCGTCGTTTGACCCCCTGAATCACGTGTGACTCCTCCCGTTGCTCCGGAGACACATGATATCATCGTTTTATGTCCCCTATGCTAGTAAAATCCTGCAAAATACGAAAAACACGGAAAAGTGAAAGAAAACAAGAAAACACGAGAAAACGAATATAAGACGACGGTAAATAACGGAAAAACACGGAAGAAAACGTTCGCAAATATATGAAATATAAACGCACGTCAAAATCCCCCAAGCTGAACTCTTCCTCGTCCTCGAGGAAGACGAGTGAGAGTAGGGGCTCGGAGAGAGAAAATAGAGAGAAAGAGAGAAAAAGAAAACTCTATATCCTAGATCGCCCGTCAGGGCCAATAAAATCAAAAACAACACACCAAGCAAGCAAACGCCAAATCGCATCTCTCAACCAAGGAATACGAGTCCAGACAAGTGCCGTGGGCCCCCGCGGTGAAGCGCGAGTGAGTGTGGTCGTGTGCTAGCAGACGGTGTCACTATCTACGATGTGCGATAAAGCTCGATATACACAAATCCAGGAAATGACCCAAATATTGATTCGAATTGAACAAAGCGGTGAATATAAGTAGTTTAAGCATGCATGAGAATAGAGAGAGAATCGAAACATATCATGCGTCAGGGACTCCACAACTAGGGTTAAGGAAATCACCACACTATAGCCTAGATAATAGCTAAAAAGTTCCTAAGCCAAGTGTTTTCGAAACCGATGGGGGTTGAGATGATGTGGAGCAGAACACTCGGTGCAAATTCTCGCCTTCCCTTTATTCTTGACAAGAAGGGAAAATATTCACACGAGAATTTTTTTGGGTTTTGGGTATTTGTATTTTTTTGGCTTTTTGGCTATACAATTTTCTTTTCTTTTCTTTTCTTTTTGGGTTTTTCTTTTCTTTTCTCTTTTTTTTGGATTTTTGGGTTTTTGGCTATACACATGTGTACTCTCCCAAGTGGGAGAATGGTACACGACGAGGGGATTTACACCAAGTAAAACAAAAAAGAAATCGGAATCTAAACACTTGGGCAAGGGAAACTATTCTCGCTAGTTAGAGCATGGGCTAAATAGGTTATCCTAGTCCTTAATTGTGGAATCCCGACACATGCGAAATGAAGTACACGATATATATAAAGCATGCAGAAGCAGACATGAGAAATAAATATCGCATATTCAAATCGAAGCATGATAATCTAGGGGTCATTCCTGGACAGGTATATAAAGTAAAATCACAAAGTAGAAGTACACCACACAGCTAGGCATGACGCACGACTCATAAAAAGCTAAGTGGATCCACGATGCATGAAATGCAAGAGGACTCGATATCCTAGGGTTAGTGAGTGTGATTATCGATGCCATGCTAGGTGTGTGTGATTTTGTGGCAATTCATCATAGGGTTCATCTCTAGGAGAGAGAGAGAGAGAGATCAAAAGAAAGAGAAAAAGAAAAACACGATGGAAAACGACTCAAAAACGAAGAAAAACGATAAAAAAGACGCACGAAGTGCGACTCCCCCAAGCTAAAACTTGCATTGCCCTCAATGAAATAGAATTAAATACGGGAGGGCAATGAATATGGGGGGAATACGCACAGACACAAAAAGACACGAAAAACAAGAAAGTCACACAAACGAGACTGAAAATACGAATAAAAAATAAAAAGCACACCACACGACATATAAACAGAAAATAAAATAAATAAAAAGGGAAAATCACACGACATGACAAATAAGCAAACACACAAAGAAAAATAAAACACGACAGCACACAAAAAATTTGACTTCCCCCAAACTGGATGAGACAGTGCTAGCAAGATGATGTGAAAGTGAAAATGCAGAGATAATCAAGGGGGATGTCAATAAAAGAAAAGAATGGAAATGAAAAATAAATAAAAAATAATAAAAAAATAAGGGACACGACACGAGGATGGGTCCGCCCCCTAGCAGTGGTAAAGCAGGGCCCCGCAAAGACAGATGGGCACTAAAAATAGGGGGAGGCAAAAGTTGGATGGGAAAGTATCAAGCAGAGGCACCACCCTCTGGGGGTGGTGATGGGGGCCTTTGCTGAGGACCAGGAATGGTGGGGGGTGGAATGTGAAGCTCGGAGATATTGGGTGGGTCTGTGCGAATGTGACGAATGCGGCTTTGCAGGACGGGTAGGTCACGCTCGACGGAGTCTTGAGTTGCCCGACCACCATTTCCAGCTAGGAGGAGCATGGCCATGAATCGGTCGGATTGGTCGTTGTCCTGGAATGACACCTCGAATTCGGCATCGCCAATGTAAACGGGGTCAGGGGGTGTGGGGTGGTGGAAGAATTGGAGGTGGTGGCGGGTTGGGCGGTGGGTTATGTGCGACGAGTGCGACAGGTGGACCTAGGGTTGGAAGAAGTGGGGTCGGTGGGATTAGCACGATGAGGAGGCATTGTGTGGGAGTCGTGTGTGTGTGTGTGTGTGTGTGTGTGTGTGTGTGTGTGTGTGTGTGTGTGTATGCGAAATACGATGAATACACACTAACACGACAGACGAGCAAAATGAGATTCTAGGGCAAAATAAAAATTGAGCTAAGGAGCGAGATTACCCAATTGAGATGAAGATCGTTGCTCGTAGACCCCCCAACGCAACGTAACAGGAGCACGTGTGAAGCCGCGGTGAATTCTTCCAGCAAGTTTCGAAAATGGGGGAGAATGGGTGAAAATTAGGGTTTCGTGTGCGGGCGAAATCGAGGAAGATAGGGGAGAAATCGATGGAGAGATGGATATGGAGAGGGGAGAGATCGATGGGGGTCAGTTTAGGGGAAGAACGAGGGCGGGCGAAGGCGGAGAAAGTGAAACGGCAATCGGAATTTTGAAACTGGCGAGGGCGGAACGAACGGTCGGAGGGCGATATATATAGGATTTTAAATCGAACCGATCGGGTGAAAAGTCACCCGATCGGTTGACTTTAGGTCAAAATTTTAAGCTGAAGAAACGCTACAGGCGAATCGATCGGGTGATAACTCACCCGATCGGTTGGCCGCTTCACAAATTTTCCCGAGAATTCAGCCCAGCTCACCCGGTCTGTCACCCGGTTTCACATGCCTTCACCCGATCGGGTGAAAAATTCCCCAAAATTCCTGAGACTTCTGCACAGATTACACGGTCTGTCACCTGGTCTCGGCCGGCTTCACCCGATCGGTTCGTTGAGTGACTGATACGGCCGTTAGCTGATACATCCCAACCGATCGGGTGAGTTATCAACCGATCGGTTGGGGCCTTGTTTTCTGCAAAAGTGCACAAACGGCCTTAGTCCCTCAACGGAAGTTCTTGCGGCTGGATTTATTTACTAAAAATAGACGAAATAAAGTTAAAAATAGTTCAAAAATGGAAACAAAGGGTTAGAGCATGGGTTGCCTCCCATGAAGCGCTTTTGTTTAACGTCGTTAGCTCGACGCCCGTTGATGATGTTCAAGGTGGGCGATACGGGTGATGCCCAAAGTTTGGCATCGTTTCAGCTTCTCCCTTTGTTGCAGTCGGTGGCGACAAGAGACCTTGCTCGACCACTCTCCCTTTGTCGACGGGGTCCGGGGGTTTCTCCTTCATATTGGCATCCACCGCCACTCGTTTGAGGATGCGGACCTCATCCCCAGTGAGCCCCATGGGCTCTTTGCCTTTTCTCCTCGTAGGAGGAGCTTTTGGGAATCCGGGAGGGATCACATGTCGGGCGACCGCCTCATCAGCAGCTTCTTTCTTTGGGGAGCCAACTTGCTCTCCAAGGTCTCCCAAGTGGTCGGGGGGATTTCTCGAAAGAATTTCCCATGAGCTTGCTTCTACAGCTCTCTCATCTTCTAGCTCCAGCGCATTGATACTAGGGTCATCCGTAGGATCGGGGTACTTCATCGACAACCCCAAGTCAAATTCGACTTTTTCTTGGCCGACGTTGAGGGAAAGCTTCCCATTCTTCACGTCTATCAAAACTCTGTCGGTTTCCATAAAGGGCCGTCCAAGGATAATAGGGGTATGCTTGTCTTCCGGCATGTCCATCACCACAAAATCAACCGGTACTTGTACTACTCTCACATCAACGGGGAGGTCGTCTACTACTCCCACCGGGTACTTGACCGAACGGTCAGCAAGTTGTAATGTCATGTCGGTGGGCTCCAAGTCTCCCATCCCTATTCTCTTGTATAGCGACAGGGGCATTAGACTGACACTCGCTCCTAGATCGACGAGCGCCCTCTGGATTTGCACTTCCCCAATAGAGCAAGGGATGGAGAAACTTCCAGGGTCTTTGAGCTTGTGCGGGTTTGCGTGCTGAATGAGGGCGCTGCACTCCGCCGTTAATACGACCTTCTCCTTTCTGGATCCCCGTGTCACCAAGTCCTTTAGAAATTTGGCATATGATGGAATTGTCTCGATGGCCTCGAGGAAGGGGATCTGTAAGCTCAGATCTTTCACCATGGCACAGAATTTGCCATACTTCTCATCAATCTTGGCTTTGGCAAGCCGTTGTGGAAAAGGTACAACGGGCTTGAATACTTTGAGGTTCCCTTCCTCATCCTTTTTCTTCTCCTCTCTATGAACTCCCTCCGGAGTAGTTGGCTTTGGCGACAAAGCACCGTCGTCATTTAATTTCTCAATTGGTCATTCCACGACCAACGGTGCTTCCGGTCCTTTGGAGGGCACTCTCGTGGGTATTTGTGTTCCGATCCTCAAGACGATGGCGGACACGTTCTCATGCTCATGCGTGAGCGCCAAGGTCCGATTTACCCCCCTCGGGTTCACCTCAGGCTGTGGCGGTAATAGATTCTGCGATCTTTGAAGGTTCGCCACTTGTAACCCCAGCTGGGTCACCTGATCAGTGTGGACTCTCTGTCCCATCTCCAGCTTCAGATTTATCTTCTCCTGGTTGGCGATGTATTGAGTCAAGAGGGACTCAACCGGAGAGATGGCCCTCTGCTGGCCGTATTGCTGCTGGGTGGGATACTGATTCCTTGGAGTGTATTGTTGATATTGTTGTGGAGGTTGTTGCTGATGGAATTTCTGCTGCTGAAACTGCTGCTGGGGCCTAGCCGGATGATATATCTGTTGTTGTTGCTGCTGAGTCGGCTGCTGATATAGTGCTCGGTAACTAAGGTTCGGATGATTCCGGTTGTTTGGAGAGTAGGGTTGGAGTTGGTTCGTGGTGGAAAAGGCGCATTCCCCGTTGGCTTGTAAAATAATGCGCTCGCCTAATCCAACGGTGTGAGATGTCACCACCGTCAAATTCTCCAAAAACTTCAGATTCCATCGCAGCAATCTGTTGTGTACCGGCGCGACCGGCGCCTACCATCAATGCGGAGATCTGGGTCGACAGCTAGTCAAACTTGCTTGATAATTTGTCGACGTCCTCGACCCTATGGACGCCCTCAGATCTAGGTGTGGCTCTCTCGTCACACCGCTGCTCATTGTTAGATGCCATATTTTCCAGAATCTGTCCGGCATCTTCTTCGCTTCATGACATAAAGGACCCTCCAGCCGCGGCGTCCATGAAATATTTCAAATCGTCCCTCAACCCATTATAGAACAGATTTATGATCTGCCACTTGGGGAGCTCATGGTGGGGACATCTTCGTTGCATTTCCTTATATCTCGTCTAAGCTTCATGCAAGGACTCGTGGCTGGCCTGGGAGAAGGAGGAGATCTCACTCCTCAGCTTCATGGTCTTCCCCAGAGGAAAGAACTTCATCAGGAAAGCATTTGAGAGCTTCTCCCAGGTGTTGAACGTATTCGGGTCCTTCCCCCTAAGCCACAGCTTGGCCTTATCTCGCAGAAAGAAGGGGAACAGCTTCATTCGGATCGCCTCAGATGTGACACCGTTTATCCAGAAGGCGTCACATTTCTCCAAGAAGGAGTCCAAATATTCAATGGGGCTCTCCATGGGTGCACCCGAAAATTGATCCTGCTAGATCCATGTCACCAGAGATGGCTTAAGCTCAAAGCTTTGGGCCGTAATAGCCGAAGGACGGATGGCGGAGGTGAACTCGATGGATGGCATCGAGTACTCCAGCAGGGACTTGTGAGGTGGGGTGTTCTCCCCCATGGCTTCAGGATCCTCTCTTCTTCGCTTCTCAGCGGCCAAACGCCTTAGGGTGGCGTTTATCTCTGGATCAACGGGGATCAAGTCGTCGAGACTTCTTGAACTCTTGTGCATGAAAAACAACAAACACCCGTGAAGCAAAAAGTGGGAAAGAAACAGATAAGATAAAAAATAAAAATAAAAATAAAAATAAGAAGATAAAAAGAAGAAAGAAGAATGCGAAAATTATCGCGAGGTAGGGATGAGAGCTAGACACAAGGGTTCATGAAATCCTAAAATAACAAGCACGTTGCCTCCCCCGCAACGGCATCATAAAGCTTGACGCCCCCCCCCCCCCCCCCCCCCCCCCCCCCCACTTATGCGCGTTTTTATGTGTGCAATGATATGATTGGGGGCGTGAGATTTAAATATTTGTAACCGCAAGCGCACGGTGTTGTAGTGTGGCTTGGGGGTCGAACTCAGGGAGGCGTGGATGTGCTTATGGCAAAGAGGATCAAATTCACCCCATGGGCGAGCTAGCCCGAATTGAATGATGGGTTGTCGCGGTAAATGGAATGCAAGGTATAGACAATATAAAGGAAAAACCCGGGACTTTGGTTTCCACCCTATCGTGCGATTCTCGCCGATACGGCCTACGGGTAGGATAGCGGTCGGAATCAGGGTCTAATGGTGAGACGTTGCCTCTAAGAGTGGTACCAGCGTCCCATGGGCCCGATATTCCGGTCGGTGCCCAGGATGATACACCTGACTTCCCGGATTCGGTCAGTGGGCACTCCCGTGTCCATTAACACTGACCGACTCCGGGAGCACTAAGTTCACAACAATAACTCCCAACGTCTCATCCTGCCGCTCCCGCGCGTTAGGATTCGACGTCTACGCTAAGGGCGTGAGCTATGGCTAGGGAGTCAACCGCCAAGTTTATTCCCCCTTGGCCCAACGGTCAAATGCGGTCTTTTTCCTGCCGATGACAATAAAACACCCCGTGTAACCGTTAGATTCCTAATCCTTATCGATTTTCTAGTCCTATGGACGCATCGGGAAGAACCCACGAAGGGGTTTCCACCAAAATCCCAGATTTGGGAACTACTCACACATATTTAGTAAAAAGCAATCTAAATAGAAATCGACCGTTAGAAACATAATCGGGCGATTGAAAAGCAGTAAGAGCAATGCTAATAATACTATATTAAAGTTTGGCAAAGATCGGAAAACTTACAAATATCTGAAAAATTACATCCGTCAAGAGAGAAAAAAAACAGCAAAAAATAACAACTCCCGTTTCTGGAAAACCTAGGGGTTCTACTTATAGAATACGAAATCACCCGGTCGGATGAAAAGTCACCCGATCAGTTGACCTGCTTCGTTTCTTCGGGAGCGCAAAATAGGACCCCACCCGGTCACCACGGCACAGTCGGTTGAGGCATGAGCTGATCGGTTGGATCTTCGTGCCGTCGGGTGAACCGGTCGGTTGATCTCTCCGTGTCGTGGCTTCGGAGGATCGGCTACAGGTGAACCGATCGGGTGAAAGTCACCCGATCGGTTGGCATTCAGTGTTAGAATTCCAGAGAGTTGGGGCATTTGAACCGGTCACTGAACCGACCGGGTGACTTCTTGGCGCTCCAACTTATGTCTGGGTGGTGCACGTGTGCATCACCCGATCGGTTGGAAATGACCAACCGGTCGGGTGAGGGGCTGAAAGATGTGATCTTCGTCGTTTGACCCCCTGAATCACGCGTGACTCCTCCCGTTGCTCTGGGGACTCATGATATCGTCATTTTATGTCCCCTATGCCAGTAAAATCCTGCAAAATACGAAAAACACGGAAAAGTGAAAGAAAACAAGAAAACACGAGAAAACGAATATAAGACGGCGGTAAATAATGGAAAAACACGGAAGAAAACGTGCGCAAATATATGAAATATAAACGCACGTCACTACATGCACAACACAGACGACTGCTGGCATCTAAATAAGGATATTGACTAGCTGATCAGCCAAGGGTACTTGAAGAATTTCATTGATGCTCCAAAGAAGGGCCCGGGAGAAGGCCCCTCCAGGCCAGCGGACAAAGGAAATGGGGTAAATTTTGTCCAAACTCCCCTTCGAATCATCGAGTGAGCGTGGGGCTGACGAGGAAAATAAAGGGCATCATTGCCTCCCTTATATCGGGCAAGTAATATTTATCCATCTTTATCTTGCTTGTTTTGTTTCCTTCGCAAAAAATTGTACATTCTCCTTTTCCAATAACACACCGACAGGTGCTCTCGTACTTGATTGTTTCTCTTTCAATGCTCTTGCACTCCTTGTCAAATCGGGCACCACCAAAAGGGACAAGGTCTTATTGCAAGGCTGGGGGAGCTCTCACAGAAGGTCAGTCCTAAACTCAGCTTGCCATAAGGCTGGGGGCTACTCCCCCAATAGACCGACCATCAAATCGGCCATAAGGCTGGGAGCCACTCCCCCAGAGGTCGATCGTAAACATTGTTTTGCAGTAAAGCTGGGGGTGACTCCCCCAGAATGTCGACCATCCGATCGACCGTAAGGCTAGGGGCCACTCCCCCAGCATGCCGATCTTAAACGTGGTTTTACCGTAAGGCTGGGGGAACCCGTAGGACGATCACCCGATCTGCCGTAAGGTGGGTGGCTACTCCCCCAGCAGACCGTTCGTAAACTTGGTTTTACCGCAAGGCTGGGGGCAACTCCCCCAGCAAGCCAACCATCCGATCGACCGTAAGGATGGGGGACACTCCCTAAGCCGGCCGACCACCTGATCGACCGTAAGGCTAGGTGCCACTCCTCCAGCAGGCCGACCACCTGATCGGCCGTAAGGCTGGGGGCCACTCCCCCAACAGATCGATCGTTAACTTGGTTTTACCGTAAGGTTGGGGGAGATTCCCCCAGTAGGCCGACCATCCGATCGACCGTAAGGCTGGGGGCCACTCCCCCAACAGTCCGATCGTAAACATGGTTTTTCGTAAGGCTAGGGGAAACTCCCCCAGTAAGTCGACAACCCGATCTGTCGTGAGTCTGAGGGCCACTCTCCCAGCTGACCGATCGTAAACTTGGTTTTGCCGTAAGGCTCCCCGAGCAGACTGACCATCTGATCGACCGTAAGGCTGAGGTCACTCCCCCAGCAGGCCGATCGTAAGCGTGGTTTTGTCGTATGGCTAGGGGAAACTCCCCCAGTAGGCCGATCACCCGATCTGCCATAAGGCTGGGGCCACTCCCCCAGCAGTCCGATCGTAAAACTTGGTTTTGCTGTAAGGTTGGGGGTGACTCCCCCAGTAGGTCGACCACCCGATCTGCCGTATGGCTGGGCCACTCCCCCTACAGACCGATCATAAACTTGGTTTTGCCGTAAGGCTGGGGCAACTCTCCCAGCAGGCCAACCATCCGATCGGTCGTAAGGCTGGGGGACACTCCCCCAGCAAGCCGACCACCTGATCTGTCGTAAGGCTGGGGGCTACTCCCCCAGCAGACTGATCGTAAACTTGGTTTTGTCGTAAGGCTGGGGCGACCCCCTAGCAGACCGACCACCTGATCTACCGTAAGGCCAGGGGCAACTCCCCCAGTATGCCGATCGTAAACATGGTTTTTTCATAAGGCTGGGGCAACTCCCCCAGCAGACCGACCACCCGATCTACCATAAGGCTATGGGCCACTCTCCCAGTAGACCAACTTGGTGTCTCCATAAGGCTGGGGGACTCTCCCAGCTGGCCGACAATCCGATCAGCCACAAGATTGGGGGCCCCTTCCTCAGCGGGCTGACCATGAATTCAGATCCACTAAAGGATTGATAGCGGTCCCCATAGCAAGACGGTCATCCGATCAGCCAACATCCTTGCGAAATACTTTCCTCAACTCGTGCTCCTGTCTAATGATGGTCAACCCGAGCTACGAAAAGGGGGTAGCCAAAGTAGAGTTTTACACAAACATAGGAAACCAAAAGAGAAGAAGCAGACATGGATGTAAAGAAGGGAGTCCATAAAATTCTTTTACGAATGAGACATAAAGTGAAAAATGACTACACTACTCCAGGGGCAGGGGCCTCGACCGACACCACTTCGACCTATCTGGACTCGCCAGCTCCCCTTGTCTCTGCTAGCTCATTAGGGTCAGTCAAAGGGGAGGGAGCAATTTCCAGATCCACTCCTCATACGTTTGGAATCCTTGCAGAAATGAATTTGCGATCCGTAGAGCCATGACCTCCTTGTAACCCCTCATGACTTCGACGACGAGTCGCTTGGGATTGGCCAACTTCAGTAGCTCAGCCTTCTCTTTCCTACACCTCTCTCGCCCGAGAACCAATGCCTCTTCAGCCTCCTTCTTCAAAGAAGACATGATGTGGACGCTCTCTTCAGCTACCGTTCGAGAGGCGTCGGCGACAGATAATGCTTCCTTTAACTTTCTAACCTCCGGTAAGAGCTCAATGACATTAAGAAGTGCAGACCACAGCTCCACACAAATCTCCTCAGCAGCTTTGTCGGCCATCTCCACCCTCTGATGCTCTCATTCGAGGGCTGCCTCATCATCGGCCATTCTCACCGAGTGTCGCTGCATCTCGACGACCATAGAGGACATCTGCAATATGCGAATGGGTTGAAAATGATTGGAACGGAGGGGAAACAGACGAGAGGGGGGAACCAACCTGCTGGCTTTTCCATACCATGCAATCCATAAGGCTCTCGGGACCGGCCTTCTCCAAAAGAGAACGGTCCCTTGAAATGACAGAATTCTCCACCAAGCGGACCGCCACTCTGCAATCCGCAAAGACCGACTCGCTGAAAGGCACCTCAGGGACAAGAACAACCGAGATGGGTCCAAGCAATATCAGTATCTGAGACAGCTTGGAGGGGGTGCGCTCAACCTCACTAAGCCAGGAAGCCTCTCCCAGTCCCAGAGAACGCCCCCCCAAAGTCAGCTGACGAAGCCTGGGCCACTGGATCGGCTTCACCTTCCTTCACCCTCTTCTCTGGGGATTGCGAACCCAATGCAGAGTGCTCTTTCCAATGATAAATTCTAATGATAACTGCACTATGATAATGATAACTACATTAAGTCTCAGGACTTTACTTAAGTTAATTTCTAATGATAACTACATTATGATTTAACTTAGATAAATTCTTACCATACAGCTTACTGTAATTTTGAACAAGATGTTTGTATAGATTCACAGAGATAAATTGCCTTGAGGGCATACATCTCGCAACATAAAGTCCTTGGACGTAAGTGAAAAACAATGGGATCATGATGAGATCATGATAATGAGGCCCAATGTGTTCGCTTAAGTAAATGTCCTAAATGTTTCTGATCATAGGAATATCGAGGCGAGACATCGATATTCCGAAGAGACAAGTATGCGTCGATCTATACCATCGAATGGTAGTTGTTGGTCTCATCGCCACTCGATGTGTAGACATCATTAGATAATACACATGTGCTTGTTAGACAACAAGTTCACAAAACGACTCGTTGAGATGCTTCTGTATGGTGAACATACTCTGACTGTCAACAAAAGCTCTCAGGTGGCAGTAGGTGCAACATAGTCCTTACGACCAGAGATGTGCTAAGGGGCCTTGCTTCCCAGTGCTAAGGGGCCTTGCATGTGGGAAGCTATGATTACGCTTTTACAAAACACCGGCATTAAGCCCGATATGCAAGTACTTGCTGGGTATAGTTCGAAGCGTGCGAAAGGGAGTGGCCATCTAAATGGGATTCATCTCCTCCAGTATTAGTAGTTAGTGTCACAAGGAGTCAATGAATACATAGTGAAATCACTGGCCAGGGTAAGCGATGAACTTGTGTTGTCCAACCGTTGAATCATGGGATCACATATGACTCAATGCATTTAAGGAGTAGTAAGATTTGACAATATCCGTACCCAAAACACCTTAGCGATATAGCCATGGTGAAGGGACTGGACTACACAGTATCTCTTAATGTAAGGCTCAAGCTTTGGTCGATGAGATTCCAGTCTCAAACTAGCCAGATAATGATGATTTCAAAACAGTGGTCGGCACGTGTATCTAGCACCACTACTGATCTGTGACACGATGAGATATTGTCACTACTAAAGTAGGAATCTGGCCATTAGAGTCTCATACAGATGATGGCTCATCACGAAAAGCGAATGAACTAACTTTATGTATATGAGATATACGAGGGATCGATCACAAGGGTTATGATCATAAACCATGTCGTAAAGAGTTGCGAGTGCATGATCGATCACAAGGGTTATGATCAATAGAGAGCTACAATAGATCACAAGAGTAGTGATTATTGGAGAAAATCTAAACACGTCGCAGAGAGTTGCGAGTGCGTGATTGTTAAACGTCTCGTAAAGAGTTACGAGCACGTGTTTGTTAGAAAGGAAACAAACTCATCGCAAGGAGTTGTGAGCACATGAAGTGCATGTGATACATAATTAACACCTTAGACAAAACACAAAGAAACACATGACACTCTGTGGCCAATGGCAGCAACTAATTGGCCAGCCAATGACTGTAACTGGCCGCAGACAGGGCAGCCACTGGCCACAAACAAGTTTGTCTTTGGCCGCAGCCACACTGCCAGCCACGGCTACGCTATGGCTAATGGCCAGAGCTGCACTCTGGCCGGTAGCCAGAGTTGCCCCTGGCTGGCCAGAGGCAGCCCTCTAACCAGCTGGGTTGCCATTCATGGTGTTTTCTGGCCATCGAACCCCCGATAAAAGTGTTGTTTTACTGATGTATTTTAGTCTAGAACTTTTCAGCTTACTACTAGTAATTGTTACTAGCTAATGAGGTAAGCAATTACATAATTTGTTGGACTACAAATTTTAGCATATGATCTTTGTTTTTGCATGGAATCAACAGTCAGATTAGGCTACTAATTAGTCTAAAGTAAGTTGGACTTTTGATCATGGTTGTCTTCTTCTTCGTTTACACATGTTTCATGATGAAATATTAATGCATGAACCTCTCCTCTCCTAGGCCTATAAATTGAAGGTCATTCCTTGCTCTCTTTGCGTCTTTGAATTTATTCTTGTAAAGAGTTGCAACTAAGTGTTGAACCTCTCTTTGCTTATATAGATATTCCCTAAGAAAATAGCTTAAGCTCTTCCAACATAATTTTTCCTTCTCCTCTCTTCAAGCACCGTCAACGCTTGGAGGCCAGTTTGAGTCCTTGGAGGGCTCATGGATCATTAAGGAGAACATCGTCGAGGTGAATCGACTACGGCGCTGGTTGGTGAGCGTGGATCGGGACCTTACTGAAAAAGTTTCGGAACACGTGTGTATCGCTAAAGTATACTCACGTCAATATACGTTTTTATTACAACATTGATTACTAGATGTGCAGTAGTATCTTGGGCATGCATGTATGCTAGTTTATAGAAAATTTTGATTTTCAATCTTATGTTGTTCCATTTAAAAAGTTTAGATCCACTAGCTTCATGTACTTGCATACATCACCTATGTAGTAAAGTCCGATTGGAGTATCAATCGGATCCAAGGGAACAATGATCGGAAAGCCCATTAAAGGCACGATATAGCCCGTCAGCGCTAACGAATTCATGCCAACCTCACTTAAGGCCTACCAATGCTGATGTGACAATGCACCTGCGCTAAGTTAGGCTATCTCGGAGGAAAATGACCAGTATATCCTTCAGATGTAATTTACCTCAATGCCAATGCCATAACTAATGAAAGCGCACAGCCTTCAACTCTTATTATTGCATGTCATAATTATTACAAGGTTATTCAATTTGCTCTAGACTAACTTGGGCGTCGGGAGAGACAAATTAGGACATCGTTTTCCTTGATTTGTCTTGGCTAATATCTGTGTCTATTTCCTACATGCTGGGAGAGGGAGATACCGCATGAGTCACCTCAAGCATGCCCACTCAGTCCAATACCCAAACCATTGTCTGTAAGAAATTAAGGACTTGATCAACAAACTGAAAACTAACGAACAATCCTTTTTTTTTTATAAAAAAAACAGAACAATGCCTTGAATCGAACCGGTCCTAAGCACACAATTGTTAGCACTTGTGCATGTCATAATTGAATTGGTAAGCCTCCACTCGTTTGCTTTCGTGTCAGCCCTTCTGTCTTCTGACTTTCCTTGATGGAATGGATGTTTAGACAAGATTGCAAGTCACTCAAACATCTAGAATTGGTTAGCAACGTGGTTCAATTTTGGGTAGGTCAGTACGACCGCAAGTTTGCAAATTAAATATGTTGTGGACTTCATTAAAAGGGGACATATAAAATTTTGTGGTGACCGTCAGCCAATATAAAAGAGCAAATGGATCTAAAGCACCGCGTACTCCTCTTGACTTGGCTATGAGACATTGAGACGTGGGCTTCTGAGCATTTTCTCACCTCATGTTCTCCCTTTTATTTCTCTCTTAACTTTAAATTTCGTTTTCTGATCTGTAGTTCGGACGCATCTTAAGGAAATGCTAAGAAAAGTAACACAAGCACAATTTTGAATCAAATCCATGACAATGATTTTGGATGGATGAGATCCGGATAATGTTATATCTATACTATTTTAATGAAGGCAAAATCGCGGTGAAGTGTGTTTAGGTGGGTGTGGCAGGCAATTTTGGTTTTTCCCTTTTTTTTATTTTTCTCCTTTTAAGAATGTCAAACTTATTGTGAAGGGTTGAGGGCTAAGAAATCCATAGCCTCATATATATATAGTATTCATTAAGGGTGGATACCCAATAAGCCCATTGGGCCATATTCATAGCACTTCCCCTAATCCAACTGTCGTTGTATACTTAACATAAGAATACGACATGATCCTTAGTGCTTATGAGTATCATAAGGGGTGGACACTTCTAGATCCTAAGTTGTGGATAACTTCCTTCTTAAAACCATTAGCTATGGAAAACCCAGTGGGAAACCCCAATAGCCAATGAAAAAGAGTACAGCTCTACATAACTTCTCCTGATTTGTAGAAGTATTTAGGGGTGGATACTTCTGAAACCCAAGTCAATGAGGTTTCCTCGTTAAAACTTTTAGCTATGGAAAACCCAATGGGAAAAACCAATAGCCAATACAAAAGAGTACAACACTTATTAAGCTCCTCCTGATCTGTACAAGCTGCAGGCTTGCAGATCTCCTAGGCAACTATACATCAATCTCTTACAATATTCCGAGAATAAGTACAAAATACAAGACATCATTCATCTATACAAGTATAGCTCATCTATACATGTATCATTCATATATGACAGCTACTGAATCTGAGAGAGCTCTTTTGAAGATGAGAGGTCTGTAGACTCGGTAGGTAGCTCCACGTTTCTAACCCAGTCGTCACTGTGTCTGCGAAGTACTGCAAGACCAGGTTGTACATACTCATGATTTGCTTCTTGGATAATGAGCCCCTCGGAATGGTAGGACTGTGTAACGACCACTGTTTGGTTGTACGTATTTTAGCGCGTATGTCGTTTATAGTGCGTATATCCGTATTTGTTTGTATTATTTTGTTCCGTAGCCCAGACGCGTGATCAGACCCCGTTAGCACGACCCTCTCGGAGGCGCGATCGCCCCGGTATCTTCCGTTTGATTTTTTGGACGTCCGGGCACAAATTCGCAATAATCCGATATTATTATTAGCTAACTATATAAATATATATATTATATATGTATTAAGAGTTTCAACCCCCTTTTTATTTGAACGTACTGAAGGGCAAGCTTTAAGTTTAATATTAAAAAGAAAAGAGGGTAGAGTTTTCACATTGAAGCTTTCAACGTGTAGCATGGAATTCAAACCGTAGGTTTCAAAAAAAATGAATGAAAAGAGAAAGATCAAAACTTTTCAAACCTGTTAACAAATCAAATCCCAACGCCTTACACTCTGACCCGTTCACCCCTAACAACCCCCATCATCTCACGTTATACCCCTCTCTCCACCCACGTACAGAACCCTACTCCTTCTATTAAAATAAAACTTAAACTTAGGCTCTACCCCTCATTCACGTGCTGTGAAATTCCCCTCACAGATTTTTATAAACAGAAGCCCTCACGTGCTCTCTATAGCACTCTATCATCTTTATATAGCAACCCTAATAAAGCCCTAGGCTAGTAAAAATTAAAACCCTAAGTTCTTTCTCTAGCCCAGGCAAGCGCCGCCCCTACCTTTCTCTTCTCCACGCAACCAAGCTACCCGCAGTTCTCCTCCCCCTATCTCGCAACAACCGCAGCCTTCTTCTTCTTCTTCTTCTTCTATCAACCAGCAACAGGCCCACGGCCTCCAACACCACCTCAGCTCCTCCTCCTCCCGTTCTCCTCCTTCCTCCCCTCCGGCCTCATCATCCCCAACCTCGAGCTCCCTCTCCACGCAAATCAACTCCAGGCCGAGCCCCTAACCACTACTCACGGCTGTCCCCTCCTTCCTCCCTCCACGCAACAGGCCGAGTTCTCCACCCTCCTCCTTCTCAAACCCGCTGCCTCATCCCTCCTCCTATCTCCTCCACGGCCACAACAAGCAGCCCACGCCATCTGAACCTCTTCACGGCCACGCCAAGCCGCGTGCACGTGCCTCTCGCCTCAGATCTGACGTCGACAGCCCCCGGAGCTCACTGACAACCTCTGTCCGTCGTCTACTCGCTGCCGCAACAAGTTCAGAACGTGGACGTCCAAGTTTCAGCACCGTACGCGTCGTCGTTGCTCGTGGTCGTCATCCGATCCCTCACTTCACTTCAGGTTGGTAGATCTACCCCTATAACTCATAACCCCCACCGTAAAGTAGAGAAACCTAATAAAACCGGTTGATTAGACGTCGTAGGGGCTTTTTGAAATCTGACCTGAACTGAAAAACACAATTTCTGATTATATACTCTGCCAAAACAGCGAACTAAACCCTCTACGGCGTAGTACTCGTCGAGACGATTCCAACGACACTAAGAACGTCGAAAACAGGCGAGTATTCGATTTTATATGAATTTTTGAAGTTTCGGAATTTTTGCGTCACTTTTAGTTATGGATGTGTAACTTGAGAACTAGACGTGAAATGACGCATGAAAACGATGCCATGATAATCTGGACGAAAATTGGGATCCAATGGTATATCATACGATATATCCCCATTTTAAACAATAAGAGAAAAAAAATCATTTCTGTAGCAAGTTGAACAAAAAGGACGTATTCGTCATTATTTAAATTACGGAAACAGTCGTTCGACCCGTTTCCGCTTTGTAGAACTGTCACCTTAAAACTTTAATGTTGTTAACAGTAAAATTCAGTGAGTCTTGACATGTTTAACAATATGGACATCGTGAAATCGTGCGCCTCGAAGGCGGTATCGTGATATCGTGATGTCGTGTGAGTCGACTAGGCCGGCTCGTGTTTCGGCAAAACTTTTGGGTGGGGTTAGGGTTGAGCGGCCACTAGGCGTATGAAAGGTACTCTCCTCAAGAGCACCACCCGCACGCGGTGGGTTAGCGTCAATCACGGTAAGCCCCCGTGAGAGGAACGACCTTCTCATCACGACCTACTAGCATGAACCCTAGATTAGAATGCTAACACTTGACATGAAAACTTGCAACGCTAACTTGGTCATCTTAATAATTGAAATGTTAATGAATTCAGAGAAATCCCAACCTTAATCTTGCAACCGTCTAGAACTGCATGCTAGGATTGTCCGTTTCCGTTTCTATGAATTGTTAAATGTAAAATTGATGCAGTCACTTTTCTTAAATTAATAATACTTCTAAAATTCATATATCTGTCATATACTTTGCCTTGGGATGCTAACCTCTTCTTGTAGACCCCTAGCTGACATACATTCATGTTTGTGGATGTATGTCAGGTTCAGAGCTTGAGTACCAGGAGGACCAGTACGAGACGCCAGAGTTGGAGAGTCAGGAGTTCGCACCTGACGCAGTGCCTCTCCCAGCAGAGGACTAGTGGACCCCCGACACTTTACTGCTTTCCTAGTTTCCTTTTCAGTCATCGTAGTTACTTTCGTGTATGTTCTTTTCTTGTTGCTACTTTTAGCCCAGCTGTGGCTTATTAAACTCTGTGTACGAACATTATTTCTGGATGTGGCTTTATCTTTTCTGGATGTGTTTCTGATTGTTCTGAATGGTAGTTGCAAGGACCTCATCTGTGTTTTTATCACAGACGCTTATTGAACTCGAGCTTCACCGCTCCAGTTCAAGGGGACCGCGTAACGCTCTCGCTTTCGGTGTCTTTTGGGAAGCGGGGCGTTACAGATTTTGTTGGTGGCCCATGCAGGTATTTGCAACTGCGAAATTTAGAATAATGAGAACGCTTATCATTAGCCAAACATCTAGAGTAATCGTATACACGAGATTAACTCGGGCATTCTTTCTCTTTTGCAGGATGGCCGGAAGATGCATTACCCGACACGGGACCGGAGCCGGAACCGGAACCGGAGCTCCTGGAGGCGGAGATGACGACATCTACCAGATGCTGGGAGTTATGAGAGATATGCTGGAGGTTCAGCACCACCTAGTTCAGCATGGATGCCAGGCTGCGCCAGCCTCACCAGTTGCACCAGCCCCGGGAGCAAAGCAGTTCAGAGAGATGCGTCCAAAGAGCTTTTCTGGACGAGAGGGCCCGCTAGCGACTGAAGAGTGGCGTCAGAGCACTGAGGACGATTTGGGCCTTGCCCAAATCAACAAAGATGAATGGGTGGATCTTGCGAGGAAGCAGTTGACTGATAATGCCCTCAGCTGGTGGACTACGGAGGAGGCCAGGCTGACCAAGCCGATTTCATGGGATACCTTTTGCAAGAGATTTGACGCCCAGTACTTTCCCAAGTCAGCGAAGCGGATGATGGAGAGTCGCTTCATCAACCTGGAGCAGGGTACTATGACCGTTGATGAGTACAAGGCGGAGTTTACTATGCTGAGCAGCTATGCCCCTGCTATGGTAAAGGAACCTGAGGACTGTGCACACCGTTTTCTACAGGGCTTGGATCTGGATATCCAGAGTGTGCTGTCCGGGAATACTTTTTCCACTCATGAGGATGTCCTGGTAGCTGCGAAGAATCAGGAGCACGTCGCCAATCTGAAGAAGGCCCGACAGGCAGGCAAGCACCCGATGGAGATGCTGAGGAGTGCACCTAGGCCCGGTGTACGTCCAATCCAGACCACCCAGTTCAAGAGGCCAGCTGCACCTGTTTTCAACCGAGCTGAGCTGACTTGCCATTTCTGTGGCAAGCTTGGCCATGTGAAGAAGGACTGCAGAAGGATGCTGAATCAGTGTTTGGTTTGTGGATATTCTACTCATGTTGCGAAGGACTGCCCCAAAGGCACTCGACCTATGCCTGCTGGAGCACCTGGACCTGTTCAGCGGACAGCGCCTGCACCTGGACCTGCTTAGAGACCAGTGCCTGCACCTGGACAGCGAGGACCACCTCTGGTACCACAGAAGCAAGCCTTTCAGCAGGCCAACCCTCCGGTGCGTCGAGCTTACACTATGACAGCCGTTGAGGCTGAAGCTGTTGACGACGTGATTGCAGGTAACTCCTAAACTAGTCTTTCCTTTTATATATTTATGTTTGATTAGTTAGTTTCTTGTTTGATTTAGTCGCATGTTTCCCCTTAGGTGTTATCCTAGTTTCTTCCCACCCAGCCTTGACTCTGTTCGACTCTGGAGCTTCCATGTGCATCCTGTCACGGAAGTTCGTAGTCGAACACGCGATACCCACCTACACACTTCCCAAGTGTTGGAACATCACGACTGGGAATGGTGTAGTGAAGGTTGCCCTTGGTTGTCGACCTTGCCCATTGGTGGTTAGTGGACACAAATTGTATGCTGATTTCATCGTCCACGACCTATCCAATTTCGATGCAATTCTCGGCATTGACTGGTTAGGAGCCTTCTATGCCACGATCGACTGTCACCGGAAGAAAGTGGTGTTTGAAATCCCTGACCATCCAGTATTCGAGTTCGTCAGCGGAGGACGTTCACTTGTACCTGTCAAGTTCCGGGCCCAGTCGTACAGATTGACAGTTGCATCCATGATAGTAGAGCCAGAGAAGCCAGCTGTAGTGCGAGACTTCGAGGATGTCTTCCTCGAGGAAATTTCTGGTCTGCCGCCTGATCGAGCGTTGGAGTTCGGCATTGATCTGATGCCAGGAGCTCAACCGATTTCTAAGGCGCCGTACCGTATGGCTCCTACGGAGCTGGAAGAGCTAAGGAAGCAGTTGGACGAGCTGCTACAGAAAGGTTTTATTCATCCCAGCGTATCTCCCTGGGGTGCGCCCATCTTGCTGGTGAAGAAGAAAGATGGATCGAGGAGGATGTGTATCGACTATCGGGAGCTGAATCAGATCACTGTGAAGAACAAGTACCCGCTACCCCGTATTGATGACATCTTCGATCAGCTTGGTGGATCGAAGGTGTTCTCGAAGTTGGACCTTCGGAGCGGATACCATCAAGTTAGAGTCAAGAAGGATGACATGCACAAGGCAGCTTTCCGGACCAAGTACGGGCACGATGAGTTCGTCGTCATGCCGTTCGGTGTGACCAATGCTCCCGCTGTGTTCATGAATCTCATGAACATCATCTTTTATGACTTTCTCGATAAGTTCGTGGTGATCTTTATAGATGACATCCTAGTGTACTCGAGGAGAGAGGAAGAGCATGCAGAGCACTTGAGATTGGTATTGGAAACGCTCCGCCATCATCGACTATATGCCAAGTATAGCAAATGCGAATTCTGGATAGACAGAGTTGCATTTCTTGGACATGTAGTATCAGGAGCCGGCATCTCAGTGGATACGGAGAAGGTCAGAGCAGTCAGTGAATGGCCTACACCGCGATCGGCTTCGGACATCAGAAGTTTCCTCGGATTGGCTGGCTACTACCGCAGATTTATCAAGGATTTCTCGAGAATAGCTGAGCCGATGACGAGATTGACGCGGAAGGATGTCAAGTTCAGTTGGACAGAATCTTGTGAGCAGGCGTTCAACACTTTGAAGGAGAGACTAACGACTGCACCAGTCTTGGCTATTCTGGACAGAAGCGGAGGCTTTGAGATTTTCTGTGATGCATCAGGGAAGGGACTTGGTTGTGTTCTGCACCAGCATAGCCATGTAGTCGCTTATGCTTCACGACAGCTGAAGGTCCATGAGAAGAACTATCCGACCCACGATTTGGAGCTCGCCGCTGTCGTATTCGCACTGAAGATTTGGCGTCATTTCTTACTGAGTGAGAAAGTGAACATATTCACTGATCACAAAAGTCTAAAATACATATTTACTCAGAAGGAACTAAATATGAGACAGCGCAGATGGTTGGAGTTGATGGCAGATTACGACATCGATCTTCAGTATCACCCAGGGAAGGTGAATGTCGTACCGGACGCTTTGAGCCGACTGCCAGAGGTGATGATTCTCACAGCTCAGTGGAGGTTACAGCAGGATCTGCGAGAGATGGATGTTGAAGCTATTCTTCCGGGAGTCACTTCGTCGTTGATGAACATGCAGATTCAGTCGACGATTGTTGATCGGATCAAGAGTGCTCAAGTTGGTGATGCTAAGTTGGTGAAAATCAGAGAGCAAGTCGAAGCCGGACTCCGGACAGATTTTCTGATTCACGAGAATGGATCTTTGAGGTATGGCAGTAGGATCTGCGTGCCTGCAGGGGATATCAGAGAAGAGTTGATGAATAAGGCTCACAGTTCGCCTTATTCCATTCATCCTGGAGGTACGAAGATGTACAAGGATCTTCGTCAGAATTTCTGGTGGCATGGTATGAAGAGAAGTGTGGCACGGAGTGTTGCCAAATGCCTGGTGTGTCAGCAAGTGAAGGCTGAACATCATCACACCGCCGGACTACTACAGCCCATGCCTATCCCGGAGTGGAAATGGCAGCACATCACGATGGACTTCGTGACTGGCCTACCTCGGAGCACCAAACAGAACGACGCAATCTGTGTCATTGTTGATCGACTGACCAAGTCTGTGCACTTCATACCGTTCCGAGTAGGACAATCCACGGAGATACTGGCAAGGAAATATATAGAGGTAATGATTCGACTCATCCTTTCGTATTTCTTTCTAGTACGAGTTGTGACGTGAAATATGTTGTGTAGGAAATCGTGCGCTTGCATGGAGTCCCTGTGAGCATCGTGTCCTATCGTGATACGAGGTTCACGTCTCAGTTCTGGAAGAGTCTGCAGACCAAACTCGGTACTAGTCTGAAGTTCAGCACTGTGTATCACCCGCAGACAGATGGCCAGTCAGAGCGGACCATTCAGATTCTGGAGGACATGCTGAGAGCTTGCAAGCTAGATTTCAAGGGTTCATGGGAGGACCATCTACACCTGGTGGAGTTCTCTTACAACAACAGTTACCAGGCGAGCATTGGCATGGCGCCATTCGCTGCTCTCTACGGGAGGAAGTGTCGTTCACCCCTGAGCTGGGACGACATTGGAGATAGAGAGTTATTGGGACCGGAGTTGATTGTCGAAGCTGTGGACGTTGTTCGAGATATCAGGGACAAGCTTCGGATTGCTCAGGACCGTTATAAGCATTGGGCTGATGCTAAACGTCGACATATGGAGTTTTCAGCCGGGAGACCATGTGTTCCTGAAGATTTCCCCGAATCGCGGAGTGATTTGCTTTGGGAAACGTGGTAAGCTCAGCCCGAGATACATCGGACACTTCGATGTTCTGGAGAGAGTTGGCGAGGTAGCCTACCGCTTAGCCTTGCCATCATCTTTGGAAGGTGTTCACGATGTCTTCCATGTGTCTCAGCTCCGTCGGTACATCAGCGATCCATCTCATGCTGTTGACTACTCTGAGATCACCGTCCATCCAGATCTGACGTATGACCAGCAGCCAGTGCAGATTCTTGACAGGCGTCAGAAGACACTCCGGAACAAGACTGTCGATCTTGTTAGAGTGATGTGGCGACACGGCTCGCCAGGAGAGTCCACTTGGGAGAGAGAAGATGAGATGAGAGAGCGTTACCCCCACCTGTTCCCTGACCTGTGATTGTTAGGAATTCCGAGGGCGGAATTTTCCTAAGGTGGGTAGGATGTAACGACCACTGTTCGGTTGTACGAATTTTAGCGCGTATGTCGTTTATAGTGCGTATATCCGTATTTGTTTGTATTATTTTGTTCAGTAGCCCAGACGCGTGATCAGACACCGTTAGCACGACCCTCTCAGAGGCGCGATCGCCCCGGTACCTTCCGTTTGATTTTTTGGATGTCGGGGCACAAATTCGTAATAATCCGATATTACTATTAGCTTTAGCTAACTATCTAAATATATATATTATATATGTATTAAGAGTTTCAACCCCCCTTTTTATTTGAACATACTGAAGGGCAAGCTTTAAGTTTAATATTAAAAAGAAAAGAGGGTAGAGTTTTCACGTTGAAGCTTTCAACGTGTAGCATGGAATTCAAACCGTAGGTTTCAAAAAAAAATGAATGAAAAGAGAAAGATCAAAAATTTTCAAACCTGTTAACAAATCAAATCCCAACGCCTTACCCTCTGACCCGTTCACCCCTAACAACCCCCATCAACTCACGTTATACCCCTCTCTCCACCCACGTACAGAACCCTACTCCTTCTATTAAAATAAAACTTAAACTTAGGCTCTACCCCTCATTCACGTGCTGTGAAATTCCCCTCACAGATTTTTATAAACAGAAGCCCTCACGTGCTCTCTATAGCACTCTATCATCTTTATATAGCAACCCTAATAAAGCCCTAGGCTAGTAAAAATTAAAACCCTAAGTTCTTTCTCTAGCCCAGGCAAGCGCCGCCCCTACCTTTCTCTTCTCCACGCAACCAAGCTACCCGCAGTTCTCCTCCCCCTATCTCGCAACAACCACAGCCTTCTTCTTCTTCTTCTTCTATCAACCTGCAACAGGCCGAGCTCCCCTTCATCTCCTCCCCACGGCCTCCAACACCCCCCCAGCTCCTCCTCCTCCCGTTCTCCTCCTTCCTCCCCTCCGTCCTCATCATCCCCAACCTCGAGCTCCCTCTCCACGCAAATCAACTCCAGGCCGAGCCCCTAACCACTACTCACGGCTGTCCCCTCCTTCCTCCCTCCACGCAACAGGCCGAGTTCTCCACCCACCTCTTTCTCAAACCCGCAGCCTCATCCCTCCTCCTACCTCCTCCACGGCCACAACAAGCAGCGCACGCCATCTGAACCTCTTCACGGCCACGCCAAGCCGCGTGCACGTGCCTCTCACCTCAGATCTGACGTCGACAGCCCCCGGAGCTCACTGACAACCTCTGTCCGTCGTCTACTCGCTGTCGCAACAAGTTCAGAGCGTGGACGTCGAAGTTTCAGCACCGTACGCGTCGTCGTTGCTCGTGGTCGTCATCCGATCCCTCGCTTCACTTCAAGTTGGCAGATCTGCCCATATAACTCATAACCCCCACCGTAAAGTAGAGAAACCTAATAAAACTGGTTGATTAGACGTCGTATGGGCTTTTTGAAATCTGACCTGAACTGAAAAACGCAATTTCTGATTTTATACTCTGCCAAAACAGAGAACCAAACCCTCCACGGCATAGTACTCGTCGAGACGATTCCAACGACACCAAGAACGTCGAAAACAGGCGAGTATTCGATTTTATATGAATTTTTGAAGTTTCGGAACTTTTGCGTCACTTTTAGTTATGGATGTGTAACTTGAGAACTAGACGTGAAATGACGCATGAAAACGATGCCATGATAATTTGGACGAAAATTGGGATCCAACGGTATATCATATGATATATCCCCATTTTAAACAATAAGAGAAAAAAAATCATTTCTGTAGCAAGTTGAACAAAAAGGACGTATTCGTCATTATTTAAATTCACGGAAACGGTCGTTCGACCCGTTTCTGCTTTGTAGAACTGTCACCTTAAAACTTTAATATTGTTAACAGTAAAATTCAGTGAGTCCTGACATGTTTAACAATATGGACATCGTGAAATCGTGTGCCTCGAAGGCGGTATCGTGATATCGTGATGTCGTGTGAGTCGACTAGGCCGGCTCGTGTTTCGGCAAAACTTTTGGGTGGGGTTAGGGTTGAGCGGCCACTAGGTGTATGAAAGGTACTCTCCTTAAGGGCACCACCCGCACGCGGTGGGTTAGCGTCAATCACGGTAAGCCCCCGTGAGAAGAACGACCTTCTCATCACGACCTACTGGTGTGAACCCTAGATTAGAATGCTAACACTTGACATGAAAACTTGCAACGCTAACTTGGTCATCTTGATAATTGAAATGTTAATGAATTCAGAGAAATCCCAACCTTAATCTTGCAACCGTCTAGAACTGCATGCTAGGATTGTCCGTTTTCGTTTCTATGAATTGTTAAATGTAAAATTGCTGCAGTCACTTTTCTTAAATTAATAATACTTTGCCTCCGAAGGAGGGCCCTCTGTCGTTAAAATGCTGTTATTAATACATGCCTTTATTAATTCGTCCTCAGTCATGTCTTTATTAATACATGCCTTTATTAAGTGCTTGATATGTCGTTAAAACATGTATTAATAATTCGGCCTCTGCCACAGCATGTATTAATATATTGGCTCAAAGTGCTGTGGGGTTAAAGTTGCCTCTGTCGTCCGCGAACCCCCCCCCCCCAGAAGGGGGGCCTCTGTTTTCGTCCGCCCCTTGACCAGGGGGGATCCTTGTGACAGCAGGGGGACCCTTGTGACGCCACCGAATGTGGATGTAGGGGGAGGGGGTCCTTTGTGCATTGGGATTTGTTTCGGACATGTGGATTTTCTGGCTGCCCCCCTGACAGGGGGCACTGTTTTTCATAGACATGGGTGGGAGAGGGACACTATCTGAAAAATGAAGGGTTTTGGGGATTTTTCTTTTACTAATGGTCTTCTGTTATATTGAATTTTGAATATTATAGCCCATGGGCCTGCAGCCCAAATCTTAACAATTGATTTTTACCAAAATTAGGCCAGAAGCGCAGTTAATCCAATTGCAAACTTGATATGTTAATTAAGATTTTGCAAATGGGCCTGAAGCCCAAATATTAATAATAATTTAATTTGGCTTACTGGGCCGTTTATTGGGCCTGACTACAAAAAGCATTGGTAGATTTGGGGGCTAGTGTTAGCCTCATGCCTCTCTCCATGTTCCGGAAGTTGAATACCGGCACGGATTTGAAGCCTACCGACATGCGGATTCAACTAGCGGACGGGCGGATTACAAGGCCGGTTGGGATCGTAGAGGACATCCCACTCCAAGTTCCGGGAGGCATATGTTTGCCATGCGATTTCGTGATAATGGACATCAAGGAGGAGGGCGATACATCACTCATACTTGGACGCCCGTTCCTCGCCACCGCCGGTGTCATCGTCGATGTGCGGGAGGGGACCCTTACCTTGAACGTCGGCAACATCGAAGTGGAGCTTCATATATCGAAAGCAATGAAGCACATGCCGTATCACGAGGAGCTAGATTACTTGGACCTCCTTGATGAGGTCATCGAAGAGGCGATACCCCACTCCATCAGCGCACCTAACGAAGATAGCTTCGAAGAAGGCCTAGATTTGGCCGAGGAAGAGAAGATGGAGCACTCCCTCGATATCTCCATGGCGATTGATGATGGCAACGCTGATGTCGTAAGAATACGGGAGCTCTGCAAGCTCTCGAAGTTGAGGACTCTGAAGAAAGCTCCACCGATACGACGATCGGTGTCACCGACAAAGTCAAAGACCGGAGCAAACTCTAGCTTGGGGGAGCCACCCCCCAACATTTCCAATGACGAAGGGTCGCTGAGGAAGACCACACCCCACCATGATCCAAATCCGAGCGGTCTTCCCGGCAAATTTGACGGGTGCATCTCATATGCACCCAACATCCCGTGCTAAATTGAAAATTTAAAGGGGTCGAGCTCAAGACCTTAAACAAGCGCTTGTCGGGAGGCAACCCGACGGTTATCGCATTTTTTTCTATTTTTAGTTTTTATTTTTGTTTTAGACTTTATTAGTGTTTTTGAGTCGTTTGCCCGAAAAATTGTGACAACGGGTCCTATTTTCTTTGACAGGAGAGGAGAAAGGGATATCTATCATTTCGAGGATGACCAAGGCGAAGAAGAGCGCTCCAGGAACACGCTCGAGGCTTAGGAGAAGGAAGAAATCAACTGGAGGAAGAAAAACAGAGATTAGAGCCAAAACGGAGCCAAACAGCAGAAAACAGGGCCTCACTCGGCCGAGTACCATAGCCACTCGGCCGAGCAAAGAAATTCGTCCGCCCGAGTGGCGCACCAACAAGGGAAGTCTGCTGCACCCAACTCTCTGTTCCTTTTTTTGATTTCAGTATAAATTGCCACTCGGTCGAGTATATATCTTTACTCGGTCGAGTGAAACTGATACACTCCTAGGGCGAGAATTGCCGAGTAACTTGTGCCACTCGGCCGAATGGACTCTTTCCACTCGGCTGAGTGTGGCAAAGCCACTCGTCCGAGTCGTAAGTGGAGGGAGAAAGTTTTAAAAACTTTTTCGGTATGATCACTCGGCCGAGTGACTTAGTCACTCGGCCGAGTCGTAACTTCACTTATATAAGCGAACGGGCTCGGCGCGACTTTCGAAACGCCCAAATCTTCGCCCGAGCCTGAGCCGCTTCAGCTCCCGCCCGCTGCGATCACAACTGCCCTCCACCTTCACCACCTCACACCACACAGCCACTTCCAGCCGACCCCGTCCATCCGTAGCCACTTCCAGCCGACCCCATTCATGCACAGCCACCACCGGCTCCGGTTGTCGGGCCGCTGGGGATTACGTTCAGAGACGACGCACAGCGCGTCTGATTTGAGCGTATCACCCAGCGTCCGATAGTACCCTCCAGGTTCGCCCATTTAGCTGACCTAGACCGCCTGGGGGTACTCGAGGGGATGCTCATGTTGTACGACAACATGGGTTGGTGAGATTTTCTTTCTGTGTCGGTGGACACCTACGTCCGTCCGACACTCAAGGTACTCAGCTCGATCGCCCGGACCGCTGAGGGATGCTCCTTTAGACTTATGGATCGAGAGTGTCAGATCACTCTCGATATGCTTCGAGCATTCTTTCAGTGGCCCGCAGTCCCCACACCCGACCGAGCCTACGCCCCCACACACATCCATCCCCCATCTTTCGATTCACACGCCTTTTGGGCCAGGATCACGGGTTTACCACAGGCCTTTGACCCTAGTAGGGCCAAGGCCTCGGTCATAGTCCACCCCTGCCTCCGCATAGCACAGCGCCTTATGGCAACCACCTTACTAACGAGGTACGAGCCTGGGACGATGTCTACGCCTGAGCTCTATATGCTCTACGCGATGACTCGCCCCAGTGTTCTGGATAGGGATGGTGTTACGATGGTCCCCGCCATTGAGATTGACGTCGCTAGCTGGTTTTTGGACCGCATCATCGTATCGGTGGGTGCTCGCTCCCCGATATGTTGCGGTGGTCTGATCACCCTGCTAGCCCTGATGACCGGCGAGGACCATCCGGCCGACCTGCGTCGACCTTCGGGCCCCACTTCACTCTAGATAGACGTCATGGCCCAGATGAAGATGCTTCGTCCGCACGGCCAGCGGCACTGGGTATGGTTGCACGGTCCCTTCGGTGTTGACTACATGATCCTCCCGAGCCCCGCTCGGACACACATAGGACCAGCACACGAGGACTAGCTTCCAGCGATGGATCTCCTGATCCCCGCCGCCTACATGCTTGAGGCCGAGGAGGCTGAGCAGGCACACCCTGCACCTGTTGACCCTGTGTTCCCTCAGCCTGAGCATGCACTTTCTGCGGCTCCCGACACTTCTGTCCCCACTTCTGCCAGTGTCGGGAGTACACTTGCTGAGCCGTCCTCCACTTCCACCACGCCTACCACCATGCGTACCACCACCACCACTGATGTGCCCCTGTCGGTTGAGCCACTCACCTCTCTGCTACCCGAGCGTCCACCTTCCATAGTTGAGAGCGGTGAGTCTTCCTTTGCTTCCGTCGTGGAGACCCTATCCACTTTGATCTCCGATGGGGTCTCACCTTTTGGACCCCACACTTCCTCCCCAGCGATCGACCCTTCTGTCTCCACCGTAGCTGTCCTATCTGAGAGCGTCGTGACGTCTGTTCCCACGTCTGTGTCACTGACCTCTCTTGTTGCCTCGTCACCGATTTTGTCTTCCACTTCCACTGCTGTTGCTTCCACCTCACACCAGCCTGCGTCCCAGCCTCGTACTGAGGCTGGGCATCCACTAGTGAGCACAACACCCTTACCACCCATGCCTGCTGTCCCGATCACCTACACTGCCTGCATTAGACAGCCCCGACCTGCTCAGCCTAGACCTGTCCGTCCCTCCGCTCCACCACCCCCTGACACCTTAGTTCAGAGCGTTCACGCTCTTGAGGGGGCGATGAGTGGACTCCGGGGTGATTTTAGGGCTCTGTCTTCCACAGTCACCACCATGCAGCACCGCCTCGAGCTACTTCTCGGCATTCACTTTTGCCTGACCCAGATTCTCGAGCGACTACCACGACCACCACCCATCCAGCAGACTGTTCCATGACCACCACCCCCACCACCACCCATCCAGCAGACTATTACCCAGCCACCACCACCCCCACCTCCGCCTCAGGACGGAGATGGCGCAGCACCACCAGCTTAGGCACACCCTTGATGCCATCGATATTTTTTGTCGTTATGCTGCCCATTCTCTGCTTGGTCCTGATGATTTTTTCCCACCCCCTCCTCCCCTCACTATTTTTGTCCACATTTTGATCATATCATTCTATATCCTTTTTCGGGAGTGAGGGAGAGTATTTTTGGTGACACACACATATCTGCATCACTCTTATCCTTGCATGCATCACATTCGCATCATATTTTTCATTTTGTTATTTTTATTTCTTTTTATCATGCATGCATACCCACCCCCCTCCCATTACACGTCTCTCGGTGTGCCACACTTCGCACATTGAGGACACTGTGCACTTTAGCTTGGGGAGTGAGTTCTCACGCTTTTTGCTTTTATCACCTTTTATTTTTGGTTTTTTCACGTTTTTCCACTTTTGCACCCATTTTTCATCACGTTTTTTTCTTTTTTACCATGCATCACGTTTTTTCTTATTTTCCTTGTGTGCTGCATTGTAAATATCTTTGTTTTTCGTTTATCTTTATTTCCTTCACCTTTTGCTAGAGATGACTTTTCTGTGATGACGATGACGTGGTGTTAGCTTTTCTCTATCTGCATGCTATATTTGTCATGTCATAGCTTTTTTATTTTTGATATCATATGCTATGTTCTGCTTTGCATTTAGAAATAGTAACCCACTCTCTTTTGCTGTATGAAAATGGATGAGATTCTATTATTAGCTGATGTCTGATGATTCATATGTATGCTATCGTAGAAAACACACCAAGCTTCACGCATTGATGCTTATATCTGGAGTACTGCTTTCCTTTCTCACATCACTTCTATATGCATGATTTGTACGCTTCACTTCAGGTTGATTGAATGTCAGCTAGCATTGATAAATCTGGATTAGTTTACTTTTTGAGATTAAACTGAGTAGATTATATTACCCTGTTGAAGTTGTCATGCACGTCTTATAGAGTGAACTGAGAGATACATATATTTCTTTCTCCACATATCTTGAACATTATTTCTCTATTTTAAATTCATTGGTGAATCTCCCCTTAGCAATTCTATTACTGGCATTCCCCTGTTATTAAAATCACATGCTCCAAATTCCCCAAAACCCAAAGAAAAAATACTTGTATATCCTTCTCTTTGATTTGGGATCATTGGTGAATATATGAATTCTATTGAAAAAAAGAAAGAAAAAAAGGAGAAAAAGAAAAGAAAAAGAAAAAAAGATTTGAGAATAAGTGAAGAAAAGAGAAAAGAAGTTCGAAAATGATCCCATCTCATATACTTTGTCTCTTTCTTCCCTCTTTTGTTTTTATTTTTGTTTTCTTTGACTTTTGGAGCTTCATAAGAAACGGGGATGTAAATATTGTTTTGTATATGCCACCACGCTTATAGATAAGCTTGGGGGAGAGAATCCAATGATGTGTGAGAGAGTGACTACTTGATGGTGCATGACAACCTAGGCTAAGTAATATTTTATACTCAGTGAGAATGCTAAAGTTTCACGAAATCCAGAAATCTACGCTTAGCATTCATTTCATGAAAACCACACTTTTTCTATTCTTTCTACTCTATCGTGTGATATCTCTTATACTCCTTATAGAAAGCATTCAATTGAAAAGTGTGTGATCTACGGTATTGTATACCGCTTTAGATGCTTCAGACGATGTTAATCTTAGAATTATTCCATTTTTCAAGCTATATTGATATTCTTGGGTTTTCTATTTCAAGTGCACCATTATACTAAGATATCAAAATAAAAGTCTTTGACATGTGTTTTATATTCGATGCATGATATATGAGTAAGCAAAACCCACGTCCTGAGAAAATGATCTAGCAACTTCCCTCTTCGTTTTCTATTTTTGTTTTTCGATTTCCGTTTTGCGCCTTTCCGCCGTTTTCTTTATCTTTATCCACCGGGTTCGCTTTTTACTTATCTTCCTTGAGGACGAGTAAGAGGTAAGCTTGGGGGATTTTGATCACTCCATATTTTACACCTTTTTTCCGCATGTTTGCATACCATTTAGATCGCTCAAATCGTGTTTTTCACGTTTATTCGACAATATTGCGATGCTTTTCACGATTTGTTGTTTTTGTCGTATTTCTAAAGATTTGGAGCGATTTGGAGTGATTCTGATATGCACCCACTCCGGAGTGTCACCGACGACTCTCTTGAGGGGTATTTTGCGATTGGAGAGGAGTGGAAGAGGAAAGAACGTCGTATGAGCGACGAGGAGGCAAAAACATGAAGAATGGGCATTTTCAGCATGCCACTCGGCCCAGTGAAGGAGTCACTCGGTTGAGCATAGACAGCCCGCTCAGTCGGACAGATCGGACACCCAACAAGGCTAATATCAGCATGCACTCGGTCGAGCATCGCCATACCACTCGGCCGAGCACCGAGTCACCCCTCGCCCGAGTGGAGCCAAGACGACGGCAACAAAAGATGCTGAACTCTCTGTTTTTCGTCTGTACAGTCCCAAGCTCCGACTCGGCCGAGTGACCAACGCCGTCCGCCCGAGTGAAGAACGCCCATCGGCCGAGTGAAGAAAAGTCACTCGGTCGAGTGACCTCCGAAGAGACGACCCCCAAGACCCCCAACTCTCTGGAATCCGTCAGGGTCTCTCACTCGGCCGAGTGAGCCACACTGCCTGTAGCGTAAACTGCGATTTTGAGGCTGCGCATGGGCATTTTCGTCAGGATTTTATGGGTGATTTTGGGGGGGTATTTAACCCCAGTTTTTAACCTAGTTTAGAGAGCTTTTTCAGAACTTTTTGCAGCCTTTTTGATTAACTTTTTAGGGATTAGATTTAGCTTTTAGGGAAGAGAGAAAAGTGAGATTTTGTTGGATGCTATCTTGTTCTTCATTGGTTTGTCTCTCTCTCCCTCAAAAACTCCATTTTTATTGATATTTTGAATATAGCAATGAATTCTATTGATTTTGATTGTGAATTTCTATTGCATTTTATTATGAATTGTGAGTAGTTCCATCGTCTTAGGGCGTAGGGATGAACCCTACGAGCCCTATTTCTAATTTGTGATGAATTGGTGAAATTCTTGCTAGGTTTGACTAGGGTTAGTTTGGGATTGCTATAATACGAATAGCTAGGGATTCATACCGATTGGGATTTGCAAGAGATTGGATCCCAACTCGATAGGAAGCCCTAGAAAGTCGAATTGGGTTACAATTGGATTCCTCCGGAATCGGTTTGCAAGAGATTGGACCGAAACTGGGGTTTTCGATTGCAATTCTATACCAATACCCGTTTGCAAGAGATTGGACGGGTAGGAACTATCCCAACCTAGGTCGTAGCTCGAGTTTGCACGAGAGTGGGCTCGAGATACGATTGAACGATGATGTTGTTCTTCACGCTAGCTTGCCTAGGTTAGGGTTTGCAAGAGATTGGACCCTACCCTAGGTTTGCTATAGACCAGTAATAGTGCGAGAGCGTGAGCTTGGTTCCACATTTATTTGCAACTAGTTCACCCAAATTTCAAGTCTAGCAATTGTGAAACCTACGAGTCACAATGATGACATACGACAAGTAGCGGGGATTCCCTATCCCTAGGCATCTTTATTAATTTGTTATTTCTTTTATACATTTGAACGACTTTGACCGCATATTTGCGAACATTTCTCGATTATTCCTATAGCCAGGTGATTGAAAAAGACACTGTTATTAGGCCTCCATGTGTTCGATACCCGCTTGCCGCTACACCGTGCGCTTGCGGTAAGACTACAGTGTCGCCGCTCCAGGACGTGTATCCGGGGCGCGATCACCGACCAATCGACCGAGTGACCCAAAGATGACAGAAGGTCGATTTTTACGATTTCTTTGCAGAAATGCCACTCGACTGAGTCACAGTTTCACTCAACCGAGTGCATTGACGGTCCAAGTTCAGAAATTAAGGTTTGCCTCCTCCTAGGGGTATTTTTGTCAGCTTTTTCTGGACTTTTTGAGTGAGTATAAATAGCTAGTTTTGAGAGCCGTAAACGGGGAGAGACGAGACGACTAGTATTCTTAGGAGAAGTTTTATTTCAACTTGTTTTTACTTAAGGATTGGAGTGCAAGGATATTAATTCTCTTGTTATTTGAAGCCTTGAACATCATTGGTTTGTCTAAACTCTTACTATTTTTAATGCTTATGATAAATTTATGTTTAGATCTATCTTTTGTGATGAATTCTATTGCATATCTCAATTGTATTGTTTCAATTATGATGAATCGTGAGTAGTCCTTTTTCTCTATGACAAAGAGATGAACCCTATGGATTCAAAGTTTGATATGTGAAATTTATTGAAAACACATATTGCTAAACTTGTTAAAGGTTTAGATTATGATTGATTTACTACGAATAGCTAATTGTATCTTGAGAGCTTGAGCGAGGATCTTGATCCATGTGAAGCCCTAAATATTTGATTTAGATCTATAATCGAGATTCCCTAGAGTTGGTGCGAGAGAGAGACCAAAGCTAGCATCATTATTATATTTCTATAATTATATTCATTTGTACAACGGTAAACGAATACGAACCATCATGATCTAAATTCACATTGCGCGAGAGCGAACTTGAGTTGGAGTTGAATTATATTGTCGATCTTAATGATAATGGTTTGAACTAGGCTTGCGCGAGAGCGAGGCTCTAGTTTAGATTACTGTAGACTTGCGTAGTGCGAGAGCATGCGTTGGTTCACAACATAGTTGCGACAATTTCACCCTAAACCAAGAGTAGTGATATGGAAGAATATAATTTCACATTGATGCTTGGGAACTATAGTGGGGATTTCCTAGCACTAGGCACTTTTATTAATTGAATTTACAAACGATATTTTATACGCTCGTAACACCAAACATTCCTCAATCATTATCCATCTCCGCTGAGTAATAAATATAATACCAATAGTTCCTCCCCGTGATTCGATACCCGCTCACCACTTAACTGTGTGCTTGCGGTAAAACTACATTGTTTCTGGGTGTATATCCGGAGCCGGTCAAGTTTTTGGTGCCGTTGCCGGGGAGGCAATGGTATTTTCATTTTTTACGTAATTATTCTTTTTCTATTCCTTTATTGTGCTGACGCTTTTTGCAGATTCTCTTTCTCTGTGCATGAACACACGATCAAGGGCTACTGACAGATCAATATTATTTGATCCCGAGATCAAGCGCACCGCAAAGAAGCTTAAAGCAGAGAATAGACATATTCTAGAGGAAGATAAAATGGCGGCAGAAAATAATCAACCGAGGAACATCAAAATTATTTCTATCAGAAACAGACTTACTCCAAACAACTCTACCACTTCATCCATTCTTATGCCAAAGTTGCTGCCGGATAAAAACTTTGAGCTAAAGACAGGGTTAATTGTGATGATGCAACAATATCCTTTCCATGGGAATGCACATGAGAACCCGCATTATTTCATTCAGATGTTCTTGGTGAAGTGCACCACTTTTCATGTCCCTAGCTTATCAGAGGATGCCATCCGCCTGCAGTTCTTTCCTTTCATACTTAAATACAAAGCATTGTATTGGCTGAGGACGCAAGCGAATGGTACTTTCACTACATGGGACGATCGTGCAACTGCCTTCCTCAACAAATTCTTTCCACCATCAAAGACCGGCAGGCTGGTTTCATTTAGGCAAGGACCCCAGGAATCTTTATATGAGGCATGGGAGCGCTTTAAAGATCTTCAACATCAATGCCACCACCACAGCATCGACGATTGGGAGTTGGTGCATATGTTCTACAATAGTTTGAAGCCGGACACTAAAAAGATTATTGATGCCACCGCCAATGGTGCAATACTATCAAAGACTCCTGAAGAGGCCACGACGCTAATTGAGAAGATGGCTTCTAATAATTAGCAGTGGGCCGATGAGAGAGGCCAATCATCGTTATCCTTGAAGCTAGCTAGCATATATGAGGCGAAAGCAGTGGCAGACTTGACTGTGAGAGTTGATGCTTTATCCAGAGTGGTAGAGAGGATTGAGAAGAAGCTGAGTAAGCCATCTAGCACTCAAGGTACATCAACATCCGGTGGGAGCATGAATGATTGGCAAGACCAAGGCCAAGTCATGTTTGTTGGGGCCGATACGAATGAGGAACATGTGGAGCCGGTTCAATATGTTTTAGATTACATGCCCGATGGTGGAAATAATGGGACTTGGGCGAATCCAGCTTGGAAAACACACCATGGATTTTCATATGCGAACAACAATAGAGCCTTAACCCCTCATCAACAATAACCACCACAATAACAACAAGCTCGCCCACCACCACAACAATAATAATACCAGCCAAGGCCACCATAGCAGCAACCGTTTCAGCAAAGGCAACAAGCGGGGCCTTATAGACCATGTTGATAGACCGGTGTTTCTTGAGCTCAATGATTGGATGGTAGTGGTTGGCCTCATAGCCGCTCAATGTGGGGACATCGTGAGACAATGCACATGTGCTTATTGCAAAATAAGTTCATAAAATGACTCGCTAAGAAGATTCAATATGGTATTCATACTCTGACTGTCAACAGAAAGCTCTCAGGTGACAGTAGGTACTGCATAGTCCTTATCATTTAAGATGTGCTATATGACCTTGCACGTGGAAGACTATATTTAAGATTTTACCAAAGATCGGTATTACACCTGATACAAAGGTACTCTCTGGGTATAGTTGGAAGCATGTGAAAGGAGTGTCCATCATGATGGGATTCGTCTCCTTCAGTATGGCAGGTTAGTAATGCACAGACCCGAAAGCTCATGTGCTTATTGCAAAATAAGTTCATAAAACGACTCGCTAAGAAGCTTCAATATGGTATTCATACTCTGACTGTCAACAGAAAGCTCTCAGGTGACAGTAGGTACTGTATAGTCCTTATCATTTAAGATGTGCTATATGACCTTGCACGTGGAAGACTATATTTCAGATTTTACCGAAGATCGGTATTACACCTGATACAAAGGTACTCTCTGGGTATAGTTGGAAGCATGTGAAAGGAGTGGCCATCATGATGGGATTCGTCTCCTTTAGTATGGGAGGTTAGTAATGCACAGACCCGAATGCGAACCATAGTTAAATCCTGGGCCAAGGCAGACAGATACACTTGTTAAGGTAACAAGTTGTATCCAACTTAAGTACTATGTGCTAGCATTTCACTTTAGGCACAAGGTGAAGTGGGGGTTGACCGGAAGGCATACCCTAGACATCTTAGAGACATAGTAATGCCAGAGGGACCGAACAACATGGAACTTATCACACGCAAGGCCCAGGATTTGGTTTGAATATATTCTAGTCTCTATGCTAACCAAACAACGATGATTCCTTAACGAATGTGGTAGTATGCATGGCTAGCGTCGTTATTGCACCTTGAACATGATATGATCATTTTCTTTGGAACTGGCCTATTAGAGTCATATACAAGTGATGACCTCTCTGGTGAAACGAAGAAATGAGCTTCATGTGAATATGATGCATGGGACCAATCACAAGTATTGTGATCAAGCTTATTAGAGAGAAAATGCACGTTGCAAGGAGTTGCAAGTGCTCATTGGAAACATTCGTAATGAGGTATGAATGATCCAAACATTAGAAGAAGGCGTAAAATCCAAACCAAACCCTTAACAGGTGTTTAGTCAACTAATGATGCTTTAGTAGTCAACTAACCAGCATGTAGGAAAAACAGAGAGTTTCCTAACCGGCTAGTGCTTTATCACTAGTTGACTAACTGGGCATTAGTTGACTAGCACATAAGCATTAGTCGACTAATTGGCCCAAATGCATTTGGGATTTTGGTTCAGTGATTGGGTGCAGATTTGATTCAATTGTTGGATTCAAAACCAACCCAAACTAATAGAGTTTTACTCTAATATGAATTTTTAAATGTTAGGGTATTCAAATGAGTTTTAGTTTGATTTATCCGCCTTTTTTGGATTTGATTTGGTTTCAAATAAGGAGTCCTAATGGGATTGAAAAACATATGTTATTATCTTCTTCTAATAACACAATTGATAATTTAAGTTGGATCAGTTTGAATTCAAATTGAACTCCTTATTCCCCTCTCAATAAAAAGAGTTGGCGACTATTATTTGGATGCTTGATCCTTATATACAATAATTCATATCAACTACCCCTCTCTCAGCCATGTGGCCAATGAGAAATCATGCAGCCAGTGGGTTTTTCATCACCAAGGGAATTGTTTCCATTGGTGTATATTTGAATGGACATGCAATTGTTGCATGGCATTTTCCAAATAAAAGACCACTCATGCACCAATTGCATATTCCTCTGCAAATTTATTTGCCCACGCATGGACTGTCCATGACATGCGAAATACCTAGTCACATGCATGTGTACATCGATGCAATGGTTGCGTCACATGGGGATCTTCCTTCCCTCCTCTCAATCCCTAGATAAGTAGATTGGGAGTCGAGGTCGGGCTCTGGAGGTGCTCGTGGATCATGACGGGGTTGTCACCACTATACAACTTCTATTGTACCATACTGGATGGAGCGACAACGTTTTGGAGTTTAATGGAAAAGATTTGGACCCGTGGATATTGCGTAAGAATATCTATGCAAAGGTATGACCTTTTATTAACATTAATTTCAAGAATATGCAAAGGTATGACCTTTTATTAACATTAATTTCAAGAATATGCAAAGGTATGACCTTTTATTAACATTAATTTCAAGCATTACAGTAGATCTTGGTTATGATATGCTAGTCCTAGAAAAATTTTGATTTTTCAGTCTTTCGTTGCATGCTAATTGGTTTAGCATACCTAGCATATTTTCTTATAGTGGTATTGGAGCGATGCTGCAAATCTTGAGATTATGCTATTTTAAAGATTTAAATTTGCTTAAAATCAGATTTTTTTTATTCATCACTCATCAATTATTGAACCATGTGTAAATATGATTTGTGCAAGGATCATAATGCAAGATGAATGCACATAGAAATAATTAAAATTGGAATTTAATCATCATAAAACCGAGATTGCATAATTACTGGAAGCACTAAATTAGTCGACTAGGGTAACCCCTAGTCGACTAATCAAGGAACTAGTCGACTAGGTTTGTAGAGCTAGTTCGACTAGCTCATCATCAACTATTTTGTGTAACTTTATGTTTGAAAATTAGTCAACTAGTGTATGAAGTGTAGGACTAATTTCGTAATGTATAGTGAGATTTTGTCCCTAATTGCATTTTTTTAAATTTCTGATTTTTAATTATGAACACAAAGGATGTGTTTGATCTTGAGATTCATACATAAATATTTTCTAATGTGTTGCAAATATCAAGTGTTGGTCGTGTGCACGAGTAGGAATGTAATTTGATTCGCTCCAACATTAAAGAATTTGCATTAAACATGCAATATGTGATCATTTTAAAGATTTGTAAAATTAATTTTGAATCTAAGATTGTATTTTCATGATATTTGTTATGTGATAACAAATTGGTTTCATGTAAAATAACGTGAAATTTTTTATGAAATAAGATCTTGGATACATTTATTTCATGATATGATCATAATTTATTTGCAATAATATGTTGTGTTGCACGAATTGCTTGTAAAATTAATCACATGCTTAAATTGCTTTATTAGTTTAATAATGTGATTATTGGCTAAATAATCATGAGGATCATGCGCCCGCTCTACCCTTTTTATTTAACCTAACAGTACATAACGTCGCCCCATGGTCCAAATAATTATTAAGCAATTTTATTAGGTTATTTTTGCTTGTGTCTAATAATTATAAGGATCATGCAACAGCTCTACTGTTAGTTATTTAACCTAACGGCGTAAGACGTTGCCTCGTGGTCATAGTAATTATTATACAATCATTTAATGTGATTAAATGCTTTTGTATCTTGCGAAATATAGATTGTTTGCAAATTTTTTCCTCATGTTTCATATTTTGCACAAAAATCTAATTAATTCAATTAATTAGTGGATCTCAACTTGCGGAAGTTGGAATTACAATATACTTATTGATAGCCATTCGATTTTGATCCAATTAAATCAAGTGATTTAGTTTTTCCAACTATAGCAAGTTCATTACGTTCAAAATCCTTTTAAGGATTATCTGTAGCCCTCCATCATTTCAAAGAATGTAGAGTACCTAGATTGACACTATGATTGTTGGCAAATGTCAAACCCTACTTAGTTGTAAAACTCTAGGTGATGCATCTTTGCTAAAATAAGATGAATTTAGAGGATGTGAAGATGGGCCTTTTCGGCGAATGTCAAGGGCACATAGCTCACGTCCTACAAAATACAAAATGTATGGACAGGACTTGACTATGTTGGATACAACGTGGCGTTAGATACAATGAGCGATGACTTCGTGTTTGATGATAACAAACGTGTGTGAATGATGTAATGTGTGTGCTAAGTGTTTTCAGGAATGGCACTCTCACAAATACTCAGAGAGAGCCTAGCCAAAAGTGATGGAGGAATTGCTATACACACTTCAAGTGGACTAAGTCAAAGATGGAGAATATGGCTACAACAATTGGACTAAGTCAAAGAAGAGAAGATAAGGAGCAAATCAATTCAAATCCATATTTGAATTGATTGAAATCAATTGGTGCATCATTCAAATCCTAATGCCATGCAAATTGAAGAATTGGTCAAAGGTGGAGAGATATGGAGAATCTCATGCAAATCAAAGATGATTAAATGAGATCTAATTCAAATCCTATAGCCACTCAAATTCAATTCCATAGCCATTCACATTCAAACTTCATATCCTAAGAGATTTATTCAAATCCTAATCAATTTAGGATTCTTTCCAATCTCCATCAAATATGGGATTCTAATTGATCTTATCATATCACATCCTCTCTTATATAAACCCATATTCAAGGAGAGAGATTTTTAGAGAGAGGAAACCAAATAAATTCGGCCACAACCCTAAAGGAAAGCTTCATGGCCGCAACTTTGCAAGGAGCTCGACAGACGACGCTAAAAAGTGCATAACTTTCTCCACAGAGCTCGGATCGACGAACCGTTTGTGCCAGGACGATCACAACTCAGTGCTCTACAACATGGTGATATCTTTTTGATTTTAATCTCTGTATTAAATCAGTGGTATTTATTTTAGCATGAGTTGTATTCTGAATAGCTTCATATATTTCATCATCTCCTAGGCCAAAGTTCTTCATCTCCTCCAAGCCCTTGGCTGCAAGCTACATCTCCAAGTTACTCTTCACATCTCCTTGCACAACTCCATATCCCAAGCACACAACAAGGCTGCAACATACTTGAAGTCTTCAAGCCTTGGCCGCAAGTTCCATTGGAGAGAGCTTCAACACATTATGCAACACTTGAAATAGGTCCTCAACAGATTGTGCAACAATAGAAGACAAGGAGAATCAAGGCCGCAAGTTCTCAATGGTGAAAATCATTTAGGCCACAACTTCCAGAGGCGAGGATGTAACATTGGTAACGACATCCAGTCAGATACGATTTAACCTGAGCTGATTGACAGAGACGAATGTCGCTACACAAACCGAGAATCTCTAAACTCTTTACTATTATTTTGTGTAGTTGTATAGATCTCTGTAGGGGAAACTTTACCATTATTACGTTTTGAGGTCTTGTCTAGTTGGTCTAGACAAGAGGGCTTGGCTAGTTGGGACTATCCAATAGAAAGCTTTTACTACGATTAATCTTGTTGAACACGTGTGTTGTGTGGGTGCTGAAGAGCCTGTCGAGTGTAGAGACGTAGAGAGGTGCTCAAGTCGTGCTCTAGCTTGTGGTTGTACTTGGTACATTATTAATACTAGTATTTTCTTCGGGGCTGGATGCAAGTAGTTGGGACGACCGAACTTGGGTAAATCTGCTGTGCATCTGTGTTTGCTCATTATTTACTATGCATGTGCTTATAACTGTATGTGATTGTTCGTGGGTTGCACAAATATTTTTATTAGCCTATTCATCCCCCCACCCCTCAAGGCTACAATCCAGATCCAACAAGTGGTATCAGAGTAGGTTAGATGATCTAGTCTAGTTATCATGAAAACCCCAAAGTTAGTTTTTTCCCCATGGCATGCCTATTGATCATGCTCCTCTATTTAGTGGCCATCTATTATACATTTGACAGCGATTTTTGAATCCTAGGGCTGACTACGACAAGTTGACTAGGACAAAGGGGTTGATAGAAAGAGGGTCGAGATTTAATCTTGGGGAATGAACGGTTTAGATGAGGGTTTGAGATGATAAGTTTGTATTTTTTAGATATCTTTTCTTGGAAAACAACCCTTGATTGTGGGTCCCATTTGGCTGGTTGGATAACTCGAGGAGAGCAAGAGGCACGACATGCGTTTGCAACCCGTGGAAGAGCAACAGGTTTTTGGGGAGAGCAAAATTGGCTCTTGCTCTTCCCCAAAACATGAGGATAGCAGTAAGTAATCAAGAAGAAGAAGAGCAAGAGTAAGAAGAAGAGCAAGAAACCCAGGAAACCCAGATGCAAGAAGAAGAAGAAGAAGAAGAAGAAGAAGAAGAAGAAGAAGAAGAAGAAGAGAAACAACAACAAGAGGAAGAAGCCCCCAAGCTCGAGGAGGGCTTCTGCGAGATCGAAGCCATCAGAAAGAAGAGAGTGCAAGGGCCAGCTCCAATACCTCATCAAATGGTCAAAGTCTCAGATCTGTGGTGTTTCGTTGGGTTCAAAGTCTCAGATGATGCGTGCAGACTTCATCCCCATTTTCTTCTTCATTTTAGCTTTTCTCTTCTTGGACTTCAGGTACAAATTCAAGTATGATAGAGGTATGCCAAAGCATCAAGAGGTATGCCAAAGCATCAATAACCCTTCTCTTTTCAGCTTTCTTTCAGCTTTCTTCTATAACCCTTCACTGATCAGCTGATCAGCATTCTTCTCGCATGGTTTAAAACACTGGTCTGAGTTGAACCGCGAGGGCGGGGGGTTTAATTCGTTCGCAGGTCTGAGCTGAGGTGCGTTGCTAGATCTCGACGGTGTTGATTTGTGTTTGAGATTGTGGTGTTTGAGATCGTGATCGCGTTGATTTGTGTTCGAATTCAGGTATGTAGTTTTTTTTAAGTTTTGAACTTTGATAACCCTAGATCATCTCGGTTAATTTTTGGTGAAGATCCTGGTTGCTTGCTTGCCGAAGATCTGGATTTTGGGGGAAAAGGTACAGCTTTTCCATTATTTGATCCTGCTCAGAGTTGGAGGTAGCATCAAAGCACAACTCCTGCTCTCAACTCGACACTGTAGTCATCATCAAAGCCCAACTCTCGCCTCCGACAATCAGAACTCTCGCCTCTCGCCTCCGGCCGTAAGGGAGTCGATCCTCATCCAAACTGAGATGAAGATGATGTAAGATTCGAGCCGCATCAAAAGAGGATCAGTTTGCCCCAAACCGATGCGGACGATGACCCATCGGGTAATGCCTCACCTTCTTATGTATTACTATATTTTATTAGTTTCCATCAAAATTGGTTGGTGGCGTAGAGATTTGTTTAGCGCATTTAGTTAGTTAAAGGCCATCACTTGCCCAATTAAGGAAATTGTGGGTCGAATCGCCTGGTTCAATCCGGTTCATACTATTTTTTTTCTTGATTTTGGATCTTTATACCAAACTGATTAAACCCAGGACAATGACATTGGAACAGTGGGGATTTTGTACAGAGACCTCGAATAATTTTGAAAGCCAATTTGCAAGTACAAGGACTTTAGAAGTATTTTTCTCCATTAAACTTACATGTTTATGTATGCCCCATCCCATAACGACACACAAAATCCTCAATTTGATCATGTAATCTGCATGGCAACAGAGCAGCCAACCTCCTGCACGCAGGAATGCGCAGCAAATCACTCGGCGGTTTCCGCTTGATCAGTTTGCCTGCTGAAAGGGCACGGGATTGTTCAGTCCAATCTTCTTAGCAAGTATTGCACCTGCACTTCCTTTGTCAGCGGCATGATCCACTTCCCATAGAGATTGGCTACTAACTTGGGCTTGATCTTATTAGCTCTAGATGTTTGGTCTTTCTGACTCTGATCTTCGATCATCACCTCTTGGCCTTAGCTTTGGCCTTCGCCTCCACCCTCTTCTTAATCGCAGCTTCGATGGATTCATACATTAGCAACTACATCAGTTGGTTGCCATCCTGAGATTTAGATGAGTCAGAGAATTTGAAGATGAAGAAAAACATTGCTAGAAATGAAATGCAACAATATGTACCAAGCAGAAAAAGAAAGAACTCAACAAGTTTTTATGGACGTCGACAAGTACATGTGCTCTTATTGTAGGCTGGTAGACATCAGGGGCCTCCTGGAACTTTGCCTCAGCTACGAATTTTTTGTAATGTATTCTTTTGGATTGTGCCTGAATTGGAAAGGTACGTTGTTTTTCTTTTCTATTCACCAACGACTGTTTTAATTTTCGGCTGGATTAATGCTTTCGTAAATGACATGCTGATTCAATGAATAATGCACCAAGTGAAGCAACTGGATCCGAGTCATCGCAGAAGCAGATCACGGTAGATCATGAAGTTCAGGGTAGCCCATAATGAGGAATTTTCTTGAAATTGGACGACTTTCATAATGAGGAATTTGCACAGATGTGAAAGTTATTTTATAAGATTTTACTGTGAAAGTTATTTTATAAGAAATTTCTCATTATTAAAACTCTTTCTCCACTTCTAACTTAATATTTTATAAGCTTACTGATTTCATACGATAACTTTTTACGTGATGATTTTGGATGACTTTCATAATGAGAAAGTTGCACATGAAAATTGCACAGAGGTCTGTTATTCATGAATTTTGCCTTCTATAAAATTTTTTACATATCCTGAAACATTTCATGCTGAAACATAAATGAAGTTTTATAACAGACCTCTGAAATTTTACATATGCTAAAAAAATGAAACTTGAAACATTCTGTGTTTCATTTTTACATACATGGTTTGAAAATTTTCATGTTTAAATACAGTTTTTTCTTACATTTTATGAAATTTTTACAAACATGTTTTGAAATTTTACATATGTTTTGCATACATGTTTTGAGATTTTACATATTCTATGAACATGCAATACTATAAATGTAAACACGAATTTTTACATACATACTATGCTATGTTTACATACAAGCTATGAAAAAAGTTGAATTTTTTATTAATGTATACTTCTTTGCCCAATCTCATTCACAGAAGGCCTCAATGTTCAGTGGGCTAAGGCTCCCCAAAAGATTCAACTCAAAGCGGCAACCAAGAGGTCCTCCGTCTGCTTCAGCACAAAAATATGTTGCTCGCTTTGCTGTAAGACTCAATTGCTAAATTATGTTTTTTTGCTAGGTGGAGATTATGATGGCATTGAAGGAGAAATTCGAAGTGTTGGTCATAGAAGGCGGGGCCGAGAACATCTCGACTGTCCAAGACGCGACCGATTTGATCAAGAGGGTGAAGGCTGAAGATGCGGCCCGTTTTCTTGAGCTGTAAAATTTCCCTCAATCTCAAGTTTATTATTCGTACAAGTATTAGTGAATCTTATTGAATGGTCTGTTGTTTATGAGCTTAGTTATCAAATGGAGGTTGGACATTACATTCAATAGTGATGTCTGCACGCTGCCCATGTTACTGCTTGATTAATTCCAGAATTTTATCTGTTTATTTTTTAGTGTTAGTCCAAGATGGGTGATGTTATTAGCCAATGTGAGAGAGCAAGCGAGAGAGAAGGCATGCATCTACTATTTGTAACATGTATTCTGATGTTTTTCTCTAACTTTGTGATGAGATTTTGGAGGTCAAAAATTATTATAAGCAATTTATGAGAGAGATGGCGCCCGCTAAATTTTTTTATGCTAATTTGTTGTTCCGACTCAAGGGCGCCCTCGCCGAATTTATTGTTCCACACTGAATTTGTTGTTCCGCACAAATTTGACTGTGTAAATAATGTTTAGGAACAAAGATTTCACGGGGGGAAATCTTAAATGTACCGTGCCCACGGGCACGAGTTATGACTAGTGATTATATATACTGGAAGGCTAGGAAGAAAACTTATTTGCTATCCGTTGATGTTGATACTTTGTACACTATTGAAAACGGATATTCTATGCCTGAAAGTATTTTGAATTTGGAAGCTAGAATGCTAGAGCAATGAATATTTTATTGTGCGGTTTAGATATAAAAATATTCGATTGTATCTCACATTGCTCTTCTGCACAGGATATTTGGAGGACATTGGAAACAACTTATGGAATCGAACAATCCTCTGGCAATCACGTCTCTAGCAATGAAAAGAGAATGCAAAAGGGAAGTATTGCTCTCTTGAATAAAAATGATTATTGTCCTTCTAAGATTATTAGAAAGAATTCTACTTAGAGTAGGCTTTGTTATAAATGCAGGAACAGGGGACACATTGTGAAGAATTGCCCACAAGGAGAGAATTTTGTAGTTGGAAAAGAAAAGAAGAAATATACAGCTACGTGAGATGACGATAGCGAAGAGGAAACTGCACATACCTCCCTCTACTTAATGGCAAAATAGAATGAGGTAAAATCTTTCACAAAAATTGAACTTTTGGATATCTGTAAAGGCATGCAAGATAAAATAGAAAAGCTAGAATCTACCGCAGATGACAATAGAAATAGTTGAGGGGTTTTGTGGGACCCTTACGGCATTATTCTGTGCCTGTCCTACGTCAGACGGACGATAGAATCAAAAAAGAGAAAGAAACAGAAAACAACCATTAAACTATTTAACGAAAGCCCTAAGGATTTCCAGACCCTAGCCAGGATCTCTACTATCTTAAGGTGGGTCTGACCACCCCAAGATAGATCTAAACTACTGCAATATAATTAAATGAAAGCTTTTTAAACTGCATACCTGAAACTTTGCTTGCATCGGCTAAGTATACCGAACCACCTTTGCTCCCTAAAGCTAACCGCCTTTGCGCCTCGAATAGATCCACCCGAAGTGAGCCAACACTGCACCTCAGAGCCAACATCTTGCCAAAGAAGATATCACTTGAGAGCGATCCAACGTCTTAGACTTCAGATCAAATCCGATCCTTCTCGTCGTTTTGCTAGAACGCGAGCGAAGGAACGGAAGAAAAAGGAGGAAAGAATAGTTTAATCTTGAATCAAGCATGCTCAAAACTTTTGGAGCTACTCAATTCAGAGACTTGGTGCAAGTTTCTTAAGGGGTCTCGACCCCAATTTATATAGGGATCCGGACCCCCTTGCTCATCGCACGAGCAATGTGGGACTATTAATCAATAGGAGGAAAAATTAAGTTAGTTTGCCATTCTCAAAGGCTAAACTTCAAGTAATTTTATCTCCCTCATCGTTGAGCTTCAAAAGGGATACAACCTATCATTTCGAAGAGTTATGGACGGTGAACGCATAGAAACAAACGGCGACAAATTCTGACTTAGTTTGACCCCTCAAACAATTGTTCAAAGTTGAGAAAAGTCACAATTTCGCATTTTCGTAACCGTCACAACCCCTCTTAGGGTTTCTGGACTGTGGTCCCCTTGGTGGGGCCCACCGTACAGCTAGGCACACCCAAAGGGCGTGCCCAGTCCGACTTGGGGCGCTCGCCCGCATCTGGGCAGGTGGGTCTGACCTGCATGATGGGCGGGCATGCTCAGACCTGCCCGCCCATGCAGGCGGGCTCGAGCCCTGCCCACCCAGGCGGGCGGGCTCGAGCCAGAGCTCTGGATCGAGCCTACCCAGGCGGGCTTGACCCGCCTGCATAAGCGGGCGAGTCAGACCTGCCTGCTTGTCAGGCGGGTCCAGCCAGTGGGCTGGACCCCCTTTTCCAGCTGGGTTCAACCCGCCTTGCGGGTCTGGACCCACCCGTGCAAGCTGGGCTGGGCCAGAACTGGGCTTTTGCCCAGTTCTAGCCTTTCGGCTGTTTCTTGAGTTCTACAACTCTGATTGAGCCGATTTTTGAATCGTTAGAAAGCAGGGTTCAAATGGGACTATCCCAAAAACCCTTGCAACATTTTTCTCTGCTTTCATTACTTAAAATATTCTAGTAAACACTTTTCTATATATTTTAAGCTCTCTGCATCATATGCCATAATCCCATACAACATTCTTCTAATGCTAAAATCACAAACTTTTGCGACCCTATTAAATCCCATTTAATATAGATCGAATTAATGTCACAAACTCTTTGTGACTTCAATTATCGTCATGCACCCGAGTGCAGTCCTCCTAAATTCTTTCTATTACTATGATGCAAACCGAACTCGGTGTGAGACCCTACAGCCTGACCCTGCTACAGGTTGGGGCTCGAAGCCCCTAGACAACAGTAATCACGAGCAGCAGGTGTCGTCCCTGTTTCAGCATCATAATTATGTGATTGACCCATCGACAAAAGTGTCATCGGGATCACTCTGACTGTGTCAGTGATGAATACCACAGTTTTAGTCCCTTCGTCATAACTATGTCCATGCATGGCCTAGGATATGGTAAACCATCAACCCTACTAGCTAGCACTGGTCAGCATACATCGGTATTTGTTATATACACGTTGTACATCCTACAACATACCCCGGCCGAGGTTTAGCACAAAGAGTCGTACTGAGCCTGTGACACTAACTTCTCTTTAATGGAAGAGACGTATCCCATCTTAGTCATTTACTTACCTCGTATGCTTCAAGTGTCACCCAACCTAACACATTTCTGCTCGCCTAGCCTCGAAGCTAGATCATATATCTAAGTGACACTAGTCACGCACAGGTTCGTACAATGACTTCATGTCTTAAGGAACAACTTGCATATCATCACTATAGAGTTATTAATGACAGTTTAGTTAAACTTTAACCATTTAATAACTCTTCATTGGGTCGTTCAATGGACTCATTCTCTAATGAACACATGTACCTTGTCTCTGACTTCGCCATGTCGAATGACTATGTGATCATCATTACTCTTTAGGGTAAGACAAAAACACAATGGTCTGTCTGATGAGCCAATATCCTATTCTCGACACATCTTTGACCATCAACGTTTTACGACTTAAGTTCCTATCGGTCATTCACTTCCCATAATCGAGATCTACATCTAGATATGTAATGACCTCACTTTAAGTCTAAGGAAATTATCCAAGTATATAATTCATTGAATTTATACTAGGATAATTAGTACCATTTATATTTTGAACGAGATGTTTCTTAGGATAAATTGCCTCAAGGGCATATATCTTCCTACATCTACCACTTGCACTTAGGCTATTTATCTCGGTATCTCATACCGCTATAGCATATCAGTCACTACGGACGTTTATATGTCAAATATAAAAGGGATATGCTAAAATGTATCTATTATGCAGTAGTGCGGAGTCTTATTATTAATACACCATTTGATCACACATTGGTGATCCTTCGAAACCGCCTTTATATCTCATCCAACGATTTTCCTGCAGTACAGCTAACGATTAGCTTACACGACTTGATGTAATGTTTTTCATTTCTACAAGTCAGTCATATTATATTCCAATTATTCTTGTGTCAATTATGTCCAGTACATTAATGACACCAAAGTTTTTATATCTTTGACTTAATCAAAACTCTTTTGATTTGATGTCACATATAGGTGGTTTTATAACTTGGAACTTTTACTTAGTCAAAAAACGAAACTAAGTAATATGCTTGCTCCCACTGACTTTGAGAACCGTCTGGTTAAATACTTCAACTTAAATTTCTAAATCTTATATAGAATATTTATTAAGTATAACCAGCCCATTTGTGTTGAATTAATTAAAATGGAATGTACCAGTGTCAGGTTGATTTAACGAATAAGTCTTATCAAGATCCATTTATAAGAGTCTTGATGATAACTTACTCAATCAAAACTTTGTACATTATTATTTCCTTTAACTGCATTAATCTTCTAACTTGAAGTATTAAATGCAGTCCAACAAGAACTATTCTTATTGTGCACATAATTAAGATCACATCTAATTTATACGCTCCTGGGACTTACTCGTTCTTTGGATTAGTTAAATATACCGACAGCTCTAATTAATCTCATTAACTCAGAAGCATTTACGACAGCTCAGGAAAAACATACTCAACAACTCAGATAGCCATAAACAGCAAATCAAATAGCCATTCACAACAAATCATATTTCCACCAGAGAATATTTTACCAAGATATGAGAAAGACAATGATTTCTTCATAATGAAAAATTGGTTCATCACAAATACTTTGAGTGACAATCACTCAATCATTGTTTAAAAAAACATCGATACATTTATTCAAAATAAAAAATATCGATTGCTTCTTGATATCTTCTGCAGACCCTAGATGGCCCCAGCAGCAATGATTACTCTGATTACCGATCGTATTGGGAACTTCTGCCCTCCTTCGCTTCAAGCACCTGTAGACAGTATACAGATGTCTTAGTAATCATACCGGTATCTCATACCATATATCAAAGCTTTATGGAAATTTATATGCTCTTAAATAAGATTTGTAACCTGAGGTAGAGGCATCACCATGCCCCTTTTTCTCTCCAAGGTAGACCTTGTAGTTCCTCTTCCAATGAACCCGCTTGTGGCAGTGGAAACACTCAGATTTTGACAGCGCCCCTTGTTCTTCTTCCCCTTCTTATCTTTGATAGGTTGAGGGATCTTCCTCTTCTTACCCTTGCCCTTAGGCTGGTGAATGAAGCAGAGCCGACCACCAACGTTGTTGGCTTCTTCTTGAACTCCTCGAACTACCGGAGCATGTTCAGGAGAGCAAGAAGATCCACTTCAATGTTGTTCATTATGAAACCCGTAATGAACTGGTTGAAGCAGTGGTCAAAGATCTAAGGATTATGTCCATGCTCATTTCATATTCGAGGACAAATCCTAGTTGGGCTGCATCCTCTATGTACCCGATCATCTTGATAACATGATCATGCACATGGCCCGTGTCATATTGGCTCCCCAAAGGTCGCAGATGGCCTCAAACCTGGCAGCTCTAGAATGCTTGCCACACAATTCCTCTTCATTCAAAAGCATACTCTGAACATCCATATGTTCATGCTTTCTCTATAGGTCATTTGTTATTGAGGCCAGAGTAAGGCACTTGGCCTTCTCTGCATCCCTTTGGTACTACTTGTATGCTTCCTTCTCCTTGTTGGTGGCATCCTCATCGGGCTTCTCCAGAGCGTCCTCCATCAGTATGTAGCCTATCCTAGCTAACGAGAGGACCAGCTTGATATTCCTCAGCTAGCCCTTGTAGTTCGTCCCATCCAGCACGTTCTCCTCGATTATGAATTTTAATCCTGACTCCATACTGCATTTTTAATAGACATTGAATTAGCATATATTCTAGTATAGTTTAAGTGGTTTTTATTAAACTATATTCTCCCATTATTTTTAAAGAATTTTAAGCCGTAATAATAAACAAATTATTATAATTAAAAAATTTATGGGAGAGGGATCCAACCACCATGAGTCTCACAACCTTGAGTGTGCTCAACAAGTTGTTTGACTCTACAGTCGATAAATGAATTTTTCATAAATCATATCATATATGACTCCCTATATGTTTTTACCCCTAGCCACTTATGATCATGAGTGTGCTCATCCAAATCATAATGACCAGCCTAGTCAGACCCTTGTTTTCGTGTCTAGCTTAACTTACGCCAGCGCACGGTGTATTCACGACACGACGGTTTGGGTCAAGGCTAGACTACATCATATGTAATAAGAAGTTGGTTTCTATTAGGTTGCCATGCCATAGCTTGAGTGTGCTCAACAACTATAACATGAATCTTATAGATGCCAAAACTCAAAAACAAGGATGGCTATGTTTTATCTTGAAAAATATTATTAGCGTATTAGACTTTGGTATAGTCGATGGTGTCACATAATCATGATTCGTGTCCTTGCGGTCCAGCGGACACGGCCAAAGAATTGACTAAGCCAATATCACTTATCTTCAGTCTAGCTAGGGTGATCCAACAAACTTAGCCAAGCATATTGACCGGATCATAGTCCAGTGAAGGAGACTTATCATTTATATGTGTGCCATCAACTAAAAGGCTTTTATTAGAACTAGTTAATCCTATCAACTAGTAGAATCCTTAAAATTCAAATTTTATTAGGATTCGTTAATAACTTTTATTAAGTCCTTATCAAATATAATGTTTCATTTGTATTAACGTGCTATCCTAATCGTTATTAGGATTTTTAATAAATAGAAATTGCAACACTTTAAAGTGTAGCCTTTAATGAAAATTATTATTATAACGATTAAAATAATAATCGTCGTCAAAAGGGCTACTGTAATCACGAATTAGGTATTTAAATGTTGTAACAGTTTATTAAACATATCATGTTATTTTAAAATTCATCTCATAAATTTTAAATGAGTTTTTAATGGCTAACCTAAAAGGGTTTCTTGAATTATCAAATAATAAGCAAGAATTTAGAATGGCCATTAAAAAACATAATCTAACTTTATCACATAAAATTAGGATGCAATTATCAACTTAAATATCGCATAAAAAGTTTCTAACTATTTAATAATTATCAAATAAGTATTAAACATGCACAACATATTAAAATTTATCCAATAAATAATAATATGCAATCTTAAAATTTAACCCTTAAATCATAAGACTGATTTTAAAAACATAAAATTTTAATCTAATAAAAATCAATAGTTTCATAAAAATTATCACATAAGTTTTATTTCAAAAACATTCATTTTAAAATCATCATCTCAATTTTCATACTACTAAGTAGAATTTTTTCACATAAAACAATTTTTAAATCATCTCAAATGAAGGGGTTTCATTTTAACAATATCGCATAAAGTTAAGATATATTTTCTATGCATTTAAAAGGCATAAATCATTTAAAAATTATCGCAGTCCTTAGATCACATGCAGACCTAATGCTCTGATACCACTGAATGGTTTTGTGGGACTCTTGGGGCATTATTCTATGCCCGTCTACGTCTGACGGACAATAGAAGCAAAAAGAGAAAGCAGCGGAAAACAACCATTAAACTATTTAACAAAAGCCCTAAGGATTTCAAGACCCCCAGCCAGGATCTCTACTATCTTGAGGTGGGTCTAACCACCCCAAGGTAGATCTAAACTACTGCAATATAATTAAATGAAAGCTTTTTAAACTACATACCCGGAAATTTTCTTGCACCGGCAAAGTGTACCGAACCGCCTTCTACTCCCCGTAGCTAGTCACCTTTACGCCCCAAACTGATCCACCCGAAGCGAGCCAACACAGCACCTCTAAGCCAACCACGTGCCAAAGAAGATTTCACTTGAGAGCAATCCAACGTCTTAGACTTCGGATCGAATTCGATCTTTCCCGTCGTTTTGTTAGAACGCGAGCGAAGGAACGAAAGAAAAAGGAGAAAAGAATAGTTTTGTCTTGAATCGAGCGTGCCAAAACTTTTGGAGCTACTCAATTCAGAGACTTGATGCAATTTTCTTAAGGGGTGTCGACCCTATTTATATAGGGAGCTGGACCCCCTTGTTCATCGCACGAGCAATGTTGGACTATTACTCAATAGGAGCAAAAATTAAGTTTGTTTGCTTTACTCAAAGGATAAACTTCAACTAATTTTATCCCCCTCATAGTTGAGCTTCAGAAGTGATACAACCTAACATTTCGAAGAGTTATGAACGGTGAACGCATAGAAACAAACGGCGACGAATTTCGACTTCGTTTGACCCCTCAATCAATTGATCAAAGTTGAGCAAAAAGTCACAATTTCGCATTTTTCGTAGCCGTCACAAACCCTCCTAGGGTTTCTGGACTGTTGGCCCCATGGAGGGGCCCACTGTATAACAGGGTTCGCCCAAAGGGCGTGCCCAGTCCGACTTGGGGTGCCCGCTCGCATATGGGCGGGCCGCCGGCCCGTGTGAGCGGGCTCGAGCCCCGCCCGCCTAAGCGGGCAGGTCAGACCCGCCTGCTTGGCGGGCGGGTCCAGCCCGCCAGCAGGCTGGACCCCCTTTTGTAGGCGGGTCTAGCCCGCCAGTGGGCTGGACCCCCTTTTGTGGGCGGGTTCAGCCTGCCTAGCGGGTCTGGACCCACCAGCCCAAGCTGGGCTGGGCCATAACTGTGTTTTTGCCCAGTTCTGGCCTTTCGGGCTGTTTCTTGAGTTCTACAACTCTGATTGAGCTGATTTTCAAACCGTTGGAAAGCAGGGTTCAAATGAGACTATCCCAATAACCTTTGCAACCTTTTTCTAAGCTTTTATTACTTAAAATATTCTAGTAAACACTTTACTATTTATTTTAAACTCCTTGCATCATATGCCATAATCACATACAGCATTATACTAATGCTAAAATCACAAATTTTTACGACCATATTAAATCCCATTTAATATAGATCAACTTAATGTCACAAACTCTTTGTGACTTCAATTATCCTCGTACACCCGAGTGCAGTCCTCCTATATTCTTCTTATTACTAAGATACAAACCGAACTCGGTGTGAGACCCTACAGCCTGATCCTACTACAGGTTGGTGATCGAAACCTCTAGACGACAGTAACCACGAGCAGCAGGTGTCTTCCCTGTTGCAGCATCATAATTACATGATTGACCCATCGACAAAAGTGTCGTCCGGATCAGTCTGATTATGCTAGTGATGAATACCGCAGTTTTTAGTCCCTTCATCATAACTATGTCCATGCATGCCCTAGGGTATGGTAAACCGTCAACCCTACTAGCTGGCACTGGTCAGCATACATCGGTCTTTGTTATCTACACGTTGTACATCCTACAACATACCCCCGCCGAGGTTTAGCACAAAGAACCGTACTGAGCATGTGACACTAACTTTCCTTTAACGGAAGAGACAAATCCCATCTTAGTCATTTACTTATCTCGTATGCTTCAAGTTTTACCCAACAAAAGACCTTTCAGCAGGCCTAGTCTCGAAGCTAGATCATAGATCTAAGTGACACTATTCACGCACATGTTCGTACAATGACTTCAAGTATTAAGGACCAACTTGCATATCATCACTATAGAGTTATTAATGACAGTTTAGTTAAAGTTTAACCATTTAATAACTCTTCATTGGGTCGTTCAGTGGACTCATTCTCTAATGAGCATATGTGCCTGGTCTCCGACTTCGATAGGTCGAATGACTATGAGATCATCATTAACCTTTAGGGTAAGACAAAGACACAATGGTCTGTCCGATGTGCCTATATCATATTCTCGACACATCTATGACCATAAACGTTTTAAGACTTAAGTTCCTATCATTCATTCACTTTCCATAATCGATATCTACATCTAGATATGTAATGGCCACACTTTAAGTCTAAGGAATTATCCAAGTATATAATTCATTGAATTTATACTAGGATAATTAGTACCATTTATATTTTGAACAAGATGTTTCTTAGGATAAATTGCCTCAAGGGCATATATCTTCCTACAATAGTAACTTTGAATTGCAACAAGAAAATTGTGATTCATTTAAGGAAATTGAAAGCCTGAAAGAAGAACTTGTTGCATGTAACGCTACTTTAATTTGCTGAAAAAGGGGAAAGCCCACATGCCTGAAAATACTGAATGTCTCTCTTGTCCATCTTTGATAAATGAGATTATCATGCATAAGCAAGATCTGATTAAACTTAAAACTAAAAATGAATTGCTTACTAAAAAGATTAGCATGCTAAATCATGGGCTTAAAGAAAAAATGGTTGCTTTTGAAAAGAAAGAAGGGAAAACAAGAGAGCTTTCATTAGTAAATGCACTTTGATTGTGAATGGGATTCTACCTTGAAATCCAAAGTCACCAATCTAGAATTCTCATTAAAGAGATTTTCCATAGGAAAACAAAATTTTGATATTATTCTTGGAAAACAATTATATGGCAATAATAGACGTGGGTTTGGTTTTAATTCTAAACTGTTGAAAAGCCTAAGTATAAGAAATTTCACCATGTGCCTCCCATTGCTAAAAATGTTTATGCAAAGTACTTTACTTGTGATAGTATTGGTCATACTTCATATCATTGCAAATATAGGAACACCAATATTAAATTAAAACAAATATGGGTTCCTAAATCTTTGATGACTAACATGAGTGGACCTTGTTGGATTCCAAGGTCACACAAAACATCTACCGTGTAAGTAAGATGGAGATTTGGCGAGGTGATATTGATGGAACGTTTCATTATTTAGCTCCTTAGCCAAACGACAACGTGAAGGTATATCTTTTCTTTGAACTTAATGCATACCGTCATAGCATTTTTTAGTATTTTTGTGTGCTTGATCTTTTTTATTTTGTGTGATAGTTTGCTTGTTTTAAGTTCCCTTTATAAAAAAATGAAAAAGATTAAAAGCAAAATAAAATATGTGTGCTTAATGTATATCTTCTTCCTTTGTATCATTCAAGTGATATTAGTAAATGTCATTCATATCCTTGTAGAAATCATTGTGTTATTGTTATCGCTACATGCGCATGTTAGTACCTTTAAATAGCCATGACATGTTTAATGAATTGAATAACATGATTTCTACACCTACACTTTCACTTCCACTAGTATTGAATATTGTCGCACAATTGGAGATTCTTTTATGAAATATTGGAAAGTGAATGTAGGATGAATAATAACTAAAAATCTAAGAGATATGATGTGTATTTGCCATGGATAAAAATTGAGCACAAAAGAATCGAATATGAAAAAAATACATGAATATTGCTCCGTATGTAAAATGGATACAATTCATGGCAATTACACTATCCACGAGTATCCAACATATGCTTTACGTGTAATCTTTAGCGTTGGTGTTATACTCGTCAAGTAATGCCACCCACATCTAAGAGTCCTTATAGGCCATGTTTTTGGGGTTTGGTATCTTGAACTCATTTTTAATGAGATGGGGAAAATCAATCCTAGGTGATTTCATGTTTAATGGAAAATGTGGATTGGTTTTGGGTGAGTTTCTTAAGAGTGTCTACCTTTTTTGCTTCAATTATTTAATCATCACACTTACACGATGGTGTAGAAGTCTACGTTACACTTTTCATTGAATTTGAAGTGCTTATTTTTAGGGGAAAAAATGACATGCAAGTGTTAGTTATAATTTATAATACTCTATTTTTGCATGTGACATGAATTAGACTTCGTTTAAACACTTTTAATGATAACAAAAGGGGGAGAAAATATTGACAAAGATTTGAATGACTTGGTGTGTGCATTAATGCTCATATGTTGCATATATGAATATTGGTTTAAGGGGGAGCATTAATGAATAATAAAAACGAAAAATGAAAATGTGCTTATTGAATATATGAATATTGGTTTTGCTGGGTTTTGAGGGACCCTTAGGGTACATTTCTATGCCCGTCCTACGTCGGACGAACGATAGAGGAAAAAAAATCATGCAGCGGAAAAAATGTTAAACTATTTAACATGCAAGCCCTAAGGATATCAAGACCCTAGCCAGGATCTCTACTATCTTGAGGTAGGTCCGACCAACCCAAGATAGATCTAAGTTACTGCAATAATATAAATGAAATGCTTAATTAAACTACAAACCTGGAACCTTGCTTGCACCGGCAAGGTGTACCGAACCGTGTCTGAGCCGCTCCCCGTCCCAAGATGAATCGCTTTCGAGCCACTCCTGGTCCCGAGCCGAACCGCTTTTCAAACTACACTGCGTCCCGAGGCAATCAACCCCCTTGTCGCTGAGCCAACAATGCGCCGAAGAAAGTTTCACTTGAGTGAATCCTTCGTCAATACTTCGGATCCGATCCGTGCCCCTTCTTAGCGTTGCTAAAGCCCTTCAGGAGCAAGGCATAAATTTAGGGAGAGGAGAAAACTATTTATTTTAAGCTTAGATCCGAGCGTGCTCCAAACTTTTGGGAGCAGCTCAGATCTAGAGCTTGGGACGAGTTTAGAGGAAGAGATAGGCCCCTATTTATATAGGCGGCTGCCCCCTCCCCTTTACTCCACTTCCGATGTGGGAATAAATATTTGGAGTTAAATAATTCAAGTTACTTTGCCTATTGACGTGTGTTTATATTTTATATATTCACGCACGTCTGCTTTGTGTTCTTCCATTGTTTTCCGTCGTCTCGTGCCCATTTTCTTGGGATTTTTAGTTTTCTTTCACTTTTTGGAGTTTTTTGTATTTGTAGGAAATCGCCAATGTAGGGGACATATAACGAAGATATCATGAGTCCCCGGAGCAACGGGAGGAGTCACGCGTAATCCAGGGGGTCAAACGATGAAGATCGCCATTTTTCAGCCCTCACCCGATCGGGTAGTGCACGCGTGTCCGACCCGGATGGAGGCTGGAGTGAGAAGAAAACCAACCGATCGGTTCATCGACCGGTTCAATACAATAGAGCTCTCGGCTAATTTGGAGCTGAATTCCAACCGATCGGGTGACATCTTACCCGATCGGTTCATCTGTAGCCGATTCTTCCAAAAGACAACCTGGAGAGATCAACCGATGTCCGCTGACCGTGCCAAACCGACGGAAGTCTCTGTCTATTTTGAGGATATTTCCAACTGATCGGTTGAATACTCAACCGATCGGGTGACCTGATGCTGCATTTCTCTAAGAGACGACCCGGAGCTACCAACCGGTCGGACCAAGCGAGCGGGTGAGATTTTGAACGACGATGTTGAAGTGTCGAAGCAGCTCACCCGATCGGTTGATACTTCAACCGATCGGGTGACATCAATTTCTTTATATAGTTGCCCTAGGTTTCCAAAAATGAGAGCTGTTATTTTCTGTCTTTTTTCTTGTACGGTGACGGCTGGAATTTTACTGTTTTTGTAAGTCTTCTGATCTTTGTGAAACTTTAATATAGTCTTAATAGCATTGCTACTACTTCATTGCAATCGTCTGATCATGATTTTTACGTTTGATTTTTGTTTAGATCGCTTTTTGGCCATGATTTGTGAGTAGTTCCCTAATCTAGGATTTTGGTGGAAACCCCTTCGTGGGTTCTCCCTAATGCGTCCATAGGACTAGGAAATCGATATGGATTAGGAATTTAGAGGTTACGTGGGGTGTTTCATTGTCATCGGCGGGAAAAAGACTGCCTTTGACCGTAGGGCCAAGGGGGAATAAACTTGGCGGTTGAATCCCTAGCCACAGCTCACGCCCTTAGCGTAGACATCGAATCCTAGCGCGCGGGAGCGGCATGATGAGATCTTGGGAGTTATCGTTGCGAGCTTAGTGCTCCCGGAGTCGGTCGGTGTTAATTGACAAGAGAATGCCCACCGACCGAACCCGGGAAGTCCGGTCTATCTTCCTAGGCATCGACCGAAATATCGGGCCCATGGGACGCAGGTACCACTCTTAGAGGCAACGTCCCACCACTAAACCCTAATTCCGATTGTTTTCCTATCCATAGGTCGTAATAGCGAGAACACATAATATGGTGGAAACCGAAGTCCTAGGTTTCCCTTTATATTGTTTATCCTCCGTAATTACATTCCGTGACAAACCATTGATCGATCGTGCTAGCTCACCCATAGAGTGAACTGGTTCCTCTTAGAAATAAGTACAACCACGCCTCCCTGTGTTCGACCCCAAGCCACACTACAACACCGTACGCTTGCGATACTAATATTTTAAATCTGGTATCCCCCAATCCAACTGCACTCTTATGAGTTAAAAACCAGGGGACGTCAAGTTTTATGTCGCCGTTGCCGGAAACATTCCAAAAAACATGGCATCAAACAATGAGCGGTGGTGCGATGAGCGTGCAACACCCAGATCTAGAGGCATTCATAGAGTCGAGACGTCGACAAGTTGTCTAGCAAATTTGATTTGCTATCGACCCAGATCTCAGCGCTCATGGTAAGAGCTGGTGGTGCCGGCACCCAACAAGTATCAGTGGTGGAAGCAGAAGTCCTGGGAGACTTTGAGGGTGGTGATATTTCACCAACGGTGGATCAAGCTAGCGCATTTTTCTTCAACCCGACGGGTAATGTGCCGTATCCACCACGAACTATCTCCAATCCGGTTTATTCTCCCAATAACCAGAACCACCCAAATCTTAACTATCGAGCACCGTATTAGCAGCCTCAGCAGCCGCAGTAATAAGTATATCAGCTGCCTAGGCAACAGCAGCAGCAGCAGTATCAGCAACCCCCACAAATGTACCAACAGTATCCCCCCAGGAATCAGTAGCCCATGCAGCAGCAGCAGCAGCCATATGGCCAGCAGCAAGTCATCTCCCCGGTTGAGTCCCTCTTGACTCAGTATATCACAAACCAAGAGAAGATCAATTTGAAGCTGGAGATGGGGCAGAGGGCCCTCACTGACCAAGTAACCCAGTTGGGGTTGCAGGTGGCGAACCTTCAAAGTGTGCAAAACCAATTGATGGGTCAACCGGAAGTGAATCCAAGGGGGAAAATCAGACATTGGCACTAACGCACGATCATGCAAACATGTCCGCCATCGTTTTGAGAAGCGGGACACAAATTCCTACAAGAGTGTCTGCTAAGGAACCGGAAGCTCCGTTGGTCGGTGGGCGACCAATTGAAAAATCAAATGACGACGGAGCTTCGTCACCAAAGAATACGACTCCGAAGGGAGTCCCTAAAGAAGAGAAGAAGAAGGAAGAGGAGGAGAACCTTAGAGTATTCAAGCCTGTTGTGCCTTTTCCACAACAACTTGCCCGAGCTAAAATTTATGAAAAATACAGCAAGTTCTTCTCTATGGTCAAGGATCTGAGCTTGCAGATCCCTTTCCTGGAAGCCTTAGAGACAATTCCCTCCTATGCGAAATTTTTAAAGGATTTGGTGACGAGGGGTTCCAGAAAGGAAAAGTTCATTCTCACGGTGGAATGTAGTGCTCTCATCAAGCGAGCGAATCCGCCTAAGCTAAAAGACCCGGGAAGCTTCTCCATTCCTTGTTCGATTGGGGAAGTGAAGATCCATCAGGCGCTCGTGGATTTGGGAGCGAGCGTCAGTCTAATGCCCCTGTCACTATACAAGAGGATAGGGATGGGAGACCTGGAGCCCACAGGTATGACACTTCAACTAGCCGATAGATCGGTCAAATATCCGGTGGAAATTGTAGACGACCTGCCAGTCAACGTCAGCAGAGTGCATGTGCTGGTAGACTTCGTGGTGATGGATATGCCCAAAGATACTCATACACCCATCATCCTTGGACGACCCTTCATGGCCACCGCTGGCGTGCTGATAGATGTGAAGAAAGGGAAGTTATACCTTAACGTTGGCGACCAAAAGGTCGAGTTTGACTTGGGGTTGTCTATAAAGCACCCTCTGGATGAGCCTGGTTGCAATATGCTGGACATTAAAGAAGAAAGAGCTGTGGAAGCTAGGGCCTGGGAAATTCTCTCAAGGAACCCCCCCCGACATCTTAGGGGACCTTGAAGAGCATGTCGGTTCGAAGAAGGAAGAAGTTGCTATGGAAGCGGGTGTCTCACATACGATCCCTCCCGGATTCCAAAAAGCTGCTCCGACAAGGAGAAAGGGAAAAGAGCCCATGGAGCTTACCGCTGATGAGATCTGGATACTAAGAAAAGTGGCGGTCGACGCCAATGTGAGGGAGAAGCCCCCGGATACCATCAACGGAGGGAGGATCGTCGAGCAAGTCTACTTATCATCGCCGACGACACCAAAGGCCGCCGCTCCAACATCTGAAGGAATGCCAAACATTGGGCATCACTCCCGTCCGCCTTAAAAATCATCAACCGGGCGTCAAGCAAATGACGTTAAACAAAAGTGCTTCATGGGAGGCAACCCATGTTCTAAACCATCATCTTTGTTTTTAGGATTATTTTTTAGGTTTATTTTTCTAATTTTGTTGAATAAATTCAGCCACGGGAACTTTTGTCGAGGGATTTAGGTTATTTGTGAACTTTTGCAGGAAACAAGCCCCCAACCGATCGGTTGACCCCTCAACCGATCGGGTGGGACGTATCAGACAATGGCCTATATCTGTTCATCAGCGAACTGGTCGGGTGGAACAAGCAGAGACCGGGAGGTAGATCGTGTGAGAACGGCTGAAGTCTCGGGAAATTTGGGGATTTAATCAACCGATCGGTTGATAGGAAGCATGGTCGTGTCACTGACCGAGTGAAGTGCACAGAACTCTCGGGAAAAAACGTGAAGCGGCCAACCGATCGGTTGAAAACTCAACCGATCGGTTCGTTTGTAGCTACTTTTCAACAAATTTTTCGAAAATTTTCCCAACCGATATCTCAACCGATCGGTTGGCCTAAAACCCTATAAATACCCCCCGTTTTGCCCGACTCATTTTCTTCACCCGACTTCGATTTCTCTCCACCGTTTTGACTTCTCCAAGCCCCTAACGGGCCACGTTCTTCCCTCAACTGACCATCAATCCCCCTCAATCGATCTCTCCACTTTCGTCTTCCTTCTCTTCATCAATCCCTCTCTCTCTTCCATCCCCATCCAAACCCTAATTTTTGCCCTACCACCCCCTATTTCGAAAAAAAAATTGTTGAAGAGACGTGCCACGGCTTCACACTCCCACCAATTGCACATCGTTGGGTGATTTGCAAGCAAGGATTCACTACGATGCTGGGTAACTTCGCTCCTTAGCTCAATTTTCAAGTTTGCCCTAATACTATATTCTTGCTCAATTGCCATTGATTGTGTGCATTCATCGCATCTTGCATTCACTTGCATCACACACTATCATGGCTAGGGAAAGAGATAAGGTTAAGGCTATCATGCAAGAGGAGGAGCCGTCTCACAAGAGACGGAAGTCCACACGTCCACCCATTTCACGTCCTCCTCCTACACGGCCTACACATCCCTAACCCCCACCTACGATCCCTCCTGAGGACCCAATGTTGGGCCAGTGTAGTTACTGATCTCTGAGTCTTGAGCAAAAAGATTTCTATAATAGACTCAGCGCACGTTCGCACCTCTCCACCAAGTTTGCACACGCACAATCTCTTATCGATCTCGGAGTTTTCTCCGAAGTCCAGACCCTCCTTGCTAACTTAGGATGGTTAGCTTTCTTTAACGCCCACGCACCCTCCTACACCGCTCTCACACTAGAATTTCTATCTTCTCTTAAGTGTGAGTCGTGATCGATCGTCGTTTTCCGGGTCCGAAACAGAACCGTTCGCACCCACCTGGATACTATCAATCACATTTTCGGATTCCCCATTCTAGAGGGCAACACTATCCATCCATACGGTTATCACCCGGACTTTGACGTTAATCAATTTTGGTTTTGCATCACCCTACACGATCATTATCCTCGAGGTAAGGCCAAGGCCTCCTCCATCATTCACCCCGTGTTTCGTCTGGCCTACCAAATCATATCTTGCACGTTCTTCCCCAGGGATGAGTCCGGGACGGTGACTATCCCTGATCTTTTCATTTTATGGGCCATGACATTTGATTTCATTCGAGGTGACGACAGGATAGCCTTCGAGGCCCCTCGCATTCCTATTCATGCTGGTGCTTGGCTTATTCACAAGATTCTTGAGATTAGCCGTGCCGACAAGGGCAAATACTGACGCGGGGGCCTCATTACTATCATAGCTTCATATCCCCAGTACAATGTCGTCATCCCCCGAGATTTCCCTTCTGCCCCAGGACCCTCACATATAGATCTTGATGTCCTGCGGTATATACACATGATCAAGCCCCGCCCCGACGGTCGTTTCACTTTTTACTATGGACACCCCCTACTCCTTATACCATTCTACCCAACCCCACTCGCATGACTATCGTTCTAGTGACAGATTGGACATTTCCTTCCGATCCTGAGTTTCTAGGGGGGTTACATCTTCCGTTCCTTCCTCAGGGCGCTCGCAGATCACCTCCCCCTGTCGCCCACTTAGGCGAGCATGATATCCTTGCATCCTGAGGAGACTCCGGGGCTGGCCCCAGTCATAGAAGCCTGGCTTCTGGCCCTATCACCTCTGAGGCTCTGACTGAGGCCTTCTTAGGCCTAGCCTCTGGTGCCGGCATGACCACTACCGCTGGCACCACTTCCACTTCCCGTCCAGCCTCTACTTCTTCCGTTCGCCGCGCCGCCTCCGTGCCTCGCTCTCGAGGCTGAGCTAGCTTCACTGCGCGCTGGTGCTTCGTCCTCTGCCCCCTTGGACCCTTCCTATTCTATCTTCTCTCACCCATGTTTTCTCGTACTTGAGAGGAACATGTCCACCATTCTCCGCCACCTCACTCACATTTTTGGCCCTCCTCCACCCACTCCACCCACCTCCCCACCCCCTTCGCCCCCTCGACGATCTTCACCTCCACCATCACATTCATCACCACACCCATCACCCCCTAGGCGACCATCCCATCCCGCCACCTCTGTTCCCATTCCTGCCACTTCACCCCCACTCATGACCACTGTCGTCGATCCCACAGATCCACCACCCTCCACTTTCGTCACCCGTACATGCGCCACAAGAAATTGCAGGTGCGATCGCGATCATTTCCCACACCATCCTCTACTACCACTATATCTACCCCATCTACCACCGCTTTGGTCGCCATTTCCCTCCCACTCACCATCATCACCACCACACCACCCATCGTCCACACCTCCACACCCATCCACACACATCCTCCACCCCTCTTCCCACTTCTCCGCACACCCCCCACCTCTCCCCTCCGCACCCCTCCATCTTTTACCGAGGAGGACGAGGACGATTTCTCGCCTGCTTTTTGATTTCTTTTTCTTCTTCGATCTTCCCCCTTGCATATTCCTGCATCTTCATGATCATATCTTATTGATAGCATTGACATGTCCTGCTTGGGGGAAGTCGATTTTTATGTGTTTTGTCGTGTTTTTCATTGTGGTGTGCTTGTTTATATATGTCGTGTGGTGTGATTTTCTATCTTTTATTTTCTGTTTTTCTTTTTCCTCTTTCTTTATTTTTCAGTTTCGTATGTGTGTTTTTCTCGTTTTTTTATTCTCTTTGTGTCGGTGTGTATCCCCCCCTAATTTCATTGCCCTCCCGTATTTACTTTTATTGCATTGAGGGCAATGCAAGTTTCAGCTTAGGGGAAGTCGCACTTCGTGCGTCATGTGTGTCTTTTTCTTTGTTTTTGAGTCGTTTTCACCGTGTTTTTCTTTGTTTCTTCTCATCTTTTGTTCTCTCTCTCTCTCTCTCTCTCTCTCTCTCTCTCTCTCTCTCTCTCTCTCCCCTAGAGATGACCCCTTATGATGAATTGCCACAAAATCACACACACACTTAGCACGGCTTCAATAATCACATTCACTAACCCTATGAAGCTGAGTCCTCTTGCATTTCATGCATCGTGGGTCCATTTTGCTTTTGTGTGGTCGTGTGTCGTGTCTAGCTTACGATGTGCTTCTACTTTGTGATTTTGATTTATATACCTGTCCTGGGATGACCCCTAGATTATCATGCTTCGATTTGAATATGCGGTATTTGCTTCTCCTGTCTGCTTCTATATGTATGCTATATATATATCGTATACTTCATTTCGCATGTGTTGGGATTCCACAGTTAGGACTAGGATAACTTATTTAGCCTATGCTCTGATTAGTGAAGAAAATCTCTCTTGTTCAAGTGTTTAGAATCCGATTTCTTTTTTATTTTACTTGGTGCAAATCCCCTCGTCGTGTACCATTCTCCCACTTGGGAGAGTACACATGTATATACCCAAATATCCAAAAATCCAAAAAAAAAGAGAGAAAAGAAAAACCCAAAAAAGAAAAGAAAGGAAAAGTGAAAAGAAATATATATATATGTATAGCCGAAAATCCAAAAAAATACATATATGCAAAATCCAAAAAAAATTCATGTGTGAATATTTTCCTACCTACCGAGAATAAAGGGAAGGCGAGAATTTGCACCGAGTGTTTTACTCCACATCTTCTCAACCTCCATCGTTTTCGAAAACACTTGGAATAGGAACTCTCTAGCTATTATCTAGGCGATAGTGTGGTGATTTCCTAGTCCCTAGCTGTGGAGTCCCTGACGCATGATACGTTTCGATTCTTACTCTGTTCTCATGCATGCTTGAGCTATATATTCACAGCTTGTTTCAAATCGAATCGATATTTGGGTCTTTCCTTGGATATGCGTATATGGAGCTTTACTGCACATTGTAAATAGTAACACCGTCTGCTAACACGCGACCACACTCACTTGCGCTTCACCGCGTGGGATCACGATACTTGTTTGGACTCATATTTCCTCGGTTTAGTGATGTGTTTTGTCGTGTGCTTGTTTAGTGTGGCGTATCTGATTTTGTTGGCCCTGACGGGCAATTTAGGATTTTTACTTCTCTCTCTCTCTCTCTCTCTCTCTCTCTCTCTCTCTCTCTCTCTCTCTCTCTCTCTCTCTCTCTCTCTCTCTCTCTTTTCTCCCTCCGAGCTCCTACTCTCACTCGTCTTCCTCGAGGACGAGGAAGGGTTCAGCTTGGGGGATTTTGATGTGTTTATATTTTATATATTCACGCATGTCTTCTTTGTGTTCTTCCGTTGTTTTCCATCGTCTCGTGCCCATTTTCTTAGGATTTTTAGTTTTCTTTCACTTTTTGGTGTTTTTGTGTATTTGCAGGAGATCGCCAGTGTAGGGGACATATAACGAAGATATCATAGTCCACGGAGCAATGGGAGGAGTCACGCATGATCCAGGGAGTCAAACGATGAAGATCGCCATTTTTCAGCCCTCACCTGATCGGTTGGACACAACCAACCGATCGGGAGGTGCATGCGTGTCCGGACCAGACGGAGGCTGGAGTGAGAAGAAAACCAACCGACCGGTTCATCGACCGGTTCAATCCAACAGAGCTCTCGACCAATTTGGAGCTGAATTCCAACCGATCGGGTGACATCTCACCCGATCGGTTCATCTGTAGCTGATTCTTCCAAAAGACGACCCGGAGAGCTCAACCGACATCCGCTGACCGTGCCAAACCGACGGAAGTCTCTATCTATTTTGAGGATATTACCAACCAATCGGTTGAATACTCAACCGATCGGGTGACCTGATGCTGCATTTCTCCAAGAGACGACCCGGAGCTGCCAACCGGTCGGACCAAACGAGCGGATGAGATTTTGAACGACGATGCTGAAGCACCGAAGCAGCTCACCTGATCGGTTGATACTTCAACCGATCGGGTGACGTCAATTTCGATATATATTTGCCCTAGGTTTCTGACGTGTGTGTATATTTTATATATTCACGCACGTCTTCTTTGTGTTTTTCCGCTATTTTCTACCGTCTCGTATCCATTTTCTCGTATTTTCTCGTTTTCTTTCACTATTCCGTGTTTTTGTGTGTTTGCAGGAGTTTGCCAGCATATGGGACATATAATGAAGATATCGTAAGTCCCCGGAGCAACGGGAGGAGTCACGCGTGATCCAGGGGGTCAAACGACGAAGATCTCCATCTTTCAGCCCCCACCCGATCGGTTGGACACAGTCAACCGATCGGGTGATGCACGCGTGCACAACCCAGACAGAAGCTGAAGCTACGAGAGCGTCAACCGATCGGTTCGATGACATGTTCACCGACGAATTTCTCGGGAAATTGGAGCTGAAATCCAACCGATCGGGTGATATTCACCCGATCGGTGCATCTGTAGCTGATTCCTCCAAAGAGATGACCCGGAGAGCTCACCGGACCGTCAGCAGACCGTGCCAAAACATATGAAATTTCTGTATATTGGGTGACAATTTCAACCGATCGGTTGATTTATCAACCAATCGGTTCACCCGATGAGTTTAAGATCCAAACGACGAGCAGCTTCTGCCAACCGACCGTGTCGCGTGACCGGGTGAAGTTCTGACGAGCGCTGCCGAAGAACGAAGCAAGTCACCCGATCGGTTGATTCTTCACCCAATCGGGTGACGTCGTTTTCTATAAATATAAACCTTAGGTTTCCAGAAACGGGGATGTTGAATTTTTCCTGTTTTCTCTCCATTTTGTGACGGCTGGAATTTATTTGATATTTGTAAGTTGTCTGATCTTTACCAAACTTTAATATAGTGTTATTTGCATTACTTTCACTACTTTTCAATCGCCTGATTATGTTTTTAACGGTCGATTTTTATTTAGATCGCTTTTTAGCTAATATGTGTGAGTAGTTTCCCAATCTGGGATTTTGGTGGAAACCCCTTCGTAGGTTCTCCCTGATGCATCCATAGGACTAGGAAATCAATTGAGAATAGGAATTTATTGGTTACGCGGGGTGTTTCATTGTCATCGGCGGGAAAAAGGCCGCCTTTGACCGTTGGGCCAAGGGGGAATAAACTTGGCGGTTGACTCCCTAGCCATAGTTCACGCCCTTACGTTGAACAGGAACCGATCTATTCATTGCAGACTTCTATTGAGCACCCCGGATCTTGGGACAATGAGGAAGCTGGAAGCAGTGGTGGGGAACCATCGACTGTTGAAACCTGTTTTAACGTCGAAGCCTTCTTCCCAGACAATTATTGTCACGACCCGCTTCCCTAAAATGGAGGCGAGACGTGAAAAGGTCCGCACGGGAGTGGAGCGGTGAAGCCCCAAACCCGATAAGCGTCGATTTAGTATAAGCAGGTCCCTGTAATTGCAATCGAAACAACAACAATAATAATAATAATAATATGAGACGGATATGAAATACCAATCTCAAAGTTTGTCCACAAAATATTCATCATAACAGAAAAGCCACCAGGCTAAAAGAAAGAGTCTAAGGGCCCAGAACAAGGCCAAACAAAAGCAACGACATAACAGAGTAAAGGTGCTACGCACCGACAACAAAACAACTGTCTAACAAAGGTAAAACACCACAAAGACACTAGGACTGGTCCCCAGTGTCCATGTACTCCCCATCCAACACGGGCGCAAGCTCGGCGTCCGCAAACACCTCACCCTCAGCGAGCAACTCAGGCTCAAGGTCTAACATGCGTCACCCAAAAGAGAAAGGGGCACATGTCAGCAAGTCTAAAAAAGACTTGGGCAAGGAAACTGAAAGTGACTAACAACCTAGCATTTAAATGTTAAACAATGGCATGGCAGTTGAATATGATGTAACAGTTTAAAAGAGAGGCAAGCACGCACGATGTAGCAAAAGCTACCAAATCACTAATCACTTATCATTTAACACTTATCACTTATCACTTATCACTTAACACTTAGTGCATAGAGAGTCCACTTGCTGGCCTGCTCGTTTATCTCTATCACTATCAATCACTTAAACACTAAAGATTTCACCTGCTGGCCGGAGTGGCGGATCAAGCCAACTCGGGCTCAGTCCGCTTATCTCTTACCCCACCCACATGTGTCGAGCGTTGTGGTTAGCAACTCATTATGCTCGCTTCTGGTCACGAGCCAGGAAAATAAGTGTGTGTTTGGCTTAGGAGTACACCTAGCCGGTATCCGAGCGTTGGGGTTAGCAACTACAGGGCTCGCTTCTGGAACACGAACCAGGAAACATAGTATTGTAGCGTGTGCTACGCAGTCACGATAAATAATCACTATGCAATGCCATGAGCAGATAATTGCGTACCGTTAATGGAATTTAAACGTGACAGGCAAAATGCAATGACATGAACATATTCGCGTACCGTTAATTTAAAGTAAACGTGACATATGAGCATGATGGGGGTGACGGACCAAGCTTCGTTGTCAAGCTAGGTCAATGGCGTCTAAACGGCTATCCTTTCACCGTTTAGTCTCTTTTACGCTAAAGCATGGTAAATGGCCTAAGACATGGCCCAAATCAAGAGATGCAAGTTTCACTTGCCTATCACCGGGGATGACGGTTACGAAAGTTCGTTTCCGCGGATGCTAGCCTACGGGGAATCGCTGTTATGGGGAACAATCATCAAAACACAAGTATTTTATTAGGGTTTCATAAAAATTACAATAGGATATGAAAACAACGGTAGATCGATTTCTTACCGAGAGGAGGCGGAAGAAACACTCCGGGGAACCCTAGGACCAGATCTGGAAGCCAATGGAGAAGTTTGAGGAAACTAGGGTTTTGGGGGATTTTGGGGTTTGATGAGATTTTTGGTGAGATTTTGGGGAAGATGAGTGGTAGATAGAGTGAATGGATGGATTGGATGATGGATTTAGGGCTTGGAATGAAGGATTGAAGCTTGGAGGGAGATGGGGGGGCTCAAGGGGGAAGATTTTAGGGTTTTGGGTCGTGTTGGGGAAGAAGAAAACGTTTGGGTTGGGTTTAAATAGGATGGGCTGGCGGCTGCCCAGAAATTAGGGTTTTAACACTGGTTAGTCGGTCAAAGAACAACCACTGACCGACTAGTTTGGCAACTAGTCGGTCGGTCGACCAACGCAGACCGACTAAGTGCAAACAGTAACTCCTGAACGAAAATAGGATTTAGAGTTAGTCGGTCCATGAACAAATACTGACCGACTAGTTTAGCATCTAGTCGGTCGATGAACGTTCTTAGACCGACTAAGAGTAAACAGTAACTAGACTGTACAGTAGAACCAAGAATTAGTCGGTCTGAGTACAAAACTTAACCGACTAGTTTAACAACTAGTCGGTCGAAAGATGAACTTAGACCGACTAAGAATAAACAGTACTGATACTAAAATTTAGATGATGTGTTAGTCGGTTAAAGAAGCATTGCTGACCGACTAGTTTGCAACCTAGTCGGTCAACCAATGTTCTTAGACCGACTAACGATAAACAGTAACTCCTGAGAAATTTAGAAAGCTCACTAGTCGGTCCAAGAAGGATTGCCGACCGACTGGATCGTCATCTAGTCGGTCGGTGCCCCTTCTTATACCGGCTAATAAACACCAAAAGTTCCGATACGGAGCGCGGAGCCCCGGGATTGATTCCTAAGACTCCTAGGCTTGATCTAACAGTAAGATACGACCGTTATGAAGCCCGTCACGAATGACATACTTCGAAATCGACGATCCTAAGGAAGAAACGAGAAAATACGACGAATCGATCGAAAATGAAAGTTACGGAGACGCAAACCACACAATAGGAGAAAATCCACCAAAACATATATTATATTAAAATAAATTCAGATACAAGAAAACCAGTCGTTACAATTATTATGAGCTTGAGGAGGACCCAGTGCCTTCCTCGGTTATCCCCACGATACCTTGTAAGGCTTTGCCATGCGGAACCACGGCTGGGAGTGAAGTTTCGGATGCTAGCTTTCAAGAGATCCACGAAGAAATCTTTTCACTGGAGGATGCTCAGCTTGAGAGATATGCGTTGGGACCCCATGAGGTTGAGATGAAGGAGTTGCCTCCAGGACAGAAATATGAGTATTTGGGGAAGGATTCGACGCTACCGGTCATAGTGAACTCCTCGCTGTCGGAAGACCAGATGACCAAGCTTCTTAGTGTTTTAAAAAGGTTTAAGAGTGTTTTCGGGTATGCAATCGAAGACTTGAAGGGAGTGAGCTTGGGGCTTAGCTCACATAGGATTCTGCTTGAAGATGAGCAAGCCACCTCAATTGAGCCGCAACAAAGACTGAATCCGATCATGATGGAGGTGGTTAAGAAAGAGAATGTCAGGCTTCTGCATGCTGGGATCATATACCCTATCTCTGATAGACGCTGGGTTAGCCCGATGCACGTTGTACCCAAGAAAGGAGGGATGACGGTGACTCGCAATGATAAAAATGAGCTCATACCTACGAAGACCGTCACGGGGTACCGGATGTGCATCGACTACAGGAAGCTGAACAAGGCAACACGGAAGGATCACTATCCTCTTCCTTTCATAGATCAGATGCTCGAGAGGCTAGCAAAGTACAACTACTTCTGCTTCATGGACAGGTATTCCAGTTTTCTTCAGATCCCCATCCATAATGACGACCAAGAGAAGACTACTTTCACATGCCCATTTGGGACATATACTTACCGGAGAATGTCGTTTGGGCTTTGCAACGCCCCGGCAACATTCCAAAGATTAATGTCCGCCATCTTCTCCGACTACTCCCAACATCATGGAGGTTTTCATGGACGATTTCTCCGTGTATGGTACAGAATTCGACTCATGCCTCCGTAATCTAACTAAAGTCCTGGAGAGGTGTCAAGATAAGGGCCTGGTTCTGAACTGGGAGAAATGTCATTTCATGGTCCAAGAGGGAGTTGTACTGGGACACGTCATTTATTCAAGGGGGATAGAAGTAGACAAGGCAAAAGTAGAGGTGATTAAAAAGCTTACGCCTCCAATCAATCTTCGAGGAGTCCGTGGTTTTATAGGGCACGCGGGATTCTACCGCTGCTTCATAAAAGACTTCTCCAAGATTTTCTGGCCGCTCACCCAACTCCTAGTGAAGGATGCACCTTTCATCTTCAACGACGAGTGTATGGAAGCATTCCGCCATCTAAAGCAAGCCTTGATCTTTGCACCCGTCATTCAGCCACCGGACTGGAATTTACCTTTCGAGCTAATGTGCGATGCTAGTGATTACGCCGTTGGAGCGATCTTGGGGCAGAGGAAGGATAAAACCTGCATGTTATATATTATACGAGCAAAACCCTTGACGTTGCCCAAAGAAATTATACGACCACGGAAAAAGAATTGCTAGCAGTCATCTATACCATGGACAAGTTCCGGCAATATCTCGTTGGTGCAAAGGTGAGCATGCACACAGATCACGCGGCTCTCTAGTACCTATTGAACAAGAAGGAGGCTAAACCGCGGCTCATTAGGTGGATTCTCCTCCTCCAGGAATTCGACCTGGAGATTAAAGATAAGAAGGGGGTAGAGAATGTCGTTGTCGATCACTTGTCTAGAATGCCTACTCTCGATTTGAACGCCACTCCGGTTGACGACTCGCTCCCTGACAAGCATCTCTTCTCCATCTCTTCCGCTTGGACTCCTTGGTACGTCGACATCGCAAATTATCTGACTTGTGCCATTGTCCCCCACAACGTGAGCTATCAACAGAAGAAGAAATTCTTTCATGAGGTCCGTAAATTCTATTGGGACGACCACATTTGTACAAGATCTGCAATGATGGGGTAATACGAAGGTGCATTCCTGAAACCGAGGCGACCTCCATAATCTCCCATTGCCATGATCAGCAGTGTGGAGGACATGCGAGCGCCTATAAGACGACGGCAAAAATCCTCCAGAGTGGATTCTACTGGCTGACCCTCTTTAAGGACACCCACGCTTATGTCCAGGCTTGCGACAAATGCCAAAGGACGGGGAACATCTCCAAGAGGAACGAGATGCCTCAGCACTACATCCTAGAGGTAGAGATCGTCGATGTGTGGGGAGTCGACTTCATGGGGCCGTTCCCCTCGTCCTCTAGGAACCAGTATATCTTAGTAGCCATGGACTACGTATCGAAATGGGTTAAAGCGATAGCCAGTCCTACTAATGATTCCCGAGTGGTCGCCAAGTTCTTTAAAAACAATATCTTCCCGTGGTTCGGTGTGCCTCGAGTTTTGATCAGTGACGGAGGGAGCCACTTCATAGAGAAGAAATTCAAAGCTCTCTTGAAGTAGTACGGGGTGCAACACTGAATAGGGCATGCCTACCACCTGCAGACTAGCGGCCAAGTGGAAGTTTCTAACCGGGAGATCAAGAGCATACTGGAAAAGACGGTGGCCAACTCTAGGAAGGATTGGTCGTCGAAACTTTCTGACGCGCTCTGCGCTTACAGGACGGCATTTAAAACTCTTTGGTGTTTTTGTGTATTTGCATTTAAGAGCATCCGTTGTTTTCCGTCGTCTCGTGTCCATTTTCTTAGGATTTTTAGTTTTCTTTCACTTTTTGGTGTTTTTGTGTATTTGCAGGAGATCGCCAGTGTAGGGGACATATAACGAAGATATCATGAGTCCCCGGAGCAACGGGAGGAGTCACACGTGATCCAGGGAGTCAAACGATAAAGATCGCCATTTTTCAGCCCTCAACCGATCGGTTGGACACAGCCAACCGATCGGGTGGTGCATGCGTGTCCGGACCAGATGGAGGATGGAGTGGAAGATAACCAACCGATCGGTTCGTCGACCGGTTCAATCCAACAGAGCTCTCGGCCAATTTGGGGCTGAATTCCAACCGATCGGGTGACATCTCACCCGATCGGTTCATCTGTAGCCAATTCTTCCAAAAGATGACCCGGAGAGCTCAACGGACATCTGCTGACCGTGCCAAACCGACAGAAGTCTCCATCTATTTTGAGGATATTTCTAACCGATCGGTTGAATACTCAACCGATCGGGTGACCTGATGCTGCATTTCTCCAAGAGACGACCTGGAGCTGCCAACCGGTCGGACCAAACGAGTGGATGAGATTTTGAACGACGATGCTGAAGCACCGAAGCAGCTCACCCGATCGTTTGATACTTCAACCGATCGGGTGACGTCAATTTCTATATATAGTTGCCCTAGGTTTCTGACGTGTATGTATATTTTATATATTCACGCACGTCTTCTTTGTGTTTTTCCGATATTTTCCGCCGTCTCGTATCCATTTTCTCGTGTTTTCTCGTTTTCTTTCACTTTTCCGTGTTTTTGTGTGTTTGCAGGAGTTTGCCAGCATATGGGACATATAACGAAGATATCGTAAGTCCCCGAAGCAACGGGAGGAGTCACGCGTGATCCAGGGGGTCAAACGACGAAGATCGCCATCTGTCAGCCCCCACCCAATCGGTTGGACAAAGTCAACCGATCGGGTGATGCACGCGTGCACCACCCGGACAGAAGCTGAAGCTACGAGAGCATCAACCAATCGGTTCGATGACCGGTTCAACTAACGAACTTCTCGGGAAATTGGAGCTGAAATCCAACCGATCAGGTGATATTCACCCGATCGGTTCATCTGTAGCTGATTCCTCCAAAGAGATGACCCGGAGAGCTCACCCGACCGTCAGCAGACCGTGCCAAAACGTCTGAAGTTTTTGTCTTTTTGGGCGACAATTTCAACCGATCGGTTCACCCGATGAGCTCAAGATCCAAACGACGAGCAGCTTCCGCCAACCGACCGTGTCGCGTGACCGGGTGAAGTTCTGCCGAGTGCTGCCGAAGAACGAAGCAGGTCACCCGATCGGTTGATTCTTCACCCGATCGGGTAACGTCGTTTTCTATAAATATAAACCCTAGGTTTCCAGAAACAGGGCTGTTGTATTTTTCATGTTTTCTCTCCATTTTGTGACGGCTGGAATTTATTTGATACTTGTAAGTTGTCTGATCTTTACCAAACTTTAATATAGTGTTATTTGCATTGCTTTCACTACTTTTCAATCGCCTGATTATGTTTTTAACGGTCGATTTTCATTTAGATCGCTTTTTAGCTAATATGTGTGAGTAGTTTCCCAATCTGGGATTTTTGGTGGAAACCCCTTCGTGGGTTCTCCCTGATGCGTCCATAGGACTAGGAAATCGATAGGGAATAGGAATCTATTGGTTACGCGGGGTGTTTCATTGTCATCGGTGGGAAAAAGACCGACTTTGACCGTTGGGCCAAGGGGGAATAAACTTGGCGGTTGACTCCCTAGCCATAGCTCACTTAGCGTAGACATCGAATCCTAGCGCATGGGAACAGCAGGATGAGATGTTGGGAGTTATCATTGTGAGCTCAGTGCTCCCGGAGTCGGTCAGTGTTAATGGACATAGGAATGCCCACCGACCGAACCTGGGAAGTCCGACGTATCATCCTGGGCACCGACCGGAATATCGGGCCCATGCGACACTGGTATCACTCATAGAGGCAACGTCTCACCAATAGACCCTAATTCCGATCGTTATCCTATCCGTCGGCCGTGTTAGCGAGAATCACATGATAGGGTGGAAACTGAAGTCCCAGGTTTCCTTTATTATTGTTTAACCCCTTACCTACGATTCGTGACAAACCATCATTCGATTCGGGCTAGCTCACCCATAGGGTGAATCGGTTCCTATCTGACACAAGCACAACCACGCCTCCCTGTGTTCGACCCCCAAGCCACACTCCAACACCGGGCGCTTATGGTTATAAATATTTAAATCTCACGCCCCCAATCACATATTATTGCACACTTGCATGCACGAAAAAACCGATGTGATGTCAAGTTTTATGGCACCATTACCGGGGACGCAACGTGCTTGTTATTTTAGGATCTCTTGAACCCTTGAGTCTAGCTCATATCCCTATCCAGCGATAATTTGCATTCTACAATTTTTGATTTTACTTGTACCTATTGTAAATATTAGTTATATAGAATTGGTTGACTGAGTCGCCGTGCTGCCATTGCTACTCATCACCTCCCGTTTATGCAACCCGCGCTTATGACATGTTTGCTTTCTGTGCAGTTCTCTTTCTCTCCTTTTCTTATAGGTTTTCTGCCCCACGACGAGGATGTTGTGTGCTGTTTCGGGCGATATCTGGGATCATTCACACCACATCCGCTGTTTGGCACAAAGTTTGACAGAATCCCTAAATGCTTCGAATATTCTATCCCTTCTGTCTGCCGTTGTGGAAAATCAGAGGAAGTATCATGATGTGTAGTAGCATCCAGTCACGACAGCACTCCTTCCTCCAGATGAAGTGGCGTATATCGACATGCCCAGTTCCGAGTTCGGTGGGGAAGAATTGTTCACATATGAGGAGTTTTGTCAGGAGAACCATCAGGCAGAGTCTGTCGGTTACGTTGAACAGGAACCGATCTATTCATTGCAGACTTCTATTGAGCACCCCGGATCTTGGGACAATGAGAAAGCTGGAAGAAGTGGTGGGGAACCATCGACTGTTGAAACCTGTTTTCACGTCGAAGCCTTCTTCCAAGAAAATTATTATGAGCTTGAGCAGGACCCAGTGCCTTCCTCGGTTATCCCCACGATACCTTGCAAGGCTTTGCCATGCGGAACCACGGCTGGGAGTCAAGTTCCGGATGCTAGCTTTCAAGAGATCCACGAAGAAGTCTTTTCACTGGAGGATGCTCAGCTTGAGAGATATGCGTCGGGACCCCATGAGGTTGAGATGAAGGAGTTGCCTCCAGGACTGAAATATGAGTATTTGGGGAAGGATTCGACGCTGCCGGTCATAGTGAACTCCTCGCTGCCGAAAGACCAGATGACCAAGCTTCTTGGTGTTTTAAAAAGGTTTAAGAGTGTTTTCAGGTATGCAATCGAAGACTTGAAGGGAGTGAGCTTGGGGCTTTGCTCACATAGGATTCTGCTTGAAGATGAACAATCCACCTCAATTGAGCCGCAACGAAGACTGAATCCGATCATGATGGAGGTGGTTAAGAAAGAGATTATCAGGCTTTTGCATGCCGGGATCATATACCCTATCTCTTATAGTCGCTGGATTAGCCCGGTGCATGTTGTACCCAAGAAAGGAGGGATGACGGTGACTCGCAACGATAAAAATGAGCTCATACCTACGAGGACCATCACGGGGTACCGGATGTGCATCGACTATAGGAAGCTGAACAAGGCAACACGGAAGGATCACTATCCTCTTCCTTTCATAGATCAGATGTTCCAGAGGCTAGCAAAGCACAACTACTTCTGCTTCATAGACAGGTATTCCGGTTTTCTTCAGATCCCCATCCATAATGACGACCAAGAGAAGACTACTTTCACTTGCCCATTTGGGACATATGTTTATCGGAGAATTCCGTTTGGGCTTTGCAACGCCCCGGCAACATTCCAAAGCTTAAGGTCTGACATCTTCTCCGACTACTCCCAGGACATCATGGAGGTTTTCATGGACGATTTCTCCGTCTATGGTACAGCATTCGACTCATGCCTCCGCAATCTAACTAAAGTCCTGGAGAGGTGTCAAGATAAGGGCTTGGTTTTGAACTAGGAGAAATGTCATTTCATGGTCCAAGAGGGAGTTGTAATGGGACACGTCATTTCTTCGAGTGGGATCAAAGTAGACAAGGCAAAAGTAGAGGTGATTGAAAAGCTTCCGCCTCCACTCAATCTTCGAGGATTCCGTGGTTTTCTAGGGCATGCTGGATTCTACCGCCGCTTCATAAAAGACTTCTCCAAGATTTCCTGGCCGCTCACCCAACTCCTTGTGAAGGATGCACCTTTCGTCTTCAACGACGAGTGTATGGAAGCATTCTGCCTTCTAAAGCAAGCCTTGATCTCCGCACCCATGATTCAGCCACCGGACTGGAATTTACCTTTCGAGCTAATGTGCGATGCTAGTGATTATGCCGTTGGAGTGGTCTTGGGGCAGAGAAAGGATAAAAACCTGCATGTTATATATTATACGAGCAAAACCCTTGACGTTGCATAAAGAAATTATACGACCACGAAAAAAGAATTGCTAGCAGTCATCTATGCCATGGACAAGTTCCGGTAATATCTCATTGGTGCGAAGGTGATCTTGCACACAGATCACGCGGCTCTCAAGTACCTATTGAACAAGGAGGCTAAGCCGCGACTCATTAGGTGGATTCTCCTCCTTCAGGAATTTGACCTGGAGATTAAAGACAAGAAGGGGACAGAGAATGTCGTTGTCGATCACTTGTCTAGAATACCTACTCTCGATTTGAACGCCACTCCGGTTGACGACTCGATCCTTGATGAGCATCTCTTCTCCATCTCTTCCGCTTGGACTCCTTGGTATGCCGACATCGCAAATTATCTGACTTGTGCCATTGTCCCCCACAACGTGAGCTATCAACAGAAGAAGAAATTCTTTCATGAGGTCCGTAAATTCTATTGGGACGACCCCCATTTGTACAAGACCTGCAATGATGGGGTAATACGAAGGTGCATTCCTGAAACCGAGGCGACCTCCATAATCTCCCATTGCCATGATTAGCAGTGTGGAGGACATGCGAGCGCCTATAAGACGACGGCAAAAATCCTCCAGAGTGGATTCTACTGGCCGATCCTCTTTAAGGACACCCACGCTTATGTCCAGGCTTGCGACAAATGCCAAAGGACGGGGAACATCTCCAAGAGGAACGAGATGCCTCAGCACTACATGCTAGAGGTAGAGATCGTCGATGTGTGGGGAGTCGACTTCATGGGGCCGTTCCCCTCATCCTCTGGGAACCAGTATATCTTAGTAGTCATGGACTACGTATCGAAATGGGTTGAAGCGATAGCCAGTCCTACTAATGATTCCCGAGTGGTCGCCAAGTTCTTTAAAAACAATATCTTCCCGCGGTTCGGTGTGCCTCGAGTTTTGATCAGTGACGGAGGGAGCCACTTCATAGAGAATAAATTCGAAGCTCTCATGAAGAAGTACGGGGTGCAACACCGAATAGGGCGTGCCTACCACCCACAGACTAGTGGCCAAGTGGAAGTTTCTAACCGGGAGATCAAGTGCATACTGGAAAAGACGGTGGCCAACTCTAGGAAGGATTGGTCGTCGAAACTTTCTGACGCGCTCTGGGCTTACTGGACAGCATTTAAAACTCCGATCGGCACGACTCCCTACCGGCTTGTCTACGGGAAGGCATGCCATTTACCCGTGGAATTGGAACACAAGGCGTTTTGGGCAATCAAGAACCTAAACTTTGATGCCAAGGAGGTTGGAGGCCACCGATAGCTACAACTTAACGAGCTCGATGAGATACGGCTCAATGCTTATGAAAATGCTCGAATCTACAAGGAGAAGCTGAAGCGGTGGCACGATATGCGCCTCATGAAGAGGAAGTTCAATGAAGGAGACTTAGTTCTCCTATTCAACTCGAGTCTGAAGCTTTTTCCGGGAAAGCTCAAGTCAAGGTGGTCGGGACCTTTCAGCGTCACCAAGGTCTTCCCGCATGGGGCTATCGAGATAATGGGAAGAGATGAGCCATTCAAAGTCAACGGGCAGCGCCTTAAACACTATGTGGTAGGAGAACTAGCATTCTCTCTGGTCGAATTCTCAACGATCGACGATTCTTCCTCAAACCCTCCGGATCCTAATTGACCACCAAAAGAGGCGTCGAGCAAATGACGTTAAACAAAAGCGCTTCATGGGAGGCAACCCATGTTCTAAACTCTCACCTTTGTTTTTAGGATTATTTTTAGCTTTATTTTCCTTATTTTAATAAATAAATCCAGCCGCGGGAACTTCCGTCGAGAGACTTAGGCCATTTGTGGATTTTTGCAAGAAACAAGCCCTCACCCGATCAGGTGACCATTCAACCGATCGGGTGAGACGTATCAGACAATGGCCAGTATCTGTTCTCCAGCGAACCGGTCGGGTGAAGCTAGCTGAGCCCGGGTGGCCGACCATGTAAGAATGGATGAATTCTCGGGAAATTCGGGGATTACATCAACCGATCGGTTGAGTGAAGCTGTGGTCGTATGAATGACCGGGTGAAAAGTCTCAGTACTCTCGGGAAGATTTGGGAAGCGGTCAACCGATCGGGTCAAAACTCACCCGATCGATTCACATATAGCTGTTGGCCGACGGAAAATTTTCGAAACTTGGCCAACCGATCGGGTGAACCATCACCCGATCGGTTCGTTTTCGCCCCTATATAAATTCCAGTTCACACGACTTCGTCCACCAGACCCCAAACCCCCGTTCGCACATTCTCTCCTCCTTCATCTACCGAATCGATCTCCTCCATCTACCCCACTATCCCTAGTCATCATCCTCACTCATTCCCATACTCCCCCACCATCAACACCCTTCCCATCAACAACATTCACTCACCAAACGTCCAAACCATAACCCTACCCCCCAAATTTTCGAAAATTTCAATTCTTGTCGGATCAGTAAGCGGTGGCTTCCCAAATCGCTTCCTTATACTGCGTGGGGTATTTCGGGTGCTTGATCTTACAACGCTGATGGGTAAACTCTTACCACTCTTCACATTTCTTTCATTATATGCAATGTCTTGAATTTGTATTTGCACACTTCATCTGCTTCATCATCTTCATAGACACCATATCCCACTTTATCATTCTTTCCCTCACCGTCACCATGTTCGGGAAGGGAAAGGAGATAGCCTCATCGTCACGCAGACATCCCCTATACGGCCCTTTTTCCCCTTCCTTTCTTGGCATCAACCCCTCTTCTGAAGAGCAATCCGATCACTTACAAGCCCTTCTTCATCGCCCTATGCAACCTACTCTTTTCACCGACTTCCCCACCCTACAATCTCTTGGACTCTTTAGGGGCGCCGGTGCACTTTTTTGCTTCATAGGTTGCGAGTACCTTCTACGTACCCATGCACATACACACAGGAATCTCACACTAGAGTTCCTCAGCTCTCTCGAGATGTCAGAATTTGGTTTCACCTTCCACGCCTTCAATGGCGATTTTACCATGAGTTTCAACGAGCTTAACAATATTCTAAACTTCCCTAACCCCGATCGTCATGTTGAATGCTCTACTCGTGATCGATCTGACATCTTTTCTTACTTTCGGGCTGATGGCATTTGGCAATGGTTCACCTGATATACCACCTTTCTAGCGGTAGCCCTCGCCTCCTACATCATACACCCTTGCTACCATTTCGCCTGTTGCTTCCTTGCCAACACCATTTTCGCTCGCGCTGATGTATCAATGGTGTCTAGGGATGAGCTCCTCTTTCTTTACGCCGTGTCCCATGACTGGATTCATGGAAATATCCCTTTACCCATAAACACCGCTCATTGGATCATCCACGAGATCTTATTCGTTAGCCGCGCAGCTTCTGGCTCTATCTGCTGTGGGGGGGGTAGTTACTCTTATTGTCAGTTGTGTCTTGAGGATGCCGCCCGACCTCCCTATTATACCGGGACGTAGCCATATCGATCACGACTACTTGATCTCTATCAGTATGCTTACTCCTTTTGGTGAGGATCGTGCAGCCTACCTCTATAGTCCTACCTACACTCCTTTTGCCATCCTCCCACCCGCATCTCCGGAGCGCTTCCCCTTACGCCTTACACATCTACCCTGGGAGTTCTACCCTGATCATTGGTACGCCACACTCGTTCACTTTCCACCCTTGGATCCTCCCGATTGGCACCCGTATGTCGATTCACCCTGTGCCACCATCATCCACCACGATCCACCGATAAATCTCGACCATTCGGTGGTCCAGCCTGTTGCCCCTCCCTCTCCTATTCGCACACCCTCTCCTTCGTCCTCGGATGATTCCTTCTACCATTATTCACCACCCTCCTCGCCATCTCCTTACCATTCTACCGAAAGCGACTCCGATTGACCTCCCCCTTGCATATCTCTGCATTTTCATGATCACATCATTTCGCTAGCACTGTCACATCTAGCTTGGGGGAAGTCATGTGTGCTGTCGTGTGATGTTTTCTATGTGTGTTTGTTTATTTGTCGTGGTGTGATTTTCTTTTGTTATTTTCTATTTGTATGTCGTGTGGTGTGATTTTCTTTCTTTTCCATTTTTGTATGTGTGTTTTTCTCGTTTTTCATTTCTTTTTGAGTCGGTGCGTATTCCCCCCCATTTTCATTGCCTTCCCGTATTCACTTTTCTTGCATTGAGGGCAATGCAAGTTTCAGCTTGGGGGAGTCGCACTTCGTGCGTCATTTGCGTCTTTTTCTTCGTTTTTAGTCATTTTCATCGTGTTTTTATTTTTTTCTTTTCTTCCTTTCATCTCTTTCTCCTAGAGATGAACCCTATGATGAATTGCCACTAAAATCACACACACACCTAGCATGGCTTCTATGTTCACATTCACTAACCCTAGGAAGCCGAGTCCTCTTGCATTTCATGCATCGTGGGTCCACTTGCTTTTATGTGGGTCGTGGGTCGTGCTTAAATGTTTGGTGTGCTTCTACTTTGTGATTGTGTTTTATATACCCGTCCAGGAATGACCCCTAGATTATCATGCTTCGATTTGAATATGCGGTATTTGCCTCTCTTATCTGCTTCTGTATGCATGAATATATATATATATATATATATATATATATATATATATATATATATATATATATATATATATATATATATATCGTATGCTTCATGTCGCATGTGTCGGGATTCCACAAGTAGGACTAGGATAACCCACTTAGCATACGCTCTGATTAGTGAAAAATCTCCATTGCCCAAGTGTTTAGAATCTGATTTCTTTTTTATTTTACTTAGTGCAAATCCCCTCGTCGTGTACCGTTCCCCCACTTGGGAGAGTACACACTTGTATATACCCCAAAATCCAAAAAATTCAAAAAAGAAGAGAAAAGAAAAACCCAAAAAGAAAAGAAAAGAGAAAAGAATATATATATATATATATACATACAGCCAAAAGCGCAAAAAAATACATATATCCAAAACCCAAAAAAATTGCGTGTGAATATTTCCCTACCTACCGAGAATAAGGGGAAGGCAAGAATTTGCACCGAGTGTCCTACTCCACATCATCTCAACCCCCATCGCTTTCGAAAACACTTGGAATAGGGAATTTCTAGCTATTATCTAAGCGATAGTGTGGTGATGTCCAAGTCCCTAGCTGTGGAGTCCCTGACACATGATACGTTTCTATTCTCATACTCTTCTCATGCATGCTTGAGCCATATATTCACTGCTTATTTCAAATCGAATCGATATTTGGGTCATTTATTTGATTTGTGTATATGGAGCTTATAGCACAATGTAGATAGCGACACCGTCTGCTAGCACACGACCACACTCACTCGCGCTTCACTGCGTGGGCCCACGGCACTTGTCTGGACTCGTTTCCTTTGGTTTAGTGTCATGATTTGGCGTTTGCTTGCTTGGTGTGTCGTTTTTGATTTTGTTGGCCCTGACAGGCGATTTAGGATTTAGAGTTCTCTTTTTCTCTTTTTCTCTCTATTTTCTCCCTCCGAGCTCCTACTCTCACTCGTCTTCCTCGACGACGAGGAAGGGTTCAGCTTGGGGGATTTTGACATGTGTGTATATTTTATATATTCACGCACGTCTTCTTTGTGTTTTTCCACTATTTTCCGTCGTCTCGTATCCATTTTCTCGTGTTTTCTCCTTTTCTTTCACTTTTTCGCGTTTTTGTGTGTTTGTAGGAGTTTGCCAGCATAGGGGACATATAATGAAGATATCGTAAGTCCCCAGAGCAACGGGAGAAGTCACGCATGATCCAAAGGGTCAAACGACGAAGATCGCCATCTTCAGCCCCCTCCCGATCGGTTGGACACATTCAACCGATCGGGTGATGCATGCGTGCACCACCCAGACAGAAGCTGAAGCTACGAGAGCATCAACCGACCGGTCCAATGACCGGTTCAACCGACGAACTTCTCGGGAAATTGGAGATGAAATCCAACCGATCTGGTGATATTCACCTGATCGGTTCATCTGTAGACGATTCCTCCAAAGAGATGACCCGGAGAGCTCACCCGACCGCCAGCAGACCGTGCCAAAACGTCTGAAGTTTCTGTCTTTTTGGGCGACAATTTCAACCGATCGGTTGATTTATCAACTGATCGGTTCACCCGATGAGCTCAAGATCCAAACGACGAGCAGCTTCCGCCAACCGACTGTGTCGCGTGACCGGGTGAAGTTCTGAAGAGCGCTACCAAAGAACGAAGCAGGTCACCCGATCGATTGATTCTTCACCCAATCGGGTGACGTCGTTTTCTATAAATATAAACCCTAGGTTTCCAGAAACAGGGCTGTTGTATTTTCCTATTTTCTCTCCATTTTGTGACGGCTGGAATTTATTTGATATTTGTAAGTTGTCTGATCTTTACCAAACTTTAATATAGTGTTATTTGCATTGCTTTCACTACTTTTCAATCGCCTGATTATGTTTTTAACGGTCGATTTTCATTTAGATCGCTTTTTAGCTAATATGTGTGAGTAGTTTCCCAATCTGGGATTTTTGGTGGAAACCCCTTCGTGGGTTCTCCCTGATGCATCCATAGGACTAGAAAATCGATAGGGAATAGGAATCTATTGGTTACACGGGGTGTTTCATTGTCATCGGTGGGAAAAAGACCGACTTTGACCGTTGGGCCAAGGGGGAATAAACTTGGCGGTTGACTCCCTAGCCATAGCTCACGACCTTAGCATAGACATCGAATCCTAGCACGTGGGAATAGCAGGATGAGATGTTGGGAGTTATCGTTGCGAGCTCAGTGCTCCCGGAGTCTGTCAGTGTTAATGGACATGGGAATGCCCACCGACCGAACCCGGGAAGTTCGGCGTATCATCATGGGCACCGACCGGAATATCAGGCCCATGGGACGCTGGTATCACTCATAGAGGCAACGTCTCACCAATAGACCCTAATTCCGATCGTTATCCTATCTGTCGGCCATGTTAGCGAGAATCACATGATAGGGTGAAAACCGAAGTCCCAGGTTTCCTTTATTATTGTTTAACCCCTTACCAACGATTCGTGACAAACCATCATTCGATTCGGGCTAGCTCACCCATAGGGTGAATCAGTTCCTATCTGACACAAGCACAACCACGCCTTCCTGTGTTCGACCCCCAAGCCACACTACAACACCGTGCACTTGCGGTTATAAATATTTAAATCTCACACCCCCAATCACATATTATTGCACACTTGCATGCACGCAAAAACCGAGGGGACGTCAGTTTCCAAAAACGAGAGCTGTTATTTTTCTGTCTTTTTTCTTGTACGGTAACGGCTGGAATTTTACTGTTTTTGTAAGTCTTCTGATCTTTGTGAAACTTTAATATAGTCTTAATAGCATTGCTACTACTTCATTGCAATCGTCTGATCATGAATTTTACGGTTGATTTTTGTTTAAATCGCTTTTTAGCCATGATTTGTGAGTAGTTCCCTAATCTGGGATTTTGGTGGAAACCCCTTCGTGGGTTCTCCCTAATGCGTCCATAGGACTAGGAAATCGATATGGAATAGGAATTTAGAGGTTACGCGGGGTGTTTCATTGTCATCGGCGGGAAAAAGACCGCCATTGACCGTAGGGCCAAGGGGGAATAAACTTGGCGGTTGACTCCCTAGCCACAGCTCACGCCCTTAGCGTAGACATCGAATCCTAGTGCACGGGAGCGGCAGGATGAGATGTTGGGAGTTATCGTTGCGAGCTTAGTGCTCCCGGAGTCGGTCAGTGTTAATGGACATGAGAATGCCCACCGACCGAACCCAGGAAGTCCGGTGTATCATCCTGGGCATCGACCGGAATATCGGGCCCATGGGACACTGGTACCACTCTTAGAGGCAACGTCCCAACACTAAACCCTAATTCTGATTGTTTTCCTATCCGTAGGTCGTAATAGCGAGAACACATGATAGGGTGGAAACCGAAGTCCTAGGTTTCCCTTTATATTGCTTATCCTCCGTAATTACATTCCATGACAAACCATCGATCGATCGGGCTAGCTCACCCGTAGGTGAACTAGTTCCTCTTAGAAACAAGCACAACCACGCCTCCCTGTGTTCGACCCCCATGCCACACTACAACACCAAGCGTTTGCGGTACAAATATTTTAAATCTTGTATCCCCCAATCCAACTGCACTCTTATGAGTTAAAAACCGGGGGACGTCACCTATCATAAAGGCCAAATTTCCGTGATTATTAACTCCCTCATCGTTAACCTTCACATTTGATACAAGCTTTCAACTCGAAGAGCGCTGAACGGTGAACGCGTAGGAAAAAACGACGAGTCAATCCGATCCATTTGATCCCTCAATTAATCGTCCAAAGATCGGCCCAAAAGCCATTTTTCGCACCAAGCCAGCAGCCAATTTCACCCTAGGGTTCTGAACCCAGGTGTGGGGCCCACCGTATGGGCCCTACTGCACAAAACAGGCAGGCTGGGCACCTGGCAGCCAGGCTAGGCACTGCCCAGGCCTAGGCCAGGTGCCCAGGCACCGGGCACCTAGGCCTGGTGCCCAGGGCGCCCAGGGCACCCAGGGCGCCTGTGCGCCCAGGCGCCAAGCGCCTGGGCCTTGGCCTAGCGCCCATGCCCAGGGCGCCTGGCACCGATGCCTGGCGCCAGGGTCTGGCCCGACACCCCGATCTATTTGGGCTGACCCATGCCTAGTTTGGGCATGGGTAAGACCCTTTTGTGCTGACTTGACAATTTTGGGCATATCTCGTGCATTTGGCATCCGTTTTGGACGCCGTTCGAACATGTGTTTAGACCGGGACATTCTCGTCTTACAGGTAAACTTTTTCTCATGTTTATCTAATTAAATATGGTCGTAAACAATTTATGACACATTTAACTCTGTTTGCATCATATACAAAATAGTCCCTATATAAGCTTAAAATCTCCCACTTGCACTCCGGATCATTTATCTTGAATGCAGAGGCTGACTGTAAACTCTTTGCAGTTTTCTATCTCTTGCATCGAATGCTTATTCTCCCTAATTTCTACCTATTACTAGACGAAGGTCGCACTTTATGTGAGACCCTACAGCCTGACCCTACTACAGGTAGGGCTCGAAGCCCCAGACGGCAGTGACCACGATCAGCAGTTGCCGTTCATGTTTCACTATCATACTTATGTGGTTAAGTCATTGACATGAGTATTGTTGGGACCACCCTAACTGTGTCCATGATGAATACCGTAGTTATAGTCTCTTTGTCAAAACTATGTCGTTTAACTTAAGCCTTGAGTACATCCAACTGTCAACCCCAATAGCTCGAAGTCTATAACGGTCGGTTTCCGATCATACTTTCTTTGTGCACGTGCTCTTGATCGTGCACGTGTTTATTTTAGACTCTTTTTGATTTTGAACATTATCGTGTGATATGTCGTCGTGATCGTCTCTGAGAGTATTAGAATGTGGAACAACTTTGGAACGACATATCTCGAGTCGTTCTTCCGCGATACTATCTTATTTGATGTGACGTCGCGACTTTCTGTTTTGACGCGAGACGTTTCTATTTTTAGTTTCGTCTCTCGACGTCAAAATTTAGATCTGTCTTCTTGGTTCTCTTTCTTTCGTCGTCTCGAACACCCCATAATTATTTTACAATTTTTAGGCTTAATTTGACCTATTTTTCATTTTGAGCAAGTTTTAAATAACTTTAAAACCTATTTTTAAAAGTATTTTAATTATAATAAAATTCCAATTTAAAACTAACACTTTAAATAATTTTTGACCAAAATTTCAGCTATTTTGGCCGCACACAACTTTGCATGAGGGAGAGAAGAGATATTTGTTTTAAATAAATCATTTTAATTATTTTTATTAATCCCCTAAACCCTAGACCTAGCCCTAACCCTCTTTCCTATTTATAATAGCCCTAGGCTAGCTTATTTCCGCATCACACAAACCCTAGCCGCCAATATTTCATCTCCCAACCCTAGCAGCTCACGCAACCCATCAGCAGCCGCAGCCGCCCGCAGCCGCTCGGCCAGACCGAGAGATTCCAACGGTCTGACCGAGAGCTCTCCCCGCACCGCGCTCTGCTCTGCTTCGTTGCAAGTTGCAACGTTGCAACTTCACCCGCTCCGCATCCGACCGATGAGATCCATCGGTCTGACCGAAGCCCGCTCCCGCATCCCGCACCCCGCTCCGCTCGTTGCAACCGCTCAGGGTTGCAACCCCCGCCCAAGCGCCCGACCGGAGGATTCGCCCGCACCGACCGAGAGCCCGCTCCGCATCGCCCCCAAGCGCTGCACGCCCGCACCCACTGTGTCTGACCGAGAGATCCGCTCGGTCTGACCGAGGGAATCCCTCGCACCGCACCAAGGCCGCCTCCGCTGCGCTGCACGCCACCCGACCGAGAGTTTCTCTCGGTCTGACCGAGAGAAACCCCCTGCACCGGCCGTGTCTGACCAACGGCCGTTCGTCGCAACTTGGTTTCTTCCACACCAACTCCTGTGGTGGGCCCCCCAAGTCCTCCAAAGGTGCTGTGGGCCCCCCCATTGACCCCAAGCACTACTGTGGGCCCCACTTGGGTGTCTTACTTCATGGATTTGCCGTCTACGACGTTACAACACGTCGTAGGCCTTTGTCGCAAGTTCCAGCTTTTGGGAAATCGTGCGTGGACCAGATTTGACGCTGAGGAGTTCTCCGTTCAGACACGACTTCCATTCTACGACAAACTCCGATTAAGGTTGGTTCCCTGAAACTTGTAGAAACCCCCACAATAGCTGATTGAACCCTAAACTAAAAATCGACAATTTGAACTAAATATTTATTTTCCAGCACCAGTAAAACATTGTACAAATCTAGAAAATCGACGAATGGACTTTGTTGATTGTGCACATAGGATTAGATCGTCGATTAGGCTAAAACATCGAAAAAGTGACTTTTGACGAATAGGATAGTCCTGATAACCTAGAAACAAACCCTAATAGGATTTGATGAAATTGAGACCTGACACCGTCGCCACGGCACTGTTTCAGACGGACTTCCACGGACGAGACGCTTGGACGAGACGCTTCGAGAGGACGACCCACTCGCCATCGCAGGCAAGTGTATCCCACTTGCACTTTTGGCCGTGCTTAGGCCTTAGTTGGTTAGAATTGTTAATTGTGAACAAATAGAACCGGACGTGAAATGATAGCATCCGGGACGACTCCTGACGGCTCAGACTTGACGACGAAGTCTGAGCCTGACAACAACAACTTTTGACATCGTAGGGCTGTCATGTGTGTGCGTGTGTGTGGACACCCTAGAATAACCCTTCCCGTCTTGTCACGTCCCGTCCCGTCTTGCACAGCCTGCAGGCAATAGGGCACTCTCCGAGTGATCCCTTGTACTGATTCACAGCCTGCGGGCAATATGGCACTCTCCGAGTGATCCCTTGTACTGATTCACAGCCTGCGGGCAATAGGTCCCTCTCCAAGCTAGAGAGTGATCCCTTGTACTGATACACAGCCTGCGGGCAATAGGGCACTCGCCAAGCTAGAGCGAGTGATCCCTTGTACTGTTTGTATTGTCTTGTCTTCCTTGGGGTTTGGGGTTGGGTTGAGCGTGCGCACGACAAGAGGGTCTGATCCCCCTCGAACTGTAAGGCGTGAACCCTTTCGTGTCTCACTTGTCTTGTCTCGTCTTGTCCCGTCACGTCCCGACTTGTCATGACACCTGTAGGTTAGTCCCGTAGTTGGTAGCACACGCTAGGACTACTACTTGCTGCGCTTTACTTTCCTGCTGCGTTACCTCTTTTTGTTACTCAGTTATAACCCCAGCATGCTAATCAACCAGTAAATCGTTGTCTAAATTTGATACACTTGTAGTTTAGTCTAACCCTTTTTGTAGACCTTACCTGACGTACAGTTCCTTCTTTTGGTGATGTACGTCAGGTGTTGAGCCAGAGTACGTCGACGAGGCGGACTTGCCAGCAGACGGAGAGCCGAAGGACGTTGATCCAGAGTATGACCCAGAGGAGGACCAGAGTTAGAGGCCTCTAGTTGCTGATCCAGAGTTCTGTTTCAGTTTAAATTGGGTGTGTAGCACCTGTTGTTTTCTTGTCTAGGTTGGGTGCTTGCACCAGTAGTTCTCTTTTCTGCAGTTGTAGCCCTTCGGGCGTTTTAGACTCTCAGTACTTTAGATGTTATATTTGGAATAAAATGAAATGATATCTCTTTTCAGTACTTTTGTTGTTCTGTACTAACTTGCAGGGACCTGTTTCCTTCGTTTTGGAATACCATGGACGCTTATTGGGTCTGGGCTCTCAGCCCCGGCCTAAGCGGGCCTTAGTCACGCTCCGCCTCCGTCCTTTTTAGGAAGCAGGGCGTGACAAAGTCGATTAGTCTTTATCGATCTTTAGTTAAATAATGATGGACATCTTCCATTATACTCTGGCCAGAGTTTTCACTAAAGACCGAACTAACACTACGACTCTAACTCCCATTGACCAGGGAGAGATGAATCCTATCTTGGTCATTACTCTCCTCGCACGTTTCAAATGTCACCCAACCAAAAACCTTTCGACAGACCTTGCCTCGAAACTAGGTCAGAGATCTAAGTGACACACGTATAGGTTCGTACAATGACCTCAAGATAAAAGACCAACTCGCCTATCATCACTAAGAGTTATCATCGACAAATTGGTTAATCATAACCATATGATAACTCTTGTTAGGTCGTTCAGTGAACTCATTCTCCAATGAGCACATGTGTCTCGTCTCCGACTTCACCAAGTCGAACGACCATGAGAACATCGTCACTGCTACACGGTGAAGACAAAGACACAATGGTCTATCCGATGTTTTGATATCCTTTTCTCGAAACATCTACGACCATGAACGTTTCTAGACTTATGCTACAGACGGTCAAGCACTTCTACATGATCGAGATCCTCATCTCGATACATGTTTGACCTTGCATTAAGTCTTGGGACTTTACCTAAGTTTCTAATAATAACTACATTATGATTTTAACTTGGATAAATTCTTACCATACAGCTTACTGTAATTTTGAACAAGATGTTTGTACAATTACACAGAGATAAATTACCTCGAGGGCATGTATCTTCCAACGGGTTCAAGGGGGAGCATGAATAAAGAGGGAGCATGCATACATGTTTGAATGCTTGAAACATCATTGTTGCATGCTTGTATGCTTGCACATCATTGCCATACTCGTTGCATATTGCATACATCCTCCATCTTCACACTTCACACACATGTCATGATGAAATCATTTGAATCGTTATTGCTCAAATCTTATATTGGTTCGTCATCATCAAAAGGGGGAGATTGTTGGATACAACGTGGTGTTGGATACAACGATCGATGACTTCGTATTTGATGATAATAAACGTGTGTGAACGATTTAATGTGTGTGCTAAGTGTTTTCAGTAATGGCACTCTCATGAATACTCAGAGAGAGACTAGCCAAAAGTGATGGAGGAATTCTATACACATTTCAAGTGGACTAAGTCAAAGATGGAGAATATGACTACAATAATTTGACTAAGTCAAAGATGAGAAGATAAGGAGCAAATCAATTCAAATCCATATTTTAATTGATTCAAATCAGTTGGTGCAACATTCAAATCCTAATGCAATGCAAATTGAAGAATTGGTCAAAGATGGAGAGATATGGAGAATCTCATGCAAATCAAAGGTGATTAAATGAGATCTAATTCAAATCCTATATCCACTCAAATTCAATTCCATAGCTATTCATATTCAAACTCCATATCCTAAGAGATTTATTCAAATCCTAATCAAATTAGGATTCCTTCCAATCTCCATCAAATATGGGATTCTAATTGATCCTATCATATCCCATCCTCTTCTATATAAATCCATATTCAAAGAGAGAGATTTTGAGAGAGAGGCAACCAAAGAAATTCGGCCACAACCCTAGAGGAAAGCTTCATGGCCGCAACTTTGCAAGGAGCTCGACGGACGACGCTAAAAAGTGCATAACTTTCTCCACAGAGCTCGGATCGACGAACCGTTTGTACCAAGACTATCACAACTCAGTGCTCAACAACATGGTATATTTTTCTGATTTTAATCTCTGTATTAAATCAGTGGTATTTATTTTAGCATGAGTTATATTTTGAATAACTTCATATATTTCATCATCTCCTAGGCCAAAGTTCTTCATCTCCTCCAAGCCCTTGGTCACAAGCTACATCTCCAAGTTACTCTCCACATATCCTTGCACAACTCCATAGCCCAAGCACACATCAAGGCTGCAACATGCTTGAAGTCTTCAAGCCTTGGCCGCAAGTTCCATTGGAGAGAGCTTCAACACATTGCGTAACACTTTAAAGAGGTCCTCAACACATTGCGCAACAATAGAAGACAAAGAGCATCAAGGCCGCAAGTTCTCAAGGGGAAATCATCTACGCTGCAACTTCCAGAGGCGAGGACATGACGTTGGCAATGACATCTAGTCAGATACGATCTGACCTTAGCTGATTGACAAAGACGACTGCCGCTACACAAACTAAGAATCTCTAAACTCTTTACTATTATTTTGTGTAGTTGTATAGAGCTCTGTAGGGGAAACTTTACCATTGTTACGTTTTTGGGTCTTGTCTAGTTGGTCTAGACAAGAGGGCTTGGCTAGTTTGGAGTAGCCAATAGAAAGCCTTTACTAGGATTAATCTTGTTAAACACGTATGTTGTGGGGTACTAAAGAGCCTGTCGAGTGTAGAGACGTAGAGAGGTGCTCTAGTCGTGCTCTAGCTTGTGGTTATACTTGGTATAATATTAATACTAGTATCTTCTTTGGGGGCTGGACGTAGGTCGTTGGGACGACCGAACCGGGGTAAATCTGTTGTGCATCTGTGTTTGTTCATTATTTACTCTGCATGTGCTTATAATTACGTGTGATTGTTCGTGGGTTGCACGAATATTTTTATTAGCCTATTAACCCCCCCCCCTCTAGGCTACGATCCAGCTCCAACAGACTAGACTTTATGGCTTGTTGGAAAAGGTCAAGGTCATAAAGGGCTAGATACAAAAACTATATTGAGAGTTGCACAGTGTTGCAATTTACAAAAAGTTTATTTACCATCTATGTAGTGTGATAACTTGTTGGTGAATGTCATGGTTGTCACACTCATGATAGTTGGATCTCAATTTCCACTAAGAAATTATACTGATAATTTCTGTTTATCTTTTGCATTGTAGATATTCACTAAAATTTGTGGGAGATATAATTAGATAAAAATCAATCTAATTATTTATTAACGTCATCAAACATCATTATAACTCTTTTTGTTATTATGCAAAATCATGTCTAGCCTTGAATTTATCCTTTATTTCATCACACTCATTTGACCTTATTATTATAATTGGTTGATAAAAATTTTAGTATGCATTGACATGTGACAAGTCAACATGCATTATATTTGCAACCACATTAATCCACCAACTGAGAATTCCAACAATATAAGTATGCTATATAGAGTATATCCTCAAGATGCATTTGATTCATTAGGATCAACCAATGATTTATATGGTAATATAATGCTTATCACATTATCACCTACTCTCGGTTCGTATTGAATGTCAATATGAAAAAACTAGAAAATATTTCTAGCGCTCCTCAAAGTGTTAAGGTGGGTAGAGAGTTCTTTTTCAAAGGAAGAGACAAGAATGAATAATTGCAAAAGCTGAATGCTCTCGTTTTGTCATTAATATGTGCACTTAAAGAGAACTTACAAGGATAACTTGGAACTCTTGGAAAGAATGGGCATATAATGCTATCTATAGTGTGTATTCATGATTCAAAACAAACTCTTTAATTCTAATTTGGGTATATGATACGTAAGTTAATTCTCATAAATGTGAATATTACATGAGATGAGAATTAGTAGAAGAGTGGGAGTGATAATTATACTAATTGGAAATTGGATCAAGTATTGCTACGATTACCATAAAATATATTCTCACCAAGGATTGCCTTATGGCAATGGTTCTATTTTATGCAATTTATTTTTGTACCAAATATAATATTGTATCTATTTCTTTATGGATAAAGAAGTATACATATTGGTGAATGTTGTGAAAATTTCCATAAGATTATTTTTGTACGTTAAATAAAAGTGTATATGTTTTGGTTATATGAATCACATTAAATATTCATGAGATGAATATAAGAAAGACTCCAAGTATAAATAAACCCTCTTGTGAGATTGTAGACAAAGCCATAAAAGCAAGAAAGATTTAATAGTTGCATAAGAAAGGATTATGAATCATTTATAATTATGAATCACTTGCAACTTGCAAATCTAGTCTCATAGGCTTAATGGATAAAAACACCTTTTGTAGGACAAAGGAAAAGAGTTAGTGAACTCTAAGGACTTATACATGGTGACGTATGTAGTCCAATGTCTATATGAACAAGAAGTAGACCCTCCTACTTTATGAAAATAGAGTGCATGTAGTAGTGTTTAAGGTCCTTCGATGAGATCGAAGAGAAAAACACCCATGTCTGCAATTCCTTGCATATTTAAAAGAGAATATGATTCTTTCTCAGTTTATTCTTTGAACGTCATGGAAAACGAATCGCACCTTATCAGATAAGATGTTATCCATGATTATTAATGCTAAGTTATATCTTTAAAGAAGGTAATGCATATATATGTTGGTCATGGTTCTATGTCTAACTTTTCATATGATATACATGTTGGGTTTTCTGTCATGCATAACAAAATTTATACACCGTGGAAAAATAGAAACGCAACAAAGATCCTTGCGTATCAATTTATTCAATCATGATTACTAAATTTTGTTAACTGTTCGAAGAATTGGACTGCATGTGCTGCTCAATGAACGACCACCCTCTACCAGTATCCACACACTAACATTACGAACAAAAGTTGGAAGGGTGCTAGATCCTTATCTGCAACTAGTGTTTTCTCTTGCTCTTTATTTTCTTAAAAATGGTAGAGATCGTATAACATTCTGATAAACCTCTATATATCATATATAGAGTCACACGTTAACCCTTTAACGTGTTTCAGTTACGCAGAGATATCTTAAGGATAATATTTTAACAAGTTATAATATCTGACAGTTAAGATATACCTCCTTATTTTGAATTTCAAATCAGGTTTTAAATTAGAAATCTCATTTAAACACATATCACATCCATTATGTTCTTTATGCGTGACCCAATACTCTCATATCAAATTGGTCATGGGACTAATTCCATTATAAGCCCACAAGTCATAAGTGCTCTCTAACAAGATATTATGACTACCCAATTAATATGAATATCATTAGTCTGATATTAATCTAACCAGTAGAACATGTCATAATCCTTTTGTCACATGATATCTGATTTGACCATAAGTCATGGATAGTGGCATACTCATATTGTTCAAACATTTAATTTCTCGATTACTAAGTGGATAATAAAATCAAATGACATTGATCATGTATCAATTCATCTGAGCACGGTCATACATTTATCAGTCCTACTTATCAAGGGCCATATTAGATATCTCTCTCATAAGAGAGGGACAAATTCCATCTTTTTCATTCCTTTTCCTCTGCATAATTCTCAACATCTTCAATCATAACCTTTATGATTATCTGATTAAAGATAACATTTGGTTGTGTCAAAACATGATGTACCTCATATAAAAAACTGTGATTATATCAAGTCTAAGGATTCTATGACATAACTATTATGACATCACTTATGACACTGATCCAAGCAATGATCTCATAGCGCGTATATCCATTACCTTGTTCTCCAAAAAGTACCTACAAGTTTGATGTGTATCAACATACATATAATTATCTCATAATTATCAACCAAACTCATACTAGTCTTAATTCAGTATTATACCTTTAGTGATGAATGACTATGGATAATTAGAATAACATAAAATAGATATTCAAACATTATTATAATGAAACATGCAAGTAATATAATAATAACATTAAGAGAACCATTTTATAAATGATGACATGACATAAAGGTCTAAATATTTGGCCTAGGGCATAACCACTAACACTACGAAAAAGGCCCTAATCCTAAGGTTGTTAAGATTTGGGTTTGAGGCATGAAACTTGATGTGCTTAGTTTGTAAGATATTTAAAGATTTTCCAAGGATATTTCTATTAATCTGAGGAATAAAAGCGTTTTATTGCTCAGTGTGCCACCTTCTTAGAGAGAATCTCTTGGTGAAGAGATGGTGGGCAAAATAATAGAACTGGAAGATGTTCCATACACACAAACTATGAAGAATCAAGAGACAGAATCAAACAACAATTCATATTCAACCAATTAGGAAAACTAGTGGACATCACAATTAATGATGATCTTATTGTTTTCAAGGAGCCATGTTGAGTGGGAACTCTGCATGATGGCTTGTGTTAAGTCCATTTTATTCGCATTTTAGCACCATTTTCCTATGCATTTTATTATCTATATTTGCATCTTCCATCCATTTTCCATTCATTTCTTGATTTGTGGTTGTTCTATGTGTTTAGGTGAAAAAGTGTGCAACACGATGAATTCGGATGATGGGAGAAGAAATGGAATGAAAACGACAAAGATCGGAGGCATATGGAGTAAAGAAGGGCCAAAGTACAAGCAACAAATTCGTGCATGTAAACCATGGTCGTGCCATCATGTCAGCCCAAGGAAGAGAGAAGCAGTTTAGTGGCACGGTCGTGCTACACGGTCGTGCCCAAATTGAAAACTCTCAGGCACTGTGACAACCTGCAGACACGACCGTGCACCTGGAATGCCTGGAGCTGCCTGAAGCTTAGACATCGATCGACACCGCCGTGCTAATTTGCAGCACGGTTATGCTCGAAGCAGTAGCTTTATGTAACCCAAGCTTGTCGGGGTCGGCACGGCCGTGTCAATTAGCGACACGTTCGTGCGTCCCTAATTTTCTGTTGTTTCACTTGGGGATTATAAATTGAAGTGTGAGAAATTGAGGGGGGGGGGGGTCTTTTCTTGTGTTTTTCTTATGGTTCCCCCTCCCTTTGGGGCCTATTTTTTCTCCAAGTAATGTAAGACTCTTTTATTTTCTTTTATATTGAATCTTTATTTCTTCTTTATTGCTTTGTTCTTAATTAACTCTTTATGCTATTTGCAATGTTTTTCTCCATGCCTTATTCGGTGTTTATTAGCATGCTTAGCAAGTTCATTTTTCTGCCAAGGGCATAGTTGAACCATAGTGTAGGTTATTCATGTGGGTTGATCGTCCCAAATATTGTTCTATTAGAATATTGCTAGGGCATGGTTTGAATATAATTTTATATGTATCAACTCCATTAGTGGCCATACAACCTTAATCATCGACGAACCATTGGGGTTTTGGTTTGATGCCTCTAATGGATGGTTGACTACCTAATGCTAAGCACTGATGAACCATCGTGCACACTCATTAGAACTACATATATCGTAGATACCGATGAACCATCGGGGCTCCGATAAGGGTCCAAACTTTGCCCCCCGTTCCCTCTATCACGGACAAACCATTGGGGGAGAGAACGTGTATTGAGATTAAACCCTTATAGACGGCGTTACTCTCTTAGAATGTAAAGCTAGATCAATCCCATGAGAATTTGCATTAGCGATGATGCTTAGCCCTTGGCATATTTCTTTTCTTTAATATTTTTAGTGTAATTACTGTTGGATCCTGTGGATGGCAAACAACACTAGAAGGGGGGTTGAATAGTGTTGTATGAATTAAACTTTTTCGACAATAATTAATACACAACAAATTTCCCTTCCAATGCTGCCTAAGCAACCAAGTAGAGTGATCTACGCTTGGTCCTTAATCAACATGATGATCTTTAAAAGAATACAAGATGAGATACAAAGATCAATGATAATGAAAAGAGAGATCTCACAGCGGAATAAAAATACAATCTTTGCCATAACAATTTTATTAACAAGGAATTATAAATGACATATATTATAAAAAATGAACAAGTTAGTACAAAGTAAATAAGAAAATACAATCATAGAAAATCACACAGAGAGACAAGCGATTTATCCTGGTTCCCCACAACCTGGGTACGTCCAGTCCCCGACCGTCTCAGATCGAGATTTAATCTACTATTGCCTTAGCAATACAATTACCTAACTTCACTCGTTAGGATTTCCAACGACCAAGTATCACCACCAGGATTTTCAACTACTTAGTCTTGACTAGGATTTACAACACCCTTATCACCAAGGGACTACAAGTAAAATCAAATCCAGTTCACCACAATAAATTAGTGGAGATTGGTTTACACCCAATAATTCTATAGCCAAGATAAATTTGCAATTGTGCTTAATGTGGCTAAAGAATTTTAAATCGTTCTTAGATCACACAAAGAATATGAAATAATTCAATGTGATCTAGAATCTTGTTGTTTCAAAAAATCCTTTGAAAATATGAAAAGTCAAAGAGAAGGATTTTGAAAACCAATTTCCAACATCCAAAAAATAATGATGATCTTAAAAAGAATTTATAGAAGGATATAAAAAAATAAGATCAGAGATTTGAAAAACCGTTTTGGCTATGAACACTTTTGAGGGCAATGAGAACATTGAGGACTTTTGAGAAGAATATAGTTTTAGCTCAAGAATGAAATTGGTGAGGAAAATGTTCTCAAGTGGTCTCTATTTATATAGCCAAAAGAGAATTCAAAAGAATTCAAATTGAGTTTGACTTCAGCCCAAAAATCAAGCAAAGAATAAATGAGAGAGGCAATCAAGGAAATCAAAACGCATAGCTGGTAGTCGACTACCAGAGAGTTTTCAGTGAAAACTCTGCTACAGCAGGTAGTAGACTCCATCCTTTGGTAGTCGACTCCCAGAGCAGTTTTTCAGAGAAACTCTGCTATAAAATATGTAATCAACTCCTGGGTGCTTGGAGGTTGACTACGATAATTGAATCAATAGCTCTCAATCAATAAGCTCTCAAAAAGTTTAAACCAAGTTAAAAATTATTTTCGAAAATCATTTTGTGTGTGTGTGCAAATTTTTCTTGGCTTTAACATAGTCCTAAGAAAAAAGACAACTCAGACACTAGACTTAATGAAGACTTTGAAGCCATGGAGATCTTGATGAAGTTTCATGTGCTTCACTTGAATTTAAGCTACTCTTTAGCTTGAGCTTAAGCACATTCATTGAGCTTCATCTTTGAGCTCCTTTTGTGCTTAGCATAGAATGCGAGCTAAATACATCGTCATATTTTATGAGTGTGGTTAAGGTTCTTCTTCTCGAAGTATGCTTTGAGCTTTTATCAATTTGATTACACAACCTACACACTTAAATAATGTGATTAGTATATTAACAACAGTTGGTGTGATCATCATCAAAACCACTTTGGGTGGGACTAGATTTTCCATCACTCTCCCCCTTTTTGATGATGACACCCAAATGAAAAACAAATGAAAAATATGAAATAAAAACTGATGAGTAAGTGTACTTCTCCCCCTGCTTAGATGAGGTATGAAATATCATACTCCTACTGCATCAAAGCTGGTTAGCAACATATTATTCATTTATGTTTTTTCTTTTCTATATTTCTCCCTTTGTCATTATACAAAAAATGATAACATTCATGACAGATTTCACTAAGTTATACTAAGTGTTGAAAAAATAATCAACTCAAGCATTTCAATAATATAACCAAGTGCATTAACAACAAAAGTTAATCAAACCAAGTGCTTAAATAAACTTTAAAAAAATAATCAACCAACTCTAAGATATCTGCATAGAAGAGTTAGTATATACATATATTACATGCAATCTCATTTATAATTAAGCAAGATATGGGGGTATCAAGAATTAAGCATGGCATAGAAATTAAGGCAATGTATGAGCATTGTATCAATATATTACATACCAAGTGTTAATACCAAATTGTTTAAAAACAACGACAACCACAAGCACAAAGTATACGAAAATATTACAAACCAAACCATAGTTTTAATAGCATTGTATTAATCATGCAATCAAGTAAGCATGTTTAAGAGGAACCAACATTCTTCTTTTCCTTCTTCAACTCATTGATCTCATCAAGGATCATGCCAAGAGTCTTCTCGGTTATTTGGTTGCTGCTAATCACAAGGTTCTTCAGATTCTCTACCTTTTTGTTGAGATCATCAAAGCCCTTTGCTTGAGAGATCTTCACCCTGTTAATTTTCTTCAGGAGCTTATCCTGAAGCTCAAGAATATATGGGGGAACATCGTCAGGAGGTGCAAAGGTCTTCTTCTTGATCTTCACTTCCTTCTTCTTCTTCTTCGGTGACTTCTTCTTCAACAATTTTCTTATCTTTCCTCCTTTCTGAGGTGGAGCTAGTGTCACCACTAGCTTCTCTTCTGGAACATTCTCGTTTAGGTCCCGTTGAAGTCCAATACGGGCAAGAGTACGGACATAAAAAACAAGAGCAAGTTCCAAGACCTCGGATTCATTTTCCAAAGGAATGTCATATGCATTGAAGAGAATGGTAAGAAAATGGCCATGTGCTAAGGGAGTGGTGACTCTATCAGATAAAGCAGAATGAATAATAGAGTCCATGATGATTCTAGCCCAATTGAATTTGATATTTCCAAGCATAGCATAAATACACTTGGCTTGGCGTTCAGAGAGGACATCATGGCTACTAGATTTCTGTGTGATGTTATATGACAAGATGTTTACTAAAATTCTAGCCGGATATCGGAGATCACTACTAGGAATTTTGGTTAGGAAGAATTTTCATGGCAAGTTCATCTTGTTTAACACATCATCATCAACCATTTCGATTTTATCTAGCAGTTTCCCAGTGAAGGGAATTCCTCGGGCTTGACCTAATGAATTCACAATTATATGAAGTTGGGTATCAAGCACTTTGGTTCGAAAACGGGATTTTACATGATCAGCATCCATGTTTGCATAGAATAGATAAACTAATCTAGGATAGAACAAATAAGAGTTATCTTTAGAAAAGAGGTTCAACAAGTTCTGAAATTCCAAGATGATGTCTATGCCATAATTTTCAACATCATCAATGGTGACAAACCTTTCATGGAGGATTTCCCTTTTTGAGATGGTTAAAATTTTAGCATAGCTAGTGAAATTTACAAGGTAGGGTTGACTCTCCTCCTTCTCATTAAGAGCATGGGAAGTTTCATCAAATTTCCTCTTTTTGATAGCAACAACCTTCCTACGCATGATTTCTAAGAAGAGAATATGCAATATAGAAAATAGAGGAAGTATATTACCTTGTTGAATGAGAACTCCTTGAGGAAATGAATGGTCTTGGATGAATATAAGCTCCTAAGAGAAGAGATATACAAGAGGAAAAACAATTTCGATATGAAAACACAAGAGAGGTAGTCGGCTACCTTAGGGTTTTTGGGAGATGGGGTTTTGTGTTTTCTTGATGAAGAGAGGAATAAATGAGGTCCATTGATCAAAGAGAGCAATGGTTGAGATCAATTCTCTTAATGGGCATAAGTTACCTAGTGGGTATGAGTCCAATAGGCTTTGAAAACCTGCCAAGAGTTAGTCAAATGAGCCCAAAATTTTGACAGACTGCACTCTGGGAGTCGACTCCCTCTCTTGGTAGTCGACTCCCTCCTGGGTTTAAGACTTTTCTCATCCCAAGGGGATTTGACATGCTAGTATGAGTGTTTTGCCAAAAGTTTTGAAAGAAGTGTTTATGAAAATATTAAAACACACATATGAAGAAAAAAATGTAATAATATTAATCATTTATATATCTTACACATTTGTGAATCAACGAGTTTTATGTGTTCTTTCTACAAAGTGCTGATTATTGTTCAACGTATTGAACTAATATTTCTTTCTTTATCCTTTGTTTAGAATACCTGAAAAAATTATAAACATTATGGTACTCTTTTGTTTTTGAGTCCAGATGATTTGTTTGCGGGAAGCCAAACCTAATACGGTTTAGCTCCTTCAAGATAAACATATTTATAATTTTTATTCAGATGAATACTTTGAATAAAATCGAGTGTGTACCTTTGTTTCTTTTGATGAGTCTCATGCTTGGGAATCCATATGCTCAAAAATTTGGTGTTAGCATGATGCATCCTCGTATGCTTATTCCTTTTCTTGGCATGGATGGAGTCATAACCAAGTCCGATTTTACTAAATGATGTTTTCTTACTATCGATTAAACTATCTAGCTTCCCTTTTCCTTTATTGAATTTTTCGACAATCTTTATTGTAGAATCCTATTTGTCTTTAATAAACACTAGAAGATTATCTAAACCTTCAATCTTTTTCTTCTTGGAATGCATGTCCTTTTCAAGTAACTCATTTTTCTCTTTTAATGCAATGTCCGCTTTGAGTAGTTCTTCTCTATCTTTTGCATTGTTTCTAACCAATCTCAAAGTTTTTCTATGTTCTCTAATGAGTTTTTCATGAAGTGAGCAAAGCTCCTTATATGCACTCATATAATCCATATCGTCATCATTACTAGACAATGTATCATCTTTGCTAAATGATGAGTGATGAAGTGAGTTTGCCTGAGAGGATGTGGAAGCTAAGAAGCACATATGAGCTGATTTTCTTCTATCTCCTTTGTCGTCGGATGACGATTCGTCGGAGGTTGAGTCATCACTTTGGTCGAAGGCGGCATATGCTTCCTTTCTTGGTCGTCGAAGCTTGTTTCTTCTATCGTTCTTTCTCTCATTATTTTCTCTGCTTTTGCCACGGTCTTTGGTATCGCTGTTGTTCTTCTCTAATGGACAGTCTCTTTTTACGTGTCCTGGTTTGTTACAGCCAAAATAAATAATATTGTTAGTAGAACGAAAAGATCGTTCACCGTACTTACTTAACATGAAGTCCTTGAAATTTTTCGAGATGAAAGTAATGTGATATTCTCTGTCAGTGAAGTCGGAGTCTTCTTCGTTGATGTTGAATGCTAGGTTCCTTTTCTTTGGCTTCTCTTCTATCTTCTTGTCTTCTTCGAGTTCAATCTCATATGCCTTGCGATTTTCCATCAACTCTTCAACGGTGAGGTCACTTATGTTGTGAGCTTCTCGAATGGCTGTCGTCTTTCCTTTCCATTCGGGTCTGAGTGATCTTATGATCTTCATTACCTTATCATACTTAGATACCTTTTTACCTAACCCTGCAAGCTCATTTGTTATATTAGTAAAACGAGTATTCACTTCGGTAATACTCTCCCCTTCTTCCATTTTTAAAGTTTCAAATTTTGAATGTAATACATTTATACGATATTATTTTATCTTTTTCGTTCCTTCGTGACTTACCTAAAGAGTGTGCCAAATCTGGTGTGCAGTCTCACAATGAGAGGCACGGTTGAACTCATTACCTGTTATGGCACAAAATAATGCATTCATGGCTTTAGCGTTCATGTTACCTTTCTTCTTTTCATCAGCAGACCACTTTCTGGCGTCTACTTCGTTAGGTGCTTTGTATGGATCCTTGGTGATGGTCCATGTGTCGATGTCCAAAGACTGTAGATGAGTCTTCATGCATATCTTCCAACTCGCGTAGCTTGTTCCATTGAACAGAGGTGGTCGGATGGTGTTAAATCCTTCGGAGTGGTGAGATGTTGATGCCATCGTCTTTTAGACTTGCTTTGATATCAAGTGTTAGATACTGTCGATGGCAAACAACACTAGAAGGGGGTTGATTATTTAAATGTTTTTTTGGATATTCACCTTTGCAAGGGATTTGTTGGATACTCAGTAAGCGATGCTTAGTGTGAAGCTTGCTAGCCAATTTCCATCATCATATGATGAGAAGGTTCTTTTAATGTTGGAGATTTTGGAGATTTGGTTAGTCTCAGACATTGACATATGTTTGAATCAGGGTGTAATCTTCAAATATATAATACAAAATACCTAAAATAACTCAAAATTAATCAAGACTTTTAAAGGATTGTTTTGGATATTTTTAAGATTTTTAGAAGCACTAGACATCAAGTTTCAAAATCCCAGAATTGACTTTGTTAAAGACCAAAAAGTATAAACAGTGAAGTTCAATGGAGATGGCCTACTTATGTGCAGCGACATGATCAAACGTTAGGCATGATTTGACAATCGATAGTTGCATGGTGGAAAAAATCAGATCACGTATGAATACAACGGTGCAAAATGAAGCAGGATGGAGCGATGGTCATAGGTGGGTCAATATCTGATCCTGAGCCAAATATTGTATTTTTGAGTAGGTTTTAGATTGTATTTGAAGGCTATTTAAGGATATTTCAACAGGGATGTTTTATAACGTATGAAAACTAATTCCTGGATGCTAATTTTACAGATCATGTGACACGTATAAAGGGAAAAAATAAAAAGGTTTGATTGTTGTTTGGGTAAATGAAAGAGGAGGCTGAAAACACTATTTCATAAGAGGAGGCCCAAACGATAGGGTATTAAAGCTAAAGGCAGTTTTCTCCTTTAAGTTTTCTTCTCCTAATTCATATTAGGCTTGATTTTGCTTTGGACCAAATTCTTACTTTGTAATCTAAGATTATTGAGGCATTAATAATCTCTCTAACTAAACCAATAGTAAGAATTAGGTGAAACCAATATAAATCTTAGTGTCAAGTGAGTGATTTTATTTTGATTTGTGTTTATTTTATTTTATTGCTTATTTTGCAGGTTTTATATAGATTATCATTAGCTCTGCTCATTGGTTTAACAAGTCTTAAAATTTCTGTGGATGATTGTCTACATTATATGGATTCATCAAGGTTTCCTAGCAAATGGGCATCATAGTCGAACATTTTTGAGGGGAAATTAAAATTGATTATACTTTTTATATTTTGCTTAGTTTTGCCCCGCGGGTTTTCCTTTGCAATATTTTGACAAGGTAATCCGAGAGAACTTGAAGGTATACGAGAATATTATACTATTTTTCATTAAATATTGGTTTTACCCCCTTAACAAGGTTTTAATTAAGCTTATTCTTTGTGTACAATCGGGGGTAGGAGGGGGGTGGTGTGTGTTATGAATATTTTATTAATGGATGACCATACAGTATACATATTCAAGCCCATTGCTCATCAAAACATAAAACTACTAAGTATATCATTTAATATTATGTTTACAGCCCTTCATCTATCTTATCTTTTGGGTTATCATCTTAAGCCTATAAAAGAATGGCTCAATAGAGTGACAAAGTATATACAAATATATATATATAATTGAGTTTTCGAAGAACTATTCTTTCTATTCTATTGTCTAAGTGTTGAGAATAAATCTCTTTGGTGGATGCCATATATATATATATATATATATATATATATATATATATATATATATATATATGGGATTAATGGGTATCATACGCCATATGAGAGCTTCTCTCATACTCCCTCTCACATAAAGCACCCAAGTACAAGCCCACATGGGCTTGTACTTGGTTGTACTTGGGTGCTTTATGTGAGAGGGCGTATGAGAGAAGCTCTCATATGGCGTATGATAGCCATTATTCTATATATATATATATATATATATATATATTCTATAAAATAGGGATGTTATCATGAGTTATTGGATAAGAGAATTTGGATAAGAGTTGAGAAATTGGTTAAGAGAAGAGAAATTGAAATTGGGAGAAGAGAACTTGAGTTTGGGGGGAAACTATTTGATATGAGTTTTGAAATTTTAAGTTTGAAACAAAATTTTGGAGGGGAATTAAATTTTGGGGGGAAAAAAGTGTTTTGGGAGAACCAAAACTTTAAAACCAGTTTGTATAATTTATCTCTCCAAAAAAAATCTCAGCCTCCCTTACTTTTATATAATTTTTTAAAACCATTCTGTGTGACGAGGAGGAGGAGGGGGGAAAACCCTAAAGCTTAGCGCCTTCACCCAGTTTCGCTCCAAAAGGAGGGGGAAACCCACGGGGTTCCAAGTTCTATCATCAGCTCACAGAAATCGTGAGATCTCAATCATCTCGAAGCATATCCCGTCACTCTTCCATCCATTCCCCCAAATCTCTACCTTCGCAATCCGAACGTTTTCCCCTTGGGTTAGGGTTAGGGCTCTCTCAGATCGCCGATGTAAGGCGGAACGGTCGGGAACGAAGTTGAATTGGTCTCGAAGACTCTCCAGTTCGAGCACGGTCGGGAACGAAGTTGAATTGGTCTCGAAGACTCTCCAGTTCGAGCACAAGCTCTTCTACTTCAATCTGAAGGAGAACCCTAGGGGACAGTACCTGAAGATCTCGGACCACCAGATCGACAATCATCGTCCTGGTCAGCGGTATCGACGAGCAGGAGGTGTTCAGTAAGGAGCTCAAGTTCGATACCAAGGTTTCGTTTGTCTTATAGATTTTGTTTGGTTTGACTGATGATGTTCCTGTTTTTCTGTTCTTTTTCTTTTTCTTTTAGGTGTTTTACTTCAATGTCGGAGAGAACAAAAGGGGACGTTTCTTGAAGGTAATATTCAACTCACGTGATGCTTTTGTTGTTTGATTTGTCTCTTTTTTCCTAATTTACAATTGTGATAGGGATGTTTAATTTATAATTAATCCTTACTTTTATATAATTTTTGAAAACCATTTTGTGTGTGCCGAGGAGGAGGGTGAAAACCCTAAAGCTTGGGGATGTGAGAGATCAAGTAAGTTCTCATCTGTACTTGTTTTATGGCATGATTTCTGTTTGATCAAGTTATAATTGTTTCTGTTAGATCAATGTTTGAATTATTAAATCAAGTTATAATTGTTTTAGGGCGTGATTTCTTGGAGGATTTCTGTTAGATCTTTAGGACATTTCATAGGCGTGAGAACTTACTGTATACAAAGGACTTACTTGATATGAGAACTTACTTGATATGAGAACTAAGAGTAGGTTCTGTTAATTTTAAAATGTTCTGTTAGAAAAAAAGATCATCGTTTAATTTGGTTTACAAAATGTTATGTTAGACATCGTTTATAGAACATTCTTAGTTCTCATATCAAATAGAAAACATGCAAATAGAACACTCTTAGTTCAAATTATTCATTTCACAGAAAGCATGCCAATATCTTATTTTCCAATCCTAAATTCACATGCCTAAATTCGAACTGCATTCAAGTATAGTTCAATATTTGAATTGATATTGAAAGCTGAATTTTCTTGGACCATCTTCACTATCAAAATGTTAGTCTAACGCTTTTACCGTTTTATGACATTTTGTTCATTGCGGCAAGAAAATCACATTAACAGGAAAAACATGAAAACAAACCCAGCACATAATAATATAAGTAATGTATATTTGCACCATCTTCACTTTTCACCACATTTCTATTTACTAGATATAACGGACAAAATGACGCCATCTACCTTTCCCCAAATTTTTGCTCCTTTTTCCTGGTCATTAGTGTCATTGGGGTTTTCTTTCAGTCTTAATTGTTGTTCTTAGAACCATGTTCATACTTTTTGCAAATAGAAAACATTCTGTATATGAGAACTTGGTTTTTAATTGTTCTTAGGTTTCTATATATGTGAACTCAGTTTTCTATTTGCATAAAGTATGAATAGGTTCCAAACTAAGAGTTCTCATATCTTAAACATTATGTATATGAAGTATACAGATCTCTTAGTTTGGAATCTATGAATGTTTTCTATTCATTTTACAGAATGTTTTCAATTTGCATAAAGTATGAATATGTTCCAAACTAGAAAAATGAATTGGTTTCTCATATATACAGAGTGTTCTATTTGAAAAATGAATTGGTTTCTCATATATAGAGTGTCCTATTTGCATAAAGTATGAACAGGTTCCAAACTAAGAGTTCTCATATCTTAAACATTCTGTAGATTAGAACTCAGTATTCTATTTTGAAATAAAAAAATGAATAGGTTCCAAACTAATTCTTAATTGCAGTTCTTAGAAACTTATTCATACTTTATGCAAATTGTTGTTCGGCTCCTTCATCCAAATTTTTTATTTTGTTTTTTTGTGCAAAGAATGCAAGGAGTAGGAGATGGACTGTTTTGGCAAAATCAAAGGAACGATTCATCAGATTTTGGAGGAGCTCCTGCCACCCTCAACTATAGGTGCCGTAAGTAGCTGAAAATGGGATTGAATTGAATATCTTGAAGTTGATGTAACAAAATGGATGCATTTTTTTCCAGATGATCGGCTTCTTTGTTGGTGTGATACCATGGCTAAAGTCACTCATCATCAGATCGACCGCGCCTCTCAGAGTAATCCAAGATTCAGTTGCACTATTAGGGTGAGTTTCATATTCTAAATAAGAACATATCTTTTTTAAATTCCATAGAGTGTTTGCGTATATTCCTTTAGGTTTGATCTTTTTTCTTAATTGTTCTTAAATTAGTGAGAAAGGTGATGCCTTTTTTTTGAAATGATTAAATATATGCTAAATTTCTTATATTAGAATAGCGTTATATACGTGTTTGGGCCTAAACTGAAGTCAATTATCTCATTTAGGTGGATTAAGATATCATATTCATCATCTTCTGGTATTTCCTCTATTTCAGATTTTCCAGGAGTTGAAATACAAAACTCAAAACAATGGAATCTCCATTTCCAGGTGATCTTTTGATAATTTCCTAAATTGTTCTTACATTGGAGTTTTGATCTGATTTTGATGAGAAAGGTGATGAATTTTTGTTGAGATGATAAATTTTAATCCCAATCAGATGACCAAATTATGGTTTCTATCCAGAAAATTCTTTCAGAATTTAACACTGGCCTCAAGGTTGTGAAAGATAATTTTCAAACTAGAAGTTTTACTTTTGAGGAAAATAGCGGAGTAGAATAGTACCAACAATTTGTACATATCAATAATATTTGTAACATTGAAATTGGATGATCTTTTATTCACATGGTTTGGTATTCCTTTCAGAAATTGCATAATCAAGGTGCAAGGATGTTCTGGATTCATAATACTGACCCCTTGGGTGCTTACATCACAACATAGCATTAGTAGCATGTGGTAAAGATTTGTCAAAACTGGATGAGCTTGAATGTGTAAGCACTCACAACCATGTATCTAAGCCTTTTAATTTACAGCTTCATTCATTCTGCATAAGGTTGTAGGGTAATTTGGAGATGTTGATATCTTCTCCATAAAGTCCGATCTCATAGAAAACCATTCAAAATATGGTAAGCAGCCATTGCATTCCTCCACATGTTTTAGAGGCCACGATCAGATGAAAACATCGACTTGCATATCTTTTAGGTTTTGTGAATTCTACTGCAACATGTTGTCGATATGGAGGTCCACCTCTGAACTATGATACTCGAGTCAGTTGTGGGAAAACAAATTTTTTGACTGGAACTTCGGTAACCGCAAAAGGGTGAAATAACACCACAGAATATGTTAACTAGGATGGAGTGCATTATATAGATGCTGCAAATCTACATATTTCATCACAAATACTTACTGGAAATATTCTGATCTTATGTTCTTAGAAAAGATGCCATTCCGTCTTAAACTGAAGTTCTACAGGATCATGTTCCCTTTTTATTGTGTTTCCATGTTGATTACATTTCAGATATATGCCTAATAATATGCTACTTTCAAAAGATGTCATTATACCCGATATGGTGTTATGCCTTGAAGGCATAAACTGCTGTAAGAAAAAGAATTAGTATAAAATTATTCAAGTTTCCAAGACAATGTTCTGCTAAATTTAGCATTCAGAATGTTCTACTCTTAAGCGAAAACGGGCTTCAATTGAAGATTTCTTTGAGACGAGGATTATCCGAAGTTGATGGTCAGCTGGTTGCATTTTTTGGTGTATTTGAAGGTAATTTTTATTTCTAAAGTAACTCAGTTAATGCATCGCTTTTGACATTTTCTATTGCAAATAATATTGTTTTGTTATGCCTATTATGTGATAATATTTTTTAATTGTGCATTTTCTACCAATTTCAGTTACCATTACACATCCTTCAAAGCTCATCTACATATTTTTCCTTTTTCATTATTGGATTTATGTGTCTCCTATAATTTAGGTCATGGAGGTTTCCGAACTGTATAACATGTGAAAAATCACCTTTTCAACAACTTAAGCAGTCATCCTCACTTTATCAAAGATACTTAATCAGCTGTTGGTTTGTGGTTGGTGGTTTTAAGCGTTGATGCTTGCTTCCTGTTTTTTTTGTGTATGGTTTTTCTTCTATTGTAATTGATTTTGGACTAAGTAGTATGCCATTCCACTATGAAAATTAGATCTCCAAGAGTCCAATCCGACCTCAACTATTATTCTGACATTCATTTTGTTTTTTTGTAATAATGAAGGGGTAATAGTGAGTAAAAAAGAAAATGGATGAAGTACTTTTTGAAATTCCTAGATCTTAATTGAATCCGGAGTTTCAATTACTTGAGTGACCCTAGCATAGATATAGAGTAATCTGGGCTTGGGTATTGAGTGATCCTACCAGAACTCAACACATTTGCTTCCCTGGGTGTCATTGCATATCTCCTGTAATAAACATTGTCTTGGCTGAAATGGGTCAAAGGAGAAACTTACTTTCCTAAGTAATGGTTTTTTTGTTCATTGATACCCAGTGTCTGTAAGAATTTCATTACTAGAAGGAATCAAATGCTAAATATATGGAATGATAAGAAAGTTGATTTGCTAGAAGGCATTGGTAACTAGAACAAATATAGACTTGCATAAACAGATTATATGGGACCACTTTTAAATTATTTAAAAAATATCAAGTTAGATCTTCATTGATCTTCGTTGACTACCAAGCACCACTAATACATCTGATATCAAATGTTATATATGTTAACCTGGGCCCATAGTATGTAAATTAATTGCAAACTACTTGACACCAGCTGCCTGCCATTTTACACATGAATCTTTTTGTAGAATATGATAAGATCATTGTAGGTAAATAAAATAAGATATAAAAGAATGCAATTAGAAATTATCTGTATAGTTTGTTATAATAAAAATAGAAAAGATAATTGTATTAGTAACATCTTTGAAGGAAACAGACATCATGGATAAATATTATTAACCATTACTAAATTAGTGGTGACTTACAACCGCAACCATGAGAGAGAAAGAGAATCATCATTTAGAACCAGATTGCAATGGTCAAGATAAATAGTAGATTTGGTAAGTTATATTGTGCATAATATCGTACAGCTAGCTTATGTAATGCTTCTCCATCATCTTTGTCAGGTTTCCTTGCTTGGTCTAAAATAAGCCGATCACATGAATTTGTAGATGATTTGTGCGGGATAGTAATGTTAAATCTATCAATAGTCAAGCCCGCATGAGCAAGAAGTGGTATGATCTCAGCTGTGCTCTCCCAATATTCTTTCAAGAAAGTGTACTTTTTGGCCAGTTCCTACTCTACCAACATTCTTAACCATGATGAACATGTATTTACAGCTGATGACATGAAAATCATAACATCTGGGGTATCCATGTACACAGGCTCTAGCTCCTTAGCAGCACATGTACATTGCAGGATCAGGAAACATGGTATACGTTCTGGTATTTGCAGAAATTTGTGAAGTATTGAGATTAATTTCGAGACAGCCCTCTGATAACAGATATGTGGGGATCACATCTAACAGCTTGCAGACCTCTATCCAATCGTTGCAGACATTTACCTAATCGTTGGAGCTTCTCAAAGGTATCCAAGAATCCTGTCCAAAGCTATTGCATGCGTTGAAGCTCGATGAACATCAGGATAAGCAGTCTGTTGTGGCATGACCATGAAATTTTAACTAAATTGTATACTTTTTTTGCCAAGAGAGGATGTATTGTGCTGTAATTATTGGAAAGAAAATACTAGATGTTGGATGAAAATAAACTCAAGAGAGAGAGAGAGAGATCATTTCATTGCTAAGAATGAGTAACCATAGCTAAGAGCCATGGTGCTCTATTTATTTATCTCATAGTGGGGAGGCCAAAAGCCTCTAGTAGACCAAGGGTCCCCATTACTCTAAGTAATGGGGGACCTAATGAATGGGTAATGAAGGAGGGGAGGCCAAAGGCCTCCCTCATTCATAACACTCCCCCTTACAGATTCATCACTTCGGTCTCAGCTACTGAGGTAAGGGGTGGATACTTCTGGATCCAGAGTAAGTGTGTTTGCCTCGTTAAAACCTTAGCTGTGGAAAACCCAGTGGGAAAACCCAACAGCTTAAGGAAAAAGAGTGCAACCCACAGGTTACTCCCCCTGATCCGTACAATCTTCAGGCTTGCAGGTCTTTCAACTGTCGCATATCAATGTTCTTTACAAGCTTTACAAAAATACATTTAGGCAATGCCTTAGTAAAAAGATCAGCTAAGTTGTTGCATGACTGGATCTGTCGAACTTCAATCTGCTTGTCGTTCTTCTGCTCGTGCGTCCAGAAAAACTTGGGAGAAATGTGCTTTGTCCTGTCGCCTTTGATGTAGCCCTTCTGAAGCTGAGCAATGCACGCGGCGTTGTCTTCGAATAGGGCAGTAGGCTCTAGATCACCGGTCTTCAGGCCAGTGGATTGGAGGATGTGTTGGACGACGGAGCGTAGCCAAAAACATTCTCTGCTCGCTTCATGGATCGTGATGAGCTCTGCATGGTTGGAAGATGTAGCAGTAGTGGTTTGTTTTACCGATCTCCAGGAGATAGCAGTTCCTCCATAGGTAAAGACAGAACCAGTCTGTGATTTTGCCGTATGCGGATCTGAAAGATAGCCTGCATTGGCATAACCAAGTAACTGGGAGGAGGCACCTCTCTGGTAGTAAAGTCCAAGGTCTACGGAACCCTGGAGGTATCGCAGAAGATGCTTTACTCCATTTCAGTGGCGCTTTGTAGGTGATGCACTGTGTCTGGCTAGGAGATTGACTACAAACGCTATATCGGGACGCGTGCAGTTAGCCAGATAGAGAAGTGCACCAATGGCACTTAGGTAGGGTACTTCTGGACCCAGTATCTCCTCCCCCTCTTCCAGAGGCCGGAAGGGGTCCTTTTGTACGTCTAATGATCTCACGACCATAGGGGTACATAAAGGATGACATTTATCCATTTGGAACTTATTTAAAAGCTTCCTAGTATAATTGGATTGATGTAGAAGGTTTCCACCTTGTAGGTGTTCAATCTGCAAGCTAAGGCAATACTTCGTTCTGCCTAGGTCTTTCATTTCAAAAGTGTGCTTTAGCCTTGCAGATATCTCATTAATCTCTGCTGGAGAGCCTATGAGATTTAAGTCATCAACGTAAATTGCTATGATGACGAATCCTTTTCCCGTTCTTTTGATAAAGATGCACGGGCAGACTTCGTTATTAGTGAATCCTTGCTGTGCAAGGAAATCACTTAGTCTGTTATACCACATTTTGCCCGACTGTTTTAGTCCATACAAAGATCTATGTAGTCTAACAGAGAATACGTCCCGATGTATCTCTTTCATCTCTGTGGGTAAGTTAAACCCATCTGGTAGTTTCATATAGATCTTTTTATCTGAATCGCCATAAAGATATGCAGTCACAACGTCCATGAGCTGCATTTCTAGGCTTGCCAGAGATGATAGGCTTATTAAGAATCTGGATGTATTAGCGTCCATTACCGGGGAGTATGTATCTTCATAATCAATACCCGGTCTTTGGGAAAAACCCTTTGCTACAAGACGCGCCTTGTAGCGGAAGATCAGATTTTCTTCATTTCTTTTTCTAATGAAAACCCACTTATATCCCACAGGTCTAACACCTACTGGTGTTTGGACTACAGGTCCAAAGACTTTGCGTTTCGAGAGTGAGTCCAGCTCTACTCTTATCGCATCGTCCCACTTTGGCCAATCATCTCTGCGTTTACAATCCGCTAGAGAAAGTGGTTCGACGTCATCGTCGTATTCAGCGACGTGAACGGCAATAGTGAACGCAAAATCGTCGTCGACGACTGTGCTATATCGGTCCAGTACCTCCCCAGTACGTACAAAGTTTAATGATGTTTCTCCTAATGTTTCCTCTACGGGGAAATTAGGAGGGGAGAGGTAGCTGTCCTGAGCTCAGTATCCTGTGGAGGGATAATCTTATTTTCACCAGGAATCTTCCTCTTTCGAGGAACTTTATCTTTTGAACCTGGTGGCCGTCCTCTTTTCAATTGAGGTACAGCCATTTCTGCTACAGGTGGATTGCATCCATTTATAGGGATGTCAATCCTAGCTGGAGTGTTAGCAGCAGGGACGTGTGAACCGACAATCTTCTGGCTGTCCGTGAATTTATCCGGCAATTTGTGTACTGTATTCTGGATGTGAAGGATCTTCAGGATCTCATCTTCACACAGATTTGTACGCGGATCATAAAAGGACAAAGACTTATTTTCCCAATTAATGGTCTCCGAAGCTTCAGGCTTCTTGGAATGTTTGCCCAACTTTGGAAAAGTTTTCTCATCGAATTCACAATCAGCAAGACGTACCTTAAATGCGTCCCCCGTTAGGGGTTCTAGGTATCTAATAATCGAGGGTGAATCAAATCCAACATAGATTCCTAGACGACGTTGAGGACCCATTTTGGTCCTCTGAGGTGGTGCTATTGGAACATAGACCGCACAACCAAATATTCTCAAATGAGATATATCTGGAGTTGAGCCGTATGCTAGTTGCATCGGGGATAATGTATTGCCTCCAGAGGGGCGTATCCTGATAAGAGATGCGGCATGCAAAATAGCATGCCCCCAAGCATCAACCGGCAATTGGGATTGCATAAGCAATGGACGTGCAATCCATTGGAATCTCTTTATAAGAGACTCTGCTAATCCATTCTGGGTGTGAACATGAGCTACTGGATGTTCAACTTCTATACCCGTTGCCTGGCAATAGTCTTCGAAGACTTGAGATGTGAATTCGCCCGCATTATCAAGACGTAGTTTCTTGATATGGTTATCAGGGAAATGAGCACGTAACCTAATTATCTGTGCCAACAGCTTTGGAAAAGCTAGGTTACGGGTGGACAAGAGGCACACATAAGACCATTTTATGGATGCATCTATTAGTACCATGAAGTACCGAAATGGGCCACTTGCGGGGTGAATAGGCCCACAAATGTCACCATGTATCCTCTCGAGGAAGCCAGGAGACTCTAAACCCACTTTTAGGGGCGATGGTCTCGTTATTATTTTCCCCTTGAAACAAGGGGGACAAGGAAATTCACCTTTCTGAAGAATCTTCTGGTTCTTCAAATCATGTCCGCGGGATTCAGATAAGATGCGTCGCATCAGAATGGATCCAGGGTGACCAAGTCTGTTATGCCATAGTTGAAATGGTGGCATTGGCTGGCACGTCTGGTGCTCAGTCATATTGGCTTCAACTGGTTGAATGTATGTTTGGTAGAGACCCGACGGGAGTCCCTTAAATATTTCACAGATGGTCTTCTGGCCATCTTTACGAAGAGTGACATACAAGTATTCAACCTTATTTTCATCTCTAGTTTCTAAGTGATATCCGTTTAAATGGATGTCCTTGAAACTTATGAGATTTCTATTTGATCTTGGAGAAAATAGTGCATTATTGATTTTTAGTCTTGTGTTATTTGGGAGCAATAATATTGCATCACCAGATCCTTCGATTATTTTGGACAGTCCTGAAATTGTAATGACAGGACCGTCATATTTACTTATGCTATTGAAATAGCATTCATCGCGAAGGATAGTGTGCGTCGAGGCACTGTCCACTAGGCACTCATACATCACCTATTTAAGCAAAAAACGATAATTTATTGATGGAAATGTAAAATGCATACATTCAAAATAAAAGATCGTCTTTATTAAGCATACTAGAGATGAAGCTACAATTTATTCTTTGAAAAGCATAGATAAAGATAAGGCTCAATCGAGCAGGTCGTCATTTTCGAAATCCTTGGAAGTGAACTTCGTCGGATTTTCCACATTTGCCATGTTTGTTTCAGGCGGAGGCTTCTGGCTTGCCTGATACAGTTCCTGGAAGTGGCGAGGTGTGCGACAGTTTCTGGACCAATGTCCAGTCATGCCACAACGATGACATTTGTCCTCCCATGTCTTCTTTGGATTTGACACTGTATCAGTGTTCTTACGCTTCCAAGTGAAGTTTTTCTTTCCTTTGTTATTCTTGTTTTGGGGAGGAGCATTGGCTGGTTTCATAGGGGCATTTCCTTTGTTCTTTCTGCCCCTCTTCTTGTTCTTCCACTTCGGGGGGTTAACACTGTGGGCTTCGGGAATAGGAGCTGAGCCTGCCGGGCGCTGGTTATGAGTGGCCAGTAAAAGGTCTCTATTCTGCTCTGCCCTCAGGAGGCAAGAGAGAAGGTCAGAGAACTTCGTGAAATTGCGTTCACGATACTGCTGCATGAGGATAGCATCTTTCTCGTGAAACGAGGTAAATGTCTTTTCCAACATGCGGTGCTCCGAGACTTCTTCACCACACAACTTCAGGCGTGAGGTGATGTTGTGAAGTGCTGAGTTGTACTCAGCAACGGACTTGTAGTCCTGAAGTCGGAGGTTCTCCCACTCATAGCTGACACGCGGGAGTATGACATCAATTTGATGTCTGTAGCGTGCCTCTAACACTGTCCATAACTCCAGAGGGTCCTCTACCGTCAAGTATTCGGCCTTCAGGGTCCGATCTATGTGTCGTCTGATATAGATAATGGCTTTCGCCTTATCCATGTCAGAGACAGTGGTAGAGGTACTGCCAGCTGAAGGGGCCGCTTCTGGGACTTTGCTAGCAGATGCATCGGATGCTGCGGGAGCCGATGATTGGGCCACTGCGGGGGCCAGGATGGAGTGCAGGAGCGCCATGGAGCGCAAGTGGAACTTCAGGTCCACTCGCCAGCTCAAGTAATTCTTGCCAGCTGCATCGAGCACCTTGAAATCGACGCTTGCCAATTTAGCCATTTTATCTATGCAATTTAAATATAAGCATGAATTAAAATAAATTCAACAATCCATGCATAAAGAAATTAATAAGTAAAAATGCGGGGATCGGCCAGATACCCAAAATAATACACAGTCCAAAGTCCGATTACAGTCCAAAGAAAAGAGAATGAAAAATTCAACTTTGGAAACCCCGGGTGGGTCCCTATTTCTGCATCCGTCTTCTTATGCTGTTGCACCGAGCCTTGGCTATTTATACAATTTACTCACTTACAAATTCTCTCAAAAAAAGTGCTGGAAATGTAAATAGGTATGCAATGGCCGATCCCGAAAGACACATTTTTACTTATTTTAAACATCCACACAGTTTATATGCTACAGGCATAAATTAAACAACCACGCATATATCTCAAGCACAAAAAATATGGAAAAAGTAAACTAGAAAATATAATTATCTCGTAGACCACGTGGAAACATCATACACCGTTAGGTTAGTTAACTAACGGCAGAGCGGTCTCAGGATCTCTGAGATGATTATATTTTTTAAAAATTCTAGTAAACCATACATAATAATTTGCAAGAGAGATGTTTAAATAAATAGAGGGACATATAAATGTAATTATTGATTTAACAAAGTTTTTCTCATAAATTTCAATTTGCAAATTTAATTCTTCTTTAAAATTATGAAGAAGCCGAATTTGTGTAGAATTTTATGGCTTCGGGCCAAAAATTATTTTTAGTATAAGCGCTTGTGGCCCGTTCCGCAGTTCTGTAAAGTTGTTTGCAGCAATTATTATGGCTTCGGGCCAAAAATAAGCTATTAGCCTCGGCCTCGGGTCTCGGGCTCGGCCTCGGGTCTCGGCCTCGGCCTCGGGCCTCGGATCTCGGGCCTCGGGCTCGGCCTCGGGCCTCGGCCTCGGATCACGGGCTCGGCCTCGGCCTCGGATCTCAGGCTCGGCCTCGGCCTCGGGCCTCGGGCTCGGCCTCGGGCCCCTGCAGCGGGGGGCGGCGGCGCGGAAGGCCCCCCCCGCTACAAGCGGGGATCGGCCTCGGGCCGCCCCCTTGCAGCGGGGGGCGGCGGTGCGGAAGGCCGCCCCCCCCCCCCCCCCCCCCCCGCTGCAGGCGGGGATCGGCCTCAGGCCGCCCCTTTGCAGCGGGGGGCGGCGGCGCTGTGGGAAGGCCCCCTCCGCCGTCAGGGGGGAGGGGAGGATTTCATTCTGGTTCTTCTTCCCACCGAAGAATTTTAATGGCAAAAGGAAAAAATTTTCAGAGAAAAAACTTTCTAATAGGGATAAATTTTGTTCTTTTATTAGACTAAATTTTTTTTACTTGTATATTTAAAACAATGTAAAAAGTATTTAGTCTAATTTTATCTACAGGATTATAGGGTTTTACCTCTAGATCAATGATCTAGGGAAGAACACGACGATGATCCGTAGAAATAAAAATCCAAGCTCCCGAACGCTTTGAGGATGCCGCAACGCTCCAACGAACCGCCGCAGCAACGCTAGATTCCTTGCGCGTAGGGATGAATTTAGATGAAGATTTTTGCTCAAGAATGGAGAACACGTGCTGATAACGTGTTGGATGAAAATAAACTCAAGAGAGAGAGAGAGAGAGAGAGAGAGAGAGAGAGAGATCATTTCATTGCTAAGAATGAGTAACCATAGCTAAGAGCCATGGTGCTCTATTTATTTATCTCATAGTGGGGAGGCCAAAAGCCTCTAGTAGACCAAGGGTCCCCATTACTCTAAGTAATGGGGGACCTAATGAATGGGTAATGAAGGAGGGGAGGCCAAAGGCCTCCCTCATTCATAACACTAGACTGTTATCAGTGTATTTTTAGCCAAGGATGGTTGTATTGACGCTAAAGACCTAACCCGAGATCTGATTGAAAGCTGGAGGACTTAGAATGTTGATCAGTGTATATAATTATATCTTTAAAGTTTTTTCATTTTGGATTTCGGATGGGATCAGTGTATGTGATGAGCAGTGTATGTGATGAGCATCTGAATAAAGCTTGAACGAAACTTTGAACGAAACTTTGTGTTATGAGTGTATTTTTTTGCAAAGTAATGGAATATTTCTATCGCAATTTCATGTCCTTCATGTTTATGTTCTCTGGCCATTTATTTTATTTTGATGAAAAATGGGATGTAAACATAAGGCAGAGGAAAACAACTCAAGTCTGCATTTGGAAAAAAAATGGGATGCTTTAGATACATGATCATATTGCAATGTACAAATGCAACACAAGTCTACATTGTATGTATTGATTATTTACAGAACACAAAATATAACTATTGATATAGGATGTAATAACATTTACACCAGTCATCATCCATGATGATCTACGTGCTGTATCTCTATACTTGAAAATGGAGCAACAACAGATCTCACCAAATCACAGATAACTTGATTCATGTGCTCAAAATAGGCCAAAACACAACATAAATTTAAATAGCCGTGAAAGCATACAATTACTTTAATGTAAACAGTATCATGCACAATGAACCTTTAGATGTATACAATAGAATGCACCTAAAATTTTAGAACTATACAATTTTTCTTGCCAGTACGAAAAGATAAGAACAATGTGAATTCCTCTTTATTTCTAGCAAGCAATAAAATAGGATTACAATATGCTAGACTCTCATCTTATGTGCATTCTTCTTAACAACATCACACTCTATATATCACCATCATAGGTTCCCATTGATGAAGATGACTCGAACACCTTCCAGTAGTGGATAGTGATCTCTACTGTAGCTGAAACCATGGTTAATCCATCAAGATGGTTAATCGATCAAGACTCTGCATCAACAATTCAAATTTTGTTTATCTTTTCTCATCCATAAAGTCGCCACAGATAAGTTTACGGTTTGGAAATAGTTCTCTGGCCTGGGAAAGATGGAGAACTCCAGCATTCAAACTTCCAGTGCAACCTGAAAACATGTGAAAATGTGAGAATCTTGAAAATTGAGCACTTGAAAATGGAAAATTGCAAATTAAAGGACATGTACATTAAAAATTGAGCATTTATTGTTCCACTCCGAAGGCGCCCACGCCAAATTTGTTGTTCTGTGTCGAAGACACCTGCGCTGAATTTGTTGTTCCGCGCCGAAGGCGTCCGTGCCGTTAAATATTTTTACGCAAATTTGTTGTTCTTTTAAATTTTGGCTGTCAAAATAATTTTTTGGGAAACAAAGATTTCTCGAGGGAAAATCTTAAATGAACTGTGCCCTTTGGGCACGGGTTATTTGCTATATATATATACATATATATATATATATATGTATATATATATATATATATGGAAAAAGGGGATCTAAGGTGCCTCCTTAGATGAAAATCTAAGGAGGCGCCCCCATGTCCCCCCATTTCTACAATTTTTTTGGAATTTTTTTTTCATGGGGTTGTTGTTCACATCATGGATGATCAACATACCAAATTTCAAGGGATTCCAAAACTTTTTGAGCCACTATCTACCCCTTACAATTTCAGCGGTCTAAAAACGTGCCGAAAAACCCACGAAGTTGCAAGGGGTAGATGGGGGCTCAAAAAGTATTGGAATCCCTTGAAATTTGGTATGTTGATCATCCATAAGGTGAACAATAAACCCATGAAAAAAATTTCAAAAAATATGTGTGAGATGGTGGGAAATGGGGGCGCCTCCTTAGATTGAATCTAAGGAGGCACCTTAGGATCCCTTTACCCTATATATATATATATATATATATATATATATATATATATATATATATAAATAATATTTGACAGAGTTTTTTGAATTCTAGGGCTGACTAGGACAAGATAAACAGTGGCTGAGATTTGATCTTGGTAAATCAATGGTTGAGATTGGATTTTTGTGAAATTTTTTGAGGGAAAATGCATTGGAAGCATAAACTTTGAAATTAGAAGTGCCTAGGGAAAGAGTGTGGAAATTAAATTTGGGGGGGAAGTGCCTTGGAAAAGATTGTGGAGAATCATAATCCATTAAATTAAACAAAATAAAAATTTAGCGTAAAACAATTTAGCAGTACAACAAATTAGTGTAAAAATACACTGATGTTTGTTGTTCCGGCACCCGCGCTAAATTTTTTTACGCTAATTTGTTGTCCCGCACCGAAGTCGCGGGCGCCAAATTTGTTGTTCGATATCGAATTTGTTGTTCCGCGTCTAAAGCGCCTGCGCCGAATTTGTTGTTCCGCACCAAAGGTGCCCGCGCCGCTAAATATTTTTACGCTAATTTATTGTTCTGTTAAATTTTGGCTGCGGAAATAATTTTCGGGGAACAAAGATTTTGCGGGGGAAAAAACATGCGCTCTCACCGAAGGCGCCTGCGTCGAAGGTGCCCGTGCCGCGCTAAATTTTTTTACAAAAATTTGTTGTTCTGCGCCAAAGGCGCGGGCACCAAATTTGTTGTTCGACGCCGAATTTGTTGTTTCACGTCGAAGACGCCTGCGCCGAAAGTGCCCGTGCCGCTAAATATTTTTACGCCAATATATTGTTCTGTTAAATTTTGGCTGTGTAAATAATTTTTCGGGGAACAAAGATTTCGCGGGGAAAGTTTAAATGAACCGTGCCCGCGGGCACGGGTTATGACTAGTATATATATATAACAAAAGAGGGAGGTTTTTGAATCTTTGTCCCATGTGGCAATGTCACATCGCCACATGGGACAGCCTTCTTAAACACAAAACCCAAAAAACACAAAACTCCACCCAACCACAAAAATACACCCAAAACCAAATACCCAAAATCACACCCCAAGCAAAAAAAACACCAAGACACTACACACACTCAAACCCACCATTCTTATTTTCACCTGTTTTTGCACTCATCGAAACACCTGCCCAAAAAAATTGAAACCCAAAAAAACACAGGCAATGTGCAATCAAAGAGGCGGGCTGAGCTTTTTGGGCGTCCGTTTCAATTAACCCCTCAAGCAGAGATCCGAAGGCGCCCATGCCGAATTTATTGTTCCTCGCCGAAGGCAGTCGGGCCTCTAAATTTTTTACGCTAATTTGTTGTTCTTTTAAATTTTAGCTGTAGAAATATTTTTTTGGGAACAAAGATTTTGTGGGGAAAATTTTTGAATGCACCGTGCCCGCGGGCACGAGTTGGTATATATATATATATATTAAGATGGATACCATGGGTCTTTTACAATCATGGTGGATTCCAAATGTCATAATACCAAAAGTCACAATGCCTATTCATAACACTTCCCCTTATCGATCCAGCGTTGTAAACTCGACATATGAATACTTCAGGATTCATAGTGCTTATGAGTATCACAAGGGATGGATACTTCTGGATCCTGGTTTAGAGACTACAAGTCTCTTTAATTTTCCATGTTCTGTGGATATCACTAGGGGTGGATACTTCTGGATCCAGAGTTAATGTGCATCGTTAAAACCTTTGGCTATGGAAAACCCAGTAGGAAAACATATAGCTAAGTCAAAAGATTACAACTCTACATTTAACTCCCCCTGATCTGTACAAGCTTTAGGCTTGCAGATCTCCTAGGCATTTATACATCAATCTCATTTACAACATTTCAAGAAAAAATACAAAATACAAGCATCGCTCATATATAGCAGCTACTGAATCTAATGGAGCTCCTCTGAAGATGTGTGCTCTGTCTCATTGCCTTTGATGCAGACTTCTCAAGGATAAGCTAGGAAAGTGGCATGGTCAACAGACTCGGTAGATAGCTCCACGTCTCTAGTCTCTGATCCAGTCATCACTGTGTCTGCGAGTTACTTCAGGGCGTAGCTATGCATACTCTTGATTTGCTTCTTGGATGATGAGCTTCTCGAAATGGTAGTATGATGTTTGCCTTAGTCGCATTCTCTGTAGATTTCCAGGATGTGGCGTGTCCTTCAAGGTGGTCATCGTGATGATTTATTACTTGCATCTGCAAATACATTTAACATGGAGGATAATCCTTTATATTTGTGACCCTTGGAGGTAGCGTAGAATATGCGTAGCTCCAGTCTAGTGATGCACTACAGGCGTTGCAATGTATCTGGCTAAACAAATTTACTGCTGACGCTATATAGATAAGCGTGCAGTTGGCCAGATAAAGGAGTGTATCAAAGACACTCAAGAAAGGCACTTCAGGACCTAGGATATCCTTCCCCTCTCGAGCGAATGGAAGTGGTCTTTATGGAAATCCATACAACCAATTGGTGTATTTAGTGGATTACAATTGTCTATGTATCTTCATCACCTTCGGATGTATGAAGGTAAATGTCACATGATTTTCATCTTCTGGATGTTATTTTCATCTTCTCGATGTTATTTTCTTCTGCTGGTTGATATTATCATCTATTGTGTAATATTTTCATCTTCTGGATGAGAGTTTCATCTTTTGGATGATGTGTTCATCTTCTGGATTAGAGTTTCATCTTCTGGATGAGTGTTTCATCTTCTGGATGATGTGGTCATCTTCTGGATATAAGTCTGTAAGCCAAGATTTTTGCCTAGGTCTTTCTTATCATATTTGATAGTTAGGCTTAAATAGATATTTTGATTTTCTCTTCAGGAGATCTGATGAGATTTGAGTCATTTGAAAATATAATCCCAAATCATTATCTTTGCTCTTTTAAAGATTCAAAGACAACCTTTAGTAGGAGTCCTTATATTGATATGGAACTTCATTGGTTGAATTCTATATATTTCATAGAATAGACGTCTCAAAGTCTATTCAGACAAGTAAAGAAATTAGGAGTAAATCCATAACGGTATGTCGTCACAACATTCATAGCAGCAAAAACCCAAAATTTTCCTTTGCCAATCGAAGGATTTTCGCAACCATAACCAGGAACATGATAAATCAGTTTTATTTGTAAGTGAGTCGAGCTCATCTTACTAATTACTTCCTGGTTTTAGCAAAATGAACCTCTAAGCTATAGCATATTTCCTATGTCATATGATTTTATTTATTTATATTTGTGTTTATTCAATACTCATTATGCCAACATGCTTGATATCTTTTGATATCATGACTTTTAGTCCAAACACTTCACGTTCCATAAGCGAGTCCAGCTCAGCTTATTATTGCCTTGTTCCACATTTTTGGCCAATCTCTACGTTTGCTTCAGGCAACAGAGTGTCGAACGATATTTATAATTATCACATTTAGTGGCAAAATGAAATGTGAATAAGTTGTCGACAACAGTGTTTTTTTATCCAAACACCTCCCCATGTACATACATTATACAGTAATACTTCAATTTATTCCAGATTCATCTCTTTTAGAGGTTCTGGAAAAGAAGAGGATATAGAGATGAGCTCACTTTCATGTGGTGGTATTGTTTAAAGGTCTCCAGGAGTTTTCCTCTCTTTGGAGCCTCGTGGGATGTCATCTAATTCATTGAAGACATCCACTTCTGCTACTGGTGGATTGCATCCATTATTTTTGGTATGTCAATCTTGGCTGTATTTTTAGCAGCAGGGATGTGTGATTTTGATAGTATTTGGTTTGTCAGTTAGTATTCCGAAAACTGTTTAACAGTTTCATTAGTGTGGATCTTCAGGATCACATCACGATTCATGATGTTTAAAATAGTCAACTGAGTTTCAAGCTCAGGGATGATTTTAATATCCATGTTGAACCTAATACTGTGAATTTAAAAATATCTGAATGTATAGGATCTTCAGGATCTAATCTTCACTATCGATTCTCTATATGAGACCCATCAAGGCACAATCTTTGAGATGTGTTCTAAATACTTTCCCCGTTTTTCAGTGCTCGGAATCTATTTATCTCGGGTAATTAAGCCCGATAAATAGATCTAAGACGGGAGGGCTCGAAATCTATTTATCTAGGGTAATTAAACCGGATAAATAGATCTAAGACTGCATTATGATGGTTTATAGTTGGTGATATGGAGATGTGGACACATCATGGCACAATTTATAAGATGTGCTATAAATGCTTTCCCAGTTAGGAGTTCTCGGAAACTGTTTATATGGGGTGATCAGGCCCATATAAATAGATTCTAAGGAGCCGTTTTGATTGTCTGCAGTGTAATTGTATGTCTCTATGCAGTCAACATCGACTGAATTTTTAACGGATGAGTAATCCGTTTAAATCATTTTAATGATTTATTCATATAACCCATTTCTGGGGTTGAACGCAAACTTCAGGATGTTCGACTTTATTCCAGTTGTAAATAATGTTTGCTTTCCCAGTGTTATCCAATGTTCCCGCCATTTAGTAATTTGTCATATATGCTGTGAAAAAGCTGGACTGTGGTTGGATAATAGGTTTAATTATGACCATTTTTAGAAGATATATTGATGAGTACACTAAGGTACATCATCAGTCCAATGTATGAGTGGATAAGTCCACTTTTATCCCTCAAATACTCTCAAGTAGTAAATATATCATCTTAAATTCTTTTGAGGAAGTGAAGAGAGTCAATGTCCATGTGTAGTGGCTATGATCTCTTAATAATTTTCCTTTTAAATGGAATAATGAAAACGCACCCTTCTGAAGAAACTTCGTGTTCTTTAGATGTACAGGAATGGTTAATGATGTCTTGCATCATCAATCCAGGGTAGCATATCATATCTTTACAAAGTTAAAAATTGGAAGATTCTGGACACTCCACGTGTTCCAAATAATTTCTCTTTTAGAATTTATGTCTGACTGTTGAAAGTCAATTGGAATGCTCATGTATGGTCTTTAGGCCATTATATTATTGAGTCATTCATTAAGGATTTCGTTTTGACGAATATCGATCGAAACTTTGTAAGTTTATTTTTCAGAGAGTAATGAGCATCCTCATATAGAGTATTCGGGCTTGACAAGCCTAAATCTCAAGTCAGACGTCCTAAAATAGTTTTTTATTGAACTATTATTAGGATGAAATGCTTTTGAAAGCATACGTCTTCAATTATGTTTGAAAAACACTCACTAAGAATTATGTTATGGCAACATATTAAATTTTTTTCAAAAGTCTATGTTTTCTCGGGGAATAGATAAGTATATAATAGCTAGATAGACTTTCGTCTTTAGACTAGATTTGTATATAGTTTGATATGTCATAAATTAATGACTTTTCATATTGCAAACAGCAGTATGTGGTCTTATCAGAACTTCTGGTCTGATCTTGTTTTGTCATTGCTTATTCCCGTCGAGGATATCATATCTTCCATTCCTCTTTTTATATCAGAACATAGTTGGTCCTGGGCTTCCCCTATTTTCAGTCTCTATATTGTTATTTATAAGGAAGAATGAATATTAGTCTTACTGAGACATATACAGGAGAATGAACTTGTTTCTATACTTCCACTTTTCATATTTATGTGGGACTTTTGAAAGTCCATTTGAATGATCAAGTATGGTCTTCAGGCCATTATTTTCTTGAGTCATTTAGGTTTTATGTGGGTAAAGAAACATGTTTAGGGGAATAAATACGTGGGTGCGAAAATATTTCCCACTTATTAATTAAACTACGACTACAGGCGTATGCTTATATTTAAGGCTAGATTTAGAAATCATTCCTTATAACGTGAGATTACTCTAAAAAGTTTAGCGGTGTTATGACAGACTTCAGGTGTCCATATTGGTCTATATAGACATAGATCTATGAGATCTATTTACCGCGAAGTGCGCATCATTAAGAATATGGCATAAAAAGTTTTCGCATAATCCCTCGTATTTGGTCATTTTTATTTTAAGTTGAGCAAAAGGGTGTTGACATTTAAATTTGAACTTCAGGTTCAATTATCATATATATATATATATATATATATATATATATATATATATGATTTTTAAACTTTTGAAAATTATAATCATTGGTCATAATCACAATTGAATGAATTATATATGTGATCCATTATATCACCCTTGGTGGTTATGTCTATATGTGATCCATCATATCATTTTATCATTTATTTTATCATATAAATTAATATTATATTATTAATTCTTATGTTATAAATGTTACCATAATAATAATTTGTGCACATTCAAGAATATCGTAACAATATGGTGACATGTATAAACTAATACATATTATTAACCCTGACATGCAACTTATAAGATGTATAAGTAACATATTATGAGAAATATTATTCATGTTATTAACCCAGATTACGTGCTGGTTAATTTCTAGGTGTCAGTAATTGTGAAGTAATTATATAACATTGTATTAAGTTAATGAATAATGAATAAGTGAGGAATGGTTAACTAACATGCTGAGTTGTGCAATGCATGCCCATTAGTTGTGCCATTATAAATCCCAATGAAGCATGTCAATTAACATGTTAATTATTAGTACAGATGAGTTAGCATTAATTGACATGCTGGGTGGTAATAATTAATATTAATTGACAGGCTAAGTTGCATGCCAATTAACATGTATAAAATAATACATATACACAAGATTTCTCATATATTATTTTCATAAATGGTATAGCCATTTATGTTTAAAAAACAAATGTATATAAGTACTTATAGTGTAATAGTATACTCCATTACACATAGAGAAGGTAATAGTAATAGTCACTTCTCAATGATGACTAATTTAACATTAGTAACTATTATCCTCAGACATTAGTAACTTCATACGTTTGAACATTTCGACATGTATCACGTTTCTATTAATTAATAATTATGTAAACTTACAGAATAAGGTGTACTCTATTACACATATTGCAAATATTAATAATAACATTTCTGTTACTAACGTATGGAGCCAATTAATAAAGCTAGAGAGCTCAAGGATGTGTGCAACATTGAATCATTAAATCCAAATGTGATTCATTCAATTAGAGTTCATATACTATTATGTCTAAAAAGTTCTTTAGATCTCTAGATTAGGTCTCTAGATCAGTGAAAAATATGTTTGTAGATCTATAGGTGTTACGCCTATTTGACCGAGACCCATAAAGCACGAGCCCAAGAGCCCGACTACTGGTCAAGAGCCCATCTGCGTCCTCAAAGCCCATTCGACAAAGGCCCTACAAGGGACCTTCTCGAACGTCGATCCGACCCGGCCCCAATAACCCGTTGGTCGCTCGCCCACACCTGTGAAAACCACTCCCCCGGACGCGCGACCACTAAATAGCGATAATGGGGAGGTGATGGCATGGCGGAGAGAGCGGCGGCGAGGGGGGGCTGATGGGGCACGATCAATGGCGAGCGTGGGACGTGGGCCAGAGGCAATCACGCGGGAGCTCTACAAAGGGGCCAGGAAGACGACGAAGAAAAGGACCGCATCTCAGGTAACAAAACCTAAGGTACTCCATCAACGACCTCGTTCCCCCAATTCATCTCCTTCCTCCCCTGCTCGCGCCGAGAGACGCCGTTACGATCTCCTCACGAGTCGGACCGTCTCCGCCGGGCCTCCTTTCTCAGATCTCTATCTGACTTAGGCATCGGAGGGGATTTGGCCGGAACCAAGGTCCGGCCCCCTGACGAGCGTTCTCGTCTGCGCAGGTGGACAGCAGATCAACGGGCCGAGGCTACCCCTCACCCCTCTCCGACCACTCGATCAACCGGACAGTGAGGCTTCCCCTCACCGTCAGCCTACCGTGGCCGAGTACGCCCTACCGAGGCCGAGCGTCTTAATCGGGCCCGAGACTCTCCCTCGCCACCCGTCGGCCGTGCATCTACCCGGGCGACTGAGGCTACCCCTCGTCCCCCTTCCAGCCGAGGCCGAGCACACCTGTCCGAGGCCGAGCGTCTCAACCAGGGCCGAGGCTTCCCCTCGCCCCTTCTGCACCGATTCGAAGCCCCCGAGGGACCCAAAGCGGGCCCCTTGACCACGTTGACCGGGTTCTCCACGGTCAACACTTTGTAGTAAGAAAACACTCTGAAACATCTGGCGCCGTCTGTGGGAACGAAAACTGTCCCACGAAGAAACAAACCACATCTGCGATGACGCGGCCTCCCTCCTCTCGGCGAAAGAAGGGCGAGGCCCTGACGCGGGGCGACAGGGCCCGCCATCGTGGCCAAGAATGGGCACGGGACCGACGCAAGGAGAGTCGCGAGGATAGGCCTCCCCTTCCCAACCGGTCGGGAGACCGAGTGCGCCCGTAACGGCGCGCAGCTCGGACGTGGCTTTGGTGGTATCAGTGGTCATAGACACTACCTTGGTACGACGGCTGCTCGTCGACACCGGCAGCTCCTGTGACGTCCTGTTTATGTCAACCCTGGAGAAGATGGGCCGGCGGAAAGAAGACTTGCGACCTCGCTCGGGTCCCGTGGTCGGATTCACGGGTCACTCCACCCCCATCATCGGCACCATCCATCTCCCGGTAACGCTCGGAGACACACCAGACTCAGTGACCCTGGCGGTGGAATTCATCGTATTGGGGATCGGGTCGGAATACAATGGGATCATCGGCCGACCCCTACTCAACGCCGTCGGCGCGGTGGTCTCGACCCTCCATCGGACCATCAAGTTCCGAACGCCGGGGGGGATGGGGCAAGTCGAAGGCGACGCGGGGAGACCGAATACCTGCTATCAACTGGCGGAGGAAGGTCCCGAGGATCGTCTAGCTGACCGGATGGCCGCGCTCGACTTAAGGAGCGGGCCTAGGCCCACCCTTGCGGAGGAGCAGGAGCAAATCCCGGTCACGGACACCGAGGGCCGGTTCGTCTCGATCGGGAGAGGGCTGAGCCCGGACCTGAGGGATCAGCTGATCGAATGCCTGGAGGCGAACCTGGACATCTTCGCCTGGTCACCTGAAGACATGCCCGGCGTGGACCCCCAGGTGATCGTCCACCAGATCAACGCCGACCCCAACTTCAAACCGGTTAGACAGAAGAAGCGTAACCTGGGCGGCGAGAAGATGAAGGCAGCCTCCGAGGAAGTGGAGCGTCTCCTCGATGCCAGCTTCATACGAGAAGTCTGGTACCCGGAGTGGTTGTCGAACGTGGTGATGGTCAAAAACCCCAACGGGAAGTGGCGAATGTGCGTGGACTTCAGTGACCTCAACAAGGCCTGCCCCAAGGACAGCTACCCCCTGCCGCGCATCGACCACCTGGTGGACAACGCCTCGGGATACGAGATGCTAAGCTTCATGGACGCTTACTCCGGGTACAATCAAGTCCAGATGGACCCCCGGGACGAAGAGATGACAGCCTTCACGACGGACCGGGGAACCTACTGCTACAAGAAGATGCCCTTTGGCTTGAAGAACGCGGGGGCCACCTACCAGAGAATGGTCAACAAGGTGTTCAGCTCCCAGATCGGGAGGAACCTAGAAGTCTACGTCGACGACATGCTTGTCAAGTCAAGGCAACCGGAAGACCACATCGCCGACTTGCGGGAGACCTTCGAGCGGTTGCGGCAACACCACATTCGGCTCAACCCCGCGAAGTGCACGTTCGGGGTAAGATCTGGCAAATTCTTGGGATTTATGATAACTAACCATGGTATTGAAGCTAATCCCGACAAGATCGAGGCGCTGGTCAACATGCGCGAGCCGACGACGATCAAGGAGCTACAGAGGCTGAACGGGCGCATCACAGCCCTGGGGCGATTCCTTTCCAAATCAGCGGAAAGATCGCTCCCCTTCTTCAAGGTCCTGAGGAAAGCAATCTCGGAACCTCCGAACAATAGGAAGACGATACTCTGGGATGAAGGCTGCTCCCGGGCGTTCGGGGACCTCAAAGAGTATCTCCGCAGCCCACCTCTCCTGTCCAAACCCCGGGAAGGGGAATCGCTGAGCCTTTACCTGGCGTGCGCGGAGGAAGCTGTGAGTTCGGTGCTGATCCGGGAGGACGGCGGGGTGCAATGGCCGGTATATTACACGAGCCGGATCTTGAAGGGGGCGGAGGTGCGATACTCGCCCATGGAGAAACTGGCGTACACCCTCGTCCTCTCAGCACGAAGGCTCCGACCCTATTTCCAGGCCCACACCATACTGATCCTGACCGACTCGCAGCTGGAGCAGAACCTCAAGAGATTCGATCGAATGGGAAGGATGCTAAACTGGGGAGTGGAGCTGAGCGAGTTCGACCTCCGATTCAAACCGCGCACGGCCATCAAAGGACAGGCCCTAGCCGACTTCATCGCCGAGTGCACGACGGAAGGAAATGGCCCCCCGGAGGGAGAAGACCCAGGGACGGTAACTGCTCCACCCCTGTCCTTTCTTTCGGCTGACCACTTCCAGCTAGAGGATCCAGGAGCGTGGATAGTTCATGTGGACGGGTCGGCTACACAGTCAGGAGGCGGGGCCGGGATTGCGATTCGATCTCCGGAGGGGAACATTGTGGAATACGCGTTGCGGTTCGAGTTCCCGGCCACGAACAACGTGGCAGAATACGAAGCTGTGATCAACGGCCTGAGGCTGGCCCTGGAGCTCGGGGCCGAGTCCGTCCGCCTCCTAAGCGACTCGAAGCTCATTGTCAACCAACTCTTAGGGAGCTACGAGGCACGGGAGGAGGCGATGCAGAGATATCTCCCAGTCGCCAGAGCGGCGATGTCCAAATTCAAAGACGTGGAGGTCTTACACCTCCCACGATCAGAGAATGCGCGGGCCGATGCGTTGTCAAAGCTGGCCTCGTCCTCGCCAAAGGAGCTGGGCCGCACCATCTACGTAGAGAACCTGTCGTCCCCCAGCACGATGGAGCACGAGGTGATGGCGATCGACCAAGAGCCCACCTGGATGGACCCGATCATCCGATACCTCACCCACGGAGAGGTGCCGGCCGATGGGGACGAACGCCGAACCCTGGAGAGAAAAGCACTCCGATACATGATCCATGAGGGGACGCTCTACCGGAGACGCTGGACCAAGACGGACGTCCTCCCATACCTGAAGTGCATCGGACCGCAAGAAGGTGACTACGTCCTACGAGAGGTTCACGACGAGATCTGCAGGAATCACCACGGGGGCAAGATAGTCGCGCAGAAGATCTTAAGGCAGGGGTACTACTGGCCGACCTTGGCCAAAGATGCTACAAGCTACGTCCAGAAATGCCAAGAATGCCAGAGGTACGCCCACCACATTTCGACTCCTCCGTCAGAGCTCATCCCTATCGTGAGCCCCCTCCCCTTTGCGAAATGGGGGCTCGACATCCTCGGACCGTTCAAACCAGGACGAGGGCAGCGGAAGCACCTGATCGTGGCAGTGGACTACTTCACCAAGTGGATTGAGGCCGAGCCGTTGGCAACCATCACGTGGAAGAAAGCGAAAAGCTTCGTGTGGAATTCCATCATCTCCCGATTCGGAATACCACGGGCCATCGTCACAGACAACGGGAAGCAGTTCGATTCTGCAGGGTTTAAAGATTTTTGTGAGGAATGGGGAATCAAGCTCCTCTTTGCCTCGGTAGCACACCCCCAGACCAACGGGATGGCAGAAGCGGCCAACAAGTGTATCATAGAGCCCCTCCGGAAGAAAGTGAAGGACGCCGAAGGGAACTGGCCGGAAGAGCTCCCCGGGATACTCTGGTCATACCGGACGACCCACAAGGAGGCTACTGGCGAGACCCCCTTCATGCTCACCTACGGGGTCGAATTAGGTGAAGAATCTCTTCGCCTCAAATACTTTGACGAAGACCGGAACTCGCAGAGCCTGGGGCTCAGCCTGGAGCTCCTCGACGAGCGACGGGAGCAGTCACTGGCCACCATCGTCCGCCAAAAGCAGAAGGTGGCCCGATACTACAACGCTCGGGTGCAGGGGAGAAGCTACCACCTCGGGGACCTGGTCCTCCGGAAAGCGGGCTTCACCACTGATACCGCTCGCAAAGGGAAGCTCGCGGCTAGATGGGAGGGACCCTACAAAGTCGTCAAGGTCCTCGGACCCGCAGCCTACCGACTAGCCGACATGGAAGGGAGAGTTCTCACTCACACTTGGAATGCGGAACATTTACGCAAATACTTTCAATAGATGTATCACTTCCTATGAAATAAATTTGTTTTAAATTCATTCCTTTCCAGATAAAGCAAAAAGGTATACAGAAGGATACACGAAGAGGTCGAGGGGCATTCCCCTCCCTCATTCTTCTCCGGGGGCACCGGGGGAGCCACAGGCTGGCAGCTCACTAGGGTCTCCCCCCTTACTCCGTTCGGCGTCAGAGTACATCCGAAGTTTCTCGAAGTTAATCCCCGAGAGCGGGAACTTCTCTCGGATCTCGGACTGGCACCGGGCGAAGCCCTTCTCGTACGCCTTCGATAAGGCGGTCTCCATAAAGGAGGTGGCATACTCCGCCACGGCATCCTGAGCGATCCGGGCTGGATCCACCTCCTCGAGCCCACGCAGCCGGGCCTCTAAGGTCTCGACCTGGCGTTGGTGCTCCGCCATCTCCTTCTCGATCTCCCGAGATTTCTCCCCAAGTTGGGCTGCAAGGGCCCTCGCCTGCTCCTCCTCCGCATCCAGACGGTCGGAGAGCTCCGAGGCTTCGGAGGCAGCAGCCGGGTCGGGGATCTGCTTGTCTCCTCCAGACGCACCGACATCTTTTAAAAGAGAGGCGAGCCGCGTCTCGGCCTCTGACTTCGCGGCCAGAGCCACGGCTCTCTCCCGATCCGCCACCTCCAGGGCAGAGGACAGCTCGGTTATTCGGGAGTCCAGGGACTGGACCCGCGCTTCCTCCAACTGACTAGCTTCCTCCCCCTCCTCGCCAGGGACCTCAGGGCCTAGCCCGGCCACCGATTTGGCTTTGGGAAGAGCCGCAAATTGGCGCCTCATCGAGAGGCCCACCGAGGACAACTGTGCCAAAGCAACGAAGGTAAGACGGCAAAAGCAGCTGGAGAACGGGGGGACAAGCAGAGACACACTACCTGTTGACCAGCCTGGATCACGAAGGTAGCCAAGCAATCGCCTCTGACTCCGTCCAACACCGCCTGGTCGGGAGGGAGACAACAATTCTCGGCCACTCGAGCGGTGGCTCCACGGCTCGAGAACACCGACTCCTTCTCCCCCACTGGAAAGCGTGGACAAAGAAGACCCTCTCCTGACGAAGGGAACTTGCCAGGAGCGGAGCGGAACGCCCCAAGATACCGACTGTAAGCATCAAGGAGAGAGCCGTCCGGGAGAGGTGAAGGGCCGGCCCACGGCCAGGCAACCTCAACGGGAGCAGGATGAGGTCGGTCAGCAGTCGGCTGGACGTCGACCCCCTCGACCCCCTCACGGAGCCTCTTGGGAGACCCCTGCAAGGGGAGAGAGGGAGACGACATCTTCTTTGGCTTCAAACCTCCGGACGCGGTCATAACCCGCTGCTTCTTCCGGACCGCCAACACATGGTCCCTTCTGTGCGGATCCGGGTTTGGGACCTGCACAAGAGCGCTGGCAGGAGAAGAACCGAGAGGGAGCCCACCTGCACTCAAAGAAGAAATGAGAGACAGAGCAGAACCTGGGCGACTTCGAGGGGCGAACGTTCGGAGCAGCTTACCTAGGGGCCACACCGTCTTACGCAAATTGTGGTCACTAAAGAGGAAGTCGATCGAGCGCTCCCTCGTAGGAATTGCCAGCATGTCCCTCGCCGTCTGCTGCTCAGCGACCGTCGGCTCACCCAGATTAAGAACAACGGCACCGGCCGCCTCCCACCGAGCCGGGAAGGGTACACTCGAGGGGAATGTGACGAACACGTATTCCCCCTTCCAGCGTTTCAGAGAGCTCGGCAACCCCAGCACCAGGGACATCTTCGGGCGGGCGCTGATGTAAATCCATGCCCCCGATTGGTGGAGGCTCAGGCGGTAGAACTGGGCAAAGAGGCGGAGAGAGGGCACCACACCCTTCAGCATGCAGACGACAACGAACCCGACGAGGATCCCGACGGCGTTGGGACAGAATTGACACAAGCACACATTGTGGGCCTGAAGGAACTCAACGATAAAAGGATGAAGCGGGAAACGGAGCCCGAAGTGGAAGCACTTCTCATATATTCCGACCTCATTAGGACCAGGAGAGCAGATCCGCTCGTCAGCCCCAGGGGCACGAGCCGAGTAGGGCGGAAGCAGGTAGGAGGAGCGCATGCTCCCGATGGCGGTGGCACAGATCGACGAAGGCCACGCCAAGACCTCAGAAGGAACCCCTGAAAGATCATCCCCGTGCTGACTAATCGCCGAAGGAGTGCCACCCGCCAGACCTGGAGCCGCATCGCGCTCCGACCGAACCGAACCCGTAGCAGAAGAAGACGACATGGGGCAGAGCTCAGACAGAAGGGGGATCAGCGCAAAGAAGAAAGACGATGGGATGGCGGCTCACGAATCCCTCGGCTTCTCCACTTAAGACGACTCCGCGAGCGGCAGGGATAAGCTTGCCGCTACACGTGGCAACATCTGAAGGCCGACGGCGCTTCGGAACCCGCGCCTTAAAAACATCGAACGGGCCAACTCATGATGACAACTAATAAATGAGTCGGCATCGACTGGCGAGCTTGTCAAAATCGGTAGAGGACACATCGGCTGAGCCGAACCGGCCGAGGCCGATCAACCCGACCGATGGGGGCAATTGTTACGCCTATTTGACCGAGACCCATAAAGCACGAGCCCAGGAGCCCGACTACTGGTCAAGAGCCCATCTGCGTCCTCAAAGCCCATTCGACAAAGGCCCTACAAGGGACCTTCTCGAACGTCGATCCGACCCGGCCCCAATAACCCGTTGGTCGCTCACCCACACCTGCGAAAACCACTCCCCCGGATGCGCGACCACTAAATAGCGATAATGGGGAGGTGCTGGCATGGCGGAGAGAGCGGCGGCGAGGGGGGACTGATGGGGCACGATCAATGGCGGGCGTGGGACGTGGGCCAGAGGCAATCACGCGAGAGCTCTACAAAGGGGCCAGGAAGACGACGAAGAAAAGGACCGCATCTCAGGTAACAAAACCTAAGGTACTCCATCAACGACCTCGTTCCCCCAATTCATCTCCTTCCTCCCCCGCTCGCGCCGAGAGACGCCGTTACGATCTCCTCACGAGTCGGACCGTCTCCGCCGGGCCTCCTTTCTCAGATCTCTATCTGACTTAGGCATCGGAGGGGATTTGGCCAGAACCAAGGTCCGGCCCCCTGACGAGCGTTCTCGTCTGCGCAGGTGGACAGCAGATCAACGGGCCGAGGCTACCCCTCGCCCCTCTCCGACCACTCGATCAACCGGACAGTGAGGCTTCCCCTCACCGTCAGCCTACCGTGGCCGAGTACGCCCTACCGAGGCCGAGCGTCTTAATCGGGCCCGAGACTCTCCCTCGCCACCCGTCGGCCGTGCATCTACCCGGGCGACTGAGGCTACCCCTCGTCCCCCTTCCAGCCGAGGCCGAGCACACCTGTCCGAGGCCGAGCGTCTCAACCAGGGCCGAGGCTTCCCCTCGCCCCTTCTGCACCGATTCGAAGCCCCCGAGGGACCCAAAGCGGGCCCCTTGACCACGTTGACCGGGTTCTCCACGGTCAACGCTTTGTAGTGAGAAAACACTCTGAAACAATAGGCATAGAAGAAAATGCTAGTTTATGATCTAAAAACAAAATTAGATCTAGGAAATTATGATCATGAATACTTAAAAAATTGGAATTTTTGAACAAATCTAGAAATACATCAAGATCGCATGTGTTATGAAGCTTTTTGCACGCATCGGATTCCTCTATCGAGACGTCGCGAAAAATTTGTCAGATCTTCTCCGCATCTTTTCCTTCTCTACAAACGTAATGGTGCTGATAACGTGTTGAGAATCAATCTCTATTGTGGATGCCATAAATCATACATACATATATATATATATATATATATATATATATAGGAAAATTTTCAAATGACATTTCGCACCGTGCGAAAATGTTGTTAGTTTTTTTTTGAAATTTTTTTTTCAAAAATTCTTCTTTCCACCCTCATTATATGTTGTTATACCCCTCTTAAAAAATAATGGTTGAGAAATAATGTCATTTGGCCTTCGATCAAGGCATTTCAACAAATTCGCATGTTTTGAGACCGTTAAATTTGTAACGGGTGGATGGGTGCTCTAATGCCCCAACGTGTTCACCCATTATTTTTCCTGGGGTTTATATTTGTATGGATTAAAATCAAAAAAAATTTTGAAAAAAATTTCAAACAAATAAAAAAAATGTTTTCGCACAGCTTTCGCACGGGTTTTTTCGCAACGGAAGATCGCACAATATATATTTGGTTACCATGGGTCTTTTACAATCATGGTGGATACCAAAGGTCCTAATACCAAAGTTCACAATGCATATTCATAACACTAATTCTATTTAAATACCCTTTTATTGTAGGAGGATATATGCCCATAAGGCGATTTATCCTAAAGTATACGTCTTGTTCATACTGTATATGGTATCCATTATCCTAAGTATGAAATCGTTTGTATTAATATACTTAGATAATGTCCATAGACTTATAGGTAGGTCATTATGTATCTAGATAAGATCTCGATTATGAGTAGTAAGCAGCCGAATAGAAACGTAAGTCTTAAATGGTTCGTGGTCATAGATGTGTCGAGAACTGGATATCGACACATTGGATAGACCACTGTGTCTTAGTCTTACCGTAGGATAATGATGATCTCATAGTCATTCGACTTGGCGAAGTCAGAGGCGAGACACAGGTGCTCATTGGAGAATAAGTTCACTGAACGACCAACTTAGATTGTTAAATGGTTAACTTTAACTAAACTGTCTTTAATAACTTTAGGGTGATGATAGGTAAGCTGGTCCTTAAGACCTGAAGTCATCTGTACGAACCTGTGAATGAAAGGTGTAGCTTAGACCCATGATCTAGCTTCGAGGCTAGGCCTGCTGAAAGATCTTAGGTTGGGTTGCACCCGAAGCTCTCGAGGCGAGTAGACGACTAAGATGGGATTCGTCACATCCGTTAAAGGGAAGTTAGTGTCACAGGCTCAGTACGATCTTTGTGTTAATCCTCGGCCGGGGTACGTTGTAAGAAGTACAACGTGAATACAACAAAGACCGCCGTATACTAACCAATATTGTCTAATGGGGTTGACAGTAAACCATACCCTAGGCCAACAGGGACACAGTCTTGACGAAGGGACTATAGCTAACGGCAGTCATCACTGACACAGCCAATGTAAATCCAACGACACTTTTGTCAAAGGGTCAATCACGTTATGATGATTCTGATACAGGGACGACAGCACTGCTCGTGGTGACCGTCGTCTAGGGGTTCCGAGCCCCAACCTGTAGTACGGTCTGGCTGTAGGGTCTCACACTGAGTAGCATTCCTGTCTTAGTAATAGAAAGATTAATTAAGAGAGATTCATTTGATGACATTGAATAATTGATATTCACAAAGTTGGTTGTGAACTTAAGTCGTAAATGCAATAAGGACAATGTTGCATTTGATGCAAGCAAAAGATTAAAATGTATCGTAAATCGGTTACGACGAATTTAGTAGGAAAAAATACATTGGAAAGGGTTACCTGGATGACGGGATCGTCCCGGTCTAAACACAGGTTCAAACCGCGTCCAAATTGGAGCTCAAACGAGCCCAGAAACGTAATAACAATTCAAGGGAAAGTGGGTAAGACCCACTGGGCTTACAAGCCCATCCGCAAGGGCAAATGGGCGCGGCCTGCTGACTGCAGCAGGCGTACGCCCGCTACAAAACGGGCGCAGCCTGCTGCAGCAGCGGCCTGCGCCCGCTGCTTGCAGCGGGCACGGCCCGCCCTTGCTCATCTTAGGCGGGCGCGCCCGCAACTTAAGTTATTTTAGGGTTTTTGAAACCCCAAATGACGGCTACAAAAATTGATTATTTACCCAACTTTGGGCAATTGTTGAGGGGTCAAACGAAGACGAAATTCGTCGTCGTCGGTTCCTACGCTTTCACCATTCGAAGCCCTTCGGATTGATAGCTTGTTCGGTATCTAAGTTTAATGAGCGAAGAGAGTTAATTAGTTAAAGTTTGCTTTTATGAAAAGCTCACTAAACTACAAATTAAGCTAAATTAGCTTAACTGAATTTTCTTCAAATTAACAATAGTCCCACATTGCTCACAATGAGAAGAGGAGTGCCTGCTCCCTATATAAATAGGGGTGCACTCCCTTCGTTGAAAGATGCACAAAGTCCTCGATCAAGTAGCTCCAGAATTTTAGAGCAAACTCGATCTGCGACTAAACTATTCTCTCTCTCTCTTTTCTTCCTATTCTCCGGAGTAGTCCTAGCAAGACTACGAAGGGCGGTTGGATTCGGATCCAGACGTCTAAGACGCTGGTCTATTCAAATGAAACTTTCTATCGCGTGTGATCGGCTTGGAGGTGACAGTCGGCTCGGGCGGATCGGTTCGAGGGTGCGAGGCGGCTCAGGCGGATCGAGTCAAAGCGGTTCGACTACGAGGAGAATCAGAAGACAGTGCGGTACATCTTGCCTGATCCAGGGCCAAGATTCCAGGTATGTGGTTAAGCAATTTTAGTGTAGATTTAATTTTGTCGCTGTAGAATAGATCCCTCTTGCGGTGGTCAGATCCACCCCAAGTTGGCATAGATCGGGATAAGTTCTGGCTCCCTCAGAGCCTAGCTAAATTGTTTAGCTAGCCTAAAAGTTTTGTTTTTGTTTTTCCGCTGCGATTTTTTGCCCCTGTGGCCCGTCCGACTTAGGACGGACACGGATCCGAGCTCTGAGGGTCTGCCAAATCCCAACAGTGGTATCAGAGCTTATTGAGCTTGAGTACGGGTTCTCGGGTTATGAGCTGACCCGAAGTAATCACTCTTACTGTACAAAGTCCTGATAAGATGGAGATCTTTGATAGGTTGGGCGTTGTCGAGAGGCATGCCGTAAAACAAGTTCTGAGGTATCTTGTGATGGGTCTAGGGTGCCATGGATGATGGGCCTTAACAGCGTCGCAATGATATCAAAGTGATACCCAACAGTGGTATCAGAGCCATGGTTATGCTATAGATCTGTTTTAGTGACATTCTTTAAATCTTTAAATTGCTTATTTTTAAACATACAATTGTTTTGTGTTTTAAAAATTGTGTTTGCAACGCGAATTTTTTTTTGGTACGCGTTAATTTTATGCGATAAATATAAATAGGTCTCTAATCTTTAAATGATTTTTAAAATTTTTCTATGAGATATAATAATTTTTCCAAGCATTGAAATGTGTATGTAACTTTAAGGACATATTTTATTTTGGAAATTTAATTCTCTTAAGTTGCATAAAGGTTGGAAATTTTAAAACTTTATTTGAAAGCTTTTAAAACAATTTCTAATGATTTTAAAAATGTTTTAAAATTGCTTTAATGGATATGTAAATTATAGAAATTTTTTTATTTTCATAAGATGAAATGATAAATTAGTTTCTTTTAAAATTACATATAGGTTTCTAGATTATTTATGTGATATTTTAATCTTAGAAATGTTTGATTACAATTTTAAAGCCTAGGTTTTAAAATTATTTGATAATTTTATGAAACCTATTTTTTATGTGATAAAATCTTTTTTAAGCTTTAAATTTTTTATCTTTAATTTTAAATGTTAAAATTTTAGATTTGCGTGTTATTAATTATGTAGATAATTTTAACTTGCAAATTCTCATTACATGTCAATACATGAACTTTTAATTTATGCAGATAAATTAGTTTTTTTTATTTTAATGGACATGATGAATAATGTATTCATGAACCCTTTTAGGTTAGCCATTAAATGATTAAAATTTTATAAGATGAAATTTTAATAAACTAGTGACATGTTACGTTTTTTATAAACAATTCAACATCAAAACCTAATACCAGATTAGGGTAGTCCCTTTGATTGTCAATCATTTCAATAAAACGTTTAAATGATGATTTTCATAAAAAGACTAATTTTGAAATATGTTGTAATTTTTTATTTAAAATCCTAATTAGATTGGGGTAGCACGTTGGACGAATGAACCTTATAGTTGATAAGGACTCAATAAAAAATTGTTCAACCAATCCATAAAATTTCGAATTTTAGGATCTACTACTTGATAAGGATTAACTAGTTTTCTTAATTAAAAGCCATTTAGTTGTTGGACGAACATAGAATTGATGAAAACTCCTTCAATGGATCATGATGTCGGTCAATGTGCTTGGCTAAGTTTACTGGACCACCCTAGCTAGTCTAGGGGCCGAGTGGTCCTGGCTTAGTCAATTCCCTGGCCGCGTCCGCTGGACCGCAAGGAGTCGAATCATGACTGTGTAAGTCCATCGACTATACCTAAGTCAAATACGATAATAATCTTGTTCAAGATAAATCGTAGCCCTCCTTGTTTTAGGAGTTGGCAACTGTAAGAAACGTGTTACGACTGTTGAGCTACACTCAAGCCGTGACATGACAATCTTATAGAAACCGATTTCTTAATAAACATCTTGACCTGACTAAAACCGTTGTCTCATCCACCGAGCACCGACGTAAGTCTAACCAAGAATGTAGTCTAAGTCTGACCTAAACCGACGTGTTGTGCATACACCGAGCGGCGGGGCAAGTCAGGCTAGACACAAAAACAAGGGTCAGCTAGCCATTGTGATCTGGATGAGCACACTCATGATCACAAATGACTAAGGGTAAAATCGATAGGGAATCATATTTAATATGATTGACGACAAGTTCATCTACCGACTGCAGAGTCGGACACATTGTTGAGACACACTCAAGGTTGTCAGACTTAGGGTAGTCGGACCCTCTCTCACAAATGTTATTTTATAATAAACTGTTATTATTATGGATTTAATAAATTTAGTGGGAGAATATATTTTTATTAAAAACCATTAAAACTATACAACGAACATATACTGACTAAAGTATCCATAAAATTGCAGAATGGATTCGGGTCTTAGATATATGGTAGAGAAGAACGTGCTCGATGGAACGAACTACAAAGACTGGCTTAGAAACATTAAGTTAGTCCTTTCTCTAGCCGGGATTGGATACGTACTGTTCGAGGACGCTCCGAAGAAGCCTGATGACGATTCGACCTTCGAGGAAAAAGAAGCATATAAACTATACCAGAGGGATGCAGAGAATGCCAGGTGCCTTACTCTGGCTTCGATGAGTAACGAACTGCAGAGGAAGCATGAACATATGGATGTTCAAAGTATGCTTCTTAATGCACAAGAGTTATACGACAAGCGGTCTAGAGCTGCCAAGTTCGAAGCCACCAGCAACCTCTGGGGCACAAAGATGGAGACAGGGCCTGTACATGATCATGTCATCAAGATGATCGGGTATGTGGAGGACGCCCCCCCCAGTTAGGTTTTGTCCTGGACAATAAGATATCTGTGGACATTATCCTTAAGTCTTTAACCCCTGACTTTAAGCCTTTCATCACTGGTTCCATAATGAACAGTCTTGAAATCGGATCTTCCTGGTCTCCTCAATATGCTTAGGCAATTTGAGGAAATTGAGAAGAAGCTGACTGCATTAGTTGTTGGCTCTGCTTCTTCTGACCAGCCGAAAGGCAAGGGCAAGAAGAGGCAGGTCCCGCAACCTGCGAAGGCAAAGAAAGGGAAGAAAAAGACCGAAGGGGCCCCGTCAAAATCTGAGTGCTTCCATTGCCATAAGATTGGCCATTGGAAGAGGAACTGTAAGATTTATCTTGCAGAGAAGAAGAAGGGACATACTGACGCCTCTACCTCGGGTACAACAAATTAAATTCAATGAAGCGTAATTATTTCCAATCACATAGTATGAGATACTGAGACATCTGTGTAATGTATACAGGTGGCTGAAATGAAGCGAAGATTGGGAGAAGTTCGGAGGATGGTCGGTAATCTGAGCAATCGTTGCTACTGGGGCCGTTCAAAGACTTCGAGAGACATGATCGAGAAGGAGCTGATACTAAATTTTCATTGAATAAAATGTATCATTCCTCCAAATGAAAACAATAATTGAGTGTTCAACACTCAAAGTTTATTAGATAAACAGATTACGGTTCATCTTTATGAATCCGTTGTTTTAAATGAATGTCTCGAAAATTGGTTTTCTGTTGAAATTAAATTTTGATTGAGATTGGCTTAAAATTTTCTGTGATTGTGGCTTCCTGAATTGGTTGCGAAAATTCTCGAATTATGATGCGAAGCTTCAGAAATTTTGTTTTGGAGCTGACTTAATGTTATAGTCAATTAGTAGTTAAGTATAGGTTCCAGGAGCGTATAAATTGTGTATGCTCACAATTATACGCATATTAAGATTAATTCTTAATAAACTGCATTTGGTTATTAAAGAGTTAATTTTAAATGTGGTTAAGGGAAAAGTACAGTGTAGGACATTTGATTGAGTGAGTCAATGTCAAGATTCCTTAAACCGGTCTTGACTTGACTCATTCGTCAAACCGAACCAGACACTAGTACATTCCATCTAAAGCACCTATCAAATGGTTATATCTTCAGATATAATATTGAAGTATTTAACCAGGTAATTCTTAAATTCAGTGGGAGCTAGCTCGTATACTTAGTTCTGGTTTCTCGGACTAAGTAAAAAGGAATTTCCAAACTTATTTGAATCATCTATATAAAACATTGAATCAAAATCGTTTTGATTTAATCAAATATATAAAGACTTAGGGTGTCAGCATGTACCTAACATGTTAACACAAGAAAATTGGAATGAGCTGAGACTGACGTATAGAAATGTTAGACCCTACATCTAGATTGTATAAGCTAATTGTCAGCAATACAAAGAAAGGAAAAATCGATCTAGATCATTTTTCAAAGGATCGACCTTGTGTGATCAAGAGATGTATATATATAATAATCCATTAAAATGCATCTTATATACTCGTTAGTAAATCCACTCTTAGGTTTGTCATATAAATGTCAAAGTGACTGATATGATATAACGGTATGAGATACCGAGATAAATAGCCTAAGTGCAAGTGAGAGATGCAGGAGGATATATGCCCATAAGGCGATTTATCCTAAAGTATACGTCTTGTTCATACTGTATATGGTATCCATTATCCTAAGTATGAAATCGTTTGTATTAATATACTTAGATAATGTCCATAGACTTACAATTAGGTCCTTACGTATCTAGATAAGATCTCGATTATGAGTAGTAAGCGGCCGAACAGAAACGTAAGTCTTAAATGTTCGTGGTTATAGATGTGTCGAGAACTGGATATCGACTCATCGGATAGACCACTGTGTCTTAGTCTTACCGTAGGGTAATGATGATCTCATAGTCATTCGACTTGGCAAAGTCAGAGGCGAGACACAGGTGCTCATTGGAGAATGAGTTCACTGAACGACCAACTTAGAGTTGTTAAATGGTTAACTTTAACTAAACTGTCTTTAATAACTCTAGGGTGATGATAGGTAAGCTGGTCCTTAAGACCTGAAGTCATCTGTACGAACCTGTGAATGAACGGTGTAGCTTAGACCCATGATCTAGCTTCGAGGCTAGGCCTGCTGAAAGATCTTAGGTTGGGTTGCACCCGAAGCTCTCGAGGTGAGTAGACGACTAAGATAGGATTCGTCACTCCGTTAAAGGGAAGTTAGTGTCACAGGCTCAGTACGATCTTTGTGTTAATCCTCGACTGGGGTACGTTGTAAGAAGTACAACGTGAATACAACAAAGACCATCGTATACTGACCAATGTTGTCTAATGGGGTTGACAGTAAACCATACCCTAGGCCAACAGGGACACAGTCTTGACGAAGGGACTATAGCTAACGGCATTCATCACTGACACAGCCAATGTAAACCCAACGACACTTTTGTCAAAGGGTCGATCACGTTATGATGATTCTGAAACAGGGACGACAGCGACTGCTCGTGGTGACCGTTGTCTAGGGGTTTCGAGCCCCAACCTATAGTAAGTTCAGGCTGTAGGGTCTCACACCGAGTAGCGTTTGTGTCTTAGTAATAGGAAGATTAATTAAGAGAGATTCATTTGATGACATTGAATAGTTGATATTCACAAAGTTGGTTGTGAACTTAAGTCGTAAATGCAATAGGGACAATGTTGCATTTGATGCAAGCAAAAGATTAAAACGTGTCGTAAATTGGTTACGACAAATTTAGTAGGAACAAATACATTGGAAAGGGTTACCTGGATGATGGGATCATCCCGGTCTAAACACCGGCTCAAAATCGGGTCCAAATCGGAGCTCAAACGAGCCCAGAAACGCAATAACAATTCAAGGGAAAGTGGGTTAGACCCACTGGGCTTACAAGCCCATCCGCAAGGGAAAACGGGCGCGGCCCGCTGACTGCAGCGGGCGCGGCCTGCTGCAGCAGCGGGCCTGCGCAAGCTGTTTGCAGTGGGCACGGCTAGCCCTTGCTCACCTTGGGCGGGCGCGCCCACAACTTAAGTTATTTTAGGATTTTTGAAACCCCAAATGACGGCTACGAAAATTGATTATTTGCCCAACTTTGGGCAATTATTTGAGGGGTCAAACGAAGTCGAAATTCGTTGCCGTCGGTTCCTACGCGTTCACCATTCGAAGCCCTTCGGATTGATAACTTGTTTGGTATCTAAAGTTTAATGAGTGAAGAGAATTAATTAGTTAAAGTTTGCTTTTATGAAAAGCTCACTAAACTACAAATTAAGCTAAATTAGCTTAATTGAATTTTCTTCAAATTAGCAATAGTCCCACATTGCTCACAACGAGAAGAGGAGTGTCGGCTCCCTATATAAATAGGGGTGCACTCCTTACGTTGAAAGAAGCACCAAGTCCTCGATCGAGTAGCTCCAGAATTTTAGAGCAAGCTCGATCGGTGACTAAACTATTCTCTCTCTCTCTCTCTTCTTCCTATTCTCTGGAGTAGTCCTAGCAAGACTACGAAGGGGGTTTGGATTCGGATCCAGACATCTAAGATGCGAGTCTATTCAAGTGAAACTTTCTATCACATGTGATCGGCTTGGAGGCGAAAATCGGCTCGGGTGGATCGGTTTGAGGGTTCGAGGTAGCTCAGGTGGATCGAGTCAAAGCGGTTCGGCTACGAGGAGCATCAGAAGACGGTGCTGTACATCTTGCCTGCTCGAGGTTCAAGATTCTGGGTATGTGGTTAAGAAATTTTAGTGTAGATTTAATTTTGTCGCTGGAGAATAGATCCCTCTTGGGGTGGTCAGATCCACCCCAAGTTGGCATAGATCGGGCTAGGTTCTGGCTTCATCAGAGCCTAGCTAAATTATTTAGCTAGCCTAAAAGTTTTGTTTTTGCTTTTCCGCTGTGATTTTTTGCCCCTATGGCCCACCCGACTTAGGACGGACACATATCCGAGCTCTGAGAGTCCGCCAAATCCCAACATTTATTTTATAACAAATTTTCCTTTCTTTAGGAGAACCAAGATCATTCTTAGCCCTAAAAATAAAGTCATTCAATTTACAATAAAATTAAAAGTAAAAAATTAATTTTTTAAAAAAAATTAAAAATTGTTATGAAGGGAAAAGCTTAGGGTAAAAGGTCTAAGGGGTTAGGAGCCTACTGCCCTCATATATATAGCATTCAATGATGGGTGAAAACCCAATGGGTCCAGTAGGCCTATTCACAACACTTCCCCTTATCCAACCAACATGGAATAAGAGGTGGATTCTTCAAGATCCAAGTTATCCTAGCCTTGTTAAATAAAGAGCAGTTTCTCCATAACTTTCCCTGTTTTAGGGACGTGACTAGGGGTGGATACTTCAGGATCCAAAGTCAACGAGGTTTCCCGTCAAAACCTTGACTATGGAAAACCCTGTGGGAAAAACCAATCGCCAAGTGAAAAGAGTACAACACTACTGTTGACTCCCCCTCATCTGACCAAGCTTTAGGCTTGCAGATTTCCTATGAATCTATACATCAGTCTCTTATGTATATATACATTCATAGTTCTCTCATCCTGACCCAGTTTACATTTTCTCACTCTCCTCAACCCAATCCAACTTACAAGTTTCTCAAAGATACTAGTAGGCAGAGATTTGGTAAGCAAATCTGCCAAGTTATTGCAAGATTGGATACTCTGTACCTCAATCTGCTTTTTCTTCTTAAGGTCATGCGTCCAGAAGAACTTGGGAGAGATATGCTTCATCTTGTCGCCTTTGATGTAGCCGTCCTATAGCTGGGCTATACATGCTGCATTGTCTTCATAAATTGTAGTAGGCTCAAGAACGACGGGCTGCAAGCCGGTAAAGGTGAGAATGTGCTGGATCACAGAACGTAGCCAAAAGCTCTCTTTACTTGCTTCATGGATTGCTAGAAGTTCCGAATGTGTGGATGCGACGGTCTTCATGGTCTGCTTCACAGATCTCATAGATATGGCAGTGCCTCCATAAGTGAACATGTATCCGGTCTGAGACTTCTCTGTATGAGGATCGGATCTGTAACCTACATCAGCATAACCAACTAAACTTGTTATTGCCCCTTTCTTGTAGAATAGACCTAAGTCTATGGACCCTTGGATGTAGCGCAGAAGATGCTTAACTACGGCCCAGTGCCGCTGTGTAGGTGCAGCACTATATCTGGCTAGTAAGTTGACTGGAAATGCTATGTCAGGGCGAGTGCAGTTAGCCAGGTAAAGGAGTGCACCAATAGCACTTAAATAAGGCACTTCAGGGCCTAGTACTTCATCCCCCTCTTCCAGCAGCCGGAAGGGGTCTTATGTACATCCAATGATCTAACGACCATAGGGGTACCGAGGGGGTGGCACTTATCCATTTGGAACTTTTTCAGTAAGTTCGATGTATAAGTTGACTGATGTAACATGATTCCATCATTAGGATGCTCAATTTGGAGACCTAAACAGAATTTTGAATTTCCGAGGTCTTTCATCTCGAAAATTTCTGCCATGCTTCTAGAAATCTCAGTGATCTCTCTAGGAGATCCGATGAGGTTTCAAATCGTCCATATAGACGGCTATAATGACAAATCATGTTTCCTTTGCTCTAATAAGGATGCAAGGACAGACTGGGTCATTTGCAAATCCTTGCTTCGCAAGGAATTCGCTCAGTCTGTTATACCACATCCTTCCAGATTGTTTCAAACCATACAGTGATCTTTGAAGTTTCACTGAGTAGACATCATGTTGTCTCTCTTTTAGTGCTGCATGCAAAGAATAACCGTCAGGTAATCTCATAAAGATATCTCAGTCTAAATTGTCATATAGGTAAGCAGTCACGATGTTCGTAAGCTCCATATCCAAACCTTTTTGAGCTTTTAAGCCAATAAGGAATCGGAAGGTGATCGCGTCCATGAACGGAGAGTATGTGGCGTCAAAATCCACCCCTGGACGTTGGGTAAAACCATGCGCTACAAGCCTTGCTTTGAAGCGAACAATCTCATTCTGTTCATTTTTTTCTAACAAATACCCATTTATAACCCACAAGTTTTACACCGTTTGGTGTCTGAACAATTGGTCCGAAGACCTTGCGTTTTGTGAGTGAATCTAACTCCACTCCTATTGCCGCTTTCCACTTAGGCCAATCATCTCTGCTTTGACATTCTGTCAGAGAGTGTGGTTCAATATCATCGTCGCAGTATGCGACGTTGATGACAATATTACACGCAAGTCTATCATCTATAATGGTGCTCTTTCTGTCCCAATATTCCCCAGTTCATACATAATGTATCGAAACTTCATTTTCTCCCGGGTTTTCCTCTCTTTGAGAGTTTGGGAGAGATGGGGGAGTATTGCTTATAGTAGCATCCTGTGGTGGTATTGTTTGACCATTGCCAAGGGTCCTACTCTTTCGAGGGACTTGATCCTTGGATCCCGGTGGTCGTCCTCTCTTTTTAAGAGGTCCAACCATCTCTGCTGCAGGTGGATTGCATTCATTTTGCGGTATGTCAATCCTAGCTGGAGTGTTAATAGCATAGACGTGTGATCTGACAATCTTCTGTTTATCAGTAAATTTGTTCGACAAGAGATGGACAGTGTATTGGATATGGAGAATCTTCAAGACCTCATCCTCACACTGTCTCCTAGGCGGATCAAAGTGACTTAATTTCTGTGTATCCCAAGAGATACTCTCTGAAGCTTCAGGCTTCTTGGTTTGTAAGCCAAGTCTTGTAAATGATGTTTCATCAAATTCACAGTCTTTTAGACGTGCCTTGAAAACGTCTCCCGTAAGGGGTTCTAGGAATATTATTATGGAGAGTGTGTCAAATCCAACATAAATGCCTAGACGACGTTGTGGACCCATCTTTGTCCTTTGTGGCGGTGCTATGGGGACGTATATTGCACAACTAAATATTCTCAAATTTGAGACAATTAGTGGTACTCCAAGTGCTAATTTCATAGGAGAAGATGACTGACTTCCAGAAGGTCTGTATTTTATTAAAGATGCAGCATGCAATATTGCATGACCCCATACATTCACCGACAACTGGGATTGAAGTAGTAATGGACGAGCAATCCATTGCAGTCTCTTTATTAGAGATTCTGCTAACCCATTTTGGGTGTGAACATGTGCTACAGGGTGTTCAACTTCAATGCCCGATGCTTGGCAATAGTCTAGAAAAACTTGTGATGTAAACTCCTCCGCATTATCCAGATGAAGTTTCTTTATCTCGTGATCGGGGAAGTGGGCCCGCAACTTAATTATCTAAACTAAAAGCTTAGAAAATGCCAAGTTTCGGGTGGACAGTAGACACACATGTGACCACTTAATAGATGTGTTTATCGAGACCATAAAGTACCTGAAAGGACCACTTAATGGGTGTATAGACCCACAAATGTCCCCATGGATTCTCTCCAGAACACTAGGAGACTCCAAGTCCACTTTAAGTGGAGAGGGTCTCGTTATTAGTTTACCCTTGTAACAGGGTGGACATGGAAAATTACCTTTTTGAAGAATCTTCAGGTCTTCAAATTTATACCCCTTGAGCTATTTATGATGCGGTACATCATAACAGATCCAGGGTGTCCCAGTCTACTATGCCAAAGTTGGAATTCTGGTATTTACGGGCACTGCAGGTGCTCCGTCATGTATACTTCTGGAGAGTGAATACTTGTCTGGTAGAGACCCGTGGGGAGTCCCTCGATACTTTCCACAATGGTTGTCATACCATTTGTAAGAGATGGTACGTGCAAGTATTCTTTTTTATTATCATCGACCGTCTCTAAGTGATACCCGTTTAAATGAATATCTTTAGAACTTAGAAGATTTCGGATCGATTTAGGTGAGTATAACGCATCTCTAAGTTTAATGTGTGTGTTATTGGGGAGCAAAATGATTGCTTCCCCTGATCCTTCTATTATGTCAGCTGGTCCTGAGATTGTTCTCAATGGACCAGAGTAAGTACCAATGCTCGTAAAGTAGTCTATACACTGAAGAATAGAGTACGTTGACGCACTGTCCACTAGGAATATAGATTCCATATCTAAAAATGAAAAGCATTCAATAAATACTACGAAAAGAGAATACTTTCATTAATATTTAAAACCTGACAAACAAAGTAGCTAACATGAAATAGAAAGACATAAAGTAAGATACAGTGCTAGAAAGTAAGATACAGATGGTCCATGACTACATAGTGTCGTCATTCATGAAATCTTCTGGATTCCATATAGTAGCTGGTAACGCTGCCCCGGCTATCGAGTTTGTCTCAGCATGAGGCTTGAGACTTGCTTGGTAGAGGTCATGTAGGTTCTGGCTGTGCGGCTGTTTTTGGACCAATGGTTAGTCATTCCGCATCTAGAGTATGTATCCTCCCAGTCTTTCTTGGGAGGACCACCTTTATTAGGTGTCCGTTGTTTCTTCTTTGCCACGAACTTCTGGTTCTGGGGAGGAGCCTGGGGAGTAGCATTTTTTGCTGCTCCAGTTCTTTCCATTTCTGGAATTTTGCCTTCTTATCCATCTTCTTCTTCTGGAAAGACTGGAAATATGCCTCTGCAGGAGGTGGAAGTGGAGCGAAGCCAGGATGGCGTAGATTGTGAGTGGCAATCAACAACTCTCTGTTCTGTTCGGCCATTAGTAGGCATGAGAGTAGATAGTAACTTTGTGAACTTTCGTTCACGGTACTGTTGCATGAGGATCATGTCTTTCTCATGAAAAGACGTAAACGTCTTCTCTAGCAACATCCTCTCAGTCACATTCTCACCACACAACTTCAGGTGTGAAGTGATTCGGAATAATGTTGAGTTATACTCCGCTACGGATTTGTAATCCTGTATGCGGAGGTGAGTCCACTCGTACTGCGCAAGAGGGAGTATGACATCTCTTTGATGTTTGTACCTCTCCTCAAGTGCGGTCCACAGCTCATAGGGATCCTCTACAGTAAGATATTCATCCTTCAGGGTCGAGTCTAAGTGTTTCTTGATATAAATATTGGCTTTTGCCTTAAGTATATCGAAAACTTCTTCTGCGGTAGGGGCTTCTATAAAAGCATCCTTTTCAACTATGCCAGTACTGATTGTTACCTTTGCTGGTGGTGTTAGATTGAACCCATGAGAGCGCATGTGGAACTTCAGCTTTAGCTGCCAACTAAAGTAGTTCGACCCATCGGCCTTCAGGACCGAGAAATCAACATTAGCAAGTCTTGCCATCTGTGCAATCTAGCAACATAAAAATAACATGAATTATTTGACTATTAAAGTTAAACATACATGCATTTAATATAAGCAAAGAATTAATTTAGAACTATGGGGATCAGCCAGCCAAGCACTAAAAAGAAAAAGAAAAAGTCCGAAGATACATCTCATAAATAAAAAAAGTGCATAAAATAAAGACAACTTTGAAACTTTAAGAAAAGCCCCTTTCTCTTTATGCTAGCGCATTCATCTCCATGCGGTGGTCCTTCAGCTTTGACTTTTACATTTATAACCTCACATACAAATTCTCTCAAAAAGAAAAAAAGGGAAAAGTGTTGGAAACATAGCTGATCCCTAAAAACATAGTCTAATAGCACATCCGCGCAGATATTATATACATATACAACCACGCAGATATATGACATCACAGGCATAGGTTTAAAAATAATCTAACAAGTGAAGTGTGTGCTCAAATTTCTAAAAATAGAATTTAAAACATGTAATTATGATCCATTTTGTATCTATATTTATTTTTTCGCCCAACTCTATCACAATTAAATATTTCTTTAATTAATGGGCTTTAGAGGCCCAAATAATTTGAAAAGGAAATTATTGTGAAAATATAGGCTAATTTTCGGGCTTTATGGCCTAAAAACAACCAAAAAAGTTAATGAGCCTCCCCCAAAATAGCCCGTTAACGGCTAGAGTTTCGAAAAAACCCTAGGGAAAGGGGAGGCCCACGGCGGCTGGCCACGCCCGTAGGCGCGGCCGGCGTCGCCTTTGTGGCACCGCCGCCGCGCCTGCGGGGCGCGGCCGGCCCTGCCCTTTTGGGCATGGCCTAGCGGTGCACAAAGGCACCGCCGCCACGCCTTCAGGGTGCGGCCATGGATCATAAAAAAATTTAATGTTTTTTAGACATGCAGATCTAAAAAATTCGATTTTTACCGTATTCATGAACTACGTGATCTAAATCATACAAATCTACGGGAAACGCAAGTCTAGATCTAAAAAAATTGAGGATTTGCCTCCTAGATTCGGCTATGGAATCTAGACGAATGTTGATGAAGGATGCACTTTACGCTCCCTATTGAGAAGAACAAGATCTTCTTAAAAAATTGATGTTGAGGATGAACTCCTCCTTGAGAGCCGTCGTCTTTTTCCTTCGAGCAAATTCATGCTAATAACGTATTATGAAGGGAAAAGCCTAGGGTAAAAGGTCTAAGTGGTTAGGAGACCCTGCCCTCATGTATATAGCATTCAATGATGGGTGGATACCCAATGGGCCCAATGTGCCTATTTACAACAAAAATTATATTTAAAATTTGCCCAACCTATGCATCCATAGACACAACAGTTAGTTTTTGGGCCAGCGACGCCTTTGACTTACAATTCGCACCATCACTCGAGCACGCATCCACCAATTTTACTGGAGAATGACTATATAAACCGAAACCTTCGGTGAAAAGAGTGGACATTTTTCTAAAAATAGAATGAAATTGATGGGAAGAGAAGTTGATTTGACCCATTATTTAATTTTTCTTTTCACTTTGGGACAATAGTCCCATCCATACACCGAATTTCGGTGTATATAGTAAGTGCCTTTTACTGATTTGCATATTTTCGAGCATCATCAAAAATTAGGCATCCAATGCTCTCGCTTGCATGCCGTTGTCGCACATGATCGATAGTCAACTGTTTCCATCATCAACCATTGTAAGTTGTAACCATGCCACTACTACTATTATTATTAATAAGATAAAATAAAAAAATTAATTAGAGACGTGGGATTAGATCAACAAAACCTTCTATTAAAAATTTTGAAATCGTCATTAAGGGGGACAATTAGCATCTATATGTGCTCAACTATTCGATCACCACAAAATCACGACACCCCTTCATCAACAATGCTGGGCCTACATGGGTGTATGCTTGGGTGAAATAACTTGTGTTGCCAGGTTTGAAGCATTTCTGTGTCAGAGTTTAAAAAAATTAAATCGAAGAGGCACCCCGTTATAATAATGTGAGGTCGATATCATTGTGCAAGAAAATGCTGCTTTGCACGTGCTTAGTCATTCCAACGCAATTCCATAGAACAAATCCCTTTCTCATGGGCACATAGGGATGAAAACGTGTCGGGTCGGACCCCCAGCCCTGGGCCTTTTAAATTGCAATCATAACCATACCATACGGGCTTTCAGGCCAGCCCTCGTGCTTTCGAGCTGGCCCTTTATTTTTTTCAATTTCAATTCTTATACATGATTGTTAACAATAACATATCAAACAAAAAATTAAGCGAAAAAACATACATGTAGCCTATTGGTATAACAATAATGTTCATCAATTTCATAAGTATTTTTTGTTATGTGCTATCAAATAGCTATGAATGCGATATCTTTACGGAACAGAAGATACACTATTATATTTTTACAGTTCATATCTTACTATTTGCTTAGCTCTTCCCAATAACAGTTCAATCTCATGCCATCAGATGGACGATGAAAAACTAAATAAACACGCTTCAGAATCAAAGAGTTTAATAAATAAGACATGAAATTATATTTCAAGCAAGAATTGCTAATCTGATTTTTAAAAAACTATGCCAAAATTATTTGGAACAAAATGAGTACCTCATATCTTAATCTGAAAACAAATAACAATTCAATCAGAAAGAGAGACGTGATATCATCTTGAGATCGTATTTGGATCAAGCTTTGGATCGTGTTTTGATTTTTTGGTAGGGATAAAATAGAAAAAGAGAGAAATTGAGATATGTTATGAATCAACATCTGGGGAGAAACCCCCAGCCCTTTATTTATAGCATATAGAGGAGCGGGTACATATAAGATACATTAGATACGGTCTTATCTATAAGATAAGCCGTGATCCCAACCGCCTAAGCAGCTCAGTAGTATCCCTTCACAAACTCCTGCTTATCCAGCCATAGGTGTGGACTCTGCTCATGAATACTTCGGGATTCTGAGTGTAGCAGGAGTCTTACATGGGGTGGATACTTTAGGATCCCGAGTTGGTGAGTGTCATGCCCCGCTTCAAAAAACGGGTGCGAGGACAAGGTCCGCATGGGCAGGAGCTGTGAAGCTCGGGCCCAATAAGCATCTGTAGAGATACCATATAATTACAGGTTCTTGCATTATAAAAGTTCATAACAATAAGATAAAAGTACTTGAAAGGAAACTACATTAATTTATAAAAGAGATAATACCAGCATACGTCAAATCTAATAAAAGAAGCCCAAGCATGGCTACAACTGCGGAAAGAAAACTAAAGGTGTGACGTGCGTTTATATTTTATATATTCACGCAAGTCTTCTCCGTGATTTTCCGTTGTTTTCCGTTGATTCGTATCTATTCTTTTGTGATTTTTAGTTTCTTTTCACTTTCTTTGTGTTTGCGTGTACTTGCAGGAGATTGCCAGCGCATGAGACATATAAAGCAAATATCATGAGTCTCCGGAGCAACGGGAGATGCCACACGAGATCCTGAGGGCCAAACGTCAAGTTATATCATGATTCAACCCTCAAACGATCGAGTGGACAGTTCCAACCGATCGGTTCGTGCACGCGTATCTGACCCGACGAGGAGCAGCAATGAAGTAGATACCAACCGATCGGTTCAGAGATCGATTGGTGGCGACAATGTTCTCTGTTTTTCTGAGCTGAACTCCAACCGATCGGTTGACTTGTCAACGGATCGGTTCACCTGTAGCTAATCTTCGCAAGCTCCAGAGCTCCACGACCTCAACCGATCAGTTCAGCGATCGGTTGAGAATTATCACAACCTCAACTGATCAGTTCAGCGATCGGTCAGAAGCTGAAGATCGATTTTTCCGCTGCCTCAACCGATCAGTTGATGTTTCAACCGATCGGTTGGATGTTTATTTTTGTCTCCTTCTGGGAATATTCCCTGGCATCTTACCAGATTGTATATATATCCCTAGGTTTTCCCAGAAACGAGGATCCCCAGTTTTAACAGTTTTTTTAGGGATTTTTGGATGCTGCTAATTAAACTTGTTTTGTAAGTTCTCCGATCGCTTTGATACTTTAATAATGCATTAATACTATCGTTTGCTTCTCTAATCTATTGCTTGATTATAATTTTGATGGCTATATTTTGTTGCATTGAATCTTTTGCAATGATTAGTGAGTTGTTTCCTAATCTGAGACATTGGTGGGCCTTTTCGTGGGTTCTCTGTAGAACGACCATAGGATTAGGGTTTCGATAGGATTTAGAGATTTAGATGGTTACGCGGGATGTTTTATTGTCATTGGCGGGATAAAGACCGCCTCTGATCGTCGCGCCAAGGGGAAATAAAACTGGCATTTGATCCACTACCCACAGCTCACACCCCTAGCATAGACATTGATTCCTAGTGCGTGGGAACGGCAGGATGAAATATCGGGAGCAATCAGTGCGAGCTTAGTGCTCCCGGAGTCGGTCGGTGTTGGACATGGGAATGCCCACCGTCTGAACCCGGGTAGACCTAGCGTATCATCTTGGACATCGACCAGAATATCGGGCCCATGGGACGCTAGGTATCACTCTTAGAGGCAACGTCTCACCACTAAATCCTAGAATCCGATCGTATTCCTATCCGTCGGTCGTAATAGAGAGAATCCATGATAGGGTGGAAACCAAAGTCCTGGGTTACTTTTTATATCTTACATCTTTCCGTAGTTTCATATCGTGACAATCACTTGGTGATAGGGCTAGCTCACCCACCGAGTGATCCGGTTCCTGTTTGATAACAAGCACACCACACGCCTCCCCGTGTTTGACCCCCAAACCACAGTACAACACCGTGCACTTGCAGTTACAAATTTTAATCCTGGTATCCCCGATCTGACTTTACATATTGCATAAATCTAGGGGACGTCAAGTTTTATGGCACCGTTGCCGGGGAGGCAACGTCCTTGTTCCAGTTAGGACCCAGTAACCCTCGAGACTAGTTCACATCCCTACCTCGTGATAATTTTCACATTCTACATTTTTATTTTTATTCTTTATTCTTTATTTTCTATTTTTATTTGTCATTATACCACACCCGCTTCACAAATATATCTGATTTTTCATGCGCAGGAACTCTAGAAGTCTTGACGACTTAGTTCCTCTAGATCCTGAGATTAACGCAACTATGAGGCGTCTGAACGCCGAGAGAAGAAGAAGGGAAGAGATAGCTGCCATGGGAAAAAATATCACTCCCCAGAAGTCCTTCCTTGAGTACTCAATGCCGTCCATTGGGTCCACGTCCAACCTCCGACCTCCGGCCATTACGACAGAAAATTTCGAGCTGAAGCCATCATTGGTGGCTTGGATCCAGCAGGACCATTTTTCAGGAGCTCCTATGGAGAACCCGACTGAGCCTTTGGACTCATTTCTAGAGAAGTGTGAGACTTTCAGAATCAATGGCATGTCGACCGAGGCGATTCAGTTGATGTTGTTCACATTCTCTCTGCGGGACAAAGCAAGACAATGGCTGAAGGGGAAAGACCCCAATACATTTACAACATGGAAGAAGCTATCAAATGCTTTCCTGAACAAGTTCTTCCCTCAGGGGAAGACAATGAAGCTGAGGAGCGAGATCTCCTCCTTCTCCCAGGCCAGCCATGAATCATTGCATGAAGCATGGATGAGGTTTAAGGAAATGCAACAAAAATGCCCTCACCATGAGCTCCCCCGCTGGCAGATTATAAACTTGTTCTACAATGGGCTGAGGGACGACTTAAAGTCCGCAATGGATGCCGCGGCAGGAGGATCCTTCATGTCAAGGAATGAAGATGATGCCGGTAATATTCTGGAAAATATGGCATCAGACAATGAAAAGTGGAGTGACGAGCGTGCCATGCCAAAATCTGGAGGAATGCATCGGGTGGAAGAAGTAGTTAAACTGTTTAGGATATTTGATTTGCTTTCCACCCAGATCTCAGCATTTATGGTAGGGGCCGATGGCGCCAACACTCAGCATGTAGCAGCAGTTGAAACTGAAGTCTTGGGAGAATTTGATGGTGGAGATATCTTGGCACTGGTGGATCAGGCGAGTGCACTATTTTACAATCCTATGGGGAATGCACCCTATCCACCGAGGACAAGTTCCAATCCCGCATATTCTCCTAACAACCGGAACCACCCGAACTTCAGCTACCGGGCACCATATCAGCAACCTCCACAGTAGCAGCAGCTATATCAGCCCCCTCCACCTCAGCAGCAGATATATCGACAATACCCTCCTAGAAATCAGCAGCCCCGCCTCAGCAGCAACAATACAACCAACGGGTGGTCTCTCCTATCGAAAACCTCCTTACTCAGTATATATCAAACCAGGAGAAGATCAACCTACAGCTACAGATTGGACAAAAGTCTTTGGCTGACCAAGTAACCCAGTTGGGGTTACAGGTGGCCAACCTTCAGAAGGCACAAGGGCATCTGCGGGGACAGCCAGAGGTAAACCCAAGGGGACCCAATCAAACACTAGCCTTGACGCATGGTCAAGCAAATGTCTCGGTAATAGTCTTGAGGAGTGGTACACAGATTCCGACTCGGGAGGCAGTGAAAGAACCTGAAGCTCCATTGGTCGATGAGAGACCAAATCAGAAAGTAAATGACAATGGGGCCTCAACGTCAAACCCCGTGACACCGGAGGGAGTTTCTGAAGAGAAGAAGAAAAATGAGGGAGATAACTCAAGGGTCTTCAAGCCTACAGTGCCATTCCCAGAAAAACTTGCCAAAGCAAAAATTGATGAAAAGTACGGGAAATTCTTCGAAATGGTGAAGGACTTGAGTCTACAAATGCCCTTTCTGGAAGCTATAGAAACCATCCCCTCATATGCAAAATTTCTGAAAGACCTAGTTACAAGAGGGATGAGAAAAGAGAAAGTTGTCCTCACAGTGGAATGTAGCACTCTAATTCAATGAGCCAATCCGCCAAAGCTCAAAGACCCCGGGAGTTTATCCATCCCATGCTCAATAGGGGAGGTGTCAATCAATCGAGCGCTTGTCGACTTGGGTGCAAGCGTCAGCCTGATGCCCCTATCACTTTACAAGAGGATAAATATGGGTGAGCTTGAGCCCACAAGAATGACTCTGTAGCTGGCAGACAGATCGGTAAAGTACCCGGTTGGGTAGTCAATGACTTGCTGGTAAACGTCAGCAGTGTGCATGTGCCAATTGATTTTGTAGTTATGGAAATGCCTGAGGATAATCACACCCCGATTATCCTCGGGAGACCCTTCATGGAAACCGCATGCGTACTCATAGACGTCAAGAAAGGGAAACTGTCCCTGAACGTGGGAGACCAGAAAGTAGAGTTTGACTTGGCATTATCAATGAAGTCACCACCGGAAGAACATAGATGTAATCTACTGGAGATAGAGGAAGAGAGAATTGTTGAAACAGGAGCTTGGGAGGTTCTCTCAAGGAACCCCCCGAAAGGAAGAGAGAATTGTTGAAACAGGATCTTGTGAGGTTCTCTCAAGGAACCCCCCGAAGGCTTGAATAGGCTCGAGGAGCACATTGGGTTGGAAAAAGAAGAAGACGCTGAAGAAGTATGTGTGTCCCGGACGACCCCCCTGGATTTAGGAAGATTGCTCTGACAAAGAGAAAAGGAAAAGAGCCTCTGGAGCTCACAGCTGATGAAGTCCGAGTTCTGAAAAGAGTAGCGATTGACGCTTACATGAGGGAAAAGCCCCGGGACATCACTAGCGGGAGAGTTGTCGAGACCATTCATCTGCTGTCGCCGCCAACAATCAGGAACCCCGCCCCTACAGCTGCGAGGATGCCGATCATTGGGAATCACCCGTACCAACCCCCCTGATGATCATATATCGGGAGTCGAGCAAACGACTATAAACAACAACGCTTCATGGGAGGCAACCCATGTTTTGAACTTTTGTCGTTTTTCTGTTAGGACTAGTTTACTAGTTTTTGTGAATAAATACTGCTGTGGGAACTTTCGTTGGGATACTTAGATGATTTTTTGTATTTGTACAGGAATTGCCCCCAACCGATCGGTTCATGCATCAACCGATCAGTTGGCCAGTATCAGTAAAGTGCCCAACTTCAACACACCAGCAAACCGACCGGTTGACAGAAGAAGCGATTGGGTCGCAGACCGGGTGGAGATGACAGAGGTCTCGAGAAATTTTTGGGAAAGTTCAACCGGTCGGTTGACAAAATCGACGATCGGTTCGCTGACCAGGTGACGATGACAGAAGCCTTGAGATTTTTTGGGGAACAGTTAACCGATCGGCTGAAATCTCACCTGATCGATTCACCTGTAGCTGCTATCCAACGGTTGTTTTTCGAAAATCAACCCAACCGATCGGTTGACATTCTAACCGATCGGTTCGCCTAACCCTAAAAATACCCCCTCACCCGATTTCATTCACCCGACTTCAATCAATCAATTCGATTGGTTCATTTCTCCTCTCTCCCAATCGATCTCTGTCTTCACTCCCACTACTTCCAATCACCTTTACACACTTCCTCCACCACTCTTCGACCTTTCGAACCCTTCGTTAACTACGTTCAATCCAAAAAATCGCCCAAACCCTAGCCCTAGCCCCCAATTTTTCGAAAATTCAGTTCTTGTTGGATTAGCGTGCCGTGGTTCTCCAAATCCCTCCATCATACAGCGTGGGATCTTTTGGGAGCTTGGACTCGCTTCAGTACTGGGTACACTTGCTCCTTAACTCTATTTTTACATTGCCCAAGTATTGTTATTTTGCTTCTTTGTCATTGGTTGTGTGCACACTCATATAATCTTGCATATCACATTAAGTTGCCACACAATCATGGAAAAAGATCAGGACAAGGGTAAGCGCATCATGGTGGAAGAAGAGCCATTTCGCAAGAGACACAAATCCACACGTTCCACACGCGGACGTGTTCCTCCTCCACCGCCTACCCAACCACCACCCCAGCCTATCATACCCGTGGCGGACCCACTGATGAGACCGCAGGGAGTCCGTTACATGAGTCAGGAACACAAAGACTTCTATCTTCAACTCAGTCAAAGGTCGCACTTAGCCACCAAATTTGCACACAATCAAACCCTACTCGATCTCGGGGTTTTCTCCGGAGTAGAGTCACTATTTGCAAACTTAGGTTGGCTAGGTTTCTTACACTCCTATGCACGATCCTACCCCTCACTCACCCTAGAATTTCTATCTACCATCAAAACTGAGGAGGGGTCAATTATCGACTTTCGTCTTAGGAACCGAAACTTCCGTACCCATGTGACCACAATCAACAACATTTTCGGTTTCCCCAATCTCGAAGACAGCATCTGCCCCTATGAATTTCATACCGACTTCGATGTCGACCATTTTTTTGGGACGCCTCACTCTTCACGATCAATTTTCTCGAGGCAAGGCCAAGGCCTCTTCCATCATCCACCCCGTTTTCCGTCTCGCCCACCGTATAATCTCTAGCGCTTTCTTTCCGCAGGATGAGTCCGGTACTATGACCATCCCCGATCTTTTCATCCTTTGGGTGATGACTTTCCCTTTAATTCCCGGTGTTGACGGGATTACCTTCGAGACCTCGCGCGTGTGCATTAACACCGCTGCGTGGCTAATTCAAAAGCTCATTGATATTAGCTGCGCAAACAATGGTAAGTATTGCTGCTGTGGCCTCATTACTCTCATTGCCTTACACCCCCCGTTCAACATCGTGATCCTCGCCGATTTGCCGCGTGCCAAGGATCTACATATATCGATTTTGATGTCCTGAGGCACACCCATTTGATCCGGCCACGAGGCAACGGTCGGTTTGCTTTTTACTATGGCCACCCCCTACCCCATATACCATTCTGTCTAATCCTGGCCGCATGTCTATCATCTTGAGGCAAATTGGTCATTTCCTCCTGATCCTAAGTTTGTGGGGGGTTACATCTACAGTTTCCTCTCCCTGACGCACCGAGACCTCCTTCTCCTGCCGTCCATTTGGGCGAGCAGGACATCCCTGCGTTCAGAGGAGACCCCGGGGCTGGACCTAGTGGCGCTACCCCAGCTACTTTTGCTATTTCTTCCGAGGCACTTACAACGGCCCTCTTTGGCCTAGCCTCCGGTGACGGCATGACCACTATCGCTGGCACCACTTCTGATGTCCGCCAGGCCACCTCTGTTCGCCTCGTTCTGGAGGCTGAGCTGGCTGCTCTACACGCTGGCGCATCCTCCTCGACCTCCTCGGATCCATCCACTTCCTTTTTATCACATCCACGTTTCCTCGCACTCGAGCGAAACGTCGCCGCCATCCTTCGCCTCTTACACACATTCACGGTCCCCCACCACCTACTCTACCCCCATCACCTAATCCATCACCTCCTAGGCGATCATCTCCTCCTCCCACCACCACTATTTCCCTTCCCGCCACTTCTTCTCCACCTCCCACCACTGACCCTCCACTACCACCACCCTTCACATCTACCACCACAGCCTACTTGCGCCGCAAGTGACCGGCTCCCCGTTTACAGTTTGAGCGCGGTGTCGTTTTACCGCAAGTGCACGGTTAGTGTAGGGTGTGGATTTATCGAACTCAGGGTGGTGGATGGCTTGAATGGCAACTAGCCGCGCCTAGGTTGTGTGATAGATACGCGGATAATATGTGTGAGTAGTGAAGAAGTAAAAGAAAGAAGTAAAAGACAAGAAATGAATCCCCGCTAACACGGGCTAGAGCACTCATGACACTTGGCATTCAACTTGACCCAGGGTGAGACATTGCCCCTAAAGGTAGTACCTAGCGTCCCATGGGCCCGATATTCCGGTCGATGCCCAGTACCCTAGGTCTACCCGGTTCCGGACGGTGGGCATTCCCATGTCCATTAACACCTTCCGCAACCGGGAGCATTAAGGCCACAATGATAAGTCCCAACATTTCATCCAAGATGTTCCCACGCGCGAGGACTCGATGTCAACGCTAGGGGCGTGAGCTGTGGCTAGGGAGTCAATCGCCAAGTTTATTTCCCCTTGGCCTGACGGTCAAAGGCGGTCTTTCTCCTGCCAATGACAATAAAACGCCCCGCGTAACCCTAATGGCCAAATAGGTCGAATGTGATTTCTAGCAATACATCAAAGCGGGTCATGACTGGACAAGACTCCGGAGGCCAAACCCCAACTGCATCTAGTGGGTTGCCATACGAATTGGTCTCAGATTGCTAGACATCCCATTGACACATTCCAACAAACACATGCCATGCAATCAAGTCCAATGTAGTTTTCTAAGCATCAATCCTACCCTAACCCGTATTAGGGTTCATCAAACACTACTCAATGGTGAAGAACATAAAAGAAAGCAATGAAAGAGACAAATAAACATTCACCATCAAGCAAAATGAAAATAACACAAACAATGGAAAATAAGAGAAGAAAATACTTATCTTACAATTGAATCACCAATCCTTTACAAGATTTATTGAAGTAGAAAACCTAATCTAACCTAACCTAAAGCTCCCAAGAAAGGGGAAGAAAAACTGCTGAAAAAATGGGAGATGAAATCCTACAAGTCATGCACAATCCCATATAAATAAGCCCCTCAAACCCTTAACAGTTCGGGTCCAAAAACCCACTAAAACTGCTAAAACAGGCCCAACCGATCGATTGGAAGTTCACCCGATCGGTTGGAAATAAACAGAGACTAAATTGCTGAAAATTGGCTCAATCGATCGGCCACCCGGACACCCAACCGATCTGTTGAAGTGAAAATCCAGGCAGTACCCACTTTCAGCACACAGTTGCACTCAGAAAATTCCATAAAAATGTAGAAAAATCGGATTTGGGCAAGCGACCTATCGTTGGAAAGCTAATGACGATGCCGATGCTAGAAAAATAAGAGATCACCCAAAATCCCTCTGGAATGATAGAAGATCTTCAATGAATGCATCAGCAGTGCGTGAAAGGGGAAGAAAAGGCCACCCGATCGGTTGAAGCATCAACCGATCGGGTGAGCTGCTTGTCGCTTTGGCCATCGGGCTTCAGAAGCTTCAACCGGGCGCTGAGGAAAGCTGGTGGTGTGACCAGGTCGTCGTTTGTTGATTTTCAGCTTCAGATGAACCGATCGGTTGAGTATTCAACCGATCGGTTGGAATTATCACCAAAAAGACAGAGAGCTCTGTCGATTTCACACGATCAGCAAACCAATCGGGTAAGCTGCTCTTCTCTTCAGCTCCTGTCTGAGTCGGATACGTGTGCACCAACCGATCGGTTGGCTTTGTCCAACCGATTGGTTGGGGGCTGAAATATAGCAATCTTCATCGTTTGACCCTCTGGATCGGGCGGACTCCTCCCGTTTCTCTGGGGACTCATGATATCTTCTTTATACGTCCCCAACGCTGGCAATCTCCTGCATTTACACAAAAACAAAAAGAAGTGAAAAAAAACTAAAAGACACAAGAAAATGGGTATGGGACGACGGAAACAACAGAAAATCACAAAGAAGACGTGCATGAATATATAAAATATAAACGCACGTCAAAATTCTCCAAGCTGAACCCTTCCTCGTCCTCGAGTAAGACGAGTGAGAGTAGGAGCTCGGAGGGAAAAAATATAGAGAGAGAAACAGAAAGAGAAATCAAAATCCTAGATCGCCCGTCAGGGCCAACAAAATCAAACACGACACACTAAGCAAGCATACGACAAAGCACAACACTAAACCAAGGAATATGAGTCCAAACAAGTGTCGTGGGCCCACACGGTGAAGCGCAGGTGAGTGTGGTCGTGTGCTAGCAGATGGTGTTACTATCTACGATGTGCAATAAAGCTCCATATACACATACCCAAAGGAATGACCCAAATATCGGTTCAATTCGAAATTGCGGTGAATAAAAGCTCAAGCATGCATGAGAAGAGCGTAAGAATAAAAACGTATCATGCGTCAGGGACTCCACAGCTAGGGACTATCAAATCACCACACTATCGCCTAGATAATAGCTAGAAAGTTCCTATTCCAAGTGTTTTTGAAAATGATGGAGGTTGAGAAGATGTGGAGTAGAACTCTCGGTGCAAATTCTCGTTTTCCCTTTATTCTCGGTAGGTAGGAAAATATTCACACTGTAATTTTTTTGGGTTTTGGATATTTGTAGTTTTTTGGATTTTTGGCTATGCATATTTTTTTCTTTCTTTTCTCCTTTCTTTTCTTTTTTGGGTTTTTCTTTTCTCTCTTTTTGGATTTTTGGGATTTTGGGATATATACATGTGTACTCTCCCAAGTGGGAGAATGGTACACGACGAGGGGATTTGCACCAATTAAAACAAAAAGGAAATCAGATTCTAAACACTTGGGCAAAGGAGATTTTTCTCGCTAATCAGAGTATATGCTAAATGGGTTATCCTAGTTCTAATTATGGAATCCCGACACATGCGAATTGAAGTATACGAAATAAATATATTCCATGCATATAGAAGTAGACAGGAGAAGCAAATACCACAAATTCAAATCGAAGCATGATAATCTAGGGGTCAACCAAGGGCAGGTATATAAATCAAAATCACAAAGTAGAAGCACACTATAAGCTAGTCACGACACACGACTCACATAAAAGCAAAGTGGACCCACGAAGCATGAAATGCAAGAGGACTCGGCTTCCTAGGGTTAGTGAATGTGATTATCGAAGCCATGCTAGGTGTGTGTGTAGTTTTGTGGCAATTCATCATATGAGGTCATCTCTAAGAGAGAGAGAGAACAAAAGATGAGAAGAAAAAGAAAAACACGATGAAAACGACTCAAAAACGAAGAAAAAGACGCAACTGACACACAAAGTGTGACCCCCCAAGCTAAAACTTGCATTGCCATCAATGCAATAGTAGGAAGTACGGGAGGGCAATGAAAATGGGGGGGTACGCACCGACACAAAAAGATGAAAAACATGGAAATCACACAAACGAAATAAAAAAATAAAAAGGAGGAAAAAGAAACATAGAAAATAAAAGATAGAAAAGCACATCTGCACTACACATATAAACAGGCACAGAACAACGGAATCACCCGACAACACACATGAAAATCGATTTTCCCCCAAACTGGACATGACAATGCTAACATTATGATATGATCATGGTGATGCATAAATATGCTAGGGGGAAGATCGGAAAAGAAAAAGAAGAAGAAAGAAATCAAAATGCATGAGAGGGACTGTCCTCGTCCTCCTGGTAGAAGATGGGATGAAATGATAGAAAGGCACGACATGATGGGTTATTATGATGCAAAAGCAAACCCTAGATACGCTCCTCTCGCAAATGAGAGGAGACGAGATTATTCTAACCTAAACTAGAAAGCTGTAAATTTCTACACTACTAGATTAGGATACACCTGAGCATTGGCGGATCCAAAATCTGGAGTGGGGCAGGTAGCTGCTCTAACTGCTCCTGCTGTGGCTCCGCCAGAAATGCTGTGCCACGTGTGCCAATGGACCCAAGCAATGCACCTCCAAGCATCCTTAGTGGGTGTCCACATGTGACCTGCAGAGGACGAGGTGCATTAGTCCATGGCAAGAAATCCTTTCCCAAAATAAATGTATCCCAGAGATAATCGTCAACATAAGATGGGAAAATAATAAACAGGTGACGAATACTCCCTGAGAATGGGTCGCTATCCTCTGTACTAGCGGCAACCAAAATCTCGTTCTCCATGAGAAGTGGTTCTCCAGGTAATGACGCACTGCAGCATACCTCAAGGGAAGTAGATCATGTGTCATGCGAGAGATATGGTGTGTCAAAAATATACAAGTCTAAAGGAATAGGACGTGAAAAGCGAGACTTAAATGTGGAGTGAGAGTGAGTATGAAAATCTCCCTGAATAGGGGCAATATGTTCAAGTAGATGCTCAGCCGCAGAAGAAATGGAGAGTGACGGTGGAGGTGGATGTGACTCGGGCTCCATGAAGTGGACCATCGTATCCAAGCCCTCATGCACATTCTCCTCGACGATATGCTCATTCTCCACCATCTGCCGGATGTCATGAATGACATCATAGTGGTTGACCACAGACCAATGAAAGACCAACGATAGAGATGACTGTGGAGGTGGAAGAGGAGGGGACCACTCGTATGCGGTCGTGGTGTCCTCATCCTCACGCACATCCTCCTCGTCGGTAAGCATAAGCTCTGTAGTCTCCTCGGCATCAGCGGAAGAATGAGGTGGCTGCAGAAGCTCTAATGGAGGATTGCATTGCTCAGGATCCCCATGAATGTCTGTGTCCCCGTCTTGATGCACAACCTCCTCATCAATATGCTCTGGCTCCATGTGTAAGGCCTCCTCAAAACTATCAATGCGAGCTCTCTCTGGAATGCGATGACGGCTGCTCATGTGTGTCAACTTGTGGGGATGTATAAAGTGGGGGAGAAAGCTAGCAAGCAATCCAAAAAAAGTATTCTACTCCCCAAAAAATTATAACTGACACAGACATCTCCCCCAATTGTTCCTGCAGCCGAAACTCGTTTCATATCAAAATCTGCAAAGCGTAGCCTAAACGCATCGCATGTCGTGACGCTGAATGAACCAGTGAACCTCACTGACTCCAAGATGCCCCAAGCAAGTTCTGAAATGTGTCCTCCTCTGGCAACGCATATGATTTAATTTTCGCTTCCCCCACTGACCCTCCGTCCATCTAACCTTCATATGCAATAGCTGTATTGTAGGAAGCGGGATCGACGATGGCACATGGTGGCTCTGGTGATGTGACGGGCGACGATTCTTACCCATAAGATGAAGAAGCAGAACTGATATCCTTGGAAATCATTGCGGCCTGAGGCATGAGCGCATTTAATTCGGGTTCTCTCTTCACTGACTCCAATAGAAAAGCACCCCTTTCAATTCTGTCTCGCACTTCAATCTGATGTGGAAGCATCTCATCAATCGTCTGAGCATTCTGATCAAAACAGTATCCTCCCATCTAAGCATCAAAATTGGGTCTCCACATGGTAATATCAACGATACCTGGACAAAAAAAATAAGAAAACTAGAGAGGAGCGTCAATAGTACAAGAGAATAACAAAAAGATAATATAATGGTGGGGGGGAATTTCTTGGATATTGTATGTTTTTTATTTTTTTTATACGTAGTCTAACGAACCCAAGCTAAGTTAATATCAAACCTAACGCCTCCCCGGCAACGGTGCCAAAAACTTGACCGGCGCCCCGTTTACGGTTTGGGCGCGGTGTCATTTTACCGCAAGTGCACGATTAGTGTAGGGTGCGGTTTTATCGAACTCGGGGAGGTGGATGGCTTGAATGGCTACTAGCCTCGCCTAGGTTGTGTGATAGCTACGCGGATAATATGGCTGAGTAGTGAAGAAATAAAAGAAAGAAGTAAAAAGACAAGAAATGAATCCCCGCTAACACGAGCTAGAGCACTCATGACACTTGGCATTCGACTTGACCCAGGGTGAGACATTGCCCCTAAAGGTAGTACCTAGCGTCTCATGGGCCCGATATTCTGGTCAATGCCCAGTACGCTAGGTCTACTCGATTTCGGATGGTGGTCATTCCCATGTCCATTAACACCTTCTGCAACCGGGAGCATTAAGGCCACAATGCTAACTCCCAACATTTCATCCAAGCAGTTCCCACACGTGAGGACTCGATGTCAATGCTAGGGGCATGAGCTGTGGCTAGGGAGTCAACCACCAAGTTTATTCCACCTTGGCCCGACGGTCAAAGGCGGTCTTTCTCCCGCCAATGACAACAAAACGTCCCCACGTAACCCTAATGGCCAAATAGGTCGAATGTGATTTCTAGCAATACATCAAAGCGGGTCATGACTGGAAAAGACTCCGGAGGCCAAACCCCAACTCCATCTAGTGGGTTACCATACGAATTGGTCTCAGATTGCTAGAAATCCTATTGACACATTCCAACAAACACATGCCATGCAATCAAGTCAAATGTAGTTTTCCAAGCATCAATCCTATCCTAACCCGTATTAGGGTTCATCAAACACTACTCAATAGTGAAGAACATAAACGAAAGCAATGAAAGAGAAAAATAAACATTCACCATCAAGCAAAATGAAAATAACACAAACAATGGAAAATAAGAGAAGAAAATACTTATCTTGCAATTGAATCACCAATCCTTTACAAGATTTATTGAAGTAGAAAACCTAATCTAACCTAACCTAAAGCTCCCAAGAAAGGAGAAGAAAAACTGCTGAAAAAATGGGAGAAGAAATCATACAAGTCGTGCACAATCCCATATAAATAAGCCAACTCAAACCCTTAACAGTTCAGGTCCAAAAACCCACTAAAACTGCTAAAACAGGCCTAACCGATCGAGTGGAGTTCACCCGATCGGTTGGAAATAAACAGAGACTAAACTACAGAAAAATGGCTCAACCGATCGACCACCTGGACACCCAACCGATCGGTTGAAGTGAAAATCCAGATAGCACCCACTTTCAGCACACAGCTGCGCTCAGAAAATTCCAGAAAAATGTAGAAAAATCGGATTTGGGCATGCGACCTATCGTTGGAAAGCTAACGATGATGCCGACATTAAAAAAATAAGAGATCACCCAAAATCTCTCTGGAATGATAGCAGATCTTCAATGAATTCATCAGCAGTGCGCGAAAGGGAAAGAAAAGGCCACCCGATTGGTTGAAGCATCAACCGATCGGGTGAGCTGCTTGTCGCTTTGGCCATCGGGTTTCAGAAGCTTCAACCAGGCACTGAGGAGTGTAGGTGGTGTGACCGGGTCGTCGTTTGTTGATTTTCAGCTTCAGATGAACCGATCGGTTGAGTATTCAACCGATCGGTTGGAATTACCCCAAAAGACAGAGAGCTCTGTCGATTTCACACAATCAGCAAACCGATCGGGTGAGCTGATCTTCAGCTCCTGTCTAGGTCGAATACACGTGCACCAACCGATCAGTTGGCTTTGTCCAACCGACCGATTGGGGGCTGAAATATAGCAATCTTCATCGTTTGACCCTCTGGATAGCACGTGACTCCTCCCGTTGCTCCAGGGACTCATGATATCTTCTTTATACATCCCTAACGCTGGCAATCTTCTGCCTTTACACAAAAACACAAAGAAGTGAAAGAAAACTAAAAGACACAAGAGAATGGGTACGGGACGACGGAAAATAACGGAAAATCACAAAGAAGATGTGCGTGAATATATAAAATATAAACGCACATCAGCAAGAAGCTCGTTGTGCATGCGAGATCCTTACCCACACCCACCTCATTGGTCACCATATTCATCCCACCTCCCATTACCACCGACACTCCACCCATCGTTCACACCACCACCGCACCCATCCGTCCACCATCTCCACCCCTTTCTCCACTTCTACGCACGCCCATCACCTCTCCTGCCCACACCCCTCCATCCTCTTCCGAGGAGGGTGAGGAGACTGCCTCTCCTGCACCTTGATTTTCTTTTTTCTGATTTCCCCTAGCCATTTGTTCTGCATAACCTTGATCATATCTTTTTTCTAGCATTGTCATGATCAGCTTGGGGGATGATTCGAGGTGAATATTGCATATTTAACACCCTAATTAGTCCTATTTTGTGCCTATATGATGCTTAATTGGTCTCTAATACGTTCGTATTTTTAATATTATCATTTATTAGAGGAATTACTTGATTTGAGCACAAAACAATAATAAACTGAGTATTTCTGTACTTTTTATATTTTTCATGGTTAGATCTCGATCTCACGATTCCAATGACTATTTATTTGTAATTTTCTGAGATCTGTGCTAATTATTATGAATTTTTGAATGCATAATACACTTTAAATGAAGAAATACGCGTGAAATATGCCTGTAAATACACAAATATGTGCGGCGTACGCAGATGTGGGACACGTGGCATTCATCTGACCGTTCCCGCTCAATCCAACGCTTTAGCGGAAGCGGGCAACGTGGTGACTTCAGCACCGCGCGATCAAGATCTAACGGCCGTCGTTCACTCCACATCAAAGCGGATCGAATTAATTCGCTGTGCCCGCGGCAAAATCCCACGGCCTCCACGCTTCATCCAACGGCTAGAGATCATCCCCAACCGAATTCGGATTCAAATCACTGCGGGCGACGTGTTTCATCCTCGACCGTTTCCTCGACCGTTGATCACGCATCCAAAGGCACGAAGCGCATTCGAACGTAGCCATCAGTGGGCGACAATTTGGGGACACGCTGAGGCCATCTGTTGTTTTACCTCTCCATCGGACGGGCGAGAGCATTCGAACGAAGCGGATCGGGAGATTCGCTTGGACACGTGGCTTCCCCAGGGCAAATCACACCCAGATCGATGGTTGAGAGAAGCGACGGCTCGCGGGTTTGGATTTGGGCGCAGGTTTCGACCCGTTAACCCCTTTAGCCTGCAATGCCTCTATATAAGCGTATTTCTAGGGTTTTGTTGCGGATTCTGGGGTATTTTGGGGCTTTTGGAGAGGCTACTGTGCGTATTTCTCCAGGGAAAAATTCTGATAAATTCCAGAGGCTATTCTTCTTATTTTCATTGAGTTTTGGTGTCTATTTTAGAGATTTGGTGATAAATTCTTGAACTTATACACCGTATTTGGTGCTTTTCATTGTATTTCGATACTTGAACGATGTATTCATCTATGAAATCTGATTTTTCCTGCACCATGATTAGCTAATCTCCTTGTGCTATGGTTGTGATGTAATTAGGAGTATGTAATCACCAAATTTCATGGCTTTAGCCTTATTATCATGTTAAAATTGCTCGTAACGTTGATTTCTACATCGTATTTGTTGGGTATTCTTCATTGCCGATATCTTTGATGTTCCCTATGGCTAGGCCCTGATAAGGCTAGCTACTTTATGTTCTCTAATCAGGACATATCATTGCGATTATCGTTTAATAAAATCAATGTTGCTAGTAATACGTATACGGCTATTTTGACTAGTTTTTATCGATTCATCTTCCGACGCCTTCACGCCTTGACTGGGTGAAGCGTTGTGTGATATTAAAAGACATGATATTTTCAGCGATTATAAACTCGTAATGAAGTCATAACTGTAGCACATTCATCTCGTTTAGGGTGTTGTAATCATTGATTTTGATATCTTTTCGTCCTATTTGAATTGTATAATTGCGTATTTTGTCAACTTCTATATATATCTTGTTTGGGTATGTTATACGGAGACGTGTGCATGCTTGAATCGAATCTGATCTTTACGGACTTATTTGTGATGCGTGTTTATTTTCCTTAAGAAATTGACATTATACGTGATTGATTCTTTGGCACATTTTTATACGCTTGATCGCCATATTTTCCGACGTTCTCGTGCCCTGACCGGATGAAACGTTGAGTTATAGAAAAGGTATTTATAATTATTGATTGTGCACACCCTAACGAAATCGTACCAGAGTCACCGTAAATACTGTAGGATTTTCTTTTGTTATTTGAAACTATTGATCCTATATCTTTGTGCTTGATAGGTGGTTGGTTATTACCGTATTAATACTCTTTACAAACTGAAGTTCGTGGTTTTGCAGGTCAGTTGTCCTGTGGATTCGATACCTGAACTCACCATGATATTACTTGTTCGATCTCCTGCGCTTGGGAGTAGTGCTCACATCATTTGAGACGAGGCAAGTTTTTGGTGCCGTTACCGGGGATAACAGTACTTGTAAGCTACGATTTCAGTTCGTTTGGAGGAACATTCGGTGAGATCCTTCCTTCTTATAGTTTAGGATTTTTATTAGTTTTTTTCTTTTGTTTTCTCTTTATAAAAAAAATTTCAAAAAATATGGAGGATGTGGAATCGATGGAGGATATGGAGTATATAAAAGGCATGAATTTTTATCGTACAAACACTTGGCATGATGCAGTGTACGATATTGCACACAAACATATGAAGGAGAAGCTCAAGATCATTGGTTTTAATCAGACTGATTGTGAAACTTTCTTTCAGGCCTAGAGGAGGTTCACAGACATAATATCGAGCTATCCGCAGCATGGGTTCACAAAGAAAGAGCTTATGGAGTCATTCCTAGGTGGAATACGACCACAGCTGCAGGAATTCTTGGGAGTCATGACGCCGACAGAGGCGTGGAATTACATGGAGTCTTTACAAGAGTATGAAGAAATCATGAAAGAGACTTCAGAGTACGATTCAACGGAGCCTTCAAGCCTTGATCAAGGGGAGCAAAGCGTAGACGTACCATTGCAATCCTTGAAAGAGGAAGTTTACTTGCTCATTCAGACACAGGAGGCTACATCCCATCAATTCCAAGAGAATTTCCTTGCTCGGAGTCGGCAGATTCAGAAATCCATTGAAAATCTTACTCTGATTGCCACTTGCTTAGAAGAAAATAATTCTTCTGAAATTCAATTTCAAGGATCTAATACGAGTCTATTTTATATTGTAGGTACATCGAGCGAGCCATGTCACGATGAAGTCACAAATCAGAGCATTAACATGTCTGGAAAAGTGTGCAAAAGAGCGGACGAGGTAGCAATTTTGGATAAACTGGAGGAGGCAATAGCGGGGGACATATGTTTAATATTATCGTTATGGAGCCCGAACCACCCCCTCTCCCATTTTTTTTTCCCAAAATCAATTATCCCTCTCCCCAATGATTGAGCATCATACCGAGAGTAGTGCACATCTTTCAGGGAGTTGTCATCACCATGCTTTATTTTACTTTACTTACTTTGATGACTATATTTGGAATATGCTTGTGGCGAAGAATTTTAAACTAATTTGGACTGACATAACTCATCTCTTGCAGGACATTGGTAAACAGCTTATAGAGATGCTTGGAGTTGTGTTGTTGGGGTCCAATTTAGCTTTTGGAGGAAGGACACTTGCCGAGGAGCACAAGGAGCAAATTGAACAACTTCCTCCACCATTAAAGATTCGGGATCCGCCATTTGACCACGGTGTGTTCTTTCCAATAGCGTAGATTTTTATATGCTTTCTAGGATGCTTGATTTGAATAAACTCGTACCCCTTTCGACATTGAGGACAATGTCCATCTTTAGTTGGGGGGTGTGTATGAGACCTTAGGATTTTTTTTTAATAAAACAAGGCAAAAGAAAAGAATAATTCACCATTCTCATCATTTTAATCTCCTTCACGTACCACAAATGCGGATGATTATGCATTAATTGAGTTCTAAAAATCTCTTATAGCTTGAATTAATTTTTTTCCTTCATGAAATTACTCATTAATATGCTATTCAAGAAAATTTTCAATTGCCATGATTAATATCTCGAAATAGTTTGAATTTATTTCATGCATGGTATAATGATGAAAAAGCTTAAATATACACGATTTATTAGAATAGTCTTCAAGTTGAAGAGGAATTTGGCCGTGGTTATTAATGTTTATGTTCGAAGAATGGGTGTTGAGTTGCTTACAGAAAAAAAGAAAAAAAGAGAAAGAATGAAGAAACCAAAAAAAGAATAAGTATGTCACTAAATAAATAACTTGGTTGACTCGAGTAGTACAGTCCGCGGGGTCCTTTTTGGCCTAATACCCTATTATCGTCTGATTTGGGAGCCATTGACCGGAACCTCACTCATTTGATGAAGCGATCCAAGTTATACTTTTTTCTGCAAATGTTGCTTGATGCGCGTTACGCGGAACTAAAAAAATGAAAAAAAAAGAAATGGTGAATAATCTAAGCAACTTCAATACCCATGAATTGAACGATTTTTGTGAGATGCCAATTCCTTGCAAACAAGAAAACTAGTACATAACGACGTGTTATACTTTCGCTTGCGCAAAACGATGCTTGTATGTTATTTATTCAAATTAAATTAGAGAAAATATCATGTGATTGATCTTGGTCATGGATTGTGTATATTGATAGTCAAGATCATGTTGGAAAGCGTATCATTGAGCCATGCCATACGTGATTGATAGAATTTATTGTTTTATTAATCATCCATCTAATCGCTCTTTTTGCTAGGGACTAGCAAATCGCTAGTTGGGGGTGTGATTCGAGGTGAATATTGCATATTTAACACCCTAAGTAGTCCAGTTTTGTGCCTATATGATGCTTAAGTGGTCTCTAATACGTTCGTATTTTTAATATTATCATTTATTATAGAAATTACTTGATTTGAGCACAAAATAGTAATAAATTGAGTATTTCTGTACTTTTTATATTTTTCATGGCTATATCTCGATCTCACGATTCCAACGACTATTTATTTGTAATTTTCTGATATCTGTGCTAATTATTATGAATTTTTGAATGCAGAATACACTTTAAATGGAGAAATACGTGAGACATACGCCCGTAAATATGCAAATACATGCGACGTACGCAGATGTGGGACACGTGGCATTCATCTGACCATTCTCGCTCAATCCAACGCTTCAGCGGAAGCGGGCAACGTGGCGACTTCAGTACCGTGCGATCAAGATCTAACCGCCGTCGTTCACTCCACATCAAAGCGGATCGAATTAATCCGCTGTGCCATGCGGCAAAATCCAATGGCCTTCGTGCTTCATCCAACGGCTAGAGATCATCCCCAACCGAATTCGGATTCAAATCACATCGGGCGACGTGTTTCATCCTCGACCGTTGATCACGCATCCAAAGGCACGAAGCGCATTCGAACGTAGCCATCAGCGGGCGACAATTTGGGGACACGCGACGGCCATCTGTTATTTTACCTCTCCATCGGACGGGCGAGAGCATTCGAACGAAGCGGATCGGGAGATCCGCTTGGACACGTGGCTTCCCGAGGGCAAATCACGCCCAGATCGACGGTTGAGAGAAGCGGTGGCTCGCGGGTTTGGATTTGGACGCGGGTTTCGACCCGTTAACCCCCTTTAGCCCGCAATGCCTCTATATAAGCGTATTTCTAGGCTTTTGTTGCGGATTCTAGCATATTTTGGGGCTTTTGGAGAGGCTACTGTGCGTATTTCTCCAGGGAAAAATTCTGATAAATTCCAGAGGCTATTCTTCTTATTTTCAGGGAGTTTTGGTGTTTATTTTGGAGATTTGGTGATAAATTCTTGAACTTATACACCGCATTTGGTGCTTTTTCATTGTATTTCGATACTTGAACGATGTATTCATCTATGAAATCTGATTTTTCCTGCACCATGATTAGCTAATCTCCTTGTGCTATGGTTGTGATGTAATTAGGAGTATGTAATCGCCAAATTTCATGGCTTTAGCCTTATTATCATGTTAAAATTGCTCGTAACGTTGATTTCTACATCGTATTTGTTGGGTATTCTTCATTGCCGATATCTTTGATGTTCCCTATGGCTAGGCCCTGATAAGGCTATCTACTTTATGTTCTCTAATCAGGACATATCATTGCGATTATCGTTTAATAAAGTCAATGTTGCTAGTAATACGTATACGGCTATTTTGACTAGTTTTTATCGATTCATCTTTCGACGTCTTCACGCCTTGACCGGGTGAAGCGTTGTGTGATATTAAAAGACATGATATTTTCAGCGATTATAAATTCCTAATGAAGTCACAACCTAGCACATTCATCTCATTTAGGGTGTTGTAATCATTGATTTTGATATCTTTTCGCCCTATTTGAATTGTATAATTGCTTATTTTGTCAAGTTCTATATATATCTTGTTTGGGCATGTTATACGGAGACGTGTACATGCTTGAATCGAATCTGATCTTTACGGACTTATTCGTGATGCGTGTTTATTTTCCTTAAGAAATTGACGTTATACGTGATTAATTCTTTGGCACATTTTTATACGCTTGATCGCCATATTTTTCGACATTCTTGTGCCCTGACCGGACGAAACGTTGAGTTATAGAAAAGGTATTTATAATTATTGATTGCACACACCCTAACGAAATCATACCAGAGTCACCGTAAATACCGTAGGATTTTCTTTTGTTATTTGAAACTCTTGATCCTATATCTTTGTGCTTGATAGGTGGTTGGTTATTACCGTATTAATACTCTTTACAAACTGAAGTTCGTGGTTTTGTAGGTCAGATGTCCCGTGGATTCGATAACTGAACTCACCAGGATATTACTTGTTCGATCTCCTGCGCTTGGGAGTAGTGCTCACATCATTTGAGACGAGGCAGGGGAATCAAATTTTTTGTGTGATTGTTGGCGTGTCATGTCTTGTTTATTGTGTGCTTGTTTTGTGTGCCGTGTGTATGTGTTTGTATAGTTGGTTTGGATGTTCATTTCTTTATTTTTCTACGTCTCATTTTGTATGTTTTCATGTTTTTTCCATTTTGTTGTCGATGCGTACTTTCCTCCCATCTATCGTTGCCCTCCCGCTTCTACTTCTATTGCATTGAGGGCAATGCAATGTTCAGCTTTCGGGAGTCGTACATTGTGCGTCAGTTGTATCTTTTTCCCATTATTTTTGAATCGTTTTCATTGTGTTTTTCTTTTTCTTTCCTTCTTTTTATTCTCCCTCTCCTAGAGATAACCCCACATGATGAACTGCCACGGAACCACGCACACACTTAGCTTAACTATGATAATCACTTTCACTAACCCTAGGAAGCCGAGTCCTATTGCATTTTATGTCCCGTGGGTTCACTTTACTTTTGTGTGAGTTGTGTGTCGTGACTAGCTAGTTGGTGTGCTTCTACGTTGTGATTTTTTTTATATGCATATCCTTGGTTGACCCCTAGAATATCATGCTTCAATTTCGAATATGCGGTATTTGCATCCACTGTTTGCTTCTTTATGCATGAATTATATATATGTCTTGCTCTTCAAATCGCATGTGTCGGGACTTTACCAACAGAACTAGGATAACCCATTTGCTTAAAATCTGATCTGCGAAAATTTTTTCTTTTTGCCAAGTGTTTAGAACTCGTATTCTTTTTTGTTTTATTTGGTGCAGATCCCCTCGTCGTGTATCGTTCCCCCATTTGGGGGAGTGCACACTTTTCATTACCACACTTCCAAAAAAGGTAGAAAAGAGAAAAAAATAAAAAAAAATATGTATAGCCAAAAATCCTTAAAAATACAAAATACCCAAAATCCAAAAAAAAATCCTGTTATGAATATTACTCCTATCCACCATGAATAAAGGAAAGGCGAGAATTTGCACCAAGTGTTCTACTCCACACCTACTCAACCCCCTTCGATTTCGAACACGTTTGGCATAGGAATTTTCTAGCAATCATCTTGCAATTCGTGTGGTGACTCCATAGTTCCTAGCAGTAGAGTCCCCGACATATGATATGTTTTCTATTCTTATTCTATTCTCATGCATGCTTGAGCTATTATTCACCGCTAATTTGAATTGAATCTATATTTGGGTCATTCCTTGGGTCTGTGTATATAGAGCTTTATTGCATAATTGAGATAGTTACATTGTCTGCTAGCTCACGACCTCACTCACTCGCGCTTCACCGTATGGGCCCATGACACTTGTATGGACTCATATTCCTGGGTTTAGTGATGTGTTTATTGCATGCTTGCTTAGTATGGTGAGTAGGTTTTCGTTGGCTTTGAGGGGTGATCTAGGATTTTCTCTCCTTTTTCTGTTTCTTCCTTTCTATTTTTCCCTCCGAGCTCCTACTCTCATTCGTCTTCCTCGAGGACGAGGAAGGGTTCAGCTTAGAGATTTTGACGTGCGTTTATATTTTATATATTCACGCACGTCTTCTCCGTGATTTTCCGTTGTTTTTCGTTGTTTCGTAACTTTTCTTTTGTGATTTTTAGTTTCTTTTCACTTTCTTTATGTTTGCGTGTACTTGCAGGAGATTGCCAGTGCAGGGGACATATAAAGCAAATATCATGAGTCCCCGAAGCAACAGGAGATGCCACACGAGATCCTGAGGGCCAAACATTAAGTTATATCATGATTCAACCCTCAACTGATCGGATGGACAGTTCCAACCGATCGGATCGTGCACGCGTATCTGACCCGACGAGGAGCAGCAATGAAGCATATCCCAACCGATCGGTTCAGAGATTGGTTGGTGGCGACAGTGTTCTCTGTTTTTTTGAGCTGAACTCCAACTGATCGGTTGACTTGTCAACCGATCGGTTCACCTGTAGCCGATCTTCGCAAGCTCCAGAGCTCCACGACCTCAACCGATCGGTTCAGCAATCTGTAGAGAATTATCACGACATCAACCGATCGGTTCATGAATCGGTCAGAAGCTGAAGATCGATGACCCCGCTGCCTCAACCGATCGGTTGATGTTTCAACCGATCGGTTGGATGTTTATTTTTGTCTTCTTCTGGGAATATTCCCTGGCATCTTGCCAGATTGTATATATAGCCCTAGGTTTTCCCAGAAACGAGGATCCCCAGTTTTTAACAGTTTTTAGGGATTTTTGGCTACTGCTAATTAAACTTATTTTGTAAGTTCTCTGATCCCTTTGATACTTTAATATTGCGTTAATATTATCATTTGCTTCTCTAATCTATTGCTTGATTATAATTTTGATGGCTATATTTTGTTGCATTGAATCTTTTGCAATGATTAGTGAGTAGTTTCCTAATCTGGGACATTGGTGGAAGCCGTTTCGTGTGTTCTCCTTAGAACGACCATAGGATTAGGGTTTCGATAGGATTTAGGGATTTAGATGATTACGCGGGGCGTTTTATTGTCATTGGCAGGATAAAGACCGCCTCTGACCATCGGGCCAAGGGGAAATAAAACTGGCATTTGATCCTCTAGCCACAGCTCACACCCCTAGCGTAGACATTGATTCCTAGCGCATGGGAACAGCAGGATGAAATGTCAGGAGCAAGCGTTGCAAGCTTGTGCTCCTGGAGTTGGTCGGTGTTGGACATGAAATTGCCCACCATCCAAACCCAGGTAGACCTAACGTATCATCCTGGGCATCGACCAGAATATCGGGCCAATGGGATGCTAGGTATCACTCTTCGAGGCAACGTCTCACCACTAAACTCTAGAATCCGATCGTATTCCTATCCGTCGGTCGTAATAGAGAGAATCCATGATAGGGTGGAAACCAAAGTCCTGGGTTACTTTTTATATCTTACATATTTCAATAGTTTCTTATCGTGACAACCACTTAGCGATAGGGCTAGCTCACCCACCGGGTGATCCGGTTCCTGTTTGATAACAAGCACACCACACACCTCCCCGTGTTCGACCCCCAAGCCACACTACAACACTGTGCGCTTGCGGTTACAAATTTTAATCCTGGTATCCCCGATCCGACTTTACATATTGCACAAATCTAGGGGACATCATGGTGCGACGCACCCAACCTAGACAAGACGTAAAGTGGTGCTACGCACCCAAACTAGAAAGCAATAAACCTCCGTAAGACAAAAACAGTGAGGGACCTCTAGGTCTGGTCCTCGTCTGGAACGTACCCCGGGTCAACGCCCTACGACTCCAAGTCCTCAAGTAAGGCCAGCTCGTCTGTGTACTCTGCCTCAATACCTGACGTACAACACCCAAGAGAAAAGGAGCTGTACGCCAGGTAAAGTCTACAAGGAAAGGTGAGAAGACTCTACTGCAAGTGTAAAGGAATTTAAAGACGACATTTTAATGTTGATTACATAAGAGATGCAACAGCATGACATTTATACATATAAGCAAGGAAAAGTAAGGACTATGCAGAAAGTAAACGTGGCAGGCAAAATTCGTAGCGTAAGCTACCAGCTACAAGACGTGACAAGGCTATACAAGACTGTGTGACACCAAGAGACTCGACACCAAGACTGTGTGACACCAAGCGACTCGACAGCAAGAGGGTTCACGCCTTCGGCTTAGAAAGTGGCCAACCTCTCTAACCTGGTGGCCGCTCAACCCTACCCCACCCCAAGTGCCAAGACAAGATTGGACGAGGACCACTCACTCTGCTAGGTGAGTGCCTCAATACGCACGGGTTACAGGGGTCACTCACTCACTCAATGAGTGCCGAGCTTCCCTTAGGTCATTCTGTACCAAGGATCACCCATTCTGCTAGGTGGGTGTCTCAATCCCCGTGCGTTGCCAAGGGTCACTCACTCACTCGATGAGTGCCGGGCTTCCCGCAGGTCATTTCGTGCCAAGGATCATCCACTCTGGTAGGTGGATGTCTCAATCCCCGCGGGTTGTCAAGGGTCACTCACTTACTCGAAGAGTGCCGGGTTTCCTGCAGGTCGTGTATCTGTACAAGGGGTCACTCTCTCTGTCTTGGAGAGTGCCCTATTGCCCGCAAGTTGTGCAAGACATTTCGTGAATGAGGTTCCATGGCATGACATGAGTATAGTATGTTCTTGCATTCTAGGGTGTCCACACGCACACACACACACAGAGATAATTCCTAGCATGACAGTTATAGCAATTTATACCTAGACTTCGTTGTCAAGTCTAGGCTATCGTGAGGGGGTCCTGGAGGCTATCATTTCATGTCCGGTTCTCTTGTTCAACAATTTACAATTTTAAGAAGAAAGTGGCCTAGACGTGGCCGTAACTATGCAAGTGGATACACTTGCCTACGGTGACAAGAAGAACGTCCGTTGGAAGCGTCTCGTCTCTGGCGGCGTGTCAGTCAAAGTCCACTGTCACGAGTCGACGGGCGGGTGTTGACCGGAGCACCGGCTTTGCTATCCGCAAATGGCCGGGGGACCCGCGAGGGGTTTAGAAATTTGTAACCGCAAGCGCACGGTGTTGTAGTGTGGCTTGGGGGTCGAACACAGTGAGGCTAGGTTGTGCTTGAGTCAAGTAGGACCAAAATCACCCCGAGGGCGAGCTAGCCCGAATCGGTAGATGGTTGTCACGAAAAGAAATGAAGGGTATGAACAATAAAAATAAACCCGGGACTTTGGTTTCCGCTCCCACGAGCGACTCTCGCCGATACGGCCTACGGGTATGGATAGCGATCGGAATTAGGGTCTAATGGTGGGACGTTGCCTCTGAAAGTGGTACCGGCATCCCATGGGCCCGATATTCCGGTCGGTACCCAGGATGATACACCGGACTTCCCGGATTCGATCAGTGGGCACTCCCGTGTCCATTAACACTGATCGATTCCGGGAGCACTAAGCTCGCAATGATAACTCCCAACGTCTCATCCTGCCGCTCCCGCTTGCTAGGATTCGGCGTCTACGCTAAGGGCGTGAGCTATGGCTAGGGAGTCAACCGCCAAGTTTATTCCCCCTTGGCCCAACGGTCAAAGGCGGTCTTTTTCCTACCGATGACAATGAAACACCCCGCGTAACCGTTAGATTCCTAATCCCTATCGATTTCCTAACCCTATGGATGCATCGGGAAGAGCCCCCGAAGGGGTTTCCACCAAAATCCCAGATTTGGGAACTACTCACAAAATCCATTAAAAAGCGATCTAAATAAAAATTAACCGTTGGAACATAATCGGATAATTGGAATGCGGAAGTAATAGAGTAGTAAAGACAATACTAAAATTTTAGAAAGATCCGACAACTTACAAAAGAACAGTAATTACAGCCGTCACAATGGGAGAAAACAGTAAAAACTAGCAGCTCCTCGTTTCTGGAACCCTAGGGGCTCTATTTATAGACTCTCGTATCAATCGATCGGTTGACAAGTCAACCGATCGGTTGATCCGTTACAAAATAATAACAGAAAACGGCGAGCTTTCACCCGGTCATATGAACCGGTCGGGTGAGTTCTTGAGTGACCGGTTGGATCTTGTCGCCATCGGGTGAAGCGATCGGTTGGGTGCCCGTGTCTTCAGCTCTTCAACATCAGCTACAGATTAACCGATCGAGTGAGAGTCACCCGATCGGTTGGCATTTTGCTCGAAAAAACAGAGAACAGGCCCCCGCTGAACCGGTCTGTGAACCGGTCGGGTGACTTCCACATGAGCTGCGGCGGAGACCGGGTGGTGCACGCGTGCAGCACCCGATCGGTTGGAGATGGCCAACCGACCGGGTGAGGGGCTGAAAGATGAATTCTTCGACGTTTGACCCCCTGGATCACGCGTGACTCCTCCCGTTGCTCCGGGGACTTGGGATATCGTCATTAAACGTCCCCTACACGGTCAATCTCCTGCAAACATGGACAAACAAAGAAAAGTGAAAGAAAACGAGAAAATACAAGAAAACGAATAAAAGACGACGGAAAAACACGGAGAAACACAAAAGAAAACGTGCGTGAATATATGAAATATAAACGCACGTCAAAATCCCCCAAGCTGAACTCTTCCTCGTCCTCGAGGAAGACGAGTGAGAGTAGGAGCTCGGAGGGAGAAAATAGAGAGGAAGAAAGAAAAAGAAAACTCTATATCCTAGATCGCCCGTCAGAGCCAACAAAATCAAAAACGACACACCAAGCAAGTAAACGCCAAATCACACCACTAAACCTAGGAAAACGAGTCCAAATAAGTGTCGTGGGCCCACGCGGTGAAGCGCGAGTGAGTGCGGTCGTGTGCTAGCAAATGGTGTTGCTTTCTACAATGTGCCATGAGCTCATATACGCAAATCCAGGAAATAACCCAAGTACCTATTCGAATTTGAAATTGCGGCGAATATTAGTTCAAGCATGCATGAGAAGAGTATAAGAAGTGAAACGTGTCATGCGTCAGGGACTCCACAACTAGGGTTAGGGAAATCACGCCACTATAGCCTAGATACTAGCTAAAAAGTTCCTAAGCCAAGTGTTTTTGAAAATGACGGGGGTTGAGATGATGTGGAGAAGAACACTCGGTGCAAATTCTCGCCTTCCCTTTATTCTCGGCAAGTAGGAAAATATTCACACGGGAATTTTTTTGGGTTTTGGGTATTTGTATTTTTTTTGGCTTTTTGGCTATACAAAATTTTCTTTTCTTTTCTTTTTGGGTTTTTCTTTTCTTTTCTCTCTTTTTTTTGAATTTTTGGGTTTTTGGCTATACACATGTGTACTCTCCCAAGTGGGGGAACGGTACACGACGAGTGGATTTGCACCAAGTAAAACAAAAAAGAAGTCGAAATCTAAACACTTGGGCAAAGGAAACTATTCTCGCTAAATAGAGCATAGGCTAAATGGGTTATCCTAGTCCTTAATTGTGGAATCCCGACACATGCGAGTTGAAATTATACGATATAAATATAGCATGCATATAGTGGAAGCAAGTACAGCGTATTCAAATCGAAGCATGATAATCTAGGGGTCATTCCTGGACAGGTATATAAAGTAAAATCACCAAGTAGAAGCACATCAAATAGCTAGTCACGACGCACGACTCACAAAAAAAAGCTAAGTGGACCCACGATGCGTGAAATGCAAGAGGACTCGAAATCCTAGGGTCAGTGAGTGTGATTATCCATGCAATGCTAGGTGTGTGTGACTTTGTGGCGATTCATCATAGGATTCATCTCTAGGAGAAAGAGCTAAAAAGAAGAAAAAATAAAAAAAAACACGATGAAAACGACACAAAAATGAAAAAGAAAGACTCAAATGACGCACACAGTGCGACTCCCCCAAGCTGAAGCTTGCATTGCCCTCAATGCAATATGAGTGAGTACGGGAGGGCAATGAAGATGGGGGGGAATACGCACTGACACAAAAAGAAATGAAAACAAGGAAAACACAGAGACGAAACTGAAAATAAAGAAAGATCAAAAACAAAATCAAACGAAACGAAAATAAAAATAAAACCACACGACACGACACTGAAAAGGGGAAAAACAAGCACACACACACAAAAAATGAGAAAAACAACAAAACACGACAGCACACCAAAATAGACGTCCCCCAAGCTAGACATAACAGTGCTAGCGAAATGATATGATCAATGAAATGCCGAGATATGCAAGGGGGAGTCAATCGGATTCGCTGGTACTAGAATGGTATGGGGAGGGAGAGGAGGGTGGGGAATAATGAATGAAAGAATCCTCAGAGGAAGAGGAGGGTGTGCCTATGGGGGAAGGAGGGGTGACAGGCTGGAGCACAGGAGGATCGATGTGCACAGGGGGGGCTGTGGTGGAGAAAGATCATACCAGGCGGGCCGATAATTGGGTGCCAATCGGGAGGATCCAAGGGTGGTAGATGCACTAATGGAGAATACCAAGGATCGGGGTAAAACTCCCAAGGCAGATGAGATGGGGGGTAGGGTAGCCGCAAAGGGGCCAAAGGTGGCAGGATCGCGAAAGGTTCGCAGGCGGGGCTATAGAGGTAGACAGCACGGTCTTCACCGAAGGGAGTAAGCATATTGATATCGATCAAGTAATCGCGATCAATACGGCTACGTCCGGGCAAAATAGGGAGGTCGGGAGGCACTCTCAAAACGCAGCTGACAATAAGGGTGATCATCCCACCACAACAGATGGATCCAGAAGTGGCGCGGCTAACAGCAAAAATTTCGTGGACGATCCAATGAGCGACGTTTATGGGCATAGGGACGTGCCCAAGGATCCTGTCATCGGACATGGCATAGAGAAAGAAGAGCTCATCCCTGGATACAGAGGACACATCCACGCTGGCAAAAACAGTGTTGGCAAGGATACAATGGGCGAGGCGGTAACACGGGTGAATAATGTAGGAGACAGGAGCCTCGGGTGGGAAGGTGGTGTACCGGGTAAATCGTTGCCAAACACCATCAGCCCGAAATTGAGAGTAGATGTCAGTTCGATCGTGGGTGGAATGTTCAATATTAAGGTCGAGGTGACGGAGATTGAGGATATTGTTCAACTCGATGAAACCCAGAGAAAAGTCACAGTTGAAAGCGCGGAAGGAGAAACCCCCATCAAACAACTCGAGGGAACTAAGGAATTCAAGCGTGAGATTTCTGTGTGTGTGAGCATGGATGTGAGAGAGGGTATGGCACCCGATATAGTTAAAAATTCTGGCGACGCCGTTCGAAAGCCCTAGAGCTTCGAGTGTGGGGCGATCGGCGAAGAGTGTAGGTCTCATCGGGCGATGAAGTAGTGCTCGCAAACGGTCAGACTGCTCTTCCGTAGAAGAGTTTATGCCAAGGAAAGAGGGGGAAAGGGGGCCATAGAGCGGATCACGGCGCGAAGATGATGCAATCTCTTTCCCTTTCTTAGACATGGCGACTATGTGGTTGGTGAAGATGAAAGAGGGGGCGAGCCTATGATGAATATAGAGCAAGTGAAGCAGGCACAACACCAGTTTGGGATATCACAGATAAAGTAAGAGATGTGTAGAGTGGAAGAGTGTTACCCATCCTCGTAGCAAGATTAAGCTCCCGGGGGACTCGCGTAGTAGGAGGAAACAATTCAGGAAGCCGCCGCTCGCTGATCCGACAAGAAACAGATTTTTGAAAATTTTGGGGCTAGGGTTAGGGTTTGGGTGTTTGATGATGGAATGTCGACGATGGCGAGGTGGCGGGGGTGGGGAAGTATGGGAGTGAGTGGGGATGAGGGTTTAGGGGCAGTATGCAGGGTGGAGGAGGTCGATTCGACGGTTGGAGGGCATGAAACCGCGTGAAGGGGATTTTCGGGGTCGGGTGGCAGTCACCGTGCGGTAGGGGTATTTATAGGGGCAAAAATGAACCGATCGGGTGAGTTCTCACCCGATCGGGTAGGCAAATTTCGAAAGTTCCTGTCGGCCAACAGCTACAGGCGAACCGGTCGGTTGACTTGTCAACCGATCGGTTGGCCGCTTCCCAAATTTTTCCCGAGAATTGAGGGCTGCTCACCCGGTCGCCTCAACCGATCGCGCTAGAACTCAACCGATCGGTTGGTATTCCCCAAAAATTCTCCGAGAGCTCTCCCCAGATCACCCAGTCTGTCACCCGGTCTTCTCCATTCTTCAACCGATCGGTTTATTTGGGGACAGTTGCGGCTTGTATCTGACACATCCCAACCGATCGGGTGAGAACTCACCCGATCGGTTGAGGCCTTGTTTTCTGCAAAACCCAAGAATCGCCTGAGTTCCTTCACGGAAGTTGTTTCGGCTGGATTTATTTATAAAAATAGAGAAAAATAAAGTAGAGAAAATCCTGAAAAAACGAAGCATAAGTTTAGAACATGGGTTGTCTCCCATGAAGCGCTTTCGTTTAACGTCGTTAAGCTCGACGCCTCTAGCGATGATCAATTAGGATCCGGGGGGTTAGAGGAAGAGTTGTCGCTCGTCGGGGATCTGTCTAGAGAGAATTCTGGTTCTCCAACTGCATAGTGTTTCAGACGCTGTCCGTTGACTTTAAACGGCTCATCCCTTCCCATTATCTCGATAGCCCCATGCGGGAAAACCTTGGTGACGCGGAACGGTCCCGACCATCTTGACTTGAGTTTTCCAGGAAAGAGCTTTAGCCTTGAGTTGAACAGGAGAACTAAGTCCCCTTCTTTGAATTCCCTCTTCAAGATTCGCTTATCGTGCCACCACTTCAGCTTCTCCTTGTAGATCTTGGCGTTCTCGTAGGCATTGAGCCGGATTTCGTCGAGCTCATTGAGTTGTAACTGCCGGTGGACTCCCACCTTCTTGGTGTCGAAGTTCAGATTCTTCACTGCCCAATATGCCTTATGCTCCAATTCCACAGGAAGATGGCAAGATTTCCCATAGACAAGCCGGTAGGGAGTTGTGCCGATAGGAGTTTTAAATGTCGTCCTGTAGGCCCAAAGCGCGTCAGGAAGCTTTGATGACCAGTCCTTTCTAGAATTCGCCACCGTCTTTTCTAGTATGCTTTTAATCTCCCGGTTAGAGACTTCCGCCTGACCGCTGGTCTGTGGGTGGTAGGCACGCCCCACCCGGTGTTGTACCCCGTATTTTTTTAAGAGGGCCTCGAATTTCTTCTCTATGAAGTGGCTCCCTCCGTCACTGATCAGGACACGAGGTACACCGAACCGCGGGAAGATGTTGCTTTTAAAGAACTTGGCCACCACTCTGGAATCGTTGGTTGGACTGGCTATCGCTTCAACCCATTTCGACACGTAGTCTACAGCCACGAAGATATACTGGTTCCCCGAGGAGGAAGGGAACGGTCCCATAAAGTCCACTCCCCATACATCGAAGATTTCTATCTCCAGGATGCAGTGTTGAGGCATCTCATTCCTTTTGGAGATATTCCCAGCTCTTTGGCATTTATCGCAGGCTTGGACATAAACATGTGTGTCCTTGAAGAGTGTAGGCCAGTAGAATCCGCTTTGAAGAATTTTTGCGGTGGTCTTGTAGGTGCTCGCGTGCCCCCCGCATTGCTGCCCATGGCAGTGGGAAATGATGGAAGTCGCCTCAGTTTCAGGGATGCATCTTCGTATCACCCCATCATTGCAGGTTTTGTATAGGTGGGGGTCATCCCAATAAAATTTGCGGACCTCATGGAAAAACTTCTTCTTCTGCTGGAAGCTCACGTTGTGGGGAACGATGGCACAAGCCAGATAATTTGCGATGTCGGCGTACCAGGGGATCCAGGAGGAAGAGACAGAGAAGAGATGCTCGTCAGGGAGTGAATCATCGATCGTTGTAGCATTTAAATCGAGAGTGGGCATCCTGGACAGGTGATCGGCAACAACATTCTCCGCCCCCTTCTTGTCTCTGATTTCCAGGTCGAATTACTGGAGGAGGAGAATCCATCTAATGAGTCGTGGCTTAGCTTCTTTCTTGTTCAATAGGTATTTAAGAGCCGCGTGATCCGTGTGCACGATCACCTTGGCACCAACGAGGTATTGTCGGAACTTATCCATGGCGTAGATCACCGCGAGTAATTCCTTTTCCGTGGTAGTGTAATTTCTTTGGGCGGCATCAAGGGTTTTGCTCGTGTAATATATGACATGAAGATTTTTATCCTTCCTCTGCCCCAAGACGGCACCAACCGCATAATCACTAGCATCGCACATCAGCTCAAAGGGTAGTTTCCAGTTTGGTGGCTGTATTATGGGCACGGAAATCAAAGCTTGCTTCAAAGTGCGGAAGGCCTCCATACACTCCTCGCTGAAGATGAAAGGTACGTCCTTCACGAGAAGTTGGGTCAGAGACCTAGAAATCTTCGAGAAGTCTTTTATGAAGCGGCGATAGAATCCCGCGTGTCCTAAGAAACCATGGACTCCTCGAAGATTGTGCGGTGGTGGAAGTTTTTCAATCACTTAAACTTTAGCCTTATCAACCTCGATTCCCCTTGAAGAGATGATGTGTCCCAGTACAACCTCCTCTTGGACCATGAAGTGGCACTTCTCCCAGTTTAGGACTAGTCCCTTCTCCTGACATCTCTCCAGGACCTTAGTCAGATTACTGAGGCACGAGTCAAATTTAGTTCCATAGACAGAGAAGTCGTCCATGAAAACCTCCAAGATGTCTTGGGAGTAGTCGGAGAAGATAGCAGACATGAGTCTTTGGAATGTAGCAGGGGCGTTACAAAGTCCGAACGGCATTCTTCTATAGGCATACGTCCCGAATGGGCAAGTGAAAGTCGTCTTCTCCTGGTCATCGTTATGAATAGGGATCTGAAGAAATCCTGAATACCCGTCCATGAAACAGAAATAATTATGCTTCGCCAGTCTCTTGAGCATCTGGTCAATAAAGGGGAGAGGGTAATGATCCTTCCTTGTAGCCTTGTTCAGCTTTCTATAGTCAATGCACATCATGTACCCCGTGATGGTCCTCGTTGGTATTAGCTCGTTCTTTTAATTGCGAACCACCGTCATTCCTCCTTTCTTGGGTACGACGTGCACCGGGCTAACCCAGCGACTATCGGAGATAGGGTATATAATACCGACATGTAGAAGCCTAACAATCTCTTTCTTTACAACTTCCATCATTATGGGATTCAACCTCCGCTGTGGCTCAATCGAGGAGGCTTGCTCATCTTCAAGCAAAATTCTGTGTGAGCAGAGGCCTAAGCTAACCCCTTTTAAATCCTCAATTGCATATCCGAAAACTCCTTTAAACCTTTTTAGAACGCCAAGAAGTTTGGTCATTTGGTCTTCGGGTAGTGAAGAGTTGACTATGACCGGAAGGGTCGAGCCAGCTCCCAAATATTCATATTTAAGCCCCGGCGGTATTTCTTTCATCTCAACTTCTCGAGGCCCTGACGCATACTTCTCAAGCTGAGCATCCTCAAGGGAAAGGAGTTCTTCGTGGATTTCTTGGAAGCCAGCATCCGGAATCTCACCCTCGGCCGTGGCTCCGCATGGCAAAATTTCGCAAGGTATAGTGGGAACGATCGAGGGGGGGACTGGGTCTCTTCCAAGCTCATCATAATTATTCGGGAAGAAGGCTTGCAGGTGAAAACAGGTTTCAATCATCGATGATTCCCCACAACTGTTTCCAGCTTCCTCATTGTCCAAAGACTGGGGACGCTCAATAGAAGTCTGCAAGGGATAGATTGATTCTTGTCCAGCGTAGCCTACAAACCCGGTCATATGGCTCTCCTGACAAAACTCTGCGGATAACTCTTCTTCACTACATTCGGGACCATGGTTGTCGATATACGCCACTTCACCGTGAGGAAAGAGAGTTGCCATGGAAAGGTGCTCCTGCGCATCTCGATATCTCCTCTGACTTTCCACGGTGGCAGACAGGAGTGATAGTATATTCGAAGTATTCAGTGATTCTGCTAAGCTCTGTGCCAAACAGTGGATATGGTGAGAGTGATCCCATATGTCTCCTGAAACTGCATGCAATATCCTCGCCATGGGTCCAGGATCTTATACGAAAGGAGAGAGAGAGAACTGCACAAGTGGCAAACACGTCAAAAGCACGGGTTGCATAAATGGGAACCGCAAGTTGCGATGGAAGCACGACGATTCAGTCAATTAGCACTATACAATTACTATCCACATTATGTCCAAGTGAAATTGAAAAGTGTAGAGTGCGAAAATTATCGCGAGGTAGGGATGAGAGCTAGACACGAGGGTTCAAGAGATCCTAAAATAACAAGCACATTGCCTCCCCGGCAACGGCGCCATAAACTTGACCGGAGCCCCGGCTTTGCTATCCGCAAATGGCCGGGGGACCCGCGAGGGGTTTAGAAATTTGTAACCGCAAGTGCACGGTGTTGTAGTGTGGCTTGGGGGTCGAACACAGGGAGGCTAGGTTGTGCTTGAGTCAAGTAGGACCAAAATCACCCCGAGGGCGAGCTAGCCCGAATCGGTAGATGGTTGTCACGAAAAGAAATGAAGGGTATGAACAATAAAAATAAACCCGGGACTTTGGTTTCCGCTCCCACGAGCGACTCTCGCCGATACGGCCTACGGGTATGGATAGCGATCGGAATTAGGGTCTAATGGTGGGACGTTGCCTCTGAAAGTGGTACCAGCATCACATGGGCCCGATATTCCGGTTGGTACCCAGGATGATACACCAGACTTCCCGGATTCGATCAGTGGGCACTCCCGTGTCCATTAACACTGATCGATTCCGGGAGCACTAAGCTCGCAACGATAAATCCCAACGTCTCATCCTGCCGCTCCCGAGTGCTAGGATTCAGCGTCTACGCTAAGGGCGTGAGCTATGGCTAGGGAGTCAACCGCCAAGTTTATTCCCCCTCGGCCCAACGGTCAAAGGCGATCTTTTTCCCGTCGATGACAATGAAACACCCCGCGTAACCGTTAGATTCCTAATCCCTATCGATTTCCTAACCCTATGGACGCATCGGGAAGAGCCCCCGAAGGGGTTTCCACCAAAATCCCAGATTTGGGAACTACTCACAAAAATCCATTAAAAAGCGATCTAAATAAAAATTAACCGTTGGAATCATAATCAAACAATTGGAATGCGGAAGTAATAGAGTAGTAAAGACAATACTAAAATTTTAGAAAGATCCGACAACTTACAAAAGAACAGTAATTACAGCCGTCACAATGGGAAAAAACAGTAAAAACTAGCAGCTCCTCATTTCTGGAACCCTAGGGGCTCTATTTATAGACTCTCGTATCAATCGATCGGTTGACAAGTCAACCGATCGGTTGATCCGTTACAAAATAATAACAGAAAACGGCGAGCTTTCACCCGGTCATATGAACCGGTCGGGTGAGTTCTTGAGTGACCGGTTGGATCTTGTCGCCATCGGGTGAAGCGATCGGTTGGGTGCCCGTGTCTTCAGCTCTTCAACATCAGCTATAGATTAACCGATCGAGTGAGAGTCACCCGATCGGTTGGCATTTTGCTCGAAAAAACAGAGAACAGGCCCCCGCTGAACCGGTCTGTGAACCGGTCGGGTGACTTCCACATGAGCTGCGGCGGAGACCGGGTGGTGCACGCGTGCAGCACCCGATCGGTTGGAGATGGCCAACCGACCGGGTGAGGGGCTGAAAGATGAATTCTTCGACGTTTGACCCCCTGGATCACGCGTGACTCCTCCCGTTGCTCCGGGGACTTGGGATATCGTCATTAAACGTCCCCTACACGGTCAATCTCCTGCAAACATGGACAAACAAAGAAAAGTGAAAGAAAACGAGAAAATACAAGAAAACGAATAAAAGACGACGGAAAAACACGGAGAAACACAAAAGAAAACGTGCGTGAATATATGAAATATAAACGCACGTCAAAATCCCCCAAGCTGAACTCTTCCTCGTCCTCGAGGAAGACGAGTGAGAGTAGGAGCTCGGAGGGAGAAAATAGAGAGGAAGAAAGAAAAAGAAAACTCTATATCCTAGATCGCCCGTCAGAGCCAACAAAATCAAAAACGACACACCAAGCAAGTAAACGCCAAATCACACCACTAAACCTAGGAAAACGAGTCCAAATAAGTGTCGTGGGCCCACGCGGTGAAGCGCGAGTGAGTGCGGTCGTGTGCTAGCAAATGGTGTTGCTTTCTACAATGTGCCATGAGCTCATATACGCAAATGGCCGGGGGACCCGCGAGGGGTTTAGAAATTTGTAACCGCAAGTGCACGGTGTTGTAGTGTGGCTTGGGGGTCGAACACAGGGAGGCTAGGTTGTGCTTGAGTCAAGTAGGACCAAAATCACCCCGAGGGCGAGCTAGCCCGAATCGGTAGATGGTTGTCACGAAAAGAAATGAAGGGTATGAACAATAAAAATAAACCCGGGACTTTGGTTTCCGCTCCCACGAGCGACTCTCGCCGATACGGCCTACGGGTATGGATAGCGATCGGAATTAGGGTCTAATGGTGGGACGTTGCCTCTGAAAGTGGTACCAGCATCACATGGGCCCGATATTCCGGTTGGTACCCAGGATGATACACCGGACTTCCCGGATTCGATCAGTGGGCACTCCCGTGTCCATTAACACTGATCGATTCCGGGAGCACTAAGCTCGCAACGATAAATCCCAACGTCTCATCCTGCCGCTCCCGCGTGCTAGGATTCAGCGTCTACGCTAAGGGCGTGAGCTATGGCTAGGGAGTCAACCGCCAAGTTTATTCCCCCTCGGCCCAACGGTCAAAGGCGGTCTTTTTCCCGCCGATGACAATGAAACACCCCGCGTAACCGTTAGATTCCTAATCCATATCGATTTCCTAACCCTATGGACGCATCGGGAAGAGCCCCCGAAGGGGTTTCCACCAAAATCCCAGATTTGGGAACTACTCACAAAAATCCATTAAAAAGCGATCTAAATAAAAATTAACCGTTGGAATCATAATCAAACAATTGGAATGCGGAAGTAATAGAGTAGTAAAGACAATACTAAAATTTTAGAAAGATCCGACAACTTACAAAAGAACAGTAATTACAGCCGTCACAATGGGAAAAAACAGTAAAAACTAGCAGCTCCTCATTTCTGGAACCCTAGGGGCTCTATTTATAGACTCTCGTATCAATCGATCGGTTGACAAGTCAACCGATCGGTTGATCCGTTACAAAATAATAACAGAAAACGGCGAGCTTTCACCTGGTCATATGAACCGGTCAGGTGAGTTCTTGAGTGACCGGTTGGATCTTGGCGCCATCGGGTGAAGCGATCGGTTGGGTGCCCGTGTCTTCAGCTCTTCAACATCAGCTACAGATTAACCGATCGGGTGAGAGTCACCCGATCGGTTGGCATTTTGCTCGAAAAAACAGAGAACAGGCCCCCGCTGAACCGGTCTGTGAACCGGTCGGGTGACTTCCATATGAGCTACGGCGGAGACCGGGTGGTGCACGCGTGCATCACCCGATCGGTTGGAGATGGCCAACCGACCGGGTGAGGGGCTGAAAGATGAATTCTTCGACGTTTGACCCCCTGGATCACGCGTGACTCCTCCCGTTGCTCCAGGGACTTGGGATATTGTCATTAAACGTCCCCTACATGGTCAATCTCCTGCAAACATGGACAAACAAAGAAAAGTGAAAGAAAACGAGAAAATACAAGAAAACAAATAAAAGACGGCGGAAAACACGGAGAAACACAAAAGAAAACGTGCGTGAATATATGAAATATAAACGCACGTCAGGTGTCAGGACCGGTTTAGCAATCCTATTAAGTTGTCTCTACGTTGACTGTGGCTATCCTATCAGTTTTCATGTCAAGCTCTGAAAGTTTAGCCAATTCCACGATTCTACCCTTTGTGCATAGTTAAAAAGTCCGATCGTCGATCTACGGTTTCACAACATTTTAAAGGAGCGTAAAATAAATTTAGTTATTTAAGTTATCGATTTTTATTTAGGGTTTAATGTCATACGATGTGGATTAGTACGAGTGAGGGGAACCAACCTAGTGCGACGAACGTGCACGAGTTTGACATCGGATCTGAAACGGTGATGGATCTCATCGTCTCCGGTTTCCTCGACTGCGGGTAGCGCAGTAAGAAAAGTCGCCTCAGGATCGTCTCGGCTGTGGGTAGTGCAGCGAAATGGTAATGGCGTCAGGATCGCCTCGGTTACGAGTAGCGCAATGAAGCGGCTTGCGGCAACGGTAACGACAGCGATGTCGGGAGGGGAGGCGGCTGCGTCACCGAGAGGAAACAGCGGCAAGAGCAAACAACTCCTACAACGAGGTGGCACAATGGCTCCAGCTGCGGCAGCAAGCAGCGGATGTCGACGGTAGGGAGAAGATCCACGGCATCTCGAGGAGGGAAAGATATAGGGCTTCGAAGTTGAGCGGCCTTGGGTATTTTGAAGAGAGAAGAGGGAGATGAACCGACGGCCTGGGGGCTACAGGTAGGGGAAGGCTGGAGCAAAGGGAAGAGGGGTGGCCGTGTGGTGTGTGCGGGTGCAAGATAGCCAGAGCAGAGGGGAAGCTGACAGTTTTGTGGGTGAAGGAGAGGGGAGCATGCTGTGGTCTGATCGGAGGTCGCCTCGGTTGTCGGGTCACCGGCTGGGCTATCGCGGGAGAGGGGGGAGAGGGAGGCCGGTTGTCGGGGGCTACGGTTGCTGCTGTTGCGTGGAAGAGGGGCAGGTTACGGCTGGGCTATCGGCCTAGGGGAGGCCGGAGCAAATGAAGAGGGGGTCGGATCTGCTGTTGGGTTGATGGTGGCCAGAGGGGTTTAGGTGGCCGGGCTGCTACAAAGGGGTGGCCGGATCTGATGTGCACGCGCCAGGTGGAGCAATGGATCGCCAGCAGCAAAGGGGAGAGGGTGGAGGGGATGGCCGGTGCAAGGAGTTAATGGTGGCCGGAGCAAAGAGTCGCCGGCAGCTAGAGGGCTCAGGTACGTAAGTTTGGCGGATGGGTTGGGTTCACGCGTGGAGAAAGAAACCCTAGGGCTGGGTTTGTTTTAAAGAGGGAAGATTGCTAAGGAGGGGAAAAAGAGTGTGTTTAAGCGATAGATTGGAGAGAGTGTATGTGAGGGGGAGGGTAGATTTAGTGTTGCAATAGACTCGAAAATAAAAGCATGATACGTAGGATCCCAAATGGGATTTGATTTAATTTTGGGTTAGGGTTTGAATTTCGAATTAATCTTAGGGCTGATTAAATATTAAAGGTAATTAAGGTGAAAGGTCAGTCTATCGGTGTCCAAAAAATACAAGCAAAATTTCAGGACGACCGTGGCGACGAGAGAATCGAGAATATGATAGTCGGTCACGTGCTAGGTTCACAGAAAATGATAATAAAAATAAATAGTCCAACATCGAAGTCTAACAGTTAAGACACCTCTTCATTCAAAGCAGATTAGTGGAAGAATGACCCGTGAAATGACGTTCATAAAAAAATTTCACAAATAACTACTCTCTCTGAGGGTCACAACGACATATAACTTTGCGCGTTTAGGATACAAGAGGAGGTCACAATAAATACGCGTACGAAAAGAAAAATACGCGCTGAAAAACACACGATCGAAAAATGACCGTTACATCCTACCCACCTTAAGAAATGATTCTGCTCTCGGAATCAACATCATCTACTGCTCAGGAAATAAATGCGGGTAGCGCTCTCTCATTTTTTCTTCGAGCTCCCAAGTGGACTCTCCAAGTGATCCGTAACGCCACATCACTCTCACCAGGTCGACTACCTTGTTCCTCAACTACTTCTATCGACGTCCAAAATCTACACTGGCTGCTGATCATAAGTCAGGTTTGGTTGAATCGTGGTCTCTGAGAAATCCACAGTGTGCAATGGGTCACTAATCGACGTAGCTGAGATACGTGGAAAACGTCATGAACTCCCTCCAAAGATGGTGGCAGAGCAAGGAGATAAGCCACTACTCCCACATGCTCTAGCACATCAAATGGTCCAATAAATCACGGACTCAGCTTTTCCTTCTTCCCGAAATGAATGACTCCAAGGTCGTCTCTTGGTGTCTGCCCAATGCTTGTAATGATCTTGCGCAATCCTGAGCTTATCCATGATGTCCTTCATGACATCTATAGCCTCTACAATCATCTCCGAACCCAACAGCTCTCGATCTTCGATGTCATCCTAGCTCAATGGCGATCGACATTTCCTTCCATTTAGGGCAGTAAACGGTGCCATGCCAATGCTCGCCAGATAGCTGTTATTGTATGAGAATTCCACTAGATGGAGACAATCTTCCCATGAACCCTTTAGATCGATCGTACAAGCTCTCAGCATATCTTCCAAAATCTGAATAGTACTCTCTAATGTCACCTGCAAGTACGCAAAGTCTACTGCCGTACCTCAGCGATCCATCCTCATGAATGATAAGCTCCGTTCGAAGTCCTGCTTCTACGTGTCTTCTGATCCTTTGCAGCTTCGGATCTCCTGCCTGAGCTGCCTTGATACGATCCACAATCGTTGACTGAAACTGCAAGTTCATCAACGAAATGATCGCTCCTGGTAGGACAACCCCAATGTTCATCCTCTAAGCTCCTGCTATACTCTTTAGTCGGCAGTACGCATCATCACTGCGGGGAGTCTGCTCAAAGCATCCGACACTTCATTCGCCTTCCCGGGTGATATTGCAGATCTATCTCATAGTCTGCCATCAAATCCAACCATCGTCTATGACGCATGTTGAGCTCCTTCTACGTAAAAATATAGCTCAAGCTTTTGTGATCGGTGGAAATTTTCACTCTCACTCAGCAGAAAGTGTCTCCAGATTTTCAACGCAAATATCACCGCTGCTAACTCCAGATCATGCTTCGGGCGGTTCTTCTCATGATTCCTCAACTGTCGAGAAGCGTACGTGACCATGTGACCATGCTGATGCAAGACGCATCCGAGGCCCTTGCCAGATGCATCACAGTAAATCTCGAAGCCTCCGCTCCGCTCCGATACCGCCAAAATCGGTGATGTAGTCAATCTCTCCTTCAAAATACTGAAGACCTTCTTACAATCCTCTGACCAACAGAACTCCACATCCTTCCTTGTCAGCTTCATCATTGGCTCTGCAATCCTCAAAAAATCTTTAATGAACCGACGGTAGTAGCCAACTAATCCCAGAAAGCTCCTGATATCTGATGCTGACTGTAGGGTCGGCCACTCACTGACTACTCTGACCTTCTCCAGATCTATAGATATGCCATCATCAGACACCACGTGTCCTAGGAATGCGACTCTGTCCAACCAGAATGTCATGCCTTGCTCTCCCAAGTATGAGGAGCATAGCTGACGAGGTCGCCGTAGTATTCAGACTCAGGCTTTGAGCCTTCTTATCTAAATACTACTAGGCATTTTTTGTGGTTAATTAAATTAATAAGCAGGCCACGACAATAACACTAGAATAGTACACAGAGAAAAAAGTGCTCCAACAGAAAATAAAACGCAGTATTGAAAGGAAAAACAACATCACAGAGGTCACATTACATTACATCATACAAGTCCATATTTATACATCAGCTATACAAAAAGGGGGTACAAAAGTGGGTACAACAAAAGAAGAAACCCCCGACCCAAAGGTACAAAAAGGTACACAACCGGTACAACGCACCTACTAGTCTAACACCGGGAAGTCCAACAGGACAAGGTCGCCCGTAGGCTCTATCTCTGCTGTACTGGCATCGGCCTCTGACTCCGGAACCCTCACATACTGCTCAGGTCCCGCACCTAAAACCACAGTTAGGACACATCAACTCGTGACCTAGTAGGAACTCCTAACACTCTAGTAGACCCAGTTTTAGAACTGGTCTTCCTAACTAGCCGACTAACTACAGATGTCACGACAATTACATGGTTTATGCAGGAATTAAAGAATAGAATGTAAATGCTGAAAGTAAATAAAAGAAAGCAGAACTAAAGTACAATTGCTGATTAAACTAATTAAAAATTTCATATTGTATCTGATTTGGAAACCTGGGTAAACCGTAGGACGCTAAGGAGCCGTACGTCACCCATGGTGGGTGAAAAATGGTACCGCAACCAGCGACACGAGCACTAGAGGGGCCTCTTGTAACTCCCCCTACCCGAACAGAGCAAGGTATGGGAGTGACAAAAATCTCGGTTTTTCATGGGACAAATGGAGAAAACCATCAATTACCACATGGTGCATCACGAATACACCACCAGCCTCTCTAACTCTAGTCAACTCCCCCTTTCGGGAGTGACAAAGAGAGTGAGAAATCTATCATCTGTCTGCTCCTTAACTCCTATAGTTTACCCCCAAACCCACATCTGGAGTCTCACCCATTTTCAGAATGGATCGAGCACTCTGATGCTATCTCTCTGCCTTACTCTCAGTTTTTAGAACAAATTATCATTTCATCATTGAATTCATTAGCGGTCTCATCTACCGCTTTCACATCTTCATTATACAAAAAACTCATCACCAATATCACATGGGGCATATCAAAAAGAGAACTTGATAACAGAATTTAAACTTAACTTAAAACAACAATACTGAATCATAATTGTAGCATGATACACAAATCTGTCTAAAACCGTTACAACAGAGGATTAGCACTTTTAAGCCATTTACAGTCAGAATTAGTCTCTGATCCCTTCATGAAGTTGTAGTTATGGGTGTTTTCCTATTACTGACCAATTTTCATAAGTTCAATCGACATACATGTTTTATGGTGAATTTTCTCCTGACATGTATAATTTTAGCATTCCGAACCAGAAACTGAGTAATGTTCGAGTCCATTTTTCTAACAGTTACAAAAAGATATAGAATTTTTGCAACAACAAAGTTGAAGAGCTCAAAGTCAGCTTTCCAATGGTACCAAGAACATCTCATTTCATTAAATGTGCAGGAAACTGTAACCATTATACTAAGACTTGTACAGATTCGCTAAAATCAGACCAGTTTTAAAGACTGAATTTTTAACCCAACTTCCAGTTGGAATTAGGAAAAGTTGTGAACAGGAAAGTTGTTAAGGACAAAAGATACACAACATAAATTTTTTCCAAGCAATTTTATGGAGCCAATTAAGAGAAGTTCATTACTAAATTTTCAGTTAATCTGTGCTAATTATCCTACATCAAAAATTTCAACTAATACAAATCCTAAAACTAAATCCTAACTAGATTGTTAGAAATTACTACCTGAAAAAGAGAAGGGCCAAGGAACTAGATTGTTAGAAATTACTACCTCAAAAAGTCCTTCTCAAAGTTCCTTGGCCCTTCTCTCCTTGAAGAACTTGAGCCTTCTTGGTTTTCCTTTTTTTCCTAAGCTCCCAACTTAGCTTCAATATGTTGGATTTGGAGATGATTTTAGGGTAGATTTTGGTGTTAGAATGTTGAGGGAAGAGTATGGCTTTCTTGGAGGTGGAATGGGTGGTTTTTAGGGAGGAGATGGTGGTGCAAGGGGTGGTGCAAATGGAGGAAATGGGATGAGAATAATTCGGCCAGAAATGGGAGAGAGGGGAGAGAGTGAGAATGAGAAAAAATTTTGTTTTTTGGTTTCTTTTTGGTTTTGTTTTCCCCCTTTTTTCTTTATTTTCTTTTTCTTTTTTTTCCTAAGGAAATTTCTCCACCCTCCACCTCATTCCCTCAAACCCTCTTCTTAAGACACATGGAAAAAATTCGGTGAGGTTCATTCTTAAGGTGACAACTAGCAAGCATGAGGTGTCCTATCATGGTTAACATGAATTAATTCTAAGTGTGTCCCACCTTGGTTATTGTGTTCAGCCTGCATTATATGTGTGTTCAGATCGCACTATATGTGTGTTCATCTTAGAAGACAACTGTGTACAGAATAGGTTACAAGTGTGTTCAGCTTAGAAGACAACTGTGTACAGAATAGGCTACAAGTGTGTTCAGCTTAGAAGACAACTGTTTACAGAATAGGCTACAAGTGTGTTCAGCTTAGAAGACAACTGTTTACAGAATAGGCTACAAGTGTGTTCAGCTTAGAAGAAAACTGTGTACAGAATAGGCTACAAGGGTGTTCAGTTAGTGTATCCACTTTGACAAAACACATGGCGAGTTAAAGTTTTTTTCTATAATTGCTTCACTAAAATAATTTAAGAAAAATACGTAGATACTCCCAAAAATTATACATACGCATCTACGCCAAAATACGCACTAATACGCGTGGTCATTACATCCTACCCCCTTAAAATAAATTCCATCCTTGGAATTTCAAAATAAGGGAGAAAACATTCTATACATCACATCATCTTACAATAACAAGATTACATCAAACGAACAGGTGATGGTACTTCTCTCTTATCTCATCCTCGAGTTCCCAGGTGGACTCTCTTGGTGACTCTCGGTGCCACATAACCCTCACCAGATTGATTGACTTCATCCTCAGCATCTTCTGCCTTCGTTCTAGAATGGACACATGCTGCTGATCATAAGTCAAGTCTGGTCGTACTTCAATCTAAGAGAAGTCGACGACATGATTAGGATTTCCAACCCACCTCCTGAGTTGCGATACGTGAAACACATTATGCACTCCCTCAAGAGATGCTAGCAAGGTAATCCTATAAGCCACTTCCCCAACACGAGCCAAGACTTCAAAAGGTCCAATATATCTTGGGCTCAGCTTCCCTCGTCTTCCAAAATTAATCAACCCTCGAGTTGGCGAGATCTTCAAAAATACTAGCTCGCCTGGTTGAAACTATAAGTGTCGCCTCTTCGCATCTGCCCAGTACTTATAATGGTATTGGGCTATGCAAAGATTATCTCTAACAACTCTCACAACATCCACGGTTTCAGCGATCATATCAGGGCCCAACAATTCACGATCTCCAACAGCATCCCAACTAAGAGGAGATCGGCACTTCCTCCTATACAGAGCTGCAAATGGTGCCATGCCTATACTGGCTTGAAAACTATTATTGTAAGCAAACTCTACTAGATGTAGATGTTCATCCCAAGAGCCCTTGAAATCCAGCATGCATGCCCTCAACATATCTTCCAAAATCTGAATTGTCCTCTAGATTGACCGTCTGTCTGTGGATGGTATGCAGTGCTGAAATTCAGTTGAGTTTCCAAGCTGGCCTGCAGACTTCTCCAAAAGTGAGATATAAACCGTGTGTCATGGTCGGAGACTATGCATACAGGTACTCCATGAAGCCTCACGATTTCCTCCAAATATCTCTTAGCAAGATGATCTGTCGACTGGCCCACTCGAAAAGGTATGAAGTGAGCTGATTTGGTCAATCGGTCAACGATTAACCAAATAGCATCATATCCTCGAGGAGTGCGAGGTAAGCCAGTTACGAAATCCATCGTCACATGCTGCCACTTCCACTCTGGAATCGGAAGAGGCTACAGAAGTCATGTCGTTCTCTGATGCTCGGCCTTGACTTGCTGATATGTCAAACAAGAAGCTACACTCCTAGCCACAGTATGCTTCATACTGTGCCACCAAAAATGTAGTTGCAAGTCACGATACATTTTAGTGCCTCTAGGATGGATAGAATAAGGTGAGCTATGAGCTACTCTCGACAGTTCATCCCGAATGTCACCTGATGGTACACAAATCCTGCTCCCAAAATGTACAGACCCATCTTCATGAATACAAAAATCATTACAAAGTCCAGCCTCTACCTGCTCTCGAATCTTCTTCAACTTCCCATCTCCAGACTAAGCTGCCTTAATCCTTTCAACAAAATCAGATTGAACATGCAAATTCATCATCATCGTTGATGTATCAGGTAAGACAACCTCAATCTCCATATGCCAAATATCACCCAAAATTTCTCCCTGAGCTGTCAACATCATCACTACTGGTATGCGACTAAGAGCATCAGGCACTACGTTGACTTTTCCAGGGTGATATTGGAGGTCGACATCATAATCAGCCATCAACTCAAGCCATCTGCGCTGCCGCATATTCAATTCATTCTGAGTGAACACGTACTTCAAACTCTAGTGATCTGTGTATATTTTTACACTTTCACCCAGAAGAAAATGCATCCACAACTTCAATACAAACACCACTGCTGCTAACTCCAAGTCATGCGTAGGATTGTTCCTCTCATGATTCTTCAACAATCTAGAAGCATAGGCTACTACCCTACCATGCTGATGGAGAACACATCCCAATCCTTTGACTTACTCGTCACAGAAAATCTCATATCCACCTGAACGGTCTGGAATCGTCAGGACAGTCACAGGTGTAGTGATCAATCTATGCTTCAGTTCATCAAATGCTCACTGACATTCCTCTGACCAACTGTAAGCAACATTCTTCTTGGTTAGATGAGTCATCAGTGCAGCAACCTTAGAGAAACCCTTGATGAACTTCCTGCAGTACCCCGCCAATCCCAAGAAACTTCTAATCTCTGTGACTGACTTAGGAACTGGCCACTTCTTTACTGTCACAACCTTCTCTGGATCTACAGCTATCCCATCTCCAGATACAACATGTCCCAGAGAAGCAACCTTGGTCAGCCAAAACTGACACTTGCTATACTTAGCATATAACTGGTGCTGCCTCAGAGTCTCCAGGACTATCAACATGATCTTCCTCTGATCTTGAGTATACCAAGATATCATCTATGAAGACGACCACAGACTTATCCAAATACTAATGGAAGACTTGGTTCATCAACCTCATGAATGTGGCTGGTGCATTAGTAACACCGAAAGGCATCACTAAGAATTCATAATGGCCATACAGGGTTCTAAATGCAGTCTTCGAAATATTTGATCCTCTGACCTTCACCTGATGATACCCACTTCTCAAATCCAGCTTGGAATACACTCGCGATCCACCCAACTGCTCGAAGACATCGTCAATCCTAGGAAGATGATACTTGTTCTTCACTGTAACCTTATTCAACTCCCGGTAGTCGATGCACATCCTTCGAGATCCATCCTTCTTATTCGCCAAAAGTACTGGCGCACCCCATGGTGAAACACTTGGCTGAATAAGACCACGCTCTGACAAACCCTTCAACTGACTACGAAGCTCTGCTAACTCTAGAGGAGCCATACGGTATGGAGTCTTCGTAATCGGTTGAGTGCCTGGAATCCGATCGATGGTGAACTCCAAAGATCTATCTGGAGGAAGTCCATAGATATCGTCTGGAATGACATCAAGAAAATCTCAGACTACCCTCGGCAATACAGGTTCATCTTCCATCTCCATCATCACTTCTACTGGGCTGGCCTTAAACTTCAATGGTTCAAGGGAACTACTGCCGCTAAAGAATTCAAATTCTGGATGATCAGGAATCTGAAACACTATCTTTCTGAGTCTACAATCTATAGTGGCTTAAAACATCCCTAGCCAATCCATTCCAAATACTGCTTCAAAGTGGGGCATCTCCATCACTAGAAATCTGCATACAGTCTACGTCCACAAATCTCAACAGGACACTGTTGGTATCCCGAAGAACTGCGGATCACTCCACTCCCTGTATGGATATTCCAACTAGAAGCAAAGGAATCTACTACCAAAGAATTCCTACATTTAGTCGGTCAAAGCACATCGACAGACCGATTAGTTGAGAAACTAGTCGGTCGGAACTTGGTCTTAAACCGACTAGTTGTATTTGTATCCAGCCTATAATATTTCATCTCTTAGTCGGTCAAAGAACACTCACCGACCGACTAGTTGGCAAACTAGTCGGTTGGCAAGTCTTCTTAGACCGACTAGTTCATATTGCCTGGAACTTTCTCGTTTGGCTATAAGCCTGTTAGTCGGTTCATGAAGAATCACCGACCGACTAGTTGGCAATCTAGTCGGTCAGTGATCCTTCTTAGACCGACTAACTGCTTCAGAAATATGACCGTTAGGAATCTTTTGAGCACGATTTTTCTTGCCTCTATAAATACAAACCTGATTCATTTGAGGCAAGGTTAGAGGTCCATTATCCAAGTTATTTCAGACCTAAGAGAAGAGTAATCTTAAGCTATTTCCAAGCTCTCTCTTCCTCACAAGAATCTCTCCCTTCACTCTTTGAGCCAAATTCCTCAAGAGAGATTCTCTCTATTGTGAGCATTCCAAGCCAAGAGCTTGATTCTAAGTCACCATCCTCCACCCTAGGCTTCCATTGCTGGTCAACTTCTTGGAGCTAGGGTTTGGTGACATCTTCTTCCCCAAAATCCATCTTTGCCCTACTTTGGTAAGTTATACTCAAGGCATAGGATTTTGTGGTAAGTGTTTCATATTTCATTTCAATTGATATTGCAATTGTGTCTCTCGGTTGTGAGAGAGGGTGTGATCCCGGTTTGTGGGAGTCACATGTCATTTGTATGATTTGGTCTTGTGAAGGTTTTTCACAAGAATTTCTTAGTGCTAAATCTTGAGTTAGGGTTTCTAACTCAAGTATCCGGAGGGGATCCGGGTGGTTGGGACGTAGGATCACCGGGAACAAGTCGGGGAGACTTGGGTGGATCCGAACCCGTTACATGCTTTGTTTGCATTTGATAATTCTTGTTGATTGTTGTTTATTCCGCATTGTCGTTTGTTTCTTGCACAATAATTAGGAATAACTATCTTAATTATTTTAAAGTACTATTCACCCCCCTCTAGTACATGTGCAGTAGCTTCACAGGGCAATACAATTGGTATCAGAGCCAAGGTTAAAGCTACAAGTTCAAAGCTATGACGAACAACGACTACAGCGTCTTCAAGGACCGTCAAGGAGCTTCTTCAGTTTTGGAAGGGCAATTCTCAACTAGGCATCCATCCTTCAATGGTACCAATTACAGGTACTGGAAATGCCGGATGGAAACTTTCCTCCGGAGTGCTTCATTGTGGAGAGCCACGTTGACGGAGTACGTCGAGCCCGAAGAAGAAGATTTCGTGAAGTGGACTCCCGCGGAGGTTTCCGCGGAGGTAAGTAATGCCAAGGCAATGAACACCTTGCAATGTGTATTGGAGCCCGAGGACTTCAATAAGATATGCACATGTAAGAGTGCATATCAAGTATGGAACTCCCTCCTCATCTTGCATGAAGGAACAAGTAGGGTAAGAGACACTAAACTTGTTGTTGTAAATAAAGATTTCGAATTATTTCACATGCAACATGGCGAGAAGATGAAAGAGTATTATGCTCGATTCGTTGACATTACCAACGAATTGGAGGCTCTTGGGAAAACCTACACCCAAAAGGAGAAAGTCTCAAAGATCATCGATTGACTTCCTTCTTGTTGGAAAAAGTGTACCTTCGCCATCGAGGAAGGTAATGATATGAGTAAGTACACTGTCATACAACTAATGGGTACCTTGATGTCTTATGAGGTACGCAAGGATAGTAAGCTCATGATGAAAGAAAAGATGAAGTCGTACTTGAAGCAAGACGAGCCAAAGAAAAAGGCGATTGCGTACAAGGCCGCTCCATCTACCGATGATGAAGAATCGGAAGAAGAGTTGGACATGGAAGCTTTGGCCGATTTGGCAAAGAGGTTAGACCGATTCTTCCGAAAAAGTAAGTTGAAGAATAAATCTAAATTTATTTCGACTAATGTCTCCTCTCCCGTGTGTTATAAATGCAATAAGCCAGGACATATCAAGCCGGATTGTCCTCTCAACAAACAAAAGGAGAAGTGGAAGGCATCCAAGCACGACAAGTCGAGAAGGCACAAGAAAGGACTTGTAGGCACTTTCACCGACTCCGACGAGGACTCCTCAAGTGGAGATTCGGACGATGAAAGAGTGGAGAAAGCACACTTGTGCTTCATGGGAAAAAAGGAACAAGCTCAAGAGACCTCCTCCGATGAAAGCGAGGATGAAAGCAAGGATGAAGGCGGTGAGGTAACAATGGACGAACTTAGAATAGCTAATGAACAACTTTGGAGTAAGTTTTCTAATTTAGCTACTAGATTTATTAAGACTAAAAATGAGCTAGATAGTCTTAAAACCTCGCCTAAATCTATCATCGTCAACAACGACACCGTTGTTGAAGATTTGAGAAATGAGATTGTAAATCTCAAGTCTCAACTTGAGCATGTTCATATCGAGGATTCGGATGAACATGTGATAGCAGATTTGACGTCTCAAAACTCAACTTTGAGTATTGAGAATAAAAATCTCAAATCACGCGTTTGCGCACTCACATCACAAGTGTCCATCTTGGATGCTTCGATGCATTCTCTCACCGAGAAGTATGAGTGCACATTAGGCCGAATTCATGAATTCAATAAAGGTAAGGGCCATTTGGATAATATCCTAAATGACTTACTTCCGGCCAATCATCACATTGGCTTGGGGTATAAGTTAGGAGATTCATCCAAATCGTCCGCCACCTTTGTTAGGCCAACGTTCGATGCTTCTACTAGTGGGAGTAAACACTTCATGGGTAGTTCTTCTACCAATGGTGCTTCCGCTAGGTACACACCCCCATTTGGAAAGAAACCCACTTTAGGTGGACCTCCAAAGAGGGGTCATGCTTTCATGTATACCATGCCACGTAGGAACACACATCCTACTCCACATGTTAGCACGTATGATGATTTTTATGCTCCTCATCCACGAGCACGTGCACACCATGTGAGACACACTCATGCACGTGTTCCACCACAAGCATATGCCCATCCTCATTCTCATATGAATAATTATCATCATGCACCATTGCATCATATGCCATATGCTTATCCACGACATGCATCACATAGACATCAACAACGTATGCATGCTCCCAATAGGATTAGGACTCCCAAGACATACACCATTTGGGGTCCGAAGAACACAAGCATGTATAATAAGGATACGTATGTGCAATCGTTTATTAATGATATTATTTTGAATGATGATTATGTTGGAAAATCACGGTCCTCGTGGACTTGGTTTCCGAAGGGTTAGTTTCCTTTGACCCTTCATTGCTTGGTACCGTAAGTTTAATTTCATTTTATGGGTACCAAAGCTATTGTGGTAAGAATTGGTTTATTTTTTATTTGCATATTGATCGTGGATGTGCATGTTAATTTGAAATCTAAATTCATATTGAATTTGAATTTAGTTAGGATATGGGTTACATTTAATTTTAATTTAGTTCGCTAAATTTATTGCCTAACCCATAGGATCCAAAAAGTTTTTTGGATATCAAAATGATATGTTCTCTAGGTTCAATCCACCATGGGATACCAACCCTACCAACTCATTGATTTGCAAAGTTTTTTCATTCAAATGGAGTTGATGGTGCTTAAGTGATGCACCAAAGTAGGGAGAGCTTAATGTTGTTAGTATTTTCTTACATTTGATATACATTTGGTATCCATGTGTGTTGATTGCATGCATTGTTAGAATATCTACATTGGTATCATTTTGTTTCAATTAGTATGCTAGAAGTGCGTATGCCATAAGTCCTATGATGTTCTATCTATTTTTGGCATAACATTTTTGCATGTTACTCTTGGTATCATATTTGCTACATTTGGTTTTCACATTGGATTTTTGTCTCTGATGTTGATTTCGTCGCTCGACGATTAACTTGGTTAAATAGAATTGGTTCTATGAAATCATAGAATTGTTTTCCATGCACTATTTAACTAAGAATGTTGATATTGGAGAGTATGTTCCATAACTCAATAAGTGAAATTAATTTGAGTTTTGGATATTTCGTATTTCGATTTTCGCATATGGCTTGATGATTTCGTTTTTCGATTTTCGCCTATGGTTTGATGATTTCGTTTTTCGATTTTCGCCTATGGCTTGATGATTTCGTATTTCGATTTTTGCCTATGGCTTGATGATTTCGTTTTTCGATTTTCACCTATGGTTTGATGATTTCGTATTTCGATTTTCACCTATGGCTTGATGGTTTCGTTTTTCGATTTTCGACTTTGGTCAAGTTGGCACGCTTTGATTTTCTTCGGTATTTTACATTTGGTATTTTACTTTGGTGTCATTTGGACCGAGGTCGTATTCTTAGACTCTCATGCTTTTATTTCTTAGCCATTGTAATCTTGTCATTGATCTCCTCCCGCTCTTTTTGCTAATGCCAAAGGGGGAGAGAATTAATAATGACAATGTGCTAATTGATATTCAAAGCAATTTACCATGAATCTAATTTGATATGTTAGATTCAGGGGGAGTTTAGATATAAAATGGATTTGGATCCTAAATTGCAATAATAGGATTCATATTTTATATTTCCCTCGTCTGCTTGATGCGTATGAATATTATTGAATACGAAACTAACGTGTCATCAATGCTGGGGGAGTAAGTAAATTTCATTTGAATCATTATTATTTATTATTATTTATGTTGGTTTGTCATCACCAAAAAGGGGGAGAATGTTGAGTATTGATTCCCCGGATTTGGTTTTGGAGGATGAGCGAACATAAATATCGTATACTAACTATTTGTGAGCGTTGTTATGGAGATCGTCATCAAAAGAATACGTATATCAAAAGCGGCGTCTCAAGACTTCTCAATACGCGTGATCGTGTGCCTGAAGCTTCGTTGAAGAATGAAGATTGAAGCTTCGAAGACGGTTCGTCATGTATTATTTATTGTCTTCTAGCTTCATAGAATAGAATGTTAAGCCTTGAGTAGGACTTACATTATTATCTTCATTTCGCTCATATCTTAGAGCTAGAATTATCTTAGAAGCCATTAGAAACTTTCCCGAAGCCTATCGCTTCTTCCCTCGGCTTCTAGTGCATCTTAGTTGGTTCAAGAAGAAGTACCAACCGACTAGATGACGATCTAGTCGGTCGGCAACTCTTTATGAACGGACTAGATGTCCTTGCTCATTTCAGCTCATTCCCTGTTGATCAATTAGTCGGTCAAAGAAGAGTCACCGACCGACTAGATGACGATCTAGTCGGTTAGGAATCCTTCTTAGACCGACTAGTTGAGTTTTCCCTGTACAGCCTAAGTTACTGTTTACATTTAGTCGGTCAAAGCACATCGACAGACCGACTAGTTGAGAAACTAGTCGGTCGGAACTTGGTCTTAAACCGACTAGTTGTATTTGTATCCAGCCTATAATATTTCATCTCTTAGTCGGTCAAAGAACACTCACCGACCGACTAGTTGGCAAACTAGTCGGTTGGCAAGTCTTCTTAGACCGACTAGTTCATATTGCCTGGAACTTTCTCGTTTGGCTATAAGCCTGTTAGTCGGTTCATGAAGAATCACCGACCGACTAGTTGGCAATCTAGTCGGTCAGTGATCCTTCTTAGACCGACTAACTGCTTCAGAAATATGACCGTTGGGAATCTTTTGAGCACGATTTTTCTTGCCTCTATAAATACAAACCTGATTCATTTGAGGCAAGGTTAGAGGTCCATTATCCAAGTTATTTCAGACCTAAGAGAAGAGTAATCTTAAGCTATTTCCAAGCTCTCTCTTCCTCACAAGAATCTCTCCCTTCACTCTTTGAGTCAAATTCCTCAAGAGAGATTCTCTCCATTGTGAGCATTCCAAGCCAAGAGCTTGATTCTAAGTCACCATCCTCCACCCTAGGCTCCCATTGCTGGTCAACTTCTTGGAGCTAGGGTTTGGTGACATCTTCTTCCCCAAAATCCATCTTTGCCCTACTTTGGTAAGTTATACTCAAGGCATAGGATTTTGTGGTAAGTGTTTCATATTTCATTTCAATTGATATTGCAATTGTGTCTCTCGGTTGTGAGAGAGGGTGTGATCCTGGTTTGTGGGAGTCACATGTCATTTGTATGATTTGGTCTTGTGAAGGTTTTTCACAAGAATTTCATAGTGCTAAATCTTGAGTTAGGGTTTCTAACTCAAGTATCCGGAGGGGATCCAGGTGGTTGGGACGTAGGATCACCGAAAACAAGTCGGGGAGACTTGGGTGGATCCGAACCCGTTACATGCTTTGTTTGCGTTTGATAATTCTTGTTGATTGTTGTTTATTCCGCATTGTCGTTTGTTTTTTGCACAATAATTAGGAATAACTATCTTAATTATTTTAAAGTACTATTCACCCCCCCCCCCTCTAGTACATGTGATGTAGCTTCACAGGGCACTACATAACTGTGGGTCGATGGTTCATTGATTACGGAGGATGAATTTATGAATTAATATGATGGAGAATATATATTGAGGACGAGATGATTATTAGTTTGTAGAGGGTAATGTGGATTTATAGTCAGGTGCTAAGATGCGGTTCTAGTGGTAGCGTTATCCAGCGGAGGACGAGTTATGACGAATTATTTGAGGAACGATGTTTGGAGTTATGAGATTAGCGATCATTATGTGTAGATATGAGAGTTGTAGGCATAAGTGTATATAGACATTATTACTATTAGTATAATTGATTCCGAGGGCGGAATCATTTCTAAGGTAGGTAGAATGTAACGTCACTTTCCGACCGTACGGATGTTAGCGCGTAGGTGTGTTTCATGTGCGTTTTATGCATTTGATTTTTATTACCGTGTCCGTAGTTCAGACGCATGACCAAATCCCGTTTTTGCAACCCTCTCGGAGGCGCGATCGTCCCGGTATTTTTCTTGTGATTTTTGGACATCAGTGCACCTATTCGATTAACTCGAATACTAATTTAGATATTTATTTATTTATATTTTTTTCCTTCTAAAGGACAGTACGTCTTCATAGTTCTTAATACAAGTTATAAATGTTATTGATTTTTTTAAAGCTTTAACTTATTAGTCCCTAATATAAAACGTTGGACATTGAATATGGGTTTCAAAATTCAACATCCAGATTACATAGAATCTTTGGGCATTGTTTCATATCCCAACCATCCACCTAATTTCTCCTCCTCTATCACGTCATAACCTCTCTCCACGTACTTTTTCTTGCCCTATATATCTAAATATTACACCTATACCTAGGGCAAACAAGGAGAACAGCAGCCTACCAAATATCTTAAACCCAATTCGAAAGTTTCATTCTCTCCCTCGTGTCTCTCGCCATCCCCATAACCTAGCGGAGCAGACACCATCACGCGCGTCACCGCGCAACAGCAGCGCCGAGGCTGCGGCCACCCCCAGCACCGCGCAGAATCCCTCTACCACTCACAGGCCGTCGGAAATCCCCTAGTTCCGGCCATATTTTCTACACAGTAGACCGACGCCAAGTCCCCTTTCGCCTCCCGTCCGACGTGCAAGCACGCCTCCTCCTCTAGCTCGACGTCCGACCACCTCCCTCTCGTCAGAAACGCCGCCCTGACCACCCTGCGAAGCCCTCTGCGCCGCCCCAGATCATCGGAGAGCCTTCCTCCGGCCTTCAGCGTCGCAAGACCCCCTCCGTGCGGTCTTTTCCTCTCGCAGCAGCGCGCATCCCCTCGGTAACTCACTTCCGTCCTCCAGCACGGCGCAGCAGCCGCGCATCCCCGCCGGCAGTCACCACGTGGCTGCCATTTCCACCAACAGCCGCTAACCAGGCCATCCCACCTTCTATCATCGTCCCGACTTCCTTGTTTGCTGTTTTGGCCTTCTCTTGGTCCGTAGAACCGTTGCCAGTCGTCATCTCGGTGATTTTATCGTCCAGCTCGCTGTTTTCATCCTCCCTCGCTGCGTCTTCTTCGCCCTCTGCATCGTCGTCTCGCTTCTCGAGGTGAACCCGAGCCGCTACCGTTCCAGATCTAGACGTAGCCGCTGCCCGCTCTCCATCTCGCTGCGCTATCTGTAGCCGAGGCGCCGTAAACGACGCGATCTTCCACTCTTTAGACACTACGTCCTTTCTACGTTAAACGCTGAAGAGGTTGGTTCCCCTAACGAGTAGTAAACCCACACCGTAGCTCATCAAAACCTAATTAAAATCAGCAACTTAATTTAACTAAAGTTATTTTTTCTGCATCTTTAAAACGTTGCCCACCATAGGAAAGATCGACGGACGAACTAATTTTCTGTGCACATAGGGTAGACGTCGATCTAGACTGAACAAAACATCAAAAGACATGATTTTTTAACTGTTAGGGTAGTGCCGCCAAATTTTAGAAACAAACCGTAATAGGACTGACAAAAAGCACGATCTGACATCGCCGTGATCCTGTTTCAGACGGACCATCGCCAACGTGACGCTTCGACGAGACGCTCCAGACAGACGACGCACTCGCCACCGCAGGCAAGTGTATTCACTTGTACTTTCAGCCATGTATAGGCCATAGACTCTTAGAGCTGTTAAAATGTAAACAAAGAGAACCGGATGTGAAATGATAGCGTCCGGGACCCCCTTGACAGCTTAGACTTGACGACGAAGTCTAAGCACAACAACAACATTTGACACCTTAGGGTTTTTCCTGTGTGTGCATGCGTGTGGACCCCCTAGAAGAACTATCCCTTACTGTCATGTCGTGTCTTGTTATGCACAGTCTGCGAGCAATAGGGTACTCACCAGAGAGTGGGAGATCTCTTGTACGGATACACAGCCGGCGGGCAATAAGACGCTCACCTAGCAGAGTGAGTGATCTTTGGTACAGAACACCAATGTAAAGCTCATCATTCACCTAGCAGAGTGAGTGACCCAGTAGACCGTGAGGATGGTGGCACTCACCTAGCAGAGTGAGTGGTCCACACAGTGGTATAGAAGAACATACGAGACGCACGGCATTCACTAAGCAGAGTAAATGTCCCTGCAGACCGTAGGATAGAGGCACTCACCTAGCAGAGTGAGTGGCCCTATATTGTCTTGTCTTGAGCACTTGGGTTTGGTGTAGGGTTGAGCATGCGCATGGGGAGAGGGTCGGATCCCCCTCGAACCGTAAGGCATGAACCCTTCGAGTCACACGTGTCTTGTCGTGTTTTATATTGTCTTGTCTTTCGTGTCTCGTCTTGACCCGTTTAGGTTAGTCCCATAGTCGGTAGCACACGCTACGGCTACTGCTTGACGTGTTTACTTTCCCTGCTTCGTTTACTTTTTATAACTGCCATGTATAACCCAAGCATGTTAATCAACCAGTAAACTGTTGCTTTAAATTAAAATACACTTGCAGTAGAGTCTAACATTTCTGTGTAGACTTTACCTGACGTACATTTCCTTTTCTCTTGGGTGATGTATGTCGGGTGTTGTGCCGGAGTACGTGGACGAGCCGGACGTACCTGAGTATGTGGAGCCAGAGGGTGTCGACCTGGAGTACGTACCTGACGAGGACTAGTCCTAGAGGTCCCTCACCGTTACAGTACAGAGTTTTTCCTGCTTTCTAGTTTGGGTGTGTAGTACCATTTACTTTTCTGCCTAGGTTGAGTGCTTGCACCAGTAGTTTACTTTCTGCGTGTTGCCATGCTGGGCATTACTTCCTTTGGTAGACTCTTGTACTTCTGGATATCTTGAGGGAATAAAATGAATGCATTTCCTTTCAATACTTTTTGTTGTTACGAATTTTATAAATGCAAAAACCTGGAATTTTAAAATGGAACCCCTACAGACGCTTATTGGGTCCGAGCGTCACAGCTCTGGCCCAAGCGGGCCTTGTCATGCTTCGCCTCTGTAGTTTTGGGAAGCGGGGCATGACAGTGGTATCAGAGCAAGCCCCATGATATGACCCACGTTATGGAATGGGTTACTTGGTGAAGGAGCAACCTAAGAGGGGGCGAACTGGGGAGGGCCAGAGTGGGCTGCCGTGGACGACGGTTGTCGAAAGCATGGTGGTATGTTACGATCCCATTAGTCCCACATCGGAAGTGAAAAAAAGAAAAGTTTAAGTTTTAGAGGGCATCTTCACATAATACCAATTGGTTTTGGGTTGGATGCTAGCTAATACATAACAATTGGGTGTGAGCTCAATGTTATGGGCCTAGTATGGGTTGGGTCCTTAGCAAGACTATTGTTAGAGACCTAGTATGGGATGGGTCTCTAACAAAGGGGCTAGTGTTCGAGGCCTAGTATGGGATGGGTCTCTAATAAGTGATATCAGAGCAGCCATGTTCGAGCCATAGGGAGGAGTCGAATGACGAGGAGAATGCCATTGATGAAGACGCTTAGACTGAAAGATTTTAAAGGCTAGAAGAAAATCAGAAGACCTTGCATCTTCGCGTCGAGCATCAATGGGAGATTATGCAGCAATAAATGGCGTTCATCAGTGTTCAGTTCCAAAATCTTGTAAGTAGACTCGATGACATCTTCAGGGGTTCTTTGCCATTAGTTTCTTGTAGAGATGGCCAACGCATTCAAGCGGAAGGTGTTCGATCTTTTTCCTATGAGGGAGATTATTCTGCATATAGAAGGGGAGAATCCAATGGTGTTAGAGAGGGATATCCCAAGGGCTTGAGGCCTGAATTTCCATTATTCAAAGGAATGGAAGAAGTCATTCCTTGGCAAAATCAAGTACTGCATATTTTTTAGTATTACAAAACTGATAAAGACGCTTGGGTGAGAATCTGCGGATTCTATTTAAAGGAGGAAGATCTCCAATGGTATGAATGGGCAAAAATCAATGTGGATGTGTTCTTGATATGGGGAAATTTCACGAAGGAAATCCTTGCTCTCTTTGGTCCCACAGAAAAGGAGAAGCCCTTCCAAGTGTTTGCAACCCTAAAGCAAAAATGCATCGTACGTGAATATTTGAAGAGGTTAGAGAAGGTTATGGGATTTCAAACAGATTACCCTAGAAATATATTCTTGATAAATTCATTGGTGGTCTTAAGGATGAAATTAGATATGAAGTCATGGCAAGGCAGCCTCATGATCATCGAGAGGCTATTCGCTTGGCCAAGAATTTTGAGGAGAAATTTCTCATATCCAGAAAGTTGGTTCGACCCACAACGGTGGTGAGTTCCCAAGCCAAAACACCCATCAGTGCCTCAGCAACTGTGAATACTAGCAAGAATACCACCCCCAACTCCAATTTCCAGCAAGCTAACTCAAGAGGAGATTCATTATAAGTGACGAAATCATCTATGTTTTGGGAGCGTGAGAAGTGGAGTATGGATCATAAATGCAAGAAGTTATTCATTATGGAGGGGTGTGGGATGATGATGACCCAGGTGGTCAATGGACGGATGAGGATGATCATGTGGTAAAAGATGCATCTTGGAAGGAACAAGCAGAAGAGAAAGATGAAGACCCAGCTGCCATTTCATTGCAAACAATATGTGGCATTCCAACACCCACACATTACGATTGGAAGGGAGCATCAAAGGGCAAGTTGTCTCGGTGTTAGTGGATTTGGGCTCCACACATAGTTTTATTCATCCAAAACTAGCTAAAGCATTGGGGTTGGAAATACTAGACTATAAAAATTATAAGGTCTGGGTTGCTAATGGTGACAAGTGTAAGGATCGTCGATATGGCTATTTCAATACTAAACAGCACAACTGATTAGTATTGTCAACAATTAGGAGATATACAAAGTAAAGTGTATATTCCTTTAAATATAAATAACTTGCAATGAAAGAATCAACACAATTAATGAAACAAAACAAATTAGCAAACCAAGCAAGCAAACGCAAACACCAAGAATTTATCCTGGTTCGGATCCTCTCGATCCTACGTCCAGTCCTCTACCCCGTAGAGATTTTCAATCCACTATAACACTTTTTCTGCAAGCAACAACATACAAAAATGGCGACACTCTCAGTGTCCCAAACTTTGTACAATCTCTACACCAAGAGATTCAACTTACACAAATGAAGAATGAAAACAACACCTAAGGCCTTGATGTGAATTTCAAATGAAATTCAGAGGATAGATGTTTAATGAAATTTCAAGGTTTCTAGATTTGGATGGGAAGAAACACTCTTGAAGATTTCAGTTTTCAAATGAAGAAAATATCAGAATTGTATTTCTTCAAATCAAAACAATGGCAGAACTTTCTCTTAAAAAGAATAGAATTAAAAATTCTAAAGAGGAAAGTTGAAAAAGAAGTGTGTAAAAGAGAAGGGGGTACCTATCTATTTATATGATTGCGAGGGAGTTTTAACGGCTAGTTCTGAAAAACGGTCAACAACGGAATTATCCTACCAATGAAATTTTCTTGGTCGGCTAATTTTAAAACGGTAGAAATTTGACCGTTTGAAGTTACTGACATGGAACGGATATGGAAAGCAAGTTGACCACCAAATTTCATGGTCAAAATCGAAAAGGAAAAATTAGCCTGCCAGTAAAAATAAATTGGTTTGCTAATTTTTTGAAGAGGAATTTTGAGATTCTGAAAAGCCTCGATTGTAGATAAATGATAGGAGAGACCCTAAGCATCTAAGATAAGTCATCATCAGTCTTAAAAACCTATAAAATGAAAAATACATTTATTACATAAAAGCCGTAGATATGACTGCATCTGTATTTGAGAAGTCTTTGCGCAGGTAGTGACTAGTGATAATGTCCAAGGCGTAAATGTTGAGTCGTCCGTTATCTGCACAGAAAGAGTTAGTAACAGTAATAAGTTTGTCACATCAAAACCATATGGAATAGAGATATGTAATTAAGGAAATTCCAACATTCTCCTCCTTTTTGATTATGACAAACATATATGTAAAACACCCATTAAAAATGAAATTTTAACACTGCTCCCCCTGCAAAAAGCACATTAGTATAACATATAAAAAGAGTTCTTTACATTTCTCCCCCTTTGTCATTGTTAAAAATGATATTGGCGTCAATGACCTTCTTTTCTTTTGGATACCTGGAAAAAATAAACATTTAAGAAATGGTATCCTCTACAATATAGGATTCGGGGGATTAGTCCTTAGGAAACCAAATCCTTGTAGAATTTGATTTTCCCACATAATCATGTGAATAAACAATATTATTCATATATGAATCAACATATAAATCTCTATCATGCAGACATAAGTCTTTAGGAACCCAAATATGTAAATGAGTGGGTTTCCTAGGAGATGCATTCGAAATATTTCTAATGTTTGAAATATTTCTTTGTGAAGAAGAAATAATAGAATTTGCTTTCTTCGTGTAAATGTATGCATGATTCTTCTTTTGTGGTTTAACAAATGTTGTTTTACCATTAAATGAAGATGTGTTATAAGATTTGGATATATTCTTATTTGAATAGCCCAATCCTTGTTTATGATTTGCTGGATACTAATTTGAAGCAAATCATCAAGATTAGTCTTACCTTTGTTAAATTTATTAACATTAGCAGACATCTCATCGTATTTCATCTTTAGTGATGAAACACTATTATCCATTTCGGATAGTCGTGCATGCAATACTTGATTCTGATTTTTGAGAATTTCATTCTATTTATTCAGATTCAAGATTGAGAAGACAATAAGTCTTTCTCAGTGTTAGTTGCATCAGATGAAATGTATTTGATGAAAGTCATTAATGTTCAAGAATAAGCGCATCATTGCTTTGTTTCAAAGACTTGTGTTGTGTATTTAGTCTTTTAAAACGAAAGTAAAGATCATTAAAAGCATCTAATAATTCTTCATTATCAAAAGAACTAACATTGCTTTCATCATTTTGTGACATGAAACACATATTGGCATTTTCTTCATTATTGTTGTCTTCTTCATCAGAAGATGAATCCCAAGTTGATGTGAAGGCTCTCTTCATTCTGTCAAACTTTCTTTCTTTCTTGGAATGTTTATTGTTGTTGAAAGTCTTGAACTTTGATTTAAGAAGTGGATAACCCTTCTTGTAATGTCATGTTTATTACAATTGAAACAAAGAGAGGAATCAGTATTCTTAGATTTAAAATTTTTATACTTACATTTTCTTAAGAACTTTTTGAAGTTCCTAGTAATGAAAGCAACATCTTCATCATCGTCTGTGTCTGAATCATCGGTATCGTCGATATGGCTATTTCAATACTAAACAGCGGAAATGATGAGTATTGTCAATAATTAGGAGATATACAAAGTAACTTGTATGTTCCTTTAAATATAAATAACTTGCAGTGAAAGAATCAACACAATTAATGAAACAAAACAAATTAGCAAACCAGCCAAGCAAACACAAACACCAAGAATTTATCCTAGTTCGGATCCTCGTGATCCTACGTCCAGTCCTCTTCCCTGTAGAGATTTTCAATCCACTATGACACTTTCCCCGCAAGCAACAACATACAAAAATGGCGACACTCTCAGTGTCCCAAACTTTGTACAATCTCTACACCAAGAGATTCAACTTACACAAATGAAGAATGAAAACAACACATAAGGCCTTGATGTGAATTTCAAATGGAATTCAAAGGAAAGGTGTTTAATGAAATTTCAAGGTCTCTATATTTGGAATGGAAGAAACACTCTTGAAGATTTCAGTTTTCAAATGAAGAAAATATCAGAATTGTATTTCTTCAAATGAAAACAATGGCAGAACTTTCTCTTAAAAAGAATAGAATTAAAAATTCTAAAGAGGAAAGTTGAAAAAGAAGTGTGTAAAAGAGAAGGGGGTACACATCTATGTATAGGATTGAGAGGGAGTTTTAATGGCTATATTTCAATAGCTATAAACTTCCCCCAACGGATAGAACAGAGCAGTTCTGAAAAACGGTCAAAACGGAATTAGCCTGTCAATGAAATTTTGTTGGTCGGCTAATTTTAAAACGATAAAAATTTGACCGTTTGAAGTTACAGACGTGAAACAGATATGGAAAGAAAGTTGTCCACCAAATTTCATGGGCAAAATCGAAAAGGAAAAATTAGCCTGCCAGCAAAAATAAATTGGTCGGCTAATTTTTTGAAGAAGAATTTTGAGATTCTGAAAAGCCTAGATTGTAGTTAAATGATAGGAGAGTCATAGGTATCTAAGATAAGTCATCATCAGGCTTAAAACCTATAAAATGAAAAATACATTTATTACATAAAAGCCATAGATATGACTGCATCTGTATTTGAGAAGTCTTTGTGCAGGCAGTGACTAGTGAAAATGTCCAAGGCGTAAATGTTGAGTAGTTGGTTATCTGCACAGAAAGAGTTAGTAACAGTAATAAGTTTGTCACATCAAAACTATATGGAATAGAGATATGGAATTCCAACAAGTTGGAGGGTTCGGGAGTTTGCAAGGGCGTGATGCTCAAATGTCAGCCCTTGAATTGCTCATATTGTCCTTGGAAGGAAATCAGATAATGTTGGGTGCTCAGTGGCTTGAATAGCTCGACGACATTGTGATGAACTTCAAGAAACTACAGATGAAGTTCAATTACTAAGGCAGAGAATGTGTGTGGCAAGGATCCAAGGGAGAATCACAGTTGGTTAGTAAGAAGAAAATACAAAGAACTCTAAGGCAGGAGGGCAGAAGATATTTGATTCAGTTGAGCGCATTGGATATGTCACCCGACTACATGGAATGTGGAGTTCAGGAGATCCAAGGCCAACCACAGGAGCTGCAGCAGCTGATAAAAAGATATTGCTCAATTTTTGAAGAGCCTAAGGAACTGTCCCATCGCAGAATTATGATCATCACATACCTCTAGAGTCAGGTGCAAAGCCAGTGTGTATTAGGCCATATAGACATGCACACTTTTTGAAGGGTGAGATTGAGAAACAAGTTGCTGATATGTTGAGCTTGGGAATCATCCAAACTAGTACGAGTCCCTATGGGTCCCTAATAGTAATGTTGAAGAAGTCCGACGGGTCGTGGAGAATGTGTGTAGACTACATGGCACTCAACTAACAGACAGTGGAGGACAAGTTCCCCATTCCAATAATAGATGAGCTCTTGGATGATCTCCACGGCACAATAATTTTCTCTAAGTTGGATCTCAGATCGGGCTGTCATTAGATAATAATTTGGGAGGAGGATATATACAAAACAGCATTCAAAACTCGCGATGGCTACTACGAGTTCGTCGTCATGCCGTTTGGGCTTACTAATGGTCCATTGACCTTCCAATCCTTGATTAATCACATTTTCATGTTCGTTTTTAAGGAAATTTCTCTTAGTTTTTTTGATGACATATTGGTTTACAGCGCCAGTTTCTCTTCCTATATGGAACATCTTGCGAAAGTCTTCAGGATTTTAATGGAGCATCAACTATTTGTTAAATTGTCAAAATGCTAGTTTGGCAAAAATTCTGTGGATTACTTGGGCCACATAATCTCTGGTAAAGGGGTTGATGCTGACCCTAAGAAGATTGAAGTTTGTGGTTGCATGGAATGAACCCAAATCTGTGAAAGCCTTCAGAGGATTTCTGGGGTTGGCTGGTTGGTATTGCAAGTTTGTCAAAGGCTTTGGGTGTATAGCTACTCCTTTGACCAATATGTTGAAGAAGGGTGAGTTCGCATGGTGTACAGAGGCATGAACATCTTTTCAGAAGTTGAAGGAGACATTGGTGACATCCCCAGTCTTGGCACTCCTAGATTTCAATAAATATTTTATTGTGGAATATGTTGCTTTAGGGCAGGTCATTGGGGCTGTTTTCATGCGGGAAGGAAGGCCGTTAGCTTATCTGAGCTCCAAGTTGAAAGGGATGAATCTACTTCTTGACCGGCGCCCCGTTTACGGTCTAGGCGCGGTGTCGTTTTACCGCAAGTGCACGGTTAGTGTAGTGTGCGGGTTTATCGAACTCAGGCAGGTGGATGGCTTGAATGGCTACTAGCCTCGCCTAGGTTGTGTGCTAGCTACGCAGATGATATGGGTGGAAGTGTAGAAATAAAATAAAGAAATGAAAAAGACAAGAAGTGAATCCCCGCTAACGCGGGCTAGAGCACTCATAACACTTGGCGTTTGACTTGACCCAGGGTGAGACACTGCCCCTAAAGGTGGTACCTAGCGTCCATGGGCCTGATATTCCGGTCGATGCCCAGTATGCTAGGTCTACCTGGTTTCGGACGGTGGGCATTCCGATGTCCATTAACACTGACCGCAACCGAGAGCATTAAGGCCACAATGATAACTCCCAATACTTCGTCTAAGCCGTTCCCACGCGCGAGGACTCAATGTCTACGCTAGGGGTGTGAGCTGTGGATAGGGAGTCAATCGCCAAGTTTATTCCCCCTTGGCCCGACGGTCAGAGGAGGTCTTTCTCCTGCCAATGACAATGAAACGCCCCCGCGTAACCCTAATGGCCAAATAGGTCGAATGTGATTTCTAGCAATACATCAAAGCGGATCTTGACTGGACAAGACACCGAGCCGCAATCCCCAACACAACAAGTGTGTTGCCATACGAATTGGACTCAGATTGCTAGAAATCCCCATTGACACATTCCATCGAACACATGCCATGCAACCAAGCCAAAGGAAACAACCCAAGCATCAATCCTACTCTAACCCGTATTAGGGTTCATCAATACTACTCAATGGTGAAGAACATAAAAACAAGCAATAGAGATGACATACAAACGTTCACCATCAAGCAAAATAAACACAATACAAAACAATGGAAAACAAGAGAAAGAAATACTTATCTCGCGTTCGAATCCATCAATCTGGTACAAGATTTATTGATCAAAAGACCTAATCTAAACTATCCTAAGCCCCCCAGCAAAGGGACCGAAAAATCCCTAAAAATAGAAGAGGATCCCCCTTCAGTCGGCCAACACCGTGTATTTATAGTCCCCTTCGAAACCCTAATGGTTCCGGTCCAAAACCGCAGAAAAATTGCCACCCGATCGGTTGATGAGTCAACCGATCGGGTGAGATCTTTGAAGATCTTGAACCGGGCGCTGAGGCGAGCGGGTGGCGTGACCGGGTCGTCATTTGAGGAATTGTGGTTGCAGATGAACCGATCGGGTGAGATGTCACCCGATCGGTTGGAATTCAGCTTCAAATGATAGAGAATACTGTCGGTTCACCGGTCGACGAAACGGTCGGTTGAGTTCATCGGGTCATCACTTGAAGATTTGCAGCTACAGGTGAACCGATCGGGTGATATTTCACCCGATCGGTTGGAATTCAGCGCAATTAGACAGAGAGCTCTGTCAGTTCACCCGATCGCTGAACCGATCGGGTAAGCTACTACTCTTCTTCAGTTGCCGTCCGGGTCGGATACGCGTGCATCAACCGACCGGGTGGCTGGTCCACACGATCGGTTGAGGGCTGAGAAATAGCGATCTTCTTCATTTAACCCTCTGGATCGCGCGTAGCTCCTCCCGTTGCTCCGGGGACACATGATATCTTCTTTAAACATCCCCGATGCTGGCAATCTCCTGCATTCACACAAAAAGACGAAGCAGTGAAAGAAAACTAGAAATCATAAGAAAACAGGTACGTGACGACGGAAAACGACGGAAAAACACAAAGAAGACGTGCGTGAATATATAAAATATAAACGCACGTCAAAATCCCCCAAGCTGAACCCTTCACGAGTGAGAGTAGGAGCTCGGAGGGAAAAAGTAGAGAGACAGAAAGAGAAGTCAAAATCCTAAATCACCCGTCAGGGCCAACAAAATCAAACATGCCACACTAAATAAGCATACGACAAAACACAACACTAAATCACGGAATATGAGTCCAAACAAGTGTCGTGAGTCCACGTGGTGAAGCGCGAGTGAGTGTGGTCGTGTGCTAGCAGACGGTGTTACTATCTACAAATGTGCACTAGAGATCTATATACACATGCCCAAGGAATGACCCAAATATCGATTCGATTTGAAATAAGCGGCAAATATATAGCTTAAACATGCATGAGAAGAAAGTAAGAATCGAAACGTATCATGTGTCAGGGACTCCACAGGTAGGGACTAGGAAATCACCACACTATCACCTAGATAATAGCTAGAAAGTTCCTAAGCCAAGTGTTTTCGAAAACGATGGGGGGTTGAGATGATGTGGAGTAGAACACTCGGTGCAAATTCTCGCCTTCCCTTTATTCTCGGTAGGTAGGAAAATATTCACACACTTTTTTTTTGGGTTTTGGATATATGTATTTTTTTTGGATTTTTGGCTATACATATGTATTTTTTTGGGTTTTTTCTTTTCTCTTTTTTTTGGATTTTTGGATTTTGGGATATAAACACGTGTACTTTCCTAAGTGGGAGAACAGTACACAACAAGGGAATTTGCACCAAGTAAAACAAAAAAGAAATCTGATTCTAAACACTTGGGCAAAGGAGATTTTACGCTAATCAGAGCATAGGCTAAATGGGCTATCCTAGTCTTAATTGTGGAATCCCGAAACATGCGAAATGAAGCATACGATATATATATATATATATATATATATATATATATATATATATATATATATTCATGCATACAGAAGCAGATAGGAGGATGTATCGCCAGAGGAGTCGGCAAGACTAGCTATCATTGGGGGATAGAAATACAAAATTTTTTTACAACGCCATGAAGAGCAGGGAGAGCCGCAATAATCTGAATCATTTTGTGACTGCTACTGGTGTTCGGAGTAAGTCGTATGAGGGCCTTAAGAATGATGCTCAGACTTTCTTTGAGGATCTGTATACCCAGAATCACTATGAGACTACTTTCCCAAGGCTCACCACAAAGCGTATTCTCACAGAAGAGGCTACTAACTGGCGAATCAGGAGGATATCAAATGAGGAGATTAAAAAGGCAGTCTTCCAAATAGGGCCTGATAAGGCACCGGGTCCGGATGGATTTAATGGGTACTTCTTCCAGTCCAGTTGGTACATTATTGGTGATGAGCTCTCAAATGCGGTGAAATCTTTTTTCAGATCAGGCAAACTTTTGAGGCAGATAAACCACACTAACCTCACCCTTGTTCCCAAAAATTCTAATGCAACTTGTCTTGGAGACTATAGACCTATTGCATGTTGTAATGTTTTATATAAAATAATCAGCAAGGTGATTTGCAACAGGCTCAAGGTGGTTATTCATGAGCTGATATCACCTAACCAGGCAGTATTTCTTAAAGGCCGGCTGTTGTCAGATTCCACTCTTATTGCCCATGAGCAAATCAGAGACTTCAGTAACTCAATGGGGGGAAGAGCCTGTTTGAAATTGGACCTGAGGAAGGCCTTTGATAGTGTGAACCGTGATTTTATTTACTACATCATGAATCAGATGGGGTTTCCTAACACTTTCATAGAATGGATTAGAGAATGTATATCTACTGCCACATTCTCTGTCATGGTGAATGGAACCCCGGTAGGTTACTTTGGAGGAACCAGGGGTATTCGATAGGGAGACCCCCTCTCCCCTTACCTATTCGTTATTGTGATGGAAGCCTTCTCCATATTAGTAGCAAAAGCGCTCATTAGAGGTACTATTCAATCTATGAGACGCATGGGCACCATCTCCCACCTCCTTTTTGCGGACGACCTACTTGTGTTTTGCAGAGCCAATAAGAAATCTTTTCTAGGCATCAAAGATCTTCTTATTGAGTTTGCTAAGCTTACTGGGCTTCAAGTAAACTGGGACAAAAGCACTGCCATTGTTAGCAAAGGTACTAAGCAAAAGACTGCCTTATCAGAGTACCTGGGAATCAAGCTGGCATCTACCATCACCACCTATTTGGGGTTACCCCTTTCGTCCAAATATCCCAAGTCCCCTATGTACAGCAGGCTAGTGGACAAATGTAAAAAGCGGCTGATGGGGTGGTCATCTTCTATGTTATCGACTGCTGGTCGGATTGAGCTGGTCAGAATGGTCATCTACGGTATGGTTGCATTTTGGATGCAAGCTTTCCGTATACCCCTTACCATCCTGCAAACTATTTCAGCTGCATGTAGGCGGTTCATCTGGGGTACCTCTCAAGCTTAGGCTTGGGATGATATTTGCACCCCCAAGACTGAAGGAGGAGTTGGCATCAGATTGTTGGAAGACCTAATGTTGCGGCAGGAATTAGACTGACATGGAGATTTCTCACTTCAAATTCCCTCTGGGCGAAGCAAATGCGAGATAAATATGCAGATGGAGGGGGGTTCTATGCGGCAAAGGGATCGGTGTTGCAATCGGGAACGTGGAAGCGGATGCTAGCGTGTAGAAGCGTGTCACAAAAGCTGATTAAAAGGAGGGTAAGAGACGGATGTTCAACTTTATTTTGGCTTGACAATTGGCTTGAATGTGGCCCTCTTTACTCAATACTGGACATTCCGGCTGGTGCTTCTCATGTGAGGGTGAGTGATTATTGGATACGGGATGCTTGGGCGGACACCCCTGAGATCGTACAGGTAATGCCAATGCTTTGCAAGATCACATTGATGACTGGTCATGATAGCTGGTGTTGGGCACCTTCAATGGACAGAGATAAGCCGGTGGCTGGAGTTACAATTGACAGAAATCAATTTGCGGTGGCTGCATAAAATCAAGAAAGCTTCAATTTCTCACAGGCCTGGGATGGGGTTCGGAAAAAAGGTACTCCTTTCCGATTTCATAAGCTTGTTTGGTACGGTAATCACATCCCCAAAATGTCGCTGACCTTGCTGAGAGCATTTAGAGGGAAATTACTCACCAGAGATATGATTAGCAAATTGGGCCTTAACACTCCGATAAACTGCGCGCTATGTAATGATAACAAAGCAGAAAGTATTGGTCACCTATTCTTTGAATGCAATTACTCTAAATATATTCTACGCAGGGCACTGCTAAAGCTGAATGTCCATTCCCGTATAGAGCCTTCCATTATTGAGGTGGGGAAATTTTTTCTAGCCCATTTTGGCAAAAAAAATGCCTTCACAGTTTCCTGGCTAAGACTGTTTTGGCGGCTATGGTGTGGCATGTTTGGCGAGAACGGAACAGGAGAATATTTGATAACTCTGAGAAGAGTAAAATTGGCCTATTTGAGGACATCTCGGCGGATATCAGAGTGGCTATGAGAGACCAAGAACCAGCTGATTCAGATGAGGCTTGCGCATTATCAAATTGGGAGCTCAGAGACATGGGCTGATTTTCATTGCTATTTTCATTTTTAGTTGACTTATGTACAGTTTATTGTAGGATGTGGAATTACTAGTAGGGAGTGATGGTGCTTGTGCCCTCTCCTTCCTCTATTGAAACTCCATGCCTACATGCTATTGTGATGTAATTTGTGTACATTTATTTATAAAGCTAACTTTTTCAAAAAAAAAGCAGACCGGAGGAGCAAATACCACATATTCAAATCGAAGCATGATAATCTAGGGGTCATTCCTGGACAGGTATATAAATCAAAATCACAAAGTAGAAGCACCCACTAGATAGTCACGACTCACGACTCACATAAAAGCAATGTGAACCCACGAAGCATGAAATGCAATAGGACTCGGCTTCCTATGGTTAGTGAATGTGATAATCGTAGCTATGCTAGGTGTGTTTGTGTGTGATTCTGTGGCAATTCATCATATGGGGTCATCTCTAGGAGAGAGAGAGAACAGAAGATGAGAAGAAAAAGAAAACCACGATGGAAAACGACTCAAAAACGAAGAAAAAGACACAAATGACGCACGAAGTGCGACTCCCCCAAGATGAAACTTGCATTGCCCTCAATGCAATAGTAGTAAATACTGGAGGGCAACGAAAATGGGGGGAAGTACGCACCGACACAAAAAAGTGAAAAACATGAAAAAAAAACACACAAACAAAACTGAAAAATAAAGAAAAAGAAACACACAAATAAACATCACATAAAAACAAACACACGACAAAGACGTCACACGAAAATATACACAAAAGTCGATTTCCCCCCAGCTGAACATGGCAATGCTAGCGAAAAGATATGATCAATGTGATGCAGAAAAATTCTAGGAGGAAGATCGGAAAAGAAAAAGAAAGAAATCAAAATGCAGGAGAGGACGAGTCCTCGTCCTCCTCGGTAGAGGATGGGGGTGAAATGATAGAAGGGCATGACATGAAGGGTTATTATGATGCAAAAGCAAACCCTAGATACGCTCCCCTCGCTAATGAGAGGAGACGAGATTATTCAAATCTAAACTAGAAAGCGGTAAATTTTTACACTACTGGATTAGGATACACCTGAGCAAAGGCGGATCCAAGATCTGGAGTGGGGCAGGTAGCTGCTCTAACTGCTCCTTCTGTGGCTCTGCCAGAAGCGATGTGCCATGTGTGCCAATGGACCCAAGCAATGCACCTCCAAGCATCCCTCGTAGGTGTCCACCTGTGACCTGCAAAGGACGAGGTACATTAGTCCATGGCAAGAAATTATTTCCCAAAATAAATGTATCCCAGAGATAATCGTCAATATAAGATGGAAAAATAATAAACGGGTGATGAATACTCCCTAAGAATGGGTCGCTATCCTCCGTATTAGCGACGACCAAATCCTCGCTCTCCATGAGAAGTGGCTCTCTAGGTGGTGACACACCGCAGCATACCTAAAGGGAAGTAGATCCTGTGTCCTGCAAGAGATATGGTGTGTCAAATATATATGAGTCTAAAGGAATAGGAAGTGAACAGCGAGACTCAAAAGTGGAGTGAGAGTGAGAATGAAAATCTCCCTGAATAGGGGCAATATGCTCAAGTAGATGCTGAGTCGCAGAAGAAGTGGAGAGCGACGGTAGAGGTAGATGTGACTCAGGCTCTATGAAGTGGACCATCGTATCCAAACCCTCATGCACATTCTCCTCGACGATATGCTCATACTCCACCATCTAACCGATGTCCTGAATGACATCCTCATGGTTGACCACAGACCAAGGAGGAAGCTGCGACAGAGATGGCTGTGGAGGTGGATGTAGAGCGGACCCCTCGTATGTGGTCGTGGTGTCCTCGTCCTCACGCACATCCTCCTCGTCGGTATGCATAATCTCTGTAAACTCATCGGTGCTCTCATAGGACTCATGTGGGGTATCCAAATCAAGACAAGAAGTCTCTCCCACAGATCCTATAGAAATCACCACATCCTCACTATCATCATCAAAAAATGATTCGTCATCCAAGTGGTAGTGTTGGAAAAATGGGGTATCGGCTTGAGATGTTTCTATGGTGGCCGATAAGATGGTGGTCTCAACCATGAAAGTGGGTATATTCTCTCCTTCAGCCCCTCTCCTTGGTGTCGACTCGGTGATTGGTACCATCAAGTTTTTTAATAGTTGGCCTTGGTTAAACATGGCACTTTCAAGGAGAGACACGAGGCTTGATTCTTCTTGTGTTGGTGGAGGGATATAAGGTTGAGGAAATGGATGGGAGGTGTTTGGGCTAAGGTTGTGGGAAAACATTTGGCCTTGGTGTAGGGGGAGGCTCTCAAGCGTAAATGGGCAGTTGTAATGCATGTGCCCTACCACCACACAAGTTTCACAAACCACAACTGAATAAGGATCGTATCCTCCCATCTGAGCATCAAAATTTGATCTCCACATGGTTACACCGAAGATACCTGGACAACAAAAATAAGAAAACTACAGATGAGCATAAATAGTACAAGAAAATAACAAAAAGATAAGATAATGGTGGGGGGAAATTTCTTGGTTATTGTATATTTTTTAAAAAAAATTTATGTGTAGTCTAACGAACCCAAGCTAAGCTAATATCAAACCGAACACCTCCCAGGCAACGGCGCCAAAAACTTGACCGGCGCCCCGTTTACGGTCTGGGCACGGTGTCGTTTTACCGCAAGTGCACGGTTAGTGTAGGGTGCGGGTTTATCGAACTCAGGGAGGTGGATGGCTTGAATGGCTACTAGCCTCGCCTAGGTTGTGTGCTAGCTACGCGGATGATATGGGTGGAAGTGTAGAAATAAAAAAAAGAAATGAAAAAGACAAGAAATGAATCCCCGCTAACACGGGCTAGAGCACTCATGACACTTGGCATTTGACTTGACCCAGGATGAGAAACTGCCCCTAAAGGTGGTACCTAGCGTCCATGGGCCCGATATTCCGGTCGATGCCCAGTATGCTAGGTCTACCCGGTTTCGGACGGTGGGCATTCCCATGTCCATTAACACCGACCGCAACAGAGAGCATTAAGGCCACAATGATAACTCCCAACACTTCGTCCAAGCCGTTCCCACGCGCGAGGAATCAATGTCTACGCTAGGGGTGTAAGCTGTGGCTAGGGAGTCAACCGCCAAGTTTATTCCCCCTTGGCCCGACGGTCAGAGGAGGTCTTTCTCCTGCCAATGACAATGAAACGCCCTCGCGTAACCCTAATGGCCAAATAGGTCGAATGTGATTTCTAGCAATACATCAAAGAGGATATTGACTAGACAGGACACCTGACCCCAATCCCTAACACAACTAGTGTGTTGCCATACGAATTGGACTCAGATTGCTAGAAATCCCCATTGACACATTTCATCAAACACATGCCATGTAACCAAGCCAAATGAAACAACCCAAGCATCAATCCTACTCTAACCCGTATTAGGGTTCATCAATACTACTCAATGGTGAAGAACATAAAAACAAGAAACAGAGACGACATACAAACGTTCACCATCAAGCAAAATAAACACAATACAAAACAATGGAAAACAAGAGAAAGAAATACTTATCTCGCGTTCGAATCCATCAATCCTGTACAAGATTTATTGATCAAAAGACCTAATCTAAACTAACCTAAGCCCCCGGTAAAGGGACCGAAAAAGCCCTAAAAATAGAAGAGGATCCCCCTTCAGTCGGCCAACACCGTGTATTTATAGTCCCCTTCGAAACCCTAATGGTTCCGGTCCAAAACCGCAGAAAAATTGCCACCCGATCGGTTGATGAGTCAACTGATCGGGTGATAGCTTTGAAGATCTTGAACCGGGCGCTGAGGCGAGCGGGTGGCGTGACCGGGTCGTCGTTTGAGGAATTACGGCTACAGATGAACCGATCGGGTGAGATGTCACCTGATCGGTTGGAATTTAGCTTTAAATGACAGAGAATACTGTCGGTTCACCCAGTCGGCGAACGGTCGGTTGAGTTCATCGGGTCATCACTTGAAGATTTGCAGCTACAGGTGAACCGATCGGGTGATATTTCACCCGATCGGTTGGAATTCAGCGCAATTATACAGAGAGCTCTGTCGGTTCACCCGATCGCTGAACCGATCGGGTGATCTGCTACTCTTCTTCAGTTGTCGTCCGGGTCGGATACGCGTGCATCAACCGACCGGGTGGCTGGTCCACACGATCGGTTGATGGCTGAGAAATAGCGATCTTCGTCATTTAACCCTCTGGATCGTGCGCAGCTCCTCCCGTTGCTCCGGGGACTCATGATATCTTCTTTAAACGTCCCCAACGCTGGCAATCTCCTGCATTCACACAAAAAGACGAAGAAGTGAAAGAAAACTAGAAATCATAAGAAAACGGGTACGTGACGACGGAAAACGATGGAAAAACACAAATAAGACGTGCGTGAATATATAAAATATAAACGCATGTCACTTCTCTATACCTACGAGAAGGAGTTGTTGGCACTCATCATAGCCACGAAGAAATGGAGTCACTATCTTACTGGTAGAAAATTTGGCATACGCATAGACCATAGAAGCTTGAGTCATCTGCTTGGACAGTGTTTGCAGCATGATATATAGAGTAAATGGTTGGTCAAGTGGCATCAATTTGATTATAAATTGGAATATAAGCCCGGGAAGAGGAATGTAGCAGCTGATGTCGTGTCCAAAGAATCAGAAACAGAGTGGTTCCTACAAGAAGATTACTTCACATTATGTCAGGTGTCGACTATCCAGAGTGATTTGTTGCAATGAATTAAGAACATGGTGGGCCATGATACTTTCTATCAGGAGTTGGAGCAGTGGCTACAAGAGAATAAAGAGGAAAATGCACATGTGAAGAAATTTGATGGAATTTTCTATTATAAGGGTAAGGTCTTGGTGAACCCCAACAATCATGAGGTTATTAAAATTCTGTTAACAGACTATCATAGTTCCACTCTTGGATGCCACTCAGATTCTACAGAACCCTACACAGATAGAAGGGGGTCTCCTTTTGGGAAGGAATGAGTTCTGATGTAAGTAAGTTCATCAGGGAATGTGATGTATGCCAACGCAGCAAGGCTAAGAATGTGGCATCTCCAGGGCTGTTGCAACCCCTCCCTACTCCTGAACATGTATAGGAAGATATATCTATGGATTTCATGATTGGTTTACCTCCTTGTTGTGATATAGGGGCTATTTATGTTGTGGTGGATAGGCTGGCAAAATATGCTCATTTCTTTGGAATCAAATATCGTTTTTCAGCCAAAAACATAGCACAGATTTTTTTCAATGGAATTTTTAAACTGTATGGCCTTCCAAAAACAATTGTGAGTGATAAGGATCCTATTTTTACTAGATTGTTTTAGAAACAGCTATTTACCATGCAAGGAACAACATTGGCTTTCAGTCATCATATCATCCATAATCGGATGGGCAAACTAAACTCACCAACATGCATTTAGAGTGTTATTTGAGGTGTTTTTGCAGCCATAAACCAAGGGAGTGGTCCAAATGGTTAGCTCTTGCTGAATACTGTTCAATACAACTTGGAAAGCCCCAACTCAAATGACACAGTTTGAAGCAGTATATGGGAGAAAGCCACAAAAGTTGTTGAACTATGTTTCCCACACTTCTGAAGTACATATTGTTGATGAGGATCTATTTTCCAGTGAAGTGGTTCTCTAGTTTCTCAAAGACAATTTGAAGAAGACCAAGGAATGGATGAAGAAATATGCAGACTTGTGAAGGTCAGAAAGGGTGTTTGAAGCGGGGGATTGGGTTTATTTGTGCCTTCAACCTTACCGCCAGATAAGTGCCTCCATGAGAAAGCCCCACAAATTATCTCCTAAATACTAATGGCCCTATAAAGTTTTGGAGAGAGTGGGACATGTTGCGTACAAACTAGAGATGCCTTCAACCTCTAACATACATCTTGTCTAAAAAAGAAGTTGGGTACCCATGATGTGGTACATAGTGATCAGCCTTGTTATACTGAAGAGATAATTAATGAACCAGAACATATTTTAGACCGCAGAACCATTCACTGTTGAAATACCCTAATTTTCCAGGTTCTAGTAAAATGGAAACAGAGAAATCATGATGAGGTGACTTGGAAGAGCTACTTGGACCTCGTCAAAAGGTTTCCTACATTCGACCTTGAGGCAAGGTCGAAAAATGGGGGAAGTAATGTAAGAAAGCAGCGGGTGGAGCTGGAAGCTGCGGTGTCGTCATTGAATGGAGAAGCATCTTTCATTTCAAATCGGATCAAGCGCAGCAGTCGGATCAAGTGGAGGGATGATCTCATCTAATGAAGATCGATATAATCTTGATCGTCTAAGCTTTAATTGAATTAAGCATAGCTGTTGAGATCCAGAATGTGGGCCCTGTCAATTTGGTTCCTTCTCCTTCCTCTAGTCTCTGCCATTAACGTGGCAGCTGAACCCAACTGCCAGTTAGTTGGACGGTTGGTCAGTTAGAAGCGTAGTTGAGCGAATTGTTGTATAAATAGTGATGAGAAGCTAATTGTAAATCATCGATCATTTGAAGCAAATAAATCTCTTTGAGATTTCTGACATTTTCTTTATTTTGTACTTTTTCTTTATTTTGTACTTTGTTTTTCTTTCTTCCTTTGAACTCTCTTTCCTATAATGACAACCTACGTTGCGAGCTAATGGGCTGCCGAGCAAGACGACAGGAGGTGGTGGAGCAGCCATCGGCTCCATAAATAGTCTAACCCTGTTAACCGCAGTTAGAACCCCGTACTTAAACAAAAGTACATGAAGATTTTGACTGTAAACAATGATTTTTGTGTTGTGAACGGATAAAGTGATGAGTGGTTAGGATTGGGTCTTATCTTATAGAAAAGACCGTATCTATTGTATCTTATCTCTGTACTCTCCTCTCCTGCTATAAATAAAGAGCTGGGGGTTCCTCCTTCAATGATGATTCATAACACGTTATCAGCACGAGACTCTAAATAAAATTTCCACGCAAAATCGATCGTTGCAAAAGCGAACGAAGGCGGGAGATCCATGCACGCAGCGTTATCCACATCAAACAAGCATTGTCATCCTCGTAGGCTTCGTTCAACCGTCACTATATCCGGAGGATGGATATAAAGGTAAATCTTGCTAAAAATGTAATTTTTATCATGTGCATGATAGTTTTATCCATAGATCTTGCAAGATCGGAGTGGAAATAGGGCTAATCGCCTAAATCGATGATTTTTATTGTCCAATTTAATCTGAAATTAATTGAAAATCATCCCCGAGTCCACCCCCCCCCCCCCCCGCCCCGTAGCGAGCAGAGGCACCGTCGTAATAGACCCCCCTCCCCACTGTAGCGGATGGAGGCATCGTGCGCACCGCCGGATTAGACCCCCCACTGTAGCGAAGGGGGGCACCGCACGCGTCGTCGGATTAGACCTCCTAGGTAGCAGAGGGGGCATCGCGTGTGCCGCTGGATTCAACCCCCCCCCATCCCCCGCCTGTAGCAGAGGAGGGCGCCACCGCGTCACCGGATTCAAACTCCCCCCCCCCCCCCCCCCCCCCCCCTCGTCCCCCCCCCCCACCTACAGATAGGCCGCAAGCCCATCTCAAGAAGAAGAAGAAGAAAAATTAATGCGGGCCTGAAGCCCACATGACATGTGCGGGCTTCTGCCCCCGCACACACACAGAAAAAACAACAAAACAGAGAAGAGAAAATAAGGGTTTTGGGGGCTTAAAATAGATTTAAAAGGCTTATTGGGGACCTAAAAATTCAAAAAAAAAATCATGATAAAATATGGGACATTAATGGGATTTTAAGGGGACATTTGGGGTCATTTGGGGATCATTTGGGGAGAATTTAAAAGGAAAACTTCTTCCTTTCATAAAGAACATGTCATTTTTTTGGGCTCTTTTCAAAAAAATTGAAGAATCCCAACTAGCACAACCTTTGCATTATATGATACTTTTGTAGGATCATAATTATATGCTATGCATCATTTTTAATGGCTTATTCTGTGGATAAACTGATATTTTGTTGTGCAATGTTAAACTTAATAATTAGGAAGATCATGTGATCGCTCTTGTAACGGCTGGTTTTGTATGATGGCTATGATTTATATATATGCGATTGTTCGTCTTCTTTCTTTACTTCCCCGCATCCACATCTTAGGATAGGACCCCTCTTGGAACTCATTAGAATCATCCCGAAGCTCCCCGTCTCTTTTTGGCGACTTCCTGTGCAAGTTAGCCGGTTCACGTTAAGGAACCGACCGACTAGATGTCCACCTAGTCGGTCGACAACTCCTTATGGACCGACTAATTCTTGTCAGGCTTTTCCTTGAAGTTACTGTTTACGCTTAGTCGGTCTAAGTTCAACCGCCGACCGACTAGTTTTCGAACTAGTCGGTCAACACTCCTTCGCAGACCGACTAAGTACTGAGATCATTTTTCGCATCAGGTTACTGTTTACCGTTAATCGGTCAAAGAACGAAAACCGACCGACTAGTTGATGAACTAGTCGGTTAGGTATCCTTCTCAGACCGACTAACTTTCAAAAATATGTTGTTGCCATTTTTCATCTTTAGTCGGTCTATGAACACTGGCCGACCGACTAGGTTGCAAACTAGTCGGTCGACGAGCCTTCACAGACCGACTAACTCTATAATTTTACAATAGCCCTGTTCACGGTTTGGGTTTTAGTCGGTCACAGTTATATGATCGACCGACTAGTTCCCAAACTAGTCGGTCGACCGCCCTTCTCTGACCGACTAGTTGACCCCGAAACCCTAATTTCTGTGCTAGCCGCCGTTTTGTTTTCTTATTTAAACGGGGCTCTCTCTTTCATTTCTTCTGATTATTTTCAGTCTCCCTCTTCCCCAATCATACTCTCCTACCACCCACGTCCTTCCCTTGTTCATTCCTCCATCCTTACGCCTTCCATCCTCCCCAAAGCTCTTCCTCTCTTCTCTTTTCCCTCTTCTTTTGCCCTAGCGCGGAGATCTCGTCTCAGATCCAACAGCAACGACACCGGGAGACGCTGAAATCTTCGCCACCACCGACGGTCAACATTCCTCGCTGCGCTACCCGCGACTTGGGAATTTTCGGGCGACGTAAAGCTTTCACCCCTTTTCAGATCCAACGCCGGATCTTCGTGCAAACGTCAAAAACAGGTTGGTGCCCTAAATTCGTAGTAACCCACACCATAGATGATCAAACCCTAATTAAAATTTGCAACCTAATCAAACTAAATTTATTTTCCGTTGAACTTTTAAAACGTTGTACAAACCATAGAAATCGACGGATGGACATTATACATGCACACGTAGGATAGATCGTCGATTAGGTTAATGATATTAAAAATATGATTTTTGATTGAATAGGATAGTCCCGATAATGTAGACACGACCCTAATAGGGATTAATGAATCGTGATCTGACACCGTCGCCGTGTCACGATTTACAGACACTTTTCCGTCGACGAGACGATTGGACGAGGCGTACCAGGGAGACGACGCGCTCGCCACCACAGGCAAGTGTATCACCTGCGTTCTTGGCCATGTTTAGGCCTTCATCTTGTTAGGGATTGTTAATTTAGAAACTTGAGAACCGGACGTGAAATGATAGCGTCCGGGACGCCCTTGATGGCTCAGATTTGACAACGAAATCTGAGTCCAACAACAACAGATGCTGATCTCATAGGATTGACATGCGTGTGCGTGAGTTGTGGACACCCTAGTACAACCCCTCCCTGTTTTTTCGTGTCTTGTCCCTTACCGTCTGCACAGCCCGCTGGGCAATAGGGCACTCGCCAAGCCAGAGCGAGTGATCCCTTGTACTAGTTCACAGCCCGATGGGCAATTGGGCACCTGCCAAGCTGGAGCAGGTGATCCCATGTACCGATGCACAGCTCAGAGAGAAATTGGGCACTTGTCAAGCTAGAGCAAGTGATCCCATGTCTTGTCACGATTCTTGGGGTTATGGGGTAGGGTTGAGCGTGCAACCGGCAAGAGGGATTGATCCCCCTCGAACCGATCAGGCGTGAACCCTTTCGTGTCTTGTCTTGTCGTGTCGTGTCTGGCTTCCCGCGTTCCGTCTGTCTTGACACCTGTAGGCTAGTCCCGTAGTCCATAGCACTTGCTGTGACTACTACTCGTCTTGTTTACTTGTCTGTTGTGTTTTCTTTCTGATGTTAAGAACCTCAGCATGTTAATCAACCAGTAAAACGTTGTAAGTAATTGATACACTTGTAGTTTGGTCTAACCTTTTCTTGTAGACCTTACCTGACGTACAGTTCCTTCTTCTGGTGCTGTACGTCAGGGATTGAGCCAGAGTACGTGGAGGAGACTGACTTGCCAGCCGACGTGGAGCCAGAGAGCGTCGATCCCGAGTACGACCCTGAGGAGGATCAGAGCTAGTGACTGTTGGTATCTGATTTCCAGAGGCGATATTGTTCTTGTTGGGTGCGTAGCACCTTTTATGTTTCTTTGACTAGGTTGGGTGCTTGCACCATTAGTTTTACTTTTCTGCTGTTGTAGCCCTTCGGGCGTTGAGACTTGGTACTTTGATATGTTGGAATAAAATTTGTGATGTTCTTTTCCTTCTTGTACTTTTATTGTTCTGTACTAACATGCAGGGACCTGTACCTTTGTCTTGGTACCACACAGACGCTTATTGGGTCAGGGCTCCTCAGCTCTGGCCTAAGCGGGCCTCGTCACGCTTCGCCTCCGCCGTTTTGGGAAGCGGGGCGTGACAGCTCTGCCGTTAGTCACCTAACCTAATGGTGTATGACGTTACCCAGTGGTCCAATAATTATTAAGTAATTAAATTTTTTATCCTCCTGTGAATATAAATGCATGTGATGCCTGTGATGAAAATGTTTGCTGAAAATATTTTGATGAGCACAAATTTTTGCATGGATGGCTAATTGTGGTTTTTGAATCGGCTGTTTAAGTCCCACATTTTATTCCCTGCACTTTTCTTTTACTTTTTGAGAGAAATTGTAGTGAGAAATTTATGTAATGTCCAAAACCAAAGACTACTATCCATGGAGACGGAGGCCACACTTGAAGCTGAAGATCTTATATGGGACCTACGGGGTTTCCAAAGTTGTAATTCTTACTAAAGCTTTCATTTGTGTAATATGGACTGTAATGGGACTTTGGACTTTTTGTTTATGTGGGACTTGCCAATCCACGCAATTAGCTCTTCATTTAAAAATTGCCTCCGCATGAAAATGTTTATTGTTTAAATTATTAAGTCATGAAAATTTGTGTTCTGCTCGATAAAATGGCCAAAATCACAAGTGTCGATTTCGAAGTGCTAGATGCATCAGGATGAAATTATTTTAGCTGGTAGCTCGATGTGAAATTTCACCTGCGGGCTAAGTCCCTCATTTCTGCTGTGACTAAGAATGAAAATGTAAGCAATATAGAAAAGGCGCAAGCCATTATCTATATTCGCTGCCTTGTGGACAAGACCCTAAAGGCTGAATACCGTACGGTCGAAGATCCATTTGAGCTGTGAACTGCCCTTGAGGATAAGTATAAACATCAGAAAGATGTTATACTACCAAGGGCACAATATGAGTGGGAGAACCTGAGACTGCAGGACTTTAAGTCCATAGCTGAGTACAACTCAGATCTGTTTAGCATCGCCTCACGCCTGAAGTTGTGTGGTGAAAAGGTCTCAGAAGATCGCATGCTAGAAAAGATGTACACGTCTTTCCACGAGAAGGATGTGATACTGATGCAGCAATACCGTGAGCGAAAGTTCACCAAGTATTTTGAGCTGCAGTCATGTTTACTCATGGCAGAACAAAACAGAGAGCTTCTCCTCGCCACTCACAACATGCACCCCTCTGGCACTGCCCCCTACCAGAAGCTCATAATGCATCTTCTTTTCCCACAAAGAAGAGAGACAAAAAAAGAAAGAAAGACCACAGAAAGTGTGATGGAACAAAAAGGCCAGAGGCCAAGTCCAGCAGCAAAGAAATGAATAGAGGTGGAAGTACACTTGGCACAGAAATGAAAACAATAGAAATGATGCACCCCCACCCAAAAGGGAATGGGAAGACCAGTGCCATAGTCGTGTCATGAAAGGCCGCTAGTATAGAGTGTGCCAAACTCCGCAGCATCTCCAGGAACTGTATAAAGAAAACAAGAAAAAGAAAGCTGAAATAAACCTGGTGATTACAAATGCAGTAGTCAAGTTCACAGCTGACGACTTCAAAAGTAATGACCTACTAGATTAGCCATTTATCTTTGTATTTGTTTCAGAACAATTTATGTTATGAGAGCAATTGGAATAAATGAATTTGTTTTGAATGTATTTTGTTTTCTGAAATGTAAATGTATCGATTCATCTTTCAATAGATGAACTGCTCTCATAACTGATTAGTAGACAATAGATAAACACATACGATCCTTCAATACAAAGCCCAATATTAAATATAATATCAGGGCCATATTGAATGTTCTGGGAATGCGACACGGTTGCTCGCAAATGGCACAGAAATAAAAATAAAGGATGCACTATTCTCTCTGAATTCTAAGAAAAACTTTCTAAGTTTCAAGGATGTCCGTTTAAACGGATTCCATTTGGAAACACAAATGTAAATGAAAAAGAATTACTGTATGTAACGTCTCAAGGAAAAAGAGTAAAATCCATACTTGAACGTTTTGAGATCCTTTCAGGCGTATAACATACAAAGATTTGGAGAGAGAAAGCGAATTTAACAGAGCACCTGAAAAGCCCGACATCAGCCAAGTGTTTACTTTGGCATGATAGACTTGGCCACCTTGGATCAGTGATGATGCACCGCATCATATCTCAATCCTATGGGCATGACTTGAAGAACCAGAAGATTCTTCAAAATGGAGAATTTCCTCGCATCCCTTGATATAAGGGAAAACAAATTACAAGTTGTCACCGTTTCTTTTCGATCGTACGTTTTTCGTGCGTGTACTTTTGTTCATGTGCGTATTTATTTTGATCTCTTCTTGTATCCCAAACGTGCGATGTGATATGTCATTGTGACCCTCTAAGAGAGTAATTATTTGTGGAATTATTTGTGAACATCATTTCATGGGTCGTTCTCCCACAAAACAACTTTGTTTGAAAATGTGTCGTAACTTTTACCTTCGTCGTTTGACGTTTTTATTTTTACTTCTGTTCTCTGTTACCCTAACTTGTGACTGTTCCCTTAGTCTCGACCCTCTCGTCGACACGGTCGTCCCGGTATTTTTATTATAATTATCGGACACCGCTAGACCCACTTTTTCCCCTAATCCCCTTCTAATATACTTAGCCTAATTAATTTGAAATTCAAATACCCTAATTAAACCTATAGGTTAAAACGTATCATGTTGCAATATTTCATTGGTTATAGGTCACCCTAAGTCTACCCCCTCCCTCTAACATCTTCTCTCTCCAATCAACCCAAGTGCACCCCACTTTTAACCCCAAATAGAAAAATCAAATGAAATCTCATACGTATCACCCAAAATTCAATCTAGGCTATTCACCACCCTATCATAATCTAATCTATAACCCTATATATATCTCTCTCTCCTCCCAAAAACCTTAAGTTCACTCATATTGAACCCTAAATAGCATTTCTTCATTCATTTTAACTCAACACAGACTAGGGTTTTTCCAACCCACGCACGCAGCCGCCAAGACTCCATGCAGCCGCCAAGACTCCAAGCGCGGACACCTATTCCCGGCCTAGCCCCCATCGCCGGCCACTCCTCCGGCCAACCTCCTCCCCCTCTCGACAACCCCTTCTTCCTCCTCCAAAACCCTTACGCAAACCCCACGAAAACCCTACACAAACCGCCCTTCACCCTCTCAACTCATGGCCGGCCTGCTACCGCCGCCGCCGGTGACCCCCTGCCGCCGGCCACCCCCTCTGTCGCCCCCTACTCCGGCCAACCACCCCTATCGGACAACCACCCCCTCCTCTTCCAAACAACTGCAAACACCCTCAAAAACCCTAAAAAACTGTCCTCCCCAGCCAAATACTCACGGCCAGCACCATCTGGGCTACCGTCGGCCACCCCCATGCCGTCGACAGCCCCTCAGACAAACCCCCAGGCCGTGCAGGCCCTCCCTTAGCTGCAGCTACCCCGGTGCGCTTTCCCTTGTGCGTGCAAACCTCAAATCTGTACACTCCAGGCCGCGAGTACGCTGTCCGCTGTCTCTCGTGCCTTTCGTACCGCTATCCGCCGTCTTTTGTGCCTCCTGTACCATTGTCTACATCTTCCCGACGCCGTAGAATGCTGTGCGGCTATCCTTCCCCTTCGCGTCATTGTTCGGTGGTCGTGCCACTACCCGGTTGATCGTCGTTCGTCGCTGTTGTCCCACCGTACCCTCGCTCGCTACCGGAGTCCAACCCCTGACGTCGCTACCCGACGTCAGTGTAGCTCTCGCATCGTGCTAAGGGTAATCTCTGAACCGTAGGTACCCCCACATCGCTTGCTAATCAAGACTAAAAACCGTAACTTTACTGCCTTATTAATTTCCTTCTAGTACTAGTCGTGACGTGAATTATGTCGTGTAGGAGATCGTGCACTTGCATGGAGTCCCTGTGAGCATTGTATCAGATCGTGATACGAGATTCATATCTCAGTTCTGGAAGAGTCTGCAGACCAGTCTGGGTACCAGTCTGAAGTTCAGTACTGCGTATCACCCGCAAACGGATGGACAGTCGGAGCGCACTATTCAGATCTTGGAAGATATGCTGAGAGCATGCATGTTGGATCTCAAGGGTTCGTGGGAGGATCACCTGCACTTGGTGGAGTTCTCCTACAACAACAGCTATCAGGCGAGCATTGGCATGGCGCCTTTTGCTGCACTCTACGGGAGAAAATGTCGATCGCCACTGAGTTGGGATGACATCGGTGATAGAGAGCTCTTGGGGCCAGAGATGATAGTAGAAGCAGTTGATGTTGTGCGTGAAATCAGAGACAAGATTCGGATCGCCCAGGACCGTTATAAGCATTGGGCAGATGCTAAACGGCGTCCACTGGAGTTTCAGCCAGGAGATCATGTGTTCCTGAAGATCTCACCAAATCGAGGAGTGATTCGATTTGGGAAGAGAGGCAAGCTTAGTCCGAGATATATTGGACCATTCGATGTGCTAGAGTGAGTTGGAGAGGTAGCTTATCGCCTAGCTTTGCCACCATCCTTAGAGGGATTTCATGACGTCTTTCATGTGTCCCAGCTCCGTCGTTATATCAGCGACCCTTCTCATGCTGTGGACTACTCTGAGATTACTGTTCGGCCAGATCTGACGTACGAACAACAACCAATGGAGATCCTAGATCGACGTCAGAAAGTCTTCAGGAACAGGACTGTTGATCTAGTCAGGGTGATGTGGCGTCGTGACTCGCCAGGAGAGTCTACCTGGGAGCGGGAAGATGAGATACGAGAGCGTTATCCATATTTGTTCCCTACTCTTTAGTGGATAAGAATTCCGAGGACGGAATTTTTCTTAAGGTGGGTAGAATGTAGCGGCCGGTATTTTCTAGACGTATGATTATTGTATGTACGTATTTCCATCCGGATATTTTAGTGCGTGAATTCCTTCATACGTCAACGCGAGCGCGTATCCGTTTCGTTTTACCGTACCATCTTTAATTGACTATTAATCTTAATGAATTATCTTAACTTAATTATCTCGCTAATTACAAAATGGATAATCACCTTTTAACTTTCACTATTTACTTTATGTATTTTAATAATTACATTTTTTTCTTAACAACTTAATTACTTAAATTAAAAGGCTAATCACCAGTTAACTTTAATCTTAATCAAGTTACTAATTAACCTAACCTATTGATTCCACCGTTTGGGGTGGTTCAGATCCGACATTGAATTGAATCTTTCCCACATCCAGCTCTCTCTCCCCCATCAGGTTGTCCCCCTTCTGTTATTATAACAGTAACCAACGAGGAGGAAGCGCAAACAGTCATCTCCTCCTTCCTCCTGCCAACAACAATTCTTCCTCCTGCAAAACAAATCCCTGCAAACAAATCAACCAGAAACCAATTTCAACCCACAATCTCAATCGTTCTGCAAACCAGCAACAAATCACCCCCAAAATCTATTTTTCATCAACCCAAAATCCTCCATCTCACTGCAAGCTTTATCCTATTTCTCAAACCAAAAACCCATTTCAGATCCTTGCACGATTCAACCTTCCCAAACAAATTCTCCAAGGCAGGTTCAACAAACCAAATCCCTCCAACCAAATCTGAAAAATTTCAGATCCAAAAATCAAATGGAGAACCAATTTCAGATCTGATAACCCAAATCTCAGATCCAACAAAGAATTTCAGATTCAAAAAAAAGAGGGGAGGCAAACAAAAACACAAATCTGAAGTATTGCAGATTCAAACCCATTTCAAATAACTTCAGAAATCCAAACCCTACAAACCCTTCATCATCAATCTCCTCTTTCCTTTCACTTCTTCTTCATCCCCTTGGCCGACCCCCCACCCTCAACCCATGCACGCACACGCCACCCGCCCGTGAGCCGCCGCCGCCGCCTGCGCTGTGAGTCGCCGCCGCTGCCTGCGCCGTGAGAAGCCGCTGTGGTTGCGCCCGCGCTGCGCCGTCGCCTGGAGATCGCCGACCGCCGCCCTTGCGCTGCCGGAGGCCGACGCCGACGCCTAGAAGATCGCTGGCGCCCCTTCTCCCCTCTTGTGCATGTGAGGCCTCCCCTTGCCGAAGTATGTGAGTCCCCTTCGTTGCCTGTTAATGCGATGAACAAAAAAAAGAAAAAGAGAATCAAAGAACAGATGTAGAAGAGGACAATTAGTGAGCAATGGGAATAAATGAATGTGGCAGCCTTGGTTAAACAAAACAAGATAATATTATTAAATAAAATGAATGTGGCAGCATATTTTTGGGTTAGCCTATATTATATTAGGTGTGTGTGTGATAAAAGCATGTGTCAGCCTTGGGTTATTATAGAAAGAGAAAGTTATAAGAGAGAGACAATAATAATAAATTTTAACATGATGCTTTTACCTATGGTCAAATTTAGTAGGTGGATTAATAAATATTATGTTAAGCCATGTAATTAGATTAGTGGGTTAATTAGCTTAATTGATTACTTAGTTGTTAATATTAGTTTGTCCGTATTATTTTAATTCGGCATGTTAACATTGTAAATGATGTTAGGGTAATAAAACAAGAATAAAATAAGACGCATCATGTTGTTGTAACAATATAAACGTCACCCTATTGATATAACACAATATAGGCATCACCGTAACCAGAGAACCCAATAAAATTAGACGAGCCCCATTTAGGGATTAACCCGATATTTTGATTATCTCACGAAAAATCTAATTCTGTGAATTCTTTAACCAAAACAGAGAACCAGAAATACCGACACGTAATACTCGTCGAGGCGAACCCACGACAGCCGATACCACCGGAAACAGGCAAGTGATACTTGCCAGTAAATGTTTTAGGCCACGTTTTAGGCCAATTTGTTTATTAGCGTAAAAGAGACTAGGCAGTGAAATGATAGCTGCCTAGACGCCCTATTTGATCTAGTTTGACAACGAAACTAGATCCGACACTTTACTTGCTTTCATTCATGCTGCCATGCCATGTTTAATTTTCAATTAACGGTACGCACTTTAACGGCTCATCTCATGTCATGTCATGCCTCATGTGTTCTTCGTGATTGAGTAGCACACGCTACAAATGTTATTGCTATTGAGGCTAGGCACCTGCTTTTGCGGGCACAACCCTATGCCATATTGAAAAACACTTCCTGGCTCGTGATCCAGAAGCGAGCACAGTGTTGTTGGGAAACCAACGCTCGATACACGTGGAGGGGTAGGGTTAAGCGATCACTTAAGCGTAGAAGTTTGCCCGTACAGCCGCTTCAGCCAAAAGGCGTAAACCCTGTGCACAAAGTGAATGGACAATGTTTCGTGTTTCTGTTACTTGTATTGCATGCTTCATGTCATATTAAAATTGCTGCATCCTTAAAATGTCATATCACCTCATTATATAAGAACTGTTAGTTGTTTCAATTTATTATATCCTTGCACAAAAGTTCTCTGCTTCCCTTGGGAGACTTTTGCTGACATGTGCACTTTTCTCTTTGGGTGTCACTTGTCAGGCTTTGAGACAGAGCAGGTTGTTGAGGACGAGCAGTTCGTTGACGCTGAGTTCAAGGTCCCTGCTGAGACCGAGTTCGAGGACACTGGTGACCAGTCCTAGACTCGTTTAGAGTCTCCCCTTAGTTGTTACCTTTCCTTAGTTGCTGTTAGGTTTCGGTGCGTAGCACCTATCTCTCTTTGTTTTGTTTGGCCATGCTTTAGGCCTTGTTCAGACTTGTACTTTTGTGACTATTCTATGATGTTGTAATATTTATTGGACGTTGTTGGTGGATATTCTTTTATCTGCTTTATTATTGTTGTTGTTTCATCACAATGCAAGGACCTGCTACTTTTCGAAAAATTTTACAGACGCTTATCAGACTGCAGCTTCACATCTCCACGTCTGAGCGGACCTCCTCACGTCTTGCCTTCCATATTAGGGAAGCGGGGCGTGACAGGTCAGTGCTTAGTTTGCGGTGACGCTACGCATGAATTGAAGGACTGTCGGAGAGCTAAGCATCCGTGAAAAGCATCGATCGGAGTTCAGCAGCAGAGAGCACCAGTAGCTGCCGGACGAGGAGCACCTCTTGTTCCCCAGAAGCAGGCTTTCCAGCAGGCCGTTCAGCCTAGGAAGCAAGCTTTCATGATGACTGTAGTAGAGGCAGAGGCTGAGGATGGAGTTATTACAGGTAACTGTAACGCCCCGCTTCCCAAAACACGACGGAAGCGAGAGCGTTACTGGGCCCGCTTGAACTAGAGCGGTGAAACTCAAGTCCAATAAGCGTCTGTGGTAAAAACGCAGGAGAGGTCCTTACATGCTTTTTAGAAACAATAAAAATATTCATACATTACAAGCCAAATCCAGAATTATAAATGTTCGTACACGCAATACATCAACAAGCCACAGCTGGGCCAAAGTAAAGACGTACACTCAACAATAACTGAAAGCAAACTAAAGTAAAGCAGCAACGGCAAAGTCCACTAGTCCTCCGCAGGGAGAGACTCGGCGTCAACAGCGAATTCCTGACTCTCCAAGTCAGGTGTTTCGTAAGGAACTTCCTGGTACTGAAGCTCAGAATCTGACATACATCCAAAAACATGAATGTATGTCAGCAAGGGTCTGCAAGTAAAAGGTTAGAACCCAAGGCAAGAAATATACAAATTTATACTGCATTTAAGAGGCATTAATCATTTAAATGAGATAGCGACAAAATGATTAAACAAACTGATTATAAAATGAATTAAAGTAAAGACATCCTAACATGCAGTTCTAAGCAGTGTAGTACGAAAAATAAATCTTTTCTTGGTTTCATTAGCATGTCAATTTAACTGAGACAATAATTTCAAGTTGCAAGTTTCACGATGTTAGCATTTCACGATTGTTAGCATTGTCAATTCTACAATAGGGTTCTCGCCCTTAGGACGTGATGAGTGAGTCCTTCTTCTCACGGGGGCTTACCGTGATTGGCGCTAACCCACCGCCTACGGGTGGTGCCCTTGAAGAGAGTACTCGTTCATACGCCTAGCAGCCGCTCAACCCTTACCCCACCCAAGATTTGTGCTGGAACACGAGCCAGCCTAATTCACGAATTACAAGCACGAATTTGTCAACTCACATGACATCACGAAAATCACGATCTCGCCTTCGAGGCGCACGATTTCACGATGTCACACACTAGTTAATTATTTCAAGGCATGCATCAATTTTCACGTTACACGAGTATCGAAACGACGTTTATAATAATTTAGCAGAAAAGGTGAGCATGCGACTTTAACAAAAATGAATAGAAAGTTAAAGTTTCTTGAAAGACCAAAAGAACATCCAACTTCAAAAATACCATATAAATTGTATACTTGCCTGTTTTCGGTGATTTTGGTGCAGTTGGGTTTGTCTCTACGGGTACTTCGTTACGGTATGTCCGGGTTTCTGTTTTAGTTGAACAAATCACTGAATTAGAAATTTTGCGAAATACGCGCAATATTAAAATAACACCCGAATTGGGTTTGCCTAATTTTGTCCGGTTCTACGGCTAGTGTAATGTTATTTAGGGTCATACTGACATGGTGCGCCTTATTATATACCAGTATTATTATCCTAACATCATTCAACAGTTGATAATCATTCTGAAATTAATACTAACAGATTCTAACAAGTTGACTTTTAATACTAACAACTTATTAACACCCATCCTTAGCTTAACTTAGCTAATGGTATGTTAACATCCCATTTTAATATCCATACATACTCTCTACCAACTTATACATTATTAGATACAAAATCCCTCACTTACTCTCTTTCTTTAACTCCTTTTACTGTCAAATACCCCCCACCTCTTCCTTTCTTTATTCAATTAAAGATGCTGACTCTCTCTTCTATTATACTTTTTTTTAAAAGGCTGACACTTCCTTTATTCTATCTTCTGTTGTTTGTCTTCTCACTTTTTTTTGGTTTGCACCTACAGCAACCAACGAAAGGGGGCTTGGGGGTTAACGCATCAAGGGGGAGGGTGGCCGACGCACGGTGCAGAGGAGGCGGCGGACGGCGGATCTGGCAGCTCCGGCGGCGGGGCTCCTGGCCGGCGGCGCGGGTCACAGGGCACGGCGGCGGTCGGCGATCGGCTCCGGCGCGGCGGCTGCTGCTTGCGGCGGCGCGCGCTGGGGAGAGGGTGAGAGGTGGTGGTCGGCCAAGGGAGGAGGAAGAGGAAGAAGAAGAAGAAAGAAGTTGAAGGGTTTGAATCTGTAGCTATTTTTCAGATTTTGTTTTGATTTCTACTCCTTGATTTGAATCTGAAATGGAGTTTTCAGATTTGTGTTTCAGATTTGGATTTGTGTCTGATGTCTTTGATTTTGAAATTTAGGTATTGGATCTGAAGTTGATTTGGATTTGTTTGGGGAAGATTTGTTCTTGGGATGAATCTGTTTGAGGGTTTGGGGAAGAAGAAGAATAGGTTTGGGTTTGGAATTTGTTGTTGGTTTTCCTTTGTTTATGTGCCTTAAGAATTTGCAGGGATGGTTTACGGGCTTAAGAAGATGATCGGGGAAACATCCTTTTGCATTTGTCAAAGGAGATTTTAATTGGATTGGGACTGAATTAATGGCTAACTTAGACTATTTGGGTTTGTAGAGACGTGTTGTCTGCTTAAATGAAATGGAACGCCAACTTAGACTAATTTTTGTGAAACGTGTTCATTTGATTAAATGGGAAATAAATGTTAATCTGATATGAGAATGTGTGTGTGTTGTTTAGGGAGGGGTTAAGGTAAGTACGTAATTAGTAAAATAAAAAGTAATTTGTGAACGTAATTAAAGCAATTAGTAATTTGTAATTAGTGAACTTAAGATGTAATTAACAAGGTAATTAGTGAAAGTAATTAGCAGGATAATTTAGTTAAACTTGTTGGTAAATAATGATGACACAGTAAAAATGAAAGCAGTGACGCGCTCGCGTCGACACGTACGGACGAAAAGTTAACTGGATGACAAAAGAAAAATACCGATATGGAAAAAATTGAAAACACGCCTAAAAATACTGGCCGTTACATTCTACCCACCTTATGACAAATTCCGTCCTCAGAATTCTCACCAACTAAGAAGCAGAGAATAAATACGGATACCGCTCTCGTATCTCATCTTCCCGCTCCCAGGTAGACTCTCCTGGCGAGTCGCGACGCCACATCACTCTGACTAAATCAACTGTCTTGTTCCTAAAGACTTTCTGACGTCGATCTAGGATCTCCACTGGTTGCTGTTCGTATGTCAGATCTGGTCGAATTGTAATCTCCGAGTAGTCCACAGCATGAGAAGGGTCGCTGATATAATGACGGAGCTGGGACACATGGAAGACAACATGAACTCCCTCCAAAGATGGTGGCAAAGCTAAGCGATAGGCTACTTCTCCAACTCGCTCTAGCACATCGAAGGGTCCAATATATCTCGGACTAAGCTTTCCTCTCTTCCCAAATCGAATCACTCCTCGATTTGGTGAAATCTTCAGAAACACGTGATCTCCTGGCTGAAACTCCAGAGGACGTCGTTTAGCATCAGCCCAATGCTTATAACGGTCCTGGGCAATCCGAATCTTATCTCTGATATCTTGTACCACATCAACGGCTTCCACTATCATCTCTGGCCCCAAGAGCTCTCTATCACCTACGTCATCCCAACTCAGTGGCGATCGACATTTCCTCCCGTAGAGAGCAGCAAAAGGCGCCATGCCAATGCTCGCTTGATAGCTGTTGTTGTAGGAAAACTCCACTAGGTGCAGATGATCCTCCCACGAACCCTTGAGATCCAACATACAGGCTCTCAACATATCCTCCAAGATCTGAATGGTACGCTCTGACTGTCCATCCGTCTGCGGGTGATACGCAGTACTGAACTTCAGACTGGTACCCAGATTGGTTTGCAGACTCTTCCAGAACTGAGAGGTGAACCTCGTATCACGATCTGATACAATGCTCACGGGAACTCCATGTAAGCGCACGATCTCCTACACGACATAATTCACATCACGACTTGTACCAGAAGGAAATTATAAAGGTACGAGTTAAGTCATTACCTCCATATACTTCCTTGCTAATATTTCCGTGGATTGCCCAACTCGGAAAGGTATAAAATGCGCAGACTTGGTCAATCGATCGACGATGACCCAGATCGCGTCGTTCTGCTTGGTGCTCCGAGGTAAGCCAGTCACGAAGTCCATCGTGATGTGCTGCCACTTCCACTCCGGAATCGGTAGAGGTTGAAGTAGTCCAGCAGTGCGATGATGTTCAGCCTTCACTTGCTGACACACGAGACACTTGGCAATGCTACGCACCACACTTCTCTTCATCCCATGCCACCAAAAATTCTGACGCAGATCCTTGTACATCTTAGTACCTCCAGGATGAATAGAATAAGGCGAACTGTGAGCCTCATTCATTAACTCCTCTCTGATATCTCCTGCAGGCACACAGATCCTACTACCATATCTCAAAGATCCATCCGCATGAATCAGAAAATCTGTCCGAAGTCCTGCTTCGATTTGTTCTCTGATCTTCTTCAATTTAGCATCTCCAGCTTGAGCAGTCTTGATCCGATCCACAATCGTCGATTGAATTTGCATGGTCATCAACGACGATGTGATTTCCGGTAGTATAGCTTCAACATTCATCCTTCGCAGATCCTGTTGCAATCTCCACTGAGCTGTGAGAATCATCACTTCGGGCAGTCGACTCAAGGCATCCGGTACGACATTCACCTTCCCAGGATGATACTGAAGGTCGATGTCATAGTCTGCCATCAATTCCAACCATCTGCGTTGTCTCATATTCAGCTCCTTCTGAGTGAATATATATTTCAAACTTTTGTGATCAGTGAAAATTTTCACTTTCTCACTTAGTAAGAAATGCCTCCAAATCTTCAAAGCAAAGATGACGGCAGCTAATTCCAAGTCGTGAGTTGGATAATTCTTCTCGTGGATCTTCAACTGCCGAGAAGCATAAGCAACTACATGACCGTGCTGGTGCAGAACGCATCCAAGTCCCTTGCCTGATGCGTCGCAGAAGATGTCGAAGCCTCCGCTTCTATCTGGAATAGCCAAGACTGGTGCAGTAGTCAGCCTCTCCTTCAAGGTAGAAAAAGCTTGCTCACAAGAGTCTGACCAACTGAACTTAACATCCTTCCTTGTCAATCTTGTCATCGGCTCAGCTATCCTCGAGAAATCCTTGATAAATCTGCGGTAGTATCCAGCCAATCCAAGGAAACTCCTGATGTCCGATGCCGATCGAGGTGTAGGCCATTCACTGACTGCTTTGACCTTCTCCGGATCCACTGAGATACCAGCTCCAGATACCACATGCCCAAGAAATGCAATTCTATCCAGCCAGAATTCGCATTTGCTATACTTGGCATATAGTCTATGGTGACGGAGAGTTTCCAACACTATCTTCAAATGTTCTGCATGCTCCTCCTCGCTTTTCGAGTACACCAGGATGTCGTCAATGAAGATCACTACAAACTTGTCGAGGAAGTCGTAAAAGATAAGGTTCATAAGATTCATGAACACAGCAGGAGCGTTGGTCACACCGAATGGCATGACAACGAACTCGTAATGCCCGTACTTAGTCCAAAAAGCGGTCTTGAGTACATCTTCCTTCTTGACTCTGACTTGATGGTATCCGCTCCGGAGATCCAACTTCGAAAATACCCTCGATCCACCTAGCTGATCGAAGATATCATCAATACGGGGCAGCGGGTACTTATTCTTCACTGTGACATTGTTCAGCTCCCGATAATCCACACACATCCTCCTCGAGCCATCCTTCTTCTTCACCAGTAAAACGGGTGCACCCCAGGGAGATACGCTGGGATGAATGAAACCCTTCTGTAGTAGCTCGTCCAACTGCTTCCTCAGCTCTTCCAACTCCGCAGGAGCCATACGGTACGGCGCCTTTGAAATTGGTTGAGCCCCTGGCATGAGGTCGATGCCGAACTCCAACGCTCGATCGGGCGGCAGTCCAGAAATGTCTTCAGGGAAGACGTCTTCGAAGTCTCTCACTACTGCAGGCTTCTCTGGCTCGGCTATCAAGGATGCAACAGTCAATTGGTACGGCTGGGCTCGGAACTTGACGGGTCCAAGCGAATGTCCTCCGCTGACAAACTCGAATACTGGGTGGTCAGGAATTTCGAACACCACTTTCTTCCGATGACAGTCGATTGTGGCGTAAAAAGTTCCTAACCAGTCAATGCCGAGAATAGCATCGAAATTGGATAGGTCGTGGACAATGAAATTAGCATATAGTTCGTGTCCACTAACCACCAATGGGCATGGTCTACATCCCAGTGCAACCTTCACCACGCCATTCCCAGTTGTAATATTCCAACACTTAGGAAGTGTATAGGTGGGTATAGAGTGTTCGACTACGAACTTCCGAGATAGAATGCACATGGAAGCTCCAGAATCGAACAGGGTCAAGGCCGGTTGAGATGAAACTAAAATGACACCTAAGGGTAATATACAACTAAATTAACATGGATCTAACTAATCAAATACAATGCATAAATAAGAAAGACTAGTCTAGAGGTTACCTGCAATCACGTCGTCCTCGGCTTCAGCCTCAACGGCTGTCATATTGAATGCACGACGCTTAGGTGGATTGACCTGTTGGAAAGCTCGTTCCTGTGGAACCAGAGGTGGTCCACGCTGTCCAGGTGCAGGTGCGGTTCGCTGTGCAGGTCCAGGTGGTCGAGAACCGTGGGTACAATCCTTTGCAGCATGAGTAGGAGATCCACAGATCAAACACTGATTCAGCATCCTCCTACAGTCTTTCTTCATATGACCAAGCTTTCCGCAGAAGTGGCAAGTCAGCTCCGCTCGGTTGGGGACAGGTGCAGCCGGCCTTTTGAACTGGGTGGTCTGAACAGGACGAAAACCAGGCCTAGATGCACTCCTCTGTAGCTCCATCGGGCGCTTGCCCGTCTGACGTGCCCTCTTCTGATAAGCTACCTGCTCGTGCTTCTTCGCAGCTACTAGGACTTGCTCATGAGTGGTAAAGGTGTGTCCGGACAACACACCCTGTATGTCCAGATCTAAGCCCTGTAGAAAGCGGTGTGCACAGTCCTCCTCATCTGCTACCAGTGTAGGGGCGAATCGACTCAGCATGGTAAATTCCGCCTCATACTCATCGACTGTCCTGGTGCCCTGCTCCAGGTTGATGAAGCGCTGCTGCATCTCCCTCTTTGCAGCCTTCGGGAAGTACTGGGCGTCAAACCTCTTATGAAAGGTAGCCCAAGGAATCGGCTTGGTCAGCCTAGCCTCTTCAGCATCCCACCAGTGACGGGCATTATCGGTCAGCTGTTTCTTGGCGAGTTCCACCCACTCGTTTGGATTGACTCGGGCAAGACCCAAGTTATCCGTAGTGTTGCGAAGCCATTCCTCGGCCGCTAGTGGGCCCTCTCGTCTAGAGAAGTTCGTCGGATGCATCTCTCGGAACTGTTTGGCTCCAGGCTCATAGCGAGGTGGTGGAGCAGCTGGTGCAGCCTGACGTCCTTCTTGGACCAAATGGTGCTGAACCTCCAGCATTTCTCTCATAACACTAAGCATCTGGCGGATGTCGTCCTCTCCGCCTCCAGCAGCTCTGGGTCCATTTCGGGCGTTTCGTCTCCCAGCCATTCTGAGATAAGAAAATCTCAAGTTAAACTCGCGCATGTGATCTTTCTAGATGTTTGGCCGATGAAAATATTCTCGTTGTTCTGAATTCGCAAATGTAGGACCTGCATGGGCCACCACTAAAACCTGTAACGCCCCACTTCCCAAAACACGACGGAAGCGAGAGCGTTACTGGGCCCGCTTGAACTAGAGCGGTGAAACTCAAGTCCAATAAGCGTATGTGGTAAAAACGCAGGAGAGGTCCTTACATGCTTTTCAGAAACAATAAAAATATTCATACATTACAAGCTAAATCCAGAATTATAAATGTTCGTACACGCAATACATCAACAAGCCACAGCTGGGCCAAAGTAAAGACGTACACTCAACAATAACTGAAAGCAAACTAAAGTAAAGCAGCAACGGCAAAGTCCACTAGTCCTCCGCAGGGAGAGACTCGGCGTCAACAGCGAATTCCTGACTCTCCAAGTCAGGTGTTTCGTAAGGAACTTCCTGGTACTGAAGCTCAGAATCTGACATACATCCAAAAACATGAATGTATGTCAGCAAGGGTCTGCAAGTAAAAGGTTAGAACCCAAGGCAAGAAATATACAAATTTATACTGCATTTAAGAGGCATTAATCATTTAAATGAGATAGCGACAAAATGATTAAACAAACTGATTATAAAATGAATTAAAGTAAAGACATCCTAACATGCAGTTCTAAGCAGTGTAGTACGAAAAATAAATCTTTTCTTGGTTTCATTAGCATGTCAATTTAACTGAGACAATAATTTCAAGTTGCAAGTTTCACGATGTTAGCATTTCACGATTGTTAGCATTGTCAATTCTACAATAGGGTTCTCGCCCTTAGGACGTGATGAGTGAGTCCTTCTTCTCACGGGGGCTTACCGTGATTGGCGCTAACCCACCGCCTACGGGTGGTGCCCTTGAAGAGAGTACTCGTTCATACGCCTAGCAGCCGCTCAACCCTTACCCCACCCAAGATTTGTGCTGGAACACGAGCCAGCCTAATTCACGAATTACAAGCACGAATTTGTCAACTCACATGACATCACGAAAATCATGATCTCGCCTTCGAGGCGCACGATTTCACGATGTCACACACTAGTTAATTATTTCAAGGCATGCAGCAATTTTCACGTTACACGAGTATCGAAACGACGTTTATAATAATTTAGCAGAAAAGGTGAGCATGCGACTTTAACAAAAATGAATAGAAAATTAAAGTTTCTTGAAAGACCAAAAGAACATCCAACTTCAAAAATACCATATAAATTGTATACTTGCCTGTTTTCGGTGATTTTGGTGCAGTTGGGTTTGTCTCTACGGGTACTTCGTTACGGTATGTCCGGGTTTCTGTTTTAGTTGAACAAATCACTGAATTAGAAATTTTGCGAAATACGCGCAATATTAAAATAACACCCGAATTGGGTTTGCCTAATTTTGTCCGGTTCTACGGCTAGTGTAATGTTATTTAGGGTCATACTGACATGGTGCGCCTTATTATATACCAGTATTATTATCCTAACATCATTCAACAGTTGATAATCATTCTGAAATTAATACTAACAGATTCTAACAAGTTGACTTTTAATACTAACAACTTATTAACACCCATCCTTAGCTTAACTTAGCTAATGGTATGTTAACATCCCATTTTAATATCCATACATACTCTCTACCAACTTATACATTATTAGATACAAAACCCCTCACTTACTCTCTTTCTTTAACTCCTTTTACTGTCAAATACCCCCCACCTCTTCCTTTCTTTATTCAATTAAAGATGCTGACTCTCTCTTCTATTATACTTTTTTTAAAAGGCTGACACTTCCTTTATTCTATCTTCTGTTGTTTGTCTTCTCACTTTTTTTTGGTTTGCACCTACAGCAACCAACGAAAGGGGGCTTGGGGGTTAACGCACCAAGGGGGAGGGTGGCCGACGCACGGTGCAGAGGAGGCGGCGGACGGCGGATCTGGCAGCTCCGGCGGCGGGGCTCCTGGCCGGCGGCGCGGGTCACAGGGCACGGCGGCGGTCGGCGATCGGCTCCGGCGCGGCGGCTGCTGCTTGCGGCGGCGCGCGCTGGGGAGAGGGTGAGAGGTGGTGGTCGGCCAAGGGAGGAGGAAGAGGAAGAAGAAGAAGAAAGAAGTTGAAGGGTTTGAATCTGTAGCTATTTTTCAGATTTTGTTTTGATTTCTACTCCTTGATTTGAATCTGAAATGGAGTTTTCAGATTTGTGTTTCATATTTGGATTTGTGTCTGATGTCTTTGATTTTGAAATTTAGGTATTGGATCTGAAGTTGATTTGGATTTGTTTGGGGAAGATTTGTTCTTGGGATGAATCTGTTTGAGGGTTTGGGGAAGAAGAAGAATAGGTTTGGGTTTGGAATTTGTTGTTGGTTTTCCTTTGTTTATGTGCCTTAAGAATTTGCAGGGATGGTTTACGGGCTTAAGAAGATGATCGGGGAAACATCCTTTTGCATTTGTCAAAGGAGATTTTAATTGGATTGGGACTGAATTAATGGCTAACTTAGACTATTTGGGTTTGTAGAGACGTGTTGTCTGCTTAAATGAAATGGAACGCCAACTTAGACTAATTTTTGTGAAACGTGTTCATTTGATTAAATGGGAAATAAATGTTAATCTGATATGAGAATGTGTGTGTGTTGTTTAGGGAGGGGTTAAGGTAAGTACGTAATTAGTAAAATAAAAAGTAATTTGTGAACGTAATTAAAGCAATTAGTAATTTGTAATTAGTGAACTTAAGATGTAATTAACAAGGTAATTAGTGAAAGTAATTAGCAGGATAATTTAGTTAAACTTGTTGGTAAATAATGATGACACAGTAAAAATGAAAGCAGTGACGCGCTCGCGTCGACACGTACGGACGAAAAGTTAACTGGATGACAAAAGAAAAATACCGATATGGAAAAAATTGAAAACACGCCTAAAAATACTGGCCGTTACAGTAACCCTCAGACTAGTCTTTACTTTTCATTAGTTGATTTGCAGTTAGATTAGATCTTGTTTGCTAGAATAGGTTTTGATTGCTAGTTTGTTGTTAGGGGTTATTCTTGTTTGTGCTTGTCCTGCTCGGGTTCTCTTCAACTCCGGTGCATCCATGTGCATCTTATATCGGAGTTTTGTGGACAAACATTCTCTGTCGACTTTCCCTCTTTCCAAGAGTTGGGATATCGATACAGGGAATGGTGTGATCTCGGTGTCCCTCAGTTGTCGATCCTGTCTCTTGGTTGTCTGTGGACTCGAGCTATATGCCTATTTTATCTTCCACGACATTACTAATTATGATGTCGTTCTTGGGATGGATTGGCTTAGTTATTTCTTTGCTATGATCGACTGTCGACGGAAGAAGGTGGTGTTTGAGATTCTTGGCCACCCGAACTTCGAGTTCATTAGTGGTAGTTGTTCGCTTCAACCTGTCAGATTTCAGGCCAAGCCAGTGGTGGAGCTTGTAGCTATGCAGATGGAGGTGAGTAGACCAGCTGTGGTGAGAGATTTCGATGACGTCTTTCTCGAGGAGACGTTAGGACTACCACCCAATCGAGCTATTGAGTTCTCGATTGATCTTATTCCGGAAGCGTAGCCCATTTCAAAAGCACCATATCGTATGGCTCCGGCAGAGTTGGAGGATCTGCAAAGACAATTGGACGAGCTTTTACAGACGGGTTATATCCATCTGAGTGTGTCTCCGTGGGGAGCACCAGTTCTACTGGTGAAGAAGAAGGACAGATTGCACCGGATGTGCATGGACTACAAAGAGTTGAATGTCGTCACCATCAAGAACAAGAATTTGTTGCTGCGTATAGATGACATTTTCGATCAGCTTGGAGGATCTAAGGTATTCTCTAAACTGGATCTCGGGAGCGGATATCACCAGCTGAGAGTGAAGAAGGAGGATCTGCAGAAGACAACGTTCAGAACGAAGTATAGGCACTACGAGTTCGTGGTTATGCCTTTCGGTGTGACCAATGCACCCATAGTTTTCATGAACCTGATGAACCTGATATTCTACGACTTTTTAGATAAGTTCTTCGTTATCTTTATTAACGACATCTTGATCTATTCGAAGTCGAAAGAGGAGCATGCCGAGCACTTGATGACAGTTCTGGAGATTCTAAGGAAGCATCGTTTGTATGCAAAATATTCCAAGTGCGAGTTCTGGTTGGATAGAGTTGCCTTCCTTGGACATGTGGTGTCAGGAGATGGCATATCCGTGGATCCGAAGAAGATCAAGGCTATCAGAGAGTGGCCGATTCCACGGACAGCGTCTGAGATCAGGAGTTTTCTTGGGCTAGCAGGATATTATCGGCGCTTCATCTAGGATTTCTCTCGTATTGCAGAGCCGATGACTAGACTGACGAGAAAGGATGTACCGTTCGTTTGGTCCGATGCTTGTGAGGAGGCCTTTTCTATTCTGAAGGTGAGATTGACGTCAACACCTGTTCTAGCTATGCCCGATCGGAGTGGAGGTTTTAAGATCTTTTGCGATGCAATAGGCAAAGTTCTCGGCTGCGTTTTACATCAGCATGGACATGTGGTCGTGTACGCTTCTCGTCATCTTAAGTCTCATGAGAAGAACTACCCGATGTACGATTTGGAGTTGGCTACAGTCGTATTTGCGCTCAAGATTTGGAGGCATTTCTTGCTGAGTGAGAAGGTGAAGATTTTCACTGATCACAAAAGCTTGAAATATATCTTCATGCAGAAGGAGCTTAACATACGACAGCATCGATGGTTGGAGCTTATGGCAGATTATGAGATCGACTTGCAGTACACCCTGGCAAGGTGAATGTGGTTCTTGATGCACTGAGCAGACTTCCGACGGTTATGAAGTTGACTTCACAGTGGAGGTTGCAATAGGAGTTTTGTAAGTCAGGTATTGAGATTATGCTTCCTGGAGAGGTTTCGTCATTGATGTGTATGCAGATACAGTCAACGATCGTGGATCGGATCAAGGCAGGTCAGGCTGGAGATCCGAAGCTGATGAGGATCCGTGAGCAGGTAGAAGCCGGTCCGTGGACTGACTTTCTAATTCATGAGGATGCCTCGCTGAGGTATGGAGCCAGAGTTTGTGTGCCAGCTGGAATGTTAGAGAGGAGCTGCTTGTTTAGGCACATAGTCCGTCGTATTCCGTACATCCTGGAGGCACCAAGATGTACAAGGACCTTCGCCTGAACTACTGGTGGCATGGATGAAGCGGAGTGTGGCATGGAGCGTTGCCAAGTGTTTGGTGTGCCAGCAGGTTAAGGCGGAGCATCAGTGGACAACAGGGTTGCAACAACCGCTTCCGATTCTGGAGTGGAAGTAGCAATCCATCACTATGGATTTCGTGACTGGACTACCTCGGAGTCCGAAGCAGAATGACGCGGTTTGGGTAATCGTAGACCGATTGACCAAATCTGTGCACTTTATCCCTTTCCGAGTGGGACAGTCCACGGAAACGCTAGCGAGGAGATACATTGAGGTAAATTCTTTTACCCTCTGTTTTTATTTCATTTACCTAGTATAGATAGTGATGTAACGTGAATCGTGCAGGAGATCGTGCGACTTCACAGAGTCCCCATGAGTATCGTGTCGAACAGAGACACGAGATTCACATCTCAGTTTTGGCAGAGTCTGCAGAAGAGTCTGGGTACGAGTCTGAGTTTCAATACCGCGTACCACCCTCAGACAGATGGCCAGTCTGAGAGGACGATTCAGATTTTGAAGGACATGCTAAGAGCATGCATATTGGACTTCAAGGGATCTTGGGAGGATCGTCGTCATCATGTGGAGTTTGCCTATAATAACAACTACCAGGCAAGCATTGGCATGGCGCCATTTGCCGCGCTTTATGGAAAGAAATGGCGATCGCCACTGAGCTGGGATGACATAGGAGACAGTGAGATGTTAATGCAAGAGATGGTTGTTGAGGCAGTGGATGTTGTGATGAACATCAGGGAGAAGCTGAGGATCGCTCAGGACCGTTTCAAGCATTGAGCAGATGCTGAACGGCGACCGTTGATGTTTCAGCCTGGAGACCATGTTTTTATCAAGATTTCTCCGAATCAAGGAGTTATTCGATTTGGAAAGAGAGGCAAGCTGAGTCCGAGGTATATTGGACCATTTGACGTCCTGGAGCGAGTTGGAGCAGTGGCTTACCACCCCTATCGCACAACAACCCCCTCCTCTTCCAAACAGCCGCAAACACCCTCAAAACCCCTAAAAACTGTCTTCCCCTAGCCATATACTCACGTCTAGCACCATCTGGGCCGCCGTCGGCCACCTCTATGCCGCCGGATGCCCCTCAGACAACCCCACAGGCCGTGCAGGCCCTCCATTGGCCGCAGTTTCCCCGGCACGCTTTCCCTTGTGGGCACAAACCTCAGATCTGTGCACTCCAGGCCGCGAGTCTGCTGTCTGCCATCTTTCGTGCCTACCGTGCCGCTGTCCGCCGTCTCTCATGCCTCCCATGCCGCTGCCCGCGTCTTCCCGACGCCGTAGAACGCTGTGCGGCTATCCTTCCCCTTCGCGTCACTGTTCGGTGATCATGCCGCTACCCGGTTGATCGTATTTCGTCGTCGCTGTCCCACCATACCCTCGCTCACTACCGGAGTCCAACTGCTGACGTCACTACCCGACGTCAGTGTAGCTCTCGTGTCGTGCTAAGGATAATCTCTGAACCGTAGGAACCCCCACATCGCATGCTAATCAAGACTAAAAACCGTAACTTTATTGCTTTGAATAACTCACTAATCAAGATCTAAAAAGTGGGACTGTAGGTTGATTCTGGACTGAGCACATAGGTAGAACTTGGACTTGTTGAACGGATCGCAGCGTGATTGTTTTCAGGCAAGTGATACGTGCCAGCGTTTGTTTAGGCCATGTTTTAGGCCAATTTGTGAAATAGCATAAAAGAGACTAGGCGATGAAATGATAGTCGACTAGACGCCCTTACTAGATCTAGCTTGACACGAAGCTAGATCCGACACCTTTACTATGCTATCATTTCATGCCGCATGTCACGTTTACTTTCAAATTAACTGTACGCACTTTATATCTAATTATTGCCATGTTCATGCATTTTTCCATGTCATTTCATGCATTGATTGTATTGCTATATATGTGTAGCACATGCTACTTTAAATTGTAAGCTGCGGCGAGTAGGGTTCTGACCCCTAAATCCTATTGACGCTAGGCACCTGCATTGCAGGCACAACCATATGCCAAACCAAAAACACTTCCCAGCTCGTGATCCAGAAGAGAGCACAGTGTTGTTGGTGATAAACCAACGCTCGATACACGTGGAGGGGTAGGGTTAAACGATCACTTGAGCGTAAAAGTGTGCCCGTACATCCACTTCAGCCAAAAGGCGGAAACCCTGTGCACGAAATGATAAATTAGTGTTCGTGAATTCGTGAAATAGTGTGTTCTAGTTTCTGCTACGACGTGCATGCTTTGTTACCATCATGTCATTTTAATTGTTGCATTCTTTAAATGACATGCTATATCATCATGTTAAACTGCTAGTTGCATTTACTTTTATATGTTCCTTGCATAAAAGTCCTCTGTTTGCTTTTGGAGACTTTTGTTGACATGTGCCCTCTTCTCTTTAGGTGTCACATGTCAGGTTTAGAGTCAGAAATAGTTGCAGAGGACGATCAGTATGCAGACGTCGAGTTTGAGATTCCTGCAGAGGCAGAGTGGGAGGACACCGGTGACCAGTCCTAGTCTCGCCTAGAGACTTGTCTTAGTTGTTGATGTTGCTTAGATTTGCGGTTAGGTTGTCGGTGCATAGCACCTTATCTCTCTGTTTTATCTTTGGCCCTGCTTAGGCCTTTTTGCTTTCAAACTCTGTACTCCTTTTTATGACTATAACTCTGAGATGGTTGGAATAAAATCTATGGATGTCTGCTTTTCTTTTATTATTGTTGTTTCGTCGTATTGCAAGAATCTGCTATTAGTATCATACACAGACGCTATCAGACTGCAGCTTCACAGCTCCAAGTCTGAGCAGACCTCTTCACGTCTCGCCTTCCATACTTGGGAAGCGGGGTGTGACACAAGTCTCTACTAAAAGTTGACAAAGAATCTCCAAGCTTCCTCAAAAGAAAATTAGGAGATAGTTGTGGATAAATCTACCCCTAGTGGGCTATAATCTGTACTTTATGGTACTGATAAATGCATCCTCAAAATATTTGTATGTGTGTCTACTATCGGCCCGCAACCTAGCTTTTTCAAAGTTACTGGCGCAAATAATAAAGTTGCAGGCGCATTTTCTAGACAACCAAATAAAGAAAATAAGTCTGGATAATGCTGTGGAATTTACCTCCCGGTCATTTCAAGAGTACTGTCAGGAAATGTGAATAGAAATTGAACATCCAGTGCCACATGTTCAAACCCAGAACACATTGGCAGAGTCACTGATAAAAAGACTCCAATGGATTGTGCATCCATTGTTAATGAAATCCCGATTGCCGGTGGATGCATAGGGACATGCAATTCTGCATGTTGCATCGTAAATGAAAAATAAGACCCTTTGGATGTCAGAGTCTCCAATGCAACTTACATATGGAATGCCATTGAACGTTTCTCACTTGAGAACCTTCAGTTGCGCAGTTTAAATCCCCATTGCACCACCACGGAAGACAAAAATAGGTCCTCAACATCGCCTCGGTATCTATGTAGGGGTTGACTCACTCTCAATTATAAGATACCTAGAACCCCGAACAGGGGACGCATTTAAGGCACATCTTGAAGACTGTGATTTTGATGAGACGAGTTTTCCCAAAATGGGCTCAGATACTGGAAAATCTGACGCGAAGCAAATTATACGTGGGATACAAAAAGTTTGACCCACTATGATCCGGTAACAAAACAATGTGAAGATGAGATCCTGAAGATCCTCCACAAACAGAACAATGTTCACCAGTTACCGGACTCATTTATTGACAACCAGAAGATTGTCATATCACACATCCCTGCTGCAAATACTCCAGCTAGGATTGACATCCTCGTGAATGGATGCAATCCACCAGCAGTAGAAGTGGATGTTCCTTAACAGAAAAGAGGCAGACCACTGGCTCCAAGGATAGAAATCCAAGAAAGAAAAACAAAAGAAAGAAAGAAAAAACTCCTGGAGACCTTGAGACAATACTACCACATGACAATGAGCTCATGTCCACACCCTCACCCCTTCCCGGAATCCACTGCAGAGGAAATGTCGGGAAAAACTGAAATGAAAGTAAATGTTGTATGTACTAGGGAGGTATTGGACAGATAGAACATAATTGTCGACAATGTATTCACGTATCATATTGCAATATACATCGCAAAAGCGATGATATTTATAAAATATCATTCCATACTCCGCTGCTAAAATGCAAATGTAGAGATTGGCCAAATATGGAACAAAGCAATAAAAGATGAGCTGGACTCACTTATGAAACGTGAAATGTTCTAACCTGAAGTCCAAACACCAAAAGGTATCAAACCTATGGGTAAAATAAGTATTACACACATAAGAAAAAAATAAGTACAAAATCGTATGCTATAAGGTACAACCTATAGCTCAATGATATTTTCGCTAAAACTAGGGAACGAACAAATTAAAATGAGCATGACTCATAAATGATGCATCAGATTCCCTAAGTTATCAACTGCGAATACCTTACGGTTTGGCAAAGGAAATTTTGGATATGCCGCTATTGGATGTTGTGACGGCATACCTTTATGGATATCTTAGTAAAGATAAATTCCACATTTCCTTACATGCCTGAATAGACTACGGGTCGTCTATTCTATTGAAGAAGAATAATGAGAATAACAAATAAATGTACAACCAAGAGAATCACTTGACAAAGCAATGATTCCCACTAAGGGTTGCCTTTGCATCTAAGCAAAGGACAGGAGTTGAGATCATAGTTGTAAACAACTTAAATCTCATCGGATCTTCTAAAGAGAAAACCGAAATATCAGTTCAAGCCTGACTATTAAACATGAAATGAAAGACCTAGGCAAAATAAATTAAGTCATGGCTCACAGATTTATTATCTTAATAATCCCGTTATATACGCCCAGAAGTGCGTTGGAGAAATTACAAGGATCATTGTCATACAAAGTACACCTATGGTAGTACACTCTATGGATGTACAAAAAGACCCCTTTCGATCGCTGGAAGAGGGGGAGTATATAATTGGTCCTGAAGTCCCTTATCTAAGTGCAATCAGGCACTCCTGGCTAACTACATGCGTCCCGATATTGCAGTTGCAGTAAACTCATTAGCCAGAGATAGTTAGGCACCTAAAAAGAGCCATTAGACCGGAGTTAAGCATCTTCTGCGCTTCCTCCAAGGGTCGAAAGATTTGGGCTTACATTATAAAGTATCATCCTCCATGTTTATGCAAATGCAGGTTACAAGTCCGATCCCTACACTGAGAAATCACAGACTGGGTACCCACAGTGGGATGGGCATCTACTGCAGATCTGCAAAGCAAATTATGGAGGCAATATCATCCTATTATTCTGAGATCCTCACCATTCCAGAAACACACCAATGGTGTATTTGAGGGCACCTAGTGGTACATCACATCCCAGAAACACACCAATGGTGTATTTGAGGGCACCTGGTGGTACATCACATCCCAGTGACGACTGGGACAGAGGATGGTATTGTGGAGCTGACCACATAGTCTGAAGACCAGCTTACCTCACTTTGAGGAGGCCACATCAGAGGCGACGAAACTTAGCACACCTCTCCAGAGTTTTTTGAATTCATGCGCTGCTTAATGGTGAAGATATTTGTAATCTGTTTATATTTTTGGAATGTTGTAAAAAGGAGTGATGAGATACGCCTAAGAGATCTGAAAGCCAAGGGGCTTTTACAGATCAGGGGGAGTTGAGGGAATTTGTACTCTTTTCCCTTAACTATGGATTTTTCCACAGTGTTTTCCATAGCCAAAGGTTTTAACGAGGCAAATCACATCAACTCAGGATCCTGAAGTATACACCCCTATATGACGCTCAGAATCCCAAAGTGTTCATGAGCAAAGTCGCTTGTACAGATCAGGGGGAGTTAGAGAGCGTTCGTACTCTTTTTCCTTAACTATGGCTTTTCCTACATGGTTTTCCATAGCTAAAGTTTTTAACGAGGCAAACATCATCAACTCAAGATCCTGAAGTATCCACCCCATGTGAGACTCCTACTACACTCAGAATCTAAAGTATTCATGAGCAGTGTCCACACTATGGCTGAATAAGGGGGAGTGTTATGAACGGATAGAGTGATGAGTGGTTAGGATTGGGTCTTATCTTATAGATAAGACTGTATCTATTATATCTTATCTGTGTACTCTCCTCTCCTGCTATAAATAAAGAGCTGGGGGTTCCTCCCCCAGATGATGATTCATAACATTTTGGATATTTTTCAAAGACGATTCAACGTCCAGGGAAATTTCATGGATTTTGGCCTTATAAAATATAAATAATAGCTTGACACATGGCAATACATGCATTTTGAATTTTTTTAAAAGGAAAAGCAAATAAAAAATTTCTGCTTGAGACGGTAAAAAAGTATGAGGGAAAAATGAATTATCTGTGTTATATGCATTGCACCAACCAAAAAACATATAATTTGAAGTATCCTAATAAGTGCTCCGGTGCTCATCCTAGTGGTTGAATCACTTAGCTGTCCCGGTGGAGACCCGGGTTCGAATCCCACTACCCCATGTCCCCTTTTATTTTCTTTATTTTCTCACTTTTAGGGCTCCGATGGATACCTGACTTCTCCGTGTTTGGGGTTAAGCGATCAGGGCAGGTGTACCCGTGTTCCATGACCCATGTTTCCTACTTTCTGATGTATCTAAAAAAGTATCCTAATAATATTTGGACATTATTACTTATCTAAAACGAGAAGCATGTATCCTGACATGTGAAGAGAGACTTTTTAATTCACTGTATAGTTTATCTCTATTAGTGCCATATCCTTTTCTTAATGGCTAAATTACTTGGTTGAGATCTTAAAGGTTTACTCGAAACAATAAAATAAAAAGAGATATGGCTTATATTACTCAGATGCATTAATCAAGAGAAGTTTCAGAAATTTCCTAAAATTATATGCATGCTAGAAATAACATGTGCACTGTGTGCACGACGCGATAAAAGAAAACCACGACAGGATGTGGTTGCCATGCACAACCAAAAACGAGTGAGAACTGTGGGTGTCGGTGTCGTCAGGTGGTAAAAGGGGCCAAAAGAAAAAAGTGTGGGTGGCAGGAGGAAAACATGGACTAAAGCAGAAAACCCTACCAGAGCCCAACCCCAAAAAAGACCAAAACCCCACCAAAAACCCCCACCCCGCCATTGGTACCAACCTAGGTTTGACCCAGTCAGCTTATGTCCGGTACAATCCAAGTTGGACATTCCTAGAAATTGCACGTGCCCAGAGGGCACGGAGTCAGTCGTTGCCTGGGCGCAAATGCATAGAGAAGCTGAGGCCAAAGCAAAAAAAAGCGTGGGTGTATGTGTGAGGAACGTAGAGGGCTAAAGAAGGAAAAGTTTGCACCAAAGCACAAAAGTAAACCCCAAAAACACTCCCCAAATCCAAGCTCACCCCCCCTTCACTGGGGCCCACCGCGATGAGGTGGCAATTCCATGGTCAATCGTTTGTCTCGATCAACTTGTGACTAGGACAACCACCCTCATTTGTAATATATCCCAGTCAATTTGTGACTGGGACAAATGCCTTGATTTGTAATATAGACTGACTAGTCATAAACCGTGCCCACAGGCAAGGTGCATTTAAGATTTTCCCCCGCGAAATCTATGTTCCTCAAAAAAATTATTTCCACACCCAAAATTTAAAAGAACATCAAATTAACATAAAAATATTTAGAGGCACGGGCACCTTTGACGCGGAAGAACAAATTCGGTGCGGAACAAAAAATTAGCTCTCCACAAATTTTGCTCTGCAGCATCTTCTTTGATGGTGGGCCCTGTGACAATTAACTTGCCTTGACCATTCGAGCTGATAATGTGTGAGCATGTCAAATGCATGCCAATGCATTAAACGCAAGTGCACTTACTATGCTGCATTAAGTGCAAATATGTGAGGGTGACTAATGCATGCAAATGCAGTAAACTTATATGCAGTAAGTGCACTTGCTTTTCCTCAAAATGCATTAAATCCACGTAAATCCACGTATAAATGTTGTCCCCTACTATAAAGTTCCCCTAGTTTGGGCTGAGATTTGTTATGCCCGAGGTAAGAGAAGGCCAGCTAAGTTTTTCCATACAAATTTCAAAATATTGAGTTTTCAAACCAAATGGATTCCCCTTAAAACTTTCTCAAAACTCATCTATACCTTCCATTCCCCAAGATAAAATCTCAGCCACTCCTTATCTTGTCCTAGTCAGCCCTAGGATTCAAAAACAGTTTTCAAATGTAATATAGATTAGTCATAACCCGTGCCCGCAGGCACGGTTCATTTAAGATTTTCCCCCGTGAAATCTTTGTTTCCCAAAATATTATTTCCACAGCCAAAATATTATTTCCACAGCCAAAATAAAAAAGAACAAAAAATAAGCGTAAAAAATTTAGCGGCACAGGCACAGTCGGCGTGGGGGCCTTCGGCGCGGAACAACAATTTCGACGCGGGCGCCTTCGACACGAAACCACAAATTCGGTGCAGGCGCCTTCGACGCCGAACAACAAATTAGCGTAGAACAACAAATTCGAAGCGGAACAACAAATTTGGGTTAAAAAATTTAGTGGGCACCACCGGCGCAGAACAACAAATTGGCGTAAAACATTTAGTGGCACGGGTGCCTTCGGCATGGAACAACAAATTAGTGCAAAGTAATTTAGCTACTAATTTGGCATATAACAACAACTTAGCGTAAAAAAATTTAGCGGGTGCCTTCGACGCGAGAACAACAAATTCGGCGTGAAACAACAAATCAGCGTAAAAAATTTATTTACAAATTCGGTGCGAAACAACAAATAAGCGGAAAAAAATTTAGCGCCCGCGTCGAAATTTAGCGTAAAAAATTTAGCATGCGCCTTCGATGCAGGCTGTAAGGACCCTAGCTATGAGAAAAACACTAGAGTGGTTTGAATAGTGTTTATAAAATCTAACTAAGAAATTACGCATAATTAAAATTCTAATCTAACAAAGATGGGGAAATAAGAATTAACAATAATGAACAATGCAAATAATAAGATGTTTTAAGGGTTCGGATTACCCAAGTCAAACCCGACTTGTTTCCGATAATTCTACGTCCCTTCCACCCGGTTACCTCTAGATACTCAAGTTAAAACCCTAACTTGAGGGTTCCTCTAAACCCACTTGTAGCAACCTTACAAGTGTAATCGAACAACAATCAAGGTCCTTGAATCCACAACTTGGGATCAAGCAAACCACTCTCACAAACCGGGAGTGAATTCAAATAATGAAAGTTATGAAATTATGAAATACACTTACAATTCACCTATGTCTTGAAGTAGAACTTGAAGTAGCAAATTGAAGTGGGTGTTGATCTCTTCCAAGAAGAGAGTGAAGCCCTTTCTCTTGTCACCACCAAATGCTGAGAGGATATCAACTTTGATTCTAGGTTGGAGAGCAAAGAGAATGAGATTCTAGGGTTTAGAGAGAATGAGAGCTTAAGTGTTTAGAGATGAGATCAATGAAGTCTTAAGGGTTCCAAAAGTTCTTCAATGGAACAGTAGAAGACCCTCTTATAAGATCTCTAAAACCCTCAAACAAAATACTCAAAATCCTCTTTGAAATCCGTGTGGAAAAAGCCAACGGATAGAATTTACAGCCAGGACAGGCAACTGATGACGAACTAACCGTCGTATGCGACACTATATCAGAGGGTAGGTGAGAATTCAAATGGTAACTTACCACATAGGACAGTCGACTGATGAAGGTTGGACAGACGCCTGAAAACTATCAGGTGACTGAGAAACCTTCTACATGCGACTGTGTGGAAAAGTGCAAAAGTTGACAGAGAGTAAGAATTCTGGGTAAACTTGGACAGGCGACTGTGCCATGGGCAGGCGACTGGAAAACCAACTTCAGTCGTCTGTGTGCACAAGTGCTTAACTTACCAAAATGAAAGTTCTGGGCAAGTGATGGACATGCGACTGATATGATATCCACAGGTGCCTGTGCCAGGGGCAGACGACTCGAAAACCAACTACAGTCGTTTGTCTACACAAGTGTGAAGTTGACATATCATTGGATCTTTGGGTAAAAGGAGACATATGACTGCCTAACAAGTCACATGTGCCTGAAACTAGACAGGCACATGTACTTTGTACATCAGTCACATGTTGAAATTGAAAACAGAAAAGCCCAAAAACCTAAGTCAAAATATGTGCATTACAGTCGACTGTAGAACAATTCTCATGCGCCTGTATAGAGACAGCCACCTGCATTTTGTTCTTCAGTCGCCTGTTAAAAATCAAAAATGCACATTAAAGGGAATGAAGAGTTGGAATCCTAGGAAATGATTTCTAATGACATCCTATGCTAGATAAAGTGAAATGTGTGGGCTCCAATATAGTTCTACTACAAGGATACATTATAATCAAGAGAAATGAAATTATAAAAAGATTTACATTGAATATATGCTTCTCTTCCTTCTCTTGAATGGCCTTGAATGGTCTTTGAAGCTTCATTCTTCAACTTGATCATCCAATCTTCAATTCATTGAGTTTTGATTGATCTTGGTAGTTATCCATTGATATTTGATCTTCATGATTAGCTTAGGCAATGGATTAACTCCATGTAGGGGATTAGTCAAAAGTATTTATGTTTGCTCATCATCAAAACCAATTAGGGAGAAGTCAATATTCAACATTCTCCCCCTTTTGGTGATGATAAACAAATATAAATATAAAGATAAATAATTGTGCTTAAGAAAACTTACTCCCCCTACCGAGATGCCAATCAAGTTAGACGATAAAGATATAGGCATCATGAGACCAATTAAAGCATAAGTATGATATGAGTGAATGTAATGAATTCAAGTATTTGAATTTAGGATTTTTGAATCCAAATTCACTATATCTTACTCCCCCTGAATCTAAGGCTATTTCAAAATTAGATTCAAGTCTAGCTTCTAATTAGCACAAAATTATGAGTTTGTTTGTTTATTTCTCTCCCCCCTATGGCATTATCAAAAAAGTGTAAGTAGAGAAACAACAACAACTAGTGCTAAGTAAAAGAAAAACAATCATATGAGTATACAGAATTGCATATGCATTTAATGTGATACCAAATGAAAATCACGAAAACATGAAGGTGTATCACACTAAGACATATCAAAACTCAACAAAATTAGAAAACTTTAGTTGACTAAAGGAATGGAAATCCAATATCAACATTAATCATGGAAGGTGTTTCACCACACAACATGTGTGTGTGTGTGTGTGTGTGTGTGTGTGTGATAATCTGTTTGGCTCATTATTCTCTGATGTGATCTCTTATATGTATATGTCGTGCACAAAGAGAGACAACATTGCACAACATATACACATAAGAGATCACATCAGAGAATAATGAGCCAACAGATTATCATATATATACACACACATTAGTCATAACTCGTGCCCGCGGGCACGGTTCATTTAAGATTTTCCCCGCGAAATCTATGTTCCCCAAAAAAATTATTTTCACAGTCAAAATTTTAAAGAACAACAAATTATCATAAAAATATTTAGCGGCACGGGCACCTTCGGTGTGGAACAACAAATTTGGCGCGTGCACCTTCGACACGGTACAACCAATTTGGTGCAGGCGCCTTCGGCGTGGAACAACAAATTCGGCGTGGGTGCCTTCAGCACGAAACCACAAATTAGCGTAGAACAACAAATTTGGCGCGAATGCCTTCGACACGGAACAAAAAATTATCGTTAAAAAAATTAGCCACGTCTTCATCGCGGGCGCCTTCAGATTGATGAGATGTTAGTTCTCATTGGACAGAGGGTAGAGTTACGGATTGATGAGCTGGATGATTTGTATAGAAGTTGTTTTTGGACTTGAGCATGATATAATCTATTGCCAAGATTGGTGTATATTATCAATTAAGCTACTGCTAAGCTTGGTGTATATTAAATAATGAAGTGTGGTAGTTTTGTTTAACTGTTTCTTTCACATTGTATTAAATTAATTATATATCCTTCCCCTACTTATTAAATGTGATTTCTTTTCTCTCAATAACCAAATGAAGCTATTTTCCATAACACATGATTTACAAAGTATGCAGCATTCTTGATACAAAGCTTCGATACCCATATATAATACAGAGAGGGGAAAATGATTAAAGGAAAAAATTGCCAAGCTCTGAGCCCCCCTTCACTCTCACCCATCACCCATATAAGAACAAATTCAACTGAGTATTACTACACTTTTACCCAAATCAGTTCTACAAATCAAAAGCCACATGGAGAAAATCGAGGACTAAATAACCAAATGAAGCTATTTTCCAACACACAATGTAAATATTCTCAAATGGGTACCGCACATAAAATTCCATTATATCATTAATTTCAAAGTAAAATTCTAATTTTATGAGAGTGAAACTAACAGCTGATCAGATACTCCTCAAAGGGGATATTCTTCCAGTTTTTTCTCTCTCGAGTCATATGAGGGTTGACCGTTGACAAACTGAGGAGCAGAACGGAGATTAGAAGGGCAGTTTCTCTCGAAATGGGCAGCAGCTGACAACATATAAACTCCCTAAAATTTTCACCACCTATAAGTTCAATGTTCAATGTTCAATAACCTGTCATTGTCCATAACCCATTAATTTTTGCTCTTAAATTGCTTGTTAATTTTAATCAGAAGGATCCTCTGTTATTGCATCATGATATTCATTTCGATAATTACAACAACTGAGCACCCAGGGGTTTCTGAGAACCAGACGTTTTTGTAAACCAGGTGAGTATAATTCGATAATTACGAACAACTTCATTTCAAAAACACATAAAATCTTTTAGAATGTGCATACAAACTGTTGAGTTTGCACGTTCTAAAATTTTCTGAGAACTTCATTTCAAAAACACCTAAAATCTCTCAGAATGTGAATACAAAATGGTGTTCCGCCAACGCGATGCGCTGCTTTTGCCTTTAATTTTTTTTATTTCGTTGTGTTGCAACGGAACAAAATGGTGGGCCCATGCTATTATCACATTTTTTTTATTTTTTTACTCATTTAATTAAGATTAATTAATAATAAGTAATTGATTAATAATATATAGTGGACCCCACACCAATTTCCACCTCCAACTTTCTTCAACCAAAAGAACACACGGAGTGGACTCAACCTTAACTTTCCAACTCCACAATCCAACCCCACTTTCCAACAAAAGAACACACTACACATCATTTTCTCTCTCATAAGATTCCTAACTTCTCAACTTTCCCAAATATACTTTCAAGCAAAAGAACAGGCCCTAAATCTGAACCATCCTTCTATCAACTTGTTTGTCCTAGTCAGCTTGTCCTAGTCAGCCCTAGGATTCAAAAAAGTTGTCAAATGTATAATGTGTGTGTGTGTGTGTGGAAAAGATACATGGAGTTTACAAAAAATATCCAACTCCACATACAGAAGTGCATGCAAAATACATAACCATCCAATGTGCCACAAGCACCATCGCATACAAACAAACAGATACAACCATCCATACACCAACCAAACATCTAAACAAGCTAAGACTCTCAAACTCTAGCAAAAGAAAATACTAGGTCCTAGGATGAGATGTCTCAGAGCAACATCAGTCGATCTCGATTACAGTGGAGTCTTGAGGAGAAGGCCGAGCTAAACGCCAGGAGGACATCAAACGAGCAGAACGATGACGGGGGTACACAGGAGCTTTCCTCTTTGATGACGATGCAATGCCAGCAGCAGGGATGTCCACAAGAGTAGGCTCAAAAGGCAGACCAGCAGTAGCAGCAACAAACACTGGAGAGATGTGAGCAGAAGGAGGCTGGGTGACATCAGCTGGAGAAGCTGAAATGTCACCAAAGACAGCAGCAGGTGGGATATCCTCAACAGGAAGAAACAAAGCCTGGAGGGACGCAGGGATAGGAAAGAGATTATGTACAAACGACTTATGGAAAAGCTCAAGTAAAACAAAGATCTTCTGGTCCAACCCAGAGACTTTCAGATCCAAAAGAGTCAGCCTCTCATCCAACTGAATGAGGAGAGGATCAGGAGAAGAGCTGACAGAGATGGGATATAGGAGTCAGTAGGAACTACAGGAGAAGCTCAAGCTTAAACCCAAAGAACTCAGAGGGAAGAGGATCAGACACAGATATCCCCAAAAATTCAAAGGGAGATGACTGAACACTCTGGCTGGGTTTGGACGGAGAAGCTTTAGGCAAATGAACTCTAGGCTTCTTCAAAGGTTTGAACCAAGAAGTTGCAGGTTTGGGGGCCAATAAACTGGAAACAAGGGCAGCCGAGTGTAAATCGACAGTAAAGAAAATTAGGGCACGATCGAAAGAAGAAGTCGAGAATATACCAAAACGATGGAGATGAAGTGGATTGAGGAGATCGACGCCAGGATGAGACTGATCAGAGGAGGAGGCCGGTAGGAGGCTTGAGTCGATGGATGGAGGAGTGATCAAGTAGTCGAATGAAGAAGAAGAAGAGTCGGGCTATTTGAATCGTTGGAGAGAGAAATTCGGGCTCAATCGACGGTTAAAGGAGATAGTGGGAGAGATCTGGGCCGTTGGATCAAAATGAACGGCTCAGATCGAGGATTACGAACTGCCAAACTCGACGGACATGCGACTGATGCACAATGTGCAGTCGCCTGTCAAGCCCTAATTAAAAATGGCTTAGAAAGAAGACATACGCCTGTAGAGGAAAACACAGTCGCCTGGATTTGGACAGGCACCTGTGAAATGACCTCCAAGGGCCTGTTGCACAGTAAAATTTTGAAGAAATTATGAGCCATCTCTCGAAAAAATTGGTGACAATTTGGCAAGCGCCTGATGAAAAAAATACAGTCGCCTGTTGGATGACCAGTCGACTGAAAAATGACCATCATCCGTCTGTAAAGAATAAGAGTTATGAAGGTTAAGAACTGGAGATTGGGCCGTCGACTGTAGAAGAAATGGCATTCGATTGTCCTGGTTCTGAAATCCAGAATTGAGTTAGAATCAAGGATTTGAGACTACTCACCCTTAGATCTATACTCTAACTACTCCAATAACATCAAATAACCATCATAAACATATAGACTAATACACAAATTAAGCATATTAATCCAATCATAAAAATCTCCAATAAATCTCATTGAAAACAAATGTGAAAGTATGACACATTCAACATGAGATATGAAAAGATCAAATGAGCTCAAAACATGTTATAACATATGAAAATGAGCTCCTCAATTTCAGATTCACCCATAATCTCCAATTCTCCACGCAACCTCACAAGTGAGTCTTCCTTTAGAGGTTTAATGAAGATTTCGGGGGATTTGTTTTTGGGTTTCAATATACTCTAAGATGATGTCCTTCTGATCTACATGACCATTAATGAAATGGAGTCTCACATCTATGTGTTTGGTACGACAGTGGTGTACCGAATATTTGGAAAGACATATTGCACTTTGGTTATCAACCATGATAGGGCTATCACAATTGAGAACATAGTCTTTGAGTGTGCGTCTCATCCAAAGGACTAGTGCACATGCAAGACCCACGGCAGCATATTCTGCTACGGTCGTAGACAATGATACAGAGTTTTACTTCTTGGAAAACCAAGAAACAAGGGAATTTCCTAGAAAATGGCAAGTGCCGCTAGTACTTTTCCTATCAGATTCACATCCGGTAAAATCAGCATCACTATACGAGACTAGCTCATATGTGCTAGATTTAGGGTATAGTAACCCATAATCTAGTGTTTGGTTGAGATAACGAAAAATTCGTTTAACCGCAATCAAATGTGATTCATTAGGTCTCGCTTGATTTCTAGTACAAAGACATACTGAAAACATGATATCAGTCATACTAGCAGTTAAATAAAGTAAGCTACCAATCATACCTAGATATAGACGAATGTCTACATTTTTCCTGTTTTCATCCTTGTGTAGATGTGTGGTCGTACTCATAGGAGTCCGTTTGCTTGACGATGATTTCATCCTGAATCGCTTGATAATATCCCCGGTGTACTTGGTTTGGTGTAACTTAGAAAGTAGTTGAGCTCACCCATGTGGCTCATCTCAAATTCTTCCTTCATAGATTTAGAACATTCTTGGCAAAGGTTAAAGTTAGTAGAACTAAAGATAATAACGTCTACATAAACTTGAATAAGGAGGATGTCATTTTCATAATCTTTAATGAAAAGAGTTAAATCAACTTCACCAATTTTAAAACCTAAATCCAAAAAAGGGTTTTGAGTCGATCATACCAAGCTTTAGGATCTTGTCTCAACCCATATAACACTTTCTTAAGTTTGAAAACATGATTAGGAAATTTTTTGTGAATAAACCCGGATGGTTGAGAAACATAAACTTCTTCATTAACTATGCCATTTAAAAATACACTTTTAACATCCATTTGAAATAATTTAAAATTCTTATAAGATGCAAAAGATAAAAGCAAGCTAATAGCTTCTAATCTAGCGACATGGGCAAAGGATTCTTTGAAAGCGATACATTCCTCTTACAGGTAGCCTTTAGCAACTAACCTTGCTTTGTTCCTTGTGATGACCTCATTCACATCCGTCTTGTTCTTAAATATCCATTTGGTCCCAATGACTTGGTGACCATTTGGAAGAGGGATGAGCACCCAAACTTCATTTCTTTCAAATTGCATGAGCTCCTCTTCCATTGCAACTATCCACAAGCTATCTTCACAAGCTTCTTGGATGTTCTTTGGCTCAATGGTAGAGACAAAGGCGCAATGAGAGAACTCATCAATCCGTGACCTTGTTCGGACACCCACACCAATATCTCCAATTATTAGGTCATGCGGGTGGTCACGAACGGTCGAATAAGCTTTGGGAATACATGGATCACTTGGAACATTCTCAACATGTTCATTAGTATTGTTATTCTCAATAATAGAATCATTAATTTTAGCATTACTAATGGAATCACATAAAACATCTACACTATCATCGATAACATGAGGAACATCAAAATCTTTATGAAAAGAAACGTGTAGTGATCTCTCGATCGTTGAAGAGGTTTTGTTGTATATCCGGTAGGCTTTGCTACATGTGAAATATCCAACAAAAATTCCTTCATCGGATCTTGGCTCAAATTTGTCTAAATTACCAAAAGTGTTCTTTATAAAAAAATTTGAACCAAAAACACGAAATACTTAACTTGATGCTTTTTATCATAAAATAATTCAAAACAAGTGTTGTTCGTTCGGGGCCTCACTAGGATCCTATTGAGCTTATAACCTGATGTGTGCACCGCCTCCGCCGAAAATTGAAGTCCAAGATGATTATCATAGATTATGGTGCGTGCACACTCAATAAGAGTCATATTCTTTCTCTCAACAACACCATTTTGTGGTGGTGAGCGAGGAAAAGAAAATTTGTGAGTAATCATGTTGTCATCACAAAACTTAGAGAAAAGTTCATTCTCAAATTCCTCTACTTGATCACTACGCATAGTGATAATGGTGGTTCCTACGAGATTTTGAACTTTCTTTGCAAATTTGGTAAACTCATCAAAGGCTTCATTTTTATTGATTAGAAATGATACCCATGTAAATCTAGAAAAGTCATCTACAATGACTAATCCATAATGAGCATTTCTAAAGATGCTACTCTAGTAGGCCAAAATAGATCTAAATGACGAATTTCTAGGGGCCTCTTAGAAGTTATGCCATCTTTGAGTTTAAATGAAGATTTACGAAGTTTACATCGTTGATATGAATCACAAAATTTTTTCTTATTAAAAGAAATCTTCTAAAAACCTTTAACTAGATCATGCTTAGCCAACTTATATAAATGCTTAAAATGAACATGACCAAAATGACGGTTAGTTGTTCATTTGTATTAGCAACTAAGTAATGTTCTATGGTTTTAGGCATGCTCAAATAATAAATATTTTTACGCCTAACACCGGAAAATCAAACATGCCAATCATTATCAAGTATATTACAAATACCCTCTCCAAAGTTAACCTTGTAACATTTGTCACAAAGTAGACTTATGGAGATAAGTTTATGATATAAACCAATAAATAAATAAACATTTGTAATAAGAGGTTGGGATGGGGTTACCGAATTTGCCTACTCCAATGATGGTTCCCTCTTGATTGCCGCCAAAGGTGACCGTTGCACTGTCCTTGATGCAGATCACTTCGGAGAGCAAGGAGGGATCTCCCGTCATATGTTTGGAGCAACCGCTATCGAGTATCCATCCTTTCCTTTTAGAGCCAATATTTATATTATTGCTCTCTTTCTTATTCTTGGGTACCTACATAGTATAGTATACCATAAGCTCATGGTACCCAAGCTTGTTGGGTCCAAGGAGATTAGCCCTTTGGAAACCAAGTCCAAGTTCTGACCATTGTTGGGTCCTACGAGTTTTCAATATTGAGATTCAGAGGAAGATGGTCGCTGCTAGTCCGACCACAAATGTTGTAGTTCTGACCATTGCTCGTAACCATGAGATGGTCGAAGAGGAAGTAAAAGAAGAGCTTAGGCTGGCATCATCTGCCAGGCCCCCACCATCCTATGCTGGGCCAAGCAGACGCCCACAGATGCACTGCCCTATTCAGCAGACTCGGTTTAAGAGGCCAGGACAACAACAGCAGGCCCTCCCGGTCTGCCACTTTTGTGGGAAGCCTGGACACATCAAACCTGAGTGTCGAGGATTTTTGGGCCTTTGTCTGGTTTATGGAGAGTCTGGACACATGGCTAGGAATTGCCCGCATCATAGGTCACGTGATCCATCTCCAGCTCCTCATGTTGCCCCGATTGGAAACGCCCCACAGCATCCACCTCTACCTCCACAGCAGAGGGTGTTTCAGCAAGCAAGGCAACCACCACCGAGACGCCAGGCTTACATCATGACCGTCGAGGAGGCCGAGGCCACCGGTGAAGTGATCACAGGTATAATTCGTGCATAGTTAGTATGCCATTTCTTTCATTAGCATTGGTTGCTTAGTGTTTATAACCTAGGTGTTATGCTAGTAGCTGGGAAACCCGCCCTTTCCTTGTTCGACTCGGGAGTATCACACTACTTTCTAGCGAGTCGACTCGTTCGCACCCACACCATTCCTGTCAAAACTTTAACCACCGGCTGGAACATCAACACGGGTGGCGGAGTGATAAAGGCGACTAGTGGGTATCCTCAATGCCCCGTGGTGATTTGTGGGCGAGCGTTATTCGCTGACTTCATGATGTTAGATATCCCGATCTTTGATGTTGTATTCGGGATGGATTGGTTGGGAACTTTCCATGCCACCATCGACTGTTGTCGAAGGAGGGTAGCCTTCAACATTCCTGATCATCTGAAGTTCGAGTTCATTAGTGGGAGCAGATCTGTAGGCCCGGTGAAGTACAAAGCCAGGTCGACCGAAGCAGTAGCAACCATGATGGAAGCTGAACCTGATATACCAGAGGTGGTTCGAGAGTTCATCGATGTATTTCTAGACAACCTTACAGGTTTGCCTCCAGATCGCACCCACAAATTTGCCATCGAACTAATGCCAGGAGCTCAGCCGATGTCCAAGGGACCATATCGTTTAGCACCATCAGAGCTAGAAGAATTGCGGGTCCAACTTGATGAGCTACTGAAGAAGGGATGGATAGACCCAGTGTATCTCCCTGGGGATCTCATATAATGCTGGTGAAGAAGAAAGACGTCCCTTCATATGTACGTTGACTACCGTGAAATGAACAAAGTCACCGCGAAGAACAAGTACCCTCTACCGCGCATCGACGATCTTTTCGACCAGCTCGGTGGGTCAAGCATCTATTTGAAGCTAGATCTGAGGACAGTGTACCATCAAGTGAAGGTGAATGATGAAGATATTCCCAAGACTGTATTCAGAACCAGATACAAACATTATGAGTACTTAGTGATGTCGTTTGGTGTGACCAATGCACCCGCGGTATTTATGAGTCACATGAACCAAGTATTGTATGAACACTTGGACAAGTTCATAGTAGTCTACATCGACGACATTCTCATCTACTCAAAGAATGTGGTGGAGCATGCAGAGCATCTCAGGAAGGTTCTCGAGACCCTGAGAAACACCAGCTTTATGCCAAACTTAGCAAGTGCGAGTTCTGGCTAAACGAGGTGGCATTTCTAGGCCACGTGGTGTCCGGAACAGGGACTGATGTTGATCCTGAAAAAGTAGTCGCTGTGCAAAACTATCCAGTCCCCCAAACGGTGACCGAGATTTGAAGCTTCTTGGGACTCGCTGGCTACTACCGGAGGTTCATCAAAGACTTCTCGAGATCACAAGAGCCATGATGCAATTGATAAGAAAGGATGTGATGTTTGTTTGGTCGAAAGCATGTAAGGATTCTTTGTTGGAAGCGACGATCTAGGATCTCTAGTTTAACGATGACAAGCGTGTGTTGCTATTTAACGTGTGTGCTAAGCGTGTTTCAAGAATGGCAAAGCGGTAAATTCTTAAAGTGATGACTAAGTCAATCATTGGAGGAATTGCTATTCACATAGCAAATGGGCTCGTTCAAAGTGCTATACACCTAGCAAATTGGACTTGGTCCAATATGGGAGAGATGGAGCCAAATCAATTGAAAATCCTATTCTTAAATGGATTCCATAATGTGATGAGAACAAATCCCAATTAGATCATACCAATCCTATATCCAATGAGATTGCTTCCTATCCTGCTACTTGGCCGCACACCCTCTCACCATGGAACCCTAGCCTCTATCTATATAAGCATCAAATATTCGTCATGCTAGGTCTCACGGCAAAACCCAAAAGAAAAGCTTGCGGCAGCCAACACAAAGAAAGGCTGGACAATAACAAAAAGAAAACGAATAACCCGAGCCTATGCTCTTCTCCTCTTAGTCGCAAGTCCACAAGCCAATACCCCGACATTCTAAAACATCTCCAAGGCAAACACAATCACTTCCCTTGTCGTAAAACTCCTCTTGCCAACACACCAAGATCCCATCATCAAGCAGAGAGAAAGAGCCGGGCCAAATAATTCCTCCAAGGCAAGAACTCACGCAAGCCTAGCTGCAGCCTGCAAGAGATCTTCATCATCCCCGTTTCGAGCTGTCAAAGACAAAGACTGCCATCGTCGGCGAAGACCTCACGAACCCTAGCTTCTGACGCTGATCATCTACACGCCGCCATCGAGGAGTCTTCGAAGATTGATGTTGTTGAAGAGATATCGAGTCGCTGTCGAGAATTCGTTGTCGCTATTGAGTTCTCATCACTGGGAGCGTCGCTGACGCACCTCAAACTCCTACCTAAAATCCACCTGTCGTTGTCACAATCGCCAGGCATAATATAGTTCCTAGGTGCTGACTCTGGGCTTTATCTACAAGCAGACGATGTCAAATTATAGTGTATAAGATTTTCGAATCCCACAAGGACAGTGACGGTGTATTTGGGTCTCAGATTATCTTTAAATCTCAGAATGAGATAGCAGTCGGTTTGGGAAGATTGGCTGTGATGGTGTTGTTGGTTCAATAATAAAAGAAGCTAGGGCCTTAGGGATCACCGCTAAGACCATCGGAGGTTGATGTTAGAATGGGATCTTTGTTGGATCTGGATCGTAGCCTAGAGGGGGGGTGAATAGGCTAATAAAAAATATTCGTGCAACCCACGAACAATCCCACGCAGTTATAGGCACATGCAGGGTAATAAAATAGCAATCACAAAGTACACACAGATATACCCTGGTTCGGTCGTCCCCACGACCTACTCCAGCCCCCGAAAGCAACTACTAGATAGATATGTAATCAAGTACAGCTACAATGAGTCAAGATCCCAAATCTACTCTCACCTAGCTCGTACGCACACCACGTGCTCTACACTATCAATCTAGTCAGATGCTCTCCCTCCGTGACGACTCCCAAGTCGTCAGGTCCCCAAAAGTAACACAAAAGGGAAAAGTTTCCCCTACGAAGATCTATCACAATTGCTACACACAATAATAAAGTATTGAGTTTAGAAAGCTCAGATTGTGGAGCAGCGATGTCTTCGTCAATAGGCACAGGCCAGAAGTCGTCTGACAAGTAGTGGTGGTTTCTGATGTTCCCTTAATAGTTTGACCTCCCTCTCGATGAAAACTTGCGCCCTTCGCCAAAGATTGAAACTTGCGACACCTCACCAAAGGTTGCAACTAGCAACAACAAGCTTTCCTAGATGATGACACACGAATATCTTGCACACAATTTTCTGCACACAAAAATTTTGCACAAAACAAGTTCTGTGAGTTGAAAACAAATTCTGTAAATTGAATGCACAAAAAAAACAAATTCTGTGAATTGAAAACAAATTCTGTGCTCTTCCAAAATTCCCCCTTTTGTTTTTGGTCCTCAGGTTGCGGCTCAGAGAGAGATCATGAGGGAGGCCGGCCTTATGAGAAGAGAGCTTGGGAAATAAAGCTTTCAGCCAAATACTCTTGTGATTAAATGATGGCCGACACTTTTGTTTGTGCTGCTCTTTTGATTTCGCACAAGGAGATTAAATATGGGCTCTTGGATTTTTGATGAAACTTTAAAAAAGATACTCCTCTGAGATTGATGAAACCAAGGTGCGGCTGAGGCTGGACTTTGTTGTGTGCCTGCACAATCAAAAGAGAACAATGTAACTTTATTTTAATAATTAAAGTAAAAGCTCACCTTGATTCAAAGTCAAATATTGAGGCTGTCATGATGCTTGAGCTCTTTGCACAAAACAATTCGGCTCCCCCCTGTTTTCTTTTGGTGGCCGGCCTTCTGAAATAATTTTTTTTTCTCTTCAAGAAGTGTGGTGCCTGCAAAAATATTACACAAAAAAACGGCGGCTTCACTAGGTTTTCAAAAGGGGGGGATGAACTCAATTCGGCATGCTTCCTTTTGATTTGCAGAGAAAGAATGTGAGGCGCCTCTGATTAAAAAAAATTTCCGGCTCCCCTGCAAAAAATACAACCCCATCACTTTTTAAAGTGGCGGCTCCCTTTCTCTTTTTCTTTGAGAAACCTAGGCAACAGTTTTTTTAAAAAAAATGATTGGCCTTTTTTTTGATATAAAAGTCTAGCAGCACAAACAATAATAAAGGAAGTCTAACACACAAACTTTCGGCCTGGGCTTTTTTTTTCTCGTGCTTGGCTCTTGGGGTCTTTTAAACTAAGGCTCTCCTCTCCTTTTTATTGGCCCAGAGCACACAAATCTTTTGTTTGAGAGACTGCCCCATTTTATTTAATTATTTATATGGCCGGCCTTGTTTTTTTTGTGTTTTGTTTAAAAAAATGTGAGTGTGTGCTCCTTTGCCTTGGAAACAAAAAGACATGGCCTGTGTGAGTTTTGATGTATGCATGCTCCTTTGGTCTTGGGAAAAAGAACTCTTTTGTGAGGATTTCGAAAGGGGTTTATGATTCATCAATGGTTTGATTTTGATCTTTTGATCTTGTGTGGGCACTTGTAAATATAAATCAAACCATTTGATTGTCTCCTCATCCCCATCATATTGACCAAGTCCTTCCGTGAATTAGTCGCACGGTCGCCATTCCTGAAACACTTAACACACACGTTAAAATCATTCACACACATTTGTTATCATCAAACACGAAGTTCATAGATCGTTGCTACCAACAATCTCCCCCTTTTGATGATAACAAACTAGGTATAAGATTTGCACAATAAAGTTTCAAATAGTGTGTGTGAAAGTGTGACAATAGTGGGTGACATGCAATAGGATATAATGATGTGCAAACACTAAAGTTTAACAATAAGCATGCTCCCCCTATTCTCATGCTCCCCCTTGGACCAATAATCATGTATGCACAAATAATACCAAATACCGAATACCAAATACCGAATACCCAATCTTCCCAACTTTTCTCCCCCTTTGTTATCATCAAAAGTCATACCACGAAGTCAAACTCATATATCATGCAAAAAGGGAGTATTATTAACCACTACCAACAATTGCATGCATACAATCCTAAAATAATCAAGTCAAAATCCAATGAAATTAAACAACTAAGACTTCAACACCAACGTGTACGTGTGATGATTAAAATTGAAGCACATAGGGAGAGTCATTAAGAAAGTCAACCAAAACCAATCCACATTTTCCAAATAACATTCTATCACCTAGGATTGATTTTTCCCACCTCATTAAAAATGAGTTCAAGGTACCACAACCCAAGACATAGCCTACAAGGACTCTTAGATGTGGGGGTGGCATTGCTTGACGAGTAAATACACCAACGCTAAAGTTTACCCATAAAGCTTATGTTGGATACTCGTGGGTAATACCGTTGCCAAGGATTGTATCCATTTTTCATACAGAGCAATTATCTTTTATTTTCACATTTTTTTTAAAAAAATACTTATAGCAACAATTTCTTTTGCTCAATTTTTATCCATGGCAAGGTATATCATATCCCTTAGATTTTCAGTTAAGTTTTCCTCCTACATTCACTTTCCATACTTCATAAACGATATCTCCAAATGTGCAACAATAATAATACATGTGGAAGTGAAGTAGGTGGTGTAGAAATCAAGCTATTCTCAGTCATTGGACATGCCATGAATATTTAGAAAGATAAACATACGCATGTAGCAAAAGTAATAATACACCAATTTCTACATAGATATGAAAATCATCCGTGCATACTTCAAAGATGAATCACAGAGAAAAGAAGGACATGAAAGACAATACACATTTAAGCACCAATTTTTTTATATTTTCAGTTTTTCAGTTTTTTTATATATAAATGCATGAAGTACTAAAGCAAACATGAGATGCAATCACACAAACAAAATGAAGTCATGCACACAATGCAACTACTAGCACACAAACAAAGAGAAATCATGCACACACAAAAAACTATGAAGATATTCATTAAGATCAAAGAATGAGATATACCTTCGCGTCGCTGTTTGACTAAGGAGCTAAAAAGTAATGAGACGTTCAATTTATCGCTCCTCGTCAAATTTCCATCCACCTACAAAAGAGGTGTCGTGTGTGACCTTGGAATCCAACAAGGTCCACTCACGTTAGTCATCAAAGATTTAGGAACCCATATTTGTTTGAACTTAATGTTTCTGTTCCTATATTTGCAATGATATGAAGTATGACCAACGCATCCACAGGTAAAGCACTTAGCATGAAAATTTCCAAACTTTGTTGATTCAATGTGAACTTTTCTATATTTTGATTTTTCAACATTTTAAGACCATATCCTAGTCCTCGCCTATTATTGCCATAAATTTGATTTCCAAGAATAATGTCCAAATTTTGTTTACCAATGGAAAATCTCTTTAATGACAATTCTAAACTAGCAACTTTGGATTTCAAATGATCATTTTCGTTCACAAGCAAAGTGCACTTACTAATGAAAGCTCGCTTGTTTTCCTCTTCTTTCTTTTCAAAATCCCTCACTTTTTCTTTAAGTTCAAGATTTAGCATGTTAATCTTTTCAGAGAGCAATTCATTTTCAACCTCAAGCTTTGTCTTATCTAGCTTATACATGCTAATATCCTTTAATAAAGAGGGACATGAAAGACAATCAATTTTTTCAGGCAAGCTAGTTTTCTCCTTATTTAACATGTCAATTGTAGCGTTACATGCAACAATTTCAGTTTTCAGTTTTTCAATTTCCTTAGTCATGTCATACTCAGATTGTTGCATATCAAAGTTATCATTCCTATAACTATCCACATCAGCTTCTAGCTCATTAATAGTATTTTGCATTCCTTTCAAGATTTCTAGCAATTCAGCTTTAGTGGGAGATACTACCTCATTGTGTTTGGCCATTAATGCCATGCAGGAGTGGACTTCATGTTCATCATCCTCCTCCTCAGCTTCGCTATCCATGTCCCACGTCAGCACTATCGTTTTTCCTTTTGCAACTTGAGCTGTGTGTTGTTGTGGGCAATCTTTTATGTGGTGCCCTTTCTTCCTGCATTTAAAACATTCACTTCTATTAATAGCTTTCTGATCATAGGAATTTCTACCAAAATTAGAATTATTAGAACGAATAAACCTTTTTCCCATCTCGGCTCTTCCTTGATCAGTCTGAATGTATCTCCTGAAGTTTCTGACCATTAAAGCTTGCTCTTCATCAAGATCGTCGTCGTTAGCTTGAAGAGCTAATGGTGTGGTAGCTTTGGTCTTCTCTTCAGGTTTCTCTCTGGCTTCTATACTCTGCAACTCAAGCTCGTGTGACATCAGGTTGCCTATCAGGTCCTCCACTTTCATTGTTGATAAGTCCTTAGCTTCTTGAATAGCGGTGACTTTAGGCCTGAACGAGCTTGGTAGCGCCCTTAAGATCTTTCGTACCTGTTCATGGCTAGAGTATGGCTTACCGAGGGAACTGGATTTGTAGACGATGTCCGTGAACCTAGCGAACATCTCTTTCACAGATTCTGTTGGTAGCATGCGGAAGCTCTCGTATTCTGTGCAAAGCAACGCAAGTCTGGATTCCTTCACTTGCGATGTTCCCTCATGTGTCACCTCCAGAGTATGCCAGATTTCCTGCGCAGTTAGACAATGTGAGATACGATTAAACTCAGATTTATCAAGAGAGTATATAAGCGCATTCATAGCTTTACCATTAAGAGTATAAAGTTTCTTATCAGCTAAATCCCACTTGTCTTTAGGCTTAATCATAACAGTGTCTTCAATTTTAATAGTGGTTAGACTATAACCATTTTCAACAATATCCCACACATCATAATCTACAGACACTAGATAGATTTTCATCCTAGCCTTCCAATATGCAAAGTCTACACCGTTAAACTTAGGTGGACGGGCTATAGACTGACCCTCAGCAAAAGCACAATCAGATATATTCATGGTCATCTAAAAAATCTAGACTAGATCCTCTAAACTGGCTCTGATACCACTTGTTGGATCTGGATCGTAGCCTAGAGAGGGGGTGAATAGGCTAATAAAAAATATTCGTGCAACCCACGAACAATCCCACGCAGTTATAGGCACATGCAGGGTAATAAAATAGCAATCACAAAGTACACACAGATATACCCTGGTTCGGTCGTCCCCACGACCTACTCCAGCCCCCGAAAGCAACTACTAGATAGATATGTAATCAAGTACAGCTACAATGAGTCAAGATCCCAAATCTACTCTCACCTAGCTCGTACGCACACCACGTGCTCTACACTATCAATCTAGTCAGATGCTCTCCCTCCGTGACGACTCCCAAGTCGTCAGGTCCCCAAAAGTAACACAAAAGGGAAAAGTTTCCCCTACGAAGATCTATCACAATTGCTACACACAATAATAAAGTATTGAGTTTAGAAAGCTCAGATTGTGGAGCAGCGATGTCTTCGTCAATAGGCACAGGCCAGAAGTCGTCTGACAAGTAGTGGTGGTTTCTGATGTTCCCTTAATAGTTTGACCTCCCTCTCGATGAAAACTTGCGCCCTTCGCCAAAGATTGAAACTTGCGACACCTCACCAAAGGTTGCAACTAGCAACAACAAGCTTTCCTAGATGATGACACACGAATATCTTGCACACAATTTTCTGCACACAAAAATTTTGCACAAAACAAGTTCTGTGAGTTGAAAACAAATTCTGTAAATTGAATGCACAAAAAAAACAAATTCTGTGAATTGAAAACAAATTCTGTGCTCTTCCAAAATTCCCCCTTTTGTTTTTGGTCCTCAGGTTGCGGCTCAGAGAGAGATCATGAGGGAGGCCGGCCTTATGAGAAGAGAGCTTGGGAAATAAAGCTTTCAGCCAAATACTCTTGTGATTAAATGATGGCCGACACTTTTGTTTGTGCTGCTCTTTTGATTTCGCACAAGGAGATTAAATATGGGCTCTTGGATTTTTGATGAAACTTTAAAAAAGATACTCCTCTGAGATTGATGAAACCAAGGTGCGGCTGAGGCTGGACTTTGTTGTGTGCCTGCACAATCAAAAGAGAACAATGTAACTTTATTTTAATAATTAAAGTAAAAGCTCACCTTGATTCAAAGTCAAATATTGAGGCTGTCATGATGCTTGAGCTCTTTGCACAAAACAATTCGGCTCCCCCCTGTTTTCTTTTGGTGGACGGCCTTCTGAAATAATTTTTTTTTCTCTTCAAGAAGTGTGGCGCCTGCAAAAATATTACACAAAAAAACGGCGGCTTCACTAGGTTTTCAAAAGGGGGGGATGAACTCAATTCGGCATGCTTCCTTTTGATTTGCAGAGAAAGAATGTGAGGCGCCTCTGATTAGAAAATTTTTCCGGCTCCCCTGCAAAAATACAACCCCATCACTTTTTAAAGTGGCGGCTCCCTTTCTCTTTTTCTTTGAGAAACCTAGGCAACAGTTTTTTAAAAAAAAATGATGGGCCTTTTTTTTGATATAAAAGTCTAGCAGCACAAACAATAATAAAGGAAGTCTAACACACAAACTTTCGGCCTGTGCTTTTTTTTTTCTCGTGCTTGGCTCTTGGGGTCTTTTAAACTAAGGCTCTCCTCTCCTTTTTATTGGCCCAGAGCACACAAATCTTTTGTTTGAGAGACTGCCCCATTTTATTTAATTATTTATATGGCCGGCCTTGTTTTTTTTATGTTTTGTTTAAAAAAAATGTGAGTGTGTGCTCCTTTGCCTTGGAAACAAAAAGACATGGCCTGTGTGAGTTTTGATGTGTGCGTGCTCCTTTGGTCTTGGGAAAAAGAACTCTTTTGTGAGGATTTCGAAAGGGGTTTATGATTCATCAATGGTTTGATTTTGATCTTTTGATCTTGTGTGGGCACTTGTAAATATAAATCAAACCATTTGATTGTCTCCTCATCCCCATCATATTGACCAAGTCCTTCCGTGAATTAGTCGCACGGTCGCCATTCCTGAAACACTTAACACACACGTTAAAATCATTCACACACGTTTGTTATCATCAAACACGAAGTTCATAGATCGTTGCTACCAACAATCTTTACGTTGCATTGGATTTGGGGGGTTGATCTCTCAACTCATACCACTCTCATGGGTTAGAATGTCAAGGTATTTCAGTGGTTCTCATTGACGCAATGGCAGTAGCCGTCAATGTAGCGATATAGTTCATCGGTGGATCCCCTCAAGGCACAAGCCGGGCATGGTCACGAGCCTTGGTTGGATCCACTAATTCCCTATTTAAATCACAAAGATACTCCTTAAGCTCATCAATTCCACCGACCGTGGGCATGATCTCAATACGAGTTCTCCTAGAAATTTGGATGGATTGACCGAAATAATCCCCTTATTCCCAATACAACCTAGGGATCTAGATCTACATCTCTTTCCTAGAGTCTTAGGGCTAACCCATCGACCCTAGGGAAAACTACTCACATATAGCGATTACGAAAAATAAAAATGTAACGGCCGCTTTCCGACCGTTCGTATTTCCTGCGTGCACGTGCTTTATCATGCACGTATTCTATTTGGCTATTTTTGAGCTCCGACATGAGCGATGCGATATTCCGTTGCGATCGTATGGTAGTGTAGAATTTTATAGTAATTTTTGGGAACGTCTTTTCATGGCTCGTTTTCTCGCAAAACGATTTTGAAAGATATGGGCGTTTTAGTCATTTGACTCAAAACGCCGTTTCAAATTTTACGTAAATTCTTAGTAGGTGTTATGCACGATTGGGCTCCGTAGATCTGTGCGTCTCATCTCCACGATCGTCCCGGTATTTTCGGATTATTTTTCTGATGCCCGTAGTGGAAGATATCCACTAATCAATTTGCAACCGTTGATTAGCCTCTAATCAATTCAAATTCAAATCCTTAATCCAAATCCCATTTGATCCCTACGTATCATGTGGGATTTCATTTGGGGCTATCCTCACCCAGCTTTTCCTCTATTTGCACACCCCCTCTTTCACACTCCCTCTCCCACATCCCTAAATTAGAGGTCCATATAGCACCTTTCTCTTTTAAAGCAACAACCCATGGCAACCCTAGCTAACTCACGCACACCAGCCGCCACCCTACCATGCTCACACACCTGAGGTTGCCGCCGGCGAGAGGGCCAACTCCGGCCACCTCCGGCTGCCCCTCTCTCTCCTCTCTCCTATCTCCCTCATCCCTCTTCTCTCTCATTAAAAATCCATCAAAACCCCCATGGCCAAAAGCTTGATAACCAATCCCCATGGCCGGCGCCCAGCCTTTTCCGGTCATCTCCGTCGCCTCCGGCCACCCTCCGGCCACCCTCTCCTCCCTGCACAACCCCTCAATCTTTCCCTCTCCTATCTCCACCTCTCCAAGCTCCAAAAACACCATTAAACCGAGTTTTTTGGCCGAAATTCTGTGCACAGGCCTGATGTGCGCGACCGCCGGAAAAACGGCCGACCACCCCTCTCCGGCCACCTCCAACCACTGCCGCCACCGCCATTCAACTCCTCTCTGACCCCCCAAGCATCTCCAACTCTCCTTACCCTCTTCCCTCATCTCTATCTCCCTCAAAACGTTTTCAAACACAACCCAAACGACAGTTTTACAGATCTGCGCCACCTCCGGGAAAACTTGCACCCACCGGCCATCCGGCCACCTACAATGACCACCCTACCGCCGTTGGATTCCTATCGAAACCCCCTACCAACTGCAATTTTCCTCACGCTCATAGCCCACCTGTAACTTCCGGAATCCTCGTCGGAACACGCCGTATCGGCTGTTTTTCACAGATCTGGAAGCTGAACTTCGCCGCCCGCACACGGCCACCTCCGACCACCCCCGGTGACAACTCCACTACCGTTGACTTCGTCTTGAAGTCCTTTACCCACTGCAGCTTCCCGCTTCCGCTGTTCGTCTTCGAAATTTCACTGAGACGCGCGACAACGGACGTGGCGCGAATCTGTCCTCCCCGGCTTCTCACGGCCGCCCACCGCCGTGCGCTCACGCCGTCGGCCATCCACCAGACCGAGCATCTTCCTTTGGTCCCACTTCATCTACCAACAGCCCCCTTGGACTCTTGGAGTTCACGTGCGTTGTCGCACGCACGTACTTTTACCCGACGTCGCCGTTATCGTGAAGAACCGTTGCGCTACTCGCAACGGGAAGGAGATCGCTGATTAGCTCGCTGATTTCACGTCATCACCCCGCTGTACAGAGGTACCTCGCTGCGCTACCCGCGGCCGAGGAGTTCCAGACGACGCCGACGTTTCGCCGTTCAGACCCGACTTCCGCTTGTTGGACGACATTACGAGGTTAGTTTCCCTAACGAGTAGTAAAACCCACACCGTAGCAAAACTGAACTCTAAACTAAAACTGGACAACTACAATTAAATTTACTTTTTCGCATCAGTAAAATGTTGTCACTGTAGAAATCGACCATCAGACAAATTTTTTTGTGCATATAGGGTAGTGGTCGATTTAGGCGGAACAAGAACACCAATTTGTGACTTTGACAAATAGGGTAGTCCCGATAACCTAGAAATGAACCTAAATAGGTTTTATTGAAAAACGCGACCTGACCCCGTCACCGTGACACTGTTTCAGACGGACTACCTCGGACGCAACGCCTGGACGAGACGCCCCGGACGGACGACACACTCGCCACCGCAGGCAAGTGTACCCACTTGCGTTTTTGACCGCGTCTTGGTCTTAATTGTTAGAACTGTTAGACTATGAGTGTTTAGATCCGGACGTGAAATGATAGCGTCCGGGTCACCCTGACGACTTAGACTTGATGACGAAGTCTAAGTCTGATGAACAACAACTTGTGATACCGTAGGATTATCTTGTGTGTGCGTGCGTGTGGACACCCTAGAATAACTTTCCCTACACTTGTCATGTCGTGTCCTGTTACACAAAAAGCCTTCGGGCGTTTCAGATGCTCTCCTTGCGGGAGTGATCTCCGTGATACAAAAAGCCTTCGGGCGTTTCAAATGCTCTCCTTGCGGGAGTGATCTCCATGATACAAAAAAAGCCTTCGGGCGTTTCAGATGCTCTCCTTGCAGGAGTGATCTCCGAGATACAAAAAGCCTACGGGCATTTCAGGTGCTTCCCTAGCGGAAGTGATCTCTGTACTTCTTGTCTTGAGTTCCTGGGTTTGGGGTAGGGTTGAGCGTGCGCACGGGGAGAGGGTCTGATCCCCCTCAACCCGTAAGGCGTGAACCCTTCGTGTCTCACGTGTCGTGTCCTGTCCGTCTTGTCGTGTCTAGTTCCGTCTTGTCCTGACACCTTTAGGATAGTCCCGTAGTCGGTAGCACACGCTACGACTACTGCTTGCTACGCTTTTACTTTCCTGCTACGTTACTTCTTTTGTTACTCTGTTGTAACCTCAGCATGCTAATCAACCAGTAAACCATTGTTTAATAGTTGGTGCACTTGCAGTAGAGTCTAACCCTTCTTGTAGACGTTACCTGACGTACAGTTCCTTTTCTCTTGGGTGTTGTACGTCAGGTGTTTAGCCAGAGTTCGTGGACGAGGCTGACTCACTGGAGTACGAGGATCCGAGGACGTCGACCCAGAGTACGTGCCTGACGAGGACCAGACCTTGAGGTCTTTTTAGTCGTCACTTTCAGAGGTTACTGCTTTTAGTTTGCTTTTAGTTAGTTTGTTGCCATGCTTAGGCTTCTTTTAGACTTTGTACTCGCTGGATATCATATCTCTAATTTAATGAATGCCATTTCCTTTCTGTACTTCCTATTGTTCCGAATTTTATTAATGCAAGAACCTGAAGTTTTTTTTAAATGGTACCCCTACAGACGCTTATTGGGTCAGAGCTTCTCCGCTCTGGCCTAAGCGGGCCTTAGTCACGCTTCGCCTCCGTCGTTTTGGGAAGCGGGGCGTGATAAAAAATATAGTTTCTACCGTAGAAAACATCATAGCAATAGAATCAAGCGAGGGATTAAGATCTTACGTACCGCGAATGAGAAAAAGCAATAGCCAATAGAGATCAAAGAATTCCTGCAGATTCCAAGATGAAGCAAATAATAAAAACTTGATCTTTCTCCAAAAACAACTCAATTCTCAAAACCTAGATCTAGATCTACAATAGTTTTCCGTCCTCTCTAAGCTCAATTCAAAAACGTCATAAAAACTCCCTAAAACATCAGTCAATATTAGCTTTAATACATCCATGTGGGACCCACACGAAAATAACCTGAAATTCTGGAGTCTGGGCCCTTATGTCGTCGACCGAGTCAGTGACTCGGTCGAGTAGACGCCTGCTCGGTCGAGCAGGCGCATTACCTGCTCTTGGCTTGGGCAAAGGGGTCACGGACTACTCGGTCGAGCAGCCCACCTACTCGACCGAGATGTCAGTAGATCGGATCTCCCTCCAAAATGTTGCTCTGCCTACTCGGCCCGAGTAGGCCTTGCTTGGTCGAGTCATCTGCTAGCTTGGTCAAGTAGTTCCTGCTCGGTCGAGCAGATGTCGGTGAGATGCAGTCCGAAAATAGGTCGACTCGGGCCGAGTCACCACTCTGCTCGGTCGAGCCGGATGCGCATTTTGCTGGGCTTGTATATCAGCTCGACCGAGCAGCTTGTGCTACTCGGTCGAGTCACCTGGGAAACATTCCTAATGCCTCCTTTCTCCTGCTAGCTTCTCCTCCTCTCCTCCTATAGGCTTTCGAACCTCAGCGAACTCCTGTAGAGCCTCGCCAACGGACTCACAGGCATGGTGGATGTGTCCATATCCAAAAGTGGCTCCGAATCACTCCAAAATCCCTGAATATCCACGAAACTCTACGAAACTCGAATATGGCGTAGAATTGCAGTATCTAAGAAAATACGGGATTTGGATGCGAATATGACATGAAATGCAATGGAATGATGCTATGAAAAGATACAAAATATGGACACATCAAAATCACCCAAGCTTACCTCTTACTCGTCCTCGAGGAAGACGAATACTAGGTATGCCGGGCGATAAACCAAAGAAAATAAAATAGATAAGAGATGGAAAGGGGATGCTAAAATGTCCAATCAGATCTCAAGCCTCAGCAATATATCACGATGCTTCAAATAATAAAACACATGCTAATTGTATCCTCAAGTCTTACTAATCATATGGCTAGCATGCAATAAAGGCAAAAGTAGGGATCTTCTAAAATCATGCCATCAACTCATATCAATTTCATGCAATCTATAGAGTCTATTATAAAAAGAGTTAGCAATGCACTTTTTCAATCAATAGATAAAGTGGAGCACAAAGAGATCACACCGACATGCAATAGAGAATGGAAAGAGATCACGTCATTCAAATATTCTCTTCAAATCACGAAAAATCTCGAAAGCTAAAATATTTTGTAAAGTTCAAGCATTATCGAATCTCCCCGTTGTGTACCATCTCCACTCTAATGTTATACTCACTCATATAATCAAATAGTTCACCCCCCCCCCCCCCAAGCTTGGCTTGAGGCGTCGCATCTAGGAATATGATATAGAAATTTTTGTCTTTTCCTAAGTATTTGTAGAAGCTTCTAATGAAGGGATATGAAATAATTTTCTTTCCTTCTTTTCTCTTTTATTTTCTTTTTCTCTTTTCACATTTTTTAGAAGCTAACTTTTTTTTCTTTTGGGATTTTTGGGAAGTAGACGCGGTAGAAGTAGCTGCAGGAGGTGAAACCAGATGATGTGTAGAGAATCATAAGGATATGTGGAGAAAGAAAATAATATATCACTCGGTTCACTCATCAGAGGTGCACAAGGATTCAATGGAATAATACTCTAACTAAACTCATGGCTAGCATGGATACTTTCATTCATCTCATTGAATATTGAAAGCATGCGGTATAAAGCACAATAATATCAAGCACGCAAACAGAAGTGGATAAGATAAAAAATAGGTGCTCCAAATGTACTAATGATGCGTGAACCTAGGTGCATTACCCAACAAAGAACGTACTAGATACTATTTCATGCATTCAATTTCAATTTATATTAGGCATTAAATTTAGAGAGATCAGCAAGAGAATATGACATCATATATATAGTAAAAACTGAGACTACCCTAAATAGCATGTCAACATATATAAGCATCGTGAGTAGCTACTGAGGGCTATGAGAGATTTCATCATGCAAAACAATTCTAGTTAAAGGGAGAAAAGCGGAGAAAGTAAGAAAATAAAAACAGGGATGCAAGCATGGCAGAAAGTGAAAAACATGATGTTGAAATGAGAAAAAAATGAAAAGGTGAAAAGATGGGTGAAATATGAAAGAAAAAGTAAAAAATAAAAATAAAGCGATAGCGCTCATCCCCCAAGCTAAACACAGCAGTGTCCTCACTGCTGAGAGCACGCTGGCATGCGGGAAATGATACTAGGGTGGGCAGTAGGGTAAGGAGATAAAAAGTGAACTAAAAATAAATAAATGTAAACGAAAGAAAAGGTGATATGATGCAAGGATAGAGTGATGATGCAAATACATGGAATGATGCATGGTGTGACTTCCCCTAAGCTGTGTAAGACTAGGGCCCCGAAAAGACAGATGGGCAAAAAATAAGATGAGGGAAGGATAAGAACCAAAGGTGATGGATGGACAGCATCAAGTAGGGGCACCACCCTCTGGAGGTGGTGATGGGTCCACCTGCTGTGGACCAGGGACTGCGGCAGACGGATGTGGCTCGACGACTGGGTCGGAGCGCCAGTGTCTAACTAGGTTGCAAAGTAAAAGGAGGTCCTGCTCGACTGACTGTTGAGTAGTGTCGCCTCCCTGACCTATGAGTAGGAGCATGGCGACGAACTGGTCGCCCTGGTCAGTGCTCGAAAGGTAACATCATATGATGCGTCGTTGAGATACAGACGATCGGGAGGGGTTGGAGTGTTAGTTGTAAAGGGCACGGGGGCGGATGATACGCCAACAATATGGCCTTGTGTTGGTGAGGTTGTTCGACGGGTGCGTCGGGATGGTCTAGAGGTGGGTGCGCCGGTGTCGGCGTCCCTAGGTCTACATCGACGTGGGGGCATCGTGCAAGCGAAGAACGGTAATCGGTAAGTAAAGTGTATGGTGGAAAGAGTTTACCGAGGCGTGTGACGAGGTGAGTATAGAGTGATCATGCGCGAGTCGAGGCATGAAGCTGATGTGATCTCCCAAGCGACCAGAATTCAAGATTTCCTCGGAAAGCGCGGTACACCTGAAATTGAAAGATAGAATAGTATTAATGTGGTCGAAAAGAATGGGTATGGGCATATGTGTGTGGGAGCTCGAACGAGCACAAGCTATGCTCGTCTAGTGTACTCGGTCGAGTAGGTCGAGATGGGGCATGGTGGTTGGGGGGAAATAGCGATAGAAGGGAGTAGATGGGGGTGGGGGAAAAAGTTTACAATGGAAAGATAGAAAGAGAAAGAAAGAGGGCGGGGAGAGAGAGAGAGAGAGACGTGGGGATCGATCGGTTGAGGGGGCGCGGTCGACGGCACGGACGAGCGATGTGACGACGACGACGGTGATGGACAGGAACGAGTAGGAGGGGGTCGATTAGGGCAAGAGCTTAGGTCGGCTTAGGGTGAATAAATAAGACGACCCCGGTCTAATATAGGTCCCAAAAGAATCAAACAGCCCATGACTCGGGCCGAACAGGCTAACTGCTCGGTCGAGCTAGTTAATGAAAAATCGAGATTAAAGTTTAATACTCCCTCAGCTACTCGACCGAATAGGGCCAACTTGGCCGAGTAACCATTTTGTCGTTGTTTCCTAGTTTCTCCCTTGCTCGGTAGAGTAGATGGGTACTCGGTCGAGTAGGCATCTACTCGACCGAGTAGAGACTACTCGGGCCGTGTAGGCAGAACGTCGTTTTTCCAATATTTTCATGTGCCTTCCTCAGCTCGATCGAGCAGATGGATACTCGGTCGAGTAAGCGACTACTCGATCGAGTAAATGCTGCTCGGGCCATGTAGACAGAACGACATTTTTCTTTGCTTTTCATGTGCCTTGTGCTATGTGGCTGCTCGGTCGAGTCACCTGTGACTCCTATGACTTGTTCTTCTATCAGTTGCTCTCCTTCTAGCTCCCTTCCATTCAAAATTTCGATTTGCATGCTCCCCTCAATGTTCTACCTGTAAAAAGGAAGAACCTGACAGATTTTTATGATTTTGCATCTTCATAGAATAGGAAGCCTTTTTACTTGGTTTTCTGGAAAAGATAAAGTAAAAACAAAAATTGAAAAAGATAATCTAAGCTATAAAAGATCGGGTTGCCTCCCGATAAGCGCTCGTTTTGAGTCATGAGCTCGACTCTCTCCATGTCTTCAGCAAATAGTGGGGCATTCCTCGAGGAAGCATGTCTCCTCTCGCCCAATTGGCTATCCTGCTCTGTACGGTTTTATCCTCTGGCCGTTTACTTTGAACCTGCCGTTCTTCCCTTCAAGTTCTACGGCACCCCCTGGAGGTAGACTCACTATCTTGTAGGGGCCGAACCACCTTGATTTTAATTTTCCGGGAAATAGGCGTAATCTCGAATTGTAGAGGAGTACCTGGTCACCGACATCGTGACGAACCACCGTGATGTTCTTGTCATGGTATGCTTTGGTCCTTGCTTTATATATCTTTGCATTCTCATAGGCGTGTCATCGGATTTTGTCAAGCTCGCTGCTGTGCAAGGCTCGTCTCGTGGCAGCACTCTTGTAGTCAAAGTTCATTTTCTTTACTGCCCTGTACGCTCTGTGTTCCAATTCTACCGGAAGGTGGCAAGCTTTTCCATATACTAGTCTGTAGGGGATTGTTCCGATGGGAGTTTTGAATGCGGTGCGATATGCCCAAAGAGCGTCGCTTTACTTGTGGGACCAACCTTTCCTCGAGTCACTGTCTTCTCTAGGATGCCCTTGACTTCCTTGTTGGACACTTCCACTTAGACACTTGTTTGAGGGTGATAAGCAAGGGCGACCTTGTGATGAACTCCATATTTCTTGAGCATCGTCTTGAACTTCTTCTCGATGAAATGGCTCCCTCCATCACTTATGATTGTCCTAGGGACTCCAAAGCGGGGAAAGATTGTATTCTTGAAGAATTTGGCTACTACCCTTGCGTCGTTCGTCGGGGTGGCTATGGCCTCCACCCACTTCGAGACGTGGTCAACGACAAACAAGATGTACCTATTGTCGTAACTTGATGGAAAGGGTCCCATAAAGTCGACGCCCTAACAATCAAATAGTTCTATCTCCAAGATGCCCTGCAGTGGTGTTTCATTCTTTTTTGTGATGTTTCTCGTCCTTTGGCACCTATCGCATTTTCTGATGTATTCGTTCGCATATCTAAATATGGTAGGCCAATAAAAATCACTTTGGAGGATTTTTGTTGTGGTTTTGGTGACTGCTGTGTGTCCTCTGCATGGTTGATCGTGGCAATGTGATATGATGGAAGTCGCCTCTTCTTTTGGGATACATCGTCTGATGATCCCGTCGGTGCATGTTCTGAATAGGTATGAGTCATCCCAAAAGTAACTCTTGGTGTCATGTAAGAATTTCCTCCTTGAGTAGGTCGCCAACCCTTGCGGGATTATGCCGCTTACTAAGTAGTTCACTATATCTGCGTACCAAGGGGCTTTAGAGGAGTTTGTCGCAAATAACTGCTCGCCCGTGAAGGAATCATCAATTGGTAAATTGTCGTCCCCGTGCTTTTGGATTAACCGCAAAAGGTGGTCTACCACTACATTTTCCGCTCCTTTCTTATCCTTGATCTCTATATCAAATTCTTGGATGAGGAGGATCCACTGTATCAAGCGAGGTTTTGCATCCTTCTTGCTCAGTAGGTATTTCAGTGCTGCGTGGTCCATGTGAATAATTACCTTAGACCCCAAGAGATACGATCTGAACTTCTCGATAGAATATACCATGGCTAGTAGCTCCTTCTCCGTAATGGTGTAGTTCTTTTGAGCTTCATCCAGAGTCTTGCTAGCGTAATATATCATATGAAGCTTTCCATCTTTTCTTTGGCCAAGGACGACTCATACTGCTTGGTCACTAGAGTCGCACATCAGCTCAAACGGTAGATTCCAATCCGGCGATTGTATGCTTGGAGCTAAGATGAGAGCTTCCTTCAACCTGTTAAAAGCTAGCAAGCAGGTGTCAGTAAACACAAAAGGAGCGTCCTTAGCAAGGAGCTCCAAGAGAAGGCGAGAAATGTTAGAGAAATCCTTTATGAAGCGGCGGTAAAAACCCGCATGCCTAAGAAAACAGCAGATACCCTTAAGGTTAGTGGGGGGCGGTAGACTCTTGATGACTTCGACCTTGGCTTTATCAACCTCGATTCCCTTAGAAGTGATGACATGGCCAAGCACAACCCCTTCCGTCACCATGAAATGTCACTTTTTCCAATTTAAGGTCAGGTTGTTGTCATGACAACGCTCTAAAACCTTGGACAAATTGGCCAGACAATCATCGAACTCGGTACCATAAACAGAGAAATCGTCCATGAAGACTTCCATTATGTTTTCGATGAAATCTGAGAAAATAGACATCATGCACCTTTGAAATGTAGCAGGTGTGTTACATAGCCCAAACGGCATTCTTCGGTAGGCGAATGTGCTGTATGTGTTGAGTATTGGACTCCCCGGATTTGGTTTTGGATGATGAGCAAACATAAATAAATCGTGAACTAACACTTTGTGAGCGCAGTTATGGAGATCGTCGCCAAATTCACGTGAACATCCAAAGCGACGTCTCAAGACTTCTCAAAGCTCGTATTCATATGCCTAAAGCTTCGTTGAAGCATTTGAACCATTTTAGAAGTCATGAAGATTCGATTGAAGCTATTGAAGACGGTATCGTCAAGTTTTATTTATAGTCTTTAAGCTTCTATCGTAGACTGTTAAGCCTTGAGTAGGTCTTACGGTTTATATCTTCTTAACGCTCCTATCTTAGCTCTAGGATCTTAGTAGAAGTCCATACAAACTTTCCCGAAGCTTCGCGCTTCGATTCGCGACTTCTTATGCATGTTAGTTGGTTCAAGAAGAAGAACCAACCGACTAGATGGTGATCTAGTCGGTCGGAAAAGCTTCTTGGACCGACTAGTTTGTCTCCCAAATATTAAGCTCTTTACTGTTTACAATTAGTCGGTCTTAGTTGACTCACCGACCGACTAGTTGGTGAACTAGTCGGTCAGTAATGCTTCTTAGACCGACTAGTTGAGCTTTACTGTACATGCCAATTTTTCACCTGAGTTACTGTTTATCGTTAGTCGGTCTAAGAACGTTTGGTGACCGACTAGTTGATGATCTAGTCGGTCAACATTTGTTCTTGGACCGACTAAATCAAGTTGTATTCAGACTAATAGTTTTTGACTCTTAGTCGGTCTAAGTTAACTGACCGACCGACTAGTTGAGAAACTAGTCGGTCGGAAAGTTTTCTTGGACCGACTAGTTATCTAGGTCTGAAATTTCATCTGTTCACTGTTCATCCTTTAGTCGGTTCATGTTGTTTCACCGATCGACTAGTTGATGAACTAGTCGGTCAGTGGTTGTTCTTTGACCGACTAATTGCCCCAGATTTCCAACCGTTGGGAGATGACCTAGCTCGATTTTGTGGGACCCTATAAATACGAAGCTTGGTCATTTCTCTCAAGGTTAGAGCTGCTATTGAGAGACTTATTCAGATTGAAAGAGTTAGAGATTAAAACTCATTTCCAAAGCTCTCTTCCTCACAAGAAATCTTTCTCTCCCTCATTTGAGATCTAGAATCCATCTTGAGATAACCTTGTTCTTGTTGAGCCATCCAAGCGATTGCTTGATTCAAGTCTCCTATTCATTCCTAGGCACCCATTACTGCTCATATTGGTGGTGCTAGGTCTTTGTGACTTCTCCTTCCTCAAATCCCTCCTTGCCCTTATTTGGTAAGAATACTCAAGGTATATGGTTTGTGGTAAGTTGTTGTTTATTTCATATAAACTCTTTTATTGCTATTGTTTCTCTCGGTTGTGAGAGAAGGTTGTGATCCCGGGTTGTGGGATTCAATATTGCTATTGATTGTATGATTTGATCTTGTGAAGGTTTTTCACAAGGTATTCATAGTGGAAATCTTGGGTTAGGGTTTCTAACCTAAGTATCCGGAGGGGATCCGGGTGTTCTGGGACGTAGGATCATCGGGTACAAGTCGGGGAGACTTGGGTGGATCCGAACCCATCATATCAATTGTTAGCATTGAATATTTATTGTTGTCATTTTTAGCTTCCGCATTTGTTGGTAGTAGTTTGCACGATAATTAGGAATTATACTCCTTGTTATTTTTAAAGTACTATTCACCCCCCTCTAGTACTTGTGCAGTAGTGTAACGGCCTGTTTTCATCAAGACGAACTATTTACGTATTTGACCAATTTTTCAATTTTTAAACTATTTTATAATGGTTTGTCAGGAGTTTTATTGATTTTAAAATTTTCTTATAAAAATATTTTGAAGTACCAGACTAGTTATGGAGTATTTTGGTAAGATCGGATTTCAACAAATACTCAAAACATTTCTGATAAAATTCATTTTCAGTTATTCCCGTTTTGACTTAATGAATTTATTTTCTATACAAACATCATCAAAACAATTTCAAACTTTTAGAGTAACATTCAATGATGATTTAGGGCTTACCACATTAATTTCGTAATTTTCTGAAGTTAAACCAATAGAGAACCCGCAAACCCGCTTTCTAAACGTTTTGGCCTAAAACTAGTAATTCCGTAGCTCAAACCCCGAAACTGATCTCGTATTCACGATCCTCGTGACAATACGAACCCGTGGGTATGTTTTCGTAATTTTTCGGACACGTTTACCAGTAGGGGCAAAATCGTAATATCGTACTTTTAAGTATTTTACAAAATAAGTTTTACTAATTATGTTTTAACGTTTTAATTAGCCCTAATTAACCTACCCTGAGAAACACATTTTCATTTTTCTAACGTGGTTCATTCCCCCTCCAATTTGTCAAAATTCCTACATAATCGAAATTAATACTCACCTAATGCATTAAATACTTTTGACTAAACACTACGTAATTATAGTTTAATTATCTATAAATAACCCTAACCCCTTCTTCCCCAGGCTAACCTATCCCCTAAACCTGAACACACACAACTCCCCAGGCCTATCTCTTTTCTTCCCCAAGCCCGCATCAAACACCCCCTCGTCATCTTCAAACCCATTGCCAACACAGCTCTCCCTCTCACCTCTCATCTCTCTCCCAGTCTCTCCCTCGTTCGTTCTCTTACTCATGCTCAAACCCATGCAAAACCCCCCGAGTGTCTCATCCATTGCCGGCGAAGCCCCAGCGACGACCACCCACAGTCCCCACCGTCTCCGACTATCTCCATCGAGCCCACGACCCCACACCGCATCGCTCCGCCCATCAGCTCACCCCCGCCACCCCGTTCACCGCCGTCAGCCCCTCAGCTCCACCCACAAACCCTCGCCGTACTCCGAGCAGCACCGTTGTGAGCTTCTTCGCCTTCCAACGAACTTCCCCAGGCCCGATACCCTGCCTCGCCGTCGGGCCACCCTCCACCATAAGCATCCGCAGCCCTGAGCCTCCCCAGCCTCGCTTACATCCTCAGGTGAAGCTCGTCGTGGCCGCCTTCGCTGCTCGTCCCACCGTCTGCCACGGCCTCCTGCAGCTCCCCCGCACGCCAACACTCCCACGCTGACGGCAGCCCCGCAGAGAACCCTGCTCCGCTCGACGTCGCCGCCGTCTCCTTTACAACGGCCCGCCACCAAGTCATCACCTCCGACGACGACTTCCCCAGGCAGTTGCTGCCTCCGCCAGACCTCGTCGCCGCCATTCGTAGTGCACCTCGCCGCCACCCCTCGAGAGCAGCATTCACCGCCGCCACCGTGGCGACGCTGCAAGCCCGTGACAGCCACACCGACGAGGAGAGCTCCACGAACTCCGCCGTAGGTCGCCATGAACGTCGCCCCGAGGCCCTCGTCGCTTCGCCTGAGACGTCGCTTCGCCCACGACACCGTCACCTCCACACCCGCCGCTGCCTCAGCCGCCGTCATCGACGACGAACGCCCCCGCCCCGCATGCATGCGTAAAGAGCGAAGGGTGAATTGTTAATAACGTATTTTATACCAAATACGTATATAACCGTATTTCACACGTATTAATAATTATTAAATAGGATTTATTGGTTTTAAATTAATATTAAATAATATAGGGATCGGAAAAATGTGAGACTGGCTTCAGAAAATCAGAAATGTCGTTCTGGACCCAATGGCACTAGTTTCGTCTCAATCAGACGCTTAGTTTTTCCAAAATTAATTTTTAAGCCTAAAAGTTAAATATGTTATTTTCATTCAAAAATCAGTAACTCGCTATTTTCACGTAAACAAATATATGATAAAAATATATGTTAAAGTACTCTTCGAGACGGTCATTTTGACAGCTTATTTGCGACTTTCCGATACAGATTGCATCCAGGAGAAATTATTGAATAATTACGTACTTAATTAAAAATTAGTTTTAAACCTATTTTAAACTTTTAAAAATTATAAAAATTACTACAAGCTTCCGAAAAATATTTCCTCCTACGATAAAATTATTTTCCTTATATCTAGGCTATAGAAAAATTTAGAACACCTTTTGACAAAGTTTCAATCGATTATAAAATCGAAACGGCCAAATCAAATAGATGGAAAATTGAGTAGCCTGTAAATAACGGTTTCTTGTATTTGCAGGTACCCATTTTCTTACACCAGCATCTTTATAAGCTCTAACTCCAACCTCGCCTCGCTACGACGATCACGATAGTAAGTCACTCTAATTCTAACTTTGGAAATCTGGATAGTGTACTCGTATGAACTTAGGACATGTCACCTAGTCTCAGAATAGCTTTTGACTTGAACAATTGAATAGAGACCTAATTACTTGAGGACTAATCAATAGTGGAATGACCAAATGACTAAATTGGGATAGTGCACTTTTATGAAATTTGATATCATAGTTGTTGGACTTCAAATCATTGCTTGGACTAAATTAAGATAGTAAACTTTTATTGAATTAGATATCATAGTTATTGGACTTCAAATCATTGCTCGGACTAAATTAAGATAGTAAACTTTTATGGAATTAGATATCATAGTTGTTGGACTTCAAATCATTGCTCGGACTAAATTGAGATAGTAAACTTTTATGGAATTAGATATCATAGTTGTTGGACTTCAAATCATTGCTCGGACTAAATTGAGATAGTAAACTTTTATGGAATTAGATATCAAAGTTGTTGGACTTCAAAGCATTGCTCAGGACTGATATTCTCTGTTGAGGATTCTGCCTTGACTTTTCAGCAAGTAAATACCATATATGTGATTTGTTGTACTCATTGATGGATGTATTGTTGTACACATTGTTGGATGTACGAAATGATGGGCCTATGTGGACATACGGATACGGATACGGATACGGATACGGACACGGATACTGATACAGTTATAAATGTGAAATGTGATACAACATGGGTTGGGGTAGTCTTGAGCTACGAAGTGTGCGGGAGTGACTGGGTCCACCCTTATTAGTTAAGCTGTACGATCACCCTGAAGGGGATGGTAGGTAGATATTCCACGAGTTGCTCCGTGGGATGGGTGCACTTCTGGTTGCATATCGTACACTCGAGCTAAGACTGTTGCACTAGTGTGATTGATACCAGGGCCCATGAGGCCATATTGATACAAACACTGATGTGAACATTGGACTATAATAATACACGGGATACGGGGTAGTCTTGAGCTATGAAGTGTGCGGGAGTGACCGGGTCCACCCTTATTAGTTAAGCTGTACCATCACCCTGCAGGAATGGTAGGTAGATATCTCACAAGTTGCTCCGTGGGATGGGTGCACTTCTGGTTGCATATCGTACACTCGAGCCAAGGCTGATGCACTAATTTGATTGATGTATTGTACTCATGGTTGTTTGTATTGTTGGAACACACTATTGGGACTTCGGGCATTTACGGAGCCCATTTACTAAGAACACTATTGGGCCTTCGGGCATTTACGGAGCACATTTACGGAGCACATTACGGAACACACTATTGGGCCTTCGGGCATTTACGGAGCACACTATTGGGCCCTTGCGGCATTTAAGACTGATGCACTAGTTTGATTGATGTTGCACTAATTAATAATACGACTACTACTATTCTACGGACTAAGTTGAGACTACTCGAACGTGATAGAACGGTTTAATAATGAGCGGTCTTGAATTACGATTGAATCAGTGTCTAGGAAGGAATGGGAAGGGGGTTGGTCAACCAATGGACTTGTTCCTGCGGTCTTTGAAGTGACCTGTGCCTTCAAGCCCTGACTGACTGGCTGATTTGGAAGTTAAGTTAGACTTCTTATTATTAGGCCCGCCTACACTATTAGATAGCCAAACGACGCTCACCTCCCTAAGTGTTGCTACAACCACATGGATGTCTAACTATCGTCACCACATTGTCTGCGTTCGAAATATTGTTGCTACCATATGCCATGCCACAGTTATTGCTCTAGTTCAGTCACCTTTACTTTATGCATCACATGCACTTCACTTACTACACCTGAACAGTTACCAGTACTTTACTTATCTGTCAGCTCATACTTTACTTTTTGTACCTATATGACCATCTTTTGTTTACTATAGTCTGTTTCATACTTTTGCACTACTTTGTTTCTATTGCTAGAATTGTTGTGACATACCTATGGTTTCATCTCTGTGGCACCGCAGACGATGTACATATGGAGGCAGATGCTCTAGAGTTAATAGCGCCAGAATTTGACCATGAGTCTGCAGCTTTCAAAGTTGTTTCCAGTTGTATTTACTTTCCTTCATGTACGATTGTTGGACAATTTTTGTACAATACGGATGTAATAATTGGACACTATTTGGGTATTTTTGTACATCTCTGCATCGTGGCTATTTTGTTTTCACTGTTTAACTGCAGGACCTGCGCAAATACCAAAAAGTAACGGGCCCGGGAATCAGGTCGTTACAGCTTTGGTGGCCCACGCAGGTCCGCGCTACCTACCTCGTGAACAATATAGCAAGATCAGGGTGTACGATATAAAATACTCAAATAGAACTCTCGAGTACATGATGACTCGAGTATACGCCTGTATTTGATATACGGGTGAAGCGTCCTTATTACTATCTTCATGTGGACTTCCTTGATTCTCATCATCTTCCTTGAACTCTTAACCCCTGTCTAGGAATTCATATTCCGTTCTTTGGATATAGTAACCCCCTTTAGCAGTTAAATTGATTTTTCATATGTTGAACTATTTACCCATGTCATCAACATCACCTTTCTAATTGTGCTTAGCTCACCCATACCCTAGTTACGTCTATTTTAAGGAGGGTAGCATTCGATTTTCAATCACTAGAAGTTTGAGTTCAACAATGGAAGCGAATCGAAGGATGATGGTCCAAACCGAGACGTATAAACTGATGCCGCTACTTCTTCACCTTTCTTGAACTCGTCTTCTTCTTCTATCTGAGCCTCTGAGCCTATTTTGACTTGAGCCTAGCTATAGACACTATGGTAAAGTCAATAGTAAGTATTCATAAATATCTTCTCTTGTTTTCTTGAAGCTATGATATCATATTATATTTCATGTTATTTACAACATAATTTACTAGATTACTATCTTTTCTATCATTTATTTGCTTGAGCTTCTTCATAACAAAAATTATTTTTTTTAAGAAATTCCGAGGACGGAATTATTTTAAGGAGGGTAGGATGTAACGGCCTGTTTTCATCAAGACAAACTATTTACGTATTTGACCAATTTTTCAATTTTTAAACTATTTTATAATGGTTTGTCAGGAGTTTTATTGATTTCAAAAATTTCTTATAAAAATATTTTGAAGTACCAGACTAGTTATGGAGTATTTTGGTAAGATCGGATTTCAACAAATACTCAAAATATTTCTGATAAAATTCATTTTCAGTTATTCCAGTTTTGACTTAATAAATTTATTTTCTATACAAACATCATCAAAACAATTTCAAACTTTTACCGTAACATTCAATGATCATTTAGGGCTTCCCACATTAATTTCGTAATTTTCTGAAGTCAAACCAATAGAGAACCCGCAAACCCGCTTTCTAAATGTTTTGGCCTAAAACTAGTATTTCCGTAGCTCAAACCCCGAAACTGATCTCGTATTCACGATCCTCGTGACAATACGAACCCGTGGGTATGTTTTCGTAATTTTTCAGACACGTTTACAAGTAGGGGCAAAATTGTAATATCGTACTTTTAAGTATTTTACTAAATAAGTTTTACTAATTATGTTTTAAAGTTTTAATTAACCCTAATTAACCTACCCTGAGAAACACGTTTTCGTTTTCCTAACGTGGTTCATTCCCCCTCCAATTTGTCAAAATTCCTACCTAATCGAAATTAATACTCACCTAATGCATTAAATACTTTTGACTAAACACTACGTAATTATAGTTTAATTATCTATAAATAACCCTAACCCCTTCTTCCCCAGGCTAACCTATCCCCTAAACCTGAACACACACAACTCCCCAGGCCTATCTCTTGTCTTCCCCAAGCCCGCATCAAACACCCCCTCGTCATCGTCAAACCCATTGCCAACACAGCTCTCCCTCTCATCTCTCATCTCTCTCCCAGTCTCTCCCTCGTTCGTTCTCTTACTCACGCTCAAACCCATGCAAACCCCCCCGAGTGCCTCATCCATCGCCGGCGAATCCCCAGCGACGACCACCCACAGTCCCCACCGTCTCCGACCATCTCCACCAAGCCCACGACCCCATGCCGCATCGCTCCGCCCATCAGCTAACCCCCACCACCCCGTTCACCACCGTCAGCCCCTCAGCTCCACCCATAGACCCTCGCCGTACTCCGAGCAGCACCGTTGTGAGCTTCTTCGCCTTCCGACGAACTTCCCCAGGCCCGATACCCCGCCTCGCTGTCGGGCCACCCTCCACCATAAGCATACGCAGCCCTGAGCCTCCCCAGCCTCACTTACATCCTCAGGCGAAGCTCGTCGTGGCCGCCTTCGCCGCTCGTCCCACCGTCTGCCACAGCCTCCTACAGCTCCCCCGCACGCCAACACTCCCACGCTGACGGCAGCCCCGCAGAGAACCCTGCTCCGCTCGACGTCGCCGCCGTCTCCTCTACCACTGCCCGCCACCAAGTCATCACCTCCGACGACGACTTCCCCAGGCAGCTGCTGCCTCTGCCAGACCTCGTCGCCGTCGTTCGTAGTGCACCTCGCCGCCACCCCTCGAGAGCAGCAGTCACCGCCGCCACCGTGGCGACGCTGCAAGCCCGTGACAGCCACACCGACGAGGAGAGCTCCACGAACTCCGTCGTAGGTCACCGTGAACGTCGCCCCGAGGCCGTCGTTGCTTCGCCTGAGACGCCGCTTCGCCCACGACACCGTCGCCTCCACACCCGCCGCTGCCTCAGCCGCCGTCATCGACGACGAACGCCCCCGCCCCGCATGCATGCGTAAAGAGCGAAAGGTGAATTGTTAATAACGTATTTTATACCAAATACGTATATAACCATTTTTCACACGTATTAATAATTATTAAATAGGATTTATTGGTTTTAAATTAATATTAAATAATATAGGGATCGAAAAAATGTGAGACTGGCTTCAGAAAGTCAGAAATGTCGTTCTGGACCCAATGGCACTAGTTTCGTCTCAATCGGACGCTTAGTTTTTCCAAAATTAATTTTTAAGACTAAAAGTTAAATATGTTATTTTCATTCAAAAATCAGTAACTCGCTATTTTCACGTAAACAAATATATGATAAAAATATATGTTAAAGTACTCTTCGAGACGGTCATTTTGACAGCTTATTTGTGACTTTCCGATACAGATTGCATCCAGGAGAAATTATTGAATAATTACGTACTTAATTAAAAATTAGTTTTAAACCTATTTTAAAATTTTAAAAATTATAAAAATTACTACAAGCTTCCGAAAAATATTTCCTCCTACGATAAAATTATTTTCCTTATATCTAGGCTATAGAAAAATTTAGAACACTTTTTGACAATGTTTCAATCGATTATAAAATCGAAACGACCAAATCAAATAGATGGAAAATTGAGTAGCCTGTAACTAATAGTTTCTTGTATTTGCAGGTACCCATTTTCTTACACCAACATCTTTATAAGCTCTAACTCCAACCTCGCCTCGCTACGACGATCACGATAGTAAGTCACTCTAATTCTAACTTTGGAAATCTGGATAGTGTACTCGTATGAACTTAGGACATGTCACCTAGTCTCAGAATAGCTTTTGACTTGAACAATTGAATAGAGACCTAATTACTTGAGGACTAATCAATAGTGGAATGACCAAATGACTAAATTGGGATAGTGCACTTTTATGAAATTTGATATCATAGTTGTTGGACTTCAAATCATTGCTTGGACTAAATTAAGATAGTAAACTTTTATGGAATTAGATATCATAGTTGTTGGACTTCAAATCATTGCTCGGACTAAATTAAGATAGTAAACTTTTATGGAATTAGATATCATAGTTGTTGGACTTCAAATCATTGCTCGGACTAAATTGAGATAGTAAACTTTTATGGAATTAGATATCATAGTTGTTGGACTTCAAATCATTGCTCGGACTAAATTGAGATAGTAAACTTTTATGGAATTAGATATCAAAGTTGTTGGACTTCAAAGCATTGCTCAGGACTGATATTCTCTGTTGAGGATTCTGCCTTGACTTTTCAGCAAGTAAATACCATATATGTGATTTGTTGTACTCATTGATGGATGTATTGTTGTACACATTGTTGGATGTACGAAATGATGGGCCTATGTGGACATACGGATACGGATACGGATACGGATACGGACACGGATACTGATACAGTTATAAATGTGAAATGTGATACAACATGGGTTGGGGTAGTCTTGAGCTACGAAGTGTGCGGGAGTGACTGGGTCCACCCTTATTAGTTAAGCTGTACCATCACCCTGAAGGGGATGGTAGGTAGATATTCCACGAGTTGCTCCGTGGGATGGGTGCACTTCTGGTTGCATATCGTACACTCGAGCTAAGACTGTTGCACTAGTGTGATTGATACCAGGGCCCATGAGGCCATATTGATACAAACATTGATGTGAACATTGGACTATAATAATACACAGGATACGGGGTAGTCTTGAGCTATGAAGTGTGCGGGAGTGACCGGGTCCACCCTTATTAGTTAAGCTGTACCATCACCCTGCAGGAATGGTAGGTAGATATCTCACGAGTTGCTCCGTGGGATGGGTGCACTTCTGGTTGCATATCGTACACTCGAGCCAAGGCTGATGCACTAATTTGATTGATGTATTGTACTCATGGTTGTTTGTATTGTCGGAACACACTATTGGGACTTCGGGCATTTACGGAGCCCATTTACTGAGAACACTATTGGGCCTTCGGGCATTTAAGGAGCACATTTACAGAGCACATTACGGAACACACTATTGGGCCTTCGGGCATTTACGGAGCACATTTACGGAGCACACTATTGGGCCCTTGCGGCATTTAAGACTGATGCACTAGTTTGATTGATGTTGCACTAATTAATAATACGACTACTACTATTCTACGGACTAAGTTGAGACTACTCGAACATGATAGAACGGTTTAATAATGAGCGGTCTTGAATTATGACTGAATCAGTGTCTAGGAAGGAATGGGAAGGGGGTTGGTCAACCAATGGACTTGTTCCTGCGGTCTTTGAAGTGACCTGTGCCTTCAAGCCCTGACTGACTGGCTGATTTGGAAGTTAAGTTAGACTTCTTATTATTAGGCCCGCCTACACTATTAGATAGCCAAACGACGCTCACCTCCTTAAGTGTTGCTACAACCATATGGATGTCTAACTATCGTCACCACATTGTCTATGTTCGAAATATTGTTGCTACCATATGCCATGCCACAGTTATTGCTCTAGTTCAGTCACCTTTACTTTATGCATCACATGCACTTCACTTACTACACCTGAACAGTTACCAGTACTTTACTTATCTGTCAGCTCATACTTTACTTTTTGTACCTATATGACCATCTTTTGTTTACTATAGTCTGTTTCATACTTTTGCACTACTTTGTTTCTATTGCTAGAATTGTTGTGACTTACCTACGGTTTCATCTCTGTGGCACCGCAGACGATGTACATATGGAGGCAGATGCTCTAGAGTTAATAGCGCCAGAATTTGACCATGAGTCTGCAGCTTTCAGAGTTGTTTCCAGTTGTATTTACTTTCCTTCATGTACGATTGTTGGACAATTTTTGTACAATACGGATGTAATAATTGGACACTATTTGGGTATTTTGTACATCTCTGCATCGTGGCTATTTTGTTTTCACTAGTTAACTGCAGGACCTGCGCAAATACCAAAAAGTAACGGGCCTGGGAATCGGGTCGTTACAAGTAGCTTTCAGGGCATTACATTTGGTATCGGAGCCAAATACTAAGCTATGTCTGCCAACGACAACATGACCGTGCATCCACCTCCAGATTATAGCACCTTCAAGAACCGTGAAGGAGCTTCTTCGGTAATGGAAGGACATTCCTCAACGAGGCCTCCATTCTTCAACGGTACCAACTACGGGTACTGGAAATGCTGGATGGAAACTTTCCTCCGGAGTGCTTCACTATGGAGGACCACAATGAAGGAGTATGTCGAGCCCACCGAAGAAGATTTCGAGAAGTGGACTCCCGCGGAGGTCTCCGCGGAGGTAAGCAATGCCAAGGCAATGAACGCCTTGCAATGTGCATTGGAGCCCGAGGACTTCAATAAGATATGCACATGTAAGAGTGCATATCAAATTTGGAACTCCCTCCTCATCTTACATGAAGGGACGAGTAGGGTAAGGGACTCTAAACTCGGTGTAGTTAATAAAGATTACGATATGTTTCATATGCTACAGGGTGAGAAGATGAAGGAGTATTATGCTCGCTTCGTCGACATCATAAACGAGTTAGAGGCTCTCGGCAAAACCTACACCCAAAAGGAGAAATGTTCGAAACTTATAGAAGGACTTCCTTCTAGTTGGGAAAAGCGCACCTTCGTCATCGAGGAAGGTAACGATATGAACAAGTATACCGTGGTTCAATTAATGGGTACTTTAATGTCATATGAGGTACGCAAGGATAGCAAGGTGAAGTTACAAGAGAAGATGAAGTCTTACTTGAACCAAGACGCGCCTAAGAAAAAGGCGATTGCGTTCAAGGCGGCTCCATCCACCTCTACCGATGACGAGGACTCGGAAGATGAAATGGACATGGAATCCATTGCCCTCATGGCAAAGAAGTTCAATCGCTTCTTCCGAAAAGGTAACTTCAAAGGCAAATCTAAATTTACTTCTACTAACGCCTCTCCTCCTTTGTGCTTTAAATGCAATAAGCCAGGACACATCAAAGCGGATTGTCCACAAAACAAGCAAAAGGAAAAGTGGAAGGCGCCGAAGTACGACAAATCGAAGAAGTATAAGAAAGGCTACAAGAAAGGATTTGTCGGTTTCACCGATTCCGAAGATGACTCTTCAAGCGGGGAGTCGGATGATGTGAAAGTGGAGCAAGCGCACGTATGTTTCATGGCTAACGAGGAAAATGTTCAAGAACCCACCTCCGATGATAGCGAGGATGAAAGCGATGAGGTAACTATGGATGACCTTAGACTAGCTAATGAGCAAATATGGAATAGATATGCTAAATTAGTTGAACGATATAATAAGACTAAAGATGAGCTAGTTAGCATCCAAACCTCACCTAAAACTATCATCACCAACAACGACACCGTTGTTGAAGGGTTGAAGAATGAGATTGTTAATCTCAAGACTCAACTTGAACATGTTAGTATTGAGGATCCGGAGGAACACAAGATAGCGGATTTGACTTCTCAAAACTCGACTTTGAGTATTGAGAATGAGAATCTTAAATCTCGTGTTTATGTGCTCATATCGCAAGCATCCACTTTGGATGCTTCTATGCGTTCTCTCACCGAGAAATATGAGAACACATTAGGCCGAATTAATAAATTCAATAAAGGTAAGGACCATTTGGATAAAATCCTAAGTGACTTACTTCCGGCCAATCACCACATTGGCTTGGGGTATACGATGGGAACTTCATCCAAATCGGCCACTACTTTTGTTAGGCCAACTTCCGGTGCTTCGACGAGTGGTAGCAAACACTCTATTGGTAGTTCATCTACAAATGGTGCTTCCACCTCGTCCACACCCTCTTTCGGAAAGAAACCCACTTTGGGTGGACCTCCAAAGAAGGGCCATGCCTACATGTACACCAATACTATGCCACGTAGGAACACACGTCCTACTCCACCGGCTCACTCATATGATGATTTCTATGCTACACATTCACGGGCACGTGCACAACATGTGAGACACCCTCACGCACGTGTTCCCTCACATGCATATGTTCACCCACATCGTCATATGAATAATTATCCACATGCACCATTTCATCATGTTCCTTTTACCTATCCACGACATGCATCACGTAGAAATCAACAAAGCATGCATGCTCCCAATAGGATTAAGGCTCCCAAAATATTCTCAATTTGGAGCCCAAAGGACACAAGTATGGATGAAAAACAAATCTACATGAATGATTATTTTTTGAATGTAGTGGATAATATTAATTATATTGGGAAGTCTAAGTCCAATTGGACTTGGATTCCAAAGGTCTAACCTTTGAGGACCCAATGATCTTGGGTACCATGAAATGATATAATCATCTTTAGGTACTCAAGAAAAACAAACGGAGCAACAAAGTCAAATTTGGCTCCAAGGATGGGTGGATACTCGATAGCGGGTGTTCAAAACACATGACGGGCGATGCTCAATTGCTTTCCGGAGTGGTGTCCATTGCTAATGGGAACCGGGTAATCTTTGGAGGCTACGAGAGCGGAACCATCGTCGGTGTTGGTAAAGTGGGTAACCCATCTAAACCCTTAATTAGTGATGTCTATCTTGTTAATGGTTTAAACCACAATCTTATTTCAATAAGCCAACTTTGTGACAAAGGTTACAAAGTTAGATTTGCGAAAGGATTGTGTCACATTTTTAATAATGTTAATAATGATTTATTATTTTCCGACACACGCCATAAAGATATTTATATTTTGGATTTTCCTAAGTCATATGAACAATGTCTCGTTGCCAACACAAGTGAACAACACTTATGGCATCGACGCTTTGGTCATGTGAACTTTGGAACACTTTTTAAGCTTTCAAAATTAAATTCCATTAAAGGTTTTCCTAAGCTTGTTTTTGAAAAGAAAAGTTTGTGTGACTCATGTCAACGAGGCAAGCTTCCTAAATCTTCATTTAAACCTAAGAAAAGCATTTCTACTAAACGGCCTCTAGAGCTATTACATCTAGATTTATTTGGGCCAACTAGAGTTGCTTCTTTAGGAAATGCTAGATATGGGCTTGTCATCGTAGATGATTTTTCGAGATTTACATGGGTATTTTTCATATGTAATAAAAATGAAGCTTTTGAAAACTTCACAACATTTGTGAAGAAAGTACAAAATCTCATCGGAACCACCATTGTCACTATTCGTAGTGATCATGGAGGTGAATTTGAGAATGAGTCTTTCTCAACTTTTTGTGATGATCTTGGAATTACACACACGTTTTCCTTCCCTCGCGCACCCCCTCAAGATGGTGTTGTTGAGAGAAAGAATAGAACGCTTGTGGAGTGTGCTCGCACAATGCTCGATGATAGCCAACTTGGCCATCAATTTTGGGCGGAAGCGGTACACACCGCTTGCTATGTGTTTAATAGAATACTTTTGAGGCCCGGAACCAAACAAACTTGTTATGAATTGTTGTTTGGTAGATTGCCTCAAGTTAAACATTTTCGTGTTTTTGGTGCGAAATGTTTTATTAAAAACAATTTGAAAATTTGGACAAGTTTGATCCGAGATCGGATGAGGGGATATTTGTTGGGTATTCCTCACGTAGCAAAGCCTACCGGATATACAACAAAAGATCCTCGACGATCGAGGAATCACTACATGTCTCTTTTAATGAAAATTTTATTTCTTCTAGAATTTCAAATGATGATGATTCAATGGATGTTTTATGTGATTCTATTGATAATTCTAAGTCTATTGATTCTATTAATTCTATTGATACTAACCCGACTAATGAGGTTGTTGAGAATGTTCCTAGTGATCAGGGAATTCCCAAATGGCTTCATACGGTCCGTGATCATCCTCATGAGCAAGTCATTGGCAATATTCATGATAGAGTCAAGACGAGATCGCAAGTCCACCACTTCGCCAATTGTGCCTTTGTCTCCTCGATTGAGCCAAAGAATATAAATGAAGCGTGCGAAGATAGTGCTTGGATCCTTGCCATGGAGGAGGAACTCATTCAATTCGAGAGGAATGAGGTATGGGAGCTTGTTCCATTGCCTTCGAAGAACCACACCGTTATAGGAACAAAGTGGATCTTCAAGAACAAAACCGACGAGAACCAAATCGTCATCCGGAACAAGGCTCGGTTAGTAGCTCAAGGCTATCGACAAGAGGAAGGTATCGATTTCGAAGAATCCTTCGCTCCGGTAGCTAGATTAGAATCTATTATATTATTGTTATCTTTTGCATGCCATAAAAATTTCAAACTATTTCAAATGGATGTAAAAAGTGCATTTTTAAACGGAAATGTCGTTGAGGAAGTTTATGTTTCTCAACCTCCGGGCTTTATTAATGAAAAATTTCCAAATCATGTTTTTAAACTAAAGAAAGCACTTTACGGTTTGAGACAAGCTCCTCGAGCTTGGTATGATCGCCTAAAGAATTTTCTTTTGGATTTGAATTTTAAAATGGGAGAAGCTGATTCTACACTTTTTGTTAAGCATTCGAATAATGATATACTTTTAGTTCAAATTTATGTTGATGATATCATTTTCGGTGCTACTAACTTCGCTCTTTGCGAAGAGTTTTCTAATGTTATGAAGGAACAATTTGAGATGAGCCACATGGGTGAGCTCAAATATTTCTTAGGTCTCCAAATTCGCTAAATGAACGACGGAATCTTCATCCACCAAACGAAGTACACGGTGGAGTTGCTAAAGCGATTTGGAATGGAGAGTGCCTCCGGGAAAAAGACTCCAATGAGCACTACTACGCATCTTGATAAAGATACGGGCGGAAAAGATGTAGACATTCGTCTATATCAAGGTATGATAGGTAGTTTACTTTATCTTACCGCTAGTAGGCCCGATATTATGTTTGCCGTATGTATTTGTGCTCGTTATCAGTCTCAACCTAAGGATTCTCACTTAGTAGCGGTAAAACGTATTTTTCGCTATTTAAGTTACACATTAGACTTTGGATTACTTTATCCAAAATCTAGCACGTATGAGTTAGTCTCATATAGTGACGCTGATTATGCGGGATGCAAATCCGACAGGAAGAGTACTAGTGGCACTTGCCATTTTATAGGAAATTCTCTTGTCTCTTGGTTTTCCAAGAAGCAAAATTCCGTATCACTTTCTACCACCGAGGCGGAATACATTGCCGCCGGTGCTGCATGTGCCCAGGTTCTTTGGATGAGACACACACTTAAGGATTTTGGTATACATTGTGATACTAGCCCTATCATGGTGGACAACCAAAGTGCCATTTGTCTTTCAAAGAATCCGGTGCACCATTCCCGTTCTAAACACATAGATGTCCGACACCATTTCTTAGATGATCATGTTGCTAAAAAGGACATCATATTAGTGTACGTTGAAACCCAGAAGCAAATCGCCGATATTTTCACGAACCCCCTAAAGGAGGACTCCTTTGTGCGGTTGCGTCGAGAATTAGGGATCATGGGTGAATCCGAGATATAGGATTCATTTTTATTTAATAATCTTGCATGCTATTCTATTTCGCTATATTTGTTCATGCTAGACTTATTGGATTCTTTCGGGATTTTTTGTGAATTTTTGGAATTTATGCTCGAATTTACTCTTGAACGTCGTATTTAAGTTTTTCGATGATTAATGGGGTAGTTTGATGATTTTTGAGAATTGAACGATGTTTCGTCCAAGTACATTTAGGAGAGAACTCATTTATCTTTGTTTGGACTCATCTAGTCGGTCTCAGTTCATCAACCAACCGACTAGATGCATATCTAGTCGGTCTGCTAATGAACTCAAACCGACTAGCTCAAGCTTTTTATTTTCCTTTGCTACTGACTTCATTTAGTCGGTCCACGTTCACTTACCGACCGACTAGAATGAAAACTAGTCGGTCAGTACTTGAACGGAGACCGACTAACTCTAGCCCTAAAAACTTTGACTGGCCTCTGTTTCGACTTAGTCGGTTCAAGCTCATTGACCGACCGACTAGATCGTCATCTAGTCGGTCAGTGCTTGAACTGTGACCGACTAAGTGCTCATGGACAGTCGTGTCTTTTCGCATTTCGACCGACTTAAGTTCGTTTCTAATCGATTATTCTTCTTTCTAGTCGATCGACGCTCGCTCTCCAGCTCAAAAACCCCGAACCCCTTTCGTCTTCCACCGTCGTTTCCACCATCCGATCGCCGTTTTCCGACCATCAACGGCCGTCGATCTTCCTCCTAGGTATTCTCCTCTCCTCTCTTGCATCTAGGGTTCTATTCTAGGTCGATTTCACTTCCTAGGGTTTGGTTTCTAGCATATTTCGATTTCAGCTTTAGGGTTTTGCTTCTAGGGTTCATCGATCTCGTTCTTACGTTGCTTGATCTCGTTTTGTCACACTTATGGCAAGAACGAGAATTCCGATCACTCCATCCGGTGCATCTCCTATGTCCATCGAGCCACACCCTAGGAATCCTTCAAAACCCAAACGCCGCCCTAAACCAACCCAACCTTCATCGTCTTCGCCTCCTCTGAAGAAGCAGAGGACGGCGACCGCCAAACCCAATAGACGTTCTCTGTCTAGGAAGCCTACACTCCATACCCCCGCTACTCCATCTGATTCTGACACTGAGTTTAGACCCGAGGATGAGCCTAGATGTCAGGAACCCACTACTCCACCTCATCCTAGGACTCGACAGCCTAAGGGAAAGGCCCCGATGCCAGCAGGTGGTGTCGATATTTCGTTGTGTCGTAATGACCCTTTGTGTCTAGCGGCAGACACGCGTATCGAACATTGCCCGCTGTTATTGGAGCATTTCGTTAAATTCTCCGATTTTCTTGGCTTAGCAGATCTTCTTTCCTATAGTGGACTCTTAGACTACCTTCGCTTTGACCCTAAGGCGAACCCTCGACCCTATCCTCGCCTGGTCAAACTTTTCTATGCGAACCGTATCCGGGGACAGTACGGTGAGACCCACTCCCTCGAGACTACTGTCTTGGGGACTCCTATAGTCCTCACGGCAGAAATCTTGGGGGAGTTGCTTGGTTGTTCGTCGTCTGGTCTCCTCCCATCTGATATTTCTGTTGATGATATCTCTTCGTTGGATCAGTCCGTTCTCGCCAATATCTTCCATGTGATCCCTCCTGCTTTCATTGGTGTCCCATCGAAGTCATTTAAGCCAAATGCTTGGGTGCTCAATCTTATCCTGAAGTCGTGCTTACTTCCAAAGTACGGCTCACCATCTCTGCCATCCCAGCCCTTCCTCAAGTTGATTTACGCTCTTTTCTTGGGTTGCGAGATTAATTGGGCTCGCATTATACTCGATAAGATGGACTCTTTCGAGTGTATTCGCAAGTCTGCGAAATCTACGCATCTCCCTTATCCTTGTCTGCTGACTTTGGTGTTTCGTCATTTCCACGTGCCTTTGCCTCCTGACGATGAGCGTCCACTTGGTCCTCCCCTGAACGCAACGGCCGTCAAGAAATCTCTTGCGGCACTCTGTCACGTGCAGAGGACGACTCCTTCAGCTTCTCAGGGCACATCTTCTGCAGCTGCTACTCCTAGACCTCCCACCACACTTGATGATCTCGCTCGTTCAGTTCGTTGTCTCGAGTCTCGGTATGCTCGTTCCGAGGAGATTCTGTGTCGTATTGCTTGTGTTATTGGTTTTGAGGTCCCTCCTCCAGTTTTTGAGGATGAGGAGATGGATGATGAGGATATCGATGAGTTCGTTGATTCTCTTGCTCGTGGCGCTGAGGCCACTCCTGCTGCTGCTACCACATCTGTTGCTGGAGCTGCCACTTCTTCAGGCCCTCCAGAGTCTTCTGCTCCAGTGGATGAGTCTACTGCTGCTCCACAGACGTCTGCTCCTGTTGACGTTCCTGTTGGTACCTCTGCCGTTGAGCCTGCTGTTGCTGATATTTCCACTCCTACCCCGACGATTCCTTCTGTTGACACACCACTCCTCCCAGCAGAGCCTGAGTCCACTCCTTCGACTGGACCTACGGAGACTGCTGATCCTACCACTACTTCTTGAGAGTCTGTTTGGAGGACTCTCCGATGCTCCTTGGATGATTCATCTTTTAGAGAGAGTTTTGGGTTAGGACAGGGTTGGTGGTGTTTTCTGATGTTTTTGCATGTGTTGATGTTTGATGTCGATGTTGTATCATTTTTGGATGTATGTTGATGCTGTTGATGTCGATGATGGATTGTGACTTTTTGATGTTGATATACTATGTGACATTTTGATGTAGTCGATGTACTTTGTGCCTTTGATGTTATGGAGTCGATGTATCTTTTGGTTGTACTCATGATGCTTCATATATATATATACATCGTTGTTCTCTTTTACTTCGTTGTGCACATTTTATATTCGCTTTAATGTCTATGATATTCGATTTCATCGCTCGACGATAATGACTTGGTTAAAAAGAATTTATTTCTATGAAAACATAGAATTGTTTTCCATCCTCTAATTTAACCAAAATGTTGAGATTGGAGAGCACGTTCCTTTACTCAATAAGTGAATTTTATTTGGTATTGTGATAATTTCATTTTTCGCCTTTGGATAATGGTCAATTTGGCACACCTTGATTTTCTTCGTGTATTTTTGTTTCTTGGTGTCTTTTGGACCATCGTCGTATTCTTCAACTCCCGATGTTGGATTTTTCTTTAGCCTTGTTGTTGTCGTTGTATGCCCCCCACTCTTTTTGGATAATGCCAAAGGGGGAGAAATAGTAATAATGACAAGGGCAAAATGAAAATTTACCTCTATTGTCCATGAATCTAATATATTATGTTAGATTCAGGGGGAGTGAAGATATATAAAAATGGATTACGATCCTAAATTTCAATACTTGGATCATGTTTTATATTTCTCACTTCTGCTTGATGCGTATTATATTTATTCAATTTGGAATTAACGTGTCATCAATGCAGGGGGAGTAAGTATTTTATATTTGAATCATTATTTTTTATTATTATTTATGTTGGTTTGTCATCACCAAAAAGGGGGAGAATGTTGAGTATTGGACTCCCCGGATTTGGTTTTGGATGATGAGCAAACATAAATAAATCGTGAACTAACACTTTGTGAGCGCAGTTATGGAGATCGTCACCAAATTCACGTGAACATCCAAAGCGACGTCTCAAGACTTCTCAAAGCTCGTATTCATATGCCTAAAGCTTTGTTGAAGCTTTTGGACCATTTTAGAAGTCATGAAGATTCGATTGAAGCTATTGAAGACGGTATCGTCAAGTTTTATTTATAGTCTTTAAGCTTCTATCGTAGAATGTTAAGCCTTGAGTAGGTCTTACGGTTTATATCTTCTTAACGCTCCTATCTTAGCTCTAGGATCTTAGTAGAAGTCCATACAAACTTTCCCGAAGCTTCGCGCTTCGATTCGCGACTTCTTGTGCATGTTAGTTAGTTCAAGAAGAAGAACCAACCGACTAGATGGTGATCTAGTCGGTTGGAAAAGCTTCTTGGACCGACTAGTTTGTCTCCCAAATCTAAGCTCTTTACTGTTTATAGTTAGTCGGTCTTAGTTGACTCACCGATCGACTAGTTGGTGAACTAGTCGGTCAGTAATGCTTCTTAGACCGACTAGTTGAGCTTTACTGTACATGCCAATTTTTCACCTTAGTTACTGTTTATCGTTAGTCGGTCTAAGAACGTTTGGTGACCGACTAGTTGATGATCTAGTCGGTCAACATTTGTTCTTGGACCGACTAAATCAAGTTGTATTCAGACTAATAGTTTTTGACTCTTAGTCGGTCTAAGTTAACTGACCGACCGACTAGTTGAGAAACTAGTCGGTCGGAAAGTCTTCTTGGACCGACTAGTTATCTAGGTCTGAAATTTCATCTGTTCATTGTTCATCCTTTAGTCGGTTCATGTTGTTTCACCGACCGACTAGTTGATGAACTAGTCGGTCAGTGGTTGTTCTTTGACCGACTAATTGCCCCAGATTTCCAACCGTTGGGAGATGACCTAGCTCGATTTTGTGGGACCCTATAAATACGAAACTTGGTCATTTCTCTCAAGGTTAGAGCTGCTATTGAGAGACTTATTCAGATTGAAAGAGTTAGAGATTAAAACTCATTTCCAAAGCTCTCTTCCTCACAAGAAATCTTTCTCTCCCTCATTTGAGATCTAGAATCCATCTTGAGAGAACCTTGTTCTTGTTGAGCCATCCAGGCAATTGCTTGATTCAAGTCTCCTATTCATTCCTAGGCACCCATTCTGCTCATATTGGTGGTGCTAGGTCTTGGTGACTTCTCCTTCCTTAAATCACTCCTTGCCCTTATTTGGTAAGAATACTCAAGGTATAGGGTTTGTGGTAAGTTGTTGTTTATTGCATATAAACTCTTTTATTGCTATTGTTTCTCTCGGTTGTGAGAGAAGGTTGTGATCCCGGGTTGTGGGATTTACTATTGCTATTGATTGTATGATTTGATCTTGTGAAGGTTTTTCACAAGGTATTCATAGTGGAAATCTTGGGTTAGGGTTTCTAACCTAAGTATCCGGAGGGGATCCGGGTGTTCTGGGACGGAGGATCACCGGGTACAAGTCGGGGAGACTTGGCTGGATCCGAACCCATCATATCAATTTTTAGCATTGAATATTTGTTGTTGTCATTTTTAGCTTCCGCATTTGTTGGTAGTAGTTTGCACGATAATTAGGAATTATACTCCTTGTTATTTTTAAAGTACTATTCACCCCCCCTCTAGTACTTGTGCAGTAGCTTTCAGGGCATTATAGTATGGACATGTGAACGTTGTCTTTTCTTGGTACTCCCGATGTAACGGGATCTGGAAGTACCCGGAGTACCCATCGAGGTAACAAAAGTATTTGTGTTTGGCAAGATGCTCAAGCATTTGGTCAATAAAGGTTAGAGGATAATGGTCCTTTCTGGTGGCTTTATTGAGTTTTCTATAGTCGATACACATACGCCAACCAGTGACAGTTCTAATGGATATTAATTCATCCTTATCATTTCTAACAACGGTCGTACCCCCTTTTTGGGGACTACCTGCACCGGGCTAACCCATTTACTGTCAGAAATGGGATAGATAATGTCGGCCTCAAATAGCCTCAAAAACTCCGTCTTCACTACCTCCTTCATGTTGGTATTTAATTGCCTTTGAGGCTCAATAGAGGTAACTTACTTATCTTCAAGGTGGATCATATGGGTGCATATGGTTTCACTGATGCATTTTAGGTCAGCAATACTATACCCTATTACCTTTCTATGGGCTCTAAGGATTTTCAGGAGGCTTTCTAGTTGTGGCTCGTTGAGGGCTGCATTGACGATGACGGGAATTCTCTCCAAAAAGGCATACTTCAAATTAGCAGGAAGAGGTTTTAGTTCTACCTTAGGGGGCGCTGCACTCCCATCATCGCTTGCTTGCGAGAAGGACGCGCCCTCAATGGCCGGTTCAGAAGCTGGAAACTCTTCATTGGCAGAACTATAGGATGAGCAAGGAGACGATGGTACGTCGTGACAGACGTCTGCGGGATCTGTTTCCATATTGATTTGTTCCGTACCGCGCCTATCGACAGAGGTAAAGTACTCAAGTATGCATTCACTATCAAGTGTAGAGTTAGGAGGACCTCCCTGGTCAGTGTCGCTCTGGAACGGTCCGGGATCCGTGTATCCCTCGTAGGCGTGTTCTTCACATGTCGTAGTTTGTGGGATGTTATCATTGTTGAAGCGTAGTGTGTCTCCCTCGTATCGCACATAGACTCCATCGACGATGGGGACGCCATCCAAGGTATCTGCATTGTGGAAGGCGTTTGCAATAAAGACTGAGAGTTCGTGTATAACCGGGTCGTCTACAAGAAATTCCACTGGACCATTGGCCCATACATCGGCCACTACGCTTTCAATTATACTCAAGAGCTGGGAATTGTTCAGTGGCTCAATTCGACGAGTCTCTCTCCAGCTTGGTCAACAGGTAGAGCTTCGACAGTCTGTAGGAGCATCGTGTCCCCTTCGAGGCTTATGTGGATGTCGTCCTTAATGGTACCTGTGTCAGAAACCTTGTTCGTTATATGATCCATGACAATTTGCTGATTCGCATTACTTGCCACATAGGTTTCTGATCCGATAAACGGAACTGCATCAATCAATTCTCTAGCTTCACATTCGATCATGTCCTCATCCATGCGTGAGTCCTAGAGACCATGCAGATGATATGGAGAGAAGCTGATCTCATTCGAGTCACTGTTAGATTCACCGGTCCATTGTACTTGCATCACCATCTCCATTGTGTCTGATTTCTTAAGTATGATCACTAGATGGAGAGATGTAAGTAGCGAGGTAACAATAAAAGAGAATACAAAGGGTGGTAAGATAAGGAATTGTGAGAGTTGCTAGCAAACTCTTCAAAATAAAAATAAACTGAGATACACCATAACCGTCTCCGGCAACGGCACCAAAAACTTGACTCACCCCGAACTCACACCTAAAATCCACCTGCAGTGTTACAATCGCCAGGCGCAATATAGTTCCTAGGTGCCGACTCTGGGCTCTATCCGCAAGCGGACGGTGTCAAATTATATTATATAAGATTGTCGAATCCCACAGGGACAATGACGGTGTACTTGGGTCTCAGATTATCTTTAAATCTTAGAATGAGATAGCAGCCAGTTTGGAAAGATTGATTGTGATGGTGTTGTTGGTTCGATAATAAAAGAAGCTAGGGCCTTAGGGATCACCGCTAAGACCATCGAAGGTTGATGTTAGAATAGGATCTTTACGTTGCATTGGATTTGGGGGGTTGATCTCTCAACTTATACCACTCTCGTGGGTTAGAATTTCGAGGTATTTCGGTGGCTCTCATTGACGCAATGGTAGTAGCCGTCAATGTAGCGATATAGTTCGTCGGTGGATCCCATCAAGGCACGAGCCGGGCATGGTCACGAGCCTTGGTTGGATCCACTAATTCCCTATTTAAATCACAAAGATACTCCTTAAGCTCATCAATTCCACCGACCGTGGGCATGATCTCAGTACGAGTTCTCCTAGAGACGTGGATGGATTGACCGAAATAATCCCCCTTATTCCCAATACAAGCTAGGGATCCAGATCTACATCTCTTTCCTTAGAGTCATAGGGCTAACCCATCAACCCTAGGGAAAACTATTCACACATAGTGATTACGACAAATCAAAATATAGTTTCTACCGTAGAAAACATCATAGCAATAGGATCAAGCGAGGGATTAAGATCTTACGTACTGCGAATGAGAAAAAGCAATAGCCAATAGAAATCAAAGAATTCCCGCAGATTCCAAGATGAAGGAAATAATAAAAACTTGATCTTTCTCCAAAAACAACTCAATTCTCAAAACCTAGATCTAGATCTACGATAGTTTTCCATCCTCTTTAAGCTCAATTCAAAAACATCATGAAAAAAACTCCCTAAAACATCAGTCAAAATTAGCTCTAATACATCTGTGTGGGACCCACACGAAAATAACTTGAAATTCTAGAGTTTGGGCCCGCATGTCGTCGACCGAGTCAGTGACTCGGTCGAGTAGACGCCTGCTCGGTCGAGCAGTCGCATTAACTGCTCTTGGCTTGGGCGAAGGGGTCTGGGACTACTCGGTCGAGCAACCTGCCTACTCGACCGAGCTGTTAGTAGATCGGATCTACCTCCAAAATGTCACTCGGCCTACTCGGCCCGAGTAGGCCTTGCTCGGTCGAGTCGCCTGCTAGCTCGATCAAGTAGGTTCTGCTCGGTCGAGCAGGATTTCGGTGAGAAGTAGTCAGAAAATAGGTCGACTCGGGCCGAGTCATTACTCTGCTCGGTTGAGTCGGATGCGCATTCTGCTGGGCTTGTATATCAGCTCGACCGAGCAGCTTGTGCTACTCGGTCGAGTCGCCTGGGAAACAACCCTAATGCCACCTTTCTCCTGCTAGCTTCTCCTCCTCTCCTCCTATAGGCTTCCAAACCTCGGCGAACTCCTGTAGAGCCTCGCCAACGGACTCACGGGCATGCTAGATGTGTCCATATCCAAAAGTGGCTTCAAATCGCTCCAAAATCCCTGAAAATCCACAAAACTCTACGAAGCTCGAATATGGCATTTGAATTACAGTATTGTAAGAAAATGCGGGATTTGGATGTGGATATGACATGAAATGCAATGAAATGATGCTATGAAAAGATAGAAAATATGGACACATCAGCCATCGCCGAAGTCAAACACATGTCGTCGTCGCTATGCCGTCGAAGTCGAAGACGCTTGAAGACCCACTATTCGAAGCACGAAGCTTGCCATCGGAGTTCTCCCATCGAAGCTTGCCGGAGTCGAGGCGACGCTATCGGTGATGAGCCAATGAAGTCGGAGAAGTCCACGCTCCCGTCGCTGTCGAAGAGTCACCGAGGGAGCCCACCATTTAGGAGATCACCGCTGTCGTTGCAGGCGAAGAACGCCGTCGCTGAAGTCATTGCCGGAGTCTGAGCTCTCGTCGTCGAAGCCGCTGCGCCGGAATTTGCCACCGTCATCGTTGAGGGGCCGACGAAGTTGAATGGAGAGCTGCATACCCTAAGACGTGCAAACGAAAACAAAGGGAGAGAGAGGCTTTGCTGACGTGGAAAAAGGGTTTTAAAGGAATTACTATATACACAGACCGATTATATATTGGTTTGAACTGCAATTGCTTTGTGCACAGACCAGAGTGCTTTTCAAGCCATATTGTGAGATCCAGGAGTCAGATTGAGATACCGTTTGTGTCAGACTGGAGTTAACGACGTGCTGACTGAAAGAGACGACTCCACAGACACGAACTGAGCATTTCTAAACCATTTACTTTTTATATTCGTGTCTTAGTGTAACAATCTCTATAGGGGAAACTTTACCAGGTTTTTGTGTTCTACTTCTTGACTTGTCTGGTTGGAGCTAGACAAGAGGGTCTTGACGTGTTGGTGCAGTCAAGATACGTATTTACTAGGTTGATAGGGTTCTGTACTTTGTTGAGTGTGGTACAGTTTAGGTGGGGAGTTGGAGCTAGAACCCCATTGTAGGTGTACAGAAGGAGCTTATTAATGCGAGTATTTGCTTGGGGCTGGACGTAGGTCGTTGGTGTGATCGAACCAGGGTAAATCTGTGCGTACTCTGTGATTGTCTCTTATTTACGCTGCTTATGCTTCTAACTGCGTATGATTTCTGGTGGGTTGCGCGAGAATTTTTTATAAGCCTATTCACCCCCTCTAGGCTAGGATCCAAATCCAACATGCTTTCCAGGAACCGAAGAAGAGGTTGATGACTGCACCCATCTTGGTCATTCCAGACCGATCAAGAGGATTCGAAGTCTTCTGTGATGCATCTGGCAAGGGACTTGGATGCGTGCTACATCAGCACGGTCGAGTCATAGCATATGCATCCAGGCAGTTGAAAATCCATGAGAAGAACTACCCCACTCATGATCTTGAGTTGGTGGCAGTGATTTTTGCATTGAAGATTTGGAGGCATTTTCCTTTGGGGGAGCATGTGAAGGTGTTCTCGGATCATAAGAGTCTGAAGTATCTCTTCACTCAGAAGGAGCTCAACATGCGTCAGAGACGATGGGTCGAGCTCATGGCAGATTATGACATTGACCTTCAATACCATCCTGGGAAATTCAATGTCGTACCGGATGCATTGAGTCGTCTTCCAGCGGTGATGGCCCTTACAACTCAATGGAGGTTGTAGCAAGAGATCCGGGACATAGGTATAGAAGTGATTTTAACAGGGATGACTGCATCTTTGATATGCATGCATATCCACTCGACCTTGGTAGCGAGGATCAAGTCTACTCAGGTGGAGGATGAGAAGCTGCGGAAGATTAAAGATCTGGTGATAGCAGGCCAGAGGACAGAGTTTACGATTCATGAAGATGGATCCTTGAGGTTTGATGACAGGATCTGTGTACCGTCTGGCACCATTAGACATGATCTGTTGGAGGAAGCTCACAGTTCTCCATAATCCATACATCCTTGTAACGGCCGCTTTCCGACCGTTCGTATTTTCTACGTACACGTACTTTTTCGTGCACGTATTTTATTTGGTTTTTCTGAGCTCCGGCATATGCGATACGATATGCCATTGTGATTGTTTCGGGGTGTTGGATTTTATTGTAATTTTTGGGAACGTCGTTTCACGGCTCGTTTTCTCGCAAAACGACTTTGAACGATATGGGCGTTTTAGTCATTTGACTCAAAACGTCGTTTCCAATTTTACGTAAATTTTTGGTAGGCATTACACACGATCGGGCTCGGTAGATCTGTGCGTCTTGTCTCCACGATCGTCCCGGTATTTTTGGATTATTTTTCCGATACCCGTAGGGGAAGATATCCCCTAATCAATTTCCAACCATTGATTAGCCACTAATCTTTTGAATTTCAAACTTAACCCAAATCAATTTGGATCCTTACATATCTTGCATGATTCACTGGGCTACCCTCATCATATATCTCCCTTAGTTATACCCCCCTCTCTCTCACACTCTTTCTCCTACTTGGCTTAAATCCACCCCCTTCACACCCCTATATATCAATATTCCTCATGTTAAAAACAACCCAACAAAAGCCCTAGGAAGACACGTTAGCCAGCCGCCACCCCCCTCTCTAACCCATGGCTGGCCTTCCCCCATCACCGACGGCCCCTCCGGCGATCCTCCGGCCATCCTCCGATCATCCCCTACCTCCTCTCTCCTCTCTCTCCCCCTCAAACTACCCTAAAACACCATTGCCAAACCTTGGTTGCCGCCCAGTTTTGAAGCCGCCGGCCACCCTTTTTCCGGCCGCCTCCGGCCACCATCGGTGAGCCACGGCCTCCCTTTGGCATCCCCTCATCCCTCGACAACATCCTCCCCCTTCCCTACACTCTTTCTCCCTCAAAACTCCATTGAAACCCATCAAAATAACCTCACAAACACAGTTTTTGGGACAGATCCGCTGCCCGCCGGAAAACACCGCCGGCCGGCCACCTCCGGCCACCCCCTCCGGCGACCACCACCCCCGATCAACTCCTCTCTGACCCCCCAAGCATCTCCACCTCCCCTTACCCTCCTCCCTCATCTCTATCTCCCTCAAAACGCTTTCAAACACAACCCAAACGACAGTTTTACAGATCTACGCCACCGCCGGAAAAACTCACGCCCACCGGCCATCCGGCCACCTACGGCGACCGTCCTACCGCCGTTGGATTCCTATCAAAACCACCTACCAACTGCAACTTTCCTCACGCTCATAGCCCACCTGTAGCTCCCAGAATCCTCGTCGGAAAACGTCGCATCCGCTGTTTTTCACAGATCTGGAAGCTGAACTTCTCCGTCCGCGCACGGCCACCTCCGACCACCCCCGGAGACAACTCCACTGTCGTTGGCTTCGTCTTGAAGTCCTTTACCCACTGCAAATTCCCGTTTCTGTTGTTCATCTCTGAAATTTCACTGAGACGTGCGACAACGGACGTGGCGTGAATCTGTCCTTCCCGGCTTCTCACGGCCGCCCACCGCCGTGCGCTTGTGCCGTCGGCCATCCACCGGCCCGAGCATCTTCTTTTGGTCCCACTTCATCTACCAACAGCCCCCTTGGACTCTTGGAGTTCACGTGCGTTGCCGCACGCACGTACTTTTAGCCGACGTCGCCGTTATCGTGAAGAACCGTTGCGCTACTCGCAACGGGAAGGAGATCGCTGATTAGCTCGCTGATTTCACATCACCACCCCGCTGTCCAGAGGTACCTCGTTGCGCTACCCATGGCCGAGGAGTTCCAGACGACGACGTCGTTGCGCCGTCCAGACCCGACTTTCGCTTGTTGGACGACATTACGAGGTTAGTTTCCACTAACTCATAGCACAACCCACACCATAGCAGAACTGAAAACCTAACTAAAATCGGCAACTTAACTCATTAAATTTATTTTCTGCTCCCTTAAAACGATGTGGAACTGTAGATCGACGAATGGACTTTTTGACTGTGCACATAGGATAGAATCGTCGAATAGGGTTGAACATCAAAATGTGACTTCTGACGAATAGGATAGTCCTGATAACCTAGAAACGAACCCTAATAGGACTTGATGAATTTGAGACCTGACACCGTCACCGTGACACTATTTCAGACGGAGTTCCGCTGACGAGACGCTTGGACGAGACGCTCCGGGAGGACGACACACTCGCCACCGCAGGCAAGTGTACCCACTCGTGTTTTTGACCGCGTCTTGGTCTTAAATTGTTAGAACGGTTAGACTGTGAATGTTTAGATCCGGACGTGAAATGATAGCGTCTGGGTTACCCTGACGACTTAGACTTGACGACGAAGTCTAAGTCCGACAAAAAACAACTTGTGACACCGTAGGATTATCTTGTGTGTGCGTGCGTGTGGACACCCTAGAACAACTCTCCCATACACTGGTCGTGTCTTGTCCCTGTTACACAAAAAGCCTTCGGGCGTTTCAGATGCTTCCCGAGCAGAAGTGATCTCTGTGCTACAAAAAGCCTTCGGGCGTTTCAGATTCTCTCCTTGCGGGAGTGATCTCCGTGCTACAAAAAGCCTTCGGGCGTTTCAGATGCTCTCCTTGCGGGAGTGATCTCCGTGCTACAAAAAGCCTTCGGGCGTTTCAGATGCTCTCCTTGCGGGGGTGATCTCCGTGCTACAAAAAGCCTTCGGGCGTTTCAGGTGCTTCCCTAGCGGAAGTGATCTCTGTACTTCTTGTCCTGAGTTCTGGGGTTTGGGGTAGGGTTGAGCGTGCGCAAGGGGAGAGGGTCTGATCCCCCTCAACCCGTAAGGCGTGAACCCTTCGTGTCGTGTCGTGACGTGTCGTGTCCTACTTGTCTCGTCGTGTCTAGTTCCGTCTTGTCCTGACACCTTTAGGATAGTCCCGTAGTCTGTAGCACACGCTACGACTACTGCCTGCTACGCTTTTACTTTCCTGCTATGTTACTTCTCTTGCTACTCTGTTGTAACCTCAGCATGCTAATCAACCAGTAACCCGTCTGTTATAACCTCAGCATGCTAATCAACCAGTAAATCGTTGTTTAAAGTTCGGTGCACTTGCAGTAAAGTCTAACCCTTCTTGTAGACTTTACCTGACGTACAGTTCCTTTCTCTTGGGTGTTGTACGTCAGGTGTTCAGCCAGAGTTCGTGGACGAGGCAGACTCACTGGAGTACGAGGAGCCGAGGACGTCGACCCAGAGTACGTGTTTGACAAGGACCAGACCTTGAGGTCTTTTAGTCATCACTTTCAGAGGTTACTACTTTCAGTTTGCTTGTAGATAGTTTGTTGCCACGCTTAGGCTTCTTTTTAGACTTTGTACTTATTGGATATTATATCTCTAATTTAATGAATGCAACTTCCGTTCCGTACTTTCTGTTGTTCCGTACTTTCTGTTGTCTCGTCGTGTCTAGTTCCGTCTTGTCCTGACACCTTTAGGATAGTCCCGTAGTCTGTAGCACACGCTACGACTACTGCCTGCTACGCTTTTACTTTCCTGCTATGTTACTTCTCTTGCTACTCTGTTGTAACCTCAGCATGCTAATCAACCAGTAACCCGTCTGTTATAACCTCAGCATGCTAATCAACCAGTAAATCGTTGTTTAAAGTTCGGTGCACTTGCAGTAAAGTCTAACCCTTCTTGTAGACTTTACCTGACGTACAGTTCCTTTCTCTTGGGTGCTGTACGTCAGGTGTTCAGCCAGAGTTCGTGGAGGAGGCAGACTCACTGGAGTACGAGGAGCCGAGGACGTCGACCCAGAGTACGTGTTTGACAAGGACCAGACCTTGAGGTCTTTTAGTCGTCACTTTCAGAGGTTACTACTTTCAGTTTGCTTGTAGATAGTTTGTTGCCACGCTTAGGCTTCTTTTTAGACTTTGTACTTGTTGGATATTATATCTCTAATTTAATGAATGCAACTTCCGTTCCGTACTTTCTGTTGTTACGAACTATATTAATGCAAGAACCTGAAAATCTTTTAAAATGGTACCCCTACAGACGCTTATTAGGTCCGAGCTCTTCAGCTCCGGCCTAAGCGGGCCTTAGTCACGTTTTGCCTCCTTCGTTTTGGGAAGCGGGGCGTGACAGGTTTTAGTGGTGGCCCATGCCGGTCTTGCAAAAGTTTGGAACAATAAAAGTACCGCATTCATTTAATATCCACGTATAAGTCTACATTAGTTTCCCAGTCTCAGATAGTAGGAAGACTTAGGTAGACGTCCCAATTTGATAGTCTGACGCCTTGGTTAGGAATTAGTCGTCCTCATCCTAGAATACCTTAGTAGCCCACTTGACTCTGACCGTGTTAAATTTCCTAGAGCCCTTCTTTTAATTTAGTCGCTCGCCCAGCTCCATTGACTTCGGGCCCAGCAGAACGTAACCTTGATTCTCTTAAAGACTTTTCCCCCTGACTTCTAGCGCCTCTCTAATCATTACCCTTTCGTGTGATCGACCGAAGAACCCCATCGTAGCTTCGTAAATCAAATCCTAAGTGTATCCATCAAGCGATCATTTTTCCTGTCTCCCGATTCACGTGATCGTTTCCTGACGATTATCGTTGAACCTCCGAGTCTCTTCCCTTGCCAAGTCTGCTGCCTCTAAAAGTATTTTTGAAATTCCTATTAAGTTTTTCGCTCTAGCTTGACTTCTTTGAAAACCCCTATATTATACATTTCAAAATTCTTGTTTTTCTTTTGAGTTAAATTCTTTTACTGATCTTGAAACATCCCTGGTCGTAAAATTATTTTACTATCTTGTATCTATTTTCAAATCGGCATCTTTTGTGTTTCAGTTTTAAACCTTGTTATCAATTCTATAATCCAATATATATATTAATTTTCTAAACTACCAGATCTATTTATAACCACTTACCGTAGATATTTTAAAAAAATATATTTTCTAAACTAGAGGGAACTTCAATTATTTTATTATTATTATATCAGTGACCACATTTCAAAAATCTTTGTGTAAACTTATTTTCATTTGCAAAACAATCGTTTCTCACCCTACCCATTCTTCCTTCGTCTTACTTTTTCCAAAACTTTGATTTGCTACATCTACTCACTTTTAAGTATATGAATATCTATTATACATTTGACAGTGTTTTTTGAATTCTAGGGCTGACTAGGACAAGATAAAGAGTGGCCGAGATTTGATCTTGGTAAATCAATGGTTGAGATTGGATTTTGTGAAAATTTTGGTGAGAAAAGTGTCTTGGGAACCAAAAATTTGAAATTAGAAGTGTATTGGGTAAGATTGTAGAGATTAAATTTGGGGGATAAGTGCCTTGGAAACCTAAACTTTAAAATTAGAAGTGCCTTGGGAAAGATCGTGGAGATTAAATTTGGGAGGAAAAGTGTCTTGGGAACCAAAACTTTGAAATTAGAAGTGTCTTGGGAAAGATTGTGGAGATTAAATTTGGGGGGAAATTGCCTTGGGAACCTAAACTTTGAAATTAGAAGTGCATTGGGAAAGATTGTGGAGAATCTTGATCCATTAAATTAAACAAAATAAAAAATTTAGCGTAAAACAATTTAGCGGAACAACAAATTAGCATAAAAATACCCTGAGTTTTGTTGCTCCGCGCCAAAGGCGCTCGCTAAATTTTGCCGAATTTGTTGTCCCGCGCCGAAGGCGCCCGCGTCGGTGCGGGCGCCGAAAAGTTTTTTACGCTAAATTTGTTGTTCAACGTCAAATTTGTTGTTTAGCGTCGAAGGCGCCCATGCCGCTAAATATTTTTACGCTAATTTATTGTTCTGTTAAATTTTGACTGTGGAAATAATTTTTCGGGGAACAAAGATTTCGCGGGGGAAATCTTAAATGAATCGTGCCCGCGGGCACGGATTATGACTAGTATATATATATATTTAAAGGTATATGATACCATATTTTGCACCAAATCCTTCTTTCATCGTTAAATCTTTTTGCAATATTTTTGTCCTGTCCATCCGACTATCTTCTTACCCTTGCCTTACATGACTTCGTTCTTTCGATCTTGTTTCGTGTCGTTCTGGTTTCGGTCTCCCTCTTGTATGTAGACATCAGCGCCTGTAGTTGTCTATGTCATCCCTAGCTAGTAGTGGGCCCTTGAGTTTGTGATGTCGTGATGTATATATAGGTATAGTGTGTAGATCTGTATGAGTGTGTCATCTTTAGGATCCTGATAATTGCCTTTTGTGTCTTGAATGTGTACTCGGTGTTAACCATGATATGATTGAAATTGTCTGAAAGACGGTATTCTTACATATATGAATAAGGTCATGGCAGACAATTTCCTTAGACGTAGTTTTTCGCGATTATAGAATAGCTTATCTTTGACTGCGTGTGATTGTATCAAGACTTTGTTTTTCTTTTAAACCAACCCTTTAAAGTTTTTTTGAAATTAGCTCACAAGATCACAGATCAATTATACCCCTCATCCATTACCACGATTCCACACGTTTTTCCAAATGTTTAAAAATGTGTCACTGGTTTTAAGTTTTTCCTTTTCTCTTCTCTTTCTCTCCATTTAGAAATGTTATGTTATGGTTGTTATAGTTTTGGGACTAGCCATTATTATTGTAGGATTTGTTTGCGGATAGGCTCAGGGAGAGATGAGATTTGTTATAGCAATGATTGACCGATTTTGGAACAATAGGATATTGGAACAGATTTCTTCCGGATGAAAAGAACTGGTTGACCAAGACTTATTTATAAAACCGAAGTGTGGCGGACTCGATGGAGAATTCTGGTTGAACGAGATTATATGTGTGAAGATGAGAACTTATCAGACTTGAGGCTTAGACGGGTGGTAGATAGGAGTAACTGCAGAGTATAGTAGGAGTTAGGGTGATTATGAGATTGAGTAGAGCTTTTATTAGCAACGAGACTTGATTGTTGAGTTGACGTGAGAAGACATTGGGAGTAACACGACGTGTTGAGACAAGTGGATGGTTAGGTTGTCGGATTTAATATTGGTTGAAAATAATTATAGTGAGTAGGGTGAGATGTGATTTTTGATAGTTCAATTATTTGGCGGATAAATTTATGGGAAGATATGACATGGAATGTATTGAGGACACGGCGATTGTTGATTTGTAAATGTGTTATGAGGTAGACAAAGTTGTTGTCTTCGATTGGTGATTGACTAGAACATTATTTTGGCGATTGATTAATATTGGGAAGAGATTGAGAAATTTAAGGATGTTATCGAGTGATGATGTTTAGTGGAGTGGTATGGTATGAGAAGATGATTATTATTCTTTTGTGAGGACTTGGAGTTGGAAATTTCAACAGCAATGATGGGTCTATGGTTAAGTCTTAGGATGTGAGATTAGTCTTGGAATTATTCAGTGAAAAGAAGGGTTATGAAGGATTAATTAAAGAACATTGGTTGAAGTTATAAGACTAGCGATCTATAGGTGTAGTCATGAGAGTTTTGGGGTATAAGGTTATATAGATGTTATTATTGTTAGTATAAGTGATTCCGAGGACGGAATCATTTCTAAGGTGGGTAGAATGTAACGGCCGCTTTCCGACCGTTCGTATTTTCTACGTACACGTACTTTTTCGTGCACGTATTTTATTTGGTTTTTCTGAGCTCCGGCATATGCGATGCGATATGCCATTGCGATTGTTTCGGGGTGTTGGATTTTATTGTAATTTTTGGGAACGTCGTTTCACGGCTCGTTTTCTCGCAAAAACGACTTTGAACGATAGGGGCGTTTTAGTCATTTGACTCAAAACGCCGTTTCCAATTTTACGTAAATTTTTGGTAGGCGTTACACACGATCGGGCTCTGTAGATTTGTGCGTCTCGTCTCCATGATCGTCCCGGTATTTTCGGATTATTTTTCCGATACCCGTAGGGGAAGATATCCCCTAATCAATTTCCAACCATTGATTAGCAACTAATCTTTTGAATTTCAAACTTAACCCAAATCAATTTGGATCCTTACGTATCTTGCATGATTCACTGGGCTACCCTCATCATATATCTCCCTTAGTTATACCCCCCCTCTCTCTCACTCTTTCTCCTACTTGGCTTAAATCCACCCCCTTCACACCCCTATATATCAATATTCCTCATGTTAAAAACAACCCAACAAAAGCCCTAGGAAGACACGTTAGCCAGCCGCCACCCCCCTCTCTAACCCATGGCTGGCCTTCCCCCATCACCGACGGCCCCTCCGGCGATCCTCCGGCCATCCTCCGATCATCCCCTACCTCCTCTCTCCTCTCTCTCCCCCTCAAACTACCCTAAAACACCATTACCAAACCTTGGTTGCCGCCCAGTTTTGAAGCCGCCGGCCACCCTTTTCCGGCCGCCTCCGGCCACCACCGGCGAGCCACGGCCTCCCCTTGGCATCCCCTCATCCCTCGACAACATCCTCCCCCTTCCCTACACTCTTTCTCCCTCAAAACTCCATTGAAACCCATCAAAATAACCTCACAAACACAGTTTTTGGGACAGATCCGCTGCCCGCCGGAAAACACCGCCGGCCGGCCACCTCCGGCCACCCCCTCCGGCGACCACCACCCCCGATCAACTCCTCTCTGACCCCCCAAGCATCTCCACCTCCCCTTACCCTCCTCCCTCATCTCTATCTCCCTCAAAACGCTTTCAAACACAACCTAAACGACAGTTTTACAGATCTAAGCCACCGCCGGAAAAACTCACGCCCACTGACCATCCGGCCACCTACGACAACCACCCTACCGCCGTTGGATTCCTATTGAAACCACCTACCAACTGCAACTTTCCTCACACTCATAGCCCACCTGTAGCTCCTGGAATCCTCGTCGGAAAACGTCGCATCCGCTGTTTTTCACAGATCTGGAAGCTGAACTTCGCTGTCCGCGCACGGCCACCTCCGACCACCCCCGGCGACAACTCCACTGCCGTTGGCTTCGTCTTGAAGTCCTTTACCCACTGTAAATTCCCGTTTCTGTTGTTCATCTCTGAAATTTCACTGAGACGTGCGACAACGGACGTGGCACGAATCTGTCCTCCCCGGCTTCTCACGGTCGCCCACCGCCGTGCGCTTGTGCCGTCGGCCATCCACCGGCCCGAGCATCTTCCTTTGGTCCCACTTCATCTACCAACAGCCCTCTTGGACTCTCGGAGTTCACGTGCGTTGCCGCACGCACGTACTTTTAGCCGACGTCGCCGTTATCGTGAAGAACCGTTGCGCTACTCGCAACGGGAAGGAGATCGCTGATTAGCTCGCTGATTTCACGTCACCACCCCGCTGTCCAGAGGTACCTCGCTGCGCTACCCGCGGCTGAGGAGTTCCAGACGACGCCGACGTTGCGCCGTTCAGACCCGACTTCCGCTTGTTGGACGACATTACGAGGTTAGTTTCCCCTAACTCATAGCACAACCCACACCATAGCAGAACTGAAAACCTAACTAAAATCGGCAACTTAACTCATTAAATTTATTTTCTGCTCCCTTAAAACGATGTGGAACTGTAGATCGACGAATGGACTTTTTGACTGTGCACATAGGATAGAATCGTCGAATAGGGTTGAACATCAAAATGTGACTTCTGACGAATAGGATAGTCCCGATAACCTAGAAACGAACCCTAATAGGACTTGATGAATTTGAGACCTGACACCGTCGCCGTGACACTATTTCAGACGGACTTTTGCTGACGAGACGCTTGGACGAGACGCTCCGGGAGGACGACACACTTGCCACCGCAGGCAAGTGTACCCACTTGCGTTTTTGACCGCGTCTTGGTCTTAAATTGTTAGAACTGTTAGACTGTGAATGTTTAGATCCGGACGTGAAATGATAGCGTCTGGGTTACCCTGACGACTTAGACTTGACGACGAAGTCTAAGTCCGACGAAAAACAACTTGTGACACCGTAGGATTATCTTGTGTGTGCGTGCGTGTGGACACCCTAGAACAACTCTCCCGTACACTGGTCGTGTCTTGTCCCTGTTACACAAAAAGCCTTCGGGCGTTTCAGATGCTTCCCGAGCGGAAGTGATCTCTGTGCTACAAAAAGCCTTCGGGCGTTTCAGATGCTCTCCTTGCGGGAGTGATCTCCGTGCTACAAAAAGCCTTCAGGCGTTTCAGATGCTCTCCTTGCGGGAGTGATCTCCGTGCTACAAAAAGCCTTCGGGCGTTTCAGATGCTTTCCTTGCGGGGGTGATCTCCGTGATACAAAAAGCCTGCGGGCGTTTCAGGTGCTTCCCTAGCGGAAGTGATCTCTGTACTTCTTGTCCTGAGTTCTGGGGTTTGGGGTAGGGTTGAGCGTGCGCAAGGGGAGAGGGTCTGATCCCCCTCAACCCGTAAGGCGTGAACCCTTCGTGTCGTGTCGTGACGTGACGTGTCCTACTTGTCTCGTCGTGTCTAGTTCCGTCTTGTCTTGACACCTTTAGGATAGTCCCGTAGTCTGTAGCACACGCTACGACTACTGCCTGCTACGCTTTTACTTTCCTGCTATGTTACTTCTCTTGCTACTCTGTTGTAACCTCAGCATGCTAATCAACCAGTAACCCGTCTGTTATAACCTCAGCATGCTAATCAACCAGTAAATCATTGTTTAAATTTCGGTGCACTTGCAGTAAAGTCTAACCCTTCTTGTAGACTTTACCTGACGTACAGTTCCTTTCTCTTGGGTGCTGTACGTCAGGTGTTCAGCCAGAGTTCGTGGAGGAGGCAGACTCACTGGAGTACGAGGAGCCGAGGACGTCGACCCAGAGTACGTGTTTGACAAGGACCAGACCTTGAGGTCTTTTAGTCGTCACTTTCAGAGGTTACTACTTTCAGTTTGCTTGTAGATAGTTTGTTGCCACGCTTAGGCTTCTTTTTAGACTTTGTACTTGTTGGATATTATATCTCTAATTTAATGAATGCAACTTCCGTTCCGTACTTTCTGTTGTTACGAACTATATTAATGCAAGAACCTGAAAATCTTTTTAAATGGTACCCCTACAGACGCTTATTAGGTCCGAGCTCTTCAGCTCCGGCCTAAGCGGGCCTTAGTCACGTTTCGCCTCAGTCGTTTTGGGAAGCGGGGCGTGACAATCCTGGAGGTACCAAGATGTATCAGGATCTGCGACAACATTACTGGTGGCATGTCATGAAGAGAAGCATCGAACAGAGCGTAGCGAAGTGTATCGTGTGCCAATAGGTGAAGACTGAAGGCTGAATATTACTTGAGGTTTGATGACAGGATCTGTGTACCGTCCGGCACCATTAGACAGGAGCTGTTGGAGGAAGCTCACAGTTCTCCATAATCCATACATCCTGGAGGTACCAAGATGTATCAGGATCTGCGACAACATTACTGGTGGTATGTCATGAAGAGAAGCATCGAACAGAGCGTAGCGAAGTGTATCGTGTGTCAATAGGTGAAGGCTGAACATCAGAGGACTGCCGGCTTATTACAGCCATTGCCCATTCCGGAATGGAAGTGGCAGCACATCACGATGGACTTCGTGACTGGACTACCCAAGAGTACAAAGCAGAATGATGTTGTCTGGGTGATCGTAGACCGATTGACCAAGACCGCGCACTTCATTCTTTTCATAGTGGGCCAGTCTACAGAAGTATTGGCCAAGAAGTAGATGGATGAGATCGTGAAGCTGCATGGAGGTCCTATCATCATAGTCTCGGACCGAGACACCAGGTTCACATCTCGTTTCTTGAAGAGCCTTCAGGAGAGCTTGGGAACCCACTTGAGTTTTAGTATAACTTATCATCCACAGACAGATGGTCAGTCAAAGCGTACTATATAGATACTGGAAGACATGATGCGGGCATGTATGTTGGACTTCAAAGGATCATGGGAAGACCATCTCTATTTGGTTTGCATATAACAACAGCTACCAGTCTAGCATTGGTATGACACCTTTTGCGGCACTGTATGGGAGGAAGTTTCGATCCCCCTTGAGCTGGGATGATGTAGGAGATCGAGAGTTATTTGGTCCTGGTTCGGACCATCAGAGAAAAGCTGCAGCTGGCTCAGGACAGGTACAAGCATTGGGCAGATGCGAAGCGTTGACATCTGGAGTTTCAGCCCGGTGATCATGTTTTACTGAAGATCTCGTCCAATCAAGGATTGAGTCGTTTTGGTCGGAGAGGAAGGCTTAGTCCTCGATTCATTGGCCCTTTCGATATTCTGGAGCGAGTAGGAGAAGTGGCATACAAGCTTGCACTGCCCCTGCCTTTGAGGGAGTGCACAATGTGTTTCACATCTCGCAGTTGCATCGTTATGTGAGCGACCCTAGTCATGTTGTGGACTACTCAGAGATTGCAGTTTGTCCAGACTTGACGTACAAGCAGCAACCCGTGGAGATCCTAGATCGACACCAGAAAGTCTTCAGGAGCATGGCTATTGATCTAGTCAGGGTGATGTGGCGTCACGACTTGCCAGGAGAGTCTACCTGGGAGCGAGAGGACGAGATGCGAGGACGTTACCCCTGCCTTTTCAATGCATTGTAGAGAATTCCGAGGGCGGAATTGTTCTAAGGAGGGTGGGATGTAACGACCGGTATTTTTAGCCCGTTTGATTGTGGTGTGACCCTATTTCATTTTTTAGTAGTCCAAGTTTTTATTTGAATTTTTGCCTTAACCTAATTACTATTACCCTTACGCTAATTAACCTTACCCTAATTACCATTTTAACTTACCTATCCTGTCGGCAACCACCCTTCAACTCCCCCTCTTCAATTGCAACGCCAGCAAGCACGACCATCATCCCCAACCTTCCCCTTGTATACAAATCGAGCAACAAATTAATCCCTAAACCCCACTCTTTTATCACCTTTGGGCAGATGAGATCCAAAACATTCGTATCTCAACTTAATGCCGTTTCTCTATTTAGAAAACCCCTTCCCTCTCTCATTCTTCGTCATCCCCCTCCTTCAATCAATAGTAGGAAGCAACCCAAATCAAACATCAAATCTGAAATTGAAGAGTAGAACATCGAAATTGAAGCACATATCAAGCAATCCACACTCCCAATCAACCCTTCAACAACCCAAAGCCCATATTTCAACCTCCATTCCTGCCCTCCCCCTGCACGTGCTCGCTGAACCCCGCGCGTGCCACTCAAAGATCGCCAGCGCTCTCCTCACCTGCAGGACACCGTTTCCCGCCGTCATGCTCCGTGCGCCCTCCCAGGCCGCCGCCTCCAGGCTGTTGCACGCCACCCATCCCTTGCGTGCGCCGCTGCCGCTGCAAAGGCCGCTGTGCCCTAGCCTGCGCCGCCCTCTCGCCTGCACCGTCCATCACCCTTGGCCGCCGCCCCTAGCCACTTGCCGCCGTGCCTTTCTTCTGAAACAAAAAAAAGAAACGAAAGAAAGAATGGGAGAAGACAGAACATAAGAAAGAGAGGGGGTAAGAAGTTTTTTTATATACGTTTTAACATATATAAGTTATTATATTAAGTTATAAAGTTAGTTAGCTTATTAATTATATTAGTTAAGTTATTTTTATTAAGTTAAGTTTAAGTTAACTAAAAGTTAGTTTATAAAATAAGTTTTTATATAAGTTATTCCATAAGTCATTATTTTATAAACCAATATTATTTAGTAAGTTAAGTTGTGTAGATAACCCATTTTGAACAACTGTGAAACCAGGTACCCCTACCACTGACCAAAATGCGCCATTCTCTACAAGGCAAATCGGTAACTAATCGTACACTTGCTGTAGGTTTTTAAACAATAATAAATGCATGTCAATCTAGTGTCATTTCAATTTCATAGTGTTTCCATTTTGAACTGTTAGATAAACTTATAAATTGCACAGTATCGTAAAAAAATCGAATTGGACTACGTGACATGCCTGACAGAAAGATGTAACTGGAAATATGAGAATAGTAAATGACTCGTAAATTGCAAGTATGGTAACCTGCACAGACACTGGGTTTGGGGTAACTTATAATAACGAGGGTGCGGGAGCGACTAGTCCAGTCTTTGTTGTCACCGACGGGTTCTAGCAACCCATCATAGTAGCCGGTGACAAATTCATAGACTTGATCACATATTCTGGAACATTATTCATAGCATGGTTCGCCCAGGTAGCACCCGTGGCAAGAGGTGGACTCTTGGTTGCTTACTGTACCCCGCATTATAAGTCACGGTCTATGTACGGCACAGTTAGACTCTCGTAACATGGTTTCTTTTAACAAAGTACTTTTAATTGCTGGAAATTGCTGATTGTTGTAAAACTGCAAGTTACATTTCTGCCATATTTCCTTACCATTATTGCTCGCACTTTACTTCTCTTCTCTTTAGACTGCCATGCTTGCACTTTGTATTAATCTCCATGCTTAGAGATACTTTGAGTTACGTCTGATCCTGGCGACCTTTCTCTTTGTGGTGGACCCGCCAGATATCTCACAGGTTGAAGAATTTGCACCAGAGGCTGCAGACACGGAGTTTGCTGTTGAGTTTGACCAGCAAGACGTTGGGTATTGAGGGTGAGTGTGAGAGTTTTACTTTGTTACTTTCAGGGTGGCTTGGTGTATTCTTTGTTTTTAGATGTATTTTTCTTTCTTGTACGCTGCTGGGTTGTAATAAGGTTGTAAACCATCTTCATATATGAGTATTCTGGCGTATTTCTGCAACAGAGCCTGTATTGACTTCAATAGTGCCTAGCAGGAATTGTGCATATTCCAAACAGTAACTGGCCCCCAGAGCGGATCGTTACAGTCACTGTTCAATTAAGATACCCTCTCAAAATCTTTGTTCAACCCAAAAATTATTTCCCTTTCCAAAATTTAAATGAACAAAAATTTAGCTTCGGCGCGGGTGCCTTCGGCGTGGCCACCTGTCCTCAAAATCTTTGTTCTCCTCAAAAATTATTTTCCCCTCCAAAATTTAAGCGAACAAAAATTTAGTTTCGACGCGTACTAAATTTAAACAAAAAAATGACATCTGAATGGGAAATGAACAAATAATTATAAACTAATAAGACAAAACAATATTTGGCAACTATATAATTATCGTTAATAGTTTATTTGGTGCCATTAAAAGCACACTGTCCATTTCAAGACTCCCTTTTTATCCATCTTTACTTTCTTTGAATTTTTCTTGTACTGGTTAGGCGGATGTGAACTTGGACGTCATGTCTACAAAATGGAGGCGATATGACCCATCTAAGCAAAGTTGGTTCGACTCCAACTAACTGAAATCTCCAACAATTTTCCCTGTCGTTGGATATTGCATTGTGAGGTGTCATTGGATGTTATGTTTTTTATAAAAATTTCAAAATTTTGAGTTTTCCACCCAAATTGATTCCCCCAAAACTTTCTCAAATTCATCTCAACCTTCCATTCTTCAAGAACAAATCCAAGTCACTCTTTATCTTGTCATAGTCAGCCATAGAATTCAAAAACAGTTGTGTTTTAATATTTAAATGAAAAAATGGACATCGGAATGGAAAATGAACAAATAATTATAAACTAATAAGACAAAACAATATTTGGCACCTATATAATTACCGTTAATAGTTTGTCTGGTGCCATTAAAAGCACAATGTCCATTTTAATATTCCCTTTTATCCATCTATACTTTCTTCGAATTTTTCTTGTACTGGTTAGGCGGATGTGAATTTGGACGTCCTGTCTACAAAATGTGGGCGGTAAGACCCAGCTAAGCAAAGTTGGTTCGGCTCCAACCGACTCAAATTCCCAACATTTCCCCTGCTTTTGGATGCTGAGTTGTGAGGTGTCATTGGATGTTACGTTTTTCCATAAAAATTTCAAAATTTTGAGTTTTCCAACCAAAGTATTCCCCCAAAACTCATCTCAAACTCATCTCAACCTTACATTCTTCAAGAAAAAATCCGAAACACTCTTTATCTTGTCCTAGTCAGCCCTAGAATTCAAAAACAGTTGTGTTTTAATATAGAGACTAGAAATAACCCGTGCACATAGTGCACAGAGCAAAAAAACCCCACACGGAAAGGATGCAGTGCACACTCAAAATTGAAAAGGAGTGAGAAGTGTGGGTGGGTGTGTGGGGATCGTCGGTGTCAGCGCTAGAATTCAAAAACAGTTGTGTTTTAATATATAGACTAGAAATAACCCGTGCACATAGTGCACAGAGCAAAAAAAACCCCACACGGAAAGGATGCGGTGGACGCGCAAAATCGAAAAGGAGTGAGAAGTGTGGGTGGGTGTGTGGAGATCTTCGATGGGCGAAGTGGGGAAATTTAGGGGGTTAATTGCAAAAAAACTTGGGGGGGGAAGCAAAGTGCGAAATTCTCAATTGGAAACTTGTAATTCATGGGAATGTGGGTGAAGGTATAAAAGCATGGTTTAAATTGCATAACAACTTTGTGGAGGCATAGTGCAACAATTCCAATGACAAGCTTGCAATTGAAGTGAATGTTTGGGGGGGGGGGAACGCCACACCCAAAGCAAGCTCAAACCCACACCCGCCCCTAAGTGGCCCCACCATTATGAGGTGGCAAAGCCTATGCCAATCATTTATTCTATTGGGTTTGTCCTAGTAGAATCCAAAATGTATAATATATAGTCATAACCTGTGCCCGCGGGCACGGTTTAGTTACGATTTTCCCTTGCGAAATCTTTATTCCCCAAAAATTTATTTCCACAGCCAAAATTATGCGGAACATCAAATTAGCGTAAAAATATTTAGCGGCGTGGTCGCCTTCTGCGCGGAACAACAAATTCGGAGCGACGCCTTCGTCACGGAACAACAAATTCGGCACGGGCGCTTTAGGCATAGAACAATAAAAAAACGTAAAAAAATTTAGCAGACGTCTCCAGCGCAGGAAATGATTCTCTTCTTGATGTGCATTGAAGAGTGTCGGGATTGTTGCCCTATGCGTCGAAGAGATGGTGAGCTCTGCGTTGAGGGAGAGATCATTCGATCTGCAGCAATATTCGATCTGCAGCATTAAGTGCAAGTTAAAACTTTTTTTCCCAAATTCATTAATTGCGTGCACTGTGCTATTCACCATCAAGTGGAAATGCATAAGTGCACAGGTTAAGTGCAAATGCATTAATTAAGGGCCATGTTAAGTGCAAATGCATTAATTAAGTGCCACCATTAAGTGCAAATGCATTGGAAATGCATTAATTAAGTGCAAGCCAGCCAAAATTTCTCCCAAATATAATGTTTTTCTCCAAAACTTTCACAAATGCATTAATTAAGTGTCACCATTAAGTGCAAATGCATTGGAAATGCATTAATTAAGTGCAATCCAGCAAATGCATTGGAAATGCATTAATTAAGTGCAATACAGCCAAAATTTCACCCAAATATAATGTTTTTCCTCTAAAACTTTTCACAAAATCTCATCTTCAACTGTTGTATCATATCAACTCTTTTGTCCTAGTAGGATTGGAAAATAGACAATTGCAATATATAGATAGTTCGCGGGTTACAGGGTGCCGTGAACCAAAGCCCCATTTCGGTGTTCATTGCAAGGTCATCTCGATGCAGTTTTGTCCCACGACGACTGCCTACAATATTGGGTGCCGTAAAGCATTATAAGCATATTAAACTCGAAATTAGAAAAGAGGCTCCCACGTCCTTTCAGTCCGCCACGTGTCAACGTCCGACGTGGCACTCCGCAGCTAGGTCGCGCCGTTGCAGGCGGAGGGGATAGAGAGAGAAAAAACATTAAAAAAAACAAAAACAAAAACAAATAAATTTTCTAGAGAGAGAAAGAGAGAAAGAGGAAGCAAGAGAGCGCGTCACCGAACCGAACAAGGCTGTTCGTTTTCTTCATATCTGACACAAAGGAGAGAAGAGAGGGAGAACGAAAGACCAAAACAAAAAAACAAGGAAAAAAGCCACCCCCATTTTTGAACAAATCGTCCCAGCCTTAAACCATACAATCTAATTCAAGATCGCGTCCAAATTTCGAAGGTTAATAACAGATCTTAGCTCATCGATCGATTTGGGGATCGAATTCGATCGGATCTAGGGCTTCGGGCCCTCGTTTGATGAGGGGATCCGATCTCAGCTGTGGCAATCCTCTCGCAGAACGATGAAATGGTCGTCATTGCTTAAGGACATCAGAGACAAGGTTGGATTTCCCTCTCAACCGCAGGCTGCTTCGTCGGGAGCTTCCACCTTCGCCGCCGCCGTCTCTGCTGCCGCTGCCGCTGCGAGTGGAGCTGGGAATGGAGCTTCTGATGCTTATGAGCCGGTCTCTTCACCGGGATATGAATCTGCGGTCTCCTCGCCGGCCGCCAGGTATTGATTCCATGTGCATTTCTTGATTCAGATTGGTTCGTTAATGAAAGGCTGGATTTTGTTGGACCAGGAAGCTTTTCTAGTTAAGATTGATAACATGATTATTTTTGATCTAGCTGGAGAATGGAATTCAATAGATAGTAAAATGAATGCTTGCGGCAACCGAAGTTTTGTCTTGCTAGACTAGCTACTCAGCGCGGGTGCGAAACAATTAGTTCAAAGATAAGATTGTTTGTCATGTTGAAAGTAGCTATCCATGGAAATCTGGGAGTTATAGACTGGAGCTTGTGCAAACGTTGATGATTTGAAGTTTCAAGATATTACATGGTATGCCATATTATATTTAGAGTGAGATTGGATGTTTGACAAATTGATTACTTCTAACTAACAGCTAACATTATAATTTTAGTGGACATGGCATTCTATGATTCTGATGCAAATATCCGGTAAATGGGACGAAGAGCAAGCTGAGGGATTTTATTTTTAATTTAATTTTTTTGTGAAACTTCAGAATGGAGAGGAAAAGTTTGGGAGGATGATAACTCTAGGGCAAGCATTTGCCATGTCAAGGTTCTGTCTTGAATTTTTATGAATATTATATATGTGTTTGTGCACACATGTGTCCACGCACACATTCGTGCTAGGGGGACTTGGAGAAGTTAAATATGGTCAACGATTTGGATAATGAAATCAAAGAATATTGTTTGTCTTCAACAAGTTATTTCACTACTCGATGAGAGGATGCCAAACAAAGTTGAGTTTAATATTGCAGCCATTGAAAAGAGAGAAGGTATTAAGATCTACTTTGCTACACAACTTGAGCCGTTTAGAGTGTTCCGCCATTGATTCCTATCTACAACTTAATCGAGTCCTAAAATAGTTGGATAACATTGTTAGCCTCTATCTTTCTCTCCTTAATCAAATTCCTAATTTATGTGCTTAATTCTACAATCAACCAATTCTCACCCCCTAATTAAGTTCTTAGCACTATTCTCTTTCTCCCTCCCTTGAATTTCCACAACTGATTCTCTCTCTCCTTAAGTCCTTAATTTAATTAAATTCTTTATCAGATCTTTACCACCGTTCATTAATTCATGCCAAGCCTTATCTTTTTTCAATTAAAAATTTATCAGTTTATGTTTATAAAAATATCTACCTTCAAAGAAAAAACAATTATTATGTACATTTCTCTTTCGTAAGTTGAATGAATTATGAATAGCCCTTTTAACTTTTATGGATCATCAATATGTTATTCCTTAAATATTATATCAAATAAATTTAGGAAAAATATTTTGACTACACCTTTACGATCTCCAAGAGATAAGATAAAGCTCCTGTGATAAATCAATTATCATGTTCAGTTTTTGTGATCTAGAGATCCATGTAGATTATAAGAGTGTGCATATATAATTCTTCGTAAAGTTCTGAAAATCCAATTTCTAACTTATATTTCAATTTGTAAAATCTTAAGAAATCATTTTTTATAGCTTAGTTACTTTTTTTTGTATTCATGAACACATTGCAATTGGTAGGGTTTTGAAAAAGATTTACTTTCTTTATAGAAAAAATATGTTTGACCTTATGTATCAAATATTATTTTTTTGATCTTGGCTCCTTGCCTATTTGGTTCTGGATGAAACTTCCGATCTAGATACACTTAAAAATTAAATATGACTATTATCTAACAACTAAAAACCGAATACTAGCTGTACCAAAATTTAAATAATGAAATAAAAAGAATTGCCCTTTTATTACGATGATTTTTATTCTTCCATGTTTCTTCATAAATAAACTACCGATGAATTATCAAAGTATGCATTAATATTTAAATACTATTTTTTGTCATAATGTGCATGCACGTGCTAGCACACTAGTATATATATAATCTTAGAGCATTCGAAGGCCATTCTTGGCATAAGATGGTCCTGTTTAAAGCTATGTATGATGATGCCATCATTATTGAGACAGAAGGAAGAGTGGTCATATGCGTAATTGCGTATATTAGGAAAGTGAAGCTTGTAGTCTCATCTTCTTGTAACTATGAATTCTAATAAATTGCCAATTTTGTTATTTAAAGTTAAAGGGTAATGACATGGTCTTCTCTCCTCTTTACGTCCTTTCAACGACTTGTTGAGAACTATTGGGTTGTGTATGTTGTACACTATATTGATTGGGTGATGTATAGATAATCTATTACTTATATGTATAGAGAGATGGTATCAACTACCGCTAGAGAAAAACCTCATCCTTCCATTTCCCCCACTTTATTTAATGATATGCACCATTTTATCTTCATGACTGAAAACTACAATAAATAATCTTGTGGTTTCCATATCACTTACCTATGCATTGTGTCATTGGAAATTTAATGGTTTGTAATAATCGAACTTTCACCCCCTAGATCTACGAGCAAAGTGCATGTGGTTTAATAAATCTTTAGTGTATTTAGATTTCAAAATATGAAGAGCGAAATAAATGCTGTCGATTATGTAAGAAAATTACGGATTGAGCTTTTTGAGTGTCATATGAGGAATTCTTATATGGTAGTTGATAGCCATATTGCTCTATATATGTGTGAGTATGTGAGTGAGAGTTATTTTGTGGTTTAGCCATTATGACACTACGGGAAAATGATAGTTTTACTATTATCATCTATTTTGTACCAAGATTGTTGTACCCACCTAGTTGTATTGTATAGCAACTATGCCATGGCAGCTTTGACCATTGTTAGTGATAGAATAAGTATATTGCTAAAGTGTTTCCTGTAAAAGGGTTGTATGTTTTTTGTTTATAATAAACTATAAGTAAATTGGAAACCAACAAACCTTTCGAACCTTCCATTCTCTAATTTTTTTCATATCTAATTACATGGTATCAAAGACTGAAACCATAGTTCTAATCTTAGCACTAACCCAAATTTAATTTTCTGAAATCTTCCCAACATTAATCTTCTTAAATGACATCATCTTCAAAGCTGATCAACCTCATCACCATAAGCTTCAAACTGGATGCCACGTTAAACCTGATCTCCACTTCGACCTTATTCCCAACCTTAAATCTTCACACCGACATCAACCTCGACAATCATTGATTCGTTTTCGATCAGATTTGATGTTGATGACTTATTTTTACTTGACTTTGGTGCTACATCAACACCAATGACCTCTAGTTCTTTGAGTTATGGAAAGATTTGGATGTATTTTGTTTGATATCAAGGACGATCATAATAGTTTGGACGTGCTTGTTAGACGTTGTGAGATGATCACCGAGTACTGGTTGGATCCCAATGAAGGATCTTAGTTACTTTATATTTGTTTATTCTGTCTCGGGGGGGGGGGGGGGGACTTTATGGAGTCTTAGTTAAGAAGAATCTTATTTACACACTTATGTAGTTGATTGGATAAGTGACCATAACAGAGACAAAATGAGACAATGTTGATTGTTTTAGAATTAGTTTCCAGTAAAATTGTTGATAAAAAACTAAACTAGAATAATTTTCAACGGTGAAAAAGTCTTGCGAACGTCCACTTGATATGTAGTGATAAGAAAAGTCATTTGATGATGGTCATCAGATGCAAATGACATCGGAGTGGGCACAATATAATCAGATTTATAATCAGTTGCTAAACTCATGGAGCATGATATACAATATTTGGGGATGCATATACAGAGTGTGAAGGAGTTATGAGGATTTTTGGAGGTGTTGTACTCTGAAAAGAACTTTTTCATGGTGAATAATGTGTCTCAGGCTATGTAAAATGAGCAACAAAGCATACTGTTGGCTTAGCAACTTGGAGATTTTTTGAAGTCCAATAAAGAGCCAATGTGTTATCCTTGTCAGACATGAAGAAGATGCAGCTGTAGAGAGATCAGTTGGCTATCCCGACCTTTTAGGTAGTTTATGAGTGGAGTATACAACCGCTTACCTTCAGATTGCTTGTATCTCATTTATAAAGTTTTTGTCATTGACCTTTCATAAACTTTACCAATTTTTCTGGAAGGCTTATGCAGTCAGATGTTAGTAATCTCTGAAAAGAGGTTAGAATTAGCCATTCAATAGTCATATAGAGATGCTAGATGGTGTAGATGTGGTTATAAAGGAGGATAAATACAAAGATAGTTATGCTGGAAAAGGCAGATGCAGAGGTATGCATCAGAAAGGAGGCAGAGGTATATATCAATTTAGTTTTAATAGAAGAGTTGTTTCTTCAACTAAGACCGCAATTTACTTATGGAAAGGATGAGAGTACCAGATGGAGCTGCACCAATAGCATCTTTTAAGGAGTATTTCATGCCTTAAGGAGAGTGAAGATGACCGATGATGAGGGGGGTTTAGTTCTAGTTATTCATAAAATCGTGACGCTCAGATAGTTCTATATTCTTTTATTGATATACTCGTGATGACATGTTTTCATACTTGTCTTTCTTCTATAACTTCTAGGACTTGGGTCATTGATTCACGAGCATCTGATCATGTACCTATGGAATTCGGTATTTTGTCAACTTTTGACTCAACATTCATCTTTTAGACAATTATATTAGCTAAATGGTTCTACATATACTCTTACTTCATATCCATTGAAATGAATAAGATGACATATGCATGAATTTGGAGATTGTATCATTTGGATACTGCGATTAGCGTAGTAGCATGTTCTAGTTTCACCGCCCCATTTACTACATTTTTTGCAACTTGTAGCCCTTAACTTGAATAATTTATCTAATTTAGAACGTGAGTCATCTTAGTTGAGAAAGCGCCATCTTGTCTTACCTACCTGAAGTCAATAAATGTATGGTAAACTTTTTGAGATTGTTTATTCAGATGTTTGGGTCCTTATCCTATTGAGTCAAAACTTGATTTTCGTTATTATATCTATTTTGTTAATGGCTATTCTCGTATGATTTGATTATATCTTTTGAAGAATAGAATTATAGACCTGAAGTTCTCCCTGTGTTTAAGATGTTTTATGCATGAGCATTGTCCTCGTATTGCCAAACTTGATTTTCGAGCTTTGAAGTGTATTTTCTAAGGATATTTTCAGACTCAAAATGGTTACATATATTTTAATCCCAAAATTAAACAATTTTTTAGTGTCAGTGGATGCCTCATTCTTCTAGCCAATCGTATTTTCCCGAAGAAGATATGTCTGACGACGAATACTTAATGAGTCATTAGATGAATTTATGTTCTTCATGGTTCCATCTATAAAATTTTCTTTTACAGGAACATGTTCTTTGCTACTAAAGATATCGAAAGTTCTTAAGGTTTACACCAGATGTTCAATGAATCTTCCTCCTAATTTACCACCAATGCTTTCTACTTCAGCTGTCACTTCTAAATTTTGTACACATGATGGTTAGTCATCAACTTCTGATAATGATATTCCCACTGGCACTTGTCCATGTATTGCTTATCTTATTTCAATTTTTTTTTCATTTAATGCTGTATCTCCATTCCATGCCTTTGTATCCTCAGTCGGGTCTAAGATTGATAATTAAATTGAGCATCTTGAGGCTCATCTCTCGAGATTAGTTTGAGAAAAGCTCTTTCGAACTCATTTGATAATAAATAAACTAAGCTTGAACAGAAATGTGTTTGCTAAATTTTTTGAATAAGATTTGGGTATAACTGGAATATGCTCGAGCTTGAGCTCGACCCCATAAGAGCTCAAATAGCGATGGTCTCTAATTCAAGTTTAGCTCATCAAGGACGTGATTAATCAATATTAATATTTTGTTGGAGTTTCATTTTGATTGGTCTAGTTCAGCTATTAATATTTAGATCAATATTTTAACTCGATCAACAATTCTATGCTATGATATGATTAATATCATGGTATAAGGTTTCGTTCGATACCTGTCGGTATCGGGCGTTTTGTCCCGGTTCCGCCCCTAAACGTGACGAAACCAGTAACAATGTTTCGGTTTCGGCCGAAACTTGGCCGTTTCGGCCAGTTTCGGCCGGTTTCGGCCGAAACGGGCCGGAACGTTAAAGTTCCTACCGAAACCCAAGTTAAAAAAATTAAGAAAGAGATGGAAGATGAAGAAGAAAAGAAGAAGACGCAGTAGCAGCAGCTCAACTGAGGAAAAAATAGAAAAAAATAGAAAAGGAAAAAATAGAAAAAATACAGAGGAATTTTTTTTAAAAAGGACTAACCGTTGCATGTCGCTCCCACCGTTGCCACTCCTGCCGTTGTTTTCGTTCTCCATTTCCGCGGCATCATCGACCGTTGTCACCGTTTGTCATGGGACTGGGGAGAGAGGGAAGAGGAGAGAAGAGGTTGGAAGAAAAGGACGTGCAGTGCTGGTGACCCACGTGATGGCAAGCTGGCAGCCACTCACTTTAGTGCTGATGTTTTTATACCTAGTTCATTTATTAACAAAGTTGCCATTTGAAATGGCCAACTTGTAAATATACGAAGTTTGTTTAACAAAATGTGTAATGAAAGTACAGTACTGAGATATTTTGAGAGAACAGACCTTTTTACTAGCAGCACAGACCAACTTAATTACAAATTTGCCATTATTTTATTTACATGAACTATATTTCGCAAAAACAATTTTAGTATATTCTTATATATTTCGCAAAATGTGTAACTTGTAAAAAAATATTTGATACTTTAGTATTTAATAGTATTTGATATAGTATTTGATATGTATTTAAGTATTTGAAACTACCCATACGGACAAAACGATACATACTTCCGAAACCACCGAAACGGGCGATACCGATACCGAAACCCAAATTTTCGAAAGACCGAAACCGAAACCGAAACCGAGACCTAAAACCTTGATTAATATATATATGCTAGCATAAAAGAGCGAGTCTGTTTTGTTAGTAAACTATTAAAATTCAAAATATCCTTAAAATACCCGTTCATGTATGCATGTTTAATTTCTCTTTCTTTCTCTCCTTTTTATCGTTTTTACTTTACTTTTTCCCCTTTCCCCTCCTTTTATTTAATTGAATATATCTTAAATTGTATTTTACTTGTTGATCCTTAGTTAACTAGGCCAATTAGTTTTAAACAATTCATGAAAATTTCCTTTCCTTTCTTTTTTCTCTTCCACTGTTTTTTCCTTTAAACTTTCTATTTAGGGGGTTTCTTAAAAAATTTCCTTTTTTGTGCTTCTCATTATTAAAATATCGAAACATCTCAAATTAAATCTTATATACTAATTTTTAGTAATTATGATTGACAACTTATTTTAGAATATATTGAAAAATATTCAAATTAGAATCCAATCATAATTAAAATGCCATATTTGATTAGTGAATTTAAAGAGAAATCATATTTGATTAACACAATTCAAATAATTAAGATTTCTACTTAATTCAAATCCATCAAAAAATCTAATTATAATGAAGAATATTGGATTGCTTTTTGTTTTTATAGTTTTATTAGAATTAAGTTGATAATTTTTAATTAATTAGGATTAACTATTAATTTTAAAGCATTTCATGAAAATGAATAATTATTGTAAAAACTAATTTGCTTGCTAACCAAATTTTGTTTTATTAACATATCTACTTGATCTGAAAACCAATGAAATTCTAGTATGCTACTATTTAATGTGCTAATATTCAATGTTAGTATGCTATTAATTATCATCTTAATTTTTATAACCTATATTATATAAAATTAGTCTTCATCTATGTTATTTTTGGTATGTAGTTTGAAATCAATTTATTCTTAGTTAAGATTGTTAATTGGCTTGAAAGCTCGACGTTTGGCTTGAAAAGCTTGACGAGAGCTCGGTTGAGCTCGGTTGATAACTTAATGAACCAACACTTTGACAAAATTCTAAGCTCATCTATATAATTGGATAACCAGAAACAATATACATCTCAGCTCACACGGCTTGATTAGCACTCCTAGTCGAGTCTTATCCTATTTTCAAGTTTGTTTCAGATGCACTATCACATCTAGCTTCACAAAATGCTATATTATAAGAGATAGTATTATAGTAGAGTAGCACATTGGACCTGGTAGATACTTCGGTAAATAAGGTGGTGGTTTGTTGCAAGTAGGTTTATACAGTAAAGTTGAGAAGTTGAACCCGACTGGTTCATAGCCTGCTTGAAGACTCGTCTTGTAGCGAAGGGGTATTTGTAAACATATGGAATGAATTATTAGGAGACATTCTGGTTAAGATGACATCTGCACATCTTATCTCCCTTGCTAATGTCCACCATTGGCCACTGAATCAGTTTGATGTTTTTTGCCGTTTTCGAAAGGGTGCCGTTTTCGAAAGGGTACCGTTTTATCTAATAGAGAGTTATGGGGTTGATATGCTTTCAGAGATCAGGATGTTGGGATGTTAGTTGATTGTTGCAAATAAGGATCGTTACATTAAGCTTATGCTAGATTATTACGTGATTTGGGAAGGTCCATGAGTATTGATCCGAAGCTGAATTATCTAATTGTGGTCCAAATATTGTATATCTTTTGAGTGTTAGTCAGTTCATATTTGATCTACCGGCTGTACATTGGGATGCTATCATGCGAATATACAATAGTTTAAGAGTACTCTAGGTAATGGTCTCTTTAATTAGTGAACACAATCATGTTGCTGGATTTTTGGACACTGATTGGGCAGGTCTGGCTATTGTGTATTGTGAGAGGAAATCTTGTGTTGTGGAAGAGTAAAAAGTAGTTGATTGTTTTCAGACTGATTGCAGGAATCTGAATGTTGAGCTATGACGAATACTACTTATGAGTTTGTGTGGTTCAGCCCTTACTGGCTAGACTTGGGCTTTCATCATTTACATCCATGAGCCTTTATTGTATTATTAGGTAGTAATTTACATTGCAAATGATCCAATGTTCCATGAGGGAACTAACCATATTGAAGTTGATTGTAATATTATTTGGAAGAAGACTAAGAAGGTGATTGAGACTATACATGCAAGTTTTGTGAATAAGCTAACTTACTAAACCTCGTGGGAAGTCACATGTAGACTTCACTTGTAACAAGTTGGTCGAGCTAAGTTAATAAGCTTGGTATGTAAGAATTATATGATATGTGTGTTGCATCCTGAGGAAGAGTGTAAAATTAAATATAGCGCGGAGTTCTTGTGTAAAAGGGTTGTGTTACTTCTGTCCACAGAGAATAAACTATTGGTTGAGAGGAAACTATCCAACCTCTCGAACCTTTCTCCACATCTCTGTCTAATCTTTTCATCTCTGATTACAACCAGCTAACTTGTATGTAACTTATTCAATACATCTTGTAGTTTTCTGCATTAACCTATTGTAAGATTCATGTTTTCCATAGCGACCGTTTGTTACTACCCTCACTAGAATCTTGTCTTGTGATATGAACTAATGCAAAGATATGATTTTTATTAATATAAACTGAGAATAAAAATAGATTGATTACACTTAAAGGGGGCAATCGCCCTTCCAAGACGCAGATTGATAGGGGACGTCCGCATCCTCCCTACAACGAGGAACCTTCTTTTTCCAAATAACAAATCACTTACAATTTTCTGCATACTAGGGCCGGCTAGCCTCACCTCTTAGTTATAATAATCCTAACTAAAAGTCTAATTACCACAATACCCCTAAAATAATAAAATAACACAAAACACAATAAAATAGGCCCCAAGTGGGCCAGATCTAACATTACTCCGCCCCCAAAAATCCACCTTGTCCTCAAGGTGGTCCATGAATTCCGTGGGCCATCCGTTTCAAGTAGATTGCAAGCCACCTCCCGGTTCCAAAGGATGAGATTGGTCTCCACCGCTTTCAACGACGTCCTGAAAAATATCGTCGGGCCAAGGCGGGGCCCAAAGGACGTCGTCGGGCTCCCACAAATACTCTGGAGGGTCGTCGTCATTGTCGCACTGTTGGAAGGGCTCTATCGCGTGCTGTTTTAAGCCTAAAAAGCCAAATTCTCGCTGTCCGGCACCTCGAAAGCCTTGTCGTCGCTGCTTTAGGGGCGGCTGCCCCCCTGTTTGACCCAGGAGGTGCTGGCGCCCCTCTGGAGGGGCGGCAGCCCCGCTGGGGCCCCAAAGGGGCTGGCGTCCCTGCAGTTGGGGCGGCAGCCCTGTTGGGCCCCAAGAGGGGCTGTCACACCTTCCAGGGGCGGTAGCACCTCGGGGATGCCCTGTGAAGGCGGCCCTCCCTGTTGCGCTATCTTTCGCTACTTTGTCACCGAAAAAAACATCTTTTGGCCTAGATTTGAGTTTTCGTTCAGATCTGAACTCTTCGCCGCTGTTGGATCTGCGTTTTCATTCAGATATGAATCAATCCTCTTGGAAAGCGCCGCAAACTCCTTCAGATCTGCGCTCTTTCCCCTCCATCTTCTTCAGATATGAAAGTTCTACAAATTTTCTTGCCTCCTCTGTCGCTTCCTCGGCCTCTTCCTCCTCCAGGGCTTCCCTCAACTCTTGAAAGAGTTGTTTCCATGTTTTCTCTTCTACATTTTCTTCCAAAAATGTCATCTTTAGCCTTAGATCTGGGCTTTCGCCCAGATCTGAAATTTTTGCCGCCTTCAGATCTGAAATTTCCGTCGCCTTCAAATCTGAAATTTTCAGAGCCTTCAGATCTGAGATGAGTTCTTGATTTGATTGCTGCAACTGTAGGGCTAATTGCATGACGACCTCCAACCCTTCCTGCACGGATTTTCTCCACTCCGCCATTGATCATTGCTCTGATACCAAAATGATAGAAACCAAGGCAAAAATACGATTTTTATTAATATAAACTGAGAATAAAGATATATTGATTAACCTTAAAGAGGGTAATAGTCCTCCCAAGACGCCGATTGATAGGGGACGTCCGCACACTCCCTAAAACGAGGAACCGTCTCCCAAATAACAAATCACTTGCAATTTTCCGCATACTAGGGCCGGCGGCTAGCTTCCCCTCTTATTTATAATAATCCTAACTAAAAGTCTAATTACCACAATACCCCTAAAATAATAAAATAACTGAAAAAACAATAAACTAGGCCCCAAGTGGGCTGGATCTAACATCATGCCATTCTTCTATGCATGTCCTTAACTATTCCGAGAAGAAACATGATGCTAACTTGTGGGAGGTTGATGTAAGGTTGATAGTTGGAACATGTTATAAGCAGCCTCTGACTACAAAAACTGTTGGACGGCTAAACTACCCTACCTCAAATGTCTGTTTTGGGTCCACATGTTACACATCTTGTATCAATGTACTTGTCTTAGGTGGATGTCATAAATGAAGCATGTGCTATATTTCCTGGGTATATGCCAATGACAATTTAAGATGGTACTTTCAAGCTGCTATATTTTGCATTCATGTTACTTGTTATTTTATTAGTAACAGATTATTTTTGCAGCAAGCATTTGGTTGAAACTAGTCTAGCATTATGAATCATATTAGAGCACTATGGTTGTTGACTATTTATGTTGCACAACGAAAAGCACACCGACCAGCGAAGACATGACATGACATGGTGATACTTGTGAACATCCTAAAAGTATAGTTAAAATAGATTCGACGCATCACGGCTTCATGATTGGCTTGTCTGTTCTATCTTGCAGGCAAATAGATTCTCAACATGTGCAGTAGCTATATAATAATTTCTCATGTGAACAAATGAGGTACACAATTAAATAAATAAAAAATGAATGGGATACATGGTATCATTAAATGACATAACGAAGTCACATGAATCATCTTTTAGATGTAGCTATGGTTGACTGTGCATATCTGTAGCCTACAGCATGTTGATCTGTGTTGACCTGTAATGCAGCAAATCATCTACTAAATCATCGTCCGTCTATGATATTTTCTTCATGTGTTGACGCACAATGATGCAGACTGATTGCTCTGCAACCTTGATTTATCCTTTTCCACATCTGACTATTCTTTAGAAACTGTGCCATATATCTTTGACAAGGTAGCAGATTGGAATTTATGAATTCTATGTAGTGCAAAGTATCACGTCCAAAGGGAGGGTGAGCAAGCGAGTATGAAGAAGAGAAGAAGAAGAAGAAGAAAGGGTGGGAAATTACTCTTGGCACAAAGCCATCGAACTTCCAATTGGATACTACATATTTATTTGTTAGATCTTCAATTTTTCAAACCTCTGACGGACAGCCTATGACATTTTGCAACTAGGGACAGTCCATTGCTTGATTGCCTTCTAAATTTCAAACTTCTGACCGACAGCCTATGACATTTTGCAACTAGGGACAGTCATTTGCTTGATTGCACACATTTCCTTCAAAAATTCTCTTATGGTTTTATGTTTCATTTTGTGGTAAGTATTGCTGCCATGAATATCAGTTTGTTTGTGTTCTATGTTCATATGAATATGCTTTCAGTAATCATGTTACTGAAAACTTTTCTGTTAGTCATTATATAGATTGTGGCTGCTAGACTTTTCTGGATTTTTTTTGACAATTGCAGAGGAAAACATGAACTGGAGTGGGACTTTAAGAAGTTCTGGGAAGTATTCCGCTCGTCCAGTTCTGAAAAGGTCCATCTCAGTCTCTATCGTGTTTTGGACAGTATCTCTGCTATACTACTACTGCATATTGATTACATATGATATGTCCGTGTTTGCAAACTTGTTTCATGCAGGAGAAAGAAACGGCCTTAAACATGGCGGTAGATGCTTTTTGTAGACTAGTGAAGCAGCAATCTAATGTAGCACAATTAGTTACTAAGTATGAACTTTTTTCTTATGTTATTCATTTCCACCTTGCACATTTCGTTTCATGTTTCTGATTAGCCTACGTATGTTTATAACGCATGCCCATTACAGGTTAGTAGAAGCGCACATTTTTTCTTTTGTTGTTGGGAGAGCTTTTGTAACAGATGTGGAGAAGTTGAGAATGTATAGCAAAGGAAGATCTTTGAATGTTGCAAAGGTCATTAACTTCTTTTCTGAAGTTACAAAGGTCTGCCCACTACCTGACTTCATGCTTGATGGCAATTTCCAAACTGCTTTGAACTGTAGTATCGACGTACTTTGTTATGTGTACATCTCTATATCTTGCAGGATGATTTCAGCCCTGGTTCAAACTTGTTGTCTGCTATAGAAGTTCTCGTGTCGGGGGTATGATCACGTCTTTATATATTTTCATTTTTCTCTGTTTTGTTGGAATCTTAGCTAACAATTGACGTGTTTCTTGAGAAAGTGAAACCACACTTCTTCTATTTCCATAATTACTTGCTCAAATATGGTTGTATAGATGGGCTTTTTTTGGAGTATGCAACAATGTTAATTGTTAGATTAGTTCTGGTTTCTTGTGTGTATTCTATCTAGTATATAATGTTGATAGTCTGCTTGAAGTTGATTTGATTAAGTCTTAATCACAGTTAATGATTGCAAGCATGTTTTTTTATTTTTTATTTAGGTGTGTTTGATTTGTAGTATCCGCTCTTTGCATGCAATACATGCTGATTTGTCATTTGCATTCACATCACACCCTCAACCCCAAAGAAGGGTAGAAAACATTAAAAAACGAACAATAGAAAGAAAAGGCAAAGAAGATTATTATATGTACAAATATCTGAATCCTTGTGTGTCTACCTGTGAGGATCTTAAGCAGTTGTAGAAAGTCGAGGCTTATTATCTGAACAAATAGTTTTGAGTAAGGCTAATGGCATTAAACCTAATCGAAATATAATTTCGGTCTTGCATATGCGCTTGTGCGCTTGTGCGCTTGTAGCGAGTGATCAAACCCAAACCCGACCTGGTTCAAAAAAATGACGACTGGATTTACCCTCACATATAAGTAAAAATTAGAGTTGGGTCAGGTTCAGTTTTGACCCGTCGCGTTAGGTAGAGTCTAAATTGCTGGGTCTAATCCAGACCATCTTCGTTGGGGTCATTCTATTTTGTTTGTGTTGGTGGCTTAGTATGTTCCAATGGATCCAGACCATTTACTCTGATAAGTAAACATTCTAAGGCTTGTGCATTGTGCATGGATTTAGGAAGGGTGACGATGCGGGGACCTAGGGTTTTATACAAAGAGAACATTTCTTTCTTTATAGGCTATTTAGTCATACCCTTGAATTTTCTATATTATATGGAAACTTATTGTAACGAGCCGATTTCTAGGAGTCATCATAATTTACAAGAATATGCAGATTATGCTCGATACCAGTGAAAACAGAATAGGATAAAGTAGAAAATAATACTGAATTCAAAATCATACCTGTACGAACAATCTTAGAAGCGCTTGAATACTGTCCAACGGGACAAAAACTACTCTTAAGTGCTGAAAGATATACTAAACCTGAGAAGAAAATATGCAACATAATTAAAAAGTAGATTATCCCTAAACCAAGCTAACAGTTTATATACTAAACAGAACAATATCAATATCGCAGAGCAAGAAGACTAATCTACTGAACTAAGAATGTAATGAACATCTTTAAGTGTTGATTAACATTTGACTCGCCATTCTAGATAGTGATTCATGTCCAAGGGAGTGATGTTTAGTAACAGGTTCTGCAGTGTAACCCTGCTATCAGTATGAGTAGCGGAAAACAGGAATTTAATAACCCAGCATTCCATAAGGAATAGAAAAAAATGTAAATGAACACTCGTTTCATGAAAGAAGGAAACACAAATATTTTTGCATAATACCCTCTTCCATAAGGAAAGTGAAAAAACGAATACATTAACTATTATCACATCCGCACCCTTTAGACAATGAGCTAAGTGTTTGTTTAAGTACTACTTGCAAGTCATGTGTCAATCTATTATAGCCACATATTGAATGACATGGTCCAACCACTAGTCAAATTGTCCTAGCCTCAAGTATGTACAATTCTTTAACTACGCATTTAAGTGGTCTAGTTAAACAGTCCCAGTTAGAGCATACATGTCTTTAAGTGACTTCACAATTTGCGTAAAGTACCGACGTACCAAGTCGTCGTTCACATGGTACTAAACAATTACATCGCAGGGTTTCAAACAAAACCTTTTTAAAATTTGAAACCAAGTACTTAAAACCAAATATTTAGTAAGTGCATAAAAATATAATTGTGTGGGATCGGATTTGCCTTCTTGGCATTTTAACAAGTCTTACGTCTTCTAGCCTGGGGGATTCTACTGCAATATATACCGAATAAGACATTAATTACCTCAATGGTCAAAGAGATTCAAGGAACCAAAAGCCCCAAAATCAAAGCTTGAAAGCGATCAGAAAACCCCAGATTGAAATCAGAAATTTAGAGGAATAGGAAGATGATATTATCATATAAAAATAACCCTAAAATCCCTTATATATTTATAGAGAAGAGAAAACTTGTGAAAGAGTTTGAATCGAACTTAAGAACCTAAAAACCAAAATCTGCGGAGAAATCCGATCAGATTTGGATTTCGAAAGGGGAGGTGGCAGCTAGGGTTTCTAATCGGAGGAGGAGGTGTTGTGTTCCTTCATGAGAGAGAGAGAGAGAAGGAATTTGCTTGGCGTGGGCTGAAACCGAATGAAGAGGGGGATTAGTGGAGTGGGCCTGGGGTTTGTTTTCAGCTGAAGGAGTTTAATGGAGGGTAATTGTCTTGGATTAATGGGCTGTGGGCCCTTGTGCTTTGGGCTTCGGTTTATTTAAAGGACTTGAAGTGATAAAAGAATGAAAGGGGGTTTTGGGCTGGGCCCAAACAAATTCTAAAAGAAAATTTTAAGAAGGAAAGAAAAGAGAGAAAGGAAGGGAGAAAATTGGGCCATTCTCTTGGGCTTGGGGCTAACAAAAAATAAAATTAAAAATAACAACAAGAAGAAAATAGATGGAGTAAAGGTAAAATTAGAAAGAAAATGATTTTGAAAAAATATGGGGTAAATGTCCAAAATTCCAAAAATATGAGTCGTTACACTTATAGAATCATTTCTCAATGTTCCGTTAATTAATGACACTAGAAACCTAGATGAGATTTAACATATTGGGTAGATGACTGTATTGTTTCAAAATGGACGTGGGATCTACATAAAACAAATGGTATAATCTCGGTATTGTCGGTATTGCTAGAAGTCATCATATGGATGTTGCTCATACAAGCAATTTCAGCCGTTTCGGATCGGCCTCTTAGATAACGTTTAAAAATAAAAATAAAAATTATAAACATAATCTTAAATAATTTGCTACAATATTTGTCATGTTTTTGGACCAATTGATGGAATTTTTATCATATTTCAATGAAAAGTAGATAGTGCAATAATAATTAAATATGTAGATTATGTATTTTATATATGGGATTACTAGTAGCTAGAAAAAGCTTAGTTTTTCCCCTGTGAATTCACTATGATTTCACCATTGATAGTAGACATATATAGGTGTACTAATTAACACTGAAAGAATTGTTGCAATTGTAAGGGTTGTCATAGTACTCTTGTTAAGAAGGGTTGTGGTGGTGTCATTGGTGTGGTTTAAGATAAAGGGTTTGGTGTGAGATATAGGAAACTTGCTGGAGCTCTACTTTTTTTGTCATAGAAAATTGGAAAAAACATTCAGACTGAAACAAAATTCATATGCATTGCTATCAGATGGCATTTGATTGTATTGGCATGTATTGGCTGCATCTTCTCAGGTGCTTTAAAATCCAATATAAGGTTCTCGATGCATATCAAATCTGCCAGAGTTTGAATCATTGATGTAACGTCCCGATCCTCGGGTCATCACAATTGTGCAAGTGTAGTGTATGTCCCGCAGGTGCCAGTGAAAACAAGGAGAACAGACAGAAAAATAAAGAGATACTCATTCATAAACTCCACATCATGATATACAGAAATTAAATGCAGGGAAGAAAAGTACAAATCACTACACGCTTCAAGACTAAACCGAAAGTACAAAAGGAAAACACCGAGAACGCACTCACACTCAAAAGTGCTCAAGGCCTGAGGTTCTGAATTGAAAACTCCGACTCTAACGCCTCTAGATAATACAGTGTGTCACCTTTAGGGTCAATAAAAGTTGTACCACAGCTCAGAAGAGTAGACAATATCTAGCCAAACGACAGCATAGTACTAAGGGTGTACAAAAGAAAATATGAGCAATAGTTATAATGGCATGGTACAGAGATGAAACATGTTATAGTTATTTAAAAGTTCTCAACTTCTGTAAGGTGGTAACTGTTAAACTGAACCAATCTTAGGTCGTGACTTATGAAATGCAGCAGTCTGTAACGAAGACCCTTCTGGACCACGAGGGTGTGACCTCGGGCCGAGTCCAAAGAAGAAAGTACCGTACCTTAAGAACCGTAACACGGTGACAGGGACTCAGGACCCATCAGAATAGACGTCCTCTCAGACAAGGGGTCAAAGAACAGGTCCCAGTCGCTCCCGCACTCCCTCAATCATAAGTTTTCCTAAAACCCGGTGAGCCAAGCTGAATTAATCTATTATTAGTTTTAGTGTCGTGATGTGTCTCAGTTTAATATTATTTAAACTACGTAGTTAAGTGGGTCCACTGCCATACATGTAATAGTAACCTGTCATGTCAAGAGCCAACCTCAAATTCATCAGTCAATCAGTATAAGTGCCATCTCAAGTAACAATCCAGAGACTACGCAATTTAATCACAATATTAAACTTCTTAATACTGGCATGCTGCAGGAGATAATTAAATGACATGATAATAAAGCTGTCATGTGATAAGTAAGTCATGGATGTTTCTCATGGCATGATATTTTAAATTGAATTGATAATAAAACACCCAACTGTTTTATGCAACGAACCAAGAAACAAAGAAAAACATAATAATTACTTAATAAGGAAAAACTCAAAAGTCAAATTCATAGTGGCTCTAGAGGCTATAGGCCATTGGGATTAGATTCGGGGTTTCTTCATCACGTGGTAGGGGAACCCATGCCTATGACAAAATTCACGGAGTTTCTAACAAGGAACTAGGGGCCAATGACCAAGATAGCGGGGAACGTGGCGCATATCCCAAGTAAACCACAACGAAACCTCAAAACAACGATCAAAGGATTCAGCCAAACCCAAATAAGCAACAGAAAAATCCAGCCGCAACCCCTCAGTTAGCAAGGAGCCCAAACCGCAAGCAAAGGGGAGCCACTGAACCACAGTTCAAGACAAGAAGGGACAGACCGCAAGCAAGGGGAGCCACAACACCCCAAATTATCGAGCAAGGGACAAACCGCAAGCTAACACAGCCCCATGCGAGGACCCCGGGACCCCACGACAAGTAGGCAAGGGAACTAACCTCACTAAATTACCATAGGGACTCAAACCCTAGTCTACTCCCTAAATCATCCTATTCCGTTTGATAAAAATCCAATTTCTCTCAAAACCCCAACAATTTCAACTCAGATAAATCATGCGAGAAATTGAAAGAAATCTGTAACGTAAGGAGAGATAAAGTCTATCGCAGTTCGTTGAAAACCAAAGAAACCGAAGAATAACATCCACGGCAGTTCCAATCGAGAAATCGACACGAAATCAAACCCCGAAGAGTCGCAGAATCAAGCTGACAGCTTCGAAAATTATTGAGGAATAGTTACAGAGCGTGTAACCAAGAGAAGAAGGGGAGAAGAGTGTTAAATAGCAACCGAAGCACCCCAGAGGACGCGTTCTCTCAGTCAGGGGCGGCAACATCAAGAGAGGCTCGGCGAGGCCCCATGTATTGCAGAGAGGACGAAGAGGGGGGCTTGCTGTCGCCAAGGACAGAGGAGCAGGGGGAGAGGCATCGAAGCCCCTACCGAGGGCCCCATGTCGAGAGAGAGAGAGAGAGAGAGAGAGAGAGAGAGAGAGAGAGAGAGAGAGAGAGAGAGACGCCCCGATGCCCTAGCGGGCTTCGTCGAGAGAAGTGGAGGGCAACGAGAAAAGAACGAGCTTGAGTGGGTTTCGATGGGATGGGACCGACAAAAAGAAAAATGAGAGGGGGGGGGGGGGGGGGGGGGGCTATTAAATAATGGGCCCAAATAAATGGGCCCGTTACAATTGAAATGAAGCAAGAGGTTTTAGTGTAATATACCTATACAAAATTTGTAGACTTGAATGTCATAACTAAGCTTCTGAGAACAATGAATCATGAATTCATACTGAAAACATAATGCATATGCAATGATATGAACTGTATTAGATTGTATTGGTCGAATAACCTCAGATGCTTTAAAATCCAATATAATATTCACTATGCTTATTAAACTCCATCAATATTTGAATCATTGAACAAAACATCATGTAACAGTTTAGGTAATTTACAGTGCATGATGTACAGGTTTAGGTGATATTATACCGTTTCATTCATCAAATATATTTGGTGTCTAGGTACTGTTGGTTTCTTTTCTCCCTTGTTTTTATTCACTTGCTGGAGTTAATTTCTTAAATAAAAAGCTGTTTTTATTACTATTTAATCTGTTTTTTTCAGTCTCCTATTCATTGGCTGCTTGATGTTAAACCAATGTTAAGATGCCTTATAAGGAGTTAATGAATTTTCTTTTAGCTATCGATATGCATGCCAATTTCATATGCATGCAAGTATTCCAGATGGTAGCTTCTCTGAAGCACCAGAACATGCACATGCACATTCACATTCACATACAGATTTGGATTGTTTCATGATAGATATCCTAATCATGTTGTTCCTGAATCTGCAGCCAGTTGATAAACAGTCTCTGCTGGATTCTGGCATTTTCTGCTGTCTTATTCATATCTTAAATGCCTTTCTGAATCTGGAAGAGTCCACTCAAACACAATCTGAGTTTGGACTAGAAGAATCAATTTTAAGCGAGAAAAGTTTAAATGGTGATCCCGCAAAAGGGAGGCGCCTTGAGGTAATTTCAGTTGTCTGTTGTATTCCAATATTTAGTATTTGCATGTTTAGCTGGTTTACTTTGTCTCACTATGCACAGTCTTGACAGAATGACAAATCACTATTGCAAATTTGAATTAGCTTTTGAATCATTCTGAATTTCCAGTCACACCGGTCCTCTTATCTTGTCATGTCACTTGAACCGTTTTTATAGCAGTGTTTTTTCTTATGATTGCTTGTTCATCTAGCTTGTAATTTGTTTAACGTATTATTGGTTGTTGATTAGTAGGAATACAATCAGAAATACTTCTGCTAGAAGTCATAAACACTGCATAAATCTCCCTGATACTATGGGAGATACATGAAATGACGAAGCAATGCCTTTCCTAGTAACTTGATTCCTCATCTTTGCAATGAAGCTAAGCTAGTCGTCTCTGAAATGAAGCTATGCTGGTCGTCTGTGTAAAGAAGCTATGCTAGCCTCAGTTTGTTTTCACAGTTGGACTTGGTTGATTGACGTAGTAACTGAATAGGTGTAGGCCCATGTGCTACATGTGAGCTATTGAAAAATATTTGATTGGAATGAACCACAAACACATGCAATGATAGGTTGGAAGTAGAAGTGAAGCTTGCAAAAAGGAGAAGTTTTAATTGTTTTACACTTTTAGAATTCAGTTATTTTAAATTTTCTTTTATAGAGTTTGAATATAATTTGGAGATGACTCTAAGTTTCCTTTTTATGTAAAGCTCTATTTTATTTTGAAGTCTTTTTGTCGCCTTATTTACAATGGACAATTTCTTCTCTTAGAATTCTATTTAGAATATAAATAGTTCTGTTTTGTTTTGCCTATAAAAAAAATCCTTTATGACTTTCATTGTAATAGATTATTGAAGAGCGAATCAAAAATTGAGAGAATTATTAATGTTTTGCAATGAACCTTAATTTCTTGTTTGAATTTCTTTGCATGCAATTTGCATTGAGCAGGTGAGTGTTTTGCCTAGATAAGAGGTTCAGATTGTTATCTGTAAGGGTTAGTCTCACTAAACTTTCCTAAGGTTTGGCATGTTCTCATGAAATCCCCAATGCTTTTATCACAAAACTCCTAAGCCATTAAAGAACTAACCTTGTTCTTTTCCCCCAAAATGACTGTTTTGTCCCTAACTATTGCAGCATCTTCCTCAATACCTTATGCATGAACCTAAAAATTCTTATTTGCATTATGCTTATTCATTTATTTTCTTTGCCTTTTTCTTTCAAAATTTTAGGCTAATTCAGGTGAAGATGCTGCTATAGTGAAGAAAGGGTGAAACAGTTATTTGGAAAAAATGAATGTGGTCAGTTTTTAACGGCTTGGGGGGTTTGTTATAAAAAACTTAATGGGTTTAGTGAAAATGGGCCAAACTTTAGGGGGTTTAGTAAGATTAATCGTGTATTCAATACCTTTTCGTTATCAATCCCTAACCGTAGCTCATTTTGTTCTTAAATCCTTGGGATTCCTGTTTCTTTTCCAAATTCAGTTCCATCATAAAAGCCTGACCCTTTTGTGTCACAATTAATTGCTATTAAAGCTAAATTCCGTTCCTTTGCATATCTTTTCTTTTTCTTCTGATTAGGATTTAGTTCTTAAAAATTGGATTTCAGTTTAGTAGCACAACAAACTCTTTGATTTCAGTGAGCAAAAAATCATTCAAATTTGAGAAAGTTACTATCATCTTCCCTAGCTTCTTCGCACTAAACATAATCCAACAGAAAATCTAACCTTAATATGAAACCACTTCATCACTGACCCTGCTTCCTCAACAAATTAACCGATTCCATCTTCTCTTCCCACTAACCTTGCCGTCGTCGACGCCTAACAACACCATTCTCCTTGATGTCTTCGACTCGATCATCCTCTACAGCCTTCACTACATGACCTCTGTACTTCAAATTTCATTTTTCTACAACTTTTTCATCAACAACAACATTTGTAGTCGTCTTCATCATGCATTAGTGCCATCGCCTCATCCCGATAACCTTGATATCGCTTTCTATCCTGTCATCAATGTTAAAAGTCCTCATCAACCACCACGACATCGTCAATAATGGCCAGAACCACTGCTTTAGTTGCATCATCTCTGATCTGGTAGAGTTGAGAATCCAAGCCATATAAATCTTATTGCTCCATTCAAGCCAGATTGTACAAATCTTCTCCACCTAATCGTTTTTGATTGAAGCTGATCCAGTATAGTTGATCGAGCCAATATAGTCAGCTTTGTTTGAGCCATACCCCGGTCGGGCTCAGTTTTTAGCTGATTATGAGCCTGCACTACCCAGGTCGGGCTCAGTTTTTAGCTGATTATAAGCCTGCACTACCCAGGTCGGGCTCAGTTTTAGCTGATTATGAGCAAACTGATTATGAGCCTGCACTGAACCGCTTAAGACTAAGTCGAGCCATTTTCATTTTGTATTTTGAGTAAATCATGTCTATTTTGTTGTAAATTTTCTTTAAGCTTGTCTTTTGTTCCACCTATTAGTATGGTTCTCATGATGGGCTTTCATATAGTAAAATATCATTGCCTTCTAAAAATATAATTATGCTCCGAGTAAGTTTGGCAATATATATGATATTTAGGGCTTTGACGAAGGATTTGGCAATCATTCATGTGAGTTAAAGTTTGGGTGGAAGGTTTGGATGCAGTGTATTTGTGTTTTCTTATTAGGATATGACTAAACTACATTGTGAACCAGATAGATAGTAGTCGAGTAATCACACCCACATTTGCTGTTGAAAACACATAAGAGTACTCTTCAACGATTGATACTTTGTTTGTTCACGAGTCCATTGTTCAATGAGATGCTATGATGCCATCTAATTTCAATGCTAGCTGTTTGTTTCAACCTTCATCAAATCTAATGCTTAAGAGCCACAAACAAACTTTTAGGCTTTATTCGAATTGGAGAGGAAACAATCATGTACAAAGATTAAATTGGAGGCATAATTTGAGTTTGAGTCCGAGCTCGTGTTGAATGCTACTGGTTGACTCATATCTATGGGGTCAGAATTAGAGCTATCGCTTGTAGAAATAGAAATAGAGCTAATGTCAGAGCTTGAACTTGAGCTTTGAGTAAGAAAGATCTTGAACCTGAGTTGGAGCCATATTTGGAGGCAGAGTTTGAATGAGTCCTAGATAGATCTTGAATTAGTGGCACATGCAAAGCTTTAATCAGTACCTAGGCAGTTAACGTTCAACACGATGTTATTGTGGGAAGATCTCGTCATTGTCGTCATTGTTAAACAGAGGTAGATCTGAGCCTCAATTGCTTCTGTTGGCTTCAGATCTCGTTGGAAACTCTTGTGGAAGCCTCGTCGTTATTGGGAAGACGTCGTCGAGGTTTGTTCTCTTGTGGGAAGGCCTCATCATCATCACAAAGTGTTAGATCTGGGTATTTTGGATGTTATTTTGATATGGAGGTGGCGGTTGTGTATGACTTTAGGGTTCGGGTTTGAGGCGTAGAGGAAGGGGATGATAATCAATGTTTTAGAGAAGAAACTATGGTTAGGGTTTAGGGATCTAATATTATGAAGAAATCGAAGACATAATTTTAGAGGATATGTTAATGGTAGTTAATTTCTCCTCCTAAGATCATAATATTATATTGGTAGTTTAAAAAACATTGTAAACCCTTTTTTACATAAAGAGAATAAAAGGAACATATGACATATATGGCTAACTCACATACGTGTCTCTAAAGTCTTTGTCTATTTTTCCGATGATTGGACCCGTTTATTTTGATCTTCATATTTTTAAATACTAAAATACCAAATGTTAGGTAAATCCAAGTGGTTTTGTTTGTTTAACCATCCGTCCCAAATTTCCCATTTCGCATGAATAGAGCTTTTTGTGACGAATGGTTGAACGTGCAAGACCCATTGTGTTTACTTGATAATTGGTGTTTTGGGATTTTAGAACGTAAAGAACAAAATTAATGGTTCTAATCATTCGAAAAATTTGCGAAGATAGAATTTTAGAGGGTGACATGTGTAAAGAACAAAATTAATGGTTCTAATCATTCGAAAAATTTGCGAAGATAGAATTTTAGAGGGTGACATGTGTATATGGCTTAACCACACATGTCATATGTTTTCCATTATTCTCTTCACATAAGACACTCTACAAAATATGTTACATTTTAATAACCAATTTTGCTAAAAGATCCATACTATCTCATTGTGACTTTCCTGACGTGAATGAAATATGAATGAGAAGTCATACACTTTCAACCAACAATATATTCTATCCATGAATTAGACGAGTTCATCTCTACTAGTGCGATGGTGTAACTCTTTGGCCAACTGCTTAAATGGTCAAATTGAGCTTTTAGATTCAATTTTGAATGGAGAAAAAAGTTAGGCTAAATTTTGAACTAAGCTACAATTTAATTGGTTCTCCCAGTATATAAGACATAGGGTCGTAGCTGGATGCTATGCAACCAATAAATTTAACCAAAATTCGATCGGGCTTTTTGAAAGTCTAAAAAGCAAGGGAAATGGTTTCTCATATAAAAATTTCATCAAAATTGACAAATTGGTTTCTAATAATAAAACAAAAGAGTTGCCATTTTCCATATAAGATGATTATAATTTGTTCATATGCATTGCAAATACCCAATATTTTAGTTTGTTTTATTATTAAAAACACCATTCATTTTACAACCACTTGATGCATGAATGAAAATGTCATCCCCAAACCATTTGACTCTGCATTACTTTCTAAGGGTGATCCGTGTTTGATGGCGTAAAATATCTATTAGATGATCCAAAGATGTTTTTAATTGCTTGGTGTAGGAAATTTAGAAGAAACTCATGAGGAAGCTCGGATGATGATTCCTTAGTACGTTTTGCTTGTTAGAAAAGTATAACTTAGTTTCAAAAAAATGTCACATCTAAGGATATAGAAAACTGATTTTGTCCTATTGTAGGACAAACATTTTAAAGTTTGTGTCCTAGAATATCCCAAGAAGATATCTTAAGATACAGTTTAACGCATAAGGTCAAGTTTGGAATTAGTTAGATGATCATCATTAACAAAATGGATACACTCAAATAGCTTAGATGTTAAAGAAAAGATATCAAGAGCGAGATAAAGCACCTTATACAGATGTAGTCATTAAGAACAAATGAAGGCATGTGATTAATATAACATGTAGTTAAAATAACACTCCAAAATATTTTAGAAACATTCATATGGATCAACGGTGTCATAGAAACCTCTAGCAAGTTTCTATTATTATGCTCTTTAATCTCATTTTGCTATCATGAAGATTGATGAATAATCACCGAGGAAGACATGAAATCAATTATGCATCAAATTATTCGTTTATATTATCACCTTGTAAAATTTTCATAAACATAGCAACTTGGGGTTGCATTTAAAAACAAAGAAAACCTCAGATTTATTTTTTGCTAAAGCCAAGTCATACGCGAGCAATCATCAATAAAAAAATTAAAAATAGATTCAACTTGAAGTGGACCTTACATATCTAAGTGAACAAACTTAAAATTAATGGATAAGACATGTGACGGTGCTTCCTTAACTGACACGATTTATATTCTAAACTTGACAAACATTCTCAATTTGACAGCTTATTAAATTCAGAAACCAAAAGATACTATGAGGAAGGTGTCCCAATCGACAATGGCTGGTGAGAGGAGTGGTAAGACTAGAGCACAATACCAGGCCTATTTTCATTTTGAAATGAGATTGTCTTCTTGCCCTATGTCATATCTTCTTTGTTTTGATCTTTTGAAAGACACAAGCAAGATAAAAGGTTACTGAATAAATCGCAGAATGAGTCAACTAACTAACATGTAACAAATTAAATGAGAACTTAGAAAGTTATAATACGAGAGGCAAAGGTAATGATGATGTGATATTGACTGAGTTAACACATTCGACCAAGGATTTATAACCATCAACCAATGTTGTCGTCTGACTGCTAGTCGTATGATAGAAAGAAGATAATATAACTGAATCCCATTCCCAGTTACATGGTTAGATGCACTTGTATTTATGATCCATGTTCTGAAAAAGGATGAAATCGTCGTCTTTGATAATTTAACTGTAGAAGAAGAGGGCATCATGTGAGAATCTCAGAACTTTTGAAATAGCTGAAATTGATTTCTTATCATTTGTCACTTTCATATTCATTAATGTAGAATTTTCTTGAGAAAATGCTAAATGTGCTAAACCATCTAGCGACATTTGTTCTCCCTGTAAATGAATTATGTATGCTCCCTTGATTATAGAAGTGACATCTTCTTACCAAATCTTGTCTCCTGATAACCTATCTCATGTCTTGTACATGTTTTAACCTTCATCATGATCTGCACTATCCATACATCCTTCATCAAGATCATGTCCGCTTGATCCACCAAACATACCAGCTATATGCTCTCCTATTATTGCATCTATTGTGTCTGTGGAGTAGCCGAAGCAAATTATGATTGCAATTTCTTTGTTCCTGTAGCTTGGGTCATCATGAAAGATCTTGTGAAGAAGGCTAAATGTCGCTGATACAAAGTTAACTGCAGTATATACTACAGTAACTTGTGGCTATTCAGAAATGTACTTAGTTGATAATGCATCCAGAAACATCGATACACGCATGTGCTCCTATTGCTTATCCATCTTCGGTGTATCACTACTGAAAGGAAAGAGTCTTCAGCTACTTACTTGGTCTTTTGAAATTTTCATAAAACTATGGTTAAGATTTATCATCCCATTTGCATTAGATTAGCTCTATTAGGATTGTTAGAATAAAGCTCTTAAGCACCACAATATCCCTTTAATAGGTTTGTTGTGCATCACTATATCTTGTACTTGCGTTTCTATGATGTTGAACATCTGGTTGTAAAGACTAGCATCATTGGTTGCCCACTCATCTATCATCTGGTTGGGGGGATATTCAATTAAGTGCTTATTTTTTCTTAACTTAGAAGATTGTTCTCAATTATCATCTTCCATTTCAAAAAGTTTGAGCCTACTTTTAGCGTGTAATCTTCCCTGAAATGATTTTCTGAACTACAGCCCTTTGGCTCAGACTCCTCAACTATGATAGCCATTGATACTTTTAAATTCACATAATTGTGGTAACCCCAAACTTCGATCCTCACTTAAGATCTCTTCCACACAAAATCAACCACATATAATGATTCTCCATCATCAAATAATCAAACCTAAGAGATCCTCTCAGGATCCAACAGAACCTATCCATTAGCTACATGTGATCCTATCTTAGAAACAAATATTATTAAATAACTAAAAACCTAACATAAATCTTTAATACGATATCATTTTTGATATAGAAATTTTACTGCATGCTATTTTTTCAGTAATATTACTATTATACTGTTTTAGTTTCACTGGAGTTGATGGTGAGATTAGATTGATTGGGCGAGGTTAATAGACTTATTAGAGGTTGAGTTGTTTGTGTCTTAATGGCCAGATCTGTTGACGAAGAGGAAGCCTGTAGTTGGGGGATTGAGAGGTGATAGTTGAGGGGTAATCGAAGGAGACATGGAGAAAGAGGATGACTGAATTGCCTGTGAAATTAAGATTAGGAATTAATTAAAGTTAGGACTAAAATAATTAGGATGAGGGTTTTGATCATGGCTCTGATACCATGTTGATTTTGGGAGTAAAGGTTAAAGAGGTTAGTTAATTCCTATCCTCTTTAAATTCTTATTATATATACTAAGCTACCTTCTTACAAAACACCTGAACAATCTGTATATATTCTACCACCATCTATGTGTTTTGCATTCTTACCTAAGCAGGCAACCTAAGGTATCAAGATTGCCCATCCAAATTGATGATTTGCACCTTCTATTGTGACAACAAGCCCCAAAATAGCTGTGCAAAAAAAAAGCATATGAATTGAAGGCTTATTAGGTATTAACCACCGATCAAGTGGTCTTGTTTTTTTCATTACTAAAAAGTTAGTTTCATAGCTAAGTGATCATGGCTGGTTGGTATCAGAAAAATGTATTTTTTTGTCTTTTATATACAATCATTTATAGCATGAAGATCACATCTGATGAGTATGCAGAAGCTTTAAGTTTTATGATGGAAGAAATTAGATATTTGGGGAAGAACAAGATGAACTAGGTTTAGAATCGATAACTAAAAGGTAATGAAGAGAACTATTTGGGTCTTTCATCTAGGCAAATCATTTGTCAGCTTTAGGAAAATCTCATGCAAAGAGATTCAAATAAGGAATTAGGGGTTATCACAAACTACAAATAATTTTCTTAATTTTTTAATTCACTCTTAATGATCTATATTACAATAAAATTCTTAAATTCTTTTCTATAGAACGTAAAACTTAACTTCTAAGAAAATTAATCATATTCTAACTAGAAGTTTAAAATAAATAAAGTTACTTTTTGTAAGTAAGTCTACAAAAGACTCCAACATAAAATAGAATTTTAAAATAAAGAAAATTCAAATCAACTCTAATTCTGAAAGGCACCAAACGAGGAATTTTAAAAATAATAAAACTCAAAAGAAAACTTGAAATAATTAAATTTTAAGACTTATACTATTCGAATTCCTTTATGTGTAGAAATTGCTTCGATCTCATGCATGTGCACATAACTTGTTCCATAGCACATTTCTCGTGGTAAGAAAAGACTCGACCTTAAGGTTTGATTTAGGTAATATAAAGATACTTGGGCAACCATATCAGGAGTAACGAAGTAACTATAAAAATATATATAAAAATTTACAACACTTGCTGGCTCAAAGGCAGCGAATCAAATTGAATAATAAAGTGTGTTGCTTTTACATCAAAATCAACACGTTGCGGGGATGGCAACTCAAACATAGACTCAATCTGGGGTGTTGATTCAGACTTTGTCTGGATCTCTACCTATTTATGTTGCCCTAACTCAGGCTTGGGAGCTAACTTAGCCCATAGTAATGTCGGAATGCCAGCTTTAGCTCTATTTAGAAATCCAATTTAGGCTATGGCTTTAGTTCAGATCTTGACTAGGTTTCCAATTATTTAAGATTTAGGCTTATGTCTATATATTTAAGATTTCTCTATTTGCATCTTCTTGCAAAATTCTATCTTGGTCCGTATTCCTGGCTTCATTTTTATCATGTATGCTCTTCACTTCCACCTTTAGCTCTTTGATTATTCTTTTGAATTCTGTGTTTGGATTGTCCTGTGGACCAACTACCAAGCGACCAAGCACTCGCTTTGAAGTGGTTGCGAAGAATGGCGAATATGCCAACCTTTAATGAGATACCGATGCCGAAACTCGGCTTTCATTAGTGTTCATTGCCAATAACCTTTATCATAATTCTTCCATCAGAATAGTCCTCTCTTGCTATCATGCGTCGGGCATATACAATATTTCTTCTCATCGGTCATTTGCAATAAGCGAAGAAATCTTAAATATATAGCTCCAAATCTTCATGTATGTAACGACATTTGAATCCTTTGAAAATTAATGCAGCTGACGATTAAACGAATTAAAACTCGTCTTTTATAAATAAGGCTATTCAAGACTTCAAAATGAAATAGAACTTTAAAATAGTCGTTTATAAATAAGGCTATTAAAGACTTCAAAATGAAATGAAACTTTACAATAAAGTAAACTTCTACTTTGATTCTAATTCTAAAAGAAACGAATAATAGAATTCTAAAAATAAAAAACTTTAAAAATAAAACATAAAACAACTACACTTGTATAATGTACGTTTCTTCCATGTGTAGAACTTGCATCGATATCTATATCAGGGGTGCACGTCCACCGAAGTTGTTTCATATCAATGGGGTTGTGGGTTGGTCATTCATCTGCATGGGGTAATGTTATATTTTATGCTGGCTCATTGATGAGTCGCTTGATGGAAGACGTGCCAAAAATTGCAAGGACGCTGAAAAAGAAACCAAACCCAAGACACACATACCAAAAAACAGTTTGCATGCATCATGCATCATAAAAAAAGAACATTGCATCTATTTCTTCACTTCACACCTGTATGTATCGTACAACATAATACAGTCGTACATCATAAAAAATCATTAAGCATCGTACAACATAAAAAATAGTTTTCCTTGTTATCAACTTGACCGCCCACCTGTTACACATATAAAAAATAAATTGAATCTACTTCTTTTGAACCGATTAGTTACGGTCCAAATGTAGGGAATACTGCCAAATTTTGATAATAAAAGATAGAAACCTCATTTGTTGGTATTGCTGTTACTCTTGTTATTTATTTGCTGATAGATTGCTGCAGTCAATAGCCACCATTTTCATGTGAAAAAACATACAGGGTGATGATGGCACTGTGGTTCTTTTCTTATTATTATTCATTTTTCCTTGTTTTTTGTTTTTTTGGGGTTTGTTTTATTTATTTATTTATTTATTTATTTTTTTTTTTTTGGGGGGGGGGGGGCGTGGGAGGGGAGGGAAATAGAAACACTTTCCACAATTATTACATCCTAGCGACAAATAACCTAACGTCCAAACTTGAGTGAAAACACCAAAATTATATGGCATTGTCTGATTGTTGATGATTACTTGTGATTTAGAGATTTTAATCCACTCACTGTCTTCTTTACCATATCTTAGATGATAATTAGTTGTGTTTATAGGAAAGATCTAAACCACTTTCATCCCCCCTTAGAATTTGGTCTTTTGCCTTTCCATTAGTAATTGCATTTGAGTGGCAGATACCTTATTTCTGTGGTATGGTGGTAGGTGATTAACTGGGTTTGGAGAGTGGTAGATACCTTGTTTTCGTGGTGTGGTGGTAGCTGATTGACCGGGTTTGGAGAGAATGGTCCATCATGCTGTGCTTTATTGTATGTGCCATGAAGTACTGGTTGCAAATGCATTTCAATGCTCTACTGTATGTCAACGTTGAATAATTATTTTTTGCTTTGGTATTATGTAACTGAGAAATATTTCAGGATGCGAGGATTTAATGTTACCCTTTGTAAATTTTTGTTGGAGCTGGTATACAAGCATATTAAAATGATCGATCCTCTATTTGACTTCAAGAGGGTTGCTCCGTAACTGATTTCCAGAATTCCATCACTTGGGGCACCTTTGTATTCGCTTGAACTATCACATATACATCTCCTTTTCTCTCTTACATGTTATGTGGCTTTTTTCTAGCTCTGCAGAAGCCAATCTTTAGTCTTGATTATACCCCAACTATCTCATTATGTACTACTTCACACGTCTTATTCTCATAGAAAACAAAAATCTTTTGCAACCTAATTCATCATCATCATTTTATTATAACCCTCATGAGGCCATCAGAATATCACCATTCTTCTAAGTACATAGAAATTCTTTTCTAAACTTCTGATATCCTGGTCTTCATGCTTTTTGTTTCCATCTACCATCCAGGTGGAGGCAAGCATAGTGCATATTATGAAGGCATTAGCGAGCCATCCTTCGGCTGCCCCAAGTTTAACTGAAGATGACTCACTTCAGGTTCTGTTTAATATGGTGGCAAATGGTTCTTTGAAAGTGATTTCTCAGTACAAAGATGGGTTCGTTCCTTTGCATACCATTCAACTACATCGGCATGCCATGCAGGTTGGTGCAGCTTGCATGTATAGAGCTAGCTGGTTCTGTATGCATGATTTAGGAAGTGCAATCTCCTATCTCAACTTGCTGGCATTTCTGATTACTTTTTGTCTCTTCAGATACTTGGTCTTCTTCTTGTCAATGACAACGGAAGTACTGCAAAATACATACAGAGACATCATTTGGTGCGTTGGTCCACTTTCCCCTTCATAGACACATTTTTTCTTTTATGCCATTATGACTTAATTACCTGCAAGTTACTTATTGTATCCTATATTTGAACTTAACTGGAAAAATAAAATAATAGCTTTTGGTTGGGAGCCTCCTTGTGATATGAATTTTGAAGCAAATGTCAGTATTGTTGCTGTGTTGCTGTCTGGGTATGAGGGAATGGTCTAATATCTAGTTTCAGATGCCTGCTAAAGTAGTTGGGCTGTTCATCATTCACAGCCTAGGCCAAAAGGAGCATTTACATGTGATTGCTTGCTGTGTGACTACCGACTGAGATTGAACCGTGTTCCTAGATATTCGGTATATTTAAGAATGGTAATGCAGGAATTTTATTGGATTCTTGCTCAGAGGTGGATGCGATTCTTTGTAGCAATATTATCATTACATCCCTATTTCTTCTTAATCGTAGAGAGCTAAGGAAGTTCTCTTCTTTCTTGTATGAGCGTAAAGCTTTGCATTTTAGAGTGATGGTCATAGTATCTTAGTCACTTCTGAATCTTGTTGACTATTAATCATACCCTACAATGAAACCATTTTTAACTGGAAAGTCTCGACTGGGATGAGTAACACTATGATTGTGATGTGCAGAAGATAATATCGGAAAACAGTGTGATGTTATGTAATATACACTGCAACAAAAAACTGCAGTTAGATGTTCAGACGCCAAGATTTATGCCAAAACTTCTGTTGACCAGAAAATGGATACATTATGACTTGGGGATGAGAAAATAGATAAATGACTTTAAAGATTATTTACATGCATTTTGACTATGTTTTTGTTGTAACTTGTAAGTGGCCATTTACATGTGTTCATACATACACATAGGTATAATTGGTCCCAGACACAAATATGTTTGTTCGAACCAGACAGTTGGCTTCGTATTGGTGATCTAACAATACTTCACTAGGCTGCACTGGTATTTTGATAAAGGTGGCATCCTCTACCTGATATGTATTGGAGACTTGGATGCCCTGATACTTGCTGGATACTTCTAGATTACATCCGAAAATTTATCATGTTTCAGAGATGTATCAGAGGCATATAAGCTAAAATTAATGCATGATGAATATGTTGACAATTCCATTTGGCTTGCAACTTCATTTATATTATTTCTCAACGCTCTTAACAGAGAATTATTACAGCCTGCTATGTAAAATTTCATATAACTTGGAAGTCTCTTTATTTATTATTGAGCGTTTACCTTGATAATATCAATTCTCAGATATTTTTAACTTTGTGCGTTTCAGACATAATAAACAAATTGTTATGTTTAGTGTTGGATATGGTAGTTGGTGAAGGGAAAAACTTTTCTTTTTAGTATATGCATGTGCATATGCATACACAAACTATTAAATAGCTAAATGTTCATTGCAAGAATAGCTGGTGATGGATGACGACGCTTGTGACCTCTCTCTGTCCTAGTCTAGTTTTGCATGAACTATTTAGGCATGAGTTGTAATGTTTTGAGTTTTATGAATAAAATTTCTAACTTTTCAAAAAAATATAATATTAAATAGCATTGTCAGTAAAAGAAAACCTTTTTGTGTGCACTCGTGCACATATGTGTGTGCCTGTGTATGCATGCTCGAGCATGTGCTTACACATGTCTGTAAAGTCTAGATGATACAAACATCAAACCTTATCCACAATTTGATCTTAGTGTTTTGGTTAGTTTCATATTGTTAAAGCTGCAACTCTCGGGCAAATGCAACAATTAAGCTTGTTTACTAGAAAATGTTATTATTGTTCCATAGATCTGCAGTTCTGTATTAAAATATTTTATTTATTTATTGGATAAGTATTTATAAATCAAACTTCAAACGCTCGCCAATTGCAAAATCTTTCCTACTCTTTTGACTGGTGTTCTCTTTGGACCAACTATTTCATGAATTTTATTAAAATAAGCAATTCTGATCTATGTTTTGGTCCATGCTAGATGAAATATAAGCAGTTGTATTTAATGCGAATCATGTAGCAGAATCCTTTAACTTCAGGCTTTGCACTGAATTCATGCAAGTCTTATTTACTTCATTTTGGACCTGGAGTTTGGGTTAAATCATGAATGCATGTGTAAATGCATCGGAGCCATTTAACTGCATATGAGTTGGTTTGCCCTGCTTTTAGCTTGATTTCAGCTTGACCAATAAGTTTGTAGTTTGATAGTTAAACTTCTCAAGTTAACTTAGGATGAAAAGCTCTGTTGTGGTCCTTGTAAATTCAAATTCTGCATATCCTTGTAGAAATTCAAATTCAGCGTAACTTTCAATCCAGTCTACTTAGGCTTTTGTAAGATTAAAATCTGGAACTTGTACTTTTCAAATTGCATTGCAAACACAAAAAAATAAAGATATTTTCATAAATTTCTTGTCAATGTGCATTCTCATAACCTTTCCCATAAGGCCATAACCCCCATAACTTTTCCTGTAACATTTTATCATTATTCTGTGCATATAAATGTAAACCCAAAAAGGAATAACTGTGATTGATGAGTGCACAATGAGATATATTAAACAAAATTCCACATATGGAAGTGATGCAAGAATTAGATAGGAAGAGAGAGAGGGTACAAAATATGCCTCAGATTCACTTATCTAGACGGGTTAAAAAAAGGAGTCTTTAAAGGTGATCATGGAGAATAAAGGGAAAATGGTACTAGAAGCTCAAGAAAGAGAGGAAACAAGTTCCAATATTGATTTTAGTTTTGTATTTTTCCAAAATAATGAGGCAGAAGCATTGCCATGAATGGCATGTATAATAGTGAAAAGTTACGCGAGCTAGCAAACCAGTTAATCCAAAAACCATTATACCATAATCCATTTTTTTTTGTTAAAGCATGATTCAGTTTCCGTAGAAGAGAAACATAAGCCATGATCTTGTCGGGACATGCTACACATTCATTTCAGCCATGCTCATCCAGAGACCCACACATATTTCCATTAGAATCTTCATCAAACAGTTACCTCCATTGTTTCTAGTTTATCTTTTATAAACCCACAATTTGTTATAATGTAATGAAAAAACTTTCAACCTTTAGGAAGTTCTGAGGTAATGTTTCAATTAGCAAAAAGCGAATATGTTTAAGTAGGAACAGGCAACTACCGTGTGTTATCGGTGTTGTTTATACTTTATATGGCTAAGAAAATTACATTACAATTACTGAAATATCCTAATCCTATTCTTAACTATTCTTTATTTTCAAGTTTTATTTATATTCTAATTCTAGATTCTAGTCTTACTGTAATTCCTGCTCATGAACGCGACCACATTAGCTAGAGCATAGATATTAATCATGCACATCTTATTACAAAGTGCAAAGAACGTTTTTGCGACAATTTGGTGAAAAGTTAACTTGATTACTAAAATTAACGTGACTATTTTTTCTTGATAATCACATTCAATGTAAAGTGACAATCAATATTGATATGTCTACTGCATTCATGCATGACTGGATTTTGGCGATCTATGTAGCAGCTTGATTTTCACAATTGATCATCTACACATAACAAACTTCTCACAGACTATATAAGCCACAGCTCTATACTTATCTTCAACCCTTGATCTGAAAACAACATTCTATTTTTACTTTTCATGGTTACCTACTTTCCTTAATCGAAAGTACAAAAACCTGTGATAGATATATAGTCACGGGAAATCATCCTCATAATGTTCAATAATATGTAAACATGAAGGCCAAATAGACAATCCTCTGTCTGGACTTAAGAACTCCCTTAAATATCCTAATCTAAAACTGTGAAAAGCAGCACCCTCAATTTAACTTATGGGGATTTGCATCAATTTAACTTATGGGGGATTTGCATGAACCAATTAAATAAATCTAATAGGAAAAGTGATGTACGGATGAGTAACAGTTGATAAATTCAACTTCCAAAAAAGCCGTCAAAATAAAAAAGGATCAACAGGAGATCTCAAATTATGATGAGAATAAACAATAAGATCATTATAGTGCCAATAGCATTGCACCAAGCATTATATGTCTTAACCATATCTTTAAGTTTCTTCCACTGAGATAATCAAAGACCTTTGAAAAGTTGATCAAACTTATCCCAATAAAAGATGTAAAGACCCAAGATCCTTCATTAAAAAATAAGATGCCAAAAGAACTTCCAATTTGATTTGTGTCGGGTTTGATCTTGGTTGGGTTGGCCAGTAGGTTTGGTTTAGAGAATAGACGGGAGAAGAAGGTGATGTTGGTGATCATGACACCTACAAGGTGCTTTGACGTCATGTTGAAGTAGATTGGGCCACTCTCGAAATTTAGGTATTGGTGTTGTTTATATGGTTGGGGAAATTACATCATAATGGCAAAAAAATGTTCCATTTCTATTCCTAATTATATTCTAACTCTTAATTCTAATTATTTTCTAATTTTTTACTTCTAGTTTTATTATAATCCATACACACCTTAATAGGATCACAATGAAAGTTGTTGCCATGCACTAAAACCACTAGAGCAGGAACACTAACACTGGACAATATTTAAATAAGTAAATACAATTAATAATCATCAATTTATATAACCATAAATAAATATATTTTCTAAATGAAAGAAAATTCCAAAAAACCGAAATATGCGTTAAAAATCATAAATATTTTACAGTAAGTCCTAGATCATGGTACACGCAGTGTTCTAAATATCGGATATCGGTCGCGTATCGGCCTAGGAATTTGATAGCAGATTGCGGATATCGGGATATATTGTGAATATTGACTAAATATCGGAGTGTCATATCGGATGCCTAAAAATGATGACATATGCAAGCATAGATGCATTTAAGAAGATATAAACTATACTAACTCAAATAAAAGTATGTTTTGGTTATACTTCTCTCGTTAAATATTAATATCGGGAATATTGACTAAATATCGGAATCAAAGTGCCATTCATATCAGATGCTAATATGATGTCAAATAAAATCATAGATGTGTCTAAAAATATAAACTATAGAAAATCAAATAAAAGTATGTTTTCAGTATACTTATCTCATTAAACGTGAATACCAGCCATCTACTTGGTAGAATATTTCTTTAACTGATCACGAACCAATTGAGTTAAATACATACAAAATATGATAATCAAATCAGTAGGCAACTAGGCATGCATTAAAAATTAATAAACAATAAACATGAATAATTTAACATTTACAATATGATTTGGACAAATATGCTTCAATGACAAACCAGTTCAAATTGTTATATAATAAAAAGTAAAAAACAAACAAACATCATATTAAAAGCAGACGATAATATCAGTCAATAGATTTAAAACATGCCTCATTCTCTCAAACACATCAATAATCATCTCCATGATTGGAATCATCATTGCACTCATCTAGCTCGTCCCCTGATGATTTTGATGATGATTCAAACTCATCTTTTTCCATGGCCGGTTCCTTTCCTTTGGATGATGAAGATGCTCCTTTCTTTGTTCTTCTATATGTCACCATTCTTGAGCTGTTCTTTCTTTTAGGATTAGCTCCCATAGCTTTTGCAACTTGTCTCTAAGTCAATTGCTCACCTGGAAACACCTTATCATTGCTATCAGAAATTGAAGCACCATCAATTTTTGATACCAACCAACCGGAGACCTTTTCATGATCATTACAGGCAGCCAAAGGATCCCTATCTTTATTCTCATGCTTATTTTTCAGCTAGACATTGAACTTGACAAAGACTAAGTCACGTAGCTTGTTGTGACTTAGTCTATTCCTCTTCTTAGTACGAGTTTACACAAGATAAACAAATTATCATTAACTGACTATTTTTCAATAAATTAAAAGTTTTAGAATATAAATATATGATGAAAATATTATACTATTTACCATCTCAAATGTGCTCCAGTTTCTTTCACACCCAAAAGAGCTAGTTGTCAAATTCAGGACCCTCAATGACATTTGCTTCAATTCAGGAGCATCGGTCCCCATAGAAACTCCACTATGTGACTGTCAAATTAACAAATATAAAAATCATCGCTTAACATGTGTTTATTTAAAAATTGGTAAATAATAAAAATTATACCTTGGGTTAATTTTTGGATTTTTAACAGCATTCTTTGCAAAATCCCGCCAAAACGAACTCTTTTGGTTTTGATAGAGGTAGAGCTGCTCTTCAATCTTCTCAATAATATCATGATCATTCCCAAACATGAGATGCATGCACTCCACAAAACCATCAAAAATATTACCCTTTTCAATAGCTTTCTTATTAGGGTAATAGTAAAAAGGGTTCAAATAATATACAGTCTTATGCAAGGACGACTTGAGCTTCTCATCCATCTTTTATCTATTATCTTCCATATTGGGAGATACATCTTCTCCTTCTGGACAAGGACCAATGCAATTTCAACATTTGTTTCAACCAAATCACCATACACAGCCCATCGACGGGACTTTATCACCATCCACTCTCCTCAAAACTTTTACCAAAGGAGAGAAAACCTTCAAAGCCAGATCAACATTGTCCCAAAACTTGTTTCTCAGAACAATTTCTTGAATATACAAAGTACGGATTAATAAATCAGTTATGATTAAACAATTGATGAAATAATCTTATATCAAAGTAAATAAATTTTAATTATGATTACCTTCCTTCCTGCAGTCTTGCTGGAAAGGTCACTCTTTCCATTGTTCAGAACTAAACATCTAATTCAATTCTTTTTTCTTATTTCTTAATGAACTCAAAGATAAGAAGGAAGTGGCAAATCTAGCCATACCGGGCCTAACTATGTCTCCTTTTGTAAAGTCTCTCATCAAGCTCAGAGTGATGGTGTGACTGTAAATGAAAATGGAGACATTTTTGCCCAATGTAATGGCACTCCTGATCGGCTTGATTTTGGCGATGTCCATGAGCATCAAATTAACAGTGTGTGCGGCATAACTCGTCCAAAATATTCTTGGCCTCTTCAGTGACAGTATTTTTTCCGCTGCCATATTATTAGATGCATTATCAGTAATTATATGAACAACATTATCCTCTCCCAGTTCTTAATTGCCCTATCAACAAAAGCATGAATAAATGCCCAACTATGGCGCTCAGCCGAAACATCCTCCTAGTCCAAGAAAGCAATCCGTGCTAGGCAGTGCACCACACTATGTTCATGATGCTCCGTTGCTTTCGATCATACCAAGTATCGGTCATAATGGAGCATCCATGAATGCTACAGCTCTCTCTGAAAGATTTCAGTTTTTCATGTGTTGCCTCCACCTCCTTCTCAAGACACGTCTATCCTAGCTCATAAGGAGTGGGAGCCTCCAGCTTAGCCCAAATTGACTGACGGCCTGCAAAATTTGCTGAAATGATTTAAGTGTTGCAGCATTGAAAGAAATTCCAGTTTTGAAGAATCACCTCGCAATATAACGGATCGTGTTCTCCCTTCTCCTCTTTCTTATCAAGTGTAGTCTACTTCGTCTCTGCCATAACATCCAAATCTGCTGGAGCTTGAGTGACTTACCTATCCATCGGCCATATCTTATTAAATGTAGGAAAAAACTCGATCGTGATGAAGACTCCAGGTGGGTCCCACTCTCATGTTCCTCTTTGGCATGTTCCTCTCCATTAATGTTAACGTCATCCATTAAAACTTGCACTCCCGTCGCCTTGCGCTCCTTTTTCTTGTCAAGCTTGAAAAGAATTTCTAACACCTTGCTCTTCACATCATCAGGAACAATACCACATGGCCTCACATTTCCACTTCTTCCCGTAAGATGCGCCTTGAACTGGGTAATTCATCTATTAACAATTTGATTGCAATAGTTGCATTGGATCTTAGCCGTACTATGGCTATCCACTTGCTTTACATATGCCCAGCAAAGGTCCCCTTTTCGAACACTTTTGCTGAAGCTCTGGAGGGCGACATCTTCACACACTAAAAATCCTATATATTCAAAAAAAAAGATGTTGAAAAATGTTATTAAATAAAATAAAAAAGATTCTAACTGTATATTTCAAATTTCATTAATAATGTGTTCATGACTAGTTAACAGATTTGCATGCAATATCATGATATGAGAAATTCAAGAAATTTCTTGCAGTACTCCAACTGTCCAACATGACTTAAGAGAAATTTGACAAGCAACGCTAGATCAATATTGTTGCAAACAAAGCATGTGCCAACTGATTATTGGCGACTTAACAAATCAGCTCATGTTCAGTTAGTACTTATAAGTAAAATATTAATCATATGCCTAACCAAAATACAACTTATTTACCAAATCAGCCTAGAATCTTATTTGCATGATACCCTTTTCTCATTTAGAAGGTAATAGTGAATTAATAATCATGCATCAGCCAATCACTTGTTTAAATATTACCAAATCAAATTATAGCCTTGCACGTAACGTCATATTCACTTAGTGATTGTAAATATTAAACATATGCCAGAAAGATTCTAAATAAAGTATGTGCCAAGCAATTAGAAGTGACTGATTAAGATCCTAATCTCGGATTGAGTTTAAAGTAAAGGATTATGTGCATATCTACCAAATGGCAAGATAAAATTCTGCAAAAGAATGTCCTGAAAGAGTATGAAAACAATGGCATAGAATATAAAAATGATATAAAATATATTATTTACTTCTCTTTGGTGTAGAAAGAGAATGGAACGTGAGAAAGCAAGCATCCAAATCCTTCAAGGTCTCTCCAGTAGGTATGCAGTATATGGGATATGTGATACCTGCACAAGTTCCGATGATCCATGAATCTAGCAACCCTTCAAAAATTAAAAATCAAACACGTCTATGGTATGCAATCAAATCCTACCATGCAACAGAAATCCAGCTTTCTGGCAATACATCACAACTTCTAATTGTCTTCAACTCAGGGATTCGACTCGCAAGAAAAGAGACATTCATGAAACACAATCACGTCGCACAAGCAACATGACATTAACAAAGATGAAAAGGTATGCTCAATCATCAAAGACAAAGAGAACTAAAAAAATGGAAAAAACTCACCTAAAACGACGACGACGACCGAGCTACAACTGAGTGTAGACGGAGCTGCGAACGAACGGCGAAAGATCGGCGAAAGATCGGCGAACGAACGGTAAATGAACGGTAAATGAACGGCGAACAAGTTTCTATCGCGTCTCCAAGGGGAACATGAGTAGTCATAACAATTTTAGGGTTTTTTCGGGGGTTTCCCCCAAAAAACTTGATGTCATGTATATGTTAAATGGGTACGGGTCGGGTCGGAACCATATTTCGAACCGAACTGCCGTTCGACCCGTTAACCTTATTTCGAACGGAACTCAAAAAAGACATCGAACACCGACACTTCAAAATGGATGCTAATGTCTGCGTGAACCACATATTGAACATCGACACTTGATAACGTATTGGATGCTTTAAATTTGTATCTATTTAAACCTAAAAAGTGTGTCACAGTCGTGTCTAACACGTGATCTTTAATGGGTTTGAACCGCATGTTCTTTTAACATACGTTACTAAAGTGGTACTATGTCGACAAAACTTAAAATCACTTGTACTGAATTTAAGCATCGATTAGATTTTTGGGATAATTTTTGTTAAGTTGGTTTACTTGATTAGAAATTATGATTTTTTTGTTAAATTTTTTATTGTTCCTTTTATTTTAAATTGAAACACATCCTAATCACTATGTGTTTCAATGCATATTATATATGACATATAATCTTATTTCGAATGTCCCTTTATCGTTTGCAGTGTCCTCTTATCCATGCTATGTCATATCCATGTCTCATGTTCTGTTTATGTCCATGCTACATTGATAGCCATCAATTGTTGATGATAAATAACGCCTAGGATTTTAATTGAAAGAAAGAAGAATGTGATATTTTTTGAAATACCCTTAAGGTACTTTTATGCAATTTGCCCCAAATACCTCAAACATAACGATTGTAATGATTATAAATTATAATGATAGTTAAATTAAATGTTCCAGGTTAGGAAATATTGGAGAAGAATCTAAAACACCATGTGCATAGCAATATATATAGTAGGAAGATGTGAAATGTGAACAGAAAGAAGGAAATATAAACATGAGAAGGGATGCAAATTGTCAAGAAAAAAGCATTTATAGTTAATGAATTCACATATTCCTTAAAGCATACAAAGTGGGTTTAGATTCGTTGCTTTTTAGGATTAGACTACATTTTGTGTGCAGTGATTTTCATAAAATATATACTTTAGTAGTTTGGTGGGTACTCTAGGGCATGCTTCGAGCTCCATGGTGGTGATCTGCTACGTAAAAAATCGTAGCGGGTTAGCGCCTCCTTTGCTGCAATGATAATTAAATTGATATTTATGACCTCACTATTTGGTACACTGTTGTAAGTAAAATCAAATGGTTTAAGGCTAAGTCTACCTAAATTTTGGGTAAGCAGTATAGCTAGAGGTTGTATGATATTTTCCATCAAGAATCTAGTTAGTCCTTACACGTTATCCTAAAGCAAGAAAACATAGTTTGGTTGAATCTTGAGCCTAACTTATATATAATCTTGTTTGGATTCTTGGCTATTTAATTGTATGTCTCATAAGTCCATCGACCTTGCTTGAGTCTTGATATGCTTGAAGTGTCGTCATAGTATAATATCGTATATCCCAACACTTGCTTAATTAGAACAATGCTAAGGTTTATGGTTAGGGATGTGGGTCTGATTTGACCCATCTGCATCTAGACTAAGCTTGGATGTATATTATTTATTTTAGTTGATTTTTGAGTTTCACGTGTTGTGCATGTGTTTTTTATTCTTGATCGTTTATTTTATTCTAGTTGATTTTATGATATGCATATTTTATGCATTTAAGATTTCCTTTAAATAAAGATGCACAAAAACTTAATGTTCAGTGAATTGTAAATTTATAATTGAGAGAAATTTTAAATTAGTCTGTGAGAAACTTTAGTTTTCTAAAATCTTTTTTCTTTGTAAGTTGGGAGTTGGTGCATGTGGTACTAGTGTGATAGGCTACTGCGTCAAAGCAAAGTTAATCTAAAATCTCATCTTTCCTAATTCAAAAATCCCAAACATCTCTAGACACAATCTTTTAGAATTTTGAAAAACAAACTCCAAGAGCTCTAACCCTAGCAGCTGGCAGCTGCTAGTTCAAAAAAAATCAAAATTATGATATACATAGTTTATCCCCATTTCAGCTAATACCCAAAACCATACCAGTGGTTGAAACCCTAAGCTCAAACCCTAAACTCTTCATTTTCCTGTCCCACCATCATCAGGTACCACATCAACTAGCCTCACCTTTACCCACACCTCCAAGATCCACAGTCGTCACCTCTAATATTCAACGCCATTGCCATTATCCCCCTTCTACAACCCAACCATCATCTTCATATCTATCTCTTACGGTTCTTATTTTCATCTTCATCCATCCTAGTTTCTATCGTCATTTCCGTCCCTGCTAGTTGCAGTTGTCATCATCTTCTCTTTCTATAATAGTTGCTAACTTCCTTTCTCTCGATTGTCGTGGCATTGACACCTTCGTGCCTCGCCAACGCTGACATTGTCTCTATTCTTCTGTATCATCATTTTTATTATTAGCCATCACCATCACTTTAGTTCTTTAGAATTATCTTCGTCATCATGGCTCATCGTCGTACCTCCGACGAATACTATCGTTTTCATCTTCTATTGATGATGATGGTTCAGCCTGGACCTGCATGTTAAATTGAAGGCTTAATCACGACATGTTTTAGAAAATTAGACCCAAGTCCGAGTATGTAAATCCACCACTTTCTGAAGAGATCTGATCTGTTTCCTCTCAAATATCCAATCAAGTTGAGTGTGCTAGGTTTAGTGACTGTGCTAACTCAACCAGCCTAAATCAAACCCACTTGAGCAAGACACAAGCTGGACCTAAGCTAGAATTAGATTTGAAGCTATTTTAGTGATTCTAAACCATTTCTCGAGCTTTTGCTTGGAATTTTTTGCTTCTAAGTGCCCAGATTGATTTTCCAATGATTTTGAAGACCGTACATCACACATAAGCATACCTTTACTCTAATTTACTTCTAATCTAAATGAAATATTAAATTATTAATTGTAAAATTTCTATTAATTTTTTCAAAATTAGTTGTTTATTATTATTAGTTATATAGTTATCAATCTTGTACGATATACGATTCATATCATACAAGAGATGATGTGATATATGCCTAGTTTGATACGAATTCTAGTGTTCTAAAAATCGGCCTGGGCGGCCGCCTAGGCGGCGCATAGGCGCTAGGCGGCCAGTAAACGCTCCGACTATGGCCTGGGCAGTCAATCTGCGCGTTTTTGGGATTAATCAGCCGCCTAAGCGTTCTGGGCGGTGTCTGGGCGCTCTGGGCGGTTCCTAGTCGGTTCCTGGACGGTTCCTAGGCGGTGTCTGGGCGTTTTTGGTAAATGGCTTAATTGCACAAGAGTATCTTTTAAATTTTATTTTGTTGCACAAAAATACTCTAAAGTAGGTAAACTGGATTTGATTTAGTATGTATTAAATATTTGATGTATTTTAATATATATATATATATTTATATAAACATAACTATATTATATAAAAATAAATAAAATAGTTAAAAAATACAAATCTGCCTAGGCCGATTAATCCCCGATTAATGCTCTGGGCGTTAGGCCCTAGCAATCCGAACGCCTAGCGCCTAGCGTTTTTAACACCCTTGACGAATTCGTAGCCTATATCGTACTAATGCATATATCGTCTTATATGGAATTCATATCAGACGATATGGTATCATTTCAAACAATACTATATCATATCAGATGATATTCGTACATCTGATATGCGATGTCAGTTGTAATTTAGGGTTAGGCATAAGTTATCGGGGTTTTAGGTTTTAAACCCAACCCAATTAGTATGTTGGGCTAAATTTCTCAGTTTTAATTTGTTTTCAGCCCTAATTTCTAAATCTTAGCTTTTATCATCTCTTTGATGATGATGATGATTGGTTGCTACCAAGTACATAATAGCCTAGACGACGATGCCTCGATGACGATCATCTGATTGCAGCTACCTGATGATGGCAAGTGGACAATGACTATATGATGAAGACGAGGCCATAACAACTTAACGACGACGATACTATGTTAATATAGCCTCGATGTTGCTGCTTTCTTCCCAATGACGACCCAAATGTAGCTGCTCCAAAGCTGCTTCTCTCCTTTGAGTCATCTCTTCCTAACGCTGCTTCCCGATCTGCTGTAGCGAAAGGGAAGTGGGTTGGTATTATTTTTGGGCATTTTATTTTTGCTTATTTTTTAGTTTTGGATGGATTAATGACTAATTAATATAAGTAGTCTAATTATAGGTTACATAGATTAATTTAACTAATGAGTTTTGTTTAATTTTTATTAATTTTGTTGAATATATTATTTAATGTTACTATCGAATCTATTGTTTAGTTTATATAGTCTAAATTCTAATGTCTAATTATTTTAGGTTGTTAATTAATTATTTTTTTAATTAATTAATTTAGGTTATTATTTAATTTAGGCCATTAATTTAGGTTATTAATTTAACTAGTTTAATGTTGAATTTTTCGTGTAATGTTTAATTTGGAATTTTGGTACTTGATGAACATTAATTTGAATTTTAACATCTAGTAGTTATTTGTTAATTAGTATCGTGTTAATTTGTTTACTTGTTTCAATTGTTAAATTGAAGCCTTTAAAATGGAAAGGACGGGCATGAAGGGGTTCTTTAAAAGGGAAAGAATGGCCAAGAAGGGGTTCTAAGAAAGTTGATCCGATATGGAAATACTGTAGTCAAGTTAAAGAAAAAAGCAAATCACTTGTAAGGTGCAAGTATTGAGGAAATGAAGTATGGGGTGGCGTGACAATGATGAAAGCATATTTGGTTGGCATACACAAGGATACCACTCCATGTACACAATTTCCGGTTGAAGTTTGAAAAATGTTCTATGGGATGTTAAAGAAGAAAAATAAAGATAGTAATGAGTGCTTTCATGAACTTGTAGTGAGTAGAAGTGGGAGTGTGAACATAAGCTGATGAACATTTGTGTCTTACGTCACTAAAGGAGTTGGCAAACAGTGGTAAAATAAAGCGAAAGACCCTCAATGAATTTGTGAAAGATTGAGATGCTGTGGGCAAGAGCATTGCTCGATTTTTGGTACAGAAACAGATTTTCTTTTAATTTGATGAAGAGTCAATTATTTACAAAGATGATCGAGTCAGATGTTACCTATAGGAAAGGAATAAAGCCTCCTTATCATGAGATTAGAGTCATAGTCTTGCAAAAGAAAGTGGAAAAGATTGAAAAAACTAATTTGAAAAAGTATATGAACGAATAGAAGAGGACATGTGCATCTTGATGTTTGATGGATGGATTGATATGAAATCTAGATTTATCACAAAATTTCTTATTAATAATCTAAGCAAGACTATTTTTCTAGAATCGATTGACACTTTGGATTTAACGAAGATTGGATAACAGATGTTTTAGCTGCTTGACTTCTTTGTAGGGAAGATCAGAGAGGAAAACATATTCTAAGGTGTCACTTATAGTGTGTCTTATATTTCTGCTGGAGCTACGTGGGAGGAGAAAATGAAGAAGCTTTTTTGGAGTCATTGTAGTGCTCATTGTATCGACATGTTGAAAGACATTAGTGATTTACTGCTAACAAGGATACGATTGAAAAATCCAGGAAGGTCATCATATATATTTATCGGCATAGATAGGTTCTTAATCTAATGACATCACGAATGGAAAGGAGTTGGCAAGGCTTGCAATGACAAAGTTTGCTAATAAATACCTTACTCTAAAAAGCATTTCGGAGCTGAAAGTTACATTACGTGCTATGTTTGCATTAAAGGAGTGGCAGCAAAGTTTTTATTTTAAGAAAGACGATGTCTTGAATGTGACATTTACCATTCCGATAAATAGTAATTTCTAGAAACAAGCAGAATATTAGGTGACAAATAGAGCTTATGAGTAAATTGGGTGGAGTTTTGAGAACAAAAAGACTAGATACCAAAGAGTGTTGGATATCATTAATGAAAGATGGGAACTGCAACTTCAAATTGATGAAAGATGGGAGCTACAACTTCATATGCATCTTTATCCAGCTACTACATTGTCTTAAGCCAGAGATCTTACCATTTCTGAAGGAACTAGATCTCTTGTAAGGTTATGCTTAAAATTCATATTTATGTTTATTTCAATTCTTGTTAGGCATCTTGCAACTAATTAGTTTTTTATTTGTTTTTTTTTCATCAATTTCATTATGCAGAATTTTTTACAGATATCAAAGTGAAGATGAGATTGTCTCGTACTATTGACAGGATGTATCCATCTTTTGATGATCGGTTAAAGATTGATAGGGAATTGGAAAGATTCAAGAGAGCGTAATATTAATAATGGATAAGAAGCAGCATGATAAATATAGATGGTAATAACTAATTTGCCGTTTACAGATTATTTATTTATTGTTAGAATTATTTTTTATTTGTTCTTTTTTGTTTTATTAGCCATATGGTGGGAGAGTAATGGGGAAGAATGCGAAGAGCTTCATAAGCTTGCAATCTGTGTCTTGAGCCTTGCCTGTAATGACGCGGGTTGTAGGGGGAATTGGAGTATTTGAGTTTGCCCACTCGAAGAGAATGAATAGATTGGATCAACTAAGGCTTAATGCTTAGGTTTTGTCAGATATAACATTTAACGGAGTTGAGATAAAAGAGGAGAAAAGATGTGGGACTTTATGATCCGATTTATTTGTTGGATATGGAATCAGATGATAAATGGATAATGGAGAAAGAAAGTCATTATCTACTACAAGACACTACTTGGATGTGTATTCAAGAATGTTGTGAGATTCAATGAGGAACACATGGTGCATAAGAAAAGAAAGAGATGTATATTAACTAGATAATTTTATTCAATTCCAAATTTTAAGTTTATGTTTTGGTATCTAATAATATTCTTGATTCTATTAAGACCTTGAAATTTGAAAGTATTATGAATCATGAAAGGAAAAACAAAGAAATGGTGGATGTGGATGTGGATGTGGATGTGGAAGAGTTGGTGAAGAGTGAAGAAGGTGAAGATGATGAGGGAAAAACATACTTATAGCAGATGATGGTGATTGGACTATGAGTGATGAATTGATCAGTACGTTTGATCTATGAACTACTAGAATTCTTAGTCGATTTATTTTTATATATTTTTGTGAGTGGAGTTAAAGAGTGACAGATTGAGTTCTCTTTTGTGAACATTTATGTGATTATGTCTATGTGTATAATGAAAATTTAGTTTTTCTCACATTAGCATATCTCATTGTCCATTACTTGTTTTATGCTTAAATTTGTTGATTAACGATGTGATACATTTAGTTATTTGAGTGATTTGCTTAATTTTTTTTGCAATTTGTCATATATCTTATGATATGATATTTCATTAAAACGATATGTATTATATTTGGTTATATATTATATTTTCATCTCACTTCATGGGAATTTGTTTTAGGTTATAGATTCAAATCCTATGATTTTATTCTATTTTTTAATTTAATGAATACTTATAGTTGCGAGCTTAGGATTGCACAATCAGTCACGTATTGTGCTTTCCATTGCATTAGTATCGTATTGTGCTTTCCATTGCATTAGTATCGTATTTTGCTTTCCATTGCATTAGTATCCTTAGTTGCATGATCTTATGTAGTGGTAAATCTTTAGAAAACATGATCGATAGATGCACACAAAACTAATGGGTGGAATTATCAATCATATGCTTCTTAAGATGTTTGAGCAGCATTCTTAGTCCATTTGCCATATGTCTTTCTACAGTAGAAACACAAAAACTTAAAGAGATCCTTTGACGAGGAAATTAACAATTATAACGGGGTTTGGAGGTAGGGGACCACGAGGAAGAGATAGAGGATCCGATTACATGAGACTTGATGACGATAAGGATGCTATTGATTGTGTTGATAATAAGTATAGTTGAGACATTCCTTCACGTAGGGTTGAAGGAAATGCTTCTACCTTTAATGGCTTACATAACTCATGTCTTTTCTGATTGGCTAGTAATGATGGACCATTTTTTATTGGTATGGGGATATATTTGAAGAACGAAAGGTCCACTTTGTTAAGATGCAATAACAATGATTAGTCATAATTTATTGTGTTTCTTTAAAAGGATAAGGACACGAACATGGACGGACATAAAATCAAAACTTAAAGAAAAATACTTTCCCATACTTATAGAGACAGTCTACAGACCAGTTGATTAATTTATGCTAAAGAAATTTGATTTTTGAGATAATACATGAAAAATTTGACAATTTGCATATTAGATGTGACCTTCCAGTAGACTTTTAATTTATCTTATCTAATTTGTCACTAGATTGAAACCATAAATATATTCAAATGATTCCACATATTATGGGTTCTATTGATGATGCATTACATTTAGCTAAAGGGTTAAGGCTTTCTTGAAAGTGTCCCAAGATAGAAATGGTACTTCTGAAGATTTGGAGGAATCTAAGCAACCATTTAAGAATACGACCAAATTCGAAATCATTACCAATAATGATGCAAATGAAAAGGCTAAGATTGGAGAGTTTTCATATCAAAATGAAAAGGGGTCCAAAGTTTCAGATGTAATGAGTGTGTCCATCTTGCGAGTTAGTGTTCCAATATAAGTTTATGTTAGGATATTAAGTTACCCTAAGTATGTTTTGATGATGAGCAGACAATTAAGTGTGCTAATTAAGTTTGTGAGTGCAGATAATCAAAAATTAAGTACAAAAAATAATGCGTTCAAAGTTAGGTTTTAGGTCGTGGTTTCTGTCGTGGTTTCGGTCTTCTGAAAGTTTAGGTTACGGTAACGGTTTTCGCCTGTTTCGGTGTTTTCGAAAGTAAGTTTTGTTTCGTTCTTATCGGTAGTTTCGTTTCGAGTATCGATTTCGGTTTTGGAGATACTTTAAATATGTATATACAGATAATGACGTATTATATGTACAGTTATATGGTCTTTTTTACATATCAATGCATCGATAATTTACACTAGGTATCAGTGTTCTAAATATCGATCTGATATCCGATATATCGGTCGCAATATCGGTTTTATCACTAGGCCGATACGATATATGCTTAAATGTTGCGGTTTCCGATATTTAGGGAAATATCACCGCAATATCGGGTTGCGACCGATATTGCGGCTGATATATCCTTTTGAAATATCGGCCGTAATTCACTGTTTTTAAAAATAAAGTTAGCGGAACGGTCCACTTAAAAGTGTATCCGACCCGAGTCACCCGACCCAAATCATTTACTTAAAACGACGAGTCATCAGGATTTTTTGAGGGATAATCGCTGATTTGCCCTAAATCTAATCACGCCGCTTCAGTACTTTCGACGCTCCGGTCCTCATGCCACTTCGCTCAGCTCCATCCGGCGAAAATTTCCGGCGACAATCGATGGAGCTTCACCGTCCGGCATTCAATCTTTGCAAGGGAGTGTTTTCCGATCACGATGAGTTGTTAATCCCAATTTTTTTCAGTTATTCATATTTTTTTCAGTTTTTTTGATTTTCTTCCTTCCAGTTTTGGGTTTATTTGACATCATTTTTAGCCTTTGATATGAGGCTCCGATATTTAGTCAATAACCCACATATTCATGTTTAACGAGAGAAGTATAACCAAAACATACTTTTATTTGAGTTAGTATAGTTTATATCTTCTTAGATATATCTATGTTTGCATGTCATCATTTTTAAGCATCCGATATGACACTCCGATATTTAGTCAATATCCCCAATATATTTCCGATATCCGCAATCCGATATCAAATTTCCTAGGTCGATACGCGACCGATATCCGATATTTAGAACATTGCTAGGTATATATGTGTACAAAAGTTTTAGCTGGAACTCTTATAGTAATCCAACTAGCCATTCATTATTTTATTAATATAAAAGAATAACAATAAAAAATAATGAGGCATAAATATGACCTCATATTAAAAAAATTAAAAAAATAAAGATCAATACAAATAAAACTATGCTAAGTCAAAGTATGTTCGAATCTAATAAAAAGATGGCACACTTAAATACCGAGTCTTGTAATGTTTCTTATATGTGATAATCTCAGCTCCCTTCAATTCGAAAGAATAATTTCAATTGCAGACATCCAGAATATCAGTAATACAGTAAAAATGGCAAATATTAGTCGTATAGACACAAGTATTCTTTTGAAACATGTAATCTGTAGTTTGAATTAAGCTGCACATGGGCTGATGCAGTGCTTATGATACATGTATTTAACACTATTAATGGAAAAAGCAACTCTGTTGATTTCTACATTAATTAGATTAAAGACCAGTATCATAAGCCTGCATCAGCCTACGTGCACGCTTGATTCAAACTTTAGATTGCATGATTCAGAATTTTGTTATCTATATGCATCATATTGGCCATTTTTATTGTAGTACTGGTGTTTTGGAGACCTGCTATGGAAATTCTTCTTTTGAATTGAAGGGATGTAGATTATAACATTTAAGAAATATTTCAAGACTCGGTATTTGAATTTGCCATCTTTTCTCACTAGGCATAGCCTCGAATTGAAAAGGGAACACGAAACCTTTATTGCTGGAAGACACCCTTTTAATTTGAAAAATCTCTACACGTCCATCTTTTGATGCTTCGGAACATGTCATCACATCCATGGTAACTTATAAACTTGTAAGTATGTAACACGTTAATTAGTAGAAAGTTGTAAGCATTCATGGAATACATCCAACTGAATTTTTTTCCAATTTTTTCAGTATTTCTTTGTTCACATTATACATTTGTAACAAAAATTAACTAATTAATTAATATAAAAGAATAATAATAAAAAATGATGAGGCATAAATTTGACATCATAATACAAAAACTGAATAAAATATATGAAGAAAATAAATCAAAAGATACTAAAATCTCATTCGAACTTAGCATCATCCGGGTGTGGTGTAAAGTAGTACGGTGGATATGAATATTGCATCTGTTTCAGCCCTAAAAATGATATCATTATGTTATCTTATGCGGAGGGCCGGCTCGGCTTGATGAAAGTCGTGTCATGACTACCTTGATTGCACAGTCATATTCGAACCCTACATGTATTGACTACCATAATCTGCATAAACCTCAAAGTATTTGTATAGTGCGAAATAATCGTCATGACTGTCCGATTATCCATCGAAATACGATTTATGAATGTCATGAATTTCATAACCTCCATAACAATCAGAAAAACATTGATACTTGTGATATTCAGATGATCTACCGTATGTATTGGCCTCCCGTTCTTCACTTTGTTGCTTCCTATCATGATCTCTATACACATGCGAATGTATTGTATCATAAGCATGATCTCCACTTATCTCAATTAGACGACTGTATTTCGAAGCACCACAAGCTTCCGTTTGAAGGACCTTGGTCATCGGAAGACGAATCATCACCACTTTCTTGTGGAGTGACTGCGTTCTTTCGCTTTTACTTGAGATTCACTGTGTTGTGACTTGGTCGCGGCTAATTGCTTTTTGTACGTTCTGGTTTCACAAGCGGCTCGTCCAACCAAGGATTATATCTGTTATTGAGCTCCTTGTCTTCTGTCTCACTGGTCCATTCTTGCAATGGATCATCATCATAGAAAATCCGATCCACATCAATCAGTTGGTGGTCATTCTTCGCTCTTCTCCCAGCATGTCTTTGTCTCTGCCTCATATTATAATGCACATAGACCAGCTTTTAAGATGTTCCATTGTTAGCATGTTCCTGGTCTTAGTGTGAATGATTGAGAATGTGGTCCAGTTTCATTCACAGTTGGAAGAAGAGTCCATTTGGTTTAAAACACGCACATCTAAGCGCAAATTTGTATGGGCCGTTAACGGTAACTACTTAGACTACTATGTGCTCCCTAATTATTTCTCTATATTTGTCCATAAGCGCAAATATGTATGGACTGTTCTGGAAATGGTAGTTTGCATCCACAAAATCAAGGAACACCATCCCGTAGGTCGAATACACAAGACAATTAATAATCTTCCTTCTGTTTTGTGTTGTCCAATCATCACACATCAATGTGCAACCATACTCATCCCAATGACTCCGAAAAGTTTCAACATATATTTTGGTCTCTTCAAGCTCCATATCCAAATATGTATGTGACAGCTTCCAAGCAGTAGGTGGAACAGTGCCACGACTCGCTTCCACAATAGCATCTTTCATGTGATTGTAATATGGACTATTAGTCACATTGTATGGAATGTGGTTGAAGAAGAAAAATTTGGCCATATTTAGCCGACAAAGAACTTGACATTTTTCATGGATGACTTCTTTATGTTTGGCTGAGTTTTATCTTTATTCGTTAAAGAAAAGGGTCGACACCAGGTCTGACAACATCGGCTGGTCTACTGGTTGGTTCAGCATTGCGAGCAGAATTATACGCCAACATACCGGCTATTCTGCCAGCACGACTACACGATCTGGCTAGCCCAGAAGCCCCAGACGATCCTGCTCCCATCCTTCTGCTCTTATGTCTAATCTTTTCTTCAGCATGTTAGTGCATACGTACTCTAAGAGCTCTTCTAAGGTCTCTCGCCTCTTCGGTATCATCGTCATACTCATCCTCATCTGAGTCATCTGAGATTGACTCAATATGCCTTGACCTTAACTCCTCAATCCTCTTTTTCATATCTTGTATGTACCTTCTTTCCTCTTTTCAAATACGTGTGCCGTAATCTCATCATGCCCTTGTTTAGGTGCTTCGGAGCATGTCAGCACATCTCTGGAAATTCCTGCCAAGTGTTCTTTAAGACGAGTCACACCTCCATGCATTTCTTTAAGGCAGTAATTGCACCTTATATGTCTAGGTCGTTTCCGACCATATTACAATGATCCCACGCAATATCCAACACCTTTTTCTTTGGAGTTTTTCGAGACATTTTAATTACTTTTTATAACTGAACGCAACATATAACGAGGTAAAATTATAGTGAAAATGACAAACATTTATAGTGCAAAACTAACAAAAATGTATTTAAAGTTGTAAGTAACAAACATTTATAACTAACAAACTTTGTAAAGAAATAAAATGTGTAGTTTCTAAATTTTTTAGTATTTTCTAATATCTAAACCAACCTTTTTAGTATATAAGTTGTAAGTATGTAAGTTTGTAACATATACATAATTTGTAAGCATGTAAAATAAAAAATGTATTAGTTTTTATGAAATACCTTTAAATATCTTTCTAGAAATTTTAGTAGAAATTATGTATATAATTTGTAAAATGTATTAGTTTCTAAAAGTTTTAGTATTTTATTCAGATCTTTTGTTACAATTTATTATTTATATAAATGAGTTCATACTTAACATAATAGATTATTTTCTACTTGAAATTTTTACTATTAATTAATTATATAATTTGTTCTTATGCATTAATTTCTAAACTTTTTCTTTATTTTCCTAACTGCTTTTATAGTGATTTTTTACATAAATGAGTTATTACTTGATATAATAGCTAATATAATCAATGAATTTTTTGCAAGAAAATTTAAAGTAATTACGTATATAAATTCTAATTATGCATTAATTACTTAAATTCTAACAGATGCTGTTAATGATTACCTTGCAAAATTTATAGTAATTACGTATATAAATTTATATTAATTACGTTTGTAAATTCTAATTATGACCAAGAAAATTTATAATATTAATGATTTATACAATTTATTTGTTCTTTAATATCTATCTTGTAAAATTTTATAGTAATTACGTATAGAAAATTTATTTGCTTAAGTTATGAATTATATAATTTATTTGCTTAAATTCATTTGCTTAGATGTATTTGCTTAAGTTATGTATGGCTAATTTATACTATTAATGAATTATACAATTTATTTGTTCTTTATTTTCTGTCTTGTAAAATGTAATAAATGTTAACAGCTTCTATGCACATTACATATTTTCCTAATTATACTCATGCATGGATACATTGTGGCAAACTTTTTAATAAAATTCATTATGTTTAACACAATGTAGAGGGAAATAACAGCAGTGGAGTTACCGATTTCACTTTTAGGTCAACAAGTCAAATATTTACAGCGATGCCATTCAATGTTAATATACTGCTTTACTGTTAATGGCTAAATTGTAAATACTTGAAAATTATTGAGCAAAATGTGAAGGGTGACCGGCAGCTGGCGATGACTGCTGCCATTTGCCATTTGCCTTTTCACAATTGCTCAACAAATTCAATCTATTTACAATTATGCCATTCATGTATTTCTTACTGTTTTAATGAGAGGGCACAGTTGTAAATATACTGTATGTTTAGAGATAAAAGTGTAAATTTACAGAAGCTTTAGCAAAACCTCAGAAGAAATTGAGGCTCTCTCTCTCTGTCGAAAACTCCGCAACAACTCCCCAAAAAATTTCTAGGGCTTCGTCGGTGATGTCCGTGCGCTTTGTCGGCAAAAAACTAAGAATAAATCCATGGGTGCTTTGTCGACGAAATGCGAGTTTATGGGTGCTCGCTGGATGAAGATCGAAGAGTGATTGCTCTAGTAGGATGGGTGATTGATTCGATGGAGCTTCAATTGATTTGCGATGGATCCCTCGTCTGTGATATTTTTGGAAGTTCTTCATTTGATTTGCGATGCTGAGGTACTCCTTCTCCATTGTCCTTTTATAGGCATAGTTCTCCATAGTTCTCCATTTTTCTCTATACTACTGCACAATCACGGGGACCCTAGGGTTGTCTCGATGCTTCACGGGAAAGTAATGTGGGAATCACTGGGACCTTAGGGTTACAGAAAGCATAGTTCACGGGGACACTAGGTTCATGTGGGAATTTGTTCACTCACGAGGATGATTATTCGATGTTTAGCCCATCTTCTTTATGTTCATATTGTAACCCTAGGGTTTCAGCCGAAACCAATTCTTTCTATTTGTATCGGTCTCGTTGCCCACCGAGACCAATATGAAACGATCGAACCCCCTAGGTTTTCGGTCGATACCTAAAAACTTGGTTCAAAGCTATAGAAGAGAATTACACAAAGACTTGTGGAACTCACTAAAGAGGATAAAGCTTACAAGGAAGAGCTCAAAGTCATGTGGATGAAGCTCATCAAATTCCATGGGGTATAAGGAGTCAAAATAAGGACCAAGCATTATGGACTACATCAAAGCTTCATGGTGTATGTATTTTTGATGTAGTTTTATTCATGTCTTTAGATTCATAGTACAGCCTTAATTGAAGCTTCACACACTCAGAAAAATCTTTTTATTTGTGCAAAATCATTTTTAAAAATCATTTTGAAAAGATTTCCCAAAGTTATAGACAAAAAAATAAGCTATAATAATTAGATTAGCACTGACACCCAGTCGACTAGCTGAAGTAAGATTTAGGCTAACAACATGTCCGTAGTTAGTTGGCCATGGTTATGCATTTAGTCGATTAGATATTATACACGGGTAGACTGGAGCAAAACTGTAGTCTATTAGTTTATACCGAGAGCTCCAGCTCTTTTTGACATTGCCTAACTAGTTGACCGAGTTCAACAAGTAGTTGACTAATGACCCGACTAGTCGATTAATGAGTGAACTCTAGTCGACTAGTAACTAACCATTGACCTATAACCAGAAGATTTTTCTACCCGTTTCTAGTGATTGTAGGGGCATTTTGGATAGTTTGTTTTGTACAAATTTGATGCATGTATATTGAATGTTGATAGAGAAGTTAAGTACGATTTTATTGATCAATTTTTTGCAAGCAGATTTGATGAATATCTATTGAAGGTTGATAGAGAAGTTAAGCATGATTTTATTGATCAATTTATTTTGAAAAAAATCAAGTTTTTAACGCCTTCAAATGCCCTCTTTGAAAAAGTTTTCTTGGTCAAAGTTTTCAAAGTTTTTAAGCAATTTCTTTTGGCCATCTAGTTTTGATCTCTCTAAGCTTTTAATCTTAGTTTTCTTTTGAAATCAAAACTTGTTTGTCCTTCGTCACAGTTACACTAAGCTTCAATTCTTGGTTATAGGAAGGGTGTACTCCATCATTTATTGCAAAGTGTAAGTTAGAAATACACATGTGATGATAAGTTTGGTAAGAAAATTTCTCACTTGTTTTGAGGAATTGGTTGAAAATTCTTACTTGGCGAGGTGGTGAAAATCATTACTTCGTAAGGTGGTTGTAAATCCTAAATCATCTTGTTGAAGAGGCGTGTGTTGAAAGTCCTCATGTTGAAGGGGCAAGTGTAATCTTTTTTCATTTGGAGAGCTGATTAGTGTTTTAAAGCCAAGCACGGTTGGGATTGGAGGTAGCCCTGGGACTAGGTGAACCTGTATAAATTGCATGTATCTATTTGCGGTCTTTATTTTACATTTGTGTTTTTGTCTCTCTTGCAATTGTGTTTTATTTTTCGATGGTTATATATTAGTTGTGATATTGTTGATTAAGAATCAATTAGGTAACTCTAATTGAGTTCTTAGGCGAGATGTCAGAGGGAAAATTTTAAGTTAAAAGTTTTATTTGCACAACACTATTCACCACTATCTTGTGTTTCACTTATCATCTACATGATCCAATAGTTTACACATTGAAGAAATTGTGATGATGATGTGATAATTAAGAAGTATGTTTCACCTGAGACCACTAGCGATGCAGATGCATACTTGAACCTAAATGTCCGATTGCATGTTGTTAGGTATGTGGCTATCTTACTTAGGAGGGAGAAAGATTAGCGAACGATAAATATTTTCTTTATACATCAAAATTGAAGATAGATCTTTTAGAGCAATAATTGATGGATGTACTTATACAATTTTAATCGCCACATGAACTAGAGATTAAAGCTTAACGTTACCCCATCAGAATAATGTCACGTGGGTTAATGTGAATTCACATGTTTTAGTCCAACATTGTTGTGTACGTATCAAGTTTTTATATTTGTATCGCATATATTATGATGTTTTTTCGATGGATGATGGACATATTTTGTTAGGTATGCATGACTCTATGATTTGAATGTTACATATTTTGAGAGATCCAACACATTCATATTGAAAGGAAATAAAATTATGTTGTTTACTTTCCCATCTAAGAGTGTAGTAGATTAAAAGAATGGGTTAGTCTGACAAGTCACAATGAAGTTACTTCACATGTTGGTTCTATGTTTCCTAGAGTTAGACGGTGAACCTGGACATATTGCATTCTCCAATCATTACACATCTCCATTCCAAGACTTACAAAATTAATGTGATTAACCATAATATTCACAAGTCTGTTGGAAAATCCAATAAATATTTGCATGTATTTGTAGTTGTGGATAAACGATAACCAGAGTTTGTCCAGAGAGTTTCGATTTCGAATCTATGACGATGCTTTGTACACATCATACACGTTCTTATCGAAGATTTATCCTGATACGACTGGGTTGATTATTTCACCTATAGTGTTAACTTCTCTTTCACTTGCGCTGCTTTAGAGATGATTAATCAATTTTGTCAAGTATCCTCTTTTTATCACTTTTTTGTAAGAGACGAAATTTTAAAGTCAGAGAGAATGATATGGATTTGGTTTGACCGATTTGATTCTTGAACTAGCTTAGATTTAGCGTATTTTGATTTTAGTTGATTTTTTGAGTTTTTTTGTGTTGCATGTGTTTTTTATTTTAGAGCTTTTATTTTATCTTATTTGATTTTTATCATATGCATGTGTTATGCACATAAGATTGCCTATGTAAGAATGTTAGAGACTTTTCTATTCAATAAATTGAAAATTGATAATGTGAGAAATTCTATGTTGGGTATGCAGAACCTTAGTTTTATAAAATTTCTTCTCATGTGGAATTGAGAAGTGTGCACGAGCTACAATAACAAGAGGTCCGAATATCTTTTGTTAACCCCACATTTTCAATCCCTAGTCCTTAGATCATTCTTTTCATTGATGTTGAGTACTTCAGTTTTAATTCATCAATTGCGGAGCTATGCACACAAAATCCTTCTCAAGAATCAAAAGATCTTAACGAAATATCAACAAACCCCAAAGAGGTCCAACTCAATTGTATTGGAACCAAAAGAAATATGAAAGAAAAATGAAAAGAAAATGAAAAGAAAATCAAAGGAAAATGGCAAAATGAAGGAGAGAATTGTATTAATTTTTCTTCACACTAATTTACATCATCTTTAGGGTATTTATACAAGTCTCAATGGGAGAATACAACTGCCTTCTTACAAAATTGGTTATCTTCTCTTCAACCGCTTCAACTAACCTTCAACCGCTTTAACTAATCTTCTAATAATTGGTTAGAATTTGTTGACGAAGAAAGTGCTAATCCCTTTAGGTAGTTGAATCCCAGTAAGTTGTTGCCACCTATGTATTCTAGTTGAGAGAAACTGCTCATTTAGTTGTAGACTAATCGACTCGGCTCCAGCTCATCTTGCGTTCTTAGTTGACTAGTAAGTAGCGGATACATCTGAATATTCGAACGGTTAGGTATTAGTCGACTAATTTTTTTTCTTTAGCCGAATAATACAAAATCATTCACCAACCTTGTCTTGTTATTAGTCGATTACCGGCTTCTGTTAGTCCACTATCACGTGACAATTTTTCTTTAACTGTCAAAGCATTATTCTAGGAAAAATTCTGTTAGTCGACTAATGCTCAGTTCATTCTCAAGATTAAGATTCAAAATTGATGTTTGAATTTTGGTTTTCCCAACATTACCCCTCTAAATTAGATCTTGCCTCAGGGTCAAATACCGAAAATTGTTTCCTTATCCTGGCTCTTTGTTCATATCACACCATGTTGGACTGAGTTTGGGAGACAAAATTCATCTTTTGGGTGATATTCCTCTTTTGCTTAGATGCTTCCTCCCCGATCCATATTCCTTCCAAGATAAAGATTTGTATTTCTTTGCATTTATGATTTTATTTCACTTGTCATTGCAAAAGAAACACACATTATTCTTTCTTTTGTGGAGAAGTTCTTCATGTGTGAGTTTCTTGAAAGGGTGCGAGCTCTTGGATTTGGTTGAATTGGTAGTAGTAGATATGATAGCATTCAATTGCTGCAATGAAGGTTGGGAGGACTTCCTGTTCCACTAGAATTGCACATATTTTCTTCATAATTTTTTACGAAGGAGATTGTACTAGCCAAATCTTTAGGCTTAAAAGTCATTATTTCATAGTTGATATTTTTGTTCAAACCACAAATTAACTTATTTAGAACATATTCCTAAGGCGACTTGATCTTCTCAAACATATATTTGTTCAATAGCCACATGATCTTCTCAAACTTTTCCAAATAATCTGTGACCAACTCTTTTTGTTTCAGGTTGGAGAAAGAATTGAAAGGTCCTTCCAACTCGAGAGGCCCAAATCTTGAATTTAAAACCTCTTAAAACCGCTCATATTCAAGAAACCATCAATGTTGGTTCTTTTCATGCATACCATTGGACGGCTTCTTCTTTCATATAGAATGCATATATCTTGACCCAATCTTCCTTGGTTTCATAATAGTCGAAGACTTGTTGCATTTGATTATCCAAGAGATGACATCTTCCACACCTCTTGAGATAGGAAACTCGGGCCTTTGGGCCTTAGGTTGGAGGTGTTGTTCCCTATGCATTTTTAGGACTCAAGAGTCCTGTTAAATTTTTTATGAAATGGGTTGGGAGTGTAACCTTGTACGGGCAAAGTTCTATCGGTATTGTCCATAGTTCCCTCTTGTTCTCCATTGTGTCTTCCCGTACAGCTCCTGGAAGCGTGACCCCATTCAAATTGGCTCATTATTTCTTACGGCTGTGTATTTAACACGAACAATTGGCTTCTTGTTTTCTCGTGTGCTGACGCTTGTTCATCAAACAATCTTTCTTGATTTGACACCACTTTCTTCAAATTTAATTGATCTTGGATGATGATGTTTTGAGACTCGATGAAAGATTCCATTCGTTCGTCCCATACATGCTTCCAAAGTATCTTCCAAGATAGATGCTCTGCCTACATTGCTTCTCTCTCTTCATGGCTCATATATGTGACTCTGATACCACTTGTTGAGAACCTCAGTTGTGATTCCTCAATTGCGGAGCCATGCACACAAAATCCTCCTCAAGAATCAAAAGATCTTAACAAAATATCAACAAACCCCAAAGAGGTCCAACTCAATCGAATTGGAACCGAATGAAAACTTAAAGAAAACTAAAAAGAAATTGAGAGAAAATCAAAGGAAAACGGCAAAATGAAGGAGAGAATTGTATTAATTTTTCTTCACACTCATTTACATCATCTTTGGGATATTTATACAAGTCTCACCGGGAGAATACAACTACCTTCTTACAAAATTGATTATCTTCTCAACCACTTCAAGTAACCTTCAACCGCTTCAACTAATCTTCTTCTAGAAGGAAAATTTGATAGGAATTGGTTGGAATTTGTTGAAGATGAGCATGCTAATCCCTCTAGGTGGTTATATACCAAGTAGTTGCATTCCATGTGTTTTAGTTGAGAGAAACCGCTTATTTTGTTGCAGGCTAACCGACACGGCCCCAGCTCATCTTGCGGTATTAGTCGCTTAATGTTCCCATTAGTCGACTAGGAAGCAGTGGATACATCTGATATATTCTAACGGTTAGGTATTAGTTGACTAACTTTTTTCATTAGTCGACTAATACATAATCATTTCCCAGCCATATCTTCTTATTAATCGACTAAGAACTTCTGTTAGTCGACTATCACAGAATCATTTTTCTTCGACTGTCAAGGCATAAACGACTAAAAATCTAGTTAGTCAATTCTCAGGATTAAGATTCAAAATTGACGTTTCAATTTTTTGGTTCACAACAATTGATTTTTCCCATCTTATTTAGAACCCTATATCTAGTTTTGTTTTTGTGCTATCACTTAGTCTTGTCAGAACTTGGGTTGTTAACATCAAAAGGTGTTTAGCCAATAAAAACAGCCAGGCTTAAACTTTGTGCCTTCAGACTATGTTTTGGAATTTTTTGATATCGTACATGTATACATATATTTGACATAAATGTGGCATATACAAGCAGGGCCTGCTTAAATTACTATGCGTAGTCTGGTGCTGTTCATTCCTCCATGGTATTGAGCTTGCGGTTGTTGACATAATAGGTATGCTCTGATAACATGGTCATCGTCAAATGAACCTTTCAGAACCAGCATATTCAAATCAAATGATCTATACTATAGAACTATTAATATGGAAGAACTTTGACCGTCGTTCTCATCTGCACATTCCTTCCACACATGTCCGGCTACATTACATAGATATGGAGCAGTAATGACATACTTTGCTATGGACACCTCTATCAGAAACAAATTCTTAGTTAGGATATTGTTAGGAACCAACAAAGATACGATTTTTAATAGATAAAACAATGGAAATAACAAGATATTTGAGCACAAAAGAGGTGTGCTCTTCTCCCAAGACGCCGAAGAGGACGTCCGCACTCGTTTAATCTAAGATCTAAACCTAAGGACGCTCAATAGAAAAATATCCAATATCAAGCATAAAAATACCAATGACGGCTAGCCTCTATAAATAAAAGAAACTAGGGTTTTCCTAGGCTAATGGGCGCGCGCATAAACCAAAGGGGAAGGGGGGCCGGCGGCTAGCATGGGCCCGGCCCATGTTGAGGCGGGTATAGACCCGCTGGGTCTATCAATACTCCCCCCCAAAAGAGCCACCTTGTCCTCAAGGTGGTGCCTGCAAGTCGATTCCTTCGTCCTCCACGTCCTCATCCTCATCTGCTTCCGCTATCAACACTTGCGGCTTTCGATCCACACAGCGGTGTCCGGGAGTGAAGCGCTCGTCGCATCTGAAACAAAGCCCTTTCTGCCTTTTCTCCCTCATCTCCGCATCGGTCATCCTGCGGAATGGGCCCCCAGCCGGTGGCGGGTTGCTCTGCTCTCCCGTCTTCTCAAGCCTGCCCGATCCGCCTCAGTAGTGACTCCGGCTCCGCTGGCTCCATTCGCGGTGCCCCACTGTATCTGCCCATTGTAGCTGCTCCCGCCTCTCCTATCCTCAGTCTGGGAGTCCTCTACATTTGTGCCATCTCGATGACCTCAGAAAGCCCCCGAGGCTTGTAGGGCTTCACCGCAGCTCGAAGACCAGGTCGCAGCCCCTTCAAGAAAGTGCCTTCCAGCGACTCGTCCGAAACTCCATGAACTCGCCCTGTCAGTGTCTCAAATTTCTCGATGTACTCCCGCACCGGCCCCTCCTGCCTGAGGGCAAACAACTGCTCGTGTAGGTTCCCCAAACGGGGGTCTTTAAACCTCTCCAGCACCAAGTCCTTCAGCTCCTCCCAACTCCGGATCTGCTGCATCCTCTCCTTCCACTGGAACCACCCTAAAGCTCTCCCCTCCATGCAAATGGCTGCTGCCTCCAGTTTCTGTGCCTTGGCCATGTGGTGTGCCGCGAAATACCTCTCAGCGGTGAACATCCAGGTGTGTGGATCCTCCCCCGAAAATATCGGCATCTTCAGCTTCCGAACTCTGCAATCTCCACCAAAGTGCCCCTGCTCGAGCCTCCCCTCCTCCCTATGATGCGGACGGTAGTGCTGTCTCCTCTTGTTCTGAGTCTCGTACCGCCTAGGTGGTCCTCCCCGGATCCCATAGTCTCCTCGGTCTCTGTGCCCCTCGCCGCCTCCAAATTCGCCCTCTGGCCACTCCTGGTAGTCCCTGTATCTCCCCCCGGTACCTGCTGTACGCCTCTTCTGGTGGCTGACACCTCCCATCGTCAAATCGAGGGTCGGGAGGGTCCCGATAGGTCTCGCCGTAGTCTCCGTGCTCCTAAAAATGCACGGGTCCCAAATCCTCCTCAAAGTCACGTGCCGGAGCCTCTCGACGCGGTTGCCCCTGCTGAAAAGTGCCGAAATCGCCGCCCGTAGCCCTCGTGAAGTCGCGCTATGTCCTGGGGAAGTCGGCGGGGCCGCGGCCTGCCAGGGGCAGGGCCGTCGGCCCCGTTCGTGGGTGTGGGGGCCCCAGCGGCCCCCCGTGGGTCGGGGGGGTCGCCGGACCCACTGGAGGGTCCGGCGCCCCCGACAGAACCCAGGGGGTTCGCCGGACCCCCCCGGTGGTCCTGGGGGCCCCAGCGGCCCCCTGTTGGTCGGGGGGGGGGGGGTCGTCGGACCCCCATGGGGAGTCGCCGCCCTTGGGCGAACCCAGGGGGTTCGCCGCCCCCCGGGGGGTCCACAGCCCCTGGGCGAGCCCAGGGGGGGTCCACAGCCCCTGGGCGAGCCCAGGGGGGCCTGCCGCCCCCCGGCGGCTATCCTGGGGGCCGGTGGGCCCCGGGGGGTTGCCGCTGCCCCCCGCCCTCCTCGTGTGCCCTCCTGCGTGGTTGATCGAGGTTGCTGGTCCATCCTTGGGCTTCCACGGCCTTTCGCCTAACCTCTTCTCGATAATCGACTCTCATCGGCTCCTCGTCATCATCATCGGCCAGATCCTCCACCAAAAAGCCGTTTTCCGGATCAAAGCCCTCAACTTTCTCCTTCTCCTTCTTCAAAGGTGCCGCCTTTTCCCCCGATTTAGGGGTTCCCTTCCTTTTTTTGCCGCCAACTGATTTAGTCTTCCCATCAATTGCGGGAATTGTTCGTCGTGCTTCGCTTGATTTGCCACCAATTGGTTGATGGAAGCCGTCAACTTTGCCATGGATTCGTCGTTGGCCGCAAATGATTTCTTGATCTCGTTGATTTTGCTCGTGAACTTTGCCTCCAAAGCCTCAATTTTGTCGTGCGATCTTGTCGTGGCCGCCATGGATCGTCACGTGCTCTGATACCAAAATGTTAGGAACCAACAAAGATACGATTTTTAATAGATAAAACAATGGAAATAACAAGATATTTGAGCACAAAAGAGGTGTGCTATCCTCCCAAGACGCCGAAGAGGACGTCCGCACTCGTTTAATCTAAGATCTAAACCTAAGGACGCTCAATAGAAAAATATCCAATATCAAGCATAAAAATACCAATGAAGGCTAGCCTCTATAAATAAAAGAAACTAGGGTTTTCCTAGGCTAATGGGCGCGCGCATAAACCAAAGGGGAAGGGGGGCCGGCGGCTAGCATGTGCCCGGCCCATGTTGAGGCGGGTCTATACCTGCTGGGTCTATCAGATATTTCTTGTATACTACACTTAAAGTAATAACAATACTAATATAGTATATGTTTTAAAAGATAATTGAATAAATCCAGTAAGCCTAAGTGGTATTAGCCCGTTTTAATAAATATTTATGTTATCGGAAAGGATAGCGGTAATGATAGCATCTTTCGATCTCATCGAGCAAAGATATTGCCAACAAAAGCAAACAAAGCAAGTGTAACATTCGAACAAGTGCATCTTTTAAGACAGCTTGATATTAACCTGACAAGAAATTCAACAAAAACTGATCATATACAGCCTAAACTATGGATGAAAAACGAACTCAGTATTGTTACTATGTAAGCCCTACATGTGTTTTAGGTGACTGGGAATTAAACTCGATTTATGAGAAACCACGAATTGACATTTCATTCATGTGAGATTGAATCCTAGATTAAAAGCCTAAACATGTATCAATTGTTTGTCAGAATATTGTTAAGTTAGTTTGAAACATTGAACTGCAGGAAGAACTTGCTTCTTGACTGTTGTTTTTAGCATCAATTGGTCTGAGGGGCCACCTCCCTTTGACGACCTTGTCTTCACCATGGTCTCATGCATTCTTATATAAGACATCTGCCTATGCATGGTGGCCTTCTTGGCCTTGGCCTACCTCCTAGCTGCTCATGCGGCATTCATTGCCAGCCTAACGCATGCAGGTTGGGTGTTGACGTCATTTTCATCTTTCTCATTATCATCCCCATAGACACATATGAGAATGATGTGTATCATATGACATATCAGACTAAACCTTATATGCATCCTAAAAAACTCCACCCTTCATTATTTTTTGGATGATTGGAACCATTTATCTGGATCTTCATATTCTAAAATCCCAAAACATCGAATATAGGGTGAACTTGGTGGTTTGCCTCTTCATCTACTTATCGCAAAAGTTCTATTCATTCAAAATTATTAAATGTGTGACAGGTAATGTGGGTAAAACCCCTTGGGTTCACATCGTATTCGGTGTTTAGGATTTTAGAATATGTAGATCAAAATGAACAGTTTTGCTTGACCGAAAAAATAATGGAGGATGGAGTTTTCAAGGCATAGATAAGGGTTAAGTCCCATATGTCATATAATACATATTATTATGTACATATAAAATAATGAAAACATATGACTTGTGGCTTAGCCACATATGTCACCTTCGAAAACTCCACCCTTGTCAATTTTTCTGGCCGATTGGAACTGTTCAATTTTGTTCTTCATATTCTAAAACCACAAAACATCAAATTTTGGGTAAACCCAAAGGGTTTTGGTTGTTCATTCATTCGTCTTAAAAGTTTCATTCATTTGAAACTGTTAAATTTGTGATGAGGAGATGAACAAGTAAAACCCATTGTGTTCACATAATATTTGATGTTTTGAAGTTTTGAAATATGAAGATCAATATATACGAGGAATAATGGAAAATATATGACAATTATGGTTAAGCCACATGTCACACTCAAAAACTCCACCTCCTTTTTGTTATATGATTAAAATCATTCATTTTGATACTCATTTTAAAGTCTCAAAACACCAAATATTAGGTGAATCGAAGGGAGTTTCTCATTCATTCACCCATCGCAAAATGTTCATTCATGCACCATCGTTAAATTTGCTATGGATGGATGTACATGTAAAACCTATTAATTTTACCAGATAGTTGATGTTTTGGTATTTTAGAATAGGAAGATCAAAATCTACTGTTTCGATTGTTAAAACTGAATGTGGACTTTTCGAGGCGCATATGTGTCTTATCCATATATGTCATATGTTTTCTATTATTCTATATATAGCGGGAAATATATGACATGTGACGAAGTCATATATGCGCTCTTGAAAAGTCCATTTTCCATTATTTTTTTGATGATCGGTACCATTCAGTATGATCTTCACATTCTAAAACCTAATATATGAAATATGTAGTGAACCAAGGTGTTTTGCTCGATCATTCACTTGTCACAAATTTAATGGTTTCGTATTAATAGAACTTTTTGTAATGACTAGATCAACCAGCAAAACATGTTGGTTTCACTAGATATTTGATATATTGGGTTTCAGAATATGAAGGTTAAAACTAGACCAATGAAAAAAATAATGCGAGTGGATTTTTCGAGTGCGCTTATGTGGCTTAGCCACGTCATATGTTTCCCATTATTCTTATAAATATATTAATGAAAAACAGATGGCACTTGATCAAACATGATCAAGTGCACTCATGTGCCCATTAGTCAAGAAAAAAAATAAAAGTACACCCCATGCATTATTTCCTTAGCTAACGAGAATACGTCATGTCAGCATACTTGATCATTTTTGATCTGGTGCCACATGTTTTCGATTAATCTCATATATATATATTATACAAATGAGGACTTTTTTGAACTTTGTCCTACGTGGACACCAAAGTATGACTAGGACAAACATTGGTGACTAGGATGCTGACTAGGACAATGATAATAAGAAAAATGATTTGAATTTGAAATTTGGGGGAACATATTGGGGTGAAAATTAAAAATTGAGGGGAAAATTTAAATGGTGTTTGATTTTTGTGTTGGATGAAAAGCTAAAGGGCACATTTATTTTGAATTTTGTCTTACTAGGATAGTGTTTTGGAGAGTGGGGTGGGTCCAATGTGGTGTGGGTGAGGGGTTGTGTGTGGAGTTGGGTGTTTTAGTGTAAACCACAAATAAAAGCCCACCATATTCTCCTTATTTACAAGCTTGCCATTGCTTTTTCATAAAACCCAAAGACCACTCATCTTCCCCATATTTACAGGGTTTTTCATCACTCTTTTTCCACTTTGCACCATGTTTTTTTCGCTTTAGTCCCTACTTTTGCGTCCCTGCGACGACTGATCCGGGGTTTCTTTTCGCCGTCGGTATTGCGTCCGGGAGACGACTTTTTCCGTCGGCATTTCGCCCGTGAGCCAGTTGTCCCCTTCGGTTTCGCGCCCGGGAGACGACCTTTGCTGTGCCCTCCGGGCATGTGCATTTGCTAGTATATTTATATGAGGAAAAAGCTACCTTAGAATAAAAACCTCATACGCGGACGTGAAAAACTCTACTCCAATTTTTTGAGGTGATTGGCACCATTCATTTTAATCTCCATATTTTAAAACCACAAAATATCTCCAAATAATTTGAAATTTTATTTGTAAGTAGTTTTCACTTGTTAGATCACGTCTAATGAAACTGATCTTCTTTTTTCGTTACCTAATTTTAAATTCGAGTGGGATGGATTCAAATGTTTGATCCATCCGAATGGATCATTGGGTGTGTGTATGCATGCCTTGGGTGACTGGAACCATGGATAACAATCGTTTCATGTAGGCATTCTTGTCTATGAGGATGTGCAAATTAGTTACTTTGTCAATTTTTCTAGATATCCATGGACCTTCCTGGAGTAAATTTGACGTGCATCCATATTGAGTATGTAATCTATACATCTACTTTGTGTTATCTTGAAGTACAGTGGATCATGAATGACTGGGTGCTTGCCTTGTTATCTTGGAAGCAGTTTATCGTGTTATGATCTCTCAAAGCCTATTTGGTTCAAAAAGATAAATTTTTCTAGTGGTTGACCAGTAAGCCATGGAGGGGAGTAAAGTTCCAAAACCACCTTGGTTTAAAAGGTCATAAGTCAGGATGATTTTTTTTCCTATTAGGCCTGAACTTTATAAATTTGTAGCATGGATGCCTTAGAGAAAACACAGATTTCATAGACCCATCCAATGAATTAGTTTTTAGATTTTATGCTGTCATATTTTTTTATATTCTTATTATTTGGAGACAACTTCCAATTGTAAAAATGTAATTTATGTGATTGAAGGAAATGCCATCTATTATACAATATGAATTGTATGAGTCACCACATCACAATGGCGTTCAATTATGGGGAAGCAATTAGATTGTTTTCAGAATCCCCGATACAAATGATATATTCTTTAATATACCATTTTTGGAGCCTAAACGATGCGATATAGCTAATATGATATGCCAAAAATGGTTGTACATTTTTTTGAGTTCATATTGGCGGTTGTGGCTCATTTTTATTATTTGTTTACTTGTAAAAACACCAGTGTGGTCTTACTTTTAGACTCTACTACTTATAGTTATAAGTATATCCTCTCAAGTTAATTAAGCTATTTTATCTTAAATCATGACACGGTAAAATTGGAAAAGAAATTGAGGGAGGAGAAGATTTATGATGATTAAATAACAGATTGACAATGATTATTGATGTAATGGAAATCGACATGAGTTGTAACGATTTTTTGCATTCTTTTAAAATATTCGATAAATATTAAATTGTCTAAAATAGTTACATGAAAAATGTGATATCTCAATTCAACTACTGATTTGACTCTTTTATTGGAATTATCTTGCTTATGCCATTGTTGCTACCCTAGCTTTGACATTGTTTGATATATCCTTCTTGTTGATGCTTCTTCTTATTCTACATGTTCATATTGTATGAATTGAAGCATGTATGCTTTTTTAATGATTTGTGGTGTCTGTCACGGCTTGTACATTTTTGCATATTTTTGAATTAGATTTAATATTCTGTAACGATTTGTGGTGGTTTCCGACTCTTGTGTTATGGATTAAACTGTTCTAAAAGTTGTTGAATGGTATCTTAAACTCCAATGACACCTTCTAATTATTTGTGAACTTTTTATACTTTTTGTATTCATGATCTATCACTTTGAATAACATATGTTCACATTAATGCTATTTAATCACATTCATAGTATTTTGATGGCATTCACATCTAAGATGTGATAACTACTCTGGTTACCAATGTGGGTGGGTGGGTGGGTGTGTTGTGTTTGACACACCCGGTTATTGACACGTATCTCCGATATTTTTTTAAATATCTGATATCTGATATGAAAAATCTCCATCCAATATGATCCCGATATCCGATATCCGATATTTAAAACTTTGGCAATTAGTATATCCGGCTGGATTGGATCTAGGATACAAAAAATGTGAGTCCAGGTTTCTTGCTTCTATGCTTTTTATACTTTAAGAGCATCGATCTGTAGTCTATCCTGTATGATCCTTCTTGTAATACTTCTTAAGCGAAGGCCAGGTGCATTGTTAATTCATCAAGAATGTTGAATCTTTATATTTCCCCCCCTTTCTGACTGTTTAGACAAATGTAATATTTTTGGATGATTTCCCATTATTTTTACTTTTCTCTGTTTCAAATTCTTATAGACAGTAAAGTTCTGTATTACCTTTTATTTTCTTAACCATAATTCCCATTGCAAAGGAGCAGGAAAAATTATTTATTGCATACAAGTTGTTTCTTTATTAGTTGGCAGCATTAAAGCTTTGTCCACTGCTTTATGCATCTTACCTCATCAGGCGCTTTACTTTTGTTTAGATAAAAGTCCTTTTAATGGCTGTGAAAGATTTTGATTCTGAGAAAGGTGATCCTTCTTATACGATGGGCATCGTAGACTTGCTACTTGAATGCGTGGAATTATCATATAGACATGGTATGTATCAGTTGACGTTTACACTTCTCTAGTGGACATTTTTTCTACACCAATCTCTATCTGATTATATGCCGAGTCTGAGGTAGTTCAGTTTCTAAAATGAAGTAATTTGTTACTTTTTGCAAAAAAATTTCAGTCCTTTTGCCTTTATCTAGTTTTGCTGTACGCTATTTGCAGAGGCTGGTCATGTCCGGCTTCGGGAAGACATACATAATGCCCACGGCTACCAGTATCTTGTTCAGTTTGCTTTGAAGCTATCCAGTTTGCAGAAGAATCAGGTTGTTCAGGCTCTTAGTTCAGGTTCTTCTGTTGAAGATAATCCCCAGTCAGATGATTCTAGGGCATCAAATAGTTTGGTGAAACAACATATAGTCAGCGGGGATGCCTCTCCAGGACATATTTCTCCTGTATTGTCCAGGCTACTTGATGTTCTTGTAAATCTGGCACAAATTGGTCCTGCGGAACCAGCAGCTTCTGTTGGTGGAAAAGGTTCGAGATCTACTTCTGGAAAGGGCTCGGGTGATAGCAGAAGCCGCACTTCCTCTGGTGATTGGTTTGGTGATGAGATATGGGAGAAGAGTAATACAATGGTTAAAGACCTCGAAGCCATTCAGATGCTGCAGGATATATTTCTAAAAGCAGACAGTGTAGAGGTGCAGGCAGAAGTATTAAACAGAATGTTTAAACTATTTTCAAGTCATCTGGAGAACTACAAGTTATGTCAGCAGTTGCGAACTGTTCCCCTTTTCATCTTAAACATGGCTGGGTTTCCGACATCATTACAGGATATAATTCTGAAAATATTAGAATATGCTGTGACAGTAGTGAATTGCATTCCAGAACAGGAATTGCTTTCTCTTTGCTGTTTGTTGCAGCAGCCGATTACTACTGGGTTGAAACACACAATTCTTGCATTCTTCGTAAAGCTCCTATCCTTTGACCAACAATACAAAAAAGTTCTGAGGGAAGTTGGTGTGCTAGAAGTGCTCTTAGATGATCTTAAGCAAAACAAATTTATCTCTGGGGTAGAGTATCAAAATAAGATAGCTAGTCTAGAGTGGAAGCCTGGCTCAAATAGCTTGAAGAAACACATGGACACCAAAGATACTATTCTTTCCTCACCCAAATTGGGAAGCCCTGTTGGGAAGCTTCCTATATTTGAAGATGAAGGCACAATTGGCGTAGCATGGGATTGCCTTTTTTCGTTATTGAAGAAAGCTGAAGCAAACCAACAGTCATTTCGATCTTGCAATGGGGTTACCATACTTCTTCCACTTTTGGCTTCAGAAAGCCATCGTTCAGGGGTTCTGCGGTTGCTGTCTTGTCTGATTATTGAAGATGTTATTCAGGTTTGTGATAGGCTGTAAAGTATACCTGATATTTAGTGGCCCTATCTTAGTGCGAACTGCGAAGTGTAGTTTTTCTTAATTTATAACATTGAAAAGTAACACAGTGTGCTAAATTATATAAATTATAGCGGGTATTCTTTAAATAACATGTTTCTTTCTCTACCAGGTTCATCCAGAAGAACTCGGGGCGCTGATTGAAATTCTTAAGAGTGGCATGGTTACCAGTGCTTCTGGGTCACAATACAAACTTCAAGATGATGCAAAATGTGACTCTTTGGGATCATTGTGGCGTATTCTTGGGGCAAACAGTTCATCACAGAGAGTTTTTGGAGAAGCCACCGGCTTCTCCCTTCTATTGACATTTTTGCATAGTTTCCAGAGTGGGGTTGATAACTGTGACAATCAATCTTCTTTAATAGCTCATATGAAAGCATTTAGTTTTCTATTGCGTGTTGTGACAGCTGGAGTGTCTAATAATCCCATTAACAGACTTAGACTGCATGCGATAATGTCATCACAGGCCTTTTATGAGCTTCTTTGCGAGTCTGGCTTACTCTGCGTTGATTGCGAAAACCAAGTTATCCAGTTGTTGCTGGAGCTGGCACTTGAAATTGTTGTTTCTCCATCAAGTTCTGCGCAGGAAAGTGGTCCATCTTCTGATACTTTTGAGGCTGATTCAAGTTTTCTTTTTAGTGCATCAATTGGTGCTTTGAAGCTTGATAGGGAACGTGTGTACAATGCTAGTGCTGTTGGAGTGTTGATCCGCTCCGTGTTATTGTTTACTCCAAAAGTGCAGTTGGATCTACTGAAGTTCGTTGAGAAGCTTGCGCATGCCGGCCCATTTAATCAGGAAAACTTAACTTCAGTAGGTAAGGAAGAGAAATTCCCAGTACATTGTGTGACTTCATACATAACAAGATCCTCATTTGTTTGATTATTATTAGGTTGTATTGGACTTCTTTTGGAAACAATTAACCCATTCTTGGCTGGCTCATCTCCGTTGCTCGCACATGCTTTGCGTATTGTTGAGGTGCTGGGTGCTTACAGGTTGGTTACCCTTTTTTGTTTGGTTATTTTAATTTACTCGAGGGTTTTTCCTAGTTCAAATTGTGACAAAATAGTATTCTCCTGGTAATAGGCTATCGTCTTCAGAGCTTCGAGTGATTGTTCGATACATTCTTCAAATGAAAGTGAAAAATTCGGGACACCTTCTTGTTGATATGATGGAGAAGCTGATTCAGAAGGAAGATATGCGGTCGGATAATGTTGCTTTGGCCCCTTTTATTGAGATGGACATGAGCAGAATTGGCCATGCTTCTGTTCAAGTATCGTTAGGGGAAAGAACATGGCCTCCAGCTGCTGGGTATTCTTTTGTATGTTGGTTTCAATATCACAACTTCTTCAAAAATCAAGTTAAAGAATCAGAACTACTATTTAAGGCTGGATCTTCTCGAAGGTCAACCTCTGGTGGACATGTATTGCGTATATTTTCTGTTGGAGCAGTAGATGATCCCAACACAATGTATGCTGAAATTTACCTCCAGGACAATGGTGTCATAACTCTTGCAACAAGCAACTCTTCTTCTTTGTCATTTCCCTGTATAGAGATGGAGGAAGGAAGGTGGCACCACCTTGCAGTTGTTCATAGCAAACCTAATGCTTTGGCTGGACTCTTTCAAGCTAGCGTAGCATATGTTTACATTAATGGAAGGCTGAGGCACACAGGAAAACTAGGGTATTCTCCTTCTCCAATCGGTAAATCGCTGCATGTTACTCTTGGTACACCAGTTACTCGTGCAAAAATCACTGAACTGTCATGGAGGGTTCGTTGTTGTTATCTTTTTGAGGAGGTTCTCACATCTGGTAGCATTTGCTTCATGTATATTGTTGGCCGAGGATACCGGGGTATATTCCAAGATACAGATCTTCTGAGGTTTGTCCCAAACCAGGCTTGTGGTGGGGGGAGTATGGCAATCTTGGATTCTTTGGATGCTGAATTGCATGTGGCATCAAATACACAAAGATCTGATAATAGTATCAAACAAGGGAACCCTAAAGGGGATGGAAGTGGGATTGTTTGGGATTTGGAAATATTATCGAATCTGTCGTTGCAGCTATCTGGCAAGAAGCTCATTTTTGCATTTGATGGGACACCCGCTGAAGCATTTCGATCATCTGGCACATTATCCATGCTGAATCTTGTAGATCCATTGTCAGCTGCTGCTTCCCCTATTGGCGGTGAGAATATGCTGAATTCTATTATAGCTTATATAATTATACTAATTCGCTTTTGTCTTTATGTACATGCAATATGTGCTTTACAGGTATTCCGCGTTTTGGTCGTCTTAATGGAGATATTTACATCTGCAACCAGCGTGTGATTGGGGACAGTCTACGGACAGTAGGTGGGATGGCTGTTGTTCTTGCCCTTGTTGAGGCTGCCGAGACTAGGGATATGTTGCACATGGCCCTGGAGTTACTTGCTCATGCACTTGATCAGAGTCCTCAGTATGTGCAGGAAATGCAAGCATTACGAGGCTACCATTTGCTTGCACTTTTCTTGCATCGTAGGATGTCATTGTTTGACATGCAGTCACTGGAGACTTTCTTCGAAATTGCCGCATGTGAGGCATCTTTCTCAGAACCGCAAAAACGGCAACTTAGCAGATCTGTAGTTTTTCCTGCTGTAATTTCTCCAGAGGCTAGCCTTGAAGATCTTTCATTGACAAAATTTTCAGATGAAATTTCTTCAGTTGGGTCCCATGGAGATTTGGATGATTTCTCGGCTCAGAAGGATTCATTTAGTCATATTTCAGAGCTGGAGACTGATATACCAGAGCAAAATACAAACTGTATTGTTCTTTCAAACGCAGATATGGTTGAGCATGTCCTACTGGACTGGACATTGTGGGTTACAGCTCCTGTCTCAATTCAAATTGCTTTACTCGGATTTCTCGAGCGGATGGTATCTATGCATAGGTATAGGAACCATAATCTGACAATCTTACGTCGTATAAACCTTGTCCAGCATTTACTAGTAACCTTGCAGCGCGGTGATGTGGAAGTTCCTGTCTTAGAAAAGCTGGTAGTGTTGCTTGGTGTTATCTTGGAGGATGGTTTTTTAGTTTCGGAGTTAGAACTTGTAATAAGGTTTGTAGTAATGACATTTGATCCACCTGAATTGACATCACGTTCTCAAGTTGTTCGAGAAACAATGGGAAAGCATGTAATTGTGAGAAACATGTTACTTGAGATGCTTATTGATTTACAGGTGACAATCAAGTCCGATGAGTTGCTTGAGCAATGGCATAAAATTGTTTCTTCCAAGTTGATCACATATTTTCTTGATGAAGCTGTACATCCGACCAGTATGAGATGGATCATGACTCTTCTTGGAGTCTGCCTATCTTCATCTCCTACATTTGTTCTCAAGTTTCGCAGCAGTGGAGGTTATCAAGGGCTGACAAGAGTACTTCCAAGCTTTTATGATTCTCCGGAAATATATTATATCCTTTTCTGTCTGATATTCGGGAAACCTGTTTATCCAAGGGTCCCGGAGGTTCGCATGCTGGACTTTCATGCCCTGATTCCCAATGATGGAAACTATGGAGAGCTGAAATTTGTAGAGCTAATAGAATCTGTGATTGCTATGGCAAAGAATACATTTGATAGATTGAGCATGCAGGCTATGCTCGCCTGCCATAATGGCAGTCCTCACCTTAGTGGGAGCCTAATGGCCGAACTTACTGAAGCAACAACAGACATGGCAGGGGATCTTCAAGGTGAAGCTCTGATGCATAAAACTTATGCAGCACGGTTAATGGGTGGGGAAGCAGCTGCACCTGCTGCTGCTACCGCAATATTGCGGTTTATGGTTGATTTGGCAAAAACGTGCCCCCCATTCTCTGCAGTATGCAGGCGAGCAGAGTTTCTGGAAAGCTGTGTGGATCTCTATTTTTCATGCGCCAGGTCTGTTATATGATAATTCCACTTTATATTATCATCCTTTGAGTTCAATCCCTTTAGCACTTAGCATTTACGCTGCATTTATAAATTCATATGTGCTAATATCGTGGGAAATTAAATGCCCAAATTTGTAATTTTAAGGCTTCTACGTCATGTTTGTTTGAATTTTTGTTGATGTAGAATGTTGGTAGCTTGTTAATTTATAGCACTAGAATCTGCTTGGTTGTAGATGAGAGAGTCTCATATATATAAATTAAAACTTAATCGGAGGATGGATGAGCAGAGGCCCTAAAGACCGGTGGATCCTTTTTTCAATGGAATCAATTTGGAATTTATTTGTGGAATTGTATAGTGAAATTAATCAATGGAATCAATTTGGGACTAGGATCTTTTATCTCCGTCATGTGTAGTATATTGCATTTTGTGACTTTTTCTATCGACTACCAGTAGTTTTCTAACAGCTGTCTTCTGTATTCAGGGCTGATCTTGGCTTGAAAAGGGCAAAAGAACTCACATCTTTGTCAGCAGATGAAAAGAATTTGAATGATGTTGACGACACTAAGAGCTCTCAAAATGCATTTGCTGCTGTTCCTCAGGATCTGGAACAGTCTGCCCAAACTTCTATAAGTGTTGGAAGTTTTCCTCCAGAGCAAAAAAGTACCAATTCAGATGATATCATTGGACAGCAAAACAATATTTTGAGTAATAATGAAGTGAAGGAAGATACTTCAATCCATGAAACCAGCAAGTCTTTTATCAGGGAAAACGGCCAAGTTTCTCAGAATTCTTATAGTCAAAGTCTTAGTCGTATCTCAGTTGTTTCTGATAAGCCTGAAGACAGATTTCATGATTCCAATGGGACAACCGACTTCAACCAATCAATGGATTCATTCAGCTCTTCGACTATAAATGTTCCACTTTCTCCTGTTTTGTCCGAGAAATCAAATTCCAGAATGTCAGTGACACCAACAGCAACTCCTGTGCTTGCATTGACATCCTGGCTTGGCAGTACCGGAGGTTATATGGATTCAAAAATGCAATCCGCTCCATCCATGGGATCTTCAGTGTCTGTGAATGATTTTGATGCATCACTTGATTTGAAAGCTAGTCTTCAAGGATCATCTTCCATATATGCGATGTTCCCAATCACTTCAAAACTATTGCTTGAAATTGATGATTCGGGTTATGGAGGTGGTCCTTGTTCTGCTGGAGCAACTGCTATTTTGGATTTCGTTGCAGAAATTCTTGCTGATATTGTGTCGGAACAATTGAAAGCAACCCAGATTGTGGAGAGCATTGTAGAGACTGTTCCATTGTATGTAGATTTGGAATCTACTTTAGTCTTCCAGGGGTTGTGTTTAAGCAGATTGATGAACTTTCTGGAACGTCGCCTTCTGCGTGATGACGAGGAAGATGAGAAGAAACTTGACAAGAACCGCTGGTCCTTGAACTTGGAAAGTTTATGTTGGATGATTGTAGATCGAGTATATATGGGCTCTTTTCCTCAACCACTTGGTGTGTTAAGAACTTTAGAGTTTCTTCTCTCAATGTTACAACTTGCTAACAAAGATGGACGAATTGAAGATGCAGCAGCTGGTGGGAAAGGCCTTTTATCCATCACAAGGGGAAGTAAGCAACTTGAATCATATATATATGCCATTTTGAAAAATACCAACCGCATGATTATGTACTGTTTCCTGCCTTCATTCCTAACGTCTATCGGAGAGGATGACTTTGTTTCTGGTTTGGGCTTTCAAATTGAGGGTGGGAGTGACCCTCTAGCAGAAGCAACACAAGATGAGTCTGCTATTGATATTTGTACAGTCTTGCAGTTAATAGTTGCCAACAAGAGACTTATACTTTGTCCAAGCAATATTGATACTGATTTTGTTTGCTGTCTCTGTATAAATCTGATCTCTCTTCTCCGTGACAATAGACAATATGCTCAAGGCATGGCAGTAGATGTTATCAAGCATCTACTATTGCATCGGCGGCCAGCACTTGAGGACTTGCTTGTTTCTAAGCCAAATCAAGGGCCAAGTCTGGATGTTCTTCATGGGGGGTTTGATAAACTATTAACGGGAAATCAATCTGCCTTTTTTGAATGGTTTTGGAAGTCTGAGCAGCACATCAATAAGGTTTTGGAGCAATGCGCTTCAATTATGTGGGTGCAATATGTTGGTGGGTCTGCAAAGTTTCCTGGAGTAAGAATAAAAGGTATGGAAGTCCGTCGCAAAAGGGAGATGGGAAGAAAGTCTCGAGAAGCTTCAAAGTTGGACTCAAAGCACTGGGAACAGATGAATGAGAGAAGATATGCTCTTGTGTTGGTTCGTGATTTAATGTCGACTGAGCTGAGAGTTATTCGTCAAGATAAATATGGATGGGTTCTTCATGCTGAAAGTGAGTGGCTGACTCACCTCCAACAACTCATACATGAACGGGGTATTTTTCCTGTTCGCATTTCTTCTCTGGAACCTGAATGGCAGCTCTGTCCTATTGAAGGTCCATATAGAATGCGTAAGAAACTTAAGCATTGCAAACTAAGAATTGACACAATTCAGAGTGTTCTTACGGGAGGTCTTGAGCTGGAAGATACAAAGCTTGCAAATGAAAAGATTGAGAATGCTTTGGACACATCTGGATCTGACACAGATTCATATTTCAATATTTTGTATGAAGAAACCAATCAGAGAAGCTTTGATGGTGAAGACGATCAGGAAACCTCCTCCAAATATGACGACGGTTTTAAATTTGAAAACCCTGGATCAGCTCACTTTGGGTGGAATGATGATCGTTGTAGCAGTATTAATGAACCAAGTTTGCAGTCTGCCCTCGAATTTGGTGCGAAATCCAGCTCTTTTTCTATTCCAATGTCAGAAAGCATACATGCTAAATCTGATCTAGCTTCTCCAAGACTGTCATCCTCCATGAGGGTTGATGATATGAGATCTGCAGAGGATAAGTTGGAGAAGGAATTGCACGATAATGGGGAATACCTTATCAGACCTTTTCTTGAGCCATCTGAAAAAATAAGGTTCAGATATAACTGCGAACGTGTTGTAGGACTTGACAAGCATGATGGCATATTTCTCATAGGTGATCTCTGTCTCTACATAATTGAAAACTTCTACATTGATGATTCAGGGTGCATATGCGAAAAAGAAAGTGAAGATGACCTTTCCGTGATCGATCAAGCTTTGGGTGTGAAAAAGGATGTTTCTGGCAGCAGTGATTTCCAGATAAAATCACCCACTTGCTGGAGCATGACAGCAAAGTCACTGGGAGGTGGAAGAGCCTGGGCTTACAATGGGGGTGCATGGGGAAAGGAGAAGGTCTGTAGTGGTGGTAACCTTCCTCACCCCTGGCACATGTGGAAGCTTGACAGCATTCATGAACTTCTGAAACGTGATTATCAGTTACGACCTGTTGCTGTTGAGATATTTAGCATTGATGGATGTAATGATCTCCTTGTTTTCCACAAGAAGGAGAGGGAGGAAGTCTTCAAAAACTTGGTGGCCATGAATCTTCCTCGAAACAGCACGTATGTATTTTATGTTTTTTTTATCTTTCTTAGTTATGAAATTATTGAATATCCGAATTGGGTATAAGCCATTAAGACATGATTTTATTATCTCTAGCATCATATCTCTTTTCGAAAGCCATATCTGGAAGCAAGAGGTTGGCACCAATGATATGGAGCTAGCTAATGAATAATATGCAAGTAGTGATGCGTGATGAACTAGACATACGACTCCGATAATGGTTTATATGGAGCTAGCTAATGAATAATATGCAAGTAGTGATGCGTGATAAACTAGACCTACGACTCCGATAGATAGATAAATGGTTTATGTGGTGGTGGGAAATTGTGGAATTTGGGCCTTGTACCAAGGTGAATTACTCACCTATACTCCTCACGAGCAAGAATTCAAGGAATTCTTCTTGGTTTCTCACAAATCAGACTAGGGATTTACAAAATAATTAAGTTCAAATTTTAAGGAATCCCGCTAAATTTTGAGACATGTTTGAGAAAACATCTAAAATCTTTTTTTTGCTCAAAACCTTGCAAACTTTGGCTTTTTGAAGAAAGCCCCTAACGGCGAGAAAAGATGTTAGATTATTTTTAAACAAAATATTTTTAATAATTTTTTTCTTCATGACCTACTTTTCCCTTCAATGTTGGATAATTTTAAATATTAATATTTTATTTAAAAATTTGTTCAATATATAGACTTATTATTTATATAATTTTTAATTTAATCCATAACAACGTTCACCATAGTTAAGGGTTTTCCTGAAAATCCAAACGTTGAAAACAATATAAGAGCTAAACTGAAAATCTTTGGATTGGATCCCTTACATTCTCTCAGGTTTTGAAACGTTCGCCTTCGGGGAATAGCGAAAATGGCAAGATCTAGCAAATCCAGTGTGGTATGCATGTTGATGCAGGAAAATGGTAGGGAGTCAAATCATCAGCGTCATACTCTTGGCTAACTCTTAACCAGTGTTCTAAATATCGGATACGGTCGTGTATCAGCCTAAGAAATTTGATATCTGATTGCGGATATTGGGGATATATCAGGAATATTGACTAAATATTGGAGTGTCATCGGAGGCTTGTATGTAAGCGTAGATGTATCTAAGAAGATATAAACTATACTAACTCAAATAAAAGTATGTTTTGGTTATACTTATCTCGTTAAACATGAATATCAGGGATATTGACTATATATCGGAGTGTCATATCAGAGGCTAAAAATTGATGTCAAATAAAAGTATGTGTCTAAGAAAATATAAACTATAGAAACTTAAATAAAAGTATGTTTTGGATATACTTACATCATTAAACGTGAATACTGGTCATCTACTTGGTGGAATATTTCTTTAAGTGATCACAAACCAAGCGAGTTATATACCCACAAAATATGATTCACGTGGATCAATATTAACAGAGTGAAGATGAAAATCATAAACTGAAAAAAAATGTAAAAATGTAAAAAAGGGAAAGAATACTCACCTTGATCGAAAAACCCTCTCTTGAGAAGAACAAACGTTGGAATGAAAAAACCGACAACTGAAAAAATTCAGAAAATTCAGAAAAAACTGAAAAAAAAAACGAAAAAGGTAAAAAAAATACTAAGTAGTAAATACTAAACTTGATTGGAAAATCCCTTGTGAAGATCGAGCACCGGATGTCAAAGCTCGATCGACGGAAAAAACCCAAAATTGGAATGAAATAAAATAAAAAACTGAAAAAAAATAAAAAAAATAAAAAACTGAAAAACTGAAAAAGGGCTCGGCTAGTCACCTTGATCGGAAAACACTTCCTTGCAAAGATTGAATGCCGGATTCTGAAGCTCAATCGATTGTCGTCGAAAATTTTCGCCGGACGGAGCTGAGCTGAGCGGCGTAAAGAGCAGAGTGTTGAGAGGAGCTGAGCAGCGTGATTATCAGCAATTATCTATTAAAAATCCTGATGCCTCTTATCGTTTTAAGTAAATGATTGGGTCGGATGACTCGGGTCGGATCCACTTTTAAGTGGACCGACCTGCTAACTTTATTTTTTTAAAAATTTGAATTACAGTCGATATTTCAAAGGGTATATTAGCCGTGATATCGGTCGCAACCCGATATTGCGGCGATATTTTCCAAAATATCGGAAATCTCAATATATAAAACCATATCGTATCGGCCTAGTGATAAAATCGATATTGCGACCGATATAGCGGATATTAGACCGATATTTAGAACACTGCTCTTAACTACCACCAAGCTTTCATAATATATCTAACTCACAAGCATCATGATTGGTCCTCTTCAAAGCTTGATAGGCATATGTACATCAACATGATGCTTCTTTACGGTTTGGGAGAGAACCTCTCCGAGCAACCTTTAGATATCTAATAAACATCCTCTGCAAACCCTTGTAAATCTCTATATGATTCTGCAAGAGACTTATGATTATAATCATTAATTGCAACATGTCTACATGTCTACTTGTCTCTTGATGCAGTTAACTCAAATGATATACAGAAGGCTTCGGGAATGAAATAGACCTATAGTTTGTGCCTTGCTTACAAAAACTTTGGATGCAATGCTAGTAACTAACATGCTGTTTTGTTCTTCATTAGACTTTTAAGGTCAAGGAGGAATTAGTTTAATCTTCTTCCCATTAAACATTATCATATATGTATTTCATCTCATATAATGTAACATAAGAAGATTATATAGGCATAGCCTACCTAGCAAAATAGGTGTCATTTATTAGTGGGACATGGTATCAGATGCGATCTTGATGGCTTAAAAGCTGGATATGCATTAAATGATGCTGGACAACGAAATGTGTTCTTAATAATCCAAGTGATATATGATTATGAATGAGGTTTAGCTTTATGGCTCATTTTTCTACATCAGACTTGGTTTAATGATAGGCGCTAATGTTAGAGAACTCGGTTTCAGTTTGGTTTTAGTTTTGATCCTTCTAAAATTTTTGGTTTCGACAAGTTTTGCTATTTTCGTTTTAAGTTTTGGATTTGGATTTGTCTATATTTTTTATGTATATATGTGTATGAATATGCATTTGTTGCAATTTTTTAAAACCCATCTCTTAACATTAATGGATGGATGTATCCCTCCAAACCCCAAAAAACAACCAATTGCATCCAATTACACCTCTTTACAAACCCGTATCCAAAACATAAACCACACGCAAACCCATAAACCAGAACCCATTTATAATTTATGTATATATCACCCCTCATTGATTCTCTCCCCCCTCTGCCGCTCGCGATGATCTTGATCCCTTTCTCTATCAGTCCATTCTCTTTTTCGTCTGATAAGATCAAAGTGACCCAAACCCATAACCCACTAATAATTTAAGTATATATTCCCATCACTGATTTGATCTCGATTTCGATCTCTCGATAATATTGATCTTTCTTTCTCTTTATTGTACATTAGTGACAACAAGACCGAAATAGCCGCAATAAGATCAAAGCACTAGCATGATCAAAGCAGCAATGGTGAGATCGAAGCGATGACAATGTCAATGTGACGAGATTGAAGCGACAGTAAGATTGAAGCGGCGGCGTCGACAACGAGATTCAAGCACTCTCTTTCGATTGTGATTTTTACGATGATAGAGGTGGCGTGATTTTTTTTTCATTTCCATTACTATTTTCTTACTCTCAAATTTCCTTACGGTTTATGCTTAAATCACCTCTACTATGTACAATGTTCTAAATATCGGATATTGGTCGTGTATCGGTCTAGGAAATTTGATATCGGACTGCGGATATCAGAGAAATATCGAGATATTGACTAAATATCGGAGTGTCATATGAGATGCTTAAAATAATGACATATGCAAGCATAGATGTATCTAAAAAGATGTAAACTATTCTAACTCGAATAAAATTATGTTTTGGTCATACTTCTCTCGTTAAACATGAATATCGAGGATATTGACTAATTATCAGAGTGTCATATCAGATACTAAAAAATGATGTCAAATAAAAGTATAGATGTATTTAAAAAAATATAAACTATAGAAACTCAAATAAAAGTATATTTTGTTCCATGCAAATTTGGGGAGGAATGCTACTCTTAATTATTTTACAAAACTTGCATGTGATTCCTAAAAACCTATTAGCCAATTTCACTTAATGACAAAAGGATGTATGATGCATTTGTTGAGGACCCCAGCCACAAAAAAAATTTCAACCAAATATCCAGCCGAGAACTTACTTTTGAAGTCCATAAACCAAAATAATTACATTCTAAGCAATTGAGTTGAATCGAAGCTATTTAAAGTAATTGACCCATCATTCCATCACAACATCAATCCACTAGTCACCACAGAGGTGTTAAATTTGTTAGATAGATATGAACATAACCTACTCTCCCAACAAATTCCAAAAGATTTCATTTCAACACGTTTTAAACATATTTTCAAGCACAAATGTGCGTTGGAAAATTGCAGATTAATAGATTATATAAGCATGAATGCATGCATTTTTATCCTACTACCACAATGTCATCAAAATCTAATCGCAAATAAGCCAAAGATGAATTTACAGAATCAGTGGAAGGATCCAAATTTCAGAATTTGATAAATTAAGAATTTTGCTCCAAGCCTCCAAGAGAAAAATAAGAACCGAAAAAATTAAACTTAAAAACTGAAAAAATTCTTAAAAAATCCAAAAAAAACGAAAATTAAAAACTCATTGAGTCACTGTGGCATGGCGTGGAGCTGCTTCGGATCATATGCACCACCAAGGCAGAGCAGATCACCGAGGCAGAGTGTGGAGTGGTCTCACAGTTGCAGAGCAACGACTTCAGAGTAGAGTAGCTCGTCGAGGCGCTGAGGGCGCAGAGGTCGACCATGAAACTTAGTTAACGGCTGAGGAGATGATGTCCGAACAGTCTGATCGCCTTGAAACTCGACGGGAAGCGAAAAAACTCAACGAGAAGCAAAAATACTCGACGGATAAGAGGAAAAAAATCGACGGTGAAGCAAGTCGACGGAGAAGCAAGCGAAAAAACGCGACGCCGACTCTTGGTGGGAGACATGGAAAAGAGTCACTTACGTTTGAGGGTTTTTTTCGCCTTGTTTTTTTCGATCGATTGTGATATTCATTTATATCAACGGGTAGCAGTTGTAGGTCGGGTTGGCTGAAAATTAATTTGATAGCTACTTGCTTGCGGCTAACTCATAAAACTGATTTTAGTGAATAGCGTCCGATATTTCGAAAGTGAAATATCTGCCGCAATATTGGTTTCGGACCGATATATCGTCGATATCGCTTTAAAAATCGGAAACCGCAATGAATCTCTCAATATCGTATTGGTCATGTGTTAAACCCAATATCATAGCCTATATATATGATTGCGGACCGATATTTAGAACACTGACTAAGTATAATTTTTGATCAATTTTGGATTGTTAAAAGATTTTTAGGGTTCACTATAAAACTAACCAAACTAAGATCGACTGTTAGTTTCGTATCAGTCCCAGTTGAAACCGGTACGAAACCATCGAAATGTCCCTGAAATCTTGAACCTTGGGTATAACTACATCCATCATTCATTAAGCGATAAGACTTGTCGCTAATTTTGATGTAGATGAAGAAAATGTTGGTTATATGCTAATCTTCATACTCTACGGCTTAATTTCGGAAAATTACCTCATACTTTCGCTGAATTCCAAAAAAACTCTTATTTTGATATAAGCGCAAAACTATCTCGTACTTTTCATGTTTCGATAAACTCTCTCATACTTTGCTTAATTTCATAGAACTACCTCATACTTTGCTTAATTTCGTAGAACTACCTCATACTTTGGTTTAATTTCGTAGAACTATTTTATACTTTGATATATGTGGGATGGTGGAGGAGGGTGTCGGTGGGTGAAAGTGATGGATGAGTGCAGCGGTGGGAGAAGGGGGCGGGGGCTACGATGGAGGGAGGGGTGGGGGCGGCGGTGAGGGGAGGGGGATGAGGGTGGCGGTGGGTGGAAGGGGGATGGGCAGTGCTGGATTGAGGGCGAAGGGTGGAGGTGGGAGGGAGGACTGTGGGGGGAGTGAGAGGAGGGCGGCGGTGGGTGGAATGTGGATGAGCGGCAATGGATAGAGGGCGAAGGGAAGCGGTGGTGGGAGGGGGATATGGGGATGAGGGAGTTTATCGAAACCTGAAAAGTATGAGATAGTTTTGCGATTATATCAAAATAAGAGGTATTATTTTTTTTGGAATTCAGCGAAAGTATGAGGTAGTTTTCCGAAATTAAGCTTGTACTAAACTGCTCCAATTTCTCATCAGCATCGTTATTGTCCTTAGCATAAATATGGACCTTAACAATCCCATGGTCAACCATGTCATTACTGTGAACCTTATTACTAAGTGAAGTGGTCATACCCATAACACCTGAAGCACATGGTCTTTGCCCTAAGATTGACTTATTAAGCATACATTTATCCTTTGATTCCTTAGCATCAGTAACTTCAGGTTTGGGATGGTTTCATGAGAGCATCTTGCGAATGATGCTCAAGTCGTAGCCTGATGGGGAACCGACATCATATACGATTAGGGACCGCTCCAATGTCACACCTAACAAACATGTCATGCCTAGATATGTAATCGCTTACCGAAGCTCCCTTATCATAGATGTGACAGTTGGTCCAAAAGGCGATCATTAAAAGAATGGTAAGGTATTATCCTTGCGCTTCCCTTTTATCTTTACTTGTGACTAGGTAATTGACCTTGGCTAAACCCTGAAGCCTCCTAGCCATCGGACTTGTATATCTGGAATGTCTTGTATTAATCAAAAAATTAACTTATATCTGCTAGCCAATCAGAAAAGACATGGGAGCATGTGTGCCATCAAAAGATAACATGTACCTTGACTAAGCATAATGCATTATCTTGACCATACCTATACCAAATGCCCTCAACATCCTCATCATACACATCTCTTATGCCATATACATCTACTTATATCTTCATATCCTCAACCTGAAGTTTCGCATCATCTAGGTTTGTATAAGTCCAGTGATGTGCCTGCCTTCAACTAAGCTACACATGTCATCCTGTAAGTGTTGCTCCTCTTTGATAAATGTTTCTAGTGCGCATATACACGTGGGCTGTGATCCTCACATTTATGATTGTGTTCATTATTAAAGTTCTGGACAGCTATGTATAACTCGTTATTTTCTTTAGAATGTTCTCTTGGGTTTAGTTTTCTATATCAACCATGCGTCCTAAAATCCTTGCCACTATGAATCATTCAATAGCTAGGTGGGATTATCAATGCTGTGCAAAAGTAAACAAACACACGAATGCAGACTCACTTTACTAGACAACTAAATGCATGATCATACCATGAAAGGAAATAAACCCTAAGGTTTAGTCTTTATTTGCTGAAAATGCAGTCTGAAGCGATGGTGCACACAAAATGATATCACTGGAAATAGCAATCACCAATAATAACTACAAAGTACTAAACAAAATACTAGAAGTGAAGGAAATTAACAAATGTGAACTTAGTTCAGTTTAGAAGTTAGCTAAATGAACTATAGAACGGCAAGCATGATTCTTCTATATAATATGCTCAGAGTTGAAACATTTGCATGAAAAGCTCAAAACAGTAACCCCAAAATTGTCAATGGCTCGAACATAGCTCAATTGGCTTGAACAGTGGCTCTGAGCCGATGAACAACATTTGGCTTGAGATCAGCTTTGGTCTAAGTTGATAAATAATCTTTTTTGCTCAAATCAGCTCAGTATAAGTTGGCTTGAGGTCGGCTCACTTTAGTTGAGTTGGCTTGGTTTAATTAAGAATGTGTCTAAGGTGGTGTTGGGGTCTGACGATAGTAGAAAAAGGATTGCTGAAGTCAACAAGTATTTAGGATATTGAGTTATCCAAGTATATTTATGAGCAAACAATTAACGTTGCTAACAAGATCCGTGAGTGTAGCTACAAAAAACTAATTGTAATGAGTTCAAGCCAAGATGATAGAAGTCAACATAGTCAACAAGTCAAAGAAGTTCATTCAAACATATAAAAACAAGGAATGCCGTTCAAGCTTGAAGAAGGGGCGTCAAGGAGAGCTCTATATGAAGATAAAGACACTCATTCAAGACCTATAAGGTGCAAAAATTTAAGAGACAAGTTGAAGAATAAAGGATTACATCAAACCTCTAAAAATTGTGAGTTGGTACATATTTATATTACTTTTCTTTAGAATGTTAAAGCCTCTATATTGAAGCTTGCACACACTTAGAAATTGCCTTAGAATATTTTATAAATGTTTTAGAAGTTTTTAAAATCATTTCTTAAGTTTTTAAGGTCAACCCCTAGATTAATAGGTAGACTAGTTGACTAGTACTGACATCCTAGACGACTATCTACAATGCCTGAAAATTGTCTAGCAGTATATCAAAAAACTAGTCGATTACAATTATATACCTAGTCGACTAAGTCATATGCACTAGTCGACTAGGAAGATAACTATAGTTGACTAGATTCTGATACAACTGAACTAGTCGCCTAGAGTTCTCTGGTTAGTTGACTAACTACTGCCTAGTCGACTCGTTGATAAACTCTAGTTGACTAACATTAGTCGTCTGGCCTATAACGATAAAAAGTTATTGGTCATTTTGACCGTTGGATGTCAGTTTGGACAGTCTGTTTTGTCCAGATTTGTGAGCTATATATATGTGTTTGATGTGAGATTTTTGGTCACAATTAAGAGAGAACTTAAGAAGAAAAAATCAAGCTTTCAAACCCTCTTGTGCTCTGCACTCTCAAAAACAAAAACTTTCTATGTCATTTACTCTAAATTTTTTTTGCTTCATGACCATCTCATTTAGGTAATAAAAGACTAGATATTTATGATACATGTATGACTCTTGAGAGTATTTCTTGCGCATACTTGCAATTCATTTGTTGGGTTCCATTCCTTTTATTAGGGATACTTGAGAGTATTTTTTAGGAGCACTCATTGTATAGCTCTGCTTGCTATTTTCTGTTATTATTTTGCATGCTTAAATTTTTTTTCCTGGATTGTATTAGTCTTATATTGTTGTGTAATATATAACTTTCTCTAGTCCATCGTTTAATATGTGATTTTGCCGTGATATATGTAGTCCCTTGCTGCAGTACTAATATTTCTATATTGTTCTACAGGTTAGACACGACAATTTCCGGGTCATCTAAACAAGAAGGCAACGAGGGAAGCCGTCTTTTCAAAATTATGGCCAAATCTTTTTCGAAGAGATGGCAAAATGGAGAAATTAGTAACTTTCAGTACCTAATGCATCTCAATACACTTGCTGGACGTGGGTATAGTGACCTTACTCAATATCCAGTTTTTCCATGGGTTCTTGCGGACTATGAGAGTGATATTCTTGATTTGACAAATCCTAAAACTTTCCGTAAGCTTGATAAACCAATGGGATGCCAAACCCCAGAAGGAGAGGACGAGTTTAAGAAGAGGTTAGTTGTTTTCTTTGTTACCAGCTCTGGCCATTTAATATGGCTAGCTCTAAGAACATACATCAGAAAGGTTGAAGCTTAGGTGTCATTCTAAATATATGTTTCTTTTTCATTAATGAATATATATAATAACTTACCTGTCTTTTCACCTAGCCACATTAGATTTGCTAGTATGTGTATAATGGACCAAATTTGAAATAATTTTAATGTACAATGGTCAACAATTTCAGCTTCATTTAAGATTTTTATATATGGATTATGCTGATTAATACTCTTTTATGCAACACCTAGTTAGTACTGTTTGCACGTAAATCATACTTGTGTGCGCATGTAGATATCTTGCAGAACGACTAGCCAATATATTCAGCATCCGAATTGTATGACAGGGCTGTTCCATCCATCCCTACAAAAATTTAATAAAAGAGGGAAAAAAGGGAACTATTAACGGTACATTCTGAACGAGCGCATGTGTCTGTTGCATCTTCTATTTTTCTGGGACTGATCTCCTCGTTTAGCTCCCACTCCACAGTAACTTCTAAAATCCTCAGCCCTAACCTTCCACTACCCACCACCATCCATGTAAAAGGAAAGACGGGAAAAAAATGAATGGAATACACACGACATAATATAATATAATATAAAAAGTGTGCATGCACGTTTCCACAAGCACGCACACGAGAGAGAGAGGTTCTTCACTTTTTGGCGAGAAGACAAAATTTACATATCCATTTAATTCTGATTTGTTTTTTTCCCTTAGGAGGCGAGGTTGTTGCTGAACGTTCAGTTCATGTAGGACATATATGAAGTTCATATAGTGTTAATATGCTTTGGCCTTTTTACCAGAAGTGATAAATGCAACATTGTGTTCTCTATTTTCCCCCCTCAGATATGAAAGCTGGGATGATCCTGATGTCCCAAAATTTCACTATGGTTCGCACTATTCTAGTGCCGGTATTGTCCTTTTTTACCTTCTAAGGCTGCCTCCATTCAGTGCTGAAAATCAGACTCTACAAGGTGGACAGTTCGACCACGCTGATCGACTATTCAATAGTATTAGAGATACATGGTTAAGTGCTGCTGGAAAGGGCAACACGTCTGATGTAAAGGAATTGATACCCGAGTTCTTTTACATGCCAGAGTTTCTGGAGAACCGGTTTAATCTTGACTTGGGGATCAAGCAGTCAGGAGAGAAGGTAAAGTTCCACCAACGTCAGTCCGTCTTATTAGTCAAAGAACATTACATCTATATTACATTCACTTAGAAATTGAGAACATTCTTTCCATGCAATGGACATGCAAAAGCACCTTTGTCCATTGTCCCAAGTTCTTTTGACCAAAAACTAGGACAAATAGTCTTTTTCTGAAGTTAAGCATGCCCCCTTATTTTTATGAGAGGTTTTGTAGGATTTCCTTTCATTTTTCCATAACTGAACTATTTAGTTTCTTTCTTATGGAGAATCACTTTGTCCCTCTTCAGGTCAGTGATGTTCTTCTGCCCCCATGGGCCAAAGGCAGTGTCAGGGAGTTCATCAGGATTCACAGGGAAGCACTGGAATCAGATTATGTTTCTGAGAATTTGCATCATTGGATAGACCTTATCTTTGGATACAAGCAGAGAGGGAAGGTGAGAAGTATTTACCTGGAATTATAGTCATAATGTACCAAACTTCTGACTGAACTACCGGATTATTCCCAAATTTCAATCAATGGAAACAATGATTTAACCATATAAATTATCTTCACAGGCAGCCGAAGAAGCCGTCAATGTCTTCTATCATTACACTTACGAAGGAAATGTTGATATTGACTCTGTTTCTGATCCTGCCATGAAGGCTTCCATCCTTGCTCAGATCAACCATTTTGGCCAGACACCAAAGCAACTCTTCCTCAAGCCCCATGTCAAACGCCGCACCGACCGGAAAATCCCACCTCACCCCCTCCGCTACTCTGCCAACCTCGTTCCCCAACCACTTCGTAGGTCTGCTTCATCAATATCACAAATCGTCACTTTCCATGAAAAGATACTCATTGCCGGAGCCAACACTCTTCTAAAACCTTCGACTTACAGCAAGTACGTAGCTTGGGGATTCCCTGACCGAAGCCTGAGGATTCTTAGTTATGACCAGGATCGGCTCCTGTCCACCCATGAAAACCTTCATGATGGAAACCAAATACAATGCACGGGAGTGAGCCATGATGGTAAAATTCTAGCTACTGGAGGAGACGATGGTGTGCTCTGTGTCTGGCGGTTTACAAGAGATGGAGATCGCAGCCAGCGACAGCTTCAGTTAGAGCGGGCCCTCTCTGCACATACTGCCAAGATCACATGTCTACATGTTGGCCAGCCTTACTCTCTGATTGTGACAGGATCGGATGACTGCACAGTCATCTTATGGGACCTGACAGCTTTGGTCTTTGTGAAGCAGTTGCCTGATTTTCCTGTAGCAGTGTCAGCTGTTCACATTAATGACCTCACAGGTGAAATCTTGACGGCTGCTGGAGTTGTTCTTGCAGTATGGAGCGTCAATGGGGATTGCCTGGCAGTGGTGAACACATCACAGCTTCCATCAGATCTGATATTGTCAGTGAGCAGCACGACATTTTCAGATTGGCAGGAGACAAACTGGTATGTAACAGGGCATCAGAGCGGAGCAGTGAAGGTGTGGAACAAGTTGCATTATACGGATGAAGGAGCACAAAGCACAAGTAGCCACCACCGGTCATCTTCGATGTATGGTGGCACAGGAGGGCTCAAGCTGGGAGAGAACTCCCCGGAGTATCGGCTCGTGCTCCACAAGGTGCTCAAGTATCACAAGCACCCAGTGACTGCACTCCATCTAACGAGCGATCTTAAGCAGTTGTTAAGCGGGGATTCTGCTGGAAACTTGATATCTTGGACTCTACCAGACGAGAGCTTCAGGTGACGATTGTTTGTAGACTTTGATTGGTCAATTTCTAATGTCTTCACTTAAAGGTAGACCGGGATCCTTGTCCATGTCCTGGTTTCCAATGCGCGAGGGCTGGCCTGGAATGAATGATGGGTTCTGGCACAGAAACTCTATGGCACAAGCTGGATAAAAGAAAGCAGGAGGCAGCCAGAGAATGGATACATACATAATTGCTACCAGCTGGTGGGAAGATGATGCTGGAAAGGTATGGGATACGGGGCTTTCGTGAGTAGTTGTAATTCTTGATGGTTTACCTGTTGTAAATAGGTGGTAACCAGATTCGAACTGTAATTGTATAGGGTGATTATAGAATGTGGAGGAGTGGATGTTCAGGGAGTTTGGTTTTGAGCTTTCCCTTGAGCTTTCCATGTCCTCTCTCCTTGTTCAGGAGGCAGATAGGCTGGAGCTGAGATGTAAAAGATGATTGTTGTATTGCTTTAGTTTTGGTTGCTTAGTTTTCATTCTTTTGTCACTGGGTGTTTACTTGTAACTGGGCACCACCCTTTTTCGTTTAAAGATGTCATCTCTCTCTCATTTTCACAGAGTTGTAACTGGGCGTTCTTCTGTTAATGCTTCAGTGGGTTTCAATTTTTCCTTCTCCCCCGCACAATTTGGTAGTGGTTGTCAATCTCTACAATTCAGTTTATATGTTTGACGAGCTTATTTTCTTCTTCTTTTTCATCAATGTCTTTATATGTTTGACGAGCTTAATTTCTTCTTTTCATCAAATGTCTGTTAATTTCTTCTTCTCCCCCGCACAATTTGGTACGGGTTAAGAAATTGGCGAATATCGATCTTCCTTAGCATCCTCTTGATTCTTTGGCCTTGGTTTGAGCTTCCACATAACTCTTGAACTTCTTTATAAATTCTATCAATCACTTATGGTATGGCTCAATAATATGTTTTTCAATATGATTTTGATACACAGCCCATGAAGAAGATCAATCACATAATATTATAATTAGAATAAATAACATATGAGTATCGTTTTGCGCAAGCGAAAGTAAGACACGCCGTCCTATCCTAGTTTTTTTATTTCTAAGGAATTGGTATCGTATAAAGATTGTTCCACTCGTGGGTGTTAAGTTTGCTTTATCTTTTTTCTTTTTTTTTTGACTTAGACTGATCCATGTAACGAGCTTTCAGTTAATGACTCCTCGGCCAGACGACCTTTGCGCATTAGGCTTAAAAGAGCCACTCGAACTTAATAATTCGAATCGTCTAAGTTTTTATTATCTCGTTTTTTTCCGAATGCACTCCCTATTCATCCATATTTCGATTCGAATCTCCAATGCTTCATGAGGCACGAAGACACATCTACTTAATAAAACTCAAGGGAACTGTGCATTGCGGTACTGTAAGGCGGGTTTGGGCACGAGTTTTGAGCGGGTTTTGACCCGTTTGAGTCCTAAACACAATAGGAATCCTTCGCATATATATACACCGTTTTGGGGACTTTTGTATATCAAACGACAGCCAAAAAATTCACAAAAATAGTCTAAATTTGCATATTTCAGAGGAAAATGTTAGGGAGGAGGTGGAAGTGGCAGGAAAATTCTGTAATTACAAATAAGCCTTTCTACCCCCTTCTTTAGCATGTTTTGCTTGTATTTTTGATTGAAACAATGTCTATCAATAAAGATTTTGCTTTCTTTCAATCTATGGGCAAATAATTCTATCATGTGTTGGTTATGATGAAGTTAGGGCTATGTAGTTCATGGTTTTGATCGTATCTAGCACTATTTTCATGCCTATGTTGAGTGTATGTTGATTTCTACATATTTTTATAATCCTTGTATGATCTTTGTCGACATATTAGGATCAATTACGATCTTTGCAGGCGTAGTTGTGATAGAATCTCTGTGGATTTTATCGTGACCCTAGCGGGCACACATATTTTCATTTTTTATGAGATTGGTATATATCTTGACAATATAAAGTGCCATCTTTTATGCTTCATGATGGTCACATCTTCCGACCATCCATGCCCTAGCCGGATGTATGATTGTGTTATTTGGGTTAAGCAAGTGTTTCTAGCATTCTTGATCTTTATTCACTCACATACCGTGAGGGTTCTGAAAAGACGATATAACATGAGGTTACATCTATGTGTGCATACTCGGAGGGACATACAAGGGCGGTGATCCGCGAGGCTCACTAATGAATCATGATTACAAACTCTACGAACCAATTGATTAAATAAGACAGAGACCAATAACCTTGGATTGCATAGACCCTAATGGATTCATGACAGGGCACAAATCTCTGTGTCCTTCCTTCGTCGGATGAACGATAGACGCAAAAAGAAAACCTCGAAAAGAAAACTTGTTAAAATTTTTAACGAAGACCCTAGCAGGATCTCTAGTGGATCTGACCACCCCAAGAAGGATCTAAGCTACTGCAATATATTAAAAGAAAGCAATTAAACTACATACCCGGAACCTTGCTTGCACCGGCAAGGTGTACCGAACCGCGTCCAAGCCACTCCCGTCCCAAGTCGAACTGCTTCTCGGACCACATCGCGTCCTGAGTTGAACCGCTTCCCGAACCGCACCGTGTCCCGATGCGAGCAACCCCTTGTCGCTGAGCCAACCATTGGTTGAACCGGAGGACGCGCAAGGAGCACGCCTTCCGCTTCCAAGTGTAAGAGCGTCAATGCAATAAAATATAACCGGTGAGTACCGGGTCGGATCACAGGGACAAGTCGTTCTACATTCACAAGTTTGATCGATAAAGAAAAATAATAGCGTGATTCAACCACCTCGCTAACGTGGATGGAAGTGTGAAAATGTGGGTGACTCTACAATTCTATCCTAAGTGGGTAGGGTTAGAGAACCAAAAGTGGAGTTAGGATAGCAAGGCGAGAGAGCGTGGGTAGTGGGTTCATTAAGATTAGTGTTATCAAGCACAAATTACCGCATATAACTCAATTGATCCTCATGCTAAGGAAACTCAATCGGAAAATTTAACGTTAAAGAGCACAACAATTAGCAATAGAGATGGATGTATTATCATGGCACTAATCAAATTAGGAACATGGATTCATCTCGAATTGTGCCCTTTTGGATCTTTACCAATGAAAATGTGCCTTAATAGTACACCCAACATCAACAATGAAAATGGGCAAGAGGAAATTAAAGCAAGAATTAACAACCAACCACAATGAATCACAACTCCCACCAATCACACTATTCCATCATACTAATTAAGATGAGATTCATAGACAAATTCATCTAGAGTTCAATACAACAAAAGAAATGCAAAAATACAAAAGAAGAGAGGGAAGAGATCACCAATCTCTCAAGAAATGAGGCTTCCCTCTCACTTGGGCACCTCCTCCAAGCTCCTCCATCATCACCAAGGCTTCCAACCCCAACCCTAGCCCTATTGGGGAAGAAGAGGGCCAAAAAACCCTAAAAACTAAAAAAACAGCAAAGAAACGAACTCCCCTTCAAAAATCACCCCCAGGCCGAAATAACCCATTAACGGGCTTGCGGGTTGGGCACACGGGCACCCGACCCGCGGAAAAATTGCACGCGCCTGCGGCTTTAAGGCGGAGCCGGCCCGCAAAAACTCTTTTTATTTATTTATTCTTTTTTTTAAAAGTTGCTGCGGCCCGCTCCAAGAGCGGGCCGCGGGCCTGTGTTTTTATATATTTTTTTAATTTGTATCACAAAAGCAGCGGGCCGGCTGGATTTGGCGCCACGTGGCACCATCTGGTTGCGCCACGCGGCACCCCAATAAATTCTTTTTTCCTTCTTTCCTCCACTATTTCTCCTCCAAATAATTCCAAAAAAAATACCTAGAAATCTCAGAAAATCCCAGAAAATTCTGAAAAATCCCCAAGACTCTCCAGAGTACCTGACAAATAGGAGAAGGAGAAATTAGTCCATTTGATGAGAAAATTAATATAATGACTATTATAAATTAATATTGACCTCCCAAAATTCATATAAAATAATCCATTGCTCAAATAATTCTCAAAAATTGACAATATGATCACAATAATACCAGGAGCATATGAAAAATATCAGGAAGCCAATAAAGACGATAAAATCTATATTTTGTGACAAGAATAAGAGTAAGCCCCTAAAATGACATGAAATGAAAATATATCAAAAAGAGCAAGTTTAAGCCTAATCTTTAGCACAAAATAGGGGTAGTTAAGGTGTATAAATATATACTTTTCACTCCGAATCACACCCTCCAACTAGCTTTTTGCTAGTCCCTAGCAAAATATGCGATAAATTCGGATTACAGTGAAAATTATGCACCAAACTCAAGATATCATCATGGCATACTCCAAATGGTATTTTCAAATGATTCCAAAGATAATATACACAATGTATGAAAATAAACAACAAATTACATTCTCTTCAATCCAATTCCAAGAAAAATAAGGAAATAAGCACAGTATCGCATTCTTTGGAATATATCACAAATGTCAAAGTTTCTAATTTTCATGGAAATGGCCAAAACAAAAGAAATTTCCTCTAAGTTGTGGGAGATGGGAATGCATCATTCATGTTGCTTATTCACTCATTTATTCATTCATTTTTCTTTTCTTTTCTTTTTTCCTTCTTTTTTGTATTCTTTTTTTTGGATGTTTATGTTTTGCATTCACGCGATAACGCTATGAAATGCAAACAACGTCCCCTTTTGCATACATGCGATAACGCTATATAGGCAAATGGATGGAATGATCTGCTAAATCTCATTTTTGGCATCCTCCCCAATGTTTCGTGGGGCACCGGCTACTCGTTTTGATTAGGAAAAAAAATTCACTTATATTAACTCTCATTCTCATTCCAAACATGAATTATCAACTCATCCACCCACTCCTTAAGAGGAAAACAAAACATGCACCATATGGCCAAACCCAATCCAACCAAAAACTACACCATTCATCCCAACTCATGCAATCACTTACACCAAACTTTTTCCAAATTATCTCAAAGAGTGTATCACAACATATAAAATAGTTTCATACATGGCATATTAACATTCGAATCCAAATTGGAAAAGAGATTAAAATGTGCCAATCAAACATCTAGGGAGTTGATACCAAAATAATAATCCGAAAAAATTACATGGCATTAAGCATATAGGGACTAAGCATGAAGCTAGCGGCATAGGGACAAGGATGACAAATATGATATGCAATAAAGTTCATTGGATGAGAGCAAGATGGAGGAGTCCAAAAAAAATTTAGCTAAAGCACTCAAAATCCTAACAATCCTAAAGAATCTAACACTCTCCCCCAACTTAAAATAAACATTGTCCTCAATGTTGGGAGAGTATTAGATCTCGGGAAAAGATCCTAGAAAAGAAAAGCATACGAAAGCAAACATGCAAAAGCAAACTAACTAACTTTTTATTTTATTTATTTACACTACGTAAAGGAAAGAATACACCTTAGCAAAAGGTGGATCTCGAATGTATAACGGTGGTGGCAACTGCTCGATCATATCCTTTTGCTCATCTGCCAGCTGCTTTGGAGCTAAGCCTCCACCGGCCTCCTTGGATTCTATCAATGCAACTCCCAGCGCCCCCTTTGGATAATATGGATCATGTGGGAGACGAGCTGCATAAATCCAAGCCATGTCCTCATGCCCTGCAATAAAAGCATTCCAAAATGGATTGTTAGAAAAAGAATTTAAATGTAAACGACGACAATCTGAATCAAAAATATGCGGAAGTGCAAATTGGGATTCAGAAATGCAAGGCATGATATGGTGGAAACTTCCCTGAATAATGACGCTAGGTGTGGCATGACACTCTGTCTCAGGAGGAGGTGGAAGTGGCTGCAGAGAGAACATTGGAGTAGGAGGGAGCTCGGGCTCAATATATACCACATCGCAATCCCTGTCACTATCCTCTTCCTCGACGTCAACATCAACAATCTCTGTGGCACTCCCCACAACTGGTAACTGCTCCTGACAAATCTCCTCGATGACTGGCAAGTGCGCATCCTGAGGCGAGAGAAGTGACATCTGTGACAGGACTGGAGGTAGACTTATCTCGGGCAAATCCAAGCACGCATCATCCTTGTCATCCCAGAAATAGTTCATCTTAGTCGTCCTTTCTAAGTACTTAACCACCTTAACCTGTGAAGCTAACTCCGAAGTGGATTGTGGCTAAGGCTCCATGGTGTCCTCAATCTGCTCTTGGACATCATGCACATCCGCTTCATCCTCAACCTCATAGTGAAAATGCATCGTGTCACTGTCATGGTCGACACGCACTCCATCATCTATCTCCTCGGATTACTCAAAATATGGACATTCAGCTTCCTTTACTTGGCCCCAATGCGCCCCATCATCATGTTCTGCTTGTTCCTCCATAGGGCCGTAATGGAATGAGCCCTCAGCTGGCTCCTCAGGCTGGTCCTGGACCTGTTGGACTGTCTCCTCATACTCTGTAAGGTCCCTCAGGTAACACCATGAATCCTCGGTCGAATAATCAAAGAATTCTCCATCGCAGCTCATCTGCACAAAATCTTACATAGATGGCGATAATCCAGTATAAACTATCTGCAGTAGATGATCCTCATGAAAGCTCTGGTTTGGGCACGCAAGCATCATATCATTGAACCTCTGCCAAGCCTGATGGTAAGCCTCCCATTCAGCTTGGCTAAAGCTCGCTATATGCTGCTCCATAGCATGCCGACCCTGTACCTGCTCCAAGAAAATAGGCAAAAACACTCGGAGAAATTCAGCCTGAAACGACAACCAAGTAAAATATGAGTCGAGAGACAATGAATCAAACCACAATCTAGCATCGTCTAGTAAAGAAGAGGGAAAAAATTTAAAGTATATGCAATCATCATAGATATTCCCACCAAGACATGAATACATCCATTCTTCAAATTTTTTAATATGTAAATAAGGGTTCTTCCACGCCGATCCATGAAAGTATGGCGGGAGTGGGATATCCTCCAAATCAATGTCGGAAAAATTTGAAGATGATGCCATTTTGTTGTAAAAAAATTTCTCAAGAAAATGAAAAAAAAAACAACCAAAAGACTCAATAAGAGGAAAATAAATAAAATGAAAAGCCACAACATTAAGAGATAGAAGTATCACACTAAAAATTTCAAAATCAATCAAAAAATGCGAATAATAGGAACCGTTATCACCGGCAACAGCACCAATTGGTTGAACCGGAGGACGCGCAAGGAGCACTTCTTCCGCTCCCAAGCGTAGGAGCGTCAATGCAATAAAATATAACTGGTGAGTACCGGGTCAGATCACAGGGATAAGTCGTTCTACATTCGCAAGTTTGATCGATAAAGAAAAATAATAGTGTGATTCAACCACCTCGCTAACGTGGATGGAAGTGTGAAAATGTGTGGTGACTCTACAATTCTATCCTAAGTGGGTAGGGTTAGAGAACCAAAAGTGGAGTTAGGATAGCAAGGCGAGAGAGCATGGGTTATGGGTTCATTAAGATTAGTGTTAATCAAGCTCAAATTACCGCATATAACTCAATTGATCCTTCGGCTAAGGAAACTCAATCGGAAAATTTAACATTAAAGAACACAACAATTAGCAATAGAGATGGATGCATTATCATGGCACTAATCAAATTAGAAACATGGATTCATCTCGAATTGTGCCCTTTCGGGTCTTTACCAATGAAAATGTGCACTAATAGTACACCCAACATCAACAATGAAAATGGGCAAGAGGAAATTAAAGCAAGAATTAACAACCAACCACAATGAATCACAACTCGCACCAATCACACTACTCCATCATACTAAATAAGATGAGATTCATAGACAAATTCATCTAGAGTTCAATACAACAAGAGAAATGCAAAAATACAAAAGAAGAGAGGGAAGAGATCACCAATCTCTCAAGAAATGAGACTTTCCTCTCACTTGGGCACCTCCTCCAAGCTCCTCCATCATCTCCATAACTTCCAACCTTAACCCGAGCCCTATTGGGGAAGAAGAGGGCCAAAAACCCTAAAAACTAAAAAAAGCAAAGACACGAACTCCCCTTCAAAAATCGCCCCCAGGTCGAAATAACCCATTAACGGGCTTGCAGGTCGGGCCTCCAGGCCGAAATAACCCATTAACGGGCTTGCGGGTCGGGCACACGGGTGCCCGACCCGCGAAAAAATTACGCGCGCCTGCGGCTTTAAGGCGGAGAGGGCCGGCCAGCAGGCCGGCCCGCAAAAACTCTTTTTTATTTATTCTTTTTTTTAAAAGTTGTTGCGGCCGGCTCCAAGAGCGGGCCGCGGGCCTGTTTTTTATATATTTTTTAATTTGTATCACAAAAGCAGCAGGCCGGCTGGATCTGGTGCCACGTGGTTCCATCTGGTTGCGCCACGTGGCGCCCCAATAAATTCTTTTTTCCTGTTTTCTCCCCTATTTCTCCTCCAAATAATTCCAAAAAAATACCTAGAAATCTCAGAAAAATCCCAGAAAATTCTGAAAAATCTCCAAGACTCCCAGGAGTACCTGAAAAATAGGAGAAGGAGAAATTAGTCCATTTGATGAGAAAATTAATATAATGACTATTATAAATTGACATTGACCTCCGAAAATTCATATAAAATAATCCATTGCTCAAATAATTCTCAAAAATTGACAATATGACCACAATAATACCAGGAGCATATGAAAAATATCAGGAAGCCAATAAAGTCGATAAAATCCATATTTTGTGCGAAGAATGAGAGTAAGCCCATAAAATGACATGAAATGAAAATATACCAAAAAGAGCAAGTTTAAGCCTAATCTTTAGCACAAAATGGGGGTAGTTAGGGTGTATAAATATACACTTTTCACTCCGAATCAACCATGCGTCGAAGAAAGTTTCACTTGAGTGGATCATCCGTTTAGACTTCGGATCCGATCCGAGCCCCTTCTTGGCTTTGCTAGAGCCCTTCAGGAGCAAGACAGAAATTTAGGGAGAAGAGAAAATATTTAATTTAAGCTTAGATCCGATCGTGCTCCAAACTTTTGGGAACCACTTAGATCTAGAGCTTGGGACGAGTTTAGAGGAAGGGGGAGACTCCTATTTATATAGGCGGCTGACCCCTCCCCTTTACTCCACTTCCGATGTGGGACTAAACTTTTGGAGTTTAATAATTCAAGTTAGTTTGCCTTTCATAAATGCTAAACTTCCATGAGTTTTAACTCCCTCATCGTTGAGCTTCAATCTCAATACAACCTATCAAATCGAAGATGGTTGACGGTGAACGCGTAGGAAAAAACGACGAGTCAATCCGACGTCATTTGATCTCTCAAATGTCATCTCAAAGTTAGCCAAAAACCATTCAAAATGCACTAAGGCCAGCCACCATTTTCTGGGCACAAATCCATAGGCGCGGTGGGGCGCACCCACGGGCCAGGCGCATGCAGTGCACGTGCCTCGAGGCACTTGCACCACAAGTACCGCACGTGCCTAGCACGCACAAGTGGGCGGGCGGGCCCTCCTGCATGAAGCGGGCCTGCCTGCCCGTTGCTTGAGGCGCGGGTGCCAGCCCAATGTGGGCTCGGGCGCCTGCCCTCTTGGCGGGTGCAGACCCGTGCCCACTTTAGCGGGCGCGAGGCCTCACTGCTGTAGCCGGTGTGGGTGCCCGCTAAAGCAGGTGCCTGCTGATTCGTAATGAAAAGTGTATATTTACGCACCCTAACTACCCCCATCTCGTGAATATAACTAATTGAATCGTGCTTCCTTAACTATATTTGCATTAAATGCATAAAAATATGATTTTATTTCAGCACAATCTCACTCTCCAAAGCCTTATAAACATGAATAGAAATTTTACATATTTTTCTGGATTTTTCAGGAGTCCCGAAGGGGACAAAAATCAAATAATTGGAGAAGTGAACCTGGAGCCAAGACAGTTGACAGTCCTTACAATGACTGTCGACTGATTTTACAACAGTAGTCGCCTGTCAGCTCGAAACCCCTCCTGGAGTGAACTAGAGTGCAATACAGTTGCCTGCAGAAGGAATGACAGTCGACTGTACGATTGTGCAGTCGATTGTTCTTTTAACAGCAGTCGACTGTTTCATCTTGTTGGACGCAACGATCTAGGATCTTTAGTTTGATGATGACGAACGTGTTGCTATTTAACGTGTGTACTAAGTGTGTTTCAGGAATGGCAAAGCGATAAATCCTCAAAGTGATGACTAAGTTAATCGTTGGAGGAATTGCTATCCATATAGCTAATGGACTTGATCAAAGTGCTATACATCTAGCAAATTTGACTTGGTCAATATGGAAATATATGGAGCCAATTTGATATCAATTGGGATTGGAACAAATCACGTAAAGATATTGAAAATCCCATCAAATCCTATTCAAAACCAAATAGCAATTAGAGATTAGATAGGATCTCTTATTCCTATCCCAAATAGGATTCTCCATGAGCCAAAAGATCTCCCACCATCTCCTACTTAAACCCCTCTTCAAGGTACCTTAAAAGGCGCGGCAGAACCAAAAGAAAACGTAGCGGCACAAACCCTAAGTTCTACATCATACTGCGACAACACAAAAGACCGTATTTCGGCCAAGCAATAACCAATACTCTCTAGCCGCAAACATCAAGCCTGCACATCTTCTTCCCCATTATAGCCTCAAGCTTCAAACTAGACCCTAGCCAATCTTCACTTGCCGCAAGTCCATAGGCCGGCCATCTAGGGAGAAAGACAAAGGGAGAAATACAAAGGCCAATTAATGCATAGATTTTTTCTTTGGGCTACAAGGCTTCACGTGAACTTAAGGTGAAAGCTTTCTTTTTTAATCAATTCACATACTTTTGTTTTGCAGGCAACACGAGAACGCTAGTCCTTGGCTGAATTTCATCAACCTGCCGCACACACACCAATAAGCAACAAGCACTAGTACATGCTGATCAAAAAGTTGCAAGCTGCCGAAACATGGTGCACATGTGATAGCCGCAAGCTTGCAAACCCAAGTCGCAGCCTTTCTGACACTCCATGTGCATGCAATTAAAGAGCAAAGAGAGGGCTGCCATGTTTTATTACTCACTGGGTTCTTTATTGTCATTGTATTAAATACTACATCTCTTTGACTTTTGTGTTTGGTTTCTTGTGACAGGGCACTCACGCACGGGTTTGTCCTGTTCTCTTTGTTGATTTTGTCTTCAAATCTAATCAAGGTAAGCCTTTTAAGTAATTAATTAAAGGATTAATCTTTGTTCCCTTTGATCTTACAGGCACTCACGAATGGAGGCAAGTGCTTAAGAGATTCCAAAACTAAGAATAATTGCTGCCACTTTTATTTTCATACACAAAAGTTAATGATTTTTGTCTTCATACATAAAAGTTTGTGCTTGTTGCCTCAACATTGAAGGGATCCATGTGCAGCCTCCGATTTTGCTCCATGCATTAATTCCGGATTTGTTTTTGTAAGCTGCCGAATTTCTTGCAAGCTGCCGGGAGAAAAAAACAGGGAGCAAAGCTTTAGTATCATGTACAAGAAAGCCCATGTACTTTGTAGGGAGTAGCTGGTCAAAGCAAAGAGCACTTCTACGAAAACTAAACTTGTTGTACTTTTGGAGATTCTTTTTATGAATAGTGGAAAGTGAATGTTGAATGAATAAAAACTGAATATTCTAAGGGATATGATGTGTATTGCCATGAATAAAAATTGAGCACAAAAAGAATTGTAAATGAAAAAAATTATACATGAACTTTGCACCGTGTGAAAATTGGATACAATTCATGGCAAGTACACTACCCATATCCAACATATGCTTTATGGGTAATCATTAGCCTTGGTGTATTTTACTCCTCAAGCAATGTCACCCCGCATCTAAGAGTCCTTATAGGCTATGTTTTGGGGTTTGGTATCTTGAACTCATTTTTAATGAGGTGGGAAAAATCAATCCTAGTGAAATTCATGTTCAATGGAAAATGTGGGTTGATTTTGTTGATGTTCTAAATAGAATCTCCCTTTGTACTTCAATGTTCTAAATAAAATCTCTCTTCATGTACTTTGTATGGAGTAGCTGGTCAAAACAAAGAGCATTGGGTCAATTGATTTTTGCTCTCCCCTTTGAGAATTCCAACACCCAGGCCGAACTGTGCACTAAATTGTCAGCTTCTTTTTGTTGATTATTAAATTGAGATTGAGATTTCTTTGCAGGTTTTGGTGGCTGCACTTATTTGACCAAAGCAAATCTCAGGGGCGCAAGCAACAAATCAAAAGCAAGGAAGACTGTCGAAATTTTATTGATTCTACACACAAAAAGAGAGAGAGAGAGAGTGCATGCTGAAATATTTTGGGTACCAAAAGGTCGCAACTCTCAGAGAGACGAGGCCGCAACTTGAGTTGCAGACGTGACATCTACATTTTGCCAGACGAAAGCTGGCCTATGCTGATTGACGAAGATGACGCCGCTACAGAAACTGAGCTTTCCGAACTCTTTTGTTTATTGTTTTTGTAGCAGTTTGCTAGATCTTCGTAGGGGAAACTTTTACCAATATTTGTGACTATTTTGGACTTGTCTGCTTGGGGCTAAACAAGAGGGTCTTGACGTGTTGGTGCAGTCAAGATACACATTTATTAGGCTGATAGAGTTCTGCACTTTGTTGAGTGTGGTAAAGTCTAGGTGGGGAGTTGGAGCTAGGACCCCATTGTAGGTGCACAGAAGGAACTTATTAATGCTAGTATTTGCTTGGGGCTGGACATAGGTCGTTGATGCGATCGAACCAGGGTATATCTATGCGTACTCTGTGATTGTCTCTTATTTACTCTGGTTGTGCTTTTAAGTGCGTGTGATTTCTCGCGGGTTGTACGAGAATTTTTTATTAGCATATTCACCCCCCTCTAGGCTAGGATCCAGATCCAATAAGTGGTATTAGAGCAGGTTTTAGGTTCTAGCCTAGGATTGACCATGGATCACATTGATAGTGCTTTTGCTGAGGGTCAGTCCATATCACATCCACCTAGATTTAGTGGAGTAGATTATGCTTATTGAAAAAATCGTATGAGAATCTACTTGATTTCTATTGATTATAAAGCTTGGCAAATTGTTGAACAAGGTTATAAACCACCTATTGTTAAAATTGAAAATGTTGAGATGCTTAAACCTGATGATAAATGAGATGACAACGATTGGAGACTTTATTCTCTTAATGCTAAAGCTATGAATGCTCTCATTTGTTCATTAGATGAATCTGAATTCAATCGTATCTCACATTGTCCTACTGTACAGGAAATATGGCATACATTGGAGGTGACGCACGAGGAAACGTCACGGGTGAAGGAGGCTAGACTTGCACTTCTTAGCACAGAGTACAAGGAATTTTGCATGCTACCATCAGAAACTATATCAGAGATGTTTGCGAGATTCACTAACATCGTCTACAAGTCTAGCTCGCTTGGTAAGCCATATTCTAGTCTTGAACAGGTGAGGAAATTATTAAGAGAGCTGCGAAGCTCTTTCAGACCTAAAGTCACTGCCATCCAAGAAGCGAAGGATCTATCACAGATGAGGGTGGAGGACTTGATAGGTAATCTAATGTCCCACGAGCTTGAACTGCAAAATATTGAAGAAAAGAGAAACATGAGGAGAAGGAAAAAGCTTCAAAGCCACTTGCTTTGAAAGCTAGCGAAGATGAAGATGAGGAGGAGGAGATGGCGTTAATGGTTAGAAATTTCAGAAAGTAAGTCAGAACTCCTCAAGGAAGATAAAAAATGCATAGAAGGTTCATTCGCTCTAACACTTTTAATTACGATAATTCTTCTGAACAAGATTCTGCTAATAGAGTTGAATGCTTCAAATGTAGGAAAAAGGGACACTTCGCAAAGCAATGCAGACAAGAGACTGCTCAGGTTGCTAAAGATAAAGGAAAAGCCAAGATGCTAACTTGGGACATGGACAACGAAGCTGAGGATGAGGATGAAGGGGTTGTAGCCCACTCCGCTGTCGACTGTTTAATGGCAAACAACGATGAGGTAAATTCCTTTACTAAAGCTGAATTGTTAGATTTTTGTAAAGGAATGCAAAATGAGATTAATGAGCTAGAGCTCACGTTGAAGGATTATAGGAATGCTTCTTTAAACTACAAAAAGAAAACTGCGACATTTCTGATGAAGTAGATATTCTTAAAGAGGAACTTGTTGCATGTAATACTAAAATTGTGTCACTTGAAAAAAAGCTAGCATGCCTGAAAAAGCTACTTATCTTACTTGTCCTTCCTTGATGAATGATATTAGCATGCTTAAGCTAGATTTGACTAAGCTCGAAACTGAAAAAGATTATGTGATTAGAGAGCTTAATGATAAATTCTGCATGTTGGATAATGACTTTAAAATAAAAATAATTGAGTTTGAAAAGGAGGAGGAAAACAAGAGAGCTTTGATAAGTAAATGTACTTTGCTTATGAATGTAAATGTGCTATTAAAATCCAAAGTCTCTAGTCTTAAATTGTCCATTAAGAAGTTCTCTATAGGAAAACAATCGTTGGATGCTATTTTAGAGAATCAATTATATGTCAATAATAGACGAGGACTTGGATTTGATTCAAAAACTGCTAAAAAGCCTATCTTTAAGAAATTCCACAATGTGCCTATGCATGCAAAGTGCTTTACTTGTGATAGTGTTGGTCACACATCCTATTATTGTAAGTTTAGGAACACAAACATAAAGTTCAAACAAGTGTGGGTTCCTAAATCTTTAATGGCAAATACTAGTGGACCTTATTGGATTTCAAGGTCACACGTAACACCTTTTAGGTAGGTGGGATGTGTTGGCCTATTTAGTTCACTAAATAGGTCATACAAGTTAATTTTGATGATGACAAACAAGTCGTGTGACTAACGTCTTCATTAAGTGATTATAGAGGGCAAAACGCAAAATAAATTTTATTTGCAAGAGGAATAGTATATGAGGACAATGGTGCAAAAAGGAAATGGTCTTACATTATTAACAATGAAGATGAAGTTTTGGATTGGATACTCAAGTGATTTTCCACTTGAATTCAAACTCGGTCCTTATCAAACTGCCGAATTCTTTTTGAGTTTGTCTTGCTCTCATCCCATTATGAAGCTTTTGCACTCTTCATGAAACACACAACAAAAAATAGGCAGTCACGCACATGTATCACAATCTACTGCGATTTTTGAAGTTGTTTGTTTTTTTCTCATCCAATTACCATAGTTAATGCACTCTCCAAAAAAAAAACAGACAGAAAAACAAACATCACACAAAAAATTAAAAAGGGGACACACGCACCCAATGTTTTAAGGGAGTTTCTTTTTTTGTGTGCATCGGTTATAAAATACAAAATCTCAGGGAGATCTTAGAAAGATTGAGTGCGTTCCTTTTTTTGATCGGCTCTTAGGGATTGTCTCTGATCAACACACGCAATATATGGGAATTTAGTGTGTTTCCTTTTTTTTGAAGTGCTGCTAATCAACGCACAAAAAGAAAAATAACTATCCATTGTGTTCTTTTAAAGTGCGCAGTCCTCTGTCAAATATCAATCTATTGCGAAACATTAACATACATCCATCTTTCGAGACTTGTGATCTCACGGAAAAGGCTTGTGATCGGAAGCAACATCCTTCAGTGACTTGTGACCGTAAGAGACATCCTCCAGCGACTGGTGGTCGCAGATTTCAATCTCCAAACCCACGGTTTGTGCAATGGTAGATTTCAAGTGCAGATCCAGATTCGCGCATTCGACTTCGTACGCTCATATCCCCTGATCCAGACGTTAGATCAAGTCACCGTTTACGTCCATGCGACCACATCTTCATGCTCTTCGCAACGGTAATAGTCTTCTTTGCTCAATCCACAGGATCATACACAGTTCGGATGTTTTTCTACAGATCATCCACTACAGAATTCAGATTTGCGCAATCATCTTCCGAAGGCTATATCTTCCAATTCAGACATCGAATCAGCGAACCGTTTGCGCCCACAAGATCACGATCTCACAAACTTTATCACGGTGATACTCTCTGATTTTTCATCGCAGTATTAAAGCTATTTGAATCTGTTTTAGTTGTAAGATTGTATTGTGAATAGCTTTACTCTGAAGCTATCTCTGCGCTTTAACTCTTAAACTATATATGTGTACGGTGAGATCACTACCCGTAAGTGTGATCAGTTTTATTGAGTGAAATCCTCATAGGTCTTGGGGTCGGAGTTTTGGCGGGGAGCCACTCCGTTAAAAAAATATCTGTGTCTGATTATCTTTGTGATTGTAATTATTTTTAAAATTTGTGCCACACACCCTATTCACCCCCCTCTAGGGTGTTTTTCAATTGGTATCAGAGCGGGATTCCTTTTAGACTCAAAGTCTAGTGGAATTTCGATCATATGGCACAAATTCCGCACATATACTCATATGACACGCACAATCAAAGAGAAGGACAGTCGTATCTTAGATCACCTCTATTTGATGGTACGGACTATAGTTACCGGAAACAACATATGTCCGTTCACATCAAAGGTATCGATATGGCATGATGGAAAATAATCAGTGAATGATTTACACTATTTGATAAACCCACTCATGAGCAGCAAAAAGAAAATGATCGGTTACAAAATCTAAACTTTAAGGCCATGAGCATCTTGTATTGTGGTATTAGTAAAACTGAATTTAACCGCATTAGTTCTTGTTATACTGTTAAGGATATTTGGACGAGACTTGAAGTTACTCATGAGGGAACTAGTGAAGTTAAGAAAACTTGTATTAGAATGTTACTACAGAAATATGAAAATTTTGCTATGATGCCTAATGAGTCTATGATGCTATGTTTTCTCGTTTTGCAGTTATCATCAATCCATTGAAATCCTTAGGAAAGGACACCCCAGAGGAAGATCTGGTTGGAAATATTTTATACTCTTTATCTGGCGATTGGATTCAAAAGAGGACGGCGATCGAAGAAGCACATGACTTGGCAGCTATCAGTTTCGAGAAGCTAATGGAAAAATTAATGGCTTATGAGGTTCAATTGAAGATGGCCAATGATAGCACACCAAAGATGGAAGAGAAATCTAAGAGGAGGAAACAAAGGAAAAGAATTTAGCTTTTCAAGTTCCAAAATGCTCAAGGAGGAGATGAATGAATCGGATGATGAAAGTATGGCTCTTGTTACAAGGAAATTTGTGAAATTCATGAAAAACAACAAAAGAAGGACGGGAAGCATTTGGGGAACCAAGGGAAATGATGAAGAAAGTTCTGCACCTCAGTGTTTCAGATGGAACAAGAGAGGGCACATGAAAGCAGAATGTCCACTTCTGAAAGGAAAAGGAAAGGAAAAGACTGGTGATGGAGAAAAGAGGACATCAAAGCGAGGAATGGTGGCTACGTGAGGAGAAAGTGACGCAGAGTTGCTCTCCGCAGATGATGACTAGAACGATAACACTGAAACTTGCTTTATAGCTGGAAACGAAAAGGTAAAAATTAGATCTCTTGTTCAAAGCTTTGATGATGAAATGAATGTTAGCGATGATATGTTTTGTAGCATGGAGAAAGCTTATGAATTTCTTGTAGAACTACTTCAAGAAATAGGTCCTAAATTCCTTAAACTAAAAAGGGTTCGTGATTCATTAAAAGAGGAACTAGGGAGCATGACAAGAGAGAGAGAGAGAAATGAGCTATTTGTTAAGTGGAAAGAACAAAAGGAAATAATATACAATTTTGATGAAACCCAATTAGAAACAAAAACCTTAGAGCTAGAAAATACTAATAAAAAATTGGCTACGTTAGAGCTTTACAACGTTAATTTAGCTAAAGAATTAAAGGAGAAAATTAGCATTCTTGGCTCGAAAGATTCTGAAATAAAATTGTTGAACCTAAAAGTGGCTAGCTATGAAGAAAAATTGGAAGAGCTTGAAAAAGAAAAATCTAATTTAATAAAAGGAAAACACATAGCCATCGATTTAGAAACTAGCAAAAAAGAAAAAAGATATGAGACTAATACTAGTGGACTTGAGAATGAAAATCAAAATCTTAGCTTGATATTAAAGAAATTCACAAATAGCCAAGAAAGCTTTAATAAGATGATAAATGGGCTTAATGAACAATCTAGTAAACATGGTCTTGGCTTTCAGAAAAAACAACCTAAGAAAAAAAAACTAGGAAGATCATTGAAAAGAATTTTGCAAGAGACATGAGCTTTCAACATTGCATGCAAAAAAATCATTTGTCATCTACTAATAAGCATTTCAATGTTATATGTTTTTATTGCAACAAAAATGGGCATGTTATGTATAATTGTTTGGCCAGATATTATCCTGCATATTTTATATGGGTTCCAAAACATCGTACTATTGTGGATCCAAAATTTGGTTACCAAAGGGTGCATCTTCTTTTGTAGGTGCATTTTTAAGTGGAAAAGACATCATTTGGTACCTTGATAGCGGTTGCTCGAATCACATGACGGGCAACGATTCCCTCTTCACGACACTATCAAGGAAAGATTGAGGGACTGTTACCCATGGAGATGGAAAGAAGTGCAAAATCTTGGGTAAATGAGAACAAAAAGAATTGTAAATGAAAAAAAAATATACTTGAACTTTGCTCCGTGTGAAAAATGGATATAATTCATGGCAAGTACACTACCCAAGAGTATCCAACATATGCTTTATGGGTAATCATTAGTGTTGGTGTATTTTACTCGTCAAGCAATGCCACCCCACATCTAAGAGTCATTATAGGCTATGTTTGGGGTTTGGTATCTTGAACTCATTTTTAATGAGGTGGGAAAAATCAATCCTTGTGAAATTCATGTTCAATGGAAAATGTGGGTTGATTTTGTTGATGTTCTAAATTGAATCTCCCTTTGTACTTCAATGTTCTTATTAACACACTTACACATTGGTGGTGAAGTCTAAATTATGATTTTCCTGAATTTGAATTGCCTACTTTATAGAAAATGCATGCAAATGCTAACTATACTCAATAACATTTTATTTTTGCATGTGATATTTATTGACTTAATTAATGCACTTTTGATGATAATAAAGGGGGAGAACAGAGAAGATTTGGGAGATTTGGATACTCATATGGATTACATCCTTTCAACACACTTCACACACACCCACCTATTTGCTCAAATCTTTCATTAGGGTTGTCATCATCAAAAGGGGGAGATTGTTGGACGCAATGATCTAGGATCTTTAGTTTGATGATGACGAACGTGTTGCTATTTAACGTGTGTACTAAGTGTGTTTCAGGAATGGCAAAGCGATAAATCCTCAAAGTGATGACTAAGTTAATCGTTGGAGGAATTGCTATCCATATAGCTAATGGACTTGATCAAAGTGCTATACATCTAGCAAATTTGACTTGGTCAATATGGAAATATATGGAGCCAATTTGATATCAATTGGGATTGGAACAAATCACGTAAAGATATATGAAAATCCCATCAAATCCTATTCAAAACCAAATAGCAATTAGAGATTAGATAGGATCTCTTATTCCTATCCCAAATAGCATTCTCCATGAGCCAAAAGATCTCCCACCATCTCCTACTTAACCCCTCTTCAAGGTACCTTAAAAGGCGCGGCAGAACCAAAAGAAAACGTGGCGGCATAAACCCTAAGTTCTACATCATACTGTGGCAACACAAAAGACCGTATTTCAGCCAAGCAATAACCAATACTCTCTAGCCGCAAACATCAAGCCTGCACATCTTCTTCCCCATTATAGCCTCAAGCTTCAAACTAGACCTTAGCCAATCTTCACTTGCCACAAGTCCATAGGCCGGCCATCTAGGGAGAAAGACAAAGGGAGAAATACAAAGGCCAATTAATGCATAGATTTTTTCTTTGGGCTACAAGGCTTCATGTGAACTTAAGGTGAAAGCTTTCTTTTTTAATCAATTCACATACTTTTGTTTTGCAGGCAACAAGAGAACGCTAGTCCTTGGCTGAATTTCATCAACTTGCCGCACACACACCAATAAGCAACAAGCACTAGTACATGCTGATCAAAAAGTTGCAAGCTGCCGAAACATGGTGCACATGTGATAGCCGCAAGTTTGCAAACCCAAGTCGCAGCCTTTCTGACACTCCATATGCATGCAATTAAAGAGCAAAGAGAGGGCTGCCATGTTTTATTACTCACTGGGTTCTTTATTGTCATTGTGTTAAATACTAAATCTCTTTGACTTTTGTGTTTGGTTTCTTGTGACAGGGCACTCACGCACGGGTTTGTCTTGTTCTCTTTGTTGATTTTGTCTTCAAATCTAATCAAGGTAAGCCTTTTAAGTAATTAATTAAAGGATTAATCTTTGTTCCCTTTGATTTTACATGCACTCACGAATGGAGGCAAGTGCTTAAGAGATTCCAAAACTAAGAATAATTGCTGCCACTTTTATTTTCATACACAAAAGTTAATGATTTTTGTCTTCATACATAAAAGTTTGTGCTTGTTGCCTCAACATTGAAGGGATCCATGTGCAGCCTCCGATTTTGCTCCATGCATTAATTCCGGATTTGTTTTTGCAAGCTGCCGAATTTCTTGCAAGCTGTCGGGAGAAAAAAACAGGGAGCAAAGCTTTAGTATCAAATACAAGAAAGCCCATGTACTTTGTAGGGAGTAGCTGGTCAAAACAAAGAGCGCTTCTACGAAAACTAAACTTGTACTTTTGGAGATTCTTTTTATGAATAGTGGAAAGTAAATGTAGAATGAATAAAAACTGAATATTCTAAGGGATATGATGTGTATTGCCATGAATAAAAATTGAGCACAAAAAGAATTGTAAATGAAAAAAATTATACATGAACTTTGCACCGTATGAAAATTGGATACAATTCATGGCAAGTACACTACCCATATCCAACATATGCTTTATGGGTAATCATTAGCCTTGGTGTATTTTACTCCTCAAGCAATGCCACCCCGCATCTAAGAGTCCTTATAGGCTATGTTTTGGGGTTTGGTATCTTGAACTCATATTTAATGAGGTGGAAAAAATCAATCCTAGTGAAATTCATGTTCAATGGAAAATGTGGGTTGATTTTGTTGATGTTCTAAATAGAATCTCCCTTTGTACTTCAATGTTCATATTAACACACTTACACATTGGTGGTGAAGTCTAAATTATGATTTTCCTGAATTTGAATTGCCTACTTTATAGAAAATGCATGCAAGTGCTAACTATACTCAATAACACTTTATTTTTGCATGTGATATTTATTGACTTCATTAATACCCTTTTGATGATAACAAAGGGAAGAAAGGAGAAGATTTGGGGGATTTGGATACTCATATGCATTACATCCTTTCATCACACTTCACACACGCCCACCTATTTGCTCAAATCTTTCATTAGGGTTGTCATCATCAAAAGGGAGAGATTGTTGGATGCAACGATCTAGGATCTTTAGTTTGATGATGACAAACCTGTTGCTATTTAACGTGTGTGCTAAGTGTGTTTCAGGAATGGCAAAGCGATAAATCCTCAAAGTGATGACTAAGTTAATCGTTGGAGGAATTGCTATCCGTATAGGTAATAGACTTGGTCAAAGTGCTATACACCTAGCAAATTTAACTTGGTCAATATGGAAATATATGGAGCCAATTTGATATCAATTGGGATTGGAACAAATCAATTAAAGATATATGAAAATCCCATCAAATCCTATTCAAAACCAAATATCAATTAGAGATTAGATAGGATCTCGTATTCCTATCCCAAATAGGATTCTCCATGAGCCAAAAGATCTCCCACCACCTCATACTTAAATCCCTCTTCAAGGTACCCTAAAAGGTGCGGCAGAACCAAAAGAAAACGTGGCGGCACAAACCCTAAGTTCTACATCATATTGCGGCAACACAAAAGACCATATTTCGGCCAAGCAATAACCAATACTCTCTAGCAGCAAACATCAAGCCTGCACATCTTCTTTCCCATTATAGCCTCAAGCTTCAAACTAGACCCTAGCCAATCTTCACTTGCCGCAAGTTTATAGGCCGGCCATCTAGGGAGAAAGACAAAGGCCAATTAATGCACAGATTTTTTTCTTTAGGATACAAGGATTCATGTGAACTTGAGGTGAAAGCTTTCTTTTTAATCAATTCACATACTTTTGTTTTGCAGGCAACAAGAGAACACTAGTCCTTGGCCGAATTTCATCAACCTGCCGCACACACACCAATAAGCAACAAGCATCAGAACATGCTGATCAAAAAGTTGCAAGCTACCGAAACATGGTGCACATGTGATAGCCGCAAGTTTGCAAACCCAAGTCACAGCCTTTCTGACACTCCATGTGCATGCAATTAAAGAGCAAAGAGAGGGCTGCCATGTTTTATTACTCATTGGGTTCTTCATTGTCATTGTGTTAAATACTAAATCTCTTTGACTTTTGTGTTTGGTTTCTTGTGACAGGGCACTCACACACGGGTTTGTCCTGTGTCTCTTTGTTGATTTTGTCTTCCAAACTAATCAAAGTTAAGCCTTTTAAGTAATTAATTAAAGTATTAATCTTTGTTCCCTTTGATCTTACGTGCACTCACGAATGGAGGCAAGTGCTTAAGAGATTCCAAAACTAAGAATAATTGCTGCCACTTTTGTTTTTATACACAAAAGTTAATGCTTTTTGTTTTCATACATAAAAGTTTGTGCTTGTTGCCTCAACATTGAAGGGATCCATGTACAGCCTCCGATTTTGCTCCATGCATTAATTTCGGATTTGTTTTTGCAAGCTGCCGAATTTCTTGCAAGCTGTCGAATTGTTTGCAAGCTGCCGGGAGAAAAAAAACAGGGAGCAAAGCTTTAGTATCAAGTACAAGAAAGCCCATGTACTTTGTATGGAGTAGCTGGTCAAAACAAAGAGCGCTTCTACGAAAACTAAACTTGTTGTACTTTTGGAGATTCTTTTTATGAATAGTGTAAAGTGAATGTAGAATGAATAAAAACTGAATATTCTAAGGGATATGATGTGTATTGCCATGAATAAAAATTGAGCACAAAAAGAATTGTAAATGAAAAAAAATTATACATGAACTTTGCACCGTGTGAAAATTGGATACAATTCATGGCAAGTACACTACCCATATCCAACATATGCTTTATGGGTAATCATTAGCCTTGGTGTATTTTACTCCTCAAGCAATGCCACCCCGCATCTAAGAGTCCTTATAGGCTATGTTTTGGGGTTTGGTATCTTGAACTCATTTTTAATGAGGTGGGAAAAATCAATCCTAGTGAAATTCATGTTCAATGGAAAATGTGGGTTGATTTTGTTGATGTTCTAAATAGAATCTCCCTTTGTACTTCAATGTTCATATTAACACACTTACACATTGGTGGTGAAGTCTAAATTATGATTTTCCTGAATTTGAATTGCCTACATTATAGAAAATGCATGCAAGTGCTAACTATACTCAATAACACTTTATTTTTGCATGTGATATTTATTGACTTCATTAATACCCTTTTGATGATAACAAAGGGAAGAAAGGAGAAGATTTGGGGGATTTGGATACTCATATGCATTACATCCTTTCATCACACTTCACACACGCCCACCTATTTGCTCAAATCTTTCATTAGGGTTGTCATCATCAAAAGGGAGAGATTGTTGGATGCAACGATCTAGGATCTTTAGTTTGATGATGACAAACCTGTTGCTATTTAACGTGTGTGCTAAGTGTGTTTCAGGAATGGCAAAGCGATAAATCCTCAAAGTGATGACTAAGTTAATCGTTGGAGGAATTGCTATCCGTATAGGTAATAGACTTGGTCAAAGTGCTATACACCTAGCAAATTTAACTTGGTCAATATGGAAATATATGGAGCCAATTTGATATCAATTGGGATTGGAACAAATCAATTAAAGATATATGAAAATCCCATCAAATCCTATTCAAAACCAAATATCAATTAGAGATTAGATAGGATCTCGTATTCCTATCCCAAATAGGATTCTCCATGAGCCAAAAGATCTCCCACCATCTCATACTTAAATCCCTCTTCAAGGTACCCTAAAAGGCGCGGCAGAACCAAAAGAAAACGTGGCGGCACAAACCCTAAGTTCTACATCATACTGCGGCAACACAAAAGACCATATTTCGGCCAAGCAATAACCAATACTCTCTAGCAGCAAACATCAAGCCTGCACATCTTCTTTCCCATTATAGCCTCAAGCTTCAAACTAGACCCTAGCCAATCTTCACTTGCCGCAAGTATATAGGCCGGCCATCTAGGGAGAAAGACAAAGGCCAATTAATGCACAGATTTTTTCTTTAGGATACAAGGATTCACGTGAACTTGAGGTGAAAGCTTTCTTTTTAATCAATTCACATACTTTTGTTTTGCAAGCAACAAGAGAACACTAGTCCTTGGCCGAATTTCATCAACCTGCCGCACACACACCAATAAGCAACAAGCATCAGAACATGCTGATCAAAAAGTTGCAAGCTACCAAAACATGGTGCACATGTGATAGCCGCAAGTTTGCAAACCCAAGTCACAACCTTTCTGACACTCCATGTGCATGCAATTAAAGAGCAAAGAGAGGGCTGCCATGTTTTATTACTCATTGGGTTCTTCATTGTCATTGTGTTAAATACTAAATCTCTTTGACTTTTGTGTTTGGTTTCTTGTGACAGGGCACTCACACACGGGTTTGTCCTGTGTCTCTTTGTTGATTTTGTCTTCCAAGCTAATCAAAGGTAAGCCTTTTAAGTAATTAATTAAAGGATTAATCTTTGTTCCCTTTGATCTTACGTGCACTCACGAATGGAGGCAAGTGCTTAAGAGATTCCAAAACTACGAATAATTGCTGCTACTTTTGTTTTTATACACAAAAGTTAATGCTTTTTGTTTTCATACATAAAAGTTTGTGCTTGTTGCCTCAACATTGAAGGGATCCATGTGCAGCCTCCGATTTTGCTCCATGCATTAATTTCGGATTTGTTTTTGCAAGCTGCCGAATTTCTTGCAAGCTGCTGAATTGTTTGCAAGCCGCCGGGAGAAAAAAAACAGGGTGCAAAGCTTTAGTATCAAGTACAAGAAAGCCCATGTACTTTGTATGGAGTAGCTGGTCAAAACAAAGAGCGCTTCTACGAAAACTAAACTTGTTGTACTTTTGGAGATTCTTTTTATGAATAGTGTAAAGTGAATGTAGAATGAATAAAAACTGAATATTCTAAGGGATATGATGTGTATTGCCATGAATAAAAATTGAGCACAAAAAGAATTGTAAATGAAAAAAGTTATACATGAACTTTGCACCGTGTGAAAATTGGATACAATTCATGGCAAGTACACTACCCATATCCAACATATGCTTTATGGGTAATCATTAGCCTTGGTGTATTTTACTCCTCAAGCAATGCCACCCCGCATCTAAGAGTCCTTATAGGCTATGTTTTGGGGTTTGGTATCTTGAACTCATTTTTAATGAGGTGGGAAAAATCAATCCTAGTGAAATTCATGTTCAATGGAAAATGTGGGTTGATTTTGTTGATGTTCTAAATAGAATCTCCCTTTGTACTTCAATGTTCATATTAACACACTTACACATTGGTGGTGAAGTCTAAATTATGATTTTCCTGAATTTGAATTGCCTACATTATAGAAAATGCATGCAAGTGCTAACTATACTCAATAACACTTTATTTTTGCATGTGATATTTATTGACTTCATTAATACCCTTTTGATGATAACAAAGGGAAGAAAGGAGAAGATTTGGGGGATTTGGATACTCATATGCATTACATCCTTTCATCACACTTCACACACGCCCACCTATTTGCTCAAATATTTCATTAGGGTTGTCATCATCAAAAGGAAGAGATTGTTGGATGCAACGATCTAGGATCTTTAGTTTGATGATGACAAACCTGTTGCTATTTAACGTGTGTGCTAAGTGTGTTTCAGGAATGGCAAAGCGATAAATCCTCAAAGTGATGACTAAGTTAATCGTTGGAGGAATTGCTATCCGTATAGGTAATAGACTTGGTCAAAGTGCTATACACCTAGCAAATTTAACTTGGTCAATATGGAAATATATGGAGCCAATTTGATATCAATTGGGATTGGAACAAATCAATTAAAGATATATGAAAATCCCATCAAATCCTATTCAAAACCAAATATCAATTAGAGATTAGATAGGATCTCGTATTCCTATCCCAAATAGGATTCTCCATGAGCCAAAAGATCTCCCACCATCTCATACTTAAATCCCTCTTCAAGGTACCCTAAAAGGCGCGTCAGAACCAAAAGAAAACGTGGCGGCACAAACCCTAAGTTCTACATCATACTGCGGCAACACAAAAGTGTAGTGCCCTGGGAAGCTACTGCACATGTACTAGAGGGGGGGGGGGGGGTGAATAGTACTTTTAAATAATAAGGAGTGTTATTCCTAATTATCGTGCAATTAACAAACAACAATGCGGAATAACAACAATCAAGAATTAATGCAAACGCAAACACAATGGTTTAATGGGTTCGGATCCACCCAAGTCTCCCCGACTTGTTCCCGGTGATCCTACGTCCCAACCACCCGGATCCCTTCCGGATACTTGAGTTAGAAACCCTAACTCAAGATTTCCAATATGCCCACTTGCGAAAACCTCGCAAGTGCAATCGAACTACAAACGATGACCGTGACTCCCACAACCCGGGATCACGCAAAACCTCTCACAACCGAGAGTATACAATTCAAATATAACTGAAATGAAATGCTTACCAACAAAATACCTATGCCTTGAGATTTCTTACCAAATTAGGGCAAAGAGGATTTTGATGGAGGAAGAGTCACCAAACCCTAGCTTCAAGAAGATGACCAGCAATGGAAGCCTAGGGATGAGATGGATGACCTAAAATCAAGCCCTTGGCTTGGAAGGCTCACAACCAATGAATCTCTCTTGAGGAATGAGAGTGAGGGAGAGATTCTTGAGAATGGGAGAGCTTGAAGATGAGAGTTGAAAGAACTTCTCTTTGAATCAATAGAGCTCTGGAATAGCAGCCTTGGATCCTATGAAATAACCCCTTCAGGTATTTAAAGGATCAAGGGAAAAGGGAGAGAGAAACGTCGCTTTCAAAACTCCAACGGATCTAAATCTGAAGCAGACTAGTCGGTCAAAGAACAACCACTGACCGACTAGTTCATCAACTAGTCGGTCGGTGAGACAACATGGACCGACTAAGAGGTGAACAGTGAACAGATGAAGATTTCAGACCTAGATAACTAGTCGGTTCAAGAAGACATTCTGACCGACTAGTTTCACAACTAGTCGGTCAGTCAGTGAACGTAGACCGACTAAGAGGCAAAGTGAGATAGTCTAAATACACATTGACTTAGTCGGTCCAAGAACAAATGTTGACCGACTAGATTGTCAACTAGTCGGTCATCAAACGTTCTTAGACCGACTAACGATAAACAGTAGCTTAGGAGAAATTTAGCATGTACAGTAAAACACAACTAGTCGGTCAAAGAAGCATCACTGACCGACTAGTTCACAAACTAGTCGGTCGGTGAGTCAACGTAGACCGACTAACTGTAAACAGTACTGAACAAGAAATTAAGGAATCAAACTAGTCGGTCCAAGAACAGTTGCCGACCGACTAGATCACCATCTAGTCGGTCAGTACTTGTTCTTGTACCAACTAACATGCACTAGAAGTCCGAATCGAAGCGCGATGCTTCGGGAAAGTTAGAATGGACTTCTACGAAGATCCTAGAGCTACGATATGAGCGTTATGAAGATATAGATGTAAGAATTACTCAAGGCTTAACATTCTATAGAACGAAGCTAAAAGACTATAAAATAAACCTTAGCGATCCGTCTTCAAAGCTTCAATCTTCATTCTCGACTTCAAAGAAGGTACAAAAGCTTCAACGAAGCTTTAGGCATGCGATCACGCGCTTTGAGAAGTCTTGAGACGTCGCTTTGGATGTTCTCGTGAATTTGGCGACGATCTCCATAACTGCGCTCACAAATTGTTAGTTCATGATATATTTATGTTTGCTCATCATCCAAAACCAAATCCGGGGAGTCCAATACTCAACAAAAAGACCATATTTCGGCCAAGCAATAACCAATACTCTCTAGCAGCAAACATCAAGCCTGCACATCTTCTTTCCCATTATAGCCTCAAGCTTCAAACTAGACCCTAGCCAATCTTCACTTGCCGCAAGTATATAGGCCGGCCATCTAGGGAGAAAGACAAAGGCCAATTAATGCACCGATTTTTTCTTTAGGATACAAGGATTCACGTGAACTTGAGGTGAAAGCTTTCTTTTTAATCAATTCACATACTTTTGTTTTGCAGGCAACAAGAGAACACTAGTCCTTGGCCGAATTTCATCAACCTGCCGCACACACACCAATAAGCAACAAGCATCAGAACATGCTGATCAAAAAGTTGCAAGCTGCCGAAACATGGTGCACATGTGATAGCCGCAAGTTTGCAAACCCAAGTCGCAGCCTTTCTGACACTCCATGTGCATGCAATTAAAGAGCAAAGAGAGGGCTGCCATGTTTTATTACTCACTGGGTTCTTCATTGTCATTGTGTTAAATACTAAATCTCTTTGACTTTTGTGTTTGGTTTCTTGTGACAGTGCACTCACACACGGGTTTGTCCTGTGTCTCTTTGTTGATTTTGTCTTCCAAGCTAATCAAAGGTAAGCCTTTTAAGTAATTAATTAAAGGATTAATCTTTGTTCCCTTTGATCTTACGGGCACTCACGAATGGAGGCAAGTGCTTAAGAGATTCCAAAACTAAGAATAATTGCTGCCACTTCTGTTTTCATACACAAAAGTGAGCGCTTTTTGTTGTCATACATAAAAGTTTGTGCTTGTTGCCTCAACATTGAAGGGATCCATGTCACGTCCCGCTTCCCAAAAGTACGGAGGCGAAGCGTGACTAAGGCCCGCTTAGGCTGGAGCTGAGAGCTCAGACCCAATAAGCGTCTGTGGTATTCCAAAATGAAGGAACAGGTCCCTGCAAGTTAGTAAGGAACAATAAAAGTACTGAAAGGAAATAGCATATCATTTTATTCCAAACATAATCATCCAAAGTACTGAAAGTCTAAAAATGCCCGAAGGGCTACAACTGCATGAAAGGAAACTACCGGTGCAAGCACCCAACCTAGTCAAGAAAACAAAAGGTGCTACACACCCAATCTAAACTGGGAAAGAAACTCTGGATCAGCAACGAGAGGCCTCTAACTCTGGTCCTCCTCTGGATCGTACTCTGGATCAACACCCTCCTGCTCCACGTCTGCTGACAAGTCCGCCTCGTCGATGTACTCTGGCTCAACACCTGACGTACAACACCAAGAGAAGGAACTGTATGTCAGGTAAGGTTTATAAAAAGGGTCAGACCAAACTACAAGTGTATCAACTATTTAACAACGGTTTACTGGTTGATTAGCATACTGAGGTTATAACAGGGGAACAAAAGAAAGTAACACAGCAGGAAAGTAAAACGTGACAAGTAGTAGTCGTAGAGTGTGCTACCAACTACGGGACTAGCCTACAGGTGTCAAGACAAATCGGGACATGGCGGGACAAGACAAGACAAGTGTGACATGAAAGGGTTCACGCCTTACGGTTCGAGGGGGATCAGACCCTCTTACCGTGCGCACGCTCAACCCTACCCCAAACACAAGTATTCAAGACGTGACAAGACAAGGGATCACTCGCTCTAGCTTGGCGAGTGCCCTATTGCCCTCTGGGCTGTGTAACAAGAGAAGGGATCACTTGGAGAGTGCCCTATTGCCCTCTGGGCTGTGTAACAAGATAAGGGATCACTCGGAGAGTGCCCTATTGCCCTCTGGGCTGTGCAAGACGGGACGAGATGTGACAGGATAGGAAAAGTTATTCTAGGATGTCCACACGCACGCACAAGATAGTCCTATGATGTCAAAAGTTGTTATTGTCGGGCTCAGACTTCGTCGTCAAGTCTGAGCCATCAAGGGCGTCCCAGACGCTATCATTTCACGTCCGGTTCTCTTTGTTCACAGTTAACAGTTCTAACAACTAAGGCCTAAGCACGGCCAAAAGTGCAAGTGGATACACTTGCCTGCGGTGGCGAGTGTGTCGTCTCCCCGGAGCGTCTCGTCCAAGCGTCTCGTCAGCGGAAGTCCGTCTTAAACAGTGCCACGACGACGATGTCAGGTCTCAATTTCATCAAATCCTATTACGGTTCGTTTCTAGGTTATCGGGACTATCCTATTCGTCAAAAGTCACATTTTGATGTTTCAGCCTAATCGACGAATCTATCCTATGTGCACAGTCAAAAAGTCCGTTCGTCGATTTTCTATATTTGTACAACAATTTACTGGTGCTGGAAGAAATTTTAGTTCAAATTGTCGACTTTTAGTTTAGGGTTCAATCAGCTATTATGGGGGTTTCTACGAGTTCGGGGACCAACCTTTACCGGAGTTTGGAGTAGAGCGGTAGTCGTGTCTGAACGGAGAAACTCCTTGGCGTCAAATCTGGTCCACGCACGATTTCCCAAAAGCTAAAACTTGTGACGAAGGCCTACGACGTGTCGTAACATCGTAGACGGAAAATCGACGAAGAAGAACACTCAAGTGGGCCCAAATCAGTGCTAGGGGTCAAATGGGGACCCACAACACTTCTGGAGAACTTGGTGGGCCCACAGCAGTGCTAGGGGTCAACGTTGCGACGATTGGCCGTTGGTCAGACCGAGCCGCTGCGGAGGGATCTCTCGGTCAGACCGAGAGAATGCGGTGGTTGGGTCGGTCGGATGCAGCGGATCGTGATGCGGGGTCTGCAGTGTCGGTCGCAGCGGTCGGATGCGGGGGATCTCGTCGGTCGAGCGCTGCGGAGCGGGGTCTGCAGCGTTGCAAGCTGCAACGGAGCGCTGCAGCGTGCGGAGCGGGCGAGCGCTTCGGTCAGACCGATGGGATCCATCGGTCGGATGCGGAGTGGGCAAGTTGCAAAGTTGCAACTTGCAACGAAGCGGAGCGGGAGCGGGTGCGGGAGCGGGCGTCGGTCGCGACAAGGAAAATGCGAGGGGCGGCTGTCGGTCGTAGCGGGGAGCGGCTGTTGCAATGTTGCAACTGCAATGCTGCGGAGCAGAGCGTGGGGTGCGGGGCGATCTCTCGGTCAGACCGATGGAAGCTCTCGGTCTGGCCGAGCGGATGCGGGGACTTGGCTGCTGCGGGGGCTGCTGATGGATGCGTGAGTTTGGAAGATGAGAAACAGTGGCTAGGGTTTGTGTTGTGCGAAAAATAGATGACCTAGGGCTATTATAAATAGAGTAGGGGTTTTAGGGATAGGGCTAGGGTTTAGGAGATTAATTAAAATAATTAAAATAATTCATTTAAAAAAAATTCCCTCTTCTCTCCCTCACGCAAGGGTGGTTGCGGCCAAAAAATGTGAGACTTGGCCAAAAATTATTTTGAAGAGTAATATTTAAATAGGAATTTTATTATAATTAAAATACTTATAAAAGTATGTTTTAAAATTATTTATAACTTACTCGAAAATGGAAAATAGGTCAAATTTAGTCCAAAAATTGTAAAATAAATATTGAGGTGATCGGAGCGACGAGAGAAAGAGAACGAAGAAGACGGATCTAAATTTCGACGTCGAGAGACGAAACTAAAAATAGAAACGTCTCGCGTCAAAACAGAAAGTCGTGACGTCACATCAAATAAGATAGAATCGCGGAAGAACGACTCGAGAAATGTCGTTCCAAAATAGTTCCACAATTTAATACTCTCAGAAACGATCACAACGGCATATCACATAAAAATGTTCAAAATCAAATAGAGTCTAAAATAAACACGTGCACGATCAAGAGCACGTGCATAAGGAAAGTACGATCGGAAACTGACAGTTACATCCCACCCAACTTAGAAATGCTTTCGTCCTCGGAATCAACATCAAGCACCGCTGGGAAAAAGATGCGGGAAGCGCTCTCTCATATCATCCTCACGCTCCCAGGTGGACTCTCCAGGTGATCCGTGATGCCACATCACTCTTACCAGGTCGACTATCTTATTCCTCAACTGCTTCTGTCGACGGTCCAAGATCTGCACAGGCTGCTGGTCATATGTCAGGTCAGGGCGAACTGTAATCTCTGAGAAATCAACCGTGTGCGACGGATCACTGACGTACCGACGTAGCTGAGATACGTGGAAAACTTCGTGAACTCCCTCCAAAGACGGTGGCAGAGCAAGGCGGTAGGCCACTGCTCCCACACGCTCTAGCACATCGAATGGCCCAATAAATCTTGGACTCAGCTTTCCCTTCTTCCTGAAACGAATGACTCCGCGGTTCGGAGAAATCTTCAGGAAGACGTGATCTCCAGGCTGAAACTCCAAGGGTCTCCTCTTGGCATCTGCCCAATGCTTGAAGCGATCCTGTGCAACTCTAAGCTTCTCCCTGATGTCCCTCACGACATCCACATCTTCCACTATCATCTCCGGGCCCAACAGCTCCCGATCTCCAACGTCATCCCAGCTCAGTGGCGATCGACATTTTCTCCCATATAAGGCAGCAAACGGCGCCATGCCAATGCTCGCCTGGTAGCTGTTGTTATATGAAAACTCCACCAAGTGAAGATGGTCCTCCCATGATCCCTTCAAATCGAGCGTACAAGCTTGCAACATATCCTCCAGAATCTGAATAGTCCTCTCCGACTGGCCATCGGTCTGCGGGTGGTACGCCATGCTGAAACTCAGACTCGTACCCAAGTTCTCATGCAGACTTCTCCAGAACTGAGATGTGAACCTCGTGTCTCGATCAGACACAATGCTCATGGGGACTCCATGTAAGCGTACAATCTCCTACACGTACACGGTCTACATCACGACTAATTCCAAGAGGAAATTTAAAGAGAAGTAGGAAAGAAATTTTACCTCAAGATATTTCCTCGCCAAAGCTTCTGTAGACTGGCCCACTCGGAATGGGATAAAGTGCGTAGACTTAGTCAATCGATCTACGATCACCCAGACTACGTCGTTCTGCCTCGGGGTCCGAGGTAAACCAGTTACGAAATCCATCGTAATATGTTGCCACTTCCACTCTGGAATAGGAAGCGGTTGCAGCAACCCAGCAGCACGATGGTGCTCAGCCTTCACCTGTTGGCATATCAAACACTTGGCAACGCTCAGTACCACACTCCTCTACATGCCATTCCACCAGTAGTTCCGACGGAGATCCTTATACATCTTGGTACCCCCAGGATGTATAGAATATGGCGAGCTATGAGCCTCGCTCAACAGCTCCTCCTGAACATCACCTGTAGGTACGCAGAGTCTGCTGCCGTACCGTAGCGAACCATCCTCATGAATCACAAACTCCGTCCGTAGTCCAGCTTCAACCTGCCTCCTGATCCTCTGTAGTTTTGGATCTCCTGCCTGTGCTGCCTTGATCCGATCCACGATTGTGGATGGAATCTGCAAATTCAGGAATGAAAGAACCACACCAGGTAGGACGACCTCCAAATCCATCTTTCTCAGCTCCGGCTGAATCCTCCAGTCAACAGTATGCATCATAGCAGCAGGAAGTCTACTCAAAGCATCGGGCACTACGTTCACCTTCCCCGGATGATACTGCAAGTCTATCTCGTAGTCAGCCATGAGCTCTAATCATCGCCTCTGACGCATGTTGAGCTCCTTCTACGTAAAGATGTACTTCAAGGTCTTGTGATCGGTGAAAATCTTCACACTCTCACCTAGCAAGAAGTGCCTCCAAATATTCAGTACAAAAATCACCACTGCCAACTCCAGATCGTGCGTCGGGTAATTCTTCTCATGAGTCCTCAACTGACGAGAAGCGTACGCGACCACGTGGCCATGCTGATGCAGAACGCATCCAAGGCCCTTCCCTGACGCATCACAATATACTTCGAAGCATCCGCTTCGATCAGACACTGCCAACACCGGTGTTGTGGTCAATCTCGCCTTCAAGATATTGAAAGCCTCCTCACAAGCATCTGACCAAAGAAACTCCACGTCCTTCCTCGTCAGCTTCGTCATCGGCTCTGCAATCTTCGAGAAATCCTTGATGAACCGCCGATAATAGCCTGCTAAACCAAGGAAGCTCCTGATGTCTGACACTGACTGCGGAGTCGGCCAATCTCTGACTGCTCTGACCTTCTCCAGATCCATAGATATGCCATCACTGGACACCACGTGCCCCAAGAATACGACTCTGTCCAGCCAGAACTCGCACTTGCTATACTTGGCATAAAGCTTGTGTCGCCTCAGCGTCTCCAGCACTGTCCTCAGATGACAGCTGTGCTCCTCCTCAGACTTCGAATAAATAAGAATGTAGTCAATGAAGATAACAACAAACTTATCCAGGAAGTCGTAGAAAATCAAGTTCATCAAATTCATGAACACAGCTGGCGCATTGGTCACGCCAAATGGCATGACCACGAACTCATAATGTCCGTACTTCGTCCGGAAAGCTGTCTTCGGAACATCATCCTTCTTCACCTTCAACTGATGGTATCCGCTCCTCAAGTCCAACTTTGAGAAAACTCTCGAGCCTCCAAGCTGGTTGAAGATATCGTCGATGCGCGGAAGCGGATACTTATTCTTCACCGTGACAGCATTCAATCCTCGATAGTCCACGCACATCCTGCGGGACCCATCCTTCTTCTTCACAAGCAAAACTGGAGCACCCCACGGTGACACACTAGGGTGGATGAAACCCTTCTGCAGCAACTCATCTAACTGCTTCCGCAGCTCCTCGAGCTCAGCGGGAGCCATACGGTACGGCGCTTTCGATATCGTTTGCGCTCCCGGCATAAGATCGATACCAAACTCTAAAACTCTGTCAGGTGGCAAACCTGAGATATCCTCTGGGAAGACGTCGTCGAAGTCTCTGACGACTGCTGGTCACTCGATCTCCATCTCCATCTGCATAGCTGCAACAATCGGCACCTCCGGCTTGGCCCGATATCTGAAGGGCCTAAGCGACTCATCTCTGCTACGGAACTCGAACTCCGGATGACCTGGAATCCGGAATACCACCCTCTTACTGTGACAATCGATATTGGCGTGGAAATCTCCCAACCAATCGATGCCAAGAACGACATCGAAATGTGGCAGGTCATGGACAATGAAATTTACGAAAAGCTCGTGTCCACTGACCACCAATGGAATCGATCGACATCCCAAGTTCATTGTCACCACTCCGTTCCCTGTGGTGATGTACCAACACTTAGGGAGTGTATGGGTGGGAATGGAGTGAGTTGTTACGAATCTCCAGGATATGATGCACATGGATGCACCGGAGTCGAATAAGGCCAAGGCCGGGTGAGAGGACACTAGAATGGTGCCTAAGATATAAGAGCACTACGGTCAAACCAAGCTACTCTGACAAACAAGTCGAGCAAGCAACACTAATAATAAGATCTAAACTATGAAATGAAAGACTAGGATTAAAAGAGTTACCTGTAATAACTCCATCCAGCTCCTCAGTCTCAACAGCTGTCATGGTATACGCCGGCCTCTGGGGTTGCGCTGCTCGCTGAAACATCTGCCTCTGTGGAACCAAGGGTGGTCCATGAACAGCAGGTCCTCTCTGGACTGGGGCAGGTGGTCTCATCTGCAGCGGGGCTGGCGCTTCAACAATAGCATTACGGGCTCTCGGACAATCCTTTGCAGCATGCGAGGCATCTCCACAAACTAGGCACAGTCCCAACTTCTTCCTACAGTTGACCTGAATGTGTCCTGGCTTGCCACAGAAGTGGCATGGACCCTTGCTCTGATTCTGCCCTGGTGCTCCAGGCCTCTTGAATGGCACCGTCTGAACTGGCCTCATCGCCGGCCTAGCAGGTGGCCGATACTGCTCCATATGACTCTTCCCTTTATCAGCTGAAGGGTCAGGCAGACGCGATATAATCTCATGATTCTTCGCAGCATCTAGCAAACCTCTCATAGTCGTGAAATTCGCCGAAGACATAGAAGCCTGAATCTTCGGACGCAGTCCCTGACGAAAGCGATCAGCTCGCTTCTCCTCCTTCCTTATCATATGTGGGGCAAAACGACTTAGCATCTCAAACTCAGCTTTGTAACGACTGGTTTTTCTATATTGGTGTTATCGATATAATATATATGTCTTGGTGGATTTTCTCCTTACGTATGATTTCCGTCCTTGTAGCTTTCGCTTTCGTTCGTTTCGTTGTGATTTCCTAGCTTCTTCCTTAGATCGTTGATCTTGGAGTAAGTCACTCTTGATGAACTTCAAATCGCTCATATTTTAGAGTTAGAGTGATCTTAGAAGCTATAGGAATCTTCTCGAAGCTTCGTGCTTCAATTCGGCACTTTTCGTGCACCTTAGTTGGTTCAAGAAGGGGAACCAACCGACTAGATTGATATCTAGTCGGTCGGCAACTCTTTTCAAACCGACTAGTTCATTGAATCAATAATTCAGGAGTTACTGTTTACTCTTAGTCGGTCTAAGAACAACCACCGACCGACTAGATGTGAAACTAGTTGGTCAGAACTTGCTCTCAGACCGGCTAGTTCCTTTGATTGATTTTACCTAAGTTACTGTTTATCGTTAGTCGGTCCATGAACACTCACCGACGGACTAGGTCTCAAACTAGTAGATCGACGGGCCTTCAAAGATCGACTAATTCACTTCCCAGATTTCTTCCTTCTTTTACTGTTTGATTTTAGTCGGTCACAGTTGAACGATCGACCGACTAGTTCCCAAACTAGTCGGTCAGCCACCCTTTGTTGGCCGACTAAATCACCCAGAAACCTGGCTTTTTCTGTGATGTTGGAGTTTAATATGATGGATATTCTGAGATTTGCCTTTGTCGCATTTTCCTTCATTATTATCTTTGTTTTGTATTGCGTTGCAAGGACCTGCCAATTTATTGTTGATTGACGCTTATTGGGCTTGGAGCTTTGCAGCTTCAAGTCTGAGCGGACCTTCTCACGTCTCGCCTCCCCATTTTTGGGAAGCGGGGCATGACAGGTTTTGATGGTGGCCCCATGCAGGTCCATTTGCAAATGCGAATTATCGGAACAACGATGATAATTATAGAATGTCCATTAAATAAATTAGAACATCCAAATTATAAGCCCGGAGTCTAGGTTTTTAGCGTTCCTATGTCTTAGGTGGCTGGTAGACGTGTTAGAGCACCTGTCCCAGCTTGGTAGGAAATCCATTAGGTCAGTACTATAGTAAGACTTAGTTAGACTTTTGTGCTGGCTAGTTAGGGATCCCTGATTGTTTGTTAGACTCCATGCTAGTGACTGATATGATAGTCTTAAGAGTTACTTTAGTGGTTCCTATCTAGCTCTGACCATGATAGATTCCTAGGATTCCTTTAGCCGTTCGCTGGGGTTCATCGATTTCGGGCCCAACAGAACATGATCTCGATTCTCTTATAACCTTCCCTGAGGCCTCTAATATACTCTAGCCATTAAGAAGCCTTAGTGTTAAATTTCCCTTGACCTTTAGTCAACTGATGATTAGGACCCTCTGATTCAATCTTTTCCGGGTCACTACACTTCTGTGTTACTGACCGTAGGTTTTCATCGTAGTTTCTTGATTCGTAATTTAGGTGCATTCATCACACAACCACATTCATTGCCCTCGATTCACATAACCCCCTCCTTACTATTTTCGTTGACCTTTCAAATCTTTCCGTTGCAAATCTTGATTCTTCCAAAGTCATTTTCGAATTCTTTCCTTATTTAAATTTTTTACTCAATTTAAATTTTGTTTTAAACCTTCTTTCAGTATATTTCCATTACTTCCGATTGACTATTTGGTTGTAATTTTAAATTACTATCTCGAAACTATTTTTCTAACATATATCGTCCGCACTTGATTTTGAACTTTAGTACTATTTCGATAAATCGATATACCACCTTTTCTGAATTGCGAAATTCATTCTAGCTATTTACCATACGTACTTTAAAATACTTCTTCCAAGATAAATAGAACTCCAATTGATTTATGAATATATACTAATTATAAGTTTGTCGTGCCCGTACTCCAAGTCTTTATACCAACCCGTTCTTGTGGCAAACCCTAGTTTCCCCTAAAAGTATTTTCGATGTTCCTCTTTCGCTAAGTTTAAATTTGTTCGAAGACTTTTGATATATATATTAGATTTCACACTCTTTCGCCGACTTAAATTTATTTGTTCTTTTCTAAATATTGAAACTTTTGTCGAGATTTTTGATTATTAGTTTATAATATTTTCCAGCCTATATTTTCATATCGATATAAATGTCTTGCCCCTTTTCATATACCAATTTTATTCTGAACCGTACTTCTGTTTTTCCTAACCCGAATTATAATTTTCTTTTCTTACTTATGCCATTAAAACTTATTCGAATACCGCATCGTGCTTACTTCTTATATACCTTTCAAGTCACATGGGACTTCAGCTTTCAGCAAGTCGATTTTATGCTCAACGTTTTCCCTAGTTCAGATTTTCGTAAAATTACTTTTCGAAACCATTTCCTGATTTAGACCTCCATAATACGGTTTTAAAGCTTTATTACCAATTTAAAAATTCTATTTATATCCTCCCACTTACTTCCATACTACTAAGATGTTATTATCTTTCCATTCATCATACATATTTCTAAGAATGATTTCTAAAATAGAACTACAATTATTTTTATATATCAGTACTATGTTCGTTGTGCTCGTGCGTTAAGACCCGTGTATAAATCAGTTTCTGCTGGCGAATCCGGATTCTCTAAAAGTACTTTCAATGCGGTTTATTTTAATTTCCCTTCAGTTTCAAGACTTGGAAAAACATTTGGCATGAGCTTAAATTCCCCACACTATATTTGATCTGATTTCATTCCTTGAATCTCGAAACTTTTCCAAATTTTTAAACTACTACCGCATAATATTTTTCTAACCTATGTCCTTAATGTTCGTGTAAACGATTTACTTTTACTCGTGATAGCTTTATATAAGCTAAATAAACCATTCTTCTTATTATGTATATACGACTCAAACTTATTTCGAACGACTCATTTTATCGACCGGTTTCGTACTCTTCATTTTAACTTATATCTTTTACACACTATTTTCCATGTATCCTAATGGAGCATCATTACATCATTACACGACCGTTCTCATGCTTTTCGATCCTTCTATTCGTTACGCTTTTGATTTCAGTTTCTTTCCTTTTGTCTAGCCAATAGAGCTTGTCGTCCCCGTGTCAACCTTAATAATTTGGTGGGCCCCATTAGTGTAATTTGATGTGTCGTCGTAGTGTATTAAATTTCATGGTGCATATGAAGTTGTATGTGTGTTGGTATTGGTATATTGTGTGTCGATAGTTATATATTAGCTGCATGAGTATAAGTGTGATGTACACATGATAGTAGGATTATAATTGTTTGATTGGTATTGCTTGTTTTTATGAGATGTCGTATGCGTGTATACCATGAGGTATACCCGACTGCTGCACATCTTGACTAATGGATGAAGTGAATGTATTGATGTACCAATTATAGATGGATGGATATGGTAAGAATATATGATACACGTATGTGACTATTCGATGACTGCATTTATTAGGGAGAGTATTGTAATTATAAGTGTGCTGATGTTTGTAATATTATTATGGTATATGAAGTGATTGAAATCGGTGATATTACCTGATTAAATATTAAGGGTGTTTGACATTATGATATGTAGATGGTTATGTTGGTAGATGTGTATGCATTAGAATAGTATTGGTATATGTATGGATGCTGTGTTATGTATATAGAATATTCTGCTATGATTTTGAGTCTCACTCAAGCTTGAGTGGGTATACTCTATGTACATTGGTGTATTTGTCTGTGATTGGTGTGAGGTGTTGGATGATGTATGTATAATGTTTGGATTGTTTGTGTCCGGTTGTGTTACACACATGATTGTGGGTCACTAAACCAGTATATAGTTATAGGTGTTGGTCTTGTGGTATATTTATTTATTAGGGGGCTTGCCTGCGTGAATATATATATGTGATAGCTCAAACTAAGTGTGTCGATGTACTGAGTTTATAATTGTATGATTGGTAAATATGAATGAAATGTTAGCGTGTGTGGATGTGCACCATGCACGGATAAGTATGTGCTTAGTTATAAGTATTGATGACCATGGCATGTGTGGCGTGTCGTGAATATAGTTATATGACTATATTTGAAGTAAATATATGGTGAAGTATCTGTGTGCGTTTGAATGACTATAAATTGTGAAATTATAATGATGGTGGAAGTATATTAAATATAATAACTTGAGTTTAGAATGGTGTGGTGTGATTACATGTGTTGACGTGTTTGGTATTGGATGTATACTAGGAGATATAGGGAGTATTGTATTCTTATTGCCTTGTTCATAGGTAGCTACCTAATGTAGAGTATTTCGATGGTATTTACTGGTGTGAACTATTTAAATTGGTTGTGAGTATATGGACTAATGTTTTGTGCTAGGTAAGTAATAGCTATATAAGGGATGTATGTGTATATATGTATATGATGGAAATACGTGTATGCTTTTGACTAACTATGATAGGAATAAGTGTATGATGTGCGTGAATACACACACACACACACACACACACACACACACACACACACACACACACACACATGTTGGTAGTGTTAATGTTGACTACCTAGTGCATATATAAGCACTTGTAAGGAATATATCGAGTTGAAATGTTAATGTGATGTTGATTGAGGGTAGTTACCAGAGCGACTAGATATGTTAGAAAGTCCGAGGACGGACTTTATTCTAAGGTGGGTAGGATGTAACGACTGGTTTTTCTATATTGGTGTTATCGAGATAATATATATGTCTTGGTGGATTTTATCCTTACGTATGATTTCCGTCCTTGTAGTTTTTGCTTTCGTTCGTTTCGTTGTGATTTCCTAGCTTCTTCCTTAGATCGTTGATCTTGGAGTAAGTCACTCATGACGAACTTCAAATCGCTCATATTTTAGAGTTAGAGTGATCTTAGAAGCTATAGGAATCTTCTCGAAGCTTCGCGCTTCAATTCGGCACTTTTCGTGCACCTTAGTTGGTTCAAGAAGGGGAACCAACCGACTAGATTGAGATCTAGTCGGTCGGCAACTCTTCTCAAACCGACTAGTTCATTGAATCAATAATTCAGGAGTTACTGTTTACTCTTAGTCGGTCTAAGAACAACCACCGACCGACTAGATGTGAAACTAGTCGGTCAGAACTTGCTCTCAGACCGACTAGTTCCTTTGATTGATTTTACCTAAGTTACTGTTTATCGTTAGTCGGTCCATGAACACTCACCGACTGACTAGGTCTCAAACTAGTCGGTCGACGGGCCTTCACAGACCGACTAATTCACTTCCCAGATTTCTTCCTTCTTTCGCTGCTTGATTTTAGTCGGTCACAGTTGAACGACCAACCGACTAGTTCCCAAACTAGTCGGTCAACCACCCTTCGTTGACCGACTAAATCACCCAGAAACCCTAGGTTTTTCCTAGCCGCCGCAGTTTTCCTATAAATAACCCTCGATCGTTTTCTTTTCTTTCATTCACTTCTCTTGGCCATTTCCCTTCCCCTAGACCTCTGATCTTCCCCAACCTTCCTCTAGCCCTTTCTCCTTCCTTAAGAGCCCCTCTCCCCCTCCATTTAGGCCGGCCACCTCCTCTAGGCCGTCGGCAAACCCCCAAAACCCCACAAAATCCCATTTCTCCAGATATTTTCCCCATTTCCAGATCTTCTCCCCATTTCCAGATCTGAGCCGTAGTTCTCCGGATCATTCTTCCATCGCCGTGCTTGCTCGGCATCGATCTTCCACTTCTATACGGTAGTGTTCTACCCTTTAATATTCTCATAACCCTCATTGTGATTTTATTGAAACCCTAATAAAAATGGATATTAGACATCGTAGGATTCGATTATAAAACTGGTTTTGGTTATTGTTCTAATGTTGTTTTGCCATAGCCGCGATTCCATCCCCGTAGCTAACATTTTGTGACGTGCCTCGTTGATCGTCATCCTCGGTGCTAGGCAAGTGAAACTTGCCACTTAGGGGTTTAGGCCATTTTTAGGCCATTTTCTTGTTGTAGGCGTAAAGGAGACTAGGCGACGAAATGATACTCGCCTAGGCGCTAATTTCAGGATCTAGCTTGACAACGAAGCTTGATCCGACTACTCTTCATTATTTGCTCTATTTGCCATCCATGCATCTTAACTGCCATGTTTAATACTTTAACTGTACGCCTTGCACTATTATTTGCCATGCCATGTCATCCATGTTGAATGTCGCATTCGTAGCACACGCTACAATACTTGTGTTTCCTGGCTTGTGTTCCAGAAGCGGGTCACGTGTGTTGGTCGATAGCCAATGCCCGATCTACTTGTTTCCGGCTAGGCACCTGCGTTGCAGGCATAACCCTAGGCCAGGCTAGGCACCTGCGTTGCAGGCATAACCCTAGGCCAGGCTAGGCACCTGCTTTTTAGCGGGCATAACCCTATGCCATACGTGTTAAATACATTTCCTGGCTCGTGTTCCAGAAGCGAGCATTCCGTGTTCGGGGGTGATGCCCTGGCTCGATATACGTGCAAAACACTTCCTGGCTCGTGATCCAGAAGCGAGCATTCCGTGTTCGGGGGTAAGGCCTTGGCTCGATACACGTGGAGGGGTAGAGATAAACGGTCACTTGAGCTTAGGATTTGGCCCGATCAGCCACTCTAGCCAACAGGTGGAATCTCTGTACACAACTTGTTTACGTGACTTGTTTACATGACGTGTTTACTTGACGTGATTTACTTGACTTGTACTTGTCCGTGTTTATACTTGCAAAACTTGTCATCCATGCCATACTTGCTACTTGCTACTCGTTACTTGCACTTTACCTTACTTGTTACTTCCATGCTATACTTGCCATGCTACGCATCATACTATAATTTCTAGGTTGTTAGTTTACCTTCCTTTCAATTTCCTTGCTCAAGTCTTTTTAGACTTGCTGACATGTGCCCCTTCACTCTTTTAGGTGACACATGTTAGATCCTGAGCTAGAGGCCGTTGCAGAGGACATAGTGTTTGCTGGCGCTGGGCCAATGGTTACCGAGGAGGAGTTTGTGGTCACTGGTGACCTGTCTTAGAGGCCGCTTGTGTTCTCTTCCTTTGTTTAGATTGCTGTTAGTTGTCGGTGCGTGGCACCATGTTTTGTACTTGTACTTTTGTTGGCCATGTTGGGGCCCTTAGATTCTTTCTCTTTAAGCCTGGTGGCTTTTTCTGTGATGTTGAAATTTAATATGATGGATATTCTGAGATTTGCCTTTGTCGCATTTCCCTTCATTATTATCTTTGTTTCGTATCGCGTTGTAAGGACCTGCCAATTTATTGTTGATTGACGCTTATCGGGCTTGGAGCTCTGCAACTTCAAGTCTGAGCGGACCTACTCACGTCTCGCCTCCCCATTTTTGGGAAGCGGGGCGTGATAAGCTTCATACTCCTCGACAGTCATATCCCCCTGCTTCAGATCTATAAACCTGCTCAACAGCTCCCTCCTATCAGACTTGGTGAAATACTTATCCTTGAACATCGATCTGAAGGTCTTCCAATCCACTGGCTTCTCAAGACGCCTCTCCTCGATGCGCCACCAGTTCCTTGCATTCTCCATCAGTTGCATCTTCGCTATCTCGACGCGAGTGTCATCAGGGATCTTCGCTGCTACCAACTTCTCCTCAGTGCTCTGGATCCACTCATCAGCAGCTCGGGGTCCTTCCTTCCCCGAAAATGTCCTCGGCTGAAGCTCGTTGAACTGCTTCACTCCTGGAGCAGCTCGAGGGGTAGGAGGAGGAGGAGGTGGTGCAACAGGGGGAGCCTGGGCAGAACGCTGGGACTGCTGAACCAACTGATGCTGCACCTCCAGCATCTCTCTCATCATGCCCAGAAACTGACGGAACTCTCGCCCTGGTCTTCCTGAATTCCATCTCCTGAGCTCCCCGATCGGGTAGTACGTCTTCCTGCCATCCTATTGACATAAGACATAGATTAGACTCGTACGATTACCGGATGATAATAAAATGAAGTTTAATACTTCGATTGTTCCGTATTGGCAGAAGGATGGGACCTGCATGGGCCACCACTAAAACCTGTCACGCCCCGTTTCCCAAAAGTACGGAGGCGAAGCGTAACTAAGGCCCGCTTAGGCCGGAGCTGAGAGCTCAGACCCAATAAGCGTCTGTGGTATTCCAAAACGAAGGAACAGATCCCTGCAAGTTAGTACGGAACAATAAATGTACTGAAAGGAAAGAGCATATCATTTTATTCCAAACATAATCATCCAAAGTACTGAAAGTGTAACGACCGGTTCTCATCGGTGATATTATCTGTATTTCTCTACTGATTTTTCGCCCGTATCTGTATTAGGCGTATCCGTCCCCGTGCACGTGCAAATTTTTCCATGTTAATTATTCATATCTTTATATTTAGCCGTAGTTAATTTTATTTCTTATTATTATTATTATTATTATTATTACTACTACTATTTTTGTGGCACTTGGCTATATATTATTATTGTTATTATTATTATTACTATTATCTTTTTGTACATCCTATTTAATAATTTCCAACTTATAAAATTTAAATTCGAATTTCAAATATTTCTTTTTAAACCCCATTAAACTAAATTGAATTGCTATTAATCCCTTTGATTTAAATTAGTTAAATCATTATTTCCTTCCTAATTAGTTTTTATTATTACTCATTCAACTTTCCTTTTAATTTTATCATTAAACCCTACATCAATTTTTGATTTCCCCAGGCCGAATCCCGCACAGCACGCACACACCCTTACACTAAAAAAAAATATAAACCTAGAACTAGGACACTCACGTGAGCATGAACATGAGAGAACCCTAGGCTAGCAAATTTTATAAAACTCTATAGCTATAGCCCTAAGCCTATAACCTATCTCTTTTTATAAAACCCTAAGGACTTTAGAACCCAAAGCCATACTCACGTGCTGCTCTGAACTAAGCCCACACACTACCAATTCTTTTATAAGGAACCCTAGTGCTGCCTATCCCTCCCCTATTATTTTTATAAGAATAAAACCCTAGAGCTCTTCAAAGCACAGCCGCCCTATCCTCTTGGTTTCTCCACGCGAGAAAGCTCGCAAACCCTGCCATTTTTCTCTCCTCCATCAACCCTACCCTATCGCACAGCTCCTTCACGCTCGGGCGACGGCCTCCTCTCCTCTTCCACGCCTACGCACGCGACAGTCACCCCACACGACACCAAGCAGCCGTGAACCCCTCCCATCACCTCCGCGCCCTCTTCATCTTCTCCTTCTTACTCCCATATCCCGCAGCCAGGCCGAGAACCCACAGCCCCGACTTCTCCTCCCGACAGGCCGGCCTCCAAACACCCCCACAGCCGTGACACCCCAAGCCCAAGCCTCCTCTTTCCCCTCCCCAGAACCGCAACCCTCTCCCAAGATCCCCCTCACGGCCATCACAGCTGCCTCTTTCCTGCTCACGGCAACCCGCAAGAACCAGTGCCCACACTTGAACTACCACAGGCCAAGATCCTCCCCGCAGCCCTCAGCCCCACGCACGGCTTCTCCACGTCATTGATCGCCGTGTGGACCCAACGGAACAGATCCACGCACTCGGGAGCCGCCCACAACTGTTCTTCTTCCTTCCCGAATCTTTTACGCCGCTGTTCCGGGACCCGACGCGTCGCCACTGCCATCGGGACGTTCCGATCCTCCTATGCACTTACGGTTAGTAAATCTACCCCTTTAACAACTCTTAACCCCCACCATAGGACAGAAAACCTAATAAAAATGAATCGCTAGACGTCGTAGGGACTTTTTGTAAATCTGTCCTAAACAAGAAACACAATTTCTGATTTTATGTTATGCCAAAACAGCGAACCAAACCCTCCACGGTGTAGTACACGTCTAGACGATTCCAACGACACCAAGAACGTCGAAAACAGGCAAGTATATAATTTGTTATGATTTTTAGAAGTTTTGACACGTTTACGCCGCCTTCATGTATTGCTGAATAACCTGAAATTGTGACGTGAAATAGCATAGGAAAGTGACACCATAACGACTAGGACGAAAATTGGGATCCAACGGTATATCATACGATATATCCCCAATTTAAACAACTAGAGAAAGAAATTGTTCCTGTAGCAAGTCGAACGAAAAGGACAAAATCGTCATTATTGGAAATTACGGAAACGGTCGTTCGACCCGCTTCCGCTTTGCAGAACTGTCACCATAAAACACTAATTTTGATAACAAAGAAATTCAGTGAGTCTTGACATGATTAACAATATGGACATCGTGAAATCGTGCGCCTCGAAGGCGGTATCGTGATATCGTGATGTCGTGTGAGTCGACTAGGCCGGCTCGTGTTCCGGCAAAACTTTTGGGTGGGGTTAGGGTTGAGCGGCCACTGGGCGTATGAAAGGTACTCTCCTCAAGAACACCACCCGACGCGGTGGGTTAGTGTCAATCACGGTAAGCCCCCGTGAGAGGAACGACCTTCTCATCACGACCTAAAGGCGAGAACCCTAGATTAGATGTGAATTCTTGACATGGTCATTGTAACGCTAACTTGGTCATCGTAAACATTGAAATGCTAACTAACTCATAGAATCTAACTTTTAAACTTGCCATCGACTAGAACTGCATGCTAGGATTGTTTCTTTCTGCTCCGAAATTGTTAATCGTTAAATTGCTGCAGTCGTTCCATTTCGAAATATTAAATGCTTCTAAATTTCATATACTTGTTATATACTTCGCCTCGGGATGCTAACTCTTTCTTGCAGACCCCTAGCTGACATACATTCATGTTTGTGGATGTATGTCAGGTTCAGAGCTTAAGTACCACCTGACTTGGAGAGCCAGAGTTGTCGAAGACGTCGAGACGTTTTCTGCAGAAGACTAGAGTCTCTTTTCCGTCATCGCTTTGAGTTTTTTTTGTACCTTGTAGTAAGATTAGTGCTCTGTTGTAATTTCTTTAGCCCTGATGTGGCTTGTCTTGTAATTTCGTGTACACCTTATATATCTGGATGTGGCATTTATTTTTGAATGTTCTGATTGTTCTGATACGCAAATGCAAGGACCCTTTTCTGTGTTTTTATCACAGACGCTTATTGAACTCGAGCTTCACCGCTCCAGTTCAAGCGGACCGCGTAACGCTCTCGCTTCCGGTGTCTTTTGGGAAGCGGGGCGTTACAGGTTTTAGTGGTGGCCCATGCAGGCCGTGCAACTGCAAAAATTCAGAGCAATGAGAACACTTTTCCTTAGCCAAACCATCCAGAATTATTTCGTACGCGAGATTACTCGAATGCCTTGTCTCAGCAAGATAGGAACCCAATTCAGGATAATAGGAAGAGTTAGTTAGATGCTCGTGCTCATTAGTTAGACACCCTTGCCACGACTTCGTATTAATCTTAGGAGTCACCTTATCTTTTCTCTGATCGTATTAGCTTCATTAGTCGTTCGCTTGGTTTTATCGAATCTAGGGCCCGACCGACCGTAGCGATCGTCACCGTGCAAGTCGAACCTGAGACTCCTGCATGAGTAGACTTCGAGACGTAAGACATCCCAGACCCATAAGATTCCGACCTTGATCCTCTATGAACCACCACCTCAGCTTCCCTATCACAGTCTAGTTCTTTGACGAACCTTAGTGCTAAACCTTAGTCGATCAATGATTATTTTTCCCTGATTTTACTTTTCCGATCACTACACTTCCGTGTTAATGATCGTAGGAAGCCATCGTAGCGTATCCACGGAGTACTTCTTAATCGTACTTACGTATCAATCGTCGAACATGATCCATGACCTCGATTCACATAAACTCTTCATACCCGCCATCTTTAATCTTGAACTCTCCTTCTGGAAAGTATTTTCAATATCTCACCTATTGAATTCTTCGCTAAGTTTAAAATCCTTTCAAAACTTTTACTTAGATTTTCTACGTTTTAGTCGATTTAAACCCTAACTTGATTATGAAACCCTTCTGACGCGACCCTTAGTTAATATCATATAATGAATTCCATACATATATCTTACACACTTCTGTTTCACATAACTACTCTATTTTTCTCAAGCAATGAACTTTTAAAACTTTTAATCTAAGTCGCTAGTTCAAATGTCACCTCCTTTCTTACTAGTTTATTTCGAAACGGTCATCGATATAGACTTTTAAAATACTTTCCTAAGTTGAATAGAACTTTAACAAAAAAAAAAATTCTCTTTACAAACCTATTTTCCATTTGCAATACAAGCACCACATCACTAGGCATGTATTACTCTTCACCTATTATTTGACTAATCACATTTTACATTTTAACTTATACCATATGTTCGCTATTTTACGATGTTATTATTTTCACACACATCATCCTTATCTTCTTACCTTGGTTCATAAATATTTTTTGTCACCCAACCAAACTACTCTCTTAACCATACCATCTTCGGAACTGTCCATCACAACATCAACTCATTGCCCCATTCCTGCACCTTGCTTAGTTATCACATTAGAGCTTATCTTCCTTATGACAGCTTTAGTTTAAGTATAGTGGGACCATTAGCTTGAATATGGTGTTGTGGTGCATGTATATAGATAATGACTGTGGACCCGGGTATGCTAATCTCTATATGCCACCCATGTATGAGTGTGCTTACCCTGAGTATATTAGTATAGTGTGATTATCTATTGTATGTGCGTGTATGGTAATATGTGACATATAGGTATATAGTCGAGTTTAGAATAGTAAGTGTTATATTTATACTTAGGTAAGCGATTAGCTATATCACTATAGGAATATCTGAGCGTGATTGATTTGGTTTTGGCTAGTTACTAGGAGTATATATACCTTAGTCCTACTTGTTAATGATTATAATTGTATGCTAGTTCAGTGGTATGCATGTTAGGTGTAATGATAATAGGTGTACATATAGTGGTGTGTTCAGATTTATTATGTGATCTATATGTTAGTATGTTTGACGTGTGCATGTGAATATATGTGTATGTGGTTAGTTATAGGTATGTATATATATATGGTATGAATAAGTGTGTTTCATGTATGGTAGGATTATCGTAGTACCCCTACAGGATGATGTATATATAGTGATATGATTGTTTGTGCCTGGTTGTGCTACGCACATGATTGTGGGTCGCTATACCAGTATATAGCTATATGTGTTGGTCTTTTGGTATAGTTATTTACTAAGGAATTGCCTGGATGAACGTATGTGTGCTAGCTAAACTAGGTGTGCAGATGTGCTGAGTATATAGTGGCATGATTGGTATATATGAATGAAATGTTAATGTGTGTGGGTGTGCACCATGCACGGGTAAGTATGTGCTTAGATATATGTATTGGTGACTATGGTATGAGTGGCGTATCGTGAATATAGTTATAGGACCGTATGTGATGTGAATATATGGTGAAATAATTGCATGCATTTGAATGACTATATAATTGTGAAATTATAGTAGTGGTGAATGTATATTAGATATAGTAAACTTGATTTAATAATTGTATGGTGTGACTACATGTGTTGATGTATTTGGTATTGGATGTATATTAGGAGATATTAGGGAGTAGTATACTCATATTGTTTGTTCGTAGATAGTTATATTTACGTAAGTCCTATGGCGACAGTTGTTGGTGTGAACTATTTATTGGTTTGTAAATATGTGTACCATGGTATGTAGTAAGTGTTTAATATCTATATAAGGATGTACGTGACTATATGAATGATTGAAATACTTGTATGAATTTGACTGGCTATGATAGGTATAAGAGTATAGTGTGCGTGAATAAATACATGTTAGTAGTGTTAATGTTTGGCTACCTAGTGTATATATAAGCACTTGTAATGACTATACCTGGTTTAAATTATAATGTGATATGATTGTGGTAGTTACTAGAGTGACTAGATATGTTAGAAAGTCCGGGGACGGACTTTATCCTAAGGTGGGTAGGATGTAACGACCGGTTCTCATCGGTGATATTATCTGTATTTCTCTACTGATTTTTCGCCTGTATCTGTATTAGGCGTATCCGTCCCCGTGCACGTGCAAATTTTTCCATGTTAATTATTCATATCTTTATATTTAGCCGTAGTTAATTTTATTTCTTATTATTATTATTATTATTACTACTACTATTTTTGTGGCACTTGGCTATATATTATTATTGTTATTATTATTATTACTATTATCTTTTTGTACATCCGATTTAATAATTTCCAACTTATAAAATTTAAATTCGAATTTCAAATATTTCTTTTTAAACCCCATTAAACTAAATTGAATTGCTATTAATCCCTTTGATTTAAATTAGTTAAATCATTATTTCCTTCCTAATTAGTTTTTATTATTACTCATTCAATTTTCCTTTTAATTTTATCATTAAACCCTACATCAATTTTTGATTTCCCCAGGCCGAATCCCGCACAGCACGCACACACCCTTACACTAAAAAAAATATAAACCTAGAACTAGGACACTCACGTGAGCATGAACATGAGAGAACCCCAGGCTAGCAAATTTTATAAAACTCTATAGCTATAGCCCTAAGCCTATAACCTATCTCTTTTTATAAAACCTTAAGGACTTTAGAACCCAAAGCCATACTCACGTGCTGCTCTGAACTAAGCCCACACCCTACCAATTCTTTTATAAGGAACCCTAGTGCTGCCTATCCCTCCCCTATTATTTTTATAAGAATAAAACCCTAGAGCTCTTCAAAGCACAGCCGCCCTATCCTCTTGGTTTCTCCACGCGAGAAAGCTCGCAAACCCTGCCATTTTTCTCTCCTCCATCAACCCTACCCTATCGCACAGCTCCTTCACGCTCGGGCGACGGCCTCCTCTCCTCTTCCACGCCTACGCACGCGACAGTCGCCCCACACGACACCAAGCAGCCGTGAACCCCTCCCATCACCTCCGCGCCCTCTTCATCTTCTCCTTCTTACTCCCATATCCCGCAGCCAGGCCGAGAACCCACAGCCCCGACTTCTCCTCCCGACAGGCCGGCCTCCAAACACCCCCACAGCCGTGACACCCCAAGCCCAAGCCTCCTCTTTCCCCTCCCCAGAACCGCAACCCTCTCCCAAGATCCCCCTCACGGCCATCACAGCTGCCTCTTTCCTGCTCACGGCAACCCGCAAGAACCAGTGCCCACACTTGAACTACCACAGGCCAAGATCCTCCCCGCAGCCCTCAGCCCCACGCACAGCTTCTCCACGTCGTTGATCGCCGTGTGGACCCAACGGAACAGATCCACGCACTCGGGAGCCGCCCACAACTGTTCTTCTTCCTTCCCGAATCTTTTACGCCGCTGTTCCGGGACCCGACGCGTCGCCACTGCCATCGGGACGTTCCGATCCTCCTCTGCACTTACGGTTAGTAAATCTACCCCTTTAACAACTCTTAACCCCCACCATAGGACAGAAAACCTAATAAAAATGAATCGCTAGACGTCGTAGGGACTTTTTGTAAATCTGTCCTAAACAAGAAACACAATTTCTGATTTTACGTTCTGCCAAAACAGCGAACCAAACCCTCCACGGTGTAGTACACGTCGAGACGATTCCAACGACACCAAGAACGTCGAAAACAGGCAAGTATATAATTTGTTATGATTTTTAGAAGTTTCGACACATTTACGCCGCCTTCATGTATTGCTGAATAACCTGAAATTGTGACGTGAAATAGCGTAGGAAAGTGACACCATAACGACTAGGACGAAAATTGGGATCCAACGGTATATCATACGATATATCCCCAATTTAAACAACTAGAGAAAGAAATTGTTCCTGTAGCAAGTCGAACGAAAAGGACAAAATCGTCATTATTGGAAATTACGGAAACGGTCGTTCGACCCGCTTCCGCTTTGCAGAACTGTCACCATAAAACACTAATTTTGATAACAAAGAAATTCAGTGAGTCTTGACATGATTAACAATATGGACATCGTGAAATCGTGCGCCTCGAAGGCGGTATCGTGATATCGTGATGTCGTGTGAGTCGACTAGGCCGGCTCGTGTTCCGGCAAAACTTTTGGGTGGGGTTAGGGTTGAGCGGCCACTGGGCGTATGAAAGGTACTCTCCTCAAGAACACCACCCGACGCGGTGGGTTAGTGTCAATCACGGTAAGCCCCCGTGAGAGGAACGACCTTCTCATCACGACCTAAAGGCGAGAACCCTAGATTAGATGTGAATTCTTGACATGGTCATTGTAACGCTAACTTGGTCATCGTAAACATTGAAATGCTAACTAACTCATAGAATCTAACTTTTAAACTTGCCATCGACTAGAACTGTATGCTAGGATTGTTTCTTTCTGCTCCGAAATTGTTAATCGTTAAATTGCTGCAGTCGTTCCATTTCGAAATATTAAATGCTTCTAAATTTCATATACTTGTTATATACTTCGCCTCGGGATGCTAACTCTTTCTTGCAGACCCCTAGCTGACATACATTCATGTTTGTGGATGTATGTCAGGTTCAGAGCTTAAGTACCACCTGACTTGGAGAGCCAGAGTTGTCGAAGACGTCGAGACATTTTCTGCAGAAGACTAGAGTCTCTTTTCCGTCATCGCTTTGAGTTTTTTTATACCTTGTAGTAAGATTAGTGCTCTGTTGTAATTTCTTTAGCCCTGATGTGGCTTGTCTTGTAATTTCGTGTACACCTTATATATCTGGATGTGGCATTTATTTTTGAATGTTCTGATTGTTCTGATACGCAAATGCAAGGACCCTTTTCTGTGTTTTTATCACAGACGCTTATTGAACTCGAGCTTCACCGCTCCAGTTCAAGCGGACCGCGTAACGCTCTCGCTTCCGGTGTCTTTTGGGAAGCGGGGCGTTACAGAAAGTCTAAAAACGCCCGAAGGGCTACAACTGCAGGAAAGGAAACTACCGATGCAAGCACCCAACCTAGTTAAGAAAACAAAAGGTGCTACACACCCAATCTAAAATGGGAAATAAACTCTGGATCAGCAACGCGAGGCCTCTAACTCTGGTCCTCCTCTGGATCGTACTCTGGCTCAACACCCTCCGGCTCCACGTCTGCTGACAAGTCTGCCTCGTCGACGTAATCTGGTTCAACACCTGACGTACATCACCAAGAGAAGGAACTGTACGTCAGGTAAGTTCTACAAAAAGGGTTAGACCAAACTACAAGTGTATCAACTATTTAACAATGGTTTACTGGTTGATTAGCATGCTGAGGTTATGACAGAGGAACAAAAGAAAGTAACGCAGCATGAAAGTATAACATGACAAGTAGTAGTCGTAGCGTGTGCTACCAACTACGGGACTAGCCTGCAGGTGTCAAGACGAATCGAGACATGACGGGACAAGACAAGACAAGTGTGACACGAAAGGGTTCATGCCTTACGGTTCGAGGGGGATCAGACCCTCTTACCGTGCGCACGCTCAACCCTACCCCAAACCCAAGTATTCAAGACGTGACAAGACAATGGATCACTTGCTCTAGCTTGGCGAGTGCCCTATTGCCCTCTGGGCTGTGTAACAAGACAAGGGATCACTCGGAGAGTGCCCTATTGCCCTCTGGGATGTGTAAAAAGACAAGGGATCACTCGGAGAGTGCCCTATTGCCCTCTGTGCTGTGTAAGCCGGGACGGGACGTGACTGACGTGCGTTTATATTTCATATATTTGCGCACGTTTTCTTCCGTGTTTTTCCGTATTTTACCGCCGTCTTATATTCGTTTTCTCGTGTTTTCTTGTTTTCTTTCACTTTTCCGTGTTTTTCGTATTTTGCAGGATTTTACTGGCATAGAGGACATAAAACGATGATATCATGAGTCCCCGGAGCAACGGGAGGAGTCACACGTGATCCAGGGGGTCAAACGACGAAGATTTCATCTTTCAGCCCCTCACCCGACCGGTTGGTCATTTCCAACCGATCGGGTGATGCACGCGTGCACCACCCGGACACAAATTGGAGCGGCCAAGAAGTCACCCGGTCGGTTCAGTGACCGGTTCAAATGCCCCAACTCTCTGGAAATTCGATGCTGAATGCCAACCGATCGGGTGACCTTCACCCGATCGGTTCACCTGTAGTCGATTCTCTGAAGCCACAACACGGAGAGATCAACCGACCGGTTCACCCGACGACACGAAGATCCAACCGATCAGCTGCAACCTTAACCGACCGTACCGTGGTGACCGGGTGGGATCCTATTTTGCGCTGTCGAAGAAACGAAGCAGGTCACCCGATCGGGTGACTTTTCACCCGATCGGGTGATTTCGTATTCTATAAATAGAACCCCTAGGTTTTCCAAAAACGGGAGTTGTTATTTTTTGCTGTTTTTTATCTCTCTTGACGGCTGTAATTTTTCAGATATTTGTAAGTCTTCCGATCTTTGTCAAACTTTAATATAGTGTTGTTAGCATTGCTCTTACTGCTTTTCATTCGCCCGATCATGTTTCTAACGGTCGATTTCTATTTAGATTGCTTTTTACTAAATATGTGTGAGTAGTTCCCAAATCTGAGATTTTGGTGGAAACTCCTTCGTGGGCTCATCCCGATGCGTCCATAGGACTAGGAAATCGATAGGGATTAGGAATCTAACGGTTACGCGGGGTGTTTTATTGTCATCGGCGGGAAAAAGACCGCCTTTGACCGTCGGGTTAAGGGGGAATAAACTTGGCGGTTGACTCACTAGCCATAGCTCACGCCCTTAGCGTAGACGTCGAATCCTAGCGCGCGGGAGCGGCAGGATGAGACGTTGGGAGTTATCATTGCGAACTTAGTGCTCCCGGAGTCGGTCAGTGTTAATGGACATGGGAGTGCCAACTGACCGAACCCGGGAAGTCCAGCGGATCATCCTGGGCACCGACCGAAATATCGGGCCCATGGGATGCTGGTACCACTCTTAGAGGCAACGTCTCACCATTAGACACTAATTCCGATCGTTATCCTACCCGTAGGCCGTATCGGCGAGAGTTGCTCGATAGGGTGGAAACCAAAGTCCCGGGGTTTTCCTTTATATTGTTTATCCCTTGCATTCCATTTACTGTGGCAACCATCTTCTGATCCGGGCTAGCTCGCCCATGTGGTGAATTTGATCCTCCTTGACACAAGCACATCCACGCCTCCCTGAGTTCGACCCCTAAGCCACACTACAACAACGTGCGCTTGCGGTTACAAATATTTAAATCTCACGTCCCCAACATATGATTGCACACATCAAACACACGCATAAGCGGGGGGGCGTCAAGTTTTATGGCGTCGTTGCCGGGGAGGCAACGTGCTTGTTATTTCAGGATTTCATGAACCCTTGTGTCTAGCTCTCATCCCTACCTCGCGATAATTTTCGCATTCTTCTTTTTCCTTTTTATTTTCTTATTTTTATTTTTATTTTTTATCTTATCTGTTTCTTTCCCACTTTTCGCTTCACGGGTGTTTGTTGTTTTTCATGCGCAAGAGTTCAAGAAGTCTCGACGACTTGATCCCCGTTGATCCAGAGATAAACGCCACCCTAAGGTGTTTGGCCGCAGAGAAGCGAAGAAGAGAGGATCCTGAAGCCATGGGGGAGAACACCCCGACTCACAAGTCCATGCTGGAGTACTCGATGCCATCTATCGAGTCCACCTCCGCCATCCGTCCTCCTGCTATTATGGCCCAAATCTTCGAGCTTAAGCCATCTTTGGTGACGTGGATCCAGCAGGATCAATTTTTGGGTGCACCCATGGAGAGCCTGATTGAACATTTAGACTCCTTCTTGGAGAAATGTGACACCTTCCGGATAAACGGTGTCACAACTGAGGCGATCCGACTGAAGCTGTTCTCCTTCTCTCTGCGAGATAAGGCCAAGCTGTGGCTTAGGGGGAAGAACCCGAATACATTCAACACCTGGGAGAAGCTCTCAAATGCTTTCCTGACGAAGTTCTTTCCCCCGGGGAAGACCATGAAGCTGAGGAGTGAGATCTCCTCCTTCTCCCAGGCCAGCCACGAGTCCTTGCATGAAGCTTGGACGAGATACAAGGAGATGCAGAGAAGATGTCCCCACCATGAGCTCCCCAAGTCGCAGATCATAAATCTGTTCTATAATGGGTTGAGGGACGATTTGAAATCTTCCATGGACGCCGCGGCTGGAGGGTCCTTTATGTCGAGAAGCGAAGAAGATGCCGGACAGATTCTAGAAAATATGGCATCCAACAATGAGCGGTGGTGTGACGAGAGAGCCACACCTAGATCTGGGGGCATCCATAGGGTCGAGGACGTCGACAAATTGTCGAGCAAGTTTGACTTGCTGTCGACCCAGATCTCCGCATTGATGGTACGCACCGGTGGCATCGGTTCACAACAGATTGCTGCGGTGGAATCCGAAGTTTTTGGAGAATTCGACGGTGGTGACATCTCACCACCGTTGGATCAGGCGTGCGCATTATTTTACAATCCTACGGGGAATATGCCTTTTCCACCACGAACGAACTCCAACCCGGCCTACTCTCCAAACAACCGGAATCATCCCAACCTTAGCTACCGAGCGCCTTATCAACAACCGACTCAGCAACAACAACAGATATATCAACCGGCTAGGCCTCAGCAGCAGTTTCAGCAGTAGCAATTTCAGCAGCAACAACCTCCACAACAGTACCAACAGTACACTCCAAGGAATCAACAACCCACCCGGCAACAATATGGCCAGCAGAGAGCCATCTCTCCGGTTGAGTCCCTCTTGACTCAATACATCGCTAACTAGGAGAAGATAAATCTGAAGCTGGAGATGTGACAGAGAGTCCTCACTGATCAGGTGACCCAGCTGGGGTTACAAGTGGCGAACCTTCAGAGACCGCAGAATCTATTACCGCCACAGCCTGAGGTGAACCCGAGGGGGTAAATCAGACCTTGGCGCTCACGCATGAGCATGAGAACGTTTCCGCCATCGTCTTGAGGAGCGGAACGCAAATACCCACGAGAGTGCCCCCCAAAGGACCGGAAGCACCGTCGGTCGTGGAACGACCAATTGAGAAATTAAATGACGACGGTGCTTCGTCGCCAAAGCCTACTACTCCGGAGGGAGTCCATGGAGAGGAGAAGAAGAAGGATGAGGAAGGGAACCTCAGAGTATTCAAGCCCGTTGTGCCTTTCCCACAACGGCTTGCCCAAGCCAAGATCGATGAGAAGTATGTCAAATTCTTTGCCATGGTGAAAGATCTGAGCTTACAAATCCACTTCCTCGAGGCCATCGAGACAATTCCCTCATATGCCAAATTTCTGAAGGACTTGGTGACACAGGGATCCAGAAAGGAGAAGGTCGTGTTAACGGCGGAGTGCAGCGCCCTCATTCAGTGCACAAATCCGCCCAAGCTCAAAGACCCATGAAGTTTCTCCATCCCTTGCTCTATTGGGGAAGTGCGAATCCAGAGGGTGCTCGTCGATCTAGGAGCGAGCGTCAGCTTAATGCCCCTATCACTGTACAAGAGAATAGGGATGGGAGACTTGGAGCCCGCCGGCATGACATTACAACTTGCTGACCGTTCGGTCAAGTACCCGGTGGGAGTAGTAGACGACCTCCCCGTTGATGTGAGAGTAGTACAAGTACCGGTTGATTTTGTGGTGATGGACATGCCGGAAGACAAGCATACCCCTATTATCCTTGGACGGCCCTTTATGGCAACCGCCAGAGTTTTGATAGACGTGAAGAATGGGAAGCTTTCCCTCAACGTCGGCCAAGAAAAAGTCGAATTTGACTTGGGGTTGTCGATGAAGTACCCCGATTCTCCGGATGACGCTAGTATCAATGCGCTAGAGCTAGAAGATGGGAGAGCCGTAGAAGCGAGCTCCTGGGAAATTCTCTCGAGAAATCCCCCCGACCACTTGGGAGACCTTGGAGAGAAAGTTGGCTCCCCAAAGAAAGAAGTTGCTGATGAGGCGGTCGCGCGACATGTGATCCCTCCCGGATTCCCAAAGACTCCTCCTACGAGGAGGAAAGGCAAAGGGCCCATGGGGCTCGCCGGGGATGAGGTCCGTATCCTCAAACGAGTGGCGGAGGACGCCAATATGAAGGAGAAGCCTCCGGACCCCGTCGACCAAGGGAGAGTGGTCGAGCAAGTTCTCTTGTCGCCACTGACTGCAACAAAGGGAGAAGCTGAAACGATGCCAAGCCATGGGCATCACCCGTATCGCCCACCTTAAACATCATCAACAGGTGTCGAGCTAACGACGTTAAACAAATGCGCTTCATGGGAGGCAACCCATGCTCTACACCCTTTGTTTCCTTTTTTAGAACTTTTTTTAACTTTATTTCGTCTATTTTTAGTAAATAAATCCAGCCGTAAGAAATTCTGTTGAGGGACTAAGGCCGTTTATGCACTTTTGCAGAAAACAAGGCCCCAACCGATCGGGTGATAACTCACACGATCGATTGGGATGTATTATCTGCCGGTCGTATCAGTCGCTCAACGAACCGATCGGGTGAAGCCGGCCGAGACCGGGTGACAGACCGGGTGAACTGGGCTTAATTCTCGGGAATTTTTGGGAATTGATCAACCGATCGGTTGATACACTGAGCGATTGGGTGAAAGACCGGGTGGGCTGTACCAAACTCTCGGAAAATTTGTGAAGCGGCGAACCGATCAGGTGACATTCACCCGATCGGGTCGCCTGTAGCCGACTTCCAGCAAATATTTCGACCTAAAAGTCAACAGATCGTGTGACTACTCACCCGATCGGTTCGACTTAAATTCCTATAAATAGCTGCCCCCGCCCGTTTGTTCCGCCCTTGCCCGATTTCGAATTCCAGACCGCCGTTTCGACTCCCCTGCTTTCGGCTGACCTCGTTCTTCCCCTAAATCAATCCCAATCGGTCTCCCCCTCTCCCTATCCATCTCTCCATCAATTTCTCCCCATCTTCCTCGATTTCGCCCGCACACAAAACCCTAACTTTCACCCATTCTCCCCCATTTTCGAAACTTGCTGGAAGGATTCGCCGCGGCTTCACATGTGCTCCTGTTGCGTTGCGTTGAGGAGTCTACGAGCAGCGATCCTCATCTCAATTGGGTAATCTCGCTCCTTAGCTCAATTTTTATTTTGCCCTAGAATTTCATTTTTTGCTCGTCTGCCGTGTTAGTGTGTATTCATCGTATTTCGCATACACTCACACACACACACGACTCCCACACAATGCCTCCTCACCGTGCTAAGCCCACCGACCCCTCTTCTTCCAACCCTAGGCCCACCCGTCGCGCTCGTCGCACACAACCCACCGCATAACCCGCCACCACCTCCAATTCATCCACCACCCCACACCCCCTGACCCCGTTTACATTGGCGATGCTGAATTCGAGGTGTCATTCTAGGACGACGACCAATCTAACCAGTTCATGGCCATGCTCCTCCTAGCTGGAAATGGTGGTCGGGCAACTCAGGAGTCCGTCGAGCGTGACCTACCCGTCCTGGAAAGCCTCATTCGTCACATTCGCACTGACCCACCCAATGTCTCCGAGCTTCACATTCCACCTCCCACCATTCCTGGTCCTCCACAAAGACCCCCATCACCACCCCCAGAGGATGGTGCCTCTGCTTGATACTTTCCCATCCAACTTTTGCCTCCCCCTATTTTTAGTGCCCATCTGTCTTTGCGGGGCCCTACTTTACCACTGCTAGGGGGAGGACCCATCCTCGTGTCGTGTCACTTCTTTTTTTATTTTTCATTTCCATTCTTTTCTTTTATTGACCTCCCCCTTGCATATCTCTGTATTTTCACGATCACATCATCTTGCTAGCACTGTCATGACTAGCTTGGGGGAAGTCAAATTTTTTGGGTGTGCTGTCGTGTTTTGTTTTTCTTTGTGTGTTTGTTTATTTGTCGTGTCGTGTGATTTTCTTTCTTTACTTTATTTTTCTTTTCTGTTTTTCATGTCGTGTGGTGTGATTTTTTATTTTATATTTCTTATTTTCAGTTTCGTGTGACTTTCTTGTTTTTCGTGTCTTTTTGTGTCTGTGCGTATTCCCCCCCTTATTCATTGCCCTCCCGTATTGAATTCTATTGCATTGAGGGAAATGCAAGTTTTAGCTTGGGGGAGTCACACTTCATGCGTCATTTGTTTCTTTTTCTTCGTTATTTGAGTCGTTTTCCTCCATCTTTTTCTTTTTCTTTTTCTTTTCTTCTTTTTATCTCTTTCTACTAGAGATGAACCCTATGATGAATTGCCACAAAATCACACACACCTAGCATGTCATCGATAATCACACTCACTAGCCCTAGGATATCGTGTCCCCTTGCATTTCATGCATCGTGGGTCCACTTAGCTTTTTGTGAGTCGTGCGTCGTGCCTAGCTGTGTGGTGTACTTCTACTTTGTGATTTTACTTTATATACCTGTCTAGGAATGACCCCTAGATTATCATGCTTCGATTTGAATATGCGGTATTTATTTCTCCTGTCTGCTTCTGCATACTTTACGTATATCGTGTACTTCATTTTGCATGTGTCGGGATTCCACAATTAAGGACTAGGATAACCCATTTAACTCATGCTCTAACTAGCAAGAATAGTTTCCTTTCCCAAGTGTTTAGATTCCGATTTCTTTTTTGTTTTACTTGGTGCAAATCCCCTCGTCGTGTACCGTTCTCCCACTTCGGAAAGTACACATGTGTATAGCCAAAAGCCAAAAATCCAAAAAAGAGAAAAGAAAAGAAAAACCCAAAAAGAAGAGAACAGAAAAGAAAGGAAAATTGTATGGCCAAAAATCCAAAAAAATATACAAATACCCAAAACCCAAAAAATTCCAGAGTGAATATCTTTTCCTACTTGCCGAGAATAAAGGGAAGGCGAGAATTTGCACCGAGTGTTCTACTCCACATCATCTCAACCCCTATCGGTTTCGAAAACACTTGGCTTAGGAACTTTTTAGATATTATCTAGGCTATAGTGGGGTGATTTCCTTAACCCTAGTTGTGGAGTCCCTGACGCATGATATGTTTCGATTCTCTCTCTATTCTCATGCATGCTTGAACTATATATTCACCGCTTTATTCAATTCGAATCGATATTTGGGTCATTTCCTGGATTTGTTTATATCGAGCTTTATCGCACATCGTAGATAGTGACACCGTCTGCTAGCACACGACCACACCCACTCGCGCTTCACCGCGTGGGCCCACGGCACTTGCCTGGACTCGTATTCCTTGGTTTAATGATGTGATTTGGCGTTTGCTTACTTGGTGTGTCGTTTTTGATTTTGTTGGCCCTGACGGGCGATCTAGGATATAGAGTTTTCTTTTTCTCTCTTTCTCTCTATTTTCTCTCTCCGAGCTCCTACTCTCACTCGTCTTCCTCGAGGACGAGGAAGAGTTCAGCTTGGGGGATTTTGACGTGCGTTTATATTTCATATATCTGCGCACGTTTTCTTCCGTGTTTTTCCGTATTTTACCGCCGTCTTATATTCGTTTTCTCGTGTTTTCTTGTTTTCTTTCACTTTTTCGTGTTTTTCGTATTTTGCAGGATTTTACTAGCATAGGGGACATAAAACGACGATATCATGAGTCCCCGGAGCAACGGGAGGAGTCACGCGTGATCTAGGGGGTCAAACGACGAAGATTGCATCTTTCAGCCCCTCACCTGACCGGTTGGTCATTTCCAACCGATCGGGTGCTGCACGCGTGCACCACCCGGACACAAGTTGGAGCGGCCAAGAAGTCACCCGGTCGGTTCAGTGACCGGTTCAAACGCCTCAACTCTCTGGAAATCCGATGCTGAATGCCAACCGATCGGGTGACCTTCACCCGATCGGTTCACCTGTAGCCGATTCTCCGAAGCCACAACACAGAGAGATCAACCGACCGGTTCACCCGACGGCACGAAGATCCAACTGATCAGCTGCAACCTCAACCGACCGTACCGTGGTGACCGGGTAGGATGCTATTTTGCGCTGCCGAAGAAACGAAGCAGCTCACCCGATCGGGTGACTTTTCACCCGATCGGGTGATTTCGTATTCTATAAATAGAACCCCTAGGTTTTCCAAAAACGGGAGTTGTTATTTTTTGCTGTTTTTTCTCTCTCTTGACGGATGTAATTTTTCAGATATTTGTAAGTCTTCCGATCTTTGTCAAACTTTAATATAGTGTTATTAGCATTGCTCTTACTGCTTTTCAATCGCCCGATCATGTTTCTAACGGTCGATTTCTATTTAGATTGCTTTTTACTAAATATGTGTGAGTAGTTCCCAAATCTGGGATTTTGGTGGAAACTCCTTCGTGGGCTCATCCCGATGCGTCCATATGACTAGGAAATCGATAGGGATTGGGAATCTAACGATTACGCGGGATGTTTTATTGTCATCGGCGGGAAAAAGACCGCCTTTGACCATCGGGTCAAGGGGGAATAAACTTGGCGGTTGACTCCCTAGCCATAGCTCACGCCCTTAGCGTATACGTCGAATCCTAGCGCGCGGGAGCGGCAGGATGAGATGTTGGGAGTTATCATTGCGAACTTAGTGCTCCCGGAGTCGGTCAGTATTAATGGACATGGGAGTGCCAACTGACCGAACCCGGAAAGTCCGGCGGATCATCCTGGGCACCGACCGAAATATCGGGCCCATGGGATGCTGGTACCACTCTTAGAGGCAACGTCTCACCATTAGACCCTAATTCCGATCGTTATCCTACCAGTAGGCCGTATCGGCGAGAGTCGCTCGATAGGGTGGAAACCAAAGTCCCGGAGTTTTCCTTTATATTGTTTATCCCTTGCATTCCATTTACTGTGACAACCATCTTCCGATCCGGGCTAGCTCGCCCATGGGGTGAATTTGATCCTCCTTGACACAAGCACATCCACGCCTCCCTGAGTTCGACCCCCAAGCCACACTACAACACCGTGCGCTTGCGGTTACAATTATTTAAATCTCACGCCCCCAACATATGATTGCACACATCAAACACACACATAAGCGGGGGGGGGGGGGGGGGGGGGGGGGGGGGGGGGGCGTCAGTGACAGGACATGAAAAGTTATTCTAGGGTGTCCACACGCACGCACACACAAGATAGTCCTATGATGTCAAAAGGTGTTGTTGTCGGGCTCAGACTTCGCCGTCAAGTCTGAGCCGTCAAGGGCGTCCTGGACGCTATCATTTCACGTCCGGTTCTCTTTGTTCACTGTTAACAGTTCTAGCAACTACGGCCTAAGCACGGCCAAAAGTGCAAGTGGATACACTTGCCTGTGGTGGCGAGTGTGTCTTCTCCCCGGAGCGTCTCGTCCAAGCGTCTCGTCAGCGGAAGTCTGTCTGAAACAGCGCCACGGCGACGGTGTCAGGTCTCAATTTCATCAAATCCTATTAGGGTTCGTTTCTAGGTTATCGGGACTATCCTATTCGTCAAAAGTTACATTTTGATGTTTCAGCCTAATCGACGAATCTATCCTATGTGCACAGTCAAAAAGTCCGTTCGTCGATTTTCTATATTTGTACAACATTTTACTGGTGCTGGAAGAAATTTTAGTTCAAATTATCGACTTTTAGTTTAGGGTTCAATCAGCTATTGTGGGGGTTTCTACGAGTTTGGGGACCAACCTTTACCGGAGTTTGGACTAGAGCGGTAGTCGTGTCTGAACGGAGAAACTCCTCGGCTCAAATCTGGTCCACACACGATTTCCCAAAAGCTGAAACTAAAGTAGAACACCCAAGTGGGGCCCACAGTAGTGCTAGGGGTCAAATGGGGACCCACAACACTTCTGGAGAACTTGGGTGGCCCACAACAGGAGTTGGTGCGGGAGAAACGACGTTGCGACGATCGGCCGTCGGTCAGACCGAGCCGCTGCGGAGGGATCTCTCGGTCAGACCGAGAGAATGCGGAGGTTGGGTCGGTCGGATGCAGCGGATCGCGATGCGGGGTCTGCAACGTCAGTCGCAGGGTCGGATGCGGGGGATCTCATCGGTCGAGCACTGCGGAGCGGGGTCTGCAGCGTTGCAAGTTGCAACGGAGCGCTGCAGCGTGCGGAGCGGGCGAGCGCTTCGGTTAGACCGATGGGAGCCGTCGGTCGGATGCGGAGCGGGCGAGTTGCAATGTTGCAACTTGCAATGAAGCGGAGCGGGAGCAGGTGCAGGAGTGGGCGTCGGTCGCGACAAGGAAAATGCGGGGGCGGCTGTCGGTCGTAGCAGGGAGCGGCTGTTGCAACGTTGCAACTGCAATGCTGCGGAGCGGAGCGCGGGGTGCGGGGCGATCTCTCGGTCAGACCGATGGAAGCTCTCGGTCTGGCCGAGCGGATGTGGGGACTTGGCTGCTGCGGGGGCTACTTATGGATGCGTGAGTTTGGAAGATGAGAAACGGTGGCTAGGGTTTGTGTTGTGCGAAAAATAGATGACCTAGGGCTATTATAAATAGAGTAGGGGTTTTAGGGATAGGGCTAGGGTTTAGGAGATTAATTAAAATAATTAAAATAATTCATTTAAAAAAAATTCCCTCTTCTCTCCCTCACGCAAGGGTGGTTGCGGCCAAAAAAATGTGAGACTTGGTCAAAAATTATTTTGAAGAGTAATATTTAAATAGGAATTTTATTATAATTAAAATACTTATAAAAGTATGTTTTAAAATTATTTATAACTTACTCGAAAATGGAAAATAAGTCAAATTAAGTCCAAAAATTATAAAATAAATATTGGGGTGATCGGGGCGACGAGAGAAAGAGAACGAAGAAGACGGATCTAAATTTTGACGTTGAGAGACGAAACTAAAAATAGAAACGTCTCGCGTCAAAACAGAAAGTCGTGACATCACATCAAATAAGATAGAATCGCGGAAGAACGACTCGAGAAATGTTGTTCCAAAATAGTTTCACAATCTAATACTCTTAGAGACGATCACTACGGCATATCACACAAAAATGTTCAAAATCAAATAGAGTCTAAAATAAACACGTGCACGATCAAGAGCACGTGCACAAGGAAAGTACTATCGGAAAACGACCGTTACAATCCATGTGCAGCCTCCGATTTTGCTCCATGCATTAATTTCGGATTTGTTTTTGCGCAAGCTTCCTAATTGTTTGCAAGCTGCCGGGAGAAAGAAAACAGGGAGCAAAGCTTTAGTATCAAGAACAAGAAAGCCCATGTACTTTGTAGGGAGTAGCTGGTCAAAACAAAGAGCATTGGGTCAATTGATTTTTGCTCTCCCCTTTGAGAATTCCAACACCCAGGCCAAACTGTGCATGCACTAAGTTTGTTGGAACTTGGTATTTTCCATCCTCTCTTCCATAAGGTTTTGATGTGACAAATCAATATATTTCATGTTACTAACTCTATCTATGCAGATGTACAGCTACGACACAAATTCATTTACATCACGCATATGATCAAAGTATAAGGAGACTCTGCAAAAACAGTCTTGCTACTCAAGATTACATGTGAAACACGTATCTACGGAATGATGTAAGTTTTACTTTTTAGATCGCTTCAGGGCCTTGGTTATAACATATCATATATCCCTAAGCTTAAATCTACATCATCTCCTAACTCATTTGATTCTAAGTCAAAATTCCTATTTTTCAGAATTAGCCTACTAGGATTTTTCCTAGCCTACCAAAAACAACTATATTTTGACTTGATACTTTCAGACAAGAATCTATCCGTTGTCTAGTCCACGTCACCAAAATTTTGTGACCGTTTGTTACCGTTTCAAAATTAGCAGGCTACTAAATTTCCTAGCCTGCCAAAATGTTTTTGGGACTGAAACTTTCCAGAACAGTTTTTGGCCGTTCTCCAACGTTCCTTTCAGTTTCTGAACGTTGTGCAACGTCTCTTTTAGAGCCGTTCCTAACCGTTTCTAAAACCTATAAAAGGAGGGGTACCCCCTCTCATTTTCCACACACTTTACTTCTCTAAAATTCTAATTTTGTTGAAAGCAAGCCATTGATTTTCTTACATAATTCAGCCATTAGTTGTTCTTTTCTTATTTGTAAGAAGAAATCATTTAGATTTCCTTCTTCGTTTAAGAACGGAAGAACTTGGATTTTCAACATCATTTTGGAAAGTTGTTTGTGTTCATAATTGCAAGAAGAAATTAATAAATCTCTCTCTTCTTTTATGAACCAGAGAACTTCAAGTATTGCTTTTCATTATATATCTTATACATCTTGAAGTTTATCTTTTTAACACCATCCTTGAATTCATTCTCTGAATTTTATACCAAGGCTATATGTGTTTTTCTATTTCTTATTTAACAGGTTTGAATCTCTGTTTAGAGATTGTACAAAGTTTGGGACACGGGGAGTGTCGCCATTTTTGTAAGTTCGTGCTTGCGGGGCAAGTGATTATAGTGGATTGAAAATCTCTACGGGGAGTAGAGTACTGGAGTAGGATCAACAGGATCCGAACCAGGATAAATCTCTGTGTTTGCGATTGATTTAAATTTCAGCACTTGTCATTTTATTTCTGTTCCATCTTTGCAAATATTAGTAACGTTTTATTTGCAACATTTTTATTATATACACTATTCCCCCCTTAGTGTATTGATCCATACAGGCTAAAATTACATTTGGTATCAGAGCAAGGTTAAGATGGCAGAATCAATCATGAACGCTGTTCCACACAACTACAACACAAATCAGCATCCTGAAGGGCACTCTCAAGTACGTCCTCCTCTATTTGATGGTTCTAACTACTCATGTTGGAAAATACGAATGGAGATTCATCTCCAAAGTATGCATTATGAGATTTGGGACATCGTAGAGACAGGATACGAAAAGCCAACAACTCCTGTTGCTGAATGGACCGCTAACGACAAAGCTGCAAAAATTAACAAATCAAAGGCCATGAATGCTTTATTTTGTGCCATGGATAAACATGTGTTTAATCGAGTATCTCAGGCCAAAAGTGCAAAGGAGATTTGGCACATACTCGAGGTAACTCATGAAGGAACCAATAAAGTAAAGGAAACTAAGATTGCCTCTTTGGTTCATAATTATGAGTTATTCAAGATGCAAGATAAAGAGACGATTGGAGAAATGAACACCAGGTTCACTAATATTATTAATTCTCTTAATGCTCTTGGAAAAGTGTATTCTTCTCTTGAACAGATACGCAAGATTCTTAAGGTACTCTCCCCAGAATGGCGCCCAAAGATCACTGCTATTGAGGAAGCCAATGATCTTTCCACATTATCTATGGAAAATCTAATTGGTAACTTAATGGCACATGAAGTCACATTACAAGATGCAAAAGAGGAATTAGATCAAAAGAAGAAAGTACTCGCCTTCAACACAACATCAGATAATGAAGATTCAGATGATGACATGTCATTCTTTGCCAAGAATTTCAGAAAGTTCTTTCAAAAAGGTAAGTATATCAATAAAACTAAAAATACTGATTCTTCTCTTTGCTTCAATTGTAATAGGCCAGGACATATGAAGAAAGATTGTTCACTTCTCAAAACAAAGTTCAAAACTTCCAACAACAACGATCAATCCAGAAGAGAAAGGAAGTTTGACAAGATGAAGAAAGCATTTGCAGCAACTTGGGATGAATCTTCAGATGATGAAGATGACCATGATAAAAGTGCTAATATGTGCTTTATGGCACAAGATAATGAAGATGAGGTACCTAAGAAAGAAAGATGGATTTTGGACAGTGGATGTTCAAAACATATGACAGGAAATGTCAACTTGCTTTCAAGTATTAAATATAAAGATGGAGGCACAGTTACCTTTGGTGACAACAAGAAAGGAAAAATCATAGGCACTGGAACAGTTGGTAATACAAATCAGCCTATCATTGAGAATGTTCACCTGGTTGACGGTTTGAAACATAACTTACTTTCCATTAGTCAATTATGTGATAAAAATTACAAAATAGTCTTTGAACAAAATGATTGCATCATTTATGATTCTGATATGTCATCTATCTTATTTCGTGGTAAGCGTAAGAATAACATATATATCTTATGCATGTCTGTTACCACTCATAATCATTGTTTAATGATTACATCAGATGATACTCTTTTATGGCATAAACGCTTTGGACACACTAATTTCAAAAACCTAGCACATATTTCAAAACACAAATTAGTTAATGGAATACCAAATATTTCTCTCAAACACAACCATTTTTGTGATGCTTGTCAACAAGGAAAAATGCATAAATCTTCTTTTAAATCAAAGGATGTTATCTCAACAATGAGACCATTAGAACTTCTTCATTTAGATTTGTTTGGTCCTTCAAGAGTAGCTTCTTTGAATAGAAGTAGATATGCATTTGTCATTGTTGATGATTATTCTAGATACATTTGGGTTATATTTTTACAAAACAAGAATGATGCTTTTAAAGAGTTTTCAGTATTTTGTAAAAAGATACAAAAGATCAAATACTCTAACATTATCACTATTCGTAGTGATCATGTGGGAGAATTTGAAAATGAATCATTTACCAAGTTTTGTAATGAAAATGGCATTACTCACAATTTTTCTTTTCCTCGTGCTCCTCCTCAGAATGGAGTAGTAGAAAGGAAAAATAGAATTTTACAAGAATGTGCAAGAACAATGCTTTGTTATAGTAATCTTCCTAAATATTTTTGGGCAGAAGCTGTCGCAACTGCTTGTTACATTATGAATAAAGTTCTTATTAGGCCATTACTTAATAAAACTTGTTTTGAATTATTCTTTAATCGCATTCCTCGTGTATCATATTTTAAAGTATTTGGATGTAAATGTTTCATTCTTAATACTAATGATGCGCTTGACAAATTTGATTCTAAATCTGATGAAGGTATTTTTGTTGGATACTCAACACGTAGCAAAGCCTACAGAGTATATAACAAAAGAACTTTAACAGTTGAAGAATCAGTTCATGTCACATTTGATGAGAATCCCTCATCTAATTCTCCCATCATTGATGATGAAGAGAATATATTACCTCTTTCTAATTCTTTAGATAATATGAAACTTGATGAAATTGATGCTACTAAACATTTTGTTGAGTCTATATCAGTTAATGCAGATCTTCCTAAGGCATTTGCACAAGTTCCAAATCATCCATCAGAGTTAATCATTGGAGATATTACAGATGGAGTAAGAACTCGTCGCTAAATAGAGCAAATGGGACATTGTGCATTTCTCTCAACCATTGAACCAAAGAACATCAAAGATGCATGTGAAGACAGTTCATGGATTATGGCTATGCAGGAAGAACTAAACCAATTTCAACGGAATGATGTTTGGAAATTAGTTCCCAGACCATCAGATCATTCAATTATTGGTACCAAGTGGGTATTCAAAAATAAATTGGATGAATCTGATCAGGTAATTAGAAACAAGGCACGATTGGTTGCACAAGGTTATAATCAAGAAGAAGGTATTGATTATGATGAAACCTATGTACCAGTTGCTCGTCTTGAATCTATTAGGATGTTATTATCATTCGCATATTTTAAAGATTTTAAACTTTTTCAAATGGATGTGAAAAGTGCTTTTTAAATGGTTTTCTTAAAGAAGAAGTCTATGTAGAACAACCTCCTGGTTTTATACATGAAAATTTTGAAAAACATGTTTTTAAATTGAAAAAGGCTTTATATGGTCTCAAACAAGCACCTCGTGTTTGGTATGAAAGACTTAAAAGTTATCTTTTGAATTCTGGTTATTCTATTGGTAAAATAAATTCCACTTTATTTGTTAAAAACATAAATTCTGACATTATCATTATTCAAATATACGTTGATGATATTATTTTTGGTTCTACTAACGAATCTCTTTGTCAAGATTTCTCTAAAATTATGCAGAAAGAATTTGAGATGAGTCACATGGGTGTACTTAATTACTTCCTCAGTCTTCAAATCAAACAAATGAAGGAAGGAATATTCATCCACCAAAGTAAGTATTCTAAAGAATTGATCAAGCGGTTTGGATTAGAAAGTTCTGCAGAAAAACACACTCCAATGAGTACATCTACTTCCCTCGACAAAGATTTAAATGGTAAGAGTGTTGATCAATGTCTTTATAGAGGTATGATTGGCTCTCTACTTTATTTAACTGCAAGTAGACCAGACATTATGTTTTCAGTATGTTTATGTGCACGATTTCAGGCAGATCCTAAAGTTTCACATTTAACTGCCGTAAAACAGATTATTAGATATGTCAAGTATACTTCTGATTTTGGTTTATTTTATCCTAAACCAAACACATTTGATTTATTATCATATAGTGATGCAGATTTTGCTGGTTGCAAATCAGATCGTAAAAGTACTAGTGGTACATGTCACTTTTTAGGACATGCTTTAGTTTCCTGGTTTAGCAAAAAGCAAAATTCTGTTTCATTATCTACAACCGAGGCAGAATATATTGTCGCTGGTTTAGCATGTGCTCAAATTTTATGGATGAAACAAACTATTTCAGACTATGGTATTAATTGTTCCATATGTCCTATTATGTGTGATAATACCAGTGCTATTAATTTATTTAAAAATCCTGTGCATCATTCACGTACAAAACAAATTGATGTACGCCATCATTTTTTAGATGATCATGTTCAGAAAGGAGACATTGTTTTAAAATTTATTTCAACGGAACATCAAGTTGCCGATATTTTGACTAAGCCTTTAAAGGAGGAATCTTTCATTAAGCTTAGAAGAAATCTGGGCAGTATTAGTGAATCAGAATTTGATTTATGAATCTGTTTATCTATTTTTGATTTTTATGATTTTTTCTATAATTTTCTGGCTTCAATTTATTTTTAGCATGCTACGAAATTTTGTAGCATGCCAATTTTAAAAATCACTACTGTCTTCTCTGTATTATGCCTAATTTGACCCCTGATTTTCTGATTTATTTTTTTTATAAATAACACTTCTCATATATTTTATTCTCAAAATCAAATCTAGTATCAAAATTCTTACCCGGTATCTTCCACTTTGTCTCTCTCTTTTTGATTCCTGTTGATCTCTTTGATCTCTCTTCTGCCACATGGATACTTCTTATTTGTCTTTCCCAATATCCCCTGCTTTTCACGTTTTACACAGCACTGACATTCGGTTTTTGCCTTAAACATTCTCATTTGCATTTACTTCTTCCAACAAACCTGTACTTTAGTCTCTATGTTGACTTGGAATGAGATTTCACAAGAAGACAACTTTATTAACTTCTGACTCTTTCCAAGGACGAATAAGAATACAAATGGCCTTTTCTTATTTATTTTCTTTCACCAAACCCCATTTTCTCACGTTGGGAACTTCACTCCTACTTATTCTATTTTATTTTACATTAATATTCCTTCACCAAACTGATTTATTTTCGGCCTACCCTTGTCTTGGAAATGAAGCTCTCTCTTCATGACATTTAAGGGCTCTTCCACATGGTTGCCTTTTATTGGTTCCACACACCAACCCGTCCTCTCCCTATCAATTCGGCCTGCCATGTATTTACTTTCCCTCCTTCCCAATGCGCCTAGGGACTCTCTCCTATATCTTTTAATTTTTTTTAGACTTCTAGGTAACCTCTTGCATGTTTAATCTTCCTATATTTTTTATATATACGGTTTTATATCCAACGGATCTTTTTGAAACCAATGGGTACGCAATTAGTCCATCCGCCTCTACCCAATTTATTTCGGCCTCTCCCCATTTTCCCATGAGTCTGGAGACTACACATTCTTTATTATTCTAAATGATATTTCTCTACCTTTTGTTCTTATTCTAACTTTTTGTGTGTGTGTGTACAGTTTTGATCCCAACGGGTATTTCTTTTCAGTTTTCGAAACCGTTTTGCTTGCGTCTCTTCTTCTTCCCGTCTGTTCGGTTTTTGTATTTTGAACATTTCAGTTGTTCCAACTTCTTTCAGTTTTTAGCAACTGCTCCCACTCTCTATAATGGCAACTGATCGGTTCTTTTTTCTTCCTATTTATTTCGTTTACCTTCTCCTTTTTTCCCATTCTCTGTTTACATTTCTTCCTTCCCTAATTTTTCTTCTCATCAATCCACCATGGCCGAACCAACACCCCCTTCCACCATCGACCGCTTTCGTTCGTAAGCGGCCAAAGATCATTATATTTCCTTCGAAGCGACCCGATTTCATCCTGAGCGCTACCTGGACTATGGCACACCCACCATGATGCATGTCAAGCAGCTCTTAGCGGTGGTCGGCCTTCATCACCTTTGGTCCATCGTGAACAAAGTACCCTATTATCCCACTCTTGTCAGAGAGTTTTATGCCAATCTCGAGACTACCGTTCACCGTGGCCAGAAGTTCTTCTCCATTATGGTTCGGGGCGTCTGTTTTACGGTCAATAGCAACAAACTTGCCGCCATTATCAACCAGTCTCCAGATTTTCTTGGCCTCCTTTCATTTGCTATGGACAATGCTGTAATCCTCGCTAGACTCGCCCCAAAATATACACCCCCTATGTCCGCGGCCAAGCTTCGTCCTGAGGCTCGTATCATTCATAAAATCATCATCCACAACTTGATGCCCAAGGCTGTCTCCGTGAACTACCTTAGCAACGCCCACCAGTATTGCTTATATGCCATTATGGCCGGTTTTCCTATTCACTGGGGTCATTTTCTTCTTCGTACTCTCATGAAACCTGTTTCCACTCACTTTTACTTGCAATGTCTCATCACATTGATTCTTCGGGCATTCGGTGTTCCTACCGATGGTGAACTGTTGCTTTAGCATGATATCCATATAGATGAGAATATTCTCCACAGCATGGGCCTTTCCGATGGTGCCTCTTCCTCCTCCTCCTCCTCCGACGACGACCACGCTGATTCCGATGATGACTCTTCCATCCCTACTGCCCCGACTGCTCAATCTCGCGGCCAAGCCTCTTTCCCATGCTCTTCCCGATCCCGGTGTGGTAAAAAGGTCCTCACTTCTAAAGACGGTGTTTCTCCGTCTTGCGAAACTAATGCTGTCCTCCTTCATCGTCTCTCTACCCAAGTCACCGACGGCTTCGCTGGAATCCAGATACAAATGAGTAAATATGACGAAGTCCTCCGCCATCACTCTGACGTCCTCGAACAAATCCAAGTTGAACAGTCTTCCCTTCGCTCTTCCCTGGAATCCGAGAATTCCTCCCTTCCCGTCGCACCCGCACCCGTCGTTCCTCCCCCGGCTCGTCATCCTATCGTCCTTAAACTCCCTTGCTCTCGCATGCTACTGCTCTTTGGTTCTCTGTTTCGTTTTGTCACATCATATCCCTGCCTGCCTTGTTGCTTCCTTTGCATTTCGGCTCTCCTTGACTCACTTGTGACTTTGCCTCATCGTGTGTTGTTTTGTTGGTTTCCGTGATTACTGGTTGCTTTTACTCTGATCCTTGTTGGATATCTCGCTGGTTATGTATTATCTTAGTTGCTTAGTATGTTGGTTATTTTAGTTCTGGGTTTATCATGGCTGTTTATGTCCTTGGCGGTTTATGTATGTTGGTTTTTCATCTGTTTTAGTAGTGTATGATGGTTATCTCGTGTACTCCGACTCTATGATCACTGTTTAAATGAATATTAGTGCTTTTTGTTACTTTTGTGCTCTTATTAATACTCTGTCTCTGTTGTTTTTTCAATTTCCTCCTTTTTCTCATTTGGCAAGCTACAACATATTATAGCCTGCCAATTTATCTTTTTCACTTTTTGTGGATGCCAAAGGGGGAGAAATGTGCATATATTCAGGGGGAGTCTATATTCATATACTCAGGGGGAGTAACATCCGTAACATTACATTACACATCATGTTAATAAACTCATTAAAACTTATTAACACTTGTTAATTCACATTTTATACTTAATTATTTGTCATCATCAAAAAAGGGGAGAATGTTGGAACTTGGTATTTTCCATCCTCTATTCCATAAGGTTTTGATGTGACAAATCAATATATTTCATGTTACTAACTCTATCTATGCAGATGTACAGCTACAACGCAAATTCATTTACATCACACATATGATCAAAGTATAAGGAGACTCTGCAAAAACAGCCTTGCTATTCAAGATTACATGTGAAACACGTATCTACGGAATGATGTAATTTTTACTTTTTAGATATCATCAGGTCCTTGGTTATAACATATCATATATCCCTAAGCTCAAATCTACATCATCTCCTAACTCATTTGATTCTAAGTCAAAATTCCTATTTTTCAGAATTAGCCTACTAGGATTTTTCCTAGCCTACCAAAAACAACTATATTTTGACTTGATACTTTCAGACAAGAATCTATCCGTTGTCTAGTCCACGTCACCAAAATTTTGTGACCGTTTGTTACCGTTTCAAAATTAGCAGGCTACTAAATTTCCTAGCCTGACAAAATGTTTTTGGGACTGAAACTTTCCACAACAGTTTCTGGCCGTTCTCCAACTTTCATTTCAGTTTCTGAACGTTGTGCAACGTCTCTTTTAGAGCCGTTCATAACCGTTTCTAAAACCTATAAAAGGAGGGATACCTCCTCTCATTTTCCACGCACTTTCCTTCTCTAAAATTCTGATTTTGTTGAAAGCAAGCCATTGATTTTTTTAAGTAATTCAGCCATTAGTTGTTCTTTTCTTATTTGTAAGAAGAAATCATTTAGATTTCCTTCTTCGTTTAAGAACGGAAGAACTTGGATTTTCAACATCATTTTGGAAAGTTGTTTGTTTTCATAATTGCAAGAAGAAATCAATAGATCTCTCTCTTTTTTATGAACCAGAGAACTTCAAGTATTGCTTTTCATTATATATCTTATACTTCTTGAAGTTTATCTTTTTAACACCATCCTTGAATTCATTCTCTGAATTTTATACCAAGGCTATATGTGTTTTTCTATTTCTTATTTAACGGGTTTGAATCTCTGTTTAGAGATTGTACAAAGTTTGGGACACGAGGAGTGTCGCTATTTTTGTATGTTCGTGCTTGCGGGGCAAGTGATTATAGTGGATTGAAAATCTCTACGGGGAGTAGAGGACTGGAGTAGGATCAACAGGATCCAAACCAGGATAAATCTCTGTGTTTGCGATTGATTTAAATTTCAAGACTTGTCATTTTATTTCTGTTCCATCTTTGCAAATATTAGTAACGTTTTATTTGCAACATTTTTATTATATACACTATTCACCCCCCTTAGTGTATTGATCCATACAGGCAAAAATTACAAAGTTGTCAGCTTCTTTTTGTTTATTGTTAAATTGAGATTGAGATTTCTTTGCAGGTTTTGGTGGCCGCACTTATTTGACCAATGCAAATCCCAGGGGTGCAAGCAACAAATCAAAAGCAAGGAAGACTGCCGAAATTTTGTTGATTCTACACATAAAAAGAGAGAGAGTGCATGCTGCAATATTTTGGGTTCCAAAAGGTCGCAACTCTCAGAGAGACGAGGCTGCAACTTAAGTTACAGACGTGACATCTACATTTTGCCAGACGACAGCTGGCCTATGCTGATTGACGAAGACGACGCCGCTACACAAATTGAGCTTTCTGAACTCTTTTGTATATTATTTTGTGTAGCAGTTTGCTAGATCTTCGTAGGGGAAAATTTTACCAATATTTGTGAATATTTTGGACTTGTCTGGTTGGGGCTAGACAAGAGGGTCTTGACGTGTTGGTGCAGTCAAGATACACATTTACTAGGCTGATAGAGTTTTGCACTTTGTTGAGTGTGGTACAGTCTAGGTGGGGAGTTGGAGCTAGGACCCCATTGTAGATGCACAGAAGGAACTTATTAATGCTAGTATTTGCTTGGGGCTGGACGTAGGTTGTTGATGCGATCGAACCAGGGTATATCTGTTCATACTCTGTGATTGTCTCTTATTTACTCTGGGTGTGCTTTTAACTGCGTGTGATTTCTCGTGGGTTGCACGAGAATTTTTTATTAGCCTATTCACCCCCCTCTAGGCTAGGATCCAGATCCAACAGGTGGTATCAGAGTAGGTTTTAGGTTCTAGCCTAGGATTGACCATGGATCACATTGATAGTGCTTTTGCTGAGGGTCAGTCCATATCACGTCCACCTAGATTTAATGGAGTAGATTATGCTTATTGGAAAAATCGTATGAGAATCTACTTGATTTCTATTGATTATAAAGCTTTGCATATTGTTGAAAAAGGCTATAAACCACCTGTCGTTAAAATTGAAAATGTTGAGATGCTTAAACCTGATGATAAATGGGATGATAACGTTTGGAGACTGTATTCTCTTAATGCTAAAGCTATGAATGCTCTCATTTGTTCATTAGATAAATCTGAATACAATCGTATTTCACATTGTCTAACTGCACAGGAAATATGGCATACATTGGAGGTGACGCACGAGGGAACGTCACAGGTGAAGGAGTCTAGACTTGCACTTCTGAGCATAGAGTACACGGGATTTCGCATGCTACCATCAGAAACTATATCGGAGATATTTACGAGATTCACTAACATCGTCTACAAGTCTAGCTCGCTTGGTAAGCCATATTCTAGTCTTGAACAGGTGATGAAATTATTAAGAGTGCTGCCAAGCTCTTTCAGACCTAAAGTCACTGCCATCCAAGAAGCAAAGGATCTATCACAGATGAAGGTGGAGGACTTGATAGATAATCTAATGTCCCACGAGCTTGAACTGCAAAATATTGAAGAAAGAAAGAAACATGTGGAGAAGGAAAAAGCTTTAAAGCCACTTGCTCTGAAAGCTAGCGAAGATGAAGATGATGATGAGGAGATGTCGCTAATGGTTAGAAATTTCAGAAAGTTCATCAGAACTCCTCAAGGAAGATCAGAAATGCATAGAAGGTTCATTCCCTCTAACACTTTTAATTACGATAAAAATTCTTCTGAACAAGATTCTGCTAATAGAGTTGAATGCTTCAAATGCAGGAAAAAAGGACACTTCACAAAGTAATGCAGACAAGAGACTGCTCAGGTTGCTAAAGATAAAGAAAAAGCCAAGATGCTAACTTGGGACATGGACAGTGAAGCTGAGGATGAGGATGAAGAGGTTGTAGCCCACTCCACTGTCGTCTGTTTAATGGAAAATAACGATGAAGTAAATTCCTTTACTAAAGTTGAATTGTTAGATGTTCGTAAAGGAATGCAAAATGAGATTAATGAGCTAGAACCCACGTTGAAGGATTCTAGGAATGGTAGCTTTAAACTACAAAAAGAAAACTGGGACATTTCTGATGAAGTAGATATTCTTAAATAGGAACTTGTTGCATGTAATGATAAAATTGTGTCACTTGAAAAAAAGCTAGCATGCGTGAAAAAGCTACTTTTCTTACTTGTCCTTCCTTGTTGAATGATATTAGCATGCTTAAGCTAGATTTGACTAAGCTCGAAACTGAAAAAGATTATGTGATTAGAGAGTTTAATGATAAATTCTGCAAGTTGGATAATGGCTTTAAAAGAAAAATGATTGAGTTTGAAAAGAAGGAGGAGAAAAACAAGAGAGCTTTTATAAGTAGATGTACTTTGCTTGTGGATGAAAATGTGCTATTAAAATCCAAAGTCTCTAGTCTTAAGTTGTTCATTAAGAAGTTCTCTATAGGAAAACAATCGTTGGATATTATTGTAGAGAATCAATTATATGGCAATAATCGACGAGGACTTGGATTTAATTAAAAAACTGCTAAAAAGCCTATCTTTAAGAAATTCCACAATGTGCCTTCTATTGTGAAAAATATACATGCAAAGTACTTTACTTGTAATAGTGTTGGTCACACATCCTATTATTGTAAGTTTAGGAACACAAACATAAAATTCAAACAAGTGTGGGTTCCTAAATCTTTAATGGCAAACACTAGTGGAACTTGTTGGATTTCAAGGTCACACGTAACACCTTTTATGTAGGTGGGATGGAGATTTGGCGAGGAGCAATAAATTGAAAGTTTCATTCTTTTAGCTCCTCAGTCAAATAGCGACGTGAAGGTATATTTCTTTTCCCTCTTTGCATTCATTGCATACCTTCATAGTTTTGTGTGTGTGCTTGATTTAATCTTTGTTTGTGTGCTTGTGTGCTTGTTTTTTGGTTTGTTTTAGTTCTTTATAAAAGAAAAACAAAAAAAATTGAAAAACCAAAAATAAAAAAAATTGGTGCTCAATGAATACCTATTTATGAATCTTTATAAGTGGTATTATTGAATGTTCATTCATATCCTTGTAGAAATCATTGTATTATTGTTATAGCTATATGAGCATGTTAGAAACTATTTGGTAGCCATGAAATGTTTCTGGAAATGATTAATTTGATTTCTACACCTACACTCGCACTTCTACGAAAACTAAACTTGTTGTACTTTTGGAGATTCTTTTTATGAATAGTGGAAAGTGAATGTAGAATGAATAAAAACTGAATATTCTAAAGGATATGATGTGTATTGACATGAATAAAAATTGGGCACAAAAAGAATTGTAAATGAAAAAAATTATACATGAACTTTGCACCGTGTGAAAATTGGATACAATTCATGGCAAGTACACTACCCATATCCAACATATGCTGTATGGGTAATCATTAGCCTTGGTGTATTTTACTCCTCAAGCAATGCCACCCCGCATCTAAGAGTCCTTATAGGCTATGTTTTGGGGTTTGGTATCTTGAACTCATTTTTAATGAGGAGGGAAAAATCAATCCTAGTGAAATTCATGTTCAATGGAAAATGTGGGTTGATTTTGTTGATGTTCTAAATAGAATCTCCCTTTGTACTTCAATGTTCATATTAACACACTTACACATTGTTGGTGAAGTCTAAATTATGATTTTCCTGAATTTGAATTGCCTACTTTATAGAAAATGCATGCAAGTGCTAACTATACTCAATAACACTTTATTTATGCATGTGATATTTATTGACTTCAGTAATACCCTTTTGATGATAACAAAGGGAAGAAAGGAGAAGATTTGGGGGATTTGGATACTCAAATGCATTACATCCTTTCATCACACTTCACACACGCCCACCTATTTGCTCAAATCTTTCATTAGGGTTGTCATCATCAAAAGGGAGAGATTGTTGGACGCAACGTTCTAGGATCTTTAGTTTGATGACGACAAACCTGTTGCTATTTAACGTGTGTGCTAAGTGTGTTTCAGGAATGGCAAAGCGATAAATCCTCAAAGTGATGACTAAGTTAATCGTTGGAGGAACTGCTATCCGTATAGGTAATAGACTTGGTCAAAGTGCTATACACATAGCAAATTTAACTTGGTCAATATGGAAATATATGGAGCCAATTTGATATCAATTGGGATTGGAACAAATCAATTAAAGATATATTAAAATCCCATCAAATCCTATTCAAAACCAAATATCAATTAGAGATTAGATAGGATCTCGTATTCCTATCCCAAATAGGATTCTCCATGAGACAAAAGATCTCCCACCATCTCATACTTAAATCCCTCTTCAAGGTACCCTAAAAGGCGCGGCAGAACCAAAAGAAAACGTGACGGCACAAACCCTAAGTTCTACATCATACTGCGGCAACACAAAAGACCATATTTCGGCCAAGCAATAACCAATACTCTCTAGCCGCAAACATCAAGCCTGCACATCTTCTTTCCCATTATAGCCTCAAGCTTCAAACTAGACCCTAGCCAATCTTCACTTGCCACAAGTATATAGACCGACCATCTAGGGAGAAAGACAAAGGCCAATTAATGCACAGATTTTTTCTTTAGGATACAAGGATTCACGTGAACTTGAGGTGAAAGCTTTCTTTTTAATCAATTCATATACTTTTGTTTTGCAGGCAACAAGAGAACACTAGTCCTTGGCCGAATTTCATCAACCTGCCGCACACACACCAATAATCAACAAGCACCAGTACATGCTGAGCAAAAAGTTGCAAGCTGCCGAAACATGGTGCACATGTGATAGCCGCAAATTTGCAAACCCAAGTCGCAGCCTTTCTGACACTCCATGTGCATGCAATTAAAGAGCAAAGAGAGGGCTGCCATGATTTATTACTCACTGGGTTCTTCATTTTCATTGTGTTAAATACTAAATCTCTTTGACTTTTGTGTTGGTTTCTTGTGACAGGGCACTCACGCACGGGTTTGTCCTGTTCTCTTTGTTTATTTTGTCTTCAAAGCTAATCAAAGGTATGCCTTTTAAGTAATTAATTAAAGGATTAATCTTTGTTCCCTTTGATCTTACAGGCACTCACGAATGGAGGCAAGTGCTTAAGAGATTCCAAAACTAAGAATAATTGCTGCCACTTCTGTTTTCATACACAAAAGTTAGCGCTTTTTGTTTTCATACATTAAAGTTTGTGCTTGTTGCCTCAACATTGAAGGGATCCATGTCACGTCCCGCTTCCCAAAAGTACCGAGGCAAAAGCGTGACTAAGGCCCGCTTAGACTGGAGCTGAGAGCTCAGACCCAATAAGCGTCTGTGGTATTCCAAAACGAAGGAACAGGTCCCTGCAAGTTAGTACGGAACAATAAAAGTACTGAAAGGAAAGAGCATATCATTTTATTCCAAACATAATCATCCAAAGTACTAAAAGTCTAAAAACGCCCGAAGGGCTACAACTACAGGAAAGGAAACTACCGGTGCAAGCACCCAACCTAGTCAAGAAAACAAAAGGTGCTACACACCCAATCTAAACTGGGAAAGAAACTCTGGATCAGCAACGAGAGGCCTCTAACTCTGGTCCTCCTCGGGATCGTACTCTGGATCAACACCCTCCGGCTCTACGTCTGCTGACAAGTCCACCTCGTCGACGTACTCTGGCTCAACACCTGACGTACATCACCAAGAGAAGGAACTGTATGTCAGGTAAGGTTTATAAAAAGGGTCAGACCAAACTACAAGTGTATCAACTATTTAACAACGGTTTACTGGTTGATTATCATGCTGAGGTTATAACAGGGGAACAAAAGAAAGTTACGCAGCAGGAAAGTAAAACGTGACAAGTAGTAGTCGTAGCGTGTGCTACCAACTACGGGACTAGCCTACAGGTGTCAAGACGAATCGGGACATGGCGGGACAAGACAAGACAAGTGTGACACGAAAGGGTTCACGCCTTACGGTTCGAGGGGGATCAGACCCTCTTACCGTGCGCACGCTCAACCCTACCCCAAACCCAAGTATTCAAGACGTGACAAGACAAGGGATCACTCGCTCTAGCTTGGCGAGCGCCCTATTGCCCTCTGGGCTGTGTAACAAGACAAGGGATCACTCGGAGAGTGCCCTATTGCCCTCTGTGCTGTGCAAGATGGGACGGGACGTGACAAGATACGAAAAGTTATTCTAGGGTGTCCACACGCACGCACACACAAGATAGTCCTATGATGTCAAAAGTTGTTATTGTCGGGCTCAGACTTCGTCGTCAAGTCTGAGCTGTCAAGGGCGTCCCGGACGCTATCATTTCACATCCGGTTCTCTTTGTTCACAGTTAACAGTTCTAACAACTAAGGCCTAAGCACGGCCAAAAGTGCAAGTGGATACACGTGCCTGCGGTGGCGAGTGTGTCGTCTCCCCGGAGCGTCTCGTCCAAGCGTCTCATCAGCGGAAGTCCGTCTGAAACAGTGCCACGACGACGGTGTCATGTCTCAATTTCATCAAATCATATTACGGTTCGTTTCTAGGTTATCGGGACTATCCTATTCGTCAAAAGTCACATTTTGATGTTTCAGCCTAATCGACGAATCTATCCTATGTGCACAGTCAAAAAGTCCGTTCGTCGATTTTCTATATTTGTACAACATTTTACTGGTGCTGGAAGAAATTTTAGTTCAAATTGTCGACTTTTAGTTTAGGGTTCAATCAGCTATTGTGGGGGTTTCTACGAGTTCGGGGACCAACCTTTACCGGAGTTTGGAGTAGAGCGGTAGTCGTGTCTGAACGGAGAAACTCCTCGGCGTCAAATCTGGTCCATGCACGATTTCCCAAAAGCTAAAACTTGCGACGAAGGCCTACAACGTGTCGTAACGTCGTAGACGGAAAATCCATGAAGTAGAACACCCAAGTGGGCCCACATCAGTGCTAGGGGTCAAATGGGGACCCACAACACTTCTGGAGAACTTGGGGGGCCCACAACAGGAGTTGGTGCGGGAGAAACGACGTTGCGACGATCGGCCGTCGGTCAGACCGAGCCGCTGCGGAGGGATCTCTCGGTCAGACCGAGAGAATGCGGAGGTTGGGTCGGTCGGGTGCAGCGGATCGTGATGCGGGGTCTGCAGTGTCGGTCGCAGCGGTCAGATGCGGGGGATCTCGTCGGTCGAGCGCTGCGGAGCGGTGTCTGCAGCGTTGCAAGCTGCAACCGAGCACTGCAGCGTGCGGAGCGGGCGGGCGCTTCGGTCAGACCGATGGGAGCCGTCGGTCGGATGCGGAGTGGGCGAGTTGCAACGTTGCAACTTGCAACGAAGGGGAGCGGGTGCGGGAGCGGGAGCGGGCGTCGGTCGCGACAAGGAAAATGCGGGGGCGGCTGTCGATCGTAGCGGGGAGCGGCTGTTGCAACGTTGCAACTTTTATGCTGTGGAGCGGAGCGTGGGGTGCGGGGCGATCTCTCGGTCAGACCAATGGAAGCTCTCGGTCTGGCCGAGCGGATGCGGGGACTTGGCTGCTGCGGGGGCTGCTGATGGATGCGTGAGTTTGGGAGATGAGAAACGGCGGCTAGGGTTTGTGTTGTGCGAAAAAGAGATGACCTAGGGCTATTATAAATAGAGTAGGGGTTTTAGGGATAGGGTAGGGTTTAGGAGATTAATTAAAATAATTAAAATAATTCATTTAAAATAAATTCTCTCTTCTCTCCCTCACGCAAGGGTGGTTGCAGCCAAAAAATGTGAGACTTGGTCAAAAATTATTTTGAAGAGTAATATTTAAATAGGAATTTTATTATAATTAAAATACTTATAAAAGTATGTTTTACAATTATTTATAACTTTCTCGAAAATGGAAAATAGGTCAAATTTAGTCCAAAAATTGTAAAATAAATATTGGGGTGATCGGAGCGACGAGAGAAAGAGAATGAAGAAGACGGATCTAAATTTCGACGTCGAGAGACGAAACTAAAAATATAAACGTCTCGCGTCAAAACAGAAAGTCGTGACATCACATCAAATAAGATAGAATCGCGGAAGAACGACTCGAGAAATGTCGTTCCAAAATAGTTCCACAATCTAATACTCTCAGAGACGATCACAACGGCATATCACACAAAAATGTTCAAAATCAAATAGAGTCTAAAATAAACACGTGCACGATCAAGAGCACGTGCAAAAGGAAAGTACGATCGGAAACCGACAGTTACATCCTACCCAACTTAGAAATGCTTCCGTCCTCGGAATCAACATCAAGCACCGCTGGGAAAAAGATGCGGGAAGCGCTCTCTCATATCATCCTCACGCTCCCAGGTGGACTCTCCAGGTGATCCGTGACGCCACATCACTCTCACCAGGTCGACTATCTTATTCCTCAACTGCTTCTGTCGAGGGTCCAAGATCTGCACAGGCTGCTGGTCATATGTCAGGTCCGGGCGAACTGTAATCTCTGAGAAATCAACCGTGTGTGACGGATCACTGACGTACCGACGTAGCTGAGATACATGGAAAACGTCGTGAACTCCCTCCAAAGACGGTGGCAGAGCAAGGCGGTAGGCCACTGCTCCCACACGCTCTAGCACATCGAATGGCCCAATAAATCTTGGACTCAGCTTTCCCTTCTTCCTGAAACGAATGAATCCGCGGTTCGGAGAAATCTTCAGGAAGACGTGATCTCCAGGCTGAAACTCCAAGGGTCTCCTCTTGGCATCTGCCCAATGATTGAAGCGATCCTGTGCAACTCTAAAGTTCTCCCTGATGTCCCTCACGACATCCACAGCTTCCACTATCTTCTCCAGGCCCAACAGCTCCCGATCTCCAACGTCATCCCGGCTCAGTGGCGATCGACATTTTCTCCCATATAAGACAGCAAATGGCGCCATGCCAATGCTCGCCTGGTAGCTCTTGTTATATGAAAACTCCACCAAGTGAAGATGGTCCTCCCATGATCCCTTCAAATTGAGCGTACAAGCTCGCAGCATATCCTCCAAAATCTGAATAGTCCTCTCCGACTGGCCATCGGTCTGCGGGTGGTACGCCATGCTGAAACTCAGACTCGTACCCAAGTTCTCATGCAGACTTCTCCAGAACTGAGATGTGAACCTCATGTCTCGATCAGACACAATGCCCACGGGGACTCCATGTAAGCGTACAATCTCCTACACGTGCACAGTCTACATCACGACTAATTCCAAGAGGAAATTTAAAGAGAAGTAGGAAAGAAGTTTTACCTCAAGATATTTCCTCGCCAAAGCTTCCGTAGACTGGCCCACTCGGAATGGGATAAAGTGCGCAGACTTAGTCAATCGATCTATGATCACCCAGACTGCGTCGTTCTGCCTCGGGGTCCGAGGTAAACCAGTCACGAAATCCATCGTAATATGTTGCCACTTCCACTCCGGAATATGAAGCGGTTGCAGCAACCCAGCAGCACGATGGTGCTCAGCCTTCACCTGTTGGCATATCAAACACTTGACAATGCTCCGTGCCACACTCCTCTTCATGCCAATCCACCAATAGTTCAGATGGAGGTCCTTATACATCTTGGTGCCTCTAGGATATATAGAATATGGCGAGCTATGAGCCTCGCTCAGCAGCTCCTCCCGAACATCACCTGCAGGTACGCAGAGTCTGCTGCCGTACTGCAGCGAACCATCCTCATGAATCACGAACTCCGTCCGTAGTCCAGCTTCAACCTGCTTCCTGATCCTCTGCAGTTTTGGATCTCCTGCCTGTGCTTCCTTGATCCGATCCACGATCGTGGACTGAATCTGCAAATTCAGGAATGAAAGAAGCACACCAGGTAGGAAGACCTCCAAATCCATCTTTCTCAGCTCCTGCTAAATCCTCCAGTTAGCAGTATGCATCATAACAGCAGGAAGTCTACTCAAAGCATCGGGCACTACGTTCACCTTCCCCGGATGATACTGCAAGTCTATCTCGTAGTCAGCCATAAGCTCTAATCATCGCCTCTGACGCATGTTGAGCTCATTCTACGTAAAGATGTACTTCAAGGTCTTGTGATCGGTGAAAATCTTCACACTCTCACCTAGCAAGAAGTGCCTCCAAATCTTCAGTACAAAAATCACCGCTGCCAACTCCAGATCGTGCGTCGGGTAATTCTTCTTATGAGTCCTCAACTGACGAGAAGCGTACGCGACCACGTGGCCATGCTGATGCAGAACGCATCCAAGGCCCTTCCCTGACGCATCACAATATACTTCGAAGCATCCGCTTCGATCCGACACTGCCAACACCGGTGCTGTGGTCAATCTCGCCTTCAAGATATTGAAAGCCTCCTCACAAGCATCTGACCAAAGAAACTCCACGTCCTTCCTCGTCAGCTTCGTCATCGGCTCTGCAATCTTCGAGAAATCCTTGATGAACCGCCGATAATAGCCTGCTAAACCAAGGAAGCTCCTGATGTCTGACGCTGACTGCGGAGTCGGCCAATCTCTGACTGCTCTGACCTTCTCCAGATCCACAGATATGCCATCACTGGACACCACGTGCCCCAGGAATACGACTCTGTCCAGCCAGAACTCGCACTTGCTATACTTGGCATAAAGCTTGTGTCGCCTCAGCGTCTCCAGCACTGTCCTCAGATGACAGCTGTGCTCCTCCTCAGACTTCGAATAAATAAGAATGTAGTCAATGAAGATAACAACAAACTTATCCAGGAAGTCGTAGAAAATCAAGTTCATCAGATTCATGAACACAGCTGGCGCATTGGTCACGCCAAATGGCATGACCACGAACTCATAATATTCGTACTTCGTCCGGAAAGCTATCTTCAGAACATCATCCTTCTTCACCTTCAACTGATGGTATCCGCTCCTCAAGTCCAACTTCGAGAAAACTCTCAAGCCTCCAAGCTGGTCAAAGATATCGTCGATGCGCGGAAGAGGATACTTATTCTTCACCGTGACGGCATTCAATCCTTGATAGTCTACGCACATCCTGCGGGACCCATCCTTCTTCTTCATAAGAAAAACTGGTGCACCCCACGGTGACACACTAGGGTCGATGAAACCCTTCTGCAGCAACTCATCTAACTGCTTCCGCAGCTCCTCGAGCTCAGCGGGAGCCATACGGTACGACGCTTTCGTTATCGTTTGCGCTCCCGGCAAAAGATCGATACCAAACTCTAAAACTTGAAGGATCCTGCCAAAACAGAGTTTGGATCGATAATATGAAGTTTAGACTTACGCTTGCGTATGCGGCACGGTAGTCTACGAACTTCGCCTTCGGATTCGCCACGACGGATCGAGTCTTCTCACGAACGGAGTAAGGCTACTAATCCACAATCTAAATCTCTACTTTAGATTAAGAACTTGGATAGAGGAAGAGAAAGGATTTCTGCAGAGCTTCGCTATGATGAAGTTGCATGCATGAATTTCATGCAAAAGCTGTAAGAAATGGCTTACCCTTGGGTCTTATTTATAGCCCCCAAGGTAATTATTTTAGGGTAAGTTGTTCCTTTGGAACAACTTAAGTAAGGTGTACCATGATACATGGCACATTATAAGCTTAAGTTGTACCATATGCATGGTACAACATAAGCTTAAGATATTCCCCCATTATAAGCCATATGTCGCATGCACTTATGCATATATAATGCGACTTTCCCACTCATCCAGAGATCCTCTCCGCAAGGGAACAGATTCCCTTTGTACACGACTTCGTGTACGCAACGTTCGAGGTCCGTATTCCCTCGTACATCCCCCACAAGGGTGTACAAACGTCTTCCATATCCAACATCTCCCACTCACACTTGAGGGGATTGTAAGAGAACGTCTTTCCCTTAGTTCTTTCATCTATCATACCGAGAAATAGACCGTGCGACCGTCATGCGCGTAGAGTCTGTTGTTGTGCACTTGTTAGAGATACACAACGACCTCGAAGGTGCAAAGTTGAGTAGTTCAACGCATGCTTTACCCTAGATTATTTCTTCGCATTTCTTATACTTTATATTCAACAATTGGATCCCATCTGGATTACAATTGGCTGGCCAGCTTTGAATCATTAAAGTCCAAATGCGAATATGAAATCAATCTTCCTCTTCTTGCGAACCTTCCGATCTTGACTTGATTCGCTTTTCTAACGTGCCCCGCCGAGCCGAATTACCATAGCCCATAAGTAACACGCTAAGATAGCGATCATCTCGTCAAATCTAAAGGAACCAATTGGAGTCCTTGAGGGTAAGAGTTAAGACCCGTATGGCCTTTGAGTCTCACATAATAGCAAACACTATTGCTACTAACTCAGTGGTCGAAATGCATACGTGGTATGAACACGTATTACAACATCACTCCTTTCCCAGGGAGAGTATGTCTTAATGATGTTGTACGGATGAAAAGATCAGACACCACAGTGCCTATCTTTTGAGTCCCCTTACTACCCAGGAAATATTCCCGGACTCTCATCCTGCATAAGACAGATAGGATTAAAAAATCTAATGAGATCTTTATATCCTTGTGATACAGATCTCAGATCTTTTGTAAGCATCCATATGATGCAGATCTTTCATTCGACTATCTTGTTAAAGTCATGACTCTAAATCATTCGTCTAATGATTTTGACTTTAAACTAGTCTCATCTCTATCTTATCCATCTGATAAGATAAGGCGGTTGCTCATGTGAGAGAGCCAACCTTTATCTGTCCGACATACACACAATTCAGCTGAGATTTCAAAAATGTACACAAACATTTCTTAAGAAATTCATATGCAATGTTTGAAAAAGAACTTATTCTTTTATTAAATTTGATCTTTCTTAGACATGGGAATATATATTGGTACAACTCAGCTCATACGCAATCCTTGGGATGATAAGTATTTATAAAACACATTTCTGGGGATCGCTTTCGTAAGCTGATCCTCTATCATCTCATGCGTAGATATGTACCTTATGTCTACCTTCTTGGTTTTATCATAGTCTTTTGTAAACCTGCAGTTCCTTTAAGATACTGCATTATCCTCTTAACCGCTTTCCAGTGTTCTTGCCCTGGGTTGGATTGGTAACAGCTTACCATTTCCAACGGCAAAACAGATGTCCGGTCTCGTACACACCATAGCGTACATAAGACTATCAACTGCACTGGAATATGGAACTTTTTCCATAATTTCCTTTTCCTTTTTGGTTCTTTGGACACGATTCCAGATATAAATTATCGCATATGCTTATATGAATATCAATAGACTTACAGTCCTGCATATTAAATCGTTCTAGAACCTTCTTTATATAAGTCTCCTGTGAAAGAGAAAGAAGTTTCTTCGAACGATTCCTTGAAATCTTAACTCCAAGGATATATGCGGCTTTTCCTATGCCTTTCATCTCAAATACTAATGAAAGCCAAGCCTTGATACTCATCACAAAGCCCTTGTCATTTCTGGCTATTAAAATGTCATCTACATATAGAGACCTGATAATATACTTGCTTTTAATCCTCTTGATATATACTCAGTTATCTTCATCAAGCATGGAAAAAATCCATTTGATAAGACAACTTCTTGAAATCGTATATACCATTGCCTCGAGGATTATTTAAGACCATATATGGACTTACGAAGTTTACAAACCTTATGTTCGTTTCCTTCTTTTACAAACCCTGTAGGTTGTTCCATATAGATCTCCTCGTCTAATTCTCCATTGAGAAATGCAGTCTTTACATCCATCTGATGTAATTCGAGGTATAAGCAAGCTACCATTGCCAGAATCATGCGAATCAAGGTAAAACGCACAACAGGTGAGAAGTTTTCTTTGTAGTCTATCCCTTCCTGTTGCGTAAAACCTTTCGCGACAAGGCGAGCTTTATATCCATCTATAGAGCCATCAGCCTTATGCTTGATCTTGAGAACCCATTTGTTCCCAATTGCTCTATGTCCTCTGGGTGAGTTAACTAAGTCCCAGACTTTGGTTAACTTTCATGGATTTCAATTCCTCCTTCATCGCTTCCATCCATTTGTCTTTTGCAGGGCATGATGCGGCATATTTGAGATTCTTCAAGTCCTTGTTGACTCGAATTTAGATCAATTCTAATATCACTCCCACTTGAAATGTTGTTAGAATTGCTCCCACTTGGATCATTATTCCTGTATGGAATAGGATAATCGTCATTCGTATAATCCATTGGTGAAGGTTAAAAAGAATTTTCGTTTTCACCAAGAATTTCTCCCACTCGAATGAGGTAATCCTTTTTGATCATAAATCTCAAAATAGAGATAAGTCTTGACTTATCTCGCCCTGTCTTGGAAACTCGTTTTCCAAGAAAGTGACATCCCTCGACTCAAACTCAATTAGCACACCATTGTCTTCCTGATTAACAAAAACATAACCTTTGGAGTTTTATGCGTATCGTTTAAAGATACATTTCCTTCCCCATGGCCCAAGTTTGCCATGCTTATGGGAGGAAATATGTGCGTTGAATGCACAAACTCAAGGTAAAAAATGTTTAAGTCAAGAGACCTTTGGTTCCACAACTCATAAGGAGTGGAACTAACTGATTTCGAGGGTACGCAGTTTAAAATGAAAACGGTTGTCAATAATGCATCACCCCAAAAGGTGATTGGCAAGTTAGCTTGCGCCATCATTGAACGGACCATTTTTCATTAAAGTCATATACCTCCTTTCTGCAACACCAATTTGTTGAGGAGTATACGGCATAGTTACCTGATGTACTATGCCTTTTTCATCACAAAGTTCCTTTAAACTTGTTGATTGATATTCACCGCCCCTATCGGTTCGCACGACCTTAATCTTGCGATCTAATTGATTCTCCACTAAACTCATATAGTTTTTAAAGCAGGTTTAGTGCTTTCACTTTTGTGGGATATCAAATAGATATGACCGAATCGGGTGAAATCATCAATTAAAAGTGATGAAATAGGACTTCCCGCGTCTTGTCTTGACATTCATCGGACCACATATGTCCGAATGGATAAGCGGTAATGGAACCTTGGCCCTTGTGCCGGTTCCAAACGGCTTGCGACAAGATTTCCCTACAAGGCAATGTTCGCAGGTCGACATTTCAACCTTTGAAACATTGGATAGAAGGCCACGTTTGGCAAGTCTATCCATACGCGTTGGTCCAATATGACCAAGCCTTGAGTGCCAACAAATTATATTAGACTCATTAGTCAAAGAATTTGTCACAAGGAAATGAGAAATCATACATTGTACTTATTACAATGAATCCTTTAAATACATAACCCAGAACCAATAAAGGAATTATTACAAAAATAGGTCCATATTACAATCATGAAGGAACCAACTATCACCAAGACCCATTAAATTGACCACAGTATTAATATTCCTTTGAATATATGGAATGAAGAGAACATCATAAAGTAGGAGAGTGTGGCCGTTGTCCAAGTCTAGCTTGCAATTCTCAACGCCTTTCTCTACAACACGTGTGTTGTTTCCTACATTGATCCACTTCATTCCTTGGGGTATCCGGTGATACTCCACGAAGGACCGTCTGTCCTTTGCTATGTGGTCGGTGGCACCTGAATCAATTATCCCAAAATGGATTAGATTCCACAAGAAATATTGAACTAGAAACACATATGTAACTAGTATTACAAGTTACCTCGTCACTTCCACTCGTACACGAACGAGCATAGTGACCGAGCTTGTTGCACTTGAAGCACTTGATCCTTTTCAAGTCTCTCTTCTTGTGCCATTTCTTGTTCCCACCCTTATGTTTGGGTTCCTTGGTGGACTCAGGTTGCTTATTACGTTCATTAGAAGACTTCGAACGATCTTTACGTTTCTTTCCCCCGTGTGAGGAACTAGCAACCATGTGCACTTCTGCACTTGGCTTGGCAGCCGCAAGCCGCTCTTCCTCTAATTCGAGGTGCTTGGAAACATCGTTGAAGGTCTTGATGCTCTCATTATGAGTGAGATGCATCTTCATCTGATCCCACCCATTTGGTAGGGAACGTATGACTGCTTGGATTTGTTGCTCATTCGTGAGCACATGACCTGCGTCCTTTAACTCTGAGATAAGGTTCGCCATATGTCGCAGATGTTTCCCCATGGAATGATCTGGACGTTTCTTATATGTATCGAACTTTATAGTTAAGGCGCGAAGTTTGGACACCGATGTGCCACCGAACTTCTCCTCTAGCTTGGACCATATGTCCATGGCTAGGTCATATTCTCGGAAGATGCGCATTATGTCATCTGCCATACTGCTTAATAACGTAATGCGCGCTATCTTATTCTTCCGAGACCAAGCATCAAAAGCTTCCTTGTCTCGTCTGTGTTGGGCCGTAGTGCCCAACTCGGGTTCAATCATTATGTTCTTTAGAGTTTCGAGCACTTCTTGCTCCTCTAAAACGTATTGTATCTTAATGGACCAAAGTTTGTAATTATCGCCGTTGAGTTTTTCACCTTTGTTTAACTCAGCGACGATATTCTTTGAAGCGGAAGACATTTTACTTTTAAAATGCTGCAAAAAACACAAAACCGAAGGTTCGATCAAAACATTGCATAAAAATTCTTAAAATATAACTCCCACTTGAAATGATAATAGAGTATCCCATTTGGATAGTTCTAAAAATTCAAATCCCACTTGGAATTATATTATATTTGATAAGTTACTTTCGAAAAATATTGAAGATGTTGTTCTAGAATCGAAAAGGTCTCTATGATTCCAATTACCATCTAGAACAACCTTCAATATTCCCCCATCACTTATCAAACAATAGTACTCTTATAGTATTAGCAGCGGAAAACGAGTATTTGATAAGTTACTTTCGAAAAATATTGAAGATGTTACTCTAGAATCGGAAAGGTCACTATGTTTCCAATCACCATCTAGAGTAACTTTCAATATTTCTCCCTCACTTTATCAAATGTTAGTACTCTTATAGTACTTTGCAGCGGAAAAGCGTTTTTGAAAACGTATTTTTCAAAACGAATTTAAAATACATTGGCTAATCTCCGTAGAGTAGAGCACAACGTCATAAGTTCATTGGCTAATCTCCGTGGAGTAGAGCACAATGACATGGCTAATCTCGCATGAAGTAGAGCATTACGGCTAATCTTCAAGGAGTAGAGCACAATTACATAAGTACATTGGCTAATCTCCGTAGAGTAGAGCATAATGACTTGGCTAATCTCGCATGAAGTAGAGCACTATGGCTAGTCTTCAAGGAGTAGAGCCCAAGTTAAAAAACTTCATTAAAATGTTAGTTCCGTATGAACTGGTCGGCACTGTGGTTAGCCCCGTATGGGCTAATCGGCACATCCGAGTTTGGCCAATGCCTTTTGTCACCCCGTATGGGTCAGTAGGCAAGTTTGCAGTCGACCCAGACCTTCTGCCAGATTGGTCGACCAAAATGACCAAATTGGTCGACCAATTTTCGAACTGCAGTTTCTTCCCGGCCAGGGCCTCTGCCCTGGCCGGGGCTTGGCCAATGGGCCGGCCAGGGCCTCTGACCTGGCCGCCCAGGGGCCCTGGCCCCCTCGGCCAGGGCCGGCCAGGCCCTGGCCTCTGCCAGGGCCGGCCGGCCAGGCCACTGGCCGGGGCAAGGGCCCCTGCCCTGGCCTCGGCCAGGCCCTGGCCTGAGGCCAGGGCGCTGCCCTGGCCTCGGCCAGGGCGGCCAGGCCCCTGGCCTGAGGCCAGGGCGCTGCCCTGGCCTCTGCCAGGGCGGCCTGCCCGTTGGCCGGGGCCAGGGCTCCTGCCCTGGCCTCGGCCAGGCCCTGGCCAGGACCCTGGCCGGGGGCCAGGGCCCCTGCCCTGGCCCGGCCAGGGCGGCCTGGCCCTGGCCAGGCCGCGGCTAGGGCTCCCTGGCCCTGGCCAGGCCGCGGCTAGGGCTCCCTGGCCCTAGCCGTGGCCGGCCAGGGCCGGCCGGCCATGGCCCGGCCATGGCCTATTGGCCTTGCCCGGCCATGGCCCTTTAGCCATGGCCGGTCTCCCCCCTTTCATGGGGTGGCCGCATGCACTCCACCCCCTTGATGGGGTGGTCGTCGGTGGTTATTGGCCGTAGCCAACCCCCTCCGCATGGGGAGAGGGGGTGCATGGCCTTCATAGCCCATTTGGCCATGGTGCACATGCACCAAATTTCATCTTACCCGATGGAAATAACTACCACCTTCTTCCTCGATGAAGCACCCGTTCGTCGATGAAGCACCAGTTCGTCGAGAAATTAGTTATTTCCTAATGGCCGTGTGCCAAAAAATGAATAACATACTACGTGAACGGTCGGTTCTTCCTGTCACGGAGAGTTCCTACCATATCCGTAATGATAGGAGACCCTAACGTGAAAAGAACAACCGCTGCGTTCTCTCCGTCACGAAGCGTTCCTACCATATCCGTAATGGTAGGAGACCCATTCGTGAAAAAGACAACGACTCGTTCATAGTTTCGACGGGGTGGCGTTTTGACCGGGACGAACCCATATGGCTCTGATACCAATGAAGGATCCTGCCAAAACAGAGTTAGGATCGATAATATGAAGTTTAGACTTACGCTTGCGTATGCGGCACGGTAGTCTACGAACTTCGCCTTCGGATTCGCCACGACGGATCGAGTCTTCTCACGAACGGAGTAAGGCTACTAATCCACAATCTAAATCTCTACTTTAGATTAAGAACTTGGATAGAGGAAGAGAAAGGATTTCTGCAGAGCTTCGCTATGATGAAGTTGCATGCATGAATTTCATGCAAAAGCTGTAAGAAATGGCTTACCCTTGGGTCTTATTTATAGCCCCCAAGGTAGTTATTTTAGGGTAAGTTGTTCCTTTGGAACAACTTAATTAAGGTGTACCATGATACATGGCACATTATAAGCTTAAGTTGTACCATATGCATGGTACAACATAAGCTTAAGATATTCCCCCTTTATAAGCCATATGTCGCATGCACTTATGCATATATAATGCGACTTTCCCACTCATCCAGAGATCCTCTCCGCAAGGGAACAGATTCCCTTTGTACACGACTTCGTGTACGCGACGTTCGAGGTCCGTATTCCCTCGTACATCCCCCACAAGGATGTACAAACGTCTTCCATATCCAACAAAACTCTGTCGGGTGGCAAACCTGAGATATCCTCTGGGAAGACGTTGTCGAAGTCTCTGACGACTGCTGGTCACTCGATCTCCATCTCCATCTGCATAGCTGCAACAATCGGCACCTCCGGCTTGGCCCGATATCTGATGGGCCTAAGCGACTCATCTCTGCTACGGAACTCGAACTCCAGATGGCCTGGAATCCGGAATACCACCCTCTTGCTGTGACAATCGATCGAGGCGTGGAAATCTCCCAACCAATCGATGCCAAGAACGACATCGAAATGTGGCAGGTCATGGACAATGAAATTTGCGAAAAGCTCGTGCCTATTGACCACCAATGGAATCAATCGACATCCCAAGTTCACTGTCACCACTCTATTCCCTGTGGTGATGTACCAACACTTAGGGAGTGTATGGGTGGGAATGGACTGACTTGTTACAAATCTCCAGGATATGATGCACATGGATGCACCGGAGTCGAACAAGGCCAAAGCCGGGTGAGAGGACACTAGAATGGTGCCTAAGATATAAGAGCACTACAGTCAAACCAAGCTACTCTGACAAACAAGTCGAGCAAGAAACACTAATAATAAGATCTAAACTATGAAATGAAAGACTAGGATTAAAAGAGTTACCTGCAATAACTCCATCCAGCTCCTCAGTCTCAACAGCTGTCATGGTATACGCCGGCCTCTGGGGTTGCGCTGCTCACTGAAACATCTGCCTCTGTGGCACCAAGGGTGGTCCACGAACAGCAGGTCCTCTCTGGACTGGGGCAGGCACTCTCATCTGCAGCGGGGCTGGCGCTCCAAAAATAGCATTACGGGCTCTCGGACAATCCTTTGCAGCATGCGAGGCATCTCCACAAACTAGGCACAGTCCCAACATCTTCCTACAGTTGACCTAAACATGTCCTGGCTTGCCGCAGAAGTGGCATGGACCCTTGCTCTGATTTGCCCTGGTGCTCCAGGCCTCTTGAATGGCACCGTCTGAACTGGCCTCATCGCCGGCCTAGCAGGTGGCCGGTACTGCTCCATAGGGCGCTTCCCTTTATCAGCTGAAGGGTCAGGCAGACGCGATATAATCTCATGATTCTTCGCAGCATCTAGCATAGCTCTCATAGTCGTGAAATTCGCCGAAGACATAGAAGCCTGAATCTTCGGACGCAGTCCCTGACGAAAGCGATCAGCTCGCTTCTCCTCCTTCCTTACCATATGTGGGGCAAAACGACTCAGCATCTCGAACTCAGCTTTGTAACGACTGGTTTTTCTATATTGGTGTTATCGATATAATATATTTGTCTTGGTGGATTTTCTCCTTACGTATGATTTCCGTCCTTGTAGCTTTTGCTTTCGTTCGTTTCGTTGTGATTTCCTAGCTTCTTCCTTAGATCGTTGATCTTGGAGTAAGTCACTCATGACGAACTTCAAATCGCTCATATTTTAGAGTTAGAGTGATCTTAGAAGCTATAGGAATCTTCCCGAAGCTTCGCGCTTCAATTCGGCACTTTTCGTGCACCTTAGTTGGTTCAAGAAGGGGAACCAACCGACTAGATTGAGATCTAGTCGGTCGGCAACTCTTCTCAAACCGACTAGTTCATTTAATCAATAATTTAGGAGTTACTGTTTACTCTTAGTCGGTCTAAGAACAACCACCGACTGACTAGATGTGAAACTAGTCGGTCAGAACTTGCTCTCAAACAGACCAGTTCCTTTGATTGATTTTACCTAAGTTACTGTTTATTGTTAGTCGGTCCATGAACACTCACCGACCGAATAGGTCTCAAACTAGTCGGTCGACGGGCCTTCACAGACCGACTAATTCACTTCCCAGATTTCTTCCTTCTTTCGCTGTTTGATTTTAGTCGGTCACAGTTGAACGTCCGACCGACTAGTTCCCAAACTAGTCGGTCAGCCACCCTTCGTTGACCGACTAAATCACCCAGAAACCCTAGGTTTGCCCTAGCCGCCGCAGTTTTCCTATAAATAACCCCCGATCGTTTTCTTTTCTTTCCTTCACTTCTCTTGGCCATTTCCCTTCCCCTAGACCTCTGATCTTCCCCAACCTTCCTCTAGCCCTTCCTCCTTACTCAAGAGCCCCTCTCCCCCTCCATTTAGGCCGGCCACCTCCTCTAGGCCGTCGGCAAACCCCCAAAACCCCATAAAATCCCATTTCTCCAGATCTTCTCCCCATTTCCAGATCTTCTCCCCATTTCCAGATCTGAGCCGTATTTTTCCAGATCGTTCTTCCGTCGCCGTGCTTGCTCGACATCGATCTTCCACTTCTATACGGTAGTGTTCGACCCTTTAATATTCTCATAACCCTCATTGTGATTTTATTGAAACCCTAATAAAAATGGATATTAGACATCGTAGGATTCGATTATAAAACTGGGTTTGGTTATTATTCTAATGTTGTTTTGCCATGGCAGCGATTCCATCCCCATAGCTAACATTTTGTGACATGCCTCGTTGATCGTCATCCTCGGTGCTAGGCAAGTGAAACTTGCCACTTAGGGTTTTAGGCCATGTTTTAGGCCATTTGCTTGTTGTAGGCGTAAAAGAGACTAGGCGACGAAATGATACTCGCCTAGGCGCTAATTTCAGGATCTAGCTTGACAACGAAGCTTGATCTGACTACTCTTCATTATTTGCTCTATTTGCCATCCATGCATCTTAACTGCCATGTTTAATACTTTAACTGTACGCCTTGCACTATTATTTGCCATGCCATGTCATCCATGTTGAATGTCGCATTCGTAGCACACGCTACAATACTTGTGTTTCCTGGCTCGTGGTCCAGAAGCGGGCCACGTGTGTTGGTCGATAGCCAATGCCCGATCTACTTGTTTTCGGCTAGGCACCTGCGTTGCAGGCATAACCCTAGGTCAGGCTAGGCACCTGTTTTTTAGCGGGCATAACCCTATGCCATACGTGTTAAATACATTTCCTGGCTCGTGTTTCAGAAGCGAGCATTCCGTGTTCGGGGGTGATGCCTTGGCTCGATTTACGTGCAAAACACTTCCTGGCTCGTGATCCAGAAGCGAGCATTCCGTGTTCGGGGGTAAGGCCCTGGCTCGATACACGTGGAGGGGTAGAGATAAACGGTCACTTGAGCTTAGGAGTTGGCCCGATCAGTCACTCTAGCCAACATGCGGAATCTCTGTGCACAACTTGTTTACGTGACGTGTTTACGTGACGTGTTTACTTGACGTGATTTACTTGACTTGTACTTGTCCGTGTTTATACTTGTAAAACTTGTCATCCATACCATACTTGCTACTTGCTACTCGTTACTTGCACTTTACCTTACTTGTTACTTCCATGCTATACTTTCCATGCTACGCATCATACTATAACTGCTAGGTTGTTAGTTTACCTTCCCTTCAGTTTCCTTGCTCAAGTCTTTTTAGACTTGCTGACATGTGCCCCTTTACTCTTTTGGGTGACACATGTTAGATCCTGAGCTAGAGGCCATTGCAGAGGACGTAGTGTTTGCTGGCGCTGGGCCAATGGTTGCCGAGGAGGAGTTTGTGGTCACTGGTGATCTGTCTTAGAGGCCGCTTGTGTTCTCTTCCTTTGTTTAGATTGATGTTAGTTGTCGGTGCATGGCACCATGTTTTGTACTTGTACTTTTGTTGGCCATGCTGGGGCCCTTAGATTCTTTCTCTTTAAGCCTGGTGGCTTTTTCTGTGATGTTGGAATTTAATATGATGGATATTCTGAGATTTGCCTTTGTCGCATTTCCCTTCATTGTTATCTTTGTTTCGTATCGCGTTGCAAGGACCTGCCAATTTATTGTTGATTGACGCTTATCGGGCTTGGAGCTTTGCAGCTTCAAGTCTGAGCGGACCTTCTCACGTCTCGCCTCCCCATTTTTGGGAAGCGGGGCGTGACAGGTTTTGATGGTGGCCCATGCAGGTCCATTTGCAAATGCGAATTATCGGAACAACGATGATAATTATAGAATGTCCATTAAATAAATTAGAACATCCAAATTATAAGCCCGGAGTCTAGGTTTTTAGCGTTCCTATGTCTTAGGTGGCTGGTAGACGTGTTAGAGAACCTGTCCCAGCTTGGTAGGAATTCCATTAGGTCAGTACTATAGTAAGACTTAGTTAGACTTTTGTGCTGGCTAGTTAGGGATCCCTGATTGTTTGTTAGACTCCATGCTAGTGACTGATATGATTGTCTTAAGAGTTACCTTAGTGGTTCCTGTCTAGCTCTGACCATGATAGATTCCTTGGATTCCTTTAGCTGTTCGCTGGGGTTCATCGATTTCGGGCCCAACAGAACATGATCTCGATTCTCTTAGAACCTTCCCTGAGGCCTCTAATATACTCTAGCCATTAGGAAGCCTTAGTGTTAAATTTCCCTTAACCTTTAGTCAACCGATGATAAGGACCCTCTGATTCAATCTTTTCCTGGTCACTACACTTCTGTGTTACTGACCGTAGGTTTTCATCGTAGTTTCTTGAATTGTAATTTAGGTGCATTCATCACACAACCATATTAATTGCCCTCGATTCACATAACCCCCTCATTACTATTTTCGTTGACCTTTCAAATCTTTCCGTTGCAAATCTTGATTCTTCCAAAGTCATTTTCGAATTCTTTCCTTATTTAAAGTTTTTACTCAATTTAAATTTTGTTTTAAACCTTCTTTCAGTATATTTCCATTACTTCCGATTGACTATTTGGTCGTAATTTTAAATTACTATCTCGAAACTATTTTTCTAACATATATCGTCCGCACTTGATTTTGAACTTTAGTACTATTTCGATAAATCGATATACCACCTTTTCTGAATTGCGAAATTCATTCTAGCTATTTACCATACGTACTTTAAAATACTTCTTCCAAGATAAATAGAACTCCAATTGATTTATGAATATATACTAATTATAAGTTTGTCGTGCCCGTACTCCAAGTCTTTATACCAACCCGTTCTTGTGGCAAACCCTAGTTTCCCCTAAAAGTATTTTCGATGTTCCTCTTTCGCTAAGTTTAAATTTGTTCGAAGACTTTTGATATATATATTAGATTTCACACTCTTTCGCCGACTTAAATTTATTTGTTCTTTTCTAAATATTGAAACTTTTGTCGAGATTTTTGATTATTAGTTTATAATATTTTCCAGCCTATATTTTCATATCGATATAAATGTCTTGCCCCTTTTCATATACCAATTTTATTCTGAACCGTACTTCTGTTTTTCCTAACCCGAATTATAATTTTCTTTTCTTACTTATGCAATTAAAACTTATTAGAATACCGCATCGTGCTTACTTCTTATTTACCTTTCAAGTCACATGGGACTTCAGCTTTCAGCAAGTCGATTTTATGCTCAATGTTTTCCCTAGTTCATATTTTCGTAAAATTACTTTTCGAAACCATTTCCTGATTTAGACCTCCATAATACGGTTTTAAAGCTTTATTACCAATTTAAAAATTCTATATATATCCTCCCACTTACTTCCATACTACTAAGATGTTATTATCTTTCCATTCATCATACATATTTCTAAGAATGATTTCTAAAATAGAACTACAATTATTTTTATATATCAGTACTATGTTCGTTGTGCTCGGGCGTTAAGACCCTTGTATAAATCAGTTTCTGCTGGCGAATCCGGATTCTTTAAAAGTACTTTCAATGCGGTTTATTTTAATTTTCCTTCAGTTTCAAGACTTGGAAAAACATTTGGCATGAGCTTAAATTCCCCACACTATATTTGATCTGATTTCATTCCTTGAATCTCGAAACTTTTCCAAAATTTTAAACTACTGCCGCATAATATTTTTCTAACTTATGTCCTTATTGTTCGTGTAAACGATTTACTTTTACTCATGATAGCTTTATATAAGCTAAATAAACCATTCTTCTTATTATGTATATAAGACTCAAACTTATTTCGAACGACTCATTTTATCGACCGGTTTCGTACTCTTCGTTTTAACTTATATCTTTTACACACTATTTTCCATGTATCCTAATGGAGCATCATTACATCATTACACGAACGTTCTCATGCTTTTCGATCCTTCTATTCGTTACGCTTTTGATTTCAGTTTCTTTCCTTTTGTCTAGCCAATAGAGCTTGTCGTCCCCGTGTCAACCTTAATAATTTGGTGGGCCCCATTAGTGTAATTTGATGTGTCGTCATAGTGTATTAAATTTCATGGTGCATATGAAGTTGTATGTGTGTTGGTATTGGTATATTGTGTGTCGATAGTTATATATTAGCTGCATGAGTATAAGTGTGATGTACATATGATAGTAGGATTATAATTGTTTGATTGGTATTGCTTGTTTTTATGAGATGTCGTATGCGTGTATACCATGAGGTATACCCGACTGCTGCACATCTTGACTAATGGATGAAGTGAATGTATTGATGTACCAATTATAGATGGATGGATATGGTATGAATATATGATACATGTATGTGACTATTCGATGACTGCATTTATTAGGGAGAGTATTGTAATTATAAGTGTGCTTATGTTTGTAATATTATTATGGTATATGAAGTGATTGAAATAGGTGATATTACCTGATTAAATATTAAGGGTGTTTGACATTATGATATGTATATGGTTATGTTGGTAGATGTGTATGCATTAGAATAGTATTGGTATATGTATGGATGCTGTGTTATGTATATAGAATATTCTGCTATGATTTTGAGTCTCACTCAAGCTTGAGTGGGTATACTCTATGTACATTGGTGTATTTGTCTGTGATTGGTGTGAGGTGTTGGATGATGTATGTATAATGTTTGGATTGTTTGTGTCCGTTTGTGTTACGCACATGATTGTGGGTCACTAAACCAGTATATAGTTATAGGTGTTGGTCTTGTGGTATATTTATTTATTAGGGGGCTTGCCTGCGTGAATATATATATGTGATAGCTCAAACTAAGTGTGTCGATGTACTGAGTTTATAATTGTATGATTGGTAAATATGAATGAAATGTTAGCGTGTGTGGGTGTGCACCATGCACGGATAAGTATGTGCTTAGTTATAAGTATTGATGACCATGGCATGTGTGGTATGTCGTGAATATAGTTATAGGACTATATTTGAAGTAAATATATGGTGAAGTATCTGTGTGCGTTTGAATGACTATAAATTGTGAAATTATAATGATGGTGGAAGTATATTAAATATAATAACTTGAGTTTAGAATAGTGTGGTGTGATTACATGTGTTAACGTGTTTGGTATTGGATGTATACTAGGAGATATAGGGAGTAGTGTATTCTTATTGCCTTGTTCATAGGTAGCTACCTAATGTAGAGTATTTCGATGGTATTTACTGGTGTGAACTATTTAAATTGGTTGTGAGTATATGGACTAATGTTTTGTGCTAGGTAAGTAATAGCTATATAAGGGATGTATGTGTATATATGTATATGATGGAAATACGTGTATGCTTTTGACTAACTATGATAGGAATAAGTGTATGATGTGCGTGAATATATATATATATATATATATATATATATATATATACATGTTGGTAGTGGTAATGTTGACTACCTAGTGCATATATAAGCACTTGTAAGGAATATATCGAGTTGAAATGTTAATGTGATATTGATTGAGGGTAGTTACCAGAGCGACTAGATATGTTAGAAAGTCCGAGGACGGACTTTATTCTAAGGTGGGTAGGATGTAACGACTGGTTTTTCTATATTGGTGTTATCGATATAATATATATGTCTTGGTGGATTTTCTCCTTACGTATGATTTCCGTCCTTGTAGCTTTTGCTTTCGTTCGTTCCGTTGTGATTTCCTAGCTTCTTCCTTAGATCGTTGATCTTGGAGTAAGTCACTCATGAAGAACTTCAAATCGCTCATATTTTAGAGTTAGAGTGATCTTAGAAGCTATAGGAATCTTCCCGAAGCTTCACGCTTCAATTCGGCACTTTTCGTGCACCTTAGTTGGTTCAAGAAGGGGAACCAACCGACTAGATTGAGATCTAGTCGGTCGGCAACTCTTCTCAAACCGACTAGTTCATTGAATCAATAATTCAGGAGTTACTGTTTACTCTTAGTCGGTCTAAGAACAACCACCGACCGACTAGATGTGAAACTAGTCGGTCAGAACTTGCTCTCAGACCGACTAGTTCCTTTGATTGATTTTACCTAAGTTACTGTTTATCGTTAGTCGGTCCATGAACACTCACCGACCGACTAGGTCTCAAACTAGTCGGTCGACGGGCCTTCACAGACCGACTAATTCACTTCCCAGATTTCTTCCTTCTTTCGCTGTTTGATTTTAGTCGGTCACAGTTGAATGTCCGACCGACTAGTTCCCAAGCTAGTCGGTCAACCACCCTTCGTTGACCGACTAAATCACCCAGAAACCCTAGGTTTGCCCTAGCCGCCGCAGTTTTCCTATAAATAACCCCCGATCGTTTTCTTTTCTTTCCTTCACTTCTCTTGGCCATTTCCCTTCCCCTAGACCGCTGATCTTCCCTAACCTTCCTCTAGCCCTTCCTCCTTCCTCAAGAGCCCCTCTCCCCCTCCATTTAGGCCGACCACCTCCTCTAGGCCGTCGGCAAACCCCCAAAACCCCACAAAATCCCATTTCTCCAGATCTTTTCCCCATTTCCAGATCTTCTCCCCATTTCCAGATCTGAGCCGTAGTTCTCCGGGTCGTTCTTCCATCGCCGTGCTTGCTCGGCATCGATCTTCCACTTCTATACGGTAGTGTTCGACCCTTTAATATTCTCATAACCCTCATTGTGATTTTATTGAAACCCTAATAAAAATGGATATTAGACATCGTAGGATTCGATTATAAAAATGGTTTTTGTTATTGTTCTAATGTTGTTTTGCCATGGCAGCGATTCCATCCCCGTAGCTAACATTTTGTGACGTGCCTCGTTGATCGTCATCCTCGGTGCTAGGCAAGTGAAACTTGCCACTTAGGGTTTTAGGCCATGTTTTAGGCCATTTGCTTGTTGTAGTCGTAAAAGAGACTAGGCGACGAAATGATACTCGCCTAGGCGCTAATTTCAGGATTTAGCTTGACAACGAAGCTTGATCCGAATACTCTTCATTATTTTCTCTATTTGCCATCCATACATCTTAACTGCCATGTTTAATACTTTAACTGTACGCCTTGCACTATTATTTGCCATGCCATGTCATCCATGTTGAATGTCGCATTCGTAGCACACGCTATAATACTTGTGTTTCCTGGCTCGTGTTCCAGAAGCGGGCCACGTGTGTTGGTCGATAGCCAATGCCCGATCTACTTGTTTCCGGCTAGGCACCTGCGTTGCAGGCATAACCCTAGGCCAGGCTAGGCATCTGCTTTTTAGCGAGCATAACCCTATGCCATACGTGTTACATACATTTCCTGGCTCGTGTTCCAGAAGCGAGCATTCCGTGTTCGGGGGTGATGCCCTGGCTCGATATACGTGCAAAATACTTCCTGGCTCGTGATCCAGAAGCGAGCATTCCGTGTTTGGGGGTAAGGCCCTGGCTCGATACACGTGGAGGGGTAGAGATAAACGGTCACTTGAGCTTAGGAGTTGGCCCGATCAACCACTCTAGCCAACAGGCGGAATCTCTGTGCACAACTTGTTTACGTGACGTGTTTACCTGACGTGTTTACTTGACGTGTTTACTTGACGTGATTTACTTGACTTGTACTTGTCCGTGTTTATACTTGCAAAACTTGACATCCATGCCATACTTGCTACTTGCTACTCGTTACTTGCACTTTACCTTACTTGTTACTTCCATGCTATACTTGCCATGCTACGCATCATACTATAACTGCTAGGTTGTTAGTTTACCTTCCTTTCAGTTTCCTTGCTCAAGTCTTTTTAGACTTGCTGACATGTGCCCCTTTACTCTTTTGGGTGACACATGTTAGATCCTGAGCTAGAGGCCGTTGCAGAGGATGTAGTGTTTGCTGGCGCTGGGCCAATGGTTGCCGAGGAGGAGTTTGTGGTCACTGGTGACCTGTCTTAGAGGCCGCTTGTGTTCTCTTCCTTTGATTAGATTACTATTAGTTGTCGGTGCATGGCACCATGTTTTGTACTTGTACTTTTGTTGGCCATGCTGGGGCCCTTAGATTCTTTCTCTTTAAGCCTGGTGGCTTTTTCTGTGATGTTGGAATTTAATATGATGGATATTCTGAGATTTGCCTTTGTCGCATTTCCCTTCATTATTATCTTTGTTTCGTATCGCATTGCAAGGACCTGCCAATTTATTGTTGATTGACGCTTATCGGGCTTGGAGCTTTGCAGCTTCAAGTCTGAGCGGACCTACTCACGTCTCGCCTCCCCATTTTTGGGAAGCGGGGCGTGACAAGCTTCATACTCCTCGACAGTCATATCCCCCTGCTTCAGATATATAAACCTGCTCAACAGCTCCCTCCTAGCAGACTTGGTGAAATACTTATCCTTGAACATCGATCTGAAGGTCTTCCAATCCACTGGCTTCTCAAGATGCCTCTCCTCGGTGCGCCACCAGTTCCTTGCATTCTCCATCAGTTGCATCTTTGCTATCTCGACGCGAGTGTCATCAGGGATCTTCGCTGCTACCAACTTCTCCTCAGTGCTATGGATCCACTCATCAGCAGCTAGGGGTCCTTCCTTCCCTGAAAATGTCCTCGGCTGAAGCTCGTTGAACTGCTTCACTCCTGGAGCAGCTCGAGGGGTAGGAGGAAGATGAGGTGGTGCAACAGGGGGGGCCTGGGCAGAACGCTGGGACTGCTGAACCAACTGATGCTGCATCTCCAGCATCTCTCTCATCACGCCCAGAAACTGACGGAACTCTCGCCCTGGTCTTCCTGAATTCCATCTCCTGAGCTCCCCGATCGGGTAATACGTCGTCCTGCCATCCTATTGACATAAGACATAGATTAGACTCGTACGATTACCGGATGATAATAAAATGAAGTTTAATACTTCGATTGTTCCGTATTGGCAGAAGGATGGGACCTGCATGGGCCACCACTAAAACCTGTCACGCCCCGCTTCCCAAAAGTACGGAGGCGAAGCGTGACTAAGGCCCGCTTAGGCCGGAGCTGAGAGCTCGGACCCAATAAGCGTCTGTGGTATTCCAAAACGAAGGAACAGATCCCTGCAAGTTAGTACGGAACAATAAAAGTACTGAAAGGAAAGAGCATATCATTTTATTCCAAACATAATCATCCAAAGTACTGAAAGTCTAAAAACGCCCGAAGGGCTACAACTGCATGAAAGGAAACTACCGGTGCAAGCACCCAACCTAGTTAAGAAAACAAAAGGTGCTACACACCCAATCTAAACTGGGAAAGAAACTCTGGATCCGCAACGTGAGGCCTCTAACTCTGGTCCTCCTGTGGATCGTACTCTGGATCAACACCCTCCGGCTCCACGTCTGCTGACAAGTCCGCCTCGTCGACGTACTCTGGCTCAACACCTGACGTACAGCACCAAGAGAAGGAACTGTACGTCAGGTAAGTTCTACAAAAAGGGTTAGACCAAACTACAAGTGTGATCACTTCTTATTTTACACTTTTTTCCCGCATGTTTGCATGCCATTTAGATCGCCCAAATCATGTTTTTCACGATATATCGACGATATTGCGATGCTTTTCACGATTTGTTGTTTTTGTCGCGTTTCAGGTGATTTGGCGCGATTTGGAGTGATCTCGAGATGCGCTTACTCTAGACGGTCACCGACGACCTCCCCAATGGGTATTTCGCTGTTGGAGAGGAGCGGAAGAAGAATGGACGTCGCAGGAGCGACGAGGAGGCCAAAATAAGCTGATTGGGCATTTTTTGTGTCCCACTCGGCCGAGTGGAGGAGCCACTCGGCCGACCAGCGAGACACCGCTCGGCCGACCAGATCGGATACGATTTACATGTGCACTCGGCCGAGCGACGGAGACCACATCGGCCGAGTGACGACATCTCGTCCGCCCGAGTGGCGCCCAGACGAAGCTGTTCAACAATGTCCAACTTACTGTTTTTCGGCTGCCTGAGCTTCAGAAGACCCACTCCGCCGAGTGGATTATCCCGTCCGCCCGAGTACCATGAAGCCATCGGTCGAGTGACGACAACTCACTCGGCCGAGCCGCCCCCGAAGTAGAGACCCCTGAAGGCCCCGACTTACTGGAAAATTACAGGGTTTCTCACTCGGCCGAGCGACTTTTGTCACTCGGCCGAGTGCGACGCGCTGCCTGTAGCGAAAATTGCGGAAAACAGGCTGCGCAGGGGTATTTTGGTCACAGTTTTTGGACGATTTTGGGGGGTATTTAACCCCTGTTTTTACCCTAGTTTTGGAGAGCTTTTCTCTTAGATTTTTGCAGCTTTTTAGATCTACTTTTTAGCTTTATTTTTGAGATTGGAGAAGGGACAAAATCTTATTTTTGTTGGAATAATTGAAGAACTCCATTGGTTTGTCTTTCTCTTCTCTAAAAATTCTATTTTTATTTGCATATCTCAATATTGTGATGAATTCTATTGCTTATTTCATTGATTATTTTTGTGATCTTGCTATGAATTGTGAGTAGTCGCCACGTCTTGGGGCGTGGGGATGAACCCTACAAGCCCAATTTCATATTTGTGATGAATTAGTAGAAATTTTGCTAGAATTGATATCTAGGGATTAGATTGGGATTGATTTATTACGGATAGCTAGGAGTTCATACCGATTGGGATTTGCAAGAGATTGGATCCTAATTCGATAGGAAACCCTAGAAATCCGAATTGGGTTGGAATCGAATTTCCGTAGTATCTGTTTGCAAGAGATTGGACCGATACTAGGGTTTCCGGTTGCAATTCCGTGCCAATACCCGTTTGCAAGAGATTGGACGGGTAGGAACTATCCCAACCTAGATCGCGAGCCGAGTTTGCAAGAGATTGGGCTCGGTGCGTGATTGGACGATGATGTTGATCCTAATGCTAGCTTCCCTAGGCTAGGGTTTGTAAGAGATTGGACCCAAACCTAGGATAGCTATAGACCGGCAACAGTGCGAGAGCGTGAGCTTGGTTCTACATTCAGTTGCAACTAGTTCATCCAAAATCTTAATCTAGCAATTTTGATACCGATGAACCACATTTATGAAATACGGTGAGTAGCGGGGATTCCCCATTTCCTAGACGTTCTTTATTTGATTTGATATTTCCACACTTTGTCCGACGATTGTGACAGGATCGTCGAAGGCAAATCTTTCTTCTTAAATAGCCAGGTTGATTGGAACAAGCACGGTCATTCGTCCTCCCTGTGTTCGATATCCCGCTCGCCGCTATACCGTGCGCTTGCGGTAAAACTACAACCGTTGCTCCGGGTGTGTATCCGGGGTGCGATCAAGTTTTTGGCGCCGTTGCCGGGGAGGCGATTGCGTTTGATCTTACCACCCTAGCTATTTCTTTTATTATTATTATTATTTTATTTCTTTATTTTTGCCTAACCCTTCCACGGTACTAATCATTTCTTTGAAACTCTGTTTTCCCTGTGCATGTACACGAGATCTACGGCGGACCCTGAAGCTATATTATTTGATCCCGAGATCGAACGTACCGCGCGGAGACTTAGAGCGGAAAGGAGACAAAATCCGGAAGGGAGGTTTATGACCAACCCGGAAACTGCGGACCAATTAGCGGCAAGGATGGCAAGGATAATTTCTATTCGAGATAGGCTTCGGCCTAAGACCTCTTCTACTACCTCATCCATTGCCATGCCGGAATTGGCGGCTGACAAGAACTTCGAGCTAAAGACTGGACTAGTGGTTCTGATGCAGCAGGATCCATTTCATGGGAATGCCCATGAAAATCCTCACTACCACATCCAATTGTTCTTGTCGAAGTGCGCCACATTCCAGATGCCGGGGGTCTCCATCGATGCCATCAGACTGCGTCTCTTCCCCTTCACGCTAAAGGACAATGCACTCTATTGGTTGAGGACGCAAGCTGAGGGTGTTTTCACCACTTGGGACGAGTTGGGGAGTGCATTCATTGACAAGTTCTATCCGCCCACCAAGACGGTGAAGATTCGGAGCGCTCTTATGTCCTTCAAGCAAGGACCCCAAGAGACGCTCTATGAGGCCTGGGAGCGTTTTAAGGATCTGCAGCATCAATGCCCGCACCATAGCATAGAAGATTGGGAGCTAGTGCATAGCTTCTACAATGGTCTCCAACCGGGGACCAAACAAATTATTGATGCCGTGGCGAATGGTGCTATCTTATAAAAGACTCCCGAAGAAGCTACGGCCCTAATTGAGGAGATGGCCTCAAACAATCAACAATGGGGCGATGAGCGAGGACACTCCACGTCCTCCTTGAAGCCGACTAGTATCTATGAAGCGAAGGCCATAGCGGAGCTTACAAGCAAGTTTGATTCTCTCCACAAGGTAGTGGAGAGATTGGAGAAGTTTATCACGGAGCCCCAAGGAGCCCCATCCACCTCCGCACCGACCAACCAAATGTGTGATTGGCAAGACCAATCTCAAGCCATGTATGTGGGAGGAGAGCAAGGAAAAGGAGCCTTGGAGCAAGTACAATATGTCGCGGGGAACCAAAGATATTGGGCCAATCCGGCCGCAAGAAATCATCCCGGATTCTCCTACGCCAACAATGAAGGAGCTTTGAACCCGCCCCAAGCACCGCCTCAACAAGCTCGACCACCACTACCACCCCAACAACAACACTATCCACCGAGGGGGCCTACTCAACAAAATTTTCAACCGAAGCAACAAGTTCCACCATATAGGCCGCCCGGATACAATCAAGGGTGGAGGAATCAAAATCAAAACCATCCACAAGCTCAACAACGATCCGACTTCGAAGCTAGAGTGGAGGCGTTTATGGTCGAGCAAAATAAGGTCAATGCTACCTTGAAGGCGGGGCAAGACTCTCTTAATGCCGTTGTGGCGCAAATATCAGAGCAATTGGCCTTGCTCAATCGGAACACTCAACGATTGCCGGCGCAACCCGAGCAAAACCCACGGGGCAACACCGGCCACATCAATGCCGTAGTTGCCATTACTACTAGAGGCGGTAAGGATACCACCCCCGCCATGATTCCTACCGAGGAGCCCATGGAGGAAAGTTTGGAGCCAATTGAGCCGGTAGTCGAAATTGATAAGGAGAAGGAGCCACAAGAAAAGGAGAAATCTAGAGCGGAGCAATTGATTGAGGAGAGGCGCTTCATGCCACCGGTCCCATTCCCCCAAAGGCTCGCTAGAGCGAAAATGGAGAAAAGGCTAGCGAAGTTCCTCGAGTATCTAAGAGGGGTTAGCCTCAACATTCCCTTCCTCGATGCCATCGTGGAGATCCCCACATATGCTAAATTCTTAAAGGACTTGATTTCGGGGAGAAAGAGGAAGGAGAAGATCATGCTAGCCGAGGAGGGCTCTTGGTTCACCAAGAGAGAGAAGGAGCCAGCCAAATTTAAAGATCCGGGGAGTTTTCGGATTCCTTGCACCTTGGGCGGCGTCCCTCTTCAAAAGGCGTTGGTTGATCTAGGGGCTAGTGTGAGCCTCATGCCTCTCTCCATGTTCTTAAGGCTAAACACCGGGACAAAGTTGAAACCTACCGACATGCGCATTCAATTAGCCGATGGGCGAATAACAAGGCCGGTAGGGATCGCCGAAGACATACCGCTACAAGTCCCGGGTGGAATATGCTTGCCATGTGACTTTGTGATCATGGACGTTAAGGAGGAGGGAGATACGTCATTGATACTTGGACGCCCGTTCCTCGCCACCGCCGGAGTCATTGTCGACGTGCGCGAAGGTACCCTAACTTTAAACGTCGGCAACATCGAGGTGGAGCTCCACATTCCTAAGGCTATGAAGCACATGCCTTACCATGAGGAACTTGACTACATGGACCTCCTTGATGAGGTAATAGAGGAGGTGATCCCCCACTCAATTGGCGCTCTTTTCGATGAAGATTTAGAGGAAGGCCCGGTTTTAGGCTGAGATGAGAAGATAGATGATTCCCCCGACCTCTCCGCTGAAAATGATGAAGGCGACGCTGATGTCGCAAGGATTCGAGAGCTCTGCAAGCTCTCGAAATTGGAGTCTCCGAAGAAAGCTCCGCCGATACGGAAATCGGCGTCACCGGTGAAGCCGTTGACCGGAGCAAATGCTAGCTTGGGGGAGCCTCCCCCCAACACTATTCGAGACGGGAGACCACCGAGGGAGAACACGCCGCCACGTCCAAATCCAAGCGTTCTCCCCGGAAAGTTTGATGGGTGCATCTCATATGCACCAAACATCCCGCATTAATTGAAAATCATAGGGGGTCGAGCTCACGACCTTAAACGAGCGCTTGTCGGGAGGCAACCCGACGGTTTTTGCTTTATTTTCACTTTTCTTTATTTTTGTTTTAGAAATTTTTAGTGTTTTGAGTCGTTCGCCCAAAATTTTTTTGATAACAGGTCTCATTTTTCTTGACAGGAGAGGAGATAGGTAATCCATCATGAGGAGGATGAACGGGACGACGAGGAGCGCCCCAGGAAGGCGCTCGACGCTTAGGAGGAAGATGAAATCGACTGGAGGAAGAAAGACAGAGTTTAGAGCCCAAACGAAGACAAACAGCAGAACACAAGGCTCACTCGGCCGAGTATACTAGTCACTCGGCCGAGTACACAAGTTCGTCCGGCCGAGCCGCTCACGAACGAGGGAAGTCTGCTGTACCCAACTCTCTGTTTATTTTCCTGATTTCAGTATAACTGCTACTCGGCCGAGTATATATATTCACTCGGCCGAGTAAAACGGATACGCTCCTAGGGCGAGTCTTGCCGAGTAGCTTGAGCCACTCGACCGAATGGACTTACTCCACTCGGTCGAGGCTGGCAAGGCCACTCGGCCGAAGCGTAAGCGAGGAGGATTTTACATTGATCCCACTCGGCCGAGTGACCTAGTCACTCGGCCGAGTCGTAACTTTTATTATATAAGGGGCGAGGGGGGGGGGGCACGTTTTTCGAAACACAAAAAAACCCAATCGCGCCCGACCCTTCAGCTCCCCTCGCCCGCTCGCCTCGCTCGCCTCGCTCGCGCCCCCACTCGCCCGACCGGCCACCTCGCGCCGCCGCTCGGCCCGCCACCGCCGGCCGAGCACCCGCCGCGCCGCGCCCGAGTCGCCGGCGGCGGCCGCCGCTCCGATCACCTCCGGTATCGCCTATTTCGCCATTTTCTCCTCTTTTTGTGTATTTTTTTGAGGATCAATGTGCTTAACGAACCCCAAACCCAAATTGATTTCTATATCTATCTATTATACCCCTAATGCTCCCTACGTTTTGAATATTACCCGCTGTTATCTCCATTTCATGCGCATGTTGTTTTTGGGAGCTTAGGGGAGCCCAGGGGAGCTTCTACAGACTGATTTGGGCTTCGCGGAGGCGCTGTCTTCGCACGCTTCCATTGCTTAGCACTCGTGGCGTGTCGGGGTACACTCTTTCCTTTATTTTGCACACGCCGCACTTTTCACGTTTTTCGGCGCGCGCTCGGGGCCGATATGCCGCCCCGGACACGGCCGCGGTCGAGGAGAGCTTCCGCCAAGCGGAAGCGGTCGGATGACGCTGGCCCCTCCCACGAGTTGGAGGACTCTCCTCCGCCTTCTCCCACACACCCCGTCCACCCCGCACAGCCCGCACAGCCACTCCCTGCCGCTCCATAGCCACCACCTCCGGCTCCACTGATCGGGCCGCTGGGGATCACGTTCCGGAACGACGCACACCGCGTCGCTTTCGAGCGTATCTCCCAGCGCTCGATCGTACCCTCCAGGTTTGCACACCTTGCCGACCTAGGACGCCTGGGGGTACTAGAGGGGATGCTCACGTTGTACGACACCGTGGGCTAGCGAGATTTCTTTCAGGTGTCGGCGGATACGTTTACCCACCCGACACTTGAGGTGCTTAGTTCGATCGCCCGGACCGACGAGGGATGCTCGTTCCGGTTCATGGACCGGGAGTGCCAGGTCACTCTCGGCCAGTTGAGAGCCTTTTTCTCGTGGCCCGATATCCCCGGGGCCGACCGTGGTTACGCACACACCCATATCCCCCCACCTTCCTTCGACGCCGGTGCCTTCTGGGGCCGGATTACGGGTCTCCACGCTGCCTTTGACCCTAGTAGGGCCAAGGCCTCGGCCATTGTCCATCCCTGCCTACGCATTGCTCAACGCCTTATGGCGACGACCTTTTTGGCCAGATATGAGCCGGGCACGATGTCTACGCCAGAGCTCTACATGCTCTACGCGATGACACGACCCAGAGCTCTATCTAGGGATGGCGATGAGCTGGTCCCCGCCGTCGTGATCGATATCGCGGCATGGTTTTTAGACCGCATCATTGTATCGGTGGGCGCTCGCTCACCGATATGCTGCGGCGGCCTGATCACCTTGCTTGCTCTTATGACCGGCGAGGACTTTCCCGACGACCTGCGACAAGCACCGGGCCCCACTTCTCTTTCGATTGATGTTATGGCCCGGATGAAGATGCTTCGTCCGCACGGTGAGCGACACTGGGTCTGGTTGCACGGCCCTTACGGTGCCGATTACATGATTCTTCCGAGCCCTGCTCGGACTCAGATTGCACCAGCCCATGTGAACTGGCTCCCTGCGATGGATGTTCTCATCCCAGCTGCTTACGTGCTCGAGGCCGAAGAGGCCGAGCAGGCCCACGCTGCCCCCGCAGACCCTGTTGCCCCTGCCGAGTCTGCTGCCGACCCTGTTGACCCAGTGGCCCCTCAGCCTATCCCCGATGTTTCCGCCGCTCCTGACACCTCTGTCGGTGTCGGGAGTACCTTAGCTGAGCCCACTTCCAACACTCCCACGGCTGTCACCACCACCACCGGCCCTCTGTCTGCTGAGCCTGTTTCTTCTGCCCCACCCGAGCGCCCGCCGACCATAGTTGAGTGCGGCGAGCCCTCTTTTGCCACAGCCGTTGAGACCTCTGTCTCCGCCTCTGTCTCCGCTGCTGCTGTATTTTCTGAGAGCGTCGTTGCGTCTGTCCACACTTCTGTGCCACTGACCTCTCTGGCCACCTCGCTGCCACTTTTGCACTCTTCTTTCGCTGCCGCTGCCTCCACTTCTCACCAGCCGGTGCCCCGGCCTCACACTGAGGCCAGGCCCACATTCGCGAGTGCAGCCCCTTTTGTTCCCCTACCCGCTGAGCCCGTCACATACGCGACCCGAGTACGCTAGCCCTGACCTGCACAGCCCCGACCGGTGCGTCCCTCTGCACCACCTCCCCCTGACACTGTACTTCAGAGCATTCGTGCTCTAGAGGGGGCGGTGAGTGGTCTCAGAGGCGACCTTAGGACCCTGTCCTCCACCGTCTCTGCGATGGCTGGCTGCTTCGACCTGCTCCCGCACATTCACTATTGTCTTACCCAGGTCCTGGAGCGTCTCCCCCGCGTACCCCCGCCCACCCAGCAGGTTCCCACCCCCACTTCCACGCACAGTCAGCCTGCTACCACTTCCACATCCACCCCCGCTCAGCTGCCTGTCCAGCCACCACCACCACTTCCACATCAGGACGGAGACGGTGCAGCACCACCTTCTTAGGCACCCTTGATGCCATCGATTCTTTTTGCCGTTGTGCTGCCCGTCTCTGCTGGGTCCTGATGCATTTTTTTTCACCCCCCTCCCCTCACTTATTTTGAGAGTCTCATTTTGACTGTATCTTTATATATCTTTTCTGGGAGAGAGGGAGAGTTTTTGGTGCCACATATATATCTGTATCACTCCTATCTTTGCATGCATCATGTCCGCATCATATTTTTCATTTCTTTATTTTTCTTTTCACTTTTTCCTCATGCATGCATCCTCACTTGCCCCTCACATTTCTTGTCTCTCGGTGTGCCACACTTTGCACATTGAGGACACTGTGCCATTTAGCATGGGGGAGTGAGTTCTCACGATCTTTTTCGACTTACCACCTCTATTTTTGGCTTTTCACACCATTTTTCGCTTTTGCACTCATTTTCATCATTTTTCTTTTATTTTACCATGCATCACGTTTTTCTTATTTTTCTGTGTGCCGCATTGTAAATAGTTCTATTTTCCCTTTATCTTTATTTCTTTTTCATCTCACGCTAGAGATGACTTTTCTATGATGATGATGACGTTGGATTTAGCTTACTCTATATGCATGCTAAATTTGTCACGTCTTAGACTTTATTTCTGATATCATATACTATGACTTGCCTTGCATCTAGAGATAGTAACCCACACTTTTGCCACATGAAAATGGATGAAATTTTATTATTAGATGAGTCTGAATATTCATATGTATGCTATCACAGAAAACACACCAAGATTCACGCATTGAATGCTTATATCTGGAGTACTGATTTCTTTTCCTATATCACTTCTATATGCATGAATTGTATCACTTCAGGATGATTGAATGATGTTAGCTATGATAAAACTGGATTAGTTAGCTTTTTTGTGATCGAAACTGAGTAGATTAGATTACCCTGCTGAAGTTGTCGTGCATGTCTTATAGAGTGAACCGAGAGATATATTCATTTCTTTCTCCACAAATCTTGAACATCATTTCTCTACTTTTAAAATCATTGGTGAATCTTCCCTTAGCGATTCTATTATATGGCATTTCCCCCGCTATTCATTCCTAGCTCCAAATTGCTTATTCTCTAAAAAAAGAGAAAAGAGAAAATATTCTTGTATATCATTATCTCTCTTTGAGTTGGGATCGTTTGTGTATATATGCTATAAAAAAAACAACAAAAGAAAAAGAAAAAAAAGGAAAAGAGGAAAAATCCTCAATAAAAGATCCCATCTCACTTTCTTTCTTTCTTCTTTCTTTTCATTGCTTTTGGAGCTATATAAAAATGGGGATGTGAATATTTTTTATGCCACCATGCTTATAGACAAGCTTGGGGGAGGGAATCCATTCATGTGTGAGAGAGTGACTACTTGATGTTGCACGACAACCTAGGCTAAGTAATATTCTATACACGGTGAGATTATTTCTAGCTTTACGAAATCCAGAAATCTAAGCCTAGCATTCATATCATGAAATCCATACTTTTCTATTCTCTCTATTCTATTGTGTGATACTCTTATACTCCTCATAGAAAGCATTCAATTGAAAAGTGTGTGATCTGCGATTTGTATACCGCTTTAAATGATTCAGACGATGTTAATTCTAAAATTATTCCGTTTTTCATGATTATATCGTTGTTCGTGGGTTTTCTATTTCTATTTGCACTATTATACTATGATATCAAAATAAAATTCTTTGACATGTGTTTTTCGTTCAGTGCATGCTATATGAGTAAGCGGAACCCACGTCCTGAGAAAATGATCTAGCGGCCTACCTCTTCGCTTCTTTCTTTCTACTTTATTTTTATTTCGTTTTCATTCTTCTCCGTTTTCATTTTTTTCACTTTTTGCCATTTTCGTTTTCCGAATCCACCGGGTTCGCCTTTTACTTATCTTCCTCGAGGACGAGTAAGAGGCAAGCTTGGGAGATTTTGATCACTCCTTATTTTACACTTTTTTCCCGCATGTTTGCATGCCATTTAGATCGCCCAAATCATGTTTTTCACGATATATCGACGATATTGCGATGCTTTTCACGATTTGTTGTTTTTGTCGCGTTTCAGGTGATTTGGCGCGATTTGGAGTGATCTCGAGATGCGCTTACTCTAGACGGTCACCGACGACCTCCCCAATGGGTATTTCGCTGTTGGAGAGGAGCGGAAGAAGAATGGACGTCGCAGGAGCGACGAGGAGGCCAAAATAAGCTGATTGGGCATTTTTTGTGTCCCACTCGGCCGAGTGGAGGAGCCACTCGGCCGACCAGCGAGACACCGCTCGGCCGACCAGATCGGATACGATTTACATGTGCACTCGGCCGAGCGACGGAGACCACATCGGCCGAGTGACGACATCTCGTCCGCCCGAGTGGCGCCCAAACGAAGCTGTTCAATAATGTCCAACTTACTATTTTTCGGCTGCCTGAGCTTCAGAAGACCCACTCGGCCGAGTGGATTATCCCGTCCGCCCGAGTACCATGAAGCCATCGGCCGAGTGACGACAACTCACTCGGCCGAGCCGCCCCCGAAGTAGAGACCCCTGAAGGCCCCGACTTACTGAAAAATTACAGGGTTTCTCACTCGGCCGAGCGACTTTTGTCACTCGGCCGAGTGCGACGCGCTGCCTGTAGCGAAAATTGCGGAAAACAGGCTGCACAGGGGTATTTTGGTCACAGTTTTTGGACAATTTTGGGGGGTATTTAACCCCTGTTTTACCCTAGTTTGGAGAGCTTTTCTCTTAGATTTTTGCAGCTTTTATATCTACTTTTTAGCTTTATTTTTGAGATTGGAGAAGGGACAAAATCTTATTTTTGTTGGAATAATTGAAGAACTCCATTGGTTTGTCTTTCTCTTCTCTAAAAATTCTATTTTTATTTGCATATCTCAATATTGTGATGAATTCTATTGCTTATTTCATTGATTATTTTTGTGATCTTGCTATGAATTGTGAGTAGTCGCCACGTCTTGGGGCGTGGGGATGAACCCTACAAGCCCAATTTCATATTTGTGATGAATTAGTAGAAATTTTGCTAGAATTGATATCTAGGGATTAGATTGGGATTGATTTATTACGGATAGCTAGGAGTTCATACCGATTGGGATTTGCAAGAGATTGGATCCCAATTCGATAGGAAACCCTAGAAATCCGAATTGGGTTGGAATCGAATTTCCGTAGTATCGGTTTGCAAGAGATTGGACCGATACTAGGGTTTCCGGTTGCAATTCCGTGCCAATACCCGTTTGCAAGAGATTGGACGGGTAGGAACTATCCCAACCTAGATCGCGAGCCGAGTTTGCAAGAGATTGGGCTCGGTGCGTGATTGGACGATGATGTTGATCCTAATGCTAGCTTCCTTAGGCTAGGGTTTGCAAGAGATTGGACCCAAACCTAGGATAGCTATAGACCGGCAACAGCGCGAGAGCGTGAGCTTGGTTCTACATTCAGTTGCAACTAGTTCATCCAAAATCTTAATCTAGCAATTTTGATACCGATGAACCACATTTATGAAATACGGTGAGTAGCGGGGATTCCCCATTTCCTAGACGTTCTTTATTTGATTTGATATTTCCACACTTTGTCTGACGATTGTGACAGGATCGTCGAAGGCAAATCTTTCTTCTTAAATAGCCAGGTTGATTGGAACAAGCACGGTCATTCGTCCTCCCTGTGTTCGATATCCCGCTCGCCGCTATACCTTGCGCTTGCGGTAAAACTACAACCGTTGCTCCGGGTGTGTATCCGGGGTGCGATCAAAGTGTATCAACTATTTAACAACGGTTTACTGGTTGATTAGCATGCTGAGGTTATGACAGAGGAACAAAAGAAAGTAATGCAGCAGGAAAGTAAAACGTGACAAGTAGTAGTCGTAGCGTGTGCTACCAACTACGGGACTAGCCTACAGGTGTCAAGACGAATCGGGACATGGCGGGACAAAACAAGACAAGTGTGACATGAAAGGGTTCACGCCTTACGGTTCGAGGGGGATCAGACCCTCTTACTATGCGCACGCTTAACCCTACCCCAAACCCATGTATTCAAGCCGTGACAAGACAAGGGATCACTCGCTCTAGCTTGGCGAGTGCCCTATTGCCCTCTGGGCTGTGTAACAAGACAAGGGATCACTCGGAGAGTGCTCTATTACCCTCTGGGCTGTGTAACAAGACAAGGGATCACTCGGAGAGTGCCCTATTGCCCTCTGTGCTGTGCAAGACGGGACGGGACGTGACTGACGTGCGTTTATATTTCATATATTTGCACACGTTTTCTTCCGTGTTTTTCTGTATTTTACCGTCGTCTTATATTCGTTTTCTCGTGTTTTCTTGTTTTCTTTCAATTTTCTGTGTTTTTTGTATTTTGCAGGATTTTACTGGCATAGAGGACATAAAACGACGATATCATGAGTCCCCGGAGCAACGGGAGGAGTCACGCATGATCCAGGGGGTCAAACGACGAAATTTTCATCTTTCAGCCCCTCACCCGACCGGTTGGTCATTTCCAACCGATCGGGTGGTGCACGCGTGCACCACCCGGACACAAGTTGGAGCGGCCAAGAAGTAACCCAGTCGGTTCAGTGACCGGTTCAAATGCCCCAACTCTCTGGAAATCCGATGCTGAATGCCAACCGATCGGGTGACCTTCACCCGATCGGTTCACCTGTAGCCGATTCTCCGAAGCCACAACACGGAGAGATCAACCGACCGGTTCACCCGACGGTATGAAGATCCAACGATCAGCTGTAACCTCAACCGACCGTGCCGTGGTGCCGGGTTGGATCCTATTTTGCGCTGCCGAAGAAACGAAGCAGGTCACCCGATCGGGTGATTTCGTATTCTATAAATAGAACCCCTAGGTTTTCCAGAAACGGAAGTTGTTATTTTTTGCTGTTTTTTCTCTCTCTTGACGGCTGTAATTTTTCAGATATTTGTAAGTCTTCTGATCTTTGTCAAACTTTAATATAGTGTTATTAGCATTGCTCTTACTGCTTTTTAATCGCTCGATCATGTTTCTAACGGTCGATTTCTATTTAGATTGCTTTTTACTAAATATGTGTGAGTAGTTCCCAAATCTGGGATTTTGGTGGAAACCCCTTCGTGGGCTCTTCCCGATGCGTCCATAGGACTAGGAAATCGATAGGGATTAGGAATCTAACGGTTACGCGGGTTGTTTTATTGTCATCGGCGGGAAAAAGACCGCCTTTGACCGTCGGGTCAAGGGGGAATAAACTTGGCGGTTGACTCCCTAGCCATAGCTCACGCCCTTAGCGTAGACGTCGAATCCTAGCAAGCGGGAGCGGTAGGATGAGACTTTGGGAGTTATCGTTGCGAACTTAGTGCTCCCGGAGTCGGTCAGTGTTAATGGACACGGGAGTGCCCACTGACCGAACCCGGAAAGTCCGGCGTATCATCCTGGGCACCGACCAGAATATCGGGCCCATGGGATGCTGGTACCACTCTTAGAGGTAACTTCTCACCATTAGACCCTAATTCCGATCGTTATCCTACCCGTAGGCCGTATCGGTGAGAGTCGCTCAATAGGGTGGAAACCTGACCGGCGCCCCGTTTACGGTTTGGGCGCGGTGTCGTTTTACCGCAAGTGCACGGTTAGTGTAGGGTGCGGGTATATCGAACACAGGGAGGTGGATGGCTTGAGTGGCTACTAGCCTCGCCTAGGTCATGTGCTAGCTACGCGGATGATATGGGTGGAAGTGTAGAAATAAAAGAAAGAAATAAAAATGACACAAAATGAATCCCCGCTAACACGGGCTAGAGCACTCATGACACTTGGCATTTGACTTGATCCAGGGTGAGACATTGCCCCAAAAGGTGGTACCTAGCGTCCATGGCCCGATATTCCGGTCGGTGCCAAGCACGCTAGGCCTACCCGGTTCCGGACGGTGGGCACTCCCGTGTCCATAAACACCTTCCGCAACAGGGAGCATTAAGGCCACAATGATATCTCCCAACACTTCGTCCAAGCCGCTCCCGCGCGCGAGGACTCGATGTCTACGCTGGGGGCGTGAGCTATGGCTAGGGAGTCAACCGCCAAGTTTATTCCCCCTCGGCCCGATGGTCAGAGGCGGTCTTTCTCTCACCGATGACAATGAAACACCCCCGCGTAACCCTAATGGCCAAATAGGTCAAATGTGATTTCTAGCAATACATCGAAGCGGATCTTGACAGGACAAGAACCGGACCCCAATCCCCAACACATCTAGTGTGTTGCCGTACGAATTGGACCCAGATTGCTAGAATTCCCCATTGACACATTTCATCGAACATGTGCCATGCAACCAAGTCTAATGTAAATTCCCAAGCAACAATCCTACCCTAACCCGTATTAGGGTTCATCAATACTACTCCATGATGAAAAACATATAAACAAACAACACAAAACACGCACAAACATTCATCATGAAGCAAAAGAAATACAACACAAAAAATGGAGAACAAGAGAAAGAAATACTTATCTTGATTCGAATCCAACAATCCAATACAAGATTTATTAACCAAAAGACCTAATCTAATCTACCCTAAGCCTCCCAACAAAGGGGCTGAAAAAGCCCTAAAAACTAGAGGAGGATCCTCTCCAAGTCGTGCCCCCAACCCCTATTTAAAACCCCTCAAAAACCCTCTTGGGTCGGGTTCAAAACTGTCAAAAAAGGCCCACCCGATCGGGTGAAAACTCACCCGATCGGGTGGAACAAACAGAGAGCTCAGATACGCAGAAACAGGTCTCACCCGGTCGGTTGACAAGTCAACCGATCGGTTGAAGTGAAATTCCAGACTGCAACCAGTTTCAGCACATAGCTGCGCTCAGAAAATTCCAGAAAAATCTAGAAAAATCGGATTTGGGCATGCGACCTATCGTTGGAAAGCTAACTACGATGCCGACGCTAGAAAAATAAGAGATCACCCAAAATCCTTCTGGAATGATAGCATATATTCAATGAGTGCATCAGCAGCGCGCAAAGGCGGAAGAAAAGGCCACCCGATCGGTTGAAACATCAACCGATCGGGTGAGCCGCTTGTTGCTTTGGCCATCGGGCTTCGGGAGCTTCAACCGGTCACTGAAGAGAGCGGGTGGAGCCGTCGGTTGGATCTTGGTGCCGGTCGGTTGGAACTTGGTGCAGACCGGGTGAAGAGACCGGTTGGATCATAGAGTTTGGGCTGTTGAAATTCCGCTACAGGTGAACCGATCGGGTGAAGGTCACCCGATCGGTTGGCAATCAGCTTCGAATTTCCAGAGACTTTGAGCTTTTGACCCGGTCACTGAACCGACCGGGTGACTTCTCGTGAGCTCCAAGCTGCGTCCGGGTGGTGCACGCGTGCATCACCCGATCGGTTGGAGATGACCAACCGATCGGGTGAGGGGCTGAAAGATGTGATCTTCGTAGTTTAACCCCCTGGATCACGTGTGACCCCTCCCGTTGCTCCGGGGACTCATGATATCATCGTTTTATGTCCCATACACGGTCAATCTCCTGCAAACACGGATAAACAAAGAAAAGTGAAAGAAAACAAGAAAATACAAGAAAACGAATAAAAGACGGCGGAAAAACACGGAGAAACACAAAAGAAAACGTGCGTGAATATATGAAATATAAACGCACGTCAAAATCCCCCAAGCTGAACTCTTCCTCGTCCTCGAGGAAGACGAGTGAGAGTAGGAGCTCGGAGAGGAAAAATAGAGAAAAAGAAAACTCTAAATCCTAGATCGCCCGTAAGGGCCAACAAAATCAAAAATGACACACCAAGCAAGCAAACGCCAAATCACATCACTAAACCAAGGAATACGAGTCCAGACAAGTGCCGTGGGCCCACGCGATGAAGCGCGAGTGAGTGCGATCGTGTGCTAGCAGACGGTGTCACTATCTACGATGTGCAATAAAGCTCCATATACACATACCCAAAGGAATGACCCAAATATCGATTCGATTCGAATTAAGCGGTGAATATATAGCTCAAGCATGCATGAGAATAGAGCGAGAATTGAAACATATCATGCGTCAAGGACTCCACAACTAGGGTTAAGGAAATCACCACACTATAGCCTAGTTAATAGCTAAAAAGTTCCTAAGCCAAGTGTTTTCGAAAACGATGGAGGTTGAGAAGATGTGGAGTAGAACACTCGGAGCAAATTCTCGCCTTCCCCTTATTCACGGCAAGAAGGAAAATATTTACACTGGAATTTTTTTTGGGTTTTGGGTATTTGTATTTTTTTTCCTTTTCTTTTCATTCCTCATCTTTTTGGGTTTTTCTTTTCTTTTCTCCTTTTTTGGATTTTTGGGAATTGGGATATTTACATGTGTACTCTCCCAAGTGGAAGAACGGTACACGACGAGGGGATTTGCACCAAGTAAAATAAAAATGAAATCGGATTCTAAACACTTGGACAAAGGAGATATTTCTTGCTAATCAGAGCATAGGCTAAATGGGTTATCCTAGTCCTTGTTTGTGGAATCCCGACACATGCGAATTGAAACATACGATATAAACATATAACATGCATATAGAAGCAGACAGTAGAAGCAAATACCGCATATTCAAATCGAAGCATGATAATCTAGGGGTCAACCAAGGATAGGTATATAAAACAAAATCACAAAGTAGAAGCACACCAAATGCTAGTCACGACACACGACTCTCAAGAAAGCTAAGTGGACCCACGATGCATGAAATGCAAGAGGACTCGGTATCCTAGGGTTAGTGAATGTGATTATCGAAGCTGTGCAAGGTGCGCGTGTGATTTTCGTGGCAATTCATCATAGGGTTCATCTCTAGGAGAAAGAGATAAAAAGAAGAAAAGAAAAAGAAAAAGAAAAACACGGAGAAAAACGACTCAAATAACGAAGAAAAAGGGACAAATGACGCACGAAGTGCGAATCCCCCAAGCTAAAACTTGCATTGTCCTCAATGCAATAGTAGTGAATACGGGAGGGCAATGAAAATGGGGGGGAGTTGTGCACCGACACAAAAAATGAAAAACACGAAAAACACATGAGCGAAACTAAAAAATAAGACACACGAAAACAAGCACACAAATCGATTTCCCCCAAGCTGAACATGACAATGCTAGCAAAATGATATGATCAATGTGATGCAGAAATATGCTCGGGGAAAATCGGAAAAGAAAGAAATCAGAATGCAGGAGAGACAGTCTGCTCGTTCTCCTCTGAAGAGGATGAGGGGTGAAATGATAGAAGGGCACGGCATGAAGGGTTATTATGATGCAAAAGCAAATCCTAGATACGCTCCCCTTGCTAATGAGAGGAGACGAGATTATTCAAATCTAAACTAGAAAGCGGTAAATTTTTACACTACTGGATTAGGATACACCTGAGCATAGGCGGATCCAAGATCTGGAGTGGGGCAGGTAGCTGCTCTAACTGCTCCTTCTGTGGCTCCGCCAGAAGCGCTGTGCCACGTGTGCCAATGGACCCAAGCAATGCACCTCCAAGCATCCCTCGTAGGTGTCCACCTGCGACCTGCAAAGGACGAGGTGCATTAGTCCATGGCAAAAAATCTTTCCCCAAAATAAAAGTATCCCAGAGATAATCGTCAAAATAAGATTGAAAAATAGTGAAAGTGTGACGAATACTCCCTGAGAATGGGTCGCTATCCTCTATGCTAGCGACGACCAAATCCTTGCTCTCCATGAGAAGGGGCTCTCCAGGTGGTGACACACCGCAGCATACCTCAGGGGAAGTAGATCCTGTGTCCTGCGAGAGATATGGTATGTCAAATATATACGAGTCTAAAGAAATAGGAAGTGAAAAGCGAGACTCAAAAGTGGAGTGAGAGTGAGTATGAAAATCTCCCTGAATAGGGGCAATATGCTCAAGTAGATGCTCAGCCGCAGAAGAAGTGGAGCGTGACGGTAGAGGTAGATGTGGCTCGGGCTCCATGAAGTGGACGATCGTATCCAAGCCCTCATGCACATCCTCCTCGACGATATGCTCATGCTTCTCCATCTGCTCGATGTCCTGAATGACATCCTCATGGTTGACCACCGACCAAGGAGGAAGCTGTGACAGAGATGGCTGTGGAGGTGGATGTGGAGCGGACCCCTCGTATGTGGTCGTGGTGTCGTCGTCCTCACACACATCCTCCTCGTCGGTATGCATAAGCTCTGTGGTCTCCTCGGTGCTCTCATAGGACTCATATGGGGTATCCAAATAGAGATGACAAGTCTCTCCCACAGATCCTAGAGAAATCTCCCCATCCTCACTATCATCATCAAAAAATGCTTCGTCATCCAAGTGGTAGTGTGGGAAAATTGGGGCATCGGTATGAGATGTGTCTATGGTGGCCGATGAGATGGTGGTCTCAACCATGAAAGTGGGTATATCCTCTCCTTCATCCTCTCTCCTCGGTGTAGGCTCGGTGATTGGTACCATCAAGTTTTGTAACATTTGGCCTTGGTTAAACATGGCACTTTCAAGGAGAGACACGAGGCTTGATTCTTCTTGGGTTGGTGGAGGGATATAAGGTTGAGGAAATGGATGGGAGGTGTTCGGGCAATGGTTGTGGGAAAATGTATGGCCTTGGTGTAGGGGGAGGCTCTCAAGCGTGTATGGGCAATCATAATACACGTGCCCCGCCATCCCACAAGTCTCACAAACCAAAAATGAATAGGGATTGTAGCCTCTTATCTGAGCATCGAAATCTGATCTCCACATGGCAAAATCAAAGATACATGGACAACAAAAAATAAGAAAACTAGAGAGGAGCGTCAATAGTACAAGAGAATAACAAAAAGATAATATAATGGTGGGGGAAAAATTTCTTGGTTATTGAATATTTTTTTTGTGTGTTTTTATGCGTAGTCTAACGAACCAAAGCTAAGCTAATATCAAACCGAACGCCTCCCCGGCAACGGCGCCAAAAACTTGACCGTCGCCCCGTTTACGGTTTGGGCGCGGTGTCGTTTTACCGCAAGTGCACGGTTAGTGTAGGGTGCGGGTATATCGAACACAGGGAGGTGGATGGCTTGAGTGGCTACTAGCCTCGCCTAGGTCGTGTGCTAGCTACGCGGATGATATGGGTGGAAGTGTAGAAATAAAAGAAAGAAATAAAAATGACACAAAATGAATCACCGCTAACACGGGCTAGAGCACTCATGACACTTGGCATTTGACTTGATCCATGGTGAGACATTGCCCCAAAAGGTGGTACCTAGCGTCCATGGCCCGATATTCCGGTCGGTGCCAAGCACGCTAGGCCTACCCGGTTTCGGACGGTGGGCACTCCCGTGTCCATAAACACCTTCCGCAACCGGGAGCATTAAGGCCACAATGATATATCCCAACACTTCGTCCAAGCCGCTCCCGCGCGCGAGGACTCGATGTCTACGCTGGGGGCGTGAGCTATGGCTAGGGAGTCAACCGCCAAGTTTATTCCCCCTCGGCCCGACGGTCAGAGGCGGTCTTTCTCCCGCCGATGACAATGAAACACCCCAGCGTAACCCTAATGGCCAAATAGGTCAAATGTGATTTCTAGCAATACATCGAAGCGGATCTTGACAGGACAAGAACCAGACCCCAATCCCCAACACATCTAGTGTGTTGCCGTACGAATTGGACCCAGATTGCTAGAAATCCCCATTGACACATTTCATCGAACACGTGCCATGCAACCAAGTCTAATGTAAATTCCCAAGCAACAATCCTACCCTAACCCGTATTAGGGTTCATCAATACTACTCTATGATGAAAAACATATAAACAAACAACACAAAACACGCACAAACATTCATCATGAAGCAAAAGAAATACAACACAAAAAATGGAGAACAAGAGAAAGAAATACTTATCTTGATTCGAATCCAACAATCCAATACAAGATTTATTAACCAAAAGGCCTAATCTAATCTACCCTAAGCCTCCCAACAAAGGGGCTGAAAAAGCCCTAAAAACTAGAGGAGGATCCTCTCCAAGTCGTGCCCCCAACCCCTATTTAAAACCCCTCAAAAACCCTCTTGGGTCGGGTTCAAAACTGTCAAAAAAGGCCCACCCGATCGGGTGAAAACTCACCCGATCGGGTGGAACAAACAGAGAGCTCAGATACGCAGAAACAGGTCTCACCCGGTCGGTTGACAAGTCAACCGATCGGTTGAAGTGAAATTCCAGACTGCAACCAGTTTCAGCACATAGCTGCGCTCAGAAAATTCCAGAAAAATCTAGAAAAATCGGATTTGGGCATGCGACCTATCGTTGGAAAGCTAACTACGATGCCGACGCTAGAAAAATAAGAGATCACCCAAAATCCTTCTGGAATGATAGCATATATTCAATGAGTGCATCAGCAGCGCGCAAAGGCGGAAGAAAAGGCCACCCGATCGGTTGAAACATCAACCGATCGGGTGAGCCGCTTGTTGCTTTGGCCATCGGGCTTCGGGAGCTTCAACCGGTCACTGAAGAGAGCGGGTGGAGCCGTCGGTTGGATCTTGGTGCCGGTCGGTTGGAACTTGGTGCAGACCGGGTGAAGAGACCGGTTGGATCATAGAGTTTGGGCTGTTGAAATTCCGCTACAGGTGAACCGATCGGGTGAAGGTCACCCGATCGGTTGGCAATCAGCTTCGAATTTCCAGAGACTTTGAGCTTTTGACCCGGTCACTGAACCGACCGGGTGACTTCTCGTGAGCTCCAAGCTGCGTCCGGGTGGTGCACGCGTGCATCACCCGATCGGTTGGAGATGACCAACCGATCGGGTGAGGGGCTGAAAGATGTGATCTTCGTCGTTTAACCCCCTGGATCACGCGTGACCCCTCCCGTTGCTCCGGGGACTCATGATATCATCGTTTTATGTCCCATACACGGTCAATCTCCTGCAAACACGGATAAACAAAGAAAAGTGAAAGAAAACAAGAAAATACAAGAAAACAAATAAAAGACGGCGGGAAAACACGGAGAAACACAAAAGAAAACGTGCGTGAATATATGAAATATAAACGCACGTCAAAATCCCCCAAGCTGAACTCTTCCTCGTCCTCGAGGAAGACGAGTGAGAGTAGGAGCTCGGAGAGGAAAAATAGAGAAAAAGAAAACTCTAAATCCTAGATCGCCCGTAAGGGCCAACAAAATCAAAAATGACACACCAAGCAAGCAAACGCCAAATCACATCACTAAACCAAGGAATACGAGTCCAGACAAGTGCCGTGGGCACACGCGATGAAGCGCGAGTGAGTGCGATCGTGTGCTAGCAGACGGTGTCACTATCTACGATGTGCAATAAAGCTCCATATACACATACCCAAAGGAATGACCCAAATATCGATTCGATTCGAATTAAGCGGTGAATATATAGCTCAAGCATGCATGAGAATAGAGCGAGAATTGAAACATATCATGCGTCAAGGACTCCACAACTAGGGTTAAGGAAATCACCACACTATAGCCTAGTTAATAGCTAAAAAGTTCCTAAGCCAAGTGTTTTCGAAAACGATGGAGGTTGAGAAGATGTGGAGTAGAACACTCGGAGCAAATTCTCGCCTTCCCCTTATTCACGGCAAGAAGGAAAATATTTACACTGGAATTTTTTTTGGGTTTTGGGTATTTGTATTTTTTTTTCCTTTTCTTTTCATTCCTCATCTTTTTGGGTTTTTCTTTTCTTTTCTCCTTTTTTGGATTTTTGGGAATTGGGATATTTACATGTGTACTCTCCCAAGTGGAAGAACGGTACACGACGAGGGGATTTGCACCAAGTAAAATAAAAATGAAATCGGATTCTAAACACTTGGACAAAGGAGATATTTCTTGCTAATCAGAGCATAGGCTAAATGGGTTATCCTAGTCCTTGTTTGTGGAATCCCGACACATGCGAATTGAAACATACGATATAAACATATAACATGCATATAGAAGCAGACAGTAGAAGCAAATACCGCATATTCAAATCGAAGCATGATAATCTAGGGGTCAACCAAGGATAGGTATATAAAACAAAATCACAAAGTAGAAGCACACCAAATGCTAGTCACGACACACGACTCTCAAGAAAGCTAAGTGGACCCACGATGCATGAAATGCAAGAGGACTCGGTATCCTAGGGTTAGTGAATGTGATTATCGAAGCTGTGCAAGGTGCGCGTGTGATTTTCGTGGCAATTCATCATAGGGTTCATCTCTAGGAGAAAGAGATAAAAAGAAGAAAAGAAAAAGAAAAAGAAAAACACGGAGAAAAACGACTCAAATAACGAAGAAAAAGGGACAAATGACGCACGAAGTGCGAATCCCCCAAGCTAAAACTTGCATTGTCCTCAATGCAATAGTAGTGAATACGGGAGGGCAATGAAAATGGGGGGGAGTTGTGCACCGACACAAAAAATGAAAAACACGAAAAACACATGAGCGAAACTAAAAAATAAGACACACGAAAACAAGCACACAAATCGATTTCCCCCAAGCTGAACATGACAATGCTAGCAAAATGATATGATCAATGTGATGCAGAAATATGCTCGGGGAAAATCGGAAAAGAAAGAAATCAGAATGCAGGAGAGACAGTCTGCTCGTTCTCCTCTGAAGAGGATGAGGGGTGAAATGATAGAAGGGCACGGCATGAAGGGTTATTATGATGCAAAAGCAAATCCTAGATACGCTCCCCTTGCTAATGAGAGGAGACGAGATTATTCAAATCTAAACTAGAAAGCGGTAAATTTTTACACTACTGGATTAGGATACACCTGAGCATAGGCGGATCCAAGATCTGGAGTGGGGCAGGTAGCTGCTCTAACTGCTCCTTCTGTGGCTCCGCCAGAAGCGCTGTGCCACGTGTGCCAATGGACCCAAGCAATGCACCTCCAAGCATCCCTCGTAGGTGTCCACCTGCGACCTGCAAAGGACGAGGTGCATTAGTCCATGGCAAAAAATCTTTCCCCAAAATAAAAGTATCCCAGAGATAATCGTCAAAATAAGATTGAAAAATAGTGAAAGTGTGACGAATACTCCCTGAGAATGGGTCGCTATCCTCTATGCTAGCGACGACCAAATCCTTGCTCTCCATGAGAAGGGGCTCTCCAGGTGGTGACACACCGCAGCATACCTCAGGGGAAGTAGATCCTGTGTCCTGCGAGAGATATGGTATGTCAAATATATACGAGTCTAAAGAAATAGGAAGTGAAAAGCGAGACTCAAAAGTGGAGTGAGAGTGAGTATGAAAATCTCCCTGAATAGGGGCAATATGCTCAAGTAGATGCTCAGTCGCAGAAGAAGTGGAGCGTGACGGTAGAGGTAGATGTGGCTCGGGCTCCATGAAGTGGACGATCGTATCCAAGCCCTCATGCACATCCTCCTCGACGATATGCTCATGCTTCTCCATCTGCTCGATGTCCTGAATGACATCCTCATGGTTGACCACCGACCAAGGAGGAAGCTGTGACAGAGATGGCTGTGGAGGTGGATGTGGAGCGGACCCCTCGTATGTGGTCGTGGTGTCGTCGTCCTCACACACATCCTCCTCGTCGGTATGCATAAGCTCTGTGGTCTCCTCGGTGCTCTCATAGGACTCATATGGGGTATCCAAATAGAGATGACAAGTCTCTCCCACAGATCCTAGAGAAATCTCCCCATCCTCACTATCATCATCAAAAAATGCTTCGTCATCCAAGTGGTAGTGTGGGAAAATTGGGGCATCGGTATGAGATGTGTCTATGGTGGCCGATGAGATGGTGGTCTCAACCATGAAAGTGGGTATATCCTCTCCTTCATCCTCTCTCCTCGGTGTAGGCTCGGTGATTGGTACCATCAAGTTTTGTAACATTTGGCCTTGGTTAAACATGGCACTTTCAAGGAGAGACACGAGGCTTGATTCTTCTTGGGTTGGTGGAGGGATATAAGGTTGAGGAAATGGATGGGAGGTGTTCGGGCAATGGTTGTGGGAAAATGTATGGCCTTGGTGTAGGGGGAGGCTCTCAAGCGTGTATGGGCAATCATAATACACGTGCCCCGCCATCCCACAAGTCTCACAAACCAAAAATGAATAGGGATTGTAGCCTCTCATCTGAGCATCGAAATCTGATCTCCACATGGCAAAATCAAAGATACATGGACAACAAAAAATAAGAAAACTAGAGAGGAGCGTCAATAGTACAAGAGAATAACAAAAAGATAATATAATGGTGGGGGAAAAATTTCTTGGTTATTGAATATTTTTTTTTGTGTGTTTTTATGCGTAGTCTAACGAACCCAAGCTAAGCTAATATCAAACCGAACGCCTCCCCAGCAACGGCGCCAAAAACTTGACCGGCGCCCCGTTTACGGTTTGGGCGCGGTGTCGTTTTACCGCAAGTGCACGGTTAGTGTAGGGTGCGGGTATATCGAACACAGGGAGGTGGATGGCTTGAGTGGCTACTAGCCTCGCCTAGGTCGTGTGCTAGCTACGCGGATGATATGGGTGGAAGTGTAGAAATAAAAGAAAGAAATAAAAATGACACAAAATGAATCACCGCTAACACGGGCTAGAGCACTCATAACACTTGGCATTTGACTTGATCCATGGTGAGACATTGCCCCAAAAGGTGGTACCTAGCGTCCATGGCCCGATATTCCGGTCGGTGCCAAGCACGCTAGGCCTACCCGGTTCCGGACGGTGGGCACTCCCGTGTCCATAAACACCTTCCGCAACCGGGAGCATTAAGGCCACAATGATATCTCCCAACACTTCGTCCAAGCCGCTCCCGCGCGCGAGGACTCGATGTCTACGCTGGGGGCGTGAGCTATGGCTAGGGTGTCAACCGCCAAGTTTATTTCCCCTCGGCCCGACGGTCAGAGGCGGTCTTTCTCCCGCCGATGACAATGAAACACCCCAGCGTAACCCTAATGGCCAAATAGGTCAAATGTGATTTCTAGCAATACATCGAAGCGGATCTTGACAGGACAAGAACCAGACCCCAATCCCCAACACATCTAGTGTGTTGTCGTACGAATTGGACCCAGATTGCTAGAAATCCCCATTGACACATTTCATCGAACACGTGCCATGCAACCAAGTCTAATGTAAATTCCCAAGCAACAATCCTACCCTAACCCGTATTAGGGTTCATCAATACTACTCCATGATGAAAAACATATAAACAAACAACACAAAACACGCACAAACATTCATCATGAAGCAAAAGAAATACAACACAAAAAATGGAGAACAAGAGAAAGAAATACTTACCTTGATTCGAATCCAACAATCCAATACAAGATTTATTAACCAAAAGACCTAATCTAATCTACCCTAAACCTCCCAACAAAGGGGCTGAAAAAGCCCTAAAAACTAGAGGAGGATCCTCTCCAAGTCGTGCCCCCAACCCCTATTTAAAACCCCTCAAAAACCCTCTTGGGTCGGGTTCAAAACTGTCAAAAAAGGCCCACCCGATCGGGTGAAAACTCACCCGATCGGGTGGAACAAACAGAGAGCTCAGATACGCAGAAACAGGTCTCACCCGGTCGGTTGACAAGTCAACCGATCGGTTGAAGTGAAATTCCAGACTGCAACCAGTTTCAGCACATAGCTGCGCTCAGAAAATTCCAGAAAAATCGGATTTGGGCATGCGACCTATCGTTGGAAAGCTAACGACGATCCCGATGCTAGAAAAATAAGAGATCACCCAAAATCCTTCTGGAATGATAGCAGATCTTCAATGAGTGCATCAGCAGCGCGCAAAGGCGGAAGAAAAGGCCACCCGATCGGTTGAAACATCAACCGATCGGGTGAGCCGCTTGTTGCTTTGGCCATCGGGCTTCGGGAGCTTCAACCGGTCACTGAAGAGAGCGGGTGGAGCCGTCGGTTGGATCTTGGTGCCGGTCGGTTAGAACTTGGTGCAGACCGGGTGAAGAGACCGGTTGGATCATCGAGTTTGGGCCGTTGAAATTCCGCTACAGGTGAACCGATCGGGTGAAGGTCACCCGATCGGTTGGCAATCAGCTTCGAATTTCCAGAGACTTTGAGCTTTTGACCCGGTCACTGAACCGACCGGGTGACTTCTCGTGAGCTCCAAGCTGCGTCCGGGTGGTGCACGCGTGCATCACCCGATCGGTTGGAGATGACCAACCGATCGGGTGAGGGGCTGAAAGATGTGATCTTCGTCGTTTAACCCCCTGGATCACGCGTGACCCCTCCCGTTGCTCCGGGGACTCATGATATCATCTTTTTATGTCCCATACACGGTCAATCTCCTGCAAACACGGATAAACAAAGAAAAGTGAAAGAAAACAAGAAAATACAAGAAAACGAATAATAGACGGCGGAAAAACACGGAGAAACACAAAAGAAAACGTGCGTGAATATACGAAATATAAACGCACGTCAAAACCAAAGTCCCGGGGTTTTCCTTTATATTGTTTATCCCTTGCATTCCATTTACTGTGACAACCATCTTCCGATCCGGGCTAGCTCGCCCATGTGGTGAATTTGATCCTCCTTGACACAAGCACATCCACGCCTCCCTGAGTTCGACCCCCAAGCCACATTACAACACCATGCACTTGCGGTTACAAATATTTATATCTCACGTCCCCAACATACGATTGCACACATCAAACACATGCATAAGCGGGGAGGCGTCAAGTTTTATGGCGCCGTTGCCGGGGAGGCAACGTGCTTGTTATTTCAGGATTTCATGAACCCTTGTGTCTAGCTCTTATCCCTACCTCGCGATAATTTTCGCATTCTTCTTTTTCCTTTTTATTTTCTTATTTTTATTTTTTTTTTTATCTTATCTGTTTCTTTCCCACTTTTCGCTTCACGGGTGTTTGTTTTTTTTCATGCGCAATAGTTCAAGAAGTCTCGACGACTTGATCCCCGTTGATCCAGAGATAAACGCCACCCTAAGGCGTTTGGCCACCGAGAAGCGAAGAAGAGAGGATCCTGAAGCCATGGGGGAGAACACCCCGACTCACAAGTCCGTGCTGGAGTACTCGATGCCATCTATCGAGTCCACCTCCGCCATCCATCCTCCTGCTATTACGGCCCGAAGCTTCGAGCTTAAGCCATCTTTGGTGACGTGGATCCAGCAGGATCAATTTTCGGGTGCACCCATGGAGAGCCCGATTGAACATTTAGACTCCTTCTTGGAGAAATGTGACACCTTCCGGATAAACGGTGTCACAACTGAGGCGATCCGACTGAAGCTGTTCCCCTTCTCTCTGCGAGATAAGGCCAAGCTGTGGCTTAGGGGGAAGGACCCGAATACATTCAACATCTGGGAGAAGCTCTTAAATGCTTTCCTGACGAAGTTCTTTCCCCCGGGGAAGACCATGAAGCTGAGGAGTGAGATCTCGTCGTTCTCCCAGGCCAGCCACGAGTCCATGCATGAATCTTGGACGGGATACAAGGAGATGCAGAGAAGATGTCCCCACCATGAGCTCCCCAAGTGGAAGATCATAAATCTGTTCTATAATGAGTTGAGGGACGATTTGAAATCTTCCATGGACGCCACGGCTGGAGGGTCCTTTATGTCGAGAAGCGAAGAAGATGCCGGACAGATTCTTGAAAATATGGCATCCAATAATGAGCGGTGGAGTGACGAGAGAGCCACAGGGTCGAGTACGTCGACAAATTGTCGAGCAAGTTTGACTTGCTGTCGACCCAGATCTCTGCATTGATGGTAGGCACCAGTGGCATCGGTTCACAACGGATTGCTACGGTGGAATCCGAAGTTTTTGGAGAATTCGATGGTGGTGACATCTCACCACCGTTGGATCAGGCGAGCGCAATATTTTACAATCCTACAGGGAATACGCCTTTTCCACCACGAACCAACTCCAACCCGGACTACTCTCCAAACAACCGGAATCATCCCAACCTTAGCTACCGAGCGCCTTATCAACAGCCGACTCAGCAACAACAGCAGATATATCAGCCGGCTAGGCCTCATCAGCAGTTTCAGCAGTAGCAATTTCAGCAGCAACAACCTCCACAACAGTACCAACAGTACACTCCAAGGAATCAACAACCCACCCAGCAACAATATGGCCAGCAGAGGGCCATCTCTCCGGTTGAGTCCCTCTTGACTCAATACATCGCTAACCAGGAGAAGATAAATCTAAAGCTAGAGATGTGACAGAGAGTCCTCACTGATCAGGTGACCCAGCTGGGGTTACAAGTGGCAAACCTTCAGAGACCACAGAATCTATTACCGCCACAGCCTGAGGTGAACCCGAGGGGGGTAAATCGGACCTTGGCGCTCATGCATGAGCATGAGAACGTGTCCGCCATCGTCTTGAGAAGCGGAACGCAAATACCCACGAGAGTGCCCCCCAAAGGACCGGAAGCACTGTCGATCGTGGAACGACCAATTAAGAAATTAAATGACGACGGTGCTTCGTCGCCAAAGCCTACTACTCCGGAGGGAGTCCATGGAGAGGAGAAGAAGAAGGATGAGGAAGGGAACCTCAGAGTATTCAAGACCGTTGTGCCTTTCCCACAACGGCTTGCCCAAGCCAAGATCGATGAGAAGTATGGCAAATTCTTTGCCATGGTGAAAGATCTGAGCTTACAATTCCACTTCCTCGAGGCCATCGAGACAATTCCATCATATGCCAAATTTCTGAAGGACTTGGTGACACGGGGATCCAGAAAGGAGATGGTCGTGTTAACGGTGGAGTGCAGCGCCCTCATTCAGCGCGCAAATCCGCCCAAGCTCAAAGACCCAGGAAGTTTCTCCATCCCTTCCAAGAATCTAGTTTGATATGTTAGATTCAGGGGGAGTTAAGATACATATAAGGATTTTCAAAATCCGATATTTCAAAAATCAATTCATTTTATTTATCTTACTCGTCTGCTTGATGCAATTCATTTATATTCATTTTGGAATTAACGTGTCATCAATGCAGGGGGAGTAAGTATTTTACATTTGAATTATTATCTTTGATTATTATTTATGTTGGTTTGTCATCACCAAAAAGGGGGAGAATGTTGAATATTGGACTCCCCGGATTTGGTTTTGGATGATGAGCAAACATAAATAATTCATGAACTAACAATTTGTGAGCGCAGTTTTGGAGATCGTCGCCAATTTCACGTGAACATTCAAAGCGACATCTCAACACTTTCCAAAGCTCATATTCATGCCTAAAGCTTCGTTGAAGCTCTTGCGACGCTTTGGAAAATATGAAGATTCAATCGAAGCTATCGAAGACCGTTTATTAAGGTTTTATTTATAGTCTTTTAGCTTCGATATATAGAATGTTAAGCCTTGAGTATATCTTACGTCTATATCTTCATTACGCTCATTTCGTAGCTCTAGGATCCTTGCACAAGTTCATTCTAACTTCCTCGAAGCGTCGCGCTTCGATTCGGACTTTGTTGTGCATGTTAGTTGGTACAAGAACAAGTACTGACCGACTAGATGGTGATCTAGTCGGTCGGAAATTGTTCTTGGACCGACTAGTTGAGACTTACTGTTCACTCTAAAATTCTCCTAAGCTACCGTTTACCGTTAGTCGGTCTAAGAACGTTTGATGACCGACTAGTTGACAATCTAGTCGGTCAACGTTTGTTCTTGGACCGACTAAGTCAACTTGCCTTCAGACTATGTTGTTTTGCCTCTTAGTCGGTCTACGTTCATTGGATGACCGACTAGTTGTGAAACTAGTCGGTCAGACAGTGTTCTTGGACCGACTAGATTTCTAGGTCTGAAATTCTATCTCTTCTCAGATCTGCTCTTAGTCGGTCCATGCTTTGTGACTGACCGACTAGTTGATGAACTAGTCAGTCAGTGAGTGTTCTTTGACCGACTAATTCTCACAGATTTCTTTCCGTTGGAGATTGACCTAACTTGTTTTTATGGGACCCTATAAATACGAACCTAGGTCATTTCTATCTTCAACAGAGCTGCCATTAAGAGATTCATTGAGTTCAAAAGAGATAGCTATTCTCCCTCAAATCTAAAGCTCTCTTCCTCACAAGAAACCAGAGGGTGCTCGTCGATCTAGGAGCGAGCGTCAGTTTAATGCCCCTATCGATGTACAAGAGAATAGGGATGGGAGACTTGGAGCCCACCGGCATGACATTATGTAACGACTGGTTTTCATGTATTTTGGATTATCTATATTATATATATGTTTTGAATGGATTTTCTCCTTATGTGTGGTTTTCGTCCCCGTAGCTTTCGTTTTCATTCGTTTCGTTGTGATTTTCTAGCTTCTTCCTTAGAATCGTTGATCTTGGAGTAAGTCACTCATGAAGAACTTCAAATCGCTCATATTTTAGAGTTAGAGTGATCTTAGATGCAGTAGGAATCTTCCCGAAGCTTCGCGCTTCAATTCGGCACTTATTGTGCATGTTAGTTGGTTCAAGAAGGGGGACCAACCGACTAGATTGAGATCTAGTCGGTCAGGAACTCTTCTCAAACCGACAAGTTCATTGAATCAATTATTCAGGAGTTATTGTTTATCGTTAGTCGGTCTAAGAACATTTGTCGACCGACTAGGTTGCAAACTAGTCGGTCAGCAATCGTTCTTTAACCGACTAGCTCTATGATCATTTTGATACCAAGTACTATTCATTCATAGTCGGTCTAAGAACGTTCGTCGACCGACTAGATGAGAAACTAGTTGGTCAGTAGTTGTTCTTTGACCGACTAAATCTAAATCCTATTTTTGTACAGGAGTTACTGTTTACACTTAGTCGGTCTGCGTTGGTCAACCGACTGACTAGTTCCCGAACTAGTCGGTTAGAGGTTGCTCTTTGACCGACTAATCAGTGTCAAAACCCTAATTTCTGGGCAGCCGCCAGCTCTTCCTATTTAAACCCCCAAACGTTTTTCTTTTCTCCTTTCATTTCTCCTGAGCCTCTTTCTTCCCCAATCATCATCCATCTAACCCTAGCCCTCCTCCTTCATCAAGAGCTCCTCTCCCTCTCCATTTTGGCCGGCCACCACCTCTAGGTCGCCGGAAAACCCCCAAAAATCCCCAAAACCCCATTTCTCCAGATTTTCTCCCCATTTCCAGATCTGAACCGTAGGTTCCCCGGAATCGTTTCTTCCGTCGCCGTGCTTGCTCGGCATCGATCTTCCGCTAAAGATTCGGTAATAACTCGATCCTATAATATTCTCATAACCCATTTGTGTTTTTATTGAAACCCTAATAATGAGCTAGGTTGGATGTTGTTCTAATATTGTTTTGCCATGGCAGCGATTTCATCTCCGTAGTTAGCATTTGTGTGATGGCCTCGTTGATCGTCATCCTCAGTGCTAGGCAAGTGAAACTTGCCACTTAGGGTTTTGGGCCATGTCTTAGGCCATTTGCTTGTGTAGGCGTAAAAGAGACTAGGCGACGAAATGATACTCGCCTAGGTGTAATTTCAGGAACTAGCTTGACAACGAAGTTAGATCCGTCATTTATCATGATTGCATAACTACCATGTCACGTTTAATTTCACTTAACGGTACGTGTATTAACTGTTCATGTCATCCATGCATCTTTAACTGCCATGTTTAATTTAAATTAAACGGCACGCGAATATCTGCTCATGTCATTGCATACTCGAATACTCATCATAATCGCGTAGTGCCGCTACATACTTGTGCTATTTGTTCCGGCTAGGCACCTGCTTTACGGGCAGAACCCTAGGCCAAATAAGATTCTGGCTCGTGGTCCAGAAAACGAGCTCAACACAGCCTGCGGGTAATAGGGCACTCACCTGTGTGTGAGTGATCCCATGTACTTGAACATAGCCTGCGGGCAATAGGGCACTCACCTGTGTGTGAGTGATCCCTTGTACTTGAACATAGCTTATGGGCAATAGGGCACTCACACGTGTGTGGGTGATCCCTTGTACTTCAACATAGACTGCGGGCAATAGGGCACTCACACGTGTGTGGGTGATCCCTTGTACTTGAACATAGCCTGCGGGCAATAGGGCACTCACCTGTGTGTGAGTGATCCCTTGTACTTGAACACAGCCTACGGGCAATAGGGCACTCACACGTGTGTGGGTGATCCCTTGTACTTGTTACTTGATAATACATGTCACACCTACCACTTGTTACTTGCTAATTGTACATTACTTGTTATTTCCATACGATACTTGCCATGCCATGCACCATACTTTAACTGCTAGGTTGTTAGTTTACCTTTCTTTCAGTTTCCTTGCCCAAGTCTTTTAGACTTACTGACATGTGCCCATTTACTCTTTTGGGTGACACATGTTAGATCCCGAGCCAGAGTTCGTTGTTGGGGACGTGGTGTTTGCTGACGCTGAGTCAGAGCCTGCGTTCGTTGAGGAGAACGAGGACACGGGCGATCAGTCGTAGAGGCTGTTTGTGTTCTTCGCGTTAGACTGTTTTTGTTGTCGGTGCGTAGCAGCAATACTCTGTTTATGTTTGTCTTTGTTTGGCCTTGTTCTGGGCCTTTAGACTCTTTCTTTTAGCCTGGTGGCTTTTCTGGATGTTAAACTTAATTTTAATGTTGGACAAATTCTGAGATTTGAGATTTTATTTCTGTCTCTCCTTGTGTTATTATTGTTGTTCCGTTTATGGTTACATGGACCTGCTTATGTTTTATTGACGCTTATCGAGTTTGGGACTTCACAGCTCCACTCTCGTGTGGACCTTTTCACGTCTCGCCTCCATTTTAGGGAAGCGGGGCGTGACAGGTTTTGTTGGTGGCCCATGCAGGTCCTCTTCTGTAACTGCGATTATCGGAATGATGATAATAATATTAGAATGTCCAATGAACTAAGTTCGACATCCGAGTCATTAAGCTTTGAGTCTAATTTTGGTCCATTTCTATGGCGCTAGATGGCTAGAAAACGTTAGATCCGAGCTGGTGGTGGATCTACTCAGATGGCTTGCTATTTCTGCGGCAAGACCGGGCACGTCAAGGAGCAGTGCAGAAGCTTTCTAGGTCAGTGTTTGGTTTGTGGTGGTGCTACTCATTCGGCGAAGGATTGTCGGCATGCAAATCAACTGCGGAAGGCATCAGATAGAGTTCCACAGCAGCAAGCACCGGAAGCTGGGCCGAGTCGGAAGGTGTGGCATCATTGTGGCAAGATTGGTCATAAGAAGGAACAGTGCAAGCGGAAGCTGGGCCAGTGCTTGATTTGTGGCGCCACAGCGCATACCTTAAAGGACTGTCCGAGAGCTAAGCATCTGGGGAAAGCGTCAGTCGGAGCTCAACTACGAAAAGCACCCGTAGCTGTTAGACGTGGGGCAGCCCTTGTTCCACAGAAGCAGGCTTTTCAGCAGGCTTTTCCGCTGAGGAGGCAGGTTTCCCTGATGACTGTAGTTGAGGCTGAGACTGTGGACGAAGTTATTACAGGTAACCCTAAGTCTAGTTGCCTTCTTCCCTTAGACAGTCTTGTTTGTTAGAATATGTTTGGTTGCTTGAATATGTTATGTTGCTAGAATAGAGTTTGATTGCTAGGCTGGTTGTTGGGTGTAATTTGGGTTTGCACATTTCTGGCACGAGTCCTCTTGACTCTGGTGCATCAATGTGCATTATATCCCGGAGCTTCGTGTAGAAGCAATTCTTGATGACTACCGCCCCTCTTCTTAAATATTTAATTCCTCCCCATTCGATCGAGTTAAAATCCTTTCGTAGATTTTGAAGTCTATTGGTTGAAGTTTTTAATCTCGTAGCTTTTGCTAACCAATATTTTTCGTATTTTGGTTTTAAAACTTTACTACAATTTTGATTACTTTAGAATATCTTCCAAGGTAAATAGAACTTCAATTATTTTCATATATCAGTCCTAGGTTCATTGAACTCGTACTTTAAGATCTTGTATAAATCAGTTGTTTGGCAAATCCGGGTCCCTCTAAAAAGTATTTTGAATATTATTTATTTGGAATTTCTCTTCAGTTTTAAAACTTGGAAGCATATAACATTGGCTTAATTTTTCACACTATAGTTGATCGGATTTCATTCTTCGAATTTCGAAATTTTTGCCGAAATATTATATTAAACTACTGCCGTATAATATTTTCGAACCTCTCCGTTGCAAACCTTGAATCTTCTAAAAATATATTTCGATTTCCTTTTTCCTAAGTTTAAATTTGTTCGAAATTTTAATATATGTATACTATTACTTCATGCTCCTTCGTTGACTTAAAAACCTCTAAAAATTTTGTCGAAGTTTGGAATACTAACCCATGGTATTTTCACACTATAGTTGATCGGATTTCATTCTTCGAATTTCGAAATTTTTGCCGAAATATTATATTAAACTACTGCCGTATAATATTTTTGAACCTCTCCGTTGCAAACCTTGAATCTTCTAAAAATATATTTCGATTTCCTTTTTCCTAAGTTTAAATTTGTTCGAAATTTTAATATATGTATACTAATACTTCATGCTCCTTCGTTGACTTAAAAACCTCTAAAAATTTTGTCGAAGTTTGGAATACTAACCCATGGTATTTTGCCAGCCTATACCTTCCGTACCCATGAAAACACCTTGTCCCTTCTTATATAAATTTTATTCTGAACCGTACCTTTATTTTGCCCAATTCGATTTGTAATTTTCCCTTTCTTATTTATGCCATACAAATGACTAATCGTGTTTCCTTTAATACACTTTTCGAATCACATATAATTTCATCTTCCAACAAGCCTAAGTTGTGCTCGTCGTTTCCCCTCTTTTATTGTGGAATTACCATTTCGTAACCATTTTCTGATCTGGACCTTCCATAATTTGGTTTTAAATCTTATTACGAATTTTGATAAACCTACTACTAAGTTTTCTGTTCACCATACATGCTTTTAGAATAATTTCTAAACTAAATTGAATTTCAAATATTTTTATATATCCGTACTAGGTTCGTTAGCTCGTATGTTAAGAGCTTTGTGTAAAACGATTTCTTTTGGGCAAATCCTGGTTACTCTAAAAGTAGTTCAATATTGATTATTTAAGTTTTTCATGGCTTAAAGACTTTGGAAGTATTTAGCACGAGTATAAAATTCTTTAATTAATTTAATTTCATTTCAAAACTTTTGCCAACATTATTCAATCATTGCCGTATAATATTTTCTAAGACTACGTCCTTAATATTCGTGTGGATGATTTACTTTTAAAATAGCTTTCGATAAGACAATAAACCGTTTTCTCTTACTATTTATATTTCACTTAAACTCGCCTCGAACAACATGTTTTGTCGATCTCCAAATATTTTTATACATGAGGACTCCGACATTTGAAGTACGACAGTTTTCAATTTCCCCGAATTTTAGCTTATGTTACTTACACTATTTTATTTCTGTATCCTATTAAAGTACCGCTACACCTCCCTTACCTCTACCTCAACATTCACAAGTGGGTCGATGTTCCTAACCAAGCTGTCTCCTTGTATTCGTCCTATCTGAACTCGTGTTTATCGATCCTTCCCTCGTCATGCTTTCGACCTAGGTCTTCCTCTATTGTTTAGGCTTTAGTGCCCGTCTATGTCTGTGTCAACCCTAATTTGTTAAGTAGGCCTTGGACCCTTGTGATGCTGTCGTAGTGCTTGTACCTAAGTTCTGTATGTGGGCTTGAATGAGTGTACTCCCCTGCAGTATAAAAATGATTGCCTACTGTATGATATATACCTACTCAGAGTTATTCATGATGTTATGAATCTGTATATGTGTTAGTATTTATTGGTAAGTGTGAGTAAGGATAGCTATTACACTATGGGAACGCTTGAGTATATGAATCAGTGATTGGATTATTTAATGAGACGTATGTAGTCGGAGATGCTTATAATGCTTGAAATAATATGTTGGTAAAGCTATGTGTTGATGGGAGCAATAATAATAGGTGTACGTATAGTTAAGCGAGTAGGCCTATTATATTAACATATGGTAATAGGATTATAATTTTGATTGGTATTGCTTAATTTTACGGGATGTCATATGCGTGTATACCCTGAGGTATACACGACTATTGCATAACGTAACTATGTATGTGTAGATGTGTTGGTATACTAATTGTAAGTAGTAGGATATGGTGTGAATATATGAGTTACATGTGCGTGACTATACGGTGAATGCATGTATTAGGAAGGGTATCATAGTTATACGTGTGCTGAGGTCTGTACTATTACTATGGTAGGTATAATGATTTAATTATGTGAGTGTGACCTGACTAAATATAGTGATTGATATTTTAGTGTGTGCTGTTATGTTGGTAAATGTAAATATGTTGAGTGGTGTGATTGGTATATAACAATGAAATATTAGCGTGTGTGGGTGTGCACCATGCACGGGTAATTATGTGCTTAGTTATAAGTTTTGGTGACCATAATATGTGTGGCGTGTCGTGGGTATTATTATAGGGCCGTATGTGATGTGAAGTTATAGTGAAATATTTGCATGTATTGGAATAACTAAGAATTGTGAAATTATACTAGCGGTAAGTGTATCTTAGATATAATAACATGATTGAATATTGAGTGGTGTGGTTACTTGTAGTGATATGTTGACATTGGATGTAAAATAGGAAATATTAGGGAGTAATATGCCCATGGTTGCTTGATGCATAGGTAGCTATCTATGCGTAGAGCGATGGTTGTAATTGCATGTACGCGACTGATATTATCTATAAGTGAGTAGCTGAACTATTGTTTGTGCTAGGTAAGTAGTAGCTATATAGGGGATGTATATATATATATATATATATATATATATATATATATATATATATATATATATATATATATATATATATATATATATATATATATGGTTGAGATACATGTATGAGTATGAATGGCTATGATAGGTATAAGAGTATGATGTGCGTGGATGATTCATGCTAGTAGTGTTAATGTTTGATTACCTAGTGCGAATATAAGCACTTGTAATGACTATACCTGATTGAATGTGATAAGTTGGGGTAGTTACTAGAGCGACTAGATATGTTAGAAAGTCCGAGGACGGACTTTATTCTAAGTTGGGGAGGATGTAACGACTGGTTTTCATGTATTTTGGATTATCTATATTATATATATGTTTTGAATGGATTTTCTCCTTATGTGTGGTTTTCGTCCCCGTAGCTTTCGTTTTCATTCGTTTCGTCGTGATTTACTAGCTTCTTCCTTAGAATCGTTGATCTTGGAGTAAGTCACTCATGACGAACTTCAAATCGCTCATATTTTAGAGTTAGAGTGATCTTAGATGCCGTAGGAATCGTCCCGAAGCTTCGCGCTTCAATTCGGCACTTATCGTGCACGTTAGTTGGTTCAAGAAGGGGGACCAACCGACTAGATTGAGATCTAGTCGGTCAGGAACTCTTCTCAAACTGACTAGTTCATTGAATCAATTATTCAGGAGTTACTGTTTATCGTTAGTCGGTCTAAGAACATTTGTCGACCGACTAGGTTGCAAACTAGTCGGTCAGCAATCGTTCTTTAACCGACTAGCACTATGATCATTTTGATACCAAGTACTATACATTCTTAGTCGGTCTAAGAACGTTCGTCGACCGACTAGATGAGAAACTAGTCGGTCAGTAGTTGTTCTTTGACCGACTAAATCTAAATCCTATTTTTGTACAGGAGTTACTTTTTACACTTAGTCGGTCTGCGTTGGTCAACCGACCGACTAGTTCCCGAACTAGTCGGTCAGAGGTTGCTCTTTGACCGACTAATCAGTGTCGAAACCCTAATTTCTGGGTAGCCGCCAGCTCTTCCTATTTAAACCCCCAAACGTTTTTCTTTTCTCCTTTCATTTCTCCTGAGCCTCTTTCTTCCCCAAATCATCATCCATCTAACCCTAGCCCTCCTCCTTCATCAAGAGCTCCTCTCCCTCTCCATTTTGGCCGGCCACCACCTCTAGGTCGCCGCCAGAAAACCCTCAAAATCCCCAAAACCACATTTCTCCAGATTTTCTCCCCATTTCCAGATCTGAACCGTAGGTTCCCCGGAATCGTTTCTTCCGTCGCCGTGCTTGCTCGGCATCGATCTTCCGCTAAAGATTCGGTAATAACTCGATCCTATAATATTCTCATAACCCATTTGTGTTTTTATTGAAACCCTAATAATGAGCTAGGTTGGATGTTGTTCTAATATTGTTTTGCCATGGCAGCGATTTCATCTCCGTAGTTAGCATTTGTGTGACGGCCTCGTTGATCGTCATCCTCGGTGCTAGGCAAGTGAAACTTGCCACTTAGGGTTTTGGGCCATGTCTTAGGCCATTTGCTTGTGTAGGCGTAAAAGAGACTAGGCGACGAAATGATACTCGCCTAGGCGCAATTTCAGGAACTAGCTTGACAACGAAGTTAGATCCGTCATTTATCATGATTGCATAACTACCATGTCACGTTTAATTTCACTTAACGGTACGTGTATTAACTGTTCATGTCATCCATGCATCTTTAATTGCCATGTTTAATTTAAATTAAACGGTACGCGAATATCTGCTCATGTCATTGCATACTCGAATACTCATCATAATCGCGTAGCGCTGCTACATACTTGTGCTATTTGTTCCGGCTAGGCACCTGCTTTGCGGGCACAACCCTAGGCCAAATAGGATTCTGGCTCGTGTTCCAGAAAACGAGCTCAACACAGCCTGCAGGCAATAGGGCACTCACCTGTGTGTGAGTGATCCCTTGTACTTGAACATAGCCTGCGGGAAATATGACACTCACCTGTGTGTGAGTGATCCCTTGTACTTGAACATAGCCTACGGGCAATAGGGCACTCACACGTGTGTGGGTGATCCCTTGTACTTGAACATAGCCTGCGGGCAATAGGGCACTCACACGTGTGTGGGTGATCCCTTGTACTTGAACATAGCCTGCGGGCAATAGGGCACTCACCTGTGTGTGGGTGATCCCTTGTACTTGAACACAGCCTGCGGGCAATAGGGCACTCACACGTGTGTGGGTGATCCCTTGTACTTGTTACTTGACAATACATGTCACACCTACCACTTGTTACTTGCTAATTGTACATTACTTGTTATTTCCATACGATACTTGCCATGCCATGCACCATACTTTAACTGCTAGGTTGTTAGTTTACCTTTCTTTCAGTTTCCTTGCCCAAGTCTTTTAGACTTGCTGACATGTGCCCATTTACTCTTTTGGGTGACACATGTTAGATCCCGAGCCAGAGTTCGTTGTTGGGGACGTGGTGTTCGCTGACGCTGAGTCAGAGCCTGCATTCGTTGAGGAGAACGAGGACACGGGCGATCAGTCGTAGAGGCTGTTTGTGTTCTTCGTGTTAGACTGTTTTTGTTTTCGATGCGTAGCACCAATACTCTGTTTATGTTTGTCTTTGTTTGGCCTTGTTCTGGGCCTTTAGACTCTTTCTTTTAGCCTGGTGGCTTTTCTGGATGTTGAACTTAATTTTAATGTTGGACAAATTCTGAGATTTGAGATTTTATTTCTGTCTCTCCTTGTGTTATTATTGTTGTTCCGTTTGTGGTTACAGGGACCTGCTTATGTTTTATTGACGCTTATCGGGTTTGGGGCTTCGCAGCTCCACTCTCGTGCGGACCTTTTCACGTCTCGCCTCCATTTTAGGGAAGCGGGGCGTGACACAGTACAACTTGCTGACCGTTCCGGCCAAGTACCCGGTGGGAGTAGTAGACAACCTCCCCGTTGATGTGAGAGGAGTACAAGTACCTGTTGATTTTGTGGTGATGGACATGCCGGAAGACAAGCATACCCCTATTATCCTTGGACGGCCCTTTATGGCAACCGCTGGAGTTTTGATAGACGTGAATAATGGGAAGCTTTCCCTCAACGACGGCCAAGAAAAATTCGAATTTGACTTGGGGTTATCGATGAAGTACCCTGATCCTCCGGATGAACCTAGTATCAATGCGCTAGAGCTGGAAGATGGGAGAGCCGTAGAAGCGAGCTCCTGGGAAATTCTCTCGAGAAATCCCCCCTGACCACTTGGGAGACCTTGGAGAGCAAGTTGGCTCCCCAAAGAAAGAAGTTGATGATGAGGCGGTCGCGCGACATGTGATCCCTCCCGGATTCCCAAAGACTCCTCCTACGAGGAGGAAAGGCAAAGAGCCCATGGGGCTCACCGGGGATGAGGTCCGTATCCTCAAACGAGTGGCGGAGGACGCCAATATGAAGGAGAAGCCTCCGGACCCCGTCGACCAAGGGAGAGTGGTCGAGCAAGTTCTCTTGTCGTCACCGACTGCAACAAAGGGATAAGCTGAAACGATGCCAAGCCATGGGCATCACCCGTATCGCCCACCTTGAACATCATCAACGGGTGTCGAGCTAACGAAGTTAAACAAATGCGCTTCATGGGAGGCAACCCATTCTCTACACCCTTTGTTTCCATTTTTAGAACTTTTTTTAACTTTATTTCGTCTATTTTTAGTAAATAAATCCAGCCGTAAGAAATTCCGTTGAGGGACTAAGGCCGTTTATGCACTTTTGCAGAAAACAAGGCCACAACTGATCGGGTGATAACTCACCCGATCGGTTGGGATGTATTATCTGTCGGCCGTATCAGTCGCTCAACGAACCGATCGGGTGAAGCCGGCCGAGACCGGGTGATAGACCGGGTGAACTGGGCTTAATTCTCGGGAATTTTTAGGAATTGATCAACCGATCGGTTGATACACTGAGCGATTGGGTGAAAGACCGGGTGGGCTGTACCAAACTCTCGGAAAATTTGTGAAGCGATGAACCGATCGAGTGACATTCACCCGATCGGGTCGCCTGTAGCCGACTTCCAGCAAAAAATTTCGACCTAAAAGTCAACTGATCGGGTGACAACTCACCCGATCGGTTCGACTTAAATTCCTATAAATAGCCGCCCCCGCCCGTTCGTTCCGCCCTCGCCCGATTTCGAATTCCAGATCGTCGTTTCGACTCCCCCGCTTTCACCTGACCTCGTTCTTCCCCTAAATCAACCCCAATCGGTCTCCCCCCTCTCCCTATCCATCTCTCCATCGATTTCTCCCCATCTTCCTTGATTTCGCCCGCACACAAAACCCTAACTTTCACCCATTCTGCCCCATTTTCGAAACTTACTGGAAGGATTCGTCGCGGCTTCACACTTGCTCATGTTGCGTTGCGTTGAGGAGTCTACGAGTAGCGATCATCATCTCAATTGGGTAATCTCGCTCCTTAGCTCAATTTTTATTTTGCCCTAGAATTTCATTTTTTGCTCGTCTGCCGTGTTAGTGTGTATTCATCGTATTTCGCATACACACACTCGCCCGACCCGTCTTCTTCCAACCCTAGGCCCACCCGTTGCGCTCGTCGCACACAACCCACCGCACAACCCGCCACCACCTCCAATTCATCCACCACCCCACACCCACTGACCCCGTTTACATTGGCGATGCCGAATTCGAGGTGTCATTCTAGGACGACGACCAATCTAACCAGTTCATGGCCATGCTCCTCCTAGCTGGAAATGGTCGTCGGGCAACTCAGGAGTCCGTCGAGCGTGACCTACCCGTCCTGCAAAGCCTCATTCGTCACATTCGCACTGACCCACCCAATGTCTCCGAGCTTCACATTCCACCTCCCACCATTCCTGGTCCTCCGCAAAGGCCCCCATCACCACCCCCAGAGGGTGGTGCCTCTGCTTGATACTTTCCCATCCAACTTTTGCCTCCCCCTATTTTTAGTGCCCATCTGTCTTTACGGGGCCCTACTTTACCACTGCTAGGGGGAGGACCCATCCTCGTGTCGTGTCACTTCTTTTTTTATTTTTCATTTCCATTCTTTTCTTTTATTGACCTCCCCCTTGCATATCTCTGCATTTTCACGATCACATCATCTTGCTAGCACTGTCATGACTAGCTTGGGGGAAGTCAAATTTTTTGGGTGTGCTGTCGTGTTTTGTTTTTCTTTGTGTGTTTGTTTATTTGTCGTGTCGTGTGATTTTCTTTCTTTACTTTATTTTTCTTTTCTGTTTTTCATGTCGTGTGGTGTGCTTTTTTATTTTATATTTCTTATTTTCAGTTTCGTGTGACTTTCTTGTTTTTCGTGTCTTTTTGTGTCTGTGCGTATTCCCCCCTTATTCATTGCCCTCCCGCATTGAATTCTATTGCATTGAGGGCAATGCAAGTTTCAGCTTGGGGGAGTCGCACTTCATGCGTCATTTGATTCTTTTTCTTCGTTATTTGAGTCGTTTTCCTCCATCTTTTTCTTTTTCTTTTTCGTTTCTTCTTTTTATCTCTTTCTCCTAGAGATGAACCCTATGATGAATTGCCACAAAATCACACACACCTAGCATGACATCGATAATCACACTCACTAGCCCTAGGATATCGTGTCCCCTTGCATTTCATGCATCGTGGGTCTACTTAGCTTTTTGTGAGTCGTGCGTCGTGCCTAGCTGTGTGGTGTACTTCTACTTTGTGATTTTACTTTATATACCTGTCCAGGAATGACCCCTAGATTATCATGCTTCGATTTGAATATGCGGTATTTATTTCTCCTGTCTGCTTCTGCATGCTTTACATATATCGTGTACTTCATTTCGCATGTGTCGAGATTCCACAATTAAGGACTGGGATAACTCATTTAACCCATGCTCTAACTAGCGAGAATAGTTTCCTTTGCCCAAGTGTTTAGATTTCGATTTCTTTTTTTGTTTTACTTGGTGCAAATCCCCTCGTCATGTACCGTTCTCCCACTTGGGAGAGTACACATGTGTATAGCCAAAAAGCCAAAAATCCAAAAAAAGAGAAAAGAAAAGAAAAACCCAAAAAGAAGAGAACAGAAAAGAAAGGAAAATTGTATAGCCAAAAATCCAAAAAAATATACAAATACCCAAAACCCAAAAAATTCCCGTGTGAATATCTTTTCCTACTTGCCGAGAATAAAGGGAAGGCGAGAATTTGCACCGAGTGTTCTACTCCACATCATCTCAACCCCCATCGGTTTCAAAAACACTTGGCTTAGGAACTTTTTAGCTATTATCTAGGCTATAGTGGGGTGATTTCCTTAACCCTAGTTGTGGAGTCCCTGACGCATGATATGTTTCGATTCTCTCTCTATTCTCATGCATGCTTGAACTATATATTCACCGCTTTATTCAATTCGAATCGATATTTGGGTCATTTCCTGGATTTGTTTATATCGAGCTTTATCGCACATCGTAGATAGTGACACCGTCTGCTAGCACACGACCACACCCACTCGCGCTTCACCGCGTGGGCCCACGGCACTTGTCTGGACTCGTATTCCTTGGTTTAATGATGTGATTTGGCGTTTGCTTACTTGGTGTGTCGTTTTTGATTTTGTTGGCCCTGACGGGCGATCTAGGATATAGAGTTTTCTTTTTCTCTCTTTCTCTCTATTTTCTCTCTCCGAGCTCCTACTCTCAATCGTCTTCCTCGAGGACGAGGAAGAGTTCAGCTTGGGGGATTTTGACGTGCGTTTATATTTCATATATTTGCGCACGTTTTCTTCCGTTTTTTCCGTATTTTACCGCCGTCTTATATTCGTTTTCTCGTGTTTTCTTGTTTTCTTTCACTTTTTCATGTTTTTCGTATTTTGCAGGATTTTACTAGCATAGGGAACATAAAACGACGATATCATGAGTCCCCGGAGCAACGGGAGGAGTCACACATGATCTAGGGGGTCAAACGACGAAGATTGCATCTTTCAGCCCCTCACCCGACCGGTTGGTCATTTCCAACCGATCGGGTGATGCACGCGTGCACCACCCGGACACAAGTTGGAACGGCCAAGAAGTCACCCGGTCGGTTCAGTGACCGGTTCAAACGCCCCAACTCTCTGGAAATCCGATGCTGAATGCCAACCGATCGGGTGACCTTCACCTGATCGGTTCACCTATAGCCGATTCTCCGAAGCCACAACACAGAGTGATCAACCGACCGGTTCACCCGACGGCACGAAGATCCAACAGATCAGCTGCAACCTCAACCGACCATGCCATGGTGACCGGGTAGGATCCTATTTTGCGCTGCCGAAGAAACGAAGCAGGTCACCTGATCGGGTGACTTTTCACCCGATCGGGTGATTTCGTATTCTATAAATAGAACCCCTAGGTTTTCCTAAAATGAGAGTTGTTATTTTTTGCTGTTTTTTCTCTCTCTTGACGGCTGTAATTTTTCAGATATTTGTAAGTCTTCCGATCTTTGTCAAACTTTAATATAGTGTTATTAGAATTGCTCTTACTGCTTTTCAATCGCTCGATCATGTTTCTAACGGTCGATTTCTATTTAGATTGCTTTTTACTAAATATGTGTGAGTAGTTCCCAAATCTGGGATTTTGGTGGAAACCCCTTCGTGGGCTCTTCCCGATGCGTCCATAGGACTAGGAAATCGATAGGGATTAGGAATCTAACGATTACGCGGGGTGTTTTATTGTCATCGGCGGGAAAAAGACCGTCTTTGACCGTCGGGTCAAGGGGGAATAAACTTGGCGGTTGACTCCCTAGCCATAGCTCACGCCCTTAGCGTAGACGTCGAATCCTAGCGCGTGGGAGCAGCAGGATGAGACGTTGGGAGTTATCGTTGCGAACTTAGTGCTCCCGGAGTCGGTCAGTGTTATTGTACATGGGAGTGCCCACTGACCGAACCCGGGAAGTCCGGCGTATCATCCTGGGCACCGACCGGAATATCGGGCCCATGTGATGCTGGTACCACTCTTAGAGGCAACGTCTCACCATTAGACCCTAATTCCGATCGTTATCCTACCCGTAGGCCGTATCGGCGAGAGTCGATCGATAGGGTGGAAACCAAAGTCCCGGGTTTTTCCTTTATATTGTTTATCCCTTGCATTCCATTTACTGTGACAACCATCTTCCGATCCGGGCTAGCTCGCCCATGGGGTGAATTTGATCCTCCTTGACACAAGCACATCTACGCCTCCCTGAGTTCGACCCCCAAGCCACACTACAACACCGTGCGCTTGCGGTTACAAATATTTAAATCTCACGCCCCCAACATACGATTGCACACATCAAACACACGCATAAGCGGGGGGGGGGGGGGGGGTGCGTCAGTGACAGGACAGGAAAAGTTATTCTAGGGTGTCCACACGCACGCACACATAAGATAGTCCTATGATGTCAAAAGTTGTTGTTGTCGGGCTCAGACTTCGTCGTCAAGTCTGAGCCGTCAAGGGCGTCCCGGACGCTATCATTTCACGTCCGGTTCTCTTTGTTCACAGTTAACAGTTCTAGCAACTAAGGCCTAAGCACGGCCAAAAGTGCAAGTGGATACACTTGCCTGCGGTGGCGAGTGTGTCTTCTCCCCGGAGCGTCTCGTCCAAGCGTCTCGTCAGCGGAAGTCCGTCTGAAACAGTACCACGGCGACGGTGTCAGGTCTCAAATTCATCAAATCCTATTAGGGTTCATTTCTAGGTTATCGGGACTATCCTATTCGTCAAAAGTTACATTTTGATGTTTCAGCCTAATCGACGAATCTATCCTATGTGCACAGTCAAAAAGTCCGTTCGTCGATTTTCTATATTTGTACAACATTTTACTGGTGCTGGAAGAAATTTTAGTTCAAATTGTCGACTTTTAGTTTAGGGTTCAATCAGCTATTGTGGGGATTTCTACGAGTTCGGGGACCAACCTTTACCGGAGTTTGGACTAGAGCGGTAGTCGTGTCTGAACGGAGAAACTCCTCGACGTCAAATCTGGTCCACGCACGATTTCCCAAAAGCTGAAACTTGCGACGAAGGCCTACGACGTGTCGTAACGTCGTAGACGGAAAATCCACGAAGTAGAACACCCAATTTTGCTCCATGCATTAATTTCGGATTTGTTTTTGCGCAAGCTGCCTAATTGTTTGCAAGCTGCCGGGAGAAAGAAAACAGGGAGCAAATCTTTAGTATCAAGAACAAGAAAGCCCATGTACTTTGTAGGGAGTAGCTGGTCAAAACAAAGAGCATTGGGTCAATTGATTTTTGCTCTCCCCTTTGAGAATTCCAAAACCCAGGCCGAACTGTGCATGCACTAAGTTTGTTGGAACTTGGTATTTTTCATCCTCTCTTCCATAAGGTTTTGATGTGACAAATCAATATATTTCATGTTACTAACTCTATCTATGCAGATGTACAGCTACAACGCAAATTCATTTACATCACGCATATGATCAAAGTATAAGGAGACTCTGCAAAAACAGCATTGCTACTCAAGATTCCATGTGAAACACGTATCTACGGAATGATGTAATTTTTATTTTTTAGATAGCTTCATGGCCTTGGTTATAACATATCATATATCCCTAAGCTCAAATCTACATCATCTCCTAACTCATTTGATTCTAAGTCAAAATTCCTATTTTTCAGAATTAGCCTATTAGGATTTTTCCTAGCCTACCAAAACAACTATATTTTGACTTGATACTTTCAGACAAGAATCTATCCGTTGTCTAGTCCACGTCACCAAAATTTTGTGACCGTTTGTTACCATTTCAAAATTAGCAGGCTACTAAATTTCCTAGCCTGCCAAAATGTTTTTGGGACTGAAACTTTCCAGAACAGTTTTTGGCCGTTGTCCAACGTTCCTTTCAGTTTCTGAACGTTGTGCAACTTCTCTTTTAGAGCTGTTCATAACCGTTTCTAAAACCTATAAAAGGAGGGGTACCCCCTCTCATTTTCCACACACTTTCCTTCTCTAAAATTCTGATTTTGTTGAAAGCAAGCCACTGATTTTCTTAAATAATTCGGCCATTAGTTGTTCTTTTCTTATTTGTAAGAAGAAATCATTTAGATTTCCTTCTTCATTTAAGAACGGAAGAACTTGGATTTTCAACATCATTTTGGAAAGTTGTTTGTGTTCATAATTGCAAGAAGAAATCAATAGATCTCTCTCTTCTTTTATGAACCAGAGAACTTCAAGTATTGCTCTTCATTATATATCTTATACATCTTGAAGTTTATCTTTTTAACACCATCCTTGAATTCATTCTCTGAATTTTATACCAAGGCTATAGGTGTTTTTCTATTTCTTATTTAACAGGTTTGAATCTCTGTTTAGATATTGTACAAAGTTTGGGACACGGGGAGTGTCGCCATTTTTGTAAGTTCGTGCTTGCGGGGCAAGTGATTATAGTGGATTGAAAATCTCTACGGGGAGTAGAGGACTGGAGTAGGATCAACAGGATCCGAACCAGGATAAATCTCTGTGTTTGCGATTGATTTAAATTTCAACACTTGTCATTTTATTTCTGTTCCATCTTTACAAATATTAGTAACGTTTTATTTGCAACATTTTTATTATATACACTATTCCCCCCTTAGTGTATTGATCCATACAGGCTAAAATTACATTTGGTATCAGAGCAAGGTTAAGATGGCAGAATCAAGCATGACCGCTGTTCCACACAACTACAACACCAATCAGCATCCTGAAGGGCGCTCTCAAGTACGTCCTCCTCTATTTGATGGTTATAACTACTCATGTTGGAAAATACGAATGGAGATTCATCTCCAAAGTATGCATTATGAGATTTGGGACATCGTAGAGACATGATACGAAAAGCCAACAACTCCTGTTGCTGAATGGACCGCTAACGACAAAGCTACAAAAACTAACAAATCAAAGGCCATGAATTCTTTATTTTGTGCCATGGATAAACATGTGTTTAATCGAGTATCTCAGGCCAAAAGTGCAAAGGAGATTTGGCACATACTCGAGGTAACTCATGAAGGAACCAATAAAGTAAAGGAAACTAAGATTGCCTCTTTGGTTCATAAGTATGAGTTGTTCAAGATGCAAGATAAAGAGACGATTGGAGAAATGAACACCAGGTTCACTAATATTATTAATTCTCTTAATTCTCTTGGAAAAGTGTATTCTTCTCTTGATCAGATACGCAAGATTCTTAAGGTACTCTCCCCAGAATGGCGCCCAAAGATCACTGCTATTGAGGAAGCCAATGATCTTTCCACATTATCTATGGAAAATCTAATTGGTAACTTAATGGCACATGAAGTCACATTACAAGATGCAAAAGAGGAATCAGATCAAAAGAAGAAAGTACTCGCCTTCAACACAACATCAGATAATGAAGATTCAGATGATGACATGGCATTCTTTGCCAAGAATTTCAGAAAGTTCTTTCAAAAAGGTAAGTATATCAATAAAACTAAAAATACTGATTCTTCTCTTTGCTTCAATTGTAATAGGCCATGACATATGAAGAAAGATTGTTCACTTCTCAAAACAAAGTTCAAAACTTCCAACAACAATTATCAATCCAGAAGAGAAAGGAAGTTTGACAAGATGAAGAAAGCATTTGCAGCAACTTGGGATGAATTTTCAGATGATGAAGATGACCATGATGAATGTGCTAATATGTGCTTTATGGCACAAGATAATGAAGATGAGGTACCTAAGAAAGAAAGATGGATTTTAGACAGTGGATGTTCAAAACATATGACAGGAAATGTCAACTTGCTTTCAAGCATTAAATATAAAGATGGAGGCACAGTTACCTTTGGTGACAACAAGAAAGGAAAAATCATAGGCACTGGAACAGTTGGTAATACAAATCAGCCTATCATTGAGAATGTTCACCTGGTTGACGGTTTGAAACACAACTTACTTTCCATTAGTCAATTATGTGATAAAAATTACAAAATAGTCTTTGAACAAAATGATTGCATCATTTATGATTCTGATATGTCATCTATCTTATTTCGTGGTAAGCGTAAGAATAACATATATATCTTATGCATGTCTGTTACCACACATAATCATTGTTTAATGATTACATCAGATGATACTCTTTTATGGCATAAACGCTTTGGACACACTAATTTCAAAAACCTAGCACGTATTTCAAAACACAAATTAGTTAATGGAATGCCAAATATTTCTCTCAAACACAACCATTTTTGTGATGCTTGTCAACAAGGAAAAATGCATAAATCTTCTTTTAAATCAAAGGACGTTATCTCAACAATGAGACCATTAGAACTTCTTCATTTAGATTTGTTTGGTCCTTCAAGAGTAGCTTCTTTGAATAGAAGTAGATATGCATTTGTCATTGTTGATGATTATTCTAGATACACTTGGGTTATATTTTTACAAAACAAGAATGATGCTTTTGAAGAGTTTTCAATATTTTGTAAAAAGATACAAAAGATCAAATCCTCTAACATTATCACTATTCGTAGTGATCATGGGGTAGAATTTGAAAATGAATCATTTACCAAGTTTTGTAATGAAAATGGTATTACTCACAATTTTTCTTTTCCTCGTGCTCCTCCTCAGAATGGAGTAGTAGAAAGGAAAAATAGAACTTTACAAGAATGTGCAAGAACAATGCTTTGTGATAGTAATCTTCCTAAATATTTTTGGGCAGAAGCTGTCGTAACTGCTTGTTACATTATGAATAAAGTTCTTATTAGGCCATTACTTAATAAAACTTGTTTTGAATTATTCTTTAATCGCATTCCTCGTGTATCATATTTTAAAGTATTTGGATGTAAATGTTTCATTCTTAATACTAAAGATGCACTTGACAAATTTGATTCTAAATCTGATGAAGGTATTTTTGTTGGATACTCAACACGTTGCAAAGCCTACAGAGTATATAACAAAAGAACTTTAACAGTTTTAGAATCAGTTCATGTCACATTTGATGAGAATCCCTCATCTAATTCTCCCATCATTGATGAAGAAGAAAATATATTACCTCTTTCTAATTCTTTAGATAATATGAAACTTGATGAAATTGATGCTACTAAATATTCTGTTGAGTCTATATCAGTTAATGCAGATCTTCCTAAGGCATTTGCACAAGTTCCAAATCATCCATCAGAGTTAATCATTGGAGATATTACAGATGGAGTAAGAACTCGTCGCTAAATAGAGCAAATGGCACATTGTGCATTTCTCTCAACCATTGAACCAAAGAACATCAAAGATGCATGTGAAGACAGTTCATGGATTATGGCTATGCAGGAAGAACTAAACCAATTTCAACGGAATGATGTTTGGGAATTAGTTCCCAGACCATCAGATCATTCAATTATTGGTACCAAGTGGGTATTCAAAAATAAATTGGATGAATCTGGTCAGGTAATTAGAAACAAGGCACGATTGGTTGCACAAGGTTATAATCAAGAAGAAGGTATTGATTATGATGAAACCTATGCACCAGTTGCTCGTCTTGAATCTATTAGGATGTTATTATCATTCGCATGTTTTAAAGATTTTAAACTTTTTCAAATGGATGTGAAAAGTGCTTTTTTAAATGGTTTTCTTAAAGAAGAAGTCTATGTAGAACAACCTTCTGGTTTTATACATGAAAATTTTGAAACACGTGTTTTAAATTGAAAAAGGCTTTATATGGTCTCAAACAAGCACCTCGTGTTTGGTATGAAAGACTTAAAAGTTATCTTTTGAATTCTGGTTATTCTATTGGTAAAATAAATTCCACTTTATTTATTAAAAACATAAATTCTGACATTATCATTATTCAAATATACGTTGATGATATTATTTTTGGTTCTACTAACGAATCTCTTTGTCAAGATTTCTCTAAAATTTTGCAGAAAGAATTTGAGATGAGTCACATGGGTGTACTTAATTACTTCCTCGGTCTTCAAATCAAACAAATGAAGGAAGGAATATTCATCCACCAAAGTAAGTATTCTAAAGAACTCATCAAGCGGTTTGGATTAGAAAGTTCTGCAGAAAAACACACTCTAATGAGTACATCTACTTCCCTCGACAAAGATTTAAATGGTAAGAGTGTTGATCAACGTCTTTATAGAGGTATGATTGGCTCTCTACTTTATTTAACTGCAAGTAGACCAGACATTATGTTTTCAGTATGTTTATGTGCACGATTTCAGGCAGATCCAAAAGTTTCACATTTAATTGCCGTAAAATGGATTATTAGATATGTCAAGTATACTTCTGATTTTGGTTTATTTTATCCTAAAACAAACACATTTGATTTATTATCATATAGTGATGCAGATTTTGCTGGTTGCAAATCAGATCGTAAAAGTACTATTGGTACATGTCACTTTTTAGGACATGCTTTAGTTTCCTGGTTTAGCAAAAAGCAAAATTCTGTTTCATTATTTACAACCGAGGCAGAATATATTGTCGCTGGTTTAGCATGTGCTCAAATTTTATGGATGAAACAAACTATTTCAGACTATGGTATTAATTGTTCCACATGTCCTATTATGTGTGATAATACCAGTGCTATTAATTTATTTAAAAATCCCGTGCATCATTCACGTACAAAACATATTGATGTACGCCATCATTTTTTAGATGATCATGTTCAGAAAGGAGACATTGTTTTAAAATTTATTTCAACGGAACATCAAGTTGCCGATATTTTGACTAAGCCTTTAAAGGAGGAATCTTTCATTAAGCTTAGAAGAAATCTAGGCAGTATTAGTGAATCAGAATTTGATTTATGAATCTGTTTATCTATTTCTGATTTTTATGATTTTTTCTATAATTTTCTGACTTCTATTTATTTTTAGCATGCTACGAAATTTTGTAGCATGCCAATTTTAAAAATTACTACTATCTTCTCCGTATTATGCCTAATTTGACCCCTGATTTTCCGATTCATTTTTTTATAAATAACACTTCTCATATATTTTATTCTCAAAATCAAATCCAGTATCAAAATTCTTACCCGGTATCTTCCACTTTGTCTCTCTCTTTTTGATTCCTGTTGATCTCTTTGATCTCTCTTCTGCCACATGGATACTTCTTATTTGTCTTTCCCAATATCCCCTGCTTTTCACGTTTGACACATCACTGACATTCGGTTTTTGCCTTAAACATTCTCACTTGTATTTACTTCTTCCAACAAACCTGTACTTTAGTCTCTATGTTGACTTGGAATGAGATTTCACAAGAAGACAACTTTATTAACTTCTGACTCTTTCCAAGGACGAATAAGAAGACACATGGCCTTTTCCTATTTATTTTCTTTCACCAAACCCCATTTTCTCACGTTGGGAACTTCACTCCTACTTATTCTATTTTATTTTACATTAATATTCCTTCACCAAACTGATTTATTTTCAGCCTACCCTTGTCTTGGAAATGAAGCTCTCTCTTCATGACATTTAAGGGCTCTTCCACATGGTTGCCTTTTATTGGTTCCACACACCAACCCGTCCTCTCCCAATCAATTCGGCCTGCCATGTATTTACTTTCCCTCCTTCCCAATGCGCCTAGGGACTCTCTCCAATATCTTTTAATTTTTTTAGACTTCTAGGTAACCTCTTGCATGTTTAATCTTCCTATATTTTTTATATATACGGTTTTATATCCAACGGATCTTTTTGAAACCAATGGGTACGCAATTAGTCCAACCGCCTCTACCCAATTTATTTCGGCCTCTCCCCATTTTCCCATGAGTCTGGAGACGACACATTCTTTATTATTCTAAATGATATTTCTCTACCTTTTGTTCTTATTCTAACTTTTTGTGTGTGTGTGTGTGTACGGTTTTGATCCCAACGGGTATTTCTTTTCAGTTTTCGAAACCGTTTTGCTTGCGTCTCTTCTTCTTCCCGTCTGTTCGGTTTTTGTATTTTGAACATTTCAGTTGTTCCAACTTCTTTCAGTTTTTAGCAACTGCTCCCACTCTCTATAATGGCAACTGATCGGTTCTTTTTTCTTCCTATTTATTTCGTTTACCTTCTCCTTTTTTCCCATTCTCTGTTTACATTTCTTCCTTCCCTAATTTTTCTTCTCATCAATCCACCCTGGCCGAACCAACACCCCCTTCCACCACCGATCGCTTTCGTTCGCAGGCGGCCAAAGATCATTATATTGCCTTCAAAGCGACCCGATTTCATCCTGAACGCTACCTAGACTATGGCACGCCCACCATGATGCATGTCAAGCAGCTCTTAGCGGTGGTCGGCCTTCATCACCTTTGGTCCATCGCGAACAAAGTACCCTATTATCCCACTCTTGTCAGAGAGTTTTATGCCAATCTCTAGACTACCATTCACCGTGGCCAGAAGTTCTTCTCCACTATGGTTCAGGGCGTCTGTTTTACGGTCAATAGCAACAAACTTGCCGCCATTATCAACCAGTCTCCAGATTTTCTTGGCCTCCTTTCATTTGCTATGGACAATGCCGTTATCCTCGCTAGACTCGTCCCAAAATATACACCCCATATGTCCACGGCCAAGCTTCGTCCTGAGGCTCGTATCATTCATAAAATCATCATCCACAACTTGATGCCCAAGGCTGGCTCCGTGAACTACCTTAGCAACACCCACCGGTATTGCTTATATGCCATTATGGCCGGTTTTCCTATTCACTGGGGTCATTTTCTTCTTCGTACTCTCATGAAACCGGTTTCCACTCACTTTTACTTGCCATGTCTCATCACATTGATTCTTCGGGCATTCGGTGTTCCTACCGATGGTGAACTGTTGCTTTAGCATGATATCCATATAGATGAGAATATTCTCCACAGCATGGGCCTTTTCGATGGTGCCTCTTCCTCCTCCTCCTCCTCCAACGACGACCACGCTGATTCCGATGATGACTCTTCCATCCCTACTGCCCCGACTGCTCAATCTCGCGGCCAAGCCTCTTTCCCAGGCTCTTCCCGATCCCGGTGCGACAAAAAGGTCCTCGCTTCTAAAGACGCCGTTTCTCCGTCTCGCGAAACTAATGCTGTCCTCCTTCATCGTCTCTCTACCCAAGTCACCGACGGCTTCGCTGGAATCCAGATACAAACGAGTAAATATGACGAAGTCCTCCGCCATCACTCTGACGTCCTCGAACAAATCCAAGTTGAACAGTCTTCCCTTCACTCTTCCCTGGAATCCGAGAATTCCTCCCTTCCCGTCGCACCCGCACCCGTCGTTCCTCCCCCGGCTCGTCATCCTATCGTCCTTAAACTCCCTTGCTCTCGCATGCTACTGCTCTTTGGATCTCTGTTTCGTTTTGTCGCATCATATTCCTACCTGCCTTGTTGCTTCCTTTGCATTTCGGCTCTCCTTGACTCACTTGTGACTTGCCTCATCGTGTGTTGTTTTGTTGGTTTCCGTGATTACTGGTTACTTTTGCTCTGATCCTTGTTGGTTATCTCGCTGGTTATGTATTATCTCAGTTGCTTAGTATGTTGGTTATTTTAGTTCTGGGTTTATCATGGCTGTTTATGTCCTTGGCCGTTTATGTATGTTGGTTTCTCATCTGTTTAAGTAGTGTATGGTGGTTATCTCGTGTACTCCGACTCTATGATCACTGTTTAAATGAATATTAGTGCTTTTTGTTACTTTTGTGCTCTTATTAATACTCTGTCTCTGTTGTTTTTTCAATTTCCTCCTTTTTCTCATTTGGAATGCTACAACATATTATAGCCTGCCAATTTATCTTTTTCACTTTTTGTGGATGCCAAAGGGGGAGAAATGTGCATATATTCAGAGGGGTCTATATTCATATACTCAGGGGGAGTAACATCCGTAACATCACATTACACATCATGTTAATAAACTCATTAAAACTTATTAACACTTGTTAATTCACATTTTATACTTCATTATTTGTCATCATCAAAAAGGGGGAGAATGTTGGAACTTGGTATTTTCCATCCTCTCTTCCATAAGGTTTTGATGTGACAAATCAATATATTTCATGTTACTAACTCTATCTATGCAGATGTACAGCTACAACGCAAATTCATTTACATCACGCATATGATCAAAGTATAAGGAGACTCTGCAAAACAGCCTTGCTACTCAAGATTACATGTGAAACACGTATCTACGGAATGCTGTAATTTTTGCTTTTTAGATAGCATCAGGTCCTTGGTTACAACATATCATATATCCCTAAGCTCAAATCTACATCATCTCCTAACTCATTTGATTATAAGTAAAAATTCCTATTTTTCAGAATTAGCCTACTAGGATTTTTCCTAGCATACCAAAAACAACTATATTTTGACTTGATACTTTCAGAGAAGAATCTATCCGTTGTCTAGTCCCGTCACCAAAATTTTGTGACCGTTTGTTACCGTTTCAAAATTAGCAGGCTACTAAATTTCCAAGCCTGCCAAAATGTTTTTGGGACTGAAACTTTCCAGAACAGTTTCTGGCCGTTCTCCAACTTTCCTTTCAGTTTCTGAACGTTGTGCAACGTCTCTTTTAGAGCCGTTCATAACCATTTCTAAAACCTATAAAAGGAGGGATACCCCCTCTTATTTTCCACGCACTTTCCTTCTCTAAAATTCTGATTTTGTTGAAAGCAAGCCATTGATTTTCTTAAGTAATTCAGCCATTAGTTGTTTCTTTCTTATTTGTAAGAAGAAATCATTTAGATTTCCTTCTTCGTTTAAGAACGGAAGAACTTGGATTTTCAACATCATTTTGGAAAGTAGTTTGTTTTCATAATTGCAAGAAGAAATCAATAGATCTCTCTTTTTTATAAACCAGAGAACTTCAAGTATTGCTCTTCATTATATATCTTATATATCTTGAAGTTTATCTTTTTAACACCATCCTTGAATTCATTCTCTGAATTTTATACCAAGGCTATAGGTGTTTTTCTATTTCTTATTTAACAGGTTTGAAACTCTGTTTAGAGATTGTACAAAGTTTGGGACACGGAGAGTGTCGCTATTTTTGTATGTTCATGCTTGCGGGGCAAGTGATTATAGTGGATTGAAAATCTCTACGGGGAGTAGAGGACTGGAGTAGGATCAATAGGATCCGAACCAGGATAAATCTCTGTGTTTGCGATTGATTTAAATTTCAGCACTTGTCATTTTATTTCTGTTCCATCTTTACAAATATTAGTAACGTTTTATTTGCAACATTTTTATTATATACACTTTTCACACCCCCTCTAGTGTATTGATCCATTCAGGCAAAAATTACAAAGTTGTCAGCTTCTTTTGTTGATTGTTAAATTGATATTGAGATTTCTTTGCAGGTTTTGGTGGCCGCACTTATTTACCAATGCAAATCCGAGGGGTGCAAGTAACAAATCAAAAGCAAGGAAGACTGCCGAAATTTTGTTGATTCTACACATAAAAGAGAGAGAGAGTGCATGCTGCAATATTTTGGGTTCCAAAAGGTCGCAACTCTTAGAGAGACGAGGCTGCAACTTGAGTTGCAGAAATGACATTTATATTTTGCCAGACGACAGCTGGCCTATGCTGATTGACGAAGACGACGCCGCTACACAAATTGAGCTTTCTGAACTCTTTTGTATATTATTTTGTGTAGCAGTTTGCTAGATCTTCGTAGGGGAAACTTTTACCAATATTTGTGAATATTTTGGACTTGTTTGGTTGGGGCTAGACAAGAGGGTCTTGACGTGTTGGTGCAGTCAAGATACACATTTACTAGGCTAATAGAGTTTTGCACTTTGTTGAGTGTGGTACAGTCTAGGTGGGGAGTTAAAGCTAGGACCCCATTGTAGATGCACAGAAGGAACTTATTAATGCTAGGCTTAGGGCTGGACGTAGGTTGTTGATGCGATCGAACCAGGGTATATCTGTACATACTCTGTGATTGTCTCTTATTTACTCTAGTTGTGCTTTTAACTGCGTGTGATTTCTCGTGGGTTGCACGAGAATTTTTTATTAGCCTATTCACCCCCCTCTAGGCTAGGATCGAGATCCAACAGGTGGTATCAGAGCAAGTTTTAGGTTCTAGCCAAGGATTGACCATGGATCACATTGATAGTGCTTTTGCTGAGGGTCAGTCCATATCACGTCCACCTAGATTTAATGGAGTAGATTATGCTTATTGGAAAAATCGTATGAGAATCTACTTGATTTCTATTAATTATAAAGCTTTGCATATTGTTGAAAAAGGCTATAAACCACCTGTCGTTAAAATTGAAAATGTTGAGATGCTTAAACCTGTTGATAAATGGGATGATAACGTTTGGAGACTATATTCTCTTAATGCTAAAGCTATGAATGCTCTCATTTGTTCATTAGATAAATCTGAATACAATCGTATTTCACATTGTCTAACTGCACAGGAAATATGGCATACATTGGAGGTGACGCACGAGGTAACGTCACAGGTGAAGGAGTCTAGACTTGCACTTCTGAGCATAGAGTACACTGGATTTCGCATGCTACCATCAGAAACTATATCAGAGATATTTACGAGATTCACTAACATCGTCTACAAGTCTAGCTCGCTTGGTAAGCCATATTCTAGTCTTGAACAGGTGATGAAATTATTAAGAGTGCTGCCAAGCTCTTTCAGACCTAAAGTCACTACCATCCAAGAAGCGAAGGATCTATCACAGATGAAGGTGGAGGACTTGATAGGTAATCTAATGTCCCACGAGCTTGAACTGCAAAATATTGAAGAAAGAGAGAAACCTGTGGAGAAGGAAAAAGCTTTAAAGCCACTTGCTCTGAAAGCTAGCGAAGATGAAGATGATGATGAGGAGATGTCGCTAATGGTTAGAAATTTCAGAAAGTTCGTCAGAACTCCTCAAGGAAGATCAGAAATGCATAGAAGGTTCATTCGCTTTAACACTTTTAATTACGATAAAAATTCTTCTGAACAAGATTCTGCTAATAGAGTTGAATGCTTCAAATGCAGGAAAAAAGGACACTTCACAAAGTAATGCAGACAAGAGACTGCTCAGGTTGCTAAAGATAAAGGAAAAGCCAAGATGCTAACTTGGGACATGGACATTGAAGCTGGGGATGATGATGAAGAGGTTGTAGCCCACTCCGCTGTCGTCTGTTTAATGGCAAACAACGATGAGGTAAATTCCTTTACTAAAGTTGAATTGTTAGATGTTCGTAAAGGAATGCAAAATGAGGTTAATGAGCTAGAACCCACGTTGAAGGATTCTAGGAATGGTAGCTTTAAACTACAAAAAGAAAACTGGGACATTTCTGATGAAGTAGATATTCTTAAATAGGAACTTGTTGCATGTAATGATAAAATTGTGTCACTTGAAAAAAAGCTAGCTTGCCTGAAAAAGCTACTTTTCTTACTTGTCCTTTCTTGTTGAATGATATTAGCATGCTTAAGCTAGATTTGACTAAGCTCGAAACTGAAAAAGATTATGTGATTAGAGAGTTTAATGATAAATTCTGCAAGTTGGATAATGGCTTTAAAAGAAAAATGATTGAGTTTGAAAAGAAGGAGGAGAAAAACAAGAGAGCTCTTATAAGTAGATGTACTTTGCTTGTGGATGAAAATGTGCTATTAAAATCCAAAGTCTCTAGTCTTAAGTTGTTCATTAAGAAGTTCTCTATAGGAAAACAATCGTTGGATATTATTGTAGAGAATCAATTATATGGCAATAATCGACGAGGACTTGGATTTAATTAAAAAACTGCTAAAAGCCTATCTTTAAGAAATTCCACAATGTGCCTTCTATTGTGAAAAATATGCATGTAAAGTACTTTACTTGTAATAGTGTTGGTCACACATCCTATTATTGTAAGTTTAGGAACACAAACATAAAATTCAAACAAGTGTGGGTTCCTAAATCTTTAATGACAAACACTAGTGGAACTTGTTGGATTTCAAGGTCACACGTAACACCTTTTATGTAGGTGGGATGGAGATTTGGCGAGGAGCAATAAATTGAAAGTTTCATTCTTTTAGCTCCTCAGTCAAATAGCGACGTGAAGGTATATTTCTTTTCCCTCTTTGCATTCATTGCATACCTTCATAGTTTTGTGTGTGTGCTTGATTTAATCTTTGTTTGTGTGCTTGTTTGCTTGTTTTTTGGTTTGTTTTAGTTCTTTATAAAAGAAAAACAAAAACAATTGAAAAACCAAAAATAAAAAAATTTGGTGCTTAATGAATACCTATTTATGAATCTTTATAAGTGGTATTATTGAATGTTCATTCATATCCTTTTAGAAATCATTGTATTATTGTTAAAGCTATATGAGCATGTTAGAAACTATTTGGTAGCCATGAAATGTTTCTGGAAATGATTAATTTGATTTCTACACCTACACTCGCACTTCTACGAAAACTAAACTTGTTGTACTTTTGGAGATTCTTTTTATGAATAGTGGAAAGTGAATGTAGAATGAATAAAAACTGAATATTCTAAGGGATATGATGTGTATTTCCATGAATAAAAATTGAGCACAAAAAGAATTGTAAATGAAAAAAATTATACATGAACTTTGCACAGTGTGAAAATTGGATACAATTCATGGCAAGTACACTACCCATATCCAACATATGCTGTATGGGTAATCATTAGCCTTGGTGTATTTTACTCCTCAAGCAATGCCACCCCGCATCTAAGAGTCCTTATAGGCTATGTTTTTGGGTTTGGTATCTTGAACTCATTTTTAATGAGGCGGAAAAAATCAATCCTAGTGAAATTCATGTTCAATGGAAAATGTGGGTTGATTTGGTTGATGTTCTAAATAGAATCTCCCTTTGTACTTCAATGTTCATATTAACACACTTACACATTGGTGGTGAAGTCTAAATTATGATTTTCCTGAATTTGAATTGCCTACTTTATAGAAAATGCATGCAAGTGCTAACTATACTCAATAACACTTTATTTTTGCATGTGATATTTATTCACTTCATTAATACCCTTTTGATGATAACAAAGGGAAGAAAGGAGAAGATTTGGGGGATTTGGATACTCATATGCATTACATCCTTTCATCACACTTCACACACGCCCACCTATTTGCTCAAATCTTTCATTAGGGTTGTCATCATCAAAAGGGAGAGATTGTTGGATGCAACGATCTAGGATCTTTAGTTTGATGATGACAAACCTGTTGCTATTTAACGTGTATGCTAAGTGTGTTTCAGGAATGGCAAAGCGATAAATCCTCAAAGTGATGACTAAGTTAATCGTTGGAGGAATTGCTATCCGTATAGGTAATAGACTTGGTCAAAGTGCTATACACCTAGCAAATTTAACTTGGTCAATATGGAAATATATGGAGCCAATTTGATATCAATTGGGATTGGAACAAATCAATTAAAGATATATGAAAATCCCATCAAATCCTATTCAAAACCAAATATCAATTAGAGATTAGATAGGATCTCGTATTCCTATCCCAAATAGGATTCTCCATGAGCCAAAAGATCTCCCACCATCTCATACTTAAAAACCTCTTCAAGGTACCCTAAAAGGCGCGGCAGAACCAAAAGAAAACGTGGTGGCACAAACCCTAAGTTCTACATCATACTGCGGCAACACAAAAGACTATATTTCGGCCAAGCAATAACCAATACTCTCTAACCGCAAACATCAAGCCTGCACATCTTCTTTCCCATTATAGCCTCAAGCTTCAAACTAGACCCTAGCCAATCTTCACTTGCCGCAAGTATATAGGCCGGCCATCTAGGGAGAAAGACAAAGGCCAATTAATGCACAGATTTTTTCTTTAGGATACAAGGATTCACGTGAACTTGAGGTGAAAGCTTTCTTTTTAATCAATTCACATACTTTTGTTTTGCAGGTAACAAGAGAACACTAGTCATTGGCCGAATTTCATCAACCTGCCGCACACACACCAATAAGCAACAAGCATCAGAACATGCTGATCAAAAAGTTGCAAGCTGCCGAAACATGGTGCACATGTGATAGCCGCAAGTTTGCAAACCCAAGTCACAGCCTTTCTGACACTCCATGTGCATGCAATTAAAGAGCAAAGAGAGGGCTGCCATGTTTTATTACTCATTGGGTTCTTCATTGTCATTGTGTTAAATACTAAATCTCTTTGACTTTTGTGTTTGGTTTCTTGTGACAGGGCACTCACACACGGGTTTGTCCTGTGTCTCTTTGTTGATTTTGTCTTCCAAGCTAATCAAAGGTAAGCCTTTTAAGTAATTAATTAAAGGATTAATCTTTGTTCCCTTTGATCTTACGGGCACTCACGAATGGAGGCAAGTGCTGAAGAGATTCCAAAACTAAGAATAATTGCTGCCACTTTTGTTTTTATACACAAAAGTTAATGCTTTTTGTTTTCATACATAAAAGTTTGTGCTTGTTGCCTCAACATTGAAGGGATCCATGTGCAGCCTCCGATTTTGCTCCATGCATTAATTTCGGATTTGTTTTTGCAAGCTGCCGAATTTCTTGCAAGCTGCCGAATTGTTTGCAAGTTGCCGGGAGAAAAAAAACAGGGAGCAAAGCTTTAGTATCAAGTACAAGAAAGCCCATGTACTTTGTATGGAGTAGCTGGTCAAAACAAAGAGCATTGGGTCAATTGATTTTTGCTCTCCCCTTTGAGAATTCCAACACCCAGGGCGAACTGTGCATGTACTAAGTTGGCTTCTTTTTGTTGATTATTAAATTGAGATTGAGATTTCTTTGCAAGTTTTGGTGGCCGCACTGATTTGACCAAAGCAAATCCCAGGGGCGCAAGCAACAAATTAAAAGCAATGAAGACTGCCGAAATTTTGTTGATTCTACACACAAAAAGAGAGAATGTGTGCATGCTGCAATATTTTGGGTACCAAAAGGTCGCAACTCTCAGGGAGACGAGGCCGCAACTTGAGTTGTAGACTTGACATCTACATTTTGCCAGACGACAGCTTGCCTATGCTGATTGACGAAGACGACGCCGCTACACAAACTGAGCTTTCTGAACTCTTTTGTTGATTGTTTTGTGTAGCAGTTTGCTAGATCTTTGTAGGGGAAACTTTTACCAATATTTGTGACTATTTTGGACTTGTCTGGTTGGGGCTAGACAAGAGGGTCTTGACGTGTTGGTGCAGTCAAGATATGTATTTACTAGGCTGATAGAGTTCTGCACTTTGTTGAGTGTGTTACAGTCTAAGTGGGGAGTTGGAGCTAGGACCCCATTGTAGGTGTACAGAAGGAACTTATTAATGCTAGTATTTACTTGTGGCTGGACGTAAGTCATTGATGCGACCGAACCCGGGTATATCTGTGCATGCTCTGTAATTGTCTCTTATTTACTCTGGTTGTGCTTTTAACTACATGTGATTTCTTATGGGTTGCACGAGAATTTTTTATTAGCATATTCACCCCCCTCTAGGCTAGGATCCAGATCCAACACATCTCCCCTTGAAGAACGGAAGAAAGCCAACTCTCTGTCAATTTGACCACGGCTGCAGCAGGTGACTGATGCACAAAAGACATGTGCCTGTGTCACTCACAGTCGCCTGTGAACTCCACAGCAGTCGCCTGTGAACTCCATAGCAGTCGCTTCTGAACTCCACAACAGGTGACTTTCACTCACAGTAGTCGCCTGTAACCTGTTGTTGGTCAGTCGCCTGCCTGACCAACAACAGGTGACTGTCGCCAGTTTGACAGTTGCCTATTGTGGGTTTTTTCTGCTGAATCTGGGTTATGAGAAATGAGTTTTTCTTAAACTGATTTCTTTACAGTCACTGTGGGCCGTTGGATGCTTCTTTGGAGGGTTAGGATGCAACCCTTTAGGGGTTTAAAACCCCTAAACTCTGATGTAATGGGGATCATTCGGACAAGGGACATTTTACTGTTACATTGGGGGTTTAGACCACCATCTTCTTTCCCAAAGTCTAGGGCTAGGGTTGGAGGCCATTGGAGCTTGGTGGAGCTTTGAGGAGGAGCAAGAGAGGGAAAGCTTGCGTTTTAGGGTTTCTGTTTGGTGATCTCTTCCCCTCTCTTGTACCATTTGGCTTTATTGCTTTGTATTTCTTAATTTGTAAATGATTGTTGAATGATGATGAGAATCATTGGATAATTGTTTCCTTAATAGCTTGTAATGAAGATTTGTGTTTCCATTTTGAATGGTTATCATCTTGTTTTCATTATGAAGGCTTAGAGTCATTTGTGTGTGGATTGGGATTAATTTGGGCTTGTGTGGTTGATTAGTAATTAGTCATCTCTTGCATTTAATTGTTCTAGCATGCCTTGAAATGGATGCTAGTAGTGTTGATTGATGGGTTGTGCCCTAGGTTTAATCAAGTCGTGCACTACTCTTGGCGGGACAATAAAACAGTGGTGTACCTTAAGGGTCACACCTACGCGCACCATCCTTGCATTCTATTGACACAGATGCAAGGATTGACTCACGAGCTTAAGTTAGGGATTTTCAACCCACTAATCAACACACGAATGAATCGTGCATTACCCTTGGTGGGGCCATAGAACAACAGTGTGCCTTAAGGGCATTACCTATGTGCACAAACCTGCATACCTTGAAATGGATGCGAGTGTTGATTCATTTGGGATGAATCTATTGCTAATCAATTCACAACTCTAATGACACCCCATTCCACACACACTTCCTTGCTTGACTAGCTCCACACTTTGGTCTCCACCATGCCTACCTTGGGTTTGGCTCGATTTCCTCACCCCACACTTCCACTCACCACACTTGTTAATTTAGTTGGTCGTACTATCAATTTTAGCATTCCTTAACCAATTGAGATTGTGAATGTGAAACGAATTGTCTCTGTGGATTCGACCCTGTACTCACAGGATTATATTGCATTTGACACTCCTACCACCGGGAGGCGAGCACGTGCATCCTACTTGGATCGTGCACGCCTCACGGTCAATCACCCGCCCCATCTTTTGGCTGGCTGCTTTCATGGACCCGGCCCAATGGGCCGGGTTTGCCCCACAAAACCCTTTTATGGGCCATTTTGGCTCTAACTTGCACATTTGGACTCTGTTTTTGACGCGGTTTGAACCTGCGTTTATACCGGGACGATCCTGTCATTCAGGTAACCTTTTCCACGGGTTTATTATATTAAATATTGTCATAAACTATTTACGACACATTTAACTCAGCTTGCATCATATGCAAAATAGTCCCTATCTAAGCTTAAATAATCATTTGCATCAAATACAAAAGATCTGAGGGCATACATCCCCCAACATCTCCCACTTGCACTCAAGATCATTTATCCCAAATGCAGAAGATAATTTCAAACTCTTTGCAGTTTTCTACCCCTTGCATCAAATGCATATTCTCCCTAATGTTTCTACCTATTACTAGATGAAGGTCGCACTCTGTGTGAGACCCTACAGCCTGACCCTTCTACAGGTGGGGCTTGAAGCCCCAGACGGCAGTGACCACGAGCAGGAGTTGCCATCCCTGTTTCAGAATCATACTTATATAGTTAACTCATTGACATGAGTGTTGTCGGGACCACACTGACTGTGTCCGTGATGAATTCTACAGTTTTAGTCTCTTCATCAAAACTATGTCGTTTTACTCAAGGCTAGGGCACAGTCAAACTGTCAACCCCAATAGCTCGAAGCCGGTTAGTCTCCATAAATCTTTAGTCAATTAATGTTGGACATCTTCCAACATACTCTGGCCATAGTTTTCACTAAAGATCGAACTAATACTACGACACTAACTCTCATTGACCGGGAGAGACGAATCCTATCTTGGTTATTTCTCTCTTCGCACATTTCAAATGTCACCCAACCAAAGACCTTTCAACGGGGCTTACTCGAGGCTAGATCAATGATCTAAGCAACACCCTTCACTCATAGGTTCGTACAATGACCTCAAGTCAAACGACCAACTTGCCTTCATCACTAAGAGTTATCATTGACAGATTGGTCAATCATAACCATATGATAACTCTTGTTGGGTTGTTCAGTGAACTCATTCTCTAATGAGCACATGTGTCTCGTCTTCGACTTCACCAGGTCAAACGATCATGAGATCATCGTCATCGCTACTCGGTAAAGACTAAGACACAATGGTCTATCCAATGTTTCAATATCCTTTTCTCTAAACATCTACAACCACGAGCATTTTTAGACTTATGCCACTAACGGTCAAGCACTTCTCCATGATCGAGATCCTCATCTCGATACATGTTTGACGTTGCATTAAGTCTCAGGACTTTACCTAAGTTTCTAATGATTACAACATTTCTATTAACTTAGATAAATTCTTACCAAACAGCTTACTATATTTTGAACAGAATGTCTATTTAGATACACAGGGATGAATTTGCCTCGAGGGCATACCCATCCCTCAACATCTCCCACTTGCACTCGGGCCCATTTATCCCGGTATCTCATACCACATTTACACATAAGTCTTTCCAGACGTCATGTGGTAGAGTCTTCGTGAGTGGATCTGCTAAAACGTCTATTGTATAGACTTAAGGGGTTTCTATGTTTATCTTAGACCACATATTTGAATCTCATCCAAATAATTGACTCGGTCTCTTGGAATCAATAGTTAATCTCTTGACTAGATCTCATCCAGCTCATCGTACCTTACGAGAATTATCCATAATAAGTTTTACTGGTCATTTAGACGGTTCATAATCATTTTTTGATAAAGTGACAAACTCTTTGACCACTTTGTCAAATCATATCTTTCGGCTCCTTGATGCCTCACATGCTTTTATTTGCTCCCACTGACCTTGAAAACTCTCTGGCCAATTCATATAAGTTCGTTTTTCTAAATCACATTTAGAAAACAGACTATATATGAATGCTCCAGTTTTCATAGTTATCATGAGCATTTACATCAAGTTCGGTCCTAGTAGATCTGTACACATCTACTGGTAAGACAGTTTCATCATAATCCGTTTATAGGAGTTAGGATGATAACCGTTCTCAATCAATATACGTTGTCCTTCACTATTTTCTCTCAGCACCAATCTTATGTCTTGAAGATTTACTTGCAGTCAATAAGAAACATTTTCTTTTGGGCACATTAACTAAAGTCCATACTTTATTTACGTGCACGGACCATTTCTGATTGCATCAAGTTATTAATCAGAGTCCATACTCCAAATTGCATCCTGGAAGTTGTCTAGGCCATCATCGACTATGATGTCTAACTCGATTCTTTATCTTACGAGACTCGACTAATCTTTTAACTTCCTAACGATTGATTTAATGAATATCTTATTGATAAGGTCCTCATAGAACCTTTATCAAAACCTAGGCATTACTATCTGGGACTTAACCCAGAGGGAGGATTGCAACTCAGAGTCACTTGTCATGTATCACACCATGTCTAACAAAGTGCGATTCATGTTCTCTAACACATTGATGTGTTAAGAGACATGAATTGAGAGAAAATCACATTTTCTTTTTAATTTACGCAAGATTTATACAGCTAGGTATTCGACTCTTCGATCTGATCGAAGCAGTTCAAATACTTCTATCATTGTGTTCTTTATTTTATCAGACTTGTATTTCATCAAGAACACGTGTCGTAATAAAATAAGAATAACTCATCTAAGCTAATTTAGACTTATGTCTGATACATCCATATGTATGCGACCGTGAGTTCTCCAACTCATTCTCCTACTGCCTCACAGAAGGTGTTGGGCCATTATACATTTGAGACAAGATTCACAAGTGTCAACAGACTTCATAATACGAGAGGTCAGACCCCTCTTTATGTGACTTGTGAAGCTTAGTCTCTTTGGTATGGCCTAGTCTATTTTGCCATATAAGTTTTGTTATTATCTTGCATATGCATGTATTAACATTTAATACATTATCGTTATATAAATTGCTCACGTAAAACATTGCTTTAGAAGCAATGTGACGAAATTCATAAAAAATGTGTTTGATGTCCTACATAGTCCAAGAAACAACAATTGTTCCTTTTTCCAACACGTAGACAATCTATTTCTTTTGTATAACGGTTATCCTGAAATCGTGACATCAAATATGTCACATTTTCAGTTCCTCCTACTTATGCCTTTACTAATGATTAAATAAAACTATCTTTATCAATTGACTTTCCTTAGTGCCTTCTTTCTTTTTCTAAATCTTATTTAGATATTATACGACCCAACAAAATAAATCGCCATGCAAACATATCATGTATCCAAACGCTTGAGCATTACAACCTTGAGTGTGCTCAACAAGTTGCTCGTCCCATGATCTGGTTGGGATACATAGTCTCGCATCGCTCATGTACTCATATTTGATTCAAACGATTTGATTGAATTTTCGAACCTTACGGATCGAAACCGTTTTCCATACGATCTTGAGTGTGCTCAACAAATCGTATGGAGAAACTTGCTTTGAACATCAATATGTTCAAGCTGCCCTTTATAGAGGCGAGTGACATGTAGCGTGTATTTATTTATTGGACCTAGAGCTAAATGAAATCATTGTCCTTAAGCCTGTAATTAAGAAGGTCATTTTAATGTCAACAAGAGCACAATTTAATTTATCAATTTGAATTGATATTCCATCAATCAACTATTTTGACCAGTTGACTTATGCTCTTAGAATATGATGTATATGATTCCATAGGTAAATATAGAACTACCCCGGTTTAGCATATGTTCAATATTAAATATAGATAGAATGGTTTTTATCTAACTATATCCTCCCACTATTTTTCTGATCATTTTAAGCCTTAATAATGAACGATTTAATTAAATTAAATTAATGGGTAAGAGATCCAACCACCTTGAGTCTCACAACCTTGAGTGTGCTCAACAAATTGCTTGACTTTGCGATCGGTAGATGACTCTTCATTAATCATATCATATATGATTCTCTTATTGGTTTTTACCCCTAGACACTTATGATCATGAGTGTGCTTATCCAAATCATAATGACTAGCCTAGTCGGACCCTTGTTTTCATGTCTTGCTTAACTTACGCCAGCACTTGTTGTATTCACGACATGACGGTTTGGGTCAAGACTAGACTACATCATTAGATTAACTTACAGTGGCGCTCGGTGTATTCACGACACGACGGTTTGGGTTAAGTCAAGAGTACATCATATGTATTTAACAAGTTGGTTTCTACACGGTTGCCATGTCACAGCTTGAGTGTAGCTCAACAACTGGAACACGGGTCCTATAGTTGTCAATCCCTAAAACAAGGAGGGTTACGGCTAATCTTTAAAAAGATTATTTACGTATTAGACTTAAGTATAGTCCAGGGTGTCATATAATCATGATTCGCGTCATTGCGGTCCAGCGAAACACGGTCAGGGAATTGACTAAGCCAGGATCACTTATCCACAGTCTAGCTAAGGTGATCCAACAAACTTAGCCAAGCACATTGACCGGATCATGGTCCATTGAATGAGGCTTGTCATTTTATATGCGTGCCATAGACTAAAAGGCTTTTATTACAACTAGTTAATACTATCAACTAATGAATCCTAAAATTCAAAATTAATTAGGATTTGTTAATAACTTTTATTAAGTCCTTATCAACTATAAGGATTCATTCGTATAACGTGCTACCCTAATCATTATTAGGATTTTAACAAATTCAATTTCAACACTTTAAAGTGTAGTCTTTTAATGAGAATCATTATTATAACGATTAAAATAATAATCATTGTTAGAGGACTATCCTAATCAGGGATTAGGTTTTAAAATGTTGTAATGAATTATTAAAACATATCATGTCATTCAAAATTTATCTTATAAATTTTAAACATGTTTTTAATGGCTAACCTAAAAGGTTTCATGAATTATCAAATAATTAAGCATGGCCATTAAACATAAACTACACTAACTTTATCACATAAAATATGTGTCCAACTATTTAACATTTAAATAGAAACAAAACATATTAAAATTTTTTCTAATAAATAATTAATATGCATCTATAATTTAACACTTAAATTAAAATTATGATTTTAAAACATAAAATTATAACCTAATTTTTTATTTTCAAAAATTTTGTTTTAAAATCATCATAAAACATTAGCATGCTTATAAAGGATTTTATCACATAAAAGATTTTACAAAGCAACTAAAATTAAAATTTCATTTTAACATTATCTCATAAAGTCAAAAAACGGATTTTAAAAGTAGTCTAAAAAACATACATTCAATTAACATATTGCAGTCCTTAGATCACATGCAGACCTGCGCTATGATACCAATGTTGGGTTTTAATGACCCTCAGGACACAAATCTCTATGCCCGTCCTACGTCGGATGAACGATAGCGGCAAAAAAAATAGTGGAAAGAAAACTCGTTAAGCTTTTTAACGAAACCCAAAGGATTCAAGACCCTAGCAGGATCTCTGCCAACTTAAGGTGGATCTGACCACCCCAAGAAGGATCTAAGCTACTGCAATATATTAGAAAGAAAGAAATTAAACTACATATCCGGAACCTTGCTTGCATCGGTGACGCCCCCCGCGTTTGCACGCGCGCGACGTGCGCAATATATAATTGGGGGCGTGAGATTTAAATATTTATAACCGCAAGCGCACGGTGTTGTAGTGTGGCTTGGGGGTCGAACTCAGGGAGGCGTGATTGTGCTTGTGTCAAGAAGGATCAGATTCACCCCATGGGCGAGCTACCCCAAATCGGATGATGGGTTGTCACGGAAAATGGAAAGCGAGGGATAAAAAATATGAAAGGAAACCCGGGACTTCAGTTTTCACCCTATCGTGCGATTCTCGCCGATACGGCCTACGGATAGGATAACGATCGAAATTCAGGTCTAATGGTGAGACGTTGCCTCTAAGAGTGGTACCAGCGCCCCATAGGCCCGATATTCCGGTCGGTGCCCAGGATGATACGCCGAACTTCTCGGGTTCGGTCAGTGGGCATTCCCATGTCCATTAACACTGGCCGACTCCAGGAGCACTAAGCTCACAACGATAACTCCCAACGTCTCGTCCTGCCGCTCCCGCACGCTAGGATTCGACGTCTACGCTAAGGGCGTGAGCTATGGCTAGGGGTCAACCGCCAAGTTTATTCTCCCTTGGCCCAAAGGTCAAAGGCGGTCTTTTTCCCACCAATGACAATAAAACGCCCCGCATAACCGGTAGATTCCTAATCCCTATCGATTTCCTAGTCCTATGGATGCATCGGGGAGAACCCACGGATGGGTTTCCACCAAAATCACAGATTTGGAAACTACTCACATATATTTACTAAAAAGCGATCTAAATGAAAATCGACCGTTAAAAACATGATCAAGTGATTGAAAAGCAGTAAGAGCAATGCTAATAACACTATATTAAAGTTTGGTAAAGATCGGAAAACTTACAAATATCTGAAAAATTATAGCCGTCAAGAGAGAGAGAAAACAACAAAAAATAACAACTCTCATTTCTGGAAAACCTAGGGGCCATATATATAGAATATGATATCACCCCGATCAGTTGAAAAGTCAACCGATCGGGTGACCTGCTTCGTTTCTGCGGCAGTTCAGCACGGGACTTCACCCGGTCATATGGCACGGTCGGTTGAGGGTTGAAGCTGATCGGTTGGATCTTCGTGCTGTCGGGTGAACCGGTCGGTTGAGCTCTCAGTGTCTTGGCTTCGGAGAATTGGATACAGGTGAACTGATCGGGTGAAGGTCACCCGATCGGTTGGCATTCGACATCAAATTCCAGAGAGTTGGGGCGTTGTGAACCGGCCTATGAACCGACCGGTTAACTTTCCGCCCGCTTCAGCTTGTGTCCCGGTGGTGCACGCGTGCATCACCCGATCGGTTGGAAGTGACCAACCGGTCGGGTGAGGGGCTGAAAGATGCTATCTTCATCGTTTGACCCCCTAGATCACGTGTGACTCCTCCCGTTGCTCCAGGGACTCACGATATCATCGTTATATGTCCCCTACGCCGGCAAACTCCTGCAAAATACAAAAAACACGGAAAAGTGAAAGAAAACAAGAAAACACGAGAAAACGAATACAAGACGGGGGAAAACAGCGGAAAAACACAAAAGAAGACGTGCGTGAATATATGAAATATAAACGAATTCCCCAAGCTGAACCCTTCCTCATCCTCGAGGAAGACGAGTGAGAGTAGGAGCTCGGAGGGAGAAAATAGAGAGGAAGAGAGGAAAGGAGAAAAAAATCCTAAATCGCCCGTCAGAGCCAGCAAAATCAAAAACACACACCAAGCTAACAAACACCAAATCACATCTTTAAACCGAGGAATACGAGTCCAGACAAGGGCCATTGGCCCACGCCGTGAAGCGCGAGTGAGTGTGGTCGTGTGCTAGCAAACAGTGTCACTATCTACATTGTGCAATAAGCTCTATATACACAAACCCAAGGAATGACCCAAATATATATTCAATTTGAAATAAGCGGTGAATATATGGCTCAAGCATGCAAGAGAAGAGTATGAGAATAGAAATGCATCATGTGTCATGGACTCCACAGCTGTAACGACCAGTTTTTGTCGTTACGTTATATCCGTATTTCTCTCGTGTATTTTTCCCGTATCCGTTGTTGGACGTATCTGACCCGTGCCCGTACCAGTTGCTAGCCTTATAAATATTAACTCTTACAGGCCCCCTCTTCTTCTCCTCCTCCTCCTCCTCAGCCCGCAACCACAGCCGCTCCTCCTCTTCTTCCTCACAAGACCGACGCCGGAGCTCCTCTCCCCTCGCCACGCATCACCAGCAGCACGACACGCCCAGGTCCTCTCCCCCTCACCCTCGCAAGCTTCGCAACGGATCTCCTCGCCGCCATCTCCTCCTCCCGCCGGAGCCCTCAACTCCCTTCCGACCAACGACGACAACGGCGGCCTCCCGACGCCCAGCAGCGCACGCCTCCTCCCTCAACACCGTCAGCCCCACAGCCAAGCTCACCGCCGTCGAGTTCGCCACCCTCGCCCTCGCTCTCCCCTGTCTCCGCTCCCCATCCTCTGTTCGGAACAGAGGAAACCCTCATCTCCACCTTCCCTTCGCCCACCATCGCCATCTGCCATCTCTCCGGCACCGAAACCCCCGCATCGGCCACTCCCCCTCTCCTATTTTCCGACGCCTCCAGCCCCTCGTTAGCGACGCCGGTAGCCCCGTTCGAAGCCCCGATCGGCCTCCCCTGTTTTCGCCTCGGAACAGGGCCTCAACCCGCTCCTCCGCCTCCATAAACCCCGTTTACCGCCCGCCTCTGATCTGCACCACCTGGAGCCCCTCGCCATTCAGATCATCGCCTACCGCCATCGAACCACCCGCTGCCGACCAGAGCCACCAGATCTCGCACGCCGACGATCACGCTTGTCGCCCCCTCTGATCTGCACCGCCTCAAGCTGCGCCGTTGCCTTGAGCACCTCGAAAAGCCGCCTGCCGGATCCGCCGCCCCCCGAGCTTCGGTTGCCCTCCGCCCCTTCGCCTGCGTGCAAAACAAAGAGAGGACTCGAAAGACAGGCTGAGAACGAGAAGAAGAGAAGGGGGGAGAAACAGATTTTTAGGTAAGTTTTTATAGATATTATTAGTTAAATGTTCTTATATCTTTATGTTAGGTACTGTAATCTCTATTACAAGTTGATTAGTGGCCCAAAGCTAGAATAATGTGTTGGAAATTATATTAGTTAGTTAGTTTAAATCAGTACACATGTTTATACTAGACTACTTTGAGGGACACTTGAATCTCTATCCAATCATCACATAAATTAACCTATTAGTTACCTAAATAATGTAATCAAATGTTGTGGTAACAATTTTAAAGACGGTTAACTTAATTTTGTAAATCCAATTTCGCAGATAGATCTGTGTCTACCTTCCGACCATTTGGGTACCCAATACTCGCATCACTTCAGGCAAGTATACCGTTTCCTACAACTTTTTCAAAGACGCAAGTATTTAGCCCTTACGAGTATTTTTATCTTCTACTAATTTTCAAATGTGCAAGTACTTACCCCCTTGCCAAGTATACTGTTTTTCTACAAACTTTTTCAAATACGCAAGTATTTATCACCCACAGGTTTTTAATTATATTGATCAGAATTTTGTGGTTGGGACGACTAAATATTTCTAACAACAACTCGTAAGAATGTTGCTTGAGCTTAACGGACTTAGCGATGTGTTTTGGTTATATTACTCTCAAATATTGGTGCTATTGAAATGACATACCTATGACACTCTCATTGTTTGTTGTGCTTTTTAAATTGTGGACCGTCCACCCTATTGAAATGTGATACTGGCCCTTGGGGCAAATTTATGGACTATTGTACCTTTGGACAAATTACGGACTAAAGCGCCTTCGGGCAATACGGATATTGGGCCGCGGGCCATTTACGGAATGTTTGCCACTCGGCAAACATTGAACTACGGGTTGACTTATGGACACTTGGGTGGGGTAGTCTAGTGTAGTAGAGGCTGGAAAGCTGGATTGCACTCGATTGGTGAACTTGACCGACACCTGGCTGGGTCGGTGAGTATAGAGTCACGGGTAGCTCCCGTTGACTTGGGTGTGATGCTGGTCACCTCCCCCTCAGACACTGGGCTTTGTCACTAGATAGGAGATTGATTGATTGGTTGATTGATGCACCCTTCGCTTCACCTCTGCTGATGCTATGGAGTAAACTACTAAAATTATTGTCACGATTGACTATTGTTGTGCACATCACACTTGTCCATACATATTATTGTACGCACTACGCTTGACACTACTTTTGCTGTACACACCAAACTTGCTACACATATTGCTGTACACAATACACCGTCACGACTATTGCTGTATACACTACACTTGCCATGCTGGTTACCTTACACACTACACCTGGTTGTGCCCCCTACTTTACGCACCACACTCCGCTTGCACTACTTTACTCACTACACGATGTTATGTTCCCATGTTGTTTCATGCTGCCATGTTTCATCTTTTTGGAAATATATTGTGTCTTTCATTTCTAAAGTTTTGTAAATTATATTAAATCTTGCCGAGGGTCATTTTACTCCTAACGTTTTTAAAAGCTTGCCGAGCGACCCTCGCTGACGTATATTTCCTTGTTTGTGAAATATACGTTAGGTTTTGAGCAGAGTTCACAGTGAAGTTCACTTGGAGATTGAAGAAGGTGACCAAGAGAACCAAGAGCACGAGATCCACTACTGAAGACGACGGACACTGCGCAGCTTGCTAAATTTTAATAATTGTTGTATTTACTTTCAGGTGTATTTTAATTTCCTTGTAACTGTTGTAATGGCCATGCTAGGCCCCTTTAATTTTTGTGTACTTGTAATCTGGAAGTCAAATTTTTAATGATGACACCATATTTGTGTTGTTCCGATTATTTGCAAGCAAGAATCTGCCAAAGTAGTCATACACAGACGCTTATTGGGTTGGGGCTTCACCGCTCCAACCCAAGCGGGCCCGTTCACGTCCTCGCCCCAAGTATAATGGGAAGCGGGGCGTGACAACAGCCAGGGGCTCGGACATCACCACACTATCACCTAGATAATAGCTAGAAATTCCCCATTCCAAGTGTTTTCGAAAGCGACGGGGGTTGAGATGATGTGGAGTAGTACACTCGGTGCAAATTCTCGCCTTCCCTTTATTCTCGGTAAGTAGGAAAATATTCACACTCACATATTTTTTTTTGGGTTTTGGATATATGTATTTTTTTTGGATTTTTGGCTATACAATTTTCTCTTTTCTTTTCTTTTTGGGGTTTTCTCTTTTTTTTTGGAATTTTTGGCTATACACATGTGTACTCTCCCAAGTGGGAGAACGGTACACGACGAGGGGATTTGCACCAAGTAAAACAAAAAAGAAGTCGGATTCTAGACACTTGGGCAAGGGATATATTTCACTAATCAGAGCGTAGGCTAAATGGGTTATCCTGGTCTTAACTGTGGAATCCCGACACATGCGAATTGAAGCATACGATATATATATATTCATGCATACAGAAGCAGATAGGAGAAGCAAATACCTCATATTCAAATCAAAATATGATAATCTAGGGGTCATTCCTGGACAGGTATATAAAATAAAATCACAAAGTAGAAGCACACCTAACACTAGTCAGGACACACGACTCACAAAAAAGCAAAATGGACCCACGATGCATGAAATGCAAGGGGACTCGACCTCCTAGGGTTAGTGAATGTGATTATCGATGCCATGCTAGGTGTGTGTGATTTTGTGGCAATTCATCATAGGGTTCATCTCTAGGAGAAGGAGATGAAAAAGGAGAAAAGAAAAATAAAAACACGATGAAAAGAACTCAAAAACGAAAAAGAAAGACGCAAATGACGCACAAAGTGCGACTCCCCCAAGCTGAAGTTTGTATTGCCCTCAATGCAAAAGAATTAAATACGGGAGGGTAATGAATATGGGGGGAATACGCACAGACACAAAAAGATAAGAAAGACAAGAAAAACACACATACGCAACTAAAAATAAAGAGAGATCACACCACGCGACATATAAACAGAAAATAAAAGAAGTAAAAAAGGAAAATCACACGAAACGACATAAAAATGGAAAAAAAAGAAGACAGAAAATGGCACGACTCAATAGATAAAACAAGCACACACAGAAAACAGCACACGACGACACACAGAAAAAATTGACTTCCCCCAAGCTAGACATGGCAATGCTAGCAAGATGATATGATCGTGAAAATGCAGAGATATGCAAGGGGCAGGTCAGAAAACAAAATGAAATCAAAGCAGGAGATGGGGAGTCCTTGCCCTCCTTGGAAGAGGGTGTGGATGGGTGGTTGGGGGAGGCGGGGGATGTGCGGAGAAGTGGGTAAAGAGGTGGAGGAATAGGTGCAGTGGGGGTGTGAATGATGGGTAGAGTGTCGGTGGAGGTGGGTGGTGGTGGAAGTATGGCGATCAAGGCTGTGGTAGAAGGGATAGAAATGGGGAGAGAAGACGTGATGGTGACGGTAGTGGATGGCGGTGGGAGAGATCTGGAGCGCACCTGCAATTTCTTGCGGCGCACATATGCAGTGACGGTGGAGGAGGGAGGAGGTGGTGTGGGGGTGACAAAAGTGGTCGTGAGAGGAGAAGTGGATACTGGGATGGGAATAGATGTGGGAGGGGGAGATGATCGCCTAGGTGGGGGTGAAGGAGGTGGGGATGGGTGGGATGGTGGAGGGGAAGAATGTGATGGGGGAGGAGACGCTCGTCGAGGCGGTGAAGGTGGTGGTGAGGGGTGTGGTGTGGGTGGTGGTGGTCCGTGGACGTGAGTAAGAAGGCAGAGGATGGCGGCCACGTTCCTTTCAAGTGCGAGGAAACGTGGGTGAGTGAGAAAGGAGGACGGTGATGGGTACGAGGGGACAGAGGACATGGCAAGAGCACGGAGAGCAGCAACCTCGGCCTCGAGAGCAAGACGAGCTGAGGCCTGGCGGCGACCAAAAGAAGCGGACTGACGTGAAGCGGAAGTGGTGCCGGGAAGTGATATGGAAATAGTGCCGGCGGCAGTGGTCATGCCGACACTGGACACAAGGCCGGAGAGGGCCTCAGAAAGATCCTCAGCAGTGATAGGGCCAGGAGCACAGGTGGTGTGACTCGGGCCAGCCTTGATATCTCCCCGGGACGCAGGGATATCCTGCTCGCCAAAGCGGGCGACAGGGGAAGGTGGTCTGCGTGCGTCCGGGGAAAGAAAGGAAGGTGCAACCCTGCTAGAAACTCGGGATCGGGCGGAAAAGTCCAATCTCTCACTACATCAATAGTCATGCGAGCGGGGTTGGGGAGAATGGTGTAGGGGGCTGGGGGGTGGCCGTAGTTGAAATTGAAATGACGATCAGGGCGGGGCTTAATCATATGAATATGCCGCAGGACATCAAGATCTAGATGTGAGGGTCCTGCGGCAACGGGAAGACCTCGGGGGATGTGGATATTAAATTGGGGAAAAGAAGCAATGACTGTGATTATTCCCCCACAACAAAGCTTGCCCTTGCCGGCCCGACTATTCTCGAGGAGCTTGTAAATAATCCAGTCACCGGCATGGACGGGGACAGTAGGGGCCCTAAAGCTAATCCCATCATCGTCTCGAACGAAAGGGAAAGTTATGGCCCATAGAATGAAAAGATCAGGGATGGTCACGGTGCCTGACTCATCCCTGGGGAAAAATGCGGAGGATATGATCCGATGGGCCAGACGGAATATAGGATGGATGATTGAGGAGGCCTTGGCCTTACCTCGGGGATAGCGAGGGAATATGGTGAGGCGGAACCAAAACTGATCGACGTCGAATTCGAGTGGGTATCCGTAGTGTCGGATAGCATCGTCCCCAAGAATAGGAAAACCAAATATATTATTAATCGTGTTCAGGTTGGTGCGGATGGTTCTGTTACGCACCCGAAAAATGACGGTCGACCCCGACTCACAAACGAGTGAGGAAAGAAATTCTAGTGTGAGGGACGGGTAAGACACCGCGGTGGTGTTCAGGAAGGCTAACCAACCTAAGTTCGCGAAAAGAGTCTCGACCTCGGCAAAGACACCGAGATCGATAAGCGATTGGGTGTGGGCGAATTTGGTCGACAGATGCCCCTGAGCATCCATCCTAAGGTAGAATTCCTTATGCTCTTGGTTCCTAAACTGATACCCATGCGGGCCCATCATTGGGTCCTCAGGGGGGATAACAGGTGGGGGAGGGGCTAGTGATAGTGCACGTGGTGTATTGGGAGGAGGACGTGTTTGTTTGCGTCTCTTTCGAGACGGTTCCTCCTCCCGCAGGATACCCTTCCCCTTATCTCGTTCCCGGGCCATAGTGGGTGCGTGAGTGTGATGCAAATGAGTGTAGAACACGATAAAATCATGCACACACAAACAATCAAGCGAGTAGAAATTCTAGGGTAAAAAGTAAAATTGAGCAGTGGAGCGAAGTTACCCAGCAGAGATTGGAGTTCCTTGCTTGAAGTTGACCCAACACCGTGCAATTGGACGGAGTGTGGAGCCGTGGCACTCCTCTTCAGCGAAAATTCGAAATGGGGGGGGGGTGTATTTTGGAATTAGGGCTAAGGAAGCGAAATGGGGGAGATAGAGAGAGAGAAAATGGTGGAGAGATGGAAGGGGTAGGTGGAGAGAGAGACTAGAGGGGGAGTGGAGGTCGCGGGAGAGGGTTTTCCAGCCATTGGGAAAGCGGGGGAGGTGAAACGACGGTGGGTTTTGCGAGATCGGGCGAGGAAACGAACGGTCGGGGCAGGGGTTTATTTATAGGGTTTAAGTCCAACCGATCGGGTGAGTTGTCACCCGATCGGTTGACTTATTGGTCGAGATTTTCAGCTGAAGAGACGCTACAGGCGAACTGGTCGGTTGATAACTCACCCGATCGGTTGGCTGCTCCACAAAATTTTCCAAGAGTTCGGTGTTGTTCACCCGGTCAATCAACCGGTCATGCTTCTCATCACCCGATCGGTTGATAAAATCTGAAAATTTCCCAAGACTTCAGCCCCAGTTCACCCGGTCTGCCAACCGGTCTCACATGTCTTCACCCGATCGGTTCGTTGAGTGACTGATACGGCCAACAGCTGATACATCCCAACCGATCGATTGAGTTATCAATCGATTGGTTGGGGCCTTGTTTTCTGCAAAAGTCCACAAATGGCCTAAGTTCCTCAACAAAAGTTCTTGCAGCTGGATTTATTTATTAAAATAGATGAAATAAAGTTAAAAATAGTCCTAAAAATTGAAAACAATGGTTTAGATCATGGGTTGCCTCCCATGAAGCGCTTTTGTTTAACGTCGTTAGCTCGACGCCCGTAGATGATATTCAAGGTGGGCGATACGGGGGATGCCCAAAGTCTGGCATCGCTTCAGCTTCACAGTTGGTAGCTTCTGGTGTAGTCGGTGGCGACAAGAAAACTTGTTCGACGACTCTCCCTTTGTTGACGAGGTCCGGGGGCTTCTCCCTCATATTGGCATCCATCGCCACTCGTTTAAGGATCCGGACCTCATCCCCGGTGAGCCCCATGGGCTCTTTACCTTTTCTCCTCGTAGGAGGAGCTTTTGGGAATCCAGGAGGGATCGTGTGTGCCGCATCCGTTATCCCAGCAACAACATTCTTCTTCGGGCCGACTGGTTCTTCTGAGTCCCCCAAGCTATCGGGGGGGTTTCTTGAAAGAATTTCCCAGGAGCTTTCCTCCACAGCTCTCTTTGTTTCTAACTCCAGCACATTGCATCTTGGATCATCCAGGGGATCGGGGTGCTTCATTGACAACCCCAAGTCAAACTCGACTTTTTCGCTGCCGACGTTAAGGGAAAGCTTCCCATTCTTCACATCGATTAATACGCCGACAGTGGCCATGAAAGGCCATCCAAGAATGATGGGGGTGTGTGCATCTTCAGGCATGTCCATGACAACGAAGTCCACAGGCACATGCACCCCTCTAACATTGACGGGGAGGTCATCTACAACCCCCACCGGATATTTTACCGAACGGTCTGCAAGCTGTAGGGTCATTCCGATGGGCTCCAAGTCGCCCATTCCTATCCTCTTATACAGCGATAGGGGCATCAAACTGACGCTCGCTCCAAGATCGACGAGCGCACGATGTATCTTTACCTCCCCGATCGCACAAGGGATAGAGAAGCTCCCCGGGTCTTTAAGCTTAGGAGGATTTGCTCGCTGGTTGTAATCAGTCTCTTCAGGAACAAGAAAGGGAATTGGCACATCACTATTCTGAATATCTTAAAATGGAAGAAGAGATGTTTAGACAAAAGAGCAGGCAAGATTGGATGCACCTGGGAGATAGGAACACTAACTTCTTTTATACTGCTATGAAGGCGCGCCAGGGTCACAATAATCTTAGCCATCTCATTGGCTCTGGTGGTGATCGCAATAGGACATATGATGATCTTAAGGTTTCAGCCCCTCAATTTTACCACTCACTTTATCACCAGGATACCTACTGGAATGTTTTCCCAAAAATGGTTACTAAAATGAAGCTTACGACTGGAGCGGTGAGTTGGCTGGATAGGAGAATCACATCTGAGGAAATCAAGGAGGCTATATTCCAGATGAATCCTAATAAATCTCATGGCCCTGATGGATACAATGGGAGTTTCTATCAACAAAACTGGGGTACTATTGGCGATGATATCACAGAGGCGGTTAAATCCGTCTTCTGTACAAGGTCCATGCTAAGGCAGATTAACCAAACTTTCCTTACCCTTGTTCCCAAGAACTCCAATGCTAGTGGGCTGGGGGACTACAGGCCTATTGCATGCTACAATGTGATCTATAAAGCTATAAGTAAGGTTATTTGCAATAGAATCAAAGCAGTAATTCATGAGTTGATATCGCCAAATCAAGCCGCATTTCTTCGGGGTAGACTATTGGCAGATAGTGCCCTTCTGGCTCACAAACAGATCAGGGACTTTAGTAATCCAATGGGTTCACGTGCTTGCATTAAACTGGATTTGAAAAAAGCCTTCGACAGTGTTAACAGTGAATTCATCTACTTCATTCTACGTCAATTTGGCTTTAGTCAGAGGTTTATAATATGGATCAAAGAATGCATTTCTACACCTACATTCTCTGTGATGATAAATGGTTCTCCGCATGGTTTCTTTGCGAGCAACAAAGGTCTCCGTCAAGGTGACCCCCTATCGCCATATCTTTTTGTAATGGTCATGGAAGCATTCTCCATCCTCATGGCCCGTGCTCTGGCCTCCAGAAGTATTCTCCCAATGAGACAATCATGCTCCATCTCCCATCTTCTCTTTGCTGATGATTTATTGGTCTTCTGCCGCGGCAATGCTAGATCTTTTGAAGGCCTTAGAAATTTATTGGAAGATTTTTCTAATTTCACCGGTCTCCATATAAATTGGGATAAGAGTGTGGCTATCTTTAGTAAAGGAACAAAGAATCCTGAGGGGCTTGCTAGCTCAATGGGAATAAAGAGAGTATCGACTTTCACTACCTATCTTGGTCTTCCCCTTTCCACCAAATATACAAAGACTTCAATGTATAACAGATTATTGGATAAGTGCCAGAAACGGCTGGATGGATGGACCTCTTCACTACTCTCCACCGTCGGTAGGATTGAATTGGTAAGAACCGTGATTTATGGCATGGTTAGTTTTTGGATGCAAGCTTTTCGCATCCCAAACACGGTTATTCGCACTTTAAATTCGATGTGTAGGAAATTCATTTTTGGTGCTTCGAAATCCTGGGCATGGAAAGACATCTGTAGACCCAAACAAGAGGGGGGGGTGGGTGGGTTTACGGCATTTACAGGATCTTAATGTTGCGACAGGTGTCAAGATGACTTGGAGGCTTCTAACGAGCACTACTATTTGGTCAAAACATATGAGTAATAGATATGGGGGGCTGGATCACTTCTACGCCACCAAAAGCAAACCGAATAACTCTGGCACTTGGAAATTCTTGCTTCATTGCAGGAGTATTTCTACCAACCTTATTCGACGGAAGGTGCGAAATGGCAACACCACCCTATTTTGGCATGACAACTGGCTTCCGTGTGGACCATTAAAGGAGCTACATGACATTCTGCCGGGAGATGGGGGAAAATTGGTCGGCGACTATTGGGATGGGAGAACATGGGTTTCGGATCCAAAAATACAACATATCCGGCCGGCAATTCAACACATTACACTCCGATCGGGCATCGACAAATGGGAGTGGGTTCCAGGTGAACCATTCAGATTCTCTGATGCTTGGAATGGGGCAAGGCATCATGGCGAAAAATTTCGATATCACCCACTTGTTTGGCATAAGAAGCATGTTCCGAAATTTTCCATCCTATTGCTAAGAGCTTTCCAAGATAAACTTTTGACGAAGGACCATCTGCACAAATGGCTTCCCGAGATCCCAGACCAGTGTGTGCTTTGTGATGGTCATGCTGGTGAGTCTACCGACCACCTGTTCTTCCAAGGTGATTATTCCAGTTATGTATTGAAGCGAAGCCTACTCAAGCTCGGGGTTACACATCCTATAGGGGAGAGTCTAAAATCTGTTGGAGACAATTTCATTGACCATTTTAAGAAGAAAGATGCTGTTAGTCATCTTGCAAAAACAATTCTTGCTTGCATTGCTTGGCACATTTGGAGGGAGCGTAATAGGCGAATTTTTGAAGACTCTGTTAAATCAAAGACCCAACTATTTGATTGCATTGTGGCTGATATTAGACTTGCAATGGGAGATCTGGATGCCAATGAGCCGTCAGCTTCTATAATATTGTCCAATTGGGGTGTGATTGACTGTGGATGAAGGATGGGTGCGGCCTCTGTCCAATAACCTGGGAATGAATTATTTACGGTCCCTGGGAATGAATTATTCACGGTGCTACTTGGTGCTAACTACCGTTTTTAATTGGCCGACCTGTAGCATGTTAGGAATGTGATTTGTTTAATTCTGGCCGAGCACCTGGGAATGGTTTATGATTGTTATGTTTTGGCCTCAATGTTGAGTGTTTTAATCAACAGTTTTTTATATCTAGGGATGTGTGGTGTGGGGGCAGACAATCTAGTGACGAGTGACGACGCTTGTGTCCTCTCCTCGCCCTATTGCGTCCAAGCCCATACCCCCTCCTTTGTAAATTTCGATCATGAATATAGAATACTTTTACTTTTCAATATATTATATATATATATATATATATATGTATATATCTATATTATAAAAGAGGGATGTTATCAAGAGAAATTGGATAAGAGATATTGGACAAGAGAAATTGGATAAGAGATATCTATATTATAAAAGAGGGATGTTATCAAGACAAATTGGACAAGAGATATTGGACAAAAGAAATTGGATAAGAGATATCTATATTATAAAAGTGGAATGTTATCAAGAGATATCTATATTATAAAAGAGGGATGTTATCAAGATAAATTGGATAAGAGATATTGGGCAAGAGAAATTGGATAAGAGATATCTATATTATAAAAGAGGGATGTTATCAAGAGAAATTGGATAAGAGATATTGGGCAAGAGAAATTGGATAAGAGACATCTATATTATAAAAGAGGGATGTTATCAAGAGAAATTGGACAAGAGATATTGGACAAGAGATATCTATGAATCTCTACCTTTTGAATAAGGTACCTAGCCTTAGAGGCGATACGATAAACGTAACGTAAAGGAATAAAAGGATTCATAAGGGCTTTCGGGACGGAGTATGATGATCATAGATCTGACTTTTCCTATTGCTGTTCTTGGGTCGAAGTTAGTACCCGCAGGCTCATGAGCTTGGTCTTACTTCACCGTCGAGAAACGAAAGAAGACTTCAATATCCAAGCTTAGCTCAGACCGCGGCCTTGACTCTCTTTTCTTTTGCTTCTCGGGTGGTGGCGAACAATGCTGCTTTCGTAGCGGGGATGCCGCCCGTAGGGCCCGGCCTGCTTCCTGCCCTGCCCTTTTCTAATTAAAAAAGAATTCCGGCTCGGCCCGGGAAAGCGCTGGCAACAACATAAAGGAAGGGGTCCATGTAGCTGCTGCGCCCGCCCATAAAAGAGGGATGTTATCAAGAGAAATTGGATAAAAGATATTGGACAAGAGAAATTGGATAAGAGATATCTATATTATAAAAGAGGGATGTTATCAAGAGAAATTGGATAAGAGATATCTATATTATAAAAGAGGGATGTTATCAAGAGAAATTGGATAAGAGATATTGGACAAGAGAAATTGGATAAGAGATATCTATATACAAAAGAGGGATGTTATCAAGTGAAATTGGATAAGAAAAATTGGACAAGAGAAATTGGACAAGAGATGAGATTTTGAGTGATATCTATTATATAATGCATGACCTTTGTCCTATATGGCAGTTTTGTCCTACGTGTCTCAATTTTGACCTACGTGTCTCCAAAATTATGACTAGGATAATCTACTCACACACAATTATTTAAAACTGAGTTTTTAATAAAAACGGTTCTAACTTTGGATCCTACGACTGTTTTGAAAAGGAACGGTTCTAAAAAATAAAAACCTGTTGTCTTCAATTCCCGTGCCCTCATTTACAAGTTCTCAACAATTCCCAACAACCTGTTGTCTTCAATTCCCACTAACAAACTGTTCTCTTCATCCTTCAACCTTCATCCCATAAACGTAACTCATCTGCGACGTCCTCGATTCAAGACGTCCTCTGGTACTCTCCTCTCTCTCTCTCTCTCAATTTCATTCATTAATTTCTGATCCCTAGGGTTTCTGTTAATTTTTGACATTTTTTGGTTAATTTTTGACATTTGAAATCAATGTTTGGCATTTGTTTTTCATGTTCGAAATCAACGCTTTCTTAAAGTAACTGACCTTTTGAGTGTTTGGGTTTCATTTTTTGGCATTTGTCTGTTTAGGTGAATTACTCTACATTTTTTTGGGTAGAGGAAATGTCATTTTTATGTAGTTCCCCAGTAGTTCCCCAGTTAATTTCATTCTTAAAGTTACTGACCTTATTTAGGACCGTGCCAATGAATTATTTGAAAATTTTTACCAGTTTAGCATTAATTTAATAAGCACCAGTTCAGCATTAATTAATTTAATAAGCACTTTATTTATGATGGCTCCTCAGCATTAATTTAATTATTTGAATCATTTATGATGGTCCTCATTGAATTATTCACTGTGTTGATTTGCATGGTCCTCATTTAATAATGCTAATGAAAAGTGCCATTTGATAACCAGTTTAGCATTATTCGTTTAGGACCGTGCAAATGAACACGATCCAATTATTTTTTTAGGATTAGCCCAGGTGAACACGGTCTAATTTGTTAAACAGTTTAGCATTAGCATTAGCATTATCATTATAATAAACTGTTTAGGATTAGCAGCTTACCATTATCATTAGCATTATGACTACCATTATCATTAGCATTATGACTGTGCATGGGTTACCCTATCTAAAGTACACAGACTTCGACAAATTGAGTTTCAATAGGCAGATTGAGTTTCAAATTTTTGATGATTGAGTTCCAAAGGGCACTTTTCATTTAACTGATTGAGTTCCAACTGATTTTGTTCTAAAGTGAACTGTTCCAAAGGGATTAAAATCAACTAAACATAAAAAATTTCCATTTCATGTCAACTAAACATAAAAATGCGACAAAAAACTTCTTGCTGGAGGTTATTTTTAATTGATAGAGATTGTGACAGACTGCTCACACTTATATCCAGATTAGACATGCAACCAAGAACAAAGATAATTCAACAAGCTTGATGCCAAAGAGGACACAATTCTTTCCAATTCTAATTGGGAGTTGTGAGTGGGGATATCGCTCAATTTTTTTAATTGTGAGTTGTGCGTGGGGATTTCACATTATTCTAATTCTAATTGATGCCAAACATGCCACGATTTGATATCGCTCAATTAAGAGGACACACGCTTAATTGATATAATTTCTTTCCAATCATGTTTTAATGGTAGTTTACAGTAAACGTTGGGCGGAAACATACAGATATCAACACAATTCCCTAAGGTTAGATTTTCTTTGATATGGTTGTATAGGAAAGACAACAAACTACCTTTCTGAATGCCAAAAATAATGATCTCCCATTTGAAAAAAATGTCTTAATTGGAGGAATAAAAATGCATTTGGGAGATGATTATCATGTCACCATTTCACCCGTGCACTGACTGTCCTCCTCGGTTTCGCACTCGGGAGACGACCTTCGTCGTGCCCTATGGGCACGGGTTATGACTAGTATATATATATATATGTATATGTATATATATATATATATATATATATATATATATATATATATATATATATATATATATATATCCCACGAGAGGGTGTCCTAGTGGTAAGTCATTCCGCTCCAAAGCCAAGGGGTGCGGGGTTCGAGGCCTATGGCCGCCGTGACTTGGTAATTATTGTGGAATTTGTTTTGGAATTATTTACCCTGGGGCTACATCTCCCCTCTCGGACTAACCCGGGGGCCGTTGAGGGCACGGCGGTCACCCCCCAGTTTGCATAGTCTCGACCGGGCTCTCGCCTTACCCTCCTAAAAAGCTGAAGGCAGGGGAGGGGGTTGGGGATTTTTCTGGGTTTCAATATATATATATATATATATATATATATATATATATATATATATATATATATATATATATATATATATGAAAAGTTAGAGTGATATTTATTGATCAAAATACAATATACAATGTACATCAATAGCTCATCCAGGCATGTGTTATTAATAGGGAGAGGATAGGGCATAAGCACCGTCACTCTCCACTAGAAATCCCACACCCTAAATGTAGCTATTCAGCAAAACTCACCCCATGTCCCTAAATTCCCAATTGACAAATGCTGTAATTTCCTCGGGGGATGAAGGCTCCTGTCCCTCCAGAGCAATACGAATTTCAATGTCAATCTCCTCAAAGACTGTGGTCTTACATTTCCTCTCATCATCAAAGATACGTCGATTCCTTTCTCTCCAAATATGCCATACCGTCGCAGCGAGTACGGTTTTTGCCAATCTATCCAAAGCACTCTTCCCATCAAACTTGGCAATATAGAAGTTGTCGATATCACGTAATCCGGGATTAATGTCATTTGTCACTCCTAGCTTCAGTAAGGATCTGCGCAAAATGTAACCAGAAAAGATACAAGTGAAGAAAAGGTGTTCAATGTTTTCCCCTTTGTTGTCGTCGTAGAGGACATAATTGATTGGTGTATTAAAACCCCACCTGTTAATCATCTCTCTAGTGAGAAACTTCCCCTGAAAAGCTTGAAGAAGAGTGAGAGACCATTTAGGCACGTGATTGTTATACCAAATTAATTTGTGGAATGGGAAGAAATTGCCACGATGACGTGTTCCCTCCCATGCATCCTTGAACCTGAAATAATCACCTGGCGCCCACAGCCATTCATCCGGCCCATCCTTTAAAACAATGTGTTGAATCAGCGCCCGTACCTGATCAAGCGACCGATCAGAAGTCCTGCCGCCCGCCGCCCAGTAGTCCCTCACGCATGAGTGCTCTGCTCCAGGGGGTTTCAAAATGCTGGCATAAGGGTCCGCCCTCTAACCATGGGTCAAGCCAGAAAAGGGTGCTTCGGCCATCTCAAACACGCCTGCGTATTAATTTGTGGGAAATTTGCTGACTTTTGAGAAGCCTCTTCCACGTACCTGATTGTGTGACATGCTCCTTAGCTGCATAAAATCCCTTGCTGCCCCCATATAATAAATCCATATGCTTGGCACATATACTGTCGGTAGTGAGGTACCTCCATGTTAGTTTCAATCCTACCGCCTCATTTAATTCTTCCAAAAGCCTTATCCCAACTCCGCCCTCCTTCTTTGGTTTGCATATATCTTCCTAAGCCCAAGCTCTGGATGATCCCAAAATAAAGCGCCTACACATGAAAGAGATGGACCTCAGGACACTCATTGTGATACAGAATGCGTGCATCCAAAATGCAACAATTCCGTATATAACTGACCTCACAAGTTCAATTTGCCCCGCCACAAAGAGCAAAGTAGAGCTCCAACCCAACATCCTTTTCTTGCATTTATCCACCAATCTACCAAAGTTGGTTGTTTTGGGGTACTTAGAGGAGAGCGACAAACCAAGGTAGGTTGAAATTGTGGTAGCAATCTTGATCCCCAGAATGTCCGCAAGCATGCTTTTATTATTACTGGCCCCTTTGCTAAACAAGCCCGCACTCTTATCCCAGTTCACCTGAAGGCCAGTATAATTATAAAATTCCACCAGTAAACTTTTAATGCCCATGAAAGTAGACATGTCAGCTCGACAGAACACCAGGAGGTCATCGGCAAACAGGAGGTGGGATATGGACCCAGTGTGCCGCATTGGGAGGATGTTCCCCATATTAATTGCCTTAGAGATCAAGATAGTAAAGGTCTCCATAATAATAACAAATAAATAAGGTGAGAGTGGGTCACCTTATTGAATACCTCTATTTCCTTTGAAATAACCATGCGGGGCCCCATTAATCATAACTGAGAAGGTCGCAGTAGAAATGCACTCCTTGATCCAACCAACGAATTGTTCGGGAAAACCCAATTGCCTCATGAAATAGCAGATGAAATCCCGATTGACATTGTCAAATGCCTTTCTCAAATCCAGTTTCAGGCAGGCTCTTCTTCCCATAGGGTTACTGAAATCTCTAATCTGCTCGTGGGCCAGGAGGGTGCAATCAGTTAAGAGTCTTCCTTTGAGGAAGGCATCATGGTTAGGGGATATTAGCTCATGGATCACCATTTTAATACTGTTGCAAATAACTTTACTGATGATTTTGTAAATTACATTGCAACAGGCAATAGGCATGTAATCTCCAAAGGGTGATGCATTTTCACTTTTAGGCACAAGTGTCAGGTACGTATGATTGGTAATTCTGAGAAGGGAACTGGAGGTGAAAAAAGATTTAACAGCAGTAGTTACCTCTTCTCCAACATGGGCCCAATTATGTTGGAAGAAAAACCCATTGTACCCGTCAGGCCTAGGGGACTTATCAGCCCCAATCTGAAACACAGCCGATTTCACTTCTTCATCAGAGACTCTCCTGCTCAACCAGGCTGATGAACCATCATTCAAAATGCGCCTAGGGACAAGTTTCGGGAAGGAGGACAAATAGTGGTTTTGATTATATAAGTCTTCATAGTAAGAGGGAGCTTTCTTCTTCATGTCATCATAGACTAAGTTACAATTTCCATTAATATCGATCAGATGGCGGAGATTGTTGCGGCAGTTCCTAGCCTTCATAACCGTATAGAAAAATTTGGTATTCTTATCACCAAGGGTAAGCCAGTCCTACCTGCTTTTTTGACGAAACATCTCCTCTTCAAGCTTCATAGCCGCCATTAATTCATGGTGGAGTTGCCTCTCTTCTTGCTGGAGAGTAGTGGATGAGTGCAGACCAGGGTCCTTGCGGATGTCTACAAGATATCTTGTATATTTCTTCACCAAGTTAGAAGCATGATAGTCCCCTGCCCACGCCCTAATAGCTGGCTTTAATCTCTTTAATTTTTGTGTCAGTTTGAACATAGTGGTACCCTTAGCATGGCTGGCCCAATTTGAATCAAAAACCTCCTTATAACCTGGACATTTAGTCCAAAAGTTAAAAAACTTGAAGGGCTTAGGGTCAGAAATAACTTGATTATGGAGATACACCACCATAGGAGAGTGGTCACTAGAAAGAGGATCCAGATATTCAGTAAAAGTTTCAGCCAACATATGAATCCAGGCAGAATTACAGAAAACCCGGTCAAGTTGGGCTACAATCCTGTCCTTGCCAACACGATTATTACACCAGCTTAATTTGTTTCCCTTGCTTTTCAGCTCCTGGAGTGAACACCTGTCAATGCACTCAATGAAATCCTGGGTCGTGGACTCTTCAATTTTCCTTCCTTCTACTTTATCCTTAGTGTATAGAACACTATTGAAATCTCCACCAACGAGCCACGCAGAACTTCCAATCAAAGGCAAGTCTCTCTCCATACTCTTCCACAGCTCCTTTCTCTCCATCATAGTGTTATGGCCATACACACCAGTGATAACACACACAAACCCCCCCACATTTGTACATGAAACCGAAATGTGCTGAGATGACATGGAAATAAGAGTAGTCTTCCAAATAGAGGGGTTAAACCAAATGATAATACGATCGCCAGGGGCGCAAGAAGAATTATCCAGAGAGGGCCAACCCTTAGGGAGCCCAGACTTATTGCAAGTGGATGGAGACTTGAGCTTAGTCTCCAAAAGAATAATATATGACGGATTTATTAAGCTAATCCTACTCCTCAGGTCTTTCTGCATAACCTGATTATTAATCCCCCTGGTATTCCAAATGAAGATAGTCATTAATAAATCTTTAGAGGTTGGCTGCCGATACCACAGCCATTAGTAGTCACCTGAGACCTAGTGCTTCTCCTGCCGCTTGTACCAGATGCAATATGGGGAAGCTTCTTCTTCCCAGCTTTGATATCAGCCTTACGCCTGAGTTGGTCAGCCACCTCAGTATCCCACTCTGGGTTGTCTATAGATATGCCCTCCAGTAGCCTATCAATCTCCTCATCAGCCGGTCATGAAGATGTGCAGGAATGGCTCTGTTAACACCCTCAGCGTTGGCCGTATAGGGGTTTCCATCGGGTCGTGTGGGATATGTCCCAGCATCTGCACATATGGGCAGTGCCAGCTCAGGGTCGCTCCCTTCTTCATTGACTGGGCCCTCAGGACCGCCCCCTGCCTCATTGCAATGCCTCTTATCTGTCAAGAAAGAGGCCCCATTAGTGACTTCCCCTGCAGCTGCAATGTCCTCCACGCATGGCTCATAGGATGGCTCCACATTCCCAATCAAAATCCCAGGAGGCAACACACTATCCTCATTCTACTGTTTTGAGCATTGGGGGCCTATCTCACCCAGTTCCTCCTGAATAGGCCCAATTCCTCCTGAATTGGAGAGCTTTTCATTCACAGGAGCTGCACCATGATTCGTCCCCGAATCGACAACATGGGCAGCCTCCTTCTCAGTTGCCGAAACATCAATTGAGTCCTTCTTGGCAGCAGTATCATGGATTGAAGGGATCTTAGACTTAGAGGGGCACTGAGCATCAGTGTGGCCAAAACAAATACAACGACTGCAGCGGGGGGGGATCTCCTTCGAACTTTATATCGATAGATACTATGAACCATCATCCAACTCCACGTCAAAAGATGAGACAATAGGGGATGAGGCATCAACTTCTATGAGACAACGCGCATAGGAGATTCTCTCCAAATAAGCAGTAGCTCGATCAAGGCATATATGTGTCCCCACTACAGATGAAATAATATTAAGACCCTCTAGGTTCCACATAAAGAGTGGGACACCATGTAGTTGAACCCACACAGGAATGGACGAAAGAATATCACGGTCGTGCCTCAAGTCAAGACTCCATTTCTTGAGCACCACAAGACGCCCGTCAAATAACCAGGGTCCCCCAGCCAAGATCCAGTTGCATTCGTCCTCAGAAATCTAAAGTAGAAAAATCCGTTCTCCTTATTATATATTTGAACCCTCTTCCGGGGCTTCCACAATCTCTCCATCCAAGCAACCATTTGGCCATAGAAAGGTATATCCCCCAATACATAACCCACAATGGTGTTCTTCCAGTTATCAGCACCCCGTTTAACCAGATCGCTAGGGAATTTGGCATAGACCGATCCATCATCCCTAACATTGGGTGGGATATGTGACATACTCAGCGCCGAGCCATATGTACGTCTATTAGCACAAACGTCAATCCAGGAAAGTTTGGTCCCTGAGGTGTTAACGTTGATTTGCACCTTTGCCCTCTCTGGCATTTTGCCAAACATGTTGCGTTCGTGCCCAACCAACTCAGACTTCGCACCACCCCTAGCAGCATCCTTCTGAAAAACTCTGCGTTGGAAAAATCCACCATTGCTCGAGTTCCTCGACCTCCTGAATGGGACGCCTCCCTTGGCAGACATCCCCTTCCTCTGAATGACATGCCAACCGTCACCCAAATCCTCTGTGTGTCTGAAGCCATCCTCAACGATGCCCACCATTCCCGATTGAAGCCGGGCTGATTTCCCCTCCTTAAGAGCCAGATCCGCATGATGACGGGAGCCACCCTCTCCATTAGCCCCGGAACCGCCCTTCCATAGAAAGTCCTTACCCACCCGCACCGAGGAAACACCATTGCTGGTCTTCCCTCCAAGCCCACCGTTCTCGATCGTCGGTTGTCTGTCAACAAAGAAACCCTTGCGGTTCCTTCCTCCTGGATCGCCCAAGTCGCCGTCACCGCAATTTTCGCTCTCCATTTTTTCTTCTCATATATATATATATATATATATATATATATATATATATGAAATGATGGTTTTGTTTATCTATGTTCTGTGTTCTTTGTCTGTGTATTGGAGCATTAACTGTACCATCCTAGCATGTGCGTAGTGGCCTGCAGTTCTCTCTTTGTACTCTCTCTTCCTTCTTCTTTCTTTATCACCCTCGCCTCTTCAGGAATACTTGGGACAGTTTCAAAACCCCCGAGTATCCTGAGGAGTAGGGTGTGACAGATGTAGAGTTATCAAACATCTAAATAGTATCATAGCCATTTGGTTGTTTTTCTTCAGACGTCTGGTTGTTGTGAGTTTAATCAATCTTTTTATTCAGACTGATTCTCTTTTAGTCGTCTGAAGTATTATTCCAAGACAACTAATCAGTTAATTAGTCGTATGAGAACTCTTCTTCAGGCATCTGATGACTAGAATTTTCTGCTCATTTATAGCCATTAGACTGCGTATTTTTGGGTTTGTTTTCTTGGTTCTTATGCAATTTTGAGGGATTATTTAAGATTTATATTAGCTGAGATTTTGGCAACAACTCTACACATATTGAAGTCATTTTTAGAGCCAAAATCCAAGCTTTAATTTTCTATCTTTCTCTCATTCTTTCTTTCACGTAGAAAAGTGTTACGCTTTGATTCTTGATCAAAGAGAGAAAGCTTCCAAGTGCATTCAAGCTTCCAAGTGCATTCAAGCTCAACTTCATCACTTTGATTTTTCACACTTCATTCCTTTATTCTTCACAAAGGTAAATCTATTCAAGGCATATGTAAGTGTGTAATTATGTTTACAACTTTGTTTTAACCGAGCACCTGGCATGTGAAAGCATATTGGAGGGTTACTCCTTAGGAGGGTTACTCCTTTATAACCTTGGAGGGTTTTACTCCTTGATGTCCGGTTATGGATTGTACTCTTGTATGAGTCGTGGTTCCCGGTTAGGGTGCACTAGTGGAAATCAAGATTACAAGGGTGGGACTAGAGTAGGCATTGCCGAACCAGGATACATTTCAATTATTATTCCACAATTGCTTAATTATTTTAATTAGCATTTTTAATTGCCACTACACTATTCACCCCTTCTATTATGCTTCTTTGGTTCAGTAATCCTATAATTGGTTTAGACGCAGGTTGAAAGTACATAAGCATCCACCATTGCATTTAGAGCTTCATCACTATGTTACGAGAAAGAGTTATCTATCGCTTGACCTCAGCTCTTCAATGGCACAAGTTATCCATCTTGGAAGGTGAAGATGATGATTTGGTTGGAGGGTCAAGAGCTTTGGGATATTACTCAGTCACCATTTAAAAAGCTCGAAAAGCCTGTTGCGAAAAGAAAAACGGCGGATAAGGACTTGATAAAGTACAACACGGCGACGATGACAGATCTTCATTGCGCTCTTGATGCGAACGAGTTCAACCACATTTCGATGTGCAAATCGGCTAATGAGATTTGGCATCTTTTGGAAGTTACTCATGAGTGAACCTTAAAGGTAAGAACTCCAAATAAAGCATTTGTGTATCTAAATATGAGTTGTTTAAGATGCAGGAAGGAGAGAGCTTTTCTGAGACGTTCACTAGGTTCACTGAGATCATGAACGCTTTGGAAGCCCTTGGGAGGAATGTCTTGCAAGAAGATAGGGTCACAAAGATTCTTGGCTCACTCACACCTCAATGGGAATCAAAAGTCAACAGAATAAAAGAATCCAATAAATAAGCAAGTACACCGTGGAGGAGTGCATTGACTTGATGGCTTAAGAGGTGAGGCTACAACACAAGAAGGAGTGTCAAACATCAAAGCCTGTAGAGAAGCAAAAGTTGATTGCGTTCATAGCCGCGATGATAAGATTAAGTGGAGAAAGGAGTTTAACGACATCAAGGAAAAGCTTAAGAATAAGAATAAGCACAAACACGTCTTTATTGGATATTGGCCAACTAACTTAATATTTTTTTGATGATGATCACCACATTATGTAATTGCTAATAACTCTACTTGTTTTAGTCTCAGATTTCTATTTGACTATCGTGATGAGGAGACAAAGCAATAGGTGTGGGATGATGGTTCAAGGCAATGGAGCAAAGCATTGCATGAATCTTGAAGAACTCAAGTGTATTTTCATTTTATCTTTAGAAATCATATAGAATCCATCTCATTTAATCATATGCTCAAAACACATATTATAGTGTTTTTAGAGCAGATCATACGCATGGTAGGTGTTTACCAGACTTCTGGCCCAAATCACTCTCTATAGTGTTTTTGGTGTAGGACCAGACGTCTGGTATGTCTTAACCAGGTGTATGACGTGTCAGCTTTTAAATAGCTTAACATAGCTGTTATTCAGTCATCTGATGTTCCAGGACCAGATGTCTGAACAGTTGTCCAAACGTATAGAAGATGAACTCTAGACGATTGAATATGGTGAGTTATTTTTTCTTGAAACTTTTTGTTTTTCTCACCCATAATTTTCAACCGTCTGAAGAAGGCTTACCAGACGACTGAACAATTGATCTGCCGTCTGACAAGTGTTCTACAGACGACTGGTTGCTTGGAGATTGGCCTTCATTATTTTCTTATGTCCATCTCTTCTACTAGTCGTCTAATGTTATATTCCCAGATATCTGAGCAGTTGATCGGTCATCTGGGAACACAACATCATACTCTGATGACACAAAAATCTGCCCATTTATAGCCGGTGTGCTGCGAATTTTGGGTTTTGTTTTCTCGGGTCTTGAGCCGATTTGAGAGGCCGTCTATGCTCAGTTTTGAGAGAGATTTTGGCACCAATGCTGATCATTTAGGACTCGTTTTATTGAGACAAAATCTAAGAGCATATTTCTTTCCCTCATCTTTCTTCAATTGGTTAAAGTATTATGCATTGAAATTGCATCGAGAGAGAGAGAGAGAGTTTTCCAAGTGTGTCAACTTCTTCATCAAGCACTTGGTGTTTCCAAGCTTCCAGGTCTTTGCACACACATCGATAAGATCTATTCAAGGTATAGGTAAGATTGTATTTCGTTTCATTTTGTTGTGAAACCTAGTTCTCGGGTTGTGAGAGCATTGTGAAGGGTTTACTCCATTTGGAGGGTGTACTCCACACTTAGAATGGTTTACTCCTTTGTATTCTAATTTAGGGATGTACTCATGAAGAGTTTTCATGCCCTAGTTTAGGAAGCAATAGTGCAAATCCATCGCTTGTTTTTACGAGGGTTGGACTAGAGTAGGATCGCCGTGTAGGAGTCCAAACCAGGATAAATTCTATGTTTGTGATTGTATTCTCTTTTTGTTTATGTTTGTTGCAATTATTATCTGCATTGCTTAATTGTTATTAATTAGCATTTTAATTGCAATAAACTATTCACCACCCTTTTAGTGCGTTGCTTAGTGGATAGGGATCCTACAGTCTTTAGCGAGGATGAAAGAGATGATGAAGAAAGTGATGATAAAGACAGAGTTGTTGTGGAGCTTGCCAACAAACTCTTGAAAATCATGAACCCTTCTTGATGTAAGAAAGCATTCAAATTATTTTAAATAACTAACATAGCTTCAATCACTTGCCTTAATTGTGGTAAGACATGTCAGTTTGTGAATTAGTGCCCAAAGAAAGAAAATGTGAAGTATAAGGGCAAAGGGAAGAAGCATTGGAAAGGAAGGTCAAAGAAGAATCTAGTATTGGTTGGCACATGGGATGAGTCTTTTTTCGATGATGAAAGAGAAAGTGAAAGTGAAGAAGAATGTGCAAATGCCTACACATTCGCATCCATCATAGATGATTTGGACCCTTTGAAGGATTTGCTTAGACCGTGTGGAGAGGGTAGCCAAAAAGCATGAAAAGATCGTGTCTTATGGCGATTGGTGAAGATTCATCATCCTCAAGTTTGAGTGAAGAAGAAGAGAAAAGTGAAGAGGAGAAGGAAGAGACCATGGATGATCTTTAGAAAAACAACAAGGTAATGTTTGCTTCCCTAAAAAAAATTAGGCAAAGCTTCAACCTCTTTACAAGCTAAGCATGATTTTTTGTTTGCTAGTCAAGGGAACACTCAATCTATCATTGTTTATTCACCTAGGCATGCTACACACACTTTAGTTAATTTTCAGAAAGAACCACTTCTTTCTCAATTAAGAATCTTGGCATAGAAAATGAAGAGTTGAAAATCCAGAATCTTGAGTTAGAATCCTGCATTTTTACACTTACTTTGAAATGTGATGAGGAATCCCAAAAACCTCAAAAGTTTGTGACATCTAAGAATTTCCTTAATGATTTATTTAAACAACAGCATTCGGCAAATCATCGTGGGGGTTTGGGTTATGTCTCAAATATTGGTACTCAACCCACCACCTCTTCTTTTGGAGCTAAACACCGACCCTATCAAGCACCAAAGAAGATGCACCATGCTTTCTTGTACAATAACACTAACATTAACAAGAAGCAAGTAAAACACAATGCTGTGAATGAGAATCGACATGATTCATTTTATGCCAAGAAGCAAGCCATTCACAATAGACATGTTAATAAATCATTTTCTACACACAAGCATATCTATCGCTCTAATTATCATGCCTTATTTCATCCTAGGATCACTTGTTTCAAATTCCAAAAGTTGGGACATTATGCTAATGTTTGTCCTAAAAGGAGGCCGGACAATTGGATTATGAATACCATAGGACTTTGGATTCCTACCAATGTAAGGTTGCATGAGAGAGATGCCTACATTCAATCACTACTTAAAGATGTGATTTGCTCTACTGATTTTGTTAGGAAATCAAATTCATTTAGGGTTTTGTGGCCTAATGTTTAGATCCACACACACTTGATTTATTGGTTGGATTTTATGATTATTACATATTCCTTTGCATCCAACCTATGCTTGTGTTATTTTCTTAATTTTTGAAAATACTTTCAATTTTGGATCTATGGGATTTGCTATGTCATATGTGAAATGTTTATTCATGCATATGACATGAGGATTTTGTATATGCTATGTACTTTTAATAACTTATTTTGAAGCATATATTCTTCCTTTGAAGATTTGGGGATATTTCCAAACATTGTTGGATATTGTTCCAATCTCATCAAATTGACATTCGTTCTTGTATGTTTTATTTCTATACCAATGTCATTTATCGATGCCTTAACTTGATTTCTATCATCTTGCATTGATTCCTTTAGTTCCGTGTCTCCATATTTTTATTTGGTACATAGTGTTAAATTTTGACATATTTTATGATCTAAGGAGAGCATGGTATAATGAAAGATACCCACTTTATATTTTACATTAGGTATTATACATTTCACTATCTCTTTTGTCCATTGTCATGATTTTGTGGGAGAGTGATTTCCATGACAATGGTGAGCATGGCCACCTTTTTGACAATGACAAAGGGCAGAGTGATATGGATTATGTAAAAATGAATTCTTGCAAGATTGTTTTCTATTTCATTTGCATTACTTTTACATATGTCCACTTATAAGCATTATGTCATTTTTTGTAGTACATTTGGTTTGCATATAAGTAGGGAACATCATTAGCATAATTTTATTGCTTATTTTTTCATAATGGGTGTCATCATCAAAAAAGGAGAGATTGTTGGATATTGGCCATTAAGCACAATATAGTTATGATGGTGATCATCACATTATATTATTACTAATGACTTTAACTTGTTTTAGTCTCAGATTAATTATTAATTAACTTGATGGTGATAGGATAATTGATTCAAGGCAATGGAGCAAAAGCTTTACATGAAGAAAATGCTATTCAAGTGTGTTTTTATACTTTCTTCATGTATTTTGATTTTTCTTTCATAGAATATTTGAAGCCCGAATAGATGCACATACACCATATTAGGGTTTCATAGAATTATTCTAGAACCCATCCCATTTGGTTCCTTAGGTAATATTATTCATAATGTTTTTGGACCAGGACCAAACGTCTGGTGTAGAATACCCAGAAGTCAGGTGTGTCTATTTTTATATTGTCAGCTATAGCCTTCTTTTGACCATCTGAAGTGCATTGGTCAGATGTCTAATCAGTTTTTTAGACACTTGACTGGTGTACTCCAGCGGTCTAATTTCAGTGGGTTTATTTTCCCAGAGTTGACTCTCTCCTCGCCCATGTTGGCAAAGTCGTCTGATGTAGAGTTATCAACTCTAAATAGTATCCCAGTTATCTAATTGTTGTTCCTCAGACGTCTGGTTGCTGTGAGTTTGGTCAATCTTTTTTTTCAGACCAACTCTCTTTCAGCCGTCTGAAGTATTGTTTCCAGATGACTAAACAGTTGATCCGCCATCTGAGAATTCTTCTTCAGACGTCTGATGACTAGGATTTTATGTCCATTTATAACTGTTAGATTGTAGATTTTTGGGTTTGTTTTCTTGGTTCTTGTGTAATTTTGAGCGATTATATACGACCCACTTGAGCTGCGATTTTGGCAATAACTATACACATATTGAATTCATTTTTAGAGCCAAAATCCAAGCCTTAATTTTCTCTCTTTCTCTCATTATTTCTTTCACTTAGAAAAGTGATATGCTTTTATTCTTGATCAAAGAGAGAAAGCTACCAAGTGCACTCAAGCTCAACTTCAGCACTTTGGTTTTTCATATTCATGCCTTCATTCTTCTATTCAAGGCATATGTAAGTGTGTATTATATTTACAATTTCGTTTTAACCTAGCTCTCTGGTTTATGAGAGCATATTGGAGGCTTACTCCTTAGGAGGGTTACTCCTTTATAACCTTGGAGAGTTTTACTCCTTGGTGTCCTAGTTAGGGATTGTACCCTTGTATGAGTCTTGGTGCCCCAGTTAGTGAGCATTAGTGAAAATCAATAGCACATGTTACGAGGGTGTGACTGTAGTAGATATTGCCAAACCAGGATACATACTATATTTGTGTTTGCTATTATCGTGTTGCAATCATTATTCCTCATTTTCTTAATTATTTTAATTAGCATTTTTAATTGCCACTACCCAATTCCCCCCGAGTGTGTTGCTTACTGTTCAGGGATCCTACAATTGATATCTGAGCATGTCGAAAGTACATAAGCATCCACTTTGGCGTTTAGAGCTTCATCACTATCTCACGAGGAAGGGTTATCTACCGTTCGAACCCCGATCTTCAATGGCACAAATTATCCATCTTGAAAGGGGAAGATGATGATTTGGTTTGAGGGTCAAGAGCTTTGGGACATTACCGAGTTTCCATTTGAAAAGCCCGAAAAGCCTGTGATGGAAAGAACAAAGGCAGATAAGGACTTGAAAAAGTACAAAGCGAAGGTGATGACGGCTCTTCGTTGCACTCATGATGCAAACGAGTTCTACTACATTTCAATGAGCAAATTTGCTAATGAGATTTGGCATTTTTGGAAGTTACTTATGAATGAACCTCAAAGGTAAAGAAATACAAATTAAGAGTTTTTGTATCTAAATATGAGTTGTTTAAGTTGCAGGAATGAGAGAGCATTTCGGAGATGTTCACTGGGTTCACCGAGATCGTGAACGCTTTGGAAGCTCTTGGGAGGAATGTCTCATAAGAATATAGGGTCACAAAGATTCTTGGCTCACTCACGCCTCAATGGAAATCAAAAGCCAACATAATCGAATAATCCAATGACATGATCAAGTACACCACGAAGGAGTGCATTGAAAACTTGATGGCATATGAGGTGAGGCTACAATACAAGAAGGAGTGTCAAACATCAAAGCCCGTAGAAAATCAGAAGATGATAGCTTTCAAGGTTGTCGATGACAAGATTGACTGAAGAAAGAAGTTCAATGGCATCGATGAAAAGCTTACAAATAAGAAGAAACACAAAAATGTCTCCAGTGAGGATGAAAGTGATGATGAAGAAAGTGATGATGAAGACATAGTTGCCATGGATCTTGCCATTATACTCTTGAAAACCATGAACCCATCTCAATGTAAAAAGCATTGAAATTATTTTCAAATACTAACATGGGTTCTGTCACTTGACTTAATTATGGTAAGACGGGTTATTTTGTGAATAAATGCTCAAATAAAGAAAATGTGAAGTATACGTGCAAAGGGAAGAAGCATGGGAAAGGAAGGTCAAAGAAGAGTCACGTATTCGTTGGCATGTGGGATAAGTCTTCTTCTGATGATGAAAGTGAAAGTGAAAGTAAAGAAGAGCTGATTTGCTTACATATTCACGTCCATTATAGATGATTCAGACCCTCTGACAGATTACTTAGACAGTGTGGAGAGAATAGCCAAAAAGCCACGAAAAGCTTGTGTCTTATGGAGATTGAAGATTCATCATCCTCAAGTTTGATTGAAGAAGAAGTGGAAAGTGAAGAGGAGAAGGAATAGCACATGGAGGATATTCATGAAAACAACAAGGTAATGTTTTCTTTACTCAAGAAATTAGCTAAAGATTTAACCTCTTTACAATCTAAGATGATATTTTGTTAGCTAGTCAAGGAAACACATCTCTCTATTATTGTTGATTCACATATGCCTACTATACACACTTTAAGTGATTGTGACAAAGAAACACTTCGTTCTCAAATCAAGAATCTTGGCATATAAAATGAAGAGTTGAAAGCCTAGAATCTTGCGTTAGAATCCCGCATTACTACAATTAGTTTGAAATGCGATGAGAAATCCTAAAAACTTAAAAAGTTTGTGACAACTAGGAATTGCCTCAATGATTTGCTTAAACAAAAACTGTTGGATCTGGATCTAAGCCTAAAAGGGGTGAATAGGCTAATAAAAATTAGCGTGTAACCCATGAGAAATCACACGTAGTTATAATCACAGGCAGAGTAAAAAGTATGCAATCACAGAGTACGTGTAGTAACCCATCATGCAATGATGGAGGATCAAATGAGAGGAGAGACTTACGTTAGCGTATGCTTCGCTGTAATATCTAAACTTCGCCCTTGAATTCACCACAACGGTCGGTACTTCGTCACAGAGGATCGAAGCAGCGTTTCACTGTCTAAATCTTTACTTGGATGAAGAACTTTAATGGAAGGGAGAAGAGGAAAGAAGGTTGCCTTATGCAAATTTATGGCATGAAGGATTAGCTTAAAATGCCTTACCCTTGGGTCATATTTATAGGCTTTAGGGGTAGTTATTGTAGGAAATAACTACATATAAGCTTATTAGCTTATATTAACACCCTGCTTATCCTCTTCTTCATGCACTTATCAAGTGCCTTTATGCACTTATAATGTGATTTTTTCCACTTATCGAGTGGTCCTTTTCACACATGAAAAGGTTCCCTTCGCACATGCTTTCATGTACGCGACATCCGAGGTCCATAGACCCTCATACATCCCCTCATGGGTGTATACATGTCGTCCATATCCAACATCTCCCACTCACACTTGAGGGGATTGTAAGGAAACATCTTTTCCTTTAGTTCTTCTATTTATCATACTGAGAAATAGACCGTGTGACCGTCATGCGCATAGAGTCCGATGTTGTGCACTTGTTAGAGATACACAACACTCCTTGGGGTGCAAAGTTGAGTAGATTAACACATGTTTTACCTAAGATTATTTCTTCACATTTCTTATACTTTATATTCAACAATTGAATCCCATCTGGATTACAATAGGCTGGCCAGCTTTGAATCTCTAAAGTCCAAATGTGAATATGAAATTAATCTTCCTCTTCTTGCGATCCTTTCGATCTTGACTTGACTCGCTTTTCTAACATGCCACGCCGGACCGAACTGACCATAGTCCATAAGCAATATGTTAAGATAGCGATCACCTAGTCAAATCTAAAGGAACCAATTAGAGTCCATAAGGGTAAGAAGTTAAGACCCATGTGGTCTTTGGGTCTCACATAATAGTAAATACAATTACTATTCTAACCCAATGGTCAAATACATACGTAGTATGAATACGTATTACAACATCACTCCTTTCCCAGGGAGCGTATGTCTTAATGATGTTGTAAGGATAATGATCAGACACCACAATGTCTGACTTTGAGTCCCTTTTATTACTCATTAATTTCCTGGACCCACATCCCGCATAAGACAGATAAGATTTCATAAATCTTCTTAGATCTTTTGTAAGCATCCATATGATGCAGATCTTTTATACAACCATTTTGTTTAAGTAATGACTCTAAATCATCCGTCTGATGATTTTGACTTTAAACAGGTCTCATCTTTATTTTATCTGTCTGATAGAATAAAGGCGGTTGCTCATGTGAGAGAGCCAACCTCAATCTGTCTGACATACTAGAAAATATAGCTGAGATTAAAAGAAATGTACACAAACATTTTCAAGAAACTCATATGCAATGTTGTAAAAGAACTTATTCTTTTATTAAAATTTGATCTTTTGTAGACATGAGAATATACATAGATACAACTCAGCTCTTACGCAATCCTTGAAATGACAAGTGTTTGTAAAACACATCTCTGGGGATTGCCTTCGTAAGCGGATCCGCTATCATCTCAAGCGTAGATATGTACCTAATGTCTACCTTCTTGTTCTTATCATAGTCTTTTGCAAATTTGTAGCGGATATCAATGTGTTTGGTCTTATAATGGAATTTTAGATCTTTGACATAGGCTATAGATGCTTGACTGTCACTGTATATTGGTACAGCACCTGAGTCATTTGCATCAATTAGCTTGTCTAAGAATCTCCTAAGCCAAACAGCTTCTTGGACCGCCATGCTAAATGCTACAAATTCGGCTTCCATAGTTGAAAGTACGATGCAGGATTGCTTTTTGCTACTCCAGGATTTTGCACCAGATCCGAGTAGAAAAACATGTCCTGAGGTCGATTGTCGCTCATCGAGATCACCTGCCCAATCAGCATCAGTGTAGCCTTCGAGCCTCAAGGCATTTACTTGACAGCATAAAGCATAGTCCGCAGTCCCTTTAAGATACCGCATTATCCTCTTAACTGCTTTCCAGTGTGCTTGCCCTGGATTGGATTGGTAACGACTTACCATTCCAATGGCAAAACAGATGTCCGGTCTTGTACACATCATAGCGTACATAAGACTACCAACTGCACTGGAATATGGAAATTTTTCCATAATTTCCTTTTCCTTTTGGTTCTTAGGACACATTTTTAGACATAAATTATCGCATTTGCTTATATGAGTATCAATGGACTTACAGTCCTGCATATTAAAACATTCTAGAACCTTCTTTATATACGTCTCTTGTGAAAGAGAAAGAAGTTTCTTCGAACGATTCCTTGAAATCTTAACTCCAAGGATATATGCGGCTTCTTTCATGTCTTTCATCTCAAATACTGATGAAAGCCAAGCCTTGATATCCATCACAAAGCCCTTGTCATTTCCGGCTATTAAAATGTCATCTACATATAGAGACATAATAACATACTTGCTTTTGATCCTCTTGATATATACACAGTTATCTTCATCAAGCATGGTAAAAACCATTTGATAAGACAACTTCTTGAAATCGTATATACCATTGCCTCGAGGATTGTTTAAGACCATATATGGACTTACGAAGTTTACAAACCTTATGTTCGTTTCCTTCTTTTACAAACCCTGTTGGTTGTTCCATATAGATCTCATCGTCCAATTCTCCAATGAGAAATGCAGTCTTTTTATCCATTTGATGTAATTCGAGGTCTAAGCAAGCTACCAAAGCCAGAATCAAGCGAATCAAGGTAAAACGAATAATAGGTGAGAAGGTCTCTTCGTAGTCTATCCCTTCATGTTGCGTAAAACCTTTCGCGACAAGGCGAGCTTTATATCTGTCTATAGAGCCATCAGCCTTATGCTTGATCTTAAGAACCCATTTGTTCCCAATAGCTCTACGTCCTCTGGGTAAGTTAACCAAGTCCCAAACTCGGTTAATTTTCATGGATTCTAATTCCTCCTTCATCGCTTCCATCCATTTGTCTTTTGCAGGGCATGATACGGCCTGTTTGAAAGTAGCAGACTCGTCATCTTCTTGTAGTAAAGTCATAAAGGTTTGTGGGAATTCATCCTCAAATCTTAGAGGAGTTAACCTTGTACGACTACTACGTCGTATTTGAGATTCTGCAAGTCCTTGTTGACTCGAATTTGGATCAATTCTAATATCACTCCCACTTGGAATGTGGTTAGAATTGCTCCCACTTGGATCATTATTCCCATATGGAATAGGATTCGCATCATTCGTATCATCCATTGGTGAAGGTTGAAACGTATTTTCGTCTTCACCAAGAATTCTCCCACTCGAATGAGGTAATCCTTCTTGATCATAAATCTCAAATAGAGATAAGTCCTGACTTATCTCGCCCTGTCTTGGAAACTCATTTTCCAAGAAAGTGACATCCGTCGATTCAAATTCAATCAGTCCTCCATTGTCTTCCTGACCAATGAAAACATAACCTTTGGAGTTTTCTGCGTATCGTATAAAGATACATTTCCTCCCCCTTGGACCAAGTTTGCCATACTTATGGGAGGAGATATGTGCGTAGGATGCACACCCCCAAGGTTTTAAAATGCTTAAGTCAGGAGACCTTTGGTTCCACAACTCATAAGGAGTGGAGCTAACTGATTTCGAGGGTACGCGGTTCAGGATGAAAGCAGCCGTCAATAATGCATCACCCCAAAAGGTGATTGGCAAGTTAGCTTGCGCCATCATTGAACAGACCATTTCCATTAAAGTCCTATTTCTCCTTTCAGCAACACCATTTTTTATGGAGTATAAGGCATAGTTATATGATGAACTATGCCCTTTTCATCACAAAGTTCCTTAAAACTTGCTAATTGATATTCACCGCCTCTATTGGTTCGTAAGACCTTAATCTTGCGATCTAATTGATTTTCCACTAAACTCATATAGTTTTTAAAGCAAGTTAATGCTTCACTTTTGTGGGATATCAAATAGATATGTCCGAATCGGGTGAAGTCATCAATAAAAGTGATGAAGTAGGACTTTCTGCGTCTTGTCTTGACATTCATCGGACCACATATGTCCGAATGGATGAGCTGTAATGGAACCTCGGCTCTTGTGCCGGTTCCAAATGGCTTGCGACAAGATTTCCCTACAAGGCAATGTTCGCAAGTCGACATTTCGACCTTTGAAACATTGGATAGAAGGCCACGTTTGGCAAGTCTATCCATACGTGTTGGTCCAATGTGACCAAGCCTTGCGTGCCAACAAATTACATCAGATTCATAAATCGAAGAATTTGTAACAAGGAAATTTTCATTAAAATTAGAGGAATTGTACATAGTATTTAATACAATGAATCCCTTAAAAACATACCCAGAACCAATTACAGAATTATTACAAGACAAATCCACTATACAATTATGAAAAAACCAACTATAGCCAAGACCCATTAAGACGACCACAGAAATTATATTCCTTCGAATATCCAGATCGAAGAGAACATCATGTAGTAAGATAGTGCGGCCGTTGTCCAAGACGAGCTTGCACGTCCCAACGCCTTTTACTTCAACACGTGTGTTGTTTCCTACATATATCCATTTCATTCCTTGGGGTATCCGGTGATACTCCACGAAGGACCGTCTGTCCCTTGTTATGTGGTTGGTGGCACCTGAATCAATTATCCAAAAAGGATTAGATTCTACAAGAAATATTGAACTAGAAACACATATGTAACTAGTATTATTACAAGTTACCTTGTCACCTCCATCCGTACATGAACAGGCATAGTGACCTAACTTGTTGCACTTGAAGCACTTGATCCTCTTCAGGTCTTTCTTTTTGTGCCATTTCTTGTTCCCACCCTTCTGTTTGGGTTTCTTGGTAGACACTTGTTGCTTTTGCTAGTCATGAGCAAACTTCGAGTGATGTTTATGTTTCTTTCCTCCGTGTGAGGAACTAGCAACCATGTGCACTTCTGCACTTGGCTTGGCAGCCGCAAGCCGCTCTTCCTCTAACTTGAGGTGCTTAGAAACATCGCTGAAATTCTTGATGCTCTCATTATGAGTGAGATGCATCTTCATTTGTTCCCATTCGATTGGTAGGGAACGTATGACTTCTTGGATTTGTTGCTCATCAGTGAGCACATGACCTGCATCCTTTAACTCTGAAATAAGATTCGCTATGTGTCGTAGATGCATTCCCATGGAATGATCTCGACGCTTTTTGTACGAATCGAATCTTATAGTTAAAGAGCGAAGTTTGGTTACCGAGGTGCCACTAAACTTCTCCTCTAGCTTGGACCATATGTCCATACCTAGGTCATATTCTCGGAAGATCCGCATTATGTCGTCTGCCATACTTGACAGCAACGTAATGCGAGCAATCTTGTTCTTCCGAGACCAAGCATCAAAAGCTTCCTTGTCTCTTCTGTGTTGGGCCATAGTGCCTAACTCAGGTTCAATCATTATGTTCTTCAGAGTTTCAAGCACATCTTGCTCCTTTAGAACATATTGTATCTTCATGGACCATAGCTTGTAATTATCGCCATTGAGTTTTTCACCTTTGTTCAACTCAGCGACGATGTTCTTAGTAGCGGAAGACATTTTAGTTTAAAATGCTGCAAAAGACATAAAAACAAGTTTGATCAAAAAACATTGCATAAATTTCACTTTTGATAAGTTACTTTCGAAAAATATTGAAGATGTTGCTCTAGAATCGGAAAGGTCATTTTCAATTCCAATCACCATCTAGAACAACTTTCAATATTTCCCCATCACTTATCAAATAGTACTCTTATAGTACTTGCAGCGGAAAAACGTTTTTGAAAAAACGTATTACAAACGTATTTTGCAGACGTATTTTGCAGCGGGAGGTAATGGTCTTCCCCGGCCATTGCCGGGGTCGAGCTGTGGCCATGCCAAGGCTGGATTCCCCTTGCATGGGGTTTTTCCGTATGCAACTGCCGCTGGTCCCGTATGGGCCGGCCATCAGACCCCCCCATAGGTCGAAGCCGGGAATCGTCGGCCTGGCCCTAGCCGAGACCAGGGCGCCTGGCCCTAGCCTCTGCCAGGGTCGGCCTGGCCCTGGCCGATACTAGGGCCGGCCTGGCCTGGCCCTGGCCTCTGTCAGGGCCGGCCTTGGCCCTGGCAGAGGCCAGGGCCGGCCGAAGGCCCTGGCCCCTCGGCCAGGGCCTCTGCCCTAGCCGAGGCCAGGGCTGGCAGGAGTCCCTGGCTGAGGCCAGGGCCGGCCGGCCCTGGCAGAGGCCAGGGCCGGCCAGGGCCTGGCCCTGGCCGAGGCCCTGGCCGGCCGGGTGGCCGGCCAGCCGGGCTCCTTGGAGTCCGACCGTACACCCCCCCTATGGGGTGGTTGTCTTGGTTGTCATTGGTCGAAGCCAACCCCTTCCCCTTTGGGGAGGGGGGTGCATCATGCACCAAAGAGATACGTGTTCATCTTCTCCAATGAGAAGTATGAAACCACCTTCTTCTCCGATGAGACACCCGTTCATCGAGAAAGTAGTTATTCTTTAATGTCCGTGTGCCAAAAAAAATAACACACCTTCAAGACCGCAAACTTCACGCTCTACATGAAGAGAGTTCACATTCCCTATTGATTGGAGACTCAGCATCCATGAGGAGTGCGAGTTTGGCGAGATGAATGATTAGTTCTTCCCATCACGGAGAGTTCTTGCCATATCCGTAATAGCAAAAGACCCTAACGTGAAAAGAACAACTTTTGCGTTCTCTCCATCACGATGCGCTCCTACCATATCCATAATGGAAGGAAACTCATTCGTGAAAGAGACAACGTGTCATCCATCGGTGAGACCGGAGCGAACCCGTATGGCTCCGATACCAATGTAGTAACCCATCATGTGATGATGGAGGATTGAATGAGAGGAGAGACTTACGTTAGCGTATGCTTCACTGTAATATCTGAACTTCGCCCTTGAATTCGCCACAACGGTCGGTACTTCGTCACAGAGGATCGAAGCAGTGTTTCACCATCTATATCTCTACTTGGATGAAAAACTTTAATGGAAGGGAGAAGAGGAAAGAAGGTTGCCTTATGCAAACTTATGGCATGAAGGATTAGCCTAAAATGCCTTACCCTTGGGTCATATTTATAGGCTTTAGGGATAGTTACTGTAGGAAATAACTACATATAAGCTTATTAGCTTATATTAACACCCTTGCTTATCCTCTTTTTCATGTACTTATCAAGTGCCTTTATGCACTTATAATGTGATTTTTTCCACTTATCGAGTGTTCCTTTTCACACATGAAAAGGTTCCCTTCGCACATGCTTTCATGTACGCGACATCCGAGGTCCATAGACCCTCATACATCCCCTCATGGGTGTATACATGTCGTCCATATCCAACAGTACGCACAAAGTTACCCGGGTTCGGTCGCCCTAAAGTGTAACGACCTGTATTAAATATACTTACATAAATTAGTCTATTTAAATCTTGTTATTATTATTTTTAAGATTTCAAAATCAAATGTTTTCAAATTTAAATGTTTTTAAATTCAAATGTTTAACATTCAAAATTCAAACCCTTTTCAAAACTTTCTCTGTTAAACCATAATAAAGGCTTGACTAAATTAGTAATATTTTCTCTCATTAAACCAATTAATCCCCCTAATTATTAGTATGACTCAAAACCTTCCATATTAGCTTAGCTTTAATTATCATATTAATATTTAAAATTCAAAGTTTCCTTATTACCTCTTGTTCTTAATTTCCCCTAATTATTAATAGAGAATAATGGCTATCATATGCCATAGGAGGCCTTGCCTCATATTCCCTCTCACACAAAGCAAAGTACAGCCAAGTACAAGTCCATGTGGGCTTGTACTTGATTGCTGTATGTGAGAGGGAATATGAGACCAGGCCTCATATGGCATATGATTCCCATTAATCCCTTATTAATATGTTTTAAAACACGCCTAAATAACTTAGCTCTGAATTACCCTAACAAATATTTTTAATACAAATCTTTTTTAAATTTCAAAAAGAAACTTTCCTAATTAACTTTTGGCTATTAAGTTTCCTAAATAAAAACAAAATCAATCCTATTAAATAATATCCTATAATATCCTAACTGCCAACCTACTTCCCAAATTAGTGCACCTCCCTATTTCCTCACGTTACTCTCTGTCCCCCCATAACTCTCACTTCCTATTTCTATATAATAATAGCCTAAACCTATGTCTAAGAAGAACCAAGCAATAGCCACTCAAATATTTCCCTCTCCTCCCTCAAAAGAAGTTACCCTACCATCTCCCCTGGCTTTTCCCTTGCCGGCATCGGAGCACCATCCATCGCACGTGCAACCTCTCTCCGGCAACCCGACAGTCCAACTCCACACGTCGCACCCCCTCCCACATCCGACACCGTCCGTCGCGACAACCCACAGCACTGCCGAGCCCATTGTCATCCCAGTCGCCGAAGAAGACAACGACAGTCGCTCCCTACCGCCCAGAGCAGCCCCAAGCTCTGCGCCCATTCTCGTGCAATACCGACGCAACAGAACTCTCCGGTTAGCCTCTCACCGCCGCCCTGTTTCTGACCTCCACTGTAGCTCGCCGCGAGCACCACTAACGACCGGCGCTGCCCGCTATCGACCATGCCAGTAGACCACCCTGCTGTCGCTCTCCATGATGACACCCCTCACAGCCATCGTCCTCCTGTTACTTCCCTCTCCACGTCAGCCATCCCTCCTCCCTATTGCCCATGTTCTCCTCTCTCTCCCCCTCGTCGAATCCCTCCTTCCTATTCCCATCGCCGGAGCTCCGGCAGTCACCAGCAGCCCCTCCTATATTAAAACCCTAGTAACCTATTCTCAGCCCTCACTTTCATCCGACTGTCGCTGTCCTCTCCCTACCTCAGTCCACAGCTGCAGCACCCCTGTAACTGCCCTTCCCCCTCTCTTCTCCACAGCGGTAAGAGCCGTTCACTCCTATAACTCCGACGGCCAGTGAACCCGCCTCCAGCATCTCGTCGCCGCTGTGCAGCCACCTGCCACTGCCAGCCGCCCGGAGCTTCATCTGTGAACCCCTCTGACAGATCCCATCAAGTTGCCAGTCGTCGTCGTCGTCTACAACTTACGCGACATGTAAGTTCTATATCGGTAGTTACTATTAGTGGTACATATTATTGATGTTTTGATAAAACACTTTGGGTAGATGAACAGTAACTATTAGTGAGATGGCATATCATACTGTATAAGTGTCGTAGTGTAATCAGTATATTATACCAACAGTACAAACCTCTAACGCATGACTACATTATATAAATGTGTTAATGATATAAGAATTAGCAGCATGTTAGTCTAAATTGCAGAGTGTTAGTTTATTAATCAACAGTGTGTATTAATCAATAAACAATAGGTTAGTTTTATTATAATACCCACATGTTGTAAAAGTATGTGCATGTAAACGGTACACAAACTTAACCTATCTATGTATACATATATATATATTTTTCTATTACATAAACGTTGAGTTCCTTTTTGGTTAGCTTGTTAAAAGGCACATTATACTTTGAAGCATGCATGAACAGTAGGGTTGAATTGTAAGATGAGCAGCGAGTTTATTAAAAACTGGAAGCAATGTGCACTATGATGTGTTGCAAACAGCATCCTAACCTATGTTTGATGATAACAAACCCTACTGAACTGTTCTAATCTGTTTGTTGAGTGTGTCACAGGTCCCTATAGTCATGATTGCTCAAGTTAAACATGCACGTACTCAAGTACGTTGAAATACGGAGCTGAAACTTCATTTGGAATTACACAAGCTGATCAAAAAAGAGAGTATAGCTATGAAACTCTACCCTAGAGTTAATCATAGGCTATAAATAGCATGGGAATTTTCTCAGGATTTATGGAGATTGTTTGAAGTCCAAATACGGGGAAATACAAGAAAATACTGAGTATACAAAGAAGAAATTTTTTCTACAAGAGGTGAAATGAAGTGAAAATATTCTCACATGTCAATATGAAGCTATGGGATTTTTGAGAATTATTTCAGAATTTTTGGGATTTATTTGATGCCAAAATACGCAAGAATACAGTGAAAATACTCAGCAAATACGGCATACGGTACTGTTCATTTATACGCCTCATCGCAGAATTAAATCGACCGACGTGGCGAAATCCTGGCCGTCCATCGCGCATCCGACGGCCGCTCGAAGCGGGCGACGTGGCTTCTTCAGCGCCGCTCGATCAGCATCGAACGGTCACCAACCAATCGACGAAGTCGCGGATGGCGGGCGCCGCTGAGTCAGCCGCGGGCGACGTGGCTTAATCACAGCCGTTAGATCTCCATCCGACGGTCAAAACGCTGCCGACTTCGAGTCAGCGCTGGCGGGCGGCTCACGTGGGTCCGGGTCGTAGCTGGCGGGCGCGAATGCTGAATCCGCGGGCGACGTGGCGTGATCTCGTCCGTCCATCCCCGATCCGACGGTTGCCGACAGCGCTTGTTTCGCGGATGCGGGTCCCAGCCGCATTAAACCCGCGACGCCGACGGCTGCGGATCCCCTCGCACAGTAACGAGACCCGTTAACTCAATTCTATAAATACCAATGTACATCTCTTCACATTTTCATCAATAAGTGGAGTTCTAGAGATCCAAATTGAGTTCCGTAAGAAGCGTTGCGACCGTGACTTCATCCCCGACGCAGTGATAGCAAGTTGAGCAGCTAGTTCCTCCTGTGCAGAAAATGAGATCACTTTGAGTGAGGAACTTCTACCGACTACTTCCACGGGGACAGCGACTACTTCTTCTACAGACATCCGATCATCATTCCGTAAGAAGCGTTGCGAAGCTACTGATGTGCTGAAAGACGACAACCAGAGAGATCTTCACAAATGAGCTTTCTAAACTCTTGATCTTATTTATTTGTGAAGTTATTAATGTTTTGATCAGCATTTCTGTAATATAATTTCTTCCGTTATTTGGGATTCTGGGAACCAAACTTGTTGGGGCAAGTTGGGTTGGGGAGTGATACTTGTATGTTTCTTTTTGGCTTTGGTGAGCTTGAGTTGGTCTGACAGGTTGGTGTTGGTGCACCAATCTAAGGGAGATTGTAACTTCTTAAAGAAACAGTATAAGTGATTGCTCATTGGGGTGGACGTAGGTCATGGGGACCGAACCACGTTAAATTCTGTGTCTTCTGTGAATGCTTTGATTGTCTGATTCCTAAACTGCATGCTGTAAACTAGGCTTAATTTTTATCTTGCGATAATTTGGTCAAAGGCCTATTCACCCCCCCCCTCTAGGCCTTATTTAGATCCTACAAGTGGTATCAGAGCTCCAGGCCTGGCCATTTGAGTCTAGTTCATAATGAATACATATGATTCAGCATTTGCTGAAGGACAGTCTACAGTTAGACCACCCAAATTTAATGGGACTGATTTTGCTTACTGGAAAGCTAGGATGAAAATTTTCTTAGTCTCTTCAGATCTTGAAATTTGGAAAATTGTTGCTAAAGGCTATCACCCACCTACAATCAAAATTGAAGATATTGATGTACCAAAACCAGAAGATAAATGGGATGATAACGATAATAAACTTTATGCTCTGAATGGTAAAGCTATGAATGCAATTATCTGTGCACTTGACAGAACTGAGTTTAACCGTATATCTCATTGTCTTACTGCGCAGGAAATCTGGAACACTCTCGAAGTCACTCACGAAGGAACTTCTCAGGTGAAGGAGTCCAGATTAGCGCTGCTGAGCTCAGAGTACGATGGTTTCCACATGCTACCAGGAGAATCCATCAAGGACATGTACACTCGCTTCACCGACATCGTATACAACTCAAAAGCCTTGGGAAAGTCTTACGACAGCATCGACCTCATTCGGAAAATCCTAAGAGCGCTTCCTAGTTCCTTCCGACCTAAAGTGACGGCCATCCAAGAAGCTAGAGATCTCACTAAGCTGAAGCTGGATGATCTGATTGGGAATCTGTTATCCCATGAGCTGGAACTCAAAACCGTCGAGACAAGAGAAAAAGGTGAGGCTAAACCTTTAAAGACCATCGCTCTCAAAGCCGAAGAAAGTGACAAAGAAGATCTCGACGAGGAACATGCACTGATGGTCAGAGGATTCCGACGCTTCATCAGAACTCCTGCCGGAAAATCTGAAATGGCAAAAAGGTTCAATCGTTTTAATAAGTTTAATCCTTTGAATTCCTCGTCTGAACAGAATACTACTAAAAGTGTTCAATGTTTCAACTGCAAGAAATTTGGACATTTCATGAAAAACTGTCCAACAAAGAACGCGTCATCCGAAGCCAAAGGGAAATCATTTGCGGTAACATGGGATGATGACGATGAAGACGAACCACAAGACGAAGTAGCTCAATCATCACTTTGCCTAATAGGTGAAAGCGACACGAACAAGGTAAGAGATGAATTTTCTTTACCAGAATTAATGAACATTTGTGAAAACATGAATTCAGAAATTACTTCTCTTGAATCCTCTATAGAAAATTATAAAGAAATAAATTTCCAACTACAGCAAGAAAATTATAATGTTTTGCAAAATGAAATAAAATTGAAAAATGAAATTGCATCGCTCAAAATTACCATTGAAAAACTCAAAGGAAAATCTAGTATTACTGAAGCTATACCTTGTCAGACTTGTGCTTCATTAAAGCTAGAAATTAAGAATGGTAATGAAAAGATTGTTGGCCTAAATAAAAGAATAGAAACTCTCGCTAAAAATGAAGATAATGTTAGAAAGAGTTTTATAAATAAAAGTGTCATGCTAGTAAATGAAAACATCTTTTTGAAATCCAAAGTCTCTGATTTAGAACTGAGTATCTGAAAATTTGGTGTAGGAAGGAAATCACTAGACATCATTCTTGGATACCAGTCAATCAAAAACGATAAACAAGGACTAGGATTTGGAAATGTTTATAATGAAAACATGATAAAGAAAAATCATTACATCAAGAAAAAGAAACGGAACACCAAATGTTATACATGTGGTTCTTTTGAGCATTTATATAGAAATTGTCGTTATAAGAACCAAAACATGAAGTTCAAACAAGTATGGGTTCCGAAAGGTACTATGACTAACCATTGTGGACCTATTTGGCTACCCAGGTCACACATACCTTGTTCTTCTTATGTGTAGGGACTCAGCGTGGCTAAGGAACAACTGTGTGAGTGGTATTTGGATTCAGGCTGCTCAAGACACATGACAGGGAACAGCGACAAGTTCCTTAGCCTCGTGAAGCAAGAAGGAGGAAGTGTTACATTAGGGGACGACGGCAAGTGCAAGGTAATGGGTAAAGGTATTGTTGGCAACAATACTTTTAAAATTTCTGACGTCCTCTGGGTTGAAAATCTCAAACACAACCTCATCTCCATAAGCCAACTCTGTGACAAAGGTATGAAAGTACTTTTTGATGAGAAAATTTGTAAAATTTATGACTCGGTCACAGGTAATACCCTCTTCATAGCCAATAGGAAAAATAATGTTTATACAATAATAATTGAAGAAATGACAATTGCTAAATGTTTGATTGGCAGGGAGGAGGAGGCTATACTATGGCACCGGAGACTATCACATGCCAGCATGAAGTTGCTACATAAGCTGGAGAATAAAAACCTGGTCCGAGGCTTGCCACATCAACAGTACGAGAATGGTAAGTTGTGTGTTGCATGCACAAAAGGTAAGCAAACTAGATCCACTTTTACGGGAATTCGGGAAGTTACCACTTCACGAGTCCTAGAATTGATTCATATGGATTTGTTTGGGCCTACCGATGTTGCTAGCCTCAATGGAAAGAGATTTTGTTTTGTTTTGATCGATGATTTTTCTAGATATACATGGGTTTACTTCTTAGCCAAGAAATCGGATTCCTTTGAAAATTTCCAAAAATTTTGTAATCAAGTTTCAAATGAGAAAAATCTTTCAATTATGAAAATTAGAAGTGATCACGGTGGTGAATTTGAAAACTCTGTTTTTGAAAACTTCTGTTTGGAAAAAGGGATCTTACATGAATTTTCTTCTCCTAGAACACCTCAACAAAACGGAGTGGTCGAAAGAAAGAATCGAACTTTAAAAGAGATGGCAAGAAGCATGCTTAATGATTATTCTCTTCCTATGTATTTTTGGGCCGAAGCAGTGAATACAGCCTGCTATGTTTGCAACAGGGTTATGCTTAGACCTTTAATGAACAAAACATCCTATGAACTGTGGCATGGCAAGACTCCTAACATTTCATATTTCAGAGTATTTGGATGCAGGTGTTTCATTTTAAACACAGGAGATCAGCTGGGGACATTTGAATCCAAATCAGACGAAGGAGTGTTCATAGGATATTCATCAAGGAGCAAAGCATACAGGATCTACAATAAACGAACCTTAACTGTTGTTGAGTCAATTAATGTGAAATTTGATGAAGCTGAAATAGATCTTTTAAATTGCAGGGAAACTGAAGATGCAGACAAGGAAACTACAGAGCCTGAAAACATAGCTGAACCATCTGAAGGCCAAAAGGAAGCTGAACCAGAAGTAACACAAGGACATAGACTGGAAAGAGGAGAGCTCAGGTTCAATCCACATCATCCACCTGAGCTGATCATGGGGACTCCTACGGAAGGTATACGCACTCGATCCACTTTCAATAACTTGTGTACCTTATGCATTCATGGTGACCTCATTTCTGAAATTGAACCTAAGAACGTTGAAATCGCTTTAACTGATGAAAGTTGGGTTATGGCCATGCATGATGAGATTAATCAGTTTGATAGAAATAATGTTTGGACATTAGTGCCCCGACCTGATAATTACCCAATTGTTGGCACTAAATGGATTTTCAAAAACAAACTTGATGAATCTGGAAATGTAATCAGAAATAAGGCAAGATTAGTGGCCAAAGGATATAACCAGATTGAGGGAATTGATTGTGATGAAACTTTTGCACCCGTTGCTAGATTAGAAGCCATTAGAATATTACTGGCTTTTGCAAGTTTCAAAGGTTTTAAATTGAAGCAAATGGATGTGAAAAGTGCATTTTTAAATGGTTATTTGAAAGAAGATGTTTTTGTTGAACAACCCCCTGGTTTTGAAAGTCATAGTTTTCCAAATCACGTTTACAAGTTGCAAAAGGCTTTGTATGGTCTGAAGCAAGCTCCCAGAGCTTGGTACGACCGTCTCAGTTCATATCTTTTGGAAAATAACTTTAAAAAGGGTAGTGCAGACAACACTTTGTTTATCTTGCATGAACAGGATCATTTTCTTATTGTTCAGATTTATGTGGACGATATTATTTACGGTGCTACTAATGAACTTTTATGCCAAAAGTTTGAAAAGGTTATGCAGGATCAATTTGAGATGAGTCTGGTCGGAGAGTTGAAATACTTTTTGGGCTTTCAAGTAAGACAAACTGGAGATGGCATATATGTTTCACAAACTAAGTACATAAAAGAACTGTTGAAGAAATTTGGGATGGAAAATGCAAAGCCAATGCGAACTCCAATGAGTCCGACGACGAAGCTTGAAAAGGATGACAAAGGTATAAATGTGGACCAAAAGCTTTATCGAGGTATGATTGGGTCCTTACTCTATTTAACTGCATCTAGACCAGACATCATGTTTTCTGTCTGTTTGTGTGCACGATTTCAAGCCTGTCCAAAAGAATCACATTTGATAGCCATTAAGAGGATTTTTCGATATCTTATTCACACTCCTACACTTGGACTATGGTATCCCTCTTGTGGTAATCTTAATTTGGTTGGCTATGCTGATGCTGATTATGCTGGTAGTATGAGTGATAGAAAGAGCACTAGTGGAACATGTTTTATGCTAGGACATTCATTGGTTTCTTGGTCTAGTCGTAAGCAGAACAGTGTTGCTTTGTCCACTACTGAAGCTGAGTATATTGCCCTTGGCAGTTGCTGTGCCCAAGTACTTTGGATGATGCAAACCCTGTCTGACTACGGCTTGGATCTTAGAAAAGTTCCATTACGATGTGATAGTAAGAGTGCTATAGATCTTTCTAATAATCCTGTTCATCACTCTCGGACAAAACACATAGATGTAAGACATCATTTTCTTAGAGATCATTTGGCAAAAGAGGATGTATCCATTGAATATATTTCTACTGATTCTCAGTTGGCAGATATCTTTACAAAACCTTTGCCAGAAGATCGTTTTTGTCGTCTACGTCTAGAACTGGGCATTATTGATTATATTTAGAGTGAAAATATTATTTGGTGTGCTTCTATTGTTTTTGTGTGGTGTGCTACAAAAAGAAAAATAAAAAAAAATGAAAAAGAAAAATAAAAAAAATAAAAAAGAAAAATATAAACAGAAAGGGAAAGTGAATTGTCTATCTCCTCCTTTTGCATTTTTTTTTTCATCAGAAACAACTTTAAATGCAAAACATATGTCTTATGGATTTTGAATATTATATTCTTAACAATGCTTGCATTCAAAGACTACATGCTTAATTAGGTCATATTCATTAATGAGTAACTAACGTTTTTCATCTTCCAATCACACTTACACAGATCAAAATGTTTTTGATATGGATTTGAAATATTGAATAAGAAAAGTGGTTGTTGGTGGACTAATTTATGTTTTAATGGGATATGATGTTTCAAGACATGGGTAAAAAGAAAAGCTCTCATCAAAATATACGTGTATAAAAGACTAGCAAGACGAGTGTCTTCAAAATATATACACAGAGCTTCGTATGAAAAATGGATACGATCCATGTCCTTGATACTACCCTTGGACATCCAACTTATGCTATAAATGTCATTTTTAGCGTTGGTGTTAAGTCCGTCAAGCACTGCCATTTCACATTTAAAAATCCTTCTCGGGCATGTTTGGAATTGGTATCTTGAACTCATATTACATGAGAAGGGGAAACTCAATCTTTGATGTTCATATATTCAGTGGAAAAGATGGTTATGACAGGTTGTATTCCTTATTACCTCTCCATATGTACTAAACATTTGATCATCACACTTGAGCACGGAGATGAATTCTGCTAGTTATGACTTAGTGATTATTGCTTATTTATTCATTGTGGTCAAACGATGTATTGCCTTTTGTTTTGGTTTATAATGTTCAATTCTCCATTCTTCATATGCTATTTCATACATTTTTTGATGAAAACAAAGGGGGAGAGAAATATTAAGATTGTGCATGTCAGAGATAGGGGGAGCATGTCAATAGGGGGAGCATATCATTTTGTCATTCATGCTCATATTCATGCTTCACACACTCACACACTTAACACAATTTTTCAAAATAATCTTAATGTCTGGTTTGTTCTCATCAAAAGGGGGAGATTGTTGGAAACAGCATCCTAACCTATGTTTGATGATAACAAACCCTACTGAACTGTTCTAATCTGTTTGTTGAGTGTGTCACAGGTCCCTATAGTCATGATTGCTCAAGTTAAACATGCACGTACTCAAGTACGTTGAAATACGGAGCTGAAACTTCATTTGGAATTACACAAGCTGATCAAAAAAGAGAGTATAGCTATGAAACTCTACCCTAGAGTTAATCATAGGCTATAAATAGCATGGGAATTTTCTCAGGATTTATGGAGATTGTTTGAAGTCCAAATACGGGGAAATACAAGAAAATACTGAGTATACAAAGAAGAAATTTTTTTTACAAGAGGTGAAATGAAGTGAAAATATTCTCACATGTCAATATGAAGCTATGGGATTTTTGAGAATTATTTTAGAATTTTTGGGATTTATTTGATGCCAAAATACGCAAGAATACAGTGAAAATACTCAGCAAATACGGCATACGGTACTGTTCATTTATACGCCTCATCGCAGAATTAAATCGACCGACGTGGCGAAATCCTGGCCGTCCATCGCGCATCCGACGGCCGCTCGAAGCGGGCGACGTGGCTTCTTCAGCGCCGCTCGATCAGCATCGAACGGTCACCAACCAATCGACGAAGTCGCAGATGGCGGGCGCCGCTGAGTCAGCCGCGGGCGACGTGGCTTAATCACAGCCGTTGGATCTCCATCCGACGGTCAAAACGCTGCCGACTTCGAGTCAGCGCTGGCGGGCGGCTCACGTGGGTCCGGGTCGTAGCTGGCGGGCGCGAACGCTGAATCCGCGGGCGACGTGGCGTGATCTCGTCCGTCCATCCCCGATCCGACGGTTGCCGACAGCGCTTGTTTCGCGGATGCGGGTCCCAGCCGCATTAAACCCGCGACGCCGACGGCTGCGGATCCCCTCGCACAGTAACGAGACCCGTTAACTCAATTCTATAAATACCAATGTACATCTCTTCACATTTTCATCAATAAGTGGAGTTCTAGAGATCCAAATTGAGTTCCGTAAGAAGCGTTGCGACCGTGACTTCATCCCCGACGCAGTGATAGCAAGTTGAGCAGCTAGTTCCTCCTGTGCAGAAAATGAGATCACTTTGAGTGAGGAACTTCTACCGACTACTTCCACGGGGACAGCGACTACTTCTTCTACAGACATCCGATCATCATTCCGTAAGAAGCGTTACGAAGCTACTGATGTGCTGAAAGACGACAACCAGAGAGATCTTCACAAATGAGCTTTCTAAACTCTTGATCTTATTTATTTGTGAAGTTATTAATGTTTTGATCAGCATTTCTGTAATATAATTTCTTCCGTTATTTGGGATTCTGGGAACCAAACTTGTTGGGGCAAGTTGGGTTGGGGAGTGATACTTGTATGTTTCTTTTTGGCTTTGGTGAGCTTGAGTTGGTCTGACAGGTTGGTGTTGGTGCACCAATCTAAGGGAGATTGTAACTTCTTAAAGAAACAGTATAAGTGATTGCTCATTGGGGTGGACGTAGGTCATGGGGACCGAACCACGTTAAATTCTGTGTCTTCTGTGAATGCTTTGATTGTCTGATTCCTAAACTGCATGCTGTAAACTAGGCTTAATTTTTATCTTGCGATAATTTGGTCAAAGGCCTATTCACCCCCCCCCTCTAGGCCTTATTTAGATCCTACATGATGAGCATTGTACCATAAACTTTGTTATTAGGTTATCCTATGAACTTCATTTCTCCCTTGTGAAATGCTACTTTTGATATAACCAGATATAAATATATGCTAGTCATATTATATCAGTTTTATAAGTGCACTTCTGGTCAGTTAGTATATAACATTAGATCTATTATAATAGTACTTAAGATAGTTTATTATCAGTTAGTTATGTTATAGATATGGTACATTAATATCATTAGTTAAACACCTTTTTAGCTTGATGCTTTAATCTTATGTCTCAGATATATCTATGCCTTCCCTTCGGCCATCTGGACCCGAAACGTCAAAATCAGGCGAATGTGCGAATTTTCATAAATTATCGTAGTATTAATGTTAATTGCCTTTCTGCGCACGTGTGTGGACCCCTATTAAGTGAATTGACAATGCCTTGTAATGACTTGAAACTCTTGAATTACTTTGAACACATTTGATTGTATTGCACAACCTGCGAGTAATAGGACACTCTCCAAGATAGAGAGAGTGATCCCTTATACGGATACACAACCTGCGGGTAATAGGGCACTCTCCAAGATAGATAGAGTGATCCCTTGTACGGATAACATGCGGGCAATATGACACTCTCCAAGATAGAGAGAGTGATCTCTTATATGGAATTGTCGTGTGCACTTGGGTTGGGGTAGGGTTGAGCATGCGCACGGTTTAGAGGGTTTGATCCCCCCTCAAACCGTTAGGTGTGAACTCTCTTGACACACGCCGTCTTGTCTTGTCTTGTCTTGTCTTGTAGCCGGTAGCACACGCTACGACCATTTTCATGCCATGTTTGCATTTCAGCACCGTCTTTTTACTTCCCTGCCACATCCATATAAATTTTCCATGCTCATTACTTTACTTTTGCTTTAGAACTGCCATGCTAGAAGTAACTTTATCTGCCTTACTTTAAGTTGCCATGTTTAAGGCTGCTGACACCTTGTATAACATCATTAATGCTTACAATTTATTATTATTCGCATTCCTTGCCTTGGTCCATCTTACTTTTACTTGCAGGCTCTTGCTGATATACATTCATATTTTTTTTGAATGTATGTCAGATTACGAGACAGGTTACCAGGAGGACTAGTTGAGATAGCTGACCTAGGAAGCCAGGAGTTACTGTAGACACTGAGATACTTTCTGCAGAAGGCTAGAGACTCTCTTCCGTCACCGCTTTAGATTCGGCTTTAGTACCTTGTAGTATGGATAGTACCATTGTTGTAAGTTTCCTTTGGCCATACTGAGGCCCTGCTGTTTATTTCATGTACGAACTCTGGCTGTGGTTTTAAAATAATGAAATGTTTCTATTGTTTTGGTTGAATGCAAGAACCTGTACGTTGAATGGTATATCACTACGGATGCTTATTGGGCTCGAGTTCAATGCTCTAGCCCATGCAGACCTTTGTCTCATTCTCGCTTCGTCGTTTCAGGAAGTGGGGCGTGACAGGTTTTATTGGTGGCTCATGTAGGTCATGCAGTTGCAAACTTCATAATAATAGAAATATTATCATTTGCCAAAACATCTAGAATTACATCGTGCACGAAATTTACCCAAGTATCTTGTCTCAACATGATAGGGAAGCCCATTAGACCAGGATTATATGAAGATTTAGTTAGACACATGTGCATGGTAGTTAGACAACCTTGCTAAGATTTAGTATTAGCATCTTAGGAGTTACCTTGGTAGTTTCTCAACCAACCCTGACCATCTTTGATTTCGGGACTTTATTAGACGATCGATATCCACTAGGGACCTTTCCTTAAAAATTCTCTATCACAGTCTAGTTTATTAGAAAATCTTAGTACTAAGTTTTCCTAATCCATAGTCGACCCAATGATTATACTTTGATTTTTTATATAACTTTTCCTAATCGTTACACTTCTATGTTAATGACCATAGAATTTCATCATAGAAGATTCACTAAGTTACCTCCTAGTCGTATTTGCGTTTGATCATTCAATCCTATTCCTTGCACTCGATTCACGTGATCCCTTCATGACAGCCATCATTAACCTTTTAAATCCTCCACATTGCATAACCTGATACTTAGTTGATTCATGCTAGTTACTTTAAGAACCACCACGATGACCTTACAATCCTGATTCTTTTAAAAGTACTTTCGACATTCCTTTTATTGAATCCCACGCCAAGTTTGATTTCTTTGAAAACCTTTAGTATATACTTAGATTTTCTATCCTCCAGTTAACTTAAACTCAAGTCTTGATTATGAAGCTCTCTTGACAAAATCTTTAGTTACTATCTGTAACAATTTTCTAACATATAACTTCCGTACTTCATTTTTTTAAATCTTATTTCTATTTTACTAATTCAATTTATCTTTTCCTTTTCTTACGATACTACTAAACTATTTCGAACAACCTATAGTACATACTTTTAAATACTTTTCTATGTTAAATAGAACTCCAACTTTTTTAGTATGTCAGTCTTAAAATTCATCATATTCATACTTCAAAATTTTTGCACAAATCAATTTCCATTTGCAAAATAATCACTGCATCACTATACTCGTTATTTACTTCGTCTAAATACTCATTCCGTGTTTCAACTTACATCATCTTCTCGCTATGCATATTTAGTTTATAATGAAACTATTATATTTTACACATATCTTTCTTTCCCCTACTTAATTATTTGTAACTAATTTTCTGTCACCTAATCATGTTACCTCTTTATGCATGCCTCATCTGGAATCATTCATCGATCACAATCTTGATTCTTAGCATCATTCAACTCTGGATTTTACACCATTGCCTAGTTATCACATTAGTACTTGTTATTGCTTATGTCAACTTTATTATAAGTATAGTGGGACCATTAGCGTTAATTGTGGTGTTGTTCTGGTGCATGTATATAGGTAGTGGGTGTGGACCTGTGTGTGAGAGTCTCTGTGTCCCACTCATGTATGAGTGCGTATACCCTTATTAGTATGTTATGGTTGTCTATTGTATATACATGATATCTATGTAGTAGTGCGTAGGGTATCTTAGTGTTATATATATATATATATATATAAATAATGGGAGAGAGCGGAGAGATGTCGGCGGCTGCCCTAGGCGTTGGCGGGATTATTGATGGCGGCGGGATTGATCTAGCGGGGATTTATCTTGGATGTGGTGGTGTTTCTGAAGGTGATAAAGGAGGATGAGAGAAGTTGTCAGGTGTGATCGCTCCGGGATGTGACCCAAAGAACGGTTGTAGTTTTACCGCAAGTGCACGGTGTAGCAGCAAGCGGGATATCGAACACAGGGAGGACGAATGACCGTGCTTGCTCCAAATCAACCTGGCTACTTAAGAGAGAAATTTGCCTTTGGCGATCCTGTCACAATCGTCAGACAAATATGCTAAATATCAAATCAAATAAAGAACGTCTAGGGAATGGGGAATCCCCGCTACTCACCGTATTTCATAAATGTGGTTCATCGGTATCAAAATCGCTTGAATGAGAATTTGGATGAACTAGTTGCAACTGAATGTAGAACCAAGCTCACGCTCTCGCGCTGTTGCCGGTCTATAGCTATCCTAGGTTTGGGTCCAATCTCTTGCAAACCCTAGCCTAGGGAAGCTAGCATTAGGATCAACATCATTGTCCAATCGCTCACCGAGTCCAATCTCTTGCAAACTCAGCTCACGATCTAGATTGGGATAGTTCCTACCCGTCCAATCTCTTGCAAACATGTATTGGCACGGAATTGCAACCGGAAATCCTAGTATCGGTCCAATCTCTTGCAAACCGATACTACGGAAATTCGATTCCAACCCAATTCGGATTTCTAGGGTTTCCTATCGAATTGGGATCCAATCTCTTGCAAATCCCAATTGATATGAATACCTAGCCATCCATAGTAAATTGATCACAATCTAATCCCTAATAACAATTCTAGCACAATTTCTACCAACTCATCACAAATATGAAGTTGGGCTGGTAGGGTTCATCCCCACACCCCAAGACGTGGAGACTACTCACAATTCATAGCGAGATCACAAAAATAATCAATGAAATAAGCAATGAAATTCATCACAATATTGAGATAAGCAATAAAAATAGAATTTTTAAGGAAAAGAGATGCAAACCAATGGAGTTCTTCAATTAATCCAACAAAATTCCAATCTTTGTCTCCTCTCCAATCACAAGAATAAAGCTAAAAACTAATCTAAAAAGCTGCAAAAAATCTGAGAGAGAGGCTCTCTAAACTAGGGTAAAAACAGGGCTTAAATAGCCCTCAAAATCGTCCAAAAACTGTGACCAAAATACCCCTGCACAGCCTGTTTTCCGCAGATTTCGCTACAGGCAGCGCATCGCACTCGGCCGAGTGACAAAAGTCGCTCGGCCGAGTGAAAACCCTGTAATTTTCCAGTAAGTCAGGGCCTTCAGGGGTCTTCACTTCGGGGGCGGCTCGGCCGAGTGAGTTGTCGTCACTCGGCCGATGGCTTCAAGGCACTCGGGCGGACGGGCTAATCCACTCGGCCGAGTGGGTCTTCTGAAGTTCAGGCGGCCAAAAAACAGTAACTTGGATGTTTTGGAAGGGCCTCGTCTGGGCGCCACTCGGGCGGACGGGATATCGTCACTCGGCCGATGTGGTCTTCGGTGCTCGGCCGAGTGCACACATAAATCGTGTCTGATCTGGTCGGCCGAGCAGTGTCACGCTGGTCGGCCGAGCGGCTCCTCCACTCGGCCGAGTGGGACACAAAAAATGCACATTCTGCTTGTTTTGACCTCCTCGTCGCTCATGCGATGTCCATTCTTCTTCCGCTCCTCTCCAACAGCAAAATATCCCTCGGGGAGGTTGTCGGTGGCCGTCTAGAGTGAGCGCATCTCGAGATCACTCCAAATCGCGCCAAATCACCTGAAATGCGACAACAACAACAAATCGTGAAAAGCATCGCAATATCGTCGATATATCGTGAAAAACATGATTTGGGCGATCTAAATGGCATGCAAACATGCGAGAAAAAGGTGTAAAATAAGGAGTGATCAAAATCCCCCAAACTTGCCTCTTACTCGTCCTCGAGGAAGATAAGTAAAAGGCGAACCCGGTGGATTCGGAAAACGAAAACGGCGAAAAAAACGAAAAATGAAAAACGAAGAAGAATGAAAACGAAATAAAATAAAGTAGAAAGAAAGAAGCGAAGAGGTAGGTTGCTAGATTATTTTCTCAGGACGTGTGTTCCACTTACTCATATAGCATGCTCTGAATGAAAAACATGTTGGATATTGGACTCCCCGGATTTGGTTTTGGATGATGAACAAACATAAATATAATATGTACTAACACTTTGTGAGCGCAGTTATGGAGATCGTCGCCAAATTCACATGAATAACAATTATGACGTCTCAAGACTTCTCAAAGCACGTGATCGTATGCCTAAAGCTTCGTTGAAGCTTATGGACCTATTTAGAAGTCATGAAGATTCGATTGAAGCTATTGAAGACGGTATCGTCAAGTTTAATTTATAGTCTTTAAGCTTCTTTCGTAGAATGTTAAGCCTTGAGTAGGTCTTACGTTTTAAATCTTCATAACGCTCATATCTTAGCTCTAGGATCTTAGTAGAAGTCCATACAATTCTTCCCGAAGCTTCGCGCTTCGATTCGGGACTTCTTGTGCATGTTAGTTGGTTCAAGAAGAAGAACTGACCGACTAGATGGTGATCTAGTCGGTCAACCAAGCTTCTTGGACCGACTAGTTCTTCTCAGTTAAATCATAGCTCTTTACTGTTTACAGTTAGTCGGTCTAAGTTGACTCACCGACCGACTAGTTTGTGAACTAGTCGGTCAGTGATGCTTCTGTGACCGACTAGTTGAGCTTTCCCTGAACATGCACATTTTCACTTGAGCTACTGTTTATCATTAGTCGATCTGTGCTCATTGATCGACCGACTAGTTGATGAACTAGTCGGTCAACTTTTCTTCTTAGACCGACTAGTTTTGTTTACTGTACATGCCAAATTTTTCACCATACTTACTGTTTATTGTTAGTCGGTCTATGTTCATTTGGTGACCGACTAGTTGGTGAATTAGTCGGTCAACATTTGTTCTTGGACCGACTAAGTCTAATTCTTCTCAGACTTCAGTTTTATCTGTTAGTCGGTCCACGTTGAGTAACCGACCGACTAGTTGTGAAACTAGTCGGTCAGTGACTCTTCTTAGACCGACTAGTTCCATGTGTCTGTGCTTTGATCTTTTCTCTGTTCACCCATTAGTCGGTTTACGTTAATTGACCGACCGACTAGTTGATGAACTAGTCGGTCGGTGATTGTTCTTTGACCGACTAGTTGGGTTCAGAAAAGAGCCGTTGGAGCCCTAATTGAAACGTTTTTCTCTCTCTCTCTCATCTAACCTATAAATACTTGTTGGGCTGCATTCATTGCTGCCAAGGCTGATATTAATGCAAGTTTAGAGTTCAAGAGAAATCAATCCAAGCTCATTCAAAGCTCATTCCCTCCATTCATTAATCTCTCCTAACTCTTACTTCCAAAGAGAGATTTATTGAGTGTGAAGACTTCCAAGCCAAGTGCTTGATTCTAGGTCACCAACATCCCCAAAGCTCTCCATCGCTGTTCTACATCTTGGAGCTAGGGTTTGGTGCCACTTCTTCCTCAAAATCATCCTTGCCCTAATTCGTAAGCAATACTCAAGGCATAGGTATTTTGTTCGGTAAGAAGTTTCTTTATTTCATTTCATATTTGATTTGTAAGTTTCACTCTCGGTTGTGAGAGTGTGGTTGTGATCCCGGGTTGTGGGAGTCACAAATTACATTTTGTATGATTTGACTTGTGGAGGTTTTTCACAAGTATTTCATAGTGGAAATCTTGAGTTAGGGTTTCTAACTCAAGTATCCGGAGGGGATCCAGGTGGTTGGGACGTAGGATCACCGGGAACAAGTCGGGGAGACTTGGGTGGATCCGAACCCAGTAACATATTGTGTTAGCATTGTTATTATTGTTGTTGTCAATCAATTTAAGCTTCCGCAAATTGATTTGGTAGTTGTTTGCATTATAATTAGGAATTATACTCCTTGTTATTTTTAAAGTACTATTCACCCCCCCTCTAGTACTTGTGCAGTAGCTTGTAGGGCATTACATTTGGTATCAGAGCCAGATACACAGCTATGTCTGCCAACGACAACAAGACCGTGCGTCCACCTTCCAACTATGACACCTTCAGGAACCGTGAAGGAGCATCTTCGGTGATGGAAGGACATTCCTCTACGAGGCCTCCATTCTTCAACGGTACCAACTACGGGTACTGGAAATGTAGGATGGAAACCTTTCTCCGAAGTGCATCTTTATGGAGGACTACAATGAAGGAGTACATCGAGCCCGAAGAAGAAGACTTCGAGAAATGGACAACCGCGGAGGTCGCCGCGGAGGTAAGCAATGCCAAGGCAATGAACGCCTTGCAATGCGCATTGGAGCCCGAGGACTTCAATAAGATATGCACATGTAAGAGTGCATATCAAATTTGGAACTCCCTCCTCATACTTCATGAAGGGACGAGTCGGGTAAGAGACTCTAAACTCGTAGTTGTAAACAAAGACTACGAAATTTTTCATATGCAACAGGGCGAGAAGATGAAGGAGTATTACGCTCGCTTCGTCGACATCATAAACGAGTTAGAGGCTCTTGGCAAATCCTACACCCAAAAGGAGAAGTGTTCGAAGCTTATCGAAGGACTTCCTTCTTCTTGGGAAAAGCGCACCTTCGCCATCGAGGAAGGTAATGACATGAACAAGTACACCGTAGTTCAACTAATGGGTACTTTAATGTCATACGAGGTACGCAAGGATAGCAAGCTCAAATTGCAGGAAAAGATGAAGTCCTACCTAAAGCAAGACGAGCCAAAGAAGAAGGCCATTGCTTTCAAGGCCGCTCCATCCACATCCACATCAACCGATGATGAAGACTCGGAAAACGAGTTGGACTTGGAGTCCATGGCACTCATGGCCAAGAAGTTCAACCGTTTCTTCCGAAAAGGTAACTTCAAGAACAAAGCTAAATTTGGTTCTACTAACGCCTCTTCCTCTCCTTTGTGTTTCAAGTGCAATAAGCCGGGACACATGAAAGCGGAGTGTCCCCTCAATAAGCACAAGGAGAAGTGGAAGGCGCCGAAGTATGACAAGTCCAAGAAGTACACGAAAGGAAACAAGAAGGGACTTGTCGGAGCTACCTTCACCGACTCCGATGATTCTTCAAGCGGAGAGTCGGACGATGAGCACGTGGAGCAAGCGCACATGTGCTTCATGGCAAGAGATGAGCGTGATCAAGGATCCTCCTCTTCCGATGATAGTGATGACGAAGGCAATGATGAGGTAACTATGGATGAACTTAGGAATGCTAACTCTCAATTATGGTCAAAATACACTAAATTAGTAAATAGATATACTAAGGTAAAAGATGACCTAGCTAGCATTCAAACCTCGCCTAAGACTATCATCACCACAACGACACCGTTGTTGAAGAGTTAAGAAATGAGATTGTTAATCTCAAATCTAAACTTGAACATGTTAGCATAGATGATCCGGAAGAACATAGGATAGCGGATTTAACTTCTCAAAACTCGACTTTGAGTATTGAGAACGAGAATCTTAAATCTCGTGTTTATGTGCTCACATCGCAAGTATCTACTCTAGATACTTCTATGCGTTCTCTCAAAGAGAAATATGAGAACAGATTAGGCCGAATCAATAGATTCAATAAGGGTAAGGACCATTTGGATAAAATCCTAAGTGACTTACTCCCGGCCAATCACCACATTGGTTTGGGGTATACGATGGGATGTCCATCCAAATCGGCCACTACTTTTGTTAGGCCAACTTCCGGTGACTCTACGAGTGGTAGCAAACACTCTATTGGTAGTTCATCTACCAATGGTGCTTCCACCTCGTCCACGCCTTATTTTGGAAAGAAACCCACTTTGGGTGGACCTCCAAAGAAAGGGCATGCTTATATGTACACCAATACCATGCCACGTAGGAACACACGTCCTACTCCACCATCTCACACATATGATGATTTTTATGCAACACATTCTCGGGCACGTGCACACAATGTGAGACACCCTCATGCACGTGTTCCCTCACATGCATATGTTCACCCACAACATCATATGAATAATTCTCATCGTGCACCATTCCATCATGTTCCGTATGCCTATCCACAACATGCATCACGTAGAAATCAACGTAGCATGCATGCACCCAATAGGATGAGGGCTCCCAAGATTTTCACAATTTGGAGCCCAAAGGACACAAACATGGACGAAAAAAAATGTATATGAATGCTTATTTTTCGGATGTTGTGCATAGTAGAAATTATGTGGGGAAGTCTAAGTCCAATTGGACTTGGCTTCCAAAGGTCTAATCTTTTGGACCCAATGACCTTGGGTACCATGATATGAAATTCTCTATCTTTAGGTACTCAAGGAAAAGAAAAAGACAAGGAGCAATAAGTTTAAATTTGGCTCCAAGGGAAATTGGATACTCGATAGCGGGTGTTCAAAACACATGACGGGTGACGCTAGTTTGCTCTCCGGAGTGGTTCCCATAGCAAATGGAAACCGCGTCGTATTTGGAGGCAACGAGAGCGGAACCATCATAGGTGTTGGTAAAGTGGGTAACCCTTCTAAACCCCTAATTAGTGATGTTTATCTTGTTAGTGGTTTAAATCACAATCTTATTTCAATAAGCCAACTTTGTGACAAAGGTTACAAAGTTAGCTTAGCGAAAGGATTGTGTCATATTTTAAGAAAAGATAATAATAAATTATTATTTTCCGGAACTCGTCATAAAGACATTTATATTTTGGATCTTCCTAAGTCATATGAACAATGCCTCGTTGCCAACACAAGTGAACAACACTTATGGCATCGACGCTTTGGACATGTGAACTTTGGAACACTTTATAAGCTTTCAAAATTAAATTCCATTAAAGGTTTTCCGAAACTTGTTTTTGAAAAGAAAAGTTTTTGTGATTGTTGTCAACGTGGCAAGCTTCCTAAATCTTCATTTAAACCTAAGAAAAGCATTTCTACTAAACGGCCACTAGAGCTATTACATCTAGATTTATTTGGGCCAACTAGAGTTGCTTCATTAGGAAATGCTAGATATGGACTTGTCATCGTAGATGACTATTCGAGATTTACATGGGTATTTTCATTATGTAATAAAAATGAAGCTTTTGAAAACTTCACAATTTTTGTTAAGAAAGTACAAAATCTCTTAGGAACCACCATTGTCACTATTCGTAGTGATCATGTAGGTTAATTTGAGAATGAGTCTTTTGAGACATTTTGTGATGAAGTTGGTATTACTCACACCTTCTCTTTCCCTCGTGCACCTCCTCAAAATGGAGTAGTTGAGAGAAAGAATAGGACGCTAGTGGAGTGTGCTCGCACTATGCTTGATGATAGCCAACTTGGCCATCAATTTTGGGCGGAAGCGGTACACACCGCTTGCTATGTGTTTAATAGAATACTTTTGAGGCCCGGCACTAAACAAACTTGTTATGAATTGTTGTTTGGTAGGTTGCCTCAAGTTAAACATTTTCGTGTTTTTGGTTCGAAATGTTTTATTAAGAACACGTATGGTAGTTTGGACAAATTCGATCCAAGATCCGATGAGGGGATTTTTGTTGGATATTCTTCGCGTAGCAAAGCCTACCGGATATTCAACAAACGAACCTCAACGATCGAGGAGTCGCTTCATGTCTCATTTAATGAAGGATTTGTTCCAACTAGAATTTCAAATGAAAGTGATTCTATGGATGTTTTATGTGATTCACTTGATAATTCTAAGTCTAATGATTCTATTGATTCTATTGAGACTAACCCAACTAATGAAGTTGTTGAGAATGTTCCTAGTGATCAAGGTATTCCCAAACGGCTTCATACCGTTCATGACCATCCTCATGAGCAAGTCATTGGCAATATCCATGATAGTGTCAAGACGAGATCGTAAGTGAACTACTTCGCTCATTGTGCCTTTGCCTCCTCGATAGAGCCAAAGAATATTAATGAAGCATGCGAAGATAGCGCTTGGATCTTAGCCATGGAGGAGGAGCTCATTCAATTCGAGAGAAATGAAGTTTGGGAGCTTGTTCCATTGCCATCGAAGAACCACACCGTCATAGGGACAAAGTGGATCTTCAAGAACAAAACCGACGAAAACCAAGTCGTCGTCCGGAACAAAGCTCGGTTAGTTGCTCAAGGCTATCGACAAGAGGAAGGTATTGATTTCGAAGAATCCTTCGCTCCGGTAGCTAGATTAGAATCAATTAGATTATTATTGTCTTTTGCATGCCATAAGGATTTTAAATTATTTCAAATGGATGTTAAAAGTGCATTTTTAAACGGAGATGTCGTTGAGGAAGTTTACGTTTCTCAACCTCCGGGCTTCATAAATGAAAAATTTCCAAATCATGTTTTTAAACTAAAGAAAGCGCTTTACGGCTTAAGACAAGCTCCTCGAGCTTGGTATGATCGCCTAAAGAATTTTCTTTTGGATTTAAATTTTAAAATGGGAGAAGCCGATTCTACACTTTTTGTTAAGCATGCGAATAATGATATAATTTTAGTTCAAATATATGTTGATGATATCATTTTCGGTGCTACTAACTTTGCTCTTTGCGAAGAGTTTTCTAATGTTATGAAGGAACAATTTGAGATGAGCCACATGGGTGAGCTCAAGTATTTCTTAGGTCTCCAAATTCGCCAAATGGACGATGCAATCTTCATCCACCAAACGAAGTATACGGTGGAGTTGCTAAAGCGATTTGGAATGGAGAGTGCTTCCGGGAAAAAGACTCCAATGAGCACGACAACGCATCTCGATAAGGATACGGGCGGTAAGGATGTAGACATTCGTCTATATCGAGGTATGATAGGTAGTTTGCTTTATCTTACCGCAAGTAGGCCCGATATTATGTTCGCCGTATGCGTATGTGCTCGTTATCAATCTCAACCTAAGGAATCTCACTTAGTAGCGGTAAAGCGTATTTTTCGCTATCTAAGTTACACTTTAGATTTTGGATTACTTTATCCGAAATCTAGCACATATGAGTTAATCTCATATAGTGATGCCGATTATGCGGGATGCAAATCCGACAGGAAAAGTACTAGTGGCACTTGCCATTTTATAGGAAATTCTCTTATCTCTTGGTTTTCCAAGAAGCAAAATTCCATATCACTTTCAACCACCGTGGCGGAATATATTGCCGCCGGTGCCGCGTGTGCTCAAGTTCTTTGGATGAGACACACACTTAAAGATTTTGGTATTAATTGTGATACTTGCCCTATCATGGTTGACAACCAAAGTGCAATATGTCTTTCCAAGAACCCGGTACACCACTCCCGTTCGAAACACATAGATGTCCGACACCATTTTTAGATGATCATGTTGCTAAAAAGGACATCATTTTAGTGTACGTTGAAACCCAAAAGCAAATCGCCGATATTTTCACGAAACCCCTGAAGGAGGACTCCTTTGTGCGGTTACGTCGAGAATTGGGGATTATGGGTGAATCCGAGATATAGGATTCATGTTTCATTCAATAATTTTGCATGCTATTATATTTGGCAATATCTCTTTCATGCTAGAATTATTGGATTTTTCGGAATTTATGTGATATTTTTGATTTTTCGTTCGATTTGTGCGTAATCGTCAAATTTTAAGTTTTCGATGTTTAATGGGGTAGTTTAGATGATTATTGAGAAGTTTTGAGATATATCGTTCAAGCGTTTTAAGGAGAGAACTTGATTATCATTGTTTGGACTCTGTTAGTCGGTATAGGCTCAACCACCAACCGACTAGATATTCATCTAGTCGGTTAGTAGAAGAACTTAGACCGACTAACTCAAGCTTATTGAGTTTCCTTTCCATCTTAAACTCTTTAGTCGGTTCATGTTCAGTGACCGACCAACTAGATTGATATCTAGTCGGTCAGTAAATGAACACAGAACGACTAATTCTTGTCAGTTAACTTGGATTCAGCCACTGTTTACAACTAGTCGGTTCAAGCTCATTGACCGACCGACTAGATCGTGATCTAGTCGGTCAGTGCTTGAACTGTGACCGACTAGTTGTGCCAGGGGCTGTTTGGTCATTTGCGAAATCGACCGACTTAAACTTAGTTTAGTCGATCGATTTTCATTCTAATCGATCCACTGTCCCTCTCCCTCAGCTCGAACCCCCGATTCCCCTCAAAACCCTTCGACTTCCGATCGTTCTCCGGCCATTTTCCGGCCGTCTCCGTCGATCTCTGCCGTCGGCCCCTCGTTCTAGGTGATCTCCTCTCCTTCTAGGGTTAGATTTCCTTTCCTAGAGCTAGGGCTTGCTCGGTTTCTAGGGTTCTTAGGGTTTATCTAATATTTTTCGGCTAGGGCTTCTTCGTTTGATCTCCTTGTCCCGTGTCTTGCTTCGATTATGGCAAGAACTCGTATTCCGATCACTCCGTCTAGCCCCTCTCCGATGACCGTAGAGCAAAACCCTTCGGATCCCGAGCATCCAACCCCTCCGAAGCGTAGAGCCAAGTCCACCCTGCCTTCGTCGTCTTCGCCTCCTCTCAAGAGGAAGAGGACGACGACCGCTAAACCTAGAGGTCAACCCAAGCCTAAGCCTAAGGCCAAAATTCTTGCCTCTGCCTCTACGTTCCATACCCCTACCGATTCCGATACGGAGTATAACCCCGAGACCGAGACTCATAGGGAACCCACTCCTCCTTCTCATCCCGAGTCTAGCACCCACCCTCGTACATCTACCCGTAAGCCTAAGGGAAAGGGTCCGATGCCGGTGGGCGGTGTCGATATTTCCGTATGTCGCGATGACCCTTTGTGTCTCGCGGCGTATAATCGTATCGAACATTGCCCGCTGCTTCTGGAGCATTTCGTCCAGTTTAGCGATTTTATAGGGTTAGCTGATCTTCTGTCGTCGTCGGGTCTTCTCGATTACCTTCGATATGACCCGAAGGCGAATCCTCACCCCTACCCTAGATTAGTTAAGCTTTTCTATGCGAATAGGATCCGGGGTCAGTACGATCAGACCCACTCTGTTGAGACGACCGTTTTGGGGACTCCTATAGTCCTCACTGCGGAAATCTTAGGAGAGATTTTGGGTATCTCTTCGTCTGGCCTTCTTCCCTCTGATATATCGGTAGATGATATTTCTTCTCTTGATCAGACCATCCTTTCAGAGATTTTCCATCAGATCCCTCCTGCCATGATTGGCGTGCCATCTAAATCCTTCAAGCCTAATGCGTGGGTCCTCAATCTGATTCTGAAGTCGTGCTTGCTTCCCAAGTACGGCTCCTCATCTTTACCATCCCAGCCATTTTTGAAGCTTATCTATGCGATCTTCATGGGGAGCTCGATTAATTGGGCTCGAATTATACTCGATAAGATTGAATCTTTCGAGTGTATTCGAAAGTCCAATAAATCGGCTCATATCCCATTTCCTTGCATGTTGACCCTCGTCTTTCGTCATTTTCGTGTCACGTTGCCTCGTGACGATGAGCGTCCCCTTGGTCCTCCCCTGAATGCGACGGCCGTCAAGAAATCTCTTGCGGCTCTTCGTCACGTTCAGAGGACGACACCTTCAGCGTCTGCCCCTGCCTCTGCCAGTGCCTCTACTGCTCCCTCTGCCACCCTGGATGAGGTCGTACGGTTGCTTCGTCATCACGAGTCTCGCTTGGCTCGTACCGAGGAGGTAGTCTGCCGTATGGCTCGTCTGCTGGGTGTTGATGTTCCTCCATCAGTTTCTGAGGATGAGGAGTTAGCTGACATGGCTGAGGAGGACGTTGAGGAGCTCTGTCGTGCTTCGACTCGTGCCCCCGAGGGCACTGCTGCTGGTGCTTCCACTTCCGGTGATGCTGTTGCTGCTTCTTCTGCTGGTGCCCCCGAGAGCACACCTGTTGCCGCTACTCCTGTGGTGGATTCTCCGACTGGTGCTCCCGAGGCCACTACGGTTGCTGCTTCAGAGGTTGCCACTTCAGCCGTTCCTCCTGCTGATCTTCCGGACGTCTCTGCTGATCCAGTCACCTCTTCTGCTTCTGCTGAGCCTGCAGTTGCTTCCGGTCCTCCCGCTGCCTCTTGAGTTTCTCCGAGGCCTCTCCTGATGCTCATTGGATGATATATCATGTTGAGAGAGTTGTTGGGTAGGATAGTGTGGGTGGCTGTGTCTTTTGGATCTTTTTGATGTCTTTTTGATATTTGTGATGATGTATTTTGATATGTGTGATGATGATGTATTTTTTTGTGGGCACTCCGATATTTTTGTCATATCATGATGTATTTTTGTTGTATGTCGGTGATGTACTTTGCTTCATTTCACATATATATATATATATGCGTCGCAGTTGACATTTCATTATATCGTGCAAAATTTATAATTTCTGTTATGTCTCTAATGTTCGATTTCGTCGCTCGACGATATTCACTTGGTTTAATAGAAATTTCTTCTATGGAAACATAGAATTGTTTTCCATGCACTAAATTAACCAAGAAATGTTGATATTGGAGAGTATATTCCATAACTCAATCCGTAATATTGATTTGAGTTTTGATGATTTCGTTTTACGATTTTTCGACGTTGGTAACTTTGACACGCCTTGATTCTATTCTTATTTTTCTCTTTGGTGTCACTTGAACCTTCGTCGTATTCTACGACTCCCGTGCTTTTTAATTTGAGGCCATTGTTGTTGTCGTTGTTATCCTCCCGCTTTTTTTTTGCTTATGCCAAAGGGGGAGAGATATAATAATAACGATGTGCCAAATGAAAATTTAGAGCATTTTTCCAAGAATCTAACTTGATGTGTTAGATTCAGGGGGAGTTAAGATATATAAATGGATTTTCAAATCCGATATTTCAATAACCTTCATTTGGTATTTCAATAATTCAATAATCGATTCTCATTTAATATACTTCACTCGTCTGCTTGATGCGTATTATTTTTGTTTAAATTGGAATTAACGTGTCATCAATGCAGGGGGAGTAAGTAAATTTCATTTGAATTATTATTTTTGATTATTATTTATGTTGGTTTGTCATCACCAAAAAGGGGGAGAATGTTGGATATTGAGACTCCCCGGATTTGGTTTTGGATGATGAACAAACATAAATATAATATGTACTAACACTTTGTGAGCGCAGTTATGGAGATCGTCGCCAAATTCACATGAATAACAATTACGACGTCTCAAGACTTCTCAAAGCACGTGATCGTATGCCTAAAGCTTCGTTGAAGCTTATGGACCTATTTAGAAGTCATGAAGATTCGATTGAAGCTATTAAAGACGGTATCGTCAAGTTTAATTTATAGTCTTTAAGCTTCTTTCGTAGAATGTTAAGCCTTGAGTAGGTCTTACGTTTTAAATCTTCATAGCGCTCATATCTTAGCTCTAGGATCTTAGTAGAAGTCCATACAATTCTTCCCGAAGCTTCGCGCTTCGATTCGGGACTTATTGTGCATGTTAGTTGGTTCAAGAAGAAGAACTGACCGACTAGATGGTGATCTAGTCGGTCAGCCAAGCTTCTTGGACCGACTAGTTCTTCTCAGTTAAATCATAGCTCTTTACTGTTTACAGTTAGTCGGTCTAAGTTGACTCACCGACCGACTAGTTTGTGAACTAGTCGGTCAGTGATGCTTCTGTGACCGACTAGTTGAGCTTTCCCTGAACATGCACATTTTCACTTGAGCTACTGTTTATCATTAGTCGGTCTGTGCTCATTGATCGACCGACTAGTTGATGAACTAGTCGGTCAACTTTTCTTCTTAGACCGACTAGTTTTGTTTACTGTACATGCCAAATTTTTCACCATACTTACTGTTTATTGTTAGTCGGTCTATGTTCATTTGGTGACCGACTAGTTGGTGAATTAGTCGGTCAACATTTGTTCTTGGACCGACTAAGTCTAATTCTTCTCAAACTTCAGTTTTATCTGTTAGTCGGTCCACGTTGAGTAACCGACCGACTAGTTGTGAAACTAGTCGGTCAGTGACTCTTCTTAGACCGACTAGTTCCATGTGTCTGTGCTTTGATCTTTTCTCTGTTCACCCATTAGTCGGTTTACGTTAATTGACCGACCGACTAGTTGATGAACTAGTCGGTCGGTGATTGTTCTTTGACCGACTAGTTGGGTTCAGAAAAGAGCCGTTGGAGCCCTAATTGAAACGTTTTTCTCTCTCTCTCTCATCTAACCTATAAATACTTGTTGGGCTGCATTCATTGCTGCCAAGGCTGATATTAATGCAAGTTTAGAGTTCAAGAGAAATCAATCCAAGCTCATTCAAAGCTCATTCCATCCATTCATTAATCTCTCCTAACTCTTACTTCCAAAGAGAGATTTATTGAGTGTGAAGCCTTCCAAGCCAAGTGCTTGATTCTAGGTCACCAACATCCCCAAAGCTCTACATCGCTGTTCTACATCTTGGAGCTAGGGTTTGGTGCCACTTCTTCCTCAAAATCATCCTTGCCCTAATTCGTAAGCAATACTCAAGGCATAGGTATTTTGTTCGGTAAGAAGTTTCTTTATTTCATTTCATATTTGATTTGTAAGTTTCACTCTCGGTTGTGAGAGTGTGGTTGTGATCCCGGGTTGTGGGAGTCACAAATTACATTTTGTATGATTTGACTTGTGGAGGTTTTTCACAAGTATTTCATAGTGGAAATCTTGAGTTAGGGTTTCTAACTCAAGTATCCGGAGGGGATCCGGGTGGTTGGGACGTAGGATCACCGGGAACAAGTCGAGGAGACTTGGGTGGATCCGAACCCAGTAACATATTGTGTTAGCATTGTTATTATTGTTGTTGTCTATCAATTTAAGCTTCCGCAAATTGATTTGGTAGTTGTTTGCATTATAATTAGGAATTATACTCCTTGTTATTTTTAAAGTACTATTCACCCCCCCTCTAGTACTTGTGCAGTAGCTTGTAGGGCATTACAAAACACATGTCAAAGAATTTTATTTTGATATCATAGTATAATAGTGCAAGTAAAAATAGGAAACCCACGAACAACGATATAATCGTGAAAAACGGAATAATTTTAGAATTAGCATCGTCTGAATCATCTAAAGTGGTATACAAATCACAGATCACACACTTTTCAATTGAATGCTTTCTATCCGGAGTATAAGAGTATCACACTATAGAATAGAGGGAATAGAAAAGTATGGACTTCATGAAATGAATGCTAGGCTTAGATTTCTGGATTTCGTAAAGCTAAAAACAATCTCATTGAGTATAGAATATTACTTAGCCTAGGTCGTCGTGCAATGTCAAGTAATCACTCTCTCATACATCAATGGCTCCCCTCCCCCAAGCTTATCTATAAGCATGGTGGCATAAAAAAATATTCACATCCCCATTTTTATATAGCTCCAAAAGCAATAAAAGAAAGAAGAAAGAAAGAAAGTGAGATGGGATCTTTTATTGAGGATTTTTCCTCTTTTTTTTCTCTTTTTTTTTCTCTTTTTTTTGATATAGCATATATACACAACGATGATCCCAACTCAGAGAGAGATAATGATATACACGAATGTTTTTCTCTCTTTTATTTATTTATTTATTTTTTTTGGACAATATAGATTTGGAGCTAGGATTTAGTAGCGGGGGAAATGCCATATAATAGAATCACTAAGGGGAGATTCACCAATGATTTTAAAAGTAGAGAAATAATGTTCAAGATTTGTGGAGAAAGAAATAGATATAACTCTCAGTTCACTCTATAAGACATGCACGACAACTTCAGCAGGGTAATCTAATCTACTCAGTTTCGATCACAAAAAAGCTAACTAATCCAGATTTATCATAGCTAACATCATTCAATCATCCTGAAGTGAAGTGTACAATTCATGCATATAGAAGTGATATAGGAAAAGGAAATCAGTACTCCAGATATAGGCATCCAATGCGTGAATCTTGGTGTGTTTTCTGTGATAGCATACATATGAATATTCAGACTCCGCTAATAATAAAATTTCATCCATTTTCATGTGGCAAAAGTGTGGGTTACTATCTCTAGATGCAAGACAAGTCATAGCATATGATATCAGAGATAAAATCTAAGACACGCCAAATATAGCATGCATATAGAGTAAGCTAAATCCAACGTCATCATCATCACAGAAAAGTCATCTCTAGCATGAGATGAAAAAGAAATAAAGATAAAGGGAAAATAGAACTAATTACAATGCAGCACACAGAAAAATAAGAAAAACGTGATGCATGGTAAAATGAAGGAAAAATAATGAAAATGAGTGTAAAAGCGGAAAATGGCGTGAAAAAACTAAAAATAAAGGTGGTAAATCAAAAAGAACGTGAGAACTCACTCCCCCAAGCTAAATGGCACAGTGTCCTCAATGTGCAAAGTGTGGCACACCGAGAGACAAGAAATGTGAGGGGCAAGTGAGGATGCATGCATGGAAAAATGAAAATAAAAAGAAAAATAAAGAAATGAAAATATGATGCGGACATGATGCATGCACAGATAGGAGTGAAACAGATATATGAGTGGCACCAAAAACTCTCCCTCTCTCCCAAAAAAGATATATATAGATATGATCAAAAATAGAATCCCAAAATAAGTGAGGGGAGGGGGGGTGGACAAAAAGTGCAACAGGACCCAGCAGAAACAGGCAGCACAACGGTAAGAATAAACGATGGCATCAAGAGTGCCTAAGAAGTGGGTGCTGCGCCGTCTCCGTCCTGAGGCGGAGGTCGTGAGGGTGGTGCTGGCTGGACAGGCTGCTGAGCGGGGGTGGTTGTGGAAGTGACAGCAGGCTGAGTGGGTGTGGAAGTGTGGGTGGGAACCTGCTGGGTGGGTGGGGGTACGCGCGGGAGACGCTCCAGAACCTGGGTGAGACAGTAGTGGATCTGCGGTAGCAGCTTGAAGCGGCCAGCCATCGCAGAGACGGTGGCGGACAGGGTCCGAAGGTCGCCTCTGAGACCACTCACCGCCCCCTCTAGAGCACGAATGCTCTGAAGTACTGTGTCAAGGGGAGGTGGTTCAGAGGGACGCACCTGGCGGGGCTGGGCAGGTCTGGGCTGGCGTACTCGGGTCGCGTATGTGACGGGCTCAGCGGGAAACGGTACAAAAGGTGCTGCGCCAGCAAAGGTGGTCCTGGCCTCAGTGTGAGGCCGGGGCGGGCGGTGAGAAGTGGAGGCAGCAGCAACGAAAGAGGAGTGCAAAAGTGGCAGCGAGGCAGCCAGAGAGGTCGACGGCACAGAAGTGTGGACAGACGCCACGACGCTCTCGGAAAATACAGCAGGGGTGGAGATAGAGGTGACTACCGCTGGGGTGGAAGAGTGTGGACCAAAAGGCGCAACCCCAGCGGAGATCATGCTAGCCATGGTCTCCACGACCGCGGCAAACGAGGGCTCTCCACTCTCAACAAAGGTCAGCGGGCGCTCGGGGAGTGCAGAGCAAAGAGGCTCGACGGACAGAGGGCCGGTGGTGGTGGTGACAGCCGTGGAGGTGGTGGAGGTGGGCTCAGCTAAGGTACTCCCAACACCGACAGTGGTGTCAGGAGCGGCGGAAACATCTGGGATAGGCTGAGGGGCCACAGGGTCAACAAGCACGGCAGCAGGCTCGGCAGGGGCTACAGGGGCTACAGGGGCAGCGTGGGCCTGCTCGGCCTCCTCGGCCTCGAGCACGTAAGCGGCGGGGATGAGGACATCCATCGCAGGGAGCCAGTCAACGTGGGCTGGTGCAATCTGGGTCCGAGCTGGGCTCGGGAGAATCATGTAATCGGCACCGAAAGGGCCGTGCAACCAGACCCAGTGACGCTCACCATGCGGACGAAGCATCTTCATCCGGGCCATAACATCGATCGACAAAGAAGTGGGGCCCGGTGCTCATCGCAGGTCGTCGGGGAAATCCTCGCCAGTCATAAGAGCAAAAAAGGTGATCAGGCCGCCGCAGCATATCGGTGAGCGAGCGCCCACCGATACAATGATGCGGTCTAAAAACCATGCCGCGATATCGATCACGACGGCGGGGACAAGCTCATCTCCATCCCTAGACAGAGCTCTGGGACGTGTCATCACGAAGAGCATGTAAAGCTCTGGCGTAGACATCGTGCCCGGCTCATATCTGGCCAAAAATGTCGTCGCCATAAGGCGCTGAGCAATACGGAGGCAGGGATGGACGATGGCCGAGGCCTTGGCCCTACTAGGGTCAAAGGCAGTGTGGAGACCCGTGATACATGCCCCAGAAGGCACCGGCGTCAAAGGAGGGTGGGGGGATATGGGTAGGGGCGTAACCGCGATCGGCTCCGGGGACAGCGGGCCACGAGAAAAACGCTCTCATCATATCGAGAGTGACCTGGCACTCTCGATCCATGAACCGAAACGAGCATCCCTCGTCGGTCCGGGCGATCAAACTCAAAACCTCAAGTGTCGGGCGGGTAAAAGTATCCGCCGACACCTGCAGAAAATCTCGCCAGCCCACGTTGTCGTACAACGTGAGCATCCCCTCTAGTACCCCCAGGAGTCCTAGGTCAGCGAGGTGTGCAAACCTGGAGGGTACGATCGAGCGCTGGGAGATACGCTCGAAGACGGCGCAGTGTGCGTCGTCTCGGAACGTAATCCCCAGCGGCCCGACCAGTGGAGCCGGTGGTGGTGGCTGTGGAACGGCAGGGGGAGGCTGTGCGGGCTGTGGGTGCACTGCAGGCTATGCGGGGTGTGCAGGGCCTGCAGGCTGTGCTGGGTGGACGGCGTGTGTGGGGGAAGGAGGAGGAGACTCTTCCACCTCGTGGGAGGGGCCAGCATCATCCGACCGCTTCCGCTTGGCGAAAGGTCTCCTCGTCCGCGGCCGTGTCCGGGGCGGCATATCGGCCCCGAGCGCGTGCCGAAGAGCGTGCAAAGTGCAATGTGCGTAAAAGAGTGGAAGGAGTATACCCAGACACGCCGCGAGTGCTCAGTAATGGAAGCGTGCGAAGTCCGCGCCTCCACGAAGCTCAAATCAGTCCCGAGAAGCTCCCCTGGGCTCCCCTAAGCTCCAAAAAGCAACCTGCGCATGAAATGGAGATATCGGTGAGTAATAATCAAAATGTATGGAGCATTAGGGGTATCATAGATAGATATGGAAATTGATTTGGGGTAGGGGGGCGTTTAGCACATGGATCCTCAAAAATACACAAAAAGAGGCGAAAACAGGCGAAATAGGGGGTACCGGAGGTGACCGGAGACACGGCCGCCGGCGGCGACTCGGGCGAGGCGACGGGGGTGCTCGGCCGGCGGTGGCGGGCTGAGCGGCGGCGTGGCAGCGGCGGTCGGGCGAGTAGGGGCGCGAGCGAGGGAGGATCGGGCGAGGGAGCTGAAGGGGCGCGGGCTCGTTTTGGGGTTTTTGATATTTCGAAAAATGCGCCCCCCCTCGCCCTTTATATAAAAAAGTTACGACTCGGCCGAGTGACATGGTCACTCGACCGGGCGAGACCAATGAAAATTTCCTCCCCGCTGTCTCTTCGGCCGAGTGGCTTTGCCAGCCTCGGCCGAGTGGAGTAAGTCCATTCGGCCGAGTGACTCAAGCTACTCGGCATGACTCGCCCTAGGAGGGTATCCGTTTTACTCGGCCGAGTGAAAATATATACTCGGCCGAGTAACAGTTATATTGAAATCAGGAAAATAAACAGAGAGTTGGGTACAGCAGACTTCCCTCGTTCGTGAGCGGCTCGGCCGGACGAACTTGTGTGCTCGGCCGAGTGACTAGTATGCTCGGCCGAGTGAGCCTTGTGTTCTGCTGTTTGTCTTCGTTTGGGCTCTAAACTCCGTCTTTCTTCCTCCAGTCGATTCCATCTTCCTCCTAAGCGTCGAGCGCCTTCTTGGGGTGCTCCTCGTCGTCCCGTTCATCCTCCTCATGATGGATGTACCTATCTCCTCTCCTGTCAAGAAAAATAGGACCCGTTATCACAAAATTTTTGGGCGAACGACTCAAAACACTAAAAATTTCTAAAACGAAAATAAAGAAAAAGTAAAAATAAAGTAAAAACCGTCGGGTTGCCTCCCGACAAGCGCTTGTTTAAGGTCGTGAGCTCGACCCCCTATGATTTTCAATTAATGTGGGATGTTTGGTGCATATGAGATGCACCCGTCAAACTTTCCGGGGAGAACGCTTGGATTTGGACGTGGCGGCGTCGTGTTCTCCCTCGGTGGTCTTCCGTCTCGAATAGTGTTGGGGGGAGGCTCCCCCAAGCTAGCATTTGCTCCGGTCAACGGCTTTACCGGTGACGCCGGTTTCCGTACCGGCGGAGCTTTCTTCGGAGACTCCAATTTCGAGAGCTTGCAGAGCTCTCGAATCCTTGCGACATCAGCGTCGCCTTCATCATCTTCAGCGGAGAGGTCGGGGGAATCATCTATCTTCTCATCATGGCCTAAATCTGGGCCTTCTTCTAAATCTTCATCAAAAAGAGAGCCAATTGAGTGGGGGATCGCCTCCTCTATCACCTCATCAAGGAGGTCCATGTAGTCAAGTTCCTCGTGGTAAGGCATGTGCTTCATAGCCTTAGGAATGTGGAGCTCCACCTCGATATTGCCGACGTTTAAAGTAAGGGTCCCTTCGCGCACGTCAACAATTACTCCGGCGGTGGCAAGGAATGGGCGTCCAAGTATCAACGAAGTGTCTCCCTCCTCCTTAACGTCCATGATCACGAAGTCACATGGCAAGCATATTCCACCAGGGACTTGTAGCGGTATGTCTTCGGCGATCCCCACCGGCCTTGTTATTCGCCCATCGGCTAATTGAATGCGCATGTCGGTGGGTTTCAACTTTGTCCCGGTGTTTAGCCTTAAAAACATGGAGAGAGGCATGAGGCTCACACTAGCCCCTAGATCCACCAACGCCTTTTGAAGAGGGACGCCGCCCAAGGTGCAAGGAATCCGAAAACTCTCCGGATCTTTAAATTTGGCCGGTTCCTTCTCTCTCTTGGTGAACCAAGAGCCCTCCTCGGCTAGCATGATCTTCTCCTTCCTCTTTCTCCCCGAAATCAAGTCCTTCAAGAATTTAGCATATGTGGGGATCTCCACGATGGCGTCGAGGAAGGGAATATTGAGGCTAACTCCTCTTAGATACTCGAGAAACTTCGCTAGCCTTTTCTCCATTTTCGCTCTCGCTAGTCTTTGGGGGAAAGGGACCGGTGGCATGAAGCGTCTTTCCTCAATCAATTGCTCCGCTCTAGATTTCTCCTTTTCTTGTGGCTCCTTCTCCTTATCAACCTCAACTACAGGCTCAACCGGCTCCAAACTTTCCTCCACGGGCTCCTCGGTAGGAATCATGGCGGGGGTGGTATCCTTCCCGCCTCTAGTGGTAACGGAAACTACGGCATTGATGTGGCCGGTGTTGCTCCGTGGGTTTTGCTCGGGTTGCGCCGGCAATCGTTGAGTGTTCCGATTGAGCAACGCCAATTGCTCTGATATTTGAGCCACAACGGTATTAAGAGAGTCTTGCCCCGCCTTCAATGTAGCATTAACTTTATTTTGCTCGACCAGGAACGCCTCCACTCTAGCTTCGAAGTCGGATCGTTGTTGCGCTTGTGGAGGGTTTTAATTTTGATTCCTCCACCCTTGGTTGTATCCGGGCGGCCTATATGGTGGAACTTGTTGCTTCGGTTGAAATTTTTGTTGAGTAGGCCCCCTCGGTGGATAGTTTTGTTGTTGGGGTGGTGGTGGTCGAGCTTGTTGAGGTGGCGGTTGTGGCGGGTTCAAAGCTCCTTCATTATTGGCGTAAGAGAATCCGGGATGATTTCTTGCGGCCGGATTGGCCCAATATCCTTGGTTCCCCACGACATATTGTACTTGCTCCAAGGATCCTTCTCCTTGCTCTCCTCCCACGTACATGACTTGAGATTGGTCTTGACAATCACACATTTGGTTGGTCGGTGCGGAGGTGGATGGGGCTCCTTGGGGCTCCGTGATAAACTTCTCCAATCTCTCCACTACCTTGTGGAGAGAATCAAATTTGCTCGTAAGCTCCGCCACGGCCTTCGCCTCATAAATACTAGTCGGCTTCAAGGAGGACGCAGAGTGTCCTCGCTCATCGCCCCATTGTTGATTATTTGAGGCCATCTCCTCAATTAGGGCCGTAGCTTCTTCGGGAGTCTTTGACAAGATAGCACCATTCGCCGCGGCATCAATAATTTGTTTGGTCCCCGGTTGGAGACCGTTGTAGAAGCTATGCACTAGCTCCCAGTCTTCAATGCTATGATGCGGGCATTGATGCTGCAAATCCTTAAAACGCTCCCAAGCTTCATAGAGCGTCTCCTGTGGTCCTTGCTTGAAGGACATGAGAGCGCTCCGGATCTTCACCGTCTTGGATGGCGGATAGAACTTGTCGATGAATGCGCTCGCCAACTCGTCCCAAGTGGTGAAAACACCCTCAGCTTGCGTCCTCAACCAATAGAGTGCCTTGTCCTTTAGCGTGAAGGGGAAGAGGCGCAGTCTGATGGCATCGATGGAGACCCCCGTCATCTGGAATGTGGCGCACTTCGACAAGAACAATTGTATGTGGTAATGAGGATTTTCATGGGCATTCCCATGAAATGGATCCTGCTGCATCAGGACCACTAATCCAGTCTTTAGCTCGAAGTTCTTGTCAGCCGCCAACTGTGGCATGGCAATGGACGAGGTAGTAGAAGAGGTCTTAGGCCTAAGCCTATCTTGAATAGAAATTATCCTCGCCATCCTTGCCGCTAATTGTTCCACAGTTTCCGGGTTGGTCATAAACCTCCCTTCCGGACTTTGTCTCCTTTCCGCTCTAAGTCTCCGCGCGGTACGTTCGATCTCGGGATCAATAGTATAGCTTCAGGGTCCGCCGTAGATCTCGTGTTCATGCACAGAGAAAACAGAGTTTCAAAGAAATGATTAGAACCGTGGAAGGGTTAGGTAAGAAATAAGAAATAAAAATAATGATAAAAAAAAAAGAAATAGCTAGGGTGAGAAAGAATCAAACGCAATCGCCTCCCCGGCAACGGCGCCAAAAACTTGATCACTCCGGGATGTGACCCAAAGAACGGTTGTAGTTTTACCGCAAGTGCACGGTATAGCAGCGAGCGGGATATCGAACACAGGGAGGACGAATGACCGTGCTTGCTCCAAATCAACCTGGCTACTTAAGAGAGAAATTTGCCTTTGGCGATCCTGTCACAATCGTCAGACAAATGTGCGAAATATCAAATCAAATAAAGAACGTCTAGGGAATGGGGAATCCCCGCTACTCACCGTATTTCATAAATGTGGTTCATCGGTATCAAAATCGCTTGAATGAGAATTTGGATGAACTAGTTGCAGCTGAATGTAGAACCAAGCTCACGCTCTCGCGCTGTTGCCGGTCTATAGCTATCCTAGGTTTGGGTCCAATCTCTTGCAAACCCTAGCCTAGGGAAGCTAGCATTAGGATCAACATCATCGTCCAATCGCTCATCGAGTCCAATCTCTTGCAAACTCGGCTCACGATCTAGATTGGGATAGTTCCTACCCGTCCAATCTCTTGCAAACAGGTATTGGCACGGAATTGCAACCGGAAATCCTAGTATCGGTCCAATCTCTTGCAAACCGATACTACGGAAATTCGATTCCAACCCAATTCGGA